>OY292330.1:3058158-12290658 GCA_958496145.1 Heliothis peltigera | reverse complement strand
TAGGCACGCATCAACCCTTCAAATTTGACATATCACTGGTGTGACGTCATTTTTTGACTACCCCACTTTTTTGACTTTAGAAAAAAGACAAATTATATATTTTTTCAAAATTCCTTCGATAGATTTTAACTAAACTACATATTTAGATACTTACCCTTCCTACCTACCTTCCGGAGTCCGCTTCGCGCCTTTGGAGTTAGGTTTGGACGTCAAAATTTTGAATTTTCTATAAAAAATCGACAAAATTTTAGGTTTTTCGACGAAAACTTAAAAATTTTCCTCTTCATTAATTTCTAAATTCCGTACCTAAGGCTAGGGCTCGTCGAGACGCTTCTTTTGAGGTATCGCACGACCCTCTAGCTCACACCGAACGTCAAAAATTTGCCGCACAACCGATTTTCATACTTACTGTGAGACGCCAAAATCCACCTAAGTCCCTGTAAGCAAACTAACACCCTTGATAACTTGAGTTCAAGGAGGCCGATTTTGAAGCGGTTTTTTGCGTTTTTCACGTACAACAGGCTTGTAGGCACGCATCAACCCTTCAAATTTGACATATCACTGGTGTGACGTCATTTTTTGACTACCCCACTTTTTTGACTTTAGAAAAAAGACAAATTATATATTTTTTCAAAATTCCTTCGATAGATTTTAACTAAACTACATATTTAGATACTTACCCTTCCTACCTACCTTCCGGAGTCCGCTTCGCGCCTTTGGAGTTAGGTTTGGACGTCAAAATTTTGAATTTTCTATAAAAAATCGACAAAATTTTAGGTTTTTCGACGAAAACTTAAAAATTTTCCTCTTCATTAATTTCTAAATTCCGTACCTAAGGCTAGGGCTCGTCGAGACGCTTCTTTTGAGGTATCGCACGACCCTCTAGCTCACACCGAACGTCAAAAATTTGCCGCACAACCGATTTTCATACTTACTGTGAGACGCCAAAATCCACCTAAGTCCCTGTAAGCAAACTAACACCCTTGATAACTTGAGTTCAAGGAGGCCGATTTTGAAGCGGTTTTTTGCGTTTTTCACGTACAACAGGCTTGTAGGCACGCATCAACCCTTCAAATTTGACATATCACTGGTGTGACGTCATTTTTTGACTACCCCACTTTTTTGACTTTAGAAAAAAGACAAATTATATATTTTTTCAAAATTCCTTCGATAGATTTTAACTAAACTACATATTTAGATACTTACCCTTCCTACCTACCTTCCGGAGTCCGCTTCGCGCCTTTGGAGTTAGGTTTGGACGTCAAAATTTTGAATTTTCTATAAAAAATCGACAAAATTTTAGGTTTTTCGACGAAAACTTAAAAATTTTCCTCTTCATTAATTTCTAAATTCCGTACCTAAGGCTAGGGCTCGTCGAGACGCTTCTTTTGAGGTATCGCACGACCCTCTAGCTCACACCGAACGTCAAAAATTTGCCGCACAACCGATTTTCATACTTACTGTGAGACGCCAAAATCCACCTAAGTCCCTGTAAGCAAACTAACACCCTTGATAACTTGAGTTCAAGGAGGCCGATTTTGAAGCGGTTTTTTGCGTTTTTCACGTACAACAGGCTTGTAGGCACGCATCAACCCTTCAAATTTGACATATCACTGGTGTGACGTCATTTTTTGACTACCCCACTTTTTTGACTTTAGAAAAAAGACAAATTATATATTTTTTCAAAATTCCTTCGATAGATTTTAACTAAACTACATATTTAGATACTTACCCTTCCTACCTACCTTCCGGAGTCCGCTTCGCGCCTTTGGAGTTAGGTTTGGACGTCAAAATTTTGAATTTTCTATAAAAAATCGACAAAATTTTAGGTTTTTCGACGAAAACTTAAAAATTTTCCTCTTCATTAATTTCTAAATTCCGTACCTAAGGCTAGGGCTCGTCGAGACGCTTCTTTTGAGGTATCGCACGACCCTCTAGCTCACACCGAACGTCAAAAATTTGCCGCACAACCGATTTTCATACTTACTGTGAGACGCCAAAATCCACCTAAGTCCCTGTAAGCAAACTAACACCCTTGATAACTTGAGTTCAAGGAGGCCGATTTTGAAGCGGTTTTTTGCGTTTTTCACGTACAACAGGCTTGTAGGCACGCATCAACCCTTCAAATTTGACATATCACTGGTGTGACGTCATTTTTTGACTACCCCACTTTTTTGACTTTAGAAAAAAGACAAATTATATATTTTTTCAAAATTCCTTCGATAGATTTTAACTAAACTACATATTTAGATACTTACCCTTCCTACCTACCTTCCGGAGTCCGCTTCGCGCCTTTGGAGTTAGGTTTGGACGTCAAAATTTTGAATTTTCTATAAAAAATCGACAAAATTTTAGGTTTTTCGACGAAAACTTAAAAATTTTCCTCTTCATTAATTTCTAAATTCCGTACCTAAGGCTAGGGCTCGTCGAGACGCTTCTTTTGAGGTATCGCACGACCCTCTAGCTCACACCGAACGTCAAAAATTTGCCGCACAACCGATTTTCATACTTACTGTGAGACGCCAAAATCCACCTAAGTCCCTGTAAGCAAACTAACACCCTTGATAACTTGAGTTCAAGGAGGCCGATTTTGAAGCGGTTTTTTGCGTTTTTCACGTACAACAGGCTTGTAGGCACGCATCAACCCTTCAAATTTGACATATCACTGGTGTGACGTCATTTTTTGACTACCCCACTTTTTTGACTTTAGAAAAAAGACAAATTATATATTTTTTCAAAATTCCTTCGATAGATTTTAACTAAACTACATATTTAGATACTTACCCTTCCTACCTACCTTCCGGAGTCCGCTTCGCGCCTTTGGAGTTAGGTTTGGACGTCAAAATTTTGAATTTTCTATAAAAAATCGACAAAATTTTAGGTTTTTCGACGAAAACTTAAAAATTTTCCTCTTCATTAATTTCTAAATTCCGTACCTAAGGCTAGGGCTCGTCGAGACGCTTCTTTTGAGGTATCGCACGACCCTCTAGCTCACACCGAACGTCAAAAATTTGCCGCACAACCGATTTTCATACTTACTGTGAGACGCCAAAATCCACCTAAGTCCCTGTAAGCAAACTAACACCCTTGATAACTTGAGTTCAAGGAGGCCGATTTTGAAGCGGTTTTTTGCGTTTTTCACGTACAACAGGCTTGTAGGCACGCATCAACCCTTCAAATTTGACATATCACTGGTGTGACGTCATTTTTTGACTACCCCACTTTTTTGACTTTAGAAAAAAGACAAATTATATATTTTTTCAAAATTCCTTCGATAGATTTTAACTAAACTACATATTTAGATACTTACCCTTCCTACCTACCTTCCGGAGTCCGCTTCGCGCCTTTGGAGTTAGGTTTGGACGTCAAAATTTTGAATTTTCTATAAAAAATCGACAAAATTTTAGGTTTTTCGACGAAAACTTAAAAATTTTCCTCTTCATTAATTTCTAAATTCCGTACCTAAGGCTAGGGCTCGTCGAGACGCTTCTTTTGAGGTATCGCACGACCCTCTAGCTCACACCGAACGTCAAAAATTTGCCGCACAACCGATTTTCATACTTACTGTGAGACGCCAAAATCCACCTAAGTCCCTGTAAGCAAACTAACACCCTTGATAACTTGAGTTCAAGGAGGCCGATTTTGAAGCGGTTTTTTGCGTTTTTCACGTACAACAGGCTTGTAGGCACGCATCAACCCTTCAAATTTGACATATCACTGGTGTGACGTCATTTTTTGACTACCCCACTTTTTTGACTTTAGAAAAAAGACAAATTATATATTTTTTCAAAATTCCTTCGATAGATTTTAACTAAACTACATATTTAGATACTTACCCTTCCTACCTACCTTCCGGAGTCCGCTTCGCGCCTTTGGAGTTAGGTTTGGACGTCAAAATTTTGAATTTTCTATAAAAAATCGACAAAATTTTAGGTTTTTCGACGAAAACTTAAAAATTTTCCTCTTCATTAATTTCTAAATTCCGTACCTAAGGCTAGGGCTCGTCGAGACGCTTCTTTTGAGGTATCGCACGACCCTCTAGCTCACACCGAACGTCAAAAATTTGCCGCACAACCGATTTTCATACTTACTGTGAGACGCCAAAATCCACCTAAGTCCCTGTAAGCAAACTAACACCCTTGATAACTTGAGTTCAAGGAGGCCGATTTTGAAGCGGTTTTTTGCGTTTTTCACGTACAACAGGCTTGTAGGCACGCATCAACCCTTCAAATTTGACATATCACTGGTGTGACGTCATTTTTTGACTACCCCACTTTTTTGACTTTAGAAAAAAGACAAATTATATATTTTTTCAAAATTCCTTCGATAGATTTTAACTAAACTACATATTTAGATACTTACCCTTCCTACCTACCTTCCGGAGTCCGCTTCGCGCCTTTGGAGTTAGGTTTGGACGTCAAAATTTTGAATTTTCTATAAAAAATCGACAAAATTTTAGGTTTTTCGACGAAAACTTAAAAATTTTCCTCTTCATTAATTTCTAAATTCCGTACCTAAGGCTAGGGCTCGTCGAGACGCTTCTTTTGAGGTATCGCACGACCCTCTAGCTCACACCGAACGTCAAAAATTTGCCGCACAACCGATTTTCATACTTACTGTGAGACGCCAAAATCCACCTAAGTCCCTGTAAGCAAACTAACACCCTTGATAACTTGAGTTCAAGGAGGCCGATTTTGAAGCGGTTTTTTGCGTTTTTCACGTACAACAGGCTTGTAGGCACGCATCAACCCTTCAAATTTGACATATCACTGGTGTGACGTCATTTTTTGACTACCCCACTTTTTTGACTTTAGAAAAAAGACAAATTATATATTTTTTCAAAATTCCTTCGATAGATTTTAACTAAACTACATATTTAGATACTTACCCTTCCTACCTACCTTCCGGAGTCCGCTTCGCGCCTTTGGAGTTAGGTTTGGACGTCAAAATTTTGAATTTTCTATAAAAAATCGACAAAATTTTAGGTTTTTCGACGAAAACTTAAAAATTTTCCTCTTCATTAATTTCTAAATTCCGTACCTAAGGCTAGGGCTCGTCGAGACGCTTCTTTTGAGGTATCGCACGACCCTCTAGCTCACACCGAACGTCAAAAATTTGCCGCACAACCGATTTTCATACTTACTGTGAGACGCCAAAATCCACCTAAGTCCCTGTAAGCAAACTAACACCCTTGATAACTTGAGTTCAAGGAGGCCGATTTTGAAGCGGTTTTTTGCGTTTTTCACGTACAACAGGCTTGTAGGCACGCATCAACCCTTCAAATTTGACATATCACTGGTGTGACGTCATTTTTTGACTACCCCACTTTTTTGACTTTAGAAAAAAGACAAATTATATATTTTTTCAAAATTCCTTCGATAGATTTTAACTAAACTACATATTTAGATACTTACCCTTCCTACCTACCTTCCGGAGTCCGCTTCGCGCCTTTGGAGTTAGGTTTGGACGTCAAAATTTTGAATTTTCTATAAAAAATCGACAAAATTTTAGGTTTTTCGACGAAAACTTAAAAATTTTCCTCTTCATTAATTTCTAAATTCCGTACCTAAGGCTAGGGCTCGTCGAGACGCTTCTTTTGAGGTATCGCACGACCCTCTAGCTCACACCGAACGTCAAAAATTTGCCGCACAACCGATTTTCATACTTACTGTGAGACGCCAAAATCCACCTAAGTCCCTGTAAGCAAACTAACACCCTTGATAACTTGAGTTCAAGGAGGCCGATTTTGAAGCGGTTTTTTGCGTTTTTCACGTACAACAGGCTTGTAGGCACGCATCAACCCTTCAAATTTGACATATCACTGGTGTGACGTCATTTTTTGACTACCCCACTTTTTTGACTTTAGAAAAAAGACAAATTATATATTTTTTCAAAATTCCTTCGATAGATTTTAACTAAACTACATATTTAGATACTTACCCTTCCTACCTACCTTCCGGAGTCCGCTTCGCGCCTTTGGAGTTAGGTTTGGACGTCAAAATTTTGAATTTTCTATAAAAAATCGACAAAATTTTAGGTTTTTCGACGAAAACTTAAAAATTTTCCTCTTCATTAATTTCTAAATTCCGTACCTAAGGCTAGGGCTCGTCGAGACGCTTCTTTTGAGGTATCGCACGACCCTCTAGCTCACACCGAACGTCAAAAATTTGCCGCACAACCGATTTTCATACTTACTGTGAGACGCCAAAATCCACCTAAGTCCCTGTAAGCAAACTAACACCCTTGATAACTTGAGTTCAAGGAGGCCGATTTTGAAGCGGTTTTTTGCGTTTTTCACGTACAACAGGCTTGTAGGCACGCATCAACCCTTCAAATTTGACATATCACTGGTGTGACGTCATTTTTTGACTACCCCACTTTTTTGACTTTAGAAAAAAGACAAATTATATATTTTTTCAAAATTCCTTCGATAGATTTTAACTAAACTACATATTTAGATACTTACCCTTCCTACCTACCTTCCGGAGTCCGCTTCGCGCCTTTGGAGTTAGGTTTGGACGTCAAAATTTTGAATTTTCTATAAAAAATCGACAAAATTTTAGGTTTTTCGACGAAAACTTAAAAATTTTCCTCTTCATTAATTTCTAAATTCCGTACCTAAGGCTAGGGCTCGTCGAGACGCTTCTTTTGAGGTATCGCACGACCCTCTAGCTCACACCGAACGTCAAAAATTTGCCGCACAACCGATTTTCATACTTACTGTGAGACGCCAAAATCCACCTAAGTCCCTGTAAGCAAACTAACACCCTTGATAACTTGAGTTCAAGGAGGCCGATTTTGAAGCGGTTTTTTGCGTTTTTCACGTACAACAGGCTTGTAGGCACGCATCAACCCTTCAAATTTGACATATCACTGGTGTGACGTCATTTTTTGACTACCCCACTTTTTTGACTTTAGAAAAAAGACAAATTATATATTTTTTCAAAATTCCTTCGATAGATTTTAACTAAACTACATATTTAGATACTTACCCTTCCTACCTACCTTCCGGAGTCCGCTTCGCGCCTTTGGAGTTAGGTTTGGACGTCAAAATTTTGAATTTTCTATAAAAAATCGACAAAATTTTAGGTTTTTCGACGAAAACTTAAAAATTTTCCTCTTCATTAATTTCTAAATTCCGTACCTAAGGCTAGGGCTCGTCGAGACGCTTCTTTTGAGGTATCGCACGACCCTCTAGCTCACACCGAACGTCAAAAATTTGCCGCACAACCGATTTTCATACTTACTGTGAGACGCCAAAATCCACCTAAGTCCCTGTAAGCAAACTAACACCCTTGATAACTTGAGTTCAAGGAGGCCGATTTTGAAGCGGTTTTTTGCGTTTTTCACGTACAACAGGCTTGTAGGCACGCATCAACCCTTCAAATTTGACATATCACTGGTGTGACGTCATTTTTTGACTACCCCACTTTTTTGACTTTAGAAAAAAGACAAATTATATATTTTTTCAAAATTCCTTCGATAGATTTTAACTAAACTACATATTTAGATACTTACCCTTCCTACCTACCTTCCGGAGTCCGCTTCGCGCCTTTGGAGTTAGGTTTGGACGTCAAAATTTTGAATTTTCTATAAAAAATCGACAAAATTTTAGGTTTTTCGACGAAAACTTAAAAATTTTCCTCTTCATTAATTTCTAAATTCCGTACCTAAGGCTAGGGCTCGTCGAGACGCTTCTTTTGAGGTATCGCACGACCCTCTAGCTCACACCGAACGTCAAAAATTTGCCGCACAACCGATTTTCATACTTACTGTGAGACGCCAAAATCCACCTAAGTCCCTGTAAGCAAACTAACACCCTTGATAACTTGAGTTCAAGGAGGCCGATTTTGAAGCGGTTTTTTGCGTTTTTCACGTACAACAGGCTTGTAGGCACGCATCAACCCTTCAAATTTGACATATCACTGGTGTGACGTCATTTTTTGACTACCCCACTTTTTTGACTTTAGAAAAAAGACAAATTATATATTTTTTCAAAATTCCTTCGATAGATTTTAACTAAACTACATATTTAGATACTTACCCTTCCTACCTACCTTCCGGAGTCCGCTTCGCGCCTTTGGAGTTAGGTTTGGACGTCAAAATTTTGAATTTTCTATAAAAAATCGACAAAATTTTAGGTTTTTCGACGAAAACTTAAAAATTTTCCTCTTCATTAATTTCTAAATTCCGTACCTAAGGCTAGGGCTCGTCGAGACGCTTCTTTTGAGGTATCGCACGACCCTCTAGCTCACACCGAACGTCAAAAATTTGCCGCACAACCGATTTTCATACTTACTGTGAGACGCCAAAATCCACCTAAGTCCCTGTAAGCAAACTAACACCCTTGATAACTTGAGTTCAAGGAGGCCGATTTTGAAGCGGTTTTTTGCGTTTTTCACGTACAACAGGCTTGTAGGCACGCATCAACCCTTCAAATTTGACATATCACTGGTGTGACGTCATTTTTTGACTACCCCACTTTTTTGACTTTAGAAAAAAGACAAATTATATATTTTTTCAAAATTCCTTCGATAGATTTTAACTAAACTACATATTTAGATACTTACCCTTCCTACCTACCTTCCGGAGTCCGCTTCGCGCCTTTGGAGTTAGGTTTGGACGTCAAAATTTTGAATTTTCTATAAAAAATCGACAAAATTTTAGGTTTTTCGACGAAAACTTAAAAATTTTCCTCTTCATTAATTTCTAAATTCCGTACCTAAGGCTAGGGCTCGTCGAGACGCTTCTTTTGAGGTATCGCACGACCCTCTAGCTCACACCGAACGTCAAAAATTGCCCCACCCACCCGCCCTTTAGATGCGACAGTAAACATTTAAAATTTACTATAGGAAAGGGTACGACTCTGGGGTCATTTTTACAGATTCTCAGCTTTTGACTAAAATTGAGTCCCGGTAGTCCCCTGGGTGGGCTCGCGTCGTCCCAGCTTTTTAGGTGAGTTTTTCACCTAATTACGGCCTTCTAAGGGAAGTTTAAATGTTAACAACTTGCCTCCTCAAATCGATTATTATTACTACAAATTGACGAGGGTATAAAACCCCACACGACTTGTTTTACGCGTGTAGCCTGTCTTTTGACGGATACACTTAGATATAAGTTAAACAGTGACTAACAGCTCTATTGGCTCATAGACGCAAAATTTCAAACAGTTTTTATGACCATTGGCTTCAGCCAACCACTTAAATTTAAATTTTAACTTTAATTTTAATTCTAAATTATAAAACTTTCTATTTTATTTTAATGACTTGTATCTCATATTAACACAATAATTATCAACATTAAAATTATTCGATCTTTTGATCAATTTTGATCTGTTATACTAACAGGTATATTTCACTCGCCGACCAGCCCTTTACACTGGACGGTGCATTGTACCTGAAAGGTTTCAAGTCCGCCATTGCTCTGGAAAGCATCCAGAAGCAAACCAAGGGGACCTTTGGACCCTTCTTCTTAGCAAGAAGAGTAGCCCTACTAAGGAACCCACACAGCAAACTCTGCGGACGCCGCCTTCTCTAGCGCGGAATTGTCAAAAACATTGTCCTCCTGTTTGTAACTGTGTGTAGTCCCTGTACGAAACAAATATGTTCGGAATCCGTACGCCAGTAAATAAGCGGACTGCCCCGCCAAGCCGAGATGCCTCTCCTGACGTCACGGCAACTGCGAGCTCAGCTCGAACGAATGTCAGGAGGAGCATTGAGGCTCTATTGACCAGTCAAACCCCCTCTTCTGACTCAGTACCAGCCGCCCCAACGAAACCCAAAAAGGTAACACAAGCCAAGAGCGCATCACCATCATCAGCTCCACAAAAACCTGGCGGGGCGGCTGAAAACTCGGAATCCTCCGCCTCCACCTCCGTCGGTAGAGTGCAACAGGCCAAGAACTGGGTGACCAAGGCTAAAATAGCCTTAAATCAAAGCAGAAACCTCCGTACCGATATCAAGGAGGATGTCACCCAGGCCCTCGACTGCCTCTACCGCATGGTGAGGGACGGAGAAAAAGAAAGGGGGAACTGTCCACCAAAAGAGACGGGGCCACCGCCTCCTGTCGATGCGGTGCCAGCGGGACCTTGCAGCGAGGAATATTCTCGGCTGCTCTCCTCACTGCTAGACCACACCAAGCTGGTGAGGGATAGCACTGAAAAGATGGAGGAGTTGAAGGACACGCTGGCAAAGCACACCACGGCGTTGGGGACGACCACATACGCGGGGGTGGTGGCGGGATCTAAACCGCTTCCAGCGCCACCGCGTCAAACATTACATTCTGTCGTGGTCGCCTCGAACGATAAGCGGGAGACCGGCGAACAGGTGCTGGAAAAGATCCGCACCACAATAAACGCCAAGGAAGGAGGCTTCTGCATCGACAGGATCAGAAAAGCCAAGGACAGTAAGGTCATCATCAGCTGCAGGGATGAAGGGGAGCGGAGCAAGGTCCGGGAAAAGCTTAAAACAGCAGGTCAGCAGCTGGTCGTCGAAGACGCACAAAACCTGGACCCGCTCATAATCCTCAGGGACGTCCTTAGTTATAATACAGACGAGGACGTCATGACAGCCCTGAGGAAACAAAACACCTCGCTCTTCACCAGCCTTGCGGCTGAAGATGACCGAATAGAAATCAGGTACAGAAAACGGGCCCGAAATAACCTGATGAGCCACGTGGTTGCCAGAGTGTCCCCCACCCTCTGGAGAAGACTGACCGAGGCGTCTGCTGTGTACATAGATATGCAGCGCATCAGAGTAGAAGACCAATCTCCTTTGGTCCAATGCTCCATGTGCCTGGGATATGGACACGGCAGACGTCTCTGCACAGAGAAGGTGGTAGTCTGCAGTCACTGCGGCGACTCACACCTTCGCGCCGACTGCCCTTCTTCACTAGCAGGCGCAGTACCGCAGTGCAGAAACTGCCGGGTGGTTAAAAACAGCAACTCAGATCACAACGCTTTTAGCAGCGAATGCCCGGTACGGAGAAAATGGGACGCATTAGCACGAGCAGCCATAGCCTACTGCTAAAGTTGTGCCTGCAACAACCCCTACGTATCAACTACCGTATGTTACTCAGCGGCGTTTTACACCTGTCATATGGGACTCGAACCACAGCGGCATAAATAATATGGAAATAAAAATAATAAGAAGGAAATTTAATAAAAAGAAAATAATTTCGAGGCAGTTTTATGTGAAACTGTCCCAAATTATGCAAACAATAAAACAACATATAATACAACACACACACGAAATAAAAAATACAATAAAATCATGTACAGAAACTTCAAAACATATACATAAGCAAATAAAATCTTTAGTAGAAAAAACAAAACACATGCCGTTGTGGTCCGAGGTGTCCATAGGTATCGGGAGACTGGGGCAAAACAAAGTAATGTGGATCACCGCTACATTAGAACGAGGCGAAAAAAGATAAACGAGTGGTGTCATGGTGAGTTGCATGGCCCACCGTTTACTCAACGCTAATCGGCTGGTCCACATAGACTGATAAATGTAGAGGAGACCCCGGGGGCGTATGGCCTGAGACGGGCAGCCGCTCCCGCGTTTTTTACTAGTAGTGACCCTTATCTCCAGAAAACATACGCAGTGAGATACAGATCTTATCTGAAACTAACATAAAGCAACAAAATAAACACAATAGTATATTCAGATGTATAAAATTCGTAAAAATCTAAAGAAGCAAAATAACAACAATAGTATATCCAGATTTATAAAATTCGCAAAAAATCAAAAGTAAAATTAAAAGGAAAAACTAGTTTATAGTAATAATAAATTAAAAAGAGGCACAAACAAGCAGCAAATAAGGGCTCTGATCATGTTAGAGGACAATGCAGCAGGCAGGAGTGTGGTTTTAGCCGGTAAGAGTCCGGCACTACCCCGACTTCCTCCATGTGGGGTGGTTGGGGTGTCCATGAGGATTTCCACACTCCTGCCCACAAAAAAAAAAAAAAAAAAAAAAAAAAAAAAACCTAACCTAACCTAACCTAACCCGAGTCTGCTGGCAGCCCTGACCGCGAGCGCCACGTTTTTTCCACGCTCCGTCCTCTAAAATCCTAAAAATAGGTTTTTTCGCGCGAATATACAAGTGTGATATATCCACGTACGCGTCTCAGTGCGAACAACACGACAGTGAAAACCGCGCAGAAATCGGAGAAAGTGTGTGAAAGTTGTGCTCGAAAAACGTGTTTTTAAAGTGTTTTTGTGCAACGCTGCAGCGACAAGATCGACGACCCCCTACTTTTTTGGGGTCGTTACAATCGTCTTTGAGAGGCCTATCAACTGGGCTATATTCGGGATTTTTCCGGTGAAAACTGCCGACGTAATCCCGGACTTCCTGTTTTCCACGTGCCACCGGTCTCAACCCCCAGCATAGCTGGACAGGAGTGTGGCATATCAGGAGAAGCGTCTTGTCAAGGCGAGTCTTCTGACACCAAGATCTGGAAAATTGGACCACCCTGGACGAAGCTGCAGCCCCTCAAAGGTCGGCAAAAATTTGTAAATCTTTGGTGTCGTTTTCCCCGAAAACTAAATCGGTAACCCCCTATTTTTATAATTGCGTTGCATAGTACACTACCCTTAATACATTATTCCAAATTTTTAGATTTTTTGACCGGGTAGTTTTTTCAAAATTCTTAATACAAAATACACTAAAACATTCAAAACTTTAAATTTCATTATTCCACCCCTTTAATATCTAAATTAATAACATTACTTATAACAAAATAATACTATTTGAGGTCTTTTATAAATACCATAACTTAAAATATTTGAAAAATTTAAATTTATACAAAAACAAGGACAATTGTTGTTACTGAGGGAGTACGGCACCAAAAAGAACCCTTAAAAGAGGGTTAAAACATTATTGCGCGCAGACTTAATCTAGACCATTAGATAGTTTAGGTCCTAGTGAGTAACGTAGTTTTTAAACTAGAATTTTTGGAGCGAAATTCGAGTCGCGGTGCGAGTTAGCGTTTTTGTTTACTAGCGGCAAAAACCGCAAAACAAAGTTATCCTCGACATCGCGATTTGAAAATCGACTCTTTCAGTTTTGAAAATTTTGTATTTTTGTTAATGTGACCGTGTAGGGCTTGGTCAAAAACCACCCCCCACGTTTTTAAATTTTTGATAAGACGCTTTTTAACATAGACATTTAGGCCTAAGCTTTCAAAAAATTCCAAACTTTTTGTTTACATGTTTTGTTCTTATATTGACCATAAAATTACTCCTAATTATTAGGAATTAATATTTTAAATAATTCTGACCACATCACTGTGTTTAGAACGCCTAGGATATAGGAAGGCCGGTTTTCAGGCGTTTTTCAGACCTGAAAATTCTGAGCCCTGAAAACATTGTGTGGGGATAGTGGAGGTTGAGCTGGACATAGCATTCGAAACCGCACCTCTCTCTGACTTACGGCTGCGGAGATACAGCCGCTCGAAGTCAGCATTTGACAGCTGGGCGGCCATCTTGGCAAACTTCGACCGGACATAACTCCGCACTCCGGGGTCCTAGAGGGCTGGGGTTTTCTTAGCTGTGCTTGGCGAGTCAGCCTCCACTCGGCACACAGTGTTTCAGGCACTTTGTGGCTGGAAGTTTCAGGACCCTGAAAATTGCCTGGGACGGTACAGCGGGTCAGGACAAGCCGAACGAGCCCAAACACGGGCGTTCTACGACCACCGTAAGGAAAGATATCCGGGGTCAGAGATCGACTTGACAGTTCTGCAACTGTCAAACGAATTTCGGACGCCGATAACTTCCGAACCGGAGGTCGTGGAAGGCTCTGGTTTTCTTTAGGGGCAAAGGCAGCACCCCCTCTGCTCTGCTAATAGCATTTCAGGAGCTTTCAGGAGCAAAATATTTTTTCAGCTGAAACCCGTGTCAGGTTATAGAGCTCGCCGAGCCCAATCAGGAGACCCCGAACACGGCAGTTTTTGGACGAGTGGTTCGGGAGAAACCCGCGGTAACTGAATTCTGGCCGCCATCTTGTACTGGCGTCCAGAACTTTGAACCGTGATTTCTCCGGAACCCCTTGGACTGGAGTAGTCGTGTTTGGGCTCAATCGAAAGGACTTGAGGAGACCTATCACAGGGTTGGAACAGTTCGACTCTAGCTAGAGCTCAAAATTATTTTTTAAAAATTTTTTGTTATGATAGTAGGCTTCTGAACACAAAAAACTCAGGGCAATCACGCCTTTTATCTTATAAGATAGTCACTAGGTAGAGCAAGACTCTACCTACAATTAGTTTATATTATTTATAGTAAGTTCTTGACTCAGACCCCCCTATACAGGGCCTGACACACATACATACTAAGTGACAACGTTCCCCGTTCCACTCTTTTAAAACGTACACTACTACACACACACCTACATTCACAAACACCAAAACATGTTCCGTACACCAACGACCTCTAGCGCTGCAAAGAAAGCCATGACTCCCAGCCCCACAACTTCGACCGCAGAAGTGTTGGACGCTGCCAAGACCTTCATTAAAAGACCAAATACTAAAAGGAGGTCAATTGACAACATGGACCTGTACAATAAGCAAAAACAGAATTATGCCACTCTGCCGAGTGAGCAGCTCCTCCAGGAGGTAATGAAAATCTTCGAGGACATACCAGATAAAGTGAAGGAGTACCCTCAGATGAGGCGCGACATAAAGGTCTTTTTGGAGGTGCAATCGGATAGGGGTATCCGAGCCATCTTTGAGCTCAGTCGGCGAATACAAGGCTTAGAAGCAGAGGTCCCCAAAACTCGGACACCAACAAAAACCGCGTCGTCGAATAGGGAAGAAATTATTCTCAAGAAGCTGGGAGAGGTGGAAGCTACTCTAACCTCACGACTAAACGACATGGAAATAAATCTAAGAGCTGACATAGTAGGACTCCACGATGGAAACGACGACCGAGGCTCCGACATGATCGACAAGATCATTGATAGGATCGACGAGACTAAGGTGACCGAGGAGGTCAAAGTTCTTGATCAAAAGCAGGCTCTTATCGTAGATCTAATCAGTGATGTTGCCGGTGGTGTCGCCGCCACAAAGGAGATGATAGACCAGGTCGCAAAAGCTCTAGAAAACGAGCAACAAACCACAGTGAGGTCATATGCAAGCATCGCGGCAGCTAAACCCGGGCGTCGACCGGCACTTCACTCGATGGCGGTTACACTTGAAGGCAATCTTGAGACTGCCGACGAGGTGCTCGCGAGAGTGAGGAAGGCGGTCGATGCCAGGAGTACTGGCCTCAAAATAAATAAGGCTCGGAAGGCCAAAAACAGCACCGTCATTCTGGGTTGTGACACGGAGGCGGAATTTGAGAAGGTGAAAGGGGTGATTGAAAGCCGGGGGGATGGGTTAATTGTGGCACCCATGAAAAATAAGAACCCACTCGTCGTCCTAAAGGATGTAATTTTAGATAGCGAGGACGACGAAATGATTAAAGCGCTATATGCGCAAAACCAAGATATTTTCATGGGTTTGCCACAAGAAGAAATTGAGTTGGGTATCAAGTACAAAAAGCGGACTAGGAACCCCAAAACTGCGCACGTTGTTGTACAAGTGAGGCCTAAGGTATGGCAGAGGATGACGGAGGCTGGAGCACTCTATCTTGACCTGCAAAGGGTTAGAGTGGAGGACCAGTCACCGCTCATCCAATGCACAAAGTGCCTCGCTTACGGTCACGGCCGGAAATTTTGCACTGAGAGTGTGGACAGATGTAGCCACTGTGGAGGACCGCATTTACGCGAGAAATGCGCTGACTTCCTTGCTGGCATTGAACCACAGTGCTGCAACTGCTCGCACTCTAAGCTGCAAAGAACCGACCACAACGCATTTAGCACCGAATGCCCAGTGCGTAAGAAATGGGACTACTTGGCCCGCGCAAACACAGCCTACGATTGACTCACACACTCAAAACATCGAGACACACACAATACACATAGCAACACACAGAAATATAGATATAAAAGTATATAGTTAATATATACCCACATATCTAAAACACTCACATAAATTCCATATAAACACAGATTACAAACACACACAATAAACAAATAAAATAGTAAAGAAAATAAATAGATAAGAAAAGTCAATAAATATATATATCAGATAGTATATATGTATATTATTGCAGAAACGAAACTGTCAGTTGAACAATAAAAAAAAAAAAAAAAAAAAAAAAAAATGGAAGAAACATACATGAATGAGTCAAATAGTAAACAACAAAACGTTTGAAATTTTCTTACACGACATAACATACTTTTCCCAATGAGGATGAAATTGTTAAACAGAATTACAAATAACTTTAGTTTAAGAACATACTTGTATACCCTAGATGTAATGATAACATAAATGTACTGTTAAAATTAAGTATAAGTTGAAAAAACAGATTATTAAATACTAAACTTAAGTAATAAAAGCAACAAACATGTTTGAAATTATTTTATACGAGATGAACTTTGCCAAATGATGCTGAAATTGTTAAGTAATAAAAAGAAATAAGTTAAGGCCTAGAACATACTTGTATACCCCATATGAAATGTATAAAACAAATGTACTGTTAAAAAGTAAAGTATAAATTAAGATTAAAACATTGAAAAAGACTGTTAAATTAAAAGTTAAGTGAAACCTAAAATAAAATTTGTACGACAGATTATTAAAAACTATAATTACTTAGTAAATAAAAATTTGTATAAAATGATAACTGTAAACAAACATATTAAAGGAAGTTGCAATGTTTATTAACCCCACTGAATAAAACTTAAAGTAGATAAAAGTAGCGGGAGTCCCACCCGGCATTGAAAGAAAGCTGACGAATGAAAGAAGACCCAGTATGAAGCATGAAAGTGCGAGAGGCATAAAAGCGAGAACTTGAGTGAATGAGTAACACAGTTTAATAAGGTCCCGTTTTTCCATGAACGGGGAAAAGCAGAGAAAAAAAAAAAAAAAAAAAAAAAAAAAAAAAAAAAAAAAAAAAAACCTAACCTAACCTAACCTAACCTAACCTAACCTAACCTAACCTAACCTAACCTAACCTAACCTAACCTAACCTAACCTAACCTAACCTTTTTTTTTTTTTTTTTTTTTTCCAGCTGAGAAAAATGCCTAACGCATACACACACCGTCCGGGGAGACGGCGAGGTTATGTGGGGCTTGCACCCACTAAAAAACTCAGCTTTTGTGCCGTCTTCTGCCATTCAGGAGAGGCCACGAGTACCAAAGATGACTTTCGTGACCTCTCGGCAGCGGCTGGTCGCCTCCCTCTACTGGCGAACCATCTCAGCAACAGCTCGTGCAATGCAGGCAGCAGTTCCCCGATCTGCTACCCACTGGCTGTTGCTAGGGCGGCATCTGAGCAGCGTAGCGCCTCCGACGCCTGCCCACCCTTCGTTGGCGAATCGGGTCCGCAAGAGCATCTGCCTCACGTACCCGCTCCGCCGCCTCCTTTTGCGACATTATTTCCCCACAAAAGGAGGCTACCGCTTCCCATCCGGTCTCGCTGCCGATCATCACCCTCACCAAATTCGGCAGCGAGAAGTCGTTTCCAGTGTGAGCAGCCAGTGTGTGACGCTGCTCTTCCCACGACGGACACAGCTCGATGGTGTGCTGAGCTGTGTCTGGGCCACCACCACACTGGTGGCACACAGGGGTAGGTTCCCGTCTTGCCACCTTGTGCAGGTAGTAGCCGAAGCATCCGTGGTTTGTTAAAACCTGCGTGGTATGGAAAGACAGCACTCCGTGCCGTCTTCTAACCCATTCCTGTAAATGTGGCCCTATGGCCGCTGCCGTCCAAAGACCAGCAGTAGGGGCCGCCAGTCTTTCCTGCCATTCGTTTAGAACATCATCTTGCGCTTGCTCGCGCCATCTCCTAACAAGCTCGGGCGGTGGTCTATCACCGCTCGAGCGAGCATGACTCCTCCGGGAATATATGTCAGCGAGCATTTGTGCTTCAAGATCCCACGGGGGCGTTCCAGCTAGAGCGCACGCGGCCTCCGCGGAAACGGTCTTATAACCGCGGATGACCCGGTTCGCCATGATTCTCTGAGGCTTGCGCAGGAGAGCCCTGTTCTGAGCACTCCTCAGAGAATCTGCCCATACCGGTGCTCCGTAGAGCGCCATCGATCTTACCACCCCCGTGTAAAGCCGCCGACAGATCACACTAGGTCCTCCCGTATTCGGCAATAGTCGACTAAGGGAGGACGCAGCGCTGATGAGCTTCGGCTGGAGGTGTTCAAAATGCTCGCTGAACTTCCATAGCCGGTCTATTACGAGACCCAAGTATTTCAATTTTGATTGAACTCTTACCCTTGTATTCCCAAGGGTAAGGTGAGCCCCGGCAGGTGGACGTCGTCGGGGTCCGTGAAATACGAGGGCCTCTGTTTTTTCCAGTGCCACGCGTAGCCCAAGCGCCTCGATGCGGCTGACGAGCAGGGACACGCACTGCGTCGCCGATAGAGCTGCCTCATGGTAAGTCTCTCCCCGAGCGGTAACAAGAGTGTCGTCTGCATAGCAGATGACACCCTGCCCGGGGGTAAAGCCGCTACGTAGGACCCAATCAAATCCGATGTTCCACAAGAGTGGTCCCAGGACTGACCCTTGTGGAACACCGCACGTTACAGGGCATCGCTCCATCTGTCCGTCGCGTCTCTGGTAGCAGACGCTCCGACCTCTCAGATAGTCCGCTACTATCATTCTTAGGTATGTTGGCACTCCGTGAAATCGGAGCGCCTCACCTATGCAGCTATGTGGCAGAGTGTTAAAGGCGTTGGCGATGTCTAGCGACACCGCCAGCAGCACATTTCCACTTCTTACCGCATCATTCGCCTCGGTTTTCAGGCGTAATATGGCGTCAATCGTTGAGCGTTCCGCCCGAAAGCCATATTGGGCATTCGAAAGGTCTGGGCCAATCGTGCCAAGGTGCTGGTTTAAGCGGCTGGCAAGAATTCCCTCCAGCATCTTTCCTACCTCGTCTAACAGAACAATTGGTCTGTATGCTGAAGGCGAATCCGGATTTCGACCCGGCTTCTGCAGAAGCACCAAGCGTCCTTCTTTCCAAGTCTGAGGGAACTGTTTCGACGTTAGACAAGCGTCGAACAGTTCCCTCAGTCGTTCGTCCAATCCGTCGCTCAGGGCCATAGCTAGTACCTTGGAAGGTACACCATCCGGGCCTGGAGCTTTGCTTTTGGAGCGCGCCTTTAGTCTCTCAGCAATCATCTCCGCCTCCGTGATCGGCGGTGTCTCTTCAGAGCGCTGTTCCTCCTCAGGCGGAGCCATAACCGGAGGTATGTGCTCCGTCCGACCAGGAAACAGGGCTTCGACTACTTGCCTGAGAAACTGAGGCTCGAGGGCCTCCGTCACTGGTGGACCTTGCCCACCAAGTTTGTTTCTTGCCGAGAGATACGGGCGGCCCCAGGGGTCGCGGTTGAGTCCATCCAACATCTCACCTCTGCTATGGTCCTTCGCCCGTATAATTGCCAACCGCAAAGCATCTCGTGCGGTCGTGTACGTCTCATAGAGTTCAGCCTCTAAGATGTTAAGGCTGTCACTGCGCTGTCGTCGCCTACGGACGCTAGAGTAGCGCCTCCGCGCATGAATGCAGGCCTGTCGAAGGCCCGCCAACTCCTGAGACCACCAGTACACTTCCTTCTTAGGAGGTCGCCGACGCACACGAGGCATGGCCGCATCACAGACCGCCGTGATGGCACTCCGAAAACGATTTGCCCCGACGTTCACGTCGGTCCCCTCTGAGGGTATCGCTGGCAGGAGCCATGCCTGAACAATGGCAGCCTCTTCCAGCAACTCCCTGTCTAACTGCTTTTGTGCCCATCGTGGGAACTTTTGGGCGTTAGAATGTCGAGGAGCAGCGTGGCTGTACGAAGCCACAGATACATCCAGACGAATGTATCTGTGGTCGGATAAGGTCTCAGTATCCTCCACAACCTGCCAGTCCAGTACACGCGTGGACAATGCTGGCGTAACAAAAGTGAGATCCACTATTGAACCCCCGTCTCGCCGCACGCATGTATTAACTGACCCCCTATTCAAAAGAACAAGGCCAGCAACCGCCGCCCACTCCTTGACAGCACGACCCCGTACGTCCGGTCTTGGGGAGCCCCACCAAGTAGACTTCGCGTTGAAGTCTCCCATAATCAAGACCTGGCTTGGTGCCATCCGTTGAACAGAGGCCCCGAGTCTGTCCAGAAAGTCTTCGAATTCGTGAAGGGGCCTATTCGGAGAAAAATATACTCCGAAGATGGTGAAGTCGCCCCACTGAGCTGCAACGTATCCCGACCCTCTTTCCTTCAGTGTAGGAGGAGTAGAGTTGGGATTCGCTGAGCCAATAATGGCTACAGATGAGTCCGCATCACCCACCCAGTTAGGGCGCGGAGGGACAAAGTATGGTTCTGCAGCTACTGCCACGCCTATCGACCACTCTGCCATGGTTTGAAGAAACAAGTCCTGTGCACCGGCAGAGTGATTTAGGTTCCCCTGGAGTATTTTGTGATTACGGACTTGATCCATTAGTGTCGTCGATAATCATTTCTACCTCTTGTTGCCTTTGGTTTGGCAATACTTCTTTATGGGGGATGACCTGGATGTTAGCGGTCATCTGCCCCCTTTTAGGCTTAGCTGGGGCTTTGCAGCCCTTTCCTCCCACTGCGTGATTTGCAGGTAGCTTCGCTGCCTCGCAGCCCAAACAATGGGGATCGGCAGAGCAGGTATTTGCCTTGTGACCTTGTTTCGCACAGCGATAACAAAGCCCGGCGTAGTCCACAGTAGAACTGCATTGAGGGAAAGTGTGCCCTGACCCCATGCACTTGTAGCACCGAATTGGTCTTGACTCCAGGACCTGAATCTTGGCAGAACTCCAGCCGACGAGGAGTCGACCGGCTTCTCCCAAAGTCTTGGCAGAGGCTATGGGGCACCGAATTCGGGCCGAACCAGCTCCTCCGGGACCAATACGAATTGCGCTGACCCGTACCGCCTCCTGTGAGCAGCCTGTTTTGTGCGCAATCGCCTCACAGATGTCGTCTTCAGTGACGGAGTCGTCGAGGCCAACTATGCGCAGTTCAGCACATTTTGTTGGCCTTGAGATCCGAATACCCTCCGGAAGGACCTGGCGTAGTTTTTCTGCTACGCGATCCGCTTCTGCAGCACCATTGGCTCCCATGAACTCGAAAAGTCGAGCCCCAGTTGCAGCCCGACGGTATCTGATGTCAGTGATACCGTTTTCTTCGTGGTTGGCCGCTTGTCTAGCCTTCGTTAGGACGTCTTTGTAGGTGAGCCCCTTTTCTACTGCCTCAGGTTGAAGCGTGAGAACCAGGGCAGCAGACTTCGGTTCGCGAAGTTTCCGTTTCCGTGTCTTCTTCTTCTTCTTTGTCCCTTAGCTTGTGACGACAAGGGCTTAGCGCCGCCAGAAACAGCAGCAGTGGCCGCTTTCGTCGTGGCCGCTTTCTTCTGATTCTTCCTCTCTTTCTTCCTATTAGAGACAATTTGCCACCCTTGTTGTGTCTGCTCAGAAGACGGTGCCTCCGAGACAGGTGCTTGAGTTACCGCGATGACAGTTGCGGTAGCGGGCGCCTGAGTTGTCTCAGCCGCAGAAGTTTGTCGCTTCTCCTGGGCTGCCTTCTTTCTATCGGCTGCTAATGGAGGGCGAAGAGTCGCCTGTGGTAGGAGGCGATCCTCAATCCCCGCCATGCGAGCATCAAGCAATTTGCCGACGCGGTCAATAACGCCACGCAACAGCTCGTCGTCCACCGGGGACTTCTCTGACGGCTGTGGTTGTTGACGTGGCAAGTTAATTGAGTGAAGACGCATCGAGAGCATCTCCTCTTTAAGAGCCTCAATCTCCTTGTCCTGGGCTCCAACTTGCTGCCTCAAGCGCTGGACTTCCAGTTGGAGGCGACAGGTCTCCTCCGTAGTAGTCCTGGCAGCTAGCATCTCGACGCAGCAGCGCACCTGCTCTGCCGCTTCCCTCATGGTACGTTGACTCGTACCTTTAAGGTTCTTTGATTTCCGGATGGACTCCAGAAGAACCTCTACGTTCTGAATGCCTGTCCGCTCAAGCCCTGCCACCGAGGTGTCAGTGCTCCTAGATGGTAGTGCAGAGCAAGCGACTTCCATGTCCATCGCCTCAGAGTCTCGTTTGACAGTGGAGTCAATCGATACCTGAGATGCGTCCGTATCGCTTTCGTCGCTAAAGCGCGACGAAGTTGGTCGCCAGAAGCGACCCCTTCTATCACGGCTAGGCTTTTCCTTGGCCTTCGTCGGCACCTTAGGAGGTGGCAGCAACTTATCGTCGCTGGATGCCGCCTCGTGCTGACGCTTCTCACTCTTCCTCAGCTTGGAGGACCTAGGTCCTGGAGGTGCGGATGCGTCTGGAACACAATCCAGTGACTCAGCACCACAAGCAGTACTTCCATTCTTCTTATTTACAGCATCATCCATTCGTTCAACAACAATGATCGGTATCCGGTTTTCGCGCGTTTGGTCGTCGGTTAAATTAGGGTTTGAATTGTGGCAGATGTTGTCCCCCCCAGAATACGCGGGACAGACAGAACCGTTAGACGGGACTGTGGAGGATTCTCCCAAATCGTGGGTACCTCCCTGGGGTACGCTATCTATTTCATGTGCCATATCCATAAGGTTCCTTTGAAGGGTGTGGTCCCTATCTCCCTCCTCATTTCTCCTTTCTTCCTCCTCTTAAAATATATACAATATATAAATGTAGATATATACAATACCATATTTATCATAACTATAATACTAGTATTAACACTATAATGTACACTATAAACTATAATATATATTGATACAATAAAACCCTGACTTGCGCCATCCAATGACCACATCAGTGCCCTTCAGACGACGTATTCCCTTCTAAATAATTATAACTCGTATCATTTACATATATAAAATATATAACCCCCCCATTCCCAACCTGATCAGATCAGGGAGAGAATAATATACCACCTGAGTGCCCGGCCAAGGCAGGACAAACAGGATGGTACGACCACTAGTAATTTTTTATAGAGGTTGTCTTCCTCGCGACCCTGTAACAGAGCCCCCGTGCCTCTCAGTGAGGCTTACGGTTTGTCCGACAGTGACCGAAGTCGATGTCTGGCCAGACTGACCATACCTGCCGCACGCGATCGCATTCTCTACGGAGAAGCAATCCCATCATCTGGTTTTGGTCCGCGCCGGGTAAACCCGGTACCGCACATATCTGTACGGCATTCCCCTATCCGCCACCTGGGGACGCGCCCGGTTGGAGACCAGAAACTCCGACGGGAACCTAACCTAACCTAACCTAACCTAACCTAACCTAACCTAACCTTTTTTTTTTTTTTTTTTTTTTTTTTTGATATCGGGTTGGAAAATCCTCATGGAGACCCTAAGCCCTGGGGGAAGGGCAAAGGGTACTGTCAGACTCTTACTGACTAAAAACCAACCCGTGTTCCTCATCTACCCATGTGTCGGAGGGGCGGGTATCGCCGAAGCATTCGTCGCACCCCCCGACGGGTATTGGCCCACCAGATACTCAGGCGGGCCCCGTCACCCACTGCGGCCGTCACCCCGGCCGCAGGACTCCACTAAGAGGCGCGCGCGGAACACGACGCCGCCGCCTCGAGGCCTGCTGCTGGTTGGACGACTAGACGCCCCGAGTCTGTCGTCCGCAGGCCGCGCCCTACGGTGGCCGGAAATCGGCCACCCTGCGACGCCCAGTGCGTCTGCTGCGGGAGGGGAGAGAGGAGGCAGCCTCTCTTTCCCTTTCCGCCGCCTCCTTTGCAAGCATTACAAACTCGCAAAAGGAGGCGACGGCACCCCACCCTGTCTCGCTCCCGACCATGGTATGCACAACAGTCGGAAGCGAGAGATTTCCCGCAGCACCTACGGCCGCGACCAAGTCACGGCGCTGCTCAGCCCAAGCTGGGCACTCCACCAACGTATGCAGCGCCGTGTCGACGCGGCAATCATCACAATGATGGCACTGGGACGTGGGCTCCCGGCCTATGCGACACAGGTACTTCCCGAAACATCCGTGTCCGGTAAGTATCTGCGTCAGCCGGAAGCTGAGGGCGCCGTGGCTCCTATCGAGCCACTCCTCCATAATGGGCCTTACCGCCGCTACAGCGGCGTGCCCCGCCGTGGGTTGCGCTAAGCGCGTCTGCCACTCCGCCACTAGGACCTGGCGGAGTTCTGCCCTGCGTGCCTCAACTTGTCGAGGCACCAGGCGCTCGCCCCGCTCGACCGCCTCCGCGCGCCACCAATAGAGTGACGCGAGGAGCTTTGCGTCGAGATCCCAGGGCGGGGATCCGGCTAGGAGGCTCGCTGCCTCAAAGGAGATCGTACGGTATCCCCTTATGATCCTGACGGCCATCGCGCGCTGCGGCCTTCGCAGCGCGGCGACGTTACGGGCCGTCAGGGCATCCGCCCACACTGGCGCACCGTAAAGCGCCATCGACCGTACGACCCCCATGTAGAGCCTCCGGCAGGAGGAGTTGGGCCCCCCCAAGTTGGGCAGCAAGCGCGAGAGCGCGGAAGCGGCGCCCAACAACCGGGGGGCGAGCCGTGTGAAGTGCGGCCCGAAGTTCCATCGACTGTCGAGAACGAGTCCGAGGTATTTCATCGTCGTCCCGACAGCGATGGAGACCCCTCCTACTATTATACTGGACCCTGGAGGTGGCTTCATCCTCGGCCCATGAAAACACAGGGCCTCAGACTTGTGCAATGCCACCTCTAAGCCCAGCCGCCGAATCCTACCCACGACGTGCGCGACACCAGCAGTCGCGCGTATGGCCGCCTGCCGGTACGAGTTCCCACGCGCTGTAACTAGCGTATCGTCGGCGTAACAAATGACGCCGACGCCGTGGAGAAGCGCACCGCGCAGGGCCCAGTCGTACCCTACGTTCCACAGGAGCGGCCCCAACACCGACCCCTGCGGAACTCCGCACGACGTCTCTCGCCGACCCCATCCTTCTCGACCCGGGTACACTACCGATCTTTCGGACAAGTAGGCCCCGACAATGCGTTGGAGGTAGCGCGGCACCCCGTGGTACCGGAAACCTAACCTAACCTAACCTAACCTTTTTTTTTTTTTTTTTTTTTTTTTGATATCGGGTTGGAAAATCCTCATGGAGACCCTAGGCCCTGGGGGAAGGGCAAAGGGTACTGTCAGACTCTTACTGACTAAAAACCAACCCGTGTTCCTCATCTACCCATGTGTCGAAGGGGCGGGTATCGCCGAAGCATTCGTCGCCACCCCCCGACGGGTATTTGCCCGCCAGATAGTCAGGCGGGCCCCGTCACCCACTGCGGCCGTCACCCCGGCCGCAGGACTCCACTAAGAGGCGCGCGCGGAACACGACGCCGCCGCCTCGAGGCCTGCTGCTGGTTGGACGACTAGACGCCCCGAGTCTGTCGTCCGCAGGCCGCGCCCTACGGTGGCCGGAAATCGGCCACCCTGCGACGCCCAGTGCGTCTGCTGCGGGAGGGGAGAGAGGAGGCAGCCTCTCTCTCCCTTTCCGCCGCCTCCTTTGCAAGCATCACAAACTCGCAAAAGGAGGCGACGGCACCCCACCCTGTCTCGCTCCCGACCATGGTATGCACAACAGTCGGAAGCGAGAGATTTCCCGCAGCACCTACGGCCGCGACCAAGTCACGGCGCTGCTCAGCCCAAGCTGGGCACTCCACCAACGTATGCAGCGCCGTGTCGACGCGGCAATCATCACAATGATGGCACTGGGACGTCGGCTCCCGGCCTATGCGACACAGGTACTTCCCGAAACATCCGTGTCCGGTAAGTATCTGCGTCAGCCGGAAGCTGAGGGCGCCGTGGCTCCTATCGAGCCACTCCTCCAAAATGGGCCTTACCGCCGCTACAGCGGCGTGCCCCGCCGTGGGTTGCGCTAAGCGCGTCTGCCACTCCGCCACTAGGACCTGGCGGAGTTCTGCCCTGCGTGCCTCAACTTGTCGAGGCACCAGGCGCTCGCCCCGTTCGACCGTCTCCGCGCGCCACCAATAGAGCGACGCGAGGAGCTTTGCGTCGAGATCCCAGGGCGGGGATCCGGCTAGGAGGCTCGCTGCCTCAAAGGAGATCGTACGGTATCCCCTTATGATCCTGACGGCCATCGCGCGCTGTGGCCTTCGCAGCGCGGCGACGTTACGGGCCGTCAGGGCATCCGCCCACACTGGCGCACCGTAAAGCGCCATCGACCGTACGACCCCCATGTAGAGCCTCCGGCAGGAGGAGTTGGGCCCCCCCAAGTTGGGCAGCAAGCGCGAGAGCGCGGAAGCGGCGCCCAACAACCGGGGGGCGAGCCGTGTGAAGTGCGGCCCGAAGTTCCATCGACTGTCGAGAACGAGTCCGAGGTATTTCATCGTCGTCCCGACAGCGATGGAGACCCCTCCTACTATTATACTGGACCCTGGAGGTGGCTTCATCCTCGGCCCATGAAAACACAGGGCCTCAGACTTGTGCAATGCCACCTCTAAGCCCAGCCGCCGAATCCTACCCACGACGTGCGCGACACCAGCAGTCGCGCGTATGGCCGCCTGCCGGTACGACTTCCCACGCGCTGTAACTAGCGTATCGTCGGCGTAACAAATGACGCCGACGCCGTGAAGAAGCGCACCGCGCAGTGCCCAGTCGTACCCTATGTTCCACAGGAGCGGCCCCAACACCGACCCCTGCGGAACGCCGCACGACGTCTCTCGCCGACCCCATCCTTCTCGACCCGGGTACACCACCGATCTTTCCGACAAGTAGGCCCCGACTATGCGTTGGAGGTAGCGCGGCACCCCGTGATACCGGAGTGCCTCTCGGATGGTACTCCAGGGCAAGGTGTTGAAAGCGTTGGCGATGTCTAGCGACACCGCCAAGACCACCTCGCCCCGGGTGACTGCCTCCTCCGCAAGGACCCTTACGCGCATGATTGCATCCACCGTGGAGCGCCCCTGGCGGAAACCAAACTGGTTGTCCGCCAAATCTGGCCCCTCCCTAGTCATGTGCTGAACGAGGCGACTGGCGATGATTCGCTCAAAGATCTTACACACCTCGTCCAGCAACACGATTGGCCGGTACGCAGACGGCGAGTCTGCAGGGCGCCCCTCCTTCCTGAGCAGGACCAGCTTTCCGGTCTTCCACCGGCTTGGAAACTGGCCCCGCTCCAAACATGCGCTTAAGAGCCCCGCTAATCGGGACCCGAGAGCCTTCATGGCCAGGACCCATGCACGGCCTGGAATGCCGTCGGGCCCTGGGGCGGTGTTTCTGATGCGAGCCACCGCCACTCTCATCTCTACCCGGGTCACTTCGGGCACGTCGTCGTCAATGTCGTCTTCCGCGTCGGGCACACTGTGAGGCGGAACCATAGCTGGTGGCGTGTGTTCCGGTCTGGCCGGAAACAGCGCACACACCACCTCCTCCAGCAGCTGTGGCTGGAGACTCCGAGACAGAGGGGGAGCCCATTGCCGAAGCTTGCCCCGTACCATAAGGTAGGGGCGTCCCCAAGGGTCTCGGTCTAGCGTCTCCAGCAGTTGTTGGTTGGCCTGAGCCTTTGCCCGGGCAATGGCCAGCTGGAGGGCGCTCTTCGCCTCTCTATAGCGGTCGTAAAGTTCCGCCTCTTCCTGTTCGTCCGCCGCAGTAACGGGGCGGCGGCGTCTTCTTCGGCACCTTGCGTACTGGCGTCGCACCTGCACACAAGCGATGCGCAACTGCGCAATCGCTTGCGACCACCAATACACTTGGCGCCTGGATGGTAATGGCCGGACTCGGGGCATGCCAGCGTCGCAGATGTGCGACATGCTCTCCCGGAACCACTCCGCCTCTTCGTCGATGTTGGTTGGCCTGTCTGGAGAATCCAGCCAGGCCTTGACGATAGAGGCCTCCAGGAGAGCCTCCCTATCCAGCCTCTTCAGTGCCCAACGCGGGCCGTCTCCAATGCCCACTGGAGCCGCTTGAACCGGCCCCACCGAGGTCTGGGCGGAGACGCTAAATCGAATATATCGATGATCGGACAGCGTCTCCACCTCCTCCAACACGTGCCAGTCTTGGGCAGTGCGCGCGAGAGCGGGGCTAGCGAACGACAGGTCCACTATAGACCCACCCCGCTGCCGCACGCACGTCTGCACGGAACCCCGGTTTAGGAGAAGCAGGCCCTGCTCGACCGCCCACTCCTCCACTAACTCGCCCCGCACATCCGTAGCTGGGGAGCCCCAAGCCATAGATTTGGCATTAAAGTCCCCCAGGACGATCGCGGGACGAGGACGGCTACGACTGACGACTGTGCCCATCTCCATAATTATCTCCTCCACGTCGGCGAGAGAAAGGCTAGGGGCGAGATACACCCCCACGACCACAATATTTCCCCATACTGCCGCGACATAGCCCCGCCCTCGGGTGACGGACTCGAAGGGAAGGGTGTCAGCGGCTGACCTCACAAGCAGTGCCACCGAGCGGTTCGTGTCGCACACCCAGTCATCCCTGGGTGGAACAAAATACGGCTCGGCAACAACTGCCATGTCGATCGACCACTGCGCCATGCTTTGGAGCAAAAGGTCCTGAGCCCTGGCGCAGTGGTTTATGTTGGCTTGGAGGAGATGACGTAGGGCCATTATTGTGTGTCCATGGCCGTTGTCTCCTCCCCAGCCCTCGGCGGATGTTCTGCCGCAACCGGTGGGTGAACCGGCTGCGAGGAGCTGGTTGCCTTCGTTGTCCTTTCCTGGGTGACCGGTGGATGAGCCGGTTGTCTTCTTGCCTTATTGGGCCTGGCGCAAGCCTTTGAACCTGTCTGATGATCGGCTGGCTTGCCAGATGCCGCACAGATGACGCAGTGCGGCGTGGCAGTGCAAGAGCCAGCCTTGTGACCAGGCTGACCGCAGCGGAAGCACAATTGGCTGCGGTCTACCTCAGCGGTGCACCGTGCCCCCGCATGTCCTCCTTCAAGACAGCGGTAGCACCGATAGGGCTTGGGCGCCAGGAGAGTTACCTGCGCCGAGACCCATCCGACAAGAAGACGCTTGTCCTTAAGTTTTTTGGCCGCTGCTACGGGACAGCTGACTAAAACTGTCCCGAGGCCGGAGGCTCCCCGGCGTATCGTGCCCGCCTTGATTTGGTCCGGCGGGCATCCTCCAGCTTTGGCGATGGCAGCGGCGACCTCCTCTTGTGTCACAGAGTCGTCCAGGCCCGAAATGCGCAGATCTGCGCACTTGGTTGGCCTGGACACTCTGACATCGTCACTTCCTAGTGACGCCCTTAGCTTATCGGCAAGGGCGTCTGCTTTGGGACCACTAGTGGTCCCCGAAATCTCCAGGAGCCGACCTCCGGTGGCTGTTGTTTTGCACCGGAGGCCTGTGATGCCGAGATCACTGAGCGAAATGTTAGCTTTCGCTTTTGCCAGGATCCCGGCATATGTGAGGCCACGTTCCTCCGCCCCTGGCTGCAGGGTGAGCACCACAGCTGTAGAGCGGGGGGTAACCAATCTTGCGGTCTGGCGCTTGGCCGCCGCTTCTTTTTTCTGGGCCTGTCGTCTGGCCCGTTGGCGCGCCTTTTTGGATGGTTTAGCGCCGCCGACCTTCGTCCACTCCGCCGTAGGTCTTATGGCGGGTTCTCGAGTCACTGGCCTAGTGTCTAATGCAGGTGGAGCACTCGCACCAACTGCCTTTTTGGCCAGTTTAGCCTCTTTCTTCATCTGCCGGTTGGATTTGGGCCCCGCATTTTGCGAGGCGGCAGATGTTGTGGTCCCTCCAGGGTTGGCAGCAGACGGTTGTGCCGGTTGGGCGGCACGAGGTGCTGCTGCTTGGGCCGCATATGTCGGCGCCGGTGCACTGCGTTGGTCTGCAGCTAGGGGAGGACGTAGGATCTTCCCCTCCAGCACCGAGAAGCGAGCGTTGAAACTCGCCATTTCCTGACGGATCAGGCGAGCCAACTCCGCTTCTTGCGTCGACGGCAACTGCGGTTGCGGTTGTGATGTTGTGGGCGGAAGGCCCACCTCCCGCCTAAGGTGCTCACGGCGGAAATTGAGCATCTCCGCTTTGAGCTCCTCGTGCTCCTTTCGGAGCTCCGCCATTTGCGCTGCGAGCTTGGCGTTCTGAGCCCTCAGCAGCGCTGTCTCCTCGGAAGTGGTGCGAGACATTAGCACCTGGGCACTCTCCAGTATCGAGGCCGTAGCCTCTTTGAGCGCCTTCTGACTACAGCCGCTTAGGCCCTTGGAGACCTTGCCCACCCTTTTAATGGCCGCAACTGCGTCTTCCATCCTCCGGTTGAGGTCGGAGGCAGGTAAATCTTCTGCCTCGACATCAGAAATGGCAGACGACGACTCCGACAGCCGAGTGACTCTCCCTTCCGTCACTCTTTTCGTCAGAGCCGCAATCTGCCGCTCATCCTCCTCCCGTTTTTGGGCAGCTGCTGCGGCCTTCACTGCAGCCGCAGCCTCACGCCTCGATAGGCCGATACCGACGTATTTGCCGGTAGTGGCGGGCCTACCTAGTCCTCCTTTTTTGGTGCCGACTTTGGGGGCCGGCACCGCTGCATCGCTCAGGGCCGAGTCCGACCCTGAGTCTGCGCCCTCCCTTGGGCGTTTGCGCAGGCGTGAGTTGACACTCACCGCGCTCGCCACACTCATAAGGCTGGACGCACTGTCGGAGTCCGACAGCCCGCCCAACCGCTCTACACGTACCAACGGTACTTTTTCACCCACTGCATCATTTTGTTTTTTATTGTTTTTAATTAAATTCTCCATATCTGTTCCCACGAGTCGAATAGCAAAAGAAGTCCACCGGGGCAGAGGCTGACATACCCCGGTAAGCCTACATACTGCTGGGGGCGGCAGGTACCAGCAGGTGGGAGCGCTAACGACCGTACACCCAACGGCCATTCATCCCCTCGCCGCGCTCCCAAAACTTGGGATTGGGTGGTTTTTTATCTTAGAGGTGTCCTTCCTCTGGGGCCGGGCGGTTAAGCCAAGCCCCCCGACGGCGGCATTTAGGCATGCCTCCGTCCGCTGTCCGGCCAACCCGACTCAGCGGACCCGCCGAAAGGTTTGCTCCTCAATGGATGAGGAGACAACCGAACCCCGCTTAGATGCGCCTGCACCTAAGCGGGTGTGGTCGCGTCCTTGCCTAATCGACTACGTCGACGGGGCAGGAGCGACCCCTCCTGCAGAAGTTTGCTCCGGACAATAATACTCCTCTACCCAACCCCCCGCGAAGAGATTATTGTCCGTGACCCAGGGTGCACCAGGCCCAGTGACTGCTCTTCCCCCCGGACGTATCCGAAAGGGACCAGCAGCCACCGAGCACGCGGGGAGGTCTTCATGCACGCACCCCAACCTAACCTAACCTAACCTAACCTAACCTAACCTAACCTAACCTAACCTAACCTAACCTAACCCCTTGATAACTAGTTCAAGGAGGCCGATTTTGAAGCGGTTTTTTGCGTTTTTCACGTACAACAGGCTTGTAGGCGCGCATCAACCCTTCAAACTTGACATATCACTGGTGTGACGTCATTTTTTGACTACCCCACTTTTTTGACCTAAGAAAAAAGACATATTAATTATTTTTTCAAAATTCCTTCGATAGATTTTAACTAAATTACACATTTAGATACTTACCCTTCCTACCTACCTTCCGGAGTCCGCTTCGCGCCTTTGGAGTTAGGTTTGGACGTCAAAATTTTCAATTTTCTATAAAAAATCGACAAAATTTTAGGTTTTTCGACGAAAACTTAAAAATTTTCCTCTTATCTATTTTATAAACTCCGTACCTAACGCTAGGGCTCGTCGAGACGCTTCTTTTGAGGTATCGCACGACCCTCTAGCTCACACCGAACGTCAAAAATTGCCCCACCCACCCGCCCTTTAGACGCGATAGTAAAAACTTAAAAATTACTATAAGAATAGGAGGAAATTTTTGGGTCAGTTTTTGGAAAAATATTTTTTGACCGAAAATTGTTCCCCGGTTCATCTGAGACTGAAGAAAATAAATTCCCTCTCATCGGGCCTCCGATACCTTATCAGGGACCTACTTAACAATCGGCAACTCTTTTAAAAGTGACTCAGTTTTAATCACGACTTGTTACGTATGCATCAAGTTTGATCCCCTCTTTACAGGGATCAAATCAGATCGCATAGCGGAACTGAGTCAGTGCAGTAAAGTGTCAAGACGTGAAACGAGTCTATTGACCGTTACACCTAGTTTAAGGTTTTATATTTAAGAAACAAGACACCTGTAAATTAAACTTAACTTGACTAAAATCAACAGGTGTCACTATTTTATATAATAGACTTGGTTTACACCAAAAATTTTACTGACCACTTTTAATTACAGTTTCATTATAAATTATTTAAGTTGATTTGTTAATCCCCCCTTTACAGGGATTCAACCCGAACCCCCGGCAAAATGTTCGGCATTAGAACACCGGTAGTAAAAAAGGCAAAATCCAAAACGGACACTGTGGATTCGGGGAACTTATCTGCAGCAGAGGCCGGGCCTTCATTCGGGGACAGTGTTGGACAGAAAGAGGCTGAGAATCTCAGCGAGATCCAACCTTATAAAACACCATCTCCCCCGAAAAAGACCCCCAAGAAATCTCCCCCCAAACTTAAGCCAAAGGCACTGAATCCACAGGAGACGAGGCCCGAAACTATAGATAGCCCATCGCCACTCACTTCGCAGCCTAAACAACCGACTCGATACGTAAATAGAATCTCCGAGGCAAAAGCCTGCGTCTCAAAGATTAAAATGCAGGTGGTGAGCTCTCGTAACCTGAAAAAAGAGATAGCCTATGAAATTAACAAAACGGCAGAGAGGCTATACCGTCTAGTAAAAGAGGCAGATGAGAATAAAAAGTATGGTACCGAGTCGGAAACAACTGCGGAGCCGCAAAAACCGCAGAGCTCTCCTACGCCACCAATGGAAGCCCCGACAGAGCTTGTAAAGCAGCTCATGGAGTCCCTCCGGAGTCATAACCAGGCCCTGGAGGAATGCAAGCAGCATACGCAGGCTCTGACGGAGAAATTAAAAGACACGCCGCGCTACGTTGCTGGTCAGGGACCAAGTTTCGCCGAGATTGCCGCAACCTCCAAAATGCCAAAGCGGGAACCCCTTCACTCGGTGATCGTATCATCAACCAATGAACAGGACACCAGTGAAGGGATTATCGAAAAGCTGAGGACGGCAGTCGACGCAAAGAATGAAGGCACGCGCGTCGACAGGCTTAGGAAAGTCAGAGACCAGAAGGTGGTCATCGGCTTCGGGTCCCGTGAGGAAATGGAGAAGACTGCGGATAGGATAAGAGGGACGGGAAACCTAGTAGTGGAGGAGGCAAAGAACAAGGACCCACTTGTTATCATCAGGGACGTCCTCTCTTGCCACTCTGACGAAGAGGTCATCCTGGCTCTAAAGCGCCAAAACCACCACCTGATTGGAGATATACCAGTAGGAGATGTGAGAATCACTATTAAGTACCGTCGAAGGACGAGGAACGCTCACACTTGCCACATCATCCTGCAGGTGTCTCCAGCGCTATGGCAGAGGCTGACGTCGGCGGGAAGACTGCACATCGACCTGCAGAGAGTGCGTGTACTGGATCAGTCGCCGCTGGTGCAGTGCACGCGCTGTCTTCGTTACGGTCACAGTCGCAAACTGTGCACGGAAACAGCCGACGTCTGCATCCATTGTGGAGACCTCCATCTGAGAGCAGACTGTCCCTCCCGACTTGCAGCCGAGACCCCCAAATGCCGAAACTGTGTCCTGGCCAAGATGTCAAAAGTGAACCACAACGCCTTCGACAGCGAGTGTCCCGTGCGTGTCAAATGGGATGCACTGTCCCGCCTGTCCGTAGCTTATTGCTAAGGTTGAGCCTACCACGCCCGGTACTGACAATAGAGGCGGTCACCCCCGATCAGACCCAAAGTACTTGTCTGTCCAAGCCAATCTGCAGAGGAAAAACCTTGCCACCCAAGAACTCCTCATAGTGGCAAGCGAGAGGAAGGTCGCTCTGGCTTTACTCCAGGAGCCGTACGTGGGCGGGATCCGGAAGATGCGAGACTACCGTGGAGTGCGAATCTTCCAGTGCGCGGATCAAGGAGAAGGAACTGTGAAGGCGGCAATAGCCGTCTTTGACCAAGATTTAGATGTAACACAGTGTCCGAAACTTACCACCAACAACATCACGGTGGTAAGGATCCGTACCCGCGCCTGGGAGATCGCAGTGGTCTCCTTCTACTTTGAACCGGACCAGCCCATAGAGCCATACCTGGAGCACCTCAGGCAGATTCGGGAGGAAATGGGTCAACTAAACATCTTAATCGGGGGTGACGCAAATGCAAAGAGCACCTGGTGGGGGGGCTCTATCATCGACGGCAGGGGCGAAGCGGTCTCTGGATGCCTGGAGGAAATAGGCTTGCAGGTGCTCAACATCGGCGATACTCCGACATTTGACACCCTGAGAGGGGGAAGGCAGTATAGCAGCTATGTTGACCTCACAGCCTGCTCGGAGGGACTCCTCAGCCTAATCGAGGGCTGGAGAGTTGAGAGCGGCATCACGAGCTCGGACCACAACGGTATTGTTTTCAAAATTAATCTGAAAAAATCAAAAGGCATTAATATCAGCAGAACGACCAGAAAATATAACACCAAAAAAGCAAATTGGAGCCAATTTCATGAGAAACTGGCCCAATTACAGCTTTTGAGCCATATTAATGCCTTTAATATAGAAAAAATTAGTAACACAACACAATTAGAAACTTTAACACAAAATTATGTCAATATTATAGTAACAACTAGTGATTTAATAATACAAAAAATTAATAATAAAAAACCAATAAACATACCGTGGTGGACAACCGAGCTCGCTGATATGAAGAGGGAGGTCAACACAAAGAGACGCCGTATTCGCTGCGCCGCGTCTGTCCGGAGACAAAGCGTCGTGGAAGAGTACCTGCAAGCAAAAGAGCTATATGAGCTCCAGGCGAAAAAAGCTCAAGTCCAGAGCTGGAAGAAATTCTGCGAAAAGCAGGACAGGGAGGGAGTATGGGAGGGTATATACAGGATCATCGGACAAACCGCCAAAAGGAGTGAGGATGTGCCTCTAGTAATGGATGGATTGCCACTGAGTGCCGAAGACTCTGCGCAGCTGCTGGCGGAGACCTTCTACCCCAGGGATCTGGAAGACGGTGAAACCGACGACCACCGCCGTACCCGTGAAGCAGCCAATCGTTCGAACGAGTGGGCGCATGATGAACACCATGACCCACCGTTCACGCTACAAGAACTGAAAACGGCGGTGGAAAGTTTCAACCCTAAAAAGGCACCTGGGGCGGATGGTCTTACGGCCGATATTTGCGCCCAGGCCATCTTCCATGACCCGGGGGTCTTCCTTGCGTTGGCAAATAAATGCCTCGAACAAGGACACTTCCCCGGAGTCTGGAAAGAGGCAACAGTGGTAGTCCTCCGAAAACCCGGGAAGGACTCCTACACCACCCCGAAGTCCTACAGGCCAATCGGCCTCCTGCCTGTCCTGGGCAAAGTCCTGGAAAAGCTGTTGGTAGCTCGTCTTAAATGGCATCTGGTCCCGCGGCTCAGTACTCGCCAGTTTGGATTTATGCCACAAAAAAGCACCGAAGACTCCCTCTACACCATGATGCAACATATCAAGGAAAATCTTAACGCAAAGAAACTGATCACTGTTGTTTCCCTGGATATAGAGGGAGCCTTCGACAGCGCATGGTGGCCAGCCATCAGAACCAGACTGGCGGAGGAAAGTTGCCCGGTGAACATAAGGCGGATGATGGACAGCTACCTCAGCGACAGGAGTGTCCGGGTCAGATACGCAGGGGCTGAGTGCAGACGTGACACGAACAAGGGGTGTGTGCAGGGGTCGATTGGAGGTCCCATCCTTTGGAACCTAGTGCTGGATCCCTTGCTGAAAGGTCTGGAACAGCGAGGCGACTACTGCCAAGCTTTTGCTGACGACGTCGTCCTCATTTTCAGCGGGGATACAGCACTAGAGATCCAGAGACAGGCCAATGCCGCCCTCGAGTATGTTCGGGCGTGGGGCATCAGAAACAAGCTGAAGTTTGCGCCACACAAAACATGCGCCATGGTCGTGACTAGGAAGCTGAAGTACGATGTCCCACTCCTGAGCATGGGCGGGGTCGCCATTGGCATGTCCACGGAAATTAAAATACTGGGGCTGACTGTGGATCACAAGCTCACTTTCAACACCCACGTCGCAAACGTTTGTAAAAAGGCAATAAACCTGTACAAACAGTTGTCCAGAGCGGCAAAAGTGAGCTGGGGTTTACACCCCGAAGTGATCCGCAGTATTTATACGGCGGTAGTGGAACCGGTGGTCCTGTACGCAGCCAGCGCTTGGGCGCCGGCAGCCAGGAAGCTCGGGGTGCAGAAGCACCTAAATTCAGTCCAGCGAGGGTTCGCTCAGAAACTGTGCGGATCCTACCGCACCGTTTCACTTCATTCGGCACTCGTGCTGGCGGGGATACTCCCCCTCGACATCAGAATACAAGAAGCAGCAGCGTTATATGAGATGAAGAGGGGGATAAGACTGCAAGCCGATCGTGAGGTGGAACGGGTGGTGGCCTTCGCACACACGCCGCACCCGGCGAAACATAGGGCCATGGGGTTCGTGAGGTTGGTAGACCAGTCACATGTGGAGACCCACAACAGCCAGGACATTCGGTTCTTCACAGACGGCAGTAAGATCGAGGGCAAGGTCGGAGCGGCTCTCTCCCTTTGGAGCAGGGAGGCGGAGATAAAGTCCTCGAAACTTAGCCTGCCGTCTTGCTGTACTGTCTACCAGGCTGAACTCCTGGCCATATGCGTAGCCACAAGGCAAATACTGCGACGCAGGGAGGGTACTTTTGGCATTTTCAGTGACTCAATGGCGGCACTTCAAACAGTCACGAACCAAAGTGCCCTCCATGCTCTGGCAGTGGAGTCAAGAGCGAACCTTGACGCGGCTTTATCCCAGGGCAAAGATGTATCCTTGTTCTGGATAAAGGCGCACGCTGGACTGGAAGGAAACGAACGCGCCGACTTCCTGGCAAAAGAAGCAGCTCTTAAGAGCAAATCACGGCCGGACTACGACTTCTGCCCGGTTTCATTCGTCAAGCGGCAGATCCGCCTGGAGTCGCTGGACGAGTGGAACCGGAGATACACAAGTGGCGAGACTGCGGGGGTCACAAAAATCTTTTTGCCCAACGCTGCTGATGCCCATAGGATCGTGCGGAAAATCCAGCCACAAGGGATTCTAACACAGATATTAACGGGGCACGGTGGATTCTCCGAATACTTGCATCGTTTCAAGTGTAAGGAGAACCCATCGTGCATCTGCGACCCCAGCACGATTGAGTCTGTTCCCCATCTACTCTTCGATTGCCCTGTATTTGCGGCGGCGAGACTGGCGGTGGAGCAGGAGTTGGAGATGGGGCTGAATCGCAACAGCGTCAGCCACATCATGAACACGAAAAAGAAAAGGGCAATACTGCTGGAATATGCCAAAAAAATAGCTGGAAGAGTCATTAATAGGAACAAGATCGCCTGACCCATGCTTCCACCTTATTAAGGAATAATATGGCCTGGTAAGCATGGGGAACTTAAACATAAGAACTAAATAGATGGAAAGATTTTACCATAAAGACAATAAAATTCCTGAAACGCTTTTTAACCTGAAATTGAAATTATACCTAATTCAATAATATTACTATTTATAATTTAATCTATTATCCATTAATTATTTATTTATTATTTATTAATCTAATATTTATTTTATTTTATCTATTTAGAAATCTTAAAATGCTTGTTCAAATGACTACGGGGAAAAAATTCCAAAATAGTACTACCAAGGACTCTGACTATGTCAGGGGGACACGGGAAAGCAGGAGTGTGGTTTTAGCCGGTAAGAGTCCGGCACTACCTCGACTGTCTCATTCGTGGGGCAGTCGAGGTGTCCATGAGGATTTCCACACTCCTGCTCAAAAAAAAAAAAAAAAAAAAAAAAAAAAAAAAAAAAAAAAAAAAAAAAAACCTAACCTAACCTAACCTAACCTAACCTAACCTAACCTAACCTAACCTAACCTAACCTAACCTAACCTAACCTAACCTAACCTAACCTAACCTAACCTAACCTAACCTAACCTAACCTAACCTAACCTAACCTAACCTAACCTAACCTAACCTAACCTAACCTAACCTAACCTAACCTAACCTAACCTAACCTAACCTAACCTAACCTAACCTAACCTCGATAACTTGAGTTCAAGGAGGCCGATTTTGAAGCGGTTTTTTGCGTTTTTCACGTACAACAGGCTTGTAGGCACGCATCAACCCTTCAAATTTGACATATCACTGGTGTGACGCCATTTTTTGACTACCCCACTTTTTTGACCTAAGAAAAAAGACAAATTAATTATTTTTCAAAATTCCTTCGATAGATTTTAACCAAACTACATATTTAGATACTTACCCTTCCTACCTACCTTCCGGAGTCCGCTTCGCGCCTTTGGAGTTAGGTTTGGACGTCAAAATTTTGAATTTTCTCCAAAAAATCGACAAAATTTTAGGTTTTTCGACGAAAACTTAAAAATTTTCCTCTTCATTATTTTCTAAATTCCGTACCTAAGGCTAGGGCTCGTCGAGACGCTTCTTTTGAGGTATCGCACGACCCTAAATTGCCCCACCCACCCTCCCTTTAGACGCGACAGTAAGAATTTAAACTGTCCTATAGAAAAGGGTACGACTCTGGGGACATTCTGTCGATTTTCGGGTTTTGATTGAACACGAATCCCGGTAGTCCCCTGACTTGGGTGACGTCATCCCAGCTCTCATAGGAGCTCTAATTCTTGACCAGTGACATTCTTAGTTAGTCAAGTGGGTTAATTCTAGAAGACCAGAGAGTAGTTCATCTACCAATCTGAACTTCTCCCCTCGCGCAAAAAAAAACCCGTATATTATTTGTATGACTGGGGTATATCACCTCATAACACTAGTCTTAACAAAGAGCAACTAGTTTTTTGACAGTTGCACATAGTTTATACGACTAAAACAATTAAAATTCACCCACGACACTTGAAGTTAGTTACTTTACACACGACAATCGGCTTATTGGCTCTAATTTTAAGACTTTCGGCTTATTGGCTGTAATTTTAAGACTATAGGCTTATTGGCTGTAATTTTACATCTTGACTCTTTGACCTAAATATAAAAATAAAACTAATTATAAAATTTTTCTTATATTTGATCTTTTGATCATATTTGATTGTAATACTAACAGGTATATTTTACGCGCCGACCAGCCCTTTACACTGGACGGTGCACTGTACCTGAAAGTCCGCAATTGCTCTGGAAAGCATCCAGAAGCAAACCAAGGGGACCTTTGGACCCTTCTTCTCTTAGCAAGAAGAGTAGCCCTGCTAAGGAACCCACACAGCAAACTCTGCGGACGCCGCCATCTTTAGCGCGGAATTGTTTTAAAAAACATTGTCCTCTTGTTTGATATTGTGTGTCGTCCCTGTAAGAAACAAATATGTTTGGCATTCGTACCCCAATTAATAAGCGGACTGCCCCGCCAAGCCGAGATGCCTCTCCTGACGTCACGGCAACTGTGAGCTCAGCTCGGACGAATGTCAGGAGGAGCATTGAGGCTCTGTTGACTAGTCAAACCCACTCGTCTGACTCAGTACCAGCCGCCCCAACGAAACCCAAAAAGGTAACACAAGTCAAGAGCGCATCACCACCATCAGCTCTACAAAAACCTGGGGAGACGGCTGAAAACTCGGAAACCTTCGTCAGTAGAGTGCAACAGGCCAAGAACTGGGTGACTAAGGCTAAAATAGCCTTAAACCAAAGCAGAAACCTCCGTACTGACATCAAGGAGGATGTCACCCAGGCCCTTGACTGCCTCTACCGCATGGTGAGGGACGGGGAAAAAGAAAGGGGGAACTGTCCACCAAAACAGACGGGGCCACCGCCTTCTGTCGATGCAGTGCCAGTGCCAGCGGAACCTCGCAGCGAGGAATTTTCTCGACTGATCTCCTCACTGGTGGACCACAGCAAGCTAGTGAGGGACAGTACCGAGAGAATGGAGGAACTAAAGGATACGCTGTCAAAGCACACCACGGCGTTGGGGTCGACCACGTACGCGGGGGTGGTGGCGGGATCTAAACCGCTTCCAGCGCCACCGCGTCAAACACTACATTCCGTCGTGGTCGCCTCGAACGATAAGCTGGAGACCGGCGAACAGGTGCTGGAAAAAATCCGCACCGCAATCAACGCCAAGGAAGGAGGCTTCTGCATCGACAGAATTAGGAAAGCCAAGGATAGTAAGGTCATCGTCAGCTGCAGGGATGAAGGGGAGCGGAGCAAGGTCCGGGAAAAGCTTAAATCAGCAGGTCAGCAGCTGGTCGTCGAAGACGCACAAAACCTGGACCCGCTCATAATCCTCAGGGACGTCCTTAGTTATAACACAGATGAGGACGTCATGAAAGCCCTGAGGAAACAAAACACCTCGCTCTTCACCAACCTTGCGGCTGAGGATGACCGAATTCAAATCAAGTACAGGAAACGGGCCAGAAATAACCTGATGAGCCACGTGGTTGCTAGAGTGTCCCCCACCCTTTGGAGGAGACTGACCGAGGCGTCTGCTGTGTATATAGATATGCAGCGCATCAGAGTAGAGGACCAATCTCCCTTGGTCCAATGCTCTATGTGCCTGGGATATGGACACGGCAGACGTCTCTGTACAGAGAAGGTGGTAGTCTGCAGTCACTGCGGCGACTCACACCTTCGCGCCGACTGCCCTTCTTCACTAGCAGGCGCAGTACCGCAATGCAGAAACTGCCGCGTGGTAAAGAACAACAACGTGGACCACAACGCTTTTAGCAGCGAATGCCCGGTACGCAAGAAATGGGACGCACTAGCACGAGCATCAATAGCATACTGCTGAAGTTGTGCCTGAAACAACCACTGTAACTAAAATACAGCACGCCACTCAGCGGCGCTTTATACTTGCCACGCGGAACCCGAACCACAGCGGCACAAATTATATAAAAATAAAAATAATAAGAAGAAACTTTAATATTAAGATAATAATTTCGAGGCAGTTTTATGGGAAACTGCCCCAAATTATGCAGATAATAAAATACAATAAAACACAAATATTACAATACACACACGAAAAGCAAAATACAGTTAAATCAAATACACAAGCTCCAATATACTATTTATGTAAGCAAACAAAATCTTTAAAAGAAGAAAAACTAAAAGAATTACGTGCCGTTGTGGTCCGAGGTGTCCACAAGTATCGGGAGACAGGGACTGGACAAGGCTACGTGGATCACTGCCGCACAACTAGGCGAAAAGATAAACGAGTGGTGTCATGGTGAGTTGCATGGCCCACCGTTTACTCAATGCTGAATCGGCTGGTCCACGTAGACTAATTAAAAGACCTAGACCTAGAAAAGACCCCGGGAGCGTATGGCCTGAGATAGGCAGCCGCTCCCGCGCTAGCAATAGTGACCCTGCTCTCCAAAAAACGCAAAAACCTATGTCTCACCTACAAGCTAAAACATAGTAATAATAAAATATAAAGTAAATTTCGACTCTTAAACTTCGTAAAAAACTGAAATAAAAGTAAAATTAAATGCAAAACTAGTATATAGTAATTAATTAAAAAGAGGCACAAACATACGCAGTAACTAAGGTCTCTGATTACGTTAGAGGACAATGCAGCAGGCAGGAGAGTGGCTTTAGCCGGTAAGAGTCCGGTAAAAAAAAAAAAAAAAAAAAAAAAAAAAAAAAACCTAACCTAACCTAACCCAAACCGAACCTAACCCAAACCAAACCTAACCCAAACCAAACCTAACCCAAACCAAACCCAACCCAAACCAAACCTAACCATAGAGAGCTGACAGAACAGAGTTGACAGAAGTTCTGCGAAAAACAGGATAAGGACGAAGTATGGTGAGGATATACAACGTGTAATGTCAAATACGCAAAATCTGTAAATAGTTTGATCAGAATAACAAGCCGTATCAATGAAACCTAACCTAACGATATTACCTCACACAATTATTATTTCACAATAAATACCATGAATTAGTTGAAGTGAATGGGTAGCTTTATTGTCCCACTCCTGAGCATGGGCGGGGCAGCCTAAGGATCACGGGCTCACTTTCAACACCAACCCGTTGTCCACAGCGGCAAAAGTGAGCCGGGGTTAATGGCACACGGCAGTAATGGAACCCGTGGTCCTATACGCAGCCAGCGCTGGAGCGGCGGCAGTCAGCAAGGTCGGAGTGCAGAAACACCACACAAACAATTCTGTCCAGCGAGGATTCGTTCAGAAGCTGTGAGAAACCTACCGCACCGTTTCCCTGCATTCGGCATTTGAATCCTAATTGTTCCTACCTTCTGCCCGTGGTAGTGCGATGCTTGGGGTAGTTGGACTACCCCTTACAGGTAAGTGAGAATGAGAGAAAAATTATTTAAGATTTAGCTTTTGTTTTGCTTTTCATTGTTTTCGAAGACAGTTTTTTTAAAAAGTTATTTTTATATTTTTAGTGTCAAGGTCCAAAATCGTGTTTCGTCACCCATACCTACTATAGCTATCATAAATCAAGTTTGTGAGAAATTCTCATTAACCAGCCATAAACCGTAAAAGAGTTTGTAATTTTTAGTTAGTTCATATTCGCACCCTTAAAACATAAATGGCACTATACAAAAAGTGCTATTTTCAGTTAAGTATACAGCCAAAATGCGTTAGACGAAACGCGCCTAATGCAAAGACTCCTACAGCTCTAATGCGTCTAATTTTCGCTAGATGTCGCTAGTGTCACTTATGAATTTGTAACAACTTGTGCGGTCGGTAATTCAATAAAAACCGTCACTAGGCCAAATCACGACATGTCACCGGAGGGAACCCTTGACGAGGTGAGATGTGGCATTCTGACAGACGGACGAATAGACGAACAGAAACGTCTTAGTAATAGCGTCCCGTAATACGTTTGGGTAGGGAATTCTAACGACTATTCATTATATCGAGTTTAGACAAACCTCTCCAGATAATTGTGCTGCATCTTCCCGCTGCGCTGTCGGTGGCGCTGCCTGGGTCGGTGTGCATACAAGCACACAGACGGGCACACACGCACACAGGCGGGCAAGCGGGCGGACAGGTGCGCGGGGAAAGTAAAACCACGACTGTCGATTACTCTCAGAGAGTTTATTGAATTTGTTCTTAGAACGGTGACTGAATAAATTCTTTTAATCTTTCGCGGCACAACAACCATCACACTCATACATAGTAAATCACAATTGTTACTCCATATTATAATGACATAATATTTATAATTTATTTTATTATCTCCAAAATATATTTATTACTTATCGTATTAGTAGAGGATCACAAAATAACGGATAAATCCTACTCGGGCCGGCGAGCACAGGGCGCGGCGAGGCGCCGCCTGCTCCCCGGCCCAGTTAAAGCTTGCTTCTTAAATTCTTAACAAAGTAATGATAGTATCCTAACTTGTACTTCATTTCCTACAAATAATAAATAGATCAATGCTTACTCCTACGCATAGCTATCACTTTTGTTAGTCTCTAGTCCTACTCGAAGTAATCGTGGCCGCGGCCGCCGGCGCGCAGGCGCAGCGGGCGCGACTCGCACACACATCGGCGGATCACAGCTCGCACAGCCATAAGCTAACAAACTCTATCTACAAAATATAAGAATCTCTATGTACACAACAAGATAGTTTTACATCGACGCGCTCGTGCGCCGATGGCGCGGCGGCTCCAAGCGTCGCCCCTACGTCCGCTACTACAGTATACATATATAGTCGCTATCCTTACGTGTATAATTATAACGTCTCGTTTTATCTAAATATCACACTCCGTCAAGTCAATCTCAAAAAATATGTAGTCTCTCGGGGCCGGCCTAGGCGTGCGCGGCGTCGGCCGGCGGCTTGGTGGGCGCCAGGCGCTCGTCGGCGGCCAGCAGGCGGTCCAGCTCGGCGTCCTCGTAGAAGACGACGAAGTGCTCGGGCTTGGCCACGGCCTCGAAGATGGAGCACACGGACGGCTTGACGTTGTAGAAGTAGAGCGGCTGGCGGCGCGCGTGGAAGTCCGCCGTGAGCTGCTCGATGCTCTTGGCGGCCGTGTAGTCGGCGCTGTAGATGTGCGTGCACTCCAGCACCACGGGCACCGAGCTGCTGGCCGCGTGCTTGGTCACCAGGCGGCGCACGTAGTCCACGGACGGGAACATGAGGCAGCGGTCCGGCGTGATCATCAGGTACTCCGCGCCGTGCTCCGTCTGCAAGCGACGCCTGCGTCAGACTTACGTGCCAACATACATCGTGTCGTGGAATGCGAGTGAAGCCGTACTTTGAGCATCTCGACGGAGAGCTTGGGCCGCGCGGCGTGGTACAGGATGAAGATGATGTTGACGATGACGCCCGTCAGGATGCCCAGCTCGATGGGCAGCGTCAGGCACAGCACGAAGGTGCCCACGCCCGGGATCAGGTCCAGCTCTGAAACATCCGCACGACTTCGTACCGAATATATGTTACGGCTAAAACTCGAAGTGCGGTTACACCTAGTTTTAGCCGGTTAGAACTAGGTGTAGCCATTTACTTTTGATATGTTTTCGGATAAAACTAGGTTTAGCCAAGAGTAAATGGCTACACCTACCCATCTATAATATATATGCCCTTTTCCGCGTTTATGAACCAATTTTGACGATTCCTTTTTCATAATATGAAAGGGTATGCTACCGATATGGTCCCATTGCCAGGATCTGATGATGGAAACCTTGACAAATCAAACCTCAAGTAATAAGTTCTTGTGTATCATTGAGTTAAGACTACAAAGCGGTGAAGGTGTGGATCTAACCGGATCACAGAGACGACATTGAGTTAAAGAAACCTCATATAATTATATAGCAGTTGCCTCGTGTTTAGGAATATTTCTATCGTATTGGCGTGACATTTGTGTTATGGTTTGTGACATGCCCTTGCGTGTTACCCAATTCAGTTCAATACTTGACTTCGGAATGTATTGTGCCCTCACAGCGCTTCCAACAATATTCGACTGGGCGAGAGCTTCACTATCCACGTCTGGTACAGTGTCCGTTGAGGTTAGTACTAGCAGTCCGGTGAGGTTGGCAGCAAGCGCTGTACTCACTCTTGGCTCGCCACATGGGCTTGATGACGTTGTATTCGACCATGAACAGTATGGCGGACACGATGACGGCCGCCAGCGCTGCCTTCGGGATGTACTCGAAGTATTGCGTGAAGAACTGAAGCGCGAGGATCACCATGACGCCTGCAACAGACGGCGTGTGAGGGCTGGGCGGAGGGCTGGCCGCGCAGAGGGCCGCGCAGCCTGCTCGCGGCCACTCACCCGTGTAGAGCCCGTTGAGCGTGGTCTTGACGCCCGAGCCGTTGGACACCACCGAGCGCGCCAGCGACCCGCCGCCCGGGTACGCCTGCATGAAGGAGTTGGCCACGCTGGCCACGCCCAGCGCTATCATCTCCTGCGTGGCGTCGATGGTGCGGCCGTCGGAGAACGCCTTGCAGATGGCGATGTCCTCCAGCAGCACGATGAGCGGGATCACCAGCAGCCCCGAGCCCAGCTCGGACACCATGTCCAGGAAGTCGGCCGTCGAGTTGTCCGCGCGCACGTAGCTGAACGGCGGCAGCTGCGGCAGCGGCACGCCCGACGGGATGGCACCTGCGCACACGCACTCGTCAGCCGCGCCCGCCCCCCGCGCGGGCGAAGCTGACGCTAACAACTACATGGGGTCGCAGTGGATGGCGTGAGATGTGGGTGGTGAGGTCTACTGCTACGCTACTAACCGCTGGGACTACCCTCGGCTGGCGTGCGCACAAACAGAAAGAACTCGTTAGGCGTGGAGTGGCGGGCGGGCGGCGCGGCCGGCGCGGTACGTACCCATGAGGCGCACGGGCGGCGCGCCGTACGTCGCCACGAGCCAGTAGCCGAGCACGCCGGTGGCCACCACCACGATGGCGTTGCGGCACGTGCTCACCATCCACAGACACTTGGTGATCACCTTTTGTCTCGTGCTCGGACCGTCTTCACACTTTTCACCCAATTTGATCATACCGAGTTTCTGTAATCATTTTATAAACAAGACGTTTAAGTACCTAGCAGAAACGCTTGTACACTACATGCTACCGACAATAAATACACCAAGACCCCAAACTAGTCTAATGGGATATCATAAATAATAAAAAATACAGTTACAACGACCTGTGAAGATCTGTGTAGGTTATTGAATAATTTAGAATCCCAACGCCTGCACGTCACCTTACGTTGCAGACAATACCTACACGGTAATTGTTTCTGGCGGGGACCATAACACCTGATTTCGGATGGATGCGCAGTTACCGCAGCCACACGAACAGAAAGTAATAACATATGTATTGCCTTTAGCAGAGGGCAAGTGCTCGGTGCCGCCACTCACCCGCATGAAGAGCAGCAGCGCGATGCAGCAGAAGCCGAGCACGGGGTCCCACAGCGAGGCGGCGTGCAGGTTCCGGAAGATGGAGATCCACTGCTGCAGGAACGTGGTGCCCGTCACCGTTATCGCGAACAGGTCCTTCACTTGCGACGTCGCGATCATGAGCGCCACGGCCGACGTGAAGCCGGACGACACGGGGCCCGACACGAAATTTATGAGGAAGCCCAGGCCCAGCACGCCCATCAGCAGCTCCACCAGCCCCGTCAGGAAGTTGAGCAAGATGGCCTTCTCCACCACACCGCCCGCCACCTGGTAGGTGAGCAGCGACGCGATGGCCGTGGGTCCCGCGGGCACGGCGCGGCAGCCGCCCAGCACGATGTACACGAAGCAGCCCAGGAACGAGCCGTACAGCCCGTGCTGCGGCGGCAGCCCCGCGATGTTGGAGTACGCCAGCGACTGCGGGATCACCGTCAGCCCCACCGTGACGCCGGCGATCAGGTCTCCTACCGCCTTCTCCGCGTTGTACCTGCAACACCGGCCGGTCAGCCTCCCGCCGCGCAGCCCCTCCGGCGCGCGGCCGCCCCATACTCACTGCGGCAGCCACGACGTCACTGGCAGCCGCTTGTGCAGCGTCTTGCGGTTGAAGCGCCGCCGCAGAGCCGAGCGCCATCCGCAGCGCGGCTCACTGTCGGACACTGGCGAACAAGCCAACGCATCACTACAATGTCTCACAGACGCACTATGCAACAAGTCAGGCAGGGCACGTGGCGCGCGCCGCCGCTAGCTTCAAGGACTTGTGATCTATTTCACACTTGACCAGGTGCGGTCCCGCACAGTCATCGCGAGAGAGCGGCGCGCGCGCACCGCACCTGTCGACACTCCACTCTGCAGTATTGCCTGCTGTGCACAGCTGCGCCCTCACAGAGATATATTTATTTTGGTCAAAATAGACTGCCAAGTCAAATCATTTCATTACAAATCGAGAAAACTTGAAACTAGACGAGTTAAAGCAAAACAGATCCCTGACCAGCAGCGTTTCCAAGGGCTGCCCAGGTAAGTGTGGTTAGAAGGTGAGAGCAGGCAGACACCTTGTAACGAATAGGTACTGCAGCATGCGGTCAGACTGGAAGCAGAAGGCACCAAAAGGCTAGGCGGACGATGACACTCACGTATGTAGTCGTTGCTGGCGTGCTTGTCGTCGGGCGGCGGCAGCGAGCCGGAGGACGCGTTGTGCTTGCGCCGCGGGATCATCCTGTAACACAGCGGCCGCACTTATTATAGCCGTTCAAATAACCGGCTCGAAAACTGGCTTGCATTTTTATGGACTTATTAACTGACTTCCCTAAAAGCGACCACTTATATTATTTTTTATGAGCACGCGTTACGAATAACTTCGTCGCTCATGAACCGATTTTGATAATGACTTTCTTATATGAAAAGCTATGCTGCCGACGTAGTCCTGTTTCCACCACGTCAGTGTCTGATGGGTACACACTTGACATCGCGCCATACTGCTGAAAGGACCTCTACATCAGGGTTGCTGGGAAGTTCGTTCCACCATTTCTTCTTCCCAGCGATAACACATAGGAAGTGGTGAAGGGCGGGCGTATTGGGGCTGTCTTTTGTAAAATTGACTTTCAAAGTGCTGATTTTCAGCCTACTTTGAATAAATGACTTTATTTATATCTTTATCTTTATGAAGCGACTCTAACTTCATCAACAATAACGAGAACTTTACAACGAAAGTTGTGACTGCAACGTTAGGTAGCGGCTACCGCGTGTTCGGGCCTATTTTATTTATTAATTAACTTCCCGAAACGTGTTTATATAAGTATTGTGACCATAAAACATCAACAAATTAAAAAAAAAAACAGCCAAGTGCGAGTTCATCTTTAAAACAGCCAAAGTATAAGTATTCTGAATGGTCTAAGAATATTTGAATACTTACACTTAATACGGTTATCAACATCGAACAAAAATTGCTACCTACGGGAATCTAAGGTCTGACACCTCTAGCTGCACGCTCAGCGGGAGGAGTCCAAGAGAAGGTAGGTGCTGGTGTGGTTGTGAGTTGACTTTGTAGGGGTGCCTCTAGATGTACTGAATCATTTTGACAATAATTTCACCAATAGAAAGAAAGCCACGTTGTTCGTTGAGGGCCGCTCCGCGCGTACTCTTCCCTACAAGCGTATCCTATAAACATTTCGATACCCATGCGTGGCAGGCACAAGTGGTGCCCCACTCGCGCCTCGAGTTGCTGTCAACGTGTGCCCTAAGGTTGTGTGCTAGCCCTCTGTCGCGTCAGGCGCTCCTCCGTCACAAAGTAAGTATTAAGTGCGGCAACGTGCTGAGCAAGCCCAGGATGCGCTCCGCACCAGCTCGCTGGCGGAGCTGTTCCATAAGTATGGGAGCAGCGAGGAGGGGCGCGTGCCGAGCGCGTGCCGCGCCGCCCGCCGGGCACGTCATGCGATCGCAATCAATAACATGTTGCGTCGTCATTTAAACAAGAATTGAAACGGAATTACTTTAAATTCAAATAGCAGTTTGTTGATAGTACCTACGTATGCAAATACTATTAATGTCACATGACCGGGCGGAGGCGCGGGGTGTGCGGCGGAGGGGGCTCACTTGCTGAATATTTATTAGCGTTCAGCAGGCACGGGACGAGAGCGCTCGGGCGCACTCCGCAGAGCGACCTAGCGCAGCACTGGCATGTTATTATGTAAACAGCGGTCGCACGGGCACACGCGGGCTCCAGCGGGCCGCGCTCCACGCTCTTATTTATAGAAGCAATCGACGAAACTAGTACCTACAACTAATTACTACCATTTTTAATTGTTTTGTATAAATAGAGTGGTCACGGCTGAAGCGTATCAGACTCGATCGAATTGCAATTAACTGGATCGCTGTGACGCGTAATTCTGAACTGGCTGCGTTCGTCTAAACGCAGGACATTCATCAGTCAAGGGAACGCCACACATTCACTGTTTAGCAACAAACGGGTGGAGGCACAGGTGTGCTTGGGGCAGTTCCCCACGTCCCAGCTTATTTGTTCGGCTAGCTGGAGTTGCGTGCACACGTGGTCGTCACGCGCGGTAGGTAATGCGGATAATCCACTGTAGCGTGGTGTAATTGATTCGCCAAATGAAGTGATTCGAGTGCCTCTGATCTCAGTGGCAACGCAGCTGCCAGGCGAACATCTTGTCGCGCTGCGGATGGAGAGGGAACGTCTGCAGCGCGAGACAGCTACCGCTGCTGCTCTTGTATACTGTTATATTGTATGCCACAGTATTCGTTGCAGAAGGTGCCGTCAAACTGCAAGATCTGTTGACCTGTCAAATTTCTTTAACACATTTTCAACCTTATCACTTTACTGGAAGGTTAATACTCGATTGGTAAAATTTGACAGATACAGGTAGGTTGACCTGCTGGCGTCTATACCTCACGTCTAGAAAAACACGTAGATCTGTGCCGCAGTTTTTTATGATCTTCTTGGCTTGAAATTCCGATAAAAAAATCAGCTGGACTTTTTAGTTGTGTAGGGTGAACACCCTGTGTAATCGCTAAGTACATATGTATAATAGAACAAAGTCCTCCGCCGCGCCTGTCTGTCTGCGCGACCAACGGTACAAATAAAGGGAGGTCTGTGACGCCTCCGAGGTCTGAGCGTGTGGCGATGTAGGGGCCAACCGGGGATGTGCGGAACCGCTTTTGAGTATATACTTCAGAAAGCTGCGTCGTTGGTGAGATCTCCTAATATCCAAAGCAAGCGTCCGTCGAACTTCATACATGGTAGACATGTTGTCATCATCGAAAGACAATATAAATTGGATAGGCGCGTGCAGTGGCTGCATCTCGTGTGCTATGATCTGCGCCTATAGAGCGTCAACCGGCGCACGTAACGTCAGCGTAACAAAGAAGAATAACTGAGATATTTGTACTCTGCTCTGGCTTCCAGTAGGCCAGTTTTTATCCGGGTACGCTAAGATTTCCCTTGGCTTCGCTGATTAAACCTCGGGACTTTGAAATACGTAAGACAAGTAGGTAAGTACTATTTCGGTATTTCTTTAGTGTTCAGCTGCTGTGCTGCTGTGAGCTGTGCAGCACATGTTTGCGTCGTCACTTCCCCGGGATACGCAGAACAGGCCGGATCCCTGCTCAAGTGTCACATTGGATGACGTCACAGTAGCGAAGGCTTACGCGGCAACGTCAGCAACCCTTGGGCCCGCACGAGGCCGCGCGCCCTGAACACCCTCGGTTAGCTACAACCTTGTAATCCACTTCAGGTACGTCATCATGCAGGCAATAACTATTTGACAGTGGCGGCGCACGCTGTTGCTGCTCTTGCTCTAGAGTACCCAGATGGGGTTGCCAAGCGTCCTTCACTAAAGAAAAATATATATTTTTTGTCCCCAATTAAAGGGGTGCGCTCAAATGCGGAAACAGTTTTTTCAGATTCCTGAAATGATCCTAATGTAACATGTAATAAGAAACATTTGTGGAACCTGCGTGTGTTGCATGCGAAAATCTATGCGTACATTTTCCTACTGAGGACACCCAAGCGTAGGTACTATACTTTTGCAGCTATTGCTGCCGTGGTATCACTAGAATATCCGAGATATCACCTTCTGTCACCACCAGCTATCACCGTTATCCGAGACCTGGCGGATGTTTCACTTTAGATGGCTGTGGCGGGGAGGAATTCAAAAGGGTGCAATTTGATCATGTTTTGGTACCTCCAAGTCTCAAGTAGGTGTTGTCATTCAAAAGTCACATCTATTTATTTAGAACTTTACCGCGGTTTTTGTTTGTTATTCAAAACAAGGGCTGTGGCAGATAACAGCATTTTAGTTATACCACGGCAGATTGTCGGGATAATACTATATTCTTGTCCAAAATAAAGGTGACAACATGTGAGACTCATTCGGCGGTAGGCGCGATCCTGGTCGCACGCGCGCCTCTCATGTCTCACAGCGTGCAATGTGTTGTACAGATAACTCACTGACACGCTAATATTACGGAGGAAAACTTATTTGCGCCTTTATCCTCAACAGGTAAAGCGCGATAAGCCGTCACGAGGCGGCGCGGGCGAGCAGCTGCGAGCTGCGGGCGCGCTCACAACCGTCGCTGGCACGACGACCGTCTTCATGGCAATACAAAACTTCACTGTCACACAGACAGGACCCTGCCGATGCCGTGCCCTGCCTAAGGCATATTTTGACTGTGTATTATGTAGGTATATATCTGTATTTTATTTCAGTGTATGCTGATTCAGGTATCTGCGCTTTAGCAGTTGCCGCACGGCTGATTCTCAGCAAACTGAGGACTTCATATCTTATTATGAAGCTTTTACCCAAATATTTTAGGAAACACTATACTGACAGCTACACGCGTCTTGCGGCAACAACTCCGCGCACCCGGATAGCAAGTAGCCTCCCTCTACGAACGGGCCAACCAACTATATACTGATGGAGTTTTCTATAGCACCATTAGTCCCTAAGACTTGCTACAACTTGTCAGCCAACCTGCCTGTTGTAGTGTAAATGTGCAGTGTCTTCAAGTTATGCTAGAGTCCCGCCGGCATGCGGCACAGCTCTCAGCCCCACAGCCGACGGCCCGGCGAGAAACTACCGCCGGGGAATGTTGGCACCGCGTGACTATCTCGCGCACTGCACGCACTGCACTCACTGCACTACGAACAGATCGCGATGTGGTGCAAGCGAGCTCCGGCTCCGCAGCTACGTTGCACATGTTACATTCATTAGGATACCATGACGCCTAGCTTTCGTTGTACCTTCGAGCGATTGTCGCAATTAACTAATTATCAACAACAATTTAAAGAGGATAATAACTGACCGAGGAATGCGACCAACGCTCACTGACTCACCTCACGACCATTCGACAATATTTTTTATCACAAATAATTCGTAGGAAATAGGCACGAGCACCGGGATCGCAGCGGGCGCCCGTCCCAGGGGCTGGCAACAAACGCGGCGCGACTACCTGAGCAGCCGAGGAGCCGGCGACGGCAACTTGCGAGACTCACTTGTGCAGGTCGGGGCCGGCCGGGCCGGGCGGGAGGTGCGTGCGGGGAACAGGCGGCGTCAGGGGCGCATGGAGCGAGCGGCGCGGGCGGGCGCGAGGCGTGCGGACGTCGGCGCGGTCGGAGCGCGACTGGCGGTGCGGCGGCTCGGCGCGCGGCTTGTCGATGTGCCGCGCGCCGGGATGCGCGGAGGCTGCGCGCCGCCCCCCGGCCCGCGCCGCGCGCCCTCACCCCTGACATTGTACACACGAGCCGGGTGTCGCGGCTCGCATGTGTCACTCTCATTATTGGAGCACTGAAAGCTCGCGGCGAGTGCCGCTTATGTAACACTTGACAGTACCTATGTAGCGAGTGCTCTCGACATCGTTTGTAACCAAAGCACTCGCTTTGTTGACTGGTCATCTACTAACAAAATGAAATGCTTACGCGTACGACTGCTATCCACCAGCGTATTCTATAAGGTATATATTCAAATACAGTCGCACGATCACGCCGTTGATCTAAGTCGACGCGCTGTGGATCCGTGGACGGTGACCGTCTACTTACATCATACCAAATGAGTTCCTCCGTGATTCGGAAGTATCGAGACATTGTGAATCCTGGTTGCCATTTGAACATCTTTGGCAGTCGTTGCGCGCAGTCAGAAACCCAAAAGTGGCACACCAAGTGTTACCTACCTTTATGCAAGTTACTGCAACAGTGATACATACTGAGCTTATCTAGTTAGACAAAGAGGCAGCAAGCCACCATACAGTTTCAATGTCTACGATTTTTATTTTTGTTGTCAATGCTGCGTCTGCTTCAAAAAGCTTTACATACACTAACTCGCACTGCAGCTACAGCAGACTCGAGGATGCGGCGAGCGCCAGCCGACATCGACAGCTCAAGTGAGAGCCGCGCCGCGGCCGATGCAGTTGTATAGGTACTTGAACATTAGTTGAATTATCTGTGTAGCTAAATCCATTTGAAGATGTGTCTCCCGAGGTCCTCAGCTGAAGCGAGGCGAGTGCGAAGCGAGTGCGAGGCGGGCGCACGCGTTGAACTCTTTCACAGGAGCGGCCGAGCGGAGCGCGCACTGCTGCTGCGCCGCTCCAGACCAGTTAATTACACAGAAAGAACAATGGACATGAAATCGCCAGCTGGCTACCTCACTAGGGTGTTGTTGGTGAGGGCGTCAGGTAATGTGACAAGACCGGTGCGGCGAGGTGGCGCGCGCCAGCCGGCGGGGCGCGGGGCGCGCTCACGTGACGGTGCAGCGGCACGCACACTGCGCCGGCGCGCTTGCACACCGGTGTGTCTGCGTGCGGCTTACGTCGTAACGCACGTTCCACTTTATTATGCATTTTCATGTCGACAACACGTATGTAGAAAGAATACTGATAACTGAGTGCAGTCAGCACAGCGTGGTTTGATGCGGGACTTGGTCCAGCTGTGTGCCAGCACACGGGAGGTGTGGGGTGGGGCGGGGAGACAAGGTCGTTCCCGAGCGGGGCGTATGTAGTGCAAGGTAGTGCCGGCACCGGGTCACGGCGCGGCGCGGGAGGGGCGCGGTCGTTGACCGACGCACGCGCTCGTGGGCCAGTGGGGGGGTAACCAGGAAAGTTGCAGTGTGGCCGGTTCGTACGCGGGCGTGGGAGGGGAGTCATGTGACTGCGCGGGCGGCGGGCGGCCCATTGATGACGGCGGCGCGCGCCACGCTGACTCAGCGCTCGGGAGTGCCCCGCTGCCCGCGGTGACGTCGCCGGGACATGCGCTAGGCTCTCACAGCCAGTGCTGGATAGTGGCATAGGTCCGCGATGTACTCCAGTGATGTGAGCGTCCGTTACCTGTATTTGTGTAAATTTATATCAAATACATTATATTAAGGGATTTTCAGTAGTCGCAGATAGCTTGTGGAACTATACCAATTGGTAGTTTCATGCGGGAGATATTACGATATATTCAAAACTAAACACAAGAAAAAACCCGCGCCGCTGCGCATGCGCCGACCGCCAGCGAGTTGGACGCTTCTCCACGTCAACTTTTCAAAGAAACCCGCAGCCTTACATTCTTTGTGAAATAGCCTTCACAAAGAATGAAAGGACACTACGGTACACGTATATTGAATATTATCTTTGTTGAAGTAGTAGCGACGCCCGGCCGGCCGGCTCGGCAATGTCTGGATTTACGTGAACCCTCACAAGACGCTCCTTTGAATAATTTGCTGCACACTTGAAAATTTGTACAAAAAGAACACAAATTTCCGCCCCGTGCGCTAGTAGTGGCCACTAGCCACTAGGCAGCAAAAACAAATAAAAGATTCTAACAATATATCTAGCTTGCGATTCGCAGTAGATCGCTCTCGGACAGCGCTGCGCCTGGGACCAGCGACTGACAGTTACAGTCACATGAAGAGGCTGCAGCAGCGACCTGTCGAGGGTTTAGTGTTCACACTCCACTGTTGGCCTGTTCATAACGCAATAGAGTGGGGGTGGAGTAGTGCGGCTCAGTGCCGCAGCGCTCAATCACAAACAGATAACATTCCCTGCTGCACGCGTGGCCAGCGGCCGGTGACCTGGTACAGGCTCCACGCCGCTGTACGACAATCGCGCCGCTCCTGAACTGGATAACTTCACTGGCGAAGGTTGTTGGAGCAGCGCGGCGCCCGGCGCCGACACTGGGCCTCCGTCGAGGCTGAGCGCCGAATTCAGATCACAAAACTCCTTATAAGCGTTGTTATGTTTAGGAGTGCGGTAATGTTGTCCGCCTTGCGCGCTCCACCGTCTTCCGGATCACTAATAAGGTAAAACAAATGTAGATCCTGTGATTAATTGGCTCTTCGGCATATGAAGGTGGTTTTGGAATTGGAATACCTAATGTCGAATAAATGTGTCGTTGAGGACAAAAATATTCATAATTATGTCATGCTTATTGATTTTATAATTATGTGTAATACATAATTAAAATATGTGGAATATTGTTTTGTTGATGACAAAATCTGGAAAAAACAATTGCAAAATAAATTCGCACATTTTTTATCGATATGCAGTCATCACGTGAGGTGGGGCCACGCGCGACTCCCTCACCCACGAGCCCTAGCCAAGCGAATATTGTTTACTGACTGAAACTAATAATACCGAGCGACACGCGCGGTGCGCTGACGCCGGCTGCTGCAGCGCAACCCCGAGCCTCGCTCCGGTCACATGACAGCCCCCCGCCCTCCCCCCACACGCCCGCAGCCTGTTTGTTCAGACAGCGTTGCGCACACAAATTCTGTGTATCACAAATATTACGCGTATGAAGGTTCGAGTGGGCGCCGCGTCCGCGGCCATTACATACACCTAAATGGCTTTATCTTTTTTTTCAATGAATTTCAAAGTTTAAATATGTAAAGTGTGGCGTGTGGTAGAGCCGTGTCCCCGCGGCGCTCGATGCACGGCCGAACAATAAGCTATAAACTGAAGTGTCGACAATGAGGCGGCGGGCGAGGTCGCGGGGTGCTGCGCCAACTGCCCACACGCTGCGCCTCGACTCACGTATTGCAATCAACCGCGACAGACATCTATCACGCGAGTGAACATAAATGTTGTCAGGCCAAACCACCCCACACTATAAATTTGATTTTTTTTATTATTATTTTGATATTGATAGTACCGGTACAGGTAGACGCTTCACTTTTAGAATCAATTATATTTCCTGGGGCCCGCTAAGTTGGACCCATTTCGATATCCTAATTAACCATCTTCGGGGTCCAACATTTTTTGTACCTAATTTAATTCTAATGAACATGCAATCAAACAGACTTACTTACAAACAGTCTAAGTAGGTATACCTAATCGTATCCATCTATACCAAGTATTTCATGTCTCGAATGGAATGTTAAATTAACCTGAAGATGGTTGAACAGGCCGCACTTAGACAACGAGGCCCCAGGAGTGCCACTACGCGGGTGATGACATGCGGCACGCGCATGCGTGTGTGTGGCTTCAGATGCTGCATCACCTAGGAGCTACAGCCGCGCCAGTCCGCGCCACACCTAAATTGATAGTAATTCAAACAATTTGAGCGGTTCACGTCCGACAGTGATTGGTCGGTATCGATTGGCTGCCGCACGAGCACGCGCTCGCCGTTCTGTAACGTATCATTAATTGAGCGGCGCACGCGCACTGCCCGTCGTGTGCTTCGATCCGATCTACTTGAATACGTATGAGACCCGAGCACGCTACTTCGTCGACCGAGTATAAGTCTTACGTGTTTATGTTTTCGTCATGACAACAAATGTTTACGTTTGAAAAGTAAATTTAAATGTACCTACCTGAGTATTAATCGCTATCCAAATAAATGACGTTAGCTATATTTAGGGTAGTTTCAGTAGGCCCCAATCACGTTACAAGTATTCAAAATGGTGGTTCAGGAGACATTACACTACAATAGAAAAACTTTTTATAAAAATAAATAACCGACTTCTAAAACACTGAAAAGCAAAAGAAAACTTTTAAGTACAGAAACCTCTAGAAGTGATCTACCAGTCTCACAAAACTATGGCATAGCAATATTAGTTGTACTTACGACCTTCTTTATTTTAAATCCTAGCGTCGTCGTTATTAAAATATGAGGGTAAAAAACAAAGTGATAAGTTCACTATAAATCTGCCCTCATATTTTAACTACTTTACTAGTCACACAAATTATTCGCTGTTGCTTCTTGGTGAATAGTTTTGCGTTTGTGTCATATTGTTACTGCGACTTTAGTATTGTTTTGAATTCAATATGGAGGCTGATATGAGTATTGAAGCCAAGGCAAACATTGTGACCCTATATTCGGATGGCTTTAATATTAATTAACATTAACAATAATGAGAACGGCTTGTGCGTTTTTGTAGTAAGTCTTTTTTATTTTGTGTGAAATATTATGGATTATTTGCTTATTGCAAGTGTCTAATATTTATATTTATTTTTTCTAGCGAGATATTATTTGGCGTTGGGTGAAGAGGTTTGAGGAAGAAGGCAGCCTAAAGAGACGTGAGAGTAGCGTAAGGCCAGCCTCAGCGACATTATATGGTAGCTGAATATGACGCGAATGGTTTGACCAGCAAGGCGTTGCCGATGAGTTCGGCACATCAGTACGCAACTACGCACTGTTCCGCATATTTTTTAACGCAACGAAATGAAGAGGAGACGTTATGTTTTGCTCAGGAGTATTTTAGAATATGTGTGAATATGTGGGGGTGGACAAGAGCTTAAGGGCCCAGTGAATTAAGTTTTATATCAACGCGAGACAACAGTGTCAACTATGTGGAAGTGATAAATAAACTATGTAATGTTGCACACGGTGCGTAATATGCGAATGTTTACTTCTGCAGACTTAAATAAATTAGTATTGGTATTAGAATTCATATTGAGGTTAAGCTTCAATCATCTTTTCATTGAGAAAATGAATAATTAAGCTATAACCTCAGAATTTTCTTACTATAATAATATGTGTAAATGATTTCGTTTATGTAAAAAATATAATAGTGTTAAATATTACAATTTTACTGTTATAAAAATTTGTTTCATTTATTTATTATATTATAATAATTAATTACCTTTATTACATATTTCTTTTAATATATATTTCATACTTATATGTATTATATGAACAATAAATTTATTTTTTAAATATTTTTTATAAATTATTCATTACCTTTTCATATATTAATATTATAAAAATTCAAACAAAAATATGTTTATTAAAAAATCCTATTTAGAAATAATATTAATAACCAAACCTTGGATCCGAACTCACACCTACCTCGTTAACTTAGGCAGCGTCGTTACCTGATTAGCTATGATCACTTACGTTCACGACGGATGTATAATCAGACGGCGACGAATAACCTATTACCGACATTGTCATCTTTGTCTAACATGAGCTCCTAGATAGGTTCTACAGGTGACGATGATTTGTTAGTGATGGAACATCAGTCACACTCGCACGGTACACAGGTACCTACATGTGTCCTGCGTCATTGCGCTGGAAGATAACTTCTGACCTCTGACTGTACAGACTGTAGAAGTCGGTGTCAAGAAGTTGCAGCTGTATTTATTTGAACACCATATCTTTTTAAAAGTTTTTTTTTGCTTTTCAGTGTTTTAGAAGCCGGTTTTTCTTTTTTGTAAAATGTTTTTATTTTTATCTTTGTAGTGTCAAGGTCCAAAATCGTGTTTCGTAATCCATTTACACACTCCATACCTGCAATAGCTATCATAACTCAAGTTTGTGGGAAGTTCTCATTAACCAGCCATAAACCGTTAGAGTTTGTAATTTTTAGTTAGTTCATATATTTAATGAAAAAATGTTCGTAAATTGTCGTCATACATATTTCTTTAGTTGTAAAGATTATCCACATACACATCATCAAAAATGGCAGCATTAAAAATACAAAAGCCTTAACTCCAAGTAAGACCATATTGAAACTTCGTTAGATCGCAGTCACTTACAATACCGATATTAAACTCAACACTAGAATTAATCAGGTATAATAGTTCAAAAAATATTTTTCAAAATATTTAATGTGTCCGTGTTCTCTCTTTCGATTACAGACATTATAAGTTTTCTGTTTCGCACATCTATGTAACGGCAGTGAGATGCTAAAACGACTAGGTGACGATTCGGACATTACCAGACCAAAATACCTAATATTCAAATCTAAGTGTCAGTTCGGACACATTGGCTGAATATTTTGTGTCCGAATCGTACACAGTCGCTAAAGCACGTAGCACGTAGCGCGTAGTAGCGTAGTCTACAGCGCGTAGCTTTCAACGCGTTACTTACACGTTGGTGTTACATATCGTAGCATGTAGCAGATCGTACTATGTTGAGTACGTAGTGCATGTGATGCAAGGCATGCATGCGGCCGCTCGGGCGGCGGCGTGGCGGGAGCGTGGCGGGAGCGTGCTCTCTGGTGTTTGTTGGGCTAAACAGTTAGTAGGTACTTGCCAAATGGTTAATGTTCCGAGACTGTGCAAATGTTCGAGTTCATAAGGAACGCAAACACAGGATTGGGTAGTGAGAACAAATATTGACGGTCGCTGACCGTTCCTTAGCCGCAGTTAGCGGAGCGCGTGCGCCGGCAGTTAGCGCGCGGTGCGGCGCGTGCTGCTCACTCATACAATATGTAGTTTGCAAATATATTATTAACACTTTACACTAAGTATAACATGATCGGTCAACACGGAACACACACAACTAACACATATTAACTAAAACCAATTCACTCTTATTCAACAGCTCGAATTAGTCCACTGCTGGCTTTCCAGAACTGCGCTGAATTCAGCAGCCCGCAGCACGCGCGGCGCGCAGCGAGCTCCCCGGTAACGGGACGCTATTCTTTGTCAGGTGCGATTGATTCCCTTCGTCTTGACTTGTGCCTCGGCGACTCAACTATATTGTACATATCGTTTGATATACAAGTTTCAATGAACGACGCCGGAATGAGTAAGTCCCTCACCTTAAAGTCGATTTTCGAGTCGATTTTGAACTAGTTCTGTCAGAGGCAACCAAGCCGATGTCCCAGTGGCAGAACGAGCGCCGCCACCTTTAAAGCAAATGCCGTTGAATTCAGATTATCAGCTGTGGCTGAACCAGATAGGAACGATGTACTACGAGCCGATTTGGGATTTGGGCACTCAAACACGCAAACAAAGTCTTCAGCGTTGTATTATTAAGTATGATTAGCGAGAATATACCACCAGCATCATCATCATCCGAGCATTATCCCGGTCGCAACCTTTCGGGCCCGGGGTCCGCTTTGCTCCTCCTTCTCCTTCACTTCGCACGATCCTCGTCATCCTTGTTGGTCAGTCCGTTGGCACGCATGTCACCCCTTACGACGTCCAGCCACCTTGTCCTGGGTCTAGCCAGTCTGCCACGTCCGTTCGGAGGCGCCATGGCCAGCCATTTGTTCCCCCCGTTAGTGGCCGGTTTACGTCAAACGTGGCCGTACCAACGTAAGCGACACTCTTGCAGTTTGTCTGCAATGTCACGGACATGGAGCTCCCGCGGATGCGCGCGTTCCTAATGCGGTCTTTCCGCGTAACTGTACACATACAGCGCAGCATCTCCGTGAGCCGCAGCTCCTGCTTGTGCCGCTCAAGCACAGGCCACGCTTCACTGCCACACAAAAGGACAGGCCTAATGATGCGACAATATAACAACCATTAGCTTCAATTACCTACACATTAGAAAGTTTAGTTTCTCGTTGGACCCACAAGACGAGAGCATAGGTCCGTACAATTTTCAGAAAACCTTTGCCCAATAAATAATAAATATTTTAACTCCCTGGTTTTTTATGTACCTAATTCTGTTTTACATCGCTATACTTAACCGTTTTGTTTATTTTGCCTTCTCAAGGCTTCCTCATTCAGAAAGTCACACCAGTCCTGGTCCCCGGTAATGTCGGTAATGTCCGTGATGTCCGTCGGTAATGTTGCCGCCAGCGTTGTGTACGCCAATAACTGCTGCTCTTCTCCGATAATTAAAGACTTCATCCTTTGTTTGAACAACATTGATTGCTAATTTGGAAAAATTTACTGAATGCCAATTTGTCTTGGACTCGCTTTCTATGGTCTTTCTACATATTGAACGGTCAGTTTTGTATAGCTTGATGTGTAGCCGTGTGTATCAACAAGGTCGAACATCGAACATACCAAATAATAATAAGTAGGTATACATTCCTTCCGACTGGAGTTGGTTCTGGGGCCGCGGTAACTGGCAGGCGCTGGCGACTGTGCCACTTATGACCCACACTTGGTCCCCGGATTTCTAACTAGATCTAGCGAATGTTTGTGTGTGTGTTTGTTTGTTGCTTTTTCAAACATGGAAGTATTATAGCTACATAGCGGATGGAACCTCCGCTAGTATTACCTATTATGTTTTATTTTTATTTTTTGTAGTTGGAACTGGCGGCGAATTAGCAACAGCACGGGTTTATCAATCACAAGCATAAGCAACGCTTGCCTCGGCCGGTCCGTAGGCGCGTGGTGTCGGCGGATCTCTTGGAGCAATGTCCCGTTACAACTAGGTACTGCGTTCGTTCGCGGCCCGTTGACAGCCTCGTGTCACGCGGAGTGTCTCTCGTCCAAGGTGATTCAGTTCATTGTCTTACAATTGAATAGGCCGACTTGGGTCCTGTCGGAGGACGTTGCGACAGCTCTGACGCGGCCTGCGCGCACAATGCAGCGCGGCCGCCGCCGCCGACCTCGCGTGACGCAACCTCTGGCGGTCATCAGGACAATCCGTTTCCTGGATTGAAATCGCGACTTATAATTACTCAATATAAGTTAGGTCTTGACTCAATGTAAACTGCATAATTAAGTCAAAATAAATGTAACACGAGTCAACACAGATAAGAGGCAACATGTGTCACGTCCAGGTAAAACGGCCCTCGCTCATCTAAAGCTGTGATCACACAAACTGTGCGGATGCTGCACAAAGGCGTGCATCTACGTCTGTGTACGCGACCTCAACATGTTAGCGTCACCTGACTAATGGTTATACTGCGATTGGCGCGGCCGGAGGAGCCCGCTACGTAACTTATAACTATTTCGCTGCACAACCACATATTGGGTTGCATTATGTCAGCCCAACTTTGTATGCTATGCAAGTGTCTGTATCAGGTCTAAATAAAAACTACTCTTTTGATGTAAAATCAATTTTGTAGATAAAACTTTTTTAGGTTTGAAAAATCCTTTATTATACATATTTCGCAAGGTGAAAGCACCAACAATCGCCAAAAGCCTCGCCAGCGTTCCTCCATCAAGCAAAGCTTCGCAAGCGACTGCGACCGCGCCCGTTCAACGACACCTGGCGGTGAGGCTTCAACTGCGGGCCCAGCTGATATGGGCGAACTCCGTATGAAGCTACATCATATCCTACTACTGATACTTTTAGTGCGTGAACTAGATTAGATTAGCTCAACTACTTTTATCGACCAACTTCTAAAATGGCAACTCACAGTATCAACGTCTCGAAAGTTGGGATTTGCGACCCAAACAAATAATTATTGTCTTGCAGGTAAGCAAAGTTTATTATCACTAGCATACATACCTACTTGTAGCGACAAGTGCAGTCACGTAGTAGGATAAAATATTAAATTCAGGCAAGGTCATAGATACGAGTATATGCATTTTGCACGTGGATGCATCTCGTGCTAATGTAAGCAATCTGTTGTGCGCTTGTGTGGGTGACTGCAGTAGAACCACGACAGCTGCACGCTAAGGTGACCGGGCGGCTGTGACCTTCAGGCTGCAGACAGAGCGGCAGTTGGCGACGTTGCCTCAATGCTGTCGGCATGTCATCGTAACTGCGCGTGCGCCGCTGCAATTCAATATTTATACATTTCCTGCAGCAAACATGAAACTTATCGCAACCCAAGCTACAGCCATAGACATGCGCAACGCAACACTATATTTGGTCAGTCTACAACAGTTCACAGTGGACAAGTTCGTTCACGAGGACAGCCGAAGGCTATTTTGAATGATCTGCAATATGTCGTGAGCGCTACCCTCCGTATCCGCGGCGGTAGCGTCCCACGGACGAGGAGCGGCCCGTGTCGAATGCTGCTATCTGCTATCGGGCGACAGGCGGCTAGATTAGCGCAGCCGCTGACGAGGCCGACATGTCGACGACGCAGGCTATCCGCGCACTTCTCGAGATAATTCCTACCTTCAAGGTATTGATGGATTAGTACTTCAGGCCTTGACAAAATAGCTACGTGGCACGCTCGGGCACAGTGGCAATAAGACGTGTTTATGTGTATTGTAATGATTGTCGCATATCAGTAACACTACTCTGCAACATATAATGCATGATTCCACCACTGAACTGCTTCAGGTACCTACCGGATTAAGAGTAGTCTTCTTCTGCAAGGCAGCTGTCTGAGTCACGGCCGGCACTGCGCCCCACGGATGGCGGTGAAGCCGATCTCTTGCTGTTCTAAGTTTTAGTTATCTCCGCCCACCGCGCAGAACCTCTACGGATTACCGCGGCAGGTCGCGACATCTTGTGTGAGTCATCTGACACTCAAATAACTTTTCAAATTAGTCGAACTTTAATCGTTTTTGGTCGAGTGTATTGTGGCCTGGGTGTAGCTGGCTTGTACGTACCTACATATGTACAGCATCTGACGTGTGTCAGCGTGCATCAGTGACGCGTGTGTTCTACAACACCCGGAGCCGAGCCCATGGGCCATGGTATTCGGTTCTTGCCTGCCTTCATCTCGCCTCGCAAGTACATTGAAATATTCCATTGAGATATCATGTCAACTATTTGACAAGTTGTTCATTTCAAGGTTCTGATAAACAATTGCGTAGATAAAGATAATATAAGGATTTGCCTCGTTATAAAATTGACATGTTATCTACGTGAGCTGTAAACAAGTATGAGCGTGTGCGCAGCGGCGGCAGGGCTCGCCACGCGGCGGCCACACGCCGGTTCCGATCGGGCACGCGATACTTGTGTTGCCGCACCTCTACGTGCCATACTCTGCGCCACAATCGGCCCCGCCCACACATTTGGGGGTGGTTATAACCGGTTGGATCCCGGCACTGCTGATTTCCCCAAGTAAAGAAAATACGTTCTATGCTCTGTTTTAATTTATATCTCATAAATAAAAGCGGAAATCACTGAATCGCTCATCACGAGAACTCAGGCCTAGCCCTTGTAGGACGAAGGCGATCCCCGAGACGGGTTTTACAAAATTCAACACCAAAGGGAGACATCCACGCGGGCGGAGCCGCGGGCGACCGCTAGTCTCTTAATAAACAAACAAATTTCAAAAATGTAGAGACAGGGCAGTGGAGAAGTATCTTTAACTTTTGAAATAATGGCTTACAATGATCTCAATAATCAGCGCCGCACACGGCTCTAATACATTTATTTTGTGCCTTAAACGCCCTGGCTATATTCACTAAATTGTCCCATATAACTAATCCATAGCGTAATACTGAAGAGACGTACATAGGTACCCATGATATGCGCTGAGGACTGTTTCTTTACTGGCTGTGAGTCTAAGTTTGCGAAGAGCGAATACAAATTTATCGAGTTTACTACACACTTTATCTACATGTTCTTTCCATACTTATACCTAAAAATAATGTAGATTGTACTGGTTGCAAAACAGTATTATTATATTGTATTGTAACAGGGTGGCGCGTTGAATCTACACACCAACGGACGCTCAGAAGAATTCGACACAGACTAGCACGTATTATAACATTATCGCATTTAGCTGTTAAATTATAAAAAAAAAATAGAAACTCATAAACATAGAACATAAAAAAAATCCTTTCGTCATAGCTCTAGAAGTCGGTGTCTCGAGGCTATTATTTAGTTTGTCACCGACTTCTAGAGCTATGACGAAAGGATTTTTTTTACTTATTAGCGTTTTGTGAAGTCGGTTTCCATTTTTTCGTAAAAAGTTTTTTATTTTCTGCTTTTTAGTTTCATAGTCAAAAATTGAAAATATCTTCTTTCACCCTTCTTATTCGTACTTATCATCAGCATCGAGCTTCCAGTGGCATTCACAAACCATGATAGTACCTACATAGCAGGTTATGGCTACAACTTATTACACCAGTAGTCTTCATCGACACGAATAAAATAAGCCCAAACACTTTGTAGCTGCTATCAACCATTAGGGAGTTCCCTAAACTGCACTGCACCTGCATCACGGACCTTGCTATTGAGGTCGTTAACCTCGCTGTAAAGATCTTGTCAACACAAATAAAATAAGCCCAAACACGAGGCAGTTATGATGTACCGTTGAGGAGTTCCCTCAATCCCATGTAGTCTCCATCATCAGATTTGCCCTAAACCTTCGTAATATTGTAGTCTCATCAGATATACACATAAATATCCAGTTTTACCCCATGCTTGCCTACAATTTTCAAGATACGCCCTACATTTCTAAGGGTTTCCACCACCAGGTGCTGACATGATGACAGTGGGACTGAGGACAGCGGCTGCGTATCTGACCTCCTCAGCCCAGTCAGCCGGGCAACACGATACCCATTGGAGTGTGACTGGTTGTGACACTTTCTGGTTACAGACTCCTCCGCGGGCAACCAGCCAGTAGGAATATATATTTGTACAGAACTCCGACGAAATGTCACTTGTGTTTGTTTTGAAACACGCGTCATAAAATTAACCCAAACTACTTACCTAGTGACCGGTAAGGATTTGCCGACCGCAGTTTTCCTTCACAAAAATACTGTAGCATGAGCCCCAAGCAGTATTGCATTACAACAGTAACCCTAAAACTAACTGTGTATGTTCGCCTGCGTGCTGTGTGGTGACTGCGTCTACAAGCTTCAGCGATCATGACAATTGAATGACCCCTCAAATGTCTTAAGTAACAAAAAACAAATGAGATATGACATTTCCCAATTTAATTTGAAAATATTCACATTTTCAAACGAAAATTACCTAAATACTTAAGTTTTTTATATTTATTTTTCATTATTCATAGGACAAGTGGAGATTTTTTCTTTTTTTTTCTTATGTATACATGGTGATCTTTAGACAGTCGAGAGGATAATGATTAACACTCACGTGTGACAACCCACCAACGTGAGCTAGCGGGAAGGAAGTACTAGCATTACATGAGTCAGTTGCGGCCAGCGACAGCGCCTAAAGTAATTTGAAATCAAATGTCAATTGACATCGCTGTTAGGTAGCTCCTGCACGCTTGACAAAGTTACACGATGCCTACTTGCTCAATGCTTATACAATCTTTTATTTGTGTCAACAATCCAGCCTATTGCCGTCCGCAGTTATTGTAGGCCTACACTGATGAGCGCGAATCATCCCGAGCTCGCGCATCAACAAGATTTTTCAAGATTTTCTGGGAAATAACGTAGGAAATATACTACGTTTCTAGAGTTATTGAAGTACCACAAATTGGCTACAAGTAAATCTGAAATCATCAGACACTCTTTTCCTAAGACGTAGGAGTAGGTGTTCGCCGCCAGAGCTACCAAATTTAACTTACACCGAACGTAACCGAGTTGGCGTGGCGCAGGTGCCGAGCTCGACACCAGTTGTTGTGACGTAGGCGACAACGACGAACAGACATGTTGTGATTGACTGCGACAAACACGGACGAAGAGGAAGAAGCCTCCTTGCCGGAACCATTGCGGTACCGCGTTGGCAGGAGCTAACATGCTGCTCCGTCCAGCAGTTCCGACAACGCTGCTCTACGTGTCCTGACTGCACCACACCACGAAGGTTGAGGAGGTCGTGGAGTACATGCGCGTGAAGACCAACTGGGCTTTGAGGGTCGAGATGTTGGAGCCGCGTCACAAAACGAACTTCAAGTCGTTCGTGGTGCGCGTTCCGACACATTATCTTGAAAAGTTCCTCAAGGAAGAGTTTTGGCCGGAGGGTGTTATGTACCGCCGGTTTCGTGGCCAGCTACGTGGCACCAGTCAGCGAAACACGACGCCGACACTTCGTGTAAATTAGTAATTTTGTTATAATATGTATATTTATAGTTTTTTTTTTTAAGTTATATTTTAGTAAAGTATTGTATATGTTTATATGGGCCTTGATGCCTGAAATAAATGGATAAATAAAAATAAAATAATTCTGTATAAAACAATGCCTTCCTCTCTTCTAATGTACTATTTGCTGTGCCCGTCAGGGTCCATGATTGCTATTATGTTATTTGTATTACCATCTTATTTTACATTGTGGATTTGCAATAACGATTATGATTCAGAGAAGGCTGAAAATTTGCACATTTTGAACCGTTTCATAATACTACAGCCGCCAAAAACGTCCGCCGTTCACTTCTTCCAATAGGGTATTTGACTCCTTCTTTTTAATTACTCATATCAGAAGTAACATTTTACAAAACCAAAAACAGAAATAATTTTTGGAATCCGTTGAGTAATAAGTTTAAACCTTTCAAAACCAGTAGAAAGTCAAACAGTCAAATAACAGAAAAAGGATGCACATACAGGCTTGTGACGTCACCGCTATTAGATCACGTATGTGCAAAAAAAGATAGCAAGATTTCCCCACTATGATCCCACTCTTCATCATACGAATATAAAAAATGTTAATTGCTGCTCCATTTATCAACCAATTTTGACGCTGTTTTCAGAATAATGTTCCTTGTGCGTGTGTTTGTTTGTTTTGTCAAAATTAAACACAGGCAAATACCCAATTTATTAGCGCTGGGAGTTTTTCAAATGACTTGAAGAACCGGTACTGTATAACAAAGACTGGGTACGGTTGTAACAATTTCCATTGTAGGCCCAATAATATCGCTAGCAGTAGGTAACTATAAAACTAATACTGAAAGTATCCGCTGCGCTGCACTGCAACGATTACATTTAAATTACTAATAAATATATTTTTTGTCATTTTTTAATAAATAATAAAAGAAGTTATACTTAAATATTTTTGCAGCAGTTTTTTTGAAAACTAACCGCGGGCCTGAAAATAACTACCAAGTACCTACTTGTTATTCTTAAATTCGATTTGACAATCTCGAGTCGAGATTCCATTAACTACTCCCTCACTAAAAAACCAGGCAAATTAATTAAGAGCTTGTAGGCACAGATATAAGAAAGTCTTCCTTATATCTTTATCTGCGTCTGTAGGTAGGTAGGGTTGGAGTATGTAGTGGAGACGAGACCTTAGTGTATGTTAACTAGAAGCCTCGTGCCGTGTGCGGCCAGCCCGGCGCGGGACAGGCGCGTGGCGGGAGGCGTTTATTGCAATATGTAAAGTGATGACAGCGGCGCTCCGGTCACGTACCGCGCGTGCATCGCGCGGTGCCTTTGTAGAAGCACGTCTTAAATATATCGACTATCGAACACAATAAAGTTGGTAATTCGACATGCCATATCGTAGTCCGCTAAGCAGCAGTCGTGCCTGTCACCTGCGACAGGCACGACCACGTGCATATTTATTTGCATTACAATACCGCTAGTGCAGTTTTTGTTTCGTCTATACAGGCACGTGCAGTTTGTTTGACTGTTTTTAATACAAAATTGAAACTTAAATTGCGACGAAATGATATAAACTTCCCTGAAGTGGATAAAACGTGGTCAATACATTATTCTGCTATAAAGCTATACAGGTACAGTAACAGTCGTAAGCGGACTGCCAGCCTCACAAAGCTACGGCATATCCATATTAGTTGTACAGACTGCAGGCTGCCTGAAACTGACAAATTTTTCCAATCAACTTCAGCGATAAAGTTAAAAATCTATTAAGGAAACTAGAAAGATTGTAGTGTGTGATGAAACAAATTTTGATAACAATAACATTGTAACATTTAACACGCTTATATTTTTAACATGAAAAGAGTCATTTACACTAATGTTGTTCTTAACCCACTAGGCAAGCACGACCCGCGTTGATATAAAATTTAATCCACCGGGGTCTTGAGCACTTTTCCACCCCCACATATTCACATAGATTCTAAAATTTTCTGAATAGTAGTACATAGGTGAAAGATCCTTTTCAAAATTAAAATTAATAAAAAATGATCTTCGTTCAACCATGACACACACATACTTATAACGGCTATGTTTCAATAAAAACCTTGCTTTGTGACTAACTGAATAAAAGTTTATAATCATTTATTATTCGGTCGGACACTAATAGAATACAAAAATAAATGATTTAATTAAAATCTTTGCTAGCTTAAAGGCAAGAAAATTTTAATTTGTTTGATGTTTGATTACATATAATAAATAGATATTTAGTAATCGAAGTTTTAAGTTTAATTTTATTTTATTTTTATAGTAATAAATAAACAAATTGTTAAAATTACATGTTTTGTGTTTTCTTGGTTGCCAAGGACGCCTAACATACTGCAGTGTACCGTCGTAGGTCGCGTCAGGTCGCGTGCCACGTTGCAGTGTAAAAAAAATGAGGGCGCAGCCCGAGACCCGCACCCCAGCGCAGAATAGACTTAAGACGGCCCTGCGTTGAGTCGACCACGAAATCGGAGGTAAGATCGGCCCGATCGTTTGTCCCATAAAGTGTGACATGCCCGAGCATCCTAACCAAGCTTATTTTACTTATTATCAAAATTCGACGACCGATGTCTCTAGCTTTTAGCAATGAAAATAAGTATTAAAACATAGATAAGCAATAAAACATAGCTAAAACATATATATAGTCGCATTTTTATTTAAACGATACAAAATGACGTTTACTGTGTTGTCAGTTTTTGATGAAATAAAAATAGTGTTGCGAAAAAGTGAATGAATGGAAAAGTTCCTGAATTAATGAAATTACTTAGATTGATTAGTGAATAATTAGGGTACCAACCTACTGATATCGGTAAGGGGTTCGAATTTTAGTGGTGCTTAGTACATACCAATGAGTTTTAGACGACTATATGTTTCTATAGTATTCTGAATACTACCTATATTGAATAGATTGTTTTCACAAAAAATAATGAAAACAATGCGAGGAAACTTTTAGGAATGTCCTATTTTCAGTAAATCATGTAGTTGAAACAATAGATGTATAAAATATATCAATTAATAGGTATTAGGAAGGTAATAAAAATAAAAAAACAAGGCTTATTACATAAATTATTTTTAATAAGCTGCGCTTTTTAATAGGCCGACCTAAAACGGATTGTAGTTACATATATACTACTAGTAACTTATATCAGAGCACTTTTTTACTATTTTATTGTATACATAATATTCTTTAAAAGTTTCAAATGTATAATTATGGTTCACTCATAGTTCATTCATCTGATTGAACGAGAACTGAACCCATCACTATTACTTTAAATGTGGCCACATTATTTTACAAAGTGACATTAGCTACTGTCATTTTGTATCGTTTAAATAAAAATACGACTATAAGAAAGTCTAGATTCCTAGTACGCGCTGTCAAAATACCTTCCATTCAGTGATATTAAAATAGGGTATTCGTTCGTAAGCCCCGCCCACAGGCCGCCATTACGCGACAGACGTTTGCCGCGTGTTTACAACTACACAAATTGTCCTACATTTTGGGGGTTATCACTTTGCGCTGGTATTGTAGAATGTCACGCACACTAATGCAGATAATCATACACTTTCGGCACGGTTTTGTACTGAACACTCAATCTAGACTTTCTAATAAATCTATATATAAAAAGAATATATGTGTATATATATATATATATATATATATATATAGTCCTCTTCTCGTAAATTGTTGATCCAGTAACAAGTCCGAATAAAAGTTGATCCACATTTAGAACGTGTATACTTGGCTCCGTTTTATTCGATTTTAACCAAAACACTATATATCAGATCCGGCCGCCATGACACAGGACCTCAAATGGGAGCGAAATGAAATACTCGTCGTGACAAATTCTGTACATTGCTGATCTGTAACGGCTAAATAAAACATACGTATTCAACATTTTCAAATCCGTTTTGTGTTCGCGTCGTCTACGGTAAATGTTGATCTAGGGAATTCTGGAGCCAAAAATTACGTAAGATTTAACGAAAATGTATAAGCATTAGAAAGAGACAAAGCTATGAAGCTGAATACGTGTTTATGATGTGAATTTAGTCTTTTGTGAACTGCGCGTGCCAACACACGTCGTTGACGTGCCATTTATCACTATGGCTGACGGAACAAGGATAAAATACATGCCGCCGTGTGCTGTTGGGCTAGAATTACACCACCCCATTTCTTCCCGTGGGTGTTGTAAGAGATATTTGTTCCGTGTGGGAATCGAACCTACGGCACGTAGGGCACAAAGTAATCGCTTAGCCACAACACCAACCATGCATAAATGTTGAATTTACGAACGAACCGACTTGCGCGAAGACTCGACGAATTCCAACCACCGGAGCAGGCTGGGTTTCGGAGCGGATACTGCACCATAGACCACATCCACACAGTGCGGCAGATTATACAGAAGACCGAAGAGTATAATCAGCCCCTGTGTCTAGCATTTGTGAACTATGAGAAGGCCTTTGACTCGGTTGAAATCTGGTCTGTTCTGGAGTCCCTGCAGCGTTGTCAGGTAGATTGGCGATACATCCAAGTGATGAGATGTCTCTACGAAGCCGCTACAATGTCCGTCCAAGTACAGAATCAGCAAACAAGGCCCATACCGTTGCATCGAGGAGTGAGACAAGGGGATGTTATTTCCCCGAAACTGTTCACTAATGCAATGGAGGAGGATATGTTCAAGACGCTGAACTGGAAAAGACGCGGCATCATCATCAATGGCGAATACATCTCTCACTTGCGATTTGCTGACGATATCGTCATCATGGCGGAAACGCTGCAGGACCTACAACAGATGCTGAACGACCTGGCTGACTCTTCTCTACGCATCGGCCTACGGTTGAACTTGGACAAAACCAAGGTCATGTTCAATGAACATGTTCTACCGGAACCGATTGCGATACACGGCGCCGTTCTCGAAGTTGTTCGGAAATATGTATACCTCGGGCAGACATTGCAGTTGGGTAGAAACAACTTTGAGGACGAGGTGAATAGGAGTAATTCAGTTAGGTTGGGCTGCTTTTGGGAAGCTACGTCGAGTCCTAACATCGTCGATCCCACAGTGCCTAAAGACAAAAGTCTTCAATCAGTGCGTCCTACCTGTCATGACTTACGGAGCCGAAACGTGGACACTGACGGTACGGCTGGTCCACAAGTTTAAAGTCGCTCAGCGGGCTATAGGAAGAGCTATGCTTGGCATTTCTCTGAGGGATCGCATCAGAAATGAGGTAATCCGTCAGAGAACCAAGGTCGTTGACATAGCCCACCGAATCAGCAAGCTGAAATGGCAGTGGGCTGGCCATATTAGCCGAAGAACCGATAACCGTTGGGGTAAACGAGTTCTAGAGTGGAGACCACGCCTTGGCAAACGTAGTGTAGGACGTCCTCAGGCACGGTGGAGTGATGACTTGCGCAAGATGGCTGGCAGGAGCTGGATGCGAGAAGCCGAAAATCGATCTCAGTGGCGTGCACTTGGAGAGGCCTATGTCCAGCAGTGGACTGCGATAGGCTGATGATGAATTTCGTGTTACTAACAAGCCAAATGTTGTTACTTCACCAACATTTTCGTAACCTTATATAAATGTCCCAATCAAGCTAATCATCAGGTAAAACGTCCATGATTGGTCCATTTGAATTTTTGAATCGGATCAACAAATTACTTCAGGTGGATTAGTATATGTGATCAACAATTGCACCTTAGTGTCATGGGCACTCAAACGTAAATATTGGCTCCAACAAAAATCGGCATGGAGCCACATTAGTTTGCACATCTTATAAACGGATCAAGAAAAGCGGTTCGGATCAACAATGGTTAACGGATCAACTAAATACTCGTAGGACACCACGCATGATCAACAAAGTACGGTTAGAGATAACTATATATATATAAGGCCTCATAGGTGAAATGTTGTGCTATCAGAATGTTTCGTTTTTATTTTGAATATTTTTTACACCCATCAGCTGCATAATATTTCACCGTTAAAACTATTATATCATAAATCAAAACACAAGAGTTTCGTAACAGATATAAGCTCACTTGAAACTTAGAATTTTGGCCAAGACCACCTTCTAGTGTATACCCCAGTTGGCAGCACGCTGCCTGGGTGCTTCCAGTGGGGGGTATCATAAGGGAAACCTCCACCGCGACGGGCGGGTGCTGCTGTGGCATCAGGTCACTTGCGTGGCGCCGTGCGGTAGGCCGCCCCCGTGCGACGGGCAGGTGCTGCTGTGGCATCAGGTCACTTGCGTGGCGCCGCGCGGTAGGCCGCCCCCGTGCGACGGGCAGGTGCTGCTGTGGCATCAGGTCACTTGCGTGGCGCCGCGCGGTAGGCCGCCCCCGTGCGACGGGCAGGTGCTGCTGTGGCATCAGGTCACTTGCGTGGCGCCGCGCTATAGGCCGCCCCCGTGCGACGGGCAGGTGCTGCTGTGGCATCAGGTCACTTGCGTGGCGCCGCGCGGTAGGCCGCCCCCGTGCGACGGGCAGGTGCTGCTGTGGCATCAGGTCACTTGCGTGGCGCCGCGCGGTAGGCCGCCCCCGTGCGACGGGCAGGTGCTGCTGTGGCATCAGGTCACTTGCGTGGCGCCGCGCGGTAGGCCGCCCCCGTGCGACGGGCAGGTGCTGCTGTGGCATCAGGTCACTTGCGTGGCGCCGCGCGGTAGGCCGCCCCCGTGCGACGGGCAGGTGCTGCTGTGGCATCAGGTCACTTGCGTGGCGCCGCGCGGCGCTGTGCGTTGAGGGCGCGGTAGGCCGCCACCGCGGCCGCGCGGTCGGCCTCGCGCCGCGCCGCCAGCCCCGCCCCCGGCCCCACCCCCCGCCCCGCCCCCACCGACGCCAGCAGCCGCGTCAGCAGCAGGTCGCGGCGGCCGGGCTAAGGGAACACACGCACACGTTCACTCTCTTATCACGTATAATGCTCAATTCAACTCCATTCGTTATCGGGACAGTTTAAGTTAGTTTTAGACTAATACAGCTACGTACGGTTTTACCGGAGCGGGGTGCCGAACACATTACCTACTTCCCGCATCCATATAGACGGCAGCCCGTGACCGTCACCAGGATATGTATTATTTTAACATCAAATGTCATGTCATCAGTCTAGATGTTGGAAAATTAATGTATTCACAGCTTGTAACATCAAATAAACATCGTAATATCATCTGTGTAATATAGTCTATGGATACGCTTCTTGTAACTTCCTTTTCAAAAGGAGTTTGTTCGTTGACAAATTTCACAGAAATACGTTGTTTTAATACTAGCTAGACGAACAGATGTCTCGAAACAAAAGAACTCCCTTTTAACTACGGAGCCATTAACCGAAGCGTGTGTGGGAACGTACTGACCCTGGCGGCGGGTGCGGCCCCGCGTGACGTCACGCGCAAGTCGGGCGGCGCGTGCGTCACTTCGCCGAACGCCACGCGCTCGTAGACTACCTCTTGCTGCTCGCTCAGCGCCTGTAATACAACACAAGTCCTATTAATGGCCCTTCTGCACGATCGGAATCAACCGCCGACCAAGGTCACCTTGGTCCACTTGGTGTGTCTTGGTCTTGGTGTGTCACAGTCTGTTGTCGGCCAAAACGGTCGATAGGTCGGTCTGTTGTCAAACGACCTCTAGACACTTATTAATTGGCACAATTTAGATACGATATACATTTTAGAGTTCCGTATGTCACAGCCACTTTCTTCCGAAACTATGAGAGCTGTACAGTTGAAACTTGGTAAGTAGGTACTCGTAGTCGTATACTTGAAACGCATTAAGATTTTCACATAAAATTGAAAAAGAAAACTATACATTTTGGGGGTCCCCATACTAACAGCATACCAACTACAAACCAAAAGATTTTTTCCGTAGACTACGTGTGGGTATCTTCATGGATTGGTCTTTAAAACTGATATTGCGGTTTGAACATCATTTGTTTTAAGGTCTTAAGTCCGAGTCATAAAAACTGTACATGTAATATATTGACTAAAATAATAACTGAGGGGGTTAAGAAACGTAAACTATAGCAACTGTAACTTAATCTATAACTAATGACTATAGAAATAAAAACAGTTATAGAGCAAGAATCCAAAAAAAACTGTCTGTTTGTTGGTACACACTAATCTTCGAAATGGAAACTTGAACACCTGATGCAGAGAACCGCAATAGACTAGCTAAAGTATGTATACATATAAGAGATACAATGTTATTATATATATATAAATATATTATAATATTCAAGAATTCCTAAACGAAAATAATTTCAATATTTAATTGTTTTTGATCAATAATTGTAATTTTAAGTTTTTTTTTTCTTCATTAAACTATTTAGTTTATATTTAGATTTACTTTACTTTTTATTCATTTTAATACTAATTTTATTTTAATCAATTTTAATGTATAATGTCTAATTCGTTTTAAGCAAATAAATGATTTGATTTACAGAAATGCTGCCATAGTAAAAACTGATCCACCTGATGAGCACTTTCTGTTGCGAGAATACATTTGAAGATCTGGAACCACTGTCGTGGAACTCCAAGAGCCCAGCTACACCCTAACAGATATTGAAATGGCGTGTTAGCAAAAGTTGTTCAGCCTGATGAGCGCTCTCTGTTGACGTAGGGGATGATTTTGTATAAATGTTCTTAGATTTTTGATTGAACTGAAATTAAATATTCCAGAATAATAAAAATTTTAATACAACAACGTCTGCAAGTAATACAGACTAGATAGCAATTACCTCGGAGGCCTTCAGCTTCTTAGCTTTCTTCTTAAGTGCCAGCCTCTGCGTGCGCGAGAGCGCAGGCTGGTCGGGCCGGTCGGGCGCGGCGGGCGCGGCGGACTGCGCAGCGGCGCGGCGGCGCTTGCGCGCTCGGCGCTCGCGCAGCTCCGCCATGCGATCGCCCTTCTCGTCGCCCGCCTCCATGTCTGCCTGCGCCACAGACACGATGCCACCGGCATATTTTTTCATTTGTTAAATCATTTTTATACACGTTTCTTGGCTGTATAATTAAAGCAATATAATAAGCTACGTTGTCATAAATAACGCAGCGGGGAGACCTTTACATCTACGATTTGTTTGTAAACAAATCAAAGCTTTTCACAGCTTCACACAACTTACAACGCAAAAACCATATTTTGTGAGATTCCATCACTAAACACAGTAGAACATAACTTGATTCCAGCAAAGTATATTCATCATACCGGGTAGTGTAATTCTTCATCAGGATTGTGGAGAGCCTTGACGGCACTATTGATGCGGAGAGAAAATGCACGTCCCGACTCTCCCGGCAGCTTGTGGAGACGAGATATTGGATTATGAGTGGCACTGCTTGTGCTGCCATCTAATTATGAACGGTAAAAAGGAAATTATAAACCAAGCCACAAAATTTTATTAGGGTCACATATCTAAGAACACTTGAGTAATCGAGATAAATCCCGCAATACGACTCCCTTCCCTGGCCGCAGAAGACGCACCGGGCGCAGGAGAAGGGCGACCCCATAAATGGGTCCAGGGACAAGGGACTTGCGGAAGTTCCCACCCCCCTTTTCGATGGACCCAATGGCAATATTGGGCAACAACTCTGCTTAGCCAGACAGATCATTGATGGTAACCTCACTTCCATTTTGGATTTCATATCGGCCAGGTTGTGTTAAGGCATATGATGTTGTCATTTAACATGACGGCAGACAGCTTATGCATGTCATCTGGATCTGTCTTTTCAGCAAGGTAATAATGTCCTGCATGCTCTTAGTGCTACTGCTGGAGTTGTCCAAGCTACTGGAAGAACATCAGCTTAGCACTACAGATCTCTTTATCTAACCTCCTATACTCCATTTGTTTAGGTAGTTAAAAAAGGTAAACAAATTGTAAAAAGGGTTTTTTATAAGTGACACTTTATTTATTTTCATTCTCAAGCTAGTTTACTCTTTCCTTTCCTAATATGGTATATTTAACTTAACTATTCATTATTAAACTAATTTTCGTAGCTTGAACACAACATTTTTGTTTGATTTATCGTAATGTATGATATTTTGTAATCTGTCTTCAATAAAGAGCCCAAAAAGATGGGTAGTAGAAACTTGATCTATACAAGTAGTGTTGTCCGTCCAGAACAGACAGTGTATATCATTTGAAATAAAAGGTTTAGCTTCTGTGAGACACACGGTTTTTTTTTTGTTTACATTTTTTAACTACCTAAACAAATGGAGTATATTTTTTGTTTATTTATCCATTTATTTCAGGCATCAAGGCCCATATAAACATATACAATACTATACTAAAATATAAATTAAAAATACTATAAATATATGTATAGGGGGCTTATCTGAAAATCTGCACATGCTGAGCTACCATTATAAGCAATGGCAAAGATAACAGATGCCAACTCTTCTTTGGTGGCACACATGGACAGACAAAGACTACCATGCAACATGCTAATATACCTACTTATCATCTTGTGCAGTGAAAATGCCACTGTTCACTAACTTATCTAATCCTCAGCCACTCAACAAGTGACTTGTTTGGATAATAAGCATATCATATATTTTGTCATATAGTATATTATGTTTATATGATAATGACATGCTATTTAGAAATCCTCAGGATCCCTTGTTCCAGCGTAGTAACACCAGGGAACAGACTTAAGCTTATTACATCAATTTAGTCAGAACAGTTACCTTTTTTCTGTGTTAACAGACTGTGTATGTTCTTTATTTTTTTCTTTTTTTTCCTGTCTTGATCCTGAAATGCGAAAAGCCGTGTCAGTGACCTCGGCACGGGCTGCTCGTCAGGGTCTTTGGGAGGAGCATTTATTTTGCCCTTTAAACTAAAATATATTTACAGGTTATAAGGCATGGTCTTGGCTAATTTATATTGCACCACATATATATACAATGTGTATCATTAATTCTGTTACAGTATCGTACCTTTCTAGACGTTTAGCTTGTTGTACAAGAGGGTCTTTAACACCACGATGTTTCTTTGCTGGAATTTTACGACCCATGACAGATTCTCTTTGTAAATAGGTAAGTAAAAAAAGTTTTATAATCTCTAATCTCGTAGACTAAATTGACACATGCATGCAAATGTCAAATTTACCAAATAATCTCACAAATAATAAAATAATGTTGTCAGCCTTTTCGTGCACTGTTTTATCCTACGATACCGGTTTGTTGAATTGAAACTTTTTAACCAACTTCCCAAAACGGAGGAGGTTCGCAATTCGATATGTTTTATATTATTAATTTTATTTTAATAAGTTAATCACTTTTCACAGTATTATGTGGTGGCCTAGTGGGTAAAGAGCCAACCCTCAAGTATGAGTGTGCGTGGGTTCGATTCCAGGTCAGGCAAGTACCGATGCCACTTTTCTAAGTTTGTATGTACTTTCTAAGTATATCTTGGACACCAATGACTGTGTCTGTGTTTGATGATAAATGATATTTATTTTGCAAATAGGTTGAAATCAACGCTTTTACACGTCAACACATTTTTTATAAAAAACGAGGTGAGGTCGGCATTTCCTAACTGACTGCCTTGAGAAGAAACGCCGAAACAAACTCAAGGGTCGAAGTCTCTTTTAAAGTCCAGGCATAAAAAGAAATTACATACTTTAGTATGGATAAGCAAGTTAATGTAGGTCCCGGCTGTTGTCAAGTACATAATTACATATTAGCGTGTTATGTTAAGGTAGTAGCAAATAAACCATCTTCCAGTAAAGACGTCGTTTGGTTTTGCAAAACACAGTCCCATCATCTGAATTAAAAAGTGAATTGAAAGAACCTTAAATACATAAACAGCTGTCATTGAACATCCTTGGCATTCATTACAGGTAGTCTGAAGCCAGTAAGTCTGACGCCAGTCTAACCAGGGGGTATTAGGTTGCCCGGGTAACTGGGTTGAGGTGGTCAGATAGGCAGCCGCTCCTTGTAAAACACTGGTACTCACCTGACGCCGACCCCAACATAGTTGGTAAAAGGCTCGGGAGGTGAATAAGTTAAACATTTGTGTGTATGAACATGGGTGTTTGTTTGACTTAATCTGGGTATCTCTATGTATAATATGTATGTATTTACAAAAGAAAAGTATACAAGTATGTTTATCAGTTGTCTAGTACCCATGGTATAAACTCTGCTTAGTTTGGGACTAGATGACGTTGTGTGAATGTGTGAGGAATATTTTGTATTATCACGTTTTCAATAAATATAAAAAAAAAAAACTATACTTGATTTAATTAAAGGTTGTAGCGGATGAAGGTTCCTAACGAACTCTTTTCCCTGGTCGTAAGTGGTCCAATAAAGGCAAGCCTCCTTACCGCTACTCACCAATGCACTAGCATGTGGCTGACGTATTTGGTGACGTGTGTACTTGGCCGCTGATTGGCCGTGGAGGGTTGAAAGAGTTATGACGGATTTTCAATTTAAAAGTTTGATTGCCGTGTAACAATAACTCTCACTAAATACTGACCCACCACGACTACACGGTAAGTTCTAGGTGTCTGACTGACAACACTCTCTCTTGGCTCACTCGTAATGTCAGTTAATGGCATCATGGCATCTGGCATCCTCAAAGCACAAATTGAGCTCAAATCTCAAATCCCTTCAAATATCCTTGCTACAGCTGTCATCGACATTCCTTGAAAAGAGTGAAGTTTTAAGTTAGTAGATCTATAATCTACATTATACAGATTTTCCATGAAACGATTCATCTCACATGGTTTTTAAATAGTACGACAGCTTCGTTACAGTTGATCTTAAAAACAAAAACTTTAAAAAGATAACGATTTAAAAAGATAACAGCGAAATCCAGGGATAAATTAAAATGAAGGGCACCCTAGATTTGGAAAGATAGATTCGGCCCACAGCGAATGAGATAGTAATAGGTGGCATTGTTTATTTTTTCTAGTAGGTATTCAAATTGCGGTCTCCATCTTCATCATATTTTACCTTCATGTAACGTAACTAAGGATTGAACATTGAACGAACGAGTTGAACAAAGTCAGAGTGGGGCAGTGTGCGGGAGGGGGCTTGGAGGGGGCTTGTTTTTAGCAGCAAGGTCGTTCTTTGTGTCAAAATTCTGCTTCTTGTTTCTTGTGACGAACATTTATTATTTTCAAGTATTTACCTAATTCAGTGAGTGATTATTTTATAATTGTTTAAAGTAATTGACTTGAGTGTAAGCCATTATTTGTAGGTCCTAGTTTTTAAAACAATCCATACACTTCGAACGTTCCAATGAGTTTGGGAGGAGGTCAAAACACTGAGGGCTCAAATGCAGGAGGCATATTTGTTCAATTCAACCAAGATTGCACGTAAGTAAGGGAAAGCTGTACGGTACGCTCAGTAGTAGTATGTTGCTTTTAGTGTTTGGACATGGATACGATCGGGGGTCCAGCTTGCCCTGGTTTCGAAAAAGTAGACAATGTCACGAATGTTAGTGTCGATGTTGTTAGTATTGCGTTTCGTTGGGAGCGTGATGATGCAATATGTCATTGCCAGCTGTTTCGTAATGTGTTGGTCCGCAGCATTGGCTGTAAACAAACATGGCGGGCGAGGACGAGCTCGCCATCTCTACGTTTACCGTGCCCACTCGCCTCCCTGGCGTATGGAATGGCCACACCGGGCTACTCCCCGTCAGTCGCCACTCGGTTGCACAATAGTTGGTCACCGTAACTGTAGAGGGACTAAGCAAACACCCATTGCCAATGTAACAGCTGTTGTTTACTAATATCATATTTGGAGTTCTGTTATGTTCAGACTCTGTGAAAGTCTTTGCCCAGCTCTGGTAGGCTAAGGATAAAATATATAATTATGTATGAAATCTTTTAAAATTTGTGTTATCCCTTTATAAAGAACCTATATTTAAAAATATGAATTAATGTATACAAATACATAAGAGAAAAGAGAACAGAGAGAAAAAATATTGATATAATGCTATATAGATATATTTAGATTTTTTTTTAATAAAAATATTATATATATATAATATCTATATAATAAAGATAATTATATAATGTGTGTGCCAGTCAAAATGAAGTACAAAGGCCAGTAACTGAAGACGGCAGGCTGATTGCAGTCTGAGCATAACGTTTGTGTGCAGGTGTTTCCCGTGGCTTCACCCGTGCCACAAGGTCACTGTATCATACTATATTACATTCCACTGCTTTACAGGGCCGTCTTTAAACTATTTGAGGCCCTGGGCACATTAGGATCATGGGGCCCCTATGACCTAAAGAAAACACTATTTAGTTATAATAGACAAACAACAGGGATAGGAAATTTTATTTCGTTGTATGAGATGATGAGGCATCTGTCTAGTAAAGTATTATAATATCTGTGGTAAAACATTTGACGTTCGATTACGATTATACGATTTGGTAATCTGGCAGGAACTAGGGGGCCCCATTTGAACGGGTGAGGCCCTGGGCACGTGCCAATAGTGCCCAGTGGGAAAGAGGGGCCTGCTGCTTTACCATCAACTGTTAATGAATTTTGTTAATAACATTTATATTAATTAATATGTTCTTTTCTATACTGTGGTCCTAATTTTCTAGATTGGTAGCTTATGTTGTAGATAGATATGTCTCTATTTTTTAATTTAATTCAGTTAACAATAAAATAATTACCTTAATTATTTTTAAATACATGAAATGGGCTCTCAAAATAAAGGTAATTTATCTGATAACTTTCAAAAAAACCGTATTGTTTATTAAAGATGTGTAAAGGGGATGGTTGACCCCACCCAGATAAAAATTCATTTAATCAAAGTAGGCTGAAAGTCAAAACCATTTGAAGGTCAACTTTATTAAAGACAGCTCCCATAAATGCCCACCCTTCACCACTTTCTATGTGTTATTGCTGGGCCAGCAACACAATTCTGTCTGTATGGTTTGAAGAAACGGTTTCACACAAAACCAATATAATAACAATAATCCCGCAGGGCATATGAGGCTGGTGTCGGGGAGTAGTAACCCCACCGGTACCATGCTAGTCACCTCTGGCTGGCCGGAGTGAACCATGACGGGGGACAGGTCTCCTCTGACTTGTCTTGATTGGCCGTCCATTAAAGTTGTCTAAAAAGGGCTTTATTGTTTGGCTTCGGTCCCATGTTCGCCTTCCAAAAATCTGGGACTTTGTAGCCTCATGGTCTAGAAGAGACATTCAAAATATAGAAAGAACATGAAACTCCCACATTCTAGCTACCGGGTATCGCGATTTTTTTTTATGCTGACCAAGTAAATATAAAAGCAAAAAAAAATCTTTCCTAAAGTTGATACTTCAGCAGAGCTGTCGTGTTCGCAGGTCGCTGGTGGCGGGCAGTGGCAGCGGTTACCATCTGTTTGCGCTGACCCCTGATGATGGCATCGAAGAAATCTACGCCAGTCGCTCAGGTCAGGAGACCTGCCTCGTCGACCGTCTCTTCAGCAGCTCGTTGGTGGCTGTTGTCACAGTATCCGCTCCCAGGTTACTCTAACAATATCATCCATTTCAGACCATTTCTGGTTCTCTTCCGGGTCTTATTGCACTTGCCGTGTGTAGCCACGGGTACCTAATAGAAAAGTGCTGTAATACCTATGCACCGAAGTACGCGCCATTTGGCATTATTTAGATGCAATCATATTGAACTAAACTAAGGCGGCATTAAAAAAACATTAGTTGTCGGTTAATAAAGTATAATGAACTCGCAACAAACTAGCTATAGATAAGCCGTGAGCGCAGGCCGTGGCCCTGCTTATCTGCTGCGTACTGCGAACGAGTTGGCCAGCTGGCGTCACCGGCTCCCGCAGTGAGGGAGCGTCCCAGTGACCCCAGCTCATCCAGTGGTCCAGTTGCCGTACCGCTTCGAGACCAGAATAGCTTTGGTGACGTCGTGAAGTATTTGTGTGCGCGGCCCCGGCACCATGAACTTGTCGTCTAGCGCACTCGCACAACCTACCGTACCGCCGGCGCCGGGTGACGCAGCCGACTGCTTCTGTCTTAGGGCACAGCAATATTAATCCGTGCTATCGGAAATTGCATTTGGTTACAGTAGAAGTCGTAAAACACGACTCGTTGACGTTGTCAGTGCTATCGATGCTACCTGTATTAAATGCAGCGATGACGCAGCGCGCGTCACCGGGCATGACGCGTGACCAGCTGTTGGCGCGCACTTGCCACGTCACGTCATACAATCAACAATGTGTCGTGTCCGAATCTTATTTACATTATTCATAAATGTCAATCCTAGTATTTGTATAGAAATTAGTAAGGTCCATAGTTGTGACAATAATTTTATAGTTTTCCACCTTTTATGTACGTGATGGAATGCAACAAACAATATGAATATGAGCTTTATCTATATCTATACATATACATAAGTGTTATAAAATCGTAGGAAAGTCAAAACTAAACATTAAATATTTTTTTAAAGAATACTTGGGGCGTGATCTACAATCGATATATAAACCCAAAATATACTTTTTTGAATTTTTGTTTGTTTGTACATCCGGGATAATCTCAAAAAGTACTGCATGGATTTACTTCATATTTGGCATGATTATAAGTAAGAGGTCAGGTCAACATCACGCTATCAGCTACGGAGGAGCCGCTGTGATTCTTTATTCTAATATCTTGCTACTCTAATGCCCACGCGGATGACCTCGCGGGTAAGCAGCTAGTATTACACATATATGTATTTATAAAGAGCCTTTACTACGATTTAGATGCGTCATAGAAACGAAAAACGATTTACGCCTTTTACACTACATGCCTATACATTGTTTACAGCATGATGTTTCGAGTAAGGAAAAACCGGCCAAGTGCCAGTCGTACTCGCCCATGAAGAGTTTCGTAGCAACAAGTAATATAAAAGCATAGATATGGGACAACACCTACCAATTACTTACAAAAAATACATCAGCAAAAATAACTTCGTTTAGATACGAATTACAAAATGTCAACAACTACTTGCTGTAGATATATAAAGTTTTGATTGCGATCTGTAACATCACTATCACTACATAGTATAAAACAAAGTCGCTTTCTCTGTCCCTATGTCCCTTTGTATGCTTAAATATTCGAAACCACGCAACGGATTTTGATGCGGTTTTTTTTTAATAGATAGACTGATTCAAGAGAATTTTATATGTATAATAACATCCATTAAATAGTAGAGAATTACTGTTATTATTGAGGTTTCTAATGATAAATAATGTACTAAGTATTGTACACATTGAAACGGTCTACAGAAAAGTCCGCAATGGTATATATCTATCTCTTATGGATAACCTACAATATTTTTTTTTTTTGTCATTTACTTTTTATGACAAATAATGGCTAATTTTCGAAGCGATTTTAACCAATACAGCATTAAGGATTAACCAATTAAATACCTTGAATACCTTGTTCATTTAATATTAATATAAAACTTTGTTATTGTTGGTTGATTGTTTGTATTTAGTATCAGCATTGCACCCGTGCGAAGCCGGGGCGGGTCGCTAATATATGTATATTTTGTAGATTGTTCACTCCGGGTTTTATCACTTGTTTCTCGCGCTTACTATTCATTTACATTATTAAGAAGAATTCATTTTGACTTTAGAAAAAAACGATGTTAGTACCTTAAATATCATTTTTGAAGAATCTACGTGCAAGGATTTTATGAAAAAAAAAAACATTTCTATGTGTGGACCCACAATTATTTTTTTCACAGAATACATATACTTACCAAGTTTCAACAATACAGATCTTATAGTTTCGGACAGACGGATAGACCGACATAACGAGTCTAAAAGGGTTTATTTAGTGTTCATGCCATTTGGCTACAGAACCCTAAAAATACGTATAAAAAAAAATACCACCACGTTTGTCACGCGTGCATTGGCAAGATGTAACAATGCAAGCAGTTGAATATTTTTGTTCTTATCGTGTTGGCTGCTGGTTACCTGACTTATCAACTGTTATACAGAGAAGGAAAGCAGTTAGTACAAACACAATTCTACTAATAAATAACACATTTTATTAAATTTATTGTCGTTCTTACGCGAACCATAGGTCCCTCGACTTTTTTTGTGGTAAACATGATCCTTAGCATGTACTACATCACCTGTAAACCTGGTGCACTATTTTTGTAATATATGTATGTGCACTTATAGTATAAGGCGGGCGGACGTGGACAAGAGGGAGTCGAGCCAGCACTGTCGAGTCATTCGATAAGTACTTTGAAATTGACACTGACAAAATGTTATTTAAGTTTATCATATTATGCGACGATGGGTCTATACGAGGTAGTATATTTTTTTGTTAGACAGTTTTAAGAAGAGAGCATTCAAAGGCATCAATTGTTACTTGTAGTTACGATAAGAGCACGCCTCACGACTGATGTTAACTTCGGTAAAATATCATAAAACCCTTTTTATTATAATTTCCCGCTGCAGTCAGAGTTTCAACAGTAGGGCAACACAAACATACAGCTGAATTGAGTACCTCCTTCTATTTTGGAAGTCGGTTGAAAAAGGGTGACTACACTCAATTAACGTTTTGGAAACCCTTTATAACATATTGTGTTATTTAGTTATAATTTATATTTAACAACCTTTGCAGAAAGCTGATAGTATGCCATTACAAGAAGGGTACCGAGATCTGTAACTACAGTTACAGCAACACCATCCTCGCAGTGAAGCTCAACAGATCCGTGAGTGTCAGCGCTATCGCCCCACCGCCTAACCCAACCGAGAGACCCAGACCGAGGTCCCATCACGCGCCTGTTGCAGAGGCTGATCGTGTGCCTGGAGGAGTCGCTGCACATCCACAACATCCGCGACATGAAGATCCTGCACACTATCCGCGACACGCCGCCCAACCCGCGCGGGCTGTGTGCGCTCTCGCCTTGCGTCGACCACTGCCACGTGGCCTACCCTGGCTCCAGCGCCGTCGGCGAGGTGCAGATCTTTGACGCCGTGCACCTGGTGAGCCCCCCTGGCCCCCCTCCCTCGCCTCCTCGCCTCCCCTCTCCCATACCCACAGCCCGCTAACCGGCCGCCTCGCCCGCAGAACGCCAAGTGCGTCATCAGCGCACACGACAGCCCGCTGGCCGCGCTGGCGTGGTCCATGTGTGGCCGCCGGCTGGCCACGGCGTCGGAGCGCGGCACCGTCATCCGCGTGTTCGCCGTGCCCGAGCGCACGCGCCTCTACGAGTTCCGGCGCGGCGTCAAGCGCTGCGTGTCCATCGCGTGCCTCGCCTTCAGCGCGTGCGGCGCCTACCTGGCCGCCACGTCCAACACGGAGACCGTGCACGTGTTCCGGCTGGGCGAGGCCGCGCCCGCGCCGCTCGAGCCCGCGCCCGCCGGCGAGGACGAGCCGGCCGGCTGGATGGGCTGGCTGTCCAGCGCCGTGTCGGCCGGCGCGGGCTACCTGCCGGCGCAGGTGGCCGACGTGCTGGCGCAGGGCCGCGCCTTCGCCGCCGCGCGCCTGCCGCACACGGGCTACCGCGCCGTGGCCGCCATCACCAAGTGAGTGCCGGCCGCCGCCGCGCGCATGCGCGGGCCGCGCTCACGCCTGTCGTGTTGCAGTGTGGCGCGGGCGCCGCGGCTGCTGGTGGCCACGGCGCAGGGCGTGCTGTACGTGTACGCGCTGGACGCGGCCGAGGGCGGCGACTGCGCGCTGCTGCGCCAGCACCAGTTCCTGGAGGGCCCGGCGGCGGGTGCGGTGCCGCAGGAAGGTGAGTGCCTCGCGCCAGGCCGGCGGCGGTCCGCCCCGGCCGCACATCGCTTCCCCGCAGTCCGGTCCCGCCCCTCGCCCCGCACTCACCCCCCTCACGCCTCCTCATTGCGCCCCCATCGTATGGTAACTCTCACATCACAATTATCGTAAACTTACATCGCGATCATAAAATATTCCGCGAGGGATTCAATAAATCGACATAAAGCTCTTTTCACAATAAAGTAATTTTATCCATGCCTCACACTAATCGCAGATGAAACATAAATTTAATTCTAACACAAATATTATGCATTAAACCGATTAACTCAAAATTACCCCCAACTTTATTCAGTACTTTTTGGCCCTATCACGCATATACGCGTTGCTTTTATAACTTATACTGAATAGGAACAATAGATTCGATAATTTTTCTCGTTAAAATAAAACATAATTATTGTGGACATATTTTATGCCATTAATTAAATTCTATATAATAATAAGCGTTCGATAAATATACGTAATTATAGCGCCACCGACTCAGAGTTTTAGATTGCCAAAAGAGGAGGAAAAAGTTGACAAACATGTAAATCATAACGATACTTAAAAACTATATCATACCTAGAAATTAAAAACATAAATTTTATCGTTATTATTTCTTATGTTATTCAAAATCAAACATTACAAAATGATGTGCTCAAGTGATTGCCCATACTAGTTGGATGTGGTAAAGTAAACGAAACGGTGAAAGAATGATTCCGTAGCGTGTCCACTTCCAGTATGCAGCTGAACCGCGACTAACTACTGCTGCTAAGATGTTTTGTGGAGTCATTTGAAAAATTACGTGAAAGCCTTTCTTTTGTTTTTTATAAATGTCGTTCTTTTGGGTGAATAACCTTACACGCTTACGACGCTGTCAAGTGTGCAGCTAAGTCGGTGGCTCTATACGGGTTCCTTTAGTGCGGCCAGTACCAATGTGGTTCAAACTACGCTGTGGTCGCGATGTCACACCGCCGATGACGAGGATTCGAAACGATGCTCGGGAACTAATGAATAACAAAGGGGTCCAAATATTCGGGCTGGGGCGTCGCACACGGTCCACTGGAGTAGTTATCGTGTAGAGTCGAGTAGTCTCGTGTCGCGACGTCCGCGGTGACGCTGTAGGACAGCTTCTAACGTATTGTTCCCGCGCAGCTGCGGCGCTCTCCACTAGCAACAGTTACGCGGGCGCGCTGCGCGGCCGGGACCCGCTGCGGATGACAGGTACTGCCCCGTCCCGTCCCCGTCCCCGTCCCCCGCGTCCCCGAGTGTGTGGCGAGTGACGGCCGCGTGTTACAGAGTCGGAGCGCGCGGCCGAGCTGGGCGCGGCGCTGGAGACGCCGACGCGCGGCGCGTTCGACCTGCGCGACCCGAAGCACTTCCCGCCCATGCGCGGCGAGCCGGCCGCGCGCTAGCCGCGCGCTGTACATATGTGTATAGTATTAGATTTACTTAGATATACTATGTTTATGTGATATCATACCTGACGACGGACGACTCCGTGAGAGCTTGCGTCTTTGTGTGTAAATTAACTACTGTGGCGTTTCTATGCTATGAATAAATAAAAAATGTCGGTTAACCAATAAGACAAAATTACATTGTGTATATATACTTATATATGTATTTCAAATGTTCAATAAAAAAATCTTAGTGATCAAAAAGACGAGCTGCGACCCGCGATGCTATCCTCCCCTTACGTTGAAATATAACTAGCGTTGCGCTAGCGCCGCTGGCATGGGTTACGTCGCTCCCGGCACGTACTAGTGCAGAGATACGATGCAGGTATATGGACAATGCCGGTGGCTGACACTTATCTGAGCATGTTTTCACACCGAATAGGCGGCAGCACTGCCTTCACAAACGTGTTCCCTCACGCGTACGTATTCCATTCAGCGTCCAACAGTTCTTCCTGGCCAGGGGCCTGCTGTCAGACACGAACCTGTGTTAATACGCTGCCTAGGATCTATATATTTTAACACAACGAAAATATCTAACAAGTTTCAACTACCTATTGGATTTTTTCACGTCCAATCTTATGTCGGTACACGAGCTAGATGGGACTATTTACTAGAACCGAGTACTTAAACTGCTATCACAGTTATGTTTATATTATGCTTTTCATTATAAGATACGTTTTGTAAAGTTGTTGATAATGCTAGTGTATGGCGTTGGTTCTGGAAGCGCCTCGGGCAGTGGTCCGACCGCCGGCGAGAAAACTACTAACTGATGACTATTTTCTCTCAAGAAACGCTCTGCCGGCGACGACTCGCTTTAATAATTTTGTCGCTTCATGATCAGAAGGTCTAAGTAGCTAAACGTCCAACAGTGCGAAATGTCTAATGAGCAATTAGTCTAATTAGCAAAACGTACATGTAGCAAAACGTCCAACAAGCAGATGGTATTTAAAAGTTATTTAAATCGTAAATAGCATTAAATTTATTTTCATAACAATACGAATCAAATAAGCAGTCGAAACCCATCTCGATGTAAAGTTCTCGTCTATACAAGTAATATAAGCCCAAACACGAGGTAGTTTGTACAAACCGTTGAGAAATTCCCTCAACTCTTTGTCATCTCTATCATCAGGTCAGCTCTAAAGCTGGGTACTCACGTCACGTATCAGATACGGTATCAACTTGCTAGTGGATAGGGCTCGCCCACGGTTTTCCTCGTATCTAGCTACGAGCTGCCGGATCCGCAGTGCCCGCTACGTCACGCCGACATGACATTAGTGGACATTTCAAGAATTGGGATGCGGACTAGGTCATAAATAAAATACTTTGTCATTTTCATTTTGTAAAGCATCTTAAAATAATGTCAGTTTAATTTATCGTTTTGAATCGAAAACTGTTTTTGTTTTTTTATTGATAATTTAATCGAAATAAGTATATGGCGAAAAATCTGTGACGTCATATGTGGTGTTTTCATACGAATTGCATAGAGAGTAACCGTTTTTGACAGTTCTAAAAAAGTATTGAATTTGACTAGCTGTCCGCATCCCTATCACGTAAGTTCGTTTGAAGCTCGTGCGTACGTACTCAGTACACAAGCGGTCGGGACGGCGCCGTCCACGAGTACACTGCGAGCCGCAGCGCTTACGCTTACAGCGCTCCGCGCGCGAGCGGCTCGCGGCCGGCTCGTGCCTACGTACGTACTTGATGCCGTAACTGGTACCCAGCTTATCACTTGTAATGTCATCAGATCCCTTAATGTAAACTTTTTCCTACATGCGTGCCTACAATTTTCGAGAATTGTCCTCGAATTCTAAAGGTAATAATAATAACCCTTGTTGCAACTTAGCGACTGGTTCCCGGGAGCTCGGTAAGTGAGCTGGCGAGTCTCCTCCTGTCATTTTTAAATGTATTTACTACATTGTCATCGGCAAGGGCCATAGTTTTCCCTTCGCTAGTCCACTAGCATCCGATCACAATAGCCTAAGTAGTTTTTCGTCGTCGTTTCTCGTTCATCGTCGGCTGTCGGACCAAAGAGTGTAAAATAAGCGAGTATACTTATGAAAAAGTGCTCGGCGTGGTTGTACGTACGGACAAGGTACATATGTACCTCTGGTACGTCCTGCAGTCGGTCCTCCTTCTCGGTGTATTGATATATTATATGTATATAAATTTAGGTTGATGATGCATATCTTGGTTTATTCTGTTGCTAGGAATATACAATAATGTTGACTTGTATTCTATATTTATTTATAAGCTGCATTTGGTCAATAATCGGGTAAAATTTCCTTCATCCGAACACCCGATATTACCAAATAACTTAAGATTGTATTGACACAATAGTTACAAGAACTCGTATTCAAACACCGCTGAGCAGCCGCGCATGCGCCACATCCATGTGGGGCTTATATGCAAAAATGTACATACTAAATAAATATTTTTACAAAACCACTTGTAGTTTAATTTATTAACCTGTTTATAAACTTGTGACATCCCTTGTCTTAGATCGTAGGAGCTCGTGGTGGCCTAGTGGTTAAAGAGCCAACCTCTCAAGTGTGAGGGCGTGGGTTCGATTCCAGGTCGGGCAAGTACCTATGCAACTTTTCTAAGTTTGTATGTACTTTCCAAGTATATCTTGGACACCAATGACTGTGTTTCGGATGGCACGTTAAACTGTAGGTCCCGGCTGCCATTGAACATCCTTGGTAGTCGTTACGGGTAGTCAGAAGCCAGTAAGTCTGACGCCAGTCTAACCAAGGGGATCGGGTTGCCCAGGTAACTGGGTTGAGGAGGTCAGATAGGCAGTCGCTCCTTGTAAAACACTGGTACTCAGCCGAAACCGGTTAGACTGGAAGCCGACCCTAACATAGTTGGGAAAAGGCTCGGGAGATGATCCCTTGTCTTAGTTACCAAAAGGTTTTGGTACGCGAAAGTTTCCGATATTATCGCTTGCAAAAATGACCATAACATAATCGTACATACAGGCGAGAAGTAAAATGTCGAGATCCGCATATGACTTATCGCTAGGCGATAATTGTCTGTTGGCTTCCACAGCAAAAAAAATGAAAAAACTTAAAAAAAGCTTTTATTTAAGTAATTGGTCTAAAAAGAAGAAAATATGTATAAACATTTTAACTATCTACTTATGGACTTACCTATAACCTTCTTATACAATTTATATGATAAGTAATTAAAGCAGGGTGAATATATTGATGCTTATTTAAACTTGAAATTGTCAATATTTATTAGACAGATTTAGAATAACGCCAAATTATTTTTCAAATCACTGAAGAAGCCCTTTCATTTGATACCCATTTTGGCGTGCATTCGTTGTCAAATTTTTCGAGGTAGCGTGCATTCGTTGTTAAGACTTTGGAACTCGTAAACATGCGGGGACATGACCTTCGGTGTTACACTTTTTGAAGACACGTATCGCACTCCATTTTGTAGAAGTGCATTATAACTACTCGCCATCTTGGATGGTCCGCCATTTATTTATTCAACAAAAACTTACACTATTATTACAGGCTTCGCCTAATGCAATAGGTAGTTATGTTCCAAAAATAGGTATTCCCAAAACAATTCACAATTTTACAAACATCTTATAAACATCAAAAGCTATGAAAAGCCTTATCTAGTATTAATTTAAATTTCTTATATAAGCCATGTAGGGGATTAGGAATAAGGTCAAATTATTTTTCAAGTTACTCTTAATAAGCCCTTTCGTTTGATACAGGTATTGTAGTAGTGCATTAAAAATAACGGGTCAGAGCCGATTCCTACGTGTACGTTACTCCAGCAAGAAAGTAATATCCTAGAGTTATATAAGTAGAACGTATAGTTTGTGCCTTATCTGCTGTAAATGTTGCACATAAAAAATGTGTGCTGTCGTTTTGGAAAAAAAAAAACCGAAAAACGATTCTTGCTAGGGTAACGTTATTGTAGCAGGAAAATTTTAAACGAGTGATCGGAGAGAGAAAAATTTTACATGGCCAGAGAGCTTATATGTGTACCAAAATGTGCCCCCAAAAATAAAATCTGTGCCCCTTCAGGTTTTTGAGATATTGCGTTTCTTGTCGGAGTAATGTTTTGATGAATCATATATCTCTAAAACCATTGTATGTGCCCAAGAATAAACATAGACGAGTAGCTCTTAATGTGTACCCCTTAGTGCCCCGATTAGATTGGTGGAGACCAATTAATCTATACTTATAATAAATCTGCAGAGAGGTCAATTCTGTACATTGAATATATTTTCAAAATAGCTACCAGGGGGTGATAAGTGATCGATACTGATGCCAAAAATGCAATCAGTAAAATTTTTGTCTGTCTGTCTGTATGTTATTAATAGGAACAAAAACTACTGGACGGATTTTAATGAAACTTGGTACAATTATTCTTCATACTCCTGGGCAGGTTATAGGATACTTTTCATCACGCTACAATCAATAGGAGCAGAGCAGTGAAGGAAAATGTTGGGAAAACGGGAGAAGTTACACCATTTTTTAAGCTTTCGTCGCGTGTGCACCCTTATTGGTTAAAGTTCCATAGAAATCATGTATGACGGAAATGTTCTACATAAAATTATCTAAAAAATATTCCACAACAGCATATGTCTATCTTTAATAGTTGACTCACAATAACACGTATAACTCCCGTTAGTCGCACATGTCTAATTAACAAAAGATAACATTATTACAAATTCAATAAAAAAAAAATCATAGAAATCGGTATAGAAATACCAAACTTATACATAAAATATAATCATACGATAATCAGCCATCGCCCCGTGTCGTTGCCGCGCTCGACGCGGGTCGGCCGGTAGGAATAATAAGGCGGGAGGTCGGAGCGCGAGCTTCTCATCCCGACAAAAGACAGGCTTTGATAGTGGTAATCGACATCCACACAGGCGTAGCCGCGGGGGTCCTCTATAGGTTATATATCAGAACAACACATAGTGTTTTTTGTCGCGAAAACCGACATCCATGCGGGCGGAGCCGCGGGCGACCGCTAGTTACTTATAAAGTTTCATATAATTACTATTAATAATAATAATATTTTTTTTTATAGTGAGATCAACAGTTTTACAACGTTTAATCTACTCTTATAATCTAGGCACATCACATTATTTTTATCACAATAAATTCTAATTATTATACATATATTATTTTTCTAGAAGGAATTCTTTAACAGAATAATATGCTTTTTGAATAAGGTGGCATCCAGTGCAGTTATCTTTCTCTTCGAAATCGTTGACCGCATTTTTTAACTAGATACCTCCATTCAGGGCGTCAAATGGCCTTTTTATGCCAGTTCTGGGGATCAATATTGCACCTTTTCATGTGTCTTTTCTGAACATCCTTGAAGCATAAGAACTGACCGCCTTGCGTCCTCCCGCCATTCTGGAGTTCAGAAAAGAAGATGCGTTTGGCCACTTCTTACGCATCATCCATGCGTAAAACATGTCCGCACCATCTGAGCTGTTGCCGCTTCAGGTACGCTTCTATGCCGCAGACATTCGCGCGTCGTAGCACTTCGGTATTTCTTATCCGATCCGACCATTTGATTTTCAGGATGTCTCTTATGCACTTTAATTAAAATAGGTCCAGCGCGTGTATACATATGTTTCCGATAGAGGACCCATGTTTCAGCAGAGTACTTATAAAAGATTTCGGAGGACTATGGCCTTGTAAACGGAGATTTTGTCGAAAGCTTCAGATCATGTGAGTGTAAGACCATGGCTCGTAATTTACCGAAAGCAGCTGATTTCAGCTGATGCAGCACCAATGCGATGGTTTATTTCGGTATGAGGTCACACTTCTGTGCTGCCTAGATATTTGAAAGTATTCTCTTGCTTCAGCTCAGTATCGCCAATGTTTACCTTGATAGGTTCTGTAGCTCCTTGAGAGTCGTGTGCCATAACCTCAGTTTTCTTCACATTGATTTTCAGACCGAAACGACAACAGACTTCCTGAAGGTTTGTCACTAGGTCCTGGAGCTCTTGTGCAGAGTTAGTGACAAAGCAGATGATCAGCATACATGATCTCCGTTATAAGAGCATGGGATACTTTAGTAAAGATCTTGTCAACACCTAATATAATAAGCCCACACACTACGTAGCACCTGCATCACGGACCTTGCAGTTGAGGTCGTTATCCATTTCGCTGTAAAGATCTTGTCATCACGATTAAAATAGGTCCAAACACGAGGTAGTTAAGATGTACCGTTGAGGATTTCCCTCGATCCTCTGTCGTCTTCATCATCAGATTTGCCCTAAACCTCCGTAATATTGTAGTCTCATCAGGTTTTTACCCCATGCTTGCTAACAAATTTCAAGAGACGCCCTCGATTTCTCAGGGTTGCCACCACAGATCGAACCATTTTGAGCGCAAGAATGTTTTATATTCCTTCAATTATCGAATTTTCGAGACGAGAAACTCTATCTAAATGGGCATTAACAGTATCGTTAAGGAACAGATAGTCTAGGTATGAAAATATTAAAAAAAAATATTAATGTATTTATAAATTTAATTAAAAATAATACTGGCCATTTCCAAAAGGGTTGCCTAGTTTAAAAGTATTTAGAAACCTTTTTCTCTAAAACAATTTTTATCTGGTAAGCAGCTCGGCGAAGGACAATCTTAGACTATAATAATTGTGAATATGATTAATTAGCCAGTAAAGGTACCTAATTCATCGTGTCGATAGCTCGTACGGTCTATAAACAATATTAAGGGTATTAAGGCGTCGGCATTATCTGAAAATCAAAGGAATGCATTTCTACATGTAGTACAAGTGTTGGTTCAAGTACAGGTTAGAAAAGTCTCGATATGTAAGCTATTACCACCGTGCAAAACAAACGACTTCACTTGCGAATAGAATTAAAATATTGACATTTTTATTCGCGTCACAAACAATATCAAATAAACTTATCTACACAGGCTTGGTGACTTCATTAAGCTCGTCAGTAAACAGCTGATACTGCGATGGCCGAGTCGATGTGTGTGTCTCTGGTCCAATTGACTGCCGTGGATACCGGTATACAGGTGTCCCAGATCTTAACGATACCTTAACTGATATAATCAAATTAGAAACCGCTTGTTTTGGTTGTTGATATTTATTATTATCATTACAGCAAGTTCAGACCGACTTATACACTTATACGAGAATTCACTAGATGTAGTGCACACGAGATGTAAGTGCGACGTCCGCCGGCCGCCGGAACCGTACATACAATACAAAAATAATTGAACAGCAGCCCCGCGGCGCGTCCACCCCTCTGCGCACGCGGACCTCCCGCGACAGTTACATCGCGTTGCTTCTGAAACAAATAGGATCGCGATGGAATACTGACAGCCACACACATGTAATCTGACTGTATGCGCTCCCTAAACTATACATTATTTTGAAGGTGCTCTTTGACGTAGAACGTCATTTTGCACGGAAGTAATGTGAATCAATATAATTCAGGTTAAATGACTTTTTCAAATATGCATCAGTCTGGGGGTGCAGCAGTGCCACTGCCAAATCTTGAGTGAAGCGGACACGGCCGAAACATTTCTCTTGAAGCGTTCCGCAGCTATTTCGACCTCCCCTGTTTGGATAAAGCCAGGGTTTTGTGTTTTAGATGACCAAGAGAAAGTAGATGCTTTACCTAAAATTTACATAAAATTTCAATAGGGATGCGGACAACTAGTCAAATTCAATACTTTTTTAGAACTGTCAAAAACGGTTACTTTCTATGCAATTTGTATGAAAACACCACATATGACGTCACAGATTTTTCGCATCAAGCCGTATACTTATTTCGATTAAATTATGAATAAAAAAATAAAAACAGTTTTCGATTCAAAACGATAAATTAAACTGACATTATTTTAAGATGCTTTACAAAATGAATATGATAAAGTATTTTATTTATGACCTAGTCCGCATCCCTATTGATATTTACAAGATACGTTCAACAAAGTTACTTACACAATTTTATCACTCCCTGACTGAGCGATCATCAAAAATGAAATCTATTCTGATATCATGATAATAGGCGGATTTCTAAAACCTATCTATCTGTTAATTTGCTTACTAGTTATAGAATTTTAACATTACTTGTTTTGGCTAACGTACGTAATTTCAAAATTCTATATCTAGTAAGCAAATCAAGAGATAAATAGGTAATAGAAATCCGCCGTATGTAGTTATCAGCTATGTAGGTATGCGATTAGTTTGGGGCAAATTTTCAGATGGCGGTAGTGTTGTCAATGTCAAATAGGTTTGCAATTTATCACTTAGGAGGGCTCCCTTTACCCTCTATATAAGAGTATTATAAAATCTGTGATATTACTTCACTCTATGACCTCAATCTACAGCGTCTCACCATTGCCTTGATTTTTGTTTAGGTCACGTGTCGTACAGCACTTGGATCATCGAGACAAATTCTAATTTCTGTCGCAATCTGTCAATATGGACGCGAAAAGTAAGACCCTTCCCGGTAGTCGGGTAAATAATCAGAATAGCTGGAAGCGCGTACCTTGACCCCGACGCTACATGGCGTTAGCAGTAATCTTTGATTTGTTTTTTAATGAAATACTGTTTAAACCAAATTCAAAGAAATTTTACCAGATGTTATAATACATGGTTTTTGAACGGTGCTTGCTTCCTAAAACGGCATGGTACATGTAAGAATGTAATGAAGATGAGTGCAATAGGATGTCAAATGAGAATGACAGATATGAAGCATGATGAAGTAAGAGTGAAAGGGATAACATATCCGGTGTGAAAGAGATAAGTAGTACGATGTTAAAGATTGAAGAATAAATAGGACTGGAAAGCGAAAGAGAACGCAAGGACGTGAAAGGCCGAACGAAGCAAAGACGTTGCTCTCGAAAATCTAAACATACAATAAAATTGTACAAAATTCAAAACTGTACATTGAATATTTTTTTTAAAGAATAATTGGATCGTGATCTACAATTGATATCGAATCCAAAAATATAGTTTTTAGAATTTTTGTATGTTTGTCTGTATGTATGTCCGGGATAATCTCAAAAAGTACTGCATGGATTTGCTTCAAATGTGGCATGCATATAGCTAAGAGGTCGGGTCTACATATAGGCTACATATTATCACGCTATCACGTACGGGGTGAAGGTTTAATTACCTACTGCCCACGCGGACGACGTCGCGGGCAACAGCTAGTAAAAAATATAAACTTAAGATTATCAAGTAGCAGTGTTCTCTTCGGCTACAAGATTGTGTACCGTGTATACATGGACAAGTCAGTGAGGGCGGCGGTACCTGGGCATGGCGCACATCTCGCAGGCGTCGTTGTGCGGCGCGTTGTGGAAGGTGCAGAGCGGGCACGTCCACACCGCCGCGCCCAGCGCCGCGCTGCAACACCACGCTTACCTTAGCTGGCGCCGTCGCTATTGCGTCTCAGCTAGTCAAGTGTTACAAACATAAATTCCCTATACAACTGCAACTCTCTCAGAAGGAGACTCTCTAGAGGGCGGAGTGAGACGAGATGAATTAATGAATCACGAGATCTGTTGCCCGGTCCGGTTTGGTGGAGTTCGGCCATAGCGATCATATTATCCGATCGCTTCTGCAGAACAACTATTGACGGTCAAAGCTCTCAACAAGGATGACGATTTTTGGAAATTTATCTTTAAAAGGTAGTTCCTTCGGGACGCAGACGGAACTCCTAGTGATGGAAGTTGCGGCATCACTGACAACTTGAGCATCGAGGAACACTTCTGGAGATATTAGAACTTTTTTTCTAGAAGGATAGTGTGATTTGTGTTGTGTCGCCAATGGCAGCGTGTGTGCAGCAAGTGACTCGCCTGTCGGCGTCGTGGTCGGCGGCGGCGCGGCACAGCGTGTCGAGCGTGGCGGCGGCGGGCGTGCCGCGCCAGGCGGCGGCGGCGGCGGCGTCGCGCGCCAGCACGGCGTCCAGCAGCGGCGCCAGCGCGTCGCCCGCCAGCGGCAGCGCGTCGTTGGTGGCCAGGAACAGCAGCGCGTGCAGGTCGGACGCGGCCTGCAGGAAGCCGTCGGCGGCCGCCAGGTGCGCGTGCAGCGCGCGCAGCGTCTGCAGGTGCTGCTGCAGCGGCCGGTTGGCGGGCGGGAAGGCGGCGCGCGCCCAGAACGTGGGCGGCGCGCCGGCCGACGCCACGCCCACCGGCACGTCCACCAGCAGGTACGCCACGGGCACGCGCTTGGCGGACACGCCCACCTCGTTGCCGTACGCGTCGCGCTCCTGCATTTATTGCACCGGCGCATGATCACACTAATCATTTTAACTCGAGAATTAGATGTCTGTTGTCACAACTAGATGTCTTGCAACGCAAATTATATTATGAATTGTTTATGAATGTTATTGTTAGTGCGTTAGGTGTAAAACTAACGCTAATAGATTTAAGGCTGGACATGTTGGGTTGCAAACACTCTACAGGAGAAATGAAAACATTTTGAGCTGTATGGTCTCGATTTGGTAACATGTTGCATGACAAGGTATTTTGTGGGATTTCATTTCCTTTTGTTGTTGCTTATCGTAAGATTATTTGGCAGAAACGAAACAAATCAGCCCTTTATTCAACGGGTGGGGGATGATTTACTAGAATCTTGCCACACACATCTCAATACTTATAACAAAGACGGAATATAACATGATAGAAGGAGTACTACTATCTATGGCGTCTTGCAGTGGCTGCATTTTTTTTTTACATCACGCATTTGAGAACACTTGAGTAATCGTGACTGTGGTAATCCGTTGAGCCATTTCAAAGACAAAGTATTAGAATATTACAAACATACATACAACATACATACGCGCATATGAGATATGCGTGGCAGTCGCCCCCTGGTGGCACGTACCTTGTAGTAGACGTCGGGCACGTACTGGCGGTCGCAGGAGTCGCGGATGTAGCCGAGCTCGGGCGCGTCGCGCGTCGGCAGCAGGATGTCGTCGCGCACCAGCGCCTGGCACTGCCCCGACACCTGGTAGCCCTCCAGGTGCACCTGCTTGTCGCTGTCACCTGCGGCAACGCACACGGCAACTGATATAACTACGTGTTTTGTGTCAACAAGTCCACAGGACCCTATCAGGATCACCTTCAATACCATTGCAAAAAAAAATAAAAAGCACCGAAACAGGTTTTGTAGACAAGATCAATTGTTACAGTTATAAAACTTATTGTATCACACTTCAATGTTATGGTAAACAACAGGCGCGCGCATCTCTTGTGAGCACTGGCTGCATCAAGCCGCGAGAACTGGTACAACAATGTCATAGCAGTATTATTTTGCAGGATTGTAGTGTATTTATGGTGGGCGGAATGAATTTATAGCAAAATAACCCAAAGGATTCTTCGCAAAATGCTTCACAAGTATATTCAAAGTGATCTCTGTTGGTAGGTGAGCCCAGGCACTTTTGCCCATGGTTTTTTCATGAATGAAATTCTATCGGTTATCTATCGATCTCTTCCTCATCGTGCTGTTCATTACTGAAGGTCGTGCCTTTCTTGCTATGCCTAAATCTTCGGCTTGTCTTATAGCAGTCGGTATAGTGAGTCCGGTCACGCCTTTTATTTGATCTGACCATCGGATAGGCGAACTCAATTTTAACGACAACAACCAACTCGTGTAAGTGATCGGGTTCTCTCCGGGCAATATGACCGAAGTAACCAAGTACTCGTTGGTAACTAGTTTTTATATTAAGTTGCTCGAGAATAGATTTATTGTTTCTTTTTGCAGTCCCCGGTATGCGCAACATTCTCCTGGAACACATCTCAAATGCCTCAATCTTTTTTCGATCAACTGCACGGACTTAATTGACTGAATTGCGGACTTGGCCATCGGTGTTCGCCTTCGGATTTCCTTGAGACATCCTCCTCGATCCGTAATTAATGACCCTAAGTACACGAATTCTTTTACAAATTCCAGGCCTGAGAGTTCTCCCGTACGTTCAGCTGCACCCGCACCTACCATTTCCATCGCACGTTCTACTTTCCGAAACAGTTCCGCCAGCTCCAGTTCAGCGGAGGCTAACAAACAACGTAGTGTCCACCGCATATCGCAAGTTGCTGATCTTTTTTCCCCCGATGGAAATGCCTTCATCCCAGTCTTCTAAAGCTTTCCTCATTATATATTCACCATATACGTTAAATAGAAGCGGAGAAAATGCATCCCTGTCGTACCCCACCTGATGAGGTTTAAACGGGCCCGACACCACATCGTTCACTCTGACCATTGACTCCCCATCCTCATATAAGTTCGCAATCAACGCAACTAAGTGCGGCGTACGCTCATTTCTTGAAGAATTCCCCACATACAGTCAAACCTTACGCAATCAAATGCCTTGGAGTAATCACTGAAGCAGAGTGCGTAGTACTCCCAGCATTTCTCTACCATTAGTCTCAGGTTGACTATTTGCTCCCTGATCCCCCGGCCTTTGACAAAACCAGCTTGCTCGTTAGGTATTTATGGTTTCAGGTATGACTGCAACCGAGCATTGATTATATAGAGCATGATTTTGTAGGCTTGTGATATCAGGACAACTGTCCAATAGTTTTCACACGTCATTGTTGAGCCTTTTTTTATACCCTGCTAAACTGTAGGTCCGGACTGACATTGTCATTGAACATCCTTGGCAATCTTTACGGGTAGTCAGAAGCCAGTAAGTCTGAAGCCAGTCTAACCAAGGGGTATTGGGTTGCCTTGGTAACTGGGTTGAAGAGGTCAGAAAGGCAGTCGCTCCTTGTAAAACAATGGTACTCAGCTGAATCCGGTTAAACTGGAAGCCGACCCCAAAATAGTTAGGAAAAGGACAGATGTTGAACGGGAGATGATGATGATGATGATTGTCGAGCCTTTTTAACCGATTTCCAAAAAAAGGAGGAGGTTCTCAATTCGGCCGGTATGTTTTATACAGGTAATGGCACTAAAACAGACTCCTTCCATCTATCGATATCTGTGGTTATAAAGATGTGACTGTATAAACATTTTAAAGTTTAGCACTAACTGACTCACTGATACCTAAACCTAAACTACCTCCAGATAATCCAGAAGGATGAAATTTGTAAGTGTAGGAAAAAAAAAAACCTAAGTTTTGTTTCTTTTTTTTTGTTTTGATCTTGGCTCTCCTTTTTAAATTGTTTTTCAGAAAGTGGTTGTATACTTTGGAGCTTTGGGATCTACGCCTTTAATACATATGTAAGTTACAAAATAAATGAAAGGTCAAATATCGGCACGGTTTCCAAAACACTCGCCAATGTTTCCCAATAACTTCAAAATATTCGAGTCATTTATTCCAACCCAGATGTATTCGTTTAGAGACCATTGTGGTACATCAATATACTAGCAAATTGATGATGGCGTCCACACCCCTTGTCGGTTCATCATCATCAGCCTATCGCAGTCCACTGCTGGACATAGGCCTCTCCAAGTGCACGCCACTGAGATCGATTACGGCGGCCATTCTCTCTAAGGAGATCAGCCAGATGCCTCTAAGGAGATTATAGTGCACAAGCATATGCGCAGACATAGGCAGAGTTTTTTTCACTCACATCCAGTCCGATGGGACGGCATCGGCAATCCGACAGGACCGGAAAGAGATTAGGCGCAGGACCGACATTTACGTGTTCTGCACGGGTTGAATCACCAACTTCGAGACTCCGGGCTGCTTTATGAAAGTTTCTCAAAGCCTACAAAGCTATTTCGGCACGACCCGGGAATCGAACCCGAGACCCCGTGCACAGCAGTCGCACTATGCGACTAGACCAACGAGGCAGCAAAATATTATACAGACAAGTAAAGCGATATATGCTACCTGTGACGCAGACCGTGACGAATTTAGATCCGAAGTAGCCGGAGGAGGCGTGGCGGCAGGCGTTGGGGTGCAGGTTCTGGTAGTGGCCGGCCATGATGCACTCCTGCGCCGACAGGAAGTGCGTGTCCACGCCGCGGATGTGGCGCACCGTGCCCGCGGCCACGTCCAGCGGCAGCAGGTCCGTGAAGATCCAGCCCACGGCGCGCAGGCGCAGGCGGCGCGCCAGCTCGGCCAGCGCCGGCGCCCGCGGGTCGGGCGCCAGCGCCACGCCGTCGCGCGACGACGTCTGCGGCGGCTCGTAGATGGCGGCCACGCGCGCGCGGATGCCTGTGCCGCATCAGTATTCTTTTGTTTTCATATCGATTACTCCGACGGCTACATTTCTGGCAACCTTTTTTTGTTTGACTATCAAACGGATGTCAACGTAATGTTTAACCATTAATTAACTCTATTCTCGGGGTGAAACAAATTCTATAAAACATTCTGCGCACAAAAAAAATCATATTTTTAGGTTATTATGTCAATCGGGCACACGATGGCACGAGCTCCGTGACCCCATGACCTTTACGCAGATAGATCAGTTATTGTCGAGTACGCATACGTTAAATTGTTGTGTGTATTTTCATTAAATAATTTTATTACCCCTTTTTTGACACAATTACGATTACATTGCTAATTAAACACAGATAAATTACACTCAAAAATTTAAAATGCAAATTTAAAAGACAATTAAAGATGAAAATGTGAATTATTAGTAAATTTTGTTTTTCTTACATTCTTAAAAAATATATTGATCTTTCGATAAAATGAATATGAGATGCGTTGGACGCTCGATCAAACAAACATTCGATATTTCGAACACTCTGTGTATCGAGTGTTCGATTTAATAACCATTCGATATTTTGAACTATTCAGTAATCTGTGGTTCGAGTATTTGGACATTCGATATATGTATAGTGGTCAATCAATTGATATTCGATTATTTGTTATTCAATTTGGCATAGTACACCCGGAAATGTCAAAACAGAAAGCTATTCCATTTAAGTAGATAGAGTGCGAGTCGCTCATCGGCCGGGGGCCGGCACGCACCTAGCGGCACGTCGGGGTGCCTCTCGTACTGGCCGTACAGCAGGCCGACGCGCTGGTGGCCCGTGGCGCGCCAGTAGGCCAGGAAGCGCTCCACGATGGCGGGGTGCTCGAACAGCACGTTGTCCACGTGGCGGTAGGGCTGGCGGTTGAGCGTGACGGCGCCGGGCTGGCACTTGGAGCAGATGCCGCGCGGCCAGGGCGGGTGCTCCGAGCAGCCTGCGCAACCACGTCATGCACATAACTTGACAACATCTATACAACGGATCGTCAGCGATGCACACTCACCCGGTTTAATTTTACAGGAGAGCTCATCTAACGAGATAAAGTTGCCCGATGTGATTTTGCGCAAATACGCGTGAAATGACATGTGCTTGATATTGTGTTCTTTGAGATAGCCTTCATCCCAGGGCTCCAGTGGAGAGCAGTGTACACAGCAGCCCTTGGAGTTGTGTCGGCATCTACGGTCAAATAACATCTCGGATTGTTCTTTATATCCTGTACTCACCTGTACAGTCTCAGTTTACAAATATAAAGTAGGTAGTAGCGACCCGGCCCGGCTTCGCAAACTTTGGTCTTTCAATAAAAATAATATCTCACAATCACTATATAGGCTGTTACAAAACTAATGCACACTATTTTTACAGATCATTTAGTACATGCTAAGGATCATGTTTACCGCAAAATAAGTTGAATGGCCAAAGGGTTAACGACCAAGCGCCTTCATGAAGACCGGCGTTATACGTACAATTTGGCGACTGAGATGATAAATTTAGTAAAAAAATACATTATTTTCATAACTTTGTTTGTGGTAAACATGATCCTTAGCATGTACTAAATGACCCGTAAAAATAGTGTGCACCAGTTTTGTTACATCTTATATATTGGGTGACTGGTAATTAGTGACCGATATTTAAACACGTGATTGTACTCATGATTACAAACAACTTCCCAAAGAATTTATCATTATAGCAAAATTACTGACAACGCGGGCGCTGGGCCTCGCCCGTTAACAGCTGACCGGGCGACGGCGCGCGTGAAATTTGAATTTTGGTGTAATGATAAAAAAAAAATACAAAAAAAAGTTTCTTTGGGAAAGTTGTTTGTACTCATGATTATGAAGCTGTTTTTTTTAAGGCTTATTATTTTCCGAGTGACTAATAACTTAAAAGTCGACTAAATGTTTGCAACAAATAAAATAACTTGCCAGCGATTAAATATTTTCGCGACTATTATATTATGTAAGCATCAAAATTAAAGGTGTTATAAAAACTAAAAACTGGCAGCTGCGTTAAGGTAGCAAATAAACTATACCAGTCAAACAAAATATTAGGCGAGGAGCTATAAATAATGACTTGGCGACTAATAATGTTAGTAGGGTGGCAAAGATAATATAATACCAACTATTTCGTGCCGTCTAAAAACCCACTTTCAGGCTTCGCTTTGCGGGCAGCTCTAAATGTTAAAACGAGTACAATAAAAATGAATAAGAGTTAATTATTAATATTTTTGATCATAATTTCATGAAAACGGCGGAAGGTGCGATGGTTGGATACGAGTGTAATGCGGGGTGGGGGGCTGCGTGTGGGTGCACGGCCAATAGCAAGCGGCACGGGCGGTAGGCCGACGCGACTTCTTAGGGTTCCATACCCAAAGGGTAAAACGGAACCCTATTGTTTTCGCTCCTCTGTCCGTCCGTCCGTCTGTCACCAGGCTGTATCTCATGAACCGTGATAGTTAGAGAGTTGAAATTTTCACAGATGATGTATTTCTGTTGCCGCTATGACAACAAATACTGAAAACTAGAATAAAAGAAATATTTTGGGGGGCTCCCATACAACAAACGTGATTTTTTTTGTTAATTTTTGCTCGATATCGATAACGGCAACAGGTAGATGCTTGAAATATTCACAGAATAAGGAATGTATCACTTACTTACTTTAAAAATAAGTAATTTTATTTAAATTAAATTAATATTTGAGGGGGGCTCCCATACAACAAACATGATTTTTTGCTCGTTTTTTACTCGATATTGATAACGGCAAGAGGCAGACGCACTTTCGTTGATATCCTAATATACTATTATAAAGGCGAAAGTTTGTAAGTATGGATGTATGGATGTATGGATGTTTGTTACTCTTTCACGTAAAAACTACTGAATGGATTTGAATGAAACTTTACCACAATATAGCTTATACATCAGAATAACATATAGGCTACTTTTTATCCGGGTATGGAAAGTACTTCCCTCAGAAAGCGGGTGAAACCGCTGGCGGAAGCTAGTGTATAAATAAAATATCTAATGGTACGGAACCCTTCGTGCGCGAGTCCGACTCGCACTTGGCCAGTTTTATTGTTATTGTATTCATTATTCGCCGGTAATGTGCACGTTAATGTTTAGTTTTGTTTATTGTATGATTATTTAAAAATAAATAAAAGTAATTACTCTTTTTTTTATTTATTCACCTATAATTTTGAAAATAAAGGCCACAAAATATTTTTTCTGCATGCCATTTTAGAGTTTATTTAAAGCTATTAAAAGTCGCACAATATATGTATAATATAAGCTAGTTTATATTTATTCTTCATACAAACAATTTTAAATAGAATCTGATTTATATTATTTATGAATGCCCATTTTCTATTTTATTTTCGCCATTAAGTTTCCGCTTAGATATTAATTCAGTTTCCAAAAGAAAAACTTGATGCTAGTTTAAATTAAAACGGAGCTTATTACTGATATATTAATATGCTACCTATTACTTATTACGATACTCCTTATTAGCTGCCAACCCATTATATATGGTACCCACACCATTATTTTTTTTAACCTATATTCGTTTTACTTAGTTGCCGCGTTAAATACATGCCTTTTTTTAATAGACAGAGCTATTCAAGAGGTATATGTATTCTATATACATACATGCATAATATGTATTGTAGAGAAACACTTAATTTTTGAAATTTCTGATGTAACATAACAGGTTTTTCTTGCGCTAACATTGCAAACACTGGTTGATAAATCCTCCACGAGATAAATAAAAATAATATACCATAGTAGCGTTCACCTTTAAAAGGTCAAAAAAAATTCATTTCAGTTCAAAAAAGATTGTATACATAAATATATCTAACTATTATAGTTTCGCCATTATTACTAACATAGCTGCCTGCCCGCGACGTCATCCGCGTGGCTATTAGACTAGCAAAACTGATGAATTCCTTTACCGTTTGAATAACTTATTTCGAGATTGCTACCATCATGTACCTTTTTTTGAGTACCCGTTATTTCGGCACTCTTGCAAGCGCCATCATCTCGGAGTCACTGAAGAACTTGCAGGTAAGATGATAATCATAGCCCAATTTATCTTTCAAAAGCACTTTTCACAAAAAGAGAACCGACTTCTAAAACACTGTTTTCAGTGTTCTCAGAAGTCGGTTCTCTTTTTTAAGCTTTTTATCTTTAGGTTTTTAGTTACAAGGTTTAAAATTGTGTTTTGTCAGCGATTTACACACTTTACAACCACTAGCGAATATAATCCACATAAGTACAAAGTTATCATCAACATAAATGTTTACGCAAACACACGGTATGGTAGCCGCCATTTACCGTTAGTGATCGCTACTTTGTCCTTGCCATTGAACCGGCAATGGCAAGCACAACTCATCCCGGTGGAAGGTCTCATCAGTACGAATAAATGAGCGCAAACACGAAGTAGTTAGCCGTTGAGGTACCGTTGAGGAGTTCCCTCTACTCTCTGTCGTCTCCATCATCAGGTTAGCTGTAAACCTCTACTTCTTGTAGTGTCATCAGATACACACCTGAATTTCTAGTTTTTACCCCCATGCAAGCCTACAATTTTCATGAGATGTCTTCGATTTCAAAGAGTTCCCAAGATCAGATCCTAGACTTGATGACAATGGGACCATTTCGAAAGCATACCCTTTCAAACAAAAAAGTATTTTTCCAAATCGGTTGGTAAATGAAGATTATGTAGTTAATTTGTTCTATTTGATGGCGGTGCGTTAGTGACTTGCGTAAGTTGTAGTAATTTACTTCTTGAACTTGATAAATTATTAATATCTTATGTTAGGATGAACCGATTTCGATGAAACAAAGAATAAGTCATAGCCCAAAATGTCTATAAACTTCTTATTTTAAAATACAGATAAATAGACAAAACATGCATAAATGGTGGAAATGTGTCCTGTTCGTTATCATTTAACACACTGGCCATTTTTTTTACCTACAGATTTATTAGATGTATAGATATGTTTGAAAAGGTAATTAAAACACTGTTCTAGGCCATTATTTTACCTTAGCATTGATCGTAATCCAAATAAATAACTTTAAACATGTTAAAGATAGCTTCAGTAGCTAATGCTATGGTGATGGTCGCGTCAATGCCGGCAGCGTGCTACTTGAATGTTTCCCTGCCACCATAGCAGCGGCGGGAGCGTGATTAGACACGAGAAGGCAATGAGGGTTTTCGATACTTTTTCTGCCGCCAGGCGGCGCTTCGTATGCGTCAGGTCCAAACAGCTGTCAGATAGCACAGATTCTTACCGAACGTATTATTATTTTAGTAAAATTGTATGTATTTGGAAGTGTTATTGATTTTATTATGGATTACCGCCATTATTTTTCGTTGGAGTAAATTTATCTCTTCGAATGGCTATAGCCACTGTTTTAATTGGCTTTTATCTTTTGTAGGGAACTTATGTCCTCCTTTTTAGGGTTCCGTATCCAAAGGGTAAAACGGAACCCTACTGTTTTCGCTCCTCTGTCCGTCCGTCCGTCCGTCTGTCACCAGGCTGTATCTCATGAACCGTGATAGTTAGAGAGTTGAAATTTTCACAGATGATGTATTTCTGTTGCCGCTATAACAACAAATACTGAAAACTAGAATATAATAAATATTTTGGGGGGCTCCCATACAATAAACGTGACTTTTTTGTTCATTTTTGCTCGATATCGATAACGGCAACAGGTAGATGCTAGAAATATTCACAGAATATGGAATGTATTACTTTAAAAATAAGTAATTTCATTAAAAGTAAATTAATATTTGAGGGGGGCTCCCATACAACAAACATGTTTTATAAATAATGGTACGGAACCCTTCGTGCGCGAGTCCGACTCGCACTTGGCCGGTTTTTTTATTTGCACACATAGGCACTGCACAACACTGTTTTTACGTTTTTCAGAATAAATAAACCAAAAAAATGATCGAAAAATATAAATCGTGTATGTGTTTTGACAGGTAGTTGGACCTGATGTTACAGCGCTGCCATCTGATGGAGAACATTTCAGAAAACCCTCATTACGTGGCATCAACTCATACCAAGCAAAATTTGGGAATATATGAATTTCGATTTTCACAATATTATGTATGTTTGGATTGAGGAGCCACTTTTTGTATCATAATGAAATTATTATACCTGGTCAGTAAGTTAAGTAGTAAGTTTAAAAATATTGTAGGCTCAGTCCTCGAATTTGTAGTATAATAGTTCAGAATTATATGAACGTAAAGGTGCCTTCTCAGTGCAAATGTTTGGATTGAGGAGGCACGTCACTACTAGGAACATCATGGATACTTATCATAATTTGTTATGATTAAGTAGCATTTGAGAATAGTTAATGGACAAAATCTGAGCTCTGTAGTAATAAAATTTTAAAAGTTATCATACATTATATTATGTGGCTCCTCAGACCGTACATATGACTTGTGTTCTTTTCCAAGAAGCAGTAGTTCAATTAAAGCCCAGCTTCATCATCATGTAGCAGTAAAGTCTTTGAATTTGTAGTATATGGACCAAGTAGTAAAACTGAGTGAATTTAGTAAATAAACACATTTTCTTTGGCTCCTCAATCCTGACACATCAATTATGACACCAAAGCATGTATTCAGTCCATTTACTACAAGTGTAGGGTGGTGGGGAGTTATAAATAATTGGATCAATATGACTCATGGCAACATTCAGAATCATTTTTTTTAATCCAATGCCATACTTCAAATATGGTCCTCACATTTTGCATACTCCACAAGGCGCCTGGTCTAGTGGTGTGGCGACTGAAGTGGCAGTTATTTATGTAGTTGGTTAATCATGCCTGTGTGGACAACTCTGTAACACTGTCACATAAGTTGACCTGGCATTAATATTTAACATGAGTTTAAAGCCCTTTTTAACTCTTTTTCTGACAGTACAGAAAATCTCCATATTACTAATATATATATAATATATAACTCACAGCTTCTCGTCTCGTTGCCTTTGTATGTTGCCTGACATGCGGTACAATTGTAAATCTACCTCGTCCTCTTCTACTGCAATGGGTCGTGCTGCTGTGTTTGGGGATGCCCGAGCTACCACTGTACTTGAAGTTGAGGGCCCAGCCTCAACAGGCTCACCAAATGGTTTGTTGTTCTCATTGGTCTGCAATTGAACAGTAGATAGTAAGACATTACTCCAGGCCTCCAGGTAACAGTTGTATGAGTAAGAGGTACCTCTCCACTGGTTGAGGGCTGATCAAACAACACGGCTCCGTTGACAGGGCTGAGGTAGAGCATGTCGCCGTGCTGCAGGCCGCAGTCGCGCAGGCGCCGCGACTTGCTGGATGTGACCTCGTCCTTGCGCTGTCGGTCCTTGTGCAGCGCGAACGCGAAGGTGCTGAGGTGCAGGCTCTCGTGCACGCGCTCGAACAGCTGCGCCGTCACGTCCGTGTCCAGCATCTCGATGCGCGCCGTGCCCTCGGCCGACTGCACGCGCAGTATCTGCACACAGTAACGATTTCGATGACCGACAACTTCTAATTACAAAAATTACTAACGTACGTATCCAAAGTGCCTGATAGTTTTTTCTAAAAAGACGTAATTTGAAAACAATAGTCTGGAGCCCAACTGTGCCTGGTTCTAATAGGTAGCTAAAAAAAATTAATTCGAAAAACTTGACAAGTGGATCAACAGAAAACTTGGACTCTACTGTAACCGACGAACCGTTAGTAACTAAGTAAATCATTTACACGTTATACTCTGCAAGTGTTTGGTAGTGATCTCAATTGCAGTTTTTTTACCATTTTCTTTGATCCCGACATTGCTGGAAAATATTAACTTATTCTCAAAACACCAACAATTCACTGACATAACAATCTTCACTTGGTTGACACATTCACTGACAGACCGTACGAAGAGTGTTTCGAGGAATTAACTCTTATTAACAACATAAAGTACTGTTCTACTCTTTCTTTTGTATGAAAATAGACTATTAATATCTCTCACTTTTACTTGATTTTGACGGATTATCGGTAAAAAGATAAAACAACAGATTTTGTCGAGTAATGACACAGTCACATTCGCGAGTCATGACAATATTGACAATTGACATTTGATGCAAATGCAAACAGCCAAACATGCAAACGTCACATGGGCTGCGTTCCGTATTGCGCCAATGGCCCTATTGGCACTGTGAGCTCGAAAAGCCGTTCCGTTTTGATTATCGCGCTTACAACAATTCGGTTTAGACCACTCGCGATTTGCGATTGTCGTTTGTTAAGATTAGAAAAGTTTTGACTGGTTATTAAATTATGGACAATAAATTACTCTGTGTGTGGTGGTTATGAATGAATCGATCTTTATCTTGTGTTATGACTGTAATAAAAACTGCAAGTAGTTAAATCAAATTAAATTAAATATTTTGTTACACCGAATAAAGTTTTATTGAACATTCGTTCTCTGAACCTTACTTGGTATTTTTGGCTTTTATTTTCAATAAATAAATATGTTTCATATGACTATCAACTCACAAAAAAAAAAAAAACTCACAAACAAACCTACTAATTTTTAATTCTACTTTGTAATAATAGTTAAATAAGATAACAAGAAAGTATCATGTTCCAAGATTGTTTTGCACCGAAACACCCTCACGTTTTTTGTAATATTTAGGGAAAAGTTCACGTGATAGCAACATTGAAGTTTTATAGTGCTGTCTCATGTGCGGCCACGCGGGCGGGTGCTCCATCTATAGGTATATAATCTACTGCCCCGTTTATCTAGTGGTCGCAAGACGCGACTGCTGTGCACGGGGTCTCGGGTTCGAATCCCGGGTCGGGCCGAAATCGCTTTGTGGGTTTTGAGAAACTTTCACAAAGCAGCCTGGAGTCTGGAAGTTGGTGATTGATTCACCCGTGCATCGGAGAGCACGTAAATGTCGGTCCTGCGCCTGATCTCTCTCCGGTCGTGTCGGATTGCCGTCCCATCGGATTATGAGAGTGAGGGAATAGAGAGTGCACCTGTGTCTGCGCGAATGCTTGTGCACTATAATATGTCCTGCGCAGCTGGCTGATCTCCATAAATGAGAACGGCCGCCGTAGCCGACAATCGGCCTGGATGCCATCAAATAATCTAAGGTACCTACCTAGTGATTCCATAGACTCAGAAAAAGGAAGCCTATGGAAGTGCCCTACCTACGAAAAATGCGTGCATACCTAAGCCACAATAAAATGGCGGACGAACTAGTGTTGTACCACAGTAGATATATTGTACCTCTCGATAAATTGGTCGATGAATTTGGGAGAAAACATATATTAACCTGCTACATGCTATTTTAATGAACGTTACCTTTTTTTTTACGCCGGAAACCGCTATAATAGATAATTTATGACAATAGTCCGTCGATTATGTTTTTCTGTTGTTGATGTACCTACGTTACATAGGCTGAAAAAACCATTACCCGGTGGAGTCAGCTAAAAATTTAAACGGCTTCCTCGTATACGAATTCTATAGTACAGAATCTGAGGGAGGAGAATGAAGGATAAATAAATAAGACAAAATAAGCGATAATCAATGTTTTTATTCAAACTCAAATTCGTTTATTTCGTCAAAAAGTGCATTTTCATCAAAATGTTGTGAACAAATGGAAATTTCTTTAGCATTCGCTCTTAAATTTTCTTTTCCCATGGCTTCCAACCAAATTATTTTTCTGTTTTCGTTTATAGGTCATCTTTGTACAAAACAAAATACATAAGTAATTTAATTGCATTGAGGTTCGATAATAAATTATCGTCGTTTGGTCCAACACTACGTAAACAAACAATGTTATTAAAACTAATAAAGTACGAAATTAATTGCAGTTGAGCATTTAAATAATACGCCTAAACAATATAAATGTTACTATCTTCGTTTATTGCTTCTTGTTAGCGATTTATAATTTTTTTTATTGCACTAACCTATGAAACGTAAGATTTGGTTGATTTATATTTTTGTAGGTCCACATCCCACTACACTGCATTTATGAGGCATTTTATATTATTATCTCTAATAATTTCACTTAAAAGTTAGAAAAACGTTATATATTTCACTCGCAAACCAAAAAATAACACAAAAACAACCTCACAGCCAAACAGACAGAGGCCAATGACCGATCACTAAGATGGCGGACCCGGCACGCGTGTAAAATGAGAGATGAAGTTGCCACTAAAAAGAACTGATAATCATATAGTTTTCTCATTCTAATGCCGCATATTAGACAAAGATGACACTATGCTTATCAGTTCAGCTTCAGTATTTTTTTCTGTCATGACTTTACAGCAGATCCATGTTATTCCTTAATCTGAGTTCCATAGATGACAGCCGTCATCGTAATTGAAATTTTAATAAAAAAACTGACGCTGACACACAGCTGATAATGACAGAATCATCACAGGAAAGAAATATGGAATTGCTGATTCAAATTATATGTCAAGTAGGTAATAGTATAACATAACATTATAACAAACAACCACAAACCAAATGAAACATCTGACGAAGCGATGAACTTATCAGCACCTGACTCAATTATTGCACATTAGCCATTGTCAATGTCAAAATTCGAGAAACAACAAATCACTGCGTCTTGCGTTTTCTGGTTCGTAAATTATAATCGCAGACGCATTGTCTCCGCCTACTTTTGGGCGCAACACACTCGTACAACTCATACGTTAACGAGCACAGGAACAGAGACTTTCCTTTATACTTACTATGCTCTATGACAGAGACTTTGTAGAATACAGTGTCACGATTACCTAGTTAATAAGAAAAAAGTACACTAAATATATTTTTGAAAGGTGAGTAGTTATAATTAAGGCGATATCATCGTTTGCTTTAAATTAAACTGAGTTTCACTTGGTGTGTTCACGCACGATAACACGCAAGCGCAGCGCACAATTAGGATCTATTACTGAGCTATAATTGATGTTGTACTGTTTACACAGAATTGAATATTTAAGTAGTCCACGATATCTGCAGCTACCTGTGTACGATTCCGGAATGTCGTATTGTATGTGTTGGCGGTGTTATTTATACATGATATTTGTGGTGAGCCAGTCGGCAGTCGGCGCATGTGGCGAGTGGCCGAGCGCAAACCACGTAAGCCTAGCCCTCAGCCAGAGTCGCCTCGCGTCCCGGCACTGTTGCACCTCTGCGCACACACTCCAGTCGCGTTGCTCGCTATTGTGCAGATACACTATTTTTGTTCATCATTAAATATTAATCTAAAAAATTTGTATAAACAATATCATAAGCACAGTGTTTTAACTCAAAGTCATACATAGCAGTAATTACTAGAGATAACATTGTAAAACATACAGTATTGCTTGAAAATATTGGTCATCAAGTTTAGTCCTACAAGTGTAAACATATTGCCTTAAAGTAAACCAGTGACGTGGGCGCCATGGCCGAGCAGGGCACCACTGTGGAGCTGTACATCTATGATCTCACCAATGGGCTCGCTTCCTTGCTGTCACCCACTATTTTAGGTAAGCATTCATGTCAATTTGGATCTGATTAAAAAGCAAATATAGTCGTTATTTATTAATTAAACTGCTTGTTATCAATTTCACTACTATAATTTAAATGGAAATACCCAATATATTGCTCTATGAATTATGTCATGCCACAATCATCAAGGCATTTACTGGTACGTCTCATCTTTTGCGTATATCAGAGATCATCATGAAAAGTAATTCTTCTGTAAAATCTAGATTATATTGTCTACTCTCAAAAGCAAATTTGTTTGATTTGTATCATCTAAGATAATATTTTCATAAAGCTGAAGAGTATGTTTGTATGCATGAACATGCTAATTTCAGAAACCCAGTGGTTGCTTGGCTATAGCCTACTTGTAGTACAGGTGCGCAGAGTAGTTCTGACTGGATGGAGGTGAAACTGTTGGTAGAAGCTAGTTATTATTATTTATATCTGTCAACATTTATTTTGTTTCTAATTGCCTACTTCACAACAAATAATAATGAAACCTGAAAAGCTTAAAATATGCATATATAATATAATATGTAATTTTTGCAGACTATGGTAAATATGCAACTTTTGCCATAGTTGTGGTTAGTCAGATGCTAGGAAATACAAAAATTGGCATGGCCAATCCTCCCAATTAACAAAGATCATAATGAAATAGGAAAGTAAAGAAAAAGAAAACATGTTACCCATTATTGATTTTACTTAAGCTGTGATTCGGTCACTGCAGACTTAGTCCAGAAACAGAACATGGTGCAGAAAAAGTCATGGTGGCCTAGTGGTTAAAGCACTGGCCTTTTGAGTACGAGGTTGCGGGTTCGATTCTAGGTCAGGCAAGTACCAATGTAACTTTTCTAAGTTATACGTACTTTCTAAGTTTATCTTGGACACCAATGACTGATTAAAGGTTAAGGAAAACATCTTGAGGAAACCTGGACTATAAATTCTGAAATCACCAACCCAACATTGAGCAAGCGTGGTGATTAACGCTCAATCCTTCTCCATGGGAGAGGAGGCCTGTGCCCAGCAGTGGGACGATAAAAAGGCTGTGATGATGATGATGAGACATAGTCTATGGTAAGTATATGGTATTACATCTAGTGAGAAACTGTTTATGTCCTACCGCTTCCGCCCAAATAATATCCACAGATTCACCTCATTTAATCCAAATGGTCCATCAATTATGTAATTAGTTATCTCTTCGCTCTGACAGTCAGACCCAGGTGATAAAGCAAGTTGCCTAACTAAACAATAACGTGTTCACGTCTCCTCTAATGGAGATTTTTGTAATAATGTTTAGGTACAGACGCCAGCACATCAAGCTGCTACAATCTGTCGAATTTCCTTAATAGAATTTCAACTTCATCGCTGAAGCATTATGGTTCAACGTTGAATGAGAAATATTGACAGTTTCGGGCAGCCCGATGTGCTGTCGTCTGTACCGACTTTCACACGAAAGAGCCGTGTAAGAGTTATATGTATTATGTATTGTTGAAGAACGACTGATCTATGTATAGAAAGTGAAAGTCCTTGAAACCAATCGACGTCTACTTTACCAGCTCAAACTGGGTCACTATGTGTTATGGCATAGCTGTCACCCAATAAATAGGTGAACTCAACAAGTAACTACGTGTGGCCGCGCGCGATGTATGTTAGTGGTCAAGGGTAAGCCACAGTGTCGCAGTCGCTTAGCTCTATTAATTACATAAATTTCCTTCTGAGCTACAACACGAGTGCAATCTACGTGTCACATATTTGTTACGTAGGTCCCAGTATAATGTGACGTACCTACCTATAAACTTACGCCCCCTTATTATAAAACGTGGTCTTAAAAAAGTACCGCGTTTAGTACTCGCTTTAAACCATCTTCTTGAACAAAATTAATGGTCTAAACCTAGTACTAAATCTGGTACTTTTTAGGTCCTCGTTTTATAATAAGGGGGCAAGTGTTTCGGATTTGTCATAATACTTTTGCTAGAGCTACAACATGTCGTTTCTTGCCAAATAGGGTATTTTACACTATGTAAGGAAAAATATAAAAATGTTTGTTCATAATAGATTTCGAAAAAAGTAAACAAGAAACGTCGATATTTATTCATAAAATTGCAATTTTAATTTTATAATTCCATTTTAAAAATCGTCTTTTCTAATCTGTTTTTCAAATGTCTAAAACGCCATTCGCCATATTGGATCCCGCCGTGACGTCATTCCGATAGTAAACAATCTACTGAAAATAAGTTGTGCGCTGTTATTTTGATAAATTTACGAGTTATTGTCACGTTTGTAGACTTCTAGCCTTTATTTCACTATGGAAGACGGTTTTGTGAAAGCAGAAAGTACAAATCTGCCAATGGTTAATACTTTAATGTTTCAACCAAGTATTTCTCATTTTTACATCACTTGGCACTTGAATCCATAATTTTTGTGGCGTTTTTACACTTGTATTTTTGCATTCAGGTACAAGACACCAATGATCTCACTATTTTCACGAATCTTATTACTTGGTCATTCGCAGTCGTATTGTTTACTAACCGAGTGACGTCACGAGATGAAAAAGCATGGCGGCTAGCGTTTCCGCGCGAAAATTCAAAATCATAAATAAAAAACAGATTTTAGGGCGATTTTCGGTTTAAAAAAAAAAATAACAAAATTTCTACTAGTTCATTACGATCTCAGGATTAATTTAAAACAGTTTTTAAAAAATGGTGTAATACCCTATTAAATACATACCTCCTACGTACTGCTACATCTCGAAGATACCACTAAACCGCTGACTTGCATTACTTGATTTATGATATTTTAATAATAAACTTTGTACTGCTTGTTCTTTGAAAAAGGATTGACTATAAATGCTCTTAATTTTCCAAAATCGATTAGAGTTTGTCAGAGTTTAGGCTCAGGGTGCTGATATAATTGTAATCTTCGGATCCATCCCAACTTGGTTTTCAGCTAAAATCCTTGTGCCTAACCGGGTCGATATAGCCTTTCACTAGGGAAACCGCGAAGTTGTGAGTGTAGTCCATCTTATTGTAACCTCTAAAGTTAATTTTTTAAGTGTAGTTTGTAAATACAAGAATAAACTACTGTGTAACTCGAGGCGTGGTTTTTTTTATAACTACCGTCGCTCAGTCTAGCAGTACGTTGTATAGGTTTTGATTCCGTTTGAAAGTCTTTTCCTTGAAGATTTTTTTATTTCACGGCTTCAAAGGATCGCAGGGTTTAACAGCAAAATGATTTGTATGAAGTTCACGTTGATATTCATGTGACGTTGCAGGGCGGCAGATCGAGGGCGTGTGGCACACCGCCATCGTGGTCTACCAGCGGGAGTTCTTCTACGGCGGCGGCGGCATCACCAGCTGCGCTCCGGTCAGTACCGCGCTCGTTCACTTTGTTTCTTGGTTTAACTAGCTGTTGCCCGCGACGTCGTCCGCGTGGGTATTAGAATAAAGATTCACAGCTGCTCCCCCGTAGGTGATAGCGTGATAATATGCGTGTATATAACCTATATGTTGACCCGACCTCTTAGTTATATTCATGCCAAATTTGAAGTAAATCCATGCAGTACTTTTTGAGATTATCCCGGACATACATACAGACAAACAGACAAAAACTATATTTTTGGCTTCTATATCGATTGTAGACCACGCCCCAAGTACAGTTTTGAGCTTCCTACAATGTTATTATATGTATAGAATAGATAACTTTATCAAGATAATAGGTAATAAATTACCGAAAACAGTACCCAGTAAATACAATTTGGTTATTTTGTAGTGTAGAGTCAGAGAAAGGACATAACATCCATCCGGGTGCGGGGAGTACTTCCCTCGGGCGGCGGGCGGAGCCTCGGGGAACATCTAGTTTACTTATGTGCGCATTTTGTATGGAACGCCAGGAGATACCAACAAAAATAGTGCACCATATTTTTACATGGTCATATAATACAAGGATCATGTTTCACCACAAAAAAGTCATGAAAACAATAACATATTTTAATAAATTTATCATCACATTACGCATAACGCCGGTCTCTAAGAACGCCGTCGATCGTTGATCCCAACCATGATCCTTAAAATGTAATAGATGACCTGGAAAAAATATGGTGCACTATACCTATAGCTTATATGTATTTGAATAAATCCCTATTTCCCTTGCTTACGCCATCACGCGTGAACGGCGGGATCGTTCTTTTTAGGGTTCCGTACCCAAATGGTAAAACGGAACCCTATTGTTTTCGCTCCTCTGTCCGTCCGTCCGTCCGTCTGTCACCAGGCTGTATCTCATGAACCGTGATAGTTAGAGAGTTGAAATTTTCACAGATGATGTATTTCTGTTGCCGCTATAACAACAAATACTGAAAACTAGAATAAAATAAATATTTTGGGGAGCTCCCATACAACAAACGTGATTTTTTTGTTCATTTTTGCTCGATATCGATAACGGCAACAGGTAGATGCTTGAAATATTCAAAGAATATGGAATGTATTACTTACTTTAAAAATAAGTAATTTTATTAAAATTAAATTAATATTTGAGGGGGGCTCCCATACAACAAACATGATTTTTTGCTCCTTTTATAAATAATGGTACGGAACCCTTCGTGCGCGAGTCCGACTCGCACTTGGCCGGTTTTTTTGTTTTGTTGTGTTTGTTATTTCCAGGAGAAAGTTCTTATGATAGATAGAACAAAACCAGGACAACGTCTATCGGGTCAGCTAGTAAATTTAATAGTAAAGGATACAAAATAATAAATAATACCAAATAATAAAAATCTATAAAGAGGATTTATTATATTGTTTGTTTGTAACAAATAAACAATACAGTTTTGAAGTTATGAAACGATTTGAATAATTATTTCACTGTTGACAATCTCCGGCCGATTTAGGTAGGCTATACTTGATCCCGGTACGAGACGCCGTTGACTTCGACAAACATCTAGGTTATAATATGTTACAAGTAGTTACTATTGCCTATATAAGGTGCTATAAAAATATCTGCCACGGTTTTAATGGGAGGTAGTATTGTGTTTATTGATTACAATAGTGAAGGACTTTCGTACCCCGGAACAGTTAATTCAATTTAACATTGACTCTACTCTGCATAACGTGGTTCACAAATTTACACATAGGTACGTCTGTTTGTAGGAAAAAAAATATGACAAATAATTTCTATTATCTTCACTACTGCAGTGTATAAATACAATACTACCTCCCATTAAAACCGTGGCAGAATTTTTTAGAGCACCTTATATAGTACAAGAAAGTAAATAGTTAGGCACCTACTTACTACTAACGCCATGGTTAATTTGTCTGCATCTTAGGCATGCGTGGAAGCCGTCCTTATGCGTGTCAACTTGACCGGTCTGTTTACCGAAGCTCCTGTTTAATTAAGTTCACTTGTACTGCATTGATATCACTCAAAGCCAATCTGCCTGTAGCACGCGTTGCGGTCGTTGAACCGGAACGGCTTCATAATTCTACTACCCACGACAGAAGTTTACAATGCCAACCGGCTAGACCCTATACCTTCTGAAATAAACCGGTATGGACAGAAAGCATAACATACCTAATTGATAATATTTTGGAAGCAGTGCGGAACGTTGATGACGCAGTGTATATTTGGCGCTGGTGGTCGCTGGCAACGAGCTGCACTGACGCTGTGCCGGGGAATGCATACGGCACTTGGCTTTCGATAGAAACGCACTAATATTCGCACATGTTTCAGTGTACACTTTTTAGCATCATAGGTACTATTTGTCTTAAGGATCAGTTTATAATGCAATCAAGCAATTATATTATTCAAAGAACCGGCGCGCACGATAAATCTTAACTAATCAAAATTCTTGACAATTAAAAATAATCTTATTTTTATCCTTTTAGTTTTTTGCTGAAGTATTTAATAAAAAATAAATATTCACTGTACCTAGGTATTTTAGGCGTATATAATATTTGTATGTATCACTTTAAAATGAATAAACCTATCTATCCCACAAAAGTCAAATGTAAGAAAGGAGAGCCAAAATCAGTCTTAGCTGTGGACTGCGCCGCAAAAAGAATGGAGATTTTAATGAATGCCAGGGTCCACATACTAGTGCCGAGGTATGTTAGATTTGACTTGGCCAGTTTTCATTACATCAGTCATAAAGTTATTCAACATTTTAATCTGATACAAAACTGGCCATTTTGGAATGATCAAGATAAGATAATTTTGATACCCATATTGTTTTTGACCTAAATATGCGGTGTCTGGTAGGCGCTATATTGTTTTTTTAACATCACATGTTTAAAAAGTCTAATTGTTGTAAGATCCGTTCCGTCGTTTCTAAAGATAATAAGGTAATAAGAATATTGCATACAGAACTACAAGTTAGGCGCGAAGAAAATGACCCTTCTTGGCAGTCTGGTAAGGCTATCAATTCGTCTCCCGCTGCATACAGGTGTTATTTCAACTTGCAGCTTAAGTGTTGTTAGATTCGTATGTACCCACCCGATAAGCGCAACTGCCGCGCACAAGAGTCTCGCTCACACTTATAAGCATATCGGAACTCTTACTCAACCTCTAGTGTATAGAGAATGCGCACGATCTGCGTCCGATTGTGCACTATATTATTATTCCTTAATGACGTACCCACGCCGCGTGGGTAAGCGCCGCCATCCTTCGGTACCCTGATACGAGAGCAGCGCGCTGTATACACGGTGCCTATTTATTCTGTGACGCCGGCGTCTATTCTTAAAACACATAATGTAGTTTTTATATCAACACCTACATTAAAATAGTTTGGACATTTTTGTTTACGGCAAACACGAGTTTTGTGGAAAATATAAGTTATAAGACACGTTCTTCACGGATTTCTTATTAAATAGTTACTAAGTACTTTAGTCTTACCTATGTTAATCAATCAGCGTTTTGTCCAAAAACAGTAAAGATTATACAAACGCTCCACGCTCTTTTTCATAATACTATAACGTGCGATTTGGCACAGGGAAAATCTTGAGTCATCACACTAAATGTCCGAATCATTTTGTAATTTTTAGAACGTGCTAAAAGCGTTACTATATCTGTCTTATTACACTTAGTAATTTAAAATATTAATAGATATGTAGCGACATGGTCTTACACATCACCAGAATACCTTTACTTTAGATATTTAAAGATCCTTATTATATTTTTCGTATCCCATTTACCAAACCTTTCATTTTATCCATGTGTGTGCGTGTGTGTGCATTTCAAATAGTCAATCCGCCATCTTGGAAGTCCGCCATATTAGATTTAAGTCACGTGACTGTTTGTCGTATTCCTGACATCAATCCCTTTCATTTGATACCAATATCATGGGGGTGCATTTCAAATAGCCTGTCCGCTATATTGGATTTAAGTCATGTGACTATTTTTTTCGTGTTCTTGACAGCAAAGCCGTGCCCCCCCATCTTGGGGAGGCCGCCATACTGGATTTGTAATGACTTTCCTTATTGCAATGTCATGTCTCGTTCAGGCGACTGGGGTCCGTTCTAAGAAACGCGCGATGCGGCTCTTATACAGTACGCTTGTCAGAAGCAAGTTAGAGGCGAGCTCTTGTGTTTGGAACCCGTATGAGGCCAAATATGTACTTTTACTTGAGAAGGACCAAAAGGCATTTTTACGGTTCCTTCATAAATTATAATTAAAACAATATTATAAACATCATATTTCGGCATGGATGTTATCCATACTTCCAACCAAATTTCTTGTTAGACATCTAGGATTTTATGTTGCAAACTAGAAGAACCTATGTAGAGGGATAACAAATGCCTCTGATCTACACAATGAGCTGATTCGTCTTTACGTCCCTAATAACTACCCCCGAGGGCGAAAACACCGTCTACTAGCCGCACCTACAAGTCGCACAGTGACCCGCGCCTCATCCCCAGTTCCCCGTGTTTTAGCTATGCTCCCGGCAGCAACAACTTGGGTTGTTGTTTGTAAGAAACAATATAAACAATAAATTACCTACTTAAGTCCCTCTTACTCTCATGAAGCTTGATCTTACTCTTATAAAACGTGGTTTTGAAAAGTACTGGGTTTAGTGCTAGGTTTGGACCGTTGAGTTTGTTTACGATGGTGGTGGTTTGAACCTAGTACTTAAGCCGATATTATACTACATTTTATTGTAGAGAATGTTTTGATTTGATCAAATATAGATTTTTTCGATATTTTATCTAAGTTTCCATCCATATCATACCAGACATGAGGTGTGATATTAATATTAAATACCTATCACAAAATACTTTTATTAATTACTAGCGGTCGCCCGCGGCTCCGCCCGCGTGGATGTCGGTTTTCGCGACGAAAAGTAGTCTATGTGTTGTTCTGATGTATAACCTATAGAGGACCCCCGAGGCTACGCCAGTATGGATGTCGATTATCGCTACCAATGCCTAACTTTTGTCGGGATGAGAAGCTCGCGCTCGGACCTCCCGCCTTATTATACCTACCGACCGACCTGGTGATTATCGTATTTTATGTATAAGTTTGGTATTTCTACACCGATTTCTATGATTCTTTTTTTATAGAATATGTTATAATGTTATCTTTTGTTAATTAGGCATGAGCGAGAATATTATAAACATAATAGTAAACAAATCAATAACAAATAATCAGAAAGCTCCGAACTGCTAAACTATCGGGAGTTATACGTGTTATTGTGAGTCAACCATTAAAGACATATGCTGTTGTAGATTTTTTTTTTAGATAATTTTATGTAGAACATTTCCGTCATACATGATTTCTATGTAGCTTTAACCATTAAGGCTGCACACGCGACGAAAGCTTAAACAATGGTGTAACTTCTCCCGTTTTCCCAACATTTTCCTTTACTGCTCTGCTCCTACTGATTGTAGCGTGATGAAAAGTATCCTATAACCTGCCCAGGAGTATGAAGAATAATTGTACCAAGTTTCATTAAAATCCGTCCAGTAGTTTTTGTTCCTATTAATAACATACAGACAGACAGACAGACAGACAGACAAAAATTTTACTGATTGCATTTTTGGCATCAGTATCGATCACTGATCACCCCCTGATAGTTATTTTGAAAATATATTCAATGTACAGAATTGACCTCTCTACAGATTTATTATAAGTATAGATAAAAGTATTTTTTGATGTCTATGTTCATTTTGAATGAAAGTTTTTCAAATTCAAATGTTTTACGTTCACGATAAACGTTTTTAATGAAAAACCTATTTCCCTCCATTACAAGAGTGCGTCGGGCGCGACACCTGGCGCACGAACGCGTAAACAGTCTATTTGGGAACGCAGCAGCACCTAGTCGCGTCACCACACCGGCGAATGCAATAAACATTTCATGCACCTTGCACACACTTCCTTACATTTGCCTTATTTTAGACCGTTGGAGCAGACTCATCCGCACCCTCGCAACATTCATACACAATATGTATTATCTAATTACCCAATTACTTCAATATTGCATTTAATAATTTTGACTTTAGAAAAATATTGTAATTTTACAAGTATGTAAACATTTTATAAGCTTTTGTAGCAAAATAAAAAATATTTTATCAGCATCACCAAAAATAGAAGACGAGGAAGTCCTGGGCATGGAGAGTTGAAAATAACATTTCAGCGTGTAACTACCTAGTTCATATTATAACTTATCATGTGATGGAGACTTAGGGACGGTTCATATCTGACGGAACATGCGTTGCGTATTATAAGTCGCGTAACGCCAGAACAGATAACTGTGTCTATAGAAAAACACTTGACCGTTCACACTGAATCGGTGATACGTTAGTGCGACTGATGATACGCTCGGCGTATTTTACGTCAGATATGATTGCCATTGGATATTTTTGTTTCCATGCATGTATTTTTTTGTTTTCTATTTTTATGTAAAATTTTATCGCAACAACATTCCTCTTCCTACCCAATTCTTCTAAAAGCGGGACTAAGTGCCATTATTTTAAATGCTAGAAAAGCAAATTTTGGACGTGGTGCAGAAGCTCCTTGTCTCCTACGACCCCTGTCTCCAGGGTCATCCAGGCCCCAGGAAAGGTGAAGACTTTCCTGCTTACATCTAATTCGAAGTGCAACAAGGAGAGTGTACCAGGATTCTTCACGATATCCACTTTGTAAATGGATATTTTATTATTAAAACGCGGTTCGGTAGGCATTTTTGCATTATTTTGTCATCGTCAGATCGAAGTCATAATTTAGTGAGTGAATGGGCACGTGTAAGCCGCGGCGCAGCAGCGGACAGTCGTATTATTAGTTTCTGTTGCAGGAACTAGTCTATTCACGTAGCACATTGACGCGCCCCACATTTCGGGACACTCGGTAGAAACGCAGACTGCGACGCGCGGGTCTCTCCTCGCTTGCTTCACAGCAATTACACATTACATTTTGTATACACGTTAAGCTTGGATGACAAGGCACGGTCGACGGCAGGTTACACCCTTCCCCGCGCTGAGGAACTTTCAGCTTATGTTGTATTTAACCGACTTGAGGTTCTCCACATCAGAGGTGTCTGGTCTTCGATTTTTATAAGTCAACAGAAAATGCCTTTTAGACCGAAACAACTTTTGCTAAGACGTCATTCCTATATGTTTAACTAGCGACCCGCCCCGGCTTCGCACTGGTAATGTAGGCGGGAAAAATGAAATTATTTACGACATCACATTAGAAACCTCAAAAATAACAGTACTTCTCCACTATTTAATGGATGTTATTATACATATAAACCTTCCTCTTGAATCACTCTATCTATTGAAAAACACCGCATCAAAATCCGCTGCGTAGTTTCAAAGATTTAAGCATAGGACAAAGGGACATAGGGACAGAGAAAGCGACTTTGTTTTATACTATGTAGTGATGATGTGGGTGTTCTAGATCTTCAGTATTTATATGTCAACAGAGAGTGCCCATCAGGCTGAAAAACATTTCCTAAGACGTAATTTCTGTTATGTGTAATGGTATAGCTGGGCTCTTAGAGGTCCACAACAGCCGTTCCAGGTCTTAAAAAATTATCTCGCAGCAGAAAATGCTCGTCACGTGGAACAGTTTTTGCTATGGCGGCCATTTTGTATCTATTATAGTTTAGCTGGTCTGTTGCTGTTCTGCATCAGGTGTTCAATTTTCACAGCACATGACCTCGGACTTGTGCAAGGCCACCTCGAGTCCCAGTTGCCGGATCCTCTTGATCACCATCGCAACCCCGCGCGTCAGCCGCCGCTCTTCTAAACCCCCTCAGTTATTATTTTTGTCAATATATTAAATGTACAGACACGGATTTTTTACTGTCATATTATATTTATGAATTTGTAGGTAAAACAATGTTTATATTAATATTTTAGTCTGTAGGTACTTTATTGATTTACTTAATGAATGATTGAATTTTGAAATATGGCGGAATCCAATATGGCGGACCATGCAAAATGGCCGAGTAGTTATTTTTAATGCACTTCTTCAAAAGATTCAAATTACCATTTTGGACAACTTCTGGCTGGGGTAACGCACACCACCCCGCGTACTCATACTTGAGGGGCTCGTGCTCTAACTAATAGGTTACCACGACTGGGTATGAAATAGTGTAAATAGTGAATGAGGACGTTGATATAATGATACATGATGTCAGTGAGTGAACGTCTCTTTAACATGTTGCAGGGCGGCACGCAGCTGGGCGCGCCGCACCGCGTTGAGCGGCTGGGCGACACCTTCGTGCCCTACGCAGTGTTCGGCGACTACATTCAGGGCCTGGCCACCACCACCTACAGGTCAGTGCGACAGCCGCGCTAACACAATTTAGACCAGCGTGCACATCTATCACGGCATGAACCTATTCTACTTGTTTCATTCTATTATGTACGTAACCCACTAAACGGTTCATATTGCCACACTTTATACCCTAGTTGTAAAGACTTAAATACGATTGTTTAAAACACGTGGACTAGGTGACATTGTAGCCTCAATAAAGCAAGACAAAAGACGTGGGTTTTTGTTTTTCTATGTAGCCCGTCGGCGTACAATCTCCTAGAACACAACTGCAATCACTTCAGTGAAGAGGTGGCGCAGTTCCTGTGTGGCGCGCACATTCCCAAGCACATCGTGGCGCAGCCCGAGGAGCTGCTGGCGCCCGGCACGCGGGCCGCCGTGCAGGCGCTGCTCGACAACCTGCTGCCGCACGCCGCGCAGGTATTCTATAAACTGCTAGTTTCCAAATACATAACATAAAAAGACAAAAAAGAAGGTCGTGGTGGTCTAGTGGTTGAAGAGCCAACCTCTCAAGTGTGAGGGCGTGGGTTCGATTCCAGGTCGGACAAGTACCAATGCAACTTTTCTAAGTTTGTATGTACTTTCTAAGTATATCTTGGACACCAATGACTGTGTTTCGGATGGCACGTTAAACTGTAGGTCCCGGCTGTCATTGAACATCCTTGGCAGTCGTTACGGGTAGTCAGAAACCAGTAAGTCTGACGCCAGTCTAACCAAAGGGTATTGGGTTGCCCAGGTAACTGGGTTGAGGAGGTCAGATAGGCAGTCGCTCCTTGTGAAACACTGGTACTCAGTCGAAACCGGTTAGACAGGAAGCCGACCCCAACATATTTGGGAAAAGGCTCGGGAGATGATGAAAAAGACAAAAAAGAACACATTTTTCATTTCATGCGGATTGCTGATTTATGGTCAATGCATTGGTACTGACGGTATGGCAAAGGCTTTAAATAATCTATGGATGAAAACTTTACCAAAGGACATACAAGATACTTTACTTGTATAGACATGAGTGTACACACAATTATGCAGGTTGTTGAAATTCAAATATACATTCAAACAAAAATTCCATGTTACTTTGCCTTGCGGTCCCAGCGAGCGCTGGCCATTACTTTTGCTGTATTTCGGCCAGGGATCTCATACCAGGTACGAAGATGAAGAGGTTTTCAAGTATTTCAGGTTGGGAGACATTGATATGCAAACTGACCGGTGACATACTGAAAAGGCCAAATTCTAATGTGTTTTATTTTCGGGCTTTCTAAAAACCTTTTCATTTGGGAATCACATTAACTTTCCTTATTATATGTATTTCTGGTGTTGTGAAACGCATTGGCCATGCCAGTGTGCACTTGGCCGCATCTCCTCGCAGGTTTTGTGCCTTGCCTAGGTGTGTCATCGTCACATATACATACAGGACGTGAACAAGAAAAAGAAAATAAAACTAATAGATGACAAGAATATATAGGGTATATTAAAAATATATATTAATTAGGGTTATGCCTAGGTCGTTGCGCACTCCTCTAGCCTTCCACACGGGAAGTGTGTGAAGTGGCGAGGTGCCGTTCCCAGTCGCAGTGCACAGTCACTGGAATCGTGACGTAGTTCCCAGGGAAAAGGGTCACATCATTAAGTTGGTACAAGAGCTGCACGGAAAACGCTAGGTGTGCATTGCAAGAACTAGATTGGCTAATTAGGGTTTAAAAAGTGAAAAAAAAGGTGAAAATTGTACGCGTTTCTAAACGTAACCGTAGGTAGACATTACATTTATATTTTTACCACCTTATATTAATATTTTGATTAAAAACAAAAGGCAAGTATTTTTAAACGTTGACATTAACGTGCAACGTTACAACTAAACTAGTGCGTTTAAAAGCAAGCAGAACTCAAACTCAAACTCAAACTCAACAGGTGAGTTCAGTATACCATACTTCATGAAATTGTTTCAAAACCGTATGCAAATCCAATAACACTGATTTGTTTTAAAACCTCACTAAAGTTTATCAGCTGATTTCACGCGTCGATTGTTACGATTACTTCAAAATCCTTTGCTCGATTTTTTAATTATGGCGGTATTATTAAAAAAAACCGATCAAGTGCGAGTCGGACTCGCGCACGAAGGGTTCCGTACCATTATTTATAAAACGGACAAAAACTCAATATTCAGGGAAGATTTCAAGCGTCTGCCTCTTGCCGTTATCAATATCGAGTAAAAAACGAGCAAAAATCATGTTTGTTGTATGGGAGCCCCCCTCAAATATTAATTTAATTTTAATAAAATTACTTATTTTTAAAGTAAGTAATACATTCCATATTCTGTGAATATTTCAAGCATCTACCTGTTGCCGTACCGAGCAAAAATGAACAAAAAAATCACGTTTGTTGTATGGGAGCCCCCCAAAATATTTATTTTATTCTAGTTTTCAGTATTTGTTGTTATAGCGGCAACAGAAATACATCATCTGTGAATATATCAACTCTCTAACTATCACGGTTCATGAGATACAGCCTGGTGACAGACGGACGGACGGACGGACGGACAGAGGAGCGAAAACAATAGGGTTCCGTTTTACCCTTTGGGTACGGAACCCTAAAAATGAAGTTCTGCGTACAAAGAATGTAATTTTACATTGGAAGAAAGAAGAAAATACTGAATAATCGGTAGAAAATGAAAAAATCCCGAAAAAAAATCAGTGAAATATGATTCAAAACAAATCAGTCTGCGGAGGAATGTCCCTTATAGAACTCAGTATAGAGTGAGATACTACATTGAGACGGACTCGTGCCTCTAAAACACAATAACAAAACACAGGTAGGTAAGGTTACCTAGGTGTGTGTACAAGGGTTTGGTTTCATTTATTCACCCATAGCGTACAGTGCACTACCCCGGCCACACCGCCCCACAGTTGACTGATCTCGTGCTGCATGTGTCTCTCCGGCCACAAACGTCACCATGACTAGGTTGACTGCTCGTTTCTTACTTAGTTCTCCTAGCGATTGAGTTGGCGTGGCCCCGCGCCTGGTCCGATACAAGTGCGACCCATTTCAAACGGTAGGTGAAGACTCCATAGTTACTCCTCAAATTATTATCCTCAATATTGTGGCGTCCAATGAAGGAGCGGCGTTGCTATAGCTTCTTCCACGCTTAAGTTCGGTTAAGAACATTTGTAAACTTGAAGATCATTCCGAAAAAAAAAATACAACGTCATATTCCATGGATAAAGAACAACACAGAAACCATACATGGAAATCCTGAATTCAAATGTGAAGGGAGGGAAGGTTCACACGAAATCCTGCCAACCCTTCAAACCGATTATTAAGAATATAAATAAAATTAGTCGAATATTATGGATAATAAAATGTCTAATAGATCCTAAGCCGTACTAAGAAATGTTCTAACAAATAAGGAACCTTCAATGACACTAGTTTTAAGTCTGTTGGAGTTGGGGCTGCATACAAGAACTTGCATTGTCCTTGTACCTCTTATTTAGAAGACTTTAATTTATTTTTCTTTTGCAATTCCGCATTTAAGTGCATCCCGATGTCGTGGACGCTACATACGTGTTAGTTACATAATGGCTGGCTGGCGTCATGTCGTATAAATACAAAATGTGTGAAAAGGCGCAGTGAGCGCGGCGCGTGTTGCAGAGCGACAGCGAAGCGCGGGGCCGGCTGCCTCCGCCCCCGGCGTCACCCTCGCCTCCGCCCCCTGCAGCCCCACCGCCCCCGCCCCCGCCCTCCGCGCCCGGCCCCTCCGGCCGCCCGTCCCACTCCCACCGATAGAGAAGCTACACTCGTAAGCTCTGCATCTCTGAGCATTAGCCCTAAAAGAGACACATTGCACTGTATCCTCGTCCTCCCTCGTGATTAGTTCTCAGATTAATAGTTATTCCGTGTACGTGTAAAATCCGTCACGTATCTCTCATTGACCCCACACAACAATGTGATTTCCAATATGAAGTGTTTGTCGCATCATTAACATAATACTTAGTTACATGTATCTTGTGCAGAACATGTACACGAACGGCACGACGCGATACAACCGACAGGACAGCCCCGACTACCTCACGCTCAACACGCAGATCGAAGAAGCGAGGTGAGTTAATAACATCAACTTAAACCTCATCTTGCGGTTCTCGAGAGCCACAACTCTCGGGATTACATCTGCATGGCTGACACGAAAGAACCGATCTGGTCCAAAAAAAATGTGGTGATAGATATAAAAGAATGCCATTAAACTGGAAGGGCGTAGGGCCACTCGCGAGCAGTGGCGGCGCGTGAGACAGTGTGGCGCGCAGGTGGGCGCGCGCGGCGCGGCGCGGCGCGGCGCTGCTGGCGGCGGCGGCGCGCGGCCCACCTGCGCGCCACACTGTCTCGTGCTCGCACCGCGCTCGGAGCGAGCAGTGGCGGCGCGTGAGACAGTGTGGCGCGCAGGTGGGCGCGCGCGGCGCGGCGCGGCGCGGCGCTGCTGGCGGCGGCGGCGCGCGGCCCACCTGCGCGCCACACTGTCTCGTGCTCGCACCGCGCTCGGAGCGAGCAGTGGCGGCGCGTGAGACAGTGTGGCGCGCAGGTGGGCGCGCGCGGCGCGGCGCGGCGCGGCGCTGCTGGCGGCGGCGGCGCGCGGCCCACCTGCGCGCCACACTGTCTCGTGCTCGCACCGCGCTCGGAGCGAGCAGTGGCGGCGCGTGAGACAGTGTGGCGCGCAGGTGGGCGCGCGCGGCGCGGCGCGGCGCGGCGCTGCTGGCGGCGGCGGCGCGCGGCCCACCTGCGCGCCACACTGTCTCGTGCTCGCACCGCGCTCGGAGCGAGCAGTGGCGGCGCGTGAGACAGTGTGGCGCGCAGGTGGGCGCGCGCGGCGCGGCGCGGCGCGGCGCTGCTGGCGGCGGCGGCGCGCGCGCTGCGGGAGTGGCGCACGCGGCGCCGCGCTTTCCCCCCCAGACATCCCTTCTGACCTTGCAGCTATCTTCATGTTTTATTTTTCTTGCTTTTGCTGCCCAATAAATGGAATAATCACAGTATAATGTCTATCGCTTGTAGGTTATTTTATTATTTATGTTTGTTATTTCCATGTAAACAGTTAAAAAGTTAATCATTAAGCGTAAAGTTTAATATCACAAAATTAATTTTCTTTTAGTTTATTCATTATGTCGTCCCAACCGGCATGCAAGACCAGTCAACTACACAGAATATAAATTATAATGCCCAAGTGTGTGCGCAAACATAGGTAAACTCTCTGTTCCTTCACTTTTACAACACGATGCCAATCATAGAATTCATAGATATTAGTTCGTCAGCAACATTTGCACATAATACGGTAGATGACAACCAGTCAAATTCCTTTTTTTTATTGAACTGTCAAAAATGGTTACTTTGTATGAAGTATGAAAATACTAAGAATTGACGTCACAGATTTTTGACATCAAGCCGTGTACTTATTTCAGTTATATCTTATCTTATATGTATAAAAATGAATTGCTGTTCGTTAGTCTCGCTAAAACTCGAGAACGGCTGAACGGATTTATATTGTCTTGAAATGTTCGTGGAGATATAGGGCAGGTTTAAAACGTTAAGAACGGGAGCGAAGCTGCGCGGGCAAAAGCTAGTTATCAATAAAAAAATGTAACATTATTTTAAGTAATATGTATTTTAAGTATGTACCTACTCCCATAGTTTCATAGTATGTGAAATGAGCTTTATCCCTCTATAGTTGCCACAGTCCGGTTGCATCTCCTTTATTTTTGATTGCGAGATGACTTCTTCATGCAGCAACTTTTTAAAGAACAAAGTCAACCACATACATCCGTCCAATTTTAACACCATCCATACTTCAGCTGGTATGTCATCCGGTCCCAAAACCTTTCCACTTTTTCATACTTCTGATTGCTTATCTTATTTACTTTTGCCTCTTGAAGGACACCGTTCCAAACATTCTCTTCATTCATGAGCTTTTTAAAATAATTCTTACATCTCTTTTTTATGTCATCATCTGTACATAAGACCTTGCCTAAATATGCCTGCATAAATATGTGTTATATCCCTCCATCGTCTTTCTTTCTCTTTTGTAATTTGGTAGAGTTCGGTAAAAATGGCCTCTAGGCCAAAATGAAAACTAAAAAAATGAAACTAATCCTAAAAACGGTTAGTTTCATTTTTTCAGTTTCATTTTTTTAGTTTTCATTTTGGCCTAGAGGCCATTTTGATGATTCGTACAGTTTCTCCTGCGCCTTTGCGAACTTTTGTTGAACAATGTTGTCTGTGTACGCATCACTGCTCTCTATACAAACAACAAGGCGCGCGTCATGTTGCGCGCCAGCTGATATCGTCGCGCGTTGTTGTGCAGCGTTGCCTAGTGGAAACAAATGGCACTGGAGCTTACCAGCACGCTTTCTAGTCAACTACTAAAGGTGAATGAAACTTCTGTAGCTCCATTAGTCATCAATATAGGAAGAAAGAAAATAAATTTTAGTACGGGCTTCTGACACATATATTTACATAAACGGCAAATTTTACACATTTTTAATTGAGTCATTAACGGAAGAATATGCGTCGCAAACACGCAATACGACCGTAGCTCAGCTTAATGCTGCAACCCTGAGAAATACATAGTCATGTCAGTGTGCAGTCATGCATGTAAAGCTAGGGAGAATTGATGAAGCTGAGAGAGTACCTACAACTTTCAGATTTGACTTCTGTATAGACAATAGAGATACATAATGTCGGGCATGTCACCAGCGGGGTGAGCACTGCCGTCTTTACCATGAGAGCACACGGAGCCGTGCCCGAGGCTCCCATACTCAGGGGGCCTCGAAGGACTTCTCGGGGGCAATCTTCTGAAAGAGAATCGAGTTTTAAGGCGCAAAAACGATGTATTCGGTCTATGTGCGGCTTAAAATCTCTCTCATTCTAAATCATTAAAATTGGTGTGGATACTACTACAACCTTTACAACTACAAAATTAAGGTGTAAGGATCTAACTGGACCTTATAATATGACTGTTCCTCTTTTAATAGTTCCTTAAATGTTTAATTTAGCGTTTGTTTTACTTTTCTAAACTTACGTACGTACGTGTTTAAGAGTGATTGCAATATTTGTACGCCTTCACGGGAAAACATAGCGCACTGACATAATACTGATCCACGTGTATATAATATAATATTTCACAAATATTCTGATTCTGAAGGACCGAAAATTACCTATTCGCACAACATTTGTTTCGGGCTCGTTGTTATTTTTTCAAAAATCAGTTATCACAAGGCATACACTACGCCATTATAATTATTATACTGTATTTGTTTACTTATAATAAATGGTATTATTTTAGTATTTATTTTACTACAATTCGCTTTTTACCTTTCCAAAAGGGCCGCCAGTTGTTGTGTGCCCAAGGGCACCAGCCTAGTTTAAAACGGCCCTGCGAGATGAGTAATCATATCTGACCGTTAAGTTTGGCTAACGACGAGTACTTGTGTAGCGAAAAGCGTGGGCTCAATGTATGAGAAATGTGGAACAAAGCGCCTCACGCTGTATTTCGCTTATGTTTAGTTCAATTTGCTGTAAAAGCGTGTTTTATAGTTTTTTTTTTAACTTTGATTCATGGAATTCGAGATTCACTTTTTTGTTTATGAGGTTTTAACTTGAATAATATGCAACCTATTGTGTAATTTAGCTCGTTCCAATCTTTTGTTGCATTTACTATTATTTGTTCTGGGAGCAGTAAGCTCTATGTCATTCAATTTACTGCTTCTTTTGAAATATTAATGTGTTTTTCTTTTTAATGGTATCAGAGAGGGTATGGTTCGATACGACATTTTGAATGAATATATCTGTGTGAATCGTTTGTTATTGTGAAAACTCGGCCTCGGAATGCTGTTCCGATGTGCGCAGGCCATAAGGAGTAGGGTAGCGCCGATGGAGCAGGAACACAATTGATGGCAGTGCGGGTTGCGTTGTGCGCAGAGCGGCGTCGCAGGAGCTGGATGCGCGGCGCAGCTCGTTGGCGGAGAAGTTAGCGCGCAAGCAGCGCCGCCGCGACAAGAAGCGCAAGAAACTGCAGCGCGAGGGCGGCGACGGCCTCGACGAAGACGACGCTGACGGTGAGTTGTTGCCGCACACACAGACACACGATATTTGGTTTTAAACAGAAGGCTTCAAGACATTTCAATTAAGACCTTGCTTGACACAATCGCTAGTTTTGGTAGGATAATTGTTTTTATTTTCATTCTAGTAATGTTTTTAGAGTTTATTGGTTTTACTCGCTCTAGCTAGAGCCTCAGGCGTCCTAATTGACAGCGATCGTACGATGACACGATGTGTTCTCGTCGTAAGATGAGTTCAAACATACAGATTTTATCAGTGTCCTATTTGAAACTCGTAAGTAATCGTGCGAGCACATGAAATCTATATCTATACTTATAATAAATCTGTAGAGAGATCAATTCTGTACATTGAATATATTTTCAAAAGGGTATGATTTATTAGTCAGCAATTTAATTCATTTTGTGTTTCTTAAATAATAGGATTTGCCCTCAAAATAGTAGATTTGTCACCAAAATGTAGTCACCAAACAATATAAAATCAATTCCACAATAAATTACCGAAAATCATGGAGACATGGGGTCAAGTACCAAATTAATGGTTTTGTATGTATTATAAAAGGTTTGTCCTAATAGTATTTAAGCAAACTAATTTAAAGAGATCACCAATAAATCATATAGTATATCACTAGAAAATTTCATGAAGGTCTAAAAATGTAGGGTGGTCGTCATCATCCTTTCAACTAAAAGAGTCTACTACTTAACTGGAATGTGCCTCCCCCAAGGATCTTAATTTCCACAGGTAGTAGTAGTATAACTATATTTAAATTAAATTTCTAGCTGAATAGTAAATAAAACCCTTAATTAAAATCAATATTTATTGTTAAAATAACAATCACTGAATAATCAGCGCTGGTTTGGATTTTGAAGGGCGCTCCCTTTTTCTGTTCTGGCCGATAAGTTATTTTTTTGGTTTTCTCTTCCCTTTGAACATTTTTTCATTAAAATTATAAACTGATGTATTAAATTGGTAACGAATACATTATTTTAATAACTGACTGAACGAAATAAAATGTAACTTCTGTATTGGTGACAAAATAACAAATAAAAAGGAGTCGCAATCAGGGATCGATTAATCGATTTATTTGGTGACAGATCTACCATTTTGAGCACCAAGCTATATTATATTATTTGAGTAATAAAACTATTATTATAAGGACGAAGTTTATATTCATGTAATGCACTACAATTTTATTGCGGGTATTGGCGGTGGTGGTATATACGGCCTCTCCTGACATATTGTCGTCCTCGACACGAGTCTCTTTAACGTCTTCGTCCAACAACGGCATCGAAAGACCGACCCCAGGCTGCGGTAGCAGACCGCTGGAACCAGCAACATTAACAGTTCCAGGCTCTGAGTTTCATTTAAGGAAGGCATCGAGGGACCTGTCCCTGAAAGTGGTGCTCTCTCCGGTGACTCGTTTTCACTATTATCCTCATCTGCAAACCGGTTACAGTTCTTAGATACCTACTTTAAAGATACCTACGCACTTCTTCTGGTTATCCAGTTTATCCACAATATGATCGACAAGTGATGTCACCTCGTCTTCCATGGATTTTACAGGTCTAAAGCCAAATTGATTTGGCGCTAATGTGGTGATTTTCTAAGAAGTTGACTAGACGGGAGTTAAATATTTTCTCCAGCTTTTTTGATAGAACTGGTAGCACCGATATTGGCCGATAGTTATTCACATTGTCTCTGTTACCCCCCTTGTAGATAGGGTGAACGATAGCCCTCTTGAGAACTTTGGGGAAATTACCACTCTCTATCAGAATAATGTAACGCTAATGTAACAGATGTTATAGATGTGTGTAATAACTGGTACCAATTTATTGCTGCATTGTTGAAATTGCCCTGCTGTAATACCATCCCATCCAGCGGCAGCATCTCTGCGAAAACTAAAGATAATGGTAGAGTCTGACATACGAAACATGAGCCTGGAAAAAAGCGGCAAATTCGAAAAATCTAGCTCTGGTGTCACTGTGTATAGTAAGAAAAATACATTTTGATTTTGATTTTACATCATGGATTAATAAATTATGGACAAATATTATTGTTGTTTTATATCATACGATTTGGCTCTACCGTTTTACCAGAGCTAGATTTTTTTAATTTGCCGCATTTTTCCAGGCTCATGTTTCGTATGTCAGACTCTAGTGACTTCAGATTCATCCGTTGGTAGGAGTGTGAGAGAATAAGGAGGGGAGCTTTTATTTGTTTGTCTTGATTGGTATGTTGGCCGGTTTATATATTTTTGGGCTAGGTTATTGACATTACCAATGTTAGGAAAAAAGTGATTAACTCTATTAACCGAAAGAGCATTATTAATTTGGTTCCAGGTTTATCAGTTCTAAGGGGGGGTTTTTATAATAGATTTAATAACTTTCTAGCTTTGGGTTTATTTTTAGCTTTGGTAAATTCTTGTTTTTCGTAGGATAGCTTTAAGTTTTTGAGTAATTTGTTACAGAAATTACTATATCTCACGTATGTCACTTTCAAATTATAATGATTTGGTTGGGTTGGTTAACTTACGGGCCATGGCGTTCCTATTACGTACGCACCTGAGTAATCCCAGTGTGCTCCAGGGCTTAATTAGTCTATTTTTAAAGGGGATATGGTTTATAATTGAGTATTGATTAATAATTTGGCTAATTGTCGACACTAGATACTCAGCTGCCATGTCAGCATTGAAAGTGTTAAATACTTGATTGAAGTCCGTGTCTTCACTGAGTGTGATACGTGACTTCGAAAATGTAACACCGAAGGTCATGTCCCCGCTAGTTTACGAGTTCGAAAGTCTTAACAACGAATGCACGCCACCTCGAAAAACTTGACAACGAATGCACGCCACCTCGAAAAACGTAACGCCCTAGTCATGCGATCTCGAGTAACTAAATCTAGAATATTCACTTTTTTGAAAATCTTAACCACGAATGCATCTTCCTCGAAAAAATTAAGTCCATAGCCATGTGATCTCAAATAACTAAACCTCAAATATCCTAATCATCATAATTATTCAATTACAAAGATCAAAACACAAAGAGCAAGATCACATGGCAATGGACTTAAGTTTTTCGAGTTAGATGCATTAATTTGTATTGCATTATAGCAATCACTGTGTAATTTAATCGAGCGGTCGCTGTGTTGACAGCTATAAGTGGAACGTTCAATAAATGGGTCAGGCGGGTGCATATGAAATTGCTCAATATGCATTTAACCCAACACTGAATAGTCTACACGCTTGCTTGTGAGATTTGAGGACCAAGTTCCAATATTAAAGCTACTCTATTAAAATCTATTCAAGAACTTTAAGTTTGCCAAAACAATGTGTTTACAAGGCGAATAGGAACATTTAAAAAGCAGCAGAGCGGTACCCGATCGCGGCCGGTGTAATTATAAATATAAAAGTGGTGCGGAGGCGAGCTGGCGCGGCGCCAGCCGGCGCGCGGCATTCTTTGCGGGGACTCCAGCCCTGCCGCACTCACTCCCAGCATCAGCGCTCAGAGGTGCGTATACCGCCCGCACGCCGGCCGCAAGCCGCCCGCACGCCGACCGCAAGCCGCCCGCACGCCGACCGCAAGCCGCCCGCACGCCGACCGCAAGCCGACTGCGCGCTGCTCGCACTCCAAACAACACTATTTCGTGTATTTGTGTCGCGGCTATTTCCGTGCAGACCGCGTGTGCCACGTTGTGCGAACTGATCATTTTTGTGTTCTTGTCTAAATTTTAATTTCCCGTACCGTGTAGCCCATTTGCTCGCCACCTCAAAGCATTCTGCTTCCTAAAATACCCCGCCCCGTTGCCGAGACAGTGTCAAAACATTGAGTCCCGCGAGTCGACTACGTTTTAGGTTAGTAAATGATCGGTCGGGATATGCGAGGGTGTTCATACTGTTATTCCTTTGGTAGATATATGTAGATTTGAAACGCGTTCGTGCACAAGTCAGTGTCAAACCATAAAACTAGGAAAACATAATGGCCCCGTGACATTTATGCTGTGTATGGAAAGTAAGAGTGGTGGCGTGCGCAGACATGGCGGAAGCAGTAGAGGCGACGGCGGCGCCGCAGGAGCTGGCGCGCGCGGGGCCGAGCGCGGCGGACGCGGACGAGCTGCGCCAGGACGCGGACGGGCGGCGCCAGGACGCGGACGAGCGGCGCCAGGACGAGCTGCGAAAGCGCGCGCGCGACCCGCCCATCGTCTTCTCGGACATCGACGTGAGTGGCCGTGCCTGCATCCACACCCAATCGCCTGACCTAGTATTAGCTCTGTACAGTGTGTGCCTCAACATTTGTCATTCCATATTATCGACGTCCCGTTCGAACAGTCGCATTCGAACTATTGCAGAATTCAGATTTTCCATATGTTAACGTGAAGGTTATGACTGTTTATCAAGAACGGTACGCAGGCTTCTAGACAATCTGCATATCTATGGAGCCGAGGGCTAAACGTACGAAATGCGCAAACCGTGGTGCTACTTGCTTGCGTGCAAAAGTTGCATGGCAATGAAAGTTCATATTGCGCATACATTTTGTCGTGACTACATTACCGAATTGTGCGTGTTGATGAGGTGATCGCTGATGTGTTGGTAGAGAATGCGCACCCGTGGGCGTCCGATGGTGTGCTGGAACAGCTCCGTCTGTACACATGACTGGTCAATCGTGGACGGAGCCAAATTGTATTAGTCAAAGCATGTGTCATGCTTTATGAAAATTTATGTCATCATAAAATATATGTGTTCCATTCCAATGCCATAATGGAATTATGATTTCAGAGCACGAACACTGTGATAACTGTGACGCTGTAAATGAGTATGTTCTGTAGGAAAGATCCAAAAAGAAACGGATTGAATAGTAGAATAGACGATCGACCTCTGTACATTGTGGTTGCAGGGCGTGCAGGAGTTCGAGAAGCTGGCGGCGGCACTGGCGGACGCGCAGCTGTCGGCGGAGGAGCGCCAGAGCCTGGACGAGCTGCAGCAGTACCTGGTGCACGGCGAGGGCAGCTGGGTGCTCGGCGATGACTTCCTCGCGTTCGTAGGTAAGTAGCAGTTAGTGATAGCCACGCTCCCGATTCACTGCGGCTTGTAATAAATAGATGAACGGGACTGAACTGATCGCCATACCATTTGTGCGCCACTTTTTTGGGAGTCCACAAAAGCGGCGCAGAAATGGTAACTCGTGTCCGCGCGGCTGGCAGGGCGGCTGCTGGGCTGGGGCGAGGCGCGCGTGCGCGTGGCGGCGCTGCGCTGCCTGGCGGCGGCGGCGCTGCGCGAGGACGTGTCGCTGCTGCTGCACCAGGACCGGCGCCACCACGCGCTGCTCAACTACGCGCACGCCGTGGACACGCTGTCGCCGCCCGAGCAGCACGCGCTCGCGCTCTTCGTACGTACTGCTCCACCACTCGCTCGACACCATCTTCTATGTCGCTTTTATTCATTAATAGCTTCTGCCACTGGAACTGCTTCGCGCCCCCCCATACAACATGTCTCGTCTAATAGTCTGCTTCAATAAATGGCCTGTCTGACACTGAAGGAATTTTTCAAATCGGACCAGTAGGTAGTTGCCGAGATAAGCACGTTCAAGCAAGCAAACAAACTCTTCAACTTTACAATTTTAATATTATGTGACGCAAATGATTTCCTAAATGTAACGGCCGTCTTGGTCACCCAGAGTAACATCAGTCATATCACACCACACAGCAAGTGTCTAGACATTTAAGGACCAAGTACGTTATTGAGTATTGATGCACTTGAGATTTACTATTTTAACTTTTTGCATCTCAACAGAGATCCAAAAAATTCTCAATACTTGCTAGTGAAATCCAATTTAAATAAAACTTGTTACAGAAAAATAGAAACCGACTTCACAAAACAATTTAAAAGAAAAAAACCGTCCAAGTGTTTTGTGGAGTCGGTTACTACTATTTTAACTCGGGTAGCTTCACTAGTAACCAACAATTTACCCATGTACACATCAAACAGGTTTTTCTAGATTGACTTTTTACCTCCTCTATGTAACCACGTACTACCCCTGTTTGTACAAAAATAAAACAAAATGCATTTTTGTAAATACCTAACGGTATCAATTAAATTACTGAAAAGCAAACATGTTGATTTCGATATATGTTTGTTCTTTCCAAACTAATGTAAGGCACCTTCCGCGATATACGGCCAGGACGCAAACACGTTGGTCGATGCGGGCCGTGCGTAGACGCTCACTATGTTTCTGAATTTGGTTGTTGCGGTCACTGGCCGTGGTTGTGGCTAAAATCGTAAACTGTTATTTTTACGTAAAGGTGGAATATATTTTTAATAAGCAAATTTTAAAGGCCTGTTGCGTTAATTCGCCAGTTATCCACTTGCGTGTATGCCGTGTGCTGCATGTAACGTGTTGGTCTCCCCCTGCAGCTGTGCAACCTGTTCGAGAACATCTCGTCGTCCGAGTGGCTGCTGTACATCAGCGAGTGGGAGCACAACGGACAGCCGCTGTCCAACATCCGCGCCACCACCAAGGTAGGGCGCGCGAGCCCAGTGCGGCAGGCCGCGCGAGCCCAGTGCGGCAGGCCGCGCGAGCCCAGTGCGGCAGGCCGCGCGAGCCCAGTGCGGCAGGCCGCGCGAGCCCAGTGCGGCAGGCCGCGCGAGCCGACTGCGAGCGAGACTGTTGCAGGTGTGCGTGCACGCGAGCCTGAGCGCGGACGCCGAGCTGCGCGACGTGGGCACGGCGCTCATGCACAACATCGCCACCAAGGAGGTAAAAACCGTGGTCTGTATCCGCTCAGCTTTACTTGTTACTCGCCGGCACTTCCTGTCAAATACCTTTTGCTTTGCTCCGAACTTGCCTTTAGAAGTCTAGTCTAGTAGGTCAGACAAACGGAGCTACTCGACAAGAACTGTATGTGTCGTGTCACTGCGATAGGTATAGTAATAATGTTCAAACAGTACCATTCATATATAATAAGTCGTAAATACATATGTACCTATATTAGGGTTTATTTGTTAGTGCCAACAACATTAACCGCCGGGAACACTGAACACTCCAAACCAAACAGTTTTGTAATGAGCCGTGACTTATTTTGCAAACATTATGCTACCTAGGCTAATGTTATCTATACTTATAATAAATCTGTAGAGAGGTCAATTCTGTACATTGAATATATTTTCAAAATAACTATCAGGGGGTGATCAGTGATCGATACTGATGCCAAAAATGCAATCAGTAAAATTTTTGTCTGTCTGTCTGTCTTTCTGTCTGTCTGTCTGTCTGTCTGTCTGTCTGTATGTTATTAATAGGAACAAAAACTACTGGACGGATTTTAATGAAACTTGGTACAATTATTCTTCATACTCCTGGGCAGGTTATAGGATACTTTTCATCACGCTACAATCAATAGGAGCAGAGCAGTAAAGGAAAATGTTGGGAAAACGGGAGAAGTTACACCAATTTTTAAGCTTTCGTCGCGTGTGCAGCCTTAATGGTTAAAGATACATAGAAATCATGTATGACGGAAATATTCTACATAAAATTATCTAAAAAAAATCCACAACAGCATATGTCTATCTTTAATGGTTGACTCACAATAACACGTATAACTCCTGATAGTTTACCAGTTCGGAGCTTTCTGATTATTCGTTATTGATTTGTTTACTCTTATGTTTATAATATTCTCGCTCATGCCTAATTAACAAAAGATAACATTATAACATATTCTATAAAAAAAGAATCATAGAAATCGGTGTAGAAATACCAAACTTATACATAAAATACGATAATCAGCAGGTCGGTCTAAGTATTTAAGTCGGTATAATAATATACGGTCTAATATAAGGCGGGAGGTCCGAGCGCGAGCTTCTCATCCCGACAAAAGTTAGGCTTTGGTAGCGGTAATCGACATCCACACTGGCGTAGCCGCGGGGGTCCTCTATAGGTTATACATCAGAACAACACATAGACTACTTTTTGTCGCGAAAACCGACATCCACGCGGGCGGAGCCGCTGGCGACCGCTAGTTAATCATATACATCTAATTTTGAGTAAGTATATCCAATTAAATGGGGACATACTTATTTAATTAATCTTCAATTCTAATTGTGCTAATATTAATGAGATATCCTCTCACATTGTTTCGAAATGAAGTAAAGCCTTATTTTGTTATACATATAATGCCATATTATTTTGTGACGCAACACTGGCGGACGGCGTGTTGCCACTGGCACAACCACCATTTGTGATGCTAATCTTTTATTTATTACTCTGCCCACGAACGCCAGCGAAATCAAAATATCAGCAAGGCTTTATTGTTAAGCATGACTTACCGTTTCTGGTAATAAAAAAAAAACTTTTAAGTATAGGTACTTACGTGAATACTTTTTGAAAGATATTCCGAATTCGGAAGTTCTTTGTCAGTAGACACTCCGACACAGTCTCGCCAGTCGTCTCGCTGGAGTCCGTAGCTGCTGTTATGTGCGCCCCTAAAGCTGTAAATAAACAAGCGGTCGGTCGGCACTGCGTCACGTGGGAGATATTGTAAATAAATACGCAAATAAATCTGATATCTTTAGTGATTAATTCGAAGTATAGACCCCTCAGAGACGGAAAAGTTGCATGCACGATCGTGTGGCGACTGGCGGTCAGCCACTGCTGCCACGCTCAACTCCCCTTCTGCATGCTCCGCTTGATATGCTGTATGCTATTATGTATGCTGTATGAGCAATTATTTATGTATTTATTTTTGTTTCTTACAATTTTAATTGGCTATCCAGTATTATATTATAAATAGGTATACAATGTGTAATAAAAAAAGCCCCGTCTGATCCGTCTGACCTGTACCCAGTTAAGATTCCATTGATGAAATACCACCCGCATACATCATTATGGCAATTGGTACGGGAGGGGAGCAATGACTCCAAAGCTCTTGAATATTGCCGGCGTCATGCCACAATCGGCAGAGTTGTAGCTTTTTTTAAAAATTTGCATACTTATAGTGAAGTTGCAACTGTTTCGAATAAAAACAAATAAATAGGGGTTACAAAATCCATTAGGTATTCTTTTATTAAGATGATTGCCTGGGTTGTTATTTCGGGTTTGACGGGGTAACCTTACACATTGTATACGTGCGGGAGCGCGAGTGCTGCAGCGCGTGTTGCAGCGGCTGGGCGCGGGCGCGGCGCTGCGCCGCCTGCTGCCGCGCGCCGCCAACAGCAAGGTAACGCGTGCGCCGCCAGCCGCCACATCTGGTCACTGAGCACCCCTACGACATACATGTAACATTTGTAGCTTATGCCGCACGTCTAGGATCCCTGCACACCATCACCTCGTAACCTATGTCCGAAGTCTGCGTCAGGATGGCTGGACCAAATGAGATTTTGGAAGTTTGAACTGTACCAAGTTTTAGTACCTTGTACTTGGTACCAGATATCAAATAATTTGTACCTCACTAAAAACGGATAGCTATTATGAGGAAAATGTCCAGCTGGACCAAGCCGGTTTTACCTAGTTGTAGGCGTTATAACTTCTTCATGTTTTCGTCAATATTTTGTACATAATTGGTACCGCAACATATTATGTTTCTCTTATATTTTTTCGATAAGCCAGAAAAAAGGTTACACTTACAATAAGAACTTGTATTTGAAGAAATAAAATGTTTTTTTATATTGGTAGGGGAGCCCTAGAAGGGATTTCGAGAGTAACTTGAGCGCGTCAGATTAACGTATGGGAGAACGGTTGCATGATGCTGAGTACCTCCACCATAATATGAGCTTTTGATATATGTGCGTGAGTTTAGAGTAGTCCGCTAGATAACTAAAAACTGGAAAGCGTCTAAAGAAAGTCCTAAAGAAAGCTGTACATAAAACATTTTTAGGCCCCAACTAACATTTCCTCTGAATTTCTGCCTTATTCTCGCTTCCCCTACTCTATAGCCCTATCTGTCAAATGAGTGTCAAACACTATCGACCAGGAATATGCTTCACAGTTTTAAATCGATATCGACGTTCACGAAATTAAAAACATACTATACAAAAGAAAATAATTTAAATTCGATAAACGAGGTAGGAGTCGACCTGTCGCTGCCGGCCGTGGTGCGGAAGATGGTCGGTAGGGCAGAGTCGTGGGACGCGGTGGTGTCCTTCTGCGAGGACGTGATGTCGCAGAAGGAATCTGCGGAACGGGAGAGGGAAATCACGACTCCCTTCCCGGGCCGCAGAAGGCGCACCGGGCGCAGGAGAAGGGCGGACAACGCCCTTTTCCGCCCCCCATAAACGGGTCCAGGGGCGAGAGACTTGGGGAAGTTCCCGCCCCCCCTTTTCGATGGACCCGAGGCGGAGGCGCGCGCGGGTGTTGGCGCGCGCCTCTGAGGCGATGCACGGGGTAGTTTAACACCTCACTACCCCGTGCAGGAGGCGAGGCCCGGACAGCCGGGCCAGCACTAGTGCGGGGCTGCGGAATAATCTGGATTCCCGCGGCCCCGCGCGCACGTGCGAGGAGACACCGGGGTGGTTTTAGCCGGTAAGAGTCCGGCACACCCCTCCGCCTCTCCCCAGGCGGAGGAAAGTCCATGAGGATTTCTGCCTTTATAGTAGTGGGGTTACCCTCCAGGAGAACAAAAGTAGATAAAGCCCTTTTATTCAAGCGCGGCAGAAATTCAGAGGAAATGTTACATACCCTAAACTCACGCACATATATCAAAAGCTCATATTATGGTGGAGGTACTCAGCGGCAGGCACCCGTTCTCCCATACGTTACTCTGACGCGCTCTATAATAGCTTTCCGTTTTTATCGAGGTACAGTTTTTTTTTATATCTGGTACCAAATAGTACAAAATAGGTACTAAAACTTGGTATAGCTCAAACTTCCAAAATTTCTCTTGGTCCAGCCATCCTGACGCAGACGTGTTCGAATACGTTGTATAAGAAGTTGCCAAGCACAAACTTGACGAAGTCCCCTGCGTCACACAGGGTCAGGACGTGACTTTCTGTGCTTTTGCTTTGGAATCATAGCCCTTCAAAAGATCAACCGACTTGATGTGTTTTTTTGTTAAATTAAAATCTAGTTCAATTGGGACGGGTTTTAGCTGAATTGGTGTCATTTTGGTGTCGAGGATATTTTGGAGAGCTTCCCAATGATTATGCCGCATGTGGTGCTATTCAGTAGACGATCCAGTATACATTTCATGCGCAGCTTCCATCATGAAACCGCAACAAGAACTTTATTTCATGTGCAACACTTACTAACTGTCACACGTGTCGTCTTTAATTGTAACTCCAGTGTTTCTTGTTTAATGACAGGACTGCCACTGAAGAAAATAATTTAAATAACTTTATATCGTATTCAATAAGCCCTGGCTGACGCAGTCCTGACATGCGGAGACACGCGTTGTGTGACGTTGCAGGCTGTTGCTGCAACAGTGACCACTCGACGACTTGCTCTTGGTTTCATTAAATATTTGTTGTTTTCTAAGTAGGTATTTAAAGTGTTTGTCATAGACAAATGTTTACTTACTGCTTCATCACGTAACTCCTGGGACATGCCAAACTGTATATAAAACGTTTTAGAACGGTTGTTAGCACTGCGATAGCAAGACATTGACATACATAAAGTATCGCCGCACTTCGCCGCAAGGTCTCTCCCTGCGACCAGATCAGGTGAGGTGATGCTACATTTCCGTAACGGAACTTACATTATATATCTACAGTAGTATTATCTACGTATCTTTACTTCTAGTCTTGGACGAAGCCCAGCCCACCTATTCTAAAATCTTTTGGCTAAAACCAGCACATCCTGCCGGCTGCCAGCATATCAAGCTACCACAATCTATCATATTTCCTTAATAGATTTTCAACTTAATCGCTGAAGCGTAGGTATAGTTTAAGTAAGTAGTTGATTGGAAAAAATATACAGTTTTGGGTAGCTTGATGTTCCGGCATTAGTACTTACAGCGGGGTATTAACAAATACTTTTCCGAAAACCGTATCGACATCGGATCAGCTGAACACGAGAAAATCGCGGACAAACATACGTACATTAGGTCAAACTGAGAAGTTCCTTTTCAACCGACTTCTAGAGCTATGACGAAAGGATTTTTTCCTTCTTAGTGTTCTGTGATGTCGGTTTCTATTTTTTTTTAAGTCGATTTTAAAATAAAGTAGAGTCTCGCGGCTTTTTTGTCAATTGTTAATTGAAGAGATTGAGAATATGATATAATCAAAACTAAGCACCAGAAAATATACGCTTACCTCTTGCACCAGTGCCGGCCGCGTGTGGTGTCCTTCTGCGAGGACGTGATGTCGCAGAAGGAATCTGTGGTACGGGAGAGGAATTCGATTCCCTTCCCCGGCCACAGAAGGCGCACCGGGCGCAAGAGAAGGGCGGACAACGCCCTTTTTCCGCCCTCCATGAACGGTCCAGGAGCGAGGGACAGAGGCACGCGCCTCTGAGGCGATGCACGGGGTAGTGCAACACCTCACTAGTCACTACCCCGTGCAGGAGGCCAGGCCCGGACCGACCAGGCCGGTGTTAGTGCGGGGCTGAGGAGGAATCTGGATTCCCGCGGCCGGAACAGGAAGGTTTCACCAGGAAGGCATAGGTATTTACCTAAATCATTGGTCCACGTGCGAAGCCGGAGCGGGTCGCTAGTTAGTTTATGATAAGTCGCAATAACAAGGAAAACGTGTGCGTAATCTCTGTGTTGTAAGCCACTGTGTATATCTATAATATTGTGATGAATTACCGTCGCTATCTGCTGGTCATAAATCTGGCGAGGCGTGTACACTGCGCACACTCGCGCCGGATTTCCCCAAACTGCGCGAACACTCGAGCTAACAGATCGACGCGACGCGATTCGCCTCATTGGCTACGTAAGCAATTCCATGAGATGCTCAGGGCATTCTTATAAGATTTTAGTTTTAGCCAAGGTATTTGATGAAAATTTTCGCTAAAAACAAATACAGAAACCGTCTTACGTAAAAATGAACAAAATGGTTTGCTTAAGTTATACGTAATTAACTGTTTCTAATGCTCCCGTGCGCAAAACACTGAATTATTTACTTATGTAAACATAAACATGAACATTACAACACCTGTATTTACTCAAACAAAACAATAAAGATTACTTTAAAAATCACAAAAGTTTAATGATGCGAACAATGTTTTTCTTTCCATTCTTCCCTATCAACTGTCATTAGTGTATGTACTCATCATTCATGGATGTTAAACTATAGGATTAAATACTTATGAAGTAATGTAGCATTAAGCGCGTCACTACGTCAACAGCCCGTAGGAAGATGAACAAGTGCGTGCTGGTGTACACAGCATGTCAGGACGAGCTGATGTTATGTTAAGATTACGTTGTTTGAGCGGCGCGGTGACGGACTCGCTGCCACACGGCACGACGTGCCGGCTTCTGCTATTACTATCCACACTACTATATTGACATATATTTCGCCAATCCCACACATCTGGTTTAAAAATATCAAATAGTGGATGAGCTCTGCTAACAACTAATAATTTCATTAGATAAACAAGAAACACGTGGATTGCTGTATATAAAATTGTTTGTACACCACCATACTACCCGTAATAACAGTCATCATTTGCCATCATCATCCATTAGAGGGAGTCTTCGCACAGTATTTCATTTCGTGTCCCGCATCGAGCCAGCAATGGCAGCTAGACCCTACACGCTACACGATAGCAGGCAGTGACCCGACCGCCTCCATTGATTATCTCGCTAGTGTCAGATATTTTTAATTAAGTTGCATTTTCCAATGAGTTTTGAAGTTATCGGCATCGAAGTGGACGCGAACGGTCCACAAGCAAACCGACCTGAACTGTCATTCGATGCGAGCAGATCGATGTAGAGAAGTAGGTATAGAAGTCAGGGTCCGACGGTCGGCCGTCCCCGCGACGGCAGAGCGTCAGGTAGCGTGCGGCGCAGGTGTTCGACGAGGTGTGCGTGGAGCTGGCCATGGCGCTGCTGCAGCTGCTGCAGAGCGCGCCGCCCGAGGAGGTGCTGTGGCGCGCCTGCCGGGCGCTGGCGCGCTTCGCCGCGCACTCGCCCGACGTGCCGCAGCTCGTGGCGCTGGTGGGCCCGCACCCCGCCGCCTTCCGGTACGTGCCGCCCGCCCTCGCACTCTTGCCTGACCAGGGATATATTTATTAATGTTAATTCTATGTGTCCGGCTGAGTTGATGTCATCATCATCTACTTTGTAACATAATATCATCGATGACCAGTATTGTACTAAGTCTGGCTGCCGCAGTAGTGCCTGACACTGACACTGCGTATGTCGTTGCAGGGGCACGAGCGCGCGAGTGGACGAGCAGATCGACCTCATCATGAAGCACATTAAGTAGCGGCGCTGCGCATGCGCAGGTGTACATATACGATTACCTGATAGTACTAATGTATGTTAAGGCCAAATTTAGCGTAAGTACCTGAGCTTGAGACGAGCTTCGATTATGTAAATTTTATATACACGAATGTATTGATTCTATTTATATTGTTTACTGCACTAACACGCGGTGACTGCGGTGCATTTACACTATATGTACGTATTGTATAATTTTGTTATATAGTTACAAAAAAACATTAAATCTCTGGTATATTGATGTTCGTAGTATTATTTTCTAATTGGCTTCGGCGAAAAATAAATTATGCAAAGGTTGAATTCGCGTAGCGAGCGGCGAGCGTGGTGCCGAGCTGCCGCCGGCGGGAGGGCGCGGCCCGCTCCGTCGAGAGGTTTATCATCCTGACCCTATACACAGCAAACGGGACTTACACATCAAAATCTTTTCACTGAATAGCTATGCTAGCTAGCTATGTTCTATAGATTACGAAATTTGCCGCGGATTTTAACCACAAGCTTTCGTAAAAAACGTCAATCTGGAAAATCTCGCATGTGCGGCCATTGTGTTAGTGTCACCGCACACGGACCACCGCCACAACCACAAAACGCCGCCACTAGCATATTTCCCGTAGTTTTCATACACACGGCGATTGTTGCGTGTCAACTGTGCGGCCACTGGCTTCAACCGTGTGCGGCGAGTCCATACAAAATGTATGAAAATATATTCAATGTACAGAATTGACCTCTACAGATTTATTATAAGTATAGAAGATGTATGTGTACTACAGTATTCTCCACCATAAAGAGGTCAAAAAAAGGCCGCGATGGTATAAACTCAAAATTATTTAACTTGGCTGTAAAACAACACTTTTTGAACGTCACAAATTAAAAAAGACAGCCCCCAAAACGCCCACCCTTCACCACTTCCTATGTGTTCTCGCTGGGAAGAAGTGGCGCAACAGACTCCCCAGCAACACAAATATCTGTCTGTTGGTTTGAAGAACCTTTAATAAACAATATTTTCTTCATACACAATTTGTAACCTTGACTTCAAATTTGAGTTCAAGGTCAAAATTCAAGGTCACGTTTCTGAATGTAGAATAATCATTTTTCCAGAAGTGGTCAACCTTGCCGTCATTCTCTTTGAGCTTGAGGTCAAAGTTGCGTTCAAGGGCAAATGACATAAGGTTCAAGTGACTAAGGTCAAGGTGAACTGATCCCGGAGTTTATGCCGACGGAGTCCCGCCCGGCTGTGCTCCTACTTCTCGGCGATTTAAAAAAACTAAACTAACCTGTCCGAATCGGAATGCCCCATGACCCGAACTCGCTTCTCTAGCTCTCGTATCCTAAATTCTCCTATCTACAGGCATAATTTTGTAACCGATCCGTTCGCCTTCGTCGTCATTTTTACTACAAACGGTATATCTGAGACAAAAATCACCCAGATGTTTTTTGCATTGCACTAGTGTTAGGTGAAATATAAATATAAGTCAAAATCGAGAAAAAAATATACAAATAAAAATTCGCAAAAAATGTACAATTGTTTTTCGTCAGTGACCCGTTAGGTGTGTTCCAACCGGGCGGCGGGCGACGTCGGCTTTGAAAGCCGCCTGCACTGTCACGTTGAGAGAAGAGCGTTTATAAACATCGCTATTTTTTATGATAATTCAAGTACTAATTGTAAAAATATGTAAATAGCAGTTTGCGCCTAGATCCGGTATCTCACAACATAACGGATCGCGCGCTTGATCTTCTAGTTTGTAGTGACATCGATACTTATGCCTCACAAACAAATTGGTGATATCGGCTATGCTATGGCTGTGTGGGAGTGCGGAGTGCGGCAGTCGGCAGGTGAGGCGATTACTGCTCGGAGATAGCATCGCGTATCTGTGACGATTTGGAAAACGTGTCAATGTCGCGCATATGACTCCTTTACAACAAGACGTACGTAGATGCAGTAATCGCTGACATTAATATTAGCGACTGTGAACATTTGCTATCTCCGAGTGTCATCTTGTGCTCACAATAACATGCCATCGACAAATAAACACTTAACTTTTTGTGTAAATTGTCACGCAATTTGGTATTTTTTCAATTTACAAATGTTACATTTACTTCCTTATTTTACTTTTATAATTTATGCTCTTGTTTCAACGCATTTTTTTTGCGTTTTATAAAGTATGTTATTTTTACCCGGGCGAATAAAGTAGGCAGTTGCATCGTAATACGTGTACCGCAACGTTTGCTTTGTATTTTGGCCGGGTCAGCCAGTCGGGCTATTCGCTGTGTATGAAGTAGGTGGTGGTCGTGGTGGAGGTACCACGAATCGAGCGCACCGCCCATGGTGGCTAAAAAAGGAACCCTGGGCGTATAATCTGACACTGTTAACTAGAAAAGTTTACGCATTCGGGCATTCTTAGTGAAAATTAATACTAGAACATGGGTACTAGTAATAGATAACGAAACCGGCTGCAATAATAATGGCAAAAATAGTGCTAGTATATTTTATAAATTTCCAAGAGCAAGTTGGAAACAGGATCAACGACCTAAATGAATAATCGCTGTCAGGAAAAAAATACAGTTTTGGGAGTATGACTGTTTGATTTTTTTTATATGTACATGTTTTGTCTAAGCTGGGATGCTTTGACAATCGATTGTAATTCACACAAAGCACGCCTTGGCAATAAGGCGATAAAAAGGCTGTAGGGTTACATTTGCGCAGCAAGCGAAATCGTGCGTTTATTGACAGCAGCAGTCGACAGCCACACGGAACAGCCTGTGAGAATGTTTCCTTCTATCCACCAAAGCGGACATGTTATAGTGTTTTGTTGGCCCAAGTGTGGTAGGAGCTCATGGCTAAGGAACAGCCGCACGGGTTAATCGATCATAAGGTTATGCAACGAAACAAAATCACCACGTTTGTCACGCGTGCATTGGCAAGTTGTTACAATGCAAGCAGTTGAATATTTTTGTTCTTATCGTGTTGGCTGCTGGTTCATCATCTCAGCCATAGGACGTCCACTGCTGAACATAGGCCTCCCCTTTAGATCTCCACATACACCGGTTGGAAGCGACCTGCATCCAGCGTCTTCCGGCGACCTTTATAAGATCGTCTGTCCATCTCGTTGGTGGACGTCCTACGCTGCGCTTGCGTGGTCTCCACTCTAGCACTTTTCGACCCCATCGGCCATCTGCTCTGCGAGCAATATGGCCTGCCCATTGCCACTTCAGCTTGCTAATCCGGTGGGCTATATCGGTGACTTTAGTTCGTCTACGGATCTCCTCATTTCGGATTCGATCACGTAGAGAAACACCGAGCATAGCCCTCTCCATAGCTCGCTGAGCGACTTTGAGCTTTGAGATGAGGCCGATAGTGAAAGTCCACGTTTCGGAGCCGTAAGTCATCACTGGTAACACACATTGGTTGAAGACTTTCGTCTTGAGGCACTGAGGTATGTCGGACGAAAGGATATTGCGTAATTTCCCGAACGCTGCCCAACCGAGTTGGATTCGGCGGTTGACCTCTTTCTCGAAGTTGGACCTACCTAATTGGACTACTTGTCCTAAGTAGATATATGAGTCAACAACTTCGAGTACCGAGTTTCCAACAGAGACCGGGGTGGGCACAACATTGGAATTTGACATAATTTTTGTCTTGTCCATGTTCATTTTCAAGCCCACAATACTGAGTTCCTCCATCGAGTTTGCCATGACTACGATATCATCGGCAAACCGAAGGTGAGTGATGTATTCGCCGTTGATGTTGATGCCAAGTCCTTGCCATTCCAGGAGCTTGAAGGCGTCTTCCATTGCGGCAGTAAACAGTTTCGGGGAGATAACGTCCCCCTGTCTTACGCCTCTTCTCAATGGAATCGCCTTCGTACTCTGCTCCTGTACTCGGACTGACATGGTGGCGTTATTATACAAACACTTCAACACCTCGATGTACCGATAGTCAATACGGCATCGCTGGAGTGACTCAAGTACCGCCCAGGTTTCCACCGAATCGAAGGCTTTCTCATAGTCCACAAACGCTAAGCATAATGGCTGCTGTTTACCTGACTATTAAAGTGTTATACAGAGAAGGAAAGCAGTTAGTACGAACACAATCAAAGCGCCTTACATCGAGTGCAATGCTCATGTTATGCCAGGTACCATCTTGTTGCTGCCGAGATCACGTGAGCTTGGAGCGTTTTTACTCAATTTCAACAAAAAGCTTGAAAAGCTAGATTATTTTGTGTTTATGAATTAGTAAAAATTATTATTGGCTTTTGTTTAGTACTTTAAGATCATAAGGTTAGGCAAAGCTTGGCGCGGTCGGTCTGTGGTTGGGTGACCATCTTGTCATGACGAGTTTCTCCGTGTTTCGGAGGGCACGTTAAATTGATGGGTCCCGGTTTATATATGTACATCTCTGGTAGTCGTCGTTACGAGTAGTCAGAAGCCAGAAAGTCTGACAATCAGTCTTACCAATGGGTATTGGATTGCCCAGGTAACTAACTGGGTTGAGGAGGTCAGACAGGCAGTCGCTCCACGTAAAAATCTGGTACTCAAATGCATCTGGTTAAGACTGGAAGCCGACCCCAAAATAGCTTAGGAAAAGGCTAGGCAGATATAGGCCCAACTGTAACCCTTGTATGATTATAATAGGATGGTTATTAATAAATTAATAAAAATAAATAAATTACATTGTTTCAATGTGATGGAAATATTTACAATTTATTTACAAAAGTTAATTAAAATATTTACATAAAAAAATAATGATTAAAAAATGGCGTCAAAAAATTCCTCCTCATCGCTGCTCACTGGGAGTGTACCTAATTGTTTCAATGACATTATTTTACTATAATATTTTTAATATTTTTGTAATAATTACGTAAGTAAATACAAAAATACATTTGAGATTTGAAAGTCCGCCCTGATCGTTATCGCTAGTTGGCGCTGTCATCGCGCACAATAAACTAGTACCTAGTCGGTATGGTGCCAACGTTCCAGGTTTTGATCATTCTGTTTGAACCCGCCTGTCTCTCTGTGCTGACTGCTGTGCCTCACTGTGAACTGTAAATACTAATTGCAGTCTCATTTAATTGAGAAATAGCTTGATACACTTTAACAGCAACTCAGCTAAACTGATTCGAATCTTTGTTATACAAATTTAATGAATAATACATTAATTGTATACTAAACTGACTAGTTTCGCTGCTTGTGTTTCACTTGAGAGCATCGCGATGTTTGTGACGGCGAGAAGATATTGCTATTATAAACGAAAGTCGTTTGCCTGATACGGACGGGTATGGATTCCCACGGCATCGTCTGTAAACCTTATTTATAAATTGATGAACCAAATGTACAGATTTGGTTCAGGTGGAGCGGTGTGCTGGACTGTTGCTGGTTCAAAACCCGGGATGTTATTATACTTTGGAACAGGGTTTGTTGCTAAGTACGGCATGTACTACTAGGATTATCTTTTCGACTCAAAAGAATAACAATAAAAATGTCGCGATAAGGCGCGTATGTTTGCGGCGGCCGCGTAGACTGTCGACATCAGCCAACAGTGCGACAGATGCCGAGCAGTTCCGGCACGTTCCGCGTGCTGCGAGCCTCTTTCGAGGGCCTGTACGAATACTAGCCTCCGGCCGCTGTTTCGCTCGTGTCCCAAGGGAATTACTTCCCGCACATGAACAAAAATTTGTGTATAGGTATACTTACTCGTATATTTAATTCGGATATAACTACATAAGCGCTAACCCTTCAGTAGTTTTAGTCCATACATTCTTATGAGCTTTCGCTTTTATAAAGGTACCTATTAGTAGGATTATTAAAATGAAACAATAGTAGATACGCGTATTGCTAGGTATTATTTAATGTACTATGTAAGTAGGAACACTACCACAATAGGTACAATCTGTAATAATATGTGCAAGTACCTACTATGTTTTGATTACAAATAATGTTTTACTTAAATTGCCTACCTACGCAATACGCTTCAAACTGTAAGATAAACAGGCTCTTCAGATGATAGCCACCCGCCGGCTGGACCATCAGCACGCGCGTCACCGTGCGCCCGACCTGCCGCATGCCGCGGCTAGCGGTAGCGTGACAGACTGGGGCGCAGGCCAGGAACATGCTGAACGATAAGGCCATTCGCATTTTAAAGGGAGAAACGAGAGCATTATCATTTGATGGGTCGTGAACGGAGAGTGACGCATTGAAATTTACATCTGCTGTTATAGTATAACAATGAAACGTGCGCTAAACCCACGCTAACTCCGCAGCGCGACGAGAACGCGAATACACTCACTTCCTTGTATCGGAACGATATCGGCTGAATGAATAGAAAGCGGCCAGCTTGTTTATCATTGATAATAGTTGGAACAAAATACCCTCGCGACGGTGGAACGCAATGGCGTAAAGCGCTCGGTGCTTGTTTACAGATTGCGTCCGATCAATGACATGCGATCGTTTTATTTCTAGACCTTTATTACATGACCTACCGGACCAAAATATATACCTGACAATATTTTAGGCATCCTATCCATTCTGCATGTAGGTATGATCTTATACTACGTCAACACGCTTTTAGCACCGAATAAATGGTACACTTGTAGTGAGGCGCGCAGATCTCCTTACCTAGTACTGGTAACTAACTGTTACTCTACTAGGTAATATTATACACTAGGTACCTATATTGTGGCGATTTATGACTAAGTTTTAGATAAAGGGTTGAAATTTACTGCCTGTTCACTAAACCGTTGCTTGCGCCTCTGGCTGGTCAAACTCACAAATGATCTCATACTTAAGTCCAGAGATTCACTAGGAATAAGGTAAGCACAAACTACTCACATGCACTTGACAACTGTGTCGGCGCCGAACTGCAAACAGTCGTGTGCAGTCATATCAAGTACGAGATTCGCATGCGGCGGAGGCTCCAGCCGCAGACATGGGCAGCACCGCGGTGCGAACTGAGAGGCTCCTTATCGAGTGCACCTGCACGTGCAGCGCGCTGTGACGCCGCGCCGCCCGCCGCCACCGCCGCACTCGTGTGCCACCGCGCGATTAACTAGTAACTAGTATTTTATTAGTATTTTATTCGTTGTTTGACTCATGTGAATCTTATAAGTGTTTGAAGTTAGTTTACACCTAGCTACCAATATTAAAACAACTTTGTTTTCTTCTCTGAATCAGTGAAATATGGACCGATGTAGATTCACTGAAGAGTGCCGAGGTGGAGGCTGGCATTAACACGAACTGTCGTATGTAGTGGGGTAGTGGTGCAGTGGAGGAGCGGCGCGCTGCAGGTGCCGCGGCACTGTTTGTCCGCATTGTTGACTCTACGCCTCGGCTGAGACTGATACCGAGATAATGAATCAAATTATAACGGGTGGCGGGTCGCCTGCGCAGGCACAGTGATACTCGCACGGTCGCCGCAAACGGACTCTCACTGGCCGCGCACTCTCCGCTGCTTAATACGGAATAATAAGAAGTCGCGCGAGTGATCCTGCGTGGTTTAGCGGTGGTCGCTAGCGGCGCACACAGGGCGGATGGAGGGCGCGGAGGGGCGGCGGGTGCCGGGGGCGCTGGCGCGCCGGCTGCCGCTGCTGCGCTGGCTGCCGCAGTACTCGCGCGTCACGGCGCTGGCGGACCTGGTCGCGGGCGTCACGCTGGGCCTGACGCTGGTGCCGCAGAGCATCGCCTACGCCGCGCTCGCAGACCTGCCCGTGCAGTACGGCCTCTACTCCTCTTTCCTCGGTACGTTCACACAGTGTTCTGTAGCTGAGCGCACCAGACACTTGCTAGTTCGTTGCCTAGTAGATATTACCTAATGTATTACACGATAAATTATATTTTGCAAATAGGTTGAAATCAACATTTTTACACATCAAAACATTTTTGCGTTTCCTAACTGACTGCCTTGAAAAGAAACTCCGAAACAAACTCAAGGATCATAGTCTCGACTCGTTAGACATACAAAATATGTGCACAAGATTACTTAATGCGCATGCGCGTGGTCTCAAATGGATTACTTTGGAGAAGCAATAATTTTATTTGGACAACGTGCATCTCACTCAATGTCAGTACGGCCGGCAGCCCGGCCGTACTGACATTGAGTGAGATGCACCTACTATGCCCAGCATAGCGCACTACTTTCAGTGCTAGCTGGGTAACTACGTAACAGGAAATACTAGCTGCGATGTGTCGGGCATCTATTGTTATGTGTTAGCATTATTATTCGTAGAAATACCTTGATTTCTCCTATCGTGTGTATGTTTGATTTTCATTGTTCTTGAATATCGTCTTTGTTGAATAGGTACACCCCGTCACGTATGAACTACGCACTCGCACTGTTACAGACACTGAGACACCGTCATTTCATATAGATACAAATAGATATAACCAGTTTGTAAAGAAATATGTTTTCAGAAATATCTTTATTTATATGGACATAATTATTTACAATTTAATTTGGCATTTTGGACATCCCATCTGGTCTCTTGCCATCGTCACGTGCGAGGCCCTTCGGTTCTAAAACAGCTGGCACTCCGGTGGTGACAAGAGCACGACGGATGATGTCATTAACACTGGCGTGCCGTGCCATGCGACCTGCGCTCTTGCTGCAGGAGAGACCATGGTGCCCAAGGCAGTCCACAGATTCGCCGCATTGACAGCGATGCGGAGCTCCAGTGGGAGCACCTAGGCGAAGGCATGTAGCGAGCCGGAATGTTGTGTCACCCAGCATAGTAGCCCTGACTCCCATTCTCCCACAGCCAGTAGGCGGGCACGCTCCTCAGTGTTGATAGCTGTGTTTATAAGGTTATTTCTTATCAACCTGCAGAGCGGCTCATCCCACTGTCTCTGGGAAGCCGGGTTGTCAGGGTAGGCTGTGTTTGGGCAAGCCATTTTCCAAGCGTTCATACCATCAGTCAGATACGGCACTTCGAAGTTGACCAGTGAAGGAGCTAAAATTTTTCTGGTCAACTCTTGGGTGCCGCAGACCGAGGATAAGAACGCCGGTAGACTGATGCTGGAAATGATGCGAACGCCGAGGCCGCCAAATCTAATCGGAAGGGTAGCTTGAAGCCACCCTCGGTCGTCCAAAGCCAAATTAAACAAAGATGTAATGGTGTTATGAATAATTTTGTCAACTTTTTCTAAAAGTTGTGGTTGTTTCCATAAAGGAGAAGACCGGAGATTATACATAAATTTTGGGCCGAAACAACAGTATCTTACTAAAATAAATGCCGAATGTAGATTAATTTTGAAAAGTCTATCTGAAACATCATTAAAATTTGAGATTTTTGTGTCTATAAATGATGTAAAACTATCTTCCAAAATAGGTGAACCTAAGAGGTGCAGTGAAGTCTTGTCCAGGATTTTAACGTGGGGTACTATGGCATTAAATTTTGATATGACTGTCTGTCTGTCAGTGATGTCAGGTATGAAAATCTCGCACTTTGATGAATTAAGGTTCAGTCCAACAGAGTGAAATTGTTCTTTAAGGAATATTAGATCTTGTAAAACCGAGCCTATGTCACCTCCTAGAGTTCCATCATCCAAATACCATGCATTGAATTTAGAATTTAGTTTTTTATTATAGGACGAATAGCCAATCTGAAAATGACTGGCCCAAGAGGGTCACCCTGTTGACATCCAACTGCAGATTCCAAAACATGGTCTTTGTCACTGCACACTGCACTAGCACTGCCAAAGAAAACTGTAAATTTCGGGTAATTCCTTTTTTGCCTCAGCCAACAAAGTGTCCCTATTAACAGAATTAAAGGCGTTTTTTATGTCAACCTTAAGAATGACCTCACCTTGGTTAGAGTCTAAAAATGTTTTCAGAAAAGTATTTGTTACATTCAGGAGATTTTATATAGTGCTTTAACCGACTCAAAAAAGAAGGTTCTCATTTTGACCTGTGTGATTTTATATTTTTTCGCGCATATCTCCGTCATTTACCACCCGATATGAAAAAAATATTTAAACTGTGTGTACACCTGAATGTGTATGCCTGATGACACTACAAGAAGTAGAGGTTTTAAAGCTAACCTGATGATGGAGACGACAGAGAGTAGAGAGAACTCCTCAACGGTACCTCAACGGCTACCTACTTCGTGTTTGGGCTCATTTATTCGTACTGATGAGAACTTTCCACCGGGATGAGTTGTGCTTGCCATTGCCGGTACGATGGCAAGGACAAAGTAGCGATCACTAACGGTAAATGGCGGCTACCATACCGTGTGTTTGCGTAAACATTTATGTTGATGATAACTTTGTACTTATGTGGATTATATTCGCTAGTGGTTGTAAAGTGTGTAAATCGCTGACAAAACACAATTTTAAACCTTGTAACTAAAAAGCTAAAAATAAAAACCATTATTTATAAAACGGACAAATAATCATGTCTGTTTAATGGGAGCCCCCCTCAAATATTAATTTAATTGTAATGCAATTACTTATTTTTGAATTAAGTAATACATTCCATATTCTGTGAATATTTCAAGCATCTACCTGTTGCCGTTATCGATATCAAGCATAAATGAACAAAAAAATCACGTTTGTTGTATGGGAGCCCCCCAAAATATTTATTTTATTCTAGTTTACAGTATTTGTTGTTATAGCGGCAACAGAAATAATTCATCATCTGTGAAAATTTCAACTCTCTAACTATCACGGTTCATAAGATACAGCCTGGTGACAGAGGGACGGACGGACGGACGGGCGGACGGACAGAGGAGCGAAAACAGCTGCAACTGCTGTGAAACTAGCCATTATATTTAATAACTATCTACTTGCAAGTTGCAGTAGAATTGATGATGTACCATTGTACAATTAGCAACAGGAGGTACAAGTATGTAGGGGTCAACACCTAAATACGGGGGCGAGTAGCACCCTGGAACCTCGAGTGAGACCTGCGCGTTGCAAAGCCGGGAGCCGCCCGCACGGTGTCTGAACACGTCATCGGCAGGTGTTGGCCAGCTAGCTTAGGCGAATTCACAACAAGCTTGCATCAGTCGCATGAAAGTTAGCTATGGATTGTAGGATGACTTACCTACTGAAGCCACGATAGCTGTACGTTTATGATGTGTCAGGCACGATGCTGTACGTGGCGCTGGGCACGGTGAAGGAGGTGTCGATCGGGCCCACCAGCTTGATGGCGCTGCTGACGCTGCAGGTGTGCCGCGGCCTGCCCATTGAGTTCGTACTGCTGCTCACCTTCCTGTCGGGCTGCATGGTGCTGCTCATGGGCCTGCTGCGTCTGGGTAAATGTGATCACTTTCTTTAACTTTAGAGCTTTACTCTCGCCCAAGGCGCATATGTCAATATCATTGTCTATTCCAGTATACTTGCTACGTCAACTTTGTGTTTGATGTCTTGTTTTAGATTTGTAGGTAGGTATGACAAACCGGACAAACCATAGCTTGTGAATACTTTCAGTTAGTAAGCCGTACACTGGCTGACTCATAATTGCACATACTTCGCTTTTGTAATCAAATTAATATTAACATGTTTATTATGTATTTCAATATCAGACCTTCGGAGTAGCTGAGGTGTTGTCTGTTTGATTTCTGTGAACATCGAAGGCACCACACGACTATCTACAGATATAAACGCAAATGAAGTAGAAATGTTTTTGCGGCAGGTTTCCTGGTGGAGCTCATCTCGCCGTCAGTGACGAGCGGGTTCACCTCGGCCACGGCGCTGATAATCGTGGCGGCGCAGGTGAAGGGGCTGCTGGGGCTGAGCTTCACGGCCGAGTCGGTGGCCGACAACGTGCGCCTCATCGTGACGCAGTGGCCGCACGTGCGCCGCGCCGACTGCGCGCTCGCCGCCGCCTGCTGCACCGCGCTGCTCTTGCTGCGGGTATGCGCTCGCTATTCTATTGGTTACCTCGACGATGACCGGTCGCATCGCACAAGACTTGCAGATTGCTACGTGTTCAGTTTACTGTTACCGATGAGGGCGCTCGTGTGTGCTAGCCTAGCGGCCATAGTTGTGTCCACATATACCTACACTTACCAGGTGTTCATACTTCGTTATTATATACATATCTACATATGTAAGTACGTCTACAGTAGCTACTACTTTCATAAAACATGTGGCTACATGTGCTCGTTGCAGAAGCTGAAGGATGTGCGGGTGCGCAGCAAGCGAATGGGGCGCGCGCTGTGGCTGGCGTCGATCAGCCGCAACGCGCTGGTGGTGCTGGCGGCGTCGGCCCTGGCGTACGTGACTCATGGGCCCGAGCGGCCGCTGTTCAAGTTGTCGGGTAGGTAGCGCGCTCGCTGAGGGCATAAACAAAACTAACTGCACCCTGTCACACTGAGGCATATGGCTCGAATTTATTGCGCCGAGACTCACTGGCGCGTGCGCAGGTCGCGTGGAGCCGGGGCTGCCGCCACTGTCGCTGCCGCCCTTCAGCGCCACAGTAGGCAACACCACGCTCAACTTCGTGGACATGGTGCAGCAGCTGGGCTCCGCCGTCATCATGATGCCCATCGTCATGGTGCTTGCGAACATCGCCATAGCAAAGGCTTTCTGTAAGTTCTCTACCTCACATTTTAGACGAATACTTCTAATAATTATACTAAGATTGGTGGCGGTTGCGTACCAACAACTCGGGTAACTTATTCAGACGTTTCTATTTGATGCAAAGAAGTGAGCCGTGCAGTGATATGCGGATGTTTGTGAGCACCATGTGTCGTGTTGCATGTCGCGCAGCGGAAGGCGGGCGCGTGGACGCCACGCAGGAGATGGTGACGCTGGGGCTGTGCAACATGGCGGGCGCGCTGGTGCACGCCATGCCCACGTGCGGCGCCTTCACGCGCTCGGCCGTGTCGCACTCCAGCGGCGTGCGCACGCCCGCCGCCGGCCTCTACTCCGGTACGTCGCGCGCTCGGATCGCTGCTGCGCTCTGCAGCCGTCGGCTCTGATGCCTCTCTGTGTTGTTTGCAGGCATCATCACCCTGTTGGCGCTGATCTTCCTCACCAAGTACTTCTACTTCATTCCAAAAGCGTGTCTGTCGTCCGTGCTCATCTGCGCCGTCATATTTATGGTATGTCTTTATTCTGACTAAAAATTCTTCACAAGATTTTGATTTAGATGTTTTTAAACTTCATTATACCTTTAGGTATAGGTTGCGATGTGGACAACTGGGACCCCCAGCAGTAGCGTATAGTAAACATGGTTGTTGACAAGGCCGCACATGAATGACTAGTGGCTTATCTGGCGTGTAGGCGCTATCTAAGGCCAACGCCCCACCCGCCCGTGCCGCGGACACCTCGCACCGAGCGATGCAGGCGCCGCCTGCGATAACCTTTCGCACTTTAATTAAATATTGGCGATTAATCACAGCTCATTGAAAAACAATTAAACGGAGATTTTCCAGTGACCCTCAAGTGAATGTCCGAGTACCCTGAATAGATTGTTCACGTCGGCGTCGGTCGCACGCAGCGGTATTCGCCTTGTTGATATTACACTGTTCTACTTTTAGGTACTTATAATAATATTATACATAGAGGTGGACAGATTTTATTGTTTGTTTAGATTGAATACGCTCCAAAAGTACTTTCTGACCGATATGAAAAATTCATTCTTGGGATGTAACCCAAGCAAGTCGTTTTTCGAAAATTAGAAAAGAATAATGAGCACCGACTTTGAATAACATACTCGTATACGTATTATAAAAAAAAAAAAAACATCTGTCTGTCTGCCCGGGCCTCGCCTCCCGCACGAGATAGTGAGGTGTTGAATTACCCCGTGCATCGCCTCAGAGGCGCGCCTCCGCCTCGGGATAAATTATTATCAAACTAGTCCAACTTCGGAACATTGTCTCAATTGTATGTCGTAGATAAGTTCAGCCTTGAAATCAAAACTTCCCACTTTACTTTTTTCACTACATATTTTCTGACTACCTTAAGAAGAAACAACCAAACATAGGTACTTAAGGGTTTGTGGTCTTTTTAAAGCCCAGCTACGCAGCCAAATAGCAAAGTTGAGAGCAGGCAAGATGTAGTTGTGTGCGTGTGGCGCAGGTGGACGTGAGCACGGTGCGGCGGCTGTGGGCGAGCGAGCGCACGGAGCTGTGGGTGCTGACGCTCACGTTCTGCGTCAGCATCGCGCGCTCCGTGGAGCTGGCCGTGCTGGCCGGCGTGCTGGCCTCGCTGGCCGCGTTGCTGCGCCGCCTCATGCGCCCGCAAGTGCACACCTACGACGTCAAGGTATCGTCAGGATTTTTGTTGATTCATTCAGAGACGGGAGGGGTCATTTGATGATTTCCCACGAAAAAAAAGACCTATAAGTATTTGTGTAACATAAAGAAGAGTTTCTCGTGTGGTTTAATTTTTCCAATATTTAATTAGGCTGGTATCGATGTTATTTTATCGTTGGGTGAAATCTTGTAACTTAATTTTTAAGCAGATCTTTAACCGATTGAGTTAAAATTTTGTGTACCTACACGATTTGATGACAGTGCATTGTCAATGACTACGTGCTACGTTATTCTAAATTCAGGCGTGGTGGCACACTCAATATAATAGGGGACAGACAATTATTTTTAACTAGCGACCCGCCCCGGCTTCGCACGGGTGCAATGCTGATACTAAAATTATACATATAAACCTTCCTCTTGAATCACTCTATCTATTAAAAAAAACCGCATCAAAATCCGCTGCGTAGTTTCAAAGATTTAAGCATACAAAGGGACATAGGGACAGAGAAAGCAACTTTGTTTTATACTATGTTGTAGTGACTAGCGACCCGCCCCGGCTTCGCACGGGTGCAATGCTGATACTAAAATTATACACATAAACCTTCCTCTTGAATCACTCTATCTATTAAAAAAAACCGCATCAAAATCCGTTGCGTAGTTTCAAAGATTTAAGCATACAAAGGGACATAGGTGTAGTATATCCCGGCAAGTTTATTATTTAGGATATCGGCTCGGTATATATTTCAGCGTCCTCTCGTGCCTCCGCACTGTCTGCCCGCCAATCCTTGGCCATAGACAGTGCCCCGCACTTCGCGCCGCGCATAACCGAGACGACAGATAATAAACGTACCATAGATGTAGCATCCGCATACACTACATCCCTTCCTTGTTTTAAAGTTTTTTATAAAGTTGTTGACTTACACTATTAACTTCATACATTGCATAATAGAATATAGAGGTACTAAAACGCAAGGAGTAATAAAAGTCCAATTATCTTTTTAGACAATAGTATTTAATAAAGTAAACAAAATCAAATCATCCTAAATATCTAACAAACTTAAATTGACTCCTTTTTAAATAAATAAGATACGACCATTTAGTATCAATAACATAGGTAAACCTTAAATTCACTCAGATGATTCCATAACATCTTGGTCTGAGCAATTATCAGAGTTTTCTTTATTGAGCACTTGCCACTGACCCTCTGTCTTCTTGAGGTGTATCACGTTCCGTCGTGTTTGCTGTCCTGTATCATCATTTTTTAGTTGTACGTCGTTTCCTTTAATGGACTCGACTGTGTGAGTAGTTGGATCAAAGTCTAGACTCAACTTGTTGCTCTTGTTCATATTTTTCACGTATACTTTGTCCCCTACGCTGAGGTCGCTATCAGTGGCTCGTCTTCTCTTGTCAGTGTACTCCTTTCCCTTTTCTTTATACTCTTTATCTTTATCTCTTATTTCAAAATCATCGGGTTTGTGGGTGATGTCATTAATCATTGGTAATTTATCGCGAAACTGTCTGCGGAAGAAGAGTTCGGCTGGTGTTTTTCCGGTGACGGTGTGGGGTGTACTGTTGTACATTACTAAATATGTGCGTAAGGCGTCTTTCAGATTCTTCTTTTCGGCTTGAGCTATTTTTAAACGTTTCAATATACTGCGATTTTGTCTTTCTACTTCACCATTCTGTTGGGGTGAGTAAGGAACCGTGTTGAATATTCGAATGTCTCTTTCAGCGCAAAACGTTTTAAATTCCTCACTGGTAAATTGTTTCCCATTATCTGCTGTCAATGAAACTGGATTCCCTAATCGACTGAAAATATCTTTCAATTGTTCAATAATTTCTGCACTTGTAACGGATCTACATAACTTTACTTCTTTATATCTAGTGTAGTAATCCACTACTACCAATATGTAGTCATTACTAGGCAGTGGTCCCATTAAATCCAATGCTATGTCTACCCAAGGCTCGGTAGGTAACTCTCTTCTTTTTAGTGGGTTTGGGGGATTAGGGGCGGATACCAACGTGCAACCTTTGCATGATTTACAAACGTTGGTTGCGTCTCTGTCAAAGTTGGGCCACCAAACTTTTGTTCGCAATCTTGCTTTCATACCCGCTATACCTGGGTGTCCTTCATGTGCTAGTTGGAGTACCTGATCTCGTAGGTTTCCTGGTATAACTATTCGTGATCCACGTAATAATATGTCTTCGTGAAAACAAAGTTCTGTTTGAAATATCTTGTACTTCTTTACGGTCTCGTCCCATGTGTCATTGTATAGCCCTTCTTTTACTTTCTTTATTTCGGGGTCCATACGAGACTGTTCGAGTATATCCCGCAACGGTATAGCACGAGGTATAGTATACTCAACTATATGTCGAATTTGGTTTTCATCTAGTGCTATTGGTGTTTCTTCTAGCTTGCAGAGTCTTGATAGGGGATCTGCTATGTTGTTTTTACCCGGACTGTATTTTACATTGTATTTATAAGATTGTAACCGCAATACCCACCTTTCGATTCGAGCACACGGCTTCGACCTGGGACCAAATATAACCTCCAAAGGCTTGTGGTCGGTTACAAGGTCAAATTCTTTTCCGTAAAGGAACATATTAAAATGTTCAACCGCCCAAACCAAAGCAAGTGCTTCTTTTTCAGTTTGGCAATATCGGCGTTCACAGTCACTTAATGTTTTGTTGCCGAAAGCAATTATACGAGAACCGCTACTATCTATTTGTACAAGTACAGCTCCTAGTGCGACTGGACTAGCGTCTGCTAAAACGACAGTTTTATCTTTGGGGTCATAATAACCTAAGTGTGGTACATTTACTAATGCAGCTTTTAAATTATTAAAAGCTGTTTGTTGAGCATCGCCCCAGTCTTCTTTTATACTGGCATTTCTGCCTGACCTGCTTCGCAAAAGTATTTTCAAAGGCTCAGTTGTGGTCGCCAGATGAGGAATCCATTTTCCCACATAGTTAACTAGACCTAAGAAGCTTTGAAGTTCTGAAATATTTGTTGGTGGTCTAAATTCTTTAATTGCAACGCTGTACTTCTGTAGGGGTTTAACTCCATGCTCCGTTAACTCATGCCCAAGGAATTGAATTTTATTAGCTCTGTATATACATTTGTCCTTTCTCAGTAATACTTTATGTCTATTTAAAACATCCATAACCTTTTCCAGTCTTTCGTCATGTTCTTGTAAATCTCTTGCAAAAATCAAAATATCATCTATGAAGTTAACCACTCCTTCACAGCCTATAAGAACTCTCTCAAGGGTCTTCTGAAATATCTCTGGTGCGCAGTTTATACCAAACATCATTCGTTTGTATCTGAATAATCCTTTATTGGAGATGAAGGTCGTGATGTCTCTGGAATCTGGATGTATTTCTATATGGTGGAAAGCATCTTTTATATCTAGTTTACTAAATATTTTAGCGAATCTAACTCGAGGTAGCAACTGGTCCATAGTTGGTAATGGATGGTTTTCGCGCTTGATCGCAAGGTTTGCCTGCCTCATATCTACACATAAACGAACCTCTCCGTTGTCTTTTAGGATTGGCACTATTGGTGACACCCAACTAGGTGCACTTTTCACTTCTTCTATTATATCTTTCGAAAGTAACTCCTCAATTTTGTTATTAACTTTTTCCTCTAAAGGAATGGGAATTCTTCTATATGGTTGACTTACGGCTCGTATTGTGTCATCAATAGGAATTACAACTAATACATCCTTAAATTTGGGAAATTCCTGGTAAGTAATTGAGTTAACATCAACTTTAATCCTCAGAACACCAAATGAAGTGGCAGTTAGACGACCTAGTAAATTACAGGTTCCATCTTTAACAACATAAAACTTGGAGTTTTCTGTGCGTTCACCGATTTGCATATTGGCTTGGAAAGATCCTAGTAACTTTAAGGGTGAATCACTACCGTATGCCATGAATTTTTTGACGGGAAAGGCATCTTGCTTCGTAACAACAGCATTATTCTCCTTCATTATCTTCCACGTCTTATCCGTTATTAAATTATCATTACACCCAGAGTCGATTATCATTTCAACGTCGACCCCACCTATGTTGCATGTAATGGAAGCTGATTTATTAATATTAAATATATAGTCTGTTGGTTGACCAGCTGTATCGTCGTCTCTATCATTCACATTATAAATTCTTTTAAACTTCTTTGTTTGATTAGATTTTCCTGCCATTCCGCTTCCCTCTTTTCCTTTTCCGTTCCATTCTATCTTCCTTTTCTTAAACGAGCACTGAACACGAAAATGTCCCATTTCTCCGCATTTTAAACACGCCTTGTCTTTAGCTGGGCAATCTCGATCTTGTGAAATGTGCCCTCTACGACCACAATCCCGACAGTATTTTGTCCGAGCCTGCTCCTTAAATTTAGACTGAATCCTATTTACTTCCTCAGAATCTGGTCGTTTATCGCCATATTCACCAAGTTGGCGATTTAAGGCTTCTAATATATTAGCTTCCTTGATAATGTCGTTAAGAGAGATTCCATCCCCTAGCTTAAGTATTTTTTTCCGTAACTCATTTGATGAGCATTTTTCTGCGATCTGGTCTATAATATACTCATCGTTGAGAGAGAAATCACATTTTACGGCTTGTTGTCTAAGTCTAACTACGAATTTTTCAAACTTTTCCTGAGGTTCTTGCTTAAGAAGCCTAAATATGTGTCGTTCATAAACTTTACTCTGCTTAGGAGCAAAATAATCATCAAGTTTTTGTATAGCTACTTTAAATGTGACATCTGAGCCACTGGCACTCTCCGGAATATTAAAAAAAATCTCTTGTAGCTCTTGTCCTCCAAAATGCAATAAACAAGCTTTTTGTTTTTTGTCGTCCTCGATGCCAGCTGCTAACAAATAAATTTGCAAGCTTCTCTTCCATTTTTCCCATCTAATAGCAACTGAAGTAGAGTCTCCCTCACATTGAAATTTTTCTAGTGTAATATGGGCTACCTGTTAACAATTATAATATTTACCTTAATCTTTTTATTTATAAAAGCACAAATACATACCTTAGCATCGAGGCACCAGCGTTTATACATCAGTACTACCGATACAAAGCAACTTTCTAAGGACTTCACGAACCTTACTGTTAGCAACAGTGGAACGTGACTTGCAACTCATGCACTGTCCTGCCATGTAACTGCCTGTATCTGTCACTTAAGGCCACGCAACTTAATGCGATTCTCCCACGAACCTTACTGTTAGCAACAGTGGAACGTGCCTCGCAAATCCATGCGAGTTCCTGCCTATCATTAGGCATAAACACATACACATAATATCCCACGAACCTTACTGTTAGCAACAGTGGAACGTGCCTCGCAAATTCATGCGAGCTTCTGCCGCTTCTCAAGCATAAATATTTGGGTAAAATAATATAGTATGACTCGATATAAATTATATATATTGTATATTTAGCAACATTGCATACTGTTAAGCTATCATTTATGCAATATGTTAGATTTTCTATTTAAACTACCAGTAAGCAAAAGTCCATACTAACTACACGCATATATTATTTTATTATTACCTATCTGAACTCCTTAAAGTAAAGGTGGACTCCAATATATATTTAAGGTCGCGGTCACACTTTATGGTTACTTTTTTTTTTTCTTTTTTTTTTTTTTTGCAACTTCTCTAGCAAAAATATTCCCGCGTTTACGCGTACAATAGAGGGAAAATTCAAATTAAATAATAAGACTATACCATACACGAATACACAAATAATAGGGACACAAACTTTATAATATTATAAAATATGATATTCATAGGTTGAAATAAAAGGACAACATGTTTCTTCTTGACAATTCTTTAATGCTTCATGAATTTATTAAGTACGATATTGCACGTATAGTCGTCTCAGCTCGCAGATTTCTCAGGCTTTCTAATTAATATCACTGCTATAGCAGATGATTGATTTATCAAACATACAACATACAACCTATATTTCAAATACGGCGCGATGTATCTAGGTTTCCTTTTTACCTTCAAAATGTATTCGGCAATCTGATTTTCATTCGTCCTTCCCTTTGCAATAATTAAAAATATCGTACTTACCGACATGCTGCCAACAGGTATATTTATACTCGTCGCCAAAATGTAGTATATCCCGGCAAGTTTATTATTTAGGATATCGGCTCGGTATATATTTCAGCGTCCTCTCGTGCCTCCGCACTGTCTGCCCGCCAATCCTTGGCCATAGACAGTGCCCCGCACTTCGCGCCGCGCATAACCGAGACGACAGATAATAAACGTACCATAGATGTAGCATCCGCATACACTACAATAGGGACAGAGAAAGCGACTTTGTTTTATACTATGTAGTGATGCATTTCTACAATGGGTACCAAATAAAAGGCTTCTTAAGATTAACTCGAATAACTAAAAAGGTAAAAATAAATAAATTGAAAGTAAAAAAAAAACTTTTTAAAAGAAAGTTTTTATTTAAATGAGCTAGAAATACAGCCTTTTAAAATAAAGTTACTACAGGTAAAAAATTGTGGGGCACTCCCGTGCCCTCAGATTTAGAAGAAAATAAGACGAACTTATGAAAAAACCATTAATGATTACTTAAATGATAAGCATAGTTGGTCGCCATGTACAGTTGCAGCAGGACAGCTTTATGATTATTGTAATTTTTTTGAGATATTTATTGACATTGTGTTTTAATTTCGTGACATTCTTACATCTATTTTTTTTTTACACTTTTGACAAGATACATTCATTGTAGTAAGGTCTACTAGATAGCAAGTACTGATCAAGTATTACTTTGGTGTTATTAAACTATTTGCTTGCGGTAGCGTCAGCAGTCCTCCCTGCGGAAATCCTCCGTCCGCCCCTTGCGGCCGATACACGGAGGAAGGCTGATGAGCCGCCGAGACCTGCGCCTCGGAAAGGGAAGCCCGCGGAGGGTAATAAAAAGCCCGCGGAGGGAGCCCCGACAAGCGATCAGCCCGCGACTGCCGGGTCTAAGGGTGAGACCTGGGCGACAGTGGTGGGCCGCAAGAAGGCCCGCAAAGCCGCCAAGGCGGCCTCGGCAGCAGCGCGCACCGCCGGCCAAACCGCAAAGGCGGTTAAGCAGCCTGCGCGGCGCACTGCCAAAGGCGGTCGCAAAGGACCGGCGATACGTGCGCCGCGTTCCGAAGCTGTGACACTCACGTTGCAGCCTGGAGCTGCAGAGCGCGGCGTATCGTACCAGACGGTCATCGCTGAGGCCAAGACCAAGATCAAGTTGTCCGATCTTGGTCTTCAGTCCGTCACCCTCAAGCAGACTGCCACGGGTGCGCGGCTGTTCGAGGTGGCTGGTGCTGCGAGTGGCAGTGCCGAAAAGGCGGACGCTTTGGCCGCCAAAATGAGGGAGGTCCTCAACCCCGAGGACGTCCGGGTCTCCAGACCAGTGAAAACTGCAGAGGTGCGGATTGCTGGTCTGGACGACTCTGTGACCTCTGAGGAGGTGGTGGCGGCCGTTTCCCGAGACGGAGTGTGTCCGCCAGAAAAGGTGCGGGCCGGCGATATACGCGCCGACGCCACCGGACTCGGCGTCGTCTGGGTTCGATGCCCTGTGGCGTCGGCGAAGAAGATCGCCGAAAGCGGCAGATTGCTGGTGGGCTGGGTTGCAGCGAGAGTAAAACTCCTGCAGCCCCGGGCTTTGCGGTGCTTCCGGTGCCTGGAGAAGGGGCACGTCCGGGTAAAATGCACTGCCGAGGTTGACCGTAGCGACATGTGCTATCGCTGCGGTCAGCCCGGCCACAAGGCGGCCCAGTGTTCCGCAGCGTTCAACTGCAGCTTGTGTTCGGCTGCGGGAAAGCCAGCGGGACACAAAGTGGGCGGAGGGGCCTGTGGCGCGCCTGCCAGCAAGGCCAAGAAAAAGAAGAAGAGTGCAAAGCCTGCCGGGGAAACCTCGCAACCCTCGCAGGCTGATAGCTCCGCGGCCGACTCCCGGCCCAGGACCGTTGCCGAGGAAATGGAACATTAATAATGCTCCAATTACATTTCCTCCAGGGCAACATCAACCACTGTGCCAGAGCTCAGGATCTCTTACTCCAGAGCATGGCAGAGTGGTCGATTAACGTGGCTGTGGTCGCCGAACCGTATTTCATCCCCGCCCGTGACAACTGGCTGGGGTGCGCTGATGGTTTGGTGGCCATTATTGGCGGGGCTCTGACCGACCCGTCCCGGGGTCGCGGCTGGGTTGCTGCGGTCTCGGGCGGTATCGCCATTGTGGGGGCGTATTTCTCCCCCAACAAGAGTCTCGCCGACTTTGAGGGTTTCCTTGTCGAGTTGGGCGCCGTCGTAGGCCGCTATCACCATCGTCCCGTTCTGGTACTAGGGGATCTCAACGCCAAGTCATCGGCGTGGGGATCTCCGGTCACTGACTCTCGGGGCGAGGTGCTGGAGGAGTGGGTGGTGACGACCGGTCTGGTCGTCCTGAATCGGGGTTCGGAATATACGTGCGTGCGGCAGCGGGGCGGGTCGATAGTGGACGTCTCGTTCGCTAGCCCCTCTGTCGCCAGCCGAGTCCACGACTGGCGAGTCGCCGTGGAGGTGGAGACGCTGTCGGACCACAGGTATATTCGGTTCGACATCTCCGCCCAGACCGCGAGCGGCCGCCATCCAACAACCCCGATGAACGACGGCCCGCGTTGGGCGCTTAAGCGCATCGACAAGGAACTACTCGAGGAAGCCGCCTTAGTCCAGTCTTGGAATTGGGAGTCGGCGACGGACGGCCCCGTCGACGTCGAAGCGGTGGCGCTCTGGTTTCGCGGGGCGATGACGCAGATATGCGACGCGTCCATGCCCCGCGTCCGCCAACAGTCCGCAAGGCGCCAGGTGTACTGGTGGACCGCCGAGATCGCGCAACTGCGCGTTGAGTGCGTTGCGGCTCGCCGCCAGTACACTCGATACCGGAGACGACGTCGACGGGATTCCGTCGAGGAGGACGCGCTGTATGAGGTGTACCGCGCGTCCAAGGAGGCTCTGTGGCTGGCCATTGGCGACTCAAAGTCGCGTGCCAGGGAAGAGCTACTGGGGTCCCTGGATCGGGATCCGTGGGGGCGCCCCTACCGTTGGGTACGGGGCAAGTTGCGCCCCTGGGCGCCCCCACTGGTGCAGAGCATGCAACCCCAGTTGCTAGAGGCGGTAGTTTCGGCCCTCTTCCCTGAACGGGCGGAACACGTTCCCCCGGCGATGGCTTCGCCCTCAGCCACAGACTCTCCAGAAGAGGAGAGCACCGATGTCCCCGAGGTGACGCAAGTAGAGACGAGAGCGGCCGTGTCGCGACTCCGGGCGAAGAACACAGCGCCCGGACCCGACGGGGTTCCAGGTCGAGCTCTCGTCCTAGCTCTGAAGGAGCTAGAGCCCCAGCTGAGAGGGCTCTTCATGGCATGCCTCGAGCAGGGTCAGTTTCCCAGTGTGTGGAAGGAGGGGAGGCTGGTCCTGCTCAAGAAGGAGGGGCGCCCCGCGGACTCGCCGTCCGCGTATCGGCCCATAGTGCTGCTCGACGAGGTGGGCAAACTGTTCGAGCGAATCATCGCAGACCGCCTCGTCAGCCACTTGTGTAGAGAGGGGCCGGACCTGGACGACAACCAGTTTGGTTTTCGTCGGGGGCGCTCCACAGTAGATGCCATCATGCGCGTGAGGGCCCTGGCGGAGGAGACGGTGTCCCGGGGTGGGGTGGTGCTGGCGGTGTCTTTGGACATCTCCAACGCCTTCAACACCCTTCCCTGGAGTTGTATTCGGGAGGCACTGATTTACCATCGCGTGCCTCTCTATCTCCGCCGCACGGTAGGGGCTTATCTACAAAGTAGATGCGTCACATATTGGGGACGTGACGGTGCCGGTCGGCACCTCATGTCGTGCGGTGTTCCGCAAGGATCGGTCTTGGGACCGCTCCTGTGGAACATCGGCTATGACTGGGTGCTGAGAGGCGAGCTTCCGTCGGGCGCCGACTTGACGTGTTATGCGGACGACACGCTAGTCACAGCCCGGGGGAGCTCGCACCGGGAAGCGACGTTGTTAGCCACGGCTGCGGTGTCACAGGTGGTGAACCGCATCCGGCGCCTGGGCCTGGAGGTGGCCCTGAACAAGTCGGAGGCCATAGTGTTTCAAGGCCCCCGACGCGCGCCGGCGCCGGGATCACACATCGTGGTCAGCGGGGCCCGGATAGCTGTCGAGTCCACCATGAAGTATCTGGGATTGGTGCTCGACAGCCGATGGGAATTCGGACCCCACTTCCGGCGGCTGGCGCCCAAGCTGATGGGTGCAGCGGGCGCACTTTCAACGTTGCTTCCCAACTTGGGGGGCCCGAGCGCCGCTTGTAGGCGGTTGTACGTGGGAATCGTGCGATCCATGGCCCTGTATGGGGCCCCTGTGTGGGCACTGGACCTGACGGCCAGTACTCTCGCCATTCTGCGCAAACCGCAGAGGGCGATGGCCGTCAGAGTCGTCCGCGGGTATCGCACGATTTCCTACGAGGCGGCTTGCGTCCTGGCCGGATCCCCGCCCTGGGACCTAGAGGCGAAAGTACTCGCGTCATTATACCGATGGCGCGAGGAAGAGCGGGCACGGGGCTCGAACCCGGTGCAGCGTCAGATCGCGCTGCGCCGAGAAGAGCTCCGTAAGGTCTTGGTGGCGGAATGGCGGCAGAGGCTTCTGCGCCCTACCGCTGGCCTCGCTACCGTCGAGGCGATCCGGCCAGTACTCGACGACTGGCTCGGGAGAAGGCACGGCTCCCTGTCGTTCAGGGTGACGCAGGTGCTGTCGGGGCACGGTTGCTTCGGCAAGTTCCTGTGCCGCATAGACAGGGAGCCGGACGCTCGGTGCCACCACTGCGTCCATTGCGGGGAGGACACGGCGCAACACACGCTCGCCGAGTGTGTGGCTTGGGAAGAGCAGCGCCGTGTCCTCACAAACGAGGTAGGAGTCGACCTGTCGCTGCCGGCCGTGGTGCGGAAGATGGTCGGTAGGGCAGAGTCGTGGGACGCGGTGGTGTCCTTCTGCGAGGACGTGATGTCGCAGAAGGAATCTGCGGAACGGGAGAGGGAAATCACGACTCCCTTCCCGGGCCGCAGAAGGCGCACCGGGCGCAGGAGAAGGGCGGATAACGCCCTTTTCCGCCCCCCATAAACGGGTCCAGGGGTGAGGGACTTGGGGAAGTCCCCGCCCCCTTTTCGATGGACCCGAGGCGGAGGCGCGCGCGGGTGTCGGCGCGCGCCTCTGAGACGATGCACGGGGTGGTTTAACACCTCACTACCCCGTGCAGGAGGCGAGGCCCGGACAGCCGGGCCAGCACTAGTGCGGGGCTGCGGAAGAATCTGGATTCCCGCGGCCCCGCGCGCACGTGCGAGGAGACACCGGGGTGGTTTTAGCCGGTAAGAGTCCGGCACACCCCTCCGCCTCTCCCCAGGCGGAGGATAGTCCATGAGGATTTCCCCCCGAAAAAAAAAAAAAAAAAAAAAAGCGTCAGCAGTCGGGTTGCCTCCCTCCCTCAAAAATGTGCAAGGGCGATGGCTGATCCTCGCGTTATGCTCGTGAACGGGTGCTGCCAGGTCGTCTTGTCGTCATCGTCAGGACTATAGTAGTATTGTTGTTGTTGTTCTCTTTTTTTATTATTTTATACTGTGGTCCTAATTTACTACGTTCGCGACTTCTGTTGTACATGTGTATTTTTTGTTGTTTACACTAGCACATGAAGGTGGGCACTCCCTTATCTCTTATTGCCATTATATAATTGAAGGCTGTAGTTTATTTGTTTAGTGTTTTTTATCTTATATGCACATTATTATAATGCTTGAGAAAAAGAAAGGTACGTAGGTATAAGGTTGAGTGTTAACCTGCGTGTGGTAAAAATTTTATTAAGTAAAATTTTTTGTACACCGATTATTTTTTATAATTTATATTTTATAATTATACAAATTGCGTATAAAAATAATGTTTAAAGGTTCCTCTAACCTACAGACAGACATGTGTTGCTGGGGAATTTGTTGCACCACTTCCTCTTCCCAGCAAAAACACATAGGAAGTGGTGAATGCGTTTTGGGCAGCCCCCCTTCTTTTGTAAATTTTGACGTTCAAAAAGTGCTGTTTTGCAGCCAAGTTTTAATAAATGATTTTGAGTTAAGCTGTTGGTCCGGTGAGCCTGCTCTCTCTGCGGTCGTGTCGAATCGCCTCGGCCAAAACAGTGAGGGAAGAGAGTGCACTATGTTTGCGCTATCGTCGTGTAATAGTAGACGCTCGGTGCCGGCAGACGGAGTTGGGCGCGGCCGTGTGCGTGCGGCCGGCGCAAGGCGCGACGTACGTGTGCGCGGAGCTGCTGGCGCGCCGCGTGCTGTGTGCCGCCGCCCGCGCCGCGCCGCGTCCTCTGCTGCTCGACTGCGCCTGCCTCGCGCTGCTCGACTACGCCGCCATGCAGGTACCCGCACCCGCTCCACACAATATTATTTTATTCGACATCTCCCTTTAATATCCTACAGACCAGGTAGAAGGTTTTAAGGTGCTGAACACTTAAGTCATGTAACATAACCCAAGTGTTCGTAAACGTCGTCATCACCCTCCTGCCATTATCACAATCGTATATGTTCTCTTTCCACACCTGTTTCGCTATCTGGCGTCAACTTATGCAAGGCTTTTCGGTTAGATACCGGTGCCTCTTTATACGTTTATATGTATTAGAATTTCTCTGGATTTAAAATTTGTCCCAGTAAAGATAACGTCTTCTAACAAAATTTTGTCCCAAATTTCAGATGCTAGAACGTTTGATAAAAAAGTTTAAGGCGAACGAGCAACTTCTGATCATATACAACGTGCCCGAGGAGCTGGTGGGCAAGTACGAGCAGCTGGCGGGCGTGGACCGGCGACCGCTGCGCGCCGCCAGCGCGGCCGACGCGCTCGCCTGCGCGGCGCAGGCGCCCGGCGCCGACGCGCCCGACAGCGCCGCGCTGCTGCAGCCCGTGTGACGTCACCGCCGACCTGCTCAACTGCACGCGCACACTGCCATAGCCCGGTGCAGTTGGTCCCTGCTGCTGCCGTGATGCTGTATTATGTTCTACGGTCTCATGCAGACAGTACAACGGGGGCTCCCACGGTTAACAGAACTAGTCGCAATTGTAAAGTTAATTTAGTGTAAACTTAATTTAAGATAATATATTTAATAATTAGAAAGTTATTATGAAAGTGAAAATATTTGTTTCATTACTTAATTCACTAGCTGGCGGCCCCGACTTTGCACAGGGTAATTGAATTTTCCTGTTCCATTGTTTTCAATAATATTATAATAAAAAATTAAACTATTATAATAAACTGTACTGATACATAGTTACAAACACAATAGAAAGTCGGTTACAATAGCTCTATTTCAAGATAATTTGAAATATTTAATTTTTTAACGGGTAAAAGAAACGCTTTCAATCAAGACTATTTACAGGCTGTGATAGAATTTCTATTATCATAAGAAAAAACAGACGTTAGAAAAGAATATCTAGCTTTATTCCGCGAGACAAAAATCCAGCATTGGGTGCAGGATGCGCATGCAATACCGCCCACTTACACAAGCACAGGAACGAAAGATACCACCCTCCCTCCCTCATGCACCTGGACACGGAGAAAAGGCAGCAAGCCCTGCAACCGAGCCGACTCGACACGTGTTTCGCTCCTCATCTTCAGGAGGTGTTGACTCGAAGACCGCTCGGGCGCGAAAGGGCTATTCTAGCCCGAATGATATCGGATATACTTAGTTTTATCCAAAAATAATCGGCTCGTACTAGGTTTAAGAGAGTATTGGCTTATACCTAGTTCTAACCGGCTAAAACTAGCCGCCGTAGCCGACAATCGGGCCGGACGCCATCATCATCATCATCATATAGTAATGCAAGATGAAGATGCTGATTACCACTTATAACTACTGTTAACACAATTAGGTATTAAATAGGTACTTTTTATTAACAAGGATTTAAGATAATTGAGCGAACTGCCTGAGCTAGGTTTATTTAAACCTGTGTTTCAGGCCTTCACTTTACGACTTATTAACATAACATGTAGATACAATTATGTTACTAATGTAAAAAATATTTCTTATGATTGAAAAATTCGCCGTGCAAACTGACACTTCAAAATGCATTTGATCTTCACCGGAAAAATATAATAATTAATAATCTTACTATTATGTTATCGATCAGGATCAATCAGGATCAGGATTAATTTATGTCTCTACAACTGTGAGGTGTGTAGGTACAATCTCAGGGAATATTTGGGTCGAGCTTCGAGATGTGGTATCAGTAGAAAAAGGGCTCACTCCGCTATCGCTGGCTAATGAGAACTGGCGCAAACCTTACTGGCTCAATTAATATTATTAAGTAATCCATTTAATTAAGTTAGTAATAATAAGTCCATGGTCCATGATTTTGGCAGTAGTTCTTCATTCATTCAACTCGGTCTGTAGTAAATGAGTGTTGCCACCAGAATTATCTTTTGACGAATCTTGGGAAAAAGGTGCTTTCTCATATATATATCATTATAATGAGGCACAGGTCTCCTCTCCCAAGGAGATGGATTGAGCGTTAATCACCACGCTTACTCAATGCGGGTTGGTGATTTCAGAATTTATAGTCCAGATTTCCTCGAGATGTTTTCCCTTACCTTTAATTAGTCATTGGTATCCAAGATAAACTTAGAAAGTACGTATAACTTAGCAAAGTTTCTAATTTTAGGCCTCCAGACAGGGGCTCAAACCTAAAATGACAGTGTTAATGGCACCTCCTATGGGGTAAGGACCTCGGCTCAGAGCGTCGTTGCGGGGACGACAGCAAAGGGACGGGCTGGATCTGTTTGTAATTATTATTACGAACTTTTATAAGCTACTGGCTCAGCTCGTGGGCTGGGTCGACGTGCTAGAGACGGGAGAGAGTCGTTATTATTGGTCTGACGCGGCGGACCTCAGCGGCGAGGTTTGTACGAACGCGGTTTGCGTAGTGTGCTGGTATGGCATCATCGGGCATGAGGAGGGTGTGCCTGGGACGAGGTATCCTACTGATTTCGGACGGGGTGTCCTAGTGATGTCAGCTCACACTACAAGCGGGTTGGAGTGTTATTCGCGATCGAAATGACGTATGGAGGCACGCTTCATAAACTGACCTACTGTGGGGATTTTGAGATTTACATGGAGGGTCTCGTTTCGGACGTAGAAGGGAGCACCGGTGATCTTTCGTAGAGCTCGGTTTTGGAGGGTCTGCATGCTGGGAATGAGACGTGGCTTGATGTGTGCGAACAGAGGGCAGCCGTAAGTCATGATGGGGCGTATGCAAGACTTGGAGATGAGAGACTTGCATTGGAGGGACAGTTAAGTTTTTCTATTGAGTACGAAATGCAAACGGCCGTTCACGAAGGCCGCTTTGTTGCGGACCTCCCGGATGTGAGTGGCGAAGGAGAGACGTTGGTAGAGGATTATTCCGAGATATTTGACATGCTCCTTCCAAGGAATCGGCTTGCCAAACATGGGAGGAGCGGGGAGAATACGGAGCCTTGGAGGACTCCGGCTCGTATCGGGTGGGTCGAGGATAGGACGCCGTCTACCCAATAGCGAAACGTGCGATTCAATAAAAAGTCTCGTAGGATGACGAGGAGACGTTCTGGCACGCCGAGTTGGTACAGCTTGTAAATCAAGCCGGTGAAATGCCCGCGTTGGAACCCGAGGCTTACGTCTTCCATGATGCGGGGGATTTGTTGGATGCCAAACTGCTCATCGGGAATAAGTCTGCGTGATTAGTACTAAATGGCCTGTAAAAATAGTGTGCTAATAATCAGCAGTACTAATATCAAAATAACAGTAATAGTAATATAAAAGTACTAGATATCAATAATAAAGTCTGCCAAAAAATACATGAATTTATACATTTAGCGAAATAATGCGGTATTATTTTTCATAGTTACCGTTTACGCCACGCTAGCTTATGTACTAGGATAGTAGCAGTAAAAAGGTGACATTTTATGAAACCAAAAATAGAAGAAAATGTAGTAAAAAGTAATGTTCAAACGTTTTAAATTGAGTAGAGCTAAAATTGTATATAATATGTAACAGAGATTGCAAGATTGATGATACGTTGTTGCTCCTTTTTTTACAATTTTTTTAGCTGTTTTAGTTTGTTTCTTGTGATTTTATAATTCGTGATTTTATTTGCGTTATACTACATAACTAATTATAACTAAATACACAATCCCAGACAAAAACGAGTTTAAACTTTAAGAACTAAAAATTAAAAAATTTTTTTTTCGGTCTCGTAAGAGTAGCTTTGCAATTTTCTTTTAAAGAAAAACGTGCATGCGTTCCAAGCGTTATAACAGTTCTAAACCTAAAGGATGACCGATCTCTGATTGGTCGGGCTGGCGCGCACGAGTGTACAGCACAAGGGTGGGTAACGGCCTGCCCAGGCCCAGGACTGCTAGCCAACAGTGGCGGGCGCCTCGGCGCACGAGCCGCGCGAGTGCATGGGAAGCGAGAGTAAGACGTGAATACGTCTCACCTACGTGAATAGATCACTGTACTATCGAGGAAGCGTGGGAGAATGCGACCGCGGGATACTCGCTCTGGACGAGTGTTGTAACTATGGTTTGCTATAAGGTTCCAATAGCACCATCCATTAGCATTTTAGCCATTGTTAATTTACTACAGTACCAAGTTCCATTTTCTGTATTAATCTGAAAAGCGTCTTCAGTAATAGCAATAATAGTTTATAACGTTTTTAATAATTATAAATATTCCGAATCTGTACAAACGATAGTATTATAGACGGTTGTGTTGTCAGTAGCAGTGTTTATTTTCATTACATGTTGTACGGAAACCGATTACAAAATATAGTAATCGTAAACCCAATAAAGCGTTTACGAAAACAAAACTAAATGCTGAAGAAAGCATATTGCGGAATAGAAAAGTAATGGGAGATAGTAAATCTATAGTGGCAACACCAGAAATGACTGAACGCTTTGCTACTACTATCGTTCGTTCGTTGACAAATTCTCATACATGCCTAATAGTAGAGTTCAGTTAGTCAATCCAATCGTCCATCGGCGTTCGTTCGCCGTTGTCTTTCGATCTCGTATTGTAGACCGATTTATTTCATTAACAAAAGCTAAACATCAGAATAATGCGGCTTGCAAAATGAAACGTGAATTTGAATAAGTTGTAAGTCAATATCAATCATGACGGGCGTACAAGTTTAAATGCTTCCATGGTTATATTAAGTAGTGAGTGATTATCGACCTCATTCAATCGGCTGTTTATGTTTAGTAAACGGGTATCTCGAAGTTTGTTTTGCAAACACAAAGCTTACCCCACAACAATCAAATTATAAATAGTGAGTGTGCATATCGTGGTTTGTAGGTCGGGGCAGTTATGTTAGTGCAGTGAGATGGGTGCGATGTGCAGAATGTGTAAGATAGTGGTGTGCATCTGGCTGGCGGCGGCTGGCTGGGGCGGCGTGGTAGGCGAGATCGGCAGCAACATGAACAACATCTCGGGCAGCATGCTTCGGGACCTGACGGACGTGCTAGGCATGGTGGAGGTGGCGTACTCGGAGCCCGTCATCAATGTGACGTACGTGGCTAGCGTGCAGTTCGACATGCGCGCCATGGGCCCCGTGTACAACTCTACGCACATCGTCATCGACGCCATCGCCAACAAGCAGGCCTACCCTGAAGGTAACTACTGCAAACTTTTGCACACTCTTTGCTCTGACCCCATTTTATTATTATTGTACTTTATTGCACACATAAGCATATATAACACATACAATTTGGAATTTAATGTACAAAGGCGAGCTTAACCCAGAATTGGGTTGTCTAACAGCAACCTTAGAGCGATAGAGAGATTTGGTAGGGTAAGTCATAAGTGCGCAACTTTAATGCATTAATTAATTAACAATAATACATATATGACAATAAACTAAACAAATGCATGTAGCAAAGCTACACAATACTTAAACATAATACATTTTATCCCATTATATATATTTTACCCCATTTTATTTCACCCAATATCCTAGTGTGATACGTCAGACTATAGTCGTATTTTTATTTAAACGATACAAAATGACAGTAGCTAATGTCACTTTGTAAAATAATGTGGCCACATTTAAAGTAATAGTGATGGGTTCAGTTCTCGTTCAATCAGATGAATGAACTATGAGTGAACCATAATTATACATTTGAAAATTTTAAAGAATATTATGTGTAAAATAAAATAGTACAAAAGTGCTCTGATATAAGTTACTAGTAGTATATATGTAACTACAATCCGTTTTAGGTCGGCTTATTAAAAAGCGCAGCTTATTAAAAATAATTTATGTAATAAGCCTTGTTTTTTTATTTTTATTACCTTCCTAGTACCTATAATTGATATATTTTATACATCTATTGTTTCAACTACATGATTTACTGAAAATAGGGCAATCCTACAAGTTTCCTCGCATTGTTTTCATTATTTTTTGTGAAAACAATCTATTCAATATAGCTAGTATTCAGAATACTATAGAAACATATAGTGGTCTAAAACTCATTGGTATGTACTAAGCACCTATCCTAACCTAAGATATCAGTAGGTTGGCACACTAATTATTCACTAATCAATCTAAGTAATTTAATTAATTCAGGAACTTTTCCATTCATTCACTTTTTCGCAACACTATTTTTATTTCATCAAAAACTGACAACACAGTAAACGTCATTTTGTATCGTTTAAATAAAAATACGACTATAGGATAAGTATTCCTTGTATTCCTATGTAGGCACTAAAGCTTTATTGCAGAGAGAAAATGCACACTCAATTTTCTATAATCCTGAAGTAACTAAGAAATTCATACAATTATGAGAACAACACAAGGATGTTAAGTAGATACCTGAGTAGTTGATATAGTGAAATGCCACTCCAAAATAAGTTGAATTTAAAGTAAATACAATTGAGTGTTGCCGTGGTCATCTTATTTGTTTTAATTAGTAAAGGTCAATAATAAAGCTTTCATTCTCGCAATATTTTTCATTAGTTAGCCTGGGTTGTCTCACCAATCTCACCAACACAAATAAAATAAGACTGAATATGTGGCAGCTGGTATGAACTAAACTATATTTTGCCCGAGTTATAGAGCCTAAAGTGGCCCGATGTAAAGTTCTTGCCAGTCCGAATAAGAAAACCAAAACTTGAGGTGGCTGCTGTCTGCACTTTTGTTTGTGTGTTTGCATACCATATTGATCCTGAAGGGCAGTCACCACCCACTTCAGTAAAAAGATGCCATCAATACAAATAAAATGAGCTGATGCTGCATATAGGCAAGAAGTTCCATTGTCTCTGTCATTTGAAGTTGTCTCAATCATCAGATCATCTCCAAACCTTCACTGTTTAGCAGTATCAATCTACGTTATTGCGTGTCACGTAACATAATGCACGCCTACAACTTCATATAGTGGTCTTCGCTTTTTCACATTACAATCATCAAATCTTGATATGGGATTACCTCAGAAAAATATAACCTTTCAAATAAAAATTATTTTTAATACCTGAGTATGCAACTTCCAGGCATTGCTTAATAAATGTATCAAGAAACTCCTATTTGATAATTTATTATAAGCTTTTTTCTTTTCCATTCAACTTATGTGTTATATGTGGCCCCCTTACCTGTTAACTAAATGTATTTTTTTCTAATTTTTGGTTCTGCATGACATTCCCAGTATATAAATGAAATGCCTATTACCAAAAATACTTCATAAAATTAGTTACTCAATATACTTCTATAAAACTTCCTAGTGTTGTGAGGTTTAAATAAACTCATCATCTGCCTAGCCTTTTTCCAAGCTATGTTGGGGTTGGCTTACTGTCTTAACCGGATGCAGCTGAGTACCAGTGTTTTATGTGGAGCGACTGCCTGTCCGACCTCCTCAACCCAGTTACCTAGGCAACCCAATTCTTCTTAGTAAGATTGGTTGTCAGACTTTTTGACTTCTGAATACCTGTAAAGACTGCCAAAGATGTGCAAATGCACGGACTACGTCAAATATAAAAAAAAAACACTTTATCATATTACAGGTAATATTCATTTTGTAAAGCATCTCAAATAATGTCAGTTTGATTTATCATTTTGAATCGAAAATTCTTTTCATTTTTTTATTGATGACATAATCAAAATAAGTATACGGCTTGATAAGAAATATCTGTGAAGTCATAGGTTCCATTTTCATACAAATTGCATAGAGAGTAACCGTTTTTGACAGTTCCAGATACAAAATTATTGAATTTGGCTAGTTATCCACATCCCTCTTTTAGTATTGACTGACTGGCATACATAATTGGGTATTTGCCTGTGTTTGATATTGTGCAACATTTTTAACAAAACAAATAAACACACGCACAAGGAACATTTTTCAGAAAACAGCGTCAAAAATTTGTTGATAAATGGAGCAGCAATCATCATTTTTTATCTTCGTACGATGAAGAGTGGGATCATAGTGGGGACATCTTGCTATCTCTTTTGTACATGCGTGATCAAATAGCCTTGACGTCACAAGCTTGTATGTGCATCCTTTTTCTGTTATTTAACTGTTAGACTTTTGAAAGGTTTATAAATTACTTATTTCCAAAAATTATTTCTGTTTTTGGTTTTGTAAAATGTTACTTTTGATATGAATAATTAAAAAAAGAGTCAAACACACTACATATTATAGTGCCTAAACCTAACCTACTTCCTTTACTTAGAAGATGAAATTTGGAATCGAGCTCGGTAATTGTGTGAAAGCGTAGGTACAAATATTAAATTCGTCGCAAAAAGGATGGAGAGGTAAATAGTTCTATGCAATATCGAAATGTGTAATTTATAGGAACAAAATAACATAATGAGCGAATAAATCGTCCCATTGAATTACTCGTAAGTATCTAGAAAAAACCTCATGAAAATCCGTTGCGTTTTTTTTATTGATTGCAAACATATGCATGCCCATGACGGACAGATACACGCGGGACGACTTCAAGACATGAACATGTGAGATGTGAGTTTACTGGGCACTTAAATAATTTGTGCTTGTCATAAATAAGAAATGCAAGAAGTAAAGTTCTATCCACAGTTTGTGTTTGGCATCAGTCCAGAATTGTACTTACGTAATTAGGTACACAATAAACAATACTTAGTCCACTGATTTAAGAATCATATACTTAACACGGTTGATGCAGTTTCATTAACCTCTTGTTTCATAACCTCATTAAATTTGTAAATAACAAACTGAACAAAAAGTATCTGTAATAGCCATTTCCTGCGATTTGACCAGCAGCCCAACGGAACAATATACTGCAACTGTCATTATACCTTCCATCTTCAAAGCGGAATTCATCTCAATCCTTTCAGTCGTTGTAGCGCGAAAATGGATATTATGAATGTTTGTTACACATTCATAATAGTTTTATAAAGAACTTTTTAATGCATCCCGTCGGATAGCATCTAGCACCCGTAGACGTCATATACGTGCTAAAGTTTGGCGTAAAATTGTTCACCAGAATTGTCTCGTAGCGGGCGAGCAAGGGATGCACTTGACAAGACAATGTCGTAGCAACAGGCTGCGGGGAGGTCGACTTGCGGCGGATGTACAGAAATAGTCGCGCAAGATCCCGCTGACACAGATGCGCCTGTGCTTCAGAAGCCGGCATCAAATCTATTAATAAGTACGAAACTTAACCAGAATACGGGTACCTAACGCTGGATTTGTTGTTGACCAACTTGCTCCCCTGCCAACCTTCAAATCAATCCTAATAACAAAGTTATATTTGTTTTAATATTCTAATACTAGCGACCCACCCCGGCTTCGCACGGGTGCAATGCTGATACTAAAATTATACATATAAACCTTCCTCTTGAATCACTCTGTCTATTAAAAAAAACCGCATCAAAATCCGTTGCGTAGTTTCAAAGATTTAAGCATACAAAGGGACATAGGGACAGATAAACCGACTTTGTTTTATACTATGTAGTGATATGTAGTGATAGTGATAAGTTATTATTGAAATAAAGATAGTTGAGTTGAGAGATGTGAAAACATACAAGTCACGGAGCAAGATCATCAGTATCATACAAGATAAGTGTTCAATTAAATTCATTGAAGTGCTCGCTGTGTGTTGATGATACAGTGAGTGCGCTTATTGTGGCTAAACTGAATACGAACGTTGATCGGAGGAGTGCGGTCAGGCCTCGAGTCGCGGCCGTCGACCTTGCGCCTCCGACTGGTACAGGCTGGACTCTCCTAATGACATCATCAAAAGAAATGAGTAACGCATTTGTAAGTCGAAACGAGCTCGCGCTCTCTTTGGGTTAAAGTTATACCAACTGTGTTGAAAACGAGCCTATTCTTTGTTTCTTCAGGCACATTTCGAGACATTCATGTAAGGCTTAGTTTCTTTACTTCAATGATGGCAGACTTTGTAGAATTTTAGTTAGTGAACCGATGGCTTCTGACAGCTTTTATTTACTACTCATGTTTTGTCCACATGTTGAAACTGCAGAAATTATGAATGATGGGGGTACACGAATGGAACACTAGGCTGTTGGGTGGCACGACGTCCCGTACGAATACGTTTTCTGCTGTGGCCATTTAACCAACAACCTGAAAGAGAATCTTAGACTTCACGTTTCAAATTCATGCGAAATTGATCAAAACCAGGGAAAGCTTTTCTGGAATATCACTAATGAGTCGACATGACGGTCGCGGTTCGCATTGTCATAAGCTTATAGGTTGTAAATAGCCTCAGCAGCAAGATGTTCTAGGCCGACCGCGTCGGCTGATGCACAGCTCGGCCGCAGCGAGGAGCCAGTAGAAGGAGAGAAGGAGACAGTGGCACCTCTAGGGTAATATCCTCACATTCACCGGGTAAAGCTGGCGACGGTTGTCGAGAAACTATGTATTCCCGGCCAAGGCAAGCGCGGGCCTGAAGGCGGTGAGTTACGGATGGCTGCTCGTCCGTACATTCAGCGACGATAGGCCTGTATCGCAGCGCATTTTGTTCCACTCCCTTCTTAAAGAGCGTTCAGCAAACTGGCCATTGATCTTGTCAACCTTCATTCTTAGTGACTGTTCTGACTGATTACTGGGCACTCAACCAACACAATACTTTAAACACACCTACTGCGGAAAGCGAAAAGGAATGGTGTGATCGCTTTCGGGCCATGAGGAGTGATACTGACAATAGGACCGATGTGAGCTATTCAGACTCAGTTAAGGTCGTAATTTTTTTTTATCCCAAGCGTTATTGTCCTCATAAGTGGTTTGGTTACGAGTGCTAATGAGGCTGTTAGTCTGGTGTGACCTCTTCAGAATGTGTGCCGTTTTAAGGAGTACGTCCTTCCGAATGTGTGCCTCGAGGCTGCCGTCTAACGAGATCCTCTTGAGATGTTGCTCAACATAACTTTGTTGATGAACTAGAAACTAGAACTTATTCATATCACTTGATATTTAGCTAACTTCATGCACGTTTATTTTTAGAGTAATCTTAAACATTTCGCATAATTTATTGAATCTGGAATTTAGATTGTTTTCATGCAATATTATAGAGCGAATATATACGAGCATTTGAATAATATTGAAAAATGCCAGCCCTGTGAGGCGTGGTACTTGCTGAAATCACTCAGCCTCGGCAGCGGTTTCATCAGCGGCTGATCGGCTGCGACAACTTTCACCGGCTGCACAGCTGTGTCATTCGATGGGTATGACTAAGCCTCGCAACTATTCGAGATGATATCGCCTTCATAATATTGACATCGCCATTAAGTATTATACGATATTACTAAGGACTTAATAAATTCCTACAATTCAATTAAGCGTATCTCATGATGCTTGATGATGTCAGGTCCTTGCTTGAATATATTATGATGTAGTATGCGAATATAGGTAGGTATGAGGCTTGTATAAAAACAGGGCGCACTGCTCGTATAGCTTAATCAACAACGGTTTACTTGACATTAAGTAAATAAAGATTTCATTAAAAATCAAGTTTTCTTATGTCCCGTTGTACGAACTCCTACCTCTTGAGTGAGCTTCTAGTCTTTACGATATCTTCTAGCAAACCGGCTATGCTTAGTCTCATAATTGGGTTCAATATTTCACATATTATCATTGATTTACGACTTTATAGGGAAAGCTTAAAAATTAAAAAATAACTGCACTAATTATCATCATGGCCCTATTCCAATACGGGTGAAGTTATAAATAGGACAACGTTGTTTGTGTGAATAATTCAAATCTTACCGAAATACTGCAATGTGCAGCTGCGCGAACTTGCTGTTTAGTTAAAGATTTCAAAAAATAATATGTTCATATTAATTGCAATTAATGTCATACCCAAGTGGTTCGCTTGTAGCATTCACTGTAACGTAACGTCACTCATACATAATACACATAAGTTGTGTGTGAATGTATATGCGATATTAAGATGACAACACGAGTAAGTAGCAAGTGGGAGAGGCGGGGCGTGCGGCTGCGTGGGCGCCTGAACTGGTTGACCCCAAAACGAATAAGATAAGCGGTCTGTTCCGAACTGCATTGTTCAAATGTACGCTATTAATATTGCACCTTTCACAATTTAAAATAGTTCTTATTTCTCCCCTTGTAACGTTCAAAAGTGTTGGCTGTGCTGTCGTCGCGTGCAGATTGAGAGCAAATGACTACACATCCTCGTCGTAACGAGCGTAACTACAGTGATCAGGCAGCAGTGTCGTGGGCCATGTCGTAGTTATATGATTCCGCAGATGAGACGCCAAGCGCGCTGCCTGTGTGTATTGGTATGGTACTATCTACCCTTGTGAAATATTATGCTTATATGTATGTATGTTACGCTTGTCCTTTGGATTCGAAATAGACAAAAACTTGATTAGATTATTATAACAGAATCGATAAATATCGGTACATAATTCAATTTTCATTATCATCATCGTCAGATTTTTTATCGTCCCACTGCTGGTGACCTCTTCTCGCACAGAGAAGGATTGAGCGTTAATCACTACGCTTGCTGAATGCGGGTTAGTGATTTCAGACTTTATAGTCCAGGTTTCCTCGAGATGTTTTCCTTCACCATTAATCAGTCATTGGTGTCCAAGACATATTTAGAAAGTACATATTACTTAGAAAAGTTACATTGGTACTTGTTTAACTTGGATTGCTTAACCATTTAGCCACCACTACTTTGAATTTTATATTTTCATTTAATTTTATAAATTCAATTTTATCCGGTCCATAAATACACGTGTAGGTACTATAGAGACGTGACTCCTTATGCTGCACTATCTCGAGGTATAGTCGTCCCAGGTTACGATTAAAGGAATCTTCTGATATACTTTACTTGAAGTATTTATTTTCTATTGAGGGTTGAAGAACGACTGACTACCTAAATATCATAAGACTAGCTACTTCATTTCATGCGATTCCATATATTTAATTGATGTCCCGGCTAGACCCATAATATAATGTTGAGATGTAAAGAGGTTACGTCTCTACAGTACACGTTTTCAGGGTTCTTGGTACGTTGTAGCGTGTTGTCTATTGGTAATGCTGTAAAGCTATTGCTATTGAAATCATTCGGACCAGTGCACCGGTGTTTTCTAGCTCTCTGGAGTTCCTGTTGTGGTGCGGGCCGCAGGGATGTGCGTTTGTTTGATCGCCACCGCTTGCTCTTACTACACTCAAAAATATATATATATATATATTTTTGTAGCAATGGTTCTAATTAGATAAAATGTGACATAACCTACTAGGACTTCAGATCGACGTAGAGGTTATCAGTGACAATGATCTTTCTACGCGGCCGACGACACTGATAAGATATCGCCGCGTTATGTAGTAGCTTTAACAACACTGATGCTAGGCTAACGTCACGAAGGCCGCGTCTCTCCTCCCCTACCTCGCCCCGCTGCGGTCCTCTCTGATAACAATATTTAACTACTGACGAATCATGCTTGCCTAGTACTTTTTCAGGAGGTATGCAGTGAAACGACTTTTACTTCATGGCGAAGTCGCATCAATTTCAGGGAGATCAATAAATTATAGCCTTTCGGTTGGAGGCAAATCTTGGAATAGTTACTGAAAAGTTGTACATAAGTTTTACATTACCTGAAACTGAACGAGCGCTACACTAAGCCCATATGATGTGACATGTACAGTCGTGAGCACTGGTCCTAATGGGAGGAACACCACTGAGTCGTGTGCTATACGGCACTCGACTTATATTTTAGTTACTAGCTGCTACCCGCGACGTCGTCCGCGTGGGCATTAGAGTTCTGGGGCTGATTTTACTTTGCAAAGTTTGGCGGACATTTGACTTACGTTTTCATATCACAACAATACACACGCGTCGTTTACTAAGACTGGACATGCAGGTGTGGCCTCCCGCTGCTTCTCGCTCTGGTCTTTGTCTTAGATTGAACTGAACTTCGAAGGTACAAAATGTGTATGTTGTTGCGGAATACATTCTGAACCTATGCTCGTATATAATAATGTACATATTATATGTCGTCACTACTTCAAGTAATATTGTAGTCACTTCGAACTTACATTGCAGGTCGATCACGTCGAGGTCGATAAAGTTGGTTTAGGCACTAAGTATGCGCTCTTCATCGCTATTCTAGTAGTCGCATAACATAACATAACATAATAATTGCTGTGCACGACGTGGTATGGGGTTCGATTCGGTCGAACCAGGTCGGACCAAAATCGCTTTGTGAGTGTTAGGAAACTGCAAAAGCAGCCCGGGGACTGGAAGTTGGTAAAGGATACGGTGGAGCAAACGGTGGGGATGCGTTCTGCTTGGGCGGAGCACCACCGTGTCCTCACAGCGGCCAGCTTTCGCATTCGGCCCTGGTCCAGGCCGTGGTCCGGAGCATGAAACAATGGGAGCGGCCGCCTCCTTCTGCGAAGCAATTATGCTAGCGAAGGAGGCGGCGGAGTGGTTTAGAAACAGCACCGCTCATTCCAGCCGAAGCGGAAAATCTGGTACTGGTCGACACCGCGGGCGCCGAGTGTCGAGGGACGACTTCCAGTATTAGTGTTTAATCTATGACCACCGTAGGCGTGGGTCTGTGGGCGGTGGGTTTTGGTTGGTTCACCGTCCGTACGTCTAAGGACGACAGCCCGTGTCGGCGGCGCGTTCGATTCCACGCGCTCCTCGAAGATATGTCAGCAACATGGGCCTCTTAGTTACCGTGGCCCTGGCATACAGGGATCTCCAGAAGGCACATAGTAGGTTTTAATCAGTGACAGTGACACTTCCTCCATGCTGGCATCCAAGCCATGCTGCTTTGTTACGTGTGGTATACTGGAAGCTTAGCTAACATTACCCCAGACTGATATTGTATGAAGAAAGTACAGCACTCCTTCTTTGATCTTAAATGACTAACTTACCCAAAGACAGATTTTTTTCTCTCATCCTCTGTCCCCGATTTTGAGTGTTATCTTGGAACTTGAATAATCAAAATTAATACTTGTGACTACGATTGTAGACTGGAAGACACCCCAGTATAATTTAATTTTATGAAAATAAAACTATGAACTCCATCTATGATCAGCTATAATAAACTAACAATGTCAGATTGTCAAATTAGATTGTTTTGAAAAGCTAAAGATGGCGTTAGGTTGAAACTTGCCTTAATACTTTTGTCTTTAAATTATTTTTATCTGTCGAAATAACATATGTAGCATGTTTAGGTATATACTTTGAACTGAAAAATAAATTTAAAAAAATTTAGCCCGGTTTAATTGTATGAAAAGCTTAACTCCATCTATGACAGTAGGTAATAACTATTTACCCAGCTGGTACAGTCAAATTTGCTAAATGTGTTGTAATTAAAAAGATATAGATGGCGTCTAGTTAAAACTGACCAAAAAATGCTTTATTGCTCACCCCCCTTAGTTAATAGCGTTATAATATATAGCCTATGTGTTATTCTGATGTATAAGCTATATTGTGGTAAAGTTTCATTCAAATCCGTTCAGTAGTTTTTACGTGAAAGAGTAACAAACATCCATACATCCATACATCCATACATCCATACTTACAAACTTTCACCTTTATAATATTAGTAGGATGTACTTACTAAACAGCTGTTCATTATAAGTAAATACTACAAGCAATTACGCGGTCTTTATTACAAACAGTCCGACTGAATACTGTTATATGTTACAGCTTGACTTGGTCCATGCAATCTATTTACGTAGAATATCCCAACCACATAACACTATAATGGGAATAGTATACCACATAATAGCCAAGGATACTCCAAAAAATTTTTTGTGGTAAATCATAACATTCATAATAAGCTTCGCACTGAACGAATACTTAAGCAATACTAGGTAAAGTTCGTAGCGTCGGTCGCGCGACTTATTTACTAATTATCGTTTGTGTAGAGCATATACATATATTCCGAAGGTTTCACACCGTCCGGGGTAATTTTGGATGGTGTACAGTAAAAGGCACAAGTCTGCAGCCCCGACAGCTATTAGCGGCGCGCGGTGCAGCTCGGATGTAGGTCGCACCTGCAGTGCGGGCGTGCGTCGCGGCGCCTTTGCTCTGACCTCTTTCACAAACGGTGCAATGCGTTTAATGCGCTCTCCACCCTTAAACACGGTACTAATTGACTACCTATTTTCGCTATGGTCAAACTTCGCTTGTCAAACTATTCGGTTGGCTATCATCATCTCTCTAGACTTTTAACAACTATGTTGGGGTCGGCTTCAAGTCTGCAGGTGAGAAAAATTGTTTCTATAGGCTGTTGCTATGTGACCCCGTCAACCTAGCCACCCGGAGAACCCGATACACTTCAGTAGATCTAGTTTTCAGACTGTCTGTTTACCCATAACGTCTGCCAAATATGTACAAATTACAGCCGGGGCCCACCAATTTAACTTGCCTTTTGAGACACAGAGTCATGACATGATGGTCACTCATCCACGGATCGACCGCGCCACGCTTTCCTTAATGTTGCTACTTATCCAGCAGCTGGTTCAGCTATCTCCCGGTATTTTTTTCCTTCTATGGCTTTAAATTATTTCTTTTAAAGGGTTCGATTCCATGAGGTGAACATAGGTATATTTTTTTTGTCAGGTTTAATGATTGCGAGCTCAACTGGCGCCGGCGTCGCTCAGCTTGCGGGTCAATCATAATTCGCTTAATAACTCTTCTGCGCGAAATTTTTAGCAGTCGTTAAGGCAGAAAGTCTGAAGGAACGGTGAAGAGTTCAGATATATGTACAGACGCCAGCACATCAAGCTACTACAATCTGTCAAATTACTTTAATAGATTTTCAAATTTATCGCTAAAGCATTATAATTCAAAGTTGATTGGAAAAAAATTACAGATTCGGGTAGCCTGATGTGCAGGCGTCTGTACATAAGTTAGGGAAAAGCTATTTTAGGTAGATAATGAATGAAAGTGTATAGGAGCAGGAAGTTTGAATAAATCGCACTGGTAGCAGATTAGTGCCTCGTGTGGCCATTAGTGAATGGCGCGAGGGGACCTGTTGCTTCGTACGTGATGGCCTGCCGTAGTGGCGTCCCAATGCTTGCAGCTGTCCTTCAGCCGAGAGCTTGCCGCACCAGAGCAGACCCAGAGACGATTGAAGCCATTATTACAACGGACTTATTGTATCAACGTAAATGGGCCACTGCGGCAATTTACAGTCAAACACTTTGTCTACCTATACTGAGCTGACAGCGGATTATTCCATACAGAAAAATTGAAATTCTGCTAAAACTACTAATATTGTATGGATTATTTACTCCAATTGCTTAGTTAATATTTAATCATTAAGTTGCAATAAATGTATGCATAACATTTACTCATTATATCATTAAACATTGGCATTAAGTAATTAGGTCAATTAAAGAACTACTCGTTAATGAAAATCCTTGTGAATGTCGCCAGGCCAACAACAGGATTTGATCAGGTTGCTGCCAGAAACATTCGTATACTACATACGCGCACCTATTTGACGTGATGCCCGCGAACTCGCGAGGCGTGGGCTACACAACTCGATAATAGCGATGCAAAGGGGACTATTCTTCTCGTCCGGTTGTGTATTGGTTAGCGAGTAGAGAGACATGAGTCATAGCGTTTAATGAACACATGGGCCTTAGTTTAATATTGGGACATCCTGCAGGGAAATACGTCTACAAAACCTCATGTCAAATTGATCAGTTCAAGTTTTAAGCCCATGGGTTTTTTCGTGTGAAATTCTGTTATATGTAAAGAGCTTCTAGAGTATACATATAAACGAAATAATAAGGGCCACTTTCACCGGCTAAGGATAGCCACTATCTACCAGATAAATTCATAAATAGAACAGAATTTGCATGAAATTATCGGCCAGATAAACTATCTAGAACTTATCCGTAACCGATGAAACTGGCCGTAAGTTTTTTGCCTAGGCAGTCACGAGTTTCTAGTCACGAGCATTAATATTATATTCAATAACGATTTTCTACTATTATAATTATTGACATTCAAGATTTTCACTAGCTAAGTATTTGTAAGCCAAGCTATAAGAAATCGCTTTTGAAATTTTAACTCTCTACTTCACAACGTCATCTAGACCCAAACTAAGCAGAGCTTGTACTATGGGACAACGGGTAGAAATACCTACTTAAATACTTTTCTTTTATAAATGCACTACCTGTTGCCCGCGACGTCGTCCGCGTGGGTATTAGGATTAAACATTCACCCCTCTGCCCCCGTAGTGATAGCGTGATAATATGTAGCCTATATGTTGACCCGACCTCTTAGTTATATTCATGCCAAATTTGAAGCAAATCCATGCAGTATATTTTGAGATTATCCCGGACATACATACAGACAAACAGACAAAAATTCTAAAAACTATATTTTTGGATTCGATATCGATTGTAGAACACGCCCCATAATTATTCTTTTTAAAATGTATTCAATGTACAATTTTGACTTTTCTACTATTTTATTATACACTAGCGGTCGCCCGCGGCTCCACCCGCGTGGATGTCGGTTTTCGCGACAAAAAGTAGTCTATGTGTTGTTCTGATATATAACCTATAGAGGACCCCCGCGGCTACGCCTGTGTGGATGTCGATTACCGCTACCAAAGCCTAACTTTTGTCGGGATGAGAAGCTCGCGCTAGGACCTCCCGCCTTATTATACCTACCGACCGATTTTATGTATAAGTTTGGTATTTCTACACCGATTTGTATGATTCTTTTTTTAAAGAATATGTTATAATGTTATCTTTTGTTAATTAGGCATGAGCGAGAATATTATAAACATAAGAGTAAACAAATCAAGAACAAATAATCAGAAAGCTCCGAACTGGTATACTGTCGGGAGTTATACGTGTTATTGTGAGTCAAACATTAAAGATAGACATATGCTGTTGAGGAATTTTTTTAGATAATTTTATGTAGAAAATTTCCGTCATACATGATTTCTATGTAGCTTTAACCATTAAGGCTGCACATGCGACGAAAGCTTAAAAAATGGTGTAACTTCTCCCGTTTTCCCAACATTTTCCTTCACTGCTCTGCTCCTATTGATTGTAGCGTGATGAAAAGTATCCTATAACCTGCCCAGGAGTATGAAGAATAATTGTACCAAGTTTCATTAAAATCCGTCCAGTAGTTTTTGTTCCTATTAATAACATCAGACGATAATAACGACAGACAGACAGACAAAAATTTTACTGATTGCATTTTTGGCATCAGTATCGATCACTTATCACCCCCATTCTTCATACTCCTGGGCAGGTTATAGTATATTTTCCTTCACGCTACAATCAATAGGAGCAGAGCAGTGAAGGAAAATGTTGGGAAAACGGGAGAAGTTACACCATTTTTTAAGCTTTCGTCGCGTGTGCAGCCTTAATGGTTAAAGCTGCATAGAAATCATGTATGACGGAAATGTTCTACTTGAAATTATCTAAAAAATATTCTACAACAGCATATATCTACCTTTAATGGTTGACTCACAATAACACGTATAACTCCCGATAGTTTACCAGTTCGGAGCTTTCTGATTATTTGTTATTGATGATTTGTTTACTCTTATGTTTATAATATTCTCGCTCATCCCTAATTAAAAAAAGATCACATTACTACATATTCTATAAAAAAAGAATCATAGAAATCGGTGTAGAAATACCAAACTTATACATAAAATACGCTAATCAGCCATCGCCCCGTGTCGTTGCCGCGCTCGACCCGAGCGCGAGCTTCTCATCCCGACAAAAGTTAGGCTTTGGTAGCGGTAATCGACATCCACACAGGCGTAGCCACGGGGGTCCTCTATAGGTTATATATCAGAACAACACATAGACTACTTTTTGTCGCCAAAACCGACATCCTCGCGGGCGGAGCCGCGGGCGACCGCTAGTCTTTTATATAGGAACACCCACACTATGTCAAACATCCATGTTCAGGCGTACAAATGTTTGACTTATACGGGAATCGAACCCGCGACCTCATTACATATTTATTATTTAACGTGAAAGTACACGCAACGGACAAAGCTACATGCACATTTTATATTATTATATTAGGAAAGATTAAATTACTCATACTCCATTTGTTTAGGTAGTTAAAAAAAATCAAATCAAAAAATGCCTCGTGACACACAGCAGCTAAATCTTCTATTTCTAATGTTATACAATGTGATGATGATGGCATCCAGGCCGATTTTCGGCTACGGCGGCCGTTATCGTACAGCGGCCGTATAGTGCACAAGCATTGGCGCAGATACAGGTGCACTCTCTATTCCCTCACTCTCATTGTCCGATGGGACGGCAATCCGACACGACCGGAGAGAGATCAGCCGCAGGACCGAAATTTACGTGCTCTCCAATGCACGGGTGAATTAATCACCAACTTCCAGACTCCAGGCTGCTTTATGAAAGTTTCTCAAAACCCACAAAGCGATTTCGGCCCGACCCGGGAATCGAACCCGAGACCTCGTGCACAACAGTTGCGCCTTGCGACCACTAGACCAACGAGGCAGTACGTCTATTTTGGATGGACAACACTCTATCGGCCATGTTTCTCCTACATATTTTAACACATTTAGCATCGTCTGTTTGTCAGACGATGAAAGAAGCCCGATTTTGAAGCGTTTCTTCTTCCGTGATGCAAATTTTATGAAGTTGTTTTGGCTAGACCAGCCTCAGGTTCACACATTTTTAACCGACTTCCAAAAAGTGGTGCAGTACTTTTTATTTTATGAGCATGATTTATGTGGATTATGTGTATATAGAGGATGTTCTAATCGGCCGGTTCGTGAGAATTTCCCACAGACTTGAGTTATGATAGTTATTATAGACTAGGTGGGTATGGAGAGTATAAAAAAATTAATACAACTGTAGTTTATGAACTTATCAACACTCGAAATATTCATGTGTTATTTCGAATAAGAAACCGGCAATACATGCTACTATTTATGTAGCGACAATGGCTCACTAGCAATATTTCGTGAAATATTCACTGGCACAAGGTCGTGACTTGTGCACAGCAATTTTGACCGATATTTTAAAGCGCCAATTTCGTAGCTAGAAAACTTTGCAGTTTTATAAAACCGACATGCACAGCGCACCCGCTCCTACGTCGTTGCTAATGTTGTGTAGCGCACGTCAATCGGTCACCGGAGCATCTATTTCGTGTGCTATCTGGCTCATTGGGTTACAGTTACAACTAAAACAACATTACAGTTACGTCCTGAGATCGCACTCTTCCACCCAGTGACTCATGGCCGCTGTCGCGAATAAAATTCCAAAAGGATCTTATGTCTTGGCAATAAGCTGCAAAATCCGGTGTGCTGAATGAGTACAAAAAAGCGACTGGTTCGTAGTTACCGCGCGACCGTTGCGCGCAGTCATTCGAAAGCTATTGGGTGTTTTTCCACTCACCGGCACCGGCACGGTGCCGGCGCCGGTGCCGGTGCCGGCAAAGCAAAAATGTACAGAAAAGTATGGCTCGTTTTTTCACTTGCCGGCGCCGGCACCGATTCGGCCGCCATACTTTTCTGTACATTTTTGCTTACACCGTGCCGGTGCCGGTGCCGGGCCGGTGAGTGGAAAAACGCCCATTGGAAGGTCGTTGAGATCTGTCGGGGAGTTTCTCGTTTGCTTAGTTCTACTTGTTATATTAAACGTATATTATTAAACGTAGGTATATACTGCCTCGTTGGCCTAGTAGTTGCAAGGCGCGCAAGCAGTTCCAGTCTGGAAGTTGGTGATGGATTCACCCGTGCATCGGAGAGCACGTAAATGTCGGTCCTGCGCCAGATCTCTCTCGTCGTGTCGGATGGCCGTCCCATCGGACAATGGCCGTTTTTCCACTCACCGGCCCGGCACCGGCACCGTGCCGGGGAAGCAAAAATGTACAGAAAAGTATGGCTCGTTTTTACACTTGCCGACGCCGCCGGCGCCGATCCGGCCGCCATACTTTTCTGTACATTTTTGCTTACACCGTGCCGGTGCCGGTTCCGGTGCCGGTGCCGGTTCCGGTGCCGGTGCCGGGCCGGTGAGTGGATAAACGCCCAATGAGAGTGAGGGAACAGAGAGTGCACCTGTATCTGCGCGAATTCTTGTGCACTATAATATGTCCTGCGCAGCTGGCTGATCTCCATTAAAGAGAACGGCCGCCGTAGCGGACAATCGGCCTGGATGCCATCATATTATTGAAGTGTGCCCAGATAAATTCTGACGCAAGGTTGTTGTCTTCTGTTCCTGACAACTTCGTGCTCATGAATACATCGTAAAAGAATAAGTGTTAATGACATTTTAAGAATCAAAAGAGTTATAAGGTCGGTCAGAGTAAAGTGCGCCAATAACTTGCGCAGAATGTAGGCCATTTGGCAGCAGTCTTCAAACCTTAACTGGTATCTGTTCATAGAGTATTATTCATAATCCGATATCTAATTAGTGCAACTTATGAGATATGGGTATACGTTCATACAAAGCGGTGTGCTGTTAATCAGACATGCCTGAGGCGTCATCCTAATTGACAGCGATCGTACGATGACACGATGCGTTCCCGTCGTGCGATGAGTTCAAACATACAGATTACACCAGAGTGTCCTATTTGAAACTCGCAAATAATCGTGCGAGCACATGTGATGCTTAATAACGGTCGTACGATGTATTTGATCGTGCGATCATGTAATTAAAGCAACAAATCACTTTTGAGTGTCCTTATTGGTTACATAGGCGATACGTGGACGCGCGAGGGGCGCGGGACGAAAAGGGCAAGGGCCAACACCAGATTCCTGGATCTATACAGTATTTTATGTTGTCTACGTTTCCTTTTTTCAATATAATTTGTAATTTTTAAAGCAATATTGACCGACAGCAAAAACTATGCATCTCTATAAAGGGCATCGTTAAAGTGGCGTAAGCGCGACGCCAGCCATCGAGCGACGGCATCGCACGATAGACATCGCGCGATCTATTAGGACACCCCGTGAGGACACCTGTTAGGTTATCGTACGACCACTTTGATCGTGAGATGAAAAACGCTTCGAGCCATCCTACGATCGCTCGCAATTAGAACGACGGCGACGCCTGAATCTGATAAATATATATGATCTAGTTCAGTGCAGGGTGGGAATAACAACTATTATAACTTTAGTACGTTTATTATCGCTTTTATTTACTGTTTACAACCGCTCGTCTTCCTCTCGGATCCGCATGTGTCATGGCCGCCGCCATTGACAATTACAAAAATGCTTATTATTATATAAAAATAATTTTACATCTATGTTTATTTATAGATATTATATTATATAAAAACATTTGTAATAATTATATTTATAATAAAAAAATAATAATTAAATGAATACATTAACAAATTAACAATTAACAACTTTCTTAATAGGTAGTTGACTTCCTGTTGTTTTAGTCAATATAAAATCATCCCTGGCAAAGACAATAAATGCATACGGCATATACACAATTATTATTAAAAGTAATAGGTGAGCTTACAACTCGGCCTTCCTGTTAGCGCGAGTCCCTTCGCGAGTTGTTTTATTAAAGTACACAGTATACCTACACATGTATGCACAAAAAAAAATTGCCTAATGTATATATTACACCTAAAAAAAAAACATGAACAAAATGTTGTTTTAGATAATCGAACTATTTAAACGTAATGATGATTATAAGAGAACGACAAGGTAATTATTTTTAAGATATAAAAATAAAATCAATATTTATCTTAATTCGTAATTCCTGAATTGGATGTTTACAATATTTTCAGAATTCAGAACATAGTATTTCGTTATAACGTATAACATCAATATATATGTATATATTTCTTTTTAACAATGTAATATATATATATATATTTAATGTTATTTTCATAAGTAACAACGATTAACCCTCAGAAAATAATAAGTTTCTAATAACAAATATAACAAATATCATAACTTATTATGAATTACATTAAATAATGTATATTGCAATTCACTGAACATAACCTACGTATCTTCTATATTCCTAACTAATCATCGCCTGAACTATCTTCTTCGCAACTGCTAAAATCTCTGCTAAAACTTAGCCAGGGTTGCATTTTGTCGACTGCGACTACAGCCTCATAACGACGATTATTTTTGCGTGACAGTGGGGTATCTTCGATAATATATCTATCATTGGGGAGTACTTTTAGTATACGATATGGACCTTGATACTTGACAACTAGTTTTTGTGATTGTCCGTCACTAGGTACCTGCCTTTCAACTCGTACTAAATCACCTTCGGAATAACATTTCGCGGTTTTCCTACGGCTATTAAACCTATCTCGATCCTCACTTTGTTTCTTTTTAATTTTCTCACTTGCGTCCTGTCTCACATCGGTTAATCCGTCCGGAGAAGTTATATTAACCGTATCTTCTAAAATCTCGCTTAGAATGCCTTCAGTCCTACATTTAACGTTAAATCCAAAGAGGAGTTCTGATGGTGACTTTTGAGTGGTTTTGTGTGTCGTTGTATTTAAACCTAATTGAATGTCTGGGATTTGCTCATCCCAGGTTCTATCGTCTTTACCATGAGTGGATGTTGAAAGCGCGTCTAGAATTGTCCTATTAAATCTTTCAACCTGGCCGTTTGCCCTAGGTGTCGATACTGCATTCATTATGTGTTTTATTCCGGTCTGTATTATAAATTCTTTGAAAGATGAGCTAGAGAAACTTGTGCCTCTGTCAGTGATGAGACGTGTAGGAACTCCGAAGTAACTAATGTGGTCTTTAAATACCCTTATTGTAGTTGCAGTTTTTGTATCCCTAACGGGTCTAATGTTCACGTATTTTGTAAAACCGTCTACTAAAACAAGTAAATAACAGTTGCCCTTTTTGCTTTTAATGAAAGGACCTAAGTGGTCTGCGTGAACCGTGTGGAAGGGAATGCTGGGTTTCTCTATGGGGTGTAGTTCCCCCTCACATTTACCGCCGGGAGTTTTGTGATGCAGACATTCTAGACACGAAGAAACATATTTCTTTACGAATTTGCGCATCTTAGGAAACCAGTAGTTTTTACGTATGCGTTGCAAAGTTTTATCAAAGCCACAATGTCCTACGTCATCGTGGTTCATTTTCAATATTTGCCAACGAACACCTTTAGGTACAAGCCATTTAATTTCATCGCCCACTATCCTGTATACTCTGTTGTTTTTTAATTTGTAATTATGATGAATGTCTAATATATTTTCAGAGTCAGGATCTGATAGGATTTCTTTAATTTTCTTTATTTCGTCATCGGCAGATTGCACAGTCGATATCCAATCCTGTTCACCGTTTTCGATAGCTAGAACGTCGAGGCATGTCGAAGATTCGGTTTCTACCACATCTACGGGATTGCGACTCAGCGCGTCGACGTGCGACATGCGTGATCCAGGTCGATACTCAATGGTACAATCATACTCTTGTAACTGCACCCACCAACGAGCAATGCGCGGGATTAAGTCACGCTTCACCAACGTCGATCGCAATGCGTTGCAATCCGTAAATATTTTAAAAGGTATACCTATAAGATAAACACGGAAACGATTTAGGGACGCTATTACAGCTAAGGTTTCCAGGTCATACGAGTGGAATTTCTGTTCTTCCGCATTTGTCTTTCGGCTAAAGTATGAAACTGGTTGGAATACGCCGTCAGAGTTAGCTTGTAGCAAAATGCCAGCTAACCCATCCTTGCTGGCGTCCGTATGCAATTGAGTTTCTGCAGCATGATTGTAAAGTGCAAGAACAGGTCTATCAACTAACAAAGATTTGATTTTTTTGAAAGCTGTGTCTTGATTTTCGCCCCATGACCACTTTACGTCCTTTTTAAGTAAATCGGTCAATGGAGCTGCTATTAACGCGTAATTTACGATAAACCGTCTAAAGTACCCCGACAGACCGAGGAATTGTCTTAATTCGTGCTGGTTTTTAGGTTTCGGAAATTTTGACACCGCGTCAGTTTTCCGTTGACCAGGTCTTATACCATCAGAGCTAACTTGAAAGCCAAGGAAATCTATAGTGTCTAGAAAAAAATGGCATTTACTTAATTTGAGCGTTAGACCGCCCCTTTTTAAGAGTTCTAAAACCTCCTCTAATCGCTGTAAACCCTCGCTAACGTCTCTAGCCGGTATAAGGATGTCATCCATGTATACTATAGCGTACTTGATCTTGGCCTCGAATAGTATTTTATTAATTGTCCGCTGGAACACAGAAGGTGCGTTAACCAGACCAAATGGCATCCTATTGTACTCATATTGGCCGTCTGGTGTCACGAAAGACGTTTTATGCCGCGACTCTTCTGCGACCGGTATTTGGTAATAGCCAGAGGCTAAGTCCAGTGACGTAAAAACTTTATTTCCTGCCAGTTGGTCTAGTTGATCCTCGATTCGAGGAAGGGGGTAATGCTCCTTTTTAGTCTTGCGGTTCAACGCGCGGTAGTCTACGCATAAGCGTTTTTCGCCTGTCTTTTTCTGCACTAGAACTATTGGGCTCGCAAATGTCGAGGTGGATTCCCTAATTATACCGTGATCAGCCATTTCTTGTATCATATTTCTCACGAGTATACGGTCCGCGTAAGACATACGGTAGGGACGATATACAATTGGTCCTTCATCCTCGAGTTCGATCGTCATTTCTGTTAGATTAGTGAAACCTAAATCATGGAGTCCGGTTGAAAAGCAAGTTTTGTACTTTCCTAACAACTCTAATAGGCTAGACCGTTCCTCCGGACTTAAATTTTCACTACAGTTTAATGTATCGCTAATTTGTGACTCGGAGATTGTAACGCTGCAGGCATCTAAGACATCTCTCGAGTCTATTGTATCTTTACACTGTACTCGTGTCAGAAGACAACCCTTTTGTATGGTAATTGGTTTGGGGGAGGCGTTGTGTATTAAAAGTGCGCTAAGACCCTGCCTTACTTCGTATTCTCCAGGGAGGAGGTAATATTCTTCCCCTGGTGAACCTCTCACGGACCCATTTACATAGACGCGTGCATCTATATACGGGTTAGCATAAACTTGAACGGCTCGTAGTGTATTCGTCGGGATCTCGATGTCTTTAGTAGAGAGGAGTTGGGTCTTTACACTGGGTATTTTGCGGAATATTACTGCGGTCGGTGTTTTAGTAATCACAATATCTGGCTTCTCGGTAAATGAATGCCCTAGGAGAACTGATTGTTTTATTACATAATCATCAACAACGTATAGATTTATGGTCTCCCCTAAACCTTGTACCTCGATGTCAACAATAGTCATTCCTACTGGTCGAATGAGATTAGCCCCTATACCTCTGAGCACAGGTAAGTCTTCCGGCATAACTATGTTTAAATTTAATTCTTTGGCTACAGATAACTTGATTAGAGAACATTGGCTTCCTAAATCTAAGTGACAGTCTAATACATGGCCGTTTACTTTAACATCAATCATATATTTAGCAGTCAATTCCTCAGCTACATTCAACTGAGCCACTTGCTGCTCCTTCTTATTTGTACTTTGATTGTTATCCTTTTCGTGATCTTTATTTGGGCGTTTATTTTTAAAACAGTGAGTAGAAAGGTGACCTAATTTCTCGCAAGTGGTACATTTAGCTGCCGGCTTCTCACATTTAAAACTAGAATGACCAACTTGGTCGCAATTATAGCACGTAATTTTTAATAAACTACCAGATTTTGTTGTATGAGTCGCATTTTTACGATCCGCTCGAAAACTCGAATTTGAGTCACGATTTTCGCGATTATTACCTACTTTGACAGTCCTAAAATATTTTAGCGCCTGCTCTGGTTCTGAAAACTGTGCAGCTTGTGCACCCACTTTGATAGCCCTGTCTTCTACTCCGTACAAAATACAATCGACAGCTTGACGCCCATGAATCTTACATCTATTTAACAAGTTTATTTTTGCGTAATAGTAATGTTCGAGTGAATCGCCATATTTTACTTTTTTAGCTAGCATTTCAGTCAAAAGCTCAGCGTAATCTTCGCGTACCGGAAATGATTCAATCAATTTTCTTTTCCACTCATTCCATTTAAACATCATAGTCGGCAAATTCTGGTACCAAGACTTTGCTAACCCAGTCAACTTTGGAAGAGCGTAATGGATAGTCTCCCTATCATCCCACCCATATATTTCCGCGCATTCCTCCACCTTTGTCAACCAAGTTAAGATGGTCTGCTCTTTTGACATAGGGTCAAATTCCGGTACAATATTGGTGTTAAATGACAACTTTGGTTTATCTGAGCTCTTGATTGATTGCAAAACCGACAAAAACTTATCTAAAATGTTGTCCGTAGAATCTAAATGCTTAAATCTTTTATAATCAGAGGATGTTGGTTGCTCACCGTCTTCTCTCGTCGAACTCCAACTTCTCTTCCTCTCACGCCTAGAATTCGAATGCGAATCCTTCTCATCTTCTTGTCGTAGCTTGTTCCGATTCGAACTCTTCTCTCGACGATCCTCATGACCAACGGACTCAGCACTCTGAGACCGACGACGTGATGATCTCGCAGGCGTGCGAAGAGCCCTCTCTTCGGTCCTCCGCACGCGAAACATTCGATCTTGGCGCTCTCCGCCAAAATCCTTATTGTATACAACCTCAGTATCACGCACCCGTGATACCCCTGGTTGCTCTGAATAAGGCCTCCAGGCACGCCTCTCGCGTGTGGATTCTCTCGGCCACGTCTCGGGACTAGTCTCTCGGCGTTTCACCCTTCTCGAATCCAGTACTTCACGACCCTCACCCTCAAACCTGGGCTCTCCTGGGTCTGGACTCAAAGTACCATAATCTCTGTCTCTAGTTTCCTCACGATCCATTTCGCTGAAAGTTTTATTTTATTTTCTTCGGGCGTAGATCGATAAGAATACTCTTTTCGTCGATCCCACTTCTGAACTATGATCTAGTTCAGTGCAGGGTGGGAATAACAACTATTATAACTTTAGTACGTTTATTATCGCTTTTATTTACTGTTTACAACCGCTCGTCTTCCTCTCGGATCCGCATGTGTCATGGCCGCCGCCATTGACAATTACAAAAATGCTTATTATTATATAAAAATAATTTTACATCTATGTTTATTTATAGATATTATATTATATAAAAACATTTGTAATAATTATATTTATAATAAAAAAATAATAATTAAATGAATACATTAACAAATTAACAATTAACAACTTTCTTAATAGGTAGTTGACTTCCTGTTGTTTTAGTCAATATAAAATCATCCCTGGCAAAGACAATAAATGCATACGGCATATACACAATTATTATTAAAAGTAATAGGTGAGCTTACATATATTAATTATTCATTTAACTCTAGTTAAAACATATCCGTGTTCCCGATGCTACTACATGACTACAAAAGCATTGGCCGGAAAATGATTTGACACTTGCTATCAAACAAGAAACCTTATACACTATTATACGAAATCTTATGCATAAAAATAAGATTTCGCACTGATCGAGAAACACAAGCACGATACCAAGGTTCATTGAGATGCCTTTGTTGCATTGTAATTTGTAATCCTGCACACTGGTATTGTTGAGTTACACGCAATTAGCTCCAGCAATTACTTATATACCTTGAGTGCTATACAAACAATGCTGAACTGTTAGCTACTTAAAAATCTGCTGCATGCACGCTCTGTCCCTAAAAGTCATGGTTTCCTAGTGGTTAGAGCAACATCCTATCAAGTGTGAGTGTGCGGGTTCGATTCCAGGTCAGGCAAGTTATTATGTTCTTTTGTTTCCAGCTTTGAGCAAGTAGTGATAAACGCTCAATACATAAATTATGTTTGTTGATTGAGTTAGGACTAACTTGTTTCATAGAGGAGGCGCCTCGTTCATACGAGTGTGACGCGAGAGGCGGGCTGCGGTAGTGGAGTTGACGTGCCGCCATTAACTAATTATCTATAACGGTACCTCGACGCCACGTCCCTCTCGCTGCTCGTGCTTCCATTCAATTGACTTTTCAAACCAATATAAGCCATCCAAAACTTAAATTGGGGACAAATAATAGTTATTGACAAATATCTTGGAAGTACTACATTATTTTCAGAATTTGCCAGTAAACGTAAACCCAGGGTTATTGGTAATTTTAAAGTGTAATGTCTACTAATAAACTAGGCAGTAGCTTAGTATATACGGAATAGATCACGATAATGGAGCCTTCAATTTATCTATCTTATGCCGTCATTTTTGAAAGAAGCAGTGTCGTAAAATTTACACTATAAAATTGATATACATTGAAATATAATCCGTTTCGTCGAGACATTTTCCAGTCGCGTTGTTCCATCTCTATCAAATCACGTCCACTCCTGTGCTCCTCACGTGCTCCCACTGGCTCCCGCCAAAATATTGCAACAAGCCTGCGATATTTGCGGCGGCTGTTGCTAATATTTCACTTAGCGACGTAACAAGACCTGGTTTGGAGCGCGATACAACTCGTCGCTACAACTACGAGCCAAACGACTTCTTATCACAACAATAATGTTTCAGCTTTCTGAAACTCTGCCACACTGAACAATGACTGGAATGACTACTACGCAATGTGCGCTCCTAGCCTTTAGGCTAGGTAGTTCACTTTAATTATTCAATACTTAGGTACTTACATAGCTACTTTGAGGAGCTGTGACCTACCGGGTCCATGCTGTTTCTGCCTTATGAATTGTACAGATGCCAGAAGGTCAATCGACCAGACAAATCTGACAAATTTTATCAATCGAATTAACTTTCCAGTATTATGATAAGTTTAAAAATATATTAAAGAAATATGACAGATTGAGGTAGGTTGATCTGCTGTACCACCTATTTAACATAAGAAATGCTAATGAAGGATTGAATATTATTGAGTGCTTACGTATGCTTTCCTGTCGTCGTGGTGGCCTAGTGGTTAAAGAGCCAACCTCTCAAGTGTGAGGGCGTGGGTTCGATTCCAGGTCGGGCAAGTACCAATGCAACTTTTCTAAGTTTGTATGTACTTTCTGAGTATATCTTGGACACCAATGTCTGTGTTTCGGATGGCACGTTAAACTGTAGGTCCCGGTTGTCATTGAACATCCTTGGCAGTCGTTACGGGTAGTCAGAAGCCAGTAAGTCTGACGCCAGTCTAACCAAGGGGTATTAGGTTGCCCAGGTAACTGGGTTGAGGAGGTCAGATAGGCAGTCGCTCCTCGTAAAACACTGGTATTCAGCCGAAACCGGTTAGACTGGAAGCCGACCCCAACATAGTTGGGAAAAAGGCTCGGGAGATGACGTATGCTTTCCTGTTTTTATACGAACTTTAATTAAAAAATACCCGAAGGGGACGGTATTTAGTGCTAACAGGCTGCGGGATACAATAGGTTAACTGTGATGAAGGTTACTTTGTATGCTATTTGTATGAAAACACAAACGACATATATGACATCACAGTTTTTTCACTTTAGCCTTACTTTATACTTATTTGAATTATATTATCATCAATAAAAAAAATAAAACATTTTTTTTGGTTCAAACCGATAAATTAAACTGACATTATTATAAGATACTCTATCTCCCGAGCCTTTTCCCAACCATTCTGGGGTCGGCTTCTAGTCTAACCGGATTTAGCTGAGTACCAGTGTTTTACAAGAAGCGACTGCCTCTCTGACCTCCTCAACCCAGTTACCCGGGCAATCTAATACCCCTAGGTTAGACTGGCTATTATAAGATACAAAATGAATAATATAATAAAGTATTTTATTTTTTAAAGGGGCCTGACATCGCCTGATTGTAAATTCTGTGCTAGTTTTGTAGCATATCTTTAAATCAGTAGATCTTGATCGATATCAGCAAGTACTACTTTTATACCGATTACGACGAAAAATATTCATATTGTTCTAATCAAACGTATTGAATCGACTGAAAAATATCCTGTTGAGTTCACCAGTCGTATCATTTCCGGTACCCGTTATCAAATTACTAAAGATTCCAGCAGGCAACTTGGTTTAATGGTTTAAGTGTTGACAAATTATAGATAAACGTTATCACATTCATTACTGTTACAAATACAAGAAACAATATTTCGTAAGGTTTTTATTCACGTCATACGTTTTCTGTCAGGTTCATAATATTTCCAGTATTTTTACAACTTGCTTATACTGCTGTCAGTGAAACTTTCCTAGTGACCAAAATACGTTTAGGAGAGCCGCAAGTGGTTTTAAAGTGTCCCAAGTTCACGACCCAGTGGCTCGTGCTCCTCTCGAGGATCGACGTCCGCCTGACCCTTTTCCACAAATAAAACACTGTAAACACAAACATGCCCCTACCCTTGCCTTATACGATCGACTTGTTTCCATCATGGTGTAAATACGTCTTATCCCCTTATAATGTTAATAAGTTCGCGTATGGATGTTTTTTCCACATTTTGTACAAATATTTAGTGTATTTAATAATATTGAATTGATCCTTCCTTATGCTCTTTCCTTCGAGAGATACAACCGTGGAATATAATCACACGTTGGTCATAGCAGCACTATACATAATATGTAGTCAGTTCTATTGCATATGTATAAGTTTACTCATTAAACATTTCCCCACGATAACGCACAACAGAATATGTTTTCATGTTATCTTTTTTTGTTCCCAGGTAAGGAACCGAGCAGAGTTCTCAAAACAATTCACCTACATAAGTACAACTTGAAACAGTGAGTAACGCGAAACATCGCTGGAAGATCACCCACGACGAGTGTTAAAAAGTGTCACGAACACCGTAAAGAGAGCACAGTCAGATTAGTCGTATCTTGTTTTTGTAATCATTACGATAATAATTGGCGTTTTATGTATATGTACTTTATGGGGACTTATAAAGAGATATGGTTATGAAAGTTATGGAGATCTGTAAATAAATAGTATAAAACAACATGGTTGTAAAATAGTCAATAGTTATTGTGTGCATGATGCGCCTGCATTATACTCATATAGACATGGTCCTTCCCAGAAGTTCGACCGCGATAACACAGACCATTCTAGCAAGACCCCCTTTCCGGACCTTTGTTATATAGAATATTCTGTCAATGCGAGATCACCTAGGTCTGGCAGCGTGGTTGGCTGGTACTGGCGATCGTATATGTACAATTAATAATGGTTGCTATTTGCCTCTAAGAAAATATGTTGCAGTCTTATTACAGTTGCAACTTTTGTCACCGTGACTTATTGTTACTGTCACCCACCATGCGCTCACTGAATCTGTTCTTGGGTAACAAATCGTGTTCATTTTTGTAACGGAATTCAACGAGGTTGCCGTGATTTTTGCTCTTGAAATACGTAGAAGAAAAGTGAAACGGAAAAAAAACGGTGCATTCAATATACACGGAAAGTAAAGGAAAATTCACCGGCCGAGTGACAAAAAGTCACCAGTCTCCGGTATTGCCTGCCGCTGCAACTATTTGTCACCGTATTATCACGTCACCACAATGAGCGCACTCAATACAGTTTTTATTGCACTTGACTAAGTGACAAAAAGTCACGGTGACAAAAAGTTGCAGTCGGCGGCGCGGCGGCGGCGTAAAATGTAACTCATCCCACATGAACTGATCGTCAAAATTTTGCTTAGAATGTCATCAAATATCAACTTCGGCCACGAATATTACCAGAAACTTGTTGAGGAGAGACAAAGTAAAAGACTTTACTTTTGAAAAATCTATTTGGTTATTGAATATCATTTGACTTATAGTAAATAATATAAATATATAATAAAAGACAAAACATTTTACAAAAAAAGAAAACTGTGATCTAAAAATACTGAAAACAAAAAAAAAACATTTAGTACATACTTACCTCTAGAAACCGATTTAAAGTATATGTATTTAAGATATAATATATTTTCAAATATACACTAAAAAGATTAGTTTTTTTGCTTTTCAGTTTTTTAAGAAGTCGGTAATCTTTTTTTGTAAAAGTATTTTATATTTTATTGTGTCTCTGAATGTTCATATTTTTATATGTTCATATTTTTTTCGTTCTCTTTCTTATTGCACCTACCATGTTATCTCTGCATCACCTGAAGGTTGACTGGAAAGAATGCCTGTGGCATTAAGTCCGCCTATGTACACTTTTGTTGCATAAAGTTTAAATAAATAAATAAAATAAATAAATAAATGTTGCAAATTGCTGGTCGCTGACGTCTCGCGTACCTACTCGCGCCAACCATGCAGTGGCTATTTTCACGATAAAATAATATTATGTATTATTTTACATGCTAAGCATATATAATATTAAGCCTATAGAATATTTAGTTGGCTTCGTAAAAAAAAATATGTTTGTAGTTTCTTTTGATGAGGATCCACGCATTTCGATATGCGTTTGAAAGTAGTTTACCACAGCGGAATCGACTGTAGTTTCGTTGCAAACTGTTTGCTCTTTATCCTTGGATAAAATAGTGTTTTATGCAAGTATTGCGTCATGTGCGACAAAGGACAACTTCAGCTGGCACACACAGCAACACTGATCTGTCTGCCGACACCCAACACATCATCTTTCATTACGGTCTATACGTATATTAGAAACTGATAGCACTTGATTTGTTATACCGTATTGTACGTGGATGCATTTTAAAGTATGTTTCAGTTATTGTCATAATGATTCACTTGCACGAAGTGGCGCGAATTGTTTTAAAGACTGACGTTAATGACAAATCAAGCCTGATAACTAGGTATCTAAATTCATACAATGTTAAACAAAGAAAAATGATTGGTGTAACGGTATGATATACGCGTCCGCCGCCAAAGTTAGACAAACAGATAGGTATTCGGTATTTAATAGTGTCGGTCTAAGCCAGAACCAGTTTCTGTCCGATCACTATAAAGTTGGTCGCTATCACACACCTACTAAGGCCACTGGTCAGAATACTAAACTGGTATACAGTATTATGCCACAATTAGGTTCAGCAGCAAGTTATCGCCTTGACTCGCACAATCCGTGCAAACTGCTGTCTGGAAGTTCCCGCTTCCGTTTGACGTTTATTTATATGTATCGTCCGCTAAAATGGTATGATACTGCAAAATGCGTAACAAATCAAGTCAGTTTGGCAATGTCATGGATTTCATTATAAAAATATTACCGAAAAAAAAGACAATGTAGGTTGAAGAAGACTTTAAAGTGTACTCTGTTACTTCTGCCTGCTGTGTGTTCGGTATTTCTGAAGCACGTTCCTTGTTGTTGTGTGGTCCCTTGAGTGGTGGAAACAGTTGAGAGATATGTGACCACGGAGTATTCAGTTCCTACAATGCCGTGTCGGGGTAGTTAGAAGAATACACGTATATTGGGCAGTTATTTATAGTTGTTGAATAGGAACGTATGTGGATATCCCGGCGAGTGGCAATGTTCGCGTGGCGGCGTTCCAGCTATCGATCGGCTGCACCGGCTCACAAAGGGCCTGGCGATGGCGGTGCGGCGGCAGCTCCCCCCCACAGCCCCGCGCCGCGTCGCGTCTCCCGCGCCCGTCTGCCAGGGTTGTCCTATTGTTTCTGTTTAAAGTTCCTGCTTGCATTATCTTGTGTTCTGATGCCTTGCAGCCATCATGATTTTATTTAAATTAAATAAAAATCAATGACACAAATTAACGTTGATAGACTATGTGCTACTTACTTTTGTCCTTCAAGTTCGTAGACACTCCTAAATCACAATATGGGAGTGAACAAGTTCGAGTAGCTTAATAAGTTATAAAGCATGGTAGGAATTGCAATTAAGACAACCCTAATTATGTAAATCCAGCGACACGTCCCGTCGGGCTGAGCCCCACCCCTCAGCAACAGGTACTTACAGAATGAATTTGGACACAGTGCGATGACCCCCGGCTTCGTTCGCCAAAATGAATAGCTGATCTTGTACTTACCTTATATTCATAGGTTTAACTTTAGTATGTTTGATGACATTTTTGTACCCAAGTAATACAACTTATGTGCTACATACTATTTGTACGAGTACAAGTCTCAGAGCTTACGTAACGTACGTACAATCATGATTTCTTTATAGTTTTAAGGAAAAATTATTTAAATGGTCCCGTATGGTGTTGTGTCTAGGATACCTACCTGGCTTCGATTCCCGGTACGGGAAGCTTTTTTATTTTTGATTCATACTGCACGACATGCAAGTATTAGGTTGTAAATTAAGTTCTTATGATATTGATGATATAGAAGTATTTTCTGGTGAGTTGTGACTTGAGTATCATCTAATGAGGAACTCTCAGCGCACAGCCGTCTCTCGCCACGCAGAGGGTTCTTTGCCAAATAATGAGCGACTTGGACTCAGGGCTCGTTCACAAGTGACCCTACACTTTCATTCTTATTCGACATTTTCAATAAGATTGCCGTCTGAAAATTGTGAAGTACGCAACTCGAACCTTACTTTCTAAGGCTTGTCTGACACATTTCTTGTGTCCATATTTTTAGTACTTACTTTTTTTTGCTAAAAGTACCCATACCAAAAACTAGGAATTTCTCGTTAATGACTAAGTTGTTCAGCATAATTATGTACAGTTTACTTATATGTTGGTTGCTTACAGGGCTTAAATTAGGGGTTAATTTATAAAACTATTAGTGGTTATGCAAGTGGCATCAGCACTAGCCACGCTGCATGTAAAGTCACAGAATGGTTAGACTTCCCAAATAATGGCTAATGTGACTCACGTACAATGAATTATCAAAAGTACTGGTTCGGAAGAGTGGCGCTCGGCCTACCAGGATGTAATAATTTTAGACGATTGATGTAGATTCCGAAGTGATCAGAAAGGAAATGAAGATATTATTCACGGCCTTCAGGTATGCCGTACAGTCGAGCAGTAACGGTACAGGTTCGATAGCATCATTATTTGTGAGACGATCCGAATCAAGGTGACGACTTCGTCCAATTGTGTGCGCTGCTAACTTAAAGCGCAGGCACAGATTACTGAATAGTTACTACGTGGCGCAGGTCACACAGCCAGCGGGCGGGCGGGCTAGGCGGGCAAACATCGTTTCACCTCTTTACTTTCTTTGGTTCACACCGCGAGCGACTGACTAACCTAACGAACTAAGCTAACGAAATATCCGACGATTAAAGCGAAGCTACTCGTTCGCCCGCGCTTCGCTAGCTTAGCTCGCCCGCCCGCCAGCCCGCTCGCCCGGTTCGTTCGCCCGTCCTCCCCGTTTCGAGTAGACTAGTCGACGCTCGTGTTTCGAGTAGCAGTGTAGAGTTTTGTTTGTTTAGTTCGCCCGCTTCGTCCGCTTCGCCCGCTCCGCGCGCTCCGCCCGTCGCTCGTCTGTCTGTAGTTTTCGGTGTGAACCCCATAGTTTAGCTCGCCAATATTTCGCTTAGTTTGTATAGTTTCCTTCGTTCGCTTCGCCCGCCCGCCAGCTGGCGATGTGGCCTGCGCTTTAGACGTACCTACGGACGATGAGCTACCTAAACTCAACGCCCACAGACCCGAGTATAAACTACCTCAAGATCAAAATTGGTTATTTTACTCATATTCCATTTGTTATTTTTTCCTCATTCGTTTAAATAAATTTGTGGTATCGACAGTATATGTAAGGCTGAAAATAAATGAGGTCATCATCATTAGTCAAAGCATAATCGTGAAGCCTTCAACATATTCACGCGCAGGTGATCGCGCATTACGTAGCGTGTAGCTTACGTTTCCCGGTGCAGTTAGGGCGCGCACCAGAGCGAAGCGTGCGCACGGCCAAGGTCCCCTGAATGCGTATTTGGCCCATGAGCTCATTCTCATCACTTTTCATGCTAGTGCAGTATTTCGGGACTTCTATGAGTTTGCGTCGATTATCAAGCAAAACATTGGCTATAATAGCTTTCGACGATGGAAGAGGATTCGTACAGGTTCATACCTGCATCATCCGGATTGTCGATATCATTTAGGCTTATGTAAAATATTTCTTGCAGGGATAAAAGTCTACACACTTCTCTGAATAATATAATTTGTATAAAAAAAGTTATTTATTATCAGGTAAGTAATACCTTCGGTAGGTCAGAAGATGCTTTCATTCCTAAATTAACTAAATTATTGTTATTTAGAAGTGAACTCTTCCTATTTTTATGTCTTCCATAAAATCTTATTATCTGTAAAAAGATATTTGACTGTTTTGTAATAACGTTGAATAATCTTATACTTACAGTGAGCCAGCAGAGAGTTCGATGATGTTTCATTGTTCGTCACGAATGTATTCTGACTATAATACCCGTTAACGCATATTAAGTAAAAATGTTGCATAGCCTGTTTATTCTTAAGCAGTTTTTCTTTTCCTTGTTTAAACAATGACGATTATAAGCGAGGTAAATATAGCTATAATATTAGTATAAAATTCACAACGGTGTCGGCTGATTACGCAGTAATATGTAGAAGTCGTGGCCTAGTGGTTAAAGCACCAGCCTTTCGGGTATGAGGGTGCGGCTTCGATTCCAGGTCAGGCAAGTACCAATGTAACTTTTCTAAGTTATACGTACTTTCTAAGTTTATCTTGGACACCAATGACTGATTAGATTAAGTGAAGAAAAACACCTCGAGGAAACCTGGACAATAAAGTCGGAAATCAACAACGCGCATTGAGCAAGCGTGGTGGTTAACGCTCAATCCTTCTCCGTGGGAAAGGAGGCCTGTGCCCAGCAGTAGGCCGATAAAAAATAGACTGTGACGACGATGCAGAGGTTTTGGTACACGATCGACGTACGTACGGGATAAAACGGAATTTCAGAATATATTGACTTGAAGTAGTGAGTGAGACTGCAACGTATCGTGAGAAACAGAAGCTGCCTGCGGGGAAGTGTGTTGACCCTGTGCCGGTGGCTGGGCGTCAGCGGCGCTGAGACAAGATCAGCGCCCTCGGCCACCGTGACGCCGTCACTGCACTGCGTAATCTGCCACACGTGGGTGCGCACACAGACTTGAGTTTGTGTAAAAAAATATAGTTATAGTTGTATCACTATTGTAATTGGTTGTATTCAAGTGGCAAATCTGAAAAAGAAAATCGCATAGCAAAGTCTTGCACTCGTCCGAGATTTGAACCCGGGACCTCAAAACGGAAAATAATACATTGCTATCTATTTTCGTAGCAGATGATAAGAATGCCAGTAAAAGTATAGCGAATAACATTGTAGTTCCGTAAACTGATCAAAATCATTTATTCAAACTTGGCTGTAAAACAGCACTTTTTGACGTCAAATATTACAAAAGACAGTCCCCAAAACGCCCACCCTTCACGACTTCCTATATGTTTTTGCTGGGAAGAAGTGGCGCAACAAACTTCCCAGCAACACATGTCTGTCTGTTGGTTTGAAGAACCTTTAAAGTTTAAACAATGTTTTCTTCATACACAATTTGTATGATGTAAGTAATTAAATATTGAACTTAACAATATAATTAAATACTTATGTAACACACGCGGGCTAACACTCAACCTTATACCTACATACCTTTATGTAACTCAAGCATTAAATATTACATTTAGTTACATTTTATAAAAATAAAACCAAAAGTAAATAAAACCACAGCCAATTATATGATGCTAATAGGAGATAAGGGAGTGCCCACCTACATGTGCTAGTCTGTTGTAACCATAATGTACAACATAAGCCGCCAATCTAGCAAATTAGGGCCAAAGTATAGAGAAAAAAACCAAAACAACAACAATACTACTCTGTGTATAGACAGTGAGACGACCTAGCACCACAAGCAGCACCCGTTCACGGGCATAACGCGAGGATCAGCCATCGCCCCCTCGCACATTTTTGAGGGAGGGAGGCAACCCGACCGCCGACGCTACCGCAAGCAATACCGTCTAAGGGAGCATGACGTTCTCACTGCCAAACAACTCGACAACATCGTCAGACATACGCTCCCTTGTTGTAATGTAGGACATGTGGCGGAGCGTGATTAAACTGATCATGACGGTGGCCACTTTCCTACGTACTAAATTGATCTCACTAAACGGGCCATCACATCCACATGTTTACGTCCGACAATTTCAATGTCCACTTTATGTATAACACTATAAAGCTTAATTTTGTGTAGTACCATAGTTATAGGGCTATCAAATTAATTCTCACGCTTGATGAGATGCAATTGAAGGAACTGTACCTAATGTTTAGTACAGCGATGTCAAATAGCTAAGAAACGTAGTCTTAAAACATAAAATTGTTGTGTGAGATGTTTGATGTTGATGATCTTTATGTACAAGCAGTGAAAAACAAACAGACTTTCTGTAGGTACAACTTATAACTGATACTACAGGGCAAGGATTTTGAAGGTAAAAGTTGTTTTGTGCAGGCATAGTGACGGTGTCGGACGGGCACGCTTACATCAAGCCGCTGAAGGAGGAGTGGCGTGCGCTGCTGGTGCACTACGCGGGGCCCACCGCGTTCATCGTGGTGGCCGTGCTCGTTATAGCTGTCCTGCCACTGGCTGGGTAACTATCTGCCTATACAGGATTGTTATATCGCAATTGCATTTATCGCGCAATTGTCACAGCATATCAACTTTAAGAAATTCTATACTTTTTATATTTGTCTTTTAGTTCTAAAAGCAATTTGTATCGTCTAGAAAACACGCTTACTTCAAAACGTTGTCACTACTGACTCGCTGACCGTAACGAACATACAATAAATAGTGTCTAAATTGTACTTTCTCGAAGTCTTTCTAAAAGTCAGATATAACGGACACTGATTTGCTTAATCACCAAAAATAAACTGCGTTAATACTACATCTGTGACTGGCTAGTATGTGGTGCTCGCTAACATGCCATCGCGTGTTGCAGCCTGTTCTGGTGCTGTTGCTACTGGTGCCGCATGGGCAGGCGGCGGCGCCCCTTCGACCGCAAGTACGACGCCTGTCTCAAGGGAATCCTCGCCATCGTACTCATCGCACTCCTCACGCTCTTCCTGTAAGCTTCACACAACAATATACCTATGTGTATTGTACTACTGGTTCGCTTGTTACACGTCTGTGGCGTATCCAGGTTCGGCGTGGTGTGCGCGTTCGCGACGGACTCGCAGGTGGAGACGGGTTGCGCGGAGGCGGCCGACTCTCTAAAGGCGGGCATTGCTGACGGGCGCGAGTTCCTTAACGCTACACAGGCGCATGCGCGTTGGCTGCTCGTCGTCAACTACAAGGAGCTGGAGATCAAGCTCAACTCCATGCTGTACAGTAAGTGTACCACATGCCTCCACAAGCAGGAAATTACTAGTAGATACCTATTCATATTATTTTGTGCATTTTCCCGTTACGTGTCTTTTTGCAAACTTTAAAACAGAACAATAAGCTACATTTGACAATTTAAATAAATTAATTGCACAGTTTTAACACATTTTGATCGATCCCCCCATTGTGTTGGATAACAATTAGCATGATATTGTAATGTTGTATGGCAGGTATAGGCGTGACGGCGTCGGTGAAGCTGGGCGAGTTCTCGCGCGCGGTGTCCGTGACGACGCTGAACAAGCTGGTGCAGCAGCTGGACGCCGTGCGCGACCAGCTGCACGCGGTGCACGCGCTCACCGCCGCGCTGCGCGCCAAGGCCGAGGAGCTCAACACCGGTACGCGAGGTGTAGCCTACCTGCCATAGCATTGTCGCATTGTAGCATCGCCGGTATACATGTCAGCGTTCGTGTGCAGGTCTCCGCAAGGTGAAGAATCAGCTGCTGCAGACGTTAGCCAAGTGCGACCAGCCCAAGTGCCGCGCTCTGCAGGACAAGTACAAGATCGGCCAGCTCGACACAGAGATACAGTACAGCCAGGTACACACCGGTTCATTCCAGAGCTAAATATTCAAAGTGGACTTAATGCCACCGTAACGCGACCCTGCACATAACTGTTACTTACGCCATGTTTCACGCTTGCCTGGACAGATGCTCGACAAGTATTTCCCAACTGTAAGTATTCTTATTTTCAATGGGTAACCTATTTCAGGAAAAAAATACATTTAATTAATTAAATATTCTAGTTTAATGAGAGCGAATGGTAATTATTCATTAATTCCTACAAAAGATAAGTGACCGAGTTACGAATTGCAGCAAATACAAAAAAATATGAATTTTTCCTGTTGCTGGGAATTTACAAAACATAATGAAGCAAAATAGTTGTTTTATAGAATTTATGACAAGGTCAAAGGATGGAGCTTGGGTGTGTTGTTCTCCTAGAGGAGTTTGTGGAGCCACAAGTGGCGATCATAGGATGAACAGGGTCAGAGCCCATTCGTACCCTAACATTCGAACCATACGCCCACTCGTACCTTGGAACTTTTAAGGGGCCCATTCATCCCTTGAAGAATATTTATTTTTATTTATTCTTCTAATATAAGTGCATGTATATGTGTTTACTGCAGCTTGGTAGTCCTGGTACAGTCGCGCAGTAAAGGGTTAAATAAAAAATATAATAATTTATATATATATTTATAGATATCATATTTATTTTAAATAAAGTTAAATAAAATGCCTCTAGGCTCTAGGCGTTAAGTCAGTCTTCAAAATGATTAATCAACATTTGGTTTCTTGCATAAATCTCATGAGTACACCAATAAACGAGTCTCTACGCAACTGCTCACCATGTACTAGGACCGCATAGCTTACAGGAGTATAGCAATCGCCGGCGGGAGGTTTTACGAATTATTTTTTTACTAATTTATTTATAGAAGTTATTCACATATAGCAATTTACGCCATGTCGATGAATATATAATATCCTGGCTAGTTATAGAATCCTAATACTTCTGTTACCTAGACAAAAAGTATCGAGTCACACTTTTGGGTGAACTAAATTTGTGCATATTCTGTTACTTTATTGCTTTAGTCTAAAAAGCCAAATCATTCACCATAGCTCTTTTTTCAATTATCTATTATGGTTTATTAAAATAATCCCGTTAATAAACTATTCACAATGTTTGTGTACTATGTTAACCGTTTATTATGTAAAATATAGCTAATCTTATCTCAGGTTACCAATAGGCACCTGAATAGGAACCGAATCCTTAACTTATATTGTATATACATATATGTATATATATATAGTCCTCTTCTCGTAAATTGTTGATCCAGTAACAAGTCCGAATAAAAGTTGATCCACATTTAGAACGTGTATACTTGGCTCCGTTTTACTCGATTTTAACCAAAACACCATATATCAGATCCGGCCGCCATGACACAGGACCTCAAATGGGAGCGAAATGAAGTACTCGTCGTGATAAATTCTGTACATTGCTGATCTGTAACGGCTAAATAAAACATACGTATTCAACATTTTCAAATCCGTTTTGTGTTCGCGTCGTCTACGGTAAATGTTGATCTAGGGAATTCTGGAGCCAAAAATTACGTAAGATTTAACGAAAATGTATAAGCATTAGAAAGAGACAAAGCTATGAAGCTGAATACGTGTTTATGATGTGAATTTAGTCTTTTGTGAACTGCGCGTGCCAACACACGTCGTTGACGTGCCATTTATCACTATGGCTGACGGAACAAGGATAAAATACATGCCGCCGTGTGCTGTTGGGCTAGAATTACACCACCCCATTTCTTCCCGTGGGTGTTGTAAGAGGCGACTAAGGAACATGAGGGACCCGGGGTGGGGGCAGCACCGCCCCCCTCAGAACTGCAATCCCCAACTCGCATGCCCAGCCTGAGGATTATGGGCGTTACCCCCTTTTTAGCGGAAGCCTATGTCCAGCAGTTGACTAATATACCTAGGCTGGTGATGATGTCACATGCACAAACACTACACAGTCCCGAAACAGCTATCTAACAAATATTTGTTCCGTGTGGGAATCGAACCTACGATACGTAGGGCACAAACTAATCGCTTAGCCACAACACCAACCATGCATAAATGTTGAATTTACTAACGAAGAGCCCCTGTGTCTAGCATTTGTGGACTATGAGAAGGCCTTTGACTCGGTTGAAATCTGGTCTGTTCTGGAGTCCCTGCAGCGTTGTCAGATAGATTGGCGATACATCCAAGTGATGAGATGTCTCTACGAAGCCGCTACAATGTCCGTCCAAGTACAGAATCAGCAAACAAGCTGCTGACGATATCATCATCATGGCGGAAACGCTGCAGGACCTACAACAGATGCTGAACGACCTGGCTGACTCTTATCTACGCATCGGCCTACGGATGAACTTGGACAAAACCAAGGTCATGTTCAATGAACATGTTCTACCGGAACCGATTGCGATACACGGCGCCGTTCTCGAAGTTGTTCGGAAATATGTATACCTCGGGCAGACATTGCGGTTAGGTAGAAACAACTTTGAGGACGAGGTGAATAGGAGAATTCAGTTAGGTTGGGCTGCTTTTGGGAAGCTACGTCGAGTCCTAACATCGTCGATCCCACAGTGCCTAAAGACAAAAGTCTTCAATCAGTGCGTCCTACCTGTCATGACTTACGGAGCCGAAACGTGGACACTGACGGCACGGCTGGTCCACAAGTTTAAAGTCGCTCAGCGGGCTATGGAAAGAGCTATGCTCGGCATTTCTCTGAGGGATCGCATCAGAAATGAGGTAAATCCGTTAGAGAACCAAGGTCGTTGACATAGCCCACCGAATCAGCAAGCTGAAGTGGCAGTGGGCTGGCCATAACCTTAGCCGAAGAACCAATAACCGTTTGGGGTAAACGAGTTCTAGAGTGGAGACCACGCCTCGGCAAACGTAGTATAGGACGTCCTCAGGCACGGTGGAGTGATGACTTGCGCAAGACGGCTGGCAGGAGCTGGAAGCGAGAAGCCGAAAATCGATCTCAGTGGCGTGCACTTGGAGAGGCCTATGTCCAGCAGTGGACTGCGATAGGCTGATGATGAATTTCGTGTTACTAACAAGCCAAATGTTGTTACTTCATCAACATTTTCGTAACCTTATATAAGCTATGTAAACAAATGCCTCTAATGTATTTTTGGTTTCCAATCCAATGAAATTATTAAATGTCCCAATCAGGATAATCATCAGGTAAAACGTCCATGATTGGTCCATTTGAATTTTTGAATCGGATCAACAAATTACTACAGGTGAATTAGTATATGTGATCAACAATTGCACCTTAGTGTCATGGGCACTCAAACGTAAATATTGGCTCCAACAAAAATCGGCATGGAGCCACATTAGTTTGCACATCTTATAAACGGATCAAGAAAAGCGGTTCGGATCAACAATGGTTAACGGATCAACTAAATACTCGTAGGACACCACGCATGATCAACAAAGTACGGTTGGAGATAACTATACACACATATATATATATATATCAGAGGGTACGCATGGGTACCTCACAAATAATATTTTTTATTTATATATAAAATAATATTTTAAAATATTAATTCTTCCTTACCAGGAGACCAAATATGGGCGGCTATATAAGGGCCGAATCCACAACTTTTATGCTGAGGGACGAATTGTAGGGTACAAATGGGCTCTAACCCGATGAACATTGCTTGCCACACTAGGTCCATGGAGGGTTCACCATTTATGTTCTGAAAGGTTTGTTTCGGAAAGTATATGGGTAGACAGAATGGCGATCCCAACATAGATTGAAAAAGCCTAGACAGAAGATAATAATATTGTTACTCAACCACTGGTCGTAGTAAATAAATTGTTCCCGGTCAGATGCCGGACGTGTCAGAGCTGCTCAACAACGTGACCGCCCTGCTGGACAGCGACATCAAGCGCGAGGTGGCGGAAGGACAACAAGTGTTCAGCGACATACAGCGCGGCATCCAGCGGTCCGTCGACCAGCACATGCCCGACGTCTCGCACGCCATCGCCGAGATCGGTACGACACACACCCTCACAACATTCGAACCAGTTTTTACTGCTTGGAAAATGATTGTTGATAATTCGATGTGTTTCGTATAGGCAAGAAGTTGGAGGGCGTCGCCGACGAGATTACGTGGATGGCGGGCAACGCCAGCGCCGCGCTGCAGCGACAGGAGTCGAGCGCGGCCGAGCTGCGGCGCCTGCACGCCACCTACGGGCCCTACCGCCGCTACGCCGGCCTGGCCGCCGCCACAGCGCTGCTGCTGGTGCGTGCGCGACACGGCCGCGACCCGGCGACCACTGCTGCCACTGTACACTGTACACCGTGTTGCAGATCACGTGCCTGCTGGCGTGGGGGCTCATGTGCGGCGTGTGCGGCAAGCGGCCCGACGTGTACGGCGCCAGTGACTGCTGCAACAAGGGCGCCGGCTCCAAGAGCCTGCTCTGGTGACTACCATCAACCTATTCCTAAATACAATAATACTCACTTTTCATGTCGACACCATTTTAAGGAGAAATTAAACTCTAGCCATTCTGTAACATATTTACTTATGTTGGGGTCGGCTCACAGTCTAACCGGACAGACCGGGGGCAGCTGAGTGTTTAGTTATTTAAGGAACTCTTGGAATGGAAATGAGACTCTTTGGAAATCGATACTCTTTTATTTACTTTTTAAAACACGGAGGAACTTATTATGATGGTCATCCATTTATAGACTGCAAACTGCAATGTCCGGTCAATCAATAATCGATCAAATCTTGATACCGGCACAGAATAATAAATAGTAACAAGCGTTACAGAAGCTTTACTCGGCATAGGTTTTCAAAGAATTATCTACTCAATCTGATTAACTCTTTTAATTTAGCTCGCGCTCCAGTCGAGCTGGTTCTCATTTAGATACCTATCAAAAACGTTGTAAGGGAATTTGGATCTTAACACACTCTACTACGATTCATAATACACTAAACCTATAAAAATGGCAGCGTGCTAGGGTTGCTACAAGAAACTACTAACGCCACCTAGCGCACTGCGTAGATATTACTCGTGCGCGTCACGACCCGCAGGCAACGTAACTCGTGGCATCGTGCAGGCCCTGCTTGTTTTTCGTATCGAACGTTTCGAATCGATTTTATTGATTTATTTTTATTTGTAATGTGTTTGTAATATTCTTTGTTTTCCTTTTGTTACATTAACTGAAATGTCATTTATATTGTTATTAGTTTTTAAATTCATGTCTTGGAAAATGTGTGAACTTGAGGCTAGGTCTAGCCAAAACTACTTCGTAAAATTTGCTTCACGGAAGACGAAAGGCTTCATAACCGGGCCTCTTTCATGGTATGAGGAACAGACAATGCTAAATTAATTTAAATATGTAGAAGAAACATGTCCTATAGAGTGATTATATAGTATAGAGCGTTTTCCTTCCAAAATAGACATAGTGTACAACATCACTTCACTACATAGTATAAAACAAAGTCGCTTTCTCTGTCCCTATGTCCCTTTGTACGCTTAAATCTTTGAAACTACGCAACGGATTTTGATGCGGTTTTTTTTAATAGATAGAGTGATTCAAGAGGAAGGTTTGTATGTGTAATAACATCCATTAAATAGTGGAGAAGTGCGGGACGTAGCGTTTGCGGCGATACCAACCGGCCGCTATGTTTTTATATGTAACGTTCACGGTTTTTCTGTAGTGTATTTAGTATCAGCATTGCACCCGTGCGAAGCCGGGGCGGGTCGCTAGTTTGAAATAAAAGGTTTAGCTTCTGTGTGTTTTCCTTCCCGTGTGGGAGTGAGACAGGCCTGGTAATGATGAGAAGTAATGGAATATGTTTGTGTAGCGGCATGGGCGCGATGTTCCTGCTGGGCAGCGGCGTGACGCTGGTGCTGCTCGTCTACTTCGTAGTGGGCGTGGCCACGCAGCGCTTCGTCTGCGACCCGCTCACGTGAGAATAAACAAACCTTGACAATTTATTCTGGTCTTTGAATATCGGTACACAATGACATGGTTAATAAAATCGACATCAGTCAGTATTTTATTTATTTATTTAATTTAATGAAAAATAAAAAAATTACTATTACCTGAATAATACATTGTTTATATAAATCTGCTTATAAGCCGATACACACAATACCTCTACAACGAACTAGCTTATAGCACAGATTTTATAATACTCTCGTACAGATACCCAATCCCATACATTGAAATGAGACTGTCCTAACTCGTCCAGTTCTTCGTACACGTTAAATTTCCTATGACAACCCAACAGAGGGCGGTATGAGCGTAGCCTGGCAGGGCCCGCCACCACCGCCATCTATTGTCATTAGCGCATAAGCGCTGATATGAGCGATCATACATAACAGACGTTGAGACGCAAGTACGCACACACACACACGCAAGCTGTATACTACTCCGTAGAATCAAGGTCATAATCAACAGTACAAAATATTATTCCATTCCGCTCTTACTTTGCTGTAGTTGGTTACCTACAGCGGCAGCGTAGCGATAAACGAACATGCGGAAGGGCTGTGTTCACCTACAATATATTTATTTTAAACCTACTTGTGCATCTTTCTACATTTCTGATTGGAATATATTTTATTTATTTCACAAAGTGTTCAATAAAATAACACGTTGTGGTCTATGGTCAGAAATTATACCTATACCTCCTAAACTTGGGTTATGAGCTTTTGCATTAAAATAACATAATAATTATAGGCTACTTGTTATCTAATTGCGGGGAGCAGTTCCGGGCGGAAGCTAGACCGCCGCGTCCCTTGGGAACTACTCCGCGCTACCGGATAAAAAGTATCTGATGATGGAGACTAAAAAACTAAAAAAAAACTAAACTACCTCGTGTTTGGGCTTGTTTTATTCATGTTGACAAGATGTTTGCAGCGAGATGGGTAACGATCTCAACTACAAAGTCTGTGATGCAGGTGCAGTACAGTTGAGGGAATTTCTTAATAGTTAATAGCAGCTGTTTGAGCTTATTTTATTAGTATTGATGAGGACTTTATTGTTGTAATCAGTTGCAGCCATAACCCATCTAACATGGGTTATGAGAGCTACTGAAAGCTCGATGCTGATGATAAGAATTGCTTCAATTTTTGACTAGGAAACTAAAAAGCAGAAAATAAAAAACGTTTTACAAAAAAATAGAAACCGACTTCTCAAAACACTCAAAAGGAAAAAAAAAACTTTTCGTCATAGCTCTAGAAGTCAGTGACTAACTAAATAACAGCCTAGAGACACCAAAAATGTGAACTGTAAATAATTTACAATAATTTTGACGACCAGATGGCGTGGTGGTTAATGAACCTGCCTGCCACGCTATAGGTCGCGGGATCGATTCCCGCATAAGTCAAATATTTGTGTGCATGAACATGAGTGTTTGACTTAGTCTGGGTGTTTCTATATATAATATGTATGTATTTACAAAAGAAAAGTGTATAAGTATGTTTAACAGTTGTCTAGTACCCATAGTACAAGCTCTGCTTAGTTTGGGATTAGATGACGTTGTGTGAATGTGTGAGGGATATTATATTATATATTTCACTCAATTATCGATTTAATAAGAAGTATTACAGAGGAAAACGAAAAAATTCACATTCTGGTATTTTTCTGGTTATTTAAAATATTATAGGTACAGTATGTTTTCATTATTATAAATGACATAAATTGTGTGTGCGGGTGGGTAGGAAATGAATTATTTGTTTTTTAGAATTCTAATTTTTGGTTTGGCATCATGGAGAACAAAATAACGAGCGGAGATGCCACAAGGCAACCAGGCCTTGTCGTATCAACCAGGGCATGGGCAGGGCTCACACGTCACAGTGGGCGTGGCCAAAAATCTCAGTCTCAAGTGAGCTGTCGTCCAGTTCGGATGTCTTGTATTTTTATTGTTTTTGGTGAAATAATAGTTTTAACAGTTAAATACGATGTTTTTGGGGGCTAAAATTATTCAGAATAAAAACTGAGGCATGTTGACAGCACAAAATTTCACTTATAAGTAATAATAAGATGTATTTTTAAATTTTTTATTTATTTTCATTGCTGATAGCTAGAGACATCTGCCATCGAATAGCTGAATTTTTATCATTTCTCCCTGATTTGATACTATTATTTAACTATGTTTATTATTGCGACAAATGTTAGTCTAATATGCTTGGTATGTTAGCTACGCCACTTATGGTAACTACAAAGTATTTCATAAATAAATTTGTTAATTTTAGATATGAAACAAGGATTTTTTGAATACAAAAGCTCCGCCATCTGTTGGGGAATAGTGGACCTCATTTTTAAACAAAATAGTATTTTGTATTTTGACAAATAGGTATTTTGACGTTTTAGGGTGAAAGTGCCAGTCACAAGCCATCTAACTTATTCAAAATAATTATTACAATTAATTCCTTTTTTAATTTTTCTTATCGTTTTAGATTTCCTATTAATATAAATATAAGAAATACATGGAGATGTATTATTAAGCAACCTTACTGGAAACCTACAAAATGTTACAACTACATATGTACGCTGAAACATAGGTTGCAACGTACTGCCTACAATTTATCCTACTATTATTCCTTAGATTGTAATTGTCTATCGAAGTGATACCGTCAAATTGTGAAACGGAAAAGGCCTCGCGCGCTGATTAGTTAAACGGAGCTGAATATATATATGTACATATTTTAGGAAGCCGCTTCCATAATATTTTTAACAAACATAAACTTTAGACAAATACGCATCTGATTAATCGATCACTGCTTATGACCTAAGTATCCTCAGGACTATTTAAAAATCTGACACTAAAAAACTTCCAAAATCAAACAAAACAGTAACCACATTTTTACTCTCATGACCTCTATCTATTTCTTACCGACACTTTAAAACTTTCAATATCAAACATTGAAATCAGTACCCGTAATCAGTACCTAATTAGTTTTTTTCACTCGCAGTATGCTGAGAACTGGTGCAGCCACCCTACTAATTTTGAATTTTGGCGAATGTTCTAGAATAAATTTTCGTGCTGGTCACGCCAAAGTGTTGAGTAGACGAACTAAAATTAAGAAGAGTTCGTAAGTCAACCCATAAATAACACCAAGGTGTAATTTTATACCCAGGTGTAGAAAAATCCACAATGTTTGTTGAATGTGGATATTCACTTTACATTTTGAATTACTCCCAATGAAATAAAAAAATCTGCCGTTGAGCCTGGATAGTAATGAGGGTTGTAAGTCTTTTTAACTATGTTTCGTATTTAGTTTTGCTAGAAATAGAGCGTCATCTATTTTAATGTCATAAAACTGCAGAGTTTGTATTCGTGTTTAAACTATGAAGTTTGCTAATCTTGGGGAACTACTGGTTTGATTGTAAAAATCTGTGTTAGATAGCTTATGTAATAGAGGGAGGCAAAGAAGTTCCCATGGAACGCCGGGTATGTAGATACTGTCTAGAAAATACTATTTCAGCTTCAATGGAAGTCAGAAACAGAATTTTTGGAATAACGTTTCTCATCTTACACATTTTGCTGGGCTTATTTTAAGTTATCCCACAAGACATTTCTCTATCAAGACGATAAAATTTTTAGTTTTGGGACATTTGTACCCTACAGTGTAAGTAATGTTGCAAAAAGTTTTGATGTTAGTTTAGTGTCAAATTTTTAGTTATTCTATTCGACACTAGGTGGATTTATAAAAAATGGGTGGTTTCCAAAGTAGGCAGAGCATAGGCGGAGTCATCGCCCATTCCTCGTCCCCCGAACACCCGCATTTAGGCGACGCTACTTTCTTAGGAGATTTTACGTTGTGGCATCTCCGCTCGTTATTTGGTTCTCCATGTTTGGCATCAATCGACTTATTAAACAGTTGCTGCCTGAGGTACACACAGCCATGTCACACTACTACACATACACAAATAATACTATGCATTGAATTGCGTACACTGCCACCTATCGTCCTGAGGTTGAAATAATACGCAAAATAGCTGACTGAATTTGTCTTCGACTTGTTCAACTTTAATAAAGAAACCCTTTTTCTTTTATTCCGTGATTTATACGTGTAAATCGACGGAGTAGCATTAAATAAGTAAATATAAATAGGTAATAACATTAATAAGGCTACAAACTGCATGTCCGAGCTTAAAAATCGTTGCTAATTTTGGAATCGCTCCCTGTGCTGCCATCTATTTATTTTTTTGATGCACTGCGAGTACGTTGTTCGGGATAGGACCACATGCTTATAGTAACAAATAAAATAAATTGTCGTTATGCATTGTCGGTTTGATGTTCCAGCGAGCCGCGTGACAACCGCCTGTTCGGCGACCTGGAGCAGCTGGTGGACTTCGAGAACGTGCTGTTCAACGAGCACCGCGACCCCGACTTCAACATGACGGCCGCGCTGCTCCGCTGTCACAACAATCAGACCATCTATGAGGTACCACCGCTGCGACCAGCTGCAATACCTTCCTGTGTTTGTCACTACAGCTGATGCCATTCCCTTGTTTTTATAGTTATGACAACTCATGCCAATACCTTTTTTTTAAATCCATTTACATGAGATAATCAGAAACCATGTGTAACAGACCAACCTATCAAAACTTAATTTCTGAGAAAAAGTTTCATAAAATATGTATTTATGTAAAATTTAATAAAAATCGTAGTAATACTTGAGTATGACATGAATATGACTTGGAGAAAGACGCGGGGAATAGAATATTAAAGAAATAGTGTTAGAGAGAAAGCGTTTGCTCTGCAGGTATTAGAGCTACACCGGCTGCTGAACCTGTCGGCCACGAGCGACACGGTGCGGCAGGAGCTGGCGCGGCACGTGGCGGCGCTGCGGCCGCTGCAGCCGCGCGACCGCCCCGTCGCCATCCTGCGCGCCTCCGCCCGCGACAAGCTGCGCCGCCTGGCCGACAGCGGCCTGTCCGACTTCGACTTCGACCGCATCCTGTCCGCGCTCGAGACCAACATGACCACGCTGGCGCTCGACTCGCTGGCGGCGCAGCTCAACAACACGGCGGCGTCGCTGCAGCGGCCGCTGTTCGAGCACGAGGTCCGCTCGCTGCGCAGCGCGTCCGCCGCGCTGGCCGCGCTCGTGCGCGACGTGCTGCGGCCCATGCAGCACCAGTCCGCGCAGCTCAACGTGAGTACTCTATGCCATGCCAGTCCCCGACTGCACGTGCTGCGGCCTAAGACTGGTCACTCTTTGTACCATTCGCACCAACCGGCGCACCGGGCCGCACCCGAGCCGGTTCGCTCGCACTCCAAGCGCGCCCCGAACGATCCCGACGGCAGCCGATTGGATGCCGGTCCGAGCCGGTCGGCAGTCGCAGTAGCCGAACGCATTCCGCCAAATTACTGTTGATACATTTTAATTTTCTTTACCGCATTTTAAAATGCCGCCCGGCCCGGCCCGATGGGTATGAGCGAAATGGATTCGGGCGGGGCCGGTTGGTCTGAATCTTACCTTAGACACCAAACCTATTTATTACAAGGTATTCAGGACTCTTAAGTAAAAGGGGAAAACGAAGGGGAGGCGAGGTCTTGCAGACTCTGCCATCCCCTTCGGGTTTAGCAGTACAAGGAAGGCATAGCGGAAAACATATTTTCTTTTAGTTTAATTTATTTGCTGAAATATATTATGTACTATTAATTACTATCATATCAGTGATAATTAAACAAACATTTGCAGAGCACGGCGACGAAGTTGCGCGACGGGCTGCGGTTCAACCACTCGTCGCTGAAGGACGCCATCTCCTACCTCATGCACGAGACCAGCGAGGCCGAAGTCTTTCTCAACACCGAGGGACCCGAACGCGTGCAGAACGTGAGGCCACGCGGCACATGTCTATTTACGATTCATTCTTAGTGTTTCGCAATGCTTTTAGCGATGGAAAGATAGATTGTAGTGTATTCTGCAAATGTATAGCGACTGTCCGTGACGCAGATGACGGGCGAGCTGGCGGAGAGCGTGGCGCTGCGCCTGGACCAGTACGCGCGCCGCCTGCAGCACGCCGCGCATGCGCAGCTCGGCCGCTGCGCACCCGCCTCCCGCGCGCTCAACGCCACGCGCGACGCGCTCTGCCGCAACATCCTGCTGCCCGTGGTCAGTGCCCGCCCATACTGTACTACTGTAGGTACGGCGCCGCCTGCCGCAACATCCTGCTGCCCGTGGTCAGTGCCCGCCCATACTGTACTACTGTAGGTACGGCGCCGCCTGCCGCAACATCCTGCTGCCCGTGGTCAGTGCCCGCCCATACTGTACTACTGTAGGTACGGCGCCGCCTGCCGCAACATCCTGCTGCCCGTGGTCAGTGCCCGCCCATACTGTACTACTGTAGGTACGGCGCCGCCTGCCGCAACATCCTGCTGCCCGTGGTCAGTGCCCGCCCATACTGTACTACTGTAGGTACGGCGCCGCCTGCCGCAACATCCTGCTGCCCGTGGTCAGTGCCCGCCCATACTGTACTACTGTAGGTACGGCGCCGCCTGCCGCAACATCCTGCTGCCCGTGGTCAGTGCCCGCCCATACTGTACTACTGTAGGTACGGCGCCGCCTGCCGCAACATCCTGCTGCCCGTGGTCAGTGCCCGCCCATACTGTACTACTGTAGGTACGGCGCCGCCTGCCGCAACATCCTGCTGCCCGTGGTCAGTGCCCGCCCATACTGTACTACTGTAGGTACGGCGCCGCCTGCCGCAACATCCTGCTGCCCGTGGTCAGTGCCCGCCCATACTGTACTACTGTAGGTACGGCGCCGCCTGCCGCAACATCCTGCTGCCCGTGGTCAGTGCCCGCCCATACTGTACTACTGTAGGTACGGCGCCGCCTGCCGCAACATCCTGCTGCCCGTGGTCAGTGCCCGCCCATACTGTACTACTGTAGGTACGGCGCCGCCTGCCGCAACATCCTGCTGCCCGTGGTCAGTGCCCGCCCATACTGTACTACTGTAGGTACGGCGCCGCCTGCCGCAAGCCTTGCGGCAACGCTATCTAGTTTCAAAAATGTAAACGTGTGCCGAGAATAACAACCAATACAAATAACTTAGTTTAAAAAACCTTAACTTTCAAAATGTGAAATCGACAATCCGCCTTCAGCAATTGTCGAGATTAACACTAATTCATTCTCTGTATTCGAAGAGCTAGCCTCTCTCTAGATAAAAAAAGCAAATTTGAATACACCACCTAGCTTAGAAAATAATCTATGTTAAGTAACTTTGACGAATGTGATTATCGTTCGATGTAGAACGGCTACTGGATGTCGCTGTCATGGTGCGTGGCGCTGCTGCTGCCGCTGCTGCTGGTGGCGCAGCGGCTGGCGCGGCTGTACCTGCAGGCGGACGCCTACCCCGGCCCGCTGGTGGAGGCGTGAGTACCGCCTTCCTTACGTCTTATGTCTTCATGTTACGGTCGTCCACACGCTCATTCTTAAACTCCGACGGTCATTTTAGCCTGTTCGACCAACAGAATTACACCAACATCGATGTTTTGACATGCTCGCGTTATTGTGGACGTCATCGTCCAGCAAGTTAATAATAACTTCAATATATCGGTAAATATATCAATTCTTAAAATAACTCCACTCGCCAGTTGTCCTGGAATCCCTTGTGTTCCGAAGGCCTCGATTTCGAATAATCCTGCAGGTTATATACTACGTAATTCTGTATTAACCTTTAAACCTAACTCAGCATAAATACACGATAAAACATAATGTAGATGAATGAGTCGAGCAAAGAATGAACGTGTTGATTCTCAATGTTCATCTCAACAAAACATCTCCATGAATGAATCAAAAAAATAATAAACATGTTTGTTAGTAAGAGTGGCAACAAAGTGTAGCGACACCGCGCCAGTGCCGGCCCATTGTCTGCCTGCAGGCGCCGACGCGTCGTGTCACGTCTCATTCATACGGATGCGGTTGTCGAGATGTTATGGCTCTCCCGCACACAATGTTACTGGACGCACTGTCATGTCATTTTTTATCATAACGTATATATATAGCTGTGCTTTAAGTGCGTTTATTAAGATTTGTGCGCAGGATGCCATTATTAATGTCATTAATGAAGTATACTGTAACATTCAAATAAGGTCAGTAGCACATCAACAGTACCGATGAGCTCGCCATATTTCTACCGCCTGTCGTACAAAATGCTATTCTAAATAACAAATCTGCCTCCTAACTATGTAATAAATCTTTATGATTTCAATCATTTTGTATGACAGACACATCTAAAATAAACGATTAGAGTATAGTATTATTGCTGCACATTGTATTCACAATCAGATGTAATTTAGGCGACTTTATAATATGCCCAAGAGAAGTGAGGACAAGCGTGATGAGTTGAGTATTGTGAGTAGAATGTTCGGCCGCGTCACATCCATCGTCCATCGTCATCTCGGGCGGCTCGCGTGACGTCAGCCCCGCGTGACGTCACGCGAGCCGCTACATCTCTCAGTTGTTTTTGTTCACCTGACTAATTTCACATTACTTTTATTGTTTTGTTTGACAGCTGTGTTAACATTGAGTTTTTATTTAGACTGAGTTTGTCGGTGTGTCTGTCCGTTACGTTTTGGGTTTGTTGTGCACCCCTCATGTTCCTGTACTGTAGTGCGTGACGCCGAGCCCGCCGGGGCCACGCTAGTAGATCTTTATATTACGAACCTTTACTTTGGCCAACTTTACGTTCCCATAATTGACATTGGATCGACAAGGTTTTACTTAATAATTGCTTCTAATAATTTTCTCACTATAATTATATTTTGCGTCCTGATCACGGCACGATCCAGTTTTGATTATTATTTTAACACAAATTTAATACCTTTTATTTTCGCCGCCAGCAAAAGTGGTTCTTATTTCTTTACGGGCGAGTTCTTCAGTAATATTTTGGTTTGTACAATTAAAGAGATCGTGTTTAGTCGGTCGACAGGTACTGCGGTTGAAGAGCTATCGCTGTGTCACACATAATTATTACAGAGCCCGACAAGTTATGAATTATATAAATATTTAATATTTATAACGAATGTACTTAAATTATGTCCGAAGTTTGTTTTTGTATTTTGTTTTTATGTTGGTTTTTTCACTTCATCGCCATCCAGCCGTAGATTAAACCAAATTGACATTCGTGCTAAGTTTCTACCTATTATCTGCTCTATGTCCCTACGACAAGTTTTCCCACCCTATTTGGGTATTACTGTCCCCAGAAAAAACTATAGTTATTTGCGTTTTTCTTAAGATGTACAGATACGATAAAGTAATTTAAAGTATAATTAAAAGAACAAGCCATGCTTGTCGGCAGCGCGTATGAGCCGATGTGTGCGGCGCGCGCGCGGCGCCGGTGACCCGCCGCTCTGCACGGTAACACTCGCCCGTACTCACACACACCGCATGGTAACACTCGCCCGTACTCACACACACCGCACGGTAACACTCGCCCTTACTCACACACATCGCACGGTAACACTCGTCCGTACTCACACACACCGCACGGCAACACTCGCCCGTACTCACACACACCGCACGGCAACACTCGCCCGTACTCACACACACCGCACGGTAACACTCGCCCGTACTCACACACACCGCATGGTAACACTCGCCCGTACTCACACACACCGCACGGTAACACTCGCCCTTACTCACACACATCGCACGGTAACACTCGTCCGTACTCACACACACCGCACGGCAACACTCGTCCGTACTCACACACACCGCACGGTAACACTCGCCCTTACTCACACACATCGCACGGTAACACTCGTCCGTACTCACACACACCGCACGGCAACACTCGCCCGTACTCACACACACCGCACGGTAACACTCGCCCGTACTCACACACACCGCATGGTAACACTCGCCCGTACTCACACACACCGCACGGTAACACTCGCCCGTACTCACACACACCGCACGGTAACACTCGCCCTTACTCACACACATCGCACGGTAACACTCGTCCGTACTCACACACACCGCACGGCAACACTCGCCCGTACTCACACACACCGCATGGTAACACTCGCCCTTACTCACAAACATCGCACGCTAACACTCGTCCGTACTCACACACACCGCACGGCAACACTCGCCCGTACTCACACACACCGCACGGCAACACTCGCCCGTACTCACACACACTGCACGGCAACACTCGTCCGTACTCACATACTCCGCACGGTAACACTCTCGTACTCACACACCCCGCACGGTAACGCTTGTATACACACACACACTGCACGGTAACACTCGCACGTACTCACACACTCCCCACGGTAACACTCGCGTACTCACACAAACTGCACGGCAACACTCGCCCGTACTCACATACTGCACGGTAACACTGGCCCGTACTCATAACACAGAAACACACACCATATAGACAGGTATGCATACGGGCGACGTGCGAGCGCGCATGTGTGTGTGGGCGCGGACATCTGGTTCGCCCGTGGCGTGTGCTCTTCGACTAGCAGCTTGCACGATGTTACCCTAGTACCGAGCATTGGGCAGTGTTCATTCCTATAACATATCAAACCTTCATTTGAATTGAATAATTATATTAAATATTTATTAAATTACTATGAGTACATAATATTTTGATATTGTATAGTGTAATGAGCACTGTTGCTGCAATGTATCCCCGTCGTGTCATTGTTGTATGGCTATGAGCAGGAGTCCGTATCATTAGTTGGAGGTAGGCATGCATCGCTATCGCATACGTGGCTTGCGGCCTCGGGTTACCTCTGTGTATCGCTAGAATGTAACCCGCAGTGTATTGGAAACGTGTAGAGTTCACTTTTATTTGCGTTGTTGTACATATTGGTTGTTTAGTTTATTGTCGGCACACTACAATACGCCGGGGTCGCGCTGTCGTGCCTGCGGTGCAGCACACCTCACGTCTTAAACTAACATTGTGAGCACCACACAAATGGTTACTGACGCAGTGTCTGCTACCGAATGGTGACCATAGTGAGCATGCAGTCAGAATGTCTGGTAGAGTGCTGCAGAACGCGACAACAGGGCATGATCCTTTATGTACCTACATTATAATAATGTCACTTATTTTGTAAGTTTCTATTTGTTTTCATTTTATTTATTTAGTTGTATCATCCAGTCACATCCTACATCATTAATTAGGTAACGAACGTAGTGAATAACTTGTGATTTAAGTTTTAAATCATATCAATAGATTATTGAATCTATAATATCGTAGCGCTAAGTTAGACACTGATATTTGTAAAAGTATGGTCATTAGAAGTAGGTACCACAGTATCTCGGTCTGGCAGGCTTTACTTGTGATATCCGTCCCTAGTCCCGGAGAGTTAGCGTCCCGTGTGTCCGTGTGTTGTGAACAGTTCGGTCGCAGAGCGCGCGCGCGAGTGTCGGTGTCCGCCCACTGACGGTCTGTTGTCTGTTGCAGCGAATATTTGTATGACGCGTACGCCGACCGCGATAACGTACCCCTTGCCAAGTAAGTGCCCGACACCCCTAGCCCCCCCGCCCCGCCCCGCCCCGCCCCGCATGCGCCATCCCCGCACTGGCGCGCTGCGCTGGGACGTACGCTCCTATGCATGCTACCCATAGCTTTTTATTTTCGGTTCTTATTCTACTTGTGTGTATTTCTATGTATTTATTTGTAAATATTAAACAGTAAATAATAATTACTTTATGGTGGAAGAACCAGTTTTCTAATAAATTGTATAATATCAAGTAAGTACGGTTGTTTAATCAGCATGTGATAACAGTGCATGTGAATGAGACCAACACTAATAGTTAACCGCACGTACTCGAGTCCCGCACGGTCCGGACGACACAGCCTGTTAGTTATATTCAGTTGTTTCGGTTCATTTAATTCAGTTCATGTTATTTTATCGACGACCGGTCAGGATCATATCGTACAGTGACGCGTCAGACAAATGAAAAACTTACGTTGACGGTTCCCTGATCACAATTTGGTGTTATCGATGACGATGTACTAGAGGACGGCGTATGTAGCGATGCACGATGTTGTTACATGTTGGTTTATCTGCCGATAATATACTCGGGCGACTCGCACCGCGGCACGTTCGGTCGCGCAGCGGCTCCAAGCGCAGCACGCTGGACATCGAGGGCAAGATCGCCGAGTGGCGCGGCCGCAGTGCGCCGTCCGCGCCGCCGCTGGAGGCGGGCCCGGCGCCGGCCGCCTCGCGCCTGCTGCTGGCGGGCGGCGACGTCGTGTGCCAGCTGCTGGCGCCGCCCGCCGCGCTGCTCGACGACCTCAAGACGCGCCTCGACGCCAAGGACGAGGACAACGAGTCCGGCATCCACGACGCCGAGTAGCCGCGCACACCGCGCTCGCGTCGCTATAGCGCAACCCCGCTTCCTGAACACTTTCGAACTGATTCTAATTGCCCTTTCTATTACAGCGGTATTGGTATTCTGTAAGGCCGAAATTTGTTATGCAATTACGTCATCGATGATGGGTTGACACTCTATGCGTTATGGGTGTGATAGACTATACAGATACATATAGTCGTGGCGTTTTCTAAATTGTATTCCTTTTTTATAGAATTCTCTACATCGAACCCGAAGGGTTGATTTGAGTCATCATAACCAATCGAATACGACCAATTTTGAGTAGTTGTTTAAATATTCGATTTGTCTTCCGCCGTTGCCAGTTTTTAGAAAAGTATTATTGTTTATCTTCGGATATCGTTGGGTTTTTGAGCACATTTTAATATACAGTAGTCTTTGAATTTATTCTTAATAAAAATCTAGTCTTTTAGATGTCGTAAATAATAAGACTAACAGTAAGTTGAGCTGTCCATTGTACTACTCATTCATATCAGTCCTGAATAGCATAGCCAGGCTTTGCTTGATCGTTAGGAACGAGAACGTCCATTCGCTAAGTATACAACCGCTTCTGCCTCGGCCACTGCCACTGCGGGAGGCCGACGTTGGCCTCGAGTTTGTTATGCTATCAGTAATACTCGATAACATATCGCTTTATAATCATTTATTTAGAAATTATTTGTACGTTTTATGATTAATACTGCATACATCTGATATTTTTTTATAATGTTTTACTTACATCTCGCAGTATTCTTTAAAGTATAAAACTACTCTATAAGCCAGCACACATTTGCAGTTACCGGCTGTAACGTATCGACCGCCAACGTCGGCCCCGCACATAAATACCCGTATACTATAGCAACGCTGGTACAAGTTTGATATATGGATCTCTATTTTATATAAATGGTAGAGTAAGGCCAGCGGGCGGCGAGTAGCGCGACCACTTACTTTTGATACGAGCTTACTGTAGCGGTAGCAGAGCGCCCGCTGCGCCTGCCTAGGGTAAGTCGCTGCTTCCACTCCTATTTCTTACTGTTTCAATCTAAACGCTTTTTAAAAAGGCAACTCTATGTAGAAATAATACATTTACCTTAAGTTGTTGCAACTATTGGTATTCCATTTTTTAAGGCATTTTAATAAGTAAAGTTGGATAAGTAAGTGTTGTACAATATATTGCATTTAGATAACTTTTACCTCTTTATATTTGATATTGAAGTTGGTCACGAATTTCTCGTTTATAGTCATTAATCGACATGTAATTCATGAAATATGTAATCATCCTTACGAAGTAATGGGAACGTGCGCACTGCAGTGAATTGACGTAGTTTTACTGTTATGTAGCAGTACATACTGTGTACTCCTGGGCTGGCAACGGCGCTCACTACATATTATAACAACATTTTGATGAAACTTTGGAAAAGTGATACCGCGCATGTAGGCTGTAGTAGGGGTCGTGCTGCCAGCTATGAAATAATAATCACTGTCCTACTCCTAAGCATTAAATGTAATATCATAGTACGTTAGGTTATACTTACATATGGACATATCGATTTTTTTATATCTATATCTACATTGTAATTACTGTTTTATAAGTAAAAATAACAATTATGATGATAATGTGGTAGTCTACGGTCTGTAGAATGTACATAGATCGGGGGCGTGGTTGCACTGGCGGCGCGTGTGCGCGGTTGCTGTGCGCGGGCGGCGCGCTGCGGTAACATCTGTGTGCCACCCGAGCCCGCTTGTTGTATTTACCGCTAGCGTTTTTTGTATATTTGGTATTTTCTTTTAGCGTGAGTTTAAGATCTTTTTTGCTGTATTTGATTTTCGTATATTCAAGTGTTTAGTTGATAGTCCTTTTTTTTCTAGTTGGTACTGATATTAATGCATCTCATAGCTAGCTGTTACGTAAGATGTTGCATGCTTACTGAGGTACCTAATGTTTAACATGCGTGGTGAGTTTAAAATGTTTGTAACACAGTGAGGAAGCAAAGCAGTATTGATAAAACACATTTAATTTATAAGCATACTTTATTCGAGTTCAAAACGCTGTTGTGTTGTTTTGAAAAATATTTTTTAACCATCAAATTCTAAATATTTCCTTGAAGCCGTAAAAAAACTCCACTCTCACTTTTTTGACATCTTTGTTTTGAAAATCGTCAATATTATAAGTAGTTTTTACTTTTTTAAGTAGATGAAATAAAGAGATAAAACTGCAGAATTATTAAACGGGTGGAGGATTCACTTCCTTGTTCAAGTTTGCCATCACTATCACCATAGCACTCCATTTTATTCTGAAATCGTTTTATTTATTTTTCTTTTCAGTGTTTTAGAAGTCGATTTTCTTTCGTTTTGTAATTTTTATTTTTTTTTATCTTTGTAGTGTCAAGGTTCAAAATCGTGTTTTGTCATCCATTTATACACTCCATACCTGCTATAGCTATCATAACTCAAATTCTCACTAAGCAGCCATAAGCAAGAGGTTGTAATTTTTAGTTAGTTCATATATAGGGTGTTACAAAACTAATGCACACTATTTTTACAGGTCATTAAGTACATGCTAAGGATCATGTTTACCACAAAAAAAGTAGAATGGCCAAAGGGTTAACGACCGAGCGCCTTCATGAAGACCGGCGTTGTACTTACAATTTGGCGACTCAGATGATAAATTTAGATAAAAAAAAATTTCATAACTTTTTTTGTGATTAACATGATCCTTAGCATGAACAAAATGACCCGTAAAAATAGTGTGCACTAGTTTTGTTACACCTTATATTTAACGTAAATTGTCGTCATACATACCTATTTCTTTTACATGCGCACTTGTATTTTATTGTAATTCGTAGTAAAGATTATTGAACATCATCAACATAAATCAAACAAATGCTCACAAAATAAAGAAGTACTTAACCAAATTGGATGAAAAAGGATTACACTAACCGGTCTAGAAACCTCTGAGTAATCAATGTACAAACAAATAAAAACCGGCCGCTTACAAATAAAGGATGCATGACTTTCGGAACTTGTGTTACGAACTGTTATTTTGACGAATATGTAATAGTGTTGTAGGAAAACTGTATCGAATGTACAGACTCCAGCATATCAAACTACTATAATCTGAAAATTTTTCATCATATAATAAGTATATGAATAAATATAAGTCAGGGTAAATCGCATATCGCAGAAGTAGGCAGGTATATGGTTGAAAGCTGATTGGGAAAATTTGAGTTTCGGGTAGCCTGATGGGCTCGCATTTGTACTAAGATGCACCAAAAATGGTAAAATGAATATAATATTTATTAACGTCGGTTCGTTGAGTTGTCTTTGGCTGATATACAGGGTGAAACGGAAAGGGGGTATACATCCGAAGGGAGGTCAATGTATCGTAAAACTGAACAACTGTCAACAGAAAAGAAAAACTTAATTTAAATTCCTTTTAAAATTCCTTTTTCCGTTAGACCCTGTTTAGGCGTAAGCACCATATTATGAAATTGAAATTATTCAATATCTGTTTGTTAGTTAATCTTGTACAATAACTGGTGTGTTTACTGATGTCCCTTGGATCTGCACGATGAGCGTTAACTTAGATGTTCCGTATGGTTTACTTGATTGGTACGAGTGCACGTGTGATCTCTTCCGTTGTTATGCTACTGTCGCATGTGTCTGTCGCTGCCGTCTGCCTTCTAGTGTAGATAATAATGTGCTTCGCTTGTGCCTTTTGATTGTCGTATTGTATACTAATATTTAAAATTTTTCCTTTTGGATAGTAACTGTTAATAAATAATTTTGACTTATAATATACATTGTTCAATTTAAAATTCATATGTTACAGAGATTTGATTAAAATCTATTCATTATACTGTCTTAAAATTAATCAATTTTAAGGATATTGTCATAGTTTTTGATAAGTTTCAAATTCAACTTAGTAGGCTTTTTAAATACTTAGTGAAGATCGTAAGACCGATGAGTAACACGATGTGCCCTGTCGCAGCGCCTACAAGGTGGAGAAGCGGTCGGGGCGGGAGACGCGCGGGCCCGCCCCCCCCGCGCGCGCGCCGCTCGCCGGGCCCGCGCCGCGCGCCGACGCCGCCCTGGCGCCGCCTCTCGACGCATACCACGCGCGCCGATATAATGATATGGCGCCAAAGTACGTACCTCACCACCCTCGACTCCGTTCGGTCCGTCGTGTCGACCATTCTACATGTACGCGGAGATGTCGTCAAATCTGATTGATCATTTGTGTCTAAAAATATTATTAATTTGATACATCAATAACGACTTATTCTAATGTAGTCTTCCTACATAAATGAGTAAAGCAGTGATGTGACCCGTTCAATTTATGCCTTAGGTTTGATAACGTGATCAAGTTAATGTTAGTGAACAATCTCCAGTACTCGTGAGTACTTACTTAACCCCTAACCGTCACTCACAGCGCACGCAAACATAAGTATTTCCTTCACTCGAAAGTTCAGAGTCACTGCTCACGTCTGAACATGTAGTCGTAGTGCACTATGGTGACGGCCCGGTGTGTTGCAGGCACTGGGAAGAGGGACCTCCCCGCTACCTCGGCTCTACTGAGTACGAGCGACCCCCTCCATACTACTATCCCGGACCAAAGTAAGTACACACGCATCGGAAACCGCTCTCTACATTCAAATTTAACACTGGCAACGTGGCGTGATTCAACAACCCTTTATCAACAAGTTTGGCATTGGTTTGGTTTGGTGTTGTTTGAATAAAACCAACTGGATTGCATTTTACCTGTAAAAACATGATACGTTATCAGAAGGCGGCGGTCGACCGGCTCGACTGGCGCCGGCCGCAGTCGGGCGGAGTACTCAGCTGATCGGTAAGATGGGTGGCAGCGTTCGCAGCTAAGTCGACGTCGTCATTCGGTGTACTGTTACAATTTGAATAAGTATCATTTTGATATCTCTTGGTTATCGAATTTTTTGCGACATTCTGGAGAAGTATTGTCTGCCTGTGCAACACTTATTGACGAGTGCCGCATTTAGCTTGTAAATGTCGCTTGTTGGGAAACTAGTGTTTTTATGTATTTAGCCTAAAACAGTTTTTTCATTTAGCTCGAGTGGTTGTCGAAACAGTGGTAAGAGAGCAAACCTGAAGAACGATACGACACCTGAGCAGTTGACGCCAAAGCCACCGGGTGCCAGCTGGGCGCAGTACTTGGGAGCTAGGTACTTCTGTGTGATAGTGCCGTCCTTGTCGCTTAAAGTTCGATTCAATATGTTTGAATATTCAATATACTTGAAATGTTTTCAAGTAATCATGTCCGCCATCTTCATGATATCCTGTATGTTTTAGCTCAGGCGCCCCCAGGTTTAGGAGAGCGTTCAGTATGGAGGATTTGCCTCCTGAACCGTCAGCGAGCAAAGAACCCGCGGCCAGTTGGGCGCAGTACTTGGCGGCTAGGTAGAGTGGTGTGCTGGTGATGTCGGCTTGTGCTCGGACTGTTGGCCCCGTGCCTGCCATATCGCCTCATTAGTGATGTCTTGCAGATACCCATTTGCCGTCAGTGACAACTTAAACGTTTAGGATGAGCAGTAGGATGTAAGCGCGCCGCGTTTTCTGTCTCTACACAGTTCGGATGTTTTTGTTCGGTTTTGTCCCGGCTCACCTTGTTAGCTTCACGCAGTTATTAGAGTGTCATGACACTCATATAGGTATTGATAGAAGACGTCCGCCACTATGTTTGGCTTGATAACATGCTTTAATCATACGCGACCTTGAGCTTATACACATTTGTATTTTCGGGAGATGGTTGTTGGGAGACGGTGAGTTATTAAAAACATTTGAAATGTTTTCTTCAGCGAGGTGGGACTGAGTCCCCCGAACTTCCCCAACATTATCGAGGAGCCAGCCTTGCCCTCCGGCCCGGCCGCGCCCCGACCTCCGGCAACTAGTTGGGCAGAGTATTTAGCTGCTAGGTATTATGACTTCTCTGTGTGCCGTTGTGTTCTCGATTTATACTTGTCCACATTTTCGTATAGAATACAAAATAACTCAAATCAGTGGATTACTTGGCTATCTGCATCTCACGCCATCTTTTTTTTTCTGATCGTAGTCAGATATTCAATTCGTTGTGGTAAAATGACATTATCATCTGTGTATTCATTTAATTTCGATCAGAATTATCAATCAATGAGCTTAACAATTTTATTTTAATTGTAAGCCGTAGCGCGCCGCACTTTCCCTTGTTGAAGTCGAGCAGTAGAGGCCTGTCGGCGACGGCAGGCACCGGCTGGAGCTGGACGCAGTACCTGCACGATAACACCGCGAGGTACAGAGCGTCACCGACGTCCGCTTGCCGCGGGTCACTGGTATACTGTGCGTTGTGTGTCGTGTCCGCATTGAACTTCACAGTAGGCTAGTCATTCATGATATTTTCATCAAAGTGTATCAACACTTGGTTAGCTCCAGAGTATACAGAATTGGTGTGGTGTCTGGTGAGAACAGCTTGTGTGAGAAAGGTATGCGCCAGTTTAACAACGACCTATTCACTTCTGCTTTGGTTTGGCTTGTACTACGAAAATATTTTGTGTAGGTTTATGTCGGCACATGTTGACTGTACTAGCTGTGTGAGGAAAGTAGAAACTAAATATTTGGGGAAGTTGCTTGTTTGTACCTCCATATTTTATTATACCATTTACACGGCAACAGGCTGTAAAGGAAAATACATTTCACCATTAGAAAGCACGTGTTGTGTTTGGGATATACAACTATACATGTCATGTGATATGTGTGTGTGCGTGGCACAGGGTGGCAGTAATGTTAGGAATGAATACTAATAGTCTGGTGTTGTCGTACAGCGATAGACAGTAAAGTGGCGCTCACGGAACTCGACGAAGACCTGCTGAAGTACTGAGGTGTGCCGCCCCTCTCCCCGCGCCCGCAGCCCGCAGCCCGCGCGCTACTACTTCTCAACACACAAGGCAACAATACACTGCACTCTACTGTACGCCAGAAGCTCGTAGTTATCACATGCAATTGAAGCGTTCGGAGATGATAAAGTTTACCTGAATCTCTGAGTACCTGAATCATTCTGTCTGAGGTAAATGGTGCACATGTAGTGGCGCGTTGCGGGAGAAATATTATATTTTAATGACCAGGTTATCCACGTAAGTATTTAAGTGCAAACTCAAGTTTGAACAAATATTGTATATCAGCCGCTCAAGAGCGTTGAATTGTGGTTCACGAATTGGGTAGTTGACTAGGTCAGAAATAAAAACCTATAATCATATAGGTTTTCACGTTAATGTCACTTTCATTTATAGTTTTGAAGGAAAAGCTATACGATTTTTTTATTGATAATTTAAGTAAAATAAGTACATGGCTTGATGTGAAAAAATTGTGACGTCATAATACTCACTCTCATACAAATTACATATAAAGTAACCGTTTTTGACAGTTCAATAAAAGTAATGAATTTGATTAGTTTGTCAAGTACCCAATTATGTGACATATGTACACGCCGTCTGCCAACGATAGGGCTGCCATCCACCATTGTAGCTTCTATTAGAAGTAGGAGTACGATATTCTCGTAACGTAATGAAGGGCTGTATATCGCGGTTGTCAGATGGCAACCCTGCCAACAACTTGTGATGAACAACTTTATTGATACGCCGTAGTTGTAATCAAAGTACTATTGTAACGTAAAGTTAGTCTGCAATGTAAATAGTTGAACAGAGGAGTGCGAGTGCGGCAGTAGGCTCGCCGTGGGCTGTGGCCGCACCGCCGCCTTATGTTGTCGGCTCAACATTGTTCGTAATACGTTGACAGCGATCTCAGGGTCGTGCTGGCTTTAATGATTTACACGATTATAATGTTTATATGTGTTGTTGAACGCGGATCACGATGACCGCACAAAATGTATTTCAGTTTGAAATCTAAGAGATTCAGTTTAAGTTAGGATTTACGTATTATTGTGTAGGTTATGTAATTTTGGTTCTCTCGTTTTCTCAGTCTTATTGTAGGTATTTAGAAGTGATTGTGTTCACGACAAATGCTCGTATAGTCGCGACAGACTGTTCCTGTCGACGGCGGCGTAGGGTTAAGTTCACTCGTTCACACGTACACATCACGCCGGCGAGATTCTAATGCATTTATATTTAAATTTATATGTTAAGTAAACAATTGTAGACTTCGCTATCGCAAGCGTGCCGAGTCGCGTCCCCGACGTGCCAAACTATTGCGTTAGTGTTGACTAGGTCTGTGGACGGCACACGCGGACCACTGTAGGCTTACTCCATACCTTGTCAAGTGTTTAGTTCATTGACTATGTGTGCGCTAGTTCACTTTTACGAGCAAGCCGTTTTGTACTCATGTTTTTCTACGGTCAGGCAACGTATAAACTGCCCGCCATTATACACAATGTTCGTAACGCAGCGCTAGGCGTTACATTATTGTCCTACCTATTTAGTATAATTTTGTGATTATTGGACATTTATATTTTATGTGTAAGCTCGGAGTACGAGATGTTCAAATAGTTGATTTGTGTCATATCAATCGTAAGTGCCGTTTATTGTGTGTATGTGCGAGTGTGTGTGTTTGATACCAAATATGTGTTGTCCATGTGGTGTTGCTGTGCGCATGCGCAGACCTCGCTCGGGGCTGTTTCTACTAGAGCTAAGTGTGCTCAGGTGATGTTGCTCAATCTCCTTACAAAATGCAAGCTAGGTTAGCAAACTGTCCCTCGGGCCGTCCGCGCCATGTTACTCAGCAACACAGTGCGCGACCCGGCGGTGGCGGTCTACTGACTGCTCCTATACTTCCAGGCTCAGTAGCACGTATGCGTGTAGTCAATTAGCTATAGGTATATTAATAATTCAAGTATATTATCTATCATAAAATGTAATTATTCATAAGCAGAGTGACAAGCAAACCCAATGTAATACTATGGAGTGTGCGGCGCGGTCTGAGCCGTCACCGGCGTATGATCTCTGCGGCCCTGCAGCGGCCGGCGCCGGCCGCCGCGCTGCCGCCATCGCCTCGCTAGGGTAGGATTTCAATGGACTGGAACTTTTAGGACAATTTAGTAGGCGGTTAAGTAAAGCGACGATGGCGACAACGCGGCGCCTGACCTGTCGGCAGCTTCGCGCCCGAAGTGTCAAATGTAATAATGCGACTTTAGTGACGCGTTCACATTTCCTGCTCACTTTACCGTAGACAACTTCCTTTTGGAAAGTATTTATGAAATTATTGACTAGTTAAGTTAGTGCCGCTGCTCAAACACGTCGAGCGTGGATGGTGCTAGCTCGTCACCGGCCCGGGTAGCACCACGTACGATTACATTATTTAGCCATTTTATATTGTTTTACTGAATGAGATTAGCGACGTACTGGATAGTGTTAGTAAATGTTAAGATAAGCTAGAGTTAACGTAATTCCAATGTAATCTTTAAACAGTAGTAGTGTAACCAAAAAGTAAGGTTTTGTAAGAACGTGCCGCAGTACGCGTAGGCTGTGAGAACATCACGGAGTGTAACGACGAATGTAAAATAAACAACATTTAATTATCTCTAACGAGCTGGTTTTTTATTTCACCTCCCCAATTCAATCCCTAGCTGTGATGTAAGAACATGCCAAAATGTTGGAATATTTTCTTAACAAAGAGTAGAGAGGAGATATGTAATAAACAAGATGTTAAAATAACCAACACGTTTATTTGACTGCGTCCCATGGACTGTCAACACTTAGGCTACCTAACATAACTAGGCTAGTATAAATACATAGGTATCGCTAACAATACTGTGTCGTGTGTCAAGGTACTGGAGATCTGGGGTGGCGCCGGCGCGGTGCTCTGCGGACAACAATACGATGTTTGAGTATTGCATAACCATTGGGAATAAAAAAAATCTTCTAAATATATGAATTGTACCAGTAGGATTCTGAATGACGCAGGTACCATTGTTAACAAAAACAACAGAGCCTCGCTAATTTCAGCAAAGTTATGAGCACAGTTACATCAGGATGACTCGATTAAAGAAAATATCAAAGAATTGATGAGAAGCCTCCGTCGAGCCATGAAACTCGTGAGTCCCGGCGAGCAGTATGTTGGAGAGTAAGAGTACCAGGCGCGCGGGTTGAGGTCGTGCTGCCTGGCGGCGGCCAGCAGCAGGCGGTCGAGCTCGGCGCGGCACGAGCAGTGCAGGAACTCGCGCGGCCGCACGCCGCGGAACACCTCCGCTATCGACGGCTTCACGTTGTAGAAGATGATCGTCTGCCCGCGCGCGTGGAAGTCGTCTATCAGCGCCTTTATGCCCTGCGCATACAAAACAATAATACTATTATTAAGCTCCTATAAGTCATTATGTGTCCGGTAGTAAAAATTATAGTGACTGCACAAGTAAAAATAAGACATAGATGTGTCTTGCAGTGTCTCAAGGTTAGCTGGTTAGCAAGGTTAGGTGTAGGTTAGCTGTACGGTACCCATGTTTGATACCATATCATGTTTCACAAAGATTACTTCGCATTCCGACACTTGTCTTCAGACTCTTCAGGATACGTGGTATTCGGTGTAAATGATTCAAGATAGAAGGCACGTGTGGCAGCAGTGTCTACTGTAGCGGTCGTACCTTGGCGGCGGTGAAGTCGGCGGCCTGCACGTGCGTGGCGTCGAGCACGAGCGGCGTGCGGTGCGCGTGCCGCTCGGCCGCCTTGCGCAGCGCGCGCCGCACGAACTCGGCCGACGGGAACGACAGCGAACGGTCCACCACCGCCACCAAGTGCTGGATGCCGTCGCTCGACTGCGCCAATACAAGGGATTGATTACAGCGTATTCTACATTATACGTCACGTGGGCAAATTAGGTTGTGATTAGCGTGCTGTCCAACTTATTGGGTTGAGGCAGTCACTCCATGTGAAGCACTCGCTTAAGAAGCTGTCCGAGCAGCAATCGGTTATAATGCAGGCCGTCCCCAGCATATGTAGAAGTAGCAAAAGGCTTGTCCGATGATGCAGTGTTGGGTAGCGCATGTATGCAGCATATTGTAACTTACCACTGCAGTGGTAACTTTGACGGAGGGTCTGGCGGACGCGTACAGCAGGAACACGAGGTTGACGGCGATCCCGATCACGATGCCCAGCTCTAACCTCAGCATCAGGCACGTCACAAACGTTACAACCGCTGGGATCAGGTCCAATTCTGCGATCACATCAAATTGTGTCATAAAATCTTTAGTTCCTGGCAACAGGAAAGTATTTAATACGCTCTCAACCGCTCCTGCGTCCCGAAGCTCTAATAGGACATGCACTGTGGCCGGACACTTAGTAGGTATAGGTAGTACTATTAAACAAAAACTAACTTTTAGTTCTCCAAATGGGCTTGAACACATGAAGCTCCATCATGAACACAACAGCAGCTATGATGACAGCCGCTAGCGATGCTTTCGGGATGTAGTAGAAGTACGGCGTGAAGTACTGTGGACAACAAGGGCTGTCAGTCTCGCCAGGGGGAGGGGGAACGCACTGACTGCTAAAGATGCATCTACACATGTCCGACTGCAAGTAGCCTGAAAGCGGGCGTCATGTGTGGATGCATCTTATCTAGAAGCTAGGATACCTGCAGCGACAGCAGCACGAGCGCGCCGGTGTAGAGGCCGCCGGCGGTGGTGGCGACGCCGCTGGCGTGGTTGACGGCGCCGCGGGACAGCGCGCCCGACACCGGCATCGAGTGCACCAGCGCCGACGCCATGTTGCACACGCCTAGCGCCACCATCTCCTGCGTCGCGTCCACGTACTTGCCTTCAGCTACACGCACAAAACGCGAATATTGAATAAATGCCTATAGTGCTCCAGTATACTACATAATGACCAAGACAAAGGCATTTTTATAGGAATACTCACAGAAAACTTTAGCGAGTGCGATGTTCTCGAGGATGGAGAGCAGCGGCACCACGAAGATGGCGGAACCCAGCGTGGACGCCATCTCCGAGAACGTGTACGTGTGGTTGCCTACTGTGGCCGAGAATGGCGGCGCCGAGAACTCCGGCAGACCGGGCTTCACGTCACCTGCACCACAAGTCAACCGGTATCAAGATTTGTATCGATGATAACGGAGGAGAACATGGAAGAATATCTCAGTTGGAACACATTACAAAAGATAAGTGAAGTTTACAAAAGAATCGAATGATATTTGAAGTAAGCTTCACCTCTGATACCTGGCGTACCTAAGTCACCTGAGACATGAGCGTGTGTTAGTGTTCACCTGTGAGCACGAAGGGCGCCTGCCGCTGCGTGTCGAAGTAGTAGGCGAGCGCGGCGCACAGCAGCACCACCAGGATGTTGCGCGTGGTGGACAGGAACCACAGCGCGTGCGCAGCGGCGCGCCGCACGCGCGACCCCGCGCCCGCCGCCCCGCCCGCCGACTCCGGATCCGGCTTCGGGTTCACTTTTATGTCCTTCACTTTCTGGAAACAAACATGGTGCTTATACATAAGTTTGTATGAAGTAGGTATCTTTTGTTCAGAATATTTCCAAACAAGATATAGAAATATTTTGTTTAATTAGATTGCATCGTAATGGTAAAAAAAACTTGGCCCAGTATAGCAATGCAAAATCATGCTCAGTAAATTCTCCGGTAGTAGGTAAACATACCCTGAGCAACAGCAGCACGATGATGCAGGAGATGCCGAGCACGGAGTCCCACAGACGCGTTTCGCCGATGTGCTCGTACAGCCCCGTCCATACCTGGTACATCGCAATGTAAATATTTCAGTATAAACAAAAAGCTCACTGCCGCACAAATGAAGTGACACAGATCGTACAGCGCTCTGCACACAAATACTTATGTCAATACAATCAAATGAAGGTCGTAAGAAAGCGTCCACAGCACAACTCTTGCAAAAACTTTCAAATTATTTGAATACAAAGTGCTCCTAATTATTTATGAACTGCATAAAAACTTGTCTCGTTGACAGCTATTAAATGAGCTGAGCGCGCGTTTGACAATCGCCTAACAGTCGATTGCTCCGGGTTCCACGATATTGTGATACGCGGCACTTTTCATACAAAACAACAGGATATACATACATAAGTAACATTTATCAATAAAATAAATGATTATTCATTTAAGATTTGATCGACGAAGGTTTTTTTTGTACCCAAGGTGTACCTACCTTAACTCACGTAGTTTTTTATTCAATAAGGGTTTTTATTCTTTTTTAACAGGTGGAGAACAAAAGGTTGACCGCAGCTGAGTTAAATTAAAGTTATTGCTATGTCGCACATGAAGCGAACAGTGCCAATATCTACATATGTAAATGAACTGTAATATCGCTAGTAGCTCGAAACCCTTCATAAACTGAGCATACCTACATTAGTAAGGAACAATGAGTAGGTACCTGCAAAAACTTGCCGCCTGGGAAGCTGAGGCCGAGGATGTCCTTGACCTGCGTGGTGGCGATGATGATGGCGGCTGCGGACGTGAACCCCACCGACACCGGTCCGCTGATGAAGTCGATCAAGAAACCTGCACATATGACAACCGGTTAAAGCACCAGCCTCTCATGTATGAGTATGCGGGTTCGATTCCAGGTCAGGCAAGTACCAATGCAACTTTTCAAGTTCAAGTTATATGTATGTAGGTACTTTCTTGGACACCAATGACTGATTAAAGGTGAAGGAAAACATCTCGAGGGAACTTGGACTATAAAGTCTGAAATCACTAACCCGCATTGAGCAAGCGTGGTGATTAATGTTCAACCCTTCTCCTGTGTGGGAGGAGGCCTGTGCCCAGCAGTGAGACGATAAAAAGGCTGATGACGACTGACGAACAAGGGTTTCAAATATTTGCAATATAAATCTGTAGACTATCTGAAATTTACTAGTCGCTAACAAACTCTCTAATAAATATTTCCTTGCAGTAATTTTCTCAATTCACTAAAAGGCTCTAATGTTTCGGTCGGTTATTTGAACAAATGTTTGGTATACAGATGATGAGTATGTTCGTTGCTTGACCGCGCTAGTCTCAGGAGATAGGAGATAAGGCTTACAGGATACGGGTGCGCTAATAAGTTCCCACGGGACGCGAGAGAATCCTTTGGAGAATCCAATGCTAACTACAATACCAGTGAAAAGTGTAAATACATAGTAGCATAATACACATTTATCTATAACTAAGCGGCGTGCCAGGCATCGGCTCGGACGTGCGTCATTCAGTGCAATACTTGTGCACAACTTGCCGCGGACATTGGCGACTGTATGCGTTGTTGTCATTCCTTTGCAATCGCCTCATGAAACCTACACAGCGGTGTTGGAGTTGACACGTTTCACGACGATTATATTTATTACATTATTAGCTGATATGCTTCGTTGGGCTTGCGCGCACGCAATAAGTTTGACATAATTGTCATGGTTTTGTTGGGCTATGTGCCTTCTGTGTTTATAATTTAAGTGGTAATGAATAATATCAAAAGCCGCAAACTAGCGGCACCAGATATATAATTTACTCGCATAAATTCCTAGCTCAACTTGCAAATTGTCTCAGAGTTATCTGCTGTATAGTGCAAGAGACAAACATTGTAGGTAAGCGCTTCTATTTTGAAAAGAGTAAAAGAGTGTCTATGGAGTCGTTGAAACCGTGCGCCTATGTTTTGACATTTCGTAAGAGCCAAGTGTAAGTCGCGCGTAAGTCGAAACATTTAAGACTATTGCTATGAATGGGACGCAGACCCCGATTCGGGACCATTCCAACTGGAAAAAAGTCATGCCCTTGATCTCTGCACGTGACTTGAAGGGAGTATTATTACAGTGGACAGTTTGATAAGCGCGGCAACTCTTGCGCACGAGTGGGGCGTTCCCTCACACTTCCTGCCGCCGATAATTAGGTACCTTGTAACGCGGTGCCGCATCATGCCCCACAGTGGGATACTTACTTATTATTAACTGTTAATACTGATTATGCAGGTTGTGATTTACTCAAGCTACGTAATTTCTTGGCCTGATGGTAACCATCATGTAATTAATTTGTAAATGCAGAAGCTATAATCGTCTTTACTCTGCTCATCTTTGAGTCAAAGCTCATGAGGCTCCCGGGAATAAATATTCAACATAGTCCAATAGTTTCAAAGCATTAAATACATTTAAAACTCCAATAGCAGCATGTTCATCATCTTGACTTAATTATAAATAAGAAGTAAAGGTTTAATTATAGAGAAGAAGTAATGGTTTTATTATAATTTTCTAACGACAATAAAAAAATAATGTACATTTATTTTTTTCTTTTAATAGTTAGATGTGTGGCCATTATGAAAATAATAGCATTTCCACCGACCGACGGTAACATTTACCTCATATTGTTTTTAGCAGAATAAAGTTTGTTTTTAGTATGAAAAAAAAAACAAAATAAACACAGCGAGCTTCAGAGTAAACATTTCAGAGTAACGTATAAGAAATGGTAAATTGTTCCGCATTGTACTGAGATTAGCGCCACTTCTTTGTTGAGATAACGCGGAGTAACCGTGCCACACAATGGGCTGAACACTGACATTCCTGAAGGCTGTTGGGAAATGCGCATGCGTAACAAGAGAGAAACAAGTATTTGGACAATGCACGCACTCGTACACGGTCGGTATATTCAGCGCATTTTATTTTCATGCATCGTTACATAAGACGAAATAAAACAAAACTGTCATATATTCGGCCGTAGTTCGCCTGCCACGAGCTACGCTATACGAATAATCTGTTTACTATTTAGTAAATGAACCACAAAGCAGTGACAATAGGCGCAGCCGCGGCCGGACCGTGTTGTTGAACTGTGCACACTGTTGCTGCCACAAACAGGTACGTAAAAGTGCGCCCCGTTCCACAGTTAAATCTTGGCGCCAGTGCCGCTGTCACTGTGGTGACTAGTATGGTGTGACGGGTGCCATCAGGATGTGACAGCGTTATGGGTAACAACTATTTGACAAGCTTCGGTAAAATGTTTTGTTACTGAATTTTAGATTAAACCATAAACTCACCTAGCTGCAGTATCCCCATGAGCAGTTCCACACATCCCGACAGGAAGGCGAGCAGCACGGCGAACTCCGGTCCCAAGCCGTGCAGGTTCTCTCTCGTGAGTATGGCGGCGATGGCGGTAGGCCCGATGGCGGAGTCCTTCACGGAGCCGAACACCGTGTACACGAAGCAAGCCATGAAGGACGAGTACAGCCCGTACTGCGGGGGGAGCCCCGCCACGCCCGCGTACGCTATCGCCTGCGGGATCACTGTGAGGCCCACTGTAATACCTGAGGAACATAACACGTACACATGAGTTTCTTGACGAGCTGCTGGTACACGCTAAATGATTCCATCAATATTCCATAGCTGCCGTTTAACCAACGCTTTGCCTACATATATCTACATATATAATTAACATACTGTTCGTAGCTGGATGTTGGCCACCATTGTGCGCTACGCGGCTGCTACGGCTACGAGGCTACGAAATATACATTTTGTGGGTCTTTGAACAAAATTACTGCAAACTGTATTTGACAATATGCACATGATTAATTGTTTTGGACCCAATCTTAATTACTCGTATATGTACCTACTTTGAAATTATTCGTTAACAACATGCCTTTAATAGGTGTAGGCAAGTATAGGTAGAAATGTATATTTAAATATGTTAAGTATGTAGTTATCAGTTGTGTTAGTTCCAATAACACAAGGTAATAGGTATATTGTTTACCTTGGGGCTAGCCGGCCGTGTGTGAAAAGGTGTCCCGAAACGTGTCTTAATCCTAATGTGTTGCATAACTTAATCCTTTGTCATATAGATGTGTCGGTAATGTGAACAAAGTGATTCTCTCTAGCGTGAAATTGAGTTTATTGAAGTTTTTCTGAAGTTATACAGTTTTTATGTCGATCGGCGAACAATCCCAATGTCGATGAAAGTGGGTAATTGTCGCGTGACAAAAACTTTGACCTAACGATAAGTGATTATTTGATCGAATACATCAATTATAAACCAAGGTTCGGCGGTGAAGGGATGCCCGAGTCGAGACAGAAGGATGAACCGAACAACGGAGAACAACTCGTGTCAATGTCGACGTTCCAAATAAAAATGGGTAACAAGTTAATTGGAAAATACCTAAGGTCGTAGTCAGTGACTGCGAGCGGAACACTTCGGTCAAACATCTCTAAATACATACACAGTGAGGAGTGCGTGAGCTGCCTCGTACTGTTACATCGAACTGCCGTTGTTGTCTGATGTTGTCTGAATCAGCATTAATAACTTCAAATTACTTTTTGTTGTTAACAAAAACATATCGCAATGGAGTGTAAGAAGTTGAGATCGAAACCGATATCTTTCTTTTAGTAATATCTAATAAAAACGAATAACTTAGCAATTCAGTTGCCTGTCATGCAACTATAATTATTATAGCAAAAGGTTCATAAGTCGGGGCTGCTGATCCACCTTCCTTCGTCACCGAAGCGTGATCAGTTGTTTCTTCAGCGTCAGACGGTTCAATTTAACGGTTAACACGTTTAAGATATTTCTCAATTTCTTAATACGTCAGATCAAATCATTTATCTCTGATACATTGTGAATATATCTTGGATATAATTAATATAGTTATTCATACACATGCTTATAGCGAGACTGCACCAATAGAATGTGTGTGCGTCGGCGTCACTGCTAATATTTTATTACTTTTACTAGAGCTAGTCTACCATACCTGCATGCTTCCATTAACGTGCATAGCACCTGTGTGCTTCACAGTAACGTGCTGTACTGGCGCCGCGGCCGGTGCAATCTCGCGTTTACAAATTACCGTGTAGCTTATATATTCACTGTTCGAATCAAATATGTTTCTGTTCAATGTATTCAGGCAGAGTGGTACATATAGTTACTGACATGGTGACTGTTAAAAATATATCAAATACAATACAAGGGCATAGAGCTCGATTTACGAAACCAGTCTAGATTTAAAATGAAAAGAAATCGGTTGCTGTAGAGGTAATGGTTGCGACACACTGCGGTGCTACACAATGCCTGTGACGACACGCTCCGCCGGGCCTCAATGCACCTGCTCTCAATACTTTTTGTACCTTATCGCAAGGACGCAAAGTTCATAGTCCCGTGTTTTTGTTACGTTATTGCAATGCATTCCTGCGGTAATAGTGCAATTTTCAAATAATATAATTGAGGTCAATGCACTCGGTTCGATTATATTCGCTGGTACATCTAGTGAATCTTATATTGTTTGTTCAACATTCCTGTAGCGAAAAGTACCAGAGACAGGATAATCCCAGTTAGGTCTGTTTTATGCTAGGATTGCTGCATAATTTGTGACGCAATAGTTTTTTTATTTAACATGTTTTGAGAACATCAATGTTTGATCTGAATGCCTGCGTTGTTCCTCAGTAAGGATAAACAGTTAGCTTGTCATAGCTGACACTCTTTACATTATTGTTAACTAAACTATTTCTTAAACAATAGGCACAATACATTTTCTGCTTCAATGAACACAGCATACACCTCGTTACGGTATTCTATCGTGTATTACCTGGCCAGTATATCTGTCGCTTTGTTATACGTTGCGTGAATCATAGGTGTGTAGTCCACTGATGCGTATCATCCTCGACATCACGTTCGTGGACAAAACTTTGCACTACCATTCTGTAATATCTAGAAATATCTCTTTATTTTTGGTCACCATTGTCAAGATCATCATTGGCAGAATGTTTCGCATCACCCATTTATATTTGCTCTTCTTTGAGATTTTAATTACATACACATTGGTCGCTAGTCGCGTAACAGACGAACATCTATATTCATTCCTCCACAGTGAGCAGGAGCCCTCACATATGCTTAGGCGTTTGGACAATGGCAGTCGCGCCAACTAAAACAAGCGCGCGGTGGTGGCGGCCGCGCGGCGCCACGCGCCCGCAGTCACAACATACTGCCGCAGCACTATACCATTACGTAGGTAATGTTACAGATGTAACGCACAGTTGCCAATACTAGCTGCCGCTATGACATTGCAGAGCACGTGTTGCACGCTGAAAGGCTGGCTAGAACATTCCTCGGTTCTGTTGTGACTTGTTGCTACATTTTTATTGCAGGGAAAAACTCTCTACATTCAAGGAAGATGAAAAATGTAATTGCACACACCTATTCCTTCATGTTGTTCCTGTTATCCAAGATCTGATATTACTATAAGTACATTTATAATAATATCAGATGTAACTAGACTGGTATGTTCCTACTCACTATACCGCTATAACCGTAGTCGTTTCGCGAAGCCGACACCTCGTAACGGTATAGTATTTTATTTGGTAAGTGCTAATGCAACCATACGTCATACTAGGTGTCTCTATCTATGCACGTGGGCAGGTTCCTAAGAACAGTCAACGGAAGAGCATTCTTCTGTGTAACAAGAGACTGTGAATATGAGCCAAGCAGTCAGGAGAGCGAACGGCCTTTACCAGTTACTGGTACTATATACTGTATATCTACTGTTGATATTAAGAGTATTAGCCAAGTCCTCAGGTTTGTTTATCAGTCAGCACGCTATAATATAAATTGGTGTTTATGCCGCAGTCGGTAATCGCGCCGTTTCCGAGTTAACACAATTTCACACGGCCACACAATGCGCATAATTAAATCGCCAGTCAAGCGCATCGCCACACTTAGTAGTTTCGTGCGCCTTTTTAAGATTTTCATGTTTTATTAAATGACCGTTATTCTTAAAGAGGATAGATTACGTCAGGTTTTCATGTAAAATGGGTTGTGAGCATCAGGATATTAGCAACCGTAATACTTCAGATTACGAGAAGGACATAATAAACGTATGTTTCAAGATAGCCAGCAGGGCCTTTTATCTGGAAAATTCGGTTACTCCCAGTCCTAATGAATAAGCCTGGTGCAAAAAACTAAGAGTCATCTAACAGCGTTCGGAGTCCCTTAGCATAAAAAGTAGGATTGCTAAGATAATTGAACATTTGTGTATTTGACTGCGATTTCCACATTTATCCTTATAGAATCTTATTCAACAGCTCCATTACTCCTGAACTGTTAATCATATGCTACTCACCAGCAATAATGTCGGCCAGGCCGTTCCGTGGCGTGTACTTGGGCAGCCACTGCAGGATAGGCAGGCGGCGCATAAGCGTCTTGGTGGAGCAGCATGCGCGTGCGCGTCTCGCCGCGTCCCGCCGCCACCCCCCGCCCCGCTCCGCGCCCTCCTTGTGTGGTAGCGACCCGTTGTATGTGCCATTTGTGTCTGTCAAGTTACAAGCAAATGAGAAGAGTTATAAAATGACATCAAAGAAAAACTGTAGTTGTAACTCAAGTGGAGGGCTTGAACACCCTCACTGGAAGTGTTAACGTTCCCCTCTGTTTATCTAAATTGAAGGAAGCATCGAAGTAACATTATTCTGGGTCATAATTCATATTTCAAAGGGAAAGCACAAAGTTATATACTATATAACTTATTAGTAAAATGTATCTATGTTATCCATCCTATCTGAACTACAACATGGAAATAAAATCTTTGTTTTTCCAGATGGTCACGGTCACCCCGCGATTCTTAAAACTTCAGTTAAGTTAGATAAACAACGTAACAGTTAGGCGAAGGTCAGGGTCGCGATAGACAACGGATGTCGTAACTATGTGCCTTTACAGTTAGCTAACGGTCACAGTTACTGTTTTGTTTGAATTTGGATTACTGATCTCTGCGACACTGTGACATCATCTAGCTAATGACTCTAATGAGTTACTATCATAAGTATTGAAGTTGTTAATGAATCTCAATTCTAGATACCTGTTGAGACAATGTTGCGAGTGTGGCACATCGCAGTGGTCAGGCCATGTATGTCACTATTCTATTTAGCCAGCTTTAGATGAAACTTGTTTATTGTACTTCTATCAAAATAACGTGTCTCTAGCTTATCTTCTACAAAGCGATAAATAGGAAGTTAAACTAATTATGAATTAAAAAAAAGCTTCTTATCATAATGATTTTTTTTTCTTAATTAAGTAATTAAAGTACTGTTTTGCCTGTTTACTGTTTTTTCCGTGACATCACACACGTAGCCACCCAAGTATAGATATATATTTTTTCGAATACGAATATCAAATCATTTCCTAAATCCATCTCTATCTGTATCGTAGAACGTTATAAATGGCCTTCTAGTTTCCCGAATAGCATAAAATAAAATATCAACATAGGTTACATAACCTGATATCCGAACAGCCAATGAAGTAAAAATTTGACAGCACAAAGATCTGAAATGTTTAATTATTGAAGTACTCGCACCCTGGCTAAACAGCTGTGGAAACAATTAAAACATGTACTCTGTCAATATTGCCACCTTGAAATCGTACACTTTTAAATCTAGCGAAACATTTGTACAGCTGAACATATCAATAGATACGCTTATTGCCGTGACAATCCTCGCGATCTATTTTCCTGAAAATCATTATACGAGCTTCCGTCAGCGGTTTCAGTCGCGTCCCACGAGAACAACCTTTCTCAATAAATGGGCTACCTAACACTGAAATATTTTTTCAAATCAGCTCTGTACTTTCTGAGATAAGCGCATTCAAACAAACAAGTTCTACGGCTCTATAATATTAGTACCTATAGATCCATGCAATGGAACTACCTCATAGATCAGGTCACAATCCATTGCTCCTTAGAAATATCTGAATAATGTTTATGATCATAGTACAGTATTTTACAATGAATTCACGTAGTCGTCCACGCCAGATTCCAGCACTCTTAGTATTTATTTGAACTCGCCCGTAGTGCTGTAACACTTGACGCACGCGCACGACTCGTGCAGAAATGTTCCGGCACCAACTGTTACATAGTACAACGATAGAACCAGAAAATAATGAGCTAGTTTTTATACATAAGTTACGTACAAACTAAAACCGCTTATTAGTTACAAATTGATTGGTTTTTCTAAGAAATAAGTCTGTGGGCAAGCGAGGCTTATGGTGTAGTGTTACAAAAACCCTGTCATTACTCTATGTAATGGTTAATAATTTTCTTTGTTGTTGAGCTCGGCTCGCATGATTCCACGAAACCTATCACGAACAATGCATGAAGATCATGTAACTATGCGCTCGCATGCTACCTAGGGTTGGCAAATTAATTGTCCACGGCACACCACTGTCGGACAAAAGACAAATATAAAAATACAAACGTAATTACAGCAATCTGGATGAATTTTAAGCCATAGATTTCATATAAGTGGATATGATCATAGAATGCAGGGGACCTTAGCCACCTAGCCTGGGTATAAGATATTGTACAAAGTCTGTGTATCAAATGTCGTAGATCAATCTGAAACGCTTCGTGTCACATGCAATTCGTTTGAAGTAACACTACGCACGCCAATTAATAACTTAATAGTATTTGATTGCATATCCATAGTCATCATCTATCTACGTCGCGGTCGGCTTCCAGTGTGTTTTACATGAGCAACCCGATTCTCCTCGGTAAGACTGATTTCTGGCTTCCGAATACATGTAACGACTACCAAAGATGTTCAAATGACAGCCGGGATCCACCAATCTAGCATGTCATATCGTGTACTTAGCGACCTCCTATAGATACATTTAATGCAAATTATGTTATTTGAAGGAAATTTTACTTTATCCTATTAGAGACAAAAGTTTGTACCTATGCCTATCTTACAGGATATGAACTAAACTGATATTGGACTATAATAGTTGTAATGGCAACTGTTAAGTTCGTACAAGAATCATTTAGCATAATAATTTTATTCATTAAATTCCGAAGAACAGTTTAGCGCGTCAATATGCAAATAATTTATCATAATATTTATGTGGAACTAATTATTCCATCAGCTGTCGAGTGCGGACTAGTTTGTAGGTCTCGGTCCTGTGGAAGATTTATATCGGCCGATGTAGGCGAGCGCTGTTTGAACTTTCTCAATAAACATCTATTATTACTAAAGTGACACGCTTTCTATAAATCGACTGCCAGGTGATGTCCTTCGACAACGCTATAGCTGCTCTAAGGTGACGTACTACGCAAAACGTGAAACAATAAATTCGTGCTCATTATTTCGCTTGATTTAGTCGAAATGAGCGATTCTTGTTTAACTGTTTAAAATCTAATTAAGTGACCGTTTAGCACAGTTTTAATACAAATAGATATTCCTGTAATGACTGTCTGATAGTAATGAGCTAATCGCGGCTATCACGAACTGCGGCGGATCGTGACCGACCTGCTTTGAATCAAATATAAGTGTCTTTTGTTGAGATGTGATTGTTTGGGGCGTATTACAAAAGTTAGCAACAATAGTGCTACCGGTACTGAGGCCTTATTGTTGTGTAATGCGTCGCCAATTTTGTTTTAGGCGTTTGTCGGCCTAAAGTCGTCCGCGACACTGTTGGCGCGTGGCACGAGGTTAAGCGTCGAGCGAATTTTCAAAGTATTTTGTTTTCAAAAATTTATTTTTTACTTAATCAAATTACGCAAAATGGCAGTATGTCCATCGCAGATCATGTACGGACTATACTCTTTATCTTATTTAGATAAATCCGCTAATCAAATTGTTCGAAACGATTGGTAACACGAAACAATATTTAGCTAATCTAATTTCTCTATTGCTGTGGTTGGTAACGAAAAACAGAAATTCTATGAATTAAATTCATTATCTTTGTGGGCAGGGATCGCGACCTTGTTTTGACTGAATAAGTTTTTACATTATTTCGTTTCAGATAAGTGTTTTAATTAATGCGAAGTTAGATTGATAAGTCTGTAGATTTCCACAATGTAATTATGATAATTTTATCGTAGAAGTAGTTAGAAAGGTCATGTTCAATTATTTTGTGGTTAAAAACATTGGTTAAAGGTAAGCACGGGTCAACGGAATTTTCTTTTACAGAGGATGATTTTAACAGGATGTCAAATTAAATGTTACCTACTCTGTTTATGGTCGGTCAAAATGCATTACCTGTTTGTTTTTATTCCTTATGCCAAATAAAAAATTATGAACTATTAAATTATAACTTCTAATGGTCTCGGCATCGTTAAAAGTGAATCTACGTTCTAGTCCTGGTACACCAGCACGACATTACAACCATAATGCTTTACTTTGTGTCTCGAGCTTGTATTTTTTTATATTAGTGCGGATTCTAGGTTTAGCTTAGGAGGCTTATTTTTTTATTGGTATTCTTTGGGACATAGTTTCTCCTAACCGAGAGTGCTGGAATATAGAAATTAAGAGAGTAAGTTGAATTTTGCATTCAAATAAACACTCTATTTTCACCGACCTTAGGTCGTGTCACGCACGATCGGTGCCGGCGCGCGCGCAGCCGGATGTTTCATACTATTGTCAACACGGCTTTGTTCAGCACTACAATTGGAAGTTATTGGGTTTGCGCAAATGTGAGGGAATGGAAGGGTGACTCTTTTGAAACTGCATGTGGTCCATAGAACAAAATCCTTGAAGTTTATTGTTTGAGCTTCACGGAGATTTGGCATTGTATATATAGTTTACGAGCCAATTACATTTGCGCACTATGAGAAATGTTCCATTTGACGCATCAGTAACAATGCTGAAAGGTAAATAATACGCATTAAGGTCAAAATGATGACGCGCAAAAATTTCGACAACGTTAAACTTATGCTACTGTAAGACTTGTCACCCTTTTTCCAATCAGAGCTAAATGTATACGCGAAGTGACGAGTGGAGCGTCCTAGTTTCCACGCTTACATCTCGTTGACGCCAGGAATAACTTAAGTAATTGAGTTGTCTGCATGTCCTCGTCCCTGGAGATCGCCTAATGCACTTAACCGAGGATGTCACATACATCGACAGTCTTACCCCATGTTACTTCATTATCGTAATTAAAAAATCATACCATCAGACTGTTAAATGTCTAAATATATGGTGTTAAGTGTTTAGTAATTACTCTAAGGTGTTAAGCAACCTTATGTCGTTGCCAAATGGGATTGGAAATAAAACACTAATAAAGCTATTCTTTGATCACTGCTCAATTATGACACAATACCTATATTTTAAACAAATGTTGACCACTGGCAACATAGAACTTATTTTTTAAATATATTTTTTGAAATCGGTGGTTTAGTGTGTCTTTGGAAAGTACCTAATAAATGTGTGCATTACGTAACAGCTCGCAGGATTTTCATTTTAATTACCAGCATTACCACCAAAATACACTAAATACCAAGTGACAACAATAATAACATAAACTAGATAATCATAGTAATTTATTAAATGTACGGCTAATGAAGGAGCTAAAGGAGTAAGATACAAACCATTATAATGTCATTTAGTTACAACAGTATAATACGCAAGTGAAGTAAATGTATCAATATTTATACGCTGACTGATCAGAGTTAACACTTCCAGTGAATTAATATAAACATAAGAATACTATATATCTTATGTAGAACTAAGTAATTAAAAAATCCTTCGAAATCCAAGAACGCATCCGTTGACGCGTGTTTATAAAACCAGGATGATAACAACAGTACCTATGTGTGCCGTTTCAAAAAACCCATTTTTTTGCGCTCTGTATGCAAATATGATAATTCATTATTTGAATTCAATGTCTTTTGTCCCAAGTAGAATTGACAAAAAATATGTATGGTCATACGTTATTCTTTAACACTGCAATTAGGATTCAAAGCACATGCCGTGTCGGACCTCTATGTCGGCGTAATAGAAAATATTTCACGTAGGTTGTCCTGCGACAAACTTTGGGTGGTCCGTCATAATTATTGATGGAGGTAGGTATATGAACCTGAATATTTTTTTCAAAGATATCATACAATTCACCTTTAAATCAGATGAGTTTAATTACCATCACCTTATCAATAAAAATGCAAAGTGATAAAAATTAAACAAAACAATAGAATAAACGTGAAGTTATGAATAATAAAAGTTTATTTTCAATGAAACATTAATCACGCATAGCTTTGTAAATTAAAATTAATTAAGCCCACTTTTCCCATTAGAATATACTTAACAAATACAAACGCGAAGAGACTGCACGAGGTGCGTCTTTAAAAGTTTTCCACTAATGAGTGACATCTGGGGCGCATGCGCAGTCGTCAGCACTACAAACCTGACCTACACGCCATTAACATAACGAAAGTTTTTCTCCTGACAAAAGGCGCGAGACGTACGAGAGGTAGCGACTAACAAAATTAATTATTTTATTAAAAGTCGTCAAACATAAACTTAGATTAATTGTTGTATATCGAACAACAACGAAGAAAAAACAAACGAGATTTTAACGACGTGGTATTTAACTCTGTCCATCACACAGTTAATTTTAGCATTATGCAGGTAAGAGATGATCCTAACACACTTGATGTTATGTTTTTCATTTTTAAATCAGAATTTTTATTTTTTAAATTAAGGATCATCAAACTTACGACATTAGCTACACTACCTTTCAAATATCGATTTACGTTCACTTAATAACTAATTAATCACTTAATTATGTTTACCGTATAAGTTTAAACCAGTCCGCTTATATCTTGCAGCTGCTAGCAACGCGGCAGCTTGTGGCGGCTAATAGACGATGCTAGAGCGCATGCGCGGAGAAATTCGCGCCAACGCGCTCCGACAGCTTTCTATGCTAAGCGAAGGGAACGCACTGCGCTTGCAAAGCTTAACCTTCGCATGATGTGTTCAATTGCTTGAACACAATATTATGTTGCATAGCTGTTAGCTGTGTCGCGCACGGGGACCTACTACCAGCCAAGTTACTTTGTATTTCTGAGGAGTTCAATCATACATTTCTCCCGACAGAATGGATGAAATGGAAGGGTTATTTGTTTCATAATTTGTCTATACACTTTTTATTCATCATACAGAACGCAATAATTTCATATTGCGCTAAATAAATTGACCACAGTCAAAAATCATGAGGAAAGAAACTTGTCTTATTTCTGCGTCGATTCTTAGAAGTACACGACGTTTTATTACAACACTAACAACGAACAAATTAAGCTTTGTCATGACGAAACTACGTGTTTTGTTATTTGATTATTTATAAATACAACATTAAGTTGATGTTGTTATAAGTTAGCCGAGCTTGACTGTTTCCATTTGATTGTCTCCGGAATAAAAATTAAAAAGCTTTTTCCTCCTTTCATGAGTGATGAGACATTTTACTAGAAGTTTGAGGTGTTGATAAAGAATTGGCGCTGTTGAACTTTAAATGCGCTCATTTTTCTACAAAGTTGGGATCGTTCGCCCCATACCTCCTGCATAACTATACATTATGCACGTGTCGGCAATAATTTAATTGACATATTGTGCAGCACCGACTGTCGCACAAGCAAACATTTGATGCGTCACAACGCTGCACCGCTGACTGCACAGGTCACTTCTGATTAGGTAACTACACTGCCATTAGAGCCTTCACTATATCATTATGTTTTACCGACACGTTTGTTAAGGTGATCTGTCAACCTCTCAGCCTGCCTTCGGAATGAGGAAGCGGCTGCTTGACGTTCCGAGGAGATCCTCAGCGGTTGTGCATGTCACGCATCAAGGGTCATAGCAACGAATATTTTTATGCATGTATGTATTTAGCAATTAGCAGTTTGGAGTTAATATGTGAATACAGCAACGTTGTCTTAGAGTGAGTAACCCAATGATGTCATCGTAATAGGATTTGCAGCATTTACAAAGATAAGGACTCGAACTTTTTGCTTAACTGGCATAAAAATAGTTCTCCCCGACTGAAAAACTGTATTTGGTTTATCAAAGTCAAGATGTTAAAGCAATTACGAATGGCGGAGCTTTGGCATGTGGGATAATCCATTAGGCAGAGTTCTTGTGCGCTCGATGACTGCAAAAGCGTTACAAAAAGTGAACCGTTTTACAATAGTTGTGTAGGTGTGGCCTGATGCTTCTGTTGCGGAACAATTGTATTTTATTAATTATGAATCCAAAATGTTTGTTTTTGGAGATCGAGCGGGATTACAACCCACTAATATAGTAATGTGTAGGTTTTCAATAAAAAAAAATGACATAAGTAATTTCCTGAATTTAGTCAAGCTTGTAACAATATAAGGCTATGTTATCGGTTAAATTAATTTTATATTAATTACTAGACCCTATCGAAGCTTAGCTTAGTACAACTGCATATTATGACTTCCTTTCCCTACTTTACTGATAAAAAAATGTTGGATAGATTTTCTGCAAATCTTAGTCTATAGTCTCGTTCGTAAAGGATATAAATATTCCAGATATCGTACATGGATCTAGTCCGTTATTACCAGTTCAGGGCAGTCGGTCTAGCAGCCCAGCAGGATCCGCTCGGCCATGTCACGGCCACGCCACATGTCACAGTAGTGACCGCCATCTCTCACGGATCAATTGTAACACGACACACACGTTTAGCCACGTGTCTATGTGTGCGTATTGTTGGTAAATTTCCCATGATGTCGTGGGGGGATCGCAGATATGCAAGATGTATACAAGTACACTATAGGTACCTATAGCATGGGATGTCGTTGTCCTCATTTCCGTTGTAGTTTTTCATGTTATCAGAGCATTGATTACCAGTAATATATCGCTTGGTGGGTGAAGGCCCGTTTGTTGACTTCGATTTCTATATTAACAAGAACTCATAGATATACACGTATAAATAGATTGATAGGTTAACGAAGTTATTATACATTTGTAGAGCTAATTGAAGAACCTACAGGTAAATAAATCATCCTTATGGCTAATTTGACCTATAGTGAGAACCATTAGTGCCTACATTACAAGTGTCTTTTGACCGTTCAGAGAGCTATTTTTTTAACCGTAATATTATTACCAAATAACAAATTACGGTAAATTCTGTGCCCAAAGAAAAACTAAACAACTACTGAAATTTAGAAATATCTTATTTTCTCACGTATGTTCACGTACTTACGCAGAACTAACAAGAAACCAACAGATGATCGCTAACGCTAAACATGTGAACATTTTGTTCCTACTTATTTGTTAGCGATATTGATTATATTTCTGTCTATTTCTTGCTAGTTCTAAAAAAAAAACAGATACACATAGATGTCCCAACCGGAGCTGTTCAAATGACTTTAAAGTAACTAATCCGCTTAAGATTCCAAAAAACGCAATATAAAATTCAGAGTATACTGCTTCATAAATCCATCCAGACTTGTTCTGAGAGTTGAACATGGCTTGTGCAGCGCGCTATATCTAGGTAAAGCCCGTGACGCGGGTACACCCACATCCGTCTGGGATGTATTTGATCAATACTGATTAATGGGAGCCACGCGAGGAAGTAATGCAATCGATGGGTCATTGAACACATTTGCGCAAAGATACCGTTAGTTATTCGGGTATTTTGCTAAGGAATAGGAGATTCCTATTCAAGTTGAAGTGTATCGCAACACTAACTTGACGTAAATTAATAGAATTGTAAATAATTATAGTACAGCACTCGTCAAACAATTTTCCCTCTCCGTAGTTTCGTACTAGTCATTGCTTAACATAAAATGTAGGAACACTATTGTGCATACGCGCCGTATCAAATACACATCGGAGCGGTAAAGAACTGACTGTTGTACTGAGCCTTATTTGCAGCTTGCAGCCTTTTAGAGCTTGCACTTGGTTTTTGAGGAGTTGTTATTTATTTAAGCTTTTCTAAATACGAGGTCTTAAATTAAAACTGGCCAGAAAAAAAAAACTGTGACCCTTGAGTTTGTTTCGGTGTTTCTTCTCATGAGACGTAGAAAATATGGCCTTCAAATAGTTTCAAAGGTTTTCAGGGTTTGTTATAGCTGTTTTATGATCACTGCTTTATGGCAGTAGTGCATCAAGCATCTTACCTAGACTCATCTCCTTCCAGAGAAGATGTGACAGGTACAGCAGCCGGTTCGAAGTATGCGACCGTCGCGTTCCGCGTACGGCTGTGTCAACAAGCATCGGCGTCGGGTTACAATAACAGCTGACCCGTACAATGCCCCGAGAAACCAGAGCCCGGCTGCTGGCACAATTGTTTTTCGTGAAAACCGTACACATTTCACCGTAGGGACGTGTCCACAAACTATGGCTTTGCGGTAACAGGGAACTTCTTCCAGTATATGGAAACCTGTTTCCATTACCAATCCATGTCCATTTCTAAGTATCCCAGACATCGTTGATAATATGTCAATGGTTCACCTACTCTATTTAAGTACATAGTTAAGCATGAGTTGGTACATTTTATACACTGGCTGTTCTCTGTGGATTCAACCGCATTCAGAGTCAACTACTTCCCAGACCCGGCTTAAAAAGTAGGTAGTTTAAGTTATCATCCATTGAATATAATAATCCCGTGAATGCGCCTTCATAATCAGTCTAGCCATTTTAGACATAAGCCGAAAAAGTAGACAGAATGTTTTTGTGTAAGTATGGTGTATAATATTCATAACAGTAAAAAGCGATTATTTTATTATTGCAAACAGTTTCCAATTTTATTTCCGTTTTACAGATATTGATCCAAATGACGGTCATGAATCATCAATCAATCAATGTCGGGATGTCATAGTTAAATAATGTTTATCCACTTTACTGCACAATTACATCCATAAACAAATTTCTAGAAGCTTCAAAGCCTCCGGTCGCGCACCTCAAGTGGCGCAATTCGTATCACTTACACTTGTTGACTTGCAATGACTTCGATTATTGATCGCGAGGCTACTTAGCGCTTATTGACGTCGCGTGAGTTCCATTATGTCATTCGAGAAGCTCCCGTGACATAACTTGTTAACAGTTCACTATAAACTCAAAAGAGTTTCTAATTCGGTCTGAATATCGTAGTGGTATCGTTATCAGCGTGTCCTACTACATAGCGCAGACCTCAAGGCAGTTTGGTGCTTTGGCTTTCAAGTCCAGGTTTCGTTAGTGATGTTTTCCTGCATCGCCACTCATTGACGGCATAATTTTTCTAGAAACATTATGACATTCATAAAATACAGGTCGCCCTAAGGAACTAATCTGTCAGCCGTGAGCCGCGCCGCAGTTCCGACGTGCGCCGGAGTCGCTCGCGACCGGTGCGCGCCGCACGTTCCGTGTCACACTCCCTTGTTACTGCATGCTGCCGCATATCTGACTCTGACTAGAGTGACATGGATAATGGGGAATACAGATTACTAAGAAGTTTATCTTCATTTTGTTTATGACTTTCAGGGTGTTCTTGGAATGCCACTTTAGTACTGGTGTTTTTTAGCTTGAATGTAACTCCAGAACTTATGATGGTGATTTATATCATGTAGTACAGAATAAGTCACACGGTTTAAAAATGTCTGTCTTGAAAAAAACTATTATGATTTTACAATAACTAAAACTTTCTACACTTACTGGCGGCGGCCCTATTGGGAGCTGTTTACTCCTGAACATTAATCGCTCTAAACTTATAAAATGCTCTAATATTTGTGAAACGATCTCAGTTTTAGTACTGCGACTTTATTATCGGTGTTTCTGAACAAAAACTGTCGCAAAAACGTTCGGAACGTGTAAAAGGAAGCCGCAGTCGGCTGCCTGCCTTGATACACCAATTACATGAAAAACTTAATTACACTCTCCAATCTCAGGAAATTGCTTTACATAGAAAAACTTATTGCTTATCGACTGTTCGGCCAATATTTTGATTCGAACTCATGATGTTTGGGATGTTGATGAGGTCACTGACCAGAATTTCAAATTGGTGATGGTGATTTCTTACCGTGTTGTGTAAGTAAATTCTTTTGTTAGTAAACATTTGTTGAGCGGTGAAAGTTGCGAAACCGCCATCGACTTGATTAAGGTCATTAACAGCGTTTGAATTGTAAACAAAAACAGGCGACGGTCTGCTGTCACAGTGAGTACAGTTTGTGATAGATGCATACCCGAAGGGGTTCCGTAACCTACAATTGAAGGGATTGGAGAATTATTTCATCTGTTGGTGTTTACGTACCTACATATATCAACTTACATATTGTATGTTAGTAGAGTAACCTTCCGCATAAACGGGTTACACAGAATTATCTATTTATGTACTTAATTTAATTTTAATTATTCAGAAGACCAACTCTAAGAGCGTTGTCACATATAGCAGATTTGTCGCGCGTGTAGGTTCGGTTTTGCTACGCACGACATGTCCGCAACAAATCTGTCGCCCAGTTCCAGGCATCAGGTTTTGAAACGGTAGTTTTCAATTGTTTGCGGTCGCGCGTCACAACGCCCGTTGCCGCGCGTATACGCGAATACTGCAAATCGGTTTATGTGAAAGTGCTGTAAGTTAGGAGGTTTTAATTTCTTTGCCCTTTCTTGTTATCGTACCAAATAAAAGGGTTACGTCCAACAGTCAGGGTCGAGGTCGTGGGTCACTTGCGCAGGGCAGACTGCTTTCGTTGACGTAAAGTTAAGCCCTGACCTCAGGCCCTGTGCCCTGAGATTCGGTTCCGCCATTCTTCAAGAAAAGGTCTTATCTTATAATTAGACTTTTTAAAGCATTTCTCGATATATTTTCATTTTTATTTACTAAATTTTTTATAGCTATTTTTTTCGATTTAGGATCCATTTCCCTTATAGAATCGTTCGTTTGTTTATTAACTTTCCTCGTGATTCAGATAATAAACCATTAGTTAGGAATAACATCTTAATAATACTGAACTACTGGAACTACACATCCCTAGAATTATCTGCCCGCAAATATCTACTGAAGCTATTATCACCACATCATAAAGAACATTCTTAATCACCGGTTGTGTAATCACTGTTCCCAACATCCCCTAATTAGCGTCGCAAAAAATACACTGTATTATTATTGCAGAGTGCTAATTAGATGATGGCAGGTGTTGTACGCGCGTGGTCGCGTGTTCGACACGTGTAAGCTGAACTAATGCTTATTATTGTTTACACGGTATTGTTGTAAGAAGTTATCACGTTACTTTTAGACTGGGAGATCATAATACTTGCCTCTTGTTGGCAGATTATAATTTACTTTCGTAGACACTGTCAATGGTGATCAGAATTATGTTTTATACATTGTTATAGTAAGCATCCTAGACGGCTTCATCAAACATTGGTGCAGCAAGGCGACATGCGACAGTCACAATGTAAATTATTTTGACAGCAAACATTCCACTACTTATAACAATCAGTGTAAAACACGTACCTAGTACATCTCCGCTGGTGCCTTAGGGCTTGGTGTGCTGGTCGTCATACAATTACTTGTGTAATAAAATAAGAATGCATTGCTCTTGCATTAGTTGCATTTCGACACGAGTAACACTGACACTCATTTTTATTATTTATGAAATAGCAGTCTAGTGGTCGTAAGTCGTTACGCTTGTTGAACAAGGCATCTTGGGTTGATTTGCCGCTTCGGGCGTGGTTTTGTGATTGCATGTGAAATTTCAATAAAATAAATATTATCTATTCTAATAATTTTAATAAAATAAACAAATATATAAAATGACTGATAATTAACTAGGTTGCTAGCAATAAGTGCCCTCTCATTATTACAGGAGTTTCATTAAGTAGTTATGTTAGCTATGACTAGTACCTATGTTAAGCTCTAAGTGAACCTGGCTAGTGTTTGAGAAGGCCGCGGTAACAATGGAACAAACGGAGATAGACATCACATGCCGATGCATATCTGTGAATGCCAGACGATGTAGGACCAACACAGCAAATGTAGAGCTTAATGAATTTGAGGTGGGTAAAAGATTCTGCCTGGGCTATGTAGGCTGTGGCACAGGCATACAGGGACCTCCAGAAGGAACATAGTGGGTTTTAGTTAGTAAAAAACTCACACTCAGCGGAAGGGGTCATTTGATGGTTTCCAACGAAAAAAATGATGGGCCCAAGATCTTCTTAGGAACAGCATTAAACAGTTAAAGTTATGGGATTAAGAGTGCCATGGTCTCAAAAGGAACTGGTGTATTCACATGTCTATACGATTAAATAATGTGTTACCGAACGACGCTTCTTGAGTAGAATGTTAATAAGTAAACAAAGGAAAAAAACGGAGAAAGTTCTATTAATATTCTATCATATTACAACATGTTTATTGCGACAGCAGACTTTTCTCCATATCTATACTTATAATAAATGTGTAGAGAGGTCAATTCTGTACATTGAATATATTTTGAAAATAACTATCAGGGGGTGATAAGTGACCGATACTGATGCCAAAGATGCAATCAGTAAAATTTTTGTCTGTCTGTCTGTCTGTCCGTCTGTCTGTCTGTCTGTCTGTCTGTCTGTCTGTCTGTCTGTATGTTATTAATAGGAACAAAAACTACTGGACGGATTTTAATGAAACTTGGTACAATTATTCCTCATACTCCTGGGCAGGTTATAGGATACTTTTCATCACGCTACAATCAATAGGAGCAAAGCAGTGAAGGAAAATGTTGGGAAAACGGGAGAAGTTACACCATTTTTTAAGCTTTCGTCGCGTGTGCAGCCTAAATGGTTAAAGCTACATAGAAATCATGTATGACGGAAATGTTCTACATAAAATTATCTAAAAAATATTCCACAACAACATATGTCTATCTTTAATGGTTGACTCACAATAACACGCATAACTCCCGATAGTTTAGCAGTTCGGAGCTTTCTGATTATTCGTTATTGATTTGTTTACTCTTATGTTTATAATATTCTCGCTCACCCCTTATTAACAAAAGATAACATTATTACATATTCTGTAAAAAAAGAGTCATACTATAATCAGCCATCGCCCCGTGTCGTTGCCGCGCTCGAAGCGGGTCGGCCGGTAGGTATAAAGTTAGGCTTTGGTAGCGGTAATCAACATCCACACAGGCGTAGCCGCGGGGGTCCTCTATAGGTTATATATCAGAACAACACATAGTCTACTTTTTGTCGCGAAAACCGACATCCACGCGGGCGGAGCCGCGGGCGACCGCTAGTCTTGAAATAAAATGAAATCACGGTGGCCTAGTGGTTAAAGCACCAGTCTCTCAAGTACGAGTACTTAGTGGGTTTGATTCGAGATCAGATTAGCACCAATATAACTTATCGCTCTCAGTATACGAAGAGGCCTGTGCGCTGCAGTGGGACGGTAAAAAGGCTGATGACGAAGAGGTAATGTTTAATCAAAGCGAGACTATTACATATTGTAGTATAACTACAGCGTCCGTACTGTTGTACTGTACAGCAGCACAATTGCACCTACATACATATGTTTGTCAGTAAATGTTGGGAAATAATTTATTGTATTCGCAGAGATAAGGCTACAACAGATTAGTAAACGAATAAAAGAATATAAAAACTTTTATTTTCAGAAAATTGGAAGCATGTTAAGTGTTTTTTCTTGAAACACGTAACACGAACGGTGTACACAACTTATCATCAAATAAATATTTCTGGATTGATTTATGAGTTACACACATTGCTATGTTTGAAATAGTTTTTTCAATTTTATTTCAAGGTAAGATTATCGCAAACACATTTTATTGATTTATGTACATATGCAAAGAAGTGTGATACCTTTTCCCACAATTTATTTCAGAAGAGATGTTTTTCAACAATTTATCATCCTGTGATACAATATTGATCTCAGCGAGTTGTAAGCAATAACCTTCTTAGCGTCGAGCCGTGGCCAAGACCTATACAAAGATGGGCCGTGAATGTCCGACAACAAGTTCAATATACGTATGTAGCAATGTTAGGAGCTGCAGTTTCTACTTGAAGCAATCATAATCACTTTTCTATTCATATATTTCCTTCCTTCTATTCGCAATAGAAAAACAATCTACTAAAATATACACGCAGAAATATTTTCAATACAAGAATTCTTTACATTATCATGCAAAAAGTTACTCCACAGATTTTCCGAAATTTAGCAATATTGCGACTCCAGTGATTCTAAGATGACCAGGTTATATTGTTCTGTAGTCATGACAGTTACGGGAAAATCAAGTGTTCAGGTATTTTGTTACTTTATTGTGGTCATGGGATTTGGTTGCTTACTGTACATTCGTTTCACCCTGGAGACATGCAATCACCAAAATTGCCAGTCGTCAATAATTCACAAAGTGATCCTCCAAGGATTTAAATCGAGTGAAAGCGGAACACCAACTCAGGACAAGAGAATGATGAGTAACGGCCTCACATTGATCATGCAATGTAAGACAATGTGTGACAAGGTGCCACGTCACAGTCCCGGGAAGTCATACATTGGTGGAGCAAGTACTTAATACGCCCGTGACAAGGTGCGCTCGACAGACGATGCAGGGTAAGTGCAGTAGTTCAATGGTATAATGCCATTTTTACAAATATCGAATTTAAAGAAGGAATGATACAGCGTTATGTTAGTATTCAAAATCTTTCATATAACTGAGGTTGGATTGTTAAGGTTAGAACTAATTCGATGATAATTTATTGGTTGATCTCTCAAACCATGTCTATTATTCCAGGATCTGATCACAACAAGTATCAGGTAACTGGTGGGTCTAAAGTGTGATTATCTTGGAGAATATCTCAGGTTTCAATTTAAATAAACATTATGAATGCAAATGTAATTAGCAAGCTGTCATTCTATTGTAATGGACGTCTCTAACTGGCGGTAATATCGGCGATACGATCAACTAAGTGGCGGATGATTGCGTTGCTCCGAGGAAGCTGCAGCGTGATGCACTCGCCGGAAATGCACCGGCTTAGACACACTGATAACTGTTTGATATAGCGTGAGAGAATGCTTTAATTGCTATTTGCGATTGCACTTTGTTTAATTTTGAATTGTTCTGGAATGATCGAGGCATTCTTCTGTGACTCTCTGTTATTATTTAGACGCAAAAGAAATAAAGATTTGTTAACTAGCTTAGGTCCTATCTATCTTTATATCGAATATTATTTTATTTTAGAATTGAAATGTTACTTTTCGTGTAATATTTTGTATCAAATAAGCAAGATTTATAACAGCTCCTTTTAAAATGATATTTAAATAAGTCTAGACATTGACCTCCATTTGTATCTACCACCCACACGATCTACCACAGTGAGCCTACTGTTCTCCTCGTGGCGCGGGTTTGCTATCAGTCATCACGTTTGTGGTCCAACATTAAGGTCTGCACGAGACCTAGCACGTGCAGCCACGGCATTGACGACGTAGCCTCTCTGTATATTACTAGGGTTTTTATATGTCTTAATTTTACTAGGGTTGTTTATCAGTGTTTTTACATGAACTAAAAGTAGTTCATCTTCTAGGCCAGACAAAAGTTATGGTTGTATGTTTTTCTTAAGTTGATCTCTGAATCAGCACAACGAATGACTGCTGGGATTCCGCGATTGTCCGCAAAAGTTACCGCGGCCCTGGCACATAAAGGGCTCCAGCGGAATCAGCATGGCGATTCTATCCCTATTCTACCAAGAAAAGACAAAGCTCTTTTTGTTTATGTCAACATGTCTTCTACCCGAGTATGGCGTGACCTGTAGACTCGCGTTTCTATGAAGACAAACACATTCCATAGCAACGGAGAAGTATATAGTGATGTCGTCATTCTGCGTATACTACTATGAATTTATTTAGTTAGCCAAAAAATGTGTCAAAGCACTATTTTTATTTGTCAGTCGAAGAAAAGAAACATTTCTTTAATCTGTCATTAATGTCTATTCTACGGTAGACAAAACTTGTTTCTACGGTGGTCATGCTGAGCCTGCTGAAGGAACAAAAGTGGTTCTTAGTCATTAAGAGTCTGACACTCCCTCCAACTACACCCACAGCGGCATTTCCCACTCAAAAAAAAAATACAAACCAATGAAAGCTATATATAAATATTAAGCCATATTTAAGAAGGAATAAAAATAATCTAGGATGGAAAAGATTTAGGATTATACATGTGGTAAATAACAATACTGAGAACAGGGCGGTTAGCCGTCGGCAAATAACATGGAACAGGTTTAATGCACTGATATGCTTATTGTTTAAGTGAGGAAAAGATTAAGCATTCTTACTAAACATGACAAAGGTTCTCCATCTTTTGATGAGTTCCAAAAATATTCATTGTTTTTAAAACTAACAGTTAAGATTCACTTAAGTTATTAACGTATTTAAAATAAATAAGTGCCTATTAAAACCGTTATTCTATTTTCATATCCGCATAAAATTAAATATAAAAATATACAATTGATTGAATAATTCATTTCAGTGGTTATTTTAATCCCAAGTTTTATTGTTTCCTCATGAAAAACTGAATCAGGTTGTCAGTCACGAACCACCAAACTATTGCTGTAATCCGGTTATGCAATCGTCTAAAATAATGATGGATTTCCTGGTTCACCAGCTAAAACCTAGGTTGTCTACACTTTATTGACAGATTTCGTGTTATCGAATTTGTAATGCTAATAGCCAGTCATAGCTGGGGTATTAGCTATATCCTAACTCCTTATAAAAAATAATAAAATTATCGAGTTCTGTTGTTCTCTGTTGTACAGATCTGTATAGGTACAGTACAAGTAGGTAGGTCGTAGTCTAGACAAGTTGCTTAGAAAATATGAAGCGACACTATTAGATATGTTTAACTCGCTTAGACTCGCAAGTCATAATCATATTTTATAACCTTTTTGCAAATGTCTTAGTGCGGTACCAAACTAATCTATCAAATATTGACGAGATGTCGCTACAGCACAGCTTCCGTCTTCCGCACCGATCGCAGATTCAATGCCTAGCTGCGTAAATATTTGTTCCGTCCACTTGCTTGTATAAAGACGCCTGAGTGAGGAATAGTCGGCCAATGAGTCTGAACATGTTTATTCAAAGCAATCGGTTTACTAACGCCGTACTAGATGTCTTAGAGATTACTATCTGCTCTTTAATTTACAATTAGAGAAGGTTGGCAATAACAAAATGGATGATTGTAAGTTAAGAGCCGGAGATTAAAAGCTTTGAGTTTTAAAAGGTGCAGTTAATTGTTAAAAAAAAAACAAAAAATGGATAATGAACAAAAAAACTTTTGAAAAGAAATACTGAGATCATTATGGTTGGATACAATGCCAACAATTCCAGTAAAGGTTTAGCAATAATTGAAATCTAGGAATAGTTTAAGTTACAAATTATTAGAAATATCCAACAACTGGCTTTCATAGTAACTTTCGACTCGATTATTTTTTTATAATAAACGCGAAGGATCTTAAAAATTTCGTATGGATGAATGTTTGTTACTATTTTAGACAAAAACTAAGTACCCAGCAATTTTTCATAAAACTTCGCATGTTAGAATACCCTTATATATGTATACTGTTATATATGCTGGTGTGGAAAAAAGTCCCTCCTGAAAGAAGGTTGAAATCTTTCGCGGAAGCAAGATATAAAATAATTTGGAGCTAAGGTAAAAGATTTGATCGTTTTGCTAAAGAATTGAATCCCGGCTTAGTAGAATTTTTGAAACCAGAAGCAGCGCTATGTTGAAACAAAAAACATATTAAATAGTTCAGCAAGTTATCGAAGATTTATTTAAACATTTCTTTTGGAATGTATCGCGCGTGTTGCGATAGCGCATGTGTAAGTTTCGCAAGTTCATCATAAATCACGTTATGTAACAATAACGGTTCATGTAACGTTTGAAATTCGTGTCAAAGTCAGGTTACCGATACAGATATTAATAGCATCATTTATTTGATAAAGGATCCTAACATCGTGCCGCAAAAAGGTCAATAATATCTTCCAGTGACCAATTTTTAATTTACATACGACCATATTGCGGGTAGTGTGAGAATTTTGTGGTTTCGTTATGATTTCGTTGTGTATACATTTGGAATTCATTTGAATAAGTAATGAATCTGATTACTTTATTTGAGTTCCAATCCATCTTTGAGTAAAGAAATCATTAATTTCAGCAATACTTGCAGAAATCTTCCTATATAATCATAGGTTTGGTATCTCGTTTGGAAATCCTACTTCTTTAGACAAAGAGATGAGATTTGTTTTGACTAAAATATCAAAATAGACTCCACAGGTTTGCCGGCATCACTGATATCAATAAATATGTGAAACTAAATATACTGAGGGTACTCACGGGTGTAGCCGGTGGCGCACGTAGCGCGGTGGCAGGCGCGGCAGGGGTCCCGCGCGTCGAGGCCGAGCGCCAGCGTGGGCGCCAGGCTGGGCCGCGGGCACAGCTTGCAGCCGCCGTTGTACTTCTCGCACAGGCACACGTCCTTGTCCAGTCCCTCCACCTTGAGCTCGTTGAGGCCGAACTTGTCGCACTCCTGCTTCACCAGCGACGCCGCCAACTTGTCCGACTCCTTGAGGAAGTCGCAAGAGTGCGGGCACACGTGGCAGCGCTTGGCCTCAAGGTTCCTGTTGGACTCGGAGTTGATGTTGTCGTTCTGGTTGGTGTCCAGCTCCGGCCCCGGGAACCGGTCGTCCTTCTTGTTGGTGCTGTCCGTGCTGCCCGTCATGTATGAAGTCAGAGTCACTTCGGACGCGGACCGCACTGTATTGTTCAACTTATACTTCGTCATCTTCGTTTTGTGTCAAACCAAATTAAAATACGGTTTTGAACGCCGAGGCCCGAGACATTTTATTTTGACGGTCGCATTTGAATTTATTTACTTAAAGTAATCACAACACTAGTAAATTAAATTAATTTTGTGTTCATTATTATCACAGATGGCGTAGGAATGTTTGTTTGTCACAATGTTGTCGTTGTCGTTTGCCGCGGATTGTTTTTATTGTTGTATATTAGCGAGCTTGTGGTTGGAGTCGTATTTATTTGTTTGAGTTTGTGCGAGTGTCGGCCGCCGCGCTCTGCCGACTGTGGCGAGCGAATGACTGGAGCTGTGGCGAAATGGCGCGAAATCACCAGCGGCGACCGGCGACGGACGGCTGAAACAAGGGGTTGTCGTTAGCATACAACGTGAGCACGTTTAGCTGGACCTTGTGCGCGGACAGGTGTGAGGCTGGCGCTGCCCGCACTTATTACTAGCTGCATACAAGTTCACAGTTCACTTCGATACAAGGGCACCGCAGGGACTCCGCAGATGACGTCACTAGTTACACATTTTCTCAATGTTTAGCGTAAACTATAAGAAGGATTGTTTCATTGCGATGCTATCGAGGTCTTTAGCTACTTTTCCCAGTAGAAATGGGTCGACATTTCAAGAAAATAATATTAAAAAGATTATACATACTTCTTTAAGTGCTTGGTTAAAAAGCAGCAGCTAACTTTTTATTATTCTTGTGACTATAAAAAATACTCTTAAGATACAAATCGGTCATCGACGTCTATCGAGATACATAACACAGATTGTATGTCCGAAATGTTTTTGTGGCGATCCTACGTAAAACTTTTTTGGAGGCAGATACGAATATGCCGATAGATATTAATAGGGATGCAGTGCAGTTTTGATTCTTAACTTATAAAAGATTGTGAGTCATAAATTACCAGCGATTGCATGTTGTTTTTCTTGTTTAATGTTACAAAGTTAACTATGATTGATATTGAAGATTTTTGGAAGTAACAACTAGACACATCTAGATAGACTATCACAATTTCGCCACCCATTCAATCCTGAAAATATTGTTCCTATATTAGTTCCGCTGTTCACAAAACGTAGTAGTTTTTCCTCTCACAATTATTTCCCCAGTTTATTATTTAATGTATTGTCATTTGTGACAATCTACAATTTCCTGCTGCATAAAAAACTAATAGTATCTAATTCCTACGTGATGTGGCATTTAATGACGTTTTGTGTGTGTATTTACCATTATATATTAAATTGGTGGCCTCATGCATATAATTTTGTGTTCCCCATAATGTGACAAGTTACTGAAGGACTATAATCATACGCTGTAATTGTTATTTACAAAGTGGGCGATTTAATACGCGAAAATAGAATCATTATACGAGTGAGGCAACGCCGCCGGTTGTAGTTTTTTTTGAGGTAACAATTTTATTTGAACATTTAATTCACAAAGAAACAGAACATGTTCGGCTATGTTTAATTTATTGGTACCAACTAGTAAGTAATTAAAATAATAAGTAATTGTAATATGCACTTAATTAAAAAGTTGTTACATATTTTTTGCTTGTTAAACATATTTTAGAGCAGATATTTAATCCCACACAAAACAAAAGAAAAGAATTTTAATAACAGCACTACTCAAAATATTTGTGAACATACAGTAAATATAATTAATGAAAATATTTGACTCTGCATAATAATTGTGAGAAACAATTATTAATATGATCTTTGTAACAAATATCGTTATGATCTCATTTGTAATCGATAAAACATTAACAAAAAGAACCGCCCGAACAGGGACTTGAACCCTGGACCCTTGGATTAAAAGTCCAATGCTCTACCGACTGAGCTATCCGGGCTCTGAAGAGTGGATCGAAATATAAAATTGTTATCTACATATACGTCAGATTTGAACAAATGACGTCATAATTTATGTTTGAACTATATACGGCAATGGTAATGAATAGTAATTAACTTACATGTGGGAATATAATGATTATCTAATGTTGTTCATTAGATTACAAGGCTTACCTTGAAATTAGGAATCAGTGTTCTAAAGCAAAACATCTACGGATTATATGGAATATACTGAAGATTTTACGGTAAAATATTTTCATTTTTGTGGTCTTTATTTTGAAAGTATATAAAATATGTGATAGATAATCTAACATGGTGAAATAAAAGGACCTAAAGAGAAACCCTTTTACACTCAAGAGCATTTTAACGGTATCATGTATGCGCCGGCGCAGTGTTCACATACAAATGGTACCTTCAATCAGTCTAACCATATTTTATCTCCAGCTTCCTGATAGAAACCAGTTTCGCTACGCAGAAACTATTGTCATACATTTGGATGCCTTGAAATTCATAACTTACTTCGCAGTTAATAAGTGGTGCTCAAACAAGTGGTATTTACGAGTAGCCTGCTCAAATACAAACAGAACATGAATAACGGTAGGTTTTATGGCACGCAGTGTACCTAGTCGTTGGGAGTTCTGCAAGGTGTGACGTCACACAAGGTCATCGGCCTGGGGCGCTGCCGACAAGGCCGGGCTGCCAAGGGGCGCGAGACAATGTGGATGGGATATCTTAGGTAGATGGGGTTAAGATGGCGCTGGGTAAAAGCTTTTCAACAGTGTCTTTTATAATGTTTTTTTTTGTGATTGTAAAGAGTGTCGCAATGTGAACAGATAAAGGAGCCGTCCGTAGTGAGATACTTTAGTCGATCTGAATTAAACAATATCAAGAATGTATGGGTTTCATTTAGGAAGGTATCTAGGCAATATCATGATCAGATATAAACCTTTTAACTTATACTAATAAGTTGTAGGGTAGTATCTAAGGGTGGTTTTTGGTTTTGTACAATATAATAGGTATATCAAATTTTCTTGGATAATGAAGTGCTAGCTATAGAAGGTATTTTAATACCTGTTAAGGATATTATTATTACAATAATTTAAATCTACATGAATTAATTTTAGCAAAAACGATAAAATAGTCACGAACCGCTGCATAATTTGATTTAGTAACAAAAAAAACAATAAGTTATTCAATTTTATTATAACGCTGATAGATATTGTTTTTTTTATATTTCCTAGATAGAGAAGGTCACAGGATTCCTAGGAATTACAATCGATGTCGTGACACTCAATAAATAAGCGTGATTCAGACGAGCGACAGTTGCACGACTTTTTTAGGGTAATACAAAGAAAACGCAATGAAAGAGTGCTTAGCGAAGTACCTCGAGAGCTAGTTTCCAATACATTTACAACAATTCCAGCTAAATGTTCTGTCCATTGAATTCTTTTTAATAAAGGGACAAGTAAATTTTAGTTACAATAAGTTGTAGTAGCTGATTTAATTTTACATAACGAAATTATGTCAATTGTAAGTTAATTGTAGGGCAAACACTACAATTATCTAAATAAAATAAAATCTTATCAATATCTAAATCTAAATTCATCTTAAAGTCAGACTTTGAAAAATTTTCAATTTTCAAGTGTGTTGTAAATGCAAGTTGCGCCACTCTGGTCGTAAGTCTGTGTCAACACTTAATTATTAGAAGCATAATTAATTTATTTCTTATGGCAACTACCATGTAATAAATAAGCAATATTACATCAGTTATAAATTAATAAATTATCCACGATATTGTAAATTTTTATGTGTTTACGTAGATGCTATAAATCTCGTACCAAAATATACGTTAAGTATGTTTAATTATACTTATTAACATAACTTACACTACAAAATGACATAATTAGGAATTGCAGATTTTAGGCATTATTTAAATTTTACTTTTCCGGGGTGTTAATCACTAACCCGCATTGAGTAAGCGGTGGTGATTACCGCTCAATCCTTCTCTGTGTGAGAGGGGGGGCCTGTGCCCAGCACTGGGACGATAAAAAAAGCTGATGACAGTCTATGGTTGATGATAAACTTTTCCGGGAGAATAGCGAAGCTTATATGTTATGATGGGCACTTAAATATACGGTTATTAAGAAATCATCAGAATATATTAGACATTAATTCTATATAAAAAACGTTTTGTTGATTATACAGTTTTTCATGTTTCCTGGTAATATTCGAGTAAATAGACATAATATCTTTATTGCGCACATTATATACACATAATGGCACGTATGTACAATTACATACGGTAATATGATAAATTTACTATAATTTGTTTGAAGATTACTTGACAATTCTCTGATTTCCTCAGCATTGCTAAGGAATACCATGCTAAGTACAGTCAGTTAGCATATTTTACATACATATTATTATTTTATTATAGGGATGAAGTAAATTTTCAGTTTCTTTACTTAAACTGAAAACTTCAAAGCTTAGCTATAAGTAAAATTACACGTTTTTGCGAAAGACTTATAAACATCATAATATCATATTTCATGTCGACGCACTACAAATTCTATATTTGAAAAATTAATATTACATATTTGGATGTTGGGTTGTTAATTAAAATTTCACATAAAATAATAGAGTTAAAACTAAAATAATCCTGCAGGGTACAGATGAGTTGTCGCTCAGGACACAAGTAATCAATCGGGAATTAAGTAGTTTAGCATAATTACCATTAAATTAACTTAATGTAAATGCGATGCCAATTAGGTATTTATATAATATTATTACCTATTTATACAGATTGACATCCCACTCTAGCGTCAGTTGCATTGTTTCCTTAAATCCAATAAATATTATCGTAATGTGGTTAATTAAGCTCCAATCAGGTATTACTTGATTACCGCATGATTTTAGTTTTTGCTTATTAATCTTGGCTAAATAAGGTGTCCTCTAATTACGATGTAGGTGGTATGTAGGTGCACTTGCTTACCATAAAATTAAAAAATATATTTGTTGCGCTGTACAATCGGTGGCATGTTGTCGAAAAGCAGATCAATTGATTATTTGCATGGTGATAGTTATTCCAATTTTCATTATATTTACAGTAGAACAATGGATAAAGTCGGCTTATATCACAGCATGTCAAATTGATCGCGCGAGTCACGTGCGCGTGTGGTCTGCGCGTGCGCCGCGTGCTTCAGTGTGACGTCATCGGCATAAGTGTGGGTATTGCAGAAGATCCAGTTTGTTTTATTTGCATAACGGCGAACAGTTTTATTTTGATGTTAAGATTATTATTTTGTGTATGTATGTCGAAGAGTTTTTAAGAAAGATAGATAAACAGATTTATTTATTTAAATATTTAATTATGTGTTTCAAATAATTAATAAATACAATGAGGTTGTACTGTGTATCTGTATTACCATATATAAAGTGTAGTGCAGCAGTGTATGTAGTACCTAGTGCCCCTAGTTACAGCAATATTTTACGTCTAGGTTCTTGTAAATTGTTCAACTTTTCATTCTTCTGATTATTTAATCATACTTTTACAAATATCGATAACCTTTAATACCACAGGAGATATGCTCACTGTTAAAGCGACTTTAAAAGTTATGATTGAGTCAATAGGGTGCTTATTGCCATAAACTAGGAGCACGTCAATATGCCCGGATTTTTATAGTAGTAAAAAACAATAAAAAGCGCAAAAAAAAATTGCAAATAATAAACCTTCTTCAAATCACCTGTTTTGCGTGACACCATAGACATTTCTACTTTCCGAGAACAGTTAGACAGAATCCCATAGTTATAATTGTTTTACAATATTACTATTATTTACCATTTGTCTTATCGGACGATAATCACTGGTAATTGGATCAATTAATTACTAATCGAGGGAAATTACTGACATTAACATGAAAGGTAAACAAATATAAATTGCTACATCTTCTTATTGGCCGACTTCCCGAAAAGAGGTTCTCAATACATTAGCGAATACTTGTATTTGTTAGTTTGTTGTTTAAAATGAGTATTAAAAGAGAGGTCGTATAAGGAAAAGTTATTGTAATTTTATCAAGGAGATAAAATGATTTAAATGCGTCAATTAATGCTTTTAAAAGCAACACAAAAACATAATTCCTAGTAACATTAATTTTTTAAAGCATTACGATTATTAGCGAAGTTTATATTCCCAGTTCTTTCAGCAAATCTGTTGCAATCATCACAAAATACAATATGACGTGTTTGCCATCACTATTTTAACTGGGTCAAAGTGTAAGTTGACTGCTTTTGACGGTTGGTGAATACATTGCAATCCTTATTAATTGATTCAGCTAGAGGAAACTGAGCGCCAGTAGCTTCCGATATATAAAGACTGAATGACTAAAAACAATGTATCTAACAATTGATTCAGTAAAAACAAAGATTTATTTAAAAACAAGAGTACCTACTTAGTAAATGTGTAAAAAGAAAACAATATTTTCCATAACACGCCCTTCAACAATAGTTCATAACAATTTCTTTATCTTTTGTAGAAAGGTGTTAACTCATCAACTTCCCTATGCATTTACTAAACATATTTTTCAAAGGTTAGCGTTTCTAGTACGTTTGATAAAATCGGTGTTATTCGGCAAGGCACGTGCCCCGCCGATGCAACCTCTGGCTCTGCTCATGCTGTGACACAGAACGAGCGCGGAGTTTGTAAACAATAGCAGCAGTTACGAGCCGAGCTGGTTGTTTGATGGCGCCACAGAAATAACCCTTTCAAGTTCAGCTATTGAGAAACTGTCGGCGTTTTTGCGACTCGTCTAATCCGGTGAACAGCTTTTGTCTGTGTAACGAGCGATGTTATAGTTTTCGTATTGTCTGTTAGTAGATTTGGTTGAAGTTGTCAGATGTAGAGAGTACGCCTTGTTTTCTGAATAAGCGGCATTTTTTTAAGCACCGAACACTAATCATCTAAAATAAGCCACGTGGGAGATAATAACATCTTTATAAACTGATCATTTGTTTTTTGAGTATGAAGCCGATGACTAACGATTATGAACATTATAGTTCATAGTTTTTGCAACGCGGTAAACATCTAAGTAGGATAATCGTACTAGTATAATCGGTCAGAAATCACAAATTGCTCGGAAATCGCTGTCACAGAAATAGGCCAATTTTTGTATAATTAGAGGCAAATTCTGCGCGACCAATCCGATTGTCGTGAAAATTGCTGCGAAACATTACCTCCCACATCATCTGTCTAATTATATTTAATTGAGCCAGAATCATGTCTCACAATTTGAATAAAAATAAAAAAAATGTGAATTAGGTTTTTTCAGCCAGCTTCAAACTTCCAGTCAATTATTTCGTGTGGGTCGTGTGACTGTACTAGTTAAATATTTCGTATTTCATGAAGAATAAGACATTAAAAACTCAAGCAGTCTTGACTACGAACAATATAATCTGTAATTTTAATAGGTTTAAACTTGGACTAATTTTACTCCATATTTAATAAGAAGGAAAACATTTTTTTATCTAACTACATTATGTAAAGGACGTTAATATGCAACATCAACTTCAATAGCCATTCTTCACTCAACAGGCGACTCTGTCCCCCGACCTTGCTTACACGATCGCTACTTGGCGCCAAAAAACGGTCCACGGCATTAATTAGTCAACATAATTAATTAGCATCGGTTACGAAACACTGGCGCTAATTACTAGACAGAACCTTAAACTGTGATACGTCCTCTAGTAGACCTAGACTGGCAGGAGGTCGACATTCACTAGACCTTACCAAACTGGTTGACTTGCGAACAGTACATTGAACGAACCAGAAGCGAACTAAAATATTATGATAACTATCACTACATTCCTATAACTGCAAATCCATACTTGTCATCTTCATTGCCAGAACAACTCCTACGCTCAACGCTCTACGGCGCGTCTTAATAGCGCGCCTACGAAATTAATTTTGCTATCTTGCAAATTTCCTAATACGCGTCATGATGACCTGCATCTTTGCAAATTAAAACTGCCAGCTAGAGATGACCACGTGTGATTGCTATGACTGAAGAATTTATTCTGTGTTATGTTATCTACACAGGTTTTATGTTCGATCAACATATATACAGATTTATAACAAAACACGTATTCCTTACCAAGATTAAGACGAAGAAGTAAGTTCTCACTGTCAACCATACACACTGCATCCCCCTAAAATGTAGTACCAAGAATAAAATTAAAGAACTTTCTAGTATGAGATTATCGGCGATATCCGCAGGATCGCGTGTGACGGAAGGGCCCTGACTTGCCATACACAGTCAGGTAGAATTGTAAAACCTAGAAATACAAGTGCTCAGCAATTTATATCATTGCGAAGTGCGTCTCGTTCAACTTGGCCACGATACGGCGGGTCAAGCACTTCATGTACTTGGCATTTTTTCGACATTCCTTTATAAAGCGCTTTGCTTAAAATGGGTTTGTCATTTGTAATTTATTTCAACTTTAAATCAGTTGTAATACTTAGTTAAAGCTGAACGAATTCTTAAATAAATTATGTCAACTTGTAATTACTTTTAGCCCGGCTTCCAAGTTCGCTTTTACCTTCAGACTAACTCTGATGGATCTAATCATAACACTAGTTACCGTGCTTCACGTGTACAACCGGCTCATGGTATTTCCTTACACGGCTATCTCAGCGCATCCTACGTGCTCCACTGCCGAACAGCTGACGTTGTTGACACTTAGCTATCGACCGACATACGTGTCCTTACTACGGTACGCAGAGCACTTTCGCCATGTTACATACTTTCTTTATAATTATTAATTGTGTTATGTTATTTGTCAATAATGTAGTGAAATAAAGGTGATTTCGATAATAGGGTCCACAAAATAAAGTAGTGATCCGCTAACAATGTTATGCATATTCTGTAGGGTTTTGGAACAATCAGCTTGTATCTGTACCTACTTAGCGTGACTGTTATTCGTTGGCATTATAGTGTTAATGCAGATCAAGGCTCTTTATTAAAGGTTATTGTCACTATTTCGTGGCTAAGTAACAGCCGCACGGGGCGATCGAGACTAAGGTCGGATCGTGGATGGGTGACCATCTTGACATGACGAGTTCTTCCGTATTTCGGAAGGCACTTTAAACTGGTGGGACCCGGCTGTCATTTTAACATCTTGGCCAGTTTACCTATGGGTACCAGGTTGAACGGGTATCTGGATTGAGGAGGTAGGATAGTTACTTACTACATGTTACATAGGTCTACATTCGGTTAAGTCTGGAAGCCGACCCCATCATAGTTAAAGTTAAAGTAGAGAAAAGGCTTGGTAGATGTGTGTCACTATTAATTATACTAAAAATTAATTACTAAACATTAACGATGGGTCGTCGTATGGTATGCTTGAAGAACATAAAACATAGAAACCAAAACGACTAAAAAGATACTCACCAACTTAAAAAAAAACAAATATTTCCAATTCAAAATGTAACTCGATAACACTTCCTATTGGCGAGCAACCGCGACTGGTTGCTACCGCGACCGTGTGCAACTGCGACGGGTTGCAATCGCGAGTTGCAGCGCATGCAGGCGAAGGGCTCGACCTGTACCGACTGGCGCACGCGCAGACACTGCCGCTGTTTTGTTGTCACCATGCGAGACGCGCTGAACACGCGGCACTGCACTTTTAAGCACAATAACAATATAAAAAAAATGAGATAAATCATTTCTAGTTAGTCAGAGGTCGATCTAGAACTCCTCAGGTCATGTTGGTAGCATGTAGACGAATGTTAACATCAGCCAGTCGCAAATCAACACAGTGGGAGAATTGCGTTCAATAGTGTGGTCTGTGTATCGGGACACTGTTTTCTAAGATCTTGCATTGAGGGTCAAAGTGATCGCGTGTTGGGGTCGAACAAACAATGAGCCATCCTGTTACTGAAGATAGTCGCTGGCCTCACCAACAATAAAGATGTTAACCGTCTGATGACAGTATAATTCCTCAGTTACCCTGACTTTGGTTCCGATAGCAACTTGTTTTCTATTAACTATTATTAGTCATTATTAAATTAATCAAATAAACCAAGATGTATTTCTGTAGGGTTGGTTTCGTTTGAGATAAAACAAAAAAATTGGAGTATTTCGTCCTAATGTCAGCATAACTGCTTTGGGACTTGCTTGTGACGCATTTCGGTATCAAAAGCGTTGATGTTATTGACCACAAAAAAAAGGTTTCAAACTAAAACCTTGATATAGAATCATCCAAGTTCTTTATGTATTTCGGCATTTAGTACTTCTGGTATTAAAAGAGTTGCACCTGAGTGTTCGGCCGCAGCCTTGTTCCGCTCGGCCGGGCCGAGGAAATGGGTACTACGGATTTCCTTGTGGTCATCTCCCATGTGACGTCTTAACTAATATTTGTTTTGGTGATTAATTAAGTAGAACTTTCTAGAATTATTTTAGAATGATTGAAGTTATTTTGTTTAGAAACATACTTTATCAAGTAGTTTCAAGCCTGCGAATATTTGCGTATATGGTCATGGTCATGTATAAATAAACGCTTAAGGATCCCGCCAGACTACCTACTGAATGAAGTACCTGGCTGTTGTCTTCTCATAGAACTGTTAACAGTAGTTGTCTGTATGTGTCTAGTATGTGTCTGTTACCAAGAGAGACATACATGAAGTTAAATCGTTACACCAGCCATCAGCATTCGATCCCATAAACTGGTATCGAGATTCTAAAAATATATTTCGTACGTAACCCGTTCCGCCAATTTCCTCAGATCATTCCAGAAAAGTGTCTCAATTGAATCTGTTCTCACTTTTAGAAGCACGCTCCGTGACGCCATGGGTGCGGTTAAATTTAGTCGCCGAGGCACCAAATTACCCATCTATTGTCAATTATCCATGATTCCTAGGATGGCATGGTGGCTGTGTTTTTGTCCGAAGCGCGGAAGACGCGAGGTCACAGCTGCGTTTCCGCGTTTCCCGCCGAATTATCCGTGAAATGTCGCAGAGCGGCGCGCGTGACGACAACATGGCCGACCAACATGGCTGACGTTTGGGTGCTTTCAGCATGACATTGCGGCTCGTCGTCTAATTGTTCCGACACAGGAAGATTAAGCAAATACGTGAATTACTGAAAATTGGACTTCATTTATGTTTAATTGCAACTACCTGATTGAGCGTTTAATTAATTTCCTATTTCGGAAAATCAGTCCGATTAGGATTGCAAATTAAATAGGTTGTTTAGTTTATGCAGCTCGAACGTCATTCTCATTGTCTCTTGTATCACGTCACTGCTGTCTGCCATTACAAGAACAACAATTGCAATCTCAACGCAATGTTAAGTCTGCTTCATTATAAGTTCATCAATTATCGAGTCCTTTCTTCGTAACCATGATCTGAATGAGCTGTAATTATCTGCTTTTTTCTTATTCTTTTTAATTACCTTAGATATGTTTACAAGCAACAGCGAAGTTGTGTTGGTTGTAATCCTAACCAGTAGAGCTCTTATAGGTGTAACTGTTATAGTGAAGTCAGTATTTAATTGGTTAAATACTTCTTCTGTGTTCTTTTTTCTGTGTCGTCCCTAGATGTATCAGATAGGTTAAAAGATGTGTGAACTCTCCTCATTGCATAGACGAACTAGACAGTGGTATCATTGTAATATCGCCACGTTAGTAAATACGTTTGGTATGACGCACGGTCGCCCGCCGCGCCGCTCAGCTTATTATCGGCACATTTCACCGTATTAACTAATATCGTCTGGAACGCATTATCGTCGTAAAACGAAGTACGCGATTACATAAACTTGTACGAGGTGATGAGACGTTTTATTGCTGGAGTAAGTGGCTTTGTTTATCATTGTTGTACTTACTTATTGATGGTCAAGGTTCAGTTTGGTTTTCATCTAAATACTTGTAGCCAATCCCTTTGGTTTCTATTTTAATGAACGTACACACCTTATCACCGACGGGTAATAGGGTTTCGTTCTTGAGCTCTCAGTCAAGTCCAGCCACCATCCTGTGGCGGCCTCGGTGGACATTGTTGCGAGGTGTCCTACACCTTAATTTATTTACAGATTTATTTACCGTTCGAATTTGGAATAATTTAGAAGCCATTGAAGCATGCCGATAAAACCGCAGCCGCGCCGACACGAAGCGTCCAATGTGCAGCTACGAGTACCTAACCTTCGCAAGTAATATCCCGAGCCCCCGTACGAATGTCAATCCCCTGAGACTTTTTTGTGCGACATGCTAACGTAATCGGTATACCTACTGTTTATTCATTGTTTTTATTAAGAGTTCGAAACTGTAATTCCTGCGGTTTTGTCTTGTCGGGCACTCGAATAAAGCCTAGATCTTATTAGGATTATTATAACTGCAATGCCTGCTGGACTTCGCTACACCGGCGGGTTGTATCAATTTCAAGTAATAACGTACAAATATTCAATTATTTAGTATACAATACAATTAATCATTTGCTATAAGACGATTGTTTTTTTGTCAATAGCGCCATCTAGCTTCATTTAAACGAACTTTTTTGCATCAGCGCCATCTAGTATGGAATAGAATAATGACATAACTATAAGGTTCTGCTACTTGCTAGTAGATAGCGCCATTAAGTTTATTATGGTTTCAGTCTGTTAAAGTTCTTCAATTCTACGAGTATGCTCATAATTATTAAGTAATTAGCTGAAACAATACGTCGTCATGGATAGTCAGAAGTCAGAAATTCGGAAAACTAGTGTTAGATAGGGGTGTCAGGTTATCCAAGTAAATGGGTTGAGGAGCCAGGAGGTCAGATAAGCAGCGAATTCCAAGTAAAACACTGGTATTCAATTCAGTAGCATACGTAGCTGCGTAAATGCCTTGCAGATGACGGTCTGCAGACATAGTTTGACTTTGACACTGTACTGGAATACGGTGTACAGCATAGATTATACACTAATATACCAACGGTGTACAGTGTTGTAGTCAGCGGTAATCACATCTCATAGATACCTACATTTTAATTATAGTTCTATAAGCTTAATCAAAACCAAAAATGACGTCATAAGTGATTTATTATTGGATTTTTGGAAGGCTGTGCTGTGCACTATGGTTTAAATAATATTTATTATATTCCACGGAAATAATCCATTATTTTAATCCATCAGACGTTATACAAAAAACTGCTAACACTACCAGTATACTTTTTGTTCTCGGTATATTTTTACAAGTTTAACTAAACTATTAAGTGCTTTATGTTTTTGAACATTATGATTATTAAATTAACTATCATACCTGCAATTATAATGTGGTGTTCGTTGAAATGTTTCTAGGTTCAAATAAACACGTTATTTTTGATAAAGCTTGGCTTGCCATTGTCGTCTCTGCGTTATGTACTTACCTTCAGTCTCATAGTAATCAAAGTTTCGATTTATATTAGGTATCTAATTAGGGCCAGTTGCACAGGTTACGGATAGCCATTATCTACCAGATAAATTAAAAAATGGAACAGAATTAGTATGCCAAATAAACTATCTGGAACTTATCAGCAACCGGTGAAACTGGCCATTAAGCTATTTTATTTTATCGTCCGTCTAACAGAATTCTAGAACTTTCTTTCACCATCATGACGGTGGTAAGCATTTCTCAAAACCCGTCGTTACGTAAGGAGTCATCATTGTCTACAAGTTCATGACATCACAAGCCCTGGGTTCCCCTTGATCAGTTCGTGATCGCCATACTAATATTGGTCGAGCCAGGGTTGGCAGGCGCGGTTGGTGACGGTGCCGCAAAGATGCTCAGATCTTAGGACTTCCCGAAACAATCGTAACAATATAATTATTAAATACATAATAATGTAATAGATAAGTAACTTAAGTATATGTTTCTTAAATTAGGTATTTACTATCAATGTTAAATATTCCATTGCGGTCGTATGTGTGTTTGTATCTACATATAGAATTGTAGATTTTTTTCTATTCTATCAAAAGTGTATTCTTATTTCCTATGGTTTAATTTATATCGATACTTACATTGTATGAAATAAGATTTCTAATTAGGAGAAATATACATATTATATAGTATAAAGATAGGTAGAAGAAATGATTATTCATTTTTTCAAATGGTGTCGTATTCACAAAAAATCGAGATTAAGAGATGGGATTTATGCGATTTTATGTTTTTAAAGTAGGTATGTATTATAATTTCTTATTTCAATCTTTTTAGTTTTCTTCTTAATTGTAGGATGATATTGTTTCATCCTATTTTAGGTCTACATTTATCATTTTAAAGTTCATAAACGGACGGATGACTACCTCCCGCGTACTAGTACCCATTTTGTTTGGATATTAATTTAAGTATTAACTAACTATTTTACTAAACATGCTAATGCTTGCCATTGGAATCATCTTGATGAACCCTTTAAGTTGATACCCATATTACCTACAGAAAATATTGACTACATAAACGTGCAAAAATATTTACGTTAGTTAGTACCTACGTTGGTTAGTTAGTAGGGTTAGCCACAGACGCCATGTTGTTTTTTTAACGTCACATATCTAAGAACACTTGAGCAATCAATAAAAATCCAACAATAACTTATTGGCGTAATCTTTAATAGTAAAAAGTATAACTCCTCTTGGCAGTCGGGTAAAAATGGTAGCACAAAAAGTGGTCGCGATAGTTTTATTTTACCCTACTATAATTTATGTGTCATATTATTATTGTACTGGTTTCCCAGGTGGCCCATAGAGCTTAAACTGGTCATTAAATTACGTGTTTGGTTCATTGACGTCACGGCGCACGGGGAATTTGACACAATACACGTAATATTATATAGTTCTATGCAAAATTGTATCTAAAATTACATTATACATATTATCATATATTATTAGTAAGGTGGTACATTAGTTACTCATGACTTTCAAGTTTCTAAACCATGTTTTTTTTTTATAATTGGCCTTCATAAATTGACCCCTCACGCTGTGGATGCTCTAGAAAGTGTCAGACTCATACTGACTAAAAGTCATTTTTGTTCTTGATGGAGGTGTTTGTGTGCCTTGGTTACACTTGCGGGCAATCCTGCAGCCCTGGCAGTAGCTGTATACGTATGGGATGCTGGATTTAAGTTTGTCTAACAAAAGTTGTATCATACACCAGGTTTAAACTAACTATGCAATCATAAATGTCATCATAAATAATGTATCATAAATAATCCATTTGTCAATAGCAGCCGGTGTCTAGATTTATGCTTGTCTGGTGGCTTCGCACATTTGTACCTAATTTTTTTTGGGGAAAACAGACCTGATATTATGTTAGCCACATCGATAATAATACTGACCTTATATAGATAGCCGTTAATGGTAGGCATCACCCGATCGAAAATGACTATAGTGATTAATGTACGAATATTATATATATTGATACCTCACCTTTTTTTTAAATAGGTAACTAAAAGGTACCTATACATCAAGCTCCCCAAAACTGTAAAATTTTCCCAATCGGCTTTGAACCATATTCGTCTGCGATAAAGTTGAAAATCTATTAAGGAAATTTGATATCTTGTAGTGTGAATAGCTTGATGTGCTGGCGTTTGTACTAAAGTATGGAAGTTCAGTCCGTGTGCGCAAGTCATTACTAATAAATGGCTAATTAGTAACACTTAGTTACGTCATTTAGACTTAGTAGGTACCTAATGAACAGTCTAAGTAACATTACCTATGTTTGGCGAGAAACTTCGATTACTATGACTGCTAATAATATACCGTTTAAAACCAAGCAAATACGTAATACGAATTTAAATAAATATACATAAAATATTATTCCTCGAATAGGAATAAAAGGATTATGGAATTGAATCTCTAGTTCTTTATTATGCTTTGTCTATAGAACCCAAACAACACACTCTCTATCATATAATCATAGGTATACAACGTATTAGACATCATAAAACTACTAAGTATAACAAATGTAACAGCATGGTTGTCAACCCTACCTTATGATGTGATCGTGTTAGCTGCGTTTGCGCATGTTTTGAACGTCGTCGGTCAGTGTCGCGCGCCGGCCGTGGCTGCTGGGGTCACCGCAAGGCAGCGCCTAAATGGGACTGACTGTGTCTTGCATACGAAGTGTATGTGGCACTATAGTGTGGCTGTGTTAATTAATAATAAGTGCACTTATTCACAGCATCTATGTATGTTGTTATATATTCTTTAGAAGTCCGTTCAAGCTCGAGTTTAAGCCAAACTATGATTTTATCACATGTTTTATAAGCAGCTTTGAACATTGAGTTCAAGATAACAAAAACAAAAAAGGGTTTAACTTACGGCTAGGTTTGAAAATATAGAAAATTGAGATTACTGAGGTTGAAACCACTAATACGCTTTGACAAAGCGAGGTCATTGAAATTACAATAAATTACCAGAGAAAAGACGTTTAACGAGATGTTTAACATATCAGGGTGATAATGGGTTGTATAATTTTTGTTAGGATTTCCCTTTAGATAACATTTTGATTAAAATTGACTCAAATACCATAGTTACATAACTCGTCGTATAACTCGCTAGTTCATTGGCACTGCTAGACCCACATCCCAATAGTACAGTAGGAACAATTTCCGACTGTTCAATAAAAAAATATAGATAAGTCATTGTATAGGTACACTACCTTTCGTCAGCGGTTTCTCCCGCGTCCCGTAGCAACTAGTATTCACACTTGGATAAAGAGTAGCCTACATACAGACAGACACTCTTCATCTTTAACATTTGGAGACTGAGATGGTTATGTATTTCTAGTGATCTGAACTCTAAAGGCTGCTTTTAAAGATTTCATCCGTAAAGATATCATACATAACTATTATCTATTTATTATACATCTATGTATATGTAAGACAACTTATTATATTTTTATTAGAATGTAGGTAATCTTTGTGAGTTCTACGAATCGTCAATGTCAAGAACGTACCTAATAATTGATTGAGCAAAAACTTAATTTGAATTTCGACGTAACACACTATGTGCACGTTTTACTGAATTTATATTATTTATCGGTTTTGAGAACTTGCACACTGCAAACATTTTGTTGGTCAATTGTTTTCTCTCCCGGCGTGTCAGATTGTCGTCCCATCGGACTATGAGAGTGAGTGAACAGAGAGTGCACCTGTGTCCGCGCAAATGTAAATATGTAATATGTCCTGCACAGCTGGCTGATGTCCTTAGAGAGATCGGCCGGGATCAGCAATCAGTCTGGACGCTATTATTATTATTCAGTCTAGCACTTTTTGCGTGAAAGAGTACAAGACATACAATCTTTTAGATTTGTAGGTAAGGCATTACAGTGTTATGATCGGTGCACACTGTTTAGCTTTAACTCTCCGTAGACTGGGTCGCCGACCGATATTGGCTTTGCTTTCAAAGTGTTGCTATCTATGTCGATAGGCTTGAAGTGAATCACGGGGTAACCGCACGCGCCACACATAATGGTGACTCAAGATATAGGGTACATGTGGTTTGATGTCCTTTGTGACACGTCACATGTGTCTGAAGAACAGCTGATCTTTATTTCTAAATACCGTTAACTGGGACTCGACCAGCCTTTAAATTGTATACCTAAACCTTCATCATAAATCACAATCTATTAGTGAGAATATTTGTGTTTATTGCGTACAGATAGACAGACAGACGCGACGCGGACGGAGGATTTGTAACTGTAGTGATAAAAAATATCCTTTAAAATGGAAATTTGATCCTTCTCCCTTTTCCAAAAAGTGTAGAAAAATTCGTATGGAATGATTCTTACACTTGAAGTTTATAGTGTAGATTGACACGGGATTATTTTCATAAAGTACGATAGTAGGAATGGAGTCAATTGAACCCATATATCTGTTAATACAGATGAAGGCGGAAACAAAAGTTATTTACAATTCAAGAAGTCACCTCCTATTGTTAGAAGCTCAGAAGCTCAGTAGCATCAAACCTTCGGAAGCTCAGATATTCCTCACACATTCACACACCATCATCTAGTCCCAAACTAAGCAGAGCTTGTACTATGGGTACTAGGCAACTTATAAACATACTTATATACTTTTTTTTTTTGTAAATACATACATATTATACATAGAAACACCCAGACTAAGTCAAGCACCCATGTTCATGCACACAAATGTTTGACTTATGCGGGAATCGAACCCGCGACCTATAGCGTGGCAGGCAGGTTCACTAACCACCACGCCATCTGGTCGTCAATGATGATGGAATCATCATCAGATGTTATTCTCAAAACAAAGATTAACCTTAGAAATGTGGTAAAACCCAGTCGTTGTCCTATGGAGGTCGGGCGGCAGTCGCTCAATGCTAAGTATTGATATGCAGACGCATCTAGTCTGACTGGACACCGATCAAGGCTGGGTGGGTAGTTAGGTGTTGCCTTCATTACCTTCGACATCTATGTACCTATATGGTTTTAAAGACGTTACACCTCACTTGTATTATAGATTTGAGTTTTCTTGTTTGTATTGACGACTAGGTAGCTGTTGTGGATGACATCGTGTGAGGACTTAATAAAATATCGGTGTGGGACATCAGATGGCGGAAAAAGTCGTGGGGAACAGCTAACATACTCGTAATAGCGTCGATTGCTGACCACGGCGGCCGTTCTCTCTATAGAGATCAACTAGCTATACGCAGGAAATATTATAGTGCACCAGCATTTGCGCAGACACAGGTGCACTCTCTATCCCCTCACTCATAGTCCGATGGGACGGCAATCCGACACGACCAGAGAGAGACAAGGTGCAGGATCGACGTTTAGGTGCTCTCCGATGCAAGGGTGTATCAATCACCAACTTTCAGATTCCGGGCTGTTTTATGAAAGTCTCTTAAAACTCACGGAGCGATTTTGGCCCGAACCGGTAATCGAACCCGAGATCCCATTCATAGAAGTCGCGCTATGCGACTAATAGACCAACGAGGCAGTATTAGCATGTACGTAGTTTTACAAGGACTTACGAACTTACTATATTATAATTTGCTACAAACCAGGCAAGCTATAAGGTGTGCCATGATTTGGAAACATTATTTTTATGAGATATTTTTATGTCCTCACCTGCCATAAGTAACCGGCCGTGCTACTACGTCGTCTGTTAAAGGGGCATCCCTAAATATACTAGCTGTGGACAAATTAGAAGTTAGTGTACGAACGTGAGTCAGTATACTGGCAGTTTTGAAATTAACCGCAGGTAGCTATGGTATAAGTTAGTTAGTATCGTCATAAAACTACGCATAATAAAGTTGTTACCATGCGTCGTTACATGAAACTAGTCACGTGCGCTTTTTGACCTGACTGTACCAAACAGAGCACATTCATACTTCATCAACCGTCATTGATAAAAACCTGCGCAATATTAACTAGTTATAATATAAAAAACGTAACAGTAGGTAATAAAAAAATGCTCACAAATTAAAAAGTACTGAACCAAATAGGATGACATTTTTATGGGACAAAATGGCCAGTATACTACATGCTTAGAACTAAAAAGAAGAAGACTCACACTTATCGGACCAAAAACTCGGTGTACACACATAAAAAAAATAAAAAAACATACCGACCGAATTGAAAACTTCCTCCCGAACTGAACACAGCTTGTACTATGGGTACTAGACAACTGATAAACATACATACTTATATACTTTTATTTTGTTAATACATGCTTATTATACTTAGTCTACCCAGACTAAGTCAAACAACCATGTTCATACACATAAATGTTTTACTTATGCGGGAATCGAACCCGCGACCTCCAGCGTAGCAGGCAGATTCACTTACTAAGTACTACACTGCATATGTATGGTTATTTTTAATAATATTTGTAATGAATGATAAATAAATTATCTTAAAACAGATACAGTCTGACATGAACTTTAAGTTCTACCTAACATTAATGTATAACAACAGTTTAAAGTATTAATTTTTATGGAAACATCATATCACACCCCATAACTGCCCATAAAGTTGCAGGCATATCTCATGGCTTGTTAGTTTAATAATAAAAACAGGAAAATAGTACATAATGTTATTATTATTGTAAAATAATTGTATTAATAACAAACCATGGTAACTATCGACTGGCCAATGGGAAACCCGTGTTTAATATTATTGGGTTGGGTGGAATAAATATAGTTATAAAGTAGGTATACATAAACACTGAGATTTCTACAAAAAATTGGAACATAACTTGCTAAAAATACTGTTAAAAATAGGGGTAAAGATGGAGTTTTTACTCCCTTAATAATGAACCGTCTGTATGTCTAGATATATTACATTAAAAACAAACCCTCAGAACAAACATATACACCACACAAAATATTTTAATCTTCGCTTCAGAAAGTACATACAGCATGTAAGCTCAAAACCATCATGATCATCATCATCATGTGTAGTGTGGTGGCCTAATGATTAAAGACCCAGCTTCTCAAGTATGAGGGTGCGGGTTCAATTCTAGGACAGGCAAGTACCTACCAAAGAAACTTTTCTAATTTATTTGTACTTTCTAATGTATATCTAAACAAATGACTGATTAAAGGTGAAGGAAAACATCTCGAGGAAACCTGGACTATGAAGTCTGAAATCGCCAATACGCATTGAGCAAGTGTGCTGATTAACGCTCAATCCTTGTGTGTGTGAAAGGCCTGTGCCCAGCAGTAGATAAACGGATAATGAGACAATTCATGTGACTTATTTAATAAGAGTGATAAAGTAAAGCGATATAGTCACCTCGTTATATAGCATAGGTACCTGGCGCACAGCCAGCAGGACCTAATAACTCCACAGTTTGCGACTCGCATGGAAATCGTCCATTTTTATAGCAATTTGCCACTCACAAGGATATGGACAGATAAATTGGTGTAATGTAGTGTTTTTGTGGTAGCGAGCTTAATGACGAATACTTCAAATATTTCAGTATTTAAAGGGCATAAGCAGACAAACAGGTGATGTCATTGCATTGCTATGGAATCAATGCATTTTTACCGCGGTTATGATGAGCTAAAGTATTTGGTATTACAAAAAAGTCACCGTTACGATTAGGTATCGTTAATATTCTACAATTTTTTTTCTAAATAGGAAAACTTTACATAAACTTGAACGTTCGGAATGCGAACTTCAAATTACATTACCGTCTAGTCGGAAAGGCATATTTTCTGAAATAGAATTAATAAAGGCTGAAGTGATATATTTTATTTATTTATCACACATATTTACTTTGCCATTACATAATTATAAATACAGACCCCAGCACATCAAGTTACCCGAAAGTAAGTAATCAGTATTTACATGTATCGATAGTAACTAAACCATATTACTATAACAATACATATAAAATACAATAAATAATAACGTCTGCTGTGTGACCGATAGTTCGCCCAATACTAATTAAGCGTTCGCTATAAGCGTGGTGACGCAACGTGTGATAATTTACCCATAAATAACCATTGTTATATTAACTTTAACTGCACAGTTAAACCACATTGTTAGTTAGCAGGTAACTTTAGCTTCAATGTTATCAGTGCCTATAAAAATGTTAAATATACACGGTTTAATAATGCAGGGATAAAATAAATTTGTTTGATGATTTAACCGGGTATAGGTTCCGTAAAAAATATTCCGCTAGCCGGATAAAATATAGCCTATCTTATGCGAGGATAGTGTAGCTTCCCAACAGTGAAAGAATTTTTCCAATCGGTTCAGTAGTTTCGGAGCCTTTTTCAAAATACACAATCAAATAATGTTTTTTTTTTCCTTTTATATCATTAAGTATGAAAGTATAGAAAGGCTTCTTTATTCGTCTAGAAGTTAATCTATAAGATTCAAATAATATTTCAGTTTCAATTCCGGTCCGGTATAACTTCACACTAGTACATTTTAATGGCTAAAACTTCGTCAGGACTACATCTATAATTTTGTGAAAACCGCATCAAAATCCGTTATCGCCAACAAAAAGATAAAGATAACATAAAGACAAAAAGTCATTTATTCAAAGTAGGCTGAAAATCAGCACTTTTTGAAGGTCAATTCTACAAAAGACAGCCCCAAAAACGTCCGCCCTTCACCACTTCCTATGTGTTATCGCTGGGAAGAAGAAATGGTGGAACAAACTCCCCAGCAAGATAGACGATGCAACTATTTCGTTTTATTATAATTATGTTATGATATCCCGACTTGCAACCGTTCCATAAAGAGCAATAGTCGCGTCGCATGATTCAGTGAGAGGTGACATGATGTCTAGGCAGACACCCAGTCATGGAAGCCACAGGGACTACTCATCAACCTCGAATGGGGTACCTGAACGTCGTTTATTAACATATAACTAACATGTATCGTATACCTAAATAATAGCAAATTACTTTGTTATTTTTGTTTTATTCTGTGCCTAATTTTTTTTTCGTAGTTTCTATATCCATTTTGGTAAGATTCAATCTCTCACCGTCTTGGGCTTATGCACGCCTGGTACTTATGCGATGGTTCTATTTAATTGTAGTCACCAATTATTTACTTAATGTCGTTTTGAGAGGGCTATACCCTAATGTGTTATGGGGTACTATTACTGAACAGTCGCTGTCATCTCTCCGCTTGTCCGTTTATCTGACACCAAGCTGTATCTCACGAACCGTGATAGCTAGGCTAGAAAGCTGAAATTTTTACAGATCATGGTATTCTATTGCCGCTATAAAAACAAATATTGAAAGCTGGATTTTAAAATAGAACAACACTAGTGAATATTATGAAAATGTTCGGAACGACGAATCTGACTCACACTTAACCATTTTTTAAAGTAATTTTGTCTTTCCCAGTTAAAAACAAACAAAAAAATATTTAAATTAAATTGAAAGAGGTAAAAATTACTTAAAAATTACTAATTTAAAAAGGTTTTAACAAACATAACATTGTTTTTATTTTTATTTTAATGTCTTTTATGTTCTTATGTTTTTTATAGACATTTAATTGTCAGTATATAACTTCATAGACTAGGTTTCATGCGTTTCAACTGCTAGGGGCAGTTAGGTCACTGTAACACCTTAGACTACCAAACCTTTCTTGAACACAGGTTGACCACTGTTGCAATAAGGTATGATTGATGGCGTCCAGGCTACGGCGGCCATGCTCTCTAAGAAGATCAGCCAGCTGCGCAGAACATATTATAGAGCATAAGCATTCGCACAGATACAGGTACACTCTCTATTCCCTTTCTCTCATAGTCCGCTAGGACGGCAATCCGACACGACCGGAGAGAGATCAGGCGCAGGACCGACACTTACGTGCTCTCCGATGCACGGGTGAATCCATCACCAGCCTCCGAACTCCGCGCTGCTTTTTGGAAGTTTCTCTAAACCCACAAAGCGATTTCGGCACGACCCGGGAATCGAACCCGAGACCCCGTGCACAGCAGTTGCGCCTACTAGACCGACAAGGCAGTTTGTAAAGGTATGATATAGGTATATAAAAACTGGTATAAAATCCACGATGAATAATGGAATAAAGGTTTAAATTTGCATTCAGAGAACTAACTGATACGCTTACATGAGAACGTATTTATAGAAAAACATAATTTAAGGAAATATCTGAAATATTTACAGCGTGCGTACATTTTGTGTAAAAACAAGATAAATTGTATTTTTTTCATTGTTCCCATATCAATACTTATTAGAATAAGTTTTGGGTTTTCCTGAACAATTACAAATATGGGCAACTACCCAAAAAGCTTACTGTTTCCATGGACCACTTAAAACAATCATTTATCAGTGTGTCAAATACGAAACATTTGGTCTGGTGGTAAGCCCTAGTCAATTTTTACACGAAAATACTTACTCAGAGAGAAGACTACTTTCTTCTCGGATTTCACGCCAGCGGTCTTCGGGTCGTTCGCAACGGTTACGGTGGCCCAGGCACACCAAGACCTCCAGAAGGAACATAGTGGGTTTTAGTCAGTAAGAGTCTGACACTCTCTCCAGCGGCACCCTCAACAGGAGGGGTCGTATGCTGATTTCCCTCGGAAAAAAAAGCTTTGTGCACTACCAGTAACCACGGCAACCAGTCAACAAGATCTGTCTGACCAATCCGATATTATTACCTAACAGGATAATCAGGAGGATAAGACTACACTCTTGGCTCCTGACGACACAACACACAGTTCAACAAACTGAACAGGGAGGGAAAACTTGAGGATGTATTGGCGTCACCAGAGGGAAGGAAGGAATTGGTCTTGGTGTATATAGGCCTTGTAGGTCGAGGACATTTGTGCATCGTGACGTCACGGTCACGCCTCCAGTGTCTGGGAGTTCACGTCACGTCGCAGACCCCAGCTGTTACCTGGCCCCTCGTTACGTTACAATTTAAAATCAGAGGCTGAATGCTATTCTATTTTCGAGGACTTAAAAGGAAAAATTAGTAAACCGGCCGCTGCTTTTAGGCAGAAAATTATGTTGGATTGTCTGTTTCAGATATTTCCTGTTAACTAACAATGCATGGTGGCATAAAAATTTTACATGGCACTGCAAAGTATTAGTTGGATTTAGACAATAAACTAGAAAATAGACCACAGACTTATTTGGTTGACCAACAATAGTTTACACTGATACAAATACATTAAAACAAGTATCGAGTTAAGACAAAGTGAAAGAATCACTTATAGTCGTATAATATCTTTAGTATATGTACTTAACAGTCAACAGTAGCAATAAAGTAGCTGCATATTTCCCAATTGATGGTCCACAATATCTCTGTACGATCTAAACAAGGTTCAATAAAACTGCTTCATTGAAGAACTCCTGGGTTTTACCAAAGAAAATAAAGACGAATAATTCAAGGTCTGCCCGATCGCCAAGAATACTAATAACGGGCTATCCCCGGGTAGAAAGCCGATGTTTTTTTGTAAGTGAGTAAAAAACTTGGTGCTTTAGGCTGTGCGTAGCATGGTTCCGTCGTCTGTTATCATTATTTTTGTGACAGTAATTAAAATTATGGTCGATAATGTGATGAGATTAACCGACTGTGCGAATGTTCCGTGATATTCTCTTTGGGTGGAATCGAACGAAGAATATTCTTTTTTTTTTAGCAAAGCATTTATTGGAATTTAGACTGCATATATAATACCAATAAATGTACTTATAAGTTTAATTTATTGAAGATTTTTACCGGCCAATAATAATTGGTGCAAAACATTTCTGGGTGTCTCGTTATTCAATTTACTTACCTAAAGTCTTAAGCTTTCGTCACTATGATTGTTATAAATATAGGTACTGTTACTTTATACCTCAGTAACAGAAAAGTACTTTCATTCGGGCGGAACCCTAAAACTGTAGTATTAAAATCGTGCATAATCTGGTCGACCTTGTGCTGTACAAGGATAATGGAGGTTCTACGAAGCGAAAACAGTTATCCGATCAGAAAGGATTTCCCATTGGGTTGTATGCGTTCGCGCATGGCACAGGAATGTTGCGCAATCTTTATCTAACTGAATGGATACACGTGGTTGAACTAACAAGCTGAGCTGTGATTGGTTGGTTTGATTGTGTGTCTAATGTATGGGATATTAGCTCAGATATATTTACATAAACTTTATGCTTGTGACATTTAATTTAGGTTAGTATTTATACTAACAATATCATAGAAAGGAAAGCCTTTTCTTGTTTCTTTGTTTATACCCTAAATGCTCCTAAACTATTAAACCGACTTAAAAAAAAAGTACACCGTTGGAAAGCTACACCTACACTATCTTCAGGTGACAAAGACTTGACTTATCCGGGTACGGGAAGCAGTTTCGACGGGACGCGGCCGATACCGCGAGACAGAGCTAGCAATTTAACAAAACGAGTAAACATCCTATATACATACATATATGTCAGGATAGGATGACTATCATCTATGCTCTAATCACACATCTGAAGCATAACCTTTGCTCCCCCACAGTGTAAACAATTACCCTCTCAGATTACATAATACAATAACACCTATACATTAGCTATATCTCGTTATATATGTACATAAGACATGATTTTAATAGCATTTAATAAGTGCCCGCGAGCTCGCAACGTTCGGAGGCACCCTCTTAATTACTAGAACATGAGTAATATACCTGTATTATGTTGTATGTAATGTAGTATCTATACTATGTTAATCAATGTTAAGGCGACATTCCATTGGTGAGAAGCAGAAATGGTTCTTTTGGTGTACTCGCTTGATAGAATTTGTAGCTTGCTAGCTACAAATATAGAATTTGTAGCTTGCTAGCTACAAATTGCGTGTACAAATTCTAAAATGTCCGCAAAATACAAACGTTTATTCGCGGACACATGCTTGCAGTGGACTCCCTCCCTTGCGTAGACATTTTTTGTTCGCAACTATTTTGGTGGATTCCCCATATAAAAGTAGACATACGAAGAACTGGAACGGTCAGTGTGAAACTAATTTATGTCTTGTTTTGTTTTTCGTCTGACTACCCGTAACGACTGCCAAAGATGTACAAATGACAGCCACCAACAACAGCAATTTAGCGTGCCTTCAGAAACACGGAGGAACTCGTCATGATAAGATGTTCAACCATCCACGGACCGACCGCGCCAAGCGTTGCTTCACCTTATGATCGATCGACCCATGCGGCTTTTTCTCTGATGGCTGTGACAATAGACATAGATTATGATAGAAATTGCATCATCAATATTATCAATCGGTTATGGCTTCTTATAGCAGACAGTAATAGGAAATACAATGATTCAGTTGTTAAGACGAAACTATTAGCAACGTCGCGTGCGCAGCTATTTACAGACTTGCATTCGAATGACATGTAAATAGCACTGTTCTAACTTGGTGCTTAAGTAAATGTTATTTTTTAAGAAATGCTACTAAAAGGCTGTTATTTTCGTGGTAGCTGTAGATATTTAATAATATCTATGATAAGCTGCTGATTCGATACGAGACTTTTTTTGAGTTATCAGTAAGACATTAGCGCGCTTCGCTTGAAATGTAAATGCCAGTGTCACGAAGTTCATCGAAAGTCTTTAATAATATTGTAGTAATAGGTAAAGCATTACCTATATCAGATCCGAGAATAAAAAAAAATACTAAAGCAAGTTCCTCGAATCGTATCAATAAAAGTTTGAAACTGTCGACATACTATTTCCTCAAAAAATATAATAACGTTAGTATAATGAATTCGTCTCAAATTTTTTTTGTCTTTATTTTAATTTTCAAGCCTTGATTTTCTGAGTGAAAAATCAGTATATTATCTTTGCATTAATGTCATAAAATTAACAGTTTGACAATATTTTTTTATATTCCAAATTTATTGTAAGCTGTTAAACAAACCATTGCGTAGAAATAAGTCATTGTCTTAAAATACATAATTAACGTAAACCATGCAATTAAATTCAGATTTTCGATGACTGCATCTTCGGTAGTTATGACTAATACCACAAATTAAACCTGTTCGATATATACGAGTATACATACACACGCGACAGTGCCCTTTCAGTACTAAAACATATGGGTGAATGTTTTGAGAGTGACCGCGTGACCTTGGACTTGATACCTGTGTTACCGGTACAGGTACAACGAGTTTAGGTACAAGTTTTTGTACCTTTTCGAGTGCAGGTAGCCTTGTATTTTAGCACTTCAGGTTTGTCATATAGGTATTAAGTCAGGTTAGTGCTGAGCTGAAATGATTGATATAACAAAGACATGTGGGTACACAGCTTTGAATGACTCGTTGACTTTTATTAAGACAGATTTTAAATGGTTTTAGTTGGTGCAAAGGACGAGGGAACTCTTTATGATAGGGAGATTTATTTTCATTTATTATGACGACAAATTAAAGCACAATTAAAGTGGGATTGGGCAGGTCATACCTGTCGGATACACCCAGATAAGTGGCCCAAGATCACCACCCAATGGATCCCCGAGGATGGAAGACGGCCTAAAGGTAGATCACGGAAACGCTGGCGAGACGATTTAGACACATTCCTCGCTGATTGGCCGCTGCACGCTTCAGATAGAGATAGATGGAAGACTTTTGGGGAGGCCTATGCCCAGCAGTGGGACAATATAGGCTAAGGAAAAAAAAATGACGGCGAATGGTAACCACGGTAGACTGCCGAGCTGAGGGTCCTGGGTTCGATTCCAGGCACGGTCGACATTTATGTTATGAGCATGCTTGTTGGCTGTGATCTGGGTGTTATAATAATTATGTATAATATATAATAATAGCTTACCATGAGGCTAATCGATCATGTGTGAAAAAGGTGTCCCGATATAGGTATTATATTGTCCCGGTTTATTTCATACCTTTTTTGATTTAAAATTGCTTATGTTTAGTGACGGATTAATTGCACCCGAACTTGTAAGGCGGAGATTACCCCAAACAAAACAGTGCAATTGTTTATTTATGTTTTCCTCCTACAATAAGAAAGATCAATTGCTTTACTAAACATTAGCTCGCTGCGTTAATGGCGCATAACGTTGCATAACGCTATATGCACTGGTACTATCAATAACATGACAGATATGTGGGTGTTGCCAGTTTTCTATGTAGCTATGTATTTAATTATAGGTAACTAGTTATTCACATTACATAATAAGAACCAGCTTATATGATTCTCACTTGTCGTATATAATATGCATTTGGATTTGTTATGACAACTGTTAAGTGGTGGTAAATTGGTGCACGTGGTGACAAAGGTCATACTCTATGTGCAGGCTGCTTGCTTTAAGGTTTGCTTATGTCAAATATACTTGTAAGAAGATTGAGGGCCAGTTTTACAGGTCACTGATAGCCACTATCTACTAGATAAATTAAAAACTGGAACAGAATTTGTATGAAATTATCTGCCAGATAAACTATGTGGAAGTTATGAGCAACCTGCGAAACTGCAAGTAAGCAATACTTTGAAGTTACGTTATGCTGAAGAGCGATTGATATATCGGAATCAGGGTTGATTATGTATCCCTAGAAATCGAAAAAGTAAAGCAACTAAACTCCATTACAAGGCTTCATGGTAAAATATAATGTAAACATGGATTTCGCGGACCTTACACAAACATTGGATCACGTGCTGCGGTACTACCTGAACCCTACAACGCCAAAACAAGACTGTTCTGAGCATGTACTTCCTTGGTGAAGGTCGAGGGAGGCGAACACGAAGGTTTCTTAGAAAGAAAATTGTTAATTGCCATGTCCGCTATGAGTGTTTGCTTTGTAGAAATAATGTTTTGAGTGCAAGTTAAAGTTTACTTTATTATTTTTGTTTCTTTCACATTTATTTTATTTTAGTCGTGGTTTTATTATTGACAGTTATTAATTTTTCAGCATAATAATTACATTTTTAAATATTCTTATAAGAAACCCACACAAACCATTTAAACATAAGTAACAAAGTATAACAAATCGGTATCTATCTATACCGGGAATAGGGTCGAAGCAACCGGTAGTATTTTTTTGTTGGTACTTTGAAGAGACAGGTTAACACTTATGGTATGTGGTCAGGTGCTAAGAGACAGAAGACTCCTCACAATTCGCGTGGTTTCAAGGAACTGACGAAAGCCTCTTCAGATGTTGATCAAGTCTCCTTACCTCTCCTACCTAGTACCTCTCCTCCTCTCCTACCTAGAATTTTTGACGTAACGTCAATCAGTAGTGACAACCTCGTGCGCTAAGTCGAGATACTTCATTTGTTTCTCTTTCTCAGCTGTCACGAGATTTTCGTCACGCGATGCGCTATCACCACTATATCACCTTTGTCGCTACAATAGTCCTGTCAGTGATGATAAGTTATGCCAGACTGTGATTTAATTTCATTGTGCAAGCTAGCTTTTACGCAGTAGTGAACTTTACCTCCTTAAACATAAATAATGGTATCAGTAGCTATATGTTTTAAATTACCATACTATGTAGTAGACATAGTCCATTAATTAAGATTACATAACTACGCATGCACCTCATTACCTGTACATACCTGTTTATTACATATTTATATACACAAGGAAAATCTGAGTACTGGTCAGTCTAAAAGAAATACAATTTCAATAATTTATGTCATTTTATATAGGGATGCAATGTCCTTAGCGGTGTGTGAGGTAAAACAACAGGAAAATTGGTTGCTATGGTCATTTATGGTCACCAACTTGTATTGGCCGTATTTATCGTATATGTGTGCGTATTGCCTATATTGTACAGGATGGATATAAAAAAAGGTGTCATCACATAGCATTTATATGGAAATACTAAATAATTTTTGTTCTTCTACGTAATGAAACCATATTCGTACACAAAACATAGCGCACTGTGCCTATTTACAAGATTTACATTCTTATATGTAGGTACCTATGTTTTATTTTACAAATAAAAAATAATATTGACTTAATGACTGTAATGTACGAATTGGATCAGAAAGTAGAAATAATAAAACTGACTATACTAAGAATAACTCACTTCTGACTGTGACGTCACCCGCGTTTATGTCCAAACACAAAATACCTAGGATGTATTTATCCTTGTGCATATATTGGGTGCACCATATCACACGATTTTTTTTTTTATAGACTTAGCTGTTATCTTAGAAACTAAATAACGCCAGATGAAAGAAGATGCTGTATCAACTTAAACACGGATTTAATGAAACGATTTGTATGTAAAGCACATTATAGCAATACATATGTAACAATCTTATTTATACATGCAATATAACAATTAATTATTATCAATGTATTCTTCTATGTATATTAATAGTCTTTGGAACGTGTAAGGTAGATACTGCAGTGATAAATTAAGATCATTTAGCAAGCATTTGTTGGGATGTATTGAGTTTCTGAAAGATGTCGATTCTTTATTATTATTATTCTTTTAGATGTTGATAGCGAATCAGAGTGAAAGTTGAATGTAAACTATTTTTTAGTAATCTTTCTAAAATTATAATTTGATCGTCAATAAAACTAGAGAAAGACTCATCGAAAATAGTTGACTCTAGTAATGAAATGACCCTAGCTAACTAGACTGGAGTTCTCTTCGCCTCGCCCATGTTTCTTTGCCCATGTTTGGTGCAATGGATTCCAATTTTGATAAGCGGCTGGTTGATGGCTCTTGGGTACGCTCCCAGTAGACAGCGATAGGGATGAGTTTTTCGATGCTTTTTAGTTCTTTTTGTTGACAAGTTATAGTTCATTAGTTTTAACTAGTTTTTATTATAGTAATTGTTTTATATAAATAATAGTAAATATATTTTGATAAAATATTTTAAATTTATCAAAATGTTAAATTTTCTCACTGAAAGATTTACTTTTTATACAAATCCAAGTATTCATTGTAATGGTCTCTCTTCCTTACTCTCTTTTATTATTTGAAAAGTCTAAACACGATGGAACTTCTGACCTACGTAGTACATCTAAATGGTTACGCCAACCAAAATAAAATAATAAATATTAATTATAAAATAAACTACCACAGTAAAAGTACCTACACACAAATATATCGGTTATAGGGAATTTGCGTCACAGTCTGTTTACCCGAGCTGATATTTTCCATATGAGTTGAACCTATAAGTTCAGTACATAACTATCGCATATGCGAGTCATCATGTGTATTTATATTATGTTAATATGCACTCATTGGTACCTAGAGTTTTTATTTACTGTTGGTTGTTTATGGAGCGTAATCGATCCAACTAACCTAAAAAGTAGAAATCAATTGTCCCTAGAGTTCTATCTAAATCCATGGCAAATATTGTATTAATTTGTTTAACTATAGCTTGAAATCGTAAGAAATTATTAAAGGAACTTACATGAAAATGTTATCAGTTTTTTGGACTTTTCATTACTTAATTAGCAGTAACGATATCGCAACCGACACAAGTGTTCTGTGCTTGAGCTTTCTCTGTATAAGAACAGGCTGGGGATTGTAAACCTCGCAGTTAAACAATGTATAAATAAAATTCAATATAAAACAAAGAATCGTGATGTCACGTCTCTTAAATAATGAAAAAAGCGCAGTGCACTCACAGTCAGTCAACTATTCTTAGACATGTTTTAAAATTATCAAGAATTTGCACACGAATAAATCCGAATTCTGATTACATCATTAACTATGGTAGTCTTTTCTTGATAAACGTTAAGTAGTTAGTAGGAAAGTCAATAGGAAAATTATTTGCTACGAAGCCACCTATATTAAAAAATATGTAAAATAAAATATAAAAAATGACGTAATTTTCTTTTCATAGTAGCTAACAACAGCAGCCAGGTGGACGAAGCTGTATAGTCCAAAAACGTGCATCAAATAAAAAGAATTTCAAGTTTACTTGAGCAAGGGGAAAGTTTTCCAAAGGAAGCCTATACCATAAATGACGAAAAACTTCGTGCAAATTTTTTCCCCAACCATTGTTGTAGGAACACCTGTTTCTCGTAAATGAACATAAGATTTTATTAAATTAAATTGTTAACAATAAAATGCTGCGAAAAATTCCTCATGTTTTTTTTTCGTTAGTGTACCATCTGTGTAAACTTTTCTATAATTTAAATATTTGGGTACGCTCAAAAAGATTTCAACTGGATTGAAGTGGTTATAAACAGTTACTATATAATACCATAAATTAATAAGGTACCAGAAGACTTTTATTTGCCTCGCTACTAACTGCCCATGAAATATTTTGCTAGGAGATGATGGTTTTTGCTGCTTTTTATGATTAACTCTCGACGCAAAAAGAGTGTTATAAGATTCATCGCTTTGTGTCTTTTGTTTTTAAATTTAAAAGCTGGGTTTCTAGTTCAATTAAAATTTTATAAATTGAACGCTTTCATTTCACCTATTAAAGAATTGCATTAAAGTTGTCGATACCCCGACAAGAAAGTTTAGCGCCTCGCTAAGCTGTTTGCGATGTTTTTTTTTTTATAATTTGTATGTATTTATAAGCTAACCCTGGGACTAACAAAACATGCACTTCAAATTCAGACTCTTCAACATAGATCATGAATTAATAAGCAAATCATTACTTCGTTTTGTTTAGATTATCACATGGCATATACTCACACATACGCAGTTTCCCTGTGCACCCTATATTTGAAGGATTATGACGTAACAGTACATAAGAACAAATAGTTTCCGTGGCGTCGTCACCTGGCGTCACGTACCGGCATTACGTTTTATGTAATGGCCATGTTAACATGTATTTAGGAACACATCGTGCTTCGTAATCACACTGTTTGCCCCGAGATTGAGATAAAGAGTGCTTGTTTACTAGATGCAGCCTTGACACTGGTTTTAAAGCTTTTTTGTGAATCGAGGACTGAAGGTTGAGTCTCGTGAAACTGGTACTGATTTTGTACAATACCTTCATATGTTATGATGCGCCTAGTTGCTATTTTTTTGTGGTAGTTGCTTTTGACGATAAGGACCTGCAGTTTTTACCAATAAATGTAACTGAGATGCAAGCAATGTGCAAGTGGTCGTCATTTGATGAGATGAGCCCAGCCAACTTGCTGAAAACAAGAGGACTATCTATTTCAAGTGCCCAATTTTTGGGATTTACGAAAATACTGAAAGTAGTTTCACAAAAATATTTCACATATACATATGTATATGTTGCGGGCATTACGGCATACAGTTTAGAAAAAAAAGGAAAAACTACTATTTTACTATAGGTACAGATATTAATATTGATCTCTTACCAGAAAATAGACTCATTATGCCAGAATAAAAATTCAGAGGAAAATCACACAAAAACAAGTGAATGAAGTGTCGGTCAGTACGACTGGCTTCATAAAGTCCAATGCAAGCCACAGACGAAATGCTCCAGAACTTGTCACATTTCAAGCACATCTTAGTATACTCACAGAAATTTATAGTCACTGTAACGGTCACACAGAAGGCAAATTTTGGCGGAGGCGACTAAATTCCTCCTCATGTTCTATGCGCTAATGTAGCCTGAAAATAATGATATTTTGATCCTGATTATTATTCTCCAGCTGTTCTTAAATTCTTTATCAGGGTGTAGCTGAGTACCTCTTAGTCTTTCACATAAGTATCTCAACCCGTTACTTCGGCAACCCAACACTCCTTAACACTAGTTAGCTTTTATGGCTGCTGTAACGGCTGCCGAAGATGTACAAATGACAAAGGGGCTCACAAAAATGTTCATTCCGAAACACGGGGGAACTCGTCATAGCAAGGTGGTAAGCTATCCACGAACCGACTGGGTCCAGCGTCGCTTGACCATATGATCGATCGACCAGTACGGCTGTCACTTAGGCATGAATTTCAAAGCATGCAAAGCAATGCAAGCATTTCATAGAAAATATCATGTACTAGCGACCCGCCCCAGCTTCGCACGGGTGCAATGCTGATACTAAAATTATACATATAAACCTTCCTCTTGAATCACTCTATCTATTAAAAAAACCGCATCACAATCCGTTGCGTAGTTTCAAAGATTTAAGCATACAAAGGGACATAGGGACAGAGAAAGCGACTTTGTTTTATACTATGTAGTGATGGTGAACAAAGTGAATAATTTAATTTCTAATATTTCACAGTGATACTTCTGCACCCATTCCACATCGCGATACAAGTAAGGCTGGTCACCGCTACAACTCCTGCGCCCCTGACCTTGGCGGGCGATGTAATCGAGACAGCTGGACGTGCTCGCCATACTAACACCCCTGGATGCGGGGAATAACGTGTGAAGGCTGAAATCTGGCGGCCGGTGATAAACCGCACATGATAGGTGATCAGAATATTCTAAAGGTATTAACTGGTCCTTGACATATATTGCGCCTATGTCACCTAGTACGTATAAGGTTATTATGGTGGCATTCATTACTTCAGTAGCGTCTATAGATACAAACACGTAAAGTAACCGCCTACACAAGCTACCATACCCAGTGGGAATAAATGTTACATTTTTACTGATTGTAAACTCATATTCTGAGATCATTCCCATATCCCTCCCAAAAACGGGAACAGATCCAAAATTTTAAATATAAAATTATCTTAAATGAAATATTTTTTCATTTGTTCTATTTGACAGTCAAAACGTCGAAAAAAAAAACTGTCGTCACGTGTTACAGTAGTAGTTTTTCGTGAAATTCTTGCATCGGAAGATTTAGATCCATACCTATTATCAGTATTAGCTGTACCAACTTTCCAAAAGTTTCCTAGATAAACTACTTTCATATTTTGTTAATAAGTTGAAGCCAATATTAGGTAATTCTTTTTGGAATTAGATGACGCCGCTGTATCCTGACTGCCTTGAGAAGGAACACCGTAACAAACATAAAGTTCAAGGTCTTTTAAAGTCCAGTGGCAGTTAAGATCTTCATCTCTAGAGTTGTTATTATTTTGGAAGGTTAAATAAAAGAAGAAGACATGTTGCGCTTAAATAATTTATTTCGAATGAAAATTTTCTTAAACAGCTTATACTGAGCGATAGGAAGCAAGCAAGGCATTGCATCAATTTTAGACCTGGTAAGAGCATATTGGCACTATTGACTCAACTACCAACGGACAGATCACAATCCACAAAATTACAGGCACATTTGTATATTATGAATCGACCTCGGATGAGGGGACTCTACACTTATTTGCTGATGACATTAAGGAACGCAATTGATCTCAATCTCTGCAACATATATTTTGGCACATGTAAATTTTGAACTGGGGATAGCGGAAATTTTCAAAATCTTCAAATTTAAAAAATCTTCTTTAAAAGCGAAATTTTGCCATCAATGCGTGGTTTTCTTGAATGCCAGTTAGATTACCGGTCGTATCTTTGCGTGTGTTAATGACATAATGACCGGTTTTTGACTGTTGTCTGTACGTCACAAAACAACCTTAATTTTTTTTAACATGACCATCAAAAAGTTGAAAAATCATAAATTGACTATTCATGTCCTACAAAAAGTTGAACTTCTAGACAGAAACTTAAAGTAAGGTCTCAGTCACACCGCTTGCTGCGTAGACGTAACTTGACGTTCGTCAACAGCCTTTGTTTGATTTTCCCACTGCAGAACACAGACCAGCCTCTTCTCATACAGAGAAGAAATGAGGGTTAATCACCACGCTTGCTCAAGGCGGATTGGCGATTTCCTCCGGATGCTTATGCTTTATCTTTATTTTGTCAAAAGTGTCCAAAATAGACTAAGAAAGTACGTGGTAACAGAAAACTTGGTAACACATTCTTGCTTGAGATGCGCAGGTATGCTTTAACCACTGGGCTACCACAGTGTAACATAATTATGACAATTCCGCAGTTTAATCCAAGGTGAAGTAAGTGCATTTTGCTGTTGCATTTTTTTATAATCATTGTTCTTGATGTGAATTTAGCGCGCATTTAGCTCGGACACTGAACAAAAAATGTGAATGAATACCTGATCTTATTTTTTTACCTACATTAACAAATGATACAGAGTCATAAAGTAATATTTAATCAATAAAAGTATAATTGATCTTTTGTGATAGCCTGGGACTGTCCCACGACGCGATGTAATCACGGGTGAGCAATACGGCTATGAAAACAATGTATCGAGAGTTCCGCATTTTTTTATAAGAATAAGAAACTTTGTTTGCCAGAAATATTGTATTTGCAACGGATTCCAGGTTAGATGTTAATAATTACGGTGCTAAGCGTCTGGATTTCTAGCGTTACGGTGCCAAGCGTCGGGACGCCTAGCGTTGTGGGGACATTTATCGTGAAATCTAAAACACGTCCTTACTGATGAAATTATGGATTTAAATGTAGTGACATATAAGACCATCATATACATGTACACACATGTAGTGACATGTAAATTATGGTTTTATATGTATTGGTATCACAATACCAACCAACCTTTTGGTACTATTTTTAAGGTACCTGTACACGTTTAGATTTCCTTCTGGCTCCTGACAGCCTTACCAAGTAAACGCTGGTTAACATCATCGATCGGCGGCGAGCCCCGCTCCGCACTTACAAGTACACCCCACAGTTACACGTGTCGAAAATAATATCAAATGAGAATATCTTTTGTGAATGTTATTTTGACATCTAATTAAGGTCAGTTATACTTTTCCGTTTTGTTAGACATAAAGTGTAATGAAATTAATGGAAGGGGCTTTCCGCTTTGATGGAGGGATCTGGCCTGTACATTCAATTGCTACTATTTATACCGGCACGTGCAACGTTCGGGAGTACGTAGCAGCTACCCCGTGACGTCACAATCCCTGAGATGGGCATTAGGGGGTCAAAAAAGGTTATTTTTGCATATTAATTACGGCCGATAAGATGAAATTTATCTATTACAAAGTGTTTTGATGGATCTCGAGGGTATTCGTTACACGAGGAAGCTTTTTCATTAAGATTTTTCGCTAAATTCTGGAACGTTCCACTGATTAACGAGTTGTTATGTCTTGCGCTGATTAAAACACGTAAGTTCTTTAAATTTGAACGATGAAGAAGTAAGAAACATAATTAAATTTTTCTATGGTTGTTTTGGTTCCACGTTAGTACACTGACACGGTTGTTATCGACACACATGCCATCCCATGTGCTGGAGATTGTAACAGGATATTACAATACTATCCTGTTACTGTTTGTACTATTATTACTATTTTTCATCTATCATCTCATGTTATTTAGCTTCGCCACTATGTAGTTATTTTTCCTCTTTATAGTTTGAGAGCGATTTTATTGCGATTGGTTACCCTTTCTCATTCCTACAGGCATCTGCAATACTCTGAAAAAAAAAAATGGTTTGACTCGATCTAATAGCATTGTTAGATACAGCAGTAGTATTCAGATGAAATGTTAAATAATACTTGTACTATAGATTAAAAATATCTCAAACATGAATAAACTAAAATGAAACCCGTATGACTACACCTTAACGAAAACTACTTACAGTATGTTGTAAAATTTTTCAAAGTGCGACCTTCACGACGTCGGCTTGAGTGTCCGTCGTTGTGAATCACCCTGTGCATGCGTGTTAGGTATACTCCTGAGATAAATTATGTACTACAGTTTACCGCGGAAATGAGGAAGGAAAAATAGTGCAACACCTAGGTTACTAGTACCTCTGGTACCTAGTAGGACGATTAAATGAATAACTACAGACTCAACGTCCTCCCAGCTCCCCTGTCAAACTATTCCCCATAAACACAAACATTCCAGAATGTTCGTGTATTTTGTAAGAGATCATCAAAATCTTCCTTATCATCCCACTGCTGGGCACAGGCCTCCTCTCACACGGAGAGGGATTGAGCGGAGAGAGGATTGACCCTTGCTCAATGTGGGTTGGCGATTTCAGACATAGTCCAGGTTTCCTCGAAATGTACTCCTTTTTTAATTGAGGGGCTGTTTAATTTACTCTACAGATATAAAGTATATAATATCATTACAGAAAACATTTTTATTTAATTGAAAACTATTTCACCGAATTATTGTTGATCCATTACTATTGATTTAAAGCATAGGGAACATATTAGACTCGAGCAACACCTCAGCTAAACGCTTGTACGTGTATAATACGAAAATATTATGAGAGAGAGAGAGACACTAAGGAGTCGGTCGCAAACAATACCGGGTCGTGTGTGTCAGGTTTAACTGGTGTACCTAAGATCATACATTTTTGGATATGTATATCAATGACACGCTATATCTTGGTAGTTTTGACCCTAAGATTTTTAAAAGCGCTTTTGAGGATTTGAATCAAATTTTGAGATTGAGGTTTGGAAATTGTATGGGGTTATGTTTTGTTCGTATAGTGGTGATGATGTAAAAATACAATTTGATGGTGAGAGATGTAATGATGAGAGTACAATTTGATTGTTATGAGTTTTAATATTGAAGAAGATAATAATAAATTTAAAGGTAAGATATTTTTACAGTCGTTAATGGTAGTCAGAAGCTAGATTTAAATTGAAATTTGACAAATAATATCAGACTTTCTAATGGGTAGAGGATTGCCTGGGTCAGATAGGCAGTCGCTCAATTTATAACACTGGAACTCAGCTGCATCTAGTTAGTAGTTAGTAACATATAAGGGAAAAAGGCTAGGCAGATGATGTAAACAGACATAATGCTATGAAACTTCAATTCAAATTAATTAGTCATCGGTATTACGACCATCTAATGAATATTACTTTTACTTCTGACGTTATTTAAATGAATCATCCCATGATGCAGACAAGTTTTGCTCTCAGCTGGTCTGAACATGCGCAGTAGATCTTGTTCACAAGAAAATATGGTGTCTTTAGAATTCAAAAGTTCACATGTTCAGCTTACTTGTTGAAAGTTCGAAGTCAAAGGTGGTGTTGTCACTTTGGTTGTTATCAAGTTTTATTTTTGATGTTTGTGTGAAGTCGAGGTGGCCTAGTGGTTAAAGAGCCAACCTCTCAAGTGTGAGGGTGTGGGTTCGATTCCAGGTCGGGCAAGTACCAATGCAACTTTTCTAAGTTTGTATGTACTTTCTAAGTATATCTTGGACACCAATGACTGTGTTTCGGATGGCACGTTAAACTGTAGGTCCCGGCTGTCATTGAACATCCTTGGCAGTCGTTACGGGTAGTCAGAAGCTAATAAGTCTGACGCCAGTCTAACCAAGGGGTATTGGGTTGCCCAGGTAACTGGGTTGAGGAGGTCAGATAGGCAGTCGCTCCACACTGGTACTCAGCCGAAACTGGTTAGACTGGAAGCCGACCCCAACATAATTGGGAAAAGGCTCGGAAGATGATTTTTGACGTTTGTGTTTCTCTTCTTATACTCAAGCACGTTATTTGTCAAACATCGTTAGATGAGAACCAAGTCGTATTTCTCCCAAAAAGACACGATTACAAATAAATGATGGCAATATCCAAAGAATAATGACATGCACTTAAGGAACCACTTTTTTGTGTCCCTAAGAGTCTTATGCGCAAAATCATCCTCATAAAAAAATCCAAATTCTTGCCAAGATATGTGCCGGCAACTAAATGTTAAGTAACAGAAGTATTCATTGAAGAGAACAACTCGCAGGATGTAAAAAGTACCGGTCTTCATAGGTTATTCTGCGGTAAATAAACAGGGTGATTTGATTTGATCCAAACTTCGACCAAAAATATTTTTTTTTTCAAACTTGGCTACAAAACACAATTTTTTAAAATGTCAAAAATGATTAAAGACATTCCTCAAAACGCCCACTCTTCGCTACTTCCTATACATTTTAGCAGTGAAGAAGTGGCGTAACAAACTCCCCAGCAAAGTATGTATGTCTGTCGGTTTGAAGAACCTGTAAATAATATTTTACTAATATGCATTTAGTTTAATGCTATATTCCATAACCCAAGCTACGTCGCAATTGTAATGAAACATCCAAAAAGCTGCATTATGTTGCCAGTCAAAACTGAAGGTCGTACAACAAAAACAATAAAATATTGTTCGGGGCAAAAACCCAAAACTCAAATAACGATTACCGAAACCGGTCTCCTATCAGGTTTTTGATTTCTAAAACGTAAGGCCTGTTTAATTTATGATGAGGTATCAATATTGATGGTGCTAATATATTTGTGATTGTTCGAAACTGCCCAATTTTGCTGCACCTTAGCAATCCTCGTTCATTTAATTAGTTTGCTTTTATTTTATGGGTAGAGATATATTTTTTTCGTGGGAAATCATCAAATGGCCCTAGTGTCAGACTCTTACACCCTTATTATAAAACGTGGTCTTAAAAAGTACCGGCTTTAGTACTAGATTTAGACCATTAACTTTGTTCATGAAGACGGTTTAAAGATAGCACGGCAAAGTACTCCCTTAAGGAGTACTTTTTGCAGGGTGCAGGGATTCTGACTAAAATCCACTATGTTCCTTGTGGAGGTCCCAGTGTGTCAGGGTATGGTAACTCTAGGCAACCCGCTTTCTGGTAGAGGTATCCTATTCGGATTGCAGATATAATTAGTTTGTTTTTTCGAACGACAACTGATTTGCTAGAACAAGACTGAAAGTTACACACACAGAATTTTATTATCGTCAATATCTTATACTACATTCATAATATTCTATTTCCTAAGCTATGTCAGCGTCGCCAGTCACAGTCAGACAGTCAGTCAGGTATCGTCAGAAATCTGGTCGTGGCTGTAATTGTTTGTCTACTGCATGTGGTAGGCGGAGCTTAAAGCACAACATTATCACTGAGACCAAGAGTTTAAAAGGTTTGTGATTGGTGGAGTCCGTGTTACTCAACGTGTTTCATATTAGCCAATGAAGAGAAAGCAAAAACCACTTATAGTGAGAGTTAAAGTGAATTCCTTGCAGCAGCCAGTGCAATTGTTGGCTTAATCTCTCCATATATGGTCGCTTTTGGACTGACGCTCAAACTTGCGCATTTCTCCCGATTATCACAACTTTACAATAGATCGTGCAATTCGTTATTAGTAGCAAAGAGTACAGTTGTAATACGTAATAATCTGTTTGTTCGTGCGTCACATCTTCCTGGAGTTTTTGCTGACGTCAGCGAATAAAAGGTGTATAAACTCATGTGCATTTCATTTAAGAATACATCCACTTCACTTCCCTTCTAAATAAATTGTCATCATTTAATTTTGAAGTTCCCAGAGAAAGGAAAATGCATCACAACGAGTGATCTTGGAGTCGTACAGGCAGAGTTTGTCACGATATTTGTTATAACCACTAATATGTTTAGATGATGCGACGAAGAATTAAGTCATTTTCAAAACCAATGCCATTTCCACTTTATTCTCTGTGTTTCTTCCGTGTTCAAAACCAACTAATGTGAGTTACGGAGTTGTAGGTTACTAGCAAGTGTTACCGCAGCCCTGGCGTACAAATACCTGCAGAAGGAACTAAAGTGGGTTTCAGTCAGTAAAAACCTGACACTTCCCACAGCTGCACCCACAGCTAGTTGAATCATTTGTATATTTTCCCACTGAAAAAAAACCGCTTTTAGAATTTTATAAAGGGTTACATACTCAGCCTACCAAATTTCTAATAGGCTCTTATCAATCTGCTCAAAGAAAGTCTCTTCATAACTCCGTTAATTATTGGATCGTAAATCAGTTTCATTATGAAATGCGAGTAAACTAAAAGTTTAAAGAAATCCATAGTAATCGGTGGCGAGATGACGTTCATAGAAGTCCTGCCGATTGTGTAATCTACACGTAGGTACTTGCAGCCACCTACTGTTACTGCGCAGGGGTTCAGGGAAGGAAAACGGATGTGCGACACTATCGCATCTTATCGTCTCCAGTAAAAACTTTTAATTAACTCCAAAAACTATTTTATATATCGAACGAGTTTTTTTTAAACTCGGCCCTAACACATTTTCCAAGACACAAAAAAATATTCATATTCTTTATTGCATTCCATAATGTGATAAGGTGGAAATTATAAAATTATTGTCACAACTATGGACCCTGATGTGCTTTGCAGCCAAGTTTGAATAAATGATTTTGAGTTTGAGACGAGCCCAAGGCGTTTAATGTAGGATAGTACGTATGTAACATTATAATAAAAATATGGTAGTTGCTTCAAACTTTAATTGCTTTTGGAATCGCTTATAACTTTTAATATACTTGTTGTTTTAGTATTTATTTATTTGGTAAGTTTGTAAGGTGACGTCGAAGGTTTGAAAATATTATCACGTGTTGTGCAAAGTTATGACAACTAGGAAATAATTACCTACTCGGTATAGATTCAGTTTTGCGGTTATTGCTACACAGATATTAATTATTATTTTAAAGTGAGTCCTTCCGCACAGCTACTAGTAAAGCCCCGCTGTTTCCCTTTATTTTAAATGCTTATTTGCTTTACAAACACAAAATTATTAATTAAAATGAATTCGATGAAGGAAAATGATAAGAAATGTTAAAATTGTGGTCAGCTATGTAGCAGTTGTTGATCACAAATTTCGATAGTTGCCAAATTTTTATCCCACCATGTAAAAGCGTCGTGTGTCATTAAATTACGCATTGGGAAAATCTACCCAGTTGTTGACGTAGTGATGAAAATAATTTCATGTATTAATAACTGAATTGTTTTTGTTTTACCGAAACTAACCCTTTCCATAGTAAAAATCTAATTAAAATAGGTGACCACCGATATCGGACGCTGGTACCAAGAAACCTGTGGTTACGCGCCGTTTAAAGGAGTACCGGTACCGTACCAGTCCCTTAACCCATCCGCCTAGGGAGACCCTTTATAGAGGGCTCTTAAGTGGTTGATCGAGGCTCTTGCTCATCGGACCATTGGCCGCCACGACAGTCGACACGACGATAGAGGGGTACTTCAATTGTTTCTCTTTATCGGATTTTCTGCAATAATAATTTTGAAAATAAGTAATTACATTTTCAGGCAGATTTGCCTAACTGAATGAGACAAAGGCAAAGAACTAGAATTTCTGGTAAGTATTAAAATACAACTAAACACAAATGTGATACAATTACATACTTATTTGGGTTCCCTAACCAAAGGCAGTACTTCACACGTGTACGCCACTGTGTACGTCTTTTACTGAACAAAAAACTTATTACCATTTCACTTTTTATTTTACTTACCTACTTACTTTTTATAATGTGACATGCATTGTTCGCTGTGCAGTCATCGATGCACTGCGTACCTACGCATTTTTGAGCGGCTTATTAACGAACTGTTTGTACTATTAAATGATATCATATACGTGGCTATAGGTGTCATTAGCCGTGGTTTGGGTATATCTGACCGCTATATTCTGTGCAATAGGTAGAATACATGGATATTATTTGTTCTATTGTATTAGGACAATGGTTTTGATAATACATTATTATTTTTGTTTAACATTTTATTAAATGGTGCCGCGTATGGTAATTTTTTTATATTTATCATTAGTATATTCTTATACCGAGTAATGCTCAAGTGTGAGAGGTTGCCTGTGCCCAACAGTGGGACGATAAAAATGCTGATGATGAATATTCTTATACGTATAAAATCTGCTAATAAAGAATAGTTTTCAAGCTTTTTGTTTTGCTGTCAACCTTTCTGTGAGACAAATTCTTGGATCAATCTCTCTCTCTTATTCTCCCATGTCTGGGTCATCTACCGGGTACTTGTTACCTTTTGGCTGGACCTTACAAACCAGTAAATCATCTATGCAAACATACAAACTAACATTAGCATATTCCATGCGAGTATGAGGTAAAAATACGGAAAGTTTGATACCTAGAGTTGTTTTCTCCCGTCATTTTTTAAGGACCATTTGCATAATTTAACATTAAAAGATATGAAGGCTATCAAAAATTTTCCACGATAGAAGCCTGGCACGTGGACACCCTACTCCGGATGTATTTAGGGAGTTTTGCAAGCGGCTCGTGTAAAAGATTAATCTGCTTTAGGCCACGTGTAAACTGCCTACACCAAAGTACTAGTAATACATGTACGTAGTTCGAAAGTTTGTTTGTTTGAACGCGCTTATAGTGACCCCAAAAGTCTTTTGGCATTTGATGGTAAATTTTGTAAGTTCTGTATACACTCATTGAAAATTTCTCTAGAAGTTGAGAACATACATATACAACTAGTCAAAAGAAGTTAATATATTTCTATTCTAAAAGAAGTTATTTTTTTTATGGCACCCAGGGACCTCGAGAAGGAACATAGTGAGTTTTATTCAGTAAGAGTTTGACACTCCCTTCAGGTACAGCCTCAGCGGGAGGGCTCATTTGATGATTTCCCACGAAAAACATTTTCCACCGAAGAAAGCAGAGGTATCAGCTATAAATAGGTTTTTCGATACTATAATAAAACAGGATAAAAGTAATAAAATAAGTTAAAATAATTTAGCAATTTTGAAACTTAATAAAGAAATATTTTTAATTGATGTAAATTTTTCATATAATTTGCTGACTATTTATACCTCCCACTATTATAGCGAACCACGTGTGAAAGAACGTGTGAAATAAATGTAAGTAATTAAAAGCATGAACTATGCGTATTTAATATTAATATTGTCGCCTATTTGTTGCGTATTTATTTAATTAATATGGTTACTATAGCAATATTTTATTTTCCTAGAATGATGGAATTATGAATTCCTGTCTTTTATGCAATACCTATATGACTAAACTGCATTCTCTCATCATGCTCTTGCATCAAAAAGCAACAAACTTCAAACTTGAAACTTTCCACTTACCCCGTGCTTCGCGAACAGTATGACGCTGACTTGCTGTAGAGCCTTCAACATTATCTAGACAGCTATAATTTGTGTCGTCAGTGGTTTTAAAATAATTCTGCGGTCCTGTCGTCACCGCGCGAATACGTTCCGATAGCTCAGCGGGACACATGTGTGTATTAGTCACCGACTTTTTTGAAGCAATCGTATTAAAGCTAGTAATCAGAAACTTTCATGATTCACGAAAGTTGTGTGAAGGTTCGCAATTGTGAAAGAACAAAATGCCGTTGTAAACCACATTTTGGGTACTGAGCATGTACTAGGATGTGGTATACGCTTAGGTAAAAGTGAATTACATTCAATTCATTCCGATTCGAAAGTCCTGATACAAAGGGATGCAAGACCAACAACTTTGCTCCTAAAGCATAATGAAAATGGCTTCCAGACTGCTTGCCGGCTACGGCTGCCGTGCTCTCTAAGGAGATCAGCCAGCTATGCAGGACATCAATGCCACAGGTGCACTCTCATAGACCGATGGGTTGGTAATCCGACACGATCGGAGAGAGATCAGGCGCATGACCGACATTTACGTGCTTTCCGATGCACTGGTGTATCAATCGTCAACTTCCAGACTCTGGAATGCTTTATGAAAGTCTCTTGAAACTCGCAAAGCAAATTCGACCCGTCCCGCGAATGGAACCGAGACAACGAGGCAGTTACCAAAAGTGTATAGGACAACATCGCTACGTGAAAAACATCATTCATCCACTTACTGACTATCCATCTTGGATTTTCTTAATCTATGAATGGGCTGTTACTAGGCTGGGACACTTATTGCAATAAACCTCGCGTGCAACAATTCTTTACTCCGAAGTCCGACGAGGAAAAATCAACATAAGGCGACGACAAATGTAAAACGGTTTACTAGGAAAACCTAATTAAATAGTTAATATCTTGCACAGTTGCGTAAGATGTACACGTGTTGCGCACGCGTCGGGTTTTTATGCTGCTCTGCGGAAGAACCTGGTATCTGCGTTATTTGTAGCAGGTGTGGCTATTACGTGATATTGTGGAAGGGGGCTCGGCCGGGAAGTTAATGATGGGATGTAGATGAAGATGATGTAGATACATGCATTTCTATTAGCCTCTGTTACACATGCTAAAAAATTAAATGAACTTCTAGACCCGGTTGAGACGGTGATGAGAGGTATTAGTATTAATAATGTTTTACTATGCAATCAAAGCGTTATATAATTATGTTTACTCCAAAAGTACACTAAGTGACTAGGCTTCCTTGATCCTATCTTAGGTGTAAGATAAAATAATAAGTTTACCTCATAAAGCTTCAATACTGTTTTGGATTGTAGAAATCAAAACGGTGTCTTGGAATTCAGACAGCATTTAAAACTGATGATGTTTTATAACGCAACACATCTATGAAAACTAATAATATGAAAGACACAATAATAAAGCCTTCAACCCTTCTATCTATTACATAATTCCTACATAATTAATTCTATTTATTTCGCTGTGACGTTTCCCCGAAGAAAGCTTATACAACAATCGCCTTATAGGTCAGTGAGCCTTTTGATACGACGCGTTACGCCGAAGTCCAAGCGCGAATATCATAACATCTTCACCAGTACGGGAATACCATAGGATTTCGTCACGATTTTATAAAAAAAATGGGTATTTATGATTGTTCTAAGTTTGAAAAAGAGTGCTTGTTTTGCGTTACCTCATTACGCTAAACTATGTTTGCTATATTATTAATGCGAAATTATTTGATAGATGAGATCTGTGAAAGGTCGGAAGGTGAAGTGTATCAGGTATATTTTCTGTTCAAATTGGTAGTCCATTCATGTGTCCTAATGAGATCCTAAGCCTGGTGTTAGAGGAGGACGGCACGTGTTCTGTTTTAAGAGATACTTAAGTACCTATCTAATTTTGTATATCTAAGCATATAATGTAAGTTACTAACTAGAAAATAATTGTGAGTGTACATGTGCGTATTGTATTGATACACGATACATTATGTACGCTTTGGGTGGATATTATAGGTCGTACGTGATGTAAAGTAAATCCTTCCACCTTCAAATATTGAAATCCCCATTTTTTGCACCATTTAAGTGGTCTGATGTACCGTTGTCTCACACGGACTATCAGATTAGGTATTATTAATAAGGCAAAACCGCAGTAAACTTCATTGCAGACGCCTTTTCCTCAACCTTGGCAGTGAATCCGTTTTCAAGGTCCAAGTACCGTTATGTTACGAGACTGACTCAAACACATTATGTATAAAAAATTAAGAGTCGACTGATTATACTTCTTGGAAATTAATATAAATATTCAAGGATATAACACGAAAATTAATTATATGATACGATCAGGTGATTTGATGATGTGTTTTGAGAAAAATTTTTGAAGCTTCTATGGAGGAAAGTGTTTTACTAATTATGTCATCGAAATCAAAAATCATACGACTATAAAGAAATAAATGAAAAAAAAAACAAGTGTTAAATAGTGGCCAATATAAAGGCTATAATGTTTAAAAACTAGATAAGGTTATGCATATCAAACAGGGATTGCTAATCTTATGTATGAATGTAATCCAGTCATAGTTTATTGAGTGCTTTATCCCGGCAGGCTGTAAGGTTCAATAAGTGTCTCATTGCATTAATACTTATTGTAGAAAGAGAAAGAAAACCCGTGGATACATAGCTGATACTACGACTTACTTTATTAGGAGGATACAAAGTTAAGCTATTACAAAATGGAATTAATAAATATTTTAGTTGGCTTCTTGCCAATTGAAGCGGGCGAGGAAGGTCAATAGTCTTATTTTCTTTTTCAAATTTATAACTTCGTTTCATGAGAATTGGATTCAAAGCTTTATATCAATTCAACATTTAAAAGCTCAGTGTCATTAAAGGGTCAATGATTTTCCCCTTTATCGTTTCTCAATACTTAAGGTAACTTCAACATTTTCTCGATTCGCGTCAATGGGTTGGACCGGATTCCTCTAAATGCGTGTTCCATTGCAAACTGACGTCATCAGAAAGTGCATTGCACACCGTAGGTGCAGTTTGACGTCACAAGTATGGATTAGATAGTATTTTTAAATGCGGAGAAGAGGAAAGATGCTGGAGCGTGAGTAGCGAGTTGTTATTTGTCTTTAATGGACCAAAAGTTCCATGATATAAATAAACGATCAATTCTTCTCCGTCTGAGAAGAGCCCTGTGCCCAACAATGGGACATTTAAAACAGGCTTATGTATTTTATAATAGGCAAATATAAATACAGTTTTAATTGTAAAAGACTATTTAGACTGAATAGGAATTCGGGCAGTGTTTAAATATTCTTGTGTACTTTTTCCATACTCTTGAACTCAACGATTATTAGCAGGCGCTTCCATAAAATATAATTACCGATAAAAGGGACAGCCCCGAAACTTGTATTGATAAAATTAATATCCTCAAATTATATTTATTACAAAGAAAAAACTTTATGGTTTTTTTTCGATTAACCAACACGATGCCACCGATACAGAAACAATTCATAAATTATGTTACATAATAATGTAAAACTACTAATTTGTAGTCGGAAGTCAATTTATGTACAAAACATGAGAACCTCATACAAACTTACTGTAAACAAACCTTATTTACATGAATATCACATAGATACGACCTTTCAATGACTGATCGGTACCAGCGTCCAGTTTAAACCAGAATGAACCGGTATTACTAGATTATCCAGTTTTTTACAATAATGAACAGGCTGCATGGTTGTAACTTACTAGACCTAGCGAAGAATTTAATGTGACGTCATATAACCTTCATGGTGGTTTTTCCCCATAGTAGGTCTCAAAATGTATAAGCTTTGGGCACTAAATGTGAAGTGAGATATATTTGCTACAAGTTCCTTACAAATACTTTTTTACATTCTTAAGAAGGTGTGAAAGCTTATAATAAACAAAAATGAACAACAAATTTGTAATTGATTTTGCATTTTCGGTTGTTTCAAAAGATATAGCATGTGTGCTCTTGACGTCACAATCTTCAAATATGTAAATATTCGGGTCCTGTTAACTTGTGTTACCTGTTCGCTTACGTTGTGAGATATTGCTTTCTGTCTAGCTACTTAGAACCCGTCTGACCACAAGGTCAGGTAATTTATTAAATTCAACAGTATAAATATTATATTATTAACTTAACTCGCAAATTAAATGCTCATCACACTTATCACCTGGATAGCCTTTTCTCAAGCTATGTTGTTTACATAGAGCAACTATTTACCTATCTGACCTCCTTAACCAAGTTTACCGGGCAACCCGAATCGTCTTGGTACGATTGGCTGTTAGATTTTCTGGCTTTCTCTTCAGGAACGAGGGAGGTGCACAAATGATACACAAAAGCCGCCAATTTAACGTGACTAGATCAAAAGTATATCGCCATCTTTGGACGATGTGACTGGCTTTCGCCCATTTGTAAATTGGCTGACCAGATTTTTTTATGATTTAATGACATGAAAGTGGAATAGGACCACTACTGCGCCAAAAACCGAGAATAGTTAAAAAGGTCAGAGCTATGCATCAGAACAAGTTTATAAACTGGATGTGGCACATAGTGTGAATCGATATTTTATGCTCACTTATTGTTAAGATACGACTGGTTAAGGAATTTACACGAAATATACCTGGATAAAATGCGAAATATTTGAAAGCTCGATTAGTAAAGAAAAATACTTACACCTTTTTAGTAGTAGTTTTCACAACTCCATATCTAAGGTCATCTGGTATTTTTTTTTTTGTTGGGTAGGTACCTCATTATGAAGAACCTCAGCTGCCTCGTTGTTCTAGTAGCCGCATAGCGCAATTGCTATACACGGGTTCGATTCCCGGGTCGGGCCCAAAATCGCTTTGTGGGTTTTAAGAGACTTTTTATTGACACACTCGCGCATCGGAGAGCACGTAAATGTCGGTCCTCCGCCTGATCTCTCTCCGATCGTGCCCGATTGCCATGAGATTGGGGGAATAGAGAGTGCCCCTGCATAATAATGTTCTGCGTAGCTGGCTGATCTCCTTAGAGAGAACGGCCGCCGTGGCCGGCAATCAGTCTGGACGCCAGAAAAACCACTTCACACGTATCCATAGTAGCCATTTAATATAAAGTTTTATGTCTTAAATCCACCCATATATATGAGCTATGAGTTCTCGCCGTAAACAGAAGTAATCAATAATACTCCATCACTGTTCTTAATTGCAATTATGTGTTTATCGTGCTAAGCGCGTGCATCATTCTCATAGTTTTTAATGTTTTTGTAATGGGACTTTACCCATTACTATTGTAATGGCATATTTATTGATATTATACTGTATCGATTTAAAAGCTTGTAGTACTAATCGAGTAAGGTGCGGTCGATTTGTGAATCGGTTATAATTCTGACCAATGTCATATCGAGACTAGTGCTTGCTCGTTTCGCGACGGGTGCTATCAATTGTTCATCTTGACTAGTCTGACAATCAGTCTAACCATGAGGTGTTGTGTTATCCTATAATGTCATTTTATGTAAATCATTCCAGTAGTTTTGAAGCTGCATTTGGTTAGCTAAGATCTAAATTTTTGCTCTCTGTTGGAAAGTTTCTGTTTCTTTTGCATATTTTTAAAGCTCGGCTCTAATAGAAAAGTTTCCAGTGAGCAGTATACAAACAAATATTACATATATACATGCAGTAATAAAGATTACCATGATAAAATTTTTAATTAAATTATGCATCATAGCCAACTTTGAGGTCCATAAATAATACATTTTATTCGTTAACTAAGTTTAATAAGTCCATTTGTAAGTATGTAGGTCTGTCAAATGTGAATAGTCGCGTGTGCGAATGTAAGGTGCGTTTGCGCAGGGTCGCTAAAATGGCGCTCCAAAATCAAACTACTAGCAATATTGTTTTTTTTTTTAATTATCGTACTGGTCACAAATTTATGATTGATAAACACAGACCTGTTATTTTTGAATAATTAACATCACGTTTTGTAATGTGTCAATAACCAGTCCGAACTGGTGTTTAACGCGTTTAGTTTTTATGTCGAATTAATTTAACATTGTTATTAAGTGTCATAATAGCGTTACTGAACATTCGTATTTGGTTTTAATACGTAGAACGTGTCTAAAAGTTGAAGGTCATCATTTTAATTTATGTAAACATTTTCTTAGCAAACAGTTTTAAAAAAATCTTTTACAGACAACTTTACACCCATTCATTAGATTAAGGGCCAAACTGGTAATATGTATATGTGTTATTTATTATCATCACAGGTTACGGATAGCCCCAACAATTTCCCAAGCGTGAAAGGTACACGAACGCAGCATATTACCGCTCCTCCGAGGTAATCCCATTCACCGCGGGTTTTCCAACACACCCGCGACACGAGCGATGCGACGTGATGCAAGCCGGTCAATGACCCCAGATATGCACTGATAGCACTTGCAGCCGAGCCAAGTACTTGCGGCTTATTATCACAACGCATGTTGTTGGTATGAAGTACTACGTTCTAGGATTTAAGCGGGCGTACATTGTTGAGGCCTGGAATTTGTTTTAGTTGCGAAAGTAATTTCCTACTGTGGTATATTATTTTGCAAAGTAGTTTCCTTAATTTTTGCCATCATTTTACCAACTATGCAATGTTCTTTATGCGTAAAATTTGTATTAAGATACTTAACAAGTTTTTCTGGAATATCGCATCTTATGTCAGATAGCAGAATATATTAGGTATTAATCGTGTAAGTCCTTTGCTTTATAATGTCGAGGGTTTTCTTTAGTTTATCCAAATAGCTGTTCATTAAAAAATTTAATGTCTGTCTGGAAAGCTTTCCCCATCGCTGAAGAGGAAGCATTGTCTAACATTTTATTCTTATTTCTAACTAATCTACAAACTCCAATAGGATGACGTTCCCCATGACGTTCGAGTTCCTACTGATTTAGCATCCTCGCCTGCCCTACTATGGTGTAAAGAACCTTGGCTCTGCTAGCCATTTCCCTAAACACCTAAATCATTAGCCACACGTGACGTAGAACAACAGATGACAGCAACACATACCACGTCACGTTTGAACTGTAACACTCCGGGAAACACTTGAGGCGGAAAATATTTGTCATAATAGACTTATTTTCCTTACACTAGTGGTGGAGACACACCTACAGATCTTTTGTTGTTGTCATATACGTTGTAGGGCATACTATCATACTCGTAGAATTTACACTGAATTTTACGGAAGCAACCTTCGGAACACAACATCTACTCGTTTTTTTTTTTTTTGTATACGGCCTAGTGAGCTCCGTATCGCCATTTTAGTGCTATTTCCCAATGTTTTAATAGGCTCTTCTGTTATTAGGGGCGGAGACAGAGCCAGCCAATCATAGATTATAAAAATCGTTCTACCCAGATTGAATTATAAATATTGTAACTATCCCAGCTAGCTCGTGTTTTATCAATTTTACATAGAAATATAAAATATTTGCCTACGCACAAAGGCATGATTATGTTCATTTTTTTAGCCGTATTTTTATCTATTTAGGTAAGCCTTAAAAGCTAGTTAAAGGGAGCAATTGAGAATAATTTTAAGCATCATTACATGACTATATAATATACCTAATATATGTATGCACGATCAATCGTAACAGTACTAGGTATGTATGTACTTGTGAGACAGTTCATCCTGTCAGGTGTCACCACTACTTAGAATTCCCGCGGCGTCGCTCGCTAAATTAACTTTTACTTTGGTTTCTCTAGTGTCAGCGCAAAATACTGGCTGGGATTGTTCCAAGTTATCTATTAATGTATTTTATATGAACATACTTTCTATGGCATACTGCGGGGTAACTTATAGAAGTTAACCAATGCTAAAGGTCAATACAGATAGAGAGAGTTTCACTTCTCGAAGATACAATAATTGAAGGAATATAAAACATTTCCTTCGTCTAAACATTCGGTCTTCTCGTCCGTTGACTGGGGCGACAAGCGGCGTGTCATTTTAAGGGTCTGTTCACAGAAGTGGAGCGAAGCTGCAGTGCGGAGAAATACTTGTCTCAAATTATATTAGTCTTAAAAATAATATACCACCAATAGAGTTCCAATTACGTGTTGTATTACGCGCATCGTCGACATTTAGTTTTGTATTGTGGTAGTCGCTTACAGACCAAAATCATTGGCTCTTGTGTAGGTACGGTGGGCCTAGGGAATTCCGGCACTATTCTAGATGTAGGACAATTCATAGGCTCTGTTATTTTTCTATATGTCTTAAGACGTAGCTTGTTCGCAAAGCTTGATAGAAATAATACAGCTAAGGTACTTTTGGGATAAAGAATAGCTAAAAATCCTGATTTCGAGTTTTCATTTTTACTCTCGAAGGTGAGACCTCTTTTTTAATGAACACTTTATTATTTAAACAACACGATGGTACAGTGCATGTTGCAAGGTCATCTGGTTGTCTGAACAATACGGTATCGGACAGAAGTTATTACGAACTAAGTAGTATTGGCACTGTGGTGCAAATTGACATGCACACACATACATCACTTTATTGCTCACCATTATGTTATACTTCATGTGTTTGTGGTGCAACCGACGTCGGGCGTTAGAAATATAAAAAAAAAAACAATTGTTATAAATTATAATTGGACCTTAATAAATATACTGAAAAAGTTTTATTAGGAAAAGAGTTAAGTTACAGATAGAATATCGAAGTGGTATTGCTAGACTTCTATTGATAAAAATAATAGCATCGAAACCGATTGCTGGTCGTGGCGGCCGTTCTAAGAAAATCAGTGAACTGCGCAGGACATATTATAATGGACAAGCATTAGCGCGGACACAGGTGGACTCTCTATTCCCTCACTCTCATAGTCTGATGGGACGGCAATCCAACACGACCGGGGAGGGATCAGGCGCAGAACCTACATTTTCGTATTCTCCGATGCACAAGGAACGTATGTACCTCGTAGGTACTTAGAAAATGGATGCAAAAAGCTGCGTCAAAATATACGAAACGTTATGATTTATCTTTAAAATATTTAAGACATCCCATCCAATAATACTTTAATGCCATTGACGTACATAATGTACAGTTGCATCTGCGTACATTGGGACATCAGCAAGACTCTCAACTGGTTTCCTTAGCTTTTTTCTCCGTGTATCCATTCTCACCTGTGTGACGTCACTATGTAGCTCATTACGAAGCTGCGTCAAGCCCCAGCATGCCACAGCTTAAGTGACGTTCTTAATGCTATACTGAGGGCTTGTACGCAGGCGTGTGATGACGTCAGTAGATATAATATATGTACTCTAATCAAATCTGAATAAATTATTATCATCATAATCAATAAACGTGATTATAAAACGATGCGGGGAACAAAGATGGCGAAGTGAAACACGTGAAATCAGGTTTTCGATTTTTGAATTGTTGTATATCGAGTTTGGTGTGTTGAATTTTGGTTTTGTTATCTTTTATTTGCCTTGAATCGCATATACATATATAAGTTTCTAATTAATTTGGTCTCTATAACCATGTAACCCATAACACATGATGCAGCAGTGTATCGTAGCTTATCTACATAATAATAATGGGAATGAGTGTAAGGTATGGACAATGGAACTCTTAAATGGCAAAAGTTTTTATTTATTGTAGCTTATAATCGTAAAGCGATATCACTCAAAATTACCCCCAACACATGCAGACTAGAAAATTAAAAGCAATTATAAAGCTATGATTATTAAATACATATGCAAAGCTGAAGAATTTGTTTGTTTCAACACAATAATCTAAGGAACGATTGACACGTCCGATTTAAAAAAAAAATCAAATATCATTAGTCGATTTATCGAGGAAGCCTGTAGACAGGCTACAGGCTTCCTCGATAAGGAAGCCTGTAGGCTATTATATGGGTACGTTAAGTAGTTCTTATGGGATACGGACAAAACCACTGGCTCAAGCTAGTGTTTATAATAAAAGGAAAATGATGTGTCAGCAGCCTAAGCGTGTGCACGCGGGTCAATCCACAACTTCTCTCGGTGACGAATGAGGATAACTGCATCAGCAGATCTAAATTACTTATTTATCTTTCTATTATGTAAACTGGATAACGTCTCTATGCTGCAGTGATACTTATAAGCCAGACTTGTTTATTAGTTTTTTATAGGAGATCATTCAATACTCATCCGTTTTGGCAATTTTGGCAATCAGGCTTCGATAGATTGATAAAATATAAGGTCCTGTTAGAATATTCTGTTGAAGAGGTCGTGACTAAGTAACAGCTGTACGGGTCGATCGATCATAAGGTTAAGCAAAGCTTTGCGCGGCCGGTCCGTGAATGGTTTCGGAAAGCACGTCAAATTAGTGTGTCCCAGCTGTCATTTGGCATGGCATAGGCAAAAGCCAGAAAGTCTGACAACCAGTCTCACCAAGGGGTGTCGGATTGCTCAGGTAACGGGATCGAGAAGGACAGATAGGCAGTCGTTTCATGTAATATACTGGTACTTAGCTGCATGCGGTTAGACTGGTAGCCAATCTACAACATAGCTTGGGAAAAGTCTAGGTAGATCATCTTGGAGCATTCTGTTTTTAGAATAGGATTCGGTTTTATTTATATATTTTTCCTGGGAGTTTGTCCGTTCCAATTGCTCGAATTAAAGAAACTTTAAAGTATAGTTTGACTTTATTTTTACGAGTCATTCTTTCTAACCAGGAATAAATAACATACGTGATCGTCATTTTAATCAAACAACTGTAAAAATACATTGCATTTAAAATATAAATTACAGAATTCTAATTTCCTTCCTTTTTTTTTTCGTGGGAAATCATCAAATTACCCCTCCCGCTGAGGGTGCAGCTGGAGGGAGTTTCAGACTCTTACTGACTAAAACCCACTATTTTCCTTCTGGAGGTCCCTTAAATTCACTTTTTTATGAATTGGCTTTAATTAAAAAATATATAGTAAGTATCCTTGTACTTTAATATATTTTTTTAATCTGTTTCACAAATTCTCAATGAAATCAATAAAGGAAGGATCACACTTTCCTACGAGGAAGTTGCATTGGGCTGCATAACAAAGGCATTATTGTCTGTCAATGCAATTATGATCGTTACTGTTCAGTGCAATTATGAGCGTTACTTAAGTTATCGTGGTCACTGCTATTACCGCAGGTCAGTGGTACTCAACGTTTTTTTGTTAATTTAAGAGAACTTTGGTCAAAGTACCATCTTTAGTACTTAAATTGTGTGAGATTATGTGTGTATAACAATTGTATAAGTGAACAATCAGTTATATTTTAAACAAGTAAAAGACCTGTTTAAGTCCAATAATGTTTATATTTTAATTTTAAATTCCAATAGTGTAATACGATATTTAAATGTGAAACTAATTTAATGCCAACCTACTCCATCGGTTCCTAAAACAAGTGAATGTGAGTTCTCTACCCTGCAATTATTTTTAACAAGGACCAGACCAAAAAGTTTGACAAACACTGTTGGTGTGTTATGCATTCTATGTTTCATAGTTTGTAGCCTCCATGTCTAGTTAGGCACTACCAGTGAATGCTGATTCACATAAAATGTTCCAATGACGTCCATCGCTAATCGCTGCGGTTTTTATTCGTGGTAGTGCTTTCAGACGGCTCTCACACTAACACAGCTGTCGAAGCCTTGTAAAAGACAACAGCTGTATCTAGTGATCAAGGATTCAAATAATGACAATTATCACTTTGATATAATGACTCTCGTAAACTGAAGTTAGGTCTGTAACAGTTGAAAGAACTGAAGTCGCCAATCTGCTATCTAAAATTGTGTTGCCTCCTGTGTGTTACAATCTGCCATCATCTGCCTAGCAATTTCCCAAGCTATATTGGGGTCGGCTTGCAGTCTTAACCAGATGCAGCTGAGTACCAGTGTTTTATCTAGAGAGAGCCTGTCTGATCTCTTCAACTCAGTTATCTGGGCAAATCAATACCCCTTGGTAAGACAGGTTGTCAGACTTTCTGGCTTCTGGCTACCCGTAACGACTGCTAAAGATGTACAAATGACAGCCGGGACCTACCAACTTAGCATGTCTTCCAAAACACGGAGAAACTCGTCATGACAAGATGGTCACCCATCCACAAACCGACTGCGCCAAGCGTTGCTTAACTATATTATCGATCGACCCGTGTAGCTGTTCCCTAGCTACGAGCACCTACTACAGTCTATCCCTTAATAGATTTTTAACTTTACCGCTGAAGCCCATAGTTCATGCAAGACGCGTGGTAGTATGTGATCCCGTTTACCGTATATTTGGTTTAAATCGTAGTAAAACAAAGTTATATTTACTTTTGTTTTCAATTATTGTATTACGATATGGTGTGTGTGTTTCTGTGGTTAAATACAAAGGACAACATGGCATATGGGTTAAACTATATACATAATGTTTTACTTTTACTGACGTCTACCTTTCAACCTAACGTACGCGAAAAATCCTTATATTATTCATAATGTAGTTAGAGAAAAACAGGACAGCTGTAAAATATGTTCCCTCAGGTCTTCAAGGCCTAATAATTATATAAGCTAAAAAGAACTCCGCGGAGAGCATAGCACCTATAAAAATTGCTATTTGTCTGTACTTCCCCCAACCCCGGACAATTCGACTTCAAGGAGATTCACACTACGATACTGACCTTCTTACAGTAGCAAAATATTTATGTTGTAGATCAAGTGTGTCAAATGCTGTCATTATTTAGAATACCTACTCAAAGAAAGTATGATATTATTAGAATTTCAGGACCTACATAATAGTAACCTAATTCTTACGCAACAAAGCTGAAAGATACACTCGTTATATTTAGCTACTTAAAACTTAACGAAATCTTTTTATTTCAGGCATATTTCGCCCATAATCCTAAATAAAAACTTAAACTCAAATTGGTACATTGGAAATATAAAAGTAAATTTTGTCATTTAAATATTTGCCCCGGGGACACTCATTTGCGTTTGAAACCAGTGCCCATTAAGGGTTATCCAGTTTGTGGCTATTTGAGTAAAAAAAAATGTCGGATCATAATTTTTTTAGTTAGGCATTTTAAGAAATGCCCTACGACCAAGTTGTCCCGCCACTTACGCACGCGCTGGGCATAGTAAACATGTCGTAACGTTATGACATCTTTCATTCATCAATGAACCGCGTATCGTTTTCCTTTAAGTTACTCTACTGTTATTTGTCGCTTACGTTATCAATATTTGAATATTATTTCTTTTAACTAGTCATTTTAAACTTCTTTGCGGGAGTAAGTAGCTGTGATGTATTGTGATGAGTCAGTCTGCAGCCGGAGTCTGTACACACCTATCTATGTATATATACTAGTATGTTCACACATACACATTTGGACTCTGAAGAAGTAACTGGGTAAGAGAAAAGCCGAACCAAATAATCAGTATCCACATATTTTGGCCTTGATTTCATAAATCGCTTAGTTATCATAGCGTGATGGTAAAGGATACAAGAACGGTTAAGCAAGTTTATCACTTTAATTACTCTAATGCCGGACGACGTCGCGGGTAGCAGCTAGTATATAATTATAATGAATCCATGTTTCCCTTAGTCACGCCATCGCGCGTGAACAGCTGGACAGATTTCGTTTTTTTTGTTGTGTTTGTTATTTTCAGGAGAAGTTTTTTACGAAAGAAAAAAAAGGACAACGTCTGTCGGGTCAGCTAGTTTAAGATAAAGACTGGATTTTGAAATCACGAATATTCATGAACCGATAGATTTCAGGTTAGATACAGATTTTACAATAAAATCTAGCATTTTTTCTAGTTCAATGGTTTGTTTGTAAACATTAAAGAGTACAGAATAAATGCTTACAATTATAATAAACATTTTTTTTCTAATTTCTGCGAAGTGGTTGTGTTTTGTTCTCGCTTGCCACCGTTGTAAGGTTTCACATTATATCGTAAACTGTAAGAAAGTCGGAGTTTCTTCCCAAGTTTTTGAACGCACTTCCCGAACACGATGTTATGAAGTCTTTTAAATGTAAACGTGACTTACAATTTCGTAATTGTGTACTTTTTGCGTTAATCTTAGACATGACAGACTGAACAGCGATCATGTTGTGTATTTTGTATTTAAACGTTGGCGGTTATAACATCTTTGAATAACTTAGGAATTGTTAGATATGAAGAGTTACAGAATATGTCTACAACGTCTTACGACATAAGTTCTGCACTAATTTATAAGATATTTAATACTATTTTTACAGTATTTATGAAAGTGTTCGAACACCATACAACAACAAATCAAGTTCAAATTAGGAACACAAATCAAATATTAAGGGCCAGTTTCACAGGTTGCGGACTACTAGCCACTGTCTACCAAATAAATTCTAAAATGGAACAGCATTTGTATGACCTTATCTGCCAGATAAATTATTTGAAACTTATCAGCCACCTGTGAAACTGGCCCTTAGTCTACCTAGATTAATATCGTACGAGATACAGGAATATTGTGTTGGATTTGTCTCTTACATGGTTTGCAGGTCATGTTAGTCGCACACAAACTTCGACAGGAAAAACATTTAAATAAATACATATATGTTTTAGAAAAAAAGACTTATCAGTTAAATGATACTAAATCTGTATAAATAAAAATACTAAATAAATAAAAGATGTAAATTCATAAATATTATAATTGGCCAGCTGTGCCGGTGCGGCTGCTGCTACCGCGGAAAACCTCAAACGGCGCAAATATGTAAACCTAATCGGCAATTACATGTTTGAACCGTTTGGGGTTGAAACACTGGGACCATGGGGCCCAAGTGCCCACAAACTTTTCAAAGAGTTAAGCATGCGTTTAGTGGAGTCCACACGTGACCAAAGGGCTGGCCAATACCTTGGCCAACGAATCAGCATTGCCATTCAACGTGGCAATGCGGCCAGCCTTTTGGGCACGATCCCCGCTGACAGCGATGCGGAGGAATTTTTTGATGCACTATTTTAATTTGTCTCTTTTTTATTTTCTTTGTATATAGTATTATATTTATAATTAAATTGTAAATAATTATGTACATTATCTATACTTATATATGAAATAAACGTTATTATTCTCTTAAAAAAAAAAATTAAATTAATATTAATGAATTTATCGTACATAATAAGGCACCGCCTACTTTAACTGCTAAGCACATAGTTGTTCGCTTCTAAGAAAAACTTGCAGATCAATTTATTAAGAAATATACAGCAAAGATCAAAAGGTGTGAATAGAATTACAATATTAATTGCATGTACAGTGATAATATATATGTAGTTGTGTATTTGTATCACCGATTATTTTGTTTATTCACAACATGATTGTGTGTGACGTATGAAGTAGTGTGTAGCTGCTACGCATTTCGTAGCAACCTTTCAACTTTTAATTATTGTGTATGGAAATTGGTGAGCGTGAAATGTCGTAGCTCAATGTCTCTGCTACGCGCTACGCATACTTTTCCGTAGCGAATGTCAATATTCCGGTGTAGTAATTACTCGTAAATATTAAGTGCAAATAGTGTTTTGGCCAGCTGTGAATTTTTCCATACTTATTTGGATTATTGATATTATTAATTACAGTAGTAGTGTCAATATAATTTAGTACAAGCGAGCTCTATATATTTTTATTATGTTAAAATGTGTTTGTTTTTTTCGACTGCAGCCAGGTGTGAAACACCTGTTTTTGCATTTGCGGGATTTCCGAAAGGGATCGAGAAACCCAAGTGAAACTGTTAGATACTTTTACAGGTTTTAATAACTTAACCATAGTTTTAACATTTAGTTTGTACGTGATTATCTACATGTTGTGTTATAATGATCAGTACAATATTAATAACTACATTTCAGTTGTGGTTAATTAAATTTAATTAATTTCCCTCTAATCCTCGATCAATTTGTTGTCGATATCTGAAATGTTTGGAAATATCTCTTATCTCATGCTGTAATCTCCTGTAGCCACGTAACTAAAACAATTAGCGTCACTGTGCTGTGTACATACCGCTAACTCCGATAACATTATATTTGGCGCAGCACATTGTTGTATGTGATATTTCATGATTACACAGATAGTGATAAAAACTTCAATATCTTGTTAACTATCTCGGTAGACATAATACACAGGTTTATAGTAATACCAGGTCAGATGACCAGAAGATAAGCTTTATCCTTTATTGTTATTGTCATCTCCGGCCGCCGTTTGCCTTGGCGACAACTGTTTACATTGTAAACATAAACATTATGCAAAGCAGCGTGGCCTAATAAATCGCAAAGAGTGCGTCCCAATAGCAGCAGGCGCTGATGAGTGCGCGGAGCGGCGCTGGCCGCAGCCCACACGACCGAACGCATCTTGTAAACAAAATAGTGCGCCAGTAGCGTGGATATCATAAGCGCGCTCGCCGCCTACACAACCATTCCGCCGCGAGCTGCCGGCCGAGCCGCACGTACGTCGCGACAATGATCGATTACGCGCGCCCCCTCTACGACCAAAACATGCCTTGCGATCTGTACTACCCTTCGTCATCGCCCGCGTCCGCGCGCCTTGACGACTTCCAAGTTTTCAAGAAGGGAACTGCTTCACACATCTATGGAAACTACTACTCCAACACTTCTTACGATGGGTACGTGGAACCCGAGATCGACGGAGCCATGAATGTGTACCACAACCTGGTCAGCTGTTGCCCGCGGGACAACCGGGATGACTGGAAGTACAAGGTGGTGGACGCCTGGAACGAGGACGACACCGTGTCCTGGATGATCGACACTGCACAATGCATGGGATTTTGTGAAAATGAAATACCGTTCTACAACTTCAGAGTTAAAGGCTTCGAGTTGAGGAGCATGAAGAGGGATGACGTGCTGAACAGGATGATGCACCCCAGCATCGACCAGGTCACCTCGAGACGAATCGCTGACACCATATTTGAAAAATTGCACAATCGTCTAAACGAGGAACTTCGTCAGTCTTCAATTATCAGATACGCAGAATGCGAACCTTACCACAGCCAAGAGTCAACCAACACAATGCTCGACTTGGACTCTCTAGATCACAAAAACAGACTTTACACCTCCGACTACACTCCCAACGACAGCACTCTGCTGCACCAGACGGACTCGAGCGACGACGCCGAGGATGTGTTCCGCTCCTCGGAGACCGCCTCCCCGGAGTGCTCGTATGGAAGTGACGGAAGCAAATCTGGAGACGAAGATGACAAACGGAAAATCTTCAAAAGACCACCAGGGAGGCCGAAGGGCAGCGGCCGCAAGACATTCAAGCGCCCTAGGAGCGTCTCCGTGCCCGAGTTTTTGAGGAATTTACTGTTGGACTCCAAGTACTGCCCATCCATCATCAAGTGGGAGGATCACTCTCAGGGGAAGTTTAGGTAAGTTTTGTAACCATTTGTATATTTTTTTGCGCATGACATATTGTGAGGGAGTTGCAAAAAGTAAGTTGTCGTGACTTGGAGATTTGTTTACTGTGGCCACATCTCGCTGTTTCGCTCATACATTATGTATCACGTACGAGGCACGTGGTGGCGCACTGGTCAACAATAAGCTATTTTACAGCTAAACTATTGAAACTGCAATGTGCTCCGTTGATGCTTATTGATCATTAGTTTCAGTTTGTCACTGCATGTAGTAGAATGCTCTTAACAAGTTAATGTTTGGATCGGTGTCAAGTATGATTGTGAACAAGCTCTAACATCTATCTAGGAGATTAATGTATGTAATGTTATCATCCTTTAATTACCATAATGGTCATTAGACTGGCCACCAGAACTCCTTGATTCCAAAGCAGTAAGTTACCATGCAGTTATTCATCGGCATAACTAGCGATTAGTCTTTATTTGTGGCGAGTGATCAAGGTGCGCGGCGCTTGTGAGAACCTGTCTTGTTCATATGCAGATGATCTGCGGCTCGCACATATATCGCATACACTTATACATTATCTATCTCCCGTAGCATGTTTGTACACTAAGTATTACTAGATTCACCTAAACATATTAAAGAATACGTTACGAATGAAACTATTCTTGGAAAGTGGAAAGTAGCTAAGATGTTTCTGACAAGAGCGTCCGAACAAAATGCACCAGTGAATAAGATTATAGTCTCCTTGATTTGTTAAACAAAGAGGAGCGTTGTAAGGCCATCTAGATATTATTTTTACAGTTTTCTATAACACTTACAAAAGGCAACAAGCAAGCAGCCTTGTTTATCTTAGCAGAGGTCATTATTAAGGACCATTTGACACGCGATCGCTGTCAATTAATTAGTAATTAATTCTTTACGTCTAATTGGTCTATAAAACAACGTTGATAATATTTGTTGTTCTCATAAAATAAAATCATTATGTTTGTGATTGATATTGTTGCACTTTTTCACTGTTGGTAAAAATCATAGCGCAAGAAGGAGGAAAGTTTACGATCGTAATGTCAAGATCAGAGGCTTTTATAGCAATTTACGTTTGTTTTATAGGGCCAGTCACCTGCGCCTGCCTTACTTACAACGCAGTTGAGGTGCGATTCGACAATTAAACAGGTGTTAACAGCAATTATTAGTAGATTACCGGTATATTTGTTCACATGTAGGTTTATCATATTAGAGATTCTTCAATATTTATTTTGTTTCTGTTTGGTCGAACTTGACCAGTGTTTTGTGTTCCGAGTTCGTTGGCTTTCACATTGTGTGCCCCATCGCCTGTTAAGGGATCATCCTTATAAATCATCGGTTTAGCAAATATTCTCGAGTCCTTACAATAACTTACTCTGTGGTTTTGTTTGTTGTTTTTATCTGTCGCCTCAACCTTGCCGCGCCGGTTCGACGCTGGCCTCGCTCAATGGTTCACATGTTGCTGGTACAGCTCATTAAAATTCGATCTTATTTGTATAGGGTTTAAGACTAATTTATCTTATCGCGCCTTGTCAAACATTTTACAACTTCATTTATCAATGTATGGATCTGGTTTTGTTTAATTTTGACACTTATTGTTTGCAACATTGGTATTATTTTTCTTTGTATTCATGTAGAAGTGCAATTTGCGTTACAGTGGGAATGTTTCGCTTTACTGCTCAGTTATAACAAATACTATGAACTATAGCGTCATAAAATTTAGCATAAATTACTTTGTTGTAAACTATTAAGAAATTAAGAACTATTAATTCGTGATGTCCATAATTGTTTAGCTGTATTTTCAGAAAAAGAAACGCAGACCTAAGAAAATTGTAGACAAATCGATATTGTTTTTTTTCAAATTCAAAATTTTTAAAGTTACTACAGTTATTAAAAGAGATTTTAGAGTTGGCAATAATATTTGCTTGTTAATAATCTCCATGTTCAGCTGAAAATTAATTAAAATTTGTTCCCATTTCAATATTACTTAACAACTGCATAGTTTTTAACTACCTCTGATTGCATTATGCTCTCAAAGGTCGCAGTAGTACACAGCTATTATCATCAAGTATGACTGAGTGCAGTTTTTATAGCTCTCTGAGTATCCAACATGTCTGAACATCCAACCGGTTCCTAGGTAAGCTTTGACTAGATTCACGCTTAGGTTACAGTGTAGTAGGCAATTATGCTATAAATTATAGAATCTACACTTTTACATATCATTGTTTATATTTATAACTTGAAAATGCCGACATAAAATCTGGAGTCTAGAAAAGCTTAAAATTTCACTAGAAGGTATCATACAAGCCGGGAACTGGGTTCTATAGGTCGCATGCTAATGCTATAAGGTAGTCACTAGTCCTCAATGACATTCTTGTTGATTAGAAATCTTTAAGGCTAGGCTGATGAAATAATAACCTAGGATTTCTTTTTGAATGACAGTAATACTCGTAGTAAAGTAAGTCTAAGAATGTAGGATTAGATTAAAAGGTAACCATAAGATATAATTAACTATTAATAGAACGGGTGCAATAAATTTTTATGTTTGATAAATAAGTAACGCAGTTGCCAATAGTGCATTCTCAGCATTACAATGCGAATAATTTTGCGTTAATTAATGCTGACTTTATGTTTAATCATCAAAACAATAAGTTATTCAATAAAGTTATACAAGCGATAAAAATTTAAAAAATGAAGTCTTATAATTGATTTTCAAAAGTCATAAAAGGACGGAAAAGTAAGGGATAGATCATTCCCAGCAGTGGGACAGCATAGTCTAATAAAAGATTCTCAAACTACTTAAGACAAGTTTTTGCCTGCGACGCTCTGTATCAGCGCATATAAAAGGTTAAAATATTGATGAAAAGTAATCTTGATTATAAACTAATGATGTACTGACCAAACATCGCCCATTGCTGCGCAAAACAAACATACAGAGTTACCCAATTATACGATTAATAAGATTACCTTAATGGCCCTTAAATCTGGCATCCGTTTGAATATGTTATCATCTCAGAGTGCAACTGTTGATAATGTGTGTCAAAGATCAAGCAATGTCTGGTTCGCATACAGATAAGACATTACATGTGCTGGGGAATTCCTAGGCACAATATGCTAACGTGATGTCCATTCATTTGAATGAAACGCTAAGTACCTTCCAAATTGGCAAGCTCGTATAGTTTACAATTGCCGTTGTGACTCACGATGAAACTTTTATTCGGGGAATGACAAATCAGCGGGCGTTTTAATCTAGTGTGTAGTTTGCTTGTCTGATCTTCTTAATAATTTGGGCCACACACTATTTATTACATACACTAATAGCGTTCACAACTCTCAACTTTTGATCTAGATAAACCCAAACAATAGGGATGCGGACAACTAGTCAAATTCAATACTTTTATAGAACTGTCAAAAACTATTACTCTCTATGGAATTTGTATGAAAACACCACATATGATGTCACCGATTTTTCACATCAATCCGTATACTTATTTCGATTATATTATGAATAAAAAAAAAAAAAACAGTTTTCGATTGAAAACGATAAATTAAACTGACATCATTTTAAGATGCTTTACAGAATCAATACGATAAAGTATTTTATTTATGACCTAGTCCACATCCCAATTCTCGGTTATGCAAGTACAGATATCTGTTATAATAAGTAATTTTATTTTTGATTGATGCAGTGATCAATGGATCCAATGAAATGATTTAAATTCGCGTGGTCGGCGACAATTTATTTTTATCGCAAACATAATGAGCTAACCGTGTTAATTAAAACGCTCCCGCAGTTAACAATAAAATATGTATTCAATAAATTATGAATAAAAAGTGATCTGTACGGAGTTCATAGTTTGGAATAAAAGAGTTTTAAAAGATTGAAGGTCAGAGTACTAAACTTTAAGTAAGTAAATTAATAGGCGCCCCGTAATTAATGTTTATTGGTTCTCGGAGCTTTAGTTTTTGTTAGTGGTATTGTGTAATTTCTCATGTCGTATATTATTCCTCTATACGTTCTTGCTCGCAGTTTTTATGGCTCAACGTGTTAACTTTAAACTTGGCATAAAATGCATTACTTTCATAACTAATCCTATCAACGCTTCATATCTGACAACAAGAACACGTCAATGTATTTTGTATTCTATTTCGTTCCCATCAAAATCGTAATTCCTACAAAAACACTGCTTACTTACGCCTTTTCGATACTCGTGCCAATTTTTTACTCGTGCCGCCTCGGTAGGTATCACAAAAATGTACCCACTTATAATGGAACGAATTCCGGGAACAGTGCTTTCCCACGCATTTTCCTCGGCATTTCCCAGAATTTCCCTTCAATAATCAGAAGTACTGCCACGGTATGAGCAAATACGTTGACCCTTAGCGGAAGCAGATTTTGGCGGAACGTGTAACGATCTTATACAATACATGTGCACAGTATTAGCGTTGCTCGAAGACTTTGGAAACTTGAAATTACAGATATCGAATATCGTTCTTGATGAATAGGTATCGGGTAATCATGTCCAAAAACCGCAGTCGCATCAATCTAACAACTTTGTGGGGTCCTTTGAACGCAGATTTTTTTGATCAGAAGTTTGGTGTTATTAAGTAAATCCTGGTGTGGTACAATGAGGCACACACAGCGCGAGGGGTAGCCGGGCCGCAACTAGGGCGCCCCCCGCCTGCACCGTAGTACTATTATAGATTTTTTCTTTTTCTTCCGGGGTTGCTACGCACCGCCAAGGCCGGTGCGAGCTTCCGGTTACTTCGGGATACACGTGGACGGTTCGCCTATTTTTATCGATAAAATACCAGAAGAAAAATGTTTTGCTTACCTTTCCCGAGGTACTTATTAATTTAGAGGTCTCAGGGACGCTGTAATTGGATAGGGGGATTTATGGAAGAGATAATACATTTTTGCTTAAGTTACAAATATAACTAAATCACAATTTATTGAAGTTTCAGTAAAGTTTCTGGAAGTTAGGATTGCTTTTTAAATGATTCAATTTTAACTCTTAGCTCTAAGTTTGAACTACACAAAGTTTGTTAAGTGAAGATCTCCGCTACAATCAACTTTATGCTTCAGCGCATAAGTTGTTGGGCATTAGTCATAAGCGAAATAATAAACTTTTATGTCACAATTTACAATCAAATAATACTTTAAAAGTCTTCAACTTAAAGGCATGTTGTCCCTTCACCTACTGTAGTGTAAAACAAAATCATTATACAAAACACCAAAGTGCGAAGAAACAAAACAGAATACAGTCTATGGCAAAAAAAAACCCAATTGCAATACCATTCGACAAAGAGTGGCGTATTTACGCAGCAGCCCTGACCGTTTCCATGGCAACGTTCCCGGGAAGCCTACAGTCACGTGTCGCGGGAACTTGTTTCCGCTTTTCGCGTTTTTCTTTTTCTCTCGTTCCACGCGCATTTTTTCTCCCACCCCCCACTCTCGGGGGAGGTTTACTCGTGCAGCCACCCTCACCCCCGACAGCTCGTGTACGCGACTTAATTGCGTCTGTGAGTGTGGTCCAGAGAAATTAGAGCGCGTGTAGCTTCGCTTCAGAGAATTCTTTTTCTTTTTTTGAAATTATTATACGTTATTTTTTGTTTTTCTTTCAGTTGTTTTAAGTATTGTTTAAATTAGTGTTTCTATGGATTAGGGAGATAGATTCTATTGCGTACATATTTATATAAATAAGTATGAATATATAACTGTAGCATATTGAATTGTATTATTTATCTGGATTATATTTTACTGTATTTAATAAATTACATATCGGGTCAGCTAATGAACAAAAGAAACAATATTATTACCTAGTTAGGTGCAAAAAAACCGAAGTTTTTATGTCTAATTAAATCATCAACACCTAATTTGGCGTTTACTGATAAACCCATTTAATGACCAAGTTTATCACTTAAAAGTAAAATTATATTTCTTATCGAGAGGTACAATTAAATTAGTTTTTTTTTAACAATAAAAAAAAAACATAACGAGAGGTCGTAAAGGCTGCGACCCATATGTGTTAAGATAAGCCCTAATCTTTTGACCTTGTTACAAAACTAAGCACTGTTTACACGTCGGAGTTACAAGCCAATTAGTGAACGATATTATTGTGTTTACACCACTAATTATTAATATATAGGTATCTGCACCTAAGTATTATTCCAATGTATAAATATAGAGACACGTAAACGAGAATAAATATCATTATTTCAATTAAATAACGCGGGCAATTAGCAACAATATGTATATATGTATATTAATTTAACATCGGTTTAAACCAAAATCATTACAAATACTGATAATACATTAAAATAACAAAGTCGTAATAGGATAAAAGTTGTATATAATAAATCTAAATATGTACGCATTATCCGTTAAATTGATAATGAAGATATATTTATCATTGATTTTTCCCCACGACCATTAGATAATACAACAAAATCATATTAAATAAATTACAACATACTAAATACCCTTATATTAACTGAGGGATTAAAAGATATGTGCCTAGTTGTTTATATTTTGGAAGAAAAAATATAGACCATAATTCATATTGAATTTTAAGTATTTTTCTCTATACCAATTATATATTAGCATACGATCTTATTAGGAAAAATGGACAATGAATAATTAAAATATACAAAAAAAATAAAAAAAACAAGTTGCACCAAGCGGCGTCTAGTCATTCATTACTCTGTGCCCGGTTTGCACCAAATTCCCTGTAACATTTCTTTTTCGTGAAAATCTATTTATAACTAGGGCAGCTTCGTGCTACCTACTCCTTCTATTATGTACCTTAAAAGCATATACATAAGGCGCCATTTCGCATGTACTAGGGTCCATGGTGCGTATATATGTATTTTTTCTCATAGTGGCTCTATTATATTGATTAGTAAGTCTCCCTTCTTCCGGGGAGGCCAGTGTCTTTGCAAGATTTTTTTTCTTTCGCTATGTCTTTGTTTTTACGCTACTGTTTTGGTAGTAAATGAGTATTTACTTGAGCTCAAGTAGAAAGGGTTGTGTTGTTCCTTTTAACATAATTACTGGGTGGGCTTCGAGAGACCTGCTTAGTCTTAAAGAATGGAAAAATCTTGGGAAATTAGGAACATTTTGTTGGCCTACTGCGGAACTTTAGCGTCTAGAGCTTCAGTAGTACAAGATATCCTTAAACCTTCTTACTGAAGTTTAATGATTGCGGTATTTATTGTAAGAAACATTATTTGATTGAAAAAAACTATTTTGTATAACCTTTTTTTGACAGCAAATGTTATAAAAACTATACAAAAGTTTTAATAAATCTTGTATTTATTATAAATATCCATAGGTAACGGTGGCATTATTAGTGAAAGTGTAAGAGTCTCGGAGTTCAAAGCTTCCACGTGTAACTCACTTACGAGCCTCCCACCTTCACAGTGAAAGGCAGAATAATATAAAAATGCGGTTAGAAGTTGAAAAAAAAAAAACTGTGCTAAAAATTGCTGTAAAATACCTATGGTTGTTTATGGATATACTATTTTAGTATTGCTAATTAGTTTGTGTTTATGTACATTTAATATTTTTTTATTCAATGTCCAAATGTACAATGGAACGGGATTTTTACAAAAATCGATTTTGTTTCTGAAGCAATATGTAATCACAGCAATGATCCAGTTGACACAACATTAAACCATATAATGATACAACATTGCACTCTCACCCACGATTTCTTAAAACCTACTCGTAGATACAAGCATTTTGCACGATGGGAATCCCCCGCGGCCGATTCACGCACACACGTAACATCTACACATACACGCCGGTCGCGTGCACGTGTGCGCGCGGTGACGTGTGCCGCAGGCAGTTATGCAAATCAATTTCATTAATAATGACTAGTTTTTTTATAACTGTTTAATAAATTATGTAACACCAAATATATGATCATTTAATGAGGAAAATGGCTTGAGAAAATTTAGATCGTAAGAATTGTGAGGCATATCTATTGAATGTGGAGCAGCTAGTGAGGAATTAATGCAATTAAAATCTCATGTGCCGGTACTTGCAATGTACAACGTCACGTTATGTAATATATGTATTGTTTGTTTACTAACACTGTGTACAAGGACTACCAAGAAATCACAACATTGTATAAAAAATCCACAAGTACATTGCTGTATTATAATTACAATATATAAGTATGCTTATTACCAATGTCGCGATAAAGTTATCTTGGATTATCGGAGCCAGATTATAATCGTCTTTATGAGAATGTCACCTATTCAGATACCTCAGTAAATTTGTGTTCCGTTTTCTTATGAAATTCGGTGCAACCAAGCCGAACGTCTGTAGGCATCCCATCTTTGCCAAAATTTTTATTTGATCCGCTACCTACGAAATCGCGGAGGCGCGTGCGCACTTGGTCCACAGAAAGTGACGTCTACACTGGAGAATATTTTGTATATTTCGCGTGTCAATGTGACCGCTAGCTAGTAATAAATTTGAACAAAAAAAAACTACGTGTTTACACTGATTACATAATTAAATCGTTGTTTCTCACTAACATACAGATACCACCTTATCTATGTCAATAATGAATCATGTGAAGCTAAGTGATTAGCACTTCTGTCTTTTTGTTATTTTGACAAGGTTCTTATTGGGGTAACATGATTAATTCAAGTAATGTGTGAACGGAAAACCTGTTTGAAGTTCGTGACTTTTAAAACCTGTCCTGGTTAGTGTTAAAACGTTTTCTTAGAAACCAAATCAAAACAATAAGTTGTAAATTAAATTGCGTTAAGTGTTATAGTAAACATTGCAATGTCGGTACTCAAATGTCACACCCGATCATTGAAACATTGCACTTTGTGTCAAGTACGTAAGTGCAATATTGACGGTACTCAACATGAGTTTTCTCATTTATTCAACAAGTTAACACCACTTTAATTAATAAAAAGTTAAATAAAATGCAAGTTAACTACGCTTATGACGCGACTTTACTGCAAAAATACGGGTCACGATATAAATACCGTTCACTATAGCAATTAAAGTGGCTGTGTCTGTCCAACGGCGCGCCAGAGCGAGACAGCTTGAGGAAAACGTGAAATAAAATAGTAAACACAACGATATCGGTATCATCGCTATCAGAATACTTTGGAATCGAACGATCAGAGATAATGCCGCGACGTCACTTAAATTTCAACCTGTTTTCACGGTGACAAATTGCGTCCCAAATCTCGGTTTATCAGCTCATGTAATATATGTAATCTTTAGACCCTTAGCTTAGGTCAGGGCACACTTTATTCCTCATTGAATAAAACTAAAAAAACGCTATAACAGTGTTTTATGTGGTAAAAACAATGACGCAAGCGCATTCAAGGTAGATATGTAAAAAATAGACGCACGTGACGCGCGTCGTTCGAATTTTAAAACAGTTGCCGAGCGTTCCACAACTGAAACGATGTATTACAGCGATATGGTTATAGTAAACGTCAACTGTTCGACATACTTTGTAACATGAATATTTCTAAGCAATATATTGCACATGTATTTGTGCCCATTTCTATGTGTGCGTAATACATGTGTTAATCCATCTTATTTGCATTTTCTCGGAAGTTATCCGAATGACCAGTTTAAAGCATCCGTTCCGTTCAACTATTGTATTTCATTATGTTAATTGATATTAAAATATCAAAGCACGATTTATATTATTATCTAAACTTTTAGAATTTTCAATATTCGTCGAGTTTTTTTTATAAGTTTCTAAGAAGTAGTTCTAGTTCTTTAGTTTTTTTGAGTTTGCTTGACGTCAATGAGCTTAAAAGACGTTCTTAATTCGTAAATGTATTCTGTTATTTTCCATTGCATGCATTTGCATCAATCTAAGATTCAATATATCAGTATTATTTTTAATTTTAATCAAAAACACTCTATTATTAATTAATTAATTTATTTTTTTGTTCATAAACCATCTGTGAGCGACTGTATCTGAACCAACAGACATATAACGCCATGTTTTCAGTTACCATGCGATTATAAATTGATTGGAAGAGGCCCACAGCAAATATTTTAAGTGTTGTTACCATGATTGTCACACTATTAGGCTTTCTCTTAAGATTTTTGTTCATATATTTTTTAAGGATAAATCTACGAATGCATATTAATGCGCCTACCTACTACTGAGATGGTCCTATATATGAGAATGACGTACCGCCACTCCTACGGTGAAGGCCATACGAAAAAAGAAAATGACCACAAAAAAGAAATCGCACAGTTCTCAAAGATCTCGTGTTTACGAACGCAGCTACACACAATACCTGGAACGCATTAATTCAGACACGTTGAGAATTTAAAACAATCGTACGGTACTCTGAAGCAAAGGAAATTACTCTTTAACACCAAAGAATTAGAGTCAAAAATATATTGCCGCAGTCAAACGCAATGTGTAGAGCTCCTTGCCAAAAATTTCCACCACAACTTTTAGCTAATGTCTTCAGAATGTTGCAATGAAACAGCTTTTACTACGCCTTTGTAAATAAATAGCGTTATTCTGGATATTCTGTCTAAGGAATAAGTGGAATTCGAAGATGGAATCCAACCAAACCAAAATATACGATATAGCCATTTATAATTAAGCTAGAAAAACAAATGAATCGCACTAATTTATAAAAACCTACATGTTGTCCTACATACCTATGAATTATTTCGCAAATATTTCTTATAAAAAAAATTACTCAATGCAAAATTTCTAACAGCTAAAAAGGAATTAAAAACCACACGGTATTAGGATGAGTTCACAATTAATCGTTTCTAACCAAAAATCAGAATTTGATACAGATGGTGTTAACGCTAATATTGGTAAACTTAATTCTCCAAAAGGTTTTGAAGTTGTAAGACCATTGAGTCAAGACTTAACGCAAAAGGTAAAGATTACTGACATGAATTTATGAATTGATAAGATAAAGCTTTGCAATAGATAAATCGAATCAAACAGGTTTATCCTGGTTATATTAAGCTGTTATTGTAAAAGCCTAGATAGTATTATATACAACAATAATAAACGTTTACTTCAGATAACAATGAATCCATAATAACAGTTAATAAAAACTTTTATAACAACTTTAACTGAAAATTTAGACACAGAACCACAAGTAGTAACACCAAAAGCAAAATATTTCAACTCACATGACATGACAATGTTAAAAATGTATAACATTTTACTAAAAACTAATTTCAATAATGAAACGGTCAATTACGATGATAAGAATAAACTAAACAAACATCAGGATATATTAGAGCACTCACTCTGATTCAAACAGTAAATATGTACCTGCAGTAGAGAATTTTGTTCAGATGTTCACGTTCACCACAGATTGGTCGATAACCCTAATGATTGAAGTCGTTAAGCATACTGATAAGGCAGCTATCAGTTATCGACAACTTGGTGGCCCTATGATAAGGGCTGGTACTATAAGTGAACCACTTATGCTTAAACTTTCATCTATTTTGCAAATTATAGATAGTCCTGATGTCTTTGTAGATGGACATGAAATTGAGGATCAACAATCTGATAAAAAAGTAAAGCCGACGGAGGTTAAATAATAGGATTAATTTTCACTTTTTTTATTCTATATAATATAATGTGTGCAATAAAAGATCATAGAATAAATTATCTTGACTTAGGTGTAGGACACCTCTATGCGTCAGCTCAGTCAAAGCCACAAGATCATTGGCGCGTTGGGTTTCAAGATTACTTCAGTAATAACAGTTTTATTGTTAATCAATTGCAATAGATTACCTGTACCACGTACTCGTACAAGACCCTAGGTTATTCCCTACTTTGATCGTATAACTTCTGCATGAATACAAAAAAATCCTCTAATATAGACTTGATTCTCAGAAAACAGAATAAATATGATTTTTATCATCACAATAACTCATCTTGTGATATTTAACTATATCTAAAATATTTTTTATAACTTTCAATAAACTTCAAATGGAATAACAAACCCATAAACATTAATAACGAAATATCAATCCGAAGTTGCTTGTAAACGTTTTTTGTTATTCAAAGTTCAAAACCCAAAATGAAAACCGGTCGACACAACTGGATTGTTATGATATGATTTCGAAAAATTACTTTTAATATACATTGTTGTTATGTTGATAATTTAATTGAGTTATGCGTGTTGGTATATAATTTACGGCTAATTCCCGAAGCGCGGCTGCACCTAGTTTTAGCCGGTTAGAACTAGATGTAGCCACTTACGTTGGTTAAACCTAGAATGAGCCGATTGTTTTCGGGTAAAACTAGGTCTATCCTTCATCATGCTAGCTACAACTAGGTCCAGCCATAGTAAGTCAGGCAAGATAATTTCGTGACTCAAAAACTTCAAATGAATTGTTTCGCGAATTCTATGTACACTACACAAATAAGGCAGCAATTATAGTGTACAGTTTGCAAATATTAATCTCGACATCGAGATCGGTACGTCCCCGCGGGTATGTCCCTCTGGGTACAGATGTGAAACAGTAAAACAAATTCACAGGTAATCACTATGCGCACGCATATATTTGCATTTTAAACGCACCATTTGTCACATCAACACAAACTCTGTCAAGGCTATCTTCAGTAACTGCACCAACATGTAACGATAAAAACATTTCTGAAAAGTAATGATATAACAAATTCGGTAGGTTGCTGTAACCACCTCCACGTAAGAAACTTTTGGTTCCGTGAAATAAATTAGCAATTTCTAGAAAAAGGCTCGTAAGTAGTGAAGCTAAGGAGGACACAAAGAAAGCTGGAATGTGATATCAAGTTGTCAAAAGATCTGATGACGCATGGTGACTGCAAAAGGCAGAGCTTCTGAGTTCCGCTGCGGCGATAAGAGATTTGATAGGAGCTGGTAGTTTGCATTATCAAACATTTTTGAATATAAAAGATTAAATTATGTATTTTAATCATGGTTTTTGTTTAATCTCATCAGATAACAATTCAAACGTTTGTTAGGTAGAGAAAATTTTGTTGTTAAGTTTCTCTTATTATTTTTTAACTTTTCGCTAAGTCGGGATGATATTTGAATTATACAAAACATTGGCTAATACGCAATATAAGAAGCAGCAAAACTATACACAATTTGTACCAACACATCATGTACGAACCCCTAATTTGCATACGCAGCAACAAAGGACGAGCCATCAGATAACTTTTGGTATAAAAAATAATAAAAAAACCAAAGGAGGTCTCACCGAAACTTGTTTACGAAAGTCAGAGTCACGTTTTGCAAGTTTACTTGTGCGAGGGGGGATCCTTCAGAGAGGGTCAAACAGGTTAGTGTTTACATATAAATATAAGCCATGTATGTACTTATGTGTTACTGTGCGTTATTCAAGTCCAAATGACTCTTAAATTGACCAAATTGTCGGTCCCTGTTTTGGCACGGAATGATTCTGCGAAATGATTTGCAGTGGGGACTACTTCGAAATGCATTTTCAACACTTAAAATCGGCATTTTTATATGCTTCATTATAATGTAAGGTCTTTTTTTACAACTTGTTCAGGACACGTTTCATATCATGTCCAAAGGCTGCAGTCAGGCTTGTGTGTTGTGATGTCTCAATATCATTGCCAGTAACATCATTCAGATGATCTTTAATGTATTTTCACCGTAGGTTTGGTATCCATGCGTGTCACGTAGGGTCACACTCGATCCTTGGCCCAACTGATGCAGCGATACAACACAAGGCCGCCTGCCGGCCTCGTTCGTACGCAACGAGCATCCAAATTCGTATGAATCACATTTTTTATAGTTCATACCACGCTTATACAAGGTTAATGATATAATACACATGTAGGTTTTTCGAAATGACATCCTATTGTCTGAAAAACAACAAGAAAATTAAAGAATCGCTTAAATTTTCTACGTCGTTCATTTCGGTTGGTGATAATAAACATTCCGAGTAGCAACAGCTTCTTAAACATAATGATTGTTATTCAACACGGCAACGTGTCTGACAAATTGATACAATTATATGTTCATAATAAATATGCATCTGCATTTCCTGTTCTGTCTAAGCATATAATTGCATCTTACTATGTTTGACCAACAAAATGTAAAGATTAGGGCAACGCAATGATGTTTGATGCTGTAAAACGTGACGCACAATATGCTAGCAACAAAGAGTTAGGTACATTCACTATTATCGGCTCAGATAAACAATAAGCACTAAAGAGGCGGAGCTATGATTAGATTACAAAAAACACAAAAGTAAATTAGCCAATAAACTTCAAACAGCAATGTCGGAAGCGAAACAAATGATCAGTTATTATCAGCTAAGGTTCGGTGTGGCAATCGATCAGGATGTGGCATTGTGACCCAATGACAGTTCGCTGTTGAAGAGAAAAAACGCAATTATAGCAGATGAGTCGAACAAAAAACGGCTTCGGACACGCCATGCCAATGCCACGGCTGTCTACCAGCAGTTGTATGGCGAACTATAAAATAGACGTTAACACGTAATTCCCTTTGCGATATCGAATGGTTCAACCATTTGCATTCGACCTAGACTCTCAATGTTAAACGCTGTTGAACGCTAAAGGAAAGTTATAAATAGAACTGTTTTTGCTCAATACCCATGATTAGAGTCGATGAACTACTGAAACACTAAAACGTTAGCGATACCATTCTGTAACATTTGAGGAACACCCATTCATGCAGAAAATATTCTTATCATTGGATTTACTAAACTATTTAAATACAAAGTCACCTATGCAAGCATTTAATACCTAAGTAAAAACAAACGTTATTATTTGAAAGAGAACATACTCTTATAGTTAACGGTGTAAGAGTAAGAGTCAAAACTAATGAATACAATGATTAAAGACATCGTTAGATCCCATTAAACAGACGATCGTTTGTCACAACGCATTGTTCGGCTGGCGCGTCGCTGCGATGCAGTGCCTTCACAGCTCACTCGTGTAGTATATTTACTCGTATATTAGATCTCGCAGGCAGCTGTATTGTCCGGCCGGCCGGCGACTCCTCGTCACGTTCGCTAACTATGCCGATAATGACTGCAACAAGATATCCTTGACTCTGCACACAATTATCTGGACACTTTGCATCAGAACTTGACACGGTTGCTTATACACATACTTTTATGCTACAGCAACTATACAAGTCTAACCAATAAAGGCTGAGAATCCATTTAATGAGCATTAAATTATATGACGAGCCGTGTTATTATCGTTTCAAGTTGAACTTGACTTGATTATAATTGTTTATTCATCGATGTTATATAAGTACCAGTTGATCTTCTAATAAAAATACATCAGCACTCAATAAAAAAACTTAAAAATTAATTTGACTTTTATCACAAATGTGGGCCTGAATAATATTAAGGTTGCAATGAGGACTTTGGAGCTGAGTGTCAAAGATTTATGATAATTTAGTTTCTTGAATGAGGATCACGTACGAACAAAGGCTGGTGGTCTTCGACCCTCGGCGACACACTTCCGAAGAGTGCAGTCAGTTAGGGTGTCGTGCCTTGGCTGACAATTAAAAATACAGTAACTAACCAAGTTCAGCTGTGAATCACAGTAGCCGACACTGAAGATAATATTGTATTTAGTAATTGCATTTCCAAGGAATTGACTGACGTGGCCTACGATAAACTGACCTTATAGATGAAAATGAAACGATGCAAACCATAAAAGCACAATAAACCTTCAGAACAAGATTTAGAACTTAAAAATGTCCGTGTTGTACCGTTTTACTGTTATTATATGAACCTATTCAAATATAAGAGCTCACACAATAACAGTGAGCACGTGTCTCATGACAACGTTGCAGATGCATAATTCAAAGCGCATTTGGTTAACATAAATGGAATTAGACTAACAAAGCGTTTTTCTTCACAGGTTCGTGAAGCCAGACGAGGTGGCGAAACTGTGGGGCCACATGAAGCAGAACGAGAACATGACCTTCGAGAAGTTCAGCCGCGCCATGAGGTACCACTACAGGCAGATGGTCCTGGTCTCCGTGCCAACCGCTCGCCTCGTCTACCAGTTCGGTCACAAAGGACCAGACTTCAAGACCGATAACCCCAACTTCGTCAAAGTCAAATCAGAAAACCTTAGCGATTTGTCATATTCTTAGTTTAAATTAAGTAAAACCTAGGCTTAATTTGTTGAAAGTCGATGCTCAGAGTAAGATAAACAGTGATATGTCGATGGTTACGTATAGTAGAATCTTGTCCTTGGAGAGTGTCGTATAAGGAAGATTTCGAAAATACAGTAAATAGTTCGTAAGTTAAAGAAAAGTCGTTGATATTTGATCAGAATTTGAAGATCAGTAGATAATTGTGAAAAATGTTTGTTAATATTTTGAGAAGATAAGTCTACCCAGTGGTAAATGTCAATTGATTTTTCCAAAAAATCATCGATACATCCAAGGGCAGTATTGAATGAATTGAATAGTTATAAATCAGATAATTGAAGAGAAATGGGATCACCTCCAAGGTTTATATGATGCTCCTGTTGGAATGATGTCACGGCTATCGTTTTGATGTTCACTTTATGAATTGTTATTAGGTTGCCTCTTAAAGGAAACTAATCAAATTCATAATGTTTCTAGAACTATAACACAATGTGGTTGATAACTCGAAAGATTTGCTCCCTTATGAACAATTTTTTTTAATCATACCATTTTGGGAATATTACGATTACTGTAATTTTTATAGTTGTGTCAAATTGGAGGTGGTCTCAAAGTTAAGTGTTTTTGAAAAGTTATTTGAATGTAATTAGCTAAGATAGGCTCAATGTTCGAATCGAAATGTTTCAATGGTTGTACTCGTGGATGTTGGATCAATTATTGTTGGATAAACATATTGGTTGGCTGCCGATCGGTTGGATTGTCCCGTCAATTAACTCGTACCGACACGCTGGTATGTCCATATTATTTTTTTAAGTAATTTTATTAGTATTTTATTCTCGATGTACGTTTGTACTGTCGAACAAAAATTTTGACGGTTGTTTACGTAGTAACATTACGAATTTTTGATAAAGTATTTTTAATTGTTGTTACCGTATGATACGTGTGTGTAATACTTAGTGTGTTATGATAATGCGAACATTCCAATTAATTTATATAACTAGCGTTAAGTTGTTTAGTGTCCAGTTACTTTTAATTAATATTAAGCATGTTTCGAGTTGCCATATGTATTGTATACGTAAAACGATAATGTACTTAATTTTATAGTTTCCCTAAATGTATGTCATTTCGCGAACTCTAACGTTTTATGATAGTATTTCATCTCTAATTGTAATTAAAATAAATTTTATATTGTTATTTAAAATTCCTGTCTATGTGTTAGTAAAAATTTATAAAAAATATCGTAAAAAATTGTGCGTTCGTACAAAGAAAAAGAAAATGACAAAAAGATCTGCAGGCCAAAGATTAGTTTTGATGGAAAGAGTTTTGTTATTATAAGAATTTAAAGTAAATTCCATGCTTTTGACAATTTAATTTTAATATTTCGTAGTATTTAAGTTTGCGACTCTCAGGCACACGCTGTGATGTAAGATAAAATTAATCATGTATTTCTGTAAATAGTTCCTTTCGCAGTCATCACTAACTCCCCAGTCTCGCGTTGTTATGTAGATAGCCATATATTTTTATTATCTATACCTACAAAAAACATAAAATACCTAGAGGTAATATATACATTTTCCTTCTTCCTCAAAAACTAATATATTTATTAAAGTACAGATTACAGATAAATATTGATAAGATTGATTTGATGATATTTTACTTACCTATACATCAATGTAATACGAAGCGACAGTACAAAGCCGTGTCTTAGTAGAACAACGATTTTAACTCTCTAACAATAATAATATTATATAGTTTGTTCTTTTTGAATTTATTAAGATCTAAGTTATGGCTAGTCTATTTGAAGTAAAATTTTATATTCTATTTAATGTGGCCTAACTTTGGGAAGTTTTACATAATATAATTTCTACTTTTCATATTTTTCTTTTCATTACTTGTATGCAGGAATAATTTAGTTGACGGCCATTTATGTATGAAATTGAAACAATGGTTGGTACAAAGGTAACAAACTTTATAATAGGTACTTGTCCATTGGATAAGGGACGAATGTTAATCGGATTTCTTTATTAAAATTTTCTCAAAGTTGGGTCACGTTCATAGTTTTCGAGCTACAAAGGTGCATAATTCCAGTTTTTAAGTATTTATAGGTGTTAATAATTTTGTTTCGTATTATGTTCATAATTATATTATAAGATATTTTTTCTTTATTTTAAAAAAATGCAGAAAACGTGTATCATCGTGCAATTGATAAAAGACAGATTTTTATGTATTATTTCGCAATAATTATATGAAAATAAGAAGAGAAATATACGATTTATGAATGTGAATTATATCATTGTTTTATTCAAACCCATTTACACGGAATACCCATCCATGATATTCCAAGAGTGAATTTCAGAAACAGTACAAATTCAATACTACTTTCATTTTTTTGTACCTTTTTTTGGTATCCTGTCTCCATATAAACCGAGTTTCTTTAATTCTGTCATAATATAAATTTGACAAAGCAACTAATAAGTAATAGTTATCACCGCATTATTTGTGAGCTTTATATTTAACAGCCCTTGCAAGGTTCAACCTGCTTCTTGTATCGGGGATCAAAGCTCAACATTTTAATTAACTAACTGATAAAAACGTGAACTGATTTTTTTCCAAATAAATCAAATTAATTGAAAATTCCTTGAATTATCTGAGGAATACGCATTAAAGAAATTACTACTCATATTATAATATCAGTGGCGCTCGCCTGCGCATTTATCCGCGTCCCGAAGAAACTAACTCCCTCAAATAGACAAAAAGTAGTTACTATGTTATTTTGATATATAAGATAATTTACTGCATAGTTTCATCACAATCCATTCAGTAGTTTTCGCTTGAAAGAGTAGCAAACATACTTAGAGATATACTTAGAGACTTTCGCATTTATAATATTGATAGGAGTTCATACCTATATTCAGAACTTGTTATCCTACTGTACAACTTTAATTGGCTCAATAATTATTATTCCTGAAACGTAAAACCCGTATTAATTAAATATGTGTTATAAAGCACATACCATTTGCATGTTTTCGGGAATTTCTGTAACCGCAGATACGCAGCAGACGTCAGCACTTCGGTAGCCAGTTATTGTTCATTCTTCCTTATATACATACCTAATGACATCTACGGCTGAAATGTTCATAACTAAAACAGCTGCGAATCGCTTTGAGAAAAGATGTTGTATATTAGTTCCCTTAGGATGCGGGTGATATCGCAGGCGGGAACCAGCTTATAATATTATTCCTATGGCCTAAATCCTGAGGGGTGAACCTCAAGCCTAAATAATATCCCAGTGTACTGAATCTCATTTCTTTCCGAATATCCCATAATTTTAAAGCCTACCAAACAGACAAACTATCATATTTATATTTATTGGTGAGGATAGTAACAAGGGACCGTTGTTTCACGTCACTATTTCGTTTCCAACATCAAATATGGCGGATATGATGACAGTTTTACAAATGTAGACGGTTTGATTCATATAAAATTCATATTAAAACGAATTCTGCTTGGAGGTTTTTACGCGACTGCAGATATTCATAATTCCTATAGATACATATCTATATATAGCAATCTACTTTTAAAGCTTAGTGAGATATGATAGTAACATTCATCAGATAAAAAATAAATAATCCTAAACCAACTTTAAAGCCGCTGTTTTACGTAAAGGCTACTAAATATTTTTATGCAATTAACTGATAATTTGGTCGCACGTGTGGGTAATTCCAGCTTGGACCAATAGTATATCTTTTTCTATTTTTGTGTATTTTCCCTAGCACCTGATACCTATCTATATTTTTTGACTTGCGTGATAATGACGTTGGGATGGCAAACTTTATAAATATATCCAAGTGTAACTAAGTGCATGCAGGTAACATGGAGCAACTGCCTATCTGGTTCTGACCTTCATCAAACTATCGAGTAACCCTTAGGTTAGACTGGTTGTAATCAAATAATCCCAATTTGTCGGCCGGAGTAAAAGCCTCAGCCAACGTCATGAGAGTTCATTAGAAAATCAGTAGAAAGTAGCTAGGCACCCGACATTTGCGACGAATCCATACAAGTTTTGAAAATCTATCGTCACAAACTATCGTTGACTATGGCCCGTTTGTGGCTTGTCTAGAAGTCCCAAACCCTGGGCACATGGTAAAAGTTCATTTCAAGAGATGTTCAAAACTAATTAAAGTGTGTTTGCGTCATCTATTGAGAAGTAGCGAGAATAATGATTTCTTAACAATTCCGCTATTCAATAATAGATGGCACTTTTCGTTAGTAATCGTAGTTCATTTTATTTAGTTAAAGCCCACTCCTATAGATGGCGCTTATTTAAAAATGAGCATCTCTGAGTCGACTGTGAATAATTCATTTTAGTCTTGCCTACTTCCCTTAATTTTATATCTTCCAGCTGCCCATATCTAGCCTTCATTATTGTCACACAGTGGAAGGGCATCCTATTTGCAACTTGGATGTCTATCAGAGATCATAAGCCTCAGTGTGTTTACTTAATATTCACTTTGCAAAAGACTTACACTAAATTCGTAAATAATTTGATATTAAATAAATCCAAAGTTAAAATAATTAAGATTTATCTGGACGAACTCGAAGTCTGACCCAGGCGCCTCCCTCCAGTTGCATGTTGAAAACATCCTTTGACAGTTGTGGAGGAAAAGTTGTTTTCTCGAAGGGGTATACTTCCATCTCCAGAATGAGCAGGTACAGCATTACTTTAACTTCACACAGTGCGAAGCGAGAACCTGAGAACAACGCCATCTATTGAACGTCAACCGTACTACAGCAACAGTGTCGTTGAAACGCTTGTGTTATTCGTGTTTTTAACTTAATATTTTAATCAATTTAGTATTATACATATACTATATTAATACTTTAAATATTATGGATGTCAAAAGGCTAACTTAAAATCAACCAAGTTTTCCAACAACTTCTCACACACTGTATCCTATCTTGGAGTCATTCAATTCTTTCCAAAAGCCTAGACTTACCGATACAATTTCTTGGCCCCAAGCCAAAAGGGAAATACGTGAAAGGTGCGATTTTGTCTCTGTTTTCCGCTGAAAACCTCTCAGGGTCGAACTTGGTTGGTTCAGGGAAAAACTTAGGGTTCCGGTGGAACATCCAGGGCAATAATGCTACAGCCTGACCGGCACGAATCTGAAATAATGAATAAGAAGATTTTTTTATTTTGGGAAGGGAACTATTTCAATTTAGTTGTTATTTAAGTAAATTTGCAATAAAAAAATACTATTCAATAAATTAAAATCGTAAAAAAGTTATAGTTTTATTATAGGACTAGCGGTCGCCCGCGGCTCCGCCCGCGTGGATGTCGGTTTTCGCGACAAAAAGTAGTCTATGTGTTGTTCTGATATATAACCTATAGAGGACCCCGCGGCTACGCCAGTGTGGATGTCGATTACCGCTACCAAAGCCTAACTTTTGTCGGGATGAGAAGCTCGCGCTCGGACCTCCCGCCTTATTATACCTACCTACCGATTTTATGTATAACTTTGGTATTTCTACACCGATTTCTATGATTCTTTTTTTTATAGAATATGTTATAATGTTATCTTTTGTTAATTAGGCATGAGCGAGAATATTATAAACATAAGAGTAAACAAATCAATAACAAATAATCAGAAAGCTCCGAACTGGTAAACTATCGGGAGTTATACGTGTTATTGTGAGTCAACCATTAAAGATAGACATATGCTGTTGTGGAATGCTGCTGTTTTTTTTAGATAATTTTATGTAGAACATTTCCGTCATACATGATTTCCATGTAGCTTTAACCATTAAGGCTGCACACGCGACGAAAGCTTAAAAAATGGTGTAACTTCTCCCGTTTTCCCAACATTTTCCTTCACTGCTCTGCTCCTATTGATTGTAGCGTGATGAAAAGTATCCTATAACCTGCCCAGGAGTATGAAGAATAATTGTACCAAGTTTCATTAAAATCCGTCCAGTAGTTTTTGTTCCTATTAATAACATACAGACAGACAGACAGACAGACAAAAATTTTACTGATTGCATTTTTGGCATCAGTATCGATCACTTATCACCCCCTGATAGTTATTTTGAAAATATATTACAGATTTATTATAAGTATAGATGAAGCAGAAAGTGTCTGCAGCGAGTCTTCAAAGAAATAATAAGCAGTTATTAGAATAGATAATTATTTTTATCGGTATTTTGTAACGACAGTGTTAACTTACAATCAAATCTTTCGTGGCTCGCTGATTGGGCCTTCCAAAATTGTAGTCTTTCACGCAGACTCTGTCAATGACTGCAGCTGGGGGCCATAATCGTAGACCCTCTAAAACAACATGTTAATTTATCAATCATAGTAATTTTAAGCCACGACTTCAAAAGTAGTCTTAGAAGAAAAAGCTTTGTCCCTGTTGAAACTAATTTCACACCCAAAATAGTATCACCATCTCACCAGACACCACCATGTCTAAATACGTCATGCTCTGTATGCCATCATAGTCGATCTTCCCTTGGTTCTTTTCATTATGCTCCCTGATCTCCTGCAGCAGCCTGTCCTGCACGTCAGGGTTGACTGCCAGCTCGTACAGCAGGAATGACATCGATGTGGAAGTTGTGTCGAAGCCGGCGAATAGGAATAATGCTGCTTGCGCTATTAGGTCCGAGTCTGTCCATTCTGGAGAAATTATTTGACAGTTAAAAGGATGAGGAAATTTTCATTATGACTATGTATATTTTACACGGTAAATACATATGTATATACGAAGCGCTTTCGCCCGCGCCCCGTCAGAACTACTCCAAAATAAGAACCATAGCCTTCCTCGATAAGTGGGCTATCCATCAATGAAATATTTTTTAAATCGATCCACTAGCTCCTGAGACTAGAGCGTTGTACTAAACTCTTCAGCTCTATAATTTATGTTAGTAAATATAGTATAGACGAATATAAGTTACATAGGGTGACACAGTATGTTGTCTTGTGGCGAATATAAATATGTAGGTTCAAGTAATGTTCTGCGGGAAATGCTTAGGCAAAAGTGATATTCAATAGCTAGTATTCATTATCCGTGGCAACAAATTATAGCTTACCAAAATTGTTTTGCTTTCTGCCTATCTGCGACTCTTCAACTGTTGCAAAACCAGCATCGTGAGTCAGTTGGCCTGCATAGAGTGTTATATTTAAGATCATCCAATTTTTTGATTGATGGCAGTGTCAAATAAGACCCAAAACTAATTATACTAATCTAAATATGTAGGCACAGTTGTGCCGTGTGTATGGTACGTGTGTATGTGGATGATCACGCAAATGAGAAAATCTGACCTCTCTTAACTTTCATCAGGATGTTGATAAGGTCATTTCGAACGATGTTGTTCTTCTCTCTATCCTGCATCGTGGTCAGCACCACATTTGAGAAGTATTCTGAAGACTCACGCGGCACTAATGATAGCTTCAGTTTCTAGAAATTTTATCTTCTATTACATCTTTCAGCTGCACGATAGTTAAAAATCCTGGTTAGTCAATAATCAAATTAGAAATGGACCAGTCAATTTTGGTTTCTAAATATATTAAACCGGACTTCAGTCAGTGCACCCAACTTGTAAGTCGGACGTCGCTAAGATGACAAAAGTGACTAGTACTTTTATACCTTCTAGGTTCTATTAAATCTTCTAACCTGAGCAACATTCGGTAAACATCCAAAGAACAAGACCTTCAGAAGTCTATGGAAAGTAAACTTCGTTATAGCCTGACTGTGGACATAGAACTCGGGGTCCGACTCTTGGGAGTTCACCTTCAGACCGAAGGCGCATGAGGCGATGATGTCATTCGCGTACCTTGTCATCATATCCTTGCATTCTACGTCGACGTAGGGTTCTGTAAGAAGTTCTGTATTTATACGTGTCTTGCTTGCGGTGTACCTGCTCTCTACGATTCCATCATTTATATTATGATTATGTCATGTAATAACATGCTACAAAAAATATGCGGTAAAGGAAACCACAGAGGTTTTAAAATGAAATTACTTTCGTGTAAGAAAGTACATGCAGCTACTTGCCAAGTTTAGTTTTATCTGTTATACTTACTTCCAGATGCCCTTATCTTCTCTTTGAGTACTCTTATCATCTCCAAAGCGATCTCCTCCATGAATGGTACCATCAGTCGCATCTTAGAGCTGGTGAACGCCGGGCTCATTGCAGCCCGCATTGCTTTCCATTCATCCCCTTAAAACAATGATTATTTTGTAAGTGATATTATTGGAGCATATGTACATAAGGGTTGTGTTTTTGGTCTCTAGGGCTATAAAATCTATGGGGTTTTGTGTGAAGAGCTACATTCATTGAGTTTATTGTCGGAACACACAATATCAATCATGTGACGCTGGATAGAGATATGGCCTGTGATCAGGGTTTCTACAAAATATCAAAATGGTCAAAATTAAATTAAGGTATTTGTATCTCATTGATCCATTTTTTTCTTTCTAATAAACCGTGTACAACTGTTAAATAAATAAATAGTTATTGATTTTTTTTCAATTGACTGCATTTTGAAATCATATCCCGATTAGAATTAGCCTTTCACTGCACCGTAGTTGTCATCGTAGATCTGATTCAAACGAACTTTTCCGCGTAGGTACCTACATTACAAAACAATCTTAAATAAACACCTGTAATCGGCAATCACGTAGTGTTTGTTCTTTTATCTATAGGTTAAATATAGTATACCTTTACACATATATTCGTATCTTTATGTATATGTACTTGAGATAATTTGTAATCGACGCTTATCGACCAGTCGTACTCATAAATATTGCCATGGACAGTCTGTTGTTGACTGTGTTCATTTATAACATACTGTATATTGTACTTGATTGTTTTTGTTATTACAATATGGTTATTGACGTTTCCCACATGTGTTGTTTTTATTTAAATGTAACGTCCTTTTCATGAAACTGGTTATTTATAACTATTCATATATTGAGTATTATTTTATTTCTATATATATTTTTGTAATTAATAACATAAAATGCCCAAGGTACCATCTGAATTGATTCATCGTTGACTTTCTCACGTTGACCACCATCTCATCTCCCGAGCCTTTTCCTAACTATGTTGGGGTCGGCTTCCAGTCTAATCGGATTTAACTAAGTACCAGTGTTCTACAAGGAGCGACTGACGTCAAATGATGACTGATGTCAAAAATGCGTTAGTTATTACTGATAATCTTCCAAACTGCTTTACCAAAATCTTATTACCTTTTATACCAACTAAATATTATATTGGGGTTGCCTGATAGTGAAACTAGATTTAGATGAATACCCGCGTTTTAAACGCAACTACACCTTATCTGATGTCCTGAATCCGGTCGACTACCCAAGTTGTCTTAGGATGTCTATTTGCTGGTCTTTCAGGCTTCTGACTGAGCATAAAAATCGTTGTTCCGTAAAGTCGATAATCCCATACTATGTATATAGCGCAGAATATATGATACCACATACCTCGTAGCATCAGCAGCCCTCTCCCGAAGAGAGGATCGGAGCTGCTGGTGAAGCCGCGCCTGTCCACAAAATACTCAAAGTCTTTAACGGTGATGCGCTTGATGGCCTCCGCGTCACAGATTACCATGATAGGAGTCACCATGTTGTAATGTCCTACTATCCTGAAAGACAAAAATGGAGTTGTTCTAAAAATAAACTAAAAAAGAAGTAGATATTATACGTGAACATGCGCCAATTCATCTCAATACATTCTTACTGAATAAAGAAATTCAGCACATGGTGATTACCTTGGATTACAATGAAGTACTTTTTGTCTAATCACACTAAATATCAAAGTAGAAATATTCAGTCCTTTCTGTATCAGTCTGTTCAATCTAATTTAATGTTTCAGATTAGTGAAGTTGCGTAACATGACGCAGCTCAAATGTACCAAATATACCCGTAAATTACAGACTCAACTTACTTATCATTAGGAAAAGTCTTCACACAGCGGATCAGGCAATCAATCAAATGCTCCTTCTTAAGTAATAGCCACGTTAAGTTACCAAGGACGGGGACTGTGGGAAGATGGTTCACCCCATGCTTGGACAGCTGGGTGTACACACTGTGAAAGTACAGCACAACCGCCGTGCTGATCACTATCAGCCATGTCAGCAGTACAATCATGGCTGGAACGTAAAACGACACGTGACAATATTTAAAAACAATATTACTGTTGATTTAATCTTATATCTTCTTCTGCCGAGCCTTTTCCCAAGCTACGTTGGGGTCGGCTTCCAGTCTTAACCGGATGCAACTGAATACCAATGTTTTACGTGGAGCGACTGCCTATCTGACCTCCTCAACCCAGTTACCTGGGCAACCCGATACCCCTTGCCAAGACTGGTTATCAGATTTTCTGTCTTCTGACTACGATAAATGAAACTGACATTATTTTGAGATGTTTTGCAAATTGAATATGATAAAGTTCTTTATTTTTGACCTCGTCATCATCACAATTGTGGATGACAGGCATGACAGTGTGAAAACTTGAGCTTAGATAACAGGTTAGTTTTAATCCCACTATAATCATAAATACATAAGTTTATTTATTTATTTAATACTTCTTCCACTCAGGTGGTGAAGAAATAAATAGCAGTGGTAGGCGCTACAGTGAAAAAATAATAGAAAAAGAAAGAACATACAAAGCAAACATACCTACAATACTATTACTCATATATTTAATACACATAAACATCAATTCTACTATATAATTACTATATACAAATATACACTAATAAATAAGTAAGTCGTGGTGGCCTAGTGGTTAAAGCACCAGCCTTTGGAGTATGAAGGTGCGGGTTCAATTCCAGGTCAGGCAAGGACCGATGTAACTTTTCTAAGTTATACGTACTTTCTAAGTTTATCTTGGACACCAATGACTGAAAAGGTGAAGGAAAACATCTCGAGGAAACCTGGACTATAAAGTCTGAAATCACCAACCCGCATTGAGCAAGCGTGGTGACTAACGCTCAATCCTTCTCTGTGGGAGAGGAGGCCTGTGCCCAGCAGTGGGACGATAGTAAGGCTGTGATGATGATGATGATGACTAATAAATAAAACAATATATACATAATAAACACAAAAAAAACTTTTTACAAAAAAGAAATCCGACTGCTAAAACACTAATAAGCGAAAAAAAAACATTTAAGTACATCGCTCTAAAAGTCGGTGTCAAGAAGTTGTAGCTTGTATTTATTTGGACACCGACTTCTAGAGCAATGTACTTAAAAGTTTTTTTTCCCTTTTTAGTGTTTGAGAAGTTAAGAAGAAGAAGTCATTGGTGTCCAAGATATACTTGGAAAGTACATACAAACATAGAAAAGTTGCATTAGTACTTGTCTGAACTGGAATCGAACCCACGCCTTCATACTTGCGAGGTTGGCTCTTTAACCACTAGGCCACCACGATTTCCTTAAATAATATTATAGTACTAGTAATTTAGTAGTAGTAATTTACACTACTAACCTGCGAAAAAAACTGCAACAAAATAACTAACAGGCAGGCGGCGCTCGCGCACTTGTTTTGTGACTGACTGGCCTGTATGCTAAGGGCTGTTGGCAGTAAAAATACATGTTATTCTCGAACTGGATACTGATTAAATAAGTACTTTTGTTTTATATTTTTCTTTGTGATTAAAATGTCTATCTAGAGGTACGAGGCTTATGAGGAACAATGATAATGAACATTAAAACAATACAAAAATTGATCCAGCGTTTTATTCAAGACCCGTTACACCTTACAGTCAAATAAATATTTAAGCTTGCAGTTTTAGCTTCATAATTGTATATGTTATACGAACTTATAATTATTACAAACAAAATATTTTTTTAATTATTTGCCATGCAAAACATGAAGTTAGGAACATAAATATGAATACTTTTGGTAATAACTTGAAACTCATTATTTTTATTTAAGCAATGTAGGTATCTATATATTTAATTATATACCTACTTGAGCTAATTATCAACATGTTTATAGCCTCAATGAATTAAATGACATTACATTTTTATTGTCACAATGATGCATCATAAATAGTTATCGTATTTTTAATTGTTCTTATCTATATTATATTGTATATTGTATTATATATATATTGTATTGTATATATCTATATTGTCTATTTCTTGTTTAACTAAGCTTCTCATTCGATAATCAAAATGCATTATATACAAATAATGTTGGCAGATGTAAAATTAAAAAAGAGTCTTATTTGCTTACTTAAAAAAAAAGCGTAATTCCAGGTGAAATTGTCCTAGGTTGAAAGTTTGGTTGGTTGAGGTACAGGTTGAAAGTTTGGATGTCTATTGAAGATTCATAAAAAATAGTTCAGTCCTTTAATAAATTGTGAACGTGAAACAAACATACAAACTGACACACAGAGTTGTCTCCGAGGAGGACAGGGCGATTAGCTGAAAGTGGTCTTCATCATGACTAGTGACAATAACAGTTACATATTTATTATTATTATAACGATATCTGTCAATAAAAAAAATAAATGTCATACATATAAATGAGAATATCCTAGTGACATGAAACGAATTACTTTGAAACATCCATGAAACTTTTTTTCCGGGTCGGATCAGGTTTCTTTTTCTCCTCCTAGAACACCTATCGGATCTACCAAAAAATTTCAAACAAAATGTAAGAAAAATAGTTCTACTTACAAAATTTACCAATGCACTAATTTTAGGAGTAGGTAATTTATTGTGTAATTTAGAACTACTATTATACACAGGTCATTGACTCTCTCCTTTATCGTTTGCAAAGTTGCACTCATTGCAGTATCAATGCAATATAAGCTCTCAAGGTTAGCCATAAGTATCATAATCGAACGTGCGCAAACCACGAATCATAAAACCATCATATGCCCTTATTTTGAATCAGGTTTGCAGGCGAGTGACGAACTGACGCAAACAAGATGTAAAACGTGAAATAACTGGGTGTTGCCTGCATATGTGGAAAATCAAAATAAAATATTGGAGAAAGTTTTTAATACTCGTCCTGATTATTTTAATCAGTTATTTTCCATGCCTATGATGAAGTACAGCTTCTAAAATGCATAGAATAGAATAAAATAGAATATCGTTTATTTCTTAGTATATGGTAAATTACAGATATTAAAATTATAGAATGGTTCACATGTACTACCATATCTGGTGTAGAAATATTACAATTACATTTAACATTTTATAATACTTACATAGTAGAATCAATGAGGTATAAGCTGGTATAAGACAATAGTTGACGTGGTATAAATAATGCAATATGCAAAGTAATTGATTACTACGGTTCCATAAAATCTTAAGCCGTATAAATAATGTTGTGCAATGTGGCGCCAGTAGAACTGCGCAAAGATCAACCATAAGCGAAACTGGCGCAATACGGAGTAATTTTGATTTATTTAGGTAGAAGCGAGTAAATTGTGTTGCAATTTGATTTTAATGATAATGTAATTATTCTTAATCAATGTATATATACGAACTGAAGTGAACCATCAAAAATTCCCTTCTATGCTGAAAAAAAAACGTATGAAAGTTAGATATTATATTACCAATTTTGTTTATAAAAACAAGAAGAAGAAGAAAATAAAATTCTCGTAATAAAATTAAACCTTGCCATGTGATTAGAAAGGTTCCCATTCATACTCTTACTAAACATGAAAGTATATCAGTTAGATTTTTGTCTACTTGGGCTATCTAAAATATTATGTGTCGATAAATAAGTAGGTACTTTTCTAGATAAATATTCATATTAGCAACTAATATCGCAATTATTTTCTCGACAATCACAATGACTTGTATATTCATAATGTACATACATATGTATTAAATAAATTACTTATATCGATAAACTCACATTTGTCTCTTCAGTGTGGGCTTTTTCTTGTTGTAATTACACGCTTCGCACTTATCTTCCGGATCTATTGATAGGTACTAGTGACGTCACAATAAGAGGTAGCTAAAGGTGCGCCAAAAACGTGTTATAGATGGGTGATTCTTTGGAACACGGTTTTGACGTGTTTTTGACTGAAGAACATATGAAAATAATCTCCAATTTCAATGCCGATTTTAGGTTTTATGGCAAATTTAAATGTCTATCGAGGCCTCATGTAGCTGATTGGGATTAATTAAAAGAAACAATAATTAAGTTTGCAGAAAACAGTAAAACCTAATTAGTCTGGTGTGTCCCAACGACGATTTTTGTTGAATCATTTAGATTGGTGCGAGCTACGGTCGCTTTACACTAAAACTAATAAGTTCAAATGATCTTTAAATAGTTGTTTTCTAATATTTTAATATTCAAATCCATCATAATAGTATATTTTCATAATTACATGATTTTAAAAATTGTCCCCGACTAAATTCATAATTAAGCTGGCTCGATTTGTTCAAGCAATATTTAGATGTAAAAAACAGTGCTCAATATAATAAATTCTACTCGTTATTGATCGCGTCGGTCAGTGCCGATCTGTAGCAGGGAGTGCTCGTGCGCCGTCGTAGTTTTGCAAATAATTACGATCGAATGTTGTGATCTGGCGATTGTCACGTAAGTAGTATAATTCATCTGCCTTAATTTACGTAAGGTGTGTCTTTGCTTTCGTTTTGTTACCAAACTAAAGTTTATAATCACATGGTTTATTAACTAGTTATTGCACGTTTAATTCTTTATGTTCCTAAATAAAGGAGCATGATTTGATTATCTTCAAATTCCTAATTTGTCTGGCCCCCATTAGTCTGGTTTCATCTGGCTCTTAAAGCCAGATTAATTTGAAGGGGTCATATAAATTAGGTTTCATTCAAATTCGGGCAAAATTCAAAACAAAATTATGTGGTCTTGCGGTCGGAAGTGCATCTACTATACTAGAGGTCCTAGGTTCACGTCTCAAAGCTCAAAGTCGCTCAACGAGCTATGGGCTATGCTCGGTGTTTCTCTTCGTGTTCGAAAAAGTCACCGATATAGCCCACCGGATTAGCAAGGTGAAGTACCAATGGGCAGGCCATATTGCTCGCTGAGCAGAAGGCCGATAGGGTCGAAAAGTGCTAAAGTGGAGACCACCGACTAGCAAGCGCAGCGTAGGACGTCCACCAACAAGATGGACAGATCTTATAAAGGTCGCCGGAGCACACTGGATGCAGGTCGCTTCTAACCGGTATATGTGGACATCTAAAGAGGAGGCCTATGTTCAGCAGTAGACGTCCTATGACTAAGATCATGATGATGATGAACAACAAAAATTAGAAAGAAAGAGATACAGAAAAAAATTACAGGTGAAAATTACAGAAGTACTGAGTTTTGAGCTGCAAAGCAAGCAAAACACCCCACCACAAAGTCAAGCATTTGCGTCTAAACGGCTGAACGGATTTATCTTACTTTGGTCTTGAAATGTTCGTGGAGGTCTAGGGAAGGTTTAAAAGGTGAGAAGAGTAGGGCAGAGTAGGGCAGAGTAGGGCAGAGTAGGGTAGAGTAGGGCAGAGTAGGGCAGAGTAGGGGCAGAGTAGGGGAGAGTAGGGCAGAGTAGGGCAGAGTAGGGCAGAGTAGGGTAGAGTAGGGCAGAGTAGGGCAGAGTAGGGCAGAGTAGGGCAGAGCAGGGCAGAGCAGGGTAGAGTAGGGCAGAGCAGGGCAGAGTAGGGCAGAGTAGGGCAGAGTAGGGCAGAGTAGGGCAGAGTAGGGCAGAGTAGGGCAGAGTAGGGCAGAGTAGGGGCAGAGTAGGGCAGAGTAGGAGCAGAGTAGGGCAGAGTAGGGCAGAGTAGGGCAGAGTAGGGCAGACTAGGGGCAGAGTAGGGCAGAGTAGGGCAGAGCAGGGCAGAGTAGGGCAGAGTAGGGCAGAGTAGGGGCAGAGTAGGGCAGAGTAGGGGCAGAGTAGGGCAGAGTTATAGGGCAGAGTAGGGCAGAGTAGGGTAGAGTAGTGTAGTGTAGATTAGGGTAGAAGAACGGGAGCGAAGCCGCGCGGGCAAAAGCTAGTTTACTTAATATTTTTTATGAGAGTCAATAAGTAGATGTGGGAGTAATGATATCAGTGTTTGTTAATTATTTTACAGTTAAGTCTATTGCAAAAAATAAAGGAGTTATCATTCATTTGTATCCCTCTAATTAATATGGTGCAAAATCTCATTCGTCTGCCATTGCCATCATTAACCTGGCTCACCAATTAATCAGCACTTTCTAAATCCTAATCTACATGATGCAAATCAGTGCCTTCGATATATGTTATTGCATATGATGCATTGGACCAAATTATTATGTTAATTAAGATGTAATGATAAAAAAAAATTGAGCCAGATCAATGAGTCAAAAACCCTCTGTTTCAAAGAATCACCCAGATGTGTTTGAGAGAAGCTGAAAAAACTTTTTTGTTTCAATGATCTGCCTAGGCTTTTCCCAAGCTATGTCGTCCCAAGCTCGCGACAACAATTTTGATGCATAGCAATCATATCTGTTGCATTATCGTACCTGGAATTATTCGTAGCCATTATATGGTTCAGTCCTTAGGAGAGCATGACTGGTACTACGACGAATGAGAAAATAGACGGTTAAATAGTAGTTAAAACATAGTATGACGGCATCCAGGCCGATTGTCGGCTACGACGGCCGTTCTCTTTTATGGAGATCAGCCAGCTGCGCAGGACATATTATAGTGCACAAGCATTCGCGCAGACACAGGTGCACTCTCTATTCCCTCGCTCTCATAGTCCGATGGGACGGCAATCCGACACGACCGGAGAGAGATCAGGCGCAGGACCGACATTTACGTGCTCTCCGATGCACGGGTAAATCAATCACCAACTTCCAGACTCCAGGCTGCTTTATGAAAGTTTCTCAAAACCCACAAAGCGATTTCGGCCCGACCCAGGATTCGAACCCGAGACCTCGTGCACAGCAGTCGCGCCTTTGCGACCACTAGACCAACGAGGCAGTCAAACAACATAGTATGACAACTGGTGTAGTACAATGAAATCCAAAAAAACGCATTGTACAAATATTATTTTTTACCTTATAGTAAACATTAAAGGAGGTCAGATAGGCAGTCGCTCCTTGTAAAACACTGGTACTTAGCTAAATCTGGTTAGATTGGAAGCCAACCCCAACATAGTTGGGAATAGGCTTTGGAGATGATGACCTTATAGTAAACATTGCGCTTGTACAACCTTTTCGATTTCCTATTGTTGACTATGCCGATGCCGGCTATCTTGATATCAGAGAGGAGCAATTTAGTATACTCGACCTACTTCAAAATGTTTGTATAAGTTTTGAATTTCGTGTTAAGCTAAGTGGCTTCCAATACGACTTCGTCGGAATGCTCATATACTCTTCTCATTGTACAGTATTCTTTTTCACCTAACGACCCCTTCTTACCTTAAAAATCGCTTTGAGATTGTCTGTGACGCATTCAAGATTTCTTAGGCTATCAGAAAACCTAAAATTGAAGATGCCAGTGCACTCCAGGTTATTTAATGATGAGTCGTCAGCTGTACAAGCCATGCATCTGTGGAATGCTTTGCCGGTGACAATAACACGTGTGCAGTCGCTGGCAGTTTATTAAAAAATGGTGAAGGATCACTCCATGGCTTAGTAATGTATCATCGCTATATTGTTGTTTCACATTTTTGACATTTGACATAACCATGCTGTTGTTGTATTATGATCTGAGATTATGATGTTGTGGAGTATAGGATAAATTTCATTGTAGAATAACCGCTCAAAAAGTTTCGATAAGCCAGACAAAATAGAAATTCGATGATAAGTTTCTACTCTTCCACTTATTTATTTATTTATTCTTTATGTCCTTAAAGATTATGTTTTATATTTTGATGTATGTACGCCTTAAACTGCCCGCATTCAATTCTTCTACTGTGCAATTCTATCAAAGGTTTGTCTGCAAGAAATAGCTTTTTAGCGTTTTTGTGTTTGTTGTTTCCTATGTTTTTAATTATTATGGTGTGCAGAATATCTATCTAAACACTTATTTGTTTTGTCGACATGCATTTATGTAGGTACATAATAACACGGGGTTAAAACTGACATCTGTTGTATCAGTTGTATCTCTTTAACAATAGGTAGTCGGTGAGTCTTTCAATATTTTACTAAAAGTTTTCTACAAAAAGAAAAAGAAAACTGACTTCTAAAACCACTGAAAAGCACAAAAATACTTTTGAGTACATCACTCTAGAAGTCGGTGTCCAGAGGTTGCAGCTATATTTATGTTGAGACCGACTTCTAGAGCGATGTATGTACTTAAGTTTTTTGTGCTTTTCAGTGTTTTTAGAAGTCGGTTTTGTTTTTTTTTGTGAAAAGTTTTTTATTTTTAGCTTTTCAGTTTCAATGTCCAAAATTCTATTTTTGTAGTCCTCCATATACATATATGTATCATATATCTATCATAATTCACGTTGGTGGGAGTTTTTTGCTTTTCAGTGTTTTTAGAAATCGGTTTTCTTTTTTTTTGTAAAAAAAATATCCTTCTTAATAAGCTTTTCAATAAGATAATCCAGTTGTAACTGTTTGCTAGAGCGACTAGACCAGAAGAATCATTTGTATGCGTCACAATACCTTTTTTTCCGTGGGAAGTCATTAAATGACCCCTCCCGGTGAGGGTGCAGCTGGAGGGAGTGTCAGACTTTTACTGACTAAAACCCACTATGTTCATTCGGGAGGACCCTGTGTGCCAGGGTCATCGAACTATTGCGAACAACCCGCAGCCCAGATGCGTCACAATACCTCACACCGGTAGAATCTCGCCTTATAAAATTTAATATAAGGTTGAGAACTTTGAAATAACTTTGATATTATACAACAATAATAACAACACCATATTTTTTACCTTTTTGTCACAAATCCGGCTTCTTGATTGCGCATCGTAATGTTGTATCTTATCAGATAAGTATATTCTATAGTTAAAACATGTAACTTAATAAACAAACACAAGTGCTATGCTCTTAAGTAGTCTGGCACATGCCTACTTAGAGATAACGTCAGATATAAAAACATACCTACACCTTATATATCAGCTTAGTCTGCTCGTAGTACAGTCAGAAACGGACTATTCTGGTTTCAAGCAACACGTGCGCGCATCACTAGCTTGAATTTAAAATTACGCGATTTGTTAATTTATCGATAATTGTTGCGGTTTCAAATACTAGTGTTGTGATATACGGCATAGTAAGTTATTTTTGTCATTGCTTATATTATATTTCATTTCTGCGGTTTTGTTTTTTTATGGAAGTTTTTTTTGTGGGTGGCAGATACATACTTGTTTTGTTTGTTAATATATTTTTTTTTTACAGTAGGAAAGTGCATTCAGTCTGTTTGGTTGTTTTTTTGGAAAACATTGAACTTATTGTAAGAGTGAATATCCAACGAAGAACCGCTGACTTTAACTTTACCCCGTTGCCGTCGTTTCAGCCGAAAGACTGAACTGTCCCCTGCTGGACAAAGGCTTCCAGGAGATCCTCATAGACTATCGCCTCTCCCCAGGCGGAGAGGTGTGCCGAACTTTCATCGGCTAAAACTACCCCGGTGTCTACTCGCACGTGCCCGCGGGGCCGCGGGAATCCTCTTCTACTCCTTCTCTCGACTCTTCCGCAGCCCCGCACTAGTGCTGGCCCGGCTGACCGGGCCTCGCCTCCTGCACTGGGGTAGTGTGGCGTTGAACTACCCCGCGCGCGCCTCAGCCTCGGGTCCATAGACTAGGGGGCGGAGGCTTCCCCAAGACCTTCGCCAATGGACCCATACAGGCCCTTCTGCGGTCGGAGAAGGGAGTCGTGATCTCCCTCTCGGATTCCTTCCGCGACATCACATCCTCGCAGTAGTGCACTACCAAGTGGGGTCCGAATTCCCATCGGCTGTCGAGCACCAATCTCAGATACTTCATGGTGGACTCGACAATTATCCGGGCCCCACGATTGTGACGCTAACCACGATGTGTGATCCCGGCGCCGGTGCACGTCGGGCGCTATGCAACACTATGGCCTCCGACTTGTTAAGGGCCACCTCCAGACCCAAGCTTTTACTTTTACAAAAGAGATTTTAATTTAGAGTATATTCGCAAATTAAAGACACATTTACAAAACCTTACATGGTCCGATGTTTACCTAAATCATCATCATCATCTCCCGAGCCTTTTCCCAACTATGTTGGGGTCGGCTTCCAATCTAACCGGATTCAGCTGAGTACCAGTGTTTTACAAGGAACGACTGCCTATCTGATCTCCTCAATCCAGTTACCCGGGCAACCCGATACTGATTGGTTAGACTGGCGTCAGACTTACTGGCTTCTGACTACCCGTAACGACTGCCAAGGATTTTCAATAACAGCCGGGACATACATTATAACGTGCCTTACGAAACACAGTTTACCTAATTACCGACCTAAATTCTGAATTTAATGAATTTCATGATTGGATGTGTCTACTTTATAATCTCTGCTTTCCGACAGTAATATTTAGAGTTAATAATAATAATAAAAACACAAAAGTGGATAAGCATAGGGTTAAGGCAAAGCTGTAAAACTAAACGGAAACTACGGTACAATTACTATTAAAACAAAAATACTAGCAAAAGAAACAGGTACTATAATAGTTACTCTAATTATACTAAGAAAGTGCGTAAATTTGACAAAAAATATTGTAAACATAACATATTTAAACAAACATGATAACAAATGCAAAGCAACTTGGACTGTAATTAAAAGCAAAATAAATAAAATACCTTCTAAAAATAACATATAGATATCATAACCTGAAATGGTAAGGATATCACAAGCCCTTTCAAAATAGCCTCTATATTTAACGACCTTTACACTAATTTAGCCCAGGTAAAAGTTCAAGCAAATTCTAAACAAATTCTTACTCCAAGTATACATCTCGACTCGATGTTTCTTAAACCAATGCCACCCAATGAGGTGCGGAAGGAAATAATGTCCCTAAGCTACTCAGAAGGTAATGATGTACATAACGCTAAAATCATAAAAGCTTTTTGTTATGACTTATGTGGAATCTTGACGCACCTCATCAATATGTCATTTTCTTGGCATATTTCCCGACAAATTAAAATTCTCCATAAAAAAAAAAACAATAAAAGAAAATGATGTGAACAATTATCGCCCCATCACATTAATACCCATCTTAACAAAAATTTTTGAAAAATGTTTGCATAAGAGACTACTTGATTATTTTAATCAAATTATGGCCAAAGAGCAGTTCGGATTAAAAAAAAAAAACAAATCAATACCCTTGCTATATTTTCACTTATGAAAACCATACTCTCAAATGTTGACAATAGTTATCCTACTACCGGTTTTTTTCGTATCACATGAATTATTACTCAAGAAATTAGATTCTATCGGAGTTAGAGGTCCTGGACATCAGTGGATAACGTCATTTTTAAGTGATAGATGGCAAAGCGTCGATATAAACAAAATTAATAAAAACAAAGATATGGCTTCATACTATTCAGAATAAAATTTTAATAAATATGGCCTTCCACAGGGAAGTGTCCTAGGCCCCGTACTATTCTTAGTCTATATAAATGATATTATTAAAGGTTGCAGCGTTAGCAGAGCGCCGTATTGCGTTAATGTCTAAATTTTGTACAATTGGTCCTTTAAATGTCTATGTGTCACTAGTACGTCATGAAAGTTATTTACTTTCAATAAAAACACTAAACATAACATTTGTTCCAGGCCATGATTCTTGTCCTGGTATGGGTATTGTTGCTAATCGCGGCGGTAGTGCTGTACCTCCGCCAAGTGTACTCCAAGTTCTCTCGATATGGTGTCAAGCACTTCAAGCCAGTGCCCTTCTTCGGCAACATGACCAGAGTTTTCTTACGACAGGAACATGTCATTGATGAATTCGTAAGGCTCTATAACAGCTTTCCTGAAGAGAGGTGAGCATGGGTACCTCTTTAATTTCTGTAGGTTTAATTTTGTCAACTTTTTCTCCTAAATTTGCTTTACGAGGCAATTAATAGTTAACTTTCGTTGTCGATGTGTGATGATATATTTATAAAATAGAATAATTGATGCGATACTAGTTAATTTAATGAAATATTCTGTTTACAGGTTCGTGGGCAGATTTGAGTTCCTCAGTGAGTTGGTGGTGATCCGCGATATCGAGCTGGTGAAGAAGATCGCCATCAAAGATTTTGAATACTTCCTCGATCACCGTTCTGAGTTGAGTACAAGTGACTCATTCTTCTCCAGAAACTTGTTCTCTTTGAAAGGTATCCAGAGCTCAATATATTTTCTGTAGTCTTGAATAATTTCAAAGAAGATGAAAGGATTATTTACAATCGCAATTTTTTTACAGGCCCAGAATGGAAAGACATGCGTTCTACTTTGAGTCCAGCATTTACTAGTTCAAAGATGCGTCTAATGGTACCTTTCATGGTGGAAGTTGGCGACCAGATGATGGCTTCACTTAGAAATAAGATCAAAAAATCTAAAAGTATGTATGATGATAACTGTATGCTACGTGATAAGGATTGTTGATCTAAGGATACAAAAAATATGATGCAGTATGAAAAAAAAATTTTTTTGAGACAATATATTTTGCGAAAATCAGCTGCTCTTTTATAAAACCTATCCAGCAATTTTATATAATAAATATTTTTACAGATGGTTACATAGACCTTGAATGCAAGGATTTGACGACACGATATGCCAACGACGTGATAGCCTCCTGCGCCTTCGGTCTAAAGGTGGACTCTCACAACGATACTGATAACGAGTTCTACGCCATGGGCAAGCTCGCTTCTACCTTCAATTTCCGTCAGATGCTAATGTTTTTCGTAATTACGAATGCACCTAAAGTAGCTAAGGTAAGTCCGTTTAGCATTATTTAAAGCCTTACATTTATGGCGTTTCATGAAAGGTTTCATCAATATGTGCATGAGTAGTATCTGATTGTATTTTATGCAAGTAATAAATGATATTTTTAATAAAATAAAACAATTGAATCGTCAATGTCACAAAGGAATATCGCAATATAGTCCTTGTGTTACAGTTCAAATCACTCAATCTAAATCACGTGGTTCCAAGGTCAATGTTGAAGTTATATTGGATGAATGGCAAGACCTACAATCTATATTCCTAAATTCGTCCAGTACAGTATACAGTGTACAGCTTCATAGCAAACGACTAAGATTAATCGAAATTTTAGTCTTTACTGATTAAAAATAAGTTCTATAGTAAATATCTGAGCTCCTGTTTTGATCAAGTGTTGTAGAAAGAAGCTTAAGCATACCTTAATAATAATAATGATTTGATCTCATTTGCAATCACGAAGTAGATGAAGAATACTTTTGAAAATAATTTATTAACGTTTCACAGTTCTTGAAGTTGGACTTTATTTCGGAGGTGTCGAAGAAATTTTTCAAGGAATTAGTTCTCGATACGATGAAGAATCGTGAGACTAATAACATCATTAGACCTGATATGATTCATTTGCTAATGGAAGCCAAAAAAGGTATGAACAATAATAATTTCTGTTATTCAAAAAATGAAGTAATTGGTGTTGATCATGTAAAATTGATTGTAACTCGTACCCATCCTTTATCAGGTAAATTGACTCATGAAGAAATCAAATCTGATGGTGTAGCTGCTGGCTTCGCGACTGTTGAAGAATCTGCTGTTGGACAAAAGGAAATTACTAGAGGTACGTTGTAAAGTTTTCGCCCAAATACAAAATTTAAACTGACGACGACCAAGAGATATAGAAACTAACAAAATAAACAATCAAAGCTTAGCATGATTAGCAAGACCAAAAATAAATGCAATGTGAAATAACTTGAAGTAATTTAATACTTGTCATAATATTTTGTTCCGGGGCAAGAACTGACATTGTGTTTGCAATCTGGCTGACTAAGTAATGTCAGTAGTTATTTAATTGTAACGCCAACCTGTCGTGTGTATTTTTTCTTCCTTCTAGAAAATATGAGAATAGGAATTGATAGCTATCAATTTGAAACATTTCTTTATCCTAATCAAATGAGTTCAATTCCAGTATGGTCTGAGGACGACCTCATCGCGCAAGCAGTATTATTCTTCATCGCCGGATTTGAGACGGTGTCTTCTGGCATGTCATTCCTGTTGTACGAGTTGGCTATCAACCCTGAGGTCCAGGAGCGACTGGCGCAGGAGATTAAGGAGAATGACGCTAAAAACGGCGGCAAGTTCGACTTCAAATCCATTCAGAATATGCCGTATATGGATATGGTAGTATCTGGTAAGCAGACCATATTTTTACTAAATCAAGTTATGCTTAGAGTTAGCACTTCATATATTCAAAGAGATTCAAGACATGGACTCTGGAAGTCTTCAACGAGGAAGGATTGTTATTTAATTATTTTTTCTGACGTACAAAGCGGTTCAGAAGTTTGTACACGATACTCTATAACTGTTACATCACAAGCAAATAGAAATACAGACTCTGATAAGGTAGAGAAAACCCTTCATCTAATTATTGTTTGCTTTTTTTGCAGAGTTGCTGCGTTTGTGGCCTCCCGGGATAGCACTAGATAGGGTTTGCACTAAGGACTATAATTTAGGAAAACCCAACAAGGACGCAAAACACGATTTTATTGTAAGTTTGATATCCATAACATCGCTAGAACTTAGTATCTACTAGCGAAAGTTATCTATCAAATTAGAGATACCTGCCGAAGTATCTCAGAGATAATTTTATATTTGCTTATAACTTATCATATTAGTAGACTTATCATATTTTTGAAATGTTGAAATTCGAAAAATATATTTTTCTTGTCGTATATGTCTATTTATTTACAATGTGTTTATTAAAATAACTCCATTATTTTTGCTTCTACAGGTCCGCAAAGGCACAGGTATTAGCATACCAGCGATTGCCTTCCACCGTGACCCGCAGTTCTTCCCAAACCCCGATAAGTTTGACCCCGAGCGCTTCTCCGAGGAGAACAAGCACAAGATCCAGAGTATTGCTTATATGCCCTTCGGTGTTGGACCTAGGAACTGTATAGGTGAGCAGTATTGCTATTACTCCAGACATATATTAGAGGAGCTCGTGGCTAAGTAACAGCGGCAAGTATTGATTGATCGTATAGTAAAGCGACGTGTGGTGCGTTCAGTCCGTGGACTGAACTACCGACTAACCGATAGGAGCTGCTTATTTAACTTACAAATTATCTTAAAATGAATCTGCTGCGTCCATTCATACATGATTACGAGATTATAGATTATATTTCAAAAATGCTCTTCAAAAATTCTCCAAGATCTTTATTCTATCAAACGTTAAATAAAAAACACTTACTAAAAGTATATTTTTCCATTTCTCAGGATCTAGATTTGCTCTTTGCGAGTTGAAGGTGATGGCTTACCAGATTCTGCAGCATATGGAGGTGTCGCCCTGTGAGAGGACCTGTATACCAGCCAAGCTTGATATTGAGACCTTCAACCTTCGCCTGAAAGGAGGTCACTGGCTAAGATTTAGACCGAGGCAGTAAACGAGGCTGTTTATAGTATTAGAATGATGATTTGGTTCAAAATTGACGTGAAATATTGAGGTAGAGTACGAAGTGCAGTTTGATATTATTGTTATATCTATGTATGGCATTATTTAATATAAAGTTTTTTGACAAACCGTTGTTTTATATGTGTATATTATGACGTGCGTCGATATAATATCCATAACAGATATATTTGCATGGTCACTATATTACTAAAACATAACGTGTAGGCTCAATGTTTCTCTCTGTGAGCGGAAGGTGAATGTATTCTGGAAATTCCCGCCAAGCTTGCAACTTACAATTTAAACATAAAGATGAAAGGTGAGGAGGAAGACTCGACTGGTAGACTTGAATCAACTTCTTCTAACTAAATACTTACAACTACTTTTGTCATAGCTATGACAATGGTCAAAGAACGTAACCTTGAGGCATTCCTTACAAATCCCAGTAATAAAACATTGGTAGTTCAAAAGAGGATAAAATAAAAGTGGTAAAAATTTTTTTCCGATAGGGCCAAGGTCTGCCTGGTCTGTGGGTTGTTTGTAAGAGTAACCGTGGCCCTGGCACACAGGACCATAGTGGATTTTAGTCAGTAAGAATCTGGCACTCCCTCCAGCTGCACTTTCAGCTGAACGGGTCATTTGATGATTTATCACCCCAATGTATGTACTCTGGGCACACACATCGTTGTTTGTGATGAAGTGTGTGCAGTTTAAACGCAGAGTGAATTCCTAAGTGCAGTGAGTTCATCAACATCTTTCAATCCTCCAATCATCGTCAACATCCTATATAGGTACTCACTAGCTTAAGAAAACCACACGCCTATGTTACACATGGCGATATTCCGCCAAAATTGTTCGCGAACAAAAAAGGTGCATGCGTGGGCGCGAGCCCACTGCTACCATGTGTTCGGGCAAAAAGGTTGCAATTTCACAGGCCATTTGTTATTGTTTGCAAGAGCGACTAGACCACAATAATCATTTGTATGTGTCACAATACCTCACCGGTAGAATCTCGCCTTATTAAATTAATATAAGGTTGAGAACTTTGAAATAAGGCGAATTACAGCTTTGAAATAACTTTGATATTATACAACAATAATAACAACACCATGTTTTTACTTACCTTTTTGTCACAAATCCGGCTTCTTGATTGTGCATCGTAATGTTGTATCTTATCAGATAAGTATATTCTATAGTTAAAACATGTAACTTAATAAACAAACACAAGAGCTATGCTCTTAAGTAGTCTGGCACATGCCTACTTAGAGATAACGTCAGATATAAAAACATACCTACACCTTATATATCAGCCTAGTCTGCTCGTAGTACAGTCAGAAACGGACTATTCTTGTTTCAAGCAACACGTGCGCGCATCACTAGCTTGAATTTAAAATTACGCTTTTTGTTAATTTATCGATAATTGTTGCGGTTTCATATACTAGTGTTGTGATATACGGCATAGTAAGTTATTTTTGTCATTGCTTATATAGGTAATATTTTATTTCTGCAGTTTTGTTTTTTATGGAAGTTTTTTTTTGTGGGCAGCAGATACAAACTTGTTTTGTTTGTTTACATATTTTTTAGAGTTGGACAGTTTTTTTGGGAAAAAATTGAACTTATTGTAGGAGTGAATATCAAACGAATAACCGCTGACTTTAACTTCTACCTATTGCCAAGATAATTAATTTATTGATTGAAATAATTTTTCTATGTTGGCTGACAATTCGACAAATTAAAAAAAATGCCTTAAAAATATTTTTTCTAAATAACTGCGTAGTAGAAAAGTGTTATGAAATATAGGTTAATTCATAGCAAATTCATGAATGAGACTAAGAATTACGAACTATCCGGATTACTGGACCGCGAATAATACTGGTTATATAAGAATTTATAATTACGTAAAATATGGAAAGTGACTACTGAAACCTGTTTTAAAACAGCGTTAAAGGTGTTGACCTCAATCAGTGATCGAAAAACAACCTTATCTCTAATACTTTAAATTTAATTTTCATTACAAATCTTTCCCATATCAAGTGACTTTTATTAAATTTATCGCAACCAAAATATTAAGGTGGACTGTACGTTCTCTTAATAAGAAGAACTTACTACATTACATAGTTACAGTACATACGCCAGCGCATCAAGCTACGTAACTGTCAAATTTTCCCAATCAACTTTGTAGGTACCATATGCTTCAGCGATAAAGTTGAAAATATATTAAGGAAATTTCACAGATTGTAGTTACTTTATGTGATAGTGACTGTAGCTACCTAAAGTTTAATTTGAATGATAGGGTGAGATTTCACCAAAATGGTAGGTAGACATTTGTTCGCGAACAAAAAATATGGTTGCACACAGGGAATTTGATACTTAGAATTTATTTTGTGGTTTGCCGCACACCGGCGGCAACTCACCTATTCATATTGCGACTCGAATAATACCTACTTACGCTTCTACGAGTATAATGCATTCATTAAAACGTGTAAACATCTTATACTACGTGACCCACCTACTAATAAATACCTATAAAATGTTATTAGTACCTACAAATGCAGGGGTTTACTTAACATGATCTCATAAGGTACACAATTGGTATACCTATTAAAAAGCTAGCGAGTTTGTTTTTGTTTGAATGCAAAAATCTTAGGAGCTCTAGAAATCCCATTTATCGAGAAAGAGTAAAGATTGGTGCATATGTAGGTGAAAAAAAGTCTGGGTTTAAATAACTTCTTTAAATTTTAAATTTAAATACCTAGTTGATAACTATCACAGCATTAATTACTTAAATAACATAATGACGTAGCCTGCTGATTGGTTAAGATAAGTACTCGTGCACCAACATACCTATTGAATGAGTCGTATAATAAAAGGTTAATCGCCTCTGTCACGCACAACGTTAGTGCAAAATTATTTGGTAAACAATAATATTATGATTACAATTCGTGTTTGATAAATGGGTAACAAACTGGTTTTAATTTGCTTCCTAACAGGTTTTTTTTTTGTATAATGTATAATTTCTGAGTGGCTGACAATCAGCAGCTTTTTGAATGTCAACTTTTCAAAAGACAGCTACCAAAAACGCCCTTCATTATGGTTGAACAAACTCTGCAGCAGCAAAAAAAATATGTACATAATGTGAGAACACACTACTTTTAGGGCCTGTTTCACCACATACGAATAAGTTCCAGTTAGTTTATTTGGTAGATAAGTCATACACATTCTGTTCCATTTTTGAATTTATTCGATAGATAGTGGCTATTCAGACATCGTGAAACTGGCTCTTACTCTTACAGTCGGACATATATATCATTCTATGTAAGGCCTTCTCGGCAAGTCCGATAGAAAATGATGGACTGAATGCAAAAATAAATAATGAAATCGATACTCTTCAAATCAAAGCAGATTATTTAATTTACATGAACAAATGACACTCATCGCAATAAGCTTAAAGAGCGGTTTACCTTGGCACTGACAAATAACGCGTATTTACTAGCTAGCACGTGGTACAACGTGTGCGCAGGAGTACATTGTTACAATTATGTACTTAAACGTTATCAAGATAATTATGATTAATTCTGTGTTTAATTAACTAACCTTACACGAGGTTCAAATCAAAATAGATGATAATTAATTGATAGGTAAACGATTTATAGTAATATTGCTGATTACCTACAGACTAGTCAATGCCGTTATTGTTATGGACGATATTAATAGCGAATATGTGAATACAACAGCTGTTAGCATGAATTTATCAAAGGTTGATTACAAGAGAATCATAAATTAAATTCTTTCAACAAGATAAGTGACTGTGAAATATTTTAATAATTTACTTACACTTGGACTTATAAAACTTACAATGGAAGTGAAACATGAATTTATAAACATTAGAAATAATGTTATTCCACAAAATTGCAAATTGTTACAACGCAAACAAACCATGAATAAACATAAACTGACAATAAAGACTCAACGCCATCACTATCACGTTAGGATCGCGGCTATCGCTGAAAATAAGCGCAGTGACTGTTCTATCAGGGTTGCAGCATTAAGCTGAGCGACAGCTGTATTGCTTTAATGTCTTAATTGTGTACAATAATTGGTCCTTCATATATATGTATGTGTCACTGGCACGTAAATAAAAGTTAAATAAAAGTTATTTACTTTCAATAAAAACACTAAATATAACATTTGTTCCAGGCCATGATTCTTGTCCTGGTATGGGTGGTGGTGCTAATCGCGGCGGTAGTGCTGTACCTCCGCCAAGTGTACTCCAAGTTCTCTCGATATGGTGTTAAGCACTTCAAGCCAGTGCCCTTCTTCGGCAACATGACCAGGATTTTCTTACGATTGGATCATTTCGTTGATGAGATCATGAGGCTATATAACAGCTTTCCTGAAGAGAGGTGAGGATGGGTACCTCTTTAATTTCTAAAGGTTTAATTATATCAACTTTTTGTCCTAAATTTGCTTTATGAGGCATTCAATTATTATTTTTTCTTTGTTGATGTGTGAGGATATAGCTTTAAAATAGAATAATTGATCCGATACTAGTTCATCATAAATAAATAATATTCTGTTCATAGGTTTGTGGGCAGATTTGAGTTCCTCAATGAGTTGGTGGTGATCCGCGATATCGAGCTGGTGAAGAAGATCGCCGTCAAAGATTTTGAATACTTCCTCGATCACCGTTCTTTGTTTAGTACAAGTGACTCATTCTTCGCCAGAAACTTGTTCTCTTTGAAAGGTATCCAGAGCTCAATATAATTTTTTTATAGCATGTTGTACGATGTCTTGAAAAATTTCAAAGGAGATGAAAGGATTATTTACAATCGCAATTTTTTTACAGGCCAAGAATGGAAAGACATGCGTTCGACTTTGAGTCCAGCATTTACTAGTTCAAAGATGCGTCTAATGGTACCTTTCATGGTGGAAGTTGGCGATCAGATGATGGCCTCACTTAAAAAGAAAATCAAAGAATCTGAAAGTATGTGTATGATGGTAACTATATGCTATATGATAAGGATTGTGAGAAGGATACAAAAAATATGATTCAGTAAGATAAAAAAAAAATTGAGAGACAATATGTTTTGCGAAAATCAGCCGCTCTTTTGTAAAAGCTCAACCTATCCAGCAATTCAGTATAGTAATTGAAAAGTAAATATTTTTACAGATGGTTACATAGACATTGAATGCAAGGATTTGACGACACGATATGCCAACGACGTGATAGCCTCCTGCGCCTTCGGTCTAAAGGTGGACTCTCACAACGATACTGATAACGAATTCTACGCCATGGGCAAGCTGTCTTCTACCTTCAATTTCCGTCAGATGCTAATGTTTTTCGTACTTGTGAATGCACCTAAAGTTGCTAAGGTAAGTCCGTTTAGCATTACTTTAAGCCTTACATTTATGGCGGATGAGGGGCTCATGTGCATGAGTAGTACCAGATTATATTTTATGCAAGTAATAGATGATACAGACTTTCTTTAACAGATTAAAGCAGTACAAAAATTTTGTTTGGAACGTGACTAATGAAGTTGATTAGATAAGAGTGACTGATTGAAAACTTAAATATTAAGATCATCTTAAGCCAAAGTATAATAAAAGTCAATACACTTAAGGATTATTAATGTATCATTAATAAAAAATACAGATAAAGCTCCTTTCGACACTTTTTGTTTATTAGTATTTCAAAAATAAAACAATGAGATCGTCAATGTCACAAAGGAGTATTGCAATATAGTCCTTGTGTTACAGTTCAAATCACTCAATCTAAATCACATGATTCCAAGGTCAATGTTGAAGTTATATTGGATGAATGGCAAGACCTACAATCAAACTATTATCATGAACATTTGGCTTGCATTCGTCCAGTACAGTATCGCTTCATAGTATACGACTAAGATTTATCGGCATGAGTCTTTAGTGATTTAAAAATACCTGAGTTAATTTTTTGATCTGGTGTTGTAGAAAGAAGCTTAAGCATAGATTATCTTATAGTACTAACGATTTGGTTTCATGAGATAGATGAAGAATACTTTTGAAAATAATTTATTAATGTTTCACAGTTCTTTAAACTGGATTTCCTTTCGGAGGCGTCGAAGAAATTCTTCAGGAGTTTAGTTCTCGATACGATGAAGAATCGTGAGACAAATAATATCATTAGACCTGATATGATTCATTTGTTAATGGAAGCCAAAAAAGGTATGAACAATTATAATGTCTGTTATTCTAAAAATGAAGTAATTGGTGTTGATCATGTAAAATTGATTGTAACTCTTATCCATGCTTTATCAGGTAAATTGACTCATGAAGAAATCAAATCTGATGACGTAGCTGCTGGCTTCGCGACTGTTGAAGAATCTGCTGTTGGACAAAAGGAAATTACTAGAGGTATGTTGTAAAGTTTACGCCCAATTACAAAATATAACCTGACGACGACCAAAAAGTAAAGAAACTAACAAAATAAACATCCATAAAGCCTTAAAGATCAGCAAGAGCAATAATAAATACAAAGTGAAGTTTCATGAAATAATTAAGTACTTGTTATATATGATATGCCGGAGTAGGAAATGACCTTGTGTTTGCGATGTGGCTGATTAAGTAATGTCATAAGATATTTAATTGTAACTCTATCCTGTCATATCCATCTTTGCATCCAAAGTAGAAAAAGAAATATTTTCACCATTAAACAAATTTATGTAATTTATATATTATAATGAATTGAGAACTATCAATTTGAAACATTTCTTTATCCTAATCAAATGATTTCAATTCCAGTATGGACCGAAGACGACCTCATCGCGCAAGCAGTATTATTCTTCATCGCCGGATTTGAGACGGTGTCTTCTGGCATGTCATTCCTGTTGTACGAGTTGGCTATCAACCCTGAGGTCCAGGAGCGGCTGGCGCAGGAGATTAAAGAGAATGACGCTAAAAACGGCGGCAAGTTCGACTTCAACTCCATTCAGAATATGCCGTATATGGATATGGTAGTATCTGGTACGCAGAACTTATTTTTACTAAATCGAGTTAGCACTTCATATATTCAAAGAGATTCAAGACATGGACTCTGGAAGTCTTCAACGAGGAAGGATTGTTTTCTTAATTGTGTATGTCTGATGAACCATTGTTAAAGCGATCCAGAAGTTTATACGCGATACTCTGTTACTGTTAAATCACAAGCAAATAGAAATACAGACTTTTACAAGGTAGAGAAAACCCTTTATATAATTATTGTTTGCTTTCTTTGCAGAGTTGCTGCGTTTGTGGCCTCCCGGGATAGCACTAGATAGGGTTTGCACTAAGGACTATAATTTAGGAAAACCCAACAAGGACGCAAAACACGATTTTATTGTAAGTTTGATATCCATACCATCGCTAGAACTTGTATCTACTAGCGAAAGTTATCTATCAAATTAGAGATACCTGCCGAAATATCTCAAAGATAATTTTATATTTGCTTATAACTTATCATATTAGTAGACTTATCATATTTTTGAAATGTTGAAATTCGAAAAATATATTTTTCTTGTCGTATATGTCTATTTATTTACAATGTGTTTATTAAAATAACTCCATTATTTTTGCTTCTACAGGTCCGCAAAGGCACAGGTATTAGCATACCAGCGATTGCCTTCCACCGTGACCCGCAGTTCTTCCCAAACCCCGATAAGTTTGACCCCGAGCGCTTCTCCGAGGAGAACAAGCACAAGATCCAGAGTATTGCTTATATGCCCTTCGGTGTTGGACCTAGGAACTGTATAGGTGAGCAGTATTGCTATTACTCCAGACATATATTAGAGGAGCTCGTGGCTAAGTAACAGCGGCAAGTATTGGTTGATCGTATAGCAAAGCGACGTGTGGTGCGTTCGGTCCGTGGACATGACGAGCTCCTCCGTGTTTCGGAAGGCAAGTCAAACAGGTTACTTAACATCTTTATTCTTTCAAACGTCAAATAAAAAACACTTACTAAAAGTATATTTTTCCATTTCTCAGGATCTAGATTTGCCCTTTGCGAGTTGAAGGTGATGGCTTACCAGATTCTGCAGCATATGGAGGTGTCGCCCTGTGAGAGGACCTGTATACCAGCCAAGCTTGATAATGAGACCTTCAACATTCGCCTAAAAGGAGGTCACTGGCTAAGATTTAGACCGAGGCAGTAAAGAACAGAACTGATTATTATATTAGAAAGACTGTGATGTTTTGGTTCAAAATTGAAGTGAGATGTTGAGGTTGAATAGGAAGTATAGCTTTAAAGTTATTGTTGGAGTTGATATTAAATAAGTGCATTCTTGATAAGATATTTTCGGCCATCTCATGAACTCTGACGATTTTCGCGATATTAAGTGCATTCGACCGATTAGAACCAATTTTTTTTTGAAAATTACATTCCCATTTTATTCTACAGATCATCAGACTTGGTGTTATTTTGTACATGTATGTGATAATTTAACATTTTGTAGATGGTATGTGGTATGGATGTAGGTTTATTTTTTATGGTCATATTCCTCGTGTTAAGATACGAATGTTATAGATTTGAATATTTATGATCAAGTCAGTGTAAGAATATAATGTATATCTTAATAATAATTGTTCGGAGACATCGCAATCATATTATTATGTATATTGCGTAAACACATAAAGAAAAGAGTTAAGTTTTTTTAAATAAATACGTAACTTATGGCGGATTTGGTGGATTTATGGTTGTGATAAATAAAGTGAATGTGATATCTATGGGATTAGTGATAGATGAAAGATGTTATTTTACAAACCGTTGTTTTATATACATATGTATACTATGGATAATGCGATATCAATTATAATTTGATGTTAAATAATAACATAAAAGATAATAATTACGCTTATTAATGGTTTCATTTATTCCTTAAATGTGTCTAATGAAATTGCCACATCATTCTAAAAAGTAAAAGAAAAGCTATGGAAGAACTGTTCACAATATCAAAGATCTTTCATTAATATATTATTGAAACAATGGAGTCGAAAGTAATAAAAAGTTTTACATTCGTGTTAATGGACAATGTATTTTTTTTTAATTATATTTCTTCACAAATTCGCAAAGAGTTCAAATACCAATCTACGCCTTTCACTACGATCCTAATCCTAATCTGAGAAGTTCGACTCTTATTGCTTTTCCCTAGAAAATAAAAACAATTCAATGCAAATGCTTATACGTAATTTTTTGGTGTTGGACCGAGTAATTGCATAGATACTTAAGTGTATCATACTACAATGGTCAAAGAACGTAACCTTGAGGCATTCCTTACAAATCCCAGTAATAAAACGTCAGTAGCACAAAAGAGGATAAAATAAAACTGGAAACAATTTTCTAATCTAATCTGCCACCCCTTTGTATGTACTCTAGGGACACATAGCGTTGTTTGTGATGAAGTGTATACAGTTTAAACGCAGAGTGAATTCATCAGTGCAGTGAGTTACACGCTCAAACGCTTCTGTTTACTATAGTGTGCAGTCTGACAGGTATATACTGAAACCTAAAGTTTGCAAGTAAGTAAATCTCTTAATTAATTTTGAAACTAGTTGAACGATATAATATGAGATGATGATGCTTTGGTACAGGTAGAATGTTTATATTTTTTTTAATGTAAAGTTTGATAAATAAAAATCTAATAAACAGAAAAACAAGACGAGAGGGATTTTCTTGTTTTCATATGCAATTAAATATTGTTTAAGAGATATTAAGACACCTTTCCTATAACATATATGGATGTTTTAGGCAAAAGATTTGTAATAATATTTGTAAACATGAATACTAGTTTCATTGACCTTGACAATGTAAGATCAAGAGCGCAATTTGGTATCATATTTAATTGATTACATTAAAAAACACCTTAAACAAAATGAAAGAAAAACTATTACCTAAAGCAATTTAAAAAAGTTATAATATGTATGTAACGTACTAGTATTCCACGGCATCATTGTCACCTGATAATGTGTCTCTTCTGTGTACTCTTTGTCCAAAGAACAAGTCAGTTCTCTAGTGACGTGAAGTGGTGGAATAGTGCAATAGAATCCAATTACTTGATTGAGACACTATGCCGTGTCACTGAAACATATCTGGATAAAGGAAGCGTACATTTCTGACTCGCCACAAGAGAATAATAGGCTGGATCTTCATAGCCTTCGTAGATGCAGTTGAGTACCAGTCTTTTGCATATAGCAGCTGCCCAACTGTCCTCCTCAACCTGTCAGATACTTTACACAAAATGTAACGAGCCTTCAAAATACAGGAGAATCTCGTGATGACAAATTAATAAGATCACCAATCCACGTAGGTCATACCGTCAGATTGCAATAATTAACAAATTAACCTTTGATCGACCTCAAGAAACCGGTTACGTAATTCTATGAAATCAGCAGTTAATTTTATTCCAGACAATGATAATCTTATTGATCTGGGTGGCCGTTCTCATCGCTGTGGTAGTTCTTCACCTCAAGCAGGTCTACTCCTCATTCAGCAGATATGGCATCAAGCACTTCAGGCCAATCCCAATACTGGGTAACATGTGCAAAGTCGTTTTCAGGAGACACCATTATGCTTGTGATTTTATCAATCTGTATAACAGCTTTCCAGAAGAAAGGTAAGGCAATAATCTGGACTACTCATAATAAGATAATGCAAGGAGAAAATCTACAAGACATTGACCTATAAAAAGATAAATGCTTGTCATTATGACCAAGCATTTGTAGATGCATTACTTTCCATATTGAGGTTATCATAAAGTGAATAAAAAAACATCCTGATGGGCTCCATATCTTGGAACTTCTTGTGACCTCTAATGAGAGATTAGACTCTTATCATATTATAATTATCATCGTAATTTAAACTTATTTTTATTTTAAATAACAATAACAATCATCATTTATAATTTTGATTACGATAATAAATATGTCCCATCATTTTAATTTTATTATCTTGATTGACTCTAAACGTTTGCTTTGCTTTGTTCCTAAACTAATCATATGATATGAATCATTTATTTTCAGGTTCGTGGGGCGATTCGAATTTTTGACTGAATCAATAATGATCAGGGATATTGAGTTGGTGAAAAAAATTACTGTCAAAGACTTTGAGCACTTTTTGGACCATCGCACCTTTGGAGAAAACACGTTTTTTGCCAGAACATTATTCTTTTTGAAAGGTAACTTGTATTTTTTATAAAATTTATATTTTATAATAAAAGTATGTTCTTGGTAAAATATTATGGTGGTATAAAAATTATGTAGGTCAAGAATGGAAAGACATGCGTTCGACATTGAGCCCAGCGTTCACGAGTTCGAAGATACGTCTGATGGTGCCTTTTATGGTAGAAGTTGGGGATCAGATGATCATATCACTAAAGAAGAAGATAAAGGATTCTGAAGGTAAAATAAAATCATCATGATATAATAGGTGTTTCAATTAATGAGTCTATGATATTTTATTTGTTTAACAGGTGGCTATGTAGATATTGAATGTAAGGATCTGACAACGCGCTATGCTAATGATGTGATAGCCTCTTGTGCTTTCGGGCTGAAGGTGGACTCGCACTCAGATGAAGACAATCAGTTCTACGCTATGGGGAAAACCGCGACTACTTTCAACTTTCGGCAAATGCTATTGTTCTTCCTTCTTATTAATGCACCTCAGCTTGTTAAAGTAAATATGAAACTCTCACGTATATCATCACCTGTTTATGAATTTACATGCCTGATAAAAGACAAATATTGGTGATCTTTTTACTTACTGCTATTAATAATACTATTAAGCAAGATAACCTTATCTTCGTCGCTAGCAAGTAAAATAGTATTGTTATATTGATATTCCTGATGACACATTTCAACAAGACCTATTTGCAGATTTTAAAATTTGACATGATATCGGAACCTATCAAAAACTTCTTCAGAAGCTTGGTACTGGACACAATGAAGGAACGCGATTTGCACAACATCATTAGACCTGATATGATTCATCTGCTTATGGAAGCCAAAAAGGGTACGAGTACCTTGGAATCAATTGCTAAAATTTTCCTTTTTTAGTGCTGGAAATAATCACTTTACTACAAAACACACCTTTGTTCATTCTACAGCCCTGTGTGTATTAGGGCCGAGTAAATGAAACGAAGCTATATTGTCAAGATTGACATTCATTAAATATATATTTCAGGAAAACTATCACACGAAGATGTTAAACCTAATGACGAAGCTGCAGGATTTGCCACAGTCGAAGAATCCGCAGTTGGGCAGAAGGATCTTAATCGAGGTGATCATGATCTTCACAATAACTACACGGAAGAAAATAATGGTGACTTGATTACCAATTTTGAAACTTTCAGTTTGGAAAGACGATGATTTGGTAGCCCAAGCTTTCTTATTCTTCGTGGCTGGCTTTGAGTCCGTCTCATCAACCATGTCTTTCTTATTGTACGAGCTGGCAGTGAATCCTGAGGTACAGGAACGCTTGGCAGACGAGGTCAGGGAATATGACAATAATAATGGTGGCAAGTTTGATTTCAATTCTATACAGAATATGACGTATATGGATATGGTAGTTTCAGGTAAGATTTTAGAATACTTATTTGATTAAAGTATGCACTTGTGAATAAAATCTTAAATTTTAAAATATCCAATAATATATTTTCAGAACTATTGAGACGCTGGCCACCGGCGGTGGTTATGGATAGAATGTGCAATAAAGACTACAATTTAGGAAAACCTAACGAGAAAGCAAAAAATGATTTCATTGTTGGTAAAACATTGTACAATTATCAATGCTCATTGCAGCAGATGTATTAATACACTTAATTATGTTACAGCTTCGTAAAGGATCAGGTGTACAAATACCAACATTTGCCTTCCACCATGATCCTCAATTCTTCCCCGATCCTGAGAAATTTGACCCCGAACGTTTCTCTGAAGAAAACAAACACAAGATCAACCCTTTAGCATACATGCCTTTTGGTTTCGGACCTAGGAATTGCATTGGTATGTTCTTAAATATTACATACTTATTTGAATGTGTTTTCGTAAATAGTGGACGATTCTATTCTATAGTTTTGTGTATAACTTTTTTATCTCAATGATTTAAATTTTATTTTAATCAGTTACTGAATCGATAAGTAAAACATTGTCTTTATCATCAGGGTCAAGATTTGCTCTCTGCGAGCTAAAAGTGATGACGTACCAGATCCTACGGCACATGGAACTGTCACCTTGTGAGAAGACTTGTATTCCCGCACAACTAGCCACTGACAACATGAATCTGAGGCTAAAAGGAGGACATTGGCTTAGATTTAGATTAAGGATGTAGATCTATACGTTCGCAAACAACATGCGAACGTTGTTAGATATTATAAAACAAGGATTTTAATAGTTCAGCCTTTCATCATTTTGTAAGAAAATAAAAATTATTACCTGACCAATATGTTGCCTTTAAATATCTAATCTTATGAGAATACATATAAACCCAATGACTCGTGAAAAAAATATTGGAGTGGCTTATTTGTTTCTATGAACAGTATCTGAACACAAAAATAAACTATTTTTTATCTCCCCCAGACGCATAACAAACATTAGTTGCCCTGAATTTTATCATGACAATAACAAATGTTACGTAACAAACCTCAGTGCGTCCATTTGGTTTGACCACTGTCACATAAAAACGCATAACTATTATAAATGTTTTCAATGACGAACAATAATTAAAGTGTAGCAATCACTATATTGTTGGTAACTATATGGATGATGATATTTCCTGGATTCACCATGATAGACCACTCAATAGGGTAAAAATCCTAATATTTGATCATGACGATAAGATAAATAACCGACAAAATATGACATTAAACCATGGAACCTTTTACTAATCTAATCTGCATCACTACAATATAATGGCCGTTGCATTGTAACAAGCTTCACAGTTATCCCGCATAGTGAGCTGGACTGTGCAGTAAGTAACACATTCATATTGTGTATCGTCATCGCATTTTGTTGCTTTTAAAGCTCTTGGCGTGTTCTTGTCTTCTTCTTTTTGATTTCTAGCTTTATTAGCATTCTTACTATTTAAATATTTTCTAAAATTTTGTAACCGTTATATTTCACCTAGTACAGTTCACTTTATATTTTGACAGCTTTCATTATATAAAATTATGTATTAATTTTACCTTTTATATAATAATACCTTTTGTATATAATAATAGTTTTAATTAATTAAGTTAAAAGTTCTTACTAAACCAAATAACGGCAATTTAAGTGGTTGCATTATTTCTAATACAGTATAGATAGCTGCTATCAGTATGACATGAATGACCACTTAGAGCGAGATTGTATGTACTGTCTCGCTTAGTTGTTGGAGTTCTAAATAGCTCTCTAATCGATCGCAAAATCGAAAATCGATCGAATCAATGTTGCTTTAAATAGCTCTCCGCTAATAGATTTATTGCATGGAAACAATCTAGTTAACGAGTAGTCAGTAAGAATAACTTATAATCAAAGAACCATCTAACGGAAGATACACAGCCCATAAAATTCAATCAGATGATAAGTTTGTCATCAATAGCGATAACAGCTTGCATATTTTAAATCGATGACCCCGTTATTGAAATAAAGAATGATTCCTCAAATAATCAGCCCGAACTTATCTGATAACAAGAATATGAACAAAAGAAATTGCATCATCATTGATGATTTATTATCAAGTAAGTTTGAACATAACCTTTTTCCATTTTTGCAATAATATACAGGGTTATTTATTTTTAATAACAACCAAAAACTGTCCTGAATCTATCTCAAAATCGAAATTACATAAAATTAACAATGTAAATAACTTCAAGTTAACATTTTGATGGTTTTTGGTGATTTTTTTTTGAGGGTAAGCTATTAATAAGTCCCGGTACAATATAAGCGGTAGTTCGTTCGCCATTGGGCACAATTCTGTGCCATATGTGTTGATGGCGCACTGAGTTAGTCGCCTATCTCAGAAACTGACCTGACTGAGTCCGTACAAGTGTTTAACAACAATAATTGAATTGAGTGTTAACTGGTAAGACATTACAATGTTTTAAAATGGACACGACATTTATTTTTAATTTTAGACGATGCTTGTTTTTAGAATTTTAATTTTGTAAATACTCTAACGATAGCTTTTATAAGTACGACCAAAGCTACTAAAGCTCTTCTAGATTCACCTTCACTTTGAAGGACAGGTGGTTTTTTAATATGGTCATAATACCTATAGTTTATGTGTTAACTCCAGTTAAAGATATGTTTGTACAGTTTTCTTTCCACACAATGTACAGACTTGTGTGATGACTTATGTGATTTGTGTGCCTATTACAAAATATCTTTAAAATCGAGGGAGTTTTAAACAATCTGAAAATCGTCATTCAAGCTCAAGTCAGTCAAGCTGTGGAGTTTTCCTAATTAATAATTTTCTGTGTTAAATGAGAATAGTTTAGCGCTGTAGTAGTAGTATATTTTTCTTTCCAGATGATGATCTTGCTAATATGGGCGGCAGTTTTGGTGATGGTGCTGGTAATTTACCTCCAGAAGGCACACTCTACCTTCAAGAGAAAAGGCGTGAAATATCTGAAAAAAATCCCAATATTAAGTGACTTGTCCTCAATGTTGATGCCGAAAGAACACGTTGGAGAGGCTCTGATAAGATTGTATAAGAGCTTCCCGGATGAAAGGTGAAGTTTTTTAAAAAAATGATTTAGTTTAAAAATACTAACAAATTATAGAAAGTCAAATACCGACCAAGTGCGAGTTGAACTCGCATATGAAGAGTTCTCTATGGTTATCTTTAAAGTAGCAGGAAATATTGTTTGTTACCGGTTCCTATGGAATTCAATAAGGGCCTATGTTCAAGTTTTTTTTATTATTTAATTTAATAAGGTAGGTACACCAACAGCTTCTGTATAAAAATTATAGAAAAATTACGCTGGTTGAAACGTTGCTGACGATGATCTTTATGAGATCTTTAGAAACTAATAGACAATAATTTTATATTATATTTTTTTAGATTCGTCGGAAAATACGATTTTTTGAAGGAATCTATACTAATCCGAGACCTTGAACTATTAAAGAAAATCACTATCAAGGACTTCGAGCACTTTTTAGATCATGCCAGTCCTGGAACTGATGAATCTTTATTTGGAAGGAGTTTGTTCTTTTTGAAAGGTAAGATAAGAAGAAAACCTCTATAATATCTATCTTTTACTTTAAAATTTGGTAAAGGTGCTATCTTGCTTTGGATATTTCAGGTCACGAATGGAAAGACATGCGCTCATCTTTAAGCCCAGCATTCACAAGTTCCAAGATACGTCAAATGGTGCCCTTTATGATGGAAGTCGGAGATCAGATGATTTTGTCTTTGAAGAATAAGTTGAAACATTCGGAAGGTATCTTGTAACATTATTAATACTAAGAAGTTGTTTTCCTAGCAAGATTTACAAACCTTAATTTGTACTGTCTATGTTTTTAGGTGATTACATAGACATTGAATGCAAAGACCTAACGACACGCTTTGCCAATGATGTGATAGCTTCTTGTGCCTTCGGCCTGAAGGTAGACTCTCACATTGATGAAGACAATGAGTTCTATACGATGGGAAAAGCAGTTTCTTCTTTCAAGTTTACTAAATTACTGCTATTCATACTGTTATCAAGCCTTCCTTTTGTTAATAAGGTAAATTACGTTAAGTTCTCTGCAATATTTAGAATCATAATTCTCCAACATATCAGGGACGGGAAAGAAACTCGTTTAGTCATTAGTAAAATAATAAAGTATGCAGTTTTCTTATTTAACAATTTTGATTTATCATTTTACAGGTTATGAACCTCGATGTTGTGCCGAAGTCTGCTCAGGATTTTTTCAGACGCTTAGTACTGGACACGATGAAAGAGAGGGAACAGAAGAACATTTTTAGGCCCGATATGATTCACTTGCTAATGGAAGTAAAAAAAGGTGAAACCATTAAATAATTTGTTGTTTAGCAGTTTAGTTTAATGCTCACGAGTTATGATGCTATTTTGTTAGTTTTAGTTGGTTTCATTTTATCTAAAATTTTACAATAAATATTACCTTCTTATTGAATTAAAATCATATTTTTATAATAAGTACCTACCTTGTATTTACCTTGTAAATAATATAAAACTCATTCGCCCAGGCAAACTATCTTACGAAGAAGTCAAGTCAAATGACGAGGCTGCTGGTTACGCAGCAGTTGAAGAATCATCGGTTGGACGAAAACAAATGACGAAAGGTAACCGTACAATAACAATTAAGCCACCAAGCGAGCCATCATTAACTACAATAATATTTTAAAGATAAAATTTAAAAATGATCTGCTGATGTTTTAAACATTAAAGAAATGTATAGTTAGATAATGCTTTCTTTCGATCTTCGCTTGTTTCAACAAAAAACGAAAAATTCAAGTATTTTGCTATTTTACAGTATGGAAGGATGATGATCTAGTCTCCCAAGCGGTCCTATTCTTTGCGGCTGGTTTTGAATCTGTATCCTCTAGTATGTCGTTTCTACTGTATGAGCTGGCGTTGAATCCGGATGTACAGGAGCGATTGGCGCAGGAGATCAGTGACCTTGACACTAAGAACGGTAGCAAATTCGATTTCAACTCCATACAGAGCATGAAGTATATGGATATGGTTGTTTCAGGTAAGAATATAAAAATATAAAATGTGAAAAGGGTCAGCCTATTGGAGATGGAATAAGAATAAGAATTATTTATTTGCACAAAAGATCACAGAAAAAAAAAAGAATCATCATATTCTACCTGAAACTGGTGTACAAATTTGGTATACAGGCAAACTGAAAATTCTGTTTAAATTACATACATTAGACATAACATACTCCATTACCATAGAATCTACATCAAACAAACGAAAGTCTTTCCTTATAATTTTAAACAAAACATAAATTACTTTTGGTTAAAAAATAATAATTTTATTATATTATATTTATACTCCTGCCCTTATGCTAATTTTATTTGGGGTCGTAGCACTACGTTGTTTGATTCATACTATTGGAAACTTGCTATAAATATTTAAAAACAAGACCGAGTGCAACTTATCGCGGTCTCCAGGAAACAAAAACTTTTACAAGAATCACCAGTGTAGCCTTTTTAATTTCTCTGTTGCAGAGCTGTTGAGAAGGTGGCCTCCATTTGTAGTTTTAGACAGACAATGCACCAAGGATTACAACTTAGGAAAACCAAGCCCCGATGCTGAAAGAGATTATATTGTAAGTTATATTTTATAATTGCCTGCTTTTAAAATCTAGCTGCATTGAGATCCAACCAAAAAAGGCTTATTTTCTAGATTTTTTTACTATCTGTTATTATTTTCAGTTACGTAAAGGCGCAGATATTCTGATACCAGCATACGCGTTCCACTTAGATTCTCAGTACTTCCCTGACCCTGAGAAGTTTGACCCTGAACGATTTTCCGACGAAAACAAACAAAACATCAAGCCGTTTACATACATGCCTTTTGGTAATGGTCCTAGGAACTGTATAGGTAAGATAATTTGAGTTCAACAAAAAATCGAAGAAAGGAAACTTTACTAGTTATTTTAAGCATTTCAACCCCATTGTCAAAATATTCATGAAGCTAATACTTTGTTTGATGGAGGTTGTATAAAACTTTATTGTTTCTTCAAGATTTTACCAGTAACATTTTCTGTTAATGGCATGTTAAGAAGACTTAACCCAAAAATACCTAGACCTCAATACAAACTGAACACCGCCATTCTCTTCTCATTTGCAGGCTCAAGATTCGCTCTCTGCGAGATGAAAGTGTTAACGTATCAAATAATTCGGAACATGGTGATATCCCCTTGTGAGAACACGTGCATCCCTGCTAAGTTGGCTCCCGATCATTTCAACCTTCGGCTGGAAGGAGGACACTGGCTGAGATTTAGATTAAGGAAGTGATTGTCATAATCTATATTTATTCTTTCAGCATAATCGTAAGGTTAGCTTAGACTTTAGTGCTGTTTGTTATTAGTCAACGGAGCGTCAAGTAAATAATTTGAAAAATGATCATACTATTATTTCTGTCGATTATGTAACTTTGTGATTAATAAATACGATATATATTTTGTTAATGACTTATTATTTTAGCAGGTCAATTTAATACTACATACATGACTTTATATTTCTTTTATCCTTTTATTATTTGACAGAATTAAAGTTCAATGTTTCATTATTGAGTCTTATATCACTTCTCCATTAGGTAGATGCCTTGATCTTGGATCAGCTCATAGCATAATGCTTAATTTCTGTATGACATAAAGTTCTAGCAGTATAAATGAAGCACGCAATATAAAAGAATCAAAAGTAACTAGACATAGCATAACTACACCAACTTATATAAGTCGGATTATTTTAAATCCCCCTGACATATGTTTGCGGGCATACATCACCGTTCGTTACGGGTGACCGCCGCCATATTCATTAGTGGGCTTAATTACTGCGCTGAATTATACCGACCAATTACACCACTTCATGCCACACTACGTTTTCTACTTTTGGACGAACTGGGTGAAAATAAAAGTTGTTTTTTTCCTGATTTTTTGGTGTAGTTGCATCTGTAAATGAATCTGCTGGTATGTTTTGGTCATGAGATGATGTAATAAAATTGTTTTTCAGGCATCTGTCGTATTTACTAGTTGTTTAGCTAATGGTTCCTTTTAATTTGTTTTGTCTTTACATCTAAGCTATCATCAGTTTGTATGCATCGATGCGATTTAAGATATTCTGTTCTAAAATAAAATGAAGTGCCAAATAGAATTTCAATAAAAGCAACGCCTTATTATTTTTAAATAGCTATAAGTTGCATTCGAGTGAGTATGCAGATAATTAAAGGAACAAACTTTAAACACTCAAAAGAGAAAGAAATCCCTGATATATCCTACAACCGTAGTTTCAACATCATCGAAGTGGTATGTATGAGAGTAGTTAACCTATCCAAGACAATAACCTAATTAGTAGTGAATGTGGCTTTAAAAGAACATTATACAGAGCATTAATACGCCATTAACCTCTTAGTAATTATTCAAAACGATATCTATCGAATCTTAGATGCAACAAAATACCTGAACATTTTGTGCTATTATTTGGTCTGGCGTTTAACTTAAAACTTCCGCCGGCGGCCCGCAGTCTGCTATATTTTCGAATTTATTATGCAAATTAGTGGCGACGGTTGCAGCTAATCCGGTTGCTGCTTTGTTTCGCTTACATTATTCATTTGTTTTCATTGCGCTAATGACCTCCTGATGACAACCTTACAAATGAGTTTAAAAGAAAAATCGCCATTATCATTTTCAACTAAAGTAAAAACTATTACACCCAAGAGATGCATTATTTACATTACTGTGTGGCGATTTCAAAACATTCAAACTACAAACATAATTTAACCAAAATGGGGGTAATGTCTAAACCTATACAAATCCGCGGGGAAAAGTATATCTGAGTAAGTTTACACCCGCGACGAAATTTACGATTCCCTGTACATTACTCGAGCTCTCAACACGGGCACGAGCTAGTCTACTGAATACATTAACTGGAGGGCCATAGCCTAGCGGTGCAGGACCAGTTTTTGTTGGCACGCTGGTGAAAAGTGATGTTTTTTATGCTATGCGCGTTTAGCATGTGGGTGTTACAGCATGTTACTGCGCTGTGACAGATTATTAATCACGTTGGTGACGTCACGGGCAGACTGACGCCCGTCATCCGGGTTGATGTTTAGTGGACGATGGCGCAAGTTGGGGGTCTTAGCGATCGCACTGACATACAAACAGTTCATTATTTTTAAGATGGATCACCTTGAGATAAGTTGTTGATTATTTTTAAGTTGATTTATGCTGATGCTGGCCTGAAAACCTTCCAGTAAACATTTCTTCTTCCTGAGTACCTACTAACTAGTTCTGCAGATCAATCTTCTGGTATGAACTCAAACGTCAAGTCTGCAATAAAAAACTGTACTTAGATCCGAAAATTGTGCAAATCGTAAGCTATTTCTTTCACATTCGCTGCTGAAACCAATATCTTATCCCTTGCAACATTTACATAGCGTTTATTTCACGTTGTAGGCTGACTGCGAACACAAATTCGCGGCTGGAGTCAACTCATTTTGTGCCGCTGCCGAGCCGTCAACCGCTTCGGGAAAAGAATTTATTGAAACCTAAAGACTGGTTTATATGCAGACTGTGACTGTGACATATGTACAACTGCAGTTGTTTTGTGACTTTCAGCTGTTTGTTGAAAATGTTGGAATTTGGATAGAATTGAATTTACCTAAAAACATAACAGTCTTGGTGGCCTAGTAGTTAAAGCACCAGCTTCCTAAGTATGAGTGTGCAGGTTCAATTCCAGTCAGACAATAAAACAATCCACAAGCGTGGTGATTAACAATAATTGAATTGTTTCTCGATATGAGGAGAGGCCTTTGAGACATTAAAATGACTGACGGTGATGATGACTTATAACCTAACCTATCAATCTGCAGGTAAAAAAAAAAATCTACAAAGTATGGGAATGGTTAACAGTTCCGACCGACTCATGAATGCAGTAATTGAATTTATCAAATTCCTTAAGTACCATTTCATCGAACTGTCAAATTGTAACCATTCCCTTCTCAGAAGTCTCCAGAAGCCCCGATTATCCAAGGTCCCAATAAACAAATGAAACACATTGGGCCGTAAGCGTCGTCTATAGACGTTAGGGGGTCCTTAATCGTGGCCGGCCGTGTTGCCAACTCCAATGAGCATCCATCACGGGGCTCATTAGAGACGAGAACTTGCCCACCAAACTGGCGAGATAAACTTTGTATATCGCCCCACTGATTAAAGCAACGTTATTTATTCCCCATTCTTTGTTTAGCTGATTGTTTACTTGGTGAATAAAGCTTTCGGCGCAGATTGCTTCTGTCTTCTGCAATTTGTTTTATTAATTGTAGTGGAGTAATTGTTTCTTCGTTCTGTTTTATGTTTTGCGTTGTGCTTAGGGTTTATTAAATACTGTATTTAATTTTCATCAGGATTAGAGCCCTCATCTTTACAATCTTCATTTTATTCTATAGATGGTCTATGATGGATAAAAGAATATCTCAGACATTGTTGCCGAGACCAACATAGTTTGTAAAACACACAACACCTTTGACCTAAGTCAGTATTGATCCAATTATTGTCATGTACACAAAACGCGTAACCGTCGATTAGTTGCAGTTATACTAACTGCCAGCCACTCCGGAAGGTCTTAATGGCTGTGATGTTTTAAAATCGCGTTACATCAGTATTAGGGAGGAAATCCCGCGGCACACAGACATAGAATAATAAAAGTGTAAGAACAACTTTGTGGGAGCAGGCGGTTTACGATGCGAGACCTACTACACATACGGGAATCGGGAACAGCCAGCTGCATAATAAGATGTCATTGTTACTTCTATTTTTATATTTTTTTCAGTAAGGTCACTAAAATTAATAAAAACTAAAATGAATCGATAGAATTCGTATAAAATCGGCTATCGAGTCATTTCTACTCAGATTAAGTCCCTCCTCCCCCTCACTAATGGACGGTTTCACCCATGATTTTTACAAGAAAAAAGTACGCTGAAAAATAGCTACTAAAATGACAACTAAGAAAGATATCTACATGAAAATTCAGAAAACATGCTCTAACCACTTTCTCCGCGTATGCCGCAAGGTCCGCTAAGTCTGTAGCGCAGTTGATGGGAACTAATGTTGCAAAGCTTTTAGCTGCTCCCCTCCCCCCTCCACCTGTCGTCATACAATGCCCCTCATTACACGTCACATAAACAACAAACGGCTCTTCGGAAACTTCTAGAAGAACACCTTGAAGGATGTGGGCTTTTAACTAATTAGTTGCAATCAGTTATTTTTTGTGGTATCTGGTAAATTGTGTAGTGTGTTTCTTTGGAAGGTCCTTTTCTTTGAGTAGCTAGATGAAATATCATTTATCTATCTGCAAGGCTTAGGCTATCTTCAAAGGTCAATATTCTTTCAGCCGAGCCAAGGTCAACATTTATTTAATTATATAATTATAAATTGCAGATAACAAATACTTTAAGTGCGTTTTCGTTTAAATTATATAATTGCCACTATTGCTTAAAATCACAGCAACAAATGCACAGCAAAGAATCACCCAAATAAATTTGTACTTTATGCCTATGACACAGCATTATATTAAATCATTAATAGTAAAAGGTAGTTCCCCTGATCGTAATAATGAGGGTTAGAAGTCAAGGGTTATCTTTGAGCTAGTGTGATTTTCTTATCATGTACCATTATAGTAAGGTGACGAGCAAAAGTTAAACCAGTCAACTAGTAAAAACTTAGTCCCCTTTTAAAGAATTTCATTTATTTTAACATGAAACATCATCATCAAGATCAAGACCAGATAACATGAAGAAAAAATACATAAAACGTAGACATGTAGCCTTTAAATATCAGAGCATTAGAGCTTGAACATTATTACACTCGAAGAGTTTTATCTTGTCTCTTCAGCACATTGGAGCAAGTTTAATAGGCTCATTATTTTCCGCTATCCACACAGCCCCGCTTTCGGCAATATTAAAGATCTCTACAGCAGCTTTACCAACCACCTTCGGTTCCTGCATTGCAACATCTTCCATAACTTTCGTGAAATCAGCCTCGTGAATATCCCACGTTTTCCCATTTAATATTGTAGTGTCTGTGAATCCTGGTCAAATGGCAATAACTCTCACACCAGTTATGTTATGGTTAAAAGGATGGCCCAGCGATCTGGTAAAACTCAAAACAGCACTTTTAGAAGTTTTGTAGTAGACCAGCCAAGGGTTGTATTCGAATCCATATATGGAAGATATATTGACGATTGTCCCACCTCGACCTCCTTTGTCGATTCTCCAGTGTTCAAAGAATTTCATGCTCCATTCCATTAAAGCTGTACAGTTGATTTCAATCGTCTTTCTGATATCAGTCTCGTCGAGTATTCCTGCATTGTTGATTAAAACATCAACTTAATATTTTTGGAAAATATCACTGCTAACTTTTTCCAAATCTTTTGCTATATCACATTTTATGAAAACTGCTCTTTTCCGTATTTATCATTTAGTGTCTGGGCAGCGGCAATGCCAACTGCTTCGATGATATCCAAAATGATCAAAGTTTTGGCTCCGTTTTCTAAAAACTGGTCTGCTATTTCGTAACCTATGCTCCTTGCTCCGCCAGTTATAACTACCACTTTATTTTTAGGGTTTCGATCCATTTTTCAGTGAACGCAACGTTTAGTATTTAATTCAGTGTACTGTGGCACTGTACTAAAGTGGTGGGCACAGTCGCTAATATGTATATACTCGGGTATAACATCGTATCTGATAATATTAATTTATTTTGAAATATAATATATGTAGGTACTTTCTGTGTTTGCGTTTGTTGTTATATAAGCTGCGCAGCGCTGATATACAATGCTTATAATTGATTTATTGCGGATTTCAATAACCTACCTATCTGTTGATTTCTTACTTGAGATAGGAATCATATCATAAAGATATATGAATAGAATAACTTCTATAATATCAAAATTCTGTCTTCAATGTCTAAAAAGATTAACATTGAACCATGTTCTGAAAACTGATCCGCGATCTCATACCCAACGCCTTTAGCTCCTACAGTTATAACTACTACTTTGTCTTTTGGGGTTCAATCCATTTCGCAATTAAGGTCATGCTAAATAATATATAACAAGTAACTGCACTGTGGCTCTGAACCTAATACTAATGAACCTGAGGTAGCATGTGTCATTGCTTTATATACTCTTCAATCATATCTAATCTGATAATATTTGTTTTATTACATATTATAACATATGTGTTTCAAAAGTAAAAAAAAATGCTTACATGTAACAGTTATCATAATTATTTGATATAAATTTATACGTGCAATACATGCATAGAGGCAATCTTTATTAGACAGCAGTGTATCTCTATATATCCGACAATCAATATTCTATCTGTAGATAGTTTTATTCGATAATATCATAATTTTCATATAATTATTATTTGGAAGAAAACATATCAAACGAATACATTTTATTAAATTACTGCACCAATTTACTAAGAAAAATCACAAAACATGAGACACTTCATTTAGCCACTTCTACTACAGGCTTTCCACCTTCGATGAGCCAAGCTGTTCCACTGTTGGCCTTTTGGTAGATGTCCACTGCGGCTTTACCCACTACTTGCACTTTCTGCCATAATTGTGATTTAATGAATTTCTCGAACTCATTGTCTTGACCCATCTCCCAAGTGGTAGGCTGATCGGCCAACTTAGTTTCAGTAAACCCAGGACAAATTCCTATTACTCGCACACCAGTCCTTTCGAAGTTAGCAACATGTCCCAGAGACTTTGTGAATCCCATAACGGCGAATTTCGAAGCTTGGTATACTGGAAGGAATTGGTCTACTCTGAAGCCGTATATAGAAGCAAGATTGATGATCGTACCTCCATTTCCTCCCTTGTCTTTCCTCATGTGGTCCCAGAAGGTTAATCCCCATTCAAGAACTGCAGTGACGTTGATATCGATAGTTTTCCTTACTGCACGATCGTTAAGTATCCCAGCGTTGTTCACAAGAATATCCACTTTATAACTATCAAATATCCATTTCGAAACGGTTTTCATGTCTTCTGTGACATCGCATCTGAGGAAGGCTGCCTTATTTTTTCCATGTTTGGCTGTAAGTTTGTTCACAGCTTCAGCTCCGAGGGTTTCGTTGATGTCGAGGAGAATGGTGATTTTGGCTCCTTTTTGAAGATAATTGTCGGCAATTTCGTAACCAATGCCGTCTGCTCCACCGGTTATCACAACAACTTTGTCAGTTAAGTCTCTAGCCATGGTGTTGGTTTGTTGAATGCTATTTCAGTACTAATTGATTTTACTGCTAATCTTGTTTTATATAGAGTAAATAAATTAACTACACAGAACGCGATAAATGATGGCAAACAAGTCATTAATTTGTTATTTAGATCTTTGTGACATTTGTTTGTGACATAATGTAAACTATTTGAAGATAAACGTTGAACTAATCTAGGGTGGTGTGGTATTCAATATCGTTCTAGCTATCTGTATCAATTAGGTAACTTATTATTTTTAAATAACAAGCAAAATGATTATCTGTCCACTACTACTACTACTTATCAATAGGGTCATAACAATCCATCCACAAACTTTTTTTACAGAATGTGTTTAAAAATAGTAATCGGAACTTGTTACCTAATTTAAAAATACATGACGTTACCAGTTTGGTTAAAACTGAGTTCATCTTGATATGACAAGTACTTTCTGATTAATATCAATATTCAGCGCCTATGAATCATCATCAGCCTTTTTATCGTCCCACTGCTGGGCACTTCTCCTGGCCTCTTCTCATACAAGATTTTAGACTTCATAGTCTAGGTTTCTTCGAGATGATTTTCCTCACCTGTAATCAGTCATTTTATGCTTAGAAAGTAAATATAACTTTAAAAAGTTGCATACCACAACGAAGTATTTCGGTGCAATAATAATGTGCTTACATGGTTGATCAAATACTAAGTGCGGTGCGGAATATCTTCCAAAGATAGTTTAAAGGTTGAATACCTTATTAAGGATGCAAGTTCAAAATAATTGCAGCGGCTTGATGATGATAAATAAAATTAAATTATTTTGAGAAATTATAATTAACAAAAGACATACTTTATTCAGTTTGTTGCCAAGCCGTTTTTAGTCTGTATTATTATCTATAGTAGCCGTTATCATAAATTAAGACCTACGTATTTTGAAGTAAGTCTTTATTTTTTTTAACAGATAATAATGCTTTTTTTTGATAAACATTATTAGGTATGTATGACATTTTCGACCTAGCATTCCAATGTAAAATATACTTATATATATATATTTTTTTTTATGTTCTTACAATCCGTGGGTGAATCCGCTAACAAGTTAAAATCCTTATACAATAATACATGTGAAAATAATTCTAATGTCTGTTTGTCGCGCCTTTACGCCGACACTACTGAACCGACATAACCAAAATTTGGTACACACATATTCTAGATCCTGAGAAAGGACATAGACTTTTAATCCGGATAAGGGAGGAAGTTTCTTCGGGATGCGGGTGAAATAAAACGTGGTGAAGTAAGTATTCTGAAACTGTTGCCTAATGTATATGCTATAGCTTTGCGTCGATTGCGTCGTTGCTCCCGCTGTGCCTCACAATACAGTATCACAATAGCCATAGCCAAAACGCCTGTTATTTCTGGAACTTCATAATGTGGAATGATATTATTAGAACTCTTTGAACACCTATCCTGTATTACTTTCGTATCAATCTGTGACCGTATATAATACGCGTTATATTTATCTATAGGTGTTAATTTCGTTAATATTATTTTATATACAACTTCTGCATGTATGGCAGTGATTAAATTATTAAAAAGTCTATCGAAAATTCTTTGGACTGAATACCGCAACAATTAGGAATCGAATCGCATTGAAGTTTGGGTTTGTGCATGCATGTGTGTATATTTTATACCTTCCACACAAAAACTAGTGAACTTAATGCAACTTTTTATTCGGGTACGGGAAGTCTACGTCCTGACTACGGAGAAACCGCAGGCGGAAGCAAGTATTATAGAATTCTCGTTTCTTCTTCAAAATTGTCATATAACGCGTACAGACAGAATACCAATCTTGTTGTAGTTAACAAGCTTGGCATGTGAAATAATTTACATATAAACCGCTTAGCGCCGTCAGATGTCAGCCTTTCAGGCGACGGAGTACAAAAAGTGCCTATACATTGATGGGCTTAGAGTAAATCTTTAGACGTAGTACATGGGAAGTTTGGTGTTCAAAATGTTCTTTAGGTTTAAGCTTTATAGGCATCAAGGGAACATGACTAGATTCCCCAGTTAACTCTGACGCGTACTACGTAGGCGTGAACTAAAAATAGTTTTTCGTCAGTGTTGAGCAGTGATTTAGCCAGAAAGTCTGATAGTCTGATTTATCATTAAAAATATTTATAAATAAGTGTGTACCCAGTAATAGTTGCCCGATTACTGGTTTCAGGAGGTCAGTTAAGCAGTTGCTCCGTGTAAAAATCTTGTACTTCAGCTGCATCCGGTTATGTCTGAAAGCCGACCCCAACTTAATTTGGGAAGGGGCTAGACAAATAGTGATGATTTCTTCAGTTTAGATTCATTCTCGACCTTCCCGCATTTAGATAAAAAAATCTGCAAGATTCAATCCGTGTTTCTTGCCTATAACATTCATGTTTACTGTAAAAGTGTGATATAATGTAATAAGGTACAACGTGCACGAGGGCCTGTTTTTACCATCCCAATAATTTTGTATACTAAAATCATCATCATCATCATCATCATCAGCCTATCGCAGTCCACTGCTGGACATAGGCCTCTCCAAGTGCACGCCACTGAGATCGATTTTCGGCTTCTCGCATCCAGCTCCTGCCAGCCGTCTTGCGCAAGTCATCACTCCACCGTGCCTGAGGACGTCCTACACTACGTTTGCCAAGGCGTGGTCTCCACTCTAGAACTCGTTTACCCCAACGGTTATCGGTTCTTCGGCTGATATGGCCAGCCCACTGCCACTTCAGCGTGCTGATAGTGATATACTAAAATAGATTCCCAAAATCTTTTCGTTTACTCACATCAACACAAGACAAGGGTTATTAAACAAATAAGCGAACCTTGCAGTATAAGGGTACATATGATGCTTAGAGCCGTGCCTTCCACTCTTCCAAAGATACCGCCAGTGGTAAACCTTTAGAAACATTGTGTTTATGGCGCTTCTGGTTGGTTATATGCTCTAAGGAGCGATGCGCCGCCGATAATACAATGATTTTTGCGCTTGTTTGTTCTGGAGGCAACGAAGTAAGCATTTATTAAATTAGGTATAAGGGTTGTTAGGAACCTGGCAGTTTGCTTTAGAAAAAGGTATGAATATAAATTAGTGTTTGCTTGTTATTTGTTGTGATATGTTGTGCTTTCCCTAGCAGTTACAAATTGGTCAATTTTATTAGATAAAATTACTATTGCGAATATTTGTAAGGGTTCACAACTATCACTTGTTGGACCAATTTTAAGACATGACTAGAATTTATTTATATAGTACATACTCAGTAACTACTAACTCAAAATTGAACAAAAAATATTCCTCTTTGGTAGGTATTATATATACAGATTCTGTAAATAACCCGAATTAATTGCTTTGGAGTGTATGTAGGCGGAGTTCAAACAGGACCATATTATTTTGTATTTTGTCAAGATACCAGCTTTACGATGGAAATAAATATAAAAAATAGAAATAACAAGGTGCTCGTATTATGACGAGTTTCTCGTTACCGTCACTTTTAATTGCTACCGATAGATGTCGCTAGCTGTAGTAGCGTGAGCAAAAAAAAAAATTATGCTATAATTTTTTGCTATAGTTTCATTTGTTCATACTCACTGACTAGACTCATAATACATTTCCAATATGTATTTACAAGGAATGATCATAATATGACTATGTTTTATCTCACCACTACTAAACCGGTTCAGCATTACACTGTGAGAGCATAACAAACAAACAAACAAACGCAATCACATTAATTACATAAGTTAAGATTAAAAGAAAAGAACAGTCGCCAGCACATCAAGCTACTACAACCTGTCAAATTTCCTTAATAGATTCTCAACTTTATTGCCGAATCATGTAGGTCAAAGATGATTGGAAAAAAATTACAGTTAGGTTGATGTGCTGGCGTCTGTACAAGAAAAATTAAAGATTTTGAAGTTACCAATACCAGCAAAATCACAATAACAAATGATCATGTTGTTGATTAATGATCAAGATGTGTAGGAAGCGATATAACAGGCTCGATTTAGTGCTAATAACGTTATGTTTGGCTAACACGACACGGTTCATTTGTAACACGAATGTAATGCGTGATGAATGATCGCTGCAAATGTTTATGACTTATATTACCTACGTCATAATAAGTAGACATTGTTAAGCAAATTCTTGGCTTCTCGGCCGATTAATGATTGTACTTACTTATTTATTTCAATTTAGAATCAAAAGACACGGTAAATGCAAAAGAAAAATCGTTGATACCTATTGAATTAAATGCCAACACTGCTTGATTTTAATACGTGGTCTTAAAAAAATAAGCTTTAGTGTTCGGTTGAGACCATCTTCTTAAACTGAAGCATTAAAGATGGTGCTTTTCCAAAAACCAAGTTTTATAATTAGGGTGGTGGTTGAGTCTATCTTGTGTGTTGTATGTTTAATAATATAAAATCTTATATTTCTAGTTAATTCCAAATGAAATTTAAAAATGAAAAAAAAAAAACACACAGTCTAAAATATCCTAATATTTTGTTAAAATACAAAATATGCTTGAGTTTTTTTGCTGCTGTTACAGAATTTTTACTAAAATAAACTACAACTAACGAACTCATCGATAACCTCTTTATATTAACATAAGTCTGATTATGATTTCTGTCACAGTATGAATATCGACTTTATTAATTAAAAAAAATATATATTGTGCCGTAGGATAAATTTTGACGTGAGTACCGAAGGAGGATTTAGATAAAACTAATGTTTTTTTCAATACAAACAATACTTTGATGAGAGTACAAAGTCGTGGTGGCCTAGTGGTTAAAGAGCCAACCTCTCAAGTGTGAGGGCGTGGGTTCGATTCCAGGTCGGTCAATGCAACTTTTTTAAGTTTGTATGTACTTTCTGAGTATATCTTGGACACCAATGACTGTGTTTCGGATGGCACTTTAAACTGTAGGTCCCGGCGGTCATTGAACATCCTTGGCAGTCGTTACGGGTAGTCAGAAGCCAGTAAGTCTGACACCAGTCTAACCAAGGGGTATCGGGTTGCCCAGGTAACTGGGTTGAGGAGGTCAGATAGGCAGTCGCTCCTTGTAAAACACTGGTACTCAGCCGAAACCGGTTAGACTGGAAGCCGACCCCAACATAGTTGGGAAAAGGCTCGGGAGTACTGTACTGTACTAGTACATCTGTCTACCAGCTGAACGGATTTTGACAAAATATCTTTAGTACTTATGCTGTAATCAAATCACTAAATTATTAAAAGGAAACCTAGGTAATGTGAATCATGGACTGTGAATGATGGTGCTGGCGAGAAGACTAGACACTTTCCTCGCTGACTAGCCGGAGTGCGCTTCAATAGAAAAAAGATTTGGAGTAGGACAAGGTGTGGGGTAGGTAATAATACTCATGTATTACAATTCTACGTGACAAAAATGTGAGATGATAGTTTTCCTTAGTGCCAAATATTCCAGACCAAGTATTAGTTATCGGGATGTTTGCGCGCCCTAGCGTCACTGTCACAGTGCGGCCTTCAGGCTGTGGTCCAAGTTATAAGTTATTTCGTACGTTAAATTAATTGGTAAATATTTCGTTTATTAATGTTTAAAACTCCTGATCAACAAAAATACATACTTTATGACTGCAATTTGCATTTACTAGTATTTGTAAACTATGCAATGATTCTTTTGGAATAGAAATTAAAACGTGTAAATATTTGACAGCTATTTGCGACGTTGCCAACTTTCGGTATACGCGCTCTTAATATTCAATTGGTAAAATTTGACAGATTCAGGTAGGTTCACCAGCTGTCATCTGTACTTAGCAAACTAGCATCACAATTGAAGGAATCAGTTCAGATAAGGAATTTTTTTCAAGTTCATAAGTTCGTTTATAATCGTTATTAATCGATTGACGCAAGTCGCTAACAGATACAGTACTTGAGTCGAAGTCAGCCAGGTGTAACAACCACGTGGTGACGTCGTAAGTGTGCTGACAAACTGTGATCTCCCCAGTTACGACCAGGCACTAGGCGGGTAAAACTAGGTACTCCTTTGTACCTCAAACGGAATATTCCATTAGCGATATCGCTACCGCTTTTACTTTGTACTACCTTCAGCCCTAACTCCAACAACTCCGAGATGAAGTTGATAAATGACACGAAGGTAATCCAGCTAGTAATCTCCGCCGGTGCGTCCCGTAATTTTTCACCTTTTTCTATCTTTTAATCCTGAGCCGATCGCGCAATGGATGACGCGTCGCGCGTAATAAACGCAAACTCGACTGCGTAATGAGGAGCGTTGGAGTACGCACGAATGAGTTCGTTTGAGGTGTAGCCTTGTTTATTTTGCAGCGGGTTCTTGTTTTTCTTTTTTAAAGGTTGCTGGTTTGGTGAGTAGATTTTCTTAACAACAGGAAAAACTTTGTAATGTAAATCAGTTTAATGTATTATCAATCAATTTTGTTTTATACAATTAGTTGACATACAGCCAGTTTCACCGGTTGCTAATAAGTTCCAGATAGTTTATCTGGCTAGATAATTCCATACAAAATTCTGTTCCATTTTTGAATTTATCTGGTAGATAGTGGCTATCCGCAACCGGTGAAACTGGCCCTTAATCTTGTAAGTATCTAAGATAATAATTATCATTCTTTTCACTATGCTTGCATACAAAGAAACATCGTGGGTTTTAGTCAGTGAGAGATGTATTTTCAGCGGACAAGAAACTTATTTTGTTTTCTGTAATAAAAATATCGAAAATAAATAAAGAGTGAATATTATTTGAACCCAGGAACATGAAATAAACATGATCAAAGCGTCAGCTTCTGGGCCCATAATTAAACCTGAGATAACTTCAATTAACGTCAGTACAAAATATTAATTAACAATATGATAAAGAATTTCCATGAAAATCGGTCTAGACGGATTCGAATGTAAATCTATGAATAATTAATTATTTGAATTCATCAAAATGATATTATAGTCTCGATGGCATGCTCAAAATGTCGGTAGAAATTTAAATAACAATAAAATGAAAAATAATATGATAGTTGAAGAAAAAAAGGTAAGTACTCTATCTTTATTGTTACATTATGTCGTGAAGACTTACTGAGTAAGGCACCAGCCTCTCAAGTATGAGTGTGCGGGTTCGATTTTAAGCAAGTACCAATTAGTATACGATCCCGTTGGTGCAGTAGTTACCACGTCGGACTGTCGAGCTGAGGGTCCCGGGTTCAATTCCCAGCACGGTCGACATTTGTGTGATGACACCACCCATGACACAAGCTAATCAATAGCTTACCATGTGGCTAATAGACCAGGTGTCTCGATATATTTAGTATATCTTATCAAATAAGAAAATAAGTAAAATGTTTTGTTATGTAATTTGCCTTTATATTATGATGATATTGTATATATCTATATAAGTCATGATGACTTACAGAAATTATTAATAAATAATTTTACTCGTGTCTCGTGGTCTGATAGAGACACGCAATGTAATCGTAATCCTGCTTATATTTTGTACACGATAATACTTGTGTATGTTTCGAAATTTTTAAGTATTGATAAGTAATTATTATAAGTAGGTACATTGAAAAATATATTCCTCTGTCTGTTACCCCAATGTGCAAAATGGCTGTAAGTGTGACTATATTATGGCATCATTGAGGTTCTGGTTGGACACATGCCCCTGCACTAACGCCTGAGTCTGCCTGGGCTGCGGGTTATTCGTAAGAGTTACCATGGCCCTGGCACACAGGGACCTCTAGAAGGAACATAGTGGGTTTGAGTGAGTAAGAGTCTTAAACTCCCTCCAGCTGCACCCTCAGCGGGGTCATTTGATGATATCCCACGAAAAAAAAACACATACCCCTCTAAGTATAAGTAGCTCCTTCTCGGCACGATATCTGTTCATCCCGGCTCATATAATAATTGGTAAAGAATATCATCTCATAAAACAGGTGCCAAATATTCACTTTTTTAAATAAAAAAAAAATATTGAATGAAAAAAAAAACATACCGTCGAATTAATAACCTCCTCCTTTTTGAAGTCGGTTAAAAATAAGAAATAATTTTCTGTAGTGTACTGAACAATTGATTATTGAATTAATACCTATAGTACATTCGCTACAACTAACAGCTATTTTCCGACATTGCCAACTTTTGGAAAAATCTGCACATCGAACAGCAATGACAGCCCCCAAAACGGACACCTTTCAACACCTCCTATCTACTTAAGCTGGGAAGAAGACATGTTGCTACAAACTCCTCAAGAAATTAAGATTTATAGCATAAGAAATAAGTACCAGGATAAAAAAAAAATGAACAAAAGAACCATGCTTACAAGAGGTAGGTAGGTATTTAGTTGTAGTAGTGTGAGTTTGATACACTTCTAAGAATGCAATTGCTTCCAGTTAAATTGGTGTTAGGTGAGGTCACCTTTAAGTAATGCAAAGTAGTGGGTACAGAGGCCAGCACGTCAACCTACTTCAATCTGTCAAATTTCTTTAATAGATTTTCAACCTTATCAGAAATACTGAAAGGTATCAACCTTCGATTGGTATACCTTGACATATTTGGATGGCGTCTGTATAGATGCAAACACAGTAAATTTTCACCCGAAACTGTAAATTTTTCCCAATCAACTTTGAACCATAAAGCTTCAGTGAAAAAGTTGAAAATCTATGAACGAAATTTGACAGATTGTTGTAGCTTGATGTGCTGGCGTCTGTACGAAGCAGTATATTTAGCATCTCTCTCGTTCAATTGCTCAACAAGGTGACAATAGTATATTGAGTGTGATACGGTGACGAACACTAGTATATACAATCGTATAAAATATTTCAAACGAAATTTGGAAAATTTCTTACATTAATAAAATACCTACTCAAAAATACAGATTGTATAAAATTAAGTACCTACATGGATACTAACACGGCAATATTTTTCTGATTATCTAAGTGATAACACAGCGCTGATATATAGCCAAACCGGTAAAATGAATGACATAATTTTTTTGTTTCTACATAGCTTAAGCGGACACCGGCAGTATCTATCGTGTTTTTAGCCGTGAGTGTTGTTTTTACGTATTGTTTTGTAATTAAGATAAAAGGAATGTGTTTATGTATTAATAAATAGTCATGTCTTAGTGATAAAATGGGCCTTGGTTTAACAGGCGTAAAGTATTTTCATTATGTGTATTTTGACGATGATTCTACGTAACTACTGGAATATATACTTTAAAGGTAATCTTATGGTAAACTAGTGTCTGCCAGCGATTTCACCCGCTTCCTGAGGTAAATACTCCCCGCAACCAGATAAAAAGTTTATATGATATTCTGATGTCTAAGCTACATTACTGCCAAGTTTCATCAATATACATTCAGACCTTTGGGCGTAAAGAGGTAACAAGTATACACATGATGATGGTGTGATTGGCGTGATGTTGTGTTTCGGATGGCACGTTAAACTGAAGGTCGCTATCATTGAACATCCTTGGCAGTCGTTACGGTAGAAGCAAGTAAGTCTGACGCCAGTCTAACTAAGGGGTATTGGGTTGCCTTGGTAACTGGGTTGAGGAGGTCAGATAGGCAGTCGGTCCTTGTAAAACACTGGTACTTAGCTGAATCCGGTTAGACTGGAAGCCGACTCCAACATAGTTGGGAAAAGGCTCGGGAGATGATGGTTTGATTGGCGTGGTGGTGTGAAGTGTGATTATTGTGTGACAGTGTGATAAAACGACGTGATGTAATGTGACATAATATGATATTAGTGCGATGTGATGATCAGAAGATTTAATTTTAATAATTTCGTTTTTGATTCAATTTTCGATTTTCAAATAAAGTTTTGTTTCTGCATTCGTCGTACAGATGTCAAGTTCATGAATGGTTTAGGTACTATCTATTCGATCTAACGCGAGTTTGACATTCACGACACAAGGTCATTTCAACCGGTTGCTTGTAAACAGAACAATCTGCGTCGGGTTATTTTTAGCTGGCGTTTGTTTGACGTCAAATAAAATCTCAATTGGCTCTAACATAGAAATTAAGTTTATTTTTTTACAAAATAAGCAGCAGATTAAAGGTTATTATGACAGTGATTGCGATGGTCAGTTTTGAACGGATCGTCTGTTTCGGAGATTGTGTTTAATACCATTTTTTTTTCTACATTAATCTGGTATAGTTTTTTCATTTGGTTTTCAAAACATACAATTTCTATTTATATTATTTACGTCACATAACACCCAAACATATAAGAGAAATTTATTCAGAAAAAAAAACAAAAAAATAATAATAGTATATATATCATCTTCTTGCTTGGTCAACGCTACCTTTGCCGATCAGCTCAACCAGTTCATACTACACTCAAAAGGATACTAAACGAGTCCCTATAAATTTTTATTCTTAACTGAGTAAATAGACAGCACACAAAATAATTGACTAACAGTAAACTATTCCAACTATCACAGACAATGATAGTTCTACTATGGCTCGGCGTGATTCTCGCCGCTCTGACGCTGTACCTGCGCCAAGTCTACTCCAGGTTCAGCCGCTACGGAGTCAAACACTTCAAGCCAGTCCCAATTGTGGGCAACCTGACACCAGTACTCATGAGGAAAGTGCATGCTTCTGAGGACTTTGACAATTTATACAAAAGTTTTCCTGGAGAGAGGTGGGTGGTAATTTTAGATAAGTTTTAAATTTCAAATCAAAATCTCAAATTAATTTAATGAAACTAAGGCGAAGAAGAGCCTGTCTGTTTGATATCATTAGAAAATATTTTGGAAAATAAAGTCCAGAAAATCTGATGCCTTTAACATAAAGAGCTTCAAAACAATGGAGGGCTATAAAAGTGCATGGAAGGAATAAATATAAGGGCAAAAAGTTGACCACAATGCGAATAATAATATGTTAAGTATCAGAGTAACCTTTAACACTATAAACATCGAAAATGTTGCATTTGTTAGGTTTGTGGGCCGTTATGAGTTCATGAGGAACATCGTGGTAGTTCGTGACCTTGAGCTGGTGAAGAGCATCACAATCAAGGACTTCGAACACTTCCTCGATCACCGCATGTTAGCTGATGGGGACGTTGAGCCTCTGTTCGGCAGGAACCTGTTCTCCTTAAGAGGTATGTGGTGCACATTTTGTAGTTAGCTCCAGTATCAAGGAATCTCTATGAATCCTGACTATAGGAGAGGAATTTGTCAAAGTATCATAACTTCCCAAAGATTTGGTATTCATTCATCGATTTCCGACATGTTTTTGTATCAGTATTTAGAGTGGTCGGCAAATAGTTTCGAATTTAGCTCATCAGTTACATAAACCAAGAGAGTGTTATTTGGGATTAAATAATGAATTTGGCAAATTTTGTTGATATCAGCAAACTAAGACATTTTTTTCTCAGGACATGAATGGAAGGAAATGCGTTCGACACTGAGTCCAGCCTTCACCAGCTCTAAGATGAGGTCGATGGTGCCTTTCATGATGGAAGTCAGCGAGCAGATGATAAGCTCCTTGAAGAAGCGGATTAAGGACTCTGGAAGTAAGATATATAGAAATTTGATTTAATAGAAAAATCATCATCTCCCGAGCCATTTCCCAACGGAACGGATGTTGGGGTCGGCTTTCAGTCTAACCAGATTCAGCTGAGTACCAGTGTTTTACAAGGAGCGACTGCCTATCTGGCCTCCTCAACCCAGTTACCCGGGCAACCCAATACCCCTTGGTTAGACTGGCGTCAGACTTACTGGCTTCTGACTACCCGTAACGACTGCCAAAGATGTTCAATGACAGCCGGGACCTACAGTTTAACGTGCCATCCGAAACACAGTCATTGGTGTTCAAGATATACTTAGAAAGTACATACAAACATAGAAAAGTTGCACTGGTACTTGCCCGACCTGGAATCGAACCCACGCCCTCACACTTGAGAGGTTGGCTCTTTAACCGCTAGGCCACCACGACTTCATTTAATAGAAAAATATACCTACTAAAATAGGTTTCATAGTAGACATCAAATTCATTTACTGTCGCCATGAAAGCAATAAGTGCTTCGTCAAGTAGATTTGAGATATTCAGCCCTTTGAATTGTATTTGTATAGTAGTAACTTTAGACGCATTTTAACAAGAATAAGGGCCTGTTTCACTGGTTATGGATACCCACTATCTATCAGATAAATTCATAAATGAAACAGAATTTGTATGAAATTAATGTACCAGATGGTGAAACTGGTCCTAAGATGTTATAAGACAAAAAAATGTTAAAACATAATTTTGTAATCCACAGCAAACTACGCAGATGTAGAATGCAAAGACCTGATGACCCGGTACGCCAATGATGTGATAGCCTCCTGTGCCTTCGGTCTGAAGGTAGACTCCCACAACGACAGAGAAAATGAGTTTTATTCAATAGGCACTGAAACTGCTGATTTTGGCTTCAAAAAGATGCTGGTGATCTTTGGGTATTCTTGCTTTCCTGCTGTAATGAAGGTGAGTAATGGAATTTGTCGCATGTCGAATGGAAAAAAATGATCGATGAAAAATGGTCTAGAGGCTTTTTGCTGTTCCAAGTACTAGCAATGACTTATTAAAGATATCTTTGAAAAAATTACGATACTGGTCGATTTATCAAAAGTATTCCATAACTACATTGCACGGTATAATAAAATATTCAAACACATTTTGAAACATCTTTTTTTTAATGTTTACAGAAATTAAACGTGAAATTATTTTCGCAACTCATATCTGAATTCTTCAAAAATATTGTCATCGGTACAATGAGGAACCGTCAAAAGAACAACATTCTTAGACCTGACATGATACATCTCCTCATGGAAGCCAAAAAAGGTACCTACAAATAAGAAAGCACATTGATTGTTGGCCGTGTTCATACTAAACACCACACCATTATAAAGGATAACAGATTGTGATAAAACTTGGCAGTACTACACCTGTAACATCAAAGTACCATATAATAGAACTAGCTCCTATAATAAATATAAGAAAAAATAACAAAAGTCGTATTTTGTACAATCGTAATAAAATATAAAATCAAAACTGAATACATAATATTATGTACTCATAGTTTTGCTTTTAAACATAAATTACAAAAATTATTGTTTAGCGAGGTCATCCGTCATGTAATTATATCGTCACGTCGTACTGTATCAAACAATTGTTATTACATTGTCATCAATCACTTCAAATAAAACACTGAACATAGCATAATAGCACTGAACATATGGTTAAAATTAAAGCCGACCTCAATATTGGAAAAGGCTGGACAGGTGATATAATGAGTAAAATTTTTAATGATTTTTCAGGCAAACTAACGCACGAGGATAAAGCAGCTGAAGCTAATACTGGGTTCGCAACAGTCGAAGAATCTGACGTTGGAAGAATTACTGTTAAAAAAGGTTAGTGTGTTTCATAAGCCATAATAATTGTTTAAAACTACATGACTGTTTGAGCAGAATTCATAGGTTATTGTCCAAATTATGAATTAATATTATTCCGTGTGATTGAAGATTAGGGACATATTGCAGTCAGTACAGTCGTTTTTGTAAACGATCCGTAAGACGAAGACCGTCTGTTTCTACGTAGCGAGAATTTTCGTAAACCTACCTAAATCCCAAAATAAAAATATATTTACCTTGACTGACTGACTATGGATGATTATCCTTAATGAATCGAACGTTTATCTAGATTCTAAAATGGGCCTTAGGTTCAAAGAGTCTGAAGATTTCCTGATTATACTTATGCTACACAATCTAAACTATATTTAAAAAATATCCAACTTACAATCCAAAGGCTCATGCACACAGTTTTTAAAATTGCACCAACAAAGCCGTAAATGAATAGTGTCTTATGTACGTATGATAATTTACAAATTCATGCATGTTCTTTTCCAGAATGGTCAGATAATGACCTGACAGCCCAAGCAGTACTGTTCTTTGTTGCTGGCTACGAAACCATATCATCAGCGATGTCGTTCCTCATCTATGAGCTGGCAGTTAACCCTGACGTGCAGGAGAAGCTGGCGCAAGAGATCAGGGAACATGATGCTAAGAACGGCGGCAAGTTCGACTTCAACTCCATACAAAACATGCCTTATTTGGATATGGTTATTTCAGGTGAGATATTTTTGTTTTGATATTGTTAGGCTTTAGTTCATTAGTACATAGAGAACATATTTAGAAAGGAATGTCTAAAACGAAGAATCTAACTTGTGAGATAATGTCAGATAGAATACAGAAGAGGAAGACACAGTGCGCCGACCCAATGGGACAAGAGCAGAAGAAAGATGTTCTAATGTTTTGAGTCCTGTAGTCTGGATAAACTATAAAGCTATCATTGAAAATATAGCAGTCACCATCAGAACAGAGAAGAAGAACAATTCAAGTGAACAGTACAGAAGTTCAGCACATAGATTTGACTATTTGGTTAATATTTTCGGTGTATTTAATCTAGATTTGTTTACAGAGGTGCTGAGACTATGGCCCCCGGCCGTCGGTTTGGACAGACAGTGCACAAAAGATTACAACATGGGTAAACCCAATGAAAAAGCTGACAAGGATTTCATCGTGAGTTTTATACTTATAAAGTAACATCACTTTGCTAAAAATTATCTATTTGAGATTAAATTAGATATTAAAATTAAGAACGAAAATATTACGTTATCAATGTCATAACTCATGATTAATATCACGTAACAATTTGATAATGAGATAATCTCTGATAATAAATTCTTTGTTTTGACAATTTGATAAACTATACACCTGTTTTGGCGTGAAACCAATTTAGAGTATTTCTTCAGCTACGCAAAGGTGAAGCTGTGGTGATCCCGACGTGGTCTTTCCACCACAACCCTGAATACTTCCCGAACCCTTACAAATTCGACCCCGAGCGATTCTCCGAGGAAAACAAGCACAAAATCAAGCCATTCTCGTACATGCCATTTGGACTTGGACCCAGGAATTGTATTGGTAAATATGTTATTATAATCTATGATTAGATTCTGACAAGATATGTCAATATGTCACTAGATATAAATAGACGAAAGTATTTGAATTTTCGCGCCACTGCCTGCAAGGCTGCCATGTCGAAGCTATTTCAGTCATAAATATTCATATCAAATCCGAAGGTTACCTTGAAAGAATTGAACCATTCGGAATTCAGACACACACAACACAAAGATTTCTCGGATTCGAGACAGGTTAAAATATGCATGTGATCTGTACATACTTCTTTTAGACCGGGACAGATTCCTTCCGAAATAAAAATAACTCTGAGTTTCATTTACAAACACATTATTTTTTTATGTAAAATAAAAACAATTTATTATTTTACCAAAATTATCGATTTTATAAAAGCACACTAATTTTCAGTCGAAAAATCTCAAATAATTCGGTAGTATGTCTTACAGTAGAAAGAGCTACTTTCTGACGGTGTTAAAACATCTTAGAAAACGTAAAATAAGACATCGACAATAATTTGGAAGGTTGTAGAATCTTCAACTACGCTTCGATGCCTGTAAACAGATCATCCATAAATAGATCACCCGTAAATTGTTTATTCTGTCATAATCTACATTATGTTCATCATTGTGTTTTCAACGGGGTTCATCCTCCTTTAATTTATTTTATTATTTAGCATTTCAAAGGCTTCCGCACGATTTACGACGATTTCTAGTTATTGCAGACAATAAATCTGATTCTAGTTATTAGTTTTAATATTAAAATACCCCAAAATCATACTACTCTCGTATTTAGGAACGACTAGAGCGGTATTTCATAATTGAAGTTATAACACAAAGACTGGAATCTGGATTGTCCCTATTTTATTACGATTTGTTAGAACATGAATATCTCAAGCGAATATTGAATCTCTGTGATCCTTTTACTTACGTAATAAAAAATGTACTCACAAAAAACATATGGAAATTCTGGTAGATAATTCCTCTTTTCATCGTAAATGTGCTATATGTATATGAAAATTATCTGTGCCTGCCTACTTATTATACTGCTCCTAAGTAAATACTTCATATTCTCATCCAATTTCTTGATGATGTTATCCACTGCTGTTAGGCCATGATTAGTAAGTGAGTTAACACACTATGAATAATTTACGTTGCGTGTAAATCTGCCGAGTACATCAGAAGGCTAACAGAAGCATAGACGGTGAATACTGGCTTCGTGTTTTGACCCTAAAACAAGTCACATCCTGGCCCTACATTTCTTCCAACAGCTAATACTATATAAATATTTACTTTTTCCAGGATCTAGATTCGCTCTCTGTGAGGTCAAGGTCATGGCATACCAGCTGATCCAGCAGATGGAAGTGTCTCCCTGCGAGAAGACAAGCATACCGGCTGTACTATCCAAAGACACTTTCAACTTAAAGGTGGAAGGAGGACATCATATTAGGTTCAAGTTGCGTCAGTAAGGAGTGTTTGTAGCGGGGTTGTAAGAGTATTATGTAAATGTGTATATATAATTGTCTAATTGTTATTGTTGATAATTTATTGTTTCTTTTTAAATATTGTATTGAGAAAACGGATTCAAACATTATATATTCAAAGTTTATTTTTAATTTGGTTTAGCTATCAAAAAAAAAATACAGGCAGGAATAAATATAATTTACAAGGTAAAGTTTTTTATTGTACAAAAATATTTTTATTAATTTTCTAATAATAAAAATGTTATTAATAAGTAGAGAAACATGACAATTTTAAAAAGATAGTGACATTTAAAGAGCTCTAGTTTTGAGTAAAGTTAAAAATAATTATAATTTGACAAAAAAATCCTCATGTTTTACTTTTAGTTTTCCAAGAAAGGATAATAGCGCGACCTTTTACATTAATGATTTCCACGTAAATATTTTTTTAAGATTTCATAACTATTTGTATTTATTTTGATTCCCATTTACTGTATTTTTCCTGGTGGTTTTATGCAGTACTTTAACACCAACTTCTGTTCAATTCACTTACCTTCTTCTATTCACTTACCCACATCACATATATACAATAATAAAAAAAAACACTGTACTCCAGTTTTAGGCGTCCTACACACGTAATGAACTCCCTAACGATACTAGATGAGGAGTACTTACACAACACAAGCAGTTCGCGTTTCCAATCAAGCGTGTGTGGCCGCCCTTATATCGTCGTACCCAATAACTATGTTAGAGAGGTATTAAGGCCTGTGGTGAGACTCGATAATCCAACGGGTTGAGGAGTCATACTGTAACTTATAGTTGCAACTGTCGTGCGATAGTTAGTACACAGTTGCAATTTGGATGGTCAATTAAGAGAAAAAAAAATAGATATTCTTCATTCTGAATTTATATGAAGCAATTATAAATGCGTGTTTTTTCTTTACACTATAAAAGAAGAACGAATTATAGAGCATATCACATAAATAACTAAAGATACAAGGGGCACAAAAGGCGATTCTCTCAGAAGAAAAAGGGAACAGTGACAAAACAAGAACTTTTTAAATGTACACGTCAAGATAACGTTCTACAAGGACAAAGTTGTAAGCTACATGGACTTAATATTACTAACAGGACTGAGTACTCGCAGCCTAAAAGCGAGCCGAGCAGGATGTCTAATACAGATGCTCTGTGTCCTTTTCTGGTAGGGCGACCACAATTTTTTCGTTACGTGGGACAATATTTATGTAAAAGCCGCTAAAAGTATTGAATTTTAAACAATTGTTATCGCACGTTAGCAAAATCCTGCTCACTCGCCGGAGTTGCATTCAGAATTCTATGTCGAACTTCATGTCATGGTATAGTGCGGTCGATTATTTTATGAAATCATGACAAAAATAGAACAAACCTATACGTATCAATATCATTTTTTTTATTATAATGAAACATGGCTAAACAAAATTGTTTTGTGCAATTTTTGTCAGAGGCCAATTTTCAAACTTGCTTTAGTATCATCAAAATTTTATTTTTGCTAGTATTTCGAAATGAACTACGAGATAATTTTGAAATAAATATTTTTCACTGTAATTTATTATTTGGAATGAAAACGTGGGCACCCCATTAGCTTACATCGCAAGACAAGCAGCCATCATGACACATTCAATAGGTTGCCAGAGTAGTAAATAATTATATTCCCATCTAAAAAATTATATGCATGGGTTTTAAGAAATGACAGGTTAAAAAAGATGTAAGTTATAAAATAATATCTAATTAAATATTATCTGAATTCATATTAAAAAGTCAAGCTTAGATTTAATATAATAATTTACTATTTGTCTGAATTATTTTCTACCACTTTCAACCAACTACCACATTTTTATCGCATGGCAAGATTTAGAAAGGGACAAATGGCCTTCCATGTAGCTATCTCACTCGGCTCGTTTTGCCTCCTTCAATTCTGGTAGCCAAAATTGAGTCTTAACACAATAACTTAAGGTGTATTTTTGTAACATAAATTTTTGATAGAGCTCAGTCCTGTTAGATAGGTAATATTAAGTCCATGGTAAGCTATGTCAAAACGACGAAAATCATAGAGTGAAGTAAATTACAATAGCACCATCTAGCGGTAATGTTGAGTACTTCGCACTGATCTGTTAAACTGTTTAGTGTATACAATATATCCTTACAAATTACTTAATTTACACATATCGCTAAAAATATCAATAGCAAGATTTTTCTTTAACAGTTTCTCATAACTTTCATTTCAAAAATATAATAGCAATCAGTCGCAGTCTCGCGATATGCCATCAATCGCTTCAGGTCGGGCGCTCTAAATTATATTGACGTACTCCCATTGAGCGGGCGGCGGGCTCTTGCCACTACGGAACCATACAAAAAGGCTCCTGAGGGTTCTGTACGCCACATGACGTTGTTAGACGGGTTAATGGGAGTAAGGAATCGTGAATGTAAAGTGGAAATGTGTGAATAGCATTTACATTGTGACAAACTATTATTTTGTTACATAGTTACGAAGAAAGACCTTGTTTCATAACCATAATGCTGGAACTTAAGCTGATGTATAATTACTTTTCCAAGGTAATTTTATTGACCTGAAGTTATTTAGTACTTTTTTGATTTGATTGAAACCTTACTACATTTTGTTTGATAGTTTTTTTTAGGATGATGATCATCGATCAAAAGTTTAAACCAGGGTTAACGCGATCGGTCCGTGGATGAGTGACCATCTGGTAGGACGAGTCTGGGGTCTGGAGTCTAGGCTGTCATTTGTACATCTTTGACAGTCGTTTCTACATACGTAGGTAGGAGTTTCGGATTGCCTATGGCAGGCAACGGGGTTGATTAGGTCAGATAGTAGTAGTAGTAGTAGTAGTAGTAGTAGTCGCTCCATGTAACACACTGGTAATTCGCTGTTTGGGCAAAGGCTAGGCAGATGATGAATTCGTGACTACATCATAATTAATATATTGTAATTATGGAATATGTTCAGGACAACGGTAGTAGGCCCGTGAAGACCTTCTCATTTGAGACTTACAATTGTTTGCCTTATATTCGTAAAGTTTCATAGGATCATTGAAACGGGTTATTGTATTGTACAAATCGCTGCACTATTGTTCAAACTATCGATATACTATAAGTGCTAGAGTACGTCTAACAAACTATCGACAAGGTCGAAGCTCATTTATTTCCTTTACTTCAGTTACAATTTGCGAGAAAAATGAGTTCAATTTTTCACAGATTCTCAATACTTGAGCTAGTTACTGATATAGTTGAAAGTTCCGCGCCAATGTGAACGTGAAGAGGGAATTTAAAATGTTTTATGTTAGCCACTCGCGCAGATAGGGGCTCATGGTTAATTGAAACAGAGTGGCTCAATGAATCAATGAAGCTGCACTGCAGGGTTATATTGCCGTAATTAAAGTTGGGATCCTGGCAATTTCTAGCTATAAGTTTGGACACACCTTCAACTTTTGAACAAGTCATAACAGTTAGATACAGCGTAACCAGGAAAATTCATTCTTATACCTACTACAGATTGGTTCTCCTTTGACAATCTGAGCTTTGAAAAAATAACGTACTACGTACACACTATTAGAGTGGGACTACATGAGAACGAATGTTGGTACAGTCCAAACTAGACACTACATTTAATTAATCCACCCCTGACTCCATTACCTACATTTTCAGACCATAAAAATAATTACCCCAAAGTACTCTCTAATGTAAATGAAAACCCGGTATCTAGCCTGTCCGCTGGGAGCTATGTGCGCGAACATAAATCACAATCAGTCAATACGGAGCCAGATTCGTCTCGATCCAGCGGGTGCGCTCTCGCCGCTCATTAAACCACGTTTTTCACGTGTATTCCCCTTAGCGTACGGTAAGCTGTGGTCACAGTGACGGCTGGTTTTTCACCTTAAGGGCAATTTAGCTCAAAATTGTTATTGTTGCTAAGAAGTCGTTGTTTTGCTTTTAGCGGAAAAATACGTTTAGGGACGTCATTTATTGTCAGTCGCGAACTTGTGTATTGGATGTCCAATGGTAGGTAATACCGGCCTACTACAGCAACTTTCTACAAGCCTCAGCTGGTCTAATTTTGAGGTGCTAATTGAAATTATAACTATTACAGAGTTGCAACTTAATGGTAAACTTACCAAACTTGAAACTTATATTGATGCCGAGAAGTGAAAGATATGAGAACATGTCTTAACTATTTCTATAAGAAATTGTAAATATGTACATCAAGCTACCCGAAACTGACAAATTTTCCCAATCAACTTTGAACTAATCAGCTTCAGCGATGAAGTTGAAAATCTATTAACGGAATTTGTCAGGTTGTGTAGCTTGATGTACTGGCGTCTGTACCGTAATAATAATTAATTAATTAATAAACGTTTATTTCAGGTATACACCCATATTTTACATACATAATAAACACTAAGACATACAAAAATAAACTAATTACAGACTTTAAAAACTTAAAAACAGCTAACAAAAATATAATGTAAAATATAAGAAAATCGTGTAGGATTACTAAGGAGGACAAATCAATGCGGCGCCAGTGACTCGATCTGTTTTGTCCTCCTCAGTAGGAATACGTTTCTGTACACGGTAGAGACAAGCTCGTTGTTGTTTGCTGCAACTCGTGTGTGAAAGGACGTCTTGAGTTTTGTTATGAGATCATAGAAGTTTATGACTCTGCTCTCAGCGAACATATCAGTCGCACTACATCGCCAGGGTAGGTTGAGCATGGCCCGGAATGCATTATTGTACTGTACACGAAGAGTGTCGTACGCACTCTTCGTGTACTTGTACCAAAGTTGGCTAGTGTAGAACGACTGACAGTACGCCTTGAACAGAGTTATTTTTACTTGCTTTGAGCAATGGTAAAAACGCCTATTCAGCATATTACTTCTACAGGCAATACTCCGTCTCTGTCTTTCTAAATCGTCATCGTCTTTCAAATTTTCAGTTAATATGTGACCAAGGTATTTAAATTTACTAACAGTCTTTATGCGAGTATCACACAATGTAATTGGCAGCATTTCAACTGAACTATTACTATATCTAAAAATCATAATCTCAGTCTTTGTTACGTTATACGTAAGATAGTTCTTCTTCGCATATTCCTCGCATATTTTAACAAGCTTTCGTAAGCCAGTAACCGAGGGGCTAAGCAGCACCATGTCGTCTGCATAGCTAAGGTTATTTAGACATTCACCACCAATGTGACATCCAACTCTGGCACTGCTCAGCTCCCCGATTAAGTCGTTAACATATAAGTTGAACAGAACCGGAGACGTCAGGCCACCCTGTCTGACCCCGCTAGTTAGCCTGTATGTGTCCGAATAGGCGTTATCCCACCTAACTTGGTTAGTTTGGTTATAATACCAAAATTCTAATAATTGTACAATTTTAGCCGGTACTTGTGTTTTTCTTAATTTCGCCCAAAGAATGTCATAATTAATAGTATCAAAGGCACGACTGAGGTCTAAAAAGCAAGCGTATATAGTGGTATTTCTATTGTTGTAGTAGTGGATTGTATTTTTCAATGTAAATATAGCAAGGTCTGTGGACAGACCCCGGCGGAAACCAAATTGTGCGTTATGAAGAGGTAAGTATTTTTCATTTAAATATTTAATCATGAGATTTTCAAATATTTTAGACAATATGGTTGCCAGTGATATCGGCCGGTAATTAGACAGGCTGGACACGTTCCCAGTTCTGTTCTTAACAATGGGCACAACTGTGGTCTTCATGAAGTTCTCAGGTAAGTAACTATGGTTAATACATATATTAAATAGTGTCGCAATTTTTTCAAATAATATAGCTGGTGCAAACAGTACGTGTTCCACACTAAGCCCGTCGTGGCCCGGAGACTTGCCACGCTTCATATTTTTAACGCATGTAAGTACATCTTGCGCAGTAACATGCAGGTCAGTGATCTCGTCTTGGGACTCGGGCGGTGTCGGCGGAGAAGCGCGCGTGCGCGGCAGCGTCTCCGTTCCACTACTGGCTGAGGGCGTTGCACTTACACAGCTGTTCGCAGGTATTACAGGCGATGGCGGTGGCGGATTAAATTTATTTGCAAACATATTTGCAATATTTACGGGATTCTGATCACCATTTACAGATGCAGGCAAGCTAGATTTATAATTTAATTTGTTTGTTTCCTTCCAAAAATTTCCGAAGTCCTTATTGTATCTATGCGTAGCTATTATATCCATTTTAATTTTATTTTCATTATACTGGCACCATTTTATCTTATTTTTAAATATTTTCTTACTATGTATCATGTCATTATATATTTTTCCTTCCGTAGGACGCCCATTCAAATTCCACAGTTGATAATACTGTCTAGCTATTGAGTGACAATCCCTCAAGTGATAATTCCACCCAATAATTTGTTTTTTCTTACTGTTAGATCTACCTTCGTACGACTGATGAGCGGCTTTAGTTATGCTGTTGACAATCTGATAGTAGAACTTATCAATCTGACTAAAGTGATCTATATCGTTACATGAGTTACCTAAACATGCAAATGATGTCCATTCAAGGCTATTTAAAAACGTATCACATAATTTTGCATAATGACATTTCTGTTCATAGCTACGGGTACCCCAAATAATATTATTGTTTTTTTGAGTACGGGATTTGTTAATTTTAGGCAAGATAGATTGAATATTACAAGTAATTACTAGAGGAAAATGATCTGAGTAGAAAACATCATTTAAAACATTAATATCGTCAATAGCGTTCAAACCTGCCGCGGTGGTAATGCAGTGGTCAATCCAGCTCGTGGTGCCGTGCGCGTCACTTAAATACGTAAAAGAATCAGGAGACATACCAGGCATAGCCAAGTCCGCACATATCCATTCCTGATCGACACAGAACTCCATCAACTTACTACCGAATATGCTGCGAGACCGCGTCACATCGGCATTAAAGTCACCGAGCACTAGAACGCTTTCCACATCATTCACTTCGATAACAGCACTGATTATACCGAGGCATTCCGTGAACAGAGGTAAGTTGTCCGCGTCTTCCGTAGGCATGTACACAGACATCACGACGAATTTGCGGCCGCCGTCGAGCTCGATACACACGGCCGCTACGCGCGTCGATCCGGTGTCTATCGGTGTGACATTTACAAACAATGATTTCTTCCATAGTATGGCAACGCCACCATAAGGTCTTCCTTTCAATACACCTGTGGTCGTGTCAACTGCCGATACTCCATGGTAGGAAAAATCAGGATGGATGTTATTTAGGTAACCCAAATCATCAGGTAAGAGCCAGTGTTCTTGAAGAGCAATTATTTCGTGTGTTTTACACAGGTCCGTAATATGATTGCATGATCGTTTTACAGATCGGCAGTTAAAGGAGACTAGTTTAATTTTCATTGTTTTTATTTGCAGGACGACGGCGCTTCGCCGTGTATCTTCTGTATTCTACTCCGCAAGGCCAAAACTCCGCGCTAAGGAATATGTTTTCCTGGTCTTGTCTAATTGTAACTTTAAATGACGAAAATGCAGTCTCTTTGTATTGGACAAGTTTTTCGACCTTTACGACCGTGTGTCCACAATCTTTGATAAAATCGTAAATATCGTTTTCCGTGGTATGTTTATCAAATCGAGAGGCGTATAAATAAGACAATTTGGGCACTATTTTAAGTTTGTTAGAAGTTAATATCGCTTTTCCCTGCTGGTTAGGATTGAGGTTCCTGTTGCCTGTATGGTTCTTTTTCTTCTTTCGGCTCACGACGGTCGTAAAACTATCGTCAAAATTTATTTCATCCAATGTATTATCTATAAGTTCCGTCGCTCTAGCAGGACTGGCAGTTCGATTCCTGGATTGATAATTCTTAGCACTGCGCAATTCGGTGGATTTAGGAGTGATAGTTATATCATTTTCGGTGCGATCAGCTGATGGAGTCACGCGGTCAGGCGGGCACGAGTGCACGGGGAGCGTCGCAGTTGCGGGCGCGGGGGGCGGCTCTCGTACAGGAGCAGTGGCGGGCGCAGCGGTGCCGTTCTGCGTGAGCGTGAGGTGCGGCAACGGTGTCGACGACGCTACGCAACACAGCGCATGCGCGCTTGTCGCTGTTGGTAGCCGCGAAGGCGACGCACTCGAAGCGCGCTTGGCTTCGTTTTTCGAAAGCGAGCCGTTACAAAATTTAGCGCCAATATTTTGCTTGTTTTGTTCCTGATATTGACAGCTTTTTAAGTTTTCGATCTCTTGCTGTAATGAAAATAATTCCGATGTTTTTACGTAATCTGTTTGAATACAGTGGATGTTTTGTTTAAGCACTAAAATATCTTTAAGTAGACTCGTTACATCCACGTAGTCGAATGTCACCGGGGGCAGACGGTGCAAATCTTTTGCCACGAAAGTGGGCAGAGAAGCGGGCTCTGTTTCTTTTAAAACTTTAATAATATCTTGTAGTAGTCTTTTGTTTTTGCCGTCCCCCTTTCTTGTGGAACGACAGTTTGCTGCTTCGAATAGAATGGTCTTAGCAGTAAAAATATCAGCCTCATTAAAGTTGGTCTCACATATCTGCACTAAACTTAATTCGTCCAAAATATCAATTTTGCATTGTAAAAAGCACAGTAACTCATTAATAACTAAGTTTTTGCACTGATTCGACATTTTATTATTTCGATAATTAGACGGGTAGGTGTGTGTAGCACAGGTGCGTTGTCGCACAACCGTGCGCGGTAACGGTGCGCGGGGGACTGATTAATTGACGTAATTTAAGGGCTACATTTATAGGTCAATAATAGCGGCACTAGACAGGTTAATTCGTTGAAATCGCTGAAATAGCTGACCCAACCCACTATATCGGGAGTTGGATGAGCCGCGAACAAAAAACGTCTTTGTAATACGCGGACCAAAATTGCGCTCGGAAACCCACAGATTATACAAAAAATATTAAGCTCGCGTGATGTATTGTATCGTTTTTCTCATTAATTTTAATTTTTAATTCAAGCTTTATTTTAATGTACAAAATTTTTTTTGCAGGTTTTTCATTTCTGTTTTCTTATGCGAAAGATTGATACCAGACTTATATTGTGATAAGTCATGATAGGTAATAAGCAGATCTGTAGGCTTGTTTATTAAGCTAGCCAATTGTCATATATGAGATTTATAGCGATAATAATTATCGGGACAGTAATATTATGGGCACACTTTTTTCGCACATGGTCCCTTAGCCCCAAGATAAGTTATTGATTAGCTCGTGTTATGGGTGCCACACACAACTGATAAACTACATATTAATTTACACATATCATATTTTATAAACTCATATTTTAAGACGCATACCAAAGCCAACAAGCATGCTCATCACACAAAAGTCGGGCGTGAAGGGAATCGAACCCAAAACTCTCAGCTCGGCGTGGTTATCATTGAGCCAGTGGGGTCGTCAAATTAAAAAGTAGTATTTTTTTTTCTTTAAAAGCATTTAATTGCTCGATAGAATATTGCCCAATGCAGAATTTTGAGACATAGACAATTGAGGGTTCAAGAAACTGCTCGTAATATCAGAGTATCAAACAAATTTAGCTAACTAAATACTAGAAATTCCCCGCGATGCTATTGTTCGTATCAAACCAGATTCTGGCACCATAATAATTAACGGATATCCTGTGCTGGTAAACATCATTAGCGCTCATTCCATCTCAGTTATCGCGGATTGTAATTGATAAACCAACAAGCCTACAAACCAAGTTTCGATACAAAACATTTAATATTACAAAAGGGTACAGAATAAACTTAAATTAAATGGATTTGTTTGAGTTTCCAAGAATTGTTTAAAGTAATGAGATTAAGTCTTTAATTAAATTGAAGGAGTATTTGGGTTGATTATTGTGTCATGTTTATTGTGTTCCCCTAGCGACTGCTTTATAAACAATTTGTTTTAATTCCATATTATCATCAATCACCTCAAAGCGGATATTATACAGCTTTGCGTGTAAGTCTACGCAAGTCTACGATATTCAACAATTTTGGGTTCTTATCGACTAGTTCTTATAGACTACACATTCTTGGAGGTACATTTTCTATCCATTTCCTTAGCCTAGTGAAATTATATCAGTTGATTATATTTTGTTTCAAGAATCTACCAAGAAAAACATATATTTATGAAATCAACGGGGCGACGCGATTCCATTGTATGCAAATCTGCGGTCCATAGTTGGTATTTACTTAGTTATAAATTGCATCTTTCAAGACCTTCTTAGACGAGACAAACAAACACAAAACTCATTTAATTTATTGAACTTGGAAACTTATGAACAAATCGTAGCCCATCAAAGCTTCAGGTACTCAAATACTGACAACAAAACCTGATACTTAAGCTACACAATTTAAACTTAAATAACGGTGGTTAAGTTAGCAAAGATAGGACTAAGTTAGCAGTAACAGTACTGTTCGAAACCGCGGCGTGTTTGGCCTTCACTTTGTTGTTTGAGGCTGTAATGAACGTTCGAGTCTTTGTGAACGGAGCCTGGGCTCTCACTTAGTGGCAATTAAAGAATTAGGTGCTAGGACTAGAAACCTTAGAACGTCTGGTATAGATGAGGCTGATATCTTTGTCTCTTTCTTAGCTTATTGTTTAAAGATATTTAACAGGTAACACTTTGATCTCACTATCTGAATGCATTTAGCTCTATATAATATGAGGTTTGAGATAAAAATTAATTTAAACTCTTAAAGATTCGCACACTAATAAAAATAATTTTCACTCATCTTCTGTCTCATGTGCCTTGGTAAGTTGTATACAATTTGTTTGCACTGATTGAATTGAGTCTATCACGTGTAACAAAAGTTTTTGTTCTGCCGGGTACGAAACTTTGCATCAGCAGAATTATTCTTCACTTTTATTTTACTCTCTACGTTAGATCCCTTCCCCCATCTATAAAGAGAAGCCCTCACTAGGTCAGCTCATAACATCAGGCATAGTTTCCTTTATGCAGAGGCCATTAGCGTGCGTAATACCATGCAGTGCTAAGTGCGTAATGACTTCCAGCCGTAATTGTGTGTTTGCTAACGCCTGATTACAATCTGCGCGCTGATTGGATCCCCAATTGTATCTTAGGGTAGATATAGGATGTACTAATGTTTCGGTTATGAGGAGTTTGGATGACCTGATTATGTTTTTGACCTTTCTTACGAGGAAGATAACTTTTGGGATAACGGGTTAAGTTAATTTTTTTTGAGATGGGAAATCATCAAATGATTCCTTAAGTTGTGGGTACAGAGGGAGTGTCATACTTTTACCCATCTTTGTTCCTTTTGTAATCCTTTTAGTTCTTGAGGCACGGTGCCTCGCCCGAACAACCTCTTAGTCCCGGCGTACTCTGTGGCGTTCTATAGTTTGAGAAGTAGAAAACCATTATTCATTTATTTTCAGAAAACGATCTTATCATGTCGACTTACACTGCCATTGTCCGAATAATTTTTATAACGGGAGATAATTGATTGATGAAATACTAAACTCAAACTCAAACTCAAAATCATTTATTCAAACTTGGCTGTAAAACAGCACTTTTTGAACGTCAAATATTACAAAAGACAGCCCCCAAAACGCCCACCCTTCACCATTTCCTATGTGTTTTTGCTGGGAAGAAGAAGTGGCGCAACAAACTCCCCAGCAACACATGTCTGTCTGTTGGTTTGAAGAACCTTTAAACAATATTTTTCATACACAATTTGTATGTAATTAAATAAACTCTCTCACCAAGAACAGCCCCTTTCAAATTAAAATTCAAAGAATCCGTAGAATTGTTCCATAATACTTCCGAGTACTTATTTAAAATCACTTATCAATTCTACCTCGATTCTATTCTCCATGCAATATCAAATCAACAGATTGATATATCTATCTTCTTACTCTCACTGTAAATATCATTCGTCTCAACGTTGGTCGTTTCAGCTCAAAACAAACGACATATTTCCACATCTCTTCCAGTACTCGTATTAGTATTCCCTCCAGCTAATGGCGGCGTATCTCGACAGGGTCGCCCACAAATTTGGATCCGTCTCCGATACCATTATTCGCTCGTTCGCGTATGATAACAGAGGGAATTAGCTTTCCTATTCTTTTTGTAGGTATTCCTCTTAGATATATATGTTGTGATTCGTATTTCGTTCGGATTTGTGGAACGATTGTAAGGTTTTGTTTTGGTGGCGGCATGGTACGGGCACTAGAGCTTTTCTATATTAATATTCAATTAAATGTGACTCCTAAAATGGTCTTAGGTGCACAATACCAGTAGTTACAAATAGCTTTATTAAGATTTTCAAAAAAAAAAAAATTAGCATAACAATAACTTCACGTTGTGATTTAGGAGACAAGTTCTAGATGTTAAATGGAACGGTTCAAATAACTTCAGCTTCTTTTAAAACATTTCAATAAATTTTAACAACATTGACTAGTTAATTAAACAATCGATTGCACACTGTAAGTGCTGCCAATACTTTGTACGTTTAAACCTGGTAGTAATTATTGGACGCTCGTCTCCGACTACCGACATTGTTAATGTTGGAAAAATGCGGGAATTCCGGGGATCTTGATTAAGCGCTTGTCAACCGCGCAGCGCCGATCCGACACACTGTGACGTCGGCACTAGGGATGTGCCTCGTGGGATACGGGATTATGGGATGTAGGGTAAATCTATAAGTACATATCTACCATGAGTTTACGATCAAGACTTAAAAATTTCTTTATAGATGTTCATGATTTTCTGTATTATTATTGGTAACAAATCGGGCTTCAAAGATTTATTTAGCAGATGAAATATCAAATTCAATAATACGTGCTCAATAAGTACTCGATCTTTAAAAATATCTTCTAAGCCTACAAACACGCAATATTGCCAAAAACATCGAAATTCTTTGCGTATTTTTCAAAGCGTTGCCAATAAACCACATCACTACACCGTATCTTCGAAGCGAATATAAATTTCTGTGGCATATTTTTTCGAGGGTAGGAATCAAGAAATATTCACCGATAAGATTGATGGCGGCTGTGACAGGTCGGAGGATCAGCCTGAAGGAACACGTATGCTGATAAGGGGATAAAAATGGATGTATTTTGTTTATGGAATGAAAAACCAATTTTGTGAGGACGCTTCATTAACCGGAAATAAGGTTTGTGTATTGGGTCAATAAGTACCTTAAAAAGTGTCTACTGCTTCTTTAAATATTCCTTGATAAATATATAAATTATAGGAAATGAGATCGTTATGCACATTTTTTTTAAGTTTTGATGAAATAAGAATTTTGTTATAATATTTTTTATGTAGGTATATTCTCTTAATCTGTTTTCATTCCGATTGTAAATCAGGTTTTATAAGATCAACTGACAAAAACACAAGACTGTTAAATGCTTTTTTCATCTCATATACTATTGTCATATCTTGGAAAATAGTAATTCTTGTGTAGCAAACAAAATAAAATCTCTAATAAATTACACTTGAAGTTTCTCATTGTAACATTCATGTCTTTTCGAAATGAAAGTATTCACTAGACGTGTTTCATGAATGCAGTCTTTTGTGTCGTAAGACCGTCTATCTATTTTGTTCTACGTTTTGTTGTGTTTCTATTGTTGGCCGGTTCGCTAAAGAATATAACGACCAATAAAATAGCCAGCCGAGTACGCAGTTACTAAGTTCCACTGCTCCACAGTAAACACTGTTGCTTGCTAGTATTTTGAAATTGAAATGTACCCCGTCCTTTTCTTATATCGCCCGAAATTGCTGAATTGTTATTTTTTTCAGGCATTTCTTTGAAAGTGAACTCATAAATAATAATTTAAAACGGCATGACCAATGAAACGTTACAATTTAGAAAAAGTAAAATTTAATTAAAATCAAAAGTGAATAAGAGAAAAGAAAAAAATAATTTGCAACCCAACCAAAACAGCTTAAAATATACTGCCAAAAATACAATATAAAACATTAATTACTTCTTTTATTAAGGCAGTTTGAGTGAAATTATCTGCGAAGCCAGGCGGCGGGCTTAAAAATAAGCTTACTACCACTCAGAATTAAGCCTAATTTTAAACTCTTGCTGAGTGAGTGCTTTAGCCTTTTTTATGTATTACCAGTATTGTTAAACGTTAATTCGTATTTAATATTGTTTTGTTAATATTAGTTTAGTATTCGAAAATGGTACCTACCATAAATAGGTATAGAACATAAAAATAATATATATCAGAAATATATATCACAAAGCTCAAAGGGGGCTCGTTGGTAACTCTCTGTGTTTAACTGTGGATAAATATCTCTCCTTTTTAAAAAAGCTTTCATCAATTATGTATATAGGCAACATATAACAGTAGGCAACCCACAGGAAATTAATAATAGATTTTAAAAACCGGAATGAAGATAAGGTAGAGAAAACGTATATGCCTTATGTATGTGTATATGCCCAACAAAAAGAAAGTACTTATTCCTTTATAAATTATATCTCCGCGTAATTTTATTAATATTAACGTCTGCAAATTAAATTCCCTTTTATTTTCATCATTTAAGCAACAAGTTCAGCAAATAGTTCGTCTTATTATTTGCTTGTGTTAATTAACTTAAGGAGCTCACTGATCGAAAGTGGAGCGTTGTAGTGGAATAGCGATTTAATTATACCAGGAGTGCAGCCGATGGCGGAGTTCCCCAACTGTGAGTATGTTGGGAATGTAAGTAGCTTCCTTCTGCTAGGCGGATGTATTGATTTACTGTTCTCTTAATTAACAGTTTTGAGAAGGTTCATTAAAGTAGGTTCTTTAGACACTCTTGTATACCGTTCTGAGAGTAGTTCTTAACCTCAACTGCTGGACAAACATGAAAAATGACCCTAGAGCGCATTCCGATGAATATTGAAGATGGAATTAAGTACAGACACCAGCTCATCAAGCTACTACAATCTGTCAAATTTCCTTAGATAATATACATATTTTCAACTTTATCGCTGAAGCCTATGGTTCAAAGTTTATTAAGATTTTTTTTCAGTTACGGGTAGCTTGATGTGCTGGCGTCTGTACATTTCCATCCTTCTGTAGTATTAAAAATCTGTTACCTATCACAGTCATACGCGATTAATTTTAATTCATATCCCATACAATGCCGGCTCGACATGCCGCTTAAAGTTGCAGTAACTGCAGTTAAATGATACTTTGAACAGCTGAAAACTGCGACGTTTCAGCGAACGATATTGGAGGCTGTTCATTATCTTCGGATACATATGTCTCGGTCGCAAGTCTTTTGGTAGTTCACTAGTTAATATGTAACTGTGTATAAATTGTTGCATGTGTGTGTGTAATTTGTTTGGGTGTAGATACTGTAGGGATTTGTATCTCTTTACGTTTTAAATTATATTTTAGATAACTTATTGAATCAGGATTTTTGTCTCGCGGGATTAAAGCTAGATATTCTTTCCTAATATTTAATTATATTTATAGGACTTGCCCATTAAATATAGTTTTAGTACCCGGAGACTTTATCTTCAAATAGAAGGTACGGTTTTCACAGTGATGGCGTCCAGATCGATTGTTGGCTACGGCGGCCATTCTCTATAGCGAGATCAGCCAGCTGCGCAGGACATAATATGTATATTGCACAAGCATTCGCGCAGATACAGGTGCACTTTCTATTCACGACCGGAAAGAGATCAGGCGCAGAACCGACTTTTACGTGCTCTCCGATGCACGGGTGGGTGTAAAGTTTCTCAAAACCCACAAAGCGATTTCAGGCTGACCCGGGAATCGAACCAGAGACCTCGCGTGGTCTACAGGTGAAATCAACTAGGTCTGTGCTAAAAATTCATGTTAACCTTAGTTATCAGTCAAAATCTGGTAATATGGATGATGAAATTTTATACAGTGGTTTCAAAATATCGTCATCAGATTAATGATAATGCGTTAATCACTATTTTATCTTTATTATTTCGTACATACTTAAACGTATCTACTTGTGTTTAGAGGAAAATGATTGTAAAAACCGCTTAGGTTTATCCCTAGTCAACTTTTAGTTACGATGTGTCCAGTAATATTTTCTCTTTTCTTTAAAATGGAGGCCTGTGTCCAGCAGTGGGATTATAAAAAAGGTTCATAATTATAAATGTTAATATTAGTATTAAAATCTGAATAAACGACCTTTTCTGTTCTTTTTGCCTTCAGCTATTTTCGTATTAACTCTGATTTTCTACGAAATACAAAGTTAGACAAAGTTTAGGCACCAATTAGAGTTTCTGACAGTTTCTAGAACCAACTCCATAAATTCAATCTTTTATTAAATGTACGTTGTATTTACCATAGTAGCTGTCTACCGCACTGGAAATCAAATAGTACTTATACTATAACTATAAGCGATAGCAAAAACTGGTAGAAAAGAAATAAACTTTATTGCAGATAAATAAATAAAAAAAGCTGCAGCTTATTCCATTGAATTGTGACGTGTAGGTACTTAATATATTTGGCAATATAAATCGTTTTGTTTGCAAAACTATTTTCCTTTGAGCAAAAAAGTATTATGTGAAAATAAAATAGAAACACACATACCAACTAACTAAATTCCATTGAAAACAAAATGGCCGAAATAACCAAAAATAAAATTCTCAGAAATAATTTGCGAAAACGTCCCTGTAATCCGTCTGTTGACTCAAAACTTTTTACCGAAAAGAATAATTCAAAGCGTAAAAGCCCAAGTAATAATAGCATTTAGAAGAGCCGCAGAAAACGATAACTGCCCTAACAGGGGATGATTGCCCCTCAAGGGGCGAACTAAAGTTTCTGCCCTCCCACGAACCGATTAAGGAATTTGGTAATAGAATAAAAAATTCCCGCCTCCGAGTTACGACTAAGTTGAAACTTGGGAACGGCACTTAACACGTCACCTACGTATGTGTTTTTATGTGCGAATGGCTTATACGCTAGTTTTTGTAACTTATTTTTTAAGGAAAAGGTAGATGGTTGTAAAACAAAGTGGTTCAAAGATTTTTTTTTTTCGATCCACGTTTTTGTTTTCTATTTTTAAATAAGTTTAAACACAACAACAAACAAAAGTGCAACGATAGAGATTTTCAATAAATCGAAATGAGTTTTTCCTAAAATTTTATTAGCCACAAATTAAAATTAAACTTTAGCAATTACTATACATATAATGCGAATACTTTAGGCAACAGAAAGGTGTACTTACTGATCTATTATTATCATCTAGATATTTCGTTTCTCACAACTTATGTAGTTCTGGTCATAGCAGGCGCACCAATAAGCGCGGGAGCAATACTTGTGAGGCTGGAAGCTCGCCCAAAATGTAGTGGAGGATCTTTTGTTGCAAGGTCGTAGTAAATCTAGTAAATTGGTAGGTACATATTTTTAAATTAACAATACTAAAATGAATTTCCATGAAAATCGGTCTAGACGGATTCGAATGTAAATCTATGAATAATTAATTATTTAAATTCATCAAAATAATATTATAGTCTCGATGGCATGCTCAAAATGGCGGTAGAAAGTTAAATTACTATAAAAGGAAAGATTCTGCGTTCATAATCTTAAGTCCTTGCAATTTTGGGAATTAATCCAAAAAAGATTGCCGTAATCTTATTAAGATCCAAGACAGTAATTCCGAGTATGACACAGATATGTATATAATTATATAGGTGCGTATTAATTTGGAATGAGCTACTCGTAACAACGTATTGATACCAAGCAGACTTTAAAGATAACACGAATAACATGAGGTTGGTAATTCGTAATGTTATATGTTTGTCTGTTTATGGAATATGTTTTTATATCCATGTAATTAGGATCAGAATTATTATTGGGTTTTATAGGACGATAAGATAAAGATAAAATAAAATATTAGATTTTATATAAGATTTATATAAACTTAATATCCATAGTTCTTTAGTTAAAATATAATATTAACGAGTAACGTTAGCAATCCCAAAGACTCTGACTCGATTTCCAAAAAATGTGGTTATCCTGGTCCTGCTGTTGATGATAATATTAAACCTTCGATAGAAACTATACATAATAATATAATAGACGCAAGTATACTAGTTCATGACCGAGACAAGCAACACGCCTGCGTAAAAACATACAAAACTTACCAGGAATTATAATTTATTTATTGCAATTTCGTAAATTAATATGTTATCTAATAATGTGGGCATAGCCGGGGATAACCGCTAGTGTTGCCTTTAAACATTCGCATGTCTGCCTTTATACAGTTTTACAAGTCATGATGACTTAAAGAATTTAATAATAAATAATCTTACTTGTATTTTTATGTTATCGGGAGGAGTCATACTGTCACATGGTTCTATGTCCTAGCCTACTAACAACCTATCACAATAGCCCCTATAGGTTTTATCCATAGAACTAGTTTAGCACAAACCGGGTATTGTATGCATTTGGGCACACTTTTTTATATGTGGATAATCGTAAATCACGTAAATGTCGGTTCTGCGCCTGATCTCTCTCCGGTCGTGTCGGATTGCCGTCCCACTAAGAGAGTGAGGGAACAGAGAGTGCACCTGTGTCTGCGCAAATGCTTCTGCACAAATGTGTCCTGCGCTTTTCAGTAGGCTGATCTCCTTAGAGAGAACGGCTGCCGTGGACAACAATCGGTCTGGATGCCATTATTATAAAGTAGTGTCAAAATGTCAAAACGATAGACTTCAAAAATCCAGGACTACAGTCTCGCGATCTGGTAGAGACATGCTATATGTATAATCGTAATCCTGTTTATATTATGAACATGTTAATACCCTGTATGTTTTGACAATGGTAAGTATTAATAAGGAAGTAGGTATTGTTCGTGCTTACAATAAAAAGTACCTATCTTTGTCTGTTTGTAATCCTGATATGGTGCAAAACATCTGTAATTAGTATAACATGATTAACAAAATGTGACCATATGAGTTTATTGCTAGGTATAAGTATCAGTAAGTCTCTGATTGGGCGCATGGTCCTCCATATTACAAATATTGCGAAATTTTCAGCTTGAAACCGAGAAACGACACGTTATCTATTCATCTCAGCTCATATAATAAATCGCGAAAAAATTCCTATTTCAGCTGTCATATTTGTAGCATAAAAAGTAGGTACCAGGCTACCATAAACAAAAGAACGATGCTTAACATTTACAAGAAGCACTTCTATAAACGTCTGTTTGAACAAAACATCTAACGGTTCCACTTCAATAGATATTAGGTAAGGTCACGTTTAATTAACCAGTATCAAGTAAGCAGTATATTATCACGGCAATATTTATGTGATTATCTAACCAAGTGATAACAGAGCGCAGATATATAGACAAACCGGTAAAGTGAACCACATTAATTTTGTTTCCACATAGCTTAAGAGGACACCGACAGTATCGTGTTTTTAGCCGTGAGTGTCAATTTTAAGTATTGTTTTGTCATTTGAAGGTTCCGAAAGTAATTTATAAGTGTAAAAATAAATATGTTTTAAGTACTTACAAAAAAATATATATTTTTCAACATTTTTTTACGTCATCGGAATGTTTTCGACTAGAGCAATAATTACTTTCTTGTAAACAATTTCATCCGAGCTACAAATTTTGAAATATCAATCGTTTTATATAAAATATTTAAAAAGTAAATGGTCCATAACTCGGAAACGGTGCATCATAGGGTCACGTTTTCCGATCCTAAATTGTTGCTACAGACAAAGTCAACCCGATAGTCCAAAAATCATAGATTAATACTAAACTATTCCAACTATCACAGACAATGATAGTTCTACTATGGCTCGGCGTGATTCTCGCCGCTCTGACGCTGTACCTGCGCCAAGTCTACTCCAGGTTCAGCCGCTACGGAGTCAAACACTTCAAGCCAGTCCCAATAGTGGGCAACCTGACTACAGTGCTCATGCGGAAAGTACATGGTTCTGTGGACTTTGACAATTTGTACAAAAGTTTTCCTGGAGAGAGGTGGGTGATAATTTTAGATTAGTTTTAAATTTTAAACCAAAATCTCAAAAATTAAGCTAGGCTGAGGATCAGTATTTTTTGACCTTACAAATTAAAAGGAAGGAAGGAAGAAGAATACTGGGAAGAAGAAGAGGCCTACTAAATCCTCCGCCAAACGTCTGTCTGTCAGAAATCCTTAGAAAATGTAATGGAAATAATACTACCTAGAAAATCTGAAGCCTGTAAAATAGTGCATTTTGGAGGGCTAAAAAAATGCATGGGTGGAGGAAAGGATAAGTCCACTTTAAGGATAGAGCCACGTTTGGACGCAGATCAGACAAATTTTGGGATACAAGCTTATAACAAATTGAGAATTAGAGTAACCTTTCATCACTTTTGTTACATTTGCAATGTGTGTCGAATTATTGTTTGTTAGATTCGTGGGCCGTTATGAATTCATGAAGAACATCATAGTGGTTCGTGACCTTGAGCTGGTGAAGAGCATCACAATCAAGGACTTCGAACACTTCCTTGATCACCGCATGTTAGCTGATGGGGACGTTGAGCCTTTGTTCGGCAGGAACCTGATCTCCCTAAGAGGTATGTAGTGCATGTACATTTTGTAGTTAGGTCTCTAATCTCCATGAATCTTGACAATAGGAGAGGAATCAGTCAAAGTATTATAACTCCCCAACAACTTGGTATTCATTTATAGATTTCTGACCTATTTTTGAAAAGGATTCTCAATGATCGACCAACAGACATAAGATTCTCAATGATCGACCAATAGACATAATTTTAGTTCATAAATACAATTTTTCTCAGGACAAGAATGGAAGGAAATGCGTTCCACGCTGAGTCCGGCCTTCACCAGCTCTAAGATGAAGTCGATGGTGCCTTTCATGATGGAAGTCAGCGAGCAGATGATGAACTTCTTGAAAAAGAATATCAAACAGTCTGGAGGTATGATATTTTATGTAGTACAAGACTTTGTTTAGTCGATATTTCTTGTACAATATTTTAGTAGGTTCTTAAAAATAATTAACATATAATTTTACCATTTATAGCAAACTACGCAGATATAGAATGCAAAGACCTGTTGTCCCGGTACGCCAATGATGTGATAGCCTCCTGTGCCTTCGGTCTAAAGGTAGACTCCCACAACGACAGAGAAAATGAGTTTTATTCTATAGGCAGTGAAACTGCTAATTTTGACTTCAGAAAGATGCTGGTGATCTTTGGGTATACTTGCATACCTGCTGTAATGAGGGTGAGTGTATTAATTTATTCTATAAATAGTTTTATTTATAATATAATTTTCGGCAGATTATATACCACACTTCTACAGCCACGCAGTTGTACTGACATTCAAACACATTTTTTTTTACAATTTTTACAGACATTCAACGTGAAATTCTTTTCTGATCTCATGTCGGAATTCTTTCGAAATATCGTTATGGGTACAATGAGGAACCGTCAAAAGAACAATATTCTAAGACCTGACATGATACATCTCCTCATGGAAGCCAAAAAAGGTACGTTACAGCAAAAAATATATTTGTAGTACTTACCTAAGGACGTGGGTGAAACAGCTGGCAATAGCTATACTGTAATGGAAAGTAATTTACTTAGGGCTCAGGTGGAACCGCAACAAATCATCAAAGAACAAAATGAAATCCTATTTTGTGCAAGTGAAATGACAGATGAAATCAATACGTAAAAAATAATATTATGTAAAACTATGAGAGTTTTGCCTTTTGACTTCAACAACAAAAACGAAATTAACTATCATTTATCCATCATTTTTGATTGTATTGTTCTAATTATAAATTGCTGCTCTGACACTCACACTGAACGCAACTAAATTTTTGAAAAGTCAAACAACAATCTGGGAAAAGGCAGGACAGATATTATGAGTGACGGATTTAATGATTTTTCAGGAAAACTAACACATGAAGATAAAGCAGCTGAAGCCAATACTGGGTTCGCAACAGCAGAAGAATCTGACGTTGGAAGAATTGCTGTTAAAAAGGGTTAGTGTGTTTCAAAAAGCGATATTGTTTCAACGAGATAATTATTTGAGCAAGTAGCATAGATTATAAAATATTAGTATTACTCCTTGTAACGCAAGATTAAGGACAAATTTCATCCACAGTCAATCGTTGTAGGAGGATAAATCCAAAATCAAAATGTTTACTTTGGACTATAGAAGGTTTTCCTAGATTTAACGAACTTTTATTAAGTTATAAAAATGGCTCTTAACTGCGTAGAGGCTAGAGCTTTGCTTAATTATACCTATGCTATACAATCACAACCATATTGTAAAATTTATATATTTATTCAGCTTACACTCAGTAGGCACTTGCATCAAAGTACAAAATCTAAGAAATTTTAAAATTGGACTAATTCAAGTCTTTATTCGTCTAGTCTAGCTGGAAAGAAGAGCATGAATAATGACCCTGATGATGAAGAATATATTATGAACGAAAATTTAAAAAATGTTTTATGTCAATTTCCAGAATGGACAGACGATGACCTGACAGCTCAAGCAGTACTGTTCTTCGTTGCTGGCTATGAAACCATATCATCAGCGATGGCCTTCCTTATCTATGAGCTGGCAGTTAACCCTGACGTGCAGGAGAAGCTGGTGCAAGAGATCAGGGAACATGATGCTAAGAACGGCGGCAAGTTTGACTTCAACTCCATACAAAAAATGCCTTATTTGGATATGGTTATTTCAGGTGAGATATTTTTGTTAGAATAGTTCATTAGTACATAGGGAAAGGAGATGACCAAAATTATGAATAGGTTACGTTTATGATACGATTGAAAGAATCTAACTTGTGAGATAATGTCAGATAGAATACAGAAGAGCAAGACACAGTGCTCCGACCCAATGACATAAATAAGGGCAGAAGGAAGATGTTCTAATTAATTTATTCATTTGATGATGTGAATGTCACCAATAACATAAATTAGAGAGAGATAGAAATAGAAAACGAGATAGAAAATTTACTTATTTTACAGAGGTGCTACGATTGTGGCCGCCAGCCATCTTTATCGACAGAGTGTGCACCAAAAATTACAACTTGGGAAAACCCAATCCGAAAGCAGACAAGGATTTTATCGTGAGTTTAATATATGTATAAAGTTGCATCATTTTAACATAGAAATTTAACATAAAAATTATAACATTAAAAAAATATAACATAAAAATTATCGATTTTAGATTAAATTAGATACTAAAATAAACAATTTACTGAAAATATTACGCTATCAGGTATATAATAATGTGAGATAATGTTGTAATCTCTATTAATCCTTTGTTTTGATATTGTGATACACTAATAAGTTAAATCATTTAATTTATACATATCACTAGTCTGCGGTTTTAACAATTCTCCACGGCACTGATTTGTGAATTATTAATTACATCAAAAAAATAAATGGAAAATAGGAGAGCCAAGCTCGAATTCTTGACTGTAGTCTTTGCTGCAAAAAGAATGGAGATCTAAGTGACAAGTTCCATGAAAAATTGAAACATGTATTTATAGGAACAAAATAATATTATGAACAAGCATTAAACTGTATTTCTTTGGTTTACTGGAAACCTATAATAATTTCTATAATTTAAAAATGTGAGATTTTAAAGAAGGTTAGATTTGACTTGGTTAGTTTCGGCACTGGCTGTTTCTTTACGCAAACTTGGCTTGACACGCTGCCGTGTGTCTAGTACTACTAGAATACGGTTTTAACTCTTTTTTCAGCTACGTGAAGGTGAAGCTGTGGTGATCCCGACGTGGTCTTTCCACCACAACCCTGAATACTTCCCGAACCCTTACAAATTCGACCCCGAGCGATTCTCCGAGGAAAACAAGCACAAAATCAAGCCATTCTCTTACTTGCCATTTGGACTTGGACCCAGGAATTGTATTGGTAAATGTGTTATTTTATTTTAACATTACATAAATTATCTACCAAACTATGTGACCATTAGATACTGATAAGATAGGTGACTAGATAATAATAGACGACTAAACTAGAATTTTTGTGTTAGACATAAATATTCATATGAAATCTGAAGGTGATGATCTGACTACGCTAAGTATGTTCACATACTATGATTAACATACGTTGTGCGTTCTGCGACTGACTTTTCGTCGCGTAATTTCGGCCTTCAGTGTGTCATATCTTCCGAATACGTCAGAACATAACCTCAGACGCTGAATTTCGGCATAGTGTTTTGATGCTAAAGGTGAAGTCACATCCAGATTTACCCTTGCTTCCAACACCTAATACTAATAAATTAACTTTTTTCAGGATCTAGATTTGCTCTCTGTGAAATCAAGGTCATGGCATACCAGCTGATCCAGCAGATGGAAGTGTCTCCCTGCGAGAAGACAAGCATACCGGCTGTACTATCCAAAGACACTTTCACTTTGAAGATGGAAGGGGGACATCATATTAGGTTCAAGTTGCGACAGTGAGGAGTTTAAAATAGGTTAAATTTACAGACGCCAGCTTTTAATTTCCTTAGGTTTTCAACTTTATCGCTGAAGAGTGAATGTTCAGATTTGATTGGGAAAATTTGACAGTTTCGTATAGCTTGATGACTGTACAGTGTTGGTAATTGTAAGTTGTTGATCATTGTTTTGTTTTTTATAAATATTATATTAAGGAAAAGGAATCAAAAATTTTGGTTAATTTAAAATGTATTTTTTTAATAAATGGATTTTAATGTCAGTGAGTTTTTTTATTTGATTTAGGTTTTATTCTTACAAATACTTATAGTGAACACAATTTTGACGCAACGAATATTTTTTTGCAGACAAATAAAATTATGGCATAGAGGTTTTACACTAAAAATAAATGTCACCAAAAATATCTTTTAATATCAATTAAAATTATCTATTAACATCAAATCAAAGAACTAAAATCTCGAGACAAGTTAAAAATACGCCTTGATTTTTGTTATGAATGGATATTGTTAACATTTCACTGTTTTCATCAAAATTTTCCTTATATTTTATTTTTAATTTTCCGAGAAAGGATTATCGCGCGGCTTTTCTCGTTAATCATTTCCATGTTAATATTTCTTTAAAAAATTTACTCTTTACTGGTTTTAATTTTCATTCCCGTTTACTGTGTTTTAATAATAAAAATAGAGGACTTTAAAAATAAGTGTTCCTGTGGGTGTTTTCTTGGGGGTACGTTAGTTTAGCTTCAAGTTCTGAGTTTATTTTCTTAACTGTGGAACGTGCAATAAAACGGATATAATTATTAGTTAATTTAAAGATAATGGTGAAAACCCTTCGTGCGCGAGTTCAACTTGCACTTTGCCGGTTTTTATATCTCAGATAAAAAATAAACAAAAATAAAAGTAAAGCCAAGCAAGGACATAAAACACTCCGTTGACGATATTTTGTATTTCAAAAATATATTTCAAAGTTTAACATCTGAAATAAGAAACGTTGGTCGCTCGTTATATTATTCTATACACGTCGTAAGATGTTACCCAGGATAAAGAATAAGATAAGACGTTACACAGACAGAAAAGCGACCAGACGCAATTCACACTGAATTGCTGTTGGCTGTCATATTTTTATTTAAGTTATTTGTCTTTTGAACTTTGTACAATATACTGGAAAATTGGAATTTTAAACAAATCTATGAAATACAAAGACGCAAATTTGTCTACACACAAAAGAGCTTAACCGAATAAGATCCTACCAAAAAGTGTCACTGATCTATCATCAAGTGTCACGAATCTACAGTCTAGTGTCATTGATCTACCATCGAGTGTCATAACTTACTTTCTGTGTCAAAGACCTACCAAAAGTGCCACAGCTCTATCATCAAGTGTCACGGATATACCTTCGACTATCACTGACATACCTTCGTCACAGATATGCCAAAGATAAAGGGTCATAGCGTCAAGTGTCACTGAAATACCAATAAGTGTTACTGCTCTACCTTCGAGTGTCACGAATGTACCGTCGAGTGTCACGGATTTACCTTCGAGTGTCACGAGTGTACCGTCGAGTGTCACGAGTGTACGTACCGTCGAGTGTCAGTGACACCGTCAAGTGTCACGGATCTACAGTCGAGTGTCACGGATCTACCTTCGAGTGTCATGAGTGTCACGAGTGTACCGTCGAGTGTCACGAGTGTACTGTCGAGTGTCACGAGTGTACTGTCGAGTGTCACGAGTGTACGTACCGTCGAGTGTCAGTGACACCGTCAAGTGTCACGGATCCACAGTCGAGTGTCACGGATCTACCTTCGAGTGTCATGAGTGTCACGAGTGTACCGTCGAGTGTCACGAGTGTACTGTCGAGTGTCACGAGTGTACTGTAGAGTGTCACGAATGTACCAACGAGTGTCACGAGTGTACCGTCGAGTGTACCGTCGAGTGTCACGAGTGTACTGTCGAGTGTCACGGATTTACCTTCGAGTGTCACGAGTGTCACGGATCTATCTCCGAGTGTCACGAGTGTAACGTCGAGTGTCAGTGACACCACCAAGTGTCACGGATCTACAGTCGAGTGTCACGGATCTACCTTCGAGCGTCACTGTCCTGTTTTCAAGTGTCACGGACTTACCAAAAAATGTCACTGCTCTACAGTCGAGTGTCACGGATCCACATTCGAGTGTCACGAGGGTACTGTCGAGTGTCACGGATTTACCTTCGAGTGTCACGAGTGTACCGTAGAGTGTCACGGATCTACCTCCGAGTGTCACGAGTGTACCGTCGAGTGTCACGAGTGTACTGTCGATCGTCACGAGTGTACTGTCGAGTGTCACGAGTGTACCGTCGAGTGTCACGGATTTACCTTCGAGTGTCACGAGTGTACCGTCGAGTGTCACGAGTGTACTGTCGAGAGTCACGAGTGTACCGTCGAGTGTCACGGATCTACCTCCGAGTGTCACGAGTGTACCGTCGAGTGTCACGAGTGTACTGTCGATCGTCACGAGTGTACTGTCGAGTGTCACGAGTGTACCGTCGAGTGTCACGGATCTACCTTCGAGTGTCACGAGTGTCACGAGTGTACCGTCGAGTGTCACGAGTGTACCGTCGAGTGTCACGAGTGTACCGTCGAGTGTCACGAGTGTACTCTCGAGTGTCACAAGTGTACTGTCGAGTGTCACGGATTTACCTTCGAGTGTCACGAGTGTCACGAGTGTACCGTCGAGTGTCACGGATCTACCTTCGAGTGTCACGAGTGTCACGAGTGTACCGTCGAGTGTCACGGATCTACCTCCGAGTGTCACGAGTGTACCGTCGAGTGTCACGAGTGTACTGTCGAATGTCACGAGTGTACCGTCGAGTATCAGTGACACCGCCAAGTGTCACGGATCTACAGTAGAGTGTCACGGATCTACAGTCGAGTGTCACGGATCTACCTTCGAGCGTCACTGTCCTGTTTTCAAGTGTCACGGACTTACCAAAAAATGTCACTGCTCTACAGTCGAGTGTCACGGATCCACATTCGAGTGTCACGAGGGTACTGTCGAGTGTCACGGATTTACCTTCGAGTGTCACGAGTGTACCGTAGAGTGTCACGGATCTACCTCCTAGTGTCACGAGTGTACCGTCGAGTGTCACGAGTGTACTGTCGATCGTCACGAGTGTACTGTCGAGTGTCACGAGTGTACCGTCGAGTGTCACGGATTTACCTTCGAGTGTCACGAGTGTACCGTCGAGTGTCACGAGTGTACTGTCGAGTATCACGAGTGTACCGTCGAGTGTCACGGATCTACCTTCGAGTGTCACGAGTGTACCGTCGAGTGTCACGATTGTACTCTCGAGTGTCACGAGTGTACTGTCGAGTGTCACGAGTGTACGTACCGTCGAGTGTCAGTGACACCGTCAAGTGTCGCGGATCTACAGTCGAGTGTCACGGATCTACCTTCGAGTGTCACGAGTGTCACGAGTGTACCGTCGAGTGTCACGAGTGTACCGTCGAGTGTCACGAGTGTACTGTCGAGAGTCACGAGTGTACCGTCGAGTGTCACGGATCTACCTTCGAGTGTCACGAGTGTACCATCGAGTGTCACGAGTGTCACAAGTGTACCGTCGAGTGTCACGAGTGTACTGTCGAGTGTCACGGATTTACCGTCGAGTGTCACGGATCTACCTTCGAGTGTCACGAGTGTACCGTCGAGTGTCACGATTGTACTCTCGAATGTCACGAGTGTACTATCGAGTGTCACGAGTGTACGTACCGTCAAGTGTCAGTGACACCGTCAAGTGTCACGGATCTACAGTCGAGTGTCACGGATCTACCTTCGAGTGTCACGAGTGTCACGAGTGTACCGTCGAGTGTCACGGATCTACCTTCGAGTGTCACGAGTGTACAGTCGAGTGTCACGGATCTACCTTCGAGTGTCACGAGTGTACCGTCGAGTGCCACGAGTGTACTGTCGAGTGTCACGAGTGTACCGTCGAGTGTCACGGATCTACCTTCGAGTGTCACGAGTGTACCGTCGAGTGGCACGAGTGTCACGAGTGTACCGTCGAGTGTCACGAGTGTACTGTCGAGTGTCACGAATGTACCGTCGAGTGTCACGGATCTACCTTCGAGTGCCACGAGTGTACTGTCGAGTGTCACGAGTGTACCGTCGAGTGTCACGAGTGTACTGTCGAGTGTCACGAATGTACCGTCGAGTGTCACGGATCTACCTTCGAGTGTCACGAGTGTACCGTCGAGGTTCACGAGTGTACTGTCGAGTGTTACGGATCTACCTTCGAGTGTCACGAGTGTACCGTCGAGGTTCACGAGTGTACTGTCGAGTGTTACGGATCTACCTTCGAGTGTCACGAGTGTACTGTCGAGTGTCACGGATTTACCTTCGAGTGTCACGAGTGTCACGAGTGTACCGTGGAGTGTCACGGATTTACCTTCGAGTGTCACGAGTGTACCGTCGAGTGTCACGGATTTACCTTCGAGTGTCACGAGTGTCACGAGTGTACCGTGGAGTGTCACGGATTTACCTTCGAGTGTCACGAGTGTACTGACGAGTGTACTGTCGAGTGTCACGAGTGTACCGTCGAGTGTCACGGATCTACCTTCGAGTGTCACGAGTGTCACGAGTGTACCGTCGAGTGTCACGGATCTACCTTCGAGTGTCACGAGTGTACCGTCGAGTGTCACGAGTGTACTCTCGAGTGTCACAAGTGTACTGTCGAGTGTCACGAGTGTACTGTCGAGTGTCACGGATTTACCTTCGAGTGTCACGAGTGTCACGAGTGTACCGTCGAGTGTCACGGATCTACCTTCAAGTGTCACGAGTGTCACGAGTGTACCGTCGAGTGTCACGGATCTACCTCCGAGTGTCACGAGTGTACCGTCGAGTGTCACGAGTGTACTGTCGAATGTCACGAGTGTACCGTCGAGTATCAGTGACACCGCCAAGTGTCACGGATCTACAGTAGAGTGTCACGGATCTACAGTCGAGTGTCACGGATCTACCTTCGAGCGTCACTGTCCTGTTTTCAAGTGTCATGGACTTACCAAAAAATGTCACTGCTCTACAGTCGAGTGTCACGGATCCACATTCGAGTGTCACGAGGGTACTGTCGAGTGTCACGGATTTACCTTCGAGTGTCACGAGTGTACCGTAGAGTGTCACGGATCTACCTCCCAGTGTCACGAGTGTACCGTCGAGTGTCACGAGTGTACTGTCGATCGTCACGAGTGTACTGTCGAGTGTCACGAGTGTACCGTCGAGTGTCACGGATTTACCTTCGAGTGTCACGAGTGTACCGTCGAGTGTCACGAGTGTACTGTCGAGTGTCACGAGTGTACCGTCGAGTGTCACGGATCTACCTTCGAGTGTCACGAGTGTACCGTCGAGTGTCACGATTGTACTCTCGAGTGTCACGAGTGTACTGTCGAGTGTCACGAGTGTACGTACCGTCGAGTGTCAGTGACACCGTCAAGTGTCACGGATCTACAGTCGAGTGTCACGGATCTACCTTCGAGTGTCACGAGTGTCACGAGTGTACCGTCGAGTGTCACGGATCTACCTTCGAGTGTCACGAGTGTACTGTCGAGTGTCACGAGTGTACTGTCGAGTGTCACGAGTGTACCGTCGAGTGTCACGGATCTACCTTCGAGTGTCACGAGTGTACCGTCGAGTGTCACGAGTGTCACAAGTGTACCGTCGAGTGTCACGAGTGTACTGTCGAGTGTCACGGATTTACCTTCGAGTGTCACGAGTGTCACGAGTGTACCGTGGAGTGTCACGGATCTACCTTCGAGTGTCACGAGTGTACCGTCGAGTGTCACGAGTGTACTGTCGAGTGTCACGAGTGTACCGTCGAGTGTCACGGATCTACCTTCGAGTGTCCCGAGTGTACCGTCGAGTGTCACGAGTGTCACAAGTGTACCGTCGAGTGTCACGAGTGTACTGTCGAGTGTCACGGATTTACCTTCGAGTGTCACGAGTGTCACGAGTGTACCGTGGAGTGTCACGGATTTACCTTCGAGTGTCACGAGTGTACTGACGAGTGTACTGTCGAGTGTCACGAGTGTACCGTCGAGTGTCACGGATCTACCTTCGAGTGTCACGAGTGTCACGAGTGTACCGTCGAGTGTCACGGATCTACCTTCGAGTGTCACGGATTTACCTTCGAGTGTCACGAGTGTCACGAGTGTACCGTCGAGTGTCACGGATCTACCTTCGAGTGTCACGAGTGTACCGTCGAGTGTCACGAGTGTACCGTCGAGTGTCACGAGTGTACTGTCGAGTGTCACGAGTGTACCGTCGAGTGTCACGGATCTACCTTCGAGTGTCACGAGTGTACCGTCGAGTGTCACGGATCTACCTTCGAGTGTCACGAGTGTACCGTCGAGTGTCACGAGTGTCACAAGTGTACCGTCGAGTGTCACGAGTGTACTGTCGAGTGTCACGAGTGTACCGTCGAGTGTCACGGATCTACCTTCGAGTGTCACGAGTGTACCGTCGAGTGTCACGAGTGTCACAAGTGTACCGTCGAGTGTCACGAGTGTACTGTCGAGTGTCACGGATTTACCTTCGAGTGTCACGAGTGTACCGTCGAGTGTCACGAGTGTACTGTCGAGTGTCACGAGTGTACCGTCCAGTGTCACGGATCTACCTTCGAGTGTCACGAGTGTACCGTCGAGGTTCACGAGTGTACTGTCGAGTGTCACGAGTGTACTGTCGAGTGTCACGAGTGTACTGTCGAGTGTCACGAATGTACCGTCGAGTGTCACGGATCTACCTTCGAGGGTCACGAGTGTACCGTCGAGGTTCACGAGTGTACTGTCGAGTGTCACGGATCTACCTTCGAGTGTCACGAGTGTACCGTCGAGGTTTACGAGTGTACTGTCAAGTGTCACGAGTGTACTGTCGAGTGTCACGGATTTACCTTCGAGTGTCACGAGTGTCACGAGTGTACCGTGGAGTGTCACGGATTTACCTTCGAGTGTCACGAGTGTACCGTCGAGTGTCACGGATCTACCTCCGAGTGTCACGAGTGTCACGAGTGTACCGTGGAGTGTCACGGATTTACCTTCGAGTGTCACGAGTGTACTGTCGAGTGTCACGAGTGTACCGTCGAGTGTCACGGATCTACCTTCGAGTGTCACGAGTGTACCGTCGAGTGTCACGAGTGTACTCTCGAGTGTTACAAGTGTACTGTCGAGTGTCACGGATTTACCTTCGAGTGTCACGAGTGTCACGAGTGTACCGTCGAGTGTCACGGATCTACCTTCGAGTGTCACGAGTGTCACGAGTGTACCGTCGAGTGTCACGGATCTACCTCCGAGTGTCACGAGTGTCACGAGTGTACCGTGGAGTGTCACGGATCTACCTTCGAGTGTCACTGTCCTGTTTTGAAGTGTTACGGACGTACCAAATAGTGTCACGTCTCTATCATCAAGTGTCACTGATCAACCATCGAGTGTCTCGGATTTCCCTTCAAGTGTCACGAATCTAATGTCGAGTATCACGGCTCTATCATCAAGTGTCACGGATCTACCTTCGAGTGTCACTGATGTCTCGCCAAGTGTCAGGGATCTACCATCGAGTGTCACGGATCTATCTTCGAGTGTCACTACCTATTTGTGAATGTCACTGACCTACTCTCGAATGTCACGGACCTACCTACCAAAAAGTGTCACGGCTCTATCATCAAGGATCACGAATCTACAGTCAAGTGTCACGGATCTCCCTTCGAGTGTCACCGATGTCTCGCCAAGTATCAGGGATCTACCATCGAGTGTCACGGATCTACCTTAGAGTGTCGTTGTCCTGTTTCAAGTATCACGGACCTACTAAAAAGTGTCACCAATCTATCATCAAGTGTCACGGCTCTATATTTATATATTTTTTTTTCATTGCAAGTCGATTTATAAGAACAGATTTGACAGTCATGAAACCATATAATGTACAACCAACCAAACCATTTAGCTGTGTTGTTCTAGATTGCAAATTGGTTGTTTTATAAATATTATATCTCAATAACTTAATAATTAAGTTATGGTCAACAGTTATCTCTTAAAAATATCAAGTAACTCTACTGTAATTTTCTTGAACTATTTCCAATAACTCTCAACTCAAAAACGTGATAGCAATCAGTCGCGGTCGCGCGATGTCCCATCAATCGCTTCAGGTCGGGCGCTCTAAATTATATTGACGTACTCCCATTGAACGGGCGGCGGGCTCTTGCCACTACGGAACCATACAAAAAGGCTCCCGAGGGTTCCGTACGCCACATGACGTTGTTAGACGGGTTAATGGGAGTAAGGAATTGTGAATGTAATTTCTTATTGCTCCATTATGGAAGTGGCATGGTGTTCAAAATTCTTATTAATACCTTAATTTCTGCCGGGGCTGCAGGTAGTTCTTAAGTGTTACTGAGGCCCAGGCACACAAGGACCTTTAGAGGGAACATAGTGGGTTTTATTCAGTAAGTCTGACACTCGCCCCAGCTATACACCTTGAGCGGAGAGTTTTTGTTTCTTTTTCTTTTATATAATATTTTTTATTCACAAGAATCATTTTCAGGGTCCCATGTACCTACCTTCATTATTATGAGTTTCACCCTAGACAAATAAATAAACAACCACGAAGTTGTTGACTTCAAAGATTATAGACCTCTCCAGGGATTTTTGGTATTATTAAAATAGTAATAGCTTTTTTACGTATAGTATAGTTCTGGTCAAGAGCAGGCGCACCAATAAGCGCGGTGCGTACTGGAGCAATATTTGTGAGGCAGGAAGCACGCCCTAAATATGTTTCCAGCTCGTTGTCTGGTACAAGTTGATAAAAGGCTGAGATATTCTGTATTAATCGTAGCCATAGCAAAAGCTTGTTCTGTCTATAACGCACTATTTAAGGGCCAGTTTCAGTTTCAAGTGTATAAATAGCTAAGCAAAATTGTTACCAAACTTATGTATTATTATTAGTAAGGAAATAAAAGACTATTTTTTATTTATTTTATATCGAACATATTCTGTGACCGTTTTTTGTTAAAAAGACGGATAGAGTTCACTTGCTATCTAAATATTAGATGTACATCCAATTGGCTCGCGGATAAACGCCAAATAGCATCATCATAAATAATAAATACTGCATAATGTAAGTATCTATCCCATTCGGATGAAGTTGCAGGCGATGGAACGAGAGTGGACCTGGCGATGATATGAGACCGGGACCATTTCAACATCTTATAAAGTAAATCATCCCCGCTATAATCTATAACTTGGATCTCCTCCGTCCGACGGCCACATCCGGCCGAGTGCCCTTCCGGCCCACTCATAGAATAAATAAGCGAGTATCGGAACGGCCTCAGATTGGATATAAATCGACGTACACTAAGACAATCGCGTTTATAAGTCCTACCATAACCTAGTTATAGGCCGTCATGGGAAATGCCGTTATAGAAACAAAAAAGCTATTTACAGAAGAATTTTATTTTTGCTCACAAATGCGATCAAACAGTCATGTTTAAATATGACGTTTGATGTTTAAACGGTTCGAAGAAACCAACATGCATAGATTTACAAAAGACAATTACGCAATCCGGAAATCGAATCTCAGGACAATAAGACAAGCTTTTACTACACACACAACACGCAAAGAGACCGGCAATTTGTTTTAGGAGAAATCTCTACGAAGAAATCATCTACGAAGTAATAGATGGCTAGGACTATTTAATTAACTATTCATAGAGGGAATAAAAATACACACTTTAGATGTTCTAAATTATTTTTTTACGTAAACAATAAAATTACCTGTGGTCACGCCGTATTGGCATGAAAGTCTATTTTTCCTAATCTTACAAAAACTCTTAAAGAAATTCGATAAAATGGGTAACATTCGACACTTTTATAGGGCATCTAAATTCACAACAAAATTAACTACTGCGTGTACCAATAAAGTGGTTTCTTTATGTCCTAGGCCGTTGGTAAATTTTCTATGAGAAATATAGGTGGCCTTTTAAGTATCGTTTTTATAGGGTTCCAAATTTTTTGTTACGCACGTCGAAGTGTGTTTACGTTCGCCGAGGGTAGTCATTTTTATGGTCCCCTTTTTTAGTGTTTAGTTTCTTGTATCCTCTAACGAAAAGTACCAAACTTTTCGTTAAGACTGGTAGTTTTTATGTGGAACACTATAGGCGCGCCTTGAGGGTCAAACCAATTCCATTAGGTCCCACTCTAATGTGCTATTTATGCCAGGTAAAATAGCACTATACGCCAAAGAAACAGGTGATTTGAAAGGCGAATGTTTTGTTCAACGTTGATTTTCGTGAGCATAAACTCGCTTTCAGATTCCTACATTCTCAGTTATTTTCACAAACCTTTGAACACTAAAAAAGGTCCAGAAAAACTAGGAACAGGCATTAACATGTAGCATTACGCGAAAACAGGGGAACATACAGCGTTCGAATCGTGCAGCCGCGGTACACTGCAGAACAAAAGTTAATTTAATACGGAAAGCGAGTCAAAGCGGAGGACTGGCGTTCTTTGGCAAGTCAGCCCGGAGCGTACTGGTGAGCACAAAACTTTTACAACTATTATTTTCTGATTTCAGCCATAATGAATGGTAAATGCCAGTCGTTATGCGAGTTATTTCGGTTTTGCATTTACTCGAGTTATTTCAACTTTTTAATTTGGATTAGAGCTGTAGTTAGTTGCGCTTAGTTTTGGCGAAAATGATTTTGTTAGTATATATTATTTGTCTTTGAAAAAGCAAATTTATCAGATAAGTCTGTAAAATAAAATTATAGAACCTGCTATAGTTACCCATGTAATGAATCAATCAGGAATCACGTCTTCTTAAATAAAGATTAGTTTTATTCCACTTCTACAAAGATATAATCTACTTATTTCTTTTATTTTTATCGCTAATTTTATTTGTGTTAGACGCAGTAATAAAACTTATAAGTGTCTCAAGTGCCCGTCTACGAGCACAGATAGGTCAATTAAGCAATCTCTCTACTTTTAGATATTTCGGCACTTAGACTCGTATAAGTTTTATTTGTCTTAGAGCCAGTAATACGGTATCAATGTAATTTTATAGCTTTCTTTTATCGTTTGCGAATCTCCAAAGAAAATTATGAAAGAAAGAATCCATTATATAAGAATACATTATTATATTATATTATTATCGTCCATCAAAAGTTTATTCGATAATTCACTTGTTATATCAAAGTCTGTGAATATTTACACGTTATTTAATAATTTGTATTCTAAATTTTGTGTCAATACTCATTATTCACAAACTCCTAAAACAGCGGAGACTTTGTAAATAATATAAATAACATTATTTTAGGATAAACATCAAAGTCAGACATGTTTTATTTTCAATCAGCTTTTTATTATGATAAAGAATTCCTGCTTTTAAAGATTATTCTTGAAATTCGATCCCACATAAATATGAAATGAATAAAAAAAAAAAACAAAATGCAAGGATGCTAAAAATAAGAGAAGAAAACACATGTGTCACTGCCTGTACCGTACAAACACGGCTGCACGTACGGCGCAAAGGGAATACGAAAATTGTTATGTAAAAGATGAAGTGTGCATCTGTGCGCCACTGTACTATGCCGACTCGAATCGTCAAACGATACATGAGCACTGGTCAGACGGAGAGCGGGTTATTTGTGCTTAAGAAGCTAGTAGCTGCGTAATTTCAAGAAGCTTTGAATAGCAAAGACCACAATGCAAGAAGCACCTTTTTCTCGTGGAGCTGGAGGGAGTGTCAGAGTTCTACTGACTAACACCAACTTTTGATTCTTCTGGAGCCCTTTGTCTATCAAGGCAGCGCCATCTCTTAAGAACTATCCCACAGCTTCGGCCGGCATTCGCAGCCCACAAAGCTCCTGGACCCGGAACAATGAAAGGTGTCCTGTATGGGAATTGAATCTGTGCACGCAGCAAAGCACCTGATGCCACCGAAAATATAACCAACCGACTTGTCGTGTCGTGTCGTGTTGTCGTCGACTCACTCGTGGAAGTGATATCAAAATTGAATGTTTTATGATATTGAACATGGAATTATGCAAGCGACATTTGAAAAACGCATTGTAGTTTATCCCATCAGTCGTCAGGAATTCTGTTATGTACTGGTACTTCACATAATTAGGTATGTATTTTAAAACTATATCCCGCTTTCTGTAAAACCAAACCGCAACACAAGACCCGGCAAATAATTGATATTACATTTTCAATATTCAGAGTCTGAATATTGTGGCAGGTCGTTTGATTAGTTGCATATTAAGGCAACTGTTATGTTGTAGGTGGTCAGGAGCTTTGAAAACGATTTTTAAAGCAACATTAATTATAGCACTGATTTTTGAAAAATGGAGAAAAGTCTACACCTGCTTTACTTATTTTTGTTTACAAACTAGTTTCGATTCTCAAGTTCCCAATGATCCTAAGCATGGTTTATGTGTATGATAAATTTAACTTAATCTCCTCCAGTGATTATTCCCTAAAACTAAAACTAACACACACCCATTTTTCATACTTATATCTCTCCAGTCGTGTCGAATTGCCGTCCCATTTGAAAATGAGAGTAAAGAAATAGAGAGTGCACCTGTATCTGCGCAAATGCTAGTGCACCAACGCCGCCGAGGCCAGCAATTTGTTTGGACGCCACTACTTGTTATGGCGACTATTGACCTTGACAACCAAGAGCCTTGATCAACATCTGAAGAGGCTCACAATTAGATTGATTTAGAAGGCGGTACCCTTAAAACAGTGTGTTCTGAGAGGAGGTTTTTGCTTCGGGAGCCCTAACAGCTGGTAATTTGGACCCTGTTCGGGACGCGGGCCGTTCTTAATGTAAATTACATCACTTGATAATAACAATTTTATTGGGATATTTGAAGATTTTTGAAATAATTTATTGATATTTTATTCTGTTAAATATTGTTGTATTACTTACAGTTTGTTCTTTATATAAAATAGTTGAGAAGTTAGTGCAAGTGTTGCGCCGGTACCGTTTAGCCTGGCGCTGTTTGTTAGCGAGAAATCCTTTTGACAGGCGTCCTTTGACTCACTGTGTAAATACAACCGGTTGCTTAGCAGTTGCTTTATGGAACACAACTACGTCTAGCCAGTTGAGTTAGTCATTTGACTCTTTGCGCATTTGTTCGTATATAGATATATATACGAACAAATATGTGACATCAGAATAGTCAAAAAATATATAAATAAACTTTTACTATAACTATATGCATGACGTGTTTAATAACTAATACTGAATTGCAAAGTTATGAGACGCGAACTGTACTATAGGCAACTATTGTGCATACATAATTTATTTATTGAGGCTTGAAATAAAAATTGAACCCGCACAATTGGTCGCAAGTACGGACATTAAGCTACTGATAAAGTTAAAAAAAGATGTACACTAAGTAAACTAAGTCTATAAAGCCAAAAAAAATCTATGAAAATGTGATCTTCAAAAATTATTCTTTCTTTTCAGGAAATATATACGTCATAGCTTACTACCTCTATCAACAACAACGGTCGCACAACGATAGCTCAACTAAGTTAAAAAGTATTGCCACATAACTGAAACCGCAGTACGAACATAGTTTGGAAGCCGAGCAGCCATCCCGCGCCGGGACAAACGATGTGGCCCACCCCTTGCTTTTTAAACTAGGACTCGAATTCTGGTACGTAAGTTCTAAGATCGGTGAAATATCTGGTGAGGTTTTGAGTTATGCTTGTTTAATGATGTGGGTGTTTTTGGAAGCAGTTAGCTGGAGACGTACCTAAACTAGAATTATAAAGCTATAGAGTTAGGCTACTTTATCTGTTTGCGAGCAGTAGTTTCTACGGGACGCTTGTGACGCTGACAGTAGATAGTCTTTTAGTTATCCAATATTTAAATATCATTTTGAGCAATTAATATATTGGTTTTTGGTAAGAACGATCACGAAGGCGCGTTTTCTGTAGGTAAGGATAACATTTTTATTTTTCTGTTTATTTTTTTATTTAGGTACGAGTGTGTATGTGTCTACGTTAGAAAGCTTGGGCAAGTGCGCGAGTACCATACATTAAAGCATTGTGTCTGGCCAGTTGGCAACCGCAACAAAAAATTTGATCCTGACGTGGTCCCCAAACGTACACGTCTTTATAATTAAAATACTACAGTTGCCTTTATTACAAAGGCGAACATTAATTGCCATCTTAATTGACAATTTGAAAATAATAACTATAAGATCAAATATTAATTTCAGACAAAACATTCGCAAACCTTTGTAAATCAACCACTTGTCCTAAATATAGATACAATAAGGTTTTTCTAAATTTAGACACATTGTCAGAGGCACTGAATGGTTTTTCTCGGCTATCAAGAGTTTTATTTTCCATTAGCCCTTGTAGTACATAGCATTAAGCGTTTGTCCGTCCGTCCGTCGCAACATTTTATTCCATCAACAAAACGCTATCTGGAACGTTAAACGTTAAATGGACCATTAAACCAAGCAGCATTAGTGTCATTTTATTTTAGGCCGGGATTACGATTAAGTAATTATTAATTGCTAGCTTTATCATACGGTTTCACTCGGGTTTAGAAGAAATAACTTTGTAAATGTATTTAGTCTATAATATTTTACACATCTTGATAAGTCTTATCTTCAATACAAATTTCATCCAAATCAGTTTACCTATTTTCACTATTAGTGTTAGAAACAACAAACCGACTTTTGTATTTCAGTTAATATTACAAGTATTACTGGTTTATAATATATGGTAGCAACAACGCCACTTTTGACATAAAATAAAGCATTGTTCAGTAAGTATATTTTCGGCCTATTCTCACCTATGTGTCTATAGAAGTTTTAAATAATACAATTATTATTGAATATAGATAAGAAACAACATAATAGCCAATATATCTGTTGTTATGACTTATACAAGACATCATAAATGGTGAAGCCGTCAATTTTCTTACAAATTTCATTACATTGTGATTTTCCTTTATTAAGGAATTGTTGAAATAATTCTTATAAAAATAAATCCCACACGTTTTCCAGCTGAATTTAACAAGATATCTCGTAGATTCGCGCTTAGAAAGAACTAATTATAACATTTTCTGACTGACGACTTATATTTATTAACGTTCATTTCCCCGCTTTTCTTTGAAAATGATATAATGCCTATATTGAAGCCTACAATGTGGTCCTAATTAAAATATTCCCGACATTTACTCTTTATTAAAAAATTCCAAAATTTTTATTACAAACTTGCTGACCCGAAAGACGTTGTACTGTTTTCTTTTTCTTTCAACAAAACCTACTGACAATAAAAAACACATACAACAAAAAAAGAGTGAAATCGGTCCAGTTGTTCACGCGTGATGGCGTGACCGAAGGTTATATTTGTTTTTTTTTTATATAGATATATGTACCTACAGAAAAAAAATGAGTTTCACTATAATAAGTTGCCAAAGGATTACGTCAAACAAAATGATGGAAGGCAAGACTTTATCGCGATATTACGTAGTAAACAATTTTATTGTAATCTTAGCTGTGAGCAGTTTCACCCGGCTATAACTCTTTTTTTCATTTCGCTAAGATTATGTAGGTCATAATTTTATTTTATATTATAGGGTTGTTTCTTAGAAATTGCAATATCAAAGTAGGAGACATATAATATGCGCCAAAGAAAGGAACAGTCCGAAAGCGCAAAAGTAAATAGATATAAAAAAAACTGATCCAGCATCAAATGTTTATCACCCCTCTCGCTGAGGGTGCAGCTGGAGGGAGTGTCAGACTCTTACTGACTAAAAGCAACTATGTTCCTATCTGGAGGTTCCTGTGTGCCAGGGATACGGTAACCCTTACAAACAACCCGCAGCCCAGTATCAAAAAACCGGCCTTGAAAGATAGTTTATCAAAAAAATTACATCGCTAACTAATGTACTATTTATGCCTACTCCACTCAAACCTCCTAAATGTTTCCTTCTACCACGTTATACAAGCAAGATATTTTTTAACAATTGATTAAAATAAAGAGCCCCATAAAGTTGCAGAACATGCTTTAAAACAATGTACAGGAAAAGTGGCTCGATCATAAATATTAGGTCGCGTGTTAGCGTCGCGTAGCATAGCTTTGTCTGACACGATCCTTTATACGTGCCGAGGAAAAAGACTTTAAATTGCTTTTAAAAATACAGTATTTTTTTCTTCTTTAAAATATACGTAACTTTAGTGTAAAACGCGTGGAACTTACAGTGTTCTTAATTTAGCTATAAAACTGTTTTATTAGGCATAATGTGTACTATAATTTTTCATTGAAAGTAGTACAGACGCCAGCAGATCAACCTACCCGAATCTGTCAAATTTTACTATTCAAATATTAACCTTCCGGTATTGTAATAAGGTTGAAAATCTATTTAAAAAAATTGACAGATTGAGGTAGGTTAATGTTTTGGCGTTGGAACTTCTTGTCACTGCATAATCTTTGTCAAAAGCATGACGTGTTTAGTGTTCGCAGTCAAAGGTCAATAACATTCGGCATTTCTAAGATCTCACACAGTATGTTATTTGGCGTTTATTCTCTTTCAAAATATAAAAGAAAACTAATCAAATCACACAGTCGAAAATTTCTGATTTTCTTGGTTTATATTTAGTACGTAGGTATATTAAACCCACACTAAACTGAAATGAGTTCTAGAAGGATCAAGCCTTTTATATATTCAATTTTGCAAGTTATTAACCTCACATATTATACTAGCTTATTCAATGACAAAGAATGCTTTTATTTTAAAATGTCGAATTCGTAGTTTTGCCTACGGCAAATATTGTTCTGCTTTTTTTGCCAAAACGGAGGAGGTTCTCAATTTAAAATGTTTATATTTTTTTATCTTTGTTAAATTTAGATAAGATATTTGCTTCTGCCTGCGTCTTCATTTATGTTAAATCAGGATATAGTGCTAACAGAATAATTAAAATTTCAGATTCAGCGTGATGATAAATGAAATGCAACTATTTAGAACTGATGTGATAAATTACAACTTTACTATATTATAAAATTACTACGACATTTATTTAAACGAATAATTCTCATCCGTAAAGTGATGTAAATCCAATCCTGGTTGCCCAGCGTTGGGAATTATCGTCCGTTGCATAATTGCATCAGTGCATCTGCATACAAATGACACGGTACTGTATGCAAATTATATTTTTTGTCTCACACGACGTTCTTAAAGCACGCTGGGATTATGATCGGCTGTCTCACTCTTGCTTTGCTGTGATGTATTTTTCTAATGGTTTTATTATTTATGTTCCCTTCCTTTATGGTGAGTACATAGGCGATTTTATTTAGGAGATTGCTTGCTGTTTTTACCTCTTACGGATATTATACGTATACAAAGAAACTCTTCTACAACAAAATCTCTAAATAGTAAAATAATAAATTCTGTAAATAGCTGACTACCAAGACGTCTCTACAGACCTCTCCCTGGTAAGAAAGAACAAGCAATGAATTTCCAATTACTATACGCTTTATTTAAAACTAATTTCTCACAAAATATCCGCCATTTTCAAGTAATACTTGTACTTAGAACTTGCTGCACGTGCTGACAGGTGTATAGTACGTAAATCATAACAAGTTTACATCAACATAACTTAATCCTGCATTGTGACATTCTTCCCCAAGTTATTCACTTCAGTCATTTATTAATTAATCACAAAGAAGCGAATGTGAAATTTAAAATATTATATTATTTTATGACTGGAGCTGACAGGTTCGTGAACTATTTAAGCCCCTTGACAATATTGTCAGGAGATTTTTGAAGATAAATAAGATTAAAGGAAATTAAAGTGCAAATGTATGATACAATTTGCTTTTATGGTGGACGTAATTTTTATATGGTGTGATTGCCTTGCTGCATTCTAAAGGTGTTTCGATTTATTCAAACGAAAGAGGGTTACTGCAGACGCCAGCATATCAAGCGACTTCAATCTGTAAATTTTCCTTAATAGATTTTCAACTTTATCACTGAAACATAAGGTTCAAAGTTGATTGGGAAAATTTATCAGTTTCATATATGCTTGATGTGCTAGCGTCTGTACAATTTCCGTATTTCTTAGCAAAAGTTTCACACAAAGCAACACCACCCCAATACGCAGTCGGCCGACTTTATTCTATTCAACCTTCACTAAGTATGATTTTTTGTTCAAATCGCCGAAAGTTAAGTGCAAAGTCAAATAATGCGAGATTACACCGTTTCTTCTAAGGCCAAAATATATTGTGGTTTAATTCTAAGGCCAAATACAGAGGCTTAATCTCGACATGCGAGGCTTACGAGATACTCGATTTTATTACGGATTTCGCGTCAAAAATTGGAGTTGGTTTTTTGAATTATTAGCTTTTCGGGCCTCGGGGAGTCATGGATCTGAGGCAATATTTTTTTTTCGTTTATGTTAATTATATTATGATGAAGCTGAAATACATGTTTAATGTAGAAAAGATGAAAGATGGTGGAGTAACTTCAATTTGCTGTTCTTCTGAGACGATGTATAGCTTTAAGTAGGTGCGACTCAATAAAAATAATGTTGGGTTAAAAAGTGATGGCAGAAACATAGGATAAATAGAGCCCTTTTGAGGATGTATGATATTGACGATTTGCATATGCGTACTCCAAATCTGACTTTTCTGTAGTCGCGCTATGATGTGTGACTAACTAGACGGCCAAGGCAGCCAAAGGTTATGTACCTTTGGCTGCTATGTATTGGTGAAAACCGCATGAAAATCAGTGCCATATTTTGTATAGATAACTAGCTATTCTTTCAAACGAATTATTCACGAAAATATGGTAGTCTATTGCTCTATTATATAAAAAAATATTCAAACCGAACCAGACTACCACAATAACAATACAAATTGTAATAAAAACTACAAAGCTATGGCCAATAAAAGCCACTATCAATCGTATAAATAATTAATGTTCCGCTTCACAATACGAATAATAATAATAAGACTGTCAATATGCAATATTATCTGGCAATTTCCTTGGGTCGCCGCGGCCTGGATATTCTGATATATTGCATATTAAAATGCATTATATACCCCCAAACGGGAAGCCAGTGCCATTTATATTGATAGAAAATATGCATTTCTGCAGTTAGTATTGCATTCTTTATTAAACTGTAACGTATGCAGTTGCCAAATGTGACGGCTTGGAATGACTGAAATACGTTTAACTAGATTATAAGCAGACAATATAATGTAATTTGTAAGGGAATACTTTACCGAACACCATTTGTAAGACAAAAATATTATCAAGTTTTGTATCTTACCCTATTTTGGGTTAACGAGTCATTTATGAATGTCACGAAATAAATAATCATCTTAATGAATGATAAATGAAAATAATGAAATGTTTGATAACAGTCATGCCTGAAAGCAAATGTTTTTATTTCATATACTTCTGGTTAATCTTCTTGAAAATTCTGAATAAAATATGACACTTGAAACATAAGAAACCCTGTTGTTGACTAACAGTTAATCTTATTTCCATCATCTGCCTAGCCTTTCCCCTAATATTATTTAACCGCAAGCAGCTGAGTACCAGTGTTTTATATGGAATGACTGTCTATCTGACTTCTACCGCCTAGTTACCCGGGCAATCCGATAACTTGGTAAGATAGGTTGTCAGATTTTCTGGCTTCTGTCTGCCGTATGGACTAAATATCAATACTCGTATACCAAGAGAGATGATAATATTATATACACATAATCTTATCTACCATTAATAAATATGCTGGAGCAAATATAATATTCTAGTTAACCTTCAAGCATATAAAACCAATTACACACAGAGATGCACTTCTAGTTTTTATTTTAGTTTAAGAAATTCCCTAAAAAAATTCTAAACTGCGCCAAACAATTTCGGTTCTCGCGTTTAGTTTGTCCAAAACACATCTGTATAAAGCTGGCCTTTCGCTAAACCCCGCTGCAGATCGATTGAGAACCAATCAACATTTCGGCAGCTCGTTTCAGCGCATACTGTAGATTGAGTTAGCCTTTTTACAATCAAATGCACAGGATAAGTGAAAATTCATGGTGGAACTGAGCCGGCTCACACACTACCACGTGCAACGGTCTGATTCTACTAAACGAGTAACATATGTTTTTTTTTATGAATCTAAAAGTAGGGGGTTTACTGGCAGGTACTCAAATGTTTTACTGTCAGATAAATGGTAAGTTTGTGATAATAATATGGTCAACGGAATTATTGTCGATACGACAATATGAAAAGTATCTTAACTAATATTGTAAAGTTGAAGATTTATTTGGTTATTAGCAAACAAGGTCAATATGCAAATTCTTTCGAAGGAAAATGGCCCATTTATAGAGGCTTATTTTTATCCAGGTGCGCGAAGTAGTTCTAATGACCTGCGACTGAAACGGATGATGGAAAATAGTAGTAGTTCATAATTTAATATTGAACTAGTTCTTGCCCACGGTTTCTCCTACGTGCACGTCTCGAGGGAACTGCTATTACCTGGACAAAAACACAAAAGCTCGTTTCAACCTTTTAGCGTGATAGCGTGATACAAAGACAAAGTTACTTTCGCAATTTATATAAGTAAGCATTCCTATTTTTGTCACAGCAAATTGCATAATAAGATATTAAAATTCGCAGACCATCGAACCAGATAAAAGCGCATAGTTGTGTGAGATCCGCTTTGAAGCAATCAGCGCAGTCAAATGCCAGTTGCACCAGATGAAACTCAAAGTATTGTATTCGTCTGCTTATAAGTTATCTAGCATTTACATTGTTCGAGCTGGGGATGTTCAGGCGAGTCATTTGTTAGTTAAAGGTTTTTTGACTTGGTAGACTGGAGTTTTTGGATAAGGTTTTAAGTCTTAAGTTGGCGAGAAAGATATTCGAAAACAATGGCTATGTTTTTATTTGTTGTTGATATAAAAGAACGAAGGTAGCGGTAATCAATATAAAGTATTTTTCTCAAGTATGAATGAAACCGCAAAGATCAGCTAGTAAGTAACCTGGACGATAAGTAGTCAAAATTTTCAGTACACACGTAATATTTGCATAATTATAACAAAACAACAAAACTTCTTGAAACCTTTTTACAGACAGTCGGTTAGCCCCAAAGTAAGCTATTGATAAGGTTGTGTTATGGGTGCCAACATAACTGACACTACATTTACTTACTTTACATACAAATTCATAAATTAATATTACGAGTATAACAACCAGACCACGGCCAACAAACATGCTCATCACACAAATGTTGACCGTACTCGAAATTGAACCCAGACCCTCAGCTCGACAGCCATAGCGACCATTGCGCAAGCGGGCTACTAATTTTGACTACCATTATAAAAATTGTATTAAGTAATTTCAAATTCATCGTACGAGAAGATGAAAAATCCCTAAAAACACACCTTAAGATAATGTTATTAAAATTGAATTTGTGTTGACGCGTGGGCCGATATCAATATTGCAATCATATTCCGCCTACTGTTGGCATTGTTATTTTCGATTTAGTTAATGCTTTTGTTCCAGTGGGCGTTTGGACGTGGCTAGTGGCTGCCATTTCAGTAGATGGTTCGTAAGCAAGGTAGGATCAACAAACAAACCGCTCTATTGAACATGAGTAGTGAGCCGGCCCACGTATATTAGCAATTCTAGAATCGTCATTCAGGGAACGCTTTGATCACTGATTAAGTCTATTTTATATTATACTAGCCACCCGCCCCGGCTTCGCACGGGTGCAATGCTGATACTAAAATTATACATATAAACCTTCCTCTTGAATCACTCTATCTATTAAAAAAACCGCATTAAAATCCGTTGCGTAGTTTCAAAGATTTAAGCATACAAAGGGACATAGGGACAGAAAAAGCGACTTTGTTTTATACTATGTAGTGATAATTACATGGCCAATATAATCATTTCATAAGAATTAAAAGTGTGACAGAGAGGGGCAAAGAGAAATTTGGAAAATAAGTCCAAAAATAGATATCAAATAGAGCTGGGTTGAATATAGATATCAAATAGAAGGCATATAAAATAAAAGAATAGTAGTTTTGTCTTTAAGAGAATAATATAAAACCACAAAAAAATGTTTTACGAAGGCAATGCAATTTATCACAAACAATGTTATTTGCAAATGACCTTTCTATATCACACGAAACATATCACATTACATACGAGTACTTAATTCGTTTTGTCTAATTCCGAACCAGAGAGGTCTGACTCCTAAAATAAAGTGTCAACATATTGTTTTCATAAAAATGTCAGGGGTGAACTGCGCATGCGTGCGCCGGCCGGCCGGCTTTCAATTAAATATGTATTGCCAGATTTAGGAATGGTTTCCCGAAAATAAAGGGAAATGAAGGGGAAATTACATGAATATCATAGTAGATTGCAATGGAGTGAAAATGTTGAATGGTTGTTTGGAAAAATATATATTGTTATTCGTCTTTTTGATGAATAATTAACTATGTGTGAAAGGCTGTAGGCAGAAATTAAGTACGGTAAACTGAACAACTGGTACTGTTTACATTCTTCAATATTGTTCCAAGACCAATAGTCGACCAATAACAAATAGGAATAATTAATTCAGAGCATGAAAATGACTAAGATTTATTAAGACATACTTGTGAAATCTATTTTTCATGCTATAATTAGGCAAAAGAGGCTACCGTCGAAATTTAGAACTTTTTTTACTAATTCGTTCCACACAAAGCCATTTGGAAACTTGGATGCAATTTTCTGTAATGAAACCGAAATTCAAGCCTCTTTGTAGAAAGTTGCTGCTACGGCGTAGCTGATCCAAGTTTTGCTACGCCGTAGCAGGTGTATCTGTTTTCTTACTAATTGATAACAGTATATTAACTCTACAAAATGTGTATTCTGCTGTGAAATAATGACATATAAAGTGTCGGAAATAACATCACGAAGGTTGACATGACGCCAAACGAAAACTTAAAAAAAAAATGTTCAAAAAAGGCTAATCTAATAAGTCCACAAAATTAAATTTGTTCTTGGTATTCGCGGTTTTCATATAGCAACCCCGGGCCGGTATCTTATCATTTAGCATCTGGCAGTTGACAAGTGACGCGCGCCGCGGCCGCACGTCCCGTCGCGATCGCTCTCGGAAAACACGCGAGTTTTGAAGTAATGTGAATAAGTGAATACTTTCGTGAATTATAATAAAATATTGAATAATGTGACAGAAATACAGTGCAGTGAAATATAGTTGTTACAATGCTGTTGTTATTAATTGGCATGTTTATTGGTAAGTTGTATTATATTGGTTAAGTTATTCATATTTGTTTTGAAGGTTTACAATAACTACGTCTTCTGATGATTTGTTCTGTCTAAAGAAGTAATTGCGTTAGCTGTTGATATTATAATGGTTTGACAGAGTTTTATAAATATTCTCTTTTGAATTATTGAAATAAAGTTATAGTTCAATTTTACCTTATAATTTATAAACGTTTTCTCTCTCAATCTGATCTTTAAGGAAATGTATAACCCTTGTTTACAAACTGCCAGTTATGTTAACATGTTGACACATTCCATATCCTATATGTAAAAATATAAATAAAATGGACCAACACATAACAGAACTATAGCATTTAACCTTCTAGTTTCATATGATAACTAGACTAACTTTGATAGCTTGCAAGCACGATCTAGCCATATAGGCTAGGGTCTGAACTAAAATATGCTAAGGTAAGCATAAAAATGATTATAACCAATATCATATCAGCCAGGAAATAATGAAAACCCTTTTCCATATTACCTGTAATAGATATTTATCTGGAAAAGTTAATTAAATAAATAACAATTACTTTTAAGTACTTATACATATATTAACCTGTATTTTTAATAGGTTGCTATCTGGCCGAATAAATATGACAGCCGTTCTGAATGATAGATCGTTCTTTTTTCAAATAAAAGAGGATTGAGGTTAAGTGATTAATGAACGAACAGTTGTTCTATTGATCGGCTCGCGGTAATGCGATTGGTGTTTTTAAGCTCATTATTTTTGAAATTCGAATTTAGAGTGAGGATTCATTTAAGGAAAATTACTTTAGCTGGTTTTGTGATTGTATTAACCTTTTGACCGCCACAGTCACGTATATAGACGACAAACCAAAAAGTGCCATGCACGCCACAGTCACAATTTTAAAAGTTTTAAATAAATAGTGAATTTCAATCGATATAATTCCGAACTCGTTACTATATTGTAGGTATTTATAATGAATTCTTAGCTTGGCGCTGAGGGCACGTCTTTCTTTTTTGAGTTGGCGGTCAAAAGTTAAATATCAATTCAAATTATAAAATTATATATGAGTACTTTAAAACCTTCTGATCGAGGAAGGTGAAAAAAAAACAGATAAAAAGGGTTTTTCTTTGTAATCATTTCAGTAATTCCAGAGCTTCTCAAACACAAACATACAAGCACATTAAAATTTCACCCTTTTATACATTCTAGCACAATTATCTCAGGAAATCCGTAGAATGCGGCATGCTGCACACAATAAGAGAATTAATTCATTGCAGTCGGTCCCGGCGGTAAACAAACAATAGTTTAATTGTTGTGTGCCGCCGCTTTTGTTATAGTAGCGGTGGAAAGTGTTACGCTAAAACTGTTAAATGTAATGTCAAAGTTAAATTCATTCATGTGGGTGTTACAAGCACAATTAAACAAATTTTGTTTGAAAATGCTCTTATTTTCACTCTTTATAAACGTTTGAAAGCTACTTCATATCATAGACTCATTAATGTCTAATTGAATTTCATCTGTGACTGAGTACGCGTTCCACACTCGAATAAAACAAAGTTCTCCATTTCCAGGGTACCACTTATCTCTAATATGTTTTATCACAATCGGTTCAGCGGTTTTGGTGTACAACTAATAACACACAAACAATGATAATATTACTAAGGAAGTCGGATAGTAAGGGTTTTTGTTTGAAATGATAATTTGTAACATTAAGCGAGAATTGATTCTCGATAATAAGAATAGTATTTCTTCACAGAGTAGAATGAAAATCTTTACCTTCACTGTCAGTGTTGTTTCCAAGTTCACACCGATATTTTACATTCATTATATATTATATTACATTATACATTCAATAGAACATAATTTTTAACAGAAAAGTCGCGCTACCCTCTTCCCTCCAACAAACAACCATCCGTTATCTTCACAAAACACTCACTATAACCGACTGAGTAAGAATGTGTGATACCATAAGTCTCAGTCATTCGCTCCTCCAGTCAATCACGTGCCGAAACCATTTGAATCTTCCGCATAAATAACTTCCTCCATCTTGGTTCCATTGATTCCTAGCAAGACGGATAGTTCTGTATTTAAAGACGGATAGCTGGGTATATTTGCTTAGGAAAGTAACAGTCATTACTTCTATGTATAGTTTATATTAGTTGTTGGTCTATTCTTTTTCTCGTAAATTCTAGAAATGGCTTTCTATCTTTGCTCTCAAAACAACGTAGCTACAATAATTGACTAGAGATACAGTATTATAGTGCTCTTCTGTTGTAAATAATTAATTAAAAGTTTAACTATTTTTAGTTACGCATAGCGTGTTTAACGTAGGCTCGATTTTATGGGTAGTTTCTATTTTAATTGGATAACCAATTTCCTTAATTTACTATTCAATTACACAGTTATTTAGATAAAAGTTGGTTTTACGATACGGCCCGCGTTTTATTGATACACATGTACGTTTATGTATGACACAGTGTGTAATACATTAAATTACATACATGTAAACATTATCTCAAACTGCCTCGTAGCTCTAGTAGGCGCATAGCGCGACTGCTGCGCACGGGGTCTCGGGTTCGATTCCCGGGTCGACCCGAAATTGTCTTGTGGTTTTTCACAAAAGCAGCTCGGAGTCTGGAAGTTGGTGACTAATACATCCATGCATCTGAGAGCACGTAGATATCGGTACCTGCGCCTGATCTCTTTCTGGTCGTGTCGGATTGCCGACTCATCGGGTCACGAGAGTAAAGAAATAGAAAGTCTACTTGTATCTACGTAAATGCTTATGCACTGTAGGTACCTAATATATCCTGCGTAGCAAGCTAATCTCCTTAAGAGAGAACGCCCGCTGGCTGTCAATAATTGGTCTGCCTACCATTATTTTCTCAGTTTTTAGCACTTCTGTCACTTTCACTAATATATTTCGACAAAACCTTTCAACGTTGCTAAAAGCCTAAGTTATAAAAAAACTTCAAGGATAGCTCAGCTAGCACTCAGAAATTACGACGGGTCTTATCTCCAAGATAACACGAGTTCCGGAGGTAGGCTACTACCTACTGAAATAGTAAAGGAATAGTTAGGAATTACGAGCCGTAACCCGATTTCTTTACTTAACTTTAATACTCTCTGCCAACAGTTTATGGTCAGCTATACATATTCATTTAGTTAGTTTAAGTCTGTGTTAGTTCACGATCTTCACAATGTAAGACGTATAAGGTTTCGTCCGCGGCTTACTAAGATATATCGTTTGTGATTTATGATTTTACTTTGAGATTTATTTTGCTTAGTCTTTGAAATGGTCTGTTATTTTTGTAAAAGGAACTAGCATTTTTTTTGTTAGTGTTATTGCGATTATAATAGATAGTGTTACGATAATGAGCGATATCAATGCTTTTAGCTATTCTATCTACCTACAAAATGTATGCAATTAGTTATTGGATGTAAAAGCTGATGTTAGCTCTAATTTTAATTACCGTAAAAGCTAGTTTCATTACGATACTATGACAAAGTACAGTGACCAGACCAGATAACGCTGTACAAATGTTTCTCACTATTATTATTTTGTACTATGTACATATTGTCAATACTTTCGCCTTACACGAGCCAATTGTATAAAAATCGATTTCTATACCTTGGCTAAACGCTAACTTGAACCTTGGCTTACTTTAGTTATTGCGGACTTGCGAATTTTTAATATGCATATTACCTACATGATTTGAACGAAGTCAAGGACGACGAAGGGGGTGTGAGGAGGCGAGGGAGGGGGTTGTTAAAGAGTTGAAGGTTCACAGGTCTATTGTTGGTACAAAATGCATATTTAATTTCAGGTTTTATAATCCCTCAAGGGTAAAGCAGGCAGCAGAGGTAAAGGTCGGATAGTCGGCTTGGAACTTTGAGGCTTATGAGCTATGGACGTTTGGACCGACTTTGAGGTGAGAGGGTTAAAGTAGTTCAACTTTGGTTTGCGTTCGTGTCAAGCGTATGTTGACTAGTGACCGGAGAGGATTAACGGAACTGTTGGTCGGGAAAAAGATGTATAGGGAATTTGAGTTTTTTTTTTTTAATAATTATTGTACCTATTTATTAACATAAAATTCCAAATGTATATTAAGATACAAAATTTTAATAAAAGTCTAAAAGGCGTCGAAAAATTCATCCCCATCGCTGTCTACTGGAAGCATGTCCAAGGCTGGCAGCATTGCCACGTCGAATGGCTAATAAATTATTAATTAATTCCAAGTTATTTTTAGGTCAAAAAGTGCTGTCTCTTTGCAATAAGCTCCAACGATAAGATAAAGATAATTATTATTGTTTTCCATTCAAACATGATATAAAATACATACAACATGTCCAATATTAATCTTTAAGCAGTTCACTTGAAGTTACGTGCTTATAACTTATGTATTCACTCATGTCTATGTGTTTCATTTACAAGGTACTGTCGCTAACAAAACTCTAAGCGCCAAGAACATTCAACAGTAGATGAACAGAGATAGAGTGACTTTTAGATAGCGTTGTCTCTTTTTCTTCTCGTGGGAGTCCAGTAAGTTTTTATTATGTACGAGGAAGGATATTGTTTGGTGTCTTTGACGTTTTTAGGGTCCCATATGTTGAGGGTGTTTTATTAAAGTTATCAGTTATTTTCCTTATTATATTTCTTTGTTGATGCTGTTATAGTAAGCGTGGCCATTTAGGAGGTGAATCACCAGTCAGATATAAAAATGTTTGTTCAACTATTCATAAAATTGATTTATCAGTACTGTCAGTGCCGAAATAACTTTGCATTTTTAAAGTGCATTTGTTTGTACAGATTTTATCGAGCAGCTCTTCTTGATCGAAGTTATCTATTTAAAAAAAAATAAAGATCAATAATCTACGACGTTAAATGGCTAACTTCTGAGAAGTAACGTTATTTAGCGCTAACTGTAGCTATCCGCGATTTTGAGCTTAAAATTATGGATAGCAAAATAATCCAGTACCTTTTCGGTCAGCACACCAACCCACCTAAATCTGTCATATTTCTTTAATAGATTTTCAACCTTATCAAAATATCGGAAGGTTGATTTTCAATGGGTAAAATTTGACAGGTACGGGTAGGTTCACCTGCTAGCTCCGTACAATACATTATACTTTACTTCTACGTACCCTTTGCAATAACGGTTGAGATATTTTGTTAGGTGTTGTCATTAAATATTTTGATTGTTTAGGCTTGAGGGACGGTGTTTATCTTCCGCACGATATGTGTTTACTAATACAATGTTCCGTGGGAATTTCAGCGGCCATGTTTATTCGGAATTTGTTTTATATTGCGCGGAGGGCAGTTGTTTTTGTGAGAAGTATTATGCGTAAGGATAAGTGAGGTTTAAGTGTTTGGTTTTCATCTGTACGTCTGATGATGGTGATGATACTATGCTTTTTATACTTATGAAATGAAATTTTGACATAAAATTATTTACGTTTGACCATATAACATTTCGTAAAATTGTATAAAGGGCATAAAAATCTCCAGTCCAAAAGGCTGGTATTGCTTCTTTGGATGGCAATGCCTAATTGTTGGGCAAACGGGAAAAAGTGTGGTCCAGATGCTTGGATATATCCTTGACAAGAAGGTCAACGCTCGGACCACACCGGCCGGGCGCGGCGCGGAGCTTTAACTCCGGTAAATGTGCTTCCAAGTTTTTCAATAACTCAGAAACGTATGTTATTAATACAAACCATTCATTTTCTACTCATCTTTTTTAACTTTCAAAAACCATTTTTTTTTTTGGGAACCATGTTCTTTATGAGAATATATGTACTTATTACAACGTTTCTTTATTGTTTTGCTTTGAACTCAAATTCTTTTATACGTATAGAGACAATATTCTTTTATCAAAAATGAGTTTTTATGTTCCTCATTCTAAGCAGTTTTATACGAAAAACACTTCATACGGTAATTAGGTTCACTCAGAAGGAAAATATACCTTCACAAAAAATGGTTTTAATTACATTTCAAGTAATAATTTTATAACATTTTTCCTGCACTTGGTAATAACGTTACGTATTACGCGAACATCTCGGCTCGTTAGCCAGAGTACCAAACAATCCGTTGTCACTATTTTGACTTCATACTAATTAAATTGAGCTAACGTAGACTACCCTTTAAAAATATACAATGAAAATGCCAACTAAATATGAACTTTATCCCGAAGCAACAAGCTACAAAATTGGATGAACGATTAGGATAAGTGACAGCGCTATTCGCAGGTGGCAGTAGAAGTAAATTATGATTAGTTAGGGCTGTGCTACATTAGTTTTTGGTGTTAGGAACAGAAAGCCGCCCCTGAACACCAATAACTTTCGTTGTTCAATTACCCACACTGCGTAGACGGGACCCGTCAGGAATCGCGCGTGTGTGCGTGCAACATCTCGTCCTACTTATTTGTGGGTTTCGCATAAGCATTGTATCAGATTTCATGGTGAACGAAAGTGACGTGAAGTGGGGGTAATACTCTAAGCGAGTAATTCAAGATGCTTTTGTTCCATTTACATAGTGAATCGAGTTTCTATTTATGTGAGCCTATTTACGACGTTATGAGAAAGGCGTGCTGTTCCTTTCGCCAATTTCTTCTCCGAAAACGTGATAAGTACGTATATGAAAATGGTGGATTTTAGATTCAACTTGATTTTGAACATGAAACTGGTAGCCGTCATTTTAAAAACTTTGTAACTATATCATCAGCCCTTTTTTACGTCCTTAATGCACATCGCATATAAGCAATTACTGGTCAGTGGGTAGTCTTAGGGGACTTACTAATACTTATGCGAAAGTAGAGAAAAATTACAATACTTGTACTTGAGAGGCTGTTGTCTTAACTATTAGACTATAACAACAGTTTTTTAACTACCTAGACTTATATTATTCTATCTTACATAACATACCACTCCTTCTTGTAAATATTTTTCAACATAAGGGCATCGAAGAAAGTATCAACATCCTAAAGATCCCAAGCATAATGGAGCATATTATATAGTCCCCGAACACCCTGTGCGTTCACCGTGAAAACTGTTGGTCCACACACGAAGGGCTCACAGTTCATAAAGAAAACAACTTGAAATAACCATGGCCAATATCACCGACCCCATTATTTTGGTCAACACACTGTATAAACAGGCTTGGGGGAAAGATTGTGCAAAGTAAAGAGAGATTTTTTCTATTCTAGAAGTTTAATGATAGTTTTGGTAGTAGATGAGGTGGTTAATGAGCAAGAAAATTATGTTTTTTCTACTGTGTTTTCATCTCCCGAGCCTTTTCCCAACTATATTGGGGTCGGCTTCCAGTCTAACCGGTTTCGGCTGGGTACCAGTGTTTTACAAGGAGCGACTGCCTATCTGACCTCCTCAACCCAGTTACCTGGGCAACCCAATACCCCTTGGTTAGACTGGCGTCAGACTTACTGGCTTCTGACTAACCCGTAACGACTGCCAAGGATGTTCAATGACAGCCGGGACCTACAGTTTAACGTGCCATCCGAAACACAGTCATTGGTGTCCAAGATATACTTAGAAAGTACATACAAACTTAGAAAAGTTGCATTGGTACTTGCCCGACCTGGAATCGAACCCACGCCCTCACACTTGAGAGGTTGGCTCTTTAACCACTAGGCCACCACGACTTTTTTCTACTGTGTTTTATTGGGTTTTATTAACTTTAACTTAAAGCCTTGTTTGACATCTGTAACACACATAATATTATGTAACGCAAATATATGAATATGAAATTCCTTTGGAACGCGAATTAAACCACGAGAGAAGCTCAACGAAATTAAGTTTCATTGAATTCATCAAGGAGGTACATGTCATTTATTTTTTAATTCACCAACAAATATTCACAATATACATTGAGAATATTAAAGAAAAGAAAAGGCTGGCCGCATTGCCGTGTAGGATGGTAGAGCTAATTCTTTGACCGAAGTAGTGATCAGTCTTTTGGTCACGAATGGCGCTAAGTGCTGGCTAATTTGCTGATCGAATTTGTGGGTAATTGGGCTCCATGGTCGTAATGTTTAAACACCAAACGGCTCAAACAAGTGATTGCTGATCAGGTTTACTTATGTATTTGCGGCCTTTGGCAATAGCCGCACCGCCACAGCTCTCCTTAATAAGTTGATGAAGGTGCAAAGGTAAATAATTTTCTACCAAAGACCTTCCCATCTTCCATATTAATATGGACATCCCATTTGGAATTATTCATATTTTATTATATTTTATAGCAAGATCTAAAAAAATACAATAAACCATAAAAATATCACTAATATGTAAAAGCTGTTCTTACCTGGCAAACTCCGTCTCAGCTACTCCATGAGTCCAGAACAAAAAGCGATAAAGTTGCATAATAAAATGTAGCATACACGATAACCTAGATTAGTTTTAAAACAAGGGAAATGCGAACTTATTGAAGCCGTGTTGTCTATAAAACTCGCGTTTTCTAGTTACGTAAGACCCCGTGATCGCCAGCCAAAGTGAAATTTCAATAAAACTTTGATTAGGAACAAGTTTAAGATACCAGGGTATAATAAAATACGTGGATGTCTTCTGTTTTATCTTTGGGGCAGTTTGAATTTTTCTTGCAAAAGTTTTGAGAACTTTAAGCCAGCTGTATCTCTGGGTCGCGGCAAAAATCGCGAGTAGGATGCCAAATGTTTTACATTAACTTTGAAGAAGTTTTGACTTTAATACGATCGTTTTCCGATAATTAGCTACTGGTACTAGAAAATAAAATTTGATATCGCAGATAGTCGATACCAATAGAATAAAATAAGCTCATTAATCGTAGTAAACATCGTAATGTTATTGGCATTTTCTTAATTTTTCAGCAATTAAACTAAAGAAGAACTAGTTTTAGTTCTATGCCAAAAGATATGGTAGCAGATCGTATTACTGACGATATGTAAATAATATCTACTATGTTTTTTTTTATTAATGTTTTTGAAATGTATTTTTCTACTTTTGGTTCGTTTAGAAATTTTTATGCTTCCTAATTTAGTAGATTCACTGCTGCGTGTTACCCATTAAAATTTATACATACATATGTATATGGTGACAAGAGACTAGTACAGTCATGTCAGTGTTCCCTTATCTACTGTTACAATTATAAATAATTGGAGGCTGCAGCTTCCTTTGCACATCATTATAAAATAAATTCAATGCTTGGATTAGATAAAGGTATGTAGGTATAAGGGTGTGTGTTAGCCAGTATAGTAAAATTTTAAATTTATTATTATACATTTTTATTATTATTGTATTATGACATTATTCTAATTGTATAATTATTAAGCAACACCTAAACATAGACATCAGTCGCTAATAGCAACAACACATAGCACAAAGCAAGTGGAGAACTTTTAACCTTGAAGGTGCAACGTTTGAATAAAAAAAAAATACTTTGAGTTAAGATAATAGTGAGATCAATAGCTATGAAATTGCATAGACAAAAACTAATGGGACTTTATATAATAAACCCCTATAACGCTCCAGTCCTGATTATCTATCTATCTATCATTACAAGACCAAACAAGTTCTATTCTCACTCACGCACACAAGCGAGCTATCCACAAAGCAGCTTGTTGCGAATTCCCAAATATCCTGCAATCCTGTTCACTGCTCACTCAGTGGTGATAAAAGCCTAAACAGCAGAATTCTGCGTCCGCCGATCGTAAAACAGTTCGGACGGATAGTCAGTACGTTCGTAAGCATCGCAGGGTTGCCAAATGCAGTACCGTTATATAAAATTGGCAACGTACGAGTTGTGGTCGTCCGGCGGTTTGGAGAGTGCAACTGTCGATGTATCTGGCGTTTGCGGGTTGCGTAAGATCGCCACTACGCTGGGTCGGTGCCGATTGTTTTTTTTTATTGGTTTTTGTTGGGCCAGATATTGGCTGTGCGTTGATAAACTCGGGGAAGTTTATGGAGTTGTTATTTTAAGGTACAGCTAAGATTATGCCTAAAATTTGGGCTTAACAAGGCTATTGTATTACCTACGGCCGTTAGAAGATAATGACAGTGATTCCGGCCTTAATATTTGGATATTAATAACAAGAATTTCAGGTAAAACCCCTCGACGCTTTCCATTAAATGTTCAATATTCTTTGTATACTTAAACAAGGCGTTATTTTCGGTTCATGCTGCCGCTTTCGAAGCAGCTCAACCAATAAATTCACTGTAAAATGAAATGGCGTACAGTACTCCAGCTATTTCGGAAAGTGATTAGATTTCTATTCCGAGAGAGAATACCAAATCCCTACCTCCTGAAATTTCAAGAGATCTGAAGTTCAAAGTTCAAGTGTTTTCCTCCTAAAATTGTTAAATCGTTAGTAGTTAATGAGGCAATTTCAGCAATTAAGATTTCGTTATAGAAAATGGTTGAAAAATAATCACATAGCCGATTAGGGCCAACTGTCGACGGCGATAAATTGACGAAACTAATTGAATTAATGACTTTACAACATTTACGGTATTTTTTTCATGAAATTTTCTCCAAATTTTTATTGTAATTTGCTGAGCTTACACATTTTAGCTCTTGGTCGTAATTTTTGCGTCATTTTGCGTCGTCTTGATTTATAGTTTATGGATATTGAGTATAGAATGGCACAGAGGAAATTTATTTTAAATGCCCACAAAGTCTGACGAATCCTGGCATCGGTAACCGGTAATTTTCATGAGATTCAACCAACCCTTTTGGTACTTAAGTTCGAGAGTTTTAGGTTGGCTAGGCTATAGAGCACCCACTAGATTCAGGAGTTCTCAATAATTCAAGATAGGCTCTACATGGAACATTTTCGTGCAAGTTTTATTAACAAATACGGGAAACACTATGACTAAAATGAGCATTCAGCATAAACTTGCTTTTTACGTATAAAAGTATTCTGTTCAATTTATCCCTTTGGATAATTGCCGCCATGCCGGACCGCCGTACTAAGATGTCCGGGTTCGATTCCGATACTTTCATAACGTACCTAAGCTAAAGAATAACTTAGCTAGGGACCAAAGAAACTTGTATGAAAGTGTCAAGATATTATTTCAAAAGTAAGTTATAAAATATTGAAGTATTGTAACCTAAGGCATGTCAGCTCAGTCTACGTGATAATATCTTTAATATATAAAATTCTTTTTCACCACTTTCTCGTCGAATACTTTCGCGTAAAACCTTGAACCTCTTTTATGGCATAAACTAGGCCCGTAAAATTCTGTAACCCCACCAGAGCGGAGTCTAATGCATAACGCATGTAGGACACAAGTTTCTCACGAAACAAAAAAAAAACTGCGCAATGCGAATATTTCTTTTGATCTCATAAGTACACTAGAGGCCGAAGAAAAGTATACATCGGGGATTAAACCTTTATTGCGAGCAGAAAGGCACGTATTGTTGCGTATTCAATACGCAGGCTGAGAATAGGATATTTTAGCATTAGGCGTAATGACTTGCTTTTGGCCGGCGTATCGCTGGTCTCAGCTTAAGTGGCTGCGGGTCACGAAACGCCGCGTTCCGCCTTTTATTTTACGTTCCACTGCGTTTTTACAGCAACGCTTTGATGATAATTTTTGTTACGTTTAAGAAATAATGGTTTTTCTTGAAGAATTTGGGGAAATGCTTTGGTCAATTGTGTATGATTTATTTACTTATTATGTTTATGGTAGGGAAAATATCCATAGTGACTTCTCAAAGCTTCTTTGAAACTGTTTTTGTATCGGCATGAAGTTTTTTTGCTCCTCACATTAAAACGTAATCAATAAACATGACCACAAAATTTATTCTCTTATTTAATGTTCATTGAATTAATATTAAGTTACGAGCTAAACCTGATCAAAATTACTGTTTTCATTTAATTAATTAGTTTCTGTGTTAGTCGAACCGAAACAAATTATTTTCTAAAATACAAAACAGTTGCAGTTTGATTTGTGTCCAAATGTATTTAACAAAGAGAGTTAAAATAAAATTAACTTTGTATTTATCATTAGTAAATGATAATACAAATGACAATGGCACATAATTGTGATTATTTTACGAGTAACACGCAAATAGATAAATCGAAATCAAAATTATAATTAACAAAGAAATAATTCATGGATTTAATTAATCAGCATAAAATAAACATAATTTGACCTAGCATTCGAAATAAGTCTATAAAGCAAATATTTATTCGATACGAGTGGATGCTTTAATTCAATATTTAATTTGTTGGTCAATTTCGTGGCCGGCAGTGTACGGTGGTAAAGGGTGATTCTGAATAAATTATAAGAAATTTTGGTGCGCACGAACAGGGGCCAAATATAGGTTATCAAGGTATATTCGCTTATTCTATACCTAACTCTAAAGTGTTTATTAGGAAACTAAAGTCTGACGAAACTAAACCAGAGTCTGACAGAATGAAAAGTCGTGGTAGCCTAGTGGTTAACGCATCAGCCTCAAGAACGCAAGAGTGTATGTTCGATTCCAAGTAATATGTAAGTTTTTATTGAGTTACACAAATAGCTGAGTATGGGTGAAGGAAAACATCCCAAGGAAACCTGTACTTTAAAAATCTGAATTTGCCAATTCGTAGGTAAAGTATTCATGAGCTTTTGTTATGGGTGCCAACAATAATGCTTAACTACAATATACTTTACACATATAAATCTATTTATAAATACTTATTATGTCACCCAGACTACAATCACAAGCCATGCCCATCATACAAAATGCGGAATCCAACCCCGAACCCTCAGTTCAGCAGTCCAACGTGGTTACCATTGCGCCAACGGGATTCTGTCCTTATTATTCTTAAAAAGTAAGTTATACTTGAGTATCACATAAACAGACCAATATGAAATAACTTGGAACATCCACATATTAAGTTTAAGCAAGTTAAGTAACATTTAGACGCTGCAAGCTATCCTAACTTATAAACGAACTTAGTAAGCAACTGGTAACGCACTTCTAGGGCAGTATAATAACTAAAGTTTAAGTCACTATATTACATTCGCAGTTTGTAACTGTGATCCAAGTTTTGTAATTTATAACAGCGTTTGTGTATAATCTGATATAGTATCATTATAACGTCAATAATGAAATTGGTATAGTTATTAGAGTTTGGATTCTAGTCTAAACTGGTTTAAACAACTAGGCGCTCGATGAAGTTTATTGGGAACTACTTAGTCTACAAGTATCAAGACTATAGTGTTTGAGATTACAAACATAAAGCTACTAAAATCTGTCAAATTTCCTGAATAGATTTTCAACTTTATCACTTTAGCATATGGTTTAAATTTGATTGTGAAAATTCGACAGTTTCAGGTAGCTTGATGTGCTGGTGTCTGTACCTAAGCCGAAAATAATATTTCGTGCCCCCTCAGACGTAAGAGAATCATCATAAGCTGTTTTCCAACCGCTTTATTTATTAGCTTCCAGTCTTATCGGAAGCTGCTGAGCACTAGTATCATACGTAGAACGACTACCTATCTTACCTTGTAATCCAGTTTTAAGGAATCCCGATATCCCTTGGTAATACTAGTTGTCAGCTAAGAAAACAAAAAAGTGAAAACATACAACCGTCATTCACATTCATAAAAAATCTCAGCACTACGCAGGTACTAAAAATATCCAAGGAAAAAAAATACAGGAATAGAAAATTGCGTTTGCAGGTGTGGCAATGTGCCTTCTATGAATTTCTTAACGATACGAGCGCTCGCACCGGCGGCTTTGACGCTAATGCATATTTATGCATTACCTCTCCGAGGGAACTCTTCAATGGTACTTCCAGCCATTTAAGGATCTAAGTAAAATGTTTCAATGAGTTCTGTATTCCCGATGGATAGAATGTATGGGATGCAAAGATTGAAACGTCGTTTTCATTTCGATGTAAAGGACATTTTGTTATATGTGGAAAGTTGTAGAATAACAGATAACTGTGTATACATATTATGATAGACGCGCTCAGTTGAGAGAGAAATTGGTTTCAGTTGTCAAGAATGTCGATGACATGGCTTATTTAAAAATTCCGACACACAATACATGGTATTCCGTGCTCATCGACAAACTAAAGATTCGATTTCCATGATGGCATCCAAGCCGATTGTCGGTTACGGCGGCCGATCTTTTTTAAGGAGATCAGCGAGCTGCGGAGGACATAATTTATAGCGCACAAGCATTCGCGCAGATACAGGTGCACTCTCTATTCCCTCACTCTCATAGTCCGATGGGACGGCAATCCGACACGACCGGAGAGAGATCAGGCGCAGGACTGACATTTACGTGCTCTCCGATGCACGGGTGAATCAATCACCAACTTCCAGACTCCAGGCTGCTTTATGACAGTTTCTCAAAACCAACAACGCGATTTCGGCCCGACCTGGAAATCGAACCTGAGATCCCGTGCTCAGTAATCGCGCCTTGCGACCACTAGACCAACGAGGCGGTCGAATTCCATACTGTGGCTACTAAGGCACAATTTTTGGTGGGTTCTAGGAATACCACCTTTATTCAGGCCTCGTATCATGTGAGAATGTTGCTGAAGAACTTGCCCATCAATACCGGCTAAGATTAAATTAGACAACTCAAATCCATGCGACGCTTGAATGAGAAAATAATATCACGACACAACATATCTCTGTAGTAGTAAAGTAGACGCTGTCATATCTATGACAATGTATGTAATATAGAAGTAGAGCGGTATGTATGGTCGCAGTAAATATCTTTATCATATTCTCACTCTTCCGAATCGTCGAAGTTAAAATTGGATTCAATATTACGTTCTCTCGTCGAAGCCACATTTGTAGCGCGTTAACATACATATATTTTTGGTATGTTCGTATGTCGTAAGTAATACTTACTATATATATTTTATTCTGAAGAGCTCAATGTTTTGTACAAGTAATCAATTCAACATGACCAAAATGACTAAATTACTAATTAGTTTGGGTTATTTGCAAGAGTTACCGTAGCCCTGGCATACAGGGACCTCCAGAAGGAACATAAGGGGTTTTAGTCAGTAAAAGTCTGACACTACCTCCAGCTGCACCCAAAGCAAGAGGGGTCTTGGATTTGATTATTTTTTTCAAAAAAGACCAACATTCTGGCAACATGAAGTTTTTACATATTAAATACTGATCATTTTTTTTAGTCTGTACCGTCTCATTGCTGGGCAAAAGCCTCCCCACTTCGATTCCACAAACAAATGAGTTATATAGCGTAAATTTCAGCAAAAACAGTTAATTATACTTTAAAACTAACAATAATAAGGGTAGCTTTGTCGGTATGACACCAACTAATTCCACCTCGACCTACCTACATTATCTTCAAAAGTGCAAAGACCGGCTAAGCAGGCAAATCCCCGCTACATACATATACTTACTTAAACACAGATCGCAGCAAAACGTTGTCAGTAAATAGTTCGAGCGCCCACGATTAACTGAGACTTCTTACATAATGTCGGGAAAAAATCCGACATGATCATATAATTAAGAGGAGTGCTGACTGAATTATGTATGTATTAGGACTGGATTTCAGCAAGACATGCCTGCTGATTGGCCCGTTTGAAATATTATTGTTATAGCTTTTTTTTTATTGAGCATGTTTCGTCTTACAAGAGCTATTTTATTGAGAAGAGATTTTTTGAAATGATAGACAGCTTACCTTTTAAATTAACAATGGTCTTATTACTACAAAAAAATCTGTTCTTACCTATATTGATTTTGTTGCAATTTCTTCTGCTTATAACATGTTCCTCATAACGACGCAATGAACAGTATTTACATGAGTAGCTATTTAAATAGTCATCAAGTACTTTAAACATGGACTATTATCACATCACTAGAATGGGTTATCTTAATTCAAGTCGCCGTAAATCGTGAAGTGTCTTCGAACATAAATTCAACTGAACGTCGCTCCTAACTAATACGAGTAGCGAAAACTTTTCGCGTTCCTAATGTGCGGGCTATTTCTCGTGCGGAAGTTCAAAAACACATACAACCGCCCGGAATACCGCTCGCTGTTTTTCATTCACCGTAGAACAGAAGGCCTGGTGTACTAATAGAACAAAGTACTAATTTAATCGCGACGGTGATTCATTATTCGTAGATAAAACTGCCTTAAAACTTTTTAAATGCAAGAAGGACATTTTGTACTACTTGCAATGACAAGACCCATACTCTTAAGGATTTTTGTAGAGAATAGACTCTTAAAGAATGTTCTTTGTTCATCAAACGTCCAGCTATCTCAAGCAGCTTGTCCCGCCTAGCGACGTAAGAAGTATGTAAGTCAATTCATAAATGTATTACCAAAAGCTAGCATTCTGAAGGTATAACTTGATTTTGATTGATGAAAAACACCACATAGCAAAATATTTGTCTGCCAACGGCATTAAATTACCTATGTTATTGTGCGAATTCAGACAAAAAAACATGATCATCTCAAAAAACAATGCAGCTGAAAATAAAAGCTATCCAAATAAAGAAATAAAAACTCAATTTGAGCGTATTTATTTAAATTTTATTCTGATGCCGTGTCAATGTAGCGAGCTGACGAGAGCTCATAATCGCGAGAGTTTGAGTATATGAGCGCGTATACGGTATGAGTGTATGAGCGTATGAGTAGGTAGCTCCACGCATGAGCACTCCCCGCCGAATGGAAATGAAACTAGAATCGCGAAATAGTTCGTGTGGCTAATTTTACTTTAATGTTTGTTCGCTGTATTAAATGTGAGGAAAATGTTTGAGCATTTCATTTGATTCTAACTTTATATTATCATTATAGGAGTCCATTAAAATATTTTCTCATTAAAATTAATCACACTTTTTTAAACTAGCAATCATCAAAAACAATTTAAGTTAAATTATATCCGACACGTGAAGTTTATTCCGAAAACTTGAGGGTATAAGTACGATGGCAAAAACTTACTGCGTACCCAAACTCTAAATTACTCATAAGTTGGGAACCGAATAATGTTCAACTTTTAACAAGCTTGTGAACATAACTTCACACGTGGCCTTACAGAACTTACGAACATGCTTTTTGAATTTTTAATCTGCCCTAGTAGTTTATTTCTCCGAATAAACAGAGCTACACTAACTGTACGATTTCGAAACCCAACCCAGTTTCCATCAAACCTTAGCTCGGCGTTTCCAACACATAAAAAGGATAAAAAAAAATCTCCCGACCATTCATTCCATATCGGTGGAAAATTTCCGACGTCTGTATTTCCCCGTTTTCTCGAATTTTCCGCCTGACATCTCCCCGGATTTATCTTGTTTACTATCTTGCAAAGTAAATCCTAAATAAATACGAAAGCCAGACAGGAATAATTTTCAGCCGCAATTAAGACCAGCAATCATCGTGGAAATTCGTTTTGGTTTAAGTTATTCATTGGGCGGTTCCGCAAAAAATATTTCTAATCCCTTGATTCGGTGTCTCTTCAGGATGCGATAGCGGCGTTGCTGCTAATCTGATAATAAATAACGCTTTCTGAACGATATTTCCTGAGACAGCCGCTATATGGGATAGAAGGCAAGGATTTGTGGTTGGTTTGGAAAACATCGCTCTCGGTCGGATCAACTTGAATTGAAGCTGAACGTACGAAAAAATTGGATCCGAAATAAACTACGTATTCTCAGTTTTTTGACGGAACTCTTTTATATTCAAACTATTGTTAAGTCTAGTTTTCTCGGCTATATTGTCACGGTATTCTCGCTAAGTATGCAAAGCTCTGGGGCTTGTCAATAGCAAGTCATAAAAAGTTGCGAGACCCGCGCTCCAGTTAACAAACTTTGAATATTAAAAATCAATAAAGCATCAAGTTAGACTCAAGAGATATTGTTATAGCATAAAGTTTTACTTTATTCGAGACAAAAATAGAATTTGTCGAATAATGCGAAAAAACCTGCTACTTTATCGTAAGCCGTGTTTTGCTGTGTCAGCAATATTACTTTTTGCTATAGCTGCTGCTTCAGCCTTATGTTTTATAATATTTTGGAGTATGTTCTGTGTACTCAATAACAATACACTATTTCTATCACCTATTACAGTTGCGCTCGTTGGTGTTCCATTGCACGTGTAGGGCGCGGATTTAAATGCGAGCAACTGCGGATTATTCTCAAAACATTGACACAAAATTGGCATTTCATAGAACCAATACTGCTCACGCAAATGAGTGGGCCGTGGCTTACACTTAGTTGGACAGATTTCATCTCTCCGTATATTAAGCTGGTTGACACATAAAATAATTAAAATTCTATGAAAACGTAAATTCTTATTTCCTTACTATCCTTACTGATATTATAAATACGAAGGTAAGTATGTTTGCCTGTTACGCCTTCACGCTAAAACTTTAAATAAAATTACTTTTTATCCAGGTGCGGGAAGAAGTTACCTCTATCGGCGGGTATAAAACTGGTCTAGCTAAAACGCTTTTGACCAATATACTTAACCCATTCAGCGTACTGTCGCCACCCAAAGTTTGAAAGTACGTACGACAAAAACATTTTAAGATCATCATAAAATCTTTGCCTTCCACATACTCTAGAACTGGCTATAAACCCCTTGGAGCAACTAAAGTAATATTTACGAGGGAGCAGATTCATCGTGGTACTTTCCAAGATGGAGCGTCATGTTTTCATTATGTTAAAATAAAAGTTAGTGAGCTCTTGGGAACTCTGGGCTCCTAGTAAGGGCTAGTTAGTAATAGAACGATGGAGCGAACACGAGATTTTGTTTTTCTACGGCGCTGTGAAATGAGATTGCCGGCTCAAAGGGGTTGGGTTGATACCTGATGGCGATGCTGTTGTTTACATTTTTATAGTGCTTGTGCATTATGAAGTCTTGTATCTAGTTTTATTGGTGTTCTGGGATATATCGGATAGAGTACAGTGCAGTATTTACCTACTGTATTCCTTATCGTGGGATTTTTATTTTGTATTCTACAGATAACACTTGAATTATGGCTATGATTATCTGGGTATCCAAATCTTCTTTAAAATCTCTCTTTAAGCTTCCTTTAAGCCTCGGTCAGTGTGAACGTTTTTTGTAAGCTCAATGTCAAATTTTGCTAAATCGCGTCACAACGGCAAAATTGCTCATCTCGGATACTTAAAGTATCGAGTGTCCTTAAGTGTTAAAGATAAGGAGCCTTGGGAGATTGCAAGCTCAAAAATTGACTCCCGAATTTAGGGGAATTAGGAAAGGCTTTTGAGCTCTAGACATCTGGTATAAGTGCATGAATCACTATAATAGCGTTATGACTGGTAACAAATACACCTCAGTGTCTCTCTAGCGAGGAATAACATCTATATTCATATCTTGAATGGCGAAAAGAAAAGAATATATCAGCTGCTTATCTCGGTCGTAACTCGCGAGGGCAGACATAAGGAATGGGGGTATGGTGTCCCTAAATAATGGGATAGCGAAAGGTACATGTTCACTTAGTTTTGTGGCTTTGTTTGAGTTGGGGCTTTTTGGATTTACTGTCAATGAGCCCTTTGGGATATTTTTATAGAATTGACCTTGTAAAGGTGGGATTGCCCGATCGAAGCCCATTCGAAGATGTTTAAAATTATTTAGAAGATAATATTATTAGTATTGCGTTATAGCTTAAGCTTCAGTACTTCATCAATTTAAAATTGAAAACCTCCTCTTTTTTTGGAAGTCGGTTAAAAATCTGCTTAATTCGGGACTGCGAGATTGTTCGAAAGAGTTACCTCAGTCCTGGAACGCAAAGGGCTCCAAAAGGAACAGAGATGGGTCTGGTCATTAAAAGTCTGCCACTTTCTCCTGCTGCACAAACAGCGGGATCATCACATGACCCCTCACTGATGATTACCTAACACAAAATAGAAAGGGACTTTAAAGAAGCAGAATTACTCGTAATATTATTACGTAAAGCGTGACTTTCGACCAAAATCCAAATTTATGTAAGCCTAAGGCTATTAGACCGGATCACAGAGCACGCACAAAGAAAATATTATATGAATGTTGTCCTTGCTACGTTTTACTGTAATCTTGAAGATTATATTATATTCTGTTTTAGTTGGAACTTGATACAGGTATATTAAGTAAATAGTCAACACTACATAACAATAAGTATATCTTTTCGAAAAGTTTGGGACTGTAGTGTCATCAATCAATAACAGTTGACAATCTATAACTGACAACTTCAGAAATATTCTCGAGCATCCCAATTACTCAACTATCAACTTAAGTAACTGTAGCTGATCGCCTGACAATTTTATTAATAAGTCACTTCACTGTAAAAAAAATATTAATAAAAAAAAAGTGTATAGCTTATAATGAATATGATATTCAGTAGTTTTAAAAAGCTCTAAAATAAATGTAATAGGTCAAAATAATAGCTTAACAAAAACATAGTTTCTTTTGTTAAAAATGGTGTAGATATACAAAGAGTTGATATAATCCACCGGCCTGCAACACCCCATAGCTCAATAAAGGATGTGCTGATAAAATAATCGCTTCCCATACAGACTCAAGTTCAACCCTTTTCAAATGTATTGAGTTTCACACCTTCGAGCCCCCGTTTTTGGAGGAAGAGATTAGTATTCTTTCCGGAGCCCCTCTGAGGGGGTATTATCAACTTGTTGATATGAAGGGTTTGGCCAAATCTTTTTATATTGTTGTTGGTCTTTTTGGGAGCGTGCGGTGAGTTTAGGGTTAGAGGTACTATCGATGTTAAATATTGATTATTTGATGAAAGTTGAAAGAACCCTGTGTTTGTAGTTCAGTAGTATATCAGGATACAAAGGTAGAATATATTTTGACCGCATAAAAAAATATTTATTTAAAAGAAAAGCATAAAATGTTATTAAAAGAATGTTAGGACTTTGTTATTAACGACAAAAGCATGCTACTGTTCATAGATGTGAATCTCAGTTATTCTGAATCAAAAATAAAACCGCAGTATCGGCAAGAAATGCTTTAAAATCGTTTACCAAACCGATTGTGCGTCATCTACCATTTTTAGACCGAAATTTCAAAGTCATAAATCTCCTGAGGAACCTCTCGAAATAATTTAGATCGCCGCCATGAAAATTACATTATTTCGAGACGACGACAACGGGATGATTGATTCGTCCTAAGTAAAAAATGTCGAAACGATCAAAGACTTAATTTTCCAGGGCAAAAACTTGTTACAGGCCCTGCGTAATCCGAAGCTTTGTGGGTGCAAAAAATAAAATTTTCCCTCGAAGGAAAAGCGCCGTGGACAAATAAACTTGGTTGCTGTAAAGTATGAATGTTTGATAACTAAAAAAAAAGTTTTAATAAAATGTTCGAGACCACAATGTCTGCAATCGAACTGCGGTCCTTGACAAGTTCTGCGAGTACTCCCACCGAGTTTGTTGGCGCATTTAGTTCTATTATTCAGTTTTCGCTTCACTTTAAAATGTGGGAAATATCTTTTTATACAACATGCTGCTGTACGCGGTTTTTGTTACTGTTGTATTTTCTTCTTTTCAATTGTTTTATAGTTCCACAGCAACCAATAATTCTAGAAGCATGTACGATGCAAAACAGTATTGAAACTCATTCCAAATAACGTGTAGAATAATAGGGCATTGTTGCTTAAACATGGCCTGGGACGTGTAATCCTAACCGTATCCAAACAAATTTAAATTTTATCCTCACCCATCGCAAACACCTATAAATATATATGCAAATTTTAATCGATAAAGTGATTTATAAAAATTGAAAGCCATAAAAAGCTCGGAAAATATTGTTATCGATGTGTCAACGGGCGTAGTCAGTGGGCAGGCGAGTTTATCAATAACCGCACATTGCCGTGCCGTGCCGAGCCGATGATCGCGTAAAAACGTCATAGTAACAAATTGATAGCATCGGCCCAGGGATGTTACACGTTGCGGATATGATCGAGCACATGAACTTGAACGGCGGATATTTTGTCCGCGGATTACGGATATATGGATGCTGTAAGTCATCGTCGAGTGTAATGTGGGGCTTAGGATGAAATATTTGTTCGCGTTGGTTATGTGAATTTGTGTTAGGTATCCGCAATTTTAGCTTTGATGGCATACCATCAAAGTACTGTTATTGTTTTGTATAGAATTAAGTTTGTGTAGTACAGGTAAGTCTAGTTTTACGGTCACAGAATTCGAAATTCGAATTGAACGTAGACACTTAAGATTATTTGTTATCCCGAATAAACAACGGTAATATTTACCTAGAATCATGAATATGCTACGTAAATATTTACTTGAGGTAACATCTGTAGTATCTTCAACCATTACGAATTCTGTTATTTGTATCTGCGTGACTTAACAAAAAACAGCTAACAAAGTCTAGAACTGCCACAAATGCATGATTGCAAAATCTTTAGAGGGTACAGGCTTGGTTGCTGAGTTTAAATTAATTTATATAATGTATGGGTACAGATGCCAGCACATCAAACTACTAAAATCTGTCTTTCCTATATAGATTTTCCAGACGCCAGCACATCAAGCTACCCGATACTGACAAATCAACTTAGAACCATATGTTTTAACAATAAAGTTGAAATCCTATTACGGAAATTTGACAGATTGTAGTAGCTTGATGTGCTGGCGTCTGTACATAATAACGAGACTAAATTCAATATCAGCCTTTTTGTCGTCCCACTCCCGGGCACAGTCCTCTCGCACAGAGAAGTATTGAGCGTTAATCATATGCGGACCTGTTATAACTATTTTACAAGACTAAAATGAGTATTTTCCCGTACATGCTCCTTCATCAAATACTCATCTAATGAGAGTATAACCCTATACAAGCTCTCCCAACATGAGCGCATATAACATGCCCCATCCATCTACTGGCCTGCCATTTCTTACAATCAATCATTCTTGTTCCAAATATTACACGAGGAATAAGGACTTTAGGCCGTGTCCCCAGTAGGCAAACTGTTAGCGGCCGACTGAGTTAGCCGCAAATTTGTGGCAAACTGAAATTTGAGTTAGCTGCAAACTTTAATCAATTTTCGTGCGTCGCAAGCGACTAGAACCGATTTTGGTGGGAGTCAGCCGCTCAGTGCTATAGTCAGCGCGCGTAACGCTGCAAACTGCGTATAGTGAGCGCAAAACTAGCAGACTGTGGACACTTTATTTCAAATAATATATGGAAGGGCGTACTAAATCGGTACGCCGCAAACTCAGTCGGCCGCTAACAGTTTGCTACTGGGGACACAGCCTTACTCGGCCTCTGTACCTTCTGGTTGCTACCAGTGCGTTGTCATTTCGTAACTGAGATGTTTGTATATGCAACTCAACTGCACCTGTTGTGTGTTCGAGGCACTGGGGCGAAAATGCGATGCACAGATGTGTATGCACTTAAGAGATGTAAGTTAACTGTTATTATGCTCTAGCTGCAGTTTTAGATTGCGTTTTAGAAAGTGTTATGTATTTTTATGATAAGAGTTTCGAAGTTTAGCGAAATTTGTTTAGAAAATAAGTAACACAATACCCTGTTATACTCTGTATGACGTTTTTGAGAAAATGCTTCGAAGGAATTGATGTTTTTGGTGTCTTAAATGCCATCTCTTTACCGTAAAGTGCCAATAACCGCATTATTTCTTGATGTATATTAATCTAATAATATGCAGAAGACAGCACATCAAGCTACCCGAAACTGTTAAATTATCGCAATCTACTGTGAGTCATTATGCTTCAGTGATAAAGTTGAAAATCTGTTAAGGAAATTTGACAGATTCTAGTAGCTTGATATGCTGGCGTCTGTACAATTAAGCTTTCAGTCAACAATACCCGTAAATCGCGCTCCTAACTCCACAGATTTACGACACCATTCCACAATACAACTCCACCCACACAGACATAAAAAATAAATAAATTTGTAAAATATTAGCGATACACCTGAGCACGTCCCTAATCATGACATCGCTGGTTCGTGACGTCATCCCACACACACTCATATGTACAGTTAGCAAAAAAAGTCTATGAACATAATCAAGATAACACGACATCCGTAACAAGTAATATCTCAAAATGTGTTTGACTAACTTTTATGTCAACCTAGACATTTATGTAGTTTTAAATCTCGGAATTTTGTATTCAGTTATTTCTTATAAATTTCGATTTTGGACTTTTGTTGCCGACTGTACGTCGTAGTAATACTTGGCGAGTGTTTTTATCACCGTGACTAATATTCAGACAGTATCACATATCTTTTAGAGGCACATAAACGTACATCTTCAGTGATAAACTAGTGTAGTAGATGGATGACATAGTAAATTGTGTTTGTATGATGCCGTGATGTATGTCCGTGTGTTTGTTTGCCTACTGCAAGGTAAAATTAGAAGTTATTTATATGTTGAAATGTAAAGTTAGTTTTTAGATCTAAAATATTTTTTTAATTTAAAGTAAAATTATGTTTGGGTAATTTACCGTGACGATAAACGGCATGACGCATGGTGCCATTATAATCCCTCTCTGCTACTATTTATTTTGCATTTTTATATTTATGTGTGAGTGAACTGTGTTATCTGTATATATAAATAAAACGTGCATAATTATGAATGCCTAAGGCTACTTTTAACCGAGTGCAGGAAGTAAGTCCGTAATGCGGGTGAAACGTGGGGAAAGGCTAGTAATTGATATATGACGACCCCGATGGCGCAATGGTTACCACGCCGGACTGCCGAGCTAAGGGTCCCGGATTCGATTCCCGGGATGGTCGACATTTGTGTGATGAACATGATTGTTGGCTGTGGTCTGGGTGTTATATGTATTTATAAATATATGTATATTTGTAAAGTATATGTAGTTATCAGTTGTGTTAGCACCCATAACACAAGCTAATCAATAGTTTACCGTGGGGCTAACCTACCGTGAGTACAAAAAGGTGTCCCGCTATATACTATACTAGCTGCTACCCGCGACGTCGTCCGCGTGGGCATTAGAGTTCTGGGGCTGATTTTACTTTGCAAAGTTTGGCGGACATTTGACTTATGTTTTCATTTCACAACAATACACACGCGTCGTTTACTAAGACTGGACATGCAGGTGTGGCCTCCCGCTGCTTCTCGCTCTGGTCTTTGTCTTAGATTATACTGAACTTTGAAGGTATAAAATGTGTATGTTGTTGCGGAATACATTCTGAACCTATGCTCGTATATAAGAATGTACATATTATATGTCGTCACTACTTTAAATAATATTGTAGTCACTTCGAACTTACATTGCAGGTCGATCGCGTCGAGGTCGATAAAGTTGGTTTAGGCACTAAGTATGCGCTCTTCATCGCTATTCTAGTAGTCGCATAACATAACATAATAATTGCTGTGCACGACGTGGTATCGGGTTCGATTTGGTCGAACCAGGTCGGACCAAAATCGCTTTGTGAGTGTTAGGAAACTGAAAAAGCAGCCCGGGGACTGGAAGTTGGTAAAGAATACGGTGGAGCAAACGGTGGGGCGTAGCAGAGCGCATCTGCTTGGGCGGAGCACCACCGTGTCCTTACAGCGGCGAGCTTTCGCATTCGGCCCTGGTCCAGGCCGTGGTCCGGAGCATGAAAGAATGGGAGCGGCCGCCTCCTTCTGCGAAGCAATTATGCTAGCGAAGGAGGCGGCGGAGTGGTTTAGAAACAGCACCGCTCATTCCAGCCGAAGCGGAAAAGCTGGTACTGGTCGACACTGCGGGCGCCGAGTGTCGAGGGACGACTTCCAGTATTAGTGTTTAATCTATGACTCCCGACCACCGGTAGGCGTGGGTCTGTGGGCGGTGGGTTTTGGTTGGTTCAGCGTCCGTACGTCTAAGGACGACAGCCCGTGTCGGCGGCGCGTTCTATTCCACGCGCTCCTCGAAGATATGTCAGCAACATGGGCCTCTTAGTTACCGTGGCCCTGGCATACAGGGATCTCCAGAAGGCACATAGTACCTAGGTTTTAATCAGTAAGAGTGACACTTCCTCCAGCAGCATCCTTAGCTGGAGAGGTTATTTTACGACATCCCACAAAAAAAGACTGAAAGTTGGTGATTGATATATTCTTGCATCGGAGAATACGTAAACATCGATCGTGTACCTAATCTCTCTCCGATTATGTCAGAATTGTCGTCCGTGTCGGGCTATGAGAGTAAGGAAATAGGGAGTGCACCTGTGGCCACACAAATACTTACTACTTACACAGCTAATTGATCTTAGACGCCCTTATATGCGCTGACCGTTTCTTAGGAGGCAGTTTATATCAACAAATGACTGCTGGACGTGGATGAAGAAAGAAGTCGAGTCTTTCTAATTTGAGATGTCTATTTAAGGGGCTACATTGTAATGAACATCGTAGTCAATCCTTAGATTATTACTTATTCCCTTTCCTTTTACGACCACTTAGAGTCAGAACAGCAGCCAACCCTATTCGAAGAGATCTGGTCTTTTCTGAATCGTTTCCAAGAGATTGACCTTTTCTCTAGAATTATTTAGTCATACGTATGTATGTATTTTTGATCAGTAATCGTTCGTAAAAATCAAATAAAAATATTGATAAGCAATGCTGCTTTGTTACGTGTGGTATACTGGAAGCTTAGCTAACATTACCCCAGACTTATATTGTATGAAGAAAGTACAGCACTCCTTCTTTGATCTTAAATGACTAACTTACCCAAAGACAGATTTTTTTCTCTCATCCTCTGTCCCCGATTTTGAGTGTTATCTTGGAACTTGAATAATCAAAATTAATACTTGTGACTACGATTGTAGACTGGAAGACACCCCAGTATAATTTAATTTTATGAAAATAAAACTATGAACTCCATCTATGATCAGCTATAATTACTAACAATGTCTGATTGTCAAATTAGATTGTTTTGAAAAGCTAAAGATGGCGTTAGGTTGAAACTTGCCTTAATACTTTTGTCTTTAAATTATTTTTATCTGTCGAAATAACATATGTAGCATGTTTAGGTATATACTTTGAACTGAAAAATAAATTTAAAAATTTTTAGCCCGGTTTAATTGTATGAAAAGCTTAACTCCATCTATGACAGTAGGTAATAACTATTTGCCCAGCTAGTACAGTCAAATTTGCTAAATGTGTTGTGATTAAAAAGATATAGATGGCGTCTAGTTAAAACTGTCAAAAAATGCTTTATTGCTCATACCCCTTAGTTAATAGCGTTATAATATATAGCCTATGTGTTATTCTGATGTATAAGCTATATTGTGGTAAAGTTTCATTCAAATCCATTCAGTAGTTTTTACGTGAAAGAGTAACAAACATCCATACATCCATACATCCATACATCCATACTTACAAACTTTCGCCTTTATAATAGTAGTAGGATTATATTATATGTACATTATTATAATTGTGATTTATGTACGGTATCCGTGTGTGCATGCCATTTGCTTGAAACCCACCCGGTGCCCTATAACACTATCTTATACTTTTTTCTTCATAAAACAGCTACGAAAAGATCTTGTTAAGTTAACTTTAGCAGCGGACTAAAGTTAAAAACACACGCAAAGGGCTCTCAGTCGGCTAAGTTTATGCTCAGCCTATACTTAAAACATTCAAACTCGCGTAATGTCACTCCTGGGAACGAGATCTATTTAGATAAATTATTCAATATTCAAAAACTTAAGCTTTTCTAAACAACACTTATTTTTAGAACAAAGTTTTGTGACGAGGCTCTGGTAAGGTTTTATTCGCAAAACCGTTTCACTGAAAAAAAATATATAAATACTAAATTCTTACGATATTACGTTTTACGTGTGTAAAAGATAAGAATCGTCTTAATACGATGTTGCTCTATAAGTACCTACTAACACGTTCAAATGTTATGTTAAATATATTCTTAATGTGATACTAATGTTACTGTGGCTTTATTGTCCACATTCTTGCCTCGTTGGTCTAGTAGTTGAACACGTAAATGTGTGTCCTGCGCCTGATCTTTCTTTGGTCATCCATGGGTCATTCCCGGACTCATTACCGCATAAAAAGGGATAAAATATAAAATACCGGATAAAAAGTATCCTTAGGGCTAGTTTCACAGGTTGCTGATAAGTTCCAGATAGTTTATCTGGCAGATAATTACATACAAATTCTGTTCTATTTTTGAATTTATCTGGTAGATAGTGGCTATCCGTAACCTGTGAAACTGGCCCTGAATGTTATTTTTAATGCAAACTATATTGTTGTGGCTATAACAAAATCTGTGCAGTACTTTTTACGTAATCATGTTTATCATATTATTGAGTTGTGATTACGTTTTTTTTTACTTATTGATATCAAAATCACCGCAAACGATATAAGATGAGCTACTTAACTAGTTCTCATTCAGAGGCAGTTTCCTCTGAACTTTGTCAGCTGTTTAGCATTCTGTTGGGGTCGTAAACTTGAGTGGGGAAGGGTTGCCGGGTATTAAGCGTCAGACGCTGGTCTGACAGTCTGACGGTACCTGCGTGAAGTAGGGATATTTAGGAAATGGCTATTGGAATATCTTTGAATAATGCTAAGAACACTGAGAGGATAAGGAACTGAATAGCTAATACTTATAATTTAGCAAGTTTGTACGTTGTATACAGTTTTGCGAATTATAGTAGCTATGTATATCTGAGTACGATTTACAAGGACTGATCAAAATTATGATTGATTGATCGTCCAGGCCCCTTGTCAGCTACGGCGGCCGTTCTCTTTTATGGAGATCAGCCAGCTGCGCAGGACATATTTAGCGCACAAGCATTCGCACAGATACAGGTGCACTCTCTATTCCCTCACTCTCATAGTCCGATGGGACGGCAATCCAACACGACCGGAGAGAGATCAAAAATATAGGTACGTGCTAACTTGAAAATATCTGCCTAGCCTTTATCCCAAGCTATGTTTGGGTCTGCTTCCTAGCTAACCCATTGCAGCTTTTAAAGTTAGCACAATCAGTGGAGCTGTGTTTGTGTTAACTTGAAATATTTAAAATAATAAAACACTTCTATATTGCATAAGGCAGAAAGTGACTTTTATAAAAGCGTTGCCATATAGTTTGCATTAATATGGCAACGCTTTTTTTATCTCATCTGATATGATAATAATTACGCCTATAACATATACCAGTGTATTATATACATATACCCTATACATATATAATCCAACCCATAAAAGTCACACTTACGACCATTTTCCTCGTACTATAAAAGGGACAGTAGATAGCGAGTAGATACTCTCTTTTAACATACAATTTGCTCTTAGCAATAAATACTAAGAAAGGAGGATATTATAAAGAAATATCTTCAGACAGTTTCAGCAAGTCCGTTAATTCTGCTACTTTGCATTGCACATTATTATCGCAGTAATAATCTTCCGCTTACGGCGGGGTCTTCATTAAAATGCATGTGGATGAACAAATTACTTTGTATAAAGAGGTATTTCCTATTTTAACACTGGTTTTTGTCCCTACTTTGCCCATGTGGTAGAAATAAACCGTAAAGTATATTAAAATAGAAATATCAAACGTCTTCCTGTAATAATATTTTTTTTAGCTACGTTGGGCTCGGCTTTCTGTCTAACGAGATGCAGCTGAGTTTTGTATTTTACATGGAATGACTGCCTATCTGACTTCCTCAAGCCAGTTAAAGTAGTTACCTAAGTGAGAAGATAGCCCTTTGGAACCCTGTCCCCAGACTTTCTGGTTTCTGATAACGTGTAACGACTGCCTGAAAGATGTTTCAATAACAGCCGGGACCCACAATATTATTTAACGTGTTTCCATAATATAGATTCTAGAATAGAATACGTATCACCATATTCACCTAGTCATAGCAAGAAGTACATATATATTCATTGTAAACAGTTCCTTCTCTCGCAGACTTTTTGTTAGAAAACTTTTTTGACGCACATTGTAGTTTGTGTGACGGGAGACTGAAGAAAGGCAAAATATAATGCTCGAGTTGGCCATAGGTAAACACTACTAAAAACCAACTATAAACACACCTTGCTTCTTGAAAATACCAAAACCCATTGATATGGTCTGGAACCTATTTGCTCAGATATCTAGAAGTGGTTTACTAAAGCCCTAGATTCTAAGGAACCAATATTTTGATAAAGAAAATTAACCTACGCCATAGCTTGACTGCTTCATGCTAATTCAGCCGTTACTGATTGAACATCCAAACTCGCAACTACAAGCAATTTAACTTAGTTGTTTGTACGTATCTAGACGTACTGATTCGATTCCGAAAATTTCTTCGTATAGTCTAGCTTCAGTACCTATACTATCGAGACATGATCAATCGATACTCAGCCACAATCACCCTTAACATATAGGTAATAACAATAGTTACATAATTACTCAAGTACATAAATCATCCTGTATCAAGTACAAGTATAAGTAGATACACCCCCCTATATATTTAATATTAGATGTTTCTCGATACAGCCAATACATTTTACTACAACAATATTGACATTTCAATTAACTAATGATGTATATTCGCCGATCTTATCTGCAGCTATAATAATTGCACATACATTACCTAGTTACAAAGAACAGAATACATTACCCATATAATAAAACGCGCAATGAAGCTTCGTGCAATTTTAGTTAACACGCCACGAATATTATGATAATTTTAGAAAGGATTATGTATGGCACTGTTTGCATTATTCAACGGTGTCGGTGTTTGACGCTGCTGTATTAACCCAATTACTTAATAGCTGTGTTTTACGCCTTTTTACAGAGAAGCAATTAGTGTTTGTTTCATAATTGTACGTAGAATAAATTGTAATATAAATACTGCTTCATTCATTTAGTTGCAACGGCCAGTTGAGCGATGTTAGGGTAGATAGACGACCAGATGGTGTAGTAGTAAGTAAATCCGCCTGGCACGGTCGAGGGTTCGATTTCGGCATATAATCAAGTCGAACATTTTGTATGCCTGGACATGGATGTTTCTTTATGTAATATATATGTATGTATTTACAAAAATAAAGTATATATGTAATTACGTTTATCTAGTCGTCTAGTAACTGTAGTAAAAGCTCTACTTAGTTTGGGACTAGATGACGCTGTGTGAATGTGTGAAGAATATTATTATGTTATAGATTTTCTTTGTCGCAGTTAATGACAGTCTGGGCTAGAAATTCATTCTTGGTAAATGGAAAATTAACAGCATCGTCTGACTTGGAAAACCCTAGCAGATTTTTTGACTTTTTGCTTCAGGTAACTCTGAAATAACCATTACGACGTACCCTTGAAAACACGATAAAGTTATTAATAAAAGTAAAGAAAAGCCGTCTTCACAATATGGAGTAGCATACCTACAGAATAATATTCTTAAGGCACCTCCCCAATCGATTACAAAGCCAATATTGGTTTAGCTTCAGTAAACCAAACTTGATATTCCTATTGAAAACAATACCAGAGGTAGTTACGAATCCCGTAGCAGTAACAATTCTTGGTTCGGAACAGCCAATAATATCGTTCTCAAGTCCACAATACTATTAGTGAAACAGTGACAGGTTGCAAGCTCCCCAGAAGTAGCTTATTGACCCATTTTCCACAGTCGATTCAACTTGCAGCGAAAAGTAAAATTTTAATTGAATTCTGTGTCGGCATTGAAGCTTGATATATTTCTGCTCGCAATTTGAAATTTAAGACTGCATTTGTTTTTTAATTAATTAGGTTTTTGTGAGACTTTCTTATGAGCCAGCTATATAATTTGTTTGCTTTATAGAAAAATCTTTGAAATTAAGGCAGCCGATAGATACTGATAGATATAAAAAATACTTCATAAAAAAAGTATTAGTTTCTTGAAAATTATATACCTAGGTGAAAAATTGTCTTTATGGTTACAACTTTATACTATTACTGTTAGTCAAGGTGAACCAAAATACCCCTCTTTTGCTTTATTTGTTGTTGTCCTACAACGGGTTACATATTTACCAGTAACAATGTGTTTACAAGATTGTTAAGCAAACAATATCGTGTTGCCTTTATAGCTAGTTTCTTTTCAACAAGTTTATTTTCCAGTACTTCGCAGGCTCTACAGACGCCAGGAGTTGTTATGGACACGGGTTCTGTATATAGAAATTCTATTTCTAGTTTGTTAGAGGCACAAGCTGAGCTAGCAATCCCAGATCCGACAGAACCTTTTATATTTTTCGTGAATGAGGACGAATTATGCTATTTTCGTTCATGCAAATATCGCTAATATAAATTCTGGACCACCATATAAAAATGTTTAAAAAGCTTATAAAAGTACTTTGCAATATTAAAGAAATAACTTATTCTATACTTTTTTGTTCCGTTTAAAACCTATTTGGTGGGAATTTGGTATTCAGATAGATTCAAGTCCGGGGAAGTGCTTAGGTTTTTTATCGGAAGCCATAATTTAGTTCCAGGTCGACAGCAACAACTGGTATCTATATTAAAACAGGCGAACGTTTTACATAAACTTGTGATGCTACAAAATCATTTTTCATTTCACCCCGTCAACTAATCGGTGTTCCAAGCGAACCAATGGAGCATCTCCCGAGTTTTTGCCTCATCATGCCCCAAATTTAGTATAACGATGACGCGCCAGTCCGGCCCCTTTCTAATTTACCGCTAGACCAAACAAACTTAGTCCAACGTCACCTACCATGTCATACCCGATCTCTTTTAAAAGGTTCTTCTAACTCCAAACTGTTCACCTTCGGATCAGCAAAGTTATCTCCAAGGATAATCAAACTTTCTGCAAAGGATTAGCCAAGCATCGGATCACGATTTATTGGATGTAATAATATCATGTCTGCATGGATTATTGTTATGATATCTGTATGAGGTTTGATTAAAAAACTTAGTGATTGCTATGAAATATGTAAGTTATTAAGAAGACCCTAAAAGTTTGAGACTTTGCACCATTCAATATAAGGTTTCATCAATCGTATCTATAGCTCGCTTTCACCTCACGGCTGGCTTAATGAACCTTTCAGTTCTATCCGCGAAGCTCTTCTAAGTGCTTTATAGGTACTTCCTAGTTTCATGCAAGATTAGCTTCGAATTATTCACAGCGCTGTTCGCGAACACAGTTTAGACTGAGAACTTTTACAACTTAGAATAACTACCGTCACCGTTACACTTCAGTTTCGTAATGGATCCGAACAAATCAGTGGAATGAAACATATAGCTAGGGAAAACAAAACAATTGGAAAATTGCTTTTTGTAAAATAAGGAAGTTTTTATCCAATATCCTTTTGCAAATGATCGGGCTCTAGCGTGAGGAGCCGTAAAACTGGGCATCTGGTACCGATCGAGGCCATTTATTTTTTATTTTTTACGACTTTATTCATCCACTATCTCAGCAGAACTCAGCGGGATTAAAGAAGGTTTTTAGGTATTCGTAGTTTGAGCTGAAAAGAAAGATAATGAAAACTAGATTTGAGATTTTCGAATTTATTCTACAGTGAAGAATTGTTATGCTCATTCCTTCTCTGTTTGGAGAGGTAAATAAAGAAGCCGATGATAAAATTGAAGACTTTAAGTAGAAAGGACAACGTCCACAAAAGGGACTACCTATTTGAGTTAATTCAAACTTGATTCATTCTGCGAAGTAGGCTTACACATTAATACTATGTATCGGTAACAGCGATGCGGAGTTATTTCTGAGAAGCAATAGCGCAATCAATGGCATTGAAGTCTTGATTACATTTACAGTATCTAACTTATACGAATTTCGTTTTAAAAACAAGTTCGCGACTTGCGTAACCCGTCCAAGAGCACTATAACCCACTTCTTCCTCATTTCCATTCGTCTTGGCGAAACAAAAATGCGCGCCATGTCCCGAGTACAAAACAGATGGGGGGAAAGTGGGACACTTGGGTTCTTGTCGCGAAAAATTGCATCTGCCCCGAGCTAAGAGGGGAACTAGTTAATTTAATAAGAAAAGTATTACTGTCTGCTATCTCGTTTTCTATTTACAATTGCATAAGGATTGCTTTGCTTGACTAGTTTTCGGAATTAAAGGATGAAGATAAGCAAAGTTTTTACCTAAACTACGTTCCTCGTAGCTAAGCTCAGATTTGGGAGCTAATTGTGGACTGCAGTTTGAAATAGTTGCTGCTTATCTTAACGGGCGGTCTCTCTTGGTTTTTAAAAGGAAAGTTTTTAAACCTGAGCTCGCGACTTACTACGTCAGAACTGGGTGAGTGTTTGTAGGTAGGAGAAACTTTTCTAAAGCTAGCACAAAGAAACTGATCTTGCATTATATACATACAGAATGTAAAATTTGATGTTCGAAAACTGCTGACTTAAGGCTATTTTGAATAAATGTATTTCGATTTTGTTTCTGCCATTTCAGTTTGGTAATTTTAATTTTTCATTACATTGTCAAACGCCTCGTTTTAGCACCTACATAAATGTATGTAATTATTCCATTACAGCTTTTCTTATTGCAATTTTCACGATGTTTAACAATCTTGTCCTGTTTAAGCGTCTCACAGTCACATGTTGTTTCTTTTACGTCATGTAGGCACCTAATAATACTTGTTATCGGGAAAAATCCAACGACACCCTGACTGTCGTTATCCGTATGACCATTTCGAAGATATGAGGTAATAATGGATATTCTACATGTACACGATACGCGCAATATATGTACATAACCCTTCTTGGCAGTCGGGTCAAAAACAGACAAAAAATGAGACCTGAAAAACTATACTTATTATCTAATGTTACCGTTGTTTAACATGAAAGGAAAAAAATCTCGCAAATGCTAGCCAAATTCTTTGTTACGCTCTAGATTATGATCATAAATTACAAGTATTGCCAAGGACACATTATTTATAACTCCGACGACCGACGACATTTACTGACTATAACATCGAGGACACGCTTGTTAAAATCTAGCTTGACAAAGCCAAATTTTCTCGTCAACCCTTCGCACATACAATGGACGAGGGTACCCGAATCGTGGCCTATCCATTAAACCACCTCCGCGTTACCGTTAAAAACAACAGCCCAACAGAATATTTTATAGCTCACCGCTCGTATTTATGCAAATCCAAGACACATTTCACTACACACAGTTAATGTTTTTCCACCTTCTTATACCTGGACCGTATTAAAATTTATAGGGAGTACATAAGAGGGGTCGCTCCGATTGAATGTTTTATTAAGCTCCCTCGCTCGAATATCGTAGTGGTTACTTCGAAAAAAGAACCGAGGCATTGAATAGTAATACTAATCTGTATCGCGAGGGGATTATGAAAAGTGAACAAACTTCAGAGTATGCTTTCGAGGCTAAGTCGCGATCAAGATTGTATTTGAGAACACATGGAGTGTTACAGCGAACACCTTCACGTTTGTTTGTGTTTCAACGAACCGTTTTATCGGTTGGAAATATTTTTTTATGTGTACACATCTTTTGTTAAGGCTTTTGGATAATTTAGCAGAATTGAGGGGATTTACGCGACAGTGAAAAAACTTCAGTAGTTACAGAACTTAGGTATTCAAGCGAAATGTTTCAGACCGGAACGTCGTCGAAGTATCGAAAGCAACAATCAATTTATCAATAGTTCGCAAGTCTGTAAGTTACCCAACTCCAATTTGCCGGCAATTTTCCCTATAGAGTGTACACAACGGTCCTTGATCAGAGATTATGCGACAACTTTATATCACAATACGTTACACATCAAAGGGCAATAATTATTAATACGAGGGTACAGTGTCAGTTATCGGCTGCGCATCGGTTGTGGATAATGATGGGCCTAACGCTTAATTTTGGCCATCAAACTAAAATAATTATTCACAACGTCGACTTCGACGTAAAGTGCGAAATCCCTACTTTATATGCGTGGCCTTGTTTGCGTTTTATGACTATTAAATCAGTGAGGGTCGGGTTTAGAAATAGTATAGTAAGTCAGAGTGAATGACCTTATGGTTGGATTACACTAAATGTACGTAAGGAACACTGGGGTGTATTATTCAGTGACAATGTAATAGGTAGAGCTTACGGCAATAAACAATAGATGGCGTTACTGAATTTGGTAGTAAGATCTGAATCGCTTTGGTGAAATTTGCATGGTCGTAATGATTTCATTGTACATTCTGTTTCAAGCATTAGATAGAACCATAAAGTTTGATGAAGCTATGAACGTGTCTGCTTCTCTTTCCTTCGTATGTCTCAGTACTAATTAATCCAAGCAATATATTAGTTTCGAAAATGTATCTTAATATTACAGTTCAGCTCTATTTTTATAAATAGCTGCTAACGTGAAAACGAGTTCATTGCTCCGTTTAGAAATCACTCTAATGCTTATTGCTCAGGTTTTTGTATTTTTATTACTTTTCGTAGATTCTTGAAATGAGATATTATGATATATCCCAAAATGGCTGTATTTCATCATCATCATCAGCCTTTTTATCGTCCCACTGCTAGGCACAGATATCTTCTCGTACAGAGAAGAATTGAGCGTTAAAGTATTACGTCATAAAATATAGTAGTAGGTACAAAATAGATATCCATTTCTGTACTGGATATGGAATACAAGAAACTCAACGAAAAGAAAGCAACAACAAGTTTCGAAGCTTGGCTAGTACCAAACAACACTGAAACATTTAGCGAGCGATGTATACAATCATTCTTATTTCAAATACCTCTTATAAAAGTATAGAGGTCGCTGGTCGGTAAGAGGCACATCATGAATAACTAGACGCTATTATTGGCTATGTGGGCAGAGATTCATCTCAGATTTGTCAATAAAAACCAACAATCTAAGAAAAACTGTATATCACAAGACAGAATTGTAGATGAGGAGACACCCGAAGCTTGTAAATGAAGATAGTAATCCAATAGAAGTTTGGAACAGAGTTCAAATATAAATTTAGGTTCAGATTCCCTTAAATTTATCTGAAAGAATCGTAAATTACTAAATCAAGACAAAGACATTTCAACTCAGGATTTCTTTCACGCAATATGAATATTTGCGACCGGCGTTGTCACTCTTGTATAGGCTTTGTTAGTCATCAGCGCAAATGCCAAAACCAAATAACCTAACACAGCTGCTGTTTTAATCATCTTTCGTTGATCTTAAAGGCCACTGATGATGATATGAATGTATATTCAATTCAGCATTTCTATTATAATTCCGATAGCTAATTTCCTGTTCTCTGAGAAACAGCAGATCTCGCAAACACGATGCTATCTATTGATTTAAGAAAATCGCTGCAACAAACACGAACTAAACACAAAGTTTCGTTCAAATAATCCAATAGCAAAACTAGAATCTGTTGGAAATACAATTTGTTGTTTAATTACACCATTGCGGTCTGCTAACTGTGTTAATGTTCCACCAACTATCGCTGGAAGTTCGACTCGCTTAATTGGGACCAAGAAACGATACGAGATAAGAAAATAATATAACTAAGGAATTTGGGGCATTCACGCACATACATATTCATAAAAGTGTAGAAATCGATATGTCTAGACATTGAAAGAAAAATGGAAGGTGCATTGAAAAAATATCTGCCACTGTTTTAATGGGATTAAATGGATGATGGTAGTACTGTGTTTGTAGATTACAATTGTAAAGGACTTTCGTACCCCGGAACAGTTGATTCAATTTAACATTGGCTCTACTCTGCATAACGTGGTTCACAAAAGTTTTTGGATGGAAAAAAAGATAAATAGTCACTAATTTATCTTCACTATTGTAATCTATAAACTCAACACTACATCCATCATTAAACCCGTGGCAGATATTTTTATAGCACCTTATATTATTATATACCTGATTAAACAATAATTGGAAAAAACCTTGTGTTTTTGTAATTACTCGAACGACTTGAGGTAAAGATTGAAAGGTAGATAAGGGCATCGGACAGTTTTATCCCCCAAACGGCAGGATACGAACAAACCCACGGAAAACAACTACCTCTCAATAGATCTGTTCACAGATAACAACTTAAGTAACTTATAAATTGAGCTGAAATTCCCCCCATGCCTCCGCTGAAGTTGCTAACAAACTCCCATTGATACGAAGGAGTTCGATAGCTCTATAAGATTGGAGCGAAAATCACGTGTTTTGTTCTACGAGGCGCCGATATGAGAGGGTCGCTAGAAGTTCTTGATGTGATGTCATATTCCACTAAGTTTGTGGATATTTGGAGTAGAGTTATAGTCTGTTATGTGATAAGCATAATATAGTTTATTGGTTTTGATTATGAGGATTGTTGAAGTGTGTTGCAATCGTCAGTCATACATTACTGTTAAATAAGACGTGAATAATTGTAATTTGTAAAGTGGAAATAACTCAGATACTGAAGATGACGTCTTTTTTTGATATTTTATTTCTCAATACGTATGTTGGAACCGAGATTTATTTCTCTCACCGACAAAACAGTATATTCTCACGAACTTCGTACTGTATAAAAGTTTTTTCTTTAATTTTAATTTTTTATTTATTTTACAGGCATTTTATATTATTTTATTATTATAAACTTGGATCTCAAAGTACATTTAAAAAAAGGCTTGGGCACATTGGTCGACCCAGGCGTTGTTGAATTATGCGCTTACCAACACATTTTACTATGAATGTATTCGTATACATACTTTTATCTTCTCAACTGACAGTATTTCTAAAAGTTTATTCTCGCTTGTTCCAGCTCGCAGCGTGTCCCACACGATCACGTCGCTAGAAGTCCCTCTATGGGCGGACCCGCGGCGCGAGGCAGAGCTCCGGTGCCAGTACATAAGGCAACAGCACGAACCCCCCCTGCACTCCGTCAAGTGGTACCGAGATATGCACGAGATCTTCCGATATACGCCTCAGGAGGTAAAGCATTTTGTACCTTATTGCTTAAGGAATAAAGTTGGAATTCGGTAAGCTGTTGTATCTTGCCAATGTGCCAGTTGTAACCAGTGTTTCATAGGTAAACTATGCAGAGAATATTGCAGCTATTGTCAACTTTATGACTCTGAGATACAGTCGAAAATAAATTTGTCAGAAACTGTGAATTAATCAAGGTAACGGTCATAATCAAACATTGTGACATGACCTAACCCTAACTAAATAATTTATATTTAAAGAAATATATATATTGGCTCCTTTTTACACAAACTTACTAACTGAATAAGTAACAAATATACATACAAGCCTTCATAATATTAGTATAATGCTATATACATATTTCATTTCAAAATCAAGAGCATTATTTTTATTAGGTAAGTAATCTTTTTTCTACATATTAAGTTATATTTTTTTAGGACTCATAACATTCTGTATAAAATCCTAAGTGTGGCCCGATTTGAGGCCCAGAGAACAACTCTTCTATAAAATAAATGACAGAAAAACGCTATTGAATGATAAAACAATTGCTCCCGGTACGGGACGCGTCATGCGTCGCTAGTTCCACTCACGGTCGGGGCACCGCGTCAAAAGGACCCCGGTATAATTGACAATACTCTGTAGCTTTGTTGAATATCGTCTATATAATGAGGAGAAAAGGAAATTGATTTCAACGTATGTTTCACAAAACTGTTACAGATATTTAGGTAAATATAGGGACAGACACCAGCACTACAATCATCAAGCTACTACCTACTATCTGTCAAATGTCCTTAATAGATTTTCTACTTTATCTCTGAACCATATAATTTAAAGTTGTTTGGGAAAATTTTACAATTTAGGATAGCTTGATGCGCTGCTTTCTGTATATTTTATTTAAACGCACAAATATATTATAGTTTGTGTTTTCTTACCCTTAGCTCAAGGTACTTTTTTTAATGGAGGATATCCTCATGTAGTCTGCTCTGACGACTATGTACTTCACTGTTAATCAGTCATTGGTGACCAAGATATACTTAGAAAGTACATAATTATGATAATTTAGAAAAGTTGTATTGATACTTACCTGAACTCACACATTCATAATTAGCTGCTTTAACCAGTAGGCCACTATGATTAAAAAAAATTTTTTTCACAAATATTTTAAATCACCTTTTAACCTTAAATCAAACAAAATCGCCACCAAAATATGAAATCCCTATCAAATATTAATTTGAATAAATTATTCCGATGCAGCTGCAAATCTCAAAAGCATTTTAGTGTTTAACATTTGACAGGGATACGGCAACATGGCGCCAAGTGACGTCTAGAGTCGAAGAGACGGGACCATTCAGTTTGTGAATTTTAAAATCGTTCAGAGCATGCTCGGTTTTTGCAGCTCCAAGAATACTTTGATTCGTGACTAGTTTATCGATAATGTCGCCTGAAATATTGAGCCATAAGCCAGAAATAAATTAGCCATTCCTTTAATTATATTGTTATTTTTTGTCTTCGTTGTCAATTTGGTCAGTCGGTAAAATAAATTAAATGAATTGGATTTGATGTATTTTATTGGATTTGTGGTATTCAAAAACTTTATACCAATAGTTGAACGATAAAGTAGACATCAAATGACATATTCAAAGGAAAAAATCCATTGATAACAGAAATATGATTCAAAATGAAATCACTACAACCAATCATACATCCAAAATCATAGCTTCATTACCACATCACATTGGCAATGCACTTGGCCCAACATTTGTGACAAAAGTGAACGCTATGTACCTAGTAATAAAGTTCACTTTACATACACTACTAACGCAAATATTTGGACCAATCTTAACCAGATATGTCATAATGATCATTTTGCGGTGCTGGTCATATTAATGTGGTGTAAATGTTGTGACTAGGGACTGCTTGTGTTCATTTCATATAAATTAGGCTCTGTTTTGTTTGATGGTGTGTTTGGTTTAGTGGTCAGAGATGCGGTGAAGTGTAAATACGTTATATTTGTATATACTAGTAAGCATTTCAATGCCGGTTGTATCTGTTTATGTAACATTTATGTGTAGCCTTTCTATTAAACTCTCCATAAATAAGACTTTTGAGATTCTTTATTTTGGCACTTCATTTAAATTGTAACACTATTTATTTCAACTAAGTATACAATAAATTCATAAGCGAAGTTCAAAAGTTGGCACATGATAGGCAGAAATGAAAGGAGGTGCACCGACAAGAGCTAAGCTCTTAATTTAAAGAAGAAGCCACGCTTTGCTGGCTAAGATTTAGGCAAATAAAGGCAATAATAATATTGCTACTAAAAATTAAGACGTAACTATCTTTCAAGTTGGATCAGACTGGACACGGTGTGCAAATTTTATTAAAATCGGTTTAGTAGTTAAGAAGTTCATCGCACACAAAAAACGTGACACGTAATTTATATGTATAAGTTAGTACTTCCTAAGACTACTTAAATAGTTTCATCTAACAATCGTACCCTTACATGTTATTGACCAATCACACGTTTAAAAAGAACCTTATCCATAACATAATCACCAAAACACAACGTTCCGTTCCCCCGTTATCACGTTAGAAGTGAGTACGTCAGCAGCACGCGTGCCTGGTCAGCCTTCACGTGTCACTCCGGTCGGTTGGTTGGTTGCTGTCAAAACAACCGGCCGCAGTTGTTTCGGTTGTATCCGATTCGCATGCACAATGGAATCAACAATTATTTTCGTGTTTGTTTTTTGTTTAGATACGTTTGTCTACGTGAACGAAGTAGTGTGGGTGTTATGAGTAAAAGGATTGATGTTAAAAATTGTAGGAGCAATTTTGTAGAAGCCAATCAAGTATTATGGAAATCGAAAATAAATGCTCATAAAATAAAAAGTAGTTAACCAAATTGGATGAAATTTTTATGACACCAAATGGCAAGTATACTGCATTGAACAAAAAAAGAATTACTCTAATCGGACATACATAAAAAAACATACCGGTCGAATTGAGAACCTCTTCCTTTTTTTGAAGTCGGTTAAAAACACACGTATCTATGTACTTTTATCATGAATCGGGCACATTGTATTAAAAATAAACAACAGGACCTGTAAATAAATGCAACAATACGGCTGTGCAATTTCAAAACCTAGTATCTGACAAATTTAAAAAAAACGTGTTTTTGCATTTTTCGACCTTATAGACCACTCTCCACATACTAGGATAGTAAAAACTCCCAAAAATAACTCCAAAACGAAGTTACAGAAATTCCGAAACCTAGTATCTACAGCAAACGTTTTCAAAATGCAAAAATTACAAGATTAAAACATAGTATCTAACATCAACCATTTTAAAAACCTAGTAAGTGCTTGTAGTTACTTGGTTATAAAATGGTTCATGTAGATACTAAGTGAATGAAATGGTTGAAATGAACGTCAAAACTCCCGCGCAACTTTAGTAAGTGAGAAAAACTCGTTGCAAGTGCGTGTTTTTGTCTCTAAAAATGAGAAAAATCAGTTTTATAGGTCGAAATTGATCTTGAATGCTTTAAAAGAACGCGAGGAGGCGCTGCGTCGGGGGAGTCCCCGTTGTTGCGGCAAATCGCAGTCCTCCGGCGCGATTTCATGGTGGAGTGGAGAGATCGCTTCACGCAACCCCGTGCAGGGCACGCCACAAAAGTGGCCATAGTGCCCTTCTTCGAAGAGTGGATTGGGAGGAGTCATGGCACCCTCTCTTACCGCCTGACGCAGGTCCTCACCGGACATGGGTGTTTCGGGAGGTACCTGCATCGTATCGGGCGGGAGGAGACGCTTGGGTGTCACCACTGCGCGGACCGGCCAGAGGACACGGTGGAGGTGTGTTCTGCCTGGGCGGAGGACCGCCGTGTCCTCACAGCGGCAATTGGCGGCGGCGACCTCTCGCGTCCGGCCCTAATCCGGGCCATGGTCCGGAGCGAGAGAGAATGGGATGCCGTCGCCTCCTTCTGTAAAGCAGTTATGCTAGCAAAGGAGGCGGCGGAGCGGCTGAGAGATCGCACCGCTCATCCCAGCCGTCGCGGCAGAGCTGGTACCGGTCGACACCACGGGCGCCGGGTGTCGAGGGATGACTCCCGACCACCGTAGGCGCGGGTTTGTGGGCGGTGAGTGTGGGTAGCTCATCGTTCGTACGTCTAGGGACGACAGGCCCGTGTCGGCGGTGCGTTCTATTCCACGCGTTCCTCGAAGAGATGTCAGCAACATAGGAGGGGGTTTAGGGCCAGGGTCTGCCTGGGCTGCGGGTTGTTGGTAAGAGATACCGTGGCCCTGGCACACAGGGACCTCCAGAAGGAACATAGTGGGTTTTAGTCAGTAAGAGTCTGACATTCCCTCCAGCTGCACCCTCAGCGGGAGAGGTCATTTGATGATTTCCCACGAAAAACGTGAAATGTAAGTACGCTTCAGTGTATAATAATGTCAAGATATTTTTTTCAATGTTTTTTTATGAATAAAATGCATAACCTCAAAATAATAACACAAGCATGTAAGATTTTTTGGTAACTGGCGAGATTTTGTTTCGTGTCTTGTTTGGTTTTAATGAATATATTCTGTTGTTTTTTACTAAATAGGTGAAATAAATTGCATTTAGTTCCTACTCAGTAAATTAAAACCTAAATGAAAACAAAGCAAGTGATCTTACTAAGCCTATTAATTTGCGTTTAGTCCCCACTCAGTATACTCAAACCCAGATGAAAACAAAGCAAGTGATCTTACTAGGTTTTGAAATTGTCACACTCACAAAGTTAGGTCTAAGAAAACAATGTTTTTATTAGTAACTGCTCCTCTACGTACATAGTTTGTAATAGACGCATTAAAACTATTTTCTTTTATAGCCTGTTATGTGCCTCAAATTTTGCAACCACTCCCAAGAAGATACGACTAATATTATTGAAACGGCAAGCTGTCAAAGATATGAAATCGTTTTTCGGCCCTCCTGTAAAATTTGGTTTTATGCAGATACTGGGTTTTGATATTTCACAGCCGAATATACAAATTACGAGTATATTTTCTGGGAATATACTTGGCGCTGGAAAGGTGTGATAATAAATTCCCTGTATCTGCATGTCTCTACAACACCACATGGATTTAATTTGTAATATAACGTTCAAATACAGTATTTCGTACCTGTTATTTCATTGTTGTTATTCAATCGCGAATATTTTCACGAAAAATCCTGAATATTTTGGTATATTTTTCAATTGGTTCAAAGAATGTTTCGCGTAATAACCATGTAACATTTTTTCAATATGAAAACGTGTCTTGGAATTCCCCAAAACGTTAATTTAAACTTTTCGACGTAACAGTTTCTTTTTTTTTAACAAACTCTTGCAACCGAAATTGACGAATGTTTCGTTCCCAAACTTCGAACGTTCTGCCGAACAAATATTCAGTTGGTCCAAAATTTCAAATTCATGTTTTGAGAATACATCGTCGTTAGCAGCAAGCAGTTTTAACTAGCAATTTTCAATTCTGAGAACCGTACCTGGACTGATAGAATGGTTGTTAGGTTCTCAAACTATGTAGATTCTGATTAATTCCTGTTACATCTAGGTATCAATTATTATTCATAGGACAAAAGTGCACGTTTTAACTTTATCTTCCATTTTCATTAGAAAATTTTGGTTATTTCTCCGGAGTATCAGACAGATGAAGGAAAATGGAAATGTTTTTTTGTAAAATACGAATATAAATAAAAAACAAAACAGAGTAAACACCGATAACAAACAGATAATGAAATAACGACTCAATACGAGGAAACAAGCTTACAAATTAACAGTTTTAATATGAAATTCTGGGCCACACGCAATTTACCATCAGTAACAAATTTCAAAAATCTAAATTTCAAGACAAGATATTTTCTTCAATTTATTGTATCTAGAATTTAGATTCCAACAACAGACAGACGCGTGATAAGCCGTTGATTTATCCGCAGTTCATTATTTAGTATTCAGTTCACCGTGCGAAAGAAAACCCAAGTAAATAACAAAGGGAACAACTGAAGTTTAATAAGACAGCCCTTCAGGAACGTCTGCGGTGTCAATCCGACGTGATTTATCTTTTGTCTTTGTACCTACAACTAGCTTTATAAGATTACTATCAGCCGTGCTCTATATTGCAGCTGCGGGATTCTAACTATTGTCTTATGTGGGTTAAATAACTTATTATGTTGCTATGGTTAAGATTAGAAGTAGATTTGGTCTTTATGTTTATTCGCTCTTAATTTCTCCTTCTTCTCTATAGAAAATCTTATTGTTTTCCAAAATATTGATCTGTTTACATTTTCTCGTGACTTCAATTTGCTTTCTTCATAAATGTATTTTAAGAACGCTTTTTTTATTTTCGTCAATCGTCGCTTCCTTGCCTCCGCTCTCTTTATCTTTGTGTTCATGCTTAGACTGAAATGAATCTGTACTTCTTTCTTCCGTGTGAGTGTTTCTCAATGGCTTGATTTTTTATTCCCTTCACTAATGTTACTGTCTGAAATCTAAACTAGGTTGTAAGAATTCTAAATTCCCTTTCGTTCACATTACCTTTATATTCGTCATAATAGAATTCTCCGCGATATCAAACGATGCTTTTAACTTCGCCCTTCGAACAATCCACGTTTTATTTCATACTTTCCCCAACACTTTATTTTTATACCTTTTGACCCGTGCCCTTTATTCTGACCAAAGGTTACCCTTGAAGGGTAAGAGACTCACAGTTATTATTTTAAGTCCAATAAATATTGAATCAATTATCAGAAATTTTAACTTAACAAAAACTTTCTTGCACCTCTTTAGGATTGTTTGAAAAGTTTATCGATTCCAATTCTTCAGATTATTACTTCAATTAATATGAATTGGCTTCATGGAGGGTAATTTTAATATTGGAAGACAACTTTCTTTCGACTTTAGTCATAAATTACTTAGAACAAAGTTTTCATTGCATCACGCCCTCGAGGTATCTTAAGCTCCTTATTTTTGTACTAAGTGTAAACTGGGGTTTTATTATGGTTAGTAATACATTATGTAATTCCATTGCAGTTCACACTATATCCACAGTGGCACAGTAAGAGTATTGAAACCCGTACAATCGGCAGCGAGCGCCACTAAATTTAGCTTAGCCGAGATTAGGATTTGCAAAGGAAAAGCGAAATAAAATCGAATTAAAACCACTCGCTAGGGAAAGCTACTACTGCACTTATTACTATCTGTATTACGTATATTAATGTTAAAGCTTGAGAATTTATGTGTTTGTTTGGGAACAGGTTCACGAGCTGCTGGTTCGATTAGAAAAAATAATTCATTAATTCATTGTTATCAGATAGCTCATTATCTATGGCTAAGGCTCCCACAGGACGCAAGCGTCCCCCCCGGCTGTTGGTTTCAAGGTTGTTATATACAATATCACAATATGATAAAATATTAACAGGTTTACTTATTTTGGATTAACGAACAAATATACAACTTCAGTATCTAGGAAACATGAAGTCCTGAGCCTAATTTCCGAGTCGAGAAAATATCGACTTTACCCTCTTATGAGTGATAACCTGAAGTGTGCACCTGTTCTCAGTTCAAGACACTAGAGTTGAATTTTAATGATTATACTGGGGAAACTAAATAAGAATACATCTGCTATACCTCTCAGCATAAACAAACACAAATTAATCAAAACACATCCATACAAACAAACGAATTTAAATACGAAAGATATGTCTTTGTTCCTGAAAAAAATCTCTCAAAACTTGAAGATTAATTTCGTCGGCTAATTGAATAAAGTTTGTCTACCGGCTTCAAATAAAAACGGTAGATCTTTTATCTTTGTAATAAAAGAATGGCTCCCATTCAAGAGAAATTTTCAATTATGTGGTCAAACGAATGTTTATTACGATAATTTAATTAATTGTAATGGACGCGGTTAATTCATTTTTGACTCTGCTCCTTATTTTTATATAGTGGACTACTTTTGTTGTAGTAGTTTTTAATGAAGTCGTAAAATAGTACTGACTTTATGATATAAAGGGCCAATTTCACCGGTTGCTGATAAGTTAGAGATAGTTTATCTCAGAGCAGATAATTTCATACAAATTCTGTTCCATTTTTGAATTTATCTGGTTGATAGTGGCTTTGCGTAACCTGTGAAACTGGCCATTAGAGTTGATTTCCATTGACAGAAACGCCTCTATTATGTACGTAGGTATATGTTAGCACTTAGTAATTCTCACTACTAAATGAAATCGATTATTCTATTTTTCTACGAGTCCCTATTTAACGTGAGAGAATCTCCTCTCTCTGGATTGATATCTGGCTCATGTCTCCATTGTCCTTTGGGACTAATCAATCCTTTTAACAAATCTGTTTTTCTTTTTAATTAAAAAGTACGGAAGAAAATAAAATGTATACTGTTGTTACTTAATCTGCAATTTTCATTAAAGTACTTACCCATTAAATAAATAATCCACTGAAAATAATTATTATAGCACCAATGTTGATCCCCTAATAATACAAAAAACCAAGGTGCTTTATTTTCACCTTTAAATTACTCCCATTTAACGCGGGCATTATCTTAAAACATCCCTTGAGACAGCTCGGCCTTTAAGTGAGCTATAATAACGCTTATTCACATAATATTTTAAGCTCAGCAGAGCACAGAATGGCATTCATAAAACTAAGTAAAGCGGATCACACACTTACACAATGTAGTATGTTATTTGCTTGGAGTCCAGCGTGTTTTACAGATGCCAGCACATCAAGCTACCCGAAACTGTAATATTTTCCTAATCAACCATATGCTTCAGCGATAAAGTTGAAAATCTATTAAAGAAATTTGACACACAGAAGCTAAATTACAACTAAAGCTATAAAAAAACTATAAAAAATCTCAAAAACATTAAAAAAATAAAAACATAATACTTAACAATTCCACTATAATATAAAATAAACAGAAGTAAAATTGATGTGCTACGCTTGAAGTGCTGGTATCTGTACAATACATAAAATTGATCCACATACGATTCCATAGCCGACCAGACAGCAGCCAGATAAACGCAATATGAAATAATGATAATGCAATCTACGGCCCACGTGATAAGAATGGGATTTCTTTAGGTCATAATGACAGTCTTATTTGCAGCAGTATACGCGTGGTAGTGTGAGAGCCGCTTGAGTCCTGAGAGATAGACGTCATTACTCATCGGGTTACCTTTGACGTGCTGCAGTAAATGTTAGGGTGTCGGTACACGATACCGCTCTGCAGTTAAACAGTGATTGTCATTTTATTCGCAGATTGTGTTATATATTTTATTCGATTTATACAAATGCTATTTTATTACGAAAGAAATAGCACTTGATTTATTTTTTTACAAGTACCAGTCTTCCTAAATAATAATAATAATTCCGTCCAGACCGATTGCACGCCATGGCAGCCGTTCTCTCTAAGGAGGTCAGCCATAATATTATAGTACACAATACATTTGCGCAGACACAGATGCTCTCTCTATTCCCTCACTCTCATAGTCCGATGGGTCAGCAATCCGACACGATCTGACAAATATCAGGCGCAGGACCAACATTTACGTGCGCTTTGAATCACCAACTTGCAGACTCCGGGCTGCTTCGTAAAAGATCCTTAAAATCCACAAAGCTATTTCGGCTCGAACCCGAGACCCCGTGCATAGCAGTCGCGCTATACAACTACTAGACCAACGAGGCATTCGAGGAATTATTACAAAATATTTTCTAAGTAAGTATTGGACACCCTGTTTACCAACTAAAAGAACGGATTTACATTCGCTTTGTATGACTTACCGTTAAGGCTAACAATAAGGCAACTAATATAATAACATCACCCTAAATCATGGAAGTTAAATCTTTCGTACAAATAGCGACAAGACAATCAATAAACCCGCTTTTGTTGGCCGAGGGAACTTGGGGAACAACACAAGACAAGCACAATCTGCCGAGTTTAATTAATCTGCTCACGAGTCATCTGCAGGGTTGCGCCGTGACGCGCAGTCTTAACGTTTTTGTCCTTATTACTGCAGACTTATGTTGGAGACTAATGGATGGAAAGCCAACAAAATGTTAGTGAACCCTGACTCATTACAGCCACAATTTTATTACTAAGTCTTCTTTTGATATTATTCATTAATTATAACTAAATGTATGTTTTGCAAATAGATCGAAATCAACACGTCGGCATTTTCTAACTGACTACATATGTAGATTGAGAAGAAACATCGAAACAAACTCAAGGCTCATAGTCTTTTTTAAAGTCCAGACACAAAAATGTTTTATGTACAGATGGCAGCACGTCAGGCTACCCGAAACTATCAAATTTTCCCAATCGACTTTGCACCATATGCTTCCGCAATAAAGTTGAAATCTATTAAGGAAATTTGACAGATTGAAATGACCAGACGTGCTGGCGTCTGTACTAATGTACTATATACATATTAGTACCATAACATTTTCGGGAAAATATTTGAAGTTTTTAGTATCTACTGACCGCCTATTAATAAAAAACATATTCATCGGCAATACAATTTAAATGAACATGAAATAATTTAACATGATAATTCTATAGTACAACTTAGTTATCTACATCAATTTAAGCAGCCCATAAGATGGAAAGAAAACCTTATTTTCATGGCGTGTCAATATGAAAATATCCACCGCCCGTATATAAACCTTATGGACTAATATTATAAAGAGGAAAGATAATTATGACTGTTTGAAGTTATACGGTCGATTTGAAAATCAATTTTACTATTGAGAAGCGTCACTATCCCCGGGGAACATAGGCATTGTATCCGGGTACGAGAAGAAGTCCTTCACAAAAAAAGGAGCTCGTCAAAAGAATATAAACACTCATTGAAAAATGAGTCCTATAGTTTTGTTACATTACCCACTGCCGGAGACATAGTTATTTGAATAAATCTGTCGTCACTGTTATAAATATGTATGTTTTGGGAGCAAGGCCAGCCGACGCCTAAGATTCTGTTTATGCATGTGTAGGCACGGCTTTACACTTGCACACTGACAATGTAGCACTATGGAGATGACAGACTGGCTCTGAATTATTATCACGCCTGTTTACTTATAAGGGTCGCAAAGATAAATGATTGGATCTTTGTAAATTGCCATGAAGTGAACCTTTTTATTTTGTAGGAAATCATTAAATGAGTCTCCTCATTTTGCTCAGGGTGCAACTGAAGGGAGTATCAGATTCTTACAAAAAAAAATATATTTGTTATGAAACATTATTCTTACGAAAGAGCGGAGTCTCCTAACACAGGCACTGTATGCTTAAAAGGGGGCTCCAATCATAAATATTGGGAACACTAACTTTTGATTTGCTAATAAACATTTTTCATTTTTTTTACTAGCTTAACCCTACTATGTTCTTTCTGGAGATCCCTGTGCGCCAAGGCCGCGGTAACTCTTACGAACAACCCGCAACACATTACGTATAAACCATATATCATGCACAAAAACAAAATGTATTTACACACTACAGTTATAATGGGTGACCTGGTAAGTCCTGGATATGACAAAGGATGTATGTCATTTTGTAAATTTTATCTTATCTTTTTTCCCATCATCCCTCGATTAACATAATCGAGTATCAAAGTGTTCGAATATTTTTAGTTTATCTTCCTTATATTGTTATATCGAAAAATAATACAAATAGCCCGTTTCCACCCAATTGATACTTTACGCATTTTTTTATGCGACAGATGTTACTATGTATGATCTCTCTAAGATGACTTGTGAACTACTCGCAGTCTGTACAGACATAACAACCTCCAGCGGCATGTCCACGTTAATAAGATATGGATAGCATTCCTATATATGAAGCTATAACATGACTAACATGGTATTGCGTGTTATGTCTATGTTATAACAGTCGCTTGAGATTACCAGTCGTTAACATTAAAAGATTATGATATGACTTGTTTAATTTAATATTGGTCTTCGATTTTACTTCTTTGGCCATTATATTACAGACATATGCATCCTAGATATTAACGCTCAATCCTTCTCCGTGTGAGAGGATACCTGTGCCCAGCAGATAACAGTGGGCCAATAAAAAGCCTCAAAATTATAATATTTCCATATATATCTAAGCTTTATTTTAGGTGAAAATTTTATATGATGATATAATCACAAAGTTTAAAAACTATGTCTAATTATACTTCCATTACATCTAATGATTTAAAGATAAAGGAGTACTGCACCATTAATATGTCCTGATTTGCCTGTTTAATTTGATACCTACTTATCCAAAAGGTGCATCCAATAGGAAAAGTGCTAAAATGAATGCAGTTATTTCTAAATATGATAAAATCATTAAATACATACAAACATCTACGCTAAAATTAAAAACAATTGCAAGAAACACTGAACATTATTTTTTAATTAATACAAACTTCTGCTCATTGCATTTAATGGTCAATGAAATTGCTTCGTGCAAATGATTTTCTTTGTTTTCTCCGGCAAACTGACAAAGATTAGTCCCTAATCACTAATTTAAATTCTGCTTGAAAGTTTAGGAAAATTGTTTAAAAATGCATTCTATTCTCAACAAAGGACAACTGTAGCTCATACTTAGTAGCTGGCTTCCCCACTGATTCTCGACCATGGCGTGGCTGTTTTTTTAAGCCAGGGAAGTCAGCCAGCTACGCTGGTTATATCATAGAGCATAAGCCGCAGACAGGTACACTCTCTATTCCCTCACTCGCATAATCCGATGGGACGGCAATACGACACGACCGGAGAGAGATCAGGCATTTGCTTGCTCTCCGATGCACGGGTGTATCAATCACCTACAGACTTTATGAGTTTGTGAAAGTTTCTTAACACCCATAAATTGATTTCGGTCCGGTTCCATCCGGGAATTGAACACAGGACCCCACGCATAAAATACATAATTATTATCTTTGCTTTTTTTTACTTTAAATTTTATATTCGTGAGTTAAATAAAATAACTACCCATGCCAGTAGTTCTTCCATACTCAATGTACATTATTCACATTTTAAAGTAAAAAATGCAATAAAAAAAGTTCTGTTCTGTAACATTGAAAATGTATTTTTCTGGTAAAAAATTGTATTTATAAAGAATCCTTAATTAAAACGAAATATATTTCACAATTTCATTGAAAATCTTGTTGAAAAAACTTTTCGTAAGTTTTTCTTGTAAATAAATAAAAAATCATTGTGTCAGCATGTTATTCGTAATTTAAAATTATGTGTACGTACAAACGTCAGCCTATCAAGCTACCCGAAATAGTCAAATTTACCCAATTAACTTTGAACCATCTGTTTCAGCGATAAAGTTGAAAATATATTAAGGAAATTTGACAAATTGTAGTAGTTTGATATGCTGGCGTCTGTACTACATATGTACCTTTTATGACTAATAAAAGTTACACAACACCCCAAGCCCTGTATACACAAATTCAAGTAGGTATTTGGTGAAAATATTTTAATCTTTTGACTAGAAAATAAATTCCAGCCGCGATCTTTTGCGTCCCGGAGAACTAATTCTGTAACGTGAAAGTACAAACTCACCTATATTCTTCTTCAAGGTACCTGAGCCTGATTTTAACAGTTCAGCTGTTTTAAAATAAAGATAGACTTAAGTTCTCTAATAACCCTTCCAAACCTTAAATGATTCTGAAATTAAGGCCTAGTATTCGATTAACAAGGAAATCGCCTTTAAATACCACTAATCAAACATGTGTAGTTAAACTTAAAATTCTAACATTGTAAAAAGCCCTCCTGAGATATGTGTTCGTAGCACGCTACGAGCTACGAGCTACGCCGGCGTAGCCAGTTGCTACGGATGCGAAAATATTCGTTTCATTAATTGCGTATTTGAAATAGTTAAGACTTAGCAAAGTGTGTTTAACTACAGTATTTATTTGTTCACGTTAAATCTTACCTGAATATTGTATATACGGTTGTTACACTTTTACAATAAATGAAATCTATTTTTTTTATTAGCCTGTACGGTCCCACTGCTTGGCAAATGCCTCCCCCATATCTTTCCACTTATATTCATCGCAAGCTTTATGTGGCCAGTCCTCGAGGAAAATCAAATCGTCTCTCCAGCGCTTCCTCGGTCTTCCATCGTCTGCAGGCTTAGCATGGGGGTTCTATATCTATTCTGTCAAGAAAAGACAAAGCTCTTTCTGTCAATGTCAACATGTCTTCTGCCCGAGCATGGCGTGACCTGTCAACTCGCATATAATCATTTGTAAACTTATATCGATCGAAGAAAAGAAACTTCTTCAAAAAATGTCAAAAGAAATCTTACGTCAATCTGTAACTTTTCCGTCATTATGTCCATTCTCCGGTAAACAAAACTTGTTTCTACGGTGGCCATGCTAAGCGTGCTGGTCGAAATTAACTCTAGGTCAATGTAAATGAATTTTGAGTTGGTTCAAAAGTAGGTTTATCAAGTACTTTCTTAGTAAGAAAACAGCTAGTCTGCGTTAATATTTAAGTTCTATCTTAAACACTCTATACAAACTTTACATAACTGAAAATAATTCCATGAAACGCGCGTAATCTACAAAATTACAGTAACAGTGTAATCCAGTACTTTATCATGCTTAAGAGGATACTGCAGTTACACAGTGCAACTTATATAAATATGATTGTAAAGTGTAAATGCAACTCACTGGAAATTCTCGTTATTTCTAGAATCATGCATTCCCGAGTTAATACTGCGGGATTTATTTTCCAGCAGTTGCGTTTAGCTTTGTGGGAATAATTAAGTAAATAACCTTTTTTTTAGGCGTTCAAAAAATTACGTGGTTTTAGTGTTAGCTCAATTCTGTCTTAATGCAAGTAGATGATACATTAAATAAGCTTTGTCGTTTATGTCCGTTGTATTTTTATTTCTTTCAAATAATGTACAAGTATAATTTATTTAGGTAAATAAACACAATAAAAACTTCCTGATCTAACATATAAAACTTGAAATCAAAGCTAAAATATGTAAATATTCCAATGTGTACATATCGCATCGAAAATTACTATCTTAACAACAGTATTCAAAAACCATTTTGTTAAAAAAGGCTTTCCAGAAATATCGATTTTCATTCTCACAAAAACATTCCTAGCTCCATCCCAGTTTTAAAACAAACAATTTCTTAATCAAAACTTATAAAAGTACTTCGATTTTTATTAATCTCCATAATAAACCTCCAAAAAGTTTCAGCCGATATCAAACATAAAAACTCCCTATTATGACATCAGATTACAACATGGAATAATTCATAACTTCCTAATATTTAATTTCTCACCCGTAAATAGATAACAGAACGTAAACACACCCTGTACACCTCAAAGCGAGTAAAGGAAAACAACTTACAAGACGGAGAAACATCCAACAAGCAACGCTTTAATAATAAATTCTTATCACGTCTGTCTGTGAGTTGCTGTGGTAAGGCAAGGTGCACAATGATACATGTGATATCTAAGTCGTAGAACACAGCTACACTTTGTGAATTAAAGTTAGACAATTTTTAAGTTTGATAGATCTGTTTGAAGCATGAGATGAGGGTAGATAGAAGAGTATGGAAGAAGAAAGTGCGTCGACCTGCAGGCTTAGCATGGCGATTTAATATCTATTCTGTCAAGAAAAGACAAAGCTCATTCTGTCAATGTCAACATGTCTTCTGGCATCGCCTCAGGCATCGCAAGGCGCGACCTGTCAACTCGCATATAATGACTTGTATCCTTATGTCAATCGAAGAAAAGAAAAATTACTTCAAAAATGACAAAAGAAATCTTTCGTCAATCTGTCACTTTTCTGTCATTATATCCAATCTCCGGTAAACAAAACTTGTTTCTACAGTTGCCATGCTAAGCCTGCAGAATGAAAATTGGGATAAGGGCAGAAGGATATTTGGGAGTAATGTTCCTTAACACGGCTGATGATCAAAGATGGCTGATGGAAATGACATAATTATACGCCATGTTTTTTTGTTAATTTATCACTATATCTTTCGGTGTGATATAATTATGTATATGAGATTTGCACGTGCGAGTATTAAAATCCGAGTAATTGAACATAATACACGACAGGCTATATAACCTTAATAGCTTCGTTCTTAATGTCACTGTCTGCGAAGCGGTGTGAGTTGCTAGGCCGCGTGTTCAACGATACATGTGGGTTTTGTGTGGTGAGACACAAAACTAGTCTTTCATTATTGGGAAAGCAATTACAGAATGAAATATCAGAAAGGGTGCTATTTGAAAAAAAAGAGTTTTAGAACAGTTGATAAACATATTATGTAATTGATTTCTGTAATTTTTTATGTGGTATGAGAGTCGACTTAATACGCATGCATAAAATCAAAGAATATAAATTACTTACATTTACTTAATTCACACAATCTGTTTGTTTAACATATCACTCGAACTCTTCATATAGTACTCACTTGATAGTTTTTTTTAAGCTACTAGTGTCGTCGGCGGTCATTAATACGGACACTAAACGACTCGCAAGCGCGCCCTCTGGTGGCGTTGTCGTGCAACATGGTTTTGGCGCGCTTTGGCAGAGTAGTGACGTTACCAGCAGAGCCGACCAAAGGCACTTTGGATGGAGTCGTCGAGCAGCAAGGACCTCGTCACGGAACTGTCCCCGTTTCGCCTAGTGCCTAGCGGTGAACCTAGATCCTCACGATCTTACAAACATAAATGCGCTAACAACGAAGTACCTACATAATTTATTAATATTCCAAGACCTAGGTTGTGCCGACATTCAAAATGGCTGCCCGCAAATTGGAATTACAACGATCTTGTTTAACGTAGATCTTACAGATCTTATATCAGAAGTGGGATAACAACCGCCATATACTAATATTACAATATTTTCAAGGTATTTTGATCGCAACTAAGATGGAGCCAGAGGTCCTTCAAGGGCTGCTGACAGCTATTAAAGAAGCATTAACCAGCAGGAACCGGCAGGATGACGTGGTGCTCCCGGCCTTCGATCCAACCATTGTGGACGGGAGTGCAGCATCATGGTGTGAAGAGATTGGCAGGCTAGCAGAGGAATTTCATTGGAGTGGTTGGAAACGCAGACTCTGCTATAATTACTTTACCTAATGACAGTCTAAATGTGGTATAAAAATGTTTGCTGTTGTAATGACGTTTCTACTACAGAAACAAGTGAGGTTCGACCTTGAGCTTGTTATGGGCGAAAATGTGGTTCATGCGGATAAAAGTGGATGAACTGGAAAGCTTCGATCATTATGTGGACTGCGAGTCTGAGCATATGGTGCGAGGTCAGGGATCACACTTTTGCATGTGCTGTTCATTAGCTCAGTAGTAGAAACTCATTCAATACAAAAACCTGAAACCTGTTATTATAGTCATCAGTTTAATTGCTGTTCTCTTTAATCTCACACGAGGACGTGTGAATTGCAGGATGGCCGTGTCGTCGGCGGTCATTAATACGGACACTAAACGACTCGCAAGCGCGCCCTCTGGTGGCGTTGTCGTGCAACATGGTTTTGGCGCGCTTTGGCAGAGTAGTGACGTTACCAGCAGAGCCGACCAAAGGCACTTTGGATGGAGTCGTCGAGCAGCAAGGACCTCGTCACGGAACTGTCCCCGTTTCGCCTAGTGCCTAGCGGTGAACCTAGATCCTCACGATCTTACAAACATAAATGCGCTAACAACGAAGTACCTACATAATTTATTAATATTCCAAGACCTAGGTTGTGCCGACATTCAAAATGGCTGCCCGCAAATTGGAATTACAACGATCTTGTTTAACGTAGATCTTACAGATCTTATACTAGTAAAATCAATTGATTCTGTATTTAACGATCTACAACCTACTTTATCTCTGTGTACAATACAGCGTGTTTGACAGGCAACGTGAACTATATTTGTCACATTATGTATGGACGCCTACGTCCATACGAATTTATATTCACATGCCTCTGAATATAAATTATCTACCTTTACCTGAATGAACCACAACACCGCGTTCATTTCATTGCAAATCCTTATATCAAAGTAGAAACATTCTTACGTTTAAACCAGACAAATTAGTGGTACTTTTCTTACGTTTGTAGCGTGTTAAAAATCGCAGGCCTGTCATATCTATTCGCTCTGTGATCCTCTGAACGATGGCCCTACCTGCGGTTGGTTTTCCGCTGTCCAAGGCAAGAGCGACAGCGATTTCATTTCAATGCTATTAATAGTAAAGGTTATTGTTACCTACGTAACAACGTAATATGCTGTTGTTTTATGTATGTATGTTCTTTAGATTTCCATGAGATGATACGCGTAATTATGGTACATAAGTGTTTAAGAATAATAGAAGGTATTTTGAGTCTACTCTCGTCAAAACAAATTTAGAACGTCTGAAAACATAAGTAAACGATATTAAACTCCTAGATTCAATAAAAGTTCAAATATTTGTTTATTAATTCAAACTAGAATTCAGCAAGTTCAAGCAAAAACCTTTGAAATCAAATTAAAATTTTACAAAGGAGTTTTCAATTCGAGCGTTTCGAATTTATATTTGAAAACACATAAAGGTGTTTGTTATTTCAAATTAAATTTTATTTAACGCAACAATGATTCTTACCTTTAAATTTAATAATATTGTTATGATCAACAATATTATATTTATCTTTTGTATGTAGGTACCTTTTCGTTACAATAATATTAGTGAACAATTAATTTTAACTACGACCATATAAAAGATACATACGAAAGGTATATTGTAGATTTTGGCAGATATGCGTTGGTAGAGATATCATCATAATTATCGTCATCATCAGCCTTATGTATTGTCTCTCTGGAGGACACAGGCCTCTTCTCATACAGAGAAGGAATGACTATTATTCACCACACTTTCTCAAGGGTTTCTGCTACATGTTTTCTTTCACTTTTGCTTAGTTATTGACGTTCAAAATATGTAGATAGAACATGTGATCTAGGAAAGATACTTTGGTACTTGCCTGGTCTAGAATCGAACTCACATATTCGTACTTGAGAGGCTTTAACCACTAGGCCACCACGACTCCGGCACGACTACGGCAAAAGAGACTTTATTATGTTTGAGCTAACTGATATGACAAACCTTTGGGATTCTGTTTAACCTCTTGTGGTAATAGTGCAATATATAAAAATACTCCAAATATACATACATAGCCAGCTTATTTTCAAATAAAAAAAGATTTTTAAGGGCCAGTTTCATAGGTATGGATTACCAATATCTACCAGATAAATTCAAAAATGGAATAGTATTTGTATGAAATTATCTGCCAGATAAACTATATGGGACTTATCAGCAACCTGTGACACTGACCGTAAGTGTAGTGAATCCTAATCCTATCCTAATACTATTATAAAGGCGAAAGTTTGTAAGTATGGATGTATGGATGGATGGATGTATGGATGTATGGATGTTTGTTACTCTTTCACGTAAAAACTACTGAATGGATTCGAATGAAACTTTACCACAATATAGCTTATACATCAGAATAACATATTGGCTACTTTTTATCCGGGTATGGAAAGTACTTCCCTCAGAAAACGGGTGAAACCGCTGGCGGAAGCTAGTAACAATATATCTTTAAGATTTTTAAAATGACTGTCAGTTTTATCAACCCGCTGCCGCTTATAAGAAACACCACGCCCCATAGAACTGTGCGCACAACTAGGAATAATGAGTGTCATTTTTTCGCGCTTATGCGCATAAATATAGAGGTAAAATGTCGCAGCCTGTGGTAGCTCGCTTAATTTTCGCGTAAAAAACCTTTTGAGCTCGTTTCCAGCATATAGATGAAGTATATTATTTATTTTTTCAGGAGTTCTTAAGATATTTTCTTGTTATTTCAATGTCTTGGTATATATAAAGTGGGTAGGAAAACCTCGTGTTTAGACGTCGAAACTTTTTTTCTAAGTAACTTGGTTGTTTTCATACCTATTTTTTTTTTACTTTTAATATTCTTAAAATGGTATCTACCTACAATTCTTGCGTTCTGTACAAAAATAAAACATTCTAAAAGAATTTGAGTCATGTTCATAAGGTTACCCTGTGTTGTACAGACACCAGCCAACACGTCAAGCTACCCGAAACGGACAAGTTTTCCCAACCAATTTTGAACCATATTCCTATTTTGAAATTTGTCAGGTTGTAGTAGCTTGATGTGCTGGTATCTGTTCGTGATATAACTGAGTAATTTGAGAAATAAATAGAATTATTCAAATTTAGCTCCAATGATGGAATACTACATCATTCAAGCTGTTACGAATAGGTACTAAAGAAAAAAGGGCAAAGATAATAAAATGTGGATAATCCAGCCATGAATAGTCAATCGTCTTTGGTTTATGTGTCAGTTGACGTCGGCGCATATCGCAGTACTCGGGTCAATACACAATCATGTGCGATTTTATTATTAACATACGAATTGTCTCGATATTTTATTTCTTTGTTTCTTCGGTGGAATCGAAATCGTACACCAGCAGGCTCAGCATGACTACCGTAGAAACAAGTTTCGTCTACCGGAGAATGTACATAGGTAGAAAATAAATGTTTCTTTTCTTTAACAACATTAAAAATAGTGCATTTGACACATACGTATTTTTGACTAACTCAACGTAAATTCATCGTACTATACGCAAGTATTCGTCGAAACGCGAGTTGACAGGTCGCGCCATGCTCAGGCAGAAGACATGTTGACATTGACAGAAAGGGCTTTGTCTTTTCTTGACAGAATAGATACAGAATCGCCATGCTGAACCTGCAGAAATAACAAATGAATTTGGATGACGTCATCAGGTTCAACACGGATTCAAATCAGTTGCGGATGATAGGTGTAAAGAAAAGTACAAATGATCTGTTCGGCTCGGATAAGTTTGCGAGACTTCACTTGAATACGATTCATGTCCCGCATTCGGCTATAACTAGCTAGTTTTCAAACATTAACATTAACAAGGAAATACCAAAAGGCAAGAAACGCAAGAAGATAAGAATATACGGTGTCGAAAAAAAAATCTATTCCTACCAAATGCCTACCGCATCACAGCCACCATCAGCATCCATTTGAATAAATCGAGATAGCTGTAACTCCGACACACATATATTAAAACTTGGCCCACCGTTAAGCTCCACGTTATCCGAATAAAAATCACATTAAAAACGTAAAACGATCCAACTTTGTTACTATATCGTTATTTAATACGAATTTGGATTTGTCTGTTGTACACATGTACGTAGGAAAGCTGTGCGGTGTCTCAGAGATGCGGCTGGTACGAATACGAAGTTAAAAATGCTAGAGGAATATTGTTTTTTTTTTCCAGCTAAAAATATGTGCCTAAATATGTACATACAATTAACATAAATATATAAAAACTTATAAAATACTTAAAACTTATCTATAATCATATTTAATATCATCAGTATTTTTTTGTTATTTTTGCGACTTTTTCTCTAGTTATTAATATTTTGTGTATTATACTCTTTTATTAAAGGCAAATAAAAAAGTGAAATTATTTAACAAATAAATGCAGCATTTTGGAAACACAAAAAAAGTCCGAAGCATACAACTTTAATTTCACTTTCTGATATAAGTCTTGTTGGCATGTATCGAGCCCATCAAGTATCATATTTGTCTTATAACAATAACGCGTCAATAGTTTGCAAACTTCGTGGGCGTGCATAATGAAGCTACCTCGTCCTTATTCGCTGTTTGGTTCCGTACAACAAAGTAACTTTATTAAAACTGTTTTGATACAAAATATTCATAGTAGCAGCGATTAAATTTGACAGCTCTTATTTACATTATGGGACAGTGCTATGGTTTGAATATTTTAGTTATTGATAAAAATTTTATTAATGACTTAATTAGGAAGCAAATTTTTGCGTTATTGTATTTTTGACGAGCGTGAAAATCATGATCCGTACAGACGCCAGCACATCAAGCTACCCGAAAGTGAAAATTTTTCCCAATCAACTTTAAATTTCAAATCTATTAAGGAAATTTGACAAATTGTAGTAGCTTGATTTGCTGTCGAACTATTACAAGGATCTGTTATTTTGTGACCATTTTTTGGACTCTTGATTATCATAAACCATATTCACTAGCAGTAACAAAAATTTTCGTTTACTTTGTAGCTAATCCAATTGAATGCTGTATACTTCTGAACTTTAACCAACTTATTATAAAAAAGTTCTTAAAAAAGGACCGGCTCAACTGCTAGTTTTATACCTTCACTTTGAGGAAAGTTAATGCATTAAACCCAGCACTAAAGCCGATACCTTTAAAAACCGCGTTTTATAATGGGGTAGCATCAGTCTTCATCGTTGCTATGAAAATATTTTTTACAACAGATTTTAATGTAGACTAGCTCTTCCAAGCGGTTCTGTCCGGAACTACTTCCTACACACGGATAAGGGATAGGAACAGTAGCGTGTGTGCAGACGCCAGCAGGTCAATCTACCCGAATCTGTTAAATTTTACCAATAGAATATTAACCTTACCTAACCGGTATTGTGATAAGCTTGAAAACCTATTAAAGAAATTTGACAGATTGAAGTAGGTTGATGTGCTGTCTGAACTTTCTTCGGCTCTAGACTATATGTCTACAATATTTAGATCGGTTAAGTATTTTTGACGTAAAAGCCCGACATACAGATAGACTCACTTACGCATTTATAATATTAGTAAGGATTAAGTTACCCTAATTACTATGAAATTTATCTTCCCCCATATTCCCATCTCAGACACAACTTTACTTGCCCCTATTACCTCGTTCCTACCATGTACTATAAACTAAACGAGTTTCCTTTTATTCATGTTGGCAACACTTTGAGAGGCTCGCGGCTAATTTAATTAGTTAATGGAGTCAGGTGTTGCCAGAGGAAAATAGACAGTAATTATGTTATAACGCTTTATGGGGTTAGAAAGTGGCTCTGTTGGTCTTTGTTTAAGCTGTTTGTTTATTTTAGGATACCTATGTTTTAGACATATTTGGATCGTCATAAATTTCATTTTTAAAAGACATCGTGGCCTAGTGGTTAAAGCACCAGCCTTTCGAGCGTACCAATTTAACTTTTCTAAGTTATACATGTGTACTTTCTAAGTTTATCTTGGACACCAATGAAATGATGAAATTTCATTTTCTATGGCGATTAGTTATCGCTATCAGTAGAATATTTTTCACTGGGAATATTTCTTATCTGGTGCATAAAGAGATTAATTTAAAAATAAGGCTTCCGAACGTAAGTGAATCCGCGCGCAGCAGCTAAATAAGAAATAAACTTGTTTATATCTTGCGCCTCAGAAACTCGGAAATTAAATATTAAGCTATGTAAACTGAATCGAGGTCTCTCAATGTTCCTAAAACAAAAGTTTCGCAATTTACCTAAAATATGTGCTGACGGGATAAGTTTGACGAGATCCGGGGATTTAGAGAATATCCTTTGTAAAAAGGTTTTTGAAAATATTCACAAAAAACATCAGAAAAAAAATGACTATTTTTAACATACAAAGATGGATTGCTATTTCTAACTTCGTTTTATACACTCGTTGTGATATGGAAGTCCTATTTATAAACCTCTCTTTACGATTTCAGAGAAAGCGCTTCTGGTGTTTTTTTTTTACTCAAAAATGGCACCAAAACACAAACAGAGTGGACAAAAGCACCTTTATGTCTCCAGAGTCCTCGAGTGTCTTACACAAGTTTAATAACACAACTCCTAACACCAGAACTTCAAACAAGATACCCAGGACAAAGCAAGGAGTACATTCAACAAAAGTGGACTTTGAAGTCTAAATCCTCCTCCTGCCACCCCCTCTTTTGAATCCCCACTGAAGTAATGACTCAACAGATCAAAACGTCTGCAATGTCATTTAAATTCGCGAGGGATAGCGTAAAAAAATATGCAAAACGTAATTTTAAACGAGCCTACCCGGGATACGAGAGAAATTACGAAAACGGCAGTAATTGAGTTTACATATTATATAACTGATCCCGGGCCTCGCAGTGCGCGGATTAGAATTGTATTAATTGAACCCATTGCTTCTGAAAAAATAATTGAAGGCTGAAAGGAACATTACTTCGGAGTCGACCCATGGATCATGGTAGTTTACTCCGCATCATAAAATTAGGACAATTCAGTTATTATGATATATATAGAAGCGTGCTTCCAACTACGTGACTACACGCGAAAACCAACCTAAAAAAGTAATTAACAAAAAAATATATTTTTTATTCCAAACCATATATCTAAAAAGATAAATCTTTTTAATTTTAGCAGCTCCACATTCAGAGCCAACATAAAGTTGAACGCTGTAAAACATTTAACGTATGTTCAGTATATTCGTAGTGGATCGTAATTCATGAGTGAATTATTTAGAGAATCGCCCTTTTAGTGCCCGCGCACACGGTCACGGGTCTGGCGCCGGATAGTTCGACGTGCTGCCCGCTACACTGTTTCCGATGCTTTATTGAGCGTTCATCTTTGATTGTAGTCTAGGTCACTTAAGTTTTGTGATATGATTGAGTACACTTTTACTACCTATTAAAATGCTTTTTTTAATCTGTTTGAATGCACATTTCGTAGTGAGATGATTATGACGAAAAATATATAAATTAATAGGATAGTTGATCAGCGTATCAAATTCAGTGCCAGTGATAATACCGGGTTATGTGTAAGGGCACTTATTATTTTCATACATAGGATTAATATTGTACATTTTACTATGCATATTTATCGTATTTCTAGGTATTTTAATTTAGATATATGTATAATGCTTTTGGTAACTTTTTTTAAATTAAAATAGGTAGAATAAAAATGCGCAACTATCTGTCGTCACGACAAAGTGGGAACGCGCCCTAGGCCTCGTTTAGTAAGCCCGAGGCCTAGCAACGTTGTTAAAGTATTATAATTCAAAAGACGCTCCTTTCGAATAAATTCTGTCTCCTGAAACCTAGTTACATCTTAGTTCCAATTAAATAATTCGATATTTAAAACTATCGCCTTTCGCTATTTATATATTCAATTGAATATTATTCTGAATTTAAATTTTATAACAAATTTACTAATTTTAATTAAACCTGTGTTTGAGTTTGATATTTTATTCTGGATTGCATGAAAACATACTGGTTTGTTTTGATAAAACATAGTTTAATACAATTTGCGATATTTTGATACTTTGAATTAATAAGACCAACGAGGCAGTTTAACATTATTTTTTTATCAAATATAATAAGACCCATTATTATACTCTCAAATATTATAATATGATAGGTGCGTATAGAAAAAGCATGACACGTTTGGTGAAATCACACCCCGATATGAGGTAAAAATTAAAGGTAATTCGAATAATGAATACTCATCTAGTTATTTACTTTTATATGTGTCTAAAATGAGAGATATAAAGGACTTAGGTATCATTAGTAAGGCAAAAGAAATCGAAATACCCAAAATAAGCTCTCTTGAAAAGCCCTAGGTGCTTCAACGTGAATAATTTTAATATGATTAGAGTTCTTTCTTGGAACTTTTTTCTCAGATGTACTGAAACCGTTTAAGTTTCAGGATTTTGACTTCACCCAAAATGTTTAAATTTAGCTTAAGTTTTGTCGTTTATTTTATTTTTGTTACTTTTGTATGTCTTATGTAATTTCTTTTATTTGTTATGACACTTTCATGTGTATTTTTTTAAAATAACTTATTCCTAAACAGAAAAATACCTACTTCAATTGCTTTACTTGAAACTCTCTTATTTCTCAAATATTTTTTATCCCGAGCAGCTTATTTTGTATACTCACTATCATCTGCCGAGCCTTTTCCCAACTATGTTGGGGTCGGCTACCAGTCTAACCGGATTCAGCTGAGTACCAGTGTTTTACAAGGAGCGACTGCCTATCTGACCTCCTCAACCCAGTTACCTGGGCAACCCAATACCCCTTGGTTAGACTGGCGTCAGACTTACTGGCTTCTGACTACCCGTAACGACTGCCAAGGATGTTCAATGACAGCCGGGACCTACAGTTTAACGTGCCATCCGAAACACAGTCCGGTGTCCAAGATATACTTAGAAAGTACATACAAACTTAGAAAAGTTGCATTGGTACTTGCCCGACCTGGAATCGAACCCACGCCCTCACACTTGAGAGGTTGGCTCTTTACCCGCTAGGCCACCACGACTTCGCTAGGCCACCACGACTTCTACGAATTTTGTATACTCACTATCCTATACATTTAACATTTTTGAATAAAAATTCTCGCCGTTGTTGTTAACGTTTGAATCTCACCGCTTAATTTAAAAACACACCCTCAATAAACGAAAGGCTACAAAAACTATAAATTTCCGTTGGCTGCAACGCACTGCGTGAAATTGCTCATCACGTCTCGCCCAAATATATGTTTGTACACGTAAAACGTGGAAACGAAACATTCACAAACATTATTATAAAGTACTAAATATTTTACCTGTTATGGGGCACCTTTTGAATCCCTCACTAGGAAATATTTTACGGAATGGGGTCGAAATGAGAGCTCTGAAAGACTCAAGCGCCTTTCAACAGCTTTTAAAAGCCGAGCTGGTAATCTACGAGATGTATTTTATTATATCTACGTAGGCAACATTGAAAAGGTGCTATAATTAGTTGTACCACCTTACCTTCTCTTTACTCGAACCTTTAGTAATAATTTATCACCACCGTGAACAAGTAAAGTCTTGGGTATAATCTTATTAATAAAATTTACACTATATTTTCCTTTGATTGTAATTTTCACATTTATTTTGTAATGATGTTACAAACCGAGCAAACTTAATTTACCATTTAGACACTTTATAGGTAAACATTTTGCCGTATTTTTTTAACTTCCCAAAAGTGTGAATGCTTTTTTTGCTGGTAACAAAATAATGTGTTATCATAAAAATAATGAAGAGGGTTGGTAGACATGGCAACAGTTAAACTGGAGTGTATGAGAATTTAGCACCTATATAGACTTTTGTTAAAACAAATCTGGGTTTTCCTATCGAGTAGAAGTGGTGACGAAATCTCCATGCTCACAAAATACAAACAAGAATATATTGGCTTTTTGTCATCCCGCGAAAGTCGTAAAATTCAAGTGCACGAAAGGGTTATCTTCTCGAACGACGCCCGCGGGAAATAAAATGGCATGATCTATTCGTGGCGAAGAAGCCACATGGCCATTTTCGATGACCATAGATCTTACTGATGGCAATGTGATCTGATAACTTTTGGCCAATAAAACTTTCGAATATACGACAAAGTTTTTTATTCCGCATCTCTTTTCGATCTTCAGGAGTTAAGCTGCAATTGTCAGATCCGTTGGATGGTGTACTGTTTTCCATGTTTTTTTCCATAGGGAAATATGAAAGTATGCTAATAAAATTATTATTGCCATTCTCCAGCTCGTATTTGTAGAGTTTTAGCCGTTGTTACTGTAATTCGGAAGCTACGAATCCCGAATAACTAATTTTAGCCTGTACAATCCTTACGTATATCACAATTGCAAAGATAACTTCGTCTGTCTGTTTACTGTCTAGTATTTACTGTGTAGACAAAGGTGTTCTAGACCTATTTTGCGTGACATTTATTTTTAAATTACGAACTTTCGCTTACACAATTTATTAAAAAACGTTTATTATTCATATTGCATATTATGAATACCAGAAGAAAGGATTAGAAAGCTGGATTTAGAGTTCTTCTAGATGATCTAACAAATTGTAATGGAGCCTAGCGTAGCTATTTCTAATTCTATTTCTTTGTCAACAGCTAGAAACGCGAGCATTCAACAGCACCGAGATATCAGTGACGAACAGTTCATGCGACCTTGAGGCGTGTGTGATCACCGTCAGGCCGGAGCGGGGGACTGCTAAGTATACCTGTGAAGTCTCCAGCGAAGGACCTCGGTTCGCTGTTGATAAGCGATCAGCTAATATGACACTGGCTGGTGAGTATGATGCCCTGGTAGCTCGTTGTGGATCCCTTAATGTATATGTAGTAAATGTTACTTTTTTTTAAAGAATAATGTAGGTATTTAATTTTCTTTTCTCTTGGATGTCCTTGTTAGTAATTTAGATACCTACATTTGAGTTCTTGAAATACTTTGTAAGTTTTTTATTTAATGAAGTTAATAGTAAAACAATGTTCCTTCACATCAAATATTTTCTGAAATTGAATGTGAGACAAGCCTTTAACGATTCCCAAAACTAAAAAAAATCGAGACAACCATAATTTCATATCAACAGGCAATCCTATGTACGATTTGCTTACCAAGCATTATTTAATTCATTTCATCACGATGCCTATAACTTCGTTGTACACTGGAGATTATAGACTGGGAGCTTCGTAATGGTACCAGGGGTGCAAAATTCAGAAATAGCACTAAATCTTACATTTCGGAGTAGTTCCAAAAAGACGTATTGAAAGATAATATGAATTCGTAATAAAACTATGTAGATATATTATAATATGTCTTTCTTAGAATATAAGAGATCCGAATAATCGGATTTTATTCGCAGAATATTGTATTTCTGTGATAGATTTTTATCACCTCAAAAATGTGCAGTTGAGTGATTTTATTACGGTATTTATACGATGTAATTACACAGATTTTAAAAAAAATGTAGTCATCTTTGACATTATGGCTTTTATGGTTATCAATAGTAAAAAAATACTTTAAAAAATCTTAAATTCACTTTATTATCCTAACCTTAAAATATTTTACCTGACAGTGATGCCAGAATACGACCCGCTGATCACGGGTCTACCCACACTGGTGCAGGTGGGGGAGCAAGCTCTCGTCAACTGCACCTCCGACTACTCGCTGCCGGCGGCCACCATCGACTGGTTCGTGGATTCTGAGCCGCAAGAGGTAAGATACCATGACTATCGTATAACTTAAAACAATGTTTTCTTTTGTTTTAACAGTGTCCTGGGGGAAAGGTACCAGCTTTACCCGGGTAGCTAATATTTTATAGTCATGAGTAAGCGATTTGCTTCTGTCAGTGGTAATACCCGCATTCCATCGTCACTACTTAACGCACACGTACAACAAGTCTGAGCCTATATATAGCCTTTCTCAATCACGGTACTATCTAAAACTGAAAGAATTTTGCTAATCGGTCCAGTAGTACCTCAGATTAGCCCGGTGAAAAAAACAAACTAACATACAAACTCATCAGCTTTATAATATTAGTAAAGATATTACTGTTAAATTTCGTCAAAATACCTACTGCAGTTTTGGCGAACTCACGTTCGCTATTATTACAATACGGTTACGTCAGTTGATATTTACAACAAAACCGCTGACTCCAGTCAATGGAAGACCAAACTGCAACACATAAAACCCCAGCATTATCAGTTACATCACAGAGATAAAATAAATCCGTCCAAATGAATAAAACGTTCGAAATGTCCAAACGTCTCTTAAGTAAATATAAAATTTCAACAATTCTGATAAAACTTTGGCATTTCACTGACATCAGCTGTTAACGTCAGCCTTTCCCCGAGAGCGGCTATAGGTTTCCAATAAAATAAATAGCACGCTTGTGGTTATACCTGTTAACTCAGCTTTTACGAACTGAGAGCTACGTTTACTTGTGAATCGATAAAAGGTAAGCACTGCTAGTCTTTTATTTCGTACAGACTTCTTCACAGTGAAAATATAGATTCTACTCTCGTGTTCATGGTAGTGTTGTATTGAAGGTAACTTTTATAAGTGTAGCTATTTCCTCGACTAGCTATTTCACCCGCGTGAGTTACTGTACCAGGATAAAATATTGCTTATGCATTTTCGCTTACAAAAAAACGTGGCTTTCGTCTGGTTTAGTTCTAGTTTTTAGCGCAATAATATAGATAAGTTAATTTTCTTGAGTTTCAGCTGCGTCTCGTGGTTTTTTTCCTTGTGCATATGTAGATAAAAATAATCTCGAGCCTGGATCCTAATTCCTTCCATGCTAAACATGTCAAAATCAAAAATCATTTATTCAAATTAGGCTGATAAATGAGCACTTTTCGAACATCAAAAGACAAAAGACAGCCCCCAAAACGCCTACCCTTCACCACTTCCTTTGTGTCTGGGAAGAAGAAGTGGCGCAACAAACTCCCTAGTAACAAATACATTTCAATAGTGCAAGAAACAGATGTTTTTTTGTTTCAATGTTTGTTACTCTTTCTCACTAAAACGGCTCAACGGATTTAGATTTAGGCATTTTTTTTTTGAGTTTACGGAAAGTAGTTCTTCCAGGAAGCGAGTAAAACTGTAGACTAGAGATAGTGGTATGACAAAACACCTGTACCAACAATCCGTCACTGCGTAAAAACCAGTTTGAAGAGATTTATCACGATCTATTCAAAGCTACGACCTGTTGTGCTAGAAATTATTTTAATTTCTCCTTTCTATTGTCGGGCTAACGATTTTTCCTTTCAAAGGTTGGTATCGGCGTCTGTGTTGGCCTTTTGTCAGTCCCGACGCTCGGAAAGCTGGTTTATTTGATTTCGTATAAAAGAATTTTGGTGATATATTTTTGAAGGCAAGATTCCGTTAAAGAGAGGGATCGTGAATGCGGGGTTTAACTTTGAGAATGGCGACGGAATCAATGGTGTTTTGTGATTGTGAGTGCATGCACTTAGGTCCACATATATATGTTGTACAGGCGCCAGCAGGTCAACCTACCCAAATCTGTCAAACTTTACCGATTGAATAATAACCTTCCGGGATTATGATAAGGTTGAAAATCTATTAAAGAAATTTGACAGATTGTAGTAGCTTGATGTGCTGCCGTCTGTACCTATAGCACCTTAAATTAATGCAAATATTGCAATACTAGTATCAGTTTCAATTCAAATTTTATGCCGAGAAAATCAAGCAATGTACGTTAAAATAAACATTAGTTCGGAGCCATAGAAAACTTGACTTATAAGCGAAAAGCTTAAGCCGATAGTGAGTTATTTATTTTTCTAAATTTGACGAAGAAAACGTCTTGACTTACCCGTATTATTCTACAAAGCGGTGGTATATTACCAACCTTAATCCCAGCCCTGAATAACGAATGTAAGATTATAATTTCCTTCCACAAGTATCTCAATATACATATCATTTTATCTCCCTCGAAGCAGAAGCAGCGACGTAAATACTTAGCATGTTACAACATATAATATGATTTTAAAATCGTGACGTAAGGAAATTGAGCGCGCGATACACAGACAGCTTCGTAACGAGCTTATCGCTTCAAAGAACCCTTATTTGATATATTGATCTGGTAGTCGCGTGGAGTGACATACTGTGCACGAAGTCTTAGGTTCGATTCCTGTGTCCAGCTGGAATCGCTTTGTGGGTTTTAAGTAACTTTCAGAAAAGTAGTTTGGGAGTTGGTGATTGATACACCCGTGTATTGGAGAGCACGTAAATGTCAGTCCTGCGCCTGATCTTTCTCCTGAGAGTGTCCCTCACTCTCCTCATAGAGAGTACACCTGTGTCTGCGCAAATGTTTGTGAATTTTAAAATGTCCTGCTCAGCAGGGTGATCTCCTTAGAGAGTACAGCCGGTCTGGACGCCATTATCCGATAAGCGTTTTTCTTTTATTACACCGTAAAAAATATCACCCATTAAGTGTTTTATCAACTCGTGTATTATACGCGTTATACGTTAATCAGTTTCCACAGTGATAGTGTCACTGTCATTTAAATAATTTTACATTAACATATTTTATACAGCCAATTCAAGGAGCACAGACACATAGCCTAACAAAGTCGAGAGGTCCATTATTAATAAAACCTTCGATAATACTTTACTAACTAATCTACTATCACTAATTCAATAATATTCTCATTTCAATTGGATAGTTCAACCGCAGCGAGATAAACTGGTTCTTCAATTAATTGAATTGTAGATCACAAAAGGATTCCTATTCGTAGCAAAAGATAAGTAAATATAACTTTATAACTGCGGTAAACGTTTCTAAACTTTAAGTCAATCCTCGGGCTGTGAGAAAATTAGATTTCTGTGACCGAACGGGGTCTTGGATTATGTTTTATGTTGAGGTAAATTTTGTATAGCGGGCCTGGTTTTATCTTACCAGTCTTATGTATAACACATTTAAGCTATTGTAATCATCATCAGCCTTTTAACTGTTCTACTGCAGGGAGCGTTAATCACCGCGCTTGCTCAAGGCAAATTGGTGATTACAAACTTTAAAGGCCAAATTTTCTCAAAATGTTTTCCATCACCTTTATTCAGCATTCGGGTCCAAGATATTCTTAGAAAGTATAATTAACTAAGAAAAGTTACATTGATTTTGTCTGACTTGGAATGGGACTCTCAATGAGGGTGCCCTCACTCTTGAGAGGCTGTTGCTTTAACCACTACGATATTCCACATTCCCAGATATATTTACGTTATATTGTATATACTACTAAGGAAGTATACATAACTAAAAAACATACACTGGTCTTAAATGACCTGGAATCGAACCCGCACACTCGTATTTGACCACTAGACCACCACTTTTTTAACTATTGTACTTATATAGAAATGTTAATTTACACACCGTAGCTAACTTCACATACTTCGTCATTGTACTATCAAAAATAAAGCTGAAGAGTTTGTTAGTTAGATAATCTTTAGAACTGTCAGTGGAAATTGAAAAAATATCGCGTGCATTCGATTGGCCCATTTTTGAGAAAGATTATTGGCTAAGCCTTCGGAGCTGTTGACGGGCAAAAACAAAAATACAGTGAAAACAATGTGACGTAGTGCCGCGGAGAACATGGCGAGTAAAACCGTAGGGTACAGTTAGTCAACTTTAAAATATTATTAATGTTAAAAACTACCATGTTGGTCTAATAGTCGCATAGTTGGACCGCTGTTCACAGGGCCTCGGTTTTGATTCCCGGGTCGGAAGAGCTTTGTGGGTTTTGAGAAACTTTCATAACGCAGGCCGGAGTTTCAAAGTTGGTGATTGATACACCCGAGCATCAGAGAAATGTCACGTAAATGTCGGTCCTGCACATGATTCTCAGTCAATCGTGCCGGACTATGAGAGTGAGGCAATAGAGTACTATATATACTACTATGTATACAGATATATGTACTCAATACTCAATTATTTATTGCATTCCATATGTTACATAGATGGTAAAAATAACTTAAAAGATACAATATGGACCCTGTCGGGCACGCAAAAACATTTTAGGATAGAGGCATGCGCAAATGCTTGTGCACTGTAATGTGTTCTGCGTAGATAGCTGATCTTCTAAGAGAGAACGGCCGCCTTGGCCGGCAACCAGTCTGGATGCCATTAATGTTAGATGAGTCGAGTACGTACAAAATGAAAATTTTTTACTTCTAATTTATTTACAACTGTTTTTACAACGTAAAACTTAAAGAAAAAAAAAAACTTTTTAATCCAATATAACAATAACAGTCTTAGTTCTAAACTTGAGTCTGTCTAATGCGTTTATCTGTTGGCTTGTGTTTACAATTAAGTTAGGCGTACCAGTGTCTGGTCTAGACGTAACGTGATTAGTTACCTGTGTCCCGCTGGCGACGTCACGTTATGGACACGTTGACGTCAGATTATGGACATGTTGGGAAGTATGTTTGTTTGTCAGTTTAGCTTGTTTGTGAGTTAGTTTGAAATTAGTCGTTCAGGGTGGTTGATAGGACTTTGTAAAGCTTTTAGGGTAATAGAGTTTTTAATTATTTAGATTTAAATTATGTGAGTATGGTTTATAGATGAAATATATTGTGTTGATAAAACAAAAAGGTCTAGCTACCCGCGGCTTTGCTTGCGTTCTGATAGAATTTATTCCCGCAACTGACTAAATAGTACCTTGCCTGTTTGTTATTCTGATGTATTATAAGCTTTATTTCTGCAAAGTTCCATCAAAATCCATTTTGCTCTTAAAACGTGATGGAAAAACATAGATCTAGACCCCCAAACTTTCACAAATATAATATTGAGCAGGATAACCATAGATGCATGGTGTTGCCTACTTTGAAATCGAATATTTCAGTATACATATGTACTTTATAGCTTAAACACAGTTTTTATATATAATTACCAATTAGGAAATTATACAATTGCACTAAGCTACATATTTTTCTCTTTTAAAAAGAACACCGCGTTACGTAAACCATGTGTTGGCGTCGGACGCGGTAATAACTTCCCCACAATGCATTTCTTCCTCTTCCTCCATTTGTAATACAGTAAGTACTTGTGCTAAGCACTCGCGTGTTCACTCCACATACAATAATTTATCATCCTTGAAATTAAAACAGTAAGCTACAGTATCATCAATCTTCCAAAACTAAGGATATACAAACCGCTCGGCAGTCTCAACATCGACCACAAAGCAAAATAAATAACATATGCAATTTAATCCAGTTCTCGTTTCCCGCCACCCTTCATCGTGGCCCCTTGTAGACATATATACCTACCATACATATCACAAACCGTATTTACAGATGCCAGAACATCAACCTACTTATATATGTCAAATTTAATAGATGTTCTACCTTATCACAGTACCAGAAGGCTAATATTCGATTGTTAAAATTTTACAGATTCGGGTAGGTTGACGTGCTGGCGTCTGTACATTTTCATACTCCTCACATTTTCAGTAAATTTCTGAATCTAAAATATACGTATTTGTCATTGATCGACGGTTAGAATTTGTTTAAATTACATGTGATGAGCCCCCAGTCTTCGTTCCCGACTAGAATTTTGATACGCGGACTTTATCCTCTAAGTACGATAATTTCAAATTCACCGTCAGCACATCGATTTGTCACGATCCGCCCTGAAAGGTGATGTTAAAAGACTGGAAAATATCTGAATATTTTTTTCTTAGAAACTCTAGCGGAGATGTTATTCTGGTACTGGGGACCTCATCCGTCATCGTTAGACAGTATTCGTGGTTATTCATTTATATATTACTCGGCATATACGTACGGAACTGAATATCGTTATTAATATGTTCGGTAAAAAGTTTCATGATAAATTATCCCTATATCTTAATAGGTAATATCACAACGAATAAACGTAAACAGTGGCCATTTTGATCAAGCAAGGAGTCCAAAATGTAGCTCTTCGCGTAATAGACTCATACTTAAATAATAGGGTTCAATGCGTAGATGTCAATGGCGCCAAATCTTTAGGTCTTCCTGTACAATTAGGCGTGCCACAAGGCTCAATACTAGGTCCTTTCTTATTCCTAGTATACATAAATGATTTACCATACCATCTGAAGAATATCTGTGACGTTGTACTGTTTGCAGATGATACTTCACTTATTTTCAAAGTCGACAGAAATAGGGATCAATTTGACGATGTGAACAGTGCACTCTCAATGGTTACACACTGGTTTAGTACGAATAACTTGGTCCTTAATGCCAAGAAAACGAAATGCTTAAAATTTACTCTACCGAACGTAAAAAATTTAGGACCCAACATTCATTATCTTAAATAATGAGGTTCTGGAAACGGTAGAATCCACAGTATTTCTTGGTATAACAGTTGATAGCAGGCTTCAGTGGGGCTCACATATATCTGGCCTCGCGGGAAGACTTAGCTCTGCTGCTTACGCTGTCAGAAAAGTAAGACAATTCACTGACGTAGAAACAGCTCGATTAGTTTATTTTAGTTATTTTCACAGCGTTATGTCCTACGGTCTTCTATTGTGGGGCAAAGCTGCTGATATTCAAAATATATTTATATTACAAAAACGAGCTGTTCGTGCGATATACCGGTTAGGTAGCAGACATTCGCTGAGAGAGCTCTTTAAGGAAATAGGTATTCTTACTGTAGCATCGCAATTTATTTTTGCCAACATAATATACATTAGGCAAAATATACACTTGTACACCAAAAAAAGCGATGTTCACAGTATAAATACCAGAAACAAGCACAAACTGTGTGTACCAATTCATAGACTTCATAAGGTTCATGGATCATTTTTGGGGCTCGGTATCCGCTTTTATAATAAATTACCTCTGCCTTTAATAGAATTACCCTTTAATGCATTTAAATTACAAGTTAAGTCTATTCTTTCAAAGAAGGCTTATTACAGCATTAATGATTATTTAAATGATGGAAATAGTTGGTCGTTAAGTTGAACGCAAGACGGCTCATTCTTGTTATCATTGTAATAATAATTAATGATAAATGAATTCTCCATTATTGACAAGATACATACATTGTATTTATATGTATTTTATTATTTATTTTTCTGCTTTACAATATAGTAAATAAGGTCCACTAGTTTGTGAGAACTGATTAAGTGTAACTGGATGTTGTTGAGTTGTTTGGCAGTGAGAACGTCATGCTCCCTTAGACGGCATTGCTTGCGGTAGCGTCGGCGGTCGGGTTGCCTCCCTCCCTCAAAAATGTGCGAGGGGGGCGATGGCTGATCCTCGCGTTATGCCCGTGAACGGGTGCTGCTTGTGGTGCCAGGTCGTCTCACTGACTATATACAGAGTAGTATTGTTGTTCTTTTATTTATTTATTTTCTATACTGTGGTCCTAATTTGCTAGATTGGCGGCTTATGTTGTATATCATGGTTACAACAGACTAGCACATGTAGGTGGACACTCCCTTATCTCCTATTAGCATCATATAATTGGAGGCTGTGATTTTGTTTAGTTTTGGTTTTATTTATTGCACATTTTTATAAAATATATTTAATGCTTGAGTTACATAAAGGTATGTAGGTGTAAGGTTGAGTGTTAGCCGGCGTGTGTTACATAAGTATTTAAATTTCTTTATTTAATTACATACAAATTGTGTATGAAAAATATTGTTTAAAGGTTCCTCAAACCAACAGACAGACATGTGTTGCTGGGGAGTTTGTTGCGCCACTTCTTCTTCCCAGCAAAAACACATAGGAAGTGGTGAAGGGTGGGCGTTTTGGGGGCTGTCTTTTGTAATATTTGACGTTCAAAAAGTGCTGTTTTACAGCCAAGTTTGAATAAATGATTTTTGAGTTTTGAGTTTGAGTTTTGAGTTTGAGCAGAAACCCTATAATTATTTCGCAGTAACAACTCCTTTATTAACAAATAATACGAAGAAACAAGATTATTCGACCTCAAAATTAAGTCTTATTTTGGATCCATTCAAAGGAGGATTATAATGAATTTAATGCAAAATAAACAGCTAGATTATCTTAAACAGTTTAACATGAAAATACCTGAGGTTACAGTGCGCTTGCATCGTTGGTAGTGACTGCAGCGATGAGGAACAACTCTCTGAGTTTAATTAAGATGTATGTTGGTGAGGGAATTGGTTTGTAAAGAGTATTATATTTATGTTATGATGAAGAGTTTTGGAATGATTTGAGATTAGTCTTATTAATTTGTTATAATATTAGTATTTTATTTTGATCTACATAACAGGTAATTTAACCTAATGCAGCAAGGACACACAAGGACTAAAAATATTTATTATGTGACAAACTAAAATGAAGCTTATAAACACCGACACGAGCTTTAAGACTTACACTAATAACGAACTGTAGTTATTACAAGCTTTTCAACTTTCACAAAGAACGCAACTAACAATTTTGATCATGAACAATTTTTGATGATGTAAATGCACTATTCTTACAGTATCAAAAAAGTTATGTCTAATACAGAGAAAAAACAAAGGCCAACCAAATTCCACGTTCTCAATTTCACAACACAACCCCATCAGTCAACGTTTTATTAATAAAACAGCCAATCATCAAAAATAAAATCTTTTGTTCGCATTATAAGGGCGAGGCCCCAATAAAGGAAATTAAACCTTACTACGAAAACAATTGCGCACAAATTTACTTTTGTTCGGCTACGAGTTTGTGTTTAATTATTTAAATGAACTGAAAACAATTAGAATTACGTTCGTTGATGGCGGCTCGGGGAAATTAGTGCCGTCCATCGGACCCTCAGTCATTACTTGGGGAATGGTACGAGTTCGGATCAGCTCACACTGGATTGGACCAACAGAGTTCTGGTACAGACGCCAGCACATAAAGCTACAACAATCCGTCAATTTTCCTTGATACATTTTTAACTTTATCGTCGAAGCATATGACTCAAAGTTTGTTGGGAAAATTTTACAGTTTTGGGTAGCTTGATGTGCTGACATCCTCTTTGTCAGATGACAAGCATTTTTTTAAAGTTATATAATACAAATAATGTTGAAACTTGACAGAATGTTGAAAGGGATTTTATCAATTAATTTATTTTTATCGACCATCAAGTAAGCTGCCAAAAGTGGATGGTGGACGCAGATCGCTTCCAACCAGTGCTTTTCGACTTACGTTTAACAATTGAAGTCTCATGGACGTAAACAGGAAAATTCGTTGTTTCAAACTAGGCTTACTTCAATTGGATTGTACGATCACTTGTAATTTTATCCATACTTCACCAGCTTATACCTTATAGTTTCAACAGCTTGTTACCTTCGAAATACGGTGGTAATTGGCTTAGAGTTTCATTAACATTCAAAATAAAAAAAAAAAACAACAAGACTCTTCAGAATCTGGCGAGCGATGTTCGATTATCTCAGAACCTATCACTCCATAAAACATACATAAATATACATATGCATGTTCAATGTGCGACACTCCTTAAAAAGTCGAACGTCTTTAACAGTCGTATAATTTGTGTACGGACAGCAATATAATTATTTAATTAGATCAAAGACTGCCGGAACTTTGAGGGTTAACCGACGTTATTTATTCGTTACTTTACTATTGTTGCATAGTTAACTTGTATCAAAACGAAAACACTTTTGACTGCAACTTCATAAACTTCAAAGTTATCAAGACTACATAGTTTAAGCCTGCTAGTTTTGACAGTTAGGGCCTGTTTCACCACCTACGAATAAGTTCCAGATAGTTTATAAGTAGATAATTTCATTCAAATTCTGTTCCATTTTTTAATTTATTCGGTAGGTAGTGGCTATTCGGACATTGTGAAACCGGCCCTTAATCTACTATCGGTGGATTTCTAAAAACAATGTTTATTTGCCAACTAGGGATAGCTAGGCATTTGACATTATTCGTATAGAGCTAAATGACCCCGTTGGTGCAATGGTAACCACGCCAGACTGCCGAGCTGAGGGTCCCGGGTTGGATTCCTGGTACGGTCGACATTTGTGTGATAGGCATGATTGTTGGCTGTGGTCTGGGTGTTATAACGTGTGTGAAATTATATTATGTAGTTTATCAGTTGCGTTGGAACCCATAACACAAGCTTATCGTAGCTTACCTCGGGGCTAACCGACCGTGTGTGAAAAGGTGTCCCGGTTTTATATTATATTATACGTATATTATAATGTAAACATTATATCTCCAGTAACTAAGTTTACAGATCGATGTTATTGGAATTAAAATTCGCAGTAAGTTCAAATTATTTAGCCTTAGTTTTTTACCCTTTTAGCTTTATTTCAGGCTATAAAAACATAGACCAATGCCTAGTTATTAAAAAAATATTACTTTCTATCGATAAAGCTAATAGACTTCTCAGTAAAAGCCACCCAGCCATATTTATTTAGGACATAATAAAACTAGGGAATCTGAAATTGGTTGCTCCTCATGTTACATCTAAATTCTAAACTTTATCACTAACTAAGGTTTATTCGTGCTCGGTTAATGCTAACTGCGGAATTGCTTGCGTGGTGGTTATTTGTGCTTTAATATTGCAGCAGCTTGCATAACACAATTATATGAACCAAAAACTAAGTTTACCACTAGATTACTAAGGTTGAAGGGCTCGCTTCCTTTTCTCCGTGTGCATGTGCATAAGGGCGATACGGTGGTTCCTTTCCTATCTACCTATGCAATTATGCATACGGGTATGTGCTTGGGCGGGAGGGTGGTGTTCCGTTGCATCCTTCATCAAATCCTGGATTTTTGTCTCGTATAGACATACATATAGATTACTCTATAGCTTGATATGACGACTGCTCTCTAGGTCACCATACGGATCATGAAATTAAAACAACGTTTCAAATAACGTCACACTATTAATAAAATAGGTTATTTGAAGCTTGGGACATTAAATTGTGGAAAAATTAGTACCGGCGCCAGCACATCAACCTAGTACAATCTGTCAAATTTCATTAATAGATTTTTAACTTTATTGCTGTAACTGAAGGTTCAAATTTGATTGAGAAAATTTGACAGTTCCGGTAGCTTGATATGCTGGCGCATGCACGTTGTATCAATATACATGTTGTATCAATTTCACCAATTAGTTTGAAAGTAACGATGACAGCTGTTTTGTTTCGAATAATAATTGGGAGTGGGTACTATGAAAACTGTTGAATTTAGTCTATTCCAGTATGTAGTTGCAAATTTGTTAGAGGAGTTATATCGAACGTGTAAAATTACACATGTTTGCAAGGGAATAAATGACTGTGACTAGTCCTACTACTTCCTATTTAGTTTATTATTTTTTGCGGTTCGCCATAGTATGTATATTCAACCTTACAATCTATTTTCACGTCGACATTTATGTAAAGACCTATCACATCAGGCTACGACAATCTGTCAAATTTCCTTAATAGATTTTCAACTTTATCGCTTAATCATTATGGTTCAAAGTTGAATGGGGGAATTCGACAGTTTCGGGTAGCCTGATGTGCTGGCGTCTGTACATACTAAGTATTTCGCTACGTTCTGATGTCAAGGCGTAACGGAAGAATTACTTTTGCATTTGAACAAAATAGCAAAAAATCTGTACTAATATTATAAAGCTATAGAGTTTATATATTCGTTTGTATATAAAATAAAAATATCAAGAAATTTCTTTTTAGGTACACAATAAAGATAAAATCTAGCCTCTTTCCATCCGTTGGTATTCCAACATCATTACATTTGAATAAAAACTTCACAAGCATATCAGAATCAGATTAGTGAGCATCGCATCTTTAAGCCCGAGCGATGCCGAGTGGACCCGAGCGGAGCCGAGCGTTCCCGAGTACATCCGAACGGATCCATTCGTCATGGATGATATCAGATCCGATAGGGCACCGACGAACGAACCCCGTAGAACAGATAGCAGTTAAAAAATAAAGTTTTACTTCGTTAACGTAATCTGACGAGTCTATCAGTTTTTAATGGTATTAGTTGAGGGCTTGAAATAAAATGGAAGGTACTTTGAATAAAAGTGAAGGTGTTTTTTACACTTATTGTAGGAGCTTTTCATATTATTCCTGCATTTAATGGTCTTCAATTTCAATTTATACAAACGATATGTTAACTGTTTCATAGTTGTGTAAGGTATGAACAAATGCGAATTTAAAATTGCTTTTCTTAGACATTCTCTTCCCGTAAATCGGCAGAATATATTGCCAAGGACGATATTTCGTCTGAAAATAGGAATTGACAATGTAAAAAGGGAACTTTTTATTGCCCAAGCTTTTGATTACGTATCAATATGACCATGGTAACTTTAGGAATAAATCATCCAACCAATTGCGTAACCCAATTATCTCCTACTTATCAAATATTCCAGCTTACCCCAATGCAACAACCACGTTCATACACCTCAACCCTTCAAGACATCAGACTATGTCTTACTGTATAGATCTCTTATATTTGCATATAACACGGCTCCAGTTTGAATACTAACCATTCTTTAAGGACCTGAAACGTTGTCTGACTAACAATCTTTAGATACATATGTACGACTTATTTTTTTTTATGTAGTTAGTTTATTTTCTTGTATAACATTTGTTGCTTTTTGTAATATCCATCTCTTGTCTCTCATTGTATCATTCGTAAGGAACCCTGTGGAACAATTTTACGTCAAGCGACATTAATCAAATACCTACGTGCATATATTGGGTGACTGGTAATTAGTGACCGATATTTAAACACGTGATTACAAACAACTTTCCCAAAGAAACTTTTTTGTTTTTTTTTTTATCACTATAGCAAAATTACTGACAACTCGGGTGCGGAGCCTTGCCGCTAAAAGCTGATCGGGCGAGGGCGCGCGCGAGTTTGAATTTAGTTGTAATGATAAAAAAAATACAAAAAAAAATCTTCGGGAGAGTTGTCTGTAATCATGAGTACAATCACGTGTTTAAATATCGGTCACTAATTACCAGGCACGCTATATATAGGAGTTGAGTGTACTTAACTATCTATAATGCAGATTTAAATAACCTTACAATACGTTACAAAAAATATGATGTCTTTTGTATTTACTGAATAGAAAAAGTGGTAACTTAATTAGCCTACTTTCAATAATCAATTTTGATTTTGACTTGCAAGCAATACTTTCGTGGGCAATTTATTAACCCAACCTGTTCTAGAACTAGTCAGCACTTTTATAGAAACGTATAGTGAAACCTTGTACGTTTCAATTACCAGAAAATAATTAGGTGTTCAGGTTCACCTGCAAAGAAATATGGAACCTACGTAATTGCTTGATACGATTCTGAAGAAAATTAATACTTCTGATAGGTAATAAGAAATATTGATTTTCGAATCGAGTTTGCTGTGTAGGTCATTTCTTTCAGTTAATTTAAAAGAGTTCTAACATTAATAGTACTGATACTGCTTTACTGGTTAGTAATAATATTGCGACATCACAAACATATGTTATTTTTGAAATAACATGCAACTAATTTAATAATTGTCTAGTGCATTTGATAATAACAGCGAATAAATGCATAATATTAGCAAGTAACGGTCGAAGATAGAATAGAAAAAAAAGGAAAAATTATAGAAAAAAATATGTTGTTATGCTAATGGAAAATTAAACGTGCTCGTTTTACTATTTAGCAGTATTCTGTTCTAATGTATACTATATTACTTTAAAAGGCTGAAAAGTTTGTTTGTTTATTTGAACGTGCTAATTTCAGGAACTACAGGACTGAATGCAAAAGTTATTTCAATGTTAGATGGCTTGTTTATTGAGAAAAGTGAATTCATGAAGTTATAGGATACTCATACCATCAAAGAATAACGATGAAAAGCCTGGAAAAATTCAGCAAAAAAAATTTACCGTGTCCTCATCAGCTAATCTAGGAGATATAGATTAGGAATATAATCGGATTAGTATTAATCTGAAGGTAAATTTTTCGGATAGATATTATGTATTAAGATTTTTTTCTTTTTTCTTGTTCTCATAACTCCAACGATTTCGCGTTGAAAAACAAAAAAATCACATTATAACAGCTGTCTCTATTTGACAATTGTGCTTTTATTTTTAACTATTAAAAAACTTCACGATGAATTAAAAAAATGTTTTTGCAAACGTACCAGAAATTCACTACTACGGAAACAATAGCACCTTATCACCTTCTTATCTAACCTTATCGTCCTTTAGTAAACTTGTCAAAGCCTGCGAGTGGACAAACCAAAGTAAACAATAATAACTTCGTCCAATAAATCATTCAAAGTTGATTCCACAAAGGAAAACACTTGCAGCCACAAAAACTGTAACACAATAATATAATTCAATCAATCGTATCTCCACTACACACAATCTGGGTCAGGTTGCTACGTAAGTTCTTCTAGAGAAAGTTTTAAGAGATGAAATTGGCCGTAAGTGCACAGTTTGTCGACAAACAGACACAAAGACTAACTTTCTGTATTCGTCGATAACAATAATAGCAAACTATTGCGCCATCGATGGAGGTTCCTAAAGAAAAATACGGGTTCGTGGCTGATTTTTATGAATTTTTAAGTGCTAGCTCGAGTTTTGTAAGTAGTTTCAACTTGGATTGAATGCATACTTGGTTAGTTGCGGACTGACATAGAGAGCAAGTTTTAAAAGTCTTTTGGAACAATATGAATAAGATGTTAAAGTGGAAAAATAAGAAGTTATTCTAGTCCGCGTACGGGAGTCTTCATAGCGCTGGCCAACGTTTTAGACGACGTTTTATAAGTCGCATTGTCGCAGTATGTATGCAGAACATAATATTTTCATTAAATTCCTACGATATTTTTTACATAACAAATAAAGTCTCGCACAAGGAACATTATTCTGAAAACAATATAAAAAAAATTCAATATATGGAGCAGCAATTATGTTTTGTAATATTCGTATAGTAAAAAGTGCATGTCCCCGACCATGGGGCCATCTCGCTATCTCTCTTGCGTATTGCATAATTATGAGCAATATAAATTCCTTGATGTCATACATTGCTACATGCGTCCTTTTTTCCGGTACTTCTAATAGATTTAAAAAGTTTATAGGTATATAATTTATTTCTAAAAGGATTTGAAACAAAAATTATTATTTCTGTTTTTGGTTTTAGATCACGTCAATTTTTAAGTAAAACAATAGAAAATATTGAGACTGCCGGCACATAGGGACCTCCATATTTCACATTGGGTTTTAGACAGTAAGAGTCAGACACTCCCTCTAACTACACCTTCAGCTGGAGGGGTTGTGTCATGACTTTCCAAGAAAAAAAGCTCCCTATTGTGTATAACATACTTTCTCACAAACTACCCTTTGTCCAGGATCCTCTAATCACACCAGACACAGTAGTGTCGGGTGCTGACGGCGACGGCCTCCGAGCCTCGTGGCGGACACTCCACGTGTATCCAGATGACTATCCGACGCACCGCGGGTACCTCGCTCTGCGCTGTCGGGCAACAATACCGACGCGGCCGCCTCATGTGCGCAGCATGTCGGTGCGGCTGTACGTGGCGGCGAGGCCCCATATATCTTCATATATGTTTAGTAAAAATAGTAAGTATTTTTCAACGTTAATGTTTAGCTAGTACGCGACATGTATTTTTTTAGGAGTCCATGGTTAAAGGTTTTTGGAATAATACATATATTTTCAATGCATTTTTTTATTTGGTTATTGATCTTAATTCAGTGAGATATATTGCATTTCATAAACTACCCTCGCTTCTCACAGAATTTTGTTTTAGTCTTTTTTTTTCAATATGACCTCAAAAATTTACCAGCATGTTTAATTTTAAAGCAGCCACTTTATATGCATACAAAATATAAAAGTAATTTTTCTCCCTAGAAAATTACCCTACCTCTACATGATTAAATAAACTGATTTTCTATACATTATACACCCTTTATCTGTTATACTTAACCATTTTATATTTTACCCAAAATAACCAACATGGCGAAACTGTCACATACTTTCGAATTTCGAATTTTGCAACTGGCTGGAATATCAAAATTGAACAAAAAAGGTTGGAGCCCTTTTGTAGCGAACAAGTGACGTTTGTGACGTCACAGATCATGGCTGACTTTATTAATTGTTACATGCAGCCATTTTGAGTTTACAATAGGAACCTTTCATGGGCGAGTCCAACTCGCACTTGGCCGCTTTGTTTTGTATATTATTCAAATCCCAGATTGGTTAAACAAAGCAAGGTGCAAAATAATGACGTTAAAAGTAAAAGCTTTCTTAAGCTTTAACGTCTTAAAAATCTCGTTTAAGGAAGAGATTTATTTTTTGAGGTATCCCTGGAATTTTCTACACTTTGAGGTATTAGGATAAAATTAAATTTAATAATGCAGAGACTGAGGCATTTCGGCTTGAAAATAACTTTTTTCGCTAAGTGTATCGTATTTTCCCTAAACAAAAAAATAACTTCCTCAATTTCAAAAATTGTTTTAATCATACTTATTATGCGACCATTATTGGACTTATGGTACATTCTTCTAAAGTGTGGTTTCCAAATATTTTCACCGAGTCAAAAACGTCAAATCATTTTGCATAATTTTTTATTTAACGTCCAGTCAATTTACTATCAATACATATGTATAATTATTAGAATTGATGACAATATTTGAAACTGAGCAACAAGTCTAGACGAATTTTCATTAATTGAAGGTATCATAAAATTAATAACAATATTATTTAAATAACACGAGTATCAATCGTTTTATATATCGGTAGGTATAATAGTGAGATTTCAAGTGATAAGGTCAATGTTGACAAATATGTACAAATATAATTTTCTGCAATTTACGATTAAATATTATCTCGTTATTATTATGTCACATTTAAATTATTTTACTCAATTTAAAATCCTCACTTCAAACTAAAAAGACTTTCAGTCAATTTGTTTATAATGTTGCATGCAAAAATGTTAATGTGTAGCCTTTACCAATGGCGTGCCGCCAACATTTAATGTGGCGTACCTTTAAATGCGAGAAAAACACTATTGTTACCTACAATAACAAGTAGAGTATAACGCATCTTCATTTAAAACACATACAAAAAGGCGAAGTTTTAAAAGCCCTATCAAATTTGACTACTTAAAAAATCCAGTAACCTCCTCATTTTTATGAGATGTTGACACATGAAATTCATATTTTATGTTATAGCTCATAAACCACCCCCCGGGTCCCCGGTGAAAATCCGAATGTATCTAAAACTTTCTCCAATGTAATTATCAAGTTGTAAAAAATTGTGTTTAACTCACGTCGTAGCGTGACACGATGCAGTTTTGTACAGAAGGTGAAATATGAATAATCACATAAAAACTGTTGCACATATTGTATATGGACGTGTTATGTAATTTGAAATGTTATACAAACAATTACAGACTTATACAAAAATAATTAATTATAATAATTAGTAATGGAAATAAGTTTTTTTTTTTAGTCTGCTATCTTGAAGAAAAATGAATTAAGAACGGATGTAATAGCTAACATGATTAAAAATTGTAATTGAATTCAACACAACAAATACAAGAAAACTTCATATGTTTTTTGTATTAAGCCGGTTATTCATACCTCGTAAAGAGAGTTATGTCTCTGGGAAGTTAGTTCCACCGTTTCTTTTTCCCAGCGATACACATAGGAAGTGGTGAAGTACGGACGTTTTCCACAAATTACCTTCAAAATGTATTGAGTTTCACCTTGCCTAATATTACTGACTTTTCATCTTTACCTATGGAAATAAATATTGCAAAAAGACAATAGCAAAAATTTCAGAATATTTATAAAAAATCTTAACCTTCTGACATTTTTCTCGAATGACACTTTAAAATTAGTTATGTAAATGAGTTTGGTTCCCCTCGTAAGGTATCTACAGTATGTGATGCGCGCATTTTTGCGATACATCGTAATAACATAAAGTTTCATTTGCTACTGATATAGAGGCAATTCATGCTTTGTAACTTTGGGATTTTTTTTGGGGAATCGTTCAATTTATCAGTGTATTATAGTTATTATCAATACTTATAGAGTTGAAAGTATACAGCCGTTTTTATTTCCTTTGACTACCTCCGTAGAGATCCTTATTGAGTATAGAATAGCGGGCACAATATTTTTTTCAGCTAGGCACTAGCTTGTTCCAAATTTAAATACAGAACCAAAATAAAGGAAAACAGCCTAAAAAATCCGAATATTATTAGGCTTTCGGATACTGGCACGATTTTATATAAAAAGAAATAACAATTGGCCCCGGGGCTTGGCACGGCTCCCAAAAGAGAAAATTGATAAGTCGCTCAGCCGTTTAATCGTTTTAGTAATCGTTCATTCAATAAATAAAGTCACTTACAGGTTAAACTTGCCGATATCGCCTTGTGCAGGAGATTAGCTAACGGATTAGATTAATTTACTCACCGTTAGGTTAACTTATTGTACAGACGCCAGCACATCATGCTACCCCAAACTGTCAAATTTTCCCAATCAACTTTGAACCATTGCTTCAGCGATGAAATCGAAAATCTTTTATGGAAATTTCACAGATTGTAGTAGCCTGATGTGCTGGCGTCTGTACTTGAACATAATATTTCTGGGGGTCAAAAACTACTATATTACTTATCTATAATACAGCGGGCTATAACTTCTTTGTGAGATCTCAGTTTTTGGCGATTTCAATTCATTCCAAAAAAAATCCTGTATCACTCCTTAAATATGTTTGCCAACATCTAACCATCCTCCTTGTTCCAGACGCAGTCCCGAGCAGTAGTCCCCGACTGCGCGTACGCATAGAGACAGCGGTATGGACGTTATTACTGTTAGTGAGAAGACAAGTGCCTTCGCTAGTTAAGTGACGCTAGTGTGTGTGACATACGGACAAATGACTGTCGAGCTGTGAGTGTTATGTATTGAGTTGCTGAGTTATACGTGTCTGTGTTGGCGGTGGTGATCTCATGATTTTGTATACAAAAGTTCTCCTAAAAGCAAGATTCTACCGATGTGCGGCATTGTGACGCACGGTTTACTACCACAAATGTTTCTTCCAGTCTACTCGCTCTAGCTAACAGTAAAAAAATGCGTGCTAATATTTCCTAAATACTTACCAACTTAACGTGCTTTTCGAAACACAAACTCTACATAAGACGACCCATCTACAAACCAACCGCGCCAAGCGTTGCTTAATCTTAAGATCGATCTATTCGCACGGCTGCTACTTAACCACAATACACGCTCCATATACTACTTGATATGTAATCATCATCATCATCACAGCCTTTTTATCGTGCCATTGCTGGGCACAGGCCTCCTCTCCCAAGGAGAAAGATTGAGCGTTAATTACCACGCTTGCTCAATGCGGTTTGGTGATTTCACACTTTATAGTCCAGGTTTCCTCGAGATGTTTTCCTTCACCTTTAATCAGTCATTGGTGTCCAAGATAAACTTGGAAAGTACGTATAACTTAGAAATGTTACATTGGTCATTACTTGCCTGACCTGGAATCGAACCCGCACCCTCATACCTTCCACCACGACTTTTGATATGTAATACTATAACTAAATCAGACATCACCCAAACAAAGTGTTAGACAGGAGCTAGTTAACAGTCATTATTACACCGCCTAAGTAATTATAATCCGAGACAATAGTGTTTTGTGGAGATAGCAAGTTTGAATCCCACTCAATTAAGCTCTGGTTTCCCTACTCAAACATATTCAGTTAATAACAAGTGTTCCTTGAATAGTTACAGTAGAAGCTCGTGGTTAAGCACAGAGTCATTGAACTTAGGTTAAGTTACGCTTGTCGCGGTTGGTCGGTGGATGGGTGACCATCTTACCGTTATTAGAAGGCATGTTATATTGCTAGGTATTGTTTTATTCTGTGAACAAAATTATAGGAAAGTTGTCTCGTGTGTGAGTAACATCGAATATTTTAGAGCAATATTTACGTTTTTAATTATCTTCATATGCTTGCATTGTTTTTAGGTCAACGTCATAATAGTAAGAACAACATTACTATGACCTGAATACACTAAATTGTCTTATTTATACTTATACACAATGACCACCAACACAGACACTTCTCACACTATAAGTTAAATATAAAAAGAAAGTAATTTATATTATGCTGTGAAATAATCCGTTTGTAATAATTATGTAAAGATATAAAATATATTTTCATGAGGCTAAAGATACACTTAATTAATCTGTTTGGTAATGAGCACGCAAACTCTAACATTCTAAATTAGATAAAAATACAAAAAATATATCAAGTCCTTTGCTCAATTGTTATTTATTATATTAATTTATATATATTATAATTATTAAGGATTGCACTACTTCCAGTTCATATTTTTTTCACGAGAAATTGAAAATACACAGGGTGATACGGAAGGGTGGTATGCATTCGAAGGGAGGTCAATGTACTTGTAAAACTGGACAACTTTCAACAGAAAAAATATGAAATTCGATAAAAAAATATTGGACGTCTCTTAGAAAGTTTGAGCTTGCCGCCTAAATGGCGTATCCAAACAATTCGCAAGTTAAGAGTCGCAATTTCTGTTTATCGAATTTCCTATTTTTTCTGTTGAAATTTGTTCATTTTTATGAGTACATTAAGCTTCCATCGGATGTACACCCCCTTCCGTCTCACCCTGTATAATACAAATAGTAACTAGTAATTACAATAAAAGCTAGAAATAAAATATTTTCATCAGATAGCAAGATAAGCTTGTAATAAAACCTCAAAAAGCATTTGGTATCATCTTATAGCCACATTTTACATTACAAAATGCCCAAAATTATTCCAAATCCGTATTTTATGGCGTTGTTCCTCGTATAACTTGCCAAACCACATAAAAATGTAAGTACAGTCAGGCTGAAACTTTGCCAGTATTTAGTTACGTAACATACGATTAAATATGATAGCTTTTATGTGTAGTAATAATTGAATTTACCGTAATAAACCAAATATAATTATTTTTTATTTGACCATGATATTTTCACGTAATAACTTATTATACTTTTAACTTCTGTGCCTCCTCCTGTTCCTAAACATATATTAGTAAAGGGAATATATTTTTTTGTGGTTAAAATAAAAATAAAGCCAAAACATTAACTTTTGCATTTTATTTTCCGAAAACGTTTACGTTTTATGAATATGTAACGTCTACGCAAGCCGCTGTTAGCATGCATTCATAGCTTTTACAATATTCATATTTTTCAACGGTTCTGAATTTCTAAATTTCTGCATCCCGTATGTGTAGATACTAGATGTACGACACACTCTTTTTAACTATTACGGATATTTAGAATTCAATCGAAAAAGTTCAAATAAACTCAACCAACGATATATTTTTCATTTTCACTTAAAAACTAGAAACACAAAATTTTTCCCACAATTTTGTGAAAAATCTTCCCAATCTGAAACTATCAATACACACCTATCAAGCTCTTTTTGAAAAACTTCAAAAGTCCGCAGCGGGACGTGACAAGACTGAACTGGGAATAGTGCTACCCTTTGTTAACACCCCACAGACTTGAAGTCGCCTCTAGATAGAATATAATTGTAAATAAAAATCTTTAGAACCTAAAGGAACTCCGAAGAATTGAGATTAAACCTTTCTTTGCAATCCACTGCGTTTCCAATAACCTTTCCGTTGATTAACTCGTATAAAGCGAGCAATGGACTGCGCAAATTAAATTGAAAATGTACTTTTGTTTTTGTGTTTTGAAGTTTCGTTTTTGTTGGATAAAGCGAAATAAATAAACAGTACTATAAATATTAAATTTAGGTATTCGAGTCAACACGGCGTTGTTTGCGGTTACCGATGGTGTATTTATGATAAAAGTGGGGGTTTTGTATCGTTTGTGCCCTGTTTTGTTTTAACTGTAAGTCGCATTATGACCACGAACATTTCTGAGAAAACCACAGTGCGACGTAGAACCGCCACAAAACGACTTCGCTTGAAATAACGCAATGCGTGGTAGAAATGAACTTCAGTTTTTGTTCAAGGTTTAATTATAAGGAAGGAATTTATTACATAATAGACCTATGTTACCAAAAAAATATTCTTTCAAATCCAGAATATTATGGAATTCCTAAATATAAAATGTTAAAATTGCATGTGACATGCAAAAACAAGTGCACTATTTAAACAAAAATGTGTGCGAACCTCATTTCACGTTATTATTTTAGGTGTGCTGGAAGGAATTTCAAACGCAAGAAATTCTACTGTTTTAGTAGTCTGTGCACTTTCATGGCAATTAATACAAAACTTATGATTCTTTAAATTTAATGCAACTTATAATTATGCAATTAAAAGCATTTTCTTTCTATTTATTTGAAGGAATGTTTTTGGACTCGACTGTACTTAATATAGGTTATAATATTATCTATAGTCTGGAAATTTCTTTTTAATTCACAGAGTCTTTAAATGCATGTAAATGTAAGTTGTAATGCATATAATATGAATCTGAGTGACTTTTCTACCACGCATTGCCATCAAAACGACGCAGTGTGATACTGAATACGAACGTTTTATTTGTAAATATATAATTAAGTGGACGTGCCAATTTGTTATTAAGCTACAAATCACGTTATTGGTTTCAATCCAAAATATTTATTGAAGTTTTCATATTTTGCATTAATGTTGTCAATTTTAAATTATGTTGGTGTACTCCCAGGTTTTGTGCAAACAGACCTTAATTAATGAAACGAATATTATTCGAATTAAATTATTCTCAGGCTCTGACAGAAATTAATTATTAAGTTGTTTTATTATTATGACTGTAATTAATTGTATGGTAATAAGATATAATGGGGCTAATTTAAAATTATTTTTCCGTTTGAATACCTTGTGGTTAATAAAACCTTTAATTGTATTTATTTTTTATTTAAAATTCTTGATTTCATAAATTTGACTGCGAATTTAATTAGATGACTGTACTTCTATTCAAGAATATAATATCATCATCTCCCGAGCCTTTTTCCCAACTATGTTGGGGTTGGCTTCCAGTCTAACTGGATTCAGCTGAGTAACAGTGTTTTACAAGGAGCGACTGCCTATCTGACCTATTCAAGAATATAGTCAGATATAATATACAACCAATCAAATAGCTCATTCAAATCTTTCGCCTGTATTTTAGTTCCTAGCACATAACTTAAACCTTTAGTTTCCTATATCTGACAAAATTCTAAAAAAGGTAAATATCTTATGTAAATTTGTCCCACATCAACATACACAACTGGTACAGCAGGTACTTTGGACTTTCCAGCTAAAGATACCGCTGGGAATCAATTTATTGAGGTACTTAGGAAAAGGCGACTTCAGACGCGACTCTTAAACTCAATTTGATGCAAGAGTCGCCGAGGAGGGGAGCCATGCTCTGCATTAGATAATCGGATTGCGTTCGTTACCGCAAACCGATGTCTTATGAATAAGAGACTTTGTATCGAGTGTCTTTGCTAATTTTGTAAATTCTAGTATCTGTCTATTTGTATGTAGGTCTGTTAAAATTAATGGTGTAACTTTATTAATTTAAAAAATAAAATTATTAAAAAGAAATAATTTTTTATAAATTTCATTTGAAATAACAATAGTGGGAATCCGGAAAATTTCATAAATACGTTTCTAAATACGAACAGAGAGCGTGAATAACCTGAAGGCAGTAATTATTTTGTGGGGATACAGCTAGATTCTTATTTTGTTTACAATATTATCTAGATTGAACCCTGTAATAAAATTACTGGGTTTTAATTCTATATATTAATTAGAATTTGGGCTGTCATGACATCATTTATCTTACTAAGCCCGATAAGAATGATATTCAGAGGCATACCACAGACTTATAAATGGATACATAAGTTTGGATAAAAAATACAACATAAATAAATGTACTTAAACTAATAATTTTGAAAGCTGATGAATAAACTGTAATACTTACATAAGTATATTCATGCCAGCGATATATTATTATGTTACTGTTATTTTTAAGAAAGTGAGCTAAAATAATTTATGCTTATTTTTACAAAAACAGAGTCTTAAATTAATTTTATAAATTACAGTCTATCTGCAGTCAAACTTATTTTCTAAATTATGAAGTTTACTTTATTATTTTGCTTAGAATCCACATTATATTTTATAACCGTCTGTCCTGAAATGTTATTAATGTATTTGTTTACTTGTTATTTGTCCTTGATAATCTTAATTCAAAAGGATAGATTTCAGAACGACTAGAATGTAAATAAAATAAATTATTTTATAAAAAAAATGAACACAATAGCGCGGGAGTACGCCAGATGTTATAAAATACATTGTATATTGTACAGAATAAATTGAAATGTCTGAATGTCATTAATAAAAACGATTCCAGTACATGATTGTTGAAATTTATTTGAGCCCTGACCTACACTGTCGGCGATCAAATGTTCACTGATTTTATCTGTCCAATTTATTTTGATAGAACAAACTATGGGACTGGGAGACATGGCAATATATGGAGCCCGTTTTATAGTTTCAATTTTGTTTTAAATCAGCTGATACAATTGTAGCCATATTTTTGTCTGCTACCAGGTTAAGTAGAGTCGGTCAAATTTGTGGTCGACCATCCTACGAGTGAGATTCTTTTGAACGTCATGACACAACTCGAAATGAAATGTTACTAAATCTTTTATCAAAACTCCTGGACCATTTTCTTAGCTTCAAGTTCCATGTTCCTTAAATGAGTGGACTTCACACTACTTATGTATAATATATGTATATAATATTAGTTTTATTTAGATAAATTATTTTTTTTATATTGACAAAATTAATTAGTAACTCGGGTCCACTGATAATGAACAAGGCGTACGCGCATAAAAAAATCCTACAATCTGTGGACCATCATAAAGGTCCGAACACTATACTTTTTTTAAGTTCTATATATGTATTTTTTTAATTATAATTTTTGTGTTTACCTTTTTTATGGTTTATATTTATTTTTTATTTGTGTTCTGTTTACTTGCGCATAATATTTTTTATTTCTTTCTTTATTACTCTTATCTATAGAAAGGAGATTATGAGCGAGCGAAATGCCAGCTGCTGTCACAGTAAGTATTGCGTAAAATTTTCACAGAATAGACATTTTACATCAAAAAGCCTGTTGTCTATAACATGAACAATATCTTGGCACTACATTTTTACATAACATAATATAAAATATTCTAAGAACCGCCATATTCCTGAGCTCCTGTCGCTCTAAGTTTCTCCGTAAGTGTGCATTTTATATGAAATTACGTCGCGTCATGTGAAGGCTTTTGGTAATGTTGAACTATCTATTTATATTTAGCACTATACTATACTTATATTCTTGTAAGAATACATATCAGTTCTTAATGGCTTGGTACGAGTGGTTACTGAACAAGGTAGGTTCTGCACATGACGGCACATATTTTCGTTAATCTACAGCTGTCCTTTTTCCCGAAGGAAATTATCAAATGTAGCCTACAGCTGCAGGCGCAGCTAGGGGGAGTAGCAGACTCTGACTGAAACCCACTATGTACCTTCTGGATTTGCCTGTGTGCCAGGGCCGCAGTAACTCTTGCGAATACCCCGCAGTACCGGCAACCTTAACCCACAGGCAAGTTCTTAATTCCAATAGCGAATTCTTGTATCCCTCTTCTGAAACATTTTCAGCTTTTAAATATAAACTTCCAAAAAAGATTGATTGCCAATTTTATTATGAATATAACTTGGTATTAATAACAATAAAAGGGGACCTAGTGTAAGTATAAAATACCCCTCCAGGTAATTGAATACTTACATCGAATATAAATAATAAAATATTTAAGACAACACACCAGCCCTGAAGAATCATCAGCGACTATAACTAAATCCAATAACAACGTCTCACGTTCAAATCTAAGCCTTCTTAACTACGATTCGTCACGTTTTCCATTCGCGTTTTTATAAGATAAATGTATTTTAATAAAAATATAATTTGACCTTGAAACCCTTTATAACCTTGTTTAAGTTATGTTCGTATTTATTTACCTGACTACCTGTCTCGCATTTTTTTTTTACTTGAAAAATACTAAATTAGCAATAGTCGTTTTTAAAACAATTCTATAAAATAACTACAACAATAAAAGATTGAGTCTTGATTTTATCTATAACTTTTCTTATTTTGCATGAACTGGATGAAATTGTAATTATTTCACGTTTCATAAACGCGCAGATCTATTTTTTCTTGACCTCTATATAAAGCAACTTAAACAAGTGTCATGAATTTTACTCATTACTCATTCTTTTCAGTACGACTTAATTTTCTTTTTTGTATTTTTGACATTGCGACAGAAATGTAAAATACAAATTATTATATTTAAAAAATATTTTTCTTTCTTATATTTTTTTAACGTCACAGTTTATAAAAAAAATATCTATAATTTCTTCACGCTAAAACTGCTGATAAGATTTTGATAACATTGTACTTAAAAAATATAGTACACATTTTTTTTATCTGAATAATGGTATGAAATAAACATATATCATGCCTTAATATCCCGGATGACAGTCAAATCCGACACCCTCAAGTGAAAAACTTGGCAAACCGAATAACTCAACCATAAGCCCCAATCTTATCACAAACTAAGTTTAAACTCGTTTTAACTTTTGCACCACAATTTTGCTGATTTAATACTTAAACTTTGTAACTTACGTCACTCCGATGTAAAACTACAAGCTGTTCTTATATTATCATCTTGTTTTCTTGGAAACAAATCTGATTTTTGACAAATATTTGTCCTTTATTAGTTGGATTTGTATGTCTAGACAAATTGCCTGAAGCGATTCGGTTGAGCATTTGTCTTATAGAATTATTAGTCCGATTTTATGTCAATTTTATTACTAAAAAACTAGACTAGAAAATTACTTTTTATGAGTATTATAATTTGTATAAAATATGAACTTAGTGATTTATTTTTTTATCATTTGATAATCGTAAAACCAAAGTTCGAACATAATATATTTTTCTTGCCAGCCAGTATAGTCTATTACGGCCCGGGTTAAATCGTAAATTCCTTAGGATGAGTTGTCAAAATTTTTCACTTATGTGCTAATCCTATTTCAATATGATATGAGAGATTTCTTTATGACAAGACATTGAAACTGAGGTTGAAATTGACCTTCAAAAATAGCTGATTTTAAACCTACTTTGAAAAAAAAAACTAGGTCAGTGAAACTATTTATCTTTTATCTAAACATTTAAGTAAATCTTCTATTTAATATGTAAAATTGAAACACATCCCAGATACAAGTCTGATCTGCAGTTCTATCGTACGTGCAAATGTGGCTAGTGAACCATCCACAGTTGTATACAATTTTAATTTTAAATTGACCTATATTCTGCTTTCCCCGTAACATGGCTTATGTATGCAGCTCGATATGCAACGAAAATATTCAACGTTTCTCATTTACTCGCAGATCAACCTGGAACTATACCCGTCTTGAATATAAATTGGAGTTTCTACGAATTCTTCCGTCTTGTATCTCAAGCAATATGCCGTCACGTGTATGTCAATATGTATGTCAGTACTCGGTGATTTAGTTGAGGAGTTTTGTATGGATTTGTCGAAAAAAGTTGGAAGTATTTGCTATTTTTATTGTATTCACAGCGTTTTACTTATTATTTATACGTGTATGGTATAAGCAACAAATATTAGCAAGTCTGTTTGTTCTCGATAATCTATCAAACGATAGAGTATATAACGGACTCTATTACTGAAATATATCCGATGTAACAATGAGCTGATTAACGGTCAATCCTTCTCTATGTGAGAGGAGGCCTGTGCCCAGCAGTGGGATGATAAAAAGGCTGATAATTATGTACAATGAGCTAGTTTAAACATTATTTGACAAAATTAAATCTGACTTTTAACTACTTGTAGCAGCTACTAAAATATAGCTTTTATAATTAAGTAAATAGTGAATATCAACATCAGCCTTATTTACTATCTTACTGGGTACATTGGTAGCTGCCAGACCTGGAACCGCACCCGCACACTCGTACTTGAGAGACTGGTCCTTTAACTACTAGGCCACCACAAATTGATTATTAAGTACTATTTTGAATGTAAATGTCTTAATCAAAATGAATTAAACTGAATTTGTGGGAACACATTATGCTGAACTCAAAACAAATTAGTGATTTCAATTAATCGGCCGATCTCGTTTAACTTAGACTCAAAGTCAGCATTTTTGAAAGTCAAGAACGAAATTAACTTCTAAAACTTTTCGTTAATTTCAAGTTCGTGTAATAGAATCTTACATAAGCACTATTTAAAATTAGATTCGACCAATAAAATGGATTTAGTGGCGTTCTTTGCGAAGATCGTGTTTGTTTTGGTAAGACGTGACATATCAAACTTAAAAGAAGTTACTTACATAAAATCACTTGATGGGCCTTTTTGTAATGTTTCAATCAGTTTCTTTGAAAAATGTTTATATTTTTTAATAATATTATTTTTAATAATTAATATTTAAGTAAAGATAAATTATACATCCTTAAAAAAATTCGCAATTTTAATTGTAACATAAACGTAACGTAACATAATTGTAAATAATCGTAACATCAGTCGGATTGCAGCAAATCAATTAAGAAGTAAAATAAACTTAACATTAAATAAATACATAAGGCTTTAAGCACCGTATTAACGTCACAGATTGATGTCCAAAAAACGTTTTTATTAAGACAAAAGAGAATCGCTGCTCAGACTCTTGACGGTATCCCTTACTCGCGATTTTCTACCCGAGAGAATACAGATTATGTACTTATCGATGTAAGATACTGTGTTACTTATCGGTCTTTTGTTTAGTAATAATTTAAAAAAGGCATTGTTAGATTGTATGGGGTAAGTCTTTTGATTGAACGTGGATTGATGTAGAGGAAGGTGACCACCAATGAAACGATGGATGGGTTGCTTGAAAGACGGTATGGTTGCTCGTTGTGATGACGTGAAACCAACAAGCATGGATGGGGAAGACTATAAAGAAAATTGGGATAAGGGCAGGAGGATGATAATGGTAGGTTATGTTATTACTATCTATGTACTAATTTAGTTAACTTTATATCACCATTATTTGGGTTTACTCATACGGTGAATTATTCTTCAACACTTTAGGTATGATATATTCTTTTGTAAAACACATATTAATCTTATAATATAAATTATTAGATTCTTTTAAATTCATAATAAGTTAAGGACTTTTTGTATGTCATCTATCTCCTGTATTAACAGGAGCATAGCCACGAGTTAAAACTAGTGTTTTATAAAAATAAGTTAGTCGAATATCAAGCGTTTTATTATTATTAAAGTTTGCATGCAATAGTTGAAATTAAATAAGTTTTGAATAACCTTCAAGTGCTTCCAATTATGTTCTCATGTTATTATTTCAATTATTTGTTCGAGAAACTACATCAAACGACTTCGTGTGTTAACTTTATTAATAATACTTTGTTCATAACTTCTTTAGTATATTTGACCGACTTCCCAAAAAGGAGGAATTTTTCAATTCAGATGTAATTCATCATCATCATCGGCCTTTTTACCGTCCCACTGCTGGGCACAGGCCTCTTCACACACAGAGTATGATGTAAGATGATATGATGTCAGATGTAAGTACATTTTTTATTTTAATTTTATAATATTTTAATTTGGCTTATTTCTAAATCATTTATATAAGTATTTTTATGTACTGGCTACTTCTGGTTATATCAATTGATTTAGTCACCATAAACAGGCTTAAATAACAATGTTGTTAGATACTAACTGGCTTTATAAGTACCTACTAAAAACTGAACATTGTTATAAAGACAATTAATGACGAACAACTTATTTCAGGACCCATGAAAAAGAACTAGTTATAACAAAAATGTGAAATATGAATTAAAACCCAATCCAGGAATTAAATGTTTTTCATTTCTGCAGATTGCTGTGTTTATATCTAAAATACATGTTCGGACGGGTTCCGCATAAATTTTCCATTGGATCTATACGTGACCTATATGCGTGACATTTGCGTGAAATATTATGGATATCGGGTGGCGGGTAGTTAAATATGTCTTTAGAATTAGCTCTGGGGCTTGTTATATGAGTTTGAGACGAGAGTTTAATCAGTACAAATCTATATAATACAATATATTGTGTGTTGCGTATTGATAAATAGCAGGATAATGTATTTGAAATATGGCCTACATAAAATACCGCCGCGAGAGGGAACTATTTCTCGCTCCCGGATAAAAAGTAGCCTAGATGTCCTTTCTCACACTCTAGACTATATGTCTACCAAATTTTATTTAAATTGCTTTAGTAGTTTTGGCGTGAAAGCGTGACAGACCGACAGAGTTGCTTTTTCATTTATTATATTAGTAAGGATGACACTCAAAAATAACAAAGCTTTCTATTGGTGAAAAAAAAATCTAAATTGGTTTTAGATCCCCAGGATTCCACGTGAGAAACTAAAATAATTTTGGCATTTCTCTATAATATTAATAAAATGTTATCATAGAATTAAGAGATAAGAAGCTTAATTTTCTTGACTATAAGGAAAATATCAATTTCTTACGGATGATAATGATAAGTACGAAAATTTAAGTATTTTTGTCATACTACCTACAACTAAAATATTTGAAAATAATTTTAAAGAGATTTTTTGTAAAGTTTTCGAAACAACTTTAAAATTTTCAACTGAATTTCATACTACACACTGTCGAAAAGAAATTGAACTTTATCGCCTGCACGCTACTAGTTAACGTTCCTTTTTACCGAGTAACGTAATTACACGACAATTTTAAACTTTTATCGTTTATACAGCAGCTTATTTATGGCATTTTTTATAAATGCAACTAGTTGCCTCCAAAAGTATTACTTGATATTTATTTGATGGAGATGTTTCTCTTAAAATTAAGTATGAATAAAAATGTTATAAAAGAAGTCTACAATATACCTTATACATAGTGAAAATTATAGCAAAATATCTTGAAACAGAAAGAAAGAAAATGCGTTTAATTTCGTAATTGAAGACGCATAATATATAAAAATTAAATTAAAACAATACAGAGTATTATGCGTCACAACCACGCAATACGGCCTTCGCTCCACGTGATGCTAGGACCTTATGCGTGACAGAATCCCAGCGCTGATTTTCAGCGAACACTAAAGTTATGACGTCAAACGGGTGATTAACTAAATATATAAATATAAATATTTTCCCATACACAAAGAGATCTCAACACAAAAACCTTACATAAAAATGTTAATATTTTTAATCAAAAATTACTTATATTATAAAAATACTTTGAGCTACAATATCAGCATTATAATATCGAGTCTAAAAACAGGCAACTCGATTTTATCTACGCAGATATAAGCTGGAGCCGAGTCTTTTGTGTCGTTTCTAATGCAAGACTGTCAACAATACAAGAACAACAACGTTATGAGATTACGCTGTTTGAGCTCGCATTTACGTTTTACTTTTACAAATGCACAACTTTTTGCACAGTTTTATGAAACACTGAGGTTTTAACAGGTTTTAAAACTTTCTGTGCAAGATTGAATTAAACTAAAATACTAAAGAGTTTTCAGTTATTATATTATTTTAAAGCTTGTTATGTTAAGTGAATTGGAATGATTCTGTGAGTGTTATCACAAATGATGATTGTTCAGCTACTATCGGGACACCTTTTCACACACGGTCGGTTTTCCCCATGGTAAGCTATTGATTAGCTTGTGTTATGGGTGCTAACACCTGATAAACTACACATAGTTTACATAATATCCGTATATCCGTACCCAGACCACAACCAACAAGCATACTCATCACACAATGTCGACCATGCCGGCTATCAAACTCGGGACTCCAGTTGGCAGTCCGATGTGGTTACTATTGCGCCAACGGGGTCGTCAATATTAATATCAACTGTTCATTTCATAATAGGTACCTAAAAATTTCGCGAAGTACAAGCGTATATTGTTATATGTTCAATACTACGCGTATTGACAAAAAAGGTACGCATTCCATAAAATGTATATATGTATATTCGTTACAATGTCAAATGGATTTAAATTGAACAAAAATGCACTATCGCTGTATGCAGCGCTGTTATATTAAATGCACGACAGAATGGCGAATATTATGCAGAAATGATGACAAAGATTTCGTCAGTTGCATCGGGGTTATTGACTGGATAAATTGGCGAACTGAATATAACAGATATTATTGGGACAGTATTGAGAGTGAAGCGCAGCTTTATTTAAATTGTTTGTTGAAAAAAAATATCATAAACTTATATTGATATAATTATGTAGATATACATAATTGTATATACCTTCTATATTTGACTTTTTTTTTTGTTTGAGTGGGCATCTCGCAGTTCTGCCTAAGGAGGCTGTTTACTGCTTAACCGGACAAACCCTGTGGATGCCTAGAATTTAAGGCCTCCAGCCAGGGGGCTCTATATTTGACTAACACAAAGTAGTATATAGAGGCTGTTTTACAATATTTTATAAACTTATGTGCATGATAGTATTCTAACACGCTAGTTAAAAGTCCGTGGAATCTCGCTTTAGACAGTTTTGACGTTCAAACATTAATTTTAAGTGTCTAACTGACCACCAAAAATGGCGAGTGCAACGATAAGCGCTATCGTAATGCTCAATGCGGGTTGGTGATTTCAGACTTTATAGTCCAGGTTTCCTCGAGATGTTTTCCTTCACCTTTAATCAGTTATTGGTGTCCAAGACATAATAAGAAAGTACTTATAACATATAAAAGCTACATTGGAACTTGCTTTGGAATCGAACCCGCATCCTCATACTTGATAGGCTGGTGCTTCAACCACTAGGTCGCCACGATTTCAACGCTTACTTGAATATTAAATTCAATTAATGTTACGATAATAAAACGATTTGCACTTATACTGATTAATTCAATACTCTTAACGATAAAATAATAATTGATTCCAGATACTTCATACAATTGGTCCGTAGCAATTCATTAAAGAATTAATCACTTATATTTTATTAATATTACAAGTTAAATGTAACTCGGTCTGTATTTCTATCACTTTGTTTTTCGTAGAGAAAGTAAGAAACAGATAGAATGAGATGGACACGATAAACTTTTCATATTCTAGTCATGAATTCGTTCAGGATGTGAGCGAAGCCGCAGGAAATAAATAGTTAACGAATACATTTGTATGTAGCATCTTAATTTTATAGCCTTGTAGCGCCGTGTAGCACCGTAGCTCGAAAATATGGGGCGGTGGCGTAGCATTGTAATCACGTAGCGGAAACCGAGAAATGCTGCCTACGCCGTAGCATAGAAGTGTAGCAAGTACTGAGTACTAGCAACACTAGATAATAGATTTGAACATATTGCATGATGTTCAAATCTATTTTAAGTATGTATTATTAATTTTTTACTTACCCAACCGCATCCAAAATTTACAGAATGTAAATAAAATAGCCGAAGTTTAGAACTCGCGGTCCTTGTTTGCTGTAGCCTTAGAAATTGTTAATCTGTTAATCTTAAAACTGTTAATCTTAGAAATTACTGGATATCATGTATCACTGAATGGCTATCCTAGATAGCCTATATCTGGGAAGGCTATAGGCTACTATTTATCTGGGGTCACAGAATCGTAATATTGGAGAATCTTCCACGGGACGCGGATAAAACCGCTGGCTAAAGCTAGTCTTAAAATATTGATAAAATAAAAGGTACCTATTCAAAAGTAATAATAATAGTAATTTTCAAACAACGCTATGAACCCCAAACACTCAGTAACAAGGATCATATTATTTTACAAATGGTTTTCGACTTCCACGTGCAAAGTTTCTGTGTAAACCGACTCTATTACTATTTCGAGGAGGCTTCAAACATAAGCTCTTAGGCTTGATGGGAAACGACGTTTGAACATCTTCGCGAATATTGGGAATTTTGGCGTGAGTTTGTTTCTTAAACCAGCTTATGATAGTAGATAGGATAATACTGTTTCTTTTTGTGAGAATCAAAAATCTACAAGCCTACCTGCGTTATCAATAGCGCATTGAGCCACAAGTACCTGAATAAAAAATGTTTCATTGATATCTTTAACATAATTAAAAAAAAATGTAAAACTAAGTGCTAGATATAACCGTGTTCGTGATATAAAAAAGAAAGAATTACTAAATCTTATGTACTTCTAATTAACAAATATTGTAATGTATTTTGTTATATATAGATGTAATTAGTCTGTAAGCTTTCTTTAAAATAAAATAAATAAATAAAGCTCTAAGCTAAGTAAATAATTTTAATATACCTAATATTGAATTGTACAAAAACACTAAAAATCTGAATTTCCAACTCTCAGAGGGCTATTCTGTAGCATATCTAAGAGGACAGTACCCCCACCATTTTTGTAGTATACAAATGTTCATCTGCAAAGTGTAACCTTTTCTTTACTGTATTCACTACAAAACCTCTTGTGCAATAAAGTATTTTTCACTTAATTTTTCATAACATTATAAATATTTATATATGTTGTCATCTTTAATGAAATTATTGTAATGGAATTTCAGAATTATGCAATCATCTTTCATTTATAAAAAAAATATGTCATTACGGCAGCGATAGATCAATTGGACTGATTGGATAATAATATCAATTATAATATTTGACAGAAACAAATTGAATAATCATGTTTGGGGGACAATCTAGGTCAGGCAAGTACCCAATGTATATATATGTAAACATACTATATTTACTTGCTAATGTATGTCTTAGACACCAATTACTTATTTAACTTGAAGGAAAACATCTTGAGGGAACATTTTTTTTTCCGTCGAAAATCATCAAATGGTCTTGCTGAGGGTGCAGCTGGAGGGAGTGTCAGACTCTTACTGACTAAAACCTATACCCCAGATGTTTCTTCTAGAGCTCCCTGTGTATCAGGGCCACGGTAACTCTTGCGAACAATCCCGCAACGCCGAACGATCTTGAGCGAACCTTTGAATTTAAAATCTGAATTCTCTGTACCCAGCAGCGGGACAATAAAACGATATAATACGCATCATCTTACGAGCATCCTTCAATATGGAGTTCAAAATAAACTTGATCTCCAGGGGTAAATAGTATTTATTGTTTATATTCACGTGCATATAAGATTGCAGAACTCAACAAGATGGTTAAAATTTTAATTTTTACTTTCCACTGCGAACAACCACGAGCATTGAACATTTTGATTGCCAAGGCGTGATGTTTTTCAAACTTTTAAACTAAAGGTTTATTCAGAAACAACCTACTTATGTATTTAAAAAATAAAACACGTTCAAAGGTACACCGTCCACTGAACAACTTGAACAGAATACCCAAATCGACGTGGAAATAGCCGCCAGAGCCGGCGATAAATTCTCCTCGCACGAATATTAAAACCTAGGAAAGATAAAGCAATAAATTGCAAGGTTCGTTGTCCGGAGCGGGCGATATCGCGGACACTCGCCGGACGGTCCCGGACGATCCCGGACAGTGGCCGTGCGGATACCGCGACCATAACTCAGGGAGTCCTTCCCGTGCGTATCGAAAATGAAAAGACTTTCTTCGCACTGATGATGCATGGGACGCAGTGACCTTGACCAGGCTTTTGTTCGTGTTACAATATTTCGCAGCGCCCATAAAATTGAGCACGCATTTTATAACCACTTGTCAAGTTTTATTACGAAACTGTCAAGTCGTTCATATCATCTTTATAGACCACACATAAAATGGAAACTTTATTTTAATAAGCTGTGATTTTGTCCGATCAATGCATTCAATACTACAGAAGTCATCATCAACACAGGCCGAGTATATGAAGGCTGATGATGATGATCCTTTCGTACCGAGAATCATGCTCAAGGCGGATTGTCATTTCAGACTTAGTCTAGGTCTTTTCAAGGTGTTTTCTTTCACCTTTCCTCAGACACCAGATAAAAGTGTTTTTAACAATAGACCACAATGACATACTACAGAAAAATAAAGTAACACAAAATTGCATACCATTCTAAAGACCCTATATAATCACAAACACATTTTGAAAGCTCTGTTATAACATACTCTCCTAGTACTCGATATTGCTATTCAGCGAACACGCTCGGTATTGTAATGTATAGCTCCACTATGTTCACGTGGCTAATTGCCAATTATAATCGAAAGCAATTTTAATCTGGCATAGTGAACCTTTTTTGTCCTATCTCTCTCGTTGCTGGCGTAATCAGAGTCAATCTAGGTTAGCTGTACCACACTTTGTTAGTAGAATAAAATTTATGAAGAGTTGTACCCACGTCATGCTTTTTTAAATGCTTAATTTATTTGACTTTTTTTTCGATAATTCATCTTTTTTATGGTATAAATTAGGCTTATTAAGTAAAATTAAATGTTATTGGATTTAAATCTGTATGAAAACTTGTTCTTAATGGTATTTTTTGCGATAACAATAAGTGTAAACACTAAAAATAATACAAATGAAACAAGTTTTATTTTTTTATCTTAAACGCACCAAGGGTTAATAATTGCCGAGAAAAGTCCTTCATTTATTCTTATCATCTAAAATTATATCCAGTTTTCTGAATATTCTTTCTTTTTTTTCAATCATCACACCTTTTAATCAAAAATACTGCTTTACACTAATTTAATTTCACAGAAAAAATTATGTAGATTTCAAAACACTGCTTAGATTTTCAATCAAATCTCTAGCTATACAGTTATTGATAAGCAAAAATACGTAATAAGACATAGAATTTGTGAACAGATGTTCAGGTCGGCAAGTACACAAGTTCAAAATTGCTTGGCTTGCAGTGGAGCTAGTTATAATAAGCCAAAAGTTCCTTTGAAGATCCTCATTCTGATTTCTAAGAAGACTGGCTTTAGATCTAGCTTAGTTAAGCTAAGTTAAAATTGCAAACAAACATTTCTAAAATATCCGCGAACATAATGTACTATGCTAGCAGTGGCCTCGCGCCGACGCGATCACATTTTTCGTTACTGAACAAATGGGCACGAACCATTTTGGTGGAATGTCAGCTTTGTAAGTTATTCTTTAGTCTCATAGGCACTACTACAATTTGATAAACTTAATTTACTGTTCGTGTAAGGTTTTGGTCACAGAAGCTGCTGGCAGCAGAATGAGGCTTGTAATTCAACAACTTTCCTATTTCGTATAATTTACAATATGTTACTCTCGAGAATAAATGATGTAGTATTCCCAATATATGTAAATGGTTAATAAACCTTTTTAGGGTTCCTAACATCAAAATTAACAAACGGAACCCTTATAAGATCATTTTCTTAATTACCAACTATATAATAAATATTGAAATATTTTGTTGGTTACATTTTTACTATAAAATGGCTGAACCGATTACTGACTATGTATTGGTTTTCTTATGACGGTGAACTTTTAACTAATAGATCTAGGTTAAGCTGATAGAGATGAAATTTGGCGTAGGTTAATAAAATATAGTTGGTATTCAGTGGGAGTTTATATGGGTATATTATTTATCAAGGTTTGGGAAGCAATTCCCTAAAATAGCGATAGTAAATGCGGTATAATAGCTAGGTTAACAATAACAGATGCGATTGAGACTAGTTATTTCGATCAATCGGACTACATTTCGAGAATTTCAATGCTGTAGCGAAGCAAATCCTGTTGCGATACTCACAAACTTGGCTTATGCTTAGACTGGGGAACAAGTTGCGATGCTAGAAGCAACTTGTTGACTTAGCTGGCAGTTACTTATCTACTCACTGGTAAAAATTGAAGCACTGATTATATAATATTTACTTAAATGTTTTATAATGCAATATGCAAAACACAGAATAAATTTGATTCTAGAAGCGGCCAGTGAAGATGACATTGAAGAAATATAATGTTAAGTAGTTGAGATAAGTTTTAGACATTTCTTTGTTGTAGTTTCTATTCTACGAACAATACAATAGGTGTCTACAATAAAACATATCTTAGTAATTTTACATACATTTCTTTCCAATTACGGAAAAAAAAAATAACCTACCTGAAATGAAAAAAGAGAATGGCAAGATTTTGAAGGTGGTCATAGATCACAGAATTTGTATATTCATAATGTGGTACAAACCACAGAAAATAGCTAGTAATAGTATGAATGACCTTGTTTGATTTTATTTTTTCCTCAAAAGGGATGCTTATGGTATTTCCTTTAAACATGGTATGTACCTATTGAATATGATAAAATTATCCCACGGAAATTTAGTTTCCTGAAGGAACGGATGTAGAACCAGAAACTAATTTATTATCAGAGATTAATTCCGTTATGATTAAATATCTTGTGTTTGGCACAATATTGTGAATGTTATTGTTGTAAATTACGAAAACATTAAACCAAATTTTATTATATCGCACTTTGATTATTTATTTGATAATTCTGGTATGCCCAGAATTTCCTGTTATAAAATATAGTTCAAACCCATTTGTTTAGACGGAACATTATTTTATTGTAGGTTTTATCGGAAAATAAAAAATAAAAAAAAAAACTTATTTATAATATATTTATTTATCTAATCACTTATGTATTTTTACAGTAAATTTATGATGAAAGAGTAATATAAAATACAATAACATAAAATAGTACAAAGTTACATGAGACAAGAAGACTATACACAGACTACACAAAAACTGTCTCTTCCAGCAGACCCACTATGGTATCTATGGTATATATTTGTTTATATATCTCTCTCTAACTTGACAATGATTTTTAGATGACTATTAATGTCAGGATTAATCAAAACATCACAAAGCCATCCACAGCTACACATGTAACCCTCGAAATATGCAAAAGCAATAAACGATGAATATGTAATTGTTGTTCGAGTTTGTGTTGGTTGTCGCAATGATAACTTTCTGTAGCAATGTGCGAACTAACATTTATATACTAGTAGCTGTTCCCCGCGGTTTCACGCGCTGCCTGAAGGAACTACTTCCAGCATCTGGATAAAAAGTAGCCTATGTCCTTACTTAGGCACTAGACCATATGTTTACAAATTTTATTTAAATTGGTTCAGTAGTTTTGTCGTTAAAGCGTGACAGACGGACAGAGTTACTTTCACATTTATAATATTTGATAAATAAATGATATTTATTTTGCAAATAGGTTGAAATCAACACTTTTACACGTCAACACATTTTTTATAAAAACGAAATGAGGTCGGCATTTCCTAACTGACTACCTTGAGAAGAAACGCCGAAACAAACTCAAGGTTCACAGTAGTATTAGTTAGGATTCGGTGGACAGTACAGTGAAAGAGGATGGCTTGGAGTTCCTTAGTGCTTTGTGAAGGTAACAATGGTGCGGTGGCTATGTGGTTAACGGTTGAGCTGTGTATTAAAGATTCTATTCCTCTTAAGATTTGACAGCTTCAAAGAAAATAAAGATTAAATATTTTTCATATTATGTTCAATTAACTTTTGTACATAACTTTGATTAATAAATATTATACTTAAAAAAAGTATCTTATACAAGTGTGTATATTTGTAGGTAACAGTAATAAGTCTGCGTAAATAAAAAAACACATTTTGCCCATTATGTTCAATAGTGGGTAATGATAAGCTAGCTAATATATTTTGTCTGACGATGACTTTAGTGGTACATGATCAATCACTGTTATAACAATCATAAATATTTCTTCAAATTATCTTTACAAAGTATCAACTTAATGGTCTAACATAGAGAATGATAAATAATTCATATAACCTCTGTCTAAGACTTTCTGCAATGACAATTACAAATGTGATAATATGTCATAGTGTTCGGTTTAAACACATTAAAAGGATTTAATTAATATATCGTTATTTGAGTGCTAGTCAGCGTCTTATCTTGAGTATCTTATTAAGTGCTATAAAAGGATTACGTGATATTATATCGATAGATTAATTCGATAAATCTTGAACATTTTGAGGTCGAAATAATTTTTTTTTACCTACCGAAATGATACGAATTTGTGAGTTTGGTGTTTTATAAATAAAAAAACACACTGCATACTGCGCTGCACTGCACACTGCAGGATAAACTATACTTAGGCTGATAGTTGACTGACTGTTTATTTTGAAGGTAATCGTGAATACAATAAGATTTTTAATCGATCTGGTACCGGTTGGATACTTTATCGTTGTTATGGGAAAACTGCCATTCATATTCATACTGATTTTATGAGCTCGATCAAGTTGTCGGTCGACTAAACGACTTGTATTCGACAGCTCTAAATGAAATACCTATTTATTAATTTATAATTATTTTTTCACAAGAATTGGTGATTTTTTTTTAATATAGAAGACTAACTAGTTACCAGTTTACTCTATGCAGAGCACTAAAATTTCATTAAACAGATACTTAATTTAGTGACTACCTTCATTAGTATTTCCCAAATATCCCAGCTTAGCGGTAATAATGTTGATACCTTCATAAGGTAGAGTGAACTAGGCCTAACCTGCCTCCCTGGGGCGCCCACAACAGGTCATATAATTAAATAATTACCCTAAGGTTGGGTACGTATACATACATTAGCATTTACTGCCGTGATTTTGATTAATATTATTTTGATAATGGAAGTATTATTTAATGTTGGATTTCGTGGCCGGCTGATATACAACAAAAGTTTGAAAAAGTTTATTTTAACTATTGAAGGTATTTTTCAAGTTCTGCTGGGGCTGCGGCTTGTCACAAGAGTTACTGTGGCCCTGGCATAGGGACCTCCCGAAGGAATAAAGTGAGTTTTAGTTAGTAAGAGTCTGACACTCCCTCCAGCTGCACCCTCAGCGAGGGATAATTTGATGATTTTTTAAAGTGCAAAAAAAAAGTAAAAAAGTTGTATTTATTAACTAACCATTTAAAATAAAAGCTATAGATTTTTAATACACAAAACAATTCTTATAAACTGCCATCTAAAGCCATAAACATCAAGTACATAAACATCAGGCTAATTTAAAAAAAATACTCCTATGTAAAATAATAAAGTTCCAACATATATTCTTAAATACAGACCTACATTTTCAAAAAGGCTTCTGCAACATCACTTGTTAAATTTTAAAACAGCCGACACGTTCAGACTTACATAATAGGCTTTCTGACGAGCCGTAAGACCTTAAAGCACTCCACGCCTACGGCTCAAGAAAGGCTGACGTTATTTAAACCAAAAACATCATCTTTATTCTACACATAATGATTCCTCTTACTCCAAAATAGTGTTCGCGAATATCGACCGTCAGGTTTTTAGTACTTTTTAACGAGAGTTCCGAAGCACTCTGGTTGGCTAAAAAGTCTCAAAGATTCAATTTCCGTGATGGAAAACCTACTTAATTGCTCCAGCTTCTTTATAGAAATTCTTTTAACTTTGAACTATCTTAGCTTCATACTTAATAAGTTTCCTTTACTTACATTAAAAAAGGAATCTCTTGGAATACCTTTTTTGTTTTCTGATGTTTGTTGAGATACAAGACTTGTCGTTTGAATAAATTCCTGCGTTGTGTTCGTCTTTGTCATTATTTACAAGTTGGAAATTAATATTCTAGTTTATAATAATTCAAATATTATTCTAAAGCAGAATTATTATTTATAATTTAATGAAGTAGTATTTCAAAGCTATTGTAGTAACGAGCATTGAGCGTTGACTTCAAACATAGTTCAAATAAATCAAAGATTGGCACGAGGATGATTTACATTGCTCTTTTTGACAGCCTTCAAACAGAACTATGGCCTAGTAAGCGTTCAATGAACCATGAACTCTATCGGTATTATGTACAGATTCCAGCACATCAAGCTACTACAATCTGTCAAATTTCCTTAAAAGATTTCAACCATATCTTTGAAGCTTATGATTCAAAGTTGATTAGGAAAATTTGTCAGTTTTGTGTAGCTTTATGTGCTGGCGTCTGTACCTTCCATCTTGAAACTAAAGCTACAGTTCTCCAAGAAGTTATATTTGTTTGTTGCTGACTATTGAGTGGAGTGATTTGAGGAATTCTTCAATAAAGTGATTATATTCCGTGAACTTAGTACAAACTACTTCGGGGTAGAATTTACTAAAGTATTTGCCTCAACAGGTATGCAGGAGAAAATTGGACATTCCAAGTATTATTTCCGATCTACAAGCTTTGTTTACAATAATTTCCCTATTTCTAACAAGTTCTAAATCTCTATCTATCCGTATTATTCCTCTAAAATTAATGTATTATAAGGAAGTAAAATGACAATCGTATAAGTAAGAACAGAACACACACTGAATTTTCTTTCAGACCCAAGATGTAAGTATGACCCAAAATATATTGTTTGATGCAACTTTTTAATTGTCAATACGTGTAAATATTTTTTATCGTATATGTATTATTCTTTTACATAAAAAGAATAATGTTTTAGAATAATTTAAAAATTTTAAAATAAATTTAAATATTATTAGTATTTGGTAATACTATAAAGGTATTTTTTTTAATTCACGCGCAATTAAAGCTCAATCCTTCTCTGTATGAGAAGAGGCCTGCGTCCTGCGTCTTGATGGAGCTCTTTGTGTCAATCCCCACGGCAGGCCTCGGCTCAAAGGGGCCCGAAGGTTTAATAGTACATAAAGATAAATAAAGAGTCGTCCTGTCCTTAGTTCATTTGTAAACTCGCCTTCAGAAGGAATCAATTCAGCATTTTTCCCAACAAGGAACAAACGCCAGCACATTCTAATTCTAGTTAGTAGATCGCTCAACTCATTACGAACAACTTAATTTTAGAGTTGTTTACACAAAACCTGTGGTGGAAGTGAGGAAACTTCCACCTTCTTCGCTGAAGTTCCGAAGTTCTTTGACGAAGTTTTTTGTTTAATGTGGAATTTCAATGGTCTCGCTAAGCGGTTGGTTGGATTTCTTTCCTTTTTTTTGTTAACAATTTTTTTTTCTTCGACAATCAGAACAAAAAAGTTGACGAGTTTTGTGTGTGGTTATTTATAGAGTTTGACTTGTTCGAATAAAAAATATGGCATTTTAAAAAGTTCTTACTTTAATAATAGCTCAGGAATTTTAGGAGCTCCATGCGGAACTAGAAGTTTTCACCTCGACTCACTGTCACGAGTTTACCCTCTGTTGTGCAAGGCTTGGCGTTTGACGTTGAATGTACGTACTTAGCAGTTTGTATACGTGTAGTGCAACAGATTACAGTCAAGTCTTAGAGAGAAGTTACTGTTGCTTTAGATACTAGAACATATCGCCATAGCCTTTGTGAGCTTCACTGTCGAAGACGACTGCACTTGATGTGCTTGATTTTGCTGTGATTTTTTCTCAAGATACGTTCTCTTAGATATTATCATCACCTTGATGGCCTAGTGGTTAAAGCATCAGCGTCTCAAGTATGAGTGCGCAGTTTCGACTCCAGGTCAGGTAAGTACCAATGCAACTTTTCTAAGTATATCTTGGAAACCAATGGCTCATTAAGGATGAAGGAAAAAATGTCGAAGAAACCTGGACTATAAACTCTGAAATCATCAACACATATTGAGCAAGCGTGGTGATTTACACTTAATCATTATCCATGTGAGAGTAGGCCTATGCGCACCTGAGGGACGATAAGCAAGCGGACTATAAACTACTCTATTCGAGATATCTTCAACAATGAGTTTTAGGAACAAAACAATACCAGTAAAGTTATTTCAAGTACTTGTCTCCAATACAAGAGGTTCCCAATTCATCATTCAAATGTCAGTTGGCCGATAAGAGCCCGCTGTTTGCCCCCCAGTGGACACAATTATTAAGAGCAACATCTCCTACCCTTTCGATAAAGGAGTTTGCACAATTGGAGATCGTATTTCACTTATTTATTTCTGAATTTCGGACAGTTATTTTCCGGACGTTCGGACAGTAAATAAAGTGAGAACGCGATGTCATTAAAAGTTTATGTATCTGTAGATAATAATCTTTTGTGAAGTGATATAATTTTCTTTTTGGATATTTATCCATATAGTCGCCGTTGAATGGTCATATTCGTATATTATATTTTATTTAATAATATAATATATCGGGACTTCACACACGTTTTTTTTGTATTTTTTATTTTTTTGTGTTCTGTATTGTTTTAAAAGTTTGCTACAATGCAGAAACATCTACATCTCCTGGGAAATAATTCCCTCACCCGGATAAATACTAACCTATATACTTATGACTAGTAATTCCTAAGATTCTCGCATCAAGCAAGCAAAAAAATTAACTAACTCGTCTTTATAATTGAAAGCCTTAAAACAAGTTTGCCCATCTATATCTGTATCTACATATATGCTAATACGTCAAATTCATATAAAACAGTTCACTGATTAAACCATGAATAGGGGCAGCCCTATTGACATAATGTCGGGCACTATTCCAACTTCAGCTGATTGGGATTACTCAATAGAAAATCTCAATTGAATGACTGAATTACTTATACTATGGTGTAGATTTAACAACCTCTAAAGAAAGCGAATAAGTCTTAATTACTACATACAGACGACAGTACATCAAGCTTCTACAATTAACTTTATCACTGAAACATAAGGTTCAAAGTCGATTGGGAAAAATTTTACAGTTTCGGTAGCTTGATGTGCTGGCGTCTGTACCAGATTCTATTTTAACTATTTACACTTGGGACCGCTACTATAAAAAAGAAAAGAAAATTATACAATAAAGTCTCATCGGCTAAGAATCGCTGTTTTGCGAGGCTAAATTGATATTTAACATAATAAAGTACCTAACAAATTCTCAGTACAACAATCTAACTCACGCTTCTATCTGAAAATCCCGAAAATATTCTATTTACTTGAAACAAAGTCATTCGCAAGCTATCTAAAATTCCCAAAGACTGCATACAGTGCATGAATGGCGGAGTTTCTGAAGCGAACAGTAGGTACAGGCCGCCCAGGGTACAGTTGTAGTCCACCTACAGTTTGCCCAGAATAAACTTTTATTTCCCGACGTATTTGTTTCAACAAAACGAGCCAGGGGAAGAGTTTCATAGCTAAAACTTAGAACGTTGAGAAGGTTTCTCTAGATTGCAATTCTACGATTTTGTTTTAATATTCTGTAAACGAATGGATATCTTTTAAAAAGAAATTTTATATTTAACAACTTGTTTTTTTTAAGTACATAAAAAATATAGCTCAAAAATAAAATATGGTTGAAAAACTTACTTTAAATTGTTTAAATTATTTCCAAAAAATAACATGTCGTGTTTTGTTTCTTTTTTGTAAACTTATTAACAGAAATAAGTATAACTAAAAACTTAAAAAGTAAATAAATATAGCAAGCTAGTTACACAAAGATATTAATGACTGAATGATTAAATAAAAAAGAATTTACGGTCGTTACGACGTGCGACAACAAGCAATTGACAGCACCCTGTTCAAATGATGACACTTAGAAGCGCGTGACAGGTTTCTTTCAGCGCGAAATGTGTCGCTTGTAGAAAAAGCTAGCGTATACGCGCGACAAAGTCTACTAATGTGAAAATGCGATTGTTTATTAACAAACAAGTACTTGCAATGAAGAATAATTTTCAAATATATTAAACATAAACATTGTACAAGCTACTTTACACCAAGACGGAGACCACGAGAGATGACCGTGAATCACGATCTCCGGGGCTCGGGGACGCTATCTGACGGTTGACAAAACACTAGATACGGCCCGTCAATATTTAGCCAGACCATCTCGACCTACATCAAATGTAACGAGATTAAATGTTAACTTTGATTTGATTAATTTATATTCGACGGTTCGTCTTAACTAGCGACCAGGGTATCAGTTTTGAGAAGTGGTATAATGCAATGAAAATATTTCTTGGGATAAGGTTTACAATAATATATTACTCTCACACATAATAGTAAGTGAATATTACAGAAGCTATTTATCTCTAGCGATATTTTTATAGACGCTAGCACATCAAGCTACTAATATCTGTCAAATATCCTTAATAGATTTTCAACTTTAACGCTGAAACATATCGTTTAAAGTTGATTGGGAAAATTTTACAGTTTTGGGTGGCGTGATGTGCTGTCTGTACTAATAGCGTACTATTTGTTCGTTGTCATTAGATACTTTCATATACCTTTTTGTTTATTTTTCAAACATTGACCAGTACACCTAACGCAAATGGTATCAAAATAAGGAAAATGTATTAGAAAACCAATTCCTTCTCATTACTGCCACAATAATGTACCATAAACAAAAGTAACACACTCCACAGTCGTTAACCAACAAACAAACGTTCTGCTACAGTTTCTGAATATTTAATACCAAACACTACCCAAACACAGGTGTTCGGTTCTCGGACGCGGTCGTTTTTATTTCCAGCACACATTGTTAAACGCTTTCTCGGTACTGTTTCTTTATGCCTCGGTACTGTGAACTCCTTGATTTTTATGCTCGCCTGGTACTTGCTGGGCAGCTATTAGTTAGTTGTCGATTCTAACAAGCAATTAGCTAATGGGACATTTCTGGAAATTTTTAAACAGCATGTTATTTTAAACAATTTGATACACTAATAAACGCTGATTTGTTTATATTTATAATATCAAAGATATAATATAGAATGTCATATGTTGTGCTTTGATCGACTGAAGACGGATATGTATGTATTGAACAATATCTTAATGAACGAACGAACAATCTCACAGCCTGCATTTCTTAGAATTCCTTATTTTTATGTTTGCCTAGTACCTACTGAGCGTTTATAGCTACGAGTATTAGGTACAAAAATAGTTTAAAGTAAGTCCAAGAAATATAAAGCGAAATAACATACCAAGACATCCATATTATTTTAAATTTTATACCTAGTATGATATTTTTAAAAACTGGTATGATTTAGGTGAAAAAAATACTTTTATTAATGGCTCTCATTATCCCCTGCCCTTATCCCTCGTTAACGATCACTATGTACGGAGCTTTGGTGTTTTTAATTTTTTTATTTCAATGTGATTGCATTACTACTCCCATTAACTAATTGTTTTTGTTAGTTGTGTAGCAATTAATTGCTTGTCGCTTCGTTAGCAACAATTCACCTGATAGGATTCCTGAGAAATATAAAATCTAACACATAGAAATAGACTATTATTTACGCTACTGCTACTGTAGAATTTCTGTATAACTTTAGCACAGACTTTAGTTTCTACGGAAGCTCGTTATTACCTAACTCGCCAACTTGTCGTATATGTCGCGTTAGAAAATGCCAGTTTCTAATAAGACTTCAATATCTCTGTCGTTTATAAATATATTTCAGCGTAAATTGTAAATACCATTAGATTATAATCTGTCTCGCGAATTTTGAACTATCGAAAGATTGTAAACCTCAACCTACCTACTGCCTACAGTTAACAAGCTTATTATTATTCGTTAGATTGTAATCTGTCGAAGTGAATTCGTCAAAATGTAAAATCAAACGGCATAGGCCCCGTATTAAATTTTAAGCAATAAGTCGAGAGTTGCAATCTTACGAAAGTTCAGTATCGCGAGATAGATTCTTATCTAACGCTCTAAAATAATATAAAGCAGAATATAGTCAAAATATTCACATTTTGATGCCCTTAATAATAATCGCAACATTTTTATTTAAATCGGTATTGTAGCCATCAACATTTTTATTCCCATTCTAAACTTGCATTTCTACTACAAAATAAATTACACCATTGTTTACATAACAATAGAATAGCATGCAATTCTTCATAGCAGAACCAACATAAAATAAAGTAAAAATGAGAAGTGACCTTTACGACCCTTGAAATGTCTGTTCTCCCCACAAAATGTTAGCGTAATGACATGACGTAGTAAATATGAAAAAATATATTATTTTGTCAACGTTCAAACGAGATTACAAAGAAGAAATACAGCCTCCATGAAACTGCGAGGTTTCGTTGCGAGTTGTTCAAGATTATTTAGTTATTGCTATCTTATTTTCAGATTACGTACGAAATGTGTTCAGCTTATGAGTTTGTTGACCTGTGTGAGTATTTTTGTAGACATTTAGATGTTTTTTTTTTTTTTTTGTATGGAGTCAATAATTGTTTAAATTAGGTTTGAAGATGATTAGATATGTCTTTTCTTTGCTCTAGGAAAAAAATCTATTACGCATCCCCTTCCCGTCGGGGGACTGGGCAGGGGTATGTGGGACTCAACGGTAAAACAATGGTAGGTCTTTCCCGGTATACCTACTAAAAATATCCAGCGGCACTCCGACCTAGTAGTAGTCTATGGCGTCCAGTCCCCCACCGGTTTAGATATGCCTGGAAAATATGACATAATATTACTTATGAGATAACGTTAGGTAGAGATGTATGAAATGAGATACCTATCCCGATCTCAAATAAAATTATGATAATGATCACATTATCTCGTATATATAATAATATTATTATATCCGTATAATTAACACGCGTAGTTCAATTCAATCAAATCTATGGATAAATTGGTTTATATAATTACAGTTACAGCTTCGCACTAGTGGATTTGCCGCGCGTCAAGGCGATGATTGTACGGGCATTACGTTGTAGCAAACAATTGACAGTTACTGGTTCAAAGGATGGCATTTTAAATCGCGTGACAGGTTTTTTCAGCGCGAATGTGTTTTATTTTTGTGGAAAATCATCAAGTGATAAGGTGCAGCTAGAGAGAGTGTCACACTCTTACCCCTTTCATATACAATATAGCGAGGCCTCAAAAAGTACCGGCTTTAGTACTAGATTTAGACCATTAACTTTGTTCTAGAAGATGGTTTAAAGGTAGCACTCAAGGCGGTACTTTTTTAAGACCACCAAGGCTTAGTGACTAAAACCCATTATGTTCCTTCTGGAGGTATTTGTATGCCAGGGTCACGGTAGCTCTTGCGAACCACCCGCAGACGCGGAGTGTGCCTCTCGCAGAACCAATCGTTTACGCGCGACAAAAGTCTCTAAAGTGAAAAATTAACTGTAATTTTAAAAACCAATTTATTTATTGACTTTTATCAGCTACTTAAGAAACTACAGATGAAAAGCATTATTCAGATTCCACTATCCACGCATAGTTCAAATTCACGCACTTTTGGTTTGCGGTGCTCACTGGCAATTTAGAGCGATTTTATCTTTTAACCAGCCGTATTAATGCCAAATGGTGGTTTCTAGCCGGCCAGTGGTTTGGCGCTGTTTCCACTGCGCTTTTGTTAACCGCTATGCTGATTTAGGTGCCTAATGCTATGTACGGATTTTGGTATAGCATTTGCGTATTTTTTTTTTATTAAAGGCCCGTGATTTTTTTGCCTTATGTTGTTTTGTGCTTTTCAAAGTAATAAGGTGTAATTTATTAACTGTTATGTTCTTCATACCAGAGAGACTAAAAAATAACATAACATAACATAATAATCACACATTCACACAACGTCATCTAGTCCCAAACTAAGCAGAGCTTGTACTATGGGTACTAGACAACTGATAAACATACTGATATACTTTTTTTTTGTAAATACATACATATCATACATAGAAACACCCAGACTAAGTCAAACACCCATGTTTATGCACACAAATATTACTAAATACCTGATGATTTATTCCACTTGTCCCACTTGGAATTGTAGTATTCACCATACTTATATAACAATTACGTCCGCTTAGATCAATGCACGGATATATCAATCAATTACTTCCAGGTCCACTTCTTAAAACCCACCAGAGATTTCGGCCCTATCCGAGCAACGAACCCGAAACTCCGTGCGCAGCAGTAGCCCTATGCGACTTCTAGCCCAACGAGGTAGAATATATGTAAGTAGGTACCTGTAAAAGTATCTTCAAGTAGATAAGACAACGGTCGGGGAAGTTTTGTCGATTGCCAATGAGAGCGCGAACCTAAGACTGATAAAAACTTTTTTAAGGGTAGGTTGAGGTCGGTCCTTTATGTAATGTTTTAGGGACATAGAAGTTGCATGGAGATTTGCTTGCGTTTTTAAAGAATGTATGTCTAGAGCACTAGTAAAATCGGTGTGAATTTATTCTAAAACGCAAAAAAAACAAACAGAGATAGCATTTGTACTTAGGATATTCTCAAAATTCTCAATAAGCACAATCGAATTATTAACGATGAAAACTTAAAAATGATATATTGTTTATAAATAAAGTTCGACTTTCTAAGCCCTCCTAACCATCCCCCTTACTAAAGACTTCATACCAAAAAATATCTAAAAATAACCACTAAAGGTCTTCGCCAATGCCTCAAAAGAGCTTCTTCTTAATGAAACGACAGTTATTTCACGGTCCGAATCGAAATTCAGTAATAAAACTAGTGAATTTGTTCGGAACGGCAATAAATTTTATTTATCCCCCCCTCTCCACCACCCCGGCTAAATTACGACTGGAATATTTTACTATCGTCACGGCGCATCAAAGTTCCGGTTCATACCTCTTTATTCTCCATTTTACTAGGTAATATTATTAGGACAGTTAGGTAAAAGAATCTTTTTCGTGGGAAATCATCAAATGACCACTACTACTGTGGGTGCAGCTGAGGTGGAGGAGAAGAGGAGGAGTGTCAGACTCTTACTGACTATACCCACTATGTTCCTTCTGGGGGTCTTTGTGTGCCAGGGATTCGGATACTTTTGCGAAGAACTCGTAGCTATGGTATGGTAAGTATGCGGACTTTTTTGAAGAGCGCATGACGTCAGCTGTCATCTTGCTACTAATATTATTGATGGAGCAAAAAAATGTAAAATGTAAAGGTCAAAATAGAAAACTTCCTTTCTTTTTGTAAGTTGGTTAAAATGCTCAAAATAGATTGGTTATAAGTGATAACAGACCTTTTGAGTTCAGAATTCTCCGCTATGTTCTTTTTTTTAATAGCCAGTGATGTCAAGATAAACTGATAATTTCAAAACACAATCAACATCAAATATTGGAACTTGTCAAATTTCGAACTTGAGATTCAAATATCTCAAACTCTGCTTAGGATAAACTAAGTAAATATATCAAAAACATTAATATTATGCAACAGACAGACACCACTCAATAAGACATGAATATTAATGTCTCCTAGATAACATTGCCAGTACTTCAACCGCAGTAAAGGTTGTCTGATACAGACTGGTCACAAATATTTGGTTCCAGTGCCCAAATATTTGCAGTCTAACGCCTTCGATATAATCTATTTATATTATATCCATTCTTAATGTAAAAGTCAAATACCAATGACCTCAAGTGACCTCAGTGAGTGTAATTGAATATTTTTTAATTAATTGAGTTGCTGTAATTGTATAACCAATTTTATTATTACCCTGTTGCTTGCAGTTTATTAAAGTGAAATTAAATTCAATTATTGTTATACATTTTTAGTTAAAAGTTATTCAAATTATATTTAAACAAAGACAGTAAACTTATAACTACGTAAAATAAATTCATTGGATAAAATAAAATGTAAGAATTTTGATTCTTCATTTGTTTCGAAGGCTCATGAATTTGATAAGGATACGATAAACGAGGTATATTCCAAGCAAAGCTAGGCATAGTTGTGAAAAAATAATAGGAAATAAATATTATTTTATCAAGGAATCTGTATTTACGTGTTAGAAGTGAAAATTCCACATAAAATAATAATAAAACTTTATTGCAATTGCAAACAAAATGTTTGCTAGTGTTCAACCTTGTTCAAAGTCGAACTTAATCAGTTGTCCCCCATTGTCATATAAACAAGTGGTTTATCTGACTCTTCTACTGGTGTATGCAATTTTGCGTTATGTTTTCCCTTTGAGTGTTTTGTGAAGTCGGTTTTTAGGGTTCCGTACCCAAAGGGTAAAACGGAACCCTATTGTTTTCGCTCCTCTGTCCGTCCGTCCGTCCGTCCATCCGTCCGTCCGTCCGTCTGTCACCAGGCTGTATCTCATGAACCGTGATAGTTAGAGAGTTGAAATTTTCACAGATGATGTATTTCTGTTGCTATAATAACAAATACTAAAAACTAGAATAAAATAAATATTTTGGGGGGCTCCCATACAACAAACGTGATTTTTTTGTTCATTTTTGCTCGATATCGATGACGGCAACGGGTAGATGCTTGAAATATTCAAAGAATATGGAATGTATTACTTACTTTAAAAATAAGTAATTTTATTAAAATTAAATTAATATTTGAGGGGGGCTCCCATACAACAAACATGATTTTTTGCTCCTTTTATAAATAATGGTACGGAACCCTTCGTGCGCGAGTCCGACTCGCACTTGGCCGGTTTTTATTTTTTGTAAAAAGTATAATGTATTTGCTTGATATTTCTTAGTGAAAGTAATTTAAAACATTGCTTATAACAATACGTCTATGTGTATTAACAATATGTCAATATGTCTATTTACGTCAACCACTGCCAAGAACTTTGAGGAAAACGATAGGCATGCAGATAGTATGCACGTATTTAATGTGCATATAATTACACTTGAACAGACCATGACACAAATAGCATAACTAATTAATATTATAAACACATTGACCTACATCGTAAGCTCATTAGTCAAAAACTTGCAACTACCAGGCGCGCATGACGTCGAGGCAGTGGTGCGAACCATTTGTAGGCTGTACAGAATAACGTTTCCTGTACTGAAGTTAGTGTATAAAATAGGTAACATTTTCGTTGGTTTACTTAGTTAGTATAGCATTGATGTTTGCTACGTTCTTAAACGGCTTAACTTTTGGGTGCAATATACAAGAGATACACGATATACAAGAGGGGAAAATATTTTTTTTTTTCTATTTTTTGTATCCAACAAAATACAAACAAATCTTTCATCAATTTTCAAAATTCTGAAAAAAGTTAAATGACTAGTACACGAAGGATTCCGTACTATTACCAACTCATGTCTGTTATATGGGAGCCCTTAAATATAAACCTTAATTCAATGTAATTAGGTAGGTACTTATTTAAGAAATGTATCATATTACTTAACATTCTGAAAAACATCCATGCGTCTGTAGCCGTTATAAATATCGAGTAACTATAAAAAAACCCTTAAATATTTATTATATTACAGTTTTCACTTTTTATTTTGGTGGCGACAGAAATATGTACGTCATCTGTGAAAATGTTATCTTTCTAGCTATTACGGTTTACGAGATACAACCTGGTAACAGACGGAGCAAAGTCTTAGGGCCAGTTTCACAGGTTACAGATAGCCACTATCTACCGGATAAATAAAAAAATGGAACAGAATTTGTATGAAATTATCTGCCAGATCAACTATCTCGAACTTATAAGCAAACTGTGAAACTGACCCTTAGTATTATAGCGTCTTATAACTATAAAACGATTTATTTACCTTTAGGGTACGGAATCCTAAACACAGAGAGAACTAGAAGTTACTTATAAAATTCTTGTTAGATACAAACACGAGTGCATTTAGAAGACAAATTGCATTTAGTCTCGGCTCGTTGGAATCTGGTACAAGCTTAACATTCAAGTGACGTTAATATTATTACATTAATTTAATTTAGAAGAAAGAAATAGCTTTAAAGTAGTTTTTTCAGTTTTTTTTTTTATAAACAACCCACGGTTTTGTTCATTCCTGGTCAACTATGTATTACACCCCAATAATGTGTAGCTTACCTATACGTATACGCTATATGTATATATGTATGTATGTATGTTATTGTTTCGTCAAAAACATAAAGTAGTATTTGCGCATAATGATGAAGAATGAATGATAAACGTAGATTAACCTTTTGACCGAAACAGTTACGAATAGATGACAACCCAAAAAGTGCACGCCAACACTACACAACTACATGATAGACTCTTAAAGTTCAAGATCAATAGTCAATTTTAATCGATATAATTCAGAACTCATTACTATTGTATATTGTAGGTATTTATGGATGAATTTTTAGCTTGACGCTGAGGGCACATCTTTCCTTTTTTGACGTGGCGTTCTCAAAACGTTAAACATCCACCAATCTAACTTATCACTAGTAAGTACCCTTTTTTATTTTTTTCTACTAGCTTCCGCCAGCGGTTTCACCCGCTTTCTGAGGGAAGTACTTACAAAAACCCGGTAAACAAACATCCATACATCCATACTTACAAACTTTCGCCTTTATAATAATAGTAGGATAAGAGTAAAAATATGGCGTCTGATTTGCAAACTAAGTGTAAGGTATGAACAATAAAATCTAGAAGTTGATTAGGTCAACTATTCACTATGAATTTGCAAGTCTGAACTAATGTTTTTCTGTACTTTTTGACAAGTAAAAATTATATTTTCTAAGCACTTCATAAAATTCCGTACTTACGCTATGGTTAAAGGCGTACAGCCATTTGTACCAGGAGTGAAGAAACACGAAAGAGGTTGCCCGCGTGTATTAGAGTAATTTGTAAACGAACCATAACCATAAGACTTGTACCGTTTGTGGGTAATTATAACCATACGTGGTATTTTATGCTTCTCTAGTACATTTATCATAAACAAACTAATCATGGGAAAAAAGTAAGTTTAATTTCACGTATGGTACCTACTACCAACATTCATAATTCAAAATAACAAAAAAAAAATGTGCTTGAACACTACTACGTAATATTTCAATTTCCAATCAACAATCGTGATTTCGTTAATTTGTTTTCGTAGAAACAGTTATTATTTAAAAACAGTTCTACTTATTAATTATAACGTTTGCTGTAAACAGCTTTTGAATTCAAACCACGTAATCTAGAGGTAGGATTTCTAACACGTCCGGCACAAAAGCAGAAATAAAGATCGCCAAAGATAAAGTCAGTCACGGTGACGTCACGCTGTCCAAAACTGACAATTAAAAAGGATCCAGGGAAAATGGGTTCCCTTTGTAGCTTCTATAAACAGACAGCTTAACAGGAACCCGAGAACTGGAGGACTGGAGGAGGAATCATGTATCTATTTCACGGTGGAATATTTTAAACTTACTGTAAAACGAACGCCAGGGGCGGACATTACGTATTCATGCACTCAATCGAATTCAGACCCTATTGTATAAGTGCTACAGTTGATTTTTGAGTAGTACTGGGAAAATAAACGAATTATTGTGTGTAGGATGTAAAACACATTCGATATGTATTGTGGACATTGTATGATATTTCTTTGTGTGGCTCTAGCGCTAAAGGTAAGCTTAATCCGGAGAAGAAATGTATTGTAGTGTTTGCGTATTATACCCAGGTACTTGAAAGGATAGAGCGATGTTTCTCCGAATACATTATTCTTTTTTGTATGACGAAATAGAAAAAGAAAATGGGACTTAAAGAAATAACAATGATGGCGGGTCGTCAGCTGAAAATAAACTCGAAATAGATAGCGTTACAACAAATTTGGTGAAACGGGGTTGTGAGGTAAAGGTCAGATTTATAGCCGCAGTAAAAATATTATCAATGGATTAGTCGAGTTTGCAAGAGCATAAGTTAACCGTATTTTTCGATGACTTTGCGTTTAAAAGGCAGCTGAAAACATTCATAAATACTACTAATGGACATTTTTAATATTTCTTACAGACTTGAAAATAGATTTTGACCCTGCAGTATTAACTGATTGACGACCAGATGGCGTGGTGGTTAGTGAACTTGCCTACCACGCTATAGGTCGTGGGTTCGATTCCCGCATAGGTCAAACATTTTTGTACATGAACATGGGTGTTTGTCCTTAGTCTGGGTGTGTCTACGTATAATATGTATGTATTTTTTTAAGTATATAAGTATGTTTATCAGTTGTCTAGTACCCATATAAAAGCTCTGCTTAGTTTGGGACTAGATGACGTTGTGTGAATGTGTGAGGGATATTATTATTAATTAAATGCGGACTAATCAAAATCTAGCTTCAAGTGTAAGAATAATCAACATAACCCCACCTCTCATAACACTTCATCACATAAATAAATTTGGCCTTGACTCAAGCATACGGAACCCATATCAAAAGTTCCTGGACTTGTAACAATTAAACCGTACTTTAATATTCAACAAGAAAATTATATGTATTGCTAAACAAACCTAATCTTTTGATATAAAGTTAATAATAAATTCAAAGCATTTTTAATATCCGGCTACGTTATATTCTTGTTTTTTTTTTCATATAGCCTTTTTAATATGGTTTAATGTAATATGAATATTTTTAACATAATGTAATGTTCCAAATATATGATGTTTCATCAATCTTTTGCCTCCAAAAAAGATTAAGTATCATTATCTATCCATATATAGATATATCCATATATACATAGATCCACGTATTTATAATGTACATATGTAAATTATATGTTTATTAGTTGTGTTAGCACCCGTAACACAAGCTAATCAATAGCTTACCATGGGCCTAACCGACCGTGTGTGAAAAGGGTGTATGTATTATTATTTAGTGAGCGGAGTTGTTCCTACGGGACGCGGGTGAAACCGCTGGCGGAAGCTAGTTAGGTATAAAGTTAATTACATATCTATTAATATAAAATTGGTTTGATTGACAGTAAAACCAATGCTACTCGAGTCATTTTACGCACTGTAATGTTTCAAGTGGTAATTACAGAATGATGAGTAATGAGAGTACACGTTTTAAATAAAATAAATTATGTAGAATTGGAGTAGGGTCATATTAAAGTAGGAAATAAATGGCCAGCACTAATGTATGGCTTTATTCCTGTTGAGAGCAAATTGAGCAATAAAATTGGCAACTAAAGGCACTCTCGTTATTATACAAGTTCATGTACAACAGGCTTAGCATGTTGATTCTATTCTGTTAAGAAAAGACTAAGCTCTTTCTGTCAATGTCAACATGTCTTCTGCCCGAGCATGGTGCGACCTGTCAACTCGCATTATAATCACTTGTAAACTTATGTCGATCTGAGAAAAGAAAAATTTCTTCAATTAATGTCAAAAGAAATCTTACGTCAGTCTGTCACTTTTCTGTCATTATCTCCATTCCCCGGTAAACAAAACTTGTTTCTACGGTTGCCATGCTAAGCCTGCTGAGGTAGAGAAGCTATGGAATGTAATAAACTGTGCACATTATTTAAAGAGACAAACGAAAAAAATAAGTAATTTTTCAACCGCGATTTCGTCTGAGTCCTGCACACGGATAAAGATATCAGTCTATTCCGTTTCCATCTCCAGGATTGCACTATCTTAATTCCAAATTTTATCACAATCACTTCAGCCTTTTTGTGTAAAATATACCAAACTCCCTTTCGCATTTATAATGTTAAGAAAGAATGAGGTAACGCAATATTTTCGACCCATATATATGTAATTAAGGTACCTATACCTACAATGCTATTCAACATATAAACTGTCTAACTCTGGCCCCAAGATCACACATAATTATCAGATACCAGGCATCACAGTCCAGTAATTAGTCAATACCCAAGTTAATATTTTTTTAATCATTCCTTCAATAATCAAAGGACCCGATCGCAATTAACCGTTTTAATGACATTCGCAATAAAATATCCAATTACTAGTAGTGATATTATCTCGTATTAACTGCTGATAAACAAATAGCATTAAGCTAATTATCGCTAACGAGGTAAACAGCGGTACAATCAGTTGAATACAATCGGAGATAGACAAGCTTGACATTAAATACGAACTAGATACATGTTAACGAACAGTAGGATCAACATGACTGTCTAGGTGTCAATTATTCTATGGTATTATTATGAAAATCTATGTCCTAATCGCTGAATTATGTCCTAATCGGTGTTACAAAACTAGTGCACCATATTTTAACAGGTCATCTAGCACATGCTAAGGATCATTTTTACCACAAAACAAATTTGGATGGCCAAGGGATCAACGACCGAGCACCTTCATAGAGGCCGGCATCCGGTAATAACATACGATATGATATTCTTTAAGAGCCATGGGCCCACTTTGATCTAGGACAATGGCAATATATAATATTCAACCGCCCTGGTTATTGTTTGGTAAATACTTGAGCGTAAAACTACAACATAAAATTATGTACGTACAAAACAATATTTACAGTTTATCTTCGGAGAAATTTCATCCATTCAGGTTTCAGATATCACCCTGAGGCCTTTCCCACCTAAAGCTCTCGATAACGAGAAAATATTGTGCCAAAACCAACACAGTATCATATTATATTTGTTAAACATTATTTACAATAGAATTTCGTGCTAGGATCTAGTTTATTCAGATACTTTTTCTGAGATCACGGTGATTCTAAACAGCTGTTGTATCAAAAAATATTATATGACGGATTCCATTAGAATGCTAGCGAAAATGTTTTGGTACTATACCTTTTCTTAGATGTCTTATTTTTTACCTTGATTTGCCAAAATGTTAGACTTATGCTTGCTACAAGAATATTCCATGTAGAAATGTGTTTATCATTTTCAATTCATACGGAAATTTTGAAATACTTACCAAATATAATTAAATGAGGTCTATCAAAAATAGTGCACCATATTTTTACTGGTAATCTAGTACGTGTGAAGGATCATCTTAACCACAAAAAAGAATAATAGGAGTCAACGATGGAACGCGTACATAAAGATCGGCGTTATGCATAAGAACACAATTACAATATGTCGAATGTGATGAAAAATTTAGTAAAATATGTTATGGTTTTCATGACTTATTTTCTAATAAACATGATCCTTAGCACAAACAACAGTTCGTGCTAGTAACTGTAAAAATATGGTGCACATCCTAAACTCTTGGTAAATGATGATGATGATCTAAATGAAAATATGAAAAAAAAACTCTTAGGGTTGAGACCTTTTTACTAAAATAAACTTCAGAAATAATTACACAAAAATATGGCTATCCATATGAACGAGGGCAAAAGGGTAAATTACCGTGGCGTTAAGTTGGGCAGTACCAGGATAGCATAAACACAAAGGGACAGGTTAGAGGCCGAGACACGCTATTAGGCAATCATGTTGCGGTTAGCCGAATGGTAGGGTAAATGGAAAATAATTCCAGCCTTTTTTCGGCCCCTCCCCGTGTGTATAATGAATTGAAGGTGGAGTTTTGTTATAACAAGACTTTTATGCTTAACACGTATTTCAAATAGGATTTAAGCTTTTATAGGTTCCTTATTAATATTATAATCGATTACCTACTCGAAAGGAGCTTGGCCAATTTTTTAGTTTTCTCATTTCTCTTAATCCTATGATATATGAATAAATCTTATGATAATTATGTGTTGTTCTTTGCTGTCTCAAGTAATTTGAGATTGGACTTGTTTTTGTATAAATCTGGTTCTTCAAACCTAACAGACAGATATGTTGCTGGGGAGTTTGTTGCGCCACTTATTTCCAGCGAAGGGTGGGCGTTTTGGAGGCTGGCTCTTGTTTTTGACGTTCAAAAAGTGCTGCTGAAGCGGGAACAGGTAATAGTCCACGCATGAAGTCGTGGAAAAGATCTAGTGAGACAATGAAATCAAATGTCCCACAAAACTTGTAATATTCATCTTCATAACAATCAAACAACAAACACTATAAGCTAACACAAACCGTCACACTTGCAGACACTTCCTGGTCTAAACTTGTTAATCTATAAACTTACACGTTATCCTTGCTAATATAGTTAATACAACCGTCTGTCCGTGTTTTGTGCTTAGTCGGAAAAGCAGCCGAAACGATCGTCTGAAATACTTGATAATAATGAAGATTTATTTTTTAGCTTGTGATAAAAGAATTTTTGATTCGGATACTAGCATTCGCTTGCGGTCGGAAAGACCTACTCCCATCACCCGCATTAAAGAGTAGCCTATGTCCTATATCTGTCTTCAGAGTCTGTGTGCAGAACTTCATCTCAATCCATTCAGCCTTTTTGGCATAGTTGCGTAACACACACTGAATTAGGGACTTTCACATATTTTGTAACATAAGTTAAGATTTAAACTCTTCATTGTTAAATATTCGTATGGGACAACAATAACGGCTAGAAAACTTAAGATGGAATTTGATATAGATGTACATACGCCAGCAGATCAACATACCCGAATCTGTATTATGATAAGGTTGAGGTTAAGGTATTGTGATAAGGTTGAAATTCTATTTAAAAAATTGACAGATTGAGGTAGGTCTATGTGCTGGTGTCTGAACAAGACTGAACTAAGTACCTTTTGTCCATTTAAGCGAAACAGTTTCTTAAGAAAACTGGCACTAGTTGTAGTGTGTGTTGTTGTGGTATCTACCACATATTCCTACGCATATAGAGGACCCTTCCCACACGTCTTCAGCATACTAATCATAGCTCCAGGATCTACCTCCATCCATTTATCTTTTAACTCTGATAAAATCATACATCTATTTATGTAGATGGTTAATATATAGCGGGATCCCATCACAAGTTTTATGGGGTCTATTAAATTATCCTTCACCGTGATGCTGAAATATGCAGCTAACGTACCGCACCTACTTCATAGGAGGATAAAATTATTATGGTATTTTTTATGGGTGATTTGTGGGAACAGTAACATTGAGTATGGAGTAAATGTCTGTAATCAGACATTGGGTGCATCTAGCTGAGGAATATGTTACCACGGCCTATTTGTTCCTAATATAAGTAATTCATTTTTAGCTAGTGATTTGAAATACCTGTTGATTGCGTCTTTTGAGAACTTAATCTTATTAAAATTGACAGAACCAAAACTAAGATCACACTGCAGACTAATCTGTCGACCGATAGTAATTAATTACCTAATAATTGTAAACCCAATCAAACTTTTATGTCGGTCTTATACCGGCTAGGTACCTGGTCTCAATAACGTGCGCACGATTATTTATCTTCATTTTGATTTACGAGCCCGGCCAAACCACAACACAACTAATATTTTCAAACTTACTAAGCTGGTTACTACTACATCAATTAAGGCCTGTAAAAACTTATTGACTATTATAATAATATAACACGATTCTCTTCCTCGAACTTCGAAGAGAAGTCAGCAACATCAGAGGAGCCCCATAGGGCCGAGGCTTGGCGGGGCTGCGGGTTGTTCGCAAGAGTTACCGCCCTCGCACACAAAGACCTCCAAAAGGAACATAGTGCGTTTTAGTCAGTAACAGTCTGAAACTCTCTCCAGCTGCACCCTAAGTGGGAGGAGTCATTTTAGGAAACACCACGAAAAAAGTCTTTTAAAAATTTAACATTAATCTTCCAAAAAATATAATACGATAGTGCCCCAAAAAAATTGTTTTCAACAAAATTAACAGAACAAAAAAAATATACGTATCCGACTATATTAATTGGAAAACACCGAGGCGTGAGAGCACGTGGGAGGAACAGACACTTTGTTTGATAACAAACTGTTCCGGGAATAACGGGAATACCGGGAACCGGGAATTGAGGATATCGCGTCAATCATAGACGGGGATTTTATTTTCTAGATTTTATTATCGTATACAGGTATTTTTTGTTTACGATAAAATGGATAAAGTTCAACTAGATTTCGCTAGTGGTTTTGCCATCTTAAAGAAAACAAACAGAGTAGGCAACCAAGTAAGAAAAAATAGTAGGTACAGACGCCAGCACATCAAGCTACCCGAAACTATCAAATTTTCCCAATCAACTTTAAACCATATACTTCAGAGATTTCAAAATCTATTATGGAAATTTGACAGATTGTAGTAGCTTGATGTGCTTGCGTCTGTACGTAACAAATAAAAAAATGAAACAATCAAAATTGAGGGAGTAGTGGGCGTCACAACGGCCCTCGCTCGACATGATGCTGCGACCTTATGCCAGACAAAGACTAGGTCTTTATAATAATAATAAATAAATAATAAGTTTCGAAAATCAGAGCGTCACAACGGCCCTCGCACGACAAATGTCGAGCGAGGGCCGTTGTGACGCTCTGATTTTCACTGATTCCACCTCGACTGGACACCGAACCTAATAAAGCTGTAAATTCTTAAGACCTATGATGATAATGATGTACAGTCGGCAGCAGGTCAACCGACCCTAATCTGTCAATGTTACCAATGGAATATTAACATTCTGGTAAAGTGATAAGATTGAGGTAGGTTGATGTGCTGGCGTCTGTAGCTACATAAACACATTCATTGTTAAGACGCTCGGATTTGCATGTTTTTTTTTTGTTTAGTTTCAGTTTACATGCGTACTTCACTTATCATGAAGAGCTGGTTTAGACACCCAACATAACAAATTAGAGGCTCATTCTTAAACATAGACACTAATAGAGAAGTCCGGACAAGAAATTCGATTAATTCCCGATTATTGGTATCAGTCCAATGAATCGAGAAAATACGGATAACATCATATGAAATTGGATTTGTAAACGCTGTGCCTCATGCAGAGCTAATTATTGGAGAAATAGCCCAAACAAACAGTAATTTGATAGTAAATAATATTTGTTCGAATGTTTTCGGAATGAGAAACTAATAGACTAATGAATTGTGGTCACTGTTATTATTTGTTACGTAATGATTTTGTATTATTGATGGTCATTCAAAGTTAAATGTTTATATATTTTTGTTTATAAGATTAATGGAGGTGCTCAGAAATGGGGTTTAAGTATATCCGGGTACACGGCAAAGTTTCCACAAGGCGCATAATATGAAAACGCTGATGGAAGTTAGTAATGGATATAATTCTCAATACATACCGAAAATATTCTCTTGGAAAAAGTTCAACTTTCAATCAAACCAAAGCCTATTTATAAGCCTGTCGGGGCTGCTGCTTGTTCCCAAGAGTTACCGCAGCCCTGATACACAGGGACCTCCAGAAGGAACATTGTAGGTTTTAGACAGTAAGAGTCTGACTCATTCAGGGAGTTTTTTTTGAGTTGGGAAATCTTTATACGAAGCTTTTTGTTTACCAAGGCCCTGATAACCTTTTCAATCAATTCAGCTGCAACCGCAGCGAGATCATCATGTTTGATGATTTCCTACGAAAAAAGCGTATTTATACCAAAGAACTAAGCAAACCATTACAAAACACTTATCATATCATAAGAAAATTAATATAGGTTTTGTTATGTTACCAGCTCAAAGACTAGCAAAAATAGATGAGAGCGAACCTCCGTCCTGTAGTTTTCACCTCAATTCCCGTAGCAAAATGGCTTCCCTGACCGTGTTAAATAAACGACCGCGCCCTATCGACACCGTTCCACCTCAACCTAAGGTCTTTCATACCTTTAAGAATTTAACCAACCGGATACGCCATTGCCGACCACATCAAGCCACAACAATCTGTCAAATAAGCCTTAATAGATTTTCAACTTTATCGCTAAAGCATAATTATGGTTCAAAGTTTATTGAAAAAATTTTACATGTGTGTCTGTACATGTGTTTGTCAATTTCGTGTGAGTGCGTAACATTATGATTGAAAATGCGTCAATGCGCTATTACTATTTGTAGCCTTGTCTCGCGCACGTAAATAATTTGTGCTCCTGGCAGTTCCGGAGGGTTTAATGCTCTAAATTTCAAACCCAATAAATGGAATCAAAATATTGACAGGCTTATGACAAACTTTGCTTAATTCAATTCCTTTGCTTATCTGGACTGTTTACAGTAGAATACCATATTAAAACTATGGAAATTTATGCTAAGTTGGCGTCCGAACATTTTGGTTGGCCATCCCGGAATTGTTATGCGCTGTGAATTCTAATCTATTTATACGGAACTGTAGTTTATAGCCAACTATTATGATAAAGAATTAATATTTATTAGATTAATCTAAGATGTAGAATGCGTAGGTACTTCACACCTAGATTTTAAGTATGAGTTGTGTAGTCTACATACATACGGCAAAGATTCTCTTTTCAATCAAACAATATCGTAGACAGAATTAACTGTCGTTCCTTAATAAACAATAACAATAATGATTGTTAACGTTAACCACTACACGTTCTAGTATATCATAGATACTCAGTCACGTGTAAAGGATTAACTCATCACCTTTCATCGACCACTTAATCCCCCGATAACCGACGACCATTTCTGATACCTGATATCCTAGTACCCGCTTATCCTTACAAGAGCAGTGATGAGAGAAAATACTTTCCACGCGAATGGTTTTAATACAATGTTTGAAATTTAATTTGTGAACTTTCTGGGTTTGTGGTTTGGCAAAGTCGGGTTAAATTAAAGATATTTGAACAGTGATCGGCTGTCACGTGCCTACTGTAATTAGGGGCTGATTGGTTTTGCTTATTGGGAGGAGTTTTATATGATTTGAAAAGGGATATTTTAGGCCAAGGGTTACTGTGTCAAATTTAGCATGTAATCGCAGATTTTACTGGCAATGATTCTTCTAGAACTTGGGACTATAGAGTCCCAGATTTTTAGAAGGCAAACCCTTTTAAGGCAACTTTAATGAAAGTAATGGTGACACAAAACTGAACTGTCTATCCCGGTATACACTATGGAAATGTACCCAAGGACAATCCCCGGATTTGTGCTAAACTATTACTAACAATGGATGGAAGAAAACTAGTTGGTCCTTCGTTATAGGATGCCGGTGTTTTTGAAAAGGGAAAAAGGCTACATAAAATTGTTGGTACTGTGAAAAATTAAAATTTAAAAACAAATTAAGCTTTAATTAAGTTTAATGGACGTTATCTTTTCAAATCGTTTATATCTTTTAACTTTTTAAACTGTTATGATTTTCAATTTATGTTTATTCGACATAAATTCCCAAGTTATTTCATCACATTAGCTCGCTAGAACTTTAATTAATATACTTTTAGTTGTACAAAGCACCTAACTAATTTACATTTGAATGACTATAAAGCGAATAAATCACATTTTAATTCTGCAAGACTTAGCGTAATACTTTGTTTATAGCAGTTATTTAATATTTTTTTTATTATGTTTAACAATGTCTCAGTTATGTGCTGTATTCATATTAATTAATTTTATTTAGTAATACGATTAATAACCTACTTTTACTAAAAAATGTGTACGTTTTACTGTCCAACGGCAAAATATTATAATTGTTTTAATCCAAATTTTAAAATAATGTTTTCTAAACATTGCTGGCACGAGCCTTTTTGAGCTTTTTCTTTTGAAGTACTCAAACTTTTCAAATTTCAGGCAGTATATAGGTTAGTTAGTCCCCACATTCAGAAAATAAGTTTTACGTATGTGTGTGTGTGAGGAATTCAGAATCATTTCTGTCAGTGATGATATTGTGTGATAAGCTAATCTTCAAAGCTACGTAATTTCTATCAGTTAATTTGAAAGTAGAATAAATTATAGATTCAATATAGGGAAGCGCATGCATAACATCATATTTTGATTTCGTTTAATGTATCTACTGACGAAGCGACTGAAAGCTAACAAAAAACGCACTTCACTTCAAGGTATTCACAGCTCCCACATTTCCTGAGAACGCGGCATACATCAAATTAAACATCCCAACGATTTCGAATGTTGCAACATTTTGAAATATCTTTCGAAGCTATATCGAGCGGACGGTCTGCGCTCTCGAATGATCGAGTTTCCAAACTCCATGTGTGTACTGTACAGAAATTCCTAGATTTCATTTTCTCCAAAAGAAATTCCAGTGAATGAAGTCACGTGTTCGAGACATTAGTTTATTTCTATTGAATAAAAACGAAAACTGTTCGGTTAGAAAAATGTTCAGCGAATTGGTTATGTTTAGAATGTTTTTATTGAAATTGTATCGACGCATACGAATGCGTTTTAAATATTTCTGATGTTGGCAAATGTTTTTTTAGCTAGTTTTTCGGATATGCCTGCAGTGTAATAAAGTTAGATAAATCCTCGGCATTATTTAACTATTTATATTGCGAATACTAAAAATGTTTGCGAAATAACATAACTAAATCTGTCTACTACGCTTTGACTTTGACATGGCGGCAAAATACTTTTTTTGTGCCAAGTAAATAAAATGGTTCCACGTTAAATTGCATATACATTCATAAAACTTCTTTATACATTCATTTAAAAAAAATTGAAAATTGAAAATATGACGGAAAAACGTTCTGATGGTGTTTGTTAATTTCAGGCTATTTACCATCACAACATAAGGGTTTCACTACTAAATGACATCTTGTACTTCGTTGGAAATCATTAAATAACCCCTCCCATTGTTTTTCAGCTAGAGGGAGTATCAGGCTCTTACTCATATGTGCGTTATACTGGTTGAAACCTTTCGGGCTCGGGGTCCGCTATCAGGCTCTTACTGACTAAAACTTATTATATTCCTTTTGGAGGTCCTTGTATACCAGGGCCATGGTACTAAATGACATTAAGAAAAAACACACTTTCTTATTAATAATATTCTTTTTCTTTGTAACTAAATTACTCGACCATGTCATGCTTACACTGTGTTGAAAAAATATTGAAACAGCTTTATTTTCACGCTCGCATGCATTTTCTACCGTTAATCTCGCTTTATGCAAAGCAAGTAAAATAAAGCTTTTATCCCTAGCACGAAATAAGTAAACACAAAATCGTGTTCACAGACAAAGCAAAGAAACTTGGTCTAACATTTGATTACACTGCGTTGCATGTCACGGAAGCTATCGCGTGATTTTGTTAAAATAATTTATTCTTTACCTATGTGACGTTTTATTTATAACATTACTAGCTGTTTTCTCGGTTTCACGCGCCGCCTGAGGGGGCTACTTCTCGTACCTGCAGGCTCAGCATGGCGTTTCTAAGTCTATTCTATCAAGAAAAGACAAAGCTCTTTCTGTCAATGTCAACATGTCTTCTGCCCGAACATGACGCGATCTGTCAACTCGCATATAATCTCTTTACAGACTTATGTCGATTGAAGAAAAGAAAATCTTGAACGTGTCAAAAGAAATCTTACGTCAATCTGTCACTTATCTGTCACTATGTCCATTCTCCTATAGACAAAACTTATTTCTACATTTGTCATGCTTAGCCTGCTGGATGAAAAATAGCCTATGTTGTGAGCTCAGGCTCTATACTATGTGACCACCAAATTTTATTGAAATCGGTTAAGTAGTTTTCGCGTGAAAGCGTGACAGACACACAGAGTAACTTTCGCATTTATAATATTAGTAGGAATTTACAAAGTTCGCACTTTACAAATTACAGCGAAGCGTGTTGAAGGTTGTTTGAAGGTTTAATTTTAATTATTTTATTGTTTTTATTTCCTATGTGCTATTTCCAGGCAGACTTTGTAGCTTACAGGTTATGGTCAGAAGGTATTTACATGTGAGGTCAAATTCTGATTTGCCGGGACTGAGGGTTGTTTGCAAGAGTTACCGTGACCCATGCACACAACGGGTAACAGGAGGAACATTGTGTGTTTTAGTCAGTAAGAGTCTGACACTCTTCCAGCTGTACCCATAGTGGGTTCATTTGATGATTCCCCACGAAAAAAAGGTCAAATTCTGAAATATGATAGAACCATATTTTTATAACTTATTTTTAAACTTAATAAAAACACTGACGTAAGTATAATACATTTACTCTATATTTCATTTTAATTTAATTCTATAAACATAATTTATTGTGAAACACGAATAATTGCAAGGATTTGAAATTGGTCGACACTAAGTTAAAAATATTTTCTCTTCATATTTCATTAGTAAATTATTTCAGTTAATTTAATTACTTTTACAATTTATATATAAAAACTCATGAATATTTATGAAATCGTTATGAAATACGATTTAGAGTTATTCGTCACGCACAAACTTACTGTATCACTATCACTACATAGTATAAAACAAAGTCGCTTTGTCTGTCCCTATGTCCCTTTGTATGCTTAAATCTTTGAAACTACGCAACGGATTTTGATGCGGTTTTTTTTAATAGACAGAGTGATTCAAGAGGAAGGTTTATATGTATTATTTTAGTATCAGCATTGCACCCGTGCGAAGCCGGGGCGGGTCGCTAGTATACATATATACTGTATATACATAAATACAGTACAGAACTTTGGCATTTATAGACCATAAATATCAAAGCTTGCGTATGTGGAGTGTTTTCTGTCTACTTTTTTAAGCAAAAACGACTAAACAAATTTGACAAAACTTGGTAAACACATAGTTAATATGTAGACTACTATTAGTATATAATAATGGTATCCAGACCGATTGCCGGCTAACGCGGTGGTTCTCTCTAAGATCTCCTTAGAGAGAGACAGTTGCGCAGGATATATTAAAGTGCACGAGCGTATTCGCGCAGTCAACTGTGCACTCTCTACTCTCACTCTCATAGTCCGATGGGACGGGAATCCGACACGACCGGAGAGAGATCAGCCTCAGGACCGACATTTACGTGCTCTCCGATGCACGGGTGTATCAATCATCAACTTCTAAACTCCGAGCTGCTATATTAGTCTCTTAAAACCTACAAAGCGATTTCGGCCGGACCCGGGAATCAAACAAGAGACGTTATGCACAGCAGTCATGCTATGCGACTACTAGACCAACAAATCTAGACTTCACATAAATAAGGCGTCCGTTTCAGTACCTATAGTTAGCGTTATGATTCATTCAGAGCTATTTACCTTGGAGCACCAACAGCCTTAGTCATCAAACATTAAATAGCCGATCAAAAGGTTAGCTGCATGCAACTCAGTTCGCCGTATAGGTGCACCCGGTCTCAACGTATTTTATAAGTCTACGTAAAATAAATAACGTACGTAATTCTATTATGACGGTTTTATTTATGTTGCAGGGGTTCTAAACTAAGTTTTGTTTTTAATATGGTGACCAACATTTTGATAATAATTACTCATATTTTTGCAAAATAAATCAGTAACATAAGGGCCAGTTTCATAGGTTACGGATAACCACTATCTACCAGATAAATTCAAAAATGGAACAGAATTTGTATGAAATTATCTACCAGATAAACTATCTGGAACTTTTCAGCAACCGGCGAAACCGGTTGTATTAAAAGCTGTCTGGCTTTTCAGTTTATCAAGTTAGTGCCATAGATTAATCAAGATTAATTTTAAACCCATACTTCCCAGCCAAACTAAAATCTTACAGTTCCGTTCCCCGTTCAAGTTATTGAACTAAACAATGGTCTACTTAGATAAACAACACTTTGCAAGAATATCAGCTACGCAGATGCAGCGGTTCCCGGAATTCCTTGCTCGATCCGGTTCCGATAGTTTATCGGTCCGATGTAAAATATAGTAATTCACCTGTCGTTTCAGATGTCGGAGAAGGCAACCCGTGTAGCCTTTAGCTTTATATAAAGCAGCTATTTTTATAGTGAGCGAGTTGAAAATATTTGTTCATGGTCATTTAAATCAGCGTCAGCAGCAACATTTTACAGGAAAGGAAAATAATACGAGCCAAACGCGACGAATAAGATGTTATGTAAACAATAAAAAAAAACGTTCCATAACAGCTCGAATAAAATATGCATCCGCCTTAAGGAAAATAGCATTTTTGAGTATATGTTAACAATATCAGCAGTAGAGTAGCATCAGAATCATCATTAAAAGCTGCTGTAAAATCCATATTTTTTTAAGTAATTCATTATACATCATCATCATCATCAGCCTATCACAGTCCACTGCTGGACATAGGCCTCTCCAAGTCCACATTATACATATTTACAAATTATTATCAAATATTTACGTAATAAAAAACATCATTCACAAACACCTCCATCATTAAATTCCTACTCATCGCAGCTTACCGGGATTGTACCCAATATACTGGCAGCATTGCCACGTTGTAAGGCAATAATTTTTGAGTTAATTTAATATTCTGTTAAACCCTACTGCATATGAGAGCTGCCATATCCAGATTCTAAAACAAAGCTCCAACTTCTCTCCTCAACTGTCTCCCAATAAAAGTTTTAATAAAAGACGTCCAGATTTCGGTACGTAGTGCCAAATACTTATTCAGCTATATGGCACCACAATTTGTTCGGCTGTCAGTTTGTGCAGCCGGAATCTGGCATGCCAATATCGATAGTTTTTCCTCTCGAAATATATATTATTTTGTACCATTTTCGGTTTTATAGTAGCAATATTTTTTGAGAATCGTTTTTGCATTTTTATGCGGAGAAATGAGTTTTTAAATGTCGCTTCTCGTTTGTTTTTGGTGGGGTGATGTTATACAAAACAACAGATGTTATTTAGATATAATGAACGTAATATAATATCTATAATGTTTGGGTCCTTTAAATAACGAAAGATGCGTTTTGCTTGGGCGGTAACTTTTGACGTTTATTCTACGGGACTTATGTCAAAAATTACTTACCCGTGAGCAACAGGAACCGAGGAATTTGTGTCAAAATGAGTGAATTAACATCTTCTGAATAAGTAAAGTATCTATATATTTACAAAAAATTAGCCCGTCGTTGGTTTAGTAATCGCATAGCGCGACTACTGTTTACGGGAATACAAATGTTTAAATTAGACAGGAATCACTGCAATACTTTACGTAAATATTGTTATTATTTAGGTAAATAAAAAAAATAGGCAGGAATCGAACCCGTGACCTCCAGCGTGGCAGGCAGACTTACCACTACGCTATCTGGTAAATACACAGAATGATGACATTCATAGTTCTAAAAAAACGTATTACTATATTTTGATATTCTAGTCACATTTTTCATGTATTACAAACTGTTTTTCTATTCCAAAAGTCTACATTTACATGTGACTTGTCAATATAAATATGTATGGATTCCTCAATGTTATTCGCAATTCTTCTCACTTCAAACGTGAAATTGAACTTCAAAATATATCAACACTCTATTATTATATTTGCAATTCAATAGCTTTGCCTAACCGAATAGAAAAGTTTATAATTCTTTGTAGAAAACTTTTGAATTACATTATATTTATTTCACAGAATTATGGCCTCATTTTATCATGTCAAATCGGGATCTAGATTTGCCCTAACAAAAAGTAGCTAAGCCATTAATAGCTATTGAATTGAAACACTTGATTAGTATGAGAATAAGTATAATAGCTAATAAGAAAATTACAGAGTTTGAATAGGTCTGGTTCGCTGAACGGATGCCGGCAAGAGAGAGCGAGTACCATAGATAATAAAGGAAACACACTACAGATAACAATATATAAACTAAGAAGGCGACAAATTTAATTAATTTTAACAATAGCAATCGGAAACAGAAATCATAATTTAAAAAAATAAGTTTATGGTTAAAATCAGAAACCACCCCATAAATCCCAACTTTACAGACCTCTTAACACCTATTAATAATACAGTACCAAAGAAACGATAATGTTCGTGAGTAACTTAGGTGAAAATAGCTCCCTAACTACATGTTAGGCTAAAACAAACGGCAAATAAATCGTCTTGTTTGTTAATTACATTACACAACTTGCCGGGCGTGGTTGAAATGAAAATTAAGGGGTAACCCTGCGTGTGACATACAATATACAAACTTAAAACGAACACGAACAAGCGAAACTAGCCCCTATATGCATACCCAGAAGAGTGATGTGAAATGTACGCTAAAGTTTGTGGCATTGAAGTAGTGGTGGGCACGCCATAACTCATAGAGAACGAGCGACGAATTTAAAGTTGGACTTGAAATAAAATTCGTTTTGTGAGTTATTTATGAGATATTACTCCGGTACGAAAGTGCTAATTCTTCAGCGCTTGTGGAAGTTAATGTGATTATAATTAAAATTATTTTGGACCTTTTGTTTCCTTGCATATCATGAACGTTTTTTTAACAAACTTGATAAAAACTCGCTTTTTAGCTAAACTATGCAAGTGTGAAAATCTGTGTTTAACATTAATAAGCCTACTGACAACAATTATTAATCAGTTACATTCAAATATTTTGATCTTGACAAAATAGACATCAATTAAAGGAAAATAAAATTTTCTTGATCATTACTTTGATATAGGAAAAAAATACAAATTTTCCCAATCATCTTTAAACATAACATGCTTCAGCGATAAAGTTGAAAATATGTTAAGGAAATTAGAGAGATTGAATGCACGGCATCTGGGAGCCTCGGTGGGCAGGTGTCCTCCTAGCCATCACACCTAAGCTGGCGAAGTATTCGTCACTTGGCTCTGAATATTAAGAAGACATTTTAATGTAGTATTATGCAAATAAATGTTTCTATTCTATTATATTCTATTCTATTCCAGTGAACCTGTCAAGCATAGCAAATTTTTTCAATGTTAAACATAATACAATAATTCCACAACAAACAAAAACCTCATTACAATCAAACTCTTCAACAGCTCAATCCATCGTCTTCATTTCCCAGCTAAGCAAATCCAAGATCGGGAATGAGTCAAAGAGCTCAACCCTCCACTGCCGTTCCGATCCCGTAAGCCTTCCCGTAATTAAATGGCCGTGTTCTTTGACAGTTTTGTCGTATGCACAAGTATTTGTCGATGGCAATCTATTCGGGAATTAGGGGTGGAATAGGATTACATTAGGTTGGAATTCGCTTTGTGTGACGTTAGCAGTTGAGGGTTAAAAAAGTCGAGTTAGTTTTTTTTTTGTTCAGAATAAATGTGGAACTTAATTATGTTGACAGTTGGATTTTGTAGGTATTTTGCCCTTTCTAAAATTATAAAGACTAACTAATGCCAGCAATTTCAACCAATTTTCGAAGTAATTACTTCTCGTAAAAGGATAAAGTCACAAATAACGCATTATTTCTCAGAAAAAAAAAACGAAATTGTGTTCATACATCCATAGAACGCCACAAGCTCATAATTTATAAAATAATCACAGATTACAGAGCAATGAATCTATAGACGTGACATTATTCGAATATATTTCAGTGCGACAAATCATAAAATTCCCTATAAGAGAAAGTTTTCACGTAGAATCGGGTGGCAACGAAAGGGTTGAACACTTGGCAGTGATATACTGCAGTTTTGTCAACTTTGTACCCTCTATGCGTAGTGTAGAATTATTATCGCTCTAATGTTTTAATGCTTGAAGAACTTGAACTACAGTTATTTAGGTATATTCTGAAGTTTGATTGGACCTTAAAAGTCATAACATATTTTGGTAGACAATGAGAATATTTGACTTTAGTTTTAGTTTTTCAATGTCAGCTAGCCTGCTGCGATAGTTAGATAGAACTACAACGGTGTCCCTGTAGAATCTATTTGTATTTGTAAAAACAGGAAATTTAGTATCACTAGTATTACGATGCAATCTCAGCTCAATTCTACAAAATATTATTGTCTTTTAGTGAATATGTCACAAGTCAAGTCACAATTAATTATCGAGTTTTTTATTTTACTAACATTGGAAATATTAATTTTACCCGTAAATAATTAATTGTGTTCTTAATATAATCTCTTGCTTACATTACCTACTATAACTTAATCTGTTCCCATTCTTTCTACCCAAGTGATAGATAGTTGAATAATTACTAACCCTTGCCGCAAGAAAGTAATAAATATTAATTAACTGCTCCCCTGAGTGGCTGAGGAAATAACCAAGACGTTAATATAGACTGGACAACATAATGTTATGGGTTTTGAGTTCATTAGATGAAGGCAACCAGCTTTATGGACCATTTCCAGACAACAGTACCTCAAGTTAAGCTACATTCAGAATTTATCAATAACCAATTGAAATAAACCTAGGTTTAACTTAATCACAATTGGCAGAATTAATTTAAAAAAAAATAAACAGCCAAACCTTCATTGCCAAACCTTATCTTTGACATGGTACTGTATTATTGTACAGCTACCTAGTTGGTCTAGTTGTCGCATAGCGCGACTGTTGTGAGCACGGGGTGTCGGGTTCGATTCTCGGTTCTGACAGACTTTCTGGAAGTTGGTAATTGATACACCGATGCATCGGAGAGCACGTACATTTCGGTCCTACGCCTAATCTCTGTCCGGTCGTGTCGGATTGCCGTCCCATCGGACTATGAGAGTGAGGGAGTAGAGAGTGCATCTGTATCTGCGCGAATGCTTGTGCACTATGTATAATGGCTGATCTCCTTAGAAAAAACGACCGCAACGTACGTCATATATTATGATTATGCTCTAAATAATAATACACAGAAGAAATCTACAGCTCAGCACCAGATCGTGTTGAATTAATCAAGCCAATCGCAGACGTATGCAAATGCGACACAATTGCACGACGAGAAATGCATGTGTTTAACGACATCATTCTGGCTGTTCATCAAGACATTAGGTTTTTTGGGTCATCGATTAATTTTATTCAATTTGCATACATTTAATGAAAATTTTATACATCGAACGGCACATGTATACCCATAGAAATTATAAAATACACACCAGGCACACCCATGCACGTTGTTTTTTTTTTGAGTTGGGAAATCTTTCAGTAGCTCTTTGTGTATCTACCAAGGCCCCCATAACCGTCTCCAACAATCCCGCAGCTCCAAAATGCTTCGTATCATGTATACGGTCACACGGCACAAACATACCTAATATTTTTACATCAGCACACAATTATTATCAACAGAAATACCTAACTGCATTTAATTGGTTATCATTACAAAAATCATTCTATAAGAAATAAAACTATAATTGACCATTTCATAAAATTGTAAAATGCAGGAAAGCGTTATATTTAAATTTTCCGGATCCATGAGCTTTCATCGGTTCAGCAAATACCAGGAGTTCAGATACAGCAAAGAGTTGGCTCCGAACTATAAGGAATAAAATCCGCTTTCTTCAGTGTGTTCCTTTTCACTTCACTTTCAATCAAGAAACGAGAGACTTTCTATTCTCAACTTACTTGGTTTTATTTCGTTTGAGTACAAAGAAAATTTTAAAATGTTTTATAAGAACTTGACGGAAGCTTTGCTGTAATTTTATTTTGAAGTTTCAAACTGTTATTATAAAAGAGACGACGATGTCACTCTGACAATATTGTGTTGTATTAAAAGCTTCAGGTATATAACCTACTAAGAAGGAGTATACCGAATAATACTTTGATACTCGTTTACTGGATGAGATAGGATAATATTAAAGAGAAGGGTGCAACCTTTCTCTCTAAAATCCCCAGTAAATTTTCATTATCCCACCTTTTCGGATATACCAGCGATAAAAAACCTAATAAACTGGACCACATAAAACTATAGTACCTACTTGTTGACGCTCCAAAAATGCACTTTCAACGGTCACGTAAGTTGCCAGCGACCCTTAGGACAATAGAGTGGCCGACAATGGGTCGAGCCCACAATAGCCGTGATCAAACCACTGAATAGTCGGCCAAAAGCATTTTATATCTGGCAACGACCACAATAACACGACAGCCAATTTTGTCACAACTCATTGGGCCTTATCTTGACCACGAATCCGACCCGCGTACCACCAACCAATTTATTAAAAAAACAATAGTTTGAAGTTCTCAAAATACATTGCTTCTTTTTCAAACAATAGCTTACTCAACTTTAACATAAAAGCGGCAATGTACACGCAAGTCGCAAAAGGGTAGTCCCGAAATAAAAGGCTCGTAGAGCGTGCCAAAGGAAAAAATGGCCGTAAGTAGGCAACGATCGTCGACATAATGCCATCTTATTTATTTCTTAATAGCAAACAAAACATTTGAGGGTAAACCGTACGGATTCCAGCCGAGATGTATGAGAGACGTAAACTGCGTCTAACTCGTGACGATATGGCCACATTGAGCCAGAACTAAGAACATTCGGATAATTATGTAGTTTCGCTTGTATATTGTTTATTGCCAAGCTTAGGATGTACTTCAAAACTTTAATAAATCCTGTCAGAGAAGTTTGCTTCAAAGATATTAAATATCAGAATCAGTAAAACAAGACAGTTCTGAAGTTTGACCTTAGAATTAGGACTTTAATTTTAGTCTTAGAGGATTATCCTGGATTTAGATCTAGTTAAATTGTAAAAGGTCTGTTTAGGTTCTTTATTATCATGAGAAATATTTTCATTTAGAATAGAAAATGGAGGAAATTGTTATACAATAATTATAGAGGATTGACTAAAATTTTATCAACTCATTGTTTTACATAATGTTGCCATTGATAGTTTTATTTATATAACCATTTATAGAACCTATCTATATTTTTTGTTGATTGCCCCTATGCTCTAGACTGGACTAGTCATGCTACTATGGACATGACAGTCATGACAGCTGAGCTGATGGGGTCTCGGGTTCGATTCCAGAAATGGCTTTATGGGTTTTAAGAAACTTTCACAAAAGCAGCTCGAAGTCTGGAAGTTGTTGATTTATATACCCGAACATCGGAAAGCATGTAAATGACAGTCCTACACCTGATCTTTCTCCGGTCGTGTTGGCCTATGAGAGGGTGGAAATAGAAAGTGCACAACTGAGCGCGTATATGCTTGTGCATTGTAATATAATTATCCTGCGTAGCTGACTGATCTTCTTAAGAGAACAGCCGCCATGGCCGACAATTATAAATTTTTTTAGAAAAACATACTGTTTATTGTGTATTTGAGATATTATAGTCCAGTTACATATTATTCAGTACAGGGGAACTATCCCTCACTCAAATAACAGCTACCGGGAGGAAATGCGCCAGTACTTGGCAGGACACCAAAAAATACCACTTGATAATTAAGTTGATATAATGTGCACTTTAATTAACTCGTAGTGTTATAGCTATGTTAACAGAAGGTAAAGTTTGACCTAATCATTAGAGGTACATAATCGTCTTATGGTCCGTTTAGTTGAAATCAATAAAGAACTACAGCATTATTTCAGCATTACCTATGTATGTTTCTATGAAATTACTTGAAAATTTTATATTAAAATTAAATCAATTTTAAATTACTAATTTATGTTTAAATTTTAAAATTTTATTAGAGTCCCGACGTGATCAAAAGGCTGGCCAATACTTTGGCCAACGAATCAGCATTGCCATCCAACGTGGCAATGCGGCCAGCCTTTCGGGCACGATCCCCGCTGACAGCGATGCGGATGAGTTTTATGACGCAATATTTTAATTGTTCCCTTTTTTATTTAATTTAGCATATTTATATTAATTTGTAATTAACTTTAAAATAAACAAGAAGAATTTCTTCTTTGTTCCCTTTCAACTACCGTCGACAGTCGTGTAGAAAGAGCGTTCACTAGATTTATTAAACGCACTCTTATACGAGCGTAAAGAAAATTTATTTGCGTTACAAAATTTGTTATGGCTTAGTTCGTAAAGAGTTCAGACTATCTAAGCGGCTTTTATTTCGTCAAAAGACTACCTAAATAGTATCTTAATTTGAAAAAGAAATTACTAGATTAGGCAGTGATTAATTCTAAATCCCTCGATAGAAAATTTTAAAGGGAAAATGAAGCAATAAAGGCTTTATTTTCTGAATTATCTTACATAGTGATGTTATGTAGTAGTCAGTAGTTACTGGCTATATTTCTTGTGTTGCAGTTTTGTTTTAACATTTACAATACACTGTCTTTGTCTGCACTAGGTTTGGTGGTGGGGGGAATTACAGTTAATAAGGCCTGTGTTAGATTTTGTACAACATTTTTAATAAAACAAATAAACATACGCACAAGGATCATTTTTCTGAAAACAGCATCAAAATTTGGTTGATAAATGGAGCAGCAATCAACATTTTTTCATATTCGTATGATGAAGAGTGGGATCATAGTGGGGACATCTTACTATCTCTTTTGCACATGCGTGATCAAATAGCGTTGACGTCACAAGCTTGTATGTGCATTCTTTTTCTATTATTTTCTACGGATTTTGAAAGGTTTATAAATTACGTATTTCTCAACGGATTCCAAAAATGATCTGTTTTTATTGTATTCTGTTTTTGGTTTTGTAAAATTTTACTTTTGATATGTATTTAAAAAAATAGTCAAATACCCTATTCAGATAAATGTATGTTCAATTTAAATGTAATATTATTAGCTTTGCATAAGTTCTGCGCTGTATCGAGTATGAATAATAGACTGTGCTTTGATTTCCCGTAGGTGTCGTGAGAGCTGAATAAGGAATGGTCGGAAAAGTGGTTTTAATCAACATGTTTATGAGTAAATTCTGTTGTAGTCTTGGAAAATATGTTACAGTGTACCAGGGTAACATGAAAATCAATAGCTAACTTAGCGGGTGTTAGCTCATTATCTAGCTAAAATTGTGTGTCGTTTATAAATATTAAAGTTGCAGTTTACTATACATATATCCATGATGTCGAAGTTTCTTACTAGTCACGGGTTCCAATGGCTAAAAATTAAAATAAATTTAAGTATTTTCACTAACAGCACTAATATTGGATATTACATATACTGAAATTTTAAATTATAGTTTTTTCGTCATGCCATTAAAAATCTTAATAAATGAATTATTATTTGTTCGTAAATCAATCCAATTATAATATTAACTCGATTCATTTTCAACAAATACACTTATATTAATTACTTAAAACTAATATTGATTTTATTTAACTTCGTTTTGTCAAAACAAACGTTGCAAAAAAAATCTAAATAATAATAAAATAATAATACGCTTAATGCCACTTTATGCTCACGGTGCAATCCTCTTAAATTCTATTGGTAGTAATTTCCAAAGCATTTTTCAGCGGCTCGCGGATTGTAATTCCCTGAGCCTATTACAATCTTGATCACTGTCGACTCATTTCAGCCATTAGAAACGGCTGCCTGAAAAGATTTATCAAACTTTTATAGTTATCTACTTTTTTATAGGTTTATTATTCATTTAATTGATATTTGCAATGTATTTAAAAATTTAAATAATATAATACAAGTACAAAAAAACCTAATCCACAAATCGCGTCAAAAAAATTGCTTTCAAAAACTCAAAATCATTTATTCAAACTTGGCTGTAAAACAGCACTTTTTGACGTCAAATATTTCCTCGTCTCTGCCCGCCGGGAGTGTACCCAATAGGCTGGCAGCATTGCCACGTTATGTGCGCCGTTATCTACTTATATCTCATTGTTTTTCACGTGTTAGTTATTTAGGTTAGTGTTCTCCCAAAAAAATAAATAACTAGTATAATCATACGTTGATGTTGCGTGTCTGTCCTCGGGACGGTCGTGGAATCGATGGCAATTGCTAGTATGTATATTCAGTAAGTGATCTCCCTTCTAAAATTGATTCCTAATCTTTTGGATTTCCTATGTATAATATGTATGTATGTATTTACAAAAGAGAAGTATATAAGAAATTTATCAGTTGTCTAGTAGGTACCCATAGTACCTACAGACACCAAAGTTTCTTAATAGATTTTCAAATTTATCGCTAAAGCATATAGTTAAAAATTGATTGGGAAAATTTGTCAGTTTCGGGTAATTTGATGTGCTGGCGTCTGTACAAGTTCTGCTTAGTTTAGGTCTAGATTTCGTTATTTGAACGTGTAAAAAATATATTTTTAATAATTTTATATTACTTACTGCAGAAGTATGCTAAACTATGCTTAATCATATTATTGCCGAGCGCGTGACTTCGTGAACAAAGTTATCATTCCACATGTTCATGTTTAGATTCATTCTCTTGGGGCCTCATTACTAAACTATATTAATGCATGGTCATTTTTGTGCATTAAAAGCCAAACACAAATTAATCGCTATGTCCAATTTAATGAATAATTATGCTTATACTTAACTAACACAAAATTATAAATTAAACTTTATTAACATACTGTTTTTACAAACAAAAGATTACATGCCTGATCTATAAGCTAGTGTTAAACTTAATTGCTATGAATTTCTCATAATTAAATTTACAATATTGTCGACAATAAAAATAAACGCCAGGAGAGTAATAATAAAAAAAAACACATAATAAAACACATGGTATTAGCCAAGCCAAGTGTTAAATTTTTAATTTTCAAAACTTAAAAAGTTAGATGAAATAAATATTTCTACTGCAGAAGCGACATCTGCTTCGTATTCAAATTTATAACTGACACCCTTACCACCCATCTTCATTACTATTCAAACTTGAACTCTGGACAACACAACACCCTGCTTCTGCGACTAAGGACGCAGTTCATCATCACAGCCTTTTTATCGTCCCACTGCTAGGCACAGGCCTCCTCTCCCGTGGAGAAGGATTGAGCGTTATATCACCACGCTTGCTCAAGGCGGGTTGGTGATTTCAGACTTTATAGTCCAGGTTTCCTCGAGATGTTTTCCTTCACCTTTAATGAGTCATTCGTGTCCAAGATAAACTTATAAAGTACGTATAACTTAGAAAAGTTACATTGGTACTTGCCTGACCTGGAATCGAACCTGCACCCTCATACTCGACCTCATAACCACTTGGCCACCACGACTTGTAGGACTTTTAGGACGCAGTTACCAAGACTAAAATATCCAAAATGTCAAAACGTCAATACAAACTAATCCCATACAAATTGTTCTAGCAATTTTCGAGGAAATCCCGTAAGTTAGCTGATAGATAATCGAGTTAATCAAGTTAGTTAAGTTCCACATAATGGGTATTGCAATCAAAACCGACGGCTGCGGTTACTAATGACTGCTAGCATTGAGTTAGCGTTAGAATAATACTGCTTGTTATAAGACCGCTAGGCTAATGAAAGTACTGCTAAAGACCTCAGCGATTTATGTTATCCTGGTACATAAGACTAAACGTGTCTAATATTAAGCTTATTCTTTCTTGCTAATAATGAGATTCTGTCTGTTTCGCTTTCATGATTATGTTGAAATGACCTAGATGAAATTAATTATGGACCATTATACCTAAAGTTTTTTTTGTACATGATACCATTTGTTATTATGTATTATTGTTACTTCATGGTGACCTAGTGATTACGTCGTGGTTGCCTAGTAGTTAATGCACCAGCCTCTCAAGTATTAGTGCAATTATATGTATGTAGGTTCGATTTCAGGTCAGGCAAGTCCCAATACAACTTTTCTATCCGTGTATCAATCCCCAACTTCGAGATATGCTTTATGAAAGTCTCTCAAAGCCCACAATTTGGGTCCGAAAATTGACCCCATGAACAGCAGTCGCGCATTGCGACTACTAGACCAGTGAGGTAATTAAAGCATATCAGGTACCTTATAGGGTTAGTAATTAAGAGTAAATTAATATCCACCAACAAACAATAAACAACACCGACATTTTCACAAAACACGCACACAATATATTTCCAAATCAAAATCCCGCGCACCAATTAATCCAATTAGACTTAATTGATGAACAAACACTGAAACTAACAAATGACTGGCTAAACAACTGATCTAAACAATGTACGTCAATCGATTCAGTCTATCGATACAGTTAATCGCTTCTACATTAGAGTTAGGCTCGGCTTGTGTTGCGATACTATTCGGGGTAGATGTGAGGTATTGAATTCAGGGCGTATTACGTATTTATACGCTATTTGAATAACTAGACAATGTACTTATACATACGAGGACATACATATTGCTGATAACATGAACATATTTGTACACTTATGTATAACAGGAATAAAGTAAATATACATATTGTTTATCTTGGTGTCCTTGCATCTTGAGATGTAAGTACCCATTTCATCCACGAAGATAAAAGTATTAATTGTTTAGAGATTTGAGCCTAATTTGATTATTTATAATTATCTGTACCTACTATCCAAATAGTGTTGTGTTTGCATATACATATGTATAATATAAATTAAATAGTTCAGACGCCATCAAGCTACTACAATAATAGGTATGTCGTTCCTTAATAAATTGTCAACTTTATCGCTGAAACATATGGTTCAAAGTTGATTGGGAAAATTTGACAGTTTCAGGGAGCTTGATTTCCCGGCGTCTGTACATGAAAAACTCTTTCACGTTTGACATCACCAGCAATATATCACAAGTGTCCACTGGACATAAAATGTTAGATAACCTAAAAACTTCAATTCCAAAACCATTCCATTCAAGTGTAGCCACACAAAAAAGCTTTGAAAAACTTAACAGTACCGGACGAATTTAACTTCTCTTTGTCAATAACAACTTCAAACGAACCTATCATTCAATACTCAGAAATATTAGTTTGGTACACCGTGACATCACTACGGAAACCACCGTTGCGTCCGGTGCATTGCCGCATCGATATAGCTGGGACCGCGCCGGGTCGGACCACACCGCGCAATGTATCACATCCCTAACACCCGTTTGATTTACAGTCGTCCGTGACACACGCACACGCCGCAATCGGCATTTATCGTGCCGTAAATAAACCGGAAAGGGTAGTTACGTTTAAATCTATAGTAATATCGGATTTGGGAGTAATTCTAGGTGAACCGAAGCCGTATGTTACGGGCCGTCCATCCGATTTCCGTTTTAATGGATCACGTAACATTATCATCGTCATGCGATGTGTTGTGTCACTGCCCAAGGTCAGGGAACGGGCACGGTCGTTCTCAAGGTGATTTGGAGATATTAGAAGATTTAGGAGTTGTTTGACTCCTTCATTGTCAACTAATAAAAAAAATATTATGAGCTCGTGTATACAAAATATTGTTTCATGCATAAATTCCTTAGAAAAACAAACAACATTCAAACTGGATTATTTTCTCAGTTTCGATTCTACAATATCGGAAATAATGTCACTTGTATGATGAATTCACACAGAGAAGTATAGGCGAAAGAAAGATATGCCAAGTCGACCAATTGGGTTAAGAATATGAATGAAATTCTGCGATGAAATTCTGAAAATAAAATTTTGGAAAATGCTAGACAACTTACATGTTTTAAAATTAAAATGATTGGTCTTCTAATTGCCTGCAAGAGATTTAAAATCAATAATTATATTACAAGTAATACCACTTTTCGATGCTAGTATTACTATTAGAACGGTCCTGTTCTTTATGCACACTTTTGTTTCTGAGGATAAGCTGGCAGTCTACCCCAAGGCCTTGTCAGTTCAGTTACGATGTCTCGAATTCTCGGTATTAAGACAAACCGGTTTTGTCGGAAAGTTTTCCTTTGCCTTTCTTCAATGTTATTGATTTGTTAACCCTATTTAGTTATTGGATTTTTACTACACTTTTTTTTGGCTACTGTTGCCTGACTACGGTGGGCTAAAAAGGATTATAATTATTTTCTGCACACTTTCCTATGGCTCATACACTAACACACGATAGGCATACAAATTAGTGCATTTCATACTACACTCCGCTTCGAATTTTGTTACTCGTGAGTTTACGATAGTTAAATGTAAGAACAAAACTTACCGCGAGGTGTCAAATTGAAACCGACAGAGCTATTTAACTAGAAATGTATATGAAATTGTTCGCTTTGTATATGGTTTGCCATTTCTGAACATGAAGTTGTATTTACGATGGAGAACGCTTTCACACAAGCGGATTTTCAGTTTTAATAGAAGACAATCACAATTTCAAAAGATGAAGCTTAAAACCCCACAACAGATTTTTACCGGAATGAATGCGTCACGTGAAAGGGCTGTTACGTCCAAAACCTAAACTGGGCGACCCAGTAGTAAAGTACAACTACAATAACTTAGATATCCTTCAGCTCAACTAAACAAAATGATTATTTACCAAAACCTTCGACCTAATTAGCACTATCTCCGGCATGCCTCCAAAATATTTATCAGGCCAGTTATTAAAAGCCTATCGTGATTGGAATGCCTTTATCCAGCGCTAAGTGGATATAAGCCGATACTGGCGGTACAAAGAAAATTCCAGAGAGATTAGAATTTCCTAGGCCTCGCTATCTTGTCCTGGACAAAGGATTCTGAATAGTATTGTAAATAGTTCGGATGTTACAACTTACAACTCTTGTAGTGAGGAAGGTATTGAGCATGAACGTTGAAAGAAGAAGGAGAGGACGACCAAGGAAACTGGATGGATTGTTGACAATATGGGTGAAAAGAGTGTTTGATTAGACTTGTAAAATGTCGTCAGATAGGAAGATAATGTAGAAGAAGACATGCTGCACGGAGCCCTAATAATAAAAAACGGATATAAGTGCAGGGAAATTATCACAAAGACCTTCTGATGGAACTTAGTGGATTTTAATCAGTAACCACATTCTAGAACAAAATTAATGGTCTAAACCTAGTACAAAAGCCGGTACTTTTTATAATAAGAATCTGATACTGACTCCAGCTGCACCCTCTAATTGCAGGGGTCATTTAGATGATTTCGCACAAAAAAATGGCACGGAGATGATTGGAGTTGGTTATAGTAAAATTCAATATGTATATGTATAGGGATCTGATTTAATTTTTCCCTACCGACTAGTAACTTGTACTAGGTACTACTTATATCGCTTTAAATATTTTCTTAAGTCTATCATGGAATATCATAACATGTATATAATTCTTCCTTGATATTTTCTTCAAAATGTTACATTTTTATTTAACTTCAATTTTCTTATTCTTCCCCATTACTTAGCAAGTCTTAAAGGCTAACAAAGCAGATTAATAAATAAACTACACCTCAAACTAGTTTCGAAACTTGCCAACCGTGCAAAACTTTTAACACCAACAATTTTTCTTCATAAACTCCCTCTGACATCGTGTCAGTTAGTTAAATGAGCTCCCATTGCGGCCGGCTCATTAGACACTACGTTACTAACTCCGCGGCGACCGTAAATTGTGGGGTAAATGCATAAGCCGTGTCGGGAGTCCCCCTCGCCTTTAGATGATATGAGTATAAAATTTCTAAAGTAACATACCATGTAGGTTTTCGACATAAACATTTTGGGTTATAAAATGTTGAATGTAAGTTCCAGAATTTTCTTTGGTGATGTTCAAGAAAAATGGAAGATGCCATAAATATTTGAGAGTGGTTTCAGGTGCTCTTTATGTCTCCAAATGCGCTAAAAAGTTAATAACAAGGAACCGAAAACTATTGAGTACTTGTATAGCATAGATATTTCCGTCGCTAGAGTCGATCGATCAAAACGTTAAGCAACTCTCGACGTGGTCAGTCCATGAATGGGTGACCATGTTATGACTAGTTCCTCCGTGTCTCGGAAGATACGTTAAATGGGTGGGCGTCAGTCGTAACGAGTAGTCAGAAGCCAGAATGTCTGACAACCAGTCTTACTTTACTTTATTAGCCAAGGGATATCGGGCTGCCTAGATAGTTGGGTTGAGGAGATCATACAGGCAGTCGCTCCACGTGAAACACTGATCCCCGCATGCATCCAGTTAAGACTGAAAGCCGACCCCAACATACCTTGGGAAAGGGCTAGGCAGATAATGAATTGCCAAATAAGATGTACCTAATATAACCTTACAGGTATTTTTACGATATTTGTAAATATAATTTTATGAACAGATCAAATTGCATTACAGAAAGACGTGGCGAAAATAAAATAATTTTATGATATTTTTATGTTCTCGACTGAGTACACCTTAAGATATTAATGTTAATTCGATGTTTATGTTAAAACGCATTTTTTGACGAAATATATTTTTATAGACGACTTCGTATACTCTCTGTTTACTTAATAATGGGTATAATATAATATCACTTTAAGACACTAATTTTATTCCATGCTAAAAAATATTTTTTAGCTTTTAAGCTTACTGGCTTATGATACTTAGAACTTTTATGAATATGTTATTTGTTAACCAATTTTCATAATTCTGTGTAATGCGTAAACTTTTAATAAAATTATAAACATCAAAATTCGGTACAAAAAATCTAAACAACGTAAATGCATTAAAATACCAATTCCCCAAATCACGATATCTCCCAGTTTCCAAAACAAAAAACATAAAGACCAGTAATTTCACAAATCAAAATTTTATTAATTACATAAATACTGTAAATATTGCAAACTCATTTGGAATAAGCTATTCAGGATTTTTACGATCTGTACAAAGTTGAATTTAGATACAGGGTGCGTTCGCAAACACCCGGGAAGCAATTAGGAAGTTCGCGCACCCTGTAGAACGACAAGTCAATAAACAAAAGACGGAGGGAGGCTAATAAAAGGTGTAATGATTGACAAAGGTTTTTCTTTGCCTTTTATCTTTGGATCGAGGCGTTGATCCGCAGTGCCGGGACGGTGGAAATGAGTAATAAATAGCAACTGCCTTTTTGTTGGAACCTCGTTTAGATCCTTTGGTTTAACCAATAACCCGAACTTTTTATTGAATAAATTTAACTTTTTATTAGATTTTTAAAATAAGGCTTTAAAATGTCTTATTAATTCCTCGACAAAATTATGTAAAAGAAGCCCGACACCTCAACGTCAGTCCTCACGACGCGGCGAATCTAGGCGTCTCAGCGCTTGGCATGACAGCGCTAGGCGTCCCGATACAGACCCTTGGCACCGCGACGCTGAGCGTCCTGACGCTTGGCACCGTGACGACAGGCGTCCCGACGCTTGTCACCAGTACAGCCAACAAATATGCTCATTACACAAATGTCGACCATGCTCATGACCAGCTCGGCAGTCCGGCGTCGTAACCATTGCGCCATCGGTGTCGTCATAAATTTTCGGCATTTACAAAATCTATCTATATCTATACTTATAATAAATCTGTAGAGAGGTCAATTCTGTACATTGAATATATTTTCAAAATAACTATCAGGGGGTGATAAGTGATCGATACTGATGCCAAAAATGCAATCAGTAAAATTTTTGTCTGTCTGTCTGTCTGTCTGTATGTTATTAATAGGAACAAAAACTACTGGACGGATTTTAATGAAACTTGGTACAATTATTCTTCATACTCCTGGGCAGGTTATAGGATACTTTTCATCACGCTACAATCAATAGGAGCAGAGCAGTGAAAGAAAATGTAGGGAAAACGGGAGAAGTTACACTATTTTTTAAGCTTTCGTCACGTGTGCAGCCTTAATGGTTAAAGCTACATAGAAATTATGTATGACGGAAATGTTATACATAAAATTATCTAAAAAATATTCCACAACAGCATATGTCTATCTTTAATGGTTGACTCACAATAACACGTATAACTCCCGATAGTTTAGCAGTTCGGAGCTTTCTGATTATTTATTATTGATTTGTTTATTCCTATGTTTATAATATTCTAGCTTATCCCTAATTAACAAAAGAGAACATTATTACATATTCTATAAAAAATGAATCATAGAAATCGGTATAGAAACACCAAACTTATACATGAAATACGCTAATCAGCCATCGCCCCGTGTCGTTGCCGCGCTCGACGCGGGTCGGCCGGTAGGTCCGGTAGGCGGGAGGCCCGAGCGCGAGCTTCTCATCCCGACAAAAGTTAGGCTTTGTTAGCGGTAATCGACATCCACACAGACGTAGCCGCGGGGGTCCTCTATGGGTTATATATCAGAACAACACATAGACTACTTTTTGTCGCGAAAACCGACATCCACGCGGGCGACCGCTAGTATTTTAATAAAACTGACAAACTTTTTGCCTTCCAATTCATAGCACACATTAATAGTCATTCAGTAACCAGTCAAATAGTTAACAAATCAATTATTATAACCACAGTGAACACGGAAATTAACCCGCATCTAACTGACTGGACTAATTCGCGTTGTTATCGTGTCAATAACAAATCTGTGAGTTGTGTCAGATACAACGTAATCTGAATCGAAACTGACAGTTTATTTAATTAGTAGTGTAGTGTACAATTTTTGTTGGTTTCTGACTTCAAATGTCGATATCTGAGGCTTTGTTATACATAGATGAGTGAGATAGTTATAAGACCTCTTTTTACATAAAGTTGGTTAGCTTTAATTAGCTATTAATTAGCTGATAGTGCGGATGCACACATAAATACACATTGTGAAAATAGTCTACAGCTAATAAATATATTATCTACACAAATTATACATACATTATCACCATCTCCCGAGCCTTTTCCCATATATGTATGTTGGGGTCGGCTTCCAGTCTAACCGGATTCACCTGAGTACCAGTGTTTTACAAGGAGCGACTGCCTATCTGACCTCCTCAACCTAGTTGATACAACTTTCGTTGCATGAAAATTGACTTAGCAGTTGTTTCGCGAAATGGTATTAACATATTACTATCAAGACTTTTACGTTTATATTACTAGTGTGTATTTATCGCTAAGTGTCCTACACAGCGTCTATATATTAATGAATTTACTAATTATATCTAAAGATCTTTGATTGTATTTTTATCTACCTTATCTTTGATCTTTCAATATTACTAGCAAAAAATAATATGCAAGTACGAACAAACGTGATAAAATAACACAACAGCACATACATTCGTCACAATATTCCAAGATATTTGATATCGCTTGAAATGTTACCGTCGTCAAAATATAAAGTGAGACATAGCCTCGCTATTTTATTGTGGAGTCCGCGAACACTGTCCAATCGAAGGCTTTCAACCAATTCACTAAAGGCTTTTACGATATTGAGAGGTTACACGACAGATGGAATGCGTATTACAGTTATTGAACCAATTTTCGATACTTTTATGCAAGATTTTTTTAACTTTGTATACTCGTACTTTGCTGAATCATACGTTAACTGATAGTAAGAAAATAATATTCTATATAGACACACTTAAAACTAGCTTTAATTAGTAAATTTTGATGCTAAGTAAAATAATAATAATAAAAAATAAATTCAGATATTTTTAATATCAAACGTCAAAATTCCACTTAAGTAGAGTGCGTTCTGACATTAGACGAAAGTCAAAAAGTCTTGCTATTGTCTAATTTATTTAATGTGGACGTCAATTCACGAAAACATTTCGAGAGAAAATTAATAATATTGCACCGATATAGCTTCTTCAATTATTGAGAGTTGAGATAAACGTCAAACGAGGGACATAAAAGTAAATAAAGCTACTACATAAACACATTAAGACCAACATCGCCATCGCGTGGGAAATGAACTCGAGAACACACAAACTTAGCTGTAGTGCTCATTACTTTCCTGTTGAGCCTTCCAACTAGACCTCAACAAACCTATTTAACGCTAGCCAGGAGAGGATTAGCAAACAATAGTTAATCATGATTCTTACTAGGGGCATATAAATCAGTGACATAAGCCTATTTCACACGAGGGCAGAACAGGGAGGCATAACAGTTTGGAAGGACAATTATTTAAGCATAGGAATGGATAAACATTACAATCCAAGTGTCAAAACAAGTCTTAGTCTGATTATTCCTCCTCTTTGTACTGCACTGTCCTTCCGTTCACATGAGTCCAACCACAAGACAGATGAGCGGGAAAAGTGGTGGTGGGGCAAGCCAACTGCCCCGAAAAATAGACCGGCGGACTATTTTACTGTTCTGTCTTGGTTACTATCAAGACAGTACTGTTTTATATGTTCAACAGCAGTACCGTGCTGCCCTTATGTGTACGATACTTTCTTAACGCCCTACATACACAAACAAAAAGTACTCGCCATTAAATCCAAACGGTCCCATTCAAAAATAAATTCCGCGTTCGAACTTCGGCAACGTTCGTAATTCCGATGATAGCCGAACATGACGTATTGAGGGCCGTAACTTGCCGAAGTTACGCGATCGTTCTGACAGAACGCAGGCCCTGTAACATTATTTTTTTGGGACTTCGGTTGTAAATCAAATCGGAAAGTGTGTTTGTTTGGTGATGCGATTGATTAGATTTCGAAACATTAAAACAGTCAATGATTGGTGTAGATTTGCCCTCGTCTATCGAATGATTTAGATTCATCGTTTCAACGGATCTTTTGTCGAGGATGGCGTTCCAGTTTTCTCATTTGCCCTCTATAAATTAATTAAGAAGCGAGTAGGAAATTAATTATTATTTAAATTTATATTCTTAAAAAAATACTTCGTAACATATTAAATAACGCGTATACTTTTAATTGAGCAACTTATCATTATATTCTACACTCTCGCATACTCGCACGACAACTGCAATCAAAATCAATTCAGGAAATGTTATTCGAAAACGCAAAAGACTGCTTGTCACGCGTAGGCTAAACATGTACGAAGGCGCTCTAAATATTGATCTAAGAGTATCTTTATTATGAGTACCTTAAAAACTTATACTTAAATAGATCTTTTATTACAATGAACTATCCAAATTCCACAGCATTCCTCCAAAACCGTCTCACGATTATTCTTCTTAAAACCCAGCACTGCAGTTGTCTCCTACTTTTATTAGACCGACTTCAAGATAGAAGTCGGCTCCGGCGGGCGTTTCCGTCGGCTTCCATTAGTTGGAGCCGGATATTGAGGGCGATACGTGACCCGCCCAGGAGACTCCTCGCGATTGCACCTCCGAAGTAAAAGCTTCCCAAGATATATTATTATCGAATGGCTAATACTTTCATTCAATGTATTGCTTCACTGATTGATAGTAAGAAAAGAAAAAATCTCCAGTAGTAAGTTAGTAATTTTATAGAATTTTAGACATTAGATTTATCCTAAGGTATGGAACATCGTCCTCAGGCACGGTAGAGTGATGACTTGCGCAAGACGGCTGGCAAGAGCTGGATGCGAGAAGCCGGAAATCGATCTCAGTGGCGTGCACTTGGAGAGGCCTATGTCCAGCAGTGGACGGCGATAGGCTGATGATGATGATGATGATGATGATGCAACATCGGTGTCCTTAAAACACAATTGTCGCTTGCCAGTTAAACAGTATTAGTAAAAGGGAGGAGTCATTTAAATTATTATAAAATTAATTCCGAATTAATTGCCATTAAAATATATCACATCACAATCTCAATAATGTTATGTTGTTACACATTCACATAACCTCACCTGGGCCTAAACTATACAGAGTTTGTACTATGGGTAACTAGTAAAATAAGAAATGTACTTATATTATATATTTTTTAAATCCATACATATCGTAACTGCACAATAACATCCAGACTATGTCAAATATCCACGGTCATGCACAGAAATGTTAAATTTTCTCGGATATCGAACCCTCTGACATTGCATACAAATACATCAATAACTACGCCATCTTGTTCTCCATAAATAACAAATAAAGAGGAGACAGAACAAATGAAGAGGAGGAGAGTAATTTTTCCAGACCAGTTAACATCGACGGTTTTGTAATTGAGACTAATTTAACGTATAAACGGAGAGAAAATATTTTAAAATTCTGGCAACGAAATAAGAAATATCAACAGCGACAATCTTAGAATATCTCGTTCATTTTAAAATTTTCAAATTTTATGACTAACTTTATAGCTACACGCTGTATTCCTACAAATCTAGATTTTATAAGAACAATGAAATGGCATGCTGTATATTGAAGGAATATGTTTGACATTAAAGTGCATATATCTTATACGCCCGCATATTGTTTTCTTTATTCGTATTTAATTTGCCCAGTACTATATGATTTAAGAAGAAGAATTCCACATATTTAAAATGAAGCAACGCTTAGCGCGGTCAGTAAGTCATGACAAGTTTTTCCATGTTCCGGATGGTACGTTATATTGATGGATGTTTTGTTTTTCATGGTAACCATCAAATAAACCCTCCGGCTAAGGGTGCAGCTGAAGGGAGTATCACAATCTGATTGACTAAAACCCACTATGATACATCTGAAGGTCTTTGTGTGCCAGGGCCGCGGTAACTCTTGCGAACAACGTGCAGCCCCGGCAGGCATTCATGAATCTCAGACATAATTTTTTATCATTAGTAGTACTCAGATGAATTCAGTTAGAATAAAAACTCCATAATATAAAAGTTGGGAGAAGGCAGGGCAGATTGGAAGCAGATTGAAGCTGGACTTTCGTGTTGAAAATCAGACACAAGACAGCATCATGTAATACATAATATGTCTTTTTTCCAAAATTCTACTATGATAAATACACAATACAAGCCTTGACTAAACTCAATTGACTGACCAGACGACATGCCTGCATAGTATTTGCTCGCATCTTCAAATCCTGCGGCTCCTTCAAAGCGCTGCTAAACCAGTCACGGCGCTCGCCTTTTGATGTCCTTCCCCGAAGACACAAAGGCAGTCGCGGGAGCACTTCTGCTGATTGTATCTGGAACGTGTCTTTGTTAGTATCCTGGTAACAGGAGTAGGAGATGATAGAAGGTTCACTTAGTTTTGGTTACGAAAAATTTGATTTATTTTCTCACTTAAGTACCTACACTATTTACGATAGATATTGTGAGGTTGAAATTATATATACTAAAACTTTAAATCTGAATGTTTCTTTGCGTGAGCGCGCTTATCTCAAGAACTACTTACTGGACCGATCAGAAAAAATGTTTCAGTATTAGATAGCTCATCTATCAAGGGAAGGCTTAAACTTTTTATGCGGTTGCGCGGAGCAGTTCCAACGTGATACTAGGGCAACAGTTAGCGGAAGCAAGTCATAAGATGCTAATGAGTTATAATTAGTTATTCTAGATCCTTGGTTTTGTATATTTCACCAAAAAAGTCATGAATATTCAACAATAGTACTACCCTTACAATGCAGTACCTATATCATTTATGATTTGGTATAGAATCTTTTTGAATTAAATCCTTTGTATCGTAAAGCTGAGACTTGGAATTTCCCAACCCCTAATTTGACACTAAAACATTTTAAGCTCAGTTAACTTACAATAAAATTAATTAAAAGCAATCATGTGATATGTCCCTAATTTTAATTTAATTTGGTTTTCTGTTTGATCTGATCCTTCTGGATTGTTCTGTCCAATGCTATGCCTGCCGGTGTGAGCTCCAGTGAGCGTGTTTGGTCATACAATTCACTTAGCTTGGAGATAACGTGCTTTGTTGAATAACCCGATCGGGGTGCGCTTTTATTTTAGGCTCCGTTCATTTGCTATCCACGATAAACTCATTTGAATCTCTTTTGGCCAAAATTTGCTTAATTTTCTTGTTGCCTTTGTGTGAAAAACCTGGGAGTTCTATATCGTGAACGTTCCATAGAGTATTTATCTTATACATCGTTTCTAATATCCTCCTATCCTCCTATCCTCCTCCCAACTCTGTCCACGGATAATACTATACAAAATTTTATCTAAGTACATTCAGCTACTTTAGCGTAGAAGGGTGTCAAAAAATAAACAAACAGACTTTCACCTATTTAATGTTCTGTTTCTCCCGCGTTCCGGAGAACTATCTTAATCCAAATATTTTTTCAAATCGGTCCAGTAGTTCCTAAGGTTACCACTTTCAAGCAAACAAACAAACTCTTCATCTTTATAATATTAGCATACAAGTATACATAGATGTAAAGTTATTACAAAACCTCAAACTCTATTATTACTCTAGGATCGGGTTTCGTACGAAGAACTCGGGACTACGAAATGTTTATTATCCTCATATAACACAAATACACACACACAGGCTTAACAAAACACTGAATGTTTCTAGCTGTCCTAAATACTGGCTGTATGGTGCAACTGCGCTAGAAATATATTAGTGCAAACAGCTGAAATGCAATGAATGCTAAATATTGCTCCGGCATTACTTAATGGCAGTTCAATAATAGCTTTATTGTCCGATTTTGTGTTGTTGAGGGAAATATCATTTTTTTGGTTGGTTTTGTGTGTACTGGGGTTTTTGAATAGCTATGAATTAAATTTTAGCTCAGTTTATTTCTTTTGTGCTAAAAAATAGTTAATAATCTTGCAGTCGTTTTTGGAGTGATCATATTACTAGCCTTTTCCAAAACTATGTTGAGTTTGCCTTCCAGTCTTAACTGACCGTCTTCAACCAATGTACCTGGGCACCTCGATACCCTTTATTAAGACTGGTTGTCAGACTGGCTGACTTGTTCTGGCTTCTGACTACCCGTTACGAAGCAAAGGATTGAAGGACAATCCTTCGATCGCTCTCTTTATCTTGCCTGTTTACAAAGGAGACCAGCTGGCTCAGGTTATATTCGTCAAAATACTGTATACCTGCCCATCTACCCCCACTCTACTTTTCGCGCTATTGGTCATAACTTTTGTCTCTGACACGAAACCTTACCGTTACAAAAAGCCTATTATTGTACCCAACTGAAAAGCTAGACATTTTTAAACATTCATAACTTGTGATAAATAGGCTCAAGTCTTACACATTCAAATACCTACAAGTCACAAGGTACCTTTGTAAATTGAACAAAAGGGTCGCTTAACAAAAATCGTGTTTGATAAAAGACTTTGAAACGCTGAAATCCCTGAAGGCGTGAAGATATTATCATATTTTGTACAAATATAAACAGAACTACCCTCTAGGGCCGCTGTATCCTATGGAAAAGCAAATTGGCGTTTCGGACTACATTGTAAGGATGGAAATACACCAGTCTTGATAATGGAGGAGATTATAAAGGTTTTCATTACAAGAATATTTATTCAAACGGTAAAATTTCTATGTTTGAATACAAATTAAAACAAAAAAGAAATATATATAATTTCTATAGTTTTTATAAATGATAATGTTAAGCTATTTAATTTGTAAATAGCTTGAAATCAACACCTCAATACATTTTTTTTCCCAAACGAGATGAGGTCGGCAGTTTCTAACTGACTACCTCGAGAAGAAACGCCTTTCCAAAATGCGATGAGTTTGGCATTTCCTAACTACTTGAAAAGTAGCGCGAAAACAAACCCAAGGGTCACAGTCTCTTCTAAGGTCAAGATATAAAAAATAATTATATAGGTACGTATGTATAAAATTTATTTATCAAATTCTATTCAATTTGGTTAGCTGTTTTGGATACTATCGTATAACAGCCTGGGACGTTGTCTGTCCAAATTTAATCCAGAGCCTTAAATTAAAAAGTAAAATACCTATTCCCTTTCTATTAATACCAATTCCACTGATTCACCATTTTATATGTCTGTCTGTATCCTTTACATATAAATTCGGAATTTCGAATAATAATGAGGAATTCGTATTAAGGTACGAATGCCGATCATTACGGAAAAATGAGGAGTACTGTATTCAGATGCCTTCAGAGTCAGATTTAAAACGAAAGCTCTCGGTTTCATTATTTATTTGTACCTCTGATCGAGAGGAAAAAACAGTTGGTATCGCATTAAGTTATTCCTCATATGATCCCATCCGAGTGTTTCCAATCCCTGAAATATTTACAAGGCGATTAATAAATTGACAAGTATTTTTTGTCTTTTTTTATTTAAAATATAAAATCGCTGGAATTTTCAACTTTAAAGACTACAAAAGCAGTTCAGTTGAATGTTACTTTAAAATTAAAAGCAACTGTTAGTCAAAAGAAAAGATAATTTTAATAGATGACTTCGCAAGTTCTTTCGTTTATTTTAATCGCACTCTTTTTAAAAAGCTGTTGACAATTTATTAAACAGCAGAATACAATATCAAAAGAAAATAATTGTAATGAATCTCAATAGAAGTAGTATTAAAAAAAGTCGTGCAACATACTTCATATTTAGATGCCTCGTTGGTCTAGTAGTCGCATAGCGCGACTAGTGTGCATGGGATCTCGGATGAAATTCCCGGGTGAGGCCGAAATCGGTATGTGGGTTTTGAGGGACTTTCATAAAGCATCCCGGAATCTGGAATTTGGTAATTGATAAATCCGTGCATCGGAGAGCACGTAAATGTCCTACCTTTACCTTTACCTTACTTGATCTCTCTCCCATTGTATCGGATTGCCTTCCTTGGACTATGAGATTGAGGGAAAAAAGAGAATGTACAAACGCCAGCACATTAAGCTACCCGAAACTGTCAATTTTTCCCAATTGACGTTGAACCTTATAATTCAGCGATTAAGTTGAAAATCTGTGCAAATGCTTGTGCGCTATAATGTGTCCTGCGCAGATGGCTGATCTCCTCAGAGAAAACGACCACTGTGGCATTGAATCAACCTGGACGCCATTATTATTAGCGTTATAATAATACAAGATATGGCATTTATTTTCATTTATTTTTGATACGAGATACGTTACAAAACAAGTATCATTTCAACAGGTAAACATGAAACAAACATCACAACACAAAATCAAGTCCCTTTTCTCCCAACTGAAGCCTCTAAAGTACAATGAACTGACAGCTCCCTCTCACAAAGACCTTTGTCCTTTTAAAACTGACATTGACTTACACACAACTCACTCGACGTCCACTGACGCAGGCTGACGTCACATGACACCGGTGTGATATCGCCCTTAATCTTGTGTCCCAACGCTATGATCCCTTACAAAAATAAATGGAAAATAAGTTAAGCATGACTCGGCTTAAAGTAACATGACGTGACGAATATATGAGGACAGGATTGGGGTCAATTGCTGTTCGCGGTAAAAACTTTATTTTTGGAAGGGTGACTTATTTGGGACTGGGTGCTCCAGTTTTTGCTGGTGGGAAACCTTCGTTACATTTTGTTGAAGTAGCGCAAATTAGTTCTCAGTTTAATGGTCATAACCTTAAAGCGCGATAACCTGTCAAAAGTGTTATTTACCAGATCATAATGTCGATAGCCAGTAAGTCTGACGCTAGTCTAACCAAGGGTACTGGGTTGCCCGGGTAACTGGGTTGAGGAGGTCAGATAGGCAGTCGCTCCTTGTAAAACACTGATACTCAGCTGAATCCGGTTAGACTGGAAGCCGACCCCAACATAGTTGGGAAAAAGGCTAGGGAGATGATGGAGATGATGAATGTCGATAGACAAATTGCCACATTCCTGATTGTATCTCCCAGTACCGTTCAAAATACTTAAGAGCCAACTTTACCTATTTTATATTCATCTCATCTCATCATTGAATAAAAAAGAAATACCCAAAAAAAAAACAGTTAAAGGAATAAGAAATTCGTCCCAATCTCCGCTGGCGTGACAAATGACGTCCGAAGCCCTTCACATCTATCGTTCAGTCATTTATTTTCCTTGATTCGGCCTATTATTTGTTTTGTCCTTTCATTTGTAACTAACTACTTACAGCGGTTTTACGCGTATAAGAAAACATATGAAGTGCTCAGATCAAAACTATGTATGTATGTTCTTTTTTTTCGTGGGAAATCATTAAATAACCCTGCAGAGTGTGCAACTGGAGGGTGTGTCAGACTCTTATTGACCAAAACCTACAATGTTCCTTCTGGAAGTCCCACGTGTGCCAGGGCCATGGTAACTTTTGCGAACAACCCGCAGCTCATGTATATATGTCCTTTATCAAAGAATGCCCTGTCTTCCTACAAAAATCAATTGGTTTAGCAACTCGTGAAAATTTGAAAGACAGAAAAGTTACTTTCTTGTTTGGCATAATGTGACAGTTAATCACGTCATTATACCTCGCAGTTATACTAAAAAATATATCAAGTATTTTATTATATACACAAGTATCTACTAATAAAGTTACTTTCGCATTAGTAAAATTAGTAACCTAAGTAAAAAAAATCACACAGAATATTGCTATCGTATAGTTAGGTGCTTATCAAGATAGATAACGCCGTGGAGACCTGGAGTAATCTGGGGCCTGTCAGGCGAAGATAATGTCACGCTGGTTTATTTAGCTCGAGCTGGAAGCGCGGCGGCGGTTGCCGCCAAAGAAATAATGTGAAATGAGAATGGAGTGTCTAATATGGTTGTACAGGGAATAAGATCAATTATTTATTTTATTTGCAAATGAAAATTTATGATTTTGATTTTTTTTCTTCACAATTACTTCGCATCAATTCCTCAAATCTATTCAAATGCTTGATCTAAAAATACTTAATTTATTTTTTGTTATTCAACTTCAAATATATTATTTATTGCTGTCAATTCAATTAATGTAATGGATATCAAGTTAGTTTAAAACGTAGAATTGTTTATGAGGGTGTAATATTACAGTTTATTGTTTTATGCGTTACATTAAAGAGCATTAGTTTCACGATAGTGAACATAACAGTTTAACTTTATTTATTTAATTCTGTTATAGTTTCATTTTTAATACATTTGAATTATTTGTTGCGAGATTGCTACCATCATGTACCTTTTTATTGAGTTCACGATATTTCGGCACTGTTATAAGCGCCATGATCACGGATCATCATGGCAAAAGCAAAGCAAAGCAATCTCGTAACAAATAATCCAAATGTTAGTGACCATGAAAGTTTAAATTAACACATTTTTAAAACATTTTAAAATCTTTAAAATAGCGTCTCTCAGACATCGAGTACATATATTATGTACATAGACCTAGCTACCAGCGTTCACGGCCCCAGAGAGAATGCAAGCTCGTAACAATGCCGAACATCATTTATATCTTTTCAGACTTTTGCCACTTGTACACACAATAAACAGGTTTTGCGTTGAAATTATCAAGGTATACTAAACATTTTTTTTCCGACGTTTCGGCCAAATTACACCGACAGTGGCCAAGGTGACGATGACGGATATGACCAAAGAGGTATCGTATGACTTTACAATTCCATCGGGACCCGTTTGCTGTATAAAATATAATTTATACCATTAAGAATTACATCTATCTTATCCATACAAGTGCATAATATGTTATCATATAAAAAAACAATCTGTATTAGAAATGCCAGCATTTTCTCTCAAAAGGTTTGAATAAACGTTTGCTCTACATTTTGGCGGTAATATCACTTGCTTAGCACAATGCATGATATTAGCATAGACATACATACATATATGCTCACGGGCTATATCTGGCCACGAATCGCGCTGGATAGTCAAATTTGTAATTTAGTCCCGACTATTATATTCGTTTTGCTAATTTTAAGGTACATTATGTATAATATAATACCTACTTATTGTGTATCGTATCTGTATTTCTTTTAAGTAGGTACTAAGCCGCAAATAGAATTAGGGACAAAATATTTAAGAAATAAACTCACCAAAAAGGAAAACATCTTCTACACGTACCTACCAGCAAAATCCACCCAGTACAGTCAAATTAGTACCCCGGATAATGCTAATGGATTTCCTTAAATTTTTCCCTTTAACCGTAATGGGAGCTAATGAAGGCACGACCAGCTTACAATTCTTAAACCATAAATACGTTCAAGGTAAATTAAACCCTACTGCTTGAAGTATAAAGTCGAAAATAGCTTACATGGTCTCCTGACACATAAACACTGTTTTCATTTTTCCTAGTCAGCACGACCTTTTGTATTTGGATACGATCTGCAAGTGATTTCATTGTCGCCAACAGATGGCGTTGTAACCAACTTTTGGGGAAAATTTTGTACCAATCAGCTGAACACAGGCAAATCAGTAATGAGCTTACGTCATAATACACTATAAGGGTTGCTATATATACTTCAGTTTATGTGATTGTGTGACTGAACTTAATTAAACACTTGTGATGGCTGAAGTTTGTATCAAGTTGAGTAAATGTGGTTAGTGTGACAACTCTGTTTTATATGTATGTTCTCTTTCTCTTTTGGAATATAACAAGTTTCCTACAGGCTCAGCATGACGATTCTTCGTTTTCTTATTCTGTCAATGTCAACATGTCTTCTGCCTGAGCATGGCGTGACTTGTCAACTCGCATATAATCATTTGTAGACTTATGTCGGTCGAAGAAAATAAAAGTTTCTTTATCCTACGTCAGTCTGTCACTTTTCTGGCATTATGTCCATTCTCCAGTAGACAAAACTTAGTTCTACGGTTGTCATGCTGAGCCTGCTGTTGGTTCACCATGACAACAAAGTATATTGTATATTAAGTAATTGTATATACGTACGTTTACAGTCTGTTTTCATCTCTTTTTATTCTGATTCTAATCAACAATAACAAAAAAAATATATTATATTTTTTCCTTATTTACTACTAGTACTCATATTTCTTAAACTCATAAATGGGTCACACGTTCCTCATTTCACACGGGGTCATAAACAGGCCTGTCGTATCGTCCTTGACCGTGACTTATCGAGTAACGCGACATATGGTGAGGCTTGACCCCTGCCTTATTTGATGACCACCAGCTTCCATTTGATCCCTCTGTGAGGCGTTTATTAGTATTGGCAGATTTAGTATAGAGGCTGGTTATATAACCTTTGTTGCAGGTTGGAGCTGGTTTTAATGTTAAAGATAGATGTTTTGATATATTGTTTTAAAGAAACAAAAATATATTGAAAAAGGAAGTTATATAAATTGATTTTTCATGTGGCAGATATGAGAATAATTTTATGGAGGAGCATATTTTTGAAATTCCATTATTGAAAACTTATGAAAATTCTAGTTTTCACCGAAAAACAAACTAGCAAACAGCTGTATATAATCAAAGAGATTCTATTTACAGTGACTGTACTATGAAATAAAATAAAGTTCAAAAGTGTAAGATAAAAAAATATGATAAATAAAGACTTAAATAGTAAAAACCTGTCGATTGAAATCAACAGCTTCACTTTTAAAAGAACATAAATCAGAAAATTATCAATTAATTGATCTGCTCACTCAAGTGTCGAGCGGCTTGGTTATAAATAACCTACGAACTAGCTTTGATTTATTTCGATTATGTCCAACGAGTGTTAGAGTGACCCCTTAAACTTTGTAACAGCTGTTTTTCACAATCTGGTGTTTATTTATGTAGATTTATTTTGAACAGAAATTTATAGTTTTAGGTTTGGCATCTTCAGTGAATTAGTTATCCTGCATATAAAGAGACCTAGGTTTTTGAGAGAAAAACTATTATCAGATACTTTTTAGTTTATTTTTAAATGAATCTGTGTATATAGGTATGGGCTGAGCTATTTCAATTTGAGACCGTAAAAGGTTGACGGAGCTACTTTTATATTTTCAAAATGAGGTAAATATTTGTTGAAGACGAGTCTATACTACATAAACACATACATACATACATACACACCCACACACACAATATGAAAATACAATTTTCATGGTAAATACCACAACCATAGAATATTGCTACGCCGTAGCGTTTTGAAAGCTACGCCGTAGCAATCCACTCTACGCAGAAACAATAAATGCATTTAACGCTGTACAATATTGCAGGTTACCTAGAAATAGGTCAGTCTAGTACAGATTTTACGTTGTGGCTTTAACAAAAAACTTGGCAAGTGCGAGTCGAAATTACGAGGTTCAGAAGTTAGGACGAAAAAACTGCAAGCTAAGTTCGAATCGAAAATCGTATCGTATAAACAATGATTGTTTTATGAAAAATATCATTTAAAATAAAGTAAACTTATTATTTTAGATTTTTCCAAATAGACGTAACATAGTTATTGATCTTCACAGATAAAGTTTTAGAGATTAGTTCTTATCTTTAAAGGGTACAGTGAGGGAGAGAAAACTTTATGAATGTGAAATCGAAACCAAATTATTGTAGGTACTTAACATTTAAAATATGGGTTACCTCTCTCTTACAAATAACCTTTAATAACCTACCTTTCAATATGCCATGACAACTTAATGGCGTTGGCGATTTTTAGACTGATATTTTTTAGCACCTTTTAGCCTGGTCCCACCACTGGGCACAGGTTTCTTTTGAGGCTGAGAAGGATTGAGCGTTAATCACCACAGTTGCTCAATGCGGGTTGGTGATTTCAGACTTAATAGTACTGGTTTTCCGTCAATTTTTTCCTCACCTTTAATCAGTCATTGGTGTCTAAGATACACTTAAAAAGCACATTTAATTTAGAAAAGTTGCATTGATAGTTGCCTGACCTGGAATCGAACGGGTACACTCATGCTTAAGAAGCTGTTGCTTTAACCACTAGGCCACCACGACTTACACACGGTAGTAATAGTATAATATAACCCTACCTACTGTAAATAGATTATTTCTTCCCTTTTCTTCTTGGAATGCTGAACACCCTAAAACTCTATACTTACTAACATTTTTGTAGACCCTAAAACACCATGACCCCGTCAACGCTACATCTTATCATAGCTATTACAATGATAACAGTCTAAGAGCTAGATGCTACATTGTGTGCCCTATCAGACGGTGGCATTAAACGTGTAATGTCTAGAAATGGCTTCAAGTGTTCTGAACTGTAAGCAAAGCGATGTCCAACGTTATTTACCTTTGTATTCTTCTACAGTGGAGGTGACACAGAAGGATAACAGGATTAATTTATATTGTTTAAAAGATCAATAATGTCTTCATTCCTAAATACTGTCATCATCTCGCCTTACCCTAATTTTATTTAGGGTCAGCGTGTCATGTTATCTTCTTTCATACTCTTCTATCTGAGATCATCACACACAAGTAAAATTCTTTTCACATTCACCATTTATTGTTTCTGAAAATTATGCTTAAATTCTTTATGTTTGTAGCAAGATTTTTTTGTTGGAAAACTTTTGAGTAAACTGTGTCTAGCCACGCGGGAGCGTGTCAAAGCAAACTTCAGGCGCGCTCATATTACACGAACCATTTGGAGCCACTTTTGACAGTTATTACTGTTGGCCTTGGCACATTAAATTCAGTAGGTACACATTGCATTACCTGTGTAAGTTTCATCGACATCTTTTCATACAGTTTGAATAAATGAACACAGTCTAAACAATTGCCAGAATAAAGCTTTCAAGAAATATTTAGGTATTTTGTCAATTTCCACAGAGTTGTCCTTCTGTATGCCCTCGACTGTGGCATGTTGGCCTCTCGTGAACCACTTTGTCGGCGTTATCGCGACGCCAGATGAATGCTATCTCGCTCTTTTGTGCGCCGCCGGGAAATTAACACGTTTTGCGTTTTAGCAAAACAATTACATACGGCCATTGTGCGATACTGCGGGTGCGCCGTTTGTAGGCAAACATGTAGGTGAGCTACGTACCACAGATAGGAAGGGTGTTGCTTTTTGAAGATGAGGGTGCATGTAGTTTGACGTTTGTATCTAGGTGAACGATATCTGTGAATTTGTTTTTGCGAAATTTGAACAAGTGAAGGTTAACTTTTATAATGAGATTGTGCATTATATGTACAAAAACTGAATTAAAGAACTACGTACTAATCACGTAATAATCATCATCCTCCTGCTCTTACCCAAATTTTGGGGGGGTCTACGCAGCATGTTTTCTTCTTACACACTTTTCTCTCTGCGTTATCTCACAAGTTACATTCTTACTAGCTAGGTATATTTACTTTCACGCAATCCATCCATCATTTCTTCGGTCATCCCTTTTATTTGTATACATCCACATTCATACTCAAAACCTTCCTCACAACATAATTCTCATTGCAGTGTAAATAATACTAATTTCTTTAATTCTAAATTTAAAACCAGTTTAAATTGAAAACGAACTCATTGAACATAATCTACATCCATCACTCAACTTCCAAGCAAAATTCCAAATTTGGACAGGGAAAGCCAATCTTCTACCACCTTGGTACAAAGCACTAAGTCATTTCACCGCTGCATACATTTCCCTTATCTATCCTCATTAAATATTCTTGTATTCGCCATTCTTCGGGAGCTATCAGCGGGCGTTCTGCCAAGGTTACTGCAGCTAGATAACTTAACACTGCCGTATCTATTTCACTGTGTTTTTGTACAAAGAAACGAGTTACGATATTATCGCGTACAATAATCCTGAAGGTAATTGCAGTTGTTTTAGATTAGTTTAGAAGCTTTGGATATTTTCACGTAGATCTTATACATCTATGGCACAGTTCCAGGTGTCGTCTTATGGACCGGTGTTTGACAATTTTTTATATTCGTATACTCATGATAATAAACCCAACCGCAACCCCGAACAACTGACATATGTATATGAGGTGCCGTACGTCGACCAAACCGAGTGTATACGCGCGACAAAGCGCTCTTAATTTCATAATACATTTTTAAACATAAGAAATAGGTACTGAAGTTATAAGTAAAAAAATCTACGTAAAACAAAAAGAAATTCTAATACAATCCTAAAAATAATCTGGTTAACTATCATAAGGTGTAACACTTAATTACACCTACCATAGATAGATAAATAATTGTACACCACAACTATTTTTCTACCATCAGAAGGTCCGCCATTATACATTGTGCAAAAGTATTCAATAAATAAATAATAATTGAAGATAATTCCACCAATACATTAATTTACTATTTATTAAGAAATACAAGTTCCGTAAAGGTAAATAGCTTTATTTATTTGCATTCAGCGAGATTAGAAGCCAAACCGAACACAATTGACAGCAGACGTTTGTCATGGGACTGGGACTTCATTGCAGCATTGCTTATCGCGCTTTTGAATATGGGGACAGGACACAAGACAGGAGAACTGAAATTGATACATTTTGAATCTAAAGCCAAACCCAAAACAGCATACTATCTCATAGAAAATTAAAAAAAAAACTAACGTTATTCATATTAAAGTGAGTATTCGAGTAAGTGTTTATAAATACACAAACAGATAGAGAAGGTCATGATAGAAACCGGACAAGTGCTAGTCCGACTCTTTATTTAGCTACATATTACTGTTAGTGAGGTTCAGTTTGTTGACAGACGGACTGACAGGGAATTCTTAGTAATGATGGGTGGCCGTTTAGCCTTTTGGGTACGGAACCCAAAAACAGGCTACGAATAGAGACTACAGCTAGACTGAAATCAAATCTTTCGCTTCTCCCCTGACATCCTAACATGCTCAGTCTATATCCACTAAATCTCCCACAACACGCTAAATAGCGCACTAAATAACGCTAAACAACGCTAAACTTAGCCTTTGTTCGTCATAATGGCGGCATTGTTTTGATGTGTGCCAGATATTTATGTTGCCGCCATAATGGGAGATGTGATGTGATGCTGACTAACATGTGAGTTGTGGCCGCACTACGGACACGGGATATTGGCTTTTAAATAAGGGTTATGCAATAATTTGGTGTCTCCATATTGTGCTGATGGTTATTTTGGTTATTTTTTTGTTAAGTTATCCCGCTATGGGTGCAGCTGGAGGGCGTCAGACTCTTACTAACTAAAACCCACTATGTTCTTTCTGAGGGTCTCGTTGTGCCTCTGTGCGGTCCCTCTTGCTGACAATTCCGGAGCCGGGGAAGGGAATTAAGGGAATTGGACTTTTAAAAGAATGCTAATCATATAGCTACATATATGTATATATGTATAATACCCTATCTCTAAGGTACCATCTAAATCAGTTCAGCCATTAAGCGGTAAAAGATATGAAAAGGCTAGCTGTTTTTCAAGGTGTACCTGATCGTCTAAACTACCAACACACAAAAAAATACGTAAAAACGTGCGTACCTACTTTGCCAGGTCTATGGGTTGCTCGCAAGAGTTACCGCGGTCCTGGCTCACAAAGTCCTACAAAAGGAACATAGTGGGTTTTAGTCAGCAAGAGTCTGACCCTCCCTCCAGCTGCACTCACAGTGGGAGGGGTCATTTGATGATTCCTCACAAGAAAGTACCAAGCTACTGATGTATCACATGCATACATCTTACTCTGAGTAGTTTTATATTTCAAGGTCACATAAAAGCCTTAATGTTTGCAAATAAAAGTACCCTTTTACGTAATCTTATTCATCTCAGGTATATTTGATGGGGGTCACGTGAATACCTCTTCCTGTATGAATTACTTTCAACCCTTCAGTACCAAAAGTTATACAGAGATGGCAAACCTAATAAACACAGACATGATAGAAGATACAAGAAATATAATTACTAGGTTTTCGCTAAAAATCGCCATAAATATATAAATATTTTTGATCGTTATTTTAGAAAAACAAATCGGTTGTAGGAGTATCAAACAAAAATTCGGACTCTGCAGATTTTTTCAGTTATAGAAAACAATATACTCGTACAACCTACAGCAAAAATATTTACTATTTATTTGAAAATATCATTTTATTTATAAACTGTAACGTTTAAATTTAAAATACAAAAGTACTCACACAATAGCGTTCTCTCAAATAAAAATAGTTTTTCTCGAACACGCACATTTTACAGAAAATGTTCACAATCTCTGCATTCGAGTTGCTAGCCCGCTGGGGCAGAAAGTCGCGCTTTTCACAACTTTCAATACACATACACATCTTATAATGTTAGAACTTGTAAAGATGACAACATTTGTGAGTCCATTACTGGGATTGCTTGCAATTTCTAAGTAAAACTTGAATAACGGTATTAATAGAAGGTTATTTACTACTTCACTACCGGTGAAAACAGAATTATATTTTATTACTTTTTTATAATTTCAATTTTGACTTCCCTATCAAAGAAGAAGCAGATTAAACATAATAACAGAAGGAAAAATATCTGTATATTTTATTAAGTAACTACGTAAGCTTAAGTTACTAAATAAATGATAGGATAAGCGATGAGATTATTTGGTAGCTAGTAATTTAAAACATGTTAACAATTTTACATACACAAGTCAAAATCTTAATCTAGCAAGTCAATATTATGTACAGATGCCAGCAGGTCAACCTACCTAAATCCGTTTAATTTTACCAATCGAATATTAAACCTCCATTATTGTGATAAGGTAAAAATCTATTAAAGAGAAGCAGGTTGATGTGCTGTCGTCTGTACGATCTTATTTTAAAAAATGTAAATAAATCTAAATCTACAGCATCATAAAACGGACACTCTTTCCTACAAAATATTATTAGCGAATTTTATCATACTTTCACTAACTTCGTAGCACTTTTACTATATAGTAAAGTAAACAGACATCAGTAATTACTCAAACAACAAGACTAATAATACAATCACGACACTAAAACCTCATACAATCAGATGTAGGAAAAGCATATACAGGATTATCTTCACTTACAACTAGACAGTCCCATCTCATTTGAGATAATGATAACACTACTTCGCTCAGCCAAGCAATAACCAACCTTATTACAAGTGAATAAGGGATCAAATCGCATGGATTTGACTTTGATAGTAACATCTGGTCAACAGTGCACTTAGAATCTTGAACCTTATTAAGTAATTTGCTCTTGTTGCTAATTGTTTAACAAATTCGCGGACAAACTTGTGTTTTAGGTAGTTTCGTTGTATGTGCGAAATGTTGAGACATAAATAGTGGTCTTGACCAAATTATATTGTTAAGAATCAGTATTATGTGGCTCGCCTTTTCCCAAACTATGTTGGGGTCGGCTGCCAATCTTGGCCTGATGCAGCTGAGTATCAGTGTTTTACATGGAGCTGCAGCAGATTGCCTATCTGACTCCCTTAACCCTTTTACCTGAGCCACCTGATACCCTTGGCAAGACAGACTTTCTGGCTGATTACCCGTAATGACTGACAAAAATGTACGAATGGCAGCCAGGACCCACAGATTTAATGTGCCTTCCGAAACATGGAGGAATTCTTCATAAATATCAAGATGGTCACACATCTATGGACCGACTGCGACTGCTGTTGCTTAACCTTATGATCGATTCGTGTGGCTACCTACCTATTACACGTGTACCAAAAACTTGGAAGGAAAGTAAAATGTAGAAAATGTTTACTTCTAGTCCTGAGTGGAAGTAGCTTATTTATGTATATGTTACGGCTAAAACCCGAAGTGCGGCTACACCTAGTTTTGGCCGGTTAGAACTAGGTGTAGCCACTCACTCTTGGTTACACCTAGTACTAGCCGATTGTTTTCGGGTAAAACTAGGTCTATCCTTCATCGTGCCGGTTAAAACTAGGTCCAGCCATTCCCTGTTGGGTAAAACTAGGTCTATCCGATATCATTCCGGCTAGAACTAGGTCCGGCCATTCCCTAAATATAAAAGTGTTATTTATAATTATAATCATATTCTTTAAATTATAAAATACAACAAATTGTATGTTGTTAAAAAATTCTGATTGTTCCTATTATATAAAAATTATACTCCTAATATTTGGTGTTAATTAAAACAATGTGATTTTAAGAATAACGAAACTCTCTACGTTTCTTATTATTGGGTGTTTTTTTATATCTAAAAAGTTCTGCCGATAGCATGCCTGCTACAACTATTTACAGCCAATCCCTGTTGGATAAAACTAAGACACGCGCTGCTGCTGCAGACGCTGTGAGTCACACTCGCTAGGAGACCTGCAATAGATCAGCAGCACCTGGCGCTCTCAACCTGCAGAGCCGCGTGTCTCCACCCCGCGCCGCTGCTGCAGATGCTGTGAGCCATGAGTGTGAAGGCGTGACGGGGTACGCATCTAAGTTTTATCCATCAGGGAATGGCTGGACCTAGTTCTAGCCGGAATGATATCGGATAGACCTAGTTTTACTCAACAGGGAATGGCTGGACCTAGTTGTAACCGGCACGATGAAGGATAGACTTAGTTTTATCCAACAGGGAATGGCTGGACCTAGTTGTAGCCGGCATGATGAAGGATAGACCTAGTTTTACCCTAAAACAATCGGCTAGTACTAGGTGTAACCAAGAGTGAGTGGCTACACCTAGTTCTAACCGGCTAAAACTAGGTGTAGCCGCACTTCGGGTTTTAACCGTAACATATACAATAATACATACTGTTCCTTTAAAAAAAAACACAGACAAGCAATAAAAATAAAGCGTTACATCACAGCAAATATAACATCTTTCCTGTACAAATATTTAAACCTTCAACAAATATGAACACAAAAATGTACCAGAATAATGTTCGTATTCTCCAATTATAACATACAATCATGCTTTGCGAAGGAGAGTTCCACTTATTTTTTCAAAAACCTCAATCTATCAAATTTCTTTAATAGATTTTCAACCTTATCACAGTATCGGAAGGTTAATATTCGATTGGTAAAACTTTACAGATTCGGGTAGGTTGTTCTGCTGGTGTCTGTACAATGATGTAAAAGGTTGGCTTAAATAACAATGTATTCTATGTATGTGTCTAAGTTGCTAGCTCTTGCTTGCGGTTTTACTCGTGGCTCCACTCTAGGATAAAAAAGATTTTGTAAGTTATTTTTTTTTTGTACATACGCGAGTATCTTCTTATACCTTAAAATTTAATTACTTGGGATTGAAGTTAACACATAGTGCATATATGCCAGCACATCAAGCTAAGCCGAAAATGTCAAATTTTCCAAATCAACTATCAACCATATGCTTCAGCGATAAAGTTGAAAATCTATTGCGATTTAACAGTTTGTAGTAATACAAACTACCAACCACAAAAAACTCTTCAACCTTATAATAATATTTTACCATAGATTAAGTTTACCAAAAAATCCTACCTCTGCGCTAGTATTCCACCTTAGTTAACGATAACTATGTCACCATACCCAGGTTAAACCTAACTACTCATTCCAATCTAGGCCGAGATATTAGCAGCGTCTTCAATCAAAATTAGACGCGTTTAGACACCGGGCGTCAGCGCTCGTAATCGCTAAATTGGTTTCTAGTATCATCTATTATAGTAACGTCCTTAGATTACATTAAAGTGTGTCAATTGTAATGGGAATCATTTAGTTAGATTGACACTCTTTGATACTTGTGGGAATTTTTACGCTGATTTTTGTAGTCGCTGGCAGATTCAATTTTTGTATTACTTAGGGCTCCCGAAGACTCAACTAAACGGACAGTTTAACTCGAGAGTAATCGCCTTCTTACGACAGGTTTAATCTCTGACACTAAGTCAAATCCGCTTGACGATCTGTGACGTGGAATTGCAACCAACTGCGACAGAAGGAGGGTCATGTTTTTAATTATTGTTCTCTCATGTTCAATTAATTATAAATTAAAACTTCGTTCCATATTTATGTTTGCGACTTTCTCAATCTACCTCAATCTGTCAAATTTCTTTAATAGATTTTCAACCTTATCACAATACCGAAAGGTTAACATTTGATTTGTAAAATTTGTCAGATTCGGGTAGGTTGACCTGCTAGCATTTGTACATAATTATATCATGATCAAAACTAGATGAAAGTCACAAAAATATAGCTGATGTAGCTTTTATCCCAACTTTTATCTGACATTTAAATAGCCAAACAGTACAATGAAATCAGAAATAAATCACCAAAATAACAGACGCGGGTCGGTTGGACCAAATGGCCAGACCTTACCATTGTCGTATGATCTACGGTTGGGACAACCTATGGTCCGTGCTCTCCTGATAGCAGTTTTAAAAACATCGCATTTTTGAATCATGATGCGAGTAAAAACCTCATCCATTGAAAAAAACGCTTGTACAGACGCACATCAAGCTACCTGAAACTGGTAATTTTTCCCGAACAAATTTGACCCATATGCTTCAGCGATAAATTTGAAAATCTATTGAGGAAATTTGACAGATTGTACTAGCTTGTGTACCCTACAATAGTCATAAACAGCAAGTATACTTACCACTTAGTGTTACAATTTTCGAAGATGAAATGCATCGACCATTTTATAAGTTAAAAATATATAACAAAAACAGGTAGGTATATACAATTAAATATCTATTTGAAAATAAATTGAAACTGTCTGGCAATGCGAACAGATGTTATAGAGCGTCGTTAACGTAACCTCAAATTGATTGGTCTACCATCAATAAGCCTGGGCTTTAGCCTATGTACAACGCTGATATCAATTTCAAGTACTGTTACATGTTAAAGCTCGATGCGTAAAGAAAAATAAGGCAGAGAGAGACAAACTTTAAAAAAAACCACAGACATATTGAGCATTCACTTTGAAAATAATAAAGTGTAATAATGGCGTCCAGACCGATTGCCAGCCACGGCCGTTCTCTCTAAGGAAATCAGCCAGCTACGCAGAACATATTATTATACTGCACAAGCATTCGTGCATACACAGGTGCACTCTCTATTTCCTCACGCTTGCAGAGAGATCACGCACAGGACCGACAGTTAAGTGCTCTCCGACGTACGGGTATATCAATCACTTCCAAACTCCAAGCTGCTTTATGAAAGTTTCTTAAAATCCACATAGTGATTTCAGACCGACCCGTTAATTAAACCCGAGATCCCGTGCACAGAAGTCGCGCTATTCAACTACTACTACTAGACCAATGAGGCAGTAACATATACATAGTTATAAAGTGTACGCAGTATACCAAAGAAAAAATATGATGGCTAGCGTCACGCTGTCTGCTAGCACGCATACATATTCTAAAACAAAAAAACGTGCTAAATAAAATACCTTTAACTAACAAACATAGAGTATGAAATAGGTTAAACACAAAATTGTGGGCACAGCCATCGAGCAGAACAATGCTGTTTGCAAACAATAACAAATTCATAGCAGAGGGTTGGCAACAATATCATAACGTATTCAAGGCTCGCTCCTACTCCGGATATTTGCTGGTATCCTGGTACCTCAATGTCAAGCGGTGATAATGTGCCAGCATTGTGGTTGGTTAGGTGATGACACGATTGTTGTGTTTATTGTTAGCCTGTTAAGCGTCAAGTCAGATGTCTGGTGTCTAGATCGAAATTCAGGCTGAAATAGTTTACTTTCTTAGTGTCATTTTACAGAAATAAAATTTGATGGAATATTTGGCTTTGACTAATTTGTTACGAAATTACGTACAGACGCCAGCACATCAAGCTACCCGAAACTTCCCAATCCATTTGAACCACATTCTTCAGTGATAAAGTTGAAAATCTTTTAAGGAAATTTGTCAGATTGTAGTAGCTTATGTGCTGGCGTCTGTACTAAGTCTAGTCAAAATTGTATGTTAAAATCGGGCTAATTAAATAAGCTGTTTCCACCAAACTAATAAATAGACTGCATAATTAAAATTAAAGACTCATAAACATCAAATCTTATGTGGGCCAATTTCACCACCACGATAGTTGATTACGTAACCAGTTGTTTAAACGAAAACTGGTCTAACTAAGAGGGAATTTTCATGAAACTCAATTGATCGTTACAACAACAAAATGTCCCAAATTATATGTTCACCTTCAATTACCTACATATTTGAAGTTTGGAATTACTCTTCTAATAGTAAATACTCTTCCAGTTTTCCTTAATCAACCTGCTATCTTTTTATTTGTGAAAATGGGCCTAACTGTTTAAATATAAATGAAAAATAACAATGAAATATAACAATCGTTCTCTTTTCGCGAATTTATCTTGAAAGCTTGAACAATTTTAATGGTAGTATACATGTCAAAGGAAACTTGAACCCGGAACAAATGTTCTTTTGATAACAGAAATATTTGATATTCAAGTGAAACTTACTTTTGATATAGAATACCTGAGAGTATACGACTACGCCTGATATTACTACCTCTATGTTTACATCAAAGATATTGTAAACTAGTTGTATAGGAGTTGTTGTAGTAATGTGAATTTATTGTACTTCACAGTGTTTACAAAAGTTATACTTTGTACTTTAATAATGTTACTACAATCCTACAGTGAGATTTAAGAAGGACATGTAGTATCGCAACTTTATATCCCTAAACATACTTTTAAAGACTGGTAGGCTATTTGATATATAGGAGGGTGCTTACTGAATACGAGTGGACTGCTTGGCTATCGCACTCGGATCCATCTAGTTAGCGAATGAATCTGGTAGGCCTCCGCTGGCCTATATAGTGTGACTGGTAATTAGTGACCGATATTTAAACACGTGATTGTACTCATGATTACAAACAACTTTCCCGAATAAACTTTTTTTGATATTTTTTTTATCATTACAGCAGAATTCAAATTTCACGCGCGCCGTCGCCTGGTCAGCTGTTAGCGGCGTGGCCCCGCGCCCGCGTTGTCGAAATTTGAACTTGTATAGTTTTATCGATGAAGGCTATATATAGGCTACTCTTTATCCCGGTGCGCGAAATAGTTCCAATGACTGCATCTGTTGAAAAGTCATATTCACTTCAAATAAGCGCTGATCAATCTTTTAAATGAGTCATAGATTGCATCTATCAACGTAGCATACATTATTACTAATAGTCTAGTTCCGTCCATAAAAATATAGTGTAATGCTCTTAGCAAATGAATAGCCCAGTTTATTTATGTATTTGTTACAGCTATATTTTAACTGGATAAATTCAATTTTCTTTGAGTGCTCATAAAAAAAGTAAAAGCTTTTCTATAAATGTAAATGGATATAGAAAACTAACGTATTGGATTTTGTTTACATGTTTTTCGAAGGTTTTAATTGAAGGTAGGTAGCTGGAATTTCTGGGTCTAAGTGCGTGATTTTTTCTGTTTTAAAACAATAATTATATAATATAGGGACACCATTTACACACGGACAGTTAGCCTCAAGGTAAGCTATTGATTAGTTTAGTTATAGTACTTACAATTAAGACTTCTACGAGCAAACCCGGGGCCTTATCTATGTTCCGCAGCCCGGCATGGTGACTAAGAAGACCAATGACTGTCAAATTAAAGAATCGGACTTCAAAGCATAAAAGCGTTGGTTAACTCCAGAGCGTGGGCATTTAATATCTTGGACCTGGTTATGGTTATTTGACTTAGCTAGTTTATTAGCTACTTCGTCTAGTAGCTTACTAGATTATTGGCAACTAATCCGCGCACCCAGGTAAAAAGTAGCCGAGTCCTCTTTTACTAATGGGCTATCTAACATTGAAATAATTTTTCATATCGGTCGGGTAATTACTGAGATGAGCGTGTTCAAGCAAACAAATAAATTCGAAGAAGAAATGTGTCATTTTTTATGTAAGTAATTGGTAAGCTTATTTAGCTATTACTAGCAAAAGTTAAGCTTAAAGTATGTCAAAGTCCTAAAAATCTATGTCGAAGTAGACACGTAATGTGCACTCATATACTTGATAGCTATACTCGTATTGCCATTAGATGCCTTGTTGAACAACGTTCGAGTTCCCGCTTATTGTTATACCACTAACTTTGTGACCCGACGCCGTCTAACTTTTAACTCAGCAGAATACACTAGATGGGAAACTGTTATATTTAAAAGTTTAAGTGTTTTGGGAAATATGGTAGGTTTACTTCGTGATACAAATGTTGTTACCTGGGTTTGTTTAGTGTTTAAAGATTTAGTGAAAAATCTTTTGGCTACTCACAAACTGAAATGAAGCATCTGCTATCTTATTTGGTAATACTACAAATAGCAATAATGTTATAATTCTAGAATGTTCACCGATAGAGTTGTTGGATGATGGTGTAGATAACTAATTTACCACACATTATATCTACATCTGCCATCTACCTAGCTTTTTCCAAAGCTATATTGGGATCAGCTTCTATTCTAAGCAAGTTATTGGAAACGCCATTGGAAACCAGCCCCAACATTGGAAATAGCGTACGTAAATACTGATGATATTTCCTAGATAACATCAAACACGATATTCATCCGAAAAGTTAAAGATATAACAGAAATACAAGCACAAACAAACAGACAAACCATCTTCCCTCATAATAGAACAGAACATATCGTATAAAACGTCCAAGTTGGTTCTTAAAACCGTGTAGAAAACTCCGGGTAGTGTACTTGACAATTTTATTACGCTGTCCTTACCTCTAATGGCTTCAAATGGCTATAAATGGCCTTACCTCTGATCTCCCCGTCTGATAACCGTACCGTTTATTGATCCGGTCCAGACTTAAAAGGATTAATTTTAACTTATTGCTGTATTTAATGATTATTATCTTTCACTTTCTCTTATTAATATGATTGAAAACCAAGTTATCAAATACCTTATCTCCAAATTAATTAAATTTTATTTGAGTTTATTTTATTTTTAGATTTATAGAAGCCATTATCCGAGAGATATGTATATTGTAAAACCATAGTCCATAATATAACTTATTAACCTTTTTACCACCACGTCAAAAAAAGAAAAACTTGCCCTCAGCGCCAAGCTAGTGAGTTCGGAATTAGATCAATTAAAACTGACTATTAATTTTTAACTTTGAAAGTCTGTCATGTAGACGTGATTGTGGCGTACTGGGCGCTTTTTGGCTTATCATCTATACGAAAGGTTAAATAAAACTCATTGTCTAAACATCAAATTTAAAAACTGCAGCTCCAACATATATACAACAGTGTATATTTAACAAATGTTTATTGAGCTAGCAATAATTCAATTTCTTTTAAAAAGTAGTAAAGCGTACACCACGGCATCAGAACAAAGGCCGCTCTACAACGAATAGAATTTCAAACAAAACAATAACCTCATGTAAAATCGTACAGATTTGTTACGATCCCGGCCTTTCCCGACCAGGTTTTCAGGCTAGATCGACTGAAAATCAATATTTCGATATTATATCGTGTAGCAAATTGAACGAATGGAGATACGAAATTATGTTAAGCTCACACGTGTTGGGAGGCCCTTTGTTCGATAATAATGCTTATATTACACCTCCTTTGACCGGTTTGTTAAGCTGGCAATGGTAAACCTGTCAAAACATGAATTGACGAATATACTCATTGCACTTTCAATCCGGAGTTGTACTTATGCTAATAACTAAGAGCAGTGATCAACATTTAGCAGGGTAGTTGCCTAAGTGTTCGCGATCGTCAATGTTGAACGGATGGTCTGTTTTGGCGGGCGATAGCATGACATTTAAGGTATCAAATAACATCACTAATTGCAAGATGAGCCGGCAGTAATTAAATGCAATTTCCCGCTATGAGACTGTCGCGTGCTGCAAGTCTTGGCGGAAGGCAAGCGAAGACGAGCCATCAAAATTAGTCAATTTCCCCGAATATCCACTAATTTTAAATGTTTAGGGCAATTTTATTACAATAGTTATACTCTGATTTAAGTCTGTATTTATACTCTGATTTAAGTCTTTATATTCCTACTTAATTATCATCCTAAAGCCATAGCAAAAAATTATATAAAATTCTCGCTACGAAATTTTTCATTAAAAATAACTGTATCAGTAATAATATCTTCATAAAACCTCATCAAATTAAATCATAAAAATAAAAATGAACTGTGAGATCCTAAAATTATCTCAAAATCCCTATTATACATAAACTCTAAAGACGTTTTGATTACTTAATGAAAAGAATTCACAGTCGTATTCATCGTGATCTTTAATCCAATTACGAATAAAGATTTCTTTGGCTTTTCACTTTGAGATAACATTTTGGACGTCCTCTCATAAACTAGTGCCCTATGTGTCTTGTGGGAGTGGAAACAAAAAGATAGAATCCGTATACATCATAAAATGTGGCTTTTTTAGGGTTCCGTATTCGAGGGTTAAAACTGGACCCTATTACTAAGACTCCGCTGTCTGTCGGTTTTTTTTTCATGGAACTAGAGACAAAGTTTCACAGATATAAGTATGTCGGAATAAAATAAACATTTATTGTGAACCCAGCACCACAGAATTATTATTTTTTGTCATTTTTGGTCCATAGGAATAAGTACAGAACTGTTCAAGCACAAGTCCGACTCGCACTTAGCTGGCTTTTTGTTTATATATCGGAAAGACACGTTTTCAACATATTGATTGTCGGCTAGAATGCGTCCATAGCTATATATATATAGCTTTCATAGGCTATGTTTATACAGAACACTTTTAAGAAACTTTCTCTATCAACATTGGACCATATGCTTCAGGCATACATTTGAAAACATATTAAGGAAATTTGACAGGTTGTAGTAGCCTGATGTGCTGGCGTCTATACATAAATATTAGTGAATCGTAGCTTAAACAAATTTATATTCTATTGTCACCTTTATAGTATTAGTAGGATAATGCTGTACACAAACTGATTGAATCCTGAAAGTCGTTACAGATGACTTTTATTCCACACGTAGGTGAAACTACGCGTCCCAGCCAGTAAGATATCTCCTACATAGAAATCGAATATCAATATTCTAAACACTATAATTAGGTTAACTGAGCTCCTAGGCTTAAGACAGCCTTTCAATAACCGTTTGAACTGTCGTTAAACTTAACTAAGTGTTCATATGATTGCTTGGCCATATACAACCCTAAATCTATTAATCTCGGCAAGATTATTAATTATTTATTAGTCCCTAATTGTCGCTGTATCTATGTTATTATAAAATTATAGTTTATTAAATTTTCGAGCATTTGAATTAGCGTAGGGATTTGAAATCGTGAAATTGGTGGGGACAAACTCACGACTCATTCGTCAGGTCGTCGCCCGCCTTAATTTCGTGGGATACGTCAAGTGACTCTTCCCACTGCTGCTGGAGGGCTGGAGCTGGAGGGTCGGACTCTTACTGACTAAAACCCACTATGTGTACTAGGGCCGCGGTAACTCTTACGAACAACCCGCAGCCCGATGCCGTAACCTTTGCTCTTAATTGCTTCATTATCAAAAAATGAAAATTGTATCATCGCTTATTTCTTCATTATTGGCGCATCACAACAACCCAGCAACTAGACAAAGACTTTCCTCATGGGACAACTCTGACTTATTAATCCATAATCATATTGTTTTAAAGCGCATTTTTTTCTTTAAAATCTGAAAGCCTCTTTGCAAAAAAACAAAAAAAAACGATTACGTATTTATTTATACCCTGTGCGACTATCAATCTCATTTAAACTTTAATATAGGTTATAAGAATTGCGGTTGTAAAAAATTAAAGGCACCTTTGTAGTTATGTGGCTTTATTGTGCTTCATAGTGTTTACAAAGATATAATTGAAATGTATTCACATAATACCCAAAACAAATGTCCAATGATCTATCAACATGGTTATCGTATTTCTGTTTATGCAAAATTAATTAACAACACAATAGCCAGGGAGCTATCACTATCGCGAATAGTCTGAAATACCACGGCAGCATTATTCCTGTACCTAGCACCTAATAAAAGCTGAAAAGTCTGTTTGTACAAAATATGATCCTTATCGTTACTAATATCCTTACTCCTTATCAATGTGAAAGTAGCATTGTCTGTCTGTCAGTCACTCTTTCACCCCAAAACTACTGACTCGATTAAAATAAAATTTGTCTAGAGAAAAAAATAAATTTAAGTTCTATAAAAATTGTTCATTATAATTTACCACAGTTGCTTATACCCAAAAACTACTGATGTATAATTGATTGTCTGATTTTCGAGAAACGTTATAACTATGCTACATCTTAGAAAAAACTCAGGATGGAAGATAGAAAGTCACTTATTAAAAATAGGCAAAAAATTATGTATAAGCACTTTCTTTAAGGTTTTTTACAAAAGACTTTTTAGGAGCTGTTTTTTGTCCTATCCCATTTCCTACGTGTTATCTGCGTACTTAATTTTTTTTAATCATTACCGGCAGATAAAGCAGTGGTGCATAGCTAGTTAAAATTTCTCATACTTGCACCGTTGTCGCGCAATAATCGTTAGAAACATCCCGAACATTGACCGTCAGGTTATCCGCTTTATGGTCGCTAGGGACGACACCATCGCAGTATTGAAACATGTAATACCGCCATATTAAGAGCGCTTATACTAAAAGTTGGCGATTAGCTGTCAAATATTAACATTATATTTTTATAATAATTTGGAAAAACTATGTATATTTGAAAATAATTATTGAATTTTCTAAACTTATTTAGTGCTTTCTTATTTTCATACTGTAAAATTGTAATTAAAACATGTAAATATTAGATAGCTATTTGCGACGTTGGCAACTTTTGGAATACGCGCAGTTAAAGGTATATTTAATAGCAGTTGGACAAAATTTTAGAAGCTATTATTATATGCATGGATAATGTCATTTTTTATGGATTTTGTTTGTAATTATGTATCCCATCTGTGTCATTCCGATGGCAAACGACATAGCTATTTTCAGCCTGAAATAAAATTAGTTTTAATCACTTTTTGTGCTGTTTACGATAATGTAACTTTCTATTTTAGAGTGAGTATATTTTGATGTAAATTAAATAATAACTTGAAGCCTAGAAATAGACGTCTAACGAGAATGGTGTCATGTCTTTGTCAAGTTAGATCGGTGTCTAATATCCATACCTAGTTATTGGATACGCGTTTGTGGTAATTCAATCTTCTACTTATCGGATTAACTTGCAGCTAAGTTTTCATGGGAAAACCAATAATATAATTATCATTTGCATAGCCATTTCCCAAGCTATTTTGGGGTTAGCATCCAGTGTAACCGGATCCAGCTGAGTACCAGTATTTTATCTGACTCTCCTCAACCCAGTTACTTCGGCAACCAGACATCCCCTGGTAACATTGGTTGCCAGACTTTCTAGCTTCCTACTATCCATAATGACTGTCAAAGATGTACAAATGATAGCAGAGACCCACTATTTTAATATTGTGCAATTTTATGTGCTTTTCGAAATACGGAGGAACTCGTCATGACAAGATGGTTGTTTAACTTTATGATCGCTCGACCTTTACTGCTGTTAGGGTATTTGTAGCTACATAGTATAAGATGTTCTTAATTTAAAAACAATGTTGAGTAATTTTACCTCCGCGATACAATTTGAAGATGTTTTGAACAAGAAACAGTAATATAAAAATACTTCTGTATTCTTGAATGAAATAAATATTATAATATTATGGAACACAGAAAGAATACAATTATTGCAAAAGTTTTATCATAAATGTACGTAATATTAGTATCCGTCTCTGAGAACTGAGGTGGTACAGTCGAGCGCAACAGTTCACGTAGAAAATAAAGAAAAAAGATCGCAAGATTTTTAGAAAAAAATATAAGATTAAGAGAAAATATAAAAATTATGAAAAAAGAATATTACCACTTGATGTAAAATTAAAATTTGTAATCATATAAAAATATAAATAACAGTAAAGAAATTAAATATAATGAAGCTCATGAATTAACAACTTCAACCAAAAGCGCAATATATTGGCATCAATTAATTATGAATCTTAATTAAATGTTGGCTACATAGTAAAATTATTGAGTTAATCAGTTTCAATCATCGAAATGGATGCTAGCCGCACGGTATGCATTACTAATTTGATACGTCAGTTTTTGTGACGTCATACTTCATTGTAGTAGGTACACAATTGTAGTCAATTAATTGTGCTTTTAAGGTAAGTCATAGACGAGTTCAATTACAACATAATAATAATTATAGACAGACAATGTTCATTAAGAGTCAAGAATCTACCAAGTAGGAATTATTAGTTTTTTCCCTAAAAAAATACGAATACCTATTAATACATTTTACTATTGACAATTTTTTTTTTCAAATATTCCTTCCTTTAGTATTTTGAAATCAGAACTAACAGTAAATACCCAGTCACTTATAATCCCAAATGAAATTTCAAAACTGTAGTATTTAATATTAAAACTATGGAATGTAATTTCCTTCAAACCTAATTTTACTTATAAACAAAATTATATTAAAACTTGTGTGCGCCACAGTACCTCAGTACCTACACAGTTATTTATTACTTTCTCAGTGCTCATAATCATTACTAAAGTTTTGCACGTAATATTAAATAAATTAAATATTCTCTCTTTAACAAATATGTTTATTATTTAGCTTTAAGATTTTCTCTTCAAATCTATCATGATGTACTTAGTTCTTATGATGCCAAGAGCGAAGCGAAGGGATTATTAACATATTAACATTACCTGAGAGGGTTATGTATGTATATCTAAAATTTTTACAATTTAAAAATTCAATCAAAAAATTCCTCCTCATCGCTGCTCACTGGGAGAGTAGGTACCCAATAGGCTGGCGGCATTGCCACGCTGTGCCCTCAGCAGAGGAGTCATTTGATGGTGGAATAAGAAAAAAGAAATGGACTTTATGAGGTATGTACACTTTATTAAGAACTAGCTGACGCGGCTCTTAGTACGTGCGCATTCTGTCAAGCGGCTAACATTCGTAAAATCAGTGTGATCACTGAGTTTTTTTATTATAATTTTGCCCAACTTTCTTATGTCAAATTTCGCAGTATTCATACCTACAGAACCGACCCGCATTGAGCAAGCGTGGCGATTAACGCTCAATCCTTTTCCGTGGGAGAAGAGGCCTGTACCCAACAGTGGGATGATAAAAAGGCTGTGATGATGATACCTACAGGATGCACACACAGTTTCAACCTGTAAAAATACTGGTTGCTTCAAAATACTGGTTGCTGGCTGTTGATCTATCATGGCTGACTTCAGATAGTACAGCAAAGTTATCAGACGAATGATGTAAAGGTTCTGAACAAACAACATTCGGGATGTATGTTTATTATGAAACATATTGTACATATGGTCAGACAAAGAGCTCAATATCGTGTCTAACTCAAGTCTAGTTATTACGTTTGTTTGGTCTAACAAGTACTTGGCCTTGTAGCGATCCTGTATTTGTCTAATGTAATGCCCTTTGTGTTGATAAATATTTCATAGCTTATAAACAGTTTATCTTGATATCTGTATTTCTTCATTATAAATTGTTAAAGAAATGTACCTATTAGGTATATCATAGAATGTTAAAAAACATATATTGGTTCAATTTTTGAATTGTATCCTATACCTACAACTACAATATTATTATATGTTGCATCTCGTAACAAAAACACAGTTAAATTGTTTTTTTCTATTAGTTTTTGGAGGCAAAACATAATAATATGTTATGTCCCACAACCATCTTGTAATCAAAGTGAATACCACGATACTTCATAATAATGGCAACTAGACCAATTGCTGAGCACAGCGGTCGTTCTCTCTTAGGAGATCAGCTAGCATTATAGTGCACAAGCATTAGCGCAGATACAGGAGCACTCTCTATTCCCTCACGCTCATCGTCCGATGGGACGGCAATCCGAAGACCGACATTTACATGCTCACCGATGCACGAGTATCATCACTATCATCAATTACTAACTAAAGTCTAAGCTAAAGTCTTAACTAAGTCTCTTAAAACATCCTGACACGGGAATAGAACCCGAGCAATCGCGATATGCGACTACTAGACCAACGAGGCAGTTCATAATAAACCTTAGTTAAATATCTAGTAAGTAGTCTATTTACTAACTATTGTTATAAAAACACGCAACACGTACAAAGTATATATCCCTACATACCCTACTGGGTCCCCGTTGTTACGTAGTGCAATTTGCAACTTGCTGTTAGAAGTTCGTTTAATATCGCACTCTCCGCTTGCGTTTACTGCGTTTTGTCACAACTTTGTTTGTTGCGCGCGTGTGCATATTGGATATTGTTACCATAAAATTATGAGTATTGGAATAGTTTAAACTTTCTATACGCTTTTATTATATTATATAAAAAAGCAAAATTAATAACTAGCATCATAAATTATCTCGCACTCTCCTCTATCCTCGTCGCACTCCTCATGCGGGAGTATACCTCATAGGCCGTATTCTATTAAGACTGTATGTTGTTATGTTTTGAATGTTAACCATAAGGCTGTAGAGATTATTTTTTTGTTTGCTTGAAAACACTAATCTCAGGAACCCCCGGTCCGATTTAAACTCGTTATGACAAGATGGTCATCCATACGCAGACCGAATACATATGCTAAGCGTTGCTTACCCTTATGATCGAACAACCCATGCGGCTGTTGCTTGACCACGAGTTCCTTTCTATTAAATAAATTATAAATAAAAAAATATAAGCTAATGAAGATCATCTAAATAAATTACCCTGAAATCACAACCTACATTGAAGCGAACGAAAAGACATTACCGAAAAAGGTTTCTTTGTAGCAGATATTGTTTCCATTTGTAGGGAGTCCATAACACTCCGTGAGACCTATAAACCGGTCACCAGTTTACCACCTACGGGGTTTAAGTAACCCTCCATTGGCAATTACGACGCACGGACTTAGGTCCTGGACCTTATATAAGGGAGGAGTATAAATCATGTCATGTGTTTTCTCTTGTGGTTTATGTAGAAATTTGCTAATTAGGTAAAGCTAATCAGTTTTTTTTTATTTCGGCCTTGGTGTGGACAGGTCTGTGATATGCATTAATTTCTGCTAACTGTTAAAGTAAAATATTGAGTGCTGGAATTCATAATTGGTGACTGGCAAGGTTGGCAATAGACCCGCCTTCTTAGAAATTTAACGGCACCTTTAACGTAGTGGTTATGAAACTGGCTACCGACCTGTGTGTCGTTGGTTCGATAACAGCTCCCGAACATCAAAAATTTAAAAAGATCTGGGCTTGGTGCGCTATACAGAAAATTGTGTGCATAAAAATTCCAATAACAAAAGAAAGAACAATAAATATAATCAAAAAGAATTAATTAATCTATACTAATACTAATATATAAATGCGAAAGTTTGTGAGTGAGTGTGTATGTTTGTTACCTCTTCACGGCCAAACGGCTGATAGGATTTAGATGAAACTTGACAAACATATAGCTTATGCATCAGAATAACACATAGGCTATATATTATAACGCTATTAACTAAGGGGGATGAGCAATAAAGCATTTTTTGGTCAGTTTTAATTAGACGCCATCTATATCTTTTTAATTACAACACATTTAGCAAATTTGACAATTTGACTATACCAGCTGGGTAAATAGTTATTACCTAATGTCATAGATGGAGTTAAGCTTTTAATACAATTAAACCGGGCTAAAAAAAGAAAAAAATATTTTTCAGTTCAAAGTATATACCTAAACATGCTACATATGTTATTTCGACGGATAAAAATAATTTAAAGACAAAAGTATTAAGGCAAGTTTCAACCTGACGCCATCTTTAGCTTTTCAAAACAATCTAATTTGACAATCTGACATTGTTAGTAATTATAGCTGATCATAGATGGAGTTCATAGTTTTATTTTCATAAAATTAAATTATACTGGGGTGTCTTCCAGTCTACAATCATAGTCATAAGTATTAGTTTTGATTATTCAAGTTCCAAGATAACACTCAAAATCGGGGACAGAGGATGAGAGAAAAAAATTGTCTTTGGGTAAGTTAGTCATGTAAGATCAAAGAAAGAGTGCTGTACTTTCTTCATACAATATCAGTCTGGGGTAATGTTAGCTAAGCTTCCACTATACCACACGTAACAAAGCAGCATGGCTTATCAATATTTTTATTTGATTTTTAAGATTACTGATCAAAAATACATATGTATGACTAAATAATTCTAGAGAAAAGGTCAATCTCTTGGAAACGATTCAGAAAAGAACAGATCTCTTCGAATAGGGTTGGCTGCTGTTCTGACTCTAAGTGGTCGTAAAAGGATAGGAATAAGTAATAATCTAAGGATTGACTACTATGTTTATTACAATGTAGCCCCTTAGATAGACATCTCAAATTAGAAAGACTCTTCTTTCTTCATCCATGTCCAGCAGTCATTTGTTGATATAAACTGCCTCCTAGGAAAGGGCGTCTAAGATCAATAAATTAGCTGTGTAGTAAGTAGTAAGTATTTGTGTGGCCACGGGTGCACTCCCTATTTCCTTACTCTCATAGCCCGACATGGACGGCAATTCTGACACAACCGGAGAGAGATTAGGCACACGATCGATGTTTACGTATTCTCCGATGCACGGATATATCAATCACCAACTTCCAGTATTTTTTTGTGGGATGTCGTAAAATAAGCTCTCCAGCTAAAGATGCAGCTGGAGGAAGTGTCACTCTTACTGACTAAAACCTACTATGTGCCTTCTGGAGATCCCTGCCTTGATCTTTATCTTGCCTGATCCTTATGCCAGTGTCACGGTAACTAAGAGGCCCATGTTGCTGACATATCTTCGAGGAGCGCGTGGAATAGAACGCGCCGCCGACACGGGCTGTCGTCCTTAGACGTACGGACGGTGAACCAACCAAAACCCACCGCCCACAGACCCACGCCTACGGTAGTCGGGAGTCATAGATTAAACACTAATACTGGAAGTCGTCCCTCGACACTCGGCGCCCGCGGTGTCGACCAGTACCAGCTTTTCCGCTTCGGCTGGAATGAGCTGTGCTGTTTCTAAACCACTCCGCCGCCTCCTTCCCTGGCATAATTGCTTCGCAGAAGGAGGCGGCTGCTCCCATTCTTTCATGTTCCGGACCATGGCCTGGACCAGGGCCGAATGCGAAGGCTCGCCGCTGTGAGGACACGGTGGTGCTCCGCCCAAGCAGAGCGCATCCCCACCGTTTGCCCCACCGTATCCTTTACCAACTTGCAGTCCCCGGGCTGCTTTTTCAGTTTCCTAACACTCACAAAGCGATTTTGGTCCGATCTGGTTCGACCGAATCGAACCCGATACCACGTCGTGTACAGCTGTTGCGTTATGCAACTACTAGACTAACGATAAAGAGCGCATTTTCAGTGCCTAAACCAACTTTATCGACCTCGACGCGATCGACCTGCAATGTAAGTTCGAAGTGACTACAATATTATTTGAAGTAGTGACGACATATAATATGTACATTCTTATATACGAGCATAGGTTCAGAATGTATTCCGCAACAACATACACATTTTGTACCTTCGAAGTTCAGTTCAATTTAAGACAAAGACCAGAGCGAGAAGCAGCGGCAGGCCACACCTGCATGTCCAGTCTTAGTAAACGACGCGTGTGTATTGTTGTGATATGAAAACATAAGTCTTCCATGATTGACACGCAAATGTCCGCCATGTTAGTTCGGCGCTTTTTGTTATAGTAGCCAAATACTTTGCAAAGTAAAAGCAGCCGCAGAACTGTCGCTTATCCTCGGTATAGTTAAGTGTTTTTGCGTTTTCTCTGAGAAGATAAGCCAGCTGCCCAGGACATATTAAAATGCATTCACTATTCCCTCTCTCTCATATCGATGTGATCGGAGAGAGATCAGGCGCAGGACCGACATTTACGTGCCCTCTGATGCACAGGTCTATCAATCACCAACTTCCAGACTAAGGGCTCCTGATTGACTCGAACCCGAACCCTGTGCACAGCAGTCGCGCTATGCGACTAAGTCACCAGCGAGGCAGTTATATTTCCATAGTATCTCTACACATTTTGGGCTTGATTCTATAGCTTAGTTATCATACCATGATGTTAAAGGATACAAGGTAAACGAGTTTATCATTTTTACTACTTTAATGCCCACGCGGACGACGTCGCGGGTAGCAGCTAGTAAACAATAAAGAAGAATAAGTCCAGATTAAACTTGCAAAACCCAACAAATTTATAGTTCAACATAAACACGAGAGGCAACTGCTAGCAACTGACATCTCGAACAAGCTCATGGCGCATCAAACTGCTATAGTTTCCGAGGGTCTTCTTAGCCGAATGAATACTTGACTCCAACTCAACTTGAACTAACTCCGACCGGTTCGAGCAGTTTTGGTTTCCGATCGGACTAATTTAATTTGTGTTGAAGGAGCCGCCATTTTTGTCTGTTTTACTAAAGGGCTTCGTAATTAGTTGAAATGCGGTTTCTTATGCTTAATTTTTTTTTTTTGTGTGTTAGAAAGAGGAGTGTGACCGATATTTGTGAATTGTTTTCTTTTAAAACACTTTAAGGAATAGTTGTGACATTCTTGAATAGACACCGAAAACATTTAAAAATGAAACCCGACTTAAAAAAGAACAATAAACTTTTTGAAATATTAAGATATAAAACATCACTGCTTTGTTTCACTAAATTTGAAGGATAATACATATTTTTTTCAGAAGCATGTCTACAATTTTTGGGAGTTGCCATCCATTTCTCATGGTTTCCATTACCAGATCGTACCGTGGGAACATATTTTTAGAAGTCAAAAGAAACAAAAGAGTCTATATTGATTTACCACTATGCATTATATTCCTTTTATCTCAGCCAATATCCGATTTTTTAATTCGCAAAACGTAACTCGTATCCTTATATGACGTAAACCACTTCGATTTACAACATTCACAGTAAAAGAGGATTATTTATCCGATTTTCTTTAATAAAATAAACGTATGCTCGCAACGCCAACATTGATATTTTCATATTACGATTATATCACACATACATCAGCATTCCATGTAAACGACATCAATTTAATTACCATACCATTCCTCAAAGGCTTCTATTTATCTTTGACGTCCATAACACCAGCGAGCGGACAGCCCATTCAAATATAGACTTAATTGATTGATAGCTTGCATTTCTAGAACTGCTGAGTACAAACATAGACGACCAATTAGAGCCAATTAAATCGTCGCAGTTGGCGCACTCGAATGCGATTGCAATGAATGGGGTGACGAATTTCCCTCGAAAGAATAATTTCCGTACTGTAAGGCGAAGGCTTGCTTTAATGATAGGTCTTTTTGAAGTCGCGCTGCTCGTTTGCCTTTGAAATTGTGTCGCTGCAACACCAATTTGTGGAGATATTGTGCATTTATTGGGCGTTGTTCGTCTTGTTTCTTGTACTCGAATTAGGGTTATTAAATTATTTTGTAGGTTGTGTGCTAATTTCTAGATAACGCAAAGATACTCGTAAATACTAAAGGTGAGAAACATTTAAAAACATTCAATTGTATATAGATGATAGATAGTATTTTGGGTGATGTAAGGGATATATCGTGATGTCATATAATATTAGCGATTAAAAATACAGGCAAAGTTTTTTCCTAATTAATTTTACAGTTAACTTAGTCTTACATAATATAATTTATTGCAAAACAGAATCTATTAACTAATCCATAACATCGCTTTCTGCCTTACTTCACGCTACTACACTCTTAAAATTAATATTTTTTTACCATTTAGCTCAATTTAGAGCGAGTCAGTAAACACTAATTGCAGTTACCGGAACGACACAAGTTTGTTCATACGTAAGTCTAATCATTAAATTTTTAGAACGTAATTACGTGCCTACAATTTCCGTAATTCGCTCAAAGGAGAGTGGTTGTGTGGCATCGCTTTTTCAGCGGTATCATTACGGTGAGAGCGACGTTACGCGTGGTTTATATCGCGACACTCTTGACGCCGCTGCAAAGTCACGTCGACAAGTTTCGTGTACTTCATTTACTAATGTGTGTGAAATAAATTCATTGGTTCAAAATTACGTCAACATTTTGCTTTGACTACGAAATTAATCTAAAAATTTGCTAAGCTTTGACGTGATATGTGAGCAGATAAAAAGTGAAAAAGTTAACATATATTTTTTTTTATAATTAAAACAGTTTTAAAAAAAATATGGTGTTGTTTTACTCTAAATGTAATACTAATTACTTGTATTTATTCATCTTAAATTGAAACGAAGTAAACTTAAAGAATTATCCAAATCAGTCCAGTAGTTCTTGAGATTGGCACGTTAAACCAAACAAACAAACAAAGCCTTCAGCTTTAATAGGTATAAGAAACTCCCTTTTTACCTCTTGAATTAAATTATATTCTTCACTATAAACAATAAATCATCTACAAACCTACATCCATAATGGATTGGAAAATGTAGTCTTAAAAAAAATAGACGCGACACATTGACAGATCGGAATAAAATACGTCGCCTTTATGTCATAGCGACAGAAGATAAGATACGAAATCATATTTGCCTTCGCAAATGTGCAGAATATGTTGTTCTGGGAATTCTGCGGGTGACAGTGATCGATACAGTCACTTTATACGAATAATGTTTGAGACAAGTTAGAGTACAAAAAGTAGACAAGATGTTGTTTGAACTTCGGACAGTTGAGCCAAGTTTGAATGTTAATTTCCGTTTAGAATATTAAGAGGTTATTGCGTACACTGTTTTGTGTTGTTAAACAGATGTTTAGTTAGCGTCCATTCTCCTTGGGATACACTTTCATCCGAGTTACTATGGAGGGGTCTTTACACTGTGTTGAGAAGCCTGCAGGTCAACCTACCTGAATCTGTCAAATTTTACCAATCTGATATTAACCTTTGTGTGGTATTGTGATAAGGTTTAACATTTATTGAATAAATTTGACGGTTTCGGGTAGCTTAATGTGATGGCGTCTGTATAATGTATTATAGTGTTTATAGTGTCTATGCCCATTTCAGGTATACGCATCCTATATATTAAAAAAAAATATGTATGTAATAAACTTTTTATAAGATTGTAATAACTATAATTTTATATTCAGTATACGAGCGCAAGTTTGACTTTGTAAAACTAGAATAAAGCATTTTCATTGGTATTATTCTTATTATGTAATTACTACATTCCCATAACTCTTGAGATTTTCTATGAGAACGAACATGAATATTTATCTGTCAGTCTGTGTAATCCATTAGTATTATAAAATTAGTGTCCATTATCATCACTATGCATCCATGATTGATCTATGTACCACCCAGTGAGTACCTTATAAACAAATTATCGAATAATCGTCATTCATCATCGAATAACGTTAAATATCGATGCATCACTCGCATACGTCATAACTGTGAATGACCTTGAAGAATATTCTTCGTTTAACCCTTTAGCATCAGTATGTACATATTTATAAGGCAAAGGCCTCAAGTAAGTTCATTGACCTCCCTGTATAAATAATGTATGCGTTTTGCCGGCGATGCGAAGGCTGTATATACAAAAATAAATCTCAAGATTAGGGGGTTATGCCTTGTACATGACCCGCGATTTTAGGGGCAATAGAGTGGCCAATTTTATCGTATATTTTAGGACAATTTTGTAGTTACAGGTTATAGGAAATAGTGATACATTGGTGAAATAATAACATGTTATTTGGTAGAATGACGATTATAGGGGTGAATAAAGTGCAGGTTTTATGATCCGATCAGAAATTTTACTGAGAGCTATTACAAATTTTTGTATTAGTTAATTTTATAAGTAGTTTCGTAAGGACTTGTCAAATAAATTCACATCTATCAAGGCAATATTTACTTAAAGCGAAGAGCTATTTTAGACTATACATACTCCATAAACGAAACAAATACTGCACACGATTCTATAAGCTACACTCTAAAATTCGATTTTCTGGATTGTCATTCTTAAAACTCACTTTATCATTCGAACCTACACTAGTTCTAAATATGAGTGCGCGTTTGCGAGTTGAACTAAATGAACTTCGAGATTTTGACAGAAAATTTTATGTGATGACGTAAAAAGTGGCATTCTGTAAGATAATTCCAACATCAATTCGCTGAAAGCACTTTAACACGATACAATAACAATTAGTAACAACTTCAAAAACACTTGACCAATCATCATCATATCAAGTTTACGACAGCAAGCGGATATAGTTACAGTTCACCAGTAGGGTAACCAGGCGATAGTTCGTTCCGGCTAATATCGGTCGGCGATAAAACCGTAATTCTGTTTACGGAGGTATTACCCACTCATATTTTTACGCGAGATAGAAGACATTACAATAAAACTGTCGAGAATGGCGCGCGTGCGACGATTCCCTTATTTTTATGTTCATTTTATTATGTTATGTTTGATTTCGGATTTTTTTTTGGAGTTTGGGCCTTATTATTCCGATGTGTTATGTAGACTATGTGCAATATGATGAAGCGTGAATATTGTGTACGGATATGTTATGTAGATTACATTTATCATCGCATATTCACGAATATTTTCTTATGTAATTTACGATTTTTTTATGCTTTGATTAGAACTTATTTATGACAGTAGGTTGTCTTGTGAAACTATTGGAGGTATTTTGATTTCCTTAAGGTGCGTGTAGACTAACAGCCGAAATTAATTATCTATATAACCGTTGTTTTGCTTATAGGAATTTGACACAAATTATATGGGGCTAATGTCAAAATTCAGTCTGTAATAAGCAAAACAACGGATAGATCGGTTATTAATTTGAATAAAGCAGTAGAGCTAAAACGCGATCGTTATTCCGCAGTATTTATTTACTCTCTAAAGATATTATTTAACTAATTTTATATTATAAATATTATACGCACCTTTCAGTAGAACATCCAACTGTCTTTTAAAACTTCACGTGAAGCGTACAGTGTAAAATCCAAATAATATCAACATAATGTGAAATTAGGGGTGAATGAACTTGGAGTACTCAGTATAAAGCTTGGAGTAAGACAGGTTTAACTCAGTGCTGTAAATCATTGTCTGAGTAAATATAACGTTTAAATATTTAGAAAGGACGCGTAGATCTTTTGACAAAGTGTTATAATTAATTCTTTCGTATATTTTTATTGAGTTATTTTTTTATCGAGAAGATAGGTTTCAAAATGTTTTAAGTACACATATTTTAAGCAATGTTCCTAAAAATATGTAGGCAGTAGTAAGCAGCAATGGCGGAAAACTCCCCACTATGTTACCTGCGTATTAATAAGTTTATTTAACGTATTGATAAGATTATTTTACAACAAAAAAACACACCGACCGAATCGAGAACCTCCTCCTTTCTAGGTATAGACACCAGCACATCAAGCTACTATAATCTGTCCCTTAATAAATTTTCAACTTTATCGCTGAAGTAACATTTTACAGTTACGGATAGCTTCATCTCGGCGTCTGCAAATGAATAAACTAATCCCAAACATTTACTTTTCATAATGTTAATTCATCATCACATTTTATGCCAGAAACAATACACAGTCTTACCATTTAAACACCATTTTACCAATCAAAAGTAACGAGAGCTGATTTCATCAGTAATTTTCCAATACTTATAACATTAAACAGGGTGTTCGCGGCATCTCCATCACCAGACTTCAACACTGGCCCCTTCAGCGTCACAAGTACTCGAAAGGACTTGGGGCGCTAAGTGATCTCGGATCCTTCGCCGAGTATCTTAGATACGACGAGAGATGCTGTACTTAAGAGATTTCGGAGAAAATATTAGTTACCATTTTTGAAGTACTTGAATTTCTGTAGTATGAGAATTAAAAATTATGATTGAGTACTTGGATTGGGGTAGAGTAGTTGGTAGATTGATAAACTTTCAAAATAACCTTCTTAGCATAGCATAATTCCTATTACTTCTTAAATTTTGTGTCATTACTATGCCATAGTTATGTAAGACAAATCCCATACTATAGTGCGTGGGCCTGTTTTTAACGATATCTATGCGGTACAGTGTCAATGTCTCCATGTGACGCTCATGGGTGTGATTTTGTAAGACTTCTAAAGTTCGAATCTGAATCTTGCTGAATTTATATATTACTAATGTACATTTCAGCTTATTGTGTCACACAACATAATAAAATACTATAAGGTAAGTTTCCCTTCCCTGTTAGCGAAATATTAGCATTCCAAATGAATATAATTCCATAGTAAATAGTAAATATACGTAATATTGTAAGACCAAGAAAGCTCTGAAGAGGATACTTACACAGCTTCTTCGCGGACTGGCCACAAAAAAAGATATATGGAAAGTTATGGGGAAGGCCTATGCCCAACAGTGGGACAGTATAGACAAACAAAGAAAAAACCAAAGCCGTTTAACCAATGTATGTAATAGCTACTCTCAATTCGTACTTCGAGCATTCATTCAATGTTTCACGCGCACTTGAAGCCAAGCGGGTCAACTTGGCTTATCCCATATCCAGGCTGTAATTCACTGTGAACAAAGTTTTCAGTCGACTTACTCTTGAAATATGGATATGAGGAGTATTATGTAGTGGCTGGACTTACTGTCTTGGCGCCAGCGGACGTTTTTAGAAAATATCTATTTACTAGCTTCCGCCAGCGGTTTCACCCGCTTTCTGAGGGAATTACTTTCCATACCCGGATAAAAAGTAGCCTATATGTTATTCTGATGTATAAGCTATATTGTGGTAAAGTTTCATTCAAATCCATTCAGTAGTTTTTACATGAAAGAGTAACAAACATCCATACATCCATACTTACAAACTTTTGCCTTTATAATAGTAGTAGGATTATCTCTAGTAGTGCAATAAAGGTAGACATACATAAGGAATAATATAATATAATAATTTGTAGTACAGTATCGGGACACCTTTTCACACACGGTCGGTTAACCCCAAGGTCAGGTATCGTCTAGCTTGTGTTATGAGTGCCAATACAACTGATATATCACATCATACTTTACACATATTATTACATCCAGAGCCAACAAGTATGCACATCATTGCTGGGGAGATTGTTCCACCATTTCTTCTTCCCAGCGATAACACATAGGAAGTGGTGAAGGGCGGGCATTTTTGGGGCTGTCTTTTGTAGAATTGACCTTCGAAAAGTGCTGATTTTCAGCCTACTTTGAATAAATGACTTGCTATCTTTTATCTTTTTTTTTATCACACAAATATCGACCGTACCGGGGATCGAACCCGGGGTCGGGGAATAACAAAACGGTTTATTGTGAGATAGGTAAGTTTGAGAAGCTATTTATTATCGTGAAATATTTTTAATACGATCAAAAGATAGACAAAAAGATAAAATACCTCTTTATTATTAGGCTTCCTTCGTGGAAACGTATCGCCTGTCGCTAAGCGTGCGACTCTATGAATTAAATCTCATGTATTATTTGCTCCTTTAACATATATACACAAATTTTCCCTCACCAATTTTTAATTAAATTGGTTAAGCCGTTTTTGAGTTACAAATACCTTAACTAACACAAATTTCTCTTATATATAATTGAAGTTTAACAACAGAGTCTATAGTCTAAATTTGAGCCTGGATATAGTCAAAGAGCTAGGTTCATATTAATGAAGGCTTAATTTACCAAACTTTCATAATGATATTTTTAATGTAGTTTTCAAAAGAACCGACTGGTTCGACACTCGGCTGATAGTTTTTCAAAATAAGCTTCGTCCAGAACTTAGAACGTCAAAAATTACCATCCCTGATCAAAACGTATCGTTAAGGGTTACAGGAACTAAGCAAAAATCAGCCTTTATGATATACCATAATATAAAACAATAACAGTATCCTACAATTGCACGAAGACCAGGCACCAGACGTAAAATCAAGCACAAAAGGCGATTCACAGCGCTGTACCATTTAGTCGTCCAAACGGCATTGCTTGTTAACGCTGAATATTAAACATTTGAGTAAAGCTGCTGAATTTACAACTTCTCGTCCAGGGGCTGTCAATAAAATGTTTTATACTTAATATAATTTGTAACGACAGTATATCTTATCTTTTAGTATTCAGATGTGGAAAATACATGTACCTACGTATGAGAAGTATTTCTGTTTCTTCTGTTTTAGTTTTGGTGTAATTTTATATAGTTTGCTTAAAATAAATGCAAATTTCTCCGAATATTAAATTAAACTAAATTAATTAATATATGTAATATATGTCCCTCACACATTCACACAACGTCATCTAGTCCCAAACTAAGCAGGGCTTGTACTATGGGTACTAGACAACTGATAAACATACTTATATACTTTTTTTTTGTAAATACATACATATTATACATAGAAACACCCAGACTAAGTCAAACACCCATGTTCATGCACACAAATGTTTGACTTATGCGGGAATCGAACCCGCGACCTATAGCGTGGCAGGCAGGTTCACTAACCACCACGCCATCTGGTCGTCTGAATTAAATTAACTAACCCTCTTAGTTATATTCTATGTTGGATGTATTATCCTTTTTGTGTATCAAACAATCAATTGACCGGTGTGGATGTTACTAGCCACATGCTCCGCCAGTAATAGTCACCTACAGGGTGAAATTACAATACACAAAAAATAGTTTTTATAACTCAATGAACTGGATAGGGGTTATATAAAAGTAATCGCGCGATTAATGTCCCATGACCAACATTTTGACCGCTCCATTGAAACTTGTATCAATTCTTAATCTATATTCAGACGCACAAGTTTTGCTATACTTTATGTATAACAAAATTTAGATCAGTAACAGAAACATTGCACATCTCATAATATTTACTAAACAATTTGTCTACAGAAATCATATTTGGTTTTTCTGTGAAATCAAACTCAGTGAATATACTAAAATGCTCTCAAATTAATTACAAATACATACGTACCTAAATGTGATACAGCTAACTGTTATACAGAGAACCACAAAATTTCATAACTCTTCACAGAACTGTGTCGAATTACAGCCTTCATAATAGACGTTAAATAGTACGCCACCTTATTTCTGCAAGCATTTAGCTAGCAGACGAAACCACGAATTAATTATAAACACAAAGACGTGAACTACTTTTGTCGCAGCGCTCAGATCCTAATTACGTCAGCAACACTAACTACCTACATTAATTAATTATACATATATACTGTAATTAACTAAAAACTTCATGATACAGCACCTTCATCGAGAAATTCTGAGAAACACGAATTATATTTATATGTAACGCTAGACTTCAAAAATATACAAAAAGGTTAATTCAGACGAGAAAAAGGTCATTAAATACAAAATGTCATGGTCATTTTTCTCATTTCTACTGACTACGTATGGTTGAATAAGGATCTATGAAGGCTTACCTTTGTGTAACCTTTCAGTAAATATAAACAGGATTTAAATTTTGATTTATCTAACAAGTAGGTAGTATGCATATAATATATATGTACATGACGTTTTCACTATCCAACATCTTACTGAAACAAATGTTAAAAGACGATTAATTATGCAAATCACAGATTAATCAAAAAGAAGATTTTGGAAAAAAACTGCTTTTGCTGAAACTTCACACATTACTTTGTTCTCAATACATGATACAGTTTTGTTTTATATTGATTACAGATCATGCGAGAGAATCCGATGAAACATCTAGTATTTTCTCTCATCTAGCCTTGAAGGATAAACTGAATATATCCTAACTACGTTAAGTTTATATGTACTTTCTAAGCCTATCTTGGACACCAATGACTGTGTTTCGGATGGCACGTTAAACTGTAGGTCCCGGCTGTCATTGAACATCCTTGGCAGTCGTTACGGGTAGTCAGAAGCCAGTAAGTCTGACGCCAGTCTAATCAAGGGGTATTGGGTTGCCGGGGTAACTGGGTTGAGGAGGTCAGATAGGCAGTCGCTCCTTGTAAAACACTGAACGACTCGTACTCAGTCGAAACCGGTTAGACTGGAAGCCGACCCCAACATAGTTGGGAAAAGGCTCGGGAGATGAGATGATGATCCTAACTACGTTAAATATAACGTCAACTTGTTCTGTTGACTTGTAAAATATAAATACATAAGAACTCTACGGGCCTAGAGGGCCATAAATAGGGAAGATGCAAATGTAATATTATTGAAAATTTTATCATTAAAATTTTAAAAAAGTATAAAAGAAAGACTACTGTAACGTTTTTATTTTACATAATGTTGATTTTTACGAATAATTAAAAATTAAAGTGACTTGAAACGAAACGTATTTCAAAACACCAATCAGCGTTCAGTGACGTCACTCCCGTTATGACAACTTATTTGAGGTTATAGATAGTTGTAAAGGTGAACATTAATGTAATTAGTTTGTGCGAAAATTAATAGTGTTTTTCAGATTAAAATGGAAGTTGGATTTATTGATTTTTTTTAGGTGATAAAGCTACAGTCTTTTGGGGTATTTCCATTTCTACTTGAGCTTGTTTCGATCGTTTCTGAGGATATGTAGACACCTGTACACTCTTATCATTGGATATTTGAAAATGTTCAGAATCATGTGTTTCTGTGATTAATGAACACTCTAAAGATGAATCTGAAACATGAAAGAAATAATAATTCAGTTCTTCATCAGCAAGTACTATCTTAATAATATTACAAATGTGAAAGTTTAAATGTTTGTCTCTAGTATAATAAGGATAAATCTGAAGGAATGAATTAAATGCTCTCAAGAATTTCGCGTTTTTTTGGAGAATAATAATTATCCTTCCCATTCGCAGCCTGGAACCACTTTTTTCTTAGTTTTGGGTCAGAAGGTCCAGTCAAAACTTTGTTGAAGTAGATGGACACAAAACATGAGTCAACGCGGATTTTTTTCGGAGCATTGGTGGTATTGTTATGATCCCCTGATGTTGACGTATAATCCATTTTAAATTTTTACTGAAAAATATCTCGAAAGTCGAGAAAAATGCAAATGAATGAAAGCCGGCAACGAACAAGTACGACTAGTGTCAGACGCGAATGACGTCATCGGAACCGTAGGCCCGTTTTGGCGCGAAAATTTAAATTGTCAATTTAAAACTGCATTTTTTTACAATAAATTGCGGTGTTTAAATTTTTTTATATATTTGTGGTCTATTCTACATGGAATTCTTTAAAATAAAAACAAAAATAAAGATATTGCATCTTCCCTATTGTGACCAAATTATAATTTACGCGACAAACTTTTGTACAGTTGAACTTTATTACAAAGTTGTTTTAAGAAGATTTCGGATTACAACTTTAAATTCAAGGTCAAGGTTACTAGTGAATTGCTAAAAAAACATCTGTTTCTATCTACATGTATACATATACGGATATATGTATACGAAAAAGAACTGTTTAAAAAAGAACAGCAGGCTTAGAATGGCGATTCTATGTCTATTCTATCAAGAAAAGACAAAGCTTTCTCTGTCAAATGTCAACATGTCTTCTGCCCGAGCATGGCGCGACCTGTCAACTCCCATATAATGTAAACTGTAAACTTACATATGTCGATCGAATATAATAATAATTTCTTCAAAAAATGTCAAAAGAAATCTTACGTCAATCTGTCACTTTTCTGACATTATGTCCGTTCTCCGGTAGACAAAACTTGGTTCTACGGTTGGCATGCTAAGCCTGCTCCTGGCGTCTGTACAAATAACGTTACGAGGTCTACGAACATGGAATACCTGCGCCAGAAATTTGTAAAACAAACGCCCTTATTTAATTAATTTTAAATCTTATTAGAAAATTCCTTTTCTCACAATCATCACTCCAGTTAAATAAGATCCAATTTCAATACACGCTAAATACCCACTTGAAGGTCAAGGTCACGAAGCAATTGAGTTTGAGGAACTATGTCACGGGACTGACAAGTGTGTAATCGGTTTTGGCAAAGGTTGAGACATGTTAGTAAACCGACAGATTACATTATCAGCATGTTTATGATGGGAACAATGTTAGTTGATGGATTAATAAGGGCCTTCCTCTAAGTAATAAGTAGGAACAAGGGGTTAATTTGACCTTTGAAGTAATTTGACAATGGATTATAATGTTATTACTTGTGCATTAATTAGTGCTAAGTGTGTTCGAATCTAAACAATAAGTGTTTTTTTTATTGTTCTGTATACTGTCTTAAATGCGCTCGTCTGACGCGTTGGTGTAGTGACGCATGGTGCGATTGCTAAGAAGGGAGTCTCTCGTTCAATTCCCGGGTTGGTCTAAAATGCCTTTGTTAGGTTTAAGGAACTTTCACAAAAACAACTCGAATTCTCTAAGTTGGTGATTGACACACCAGTGCATTGGTAGTATCTCTCTCCAGTCGTGTTGGAGTACGAGAGTAAGGGAGTAGAGAGTGGACCTGCGTCTGCGCAAACGCGTGTGCATATAATATGTCCGGGCAACTGGATCATTTTCTAAGAAAGACCAGCCGCCGTGGCTGACAATCATTCTAGGCGCCATAATTAGTATAGTACCTAAACAAATTCCTGAACAAATACTTACAATAATATTTAATATTTATTTTATGCTGGTACAAAATTAAGTACTGAAGTAGCGAGGATATGCAAAGGCACACAACGTTCTCTATTTGGAAGCTAGACGAGTACACAGCAAACTGAAAATGTTCATAAAAGGTATATTTATTATTTTTCTTTTATGAACGTTTGTTGTTCTGAAAACGAGAGAAAATAAATCTGTATGGACTGGAAACTGTACAATATTTTGAGATTTCTTTGAGCTGCTTTTGTAAAAAAATAAACCAAGCATGTAGTATGCAGAAAAAGTTATAATTTACTTAAAGTTCTTGTCAAAGGGAACCAAAGTTAATTATTTTCATTCTTTTGTTACCTCTCTTTGAAAAAAATCTTAAAGAAAGTATGGAGGACGATTTTTTATCACCTTCCCTCAGGGAGGCTCGGAGTGGAGTATCTTTTTGAAATATATGAAGTACTTATCATTTTAGTACCAGGAGCTCAACGGATGAAAGAGCACTAATTCAGATGTACGATGGACCAGGGAAACATAAAACAACCGAGTCATTTGAACAATCTTGTTTACAAATTCAAGAATTGTTTTTTTTTTCGAGAACCGGAATTCGTTTGTTGTTAAGCTCACAATAGCAAAAGAGATAGCGTTGTTTTGGATTCATTAGTGGGTTATAAAACAAAGACTTAATTATTTTTCTAATTAACAATGTATCAGTCGTTGTTAACTTACGGGTAAATTGCTGAAAATAGTTAAAAGATACAGATACACAGTGATATCAAAACTAAGTTTAAACATATTGAACACTCCAACCCTACATGGAACATACGCGAGCCAACCAGTCAACCGTTCTAGTTCTGTTGAAAACGTACGCCAGATATATTCATTCGTTCAATTAGTGTCGCTACACTCAAAGGACAGAAATAAAAAAAATCTCTACAGCCAATGAACAATTTTGAAAAAAATATCAGGAACGATCCGTTTGTATTTATTAATTAAAAAATATTTAATGAGAACTCGCTACATATATGTACACGTGTTGAAAAAAAAACTATTCACATTTAAAAAAATATCTTTTAATCAAACAAAAACAATAGAATCAAGACGCTTGGAATTCTTCCAGATTAAGTACCTATTTGGGAGCGCCATAGAGGGCATCCCTAATTTCTCTCATTTTCAAAAATAATTATCACGCGTTTTTATTTAGACTTTATTACTTTTTGTTAGAGCAGGTCTTAAGACTAGACTAACTTGAACAAAGTCCAATCGTAGAAAACATCATTTATTTCGCATAGATAGTAATGTAACTGGGTTGAGAAGGTCAGATAGGCAACCCTGGTAAAACTGGGTAAAACACTGGCTCAGATGCCTCTAATGAAACCAAAAGCTCAATATACGTAGCTCGTAAAAGGCCTGACGAATAAAAATGATACATTTTTGCGTGTGTACAGTGTGATAAGTCATCAATCTATGTACATCAAATAACCCAAAGTAACCGCAGAGTTAAGGGCGAAAGACCCACTTAAACTTCAAAGACGGGTGTTAAATTATTCATAGACACATGTATCCGCTTAACGCATCATTTTTCCTTCGGGTCGTTACCGGAGACGAGTTTTACGCGGAGCACGTAACCTTAAGCTGGATGATAACGTACGTACGTATGTACGCAGTGGTGCTTCGAAATAATCCGATGTTTTATTTAAATACCTTTACTTTACGTGCGAGTTATGGTAGCTAATGGTACCTACATGTCAGAGCGATGCGTCTAACGCGTGTGGCTGATGATCGTCCACATACGGCTGATGCGCGCAACAGCGTCCACAGACTATGGAAATATATGGCACTAAAACCGGCGTGGTCACCAACTTCAGCGGCAACCGGCCGACGACCGCCACACACGTCGTCCGCATGTGACCGATCGTAGCCGCACGCGTCTATCGCATACCTCGGAAATGTACCTTTACAATTACGAATGTTGGATGGTATTATTATTTTCAATTAACAACACGACTTGGCGCTTTGTTTGATGACGTGCGGAGAATAAATACGTACGTTGTGTTTGAGGCAGACATTACGGGAGTTGGCGCGAAGTTTCGGGATTGTAGGATAAATTGCTGCCTTTATTAGTGTGTGCGAAGACTGTGTTGTGTTTATTTTTGGCACTTTGTGTGATATAAATAGGTATAGATTATTCAACTGTATTAGAGCGGGTACAAATAAAAACAATTAGGTACCTAGCCTAGCACTAAAACAGTTTATTAAAAAAGCCATTCATTTCAATGATTTCAGTATATTACTTGAAAAGCGTGTACAAAAAAATCTCTTATACAATAATTCATCATCATATTCGGGCTAGATTTTTCCCAAACTATGTTAGGTACGACTTCCAGCCTTAATTGGAAACAGCTGAGTACCTATGTGTTATAATGATATTTATTTTGCAAATAGGTTGAAATCAACACTTTTACACGTCAAGAATTTTTTTTATAGAAATCGAGTTGAGGTCGGCAAGTTACCTGGGCAACCCGATGCTCCTTTTACCAAGGGGGACGAGTTGTCAGATGGTCAGCCATTCACGGACCGACCGTGCCAAGCGTTGCTTAACCATATGATCGACCGACCTGTGCGACTGTTACTTAGCCACGAGCTCCTCAAATACAGTAATTCTTGGTCGAAAATCTAAAACAAAATGTAATAAATTGAAAAATATTTTTCATTTACTCCAATAACCCAAGGTTTTGTAACCATCAGTAATAAACTAGACAGTCGTAGTCGCAGTAATTTCAATGCGGGGCAATTCAGTTATACCATCATAATACCGGTCTAAACTGGTTAGTACCAGTTTCTATTTTTTTGTTTCGCTACCCGCTATGACTTAATTACGTCTATTTACATTAATTTTAGCAATTTTATTTTGGCTTTTTGGCGGGAGGACGGTAATTGTGTTCGCTCTGCTAGTTAACTGTCGTAGTTGACAATTATTTAAAGAATTATTTTTTGCTTCTATCTTTTAAATTCTTAGTCCTTATCCTTAGTCAAAAATCCAAGAGTTATTTTTACATGTTATTGTTATTATTTTGAAATAACTGATCCCACAAACATAAATTTTGCAAGAAAATTCATACTAGGAAGCAACGAATAGAAACTTAAAAAATCGCAATATCGATTTCAATTTCGCACGCTGAACTCCATTTGTGCAATATTGCGTTTTTCGCCACATTCTCTGCAGGAGACACGTGATTATGCTGAATATGTACTTATTTTACATACGAATACATCTGTTGTTTTGTTGCTCATGATTTATAAACTGTCGAGGCTATGTATTATCATAAAGACTTGTGAATTTAAAAAACAAATCTAAATGGTTGAACTAACAAATGATACTCATTTATGAATATTGTATAAAGCACACACCCGGATATCGAACCGACGTCATTGGTAAACCGTCATTTACAGAAATACATCGAGCGCCGCACGATTTTTTCAGTGTATCGCACGCGTGAACACAACTGTATAAGCATGTCGTCCATAAAGGTGCGTAACTTGCAGCATTATGACATACATAAGCTGCATACTACCCAAATGTCTCATGTCGCGTAGCCTTTAAACACTAGGCCACTTCTTATATCTATACTATCTATGCTAACACTATGAAATAAACGAACTATGACACTATGAAATAACTTATGCAAATAAACGATTTCTAATTCTGAAGAGTTTGTTTGTTTGTTTGCTTAAACGCGAACCTCAGGACCGACTTGAAAAATTCTTTCAGTGTTAGATAGTTTATTAATCGAGAAAGGGAGAATGTCCGCGAAATCTGGACGCGACACCAACCGCTAGCGAAAAGTAGGTACTAAATTAAAGATTAATTGGACATAATACACTCAATACTTTTAATTACTCGTCAAGACGTAAGCCAGGTGAATATCAAAACATCACGAGTTCCAAATGGCCACATGTAACCGATCAATCAGTGTCGTGTGTTCGTTGGATATGCGAAGAAGTGTGACGGTGATCGATCCTCGCGACCCCACTCAATATCCCCTACTCTTCGTAATAGAGCCTATTGACTGCTCCTGAATAGATGGGCCTGAAATAGGGGTGACAAATTTTCTGAACTACGGCCAGTTGATTGAAAATGCCTTAGGTTGGACAATGTACGGTGATTGAAGGTACGGTAGGTGAGGGAAAATATTGGACACTATAAATAACATTACTGAATATTTTCCTTGACAATTTATGTTTTCTATTGCTTTAAATGAAAATAATATAACGGTGAATGATAGCGGAGTTGTAACTTTTTAACAAATTGCGTTGTAGTGGGAAAATTGCAGTAACTATGTAGTTTAAGGCTAGCAAAAGATATTTTATAATTCATTATATCTATTTGGTCAACTTATGTAACTGCCAAACCCATATCATCCTTTCAGATTCAATGGGGTTAATCTTTACATTTATGCATAAATGTTGTCATAAAAAATAACGAAATACTTTAAGTGGACCTCTTAAGAAAGACTTTTTTCTTTTATTACGTGGCCACACAGACAAAGACCTTATGAAACTTTACTCCACATTCTTGTACGACTTTAAAATTTATACTCTATGAAAAGTTTTCATTGTTCGGCACAAAGCCGGCAGGTAGCCTGAAGGTTAGCTCACACGAACATTTATCACCAGACCGCGGCTAGATAGAGCTAATTTTAAATGCATACACCCATCCTTGGCATGCAGGGGATGCCTGTTACACCGCATCGTAACATCGAACATAATATCAAGAAATATTGTTACGTTACGGTAAAAAGTACTATGTTTTATTATATTATCACGGAAAACATTCTGTTTTATGGTCCTATGTGATGTAGAAAACATTTTACTAATTTGTGATTCGTAATTTCCCGAGCATGCTTAAACATTTATGCTAAACCTTAGAACTACTAAAAGCTTCTAAAAATAATAACAGAGGCCATATTTTCCTAGCTTTATTTATACTTGATGATATATAAATAAATATAATTATTCACCCTTTGTTTATTAACGAGGCAATATTTTATTCATAAGCGTAACAATCACAGTGTTCTTTAATAAAAGCCTTAATTAATATATACAGAGGTAGGAAGTTGTCGGTCGCGCCGCCTACACACCAATATTTTACTTAATATTATTTATGTATCTGTGGCCTAAATAAATAATGATTTATTTGCACAGTTCGTTAATTTATGAATGGTTAATGTTTTTATCTTACAGAAAAAATAAATCTGTAGGTACACTGTATCTCTTTTGGACAAACAAACAGATTGTTTGATTTTGTAATAATAATAATAAGAGATACCTATTCTTTCACTTCGAAGTTTCGTAACTTTGCATCTTTCCTTCAAAACTGGGACCCAGTCAAGGATTTATAAATACAAATAAAACTCGATAATAAAATATCCATATCAGTCACAAAATAAATGTACATACTGTCGCCAATAATAACCAGATAACATTATTCCCTGCAAACCGTTCGGAACACAAAAGCGTCCACAGATCCACTGAACCTAATAAATCCAATACCATTGCAAAGTTCTCTAATCGCATACAACACCAATGCACACACACATACACATCTATAAACATACATTCACAGAAACCCATATTAGTGAGCATTCCCGAGTACCCATTGACGGCGACAAGATTAATTCGCGGGCAATTTTCCGCGCGGCTTTATTACGCTTCGGTGTGACGCGCGGCCTGACGTACGGGCGAGCTGGTTCGGAGATAGATTACTTCATTCATTACGGTGTGACGTCACACTGCAACTAATAACGCACATAACTGCTCATGAGATTATGTTTGGGGTGAATTGAGTGGTCTCTAGTTTAGTCTTAGAAGGTCGGTAGGCTCACATAAAGGTCGGTTCGATTTCCTTAAGTCTCAAATTCTTGGAATTATTGTGCGTTTTTCAGTACAAATAACTACATGATTAAATTTTTTAAATCCTATTTATTAAATTACAGAATATATATATACCCCTATACGTACCCGGCTACAAATTCCTGCATTAATAACTGAAATATTTTAAAAGTTTTATTTCACTTTACCACACCATGACACCATGCCGGACTGATGAACTACGGGTTCCAGGTTCCAGGGCCGACATTTGTTTTAATGAGCATTTTTTGTGTGACCTTGGTGTTACAATATAGGAAAGCATAATATTTAATTTACTAGATGTGTCAGCACCATAACAAAAAAAAGGATAAGCAATAGCTTACACTGGGACTAACCGACCGTGTGCCTATATAAAAAAGTAAAAAAAAAAAACAGACAAACTAAAACTTATCAGAAGCAGGCCAAAGAAAATTCCCGATAGCATCAACCTAAACGGTTTCGCTAAAAACCTCATACCCTGTATGGAAACACTTTAATTAAAACTTAAGATTGGATAATAATCGAAGTTCCGTATCCCCAAGTTTGGCCACCAACTCCACAATGACTTGCGAAGACCTCTGCATGTTATGCCAAGCACGTGACACGTAGTTAGTATGAAGTACATTGGTTCACGAAATTATTAACTAGAATTTAGTTAGTCTAAATAGCAAATAACACTAACAGGGTAGGAGACCTCTTCAAAAATAAATTCCTTTACAAAAAACCTATTAATATTGGTATAAATTGTAACCTAAAATCTATTGTTAAGTACTGCAGTCCACTCTCTTTAATTTATAAAAGCCCATTCGAGCCAATTCACACCAAGAGTTTCAGTAGACCATGATATTTACTCAAACTGAATAAAATTGCTCCTTCCTAATATCATATATTTGTAAGTTGTAGGCAAATGGAGTTATAGGCACATTTTATATGGGGTCAAGTTTGTAAGTTGTAGGCAAATAGAGTAACAGGCCCATTTGAAACAAGGACTTAGAAATTATGTTGTTACCAGTAAATGGCATGACAGTAAATGGTATGTATCTATCTTCATTATCTGCCTAGCCTTTTCCTAAAATTTTAACTGGATGCAACTCTGAGTACCAGTGTTTTACATGGAGTGACTGCCTTTCTGATCTCCCCGAGCCAGGTAAGGTGAGAGACCCACCAATTCAACCTGCCTTCCGAAACCCGGAGTTCATGACAACATGGTCACACATCCACGGATCGACCGTGTCAAAGCTTGCTGCTTGCTGATCTTCCTCCAATATTATTCATATACTCCGACAAAACCTATAATATATTCAGTATATCATCTTACTATTTTCTTAATTTGCAGGAACAATAAACGAACCCCTTCTGAGATATCGGGTCACAGCAAATTGATTATCTTCAGAATAATATCTAAGGGTTATATCTAGTGCCCGGAGAAATTGGGGACGTTTGTTTTATTACTATTTGTCTATTTGCATTGAGATGAGGGGCGCTTCATTATAATATTTTTGTATTACTGTAATAGAAGGTAGGAAGAAGAAGTTTGTGTAGTTTTATTGATTTATGGCTGGAAAAAAAAATTAAGGATAAGTTTCCAATAATAATTGTATGTAGTTGTATTGTAGTTTTTAATTATGTATTCCTCTTTATATATAATGAATAAAAAATATATCAATATTTAAATCATCAGCAAATTCATCGCAGTAAAATAATATGTTTTATCTGTTGATTTTAAGTTAGACCTCACTTTCAAATATAAGCTAAATATGGTAAATTTGTATAATCGAACACAAAAGTGCTTAAACTATAAGCTGAATATTTATCAGTCTTAAAAAGTGATTCAAACTACATTTTCGCAGCAAACCCTAGCTAGCTGTACTTGTACTACGGCGTAGCCGGCGTAGCACCGTAGTACGTAGGCTTGAATAGTCATCAAGTATGACTGCTTTAATGACGCTCTGCTAACAACGAATCAGGTGTAGTTGGTTGTGTAAAACGAAGTAAACACGCTCTGCATCAGATACAACACTGCAGCCCGACTACGTTTTGTCAATAGCTCGAGCTAGCGAGTAAGGGTTCGTGTGTAGTACTAGCTATGCGAAAGTTAAAATAAATAGAAAATATTTTTGGTTAAATTCTATTGCTATTGCTTTATGTTTAATGTGCAATGGGTAATTGTTACTTAAGTGTAATAAGGATTACAGAAGTCGTCCACTAATTTACAGACGCCAGCACATCAAATTACCCGAAACTGTCAAATTTCCCCAATCAACTGTGAACTATATGCTTCAGCGATAAAGTTGAGATTCTATTGACAGATTGTAGTAGCTTGATGTGCTGGCGTCTGTATTGTGTTGATAATCGTGCACTAAGTTGTGTTGTTTGCTGTGTTGACTCACAACAGTGGAAGTAGGTGAATGAGTGCCAGTTACACAGGTTACGGATAGAATTTGTATGAAATTATCTGCCAGATAAACTATTTGGAACTTATCAGCAACCGGTGAAACTAGCCGTTAAGATAATAATTAAGCAAGTTAAAGGAATATCGAAACCTACTATAGAAAATACTAATTAAACATATCATTTCAAAATGATCAACCACCAGTATATTCCGCTTCGTTATTTACACAAATACATGATAGGTACCATTTAGTACTGAAAATTTAATTTACCTAGGTAAGATCGAAAATCCAATTACATTGAATTATTGTGTGCGAACGTGAGTTAATCTTTTGTGCGGATATTAATTTGAGTTAGTCAGAGAGGAAATTAATTATCATTAATGTACTCACACTCATATTTGTGAATATTCTGGAGGCTGAACGTCGAGTGTGGCCTATATTGTGTTAGTCTTGACAACACGTCTAATTGTAATTTGCGGGTAATTGTAAATTTGTTATCTGCTTCTCTGGTTAAGAGGTGAAAGGTTAATAATTATTAGTTTCTAGTTACAATATTTAGTTGAAAATGATTATTTTATTGACTTGTGAGATAACTGTGCATCAAGCTACTACAAAAATTAAATTAAATTTCCATAATAGATTTTCAACATTATTGGTGGAGCCTATGCTTCAAAGTTGATTGGTAAAATTTTACAATTTTGGGTAGCTTGATGTGCTTGTGTCTGTACCATGGCCGATTACTGAGACGTCAGTTAATTTTATGAGCTAATCAGACATAATTTCTAATATTTGACACTCACTGTCATTTTACGACACGAAGCTAACTAACGGTAGGCGCAAATATTATGACAAAATGTCATCTATTGAAGCGACAACTGCATGATTCAATCATACATTCATAACTAGTGAACTACATAATACGTAGCATGAGAATATCTTCAGCATCGCTATCAATACAGCACGAGGCTAGCTAACGGCAGGCGCAGATTGATCGGAGTGCGCCAGAATGTAATCTATTGGAGCGAGAGCTGCGTGCTGCAATCATACGTTCATTATTAAGTGATATACGAAACAAACATACTGTTTGTCTTCAGCTAATGGTGAAGAAATAATTGTATTTAGTTAATTATTTGTAATGATTACCTAATTATAGCTAATAATTAAAATTACAGTTAATACCTCAAATAAAGCTATGAAACAAAAAGAAAACTCTTGTGCAAATATTTTATACAAAATGGCATCATATTTTTACGTCAATGAAAATTATTGTTAACGAAGCCTAAACTAGTAAAATTATGATTTGACACCCGCCTTTATTAAGCTCGATATGAACGCTGATACCTTGTGGAAGGTAGTTTTGAGGAGGGACTTTTTGTAAGCAATAATACTTTTCTGAAGACGTATATAGACGACATAACTTGCAATATTATCTCCTGGAAATATACAGAAGAGATCTCGGTACGCCTTTTTGTAGATATAGAACAAATAAACGCTATGTCATTTAAAGCAAATTATATCGCAATAAATTATTAACGATCTTTACACTTTAAATCACAATGACCCAAACAAACATAATAAACTAAATATAGCCATTAACCTCATAAAGCTAATAAATAGTTTTCGAAGGTAATTTGGTAACATTAACTATGAACACGTAAAACGCAGTAAAGTTAAAAGCTTAATGAGCGACCATTTCACGGTGGCACACGCGAAATGTCAATAACAACGTGTAACGGAATAACATTTAATAAATAATACACTTAAAGCAAACAAATTTTAATAAAGATTTTTAAAATATTCAAACATATTTTTTGACAACCCTCGGCACTATCATTATGTAATTTGACATTAACGCTCGCGATCGCCATTTATGTACGGATCGCTATTTTTGACAATCCACTGTAACACACGTTTATCTTAGTAAAACAATTTTGTTTCTTTTTTCAAATGTCGAAATAAAGTTGTACTAAAATGTAGTTCACGAAATCAGAATCTCGTAAACAATTTTAAAATGATTCAATTCCTAAAAATCTTACATTCAACCATAACCCAAAACATAACTTACCCAAAATAACCCGTAACACAACTGAAACAAAGGAAAACAAAAAATAATCAGTCTTATTTGCTTCAAACAAAGAACATAATTAGAGGAAGGAGCAAAAAATGGCAAAACAGAGTAGGTCCGGGGTCTATTCTCATCAGAATTTCATTGCAAACGTTTACAATTTCCATTAGAAAACCCTCCCGGACAAATAAGATTTGTAAGTAGTTAACTAATTAGGACCAGGCTTTGTCTACCAGCGACTAGGAATTTATATTGAACTGAACTTTGATTATTTAATGAGATGCCTCTCGCAACAATACCTAAGTTTATTTATTTATATATTATTAGGTCAGCCTACAATTGTTTACACTATTACATTTTATGAATAAGCATTTACTTAACAGATAAATAAGCAAGTGTAACAATCACTTACAGGCTTACACTGGATGATTAAAAGTTGTACAATTTTACTAGGCGTTATTTATCGGTAGGTTTTTCTAATTTAATAAAACGGTATTTTCGTGAAAATCCTATCTAAACCTTGAAGATCAATTTATGCATCATCATCAGCCTTTTTAGCATTCTACTGCTGGGTTCAGGTTCCTCTCACACAGAGAAAGATTGAGCGTTAATCACCACGCTTGCTCAATGTGTGTTGGTGATATCAGACTTTGTAATTCAGGTTTTCTCGAGATGTTTTCCTTCACCTTTCATCAGTCATTGTATTCCTAGACATACTTGGAAAGTACATATCACTTACAAAAGTTGTATTGGTACTAGCTTAACCTGGAATCGAATCCACAAAGTCATAATTGAGAGGCTGGTACTTTAACTACTAGGCCACCACGACTTTATTTCGCATGCTGTGTCGGTTTATATTTTATACAACGGATGTTTCACTATTGTGCCTGTTGACTTCAGGATTCCGTAACTTTGAAGCAAATCAATAAATAAATAAAGCCAGTACACTGTTTCAGAGTTAGTTCTGTTTGTTAGTAGTTCAGGTAAGGAGGAATTTTATAAATAGTGTTTCAGATATAAATAAATAAGCCATCTCAAGAGATATAAGAATGCAGTCATTAATAAGAACTAACTTATAAAACTATAACTATTAGGGCCAGTTTCACAGGTTGCTGATAAGTTCCAGATAGTTTATCTGGCAGATAATTTCATACAAATTCTGTTTCATTTTTTAATTTATCTGGTAGATAGTAGCTATCCGTAACCTGTGAAACTGGCCCTTAGAATTGTATAAGACGTTTACTAATAATGTTTTTTTATATAGGATATGTATACCTATAATGGGCTTAGATACTATACATGCTATCATACTTTTTACTTTATGTATCTTATTATGTTATGCTGTTGGTGTACCAAAATAAATAAGTATAAGCAATGGAATCGTGCATTACTCATTTATTAGCAAGCTTCCTCAGCTTTATTTATTAGTTAAAGGCCTAGCTGTACCGTTCTCTAAGACTATAATATTGGCCGGGTTTCGTCCGTCATTAGCATGTTTATTAACGAGAAGAGCTCGGCTGGAGTTTGGCAGTTTCTAATTTACTTTTTTGCCGAAATCCGAGCAAGTTGGAGTTTCTTTTGGGTGCGGATAATGCGGCCTATATTATGATAATTGTTGGAGTTTTGACGGATCGGTTTCCAGATAAATTGACGGTATTAACATCGTTTATTATTTAGCCTGGATTAAGTGACAATAACGTAAATAAAATTAATATTGTTCTTTATATTATTGAAGTGAGTCTTTGAGAAAATAATTTATTAGATTTAATATTTACGATTTAAGTACATATTTTTGAGAAACATACTTGGAGTTTAGAACAACCAAAGACCGTGGTTCAAGATGTATTCAAAATTTTACTGGTAATAAGCCATACAAGAGAAAAAAAGACGGGAAAAATGCACCCTTACTTATACTACTACTAATTTCTGCAGCAATCCTGCAGTTCAGTGGATACGTAGAAAAAGTAGCCTTCTTCGATAACTAGGTTATCTGCACTGAAAGAATTTTTCTTAAATTTTACCGTAAGAAATCGGTCCAGTAGTTCCTGAGATTAGCGCGTTCAAGCAAGTAAACTAATTTCTTCGTTTACTACGTTTTGTTAGTTACCCTTTCACGGTAAACGGCTCATCCCATTTGGATGAACTTGGCACGGAGATAAGCAGTGCCCTGGAAACGGATACACGCTACGGTACATTTGACACTTAATCAAAGGCATCATCGTCTACCATACAACCAGCAATTACGTAGAATCACACCTCAATTTTCCCATCCTGGCTACACGTTAGCAATTAGCAAGTCCGGTATCAGATGTAAATTCCCATTCGGATCTGTTTATGCAGTGTTTGCTCCGGCTTCTGCTATCCGTAGCCATTAATTTTACAGCCAATATACAGTATCGGGATTCATAATACTGGCGATAATTAAGCTGTGTTCGTATGCCGAAATTAGTTCGTGATATATTTTCGGGAATATAGGTTTTAATTTAGAGAAGAGCTTGTGGCTAAGTAACATGCGCACGAATCGATCATAGGGTTAAGCAATGCTTATGCTGCTTCATGAGTTCTTTCATGTTTTGGAAGGCTGCTAAATTAGTGGGCTGTACATCTTTGGCAGTCGTTACGGGTAGACAGAAGCCAGAAGTCTGATAACAAGTCCTACAAAGGAAGTATTCGGTGGTCACGGTAACTGAGTTAAGAAGGTCAGATAGGAAGTCAATTGTGCTACGGTGCATCCAGTTACACTGGAAGACGACCCCAACATAGCTTGGGAAAAGGACAGATGATAGATGTTTTAATTTTTAATAATGATGTGGACATAATGAATTATTCTTCATTTACTTAATTAAAGTTTGAATGTTACTATTTTAATCTAGATTATAAAAAAATATAATCTAACATTCCCTAAAAAAACTAAGGTAGAAAAAAAGCATTTATTACTAACAAAATACATTTTTTTATCGTGAATCTGACCCAAATTCTATTCAGCCGCAGTCATTTAACCGAATACCCTTTGATATCGCTCCATTTTTGCTGGACACCACTATTATGACACTCAAATTAACTGCGCGGCAAAATCTATTCACAGCCGAAACCGCATCGCTTTACGAAAAAACTGAATTCCCATTATTGAATATGAAAAGCAAATAACTCGAAATTACATATTTAGATTAAAAGATTCAATTTTAAGACGACCTTAGACAAGTCATTAGCATATTTTTCTCATTGGTAAAGGCTAAACTTTTCACTAAACAGACCTACATTTACATATTTAAATTGTTTTTTCTTGTAAACGATTTTTGTGACGCGTAAATCTTGATGGGGACAGTGGTGGAAAATAAAAGATTTGTTGAAATGGTCTCTTGGACTCTGAGAGAGGTCAATGTTTTTCATTTCAAGGGCGAAAATGATACCGCCTTTGTCCGAAGGACAGAAAGATAAGCTGGCGGCGTAGTGGGACCCTCGAAGCGCTGTTGTCATTTTATCACGCAACGTCCTTAAAATGTTGTGACATAGTGTGGGATTAGATAAGTTTGGGTAGGATATTATGATTTATAAATAAATTTTACTGACTTTGTTAAGCTATTTTCGTTCAAATTTTATATGAACATGATGAATTACCGACTTGACTTACTTCCGAACAAGGTCGCCCCCAAGTTTCTTGAGACGAATAAAGTGGAACATTAATAATGGTGTCCTGTCCGATTGCCGGTCACGCCGATCGGCCAGCCGTGCAATACATTTTATAGTGCACAAGCATTTTCGCAGACACAAGTGCACTCTCTATTCCCTACTCTCATAGTCAGATGGAACGACAATCCTTCACGATCGGAAAGTGATCAGTCTCCTAAAACCAACAAAGCGATTTCAGCTCGACCTTGGAATTGATCCCGTGACTCCTGCGTCGTGCCTATGCGACTAGTCCGATGAGATAGTCAAGACAATGCAATAAAGTTGAACAATAATGAGATTATTCCACCGTTTCATTTCTATGTATGTGTGTACAGTTTCAGTTACCATTTGCCCCAGTACTGGAACTCCATAGGATTAAACCTCAACCTGAGTTTCAAAAATCCCAGTAAGTTATCTCACAGCCCCATCTTTTGTTCCTATCTAGGTTATCATGTTCCCGGATAATCCGTACACCCGGTTTCATTTACTTTGGGGGTATATTTTTTGTATTTCGTTACCAAAGTACGCGCACGAAAATAATCCTTATGTAGACTAAATGAAAACAGTGGCAGAGTAAACCGGAACGTTTTAGGCAAAATTAAAAACTTTTGAGTAAATTATTTTTGGTTGTTTTAGTCGGTTGAAGGTCACGTCTAACTTGGTACTCGGGTTGTTCGCAAGAATTACCGCGGCCCTGATACACAAAGACTACCAAAGAAACATAGTCCCCCTTATTATAAAACGTGGTCTTAAAAAAGTACCGCCATTAGTGTTAGCTTTAAACCATCTTTTTGAACAAAATTAATGGTCTAAATCTAGTACTAAAGCTGGTACTTTTTAAGGCTACGTCTTATATTAAGGGGGAGTAGGTTTTAGTCTGTAATACTGGCATTCCCTCTAGCTGCACCCTCAGCGGGGATCAAATGTCAACGACACTCAACGGTTGAATTAATGGATTAGTAATCATTATTTTAGTTTACATTCACGAAAGAAAACATAATATTATATTAACTGTAGGCAAAATGTCTGAATTGATATTGGTACCTAATATCATGACGTTCCCATATGCGTACATAAAGGTTCGTACATAAGGCATAATGCATTTTGCCGGAACGATTAGGCCGTGACCACCGCATCGATTCCGACAAAGTGGGTTAATTGATTTTAGAGACCCATTAATATACCCGTAGGTGTTGTTACATGTGGGTATACGATGCTAAAAGGTTTGCCTATGTGGACATGGGTCAAAGACTTTTTTTCCCTTGAGAACTATAAATACTTCTAGGTATAGGATGTTGTTTTATGCAACTGTGACTAATTATGCTTAGATAATTGTTCAGAACTTCTTCTTAAGTCATCTAAAATATAATGAGTGGGTTTATATGTGTTCAGAAGCTTTTATTCCCAGTAGACTACTTAGTAGAAGATATTATGTCGACGGTCAACAGATAAAATATTGAAACTGAAAATTGTTTACCTTACAGCAGGCTTAGCATGACAACCGTAGAAACAAGTTTTGTCTACCGAAGAATGGGCAGAAAAGTGACAGATTGACGTAAGACATATTTTGTAATTTTTTTAAGAAGTTTTTCTTTTTTTCGATCGACATAAATCTACAAGTGATTATATGCGAGTTGACAGGTCGCGCCATGCTCGGGCAGTAGACATGTTGACATTGACAGAAAAAGCTTTGTCTTTTCTTGCTAGAATAGATATAGAATCGCCATGCTAAGCCTGCAGGAGAGCGATTAAACTTTAGATAAGCATGTCAAGTATAATAAACTTTTCAAGCTGTTCTTTATTCTATTTTTTTAAATCATTAAGCTTAACTTTCATAGGCTTTCACTCTATTTCTAAAATAAACCCACAAAAACTAAACAACCATTCGACATGAAATATAATGCCAATCAAATTTCGGATGTCAAAAATGTCACGGAGTGTTGTAAATTGACAAAATCCAATATGGCGGAAGTCGGACGTATCAGATTGGAGTGATCGATGTGTAGCTATGAAATGGGAACGCAAACATACGCCTCGTCCTAACACAGTAGGTATAGTGGCCAGGATACCATTTCGACCAATTAAGTTCTGTACGAAAAACTAAGAAAGGTGTTTTGATGTATTTGATTTGATTACCTGTTTAGGATATTGCTCATAGAAATAAGGTGTGCATCCATATGAAATTAATAATTTTAAGTTATAGAGATACTTGAGTCGGAACCAAATAATTTTCAGAAAAAATATACTCTGGTTATGTAAGTCCATCTAGGAATATAATAGATGGTACAAACAGCACATCAAGCGACTACAATCTGTAAAATTTTCTTAATACCTTTTTTCAACTTTGTCCCTGAAGCATTTGGTTCAAAGTTGATTGGGAAAATTTTACTGTTTCGGGTAGCTTGATGTGCTGGCGCCTGTACAACTGATCAATGCAAAACTCCACGATAATGATTCTTCGTATGAGTCGTGGTGGCCTAGTGGTTAAAGCACCAGCCTTTCGAGTACATATGAGGGTGCGGGTTCGGTTCCAGGTCAGGCAAGTACCAATGTAACTTTTCTAAGTTATACGTACTTTCTAAGTTTATCTTGGACACCAATGACTGATTAAAGGTGACGGAAAACATCTCGAGGAAACCAGGATTATAGTCTGAAATTACCAACCCGCATTGAGCGAGCGTGGTGATTAACGCTCAATCCTTCTCCGTGGGAGAGAAGGCCTGTGCCCAGCAGTGGGACGATAAAAAAGGCTGCGATGAATGATTCTTCGTATACCTAGGTTTTGTCAAACCACTGATAATCAGGGATTAAATAAATGTTAGAAAAGAATAATATCTAGCTTTAATTCCGCGAGACAAAAAACCAGCATTGGGTGCAGGATGCACATGCAATACCGCCCTCCCGCCCACTTACACAAGCACAGGAAGGGAAGATACCACCCTCCCTCCCTCATGCACCTGGACACGGAGAACTGGCAGCAGGCCCTGCAGCCAAGCCGACTCGACACGTGTTTCGCCCCTCCACGGGGCATCCTCAGGAGATGTTGACTCGACGACCGCTCGGGCGCGAAACACGTGTCGAGTCGGCTTGGCTGCAGGGCCTGCTGCCAGTTCTCCGTGTCCAGGTGCATGAGGGAGGGAGGGTGGTATCTTCCCTTCCTGTGCTTGTGTAAGTGGGCGGGAGGGCGGTATTGCATGTGCATCCTGCACCCAATGCTGGTTTTTTGTCTCGCGGAATTAAAGCTAGATATTATTCTTTTCTAACATTTAGTGCAATGGATTTCCGCAAAGTAACGCCTGATTCAATAAATTAGGGATTAAATAGTTAATACATGTTTAGATTCTTTATAGTAAACCAAGATAACCGGTATTCTAATAATTAGAAATGTCAAGTCACCTTAACAAATGTCGTCTATAAACGCTTTGTACCTACACCAGGCAATAAACTTAGAACACAAGATTTCCTACTTCTTCCAAAGCCTTTAAAAATAGATAGTGCTTAGCTGTCTTCAGTGGGCTTCACATAAAACGCCTATAAAGTTCACGAATAGTAGAGATAAATTGAAACAGCTGGTGTTCGGTTTGCGCTATGCGAACTTTATTGTCTTGGACAAAGGTTAATATTCTTCTTGTCTCTTCAATTGAATCACAATTCAAAACAGGACTTTATTCGATATTCTTGTACACTCTATGGAAGAATAACAGCAAATGGAACTATAAGCATAATTATTTTTAGCTCTTTATTGATACCATACAAATTTTGGCAACAATTGAATTGGACTATTTTATTATAATGTATACGAGTACTTAGTAGCTATATACTATTACTACTTTTTTATTTCCTTTGTATATGTATATGTAGTTTGTTTTTAAGTTTGTAAATATAGTCTCTATTTATTTACATATGTTAATTGAATGTACATATTTCGATTTAAATTTCTTAAATAAAATACTTACACATAGCAAAAGTACTAGCTGATCCGACAGATATTGTCCTGTTTTTTTTCATTCATAAGAACCTTCTCCTGACCATAACAAACACTACAACAAAAAGAGTGAAATCAGTCTAGCCGTTAACGCCTAATAGTGTGACCGTTCTTTTTTATTTTCTAATGTTAATTTATATATGTATAATTATACGGATTTAATTGAAAGGATATGTTGCGATGATATTTACTAGAAAACAGAATATTGCCTCTTTAATAGATACCTATAACATAAAATTCCATGCATTCAATATAAGCTTCAGATTAAACCTGTTACAAGTTATCTAGACGGAGCTTCGGCATCGGCTAACTTTTAATTAGGACAACAATGGCTGCCCTGTCAAACCCATTCAGTGCATAATGAAGTGCAAATTAAAGTAACCTTTTGTTCCGCCAAGATGTAACGACGTATGAGCAGAGCATAATCATGCGGTTGGTTTTAATGTTTATGGTGTAAGAACGATGTGATTATTTTAACAACTGTCTGTTCTGTTCTTAATTATAATGACTTTTTTAACACGCTTTTATTACCTTCACTTGTAACAACATATGTAGGTACGTAAGAAAATCTTGGAATCTTGATTTGACCCACTTCTCGGTCTTCGATTTGGCTGAAATTGCACACGCTCCGAGCTCTGATGACAATACATGACTGGCTAAGAAACGTCACTACAAATTCAACATGGCGGCCTCCCCAAGATGGCGGATAATTTTTAGTGCGTGCTAAAAGCGTGCTTTTTTAGACTATTTTTTTAACTTGTCTTTAGAATCCGACGAGTTTTTTTTTTTTTGTTAAAATTAAATTATTAAGAAAAGGTAACAGCCAGAATGAATAAATACAAAAGGTACTATAAACATAAATTTCCCTTCTCCACAATTTGGGAGAAACTGTTTCAAATAATACCCAGAAGCCGGCAGAATCTAATTTAGCCAGCTCTAAACACTTGTTCCACAAAAGTTTATCTCTTTTGGCTAGAATCAAAGTAGCAATTCTCTTTCGCGACAGTTTGCATCGGCGTTAGATTTGTCGTCGAAAATTCCATTAAGCGCTGTGTAGCGCTGTAGCTGTGTAAAGTGTTAAATTCGATAAAACCGCTTTCATGGCGCTGCGGCACGGGACGACGTATGTATGTTGTGTGTTGTGGGGAACTCGTTTTGTATGTACTTACTCGTTTAGGTAGGTATTTGAATAGTATATCTTATGTGATGTGTTACTAGACCTTTACCTAACATTATTTAAAATCGCAATTTTCAATTCAATTTTTTATTATCGCCAGCACATCAAGCTACCCGAATTTACCAAATACATCCTTAATAGATTTTCAACATTTTCTGAACCATATGGTTCAAAGCTGAGTGGGAAAATTTGACAGTTTTGGTAGGTAGCTTGATGTGCTGGCGTCTGTACATACACATGAACTAAACACTGAATATACAGAGTTTGGAAATTACTAGTAAGTAATGCACTTTTTTCTTTGCATGTAAAAACTTCAAAAGCAGGATTAATCTAAAAAATCTTATCTTACATCGTGTAACGGTGAGGTAAAGACCTTTTTTAATCTGCAGCCTAAAGATAACCTTTATACATTAAAACTTGAATACTGCTTGATTAAATTGACTTAGCTGTGATTAGCAATTAGTTAATTACGAGAACATGAATGAAAAGGTTACGCTGAATAAGCTTGAATAGGCTTTGCGTGACTTACTTTAGTACAGACGCCAGCACATCAACCTACCCGAAACTGTCAAATTTTCCCAATGAAACTTGAACCATATGCATCAGCGATAAAGTTGAAAATGTATTAAGGAATTTTGACAGATTGTAATAGCTTGATGTGCTGGCGTCTGTACATACAAAATCTATATTTAATTCTATAAGGCTGAAGAGTTTGTTTGTTGGCTTGTTTGAATGCTCTCATCTCAGAAACGACAAATGCGACAATTTGAAATAAGTATTTTTGACTACATTTTATCCGCGTACGTTCCCACGTGACGCGGGTGCAATCGCTGGCTGAAGCTAGTATGTGTATCGAATATTTACCGAGAGCTAAGTACCAGGGTATCATAAATGGACAGCTAGTCGGTGATGTATGATATTCTGTTTTGGAAACAATTGATTAATGCGGTATGTAGTGGCTACTATGGATCGCTTTGATTGATTACGTTCAATAGGAATTATAAAAGTTTATTATTTTTGATAAACGTTTTAATAATTTTACTAAGCATCCCTGTTAAAACACGCAACAATCGTCCAGCTGGCTACGAGAAACACAATTCATTAGATTTTATCACACAACCATATATATCCTTCGCAGCTGGCTGATCTCCTTATAGAGAATAGCTGCCGTGGCTGGCAATCGGTCTGGACGCCATTATTATATATTCAGCACAGTGTGAAAAATCGAACTTAAATTTAAACCCTTTTTAAAAACATCATCGTCTCCCGAGCCTTTTCCCAACTATGTTGGAACCCGATGTTCCAGTCTAACCGGATTCGGTTGAGTACCAGTGTTTTACAAGGAGCGACTGCCTATCTGACCTCCTCAACCCTGTGACCCGGGCAACCCAATACCCCTCGGTTAGACTGGCGTCAGACTTACTGGCTTTTGACTACCCGTAACGACTGCCTTTTTAAAGACAGCGATGAAGAATTAAAATCTCAAATATTAATTGATACCTTTGAGACTAACCTTTATTTATAAATAGTAAATAGCTTGTAGTACCGCGTCATACAGCAGCCATCTCGAGTAGATCTGTCAAAACTGTCCAACTGGCGCTCTGTGTACAATATGCAAATGTTTCGTGCTCGACTTTACGTAAACGTGTTTACTGCTATATTTGTGTATAACTGTATTAGTGTTTAATCTACATATATCTGTATTTTTAGTTCTATAAATGTATTTAATGTTTAATATTATTGTATTGATTTAATGTTTCGTTTACGCTGGGACTAAATTACTGCGGCTGAAATTTTGAAATGTCAGTTAACGCCTTTGGTGTTTCAATGCTTTACCCTTAGAAAAGTATTTTCAGCATTCGTTTATTTTCAAATAATAATATATTATCTTTTAATATATATAACTCAAAGGTGACTGACTGACTGACATAGTGATCTATCAATACACAGCTCTAATCACAAGACAGATCGGGCTGAGACTGCATGACTTAAACATCCCCTAAGAAAGGATTTTGATAAATTGAATAGTTCAGGAGATAAAACAGGGGATGAAAGTTGAAACTATACCTAATCCATAATAATACTTCTTAACGCGAGCGAAGCCGCTAGTAAAAGCTACTGGACACGTCGCTACCAGATCCCGAAACTATAGAGTCCCGGATTTTTGGGAGGCGAACGTGGAGTCGAGCTCAAGCCATTATTATTCAATAATTATGTCCAAATCTTTTTACTTTCTAAGTATATCTTGGACACCAATGACTGGTGATGGTCCCGGCTGTCATTGAACATCCTTGGCAGTCGTAAAGGGTAGTCAGAAGCCAGTAAGTCTGACGCCAGTCTAACCAAGGGGTATTGGGTTGCCCAGGTAACTGGGTGGAGGAGGTCAGATAGGCAGTCGCTCCTTGTAAAACACTGGTACTCAGCCGAAACCGGTTAGACTGGAAGCCGACCCCAACATAGTTGGGAAAAGGCTCGGGAGATGATGATGAATTATCTCCAAATCTACTTATATATTACATCAACATGAACAATTACAAGATTAAACCCACAAAAACAAAGTATAACTAAAAAATTACGCTTGAACAACTTCTTTCTAAAGGCAGACATTTAAAAATGTTACCAGACGAAAAATTATTCTTTTTCGTGTAACATTAAAACAGTTTTGCATGCAACATAAGCAGTTAAAACGGCCCAGTGGTTCCGAATTACTTGCTCCGGACAAAAAGACCAAATCACTTTCGCTTTTAAAAATCTCTTTTGTTTAACTTTAATAATTCTCTTTTGGCTTTTAACGAAACCCTTAAAAGTACGCCAAAATGTTATATGGTTACTACTAATGTTTTATCTGGCCAAAATGTTCTATTGTCATTTCGACGTAAAAGCACTTTGTTTTTTTATTACTTTTAATATTTAAAAATGTTTTTTATAGTGGTTGGGAAACTTATTCTAGACAATACTTTACTTACACATTTATACTTAGTTTTATCGTTTTTTTTTATTTAACTTTCTTTTTTTACTGGTTATTTCAAAGAGATTCGCTGACACTTCCCTTGACTCACAGGCTGGCTTTTATTTCAGGCAACGGTTTAAATTGCCATACAACGTGGCAATGCTGCTAGCCTATTAGGTACACTGCCGGTGGGCAGCGATGAGGAGGATTTTTTGACGCCATTAATTAATAAAATTATTTTACTTTTGTTATATGTATATGCTAATTAAAATTTGTAAATGTTTATAATAAAATAGACACCAAATAACAATGTCATCACCATCAGCCTTTTTATCGTCCCACTGCAGAGCACAGGTCTCCTCTCACACGGAGAAGGATTGAGCGTTAATCACCATGCTAATTCAATGCAGGTTGGTGATTTCAGACTTTATAGACTAGGTTTTCCTGCACCTTTATTCAGTCATTGGTGTCCAAGATATATGTACTTAGACATTTACATATAACTTAGAAAAGTTACATTACATTGAGAGGCTGGTGCTTTAACCACTAAGGCACCACGACGGCACCTGTGAACAAGGTATGATATATATTATTAAAGCGAGGTCTTACAGAAATATTCAAACATTATTCAATAGAAACCACGCACCATAAACACAAGCTGAATATATTCAGTTGAACCCGGACCAACGTGAAGTTATTTCAATTACAGCTTCCAAATCAAATTCTAAGGAAATATTGGTCCTTTGGGAACCAATAGTGGTTCAGAGGAGGGTTATATTAAAACAAATCTGTCGATATCTTCGATGTTCGAGGATCTTTTGAAGTGTTTTATTTTGATTTGAAATAATATAAAAAAACACGCTATCTTATTAGAGGTGAGTTTTCATGCTTTCTTGAACAGGATAATCATCGGCCTAGCCAAGCTATGTTGGGGCCGGCTTCCAGTCTTAACTGATGCAACTGAGTACCAGTGTTTTACTTAAAGCAACTGCCTGTCTGACCTCCTCAACCCAGTTACCTGTGCGACTCTATACTTCTTGGTAAGACTACTTGTCAGACATTCTGGCTTCTGACTACCCGTAACGACTGCCAAAGATGTACAAATGACAGCTGGAACTTACCAATTGAGCGTGCCTTCCGAAACACGGAGGAACTCGTCATGACAAGGTCACCCATCTACGGAGCGACCGCGTCAAGCGTTGCTTAACCTTCTGATCGCTTGACCCGTGCAGCTGTTACATAGCCACGAGCTTCTCGTGAACAGAATAATATATTATCAAAAATTAAAGTAATAATACCTCAGTGTACTTCGTTAGTTTCTACTCACCGCCTTTGCTCTGAAGACTAGCAAAAATAAAATACAATGTGCTGAAATTGCAAAAAACGATAGACAAAAACATCGCTGCTCCGTCTCCCAGTTTCTTTTCAGTGTCGCTGTAACAATGCTCAGGTAGGAGTGTACAGGTGTCACGGCGAAGGCGTTAAAATTTAAATAATGGACGTCAAATGATGTTACAAAAATCTGGGGTCGGTAAAGGTCGTGTTTTCGTCTCGGGAAAAAGCCCTTCGCGAGTAATAACTGCGCCCTTGCCAATAGTGTTAGAGATATGAAATGTGCTGTTGCCAGCTCGGAAGTAGATTCTAGGTTTGAGTGAAAAAGTTAGGTATGTGACCATAATCATAATCCGCCTAGATGTAGCTGAGTACCAATGTTTTTCATGCAGCGACTTCCTATCTGAACTCCTCAACCTGGTTACCTGGGCAACCTGATAATCCTTGGTAAAACAGACTCACTAACTTTGATTGTCCGTAACGACTGGAAATTATGTTCATTCAAGTAATTCGACTATATTTGAGTTCCAACCTCTTCATAATACATAAACAAAGTAAATCTAATAATGTCGTATTTTCAATTAAAACTAACGATACGACAATTATCAAACAACACCTTTACAACATTCTGCTAACACAGCTTAAAACTTCAAAAACAAATAGGTAGCGCGAAAAATGTTTAACCCTTGGCGTGTCGCAGTGGCGTCATTTTGACGTGTGACGTCACAGGCTAATCTTGCCACGTGTCTGTCACGCGTCACGTCAGAGTGACGCGGACGTGTCCTGCGTGTTGCGGGAGACAGGTGCGTTTGTAGAACGGAAATATCGATATAGAGATGTGATGAATCGTAGACAGGAGTAAACCAAGTTTTACAGAAATTTTGACATGTGAACGTAAAAATTCTCACGTTTTGAGTTTTTATATAGAGTGTGGTGGATAGGAGCCTGTACATTGGCAATAAATATCACCATCTGCCTAGCCTTTTACCGACCAAGTAGGGATCGGATTCCAGAAAAAACTTCCAGGCTAAAAGGATGCAACGTTTTAAATAAAGCGACTGCCTAAAATCGTGCCTTCCAACATACACAGGAACTCGTCATGACATTACTTATAGTTATGCTCGATTGATCCATGCAGTTGTTACTTAGCCATAACTTAAATGAGGAAATAATAATATATTCAAATAACAATACAGTAATGTATTACTTAATTCGCTTAAAACTATAACCGAGTAATATCTAAGCCACACAAGAACTATTTGATTGAAATACCACCAGAATATACAATTCAAACCCAATATCAGGATACCATAACCAGCACACGTGATTGGAAGTCAGTAATTGTTCGGAATTCCGTCCGACACGACCGACGCGCTTCGTACGTGCGTCAATCAAGCGCTATGCGTTGTGACGTCACAAGCCGATAGCGACTGTTAATGGAATTAGTAATTTGTTGAAGGTATTAGTGGAATGGGTACTGTTAACGTATGATAATGTTCTTGTTGATGGATTGCTTATGGTGTTCTATGGGGTGAATCAATCCTATAGGTGTATACAGGGTGGAAGGGACAGCCCTCCACAGACTGATGGGGTGAGTTCGGTATACCATACTAAGAAGACTGTTCATGAAATTGTTTCAGGAAAGTTATGGAAATCCAATAAAACTGGTTTGTTTTAAAACCTCCCAAAAATTTTACAACTGACAATTTTTTCCTTCACTATTAGTCATTGATGCCCAAGATGCGTTTAGAAAGTACATTTACTTTAAAAAAGTTATGTTCCCACTTGCCTGATCTGGAATCAAACCTATCGCATCGAACTTGCAATCAAAATGCCGATGCTTTTAACCACTAGGCCACGAATGGGTTTCAGGGTTCGATTGCCAGTTTACATACTGACCAAATGCAAACTTCACAATAATTACAAAAATCGTGTACGTATTGCGATATAATTTTAAATGTTTTTCCATAATTGCTATGTTTAACCAAATTTATATTCGTAAATGAATATTATAATACCAAATACATTTGAAGCAATTACTATTCTAAATAGGGTTTAACAATATAAGGCACAAATAAAAAATTAACTACATAGTTCAATTTTCAGAATTGATATTTGTAAAATTCTATGATTAAATATTAATATTTAGTTATTCTGTATGAGAGTTATGATAAGTTTATAAAGTATTCATTCTGTGTGATTAATTTAATGGATTAATTGGATTTTATGATCCAATCATTTTAGGCTGTAAATATTTTACTAGCTTTTTTAGTAAATTATGAGTTCACAGAAAAACTGCTAAATAATTTTTATACCGAAATACTACTAAAAAGCTTATTTATTTTCAAATGCACGTTTAGTTTATTCATAATGACAAATATGTTACTAACATCACATAATCAAGAAGCTTTTAAACCAAACCAACGCATAATAAAATCGTCAATTAAAAACTTTATTCACGGTTGAAAAGAAGGAGAGTCTCGTTCTGGCAAGTAAGTAAAAAGAATGTTAAAACGCTGCGAAAGAATGAAAGAAAGAAACTTTTTCTACATAAAGAGAAAAAAAAATAAAAATATCATCATCTCCCGAGCTTTTTCCCAACTATGTTGGGGTCGGCTTCCAGTCTAACCGGATTCAGCTGAGTACCAGTTGTTTTACAAGAAGCGACTGCCTATCTGACCTCCTTAACCCAGTTACCCGGGCAACCCAATACCCCTTGATTAGACTGGCGTCAGACTTACTGGCTTCTGACTACCCGTAACGACTGCCGAGGATGTTAAATGATAGCCGGGACCTACAGTTTAACGTGCCATCCGAAACACAGTCATTGGTGTCCAAGATGTACTTAGAAAGTACATACAAACTTAGAAAAGTTGCATGGGTACTTGCCCGACCTGGAATCGAACGCCCTCACACTTGAGAGGTTGGCTCTTTAACCGCTAGGCCACCACGACCACTACACCACGAAAGAAAAAAAGAAATAAAAAGAAAATAACTTCAATTAAACCTATCTCTCTCTCTTTTCGTGTGGTTAGCATCCCAAAAATACACATGCGAATACGAATTTAAAAGACTAATACGAGAACGGATGCACAGATTTTGATAAATTCCACAATCAATCAAATCAGTTCTACGCACCGATACACCCAGTAGTGACACGTGTACTAAAGTCATTAATTATTGCAATAGTATTAAACCATAGCCGTGACATAATACCCCATCATTATATCGTAATACGTATGTAATCGCATTTCTAATCGCTTGCAATCAGCCGTGAGTATTGGCCATTAATTATCGCAATGATCTGCTTAGATGTATGGGCTTTAAGATTTTATTACTTATCATTATGTATTGGGATATTATGTCGTTACTATATCAGGTATGTTCACGAGGATTGTAGCAGTTGTTTGAGTAATAAAATATGAACTGAAGATGATGGCATCTCGGAGGGCCCCCTTAGGGCCAAGGGCTGCCTGGGCTGCGGGTTGTTAGTAATTATTACCGTGGCCTTACAGCCGTCGGCCTTACGGACACATTTCAAAATATAAAAATTATAAAACCCTATAGCTGAAATAAAAACAATTAATTAAATATATTATATTATATCTTTTATATATTTTTTTATGTAAATATTTTAATTAAGTTCTATAAATAAATTGTAAATATGTATCAATAAAAAGTAAAAAATATATATATTAAACTTATATTACCAACAATTGATTAGTTGTGATTCTATCACAATAATGTAACACTCTCATAGCTAAAGATTACAAAATAACACAAAACAAAAAATGATAATCTCTCGCGCGATTAGACATAGATTACAAGAAAACTTAATCTTTTTCTTTTTCTTAGCAAAAACTAGATACTTACAAGTAATGATGAATACGTGATGTGATAAAATATTTATAATATGCTAGTCAGCTAGATGATCGTAGGTTACGTATGTTAGGGCTAAGGTACATTTAGAAAATTAACTGGGTTTCTATCTATCTCATAATCAGCCTAGCCTTTTCCCAACTACTATAATGTCGACTTCCAGTCTGACCAGATACTGAGTACCAGCGTGCCATGGAGTGACTACCTATCTGATCTCCTTAACTAAGTTATCTGGGCAACCCGATATCCTTGGCTAAGACTGGTTATCAGACTTTCTGGCTTCTGACTACAAGTAAAGCTTTTAATATGAAGTCGTCTGTGGGGTTCGGTATAAGTGCATCGCTCTTAGCATAAGCTACCTCATAATAATGTAAATAAAAGCTAATTTAATGCAGCTCGCTACTAATCTAGAACTTTATAAAAGCATCAAGAATTAAAACCAAATTGGATGGTAACGAGGTAGGTGGGGCCAGCTAGCTAGCTCGGAGCCCTCGACATAGTTAGTGTAATGTTTTTATATCGTATTAATTTACATTTCTTCTAAGTCTCGAGCCACGCCGGGAGCTTTCTCAGCTAAAACTTCAAGTACTTTATAATAAGTAACTTTGTATAAACAAGCCGTAAAAATAAGCGAAATTTTTCTCGTTTTCTTGCAAAGCAAATAAACTAAAACTGCAATGCACCTTGGTAGTGCTTCAGTTTATTTTAATCAGGAAACTATTGAAAATAACGAGCGAATTCTAAAGCTGATTTTTGTACTTTACGATGTACAAATAAATCTAAATAATTCATATTATTTTGCAACCAAACAGAGCTAGTTTTACGGCCGATTTGCCAATTTCTGAAAACTCTTTGAGCGTAGCGTAACAAAATATTTACCTAGATTTTTCGGTATTTGCCATTTTAGATTAATCAATAAACTTGTATTTTTTTCGAATAAAATCACTAAACATTTACTAAAAACATATATGAGTAAGCTAATAGTACATAACGATCGTTAGGATTGTTTAGAACCTTGGTAATTTCAGTTATAGTCCAGTAAATGCTACAAGACAATTTTATTCTTCACTAAAATTTCCTTCGAAACTTCCCTCATTCTCTGGTGGAAAAGATAAAGAAAGTCACAATTCACTTCCTAGGGTCTTAATTACTAGTTTACTATATTATTAATTTTGGAGGAGACAAGAAGCAAGCAACACTGGAACTGATACCATTCGAAATACTGATCAACTATTAGTGAAAAAATAATAACATAGTGAGTGCGATATTTTCCTATCTATGTATATACTGTTGTAACTCCAACGAATACAAAAATGTGATAAATTGTTCTCCGAGGAATATATACACGTACGTCCAACATATGAGTATGTTTGTATGTGAGGTACAAATTGGAACACGCTTCCCTTCAGATATCAGAAAACGTGGTGTCGCCAGGTTAGTAGGAATTTTTGATATTGCTACAATTTTATTTATTCAAACTCAATTTTTAATTTTATTTTTATCGCATTTTTCCAAAATATTCTCTTTTACAAAATTTCAGTTGAAAAATAATTTTAAAATATCTCAAACACATGGAATACCACAACACTGAAAAAAACCTTATTCACATCACACCAGTTCATTCCAAAAACACGCCATTTCAAACGACCGTCTATCACATTTTTATTCAAAAATCTCCAGGCGGTCCCCAGCGCGACAAATCCGTAATTTAACAAATTCGCTGGTCCCCTATTTGTTGGGCTTACGACACCCGTGTCGGGGTTTCTTAATCCGGACGGCGCCATTTATCACCTTTTTAGTGTTCCGCACCGAATTGTGGAGCAGCACCCACATGGAAATGCCACGCCACGGGCGAACCAGCCTAAACAGATGGGCTTCTATGATAGATGCTCGAGAGGCACAGATTAAATAATGTTGGGTACATAATTGTTGTAATGCTGGCAAAATCCTTTACAAGTCGAACTTAGTACTCTAGTAGCAGTAATATCATTACATGAAACTTGAACTCGAAAACATATATTTCAAAATTAGGCTGATACCTCCATCTCCTACCACCACCACTTCCTAAGCAATACAACATGTGGAATGGTACAGTGATATTTCTAAGCAAATTCACTCCATTTTCTATAGCATTTGCACTAGCAATAGTAGTCAAACGGGAGCTAATAGGCAGGTTAAGGTTTATGTTATAAATATAGACAAATATTTCGCACAAAAATAATATAGCGACAATAAATTAAGAAGTAAGCTGTCATCTATCTTTCAGGTTGATTCAAATTTGATTAAAATCGCTTAAGTAGTTTAGAACCCCATCGCGTACGTGATACGTAATTTATATAAGATAAGTTAGTTCTTACAATTGGCAGCTTGCTTACATTAACTCAAACGAATAAAGGTTACAACAAAAATATGAGAAAGTCCTATTTTCTGCCACATTTGGCTGAAGGACTGTCGAGTACACAATATTGGAATGCTGTAGTTATTACCATACAGACATGACAGTACGTACACACAATCACTATTGGCAGAAATCTGACTAAAGAGGATTCAGCGGAGTGAAACATTATTTCTATACTCGAGTCAGCATATTTTCCGCTAAAAGATGGACAGTCCCAATAATAATTAAACTGTTAAAATAGTTTATATCTCTTCTCGTCATTCGTTTTAACCAGATTAATTTTACTACTAATTAAGTGTTCATATTTGCAAAAAAAAAATATAATTTATCATTGTCGGTCCTGCACCTGATCTCTTCCAGTTGTGTCAGACTGACGTCCCATAGGACTACAGAGTGAGCTAATAGAAAGTCGCACTATAAATTAATGTCCTGTATAGCTGTCTGATCTCCTAAGAGAACGGCCGCCGTTGCCGGCAATCATTCTAGACGCCATTTGAGATTATTACTTAATACCGGATTGTCCTGCATGATGGTCACCGTCGAATATCCCAATCACGTGAACCCGTTCTTCATAGTTATGACAGTGGAACATATTAGTATTCCCCCCGAGTACCTCCTCGATGAAAAATCTATTTTATTTTCCAAAGCCACTACTATTTACTGCTTCCAAGAAACTTAGGGTAAAATATATTTGAGTTAGTGTTCAGGTCACTGGTTAAATATAGGGTTATTTTTTTGCGGTGGTAATATGTTATATAGTCAATGTAGAGCTGTCTGTCTGTCTTGGGAGCCCTAACCACCTGTAACTTGGACCCTGTTCCCGATAAATGATAATGATAAATGATATTTATTTTGCAAATAGGTTGAAATCAACACTTTTACACGTCAACACATTTTTTATAAAATAACGAGATGAGGTCGGCATTTCCTAACTGACTGCCTTGAGAAGAAACGCCGAAACAAACTCAAGGGTCATAGTCTCTTTTAAAGTCCAGACATAAAAAGAAATTACATACTAAAGTATGGATGAGCAATGATATCGATGGTAACCAATTTTTATATGTATATATAATTTTAAAGTTTTTTTTTAATACATTTAAATAATACGTACATTAAATTAATAATTGAATGACAAAAAAAAAACATATTTTATATTTTTATCGTTATATTCATTTTTTTTCCTCTTGATACTAAAGAGTACTAAAAAAGTTGAAACAAAAAAAAACAATGTTAAAAATGTTAGCTTAGTTTCCAAAAGTATAAAACATAGCTAAAATATTGAATCCCGCTCATGCGGCTATAAATAGTGGGGCAGGTATAAAAAGGATCGGCATAAACATAACCCCACTAGTTTGCCATTTCATCAGTATAATCTGGATTATCACTGTTTTCAATTATACCTACTGAATGGTTTGCGAACTATCTGCGATATTATGGATATAAACACTAACAATTGAATTACAAAAAAAGTTAAACAGACTTTTAACACGTATTGAAAAAAAGTTAGATTACAAAACTTATTTATATGTATTCTGTTTATGTACCTGTAATACCTTAACAGGTAAATAAAGAATTTAAGTTTGGAAACATTACTCACACTATTACGTCCCTGTATCTGCGATCAATATATCAACTAAGACAAACCAAACCAGTCTAACCAAAGGGTATTGGGTTGCCCAGGTAACTGGGTTGAGGAGGTCAGATAGGCAGTCGCTCCTTGTAAAACACTGGTACTCAGCTGAATCCGGTTAGACTGGAAGCCGACCTCAATATAGTTGGGAAAAAGGCTCGGGAGGTGATGATCTCCGATCAATATATACATAAATATGCGTTATAACAGCAATCTTCAAGAATCATTTGTCATTTTTATTCGTAACCAACTACAATATCCTAATTGCTGACCGACCCAGACTCTCAATCACATTTAACAAGGAAACACAAACAAATACAAATGAAATCACAACAGAAAACACTAGAAGCCAAGCAAAGCCTTGATAATTAATCACAATTAAAACCAGTCTAACACGGGAACCTTAATAAAAACCGCCTGATATTACAATATTCTTCTCTCTACTGCTCATTTCACGCGAATCAATTAAAAGTCGTAATTAAAAAGTCGTCGTTAAGTCGCGGGGGTCTGTAACAGCGAAAAATGGTCCCCTTCATAATAATAAAATGTTATGACCCCATCCGTCTGTCTGTAAAACTGTTTAGGACCTATCAAAGTTCTGCAATAGCATTGACATTTAACTTTCTGTCGTTTGACGTTACTGAAATAGCTGAATATTTATAATTTTGAACCGCTCTGGCGCAACTTCTTATTTAACTGCCGAAATGAATCTTTTATAGCATGAAAAAGTGTACAGACGCTAGCACATGAAGCTACTACAATCTGTCAAATTTTGTAAATAGATTTTCAACTTTATCGCTGAGGCATATGGTCCAAAGTTGACTGGGAACATTTGACAGTTTCGGGTAGCTTGATGTGCCTTCACCTCCGATCAACTTACCTCAATCTGTCAAATTTGTTTAATAGATTTTGAACCTAGAAGACTTATCACACTACCGGAAAGTTAATATTCGATTCGTAAAATTTGACAGATTTAATAGATTTTGAACCTTATCACATTACCGGAAGTTTAACATTCAAATGGTAAAATTTGTCCAAATCAGGTAGGTTGACCTGCTGGCGTCTGTACATTTGCAAAAATAGTTAAATTCATGTATCACTCTTATAATGAAATGTTTGTTACCTAATATAAAATACTCTGAAAGTACATGATATACCTGCAATTAGATATCTATATTACAAGCCTTTGATATACAAAAAAAATCATCAGTCCATAAAAAGCCACCACAGACGCTTAAACAATTAATGAAACAATTATGATCATACCATTTGCGTTCATAAGCGGCTGACCACATTACCAAATCCACCTTACTAATTACATCCAATGACACCATTTCATCGGAACCCATTGCACATGAATATTGAATTAATTTGAATCTATATTAGTGCAGTCTGAAACGATTTTCGATGGTAAAATAACTGTTTCGCATCTCACTGAGTATTTATGGAGTTGATTTCGGTTTAATGTTTATATTTTATAAATATAAAATAATATTATCTTAAGACACCATCATAATCTCTTAGTTGTTTCAGTTAGTTTTCATTCTCCCTGTATACCGGTTTTTTTTTATATTTCTAGCTTCCACTCGCGTCCCGTGGGAATTATTTCGCTTGTAGCTACAAAAGGTAAAAATAGTAAATCCTTAGAATAGCGCTTTCTAAAAAACAGACAGTCTTCAGCTTTATAAGTACTTATTTCTCAAAGGTTTCCAAAAGAACTTTATTGTTTATAACGTCACTTTTTCATTTAAATAATAAAAAATAAAACAGTCAACTGCCTCAGCCGACTCAATCTTACCATCAAGTCCGCTCATAGATGCTTGACCTAAAAATACAAGGCCTTCGTCATAACTTGCTGCCAATTTAATTAAAATTACCAAAATAAATGATAAATAGCATTTAATTTAATTGCGATTACTATTACCCGAAACTGACAAATTTTACCAATCCAATATTGACCTTGAGTTATTGCGATAAAGTCGAAAATCTATTAAAGAAATTTGACAGGTTGATGTGCTAGCGTCTGTTCATAAGTTAGTGATTCGCATCCAGTTGGAAGCTGACTAGTAGATGTCACGGCTCAAGTGTCAATCTAAGCTATTGTGTGCTTTGTGTGGCCTGCTCACATCTCTAGATACAAGTCAATGCCTTTGAGAATAACTAAGTAGATACAGCAATGCAGATTAAAAATAAACGCCGTTCGTGGCTATTAAAAAATTCTATGTCGTTACGTAAAAATGCTCTTCGCATTAAGATTTTTTATCGCCGAAATAATTTCAGCGTCAATAAAAGAAATTGGACGAAAGAATAGATTAAATTTTATCGACTTCAAAATATCTCCATTTATCATAAACAGGCACAAAATGCGTAACTTAAAAATTCGGCGCATTTTAAATTTGGAAAGTCATTAAAAGTTTAAGATGGGCGGAGCCGCGGCCGAAGTGCTAGCGACCAACATAACAGATATTGCGGTCGGTAATCCGGTTGATTCCAGTTATTACCAGACCGATATTACTGGTTCTAACCGGCTTCAACCTGATATTAAATTAACACCCGGATACTGATGGTGGACGGAGATTTGTCTTTTACAAACTTTCGATTATTATAAAGCTTTATAGCTGGTTAAAAAGAAAATTGGTTTGAATATTTATGCTGATTTTCTCTCCAACAAGACCAAAAATCCTTTATAAGTTCTCAAAATTAAGAGTAATGCTAACGTAACACGTCGTATTAAGGTCATGGTATGAACCAGCCAAGTTTAAAAAGCTGGAAGACCTAAATCTTATTTAAACTTTTCTATACAACCACTACGTTAAAATCGGTTAAAATATACTAAGACTGAACGAAACTTCAGACGGATTTTCGCGGCAGGAAGCAAGTGATGTTGCGGGCAAAATCAGTTCGTTTAAAGTATCTAGAATATTGCGCCCATTCGCCCCGACGCCGACGTCCATACGCCTTGCGTCCCGACGCCTTGCACCCCGATGCTAGCCGTCCCGACGCTAGGCGTCCCAACGCTAGGCGTCCCGACGCTAGGCACCCCGACGCTAGACGCTAGTGCATCGATGATAAGCGTCCCGACGCCATGTGACCCGATTCACACAAAAAAGGTGACAGGTGTAAAAACAAGCAAAAGTGGCGTATCAAACAGCTCAAAACTCATTGACAATGTATAAGACAAATAATCATAAAATGTAAAACTTTTTTATACATTTCTTGCAGTAACTAAACGTGGATTTACGAGGGTCGTGTTTCGACAGCGTCCAGTGAGGGGAAAAACAGCAATAAGGAAACAAAACAGACTGAAATAAAACGTTATTGCGTGATGTCGTTTATTTTATTGTTATACACGCCTGTAAATTATCTTGCTACATACATTTTTCAGTAGATTATGAAGGAAAATTCTATATGAAATGGAATATATGTATACCGGCCTAGCACGTGTATAGCATTAATTATCACCACAATCAGTGTATTTATTTGTCTTACTCTCAGTTTGCTAATTTTGATGTTATGTTTTTTTTTTATATTTGGCACATCATATAAACAAGTACATATTTTAATGTATACATATTTGATCATGTACCCACTACTGATCTAAACATGCACTCAATCAACTGCGAAGGTCATGCATATTATAACGTACTTATAAGCTTAAAGTATAAACAACTGACGATCCCCATCTCACCACCAAACAAAAAGACAAATGCCTTCAGCATGAGCTATAGCAATAAATATTAACACTTTTGTTAAACACCTGAAAATTTTATTTGGTAGAAAATTTTCTTGCATTGTAAAACTTCAGAACGGCCTACAACTTATACGTAGCTTCAGAATAACACAACACTACTTTTTATCCGAGTACGTCAAGAACATCTCCCGGGACGCATGTGAAATCGCTTGGAACAACCAATAACATGAAACCAACCCTGTCACCCCAAGACCTAAACATAGCACCCACACAAATGTAAAACAGCATCTTCCAATTGACTCCCGCTGACGTCATCAGTTGAATGGCCCGACACATTCCTCGGCAATCATACGCCGAGATCGGTCGCTATTGGAATAATACGCGTTTCCATTGCACAAGGGAGTTGAGCGGGAATAAATACGTCGATTTTATTCGCTCGGTTTAATGTGTAAAGTTTTTTATTTTATACATTTCTGTGTTGTAACTTTTTAAATTTTACATTTTATTAACACATTCTTTCATTACATACATACATTATTAAATTACTAGCGACCCGCCCCGGCTTCGCACGGGTGCAATGCTGATACTAAATACACTACAGAAAAACTGTCATCATCATCATCATCAGCCCATCGCAGTCCACTGCTGGATATAGGCCTCTCCAAGTGCACGCCACTGAGATCGATTTTCGGCTTCTCGCATCCAGCTCCTGCCAGCCGTCTTGCGCAAGTCATCACTCCACCGTGCCTGAGGACGTCCTACACTACGTTTGCCGAGGCGTGGTCTCCACTCTAGAACTCGTTTACCCCAACGGTTATCGGTTCTTCGGCTAATATGACCAGCCCACTGCCACTTCAGGTTGCTGATTTGGTGGGCTATGTCAATGACCTTGGTTCTCTGACGAATTACCTCATTTCTGATGCGACCCCTCAGAGAAATGCCGAGCATAGCTCTTTCCATAGCCCGCTGAGCGACTTTAAACTTGTGGACCAGCCGTACCGTCAGTTTCCACGTTTTGGCTCCGTAAGTCATGACAGGTAGGACGCACTGATTGAAGACTTTTGTTTTTAGGCACTGTGGGATCGACGATGTTAGGACTCGACGTAGCTTCCCAAAGGCAGCCCAATCCAACTGAATTCTCCTATTCACCTCGTCCTCAAAGTTGTTTCTACCTAACTGCAATGTCTGCCCGAGGTATACATATTTCCGAACAACTTCGAGAACGGCGCCGTGTATCGCAATCGTTTCCGGTAGAACATGTTCATTGAACTTGACCTTGGTTTTGTCCAAGTTCATCCGTAGGCCGATGCGTAGAGAAGATTTAGCCAGGTCGTTCAGCATCTGTTGTAAGTCCTGCAGCGTTTCCGCCATGATGACGATATCGTCAGCAAATCGCAAGTGAGAAATGTATTCGCCGTTGATGTTGATGCCGCGTCTTTTCCAGTTCAGCGACTTGAACATATCCTCCATTGCATTAGTGAACAGTTTCGGGGAAATAACATCCCCTTGTCTCACTCCTCGATGCAACGGTATGGGCCTTGTTTGCTGATTCTGTACTTGGACGGACATTGTAGCGGCTTCGTAGAGACATCTCATCACTTGGATGTATCGCCAATCTACCTGACAACACTGTAGGGACTCTAGAACAGACCAGATTTCAACCGAGTCAAAGGCCTTCTCATAGTCCACAAATGCTAGACACAGGGGCTGATTATACTCTTCGGTCTTCTGTATAATCTGCCGCACTGTGTGGATGTGGTCTATGGTACCGTATCCGCTTCGAAACCCAGCCTGCTCCGGTGGTTGGAATTCGTCGAGTCTTCGCGCAAGTCGGTTCGTGATCACTCTTGAGAACAGCTTATATACGTGGCTTAGGAGGGAAATGGGTCGATAGTTCTTCAGCTGGGTTTTGTCTCCCTTTTTGAAGAACAGGACGACAACACTCCTACTCCACGCCTCTGGAGTTCTCCCTTCAAACAGGACGGCATTAAAAAGCTTCTGGAGCTCCCCCAGTACGGGCTTACCTCCTGCTTTTAATAGCTCTGTTGTAATGCCATCCTCGCCAGGGGCTTTTCCATTTTTGAGCTGTCTCAGAGTGATCTCGATTTCGCCACTGCTGACTTCTGGCAGACAAACTGTGAACGTTGTATATAAAAACATACTGGCCGGCTGGTACGGCCGCTACGTCCCGCAATTTTTTAATCTGTAAAATCTTCGAAAATATTCACTTAAACCATACGGTGTACAGGGCCATATAGATCTATATTAAATTAACAATGTATTCAAGATATTTAATTGGTTAAGGATTAGTGCTGTATTGGTTAAAATCGCTTCGAAAATTAGCCATTATTTGTCGTAAAAAGTAAATGACAAAAAAGAGTTATTGTGGGTTATCCATAAGAGATAGACATATACCATCATGGACTTTTCTGTAGACCTTTTCAATGTGTACAATACTTAGTACATTATTTTGATAAAACTCGTAGGGTTCAGCCTGCGTTTGCAATGTAAGCGGAAAAAATGTAAATATTTACGACATCACATTAGAAACCTCAAAAATAACAGTACTTCTCCACTATTTAATGGATGTTATCTATACATATAAACCTTCCTCTTGAATCACTCTATCTATTAAAAAAAACCGCATTAAAATCCATTGCGTAGTTTCAAAGATTTAAGCGTACAAAGGGACATAGGGACAGAAAAAGCGACTTTGTTTTATACTATGTAGTGATTAACATTTTACATTAACCAGTGTTGGTTATGTTATATTTTTGCGTTATTTTTATCAGCTTCGGGAAATATTCAATTATTTAATTAGGTCCTATTGCATCCGACCTCATGTCGTTATGTAAAAGTGTTGATTTTAACCTATTTGCAAAATAAATATCATTTATCCTGTTCCCCGGGAACTACTCGCTGCCTTAAGGAACTACTCCCCGCACCCGGATAAAAAGTAGCCTGTGTCCATCCTCAGACTCTAGACTATATGACTACCAAATTTTATTTAAATCGGTTTAGTAGTTTTGGCCTAAAAGCGTGACAAACAGACAGCCAGAATTATTTTCGCATTTAAAATATTAGTTAGTAGAGATATACGACATTATCCAAGGACCAAGGTGTTAGAATCTAAGCCCCGCAATATTAAGTAAAACTCCAAACGAAGCATAACGCTTTTACTTAATACTCATAAAAATTATTAGAGCCATTATACCCATTCGGCTTCTAAGTTATGAGCCCTAAAAAATATATTAATTGCTTAATTAGGTTTTACGGCTTTCTTATTCGGGTGTAACGGTAAATTAAGTATTTTAATTCCGCTCACATTTTTTCATCCAGCGATTGAGCTGAAAATCATACCTTGTTAGATTAACTGGCTGTCTTAAAAAATATGATAAACGAGGCAAAGCTGGGAAGCCAATTCCAAGTTTCATTTGCGTGATGACCACGCTTGTTGGCTGTGGTCTAGGTATTATAATATTAATTCATATTTTTATTATGTGTTAAGTGTACATATGTAGTTTAGCAGTTGCGTTGGCGCCCATAACACAAGGCAATTAATAGCTTACCTTGGCTCACCGAACGTGTTTGAGAAGGGATCCTAATATATTATTATTATCTTATTATGGTAAAACATAGTATCATATACTAATACCAACAGATAAATTACTCTCATATCGTTTATTACTACAACCATATTGTTAAGACTACCTCGTTGGTCTACTAGTCGCATGGCGCGACTGCTGTGCGCAGGTTCTCGGGTTCGATTCCCGGGTCGGGCCGAAATCGCTTTGTTGGTTTTGAGAAACTTTCATTAAGCAGTCCGGAGTCTAGAAGATGGTGATGGATATCCCCCGGAGAGCATGTAAATGTCGGTCCTGCACCTGATCTATCCCTGGTCGTGTCGGAATGTCGGATTGCCGACCTATGGACTATTGGAGTGAGGGAGTATAAGGTGCACCTGTGTCTGCGCAAATGCTTGTCCTGCGCGTCTGCTTGATCTCCTTAGAAAGAACAGCCGCCGTACCCGAAGATCGGTCTTGGCTTCTAGATATTGTTAAGAATTATATCGTACGACAATGGAACCCCACTGATCGGAATAACAATGCAGGCTGATGAGTTCGCATGGAGCGTATCTTCAGTCGGAGCTCAACTGATTTATTGCTAGCACTGTTCTCGCGGCACTGCTTGTGTTCACAGAGTTCGAACTAGTCCAGCAATTTTATGAATATTTTTTGGTTCCTTTGCTTTTACGGGTTTTATTTCTTAGGAAGTCGTACTTTTGCTTAATCAATCATATTTTTTTTTTTATAGGCATCGATCTTCATTCAGAATCAGGGGATCAGTCAGTTCATTTCCATTGGCTTATGTAATCAAAAAATAAGTAATCTAGGTCTATAAATTCATATCGTCTTTTTTCGGGACACCTTTATTCACACACGGTCGGTTAGTCCCATGGTAAGCTATTGATTAGCTTGTGTTATGGGTGTCAACACAACTGATTAACTAAATATACTTACTTTACACACATATAATATTTTATAAATACATATTTGAACACCCAGACCACAGCCAACAAGCATGCTATCACACAAATAACGCCTGTGCTGGGAATCGAACCCGGGACCCACAGCTCGGCAGTCTGACGTGGTACCCATTGCGCCATCGGGGTCGTTATATGAATTACTTAATTTCCAAATGTTCTACTTACAGACAGAACTCGCAAACAAATGAACTGAAATGTTTTCCAATAATTTACCATTAGTTACTGTATAGTACACATTATGCTCTTATCGACCTCCAACCATTCACAATACCATTAAAACAATGACTGTTTAATGGCATTTACGTCATTACTACATTATGTAACCATACTATTCTATTCTACTCAAATGTATATAATATTTAATACATATATACATAATTGTGTGTTATGTTGTTTGTGCGCGATAGATTTATAAACTACTTAAACAATTTTAATCAAATTTGCACCAATTTTAATCGTGTGCAGTTTGATACAACTAAAATTATAGGATATATTACATCTTGATTTATTAGTCGCAATATAATATTATATATAGACTTTAACTAGTATTATGTTAATAATTGTATTTAATAGTTTATAGGTATTGTTTTGTTTTATTATTATTTATGTATTATATTTTCTATGGTTCCTAGTTGCCTGATATAAAGGAATAAATAAATTATTTAATAAAATTATAAAATCATAACAATAATCTTAGCCACAGCAACGCGTGGCCGGGTCTGCTAGTATGCTATACAATAATACTATTCACAAATGTAATAAAAAGGACTATTGCTTTTGCGCCGCGTGAAATTCCTATTTTCAATATAACCAACTTCTTTTATATTCTGTAAACATTCTAAGATTTCAATGGCCGCACATATTTTGTTACAATTGCTTTCTATAGTCGAATATAGTCTAATAGTGTTTTCAAAGACGATGTGACCATTTTTGATTACCTATTGTAAGAAGAGAATTCCCTTAAACTAAACCTAGTATTCCTTTATTCATTGAAGTATAAAAAAAAATAGCCATCGCAACTTAAGGAACATAGTACCTTCATAGGATCTTCGAACGTACATAGTAGTTTATTAGGTTTGTTCTATTATGAATAGCTTCGTTTTTTTTTCTTATGCTAGTTCTAATAATATAAAACTATGCATAATATTTTCTTCGAAAAATCAATTTAAAAAATACTTGACGAATTCATTTAAAGCTTTTTGATAAATAAAGTAACTTTATTACCTACATTTTTTAACTCTAGATTATTCTCAAAATTCCAATTTTTATTTGGCCTAGTTTGCAGTTATTTGGTTTCGAAATTATATAAATGTCATATTAAGAAATCTAAACTCAATATCGTATGTAGGTTGTAACAATATAACTTAATTTGTGTTAGGCGTTACGTTTTCTTCGCTAACCTAAATTCAGATCGGTAAATTATCTTTCTTCTTAGAGAATTAACTACCGTACATTATCGCATGCAGTAAATTATACTATCAGCACACGTGTATACTGCCCCAGTGTTGTCGATAAAAGATTTTGAAAAAATAAAATCAAAACAACAAAATTTTTCTCCTTTGCGGTGCATATCACACTTAAAACATGTTAAGCAAACTACATCATTAAGTCGTAGATATCTGCAATTTTATACTTCATCATCATGGCAGTAAATGAACTAGCACTCTAACTTAGAACAAATGGCTTTTTTATTCTCAGGGCCACGTTTCAAATTATTTCGATTATAAAATACCACAAAGCCATATATATATTTTACATATATAAAGTAAAGGTGAGCTACAAATGAGCAGGTTGCTTCATGCAGTTCCCTGAATTATAATTTTCCTCGGTACACGTGCGCAAACTCGGCATACAGATAATTTATAAAATAAATAAAATCAAAGAGACTTTTCCTATATATTGACTAAATTATATAAAGCGAATGAAATTTGATGTTATGATGGAATGAAGACTCAACATTCGATGCCTCGGATCCAAATACAAATTAATTGAATGATCGTTAATAAGGTTATAATTATAATGAGCGAAGATAATTACATAATGCTTAATGCCAAGCTCTATACTATACCAATTAATATTTGACTAATTATGTTACGAAAATTGCCGAGATGGACTAAGGAAAATTTGTATAAAATATACATTTACTTTCTAACATCATAATTTAATATTCAAAGCTAAGACTGATGTGATACAATATATTATGTTATATTCTGATAATAAAATATTTCCACTAAACAATTCCCACTTATTGGAATACTCCAACGGAATGAAATATTTAATAAGCACTTCCATATAAAATATAATTCACATTCTGTAAGCAGTATGCCTCAAGAAACACTTTAATTCGATTAAAACGAAAACCACAACATCTACCAAATTACTACGACACTTTGCTCTCCTTGGCGCTACGAAGCTCTACGTCGATGCTACGCCGCTACAGTGCTACGCGTCATGCTACGAGTTGTAGCAACGAACTTTGTGTTTGTCAAAGCTTGCTTGAACTGTCACTCGTTCTTAGAACTGCGATGTAGGTAGCAGAGGAGGTACCAGTGTCAACTAATAATTGCTTTTTCAAATATCGTAGTGGTCGTCTAGTACTAAAAAACTTGGCACCTAATTTTTATTAAAGATACACGTTTTGAATTGAATGTTATTTTTTATCGTTATGTTTTGTATTGAATTTGTAAGATTATATTTTTTAATTTAAAAAATGTGTGCATAATTTTAAACATTTTTTCCTAATAAACCAATACCATTAAGCCAATTGGTAAAACATGCACCTAAATTATAAATAAAACCAGCCAAGTGCGAGTCGGACTCGCACACCGAGGGTTCCGTACAAACCTGCAAGGTTTACAAAGTTCGTTCATTACGACAATCGAGTCATAACTATGGTATTTGAGGAAAAAAGTAAGTTTATATTTATTAAAAAATAAATACATATTTTGTAATGTAACTAAAAATTCAAGGTTTTCGGAAAAAAACACAACAAAACACATCAAAACGTTGCTTCATGCCAAATTTCAAGATTCTAGGTCGACTGGAAGTACCCTTAAGGTTTTGATTCCCTTGCGAGTACTTGCGAGTTTCAAAATATGCAGCTTAAATTGCTGTTTCTTTTGATTGCGTTGACATAGAAGTTTGATTTTGTTACAGCTTAAAGGTATTATAGACTTGAGTATTTGGTATTAATTTCAATTTAATATCTCTACGCGTTTATGAGGAAATGGGTAGTGAGTTTAAAATTATTAAAAAAATATATATTATGTGACGTAACTAAAAATTTATGGTTTTCGTAATTTTTCCTTTCTCTATGCTATAAGACGTTGCTTCGTACCAAATTTCAAGATTATGAGTTCACGGGAAGCACCCTGTAGGTTTTGATTCCCTTGCAAGTGTCGAAAATTTGCGGCATAAACGGCTGTATCTTTTGATTGCGTTGGCTTAGAAGTTTGATTTTTTCACAGCTTCAAGGGACAGTAGACCTGAGTAATTGATATAAATTTCAACTTCATACCTCCACGCGTTCCTGAGAAAAAGGGTCTTGACAGACGGACAGACGGACGGACAATAAAGTGATCCTATAAGGGTTCCGTTTTTTCCTTTTGAGGTACGGAACCCTAAAAAGTAAATTACCGTTAATATAATTTTCCACAATTGTCTTTTATCTTGTTTTTATGCTGAAAAAATAATTGAATGTTTTCTTATGCGTTTGTAAATGAAATACATAATTTATTTCGTATGTCAATACCCCAACATTTAACGTGAGAAGAAAAGTAGATGTGGTATCTACTTTTCTTCTCACGTTAATGTTGGTTCGCTCAGGCTGGCAGGAATAATTAGCAGCTCACCCGGGGCTGTGGCCAACGGATAAATATGAGGATTTAGACGACTCCACTACACCGCGACCGGCCGACTACAGTGCGTCAGTGTGTCTTGTACTTAGTCAGATGAAATGAAATATCGGTCAACATTGGTTGCATGCATAGGAAAAAGCTAGACAATTGCGAGCAGGCCCCTCTTTCCCACTGGGCACTATGGGCACATGCCCAGGGCCCCGCGTTCGAATGGGGCCCCCTAGTTCCTTCCAGATTACCAAATCGTATAATCGATAGATGTATATCTAATACCTACTTATTTGCTCGGACTATTAATTTTGTTTACCTCTTAGCGAAGTTAGATGTCACTAATATTAGCCTAGTACAAAAACACGCGCATAGCGACCTCTATTTTGTATAGATAAATAAATAGTGTTTTCTTTAGGTCATAGGGGCCCCATGATTCTCATGTGCCCAGGGCCTCAAATAGTTTAAAGACGGCCCTGATTGCGAGCCACACTCACGCACAAAAGAGTCCGTACCTTTATTAATATAGTTTTAAGATTGTTTTTCTAACTATTACGGATCATATGCGACTAATGCAACAAGATGTGACAGAGGACGGGTGAACAGCGGATTCGGAATAGTCCCATTTTCGCTCTGTGGGTACGGAATGCCATTTAAAGGGTTCTAAATACCATGTGATTACAATTCAAAGATACATTCACATCCATAATATGGAATAAACAAAACTCAACACACATATTTAATAACTTAAATGGTCACATGCCGATATATTAGGTATGGGATTTTTTAATTACATATTTATTCCAAAAGTATATCCTATCAAAAGCTCGCACATCAACTAGGCGAATGAACTTCTTGTGTTTGTCCCTGCGTTAGGTAAATTCGTCGCGTTTTGTCTTGAGTTTAATTAACATGGCCAACCTTATTAGCGCAATAAAATTTACACTGAGACGTCTTTCTACATCTTTATCAACGTTGGTTTGGCCAGAACAACATTATATTCGGATTAGTAGGATCAAAAATACATATTTCTGGATAACTCATCGAGTAATGCTCGAGTCGATTAATCGAGTTTATTTTCTACAGACGCCAGCACATCATGCTACTACTATCTGTCAAATTTCCTGAATAGATTTTCAACTTTATCGCTAAAGCATAAAGTTCAAAGTTGAATGGGGAAATTTTACAGTTTCGTGAAGCTTGATGTGCTGGCGACTGTGCTAGCTGTATTGTATCCGTGGATGGAGGACCTAGAAGATATAGCTTTCCTCAATAAATATCTAGGCTATCTAACACTGGATAAAATTGAATTAGTTGACAATCTCTTCAACATAATAATATTAATATCGATGAATCATTTGACTAGAATTTTGCTATTAACATGACACAAATATATATAACAACCATTTTTGTAATATTTCAAGCCGTCATGTATAATTATTTTAAGAATGTTACTTATGCGATGAAGGCAGATAGAAGAGTGTGGAAGACAAAAGCATGCTGTGTCTACCCCATATAAACTTGGGATAAGGGCAAGCGGATAATGATAATTTAAAAGCACAAAACTATCTCGCACATTCATAACCATAATCCATCAATCGCAACTTCATAAAAATAATTTAAAACTATAAGCAAATAACTTCCCTCTTAATAACAAAGTACATTAGTAAACTTTGCATACGAAATACATGAAAAACTTTCTACAATGTAACACTTACACACACATGTGCAGTTTGCACAGTTAGTGCGGCCGGTCTGTGCAGTGCGGTGGAGGGGCGAGGGGGGGGTACTTTACAAAACATTTGTTACCTTCATGAAATCCTGCGGTAATTCAGTTTGTGGCAGTCAGGACGTTATTCAGACGAGATTTTCGTGTTCCACTATTGTTCTAGTGATGCAGCTGGATTTTGATGGAGTTATAACAATAAAAATAAAACTGTGTGTTTTAAGATGTATAGATTTTTTTGTGTAGTATGTACATAAAAATCTGACCCATTTTTTTTCCTACAAGCGTATTTATAAACTTGAAGATAGTTGGCTTTTTATTTTTTCAAAAGTAGAAGTCTTTTAACAAGTTAAGTCATCCACATAATTTTAGGATTCCAATTGAACTACTCCTTAAAGAGTTCATTACGTGTCTGAGCTACAATACTACAGAAAAAGCCATTACGTCTCCAAACCCCTTTCATATATCAAGTCAAAGTTGAACCGTTCAAACATAACAAAAGAATATTCAAGAAGTTAGTGTGAAACTAACAACAAAAGTATGCAACAGTTGTCGGCATTCCCACGGAAACTATTGAAGTTAACTCAACAAACTACATCAAAGAGATGGCTTTATAAATAGAGGTTACTTTAACTTTCGATAACTTTATCGCAAACCTTTCATGTGTAACGGAAATGTGATGCTATGCTTAAAAGATTTGAATATTTTGGGTAGGTAGTCACTGTGTCGTATAGATTCCTTTTTCAATTTAATAAATAGATATCGATAGATCAAATAAAACCTTCAAATATTCTGATTAATCAACCCTATTTATTTTGATTTATTAAAGATTAAGTTTTAAAAAATCCTAATAACTAACCGTCACCTTACTAATACCGCAAATTAAATTGTCCTGACTTTTAGCACCTTTTAGTCACTGTTTTGTTGGTCTACTGGTTACAAACCTAATTTCTAATTAAAGATATACTGGGACGGATAAAGAAATTTCTGATTCATTAAGCGGTTGAAGTGATTAATTAACTCACTATTCTATCATAACTGACATGTGGCTATCAATTATTTAATTATCTACAAACATTGATCAAAAATTCACACTCAAACGTATGGCATTGAGGAAAAAAGGACACTTGTCTCCATACATATATAGGTACAATCACACAAATTCCGAAACAGTCAAACAAGCTCAAATGATTTCACCCTACACCCTCATTCCGAAGGAATAATATTCTACGGCAAAAGATCAACGACTCGCAAACATATTCGATAAAGAAAATAAAGGAAGAATTTCCTCAGGGCTTCAATCCCAAATAACTCATGATAATAATAATAAAAAAAAAACAGATTTGATTTTCGAAAGGCGTTCGGGGATTGGCTCAGAATTTTGAGATAATTACTTTATGATAGCTTGATGCTGTAACATTTATCACAACCCTCAATTGTGTAGGGATGAGCAGAAATGAGCAAAATATCTAGTAGCTACAATACGGTCACAGGTTACAGCCACTAGCATATCAAGCTACTATAATCTGTCAATTTTCTTTAATAGATTTTCAACTTTATCGCTCAAGAATATGGTTCAAATTTGATTGGGAAAACTTGAAAGTTTTGGGTAGCATGATGTGCTGGTTGTACCTTGGCCTAGTTGGAAATAAAGTAAGTAGCAGCAACTAGTTTTGTTGCATGGAAAAAAACGCACGTAAGACAGTGTGTTTGGCGAAACAGCAAAAAAAACATTTTTGTGATACATTATTATATTTGAGATACATTATTTTTGTGTATCATTAAATGATTTAAATAGGTTATTAAATAAAATATTCTACATTAACATTTATCACTATACAGACACTAAACATTAGCAAATTCAACTCTGAATGTAAGTTGATACCCATAAATTACGAACATAACTGCTATCAGTTATATAAAGCTTTTTTGCAGGATAGGTACCAGAGACGAGATCTATTTTATAAACCTGTTGAATTCTATAATAAATAAAAATGAATGACTTTATGTTCATATATCAACTGCGATTCGATCAAATTACGATACAAATCAGATTACGATTGTGACTCGATTCAAACTACCTCGGATCGATACGAATTAAAATCTTAGAAGAGATATTAAATAAAGTATTCATATGAAGAGATAAACAGACAGACACGGTATGTATGAGGCGCGTGGGACTGAGCTGCGAATGTATGATAAACACTTGTAAGCTCATGTTTATTAATGAGGACAGGCCCCTTGATGTGCGATCTGTAAATACACGAGTATATTTTCAGTTAACTTATTATACATGACAAAAATTAACAAGGTGTTTATAAGTTTATTGCATTATTGACTGACCCAAAAGACGTTGTAATGTTTTTATTTTCTTTCATAATTTCAACCTTTTCCTGATAATAACAAACACAACAAAAAAAAAGTAAAATCGGGAAAGGAAATAGGGATTCATTTTTATTAAATATGTAGATTGATGAACCAACTTCAAAAAATGAACAGACGCCAGCACATCAAGCTACTTAATCTATCATAAAATCTGTCGAATTTCCTTAATAGATTTTTAACTTTATCGCTAAAGCGTATAGTTCAAAGTTGATTGGGAAAATTTGACAGTTTCGGGTAGCTTGATGTGTTGGCGTCAGTACACACAACTGCATCGTAGATAATTATGGAAGCCAGTGTTATCAAATACTACGCTATTGTTCACAAAACCTTTCAGCACTCAAGGGGAAATTGAATTTGTAATTGATATTTTAGTTCCAAATATTATTGTCTTGGCCCTTTGTCTTCAGGAGTTCTGATCAATAAAACAGCAAACTATTCAATCAGCATCTTAAAAATTTGGCACGTGTCTCTCAAATGTAAAAAATGTATTACAATTTAAAAGTCATTATTCAACCGGTGTACAGCAGGTTCCTTTGGTCTACTCACTCTAACAAATTGTAACAAAACCGAACATTTGTTAAAAGTCCTCCAAATTGCAACATTTGCCTGCGAATACAGTTTCTCAGTGGAATCACACAAACGCGTAGGTAATCAGTTTTTGCTCGCGAAAACAGGGGCGGGAACAATTTTGGTGAAATACCTCCATATAAAGATCAGCTCAAACTTCTCCCACAAAAAGTTAAATATTAATAAATAACATTGAACTTTTAAGTGCTCACAAACTCGAAGTAATATCCTGCGTCATTTATGTTCACTGTGAGGTCCCAACATTACGTATGTACTCATTGTACCTTGTGTGTGTTTACTTATGTATGTGTTTGTTGCTGTTCAAGTGGAATATAAGGAAATTTTAAAACTGTCAAATTATTGCTTAGACTTCAATATAAAATATATATCGGGACACCTCTTCACGCACGATTGGTTAGCCCCAAAGTTTGTCTTATGGTTGCTAACACAAATTATACTTTATACATACTTCACAAATATAAATTGATTTATAAATACATATAACACCGAGACTACAGCCAACAAGTATGATCATCATGACCGTACCGGGAATCGAACCCGGGACCCTCAGTTCGGCAGGCGGAGATACCAAAGGACTCGTCAAAAGATAATTGGATTAATAAAATACAAGTTAATTCGCATTCGTGCGACTCCTACAATAGTATAAGCACACTTAACTAAAATGTACGTTTGACTACAACACAAATTGAACAGTTACAGTACAAGTGAGTTCATTAATTCTTAAGTACTTTCACGTTGACTGATGCCTGTAAATCATAACTATGAATAGGGATTAAACATCAAGTTAATTATTTAGCCGATCCGAATTCAGTTATCTATTAATCTGTTTGTAGCCAGACTATGAATATACCTCCTCAGTTTAATATTGCCCTGGTACCTTTGATGCGGTTTGTATATGGCTTCTTAATAAACGTTATTTCAATTTCTCTATATTTTTTGGCCTGCAAGATCAAAAGTAATTCCTCAATGTTCTCAAAAAGCATATAGCATTTTTTTTATATTTAATAGATATGTATAGTATTATAATTGAAAGAGAGTACGACTGCGTCCTTAGTTGACTGACATACATGTTAAACAGTAATGTAAATATTAACAAAAGTAATATTACATATTCTATCATCAACGTAATGGAACATAATATAGGCTCATTTGTAATTCTACTAAATATACATACATACATTAGATATTTTCATATACAGCGCGGTGTATGCAAATAAAATGATTACATATATTGCGTACATCTGAAACTAAACTTTTTATGGCAATTTGTTAAGAATTATTCAAGAAAACTTGTGATTTATCATCATTTATTTAAAAAACGAGATATATTTGTTTATAAAATGATTACTTTGTTTTGAGAGATAAGTTTTAAAAATAAAATACTTTTTTTCTGAAGTTTCAATCCGTCATTTTACTTTTTGTGTTCGCGACGAAAATCATGATGGCGAATTTAAAATGAGAGTTATGCACGATAAAAATAAACGATAATAACAACCTAAGTATTTGTTACTAAAACGTAAAAATCTGATAATGAACATTTTTCAGCAAAAGTTGTCAGTTACGGTATACGTGGTTAAAAAAGAAACAGAGTATTTATCTTTATTGTATTCCACGCCAGAAGGTTTTTTTTCGTGGGTAATCCCGCTAAAGGTGCTGCTGGAGGGAGTTAGACTCTTACTCAGGTGGGTTTGAGACAACTGATCATGAATCATTAGAATAAAATAATTGATTATATGCAATATATGAACTCTGCATGAGTTCAACTCTCGTCGGCTACTCATCGTCACCATAGATAACATAATTATTATAATCCTAGTTTTTGCCACTAATTTGTCAAAGTTTAGTGTCGGTTGCGGCCAGTGCGCGCCAGGCGAAAGATAAAATTACTCTCTGTCGGTTTAATATGAATAGCAGTTACTATATGTGGTAAAGTTTATTAGTATTTTGGTGAAGCAACAGTTTTTGGGGTTATGTTTTTAATGCATGAGGTAGAAGATTATTTGGATGATATTTATTTAATTGTTATGACTTATTTGGTATATTCTGGTGGTGGTTGATAGCCTCATTGATCTACTGATCACCAAGCGCATCTTCTATGCACAAGGACTCGGGTTCGATTCCCAGGTTGTGCCGAAATCACTTTGTGCGTTTTCAGTAACTTTCATAAAACAGCGGAGTTTGGAACTTGGCGAACTTTACTCCTTAGAGATTATCGCCGCCGTGACCGATAATCACTCTGGTACCTACATAAAAATAATGAAGAAAAAACATACTTTAATTATTCGCTTTTGTCTCACAAGATTGCTATCCCTGCAGTACAACAAAAGCCTAAAAATAAATGATTAAAACACCAATCCATATTTTAATCACATCTGACCCCGTCCACGAGAAATTCAAGATAGAAAAAATCTCTTTACATTTTCTCGAAATTATTAAACCCCGTCATTGCTACTACAAAACATCACAACTGCCATATTTTAATATTAAAAACGGACTATTATTAAAACCGTGATCCGCTTACTTTAATATAAGTCGTGCTATCGTGGGTATTCCCGCGATAATATTTTTTTATATTCCCCCTAATGAAAAATTACGATCGTCTATGCCGGGGGTAGGGGGTGCGGCTGTTACAAAATAAGACTTTATGAATATCGTCGTGTAGTTGTTTTACGAGCGATCGTTTATGTAGCCAACGTCGAATTGAATTGCTCGCGAGTAAGCGTCGGTCAATTTACACGATCAACATAAAAGTTAAGTGTTTTTGTTGATTACGTATAATGTAGGTGTCGATCTTTCGAACAAAAATAACATACAAACTCATTCTAGTTTCATTATGAGAATGTTTGTTTTTTGTTTCTACAGGGAAAAACGTATTTTATTAATTTCCTAATGGACTATGAATAATTTGAGAGCGAAACCCACAGCCGAACCTCCAATTACTAAACCGATAGATATTAGGACACGCTTGAGGAAATGGTCGCTCAGACCAAGACCACAATTGTGGTCAGCTATCAGATAAGTGGCTTGGGTACCTGCTCCAAATACCCTGTATAACATTACTTATACATTACACCGAACTAATTTTGCCTACCCGCTCTAACCGGTTTTGAATGAAGCAATTTGATAGCTCCTTTAATACTATTCTTGGGTGTGATACAAAATTACTCTATCGTTATAGAATTAAGGCTTGTAAGTAGCTTTATCTGGATGTGTGGTTGGATTTAGACTAAGTTTTATTCCAGGAATATCAAAAAACGATGTTGGATGTTGCTAGCTGTCAATGTTGATCCATTTGACAACGACTGTTCAACTTAAGATGATGCAACTAACACCTTTTAATAAAAAAACAACACCTATTCGATTCAGCAGGTTCCGCATCTGCCTAGCTTTTTCCTAAGCTGAGTTGGCATCGGCTTCCAGTCTAACATGATGCAGCTGATTATCAGTGTTTTAAGGGAGCGAATGCCTACCTACCTCACCTCCACAAGCAAGTAGCCCGGGCCGTCAGCAGCGTACCAATAATGTTATGAACACACAGAAATAATACGGCAACATTTATACCAACCAATAACTATTTCGCGTTTGAAATAATTTTAATAGTCAATTTACCTAGCGGCTATTACAAACGTGAATTTTTAGCAATGTTTTATATGAAAAAAAAAAGTTATTTCGCTTTTAACAAAGTAAACAACTTTGATATTTATTTCGGTTCTAGAATTTAGTTTAAATTTTTGAATGGAATAGAATATGTGGCTGCGATTTTCTATTTTTTTTAGAACTCGTTTAAAGTGAGCGGTTTTGTTGCTAAGTCACTAATATTAGAGGTTTTATTTCTATTGCTCAACATATTTATGTTTAAAGTATCATCAAATCACAACCTCTTACGGACGCAACCTGCGAAGTATTTAATCGTTTTTCCTGAACTCTTCTCTTTAAGGATTGCGTTTAATCCTCAGTGCATTAAGCTGCCTTTATCCGCTGGAACAAAACGAGAAGACTCTTGAGCACTCTCGCTTTGTCTTCCGCGGTTGGAGAACTAGCCGAGACTGGGACGATCCGATCAACGCGGCCACAGCGGTGAGGTTATCAGATCATGGTAGGGGCGATCACCGAGGTAGGGGTCACCTGATCAGCTTAGCAGGCCGTCGTTCCTATGCAGTATTTATTTGCTAGGCCTTACAGCGCAGCTTTGAGTCCGACACTAACGCAATCAGAGCACGGCTTTATGTTTTCCCTTTGACGGCATTTTAAAGGCTTCGTAAATGGTGAAATTGAAAATTTGCTCGGAATTCAGATGGCACGTCGAAGAGCGTTATTGAACGTTTTTATAAAGATATCTTATTAAATGAAGCCTGTATAAATATGGTTAAGGACTTTATAGATGTAACCTTTTTTATCAATTTTCTGTTGCTTCAATCCTCACTATTTTGCGTTGATATTTATTTAAATATACAGGTGCTACGACCAAATATTTACAAAAAAAGAAAAATAAAATATGAAAGAAACACCCCCAACTCATGTCTAACCAGCATTTGCGAGGATTTACGTCGATTCACAAACTCGATAACTTAATAACTTTTTCAGAGATTCGCAAACAATGGCTAACGCACTTTCCAAGTAGTTGAACAATAAATTGGCCAATTTCTATATAATTCGCGAAACTTTCGCCTCGCAATTGTGGATTTAATAAAAGAAATCTAAGTACGTGACTAAAGAATGAGAAAACGCTAAAAGTTTCATCTGTTAGTTAAATAATCCAAAAAGTTATGAAAAGTAATAAATTTAAGGCAGAACATAATGACTTTAGATTGGGAATTTCCATCTCTAGGCCCATATTATAATTTCAGTAAATTATAACATTTAAATATTACACAACGCGGTAAAATTCTTAATTTAAAATTCATAATCTGGTTCTATATAAATACCAATTCATAACATCAAAAAGGTCAATGACATAGACTCGATAGCCAAGTCCCTCACTACAAACACTGTTAACTAAACAACAAGGGATGTTCACATCATTTACATTAACTATCCTATTAACCGGCTAAAGGATCGTTTATTTTTAACGGCGCTTTGTACGGAGCATCGCAAGTCTGGCAACACTGGACAAAAGCAAAGAAAGCTGAGAAATTAATGAGATAGAAAGACAAACACTCACCGGGGCGAAGCGGATCTCGAAAAATAAAAATAATATAAAGTAAGTAATTTAAATTCAACCCGTTTGAAGCTGAACGCTGAAATATTGTAGCAGCATGTCAAAACGTTTTGGGTTATTTTTCATGTAAAAGCACGAGCTATGTTTCTTATTAAAAAAGTATAGTTTCTTTGTTCGTTGTACATTGAAGTAATTAATATGAACTTCAGGGAATATGAATAATGTGTATACTAAAATTTGTACTCCTTTCCCCTTTTTAATGAACATTGAGAGGAGTATGGTCGATCCGTGGACAAGTGACCATCTTGTCATGACCTGTTCCTCCGTGTTTCGGAAGGCACGTTAAATTGATGGGTCCCGGCTGTTATTTGTACATCTTTGGCCGTCGCGGCGCCGTTAAGGATAGTCAGAAGCCAGAAATTCTGACAACCAGTCTTACCAAGGACTGTCGGGTTGCCGAGGTAACTGGTTTCAAGAAGTCTGATAGGCTAATAACCGTTCATTAGATAGGAAGCTGACCCGAAAGTTGCTAGTTAAAAGACTAGGCGTATGATTTGAGAGAAATACGGTGGTACATACATCCCCTAAACCGGATAATCCGTATGTAAGAATAAAAAATACTGCTACAATCAAAACAGTCGCCACTGAAAACGGCTCTTTGATGCGCCATTAGCGAATAAGGTCCAAAAAAATAAAACCTAAGGTCTAGCCAGTAACAGTAACAGTCCGATCAGATGTCCTGGGTAATTCAATTACATCGTGAAAAGTAATCTGGGTTAGTGCACTGGTGTAAAGTGAAGATAAGCCACAAAAGGGTCCAATACGATCACGTTAACCGACCAAAACGGTTATGTCATAGCTTTTAGTAATGTTACAGTTGGATTATTATGTTTTTTTGGTTTAACTGTCTTCGGATTTTCTAATAAGATTTAGCTATATATATATTCCTCCTACTAAACCACGGGACTACAGAGTCCCGGATTTTTAGAAGGCGAACGTGGGGCCGAAGCCAACACGCTGAAGCCCTTTTGAGACAATTTAATATATGTAATGGTGACACAAAACCGACGATTATCCCTGTATACACTATAGAAATGTACCCAAGGACAACCCCCGGCTTGTGCTAAACTATTGCTAAGTATGGAAGAAAATCTACTTGGGTTATTGTGATGGGATGCTAGTGGACTAGGGAAGGGAAAACTATGGGGACTATGACCCCTGCCGTATATGCCTCCTTATTATTAAACGTAGTTTTAAAAAGTACCGAGCTTAGTGCTTGGTTTATGCCATGAATTTTGTTCAAAATTGCAGTAAACCTAGTACTAGAGCGGGTACTTTTAAGACCACCTTTATAATAATATAGACGGTGTTTATTTGTGAGAATGATGTTACAACTTATCAGCTTATTTCATCTCAATACAGTTTGTTCGACATTTAAAAAAGATTAAGTTAATTACACATTATGTTCTGTTGCACAATAAAATAAAGACGAACACGTTCCTCTGCAACTCACAGTGATCCAACAATTATCAGCCTCTGGCCATATTGCCATAAACCGCTTATGCACAGGCGACTATGTCATTAATTCACAGCCCCGAGCCTTGCGACTAAAATACAACATAATCTCAGCTTAACATCAGATTAATCGTACGTACCACCGATAAATCTCGAACTTAAACGACGAGCTCCCCCCTCCCCTCCGGTTCTTTGTCCCCCACTACGTCATGGCGCCATGTCATCATCCCCACATTCTTCCTTGTCACCTCTATCTTTCCTCGCAGGAAGCACGTCTTGAACATTTTTCCACTCCTTACAATATCCCATTGTACAGTCTCAACAATCTTTATAGGAGAATGATCGCGGCACGTACAATTTTGACAGCTTCCCAGTCTTACCGACCAGAAGTTACGCCATTATAGCCATTAACGCGTACAGATAGAGGCTAAAATAGCATTAAATAAATCGAGAAGTTTTTCTTTGAATGGCTCGGTTACTGATGGAGTTTCGGAAGGTACGACTGTTTTGCGTAAGGAGGTATTTTAGCTATCAAGATTCTTGCTTTAATTAAAAGGGTATTATGTCTTGGAATTCGATCGATTTTGACCCATTTTCTGTTAACCTATTAATGTTTTTGTAGTAAAAACTTCGTGGCACTCGACTACAAACAATTCTGTGAAGGTTTTTTTTAGAAAATGAATTTATAATCTAATGGTTTTTAGAAGAGAAGTCCGTTCGTAAAGTTTAATTTAGTTTAAGAAGTTACAATATTGTGAAAATTTGTTACTGCTAGCTAAATGCTACATGAAATTATGTAATATTAATTCGAACAAGGTATAGCAGTAAAAACTTTCAATTAATTAAAGCTAAGCGCAGTAACACGAGGCTAGCAAGTTGTGCAGCAAGTTCGTGCGATTGAACTGAACACCACTAATTGCTTTGCCTACTTTTATTTGCGCTACTAATTAACTCTAACTAAATGAATAACAGGAGAATTATATTTCTACTAAAAAACGAAAAATACAGGTGCGATATTTTATATGTAATTCTAACGCTAAGTTAACATACTTTTTGCCAACGAATGCCAAATTTATGAGTTATGTTTTTCGCGCGTATTTGTATGTATGCATGTAATATTTTTTTAATATTATGGTAATCTGGGTATCGTTGGATTCATCTAGAATTCTAGACTATCATAAATCTACTACCCCATTATTACAAAACGTGGTCTTAAAAAGTGCCAGCTTAATACTAGATTAAGACCATTACCAGACTGTACGTTTTTAAGACCATTTATTCATAAGGAGGCGTAGATTTGTAAAATTTAGCCCTAAAATAAAGTGAATAAAGTATTTATCTTTGATTATTATTATTATTAGCCAAGAAAACTAGATTCAAATAAAAAATATATTGAGACACAAAAGTCCCGCATGCAACCTTCAACATTCACCCCTACAGATACAGGGCAAAATGAAATATTACCATCACCAACTGCCCTTACAATATACAAAATGACATGTTACAGAATTAGAATACGTGGCGTCAGAACACGCCATTCATACGTAACGTCGCGACTCTCTAATCCAGCCGTTTAGTTGGCTGCCTGCTCGTCTAAATAAGCTAATCCATCCGCGATTTCCATAGGCAGCACAATTTACATAGGTTACGTTATTAATTAACGTCTGTTCTACGAGTATTTACATAAGGGGAATAGTAAAATACGAGCAGGCTTGCTGAATGTCAAAGTTTTTTGTCAAGAATTGATATTCTTCTATTTTCTGATCAAACCAAATAACATTAACGCGTTTCTTGAAAACTTTCAGATTGACCAAAATGAAGACATACACGAAGTCACTTCATATTTTATTGCCTTTTGGGCTTTTTAATCGAGTGAAATATCATCAAATGACCGGAGGGGTCACTTACATAGGTGCAGCTGGTGTCAGACTTTCACTGACTAAAACCCACTTTTGTTCCTTCTGAAGTCCTTTGCATGCCAGGGTCGCGGTAAACGATTTTGCCTTCTGGGCTCTCCTGGTTCCTAGCTTATACCGGACAATATCAACTCCATGGTCAAAACACATGATCGCAAATTCCCGTCATTTCGACTACCACCGGTTCAGGCCGCGATTTAAATTCTAAAGCAAGATCTACTTATATTTTTATTTTGGCAACGAATTCTTTCGGAGTGCTTGCCTGTTCGCTGCCAGTGACAGGGCGAAATTAAATCCTATTCGGGGGTAGCACTTATTAAAATCTGGCCGAAAAACTGCTCTTTTAGAACCACAATGGGTAATCTAGCGACCGGAGCGCTGCGGATGCAGGCGGGTTCGGTGCATCCATAAGTGAATCGCGATTTTATTTTTTGTGCAGCGTACAGTCACGTGCAATACTATGTATGTACTTTGCAAAAAATCGGGAAGCGATTTCTTGGTGAGACAATAGTTTGTTTTTTGAGACCTATTTTGCAATAGACTTCCAAAATAGCGTTGGAAGTTAATCAATACCATGGGAGAAAATAGCTATTTAATTTTACTAACTGTACCTATATGTCTGCTGGGATGACAAAATGAGTTCTTTAAATTAAGGTGTTCTTTATATATTAAATGAGTTCTTTAAATTAACACCAGTGCAGTGAGAAATCATTTAGTTCAGCTTTTAAATATTCGTTATTGTAACTAAAAATGAAATTATCTTGTGTCTCCCATTTGGTTTGCATCTGACAGACAAAATGGAGAAAAAAATATTTTGTAAGAAAACTTTGTGCCTACATTTAACGAAACCTATTGCAATCAAAACGTTCCGAATTTTGTTTCTTTCAAAAGTCTTCCACGCCGCTATCTCCTAAAACTTGATCTACCAACTTTAATATTAAACGTAGCATTATTAAATTAATTCCCGGATGTGTCGTGCGAATCGAGACGTGAAATACGGGATTGTTTCAGATAACATTATTGTTTTACAGGCGCATTATCAGTGACGTCATTACGTTACACACGGAGGGTCGGAGGTTTAGAGCTTATTGTTATAATATGGAGCTGGGCTTTGACTAATTAGGATTTTCAGACTAATTTGTCACGGAATTTGTTCGAGTGGTGATGGTCGGGTGTTAGAGGTATGTTAGGTATATTTAGTTGTTAGCTTTGTGTTATTAATTTAGCTTATCAAATACGAATATGTTGATTCAAATCTTTTCAATGGATTAAATTACAAAATATTAAATTACAATATATAATACATCAAAAGTTTTATCTTTGCTGTCTTTTCGGCCTTAGAAAACGAAACGAGAACGGCAGTGGCAAGTTTTTTTGTTAGCTTGAATATGCTAATCTTAGGAACTACTGATCCGATTTAACAAAATTTATCCGGTACATGAAGTAGGAACGTCATGCCATGCGGCAGAAACCGCTGGCGGAGGCAAGTATCACATAGATCTAAATTGTCAAATCAACATTGAGTGAGGCGTGAATTAATAGCCAAAAATTCTTCATACAAGAGGACCCTTCAACGCACCAGTGAGAAAATGAAATAATTAATGAAACACAGCGACATAACCATTCTTCCATGAAATAATCGTATTATTTTCAGAGGAAAACTCTTTGAAACAAATCGATTGATTGATTTCGGATGTTCGGCTGCGGCTTTGCGGTCAGTCTGCGGGTGACTGACAATGCTTTGCATATCGAATCCCTCGCCTCTCGGTATTGGTTTCTCTTATCAAACGAATATCTACGGCGAATCGCACTCTGTTACGCGAGCCTGGCTTTTTATATTATTGCTTGATTTTTGTACAGACGACCAGCTCATCAAGCTATTGCAATCTGTCAAATTTCCTTAATAGATTTTGAACTATATCGCTTAAGTGTATGGTTCAAAACTGATTGGAAAATTCGGCAGTTTCAGGTAGCTTGATGTGCTGACGTCTGCACATAGAACACGTTTAAAAAACACATACGAAGGTTCGCCCCCTTTGTCAATAGTGTGATTTGGCGGGTGAAAGTGTGAAACTAGGTCAATACATACCTAGCTCAATATCAAATCATTATCTCAATATAATTAGATCAATGTCAAAGTTACAGGGTGCAATGTAACATTCACAGAAAGTATGTTACGCCGTGTTCAAAAATCGACCTAACGTATATAAGCTATATTAAAGCAAAATTTTAAATCCGTTTGAGTCACAAAGTAACAAGTATCCACATACTGCAGGAGACAGGCCTCAGAGAAGGAATGAGCAGTAAGCACCACGCTTGCTCAAAGCAGATTGGAGATTTCAGACTTTTGAGTCCAAATTTTCTCAATATGTCTTCGTTCTTACTCAGTCATTAGTTTCTAAAATATACAATTTGAAAGTACGTAATATCATTTATAAAAGTTATATAGCTAGATACTTGCCTGGAATGGAAACCGCGCCGTCATTAGAGGCTGCTGTAACCACTGGGCCACCACGAAATAATACCACGTAGCTCAGCTGTAAAATAAAACATAAAAGTTAATCCTCCGACGCGCCTACTCCGCATTATGATCTAACGACATGCCACTAATTAGCTATTTTAAGCCCAGTTTATTAGCACATATTCATGCACATAACACGCGTAATTAGTTTTTAAATTCCACTTGTTTATGGCGTCATACATGATAACTTTTCTAATATTCTAGACTCAGTATAATGGATTTTAGTCACTCTCAGTAATCGACGGATATTGCAATACTTTTTTGCGAGGAAGATAGTTAATTGTGGCATCTAGGCCGAGCTCGTTGAGATTTTTTGGGGTTATTCTAAGTTAGTCGTTAAGCAAAAAGTCCCCTTGCTGTCAAATTTGAATAAAATTTACAAACTTTTTCACAGCTGTACGTATAGAAGTATTCTGACTTCATCCTCATCAGCCTTTTTATTTTTTTATCATCCCACTACTGGGCACAGGCTTCCTTTCACACGGAGAAGGATTGATGGTGATGGTTAGTGTTTTCTTTATTGTTCAGGTTCCACGAGATGTTTTTCTTCACCTTTTATCAGTCATTGATGTCCAAGATATACTAAGAAAGAACATACAACTTCGAAAAGTTGCATTGGTACTTGCCTGACGTGGAATCGAACCCGCACACTCATACTTGAGAGGCTGATAGTCTAACCCATAGACCACCACGTTTTTATATTATTATGTTTGTTACTTAAACTGATATATTAAAATTACCCATAGCTTACCAACCACTTCCTAATGCCACATGAAACCACCATCAAATGTCCATTGGCACTAAACAACACGTTTTTACACCTGATTACTTTCCGATAAACCATCACAAACACCGTATATCACCATATACCCTGGGAATATCGTAAACAAGGCACATACAACTTGTGGGTAGCTACACATAAAATGTTGTTACGTCAAAAACAAGTTGCTGGAGTTACATTTCCAATTTATCATATCGAAGCTGTAAAAATGTTAATACGCTTTTATGTACTGACAGACAATTTGAGAATTAGATGCTGATAGGGTTGGCTGAGAATGGAAGTAGGTTTAAGATGAGGTCACTGATCATCATGACCTATCTAGCCAATTGGGATGGGCGTCATCTAATCAAATGCAGCCGAAACACAAAATGTTTTATCTGAAGCAACTCTCTTATGTCAGATCAAAGGTACAACAACTATCGAAAGAGTTCACACCTGTATGTATGTAACAGTTTATTTCACTTTCGTACATCACATTAACTTCTAACAGAATAGACACCACAAGGGATAATTCAACCTTAATCCACGAGCGCACCGAATAGGAACTGCCAAAGTTTCGACAGTCGGGTAAATTTACAAAAAAAAAAAAGAACTAACATGTGGGTAGTGGACAAAACATACCCTTAGAACTAAACGTACCAACTAATCAAATAAAATGCTAAATTAAGCAGTAAAATTATGTTTAACCGCATTAGAATATTATTATTTGACTGAAAAATACGGCTGTTAGATACGGCTGACATTTAACATCCTTGGCAGTCGTAAAGGGTAGTCAGAAGCCAGTTAGTCTGACGCCAGTCTAACCCAGGGGTATTGGGTTGCCCGGGTAACTGGGTTGAGGAGGTCAGATAGGCAGTCGCTCCTTGTAAAACACTGGTACTCAGCTGAATCCGGTAAGACTGGAAGCCGACCCCAACCTAGTTGGGAAAAGGCTCGGGAGATAAAAGGCAGGATACCACTGTATCGCACAATACAGTCTACGACACAAATGTTTATTCAGGTCGACTAACTAGAGACTGAATTTTGACATTAGCCCCATATAATTTGTGTCAAATTCAGATGTTAAGCAAGCAAAACAACAAATAGATAGGTTATTAATTACGGCCGTTAGTCAGCTTACAAGAGCTCGGATAGCAGATATCACATTCCAAAAGTTACAGGTACAGGTAGTTACCTATTTTTCTGATCGGCACTCATGCTTAAGAAGTAGGTCTCCCATAAATTGTAACATGAGTGACGTAAACATTTCCATATAAACCATCTCGTGACAACCATTGCTCGATGACGTATGTTACGTGACTCGCCGCCCGAATATAATGTTAGAGTTATTTTTCATGCGACATTTTTATTATTTTTACGTACCGCGAGCACCCATCAATGTTTTAGGATGACAGTTTTTACAGTTAAAATTAACTTTATGGTTTTATTTTATTTCGTGGACGTCGCTTAATTAAATGGAACGTCGGATCTGTTTCGAGTTCATAGAACTATGTTTCTGCATGCAAGCGAAAAACGGAGCGAACCCCATATTCAGTTTTTATTTCGAAGATACCTGCACACAAAATATATTTAAATAATTTTCAAAGGTAAATACAACTTCTGAAACTCTATTCAATCTCATTTTTAAAGACCCCAATTTCAAGTTCATAAAGGATTTTCAGAACCATCACGACATAATATTCATTGAATAAACTTCATTCATTGCTTCGTTCATTCATTAATTCGATAAGGCTATTGGCAAACCATTTGTGGATGTATGTCCGAGCGCCAGATTAGACGAAGTTTAAATGTAAAAATCAGCGCAGTTTTTCACAACATTTTGTGCAACTGCCGTACTGTGTTGTGTGCTCTAGTTTTCCATTACTGCGAACTGAATATTGGACGAACATATTTGTTTGTACTTTGGTACGTTTTAACCAGTTATGTAAAGAGACGTTTATATGTCTGTAGAAGATAATGAATTAGTGAGATGTTCGGGAATCGCTATAGAATATTTTATGAAGTAAGCTCTAGTATTATACGTTGTTATTTAGAAAATACTTTTTCCACTATCCTAATTAACTTATTATTTTGATCATATCCTTATCTATTTCTATGAATGGTAAATTCTGTTATCATCAAATTTTATCACTATAATCATGACAAACAAACTCAGATTACACCAAATTTATTTGACCTAAAATCCCTCAAAAGCAAGTCACGTTATCAATTGAAATACTAGGCAAGTCATCCCACCCTTATCGGCTTGTAACCTGGTCTCCACAAAAAATGTTCCGTCTTGAACCGAGGTGAGCCCTCGACTACATAAGTCTAGTACAAGATAGGCTCCTTACTTCACTCGGAATACTAATGTAGGTGAAGTATAGGAACTGTTGTATGTGTGATCTATCGGGTTTAATAGTTATTGAAGAATTGAATCTTAATATGACTGATAAATATGACGTTTGATTACTAGAAGGGTGATGCTCGTCAAAACTTGTACTTGTACCTAAGTGGTTTCCTAGAATTTGAATAGTATGACACCCTGTAAGGATAGCTTAAGGTTTTAAATAAATAAATAAATTTTGTTAAATAAAATACAAAATTAGATGGCAAAGGATAAAAAAAGTTCCAATTTACCTTAATGCGTATAATAAATATTTATTTATCCTCTGCTAAAACGAGTATTCCTAGAAATGAACCCGTTTATTTGACTTATCTTTAGTTGCCTCGAGCTTGACAAACTGAATTTTAAGATATACCTACAGGCCAAAAAATCCGCCCCGTTCACGATCCGGGAATTTACGACATTTTTAGACTGTTATGAAGTCTTTTAACAAAGATTTTTCTTGGAAATGAAATAATTACGTTAATGTGTGTCTGTGGGACTTGGTACTTACAAAAATAAAATAGTGATTAAATGTCGTTGTACAGTCAAAGAGTTTGATGCCTATTTTAAACAGGTGGCTGTGTCATGTCTACTTATAATGACTACATTTAAAGAGACGAAGTAAATCAGGAATATTATTATTTATTCAGTATTTGATTTAGTTTTACGTTCTTGCATAAATTTGTTTTTTACTATAACTGCTTTAGGTTAGTCGAATAAGGTGATCGTTTTTTTTTTGTACAATGTGTTACAATATGTAGATATACATATTTATGTAGGTACTCATAAATAGGAAACATTAATATACATACATTACTTACTCTATTCCTAGGTCCTTGATTTTCTACGTAATGAAATATACCAATTTCCTCATACATTTCTGGAAATTCGTGTGATTTTCTACGTCGAGTCAATCTCGTCCGGATATCTGCGATATGACGGTTCGGCTGCCTCCACGTCAATCAGATCTGGCAGCCTATCGAATATTTAAAGAAAGCTACAAAACAATAACTTCGATTTGTATTTCTGTGCTTCTGCAAAAAAAATATAACAATTACGAGATATTGATTCCATTACTGAAAATGGCACAAATAAAACATTATGTCGTAACTGTCTTGCAAAAAAGAGGAATGTTTTTTTCCTCGTGGGAAATCATCGAAAGACCCTTCCCGCTGTGGGTGCAGCTGGAGGTAGTGTCAGACTCTTACTGAATGAAACCCACTATGTTCCTTCTGGAGGTCTTTGTGGCCCAGGGCCACGGTAACTCCTACGAACAACCCACAGGAAAAAAGTTAGCAAAGGAAGGAATCTAGTCTTAATTCGACCTATTGCTGTCTAAAAATGTTTGTTTGTATTTGTTACAAATAACAAAGCAATAACTAATTCGACATTCCCCTAACGTATCTATAGGTCGTCACACTCATTGTGACCAGCAACTAACTTTTTCTCAGTTTTGGTACATGCCATTCAACTCGCTCGCAAACCAAAAAGCAACATACACCCGTGCACCGAATTCGAATTTAAAAACCTATCTTTTTGAATTTGAAACACGCACAGGTCCTGACGTCCCAAGCTGACTACTGTTGCTTCTCTTTCTCTGTTAGTAGACTGTTTTTGTTCTGCAATACGGAACTGTTATGTTAAAGATACTATTTTCCTTAAATAACGTAAAAAAGCGTATAAAAGTATCCGCATTGGGAACCTCCTCATTTGTCAGTTAAAAATAATTTACCTATGTGAACTTCAGTCTTTAAAAAGTTGCCGTGTTAGTTAGCAAGGAAGTAAATAAGAATACTTTCTACTTTACTGCATAAAACTTACCTATAACAATAGGGAACACGGTGCTGTAAAAATAGTAGTAGTATAACAAACTTCCTTGTAAGAAAATTCAAGGAAATGTAACGAAACTTTAGTACCGATTCCTTGGAGAATGGCTGAACAGGACTGCCTGGAGCTACTCGCGGAACATTGTCAAACAATATGGACTCAGGTACTACATCCATACTATCGGCATACATTTTGCACAACTTTCAAGTTTTCACACGGGTACCGATTACACCCTTTTATATTTATGTTTTTGTTATAACTCGATAAAAACTTTAGATAATCGTTTAATTTTTTTTTTCAACAATTTCTAGGCTATGGCAGAGTGGCAGCGTCACACTCAGAGTTTAATCCAAAGATTCAACAAGCATAAATCAGTAATAATAAAAATAAGAAACAATCACGTCTAATCCAACTCAAACTCATTTATTTAAATTACGCTGATCAGCACTTTTTGAACAAAAGACTGCCCCCAAAATGTCAATTGAAATGTTCTCATTTTGGAAGCCCCCTTCAATATATGTATACGAGTACATATTGAAGTTACGAGTTATTATAGTTTTCAGTATTTAGAGCAGCCAGCAGCAATAGAAATACTTCATGTGTGAAAATTTTAAAGAGATAGGCAGATAGCAAAGTCTTAGTAACGTAGTCCCGTTTGACCTTGTAGAGAACCCTTAAAATCGAGCATAGATGCATATATATACTACTAACAGTATATTCATATAGTCCAAAAACAATAGAGATAATAGGATCCAACCTTCTTTTTACGTTTAGGATATTCCCGGAATTGGTAAGGACTATTTTTTAAAGGGCTAAATGCGTTAGATGCCTAACATTTCCCGTTTTTTTTTTTCCAGCCTACATTTGTACCGCAAGTATCCGCGATCATGGAATAGTCAGGTCCCCTGGGGCTACTGTGCGGTCGGCCGAGCGACGAGCGCCGATAGCTTAGGCCACAATTCTTTTGTTTTATCAAGTTGCCTTAAAGTATTCATGCAGTAGGTACTTCCGCTATTTGAAGACTCATTTGTTTGTGGTAAAAATTTCCTATCTTAATCAGAACGGTTAATTCGCAATTCGCCATGTCCAGGTATGTAAGGTTTAGGCTTGGGTCTGTGGCCGTGAGTAATGGCCAGCTCCTCAAAGAGCAATCAGCTCACCCCTGATGCAGAGCGCCACAAGAAAATGACAACCAAGACTCATTATATGTAACGTTCCTTCCGAAACACGGAGGGACTCGTTATGAAAATGGATGGTCACCCATCCACGAGGCAAGCGCACCAAGCTTTGCAATCGACCCGTGCTGCTTTAACGAACTTTTATAAAGTATCAAGCAGTCACTTTAATTAAAACAAAAGGAAACACGTCATAAGTGTAATTTGAAGTGTGTTCGAAACAGGTAGGTAAACAATTCGTATATAATTCAACAATTCTGCGAGAGCATGTACGTATGTAACGAACTCGTCATAGAATAATAAATTACAGACGTGATATAGGAAGCAGGGTGTTTTAATTAAGTTTGTCTTTGAGCCCTCGTCGGTGAATATTAAATGAGTGAACCTCATAATGCTAACCGTGACTCGTTACATTAATTAAACTCACTTCTAAATTGATAAATTAAAATTTGGGAGGTTGGGCCATAAATAATTTTTGGAAAGGTATTATGTGATAGGCATACCTTCAGCTGCCTTCAACCTGGTTCTATCTGCTAATACAAATATTAGATTGTTTACCAATAAGAATTGGTTTTTTTATTCGAGGAACTAGTTGCGTGAATATCTACTGTTAGCAACAGAAAGACATAGTTCTGGAAATGTTTGTTGAAGCCGGGACTGATGGGATGACTTCTTAAATATTTAACTCTGTTTATTTCCTGAAGGACTCTGCCGGAAGATTGACAATGATGATATAAAAAATAACTTACTTTTCCTAAGCTTCCATAATTATTTAAATGATGGCTGGGCCAGTCACGTCATCTAATTAAAAACATACCGAGATAAAACCCCAACAATATCTAGCCTTGACTCTCTAAAATGTACGTTACTTTTCAATTTATTACATACCTACGTATTGCCGGCGATAGTAAATTGTATGTATCGAAGGATCAACATCGAAATGGTTCGGCATCGATAAAAATAGAATATCTTTACCGTCATTGTGGGCTTTATACTTTCACAGCTAAACTGATGTAGGGACGTAACAGGGGAAGGACAATTTGAACAACGAACCTATTCTATTCGGGTAGGTACCGGAAATAGGTAGGTATGCAGTTCCCTCGGGATGTGAGTGGAATCTACCGGAAAATGGTTCTAGGTATCCACTGTATTTTATTATTTATAGCTCTACGGCTTAGGAACTTGATCTTCAAACTATTATTTTTATGACTTATATATTTTTCTGGGAAGTAAAAGACAAATCAAGCTAAAATGGTCTTTATTATAATCATAATCATACATAATTATGAATTTTACTGATATTCATAAATATAGTAAGGTCTCTACAGCGAATAGAAAAGACCCACCAATAAAATATCTTTATGAGGTATTTTTTCATTAACAATTTCTACAATAAATATTTAAACAATTTTTACTTATCATAATATACATTATTATGTAAATGATTGCTTAATTTGGTGTAAACTGTTATAATCATCACAAGTCCTTTTTAAGTTAAATTGTAAAGTCTTAACATGCAAATTGTCCATATCAGTATGAATTATATTATTGGATTTATATCAAGTTTCAGATTATATTTAGTATCAAATGGGCAGAATTATGTACTATTCTACTAGCCGTCTCAAACTGTTTTATCGGAATTTTAAGTCTTTAGATAACAACCATTTCGGTCCTAAATTGTGCCGATATTCTAGATAGTGCAAAAAATACTATGGAAGATTCATTAACATGTAACTTTCTTTTAATATTATGTTGTATAATTAATTTTCTCTCTGTTGAATTATCGAAAATGCCTAGTGTAACGTGACGAAGTGATTTTCATTTATTGTTAGAACTAGCCAATTCTTAGTCAAATAATGAGTTCAATCATCTATTTTCAATACTACGTAAGAACTAGCTACTCTTAGAAGTTAGAATTAATTTGCGTCGATTACACACTACGTCGAGTTCTCATTTTATTATCACATTTTTATTTTTAGACATGTCATGTACATAGTCAAGGGGAAAAACAGGTTAATACTGTGCTTATTTTCAGCAAATGATAAAATATTTTTCGACAGAAGAAAAAACCCTTAGCGCTCACTACACTTATTCGGAATATATGATAAAAATTTATTTGTAATCTTTTTATCTTCAATAAGCGCTTGAGAAACTTAATTATACCGGTAATACAAAAGAAAAACTTTAGTGTAGTGATTGCTGTATACAAGATATCAAGTTATCGATGAAGTAGGATACATATTCACCAATCACTTTAAACAAAGAAAGCAAAGAAGGATAGGAATAAAATGACAGGTTTGAAACAAGAAGAAGAAAAATAAAACAAACGAAAAAATAAATTCAAAAAAGAATTTTACTAACATGCACACGAGAGGGTGCATCAGATATATACATAATACATTTGTTTGTATACCCGTTTAGTACAATCACTTTACATGTTATGACCGACACATGCGAACGAAACATACATTTATACTTATTTAACTACTTACAAATACACACGATTACCTTTTGTTACTGTTGACAATGATATTATATTTAAGGAGATGTAAACAAGCTACCTATATTCGATATCAGCTGTTCAACGCATAGAATATTGTAATGGAGAAAAAAATGTTCATAATGTAAAGAAGACAAGTACATATTATTTGGCGAGGGAGAAAGAGACAAGGCGAAAACTCTCTAGGCTCTCTTTCTAACTCTCTACTCGGCTAGTAACCTTGATCAACTCCTTTTTTAAATATAATATCATTGACAGTTGGGAACTTATCCCCTTCAAAAATTCTAAAAACTTATTCAAAAGCCAAGTTGGCGATGTGATGCAAACGACGATTACATTATTATCAACTCTGTTGCGCATGAAATTGAGTTCAAAATGTCAAATGCGATAGTCAGTTCAACTTTGGCGTTTTTTCGAAGCTGAATTTTATAAGATACAGCAAAATGACTCTTATCGCAGATGACATAATGACATTTTTTACAATTTTCATATAGTAGCGACAATCAATTTGCTTCCTGATAAAAACCAAACCGAACCCGCAATTATTCCCTCGATAAACGGGGCCACAAACTTCTAATACATACGTTTAGTTGTTGTTAGAACAATATTTAGCGCTTACATACAAGCTGCCTGGAAATGCTAGTATTTAGAACACAGTTTATCTCATCTAGAAATATTTTGGCAAGAGCTTTTGGTGACGATATTATTGCACAATACATACAAACAAATATCACAAAAAAAATATCAATTATATACTTATTAAAATTGCATTCGATTCCTTTGTCATGACATTAAAAAGGAAAATATTTGTATCACTATATAGCACGCTAAAAAAGTATAACATTGAAAGTAAGGTTCTCAAAAGGTAAAAAAAAAACAAGAAACAATTGTAGAATTATCTAAATGTGACATACAGACCAGACGAAGTTAGAACACAGAAAAGGGTTTTTTTTAGGACCTCGGTACTTAAGTGATGGGAAAATCTATCGATAAAAGTGAGATATAATAGTACTCATTAATTTGTGTCTTTTAAATAGCACTATATTATTATAAAAATTACAAATCTTAAGGCATCTGGTTATTACAGGATATTCCACAATTTAATTGAAAAAGATTTTAATGTAATACAGTGCTCGTCAGCTTAGAAGACATTGTTACATCTTAACACCTAAGACTACAAAATTCAAACAAAGCTACATGATAACATTTTTTTGGTACATAATTTGTTTATTTTTTCATCGATTCAACTTATTTACACTACGCTCATTCGATTATACATATCAGTATTTAAAAGTCTTCTTACTCAATGTAATGACAATTCTTATATAAATTTCACTGTAGGGCGCTCTTTATTCTTAACACTATAACGTATTTGAATAATACACGTTTATTCAGAGAAATTTCAAGATGTTGACAGAACCCTAAGTCGCATAAATTACATGGGAGGCGTAATAAGACATGATAAGTTCACGAGACAGTTCACTTATGGTCATATAAGGGAACTATCTAGTGTCAGACAGCTCACGTATCTATGAATGTAGTCCCCGGCACACAACTTGGCAAAAATCGGAAGGAGAAAACAGATTATATTTCTTCGTGAAATAATATAAAAGCCTGCCAATTACCATAGATTAATGGAAAGCACATAAAGGGATCACTATTTTGTGTAACTAAACGCCCGATGCGCGAACTTATCCTCATTAAAAAAGTCAAAATCATTGCAAGTTATGTGCCGGCGACTGTAGGTGATCCCGTCTAATCAAATCAAATAAAATTAAGGGCTGTAATGAACAATAGCAGTTGGTATTATCGAAAGTGTTCCATAGTCAGAGATTTAATTTTTTTTAATTAATTTTGTCCACATTATCATGTCATATTACGATTGTTACACGGCTTAGTCGTACTAAGCTGATAATGAAATTAAAGCAAAGACTAATCTATTCTAATGCTTCTGAATTTGATAAAACGACGGATAATTAGTTAGTTGTTTTACAGGGCAGTCTTTGTAGATTCGATTTAAAAGTTTTTTTTTTTTAATAGTAATATTACTTGATAAACTTGGATTTTTTTTTTTGGCTATTTACACATTTACAAAAACAAACATGGAAAGTACCTACACACTTTTTTAACGATGCGTGCATTTGAAATAGTAAATTTTTTATCAGTTCAGATCAGATTATTTCGAATGTAAAACTTTATTCTTTATTTGTTAAAACGATCCGCAATTTAATAGGCCGTCAACTTTCAAGCTTTTTTAATGCTTGTTAAAACCGCACGAAACATTTTTTATTACATTGCTGAGAAAAATGGACAATAAATTCCTAGATTCTATTAAAACCCCATTATTATATTTATATTCTTTCTCTTCTTTCGCTATTATTATTCCAAAACCTAAAAATCACTTTTTACTACACAATCTTCGTTCCAAAAACGTTATGTTAAAACACCAGAATAATTTATTACAAAATTGCTTAATAGTCATTCTAAAACTCACTTTGTTCTACTATTTATACACAGACGCCAGCACATCAAGCTATCCGAAACTGTCAAATTTTCTCAATCAACTTTGAACCATATGTTTCAGCAATAAAGTAGAAAATCTAATAAGTAAATTTGACAGATAGTAGTGGATTGATGTTCTGGCGGCCTCTGTACTATCGTTAGTTATTTCCACACCCGATTTTATTTCTCAAAGCCAAAATATTTTGTTCTATTACAATCAATCTTAAGTTAAAAATATGTTGTTACCGCCCAAATAACTTTCATGATACCTTAGTACCGAATTTCTACTCGCACTACATTTTTACATAACAAATTCGATTCATATTTCTTACATCGTAATTCCAAGTTACTCTCCTCCTTCTTATAAATAACATTCATGTAACGCCACAAATTAATAATATAAGGCTAAGGCCGCACTACGATTTTTTTTCCAGCAAGCGATAAAAAATCCGCACAGCGGCCGTCTACCGAATACTGAACAAAAAACCGCCCGCGATAACGCCAATTTTAACTGTCCCACTGCTGGGCTTAGGCCTCTTCTCATACAGAGAAGGATTGAGCGTTTACTAAGTTCTATAGATCACAAATTTTGCCGCGGTTTTTACCCGCGAGCTTTAGTAGCAAATCACGGTTTTAAGATCAGTCGCGGGAAAAAGTGGCAGGTGCGTTCGCTTGTATTAGATTTCTAGGTGCACAAATTCATGCGTCATCCGTAGTGCGGCCTAGGCCTTAAAGTGATCTTTAAATTATGAATTCTTACGGTTGATAATGCCTAATAGGTGGTAAACCTGGTGACTAACTCACTTCGATTTAATTCAGTTTGATTTGATTTTTAGTTAAAATATCGACACTAGGATGAATACAGCACTAGAAATACTTATCTCGTTATATCTTAAGGAAGTTTTCATTGAGCGGCAAGACTTAGATCTTAAGTCTAGTGTAACATCACTCTTTGACACGTTTCTCTCATGAATTTCACTCAACCACACAAGGTTTAAGATAATAATAATAATTTTACATATTTAGTCTTGTTGTTTTTTATATGTAATGAGACAAATTAGCACTGGTTTGTTAAAAATTTCCTTGATTTCTGATATCGTGTACAAAAATTAAATAATTAAAATGTGATAAAATTAAATTAATTCCAAAACTTGTATATCATGTACGAGTAGTGGAACTATAGCTTCTATACTGATAGCCCTGGAGCCAAAGTTTCATTAAAAGAATTGTTTTGCATTAGTGCATTCGTTAAAGAAACTTTTACTTTTCAAATTACAGACCTGGACATTATCCAATCTTTATTTTATTTTTCCAGATCATATACCAAAGACCATTCTATTCATCCTATTTTCCTCTAACGACATAGGCAAAACGATATTGTTTATCGACACGGTTCTGCCTGATTCAGACGACAAGTTTCCCGTTGTGCTTGATGTCGTCGGTGGCGGCGGGCGGGCAGCGTGCGGTGCGCGTGCGGCGGGCACAGCGCGCGAGCGGCGCCACGAACAGCACGAGGCCGGACGCGCCGATGAACGCGCCCGCCAGGTAGAACGACAGGTCGTACGACCCCGTCACGTCGTACACCCAACCTGCAATGCCAACACTAAACTCAACACTATATACACATAACTTCATAAAATTAGGGACAACGGTTTACTTAAGTCAGATATATGAAGATAACCAAGTAGATCCGTGACAAAAAAGACATTATCAAAAACCACCAAGCAAATAATAATACTAACCGGCCAAAGGCGGTCCAATCAAATTAGCGACGCCCTGAATCAACAGCAACAGTCCGTACGCGTTGGTGAACTTCTCAAGTGTGATCTGTTCTACCAATATAATACTGGTGAGCGAGTAGTTGGCGGCGATGCAGGCGCCGAAGGCCCCCGAGGCGGCGGCCAGCGTGGCGTACGAGCCCAGCAGCGGCATGCTCACCGTCACCAGCCCGCACGCCACCATGCAGCCCGCGTACACGATGCTTGCGTTCACGCACTGGAAGTCTCCCACCCAGCCCAGGATGATCTGAAATTGAAATAATTATATTATTAAATTGATAAAAATTGTGCCTAACTGCAGTGTGCAAGAATTGTTGTCTATACCCAGATCTAAAAAGAATTGTATGAGACTATTGTAACCTTTCCCGTAACTCATTTCAATTGCAGCGAAAACCTTAAATGGTATCATTTTGGATGAATGACAATAAGTTTGTGATGACATTTGAATTAAAAGATGTAGTTAGAGTTAACTCATAATAATCCAATACACATCTTCTTTATCAGTCTAAGCTAAGTAAAAGACTGAAAATAGCAAAAAACTTGACCTTAGAAGAGACACTTTTCTCCGATTACATAAACCTATCATTACATGACCAACACATAATCTATATCTATCTATCTATACTCTATACTAATATATAAATGCGAAAGTTTGTGAGTGAGTGTGTATGTTTGTTACCTCTTCACGGCTAAACGGCTGATAGGATTTAGATGAAACTTGACAAACATATAGCTTATGCATCAGAATAACACATAGGCTATATATTATAACGCTATTAACTAAGGGGGGCGAGCAATAAAGCATTTTTGGTCAGTTTCAACTAGACGCCATCTATATCTTTTTAATTACAACACATATAGCAAATTTGACAATTTGACTATACCAGCTGGGTAAATAGTTATTACCTAATGTCATAGATGGAGTTAAGCTTTTCATACAATTACACCGGGCTAAAAAAAATTAAATTTATTTTTCAGTTCAAAGTATATACCTAAACATGCTACATAGGTTATTTCGACAGATAAAAATAATTTAAAGACAAAAATATTAAGGCAAGTTTCAACCTGACGCCATCTTTAGCTTTTCAAAACAATCTAATTTGACAATCTGACATTGTTAGTAATTATAGCTGATCATAGATGGAGTTCATAGTTTTATTTTCATAAAATTAAATTATTATACTGGGGTGTCTTCCAGTCTACAATCATAGTCACAAGTATTAATTTTGATTATTCAAGTTCCAAGATAACACTCACAATCGGGGACAGAGGATGAGAGAAAAAAATCTGTCTTTGGGTAAGTTAGTCATTTAAGATCAAAGAAGGAGTGCTGTACTTTCTTCATACAATATCAGTCTGGGGTAATGTTAGCTAAGCTTCCAGTATACCACACGTAACAAAGCAGCATTGCTTATCAATATTTTTATTTGATTTTACGAACGATTACTGATCAAAAATACATATGTATGACTAAATAATTCTAGAGAAAAGGTCAATCTCTTGGAAAGGATTCAGAAAAGAACAGATCTCTTCGAATAGGGTTGGCAGCTGTTCTGACTCTAAGTGGTCGTAAAAGGATAGGGAATAAGTAATAATCTAAGGATTGACTACGATGTTCATTACAATGTAGCCCCTTAGATAGACATCTCAAATTAGAAAGACTCTTCTTTCTTCATCCATGTCCAGCAGTCATTTGTTGATATAAACTGCCTCCTAGGAAACGGTCAGCGCATATAAGGGCGTCTAAGATCAATTAGCTGTGTAGTAAGTATTTGTGTGGCCACAGGTGCACTCCCTATTTCCTTACTCTCATAGCCCGACACGGACGGCAATTCTGACACAATCGGAGAGAGATTAGGCACACGACCGATGTTTACGTATTCTCCGATGCACGGATATATCAATCACCAACTTCCAGTCTTTTTTTGTGGGATGTCGTAATATAACCTCTTCAGCTAAGGATGCAGCTGGAGGAAGTGTCACTCTTACTGATTAAAACCTACTACGTGCCTTCTGGAGATCCCTGTATGCCAGGGTCACGGTAACTAAGAGGCCCATGTTGCTGACATATCTTCAAGGAGCGCGTGGAATAGAACGCGCCGCCGACACGGGCTGTCGTCCTTAGACGTACGGACGGTGAACTAACCAAAACCCACCGCCCACAGACCCACACCTACGGTGGTCGGGAATCATAGATTGAACACTAATACTGGAAGTCGTCCCTCGACACTCGGCGCCCGCGGTGTCGACCAGTACCAATTTTTCTGCTTCGGCTGGAATGAGCGGTGCTGTTTCTAAACCACTCCGCCGCCTCCTTCGCTAGCATAATTGTTTCGCAGAAGGAGGCGGCTGCTCCCATTCTTTCTTGCTCCGGACCATGGCCTGGACCAGGGCCGTGCGAAAGCTCGCCGCTGTGAGGACACGGTGGTGCTCCGCCCAAGCAGAGCGCATGCCCACCGTTTGCTCCACCATATCCTTAAACAACTTCCAGTCCCCGGGCTGCTTTTTCAGTTTCCTAACACTCACAAAGCGATTTTGGTCCGACCTGTTTCGACCGAATCGAACCCGATACCACGTCGTATACAGCAGTTGCGTTATGCAACTACTAGACTAGCGATAAAGAGCGCATTTTCAGTGCTTAAACCAACTTTATCGACTTCGACGCGATCGACCTGCAATGTAAGTTCCAAGTGACTACAATATTATTTGAAGTAGTGACGACATATAATATGTACATTCTTATATACGAGCATAGGTTCAGAATGTATTCCGCAACAACAGACACATTTTGTACCTTCGAAGTTTAGTTCGATCTAAGACAAAGACCAGAGCGAGAAGCAGCGGGAGGCCACACCTGCATGTCCAGTCTTAGTAAACGACGCGTGTGTATTGTTGTGATATGAAAACATAAGTCTTCCATGATTGACACGCAAATGTCCGCCTTGTAAGTTCGGTGCTTATTGTTATAGTAGCCAAATACTTTGCAAAGTAAAATCAGCCCCAGAACTGTCGCTTATCCTCGGTATACTTAAGTGCTTTTGCGTTTTCTCTGAGAAGATAAGCCAGCTGCCCAGGACATATTAAAGCGCATTCACTATCCCCTCTCTCTCATATCGATGTGATCGGAGAGAGATCAGGCGCAGGACCGACATTTACGTGCCCTCTGATGCACGGGTCTATCAATCACCAACTTCCAGACTATGGGCTCCTGATTGACTCGAACCCGAAACCTGTGCACAGCAGTCGCGCTATGCGACTAAGTCACCAGCGAGGCAGTTATATTTCCATAGTATCTCTACACATTTTGGGCTTGATTTTATAGCTTAGTTATCATACCGTGATGTTAAAGGATACAAGGTAAACGTGTTTATCATTTTTACTACTCGAATGCCCACGCGGACGACGTCGCGGGTAGCAGCTAGTTAATTATAAATTACTCAATAATAACCTACACGCATACAAATATTGCTTACGTAACAGTCTCGCAGTTATCAGCGAGATGATTTAAATGGGTCAAGTTAAACAATGCATGCTGATAACCGCTGATAACTGCTAACTGCCAGAAATACTATACTATGTACTGATAGTAGTTTCCTCTAATGTGGAGACAGTCATCATAAGGGTAATGGACACTTTTATTGGTATTGAAAGTGAGAGCAAATTTTAAGGGAATGATAAATAAGGTGCTCTTGGATGGCTATCAAGGATTTTTTTGTCACAAGAAAGCTTTGGTTTTTCTAACAGAAACAAATAAATTTTCAAAACTCACCTCTCCAAACATGTTGAGTATCCCAATGATGGAGATAAGCATAGACGACTGCGACTCGTTAAAGCCCATGGTCATGCCGTTATCAGCAATATACACGTACGGCACATCGTACCACATGTATAGCAGAAAGTTCGAGATCGCGAATATCAGGAACGCTGGGTTTGAGAAGTGGGAGAAGTCTAGAACATCCACTGCGAGGTCCCAGAAGTCCCACAGACCGGCGTACCACTGGACCTGAAATAATGATTGAAGATTATGGTTGTTAGACTAGATAGTTGATAGTCTCAAATATTATATTTAATTTATCACGCTAAATGTCTGTCAAAAATGGTATTTGGGATTAATTCAACGAGAACAGAACATTGGCAATAGTATTTCAAAAATACTGGGTTGATATTCGTTCAAAAATCTCACCTTTTCTTTAGCAATGGTAGTCATGGAGTTCCTGAAGATGTTAGGACATGAAGACGCTCTAAGCCGGTAGCGGTTGATGTTGAGCATGGCTCCCCTATACGTGAGTGAGTGTCTGTGCACGCGGAGGTCTTTCAGGAAGGCCGGCGGCTTTTTAGTGGAGCCGGTGGCCTGGCGCCGCAGCCACAGCGACAGCGCCGCCTTGTCGTTGATGGGCGCCGTGCCCTGCGCAGCCGCGCGACTGGCTCCCGTGTCGCCGGCGCCCGCCCGCTCTGTTGGGGACATCAACGCCCGCGGTGGTGACTGCTCGTGCAGCCGCCCGCTATCGCTGAAGCTTCTAGAAGGCAACATCACCCCTGGGTAGTTCTGCGCCAAGATGGCGTACGCACGTCCCCTGTTCGACATCAACTCGAATACCTCTAATGACACTCCTTCCCCACCCGTCATGAATGTTGGGAGGTCCACCAAAGAACTGAACTGTGGAACAATTGGTGATGTGACTGTTTCTATATCGGCGGTCTCGTTAACCTTCTGAGAGCCGGCAGCACTACTTTTACTGTCCGAAAAGCTATCAGCTGACGACGCTTGATAACGCTTGAGCCGTTTCCTCTCACGCTTTCTTTTCCTCTCCTTAGCCCTCTCCTCGTTCATCGTGGTCGTCCACGGTAAGTCTCTAAACAGCAGTCCACACACTGCCATATTTAAGAATAAACCAGCCAATATCAATGTGGTTCCGCGCCATCCGTACTCATCTAATAATACATAGGTCAGAGGCGCGAACACAAACGTTCCGATGCCGCTACCGCAGACCGAAATTCCGGTGGCTAGCGAACGTTTCTTCTCAAAGTAATACGCGACTATCACTACTGCTGCCACGTAACACAGACTTAATCCGAATCCGGCCATTATGCCGAAAGTTAAAAACAACGTCTCCATATTATCTACGAAGGCGGATATGACGAATCCTATGGCAGCTAAGATGGAGCCGAAAATCGTCATGCGCCGACAACCGTATCTATCAGTAAGGAAGCTGGCGATGGGCCCCGACAACAGCGGCATGGCCATGAAGATGCCGGCGATCCAAGCCGTCTTGCCCTTACTCTCGCCGAAGTACTCGAGGAAGTGCGGGAAGAACACTCCGAAGCTGAATGTGATGCCGTCGGCGATGAGGTTGACCATGAAGGAGGCGAACACGACGACCCAGCCCCAGCCGCCGTCGGGCGGGCGCGCCTCGGCGATGGACACGTCCTCGTCGTCCGACGAGCTGGACGCCGAGCTCGAGCCCGACAGCGACACGGGCGCGGGCGGCGACTGCGCGTCGAACTGCACGTGCAGCGCCCGCCCGTTGTGCTTGCGGGCCGCATTGTCGAGCGCACTGACACCGACCGCACTGACACCGAGCGGCGCGGCGAGCAGCGGCTCGCTCTCGGGGATGGAGGCTAGCGCGCGCGGCGCGGGCCGCGGAGTCTCTGGGTCGCTTAAGGCCTCCGCGGGCGAGGCTGCGGTATTGACGGTTTCGCGGGGTCCTCCTTCGAGCGGCCGATGGTTCGCGCAGTCCGGCGACGGCGAGAGGCGCGCGCGGTCCATTCCGGCAGGGCGCGACGGAACTGCGCACGCAACGTGTGCAGCGCGTGATCAGCAGTCCGCCGGGCTTCCATGCGGACACCACACCACCGCCGTGACCTCATGCTGGAACAACACAACCAAACTTGTTACTAATCAGAATGGCAAACAAAATGCTTATATCCTATAATACAGAAATACCTATCCACCTATCACACAACACACACCAGACTCATCTTACCACTTCAGAGCGATATCAACTGCACCAGTGCCCAGAGATATTTGATTTATTTCCAAGCAGTGACTTGTCACCTGACCTACGCACAAACGAATAAGCCGAGCGCCCAGAGCCGCTCTAATTGGCTCTTTTCTATCTACTGAAATAGGAAACGAGTATAATGGTCGTTCGTTCATCTGCAGCGGATGTTCCAAGTGCTAAATCGTCGATCTGCAGAGACCGCTGATTGGAGTACAATGGAAGCGTCGAGAGGCCGTGCAAGAGCGCTTCTTGTATTTATAGATGTGAATATGATCAACTTAAGGAACGTTCAACTGTCGTTTACTATACACAGTTATATCACATGTTATATCATTGTTACATTTTCTTTGGTTCATTGCGTGTAGCTATTGGAAAAGGTTAAAGCAGCGAATCAGATTGCTGCCTTTGTTAGTACAGAATTCAGGGCAAGCGAAATGATTATTTAAAAGTTTAATGGAAACAAATTAATATTGTGAACGCTTATTGAAACCGCATGCGCGTGTAAAAGTAGCTAACAAGATTGCCTCTTTATGAGTCAATTACGCGTGAGATGACATGGCAAAATTACATTGGCATCACATTAGCAAGGCACTCAACCCGCTCCGATATTTCCGACGCCTGAAACCTCCTAAATCCTAATCAAGTCGACCTGTGCCACTTTGTATTAATTGTTTTACTTAGTCGACAAGCGTTGTGAATATGTGTGCTATCATTTATTAACTTTAGTACTTAACGTCATCGTTTTAACACATTTCGAAAATGCTATAAAAATCATAAGTTATTCTGAGGCAATATTCTAGGAATAAAACCTGATTTAAAATTAAATAGAAGGACCCCTATGGTTTTAGTGGCACCCAAGAAAAAAAATAAAAAATTACAAAGGAGACCCTTGCAATAGTCTTTTTTTTACACAGATGAACGAATACGAAACAGTTCTACGTTCTGTGGCTCACAGTCACGTCATGCCGCCTATTGTAACGACGACCTATGACAACAAAGAACTCTTGTGACCTTTTCGCAATAAACCGCCCACTGAGCCCACAATATCACTGTATTTTACAGTTATATTCACTTTAAAATTACTAAAGTTTGGATGTTTTAGGTAAACTTTTGCGTTGGGTAAAGCTGAAATTACAGAAACTTTGTAACTTAGGAACAATCAGAAGTTTCGTAATAAATGTGCACTTCGCTAGTTCCAGCAAAACATTTTAGCATTTCATTATAACGAGTCACGTGTATCGAGGGACCTACTAAATAGAAGACGAATGAATTGAGAAGTTCGTTACCTGACGTTCATTAACTAATTAGTCTGTCAACTTTGCTCTAATCCTTCGTCAACGTCCCAAAAACATCCTGTCACTCTGTAGTCTCGCAGCGGGCATTAATAGCGTGTTATATAAGTTTTTGCTTTCGAAGTTTCACGTAAAAGTATTTTTTGTAACATGTGTTTTTGTGACATTTCCAGGTAACTGGCGATGGGATAGACAGGATTATTACAAGTTTTAACATTTCACTCTACTCCAATCGAATCTCTCTATCGCTCAAGATTGGCTGTAAGAGAACAAAATTCTGGGTTAAGATCACCGTTGTACACCAACTTTCTGTATTTAGTGTGTTGAAAGGTTTTAATAAATAATAAGAAAAAAATCATTGGTATACAGCTGTTTCGTAAAGCTACACGAATGCGGATTTCATTTGAGATTCAAATAATTCCAAGCTAGTTCACCATAAATGTACTTCACCGCACACAACAGTTACAACGGTAAATCCGGGAGTACATTTAGAACGTGCCCGCACCATTGCTCTATTTTTGGCAGAGAATTCAAATGTTTCATATAAAATTTGATAGATAGGCGTGTCAGTAAATCTGCGGCCTATGTCCTGTTCCCCCGACCGCACTGCATCATGTGGGCTGACCTGTTTCAGAATAGGGTCACCTGCAGCCTGCCTGCATTAGCCTATTTCTCTGATTAGCCTGGATGCTCAAAATCCGTAAAAGTTCTGTTGTTGACTAGGCTAAGGTAAGATTAAAACGTGGCCAGGAAAGCCGAGCATGCCCGAACATAAATTATGGGTTTTGATCAAATGATACTCGATATTTAAACTGGCGGGATAGCTTTTAATCAATCTGGACTAGCAAAATTGTGTACAGAATAAAATGTCACGGGTATTCATTTAAATAAATTATGAACGAAAAAATAACCCTCCCTTTGGCGTAATGAAAAAGGTTGAACTTTAACATGTTGTGAAAACAAAGACAAAGGGTAACGGGATAACATGTTTCCATAAAATAAACAACATTTGTTATTTGCTGTAACAACTCCAGTTCTAAAAGTTAATAGAATCCAATTCGTGCGGTGCTGTGTTCATCCGAACGTTGTAGAATTTAGTTTTTCGCCCGACCAAGCTACAATACAGCTCGATTGAAAGGCAAACGGTTTAATAGAGCAAACGTTAGCATATACGTATCTAAAAAGCTACGTACACAAGAGTTTACACTTTAAAAAGTTTCATTTTGGTTGCCATTTAATTACTGAATGCCACGGCTGTTCACGGAACGAATAGAAAACAAATTCTTTTGAGAGAAATTACTTTCCTATATAACTAGCATTGCACTTTACGACCCAATTTGGCAACATTTGGTTAGTAGCATCGACCTTCTGAAGGTTTCAGTTTTAAATAGCCAAAAATATTTTTATTACATTTAGAATATTCAAGCATAAGCAAAAGCTTGCTGGATGACTTTCTCAGCATATTAATTCATTTATAAGCGGGCTTGTTTTTCAAGAGTCTTGTAGTAAATCATGAAAGGTTATAAACTTTGTACGAGTACAAGAGTATGAAAACAACTTTGGGCGGAGGGAAAATACTTCGAAGTTAATAACTAATGTGTTGTTGTGTCCCATACTCCCATCTGCTGACCGTGAGGCAAGGAACATCAAAACAACTGAAAAAATCAGTTATCTACAAAGACTTACATATACATAGACTTAGTGAAAAATATTGGTTTCATATTCACTACGCTTGTTTTTAGTATTATTTTGTCTATGTCCTTTGTGCAATATTCGTAACATCGCTTATAGAAAACAGCTGCAGGCGATACATACAGATGTGTAACTTAAGAATCTTATTTATTTAACACCGTCATACCTATAACATTTTAAACCAGTAGAATAATACAGACACTAACACTATATTTTATTTAAAAGTGTATCGTAACGCACCTAGCCTTGGGCACTAAATTTATATTTGGTATAAAAAGCTATTGGATTACTTTCTATCTACAAGAACCGAGTAAGAAGACATTAAAACTGTAGCAATGAAATGGGGTTGGAGTCCGTTTTGTCCCTTAAATATTTGATGCTTCCTGGCCTAAAATATATTGGGTACGTGTCTTACTTAACTCCCGGAGCCTAGCCAGAACTGCTGTGGCTGAGGGATTGCTCGAAAGAGTGGTCTCAAAAGAGAGGAGCCAGAAATAATTATAAACTTTAAGACATGGATTCTAGAATAAAATTGTTCATATTTATTACATCTACATATCTACAATTCTTGATAGAAAATATGAAATGTAATTTGATCATTCGACTTTAAACTAACATTGGTTAATAATTGCAGAAAATCGACTAAATCTTTGCTGCGAATTACAACAGATAACATTAATAATTGTTATAATCACAACAATAAGAACAATAAAAGGATTTTCTTAAAGTTAACGATGGTTAAATAAGTAATTAACCACTCATTACATCTGCAAGCCTTAAGGCCTTAGGTTCAGAGGTTAAAGAACTGCTTAAAACAATTGTCTGCCATTACAATAACCCTGATTAATAAACATTAGTATTTACTACATCTCCATTACTTAAAATAGCATTAGTCTCAGAAACATTAGGCACGTATTACCATAATGGGACTAGTTAAGACAAAATTAGAAGTCTATTCGTGACAGGATTAACCCATTGTAAAGTAATTAAAAGAAATACAAGTATATTTTTCGCTTCTTAATTAATTTTGCAATGGGCTTAGTTTAATGGAACAACAATATACATATGCATGATTTAATTTTGTTTGTATATCATGGTAAACAAATTTGTTGTTTTCAATGGTGACGTGGACGGTCCGCAATTATTTTACGTCTGTAAGGACCAAATTTACGGATATGCCTCAAAATGTCATAATTCTAATTAAGTAGACAAAGAGTTTATCATCTAAGCAATGATATGTGTTAAATATTATAGGTATAATCTAAAACGCTGCGTAAAGAAGGTCTTGTCTCAAACCTTGATCTAGAGGCCGCTAATGTTATCAATTTATTTTAGAATACAAATACTTCTCTCACGATGTTAAAGTAGACAAATACGTGTGCAAAGATATGTACATATATTATTTACGAAATAATAACTTCGTACCTTTGAAACGATAAGAATATTCAAATTACCAATTATTCCGAGACAATGGTAGGTAACTTAGATACTATGACTTCAACAGCGCTGTATTGGTTTACAAGTATTAAAACAGAAAGGAATTTTTAATTATTTCAGTCTTTTGTCTATGTATTGTATTGCTCCGTGATACTAATTATATACATCTTGATGAGTTTTCAAACCTCACTAATGTAAGACAAACATTCAAAAACAGAAAAAAAAACCATAAGATTGACCGATCCTGTACCAAAAATTATCACCGTATTCTCACATGTACACGTTTATTTAGAAATCTCGAAATAATAGGCGCTAATTCCGAACACAACACATGGGACACATGACAGACCGACTGGCCATCTTCCAGGCTCGGTTTACGTCAAATACTATAAATAATTTCAATGTTTGGCAATACGAGTATTTCAAGAAAGGTGGGTAGGTAAACATGATTTTTTTTAACATTTGATTTAAGGAAAAATACTACATGAAACTGTAGATAAACAAGTTGGTAACGACGGATAGCTTGATAAAATGAAAGAAGAGGGCAAAAGAGTATAGAATGCTAATGTAACTAGAAGGAATAATTATACTGATAGAATATGACCTAGATTAACATTCTTGTTTTATTTGAGTACATAGCAAAGATGTACGCAAAACAGAGAACATATTATAATGTTATTTATTGATTCATTCGCTTGAAATTCCAATAGAATATACAAATATGTTCAGAGAATTCCTGTGACAATCTACATACAAGCCATTACACTCACATATTTGGGATTAAGTATTCTTTTCTTTTATCATATTTGTCTTTTTCTTTTTCCTTAAAATGAAATAGCAATTTAGTTAGTTGGCCCTTTGGAAACAATCGCAAAGTTTAACGATACAACTCTATTATAATTATCATTTTCAAAATCAATCGATAGCGTCAATTACTGCATAGGATATTAAAAAATACACGTGGCAACAAAGCGTCTACTGCAATCGAAACCAATTGTATGAATCACAACAGATATTATCAATGGAGTGTTCCATTATGAAACTAGAATAAATATAATTATGTTTTATTTCACAGAAACCACATTCATACAAACAATAGAGGAAATCCCCGGATTGTATAAAAAGACATTGTTTTAAATCCGTCGTGAACACAGCAGCCTACAGAAATCAGCAACAATAGAAAAGTTACGAGCGAGCTGAACAGGGGGTTCAAAACAAAAGAGGGCCACAGTAGCAGATGTAATAAAAAGAGAGTATTTACATCCTCACTGTACAGTTATTTGAGAACTATTTCGAGTAATTTAATATCCTTCTATAATCACGTTTCTGCTGTCTCATTCGACTACCAGTTCTCAACTTCTAACATCGATAGAATTAGGATTCCATGTTCGCAGAAGTAGCCATATTAAGTTATTCGTGGCTTTCGTCCCTTGCTCGCATCTCAATCCTAATATGTACCATTAATTTCGGTCCAAGATCGTTTTCGAAGAATTATCTGAGTTCGAGACTACTCGTGCCAACAATATGGCGACCTTCACAAGCGAACAACCACCAGAAGAAGCCATAACAATACACTAACAAATCGAATTGGTTATTGTGTTTGTAAAAAGTCTTTAAGAAATTGAATTCAATTGTTACTCGTAATTACATTCAACTGCTACTTTCATTTGCATCTGAGGTGATGTATTATTAATTAAAATGTTTACTAGTTAACTACAACAACGGTCATTTTTCCAAATTTGGCGAACATCTTATCTTGCCTGCTTGACTCCCAAGCTTGCTCGAATAGGATTGTCGATTGGGACTTCGTGTTCATCGTGTTCTTCATCACTGCTGGTCCGTGATCAGAAACATAAAGGGATTCAGTACAACTTGGTTCTTTCCTTATCATTGCGATTCCGAATTATGGTAACACGGAACACTTGAAGACCTCCTGGACCTTTATAAATCATTAGGTAGTCGTTCTAGTCAGGAGTACGACAATTGAGTGACAACCAGCATCCTGTCACGCGGGAGCTAAATTGATAATGATCCTTAAAACAATCAGGATAGCCGCAGCGCCGGCGTTAGAGAGGCAATCCAATCTAATAGACATGTATATTGCCGCTTGTCTAAACTTCTATCGTCTATATATATTGGGCTATTTAACTCTATTTTATGGAATATCTAATTCTCTGATGTTGACTACAAACTTCATTGCACTGCCAGCAATATTAGAGAAATTTGTTTAGCAAAACAGGGAGACATTCTTAATATCAATTCTTAATATCAATGCCAGACGAAATTCATAGCAGTAAATTGAACTTTTCCTTCCCGTCTTGCAGATGATGGATTGACACTTTAGTCGTCTCCACTAAAAGATTGAAGATACAGCGAAGGAAATCAAGTACATTGGAAATTACAAACGTTAATACGATAATGATGCCATAATACGTAACCAAATAATGTTTCTTGTATAAGTAATTAGTACATATTCAGAAGCATAATCTACTACGAGTATAAGAATGTTCGCAATTGAATGTGAATTATTTATATTTGGAAATCAACTTATAAACGAATGTGCCCATAAAGTGCCCACAAACTTTTCAAAGAGTTAAGCATGCGTTTAGTGGAGTCCACACGTGACCAAAGGGCTGGCCAATACCTTGGCCAACGAATCAGCATTGCCATTCAACGTGGCAATGCGGCTAGCCTTTTGGGCACGATCCCCGCTGACAGCGATGCGGAGGAATTTTTTGATGCACTATTTTAATTTGTCTCTTTTTTATTTTCTTTGTATATAGTATTATATTTATAATTAAATTGTAAATACTTATAAACCTTTCATCAAGTAACGATGCTATCGACCACAGAACCGAATTAGCTAGGTCAAAAAGTAGTTTCCAAGACGGCTATAAAAATCGGCAATGAAAAAAGAAGCACAGTTCTCAGCATCTCTTGATATACTGTTGACATTAACATTTCAGAATTATTTGGCCTGAACAAGAGTGGCCAAGATAAATTATACCGTATTGGGGAGAAATAAAGATCAAATCCAAGGGCGTCAAGAACTTGGCCTGGGTTGGCACTGTGCCAGGCTCGTCGTGATCTGCGGATACGTTGCGTAATAGGCAAGAAGGCTGTTTTAGAACTTAGTCAAGAGCCGTAACATTAGTTAAAACACCTTCGAATGAGGTTAAGTACCTATTGATAAAATATGTGGAATTCTATTACAAACATTGTTTCATTGGCTTTCAAAAGATTTTTCTATCAAATCATTTTTAATAGTCCATTGTTTTGTTAAAAAAATGAATTCCTATTCCCGCAATCTGAGTTCACACACATATCACAAACACTCACGTCTAATTATTATCATCTGTTTAAAAAACCTTAAACATTCTTGATAACCGATATTAATAAAGTATTACTTCTGTAATAAAAAAATCACAATCTCGAGTCGAGGGTCGCGTTGATAAGTTATCAGGACGCAGCACGTCATGTGGTGCGGTTCGATGGCCAAGTTGAATGAATGGCTGAGGTGACGGAAAACATTTGTACTATCGGAGTTTAACTAGGTCCCGTCTCATTTCCGACTACATCCAAAATATTAAGAGATGTTATTGTGAGCTTTATTCAAACTTTGCACACCCATTCTGATCGAATCATAACAATCATCAGCATCTTAATTAATTATAATTGCTTTATTTGAACTGTTTCTATTAAACACGTAATAAATTTATTGCGGGTCTTTCTTAAAAATTAAACACAATTGCGAACAAAAACCTAACGCATGTATGGCATCTTATTGACGCTTAATGCCATCGTAAGGGAAAAAGCATAAGTGACGGAAATACTGTAGTAGGTACGTTGAACAACTAGCCGTGTTCACAGGTTAGTGGAGTGAGCAAATGATGATTACCAGTTTCCCTATTCCGATACTTTTTAGAGTTGCCATTTTAACGCTCTTGAGCGTGCTACAAATTATGTTACTGTTTGAGCAAATATCTTACACTTCTTCATGGAAAATTTTGGAAACAGGATAACAAAAGTTTTTTCTTGGAAGTATAGCCAAAAGTTTTTGATTTGATTTATTCTTGGGAATTGAGAATTTTAACAATAATTCTACCTGAACGGAAACTAATAAATAAGGAAAGATGGGTTATTAAAAATTAATTGTATGCACGTTTTTTTCTACGGGACAATACTGATCATTAACCATGGCATATTGTTTTTAAGCAGCAACCAAGATAATCATAGGTTAAAATAGGGGTTAAATGCGAAGTTTAACCCCCGACACCTTAGATATAGATTACGTGTTTTGACAAGATAGCCGGTTGTGCAATATTGAATGACTAACACATTATCGTTACATGTGTTCGCAATGTAACTAACGTCACAAAACGCACTTATGCAGGTGATAAGTAACAGTCCGTAGAAAAAAAAACTGATTCTAGTTACGAAAATAATTTCCGATTCCCTTCAATTTGGAAAAACAAGAAATGTTTTGTGAATAAAGAAGCAATTACTGAGGAACTAGCTCATATATCTGGCACTATCAGACGAAGTAAGATAATAGATCAGAAGCCAACTAGAGCAGCGAATATATGTATTAAACAATGTTTAAAAATGAAGTCGTTATCGTCATAGATATACCAGGCCACTATCGGAATTTGGCTAACCTCCTTTCCCTGAGAATGTATGCTTTAATAACAATAAAAATAAGTATTTTACTTTGCAACATTTGCGTTTAGGGGTAATTAGGATCAACACTGTTATTTAATGATGACAATTTATTATCAGTTTGTATTTTGATATATTTTCCTCAAGAATGCACACGCTTTAATTACCGATTACTGTTAAATAGTAAATCAGTAGTAAGAAACACGAAGTTAAAATAAGGATTATAAACTCGTGCGCTTCGGAAAACGCAGTCTGAATTTAAAAAAATATATTTTTCAATAAAACATCATATTTAAGTAATATTTGATTAACACTCAATCCTTCTCCGTGGGAGAGGAGGCCTGTGCCCAGCTATAGGACGATAAAAAGGCTGTGATGGTTATGATTTAAGTAAAATAATAATAATGAAAGAAAAAGTAATGTTAGTTAATTATTTTAATGAACTGATAAAATTAAAATCTGACATGATTTGCAACAAGCTAAGGAAGCCAATATTACTGAAAGGCAGGTCGATAACATCAACATTAGCACAATTCCACAAACTGTCGCCAATAGCACAAACAACTCTTGAAAAGTGCCAGCTGCTTTATTCAAGTTATTCATATGCGTTAGTTTTTTAAAATCAAAATTGGGGGCATAACTAAATATAGTAGTTTTTACTACAAACTGAAGAATTTAAAATGACCCTTTGGCATTCAAATTCTGACATAAACTTGAATCTATGACTTGTTTTCTATATTCCTTAAAAATAGAAAATTGAAATAAAAAATAATAATGAAAACACGACAACTGATGTAAATAAAAACAAGACGCACCTCGAGTGTTGCCATTTTGGCACTCTCTTCGTACAACGCGTTCTTGCGGCTGCCAAATCCCGGTATTTTCATATACAACCACATTTCTCACTGAATTATCATTTGATTGTTGAATTTCCACATCATGTCTAAATATCACTGGTTCAAGACACGATAACTTTGGAGCACTGAACTATGATAATAGCGAAGTTCACGTATACGTATTTCGTATTTTCACGCAGCGTGATATGGTTAGTTTGAAAGGTATTTCAAGTCCAGACCGAAATGTGTTCGATGTCAAAGCAGATCTGTGAGCTCTCGACGAGCGACCGTCTCCGAACTAGCGCGGACGCACTTGCGAAGTGGCCGGCAATGCGCGCGCTCCCGACCGTTCATTATTTAATAGTCAGATAAAAGATTATCTATTGATGTGTCCTCGGTCAGTACGTAAAATTACGTGTTATCACTAAGCACCACTGAGTGACATGACCACTGATCATTAAATCGTTCTTAGTTCACTGAGACCACGATGCGAGAACGAAGATTTGCAAGTCCGATCATGAAAACTATGGCGGGATTATACTGTGAACATGGTAATATCTATTTCTGGACGGAATTTATAACAAATGAAAATCAATTCGCCGAGTTTGAAACTTAAATTGAGGACTGGATCACCACAGCACCACGGTAATACCTAAACGGCACTAATTATTTAAATAGAAAAATCACTTATGTAAAGCACTAGTTAAATTTATAAAAAATACTAAAAGATGGACACTAGTTAACGCAGTAATGATCGCGACGAAACTGACAGTGACAAATCCAAAGGTCCCGACACACATCGGCGAGATAAATGTCGTTAAGTGAGATAACATGGAACAAGTGACTAGAATTTTGGACCTCTAACAATGCAGTATTATTAATTAACTAAAGAGAATAAATTGGTATGTCGATCGGTATGTTAGGAGTCACTTAAACGAAAGTTAATATGATAACGGGTAGTGGCTTATTGATGGGCAAACATTTCGACTCATTGTTTGTGAGTACTCGTAAATTAGAGACGCATAGATGACCTACATCGGTACACACATGCCGATCAAATGGAAAAACGCTTATGCCCAGAATCGGAATCCTTTCATTTAATTCTTCTATGTAAAAATTTGCCTTTTCCTTGTTCTGTGCTGGTAAGAAATTTTGTTTAAATTCTATGTAATACAAATTCATAAAATATATTTCAGTTATGTTCTGAATAGATAAACATAAGCTATCTGTTATCTTAGTACGTTTCTAGGAAACTCAGAACGCCACGTGGTATTTGTTATAGCATTTATATAACGGAAAGCGAGATGCATGGAGTCGTTTACATTATTAGGAATTCGCATTTTTTTATATTACTTAGACAGCTATGAAAAGCATAAGGCCTTAACTACTCGTTACTAAATACTGTTTACTTAGCTGCTTCAGCATCATTACAACGTCAGGCCCTGATCCCTAATATTTGGAGTCGGCGTATGCCCTCCACTCTATAAACTTTCTTTCAAGTCTGTATTGTAAAATTTTGTTATTTTAACACAATTCGAAGTGGAACAGTTAATGCTTCTATAAACCTGACAGCTTCAAGTGGAAAACTACTTAAAGTATGTGTCGATAAACCGATATATACCTATACAATAGTTTAATCAACGATTAGCCTTACAGAAGAACAAATTACAAAATAATCTACTGAACAAATCAGTTATTTACCGGAAATATTTTGAGCGAAACGCCTTGAATGATCGCAAATTGCTCAGCCGGCAGCAAGTCACGTTTTTAACAGATTAGGATCAATATTGATATGGATAATACATATATGGAGAGATAACTTGTAAGTTGGACAGTTCAAAGACAGTTTTTTTTTATTTTATTTGTGAATATGATTCGATATGAAATTGTCAATTAATTAAGTAGGGCTGGTGATTACCGCTAGTAAATTTCTCAGTACAAAAAAATCTTAATAGAAACAATAAAACATTACATCTGTCTGTTCTGAAAGTCAATGATCGAAGAATATATAGAATACCTAAACACAAGTAGTTTGGCCAAAGTAATTATGCTTGTTGATAACGTTATCCGCGCTAGCCTATCGAGGAAGTGGCGTGTTCAGTACATTCTCGTCATCTTGTACTCACTACTACACGCGCGTATGGAATTATCTCACGAGAACAAACCTCACCATATCTTATGACTGTGCTGAATTTAATTCTTCAATTTATATGCCGTTTTACCTAAACGGAATGAATTTCTAATCAATATTGTATAGAAAAAGAAGTATGAACTTATAATTCGTTATACAAAATTTTAATCCGCAACTTATATTGGATTGATCAAAAATGACGCAAAAGATGCTTCCTTTTCATTCTAAAATATTTTATGTAAAAATAATACAGACACTAAAAGCACAACAAAGTCTTCACACATGACTAGAAGCAGCTACTTCGTAGACTAAGGAGCACAGATAAATTCCCAGTTCGTGTTTATCGTCTTCTTACAGATCTGTTGTACATCAGATTAGGTTAGGAAAACTACTACGTGCACCCCACACCCGGATATAAAGTAACCATAAGAGTAGATTTTCGGTATAGCAGCTCCTAAAATGATCGTATGTAAGCAAACAAATAAATTCTTCATCTTTAATATATTAGAACAGGTGGGCAAAGATGTTCTTAAAGCAAAAAGTCGCGACAGAAATCTACCTCATAATTTCATTAAATACATCTTTCGACAGACGGACAGACTAACGGATAGACAGAAGACAGAATACATAGTGTGTCGAAATCTTTAGCATGATGACGCTAAACTTCGTTTCGACGCGTGACTTCAATTTGAGTCACCGCGAAAGAACAATCTTCTTCAATAAACACGTGTGATATGACTTATGCAAAAGAATAACCGAATAAGCATGAATGTCAGCATTTTAGCCTATCTAGAAAAACTGGTTATAAATATAAAATCCAATCGACTGATGCTGACACGTGCCGGGCTTAACTGGGTAATGGTACAGTACCGAGTTCAATGGTTCAACTATCTATTGTTTTGCCTGCGATAAAGGCTCCATTGTCAATCACCATGAGCATATAAAACTATTTGTTTGAAATGGATTTGTACGTTTAAATAAATAATTATACAGCGCTTGTATGATAATATATTTAATTTAATGAGTTGTCATGGCGTTCTTACGAGTTGAGAGTAAACATGATATGTTACACGGGTAATGTTGATAGATAGGTGTGTGCATTTATAGATATACCATTTTGCTTCTATATCAATTTAAGGTTTATCACGAAAAAATACCCAAGTAATAAAGGAGTTAATTATTTTCTTCAGAGTCTAACAATGGCCTTCCATAATCATGATGATGAGTTTGATAATCACAAAAGATAAGAGATATTTAACATGTTAGTTCATATCAAATGAAAATTCAATTTACTCAGCTGACAAGAAACGCGACGACGATAAAAACGTTACTAAAATAATAGCAAAAGCATTAACAACAAAGCCTACTATATCATTTTACGTCACGAAAGAAAATATCAGTTTATTTACGGACGATTTAATGCTACGAAAACTCATATTAAAGTCTGCGTTCCAATGATGGATGAGTCGGTGGTTTTGCTCAAATACATTTGAGAACAATCGATGGTCATTATTCACTGTATCGACGGAGCTAGGGATTTAGTACTAAATTGAGAAGAAAAGATAGAAAAACTGACTGTACATTACTTGGTATATGGGACAAAGCAAATGACTGAATAAGAAAAGAATACAGCTGTGATAAAAAGCTGAAAAGTCCTTCAACTTAACTAAAGGACGGACGGACGGAAAACGGAGATAGCAAGATCTCCACACCACAGCCCCAGTTTTCATAATACGAATATTAAAAATGATGATAGCTGCTCCATTTATTAAACAATTTTGATGCTGTACCCAGAAATAATGTTCCTCGTACGTGATTTTATCTGTTTTGTACAGTATATTGTTCAAAATCCAACAGTATAAACTATGCTTGGAGGATGTCTACGACTTGGAGCATTACCATGAAAATTGAATTAGTTCTCTACCACGATTTTTGTCTCCACTATAAAATTAATGAACGAGTACCGCAAAGCGAAACAAATGGAGCATGCTATTTCCATTTAGAGAAACAGTTTTAAATTAAATGCATGACGACGCTAAGTAATCATGGCAAAGTAAATTATTGAAGCATATTCTACCGTCCTCCAAGGGTCGACGTACTGCATTGCAGTTTTTAAATCTCTCGACTGAGTTGGCCATCTGGGGAGACTATCAGACAGCTGCATAAAAAGTTAAATGTCGCCGCGTCGGTTGAAAATGACTAGATATTTAGTTTTAATTCGCTTAAATGTATGTAGAAGTAAGAGAGATTTTGTTTTAGTGAAGTTTGCTAAATACATAGCAAGGTGAGCAAATACATTTAAATAAAAAGAGTGAAAGACTAATTAGGAATTTTGTAACACAAGAATCTGCTTTTCATGTCAGCTTTCGATCAAAAACTAAACACAATATAATATTTTGTGTTTCATCAACGGTTCAAAGAAAAAGTGACGATGGATCTAACGCTGCTAAATACAATTTTGCGTGCCGAAGATATAATGAATATTGTCACGATATAAAAACGCACAATGCAAAAAAATTACAAAGAAATAATACTGGACAAAGTTATGAATGCATAACAGGGTAGCCGAAGATATCATAGAAAATCCTGCATCAGTACTAGAAAATTCAGGAATAAAGGATCTGACTCAACTCGAACATTATCAAGAGAATAAATAATCCTATCATTTGGTAGGCTCGTTACTCTACTGTCGGTAGATGTTGAATATTTTACTGTTCCAACAAGGAGCCGCTTTTCCTGACATGAAGGGGTTAACGACACATGGATCCAAGACAATTGACTTACTACGCACGTGTGACCTTCTGAGGGACGAGGGAATTTTAGCCCAGTGGCTTAAGAGATCACAAGGTCCTTTAAAAGACACTGAATCGCATACTTTTTATTTTTTGAGGTTTACTTAAAAGTAGAATAATTTTCAGTCGGCTTAAGCAGATTATTTGTAATGCCCAAAGTCACATTGAAAAAAAATCTTTAATCCAAAGAACCTACGTCTAACCTTGGTCTAAGCATTTATCTAACAAAAAGGATCCCAAAAATGTAAACACATTTTAGGGCGGCGATGAAAGCGAAGCTCTATTGAGCGCGTCTAAATACTAAAGCCTGTACAAACAATCCCGGTTTATTAGGCTTAAAGATTATGTTGGAATATTTAAAATTGACGTAAACAGGCAATTTCGCGCCGGTTCTAACGAGAGAAGTGGTTATGTAAGCTGAGTAGAAGACATTTATTAAAGTTATTTTTGTGTTGCTGGAATTTTAAACGTTTGCAATGTCAGCCGAGCAAAAACTATTAGAGATCTTAGACTTATTCTTATTATAATGATTCCATTCTTAAAACAGCAATACCTACAGTTATACTACACAATAGTATAAATATCATAAACCTGATTCATTACAAAATCATTTATGAGCTATTTTTATAAGGCAGTTATAAGTGAGAGTAGGTATATTTTAATCAAGCTCAAGAAGCCCTGCATCGAGTACCATTATGTGAAGGTCAAGGGCGAATAGCTCAAGGACAAAGTTCTGAGAACCACTAAGCGCGAACCCTGCTAAAAGAATTAGGCTAAATTACTACGTCGGAAAATTCCGCGTACCTGGACATTCTTAGTGAGAGCTAGTTGAATGAACAAGAACGCTTTACTTTATCCTAAAATAAAATAATTGATAAAACTTACAGTGTAATGAAAATGCTAACAATTGTATGTGAGTCTTTTATAGATAAAAAATGGTCCAGTAGATTCAGCAAACATAAATGTGTGTGTAAACGATTTAAAACATAGACTTGCTGACAAAACGTTACCTACACGATGATATGATTATATCATAACCAAAGCTAATATTACCAGGCAAGTCAATATTACCCATCAAAGAATTTTTACCTAAAAATGTTGTATAAAAAATTCGCTGAATTAGGGCAGGGACTAATAAAAAAACCTTTTACGTAATAACCGACAACTCTGTAGGCTTCTTGATTAAATGAGAGAAACCACGAGGGAGAACCTTTTGCGTATGACAAAAAGATGTATAGAGGTCAAATGCGTCCCACAGGAACAAATGTGGAAAAATAAATAATTAACGTAGAAACCCAGACCCGCTATCATTTCGGTCCATACCGATGCGCAAGTTACAAGCCTACTCAAGCGTGTATCATCAAAAATCTCTATGTTAATCGCATGTTTTCGTTCGCATATTTTTGCCTTTTAATAACAGCGTGTAAAATTCATTTCATCCCGACAATTTTCAACATGAGCCATACAGAGCCCATTCAGGGCACGTAAAAAAGTTCGAAAAGAAATATTGTTCATGCAGCAGGACCAAATGAGATTAAAAAGAATTACTATCTCTAGGGGCTTACTTACAAGGATCATTATTCGCCGTTAGAAACAAGATGATTCATACGATTTGTTTTTAGTAAGGAAAATTTCCTAACGACCGTCACAGGTCAGTTACACAAATGATTAAGGACCAAAATTACTCAAACGCGTTAAAAATACAGTCTAGTGCGCGTCACCAGAAGCTATAAACAAGACAAATGACAGGAAGACTGGCAACGACACTTTTTATATGAAAATATCTTCAAGGCAAACAATGGAGAATTAGAAACTAGGCTACTCTCACAGTATCACATGTTGGTCATCGGTAGGATAACATAGATAGCGATACAACCAATTTGGAAATACTAGTATGACTAGACTACAAGTACAATAATCTGATAACCATATAAACAATACAGGCTACGATTACAATAAAAAAACGATGTATTGTGTGTTTTTAAACAAAAAGACTTTGGGATAACTATCTACGACACGTGTTCGTGTTATAAACAAAACATATACTTATTGTATACTATGCGACTGTATGTACATATACCTACGTGCAGCAGAAAACTCAATTATCGGTTTTATCACCCGTTTAATAGGGTGCATTATAGCATGGTCATTACGCAGTCCAAAGTGTCTGTCCACGACCGTTATCACATTATGCAACAGCTTTGAGTACGCGCAGTAAATTATATGCTGATGAACTTTAAAGAGAAACGTGGTGTTTTACTAATACATCTCTCTTGTGCTAATGTAAAAGAGTGGCGCCACCGCCATAGAAAACGATATTAACACAAAATAAATCCTATGAAAAAAATAAGAAAGACACTTAAATTTGCGAAGCAAACCACGCTCCTACGAAGATAGTACCATTAATTATATTGATCACACTCGTAGTCTATGACGTTCTTCTATTAAAATTGGTAGGTCTCATTAACCTATCTATCGAAGATGCATCTAAATTGGTTTAATAAAGCCATATGGTAGGTACTTAAACGGATTACTGGATGAGCCGGCACAAGACGGGTATTCGATTCAATTTAGGTCAGTTGGCTATTTTTAATGCGCCCGACGGAATATTCTAGTTCACTGTCAAAGATAGCCAGTTGTAAGTGTACTACTATACTCTTAAGTCGTCTGTGTGCAGTGTCTTGGCAACAGATGCCATCAACATGTAGTCACTTCCTTAAAGTGTCGTAAGAGATCACTATTCAATTGTTTCTAGGAAGTCGATAGCACCGTGTTGCATTAGTCTAACATTATAACTACGAGAGCACATTTAGGAAATAGAATACCCATAGCCAGCAATGAATATAAATAGGAGAATTATACAATTTGTAACACGAATATAGGAGGCATGTAAGAGGTACTTTATAACCACTTGACAACGGAGTTGGATTGATAGAATGCAGTTACGACACAGCTCCTGCCAACTATGGAGCCTTATTACAATTGTCATAAACATTATTGTTTGGTATATGTACTGAACACATTGTGCTTAGAGTAATAATAAATCAATGAACACGAATACCCAGTACTTATTACAATAACATTAGTTGTTCATGTAGAGTCCTAAGTATAATACGCTTAAATTAACACTTGAGACAAACATGTCCTATTTAAATAAAAGCAGAGGAGGTTGCAAATAGCCGACATGACCTACATAGTCAATCGCTTGACACCTGATACCACCGAGAGAAATATCACGGCTAAATCTATATCCGAGTCGGAAATCGATTTATGTGGAAGTGATTACAAACCAAAGAATCTGGAAGTTATAGATGTCAGCAAAATATTGTATCTATGTACTCATGTAGCCAATAAAAAAATATGGATTATGACGTTGAAAAACATGTTAATTACAGCGGTAGAAAAAAACCAACAATGTTCAGCAGGAATACTTCCTTTCTTATTCAGGAGGGGAAAAAAGAAACGTAAATAACCGGCTAATTATGCCAAGTTAGAAACTTTTCCATGGATTTTTTATTTGCTTACTGGCGCTGAAAACTATATAGGTACAGTTTTCGCGATGGACACCACTAAGATGAAAATGAGGTGGTTGAAGCTGACAAAAAAAATATGCTGTAAATAAAGTCGAGTTACATAAATCCAAATTTCTGGCTAAAAATAATATTAAAGAGTCCCCAATTTGCGAATCACGACATTCCCATGTCGCCTATATAATTTTCCAAATCACCCAATATTTTATGTAGGACAAACATAATCCATTATCGATGAAGATAAAGCTTAAACGCATACTTGTGTACGGCTCATTATCCGTAATGATCGTCCAATTTGGGAAACATTATCCAGCTGGGTCTATACAGAAAAAACGACTTGATTTTCGGATAAACAGTCGCTAATGACACGCTGGCCATTTCGTAAGTAGACCGGGATATGTGGCACACGTTAATATTAAAAGCAACATTGAAAAGGCGACCTTCAGGAACTACTACATTAGAGGAAATGGATTATCTGAGAGCGAAATCGCAATTTAGAGATTTTTTTTTTTTATTGACTTTTCTTTTGATTTATACAAAACAAATGCATCAACAATATTATTTTCCGTTTGATATGCAAATCACAACGAGGCGTATCACTACACAACGTTTTCGAAATAGCTAATTAAAGTCAATTGGCAGTCATTGACATCAATTAATTGATTGACACAGTACTCGTTTCCTTTGTAAACAACCCATTAAACTGGACGGGCCTGGGTTTAAATTCATTACTTCAAACTCCTTGAAGAACGAGAAACTTCAGAGGATACAACGGTACGAAGTTAGAACAGTGCAAGAATCAAGTTGGACGTTTAAAAGTTAGGAAATGCAGTGCTTGTTCCGTTTCAAAGTATTCCCCTTTAGGTCTGAAGTTTTACATCAAATATTAAGTGATAGAATTATTTATAATTATTTTTGTATATTACAATTTTCTACCAAAATAGAAGCTAAAGCTTTACTGTGATTTATTTGTTATGAGAACTACATTTAGGTTTAGTTTTAAGGGGTTTCCAATATTTGGGAAGTGGTGACTGGGAGGATTTGTTACTTCAGGTCGATTCCGATGAAGTTAAGTACTAAAAACTGCTAAGTAGTGACCCTAAATGTCTCGTTACTAATATCCGAATACTTCCAAACTAGTTAACGCTCGTTGAACTCGAGATGAGCCGCAGTGCGGCTGCCGCATCGATCGTCAGGCCTATCCCAAGCTATCCCGGAAACCACTGCGCCGTTTAGCCTGCTGGAAACGGAACATGATCCTCCTACGCGAAATGTTCTGGGAATTAATGTTAGCAAGAAATATTACGGCACGTCTTGTAATTTACATGTTTGAGGAAACTGGTGGGATTTTGGAAATATGACAGGTAATTTATTTTTCTTCAAAGTTAACTCCTAATTTGATAATAACACTTGTCAATTATTGACGAATTAGCGCGTCATTCGTGACTTCGTGATCAATGTGTAACCGTAAGATGACAGAACAACTGAGCATCACGTGATCGAAGACCTTGACTATTTATTTCTTTTTATTGCCGTACTTAAATGAAAAAGCCACAATTGTCCCATAATGAGGCCGAGATGCATATATATTTATTTCAATAGGAGTTTGAAGGCAAAGCGTTTATGGAATAGTTTATAAATAGCTTCAGTAAAAGATGACTATTGTTGCTACACAAACCTTTGCCGATTATCTCAAATCTAAAAAGAAAGAAATAAATTCTACAACATACAAGAAGAGTCAGCAGCTTTTACCGAAACAATACAAGCAACAGTTACATCTACTAAAAAGCAAAATACGAGCGCTTAATATGCAGAAAGTAATATAAATCCTGTGTCACAAGTCCCGTTCCATTTCCCTCTCATGGTGTTTGACCCCATCGGGATATTTGTCGCGACTTTACTGGCGGATCATAATATGAATCAGGCTTCTCGTCGCCAGCTATACGTTGATTTATGTACAATAGGACTCCATAAGTCACGAAACTATTCCGAACTAGATTGAGACAGTGAAACTCTGTTATTATTTTGAAGAAATGTGCGAAAGACGTACCAAAGTTTTTAGTTATCTGTCACTTTTCGAAATATTCACAATTATTTATCGGCTAGTAGTGTTAACTAGCCGATAAATAATTTATTTAGATTGAATGATTAAGTGAATACTTTCGTCGTAAAATAAATCTAATTCCTTTGTAAACAATTCCGCTATGTCATAACAACTATTAAATGTTAGTAAAACTAATTCAATTCAGACGGTTTATTCATAATTACAAAACATACCTAAGTCAGTATTCGAAATATATTGGCTGTTGATTCAGATTTTGATTTCGTCCTAAATTAACCTCTCTTCTGGTGATTTTTCAATTATTTCGCGACGTGACGGGCAATGGCCTTCATTATTAGTAAACAATATCGCGTTAAGTTATGCCACACGTGATCCGGTTTGCGTATTAGGACGAAATGCGAACACGATCATTGTTTGGCGATCAATGCATTCAATGAATCTACGCACCTTTGTTACTAAGTAGTAAGAACTTATCGGATGATATTCGTACAACTCCGAGGCTTTGATCAAAGCAATCGATGGTTCTGGATGCTCTTGGGACTGTAATTCAATTTCGAAGCGAAAAGGATTGTATGCGATAAGTTGGACTGTGCTGACCTATGAATCAGTCTTGTCCTGTTGACCTTTCATTTCATGTTGACCGAACAAAAAGTTTAGTCTTATTTTTATTTGGCATCTGAAAACTACCAATTTCAATTGGTATTTGGCTACAACTTTAAATCCATTGACATTACACAACATTATTTTTACTCTATTTTAGAGAATAAAATTTCGGAAGATATTAGGTAAAGAACTTTTGAAATAGAATATAAGAGTTATGTGAAAAATATTTATAGTTCCTGCTAGTCTCGGCAGTCAGTCTAGTCAATCGTGACCTTACTGAATGAAGCATGTCACGTCGTGACTAAATACGAAGGCATTGCCAAGAAATTAAACGTGATAGGCAATAACGAGTTCTTAATAAAATACTCGGACTGCAACTTTATTGCGATAAAACGGGCAAATTAAAGCTTGAGAGCGTCTCTCAAGGTCCCTCTTATTCTCTTACGAAGAAAACGTCTCTAAATTCGTCTCGTGAATATTCCTAAGCATGTTATTAGACACGTGATATGTGACCTCACGTGTGGTGCTAAAGTCTGCCGCGAAAGTTACAAACGAGTAGGCGTTAGGTACATACGCATGGTGATCGCGTGAGGGACTACGTCACACCGTCCGTCGGTGTCCCAGGCTAAGAACCAGAAATAAAATTAATAATCTGTTGGATAGGGAAATGTTAAAGCGCGCCAAATGCGCAATTTTAGATGGTTACCGCCAAAAATTCGAGCCATGTGCTAAAATTGGTTTCTGTAAATATGGATTCTGTAAATTAGGACGAGGTAACTGCTATCTATAATTGAGAATGTTTTTACAATGTTGTTAAAAAGCAGAGATGTAATTATTAAAGACTAATGGCCTTTCCTTTCTGCGGTGCATAAACCTTGATTTTTAGCACACCTACACAATGCTTTGCCCTCCTTTTAATTTAATTTAGAAAACTTATCTCTATGAAGGAGTTATTTGTGTTCATTAAAACATAGTATGTTGTAATAATGTTCTTATCTACTTTTTGAGGTCTATGGTTGTTACATTGTAGTGTTTAATAACAGAATACTTCATACAATAGGTAATCAAGGAGCGAGTAGCACATACAAACAGGCCAAAGATAAGCTATAAATAAATTGGTAACTAATGATTCATGTTTCTAATGGCTTGTGTGCTTTAAATAACTGAGAAGGATAGTGTTAAAAAATAAAGACATTATTTCACTTTGACTACCAACTATTTTTAATTAATGATACTTAGTTTGGAATATAATGCCTATTAACGGCCAATTTCAGTGACACAAAGTTTATTTCATCAGTAGGTTAAATAATACATTATATTTTTTTATATAAACTGCAATTTTGTGAAACCTAGTTTTTGTCCAAGCTTACTAAGGGAACTTCTATCAGTTGATTTAGGAACAAAAGTTCTAAATGAAATCTTTATATTTAACTATTGAAAGTTATTGATTATAATATAAAATGGTTTACCATAATCACTCATCATTTGCCTAAGTAGGTAATTGACTATTTTGTACTGTTTTATAAAAACATATAAAAAATTGATCGATTTAATTAATTTACTATCTGTAGAAGCTCCCAAATTAAATATTCCTTAATATCCTTTTCCATATGAAATGTCCATCACATAGATTTTAGTATGAATTACCACATGGCTAAACTATTTAATTTAGATTAGATTTACGATTCTTACATTGGTGTAACCACGGTGTTGGGTATAAAGGTATGATTTATAGTAACTGCGATCAAAACTCAATCTTTCATATACATTTCAAGCCATATGTTAAACAGAACACTATGAACAGCTGGTGGGTAACCTTCAAATCTCTATAATATTAGATTTAGAAAGTTCCACCTGGAAATACTAAGAAATAATTATGTTACTGGTAGGTGCCAAAGAGGTAATTTTTTTTTTTAGTTTTCTTCTTTATGTCAATAGAAGGTAATACAATGTTTGTGTAAATTTTAAAATTTTTAGAGTCAATACCTCCTCTTTATAACAATGTCACCTCTGTGTTTCGATGTCATTTTTATTTGAACATGTTAATGCTATAACTAAATTTCAGGAATTATTGGGGGTTATATCGGCATACGCTCTTTCGCGTTATAAATACCCGAATAAATTATTTTAGGACACCTTGTAAACTTCGTATCATATTATCCAGTGACGGCTTTATTACATAAAAGTTGCCGTAAAAGTATTAATCATACTATTAAAAGTCATTTTATCGAACAATTACCACCAACTTGAATAGATTTAATTAAAATTCACGCATGGCTAGATTCACGTTTACCTCCCTTTCAGCAAATCGAAAATTATAGGAGCAAAACACTTACCAAAATACTTTACTCGACTGGACGATGCTAGAAAACAGCTCGGATCATCGCAATACTTGTGGTAAAATCACTAAACACCAAACGAAAACAGATGAAAGTCGATAAATAGTGAAAACAACAAAAGATTGTAAAAATGTTCTAGGCACTTGGGTTTCGTTTTCGGTTGCTCTATAAAGAGGTAATGAACTACTTTGAAATACTAATGTAAGTTGAATTATTACGTCAACAAGAAAAAATTGCGGGCTTTATTGAAAATATCAAACCTTCGAATAAAATTCAACAAACTTATAATTCGAAAAATCAGACGAAATAACTACCTCGAGCGATTCTAGAGAATGGAAATGAATGAAAATAACAACTAGAGCAGCAGCAAAAAAAGAGCTGTGTGACTCGTGTGAAAAATTTGTATTTACCATGACGAGAATATCATACAGCAGAAAAAGTAATCTCAGAATCAAACAACATAAACGTTTACTTTTTTGTTTGTGGGTTGTAACTATTCCTCTTTATTGTATTTTATGCACATGAAATGTCTGAAATTAAATACATAAGTTATAGGAACCTCTGCTATCATGAAAACCTACTGCGCACATCGATCGACGTTTCGTTTCACACATTCAAAAATTATGAGATAGTTGACTAACCTGCTTGTCAGCCAGCAATGTCAGCTGTCAAACAAAATTTTTGAACGTTTGAATTTTGTAAACCGCCTCTGGTACATACGATCGCTTTGTTTTAATTTGATTTCTATAATTAATAAGTTACTTCCCAACAATGGCAAAGGCGGTATTAGAAAGCCGTCCTTTATTTTTAGTTGAAGAGAGAGTTAAGACTTTTAAGAACTGGCCATTCAGTGCAAAAGATAAGTGTAACGTACGAAACATGGCGGAAGCTGGCTTTTATTCAGTGGCGACGGGGGACGAGGACGCCGATGCTGCTAAATGTTTCCTATGTGGCAAGGAATTAGATGGCTGGGAGGCTAAGGATGATCCTTGGGAAGAACATAAGAGTCATGCTATGAAATGTGCGTTTGTTCAGATAGGAAAAAAGGAGGATGAACTACTGGTAAGTTGTAGCTTGTGTTATTGTTTAGTCCTGCAACAGAAAAGCTCAGAGTGATTAAAAAAAACATCCATGCAACTGTAATTAAATGGAATCTTTTGATAAGCGGTGTTTTATAATGTGTGTTTTCTTTGGATTCAAATATATCAGTAGCAATAGAAACCAAACACCAGTAAAACTTTTCTGCCCATCTAATATGTTAAGACAATAATACTATTCTACTTCACATTTTGTTTTCAGCTATCAGAATTCTTGTCAGTAATAAAACAATACATGGTGAACGAGACCAAGCGAATCGCTGAAGTGGCTAAGGAACAGGTTGAAGAGAAAGCTAAAGCAGTTCGGAGAAGATGTCTAGGAAGAAAATAAGATTTTAACTTTAATGATATTGTGTAAATTAGAATGTAACTTAATAATATTGATTATGTATTGGATGAAATAATTTTAATTATATGTTTTGTGATTTATTACTGTGCGTCTTTATTTCTTCTATATAAATGTAATAAGGAATTTAGTTTGTAAAAGACAAAAAGGCAGAACTAACAAAATAGCAGATATAACTAGAGAATTCATTAAAGCTGTTAAATTAAAATTGATCTACTGTTGATTAATCTACTTCCCAAGCGAACTGTGTAGGTACATATTATGGTTGTATTTTGCTAATGTTAATTTCACCTGATGCAACCTCTATGTAACAAGGCATGATCATTAATTTCTTTTTTATTATGTCATTATGTTGGTAACCATAACTAGTTTGATTACATGTTGCTATGCAACCATCATAACAAACATCAAGACAAGTCTTCTGATTGACAATATTTTTTAATACTCTCTATTTTATTATACAAGTATAATTTAATATATTAGACATTAACAGAAAAGACTGAAGTGTGAAGATGGGTGATGTGAAAAGCTTGGAGTCATATGCTATCATTGGATTTGATGGTATGTTTATTAACTATTCAACAGGTTCTTGTTTTGTTTGTAAAAGTTATATTCAAGCTTAACTATGTCACTACACACCTTCTAAATTTTATTAAAAAACTAGGAATATCCTGCAAAAATTAAATATTATACACTCAATGATAGTGATAAAAAATGGATGCCAAGTACATGAAAATTTTGTTAGACTTTAATCTTTCACTGAGCACTTTGAATATGCATCATATATCAGCAAAGTTATTTAGCTCTTATAAAATTGCGTTTATGACACCTTCCAGGATCCGCCATCAGAGGTCTAAAAGTCCATCCAGACAGTGAACATATTGTGTATCCAATGGGTAACAAGGTTTGCATCCAAGAGTGGAAGACCAAGAAAATGTTCTTCCTCAGTGGCCACACAAACAGCGTGTCGACAGTCGCGTTGTCTCCTAAAGGCACCTTCGTGGGGTCAGGCCAAATAAATCATATTGGTTTCAAAGCTTCTGCTAAGGTGTGGGATTTTAAGAAAAAGACGTTGATTGGGAGTCATGAGCTGCATAAGGTAAATGCACTAGTTAATTTGTCTGTCTTGCTTGCAGCATTATATATAGGTACCTAATATTAAAGTGCCCTGACGTCACTAGGTCCGCGTGGAAGCGCTAACATTTTCAGCAGACGAGCGCTACATGATATCCCTTGGGGGTCGTGATGACGGCTGCGTGGTGCTGTGGGATTGTTTTGCAGGTTCAGCCACGGGCACCGCCGCGGCCTCCAAACTAACTACAGGAGATGCTATGACGCTAACTGCTCTCAATTTGAGGGTGAACTCATTTGTTACTGGTGGAGATTGTGAGTTTTATGCATTATTATAATATACTACCTGTCCCCAGCGGTTTCACCCGCATCTTTGGTTACTGCTCCGCTCCCGTGTGTCTTAGCGTGATGGTATATAGTCTATAGCCTTCCTCGATAAATGGGCTATCTAACACTGAAAGAATTTTTCAAATCGAACCAGGAGTTTAGGAGAAGCGCGTTCAAGAAAACAAACAAACTCTTCAGCTTTATATCTATCATCGATCTTTTTTAATAAGTTATATTTCTATGGATGTCCATTCCTACGAGTAATACGACAGTAAATAAAAAATGCCAGCAGTGAAACATAAGGATTATTTACATCTATTATCCACTATGTTCAAGCCAACCTTAGGGTGTGGAACATTCGCGCCGAGAGCAAGAATCTGGACGTGGTCGACGTGTCGCTCGGCAAGCTTCGGCGCAGCGTGCGATGCATCGCGGTTAGCAGGGACGATACCTACGGATATGCGGGCACTACGTGAGTAACTTTATCGGCCTAGTTGGCTTATTTCTAGAACATGTACTGAACATGAACACTTACACTCGACACATGTGTGAAATTCTTTCCGGCAGCAAGAATTGGACAGACGCCAGCACATCAAGCTACCCCTAAACTGAAAAAAATGCCCAATCAACTTTGAACCATTATGCTTCCGCGATAATGTTGAAAATCTATTAAGGAAAGACAGATTGTAGTAGCTTGATGGCGTCTTACAACACAATAACGCCTGTAAGCGCAACAGACATTACGGGATACGCTGGTATCTACAATGAAAGTTTCTTTCTAGACCACTAGTGTAAGGAACAGAAAAAGTGTTGTGTATATCCTGGCTGATCTAAATTACATTGATATCTTTACCTGCCCCCCATCCTCTTCCAGAACCGGTGACATGATAAAGTTCTCAATTAACTACCCAGCCGACCCTACTGCTTCGCTCAGTATGTGCAAGCCTGCGCTAATCGGCTGCCTCGCCAAGTGCGGCCCATGGAAGAAGGGTAGGAGACCTGAATCTCTCTGCTATAGTCAAGGTTTGTAAATGAAGAAAATTTTAGTCCCTCCCAGTAACCATTATCCTGTAAGCAGCACAATCCACAGCAACAAAAATATTTTTCAGGAATTGAATCGATACTTATTATGGACGATGGATGTCTTATTGTGGGAGGTGGAGACGGCACTATTGATGTGCTGGACGAGATCAACTGGAAGGGATCGTTTCCCAAAGGCAAGATACTCGACCCCAACAAGCCTCATTTTAAAGCTGTAAGTATTTCTTCTAGTATGAAGCTTTTTTAAGACTCAGAGAAAGTTCTGGTACCTGCTAGGAAATCTAGAGTGTCTCCTCTCAAGTACAAGGGCCAATTTACTTATCCACTTCATCATCATCATCAGTTGTACTGAAGGTATAAACATTACCATTATCAAACCATAAAATTGTAATGAAAGATATAGCTACTCAGTACTTATTTAAATACTCAGGCGTTACGTTACAGAGATATATCGCCAAAATCTAGCATATCTCATTTCAGCTTAAATCAACAAAGCTGGATGGCAGTATAACCTCCCTAGAGCTGATGGAGTCACCTACAATGCAAGGCAACAGACGGCTCCTCCTAGCCGGCACCAGAAGCAGCGAGATATACGCTATCAACGTGGCTACATTCAACCCGACGTTGGTCGTCACCTGCCATCGTTGTGCCATCAATGATATCGCGTTTCCAAGGTACATTATACGGTTAATTTCGTGACTATTCTTATTTTTGCGAAACGTATTTTTTTTAATCTGTCTTTTATGAAGTCAGACAGTTTTACGAAAATATTTAATGTGACATTGCCTAACATTTAATTTCTCTGTGGGATTTAATAGACCTTAATTCTAAAATCGTCTATATTCGGTATATTTATGACGCTTTTACTATCCGTTGGTCATGATTCCAGCTTTCGGACAACTATGAATAAAATATCGGTCATTGGTCATCAGCGTTTTAACCGTCCCACTGTTGGACACAGCGGCCTCTTCTCACACAGAGAAGGATTGAGCGTTGATCAACACACTTGCTCAGCTCAATGCAGGCTTTATAGTCCAGGTTTCCTCGAGTTGCTTTCCTTCACTTTTAATCAGTCATTACTGTTCAAGATATACGTACTAAGGAAGTACATATAATTTAGAAAAGTTCATTGCCTGGAATAGATACCGCACGTTCGTTCTTGACAAGCTAGTGCTTCAATCACGACTTAATAATACATAGGTCCATCACCAGCCATTATGAAAGTTATTTCGGCTATTTCAGGGGCATGTCAGGAGTATTTGCCACAGCCGGGTCTGGTGACGTCAGAGTGTGGTGTCTGGAAACCTGTCAGGAGTTGTTGAGGATCGTAGTGCCCAATTTTACATGTTCCGCCGTGTTGTTTTCTGGCGATGGCAAGTCTATTGTCTCGGGTATGTTAACTTGTCGTCCTTTTAAGAATTTAGGTCCCTATACAGGAGCCACACTGTGGGCGGTAATAACTAATCGGCCCCTTAGAACCAAGGTCTGCCTGGGCTACGGGTTTTTCGTTAGAGTTATCGTGGCCCTGGCCCACAGGGACATCCAGAAGGAACATATAGATTTTAGACAGTAAGTGTCTGACACTCCCTGCAACCTCAGCGGGATAGAGATAATTTGAAGATTTCCCACGAAAAAAAAAAAAAACCAGTGGTCGTAACTAAACCAAATGGGCTCGAATTAGAGCAAAATAATTGAAGTAAACAGATAAACAGATTTTTCTTAAACGCGACACCCAAAACTCCTCGGAGCGCAATTTATTCTATGAATTTGCATCTAACTGATTAGTCTTCGAAGAAATGTACCTAAATGACTAGCTGGTAATTGTTTGGTGTGTCAGCTTGGAACGACGGCAACATCCGTGCATTCACTCCTCTGACGGGTCGACTGATCTACTGCATCTTCAACACGCACAATAAAGGCACTTCTGCGCTGGACATGACCACCGACGGTAGGACGCTCATCTCCGGCGGATGTGAGGGACAGGTTTGTCTTCCATAATGTTATTATAATATCTAAGTATTGACGTGGTAGTATTATCCAACACTGGGAGCATTCTTACAATGGGTAATAAAGGCTCATATCGAAAAAAAATAGTCTGTGATTGAAATTTGCTGTATCAGGGTCCATGATTGATACCATGTCATTTATATTACCATCTTATTTTATATTGTGGATTTGCAATAAAGATTATGATTATTATGATTTTGAAAATTCTCTGTAAATATATCCTTATTCATCCAGAAATTGCTTCTAGGCTAGGTTTCAGTATTGTACCCTACAAGAGAGTGACAATAGAAATAGAACAGTTCATGTAGTTGACTGCTCGACTTCTAAAATTGGTTTTTAATCATGTTATAAACAACGGCAGGTTTTATCCTCAATTTATTTGATTACAAAACATAGGTCCGAGTGTGGGACATAAAGCCAGAACGCCAGACCCTGAAGAAGGTGCTGAAAGAACACAAGAGCCCGGTGTCCGCCATACAGGTGTCGCCGAATAACACTGAGGCTGTCAGCGCTGGTACTGATGGTTCCTGCATTATATGGGATTTGATGTAAGTTATTTTATCTCACTCTAGCCGGGCCTGAGCCGGTGGCTAAGTAAAAGCCGCATGAGTCGATCGATCATAGGGTGGTCTGTGGATGGGTGACCATCTTGTCATGACGAGTTCCTCCGTGTTTCGGAAGGCATGTAGGCACCCTACATTTGTGGGTCCCGGCTGTCATTTGTACATATTTGGCAGTCGTTACGGGTAGTCAGAAGCCAGAAAGTCTGAGAGGCAAGCAGTCTTACCGATGGATATCGAGTTGCCCATGTAGATAACTGGGTTGAGGAGATCAGGTAGACAGTTCCTCCACGTAAACACTAGTACTCAGCTGCATCAAGACTGGAAGCTGACCTCAACGTAGTTTGGGAAAAGGCTCGGCAGATGATCTCAATCTTTCATATGTCAACGCTATTGTCTACTTCACGTAGTGGGATGCCGAATCTATGATGAAAACTGTAGTATGCATGTACTTTTAATCCCCCAGTTCGCTATCCCGTCGTCAAGTGATGTACGCAAACACGCTGTTTATGTGTGTGTGTTTTGAGCCACAAGGCTGTCAGCTGCTAACAGGCGGGTCCGACAGACGAGTGGCGTATTGGGAGACAGGCAGCGGCAATCTGGCTAGAGAAGTAAGACTTCATCCTTCTTTGCAGTTACATTATGTACCTAAATAAAAAATTTAGAGGAGAGACAATAAGGCAGTCTATTTAGTGCAAAAATTACGTAGTTATTCAAAAATATATTATTTTCTTACAGCAAACTACTCGTCAGCCGTAGATACATTTATGAGATCACCAAGATAAAATGAACATGTTAATTTCACAATATCTAATTATCTGAATAGCCACTACACATCTACTGAATATATAAAAAAATGGAATAGAATTTTATGAAATTATCCACTAAATAAGTAACTGGACCTTATTCATAATTTTAAATTACAAGTTAAAATTTTGGTATCTCATTTCAGCTGGAAGCGAGCAAAGTGGGCGCTGTAAACGGCTTACATATCACTCAGAATGGAGAACTCTTCGCTACTGGAGGCAACGATCAAATGGTTAAGGTGAGTGCAACGATCAAAGTGTCGTGAAAACGGGAATTGTGAGTCTTCGCGTCAATGACATTACAGTATGGTGTGACCCTCACTATCAGACCCTGTACTGGCAAACATCTTCCCCAGATAGATGTTCGTTCTTAAGTATGTTTGTTGTGACTGGCAGTTATGGAAGTACCAGGAAGGCATATACACGCACATGGGGCTGGGGCACGCGGGCGCGGTCACGTGCACGCGCTTCAGCCCCGACGCGCGCTACATCGTCAGCTCCTGCGCCGCCGGCAGCATCATCGTGTGGCGCGTGCCTGAGGTACGCCTGCTCACACGATACCTCACATTCAGATATCGTTCAGGCTAAGTACCCAATATTATATTATGGCAATGGAAACTGATCATCATCACCAGTGACAAGGTATATAGGTTGTAACGAAAAGTGGAAAATATTGGAAGTTTCATAGAAAATTTTACCTAGCTGCCTAAATTTTGTATGGAGTCGCATTTTTTTATTGAATTTAGTATTTTTTCTGTTGAATGTTGTTCAGTTTTACGAGTATATTGACCTCCCTTCGCATGTACATATACCCCCTTTCCATTATATAGATTTTCCGTATATATAACATATATTTATTACATAGATAATTGCTTACACTCCTCAATATCAATATTTAAAGCCGTTCTCTTCCCAAAACAGCAATATATCCACAAGGAGTCCACGCCGCCCAAAAGCAAGACTGCGTCGGCGTCGTCCCACAAGACGTTAGAGGACGAGCTGCGCCTGCCGCTGGACAAGGCCGCGCACAAGGCGGCCGGCGACCGGCCCTATGTGCCCGCCGCGCCGAATAAGGTAGGCTTACCTACATATATTTCTTATGAGGACCAAAGAAAAAAATGGAAACAGAGGTGAGATTACCCGAATGGTAGGTAACTGGAATGTGAAGGGAGTTAATGTTTAAATGACGCTTGCTAAGGCAAGAATTGAAAGAGTACTGTAGGGGGAAACATTGCACAACGGTAACCATTCATTTGTAATGTAGGTTAGTACCTATATTTAGCCTTTTGCCTAGCAATCTATCTATAAAAACATAGGTAACCATCAATCTGTTAGTGTCAAGCACACTGCTTTAAACTAATAAAACAAAATCATTATATCAAATGAAATAATATTTATATAATAAAAGGTCAAACGTAAACCTGCCTTACTATAAACCAGGACTTACAGTTACTGAAAGTAATTTGCCATATTTTGCGGGCAGAAGCTGATGATTTTCAAGGACCTTTGAAAGACATTGGTACAAAAATAACAAAACTATGTTAATTTATATTTCTAGACAGAGAAAATCGAAGCAATGGATACAACTCGCGGCAGCGTGCACTCGTGCTGCCCGTGCGACGACACCGCCCGCACCGACCTCAGCAAGAAGAGCGACAAACCCAAACCCAGCCCCGCCCCCACCAAGTGCTGTAAACCACCAGGTACGACAAGGAGAAATAAATAATATCTATGTTCTTATATACAATAATGTACATGTTTTGATACAATATAGCTAAAAGAGTTTGCCTAAAACGTTGACGTCGTTTTATGAAAGTATTTGGACGTTGGTCCAACGCGAACCGGCGGATGCGCCGCAAAGATACTGAGAATAAATCAATTCAAAATAAACCTTAACTCGTATGAAATGCGGTTGAAATCGGCAGTCGCACGTCTGTTCTCGGGGCAGCTTGGTCTCCGCGCGCAACCCGTTGCATTAAGGCCTTTAACATGTCGTTTTATATGTATTAGCAAGCATTCGTTTATTTACTATTTTATCTACTTCGTCCCAGGTAAGGCCTATTCACAGAAGTGAAGCAGAGGCTGCGGTGAGAAAAATACTAAAAAATAAATAACCTGTATTGCATTAGCATAGCATTAAAGCAGAAAATACAACTCTTAAAATGAATCCTATTGGCTATAATAATATATTATATTTGGCTATATTAATATATTCGTTTCTCCGCACCGCCGCCACGCTCTGCTTCTGTAGACAGGCCTAAGCACAAGTGATAAAATTACTATAGCACAACTAATGTTTAAACATGTAACCAAGTTTGTATCACTTCAGATATGCCTTCAGTAGTTATAATGATGTTCTATTATTTCCCTAGATAACCTACCAACGCGAACGACAAGTAAAGAATATGTAAGCGGCAGCGGCGACAAAAAGTAGGCCCACATATTTCGAGTGTTGTGCCTAAGCGATTGCGTAGCAGACTGCTTTCCATTGCTGACCATGTATAGCAGTGGAAGCAAATAACCATAAGGTGTTACAATTGGCCCTAAGTATTCATCACTCTCGAATAATATTATTATATATTTTTTTTTTTTCATAAAATAAATGTGTTTGGAATATATTTAGTTTTATTTTCAAAACAAAAAGAACTATCGAAATATGTTTTAAAAAAATGTAACAAAAAATTGCCATTATAACTTTATTAAATACACTTAGAATTAATATAATATCACATTTTCAAAATGCACACACAATAATTATTCTCACAGCAAGCATTTTGACAGTACTTGCAATTTTTTATAAAAAAAAAAACCAGTACAGGAATAATTCAGGTTTTATGAAATCAGTTGCAAAATATGCTTTTAAAAAAAAAAAACTCATGTCTCTTGTCAGTCTGTTTTGAGTTGAAATGCGACAAAAAGTGTGGCCAGATCAGATGTATCATTTGAATATATAATTTGCACTGCATAACAACCATTATATTATTCCTGGTGTGAAAACAAGTGAGAAACAATACTGACACCTTAATGTCACCAAAACTATTTTATTTTAACTTGCACTATAAAATAGCTCCCTCAAATTAAAAGGCTGACTGATGTTGACTATCAAATGAGACCGAGACAAAATACAATTTTGCTCAATAACAGAAAAATATCAGAAAATATATAACAGTTCCTATGACTGACTAGAAATAAACTAAAGGAACAAATTTTGTTTTTATACACATTAAGATAAAGTACTTAATTTCTGGGGGATTCTATCTTTGATCAATAAAATTATATTATTTGGTAATAAAGTTTTTTTTTTCACTTCTAAATTCTGTGCTTCCATCAAAATGTACAAGACCACAGACACAACAATATGCATTTAAAATATCAATGTGAATGATTTTCCACGCTGAACCTTAAGTAATATATATATGCTTACATAGTAAATTCAAGCCCCTTACTCGTTAAAATTGTCTTATTAGCTCACGTAACTTACTACGGTGCACAGCATTTCAGCCCCACGCTTGACTTTTGCAGTAATGCAACACTAGTTTACCATCCGTTCCAAAACACTCGTAAAGGTTTTTCACTAACTGGTCTGGTGATGGTGCAAATGTCTGGTTCACATATAGGAACTGAAAAGATAAAGTAAATTATGTTAGTTATATTATCTCTTTGCACTTGGAGGAGTTCAGTTGAGAAGAAGGCTGCCTCAACTGGTTCAATTTTAAATGGACCTGTCCAATCAGCTGGTAAGCATTTGTCAGTCTTCGTTGAACTCAACAGTAATAACATAGGAGCTCAACAATCCAAAGAACATAACAGCAGAAAGGACATTTGGGACATTTAGCAGCATTCCCCCACAGAAGAATACCGTATGACATCATACTATGAAAATAACTAAAGTAAACTAAACGAGTTGTACCTACATCCGTCAAGTAACGGATCTTTCTAACGGCGTAGGCTGCAGAACTGAGCATTTTATTTATATAAATTTCGATTACTTTTCTATTTGTGGGCCCTACTGTAACTTGGCATCTAAAGTGATACCTAAGAAGACTGTTGTATCAACAGGGCGCAACGTAACGTAATTTATCTGGATTAAACCAGTGTATATTTTTTGAGAGCGCGATATTTACATTATCCGTCATTAGCTGCGGACATTTTAGTTTAAATAAGAGAGAAGTATCATCTGCAAACATCAATATCTCATGATTATCCCTTAACAAGGTAAGTTAGTCATTTATATAAATCAAGAATAGAAATGGGCCAAGAATTGCACCCTGCAGAACACCCATTTTAAGCACAGATCCCAGAGATCTTTTACCGTTAACGTAAACTTTTTGAATCCTATGGCTTAGGTATGAAGCAATAAGATCCAGTGAAGGATTTTGTATTCAGTAGTGGTAAAGCTTCCTGATCAAGGTTTCATGAAAAACGCAGTCAAAGGCCTTGGATAAATCACAAAAAATACCCAAAGCAACACATGAAATATCCCATGCGTCAAAGACGTGGCCTAAAAGTTCAACACCGGCATTGGTTGTTGAACGAACCCTTGTGAAATGAAACTGTTTATCATGTTATAATTTGTGCATATTGAAGAATCTCTGCATCTGATTAAGATTTCAAAAATCAATTTTTCAAAGATTTTACTTAATGTAGGTAGCACTGAGATAGGTCTGTAATTAGTGGGGTCTGAAGTGCTACCTGACTTAAATAATGGTATAATTTTACTATTTTGCTTCATAAGATCAGGAAACTTATACCAATTTTGACTCAATACAATTATTGAAAATATTTGCCAAGGTGGGTGCAACAGTGTTAATAATAGACCTAGTTTTAAAGTTTTAAAATCTTACCAGTTTCTCTTCAGGTTCTAATTTAAGATACTTTTTCACAAACTCCATGATCCATCCAATTGGCTTTTCTGCATCCACTGCCCACTTCTTCTTTTTCATAATTGGAGCATTTCCTGTAGCTTTCAACAGGATGTCAACTGGAAAAATAAGTTCAACATACAATTATATGTTTAAAAAATACAGCCGAATTGAGAACCTCCCCCTTTTTTAGAAGTTGGTTGACAATAAGTTGTTTTCTATTTGTAAAAGGGACTGAGCAAACCCAAATAAAAGTATAGAACCATAACTCTAAACCTATTTTAACCATCCCCAATGGAACAAAATTTGTATGAAATTATCTATCAAATAGTGTGTTCCTTATTCATAGGTGGTGAAACAGGCCTTAGTGCCTGCAAGCAGCAGATATAATAATTTGGATAAATTCACCAGAACAATGACATGCCTGCCATAAATGTCCACCATAATTTTATAGGCGACATTGTAATAACACCAATTCAGGCACCAGTACAATGCAGTAGCAACAGTTGACCACAAAGCCACAGTAAAAATTTTAGTGTAATATACAAGATTTCAAAAGTTGTGGTGGCCTGTGGTTACAGACCCAACCTGTCAAGTATCTAATATATATCTATCTATTAGGACATCTTTTTTACACACAACGTATTAGCCCCATGGTAAGCTATTGATTAGCTTGTGTTGTGTGGCAATGCCAACACAACAGATATATGTTTGTTTGTACTTTCTAAGTATATCTTGGACACCAATGACTGTGTTTCGGATGGTACGTTAAACTGTAGGTTCTGGCTGTCATTGAACATCCTTGGCAGTTGTTACGGGTAGTCAGAAGCCAGTAAGTCTGACGCCAGTCTAACCAAGGGGTATTGGGTTGTCCGGGTACCTGGGTTGAGGAGGTCAGATAGGCACTTGCTCCTTGTAAAACACTGGTACTGAACTGAATCCGGTTAGCCTGGATGCAGACCCCAACATTGTTGGGAAAAGGATTGGGAGATGATGGTGATGATGCAAGATTTTATTTCATGAGCAAGTGGTTTAGGAATGCCAATTTCACCTAAGTATCATTCTTTCACTTTAATCAGTTCAGTAGTTTTAAGCCCGACAATAGACGAGCTCTTATATGATTAAGGATTTGATTAATGAATTACAAGAGAAGTTATTATACATGTTATAAACAAAATAGAACAAGGCAAATAAATATTTCTTGTAAATTAATTATCCAGCAATCGCAATAGAGACTAATAGGTCTTGATCAAATTATTTCGATAATGTTCAGACAATGTTAACAATTTACAAAAGCAATAAGTTTAACTGAAATCTTACTTTTCACTTTGTCGGATTTCGATCCATCTCCATTCTCTTTCTGTTCACCATCAATTTTTAAACTTTCTGTTGCATTTGATAAATCTGATTGAGCATCGTCGGGCTGCTTCTCGTCACCCATTTATTTAGCAGAAATATTCGGTTACTTATCAAAGATTGAACAGTAGAATCTTACGTAGTATATTGTATACTCTTTGAGTAGAAATAAACAAAGATTTTTTTTAATATAACCTATACCCACTGTGTGTCAGTGTCACATTTAATGTCAATTTTGAAGTTTGTCAGTCACTATGTACGAGCCTGCCCCAAGGGCAAATGAAAAAAAAAATATCACTATGTACGAGTGAGTGTACGAGTCATTTATATAATGTAATTGATAGATTACCTACAAGCCTAATGACTCGTACTAATAAAGATTGTACATAGTTAGTTTCGATCTCTTCGATGGCAAAAGTCCATTTTGAGAATCTTTTTTCCTGTAAATTAGAATACTAAATAATCTATACATAAATAATATATTCTATAATAATTCAGGAGATAACTTAGTTGCCAAAATGTTGGCCAAGACTGCCCATTTTTTTGAGCTGTTACAGTTTTTAACCAGTTAGTGTGTAATGCCTCATTTACATTCAGCCCCTGTCGCTGCTACTCGCGCTGCTGGTAATAATTTCCTTAATACTGCTGTGGCAGGATCGAGGGATATGTGTGTTTACATACTGCCCTTCTTCTCACTTTGCTTTCAAGTTCCGGCAATGGCAGACGTTTAAATTTTTGCAGCGTCTTTTAGCGATACATAATTTATTATGTGCGTCAGTAAAAAATAAAGGATTTGTCACACTGCATGCGTTCTGCGATCTCCGGTCAGTTCAAAGCGAACGCAGCCCGCATCATGAATGAACAACATTAAATTCTCATTAAATTCTTATTTAATTCCGCTAAAAGATCTAATCCTAATCTGCTACAGCAGCGCCAAAACTTCCCAAGTGGAACTAATGCTGTCAACCCCTGCCTGATACTACGCAGTGTTGCCAACTTAGTGGATTTTCCACTAAATCTGGTGGTTTAGACTTACCTTTTAGGGGTAAAATTTTGGTTTTAGTGGATTTTGTCAGTGGCTACAGTTGTTTCCATTAGTGGATAGGTACGAAATTCAACCACTAAAATGATTTACATATATTATGTAATTGCATAAATTATGCGTACATCACATTTATATGTATATCCCGTTCTCACTGATGTTAACAGAGTTAATAAATAATTTTAATCTAAAGATGCAGATCATTCAAACTATATGAAGAATTGACACATCTGATTGATGTACATACTTGTTGCAAAAACAATATTGTATAAATATATTTCATATAATTTGTAGCATAATAGGTAAAGTGTAAGTGCTTTCTGATTGGTTTGAGGGATCATCTAATTTAGTGGTTTTCTGATGGACTATGTTACTGCCACTGAACAGAGAATTACAATTACTTTAATTCACTGTTCCGTGGTTACTGCAATTTGTGCATTCCTTAAAATATGGTTGGCAACACTATACTAGTAATCTGTGGAATGGCCAATGGCGGTCACTGGCCATCTCTGCTGGCCAATCTGGCCATATTTGATTGTTTGTCCTACATGAACGTCTGTACTCTGTAGCAGTTGCTCTGATTAGGGATGAGACATACTTGTAAAAATGAATACCAGGGCTTGCAAGTACGAGTATGTAAAAATACCAGGGCTGAAAACCAGGTATTAAAATACTTGAAAGTATTTTAAGCCCAATGCGTATTTCAGTCTACTAGTCTTGTTCGTACCATGTGACAATCTTATACTTTTATAGATGAAAATGAAATCTTTCCTTCCTACTTTAATCTCAGGCTTAGGACTGTCTGCTAAGATAATTATTTTTACGATTTTTTTTTAAGTTTTTACGGTATTTTGTCCCTACACAGATTTCGGTTTACTTTATGCACAATAAACAAAAAATACTTTCAATGTCCTTCCAAGTATTTTTTTCTGTTAGGATTATGCCCCTTGTTACTAAGGCAAAACGAATCATTTTCCTATGCAAGTATTTTTTGTAGGTATCGGAGGTTCGAGGCGCAGACGTACGAGACGCGCACGTGCGGCCGAGGGCTTGCGGGCAAAACGCTTGCCAAAGGAAATTGATCCGTTTCTGTATAGAAATTAGGTCCATATCATCACATAGAAAATGTACTTCTGTTTTAAAGCCTTGATTTGATTTGGGATTGTGGGTCTTATATTAAGTAGACCATGGATAAATTTCCTATGAAAGTATTTCCTAGCCCTACCTGTGCCGGACCGGTGGCATAGCAAATACTTCAATACTTGCAAGTATTTCTGCCTCGTACCAGGGCGCCGTACTTTGAAGCGAAGCCCTGGTTTTAAAACCTGGTATGGTAAATACGTCTCATCCCTAGCTCTGATTGTGAATTGTGTTTCTTGTCTGTTACTAAAAGGAATTTGTTTTTGTCTGTTAAAGGAATTTAATCAGAAAAATAATAATATTAAGGCAAAAGTTTTTTATATATAAAAAATGGCTTCTGTAAAAGCGTGGTCTACGAAGGAAGAAGTGTTAAAGGACATTAGCAGGGCTTCGGGCCGACGCATTCCAAAAAGAGAGGAAATTGAATCCGGGCTCGTCATAGGCGACGTCCCTCCGCCTGTTCTGGAGGAAGATGGTAATATTAGCGTACTAATATTTTTTAGATTTTCTTTAACTTGGCCTGGCCTGCCTATCCACACAATTTGGAAAATAGTGGCAGGTACTTTTTTTACTATGGTAGGTTACTACACACTGTCCAGTTGAATAGACCATATAAAGTCGGCTTCATGAGTGGTAATTAAGCTATTACGTTGCTTACTCAATATCTATGTTTCTCTGTTTATATAAGTAAAGAAATGGCCATAACAAATATTCATGATATACATATGAGTATTTGTCTATGTGTGAAGGTGTCCATAATTTTATTTTGCTCAAATCTAAAACTATATAACTTTGAATGATCTCAATAAAATAAACAGTTTCCCAATAAAGCCATCGCTTAATGCATTGTCATCATTGCATTTTGATGCAAGTTGAAACTTGATTTGGCATGTTGTAACATGCACTGTAGTCATCTTACAGTACGTAATGAGTCATTTATGCAAGTTATTATATTTTTTGCTTACTTAACACTTCATTTATTGAGGTTGTGTTTGTTATATAAAAGAAAATGCATTGGTCAGTGGGTAGTCTTAGGGACAGATGCATTTTTTACTAGTCAAAATTTAATGAAATAGTTAATTAGGCTATGGCATTAAATTTGTATATAAGCAAAAATTTTTTGTCTTTTTATAAATCTGAGGTCCTCTAAATATTATTATTTATATCTAAAGAAATTAGACCAATGCTTCAGTTTGGGAACACCACATTTATGAAGCTTATCAAAATAATATCTAATTTAGTGTATTTAATTAACTTTCATAAATGTCTTTTTTCCATTATAATTTCGATCATAGGTGGATTATTCAGAAACTTCCTAATTTTGACCGACAGAAATTGGTAATCTGCATGTCCTAGACGGTAGGTGTACATGTCCGATAACTATGATATTATACATGATGCATATAGTATAACAATTTTTGTCTATATCATTGTGTAAAACAGTTGTCCCATTGCTGTCTGTCTGTATCTATGCTTAAATCTTTAAAACTAACGTGATACAGTTCCACTTTATAGATGGGGTGATCTTATCAGAAACTTTATATGTGTGCACAGTATGCAATGCACAATGAAGTAGAATCACATTCTAAATTAATGTACCACATTATTGTATACCTTAAAAAGTTCTACAATATAATGTAATGTTAATATATATTATAATTTCGGTATTATAACAACTCTTTTAGATATGAAAAGTTATTTTAAACACCAATTAGTTACTTTCATAATTAATGAAATATTGTTTGACAGCTGATGCACAACTGGAAATGATGTTTGGACATAAGAAAATCATCCAGACAGAGGAGCAGGCACCGGATCTCATTGGCATTCAGAACATGTTAAGGATGGTAAGTCGTTCTAACTTCAAATGATCTACATAAATGTCGGTATCGTTCTCGTCAAACTTGATGGCGGCTCGCAGCTAAGTTCATATCTCAAGTACACAAGCCTGTTCTTCTCGCGCACTATGAGAACAGAATTTTCCACCTCATAAATGGTTTTGACGTGAGTGGTAAATCCAAAAAATTCTATTTATCGGTTTTGTTCTCGCAAAAATGTTAATAGAAACGATAATATAACAGTTTAATGTTTATAAAATGAATCTCAAAGACTGGGCATAAATATTTTCATATTAAGGAAGTACAACACAAAATTTTGTGAAGTTTTCCAAGGAGGCATGTTAGTGCTTTCATCATTATACCTATATCATTACATAGCTTAGAATGTACTCTTTGAAACCACTTTCCATTTTTATGAAAATATTGTTGTTTTATTTTTTAACACTTCTTTTATAAAAGAAAAGTTTTCTTTTTGCCGAGAGCTGCCTGTGTCAAGTCAATCACTCTACGAGAGACCTTATTCAATCATTAAAATGAGGATTAATAAAAAAAATGCATGGTTTTTGCATAGGTGATGATTCAGAACCAATAAATGTCTATAAGGGGAAATAAAAAAAGCTGTAAATTGCAGTTTTTTTATCATGATATATTATATTTTGATCTTATTTTATTTTTATTTTTGTGCTATAAGCATAGGCAGACAAATTGATAGACAACATGCCATGGCAGTTCTGTTTGTCCTTAACCACAAGTATGATAAATTACATTGCTGCGGAAGTTCTATTTATCTGTTGTGGTGGTTACCGTCATAATCAATTGTCCCATGAATTTTGCATTATATACCCGTATTTTCAGGTCATTCGGTCAGATATTTCTTTTTAATAACAAGTAATAGAAAAAATATCTAACGAAAAGTGAATTTGTTTTTTGTGTGACTCGACCTTTGTGGTCAAATCAGATATATTAAAACATATTTTTTGGATAACTTTCAATAAAACTATAACAAACTGACATTTACATTTCTGTAGAGCATTAAAAAATCTTAGTTAAAGTACCTACCTATTAAAGAAAGCCAGACGGATTCCAGAGTGTATTCTCAAATCGAGTTTAAAACTATTAAATTCATGCAATACCTCAGCGTCTGAAAATTCAGGTCTGAATACTTCTGATAATGGTAGTAGACCAACAAAACCACATGACGAGTGCTCGGAAAACAACGAAGAAATGTGGGCCCATAGTGAGCTCCGCCGCCCGCTTATATGTATTTAAAAATAGTTTACAAATTAATCCAAAATATTCCGTAATTAAGGTTAACTATCTACAAATAACTTAATATTTTTCCAGGTTGATGGTACTGCAGACGACGCCGACAGTTACAGAACAGATGGAGAGAGAACAACCCAAGGTTCAAATCATGTTTTCGCAATATCAAAAAATCGTCAACTTAACCCCAACGTAGAAGAATTTGTGCCCAAAGCTTGTAGTTCATCTAATTACATAAAAACGGAACCTACAGTAGGCGCGGAAATAAAAGTCGAGAATATTGCTCAAACCTTAAGGCACAAAATAAGTAACGCCGCAAAATCTGACTCATATGAGTTAAAAAGAGAAAAGAACGTAGCCATAGCAACCCTCTTAAAATTGTACGCCAATAGTGATAACACAGACAGACCAATGGTAAAATTAGTCACTCCGCAATATTTTGAGACTAACAGTAAGGATACTAAACCGGAAGAAAACCGTCAAAAGTCTGTAGAAACTATCAGCCCTTCAAATTCCAATTGCTGCAATAGTTCCACACCATCAAAATCTCCACATCTAAATTTGGACCCCGAAGTAAAGAAATCTATTGACAAAGTCAATAATTGGCTGTTAGAACCCAGCAAACGAAAGACTCAGGCGGTGTGCCTGGGTCCGATAGAGTTTAAAAGGAAGAACGTGCCAGCTGTGAAGTCGCCAGTAAGTAGTGTCGGTTCGAAGCCGTCGCAAGACGACAGCCGCAAATATCAGCCGTCGCTATACGCCACCGAGTTAGTCAAAAAGTATGAAGAGAAGAACAGAGCTGTTCAGGAATCACGGCAACCTGTGACTTGGACGAATCTCGAAGAAAAATTAAGAGAAAAAGATTTAAAATTAAGAAACTGCTCAGAGGGAAAATCTAGTGAGAGTAGTTCTTCCGTCCACTAGAGTCGTTCATGTTTTCTTGCATAGATTTATGATGATTACGTATGTTACGGCTAAAACCCGAAGCACGGCTGCACCTAGTTTTAGCCGGTTAGAACTAGGTGTAGCCACTTACTCTTGGTTAAACCTAGTACGAGCCGATTGTTTTCGGGTAACACTAAGTCTATCCAATACAATTCCGGCTAGAACTGTGTCCAGACACTCCCTGTTGGATAAAACTTAGATGCGTGCCCCACCACCCCTTCCGCCCTGCGTCACACCATGACTCCCAGCATCAGCAGCAGCGGGGAGGGCGTAGCGAGGCACGCGCCCATGTCGGCAGTGAGCGCCACGTGCTGCTGATCTACTGCTGGTCTACATGCGAGTGTGACTCACAGGGTCTGCAGCAAGACCGCGTGTCTTAGTTAGAAGTTTTTTTTAGAAGCCGGCGCTTGTTTCTTATTTAAACTTGTTTGCATCTTTTATCCAATAAGGATTGTCTGGACCTAGTTCTAGCCGAAATGAATTCGGTTAGACCTAGTTTTATCTAACAGAGAATGGCTGGACCTAGTTGTAGCCGGCACGATGAAGGATAGACCTAGTTTTAACCGAAAACAATCGTACTAGGTTTAACCAAGAGTAAGTGGTTATACCTAGTTCTAACCGGCTAAAACAAGGTGTAGCCGCGCTTCGGGTTTTAGCCGTAACACATATAATCCGAAGTATACCAATAAATTGAACATCGACAACTACAATTGAATATTGGCTAACTAAGGACGCGTTTCTACTATTTCTATATATACTGTTTCTTTATATTTTCTCTAATTTCTCCTCAAAATTCTTCCTTATAACAACTTGTTTCTTGACTTAATAGAATTTGGTAGTACATAATATTATATTTGTTAAGTAAATTTGGACACTAGTGGATTATCCGGTTTAGTTAGAACGTCAACACGAGTATTCGTATAAGTTTCATGTTTATGCTCGCCTGAAGAACTTACTTTCCGGTTTTCGTGCAATTACGCACGTGTACGCGTGTCTTAGCGCATAGCTGAACGGGACGGGCAAAATATGCCAGCGTTTTATTACATTTACGTGATGATCTTGACTGTTACGCAAATTGCTGTTTTACTAGTATAAAAATGTACTTCATTACTTTATAATATCTGAATGACGGCTGCCAAATTGGTGGGACTAATTATTCTAACTACTGATTCTAAGACCAGCATTACAACAAATACTACTTATTTTATAAACAAAAAGAGGTTCAAACATGTCTACGGCCCAACGCAACCGGCGGAGGCGCAGCGGAGATAGTTAAAATAAATCAGTTTAATATAAACCTTAACTAATATGACAAGCTAATATGACAACAAATTTATTTATTCTCAGTATCTTTGCCGCGTCTCCGTAGGTTTTGCGTTGGACTTATAAGTCGGTATTTTATATTGTCTTATACTGTATTTTTTGCCACACAGATTTTTAGAAATATGCTGGATTAGGACTAAAAAAAAAACAATCTCCTGACTAATGAAAATACTCGATTTTTTACACTTTTCAAACACGTGGCAAACGTCATTTTTAACTCTAAAAACTAAGTATTGTAGTTAGAGGGAAAACATAGCTTTATGAATTTTCTATGAATGTACAGATTTATTTATTTAGCACTTCTCTGCGTAGGGTGGCGGAGTAATCTCGACGCAAAAATAAGTAGGTTTTTTTAAACATGAATTTGTGATAAAGACTGAACCAAATGAGGATTGTGTTCATATTTATATTTTAAAATGTAGACTTGGAAGGCAAAAAGGCACTTCAGCAAGTCAAGTGTTTCTAAGAGAAACACTGATTTGATAATATAAGGGTTTTTGTGTGGCACACATAATAATTTTGGTGAAGTCCTTGTCGATTTTAAGGTGAAATGGGGTTTAGCAGATAAGTACCATTTCTGAAGTACAAAGTACCATCATAAGTTAAGTGCTAAGCAGGTACTTAGTTTTAATAACTAGCGGTACTTATTCCGGCCGCATTATTTAATTTATTAGGACTTAACTATTATTTTTTTATTATTTAATGACCTATTGTAACTTGTTCTATATATTTATGAGGTAAAGGCACCTATCGTTAACCGTCCGACTTTTTATCAGTTGGCGTGCAGTGGGTTCTGAGTAACGGTAAGCCACCCCATGAAAATTGCCAAAATAAAAACTCGACACATTAATCAGGGTTGAAATCACGATGACAATTTTCGACCACTTCAAAACTTATAATTTAAAAACTCACCAGATTACTTAAGATTTAAACATTCAAAACACTATAATTATTCCGTCGATGCAAATAGAAGTTATATATATGTATATATATACAGCAGCAGGATCGGTTTATCGTGACGACCAGCTTGAGAAATCGTCACCTTACCTCCATTGAGATACAAAACCAACTTCGTGACTTCCACGGAGTATCTGTGAGCGCTCGAACTGTTCGGAGAAGGTTAAAAGATCGCGATATGGTGCCACACTAGCCAGTAATGTGCCCACACTAACGCGAGCCCACCGAACAGAGTACCTTCGCACGCAGTCATTTAAATTGGACATATCAAGATTGGAGCCGTGTACTCTTTTCTGATGAGTCTAAAATTGTGTTACATGGCAATGATGGAAGGAAGAAGGTCTACCGACGTAAGGGAGAGCGTTTCGCACAATGCTGCTTTGAAGAGAGGGTTGCTTATGGCGGTGGCTCCTGAACTGTCTGGGGCGGTATATCCGCGAGCGGCAAAACCCAACTTGAGGTTGTTACAGGACTACGGCTGCCAACATTAAATGCTGAAAGGTACATTCGTGAGTGCTTAGAACCTCACGTGATACCATACGCGGACTATGAGGGCACAAATTTCCTTTTTATGCATGATAATGCAAGAGCCCATGCGGCCGGCATCGTCAGGGAATATCTTCGGGATGTGAACATCACAGTTATGGACTGGCCAGCCAGAAGCCCAGATATGAACCCCATTGAGCACATGTGGGATGAGCTAAAACGACGTGTTAGGGCTCAGCCAGTTGCCCAGACGATGCAGGAGTTGAAAACTGCCATAGAAGAGGAATGGGAGATGATTCCTCAAAATTTCATAGAGCGGTTGATAAACTTTATGCCTAATTGTATGAGAGCTGTGGTATATGCCCATGGAGGCAACACGCGTTAATAAATTAAACCTTTATTTGATAAAACTTGCTTTTTATTCAAAAATCAATTGCCTTTAACAAATCCGACTTGTTACTCGTAGCTCCATGTCGTATGGTATTCTGAATTCAAATTTAAAACAATACGATCGAAAAAGATGGTGAAATATCAGGTTTGAAACTGCATCAACAGTTTTTGTTCAATCTAGTAATCATATTCCGGTAGGGGATTCCCTCGAAACCTAAACTCTAAGGTGGCCCAATAGATGTGTCCAGAAGTGTAGTTACAAAATTAGTCACTTTCAAACTTACTATAACATTTGAAACGTCAAATTACTAAGTTTATTTATTTATGTTTATCCTAAGTAGATTAAAAAAACGGACTATAAGTACCTAGTTAGATTTAAGTAAGTATATGTAAGCCGCCAATTAAATTAAGGTTTTATTTAAGTGATGTTTGAAAGACCTTATTGTTACTGTCTGTCATACTTATTTAGGTTAATATAAGAGTCCTCCCAACCATATAACACGATGTGTAACACGATAACATTAATAATATTATCGTGTTACACAATATTGTATAACGTTACATAAAGTAAATTATACAAGTGCATTTAGTTATATTTTTATGTAGGCATTATCGTTAAAAAGTTGTATAAGATTTTTATCCAAAGTTAGTTGTCAAATTTAGCAATACTGTTAATTTGTATTAAAAATATGATGTTGAATGTGATGAATTATTTTATAATTAGATAAAAACATATTTTTCTATATTTTGTGTAGTTAATGTAGGTGTTTTGAATTTAAGAACCCAAAAGTTAGATAAATAGCCGTTGCTTTTATACATTTTAAGCGTAGTGCATATGTATCGAGATGTTTAGTGATCCTTATTATGAATTATATCAGTAGAGATCTGTCTTCAAAACTTGAAAACCGACACTTACCAGGACCACAAAAGTTACTGAAAGTGATATTTCTATTACTTGGCTGTGCATCGTGTATACCGCCTACACAGACCTACTACTCTTGTAACAAAATAAATAGTATATTTTGATTGACACCTATTTTACCATTTATGTATTATACATCTACAACGCGCTGCTTATCTCAAATCAAATCAATTCAAATCTCATCTACGCGCAACTAATCCGCGTGCCCTGCGACGCGCGCGGTTCACTCGCGCATGTCCCTTGAGCAGGTTCAACTCGTAAAGCTACCGGGCGAATAGCATGCACATGTAGCTCTTGACCACTTCTGCTAGCGCAAGTTATTATTAAAAAAATATTGTTTAAAGGTTCTTCAAACCAACAGACAGACATGTGTTGCTGGGGAGTTTGTTGCGCCACTTCTTCTTCCCAGCAAAAACATACAGGAAGTGGTGAAGGGTGGGCGATTTGGGGGCTGTCTTTGTCATATTTGACGTTCAAAAAGTGCTGTTTTACAGCCAAGTTTGAATAAATGATTTTGAGTTTGAGTTTGATTTTCTCCAGTTATATGCACCATGTCTAAGTACAAGCGAGTAACTCGAGCAAATAGCTTGCGCATATTACTCACGCGTGTAACCCGCATCTTTACTTGCTCCAGCTACATGCACCGTGTACAAGCACTCTAAGAGTAGATTTTAAGGTATACTTAGGACATATCCAAGAAAATGTCTGGAATTGTTTTTTGTTATTTTGACGTTCAATAAGTGTTGAGAGATTTTCAGAATATTTTATAAATAAATATTTTTTTTAATTTTTAAAATGTTTGTTTTATTAAAAACTAGCTGTTGCCCGCGACGGCTTAAGGTGATTAAAAATTCCCCCCGTACGTGATAGCGTGATAATATGTAGCCTATGTATATGATGTTGACCCGACCTTATAGTCATATTCATGCCAAATTTGAAGCAAATCGATATTAGCCTGGACATACATACAGACAAATAGACAAAAATTCTAAAAACTATATGGCTTCGATATAGATAACGGTGTCTCGCTAACCTGGGACCTCGTGGCTAAGTAATAGCTACAGGGGGTCGGTAGACCTTAATAAAGTAGAACAACGCTCGGCGCGGTCGGTCCGTGAAAGGATGATCGTTCTATGTCGACGACTATGTTGCTTCATGTTTCGGGAAGTTAAACTTGTAGGTTATTATGGCTGTCATTTGATACTTTAAAGTTGTTGTCATTTCATACTAGAAAGTCCCGGGATCAGACCGGGATATCGGGTGCTCGGGTAATAGCGTTGAGGGAGTCAGGAAGGCAGTTGCTCCAGCTGGCAGCTGCTTTGCTGCATCCGTTTCGACTGGATGGCGACCCCAACATAGTTCAGAAAAGAGCTTAGCAGATACAAAAATGCTTGGCATCGCGTCACGTCTTTCACTTAGACAACGACTTATTATAAAGCCTATGTTAGGCATATTGCCACAGAAATAAGAGCAATTTCATGTTATAATTATGAGCATCTAAGTATAGCTAGCTATAGGTAAAGCAGACGAGTTAGTTTGGTCGAACGCGTTAGTCCAATTTGAAAAAAATATTTCAGTGTTAGATAGCTCATTTATCGAGGAAGACTATCGAATACCTACTTTTTATTCTGGTGCGAGGAGTTGTTCCTACGGGACGCGAGTGAAACCGCTGGCGGAAGCTAGTTTACTGAATAAAAAGAACGTCTGAATTTGCTCTTTTATTTAAGGTTTTGGACTATTCTAAACGTCCCTGAATAACAAAAAATCTAGTGACGCTTTAAAATCATCTCAAAGCCACCTACAAGTAACTCTATATGTACTTATTGACAGTAGACAAACAAATATCAGCGAAATATCACAGACACAATATTCGCGGACCATCGCTAATGATGACACTAGATCTATGTTCGTATGACTGTATGTATGAATCTGTCTTTACTCATTTAATTGTCGCTTAAGAGCCATACAATCAGTTTGCTTCTTAAACGGTTGATTGACGCTCGTATCTCGTCGTCGTTATCTAAATTATACTGTGATGACAAAAAATAAATCGACACAAATAATAGGCTGTGTGTGGAGTTTCCAAGTGAAGTTTAAGGTTTTGTGAAATAAAGAAAAAACAGCAGAGGTAATTTTGTCACTGGATGTTTCTAAATTTAAATTTAATTTGTACATAGTTTTTATAATTTGTCACCTCAATTAAGTTTACAGATTGCTATAAAATGTTACAATTAGAGCCTCAGTCAATTTAATATTTTCGTCTTTATTTCGCTGTTTATACTGAAGCAAATTTCTCTTATATTTACCAGTGTAAAGGGCTACTTTTCATTATAACTTATCATTCGAGAGACAATTTTTAGTTGATATTTAAAATATTTGATTTCATGTCCCGAATGACATTGGTTAAAAGCTGCTGTTCTTTGAGTTAAGAGTGCGATACAATAATTTTCAGAACTTGTTAATTTTTAGCTTCATAATGGTGCACTCAATTGATGTAACGAACATCCCGATCGGACTGGAAGGCGTTATTCATATGGTGAGTTATTTTATAAGTATCTATAGTAAGTAGGTACGTTCAATATATTAATGTACATTAATAATTATTCAATAAGTCACATTGCCGCCTACTTGTAATAATTAATTCAATCACGATTTTGTTAGATGTTATCGATATTTATATTAACATTGTGTTCATAAAGTTTAATATTCTACTTGTAACTAGTTAATAATGTTACAACGCTCATATTTTATTTACTCTGTTTATTATAGAGCACTTAGTATGCTTATGGTAGTTTTAACAAAGCAATGTCGAAATTTGTTATTGGTGTAGGATTTTTCCCAAATTGATAATATTTCATCTGCAAATAATGTAGGTAGGTATGGTCATTGAAACTTTCCTTATATTGGCGTTGGTCTAGTAGTAGTTAGCACGACTGCTGTACACTGGGTCTCGGGTTCGATCCCAGGGTCGGACCGAAGTCGCTTAGCTATGGGGTTTTTAGAGACTCATAAAGCAGCCTAAAGTTTGGAAGTTGTTGATTGATACCTCGCAGAGAACATAAATGTCGATCCTGCGCCTGATCCCTTTCCGTTCGTGTCGGATTGTTCCATCGGACTGAGAGTGAGGGAATAGAGAGAACACCTTTGTTTGCGCAAATGCTTGTGCCCATAATATTTATGTCCTCCACAGCTGGCTCCTAAGAGAACGACCGCCGTGGCCAGCAATCGGTCTCGACGCCATTAGGTACCTAACATTACATTGACGTATGAAGTTATTGACAGAGAAACACCAGTAATGACCTTTAAGTATTTCAAAGACATGCTTGTATTTGAGGTGATAAAACGTACAGACGCTAGCACATCAAGCTATCCGAAACTGTAAAATTTTCTTCTTCAGTTCTGCTTCAGTGACTATTTTGAAAATCTTACTGCCGCCAATAGATAATTGCACGTTTATTACTGAGTAAGAGTGTGTAGTATGTACTTATGATGTTATAGCATGAAAGTCTCTATCTATATATAATTAAGTAAGTACCATAATTATAAGGTATCAGTGGAGTGGGATTATGTTACCACGATATGAAGATCAAGTGTGGAATCTGTCTATGATCTTGATAAGTATTATAAGAATACCCTACAATTATAAGTAATGCATTTATCACGAAGAATGTTTTCCAACGTTTTGTCTAGGGAAACCCTTATCGATAGAGATCTTGCCTGGATAGAAAGGTTAAAAATAAACTGCCTTGACTGGTAGCGTAAAAAATGTTTTTTTTTTTGCTATTTTATCTACATGACATGACGCGTGATCTTACCATTGTCGCTTAAAATTTATCTCAAAGTAATTTTGGTGTCTTTGTTTAACTTCGAACTTAACTTTTAATTCAAATGACTCACAAAATATGATGATATTTTTTGCATTAAAAAGTTTATCGATTAACATTTACAGGAATTTTGAATGTTAGGTCAGTTATGTTTTAACCGACTACGTCAAGTAGGTGAAGTTATGATGTTATGTTATAAATGTTACCTATATAATATAGCTATTATTTAAAACATTTAGGTAGTCGCAAATCTAGACTCAGTGATATTTCTTAGAAAATAAAACTCATAACTTCACGGTCAGCGTTCGCGCTGGCATCCACTGGCTAGACCCTGCGCCTTAGACCATCATCTCAAAGTGGATATTATCTTATCTGCACTGGTTAGTATTAATGTGCAACATAAAACAACAATAGTAATCTTACACTTCCTATCATATTTCTTAAATCTCTATCATATTCAAAACAAAAGGCAATATACATTTCTCAAGACTCCATAGGCTACATAGGAAGTCTACCTATATCTACATATCTAAAGCCCTAAGCGATGTTAGACAGTTGAGAGATATTACTAGGTACTTGAGTAGGTATATACATATATAATCCTTTCTACATAGATAGGCAGATATAATACAAGCACCTCTTCAAAATTTTCCATTGTAAATAGCGAATTCTTTTGTTTCTATGGTAACAAGATTCCTTCACGCTCGTGACCCCTACATATGTTGGCAGATATGATCTTAAAGACGTTGGTCTTTTGTTTGGTCGAAGCTAATATGTGCATTCTATTAATACATGAGTAGCGATGATAATTGTGCCAATTTATTATAGAACTTGTATCGCGGTTGTTTACAAACCACAGCAGCTTATAGCGAATTAGTCAAATTGCATTGAAAATTTGACAGCAGTGTCTTTTTCTTTTTAAATAAGTTTTTAATGACTGTGTTACATAGTGAATCCTTTATAAGATTAATTAAAGTGAAGTTAACTCAATCAGGTAGTAATGCAATGCAGAAATTGTACCAGTTTTCCTTTAAGTCATTTTATAAAGTGTTTCAAACATTTTTTCCAGTGAAATTAAAAAATACATCGTTTTATTAATATTCAATGAAAATTCAGGTGAGAAAACGCATGACCCATAAATATTGATACTGTAACTTTGATTCGTAAACGTGCGTCGATTGCAATTCTTACTGGTCAGTTCTCATACGTCATTACATAAAAAATGCAGGCTATGTTTTTTACTCGCGAGAACAATCACACGCAGCGTTAATTTCATAGTTAACCTTTCAGCCTTATATAACCTAAAATATGATTCAGTGTCAATGTGAATATAGTGTAGTTAGCACGAAGGTAGGCCTCACATTTTATACACGAGGAAGATTACTGTTAGCATAGTTACCTGATTGCAATTTTTTTGTCAATGCATCATAATAATTTGCAAGGGCATACGGCACCTAACCTTAGGTAGGAACCTAGGTGAATTGATAAGCTACGTGTATCTGTATACCTTTACCAAGCTGACCGCAAGTCAATTGTTTTTTATTCCACTCTTCATTGTGACCTGCCTGATATTTGTAGGAAAAGGTTTTTGTTAGAACTAACCCCGTAATCATGTCACTTGTAGATAAGTTAGAACAAAGACTCGGTTGAGCATATCTGGTGTCCATATTCTAAGTACCTATTTATTTCAGTCATCAATAATGAAGTCTTGTTGTATGAAATATATTGTGTTGGTCAACCTACGGTCGTTATGGCCTTATACAATTAGAAGCTTGTTGACTTCAACGTAACGCAGGTTAGATACTTGTGTTTATAGGTTATGAAAACATGTAACTAGGTATAACTAAGTTGTATGTGTATTAAAGCCGATTTCTACAGCGGCTTGTAACTGTACTAGAAGCTACTTATTCTTTTGTTTAAGGGCGTGTTTACGAATATAAGATTTTGATTTGTATGTCTCAAATTAGGAAACTATTCACCTTATAAAGAACAGACGCTAGCATATCTAATTACTATAATCTGTCAAATTTCTTTAATAGATTTTATCTTTATGGCTGACTGACGCATGATTGGGAAAATTTTGCAGTTTCGGGTAGCTTCATGTACCGGTCTGTACACTCACACTCATGCTACTTACTCGTGAAATTATTTTTAAAGTCGGATTAGATATTTGTCTTGAAGATTATCAGCTACAAACGTAAACTTGTAAAGCATTAAATTCAGATGAAAACAGATAACGAAGTCACGACATTCATAAGTAACCACGGAAAATTACAGACTTTTGTCTTTTGTGATTTTAGGTTATAATATTTAACCACAAAAATGTACATATTTAACAAACAGAGTTCCTAAACTGTTTAACTTTGTGTTTTTAACTAGGCACTACATGACTGTTAGAGGAAATATTAGTTAAGACCTTCGGATTATGTATCTTGAGTATATTTTGTATGAGGTGTTACATACACCGCTGCAATGATGTACTTACTTGCTAAATGCTAATTGATTGTGTAAACCATTAGAAATGTTCCTAACCCGGCATTTTTATACTTAAATATACTTAGGTTAGGTTTGTTAAGCTATTTTTTTAATGCCGTCAACTTGATAATGGCATCCAGGTCGTTTGTCAATTACGGCGGCCGTTCTCTCTTATGGAGATCAGCCAGCTGCGCAGGACATATTATAGTGCACAAGCATTCGTGCAGACACAGGTGCACTATCTATTCCCTCACTCTCATAATCTGACACGACCGGAGAGAGATCAGGCGACATTTTCGTGCTCTCCGATGCACGGGTGAATCAATCGCCAACTCCCAGACTCCAAGCTGCTTTAAGAAAGTTTCTCATTCGCGATTTCGGCCCGACCCTGGTTCGAACCCGTGCGCAGCAGTCGCGCCTTGCGACCGCTAGACCAACGAGGCAGTCGACTTAACTAAATGCCGTCAACTTAACGAAATACCTATAACCAAAATGCAAGCTTTAACTGAAACAAATACAGCACCCGTTTGTTAAGACTATAAACAGATATGCAATTTGAATCATAATAACAGGTGCCCGATGCAAATGGCGACCAGGACAATGAGAGGAAAGGGAATGTTACATACGGCATCGATGATATACCTCCCTGGTATTTGTGCATCTTCATGGCATTGCAGGTGAGCATCACGCATTGCGAGTACCTATCAATTCATGCGTCATCAACTGCCTTTTTCTCGTAATCATCAAATAGCCGGACCCACAGCGAGATGATTGTAAAGAGTGTCAGACTCTTACTGACTAGAACCGACCTATGTTCCTTCTAGAGCCCTTCATGTACGTATCAATGCCACAGTAACTCTTTTGACCAATCCCACAACCCCGGGACATCATATGCCTAGATTTCCCAATTATTTTGAGGGATATCTCTCATAGTATGACTTCCTATCCGAGTTCCACAGCCTAATTCCGAAACCTACAATCCTAGCGAAACATATCATCTACACCTACTTACCGCTTTGATAGATTGTCGAAATTTCTAGTCTCTGAATACGACAACCAGAAGGTTTCTTTGCTTTAGGTATATGGTATGGTCTAAAAACTTTATTTCCTCAAAAGAATTTACAAAAATTCACTTACTGAGAAATATATTTAAACTTCAAAACTAATTACAATGAGCATACAGAACAATATAAACATATCGGTAGTTAATAATAACCTGGCTCTAGAAAAAATACTAAACTAGTGCTGTGACAGACTATTTATGTGGCTACTTTTGACTTCATCTTATAGATATTATAACTTCCAGCATTACTTGACAATGATCGGCGCTATAGTGGCGATCCCCTTCATCCTATGCCCAGCGCTGTGCATGGCCGACACAGACCCCGACCGCTCCAACATCATATCTACCATGATATTTGTTACTGGTGAGTTAAAAACATTAACTTTTTAAAGTAAATCATCTTTTCTTCGGAATTAAAAATTAATAAAGATATGGTGGACATGGCTGTTTTTAAGAATAAGTCGGCGTTAGGTTTCTTTGAAAGAGAAAGAAAGAAAAATATGTATGTTATTGGCACAATACACACAACAACACAAATAACACAAATTAATAGTAAAATAAAAGTAGACACCAAAAATAAGACAGTTAAAAAATCAAAAAATAAAATAGGCTCAGTATTATTTTTCTTATGTTTTGATTTTGTATTGGTGATCTATCAGAGATGCCCAGATGTAAAGGTATCTATCTGCAGGCTCATAGGGCCAGGCCACAACAGTGCGTTGCGGCGTCGCATCATAAGTGCTGTCACATAGCTGTGCAATGTTGTTTTTGCGATGCGACGCCGCAACGCACTGTTGTGGCCTGGCCCATAGTATTTGGTCGATAGACTTTTGAAGGCATCTGATAACTAATAGTTCTCGCGACAAAATATTGGAGTTGGGGATGATTTTCGTAACTGCTTATAGAGGACTGAAGATTAAGGAAACTTTTAGACCTTCATTGAGATTACTCCACTTAATTAAATTTTCGATCGATTATGAGTGATGACAATCAAGTGACAAACAGATTGACAGTTGAACGTACTTTACCTCAAAAAAAATATTACAACGCGTAAACCAAAGTTAATCTTGCTCTTGAGAATAAACGTTATTCCTATCAACTGATTAAACAATGATAACAAAGACACAAGGTGCATTTAATATGGGCTATAAACCGTTTATTGGTGTACCTACGTCATTGTAGCTATGTGGAAGAAATCAGGATGTTTGTCTGTCTTTGTTTGTTTATGCACTTAAGTTCATTGTCACGTCTCTATTAGGATCTATCAGTTTGCCAAAGTTTGAAGGGAACTGAAAATTATTATTCTCTGAAACAAAACTTTATTTCCTCAAAAAATATGTCGTGGTGGCCTAGTGGTTAAAGTACCAGCCTTTCGAGTATGAGCATGTGGGATCGATTCTATTATTATAAGTTTCCCATGACTGATTAAAGACAAAGGAAAACATCTCGAGGAAACCTGGACTACTAAAGTCTGAAATCACCACTGATTTTATTTTTTGACAATTGCAACGATATTTTTTTCCAGTCATAATCTATTAATTGTACCCGTAACTCGGACAATAGATCTTTCCATAATGTTAGGGTTGTATTCAGCCTTTGTTAAAACTAATTTATAAATGTATGTACAGACGCCGACACATCAAGCTCCTGAAACTGTAAAATTTTCCAAATTAAGTTAGGACCATATGCTTAAGCGATAAAGTTGAACACCTTTTAAGGAAACTTGACAGATTCTAGTAACAGCTTGATGTGCTGGTGTCTGTACATAGAACATCGTTGTACTAGGTCATGATAATAACTGGATTTCTATCCAGCAAAATTTAACTAACCATGAGATCTATGTGTTTTTTAAATATGTACGTATCATACGTGTTCCGCGTAAATTTTCAAATGCCACAACCCTCCTGAGGGTTGGTTTAACTCTGATTGCCACCTCTTGTTCCATCCCACACCATTGAATGACTACAGAATATTAAACACATTTACAAAGGGTGTAAGTACCTATAGAATAGGGTATTTGACTGTGTTTGATTTTGTACAAATTTTTTAACGAAACAAATAAACACATGCACAAGGAACATTTTTCTGAAAACAGCGCCAAAATTGGTTGATAAATGGAGCAGCAATCCACATTTTAATATCCGTACGATGAAAAGTGGGATCATAGTGGGGACATCTTGCTATCTCTTTTGCACATCCGTGATCTAATGGCGTTGACGTCACAGGCTTGTATATGCATCCTTTTTCTGTTATTAAACTGTTTGACTTTTGAAAGGTTTATAAATTACTTATTTCTCAACGGATTCCAAAAATTATTTCTGTTTTTGGTTTTGTTAAAATGTTACTTTTGATATGAATAATTAAAAAAAAAGAGTCAAATACCCTATTGTACGAACATATATAGGGTGACTGGAAATAAGTGACCGATATTTAAACACGTGATTGAACTCATGATTACAAACAACTTTCCCAAAGAAACTTTTTTTGTTACTTTTTTATCATTACAGCAAAATTCAAATTTCGCGCGCGCCGTCGCCCGATCAGCTGTTAGCGGCGAAGCCCCGCGCCCGCGTTGTCAGTAATTTTGCTAAAATGAAAAAAAAAAACAAAAAAGGTTTTTTTGGAAAAGTTGTTTGTAATCATGAGTACAATCACGTGTTTAAATATCGGTCACTAATTACCAGTCACCCAATATAGTATATGTGTATACTGTGCGTAGATATATATTAATTTTAGCCATATCCTGTTTTGAATTTAAAGGAATGTTTGTTTTTTGGAGTTATTCAGTTAACATTATCATACATCATCACAATAGCTTGTGATTATCCCACTGTTGCAGAAGCCTGTTTTGGTACCAATAAGGCATGTCTATTGACGGCCACACATCTCAATTAGTGCAATATACTTACCGATAGACCATAATCTACCTTTTTTATCTAGGACCTACTAAGTCAGTGATATCAAAAAACTTTCATCATCATCATTGGCCACACAGCATCTTTGTAAGATGATTGTTGTATGTGGATTTTAGTGGCGCATGCATTTTTTTCTATTATTCCAGAGTCCCTTGCACGGCATTTTTTGCTACATTTGTCGCAGGTGAAAGGCGCATCCACGGGTAGGTCAGTGTTATTGGTTCGAAGCCTGGCTGGAGAACCTTAAGCAAATAAAACTCTAAGTACATATGTGCAAACCAGTAATTTATAATAATACAATTTAGCCGCAGCTTCATCTTATTCCAATGTTAGTATAACTACTGCTATACGTTGTATGTTGTTACTCTCTGAAATGAGAACTTTATGAACGCCTGCAGCTTACATACGAGCAACGTGCAGTTAGAAGTTACTTGCTATACGTCAAAGTTATGGATACAAGTCATTACCAGACGAAGTAACATTACTCAAGGATACTAATTTCTTTTTAATAGTCTTATTCTGAAAGAGATGGGTTTATTTCTATAGTTTGTCTGTTTTCGTAGAAACTTTTGAAAATTATAGCCTAACATTTTTATGGGAATAATAAAAATGTGCTATCAAATGTAGCTGACCTTTATTCTACTGTAGCTAATAAACTTAGTTTTTACTTAATAAGTACAAGTACTAGTAGAAATATAGCCTTTCCTTTCGTGACTTATTTGGTAGGTAATTAAAAAGTATGTACCTACACAATAGTCATATTACCCTTAAGCCATAAGACAAAACAAACAAAACAGACAAAATGTTAGGACATGGTTAGGACCACAGATTTTATAACCTATTCTCAGCATTACATTTAAAGCAACAAAAAGTTCGTTAAGGTTTGGAGGTGCTGGGATTTGAACCCAGGACTTTCAGCATGCGAAGCAGACACTCTACCACTGAGTTACACCCCCGACTGGTGTACCAACTTCAAATAATGTGCAACATACATTGCGGCAATTGCTTAGTATTCAATACGCGACATTGCTACCTACCTACTACTCGTATACTTTCACTGCCGCGGGGCAGGGCCTTGTTAGACTACTTTAAAATATATTATTGTACATATACACTGCGATTAAGTAAGCTATTGAAACAAAGACCACATACATGACACATATCTTTATTATTACGTGTAAAAAGTAGCCTAAAAATAGTTTTATAGATGTAGGCTACATCAGAAAAAATATCAATTTAGTCAAAGGTTCAACTTAAAAGGTAGCCAACCTTTAATAAGTATTTTCTTAATTAATATTTTCTAAGATTCGCTATGATGCAGGTACTTAACTACCCTTTTAAGCGGGGGACATTATTTTTTATCTGACAACTAATTAGTATCTTGGACGGCGGGCTCTTGGGTGTTTTACATAAAATATTAAAGTACCGACTCTGTTGAATAAAGCCACCAGAAGATGAGATGAGGGTACTTTAAAATCTTGATACAAGAAAGAAATAGTAAGTAACTACGTAAGCGAAACGGAAGATCTATTATCTGTCAAAATTATTATATCTAAGTTTGCAAATCAATACCGACCCGATCTCGTTTTTTGTAAAAATATGTCTTGACGTGTAAAGTGTTCATTTCAACTTATTTCCAAAATAAAAATAAATATCATTTATTACTATTCAAGCTTGATGTTAAAAACATAGTTTAGTGATTACCGCTTAATTCCCCCCATCTATGTGAGACGAGGCCTTTGCCCAGTAGTGGGACGATAAAAAGCCTGATAATGATGAATGTTAAGAATGAATAAAAAAGGCAATGTATATGTCAGGTTTTGGAAACGGCTTATAAGCCCCAATAAACAATTATTTTTCACACAGTCTTTTGTCTTTTTAGCTACGGGAGACAAACACCCCCACTAGTAAAACCAATCTTAGCCGTATGTTTTCACTGGATCACAATTTCATCGCAACTGTAACTAAATTGTTACCTTCTAGGTCTAATAACCTGGCTGCAAGCAACGTTCGGCTGTCGCCTGCCCATAGTCCAAGGCGGCACCATCTCGTTCCTGGTGCCGACTCTGGCGATCCTCAACCTGCCGATGTGGCAGTGCCCGGCGCCGGCGGTGCTGGCGGCCATGTCGGCCGCGGAGCAGAAGGCCGTGTGGATGAGCAGGATGTGCGAGCTGTCCGGAGCCATCGCTGTGTCCGCGCTGTTCCAGGTGTTCCTAGGTAAGCAGGTACTAGGTACCACCCTGATGAAACGTTAACCTTTCCTTGTTTAATTGGCTTCTAACAATATAAGGATTTTTCAAATCGGTCCAGTAGTTCCTGATATTAACACTTTCAAACAAACAAACTCGTTATTGTAATTAGTACAGATCACTACCTACAGTTAGTAATGAGAGCTACGAAACTCACCAAAAATAATTAATTACTACTACGACCTATGCATAACCGAAAAAAAATGTTTTTTTTAAACTTTTGTGACACTCTGGTCCTCGCATCACGAGTTTAATTAACACAGAGCGTATTTTTTGCTAACGAAGTAATAAACTAATAGGCTTTCCGGGAACAGAGAGGTTTTTGCTGCCCTCCCGTAACTATATTACCTACCTCATGTTTCCGTGCAAGTGTAGACTTTGGCAAATATGAAGCAAAAGTTCCGTTTTTGAAAGGATTATTGAAACTCCCATTTCTCCTTAACAGTTTGGAAATACCAAAAAAAATATTGCTCAGTATTTCCATGTTAATTTTCATAAAATTCGCCGAAAACTACTCTATTGTAAACCTTCATTATAAGTGTCTGTTGTTAGGTTTTACATTTTAATCCGTTCATGTTATTGTGATCGGAGTTATCTTTAAGTATTTAGATAAATAGATTTGCATTGCCATCCATCCATACAAATACATATTATAACGATTATGTAACATAATTTCTAGACCACACTTAGGTAATTCCTTTACCCATATCACTAGAGACCGGATAATATGCAACATAAAAAGCTTGAAATATGCATGCAAATATGCATGAAAAATGCCTAAAATATGCACGAAAACTGACAGAATATGCAACATTAAATGAGTTTTTTTTTGTTTTGTAAATATTATTCCTTTATATTTAAGTATTTTGTTAGTAAATACTTGTCTTATTTATGTTTTACTTTATTATGTATGTATCTTTTTAATTTATTGTTATTTGATAAAATAAAAAGACTATTAAGTTTTATATTTTTTATAAAAAAATCAGCATACATTTATAGAAAACTATCCATTGATAGATGTTAATCGATACAGTAGACATTATTTAATATTTTTGTATTCTTTCATTTTTTGAGTACCTACCAAAACAATATACGCGCGGCTGCCAAGTGCGCTACGCTCGAAAAATACCTACCTACTGTAAATTATAGCAATAATATGCATCATCACTAGATATTAGTAAAAATATGCTATTAGCCTTGAAAATCGCTTAAATATGCGAATGCATATGCAAATATGCAAATGCATATTATCCGGTCTCTACATATCACCATCAGTATCTAAAACTGTATACCTATGTCTTGAGTCGTGAGCCGAGCTTAAGTCTAGATCAATCATTTCACCCAGATCGGTAAGACCTACATGCCGTACAGTTTCATATTTCAATATTCTCGCAGCATGCAATCTTCATGCGATCGGTCTGTGTGAGACAGCGTCAAAGACTGATTAAGTACTTGAAATTCGTGACGTTAAAGTTACGTAGGTACGTACGTTCGACATACATATTCGATCTTCATAAGTGAGTGACTCAGTATTAAGAATCTTTATTCACAGATTTATGTTAAAAAGGCAGCATTATCATTACGCAAATGCATTTAAACTGGTCAAGATTGTGTACTTGTAAAATTATGAGAACTTGAAGACATTTCATATTAATTTGAAGTCCATAGAGGAGAACAAATTAATATATTTTCTAGCTTTTATATAGAACTGATCGTCCAAATATCTTAGAATGGAATTGTTCAGAATGCCCGGCACATGTTTACATTTTTATAACTAGATGGCGTTGCCACAATTAGCAGGCTATGGTTTCGTTACATGCTATAAGATAGGCGAAGTCTTGATTTCGAGTTTTTGTTTTAATATAATCAAGTTCTTAAGTATTACGGAAGAGGGTCTAAAGTGGGAAACAAAAATCTTACTACCCTCTACTCGTAATATTCTTCGCCTCATTCTATGGGTTGCCGATCTAGTAATACTTACTTTTCATCCAGGTTACTTCGGCGTCATCGGTTCCCTGCTTCGCTTCGTGACTCCTCTAACGATAGCGCCTACCGTGGCTCTGGTCGGGCTGACGCTGTTCGATCACGCGGCTGAGGCAGCTTCGCAGCAGTGGGGAATCGCTGCTGGGTGAGTTAACTTTCCTTGATATGGCTAAAACCATTAATTAATTTTACACATGCTGTTTCTTGCGGCTACGAAGGGAAGTCATGCAACTAATATGTAAATATGTAAATATGTAAACCTAATCGGCAATTACATGTTTGAACCGTTTGGGGTTGAAACACTGGGACCATGGGGCCCAAGTGCCCACAAACTTTTCAAAGAGTTAAGTATGCGTTTAGTGGAGTCCACACGTGACCAAGGGGCTGGCCAATACCTTGGCCAACGAATCAGCATTGCCATTCAACGTGGCAATGCGGCCAGCCTTTTGGGCACGATCCCCGCTGACAGCGATGCGGAGGAATTTTTTGATGCACTATTTTAATTTGTCTCTTTTTTATTTTCTTTGTATATAGTATTATATTTATAATTAAATTGTAAATTCCTACTACTATGTATATTCGCCCTGATACAATTTATGAATATCTATGTAGACTAAGGGCCAGTTTCACAATGTCCAAAGAGCCACTATCTACGGAATAAATTCAACAATGAAACAGAATTTGTATGAAGTTATCTACAAAATAAACTAACTCGAACTTATTCGTAGGTGGTCCTAATATAGGCCCTAAGTGTCTAGGTTTCAAGTCATCACCATTCTCCAATACTGTTTAGCCGTTTAAAGATAGTTATCATGAAAATAGTATCGGATGAACCTTTATATACTCGCAAAAAAATTCTGTCATACAAAAGTGAGAATAAAAATATATTTTAAATAAATTATTTAAATTTCAAACATTACATCTGCAGTCACGTGTCTGCGTGTTTCAAAGCACAATTAGTAACAAGAACAATTACGAGAGCGTTTCTTGTCTCCATCTAATATCTCCACGGGGAGTCGTCACAATACGCGGCACGCAAGACAATTTTTTGTCTGTTGCCTACTACAACCAAGTATACTTTATTTCAAATCATTCCAATTGGGCTGTTAAATTCTAAATTTCCCCCTCCTTGGTTGTGGGTACATAAGAAATGAATAAACGTAATACATAATTCAGAATGTCTCCAAAACTTTTGACTCAGTAACCTCTTTTCAAAGTTGGCTCGTAAAGTTGGTGACGTCGATCTCAAATTGATGTTTTCGTGAACCCAAATTGGTGTTCTCTAAACCTACATATGCCCTGTAATTTGAGATGATTATACGTATATTATGTAGAATTGCAAGTCAACATTTCCTTTTGAAAAGTTGTTTCTGACGATATTTCCTTAAATATATGTGTCGTATCAAGTTTCTTCAGTGGATCTATTCCTTAAATAAGCTGAAGCTCTTTTTAGCGAAATAAGCAATATATTCTTGTACAGCTGCTAGCCCATCAGGCCCAATCTACTTTGAACCATATGCTTCAGCATTAAAGTTTAAAATCTACTAAAAAAAATTGACATATTGTAGTAGCTTGATGTACTTGCGTCTGTATATAATTGATTTCTTTTTTATTTATGTCGCAGGGAAATGAAGATATCCGGTATTTCACGAAATCCCTAGGGATATCACGAAATTCCGGAAGATGTCGAATACTCTGGTTTTTTACATCTTCTTCCTAAAAGTATCTAGTGAAATGACGAAACACCAATATGTCGTCAGTGATATCGTCGTTTCACTAAACTAAATCTAGTGAAATAAAGAATACGGTTGAGGAATAAAGTAATAAAACAAAACTACAAATTAACTGGAGCATTTTATTAGAAAATTAAGTTTCGGAACGAATACTACACGGACGCGAACGGAAAGTTATTTAATAATTGTGGTCTATATGTGTCGGCCAGGTCGCGAGATTTGCGCAGATTCAAACTTCCCTCCCCCTCGCCCGAGGTGGGTGCTCCTACGTACTGAACTGTCACCGGTTTTTATATAATTGATACACCTAGGAAGTTCGTAGCTGCGGAAGGCCAGATCTGTTACATGATGGCATCCAGGCCGATTTTCGGCTACGGCGGCCGTGCTCTTTTTTTATGGAGATCAGCAAGCTGAGAATGACATATTATAGTGCACAAGCATTCACGCAGACACAGGTGCACTCTCTATTCCCTCACACTCATAATCCGATGGGACGGTAATCCAACACGACGGTGAATCAATCACCAACTTCTAGACTCCAGGCTGCTTTATGAAAGTTTCTCAAAACCCACAAAGCGACTTCGGCCCGACCCGGGATTCGAACCCGAGACCCCGTGCACAGCAGTCGCGCCTTGCTACCACTAGACCGACGAGGCAGTCAAAAATAAATAATCAAGTACCTATAAAAATTGTGTTATGCGAAAGAATCGCAAAAGCATGCGATGAACGTGCGCACATGCTATCTGCAGCGTAATAATTTCGCGACTAAAATCACACGAGCCGCGCGCGCCAGCTCGAGCGATGCATTTGTTTCGCTCCCACTGTAACCGTAATACCCGCAGAGCGAGCGAGAGAAATGCATGGCTCGATTTTTATTCGGCAGTATCCGCTTTTCTGACATTTTACTAGACTTAGTTTAGTGAAACGACGATATCACTGACGATAAATTGGTATTTTGTCATTTCACTAGATACTTTTAGGAAGAAGATGTAATAAACAAGAGTATTCGACATCTTCCGGAATTTCGTGATATCCCTAGGGATTTCGTGAAATACCGGATATCTTCATTTCCCTGCGACATTTATACACATATAAAAATTAATTCTATGAAATTTTCAACAATACTTATAATGATTTATATCTAGTACAAGACTGGTCGATTAATTATATCACTGCAATTTATTTCATAATAAAGTCCTAAAATAAAAATCTCGTAAAATGTCAAAGGTGAACGCACTATCTGCAGGCTCCATCGATCTGTATCGGAGTTAGTTAACATCGGTTAATGTTAATATAGGTTAGTCGACGTGCGCTGCGACCAGTCGGCAGACGCGTTGAGCCAAACGTCGAGTACAGGAAATTATTCTATTTATTTATTTGCATAGCAACGAGTATCCGATGAAGCTAAAAACAGGCAAATTGAAAATATTGAAATTTTTGGTGAAATCAAAAAGCTGTAAAAAATGCCGAGCCTTTAAAGTCTTTCTTAACTTGACCCGACGAACTTCGTAACGCCTAACAGGCAATCGGATAGAAAATTTTACAGCCGTTTAGGATGACCTAAGTCACAAACACATACGTCATCATCAGCCTTTTCATCGTCCCACTGCTGGGCACAGGCCTCTTCTCGCACGGAGAAAGATTGAGCGTTAATTACCACGCTTGCTCAATGCGGGTTGGTGATTTCAGACTTTATAGTCCAGCTTTCCTCGAGATGTTTTCCTTCACCTTTAATCAGTCATTGGTGTCCAAGGTAAACTTAGAAAGTACATATAAATTAGAAAAGTTACATTGGTACTTGCCTGACCTGGAATCGAACCCGGGCCTCATACTCGAAAGGCTGGTGCTTTAACCACTAGACCACCACGACTTGTGTAAACACGTACCTACAGAAGAATAATAAAAAAGTAATGTTTAGATAATCTGCTTGAATTTAGCATATAAAAGGTCATTTACCATATTTAGTGTAAAAGGACGTTTTCTAGTTCTATTCAAAGTACACTTATTGAGAAAACATAAAAAAAAAACTGACCCAAAACAAAAAATTAAACTCATTTCCTATAAAGTACAGCAATTAAAAAGACGATATCAAAAATATTCGTCCTTAAAGTTATTACTATCTCATCACAAAAGATGGCGTGTCTAAAATAACGCTTTTAACGGAAAAATGCAAATAAGTACAAGTAACAAGTTACATCCCTATTTTTATCACGAAACTAACTTATAGAAGGGCTTAGCGCAGACCCGGATAATAGATAAACCGGGACAGGGTAGGCGGGCAAGGCTGGTAACCTTATTACCGGCCATCCTAATGGAAAATTTAACATATTTCGCGATACTGTGTTCTTATGTTTGTATGTCTATAGTAGGCTGATCATAAAGCACTTTAATCTCAAATATAACATATAAAATATTTCTTATTTCTAGTTTACTCTTTCATACATCGGTGAATTTTTAATACTTCTAGATTATGTTACATATTTTGTCAAAAAAATAAGTACGACACATTAATATTTTAGCTATTGAAAAACTAGCATGGATAATTTATCAAAATTTTTGAGAGTACTTGCAAGAGACATAGGTACTTAATTAGAAGAGATATGATATTATCTGTTTACAGTGAACCCTATTTTGGAATACCTACGTTAGTTCATGAAAAGAATAATTACACAAACAATTAAAAATTCGCAATGTATGACTTGCTTCATATTTCTAGCTGAAGAACTTATAACATATTATAACATAACACTATTTATAAAAGAAAATACAAAACGAGATTAAAGCTATTTTCACAGCGTGCTTTTCCGCCCTAAAATAATTTTACACAGAAAAGGCATTATTGTGTTATTTGATTAAATCTTTTATCCAGTTTGGCTATCGTAATTGGGTTCATCTATACTTCAATTATGCAGACTATAATTAACTGTAATCTATGTAAACAATGAATTAATAATAACCTAGTCGTGGTGGACTAGTGGTTGAAGGAGTGTGCAGGTTCGATTCCAGCTCAGGCAGACCAATTCACTTTTCTAATTTATCTGTACTTTTTTAGTTTATCTAGGTAATTGACTAAGTAAAGCCGAAGGGAAACATTTTGAGAAAATCTATTAATACTCCTTGAACAAGTGGTGATTAATGGTAATGGTGAATGTTGATGGCCACTATTTTTAAATATCACAATACTTGTTCTATGCCCTGCAGTGGAACAATAATAAAGCCTGGTGAATAATTTACCTAACGATAATAACATATAGTTAAAAGCTTAGTTTTCAAAAATATATATAATGTATTGTTATTATATCTGTCGCACAAAACATAAATTAGTTACCTCCAAAATACCAAACATATCTCTTTGTTCCCGCGTCCGGTATCAGGACATCATGAAAGCCGGTACGTAGGTCGAACGAGGTGAACGGTCGCCATGGCAACCGGGTCGCCGGCCTCTCCCGGCTGCAACAAGTGCGCTCTATTGATTTCATCTGCATCCAGACCCGGCCACTAACTATGTTGTATTTTATGTAACGCAGCGAAAATATTAACAAAGGAGAATATTAAAAATACATTTTTTATAAAGCATGAGCTGTGCAGGAAAAATTTATTTTGCTGCTGGAATCCCGGCAAATTCCCTTCGCTGTTCAACAATCGATATGGTCGTTCTCTCTAAGTAGTTAAGCCAGCTACGCAGAAAATATTAAAGTAGAGAAGCATTTGTTCAGACACAGGTGCATTCTCTATTCCCTCACTTTCATACTCTGACCCGGGAATCGAGCCCCGTGCACAGCAGTCGCGCTAGGCGACCACTAGACCAACGAGGTAGTTGTAGTACAACAACAAGTATACCAAAGTCGTCATTACATGTGAGGCAGTATGCACACCTATTATGTAAATTGGTTAACAGGCAGTCGCTCCATGTAAAACACTGGTACTCAGCTGCACCCGCTTAGACTAGAAGCCGACCCTAACATAGATATAGATAAGATGTTGATTGTTGTCGTCTTTTAAGTTAAGCATTGTATTTATATAGAAATTTGTACCGCTAAATATGAGTTATGAAGATCTTTCATCACGAAGATGATATGAAATTCAGTCATGATAACGTGCAAACTCATTTTAATTTCTGTCAATAAATTGTAGCTACGGAGCTATGAGCCAGTTATTTGCCGTCCAATACTGCGCTAATTAAGTGCGGCGACACTATTGACACAAGGGTATACGCTATCAGTTAATTACCAACATTATAAACTAGGTTTTGGTAGTAATAACGGGATATGCGGCATAAGCTAATTATGAAATAAAAGATTGCAGTTGTAAATAACAGTTTTATTGAGTTCAATTAAACCAGAAATGCATTTACGAGTAATATTTTATTAAAATATTGTATACAGAAGTTTTACTCGTTTCTTGAGGGGAAAATTTCCTGCATTATGATCAGAGGTTATTTAAGATGTATAAGCTATAATACTACCAAGTGTCATCAAAATCCATTCATTAGTTTTTAAGTGATAGAGTAACAGACATCCATCGAACCTCCACACCTACAAACTTTCGCGTTTATAATATTAGTAGGATAACAAACATAGAAATACATTATTCTTTGCCGTAGTTATACAATCCTACAGTGAAAATATTCCTAGATTTACTTGAATTTTTTGAAAGAATAATGACAACTTCTTCGGAGAGGGTTCCTTGACTTTAGAATAGAGAAGCAAATATTTTGCATAGAAATGTGTGAAACGAGGGTACATTTACCCCGCAGCTTTATTCGGCTACATCGCAGCTCGACTGTTTTCTTATATTCGCCAGCAAAGTTACAGTTTTCACTACAAAAACGTAAAAAAGCTTAATGTTACAACTAGTCACTGAAGTAAATATCTTGATTTTTGCAGGTACTTTCGATCTATCTAACCTACGGCTTGCGGCAGTTTTCTATAACCTATCTATCTGCTAATTTGCTTGCTAGATATAGATATAGGAATTTGACATTACGTGTCTAATGTCAAAATCCTATATCTAGTAAGCAAATTTTATCTCGATACTTATATATTTATGAGTTAAAGAAATCGGCCGTTAGCCGTTAGCTCTTCAATGAGTCAAAGTAAAGTGTTCACAAGCGATACCAAAATAACTATGCATAAGGTTTATAGTCGGTTTATAGAACATATTCATTCCATATAAAAAAATCTAATTTATTGATAGATTTTTCGTTTTCAAAGTAATATAAAGTTGTTCAAACTGGGAGACATCGGCTCGCCGCGGGCACAGATTCGCAATTTGGTTTGACAAGTTTATTTCCGTCAGAAGTTGGAGCACGCATCACGGTGGCTATCGATTGGACATAATAAAGTTGTTTTTTTACACCGCCATGTTTTCATTTGTTAATTTCGATATAAATAGGTATTAAGTTAGGTTGTTGATGTGAGGTTGCTATATACATAATGTATGTTTCACTGACATGATCTAACATGAATTGATTAATTAATTATGGAAGATCTACAAAGCTTTATTTTCAGGTGGTTTTACAGACCATGAAAAAATATATTTTCTTAAAATCCAAGCTTAAATTTACAATACGTTATTGAAGAATCTTTCCTAGCACTTTTGTGCAATACCAATTAGCGAGAGAACACAATATCCTTGGCTAGATATAATATCTCACGAGTAATTTTCAGCGTATTTCTCCTCACAAGAGCTCTGAAACTTCAGCGGTATTGCCTTAATGTTACACAATATACCCTTTCGTGTAACGTGAGCGAGTTTATTAAAGATTACACACTCCTTTGATCATCCCGTGTAATCGACGCCGGCTCGCAATTAAACGCACTTTAGCGGTAAGACTTACTTTCCCGTTTTAATTTTAAACCTTAATATTATAAAGATAAGGTAGAAAGTTGCTTGTTCGGTAATTTAAATAACAGGTAATCAGAGAAGTAAATAATTAATTTCCTTGTCCTTTGTTATGTATCTCTTAGATTAGCAATTCTGTATTATTTCAAGAGGAAACAAATCCCTTGAAAATAATAGCTGATATTTTTGTGTTACTTATGTATATTAATTAACATAGTTAAGTAATCAGGGGAAGAAACACTGCTTAGCTTCGTGGGAAAGTGTAGGGCATAGGTACTTGATGCAGTACCTACAGGACCACGTAGGTAAGCTCCGAGAGAAGCTCTGAGAAAAGATTTCAGAAGGCGGACAATAGAGAACATATCAAGGCAGATGGGATACTTTTATTATGCAACTTTCCAAAATCAATGAATACATATAATTTTCTCATCGGAAAAATGTATTTTCGTAAAACGTTTGACGCTTAAGATCGTCGAAGACAGGTCTTCCGTCACGCCGGCTTCATATAACGAAACCAAAATCATTCATTATACAGAAACACTCGATCAAATGTTATGTACCTACTTATGACATTTTCTTGTTTGGCACTGACCTACTACAATTTAGTTGGTTAATAATTCCTGAGTTATTTCATGGGAATATTCTCGTGATTATTATCCTTTTTTCATTATATTTCTTTTAATTCTAGCTTGTGCATACACGGTTAGCTTTTGATCGTTTTAATTCCGTGGATGGTCGAACCAGTGCATGAAACACCTTCGATTTGTTAGATTTGTAAAGATAAACTTTTTAAAACAAAATACTTTTATTTAATAACTCGAAGTAATTTTTGCCTGCGCGAATAAATAATGCGTGTAATTATTACAAAGTATATTATGTTCTATATTTTTAAATTTTATCTTAACAAATCGATAGTGTTTCATACACCGCTTTGACACTCCACAGGATTAAAACGATCTAATTGTAACCATGTATAGGATCCACTAATAATTGTGCATTTTTTTCTTTCTTTGTGGTCTAGATTAAGATCGGAAGAAATAACTTTCTTTGCGAGAAAGGTTGGCATAATGCCTTTCTAATATAAATTAAGATAACAAATCTTCGATATCGCTGTGTTACATACTAATGTTTTTTAGTGGCTTGTTGGCTATGTCTAGACCTTGGGACGCCATGTTCGTCGCTTTGTGGCAATATGTCTTGTTGTATAGTAAATAGGTCATCTTTAAGTTATCTAGAATATGCTACGGATCATGTTGATTATAAAAAAAGTCATGAAAACAACAACATATTTTATTAAATTTATCATCACAGTCGCCAAATTGTATGCATAACGCCGGTCTCTATGAAGGCGCTCGATCGTTGACCCCTAGGTCATTCAACTTTTTTTGAGGTAAACATGATCCTTAGCATATAGATCCTCATGATCCTTAGCATAGATGACCTGTGAAACTATGGTGCACTAGTATTGTTAGACCCTATATATGGATTTAGTTTTATTTATTAAGCTGCTTCACGTGGTTTAATTTGCATCCTGAGTGTTCATGGAAGACCCAAACTCACAAACATACCTTATATTTATGGTGGACCATATACTTATGGTCGCAAGTGTAACATAAGTATATTTTTATTAGTTTAAAATATCTAAGAATAATCTAGGATTCTAGATCAAGGAGGCCCAAAGAACTCATATCTATTTTTCTACCACACAAGATATGCGACGATTCATAAATACCCTAGTAGCTTATGTATTCACTAGTCGCCCACTAGTGGGAGTCGTGGGCGTTGTGTGACTATCCAGATTATGCAAGCAGAGCTTTGTTCGCGCAAACAATGGTGCTGGCTACAAAGGGGTGATGACGAGCTCATTCGATTTTTTGATTTTCAACATTAATAGCTTTTGGAATAAATTAGTAAAATGGTTATTTTTTGCATTGCCCAATGCGTACAGGCGATAATATATAAACAATATACATATTCTCACAGTAGGTACTGCAATATTTGATTTCTATTACAAAAAAAATATTTATTCCAATCTACAGTACTTTTAATGGACCGAGGTCGCGGAAACGGATTCACAATTTAAATTATTTTATCAGAACAATGGAATGAAGATTGCGTGAGTTGAACTATCCCTTGATTAGAAATATTTGCTTTGACAGTTACAACTAGGGTTGCCAATAATTCATACTTGTCGTATTTAGATTTAAGTCCCTTATTTTCTGGACGACAATAAATACGGTGTTTGTTACTTTATTGAGTTATAGATCCATTCTTAATGTATGAAATGTCCTAAAAATCAATTAACTAGGTTTTTGGCGCACCGCGTTTAACACAGGCAAGAAGGTTAGCTTTCAATAAATTCTACCAAAAGATTCAACCGAAAAGAGCTGAAAAAGAAAGATGAACTTATCTCGTACTCATGTTGATTTAGAAATTGTGATATACACCACTTTTAAGCATAATAATGTAATGTATTGTTATTGCTTATGTATTTTGATGGTTCCTATCTCTCAGAAAAATGATCATATAATCCCGATAGTACAGCAATTCAATATCCCTGCCCCCAGCCCTACTGCAAAACCAAAGAAACGTGTGATTGCTTTCACACATATTTATTTTAAACCTACAAAACGGAAGAAATCCATTGAAAGTGTATCTCAGTAATTTGTTACACGTGTGGTATAGGCTGCTGTACTTTGTTCTACTCGTATGTATTGCTTTTGTAAAATTAATATACCTACTGATAGAATGTTCTCTTTGCCTTTATTTTGTAGGCTTTCTTATAAATATCTTAAGTGCGTAAGTATTTGTTGATGTAATTTGCAAGGCTAAGGACCAGTTTCTATCTGGCAGATAATTTCATACAAAATTCTGTTCGATGTTTTAATTTATCTGGTAGATAGTAACCGGTGAAACTGGTCCTCAATCATATATCGATGTATTAATATTGGTATCACTAGTATTCTAATGTATGAGAAACCTGAAAATTGTATTGAGACATTGTTTGACAAATTTCGAAACAATTATTTGCGAGTAAAGAAAATACTGCAAAGACTTATAATATGTAATGAACAGAATTAAGATTGGTATTACTCGTGCAGACCAATTGAAATATCCCACTTCTAACTGCCTAGCATGGAATCTCACCGTTTGAAATCGTTTAAAGCTAAGCCTCTCATGTGATGTCTCGTTCACGCGACTTAAACGTGCAAATAGATCTAAGAATAGCCTAGAATCAGGTGGCTGACTACAAAAGAACAGACTAGACTAATCTCCTCACTTCAGTGGACACGGCGCTTAACGAAACCCATTCTCAGATGTATTACAAGAACGAGAAAAGAGCTTTGAATAAAATCCAGCATCGTACTTATATTTCTTTTCTATTTCTCGCTTTTACACTTTAATATGGCGCTGAGCTGTTCAGTCACGTTTTTGTAAAAAGTAATAATGTTCTCCTTTTATAATTGGGAACGTCCCATTGAATTGACTTTCTTTACAACTTTATCAATGTATGAAATACGCGTGTACTCGCGCCCGTTGTTGGGAGAGCTAACATCTGAGCGGAGATTTTATTTTTAGTGGAAAGATTTAAATATTTAAAAATATAATAATTATATTAGATGACTAAGTAAAGCCAGCGGTTTACCCGCGTCCTGTGAGAATTATTTCGCGCGTCCTGGTTTCGCGCTTCGTCCTATGAAAATTAAAAGAAGCCTATCTGGCACTGAACATTTTTTTTCTAAGCCGTGCAGTAGTTTCCTATAAGTACTAGTGCCTCCAAGGAAACGAACTCTTCAGCTTTATTATTTTACTATGGATTTATATGCAAGTTATGCAATGCTATGTTTAATTTTACGATGAAAAAAAAAAAAAAAAAACTCTGAAAGCGTTTCGCCGATAAAACTTAAAAAAAGGTTTAAAAGAATTTAGGAGTACTAATTGTCCTATTGTTGCAGAACATTTACTTTGCTGACAATATTTTCGCAATGCATGACTGACGTCACCATCCCCACCCTTACGTGGAAGAGAGACAAAGGATTCACCATCATCTGGTTCCCGCTGTTCAAGTTATTCCCGGTAAGAATACTACCAGAAATTTCTGCCTACTAATTTCTTGTAATGAAATTGTTACTGGACCTAACTACCATTTACATATATACGCCATCTTTTCTGGAGAATGTAATATAGGAAAAACGGTTTTAAACTTCAAAAACATAAGAAGAAGGTAGAAAATATAAAAGGCCTTACTACCAAAAAGTTAGACGTTTGACACGTGTTTAAAGAAAATTATTTTAAGCACGTGTCGAACGTCAAACTTTTTTGTTTGTAGTAAGGACCTAAGAGGTTAACTTAAAATAGTCATTGCATATTTAGGTATTCTAGACCTAGTGCAAAGAGAAATACTTCACAGAAATCCTTCAAGCGAATTATTTATTCCTACAAGTTTATAAATACGAAGTCCATTCATGCTTCCGTCGGCACTTCTGGTTTATTTATTGGTATTGTATGAATTAGGTTCCTACATACAAACATTGTTTAAACTAATTTGAAACTAGTAAACATGGTATTTCCTGTGAATATCCTTGGAGTCGTTGTGAACATCATTTTTAAAGAGATTCTTTGGCTGTTCTTCTCCATAGAACTAACTTTTGATAACAGTGCAGAGTATAAGCCTGGAATCTCTAGAGTGGCCTGTTAAAACTTTTGAAATAGCACTTTGATTTTTTACTCCCGAGGAAACAATTTTAAAATGGGCCTAAGTTTTTGACTTTCTCAAGTACAGTAAAGCTCGTGGTTAAATGAGAGCCGCACGGATAGTTCGATCACAAGGTTAAGCAACGCTAAGTAGGGTATGACCGTGGATGGTTGACCATCTTGTCATGACGAGTTTCTTCGTCATTTCCACATTCTTGGCATTCTTTACAATTATCCGGGTTGAGGAGGTCAGACAGATAGTTGCTTTATGTAAAATCTTGTACTCAGTTCTATCCGGATAGACGGGAAGTCGACTCCAATATATGTAGTTGGAAAGGCTGGTATAAGTGCAATAAATAATTTAAAACATCTTAGGTGCTGTTAACTATAATGATAATGTGGGCGCTGTGTGCCGTGCTGACCATAACGAACGTGTTCCCGGCGGAACATCCCGCGCGGACTGATGTCAAGCTCAACATCATTGAAGACGCGCCGTGGTTCCGGGTGCCTTATCCTGGTAAGAGTTGTTTTAGGAGGATACAACCGATAAACCCGAAGAAGAAATAAGTTTAAATAAAGGAAGTGACCACAATGATGTTTAATTAATTAATTCAAGTTCCTAGAGAGAAGCCTTAAAACTCATATGTCACTGAAAGAATATAATCAAATCCGACTTACAGTTCCTTAGATGACGCCTTTAACAAACCAACCATAGTATGTGTACAGTCTACATCCCATACAGTATAGAGTGTGGCACAGGTCAGTGGGGCGCGCCCACGGTGAGCGTGGCGGGCGTGCTGGGCATGCTGGCGGGCGTGCTCGCCTGCACCGTCGAGTCCATCAGCTACTACCCCACCACAGCCCGCATGTGCGGTAAGTTGCGTACACGTCAGCACGCGACGATTGTATAAAGATGCATTCTGTATTAAGTTATATAAAGTTGTTTCCATCAAGTGTTTTGGTAGTGGCATAGTGGATTAAAACTACACATATTTTGATAAACCCGATAAAGTTTTAGTGGTCTCGTGCAGGAATTTAACCCAAATTAGTGTTTTAATGCTTTTGCCTTATGTCCTCCATCCTGCTGAAAACGTTGTCTTATACATTTGTTCTGAGGGCTATACTTTTACAAGAAAAGGGCTAGTCTGATGCAACTATTTGGTAATTGATGAAGCCAGGACAGACATGATAAATTTATCTAAATCCCTAAGGTAATTGCTAATAACTGCTAAAAGTAAAGCTACCCTTGACCTTTTTATACTAAATCTGACTGAACTGACTGGTACTACAGCGGCCCCGCCGCCCCCGCTGCACGCGATCAACCGCGGTCTGGGCACGGAGGGGCTGGGCACCGTGCTGGCGGGGCTGTGGGGCTCGGGCAACGGCACCAACACCTTCGGGGAGAACGTCGGCGCCATCGGCGTCACTAAGGTAATACCACTCCTCATTATTATACTATCTATTTTGTGTTTGAGTACACAGTGTTATTTACGTTAGAGTTATAAGTAAAATCTATACTTTGAGGTAAACCAATATAAACTGCTTTTGTTTTTCTTTTCTGAAGTAGACATTAGTATTGTATACGTAACTTCTATGTATAGTTAAGCTTGGGTTTAAAACCGTCAAAGAACTTCGAACCCCATATTGTTGAAAATATAGGGCAGTGGGGCAAAATCTACACGGTTATTATTTTAAGGGTTTCTTATAAAATAACTATGACCTGTTCTTTATGTATTAAGATCTTTGTGTGACAATGTCTGTCGTCGTTGTACATGAATTTGTAATACATTATTGTGATTGCCTAAAAAAGTCATGGTGGCCTAGTGCTTAAAGCACCAGCCTCTCAAGTATGAGTGTGCGGGTTCGATTCCTGGTCAGGCCAATGATATTTTCTAAGTTCTATGTACCTACTTTCTAAAGATATATCTTGGACACCAATGACTGATTAAAGGTGAAGGAAAACATCTCGAGGAAACCTGAACTATAAAGTCTGAAATCACTAACCCGCAATGAGCAAGCGTTTTGATTAGCGCTCAATCCTTCTCTGAGTGAGAGGAGGCCTAAGCCCAGCAGTGGGACGATAAAAAGGATTACTGACGTTGATGCGCCATAATAACTGTAAACAGCGCCATATTAACGATGACGATTGTGATTAAAATGATACAAAAAGAAACTCCATAATGAAAACAGAATAATTGCAAAATCCTGAACACAATTTTATTATTTCGCGGTAATTAAACAAGGGAATGCAAACGACAGCTGGTGCCGGTAACACGCGGTCGGTATGTCCCACCTACCTGTGTTGTGGCGAGGTAAACAATTGTTCTGCACTGTGCAGGTGATGTTTTATTACTTTGCGGTATGCAAATGACGATGGGAATAAGTGAAATAAATAATTATTTGGGAATTATGTCACTACAGGAGTTCAATATTTTTGTTTATCTCCTGGGCACAGGGTCCAATGTTCTCTTTTATCTCATTATATACGTTTTTCTTTACTTTTGTAAATGCTTCTTCATTTTGTAGCGTTTCATTAAAAATCATAAAAGATAATCCTCCAATCGTTGGTTCGATATCAATTTCAACTAAACTGGGCAGTATCAGGAGACACGCTTTTTATTTTCATAAAATGTTAGATTTTTCACATAAATAACACAAAAATAAACGATAGTAGGAACAATTACAGCAAGCAAATAAGGGAGAATCGTTTTTTTTTTTTTTTGAGTGGGCATCACGCAGTTCAGCCTAAGGAGGCTGTTTACTGCTTAACCGGACAAATCCCTGTGGATGCCTAGAATTTAAGGCCTCCAGCCAGGGGCTGGGAGAATTGCCTATATGATCTAGTCTATATAGGTAGGGTCCCGGCGCGTGGTGCAGTGGGCGGCGGCGCTGATGGTGCTGCAGGGCGTGGTGGGCAAGCTCGGCGCTGTGTTCATCATCATCCCGCAGCCCATCGTCGGGGGGCTGTTCTGCGTTATGTTCGGGATGATATCCGCTTTTGGTGAGTGGAATTCTTTAGCTTAATAGGTTTTTAATACTTCTATACTATATTTGTGAGATTATAGGAGGAAATTTCTGGATCTGAATCTATGATCGATTTTAAACATACGTGTCACGATAAAAAGTCACTTTATTTGTGAGTGTCCTAGGCATATTGTATATTGAAATACTGTTCGCAGAACGGGAGTAAATCCACGGCGAACAGTTTATATTTTTGTAAAGCCTAAATCAGGAGTGACTAACAGATTGTTTTAGATCGCCCAGTGATATATGTTTTTTAAATTCGCGACTCTTTCAAACAATAATTCTGGCTGATCTTTATCCGTTATCAATTTTGTGTGAAACCTAAAAATTTATAATAACTAGCACGTTATTGTGACGTTGGCTTTGCATGCTATTGTCAAGTGTAATTCCATTTGAACTCACGCCAACATCATGACGCCTTCTATCGTCATAGCTTGTCGTATTTACTTTCATTTGCATACTGGAAGCTAGAAATTGATAAGGCTTGAAGTAATGTCTTAAAACCCGATCACACTTCGCACATGAACAAAATGTTATTTTTTATTTATTTTGAAGCTAAAATTGAGGTTTACAAAAGATTGTAATGTTGCTCAGGTCTATCAGCCCTGCAATACGTGAACTTAAACAGCTCCCGTAACCTGTACATCATCGGGTTCAGCATATTCTTCCCGCTGGTGCTGACCCGCTGGATGTCGAGCCACAGCGGCGTCATCCAGACGGGGGCGGAGGCGCTGGACGCCGTGCTGCAGGTGCTGCTCAGCACCTCCATACTCGTCGGCGGCATCGTCGGCTGTCTGCTGGATAACTTGATACCGGGTCAGTTGATTTAACCCAGTGGTCTTTGGAAGTTCTTAGTATAGACGCCAGCCGCAAAACTGTGTTTTCCCATTAAACTTTGAATTATGTACCTCAGCGAAAAAGTTGAAAATCTATTTAAAAAATTTGACAGATTGTAGTAGCTTGATGTGTTGGTGACTGGATATTCTTTATTGTTTTTACTCTTACAATGTTGTAAGTAGGTACTGGCCTGTGTTAATGTAATTTTATTTTGTCTTTTCAACAGTACCCAATAAAATAATTAAACCTATTGGAAATCGGTCTAGTTCTAATTTTAACAACAAGGGGTCCTTCGCGTCGCGTATCGTTATACCAATTTCTTTCATAAAAGTACATCAATCAGTAGATAGGACAACCCTTTGCATTATTAATTAATTTTACGTAACTCTATAATCCAGGAATGAGTTGCTACAATTGTTGCAATTACCTTAAATATAAATTGGAGTCGTTTGTCCAGGTACGGACGAAGAGCGCGGGCTGGCGGCGTGGTCGCAGCAGATGTGCCTGCAGGCGGCCGGGGCCTCCGAGCGCGGAGACACCTACGACTTCCCCGTCGGCATGGGACTTATACGGAGGTAACTATGTATTTAGCTTGTTTGATGCAGTCAAAACATCTCTTATCTTCGTTTTTCTCAGCCCTTAATAGTTGTGTGTTTACAAAGTTTGCCTGTAAAAGATAGAATTATTGATATCACAAAATTTTAACATGTAGCAACAAGACAATGTAATATAAAGATTGAAAATATTTTCAAATTTTTTTTTTTTAATTATTTAAAAGATTCGCTTACCAAAAAGTGTTAAAGTTGTTTATATACCTAAGTTGCGACAAAACTTGTTTCATGCCTAGAGTCTTAATAATAAGAATTGAATAGTTTCTATTTTCCAAAATCAATGTTAAACTACTTCCAGATGGAAATGGACGGAGTATCTCCCGTTTATGCCAACATACCAAGCTGGGAAGTTCACCGCGTTGTTCACTAAGAAAGAGAACTGATTATATTAATTAAATCAAATGTTAAGCTATAAGACGTAAGTGAGTTAGTAAAATTATAGCAATTTGACGATCTGGACCTTAAAGTATACTAAAAACATAATTTAAATATTATTAATGTCAAAATACCATTCCATCCCATAAATGATTTTATCTTTAGAAATATGTTAAGAGAATACGAGTTCTTAATGTGTTTTATTGCATAACCAATTAACTCGCAATTTGGCTATCGATATTAAAAAAAAAAACAACCTGCTTTACAAATCTAAACTAGGAAACTGAAAAGACAGAAACAAGTTAAACAACGACAGTTAAAAGATCAGGCGCAGGACCGACATTTACGTGCTCTCCGATGCACGGGTGAATCAATCACCAACTTTCAGACTCCAGGCTGCTTTATGAAAGTTTCTCAAAACCCACAAAGCGATTTCGGCCCGACCTGAGAATTGAACCCGAGACCCCGTGCACTGCAGTCGCGCCTTGCGACTACTAGACCAACGAGGCAGTCACTATAATTAATACTGCAAGGATATATACATACATACGCGTGAAAAACATTAACCTTTTTGACAGTCGGATAAAATGATCTTAGAAATGTATATTATACAGTTCATTGCAAAAAATGTTGCCATATATATCATGTTCCAAGTTATTTTTTATCATTTAGACGATATAACAAGGTAATTAATTGTGATATAGAGGCACACTCGTAATTATCTGTAAGATCGTAACTATGTAGATATTAAGTAAAGTTATGTAAAATCAAAATCAATTTAAAATATATGATATCTGACATGTATGATTTTTTGATTGATTAACGTAACCCGTTTTATTGATTCTCTACGTTTACCGTGGCCCTGGCACACAGGGACCTCCAGAAGGAATATAGTGGGTTTTAGTCAGTAAGAGTCCGACACTCCATCCAGCTGCACCCTCAGGAAGGGGTCATTTGATGATAATCCATCGTAAAAGAAAGCCGCGACAGCGTCAAATACCTTGGCTGATTAGAAGGCAACTAGTAGTCAGTTTACGATAGTCAAAATGAGTTTTAATCGCCATAATTTACGAGAAAAGTAGACAAAATCATACAAAGTACATTTTTATTGTTCATAGTCTCGTAGGAGAATATAATGAAGTCCCCTAACAGCATTATATAGGAATTCTCTTAGGCGCTGTAATACGATGATATCACAAGGACAGCCGTGACGCGCGGCTCTTGAGACCTAGCTTACTTGGGAGGACCAGTCGCAACAACTAGGCCTTACGCACGGTTTCACTTGCGTCCTTGAAGGGTAAACTTCACGCACCGGGGGAAAATAATGTGTGTTTACAGTACATAAATGTATCTACCTATCTGCTTATCAGAATGTATTTAAGTCAGTTACTAGATACCAGCACATCAAGCTATTCCAATCGGTAAAATTTCGAAAACAAATTTATTCAAAATCGGCTGGAAAACAGAAAGACAAAATTTTCAAAAGACAGCCCCCAAAACGCCCTACCTTCAACACTTCCTATGTGTTTTTGCTGAGAAGAAAAAGTGGCGCAACAAACTACCCAGTTGGTAGGAGTCCTATCAAAAACACCTGGTTAAAAATCATACATAGTCGTTTAACGCGCGGTTTAATTTGGGTCCTTAAGGCCTTGCCTCCCAAACTGAGATAAAAGTAATCTATAACCATGTGCTGTATCCTAGTTACCAGCCGTTTCCAAGCAACAAACAAACACACCTTCGCACTCAAATCTCATAGTTACTGTTTCTGGGTGAAAATGGATTCATACCTTAATAAATAGTTTTATGAGATATACAGATGTGTGGCAGATGTCTGATGGGTGAGCATTGGATTATCTGCCTAAGCCTGTTCGAGGAATACGCACAAAATATGTGAGACCTCCAAGCTATATAGAAAAGGTATTTTTTTCCAAATGCGTTGTATTCAATATCAATATTTTGGTATAGTAATCTCTGGTGCCCGTGATATCTTGTTAGCTTTATTTCATTATGGTAACAGCTCTTATTTTGGCAAAATATGTTTTCAGTCTGGTTTTCTGAAAAGTCGAAATATGTTTTTTTTTTATTGTAATGTCTGCAGTATTTATGCCTTTAGTTTCAAACTATTTTAAGTTACATAATTTTCCATTTATTTTAAAATAGTTTTATATTCTCCTTTTAAGCACTTATCATTTATTTTGGGAATGTAGGTTAACTGGTAATTGGCGACTGTGTAAGTCTTACACACAATAAAATAATATACATAAGCCCTACTGTACTCAGCAGCTGTTGATAGACCTTACAAGAGGTTTTTAGAGTGTTTTTTTGGTTTAGTGTTTTTTTTATAATATGTGCAATATTTATAGTAGGTACAGAAGCTATAGAACCGTTTACACTCAACATATTTATCTCCCTAACACTTGATCACTATTTGACATTATCAATAATCTATTTTTTATCACCACTTATCCGCTCCACGGGCAATAAATCTCCGAAAATAGAATGGTCAATAAAAAATACATCGGTAAAGAAGAGATTTCGTTCCATTGTGCTATTGATTCAGGCTCATCAATAAGTGTCGTCGAAATAATTGACACAGCGCGTAATGGATCGTGAAAGGAAAAAAAGTTCGGACAAGTTCGGGTATCTCCGTGAGATGACATCACCCTTCCCGAAAACTCCAGTAATATCATAAACACAAACGATACCTTTATCTGTCATTCTACTGATTTCCCAAGCTCTACTTTGTTTAGGAACGTTTTAGTGAGATTTTTTCAATATCCTTATCACTCCTATGAGCAAAAATGCAAAATTAGCTCTGTTTGACTATCTTAGCTTTACTACTGAAAACTTAGGAGAGAACGACTGCTTCGAGTTTGATACAATTTGTTCGGGGATACGACTTTTACAAGATAATATAGTTGTCTCATGACACATTGACACTACTAAAACTTTAAGCAAAATGATTGACATTAAAATTTCCATATCACATAAGATACATATGTAGGTAGGCTTGAAACTAAAAACATCCAAAACTTCCTTTTAATATTCATAAAAAACACAAACTACCAAAATTATTTTTAAATAAAACAAAAACCGACTTCAAACCCCTTTAAACACTAAACACTTAAAAATAATATGAAATTTAATAACTTTAATCAAGAATAATTAACCTAAATAACCTTACCTAACTATAATCTATTCTATAATTTACAATTTAATAGTTTTTGGAGTCGGTGCCAAGCCAAGCGTATCTTCTAACAGGGCTATAAAATATTTTCCTTTATTTTTTATTACAATAGTTAACGACAGTAAATTAATATCATATTATAAGGTACTGATATTTTACAAAGCTGTTAAAGTTTTAGTCAGCGCTCGATAGATGGCGTTCTACCGTTTTCTGAATCGCGATATGGTTTCGTTACCGAGAAACCTATAAAGACGAAGGAAGATTAAATTGTCACACACCCACAGGGAAGCCCGGTTAAGCAGTACACGGCCTCCTAGGCTGAACTGCAAGAGGTCATGTCAAAAAAAAAAAAAAAAATTGTCACAATTTGTGTACCTTATAAGTTTCACATTTTGTCCGCAAGTTCGCGCCACTATCCGAACAAATAGAACTTTATCGTTTTCTGCTGTTGATTGTGAGATGTTGTGTTGATTTTATTTTCAGTTTCGTTGAGTCTTTATTCTGTGTTTTAGATAGATAGTAGATAGTCTTTTAGGTTAATATTTTGTGAGTGTGGGCTTGGCACCGACTCCAAAAACTATTAAATTGTAAATTATAGAATAGATTATAGTTAGGTAAGGTTATTTAGGTTAATTATTCTTGATTAAAGTTATTAAATTTCATATTATTTTTAAGTGTTTAGTGTTTAAAGGGGTTTGAAGTCGGTTTTTGTTTTATTTAAAAATAATTTTATTTTATAGTTTTTAGTTCTAGTTTGTACATAATTTTTTAATATTAATAAAAATAAATTTAATTTTGTTTAATATGGGTAGGCCTACTAAACGCGCTGCTCAAATGAGACAACGCCGTTTGGACGAAAGTAACGACGAAAGGGAAGAACGTTTAAAGAAAAGTAGGGAAAGAAATACACAAAATATTTCAAATGAGAGTGATGAGCAGCGAGAGTCTAGACTTTCTCAGAAAAGAGCAACAACGAAATTATCAAGGCTTAATGAAAGCCCAGAAAGTCATGCTCATCGTCTGGGTGTAATTCATAAACGTTTGTCTCACGAGAATGAGCAGCAACGTGCTCATCGTTTATAATATAAGTATAGACTAGCTTCCGCCAGCGGTTTTACCCGCTTCCAGAGGGAACTACTTCTCGCATCCGGATAAAAAGTAGCTTATATGTTATTCTGATGTATAAGCTATATTGTGGTAAAGTTTCATTCAAATCCATTCCGTAGTTTTTACGTGAAAGAGTAACAAACATCCATACATCCATACTTACAAACTTTCGCCTTTATAATATAACTAGCTTCCGCCAGCGGTTTCACCCGCTTCCAGAGGGAATTACTTCTCGCACCCGGATAAAAAGTAGCCTATATGTTATTCTGATGTATAAGCTATATTGTGGTAAAGTTTCATTCAAATCCATTCAGTAGTTTTTACGTGAAAGAGTAACAAACATCCATACATCCATACTTACAAACTTTCGCCTTTATAATATAAGTATAGATATAGAAGTATAGATATTTTTCTAAATTTTCAATGTCGAGTTCCATGAACTGTACTTCGTCTCCATCATCGAACCCACAATGACAATCAAAACTTATCTCGATGTATAGTACTCATCAATACGAATTAAATTAGCCCAAACACGAGGTACTTGGCACATACCGTTGAGGAGTTCCCTCGACTCTCTGCCTTCTCCTTAATCAGGTCAGCATTTAAATCAAAACTTATCTCGGTGTAAAGCTCTCATCAATACGAATTAAATAAGCCCAAACACGAGGTAGTTGGCACGTACCGTTGAGGAATTCCCTCAACTCTCTGTTGTCTCCATCATCAAGTCAGCTCTAAACCTTCAATTTTTTGTAGAATTATTGTATATATACCTAAATGTGAAGTTTTTACCCCATGCATGCCTACAATTTTCGAGAGTTGCCCTCGATTTCTCAGGGTTCCCACCATCAGATCCGAAAGTGGTGGCAATGGGACCACCTCAGAAGTGTCTCCTTTCGAACAAAAAAAGAATTTTGAAAATCGGTCCACAATTGGCGGAGTAATCGCGTAACAAACACACAAAAAAAAAAAAAAAAAAAACATACCGTCGAATTGATAACCTCCTCCTTTTTGAAGTCGGTTAAAAACATTACTCGTAGTGACATTTAATTTTACGACAACCAAGAGTCATGGCGTCCATCCAATTCTGACAAATGGGTAACAATGAATGCATTATGGTACATGACGTCATGTCCGGCGCAGCAGTCACGGGTATAACACGTTAGTAATTATGGAGGACGCCAAATCACATCGTCAAATGGAATGGCTGTATTTGGTGAGGGAATAGATTCTGCGACAACAGCTGTTGCTACTATCTATGTTGACGGTGAGTGTGATGTCCGAGGCTAGCTTTTAGGTGGTGTATGTAATGTAGACCGTATATGCGACCGTGTATTGAGTAATATATATAATATATAAGAAGGGGTTTGTGTTTTAGTAATGGGGTTGTATTTATAATATGTATGTGTTTGATTATTCATTCAACACAACACACGTCAAGCCACCCGAAACTATTAAACTTTTCTAATCAATTTTGAACCATGTGTTTCTTCGATAAAGTTGAAAACCTATGCAGGGAATTTTTCAGATTTAAATAGCTTGATATGCGGGCATCTGTGACGTGAGCTTGGAAATGATTATGTATTTCGACAAGGAAGTTAAATTTATAATTTTTTTAATAGCCAAAAGGGATCCAATGTGACTGGAATACCAAAAATAAGCTACAGCTGTTTCGGTTAAAGATAGGTGAGTGCACCTGCCAGTGAGTTCACCTGCCACGTTGGCACACCGCTCCTCAAATACCTACGTGATCTACATTTTGTGAAAATACCTGAACACCTGTCGAGTCGATTTCCTCTGTTAGTTATTTATTTCGACTTATGCCTATTTCAACCGCTTCCTGGGAGACATTACATATATATATATTAAAGTAAAGACGCCAGCACGTCAAGCTAAACATTCTGTCAAATTTCCTTAATCGATTTTCAACTTTATCGCTGAAGCACATGGTTTAAAATTGATTGGGAAAATTCGACAGTATCTGGTAGCTTGGTGTCTGTACATCAATTAAGTTGTTAAACCATAGTTCTTTTTTTTTATAGAACGAAAGGCATATAGGGGTATAATAGTTTATCACGCAGTTATAAAATAAAAAAAAATAAAATCAATTTTGACCAACGACAGTCCCAATGTCTATGTATATGCAAAGTATACCTTCCTCACTCCTACATTTCAGCTAAGAACGCACACTGCTGTAATCCTATAGAACTATTAAATAGATAATTCCACGAAATGTGTCAGTGTGTGGGTGAGACCTGACGTAGACCGCCTAGGAAAGGTAGCCGAGGAAATGAAAAGGTCGGGCTTGCGTAGCTGGAATTTTTTGTAAGGGTGACGTCATTCCCGGACCCTACTTGAAATGCTCGTCTTGGTGAGTCCTAGGTACCAATAAGTTTTAAAAGAATAGGCACTTATGTTTTATTATATTTTAACCTTTATTCAGTGCTATTATATTGCGACACATTTTCCGAAATTGCGAAAGATTTTTATCATACAGACGCCAGCATATCAAGCTACCCGAAACTTTCAAATTTTCCCAATCAACTTTAAACCATAGGCTTCAGCGATGAAGTTAAAAATCTTTTTAGAAAATTTTACTGTGCTGGTTTCTGTAGCACGCAGTAATACTTGTCTGAAACCATTTACACTAAAACTAAACTCAAAAGTAAACTTTTCGTTTCAAAGCAACTGTTGAAATACCCATAAGACATCAGCAGTATTTTACCGCAATTTCATTTTGCTATAACCAATCGTGCAAATAATAGTTTAGACTTATATGGTAATTTATTTTCAATACCACCCTCACATAACTGTTCCCAGTAACCATTTTGGCAATCTACACATACAATAAATATAACTACGTCAGCATCCCCCAACCAGGCGGAGACAGAATGAGTAAGCGTCTGACGTTTTTAGGAGAATTTTTTTACAGCTTTAGTTGTCTGCACCATGATGACGAATTTGTGACCTCACTCTCATAGAATAGGGTTAATTTGAAGAGTTTGATCTCCACATGGGTAACAGCTAACACTGTTTTTACAACTTAGATCTTAGATGGTGACTTATACGCCAACTCATTCCACCTTATATATATAAGCTATCTTAGTTAATTTGTAGTTGAATATTGAGTGCGTTTTTCCATAAGAACTTTTTCAGTTGAATTGATTTAGTCTGATTCCCCTTAGACTATAAAACATGGTCTCAAAAAATACCAGCTTTAGTACAAAACTTAAATCACCCCCTTCAACAAAGTTAATAGTCCAAATCCAACATCTATTGTAGCGTTATTCTGACAAATATGTATGTATGTATACACTAATCTAATCTAATCAAACCTAGCACTAAACCCAATACTTTTTAAAACCACGTTTTATAATAAGGAGGAATCTGAATCAATTCACTCACAGATGAAATAAGATAGCTTCAACAATATAATCACATTTTAGGTCACTAATTTGTTCAGGAGATTCAGGCAATGATTGCAGATAATCGCGATACAAATAAAATATCGTTAGGGAACAAATCCGTCGGCCGTCGCCGCTGACACGCGCGGCTGATGGCTATCGCTTGCGGGATGGGTGATCATGGCGGATTATTATGTTATTTAAACTGCCGATAGGTTCAAGGGATGAGTAATGGCCGCTGTCACTGATTGCGCGATACATTTACACATAATTATTGGAGTGTTTGTTTTGGCGTGTTGGTATGGTATACTAGAGGATATTAGGACATTATAATCTTATTCAGTGGCTATGGTTTCTTTACGTTTGATATGCCTTCAGATTTAAGCAGAAAGGCTTGTTACATGATTCTTAATAGTTCTAATAGGATTAAGATATCTGAAATCTGTAGTATAGTGAGTAATAAACACCCGCTGCGAAAATATACGAGCTCGTGGGTGCTGAAATCTTTTATTGGTATGGTATAATAAATATTATTGGTTATCAGCTTTGGGAATTTCAAGTCGCTCGTAGTATAGATATTTCGATTTTTTGAGGCCCGAGAAGCACCACGGGCACTACGAGGGTTCACTTTAAGATTGGTGTTTATTGCGTCATAAAAATGGTGTCACCTAATGAAGCGATTGTTTAGACATGTTATGGAAACTCTAGATACAAAATGTCATTAACATCACTCAAAAGGGAACGTTCCGAAGTGCAAAGCTTGCAGTTGACACGGACCAATACGGATTTAGGTCCATTAGTGTTGAGCTGCACACGAGCGAGCGAGTGTTTACATTTCGGCGCACGCATACTAACCTGTTGTGCGCGTATCGACCGAGCCGGACCGGGGCGAGGCAGTCTCGGCCGCTCTGCCGTCGCCGGAGGCCGCGTCAGTGCCGTCTAGTGCCGTACCGTGCCGTTCCCGTGCCCAGTGCAGTTCTTGTGACCGAAATGCAGTTGCCGGCAACAAGCCGGCCGCAGTGAGACAAACGCTTCAGGTGAATATTATTATTGTTTTATTAATGCCGTATTTGAGGGTTGAATTATTTGCTTTGATTGAGGGTATCTATTCGATGTTAATTGGGAGGGTTTGGTTCGGGACCTGAAATTTTCAGGTGGGAAGTATTAGGTGTTTGAATCGTTGTGTGGGTATAAACATGGGTTAATTCATCGATATCTTCTGTGGAAAACTGATTCTAATTCAAGAGAACAATAGCAAATGATGTTTCATAAATCGCCAACGTTTTTGCGCGTCTGACTTTACAGTCTTTTAAATAGACGTACATTGACTACAAAGTTTGAATTAGGGTTTAATTTATTGATACTTTGTTATTGTTTGCCAGGCTTAAGTAGCAGCATATTTAAAGTCGAGTTTGAGAGATACATACGTCATTAGCCACAAATTAAAAAATATTTTTATTTTTAAAACTGTTATCGTCTCCCCTTCAATCAATCCTTGAAAAACAGTCAAATTCGATTTCTGAAATCGCTCCAAAACAATCAATAATTCTTTGTCAGCCCGCCAAACTTACTACGCAAAAGAAAAACATTTTCCATTAGGCAAGGAGCGTTCCTTTGTTATAGCGTCCTAGATCAGTGGGAGTTAGACTAGTCGCGCCTCCCGGCGGCTCTCAATGACTCACAAGATTTACGAGTCCCGTGTGATTAGCAGTTACTGTTCATTAATTATATTTTGACGCACACCCGCCCGTCACCCGCGCCGCGGTCTGTTAGGAACATCTGAACGTTTAGCGACACGAGCAGTTTTTAATGCGATCTCGAAATATGCAGACTTGTGGTAATACAAAGCCGGTATGAGGCAATAATTAATAATTTCTCAATAAAGTTAAATCGATTGACTAGACAATATTAAAAAAAAAGCTAAAATGTATCGGTAGCATTCCCGGTTGATTTCTAATCATGTTTCGTGTAGCACTTGAAATTCAGAGTGTATTCGGATATTTTATCTTTACCTGCATACGTGGGCTGCCTACGTGATGAAATACGAATAGCCGCGGTGGAACGCGCTTGCGTTGTGCAACAGGGTCCAATTTGAACTCTAGACCTTTAACACGAGTCACATTATGCGCAGTACAGATTTTCATCAATTTATTTCGAAACAATTTACTGATTCCTCAGAGAAGCGTCCTTGTAGGAGGGTATATCAAATATCCTTGAAGTATGCCCATGCTTGCAAGTAACCTCACAGATTTGAAATTCGGTCACCTACTTCTTGGTGTGTGAGATTCCTTTAAACTCTAACACCTACGTAGCTTTTTTTGTAATATCTATCAATTAAGTACTACGTAATTAAGTACGTTACTTTGACATACAATTAAGAATCTTAACTACAAAGTTTGCATTGAATTGGTTAAGTTAAATTGCAGTACCGTTGCACAAGAGGATTGTTAACTCACCTTTGTGTTACTGTTAACTAAATAACTTGTAGTTAACTACTGTTCTAGCTACTAACTGGTAACTATCATTGTGAGTAGTTCATACACAATTAGATTCATTATAATTCTATGTGGTATCTAAGGATGTCGACTATATTCCTCCTTGTTGATAAAGTAAGCTAAATAATGTACTGCAGAAAAAAAATACCTAGATCCTCATGAAACGAATAAGTACACACATATGTATCTGTTTATGAATGCAGGTACTATAAGTGATTTCTAGAATACATAGTCTACCTTAATTTTCTGTATATTCAAATATCATAATATTCAATCGAGTCATAAAACTCACGGGTCGATCGATCATGAATTTGAGCAACGTTTAGCGCAGTTGGTCTGTGTATGGGTACCAGGCTACCAGCCATGGAAACCATCTTGTCCTGATGAGTCCTCCGTGTTTCGGAAGGCACATTTAAATGGTGGGTTTGGTATCGGCAGTCGTTACTGGTAGTTCGGACTCAAGTCAAACGACTATTCTTAGCAAGGGGTATCGGGCTGCTCACGCACCTGGGAGGTGGTATTAAAAAAATGCATATTTAAAATAACTTCCTTAAAAGAAAATCATTTTGGTCCTTCGGTACATAATCTACAAAATAAGGACCAAACTGTCAATGTCGTCAAAGGTTGCAATTTCACACTTCGAGTCACCTGCACTTTACTCTGTATTTTGAGACACGAAGAATTTCATGATAACCGCATATAACTAAAACAAACAAACATATAATTTCCTGTAAATTAATTACCAACACTCTCATATACGTTTTCTACCAACTTATTTATTGTAAACAAAACGTTCACATACATAAATAAGTATTAGTAAACCCATTCCTCGGAAATGCCGAGCTTATTTATACAATTACTGTGTATTTCTTTGCTAGAACTAAGAAATTATGATGTTTGAATACTAATAGAACAAAAACAAGTGTAATTTAATTTGTTTCTCACATTCCGTACAAGAAAATAGCACGATTAAGTGAATTGGTTGCACGATGTAATGGGTGTATATTTTGTATTGTGAAATAGTTACGTCATTTGTTTTTTTATTGGGCAATTTGTTTGTTCTGTAATCTTCCAGGATTTAATATAAACGCTTTGTGGGTAAGAGGACCAATTTCTATATTGTGTTCTGTCCTGTGGTATAGATCTTTGAGTTTTAGAATAATCAAAATTAGACTATTTATTTTACTTAATTTTTGAAATTAGTTAGCGAACTCTATTCGTATATTAGGCCTCATACTTTATTTTTAATTCTTCTAATGTTTGGGGACAAATTGATACAGCGTTTTTTGAAAAATAGATTTTCAATTGCTGATCAGACTTTGAAATATCTCCAAAATTAGTAAAATACTTGTATAGGAATATGAGTAGGTGTTTGCTTTGTGAACAGCATATTAATATATTTGTTGTAACATTTTAATATATACCCTTTGCCTAATTCACGAGTTAAGAGTGTGAAAATACGTTAATCCATTTATCGGCTGTTCCAATCTACGGACGAACGCATAGTACGGACTAATCCCGCTTTTTGCGGACTTATCTAACTAGTGAGTGCGGGAGTGACGGTAATGTTGCTGTGTTCCGGGATTTATCTGAGAGATAGCGGTAGTGACATTTTATTGAACAATACACGTTTGGGTTTGATGTATCGTGTTTGTATTATGATACAATAGTAGGTATATGATGTTTTTTTAAATAACTTTAAAATAAGGTTTCGCGTAATTGTAAAGAGATTTAGGAGACTAAGGGCTAGTTTCACAATGTCCGAGTAGCCATGATCTACCAGATAAATTAAAAAATGGATTTGTATGAAATTATCTACCAAATAAACTATCTGGAACTTACTCGCAGGTGGTGAAACAGGCCCTACGACATTTAAGTGTACATTTTGTGTTTAGTCCTAAGATTCGCCTTGCGCTTAAGAGGAAAAAGAAATCTGAACTAAGAACGACATATCTTAGGTTATTGTATTTTTCAAACTTTGTATTCTAGACTTAGATTTTTATGTGACGTTCATATAGATAACTTGCTTCTATAACACAAAGGCCTGATCTCCAGTACACAGCCACAAAACCTTTTACTACACATTGACACATCGCTGACCTTGGGTTGTCCACATAAACGAAACCACCCCATAGTGGGGATGGTCGCGATTGGTCGGTCCATTACCGCTGTCTGTAAGTGAAGGTCGTCTGTCTGTCTGTCATGGTTATATGAGGATATGAACCGAAGATTGGTCGGATTATCTTTGGTATGTATAAGTAAAATAAGAAATCAAATACAAATTTTGTTTGTTGTGGATATAGGTAGAACTAATAGTAATATCCAGACGCGCATGAAGCCACTACAATCTGTAAAATATCCTAAATAGATTGTCAGTTTTAAAGAACCTCAAGCATACGTCGCATCTTAATGAAAGGTAACCTATAACCTCCCGTGGGTTTTCTTCCACTTTACACTGACATTGAAACATTTATTAAATCGGCCGAGTAGTTCCTGAGATTAGCGCATTCAAGTAAAAAGAAAACAGACTCTTTAGCGTTTGTAATGTAAAGGATAGAACTTTTAACTAACGTTTTTATAAGTAAAGTTTTTGAATGAAAACTAGACGAATATTTTAGGACGTAAGAATATTTAGAAGTAGTTTTACAAGAAATGAAGATTTAACTCCATGAGACAAAGATACATATTTTATACATAGAAAAGAAGTTATAACAAATTTAGAGTCTGTCATTAATCATACGACTAGCTGTCACTAATCTAAACGTTTATACAGTTAACTAGAATTTAGTTATGAATACTACACGAACGGTAGTACTAATCGTTTTTTGATTGCCCAAGATAAAGTCAGCGTTGAAATAGCAAATAGTTAAAAAATATTGTCAACTAATTAGTGTGACCTTGAGATATAGTGGAAATATTTTTAACCTTTCAACACTATTAAACTGTGTTCGCGATATTAAGCACGGAGAAAGAAATAAAATAGTTTGTAATTACGTTCGTTCCGTTTCGTGTACGTTATAAATAAATAGTATTTCTGGAGGAAGTAGTTTGATGAGAATTCATGAATGAATGAACTCAGTTTTTATTTTTATACAAAACTTCATGTATTATTGTTTGTTTTAAAATTAATAGTTTCAGAAACATTTTATATTTATACGCTGGCCTATACGCAATAAGAATAAAACTTTAAGGGCCAGTTTCACTGGTTACGGATAGCCACTATCTACCAGATAAATTAAAAAATGGAACAGAATTTGTATGAAATTATCTGCCAGATAAACTATCTGGAACTTATTCGAAACCGGTGAAACTGGCCCTAAGTCTTCACGAATATCACAATAATCGAAATTCAACCAAGCGATTCAAATCCTAACTTTTATGAGGACGCTACGGCGTAGCGTCTACGTCGTAGCCACTGCGGCGGTAGACGCCTACGCCGTAGCTTTATGTTTTGTAGGCTGCATTATAACCTTCCTGTCTGGCATTTAGCCTTCTATCGAAGCTTCGAGCAAACAATACTTTAGCTTATGGAAGAATGTCCTATCGTTCTAGATTTAGTTCGGTGATATTTTGGGGTAGATTGTTTAGGTATTATTATCTATTTATGGCTCGTTGATAGTTTGCCGAAAGAGAGGTTTATTACTTTCTTTGAGAAAGCATTTTATGTATTATTATTGGCTGGCTTTTGTACCTATTACAACAGACTGAACAAATTCCCGGATTACTACCATTTTTTTTTAAATCTGTTAAACCATTTAGCTAGAAAGCCCGACTTCCTTTCATGATATGAATATCAGAAAAAATTTTTTTTTTTTGAAACTAGCTCTCAAAATAAAGTAAAAAAAAAACAGAATATTTGACAAAATGAACAACAATATATATTTTTACATGTAGCACCATTATAATGTCATCCCTCATCCCCCATGACTGGTAGTGACGTACATATTCACGTCAGATGTCAGAAGTTCCTTAGCGCGAGGATAACTGTTCGGTAACACGCCGCCATCTTGAATTTTAGCAAACATTGCTTAGCATTAAAACGTAGTTTTTTAAAGGCGTATGTAGATATTAAACTGTTTTTTTTCTGTTTTCGTATGAAATATACGTCATTTTTAAAAGTACGTTTAGGACATTTTTAGGACATGAAAAAACTACAGTACTAAAATGTCTATTGGAGGTTAAAACTTATCTCACAAAATGTGAATCTTCTAGAATCAATATTGCAGGTAATCTTCTGGCACTTCTACACATAAAGGACTTCTTTTGGTCCTATGGCACACAAGTACTTTGAAACTTATTTTTTCACTACTCTTATATTATCTTTTTGAGAAAAGCCAATGCATTTTGCGAACCCATAATACAAAATTTAACGGCACTTTTGGTGTAGTTGAACTGTCTATAGCGACCAGAACATATTCTAAAATGATGCTAAACAAAATTATGATCGTTTAAAACACAAACATTTAAAAAGATATTCAAGAAATTATTTTACAATCCATTATTAAGGTTTACTAAAATATTTGTATCAGTGCATACGTTACAGGTTTATGTAAATCTTTTACCATATGTTAATAAACAAATGCGGTCAGACGTAACACAAACGAAATCATATTTTTATAATTCGCTAGTTAGTAAACATTGTTAGCGAGATTTATTGCTGTTCGTATGTATGTTTGATGCTTTTATCTAAGAGCATACTAGTTATATTGAATGATGGTTGATTTTTATGTAGTGAATAATGGATAAAATGGTGTGTTAAAAATATTTGTGTTTTGAGTTTGCGTTATTTGGATTTCAGGATTAATTGAAATATGGGTGTATTTAGATAATGTTTTACCAAGACATCTAGTCTTACTAAGGAGTAACGGGTTGCCCAGGCAACTCGGTTGTGAAGTGCAGAAGTCTACATAGAGAAATGGCTAGGCAGATGATTATAATTCTATCATAAGAGAAATAGACGTAAGGAATTCTACGTCTAGATATAACAAACGTAACGAACGTAAAAGTAAAGTACGAAAGTAACGTACGTAAAAAAGCGGATCTAAAAAAGAATTAAATAACCAGTAGGTACATTAGAATGTGCGGAAAAAATATATTCTTCGATATTAAAATTCTATATGAAACTGTCCTTCTGTATGACATCAATTATATTCGGCAAGCTTTTAATCGCCCAATACATAGTAAAACAACCGCACTGGTGAGTTCACAACTACTAAACACACGACATGTAAATGTACTGCGGTTCGCACGGAATGCGTCAGCAATAAATATTCCGTACGGAAGTGACACGTTTGTGTGTGTGTTCACGTTCACACACACACGTCCACACTGCGATGTACAGGCTGGAATTACGATATTTAACTTTAAGGAGACTGCTTTACATATTAATGTAGGAATATTTCACGTTGTGATGTTGATAACGTTATAAAGACAAGATTTTCTTACAAAATATATGTATATGTGCCTACTTTAACATATATTTGAATGAGTACTCGGTTAGTTAAGAATTTGTTTACACATTGAATACATGAAAGAGTTTGGTTTGCGTTAATTTCAAAGATTTGAAGAATAAAGAATAATGCTAAGTGATTTATGATAGAGAGCCAAAATGCATTTTTTCTATTACATAATTGTTTTATTTTCAATTCGATTAGCATAGAGTTTTTAGGTCCGATCTGGATTAAAAGAACCTGGTGGAGATATACGAATCTTATAGCTGTGTGTATAAAATATAATCAATAAAATTAATTAAATTTATCTTACATATATAAGTTTCTGCATGCGGTTATTAAACATCCGAGAATCTTATAGAATGTTTATACAGTAAGTCATACGTAATGATATAGTTTTGACAAGTTAATTAAATTTATTTGACATATTTTATTGCCTTTTAGTACTAGTATAACTCCAAAGTCGCTGTGTATTTACGATTTCCTCTCTCGCGTGAAAATGATATTTTTATGACTAAGATACGGATATATCGATTTAAAATCCAGTGTGAGAGCAAGAAGAATTTAAGATGCAAATCTAATTCATCTTTGAAAGCGATTCAAAAGATTACGAAGTCAGTTTTGAAGGAACGTTATAAAAATGAATAATGATCATTTGAAAGCTTAGTGTTAAAACTTCAGAATATTTGACGGAAAAATACTCTTATAGGAAAAAGTTGTTTGTATTTTCACTGCCAAAAGATCAGTGCGTATTGTAAAATTTGTCAGTTAGCGCATTGTTTGACTCCGATATCCAATCTTTGTTCTTAAAATACAAAGTGGGTAATGTTACCCCGTACAATAAGGACAATTAAACAATCAAATTTGCATTTAAATAGCCTGCTAATAAGACTCAAAATTAATACACTGAATAATTTTGTTTGCCCATTATTAGACTTGGAGTTCTGAATATCAGGCGATGTATATGCATCACCGCGGACGGGCTCACTGGAGGGCTCTCCAAACAATTGACGTGCCCCACTCTATTTTATCTGCGCTTTGATACGCGATGGAACGCTTCGGTTTTATGCTTGCCTGGTACTCTTGAATGGCTTTTTTTTCATTATTTTTTAAAAACTGTTTGCTTATTTTGATTAAGTTCAAATTACTTAATAAGCTTGGCTATACTATATCAGACTCATAAAAGAGTGGGTTTTATTAGTAGTCCAATGATTCATTTTATAAGATCGGCTTAAATTAACTAAACAACAGTATTGTCATCTTAATAACTACATAAGGCTTATAAGTAAAATGTGACTTAATGCAAGGTTACAATCGCAAACAAAATTGCCAAAAGCTAAGCTCATTAATAAATACGAATACTAGGTTCCAAACTTCCAACTTAAAGCAACAAGCTCAACATAAAATTTTGGGTACTCGACGGGATAGAAATAAAAGTATGTATATTTGAATGTCAATACGGTATGACAACTGACAACCGGACATACGGTATGTGTTACGGTTGACACATTTCCGAAACACACAGTCATGTGTGTAACGAACGCACTTTACGATCGGTTGTGCGCCTAGAGAATTTAACCTACTGGATACTATATATTCGAGAACGCCGCTGATATTGTTTATTTGCGTCCTTCTACTACGAGTGGTATGCTTATGTTTGTAGTATGATAGAAAATTCATGTATGAACTATCACTAAGCTATCTTTTTGGTACAGCGGTTTGTGCTCATAGCGGGTCCGGCCAGTTAAATGCTCTAAGATATATTTGTTGTATATATTTGAGGGTAATTTCACGCATCGGGCCCAATTTCCTGCGATTAGTTACTGATGTGTAAGTCAAAAGTTCTGTTGATAAGTGTGGTTCCTTAGTTTGATGATCGTCCATCATGGTTTTAATATAGTGCACCGTAGATCCTGTGCTTTTGATTTGAGAAATTAATTTCGTTGAGTTTTGTTTGTGTTGTGTGCAAAGACCCCTGGATGACCCTATCCATGTCCGTATTTCATTTCATTCATACTTCCTGGGACACTTTATACATAGATTTGGTCTGCAGAAAGCGACTGGACAGAAATGTGTAAATAATTTAGAACTTGCTTTGTGCCGATTGAAATAATTCATTTATTGGGACTAACATCAAAATCTGGACTTATTGTCGGTATCGGATTACATACTTTGAAAAGTTATATTTAAAGTGTCGCAGTTCTAGCGATTTCCATAACTAATTTTCAAAGATGCCTGCTATTTTTTTCTTATTTTCCCACCATTTCAGTAGGCTCTCATTTAGGCTAGCGACGCGAACTCAGTTATCAGATAACACATCACCAGTTCAGAGTCGACACGAAACTCGACACCGCGGACATTAATGTAATGGACTGCGGATGTCTAACTTGTGTACGCAGCCTTATTGTGTGTTTTTCGCCGAATTGAAGTATATGCTATGTTTTGTATGTTATGTGAGAAAAGCCTTATTTTATTGTGGATACAGGAATAGAAGATGAAGACTTTTCCGGGGTCTTATAATCGTTTCTTAATATTTAATACTAGCTTCCGCTGCTCTACTAGCTTCTCCCGCGTTCTGTAGGAACAACTCCGCGTACCCGGATAAAAAGCATCCTATAGCCTTCATCGATAAATGGGCTATCTAACACTAAAATAATTTTTCAAATCGGACTAGTAGTTCCTGAGATTAACGCGTTTTTGTGTGGTGATACTTTTCAACCTTTCGCTATACTAAGTGTAGTATGTATAAGTATAATAAATGTTTTTTTTTTAATCCCGAACTTATATACGTCTTCTAAACAAAAGTTGCAAAGCATTACGTCCAGACTTCTGCAATCCATCGCGGTACACTGTATTGCAATAAATCGAGGCGCGTATAGCGTTACAATGGCGTTTGTTCGACGCGTGCGCAAGTTCGACACTAAACAGAGCACCGCTAAATATACCCACTGGAAGGGACGTTACTCGCTTTTGCGTAAGTCTTAGAAGTCGTCTGCTAGACTAGGTTTGTCTAGATTTTGTTAGAAAATAGTGTTTAAATGCTATGAAGGTAATTTTAAAATGCTTAAGCAGCTGCATAAATATGCATGAATTTTCAATTGATAATTTCAGCTGTTATCACATTACTTTCCGATATTAGCGCGTTCATACGTTCATAGTCTGACGCTAGTGCAACCAAGGTGTATTGGGTATGCCCGGGTAACTGGGTTGAGGAGGTCACATAGGCAGTCGCTTCACGTAAAGCACTGGTACTCAGCTGAATCCGGTTAGAATGGATCCGACCCAAACATAGTTGGGAAAAAGCTCTGGAGATGTTGATTAGCGCGTTCATACGAACCAATAAAATCTTCAGATTCCATATTAAAAGTGCTACCTTTTCCATATGATACTCTTAGCCAAAGGTATTTACAGTAAGAGGTAAGCTAATAAACAAAAAACAATCAGTGCCTTCTCTTAAGTACCTACATAAAAGAATAAGAAAATGGGTGATGAAGTGCATAATCGACTGCATAATATCTAGTTCAATGTATAATCGTTGTGACGTCATTGGGGAAGATCTGCAGACGCTTACAACTTTACATGGGCGCTGGATGTTACATTGATACTAAGTTGGTTCTGTCGACCTATATTAAAGTTTCTATCGGCTGTCGAAGAATACGTTTCGATTATCTATAGATGCTTTACGGAAAGTTTTATTTAAAGTTGATGCTAGATGAATAAAGTATTTAAGGTCCAAATTATTGATTAAATCGATACATAATAAAATATAAAATCGGGACACCTTTTTTCACCGTCGGTTAGCCTTAAGGTAAGCTATTGATTTGCTTGTGTTATGGGTGCTCACATGACTTATATATACGTAGATTTATTAATACACATTATAACACCCAGACCACAGCCAACAAGCATGCTCATTGCACTAATTTCGACCGTGCCGGGAATCGAACGGGAATCGGCAGTCTATCGTGGTTACCATTGAGCCAACCAGGTCGTTGAATATAGATATATGATTTGTTTAAAAAGGAATGGTCTAGCCGAAAGACTGTGCTAAAAATAGGGGGTTCACATAAACACTTTGAGATCTATTAACAGAACGGTAGAGACGTTTATTAAATTGAAAACAATTTAGAATGACCGTGTACAACTTGTGTTATTATTTAAAATGTTTTCAATTAGTCGTATATACATATATTTTAGTCAATATTGAGTATACTTAATTGGAAAAGAAGATACCAAACGGTTTTATGACATCGATTTTTCAATATAAACCGAATAAATAAATTCGATATCAGCTATCGAATGGCTCGAGGCACGAGAGGCCTTGCCCTTCCTGATTAGCATTCAAGGCATTAACTGAATTATTATAGATTCTATTAGAATTACCGTTATACTAAAGTCGGTTTATTTCACATCGATGCGCGCTTAATTTTCTATGAAATTCATTGAGTTCTGTATTTTATGCTTCGCTTTAAGTGTAGATTAATTTAAATTGAATAAATAGGTAATAATATTTCTTTTTATTTTAACTAGTAACAATACAACGAATTAACGATAATACAATAAACGATAATACGATGAATTATATCTCGCTTGTTATTCTTAAAATAAAGTATTTTGCATTGTGTGCGACACAGAACATCTAACAACAAGCTTTGGCTAGATATAGAACTTTGAACACAACAGATATATTTTTTATTTCCTTATGTGTCAATGAAAAACTAAGACATACGAGTATATAAAAATAGCCATTATGTAGTCTAAATCAAATGTAATCAAATGTAGTCTAATTCTAAATCAATCATAATTAAAATAATAAACAAATTTTGCCTGTAAGAAAAGGACACACTATAAAAACATACCTATTAACATACTACTTACTAAATATTTACTTACAATTCGACTTGCGTTTTAAAATACGGTTAAAGAATTGTATAAGTAAGTGTGTAATATATAAGCTTCTTATTTTTAGACTGTTTTGTGTTTTCTTTAAAATCGAAAATGTTAAAGTCGACTAGACATAAAGATAGAGCTCAATAGGTAATCCCCATTCACACTTCTATGTAAAAAAAAGTTTACGAGTTTAACTTCTGAACAAATCGGTGACATTGCAATCTATATTCGCATTGTTATTTGATCGTTTATGTCCAAGGCGTTTTATAGAACGAATGCGTCTCGTTTGTTTGTTTGCTCGGCCGTCAGATCGCGAACTATTGGCAGATACACCAAGGTTAAGAGTAATTAATTTCAATGCGGAATTCACTGAGAAAATATTCGTTCAGGTGTTTATTGTTTTTTTCGGCGGTGTGAGTAAAAGTTGAGGTTTATACATTGTGTGTTCGACGTGTTTAATGTGTTGTTGAAGAAATATTGTGGTTAAGATAGTGTGAGCATATTTAAATAATATTTATGTCTTTGTAATGGGCGGAGTATTCGACTAATTCTACTAGTCTTCTTTCTTCTAGTATCTTTTACCTATAGAATGCTATTGTTTTAGTATTCGTATTTTTGAGTAGTTCGTGACGAAGAAACAGCCGTACGGGTCCATTGATGATAAGGTTAAGCAACGCTTGGAGCAGATAGTTAACCGTCTTCTCCTGACGAGTTCCTCTGTGTTTTGGAAGGCACGTTAGCTCCCAGCTGTTATTTGTATAACTTTTGCAGTCGTTACCAGGACTTGCCTAAGGTAGATAGGCAATCGCTCCATGACTGGATGCCACCCCTAACATAGCTTGGGAACAGACTATGCCGATTACCTTTTCTTAAACCGATGTTATCCCTACATACAAGATTTATCTGAACTTGCTACTCTATCTTTAAATCGAGGAACACTGTGACTCAAGTCGCGTGTTACAAAACCGCACCACCACCGAATTGAAACATATGGCGCTATAAAATATTCATTCATAATTATAAAAATACATAATTCGATGATATCATGAGCTTATATACTACGGTGAAGGACGATCGGTAACGATTACTGACACGAGAGAGTTGCTGACCGTAGCTACTATGTAGATGTACTATGCTATGCTAATACCGTTGGGTAGCTTTCAGTTAACAGCTTGGTAAGGTAATTAGGTCGAGTTAGGTTTATGGTGGACGCACACCTAACAGAATAGAACGTACTTAACAAAACCAATTTTAGGATTCTTAATATAAAATCATTCCTAATCTTACAAACGAAGCTAGAACTATTATCTAAAACATTAAAATTTAAAAAAATATAAATAAATATGAACGACATATTATTAATTTACATGTGAATTCTTTGTATGAAATAATATAAAACCTCACACACTTGCACTTCGAGATGTAAATAGGTCGAATCGACCGAATTTTAAAGAATCACAGAAATGACAGACTTTGGATGACGTCATCAGAATCGTGTTGTGTATGTTTTGTTAGCCTTTTTATTCAAGTCATTCCAGATATATCCTCTTCTAATCCAAACTTAACTATATGGCTCGTCTATAGATAGCATGGATTAAAGAAAATTCTTCCGTAAAATATGTAGGATGTATTGTCTGCCTGCGAGTATGTCCCGTAACGTCTCCCTCAAAACATTCTTGTTCTGTATCTAGGTCAGCGTGCCTGCCTCATTTTTCCGCTATAAAGATGTCTTACAAATATTACTAGGCACATTTGTTCTGTGAAGGTTAATTAAAAAAAATACTGCTCACTCAGACTGAAATCCGACACCAATTATAATATTTCCACAAGCAAATAATTGCAATTATACATTTTACTCTATATCATTAATATGTTTACATTCATTGATAAATATGTCTATTTCATATTCTCTCTAATACTGGCAGAAAAATAAACGAATCATAAAACTTTGGCAGTAAATCATGCGCGGGAGTTCAGTAACCCAGTTTTCAGGCTCGTTAGGGTTGCCAGATGAGAATATAACATTTTACAGGCACTTCGGTTTAATTTTGCTTGAAAACCGGAATAATTGTTGAACAATAAAGTTTTATGATAATAGCAGTATGTTTCACTTTGAAAGTTGAATGAGCTGGAAAAATATTTGCAACAAATGTGTGTAACGGTTGTAGTTTTGATGTGGAAAAAGTTAAGTATTCTTTAAACTATTTTTTATTATGTACATTTAGAATGTAACTCCTTTTTATGGATCGTCCAATAATTTTTAGCTCTGCTCTGAGCGGTGACGTCAGACTCGTACCGGCTAAAATATTTGTAATCGTTCGATTGACCTTTATGTTCTATAGCCTCCATAAATCTCTTCGAACACTTAATTGAAACCCCCTATTGTTGCTCCTATTAGCAAAGCATTCATTTAACAAACTTGTGTATCCATCCATCCATTTACTCACATACAAACTCCGAAGCTCAAACCTCGCCACATAATCCCTAATGATGTCTAACGAACACCGCATGCAGGTGTAGTAGCTCTTGCGTTTACTGCGCGCCTGGTATCCGCGGCCGGCAAATGCATGTGTAGTGTGCATTACGCGTCATTAGTGCAGGAACGTCCTGTGGTTGCACTTTATTGTTTTAAGTGAGAGTTTGCGTGCTTGATGAGAGGACATTGAATGCACATGGATTGTTTGTTTTTGGTGGCATTATTCAAAAATGTTTTTTTCATAGAAACTGTAGTTTACACTTATTCATATAAACCAAAACGTTTTTATAAAAACTGGCTTCGGAAAACACTAAAATAAAATATACATTCTTTTAAGTATGTATCGCTCTAGAAGTCGGTGTCTAGAGGTAGCAACTGTGTTTATTTCTTTAACAAAAACATAATCGCTGAAAGGAAAGGCAAGCGCATCTTTTTACTTGTATGACTGTACTACAGGTCCAATACATTTGTAAGCATTGTAAATTAATTACCATTCTTACTATCAAACGGGTATCGTGCCCAGTAATTTTGTTGCAAGCGTACTTGCTACAAACTCACATTATCAAATTGTCCCATGTTCAACATGTAGGTGTGTCCACATTATGCTGGGTCAGCGATCGCCAGCAGCTCGGAAACAGAGCACTTACAAGTACCACTTATAAGTTGAGCAGTTGCGGAATCGAACCGTGCACTTCGCTAATCTTATTTGGCGTATCGGAACAAAGTTTAGCAATACGACATTTGAGCTCGAAGAAGGGACGGAAAACAAATTCAGATCACAATTCACTCTTGACATTCGGAACAGAGTTATGTATTAAATAAATATATGTATATCTAGAAGTTAAGACTGATGGACCATGAAAGGCATATGGAATAGGATCATGATGGAATTTGTTTTTAGAATAATTAGAAAGGAACTTTTCCTAAGGTTCTGATACTAGCACATCAAGCTATCAGAAACTGTCGAATTATCTTAATCAACTTTGAACCATATGCTTCAGCGATAAAGTTGAAAATCTATTAAGGGAATTTTATAGATATTAGTAGCTTGATGTGCTGCCGTCTGTTCATCAACTAATTCTGTCTTTAAGTTACATTTAACCCGTATAAACAAGACAAAAAATACATAGCGTGCAAAAAAAACATTTTAAAAAGTTAGTTAAGTAAGTGTGAATATGAAGAGCGCTTCGTATGCGATGCCGTCGAGCAAACTCCGAGGGCTTTATGTCAACGGAGATGAACAAACAGACTGCACAAATATTATTACTCTTTCACATTCTCGTATGTTATATGCGAAAGGCGTAGCTTGTTATTTGGTTGGTCGATAGACTGTTATCATTCATGATTATCGACATGTAATTCATAAATCTCGTAGCTAAGTGAATTCACAATAGTTTTGAATGCATCATACATATAGGTTCGATGAAAATGCATCTACACATTTTCGGCCTCCCTAGTCTACGATACCACTTTTTTATCTCAATAACAAAAACTAGATTGTCTTAATAAGTTGTATAACACCTGAGCATTAGCTGTTATCAGAAATTACTGTTTAATTGACAAAAAATACACGACAATCGACTAACCACCATTGACGCAACAAACCTGCCACCCCGTCATAATCGTCCACTTAGCATCGCGTATCGTACAAAGAGTACACTCCACTGTGTCCCTCTGATAACGTTGTGCAAACAACCCTTCGCTCGCTATGTAATCCTGGTACTAAGCCTCTACTAATGGCCTGCACTTTGTACGGTTATGTTATCTCGTTGATTGTTTCAATATACAAGAGGTTGGAAATATAATGAGGTGCAATTAAAATAGGCTAAAGTAATTATTATTTTGAAATTATGTTACAAAATAGTTTAGAGAGTATTTTTGGATTATAACAAGCGTAAAGTAGTCATTGGCTACTGTCAATTTCATCATAACAAAAGTAGCAACAAAGTTTTTCTTAGGCGCTGATACGCGCCGAACTAGAGCAAGCTAAATAGAACTTTGTACTCAGTGTAATGGACTCAGTCAATCTGTTGGAGTAGCTTTCTTTTGTTAGGCTTTACCATGAAACGATATATTTAGATATATTTGTTTTGTCAAATACCGAAACAGATTTCCAATGAAAAGGAAAAATAAAGCATGAAGGAAATACATAAATGAGACAAACATTTATTTCTTTATATATATACATATATTTTGCATTGTTAAAAAATCGTAATATAGCTAAGTATATTATACCTACATTAAAAAAAAAATGATCACCGATCAGATCAGCCCCTCACTATACGCGCCAAGGAGTACCACCTTCTGAATCGATCTCCTGACCCAGCCGGCTAACGAAAGCTTTTATTACTGAACTATATCAGAATACACATCTTTTGGCTAAAGCAATTCTGGGGAAACTGCAACCTGGAGAGACAAAATAGTTGTTACTGGACGCTTGAAGTATGCAGATGTAACCACGAGACAACCAATAAACAACCTGAACTGATCCTCGTGACCACCGATTGTCTAGGAATACTCTAACAAACAAGATCGGGTTCCAGCGACTCGTAAACCATGGAATGTGCACAATAAACGACTCGTAACGTCGCTTCATGGCGGCCATAAGATCAGCCTGACTTGCTACAGTTTACGGCGTGACGTCACCCGCGACAATTTGCTTAATTGTACTTGTTTATGGGATTATTTTTATAGGGCAACGATAGAATCCTATTACGTATTATTGTACCATGTTTATTTGATTTTATTTCTTTGGAATGAATAAGCTGAATCTGGCGAAACAAGCATAATAAAATACGCTTATATTGCGGTTTATTGGGAGACTGATTATTTTCTCTTTTCGATTCCTTTCTTCATAATCATAATTATTATTCATGATATAATTATATCGCTTTCATTCGGTAACAATTCATTATTATTCTATTAATTAGAAGATTCAACAATTTGCTTATTCTCACATAAATGTACTCGGTTTTGAATAACCATACGGCAAGGGGCTTATTTCATTTCATTCTCATTTTCAGCTGCGGGTGCAGCTGGAGGGAGTGTCAGATTCTTACTGATTAACCAAAAACCACAAAGTATGTTCCTCCTGAAGGTCCCTGTGTGCTAGGGCTACGCTAACTTTTACGAATAACCCGCAGCCCAGCCAAAATATCAAGGAGCTCCGATATTTTCAAAAATGTGAATAAATTTCTGGATGTGTTAAGGTCCCTAGTCCATATACATAGCTCAATAAGTCAACAAATTACCTGCATAAACTATAAGTTCACTCATCATTAAATAATTACCATCTAACTTTACGTTGTACTGCAGTTTAGCCTATGGGCCTTATTAACTAGTCCAAGTACCGCTAATTAATTAAACCTTAGCTATTGTAGCTCTTAGTCGTAACAGGCTTCTATAGAATATAGCCTGTATTCATCGGATGCTGTACAGCAATGTATCCAATTAATACGATCTCTAATCGCCTTAGCATTGCCATGGGAACAAGGGGTCTGAGCTCCGAAGCCGATTATTTTATATTAATATAGCGTCGTAGATGTTTTGCAATAAAGTAGGCGGATTTAAGGTTTATAGTTATAAGAAGTAGATTTATTTATTAAGTAGGGTTCGGTTTGCAATTTTAGCTATCACTTGGGATGGCTTATATATCAATAAGCTTACCTACAGTTTATCAATCTGTAATCTTGACTTAAAATACGGCAGTAAGAGCAGACGCCAGCACATCAAGCTAATGAAGCCGTCAAATTTCCCAATCAACTTTGCACCATATGCTTCAGCAATAAAGTTCAAAATCTATTTACGAAATTTAACATGTTGTAGTAGCTTGATGTGCTGGCGTCTGTACCAAGTACATTATCGTTTGTCAACTTGATTCAGTGAAATAACACGTACAAATAAATATTAAAGCGGGTATCATAGATTTTCGCATTATTTACGTAGTGTAGCGATAATATAATATTTTTTTAATTAATAAGGAAGCGAATATAATGAATTTGCTCATAAAAAAATGCTCTAAACGGGGGAAAAAGCTGGCACGAAGTCCTAATAGCTTTCCCGCGTGATCGATCAAACAGTATGACATGAATATAGCGCAATGGATCACCGTTACTTCGACGTACATTGACGCGCTAACACGAGCCGAACAAAGTGGGCTCCAACGATTGACGCAGTGGACTGCGTGCCAGTTCAATTAAACGATTAATTGAATTTTAACTGGGGAGTGATGGATTGTGGGAATGTTGCCTGGTTACTGGTTAGTTCCATTGAGTTCCGTTAGTTCAAGAGGTTTTTGCTGATATTTTGATAAATAGCTTTAAATAAGCCAGAAAAAAATCTGTTTACCACGCATTTTGACATAAATAGCCTATAATGATTAAAATGTAGGTGCAGACGCCAGCAATCAAGCAACTATAATCTGTCAAATTTCCTTTATAGATTTTCAACTTTATCGCTCATGCACATGATTCAAAGTTGATTGGCAAAATTTGACAGATTCGGGTAGCTTTATGTGATGGCGTCTGTACTTACCATAAAAAAGTGTTTTTTTTTACAGGATTACCAAAATCGTAACAAACAAACATACATAAATTGCATTTTCATTAACTAAAGTTTCACAGCAACCTTTTAGTCACGTAAACATAACACGTGTTCATAACTTTCATAAACAAATGTATTGTTAATATGTTCGTGTTACAGTAATAATTAAGTCACAAGTTCATTTGAACTGTAATAGAAACAATGGTTGAAGTACATTACAACAAATATGAACTATAGTTTAATAACAATTAATTAGTCTCTTTCTAGTTATTAGTGTTACCATACTTTTAGCATGATAGCACACTTCAGGCTTCTTAGTTCACCCAAAGTAGAGGAGTCGTATAAAACTGGCAAATATTGTAAAATACTTCTTTCTATAAATATGAAGAGGTAGTTTGTTTGCTTGAACGCGCGAACTTCAGGAATTCCTGCAGGCTCAGCATGGCAACCGTAGAAACAAGTTTTGTCTACCGGAATATGGATATAATCACCGATAAGCAACAGATTGACGTAAGATTTCTTTAATTTGAAACTTAGGAAATATTTTTTTATTTTCTTCGATCGACATAAGTCTACAAGTGATTATATGCGAGTTGACAGGTCGCGCCATGCTTGGGCAGAAGACATGTTGATACAGACAGAAAGAGCTTTGTCTTTTCTTGATAGAATACATAGACATAAAATCGCCATGCTGAGCCTGCTGGACTGATTTGAAATGTTCTTGTTTTCATAATTCGATTTTTATCAAGGAAGGATGTAGGCTTTTTATGCCCGGTGCGCGGAGTAGTTTAAGGCAATTATAATTCTAATAATTTTATTGCGAAGCCAAATCCATTGAATGGCAATTCACTCTTCTATCGATGACCCTGGAATGAAGACAAAACGCTTCATATTGGCTACATGAAGCGTGTCGCTGATAGACTTGTAGCTCAGTAATACCCTCGCGTTTGGAGTGTCGTGCCAGAAATACGCAAGTGACACGTGTTACGAGTGATCATGCAATCTCGTAACATTGTCGACTCGTTTGTAACCATGTAGTGTCGTCATATGAGGTTTAAAAAATATTGATAGTTACATAGATAAGTAATTTTGGAAATTATAAATCCTATTTAATCCTTTATTTTAGCATTGTTCCCAAACTATTTTGGGATCAATACTTGAGCATACATACTTGAACGACTGCATACCTAACGTCTTTAATCCTGTGGAAAAGTCGATAGCCCTTGGTAAGACTGGTTGACTTTCTGCCTTCTGACTACCCATAACAACTGCCACAGAGGTACAAATGAGAGCCAGGAAACACAGAGGAACTCGTCATGTCACGATGGCCACCTATCTATGGACCGACCGATCAACCTTTCAGATAGAATAAGTTTCTCTTTCTTCTTAGCCCTGAGGAATATTTAGGCGTGCTGTAAAAAGGGCTAACTAGGCTAAACTCAAGTCACACGACCTTTGCGCAAGCGGTGTGTTTGTGTATTCGCCTCTAACGACCTATTTCCAGTTTGTTGACGTGTAATCGTCGTAAATCACCAGAACCAATCTGTACTGTTTACTGCACAATAAACTGACAAATTGCGCTATTTTAGTCTACAGTAATATTAGTTAATGTTGTGACGAAAATCTGTTAATATGTGCCTTGAGAAATTGTTATTTTTTGAAGTTTTGAAGAACTCCAACTACTTATAGATGGTAACTAAATTTTGCTCCTCTTAACAGCAGACAGCCTGACACTCTCTTATGCCGTCATACTTTGTGTGTGTGTTTGTATGTATGTATGTATGTATGTATCTTTGTTTAGGCAGAATCATCTGCGTAGCTTCATCATTGGCTTTTACAATCTATTATCAACTGGCAAATAAATTCTTTATATTCCCTTATAATATTTTACTTTCAAGCAAAACAGGGAGTTTCATTAGTATACATTTTAAATTAATAAAGCATAGTTATTTTTAGCTAAGTATGTAATTACTGGAACATTTCACGGCTCGATTGGAACCTTAATTAACGTGGTTGAAATAGTTTTTCCGATACACGACGCATTCGCTTCAAGTTTTCTTTGATGGAAAATTTAAGTACAAATTAATTTAATTTATGGTCACTAAACAGACCATTTTATAAGTGATCGTGTGTGTTACTAATATTTGTTATAAATGTGTTTTAAACAAAGTTTGTTTGATCTGGATAACAAGATAATTTGTTTAAATAACATGACTTAGTGTTAGAGTGTACCTATCTATAAATCAGTTTCTTTTTTTTTATAAATACTTTGGCACTAGGAGCAAACCCTACTCTCATTATTTTTACTTCCTAACAATAGTGAGCAAGTCATTCATACAAAAGCTTTGTTTTTTATTATACCCGTATTCCAGTCGGTCCTTTGCTCGGGAGTCAAACGCCAACTCTTTGCACGTCGTAAACCACCTTTGTGTAATCTGTTTAATGACTCCTGAAGCAGCATGATGAGTATAAAAGAAACAATGAAATAAAACTAATAGTGTTTGTATCGTTATACAAAGTTGTTTTCGTGTATACGTATATTACGTGGTGTGGTGAGGTTTTATTGAAAAAATGTTAGTGTTTTATAATTAGATACTGTTTTAAACAATGTTCAGTTTTACTTAGTACACAACACTATTAGTTAGTGTATAGCAAAAACCACGCTAAATATTCATATTTATCCGGCTTTTCCACTTTTTTATCAAATTGTGTTTAACCAATCTATATATTTCTTATGTCTGATTTGTTTTGTAATAAATCTCAAGCTGTTTTACTATCTACACACGTAAGACCTAGAACGTGATGATATTTAAATTATAGTAGGTACTTAATTATTTTCATAAATTAATAGTAAACAGCGCATTATTTTATTCAGCTAATTTGGCTTCATTTTATTTATTTTTATTGCACTACCAGTTTATCCGTGCATCACCTTAGTCCTCCTCACACATTATTTATTATATTTTTTTTATATTTATTATTCTAACTTTTACTATATTTATACATATATACATACTTTCCTATCCAAAACTTTTGTACTTACATTACGGCATTCATTAATTTTAAACTAGTAGGTCTAATCATGAGTAAATTTAAATATTGAAGATGGCAATACCCATTTACTCATTACAATCGTATGGGAAGGTCCTTGTCTCCCGAGGATCACAGGTGTGTAGTTCCGAACTACGATATACTTCGGCAACTGGCACCAGTCTCATGAATAGTTCCGCAGTATCAGCCATCGAAGCTTTTACATGTTTAACTCGAATGGCTCGGTATGGCCTCCAATTTGAATTGGCAATACTGGGCTGGGCTTTTCGGGATTACTGTATACGCTGCAGGCTGGTAGGTACCCCTTCTTTATCAGGTAATTTTTTGTACTGCCTCGCTGGTTTATTATTCGCATCAACTGCAGTGTGCACGGGGTCTCGGGTTCGATTCCGGTCGGGCTGAAATCGCTTTGTGAGTTTTAAGAGACTTTAATAAAGCAGCCCGGAGTCTAGAAGTTGGTGATTGACAAACTCGTAATATATGCCCTAAAAAGCTTTGTCCGAACATCCAGTATGTAGTTTTCGTTAGTAATCCGATTTGCAAAAAAAGTCAACCGAACATAAAAATAAATAAATTCGGGCCTACTAAACCTCTGACAATAGAATATAGATATTTACGTATGTTTGTTGAAAACTTCGGCAATATTGAAAGTAACTGTTGCATTTTATCAGCCAAGTTTATTTTACGATTTATTTATGAGACTCGTTGTTTGAATTGGAAATAAAACGGTCGTATGGGTTTTGGCAGCAACCACTTTGGACCGGTCTCATAGAAAATTGAATATAAGGTCTGAAGTTCTTTTGCGGGCCAAAACTTTTAAATTGTCTCTTAACTTGTCTTTAACTAGAGATCAAAATTAAGATGTAAAAAAAGTCACGCGTATTCCTAATGCAATTTATAGAACAATGTATATTATTGGTATGCAATATATGTTATACAAATTGCGCGTATAAAATATTTAGGTCAAAAATGGCACCAAGTGGTTGGTTTGTAACGATACACTCGGCGCTGTCTAGCCAGCTCCTTTGCTTGAACTTGGCTTGAGACGCTGCCGTGTATCGTCGTATTGTAAGGACGAGACTTAGATATATCAAACAAGATTTTAATTGTTACACGTTCGGTTTATTAACTTAATATTATAATACGCAAAATAATTTCACAACATAACGAATTGCATTTTGAGAAAATAACAGTGACAATCTCAAGATATATTACAAGCATGTAAGCTATGGCTCACATATTATATCGCACACACAATGATAGGTAATTTCGCTCAATTCGCTTTTATTTCGCTTTGTTCGGAAAGCGTGATCGTGGTGATTTTTCGCTTCCGTTCCGGTTCAGTCCGAGTCATATCGTTCCGTGCCGGACGTCCGACGTGAAAGCGACCGGATCTCACCGGCTTATCAGAACAATTATTGTGTTAATAGTAATAATTTATATATGAAATATGTTGTGTATTGTGATATCTTGATGATTAAAAGTAGAGGCGTTTTATAAATATTTGTGATGTACTCGTAATAAGAATTGATTGGCTAATAAGATAATTTTGAGTAATATAGCTTGAATGTTTGCTCTTAACAAAAAAGTATCTACTTATAGGAAAAAAGGATACATTAATAGTATTTTATTTGCCTTCTTTATTACCTAGGTTAGACTTTAATAAATTTAGAATTTGTGTCCAATGATTTTAATATAGGATGACAATATGTACTCTAAAAGCAAGTATTTATGATGTAAAATCCCGTTCTTAGAAGGGCTTGCGTTCCCTGAAAAATCATTCATTGTTATACCCATGAGCCAACTGCTGACTTTAGGGTATTTCCTATGGGAACCGTACATCGGAATATACGATTTTTCATAAAATATTACTTTTGTGTTTATGGTCCCGTCTAGTCTTTGTACTGTTGGTTACATACCCAGATCGTATTATACATTTTGTGCATGTATGTACTTCATAAACCCAACTTCCAAGTATTAAATATATATGCTAAACCTACAAGACTACAGCCTAAACAAACCAGCCCAACATTTAAAACTTCGAAGTAAACCTCACGTTTTAATTTACGTAAGAAGGGGTATTGTATTTCAACAACAATACTTACATAACGAGGAGACTATCCCCCCTTACTAACACAACCCCATGGCAATGTTTTGAACAAATATACCTTAACCTGAGGGAGTTTCGACCCGGCTGGATGTTGACCGGCCGCGCCTGCCAGCAAACATCTTTATTTACGTCATACACAGCTTAGATCGATCAGATATATTATACTACTACGACTAGTGTCATCAAGGTCATTTTTTGATTTAGAAACCTGCAACTACTCGTAAAATGATAGTAAACTTATACATAAATCCTTTGACATCAGTGTCATCAATTGGGTATTGAAATCTTATTAATTAACCAACTAAAACTGATAATATATACTCAGCCTTTTTACCGTCCAAGTGCTGGGCACAGGCCTCCTATCACACCGAGAAGCACTGAGAATAACCACGCTTGCTCAATGCGGGTTGGTGATATCAGACTTGAAAGTTCAGGTTTCCTCGAGATGTTCTTTTTCACCTTTTAGTAGTCACCTAAAGTATGGTGGCCTGGTCCTTTCACCACTAGGCCCGAGGCCGTCACGGCTTTAGAAAAGAGAGAAAGATGTTTTATTTAATATTACAGATACTCCAAAGTCATTAAATTAACATAAATTATTTCCCATGTAAGCTGCTAATTTATCGATTGACTGCTCGGTTAATTGTAACCCATATAGTATAACACTTTTGGCCTGGCGTCAACTCAATAACATCCAAAATTGTTCGAACCACTATCGCAGTTTAATTTTGATTGTGACTGTGTTTATTTCGAGGGTTCAGATTCGTTTTGTTCCGAAAATGGAAGAATTGCTCGACCTAGTTCAGATATAAGATTTTACACCCAATTTCATTCGTTCGAATAAAGTGCATGACCTGCATTCGCTATTGGAAAGTTGTTTGATTTTCGATATTATGACTTGATGCTCTAGTTTTTTACAAATTATCATTACCTACTACTTTGAATAAAAAAACTACCTTATATTCATCATAATAAAATTCATCTTTCGATAGATTCGATTTCTAACATTGAAAAAAAAAAACTTAAACACTCTCATTCTAAAACTCACATTCACGTTATGTATGTACATACATATAAATTACATATGTATATATGTAAATCAGGATTTACCAACACACCCGGACAAAAAGACCACAGCAATAAACAGTATTGTAACAAGCTGGTTACCAGGGCACCAGCAACAGTTAGCGGTCGAGACATGTAAACAGTACAATGGCTGTCGATCGCTATTTCTGGACATTTGCATTCCATTAGCGCTGAGCATGGATTAACTCCTGGTATGTGACACGGACAAGAGATTGTAAACTAATGTAACTGACGGGTTCCGTGTATAATATCGTAGCTGACGGGCGTTGTGTGTAAACTATACTAACTCAAGATGAAAAGTGTTCAAGGTTTCAACCAGTTTTAGAACTGAACAGACGCTTGACTGACGGGTTTTAAAACTTCGTGCAAAAGTAAGGCTTTCTGTGTCGGTTATATAAATGGAACTCTTTAAGAAACTGAAAATAGTTTTGAAAATACTTCGGTCGTTTGGTATCGCTTCAAAGTTTTATATTGTTGATTAAATAAATATGCATTTAAGACACAGATGTTGAACTACAAGTGAATTGGACTCTGCAAAGTTTTAAAAGAATAACATCTTGTACTTATTTAATTAAATAAACTTGATATTATTGTTGCACGCAGAAATGACATCTAGGTCATACAAAGCAGACTGAGAAAGCCAGATTTTCCTTAATATACCTATCAATCATTTCAAGTAGGTATTATAGGCAGGTACTAGAACTAATCGCGTCTAAACGGAACACTAATGCAGACTAGTCGATTGCCAAGAGGCCGGGCACTGGTACACTGACCACACATGACTAGATCGATCGAGCATATTGCTCGGTTACTATAAACAAGAAACGATCAAACAAATGCTATAAAGCTGAAGTTAGTTTTTTTCGTCGCGCTTTTCGCAGGAACTACTGAACCGATTTGCAAAAATATTCAGTATTATATAAGGTAAGGCTATAGGTTTCTATTTCTTTATCCAGATGCGTGGAGTAGTTCTCACGGGATGCTGGTGGAGCCGTGAAGACGCTAGTTTACGTTAAGCTACCATTCGTTAGCAAAACGAATCGTTTCTACAATAGCTAATAAACTATCATACTAGTTTTCCCTATTAGAGTTTCTTTTACCTGCTCTTAAAACAAGTATGAAGCTTTTCTATACTATTCTTGTATACTTGACTCCTCTATAGATTTAAATCGTTTATCCCCTCAAGATCCTTGAACTTTTATAAAAGTCACCAAAGATGTCTAACAATAACTATACTTGTGTAATTCATAACAAAGCACCTACAATAAACTGGGGGAACTTCACCCCTCTCTCAACTCACAATATTCGAGTAATGAACAAAACAATTTTAATTAAGTTCATAATTCAGTCACTGGGCCCTTAATTATTACAGTTTTACACCATATTGCCTTTGTTTTTTTTAATGGTTGTAAGTGACGTTACTTTGTGATTTTTTTATAACCTTTACTATTATGACGTATTATATGTATTATAATAAGCCGTAATATTAATGATAACCTTGAGAACTCAACCAGGAAGAGTCTAAAAACCATGAATATTCATTAATGTGCCTATGAAAATCAATGGTCTGTAAATACGATGTAAGACAAGATTCTTTCTTGTTTTTGTATTTGCATTTTTATACAAGAAATTGATGGTTTTTATTGAGATCATATTTTTTTATACGGTAGCAAAACACTTTATTTCTTAGATATTATTATCATCATTACTATCATTTATCTGTTCATTCTATGAGAAAAAGCATAGCGCTAACTGAAACAAAATTCTTTATCTCTTAAAATAGTACCTACTGACGACAGCACCTCAATCTACCACAATCTGTCAAATTTCTTTAATAGATTTACAACCTTATCACAATACCGGAAGGTATTCGAATAGTAACATTTGAAGGGTCATTTGATGATTTCCCACGAAAAAAATATTTTTCATAGAATCTCACATTATGATATTGATGTATGTAGTATTTTCTGTGAAGAGCTAAACAATACAGACGTTGATGTTAGTCTTATATGTATATGTATATAGTCGTGTATTTATTTTGATATTTTACATCTGTATGTAAAATATCTAATAAAGCCAAAAACCAATGCAAAAGCAGTCGCGTTTCAACTACAAGACCAACAAGAAGATCTTGATATAAATACGTAGATATTGAACTCAGTAATGGAATAAGTTTGTAACAGATTAGCAACTTATTCGCTAAGTTACCGAGTGAAATGCAATTCCTTTGATCAACAGTTTGTAGTCACAACACAAAGTAATAAATTATTGTAACTGGCAACTTTTGTGAAAATGTTCCGACTCAAACTTTGTATTGTCCGTGTTTCTGTTTACTGTTCAATGTTTGTGTAAAAAGGTCACATTTTTCAAAGGTCGAATTCTGTTTCTTTTAACAAACAACTTTTCAATTGTTCGCTTGTTTTTGTTTACTTCGACGAAATGCTGACCGATGTTTAGAATTTTTACTTCCCACACAATGCGTGGAAATGCGGTAGTTAATTTTGTGCATAAATGCGTGGCATTTGTAGACATCATACAAGTTCTTTATCAAATTGATCGCCAAGTGTCCGACCAACTATAGTTTTCCTAATGTTTCTGGGACTGACGTCTAGGCTAAGAGTGCTTTCTAACCAGCGAGTTTCCCTTGCTTGGCTTTTTTGCTTGGCGTTGTCACGGCGAGTTCCGCCGAGCGCAAACCGAGTGTATAGATTATTAAGGATGCGGTGACATCACGGGCGCTACTAGTCACATATTAAGATAATTCGTTCTATACTAATATAATAAAGCTATAGACTTAGTTCGATAAATGCGTTAATGTAAGGAAATGCGGAAACGATTTGAAAAAAAAAATGTGTTAGAAAGTTTATTTAAGATACCATATTACAGGCTTTTTAAGCGGGTACACGAGGTATTACAAACAGCACACTTTTTTGTGGTAAGAAAACTACTAAATTATAAATAACTATTCCCATATTGTTTTGTAGAACATTATTAATATTCAGTAACTTAACATGAAACACATTAAAATAACCGCGACCCAAAACTCGAGTATTTACTAACTCAGAGCTCGTTATTCGTCATGTAACCCACTTGTTCACTATTATTGGTCGAACGGAAACAGTTCAACAAATCGAACTACATGTGGAACAATGTTATGGTTTATTTTACTCTTGTTATGTTCCGCGGGTTTACTCGCTCTTCGCTTGTATTCTTTTCTTTTGAATGGCTCTTAAATGAATTAAAGTATATGAGTAGACTATCAGATACAAGTAAAGTATATCATCATCATCATCCTCCTGCCCGTGCTTGTGGTCTTCCACGCTCTTCTATCTGCCGTCATCTCACAAGTTACATTCTTTCTAGCCATATAACTTTCACGCAATCCATCCATCGTTTCTTTGGCCGTTCCTTTCCTCTATATCCATCCACATTCATGTTCAAGACCTTCCTCACAACATGATATTCATTCCTCCGCATGATGCCCATACCATGCTAGTCAAATATATACATATACATACGTAATATATTTCAGAACTTTAAAGCCTGTTACTTGTCCCTTCTATAGTTAAGAGATTACTTCTTCAACCAAGACATTGACCGTCTTCTTTCTTGCTAGCTTCTGGGCTAGGTGTCGTCATCCAAGTCTTGTCCTGGATAGCTGGAGTATAGCTCATTCCTCTTAATGGGCTTTCTAACACTGAGATAATTTTATAAATCGGACCAGTAGCTCCTGAGATCAAAGTCTTCAAGTTTTGTTATTTAAGATAGATTGTATTATTTACCCATCTATCTCTTACACCTTAGACATACAAACAAACAATTCTGTTTATATATTAGCACCGATTATTATTAATAATATAAACCAGTACGGATTGGTTTGGTTCAGGTATGACGCGATGGTGAACGAATTTAGATGAGATTGCATTGATCGCCTTCGAGCGAGTACCAGCCTCAGTTGCACGTAGACCAGGGTAGCATAGAGTCATAGGACACTGATGCTATTAACAAAGGAATTGTTGAACAAAATGTATGTGTCATTATTTTGTGATAGTGAGTTTTTGGTGATTTAACTTTGAAAATATTTGATTTGGTGATTCGAGGCGTATGGGGTTCAAATAGTTTTTTTTAATGGTGTAAGTACTTTGCTATTATTAACACCTACATTGTTCATAAGTTACATAACGTGTATTTTATTGGACGTAGAAGATTACGTTAGTTCATTGTTCAAAGTTTGTGTATGTAGGTATGTTTGTTACTCTTTTACGCTGAAACCGCTGGATGAATTTCGATGAAAGTTAGCAGTCATATAGTTTATAAATCAAAAGAACATATAATCTACTTTTTATCCTGGTGCGTGAAGTTGTACCTATATAATAACGTGGTTACATTGTTGATCCAATTGTGCCATAAAACACGTAAGTGTAGGCATACACTGTCTTGTTGTGATTTATAATGTACAGCGGATACATGGGTAGCTAGCGAGAGGGGACCGCGGCGGTTATCGAATATAATTTATTGCTTCAAATTGCCTTTGGCGTAGGTATACGTTAGCTCTGAAGGCATTTTGAATATGATTTTTGTAGTTTGAAAATAGATGAACTATAATATGGTCATTGTAATATGTAGGTAATTACTTTAACAACACTCACACAATATATGGATAATTAGATGTCACTGGTTCAATAACTAAAATGACTGACTGAATTAGCAGTGTATAACTGTAAAATATAGGTTGGTAAAATTTTAATTGATAAGACACAAATATTACCGACTTTCATTAAAATTCAGAGGAAGCAATAAAACACGGAGTAACGAAAAGTTATTAAAATGTCTTAATACCATCTCTTCAAACTTAAAAAAAAAAATTGACTTGCGCTTCCTAAGTTTGCCTTGCACAAAAATAACTTGGTGACTTGGCAAGCGTTTTGCTTTTAACAAGTTCCACTCGCTTTATTTTACAACCGACACCAAACAGAAACTATTACTATACCTGTAGAATTTTTATTGTGCAAAACAAACATCTGTTTTTATATTATAGAGCTGAAGAGTTTGTTTGTTTCTTGGGACACGATAATCTCAGGAACCGATATGAAAAACCCTTTCAGTGTTAGGTAACCCATCTATCGAGGAAGGCTATGAGCTACTTCTTGCTCCGGCGCGGAGCAAGTAGTTCTTACGAGGAAAGAATAAAGTGGATATGACGTATAACAATGTTTTTATGTGTATAAGAGACAGAAACAGCATTTGGAAATCAAATGACTTCTTTATAAAGCATTATTAAGATTATGAAATTAACTAAGTATTGAAAAAAAAAATCTAAGCATTTTCACCGATCTCTTATTTGCAATTATTTCGGTATACCGACTTAAACTTAACATAGCTTAAAGTTTCGGTAACGTTGACCTAAAGTTCTGTAAAAAAACTAAAAATGAAAATATTACAACGTGTGAGTAAAAAAAATCTATGAACACTTCTTTTTCAGGATTGGCATTAAAAGTTTTCATATATCTTATGCCGTGTGCGTCATAGTGCAGTTTATTATTTTTATTGACGTATCATAGTGTATAACACCGTATCTTATCGGCGATAGCATCGGATATTAAGTACTGCTATTTACTGGCGGCTTTATCAAAGGATTAATGTTCTATTAATTGTCCAGCCAAGGGGGCGTTCGTTTTCAATTTTGTACGTAGCGGCGAATGTTTAAAAAACATACTTTAAATATGATTATGAACATAACATTAAGTTTTTTTTTATTCTATATTAAAACGTTGGAGCTTTATTAATTTTATTTTGGTTGTATACATATTTACAATTTATTTACAAAAGTAATAGAAATTGTGAAGGAATAGTTGACAGAGGTTATAAATAGTTCAAAAACTTAAGAACACGCTTTTAGAACGCACTAAAAATCACTATCACTACTCACTACATAGTATAAAACAAAGTCGCCTTCTCTGTCCCTATGTCCCTTTGTATGCTTAAATCTTTGAAACTACGCAACGGATTTTGATGCGGTTTTTTTTAATAGATAGAGTGATTCAAGAGGAAGGTTTATATGTATAATTTTAGTATCAGCATTGCACCCGTGCGAAGCTAGTTACATAATAATTTGCATATTTAGTTTGATGACTCAATTTTGAAAGAATGCGTGGAGCGTTTATATAATCTCTACTCGTTAACTTTTTTTTTAATTTTACTGTCCATCACTTCTAAATAATTAATTTGCATTTTTATTATTAGTTAAGTACTTTGCTTTGAACAACCAAATGGTTGAGACAAATATTACACAGGTATATCTTCACCCTATTAGTTCCAAGCAACTAAATCCCGGTTATCTCTGTCGGCCAAGTTATTATCTTGGCAGCGAGTGGCCAAGACTCTTGGCAGCCGGGTTCCTTAGTTGAATTATTATGTACCACCCTAGTTCGGGTTAAGCTGATCCCGTGTAGCTCACCTTTACGAATGGCTTAGCGTATTATGCTGTCTTTAGATATAAACCGAATATAATAATATGTGAATAAGGACTAGGAAATATGATAATAATTTAGTTTTGTTTATATTTGCTGAACGTTTACGAAATAGGTACTGCTACCGACTAAATAAGTGAAAAATCTATTGTACCTAGTTAAAACAAACCTTGATAACCATCAATCTAATATTATTTAAAAAATATTCCAATTAATTATATTCCTTTATTTCAATTCGATTATTATTTTAAAGAAAATATATTGCTAACTTAACTAGGCATTGAAACTATACTATGTTGGGCCTGGCCGGAATTGAATAAAAATTTATGGAACGTGAAAAAGGCGACCAAAGAAAATTCTCACATATTCCGTATCTGTATGTTCATCAATTGTTCGCATACAGATATGTATATTAGTATGCAGGAGCCGCGCTAAGGATAAACTGCTGTCTCTCGTAATCTCTGATCCTCTTAGCTGCTTTACATAATATGGAAGACTATATGGGAAATCGTAAGAGAATTTATTTAACAATTAACATTACTACTTACAAAAAAGTTAGACGTTTGACGCGTGTTTAATGAAAAATTTGTATGCATTTAAACATGACGTGTCAAACGTCTGTCTAAATTTTTTGTAGTAAGCCTCTTGATTTTTGAGACCTACTATGTTCATATTTTTTTTTTCATAAACAGACTTAGTTTATTTCAATGTGTCATCGTCTTTATCAAATTTAAGTGATCCATTATTTCAGAAAGAATAACGTACCATCAAGCAACCCTTACAGAAACAATTTTAATGATATTTCACTTATTTTCCCAAAAATGTAATGAAGTATTTTTTTATGTACGAGTTTTCATTTCAAATGCTTTTGATTCTAATCAGCTGTTAAGGCATAAGTTTATCGTTCATTATTCTGTCTGCCCCGAACGCCCTCGGACAATGGTAGGTAAATATTTTTGTCCTATAGTACATAAAGGTGTCCTAAATATAACACATTTGTTTATGATAAAAAAGGTTGGAAGTTAATTGAATGTTAAGAGTACTTTAACTCAATTATGAGGTCGAAAACCTGACGTCCAAGCTTCCTGCGTGGAAAATGAACTTTGCCCACAAGTGGGGGACAGTCAATCAAATGATATCAATTTTGTGTGCAGCTCAGCTGTAACAGTGTTCATCGCGAACTTTCGGTATATACACTTATCGATATGTCACATTCATGCATTGTTATCGATAAGTTTATCTATACTATACTGTCCAGTGAAGTGCGCTGTAAAATAGTTGGATAAAACTTTGATGACTCGATTGCTAGTATGTGATCATAAAGTGAAGTTAAGAGAGGTATTGATAACATTGACGGGATCGATCTGATGTCTGCAGTTGTGTCTAACTAGTTGTATCTATCGAGCTTAGTGTTAGTCTGCAAATTACTTTGGAAGGCGAAAAATAATGATTTCGAATGGAATCAAAAGAAAATATACAAAAAAAGTAGCTGGTTTCATGAAAAAGATAATTTAATTTTCTTTTTTTTTATGAAAAAATAATAAGCATAATGGCTTTATCTTATCTTTCTAATCTCTGTGCATTTTTCTCTGGATTACCAAGGCAACATGACATAAAAGAAGTACTTGGTCACCGTCGTATTGTAAAACGTCAACAATTTTTTTTTGAACTTTGTACAGCATTACTCTGTTAACCATTGCACTCGACCCGGGACAATAGGTCGATGACCTCACCCGGAATTTTATTTGCTGCGTTCACATTTTTTTGTTGAATCCCTGTTAACGTTAGCCGGACAAAATGGCGGATGGGCGTTATCCGTGACGGAATGTGTACACAAACATGTGACGTTGATTGAGCTCTGACTGCAAAGAGAATACGAAATGCCAGTTCAAAGCTAATGGAATTGTCTGAAATATTACATTGACGTATTTGGTTTACTTATACATATAATCCCAAAGTATGGCGCTTTGAAGCGATTTGCAATGAAAAATACATACCAGAAAAATTAAGCTAGGACCACTCATTCACCTCAGAAACTTATAAAAAGGAAATTCATACTTTTCAATGTACAATATAATACAAAACCTCAGGATGTAATAACAGTTTAATTGACCCTCTGTCATTTTTCTTCTTTTTATGAAGCCTAGATGGTGGCAAGATGGCCCTTAATAAATTGTTAAAAAAAAACTAAAATCCTTCATGGACATTTTTCTACCCCAACCTCCTCTATTATGTTTCATTATCAAACCGGTTTCAGATAAAATATGATCGGAACCGGGTAATCGTGTCCCAATAAGCCTTATCGCGGGTACGGGATTCGCCTTCGTCCGCAGAAGGTCGTGGGTGAACCGACAACGATCGCGTCCGATCATCGCAGTGGCGTGCAATTTCCTTTAATCTATGGACGCCTGGTCTTGCCTGCCTTTTGTAACAAGATTACAAAGAGTACAAAGAAGGTTTTTTTATGCCCTTGTCTTGGATGACAACAATAGACGCCTTTTCGGAAGCTTTGTAAAACGTTATTGTGAGCAATACTTGTAAAAGTGACAGGAGCTCACCAATTTACTGACGGGAAATGCTTTTGATACGTGTATCCGCCCTCAACACAGGTTATGATAATGAAGCAACAATGTTCACTAAGCCGAGCTGTCGCAGGTTCGCTTCTCAGTACGGCCAAAGTTTGTGTGATGAGCATGGATTTTTGGTCTAGGTGATATGTGTATGTAAGTGTAAAGCTAATCAATAGCTTACCGCTTACTTAAAATTTTATAATAACTAGATCTTTGATTGATTAATTAAGAAAAAATACCACACAGTCTTTATTTACATTTCATTCTTAATCTCACATTCACTCATCCAATGAACCCACAATGCTTTTTCATACTAACTCTCACAATGCTTTTACTCGCAAACACATGAATCATTGATAATCTGTAGGTATAAGCTAAGCAGACGTAGTATATCTATGCTAATATGAACTGATGAGGTTTTTACCCCCGTGACTCGGGCAGAACAGTGTCGGACATCGTCGTGTATGTATGTTTGTCTGTTAGTACATAGAGGACATACCAAATGAAACATAGACAACATTGTCAGTAAAGGGGGTCAATGGCTTCATTAGAACTTGGCCTACAGTCCACAAAAACCAGAATAGTGTGTACATACGTAATGCGTACCTATTAATGTACTTATTGATTTTAAACTATAAGTATGTAATATTTTTTGTAACCTTCTATATTAATTAGAAAAAAAAAAAAAAAACAAAAGAGTTTCCGTCTTAAAGTCTGTAGATAAGATTACAATTGTAAATTAATTAGTTGCATTTGTTTTACTACTTTAAGCTTCTTAAAAGCAGCAGTTAACCTACTATGCGACTTTAATATTTGGTTTAAAAATAAATGAAGGCGTACAAGTACGCCATGTTATATTAATTTTATGTGGGTTAGCGTCGAGCTAGCACGCAGAGGGATCTCAGCCATGCTCCAATTGCTTTTAAAACGTATCCCCGCGGAAATGCGCCGAGCTGCCGCATTCATCCCCTCACTCTTATACGGCCCTGGTACTTTGACGCCGAATATTTAAATTTTAAGACCGGGTTTTAGGAAGCTGGTGAAATTAAGTCATAAATAATTAAGTTGAGGTAAAACTATTTTTTCAAATTATTGGTACAATAATTCCCCGACAAAAAATAATTAATTTAATTGATAAACTATCAATTTATTTTTACACAAATTCGTACTATCATACTTTTCACGTACTTTGTTGTGAAACCGTTCATCTACCATCTGGCCTCTTTATTACCGAGCTGCACCGGGATCTCATAAAAAATGAAGAGTTTCAGATCGACAATAAAGCACTCTACATCAAAGCTGGAACACGTGTCGGGAGATACGGATATCAAGAAATTATGTCACTGGCACGGGTAGGTCATTGCGATGGATACATTGCAAGAGTTGTTTACAACAGGACCTATTATTACTATTGAGAAATTCGTGGCTAATTGTGCGGCTGTCAATTAGCCACGAATTTCTTTTACATGACCTTATGATCGATTGATCATAAGGTCATGTAAAGTGGATGGGTCGACCATCTTGTCATGCCTGCATGCTCACTCCAACATAGAAAACGCCTTAGAAAGTGATGACCTATTTGCTTTTATTATAGTTATGTAAAATGTCCTCAATTTTAAGTTATTAGTGCATTTTTTTGGATAAAAGTTACGAACAAGAAGCACTCATTTTCTTTGAGCTCCAGTTTTCAATCTATCACGAACGTCATTGTTCATGATCATAAAATCTAGAAAGATTGTCTGAGGTATAGAATAAGATACTTGTTAGTGAAAAAAGAGAACGAAATAATTGAACATCCAATTACACACGTCAGCCTAGCAGTCCTTTCGCTGAAGTGCTGTTATGTTAAAACTCCCACACGATTTCCATTTGGGCACTTCAGCTAAAAATATACCTACGTAATTTGTTTTTTTTTGTTGTAACTATTCAACATCCTGTAGACTATTAACTCCTAGTACTTTTTCATGAAATGGTATATTTAAAATACCTTATGTTCTGGAATATTCTCTATAATTGAAAGTAAGAAAATAAAAAATGTAAAAAATAAATACATATTTTACAGAAACTTTTACATTGCAACTAAGCGGCTTTACAGGGATTAACTTGAAGTTCAATCAAAGGCGAACTAAAAATAAAAAAAGAGTAGGTTGCTTTGCGATATTAATTTGCAAAATCTCCTACTCACTACCTACTGCTTTATTATTAAAAAAATATAATATTTAGTACCTACCTTATATCGTGCCCTCTAGTTTTGACCTGCACCCACATAGACACAAGTCCAATCTCAGAAGTTCAGCCAGAAAATGAAAACTAGAAACAATCTGAACATCACATCAATCTGATATCCGCTCACACCGGTACAAATTTACCTCGTGCAGTAAAGCCCTAACGACCCAGTTCCAATGCTTACAATACAACACGACCAGGAAACGCAGTGACGCACGATTGGCACATATAAACAGAGCGATGTAACGCTCACATTTTATTGTATCGTCTGATTGAATGACGTGTATAAATAGTTCGATATACATTACTGTATAACCTGGATAGTTCGTAATCGTAGTTGTAAGACAACATTGTTGAAACACGACTGAAATGTATTTGAAATTTTCCGTTGTTGTATTAGTGAAGTCAATAGCTACCTAGCTGGTTAGTGTACTGGACTATGAAGCATGTGTGTGATGCTTAAACATGGAACTATCTATGATAATCTAGAGGCTATTCAATCACTGTTACAAATATTTTATTACATTCAGCACAGTGGAGTTCCTGAATACTTCAATAAGTGACAACCACGAATTACAGTTACAATACCTGTAGACTTTGCAAGATAAAGAAAAAGTATAAAAGTATATGTACGTATAACGATATAATAAATAAATCACACTTAACAGGAACTCCACTTAACACATTAAATATGCATTTTATTTATTCACATTTTATTAAATAATGGCCCAGCCAATTACAAAAATAAAAAAAGTTCATAAATTAAAATGTTTGACTTCTTCATAAATGTATCCAGTGATCATCCGTCCGGAGTACAAACAAGCCACTCCAGAACCAATGGTATCAATCACTGGGACTGGGTTATGACTCAGTTCGGATCATTCACCCAGCGCTGGGAGCCACGGATATTATAATATTTATAGCTGGTCTGGTTATCGAATAACAGCTTCATTTACATTGATTAAACATCAAGTTTTATAGATGTTGAAGATATTTTATGTGGTATTATTTCTATTTATATACTTTATGTATATATTGTGGTATAATTTTAGTTATATTTTTTACGATATTATTGCCTTCTCTACCACAAAAATTTATTTGACATTTATTCGATCGAAAACCATAATATTTTTTAAAGTTTAATCACCACCATTTGCCAAGCACCATACGTAAAACGAACACATCTCTCGTTTTAAAATGAAAAGCTCACATTCATATTTGCGGTGGAGTTTACCAAAAATGGGATATTTTAATTAATTCTGCGCATGTACGTTTCTCTCGCCGGCGGCGCTCGTTCTGTGGACGCTATATGTTAATTACTGAAATGTTTACTAGCATTTTTCGTACTGTGAATGGTGCTGGAACCTTTGACCCCTTTATTTACGTACTGGTGAGTTCCCGCGTTTTCACTGGTAAAAAGTAATACTTTGAAGTCTGATCCCACAGCAAGCTAACTAATGTATGTTAATATTTTGTTGTTTTATTCTTTAGATAACATGTGAATCCTTCATTGAGAAAAACAATTATTATTATTTTTGTTTCTTCTAATATTTCAGACCTTTCTCGAAAAACAAATAACATGTTAAACAAATTCTAACGCTCCTAAAGTACTAGGGTCCTATAAGTATGTTGGCGGTTGGCCAGTGCCCGGTCGAGCGTGGCGTCACCTGGCGGTGACACAGGCCAAGTTACACACCTGACTGACCACTGAATAGTTTACGGTATACTATTAATCTTGTGCACTTACCTCTACTTTTCATGAATCAATTGAAAATGGAATAGAAAGAGAAAGGTATAGTGTCTAAAGTTTTCTTCATTCAAAAGTATTTCTTGAATTGATTTTGCAATGCACTTGTAAAAGTTGGCGGTCCTGCTTATTCGACCATTGAACGGTCATTAATGTATTCTTGAGTTGGAGGGTTCCACAAAGACAATTTTATTTACCCATAGAAATGGTATAAAGTTAAACCATTATTGTGAATAACTATGGACATTAAAACTAATCCAAAACACAATACGAATATTTAATAACTGTATTAAAAGTTACCTGAGTGCGCTAAATTAACTAATGCTGAATGCAATACCTAACTTTCTCCCCGCGAGACGTTAGGTACTAGGATCGCATAGGAACTCAGAAGGTACCGGCACAAGTTTAAATAAGTGTTGCCTCAGGGAGTTGGAAATATATCGGAGTATAAATATCGGAACGGATATGGAATAGCTCGTATATTGGGATATAAATATTAGTCTAGCGGCTATGTGGTAAATATAAGTATCAAACATACATTTTTTTTTTAGTCTCCAACAAATAAGACAGATAACTATGATACTAGAAAACTATTTAAGCCCTGTTACGAAATAAGTATGACAGATAAACTCATAGAAGTACTAGTTACTATAAATATCTAGGTCGCATGGAAGCCGTATGAAAGTTGCATTGAATGGCAGTAGTCGATAAGCAATTATTGCATCACATGGGAATTTTGAGAATTGCATTTAATAAATGACTTATCTATTTGCACGAAGCAGAGAATTTTTGAGAATTTGATAAACCCAAAACTCGTATTGAAAAATAGTTACAACGATTAACAACTCTTACGACATCTAGGGAAAAAAACAGACTGCACAAAATAAAAAAAAAAATATTTAAAATGCTATAAAATTCGAAAAATAGAACACTCCAAAAAAACAGAGCAGCAAAACAAAACAGCGGACCCGCCCATTTCACGTTACCAAACCGCGCTATTGTTCAGTGAAAACTGAAAATGTTCCATTCGAACCACTGCATAGATTTATATAGAAGACTAGTTAGACTGTGGCGCTCGAAGTTTAAAATTAGGCGTCTCACAGTCTGTTCGTCTATTTCGGCACAAAATACGTAAAGATGTGTTTACTTTAAACAAATCGTTTATCTTGCTCACTCAGATAGTAATAACTGTGATTGATTATGTTCTGCTTTTATTTTATGGACTCAACGTTTAGTAAATAATGAAAAACTATAGTAAGATTAATGCCACATAAACGGCTGTTTGAACAATAGATTAAAGTTAAATTGTTTGTGTACCGTAATCTATAGTTACGAGTGACGTCGGCAGTTCAGTAACGCGGCCCGCTTAACTATATTGAACTTTTAGTTGCTTGTTGTGGAATGCAATTAAAGATAGGTGGGTATGTAGTAGTAAAAAAGCTTTGTGGTTAGATCGACTGTCTGGGTATTGTGTTTTATGTACAAACGCCAGCACAATAAGCTACCTTACCTAGCTTGATGTCCTTTTTTTTATTTTTTCGTGGGTAATCATCAAACCCCTTCCGCTGAGGGTGCAGCTGGAGGGAGTGTCAGACTCTTACTGACTAAAACCCACTATGTTCCTTCGGGGGGTCCTTGTGTGCCAGGGCCACGGTAATCTTACGAACAACCCGCAGCCCAGGCAGACCCTAGCTTGATGTGCTGGAGTCTGTACGTACAGCTAATAGAAATACACTTCAGATAGCAAAAGGATCTTTCTTAAATGATGACTTCGAGCTCCACGTTATATGAAACACCTGAAAAACAAAAACAAGTAAACAAATATTAAAAATATATTTTCCTAAGGCGCTTACCACCTACAAGAAAATACAAAAATAAACACGAACCGTCTAACTTCGAAAACAATCAATAACAATTCGCGCAACCATAATCGATTCTGAAAACTTGGGAGCAAAACATTTCTTGCAGCACCTCTGCCTATCAATAGCGCAATGTTATGTAAACAAGTCTAAAAATACATTTTGACATTTTCAACAAGCTAAAAATACTTTGCAAGCTTTTAACGAGGTCGGCTGATCATTAAACGAATTCTATACCTTAGACCCACTTCGGATGATATCAGGATTAATTACGAATGCTTTGGGAAACCCTTTACGTGGGGCCGATGAGTGCTGATAAATTGATGGGCCATTGACGGCTAATGACGACGATATCGCCCCTCGCTGCTGAGTGGATGGCCATTCTGCCTTTTTTTACGTGTTAACGCAACAAAGAGTGGGTTTTAAGGGCTGTTTGTGTAAATAAAATGCACTTGAGTTATTATTTCGATGGCCTTATTGGTGAGGGGCTTTCGTTTTTTAAGAGGAAGCGACAATACTACTGGGATTTTTTGGCACCAAATCGTGGATTTAAGAAAATATTACATCACAACAACAGTGCTTATGAAATTACTTATGCAAATACATTTTCTTCTACAATACTTATTTATAAAGCAACATTTTACTTATTACTACTGCTATCATTAACAAAAATAATTCTAATACTATAAAAAAATAACGAAATGGCCGCGCCTTGGACAAAAAACACCTACCTAACAAAGCTGTCGTATAAACACTTATAACAATAGTTTTCGTTAAGAATTTCTGCCTTATACTGGAGCTAGTAAAAACAATACATTTGGATTCCCGCCAACTAGGCCATTAGAATAATGTTGTAGGCATACAGAAAGTCTGAATTTCCATTTTATAGGTACAACAAAGTAATGAAAGGCGAGGTTATGCGAACTACGAATATATAAAGACTTTATTTGATTGACAAAATATAGATTATTGTTATTATTGACGATACATGTTACTCCTGTTACTGTTTCAAATTTTTCTACTTTCTCAGAGAAGGCTATCAGAGAAAATAAAACTTTTTTTTTATATTTATGGCTCCTTCAAACATTTAATTGATAAATCATATTTTAAGGGCCAGTACACTTATTCAGAGTTCCATATAATAATTGCGATGTATCAAAAACTCATTTCCATCAATCCAAAAACAAAATTGAACACAGCTCATTATGATTTACGATAAAGCAAAGGGCTTCAAGTGCAGCCATCTTTGACTCGACTGCACAAAGGCTTTCCGTCTAGACAGATATTAGATACCCCTCCCTCACCCGTCACCAACCCCCTTCGGGATCGGCAACAGGCTTCCAGCTAAGCCCGGGATGGGTGGCAGCTTGCCAACTACTGCTGCCAATAAGATTTATCTGTTGGTGACATATTGTCGGAGAAACAACGCGATGTTTAATACAAGTTTTCGATCTTATTTCTCTGTGTATTGAATTATATCATTAGCCTAGATTTTCGCCTGAATGCAAAATTAACAGAAAAAATGCAATTAAGCTAACAAAATCACGACTGCATAAGTATTTTTTTTAAACCGTCTTCCTTTTAGCGAAAACGTCACACAGACGTAGTACGTTCTCACAAATTATCACTAACAAAGAGGGCTTACAACCTTTAGCACCCGCTTTTGTTTCGGCTACACCGTCCAATTCCCTCCCCAAGTAACCGAAAAGAAAATAAAGAACAATTACCTATGCTTTTCCGTAAAGTTTAAAAGTGGTATTTACATAGGTCGACTTTAATTGCGCGCGCCGAGTTGCTTCACCTTGCGCGCAAAGGCTCGTTTGAAGAGAGGGATAAAATTGCTTGCTTTGTAGTCAACGGTTGATAAGTTTGCTTTGAGGTAACGTTTACGTGTAATGTTCAAGTTCCACACCAATTGCTTTAGAACTAAATCATTTAAGAGTTACTCAAGCTTAGCGCTGGAGTGGAACTCATCTAGCGTGTATATTCTTAGTGTTGAAACTTACACTTTACGCTTAGAATCTTTAATGATAATGACATGAACGCAAGACACATACTCAATTATACCTGCATTTGGTAATTGAATTTACACAATAATAGATTTATTGCCTTTATTTTATAATGCATCGTCTTCGTCTTTCAAATTAAGAAACATTCATCCTAATGACGTAAAGCCACGGAAACTTATTGAACTTCTAGTACCTCTGAACTCCTAGTACCTGGGCCACATTCAGAGAAAGCCATAATAGTAGGCTTCGCAATTCTATACGTTTGCCAATTAAACGGATCAATGATTCCGTTCCTAGAAGCTGTTGCATTCAATACAATATCATGGTTAGAGATACTACGAATAAAAGGAACTAGCTTTGTGAGGATTCCTTTGAACTATTGAACTATAAAATATACAAGTGAGTATATACGAATTTCCATAGAATTTTGTAAACTTGTATGTAGCTCTGTTTGTGGTTTATTTGAAATTCAATTATTATATTGGCTTATTTTTATTTGTCATTCGGAACGGAGCAGAAAATTTATATTTATTGGGAATAAGGTTTTATCCAGTACTTCTTCGCGTTCCGAAGAAACTGCTTGTCGTACCCGAATAAAAGTAGCTCGATCAGTCTCCAAGACATCACTTACATCAATGCTGAATTCTATTACATTTGGTTCAGCGGTTTTATCATGAAAGCGTCACAAACCCACTTTAGCATTTATAATATAAGTAAGAATAGGCAAACAATTATGTTTGTTATTTTTATTGTTGTCCTAACAATGGTCCGATTAAAAGATAAGAAAAGATTTCCGTGAACGATTTTTTTTTCTTGCTTTAATATAACCTCGATAACAGCTCCATAAATACAAAATATAAGACAATACTACATAACTTAGCAGAATAAACAATAATTTCCGTCGTACTATAGATAGGGATAAGTAATGACTAAGTAAACCAGTTCATTTCTTCAGTATTTATGCTGCTGTAGAAATGATTAACAGTACTTCTCGTTGGCAAGCCTCCAGGGTTCAGCACTGCTGGTGAAGGCTTGGTAATGGACGGTCTTACGTTAGTTATGAATCATTAGATGAGTTTTTGTGACACAAAGAATAAACTAAATTATCTCATGGTTCTACTTAGATTGTGCGATGATTTACCTTAAATTACAATAAAAAATATTCTTTAACCTTGCTCAAATGCCAATGCCCAAATAACAAATTTTATCTCTATTGGTTTAGCCGTAAACTGTCGTAAAGTGACTAAGGATGGATGACGTCTAGTTACGCTGTTATTAAATTAAACTGAGCATTTATTCCATGTGTTTAACACACATTTACCCGTGTCTTGATGCCTTTTATTTGTATCAACAACAGCCTTTTTATCATCCCACTGCTGGGCACAGGCCTCCTCTTATACAGAGAAAGATTGAACGTTAATGACCACGCTTGCTCAATATTGGATGGTGATTTCAGACTTCATAATCCAGATTTCCTTGAGATGTTTTCTTTCACCATTAATCAGTCATTGGTGTCCACGATGTATTTAGAAAGTAGAAGTTGCATTGGTACTTGCCTGATCTGGAATCGAACCCGCACATTCATACTTGCGAGGTACTGGTGCTTTAACCTCTAGGCCACCACTGACATATCACGTCTATTTGTAAATCGAACATAATATAAGTAGAAGTACAATTACATAGCTATAATACTCTAATGTTCATCGCGCTCATTACGAGACAGCAGGCCATAATCCCAAATTATGTATAAATAGGTAATGTAATTCACAAACATGAAAACTAGACCCTTAACATCGTCGTGTTTATTCAAACATTTCTGACTACATTATGAAATTCTGGCGCTTTCAGGCTTTCAGTTACAAGGCCTCATTCAAGCCTCAGTATTCAGTGAGCCGCTTCAATGTGTCACACTCGGGTCAGCTGGAACCGGGGCTTTGTACTAGTTTGTGTGACGTCACAACACTCTTGGCTACGTACTAGTAAGCTCTTGTAGATACCACATTCTGTTTATACGCTTCCATTTCAATTTTGGGATAAAAGAGTCTGAATTATGAATTGATGGAAGGATCAGCACGTTATATTTCCGTGTACGGGCTAACAAAATTGAATAAAGCAAAGATGGAGTAAACTTATTAATAATTTCAGAAATTATATTATCCATTGATGTAGTTAATGTATATTTGTGAAAGCTAAAAGTTTTCCCTTCCACGAAGAGCAATGCAAATTGAGGACGACCCCCGTGAATAATTTAACAGGGGTCCGTCATTGTGACCCGGACCTCTCGAAATGCGGCGCGAGCTCACTACACGCGGCGTCATCAACTCACTTGATATTGCTGGGACATTTGCCAAATATTAGTCTCCTTGTATGTTCCGGAGTTTACTTACCATGTGACATGGTTTTTGATAACCACTCTCATATAATTTATTTAACTTGATATAACTGACTCAGATTCAACGATATATTACGATTATAATGAATAAGAAGTAGGAACGGACTTGATGTTAAACACAAGAAGTGCATTGTATTGACACGGCGGGCGCTAGTCTAAGTAGTATTAGTAATTGAGTCTAGACATGCTGCGCAGTTGAGCAGCGCACGTCAAGTTCCTTCCTGCGCGGCAGGGCACGGGCACGGGTCGACGGCCGCTCCGGCGCGCGCCCGCGCCTGCGGCCGCCGCTGCACACGCGTGTGACACTCACCCGTGCCCGTGCTTGCAGGATGCACGCGGTGGGCCTGCACTCGGCGCTGGCCATCCGCCGCGAGCGCAAGCGTCGCGCCGAGCAACAGCGCGCGCGCGAGCGACGCTACTCGCTACAGTCCTCAGAGTCGGGAGTCACCTCCCCGCACTGCTCCACCGGCAGCCTCGAACGACGTCGCTTCAGAAAGCCCCACCCCACCGAAAATGAGGTCGTCTCGACGGTCGGTATGCTCCACCTGGGCGTGGTGTTCCTGGTGCTTGGCCTGTTCCTGCTGGGCTCTGGCTTCCTGCCGGACAACGTTACGTCCTGGAGCACCGTCGGCTCCGTCAGCTGGTTTAATGAACTGGTGTGTTCCGGAATGTTCGCAGTTGCGATCGGCGTGTTTCTGATCATATTGCACAAATACTTGATGAAGAGCGAGGAAGATGCACTAGAGGACTACGTACAGAGGCAGCTGACGAGATCTCGTTCTGGTCATAGGCTAGAGCGTGACGCGGAGACAGGTGGCATGCGCACGAAGAACGCTCGGCGTGCGCGCGCAAGCGAGGTGCTGCCGGAGACGGTGACCGAGACGTACACGGAGCCGCCGCCGGAGCGCGCGCACGGCTTCGTGAATGCATTGGCGTTGAACGGCGACGCCATGCGCGAACTGCCGCTCGAGCAAATCGTGGAAGAGGAGATATCGGTGACATCAGAGGGGGGAGCGCGACTCGGCAAGTTCAACAAGGACACGTACTCGTCGCCGTCGGTCGCGCCTAGCCTCAGCCCCGGCTCGCCGTCCGACACGCGCGAGCTGCTCTCCGACGGACGGTACATGATCATGTCGCGCATGTGAGCCACCTAAATCGACAGTTCACAGATTCCGAGCTCTCCCGCCTAATATTTCATTATTTTATATCTAAAGTCTAATTATCACTCCCCAAACATTGCGCATGCTACGTGATAAAATTACACAAAATAATTTCAGCAAACAGACCACTCAAATTGTCATCTCTGCTTTCTGAGAGGTGGATATGTCCCAAGAATGTAAATGATAGCTCGTGTAACGTGTTCTCCTTCCTCCTGCAGTTCGGGAACGGTTACAGCTAGTGCCCATTTCCTCTACTTCCGTTCTTAAAACTGTAATATGCTCGGAATCAGAGAATTGTCGAAAATGGCTCGCTTCGCCTCTTACATATGAATCGTGGCAAAGTGAAATGAACTCTATGTCTCTTAAAATTGAGATCGTATTTCTACTATTGCTACTTTCGTTAACGAGGTTTCTATGTAACTACCCTGCTATTTGGTTAAAGAGCTTCGGCGCTTCGACGTTTCAATGGATATTTGATTTGTGTTCGGGGAACGCTTCTCTGTATTATATTTTAACAGACGGACCAACTCTTTGGTAGACTTTAGCAGTAAGTTGTATTGCGTTCGCTGACAACTGTAGTATTTGTTTGTCGGTTGTAAGAGATATCAACGACGTCGCTTGATTGGGAGAGAGTATAAGGGTCCTCGCACGTGCAATCGTGATGCTGTAAAGACAGTAGCGCATTAGTTGCTCGATTGCATCGCTTCTGTCGCGCGTTGCAAATGCGAATCGCTGGTAAAACTCGCCGTATGCAAATGACCTAATATTTGTGCGTTTCGTTGTGAAACAAAGAACAACAAACGCCGGACCTCCTCGTTGGCACGGCGGCATGTTTATTTGATCGACACGCAGTTAAAGTAATGCGCGAATACTGCGTGATCGTCAAAGCAGTATAATGGTTTTGTGACCTCAATAAATCGGGGACAAACAAATAATCGTAGCATTCCTTTGTTCTTTAGCCGTAGATACTGCAGTTGCGAGCGGTCGTGTATATTTAATTAAATTAACATTGGAATTCCGCATGTATTGGCTTGAGACTGATTGTTAAATACTGTTCTTATATACCTGACGATTTTATATAATATTGTATGTTTGTTTGTCTTCTATGTACTATATTACTAATTAGTTAAACTGTTTAGAAACATGGGATGCATTGAACGTTGGGTGTTTCAAATATTTTGTTGAAGTGTTAATTTTGTATGGAGCAATATATACATATTATATGGTAGGATGGTTAATTTTATCAAAAAAAAATGTTATGAATAATTACATAATATAAAAATAATTAAATAATTGCAAAATGTGGTGAAGATCCTCTTTTTGAAAAATTACCAAAAGAAAAATAGTAATAAATGAATTCTTCCGCATAGTGACAATCTCTGCGATTCTACGGCTTAATTTTTGTCACCTAGATAGATAAACGAAATACAAAAAAATATATAAGTATTCAATTCTGTCCAATGTATCTAAACAGTTCCTAAATAAATTATATTTAAATATTAACATTATAAGTAAACAACAAAATATCATAAAGCACACTACGTGCATTTTTTCCTTATTTTCTCGAATAACTGTGCCAAAACTGTCATGGCAATGCTGTTAATTGACCTTATTTTAAATACATACAATAGTTAAGTTTTTATCAAGTATTATTTTCTTAAAAACGACCGGGATGTTATCCGTAGCATATTCCTCGCATATAATTCTAATCCTAAAGTACAAAGGGACAAGGTCGATTTTAAGATAAGCGTACTTTACTCGTAAATCTTTAACTTAGATTGTTACTTTTGTCCCACGTGTCTGTGTTTAATGTGTACCTGGGTTGTCGTTAGGTTTATTTTTATTTGGGGCTGTGAAATATTTTCCATTTATTAATCGAGATGTCAAATTATATAAATATATACACATTATTAAACATTGATATTAATATTAAGCTTACACACACGAGCTTAGCTTCACAATGCTCAAATTTTAAATTATTAGGTTTACACTCCTTTCCAGTTCTTCTCTCCTAGTACCTTTCCCTTATAATCTTCCCTTATTATAAGACGAATTTGTTGTTCTTTGTCAAAATGTTCGTTTGTATGATCATTTGAAAGGTAAATCCAAAAAAAGTGAAACTTCAGTAATTTGACGAGCAAGTTGAGAAAGAACGGCAATTTGGCAATTTATTTCGTACCCATTGCGGGTATATTATATCTGTCTCTAACTTATAAGTGCTGTCTATAAAACATTGCCTTATTAAATAAATATTTCACGAATATTATTAACATTGTGTATTTGTAACGGCACAATTTTCGGTAATTTTTGATAAGTAGATTTTAAGGTTCATTTGGAGAATACTTGGCTATGTAAAAGTGTAAAGCTATAGAAACTACCTCGTCATTGTAACAGGAGTGTGCAATTTAGTGAAGTGAATTCAGAAAGCAAACTTGTGCATATATTGTAATCTTGCAAAATGCAAACTGCAGTATACATTAATATGTATAAACAATGATTTAGAGCGAGATAAAAAAATTACATTACAAATGATTAATTTTAAATGTAATGATTGGCGTCTCTGCAGCTTCAACGTACCAGGAGAACATAGCGCAATGGTTGTCTAGTCCATAAAAACAATTCGATATAATATTTCCTTTTAGAAATCGAATTGAATAATAAAATAGATCGACTTTGAAAGTGGAAAGTGCTTAAACTCAAGTATTCTCCCAGTGAACATAAAATATAGTTATGTATTTATATTCTGTCGCCTGAATGTCTAGAAACGGCTAGCTTCGTGTTGTACTAAATAAGGGAGGAAACGAATTGAACATTCACTACTTGTACATGTTTTCCTTTATATATTCTCGACATATTGGAGACAGTATGATTTTGTATAAAATTAAATAAAAACTTTTTAATGTATGATTAAATTAGAAAGAAATTAAAAGGATAGTAATGCATTGTTCTAAGCACTCTCTGATTTTAATATTATACAGAGCTACTATTCGTCCACAATAAATTAAATAGATTTTTACTATATTTAAATTTCAGACATGTGATATGACAAAATATAAAGGTCTTAGAAGATTGTAGAGCATAATTTTGAGAAAATTCAATAAGTTTATCATTACGAAAGACAAACTTAACCATTTTCTTAATTTTAGTTGGAATATGTACATATATTCTCAACACCTTCTAGGCCTTTGTATATTGCGTGTGACGCAGAATTCAAACTATTATAAAATCAACTGTCTGACAGATTCATTTCTATGAAATGCCGTGCCACATACAGTTTGCCGCCAACACAAACTTGTAACAATGCATTACTAACACTTAAAAATTAAAATTTAATAATAATTAATTACTTTATCGTATTCATCCTGATGCACATATGATAGCGCAAAATATAGTGTTTGCACACGTTAATTATGAAATTTCTTGTGCCTATACTTTTATATTTAGGTAACTTTGATAGGGTAATTCAATTGGAATACTTTGGCTGTAAGTGTCACGTGTACATATGTCCCATGCAATCATCTTCGTTGTCCTGAAACATACGCCTTCGAACGTGATGAGATACTAGTCTTACTCGATTCTAAATGAATTCATAGCATAAGCGAGTTACGGACATATGCTGAAGGCTTAACAAATATCGACATACATTATTGTGATTCATAAATGTCTAGTTTATTGTTTGTAGTGTGCGTTTCGTTGTCCAAATGTTTTGGTGTCGTGTTTAAGCTCAAAACGTGTTTGTTGTGATTTTTTTATGCCATTTCGGTGTCGTGGAGAAATTTTTATGAACGCTTTTGCGCATTTTTAAATAAAACTACATATGTATACACTCGTGAAGCACTTTGATGTATTTAATAGATTTTTAAATAGTTTTGTTACGCGCGTTTCGTTTGACAATCTAGTGCCATGGTTATGCATTTATTTAGTTCATCACCTCAGACCTCACCCAAGCAATAAATAACTTAATTGAAGTTTTGTAAACTTTTGGTGGAGTTCAAATTTTTTGAAAGCGATTACTCTATGGTTTTGTTTCTAAGTGTTTACGTACTCGTTGTCATTTCGAAGTATATTGTTGAGTCTGACGTCACACCGGTTGTTGTTTTGTCACAAAGTGATACTAAATATAGGAAATATTCTGAACTACAAAATAAAACACCAAAGTATAAGTTTATAATAAAATAATTACTAGATTGAGAATCGAATAATAATCCTAACTTTGTATAACGAATTCGAATTTGTCCTAATCGATACAGTTTTTTAAATGAATTACTTAAGTAGTACTAAAACTCTTTTCTTTTCTATCTAGTCATCTACTAAAGTATTAATGAAAAGTTATATAAACATAGTTTTCTGTATATTATACGAAGTACTTTTGTATTGAACGGTTTTACAGCGGCGAAAGCGATATCGTGATAAACCTAATTCAATTTAACAGTATTAAAGATAATTACCGTATAAAAATGAGCTCTATAAATCAAAGAATTAAGGTGAATTTACAGTAATCGCGGTGTTTATTGGCTATTAACTTGGAAATTATGAAATCGTACATGGATTGCTTTCCCCGAGGTAAAGCGATTTTATCTCAAGTCACAAATCATTCCACGTTAGGCAAATATAATTTATTTCACTCGATTTATTACACATTTATTATTAAATAAATTAATTATTACAAAATGTTACGCTTTTCATTTACGGCTTCCTTACTGCTTGTATTAGCTGAGGGTGCAGCTGGTGGGAGTATCATTAACTGACTGAAACCTACTCTTGTACCTACCTTCTGATTTCTTTTGTGTACCACTCTTAAGAACAATCCCGCAGCTCCGGCAACTAGCTGAGGGCATTAAGTAAGTAATTAAAATATCAGGATGAGTTGAAACATTTAGTTTAAAAGTTTTACACATCAATTTCATTCAATCATTCAATCAGTTAAATTCTGTCTTAACAGCAAAAAAAAATACCCCATTGAAAATACCTTACAAAGGCTCACATGTTATAAAATTTAAAAAAAATCCCATACTTGTAACGTAACACAAGAAAATGTAACTTTCCACTCACGTACTATAAAAATAAGGATGTATGTCGGTAACCACCTTACACGTTAGGTAAACCCATGTTTTATGCGTAGCACCCCTCGTAGCAGCGTAGCCCGTAGCTCGTAGTCCGTAGGCAATATCAACTTATCTCAAGTTTATATTGATCGAATTGGGTGGAGAAATGTTTAAAGTTTTCATGTTATCGGGGGTTGAATTTTGTAGGTCGTAGTGCGTAGTAAGATAATTCCTTTTAGTAATTTTGTCATACATTGTTTATAGACACATTTGTTTGTATTTCGCATTAAAAAGTTGAACCATTGCTCTCCAAGCTATATATCATCTTAATTGGTTGAGTTTTGTAAAATATCATTCAGAATGAGTCTTAAATCTTCATGGATCCAATAACTACATAAATGAACAAAATAATCATCGTAACATCATTCAATATTAGTCCACTTTTATACATTCCTCCCCTACTACGTAGTACTGTTCAGCCCTCAACTAATATCAATACATAGTCCCGTTAATATTTATTGTGACATTATCGAGGTAATCAGTGGAAGGGTTAAGAGGTTAAATGTCAATATCCTGCGCGGAACCAACCCGTCACTGGGGGTTGGACATATTGGGTGATGTAGATACATATACATGTTTATAACTATATAACTTCGCAGTTTAGTGACCGTTTAATGTTACACAAACTATCCCTTGTGTTACTAGGTATGAAGAAAGTAAGGAAAATATATTTTGATCAATTTTCTTCACATTGCTCGAGTTTAGTTTTTGTAAAGATGAAGAAAATTGGTAAGTATTCCCAGGTACGTGATCAAGATTAGACTATAAGCCCAGTAGGAACACTCTTGCGTGAATGTTTGAAAATTCAAACTACCGGGTAACTAACATAACGAATTGTGCGCTTCATACACTGTTACTCCTTTGGGAAATCAGATAATAAAAAATATACATCTAAGCAATTCTACATAGTGACAATCTTATTCACTAAGAAATGAAAAAGATTGTGAACAATCACAATCATTTCTTTATTTTCCGTTGTGCGAAATATAAATACAAAAGCGACAATCGGCTGTTTCAGAACTATCTCCTATCAACTATTTGTATAAAGGTACATGCCCAAGCTACGCGCCATTCGCACGAGATTACCATCGGCTGCTTGAGCGTGACGCTTGATCCTGCAGTAATTAGAATATTATGAGAATGTATGACGCTCTTTACAAAATACCTATGCGACAGATACGCCGTGATCGAAATCTGTCTTGCATCCTACAATCCTATAATATACTTCAGCTGCATGCCGCTGATCACAGCTACGCGCGTCTGTCGCATACCTAGCAAATGTAACTTCAATCCTATTTCGCGAGAAAACAATTTCCTACACCATAGATGGTCGGCATCTTGCGTCGCGTTACACCGCACGTTATTTATGCGGGTACGAAATACGATATAAACGTCACACGATACTTATGAGAAATGAGACAGGGAACTGTATTAGATGAAGGTAGTACGTAGAATAACAAGATATTGGAAATACTTCTTGATATTAACAGAATTTACCATAAGACTATGTTCTAACAGTTTCTTCGATTCCAGGTCGGGCAAGTACCAATGCAGCTTTTCTAAATTTGTATGTACTTTCTAAGTATATCTTGGACACCCATGACTGTCTTTCGGATGGCACGTTAAACTGTAGGTCCCGGCTGTCATTGAACATCCTTGGCAGTCGTTACGCGTAGTCAGAAGCCAGTAAGTCTGACGCCAATCTAACCAAGTGGTATTGTGTTGCCCGGGTAACTGGGTTGAGGAGGTCAGATAGGCAGTCGCTCCTTGTAAAACACTGGTACTCAGCTGAATCCGGTTAGACTAGAAGCCGACCCCAACATAGTTGGGAAAAGGCTCGGGTGATGACTATGTTCTAACAGTGGAGTTCCTACGTTAAACATTTTAGTGGTATCATGGGACACACTAAAGGTGTATATCCGATTAATATAATAGGCAATAGTTTTCAATATCAAATACTCCTCGTGTAACCTTGATATTAGTACACATTTTATCCAACACAAAAGTAAAGTTATCTGCCGAGGCTGCGAGTTGTTCGCAAGAGTTACCGTGGCCCTGGCGCACATAGACCTCCAAAAAGAACAGAGTGGGTTTTATTCAGTAAGAGTCTGACATTACCTAGAGCTGCACCCTTAGTGACAGGGGTCATTTGATGATTTCCCACTATAAAAAATCAGTTAAGTAATACGAACTTATTTCTATAGACAGACAACAAATTCTCGAGACAATGAGTCAACACAGTAAAGTACTTGATAGTAACACATGCAGTTGCCGAGTTGAGCAGCGCCGTTGAAGACTTGCCAACACAAATCAATTCTAATACCATACTTACTAATACAATGTAGGACAATATTGCAAGAATTAAATCTTTAAGTCCCATTGGTCTAACTACATAGAAGTAAAAATAGTTGTTAGGAAGATCGCTAAGTATGTTGGATTAACACGTTCATATTGTTTTGTTTTTAAGTGATTTTCAGTAACATATTGAATTCTGTTACATACATACGTGTGTTCCATTGATGGCCTGATATGACTATCATCACTTTACTTGATAGAAGATAGTACTGCTGAAATTCTGATTATTACAACAATTTTATTTTCTATAAACAAAGGCGTAGCGCTTTTGTATATAAATTTTATAAAAAAATCTATGTAAAAAATACACCTAGAAGCATAATAGGATGATGAAATTCTTTTATTGGAATTTCCATTGGGAAACTGCAGTATTCAAAAAAGCGACTTTGATGACCCATTTCCCATTCAAATATTTGAGAGGAATCCATATTGAAATGGGACCGAAATTAATTGAATGTCACTGTGAAATATTCTACCAAATTTTATCGGAAAACTAATTTTGTCAGGATTGAAAATACAAAAATATTTTAGTTCAAATCTAAAACTTGCTATGCTGTTTGCAAACATTACCCATTTTTATGGTGGTAATATTTCATTAATATGTATATGTATCAGCGGCGCAGCTGGAGGGAGTGTCAGACTTGTACTAACTCAAACCCACTTTTGTTCCTTCTGGAGGTCTTTGTGTGCCAGGGCCGCGGTAACTCTTGCGAACAATTCCACAGCCCTTCAAATGATACCTTGCCCCTATATTTGTTTTCTTTGGACCGGAATATCCTTTTGAAAATGGACGCAATAGAAAAATAAATAATTGTTACAGGAACAAACGACAATACCTTTGATCAAATATCAAAACAAAATAACATATTATTGTTTGGTTCTTTCCTTTGTTTAGATAAATTTAGCTTACATTTACTTTGGTAACTTTAGCTGCTTTTACAGAATACCTACTTCAGTGCATTAGCGCTTGTCATGTCTCTAAGTAGACTATCCAGAATATCAAGAGAAGATAGAAAATAATGGTGTCTTTACTATGAATTCTTAGTTTAGTTTTTAGTTACGTATTAAAATAATTCAAATATCTTTTCATCATTTCATAAGAATTTTTCTTTACTTAATTACAAGAAGGGAACTATTATTGTGTTTATTTCTATATATAGTACAGAGCTTTATGTTCTATAAAAGTTTAAATTCGCAAATTGAGTAAGTACAACATTAATTACCAAAACGTTTTCTGAGATAATACTGTGGATACCATAATATTCATAGCAATTACTTTCAATAAGCGATTATACTAAAAATTGACAGCCTATTTTGTGTACAAAAATAAATGACAATAGAAACTCAAATAAATCCATATGTAACTGTGTTCAACCCCATAAACAGAACGAAACACATAAACTTGGTTTTATTGCTAATTTCTTAGCAGACGTTCAACTGTTATTCGGTCAGACGCCATCTTGTAAAATTCGTAGTGACATAAAGTTGCTTGTTGCAGATATGCTCCAGTCCCTACTTCAGCCAAGAGATAATCAGCGGTGTAAGTAGTTTCTTACATTTATTCTGTAGGGACGTTATTAAATTCTGAGGGATTTCATACAAACACGCAATCATACCTTACCAATTCCAAGGTATTCTTTCAAAAGTACATTGTCAAATATTGAATCAAATTTTCTACCTTCCTGTTACCACAAAATTGGTTTCTACCTTTATAAAACTTTTCCCCTTCCCTCCGAGGAAAACTCGCGAACAATACTTCAAAGATCCCATATTTCTGTATAAATACAAAAAGCTTGGGGCCATATTTCCTGTTTATGCCTGCTTAGGTATGACAGCAATAGATTCACGTGCGCTCTTGTCTGTGGAAGTGTGAGAGGCAACGTGAATGAGGAGGAATGAGGTTGGATCATGTTTATAACTGTGACAGCTAACATCTTGATAGTAATGATTTATATTATATGCCTACTTATGATAGCTTGAGTATTATGGGGGGACATTTCATATAAATGATAAATAAATATCTGTCACTTATTTTAATAAAAGCTTATAAAATAGTAGAGTACTATATCCTAGGCAAAAAGAAACCTGAGTTCGAATCTCTGGTGGGCTTAGAGAGAGGCTTCAGCAAATGCAAACAAATACTAGCAAATGATTGATATTCATGCATCGTTTCATTCAGGTACTGTATAAAAAAACGGTTTGACTTGCGATGAATGGAGGAGGCCCGTGCTTAAAAGCATGTCTTCTAAGCATGGGCCTCCATCACGCCTCTGAAGGCCTGGTGTTGTACAGCGAAGATGATTGGTGCTATGCCAGCGGTGGCGGTTCGCCATGAAAGACGACGCAATGAGAAACGAGGAGGAGGAGGGGGGCGGAGACCATCCCAGCTGCCTCTGCAGCTCGGCCGGCCCATGGATGCTGATGCCACGCCCTCGCCGGACCATCATCGGCTGAGGAATGAGCTCTACGTATGTGGCAAGGTGAGATACCGAGCTATCATGTATTTATAAGAGGTTGTATGTACACAACATTGAGGATTTATAAGACACAAAGACCTAGAAATAGTATCTGCCTGTCTTTCACCCTCACTGTTGCGTTCACGATTTCAGAGCATGCATTTCTAACCATTATTAACAAGTCAGAGTTTCTGTTATTTCTTTTCGGATAAATGACATAACATTTGATAGAAGTTAGAAGATATTTAATTGCTTATTTAATTCAACACATTAATACTAACTGGATGCGGAGGGACCATAAAGATCTGTCTTACATTTCTGCAGTCAGTACTCGTAGTCAATTTCTTTGAATCGTCTATTTGATAAAAGCGCCAACGCCAAGTAACGAGCAATATAAGTTTTTACTGCATTTTTAGTGATAAAGGAGGCACTATTAAATTCTAGCAGTAAAGTCTATTCAAACCGGCGCTAAAACGTTGACTTCTATGGAGGTCGTATGTTGACAGCGTTGAACGTGGCTAACTGCCCCGTGCTGCTAACATTGTGCATTGCCCAATAACAAGGTAACGAAACCCTGCTGCATGGTGTATTGTCTTCCCCCTCTTGTGTGTTGTGTGGATCACCCCCTTTTTTCCCGATTAAAGTATTTTTACGAATCTTTCGCGTCCTTCTACGTACTAGAATTTTATGAAGGGATGGACGTCGATAACATGATTCGTAACAGTACTTCAGTAGTAACAGGAACACTGTCCAAACATCTGCTATAGCATTCTTCTCCTTCCTTCTGTCCCTCCTTCGTAAATCGGTGTTATACTAGAGGAGATCAATGTTTAACACCTGTGTTTAAAGTTCTTTCAAATGTTATTAGTATGCGCAGGTGGCAGCCCTTCACGCGGTGGTGGGGTCCCTTTTACTAGGGATCGTGGTACTGGTTGTGGGGCTGGTGCAGTTGTCACCAGGAGCTGAAGCTGCTCAGCATCGCTACTATCTGATGGGAGCTGGTGCAGCGCTGGTCGGGGCTGGCATACTTGGCGCTGTTCTAAGGTGAGTCTACCAAGGTAGCATATTGCATAAGTTACATGATATAAGCTGGTTGTTAAGCCAGTATTAAGTTCTTAAGTCATTTAATATTTTGGAAATTTGTATATCATGAAGTTATTATATCCTTCAGACATACTTCAGCACTAATGACGTGTTTCACCCGTGACATTTAAAGGTCTTGGGGTCACTTCCCAACTAATAGTGGAGTTAACGCGTATTCCTCAGAAGTGGTAAATTAGTTAGTAGGAATCAATCAATACGAGCTTCGTTCAAACTCGATAATTTGTTCACAAGTTATGTTTATAACGTTAACCTTGACATTGTGACCTTTATTTGAAGTATATAAAAATGCAATTTAAAAAAAAAGCTGTTTACTCGTGATTGCTATCTTCTCTGCTATATAAGGTCACCTATATAATGCTTAATATCATGCTTTTTACAATGTACCTAAACATGATGCCTGTCATAGAACCTTCTGTAAACACACATAATAACCCAAGTTCAGCTAATTAAATACTTATCAACAAAATTGAATACTTGGCCACCATAAAGTGACATAGAGACCACAATGAAAGTGGTACACTTAGTGAAATTAACTATAAAATGGCTGCGGTCAATTAGCCAAATGAAATACAAGCCGATACAGATCCACGATGGCATTAATTCCATAGAACGGCAAGTTTACCACCTTGGATCTAATAGGGTAATGGTTTATTGCGTAATTAGAAATTCCATAAGGTCCTTAGAGTTATAGCTTGGGTCATGTTTTTTATTAAATAAGTACAAGTGCATTATCAAGAAATAAAACCGCTCAAGGACACGTTGTCAAGTTTTAACCTTTATGATAATTTCGATGTAACATAAACCATACCATGTTGAAAATTCAGCCCTATCACTGTTGCACGCATAGTGTTAGTAATAGAATCCCTTTGGTGCCCATAAATTTTACTCTAGCGACTTTTAGCCGCCCACCGTTGAGCAAAAGATTCCCACCGAGATTTCTCCTCGTCCGCTGTTTTCCCAACGACGTCACGGGGAAATGTTGTAAAGATAAGAAAGTTATTAGGGTAGTGGCGCTCGCTCGCAACTCTTTCTATTTATATTTGCCTGGTATCAAAACCGACCGTGCTCTGACGTTTATGAGATTGATAGCATATTATCATCATCTTATCATTTTACTTCTTACGTAAAATTTTACGTTGTGTATATTTTTTTACATTCCGATAAGCGGATCACGTTATAGACAAGAAACAGATACACTAGGCGCCTTTTATTATTACAATCAACTAGAAGCTACTTAATATTCATTTATTAAACCTAAAATATTCCTCAAACTGGCAATTCCAAATACTAATAAGAAAAGAAAAATACCCGCAAATATTTCCTTCAAAAAGATAACGTCTGGCGTTTTACTGGAAGCTTTGTTTTAATGTTACTTGAGCACGATATTTTTAATAAAATGGCGGAGGCCGCCGTAGTTCCATTAATTAATTTTGAATTAAAAGGCGAGCTAGTCAGTGCCACTTCAATCTCTATCCGTCAGGGGTCGCTTAGGAAAACAAATGAAACATAACGAATACAACTGCATTGTTATTCGCTAATAGCTTTAGCTGAAGCTGATTGTTAGACATTATGGCTCTCAAGTCATTTTAAACAATGTTTGTTTTGTATTATTTAGGAACAAAACCTTTCCCTTAGCAATTTTGGTAACAAACTTACTTTATATGTAAAGCTAAAAATTACTGCTCGCTTTACAACCTGACGTTTTGTTGCTTTAACACATTCATTAATTTCTATTTTATAACATTTCCAGATGCATTTGCCTACACTGGTACAACCGCAAATTCCGTCAGGAGACCGAAGAGGACCCTGAACCTACTACCCACAAGAACGGTGTCAGCGTCGTCGATGGTCACGACCACAAGCCTGGCCACCATGACCACAAAGGCGGACATGATCACAAAACCGGACATGACCACAAAGGTCATGAACAAAAGGGCCATGACCATAAGGCTGGACATGACAAGACACCGCATGAACACAAAGCCCATGACAAAACACCGCATGAGAATAAAGCGCATGACAAACACGGACATGATCACAAAGTCGTTGACAAGCCAAAACTGAAGACTCAGGCCAGTGTGGGACGCGATGTGGACCTGATCAAGCAGCCGTCGGCCACCAGCGACACTTAAACTAAGTCCTGACCACTAGATTAACGTATGTTAAGCGTTCGTGTAACGTGTGCAACGGCACGGGTCATACCGGCCGCATCATTTACTCGTATATTTTGACTATCGCGGTAATGTCGGTTGTTTATTCATTACTCGATAAATTAGAGTTGTGTCTCTTGGCAGTAGATTTCTGATTAACTGTCTTCAGTGATTTCTTGTCTCATTCCTTAGCAGTCAGTTTTGGAAGTCTATGATCGCAAAGATGTACTTATTATCTTCAGCTGTTCACTAAGGTCGGATTGAAAGTTCTACTTTAATCTGAAACTTCCCGTACATAACGTGACCTTTTCAATAACTTATTAATGCAGTACGCCGCTGGGCGTACTCAAATTCCCAGTCGCGTTTTCAACTAGTTTCACGACCACACTCCGCGTCTACTGACGTCAAACTCACGTTCAACAAACTAACAAACATTTACATTTTAATTTGATGATCTACTCAAGTATTACTTAAGATAAACAGTTTATTTTCATAGGACGTCAACTCAAAACATTCTAGTACTTAGATTTTAGTAGAATCTACTAAAAGTAATTTTAATGTGTACTTACCATTTAATTTTTAAATACTCTATCTTGTATGGATTTTGAAAATGGAACAGCCGCCATTTGTATGTCTGTATTAGCGATTCGTTTGCGTGTATGAGTGACAATGTCGTGGTTGTACATTTGGCGACCTTACTCTTCAAACTCCTTACAATTGTTTACTCGTAAATCTTCCAGTCTGTTCTCACGTATCCCTTACTGTAATTTAACTTGTAAATATTTTGTAATGTGTCTACATAATTATTGTCTTTTGTATGTAATATTATGGTATGTATACAATGTTAGTTACATATCATTTTAATTAGGATTTACCATTTATTCACACGTAGCTCTCACCGATCATTTGTTATTCTAATAATCTTTACTTGCTTCTTTATTTGACACATCAAAATTTTCAAATTGGGAATATTTATAATTTCTAAGTAATATATTTTTGAAAGATTTACAACCAGTAAGTACTCGAAAAATGAAATTAGTGAATTTATTTTTTTAGTTTAGTGGCCCCTAAGCAAACTCTTTAAAAACAATTTGTTTAAAGTAAAATAAATATTATTATCATTCTAAAACCTTACCGTCCGTACGAACAGATGGATTTTATAAAATAATATAACTTACTGCAGTTTTATTAAACGATAAACTTTTTATAGAACACATGATTGCGACCATGTACTATAAAGTATAATTATTATCTAATTGCATGCAGTTGATACGAAAGAGCTTAGTAACGAATTCAAATACATTATAATAGTTCTGTATTCATCATTACTTCTTCCAAACTTCCTTCAGTATCTCATGTGTGCTCATTTACGTACGTAAGAACTTGATCATTTCAAACGTGATTTACATATATTATTTTCAAATAAACTGACTGGCGACACTTCTTCACGTTATAAAATAAAATTTATCATACCTATGTTACCAGTGAACCATCTCTCCTCTATTCTGTCACGCTCTGACGCAAAATTCCGCTGTCGGTGAAATTACTGTCCATCCCCTTTCTTCATATATGTACCAGGCACCTTTCTATGTAGTTTAAAAAGTACATAACATTTTAATCATTATAAAGAATATAACAATATCACTACAATAGATGTTGGTGTTACATTCGATGTCGTGTCTCGGTGTTTATTATTAACAAGGATAATTAAATAGACCAATGTATCATCCATCGTATAAGATATTATCAGTAAACTAATATAACGGGATGTGGAATATCATTGTTCATGTTAGTTCACCGTTCGTCATTAGAAACGTTACAATTTACTTTCGATATTTTAGAAAACCTTGGAATTTTTACCCTAAGAGACTGAGAAGAGTGTTCTAAAATAAATTTTCAAAGATATAATTATTTATCAGTTTTTTATTGTTTACCTTCTATGGTGCAATGGTTTGATAGTCATCGATTTACAACCATTTAGTTTGTTATATATTTTGGGGTACGGATTGAATTCATTACCATCTTGGGGTCCAATGTTTGGTCCAGAAACAAATAAAACATATATGTAATCGGATTATGAATGCTTATTCGTTTTGATAGACGCACTTTAACTCACTCGTTTATTTTGTAAGGTTTAAATTGTTTAGGAATTAAGTATTAGTTTATTATGATAAGTTTACTCTCTCTATGGGAGACGCGTAAAATCTTTGGATTGTGACTGGGTAATTCGAATCATACATTTTATGAGGAAGCAAACTTTTGAATTGAAATTTTGCAGGTTATGAAATTGATTGAATTGTACTAGATTGGACGTAAAATGTATGAATCGAAGTTTATGTAAAGGCACACTCAAACTGACACTTAGGAAAGCAATGTTTGAGTGTGCGCAAGTTTACCAAAGTCGGATGCGATGGTACTTAAGAAATGAATTATAGTTATAATAAGTTAATTGATTAGAAGTAATAATGAAGACATTGTATGTTGTACTGGTATCAATGTTTAATGAATGTTTCTTTTAATTATGGGGCGACTGGCGAACGCTTGGGCCTAGATTCCCGAGGAAAATTGGAAGTAACCAATATATTTTATTTGAAAGGTATTTGAGACGAAGAACAAACCATTCTGTTCTCTCAAATGTACCAGGGCGTCATAAATGTCAGGAGGCATAATTTGTTTCAATCCAAGCGAGGCGTACGCCAGTCGTTCCCACAAAGTATTCCATAGACCTAATGATATTACGTTCGTTGATGTGTTAGGATAAGAACAAACTAGTGTATTGTACTATAACTGGTAACTATAGTGTATTGTAAAATTAATTTGTATCCACATTAAGAGCTTTAGCGCCTGAATTTCGCTTAAGAAATGTTGCCAAAGATATTATTTATTTTATCATGCTTAGTTTTATAATTATTTAAACAACATCATGCTTGGATTAAAATTTATTCTTATTTAAACGTATTTACTGTCTAAAATTCTGAATTGTCAGTTAATGATTCCAAATTCAAATCCAAGCATTTTGATTGGTCAACTGATTATAGCCGAATTAAAATTGTTGAAGAATTTATAATATTATGTATATCTATCTAAATATTATAATTATATTATGTAATATATTAAGTTAAGCAGTTAGCTGTTCGGTTTAAATAAATTGCCGTGCCAAAGTTAACGTGGTTTAACCAATGAATTTATAAAAAAATACATTTATTTTTATTTAATTTTATAAGCATATTCGTTGAAGCTTTATCATACAGTTATCTGGAATTGAGAATTTAAAATTATTGATATTTTAGGAATTATATTTGTTTAGAGTATTTATTTTTTCTTAATTCTGCTATACCTATCTTAAACAATGTTATCAAAGGTATAAACCATATAATCTAAACCAAAAAACACTCTTAGCAGAATTAACTTTAATTGAAAATAATTATGTATTTCCTTTATTTATCTGTCAAGGTTTTTCTTAGAGTCTAAGTTATTACTTTGATAGTAGTTTTATATCTATAATAATTGCTATAGATAGACAATTGCTATGCTATTATATATTATATAAATGTTCAAGTAAGTTGTAGTGTCGGTCTGTTTTTGCAGTCCCATCTCGTTTCCTTTGACAATGTATTGTATGAGACATTCCGCCGCTTTGTATGTTTCCATTGATGGTCATGTATTAAACGTATATAATAATATGAAATACATTAATTAGTTAGTGTTAGTATATAACAATATATTATCATTAACGTACATATATAATTAATAATGTTACCATATCCGTTGTTATGACACGGCATAATATATCTATATTACACTAGCTCCAAACTAGGGGTTTGCTCTCTCAGCCCCTCCCCCCCCCCCCCCCCCTGGTCCCCACACCTAAGCTCTATTCACTGTGATAAAGATAATTGTAAGATTTAAAAATAAAATATTAAATTTAAAAATCCAAAGAGAACGTTTGTATAATTTTTCTATACTTCCGTCGTTTGCGGCAGTTTTTTCGATTGACGAATGAAAAAAAATTATAAAACTTTAATAATATCACAGTGAATAACGAACATTTAATTCTATGCCTGTTGTCCAAATCATTTAGATATAATTTATTAAGTTTTAATTTATATTGTATCTTCTGGGGTCAGTTTTGTTGAGAGGGGTTTGTATTAAATTGTAATTATTTTGTGTAAACTGACCCCACTCGATTAGCCCACGTCTCGATAAAAATCTTACACTTTAAACATTGATTTAAATATTATATTGAAGTGTTTTATATTATCGTATATTATGATATATTTTAATTTTATCACGACTGTGCTGTTTTATATCTCATATATTTTATACCGATGTCTCTAAATAAAATGTGAAGAAGATGATGTTTTTCTGTTTATCCTACTTACCTATGATGGCTGGCATCCAGGCCGATAAGACGGCTGCCGTTCTCTTTAATGGAGATCAACTAGCTGCGCAGGACATATTATAGTGCACAAGCATTCGCGCAGATACAGGTGCAATTCTCTATTCCCTCACTCTCATAGTCCGATGGGACAGCAATATGACACGACCGGAGAGAGACCTATAACTAGATAATGTATGATGGTGAGTCTCTCAGGAAACGGTTAAAACTACTAGCGGCACCTAGTGATATATAATTAATTCACTTGATGACTTGTTAGATGTTGTCAGTGCAGAAAATAGGGCGGTAAAAAACGCAAAGGATTTACGACGCTAGCAATCAATTAAATCACAGTTTATATGATTGATGCTATGAAAGAGATGGATACATGGATACCATAGAGCCTGTCTGGGGCTTTGGGCAGTCACAAATTTTAACCTATTGACCGCCATAGTCACGTATAAATGACAAGCCAAGAAGTGCCCAGACTTTTAAAGGTATTAATTAATAGTCAGTTCTAATGGATAGAATTCCGAACTCACTACTAGGTATATATTGTAAGTATTTCTGCATGAATTCTAAACTTGGTGCTGAGGGCACGTTTTAATTTTTTATGTGGCGGTCAAAAGGTTAATCAGGCTCTGACAAGGGCTTAACAATGGGCACACACCAGGTGCGCAGGCGCACTTATGTATAATAGATACGGCACTGGATGGCACTATATCAAAAAAATAATAATAAGATAGAACGCCACCCATCCATCCACAGGCAAACAACTAGGGTCATAAAAATAAGGTAGGCTAGCGGCAGAGCTACGAACTAGATGAATGCAATGTTCGAGATGTCACGTCGTAACGCTAGATGTCGCGGTCTTCACTTTCCGGTACCAATACATCACAGTTAAAAGTTTTCCCGTTTGTAGCTAGATGTCACTTTAACAAAGAATATAAAGACGTTTTTTTGTAAAACTACACTATGACGCAGTACCATTTTTTTAATATAAAGTTTGTGAAAAAACACGCAATCAACTTTGTTTGATAGAATTATAAATAATTTAATAAACAATGCATAAGTTAAAGTTTATAACGCATTTACAAAAATACTTGCAGTGGCAGCAGTTATCAGGTTGGAAATAAATTGCTTTTGGGAAATAAATTATGCTGAATTATACAGAACATTATTCTTGATAATTTGTTAATATTCTGCGTATCATGCAGATTGTCAAAATGATTGCTAGATAGTATTCCGATACTTTTTACTTACGTACGTCATACAAACTGCTTCGCGTCGGTCCGCGCTTGCGATAAAGCGCGATTTGGCACAGTGCGGCAACGTCGCTCGATTCGCTCGCGTGATTGCGCGCCTTTCCCGTGGGTAAGGCTGGGTACACACATTAGTTTTATTTTGTGATTTTTGTAACATGTTTTTAACATTCTATTAGTATAGATTAAGAGGTTTTCTGTTTGTGTACATAATGAATGTTTGGTTTATTAAAAAAAAACTGTATGCTTAATTCTAATAATGTTGATTGATTGATTGTTAAATACACGAACAAGTAATAGTGTGACAGTTCACTCTAAAAAATGGTACCAAAAATGGTGTCTACTTTTTGCTGGATATAGGTACTTAGGTAAATCTAAATATCATATCATCTTGTATACGATACCAACACATTTATGCATGATTATAAATATACTTACTTACTCATAGGGGTAATCAGTTCTTAGGTATTTATTAAGGGTTCCGTACTTGAAGGGGAAAACAGGGACCTATTACTAAGATTCCGCTGTCTGTCCGTCCATTCGGCTGACATTAGGCTGTATCTTATGAACCCTGACAGTCAATAGATGATTTTCTACAGATGATAGATTTCTCTTGCCTTAGTGCCTTAACTTATAACAGAATATTCAGCTTTCATACAACACGTGATTTTTGTCTTGATAGATATAAATTTAATCTGACTCACGGTATTTTTTTTACCAGAAAGCAAATTTTCTTAATATTCCTATTTTAATATTTTAGGTAATCTGTGCAATCAATTTCTCGTAGATACTATGCGTAGGTTTTTAATAACTATTGGATTATTATGAAAATAAAACAGGTATTGCACTTTTGCTCTGACACGCGCGGTTGTCGCGTCTGTCCCCGACCTTACCGTACATTGATCGTACGTGTACGCTCGGCCGGGCGCCAGCCGCCAGTTGCCGCGGTGAGCGCTTGTCGCGAGGACCGTTGTATCGCGCCGCGATTCTACTTTCAAACGTTTTGCCATCATCATGCCGCCGAGAGACACGCTCATATCCGACCCAACTGTTAAAAAACTTATCGCGGAAGTCCAGAAGAGAGAATGTTTATGGAATCCGCACAATGATCTGTACAACGATAGGTATCAAATGGCCAAAGCCTGGCTGGAGATAGCGGACTTGTTGCAACTGCCAGGTAAGTGAGCGAGACATGTTTGTACCACGTGGGCCAATGTTTACTGCCGCCAAACGGTAATAGATGGCGTTACTTGTATGGAAATGTGAACCGGGCTTTCAGTTCTTTTAGTATGTTGTGATCATAATTGGAAGCTATTTGACTAGGTACAGGATTTGTTGTGACATACGATGTGAAAATGTCAAACAATTGATTGTGAATCTTTGATTTATACCTTGCCTAATAGAATTTTATTAGTTTAAACTTAGTCTATAGTACCGGCGTAGACTTCTACCTGCACTGCGACTTAAAAGTAGAGTAGGCGCGTTGTTTCTTATAACGTTAGTACGCGCATGATCACTCGCGAATTTCCTTTCTTAATTTTCAATAATATAAACCTTATCATTCATTTAATTTAAATTTAATCTTTACTTAACAATAAGAAGACCTCTAATTACAATGTTTTTTTTTTTAGTAAAAGGAATACGCTTTTTTTGTATTGCATTAAGGATATTTATTTCGATACTCATAGAAAAATACATTAATCCCCTAGTCAAGTAGGCTCCCCTATCGGGAACGATTAAACGACAAAAAATAATACTTAAGTGCCCTGCAACCCTGGTACTTATTTCCTATCTATTCACACAATAATTGTCCCGCATTACTCTTACTTTGATAGATCTATGTATGATAATAATGCATCACAACATTTGGTACCTATACCTAACAATGACTCGAGTGTCTAGTTAATTTAAAAAAAACTACCACACTTGCTCTGCTGTGAGATGGAATCCAAAATGAAATCGACCCTAATTGGTGGCTATCGTATGAAATATGAAAAAAATATGTTTTTTTTTTGTTTACAGAGGAACGTCTTCGCGTTAAATGGAAGTATCTCCGCGACCTTTTCAAGAAAGAAGTAAAGAAGTTCGGCTCCGGAGGCGAATACACGGGGAAATGGCGCCATTTCGAACGTATGCATTTTATTAACATAGCCAAGACCAACGGCGAAGGTGGCGATAAAGAGGGTACGAATAATGTAAGTAATGTTACAACAAAAACAGAGGTAGATGATGAAGAATTTGAGTACGAAGTGGAAGATGACGAACCAGTAGGGAATAACGAAGTGGAAGTGTATCTTGAGGAGTCCTATCAAGATCCCATCCCGGACAAAAGACCGAAGCTTTCCTCAGATGAAGACTATGATTTAATGTTCTTGAAGTCCTTAGCGCCGTTTTTCAGGCGACTGGACCCAATGAGGAAGTTGGTGGTGAGAAGTAAAATGCAGGACATGTTGTTGAACGAGATGGCTGCGCAGACGTCTGCTAATCACCTTCATAACAATAAGAGTTAGTGGTATTAGTTGACTGAGGTGCGAGGACACTTATAAATGGCACGGTGCTAACCAAAAACTGATTAAGAGAATGTGATCTTGGCATAGTAAAGCCGCGAATAACATTGGTTGAGTCTCCTAGTGAGGATAATGACATGTAATCCGGTGCTGTGACTGTGATGACGGTTCTGTTTTGAATAGGCTCTGTGACTTCTTTGTTTAAGTGTTTTAAGATACTTCGAACTCTAGTGCTGAATAACGTTCATCTTTCAATAGGAGAATATTGCTGATTTTTAGGTGAACTGTAGATATTCTTAGAATCATATCGTCGTCTAGATAATTATGTGGACTTAAAGACAATGGGTTTTCCATTGAACCTAAGATTTTAAGTAGTGAAATATCAGTCGGCGGTAGACGAGATGTTATAATATGTGGTATGAGACAGTGTGTTATCTAGGATGATGAAGACTGACTACTCTTAATGTACAGACGCGACATCGAGCGACCAACAAGCGAAACTGACAAATTTTCCCAATCAATTTTGAACCGTACGCTTAAGTGGTAAAGTTGAAAGTCTATTAAGGGAATTTGACAGATTCTATTAGCTTGATGTGCTGGCGTCTGTACTAACTGAACTTTACCGGTGCTGATGTAGGTTAAGTTAAAATGATGTACATACCTAACTTACATATTGTTCTGTATAAGATAAGGTATAAGATTACAGTGAATGCAATGCTAACTTGTAGCGAACAATTAATTGATGTATTAACCACAGTCTAAAAATCATATTTTTGTACTGTGGTATTGACATACCAAAATTAGCAATTCATAACAAACTGCTAATAATTGTATTACAAAAAAGGTAAACAGACATTTGACAATTGACACGTGTTTAAAAAAAGTGCGAATATATTTATTTTCTTGTTTTGGCACTTCACGTTCTGTGTTAGCCGTAATGTCGAGTTGAATAGGCAAAATATTTTGTGCTAAACATTCCTTAGACAATGTTGTCAATGTTTACAAAATTAAACAGTTTAAACTAAAAATGTAGACTTTTTTTATTTGTATCCACACATATAAGATAGATGAACTAGAATGGTTAAGAAAGAATTGAGAATCTGAATATTTTATTTAAATTAAATTTTAATAATCGTAACAGTATTTTGTATAGATCGCTGTTTTAAACAGTGTGTAATCAAAGAACATTATTAAATTAAAAATATGTTGACGAAGTGATCTTACTTATAGCAAATTTAAAACAAAAACCGTACCCTTCTAATAAATATTTTGCACGCAGCTTCTAAAGAAGTACGTACAAAACTTTCGTTTTGCTAAAGACCGGCGGGGACTCGCTCGCCGCCCACGGCTTCTATCTACAGGCCTCTACGCTTGCCCCATCTTTGGGCTGCAAAAAGCTACTTTTATATTTCCATTACAGCAAAGATTTATACCAAAGTTTCTTATAAATCTATGATTTCCAGTGTTTAGAACGATAAAGAGTTGATATCAAGAAGCGGGCAAGACTTGAAAGGACGCGGACGTTAGGAAGTCGTGAATATTTCGGTTCAAAATCAATTGCCGATTTCTGTCTACATATTTAAAAAAAAACACCCAGATTTTGCTTACTATTTTATTAGCTTCCTTCTTAATTAACTTGTATTCCACAATTAGGATCACTGAAATGGGTATGTATAGTTAGCATATTGCCTACTTCTATTTTTAATTGAAAACATAATTTACTAAACTAATATCTACAATAAAACTACTTAAAATTAATAATACTACTTGTATTGTTAAAATTATAATTTGTTACCAATTCAAAAAGATTATTTGGAATTGTATAATTTGATAATAATTTATTTTTATAAACTTAAGTCAGTATGGTGTATAAATATAATACCTGTGTACATACATACGTAATAGTATTTGATGTAGCGTATTTGTATAGAGAGGATAAATAAATTATTGGTATACGTAATTCCAGAATGTACCTACATCCAAGAAAGTACCTAGGATCCTTAACAGGATAGTTAGGATAATTAATAGTTTGGAAGGTAATGTTTCAATTGACACCATGTTTAAACTGTTAGATACTCAATAACACAGGTAGCTCAGTCTTAGTTAACTGGGACCATTGTTCTCAATAGTAAAAGTGAGTTTATTTGTATAAATTATTTAACTACGAGTATACTTATTTCGCTATGACATGATCTCCCTGATAGTTTTATTTTTTCTCCGCCTTGCATTATGCGAGTCGCATACACTTTAAAATAATAAAAAAAGATGGAATTATAAATTGTGTTATCGTAAGTGACCACGCAAAATATCGCTAAAATTTTTCAATGAATATAATATACATACAATCTCATAATAAATGAGGCGTGGAACATAACATAACAGACTCCTGTTAATTATTGACATTAGACGTAAGACATTTTTAGAATTTATAATATTTATTTCTATTAAATTAATTTATTCATCGTAAAGAATATGAGTTACTAATTGTAAAAAATATTTAAAAATATAATAAATATTTATTAGGTATTTTAATACTTAAATATATATTTTATGCCTGTTTCTTTTACTGTGTGTTCATGTCTCCAAGAAATGAGACCTGTCAGGGATATTATTTTATAGCGAAATAAGTGTATTTAAAAATGAAACCACATGTAAATTAATGCCTTAAATCAATGTTATTTAAGTATGCATCTAAGTTAAAGAAATTAAAAATAGAAAGTAAAAATAAATACAATTTTGTAATTACTCGTAATTTTCTCTCCCCTACTCTTTACTCCCTACAATATAAAATTTTGCCGAACGAGAAATTCGCAAGTGAATATAGAGTGTGAATAGAAACTCAATCATATTGGACTACTGGACAAAAGCACCCCCCTAGGCAATGTAACCTTAACGATTGATTACTGCCATTGTCCTATGACTAAAAGTCTATCAACATAATAAACATATCGGTATTAAAATAGGTCATGGTCATAGAACGACGTGCAATGCGCTCTGCAAGTTTGTTCAACGAGACCAAGTGAAACGAAACGTTATCCCAATCTTAAGCACTAGTCCCGCGGTCCTTCTAAAAAAGGTTACCTATGGTTATAGTTATGGGAGATACGTTTTAAATTCTACAAATTCCATAGTAAAACGAACAAAAATCTCGCAATAATTGCAGATGCATTGCAGTAACGTAAGTTTAAAACTTTTTACACGATCAAATACGATGACGTTTGGCGGGGCGAGGGGCGCGCGCGGCCTGTTGCCGCTGCATACAACCCAAACAAAACGCGCGACAGAGCGGCAACGTCGCGTCGCCCCGCGCCGGGAATCGATTCCTCTCCCGCCGCGCCACTCCGACAGGTTTTACTTGCAATAGTGAAGCACTAAAAGCTTAATTACCGTAAATTACCGATTTTTTCATTATCATTTGACATGTCTGTTAGTTATTGCTGTTATCACTGAAACACTAATGAATGAGTCTTGCTTTGGCGGATACACTTTCATTTGTATAATGTCTATTGTTGTTCTATTATATTGTGTTTATTTTAGACTTTACAGAAACAATAATTAACGTAGGTACTTCGATACAATTCGTAGAGCAGGTGGAAGCTTCAGCGGCGCTCAATATAAATATCTACATTGTTTTGTGAAGTTCAAAAACATTTTCATAACAAATACAAACTCTGAGTTAAGCAACAAAAAAACAAACGTAAAAATATTTTTCGAAAATAACAAGAAGTTTAAAACAGTACCGTTCCGAGTTTCAGCAAAACTCAAAATCGTACGGTAGCACATCGCAGTATAAGTTAGGCTAGGTTATGATCTGTTTTGATTAGATACGAGAACCGTGGACGAAGCAATTTGTTAAGTTTTGATGGAAACAATCCCTCGTGCCGGTATAATGATGGGCGTTGTTATGATACGGTAATTTTAGCTTTTCATGCCGCGGCCGGGCGCCGAGGAAAAAGTTTGCCGGTCAATTTCCTGCAAGCTGATTCTTATTGTTTTTTCGGAAGATAATGATTGCGGCATTCTGTTATGCTTATCGGACTTCGATTCTACAGTTGATATGTATCAAAAATAATCAAATCATCGTGGTTTTTACGTAATATTTTGCAAAACAGTTTTGTTAATTATATGAAAACAATTTCATAAAATATGGACGGCACGAGAGTAAAGACTGGGACATGATGTAATTATTGCAAGCCTTATATTAAACGTTAATGGAATTACAAACATCCATTGTTCCAACTTTATGAACAAATAAGCATAAATGTTGCTTTCCATTAAAACTATTTACTTACGGTAGGTACTTTATTTAGTTTCTTATATCCGTATGTAATGTGTCTTAGAGATGCTATGATTGGGCACTAGGATTGTTAAAACCATGGCCTTGCTACGCAAAGTGCTCCAGAAGGAACAAAGATATGTTTTAATCAGTAAAATGTCTACACTGCACGCACTAGGCCATAAGTTATCAAGATAGCCCATTTTAAAAAAAGCTGAATGTTTAAATAAATATTCGCTTTATGTCTTTGTTTCAAGAGGAGAGCGAATTGACAAATATTAATCTTCGGGGGAATCTAGGCTAACTTAGGTACTATTATATTATGATTCATTTTCTAGATATAAATTGTATGCATCACAGAAAATAAAAATATACTTAACCAAAACAATCACCCTCACCATCAAGAGACGAAAAATCCCAACATCGCACTTAATTAAATAACTATAACGAGCGTTTACAAAGGGGGAATTCCCATCACGGAACGGTGTATCCCGGGAATCCTGAGGGGCTATTCTTTGATTTGTCTCGTCTTTGTCGGCAACAATGGTCGTCAATCCGTCACTCATTGTGCTTCACCTCGGACCCCGGACCCCCTGTCCCGGCTGTTTCCGAGCACTTCTACGATTGTCACTTGGAACTTGCTGCATTGGAAGAAGCTGATTCATCTATTGTGGTTTTTGTAGGTCGTAGATGGGAGTTTTTGGTTTGCAGTTTTGGGTGCGAAATTCGTAAAAACTTAAAAGATAGTAATTAATGAGCACTTGGATTTGTACACATGGATATAGGTGTTGAACTAGTGATGAAATAAGTAACTAGTTTTGAGGTAGAAGAAAATATATTATTTTTTTATTTTAAAATTTATGTTTTTGAATCACTGGATAGAACCAGTCAAATCCAACGTACCTTAGAATAGGGAAAACTTGTAAGGCTGCTCACTTAAATTTCCTCAACGCTATTAATAATCCAAGGCCCAGTATACTACATGTCTAAAAGCTCACGTTTTCCAAACAAATCCGTCCATATAGACTAAACATAACACCAAGAAGTTCAACATCACGTGTTTATTCTACAAAACAAAAGGTATCATTTATATTTGTACAATCGCAGCTCGTAATGTCTAGCTTTCATCCGCTGTAGGAATTCTCGGTACAACCTGTTGACATTCTATTCTTTGGAACTAAATAACCGGTTGTTTGAACTGGAATCGACGTTAAACTGTAGAATTACGTGTCAGTTACGACTCGTCGGTGGTGACAATTTGATTTTTATTGAATGAAACGACCCTTTCCATCTTTGATTCATTGTGATTACGTTTGAATATTTGAGTGTGTTCATTAATGTTATTGTGGAATGCTTTGCTGAAACTTGATTCACTGTTGACGATCGGGTTACATCATAACACGTTATGCCTTGTTTTGTTTGTTGCTCTTGTTTTATGTATTCTATGCACTCTAGCAATTAAATACATATTAGACGAATATGCGACAGTTTTTTTTTTTATTTGTGCTTATTACCTTGGTATGCTTAATACCTATGCTTAATGTTACACCTCACATTGGAGGATCCCAATAGGGCCAAGGCCTGCTGTTGCTGCGGGTTTTGCGCAAAAGTTATCGCGGCTCTGGCATACAAAAGCCTCCAGAATGAGCATAGTGGGCTTTATTCAGTAAGAGTCTGAGACTACCTCCAGCGGTAGGGATTTGATGATTTCCCATTCCATGTCGTCATCTCTAATGCTATTATCAGCGACGGAAGAAACCGTAGGACTCGATAACCAAGAACATTCAGTTTTTACTTGATGGCTATCCACCATCTGCCATCCTACTATGCATATGTATTATGAGGACCTAAACAAGAATGAGCAAAGGATTTCAGTACCATAGGTAACATCTACCACCTTAGATCGTAAGAACGTGTTGGACGTGTGGATACGAGTCCTAACACTTGACAAATAGTTTGCTCTGCGCTACTGCTCATGCAAACCCGCAAGTTACTAGATTACTACAACCAACACATTTGAACATGCAAAATGACGAAATCACAAAGAATATTTGACAGTAAACGCGCGCAGGTACACTCGGCTATCTGCCCTTTCATGGTATACAGCTAGAATAGGATATAAATGAATATATAGATACTCAAACTCATCTATCTATAGTTATATTAGAAATCTGAAGGGTTTGTTTCTTTTGTTAACGCGCTACTCTCAGAAACTACTACACTGATTTGAATATTTATATCAATTTTAGATAAACCGTTTATAATGAAAGGTTTAAGCCTCCTTTTCATACGAGTTCGCTGAGTAATTCCTATGGAACGCAGGTGAAACAGCTGGTGGAAGCTACTTACTTTATACTTTATATTGAAGAACTTGTTTTTTTTTGTTTGTTTGAACGCACTAATGTCAGGAACTACAGGACTACTGCGGTGGCATAGCTAGAGGAATCTAGTTTAGTACAATATGAAACGAAGATTTTCGACGTACCTGATAACACGACAACCAAAACTAAAGCTAGATTTGCTTCGATCAAAAGCTAAAGCTATCGGATTATCCGTACCGCTATCCTATTTTCAGACCTTTACTCCCAAACATCGTTGCTAATATAATTAATGACAATGGTTCATGCACCTATTTAAACGCTGCTAATACTATAAGCTGCCACATAGAAGCTTTGTGCTTTGAAAATGATGGTGTAGGTTAGAATAGAGGTTTCATACTAGCTATTAACGTTATAGAAAATCCAGATTTAGGTAATAAAGGTGTCCGATGTCGTCAAATTATACAATAGATAATTAATTTATCATAACTAAAGCATCCCTATAGTCATTTTGATCATCATTTCCCGTACCTTTTCCCAACTATGTTGCGGTTTGGTGGTCTGGTAACCAGATTCGGCTGAGTACCAGTGTTTTTCAAGGAGCGACTGCCTATCTGACCTCCTCAACCCAGTTACCTGGGCAACCCAATACCCCTTGGTTAGACTGGCGTCAGACTTACTGGTTTCTGACTACCCGTAACGACTGCCAAGGATGTTCAATGACAGCCGGGACCTACAGTTTAACGTGCCATCCGAAACACAGTCATTGGTGTCCAAGATATACTTAGAAAGTACCAAAGAACCCACGCCCTCACACTTGAGAGTCTTTAACCAGTAGGCCAAGACGACTTTTTTTTAAAAAGCATCCCTATAGTACAAACTAATATAGAACAAGATAGCGGTGGTAGATCTGGAGTCGTTTCTTTAAACAAGTTTAGAACGAAAACCTCCGGTATAACTTGTTGCTATTAGCAGCAGTTTGAATTCAACGCACAAACTGACTTAATTGACGGCACTTCTAACGCATCGGAATCAATATCGAGACAATTGGGAAACAATCGAACCTTTAGCTTTAGTAATAATACTGATAGTGTGGATGTTAAAGCTATAGTTCTTAAAGATATAGGCATAACTCAGTGAAACGACTTCAAAAATATTAATATCGACTGCTCATGAATTTAAGTTTTAAGGTATGTGGTTAAATTGGTCCCAAAATCGTGAATTAGTTACAACAGAATCTTCGGAATTACAATAACATAAAGAAGTTGATATAGATCCTAAATAAATATTAAGAACTTCAATAAACAGTATTGTCTCCGATTTAGTTATGAATTTTTGATGGAAAGGCCATCTTGCTGTTTAACTGACTAAAATATCTAAATGTATTTTTGTCATAGAAAATTTAATGATAAGGCGAATGAATATAATATTATTTGCTAACTTAATGCAAGGAATCTAAATCCGCAATCTCAGAAAAAAACGAAGTAGTTCGAAGTCTAAATATGTATATCTTATGAATCCTTATTATCTTGCGGCCACAAATCACTGGCAAATGGAATTTGGCTCGGCTCTGGCGTTGCATGCAACCTTATCAGGTTTCCACTATAAGACTTCTTTTAGAACTACTCGCTTTGTATGCCTGACCTCATGCTGCTATGATTTATATTACGTCTATGAGATCATCTGGCGGAACTGTCTTATTAATCTACCGGTTTTTATGATTATTCAGTGCTACACAGCCTTAGAAAATACTCGTACAATCTTGTAGGCATCATAATATATTATCTTCTCAGCTTCAACCGATACTTCGTCGATAGGTTCCCATATGGTAAACCTGTTTCTGGTCAACTAATTAAAAAAGTTTAATTTCCAAAAAATCTGATCAACAGCATCTCCCGCTGACGAGGTCAAGGGGAAAAATATATTTGTATTTGTCTCTCTCACACACCCGTGATACAGAACCAGCGACGAACTTGATATGGCAATAAATAAAATAAAGCGCACCGTCCCTTTTTGTCGTGAGGACCGAGCTATTTGGCTGTCCCTCTCGGAGGCGAGTCTATCCGACCTCTTGGAAGTTCGTTTATCGCTCTTCAAATACTTAGTTTTGAAGTTCCCTTCTAACCTTGAATGTTGAAATTCTACTCAGGTCGTAGCAAATAATACCAGACTGATTTTCGTGGCTTGTGGCAGAGAAATTCATAATTCTAATAGATGTTGGAAATATTTGTATGATACTGTTACTGGTTTACTGGTTCCAGCAGATACTGTTAGAAACTTGATGTTGTTTGAAGTAGTAGCAGCAGAAACGTGTGATGTTATCGAAAATTCGTGAGCCAACCTTGAGGAAAGTGGTCGTCGTCTTCTCTAACAAAATTCTTATTGGTTTTGTTTGTTAGTCCTATCCAGAGTCTATCTTCTTTTCAAAACATGTCATGTGTGTCTCGTAAGCCTTCATACTGAGTTGTATTATCGATCGTTTCCTTTTTTTTCGCTATATCCAGAATAAAATCTGGTGATCATAGGTAGAAACTTCGTCAGTTATGATCGTAGCTGTAAACAAAATGAGTTTAATTAGGTTCATTATTATTTTTGCATACGTACTGCTGCTGGTTTAGGATTTTGATTGCATTGATCTCCCTCTTCCTACTACTTATAGGAGTACGTACGTAGTCGCTACTACAGCTGATTGTCTCTAGCCTTAGATCGATGAAGCACAACTAACAATTTTCTCCCAATTATTTTCAGATCCCCACAGAGATTTTCAGAACCAGGTGTTGTTTAAAGAATGAATTCGACTTTTTACTTTAAAGGTCTTCAGAGGTAAGCAACAGGGATGTCTCGTTACGTCCTCGATTTGAAGTTTCAGCGAAACCTTATACTTCACAAAGTTTAGAAAGACCGTTGCCTCGTACGAAGAATGGCGGAATCCTTACAATGCAGGTTGTATACAAAACTTGTTTGACCAGAATTGAGAAAAAAAGTGGCGGGCAAGTTCGCCTACAATAGCATTCCGCGCTGGCTGGGGCCCGCCCGCGCCCCGCCCCCCGCCCTGCCCGCGCGCCCCGCGCCGACGCCGCCAGTCCGCGACCGAGCGCGACCGCGTGTGCCGTGTGGTTCCTACACTAAAATGTGCTCACAAAAGAATCACCATCATAAACAAAACAAAAATTGTGATTTCTAAAACACATTCTCTCTCTTTACAATACTAGTTACTCCTTCAATTAGTTGAGTTCTTCAAATGATATTTGACACACAAAATAATATCACTTACTTTACTTTTCAATAACTGAAACAGTGAAGGCATGCATTAAAGGATAGTGAAACCGGTAATCTATGTTGTGAAAAAGTTGTGTGCTGTGTAATTACGGTTGTCCTAATCCGGTTGTTATCGATTTTTGGACGTCACTAGTCCCGAACAGCTGTTTCGGGGATGCGGAAGCACTTCGCTGTTCGGCGTAGTTGTTTTACTTTTTTCTCTTGAAACAAGAATTTGGTGTCGTGTTCTATTACGAATTTGAAAAATACTTTCAAGCATGAAATTCAAAACGCCGGTTCCGGTGTAAAAGGATACTTCCGAAGAAAACTTGGACTTCGCACGTTTGTTGAAATTTTGTGGTTCAAAGTGATAATAAAGTGGATTTGATTATCTCGTGTTTTAACAATATCGAGTGACAAAATAAAAACAAAATCATCTGAACGATTGCAGTGCACAGCAGTTCATTGCACTCGTTGCATGTGTGTTGGTTCAAAATTCAGTGCCAAACTGTGTTTTATCAATTGGATTATTCCGGACGATCTGGATTGGGACCTGATCGTAAGGTAAGGATGTGTTTTTGTTCGTATTTATTGGTGTTTGTGTGTGAAATTTGTGTTAAGAGAGGCGGCTAATGCCGGCAGGCGCAGCGCTGCCCCGCCAAACTGTAGGCCTAATCGTGCACCCGCTAGCTCACTACATGCGTTTCCGTAAACTTTACTATTGCTCCTCTCTACACTATACTTACCCTTAACAGTTTCTAAACCATTTATAGTAATTTGATACGTTACCCCAGTGTGTATATATGAAATATGAAAGGAACAATCTAAAAGATATCCATTGGCCCAAATTGCAAGTTTGCACTAGACAACAAAACATTGTTTTGAATTTGAAGATGTTTTCTATTTTGAACGACAATATAGTTTGGATTAAGACATGAACTTTGAAACGAAAAAATAGAAAAAAAAAATGAAAACATTAGCTTGATGCAAAGAAGACTTCTGCTAATCGTAGACATCATATTGAAAAGTGACGTCAAGCCGAAGACTGGTGATGTTACGTGTATATGACACCGCGTGTAACCCTGGTACTGAGGCTGGAATCATGCCAGGACGCAAAATAGCCAACGTCAGCTTCTGTAGGCAACGCCGCGGAGGTATTTTTGGAAGCCGGCAAGCAAAGTCACCGTGCTGACCGACCCGGGAAAAAGCACGCTATCAGTGCAAACATATTAAAACTACAGCAATTTCATTTATATTTTTGCTACCCTGGTACCTTCCCATCTGATATAGATGTTAATTTTTCCATTATAGGAGATAACTAGGGAATTTTAGAGCCTAATTAGACGCCATTTTAAGTCATTGTGGCTCTACAAATTAAAAGTGAAAAGTAGATTGAACGCCTCATTTAACTACTTCGTATGTATAGAAATATTACGTCATTTTAACCAACTATGGAACTTACATTGTGTAATTGTGAGAACAAAAAGATTTACTTTGTGGGCAAACTGACCGACCATAATACTTGAATGTGTGTCGCGCTACCGGCGAAACAAAATACTACCTACCTCTATTTTTAAAACTTGCGACAGATAACGAAAATGCTTTGTAATTATTTGCGTACTTATATTATTCGGAATAAGGACAATACAATTATTAAGTAATATCTTTAATTATCTTTAGTACAAAAATAATTGTAGTAGGAGTAGTTCTTTCAAAATTAAGATTCTGAATAAATCATGGTTTTTTGAAACAAAATCCTTTTAATCCTAGATTTTTGACTACAGAAGCAAAGATTTGTTGAGCAATAACATTATAATATAAAAAAAAACAGTAGTTTGTAGATGACTCAGCCGTTTGAAGTAAGTAACATAATTTGATGATGGCAGGCTTATGAAATATGCGCAATAAGACTATTTCCTAGCAATGTAGTAGTGACTAGGCAAAAATAAGAACCATTTAAAAGTTGGTTTGGAAAGGATCAAAATGGCACAAAACAGATTACTATACCTCAGCTAAACACAACGAAAACAGAATAGATCCGGATGATAGAAAACGTACAAAGACTACTCTAAGAATGCATTATTATAAAAACCTAGAAAAGGATATATTAAGAGATAAGTTAAAGTTTGCCTTTAGGTATCTATATAATAAAAGAGGATTTTATAAAGTCGTTATCGAAAACGGATCTGCTAAGTGGTGAATCATTAATATTGACGATTTTGTTAAGTCGGTACCTCTGGGGGAAGTGTCTTCTTTTCTCAGGGATTCTCAATAACTGCTAAGTTTCCAAAAAATTAATTTAGATACGGGTAACATTAAAGTCGTTTCATAATTGAGAGTCATCTTTTCTTCACAGTAGCATTTACTTAGCGTTACGATTGTTTTTCCATCGGATGTCCTTTAAATATCCTCCACAAGAAGCGAAATTTCCTCACTTTGTAGAAATTGTATAAAATGACCCTTTTTTGGAATAATTAGGTACATTTTGGTCCTTCGAATCTGAACCAGTGTTGAGTGAAACAAAATGATTTAAGAGGGTTAGTCAACTTGCATGTTTCTGTAATGACAACTTAGCAGTTGTAACTGAAATAGTCAATAAGTATAATAAACACTTGCCTTGGAAATATTAAAATAATAAATCTGAGTTAATGTTCAGTAGAGTTCCCAAGTCCCAAGCAATCAGTGCACGTGCAGGCATCGACCTTTCAATGCAATAGTGTTGCTACATGCGGCAATTCAATTAACGTTACATCATCGAGATGTTACGCCGAGATTTGAAGCTGTAAAGACTTACGATACGACGACTGAGAGGCTTTGTTAAAACAATGGAAAGAGCTAATGATAGAAAATAAGTTTACTTAGAAAAGGAAGTTTTGGAACTCTTGGTATTTAAAATTTGATGAAATAGGTTCTCAGGAAGCGGACAATCTTTTAAACAAGCACAAGGATCGTCTGGTTAATGAACTAAGTTAGACAACAGTAAAATGAATAACATTTTAATGAAGAAAGAAGTGGGTTCCAATCACAGCATCGACATATAAGCACAAAAAAAATCTAGGAATATTTACAGTTCGTTTCAAATGCAAGAATTACAAACGTACTCTTGCAAGTTCTCCACTTAAATCGATACTTCTTAATTTCCGTTACGCACGTTACGACTGCAGAGCTAACTTCGCCACGACTTTTCTTAATACTGTGGCAGGAAGTAAAAGAAAAAAACCCGTAACCTCCAGAGTAGTGTTGCCGCGGGCAGATAGCTAAAAAATAAAAGTTCCTTCAGACGTAGACGATTTAATTTTATTTCACCGAGATGTTCTTGGAATAAAAGACAAACAAAAAGACGATGCGTATTGGCGAGCTTATCAAACTAAAACCGGCAAACAATCGATTTCTTTTGACGTTATAACTTTTCTAGAAAAAGCTTATTGTTTGTGATGCGATGAGAAAATAATGACCATGTTCCTATTGACGTATTTTTTTATAAAGTTTGAAGTTTCCGATTTAGCTTGAGATTGCCTTTACATTCAAGCAGAGTACATCTTTGAAAGTTTCTCAATGCTTCCTACATGAACCTACACATTGCAAAACAGTCGCGTCAGTAAGTGCGGGCGACTGCAAGCTCCCTATCCGTTTGTGCTCCCCTCGTCCACGCCCGGCTGCGAATGCTATTGAACTGCATCGGAAACCACACGGACAGAGAAACAAAGACATACCATGAACAAGATAACATTTTCAATTTATAAGTCTAACGCAATGCGAGTCGCAAATCCGAAGATTGAAGCAATCGTTAATACTCACACAACTTGAGAGTTTCAGTAACAAGCCTCGTTTAGAACGCTTCCATTGTAGCAGAGAATAAATACAAAGAAATTCCTTTTACCTCAATATCTACCTACCGTTAAAAGTCTTGGGAGGGGGAAATATTCGATTTCCGCACCTGAATGTGTGTAGCTCCGAGATTTGGCAGAGAAGGATTACCGGTTTCAAAAGAAGTCGTTCCAACTTTACTTCCTACTTAGCTATCACGTTTGTCTTAAAAACTGGAATATGCGATGTTTGTTTTTGCGATTCTCCAGTAGTAACACTTCTATTAGTAATCAGACGTTAGTTGCTGGCGTGATAAGGTTTTGCGCTGCGTTATCTAGCGATACAGCGCTTCAAACGAAGTTCCGGTACAGTAGCCATTTGTTATCTATGCTTTGTGTTTTTTGCATGTTTGCTAGAAAGGAGAATGACCACTTAAAACGCTTTTTGTAGCTGGTTTCACAAGAACTCTAGTAGACTAGGCTTTATTGCACAATAGCGGTGTTGTATTACATCGAAAAAACAAATGCAGACTGCAGTTTTATCATCGTGCTGAAGAAAATAGATTGACAATAACTTGGTCGGTGGAAGAAAGGTTGCAAAAAGTTTTTAATTGAAAGTTTTACTTAACGCAATACCTCACTGTTATGAATTGCACTAACATGCAATACAAAGTGAACTCGATGAACTTGCTATAAACATAATCACATGTGTATCCTTATCTGAATTGCCCCCATACGAAATTGCAGCACAATAAAAAAAGCGGAAGGAGATAAGTAGATACTACTAGTTCGTGTTCGTTATAAGCTCCTAGCTGCCATGATAGTAAACTGTATAAAACTAAGAGAGATGACGAACAAAGACGAAGTTATTAAAGTTGCAGACATTTTTGATTCCCATGAGACCAGCAACGAGAGCCCGAATGCAGTCTCCCCTAGGTCTTTGTATAATAATAAAATAGTATTGAGTAAACTCACACATTCCTGGTTGTGACAGTAAGTGGGTGCTTGAGTGATGCTGATTAGGATGGACATATTACGGAGCTACAACGGAAAATAAATAGAGGAAGAGAAATGTTTACGCCTGGAAGACCATTTACTATAACCATTAAGGGAGGTCCAAAAATATTATCTTTTGATCCATAAGTCCAAAAAGTAGCTATTGCTTAAGCTATTATACAAATACTAGGAACTGATACTATTACTGTTTAAGTAAGTTGACTAATGTCACTAAAGAAAGGAATTTCTATAATTTCACCATCCACCGTCAAGGCAACCTATCAATGGAACCCAAATAATAGCTAGGAGCGAAGAAATTTTAACCTTCTCGAAGTTTCTCTGTATTTTATCTTCAAACGACGAAACTATTTCTTGTGTGAGCCATGTTTAAAGTACTTAAAGAACTCTAAGAAGAAAGTAATTGGACTTTTTATCAGACGTAAACAGTAAATTGAATAACGTTATTAGTTAAACATTATAAATTGAGCGATGATATTTTATTCTCACCACGGCATTATGTGAATCGGGAGTTGATGACTCAATAGTTTCCGGGGCAACGTTTAAACTCGCTTTATCGACATGTTTCCGGCTTGGATCCTTAAATATTAAAATAACTGACAGATGTATATCTCCATCAATTAATAAAACTTCTTTTGGGTTTGACGAAACCTGAAAATTTGATGTACTTGAAGAAATAAGCGCGTTGTAAGTATGTTCAACGAACATAGAAATAATTACGTTGAATTCGTAATACCAGAAATATTTGTTTAAATTATAATCGGATAGCTAAAACCTTTTGTAAGCATGTTTATGTACTTAATATTAATTTCCACTGCGTACACGATTATTTACGCTCAGACATAAATAAGCGTAAATGTATGATACATGCAACACTAGCGATAGTACATAAGTACTAACTTAATAAAATATTCCAGAAATTAAATTGCCCAGTTAACAAGATGTTTGTAAATGGACCCTTTGATTTGAAGACCAGAAAATATATCAGGGAACCATGTTGTCGACGGACATCCTACCTACTTCATATAATAAAGCACCCCCAGGTATTCTTTCTTAGAACATAGAAGATAGCCAACATTCCTGAAGCCCTTTAGAAAAACTTAAAACACAATGACCGTGTAGTCTGCGTTGCAATGCAAATTTTAAAGAATGGAATTCGTTGCCGGCGACTATATTGTAAGAACAAAAGAATATAAAATCCAGTCTCTGAGGCACGGGGCCATTTTCAAGTTTCCAACACTAGCAGAATTGGCCAAACAGTTCACTATGAAGGTAGTCGTAGCTTACTTTCAGCTGGCGTTGAATACCAATGACCAATATTTCCTTTAACTTATTCCTATTTGTATCTCCATGGTGGTCTGTCTCACGCCATAAAGTTACAAGACATATGCGGGATGGAACTTGTTCTGAGTCAGAAGCTCACGCATTAAGTTTTTAGTACTATCAATAAACTTGCTAATAACACACGTCATAAATTGATTGGCATCACCCTAAGCCTATTCAGATAACGCAGAGGTATTATAATATTTGAAATTCCTACAACCATTGCGGCAGATCTGTACAACGAAAACAAAGTATATAGCAATACAATAGCGTATTTGCACGGAATTCCTAATACCGCATGCAAAATGCAAATGAACGAGTAGAAAGTCCTGTCACGAAGCTTTATTGATGATTTCTTCGTTGTGTCAACACACCCATGACGTGAGTGCGGAACCCCACGTTATCGGGAATATCTGCTTGTTACTAAGAAGGACAGAGCAGACAATCATGATTAAAACAGGAATCTCGAATGTTCCCTGCCTAGGTTGCGAGTGTTGTTTGTTCACTAATTGTGTAAACTTCGACTTTTGTCCGGATCCAGCTTCATTAAGCCAAGAAATATTTTTGGTCACGGATTTTAACGTCGGTACGGCTAACATCACAAACGGCGGTACTAGAGGTACACCATAACCGTTAGAAGTCGTGTAACTCGTGATAGTAACAGGGGTCAACCCAAAACCCCCGTCTGCAATTTCAACTCGGGAGTTTTTGCAAAATTCGTACGTTACTACAAGCCAGATTTCAGGAGCATAAAAGATGATATTGCCGTTTGCAAGAGTATCCGTTAGTATCAGAAGTCGATGACTTACAATCTAATCTGATCACATAAATCGAAACGGTTTGAGAATTGCAGTATTACGAGGTAGATCAATGAGGCAATCTGAGACTCCACTTACAGTGCTCCTTACATAGAGTCACGTAAGTTCCAGGTATAGTAAATGACTTGCATCAGATCGTAATAGGTTAGTTAATTACATGAAGATAAAAATCTGTGTTACTAACTTAATGGATGCTGGTCAGTGAATAGCTCATGAAGCTGCAACAACAACTGAAACTAGAATACGAATAATTGTATCAAAAGATTTCCTGAGCTATCTTTTGAAGTTTTGCTTACCGTCTTCAGTTTCCAAATTACACAGTAAGCCCTGGATATACTAGGAATGGAAAATGAAGCGTCTGTCGCAGATGTAGCCTAAAGTGGCTTCTGTTTGCTATAGTGCTGCGTTAGTGTTGACAGACTAAGTAAATTGATTGATTGATTGAATCAGCTTTATAGCGACTCGTCGATCAACGAATTGTTCCGTTGCACAAATGCCATGGGAAATTTTCAAGCAAAATGATCAGGATGGAGGCGATGGAACTTTGAAAGCAAATTCTAATCATCATCGGAAATACTGTTAGACCAACAATTATCTGTTGATGAATAATATCAGTTTTCGTAACTTGAAGCGAATTAGTATCTAAACCACGAGCACATTCTGCGTTGTCTATCAACTTTGCGAATGTGACAAGAATTTCCAAGCTTCGAATGTTTCGGCTCCTTGAAATACCTGTGAGTAACTTATGTTAGCCTGGTCTTTATGTGTTGTCGAGCTTTCATTTATAAGCACAACTAGGCAGGCACTTAATAAATAAGATTAAAAGAAATAGAACAGACAGGTTTTGCCATTTCATTTCGGCGAAGTCATTGCCTGTTTTAATAATGATAATAAATGTAAAAATATACCAAAAATTGAAATAAAACTATGTCAAATTAATTTAAAGTCTTTTTGTTCTTGTATTTCCGAATGAGTTAATAATAATATACAAAAACCTTGCGTGAGGCGAACAATCATCTTTGGCGGTGGTCTAATGAACTGCTCCTAAAATACCATGTTTGTGTACCTACTCAAATGCCTTAATGCCAGTTAATTGGCCATTATAATTACTTATATTAATAGATCTACTTATATTAATTACACTCCTGGTTATACAATTTCTGGGGCATATTTAAATTACAATCAAAACATGAATGTTTCATTGAATCACGCAGCGTAAAATCTCATGCGTTTCTTACCAGTAACACCGTAGCTGAACAATTACGAACGATCCATCTTTTGGTACGAAATATTCTCATTTATTAGCCAGCGGAGCCGAATGCAGCAAAACTTGATCGCTTGAGGCACGCACCGGCCTCCAACCAAGTGAAATGCACAAAATCCATTCTGTTTTATCTCGTTAACAATCCTGGCCGAGCAAAAAGTAACCGTGTGCTACGGGTGTTAAAGTCGAAAATTTATAGTACAACGGATTTTATTCTGGAGGTGACGTGGACGGGGAGTAAAGTGAGCAAACGATTTTAGACTCATCTGCCGTACGTTAGAGTTGAGAGTTGTCTAGGGACACTTATATTAAGGGTCGTTTGTGTAGCTGTATGTGAAACTAGAGCTAGATACGATGGTGTAAGGTTGAAATTTGGTTAGCGAGAGTTTTATAACATTTTTTATGGTGGTCGGTCGGCAATCAGCTGTTTCGGCACGCGCTCTCAGCCCCCTGGGAGCAGGATGATGTCAGCCTCGCTCCCCGAACATGCGAGAGCTAGATATTTCTATTAAATTTTCCCTGAATTTTGCCTTAATTTTGTGGAATATGGCTCATAGAAATATGGTAGGTTGAGGTAAAATTGTTAGCTAACCTTGTTTAGCGAATATGGCGTAGGTAGAAAATATCACAGCGTAAAATATACACAGAAGCTGGACGAATGTTTTATAGAATAAAATGTTTGGGTTCTCACTCAATAAGTTCGTAAATTGGGGAAGAAACATAGGAGAAATGCATATTAGAGTGTCAACCATGTATCCTTGTATTCTCTATCAGGCAAATGGTCCCACTACATATGTAGTATCTGAAGTCTAGATTCTAGACAGACAAGTGTAAATAATGGTGGTGATAAAGCAACTTTCCGACCGAACTAAACGCGAGAGTTAAATCCTTGAGCCTTCTGAGAAATGGGACTTGATTGTAGATAAGTTATTTCTGTTTAGTTTCTAAATGTTTTTAGCAAAGCTGATTACGTCATCGTCAGGAAAAAGTTTTAATATTGCGCACCGACGAAAATATTTTTATTTCAGTGCCCACCTAATTGTTACTATTAAGTGATAAAACCTATATATCTCTTAGACAAGATAAGTAATGATCTATAAATTTTCTGATTTAAGATTTAAAAAAGGAAATACGTATGTACTTAAAAATAATTAAGAAAAATTAATACGTAAGTATGAAAATAACAACGACCTAAAATTTAAGCGGAAGGAGAATTACTTATTTTGTCTTTTTATTTGGCCAATGGTCTTGGTGATACTTAACTTTTACTTATATTTATCTTCGGATAAGATAACCGTAATAGCTATTTATTAACGATAAAATATTATCTTACAATTTTTTGCACAGATCGTAAATAAACAAAGCTATAAATTCGATCATTCGTTTCGGAACGAAAAAGAAAATTAAACGGAGCTCATCGTATCGATATTCAAGCGTTAGATATTACCAAATTTAAAGGAGAAAATAAAGATTTTTGCATATTATAGCTATTACTTAAAAGTATCGTGAGATACCTACTCCATTTTTTATGTATATAAAAATAAAAAAAAGTCTCCGAACGAGTTGGATAGTATAATTAGGGTCCCGTACAATCAAACATAAATCTTGAGCCTTAAAAATCAAAGAAAACGGTTATTCTTAATTTTTTTGAGCCATTTTATAAATCTGTACTTTTCTGAAACGATTGATTCCAGTTTTGGTCTAGGACTCTAAAAAATATTGGTATTAGGAATAATGAAGTGTAAAACAAATGACTTAAGCATACAGATGACGTGTTTCATACACATAATATACTGTTAAGTTATGCATAACTTAAACCTGGTTCGACTGTACAAACATGTGTCTTGGAGACAATACCGAGGGACTTTGTTTTACCTACAAACTTTTGGTAAGTGTGAACTTATGTTGGTTTTAACATCGACTAGTTGGAATCATTTAATTTTTTCTAGTTTTTTTTAATATTATTCTATTACTTTTGTTCGTTTAGTTTTAGTATGAATTCTTATAATGCTAGACAATCATATTAATGATAAAGCTAATTACTAGCTTTCCTAATAGTAAAATTTAGACCCTTTCAGAAACCATCAACGTCTACATTTTATCAAATCTTTCTACGTAGATCTCATCAAATTATATTTTCTTCACAACTACCAATATATGTATGAATGTATTTATTACCATATTTTTACCCAGTACATGTGGCTGTCTAACACATGTAGTCTAGTCTAGTCTGCCACAAAACGTCGTTTTCTTCGTAAATTACGCGTTAAATTTCACTCGAATAATTCCCTTAATTGCTTCATCAGTTTTTACTCGTGTTAATGACATTTTCGCTAGCGTGACTGTAGGAGACAAAAAATATAGGAATCGTATGAGGCCCACGTATTTTTTGTGTTTTGTCTAACTAATACATAAATATTGAGTTCAGTTATACCTATTGTTACTACTAAAAATATTATATAGTCATCAAATTTGAGACATATCGCCTAGAGAGGTATCCATCGCTTGCTTTGTATTCTAAAATTATTTCAAAATACCGTCAAAAGCAGCATGAGTACTAGATTCGTTTTTTCGGTCGACTACAATCGGTACGTTACACCATATTTCAAAGTAAACAAATGAGTGTAATGTTTTTATTGATAAGTTTTATCAAGACTGTTTGGATAAATTCTTGCGTCAATAAAGAATATATTGTTGGCATCGCGTGTGGGCAGCATTTCGTAATGTTTTCCTTTTATTTATGGTTTTTTATTTATACGGAACTGTTTTTCTGTTTTCAGCTGATGTCTTATGCTATTCCTCACGAATCTCTCACTCCATATGAACTCTACGGCTATCTATCATTAGGAAATTACTTCCGACTACAAGCAGTATCTTCTGCAAAGTTATTTTATGAACGACTTTATGTGAAAGGGTGGGTATGCTGCCGAGCTAGTCCCTCTTCAGGATCTGATGATGGTAGAAACCCTGAGAAATCAGGGCAAAAAGTTGGACTAAAAGCTTGATATTAAGGTGTACTATATCTGATAACATTTCAAGACGTTAAATCTTTAGTGCTGATAACCGATACGACAGAGTCGAGAGAACTCCTCTAAAGTATGAACCAATTCCCTCCTTTTTGGGCTTATTGCATTTGTATTGATAAGAAGTACGAAGTGAATAAATAATGGATAAAAAGCTAAAGTACATCGCTCTAGAAGTCGGTTTCGAAATAAACGCTGCTTCAAACTCTAGGGCACCGACTTCTAGAGAAGACGCAATATACATATGTACAAACTTCCAACGTCAAATGAATTTAAATTCATTGGATTTCTGAATGACCTACCAGGCAAACAGAAGGCGCTAGGACGCAGGCCAGTGTGCATTGTAGCTTGTATCGAACATCCCTAATCCATAGGAAGTGATCCATCAGCGGCTTATCGCGCAGGAAACATGGCGTACATAACGTCCACTGGGTTTTTTATTAGACGCCTTCTCGCCTCCTCGGATAACTCGTGAAATATACTCGCTTCCAAGAATACGGAGATCCAGCCCGATGTGGAATAGCTATGTTTTTACAATGATTGTATTTGAGTTATATCCTCTGAGTTATGATATCCTGGTGTGTATTTTATTTATTTTATATCGTTTTGTTTTCTTTTTCTGAATAGAAACGTGTATTATTTTCATTAAGCAAAGGTAAAGGGAAACAAACAAAAGTTGTAATAATCACGAAATACGTCAACGATACCTACTTGGTCTTTCTGTCGCCGCAAATTACATATGTGTAACAGAGATGGATGATATTTGAGTTGTCTTTATAATTTTGTGGCGTTTCAGTATTCAGTAAATTCAAAGAAAACAAAAAAAAAATCGGGCGATTTGACCACATCGATCAGAAAAGTTGTTTCTAAATTATTAATTCTTGAGGTAGCTACATCTAACACGACTGTATAAAATATTGTTTTAAGATATCGTTTTTAAATAAATAGTTACTTAATTAAGCAGATGATCAGACTTCCATCTGAGACGGTCATTGACATCTAATCGTTAGTCGAATATGGTGTCTAGTTTTATAAACAAAACGTGTTAATATTTTTGTAGTCAGGGTCTCTCAAATTGGCATTTCGTAACTAAAATTCGACGGAATAAAAACGAAGTTATCTCTTGCGATCGGATCGGAATTTTAAAATCAAAGTTGATTTTTTTAAGGTTCGCATTTTGTTCCAAGTTCGATATTTACGTGTAGAAGACAAGACCATTTAATTAGGTACCTGTAATTAAACTTTCCATGCTAATAACTGAACGAAATATTAGAAGGAGTTATATAGACATTATGCAACTAATTAGCGATGGGAACACAAATAATAGGAATAACAAAGCTAGGGTTAAGACATAGATGAGGGCAAGGCATAGTGACGGGGAACAAAACAAAATGACTTAATAACAACATGTAGTAAAGTTGGGCAATCCGTCGCGTCGGCCCGTAATAACACGGTGCGGTCCGACCGATGCGGGCGACGGGCCTGGCACAGCCACCAATTTTTAGTTTAAAACGCGTCTTAGTTCATAAACTTATAGCGATTTGTATATCTAGCAATATCTTATAGTTTAACGCAGGAATCCGAAAATAAATTCTGTAAGGATTTGAATCGTAAAGTAGATAAGACACGCGTCTAAACTTAAATTTCAATAGTGTAGATTGGATATTTGAAGAATATATACACCTATAACAAAAAAAAAAACTCAAAATTAGAGAACTGATTTTTTGGTATTTCTTTCTTCCTATAACAATATTTTTTAAGTGAATGACCCATTACATATGGCTGCCACAAAAAAACAATTTAGCTGAATGGAAAAAAAATGCTTCCAAAAACCCGTCCCATCGGCATATTTTATTACGACTACCTACTTTCATTGAAACGGGTCTAAATCAACTGGATTTGCGCTGGAATGTGCCCAAATTAACCTCTTGACATTAACGATTGGTCTCGATTTAACATTCCGGAGAAACTGTAATGGCTAAATCTTTCCGCAATTACTTTGAGATATCTTGGTTTCAGAATCGAAATTTCTTTAAAAATATATAACTTATATTATTATTAAAAGTAATTAGATCTTAACATTATCTTACGATCCATATCCAAACAAACTAACTTGATTTGAACATCAATTAGCTTCTAAATACGCTGTTAAGTCATAGGTACATTTACGTACATGTATACAGTTCACAAAGCTTTTTACACCCGCTCCCCGCTTCTCTTATCGCGTCTCTCATGGCACACACCACATAACCACCAGTAAATAACTTCAGAGCCCCGACTGAGCACTAAAATGCTGAGCTGTAAAAACGTCCATTCGCTTTACGTCGACCATTGGCAGCTGCAGCGGTATTTCGCATACTTTAATACCTAATATACATATTAGTGGTATCGTAAATACTAACACGAGAACCAAATGTCTGGATGAATTTTGGCTCGATGCAGCTTGACCAAATCTATGCAGCTATGTGGCCGAGGTTGCGAGCCGCAGCGTTCCGCACGAAAATTGGTTACGAATTTAGGTGCGTCCTTGTTGGAGTTAATAAGGCATTAGCGGTCTATAAAGGATGTTGGAACTAATTTGATCAAGTTTCGACACTCAGCTGTCGAGCTACCTAAGCATACACAATTTTCTTTGACAACTATACCGAAAATGTTTCTACTGAGGTTCTAGGGTGGTAGATATGGGTTCCCAATCATTCCAATACAAACCGAGTTCTGCTCGCTACCCCAAGACTATCTCTTTAATTTCATATCCCCCTGGTACCCGGCCTCCCGCGTGTTACATTCGGACTGTCATATATGACGCTATAGTTATAAAAGTGCGCGTCATGTGCGCTTTATATCTCGTAAGTGCGGCACACATCTGGCCGCCTCGTTACTGCGTCTTACGAAGATACTCTCCCGTGAATTATGGCGTATATTACTAGCTTTGTGACTTTTATTAAGTGTTGGAGTCACAGTGAAGAAATTACACGACGAAATATAAAACATAACTTCTAGGAGCGACCGTAAGTAAATCAATGTAATCTATCGCTCCACACCTCCCCTTCGTGAAGGCAATCAATCCACATAGTTAGACCGCCAAATACGTGCTCCAATTAATGTGACTTGTAAATCACTAATCAATATTGAACAAAGACCAACAAAACACGCAGAAGCACAACTACATGTTCAAGGAATGTCAATTTTTGTATTCGTGATAAAAACAAGACGAACTATTAATAATGCTAAACATTAATAAGATTTTGTTTTCTGGTTGATCAATAGGTGCGAATAGGTTTTTTAGTTGATAGCGGTTGACGTGACAGGAATTTGTATCAAGCTTGCCCAGCACGTTTGTTGTTTATTAAGCATATATTTAGACCGCACGAAACCTCATCGGATCAAATATCATTTCTTTAAGGTAGGTACATAAATAATACCGTCCCGAATAAACCATTTGGACATCATAATGTGATTTAAATCTTTGAGATTTCAACCTAAATAAAACTAAACCGGCTGATGCGAGATATTCAGTCCAAAACCTTTGATAGCCTTTCGAAAATGGTAACACTTTCCAATCTAAACGAATAAATACTTCGTTAGGTACAGATTCTTCTTCTCAATCAACCAATGTTTATGATGAACGATTCCTTAGCTGCGAAGAGATCCTCCGTGGGTGGCGATATAAAAAGATTCCACTACATAGCACTGTAGTCGTAACAAGTGGAGCAGTTTGTTTACTTTTAAATTCGATATTTTTATTGTGAAGTACACGAGCGACTTCACAGAACTTAATCATTTCTGCAACACATCGTGTTTCAACGTAAAGTTCTCGGAACTCAGTGGTCGAGACTAGCCATCTGCAGCAGCGTTTGTCACGGTTATTCAATAACTATAAATCTTTTGTAATACATAAGTAATTTATAAACGTATTATAAGAACATGCTTATGCTTTCATAATTTCATAGCGTAAGAGCATATTAATGTTCAACGATCAAAGGTTAGGAGACGGCAGCCGGTGTCTGCGTTAGTCACAACTAGTTGACCAGATTATCCTTGGTTACATTGAAAATAAACACAACCTTGTTCGAATCTACAAGTATGATTTTTTCCGAGAATTTAGTCATTATGGTTTTGAAAGTTGTTTTTCAAGTAGCTTTAGCTAATTAACTAGTAATAAGCTTCATACTGCGAAGGAGGAAAACAGGCATTTATCTTCATTTAAGTCATAAAAATGGCTGGATTGAAATCTATCTGAGTTGGACCAGGAACTTAGCACATTATTGCAATTTTTCTCAAGTTTTCTACAAAACAAGTTGTATGGGAACTGTGACTAATGTATTGCTTAATCCCAAATCTGTCGCGGCAGTTCTACTCTCAGTCCAGATTTTTCCACCTCGATCGTGGGAAAGTACCATTAACAGTGATCTACGAACTAGCTCGCTCTAGATGGAAGTTCAACATTCATTCAACGCTTTTCCCAAAGAGCGGGCAAGTTCATAGACTCGATCATTTTTCTTCTAAAACAGGTTTCACTGAACAGGCTGCGCGGTAACTTTGTTTATAATATTCTGTGAATTGTTTACTTGAATGTTTTTCGTTGCGTTCGCTATTAGCTTAGCTCTCACTACACTAGCTATCAGCAGACTGTCACATCTTCACCTCAGCCGTAGAGCACTATCATAATTCACATCGTCAGTTTCCTAGACGATAAAGTTTCTAGACGCGGTTTTTATCTCATAATTATCGCTGATTCAGAGAAGGCTGTGTAAATTGCGGCAATTCTCCGACGACTTTATTTATACGTGTTCGTGGAAAATGTGCGTCGTTGTAATGCGTGGCGGGTGTCGATCAGTGCGCATGCGCGCAGCCAGCCGTAGTAATGCGCGCTGCGCCCGCGCACCCGACCCCACCCATTGTATGGAGATCGAGAACAACATAGATCAGTAAGTAGATAGGTCAGCGCTGTGCACGCGTGGGACGAGTGTTGGTTAATGTTCAGTGCGCAAAACTCAATATTTATATGACGTCGACTAACTTGGGTGTTTCTTAAGAACCTCTTTTCCAGCTGTAGGTATATTATTATAGCTTCAAAATTGAAAAAAAGAATGACTATTAAGCTCAACGGTCTAAAGACGTAGAAATTGCTTATTATCTATCTTAAACTAATCGTTTCATTACACAAATAGCGGCTTCTTGAATAGAGAGCTTCAGTAAACCACATACTTATTACTTTTTTTCTGTCTAGACAAAAATTACGAAAAGTCAGCCGTATAGCGAGTGTGGATTATGCAGTATACGCCGGTTGCAGCGACGAGATCGTACGTATTCTCTTAGAGAGAATGCATTTAGCTTTACAGGCGAATGCTGCGCCAACCCATACAATATCGCCAGTGACAGCCATGCATTCCAAATGATAGATACGCTGATGATGTCATACGTCCTCTGAGAGTGCGGCGAGCGTTAGGCACGATACTCATAGTGTTGGCTACTTAGTGATGTAACTGATAGATATGCACTAATGATAACAGTGAGGTCGCCGTGCAATGTGCATAAAGCAGTGACGTCACTGTAAGTGATATCTAGTAGAACGAGTTTAATTGACCACGATACTGTTTAGATTTCAGTTGATTTTATTTTCGCCTTTCATGCACAACGTAAATATATATGTGCAGACGCCAGCACATCAAGCTACCCGAAACTGTCAAATATTCCCAATCAACTTTAAACCATATTGCTTCAGCGATAAAGTTGAAAACCTATAAAGAATATTTGACAGATTGTAGCAGCTTGATGTGCTGTATGTACTGATTATACCTCACAGAGGCTGCTTATCGTTAGGCACAATAGACACAGATTTTTACGCCATCATTATTAATGTGTTGTTTCAACGTGGTCACGACATATAGCATATAATAGATATGCGCACAAGATAACGATGGTACTATGATGTTTATCGGTGACGTCACGTATCCGCAGAAAGCTTTGCTGCAAAAGCCAATCGGATTATAGTAAGAGGGATAGAAGCATGTGTTTTCTTATGTAAGAGTAAGAGACAGCGATTGAGACCGAGTCGGGGTGGGTTTTAAATTAATTAATATATTTTCTTTGAAACATTTTAAAATGAATTGAATTACTTAATTTTATTAATGATTTTTTTTTACACTAAGTACATCTTGAGCTTAAGGTGTTATATCAGTGAGGTTTGGGACACTTAAACTTATTGTTCGGTATTATATTACTTACGTCTGTATAATACTTAACAACAGTATGTTAACGCTAGAGATAGGTATGAGGTCACAAACCGAATAGATCGATGACTTCGCGCTCACCTCACAAGATCCTTGCTAAACATGAAAATATAAGATTTTTTAATTAAATTAAATTAAAATAAGGTACGTGTGTCTTGTATGAACTTAAAATACGAAAGATACCTAATTTAAAGACAACTTCATTCATTTCTTTCAAAAAATATCGGAATGGGAAAGAAACGTTTCAATGAGGAAACAACAATTTTGACCGAATCGAGGGCAAAAGCGGACGAAAAAACTAGAAACGCTTCAACTCTATAGTAAATACAGATCAAACAAACAATTTGAATGATTAATCACACGCTTTGCAATTGCAAATAGTGTTCCAATTATTTGCGATAATCTATTGCACCTATCCCATCAACATTTGTAAGATAATATCTCCCGGCTCCTGTTCGGTGGTCAAATCAATAAAAGTAATTACTAGTAACATTCATGTAACAAAATACCGCCTCACACAAATTGCTGTCGATGTGAAATCCCGTATTACGATACTACGAGTGCAATTCACGCTTGACGGCTTTTTTAATTAAACTGCAATGTAAAAATAGAGGCCGTGTTACAAAATATGTAGAAGGCTCATGAACTACTGATTAAAGGCTTTGATGCGTTTGTATGCTAGACTGGTGGGTGGTATTGCGGTGATGATGCAAGATCTGAAGAGACGAATGACCTAAGATCTGATGACAGCGAATAAATAGGTAGTGTTTTCAGTTGTTGATCGTAGATCGATGAAGAGCCTAGCACAGGACAGCAGCAGGCTTAGCATGGCGATTCTATATCTATTCTATCAAGAAAAGACAAAGTTCCTTCTGTCAATGTCAACATCTCAACTCGCATGTAATCACTTGTAGACTTATCTTTTATGTCGATCGAAGAAAAGAATAATTTCTTCAAAAATGACAAAAGACATCTTACGTCAATCTGTCACTTTTATGTCATTAAGTCTATTCTCCGGTAGACAAAACTGGTTTCTACGGTTGTCATGCTAAGCCTGCAGGCTGGATTTTAGTATGTAACCAGTAAATACATTTAGATACTGCTCTTTCTTTTTTCAAAAACCTTGCCTCTATTGCTTGTTCAGCCAGTAGGTACATCAGGAGACAGTTGAAGTTTGCGTTTTGAAACAATGTTTCGTTCTGAGTTCTGATTTATTTAACAAACATATTGGAACATTAAAAATCTCTTAAAAGTCTGTTTCTTAAGATACAAAGAACCTTGCCTAGGTACAAGAATCTGCCGACCGACATAAAACAAAGTACTCCACTGTGACAATTTCCAATTGACAATGGATATTTTACTGTTTTCACCTACTAGATATCTCTGTCCGCGTCTACAATGTAAGTGTGTCTTCAACAAAGTTACGAGCCACGTAAAGTTTCTCTGAACCCAAGTTTTACGCTCGCACTTGGCTCGTCCACGTCGAAACAAAATTTTGATTCGCAGACGTATTATTCGCGAAGTTTGGCTGTAGGAAACTGTATGGTAAAAAGACATTTTTGGGATTTTTTTGGGATGGGCGCCATAAAATCGAATTCTACTGCACCGATAACCCAATGTTTGCTTCAGAGGGTATTGCTTGTTTACCCTTGAAGAAACAACAGTTAGTTACTCTTGGATAGCACTGATTATATTATATATATGTATATGTTACGGATAAGTTCCAGATAGTTTATCTGGAAGATAATTTTATACAAATTCTGTTCCATTTTTGAATTTATTTGGAAGATAGTGGCTATCCGTAACCGGTGAAACTGGCCGTAAGTATTATTTATAAAATCGTTTCAATTCCTCATCATGATTCCACAACAGTCAAATACGCAACTAACGCCTACACTTGAAGTTTTAAAGACGTTCCTACTCACTGCACAACAAACTTAACTAACATCATCATCTCCCGAGCCTATTCCCAACTATGTTGGGGTCGGCTTCCAGTCTAACCGGATTTAGCTGAGTACCAGTGTTTTACAAGGAGCGACTGCCTATCTGACCTCCTCAACCCAGTTACCCGGGCAACCCAAAACCCCTTGGTTAGACTGACTGTAACTTAACTAACATACTGTTTCTTAAACACGGATTCAAAGCTGTGAGAACATAAACAATTGATACTTAAGCTTTCCTCCAACTTAAGTTGAAAGAAAAACAGTCGGAAGTAGCGGGGAAGTCAAACCACTCCGACTTGGTAATGAAACATTCTAGCCTAATGTTGTATTCGCTTTAAAAGAAATGTCTGAGGAACAGTATCCAAAATATTAAGTAGGTTCATTTGTACTAGTGCCAATTCTAATATTACATCAATATCATTTATTAACATGTCTTTGTTAGATAATTACTAGCCTTCCACCTGTTCATCATCACCAGTATCATCGGTTTTATTGATGTCCTTAAAACCACATTATCCACAGACGCCAACACATCAAAATACTACAATCAGTTAAATTTCCTTAATATGTTTTCAATTTTATCGCTGAAGCCTATGGTTCAAAGTTAATTGAGAAACTTTGACAGTTTCGTGTTATCTTGATGTCGTGGTAGCTTTATGTGCTGGCGTCTGTACATTCATTCTAGGTTTCTTTGTGACAGAAATGCCGGTAGTTCTTAACCGTCACTAGAATATATGTATTTGCTATATTTTTATTTCCTGTTCTGCTTTTAATAAACACTGTTTTGTTCCCAAAATCAATTTATTATCCTCAGAAGTTTCATATTTTATTTTAGTCTTTGTCTGTCTTGCTATAACTGTAGTTTAACAACCAAGTCAGACTATATTTCAAATACTATGCCTAAGAACGTTGACCTCTGTTGCTAGCCTACTACACTCGCAACATAAACCAAACAGGATATTTAAAATTAAATAATATTATGTACAACAACATTATATTTCCACGAATGCCTACATAAATATCCTTAATAGAAAAGAAAACAACTTTAAAAACATTGTGTTTCTACTTTTCTACGGTAAGTTTCCGTTGCCATTCCTGTGTTTTGATAACATTCGATCGAGACAGGACGTAGACGAGCGATACTTAACACAAAATGTACCACTAGGTACCACTATTACTCGATATTAATACTAAACTGTTCCATTCTCCGTTAAAGACTTATCTTAGATCTTGGGCATATTTTGCTAAGTAGTGAATTCTGCTTCACATTGTCGAAAGCTTTGCTTAAATCTAATGACAAAAAAACAGGTAGCGTGTCAATAAAATGAACCTCTAGTTTTTTAGGACCGGTTGAAAAGCTACAAAAGTAATAGAAATGAATATGATTATCGAAGTTTTCCAAAAATGTCATTCAATTGTGCTTAATTACTAATTCGAATACGAAATCACTCTTTCATTTGGCCAAAACTTTTCTACCTAAACTGACGTATTTTGAGATTTTCCTACGAGGAAAAATAAATTATTTCTAAATTTGGATAGAGATATCTCCGCTTCTGGGAATAGAGCCTCAAGTTGCCTCGTCATGTAATACTTTTCCTTAAATCACAGATGTATGAGATCACTACTTGCGGTCCCAATCATATGGGAGCGTTGAATTACGCGCACGTCCGGTTCATACCACCTTGTTTAACACGTTAATTACTGACTTGTAATTTTGCGCAGTTAGGCTTTATTTTGCTAAGTTACACCTTTTAAGATTCCACATAAGCTTCTTTCTATGAAAAGAAAAATGTAGATTCGACGCATAAAGCCGCACGGAGGTCCTACTCTGCATTTAATTTGGTCGTATCTTTGGCTCAGTAAACAGTAGGGCTCTTTGTAACTACCTGCCTTATTGGATTGCTATGCGTGCAATATTAAAATGTAAACACAGAAGCTATTCCTTAATCAATTTCTTCCCCTTTTTGTTGGTAGAGGCTGGGCTTTATGCATCGCCTGCCATCGACTACCCTCTTATTGGGTTGCTCTTAGTCGAAATTATGTCGCACGGAAAAGATAGTGTCGACTGAAATTAATTTTGGAATATTTACGAGGAGGCAGCTATTGCGACCCATTCGGCAAATTGATTTTAGGAATTTGTATTGAAAAAGTAATTACTATACCGTTATTATTTCTTTGTCTTCTTGTACATTTAAGTGGATTTATATGTTACTAAATCATTTTTGTTAAAAAACTTATCAATTACGCTTTATCCCTTGGATATCTTGGATTTATAGACCTTCGATAGTGAGTCGTATTTATTCTTCAACTAACGTAACCCATTGACAATTTAGACTTATTAAAATTTCAGCAATTCCCAAGGTTCGGTCTGAGCCGCCACTCATTTAAATTAACGAAGGTCGGTTTCATTCACATTCGTATAATATTAACATACGGTCTCCTACTAGACGGCTATTGAACGTTGCTATGACATCAGCCTGTGGTTATGACCTATTTCCCACTTCGTTTGACATTGTCTGACGTGGCATAAAACCCCTACTCTAGGTGAAACTCAAAATTAGCATTTCATCTCCCACAATATAATGCCGTACCTCATGAGAAAATGTCTCGCATGTTACCCCCGTTTTATTGCAAGCTTTCAACAAATAGTTCTCGACAAAAAGGCTTCGTATTCCCGACGTTCAAATAGAACCTACAATCCGAGATGCTTATCACGTTGTTTCCATCACCTGATCACAACGTTCCGAATAGGTGGCCGCAGTTTTGCATAACATCTACGAAGGGTTATAAAGAAGTCGCTAACCTAAAAGACAGTGAAATGAAATCAATTCCCTATATCCAAGCTGATAAAGTTCAGATTTCTGTATCAGGAGTTTTGCGCACCGAAAATATAGTTGGTTGGTTGCATGCAGACCTGGTTCGCAGTGCGCATGCGTGTTGAACCCAGAAGGAGCACCTGAGGTCTACGGTTCAGTAGCCGACCGTGAGCCGAGGGGAATGCGCGTCTGTTTTGAAACTAATGCTTTGGGCGGAACTTTCTAGATCAATTTAGGCGTCCGTAATACCCTATGTAGGAGATTCATTGCTCGTAACATTTAAACAATCACACATATTTTCAATAAAATGTTAAGGATTGGAAGTAAACAAAATTACAGTGATATTGGTTCAATAACTTTAGAGCAATGAAGCGCAGGTTCTTTGAAATTCCAAATTCTTTTTCATATAATGAAAGGTTGAAGTCCCAAGTTCCATTTCTCAATACAGATAGAACTTTATCACCACAAGTTGACAAGTTCAAACCATAACTACCAAGAACAAATAGGCTCGCACAATATCTAAACAACGGAGTCGCCGGATGATAACAGGAAGACGTAGTACACATATTACGCAAATTGTTTGGTCCAACCATGTGTTATTAAATAGTGTTCATTCAAAACATTATAATTTATACGAACAATCACGTTATTTATGTAGGTCAGACCGATAGTAAGGACACGATATTCATTCAAATGGACGACGGCGACGACGCATTTCATTTAGTCTTGTTTTCGTTCCCGTCTTTCGTCAATTTCTGGTTATTTATGATCAAACGCTTGAATGTCGGCCTACATTACATAAGTATGGGTAGTGGTTAGAGCTCTCTTTTATTATTTACCCTATTTGTATTATTCTTCTTTATTAGTTAATTAATCTTTCTTTTCCATTCGTATGTCATTGGCTCTCTTGCATAATATCTCTTGCAAAGATACTGTCAAATTAAAAGAATTCTGCTTCATGTTCTAATTAAATAACTTTTACGTCGTTAACTTATACTTAGGCTGCCTTGATTAACGGATTTGGTATTTTCCTAAACAACTTTCTAAAACGAGATATAAATTAAAAGTCTTATCTTCAGATGTTCAAATAACATACAATTTAAATCAAATATGTATTTTTCATACTTGATGTGATTGTATCTATAACTTTTGTAACGAGATCATGACCAAAACTGTAAAATTCAATATCAGACAAGAAAAAGTAATCTACATACTTACGATAGGTCGGTTTAAGTTTATCAATGTAGAGAAGTACAAACTTACACAACTGGTTCAAACCGGATCGGAATAATTAAGTTTGTAGTTTGTACTAGTGCTATCAGGCTCCGAAGGAATGCAGCACGAACTTGAAACAGCTACACTTGAATTAAACATAGAAACTATACATTAGAATAGATCGAGTATAGAAATCAAGTTATTTTTAAATAACATCGATACTGATCAGAAAGATGATAGTTTAACTCATGCTAATTGTTTGATCAAGTATGCGTAATTGCATAATTATATAGTGAATTGTATTTATATTATTACAGAAAGATTTAAACATAACAAAGGATGCATAATATAAAAAGTAATTCTACAACAAATTCTTAGTGATGATCAAGTTGTTTTAAAACAATTTTTATCGTCGACCTCAGTAATTGTAGTGGTACAATTATTAATGAATACGTAGTGATTATATATTGCAGTAAAAGTAATAATTTTACCTTCAATCTTTACGATATCTAGACTTTTACGTCATGAGCTACATGGGACCCATTTCTTTACCTCTAACGAATGTATCTTGGTACATCTTTAAGTTGACTATCGTGAGAATGGGTTAAAAAATTTGGAATTTTTCTGTTATGGTGTCAGACTTAATCTCTTGTAGATAGAATAAGTGTTGAATTATAGAAAATATGTTTGATTTTCATTTGTTATGTCTCAGTAATAGCCGGGACATTGCCTTATTGAAGACAGTCAAGTTTGCTTCTATTAAGTACTCGTACATGAGAGTTGGGACTTGCAAAATTATGGGTTTGCCGGTTTCCAAAGTTATGGACAATATGACCTTATAGTTAGGTATATTGTTATGTAAAAAAATCATCATCTGCGTACTAAGCTTGTATTCTTGCTAGATGCAGCTGAGTACCTACCAGTGTTTTACATACAGGGACTGTTGTTTTTTGATAACAGCCATAAAAAAATAAAACACTCACATATTTCTCCACTTTCGTTGATTAATTATATTTCTACGATACAATTCCACATTTGTTCCATGAATTCAAGTTCTTATCTTTTATTAACACTTAAGTGTAAAGTCTCGCTGTAGTCGACATTTCACGCGAAAACTTTTTGTTCTCCCAACTCAAACGGTCACGTAATGCCCGCGCTGGGAACGAACCAACTGTCCTTGCAATAGTAATGAATCGTTGAAGGTGTGGATGGTAAACTGTCATCATTTTGTGTGCATTGCTTATTCCGGGAAGTAATACAAGGGGAGAAAATGTTAATGTTTATCTTCATGTATTATGCACCCCTGGTATAATTGAGGCTGCCCAACAAACAGATACAGGTTTAGAGACCAACCATCTTTTTTGTATTTGTTAGTATGTCTTGTTATACTTATCATTGTAGAACATTCACTGAGACATAAACAAAGTTTTGAGCGATATAAACCTTCGCTAAGACGTCGGTGGTACTCTAGAGCCAGTCCTTGGCCAGATAAAATCGTGCTGCTTCGTACATAGGATCATGATATTACATCACGCTCAAGGTGTCCATGCTAATTCGAGACCGTAGTTGTAAATAACACGAGTATTTATTGCTTTGTTACCGTACCACATCGGACTAAGATTAACGCAGCGCGTATCATAATTATTCTTACCAAGTTCACTTTTAATTGGCATCGTAAATATCCTTCACAAAATGTTCTAATTGCGCGCACTGTTATTATTGTGCACTTTGGAGATGCGAAGAAAATTTTATAGTTTTTATTTCGTTATTAAAGCGATAACTGATATAATTGGTGGAAAGAGCACAATTGTTGAAGCAACAACAGTCTTTAAATAAAGATCGGTACAATAGCGAGCGACATCTAAAGATTAAATTCTTCATAACAACTACTTAAATATCCGCGATCTAAAAGCCATTGTTCGGTCGCGAGAAAAGGCGGGTCTCTAATAAACCTAAGCCTGCCTGCCCACGCATAAAACGTGGGATTCCGAAGACATTGCCTTTAATTGCTATCAGACTTTCAAACTTATTCTGACCTTAATCTCAACCAGACTTTATGGTGGAACATAAAAACTTAATGGATATACGAAAAGTGGAATTTTTAGAGCTCTGTTACGAATTGATGGGATAGGTGCCCAAAAATCTTGAAAGTCTACCTTTTATAAACCACTTTTAGGCGAGCAGTTTGCGTCTTTTTAATCTAAAATAGCTTAAAACAAAATATGGTAATGTTATTTTGTAGTAAAATGTAATCTCATGAAAAATATTCTAATTTTCTTGCTTCGTGGTGGCCTATATTCATTCATTCTCATTTGGATGCGCACTTAGGATTTGCTTCTAGAGAAAACACTGCGGACATGTTTCACTGTTCTTATGGCACCATCATTACTGGAGGGAAAATATGAAACATATTCAGTAAAGTGTTATACTGATAGCAAGGAAAAGTTTTTCATCTGCCACTAACCATTTCCAAAGTCGGTCATGGAACACAGGGCCATGCATCACGTACTAATTAGCTGCCATAAGACAACGGCCCACGTGACGCGCGTGGATACAGTGCTTTGAACTAAAGCACTGTATCCAATTACAATTTCATAGCGAAACCCGCACTGGTGCAGTACATTCGGGCGATTACGTCATAATGCTGCTTAATACCAGTAGTCTTACAAAACAATGCTTTTTTCCTTCCTAAATAACTTCAGTTATATTTCCGACAAGGAATGATCTTCCATAGTTCCACTCCTATGCTAATACAATCGATTTTGTCCGTCCCCTGCCGTGTCTGTCCCTTGGTTATCGCTTAAACGCTTTTTGTATCACAGAAAGGGTTGGCATGGTCCCATCCGCCCAAAAATTACATTGTCCATGAGTAGCGACTAGTTAACACAATAAAGTAAACGTTGGCGTGGTTTATTTTTACCATGTGGAAGAAGAAATACGAATCTGACAGGGCGACTAAAAGGAAGCGTGATAATGTCATTGTGAACAGTGTACATTATATTGGCAAGTCTCTGCTTTTGAAGATCGGTTTCGTTATGCAGAAGATTTTGAATTTTATAAGGCGTTCTATTATTTTATCTTACACAATTCTGATCCAGAAGTTGCAAAACCGGCCCAAAACCTGCCGTGCCAGAATACCGACCACATCTATAGCTCAACGTAATATCATCGTAAGATACACGGTAGCTAATAGTTGTGGCATTCCGTTGTGCTTAATGCAGTAAAACTGGTGGTTAACAACCAGACAACATTCAGCCAGGTTGTACTGGAATAGCATCTTGTGGTGATACAAGACGTCATTATTGGATATTGTCTTGTCTTCGTCAGTGTGGTCTTCATAATTCGCCTGCCTTGCACACCATACATTTTGATATTCACACTATCGCCTTACTAAAATTTAGTTTAGTTACATGATCTTATGTAGCTGAGAAGTATCCAGTGCATGACAAATCTGTCTTATTAATTTCATGCAAAGCTGTTTCAAGGTTTTTGCGTGAATTAATTTATCTTTCTTCCATCAATCCAGACTTTCCACGATCTCCATTTAATAAATTAATAGCCAGCTATTTATGAATTAGAATAGTCTACCAAGCTATGTATTTCAGTAAAAATATCGTTAATTGGACCAGAAACCTTTTCAACTTAAGCGCTGGTACTCATTATGTCCTTGTAAAATAGATTTTTCCTTTTAGAATGTCGCGACATGATCTACGCCTACAGGACATGGAAACCTTTTGATAAGGGAATTTTTCCGTCTAAAAGCCATCATTATTACTGTACGATTTTCCCAACTTGATCGCGACTAATTACTTACCTAATAACGATATTTTATTATAAGGTTTTCTAAAATACGCTATGAAGTCAGAATGAAAATCAAGCATCGTCGTAATATTTTCGAATTGTTTTATTTTGCACTTAATTTTACGAGGAGCGCGGGACTTGTTAACAACTATGATAAATTCAATGTAAACGAATGCGAATATGCTAAATACATAAGTAAATCTACTGGTTTTCTATTCGTTGCAAACTCCAACCGGAAAATCAAGCTACGGAACACCAGGAACACAGAAATGACTTATTGTTTGATGGAGGTAGCCACCGCCACCCAGCTGATTGTGACAAATGACGTTTGTTAGCCACAAGCGATAAGGAACACTGCATTTCCAAGGAAATACTCCCACGAACTGACGCCAACATCATCAACATTGTTTACTCTTTTCAACTTATCGTAGACTAAAATGCAAAGTGACGTCGAAATGGAATCTGATTCGAATACTGATCGTGAATGTCGTCAGGACCTACATAGTTGCGTCTATTTCAGTCAAATAGCTGCTGCAGATAGATGACCAGTAGAAATAGATGCACTTCATCTTTGTTGGTCGTAATGACTATCGTGGGATTAATTGCGATACTTAAATTAGATGAATAGTCTAGCTTATCAAATCCTGGGATGTGGTTCAGAGTCTTAAAGACCGTTGAGTTACAATCTACATAATGCAAAGCAACAAGATTATTCCAAATTGTCCGAGACTAGACTACGCAATATGAAAAACTGCTGGATGTGCTTGAAATCGTCTATGTAGACCATTTCCACGAGCAAAAAATGGCCTGGCTTCTTCAGACAGTTTTCACGTTGCAGTCCAAAAGAAACGCGTAGTATTTGGATCGTGTGTAGAGAAAGGGACGCAGCTTCCGCCGTCTCGCTCTGTCCCAGAGGCGCACTTGACCGATGAGTAATGTCGCGTAGTGGCGGGACTACGACGAGTGCCTTGGGACCAGACGACGTTGGTGCAAGTTACAAATGAAAAGATGTTGGAAATAATGTGGCTTTATTATTGGATAACAATTCCGAATACTAGGAGGATAAATAAATCAATAAATTTAGAATATAAGAAGGATTCTAGGCGCATGTGAACTATTCTCACAAATACATATTGAGATGGTTGTATTTTATTAGACCGTACAGACTTAAATTCATTTTTCTCATCAGAATGTCAAATGCGGATTACCGCATGGATCATATCCTTATGATTATCACATACTATCTTTATGTGCACGATTTTATATTGAATCTTATTTATCGGTTTTTTGCTTAAGTTTTGCTTCTTTAGCCATTATTTTCCTCTCCGAGCTCATAACTTGCTTTATACCGCCAGTGGTGAAGAAAACTGGCGAAATGATTGCGGTGCTTAAGACGCGTCGCGTTGATGTGTCGCCGCGGTAATTGTCGTGCCGCTGCGGGACAGCCCTTTGCCAGCAAGGAAATAAGGACACTGAAAATGAGCGACTTGACAAAGGATCGAACGGTTTTTTAGCTAAAGCGTTTTCATTAAAGTGCTTTTGGGATTTATAATTCTAATGGATTTTAACTGGTTTTATAGCTCGGTACGCATGTTAATTGCTTGTTCTTGGGTAAAACGTAGGGATCATGCCCTTTATCAGGCGTCTATGTTTGGAGTTATGTTTGAATTACTTGGTGTTAATTAAAACCACTTTATTATTCTCTCCAAGCAATTTGACGGCCGGTGTAACTAACAATTTGAAACTTAAACAGGGTTTACAAAACAATGATTCTATTTAAGTTGAGCTCACTGTACCAGGACCTCATACAGCCAAACTAGTGCCCATAGTTACCGGTCATAAAGCAACGCGACGCGCCGGCGCCCGAGTTTAAAAAACAAATAAAACGTTAAACAGCTCTAATGTGTGGGTAATTCGATTCGCCACATGTGCTCCTCTCTATTATGAAGTCCTGGTTTTGTTGCCGCAGTAACGATGGGAATTATATGTGCTGGAAGTATACACATACGGACGGACGGACATCTTTGTTTTATTGGACTGAAGTGTGAACTTTACGTATAGTTTTCTTGCGTGTATTGTTTATAGTCTAAGATCCCACTGCAAAATCGTGCACCGATCGAGTTTTGGAATAAAACCATTTTATTACACATCTTTACGATTAGGAGAATATATACGTACCGGGTTGCCTATAAAAATTTGGCCGCAACTATGTTTAATTAAGTAATCATTAATTGGTATTGGTACAAATTTTCCCCCCACCTGTTTTTTCAATAAAATTTCGTCCACTACACGGCAACATCTATAAGGACCCCAAAAAATCAGGGTTGCCACCGCGCACTTGGCCGCAACTCTTCGCAGCCGGGTTAACACGGGTACGACTGGGTACATTTAAATACACCCATAACGTACACTTATAAATTATATATCAAATAAAAGCTATTTTTTTTCTGTTTATTGTGATATAGGGTTGCCTAATAAAATCTGGCCGCAAATAAGGGTTGCCAGCTGTTAAAGATAGTAAATATTCAGATTAGAGTGAAAGAGAGCTAGCGCGCATCATCACCACTCAGATGAGGATATCGATTGCCAGCTATAGGAAAGTAAAAAATATAGTAAAAATAATACTATAAACACGCTTTTATAGTAAACTTTACTGTACTGTACGGTGCTCAATGTACGAGAAATGTGTCACAAAACAAAGCACCCCACGCTTTTTTCACAATAATTCAAACAAATATTTTCTGTTCAAATTAGTTTTTTTTTCACTGTTGAGTTTAATTTACTATAAAAACGTGTTTTATAGATTTTTAAACATAATTTTTACTTACATGTACATAAAATAAAAAAAAACCTCTATGAGGTTGCAGCTGTGTTGTACTGACACCAACTTCTTGAGCGATGTACCTACTTAAAAGTATTTATTTTTTTGCTTTATCATCATCATCATCGGCTTTTTTATCGTCTATCTCAAACATACGGCAGCTGCCACAAAACCATTAAAAAGTTCCCTGAAATTGGAGACAAAGTAGTACCTACTATGTCTCCATCGCCTAACCTACAATGACAATCAAAACTTATCCCGGTGTAAAGATCTCATCAATAAGAATGAAATAAACCTAAACACGAGGTAGTTAGCACATATCGTTGAGGAGTTCCCTCGACTCTCTTTTGTCTCCATCATCAGGCATTCAGGTGTATGCAAAACAGTAAAGGCTAAACCTTTACTGTTTTGTTGTTAAATTTTTACCCCAAGCAAACATACAATTCTCAAGAGACCCTCGATTTCAAACGTTTCCTTCAGATCCTGAAGTGGTGGCAATGGTCCCATTGCCAGCTCGGGAGCATACCCTTTCATATAAAAAAAGAATTATCAAATTCGGTACATAAAAGACGAAGATATTGGCTAACAAACTTAAAGAATATACATATGATTTCATATAACCGGTCGAATTGGGTAAATCTTTCTTTTTGGGAAGTCGGTTGACAAAAGTAAGATAAAAACCTGACTGTTTTGGAATTCGTAATATACAAAAAAATAAATTGCAGTTGATATATATACTTATAATAAATCTGTAGAGAGGTCAATTCTGTACATTGAATATATTTTCAAAATAACTATCAGGGGGTGATAAGTGATCGATACTGATGCCAAAAATGCAATCAGTAATTTTTTTGTCTGTCTGTCTGTCTGACTGTATGTTATTAATAGGAACAAAACCTACTGGACGGATTTTAATGAAACTTGGTACAATTATTCTTCATACTCCTGGGCAGGTTATAGGATACTTTTCATCACGCTACAATCAATAGGAGCAGAGCAGTGAAGGAAAATGTTGGGAAAACGGGTCGTTTGTGTCGGTCGTTGTTGTCTTACGTCGCGTGTGCATCCTTAATGGTTAAAGCTACATAGAAATCATGTATGACGAAAATGTTCCACACAAAATTATCTATAAAATATTCCACAACAGCATATGTCTATCTTCAATGGTTGACTCACAATAATACGTATAACTCCCGATAGTACCAGTTCGGAGCTTTCTGATTATGCGACCGCTAGTCTTTAGTATATTAATAAGAAGAAATCAAATAATATTATAACAGTCGTTGATTTTTATCCATAGAGAACATATTCTATTATATAGAAAGAAACTTAAAATATAAAAACTCAAAATCATTTATTCAAACTTTGCTGTAAAACAGCACTTTTTGAACGTCAAAAATTACAAAAGACAGCCCCCAAAACGCCCACACTTCACCACTTCCTATTTGTTTTTGCTGGGAAGAAGTCTGTTGGTTTGAAGAACCTTTATTAAATTAAACAATAATTAAACAATATTTTCTTCATACACAATTTGTATGATGCAAGTAATTAAAAATATATATAACAATGCAAAGAAATTTAAATACTTATGTACCACACGCGGGCTAATACTCAACCTTAACACCTACTTACCTTTACAACCCAAGCATTAAATATATTTTATAATAATGTGCAATAAATAAAACTAAAACTAATCAAAACTTCAGCCTCCAATTATACGATGCTAATAGGAGATAAGGAAGTGCCCACCTACATGTGCTAGTCTGTTGTAACCATAACGTACAACATAAGCCGTCAATATAGCAAATTAGGGCCACAGTATAGAAAAAACAACAACAATTAAATATTGTATATAGTCAATGAGATACTAAGATAACACTAGCATCCCACGCATGCGCAAAGGCTTCAAACTGTCCTACTTTTTTACTATCTTTAACAGCTGGCAACCCTTATTTGCGGCCAGATTTTATTAGGCAACCCTATATCACAATAAACAGAAAAAAAATAGCTTTTATTTGATATATAATTTATAAGTGTACGTTATGGGTGTATTTAAATGTACCCAGTCGTACCCGTGTTAACCCGGCTGCGAAGAGTTGCGGCCAAGTGCGCGGTGGCAACCCTGATTTTTTGGGGTCCTTATAGATGTTGCCGTGTAGTGGACGAAATTTTATTGAAAAAACAGGTGGGGGGAAAATTTGTACCAATATCAATTAATGATTACTTAATTAAACATAGTTGCGGCCAAATTTTTATAGGCAACCCGGTACGTATATATTCTCCTAATCGTAAAGATGTGTAATAAAATGGTTTTATTCCAAAACTCGATCGGTGCACGATTTTGCAGTGGGATCTCGTACTATTACTATTTAATTTACCCAGTACTTTATTTTCAATTTCATGTTTCAGGTAAATATCATCAGGGAACATCAGAGATTACTTCGTACTCGTAAGTTGCTCCTAAAACTCTAATCCTCTAAGGGGAAAATTGTAATGAGATTCTGTACGTCTCCCCTTCAAAATTGGCCGAAGTTAATAAGCCGCTCCGCATTTGCCGAGGTTTGGCGAGGTTTCTAACTTCCTTTCTACTTTAGACTAATAACATGTATTTTTTCTGTTTCTATTTAAATGGGAATATTGATCTAAGTTCCACCATATATTATTATTTTTGTCTTAGTACAGCTGTATACACTTGATCGGAAGGTCTAAGCTACGAAGTAATGACCTTATTCAAATAAACTTAAAGTCATAATCATGTAAACTCCCAAACTGGTTCAATATGTTGATTTGCTAACCCGTAATTCGTGTGAGGATATAAGGAGAGTCAGTATGGCGTGCTGGCGTAAGCATGCATGTCTAAACGTTATTCATGGCTGTGAACGCTTGGCATTCGGCTAGTGCCACCGGTTTATGGCGACCTGACGCCGGCCACCAATGTTACTTGGATGCAATACATGGAATATGTATAGTATTTATTGTTGGGGAAATCTTTTTAGGCTATAGTAGCTGATTGTTAACTAGTTAGTCGAGGCCACGCTTGTTTCTATGTTTGTATGTATGCGATTCTCTCCGGAACTACTGGACCGATTCCAATTCCTGCACATGAAACTTACATTATCCATGCATGTTTTTATTTACATACAAACAGGCGACATCGACGTACCTAATGAAACCACACAATAGGCTTTTTACATTTTTTCAAAAGCCGGGTCGTATTTTACCTTTTAAACACAATATTGGTATTAAGAACACCACATTTCCAATTTATCGGCAACAATGAGTAGTTGCATTAGTCACAAAAAGTACAATGTAGGTACACTAATGGACGGAAATAGCAAAGAATCGACTCAGTGGCACTGAGTGCAGCTGGTGAATCACGCGCAGGCGGTACGGAAAACGTGAAACACTATTTTCTAGTAATTGACCGGTTTCTTTAAATGTCACTGCTTAAGTATTCTCTTTGAAAAAAGGTTTCGTCTGTAAAATTGCAGTCACGCTTGCCGTACTCTTGGAACTGTGGTGCGGTGTGCACGCAACGCAATAATATCGTAGCCTCATGTAAGGTGCGTGTTTGTAATCTTTGTATGTCTAGTTTGTACTTCTATGATGATGTTATCTGATTGACCGCTGTTGTGTAAGTAGCAAGACCTATCTGATATGATACACTATCTGTTCTGGCACAAAAAGTTTGATTGCAATTAAAATTGTGTTTTGGAAACAAAGTGCCTTAAAAAAGTTAGCCTGTAATATATTTTTACTTTCATTGTACCTGTTTCCTCGTCCTACACTTTGTGACGTGTGTAAAACTACACAGTAATACACACGACTGTCTGCCAGTACAGTGCCACAAAACTTTTAATTGCAATTACAGTGTTGCGCGATAGATCAGTCTTAGTCTGACCCTTCATTATTTACTCTCCCACTGCTACATCTACACAACGTAAGTATATCGTCACCTACAATTCTGTTGCGTGTTTCTAATTGAAGCTTGTCTTCTCGCAAAGTCGATCTACTCCGATGACAGGCTTTCACGCCGTATTGACAAGATGTTCAACCCGTCAATAACTCACAGTTTTCCTTTCGTCAGCTTGTGTTGAATGACGCGTATGACACATTCCTCGTTTTTATCTACCATCATCAAACCGATGATTATTCGTATCAGTTACAATGTCATCAACATTCTTTTATCAAACCAATCCGCTATTTTCTTGAAAAACTTTGACAGTTTTAAATATGCGCTCAAGTCATGCATTCGGTTGGCATGTTGCAATGTATTCATTCATGTAGTAAAGCTAGAAATTATTCTAATTAAAGTGCTTGCATTTTTATAGCAACAAGTTCGAACAAGCCTGGTTTCCGGTGATATGAAGTAAATGCAAATGTGGTCGGCAACTCAGTTGCCCCGGGCAATGGGCACGGAGCTACGATTACTGCGCAGTTACTAACTAGTTGCGGTCAGTTTTGACTGAGGTTTCGTTCAAGCTCGCAATAAAATGCTCCTTTGCCATTCAAAGTTCGGCACAGTACAACTTTAAACGACAAATCAGTTGGATTATTTTGTTGTACATTTAGTTATTTGTCGTGTTGTTTCTAGTGCCCGCCCCTCAGTCCCGGTTTTGCAGTAGGCAGTTTTTGGGTTTTTATTGTTTAATCGTTGTCGTGGTAACTGCTAACGGCGTGGGCGTCTAGCCTTAGCCTTTAGCCCCACAAACAGCCAGCTTTATCCTACACCTTCTAATCTGCTGTCACGATAATCGTGACACTGCATTAGTTAGATAAATTGCTAGCTCTTTGTGCATGCATCGCTAAATATATTTCGTACTGAATATTTGTGTTTTTATTCTAAAACTTTTGCGATCTGTAGCAATAGCACCTTACGAAATTAAATGTTTCATATGCAGTAATGGACATAGTGAAAAAGTTGTAGCTTACCTCTAAATAAATTTAAGAATCTATTGACTCTAATAACATGCTTTACAATAATTCCAGACGTCTACAATTTGTCATAACTATAATTCCACGTTAACTTAGACTTATTGAAAGTTTTGAATTCTCAGTTGGCAATAGCAAATAATTGGAGTCTCAAGTGTGTAGTGTGCACGCAGCCTGTGGACAGGTGTTCCGTTAATAAGCATTAGTGTACAACGTTGTAAACGTACGGTGCTCGTTATTAATTGATACTTTATCAAGCTTTATCGGATGCTTGATATTTGAGCGCGGGCGCAGCCGATGGGGGCATAAGCTGCAGGTGGAATACGTCGTACTTGGTAATTATTGAGTTATTACATAATAGCACCATTATCATTTGATATTCTTTCGCAATTATCTAGAGTAAAACAGACAATCCTAATTGGTACGTTTTTGTAAATAGGATATTTTTGTTTTATTACTTAGAAGCTCCGTTGCGAAAAAGATCGTAGATATTTTGATTTAAGTTTAGTTTGTTTCATTTAGACAGGTAATTAATTCTTTCGGATATTGGTCATATTTGTTTGTCTAGTAAATGCAGTATTCGTGCATGTAAGTACATACGTATAATTATGTAGTCAACCTATTGAAATTACACGCATCCTGAATTGTTCTAATTACAAACTGGTTTTTATTTTACATTTCCTGCATTAACAGTATGTATCCCCTCAATAATTAAATAAAGTTAGTCTTGGTAGTTATTTAAGTTCGACTGTTCATCGTTACTGTTTTTAATTACAAATTGTGCTTAAAGTAGTAATTACAAACGCTTACCGCGTTCTTAAGCACTTCTCTGGAGATAATTAGCTGTAAATCGTATGATGAATCATTAACTTATGTTCTAATACATACCTAGATAGATTTTGTATTTGAGGCCAGATAGCAAATGCAGTCATTATCAAAGCTTTCCGATATTTTGCTGTGCACTTTTCTGGATCTGGATTAATTTCTGTGATATGACACGTATAACCTTAGAAATACGCTATCAAAAAAATCTGCAATAATACTGTAAGATAGTCTACAATACTAGGAGCCCATATTTTAGTGCAAGTACTACCAAAGCCGTGTAGTTTGCACAATGGGCAGCGCTGAACAGCGGTGGCCCGCGGCGAGTACATTACCATAAAAAATGCACCCACCATCGATCTCCCATCCCCGACCTCGCTGTTTTCAACTTTTGTGCAAAGCCACGATATTCTTTATTGCCCACAGTGTCGCGGTCGTGTCGATTCGGGAAATGGTCGCATTTTCATAAAATTCCAATGGAATTCTGACCACCGGAATGGAATGGCGGAGAAATATGAAAATGGAAAGAGCGGTTTGCTACGCAGTTAGTCTGTGAAACAATGGATATTTTTTGGACGAATGAAATTAGAAATATGCCTATAAATTCTCGATATGGTGACAAAAAAAATTTGAGAATTTTTCCTAGATATACCTATGTAGATTGATTACTTATATGTATATTTTATCAAAGAGGTAATTGTTTATGGGTCATTCTTTCAACCTTCATACTATCATTCGATCTGCCTTAAATAAGTAACCAAATATATTACACCGCGCCGGATATGTCTCTTAAAATCTTGCATTAACTTTTATACTTCTCAAATTAGCACATTTCTAGTAACAAGTATTTAAGTGGCAATTTACGTTTAGTTATTATTCTTTGAGACGAAGAAATGACAATAATGGCATAGTACGCGAAGGAGGATGTGAAAAGTTAACATGTGTAGTATGTAAAGCGAGGTTAAGAAATATGTTGAAAGCGTTTAAATGTTAAACTCGTCGGCGAATTGAAAGTACTCTCAAAAGAAAAGTTTCAAAATATCGAGAGATATTAAAATGTTACTTTAGTAACATTTTCATAAGGTTGATCATATATAAAAACACGATTGACAGGTGAAATAAGCCTGTAAATCCGTGTAATTTATCCGTGTATTTCACATCCATATTAGCGAAGCCTACACTGCATGCCTAACGTGTTTGCACCACAGATTAAACAATACTGTTTGTGGTGCTTATGAATCAATCCGACACGATATCGAAAACGTACCCAAAAGGTAAAGCGGGATGTCCAACCTCGATGTCCGTTTGTCTTTAGTCTTTACCTCATAAATCGTAATAGCTAAAACGACCTTTTCCATAATCAGACCGTAATATTATACATATGGTTGATGGAAATAGCTCCTAAAATTAATTATTATTTTAACTTTATCACATAAGTTGACTTTGTTATTCCAAAACCAAAATTAATAGTACCAGGAGATAAGAAATTAGCCAGAGATTCCTCACTTATCAATTCGGCTGACATAACTTCATTCAAATGTGTGTAGTGTCAACAGCGGTAGGACATCGAGTGACGATCGATGCCCGTGTCAGTCAATATGACGAGTTAACAGCTCGCTCCGAGCGGTCCTTTGATCTGCACTTAATCAACACACTTAACTGTTTAGTTTGTCTGGTTAGGTGGGTATAAGTACTATTGTGTTTTGGGATGGGATCTATAGTTATGTGCTATATGAATATGATAAGTATATCAATAACGTACATATGTATATACACTAGGTATTTTAGACTATAGATTCACTCCGCAATTCAAGGGTCAAACTAAGGTTGAAGGTTCTCGAAGAGTAACTTCGGAGTAGCCGAGGCCTTGCTTTGCTGCGGTTTGTTTGTCAGAGTTACTGCAGCCCTGGTACACAAAGACCTCCAGTAGAACCATAGTGGGTTTTAGTCCGACACTCCCTTCAGGTGCACCCTCAGCGGGACCATTTGATGATTTTCTACGAAAAAAAAGGACAAGCTAAGGTGTTGTCGGGTTTTTCCATCTCGAAGATTTAAAAACCCTAATTGAGTCCCATTGTTAAAAATACTTCAATAAAAGGTACACACGCAGAAAGTAACGTCTTTATCTCATGCCTTCGGCGAAAACTCTCATTAAGTAATTCTGCATACATCCTCAATAAGAATCCAGAAAATAAAACATCTTTCATTTGATATAGCTAACCTTCAATGGTTCATTAACTAAGACACGCCGGATAAAGTATTAGTACCGAGACTAGTAATTAGCAGACGCGATCACCGTACGAATTATGGGGAAATAGCTGAATTACTTCGAAAGCTACCAGTCACGCGAACTGAGGAATCTAGGTTTTACCGGTAGTACAGTCATGTGTGGCTAAACAGGTGTATTTTCGCGAAAAGCTAAGACAATATTCACTGAAAACAATATTTGTGTTGCTTAATAGCAGAGATTAAGAAAGATAACCCACGTATAAAAGAACTGCCTAGTCGTAGATACTTTTTTGTTTTTTTTTTTTCGTTCGATGTCATCAAATGGCTCCTCCCGCTGAGCGTGCAGCTTACTGACTAAAACGTACTATGTTTCTTCTGGAGGTCCCTGTGTACGGTACCATGGTAACTTACTTAACTACTTAACTTACCCGGCAGACCTTAGTCTTAGAGGCCTCACCTAGTTTGTATGCATTTTTGGTATTTTCCCTTCGGCTGTTGATTCGAATTGTTAGTCCCCAAGACACTCGTGCCTTACTCCTTTCGAAATATTAGGAATGTGGTGGATAAAAAGATGAATTTTTCACTTTTGCAGTGATCATCAATTATTTTTGCGTGTACTACTACTAACTATACAAAACCGAGTTACTATTTTCGTGTTATCGGGTAATATGCAACTGACTGTCGATTGTAGGGAATTAGAGATTCGTAATAACTGTGTGTTGTTAGTTTCTAAGTAGGACTTCATCCTGGGCATTTGCCTGTCTGGTCTGTCAGATTAAGTATAACGTCGAGTGGGTTGATTTCTAGAGCATGCATGCCCAGTTATAATTTGCGAGGTATGATATCGCAGGTTTCAAGATGTTTGGAGCTGTCGTTCTATTGTGAAAATATATCATTAAATTGAATGAATAGCGTAAAAAATTCACACATAGCCAATAAGCCTACATAATAAGGCACGGTTCTCATAGCGAACGCGAGTTGTGTGGCGGTCGCGTTTATCGAAGTTATCAAGTGTCGACGGTTCCCAGAAACGCCTACCTACGGGCCCAGGTAGCGCCCTAAGCTCCACAAAAAATTATTAGGGATGTGCGTCCTGTGTCGATGGACGTCGCATTCATTACCAGAACAATCGAACATGTCGATGATGTAGGAATTGTTTCATGAAGTGACAAAACAAGAAATAAAACTGTTGATAGCTTCACATACTATTTGTGTAATGTCTATCAATTAGTGAAAAACTGATATGATAATCATGAATTTTGTGGTTTTCCGATGACGTGTACAACAAATTCATAAGTAGCGGCAGTTAACTAGTATTATTGAAAACCATCCATAACCTTCGCTTAGAACTTTTTTATTGCGAATTAGCTAGAAGATCAGTGATCACTTATTCAAGAAACCAGTTTCAATTCACATAATATTATATCGAACTATCTAGTCGTACAGGTATTGCGATGCAAAAAATCTTGAATGATCGCAGCAACTCCAGTTTTTGCATACTCGCAAATCGGTTAGTCGTAAATCAGATCACTTTTTATACAGTTATCGATAATTAAATCGATTTGTCTACTGAGTTGTCTTTAAACAAGGAGGGATGTGTTTTGTTTTCGATTTTTATTGCAATCTCTTAAATAAAATAGTTAACTACAAATCTTACTTCGAGACTTGACAAAGCTACGATTGGGTTGGATAACTAACTGAATAAATTGTTTCATTAAGACTTTATTCAAACTGCCGCACCTTCTACCTAGTTTATAATAATAGACCCTGACTTTCGTTAGTGACTATTCAAGGCGTGAGTATGGGTCATTAGCTGTAAAATATCTAAATACATACCTACTTATCAGGTTTATTATTGCACTTGTATTTCTTCATAAAAGTTGTCTTACAATTGCAAAGTTGTCTTATTTGAGCCAGTAATATTTGCTCACAAACATCGATAAATTCAACACTGTCACATCACTAGCCCGCTATTCCCACTTCCCACCGCACGATAAGTTTTTTTTCTATCGCTCGAATAATAAGTATTCAATATTTTTATTATGGACTTGGAAGGTCGCGTTATCGCCGGTCCTATCCTAACGCGATGCCTATGAATTTGAAGTAAGTTTTTAGTTTTAATTTAGACACATACCGAAAGGAGACTGTATTGATGAGAGGTACTTCTCAAATCAGTTCTTGTTGTTTATTTTCGGCTTCATATTTCTGTTTTCGTGTAATGCCTGATGCTACTTTGAAGCTCTGTCTTTATTTTCTGCACTTTTTAAATCGATTATCAAGGGTTAGGTAGGTTCATACAAACTTTTAATGTTTGAAAGTGGCACCGGTAACCGACAATCTATATGTGGAAACAGGCCACCTAAGTATGGGCATGTGAATGAGGATTCAAGCAAGAACCTGGATGTTCATAGAAGAAAAGGACGACGAAAGAAACGATGGACGGATTGTTTATAAGTCGAGATGGCTAGTAAGATTTTGCTTGTGAGATGATGACAGATAGAAGAGTGTGGAAGAAGAAAAGATGTTGCGCCGACCACAAATGAAATTTGGATAGGGGCAGGAGAATGATGTTTTTGGGTGTATATAGTTTTTGTCCATCAATTGTCTTGTTACCAGACACTCCATATTTTAATACACGACTATTCAATTTGACTTACTAATAACAAAAAAAAATCTTATTCCCCTCAAAAATCATTAAAATGGGAACAATTTAACTCGTTTCCGCTATCTAGAATCCAGCAGGCGATCGGGAGAATTGTATTGGAATAAACCCGCTGCAGCACAATATAATGAATAATGACGTGGACAGACAGATTGCTTCATTAGCTACCCGCCGCTACACGGCGCATTAAAAATCGTAAATGTACGGGACACGGCCGAGGTTAAACATTGATGAATAAGGAACGGGGGATAAAAATGTGGTGCATGGAGATTAAAATTTAAAAGTTTTTTGTACGCTTATCGTGGTCTCTCCATCAGCGGAGTTACCAGAACGATTTTGGAGGTAAAAGTATTAGATTCATAGTTTTCAATTTGATTAAACGGTTACAGAAAAATCTATAGGAAACTTTACCATATACATATTATATTTAAGAAAATCAGCAGAATATCAAAAGCGAGTAAAATTATCGTGTCTTGATAGTTTCCAATTGTAGTATTGCTTGGTTTGGTTCTTTTTATTTTTAGATAAGCTTATCAAATATGAATCAATAAATAAAATGTATTATGTATGTAAATCTCCAACATGTTTTTGTCGCCGCAAAAGATGTTTTGACTATTCTCGCTTTTGAATATTCCACAAATTGACAGTTTTTTTAGACGTAAATGTATGAATTATGTTCGGAATAGCGACTAATAAACTATTTGATAGAAATGCCTTTTTTACTTTCGTATTTCAAGTTAGGAATTAAGTAAACTTACATTAAGTATCTAAATAGAAATAATATCATAAGTATCTAAATTGTATTTGTATCATATTAAAATAGGAAAAACTAGTAACTTGATCTAATAAAACCATTTGACTGAGCAAATAAAGTCTGCAAGCTCTTTATGTTGGGATTAATTGCAGAAATTATACAAATAACATTACCAAGGTATATTTCTAATAGTTTTAATTCGTTGAAAGTTCAAAACGTAACTGCACTAATTGCCGAGCCGAGCGTTGAGTAAATGCGGGGTGGAGTTTCGCAAGGCAACGTACTTGGCCCCGCGAGTTTTAAGTTGTTTAACTTTCTCGATATTGTTTTAAAGCGAGTTGCTGTTACTTGTAGGTGGTAGCCAAGAGTAGTTAAAACTTAGAAATACGGGCGTAGTTGTTGACCAATTTTGTACTGATGTTTTTTCACTCAGATCTTTATGTATGCGTTGTGTTGCTATTTCTATGTATGTGGAATAATGCTGACCATAGCATACTATTATATACATAAATGATGACATGTCATAACGTTTTCCAGGAACTATCCAGACAAGTAGGAATACTTTCGGCAAAACAACAACATATAATAAAGCGTCGTACGTACAGCAAACGCCAAGGGGAGAGCCCCACCAGATATAATTACGTGAGCGAGTACCAGGGCGGCATAGGCGCGCAGTAGTAGGCAGGCAGCGTCTGGCAGGAAACCCTAAATAAACACACAATTATGTATAATCCCACTCCACTCTCACTGTGCTGAAAAACTACGCGCGGGGAGGCGGTAACGTTTGCACACAAACTCTTCGTTTTTATTTTGTTTAATATAAAAACGTAATTGCATTATTTTAACACGTTTTCAAAGAAGTTTCTCGTTTAATTAATTTAATGGTTCATATACTTCAAATGTTTTTATTGCTAAATATTTTCCAATAAGTCGTGGTGGCCTAGTGGTTAAAGAGCCTACCTCTCAAGTGTGAGGGCGTGGGTTCGATTCCAGGTCGGGCGAGTACCAATGCAACTTTTCTAAGTTTGTATGTACTTTCTAAGTATATCTTGGACACCAATGACTGTGTTTCGGATGGCACGTTAAACTGTAGGTCCCGGCTGTCATTGAACATCCTTGGCAGTCGTTACGGGTAGTCAGAAGCCAGTAAGTCTGACGCCAGTCTAACCAAGGGGTATTGGGTTGTCCGGGTAACTGGGTTGAGGAGGTCAGATAGGCAGTCGCTCCTTGTAAAACACCGGTACTCAGCTGAATCCGGTTAGACTGGAAGCCGACCCCAACATAGTTGGGAAAAGGCTCGGAAGATGATGATGATGATGATTTTCCAATAAGAAGAGAGTGCACGTACTCTTTTAACAATATAACGGTGTGTTCTTAATCGAGTAGGTACATACTTATGGCGATAAAATTACATCAATAAGCTCGAATTAACGGTGATCTGACTTTTGATCGTCGGTTGGTATCTTTGATGTATAACAAGGCATACAATAGTGGTACATGTATTCAATGGGTTTAAAATATGTTGTACACTCTGTTATTGATAATTACAGTTTAGAATAATTACATTTCCCTATTTGGTAAATAAAACAAGCTTAGATGAATTAACAATACAAAAATTGCTTTGTCTTGAAATATTTTTCTCTCGCCAAACTCTCAAAGATAGATAACTAATTAAATATGAATAGTCTTATACTTTTTCAAAGCATGGTAAGCCAATAATTATGCTTATTTTGTAAAAAAATAATTATTGAAACACTAACTAATAATTAATAAGGAACGCATAAAGCGAACTTAATCTGCTGTCTGTACCCAGTAGCGTAGGTAGCATTCGAATTATAGCGTAGCGAGGGACTTTCGCTCGTGTCTCGCCGGTGCTTAGCTATACCTAGTACTAGGACAACAAGTACATATAGAAGTTACTTTGTCTCTTATAAAGTAGGCAAATATTGCGAGATTCCATAAAAGAAACTAAAAAAAAGCAGATGAAAGAGAGTTAAGACTTGTTTCATTTAATTAGGGTAACAACGTTGGAATAACTTTTATTTTTCATAAATGAAACATTGTTAATGTGAAATCGTCTATTCGGTACGCAAGCTTAATCAGTCAAATTTCTTTAATGGATTTTCAACCTTAACACAATACTGGAAGGTCAATATTTGATTGACCTGACCTGCTGGCGTCTGTACGTTACTGCAGTTTTTAATAATACGTGAAAAAATAACGACTGTTAAAGAAAAATCAAACAAAAAAAAAGATTTGTTTTTTTTTTTTTATATATATATCAAGTAAGCTGGTCTATGGGACACAGCTTTTCTCTAACACACAATGGAATATAGTTTTTTACACTTACGCTCATTCTCATATGCACAAGCCATAAGTAATGGTGAAATACAATGGGTTTTTATCAAACATGAGATCCATTATAGTTTCAAGCAACTGGCATCACCATCGGAACTTATATCCCGGTTTAATTAGAATATTGCAAAATGATATTTTCGGCAATGCGTAAAGTGAGCATGGATTAGTCATAAATGGAGTATTCAATTGAAAAATTATGTCGACATATGCATCACTATTGACAGCTGCAGTAGGTGAGCAACTTCTTTTGCATGTGAACCTCAATCTTTAAGGCAGTGATTTTCAATCAGGTCAACCTTCATGCAAAAAGGTTCGAGTCATAAAAAAAGTTTAAAAACGGAGTTGCAATGAATTTAGAAAAAAAATACTGGGTACAAACACGCAGGCAGTATCACGGAAACTAAGTAAACGTTATGAAATAAATATTTGGACTTGATTTACGCTACATCCAAAATTAATACGTAGAACCTTTCCTCTCTTTCTGTTAGCTATTTATTCTAATTCCCCGTTCAGTGATTTACACTCCATTTATTCCATCATCCGTGGTTCCTAGTGGAAACTCGTGGTATATTCCGATATGAGGCGTTCTCGAGTGTCACGCGTTCGACTCACTTAATGTATTATATTGCGATACTATCACAGGGCTGTCAGTCCGCTGCGGTTGACGAGCGTTATCAATTAGGGTTGTCACGGTTAAGACGATGTTTTTACTTATATTAGTATTTTTAGTCTGAGAACCAGTCTTAACAAGGGCTATCGGGTTGCCCAGGGAACTGGGTTGAGGAAGTCAGATAGGCAGTCGCTACATGTAAATTATAGTACTTAGCAGCATCCGGTTAGACTGGACGCCGACTTTAACATGGCTTGGGAAAAGGCTAGGCAAATAATAAATATAACATTTCATTATTATAAAACATATGACCAACCTACATAATAAAAAGTAAAACAAAAAACTAGATAAATTATAGTTCGTTATAAAAAACGCGTATGTATTATACATTTTCCTCGTAATTTTTATAATTTTCCTCTTTTATTTAATAAAACAGGTAAATTTATACCTGTATAATTATTTATATCATATTTTATGTTTAATTCGTATGATTAATATATAAAAGCATAATAATATCAGTTTGCGGGCAGCCCTGCGCGATAACGGTTATCAGAGGTTCCGGGAAAGCGATAAATAAATATTATTGTTACTGTACCAACTTACAGTTAACGGGTACGAACCCGTAAATACTAAATAATACATGCATTGTACCTATTAGTTATTTTTATTAAAAACATGACACAATATCATAAAATGTCATACAAACAAAGTAACAAAACCTAAATTTTTATAATTGTGAATAGTGGTTTTGCGGTTTCGTGCGAGTATAAAATATCACCCATGTTAGGTATTCAGGGTGAACATAGCTTTCTAATGGTAAAAGAGTTTCTAAATCTGGTCCACTAGTTTTTGAGTTTATCCATTACAGACAAACAAGAATAGGTACAAGGTTTTCCTCTTCATAACGTTAGTGTAGATTTATGAATACTGAAAATAAAGTGTTATACATGGAAGTCTTAATTAGTACCTATATATTTGAAATGCGATACTAACGTAATTCTGTTTGTTTGTTTTTGATGGCTAAACGTAATCTAAATAGATTAATAACAGATATGGAGGACAATATATTTGAACATAATGAAACGACGATTTTTTTCGGTATACTTCCAGCAAGCGGATGAAGCGCTAAACATAAGTATATGAAGCACATACTACGAGTATTTTGTGCCAAAACCTGAACATTTTCTCACATTACACCAAGAAAAGCTTTCTCCCAGTAAACACGGTTTAACTAACCGCGGGCCGTGTAACACGGCTGTTCTTGTTTCTAACCACAGTGTAGACTGATGGTCTCTTGCCACGCATTACGGGCATACACATAGTTTGTAGACTATAGATACAGTTCGTGCGATTCAACTGCGTCCCTAAGATTAGCCATTTTACGCCTTGCACATGAGTAATGCTTTTATTTCTTTAATTTCTTGACTCCCGTGAAGTCAGGCGGTAGCCAGTTTCAAACAAGCAAAGCCTCTCATCAATGCATGTACGAACAAATTCGCAAGGAGTCAAGTGACAAATTTCAGAGACGCAAAGTTATCTGGAGCGAATTGTACAGATTCCCTTTCCTATGTATCACCTTAAAGCTACTCTTAAAGAGTGCACATCATTATCATCATACCTGATCTCTGATCTTTCTGATCTGCCCTCATCCAAGCCTACCTTCTTCTAGTTTCGTGTTCATACGTTCCGTTACTAAAAATAGTTTCTTAGCATAAACCAGTTCTATGGACATAGACCAAGAAATTGACATCCATACAACAGAATGTTTGTACTAAAGCAGAGAGTTTTGAAATCTTTTTATTTAAAATCCGAAGATTGTCTATTTCCTCCAAATATTGACTACGTATAGGTACTCATAGTCCGTCTCCCCACAAACTTTCATCTCCAGGTAGGCTAGTGCCGGTAAATAAAGAGCGATATTGGACCGAAATCCGTAGATATTAGTCTTACACTATCTGTAAGCGAAGCGCCAAATCTGAGAGACGATGTCTGATTCCAGATGAAGATATCTTATGTTATAGTTATTCAGTCACCCCTTTGACGTCATAATGTTAGTTTGGGGTATCGCTGAAAATCAACGCTGGGACTTTGTCTCGCTGAAGCATTTGATTATGCTGAGCGAGAGCAGTTTTGTGTGGTTATGAAGAATACTCCATGCTTTTTTCGCATCATCAATTACACAATTAAAAGCATTTTACTTATTTATTTTTTCTTCTTTCTTATCCACTAAGAACGTGTAACCTCTTTCAACCTTTTTACTTCCTAAATCTACTATTTTAAAAATGTCGTATTATTTCGTTCATCTTACTGTAATATGCTTCTGTTATCTGTTATTAACAGTGACGTAATCTCTCCTCATGCACTATATCTATTTTTAAGTTTGCAACTTCTACAGACTGCTATCTATTTTTAGCTCTTGACGCAAAATGAGTATTAGGGCTGGTAGGACACCCGCATATAGCATGACCGTATGATTGTCTGTCCGACCGTACCACACACGAGTTCTTGAATCTCCTGGTGTCTACTGATCTATAAATAGAATTTTCAGCATCCATGTATTTTTTTTATTAAACAATGAAAGAAAAAACATTATGAACAACAGCCTTTTGACATAGAAACTACTCGTATGAAGCAACAACTTTATTCAAAATAAAGAATTTAAAATTTTGTCCGTGTCATAAAATTGTTGATTTTAGTTCTGATGAGTCACGCTCGTAAATTCCGTTTAAGTTAAACTGTAACTCTTCTGTTCGAGTGCAGTTAAAAGGTTTGTGGTGCCCCACAATGGTTACTGACGATGACTGTGTATATAGACGAAAGTCTTCCACACCTAAAAACTGAGGTATTAATTATTTGCCGTCCATTCATAATTATCTATGAGTTTTAATAGGTATTGTTACAGTAGATACTTACGATTACAATTTAGTGACTTTACCATCATTTCAACAATAAATATGTTTCATAATATTACAATATTACAAACATTGTCTTGTCAAACATTTGTGTAACTAGTTTTTAAAAATAGTGCATGCTGTGGTTTCCTATAATTGGAGGAGCACAGTAATCAGTTCCTGTAACCATTTACTTATAACCATGTAATTGTATGACCTCTGTTGGAAATCCAAATAATAATAAATAAATAATGTGTTAAACGACAATCCAACACCTACTTTTTACTACGCCCTGAAAGCTCTACTTTTAATACAAAGCACAATAGCGATTGAGACCCGCAGTAACCGAGAACCGCCGCGCGTAACACTAGTACAGCATGACGAGCCACCCCGGCCATAATCAAGTAATTATATTTAATTGACGCTAAGCAAAGTGTGAATTAACCAATTGAGGTTAAACGCCGTCACAATTGAGACCGAGCCTTTGATGATGGAGTTGAACCTAGGTATTGTTTTGTACTGTAAGTATTATGCTTTTAGGGATTAATAGTTGCAATGCAAGCTGTACTGTGTGTCCCATAGGTCCGATGATGTATCTAGCTTAGATTAGTAGATAAAGGATGTTTTATTCAAATATTGTATGCACATGGTTTTGAAACAAGGAATGTCTACCGTACCAGCTTTAGTGTTAAGTTTAAACCATCAAGGAACAAAGTTAATGTTCCAAACCTTATACTAAAACCGCTACTTTTTAAAACTACGTTTTATAATATGGTGGCAACCTAGGTATTTAGATGATTCCAATACTTTATAATTAGATATAGAAAAAAAAACTGTTTCATTCTCTAAAAAGTAACTGAAGATTATACTAGATAGCAATAGTTCGCAGCTAGTGTAGAACTATCATCTCACACAGCAGCATGATTTGTTTCCAAAAAATCATTTGTATGTCGAGTTCATAATACATACAAGTCAGCACACATTTAGTATTTCCCTCACTGTCTATGAGCCAGATATTCTAGATATATCGTAAACTACGGTCCTTGGACTTACTTACGATAAAGCTGAGCGATGACGCGCGACGTCTAGCAAAAATCGTGGTCGGAATCCGCAACGAACGGAGAAAAATAAATAGCAAGAAAACAAGGAAAATATGAAAATATTGCTTGCTTTTTTGTGTAGATGAAACATAGAATATAGTGACTATAAGATAGCGATGGGTAAGCGAATTTTAGCTTACAGAAAGACTCAGCGCCTGGTTCACCACCTACGAATAAGTTCCAGTTAGTATATTTGGTACTTAATTTCATACAAATTCTGAACCATTTAGAATTTATTCGGTAGGTTGTGGCTATTTGGGCAACGTAAAACTGGTCCTAAGAAGTAAGTCGTTTGGAAATTGAAGCTAAACAAAGCATATTATGGAAAGATTAAATCGTTCTAGTGTCAGTTTTGTGCCATATTCATCGATCTCTATTCTATAAAATCGGTGTGAAAGCACCTGTAATTAAATCTTCTACGAATTGCAAACATATTAATTTTGATATTTAATAATAATAATTGGTGTGTTATCTTATCCAAGAATTATTTATTATAATGCGAGTTCGTTAAGAAACTCTCAGTAATATAGCCCTAAGTTCGCTTGCCATAGATTAAAAGTAACATCCCATAAAACTGTCGGCGGTCGGTACATTACAGCATAGGTTACTTATACCATGAACTCGCAAGTGTAGCAGAGATTAAGCTAAAATTGTGATAGATTGCTAAAGCTTTTGTTACTATATCAACTACCAATCCATATCAATGACAGAATTTCTGTACCTACATCAATATTGAACACAAAAGACAGTCGTCTAGTTTCCATGAACTCCTAGTCAACTCTCGCTCTCGTTGTCAGAAGACAAAAAGCAATAAACAATAGAACAATAACGTTACGATATTTTGTAAGTATTCTGAGATATAAACGAATAATCCCCGCATGGACAGGGGCGGATGGGGGAGCAGGGGTCGCGTGGCAACCCCGGAGACACATCGCCCACAATTTGTATTGCCGAATTAATCGATCTCCCTTTTATGATATTTAATAAAAGGTTTTATGAGTTTATGCAGCCCTGGTATTGACATGCTGGTGCATTGTTAAATTTCCAATTATGGAGAGAATAAAAATAACAGACAACTTTCGGTTTATCTTATCTGCAAACTTTGTTAGGTTTTATTATGTTTTTTGCAAAATATCCATTAATTCTTAACCACTTTAAAAACGAATGAAACCGCCTTTTAGTGCAGGATCTCTAAAAGTTGCTTCAAGTAAAGCCCGAAAAGTTAACTTAAAAGTTTGTTCAGTGCGGCTCTCATATCCTTGAGAGCTAACAAACTTAATCTCCTGATAACGTAGCCATTGCACTGCCTTTATAGGCGCCTTATATAGGTACCTACATGGCGCTTGGCTAAAGCAGTGCCCTATCGGGTCTTCCATCGATCCAACAGACAAACTATGTGCATCGATCCAACAGACAAACTATGTGTATAGTTTTGTTGGACATCGTACACATTATAAATGTTACATGTACCTTTTATTCAATAAATAAATAAAATAATAAATATTGTATATTTTTTAAATACAATTAGAACATGTGAAATGTGGAGTTCTAATAACAATTTATTATAAAGCATTATATTAAAAAAAAAACAACACAAAACAAATCCTCTCATTTAGAACATAATAAAACTTTGTCTTCTAAAATTGGTATCCGATATGTACAATTCGTTGCATATGCAAATTGATTCACCGGTACACCAATTTGGTCCAGTCATTTAGGTTGTACGTGACAAAATATATGCATACAAAATCCGTGTGTATAAACCACCCAGGTGTAATGTATTGAAAAGCTTACAAACAACATATATTCGAACATAAGTTTAACTTCGTCAGGTTACATAAATGGTAAACTAACTTTGTTTACGTTGTGACCGATAGAAATATTTTCCATTTTTGCAGCGGTCCGCGTTTTCTCTTTGCAGCCAAAGAGATGGTTTCGTCATTTTGAACCACAGACAGGACTTATCATTTCCATGCTGTAAAAATAGAAGCTGAAAACTGTTTGAAAATACCGCCTTTTACGTTACTATTTATTTTGCGGTTCATCGTGACAGTTGTCGAGAACTTACGGACATAATTTTAGTTTTAAATCCTGAATACGAGTTTGATTCCGTTTATTTGTTTTTTTTTTTAGTTATTTTTAAAAAATAAATAGCTGAACCTTTAAGATGAATTTTCGAAGTATTTTCATAGAATTATCCAGGCATATAAGCTATTTTTTTTTATTATGCATATTTTCGTTAGGACCCTGCGTAATACGGAACGCATTCCGGTAACATAGTTCTGTCTGGCTGTAATTAAAACGAATTCGCTGTATGTTCATCCCGCGGCAAGCGTGTAATGGAACCGCATTTATTTCGAGAATCCTCGTCGGATTCAGATTTTTGTGCTTCTGTATTGAAAATTTACTGTGGCGGAAATACATAGTGCTTTTACTACGGAAAGGATACTTGTCTAAACATATTTGTTGATGAGATGTGAGAAATATGTGAGAAATAAAAAAAAATAACGCGATGATCTCGGAAACTACTGGTCCGGTTTTCGCTATGCCTGTTGATCGAGGAAGACTATACATTACTATTAGATACGGGTACAATGCAAAATCACGGTAAAGTTTGTAGTAGCATGCGCACTTACTATTTTCTAGTAGTTACACTAGCAACACTGGCGACTATCCTAATACTGTGTGAGGTGTCCTCCCAAAGAATAGGCATTTGAAAATTTACGAGTTACTGCACTAGACCTCACACATTCACATCCCTTTCTCATCTTCTGGTCATTTTATTATCACCTATTGTATTGCCTATTGTTTGGACGCTCATAACGCGTAATAACATATTTATTGCAAGTATTCGTGAAATTAATTTGTCATTGGTGTCTTCTTGAGCTCGTAAGACCACCCTGAAGGCAGATAGTACCCAGGTGTGAGGATCCTTATACATTCCTTTTACGGCTAGATGAATTATAGCGTCAAAACAATAAAATATCTTAATTTATGTGGTTATTTATAATTATGACAAATAACAAAAGAAAACAATTACAGGCTTAGCTGGCAGGTGAAAGAAATGTCATCGCCTATTGCCGGTTCTAGTCATTAAAGATGTTAATAACGTTTGCAATTAGTTATTTTACCATATCGTTGCGCCTCTTCATCTTTTAGATAATTCATTAGCGCATAAACCCACACACGGGCGATATAACGTGCGATCGATCGCGTGGAGATCCGGCGATAACAGCGATCGTGCGATACCGACCAGCCCTGTCCAAATTATAACTAGACTGCCATGCCGTGTTAAATGTTCCAGCAAGTAGATATACAGGTAATAATAGCTATATCAAGATAGTATCAAGCGATGTTATCATCATAGCCTTAGTCTAGCGATCAATCAAGCAAAACTAATCTTTAGATCGATTCGTGGTCAATGTTTGGATACTTATCGCATCTACGAAAATGGGAGTTCATTTTGACTCTATTTTGAATAAAGAACTTTGGTATGTTAATTCTGGAATCATAGTACTTTAAATAATATTTGTAATGAAGAACACTACGTTTTATTGTGGTTACAATCATTTTCGTGTGAATTTTTAGCTTTTGATGGATTTATGTTACTGTCTGTAATATGTATAACAGAATATACTATTTAAGGCTTGAATAGGTCTAAAATCCAATAGAAAACTAAATTCGAAATCGCATAACATACACAGCGGGCTACTAGAAGTTGTAGGGGGCTACTTGGGGCACTTACGCATTACTTACGCATCAGGTTCTCTGCAGTTCGCTATGTTGCTAAAACTCGTAAAGATACCCAAAACGAAATGAGCACAAGCTCCAAACAGAAAGTCGACTTAAATTAACTTCACGAACTATTCCAAAATGGTATTCTAATGCCGTTTCGAGAATTGCGCCGGTATTCCGGGAAGGTCCTAATACCGGCCCTTTTATGCGATGCCCTTAACTTTTCAAATGGGTTAGCATAATTTATTCTCTGCATCTCTCACTGTTTAATAGGACAGATTTTTTTAAGTCTATTTTTTTTTCTTTTTTTATGTTCTTTTTCGTTTCGTTCAACCAGGTTCTGAACTAAGGACGATCGTGTTTTTCTTATTTCACAATTTCGAATGATTAGTTCTTTTGATCAGTTTTTTGTTACGTTCGCGAGTTAACAATCGCTTTTTTGTTAATTGAACCTTGTGGGGTTTATTAGCGTTATTTGAAAAACTGATCGGAGACAGATGTTTTGTTATGGATGCGATTTTCTGGATTGTTAGGTGAAACTGAGCGGAACGTCTGAGTGAATATTGTTATTTCGTTTTTGAGTGTCGTGAATGAAGTGTGATTAGAAACCGTTTGCTGAAGTAAGCAACTCGGTCAGTTGGATTCGCGTTCACGGTTAAAACTATTTAATTCTTTTGATATAATTATGTGTGGACATAGTGAACTACAGAGAAGGTTATTGATTCTTCGATTGGGTACATCAGAATGAAGTATTTATCACAAACATAGGATAGATAAACTGCTGTTTTTTTTTTTTTAATTTCAATTCTTTAGGCTTTCTTACGTTACATCAGTTTATGATAATTACTTAATTAGTGGAAATAATCAACAACAGCATTATTATGTAAATATTCAACAACAGGTTATATATGTATATTCCCATACTATTATTAAACAGTCCAAAGATTATATAGTCAATGAAGTACGACTAGAAGCGTATGTAGTGGAATTAATAGGAACTTGTATTCATGTAAAATTTTAATTAAATTGCGTTTTATTACTTTTTTTTTAGTCAAGAAAGCTTTTTTTCTACCAAATACTTTGTACCTATTTTTGTGAAATTATATTATCTATTTTAATACTATTTGCGATGGAGCACACGATATTACAAAACATTCTGGATTTGATACACGTAGGCGATCTTTAGGACAGCTAATTTTACAAAGGACAACCACTAAACCTACCGGTCAAGTTATTCATTCCATTCGCTCCATACTCCGTGTCCAAGTAGTTTTGTTCCGCTAGGTGAGTCTCTCCTTATTAAATGATAATTTAATTGCTTCCAAACTACACACAATGTTTTGAAGAAAATGTTAAGAGAAACACCTCACATTATCGCCTAACGAGCGACTGTGTAAAATTGACCGGAAAATGCTAAATTACTGTTTTTCTACAGTTCATTATGGGTGCAACAATAGATAAACATTAGAACTAGGTTTCGTTTGAACGGTACGTTATTTGATGGGGCGCATTTGAAGTGTAGCTACAATATCTACCAAGTTGAGACATCTTTTTCTTATAATTATGTGGCTTTTTTGTCTTAAAGACCCGGTCTGTGGAACAAAAAACATAATACTTTCAATGCTCACGCCTGTACCTATTGTCCGATATCTGTGACGTCACACCGATCATTGGCCGACCTCGCCAAATTGTTACCTCTTATCGTTACTGTTATTCTGGTGCATTGAGCTCTCGAGGTTATGGCGACGACTAACCAAATGTGCTTTATCTGCAGTTGTTTTATATGGAAATATTTTATTTTTATAGATATAAACTTAAATTGCAAAAATGTTAGCTATGTAAGATTACTAGGGCTTTACTGTATGAAAAAGCTATAAGTACTTAATAATAATTATTATAAATGCGAAAGTGCCTAAAAACACTGATCCGGTTGAAATTAAATTAAATTTGATGAATATCATATTTTTAATTAGCTTGAACCACGGGGAATAATCAAGCTAATCCCATTATACGAGTGTAAAAAACGGTCATAAAAAATTAGGACATAGAATAACCTACGCAAGTTAACACAAGTAATCATAACAAAACCCTCTTTCCCCTATCGCAAAAAGGTGATGAATTTACTATACAACTTACGAACTGCTATTACGAACTTTATTCAATATTGCATAAAATTATACACTGACTGGTGTAATAAAAATAAACTTAAAATATGTTTTTAAAACTTGTCCCGACGACATTCATCTATTAGATTTGAAAGTGAACCAAGATTCGGTGTACCAAGGCGACAGATATCGAAAGAGCTGGCATTACGTAAAACACTCGAGTGGTATTCCTTCTGAACGCGCAGTGGCGATGATGACGCATCCGCTAAATTAGGCACGAAAATTACTTTGTTTACATTATTTATGAACGTATTGTCAGCAACGTGTTAATTAAGTAATGTATGCACGATTGATTTGGACTATATTTTAAAATGTTGTGCATAATAATTTTGTAAATAACATTGCGTTGTTGTTTTACTATCAACGCGTGGGTTGATAATTTTTAAAAGGTTTGATTTGTAAATTTGCCTCTTACATCTACTATTTTCTTATTCTGAAAGTTTTCGCATTCAATTAACCATATTTGTAATTATAAATAAACATAATTATTTTAAGGTGTTTAAAATAAAATGATTATTTAACAAGACAAATGACGTTTCAGCTGTTATATGGTATTTTTAAAATGCCAAGTAATTTTATAATGGGCATAGATGATAACGTGTAGTGTGTTCACAGGTGGTGAGGTGGTTCAACACGAGAGGCGATGCTGGGCGGGGCGGCGGGGGGCGCCCGCTCCCGCCCGCCCACTGATCTGCCACAAGGTATGTTAGCCTAGTACTCTTACTGATGAAACACACATATTTTTTTATGCTATTCATAACAAAATATTTTTTGTCGGCATCTTAACAATTTTCAAGGCGGTGGAAGAATTATTTAAAAACAAAGAAATAATAAGTCCACATTAACTTTTCTTTTTATGGTATTAAAATAAAAGAACAATATAAAATGTAAAATAAGTATGTTAATAACTAACTGTACGTACAACTACAAGTTCTTTGTTTGCCTTAATTTGTTGTAAACATTAATTAGGAATTACTCAATTTATATTATTACAGTAAAACAAACACCGGGTCTGAGTTATCGCAGCTAAAATAAATATTTTATCCACAGGTGTGGCTCGGTTCCCTCTGTACTCTCTGTTCCCGACGCAGGCCGGCAACCGACCCACGATACACAAAGGTGGGTTCATACACGGTTTACTTTAATTGTTCACTAATATAACTTAGGTAGTTAGGTTTTATAACTAACTCATAGGACGTTGACTCTGTCTACGTTAAATTTTAATAAGCTGTATTTTTTTACTCCATGTATTTTTTGAATGGAGTTGAATAAAAGCTTTCGAGTTATTAAAAAAATAGCTAGGCTGATGTGACAGTTAAAAGCAGTATATTTCTTCGTCTTTAAGAACAAACAGGTACTTATAATAACAAAATGCGTCCCCCCCACGAAGCAATTTAACATTTTAAGTGTTACCTACCAATTTGTGCTAACTAATTTCAACATTTGTGAGTTTATTTGTGAATTTTACAGTCAGTAAAACTCTGGCTTATTATATTTATGAAAGCTAATCTTAACCAAACTATCGAAACAATAGCTTAGTTTGTATTGTAACACTATTGCGAAATTGACGTATTTTTTTTTTTCATTCAGTACTGGTCACACAATGCAAAACTGATCTTGACCTACCAGGCAAACATAAGTTCAAGAGAACAAATATCGTAACGAATATATGATTAGGTACTGCAACAGAAACAAAACAAAGACGATATGAGTTAATGTTCTTGTAACCGGGTTACACATCGCGTGATGTCTGCCAGAGCCTTGGGCGACAGGCGTGAGGATATGTCTGACATGACGTTTCTGACAGACGGCTCACCGGTGGTTCAGCTGGCGATAAAACATGTTTGGGTTATGAATACTCCTGGGGGCAGAGATCGTTTGGATCAGGAATGCATAAGATTGAGAAGTTAACAATAATACTGCGTGTTCCAAATCTGGCACTTATGATCCAGGATTCCTTTGAAGATTCAGGGCTAGTCAGGCTTTTCTGTATATGGAATAATACGCAGTAGACTGGTATTGGACTGGTTTTTCAACTTTCGGCAAGTGTATGTACGTAAATAAGAAGTTAATCAATGAGCGGCCTTCTACAACTCATACCGCAATGTAAACAAAGTAGACTCCTTTAAATTCTATACCTACCTAGGCAATGTAAGATCTTTGCTTAAATCGGAAAAGGGCTGCGCCATTGCTAGTCTATTAAGCCCTTAGTGCCGTAAAGTTATAGCAAACTATGGTCATGTTTAAATTTAAAAGATTCCATGCAAAGGATAGAAGGCAGCTATATATGTAGAACAGTTTATTACTGTGAACTCATTTCAAATACTTACTTCAAAAAATGCATCGCATAACTAATTTCTCGCTGTCAGTCCCGAACCCACCACGTTTGGTACGTCCACTGCTTCTCTTTTATCAGCTTCTGAAGATTGTTTCTTAAAGGGTTGAACCTCCGACTGGAGTGGAAAATTCAAATAAGTATAAAATTATAATATTTTTCTAAGTTGACATTAGATACGAGTATAGACGTGGAACTTATCATTCGCGGTTATAATGTACCTCACAGTAGTTTTTGCTTAACTTAACTTTTTTCAAATCAGAAAGTTCATTCAGTTCAAATGTTTCTCGATGTATTTTTAATAAACACTATAGTAAGTTTTCATTACCAGTTATCGCACTCTCCTGAAACATGACAATCAGGTTTTCGTAAATCCTCTAGAAATATTTAAAATTTGTTTATTGTAAAGGTCTAGGTTTTGCTTCGGTTTGTAAATTCTATTTTCCTTATTTTAATCACAAATGGAATGTTTTGTAGCAAGACATGCATATAAAATCGCGGCTATGTTTTGAGGTTCCGAATTAAGGCGATTAGTTACGCGGCATGACTCGTGAGCGACCGGAGTGGCACCCGTGAAATGTGGGACAACATACCAACACTGAATTACTTTTTGTAATAAAATAAACAACATTTAATTGATCGAGCCACTGGGGTCTTATGCTGACCTAGTTATTTTAACTTGTGCTGCACCAGAACTTTTCTGACGACCTCTAAAATAAATGCCTTCTTATTTAGTTCGACTATGAATTTGCTATTTAATTTAGAATTTTTCGATTAACCTGGGATATAATTAATACTTGTTTAATAACATGTAGGTATCATAATTATTGTATGACTTCACCGGTAACTTTTTGTTTATGAAAACCTTCCCTGCGCAACTGCTTATAATATACACATGTACTTAGTTACTTGAAATGCTAATATCATGTGCAAAAAAAACTCCTAAGAAATGTTTCTTATTAACTGAAAATTAATATTTTATTATTACAGCAGGTTTCCTATAAACAACGATTCTTGTATGTATTATAATGCTGTTATTGGTAGATAGAATGTTAATGCGTATAGAATACGATGGGACATTTATGTATATGCGACGTAAATATGAGCACATGTGTGCGCGGGAGTTGCCACTGTCGAGTGACACTCCATAATTAAGGTCTTAGATCCCTTGGGCCTCGACAGAAATAGATTCTTTGTTCGCTAATGTAAAGAGTTCTCGTGTTTATTTTGAAACTTGGTTTTAGTATTTCTGTTCAAAACTGGCTAGGATAAGTTATTATTTGTAGTTTTAAAATTAGTGAGTCTGACAATTTTAACTTTAGATGTTTATGTACAATTCCTTTCCCTATAGGATTATTATTTATTGTCAATAATAGCATTTGAAAACGAAGTCTAAGCACTAACAACTACTATCAATAATGTTCAAAGGTACACACAATATATAGGTACGTATAACTACCGTTTAGACATTGCATCTGGAACTGTATACTTCAGTATTTATTTGCATTACGTAACTATTACTATTTTTAGCCAAATATTTTTTGCACACAAAAGTAAACATTCAACATCTGCTAATGCCTGTCTCAAGATAAGAAAGAGACAGCAATATGTTAGTGCTCAACGAAAGACCTAAAGTTACTAGGATATCATAATTCAGCGATAGTTTTGAGCACTAGATTTTCCTAGGTCTACTAAGGCCGCATAACTCAAAAGGTTAATTAATCCAGTTGTTCCAGTGACGGAGAGTTTGTTCTCTACGTCGCTGTCGACGTTCGGGGTGCCGACGCCTCCTCCCAACTCCCCCTACTCGCCGCTGCAGCTGGAGTTGCTCAACTGCTCGCAGCGGGTTCTTCTCACCGATAAGTAAGTTTGATGACACACTTCTGACATTTTACAATAAGCACTTTTCATTCGTGCTGTTCTAAACGTAGATTGTTAGGTAGACAGGCTTTTATTGTGAAGATTCGTGTTCCCCTGATATCTCCAGAGGTTTAACTTACACTAATGGAAGTATTTTAGCAACTTTTGGATTTCCAAATGCTTCCTTTTACTGACTCTGCTTCACTCAGCAAAGTTGCTTAAGCAATATGGAGAATTTCTTCGAATGTTTAAATATCTATCTTAATTCTGTTTTTTTTTCTGGACAGGGATCACAATAAAATGGAAGAAGCCAAACTGGGCAAAGCTTGTCTTCCTGATTCTTTATGTTGTCCTGGTGACCAGCGGCAGATGCTGGACAATATCGGCGTAATGCAGCCGCTTACTATCAAGACCGAACAAGCAAAACGGTCATGCAACACTTGCCTCACAAATTCTCCTAAAAAGGTAGCGAAAATGGATATCAATACTGCTATGTTTTTCGTAAGAAACTATTTATTTTTTATTTTTCACCGACTGTCGAGAAGGTTTAAGTTTTACGTATCTTGTAGGTTTGCCAATATGGTGAATGTACTTTTTTTTATTTTCTGCAATATCAGGGTTTAAAAATCATGGGGATTCCAAAACGCTGTATCATTAGCATATAAAAAATACTAAGTGAAATATTATGTATTTATGACCTTTATTATCCAAACAAAATAGGGTTGTGAATATTGAAGAGATAATAAATATACGCCGAAAATAGAGCTAATAAATTATTTATCATCAAATAAATATTCTTCAAGAAAACTAAAATTATTTAAGTAAATAAAAAAAAAATAGTTTTCTTCATATTTTATCAGAATTTTATATATTCTAAAACGATGTAAATTAATTTTAAATTCTAAATATTTTCCTCAACAGGTTATGCATGCCGACAGTGGGTGTAGTCGAACAAATCCCGTTACCTGGCTGGGGGTTACGGGACAAAATGTGCAAGTTCAGGTGAAACGGGAACCGCAGCACGTCCAAGTTTCAGAACTGGTTGCCGTCAAGCTTGAGCAAGCGTCGCCTGGTAACAAGCCAGACCACCCGCCTCCGGCGATACCGGCATCGCTAAACAACGGTAAGCTTCTATGGTCTTATACGCGCCTAGTACATTCGCAGCGTGTTATGCGAGACAGCAATGAGAAAGAAAATTCCTCATTGCTATTGACGAATAATATAAAATACTTTGCCTGTAAAAAGGGTTTGTCGAAATGAGTTAATGAATTCATAATTACAATAAATACCAAGATTGCCCAATATGAAATATCTGATATTCAATTCAAAGATTTATGTTTTTTTACAAAACGAACTTCGGCTTTTGGGCTTGTTAAGAACAGTCCGACTCGACATTCTAAAATCGAATTGTAATTCGAAGTCATCCACGTCATAACACAGTACCATCATACATATCCTGATTTTCTGTTCGGTTTTATTTTATGGCTCGAATTGTTATCAGGTTCCATTCCCGTTGGTATCGCTGTCGCTCGACAACGAGTAGGCGATGCTGGGCTCCTCGCAGCGTTGTCTCAAAAAGACAACCAACAACGCATGCACGATATCGGTAAGTTATTTTATATCATTTGCATGTAGACAGAATAGATAGTGAAAATAATTTTCTATAACTGTCCAAACGTAGAAAAACGCGGAAAGTTTTGCTTGTGAAAAAGTTTTTATCTTGTTTGTCATAGGCAGCCGCTATCGATGGCGCTGAGCTATCGACCGTTCACGACAACCTTTTTGATGTTTCTGTTGGCCTGGTACCTCTATGTATTTACTATGATGCGCTTGATCATGAAAAAAAAGTAAATCAAACTTTATTGATGGTCAAATAGGTTGTTCTAGAAGAAGTATGCTTGAGGCACTGAAAATAAGGCTTAATATTGCGTGAGCCATTTTTAGCAAATTACAGGTTGTTCCACTTTTTTATAGATATTACGAAGCTTCCGTGTTCCGTTAGTCAGTATAAGCCTGCGTTTGAATAACAAATCGACATAGACTAGATTTGGTTCCGGTGGAACCAATAAAAACAAAATTGAACGTTCGTCAGACTCGTAATTCAAATGTCTAGATTAATTGATTGCAAGTTTGAAATGAAATCGGGCTGTTATCGCGGCATCGCGCCGAATCGCTTCGATCACGCGAGCACAGTTTTGATAGTAGGTACCTTGAATTATAGCTACATACAATGAATAAATAACAAAAGTCGTTGTGCCTAATGTACCTACATTATTTATGTGCAAGCATAAATAATAAGGCGCTACATTGTTGCAAACTACTAAGCTTTTCTTTGGAATAACTTCTGACAATTTGTTATTAGCTGTTACTTTGTTACCGTTTCATTATTAATTATGTCATACAACATTTATTTCTTCACTAGCTTCCGCGTCCCGAGTGAACTACTTCCTGCAGGTAGCCTGTAGGTTATTCTGATATTATAAAGCTTTTTTTTACTGCCAAGTTGAACCAAAATCCATCCAGTAGTTATAAGCAAAAATGATCGTTGGATTCATTAGTTCAACACATCCATGAAACTTGTTAGTAAACGTCAAGTAAGTCTTTCCTGCCATGATTTTGATTCAAAGCTCTCAATTTTACATTTACATTAATCGGAAGCTACTGTTTTGAATGGCGCCGTTAGGCATCGGCTATTATCGACCGAATGTGGAAATCGTTATGTATGTAGGAATTTAAATCGCCATCATTTCAAATTATCTTCTGTTTAGCTACCGGTTTTATATCGCGTGTTCTATAATGGTAGCCACTGAGATTTTGCGTGTATTTGCCACCTAATTTTCTTGCCACTTTTTTATGAATATGTCATAAAAATTTGACTTACATTTTCATTGCTATAATTTTGTATTTTTACAGCATAGTAAATAAGTAAAAATGATAATAGTTTCACATAAACCTATATTTCACAGATAACTTTATTAAAAACGGGAAAACGCTTTGGTTAAGCACGAAGCTTGATATGGACGTCAGTCTGGTAGATAATAACTCCTAGACTCCTCTGTCTATTAAAGAGAGCCGGAAATTAACGTCACCATACCATTAAAAAGTGCTGAAAAAAGTGTACGAACAAACCAATAAAAACTACTCAACACTTATATTTCATGCCTTAATTAGTATATAAAAAAGCTATTGTCATAAACAGGTTTTATTTACAATTCATAAAACTCATATTTATTCCCTGAAGTCGTTACATCAAACGATTTTTCCCCATTTATATTAAAAAAAAAACTTTGCTCGATCATGTTGAACGCTATTACCTATAACGATGCAAGTGCGGTTTTCCTCCACGGTTCTACGACACCATAGCTCGACATTTAATTTATCGTAATTATGTATAGTTTTAATTATACGTGTGTGCGTATCGGCCTTTGTAAAAGAGATTTATGGCATAAAAGCGCGTCTGTATCCGACAATTATATGCTAATCAGATATTACAGGCTTGTTTGTTACATATGCAACATTCGAGTTCTATGTTGCAAGTGGCCATAAGGCATTGTAACGTTTTTCGCTGTTTAGCAAATTTAATAATAGGGAAGGAGTCTTTTTCTATTCAGCAGATCAAATAAATGACGGTTTTGCTGCAGAGCAAAATTAGATTTTTACTCTCTTGTGGGACAAACCTAACGCCAAACTAGAGTGACCTACCTACGTATGAAAATTATGGGATAACCATAAAGACTAATAAACCAAAGAATGTAAACTACCATGTTTTAGTACTGATAAAACAAATTTTAAATTCGACCTCGAAGAAAAAAATTCGTAGAACTCAACAAATTCTATAGATCTACTACATTTATTGAAAGAGCGAATAATATTATCACAGGAAGTAAGGAAAACTAGTCAACCTATTGTTACTGATTACTATTATTAAAATGTCAATTAACAGCAAGCAGGTGGTTTTTCAGTAATTACAAAGTGGCAAACGATCTTTCGGTAAATTGCAATTATTATATGAATATTGAATATTCTAGCAGCCCCTTTAATTGTGCATAGCTCGCCATAGATGGTATCGACAGTCGTGCGCAGAATATATTCATTAAATATAATATTTATCACGCATTGAAGTTTATTGCGTATTAAAACTTTATGCAATGTAATGAGCTTCTTCAAATCCTACTACTATTATAAAGGCGAAAGTTTGTAAGTTTGGATGTATGGATGTTTGTTACTCTTTCACGTAAAAATTACTGAATGGATTTGAATGAAACTTTACCACAATATAGCTTATACATCAGAATAACATATAGGCTACTTTTTATGCGGGTATGTAAAGTACTTCCCTCAGAAAGCGGGTGAAACCGCTGGCGGAAGCTAGTCCAATAATAAAACTTAATATGTTCTTCCGATTATTGACTTTCTTAATTAACTAAGTTCATCATCAAAAGCATTTCCAGTCTCAGTCATTCAGTATCAGTCTCTTCCATATACCTACTCTTGTAATGTAACTAAGCAAAGTGAATTTACCCATTGGTCTAAATACACGTTAAAATCAACACTTTTCACACAGACATATCCTTCTGTTTTCACACAAAGCTATTAAAACCTACATACAGAAAAACATTTCGATAAAATCTCCACATTGCTTGTTTTACAACCCAGTACAACATAAAATGTCCATATAATAAAAATATATATATTTTTTTGTATATTTATTTCCAAAGCTATTGCATGACCAAATCGATACGAAGGGGTTGAACAGTGAATAAATGCAGTAAAGCCAACACCTGCTGTTTCGACGTGAATGCTTAAATTATTGACGACGTAAACGACGTTTGTTAATTCAATGACTAAATTACTATCAATTTTATGACTATTTTGGCTTGCAACTGCATTTACCTCTATAAACGTATAGTTATAATTTTTATGTCACAATTGCTTTTATTTTATATCTTCATAAATTTTAGTTTACACTTTTGCAGGTCTTTTCATTTCACTCAAAACTGTTTTAGCCATCGCGTATCGCTTTAAATTCACTAAAAATAATATTTTTTATAATTCACTAGTGGAAAAATCATTTAAAAACAATTGTTTTTAGCAGGGACTGCATAATACCAAGATATTTTTCTATCAAATTCAGCACATATGTTGTATACAAATGTATTTGCGTAACTAATGACGTAAATTCTAACTATTTATTAAGTGGACAAAAGCTGAGACTAACCTAGAATTAGGCTTAGCGTAACATTATATAAGTGATACATCATTAAATTTTATGTCACACTTAACATTTTGCCCTAGCCCTTTTACGACAAAGGTGTCCGTGACACAATAAAGGGACACCATAATTATTTTGTACTTTTTGTACTACGCGTTATTATGAAATAACTCATTCTTTTATCACATAACCACTACTAATGCCACGTTTTCATGCTTTACCTACATTAATTCATTCTTTTTATTCTGTATTAGATGAAATTTGCATTGACAGACATGCTCATAGGGTACCTCTAGTGGCAAATAATATATGAAGTCGTTTTCCTAGGATGTGGTAGCTGGTATTCGATATGTTTAGTAAATAAATCGAAATCAATAAAGTAATAAGCAGATAGAATAGATATTTTTTTGTGCATAGTTGGTAATCCAAAAAAGCGGGCTTCTTGTTAATGAAGCAATGTTTATGAAGCAACGTGCGGAATACGGACCTCGCTCCCGTTCTACACAGATAACATCGCGAAAGCGAACGGATATTATCACGTTCAAAATTATTTACACTGCAAAAACGCACCGGCTCCGACCAATTACATGCTAATCACAGCTTTACAATTACTGTAACGGCATCCGCGGTGCCTTTTATGTAATGCAAAAATATTTTTTGTTGTTTTTATTTTTAGAGCATGCTGTATGTTGTGCGTGTTGGACAATGTTGTGCGTCATCGTTACAAATTGTGTCTGATGCCTTTTCGTGTTCTTATTTTATACCTACAAGTAAAAAATGACACGTTCTGTAAAAAATACCGGCCAAGTGCGAATCGGACTCACACACGAAACGTTTGATACATGGCTGTTGTATGGGAGATTCCCTTTAAAATAAGTAATTATTCCGTGAAACGTGAAAAACTGAAATAAACACGTTTTTTGAATGGGAGAATATTTTATAGCATCCACAGTACCTGAGAACTATTTTAAAATAGGCATCCAAAAAGCATCCCCCTGCAAATATTTCCTCTTACCCCTTCGGGGTACCATCATCACTCGCGACATGATCTATGTCGCAACTACAAAGTTGACTTTCATATACCAGGGCATCATGACTTTGAGAAGTACTCATACGTTAAATTGTAGTAAGATTAATGCACAAATAAATTCATCTGACGTTTAAAATTTACCTTTACCGGTATTGTTATAAAGCCTTTTTTTGCTTGCCGTATGTATTTCGTTTAGATAAATAATTGCCACGCAGCAAGTGGTCGAAAACATGTGGGCTATCTGTGACGATCATTATGAATTCCTTGTATTATGAAACGTTTATTGCTAGGAATGCAATGGAAGTATGACATTGAAGTGGCTTGTGTCTACCTAAATTACCTTTTCAAAATAGGGTTGTTCTCTTCTGTATTTTGAAGCGTCCCTATATTTTTTGGAACTGATATTATAAGTATCAGTTGCTATTTTATAGACAAAGTAAAAACATTTCTTATTTTCAATGACATCACTTCACTGGTAACGTTACAAACTCGAATGACTTCTTAGAAGCATTCTCAGTAAGCAATTATTTATTTACGAGAACATAAATTATCTTACCCGTATTACTTACTCAAGGATTTCACCTGAGAAGCTAGCGATAGTGTCGGGTAACGAATGGACTTACGTGGTTATGCTTAGTCTTATAAAAGATTAATGTGAAAAGTATTCTTCTTTTGTAACAAAATGGTGGAATGGAATTTGTTTGTAATTTTATTCGCATGATAATACGCTTAGAACGCAAAAAGGCAGTTTCGTGTTTCAGTCTTTGCTAGAAAACTAGAGAAAAATGAGAATTACTGAAAAAGAACTATGATAGGATGATACTCTTACGTAGAGTTCATAGCTACATAATTAATATTTTGATCAATAGCACCGTGGACAGGGAAATAGTCTCTTAGCTCTGGTGGTTCTCTCCAACGCATGTGCTGCATCCAACGGCTAGAATATTTTCTAATCACGTCGCAACAATTCGGTCCCCCGCCCGTCACAAACATTTGGCGAGCTTCCCGCCAATCCACGCCCAGGGCTGGCAACGCCCGCCAATTTATGACTAGCATAGTTTTTTACTAACCACGCTATGGCAATTCGCAGATAACATTACTTACTGAAATTTTAGCGCCTATTCAGAAGCTTGGTTTATGTAGATACAGATAAGCAGTAATATAACGGTATAATATATTATCCATTGTTGCATTCAGTAGTTAGATGTCGATAAATTACCAATTATGAGTGGTTGACATACGTGAATTTATTATAACGTTAAAATTCCTTCAATCGGCTTATTATTTAAATAATACATTATTAAAACGTTAACAGACAAGTAACACTCATAAATAACATAAATTTGCCAACCCTGTTTGAGGCTGTCTACAAGTCTCCCTTGCACGGCGACCCTTGCTCGACCCTAGCTTCCGTCTGCCGAGCTGATCGTACAAACCGCCTCCCTCGCGCTATTCTCCTAGTACATTTCATGACGTTTCTATTCGACCGCCAACGTTGCATGAGTTGAGGACATCGAGCGAAAACGTTTGATAACTTAATAAATCAAACAGTTTGAAGGTAGTTTAACACGAAAATCACCCTAAACAGATACCTACAGTCGACAGTGGTCAACATCTTTCTAGAAAAGAATAACTATGTTTGACAAAATAAGAAATTATGAAATTCCCTAATTTCAAAAACCGGCAACTTTCTTTTGTTATATTGTTGCAAATTAATTTACACACTAACGCTCAACAACAAAAGGTTTAATTTCATTGATTGAGCTTGAAAATGCCAAAACATTGATAGTTTCCTACCGACCAAATTTAGGTCAATAAAGAAATAATTCACGGTGACTGAATAAATGACTGTTACGAATTGTGCGTTGATATAATAAACAGACAGACAGCCCGTTAAACACTAATTTAGCTCTCAATGGTTACCGCATCAATCATAGTTGAAAGTAATTACTTGGTTGATATCTCTTGACTAATTATGTTATAGCAATCGAATTCTAGCTGGAGCAATAACTGCTTTTACTTATTTATTTGCACTTACTGACTAACTTCTGACCACGGCTTCTCCCGTGTTCGGATTAAACAGGCATTTATTTTGAATTAGAGATATCGAAGTCATTTCTTCATTTGCCTAGCCTTTTCCCAAGCTATGTTGGGATCGGCTTCCAGTCTTAACCGGATGCAGCTGAGTGCCAGAGTTATACGTGGAGCGACTGCTTATCTGACCTCCGCAACCCTGTTATTTGGGCAACCCTTGGTAAGACTGGTTGTCAGACATTCAGGCTTCTGACTACCCGTAACGACTGCCAAAGATGTACAAATGACAGCCGGGACCCACCAATTTAACGTGCCTTCCGAAAACAAGGAGGAACTCGTCATGGCAAGATGAAGTAATCTATTGTTGGAAACGTTTAAGACTTCGGTATTTTTAATTTTGACTTGTTTTTTTTTTATAAAAAAGTTCCAAATTTCAAAAGAAATATTTCGGTAACTTAATTGTATATGTGATAGATAATTAAGTAAAATTCACATGTCGACCGTCATCAATCACACCATGTTTAATGGTAAAAGGCTATAAAGGGCGATTCTCTAACGGCTATACAATCAAAAGTGTCCGCTCAATGGGCGATTATAGCAATTTATTGTCGAGGAAAACTAATTGTTATGTGCATTAACACTGTATTTATTATTATGCAATCATTTTAATTCTGATATAACAATAATTTACGAGATTGAGATCATTAAAAGGTATTGCTTTGATTAATAGGGACTCGTTAGCGGTGTGACTACCTCAACGGCTGTATTCTGCAAACTTGTTTTGAAATGCCTCCTTCATAATAAAACAAATAAATCAACGGCACTACAACTAAGTGTACCCCTTTTTACCTTCAAAGTTACGCCATAAAATAAAAATTCAGGGTATTAATCATTCCTGTGAATCTGCGGTATTTATAGAAATTTGCACTACCATAAAGTTTTCAATTCCGTAATGCATGCCTAAAATTTTCAAATAAACTAAACGAACCCCACTTTATACTTGCATCTGAAAATATACCTTAACACCACGATATTAATACCATAATTGAATGAAGTGTAGTTATACAGGGGTTTCGCAAAGAGGGGAGTCTATCTCACCCCAGCCCATGTTGTTTGGACAAAAAATGTTGACTTTGCTATTAAATGTGCATGTTGACATTTATTTGTATTATAATTGTAATTTTAGATAATCTGTTCTCACAAGTGCTTTGTTAAACAAATACTAATTGGTGCTTAAGTCTACTTGACTGTTCGTGCTTGTGCTTGGATAACTATCGGTAGTACTGTGATTTATAATGATAATTACTTTTGACAAACATTACGAAGCCTCATAATCAATCTCAAAGAAGTTGCTAGAAAAGTAAAGAAATTAAACTAGACTGCATTAATAAACGACTAAGTGTAAAAAAAAATATTACTCGATTATGCATTTTCACACATTATATATATATATGTCGGCGGTGCCGTAAAGAGGTAGTAACACTCGACCCGAACTACATCCTCCTTGGTGGCGAATGCAGCTACCCATAAATGAGATTGACGTATGTCAATCTGGCGGAGCGTCATGATTGGCTGGCGCGGTGAAGTTGCGCATGACAATCTGCGCGACAAGACCGGGCGAGACCGATCGCAGGACGAACCGCTAATTTTGATTTTATTATAATATTCGCATGTTAATTATTTCAGAGAAGTGTGGTATATTTTATGTTCAGTGCTCAGTAAATGATTAAGTTCTATTTCAGGTGTTAATTGTAATTTGGAGAATTTGGTAAAACAAAATACAATTGTCAGAATCATTCCTTTGTTTGCTTCAAGCCCGTAAGCCCACGCCTGATGACCATGGCTGATCCTGACGACACTTCTGGTGTTCCGACATCAGAAGTGGGATCGAACGGGCAACAGCAGTGTAGCGAAAAGATGTCTAATGGAAATAGCACTTCACAAATATTTAGTAGCATGGAATAGTTGCTGACTCGAGTGTTGAGGAAGTCACAAAATTCAAGTACTGATGCCAACCCAAAGCTTCTTAAGTTTGACCCGGATGATGTGGACGCAGATATAGAGGGCTGGTGTGAAGTTACCAAGCTCGTAGTTAATAAAAGATCTCTTCGAGGTGTCGGTTTGTTACTAGCGCTTACGAATGCACTTATGGGTCGTACTGGAGCATATCTCACAAGGCTTAATTTAAAAGATCTGACATGGAATGCCATTAAAGAAGGTTTGTTGGCAAGATTTTCAAAGCTAAAACTTGCTCAGGATCATTTCGACGAAATCTTGCGTTCCCAAATCGGAACAAAGGAAACTGTATCTGATTATGCTTTACGGTTGTGGAATATGATTGAACCTTTACCGAAGACTCAAATGCCTGAAGAAATTATAACCGAGTTTGTCGTGTCAGTCTTGTGTCAAAAAGATAATGTCGTTCGTCGAGAGTGACATGCTATAGTTTCTAGGGCTCATCTATTTAGAGTGCTTGCTAGTTTGACATTACAAAGACGTCACGAAGGGTAGACTAATGAACTTCCAGAATCTGATGTTAAGAGGCCACGCTTTATGGACTCCAAGTTTACAGACAGATGTCATTGGTGTGGAGTACTTTGACACTGTATCATGGTCTGTAGCAAGCGACGAGATGATGCTGGGACACCAAAACGTGATGACACATCTTCCTCAATGTATACGCCGGAGAAGAGCAGTGTTGTATATTGCTATGCTTGTGGAAAACCAGGTCACTTAGCCACTGTTTGTCTTGAGAAGAATAATGTAAAAAAGCTACAATAAGAAGTCAACTTTTAAGGGCGCTCTTCGAGAGGTATATTGGTGACGTCTTCTGGTGAGCTAGTCTTAATTTTTTTATTTGATATTGGATCCGCATGTTGGCTCATACAATAAATGTTATAAAGTAAGTTAGCAGGTACTTTGCGCACTCATCCTGTCTATTTAAACGGTATACGCAGTAAAGAAATCAAATATGAGATTCACGTTACGAGTTGAGTGAATATTGGGTCGTTCTTAGTTACTCTACAGTTTCATGTGATATCTGACTCATGCATGTCAGTGCCTGTAATAACAGGTAGGTAGAGATATTTTACTGTTGAAATTAATTATGAAAAATTGACTTTTACCTGTACGAAAGCTATCAACTTATGTACTTTGTAAGTTTCAGACCTGACTCTACTCAATCGATACTGATTTAACAGGTGCAGACTAAAACTTCAATAAATCTCTTATAAATTACTTAGCAAGTACTCCGATGGTTTTGCTGACAGTTTTTCTAATGGGCGCGTGACAAGTGCAGAGTTAAATATCAGACTTATTGAATCCGCGGTAAAGTAAAGCTGAGAGCTGGGGAGTTTCTTGCGCCACTTCTTCTACCCAGCAAAAACACATAGGAAGTGGTGAAGGGTGAGCATTTTGGGGGCTGTCTTTTGTAATTCTTGACGTTCAGAAAGTGCTGGTTTGCAGCCAAGTTTGAATAAATGATTATGAGTTTGAGCACCTTACAGGTTAGCCTCGATAGAAAGATAGATCGTTCAGGAGAAGGTTAGGAAATGGTGCTCATCACATTTATAAGTACGCATACGAGTATTTGTGCCTGAAGGTCATGAAGGCTACAAGACTTAGCTACAAGTTTTCTTGATGATGAGGAGGCCGAGACGGCGACAGTAGATGTTAAAGTCGTTGCAGTTCCTCTTGATGAGATAAGAGAAAGAGTAGTTACAGTACAGCTAAGCAAATGACAGTGTGGTATCGTGTTATATGTGTGTGGGTCGTTAATTAAACTCGACCAGTCCTCGTTTGCGAGCATATTAGTTGGATTTTGGAACTATGTTGCACTGAGTTGTGAGCACTGAGACTGCAGACAGCAGTGTGACTGTGTTGTATTGGCCAAAAGGGCGCGTTGGACTTGTGGGCCATGTCTATCATGGGCAGAAAGTGTTGTACCGGGCCATACCTGTGTGGTTGGTTGAAAGGACACACATTGAGTTGAATGAGATTCACTTTTTTGTTGGTTGTATTGGTCAAAAGGGTGTGTTGGACTTGTGGGCCATATTGTATCATGGGCAGATGGTGTTGTACCGGGCCATACCTGTGTGGTTGGTTGAACGGACACACATTGAGTTTAATGAGATTTGCTTTCCTATACAGGTTCCACGGAATGTCTGGTGTTGCTAACTATCAGGATGGACGAGCGGATTATTTTCACGGAATCAAGCAGTTGATACTTGAAAACTTGTGTTGCAGAAAAACTCCAATAGCGCCCGAGGACGGTCGCATGTCAGTATGGCCGTGTCGGCGGTGCCGTAAAGAGGTAGTAACACTCGACCCGAACTACATCCTCCTTGGTGGCGAATGCAGCTACCCATAAATGAGATTGACGTATGTCAATCTGGCGGAGCGTCATGATTGGCTGGCGCGGTGAAGTTGCGCATGACAATCTGCGCGACAAGACCGGGCGAGACCGATCGCAGGACGAACCGCTAATTTTGATTTTATTATAATATTCGCATGTTAATTATTTCAGAGAAGTGTGGTATATTTTATGTTCAGTGCTCAGTAAATGATTAAGTTCTATTTCAGGTGTTAATTGTAATTTGGAGAATTTGGTAAAACAAAATACAATTGTCAGAATCATTCCTTTGTTTGCTTCAAGCCCGTAAGCCCACGCCTGATGACCATGGCTGATCCTGACGACACTTCTGGTGTTCCGACATATATTTTTTATATTTATTTATATTATTTGTGTTCTTAATGAGAACATCACTATGTTGTTAAGACTTGAATTCACACACTATTCTAACTTCAACTTAAATACTGATGTTGCTCAAATTTGTGCTTTAGTGCACTGTAATAAAGCACATATTGGTCTGAAGCAAACCAGCTATGAATCGCGTTTTTACGCAACTCCTCGTATTTCATGCTGTCCTGGTAGATTTTTGTAGGAGTCCGATCGTCGTATGCTCTCGAACCCGAATTTCTTCGACACTCTTGAACCTCGTACTTTGTTTTGTTTTTTTTTTTGAATAGTCCTATACTCCAAAAAAGATTTTGAATGGAGTTCTGCTTTTTGGTCTGAGTTATGTATGTATGATAAAATTACAGACCCAGGTAAAATTCCGGGCGGAAAATGAACGTTAATTTTTTGAGTCTTTGTAATTTGCAATTTATTAAAAAAATATTATTATTCACGACGCGTCAAATACGCGTGTAATCGCGTTTTACGAAAACATTAATAAGCTGGCATTTTTTTTTTTACTGTGACAGTAGGAAACTAACTAACTGGTCACTCCTTATACGTTGAAGTAACATTTGTCCAGATTTTTTCAATTATTATGCAAATCTAAATTACGCAACAGGTTTGCATCTCCCAGGCTACGATTGTTCCAGCGAACAGGAGCGACATCGCGTCACGCGTCAGTCTATTTACGCTACGCTTCACTACGCTGACCACGCAACGCGACGACACGAGCGACGTGAAGCTATTTTAATTCTAGAAATAGGGACGCTATTAACTGTGGCCTAGATTTTCTAGCGTGAAAAATAATGTAACCACTGCTGCAAGTTTGGTCAAAAAACAAAACTTACCTATCTAATTCGGCGTGACATTACTTGTAAAGTACAAATAAAAAAACAACGAGAATAAATAAAATAAATAAAAAAGCTCTCTCGCCTTTTTCTACCGGAAAATCTAGTTTTTATCGCGAAAAACTAAATAGTTTCTTTTGGTCGGAAAATCCTAGTTGCATCCGGGTCACTCTGCGTCGGATAAACCCTTTTCTTCAGCGCGCGTGATACTAGGCTCACAGTAAGCTCGAAGAGTTATACGGAGCGCCGCGCGAGTGCGGCCGTGGGAGTGAAAGAGAGGCACTTGTGCTTGGAATGCTAGCGTTAGACAGAGACGTTACGGTGAAGGTCAACTGATAGGATACTCAGTGTGTAATTCAAGCATAGATAAAACGTAGGTAGGTAGGTATTATACGTATCAAGATTATTGACGCGATAAGTGAATGGATATTTATTCATTAAATAAGTGATAGCACATTTTTTTATAATTTTTGCACTGATTAAAATAAAGAAATGCTTTATTTACTTTATTTTTATAACTGAACACTATCTTTTATAAAAATGCGTAATTAATTCCTTAAATAATAAACTTTATTTTTTTATTCTGTATTATTTTGTAATAATGGTACGATTCTTTGAAAAATGCAGTCGCAGACAGTCACTTTATTTGTACTCTGTGTATGTTGTACGTACGCGACGGACTGAGACGACGCTATACGTTGGAAGGAAACAAAAGTACAAGCACGTGCTTCCTTTCATAATTTTTGTTTTGGCTCCTCGCCCCGCTGCTACTCGGATATTTCATCTCATTGTGGGAATTTGTTTCATAAGAAGTAGAAGTTATTCTTTTAAGTAATTTATTTATCTAGACAGACATAAGAGAAGAGAGTATCTAGGCAAGTTCAAAGAGAAACTAATACCTATTTGTGATACCCGCATCAAGGTACAAAAAGTTAGTCTGGTTTTGTTTTTTCAAGGTCCTATCAGGGCCGTTGGTGCGTCTCGTATAAGTCCGAATTCACTAGTGATTGCATCTAGTCCAATTTTATTTCTCCGGAAATTATTTATTTTTGCGATCCAAGTTACCTTGCCACACAAAAGTGTTTATATAATGCCGAAACACGATGAACTCAGACAGAAACTTGGTTATACTTGAAACCCAGTAGATTATGTGTCTGGTTAAAAAACATCGAACGCTAAATCGCTTTTAACAACATGTTGCGCTTACACTTTTTGTACCTATCTAACTGAAAACATACTTAGTAAATAAAGTTAAGGCTTGTTTTGAAGTTGTTTGGAAAGATTTCTCCGACGGAATAATCTATATGGAGAATTTTTGGGACGCCCACCGAAACCAATCATCGATCTGTCGATGTCAATAGATTGATTTTTTGTAAGTTGACAAGTTGCCAGTTGACTTACACTAAGCTACTTCAATCTGTCAAACCTTAATAGATTTTCAACTTTATCGCTGAAGCATATGATTCAAAGTTGATTGGGAAAAGACAGATTCGGGTAGCTTGATGTGCTGGCGTCTGTACCTTCGTAGTGTGTAGGTACCCTTCTACAAAAGCCGACTAAGGGCACCGGGTGTCGTAATAACGCGTTCAAATGAATTACAATATAAATTAGTGAAGAACCGGTCCGGACCGGTTGCCGATCAGCTGGGAGGCAGATCACATGTACCGACGTACCTACTATCTATATGTATATTCTATGGGCTATGTCCGGCATACAGCCGGCTTACATGTATTTAGTTTGCTTGACAAATGTTACATTGCCGGCAAAGCGGTATTGACAGAGCAATTCCGCCAATAAATCCTCAATAATTCGAACTTCCTGGCTAATATTTTAAATGCAAATACCTATGAGTTTGTAACATTGAAAAGATAAAGGGGACGGTTAATTATAATATTTTTAATCCAGGTGCAATAAGTTGGTTCCTAAAAACGCGGGAAAACGATACACCGTTGATATTCTTTTTTTTTGAAACCTTTCTACACCAGCTTTTAATATTTGGCAAAATGGCGAAGTCTATTTTTAGGAAAGAAAGATACATACGTTAATTTTCAAATCATTATCCTGTTGCTATCCCACTTTTATTTGTCAGTGTAGCGTGTTTTCTTCTTCCATGCTATTCTATCTGCCGTCATCTCACAAGTAGCAGTATATCTCACAACCCATCCATCGTTTCCTTGGTCGGTCCCTTCATCTACCTGTATACGTCCATGTTCTTGCTCAAAACCTTCCTCATTTCTCCTCATCACATGCACATACCATGATAACTTATTGAATCAGGCGTTACTTTGCGGAAATCCATTACAATTAATGTTAGAAAAGAATATCTAGTTTCATATAGTTATAATATATAGTTAGAATATATAGTTTTGTCTTGCGGAATTAAAACTAGATATTCTTTTCTAACATTAACATACCATGATGTTCAAATAAACACTCAATATCTGTTGTTCCTAGTTCGATAGTCGTATTTAGCTTATCACTTATCTTGTCTTATCTTTGCGTAGGTATAATTATTAAAACATATTGTTCGATAAGATCAAATTGGTACAGTTTTAATACGTATTTTGGCAAGTCATCTCTTTAAGATATCCTGTGGCATTCATGTCTTTTTATAGACATTGTTTTTTTATTGAACTTTGTTTTAGTTGGCTATTTGTATGTTTGATACGGTACCTGGCGCGATTTCGTACGTTCTTTTATAGACTTTGTCAGGTTATGTAAATAATCAAAAACTTTAAATTACTTAGCTACATACCAAACTATGGTCGGAAAACAAGTAACTACTTGACCAGCCATTTAAGACGCAATTAAATAGCTTATCAGTCTTAACGGAATTTGATCGATGAATTGATGATCATTGTCATCATATCAGCCTATTTAAATTGCGATGCCACATCCTATCAAAGCTAAATCGTAAGAAATACTCGTAAATCTTCATTAAATGTCTTTAGAAAACTAAAGATAGATGTAGCACGCAATCAGGCCTAGCATTCATTAGGCTTTTCTTATGAAAGGCTAACGAGTGCGTTTTATGTTAACATTTGCATACCTAGTTATGAATTAACACGTTAATAGCGTGTTCAGAAAAAAGCGTCTAGGTAGGTAGGTACGTACTGTACAAGAACAATCGTTAATTCGCGCAGGTATGCTATCTTTGCGATGTGTTCGATCGTGGTTTGACGCGCGAGATTTTTTTTTTCTTTCACTGATGAAGTGATCATACTTTTAGATTTGAGCAATCGTTGGCGCCACATGCTTGCTCATTAGACTGTAGTATAGCGTAATTTCTTATGCGATATTTATGAGTTAAAAGATAAACTGCCAATCGTACGGTTGTTGCATAATTTGTGTATAGATTAGGGTTTTTGTTTTTTATCGATGCGCCGAAGGATGTGATTCGCGATGTGTTCATCTAATTATCAGAAAAAGAGAACTCTTGTATACCTACCATACTATAATTACTTACGTATTATTGTTGTTCTAGAATCATGACCATCATATTATATTGATTAGCTTGCACTTTTGTGGAACACCTAATCGAGTTTGCGAAACACATGTATTCGAAAGTACCTGTGTAATAGTGAATTTTGTTTTAGTTAGACCTGCATAATTTATTATTTTTTTCTTAGCATTCTTCATCAGTAATATCAATAATTCGCAAGTTTCCAAAATACATAGCGAGCCTGGCCAACAGCATTTCACGTAGCTTTCTAAAGGAGTGTTGTTTACTTTTTTTATTACTCTTGTGAAAACAGCACGTGTGAAATATTTAAAGGAATGCTTTTTTAGTAACGACGTGTGAAGTATTAGGAGTGTAATAAAATATAGTGTTGTTCGTTGTGTCGCTGCAGCCACGTCACTGTGTTGTTGTGCAGACGCGGCGCAGGCGGCCATGACGGTCGGCGTGGCAAACGTGCTCTGCGACGAACGCCCCGCCCCACTGGCGTGGCCGGCCCCGCCCACCGCCGCGCCGCCCGCTCCCCTCTGGCCCTACCCCGGTGAGTCACCTCCTACTGATATCTGCGACCCTGGTAGCTACGCGCCAACTGCATTGCGAGACCGCCGTTTCAGCGACATAGGACCCCGACCAGAGATGAAAATTTAACACTGCCGCACTAATTCTTTAGCCGGTACAACTACCTCTTTCTTTTTGCCAAAAGTAAAAAGAGATAGAAAGTGGTTCTAAGTAAAAACGGTGCCTAATTCTGAACGAGAATGCCGCCCGATTAAAAATACCACCTCTTCAGTCATGTTGCTTTGGTAGCAGCATTGCAACTGTACTCGTCCGGTCAATAGTCGTCGTTGACCGGTTTGGGTTAACCGACCGAAATGAGTGGGATGCCTGCCCCTATTCCCTTCCCGCAAATATTGTGCGCGATAAGTTGTCTTCTAAAATCGGTCGGGTTTAAAATGATGACAAGTTCGCGCGTGGCTACTTTGGCGCTTTTTTTGTATTTTCTTTTTCAATGCTATTTGTTATTGCTTAATTCGTTACAGAGTTAAATAGATATGAGGAGTTTATTGTTTTTTTTTACGTGTAGAGATAACCATATTATTATCGTGTCCGTCAATTAAAAAGAAAAAAATAGTATTGGTTGTTTACAAGTACCTAATGTTAATCTGGTTCTCAGTTTAGGTAAGGAGTACTAGTTTTTTTTTTAAATTTATGAGTTTGTATTATCAAGCATTGTATAAATGGACTTTATGTGCCAAACAAATTAAAGATCCAAGAGCTTCCTCATCGTCAATTAAATAGATAAACTCCGAACAAAATTAACACTTACCTCTATCCAGTTATCAATAAAATGAAATACCAAAACCGCCTCAAAAATCTTTTAATTATAATTTATGCCGAACCACGCATAACGCGGACAATACTCGTAACCCGATATCGTTTATTATGTGTATGGGCCACATCGGGCCATTCATCGGCCAGTTTTTATCTCCTTCCCATCATTAGGTATAAATTAATGAAATCCCTCGCCATTAAAGCGATGGCGTTGGATTTCACACTCGTTATTGTTGAATGAAAGGTTCGTGTGGAGACAAAACTTAATTAGATCGTGGTCGATGTTTGAATGGGATGAATAGGTTTTTTTTGGAATGGGGTTCTAATGACAGTATTCAGGAGTTCCTGTAGTTGACTAGGTAGGTATTCTAGTAGATTTTGTAGAGACCTGTATTTTTGATCAAGTTTTAGCAAAAGTTTTTACTTAGATGACCTCTTCATTCATCCATTTTGGGGTCGGCTTCTAGTCTAACTGGATTCTTTGAAGATTATTGGACATAATTTGTAGATATCAGTTGCAAGCTTTATTATAGTGGATGCTTATGAAAATATGAAAGGAAACCAACGCAAAGGCATCGATTGCATGACTTTCGGATTTGCGTTGACAGATCTGTCAGAGTCGAGAGCGAAAATGAGAGTAAATTCTTGCCTGCATAAGATCTGTCTTACCTTCTTAACAAGTCTGCATACTTACTGAAATCCCAGAAACATTGTACGTTGTCGATATTCCAATGTTACTAACTTTGCGCAGAGGCAATATCGTAACCAATGAGATTATCCGAGGTGCAAACATTGCTACTTTAAAACTGCCTATGCTCGGTTCCTACAAAAAGGAACTACGAGTATTCGTTTTGCTTCTGAATGGTAATTATTTGACACAAGCCTCATACCTACCATAATCATCAAAAGTTACCGTCCCTAAACAAATAGATTCCCGCGGATCCGTAAAATCCACATTACCCGTACATTTTAAACGTCAGATGCATGTAGAACTATTACAGCGTCAGTCAAATATCAGATAAGCAGATAGGTTACTATACCCCATAATTTTAAGAGGAAATTATTGGAAGGTGCTAGATTAGTACCTGTTAGTGTGTCACTCATTTGACACGGGAATCTAAATGCTACGAGGAGTGGCGTGTGAACTATTTATTTGTTAAAGTTTTGTGTTGGCGTTTGATTTTATAAGTGCCAGTAGGTATAGACGCAAGCTCTGCAATCTGTCAAAATTCCTTAATAGATTTTCAACTTTATCACTGATGCATATGGTTCAAAGTCGATTGGGAATATTTGACAGTTTCGGGTCGTTTGATGTGCTTGCGTCTGTGTTGTAGGTAATATCTATTTGATGAGTAGAGTTATTTCCTTGTACCGTGACTACAGGCAGGATTTCACCAACGAAACACACTTCTTAAATATTCCACTAATTTTCTGTGGGGAATCATAAAATGACTCCTCCCGCTGAGGGTGCAGCTGGACGCAGTCTCAGACTCTTACTGACTAAAACCTACTGTTCTTCCTATAGGTCTTTGTGTGCCAGGGTCGCGGTAACTCTTGCGAACAACCCGCAGCCCCGGCAAGAAAATATTTCTCTTCGGGTTTATTTTCAGAAAGTCACTGACGGATGAAACGATAATGGCACTATAACAAACTATCTGCTTAGTTTTATTTGCTTCTATATATATGGCAGGTTGATGTGCTGGCGTCTGTATTTGCGAATTTTCATTGTTGAATGAGCAATTATAATATTTTGATATGCTACCGGGATAAAAGATTCTTATCTATCTTTAAGTTGTATACATCTTAATTAAGTAGTTGCATTATTATAATAGCATCATCAATTAAAGGCTAAACTAGTAGCCAATGATCAGTTTAGATAGTTAGATTTTATTAATATTTAAATACAATAGGTACTTAGGTTGTTAGAAACGTGCAATAAATTACGATAAACTTACATTCGTAATTAATGCAATAGCTCAAAGTAAAACTGCAGTAACTGCAGTTAACAGTAAACTTTCAGTTGGACAAGTTAATGGTTAATAGAGATATATTACCCGGAGATAACTATGTACTATGTAGGTTTATTTGAATATGTTAATATTTATATATCTTACTCTGCGATGTATATCCTTGTATATTGAATAACAACTTAGGTAGATAGGTATATTATTATATCAATGGCAATGTAAAGATAACTAAGTACTTTGGATTTATCTACAAGAATCCTTTTTAAAGAAGGTAGGTATGTTTTCATGCTGAATGTACAAAGCAATCATTCTATAGGTACATGATACCTATATGATCATGAGTTTAAATTAGATGTAGATTTTGTTGGTGACGTACGTTGTCTAGGTAGAAATAGCTATCATTGATTAAAAAAATATTACTTACTTTAGTGCGACCATGATCCATACAACTGGCGTAAAGTTTGAGCTTAACAAAGTTAAGTAGACATCTGCTGGTGCCACGAATTTATAAACAAAAGTGCACTCAATGGAGTAGGAAGATTAGAAAATGGAAAACAGTCTTAAGCTATTGTGGAAGAAAACATGTAACTATTGAAAGGGCAAGACCTGTCTATACGTAATTAAAAAGAAGAAAAAACTTAGTTAAACTTAACCTAAGTAGTGCGAGTTTAATATCAAATTCACAAACCGGTTACTTAATAAGCCACTTTAAAGATACAAACTCGTAAACTAACACTCGTAGTACAGTAATCACCAAATATTTCTCACGTGTTGACCACTTTAAACTCAATGACGTCATACATCTTAAAGACGGCAAAAAATATCGCGGGGATCCATCGCTCACCCGCATCCATCCGCTAAATCGTTCCCCACGAACGGAACTCTGTCACTTCCACGCCATAAATTATAACACCATAAAAAAACATAAAAACTCATTTATCGATAAACCGGAGTCGACTTACGTGCAGCCCTAACAATTATCGCTCCGCCCACATAACTCCGCCCACTTTGCGTCTCGGCCAATAAGAAGCCGTCGGGTTTGTAAAGGCAGTCCTTCATCTTCGCCGCCTCGATCTTTTTAGTGTTGTGAATGAGTTTTTTTGCGTTTATGTTTTTGTTGTAATAACAAGTTGTGTGGTAATGGCGATTTTTGCCGCGTCTTGGACGCACGCCGCGCTTGACACCTCACGCGACCGTTGGAAGAAATAACGCTCGCTACAATGATTGATGGCATCGTAATTGGTGGCTTTGATACATATCTGATAAGGAAATTATAATTTGATACGTGTTAAGTGCGATAAACTTTTGTAAACAGGAAAGGAAAATTGTATACATTTGAATAGTTATAGCCAATAATTATTTTTCTTTTTTATATTTACATGCGCATAGTTACAATTTAGATTCAAACATGATGTCAATTTTTATGATAGGTATACCTAGTTAAGCCAGAAGTCGTCAAGTGGTTAGATTGCACGTCGTTGATAAAAATCTTAAAAATCTCACTAGCACATAATGATTGTTTAATACGTAAGTAGGCGATAGTTGCGTAGGATTGAGTCCGACTTAGTTAGATAGATACCTATCTAGGTAGGTTTCCTCAATTCTCTCCCAACAGTCAATTTTAAAATTACCTAATAGAACGCCAGATACCTACTAGTCTAGTAGGACCAGTCTTAATACACAGGTAAGTGGTATCTAAGTTCTGGTGTCTGTGGCGCGTTCTGGCCCATGCACTCTTTGAAGAACAGTCAGCAAAAAATTGGTGGGGCCCTGCAGGAACGAGGCCTGCCGAGGTTATTTACAAGTTACCGCGGTCCTGGCACTGGCACATAGGGATCTCCAGAAGGAACAAAAGTGGGTTTTAGTCAGTAAAAGGCTAGCATTCCCTCTAGCCCACAACGGGAAGGGTCATTTGATGATATCCCACTGAAAAAGAAGAGGTAGTAATAATTCCTACTAAGTATGAAGGTATTATAGGTAACTTTGTAGGTAGCGGAGGTCCTAGATCGGTATGGGGATGGATTGCGTACTTTAGCACGAAATCTAGTTCGTGACCAAAACTGAGTTTTGCGAGAAAATTATCTATAAGAATAGGTCAATATTACTTCCGATCGAGTTCTAAGTACGTACAAACAAACAACTATCAATCTAAACAACAAAAATCCGACAAAATAACAAATTCACCACATCACTCAATTTGAACTAAATCAGACTATTTAAAAAACCGGTCGCTTTTCAGAACCGTTTAAAATTAAACGATGCTAATGGTTTCGTTCTGTCTCTTTCTCAAGCACCCATTACCTTTATGCTCTATCCCTTTCCATCGGTAGGGATGTGGGAAGAATAATGGATTAATTGGAACAGTAATATGCAAGTCATTAAGATGTGTTTGGTCAGAGCAATGGGAATTTTAAAACAGTTTTTAAGCTATCAATGGGAATTTTTCTGGTGTTTGCTTTTTTTATTATTGGAATGAAGGTGGAACGTAAATAATCATTTGTTTTTGGTAGTGTTACCTAAGTACTAATACCTAGTAGGTACCTACTCGTATACCTAGGTAGGTATAAGAGTGTATACGTAGGTAGGTATACGAGTGTATACGTAGGTATAGTGTATACGAGTACTTTTTTACGTATTTAGTACATAGTATTTATTTGTTTAGTACCTACGTAGGTGTATTCATGTTTTTTTTGTCAGAAATGGTTAGCGCGGCACGTAGCATTCTCCAATAGAAGTAATCTTGAATTCAAGGTGTTTGATAGGTATGACTAAGTACTTAGCTATGTCTAACTAACCAATTAAGTACGAGGCTGTTTGTTTAAGGGTTTCAGTCGGTAATTACTGCGCTATAAATATGCAATACCTATGCATCTAATGGTGATCGTACAGCTGTACGCGTTGAACGAAACGAAGTATCTATAGAAACCTTGCACACTTGCGCGTGACCAATCAAATTCGAATTTTCAAATTCATTTAATAGTGGGATTTCTGGTAGGTACATTTTGAAATGAGATCTTAAGTATAAATAAATTAGATTAGAGGACCTTAAAGGTTGACACTCTCGCTCATGTTTAGAAAATTATCGTTGTCAATCGGTTGTATCGTCGAATCTTGAAGAACCACAGACGAATTTGGATGTCGTCACCAGACTCTTCGCTCTCTTGGCTGAAATTTTTGTATATGGGGTTTAAAGGAAATATGAACAATTTCTTCCGCGTTTTCGCCATTCCTTCAGTGTTTTCCCCGCTTTAGGCTCCGATAGATGCACGTTCCCCATAATTGATACGTTTGACGCGGTGTCCCTGTAAACAATTTATTTTTCCACCTGCCAACTACAAACTGTTATTCAGTTATGTTAACGATTAAATAAGTATATACCCGAAGGTAAAAATGTACAAGTGAAATTAAAATTTCTACACATTTTATGTTAATTACTAAGCTTTATTATACATAAGTATGAGACACCTACTCGTTACCTGTCATTTAAAAATATTGATTAATATGGTAGATAGGAATAATATAAGAAGTTATATTTACAAAAGTTATTTATAAGCCTAGCTTGAAAAAAAAATCCCTTAAAAAATTACTAGCAACTGCCTGCGGTTGCATCCGCATTCCGTGGGAACTTTAAGTAGTACCCATAAATAAAAAGCCTATCTTATATAACATTGATATATTTTTCAAATCGGAAAATAAGTTTCTGAGATTAATCCGTTCAAACAATAACTTTAAATATTAGTAGGTATAGATAAGTCGAACACTCACATCGTAAAAATACAGCAAAGCAATCTATTAGAATAACCGAGTAGACCTATAAAAAGAACCCGCGGCATAAACTTTACTACGTTTAAGTATTAAAAGGCGTCATGAGGAGTAATTTCCCACCGTAAACATTAACATTCCTGCTCGTCTCCGGAAGCTCACTCGCTGCATACTAAGCGATACCTACACAGCGCCCGTATTGTCATTGACTCGATGACGAGCGCTCGGAGAATGAATAGGACTTATTTATGATCTTCATAGTGATATACTGTTGTGCCGAAATGCAGAATGACCGGCACTCCATTTGTTAATGCTCCGTTGAATTTGTCCGGCAAAGTGAAAATGTCGAGTAGGTCTATGCGAAAAATGTCGGTTAGGTTTTGTTAGTCCGAATAACACGACTAACTAAGTCACTTGGCCAACTGTTTGTTTATAATCAAAATCTGATTCCAGCTCAAATGTCGATGGAGAGCATGATGGTCGGCGGAGTCGGCGTCGGCGGTGTCGGGTCCGTGGGCGGGGGCATGTCGGGTGGCTTCCAGCTCGTGCGCGAGCCGACCTCGGGAGCGCTGCTGCTGCTCCCCGCACCCCCAGACCTCCCCCACGCGGTCGTCTGGGGAGGAATGCCCTACCAGTCTGCGCCTCTGCTCTTACCACAAGCACCCCACCCTTCACACCATCTACAACTGCTACCAGGCGACCTACTCGCCAGTACAGCGACGCTACAACATACTCACACGCATTCTACGCGCCTGGTAACTCTAGCGCCAGCGCCACAACCACAACCACACCCAGCACACACGGCAGACAAAAGAAAACCAATAATCCAGCCGCTCATAACACCACATTTAATAAAAATCGAACCTGAACCGCAGCATGAGAAACCACAACCTACTTATGCGCCCGAACCAGTTCAGCAGCCGATGATCACGACCCACTTATACTACCAGCCTGATTACTCAGAGCAGGCGTGTAGGAGTCAAGCAACATCGCCGGCTGCCCCTCCCACGCCACCTCCTGAAGCTCCTGAGCTCCCGGCACATAGAGACGCGTCCAATCAAACTGATCACATTGATGAGGAGGATGAATCGCCGAATCATGCCGATGAAGATGAAAGGGACGTGGCATGCGTTGGGGTCGCGCACTACCCTGAAGAAAATATGATGCAAGGTCAGACGCAATTACTAATGCCTCCGTCCATGGATAGTGCTGAAGAGTCGTCTTCGGAGGGCCTGACAAACAATGTAGTTGGAGCAGTTGAAAAAGCAATAGACACAATGGAAAGAGATGATGCTTTAGATAACTCCAGTAGCAATGCTTCAAACGATCTGGTAATAGACACGGCGAGAACAACGCCAGTTCAACATGCTCCACAAAACACTAGGCCACCAGTAGATGTCAGTGGTTTGGAATTATTGTCAAACAGTATCGAACAGTTTGAACGCACTACGCCTGGGACCAGTATGCCAACATTAGACCCGACTCCATTGACCGTTGATACAAGAACACCGACGAAACTAAATATTCTAATAAAAACTTCTCCCAAATCTCCACCGAGAACAGAAGCGGAACCACACAGGCGGTTCGAGTTTCCACCGACGGATCCTAGTACCAGTGAACAAGCTAAACCTTCCCTTGATGGCTTAGGCTTATTATGCGCCCTAGCTGAACAGAGATTTATGGAGGAAGTAGTGGAGAAACCTCCTCCGAGCATGCCTATGACATCCCGTCCCTTTATTAAGAGTGAGCCCTTATTAAGTCCCACCGAAAGAAGTCGTTCCGCTGATTCATCTACAATTAAAAAAGACAGGCACAGACATAGAGAAGGCGATTCAAGTGGCGAGAGGAGAAAAATAAGGAGCCGTGACCGTGAAGAAAGATTACGGCATAAATTAGAAAAAATGCGCCGACACAAACGAGATAGAGAGAGGGACGAAGGTAGGAGTAGCGGAGGAGAATTGGAAACAAGTCTGAGGCGAGTCACGGCTTGCTCATGTAACTCTGTGACCTGTACGCACAACACTAATGTACGGTCAGCGCATGCGCTTGCTAGTGCGATTGAAAAAGACATGCGTGAGAGACTGTTAGCATTGGAAAGACAATTTGATGAAAGAAAAGCTCAATTAAAAGCATTAACCCCTCCTTTACCGACTCTATCAGCGTCTACGACACCATCCACACCGGCGTTGTCGCCTGATTCTGACAGAGGATCATCCAAAAAACGTAAAGTTGGGAGGCCACGTAAGGTCTCCAGTCCAGACTCCACTGAAACAATTGTAGCTAAGAAGCCAAAATCCAAGAGTAGTCTTGTAGGCTATCTTTTGGCCAAAGGCAAGCTCAAAGGTGGCATTTTGTGTACAAGAGGAGAGCCTTCAAGAGAGGATATCAACCGGACAAGCAAAGTGCGTCCGAAGTTGAAAGCTGAACCAATCATGAAGGCATGTTCCGATCCAGAAGAAGCCGAGTGGGCTCTAAACCGATCTGCGAGCTCTTCTATGGAGAGTCTAAATGAAGTGCGACAAAAGAATAGGGAGAAGGTAGACCGTCTTGCTCGGAAACATTCGAGGGACGATATTCCTGAACTTGAATTTGCGCTGCGGCGTGCGAGTGCATCTAGTGACAGTGATAAAGAAAGGAGACGTGCTAAAAAGAGGCGAAAGAGTCACAAATCTAAAGAAAGAACCGGTGAGGAAGTTAAGGAACCACCAGCAGAGCCGGCTGCGCCTCCACCTATATCCAAGTGTACGTTAACAGAAGACAAATTAGACCAGTCACCTAGAGTACTAACGGCTATGGGAGGGTTGTTCTATGCGGGGAAACTAAGCGCTGTAACGGCACCCGATGTGTATGCCATCACACTGGATGGTGAGCGGGGTAATAAACCTCACATATTGTCCAGAGAAGAAACTTTGAGAGACGCGGTTAGTGTTATATGCATTAAAATATTCACACAAAGTAATTTGATACTTATAGGCATTTATAATAATTTTCTTTTATTAATTTCAGATATTAGAAGTCAGCCCCACATCAGTGACGGAGCTGCCGTCAGGTACCAGAGTATGTGCGTATTGGTCACAACAATACAGATGCTTGTACCCTGGCACCGTGGCAGTCTCCTCACCAGACCCTCATGATGACAAGTTTGTAGCCGTAGAGTTCGATGACGGAGATTCGGGCAGGATAGCCATTGAGGATATCAGGTTCTTAGAACCGAATTATCCTGTTGTAGGTCAGTAGCTTCGCCACCTCTATTATTTTATGATTCTTTTTAGTACCCCAACCTCCTAACGTATGTGACGTTTTGTTTTGTAATGTTACAGAATATGAAAATCCGTTATTCAGTCTCGGTAAAAGAAGAAGAAATACCAGTGTTAGTGGTGTGACTACAGAAGAGAAAAAGGTCCCCACTGTGACCGTAATACCACTAGCTGCCACAACTACAAGTACTGAAGTTAAGCCCCAAGTGGTAGAACCAGTGATCGTCAAGCCAAAAGACGACGAAGATCGACATAAAGACAGAAAGAAACTCAAAAAGCATCGAAAAGACAAAATAAAACGTCATTCCAGCGAGGACGATCCCAATACCGTGGAATACGTCAAGAAGAAGAAAAAGAAACACAAATGTTGCGAAGAACATTGTAAACACAGAAGGCATCATAAGAAACATCACAGGAAACACAGGAAAAGGCATCATTCAAGTTGCAAAGAACATTCTAGTTCATCTGGTGACGATCAACAAAGAGTTAAATCGTCTTCCGACTATATTGACTCGAACAAATCTAATGAAGACTCTGTCGACTCTAACGACAGACTATCCACGCTGATTGCAGTGGAAAAGTCTCCAGAAGACAAAATGAAGACTGTGATAAAGAAGGCGGTTTTGTCCAAAAAGAGTTTGGTCAAAAACGCCGTGTTGGACTTTAGCAACTTGGGCAAAGTCACCCTGAAGAAAGAAGAAGAGAGCAAAGACAATTTGAAAGATAGCGGCATAGGATTAGAGGAAGAAGCAGCTACTACAGTATCTACGGCATCTACGAGTGATGCTAAAAAGGTATGTTTAGATGAAAGCTTTATTGTTCATTTATTTCTCTACATTTTTCTCAACTAACTAGTGGTTGGCGTCCAATCTAGTCAGAGCGACTGACTATCTAACATCTATTAAGACAGCCCCTTCAGGTGAATGACATTACTGTTTACTCTTTAGTCTGCTCTTTTCAATCGAAGTCATTTTATCGATCGGTGTGTCAGTATTAATTTAACCCTTGCTTTTCCACAGAAGGCAAAACGTCGTACAGTATCATCAACGTCATCCGAGGGTGGCGGAGTAAGCAAGATGGCGGCGTTCCTGCCGGGGGCGGCTCTGTGGCGCTGGCACGGCGCCGCGTACCGCCGCACGGCGCGGCCCAGGCATCGCAAGCTGTTCTACCGCGCCATACAGCGGGGGGATGAGCTGCTCAATGTAAGTTATGATGTCCGTCTTTAACCCGTGACACTGAACTTAATTAGTCATTCTGTTGGGCTGGCTATAGATATAGAGGAAGATGGGTAGATTGTGTGAGAAATGGCTGGAAACAATTTAGTTACCGATACGATGACGGCATATAGACGAAAGAACAAAGATTACATGGTGTGCCGTCTCCGAATTAAATTGGGATAAGGGCAAGAGGATGACATTGATCAATCTTTAATCTCTATTCTCACATAGTATCTTTAATCTACCTATATAGTCTGCCTCTGACACTCCGCTAAACTTTGTTTCTGGTTTTCTCAATTTTTTTGTCATTGAATTTTTTCTACGTTTCAATTTAACCACATTTTCTTTAACATTTTTACTGAAACACCTTTACCGAAATAGTAAAAAACCTATTCTCAGTTTTGAATAATATTTCTAATTTCCAGGTGGGTGACGCGGCCGTGTTCCTGTCGACGGGGCGGCCGGACCGGCCGTACATCGGGCGCATCGTGGCGCTGTGGGAGGCGCGCGGCGCGATGGCCGTGCGCGTCAAGTGGTTCTACCACCCCGAGGAGACCGTCGGCTGCAACGACCAGCTGCATTACCCCGTCAGTACCAGACTTTTATACTTTTTCAAGAATAAAAAGGTGTTTTCTTAAAACACCATACAGTTGTTGTGAAATGGACTCTTAATGTTTGTGCACTATAATGTTATATTTACATTTTTATATGTGTTTTTTTATGTTTCTTTTTCAAAATGATTGAATTATTAAGGCATCTTTTTATTTTTTTTTGCGAATTCAGTGAATGACATAATCGTCTAGTGCATAGGTAGCTTTTCAATAAATAGACGTCTGTTGGTCCTTTCGTCATAAGCATTGACTTTATATAGAAACTGAAGGCTCGTGTAACCAGTTTAGTATTTACCATTTCTGAAAATGGCAGTTATAGAATTCCAAAATAAACAGACCTTTTATCTTAATAGATTTTTATGTTTCCAGGGTGGCCTCTTTGAATCACCACACACGGACGAAAACGACGTTCAAACAATATCTCACAAATGCGAAGTGTTGCCGCTCGCGCAGTACAAGGAGCGCATGGGCGATGACCCGGTCAAGTACAGCACAGTATACGATAACAATGACGTGTACTACCTTGCTGGGAACTACGACCCCACGCCACAGACGCTGCGGATGGAACCAGACATACCATTCGCGAACAAAACGACCTCCTAAACGGATCTGTCAACCTAGTACTTTGACTTTGTCATTGTGACAAGTGAGAAGGAAAATGTTTGAAAAAAATTGCAAGTTTTAATTTACAGAGTGCAATAATGATCTTGATCGTTTAATTTTTTATTTTGTAAAGGCGCCGTACAGTCACAGTATCGTGACGCAGTAATATAAAAGTACACATTTTATCTATCTCGGTGTTAGCGTGTTTTAAATAGATTTTTGCAATATGAATGTGTTTCTTCCATTAACTGATCGTAGCTTGGAGGTATCAGGTCTTAAAGTACAATGTAGATTTTTGAGGCTCAAATTGTGACAATTTTTCACATTCACCCGTCCTTAGGAGACGACTTATATTGACGTAATAAAACTCGAATTATATTAAAAAGTTACCCTCGTTACGTTATATTTAGTGGTATCCATTTGGAATGTTGAATTATTAACTGGTGTGTGGGCCGAGTTGTGGCGAGAGGATCTGTGCGAGCTGTTGGTCGATGTGGCGTGACCGAAGGTGATGATATGTGATTTTATTTTTTATACGTGTAGCGCTGTAATCTCAGTGTATAGATATATTTTCATGTATATTATTCGATTAGATTTTATGTATACGTAGTTTTCCTTGGTATAAATGTCTATTATCTTAAAAATGCAATACTTTTTCAGCTAGTCCCCTGTTTTATTCAAAATTCACCAGTGATTTACATTAGTCTTATTTTGGACGATATTGGAGAAATATACGAAAATAATGATTGCTTGAGGTTCTTGGAGCTATTTGTTATAATATTATTGTTTTTATCAATGACTTTTATATTTTTCTTGGTTGATAATTTTATGTTAATTAAAGTATACTTTTATATCGAAATGGTGCTAGACGCTTGATGCTACTCGTTTACGTTTCGCCGTAGTAACTTAAGATTGTATATAAATAAGTTTGGAACTAGTTGGTATGTGTAAGTTTACGGTTCGTTCTGAACTTTCATTTCATCTGCTTGTACTCTTAAAATGTTGCCATTTTACTGTAATATCTACTTTTATATGTATTATTATTTAGTACATAACTATATTATTTCGACAGGGTATGTTTGAGCCCTGCTTTTGATCCTTTTATTCATATCTTGAAGTTTAAGGGACTGAAAAGACAGGGATGTAGGTAGGTCGACCAAGGGTAGGACTGTAGGGTAAGTTTTGTACGGATGGCCAAGTTTTTACGAAAATGTTGCAAATCAGCCGGTCGTTGATAAGATGGTTAATAAAGTCGAAGAATTGTTATACTTAAAAGCTCAAACATCAGAGGAATAGTGGTTAAAGGAGAATGTGGCCAAATGGGATGAAGAAAGTTGGCAGTTAATTGTAATTATGAACTCTCAAATTTATTTGAAATAAAATCCCAATGTAATATTATTTGGCGTGCGTCGTACTTTTTTAACGAATAAATAGTTTTAGATGTAAGTTTTGTTGTAAGATTTAAGTTAATTTTCAATATAATTTTACATACTGACAAAAAAAAAATATTGGTGACAAAATTAAGACAAATATATTAGAGAAACAAAAGTGCGAATTTCGGTAACAATATTGAAAAAAAATGTGGTATTTTTATATTAAACGTAAAGTAACATTTTTATTTTTAAATTTAAAGTATGTGAAGCGAAGTTATTATTACAATAAGTACAAACTTGTTGATGAAAGATATTTGGCTCGGCCCAGTGTACGTATACTAACACAAACAATTTAATTCGTCAAATGTTAAAACAGTGTATAAAAAGCAATAACTGGACGATATAATACTGCATGCTACTTAAGACTGTTTTAAATTTTATGAATTAATACTATTCAATCTTAGCGTCTAATAGAATGGGGAAAGCCATAAAAATATTAGAATTAAAGATTAATAATATATCAGCATTGATAATATAAAGATTATAAATACGCTTAAATAAAATATTTTTGGCTGAATTTGGTGTTTTATTGAAAATACACGCGTACTGTACCAGATTTTATTTGCTGTTCTTAAACATGTCTTAATTAATCAGTAAATCAATTATTACTTTTACAAAAAGGTACACAATTTAGTCAACTGTAGTCGGAATATAATAAAACAGGTACACAAAATAAATTATCTTCTAAATGTTAATACCAAACCATAAAATCTATTAAAAAAAGTATTATCTAACGTAAAATGTAATCTAAATCTAACTTAATACTATTTCTTAGTTCTCGTTTTAGGCTCAACAAATGACTTCCCTTTTCCCATTACTGATAATCTCGTAGGTGTCGTCATCAATAATCTTGTACACATCTTGTCTGTAATGTTTCAAGTTGTGAAGGAACCTGATCGAGCTTTCGTCACGTATTTTCGTCATCACAGAAGGCAGAGTTTTCGTTTTCGCTTCAGTTGCTAATGACGCGTAGTACTTCTCCTGTAACAACAGATCTTTAGAGGTTAATAAAGGTCTCACTTTCATCTTAAAGTTTAATAATAAATCCATCTAAGATAATCGATGTTACCGTACCGCATGACGAGAACCTCGTGAAAGCTGAGAAACAGAAAGAAATTAAGTATCTCGACTTAGCGCACGAGGTTGTCGCCATGTCGGATGTCGACACGGCTATCATCGTGCCGATTGTCGTTATGGCCAGTGGTCTAATGGCCAAAAGCCTCGATCAACATCTGAAGAGGCTCTCATTAGGCGGCTGGATCAAGGGACTGATTCAGAAGGCATTACTCCTTGAAGCGGAATATATTGTGAAGAGGTTTCTGCCTCTGGGACCCTAACCACCGCTAGCTTGGACGCTGTTCCCGATATCGGTGGACAACTGTTTTTTTTATATGTCTGAATGTTTTTTTTTTCAAATGTAAATCATATTATATTTTAAAGTAAATAAATGTCAAAAAAATCATCTAAAATGTTAAAAAAAAGATCCTAAGTGCCCAATAAACTCAAAGTCAAATTTCATTATTCGTTAAATTAGGCAAATAATAAACCCTCTGATTTTACTAACAAACGAAACTATAAACAATAACAATCAACCGCTACAAAGGAAATTGGTAGTCGTCTAGTTACGATATCCTTGTTTATATAATAAACTAAGGAAGACGCATCGATTACTCGCAGCGAACGATCGAGCCAAGGCGAACGATTCGATAACCTCCAACTAGGCTGCACTAAAGTGCAATACTAACTAAACTTGCAAGTAAATGTTATTCACTCGCTAGTGCCGACCAACCGGTGATTGGATCAAGACGTGGTGCGCGGACTATAGAACGATAGTTGTTCAATCGAGTGTTCTGCAATATCGCTTGCGGTTCATGAACTCCTGGTATTTGTATATAAATCGATTGTTGTGTATATGAAAAATAAATATTTTTTTCTTTTGTTTTTTTATTGGATAAATCATCCTATATTGGAGGTAAGGTAATTTCGTAATTATTTATGCGTGAAGCTTGAATTTATGCAGTTAACTGATAGTGACATAATAGTGTATTATTGATGCACAACCACTTCGAAGCAAATAACTGATAAGTGAGGGAGCGTGTTGAGTATGTTTATCAATAAATAGGTAGGTGTCTTTAAAATCCGCGGTTGTGGTAACATGACACATTCCAAGTAGGTACTGTAGAGATGTAGCCTCCTTACATCTCATATTATATTTTATATCAGGCCGAAACATGAATTAAATAAAGAATCGAAATAAAAACAAGTAGCTAGATTTAAATTAGTAGATAGCGCCAGCCCTCAAACTGAAAATAAACACTTTAAGCAAAGTACCTGTACCTGTTCTAAATTAGTTATCTTGAAACAGACATAAATAATCATTTGCGACATTTTTGATTTGGTACACGACATGTGGTTCAGAAGTAATCGACGCAAAGGATGATGAGTAACTATTGATAGAAAGATTATTGACGAAATTAATGGAACGAGATCACAAAAAATACCAGCTGTAACTGAACTACATAAAGCTTCGGTAACACGGCAAGACGAAGAACACCTAGATATGCAATCCGATAAGAGAACGGGAGTTAAGATGTTCAGTAAGTATTTGCGTAACAGCGTAAGTACATTAAGAAAACATTATTTAAATTTCAAAACAAATATTCCCCGCCAACGAAGAGATTACCATTCAAGAGAGACATAATTCACTGTTAGGAGACCAGGGAGAGGACCAGGAGATTAGGGCTGCCACGTAAAAACTATAAGTGGTACTGGCCTTAATAAAGTGACTGCCTGAATCGTGGGTCTTGCATATAGTCCCATGAATGGGAATTCATGACTGTACCAACAGGGCAGCAACTTGAAGAAATTGCAGTGAATGACGCGGAATGTGATCTGCAACCACCATCAAATATAGTTATCACTCTAGTTCCTTAATATTTGACAAGTTCTGTTATAAAATTATAACATAGTCACGAGTCACAAAAGATCTTTAGTGTGGGATTAGACCTGTGTCGATACTCTTGCGCCATCTTATATTGCAAGTGCTGTGTGCTGCTAAGCTGGTGCTGCAGCGGAAAACCACAAACGGGGTAAGTATAGTACCCTCGTTGACAACTATTTTGTCGAACTTTAGGGGTTGAAACCCTCGGGTCGTGGGATCCGAATGCTCGAAGTCTATAACGAGCTATCTAAGAGAATGGTTGATTTTTCCCTTGATCCAAAGACTGGGTTTTATTTTGGACAGCAATTAGAATTGCCATCCAACGTGGCAATGCTGCTATTGGAATTTTTCTTTTGAGTATTTATGTAAATACTTGTACTCAATTTGAGATTGTTTTTCCAAGTACCAAAGTAGGTAAATACTCTACCTACTTAATCCATAGTTATGCCTGTGAGTTGTGCACGTAGGTATACAAAAGTAAGACTAAAACTGAATATATTATTTTCCCTTATTTATTACTTTGATTTCCCCTGAATTATTTGATAAGGTGCTCAATATTCAAAATTGGAGGGCCCGTAGGGCCAAGGCTTGACGGGGCTGCAGGACTGTTCGAAAGAGTTAGAAAGAACAAAACTGGGTTTTAGTCAGTAAGAGTCTGACATAGATCCCTCCAGCTGTATCCACAAGGGGCAAAAATATCATGTCTCATGGATCTTCACCTTTACTCAAAAGGAAACAAAATATATCAGGCAATTTTTATTTTCAAAAGAATAAATGCGATTATGTTATTGCGATATTACAATCATTACATAAAGAACTACACGATATGTAAGTAGGTATACTTCTTACCTTCTTTATCTACAAAAAACTAGATTTTTCTACTAAATAACCATATAAAAAGTATGTGATGAAATATGAGTGCGTACATACATCTATGCAGTAAGAACATTATAAAAAATCCTTACAGAACTTTAAAGAGTCCCAAGGGAAATATAGAAATTCAAGAACTTCTTAATAACAAATAAAATTATTATCATCCAAAATTCTATAGATATCGTTCCTGTAAGACGTGAGGTTATCCAGGAACTTCTGGCTGCTGTCGTTATGTACCTTGGTGAAGACTGGCGGCAGGGGAGTGGTGCCCGACTCCGCAGCCAGGGAGATGTAGTAGTCAGCCTAGATGGTGGACCAGTTGCATGAGGAAAGTAGTTAGAGGAAGCAGTAGTCGGATATGCTGTTAAATATACGCTGAGCAAATTAAGAGAAATTGCGTCAGATGCTTGACTTGCCCTTATCCCACGATTTTCCGTGTTATAAACTTCTTAGATAAATATGCCATTTAATCATCTGCCTAGCCTTTTACTAACTATGTTGGGATCGGCTATAAGACTAAGAGCAGCATGCAGCTGAGTACCAGTTTTTAACATGTAGCGGCTGCCTATCTGACCTCTTCAAGTTAGTTATATGGGCAAACCCATATGTCTTGGCTTCTGAATACCCTTTACGACTGACAATGATATTAAAATGACAGCAGTCCACTAATATAACGTGCCTTCCGAAACAGGAGGAACTTGTCATGACAAGATGTTAGCTTTTGTTAATGTTATGATTTTACGAATTTGCGGGTGTTACTGATCACAGGCTTCTTAATATTCAATTATACTGCGTCTAGTTTGCCTGCGCCATTGCAGATGTTACTCGTATTAGTTAGAGACAGTCATTTTGTGTGGTTCTTACCACATCCTTTTATTTTACTGTCCTCTAATTTTTTTTTGTAATCTTAATACTTTTTTAGCGTACGGTCATGTAAGTTTTACACTGTTGAAATATGAAATTTTTAATAGGTATTTTCCTGGCACTAAAAAGTTTCACAGCTAAACCTGTCCTAATGAACAGGTTTGAACGACCATGTAAATAAAGGTTGATAGTTCCCTTCACAAGTACTTGTGCAACCAGTCTGTATACTAAATATATTACCTAGTTAGCCTCTAACTGGCAGACAGACGCCCAACGATGCAGGACAATCTTTACTATTTGCGAGATAAGGAAACTTTTGTCTTCAATATCAAGAGCTAAACTAATAAATAGCCAATTGATTAGAAAAGCCAATTGTTCTTCTTATCCTTATTTATGGGTTCGTCTTGGTAGAAACTGGGTAATGTACACACTTCATGTAACAGGATCGCATAACGCTCTTAGAGTTGGAAACCTTGGTTAAGAACTGAGAAGGTTTTGGCAACCTTCTCACTTCAAAGACTTACTACTGGCTATCGAGTCTATCCCGAAATGACATCGCAACGATGGTCCACGGCCGTTTATCATACTTTACGAGAGACAGTGTAACTGGATCTATACATATAATGTATCGTGATTTGTTACATCTACCGTACCTTGATCAATCAATTTTTCTGTTACGATATACGTCCGAGTCTCTAAAAGAACGCCGGAGTATATTGTCACTTAATTATAAATCGCTTTACGTTTATGTTTACCTGGTCAGGTCCCATCATATGCGCCTGTCGCTTGGTGTAACCCCTGGCCGCACGATCACGTTTCTCCTCCTCCCAGTGTTTCGCCATCTCTTCCGTGTTAGGCAGGCTGAAGGTGCCGTTCATTGATCGGACATAATATCGCACCTAGGGAAAAATAAATTCTAGTTAATAAGATATTCTGACGACTGATACAATCTACATTGTCTTGAAATGTTGGAAGGTCCACTGAAATTACCTGATTTTGTTGTCAAGTACTGAAGTTTTGTTTGATAAAGGGTGATTATTTAATTTAAGCTATAAGTTGTGTATTGTTCCTGAAGGTATGGTTAAGCCCATGTAAGCATAGGTACACATTTTGTTAGGTAAGTTTAGAATCAGTTAGGGCCAATGGCAATAAAACGGCCAGAACTCCAAGACTGTGTACTAAAATGTTTCCAAAATCCCAACAAAACCTATAATAATCCTTTCGTTGCTTACCCTAGTAAGCTTTTTGGCCTATCTAGCATTTTACATAGAATTTTCTCGAACATGAATGATGAACAATGACAATTACCTGTAAGTCAAACATGGAGAAGGCGCAGACATAGTAGGGCACTCCGATGAAGCACATGGAGGGATGGTTCATGTTCACAACGTGCTTGTACAGCGGCTCCACGCAGTTGTCCTCCACCACGATGCCGCACGACTCGTGCAGGAACGGGAAGTTGTATAGGTAACCTGGAGGACAGAACATGTAATGGACAATTTAGTTTCAACAATACACTTATGAGATAAAGTCAATTTTGAAATGTATGACAAGATCGAATCTCTTGATATTAGTTTGGAGTGACGCTAAAGAGTTAAAGGAAGCAGTTTTCTTATCCTTTTAAAATTAGAATCTATAATTCTGTGAGTTTTATAAATGTGATAAAAGCTGGTCTGTCGAAATTAAGACAAAGTTTCTGCTGTCTTATAATAGGTATTTGGAATGAAAAAAAAAACCTTTTTTTAAGGTACTCACCAGTACATAAGAATACAACATCAATTTCATCTTCACTGCCATCAAGGAAGTAAGCTTTATGTCCTTCAAGCCTTTCCACATCTGGTTTCTGTACCAAATTCTCCGGGAACACAGTCCGAGGCTGGTCTTTTAGATGATGGCTGAGGATGACTTTCTTGGAGACGCTGGTGAGTTCGAATGCGATGTCCATGCCTGAGGGACCGGCGCCAATGACAAGAACTCGTTTGTCCTTGAAGATGTCTGGTACTCGGTAATCGTGGCTGTGCATCACGTCACCTGAGGTAACCACCATTAGGATTTGTAGATGTATAAACAAAAATATTATCATAGAATTGTAGCATTGACAAGAAGAAAGTTAACATCTTGCATATTTATGTGTCTCATGGAGTCTTGCACGAACGATGTAGTGCAAGTCAGACATGTACTACCAAAAAGTTGAAACCTTAGCCATTAAACCTGATATACCTTGGAATTCCTTAAGCCCTGGTATGTGCGGTATAAACGGCGTATTATAATGGCCGTTACAGACGAACACGTAGTCGTACTCCATGGTCTCCGTGACTCCGTTGAGCAGGTTCTTGTAGGTGACATCCCACAGCTCGCCTGAAGGGCCTTGTTTTGGTATGACTAGTTGTACGTGGTGGCTGAACTGTGAACAAAGCAAATAAAAAAAAAGTTGAGTAACGCTATTAACTGGAATATTTATAATTGTTTTGCCTATACTGGCTGTATTCTGCAGTTTTTAAATGCGTGACTCTAGGTCTCCCGTAACGTTTAAAAACATAACCCACCCTTCTTTGTGGTCGGGTAAGAAGGCCTGCCTATACAAGCCTAAGGGCAAGTTTACAGGTTACGGATAGCCACTATGTACCAGATAAATTCATAAATGGTACAGAATATCTATGAAATTATCTGCCAGTTAAACTATCTGGAACTTATCAGCAACCGGTGAAACTGGCCCTCAAACTTTTATCAAAAGCAAAATTTTTATCTAGGTAGTTGGACATAAATAAGCTAAATCAGGTTAGACTGGAAGCCGACCCCAACATAGTTGGGAAAAGGCTCGGGAGATGGAGTTGGACATAAATAAAAAACTGTTAATAACAAGTTAATGCAGTTTCACGTCGTGTTTCAACTTACTTTGATTTTCTCCGTAACGCCATGCTTGTCCGAGTATAGTTTGAGGAACGCCAGCATATCCTTAGCGGGAAGGTAGGACTGGTCGCTCTCGGGCACCGGGAAATCAGGAAAACCCATAATTTCTTTAGGCAAGTTGGTCCTAGAAAAGAAAAGGGACAATCCATTTCAAAAACCTTTAAAGTTATTGCACCCATTTTTGCGCTGGTGTCTCTTGACATTGACTTCTAGAGAAATGTATTTAAAAGTTATTTTTTTGCTTTTCAATGTTTTTAGAAGTCGGTTTTCTTTCATTTACCTATCTACTGCGGTGATGGCAAAAGGCTAGAGAGATGAAGAATTCGTGTGTAGGTACTAAACTACCTACTTTTGGCCTGTCTGTACGACAGAACAGTTTTTTGTGAGTCAATCAGCTACTTATTAGTAAGTTTTACTTAACAAATAATTCAGGATATTCAGGTATAAAGCGGTATCAGTCTATCAGTTTGTTTATGCGATAATTCCCATCCGTCTTCACAAACAGACTGACCTATAGTTGTTTGTCATATTATCTTCATTATAAATACATAAATTCAATCACAATAAATACTTCAATATACGGCACAAACAATCTGGAGACTATAATCGCTACCTTGAACCACGTGGAATCGTAAATCAATTTCGATGAGTGAATATTTACGGAACATGTATTACTATGGAAATGTACATACATACATATCTATTGGCGGATACGGTTAAGTAAACTGAGGAGTAGAGTGTATGTTAGTGCTAGGCACAGTAATATAACACAATCGTAAATAAGCTGACTTTGTAAAACAATTAAAAGGAATTTAAAGTCTTGAAGGAAATTCTTAGTCGTTATTTTTCCCAGTCATCCAAAAATACAAGTTTCTCTTATGAACAGCTAAAATCTTTTTCATCTGTTTTACTAAACAAATCTATACCGGTATTATAAAGCTGAAGACCCCAATCCCAGGAATTATCTACTGTCTAATCTCAGGATTTAAGTTCCCATGAGACGCAGGTGAAACCGCTGGAGGAAACAAGTTCATTCTAAGGACGATTTTCTTTGTTTATATTTTACTAGCTTCCGCCAGCGGTTTCACCCGCTTTCTGAGGGAAGTACTTTCCATACCCGGATAAAAAGTAGCCTATATGTTATTCTGATGTATAAGCTATATTGTGGTAAAGTTTCATTCAAATCCATTCAGTAGTTTTTACGTGAAAGAGTAACAAACATCCATACATCCATACTTACAAACTTTCGCCTTTATAATAGTACTAGCTTCCGCCAGCGGTTTCACCCGCTTTCTGAGGGAAGTACTTTCCGTACCCGGATAAAAAGTAGCCTATATGTTATTCTGATGTATAAGCTATATTGTGGTAAAGTTTCATTCTAATCCATGCAGTAGTTTTTACGTGAAAGAGTAACAAACATCCATACATCCATTCATCCACACATCCATACATCCATACTTACAAACTTTCGCCTTTATAATAGTATTAGGATTAGGATTAGGATTAGGACTAGCTTCCGCCAGCGGTTTCACCCGCTTTCTGAGGGAAGTACTTTCCATACCCGGATAAAAAGTAGCCTATATGTTATTCTGATGTATAAGCTATATTGTGGTAAAGTTTCATTCAAATCCATTCAGTAGTTTTTACGTGAAAGAGTAACAAACATCCATACATCCATACTTACAAACTTTCACCTTTATAATATAGTATAGGATCACCTTTATAATATAGTATAGGATTAGGATTAGGATATAAGGTGAAAAACTTTATTCAATATAGGCAAGTTATAATGGTTTGACGTAAGTTTGTACCTATTTCGTGTCCAACCCTACAACAGTATTAGAAAGTGGTAACTAGAGCAAGCTAACCTAATCACGTTTCTAAACACACATTTCTAGAATGCACGAAATGCTCGTAAATATCTCCCAGCAACCTATGATGCCCTGATAGCTTCTGACCCTCGATACGACCGTGTCATAAGCTGAGCACTTGCTTGTTTCTATGGTGAAGAAAAAAAACAATAAATGACGAATAAAAACAATAAATTAGTTGATACGGATGAATTAGTGGAAACTTCTACAACTGATAAAATGTGTGCGGAGACTCATTGCCAGACGGGTTAGTTATTTATTCTCGACTTGCCTACCTAATGTCAATAGTCGCAGTAACCAACCGAATTATCAAGGGTACTTACTAGAAACTTATCGTAACAACTTTGAAAAATTATGAAAATGCTCTTTGGTACCATGAGCTCCTGGTACTGTTAAAAATTCACGGCTGTCGGAGCTGACGAAGCGGATAAATTTTTTGATGCGTCTTTCGATTTGTTTTTTTTTTATACCCATGCATTTAAGTTGTTTGCACGTAAATAATGAATTTACTCAAATCACCTTAAACTTTTATACATGCTGGTGTGAATAGGTAGTCCGAAGTCGTCATATCCCACATTCTCAGTATACACCCAGGTACCGCCTAGCTGTGGCGCTTGCTCCAGGATATCCACATGACTGACACAGGGCTCTTCGAGGAGGTGGCGAGCTGCGCACAGACCGGCAGCACCCGCTCCAATCACGCATACACGGGCCATTTCTGAAATAGAGAAGAAGAGGATTAGACAAAGCTCCTTGGTAACATAAGCTCCTGGTATTGTTAAAAATTCACCACGTATCTCCGCTGATAGCGATGCGTATTTTGAATTATTTGTCTTTACTTTTCTTCTGTATACAGATTAAGGGCCAGTTTCACAGGTTGCTGATAAGTTCCAGATACATAGTTCATCGGGCAGATAATTTCATACAAATTCTGATCCATTTTTGAATTTATCTGGTAGATTAGTGGCTATCCGTAACCTGTGAAACTGGCCCATAACCCTTTTTTAATGTATGACAATAGTAAATTATGTTGGTGATTGCATGTTTAGTTGATTATGAAATAATAAGATACCTAAGGTTAAGTACCAATAAAGGTTACTTCAGGATGATGCAACGAGATGAGTTATTTAATAGAACTTTATCGGCCAGCGCCTGGGAGAACCCATAGAACAATAGAGTATCAGAAATAGATCGTCTATGAATTACAAAAGGTTATTTATTAACTCTTAAAAAATATTATAACAACTTTTTTCAATCTCACCTATCGCCTCAATTAGTATCTACGTAAAAGCATTAAGTATTTATCAGAAAATGTATTCCATGATTATAATTTAGAAAAAAACGGATATCGAATTAATGAATAAACACATATTAACAAGCGTCTTCCGGCCTGAGGAAACTACTGAGTTTGTTTAAATAAAGACATGAAGGAAACAACCGTAATCTTAAAAGGTCACATAGCTTGCGGTTCTGTCCATACATATTTATTATGGAAAGATCGAATGACACAGTCACTTCTTCTAATGGCAACAATTTTCCAAATCATCTCGCTTCTCTTAAACACGTAGCAAATGCAAAATTAAAAAAAATACGGAACAGCTTTATGAATTCACACGGTTATATGCGAAGGTAGAATTGAATTTCAAAAATCTATTCAAAAATATTAGGTGTGATTGGTAAGAATGTAACATACGTTTAACAGAATTTGACACAGAAAAACTTTTGACACTATTTTACCGCAAATTAATTAGGTTCACATTTCTTTAATTTCTAAACTATCACACACGATCACTGGGAACCTTCACCTTAGTCATCCGATACGGCAACAAAAAAAAAACTAATTTAAATTAACAACTTATTGATCATTAAAATGATAAACATCATTTATAATCTTGGCAACTAATGTTTGGACGTTTGCCAGACTGAAACGCATCTAAATAAATGTAGTGGCTATGTAAGCACATATTCAACACTCGTCAACTCTTGTAGTCATGTCTATCCAGGGTAAAAGTTCATTGAAAAGATGGCAGTAGACTTGCTTGAGATAAAGGGCATATCGAACTGGTTACGGCCAGTCTTGTAGCCAAGGTTCACGTTGCTGATAGCTGATGATAAGGTATTTATTGTCCATTCAAAATTGACATCCTTACTTATAAATGCGAGAGAAATAGCTGTGTTTGTCTTTCGGGTTTCATGCCACACCTAACTACTAAACCGATTTTAGTGTTTGGTATAAAGAATGTCTAGAGCCTGGGAAAGGATATAAAATTATATATAGTAAAACAATGAATGACTAGATTCTTTCTACCAGCAGACTACTTCACGCCCGGTTCTACTCGTAACACTGAAAGAATTTGTCAAATCCGATCAAAGGATGTCCTGTCTAATGTCCCTTTCTCCTTGTAAATTACCAAGGCAACATAAAGTACAGGACTAACGTCATTAAAATCTTATTTCATAGAGTTTGCTCAACTACAAATTACATGTTGTATTGAGTAGCAAATTGCAAGCCTATCCAGTTTCTTGCGAGCTAATATTTCGTAAATGTCAGTTGCCTAGGGTAACTTAGACCTATAGTTTTGTAGCTACATGTAATTAAATACGGAACTATCTAAGTAATATATTTTATTAGCTTGCACTAGTTTCACCCACCCCCCGTAGGAACTACTGCGCGCTCGGATAAAAAATAGCCTCGTTCGACCATTAAGGTATCTAACAGTGTTTTTTAAGTGTAGTCGTTTCTAAGATTATTCATCACCATCATCATCAGCCTCTTTATTGTCCTACTGCTGGACACAGGCCTCCTCTCATACAGAGAGTGATTGATCGTTAATCACCACGCTTGCTCAATGCGGGTTGGTGATTTTAGACTTTATAGTCCAGGTTTCTCGAGTATGTTTTCCTTCACCTTTAATAAGTCAATGGTGTCTAAGATATATGTACTTAGAAAGTATATACAACTTATAAAAATTGCATTCGTTCTTGCCTGACCTGGAATCTAACCCGCAGACTTGAGAGGCTGGTGCTTCAACCACTAGGCCACCACGACTTTTTCAAGATTATTCTATTAAGTCTTCAGTTTTATAACATTAGTATGAGTAAATATGTAGGTAATTGGCTTTATCTTAGACAATATTACGAAGGTTAATCTCACACGCGCCCAATCAATACTAATTGGATGCATAACATTCATCTCGTGAAAGAGGTCGATGCAACGCACGTAATGTTACATAGTACCTACACATACAAGGTGATAGTATCACAGATGTCATATTATCATAATCGATTGCCTCGGTGGTCTAGTGGTCGCAAGGCGCGACTGCAGTGCACGGGGTCTAGGGTTCGATTCCCGGGTCGGGCCGAAATCGCTTCGTGGGATTTGATAAACTTTCATAAAGCAGCCAGAGTCTGGAAGTTGGTGATTGATTCATCTGTGTATCGGAGAGCACGTAAATGTCGGTCCTGCGCCTGATCTCTCTCCGGTCGTGTCGGATTGCCGTCCCATCGGACTATGAGAGCGAGGGAATAGAGAGTGCACCTGTATCTGCGCGAATGCTTTGCACTGTAATATGTCCTGCGCAGCTGACTGATCTCCATATAAAAGAGAACGGCCGCCGTAGCCGACAATCAGCGTGGATGCCATCATCATCAATATTATAATAGGCCCGTATTACCTGCATTTGCAGTCTCTTGAGCGTCATATAACTAAGGATTATACCGATATTTTTTTTTATAAATTGAATGACGATATATATGTATATTGGTTTATTGAATGTTTAATGCTTTATGTTTAATGCAAACGTTAATTCAGTGTTATTTCCATATATCTTATGGTTTGGAAAAATGAGAATCGATTCCGTGATTTTAATTCAGAAACAAAGCAAAGGTAACGAAAAAAGACAGCCCATTGAAGCCGAGTTAAAAAAGAATATGCAGTAGGTATCGTAAAAGATTAATCTGTGACCCATTAGCGAAACTTTAAGGTTCAAAAGTACAATCGTTAAGTAGGTAAATACCTAACGGCCAGCTCGCGAGTCAATAACCTCGTTACTACGAGATAAAGTTTTCGCGTATTCATGAACAGAAATCACAAAGATTTGTAAATATAATTATGTAGATTTTAATTGATTAATGGAACTAAGAGATTATGCAATTATTTCAATAGGTGCAGCATAAATGTATTTTTCATTTAGAGTTTATTGTAAAAAGAACTTGTATTTTTTTAACTTCTCGGGAAAGTAATGTTTTTTAACCGACCGCGTAGGTTTTTTTATTTAAAATTCTTTATTAAAAATGGCACTATTAAGTGAATGGATATTGAATTTTTTTGAAACTATTTAAAATTATTGACACCGAGAAAGTGTCAGGAAAATACAAAAAAATCACAATAAAATAAATTGGTCTATTTATTAAATAATTTGTATTAGCCGTTTGTTGTTGACTTATCTATTACGTGATTAAGTAAATAATTACTTTACTCAAGTTAATTCCGGATTAAACTGCTAAGTGATTTTCTAGTACTTTCCCTCGTTTTCAGTCAAAGAGTAAAATAGACTTATTAATTATTATGAATTATTTAACTGTAACAATAGATGCTTATGATGACTAAACGTAGGAACCTACTGCTTATCATGACAAAATTTTTTATTTAAAAGATTGATAACTTTGCAATTTCTGAATTTAGGTTTGAGTCTTTGCACGTCAAAAGGTCCCACCTTCTACTACTGACTTGACTGAATGACTGAAAAAATATTAACAAAACACTACTGCTAACTAACTTCAGAAATACAAATTAGCGCGAACGTAAGGCTTAAGGTTTGCAATTAATTAGTGCTTGTTTTTTTTTTCTATTATACATTATTTGCAGTACAATTATGTCCTTCTGGTGCAGTAAGATAATAATAAACTGTCGGAGATCAGTGAGTTCATTTCTAAGATTAGTACTTAACAGTTTATGCAATATTACATCAAGGACGAACAAGATAGGTCATTAGTCGTAGCTTATTATGACTAGATATTATAAATTAACCCCTATCATAATTATCACAATATCAATTAATTAATATTTTTATTAAATAGGGAAATATTAAAAAAATAAAAGAAATAATAAATTATACCTTATCCTCCAAAAATGATCACTGGAAAAAACAAATAAATATTTCACTAGATATATCAACTTAACTAGAACTGTGACGCGAATAGTTCACGACCTCACTGGGCGACGTTTGGAAAGCAAATGCGGTTGACGCATGCGCTATGCGGTTTTATTTGCCATCAGCGCAGACGCATACCGCATCAAAACATTGCATTTACAATATCGATTAATTGCCTTTTCTTATTCCGTAAGTACATACATGACGAGACTATAGTTATTAAATAAATAATTAATTATTTTCAGTTTTACTCTTATTGACAATTTCTATCATGTAAAGATTATTTTTAATGACATGCAGTGTTAATTGGATAATTGGGACAGTTTGATAATGATTGTAACAAACAACCAAGTTAATCAACATTTTGTTGACAACATGATCTATTTGGAGCTGTTACCCAATTTTCTGTAATGTAATAAAATACCTAAGTATAGTATTTTAATATGTGTAAAGATGACCCTAAAAAGATTTCTGTTGTTACAATGTAATGAAATAATCTGAAAAATAAGGTAAATTAACTTTCGTTCGTATTGAATTTGATGACAAGGAGATAAAAGTATTGTCATGGACGTGGATTAATAATAATACTTAGTAAAAGGAGTCTGTTTGGCTCATCTAGGTATGACTAGGTTAGTAAGATAATAAATAAGTTACTAGGACTCCATAAAAGCATGATAATAAACAATTTGCTATAAATAGATAGGTAGGTACCTACTTCTTTTATAATATATGTACTAACTAACACCAGTGGTATCACTCGCTTCCTGAGAAAACTAAGTAGGTACTTCCCGCAACCGGATAAAAAGAAGCCTAATTAGCTGTAATTATTACAGCTAAGTTGTATCAAAATCCATTCAGAACTCTTCACGTGACAGTGACAAATTCCAATTAATGTTGTTAAAAAGTAATAGAAATACCTAAATTTGGAGGAGAAATAATAAACACTAGAAAATTTCGTAAAGAAGCTATGTATTGGCAACCTCGTGATGCCTGCTGTCCTAGATCAACTTACGTATTGCTGCGAGCCTGGTAGCTAATTTAATAAGACCTTTACTATCGTAGGGCTTGTACTAACGATACGTATAAAAGGGAACTGAGAGGGGTCTCATTAAAATGGTCGATGAGTATGACGAAACACGCCAAGCTACTTACATTAGACACCTTCCGCTGCGCTAGAGATAGCAATATAAACAATATACCCGTCCTTGTCTACACGAACCTAGGTTTATTCTACAGTGGAGACAATTTCTCACGGAACAATATTTGGAAAAATATTTTGTGAAACAAATTATATGCATTTTTGTATTTATTCAGTTTTTTTAAGTTAAAAATCAACAGGAATTTGATGGAGATAAATTTAAAATTTCACAAAAAAAAACGAGATTATAAGGAAATTACCTACAATTCAATAACTTAAAATATACTTTAAGTAGGTACATAAACAATACAAAATAACAATCATACATAACACATGGACGAATGTGATAACACCATAAAATTCTTGTAATCTGATGAAATAAGCTATCGGTTTACACGTAGCGTATCGAAATGTAAATAAATGCGTGAAGTGAAGGCGTGGACGCCGATGTTGTAGAAATTTGATCAATAGAACAAACTGATGCAACTTAGACTTGGCTTGCATTAGATAATAAATAAATATCATAAATATATTAGAGAGAATTAACCTTCTAAATTGATATATTTATTAAACTGTTACTAATCGCAAAGGACTGTCAATATTCGAAGTTACTTATTGTATAGGTTTTAAAGGTGTAATTTGTTAAATTAAGTTTTCGTAACTGTAGTTTTAAGAAGGCAGAATTCAGCATATTTGGACAGTTTTAATAATATTTCTAAATTGCAATTCATTTTTGAGCACACAGTAAGCAAAAACACAAAATATTTTTTGTGCGATATATTGTATTTATCTATTTATTTCGTGCAGTAATAGCACGGGATAACTGCGCTTCATGTTTTATATAATAAATTCTATGGGTTTTAGACTTTTGTTCTTATTAAAAACTTATGAAGTAAATGCTATAATTATGCTAAGCGTGTATTAAACATTTTTTGACAAATGTTTACGAACTACTTAGTTAATAAGAGATATTTTGAGACTAGCATTTTCAACAGGCCTTTATAATGTTAGATATACACCACATTCTTAGGTGTGCCTTCTTAGATATAAGGTGCATAATGCATAACTCAATAAGCAAGACTTTAATTTATCTAGTAAGATGAATTCTATTTATTGAAATAATTTGTGAGGTCCCGTCCGAGAAACGGTCAGATTTTAACGCTTTTGTTTTTAAACATTCGAGTTGTTATTATCATAATCGCTAAGGAGATACAGATTAATCGATTCGAATTAAAAATCGATTGTTTATAAAGGGCTGGCTCTGTCAGAAATAGTCCGAGGTATATTTACCATCTGAAAATGAAGATTTTTTTTATGCGGATAGTGTTTTTCATCAAATCTCTCTCTCAAACTAAGCTGACTGGTTAAGTTATTTAAAACCAATTAGCGATGTTCCAAATGTAAATTCGTTTATAATCTCAATCGATTAATGTCACTTGTGGATACCCGAACACTAAATTTTAAACGTCATAATATACTTTTAAAATGATTTCAACTATAGTTTTACCTATCTAATTAATTGGAAATTTGTCTAAAATGTTTCATCAATTTTCGACCTTAGTTACTGTGTTATGACACAGATATTCAACAATAGACACACTTCAAAACAGTTTATTTACATGTGTGTCTGATGTAATACACGGAACCTTTGCACCAGGCGTGCAGTTAGCTCAGGAGATGTTTTGTTTACGCTTGTGACGCTACGAGAGGTTTCTTCACGTCATTGCGTTACGGTGGTCACGGTTTATGGTATCCGCGGTATCCATAAACGTACATATATATATATATATATATAGGTTCACTTTAATAATATGATAATATTATTATGCTATACATTCGCAATTTTTATTCATAGTTACTTAATAGTTACTACAGGAATTTGAAAACTAACAGTTATTTTTTTTAATAATCGGCTGAAAATATTCCTAAACAAAATAATATTCTTCTATAAATTCCTAAACAAAACACTATGTTTATTATTTTGCGATAAAGAATATTGAGTCATCAAAGACGGAACAAACATAATAACGTTATAGCTAATTTGATATTGACCGTAATATAAAGGTATTTTCTGGAACAAATTAAACACAATAGCATTGAATATGGAACAATGTCAAATATTGATTTTTAAAACTTATTTGAAACGTTCACCTTACGCTTCGCTTCTCTAGACTCCAATAGGAGTTTTTTTTTTCAAATTTTCCGATCACACTTTCTGGTCCAGGTAGTTGGGATTGATAATACATTTATCAGACAGGGCAGCCTGCCGGATTTGAAAGAGTCAGATATACCATTTATTGAAAAAGACCACAGGCTACTCTCTACTCGGGGATATCCCATTTATTGAAAAAATCCATAGGAGGCTACTTTTTACCAGATTGCGTACACTGCACTGATATCTAATTTAATAAAACAAAGCGTAACCACCATCGCATCAGTTAACTGAGACTTTCTTTCATGTGTTTACTAATCTATGTCCTTTATTTTTTCTGTAAGTCACACCACAGATTACACTTATGTGAAAACAGGACTTATCTGGAGATTAATATGCAATTAATTCTGTCTGATACAGCATAAGTTTTATCTTTATTATGTCTCATCTTGTCTAACAAATGACTACGGATATTTTAACATGTAACAGGTCATTGCTTTATCTTACACTAAGCGTGATCAAATAATACATACAAAGAAGTTTTATTTATTTAATATTCTAATTTCAAAAGGTCGTCGTCACTTTATCTTGTCGGTAATAACTAATTTTTTTTTCGCGGTTAATGCGCCTGATCACGCACCCTGCTATGAATTAACCACGTATCATGATTTCCATCTTTCTTCAGGCTAAATTTAGTATTCATTGTATTTAGCCGTATTTCAGATATGAGAAAAGCAATGAAGAGATTCATAGTGTGTTATTCGAAACATGAAAGTACTCTATGACTTGCGTTGCCATCAATGGAACTGCGTCAAAGCGGATTGCGATTTATAAAGTTGCAGGCGCTGGTAGTGAATCCACATTTTGGGAAGAAAACGATTAAATAATTTAATATTAAGGACTTGTTCTTTTTTATTCCTTCTAACATAAAATTAGTTTGAAAGATTATATTCATAAATTATCAGTTAGTCATAATTATTGTGATTTACCCAGTATTCACACTGTTTTGTTCTTTGGCATTATGATATCAATCTTAAGCTAGTTTGTACCACCTATCTATACCAACCCAAGTGACCGCCTCCTACTGGTAAATCAACCAGTTAGAGTCGGTGGAATGTGACATGGGCCTAGGTTATCTGCGACCAGGATCCCGGCGTCACGCACGACCCACTTTCAGATGGCATGATGATAACTTATAGTTGAATTGTTTACTACTGTTAGGGGAGATGCGCCTAAAACGGGTACCCCGCCCAAAGCGGGTAGGCTTTTAAATTTGCGCGCCGTTAGTACTATTGCAAATGTGTGAGTGCAGTGTGGTGTCTCGAGCATCAACCAATCACATGCAGTGGGCTCGCTATAGTGACACAAGCGGTTTAAAGGTAAGATAAAAAAAAGTTTTTTTGCTATTTACGATAAAAAATATTGGCTTGGAACAGTTGTGTTTACTTAAAAATTGTGTATGATATGTTCTCAAAAGTTTTACGTTATGATTTAGCTACTATTGTGCTATTTTGTCTTTGAAAACTTGTGGCTACATTTGTTTGCATTTTAAGATTATGAAGTGTTAAAACTAAAACGTGCTTTTGGGCAGAACGGGTAGGGGTAAATCGGGTACCTGCTTTGCCCGTACCCGTTTTACCCTAGATATGGCTTCGTGGGTTGGCAGAAGTTACTTTGCTCAGTGTTTAATACATAAATGAATGAAAATTTGAATATTGCTTGTTAATGTGGGTATTGCTTCTTTTTGTTTTAGATGGTAAATAAATATAAAAGAAAAACTACTAATGCATCCTGGGACGAGGATGTTATGAAACGGGCAATGGACGAAGCTATAAAGACTTCAGTCAAAGGTGCAGCCAAGAAATATGGCATCATAGGTTGATGTCAATATTACAGCGTCAAATCAAAAAAGAATGCCCAAAAAAGAACTTGGTAGGTTCATTAACGTTTTTAATGAAACACAGGAGAAAGAACTACTGGAAAATGTCTTTCATATGGACTCACCCTTTTTTGGGTCAACTAGAACTGATTTTTTAAAGCTTGGGTACTATATGCTGCGAATCATAACATTCCTCACCCATTCAAAAATAACACCGCGGTGATAATTACACAATTTCGTTGTAATGTCATCTTCTTCTTCTTCCTACCCTTATCCCCTGTTACTTGAGGTCGGTGTAACACGTGTTTTTTCTTCCATTCTGCTCTGTCACCCGTCACACTATCACAAAATATCCTTTTCTTTCATATCACTCCTCACACAATCCATCCATCTTTTCTTTGGCCTCCCTCTTCCATTCATTGATCTCAATAATTACCCTATACCCGTTTTGCCCAAATGCCGTACCCGTTTTAGGCACCCCATGGGGGTAAAACGGGTAGTTGAAAGGTTTTATATTGTTTTTATTTTTATTCAAATTATGAAGAAAATGTTTATGATTATTCCTATTTTAGATTCTTTATTAATTAAATATTTGAAAATTAAAAACAGAAGTTTAATTTTCGTTTCTAGAACTTTTTTATTGAACTTCCACCTTAGCGTACCCGTTTTAGGCTCACCTCCCCTACAGATCTCATAATACTACGTAGTACTGATCAGTTTTGTACTAAATCATTAATGCTTTTCTTTTTTGCGGTTTATCAAAATATCGTAATTACTGTAGTATGTGAAACATCGCGGGTGGCAAGAGAGACATGGTGGAACTCTTTGAGTTTTTATTATTTTGGCAACGACCAGAATTCACAGTTCCATGTGATTAAAATAGACATTTTGGTGAGTTTTAGCCACGTTTTAGCTGTACTATGCTCAGATTAATGAAGGACAATAGATGAAACCTTTATGCCATAAAAGCGTACTACCCAAAGTGACAGTTCCGACTCCTAACGACTCCTATCCACCCGACCAAATAAGAAAGGTACTTTTATAAGTGACATTAGCAACATGGGAAATCCTTTCAATTTAGTCGCATTATATCTTGTGTCATTGCCCGGGAAAAGACTTTCAGTTTTAAAAGAATTGTGATAAATTGTGGTGTGTTTGTGCCTCGTTTTTATATGGAGAAAGAAGGAAAGGGCAGGCAGATTGTCCTGCATTGTGCGCGATTGCAGATCACATTCCAGCACAAAGAAAACTCGGCCGAAAATATCAGTTTCATGAAGTAAGTAAACAAACATGTTTTTTAAAGTAAATAAACCAGAAAATATAGTGGCATTAAGTTAAAATACTTCTGATAACTTGTATTACAATTCTGAGGTAATTTCATACATGTTAAAATGAAAATAAACACAAAAATCGCGAATTCAATTAATTTAATATTGAGGTTACTAGTGTCGTGAAAACTGTTATCGACAGTTGATTATTGATCTACTTATACCGAGATCTACACCGACGGAGGCTCCAAGCGAGCGCATGCCCAGATGCTTCTGTATTCTCCACCGCGCTCGTCCTACTTGGTGCGGCTTAATGACGTTCCAAAGAATGTCGCTCATGCCCGTAACTTGACCTTTTATGTAAATCAATATAACTAACTTATGTAATATTTAACTTATATCTTCAAGGTTTCCGAAAATTGAAGACATCCGTGTGCAACGCTTCCCTGTTACGGATCGGATGAGAATCAGCCCGAAAACCATTGGAGGATGTGCTCACGACACTTTAATCCATAAATTAAAGAATGTTTTTTTCATGTTTCGAGTTTTATTAAACCTCCATTATCATAAGAACATTAATAATTTTACAATAATTCCTTACGAATTGATATGACTTAGAACAGATTCTCGAATAAACCTCATTGTTGCAGCGTCCCAGTAGCCACATCTGATTTTCCTACTTCATTTATTTTTGTAACAATAAAAATACTCAAGTCAGTGTAGGTAAACCTATAATATGAAGACCACGACTGGAAAGCATACTTCCCAAACCAAAAATATTTTATTACAAGCGGTTTAGCCATCTTCGAGCTATAAAATTCCGAGGAACTGAGCACCTCTTTACTTTTTTCAAGTCAGTTGTTAAAGGTAGAAACGCATATAGCTATTTATTCATATTTTGGTTTTACTTTTGAAACTCAAATATTTTCTTTTGCTTAGCACGTTTTTAATTATCAAGTAACGTCGATATCGATTAAAACTGTTGGTACATTCCTGGGTGATAGCGTTTGACACTGATTTGTCAAACAGGGCTGTACACGGATTGAAATTGACATCCTGACAAAAACATTGCCATCTTGTTTCTTCAAATACTGAGTTTTACTTGCAGAACCAGGATAGCAATACGTAAGTTCTTCCTGCTAAGTTACACTTCATCTATTGTCCTTCATTAATCTGAGGTACTATGGTTACCTCATTTGTTTTTAGACGCAAAAACTGTATTATAAAAAGAATAATTCTGATTAATTTTATATTTTTTCAAACAGTGAAATGAAACGTATTTAAATTTTATTTAATTCTATTTAAGTTTTAGTAACTTTACAGATTTATTTATATACACATTATTAATAATATTTATATTACAATAATACTTAAACTACTATCTAAAATTAAGTTAAAACAAAAAATATTCTATTTAAGCAGATTGAAATGAAAGACTGAATTACATGTTATTATTCTACCATGTTTGTACAAAACTATTGTATCGCGTTCGCAGAATATTGCGACCCGACTAACTAAAAATATCCAAACGCATGGGCTGTCAAACGTCAATGTCAATTAAGTACTAATGTCACCATGTCAATGACAATGTCAAAAGGTGGGAATAGAATGAATTTGTAAACAATAACAAAATAATAATATGTAATTCTATTATTATTAGATAAGATTATTCAAATGACATAAATGTAAGGCTGTCGCGTGTGCGCATATGTTACTGGTGAACGAAATGGATGCTGACGATCCTAGGAGACCTCTTTTGGGTACGTAAAATATTCTATTACACTCTAATATCGTAGACTAGACTTCTAAATCATAGTTTTAGTCTAAATTAAGATAATGATACTTGTTTTAATTCCTTTAAGTGTATTCGTGCAAGTTTATGTTCATAATTAGTAGTAGTTTAGTCACAAAAGCTGGGATAAATGACGAAATTCAGTCGTACACAAAGATCTAGATATAGCTTAGTAAAAATCTAATCTAGATAGAAGAAGAGATAAATTTTATCTCAAATAATATGTTAAAGTAAGCCTTTGTGTGGTGTTGAAATTGAAAAACTAGTTCAAACTAGTTTTCTGTGATGTTATTAAAAAGTTTTCAAGTATAGAAAGGCTAATTAATAATAGTGAATTGAGTAATGAAGTCAGAGTATATTTTTAGTATCTATGCAAGTTGTTTAGCTCAGTTTGGCATAAATTTCCTAGAGATGTCACAATAGACATATTATAGGAACAAAGAACTTACTGACTTTAATGCATAAATATTATTTGACTAGAGCTAGGCATGCTATCCTAATACACTATTATTCTAAAATAATTAAATATAGACAAAAAATCTTATCTTCTAAATCTTGAAGGCACTCACTTCATTGTACACGAATTCAATGTTTCCAAAAACCTATTTTAGTTACCGGCTTACCTGAATTTTACTAGTAAATATCTTAATGTGTGCTGTAGCAAGCTACAGCAATATTTGTTTAGGCTAGTGGATTAATGAATTTGCCCACATTACTAGTAAACCTATTTACTATTATTTATTAATTAAATCATTTATATCATCATTTTTATTTATTAAATAATTTATTTATTAAATCATTACTAGTAAACCTAATCCACCTTATAGTAAAGACAAGTTAGGTTTTAAAAGTGACCGGCTCAAGTGCCAGTTTTGGACCATTACCTTTTCTCAAGACAATGATTTAGATTTAAACTTAGCACCATTTACAGTACTTTTTTTAAGACCATGTGGATTCTATTTGAAATGGATTTAAATCTGGGTCCAAAGGTCTAAAACGTCCTTGCACACAAACATAGATACATCAATCCTAAGCTAATAATACTAAAACATCATCCATGTAAACTCAAGCCTACCATAAAATGATTAGTCTGTGTAGTGTGTACTTTGTTATCATGTGATGATTTGTTTAAATCTGCCTGAGTAAATGTACTAGAGATATAAATGTGTACTTTATTTATCCACAGATTTTTAAAGTCATGCTAGACATTACAGAAAAGGGTGGATTAGCTGGCTTGCCATGGGCTGGCTTATTTAAAAAAAAAATGGAGAAATCTTTTTGTTTTTTTTCAGCCTAGCCTTTAATAGAGCTGTGCTAGTAGATAGCATTTTCTTTTTATTATTTTTAACCGACTTCCAAAAAAAGGAGGAGGTTCTCAATTCGGCATTTTTTTTTACTGACAGCTACAATGGGGTAGGAGTAGGCCTTACAACCACTTCACAGTTTTTTTTACTTTTTTGCAAAATTAGCATTATAAGCTAGTGTTCGAACAAATCCGAATTTCGGCAACGACGTACGGAGACGCTAGGTGTCAGGATGCCTAGCGTCGACACGCCTGGCGTCGGTATGCCTAGCGTTGGGACGCCTGGTGTCGGGATGGCTAGCGTCGTGACGCCTAGCGTCGTGATGACAAGCGTCGACACGCCTAGCGTCGACGAGTTCCTTGTTTGGGAAGGCACGTTAAATGGTGGGTTTCTGCTGTCATTTGAAGCTCTTTGGCAGTTGCTGCGGGTAGTCATCAACTTAAAAATATTGTTTATTGACGTTTTATAAGGGATGATTTCACTCCCATTCGGCTTTACGGAGTATTTTTGTAACAGGCTGTATATAGTTTTCTAGAAGGTATTAAGATACAATTAGATTGTAAAACTGTTGGCAAATAAGTATTTTTTATTGATTTTTTCCTTCGAATGTCCCTGTTAAATGATTAAATTAAAGATTACCAATAAAAACATTATTTTTTATTGCTGATATTTCAACGGGTAAATACAAGTTTTAATAGCGAGTTCCTTAGTACTAATAAAAATGTCATAAAACCTATTTAACAAACCAGAAGTAATTAATACAACGTAAAATTTTTGCGCTATGTGTAGGAATATTAAGACATGTACCCATTTCTATAGCTGGAATCATTTCAATGAAGTTTAGGAAAATCCTCACGATCAGATATCGGAAACTCTAGACGAGGAATCGGAAACAACTCAGCTAATATTTAGGTTATTAAGGGCCTGTTTCACCACCTACGAATAAGTTCAAGTTCGTTTATTTAGTGGATAATTTAATACAAATTCTGTTCGATTTGTGAATTAATTCGGCTGATTATGGCTATTCGGATATCGTGAAACTGGCCCTTAGCCTAACAAGTTGTTATCCCACCAACATCAACTTAATTGCCGTTTAGGTCCATTTTGGGCCAACCCTCATTTTTTTCCATTATCTAACGCTCAAGTTGAGATCAATTTGCGATCAGCTTTCTGTCTTTCTCCAGATAATCACTTATATCAATCCAAAACTGTTCTTTATTCGATTATTATTGAATTTCTACAACCACGCATAAGTGTATCACAGAGCGCAACAGCAACATTATCAATACATCATTCAATGCTTTGTTATTGAATTACAATTTATATCAACAGAGTTTGTTTTATTAGTTGGCAAACATCACCAGCATTCATAGGTAAACATAACACTCACTGCTGCATTTGTATCGAAAATGTTGGTGACGGTAGAAAGTAAGGCGGCATTGGACGTTTAATAGTATGCAATGGCCAACGTTTGGCGAAGGTTGGATCGCCAACGTTGCCGGCTCAGTGTGCTTTAAAATACGAAAGAAGGTGGTCGTATATTCGTCGCGACATTTTTAAGATTTATCGTAATTTTACGACCCGTTGAAAATTAATGTCGATATGTAACGTGCACATTGTAAAAGGCTGAATTGTGGCAATTTTTGTGTGAACATGATTGAAGTTATTGGTAATGTGGAATTATTTTTTTACTATAAAAACAAAAATTATTTTGATGTTGTTCCTTCCTTATTTTTCTTCTATCATCTGATCGTTTTCATAGAGATTTGTTGTTTATTTATCCGCAATGTTTAAACATTGCCCAACAAAAACATGGTAAATAATGATTGTAAGTTGTTAGAGTAAATATAAGGTCGGCGACAAAGGTTCATCTCGTTATTTGGTCCTCCCAGGATCTTAATTATTTTCTTTTAAGTTTTTGGCAAACAACAACGCCACTCTAAACAAATAAAATAAAAAATAGTAACGGTAAGTGACGATTGTCAAAACTTTAGAATTTTCTAAAAATCTTCTTGTATCGATTATACTGCGAAAACTGCACACCAGCTGCATTAGAATCAATGTAAACATTGTTATCGATAGAAGTTGCATTCTTTTTGCAAGAATTTTGTTGATGTTGAATATTTCAAAGTGTTCTTGTTGCACGCCCGCATACATTGAATATGATTTATGATCTAGAAAAATGTTGTTGCCAATTTATGGGGACTCACATATTATTGTTTCATATGTGTTGTTAACTCGAAAATTTACTTGTGGTACTTCATGTTGATATTCGTTCAATAAAAATAAAATAAAGTATGGACTATGGATACAGTAGTTATTTTTAGGGAAAATACACGTTAGTCTTATTAATTTGACAGCTTCTGTAGCTATGATTTAATTACAAGCGGGTTTTTTAGAACTGCTCCTTTAATTTAAATAAAATATAGATACTTTGTGAAATATATTGGTAGTTTATTTATTTTTCTTGTTACTTAATTGTCTTAATTATTTCAAAAGCTCCCACTTTGGTGGAAAATAAAGTCTTTGGAATTTTAAAGTAATGTCGGACGAAGCATTGCCATTTTCATCTGATACAAAACGGGTTCAATACAATATTATATTATGTCATTGTTCAATGTATGGCGTTTTTACACAATACAACGTACGATCGTTCGACCGTACATTGTATTCTGGTTGTATTGATCGAAAATTCCAGTTTTATAACATGCGTACTTATAATAAATAACTTTTTTATAAGTTATTATTTGTATTGTATTGATAAATTCACAATTCCCATAAAATAAAAAATAAATAAATTCTCCGTATTTTCAGGTGCAGTTTTTACGTTTTCATTATAGTTTTATTCAAAGAATATTACCCAATCATAAATTAATATATGCTACACTGTTCATAAATCGTTCATTACTAAGTTCTAGTTTATATTAAAACAACTAGGTACGTATTAACTTCGCATGACTAACTCTTGAACATTGTTGAATATGTCACAATTGACGAGTTTATAGCTGAGAATTCATTGTGAGAAAAAACTGTTTCTTTTGTTTTTTTATTGATGATTTAAAAAAGGAAGAAAATGTAGGCGTAATGTTGATCTGCGCTTGTATTTTCTTTATTAAGGGCCGGTTTTACAGGTTATGGATAGCGACTATCTACCAGATAAATTAAAAAATGGAACAGAATTTGTATGAAATTATCTGCCATATAAACTATCTGGAACTTGTCAGCAAACTGTGAAACTGGCCCTTAAGACAGATAAGCGGCTATTAAACCAGCATTGAAGCAAATATACATTGTCGCTGCACGTAAATAAGTTGCGCGTAGGCAAGGTAATGGTTTATACAGCGCAACAGTTAAAACCGCCAACTTACTGTCTACATGCCTGTTTTATGAATTTTTTGAACTCTTAAGACTAAACTGTAAAGTGAAGGAAAAATTCTAGAGGAAACCTGGACTTTAATATCTGAAATTGCCAATTCGCCTTGAGCAAGCGCAGTGATTATCGCCCACTACTTCTCAGTATGAGAAAAATCTGTGTGGCTGTTGATGACGATAATGATTAGATCCGACTTGACAACATTTTACGGTTTAACACAGCAATGATTACCAGACAAAGTATGTGATTCCTGTAAATTATGTTTCAGCGTTAATCTACAAGAGCTAGGTAATAATGTCTGTTATCTATAAGTGCTAAAGCGTTTATAATATTTATGTAATGTTTGTACCTAACTAGGAAATGCAACAATAGCCTTGGATGTTGCAATTGTTAGATATAATTATCGTGATTAGAAGCACGATATTTAGTACTTGTTAATCTGTGTTCCTCTCAGCTAGTTTTAGTTATAGCCACGTTAAAAGTAGTCTGTTTTATTCAGGCATAATGTACGTTTGACCCCATAATAATTCATTTTAGATTCCTAATATAGTATGTATATTTTTGGTACATAGTAGGGGTAAATTCAACAATAAAGTTGACGCTCGCGTATTACTCGTATCTCGACGCCTTCAATGTGTAGGAAGATGATTTACACTTATTATCTGACCCGTGACGATAATTTTTCTTTTCTTGTTCAGGAAATGTCCAGCAAACAAATAGCAAGCTCCGGCGGATGGCGTCCAGGCTATGCGGAATGGATTCCTGGAAGAGAAGACTGCCAATAACAATATGGCTGCCCAAGTATAGCTTCGAGTATTTACTGCGAGATGCCATTGCAGGTGAGGGATATTTTCTGATGTTTATGTGATCCTGGTACACAATGCAATGTTAAATTGGGTTTCGCAAAATAACGACGCGTTTTTGAGGGTTTATTATGTTAGGTAGCACGGAACCCTAATAATTGAATGTGCCCTTTATAACAACAAATACTGAAAACTAAAACAAAATAAATATTTTAAAGGGCTCCCTACAATAGGCGTATTTTTGGCCGTTTTATAGGTAAAATGGTACGGGACCCTTCGTGCACAAGTCCGACTCACACAAGGCCGGTTTTTTTAAATAAAATTCGATTTTTTTTTTGTTTTAAATATCAACGAAAAGAAATCCATTCTATAATACCTTTATCTCTTTGGTAATTGATATAGCTCCTTTGGTCTATTTGACCCTGTTACTCAATGATTAGGTAGATTGTCATAGAAGTAGGTATATTTCGTACAATGTTCCTCGATGTGATCATGATGAAATTAAGAGATGCAGAAAAGGACTTTAAATTTACACAAACAGGAAAACTGGCTCCAAATTTCGAACAAGGCGATACAAGTGCATTAACTTGCATATATGTATGTATATGGTGCATGTTATCCAAATATTCGTTATTAGGAGCGATATGAAGCGGTTGACTGATGACGTAACTTCCACAATTCTGTTTTGGTAAGTGTGTGATTACAGGGAGACGAAGACATTGACATTTTATTTAAGTGGCTAGTCATTTGGAGTAGGTAATTTATTGTTTTGGTTTTGTTACTCGAGTCTGTCGTATGTAGGTATATTGTCATGTATTTCTACCGGTACATTTATGTTTAAAATAAGTCATCACAGTATGATTTCTTCTTCCGCACTCTTCTATCTGTCATCATCTCACAAGTAACGTTCTTTCTCGCCATATCAGCTTTCACAAAATCCATCCATCGTTTCTGTGGTAGTCCCCTTCCTTTATACCCCCATCCCTGTTCATGCTCAAAACCTTCCTCACAACATGATCCTCATTCTTCCGCACTACATGCCATAGCCGGTTTCCACGTAGTTTTTAGGCTGTCGATGTTTAAAATAAGTATCATTATAAAATATGCTACTGATCCAAATGTTAAGCATGTTAGTTGAGAGGCTTGAACGTATTATAGAAGTGCCCGAAAACTGTTCTCATTGAATGAAACAAATGAATAATCAATCAATCAACTGTTTGAGTGATTAATTAGTTCCTCACACAGTTTTTTTTAACGATTACTTAGCCTAATGTGTACCAGGGTCGCATAAGTTCAACTACACTAATTGAGGCTAGTTGGAATATAATCGACACATTAAGTGCCAACTAATAACACTAATATCCTGTGCGTTATGAATTGTAATTGTTTGTTTAAGATGTTAGGCATGAATACAAGAGCTGAAAACTGAGCACGTCTGGGATTTAAAGATAATCCCTTAATAAAATAGATATTATCTTATCTTCCCACGGAATTCAAACAATGAACCTCGCTGACTGAGCTTGATTAAAATCCGCCTCGCAGTATTTAAATCTGGTTTATACCGGATTTGAGATGGCATCCTTATTTTCACACTACGTTGCAGATTGTGTTTGCAGTATATTGCAAAATGCTCTCAGGTTGGGGTCACTGACTTCCGAGTCACTGGAGTTATCAAGGGATAACGACAGAATTACCAATCGATGGTCGAAATTTTTATAGGAATCTGATATCGAAGTTTTTGGGCGATACCTGATAGACGAATTTAATTCAAACAGTGAAATGAGTTGCATTGTACATTCTTAATACTCAGTAATAAAAACAATTAAATAAAATCTAATTATTTTAAGTTGAAGAATACAATACGCAATAAGATACGAAGTTAAGATATTAATTAAGAATTATGTGCATTGTTCTCACTCGCTTTTTTGTCTGAATGCAAGTACCTATATTTTATTAAGGAAAATATATTGTTTATTTTGACCTTTTATTTGGAGGAAAATCAGAGATTTAACTTTCGTGAAGTTGCATTTTCAAAAAATATTTTGTTTTTTTAGTATTCAACTACCTACCTACATGTAGAATGTTGATATCAATGTTAATATGTTGTTGCAGGTATAACGGTGGGCCTGACCTCAATACCTCAGGGTATCGCGTATGCTATGGTAGCTGGATTGCCTCCACAGGTGAATTATTATTCTTTTGTCCCCATTTTTAGCGCTTAACGTATTTTTTCCCATGTTGTCTTTTGCAATACCTGGTTGATCGAGTTCTCTGACAAATTTTAAGTCGTGAACCTCCTTAAAGATACCCATAATGACGAGTTTTGCGCTGGTCTAGCGGTTGATGCAATGGAACCCAAAAACTATATTCGTTTTTATCCAAATATGTATTAGCTTCAATATGTAGGTAATCCTTCTCCATGTGTGTGTGCCGTGTGTGACGCTAAAAAGGCTGTTGATGATGTACTATCGAACCGGTCGAACTTAGTTTCAAATAGAGAAAACAACTGCACCACTTACAAGTTCTAATGGTGAATTCAGGGATTTATTGAAACGTACTCACAAAATTTCAACTAGAACTAGATATGAGAATCACACGTATAGCAGAAATAAAGTGTTTAATGCGACGATTTATCAAGTGATTAACAAAAAATAAATTATATGCATATCCAGGTGGGTTTATACTCCAGCATATTCCCTGGCCTCATGTACATGCTGTTCGGCAGCTGTAAGGACGTCACAGTGGGGCCCACCGCCATTCTCGCAGCACTCCTCGCCAAGTACGTGGCCAAGTCTGCTGACTTCGCTTATTTGGCCTCTTTCCTGTCAGGCTGTGTTATATTGCTGCTTGGAATACTGCAGTTGGGTGAGTTTATTTGATTATTTCCCAAGTGGAACGAAAGAAAGAAATTCTTCGAACATGTAAGGTTAGGTGTAATGGATCTGGATAGTTTCCCGGTATCAAGTTGGCACATATCCAGATGAGAGATACTTATGAGATAAACTTTCCCATGGGAAAACCAACCTGGGCATCGAACCTGTTACTTTATGCTTGTTATAAGTAATCCTTGTAATAAACAATGAAGTAACCAAAGCAGTCCAGAATTTATGTTTATGAAATTTATAAAGTACTAGGAATACAGGATCGCTAAGAGCGTCATTGGTAAATACTGGTAGGACTTACGTAGGATAGTAAGTAGTAAGTACCCTTCGACTTCGGAAAACCGTATAGGAGTTACTATAAAAATAATATACCACAATTTACAACCCATATTTAAGCTTTACTATTCTGCTTAACGAGCTGGAAAATTCTAACTAATGCTGCCTAGGTTATCAGCTGCTTATCAAAGTGCAATGCTATTGATCTCAAGTGTGTTAATGCAACACATTGCAACTAATGCAAGTACAGTAAAACCTATTGATGTGGCTTGCCGTGCGGGTGAGAAATTTTGCACAAGCGGGAATTGAAATGTACACACGCTAGCACATCAAGCTACCCTTTTTTACCCCCTTTTTTAGACTTACGGCCAATTTAAAATGCAATAAAAAATTAAGCTACAACAATCTGTCAGATTTCCTTAAAAGTTTTTTATTTTATTGCCGAAGCATATGGTTCAATGTTGATTGGGAAAATTTAACAGTTTCGGGTAGGTTAATGTGCTGTCTGTACAAAAACCTCATGAATTTGCAAAAACAATTGTTTGTTTATTAAATTTTCATTAGTGACTGATACTAGTGTGGTCAGTATGACGTTTGTCTCAGTTATTGCATGATTGCTTGTTGCGCAGCCTCTCGCTGGTTCAATCCAACTTACTTCGGTTCTTGCTTTTGGCATTATTCTTGCAACACCTTAAATAATTATGTCCCTAGAAAGACCAAATTTGTAAAAAAGCCTTAAAAATCTCAATGGTTATTTCTAAAACAGCACTTCTAGCATCTAAGTTGTTTTCCATATCGAGTATCGTCGAATATTCAAATCGTTCGATTAGCATGTCAGTCGCATGCAAATACCTCCTTCGTCATCTGTCGCCCGGTTACGTGGAGTGAAAGTGGAGTTTATGCTAATTTATGTGAGACAATGAACTTCTTGGCTTTCAATGGTTTTTGTTAAGAAGTCTTGTTTACCATTATGTTTCTGTTTATTATGGTTATTTATGTAATACTATTAAACATAACTTGCTTTCTCTGGAGGGAAAATACAAAGTCGACGACCAGATGGCGTAGTAACTAGTAGGTAAGTGAACCTGCCTGCTACGCCGGAGGTCGCGGGTTCGATTCCTGTTAAGTCAAACATTTGTGGGCATGAACATGTTTTTGACTTAGTATGGTCGTCCTATGTATAATATTATGTATGTTTGTATTTACAAAAGAAAAGTATAGAAGTACGTTTATTGTCTAGTCCCCATAGCTCTGCTTAGTTTGAGACTAGATAACGTTGTGTGAAAATGTTAGTCAAAATGCATGAGCAAAACACTACAGAGCCTGATGCCTGACTTCAGATATACAAAGGTGTTTGCCTAGACTATTGATATATCAGATTCAAATAAAAATAAGCTGTTAATACCACTTTTCTAACTGGGAATCGAAAGTTAAATAATAAACACGACAGTAGTGATATTATGCTTTTAAACTGGTTGTTGTGGTTGTGTCTACTACAGTTTTTTACTTTTACTTTTTAGTTTTTTAATGTAATATTCAAGCGGATTTGTGAGAGTTAGGTTTTTGTTTATGTGGCCATGAACTATTGTGGTCATCTGCCCAGTCAAGCGTGGAACAGCAAGGATGTGATAAAACAAGTGTTTTTTGTTTTTGTAAAACTAGGTGCAGTACCCGAAACTGTCTTCCCAATCAATTTTGAACTATATGCTTCTTGCAATAAAGTTGAAAAATTAATGAAATTTTACAGATTGTAGTAGCTTGATGTGCTGGCGTCTGTACAGTGTACGGTAAAGGTGCACATAATATAAGTAACTAGTTAGTCCACACACCTGCGTGGATCATAGGGATGGCTATATTATAATGTTTTTCCTTAATTTAATCTTGTGTACAGTAAAGTATGTTATATCTTTTCCAGGTTTTCTATTGGACTTCATATCGACACCAGTGATTAGCGGCTTCACCACGGCAGCCGCGTTACAGATAAGCGCTTCACAACTCAAATCACTGTTTAGGATATCAGGTGGTTAACATTAAAACTTCTGTTCTATGTTGGACTCCTAGTATGCATGGTTATGGAGGTCTTACTATATATGCATTTCTTGTCAAGTAACTATGCCGCTCCGAATTTAGCAGCCGAATTAGTGATTTCACGCAATATTAAAACAAATTATTTAACGAAAACTCTATAAATGAATAAAAATAAATACCATAATAGTGAAAATACAAATGCTGTTCCATTTTTGAATATATTCAGTAGATAATGGCTATTCGGACAATCGTGAAACTAGCCCTAAGTAGGTTATAGTATCCTGGTATGACAGCAATACTGAGCATATTTTGATGCGAAAAAATACTTGAAAGTATATAGGTATAAGAATAAGACAGATAAGTTAGTTAAATCCTGATCTAAAAACACACCTTCGTTTTACACAAATTCGCAGTAAAGCTAGCATGAGATTGTAATTGAACACTAATTTGTTAATCAGCAGGAAAAATCTTAGTGGAACTAAAGTGCGAATTTAAATTTTCACTAAAACTAAAGTGTTTCAGAATACCAGTTTTGTGAAGATTATTCGCTCTTAAGTTGGTTGAAAAAGCAATTGTTTCTTAAAAAAAGTACAATTTTGCCAGCCTTGAATCAACTAACTGGAAAATTAGATTAGATTTCAGTTTTGAAAACTAAAGATTTGCTAATCAACGGTATTGTTACAAAACCTAAGGAATTTAGTTTTGAATGGAATAAAATATTAGAGGTGCTAACAATAGTACTATTAAAATTGAAATCTTAATTATTTTTTATCTTAAATTCACCAATGAAGTATTGTGAAATAATTACTTATTTATGAAACTGTTCACGTGTTTCACGTGGGTTTGTGAAGTGCTAAATAGTGAACTCCACTTAATGTGAACGACTCGTGGGGAATTTATTGATAAGGTACTACTTTAGCAGCTGCAGATAAAGTAATAATTTGGCCTAGTAATACAATAGAAAAACAACTTACCCCTATGTGTTAGTTTGCGATAAAAGGCCACTAAAATTTTTAAACTAAAGTTTTTAAATAAAATCTCTTTGACTACACCCTACTTAGTTGAAAGTTAGGAGGTTGATCTATTGTTATTTTATTGTTCCGTCAGGCTCATCAGGCGATACGTTCTTCGATGCTATAATAAACTTCTTCAAGCACATAAAGACAGTACAGCTATGGGATACGGTATTAGGCGTCAGCACCATCATAGCTCTGTTGTTACTTAAAGTAAGTAGTTATCAGTACAAAACATTTATATTTTGTTGGTGATGAAAATGAAGGGGTTATTCCTTTATTCTTGAAATCATGTATATTTTTTTAACATTTAAATTGTTATTCTAGCGTGCCACAATGAAAGTAAATGACAGTACGCCGCCATGCCGCGCGCGGGTGGCGGGCTGCTGGCTCAACGTGATACGCGCGAGGAACGCAATCGTGGTGTTCGCGGCCGCCACACTCGCCTACTTACTCGAACTGCGGGGACTCACGCCCTTCGCGCTCACTGGTACCTAACCTCCTGTAATGTACTGCGCCCCTGGTACAGATAAGCATGTTAATAACCCTTTTCTCATTTCTACTGTCTTTCTATTTCTTGTTCTTTGGGGCGGCTACAATTTACAGGTTAAGCCTAGGAAAACCATGTTTACCTACAATAGTTAGTTATGAGGGTAATTATTGTATTCCGTGTTTAGTGAAAATCATCTCCTTAATTTCTTGAGACCCTGGTGGATCTGAAATACGCAACGATCAGCATAAATTGTTTTTTTATTCTAACATTCCAGGTACAATCCAGGGTGGTCTACCGAACTTCGGCCCCCCACCATTCCAGACGGTGGTGAACAATCAGACGCTGTACTTCGAAGACATGATGGCGGTGTTCGGGGGGGAGGGGATCGTTATGCCGCTTGTAGCTATACTCGAGAGCATCGCTATTGCTAAGGCTTTTGGTGAGTATATATTGAAAATATTTAGTTGCAGAAGTATTTTTTAATCTAAATAAGAAAACAGTTTTTAAATAGAAAATCTATTGATTTTATCTGCAAAATAGTTTTGTAAAATATTCACAAATAGGGGCAGCAGTTCGGGACAAGTCGAAACTATATTTGAAAAATCTATGTTCTTCATAGCCGGCAGCACAACAGTGGACGCGACACAAGAGATGCTGGCGATCGGCATGTGTAACTTGGTGTCGTCGTTTGCGCAGAGCATGCCGGCCACCGGCTCCTTCACGCGAACTGCGCTCAACCACGCCAGCGGGGTCGTCACACCCGCCGGGTGCTTCTTTAAAGGTACCAATGTAAATAAGTACCGAAATCGCCTGATTTTTGGAACTCCAGACGTTTAGAAGTGATTACTACAAAAATATGTAGATTTATTGACATTTTACCGTCGATAATTTGAACTATTTTATGTCTGTCTTGACGAACATATATCGCATAAAAATAGAATATAAGGTAATGGATAACGCGATTAAGGTTAATGTCGAGGATAATAAAATTGTTTGTAGCCAAATTAATTTCTGTCGTCACCATACTTTAGCAGCAGATCTTTCAGGCTGGCGCTTTGATTCAGCTATCAAAAGCATAAAATTCCTTTTTATTATTTTCAGCGATGTTGGTGTTATTGGCAGTGACCCTGTTATCCGACGCGTTCTACTTCATCCCTCGCGCGACTCTGGCTGGCATCATCATAGTGGCCATGTTCTCTCTTATGGAGATTAGTATTATACGGCGACTGTGGCGGAATAGCAGTTAGTTTTACATTTATTTTACTTAATTTTTTATAAATATTTTAATCAGCTTTTATTTTAAATTACGTTTTTGTGTCTCATGGGATAGTCAACATAAGTTTTAGAAAATCCGATAGTTTGGGAGCTATGTGTGAATGTTTATTTTATTTTTTCTATTATTTAGAATTTAGCACGTATGCCAAAAACTGTACGAGTAAGTACAAAAGCAATTGTGTTTGTGGTGCAGAGTGCGAGCTGGCGGTGTACGGCGTGACGGTGTGCGCGGGCGCGGCGGCGGGGCTGGAGTACGGCATCGCGTGCGGCGCTGCTGCCGACGGCCTGCGCGCGCTCGCCCGCGCCGCGCGCCCGCGCCTCGCCTCCGCGCGCTGCAAGGTACCGCCTGCGCACTGCTGCTCTCCTGGTCGGCCCGGCGCGAGGATAATGCTGCATTATTCTCATTTCCCACAATTTTACCAGTTGTCTATGACTTTCACAGGCTTTTCAGAAGAATATACAGCATACTAAAACTCAACAATAACTAGCGAAAGGGCAGGCTTTAAGTACTTGTGACTTGTATGTCAAAAATTCTTATTGTTCTGTATTTTTAGTGTATTTTTTGCAAACTTAAATGACATTTCTGAAATAAGCGACTGTCAGCACAAAGAAACATACAGAACCGAATAAATAGAATTTGATACAGTATAAAAATTCCAAAAATGTCAACAACCCAATATCGACTAACCTCTCAATTCCACAGATCGGCAACCAGGACTGCGTATCCATCACTTTGCCTGGCGCTCTGTCGTACCCGAGTTCGCAACACATACAGCATAAGATCCGCGGGCACGTGGCACACGCGGCCGTGGTGGTGCTGGACGGCCGACAGCTGTACGCCATGGACATCGGAGTGGCTGAGGTCAGTTGCGTGTTATCTTACAAAATAAAAACCCTACATCTTAAATAAGCTCCTGCCAGCGATTTCGCCTGTGTTCTGTGAGAACTTCTCCACGCAACCGTATAAAAAGTAGCCTATAGCTTTTCTCAATAAATGGTCTGTCTAATTTTGAAAGCATTTTTATCAAATGGGTTCATATTTCCTGAGATCAGCGCGTTTCAGCAAAAAAAAAAAACTGTACTCCAGTATAGGTTTAATTTAAAAAAATGTTATCATGGAACGCCTCTGAAAACGTACAAAAGTGAACTAAAATCTGTTAAAATTCATACATATAATCCGATTGGATATAGTTGATCATGCCAACACACCATGCCAAAACATTATTCCAAAATCATTGATAATTAATTAATTACCTTCCAGAACTTAATATCTGTGATACTAGAGCTAGAGAAGGAAGGCCACAGGTTCCTGCTGTGGAACTTCAAGCAAAGCCATCAGAAGCTGATGGAGGATATACATCGAGGGTTCGAGAATAGATTCGTCGATGGACCTAGTATTGATCAGCATGTTTTAGGTAAGTGGTTGTTTTTTTTATTGGTTGATCATCAGAATTTTTGTTGTCCTACTGCATAAACAGAGCACTTTTCAAACAGTGGAGAAGTGAGCATTAATAATCACGCTTACTGATAGATTTAAAATTTCTGTTTATGCTCAGCCACTGACGTCTGAGATTTTATTTTAATAAAGCCTACTCACTTAAGTAAAACACACTAAAGCTCAATATTGTTATCGTCGAAAAAAATTGTAACAAAATGTTTTTTTTCAGGCTTGGAAATACCACGATAACATGTTCTGCATCATGCAGCCCTGGTAACACGATACCAGTTGGTCTAAAATGTTCTTAAGAAATAAATGAATACTACGGATTATAAAATTTTCCAATCAACCGTGGTGTTATCAGTTCGGCGAATTATTAATTCACGACACTGAATATTGTTTTGATTGTGATAAACCTTTTCGTCAATTTTCTGTCTTAAATTTTTTTTCCGAATTCAAAATAAAACGTCATAATATATAAGAAATAATTACTTTACAGTTAGATAAATTAATTGGAATAATTATAGAAAAATTAAAATACATAGTCAATAATAGTTGCATTCTTTCTTATGATGTAATTGTGAAAATATTGTGTAAGTAATAAATATATTGCGTGTAACGGATAGTACTTATGAAACAAAGTATTGTTGTCCTTTATTATAGGTTGAAATATGAGTAAGATGGAAGACATGATTTGTCAAATTAGAGAATTTTAGGAAACGTAAAATACCATAAAATATTGAAATACAAAGAATATTGTTTTCATAAAATAATACCAGTTAATATTAAAATATCTGGAAGTTCTTTTTTATAAGGTTTGGTAAAATAAGGGTAAAACAAACCCATTTTTGAAACTGTCATTACTGACAGATACGTTCCATTATACTATGTAAATACTTTTGGTATTGGTGATTGTAATAGAATTTATATTTTGTAAATAATTTATCGTAATTATTAATTACGTGGTACTTACGGAATGTGATATGATAAAATTATGATATGAAACACATTGAATCTGATTCTACAATTATTTTTATTGTACTATTTCATTGAAACTTTTTAAATGAGTTGTAAATATGTGCATAACGATAAAAGAGATTATTCTACTATCTAGACTTATAATAAGGGAATAGAGTATCTGAATTTGTAAGGATGGATCTAATACCGATTTTGAAAATTCTTTTCTCAATAGAAAGCTTTTGTGCGTCATTATCATCATCATCTCAGCCATAGGACGTCCACTGCTGAACATAGGCCTCCTCTTTAGATCTCCACATACACCGGTTGGAAGCGACCTGCATCCTTTGTGTGTGTCATAAGTTGCATTTTATTCGGGTATGGAAAGTATTTATTCTCTTTGAGATGTGGGCGAAACCCTGGGTATCAGCCAGTATATTATCGCAGAACACCATAATGATATAACCATACGGCACATTGCGTATTATAAGAGTTTCAATGAAATAGTAATTATAGGTTTTAGATAAAATCTACTTATTGAAATATTTTCTTTTTGATTTAATTTTAATTTAGTACAATTTGTTGATATATTGTAAGTGCGATTGTTTTATTATGAAGTTTTGAATTAAATGTTCAATGAATTAATAGTTGTTTTTTTCAATTTCACGCTACAGTTCTGTAACATTATTATAAAACTATAAGAGTACTTTTATGTGGTTAAATGTGCTCACCTCGGAAATAACTGATCTATTTTGAAAAAATCTTTCAGTATAGCATAGAAGCAAGGCTTTGAGATTACTTTTTATCGGGGAGTGAGTTCCAGATCTAGTTACTATCTGAGTATATAGTAGTTTATTTTCGAAAGTAGCGTCAACTCTTTTTCTTTGTTTTTGAGTGGGAAATTATCAAATGAACTATCCCCCCATGGGTGTAGCTGGAGGGAATGTCAGACTGTTACCGACGAAAACCCACTTTTGTTCCTTCTGGAGGTCCCTGTGTGTGCCAGGGCCGCGGTAACTCTTGCGAACAACCCACAATTGAACCAACAATTCGTTTCATATAAAATTACAACTAAAACAAATTACCAGTTTCAAACATTATTTACTACCATCAAAGATTTCGAATCAGAAGCAAAACGCCTACGAGTGTCGTCTGAACTGAGATCAGTCGCTGTCGACTGAGCCGTTGTCGTAAGCCTACAGCAACGCTATAGGCCTTATTCGCCAATCCCCGCCATTTATTTTAAATCGTAAATACAGAAGCAAGGCTACGTCTTGGAGCCTCGTTTCAACGGGGAAGTTCGTTTCTACGCAGTGTGGCAGTGTGTCTACCAGTAGTCAGATGTGGGGTGTTCTGAACCTATATCTGGTGTGAATTCAATGTTATCCAGTGCTATGATTCTTTTTTAGTGTCTGCAAACCAATGTAACAGCGATAATAAGTAACAGCTGATCCCAAATATGGGGGGGCACGGTAGCGACATGCTCTTTTGTTCCAATAGATTTTACCCCTTCTATTTTGCAGTAGTTTGCGTATGGAAACCCAGCGTTGAAGGCTGCATCTTTGTAATTCTAATGTTTGGAAATGCTAAATGTTTTAGTATTCAGCACAATTTTACCGATTCAGATTTATGTGAATAAGTTAAGAGTTAAGTGACATTTGTCTTCACAAATATATTTTTCAGCCATAAGATTACTTGCTTCAGTAACTGGCATACAGTAGACAGGAATGTAAACGAGCCTTCAAACTAAATCCCAGTTAAAATTCAGCGAGTTAAGCCCATCTGAGTAATGGCCAACGATTCCGATGTGACATCCATAGCTCTAAGTAAATAAATAGATAAATGTAAATAAATTACGCATCACTAATTAGTAGGTCATTTTTGTTCAGTCAATTACTATACATATCCGTAAATTACTTACTCCTTTCTTTTTTTCGTATATATTTACGTCTGTATCCTACGTTAAACATAACCTGCGCCCTGATGATTTACTTCTTCTGTTCACCATCGGTCTTTTTATTGTCCCACTGTTGGGCATAGGCCTCCTAGCACACAGAGAAGGATTGAGCGTTAATCACCACGTTTGTTCAATACGGGTTCGTAATTTCATAAAGTCCAGGTTACCTAGAGATGTTTTCTTTCATCTTTAATTAGTCATTGGTATCCAAAATTTACTTAAACAGTACATAATAACTGGAATTGAACCCGCATACTCTTACTTCAAACGAGTGTTGCTATATTTTCTCAAAATTTATCTTGGTTTGTTAAATGTGATGCATAATCTATGCACTAATTTGTCGCACATACCAGGATAGCAATAATTCAAGGAGCATTTAACTTGCTCCTTTTGTTTGCGGCGGACAGGCTGGCGACGCCAGATGCAAATACGTTACTTTGCTGCAGCGCTCGCTGTTTGCTCGTTTACGTTCGCTATAAAAGCTTTATTTTATTGCTTTAAATAACTGTGTGATGTTATGTTGGCCTGGTATCTTATGTTCTACTAGAAATTTTATTAAAATTCGGTAAAAGCGACTAAAAACTTGCTCTTTACACAAACTACTGTAATGAAAAGCTGGTCCCTCGGTAGATACAAACCATCGAAAACATCTAAAATAAGAGTTAGTCAGTTCTATGCTGGTAATTTTTAAGAAGCAAAATCGGTATTTAAGCGTCAATTTAAAAAAACAAAAACAAAACAGTAAATTCTGCCAAAAATAAAACATAGCAAAAACGTTTTATTTCTGTTCTGTAACTACCCTAAAAAGCCTACTACCTAAATAACAGATAAGGTTAACCGATTTGACTTTTTGGCAACAAGATCCGCCATACGGTTTAATTAACGATGCTACCATCCATCAATCAGGTTCAGCTCGATTTACCAACTTAATCAGATGACATAGCGTAATATGGCCGTATGGCGTGCCGTCGACGTAACGACAGCTATCCGGTGCCGTGAAATATGATGCGCAATAAAAGAGATACAAGCTTTTGTGTTATAGCTAAAAGATAGCAAGCCTCATACAATGTGATGTTACATTTTGTTTTACAAGCTTTTATTTATTTTAAACGCTACATCATGTCAAACGTTTGAATTTGTGGTGACGGCATTGATATAAAGATATGCTTCGTCATTGTAATAGGTAATTGAATAGCGCGACAGCTGTGAGCAGATCCAGGTTTGATTTTCGAGTTGGGTCAAAATTGGGTTTTAAGAAGCTTGTCGCAACCCGGAGTCTGGAAGTTGGTAATTAATACACTCGTGTCTCGGAGAATAATACACGTACCTACGTACGTATTGGTTCCGCGCCTGGTCTCTCTCCGGTCGTGTCGGATTGCCGTCCCATCAGGTCATACTATAATATGTCTTGCGCAGTTGACTGATCTCCTTAGAGAGAAGCTGCCGTGGCCGACAGTCTGTCTAGACGCCAAATTACGGTATCATGCAAAAATCCAAGCTTGTATTAACCCAAGATTAAGCTAATGTGACCTCAAAAAATGACCGTACTACGTATGAAATTCGAGCAGACTTGATTTAGGCGTCTATTACATTCCACCAACTCTTCCTTCTCTTCTCTTCCTTCTTCGTTCTGCATCAGCGACGACTGTTCAAGAACTTATTATGATGGTGGGTGGGTCCGTTAAAGTGTAAAAGGCTACGTTTTCTTGCTCTTTGGCAAACTTTGAGCCTGGACTTCAGACACTCGCCGGGAAACCAAAGATCAAGATAACCAGAAGTAAGATACACGTGTCATCTAACGTCGTGTTTTGTACTTTATTGTATGTATTGCTTCATGGACCAGTAGCTTTTCCAGGCGTTATCGATGTGGCGACTCTGTCTCTCTCTTTGGTTTTTTGTCGAAAGATATTAATTGGCCATTAACTAACTTTCTTTCTTATTAACTTTTATATTATTTTTTACTTTTTACCCTACTATGCAATTACTCCCTACTATTGCAAATAATAACTTTTAATAATACTGTCTATAAAACTTTCAAAATCTCGAATAAACGAGGTCTGTCGTGAAAATATATTTATTGCAAAAACCTAACAGTTGCCTTCAAAACTGAGCGTCGCAACTTCAAAAGTTTAGTACCTACAGTTGATTTCTGCACAAAGTTGAAACACCAGGCTGTCATAAATTTCCAGTTAGTGACAGCTGCATTTCATCACTCTGTTTACATTATGCTGCTTTCTTGGTATTTTATTTTACACAGGTGTTAATGTGACAATTGTTGTAGTGTCTGCTCGTGGCTGTTTCGATTTTGATGAGGTATCAAGAAGGCATAACTTCGATATTGTAGAAGAAGCATGAGAAGAAGGCTTTTTCAACACAAGTGGAATGATCAGCAAAAACTCAATGCATTTTATTTAGCAATGAAGTGAATGGGTCAAAATAATCTAAATATGTATAACGAAATAAACTTTTCATAGACTTACAAACTGAAGCGACTGTTTTATTTAGAGATGTATTACTTTATTCATAATATGAACGCATTTTGTTCGAGTTATTGTTCGTATTTTGGTTTCATTAAAATGCAGAACTTTTGGGAATTCGTATCCGACAGTCCGATTAACTTTGTGTCTCATTCGTAAAATAAACGAGCTTTTTATTTTTTTTTAATTCAGCAAAGCTTTTGTGTTGTTCTGAGTAAAATATTTTTGTTTTAGTTACATGATTTTCGTCGTTCAAAATTGATTTTTGAAGCCAGTTCAATAAAAAAATTGGTAAAAAGGTTTTACATAGTAGCATTGTATTTATGAATTTACAGTTCCCATTGTAGGTAAATTGCATATTTATTGGCTTTATAAATTTGAGAGACAAAGTAAAAAATGTAAAAGCGCTTGTTAAATAAATGTGATACTTTATCCCTACCGTATTTATTGATTTATGTCGTTATATTACTCGTATATAGCATGAGAAGTATGTTTTAGTGTAATGTTACAATTTAACTTTTTGTTGAGTTTCTTTTTGATATTTAAATGAGGTATTGTTGGTAGGTGATATTGTTTAAATTTTGACACAAAAATAAAGAAAATTAATATATACTGAATTTATAATTTTTATATTTATATTTTTTTTACTACTACTTCTAAATCGAAGTAACAAGTGAACGGAAGACTAGATTCGGTAAAGATTGTTTAAATAATTTTTAGATCAAAAACATTCATTTGATCCCTAAACAATTTTAATGTGTTTTTAATACGCGAACCGAAATCGAAATGATTAACAAATAATCGTTAAATATTTCTGACGTCGTCAATACTTAGAGATGGCAAAAGGGCAAATTTAAATAAAAATCTCATGACGGTGACCATCAATCCGTATTTATATTAACTGCCCAACACACCGTTCGATGCTGAATACATAGAAAATAAAATTTATGTACATATAGCCAATTAAACTGGCTAGATGTGGCAGACGAGGCAATGCAAACCAATTAGCAACGATAAAATATTCACAGCAGAAGTGCCTGAAAGGTTCTTTTGAACCACTAGCGTATCGGTTGGTATTAGTATGCCGAGACACGCCGCGCTCCCGGTAAGTGGCAAATATCGATTTATGGGTATCGTAATTGAAATTTTTCATAATTTTTTGAAATATTATTTTTGAATGAAGGAAAATTTCGCTGTAGATAAAGTACATGTACCTAATTTTTCGTACTTCTGATTTAAAGTGCTGTTTGAATATTCGCCTGATCTTTTTTCTCTCTTTCATTTGTATCCTACACTGTGAACTGCCAACTAAGTCAATCAAAAAGATAACTTTAATTTATTATAGTTTAAATATCTTTATTAATAAATAGCATCAAAAAATTCATGCTCATTCCTGCCCACCGGGAGTGTCTCCAATAGGCTGGCAGCATTGCCACGTTGGATGGCAATGCTTAGTTATTGGCCGAAATAAAAGCCAGCCTTTGGGTCACGGGAAGCGTCAGCGAGTCGCATTAAAATATCTTTGAAATGAAGGTGTGCACTCGGACCCCACGGCACGAGAGTTTCAACCCCAAACGAGTCAAAAGTAAAAACAAGTTTTTTTTTATTAAATACTATTAAAACAACGAGAATACCAGCTACTTTTTAAAGTTAATAAATGTTATCATCACTGAGCGTATTATTATTGAATCTTCTCGGTAGCAACTTGCGGTGCGTGAAATTTCCAATACAGTGTGACTGAGGCGAACTCAATAAGCTCCTTGCATTCAGTTATATCTGTTACTATTATATTACTACTTGTACCTCTCTCTCTGACGAGTACTTGTGACTAGGGGCGGAAAACACAGTTTGAATCGCTACAAATGTTTTTTTTTTTTTTTGTAATACCGATGCGATGGGCCGATTGAAAAGCTAATAATGATGATGATGGGTTTAGTGGTAAGAAACAAGAAGGTATAGTTTTTATAAATTATCACTTTCTTTGTATTAGGTTTTATTTTTCAAGATTACGGAACTCTACAGAACTTTTGTTGTATGATGAACGTTGGAAATATGTAGTTCGATGTTCTCTTGGACTTGTTAGTAGAACTTAACATGGATTTGTGATTTCCATCTTTTTTTTAAGTTTCATTCAATAAATGATGTTTTTTCAACTGTCTGAGCAATGAGTTTTCATTCGATTTTGTAGGTAACAACACAATCATTTTGAATAATTAAAAATACGGAGCAAAAAAATGGCCTGTCCATTAAAGTTTCTTCGCCTACCTGTGTACATATCCGAAAAGCATTAAAACTATAGTTTGCAACTATGTCACAAGGTAATGTTAGTTGCCGAGGTAAGTCAGAAGCTTCTAAGCCACTCCGAAGGGAAAGTAGTAAAGTTGGCTCTTGTCAAACTTTGTGGAATGACGCCACGCGGAAACCTTGTGTCGTGTGTATTGTGGGACGGCAAACTTGACGGAATTCTCAAATGTAACGTTTATTAGTACCCAATTTCTGTTTGTCTGCTCTTAATATAGGAAATTATTCGTAGGTACTGTTATAGTTTTGTTGCTGTTAAGATACCAGGAAAACAGGTAGTTATATGTATAGTGTACTTGTTTAGGAAAATTAAAAACAAATGACACTGACGTGACGTCACGCACGAAATGACAAAGACAGCAATATATACGTACTCCTCTTATACCTACACAAAAAATCTGCATCAGCTTGAGATGCTTTTTTCGTTGGTTAAGAAAAGGATTTCCAGTTTTGAATATATCATTTAATTTACGATTTAATCAAATTAATTTAATTACTTCGACGGTAGAACAAATTTTAATATGGTGGCACTTAAACAGTGAGACTCAAATGAACTTTATAAGCCGCAAGGACTCCTGCAACGTTTTAACAAACTTACTAGGATAGCAGCAAACCTAAGCAGTCCACAGATGCATAAACAAATCAAATTGAAGTCACGTTGTAAGTTATATGAGAAGTAAGCAAGTAGTATCGTAAACAAAAAGCCCGGGGCGAAGTAGCTGTTTAAGTGTTGGTTAACTTTCTCGTTAGTTGGTTAGTTAGTAGATAATTGTGCACGTTCTGAACTGGGTTCGAGTTCTACTTGTGATTGAGTGTAGCGCGGAATAGACGCCGTGAACGCGAAGCTTATTTTACGGACGAAATGAAATAGATAGGTACTACATATTAACGTGCTGTCGATAAAATTGTTGATTAGACTTAAATAATAAGAACGGGTCAGTAATAGATTTCAGGTTTTTTGTGCTTGATGCTTCTTTACATGGTAAATAAACCATATGTAGATGATCATTTCTCTAGAGGTATTTTGTTCTCACAAAGTTCCTACGGCGGCTGGCTGTTGTTTGCACATATTGCAGGTTATTACGGGGAGTCTGATAAGCCAACTTACCAAGGTACCATAAGATTGTGGGGATGAGATATCATCGTGTAAACATTGGTTCTATTCAAGACGGGCGTAACTCGAAGTAGGTGTATGCTTCTATAACTAGCGAGACGCTGACGTCCTGTTGGTCGCTGGTTCAAAGTACGCGCGAAGACACGTCGAAATATCGGTGGACTGTATATTCTTGTCAAGCAGTACTATAACGTGGTGGCTTCAGGGATACGACGAAATAAAACATCTTCATACAATATACATAGGTCTTCAGAGGGCGCCCTCAGCAGCACTAGACTTCACTATTTACTATTCACTATTTACGTTAAAAAATAACTATGCCGATGACTACAAAATCTCCCTGGTTCTCGTGCACTATTTTACCCCGGAATTTTACTGTATCGAGAACCTGCTAACAGCGCCCTCTATGTGGCCCTCGCCTTTATTTATTTTCATTATCGGTTTTACAATTTGTTACAATTTTATCAATGAAAACACTTGACTATTATGAAGTAACATGTGTTGCCAGATTCCCTGTGAGATGCCCTATCAGTCTATGTTTAACACAGACCTAGTGTCTTCATGGCTGAAAATCTATAACGAATAAACTATGAAAAACTAACGAAAACAGCCCGAATTTGAAGACAAATATTTAAATAACTCCCAAACTATATGTGTTATTCATATTCTATAAAGTGTCTGTGTTAGGGCATCTCATAGGCTATCCGAGGATACCTATGACAACAATATGCACTAAGTGTTCTAGAATCTATCTAGGTTTAAAATAAAAGACCAAAACAAACACTATTTTATTGCTTATATCTCCTAAATATTAACAGTATTTTTCATGTGACAACTATTTTTCTATTATTTGAGACCTAGGCTTTTAGGCACTAATGACACAGTATCTGTAAAACATGAAAACCTAGCTCAACACTATTATCTGTCACATCATATTTAAGTATAATTCACAAATAACAACAACTATGGCTATGAACTGCTTTAAAAACATATTATTTTACTATTTACTAAGTACTTACGAAATTTTAAACACTATACACAGCCTAATTTTCGAAATATTTGCTAAAAAACATGCACTGTTTTATCATGACAAATTAACTACGCGGGTAAACACAAAAATCGAATCGTTATTTTTTCTCGGTAGTTTTTTCACTGCCACCCGCACAAATTCTTAGCGTTTTACTTTTTATGGTGACGCACGACACAAACACTGTTCATTTCACATTTGCACTGGTCGAGTGCGGTTCGCTCGGATGACGATGGTCGCGAACATCTCTCCCGCCGTGCAGCAGAGCGAAGGCCTGGCGACACGGTGGCTCGATGACGCGATGACACGATGACACGATGATATGATGATATAACACGTAGCGATGCTGCATCTGCCCGGTGAGCGACGATGTGTAGCCGCGCCGTGTGGCGGGCGCAGCCACCGGTAATGCGGCGCTGCCGTGCGGGCGCCGCTCGCGATGACACGATGCGGTGGAGCGGGCGCAGCTCGCGCTGACGCGATGGTGCGGAGTGTGCGCAGCTCACGATGATGCGATGTAGGGGAGCGGGCACCGCTCGCGACGATGTGGTGTTGCGGAGCGTGCGCAGCTCACGCACTGTGTGGTGCGCTGCCCTGTTACTTAGGCAGCGGCACGAGCTTCTTCGTCGGACGCTTGAGCACACCGCCAGCGGTGCGCACGTCAGCGGTCCGAACTTCACCATCAGCGCCCGGGTACACGGCCACGATTCTACCTCGCGGCCATGTGTTGCGAGGCAGGTTGCCGTCGGCGATGAGCACGGGGTCGCCGAGCTCGAGTGCGGGGCCGCGGGCGTGCGGCTCCCGCCGGTGTTGCAGCTCGGGCAGGTACTCGCGCACCCAGCGACGCCAGAACATGTCGGCGAGTATCTGAGCGCGTCGCCAGTGCTTCTTACTGTCGATGTCTTGCTCGTCGAAGGTGCCGGGGCTCGGCAGGCGTGCCGAGCCGCCCAGCAGGAAGTGATTCGGTGTGATGGACTCGTCGTCGTCGCCGCTCACTGAGACGTGGGTGAGCGGCCGGCTGTTGACGACGTACTCAACCTCGCAGAGCAGCGTCGCGAGGACCTCCTCGTGAGGATGCCGCTCGTGCAGTGTGGCGGCCAGCGCTGTCTTGACACAGCGCACTAACCGCTCCCAGGCGCCGCCCATGAACGGCGCGGAAGGCGTGATGAAGCGCCATGCGATGCCTCGTCGACTGGCCTCCTCCCGGCAGGCCTCCCGCAGCTCACGATCAGCACCGTGCATGTTGGTGCCGTTGTCCGAGTATATCTCGGTAGGACAGCCGCGGCGTGCTGCGAACCTGCGTAAAGCCAAAACAGTTGAGTCCGCGCTAAGGTTTGATGCGATCTCCAGGTGCACTGCTCGTGTGGTGAGACATGTAAACAGTGCTACATATCTTTTTTGATGCTGACGACCAACGGTGACGGACAGTGGGCCGAAGTAGTCTAGCCCTGTGAATGTAAACGGCCTGCGATGATGTGCTAGGCGCGCTTTCGGGAGATCTCCTGTAGACGGCGCCGGCGCGATCGCCTTACGAATTTTACACTCTAGGCAGCGCGCGATGATTTGCTTCGTGATTGGGCGCAGGCGCACGATCCAGTAGTGCTGTCGAACTTCGTTTATTACAAGTTCGGTGCCGCTGTGTTGTAGGCTACGATGTGTCCAATCTATGTATAGCTGTGTAATGCGATGATCGCCGTCCAACACAGGCGGGGTCTTCACGCTCTTAGCGACTTTGTCGACAGCAGCTATGCGGCTTCTTAGGACGATGATGCCGTCGTCTAACTCTGTGCGCAGCGAGTGCAGCCGGCTATCCTTAGCGACTATTCTGCGGTTTTCGAGGTCGATTATTTCCTGTGCGAATGCTTCTTTTTGTACTACTCGTACAAGTAATTTTTCGGCCCTTCGTAAATATTCTGCTTCTATGGTTATGTATCTTCGTTGCGGATTTTTTATCGTAGGCGTTGTTCTATCCAGAGGTCGTGCTGCTCGCCTCTGTTTCTTCCAGTCAGGGTCGACGTCTACGTTTTTTCGCGTCCTCTTGTAGAACGTTTTTTCTATGCGTTGCCTGCACAACGATACGAATTGCAGTACTCTTGCTGTGGCGCGCAGTAATCGTTCCCACTTAGAAAATCGAACGGGATCAGGAACGACTTCTTTCTCGAGCGCTGCGCCTTTGAGCGATAGCGTGTTTGTCTTTTCTTCGCCGGTGTCTTGACACATAGAAGGTGCTTCTGAGGGCCAGGTCGATGGTTCGCCGTATAAGAAGTTAGGGCCAGGCACGAGTGGTATTGTCCACTCGTGCCTTGCGTCAAAGTGTAGAGGAGCGTCACGGGTGGCACTGTCTGCTATGTTCATTTTTGTAGGCACCCATCGCCATTCTTCGACTTTGCTATTTTCTTCAATTGCGGCTAGCCTATGTGCGACAAATGGCTTGTACGATCTGGCACCTTTCCTTATCCATGTCAGGACGGTCTTGCTGTCACTCCAGTAGGTTACAGAGGCGGGCACGATTTTGTGTTCTTGTATTACAGCTGCAGCGATACGAGTACCCATTACCGCGGCCTGTAGTTCGAGGCGCGGTATAGATAGCAATTTCAGCGGTGATACTTTTGCTTTGGCCATGACCAGACTGACGTGTATGTTGCCATCTGACGTCATCGCCCTCCAGTAGACTGCTGCTGCGTAGGCCTTCTCACTGGCGTCGGTGAACACGTGTACTTGTAGTTCTATAGCCTCGCTGAACCCAGGATAGCAGCGCGGAATGCAGACGTGCTTCAGTTGATCTAGGTGACCTATCCACGCCTTCCACTGGCTTGACAGTTCTTCATCGAGAGGTTGGTCCCAGTCAACACCTCGCCTCCAGGCTTCTTGTAATATTTGTTTCGCCTTGATCGTGATGGGCGAAGCGAGGCCGAGTGGGTCGTAGAGTGACATCACTATCTTGAGCGCTTCTCTCTTCGTAGGGACGTCCTTTTCTAATAGGCCAGCGGGAAGACGCGCGAGTTTCAAGTTGAAGCTCAGCTCGTCTGTTTGCGGTTTCCATATCACGCCAAGTACTTTCTCTGTATTTTCTATGTTACCGAGGTTGACTATTGTAGTTGGTTGTTGCCCCGGTTCTATTTTACGTAGTACTTCTTCGCTATTTGACACCCATTTTGTGAGGTTGAACTGCGCCTTTCTATGAATTTCTTGTACTATCTTGATTGTGCGCGTTGCCTCTTCTGTGGACTTGAAACTATCCAGGTAATCGTCCATGTAATGGTTGTCGATTATCGCTTCTACAGCTTCTGGATGTTCGTTTTCGTAGCGCCTTGCATTCCAGTTCTTCACGAATATTGCTGTACACGGTGAACTTGCTGCGCCGAAGATGATTGATGTCATGCGATATTCTTCAGGCGCTCCCTCCCGCCGGTTTCCTCTCCACAAGTATCGGAGAGCGTCTCTGTCTTCGGGTTTCACCTTGATCTGCATAAACATCTCCGCTATATCTCCGGAGATGGCGATAAGGTGACGTCTGAAGCGCATCATGACGCCGGGCAGTGACTGCAGCAAGTCAGGGCCTGTGAGCAGATAGTCGTTCAGCGACATTCCTTTCGACTTGGCTGCTGCGTCGTGAACGATGCGAAGTTTTTCCGGTTTCATGGGGTTGAAGACATCGAAGTGCGGCAGGTACCACGTTCTACCTGGTGTACTTGTGAGGGGTGCTTTCTCTGCATATCCCTTTTCTATCAGAGAATCCATCTGCTCCGTGTATCTAGCCTTTAGAGCAGGATTTCTGTCGAGCTTCTTTTCTATTGATACGAGTCTGTTCATCGCTGTCGCATAGCTGTCGGGCATCTGTACGGCGTCGCTTTTCCACAGCAGCGCAGTCTGAAGACGTCCGTCTTCTGTCGGTTCTATGCTGCGCTGTAATATGTCTTCTGCCCTCTTCTCTGGGTCGGAAGCTGGACGACGCGGGTTGATGCATAGTGATTCGAGTGCGAAGTAATCACGTAGTTGCTTGTCTATGTTTTCCTCGCCGCTATTCATTTGATTTACGAAGTGCACTTGCTGTCCTATTGTTCTAGTGTGCGCGCCGTGCAGCACCCAGCCCAGAGGAGTGAGCGATGCGACTGGCTGGTGCTGCGGTCCTCTTCGAAGGTCTGTAGCTAGGAGCAGATGCCAGTTGTCCTGCCCTATGATGATTTTCGGCGTGCCCATGTTGTAGGTAACTTGATCTGCGAGGTCACTCAGGTGCTTGCAGTTTATGACGTCTTCTCTGCTGATTGACTGCGGCGACAAGTTCATGCGAGGGATAGTGCGCGCTCTGAAGGGTATCTTCTTGTGGAGCGTTGCTAGTGTGAGGTCCACTCTCTTCGACATAGGCGTGTCTATGGATACGTCGCCTATTGCGCCTATCTTCATCGGTTCGACTGGTCCCTCTGCGCCGATCATGTCTGCGAGTTCTTCGTCAATCAGCGACACGGTTGAGCCGTCATCCAGTAGTGCGTACGTGCGAACTTCTCCCGCCGGTCCGATAAGTCGTACGGGAACTATCTTCAAGAATGCCTGGCTGAAACAGTTGCGTGAACTCGCAACTACTTCTTGCGTCCCTGGTCTGACTTCAGTTTCCTTTTTTCGGTAGTGAAGCAGGCGGTGATGCGATGCAGTGCAGCCCTCTATTCCGCAGTTCTTGCGTTGACATTTGTGTCCGTAGCGACGGTGTTGTAAGCATCGAAAACACATGTTGTGTTTCTTGGCGAGTTCCCACTTCTTGTTGCTTGACACTTGTGTAAACTGGCGGCAATCTGACGAGTGGTGTCCATCTCTCTCACAGATGCGGCACTTCGGTACGGGCTTCTCCACTGCGGTATGAGTTCTCTGTATCACACGTCTGACTTCTGTGGCTTCTCGAATGTTCTCAGGCGGTGCGAATGCGCTGCAGTAGCGGGCTTGCTCCGTTATGAAGTCGCTGAAGAGACTCAAGTTCGGTGTCGATTGATGCTTCTCCGTGTACGTTCTGTACCACTGCACGCGTAGAGAATTCGGCAGCTTCTCGGTGAGGATGCGCATAAGTTCAGCGTTCATGAGGTAGTGGTCCTTCTTCAGTGCACGCAGTGTCACGATGCCACTTCTGACACGGCTTGCAAAGGCGCAGATGTCCTTCGGTGCTTCTCCACAGCGCGGCAGCCCTCGAAGTCGATCGGTTTCAGCTTGCGCTATAGAATCAGGGCGGCCGAATTGGAGTTCCAGTTCCCTCATGATGTCGTCAGGTTTTGCGTGACCGATGAGCTCCGAGCTGACGGTGTCAAGCGCTCTTCCTCTTAGGCTTCTTCTCAGTCTTGCTGTATTCTCCACGTCGTTGAAGTACGAGCGAGTTGTTTCGTAGATGGCGCGGAACGACAGCCACTCTGTATGTGCTCCGCTGAAGTTCGGTAGGGGCATGATGACCTTCGATGCGGCAGGGTTGTGCGGCGTGTGCTTCTCTTCGCTTCTATTGCTTGCTAGCGATGCGATGGCAGAGGTGAGCTCCGTTATGAACGGACGGAGGGAGCCCCCCCCTGCAGTATCTTCAATCTTATTCTTCAATGTTGTATGTGGTGGAAGGACTTCAATATCGATGTCCACAGGGGGGGGCGGTTGCACGTTGCTCGAAGTTCTATGTCCCCCCTCGGCGGCGGTGTCCTCCATCGATGCGAAATTCTTCGAAGGCAGGGCTGTATTAACGATGTCCTTAGAGGGGGGCGGTTGCACATTGCTCGAAATTCTATGTCCTCCCTCAGCGGCGGTGCCCTCCTTCGGGTCCGGTTCCGGCGCTTCCTCTAGCCAGGAACGTACATATTCTTCATTGGAGTCTCTATCGTCTAAATATTCATCGTCCGATTCTTCCTCGGCGCGCTGAAGTGCTAACTGGGCTAGCTCCAACTTGATTTTCAGTAAGTCTTCACGAGCCTTCCTGATTTTTCTAATCGATGCCGTCGATTTGTTCGACGGAGGTTTATGTTGAAATTGTTTATGTTCGGTACGGGCGTCACCCCGGGTAGTCATCGGCATATGTCTGGTATAAGTCTTCTGTGTTCTTTCTGAACAATCTTCAAAACGGGAACCGGCAGGCATCGGCGTTGGCAGTACTGTAGTCTGGACCATCGATGCCGGTGCGATCAAGTCTTCACCTCCCCTCGCGAGGGGGGGGCAGGGTCGGTCTTCACCCCCCCTCTGGGCGGGGGGGCACGGCTGCTCTTCACCCCCGCGCAGGGTAGGGGGGTACGGCTGGTCTTCACCCCCCGCGGGGAGGGGGGGGCACGGCTGGTCATCACTTCCCCTCGCGCGGGGGGGGCAGGGTCGGTCTTCACCCCCCCGCGGGGCAGGGGGGACTTGCTCTTCACCCTCCGTGGTCGATGGCGAGAACGGTGGTTGCTCGTGGACGATAGGAGGGGTGCGACGGAGCTGTCCGGTACCGACGATCCAGCCTTCAGCACTTCTTCCTTGCGACCTCGTTACAGGCATGCTTGATCTTCTATAAGTTTCTTCGATCCGGCCTCGAAGCGACCAGAAAATATTCAAGACGGGCGTAACTCGAAGTAGGTGTATGCTTCTATAACTAGCGAGACGCTGACGTCCTGTTGGTCGCTGGTTCAAAGTACGCGCGAAGACACGTCGAAATATCGGTGGACTGTATATTCTTGTCAAGCAGTACTATAACGTGGTGGCTTCAGGGATACGACGAAATAAAACATCTTCATACAATATACATAGGTCTTCAGAGGGCGCCCTCAGCAGCACTAGACTTCACTATTTACTATTCACTATTTACGTTAAAAAATAACTATGCCGATGACTACAAAATCTCCCTGGTTCTCGTGCACTATTTTACCCCGGAATTTTACTGTATCGAGAACCTGCTAACAGCGCCCTCTATGTGGCCCTCGCCTTTATTTATTTTCATTATCGGTTTTACAATTTGTTACAATTTTATCAATGAAAACACTTGACTATTATGAAGTAACATGTGTTGCCAGATTCCCTGTGAGATGCCCTATCAGTCTATGTTTAACACAGACCTAGTGTCTTCATGGCTGAAAATCTATAACGAATAAACTATGAAAAACTAACGAAAACAGCCCGAATTTGAAGACAAATATTTAAATAACTCCCAAACTATATGTGTTATTCATATTCTATAAAGTGTCTGTGTTAGGGCATCTCATAGGCTATCCGAGGATACCTATGACAACAATATGCACTAAGTGTTCTAGAATCTATCTAGGTTTAAAATAAAAGACCAAAACAAACACTATTTTATTGCTTATATCTCCTAAATATTAACAGTATTTTTCATGTGACAACTATTTTTCTATTATTTGAGACCTAGGCTTTTAGGCACTAATGACACAGTATCTGTAAAACATGAAAACCTAGCTCAACACTATTATCTGTCACATCATATTTAAGTATAATTCACAAATAACAACAACTATGGCTATGAACTGCTTTAAAAACATATTATTTTACTATTTACTAAGTACTTACGAAATTTTAAACACTATACACAGCCTAATTTTCGAAATATTTGCTAAAAAACATGCACTGTTTTATCATGACAAATTAACTACGCGGGTAAACACAAAAATCGAATCGTTATTTTTTCTCGGTAGTTTTTTCACTGCCACCCGCACAAATTCTTAGCGTTTTACTTTTTATGGTGACGCACGACACAAACACTGTTCATTTCACATTTGCACTGGTCGAGTGCGGTTCGCTCGGATGACGATGGTCGCGAACAGGTTCCTTTACATCTATTGGACTGGAAAGTGGAATAGAGTAGGCAAATGATTTTCTCTTTGCAATTCTAGCTAGTATTAGATCACGTAGGTATTTCGTAACTATAAATAACACAACAATAGCGGTCTGACAGGTCGTTATTAGGTTGTCAAGCAAAGGAAATAGATTACAGTGGTTACGCATAGGCAGAGAGCTTTATCATTTTTAGTGCGAATGTACTGCAACATGCTAGTTTATATTATTTTTGTGACATGAGTTATAACACTTTTAGCAGCAAATACAGTTCAAGGAATTCTTTGAGTTCTGTAGAGTTTTAGACTCAGTATGTATATTTTACAAATAAGTAAATAGTAAGTATGTATGTACATAATGAAATGATAATATTATAAAATAAACAATCAAATGTTGGTTCTTTAGTAGTCAAAGAGTCTTCTGCGTCGCTTCTCGTTACCGTTCTCCGGAACCGAATACGTAACCTCCTAGCTTCCCGGAAAGCTAACTTACTGCAATTCACGCAGATACTTTAATTTAGCTAGTTAATAGCTGCACGCCCCGACTTCGCATGTGGTAATTTAGTTATTCTGTATAATTTTTCAATAATTTTGCCACATACAAATCTTATCCTGATAAACATACAGCCAAGTGATTATTCAAATTATGGCTTATAATTGTATTTTTTTAAGATGTACAGTATTGCAGTAGAGACGCCAGCACATCAACCTACCACAATCTGTCAAATTTCTTTGATATATCTTCAACCTTATTACAATACCGGAAGATTAATATTCTACTATAGCTTGACCTGGTGGTGTCTGTACATTCGTTATATGTAGCTCGTTCAGCTTACTATTATGAGAGAAAGACAAACAGACAGCGTGAAGCGACTTTCCTTTATGTCATATTTTGATAATGAAGACTAAATTTATATGATATTTTTTTGCGTAAAATTCCTAATAAAGCTTCTAAAAATAGAAACCGTGTTGTACAGCGGCGCATCGAAGAGAACAGTCTATCCATGATTTTAATATACCAGCACTAAACTAAACATCGGAAAAGTTCCAAGCTCCCATATGAAATATACAATTTTTCATATGGAAACTTGTATTTTCCTCTTCAACGCTTTGAGGGGCACAGTCATTTCATGAAAGAAATATTGTATTTTTTTCGTTCTGCCCGCGCTGTGCCATAAAAGGGATAAAGATAGCGACGCGTAGCCAGTTTTATTTTCTTTGAGAATTTCATATGATACGTTTCACGGAGGGCACCATTGTTCTATACGAAAAATGTCAGACTGTTTGTGATGCCGTCAGAGATTTTGTGGTTCAACGTGAGATTTAGGATATTGTTTCATCTGTCTATGATAATTCCGTAGAAGCTATAGACGAAACGTTGACACAGTCAAGGTAAACGTCAGATATGATACCAGGATTTCATAAGTAAAAGGAAGCTTATATTTCTTTTTTTTTAAGTTTTCATTTGAACTACCTACGTACGTCACATTAAAACCTGTTTTGTTATTATACATAAATAACATCTAGCAGTGTAAATATGTATGTACGTCAGATTAAAATATATTTCTCACAACACTCGTTACAGTTTATATTATTCAATTCAACAGTAAGTAATGCGTCTTTGAAGTATTTCCCAGTGTAGCCCGCGAATCTAGGCAAATTGTAAATTGCGATATGAACCGTAAAATTAGGTTTACGATATTGAATTGTGGGTCACGAATTGAAAGGAAACGTCACGCCTAAGGGCTCGCAAACCATTTTTGATCGAACGTTTGCAAAAAGAACTTTTTCTTTCTGAAATTAGTTCGTTTCATATATTTTCTCTTTTTAACTATTGAGTGAATGTTTCTGCCTCGTTGGTCTAGTAGTCGCATAGGAAGACTGCTGTGCACGGGGTCTTTGTTTCGATTCCCGGGTCGGGCCGAAATCGCTTTGTTGGTTTTAAGAGACTTCCGTAAAGCGTCACGGAGGGTGGGTTCTGGTTCTTTTCTGGAAGTAACGCATTCAAGTAATAGTTTGGCATAGATCGACCAAAAAATATTTGTTCAGGAGGTCTAATTGTATATTCAAGTATTTGATATTGTATTATGTTCTGTGCAAATAGTTGGAGAAAACAGTCATAAATTACTTGTAAACAGAATTATGCTAAAGGGAATAAACTTGTGCGGTCTGGCTCGTGTAATAGAAGCATTAATTTTGATTTCGTGAATATCTGGGGGACAGTCTATGTGACACTTTAATGAGCACCATGATACGTGCTTATAAGATAGAATTTTGAATATTATGCATTGTAAAAACAGTGTCAATGATACGGTAGTTGACAGTTAATTAAATTCGATAATTTTATTGAACTGTCAAAAACGGTTACTCTCTGTGCAATTTGTATGAAAACAAGAACTATGACGTCACCGATTTTTCACAGCAAGTTGTACACTTATCTTTAAATTCAAACAGTTTTTCCTTCAAAACGATAAATGAGAGTGACTTACTTTTAAGATGCTTTGTCAAATGAATATAATAACGGACTTTATTTTTGACCCAGTCCAACCCAGTTAACTACCCAAATCTATTTGTTATGACGTCAGTTACCGGTGTTTCAGACATGTTAACTTTTGCTGTTGTTTGAATGTGTCACCCATTATATTTGTTCTGAAATATCTATAATCAAGTTAAAAACAAACCAGAGTTTTCTCCAAACATTTATTTAAGATCAAAAGTAGATAACGTGACTCTTTTTCCGACAGACATTAGTCGTTATATAAGAACATATTCACGAAGCACCACTCGGGGTCCTTGAGTTGTCGAGATTCGCTTGGGGTCCTTCACAATTGTCATTGTAAGGGGGCTTTGGAGTGCTCAGGCTTGGGGTCCTGAGCTCTGGGTTACGTATGCCATGACGTCACAATGTTATTAATAGACACTTATTTTTGGAAAGACTCTGATAAAACTGCTTTTGAGATATGCTTGCCTGGTACTTGACCTATGGTAATAAATGAGAATTTTCTTTCCTGATTTTGATTTGATTAATTCATTTTGTAGGTAAACTTGTTTGTTTTATTTAAATAACTAGCTTCTGCCCGCGACTTCGTACGCGGATCCAGTCGCTTATGCCAGCGACTACAGGGTCGTCAAAATCGAAGATTTGAAACGTCTGATATCGAATTCTATGAGTCCGGGGACGGGAAAACAACAGGATGCGCAAGACGATTTCTTTTTGTAATGCCTCAAATTGAACATTTTGTTAACGTCAATCCTAATAGTTAACAGTGTAGCTGGGCGCTTGGAATACCATAACAGTTGTTCCTGATCTTCAATTTTATACGTCTCTTCCACTTTCTAACTGCTTATGAATATTTCGTTGTGTGCTTATTCTGAACAGCCTCGTTGATCTATAGATCGTAGTCGCAAGGCGCGACTGCTGTGCATGGGGTTTCAGGTTCGATTCCCGGGTCGAAATCGCTTTGTGAGTTTTGAGAAACTTTCATAAAGCAGCCTGGAGTCTGGAAGTTGGTGATTGATTCACCCGTGAATCGGATAGCACGTAAATTTCGGTCCTGCGCCTGATCTCTCTCCGGTCATGTCGGATTGCCGTCCCATCGGACTATGAGAGTGAGGGAATAGAGAGTGCACCTGTATCTGCGCGAATGCTTGAGCACTATAATAAATATCCTGCGCAGCTGGTAGATCTCCATAAAAGAGAACGGCCGCCGTAGCCGACAATCGGCCTGGATGCCATCATTCTGGACAATGTATGATAATCTCGATAGAAAATTAGTCGTGCATTAGATTAATTACTGGTTTCAAAAGCGTTAGTAGATGTACGACTACACTGAGAAGTACCCTTCTTTGGTCTCTATATAGAGAACTGGATGTGGAAGCGTAAATACGCTGAACACGCAGGCCTAATTCTCGATCCGAAAAGGTTTCAACGGTGCGAGTTGCAGCCTTATGTCCTCGAACAACATCAAGCCTCTCCACACTTAGATTAGCTCTTCGTTGGATCCGATGAATCTTAGCTTCTTTGGACAATGGAAACAATTTAACTTTTTGTAAGCATAGTTACTTATAGTTTTGTTGTGAAGATACTTGATCCTTAAAAATCTAAATCTCTGCTCTATTGCACTACCTGGTAGGCTGCCGTGTCGCGGAGATAAATGGAAAAGAAAATTAAAAACTAAAATAACGTAAATGCGAAGGAATATTAATGCAATAAAATAAAAAAAATGGGAGTTTTGGCCGGAATCTTCAATGATGCAGCACATTAAGCTACCAAATTTTTCAAAATTTCCAATCTGTTAAATTTCCTTAAAAGAATTTCAACTTTATCGCTGAAGCATATGGTTCAAAGTTGATTGGAAAATATTTACAGTTTCGGGTAACTTGATGTGCTGGCGTCTATATGAAAAGCAGTCCTAAACTGTTACAGCTTTCATCGCGCTGAGATACTTTCAGCTTGTTGTTTTTAACCGACTTCAAAAAAGGGAGGTTCTTCACATCAGATGTGTCTGATCTTAGATTTTTATAAGTTAACCGGAAATGCCTATCAGACCGAACAACTTTTCTAAGACGTCAGTCCTATATGTTTGATGGTGCAGCTGGGCTCTTAGAGTTCCATAGAAGGTGTTCAAGATCTTCAATTTTTATACGTTAACAGCGAGTGCTCATCAGGCTGAACAACTTTTGCTAAGAAGCCATTTCTATATGTGTAGCTGGACTCCAGGAGGTCCAAAACAGCTGTTCCAGATCTTCAAATTTTATCTCGCAAATGAAAATGCTCATCTCGTGGAACAGTTTTTGCTATGGCAGCATTTCTCTATCTGTTATAGTTAAGCAGGTCTGTTGCTGTTCTGCATCAGCTGTTCAAGTTTCCAAGATAATTTATAGCCTATTATGTTGCCCCGACCTAACACCTATACCTACAACAAAAATCATTTGCCCGACGCCATCTATCAGATGTTGAACGTTGCAACTTTGCAAGTACTATACTGAATTGCGTGTTGTAATATTTTACTTCTCGAACACACTAAATTAATCATATCTTTTGATAGAGTGAACCGATTTCAATGAAACAAAAACTAAGTTTTACCTCAAGTTGCGTATAATTTTTGTATATAAACATTGTCTGCATTTAATTCGTAGATTTTAAGTTATGCGCGCACAAACAAACATATAAACAGACAAACAGACATACAGACAAACAGACAAAAATTTCAAAAATTATGAAAATGGGTGTTGTTTGTTATCCTTTAACACGCTGGCTATTTTTTTTTCAATTGCTTCAATGTACAAAAATGACTTTTCTACAGATTTATTATATGTATAGATATAGATATAGATAATGTAATCTAACAATGCTATAGTATATTGGGTATGGAATAAATACAGTACGAACATTCACTTGGCTACAGTATTTGGGTCATTGATGACATTGTTAGTACGGGAGGCGACGATGGATTTTGGGAGTAACTCGAGCACGTCAGATTAACAATGCGAGAATTTTGAATCTGTAAACTTTAACCTATAATGTCATCTGTGAAGTTTTATTGTCAGTTACAAATTGTGTGTCGCTCCCTCTCTCTAAGCTCGCCTCTGCCGCCTGGAACATGTCTATAATTGCGAATCGAAGAAATCAATCATGGCAATCATGCTTGCATTCTGTGCAGTGGTACTTGTACTAACTGTATATTTATACAGCATTAATACACTCCTGTCGCACTAGAATAAATATTTATATTTTTCCTGAATGGCTAGCCGTACCTCTATATCATAATCGATAACAGTATCGCATCTACAGTATCCATTGTGTCCATTTAACTGTTCTCAAAAAAAAAGCGCTTTCTCCACCACTAAAGCAACGTACCCCACATTGCTTCTGCCGGGGCTGCGGGTTGTTCGCAAGAATTACCGTGCCCCTGGCACACACAGTCTTCGAAAAGGAACATAGCGGGTTTTAGTCAGCAAAAGTCTGATACTTCCTCCAGCTGTACCCTCAGCGGGTCATTTTGATGGTAGCGCGCAAAAAAGGAATTTCTTGCTTAAAATTAACAACTATTCTACGAATTCCAATGGGTTCCCACAACGGCGACGCTCTGGTGCCTACCGACATAACACCATCGGCTCCCTTACTATTTTAATTATTCCACTGACATTATGGTAATTCAATAACCTAATAAGCCTATTGGAGCGGATACGTCGACATACTAATAGTCCGCGGTAAATGATGGACCGCGATAGCTTCAATTGAATTTGTTAGTTTGTAACATTTTAAGGGTTAATCTCTGGACGTAATGTAAATATTTTGAAAATTCTTTTCCCAATAGAAAATCTTCTGTGACTATCATAAGCCTTAATATCAAACTAGCTTCCGCCAGCGATTTTACCCGTGTCCCGTAGGAACAACTTTGCACACCCGGAAAGCCTTTCTCGATAAATGGGTTATCTAACACTGGAAGAATCTGAGATTAGCGCGATCAACCAAACAAACAAACTCTTCTATAGTTTGTAGAATGTGTTCATGTAAAGATCTCGAGAAAATTCTCTATTGTGTTTGTTACTTTAATAGAACAAGATTTTGTATGAAAATCTAAACTACTCCGCGCGAAGCCGGGTCTAGAGTAAGTACAAGATGAAACAGGAATGTGCCGCCTTGCTCAGTTCACACAATAAGGCAGTAAGTATCACTGATAGTGTCATTAGCACATAATATCGTGGACAGTATCACTTGGACGCCAGTTCACGGAGACGACGAAATGAGGATGCAACCGTGAATGCATATAATTGTTACAACAATAGAAAATATTCTAGTTGATTTCTTAACTAGAGATGGAAATTTATGATTCTACATGGAAGCTTTTGTCAAAGGAGACGAGGAGTTCTGGCTAACAATAAGTTGATACAAATATGGTTTCGAAAGGTACATATTTTTATTTTAATGCGTAAGAAATAAACTCGATTTAAAATCTGGAAAATGGGAAGAATAATAGTACTGACTCAAGATGATCAAATCTTCATCATCTCACAAAGTACAGGTCCATTTATTTTTACTGGCATTTTGGCTGTTTTAGGTTTTTTTGTTACTGTGGGAAATCATCAAATCCATCATCATCTAAATTCATCAGTCATCGTTTTGTTCTTTCTGCAGGCCTTTCTCAGCCACGGCCGCGGTAACTCTTGCGGACAACCCGTAGCACAGAAGTATTTAACCAACCTTTAGAATTTCGTTATTCAAGCTTTTCATCTACGTCATCATCTATTCAGTAGTGTCTATTGGTTGTTTTAATTACTTATCCGCTCGGCTGCGCTCAGCTTTGAGTATAGGCCATCGATATAGGAAAGACTAGATGGAGTGTTTAGTACAAAACGGAACGTTCATATTGACAGCATGTTTGATGCGCGTGTGAGTGCCGAAAGTGTATGATTATCGCGTCTGCATTTGTGTGCGTGTCATTCTAATATACCAGCGCAAAGTGATTACCCCCAAAATGTGGGAAAATTAAAATATGTGCAGTTTTATTCACATTGACATAGGTGATAAAATTATCTTTTAAATATAAATATAAATATAAATATAGATATAGATATAAATATAGATATAGATGTAGATGTAGATGTAGATGTAGATGTAGATGTAGATGTGGATGTGGATGTGGATGTGGATGTGGATGTGGATGTGGATGTGGATGTGGATGTGGATGTGGATGTGGATGTGGATGTGGATGTGGATGTGGATGTGGATGTGGATGTGGATGTGGATGTGGATGTGGGTGTGGGTGTGGGTGTGGATGTGGATGTGGATGTGGATGTGGATGTGGATGTGGATGTGGATGTGGATGTGGATGTGGATGTGGATGTGGATGTGGATGTGGATGTAGATGTAGATATAGATATAAATATAAATATAAATATAAATATAATGACTGGATGTTACAGGATCAGTCGGAAATCTATTGAAGAAATAAACTTATGTATTATCAATAAGTATCTTACTAAATTACAATAAAATAATAATGTTGATTTCGTAATACCATTTTACAATATTAATCGCAGCATCAAAAAAGAAGGTAAAAATATTTCATACCTTGCCAATACTCAAACAATATGGAGTCGTTTTGTTGTTATTTTGCCGTCGTAATATTTTCAAAGAAATGCATAGATATCTATACATATTTATCATAAAATTTCAAACTTACCTATGAAAAGAGATGTTCGTATCCTTATGTTTTTTTGCAGTGTAGTTATTACAAAGTTTCACTACACAAACCGTCATTTTTGAATTTTTTTGTGAAAAATTTACAATGTAAACACGCGGCAAACGTCTGTCGCGTAATGGCGGCCTGTGGGTGGGGTTAAGCCAAATTGATGTCTCTGATCATAATGCATTTTGACAGCGCGTACTAGGCATCTAGACACTTCTTATATCGATGGTATAGGCCTTAATTTATGATAGCGTATCCATCATAATTCAATCTCGATAGGTTATTGAAATTCGCAGCATGTAGAAAAACAAGTGGAAATACAGAAAATGATGACATTGTTATTATAGCCACGACATGAAAAGGAATCACCGCCAAAAGCATCCCAAGTTCTTTATGTCAGTACATAACACGTGTATATGTACCAGGGCGACAAGAACGTCACGTAGTAGGTCATAATTGTGTCGAGTGGTGGTACGTGTCGCGTGCGGATCCGTGACCGAATTATGAACCACAATGAAAGGCCTATGTCTCTCTCCGTCCGGGTATATAGCAAGGATTTAGAGACCCTAAATTTGGGACATTTCATTTCTTTACGTCAAATTGGATAGGCGTTTGAATGTTGTTCACAGTAATAACACAGTAGGTACTAATAATTATAAACAGTATTGATCGTGAAATAATGATCGATACTGGCGGCTCCGTTGTTTAGGAAAAAGTGTACAAGGCGCACATTCACAATAGGAGCTTCCCCTTATCGAGTTCCTTAACTTAAAGCTACTTTTTACAAAGTATATTTTAGCAATTTATGGTTTAAAAGAATGCAAAAATAGTTGAAAAATACTCTAGCCATTATAAAACAAAACACATATCGACTAACATGTAGAGAAAATGTAAAATGCGCAAGAGCCAAGCAAAAAGAACAACAATTGTATGTAACAACGATAATTTTTAGTATAAACTTTTGTTTCGCAACAGTGCCCCTAACATTCACAACTAGTTTAAACTGGCTGGGACCGGTGTACGCTGCAACTTTAAGCGGGAACGCTATTTACACATTTTGTCGGCAGCTAGGGGTAGTTGTAATCACGTTTCTTGTTTCACTATCCAGATGGACTTTTTGCTGAAAGAAACTATGCAAAACGATATAAAAGCAATTTTTCGCTTTACATGAATGCCAAACAATAAGCGCTGCCTTCTATCCCTGCTTTAAAAGAATCTTGATATTTTCTGCGTCGTTGAACGCTCAAGACAGCAAAGTTTTAGAAAAATACAACAAGACATTTGAAAAAAAAAAACGCATCTTATCTACCAGTTTAATAATATTGTTAAGATGTTTCAAGAAATCAATTCAGCACACACAAACGTTCCTTGTTCTGGTATAAAAACACAATTTATCACCAGGAAACCATAATAACTGAGGATAAAAAAATCTTAAGCCCAAGACGATAATTTACATGAAACTTTTTGATAGATGCGCCTGTGTTTCCAATCAAACAAGACAGGGGATTAATTTTCAAAATCCTCAGATAAAAATACAGCAACGATAAATTATATTTGTCAATTTTATTCTGGTACGTAATGTTTTTTATTGTCACGGCTATGGAGTTGTGATGTATGATGAACGATGGTGTTTGCAAAAAGCCATTTACGTGAATATGCGGAAATATGAATACGTCAATCATACGACGCTGAAGTAGGAGGATACGGTAGAACTATCGTAATGCGTCTATATATCATTTTTATCCGTCATGATGGAGGAAAATATCAACCAGACGTTATGAAATAGATAATTTTAAACTTAGTTGCCTAGCATTTTCCCAAGCTATGTTGCAGTATGCTTCCAGTCTGAATGACGGATGCAGCTGAGCACCAGTGTTTTACGTGGAGCGACTGCCTATCTGAGCTCCGCAACCCAGTTACCTGGGCAATCCGATACCCCTTAGTAAGACAGTAAGACTTTATGGTTTCTGACAACCCGTAACGACTGCCAAAGATGTACAAATGCCAGCCGGGATCCACCAATGTAACGTACCTTCTGAAACACGGAGGAACTCGTCATGACAAGATGGTCACCCATCACCGACCACGCCAAGTGTTGCTTAACCTTATGAAAGATCGACCCGTGCGGTTGTTGCTTGGCCACGATTTCCTCTAGCATTTTGTGTGGGTGAAATTTCTGTTAGTACACGCTAAACCTATTAAGAATCAATAATCCTGAGGATAGACAGTGTATTCGGACAATCAGTGTGATCAAGGGAGGTCAAGATCAAGGCAGTCAACTAAAGCCGACTTCAAACGCATTTACTTAAATTAAAAGTAGGTAAAGTACATGATGATCTGAACATGCGTGGGTTAACTGCCATTACAAAAGTACTAGGATAACAAAAAACATCAGGCGTATTATTACATTGCGTGCCGCGGTGCTGCAGTGCACCCAACAGGTGTATCAGGGCGGTTGACGTAACGTTAATCCGTTCAGTGACGTGCCCGACTTGTACGAACATGGCACGTAAACATGAGCGTCTTAAAGAATCTTTTTATGATTTTTTTTTCTAAATGCGAAATAGATCCCTCTAATTGCTGGTCGAGGCTTCCCGTGACCTAAAGGCTGGCTATTGCCTTGGACAGAGAATAAGCATTGCCATTCAACGTAGCAATACAGCGAGTCTCCCAGTACATAGCAATGGGAATAAGAATTTTCGACAACTTTTTTTTGTAAATACTTGTATTTTAAATGCTTAATAAAAACTAAAACTTCCGATGACGTACTAAATATTCTTGAATATTCCATTTTTAATTTTTTAGAAGGCATAGTTTGTGTCCTAGGCCTATACTTAGGAAAATGAACGTAAAAAACTATTACTAAATAAAATCCGCAGGCACGTTCAGTTACATTCTATACCCGTGGGTTCGGATGCCTCTCGGATGTCGGCGACAGGGTACAGACAGGCGCAGGCTATCTAAAACACCCCAATGTTCAACAATATAGCTCACATTTATTTACTCCTAACAAAATACAAGGTCCACTGCATGCAGTCTGTAGGGTGTTCATTGTTCAATATGACTCGGTCTCAAGTTGCTTTTTTATGCAAACACGTTTTGTCTTCTGTCATCCTGGTAACAATGTGTGGCAATTTGGTTCTTAGGTACGCTGGGTTTCGTATTTATTCTGTTAAAAATAAAAACATGTATAGTGTGTTTTCTTTTCGTTTTGTCCTTTGTCCAGTTTTTTGGTATCGAATGGAAATGAATAGATAGACCACGGATAACGGTGTTCATAAACCGGGAATTATAAGTTTAAGGAGATATTAGTTTGAAGTTTAAAGATCTGAGTCAGAGAAACTTAACAAACGACTATTATTTATTGATTTCCAGGTTCTCAGGCTTCTTAAAAAAACCAGTCCTTAGTTACCAGGTCGTCATAACTAACAGTCGTTAATTTTAAGCGCAGCTTACACCCGCGGTATAAAATTACGCCCATTTATATCCATGGCCGTGTGAAATTGGATTGCTTTACTTAAATTGAAATCTCTTTGTGAAGGGCCAGTGAGCGTGGACAAATAGTTTGTGGTTTTGTAACGCTATATTTGTGTCCTTCAGTTAAAGGGATTTTAGTTCAATGGAAAGTTTTGATCTAGAGCGCTAACAATATTCATTGTTGGAAGTTTTCATCTGGTTTTTAACAAGTTTTTCAACTTCTATAAACAAGTTCTATAAAAGGGTTTTAAAAATAACTGTTTTCTTTTTCGTATAGCCGGTATTGCTGAGCATAATAGGTTCCGCGTTCGATTTTCCGTTAGAGAAAACACTTATTGAGGTAGTGAAATTTCTCATAAGGTTTTACATAAATAAATTCCAAGGTGCAGTGCAGTCATTTTAACCTTTGAGAAAAATCATGGGAGTTTTTTTTATGTATAAGTATTTAAAAAAAAAACTAAACAAAAGTTGTTATTTTGAATTTAAATTCTCTACAAAAAAAAAAAACTTAAAATTTATACATACTTAGGTATAAGCCGAACAGTTTATTTGTTACGCTATTATCTCAGGAAATACTAGTAGTAAGTTTTCAAAAAAATATTTCAGTGTTAGATAAGTTGATAAGATAAGACTTATCGAGGAAGTCAGTAGACTACTTTTTTCTAGGTGCGCGATGTAGTTCCAACCTCCGTATATAAAACTTTTGACTTTAACACATCAACTATCTCCTACCAGATAACGTCACACTCGCTCGCATTAAACTCGAAGAAGAAAATTCTAGCCTTAATTACAAAACTCGGAACTTTTGACATTCGTTACTTGGGTATTAATATTCACAAATCAAAGTGGGCCGAGCGGGAGGAACGTTACTACTTTAGAAAGGTTTAATTGACTTCCAGGAAAGTCGAAATGTTCTCTTTTAACACTGTTACTCGGAATTTACACGGGAAATTGATCACCGACAGCTGGAATTTGTTCTTGTTTAATCTGTAAGCGTTTCTTTGGGTAAAATAAGTAACAAAATCGATGTTTTGTATCGGGTTTTTTAAACTTAGTTTGACACTCCGAGAAACGTGTATCATCAGTCTTTTTTATCGTCCTACTGCTGAGCACGGGCCTCCTCTCACACGGCGAAGGATTGAGTATTCATCAATTCGGATTTGTGATTTCATACTTTATGTTGTGTGGATGAGATGTTTTCCTTCACCTTTAATTGGTGCCCAAGATATGCTTTGAAAGTACGTATTACTTGGAAAATTTACACTGGTACTTGCAGCGCTGGCCTGAAGTAAATTTAAGAATGGAGCGAGATCCAAAATTGGCACCTCTTTTTTGTAAATAGATACATATAGAAAAATTAATAACAAAACTTATATTTTTCATTGGTATTTTGGAGCCCCTTAGGATTTGGCGCCTGGATTCGTCGTATGGACGGGCTGGCCCTGGGTACTTGTTTGACTTGGAATCGAACCCGCACACTTATACCTGAGAGACTGGTGATTTAACAACTTTAAACATGTATGCTATTTACTTTGTTCGAACTGCCAAATTTTATTAATCCTGTTAAGCCATTTAACTACAAAATGATAAAGAACCAAACTCACATTCGCATTTACATTAGTATTGGATGAGTAATCCGAGTGAATACTATAACAAAGCCGGCGGCAGCTTTTATTGTATTTGGAGGCAAAATATTAATGAAACTGTCAGTTATTTCCAATGTTAGAGATATGTAAGCCCGCAGCAATGATAGTATCCAAACATATTTGTTGCTAATTGTTCCCCCGGGGTTTCAAACGGGTAAAATGTGGCCTATGTTCTTTCTCACTATATGTTTACCAAATTTAATTTAAATCGTTTCAGTTCTTTTGGCTTGAAAGCTTGACATACAAGCAGACAGATAAACATTTTGTTTTTTAAGTGAAATAAGCTCATTGTTTTTTTTATTTGTGTTTGCCTGATTGCCAAGAAGGCTTATATTTTCATGAAGGCTTATGTTAAATAAAATTACACGGCGTAAGATATTTTCTTCGTTTTTGCAATTAAAAGCTGTAACAAAATACATGTTCCTATGCGATCCAGTTTGTGAACTGTTAAGTGGTATAATGTTAAAAAGAGTGTATAAATTATTTATTTGATTATTCGGCATTTCGTGATTATCTTTTTTCCATTAAACTAGAAATTGTAGGCCCCTTTATTAATTCATCTCACGCTGAGAACAAAAAGAATCACTTTACTGGTTTTGTACAAAAAAAAAACAAACTTTTGTTTCTTGTCGAAAGTAGAAAAGTTTCAAAGTATTTCGATATTGGCTACCAGGATATAATGAAACCGTAGAAGAGCTATCAAGCGCTGAATAATACTGGGTAATAAATAGTTATTGCGGCGGGTGCTCAGTACTATCACATTCCGATAACAAGGCTTTATTTTATGTAGAATATCTATTTTAAAAGTGGAAAATATTTTACAAAAAATACCAAAAAAATATATAACTTTTATGATAGTATGTGTAGCGAAAAAGGTTAATCATGATTTACGGAAAATACAGCCTTTAATCGTGTTACACGCAACGCGTCAGTTAATCGAATCGACAGTCGCCTCATTTAATACAATCGGTTCAGTTGTTCCGACAGGTTGGAGCATCTATACATTATAAATTGGCTTAAAAGTATCCATCCAACCTTGGTAATTAATTATCAAAGGGTTTTGATTCCGAAATAGATTTTGAATTGTTTTGTGTGACGAAGGTTTTGTTTACTTTCTGCTGTAAAAGTTTTGAATTGAAATCGTAAGCTGTAAATAAGATTCAGAAATACGCGCGGAAAATCCGCTGACGGAAAACCGCTTGCACTGTACTCACTAATTAAACAATTGAATTACGCGATCAAATACAAATTAATTTGATGTTCAGATAATTTCTATAACAAACTATCATGAACATAACGACTCACCTTTGACATATACATAGTTAATTAATACGCGTATCACCAGGGCACTATAAAAGGACAGAGCTGAACCGAACCAGTATTTACAATCAGAACTGCGGTTACAAACACAATCAACGCGCCATTGTCAATACGAACAGTTGTTGGGTGTACACAGTTCACTCCTATTGTTTTAATAGCCGACCGTTTAATCTAAAACTGTTACCACTTTGAACTGAAACAATCTGTTATTTAAGCCCGTTGATAGCGAAATAGAATCATTATTTAACATTTCAGCTGTCTGTCATTGTATAAATAGGTGGATCTGATGAATAACAATACGTACCTACTAATGATGTATAGAGAGTAATCGTCACACTTTTACTATACTTAGTTTGTACGTGTTATGAAACCGCAGGCGCAGGTTATATAGTAAGAACCTTATTTCAAATGAATTGCTCACTAGACGAAAGAACCACGCTCTTAATTATTTTTTAGGTTAAATATTAAATAAACATGTCATCATCATCAGCCTTTTATCGTCCCACAGCTCGGCACAGGCCTCCTCTCACACAGAGAAGGAATCAGCGTTAGTCACCACGGTTGCTCAATGCGGGTTGGTGATTTCAGTCTTCATAGTCCAGGCTTCCTCGATATGTTTTTCTTCACCTTTAATCAGTCTTTGGTGTTCAAGGTATACTAAGAAAATACATATAAAAGTTACATTGGTACTTGCCTGACCTGGAATCGAACCCGCGCACTCATATTTAAGAAGCCGGTGCTTTAACCACTAGGCCACCACGACTTCCTAAATAAACATGTACCTACAACAAAATATTCAGCTGAATTAATTTAACCTTAGCCAAGAAAACTTCAGTTGAAATGAACTTATTAATATTGCATGCCAAACGAGTTTATTGCGAAAAGACCACCAAAGCTCCCTGGGACCATATCACACTTATATAAATCTACTTAGCGTCAAAATAAAAGTTAATAGTTAAAAATTATGCTACAAAAGCAGCCCAAAGAATGACTTGCTACCAGAAACTCCCAACTCCCCCGATGGCCGCAACTACAAAAAACTTTTTATTTATCCAACATTCTACATTATTATAAAGTGCAAAACTTGGCGAAAATTTCAACCCTCTGCGTGAGGGTTGGTACGCTACGTACGTAATTAAGTCACTTAATTAAAAAACAGAATATAATTTTCTTGCAAGTTTGCGTTTGGAAATTACGAAACTTGTTATGCGTAAAGTGGAGTCATGTGCTAGCGAGAGACTTAGTTTTCAAGGTTTTTCTTTGCAGTGCTGAAAATTATTATAGTTGTTTAAAATATATGTGATGATAAAAATTATACAGTAATTAACTTATTGCGTATTTTTTAATCATTCATCATGTTTTACGGGCGTCCAATCCAGACAATCGAGAAATAAATACAGAAAGTAAAAGAAAAAAGACAGGGAAAAGAAAAAGAAGGTTCCTTAGGTTCCTTAGAAAGGGAAGGTGGCTAATAATAGTATTTATTTTTGGTTCAGTCTGAGCCAATCATCAGAACCAAAGCCGTTTTATTTGTATACATATGCACACTTTTAATTACAAAATTGTTTAGTGAGAAGTTTATACATACAAACCCACAACACATCACTAGTGAAAAATATTACTTAGCCTAACTACAGAACAGACTTGAGCTTACTTCATTATACTCCATTATATGGGTGTTTATTCCAAGTTACAAAGTTAACCCGTGAAAGAGTAAGTCAGGCCCTAAGAGCATTCAAAAAACTGGAACCGACATGAGCACAAATCTGTATGCGAATAGGGGGTGCGGCACCGCACCAAAAAGTGATAGCTCTGTCATGCAGGCTTGATCCCTGTACACACGTACCTACGCTTGCTAATAAATGGTGACAAGCTTAAACTTTATGCACAAGAGTATGAGTGGGGCTCTCGTATCATTTGCAGAGGGTCATCATCTCCCGAGCCTTTTCCCAACTACGTATGTTGGGGTCGGCTTCCAATCTAACCGGATTTAGCTGAGTACCAGTGTTTTACAAGGAGCGACTGCCTATCTGACCTCCTCAACCCAGTTACTTGGGCAACCCAATACCCCTTGGTTAGACTGGCGTCAGACTTACTGGCTTCTGACTACCCGTAACGACTGCCAAGGATATTCAATGACCGCCGGGACCTACAGTTTAACGTGCCATCCGAAACACAGATCATTTGCAGAGGGTATGGCACGGATATGTCGTGTCCAGTTGGTTAAATTTTCTAAGCTTAGGCCCTTTTGGTAAAGTTCAACAGTATGTATGTTGTTCCGTTGTTGAGTGGCATTAGAGCAAAACCACACAGTTCTTAGTTGTGAATTAAGGGCTCTTATGGTGAATTCTGTTAGTTGTATTGTACTCTAAATAAAGCTATTAGGTTAGGAGGCCAGAGTCTTAGGCTAAGGTTTATAAGTCAAAAGAATAAATTTTTTGAACATGTTAGAAGAAGTATTAAGTAAGCAATTCTATTTGTTGTGTTTTATTTAGTAACTTACTGTTGCCTGTGATTTCGCCGGCATTTAAAGAGAACTTCTATATTATTAATGAATATAGAATTATTCTACATTATTACTTCTATATTATAAATTAATTAAAACATGTAAACATTTGACACATCGACGCTTGAAAGGCAACAATTACTAAGCGACATTGAGCAAACTTTACAGGAGAGCGATTTGAAGTTAAAAATTTTTGAAAAAAAAATATTAAAAATTACAATATAGACCGATTTAGATGCTGTTAACATACATATATACCTAATTTTTGTAGCTATTTTTGATATTAAAATAAGTCCTGTAGCTCTCGAATAAAAAGCAGTTTACGTCGCTTAGATAAAAAAATCACTCATTTGATAAACAGGTAAAACTATCCAAGCTATCACTGAATGTTATGTACAAACAAGTAACATTATTTAAATTGCATTTGGTAAGTTTGGAGCAACATGTAAAATTATTTAAGCCATCGATAAAGATTTTTGAAAAAACAGGCAAAAGTAAATAAATACAAACACTTAAGAATTTATAGACAAGAATATTTATCTAAATTATCTAAAAGTTTATAAAATAAAACACGGTAAGTTATCTAAATGTAATTTATACTAAATCTCTTTCATACAAAATGTATCTTAAATAATAAAATGAATATAAATCTTAGTTCGTAAGCGACAATATTTAAATAGAAAGTACTTTTTTTTTAACCTCTGGGAACATAAATGAACGTAAAATTTGTTAAATATAGGTATTTTTTATTGAAAATCAATCTTTTATCACTTGTTTATTATTTGACGGTTGTTACCACTTAAACACAGTAAACAAAATAACTTCTTAGGGACTATCTTCTCTCCTAGACCGGAAGGCCGCCACGGCGGCGGCGTTCATCCAGGACTGGCTGTCGCCTGCGGTCGACCTCCGGGATATGGATGCCACGGCGGTCCGGTTTAGGGACTCCCTGACCGAGTTGTGCAACTCTAGCATGCCTCGGGCTCACCGTCCGCCTCCTCGACGCGCCGTTTACCGGTGGTCCGAGGAGTTGGTGGAATTGCGGGCCGCCTGTGTGGTGGCCAGACGGGCCTACACAAGAAGCCGGCGACGGCGCCTTCGTGACGCTGACAACGAGGACCGCCTCTATGCAGCCTACACGGAGGCCAAGAAGAACCTGACGGCACGAATAGGCGCAGCCCAGGATCGCGCGAGGGCGGAGATATTGGAGGGTCTGGAGACTGACCCCTTTGGGAGACCGTACAAGGCGGCACGTAACAAACTGCGCCCGAACGGTCCCCCAGCTGCCGAGACCCTCGAGCCGACGTTGCTGGATGGAGTGGTCCAGTCCCTGTTTCCGCGCATGGACAACTTCACTCCACCAGTGATGAGTGTGGATGCCCGGCGGAGTGCGGCTCCAACGACCGAGGCGGTCCCACCGGTGACGGAGGAAGAGGTGGAGAAGGCAGCTTTCTGCCTCCGGGGCAAAAAAAACGGCCCCAGGTCCGGACGGCGTCTCCGCAAAGGTTGTGGCCCTCGTTTCCGGAAAAGAAAAAGAAGAAAGGTTTCCGGACCTCTTCAGTGCGTGTCTGACGCGTGAGTGGTTTCCGAAGCCATGGAAGGAGGGCCGATTGTGCATTCTTCGGAAGGATGGGCGGCCGGTGGACTCCCCATCCGCATACCGACCCATCGTTTTACTAGATGAGGTCGGTAAAATGTTCGAAAGGATAATCGCCGGCCGTATCAACAGGCACTTATCCACAACTGGCCCGGACCTAGCGGACGCTCAGTTTGGTTTTCGAGCTGAGCGTTCGACAGTGGACGCCCTGTCCCGGCTCAAGAGCCAGGTGAGGGATGCAATGGATGTGGGGGATGTATTGTTGGCTGTGTCATTCGACATCGCCAACGCGTTCAACTCCATTACCCACTCCACCATTCTAGAGGCGCTCCGCTTCCATGGAGTGCCTCCATTTTGTATTTGCGGGGTCTGCTGACGGACTACCTCAAGGACCGTACAGTCCTCCTTGAGGACAAGTAGGGTCGACTCCTGCGGTACGACATCGAGACCGGTGTCCTACAGGGTTCTGTCCTAGGGCTAACCTCCTAACACTAACCTCCCCCGTGGCACGTCCGTCATCTGCTATGCAGATGACACTCTCCTGACTGCCCGGGGGAGAAATTTTGAAAAGGCGGCCAGCTTGGCCTCGGCGGGTGGTTCGCGAGTGGTGGACCGAATCTCCCGCCTAGGGCTGACGGTGGCGCTGCACAAGACCGAGGCCGTGTTCTTCCATGGGCATCGGCAATATCCATGTAGAGGGTGTCCGGATTGCGGTGCAGCCCCAGATGAAATATCTGGGTCTAGCGCTCGACAGCAAGTGGCGTTTCAGCGCACACTTCAGTGGGCTGTCGACGCGCTTGTTGAAGACCGCGGGCGCTCTCTCATGGCTCCTCCCTAATGGCGGGAAGCCCGGCGACCAATTCCGTCGGCGTCTATACGCCGGCATACTAGAAACGCTGCTGCCATCCGCAGGCCACAATGGGTTATTGCACAGCGGGTGGTGAGGGCATACCGCACAGTGAGTTTTACGGCGGCGTGCGCTCTGGCGGGAACACGAGGGAACTCGAGGCTTGGGTGCTAGCCAGAGTCTACGATTGGACGGCGGGGCAGAGGGCGCTGAACGGGCGCCCGGACCCATTGGAACGGGAGGAAGTGCGCGAGGAGGCGAGGAAGGCGATAACTGGGCACTGGGCCGAGGACCTTGCCTCCGCAACATTTGGCCGTCGGACGCTGGACGAACGTCCTCACTAGGCGACGCAATGTCATTCGTCTCGATATATGCCATGTGGTTGTTGCTCATACGCAACCGACAGTTTGAAATTTGCATTGTACCTTAGCGACGTAAGATATATTTTGTGTACAGGAAAAAAATATCTTAACGCCCTTCTTAAATATTCAAATAAAATAGGTAAAATTATCTAACTGACATAGTTAATAACAAAAGTTATCAAGTAAAAATATCTACATAAGAACAAGTAATATGTGTCAAATAAGTAAAAGCATCTAAGCGCCAATAATATTACATATTAATATGAGTAAAATTATACAAATGCACTTTCAAAAAATAATTGAAACAAGTTAAATACACTGTAAGTACAATTCACAAATACTTTTTACGGGTAGAATCTACTAAGCGTTTACGCAAGGAAATTTTCAAACAAGTAAAAATAATTATGTCCAAACAAGTAAAAAATTAAAAACATGAAAAATTTACTAAGTAAATGTTTTCAATATTTTAATTTTCCTAAGTTTAAAATTTCCAAAAAATCCCTTTTTTTGCGTCGGTTAGTGAGCACAAAATTCATGATTTGGTATAAATTTCGCAATATCTAAGCGACATAAAACTCGTCTTAGAAGCACACCGATTAGACCAAACGACGCAGAAAAAAATTACAAATCCAATGGTATATATAACTCATTTTTGGAATTTCTGTCGCTTAGATATTTTTGCCTTTCAAGCGTCGACATGTTTGCAATGTTGCCAATTCTTGGAATATGCGCTCTAAGTGTAGATCGTAGAGGACTTATAAGATAAAGGTTACAATATTATTTCGTATAATAAAACCTTTATGAACCAAACTTTCCGCGTATATCTATGATTTATTTAATAATTCGGAGGGTGAATGCCTCGGGTAAGTGGCGAGTGGGCACAGAGATGCTGGACCCTGGCTTGATGCCGGTTTTAAGGCGCGTGATCTGGGTAGAAAGCCGGCCGGGGCAACCTCACCCTTCAGCCGCTCACGTCCCCGTTGCCTCCTTGTTGCGACTTAGCGACTAGTCCTCGGAGGGTGAATGCCTCGGGTAAGTGGCGAGTGGGCACAGAGATGCTGGACTCTGGCTTGATGCCGGTTTTAAGGCGCGTGATCTGGGTAGAAAGCCGGCCGGGGCAACCTCACCCTTCAGCCGCTCACGTCCCCGTTGCCCCCTTGTTGCGACTTAGCGACTAGTTCCCGGGGGCCCGGTAAGTGAGCTGGCGAGTCTCCTCCTGCCATTTTTACATGTATTTATTACATTGTTATCGGCAGGGGCCATAGTCCCCATAGTTTTCCCTTCCCTAGTCCACTAGCATCCCATCACAATAACCCAAGTAGATTTTCTTCCATACTTAGCAATAGTTTAGCACAAACCGGGGGTTGTCCTTGGGTACATTTCCATAGTGTATACAGGGATAATCGTCGGTTTTGTGTCACCATTACATACTATTAAAGTTGTCTTAAAAGGGCTTCAGCGTGTTGGCTTCGGCCCCACGTTCGCCTTCCAAAAATCCGGGACTCTATAGTCCCGTGGTCGGAAAAAGACATACAAAATAATAATAATAATATATTTATTTGCATTAAAACATGGTATACAAGGTGTTATAACAAAAACAATAGCGCAACATGTTTTGCTACAGGTAATACATAGCATGCAAAGTTATGTGGTGTATTCATTGTATCGTGAATTTAAATTTATTTCCATGTATTCTTTAATGGAATAAAAATTACGATCATTTAGCCAATTATACAGTTTATGTTTGAATGCTCTAATAGTTAAAGATTTTAAATTACTAGGTAGATTATTATATATACGGATACACATAGCTAAACAGTTCTTATTATATTTAGTAGATCTAGGAATATCACTGAGTACAAGTCTGAATGGATCCCTCCGGTTCCTTGGGTTCACATCATTTGCAGTTTTAAACAATTCTTTGTTTTTTGATACAAACATGCATACTTCATATATGTAAAGAGATGGTAATGGTAACAAACCAAGTTTTTTAAATAAAGGTTGACAAGACTGGTCAGGTGGTATACCACACATTGCTCTAATGCACTTTTTTTGTGCTATAAATGCCTTATCTTTTTCTGTGCAATTTCCCCACATTATGAGTCCGTAACGAAGTAAGGATTCCACATAAGCATGATAAGTCATTATAGATGTTTTTATGTTTGTAATGTTTTTTATTTGTTTGAGAGCATACACAAATTTATTTATCCTGTTAGATATATTTTCTATATGTAATTTCCAATTTATATCTTCGTCTATGGTTACGCCTAAAAATTTTGTATGAGTTGCTGCTTTAATTTTTGGAATATTTAAATTTACGTCATATTTTATATTGTTACATTTATTAAATTGTATATACACAGACTTATCGAGATTTATTTTAAGTTTATTTATATCTAGCCAATCAATTAGCTTATCTATTGTTATGTTTATGTCATTTTCATGGTCGTTAATTGTGCCTTTTATTTTATTAGTTGTTACTATAATAGAAATATCGTCGGCAAATAGAGTACATTTATGTGTGGTAACATCAACAATATCATTGATGTACAACAAGAAACGGCAAGTGGGATTCACCAAATAGGTTTGAAACTACTTATCAATGTCCAATTATATTATTGGTTTTCCATTTTTGTTCAGAGTGAAGTGAAGTAACTCAAATATATTGTTGACTTGTTTAATGTTATTGTTTATTATTTGAGTAAATTAACCGTAAAAAACAATAACAAATATAATCGACTAAACGATGTATAGACGTGTGATTGAATGGCTATTTTAACCAATCAGCTGTGCCATTTACAAAAGGAAAGATGAATGGATGTGAAAGTTGATATTGCTACAAAGAATATTACTTGTGAGATGACGGCAGATAGAAGAGTATGGAAGAAGAAAACACAAAATAAAATTTGGGATAAGGGCCGGAGGATGATGACTAGCTGTGAAATATACATTGAATTCAACATTTTATATGAAGATTGGCTATTTACCTAGTCACCAAATAATGTGTAGTGTAACTTACATTGTTTGTATACTTTTATATCTTTCCCATAAATATCCCATGCATATCTAAGTCGAATAAAACACAAAACAAACTAAGTTTAGCAGATTTAGTGACATTAAAACATGTAGCTAGAATGAACAACAGTCATAAATACGACAATAAAACTTCCCTAACTCCATCGTCGGCTGCCAGCCTGGTAGCATGAGCTCAACGGGCAACGCTCAACGCTCTGACAAGACTTTAAAAGTCACCTAGTTTGGAAGTCGAAGTCTAAAGGCCTAAGGAGTGTTAAGAGTTTCTTGTTTTGTATTTAATTTTGAAAGAATAATGTTTGGGAAATATGGCCGGGAAATTATAAAGTAAAATGGAAGAATTTAACCTTGGCAACGGGGGATTATGAGGGTTGGCAATTCAGGGTTTGTTACGCCATTTAGGCTTAGCAGTAATAATATTCTAATCTCATTGGTCGAAAATCAAATCAGAATTGGAGGTTGTCAAACAATTTAATTTTTTTTATTGAAGTAACACAAATAGCAATCAAATAAAGGGATAACAAGCTTTTCAACATACACACAAATCGATAAAAGTGTCATGTTATTTCAAATTCTATTTATGCAGCTATCTAAGACTGATAGTAGCAACCAATACCTTAGATAATTTTTTAATTAAGTCACTTACATAAGACGAAAATTTTAATTTCAAATTGTGTCAAAATAAAATTGTGTCAAACTTTGAATAATGTTCAAAAGATCTTAATATTATCTAGTCTGTTTTAATTTCAGTAGTCCATATTAAGCCACTTTTCCTCAGCGGACCTACTAAAAATAGCGTGCTCTTATTTGTTCTTATTTCAGCATGTTCTTATTTCAAACAAAATGCCTCGCTGAGCCCACGCAGAAAATAAATCCAACCGTTAAGTCCTTTAACGAAATGTCAAGTAAAAAAAATATTATTTTTAATGAAAAAATGTTACAGAAAAAGTATAATTCAGCCAGAGAGGCGTGCAAACGACAAAACATTCGCTCATCATAATAGAGTAATGGAAGGGTAACGTGGGGAAAAGTGGAACACAACCGCCTTCCTGTTGCTGGCGCTGTATTGGATCGCATACTAGTGTAATATCTATTTATTTTATACTAACATGAAGAAGAAGATGAAGAACATGAGTTCTTTTAAACATGTTAGAGTATGTAATATGCATTGTACAGACGCCAGCACATCAAGCTACTACAATCTGTCAAATTTCCTTAATAGATTTAAACTTTATCGCTGAACCATATGGTTCAAAGTTTATTGGGAAAATTTGACAGTTTAGCTTAGACAGCTCTATACGATGTTTCATTAAGCAAACCTAATTTAGACCTATCTCAAATTAAATACATGCTTAAGAACATATAGATAGTCAAAGTCAGGCACTAAATGTTCAGAAAATAAATCGCTTACAGAGACAGCCGGAAAAATCCATTATTTTATACTTATCTTATCTCTTGATAACATGGCATTAAATCTGTTCGATTCGGATCTCTTCTAGACATAATTTTCTCTTTGGGATTTGGTAGATAGGGGCGACAAGCTTTTGTGTAGTAAAGATATATATTTTAGAGCTGGCAATAAATTTTATTGTGACTCTTACTGGACGGGGTAGGGGCCAATTGCGGGGCGGTCTAAAGTAGTAGTGTTTAAAGTATTCTTGAGGTATCTGTTGCTATAAGTATGAAAAACATCATCATCTGCGTAGCCTTTTTCTCAAGCTATGTTGGGGTCGGCTTCCAGTCTTCTTAACTGGATGCTGCTAAGTACCAGTGTTTTACGGCACTGCTCCTAACCTCAACCCAGTTACCTGGGCAACATGATACCCCTTGCTAAGACTGGTTGTCAGACTTTCTGGCTTCTGACTACTCGTAAAGACTGCCAAAGATGTACAAATGACAGCTGGGGCCTGATAATTTAGCGTGCCTTCCGAAACACGAAGGAATTCGTTGATTCGATGACAAGATGGTCACCCATCCACGGACCGACCTCGCCAAGCGTTGCTTAACCTTATGTTCGATAAGATCTAAAGGTTTGAAGATCGATTATGCTTAATTAAAGAATTATTTATTAACGTATTTTTTTTTTAGGTATAAGAAACTTTACAATGAATGGCGATTTCTATAATATATTTCATGTACTATTACGGCAGTATATTTAAAGTTATTTGGATGATATCTTTTTTATTAGGCATAAGTGATAGCCTTTATCAGAATACCAGTTATCCGACACACTAACATAAAAAACCCCGCTAGGTGGGAAAAATGCAGGAAAAACTGTAAGTGGGGACGCAGATGCGAGCCGACAATGTATCGCCTGTCTCTTTCACACATATGCAGTTTTGCATAGACAGAATGAGAGGGCAATCAACTTTTTGTATTAAAAAGTGCTTGTTAATTGCAGTTGCTTAGGTATTCTTTTTTATGCAATGTCTGAAGTGGTCCAAGTGTGCGCTTAGAATATTGTATTACTATATTATTTCGTTTGTTTTTGTAAGCTGGGTTTTGGCAAATAACTGCATTCTTTATTGTATACCCAATACAGATGCTATCAATTATATGCAGCTAGTTTACTTTTTTCCTATTTAAAACAAAATTTGAATTTCCTGATTGGTTCATATTTAATTATAGAATATGCGTTTGTTCCTATTATGCGGTAATCTAATTTATTTAATAGCTTTATAGGTGTAATAAAGTTGGTTCATTGGTAGATAGTGCTGGTATTATTACATGCTAATTTATTTTGTTATATAATCACTAATATAATACTGTAAGGCTGAAGAGTTTGTTTGTTTGTTTATTGTCTTGAACGCCTTAATTTCAACATTGTACAGACACCACCCCATTTTCAACTTTATCGCTTAAGCATAATATGGTTCAAACTTGATTGGGAAAATTTGTCAGTTTCGGGTAGCATGATCTGCTAGCGGGTGTACAATGTGCCTAAAGTATTTACTAGATAAAGACACTTTTCTTTCTCGAGACCACAAAAAATTGACACCCACCTCTTTAAATCTACTTGACCATATGAAAACCCGATGAAGCCAACATAATAGTCCTTATTTAATTACAAAAAAAAATCCTCCACTGTCACAGGATAGAAAACACCAAGAGAAACAAGTCAGTAACATGATATAACCTTCCTCCCTCATGCATCTACATTCGTAATGCAAAATTCGTTTAGTATAATGATCATAGATCTGCAATACGCGATCAGCATATCATTACAATGTCCTATCTATTCGCTATTCAATTACCGACATGACGCTGCTAATGACTACATGGTTATCATAATGGAATCTAATAAAATATTATTACATACCTAGCCGTATGTTGATGAGTGTGGCTAGGGTATTCTCGGGGAAGATAGCCATTACTATGGCTATCTTCGTTTAAGATTCTAATAAAAAAATATATAAAGTATACAACTTCACTAACATCATCAGCATCATAATTTCACCACTGTCCCACTGCTGGGAACAGGCTTTTTCTCACACAGATAGGGATAGAGCGATCTATTAGAAAGAATATAGGCTACGGGCGTAGACATTACAATTCAAAAATTGAAATGGTCATTTCTATGATTCGAGAGTCGAGAATCAGACTAGGGATCTCAACTGGTTTTCGGCCACTAAAGAATTTAGTTGGTACAGGATTGTTGTTTTATACTAGATTTTTTTTTCTCTGTACTAGAGAAACAGGAAAAAGAAAACAGAAAGACACCACACAGTTCTGTTTTCCTGGTAGTGCGGGTTAACCTACTTCAGTTATAAATAAAAAGCAAGAAGAAAATCCTGAACAAGCCACCGCAAAATGTACTGAACTTTCTTTTAAATGAACTTAGAAAATATGTAAATGAAATAAATAGATCAAAAAGCAGTTGGTCCTGGCACCGTATACCGCTGCGGAGCGCGTATTGTCAAATTACTGCAAAATAATGTAGTGTTTTATACCGCGTTAGGGCGCATTCACACGGGATACGTCTTTGACGATTCGGTATAAAACACGATTTGCCTTGACGGATAGATGTTCACATTGAATACGGAATCGTGTTTTTTCACGATTCGTCAAAATATCCGAATTGATGTTCACATTGATGTTCACGAATCGTCATTCTAATGACCGTAGTGACCGACGTATCCGTCTACGTCTTTTTTCACGATTCGTGAAGCGTGTGAACATACATACACGTGGTATATAAAAAGCATTGCTCCCGTCAAAAAAAATAAAGAATCGTGAAAAAACACGATTCGTGAAAAATCACGATTCGTCTTCGTGTGAATGAGCTCTTATTTGGCGAGCGCTGAGCCAAAGTAGACTTTATTTTAATATGTATGTAGTCTCATATAGTGAGGCATAACATACGTCAGCTTAACATGTAAGTGGCGGTGTGTCGAAAGAGTTATGAAGGATAACTCGTTTATTTAGCTCGCGGATAGTGGAATAAACAGTTTCATAACTATGAATTTTGTGTGCGCCCCTTGGCTTTGTTTGACCTATTTCTGAAGAGTTCTCATATGTTACTTCCTTTATTCCTTCCGAAAGTATAAAGGTAAGAAGGAAGATTTTTATTTAAGTTTAGTTTGTCCAAATTATTAATAAGAATTCTGTCGCTTTCTTAATTTTATCATTCGATTGATCCAATCCGATTGTTATAGATGTATTGATTTTATGCAATTAGATATGTAATTAAATTGAACAAAATAGCTCAAGTGCACCTTTTTGTAGTGGAAATCATCAAAAATCACTTTTTACTGAGCAATACTCACTTTTGTTTCTTCTGTGTGTCTTTGTATGCCAGGGCCGCGGTAACTCTTACAAATAATCCTGCGGCCCCGACAGGCCTCGGCTCTGTGGGTTCTCTAGTTCCCTGAACGGAGAGTACTTGAATACCAAATTTGGTCTACAATACAAACGTAATAAACAAACAAGCGAAGTTACCTCCGTATACATAATTTATAAAAAATTACAAAGATAACGCATTCGCATTTCATTGAAGCTTTTACCTCAACCACGAATCCCTGGAGACCACTGCAATAACAGCTAATGGAGTTCTGTTAAATTCCTCAGAGAGCTTACAAGTAATAAATATTTCTTCATAAAACGTTGAAGTTGGCATCTGTTTTTGGTATCCTGGTATATTTGTGTTCGCAGTACTTATGTGTTACAGAATAATGGACGCAAGCTTTTATATTATTTAGTGCGCTGACGCCAATTAGGTTTTATTATAACATATGTGCGTTGGCACTTTGCTGCGTACGTGCAAAATGCATTTATGACGCCTTGTCAACTGGATTTTGGAGTGTGACATATGGCTTGAAAACTTGCAAAGTTGGATGACTTTTTGTGGTTATTAAATTAAGCAACATAATTGGTTTAATACATTATTCGTGGAGATCTAGTAGTTAAAAAATCAACCAAAAGGGTGTAAGTAAGTTAAACTAAAGGTTCAATTCCAGGTCAGGCAAATGTAACTTTTCTTAGTCACATGTAGTTTTTTAGTCCCTACATAATATGTAAGGGTATTTTAATATTTATTTCTTAAATGTAAAATATATAAACGCATAATAATTATTTTATGCCACAGTTTAGTTTACAATTTAATGTGTCTAAAACTATTCACCACACATAATTATATGAAAAACACGTCTAAAATAAAAAAAATAACATTTTAATATTTTTCAAGGTTTTTATTATTAACATAAACATTTGCTATCTCTGTTAGGTAGAGTTCGATTAAACAATTTAATCTAACAAAACCTACATACCTATTATGTATTTACAAAATACCGTTTATCACAAACAAACCGAATGTAAAATACGATAGTTTACATGCAGATTTGCAAAAAGTTTGCCGACCATTTGTCAACTTTTTGCCATGCGATGCGTTGGTAATATGTCAAATATCGTGACAAATCGTAGTGCGGGGACGATTTCGGATTTATACGAACAGTTCAACATGTAAATTATTATATATGTTTATTTTATGGGAAAAATGTTTCAAACGAACAATTTGTTTGATCATATTTTTTGATATAGTGAAAGGATTTCCGATATAAATTTGGGTTTAGTAAAATAAAGTTTTAGGCTGTTGGTTATGTATTTTTTTAGTAAAAATGCCAGTAATATTTTTTTTTTACTTTGAGTACACACCTACTATGTATATAATTTAGGATAATCACATTGATTAAACACGATAAATGCACGTATATAACGATTTAACGCCCAAAATTAAGTATTTTGGTTACCCTCTGTAATTCTCTGATTACTCGTTGGTAATAGTAGTCGCATACCTTGAATGATGTGCACAAATTGATTCTTTGCTTTAAAGATACTTTCACAAAGCAACCCTGAGTCTAGAAGTTGGTGATTGTGACACACCCATGCGTCGGACAGCGTTTAAATATCGCTCTTGCGCCATATCTCTCTTCGGTTGTTTCTTGCTGCTATCCCATCAGACTAAGAATTCACACATAGGTGTACTATTCATTGAATACGCCTGTATTTGCGTAAATGCTTGTGTGTGTACTATAATAACTCTTGCGCAGCCACCTAATCTCTTTAGATAGTGCATCAATCGAGCTTGGAGCCATTATTATTCTCTTTCCTTCTAATTAAGTCACAAAGTCATGCTTAACCATGAACGTCAACTTGATTAGGTTAGCGAACTTATTAGTCTTATAACGTAGTAAAATTAAATCCTGATATTTATGTTCCCCGTAATGAAAGTTACATAATCTTTATTTAATGTAATCAGCGCTCGGAATATTCATTGCGTGATGGAACAAAAGCTTGAAATTTTCATATTGTCTGGCCGCTAAGCAGGAAAGTGGGTTTTATTAAGACTGCACTGGAAAATTACTTATTTTAATAAAATCGGTTAAAGAGTGTAACGAGAAAAGATTGTTATTTTTACTCTTTTAAATGTTGTATTTTAAATATCTTCATGTTACTGATATTTGAAAGGCGAAAGGGCTTTTCTTGTAGAAGGAAGTCGTGATGGCTTAGTGTTTAAAGCCTTTTAAATATGAGTGTACAGGTTCGATTCCGGATTCATAACTCTGTCTGTATGTCACGCTTTCATGCTAAAACTATTGAACCGATTTAAATAAAATTTTGTAGAGTCATTATATAGAAGCTGGATGCAGGTCGCTACCAACAGGTATGTGTGGAGATATAAAGGGGAGGCCTATGTTCAGCAGTGGACATCCTATGGCTGAGATGATGATGATGATGATAGTCTAGAGTCTGAGAAAGGACATAGGCTACTTTTTTAGCGGAAGGGCGGCGCGTGGTACTGCATGTAACAGCTAGTTAATAAAGCATATTTTATTTTTCAAATAAAATAATAATTCATAGTACCTATTATCCTCAAAGACAATTCAACATGATAATTGACCATAGTTTCCGCGTTATGGCAGTACATATAATGTAACGCATTACGTGAGAGGTAATCAGAACAAATGACACGCGCGCCTCGGATAACACCTTCAGGTTTATCTTGAGGTGTTACATTCGCGGCCAAACTTAGCGGGATAGTTGGAAAAATTGCTTTGAATTTGTGTTTTGTTTCTGTAGAAAATGTTGGGATGACTAGAGTATACATGGGTATTATTATTTTTTTCAGCGTCACTTTAAAATGAGACATCTTATTATTGATTTAAAGTGATTTAAAAGGGTAATATAATCTAGAATTAAATACTGGAAAGTCTTACGGGGATCTTATTTTGACATAAGACCCATGCACGTAATGTCAAATTCCTATCTCTATTAGGAAAATCGGTTGATAGATGAGTTATAGAAATAGGCTTTTAATCTCAAAGTTTTTTGTAACATCTCAATTGTTAGAAGATAGTACCTATCGATCTTTGGAATAAAGTAAGTCTCTGAAAAATTATTGTATTAAGTGCTTATGAAAATTAATCTCTCTTTAATGTCTACTGTCCTAGTACTCTTTTCTTAGTAACCAGGCGGAGTGGTTTATTTCGTTACTTTCCATCTAGTAAATGAATAAATATTGTTATAAATATTTCAAGGATAAATTTTCATAAACACTGTCTGAGTAATAAATACAAAATTATAAATTTTTGTTTTGTTCACAAACTGTTCGAAGAAGCTTTTTGAAAATCAAGTCTTTTGTGGGAGTTTTTAGCTATTTATAAATTGCTTAGTAGGAAAAATATGGATTATGTTTTATTTACCTTAATACAAGCAAAGCAGCGAGTAATATTGATTTGATTATAAATCAAAATTAGTGTTCGCCTCAAGAATTTTAAGTAATGAAAATTAAATCCAAAATTCATGATTCTTTCGAATAAAATTATTTCGTGTACTTAAACTGTTTTTCTCAGAGCCATTCAATGGTTCGCCGTTCAACAATAAAAATGCATTTTGTTGTCTCGTTGCGTATTATTTAACGTTCCTGGAAGTCATACCCTTTGTGACAGACAGATGGCATGCATTTTTTTACATACAAAGTAGCTACTTGTTCATAATTCATCATTTTTGGCTGATTGTCATGCAGATAAAAGTATTTAGCAATTTTATAAGTTATGCGTTTGTAAAAATCACCTTTACTCATAAAAAAAAAACACTTTTGCCAACTCATTATTTATTATTCTTTCTTGTGTCTGTGTAGTTTTTTTTGCACTACTCTGTTTTCCTGGTATAATCTTTCCCGTTGTTTTTATTCGCTTTGTTCTCCGCACAACACTGATTATGAGCGATGGCATGTTACTTTTTTATCTTCTCGCGTGTTCTTGTCGCCTGGTAGTTTCTGGCCGCAGGCCACCCTTTAAGGGATTTCCCTGTCCACCCCTATTGTTGTTTACCGACTATTTTTTATGAAGGTTTATTAGAAAAGCCATTGTTTTCATTTTAATTATGACTGTCTTTGTATTATGGTTTGTTGTGCTGTGTATTGTAGGGACTTCATGGGGTTTGCGTGTAAGCTTCGTTTTAAGTTTAAGGCGAGAAAACATGCTTTAAAAAGTTTTCCGCTTTATCGAAAGTAGGAGCATACTCTAGATGATGCCTCATGATGACTGATTATACTAAATTTTTCATTAGTTCACTCATATTATAAAAACCTGTTCGTTGCATAAAACCGTCTTATTATCTTGTAAACCCATCAACCAAGTATCAAAACCCGGTAACTGCAATAGACAAACCTAATACAATAGACACGTTACAAGATGAGCGGAGCTCACGTCAGATCAACGGAGTTTATTCGCCGCCAGTTATTATTTCAGCTGAAAACTTGATCCGACTACTTCGCCTGTTTCATTTGTATGCTGACGTAAATATACGAGTCTGTGTTTGGGTTCATTCTGTCTGATTTTAAACTTCAAAGATTGGTTAGACTTTACTTAAAAATAATTTGTTGTGGTGATGATGATAATCAAGTCTTGCTAGTTTCAGCTCGCGGTATCACCCGCGTCTTTAGGGATCTATATGTAATGCTAATATATAAGTTATATTACTGCTGTTTTATCAAAATCCGTCCAGCAGTTTTTTAGTAAAAGAATAACAAACATACCTCTTAAATTTCGCGTATTATTAGGAAGAACAAGAAATGCCAGTCTTCAGTCTTCTTGGGTAACAGGTAAGAAGGCTTGTTTTCCTTGTGATAGTTATCAATCTGGATCCCGCTGAACAGGCCTACGCCTCTGTCACTCAAGTACTTCGCATCATAACTACTTACCGCTAGCCGGGCTGCTGGCGACTCGCCGCGGGTTGTTGGGTTACTCGTAGCGCGCGCGAATTAATGAGATGTCGTCTGGCAGTTTTTGTGCTTGTTATGATATAAGATGTATTAATACGTTATTTAGTAAGTATTAATCTGTAATCTGTGACTGCGACTTCAATATGACTATACATTATGCTTAATGCAGTTTTTTAGGAAAAAACCAGGAGTCATATTGTGCAATCAGTCAAAGTAATGTCAACCTCAGATTGCTCCTGCGTATGCCATGATCTGTTATCTTTATTCTGACTCAGCAAGTAATGAGGATTGCAATCAGCAGTAACGCCAGCAGAATACTGATAACTACCGTAAGTAAACATCCACAGCCTGCGAATCTTGACGCCTCGTTTATATCGTTCATGGTCAATACAACCGTGACGAGAATTCGCAAAAAATCTCATTCTTTATGTGAGCCCTTCCTTCACTACCATTACTCATCACATCACGGAGGGTTATTCTTATGGGAAATAAAGTTAAATCTCAAACCCATGGCTGAAACAAAACGTTAACGAAATCATAAATAAATAACAGCGTCCCTGAAACTCTCCAAACAGTTTATAAACAACACAAATTTCATAAGAAATCAATACGTAAAATTCAAATTTCATTCATCATAGACTAATTAGGATTCAGAGGCGTCTCTCGGCTAAGCGGCTGCGAAGACGATATTTTCCGCGGGCAAAAAAACGTGCCGGGATAAGTCGGGCGGGTATAAGCCACGGGCCGATGACGTCACGGGATTCGACGTAATCCCGGGAAAATCCCCCGCCACGGACGGAGGCAGTGGTGAATTTGAACGAGCCCAGGCCCCGTCGATGAATAACTGGTAAGTCAACTGTAATAAATTCGTTAGTGCGTGAATTTTTGAGGGTATTGAGAGATGATTTTATTTTATGTTCCAATGCAAATTGGTATATTCAATTAAAGAGAAACAGCCTACAAGTTTCAACCTTATGGCATGTGAATAAGGTATCTGTGGTTTTAAATTAACGTTATATGTATACAACGATATACGACAGGTTTAGACTCGAATGTCTGACTAGTCTACCCCACTGGGAATGGGCAATTCAGTAATTAAAAGTCCGCGAATATTATTTAAATTTAGTTAGTACAGACGCCAGCACATCAGTCTACCATATGCTGCAGCGATAAACTTGAGAATCTATTAAGGACATTTAATAGATTCTTGACTGTAGTAGCTTTATGTGCTGGCTGTACAACATTACCTACAATTAAATAGCATCAAGGAATCAATTTTCGACACATACAGGCCAAAGTCAAAAGTATGCCCCATAAATTCTACAAAAATAATGGTACGATATTGTGGCAATTCGCACAAGAGATAACCTCACGTATATGGTATACGGCTATGTTATAAAGTTGTAGATAACACCGTGGAACTGCGTGGCATTGGTACCGGTTAATTGGTAAAACTTTTAATTGGCCCCACGCCGCCGTTTAGAGTTTTCACCCAGGGCCAAAAAACTAGCGTTGGTGGTTTCATTTATACTTGCACCCGTGTGCTGCAATCCTGGTAGCTGAATGATGCTCCAGAGTTAATTGTTTGATTAAATGTGGGTTTGTTTGATTTGTGGATAATAGTTGGTTTTAAATTTGTTGAGATGTTTTTTGAGTTATTGCGAGATAACTTTAATATGGTACAATGAAAAAATTAAATGGCAACACACAATACTAATTTTCTGCGGTTATTCGGACTTCTAAGCACAAATCATTGTAGCAGACTATTCAAATGCGAATTAGTGGTACCATTCAGGTAGTTTTTTGCTAAGGATATTTTTTTCAAAATTCCTTATTATGGGGAATTTGAGGTCGAGAAAATAACGGAACAAAGAAAGCTAGGGCTTATTATGGGCCTCGCTTAGCACGCAAGTTGGCAGCAATTTTGCGAGGAGATTTGATGCTAACATCAGATACGAGTTACCATGAAGTTTTCCTTTAGATAAAATTCCATAAAACCCTTTCAGACGCTTCTCAAGATTTGAACAAACATACATTTGCAGAGATAAGCATATCCTACCAAACCGTAGTCTTGATGGCCTCAACTATTCAAATACGCTCATGCAAAATCAATCAATACAATGTACACCTTATTCTCCACATTATAAAGTTTGGAATTGTTTAACAGACGCAGTTATAAATTTAGTGATAAATTTAACCGGGGTGCTCTAGTTAACCGCGGTAACTTCGCGATGCTCGGTCAATGGTCAGTTTAATTTTAAATTAAAGCTGGATTCTATGTAGCTCTGCCATTGCAGTATTGAAACTGTTTAATACGAAATCAATATTCTCGTTTTCAAATACCATTGAGCTAGATTTGTGAACAAATGACGTCACAAAGCTTTTGCAGGACTCGACACGGCTCGTTTTGTTGTACATGCAATATACATTTTACTGGGATATCAATATCAGAGAGCCTCCATATTGTGTACTATTTTGTAACCGATACGGTATATGAGTTTAAAATTATTTTGATACATATACCTTTTTTTATTTTGTTTTGGTGGGAAGTCATCAAATGGTCCCGCTGAGGATGCAGCTGTGTCAGACTCTTTCTTACTGACTAAAACCCACTATGTTCCTTCTGGAGGTCCCTGTGTGCCAGGGCCACGGTAACTCTTACGAACAACCCGCAGCCCAGGCAGATGAAACGTATACCCTTATTTTTAATTATAGTATATTATATTACGCATTTATGTATAATTGCATTATTTTAAAAGTAATTTTGGGCATTTTAATGCCATGTATTTTTTCTTTTGAATCCCATACTTTTATGCACCCCTGGTACTGTGTAAGAACCCCACATTACAGGTCCAATATTATTTATTCGTTCTCTCTCATAAAAATCCGTACAAATTGTCACATTGGTATCATTTACCCCGCCATTATTACCCGGCATTCCCCGGTATTCCCCGGTATCCAAGTGAGGGCAAGTCTCGTTTATAACACAAACTTTGTATTCATTTCGTCTGATACGACAGCTCCGTGGGAGGTGTCGCGCGTCATAAATTCAGATTAAGCGACAGTTGACGGGTACTGTTGCTATTGTAGTCCGATTCGATATTTGTCTTATTGTTTTAACCTTTTTAAGCAGAGCATACTACATTTTTATATGCTGGATTCAGCCCCCGCATACCTCGGGAATTTCGTCCTACACTCAAATAAAAAAAAATCCTATCTCTGTCTACAGCATACCTCTTATCTCCATACTAATTTTCACATTGGTCTTCCACCCGTTTTAGCTTGCAAGGATAACAAAGAATCAACTTTAGAATTTCTTTATCAAACCCTTTAGTATCCAATCCGACGTCCTAAATGGAAGTACGCCAAGCATCTAGGACCAGTTTATACAGTAACATGTTCCCACACGTCTGGAGGAACTTACTTCCATCAAATGTGATTTAAGCGAATTTTGATTAAACGCCCTTATACATGCCGTGATTTATTCACAGCCACCATTTCATCACCGCAATTCATTTTATTTGTGGCCCGAATATGAAAATCTTGAGAAAAGGGACGGAGAAGGTGGTTATACTTCATTTCGTTGAAGTTAATAATCATAACTTTTTAGTATCTTGTCTACGTTATGTTTGTTTTGGAGTGAACCGGCTGTGACAAGAAGGATATACATACATACAACTGTACTTTTTTAGGAGTAAATCAAGTGTTGGTCTTGTAGTCGCATAGCGCAACTGTTGTGCGCGGGTTCCATTCTCGGGGCGGGCCGAAATCTGGAAGTTGGTCATTGATGCACTCGTGCCTTCGAGAGTACGTAAATGTCGGTCCTGCGCCTGATCTCTTTCTGGTCGTGTCGGATTGCCGTCCCTTCGTACTATGGGAGTGATGGAATAAAGAGTGCACCTGTCTACGCAAATGCTTGTATACATTATAATGTCCTGCGTAGCTGGCTGATCTCCTTATTGAGAACGGCCACCGCGGCCGGCAAAATCAGTCTGGACGTCTTTTATAATGAGTTTTATTGGAAAAAATATTTTTAACGCAATACGCAATTCACGCTTGAGAAAAAATTTGGTAACGCGAGTGACTATCCCAAATTGTGACGTCTATTCTACCCTTAACTCGTCTCCTCAAGGAGTCGATCGATCTGAAACGTACCGAGTAATCAAGCCGTATTTCCTTAAGTAATCTTACTGGGTAACTTTGTCAATAGCTTCGGAGAATTGAACTGAACTAAGTTTGTGGCAACTGGACCGCGCGCTCAGATGGACGTAACGTGCTATTGATACTAGGAAATCAGAGATGTTTTGAGCATCTGTCTCTAGAAATACATAGGTGTAATAGACTGGCTAGTTTTAATGACTTTTCATAGTTATGAGGACTTAGTACACTTAGGACTTTGTATTTATGTTCGCTTCATGCCAGTAGACCTGAGACATGGGTGACAAAACAGGTGTATTGTGTGGCAACGTGAAGATCTGAACCCCCCCCAAAACAATTACACCAAGCTACCCGAAACGGTCAAATTTTCCCAATTATTTTTGAACCTTATGCTTCAGCGATAAAGTTGAACGTGGCATCTTTACGTAAATAATATTGGATGCTTGTTGAACAAGCTGCTGGTAGTTCTACAGTATAACAGGACACTTCATCCGAAGAGAATTATAGAGCGGTTTAGTCTCAAAGTTTTGAAGTTCTAAACCCACTACTAAATACCTATTAAGTTCGAAGTGTCGAGTGTCACGAGTGTACTGTCGAGTGTCACGAATGTACTGTCGAGTGTCACGAGTGTACTGTCGAGTGTCACGAGTGTACCGTCGAGTGTCACGAGTGTACCGTCGAGTGTCACGAGTGTACAGTCGAGTGTCAGTGACACCGTCAAGTGTCACGGATCTACAGTCGAGTGTCACGGATCTACCTTTTAGTGTCACGGATCCACCTTCGAGTGTCACGAGTGTACCGCCGAGTGTCACGAGTGTACCGTCGAGTGTCACGGATCTACCTTCGAGTGTCACGAGTGTACTGTCGAGTGTCACGGATCCACATTCGAGTGTCACGAGTGTACTGTCGAGTGTCACGAGTGTACTGTCGAGTGTCACGTGTGTACCGTCGTGAGTCACGGGTCCACCTTCAAGTGTCACGAGTGTACCGTCGAGTGTCACGAGTGTACAGTCGAGTGTCACGGCTCTACCTTCGAATGTCACGAGTGTCACGAGTGTACCGTCGAGTGTCACGGATCTATCTTTGAGTGTCACAGATCTACAGTCGAGTGTCACGGATCTATCTTCGAGTGTCACGGATCTACAGTCGAGTGTCACGGATCTGCCTTCGAGTGTCACGAGTGTCACGAGTGTACAGTCGAGTGTCACGAGTGTCACGAGTGTACAGTCGAGTGTCACGAGTGTACCGTCGAGTGTCACGGGTCCACCTTCGAGTGTCACGAGTGTACTGTCGAGTGTCACGAGTGTCGAGTGTCACGGATCCACATTCGAGTGTCACGAGTGTACCGTCGAGTGTCACGAGTGTACCGTCGAGTGTCACGAGTGTACCATCGAGTGTCACGGGTCCACCTTCGAGTGTCACGAGTGTACCGTCGAGTGTCACGAGTGTACAGTCGAGTGTCACGGATCCACATTCGAGTGTCACGAGTGTACAGTCGAGTGTCCCGGATCTAACTTCGAGTGTCATGAGTGTCACGAGTGTACAGTCGAGTGTCACGGATCTACCTTCGAGTGTCACGAGTGTCACGAGTGTACAGTCGAGTGTCACGAGTGTACCGTCGAGTGTCACGGGTCCACCTTCGAGTGTCACGAGTGTACTGTCGAGTGTCACGAGTGTACCGTCGAGTGTCACGGATCCACATTCGAGTGTCACGAGTGTACAGTCGAGTGTCACGAGTGTACCGTCGAGTGTCACGGGTCCACCTTCGAGTGTCACGAGTGTACCGTCGAGTGTCACGAGTGTACCGTCGAGTGTCACGAGTGTACAGTCTAGTGTCACGGATCTACATTCGAGTGTCACGGATCTATCTTCGAGTGTCACGGATCTACAGTCGAGTGTCACGGATCTACCTTCGAATATCACGAGTGTCACGAGTGTACCGTCGAGTGTCACGAGTGTACCGTCGAGTGTCACGAGTGTACAGTCGAGTGTCAGTGACACCGTCAAGTGTCACGGATCTACAGTCGAGTGTCACGGATCTACCTTCGAGTGTCACGAGTGTCACGAGTGTACAGTCGAGTGTCACGAGTGTACCGTCGAGTGTCACGAGTGTACCGTCGAGTGTCACGAGTGTTCCGTCGAGTGTCACGAGTGTACCGTCGAGTGTCACGAGTGTACAGTCGAGTGTCACGAGTGTACTGTCGAGTGTCATGAGTGTACCGTCGAGTGTCACGAGTGTACCGTCGAGTGTCACGAGTGTACCGTCGAGTGTCACAGGTCCACCTTCGAGTGTCACGAGTGTACTGTCGAGTGTCACGAGTGTCGAGTGTCACGGATCCACATTCGAGTGTCACGAGTGTTCCGTCGAGTGTCACGAGTGTACCGTCGAGTGTCACGAGTGTACAGTCGAGTGTCATGGATCTACCTTCCCGTGTCACGGATCTATAGTCGAGTGTCACGGATCTACCTTCGAGTGTCACGAGTGTACAGTCGAGTGTCACGAGTGTACCGTCGAGTGTCACGGGTCCACCTTCGAGTGTCACGAGTGTCGAGTGTCACGGATCCACATTCGAGTGTCACGAGTGTACTGTCGAGTGTCACGAGTGTACTGTTGAGTGTCACGAGTGTACAGTCGAGTGTCACGAGTGTACCGCCGAGTGTCACGGATCTACCTTCGAGTGTCACGAGTGTACTGTCGAGTGTCACGAGTGTACCGTCGAGTGTCACGGATCAACATTGGAGTGTCACGAGTGTACCGTCGAGTGTCACGAGTGTACCTTTGAGTGTCACGGATCCACATTCGAGTGTCACGAGTGTACTGTCAAGTGTCACGAGTGTACCTTCGAGTGTCACGAGTGTAGCGCCGAGTGCCACGGATCTACCTTCGAGTGTCACGAGTGTACTGTCGAGTGTCACGAGTGTACCGTCGAGTGTCACGGATCTACATTCGAGTGTCACGAGTGTATTCGAGTGTCACGAGTGTACCGTCGAGTGTCACGGATCTACCTTAGAGTGTCACGTGTGTACAGTCGAGTGTCACGAGTGTACTGTCGAGTGTCACGAGTGTACCTTCGAGTGTCACGAGTGTACCCTCGAGTGTCAGTGACACCGTCAAGTGTCACGGATCTACCTTCGAATGTCACGAGTGTCACGAGTGTACCGTCGAGTGTCACGGATCTGTCGTCGAGTGTCACGAGTGTACTGTCGAATGTCACGGATCCACATTCGAGTGTCACGAGTGTACTGTCGAGTGTCACGAGTGTACTGTCGAGTGTCACGAGTGTACCTTCGAGTGTCACGAGTGTACTGTCGAGTGTCACGAGTGTACCGTCGAGTGTCTCGGGTCCACCTTCGAGTGTCACGAGTGTACCTTCGAGTGTCACGAGTGTACCATCGAGTGTTACGTAACTTCAGTCGAGTGTCATGAATCTACAATCGAGTGTCACTGATGTACTATCAAGTGTCACGGGTCTACCGTCGAGTGACACTCATGTACCTGCCAGTATCAACCGTCAAGTTTCACTGATCTAACATCAAGTGTCACGGATCTACCATCGATTGTCACTGGTGTACTAAAGAGTTTAGTTTGAGTGTCACTGAATTGCAATCAAGTTTCTTTCTTCTCTGTAGTTGGTTGGAAATAATACAAACCTATTACGACAAATTCATTAAAATAAGCAGTACAAAAATATTATCGGAAGACAGCAAAGTATCAAGGATTCAAGGCATAAACAAAGCATATTTTCTTTATTAGGTCTCTCTCATCATATGACAGCGGTAGTTCTAGACAGTGGATGTTACCTGCAACCCAGTACCTAACTGTGTAACTACGACATTTACATATTTAGCACCATCTTAGGAACGGGATACCTCGTTATAAAGTTCACTTCATGATACTGTGCCGGTCGTAAACCTCTCTTCATTGCCAGGGGTTGGCGAGGTTCAGGCTTATAAGCGCTCTTTTCAGTCCTAAAATAAGTATAAGTGAGAGGTACAAATGGCGTAGGCTCATTAGAAGCTGAATAAGTTCGCTTAAAAAATGCCATACGGTACGACACATTGACTAGTGAGCTCTTACTCAATATGCTGTCCTAGTAGATTAGATCAGGCCTCTTATATTAATCAAGATTTTTTGTTGTACCAACCGAGTTTATATTTACTGGTTCAAAAGTTAACGATTCAATTACCTATTATATTCAATTAGATAGTTTCGGTTTATTAAAGCCACCTTTTGTGTCCTAGTAATTTATACGCTGCAGAAAAGTATACATTTGTAGTTCTTCTAAGGGGCGAAACCTCAATGAAATTAAATAAATACAAAATTAAACTCTGAGACATTCTTGCTTCATGATGTCCCTTTAAGAACATATGTATGTATTTATGCTCAAATGTAATGCTTGAAGTAAACAATGGATGATGGAGATCGTCTGGAGTCTAGGCAACCACATACAAGTCATTTAAATATTCCACAATGGCCTAAGGAGAACTGGATACTCGTTATAAAGTCATGTTTCCTTAGTACTTTGTCGCTCGTAAACTTCCCTTCATACTATAGAGTCGACGGAGTAGAAGTATATTTGAACTTGAAGATAATTAATTAACTACTGATACTATATTTTCTTGACATACCTATTGTAAACTTAAGTTTACGCTTGTAAACTTATGTCGATCGAAGAAAAGAAAAAAATCTTCAAAAAATGTCAAAGGAAATCTTACGTCAATCTGTCACTTTTCTGTCATTATGTCCATTCTCCGGTAAACAAAACTTGTTTCTACGGTTGCGATGCTAAGCCTGCAGTAAACTTGTATCAAAACTGATAGAATATCTTTCCCTGTGGTCAAAATATAATATGTATACAGTTAAACTGTGTCTAATAAGTTTTGCGTTCGAGATTTGCTTAACCTAATTCATTTGTCGATTTAATTTTCCCTCAGTATTTCTTGTCCTGAGATTACGTTTGTAGAAGAAGACTATATCGGAGTCGTATTTCAGAAAATGAAATTGAAAAACTTGTCAAAGCAGGTGCTTCTCTTTGAGACGTATACGCGCGATAAAACTTAACAACATACTAAGAAATGCAATACAAACACGAACACAAGATAGGGTGAAGTGCACAATTGCCGTCCCAACTCTAAATGGATAAGTAACTCGTACAGTTGGAATTAGCGTTCGGCGATTGGTCGAAAGTTTTAATTAGTACAAGATCCAGTTGCAGCACAGTTGGAGCTTTTGATGCTTGCCGAGACCTCGAGAGGGATTTTGTAAGTCCCTCCATATTGAGACTCCTTGAGAATGGGATTAGTTAATTATAATTACTATAATTTTGTTCAATGCATGTCGAAATTATGTTGGACTTACGGAAATGTTTAGACAATGTTGGGAATTATTATTGAGTTCGTTTAAGCTTTTGGAACATAAAATACGATTTGTAAAGAAATAAAACCGAAAAAAAGTTAATCAACAAAACTTATTCTTAGTAAAAATAAATAAAACTTTTTAAATGAACACAATACTGCTTAATATAAAACAATAGAATAAAACACTCGCCGTGGCTCCATTGTAAAGCGCTAAAGTCTTTAATAAAAATAAATCACGACAAAGTGGTCCAAATTAGGAGCATTCACCCTTTTTACTGCTTACTATCGACATTAAGTTGGAAAAAAAACTCTATTTGTAAGGTCTGGCGTGATTGTAGAAGCCCTTTCGAAGCTCGCCTTCCATCTAAGTTGGGGTTCTGCAGAAGATACAAGACTTATATTATGCACTAATATGCTTTTTATTTGAATAGAATATCAAAATTAGTCACAAAAATCGCTTATTTTCTTTGCTTATTACCAATCGTATTAATTATTGGCTTTCAGTATTTTAGCCAGATGACTGCTAAAGGTCTTGAAATGACTGTTGAACCAATTGATAAACGTGCACTCTAAAAACCCACATGATTTTCAACCATCCAGTTTATGACCGCGGCAAGACCTAGTTAAACCTATATCGGCAGTCTTTACGGGTCAGAAGCCAGTAAGTCTGACGCCAGTCTAACCAAGGGGTATGCCCGGGTAACTGGGTTGAGGAGGTCAGATAGGCAGTTGCTCCTTGTAAAACACTGGTACTCAGCTGAATCCGGTTAGACTAGAAGCCGACCCCAACATAGCTGGGAAAAGGCTCGGGAGATGATGATGATGATGAGTATATTATACCAATATTGGTTTCTATCCTAAAGTTTCTGTAACCACGGAACTCTAAAAGCTCTTTAAGACCCATCGTTTGGATCTTCAATATCTGGAGTCGGGCTGTCAAGCCAATTGTTCTAGGCTATAAAGTTCTGAACTTACTAGTTGGCTAACTTAAAACTTGAAAATGTGAAAATGCCACTGAATATCACTGGGAGGAAAAAGATTGGAAGGTGAGGTTTCCCTATGATAATTAAAGGCATCTTTAGTTTATCAATTTCTTCGGTTTTAATGGCTCCTTATTGCTTATTAACACACATAATATTAGTCTAGGTATAATTCCCTGATTGCCGCGGTCATCAAGTGTGTCTTGCGGGTTTTAGAGTGCACGTTTCTCTATTGGTTCAACAGTAAGTTCAAGCAAGATCTAAGGCAGTCTTAAATTCTATGTAAAAGACCGAAGGACGATAATTACTAATTTCACCAATAATTAAAAGTTGCAGGATATAAAACATATGTTTTATAAAATATGAAAACAAACTTAACTGTCTCTGGTTAGTAGATTTGAAATTTTATCGAAAGTAATATGTAGTACATACATACTCTAACTAAAACTGTAAATTATTGTTGTCTTGCGCAGCTGGCTGATCTCCTTAGTCTCGAAACATATATTTTTTAATATGGTATACATTCAATTTTAGAATATATTAATCATTAAAAATGTAGGTAAATTATATGTTTAAAAATAAATAAATGACAATACAATAAGAACAATGCTGCTAAAATATGTACGTTTTGTCTAAAAATAAAGTAAATAATTCCAAACAAATAATAAAATAAATTACATTTTAAAACACGTAATACGATATAAACCTTTACATTTTACATTAGGGACGCAATTTCGTGTTATTTTTTCGCAACAGTGACGCCGAGGCACTCGAACGCGTTACTTCAAGAATCGCTCCCATAGTTTAAGTCCATGAGATTCAGCTAACGATTCGCGACAAGGTATAAACTTACAGCGGGTTTTTTTATGTCTAGATAATGAGAAGGCTTCAAAAGAATATCAAATTATTTTCAAGATAATTTGCATCACAACTTCTTGTTATTATGATGTCTTGGTCTACAGATGGGTAGGATTGCAACTTTGGTTGCCATTTATGTTATGTGTACCAATCTTACTTTACTAATTTTTATCTATCCACAGCATCACATTATTACTGTAATAATAATAGGTACAATATTCCTCACACATTGCCAAATTAAGCTGAGCTTGTACTATGAGTACTAGAAAGCTGATACTTGACTTGCTGATATTGACTTACGTACCTACCTAAATACTTTATTTTGTAAACACGTACATATTATACATAGGAATACCCTCAGACTTAAACACCCATGTCCATGTACATAAATATTTGACTTATGAGGGAATCGAACCTGAGACCTCCGGCATGGCAGGCAGATTCACTTAATAGACAAAATTAGGTATGAGCTTTGAATCAGTTTCACTATAAAATAACATGTCTAGAAGTTATAAGTGGCATAACATTCGATGATATATAATGTATAATTTTAACCCGTATCCGCTGTCGCTTATGCTTAGCACCATAAACAGACCGTGCGCACTTTAGTGGCGATAGCTCCGGACGCCGATCGTTCGGTCTTTTTTACGATACGGACCCCCGGCTGCCTTACTCCGCGTTATACTGCCATCTCTCACTGCTTCCCTGGTACATAACGTTTGATTTCTCTTCAGATCATTGGCTATAATGTCTTGATTTGATTGCCAATGCTTCTTTGTTCTTCACTGTTTCTCCTTGAGCTTAGTCGTATTTGGTTGATTGATGAAAGTTATGTGAGTCCTGGTACATTTAATATATGGAACAATATTTTTTATCAAAAAGTTTTTACTGCAAAATAACGTTTCAGTTATCTTTAAAAAAAGCCGGTAGTAAAAGTAATATTTTACGATAAAAGCATAGCTTTGCATTTTTAAAACGTGTACTAACAAATAACGTATACGGAGATAACTGATTTGGGTCAATCTCTGCTTATCTCTAAAATAGTGACTTAAGTATTTAAGGGATACTCTGCAAAAGTATATAAAACTACTCGATCTCATTAACTTACTTAGAAATAATACGCGTAGGTACTTAAAAGGTACAGAGCCGGAATGAAAAAGTTCGTCAGCTTAGAGTAGTGTCGCTTGCACTGTCTGTTGTACTTATGTTAAACTGAAATACTCAAATTGCCTCCTAGTAAATAAAGGCTATCTTTCATAATCATTATCATTATATCTATTTGTGTGGTCTAGAAATTAAACCGCTATTTCGATACGACTGCCATCGGGGATGTAACTCAGTGGTAGAGTGTCTGCTTCGCATGCTGAAAGTCCTGGGTTCAAATCCCAGCATCTCCAAAAGCTTTTTTGCACTTATTTTTTCATTTTGAAAAATAAAGTTACATGATGTTCATTTTTATCCAGGATTTTACTATATTCTTGATTTTTATCTAGCATAAACTAAAGTCTAGACAATAAATTACACAGGCACACTGGATGTCTATTACAATAGCCAGTGATTAAGTGACGGCTTTAATTGCTGTCCTAATTGGCTTCGGTGCGCCAACGTGTGGGAATTAGGACTAAATACACAGCTTAACTGGTTTACAAGAACCATTCACTAGCAGATGATCAAATAATAGTTAGTATGCATGTATGTTTGGGGGTAAACACCCATCCTACATACTAATTTTATTTGCGAGAAAGTTAGAGCTTGCATGTTTGTGTATCCAGGCCTTAATTGCTGGGTTTTAGGATGGCTTTTAGTACTAGGACGACATAACAATATTTTGTTATTACGTTTTTTTTTCATCCAAATAAAAAAAGTATTTTTTTAAAACGCCGTAGTTCAAATTACTTTAAAAGGCCTAGGTATTTTAACGGTAAGGAAACAGCAGTAATATTATAGGATCTCATGTATCTTTTCGATTATTTATTAAGACATAAGCATTGCCATCCAACGTGGCAATACCGCCAGCCTATTGGGTACACTCCCAGTGAGCAGCGATAAGGAGGAATTTTTTGACGCCAATTTGAAATAATATGTAAGTATATATTTTTTAATGTAAATATTTTAATTAAGTTTTGTAAAAAAATTGTAAATATTATAATATAAAATAAATAATTCTCCAGACATCAACCAACTTCAATTAATCACAGATACACGAGAGAGTATGTATAATCATTTACCTATCGATTACATTTTCTCACATGACATCTGACGTCATCAAATTAACAATGAAAGAGCTTCGTGCTGCACATAGTGCCCTGGTTAACATTCTACTCGTTTGCCGTCCACTGACAGTCAGGTGTGTTTCATGACAACATAAAAATGTCGTCAATAAGTATGAGGGATTAAATCGACCATGTTATTTCTTTATGTTAATATGCTTTGAAATGTATATAATCATATCGTATACTTGCATTAAACTAAGCATTAGTGAGAGGGTGTTTTAATTAATATTATATTATAGGTATATTCGTGGGAAATCATCAAATGACCCCTCCCGTTAAAGTGCAGTTGGAGTTAGTGTCAGACTCCTACTGACTAAAACCCACTATGTTCATCTTGGAGGTCCCTGTGTGCCACGGTTATTCTTAATAACAAATCGCAGCCCAAAAATCGGTGATTGATTCTTGATTTTCTATCTTTAGTAATTTATTGTTCCTACGATTTCTTAACGACTGCATTTACGTAAAAAAATAAGTATTAACGAAAAAATATAAGGCATGTGAAAGCAAACATCGTACAAAACACCAGGCAATCATAAAGTATACCTATTACTGGACACAAACTACAAACAACTACAGAGCTAAACTTTAATCCCAACATATTCCTGCACCAATAAACACAATCGCACAAAATCCGATAAGATAAAACTCCGGCGTATCCTGATACCCTGGTTCCCTGGTAGCGTGCAGTTTGATCGCGGGTGTTAAATGAAATTGTTGAAACGCGACGACGGCTCGCACCTGCCCGCCCGGAAACCGATTAAAATGATAAAGCGATGCGCCCAGGATTTCGTGCGAAGACCTGAAACTTACTAGAAGAGACATTTATTTATCTTTGATAAAATTGTTGTGAGTGCATATCTCGCATCATCGTAGATCCAGTAACGTAAGTTCAGCTCGACAGCAGTTTCAAGAGTTCAAAGAAAAACTGTGAAGATAGATTTAGCGAAAGGTAATTTTTTAGAAAATACAGAAGTTATTTCTTTGTACATTTAAAATGAAATAATAACACTGAGTTCACATAAATAATTATGTGTACACTCAAAGAATTATTTTCTTATTGTTGCAGAGATAAAGGAAGAAACATCATGAAATTCCGATCATAAAATATTCTCATTTGAATTATGTATTTTTAGATCTCACTAAAAACAGTTTGTTTACAAAGCAAGAGGAAATGAGATTGCTTTGTTTCCTTGAATTTTAATTATACTTTTGTTTTGGGAATTCCGGAACTTTTTCTTTCTTCATGTCTTCATGTATTTTTTTAAGTCTTATGATTATAAACACTGGAAATATTGTTAGACAAAAAAAATATTGTGATCATAAAAAAACTGCTCTATCATAAATAACTAACTTTAAGCATAAAATAATAGGCTAAACGTTTACCTGAAGGTACTAAAAAAATATTTGAAGATCTTCCACTGGCTCTAATTCCGTGTCGGCTCCGATTTAATCTTTCATTCGTGCCGTATTGCCAGAGTTGAAATTTTTCAAGCGTCCCGTTTGCTTTGACAAATGTTTCGGGCGCCTGCAAATACCATTTGGTCCACACAACGATTTAATTGCCGCTATGCGTGTCCTTAGAATCACAATCCGATGAGTAATTGTGCCAGTTTGTAGACCGACACATCATTTTTTTTGTACCTATTTGTGCTGTTCCTTTTTTGTTAGATTGGTTGTGTTTGAATGTTGGCAGAATATGTTCTACACATAGCGCTACTATGTATATTTTATGTTGTACTTATTCAAGGCATATTTAAGAAAGAGCGAGAAAATATTCAATAGTAACATTTTGAATATCGAACTATGAAATATCTAATGTTCTATTCTCGGAAATTATTTGAATACTGTTTTTTTCTCTTATATTATTCGAATTGAAAAATATCTCTTGAAGGTACTTAACTCCTGGTACCCTGTCCGCTTACGAACCGTAATTACGACGATTAATACAAACTTAATTAAAATCCCATAGCAAATATTATTTGTCAGGGTATTATAATTGTTACAAAATCGTCAATCACAGCAATATTTCGAGACCGACCAATTTGTTTGTAGATAATTAAGGAAATATTTTAATTGACAAACCTGGAATGCAAACATGGCCGCCGTGTTCATTAGTAGGCTGTCCAGAAAGTAAGGTTGGGTAACAAGATATTTTCTTTTCATAACTAAATTATTTACTGTTCGGTTTTAATGCTTTTTTGGCAAATACGAATAATCATCTTCAGCCTATTTCTCGTCTTACGGTACAGACTTCCCTCTCACAGAGAGTAGGATTGAGCGTTAACCACGATGCTCGCTCATTTAAGTCCAGGTTACTTCAAGATGTGTTCATCATTGGTGTCAAAGATAAACTTAAGTACATAAACTAACTTAGTACCATAGTTACGATTGACATATCTTTTGTTTAGCTAGTTTTGAACTTTTATAACATTAAGTTTATTCTGGTGTTTCTATCGAATTTTGGGATTGACTTCAATGCTATGTGTATTCTATATCTCAGTGGCATGTGCATAACATAGTAATGTACAATCAGTAGCCAACAATAGTCAATTAAGTCAATAGAAGGTTAATATTTTTTATTTATTTAACCACACAAAAAAAGTTTCTGGAACAAATATTGGCATTGGGTACAAATAATAATAGAAGGCCACTAATCACATAGATTGTTACGATTTTCACAGTTTCAACAGCCGAGCGAACTGTATCGCCTGAAAAACTATCGAAATCTGAAGAGGCGAAACAATATTTTGTTTGATTTCGTATCCGACGCGCGACTATCGGGTGCGGTCGGGTCCGAGTGATAACGTTACAGCGAGTCAAATATTTAGCATTATTTTTCATTATCAATTATGATATTAATTAGCGATTGTACATTTTTTTTAAGGTTTAGATGTGCCTTCATTTTGTTTGTTGAATGTTTTGTTGTAGGTAGTTAAATGTCCATTAAAGTTTCATAATATATACCTACTCAGTAAAGTTAGGTATTATTATTCGAAAAGAAGGTAAATTTTTCAAGTTTCATCATAATTTTAATGTATCTTGACAAAGCTAAATTCTGTACCAAAAATGTTATCACTTGCGTCCCAAACAACAGCACGTAAAGAGTCAGGTCACGCTCGCACCCTGTGGAGAGTTAACGTGCGTCGAACTCCCAACCCAATACTGATTTCTGTTACCCTGGTTGGTGAATTATACAATTTATGGCAGGCTTGCAAGTCCTACAGGCAACGCTTCGATGAGTCGTGCATTGTTTTTGAGAATTTTAAACTTTATTCACGGTGAGAAAAAAGATGTTGTAAGAATATAAAATATGTACTACTTATTAAGGTACTTGCTTACTGTATGTATGTAAGTGATGGGGCTGCGGGACTGTTCTCGCGAATTACTGCGGCCCTGGTACACTAAGTGCACCACAAGGAACAAAAGTGGGTTTGTGAAAGTCAGAATGAAACTCACTCTAGCTGGACTCATACCCGGAGGTGTCATTTGATGATTTCCCACGAAAAAAAGGTACTATATGCGATATTAATGATTATTATTAAATAAAGAATTTATATAAAAACGAGATCAAAAATCGAAAAAATGTTTTAAAGGAGTGTTTTTCTTTAAAAACCAGTGATTCTGTCGGTATATTTTTTGTCTACTAATCGGGGTGAAGGTTTGAAGGTTATCAAAATATTTGCCCATCTGACCGAACTGTTTATTCGATATCTCACGTCTCACGTATCGCCAAAATGTGATAGGGGAGAGAAAATATATATCGGGGAAAATTATTATGTGGAGCAGATAAATATGTCCCATCTCCCCGGCTCGGCCGCAAACATCTATCAAAAATCTAACAGTCATTCCTGGAGAAAATCTGAGCCGAATGTACGAAGGCGAACGATGTGGCATATTGCTATTTTTTTATTTTATACAGGAAAGTAAAAATTGAAAAAAGGTCACTCTTTGCCACCGATTATTTTTTTTCTGAATGCATCAGAGATTGATAATACCTAATGTTAAACCAATTTTAATACCTACCAGCTTATAAAATATTCGATTTATGAAAGTTCCAAATACTTCGCTCACGTAGTTTTTATTTTAACAAAAGGTTAATGCTTCAAAATTCAAGCATTTTTATACATTCTTATTTTATACCTAATGAAATAAGTCGAAATATCTCCAATATTATTATTGTATCTACTAAAATTCCCTTTTTCCTCTAATAAAATATTATGTTTAATCTTAAGTTTTTCTTGGAAATCGTTGCCTCTTTTATTTATGTTTGTTTTTCTAAATACGTATTATCCTGTTAGTATAATTAAGTTATTTTGAATTCGTTCTATATTAGCAAAGGAATAAAAAAATATTCAGCCTTTTATAGAAGGTTTTTCTTTATAGTGTTTTCATTAAATTTGTTATTTTGGTCTCGAATATTAGTATTGAAAATAGAATTGTCGTTACCTTACCATCAGGAAAAACTGCCATTTTAGTGTAGGTAACAGTGCCACATCCAATATCAAAATATTCTTGCTCTGTAACAAATAAACCGGCTGAACGGATTATCGCATCGATGCGCCCGCGTCATCGCGGCTAACGACTATATGTCGCCTTGCTGCCTCGTGCCTTATACGACACCACTTTAGACATATGGGTTCCTGGTACAATATATTGCTAGTTTTCTAAGAAATAATGTGTGTGAGAAAGTATGTCTATACGGGTTTTGTAAAAAAATTACTTAAATAAGATTTTTGAATTACAGACGTACTTTCAAGTATACATAGACGCCAGCACATCAAGCTACCCGGAACTGTAAAATTTTCCCAGTCAGCTTTGAACTATAGTATTTATCGGCGATAAAGTTGAAAATTTATTAAGGCAATTTGACAGATTGTAGTAGCTTGATGTACTGGCGTCTGTACAAACACCACAACTTCGAATTTCAAAAAAATCGTTCGTTCTACGAAAAGAGGGTCATGATAGCATGTTATCCTACTCATTAAATATTATTCTGATCAATACATCAAAATTTTCCTCATTATTGATTGCATAAAAGTGGATAGATGGAGAAGTGGAGAATATTTCTCGATCAAAGGCTCACCGTCCGGATAATATTGACGCTTCAGCAGTTTTCCTCCGGTCGGTCATTATGCTAATGAATTCGAACCTTCTTATATTTCAGACTCATTGCAAATGGGTTCCATCAAAAATCAAAGATTTATTTTGGATTATTTTTATATCAATCTTGAAGAGGACCAACTAATTTAATAAATTACTTATTGGTCTTGATATAAATTGAATTACGAGGTAAGTTTTTCAGTACTATCTATCTACTTTACTACGTTTTGCAAATAATAGGATGCCTACTAGCTGTTCCCCCCGGTTCCACGCGAAAAACTTCCCGAACAAGAATAAAAAATGCTTATATCCTTTCTCAGACTCTATACTATACGTCTACTAAATTTTATTTAAATCAGTTCAGTAGTTTTGTCGTGAAAGCGTGACAGAGAGACGTAGTAACTTTTACATTTATAATATTTGTAAGGACAATGGGGAATATGCATTAAAAAAAATATTTGCAATCTAACTAGTTTCATCTCCCGAGCCTTTTTTCCCAACTATGTTGGGGTCGGCTTCCAGTCTAACCGGTTTCGGCTGAGTACCAGTGTTTTACAAGGAGCGACTGCCTATCTGACCTCCTCAACCCAGCTACCTGGGCAACCCAATACCCCTTGGTTAGACTGGCGTCAGACTTACTGGCTTCTGACTGACTACCCGTAACGACTGCCAAGGATGTTCAATGACAGCCGAGACCTACAGTTTAACGTGCCATCCGAAACACAGTCATTGGTGTCCAAGATATACTTAGAAAGTACATACAAACTTAGAAAAGTTGCATTGGTACTTGCCCGACCTGGAATCGAACCCACGCCCTCACACTTGAGAGTTTGGCTCTTTAACCACTAGGCCACCACGACTTTTTTGCAATCTAACTAGTTTATCAATAAATATACAAAAATAGAATACTAACTTTGAAAAAATATCGAAATCAGTAGAAAAACAAACGAGATATAACAATTTTAAACAAGTATACCAGTCCCGCTCACCAAAACGCTATATTCAATGACAGCCTTACGGGCGTGTGTAGTTGTGACGTAAATTTTATACACTAGGACTTCTCTTTCTTATTAGCAGTTTTGAAGCTTTATAACTTCTTGTCGATAAATAATATTTAAAAATTCTTTCATACATATTTATTACAGCTATAAGTGTATTAATTTAGTGAATAAATGCATATCCCTATTATACGAGTAGCAGACATAGTAACGTGTCTAGTGTGATTTAATTTGTTTTTAATACCATATACGTGAATTACAGACAGCACATAACATAACAATTAGCATAGATAAACTGAGATAACACTGATTCAATCGCGACTATTTATTATGTCTGTCGAGGTTTCAATTAGTGACGATGTTAATTAACTAATTGTAGAACCGCATTCGCGATCAAAGCGTGTACTGTGACAACGGGAGATAGCGAACACAGTGGTACATGCATTGTTGATGCACCTTATGGAAGTTGGTACTGCGATAAATAATTTTTAGTATATAAATAATTTATATACTATACTTATCACAAATTATAATTTAAATATTCAGATAACAAATAAAAAGAAATCTTATTAATAAATCCTTGATGGTGATCTTATTAATTGAGGTTAATTTTATGTTCAACAATATTAATATAAATATATACTTAATCGAATAATTACTATTATATTGCATGCCAATTGGTAAAATATGGATAAAAATTCCCCTAGGTAACACACTACTGTACCCATATTTGCAAAATAAATGTGTTTGTCTTTGTTATAAATAGCATCAAAAAATTCCTCCTTATCACTGCCCACGGAAGATTTAATTTGAGATGATTATAAAATCTTTTCGCTTTTATTATCTACTATACTAAGTTACTACATTATGTTTCAGTTATAATCGGAGGAATATTAATGAACTATTTGGCTCCTGCTACTTTAAAAAGGAAAATTTGCAATTATGTCTATTAACGTTTTTTCACTAAGAATCACTCATGATAATTATGTCATTAGACTTGGTTATTAATCTATCTGAAAGGACATAATCTATTCTTGACTTATCATTGTGTTCTATGAAACTATAAATAAATATTAATAGTTGCGACTCATTTATGTTATCAAAAGTGACGGTGCATATTTGTTATCTCAAAAACTGTTTACATCGTCCATCATTGTTATTGTATTTATTACTAGGAGTTGTCCTTTGCTATCAGAGTCTAGGTATTAACAATACATCTACTAGACAGCAAGTTAATTTCAAACTTTATTTAATGCCACATAAGGTATAAAATTCCTTGTCTGTTGAGTGCAGAGTTGGCCCTTCGGGAATATCTGCTATGCCTTTATCAATTGAAGTCATTAACATTGTCGGTTTAATTTACGAAAGTCAAGCGGGATTGATGGTGTTAGATCATCGGGGGGGACCCGTACGCCGGGGCCTGCCGGGGCTGCGGGTTGTTCGCAAGAGTTACCGCGGCCCTGGTACAGAAAGACCTACAGAAAGAACATAGTGGGTTTTTGGTAAGTAAAAGTCACTTCTTCCCCAGCGGAAGGGGTCAGTTGGTGATTTCCCACGAAGAAAATGATGTTAAATAACACCAGAATTATTCACTATAGTATTATTAGATTGATAGTTAAAATTTTTAATATTATTGGTGTAATTTTGTGAAGTTAATTTCGGACTTTACACAATATCGTCAGGAAGCCGCTACATTCCTTGTGTATGCAATACATGCCTACAATCTTCATAAAGAAAAAATATATTCTATGAGTACATTATTATGTATGAGATATCAACAAATATTGATTCCTTTAATTCTTGTATCAATATCAGCGTTACTTTTGCCCATCAATCGCGCTTGACCTTAGCACACTATATTAACCTGTACCAATCAACGAATCGCAATACCCTCTACTTCCTTTGAGCTTGGGCCTCACTTGCGCGTACGCAGACACAATCACAGTCCTCTCGTATCGTGCAGAACAACAACATGATATTCGAATTAATAATATTTTTGCTAACATTCCTTGTAGGATATTACTTGTACAGTTATAAGCAAGTACATTATTATTTTAAACAAAGAGGAGTGAAGTTTTTGCCTGGGCTCCCAGTTTTTGGCAATGTACTGGGCACTACGTTGACGACAAAACATTTTTTGGATGACCTTACAGAAGTCTATGACGCGTTTCCAGATGAAAGGTGAGTATTTCTGGTTGGTTTAATTTTTTTTAAGTAACACACAAAAACAAAAGCATCCCGTTTGAGATTAACTTCAAAATTATTTAACTAACAGGCATTGACAGACAAGATTTGCTCGAGGAATAGACGACCCCGTTGGCGCAATGGTAACTACGCCAGATTACCGAGCTGAGGGTTCCGAGTTTGATTCCCGACAATTATGTAATGAGCGTGATTGTTGGCTGTGTGTTCATCAGTTGTTTTGGCACCCATAACACAAGCTAATCAATAGCTTACCTTAGGGCTAACCGACCGTGTGTGAATAGGTGCCCCAATATCTATATTATTATTTTTATTTTCTAGGTACGTAGGATTCCTGGAGCTAACATTACCGATAATTATCATCCGAGACCCCGAGCTGATCAAGAGCATCACCATCAAAGATTTTGATTACTTCACTGACCACAGAGAGTTTTTCACTGAAGACGCGGATCCATTGTTCGCTGGCAGTTTGCTGTTGATGAAAGGTAGGATTTGATACTTATATACTCATCATCTCCCGAGCCTTTTCCCAACTATGTTGAGGTCGGCTTCCAGTGTAACCGGTTTCGGCTGAGTGCCAGTGTTTTACAAGGAGCGACTGCCTATCTGACCTCCTCAACCCAGTTACCCGGGCCACCCAATACCCCTTGGTTAGACTGGCGTCAGATTCACTGGTTTCTGACTACCCGTAACGACTGCTAATGATGTTCAATGACAGCCGGGACCTAGAGTTTAACGTGCCATCCGAAACACAGTTATTGGTGTCCAAATTATACTTAGAAAGTACATACAAACTTAGAAAAGTTGCATTGGTACTTGCCCGACCTAACCCGATCGAACCCACGCCCTCACACTTGAGAGGTTAGCTCTTTAACCACTAGGCCACCACGACTGATACTTATATACTACTACTACTTATATAGAAAAAGAGTGGCTATGTATAATTATCGTGTTTCAAGGACTAGAACTTGGAGCATTGCAGGTTTCAGGTTTCAAAGTTAGGTGTAGTATTTTCGAGGATCTGTCATACTAAGCCGACTTGCAGGCTTAGCATGGCGATTCTATATCTATGCTATCAAGAATGGATAAAGCTTTTTCTGTCAATGTCACCATTTCTTCTGTGTGAGCATGGCGCGACCTGTCAACTCGCATATTAATCATAATATAGTGGACAGACAATCTAAAGCTGAATTCAATAAAAATAAAAATTTTAATTTGTCAATTCTTCTGGGATTGAGAGAAGCAGCTTTTGACCACCTCTACGATAATGAGTTGATATTCGGGTTTTGGTTATCTCCTACCTCGTTTTGAATTGAATTTTCACAATAATTTTCTGGAACATTAAGCTTTAACTTGCTCACAGATTAATTAGTTTCCACCCGTCCCTCGACTTTCGGGCTACTAAATAACTAACATCAAGCCAAAGCTATCGTTTGAAGTAGAATACTGACCCATTCTATATTTTTTTTTGTGTGATTTTGTTACGTCAGACTGTTTTATTTATAAGTCCCCCTCCTCATTATTCCAACCTCCGTGATACACTCTACGCCAGCACATCGAGCCACTACAATCTGTCAAATATCCTTAATAGATTTTCAACTTTATCGCTGAAGCATATGGCTCTAAGTTGATTGGAACAGTTTAGGGGAGCTTGATGTGCAGGCGTCTGTACCATCTTGTGCGCTGCGCAAATGTTCAGTTGCTAACGTGTTGTAATAGTTGGAGGGGCAGCTAGCAATTGATAAAAATTGAATAAATTGACTTTATTTATGGCCTAGGTCCTAGATGATGTTTCTTTAGCAGTATGTATATGTAATATCTCCGGATCTATAAAGATATCAAAGTAAAGTGGGTATGTCGGTGATTGATGTGGATTCAAATACCTTGTCTGAAAGTTATGGTTATTATTTGATCAAAGATTTGGTCAAAGGGTATACATTTTTGGACTTATTGTGTAAAAAGTTGATATTGGTAGCAAGCAATAGGAGTGGTTCATCATTTCACGAGCCTTTTCCCAACTATGGGGTCGGCTGCGTACCAGTGTTTTACAAGGAGCGACTGCCTATCTGACCTCCTCAACCCAGTTACCCGGGCAACCCAATACCCCTTGGTTAGACTGACTGACCGTAACGACTGCCTTAGCAGTGACAATGTTCAATGACAGCCGAGACCTACAGTTTAACGTGCCATCCGAAACACAGTCATTGGTGTCCAAGATATACTTAGAAAGTACATACAAACTTAGAAAAGTTACATTGGTACTTGCCCGACCTGGAATCGAAACCACGCCCTCACACTTGAGAGGTTGGCTCTTTAATCATCACTAGGCCACCACGGCTAGCAATAGGAGTGGTTGACAACTATTAATTTGTATCCTACATCGTTAAAAGTACCAGGAGTCAAGCGACCCTAAAGAGATTGAACTTACATATGTACATAAGAGTGAGATAAAACTTGTAGCGTGTTCCTGATAAATGTTTTATTTAGTTCAAAATAATATCGTGCGTAGATAGTTAATTTTCCTTTGTGACTGAAATTGATCGGTAATTTTCATCAACAAAATTGCATTCTGTTGAGCCAATATTGAATATAACTGATAGTTTTGTTATCACACGCTTTTATAATTAATACGAGTTGTTATATTAATTAAGTTTTGACTGCACGAGTGTAGGTACTTTATATTATAAATCGAATAAAACATTTTGATGTGGCCTAAATACAGGTTAATTTAATAATTATACTCGTATTTTGAAAGTAAAACTTTTAAATTCCTATGACAAATAAGTCTATATTGTAGTATCTCTTTGATTCCATACTTAACCTATTGACCGCCACGCCAAAAAAAGAAAGACGTGCTCTAAGCGCCAAGCTAAGAATTCATCCATAAATACCTAGAATATTAAACATTCGTTCGGAATTATATCGATTAAAACTAACTATCAATTTTAAACTTTAAAAGTCTGTCATGTAGTCGTGACCCAAAAGTGACTTGTCATCTATACGTGACTGTGGCTGTCAAAAGGTCAAGTCAATGCCAATTTTAGGAATATGATGCCCTAATTTAATTATAAATAAGAATGAATGTCATAGTGACCATTCGTTTCCTGTATTAAATTTTATATTATATCATTGTATGTCGCAACTGAAGTCACCGCGGCCTTATAACAATCGAAATTATAGACTTTAAAAAAAAACAGTGTGGGTCGCTCAATATACAAGATGTGGAACAAACCGCTCAACGCATTCTTTAGAAAAATTCCGATATTTTAGGTTCATTAATATTTTCTGTTAATATAAAAAATATTTTTAAATTTTTAAGTGCTAATAATTAGTCAAAAATGCGTGATTTTTAGTTTTTTTTAAAACAATATAGTATTTTATAGGTGACAGATGGCGGGAAATGAGGACCACATTAAGTCCTGCGTTCACTGCTTCCAAAATGAAGTACATGCTGCCGCTGATATTGGAAAACTCACAGAACATTATCGATTACCTGAATGGTGAGTATTTATTAACAATATATTTACAAATAAAATATAAATTAATATATACAAGTAAAAAAAAAAACCTTATTAATAAATGGCGTCAAAAAATTCTTCCTCATCGCTGCCCGCCGGGAGTGTACCCAAAAGGATGGCAGTATTTATTTAGTTATTTATTAGAAATGTCTATTGAAAAAGTACTTATCTCAAATTACATAGGTTATAGCTACAGGGAAAATTAAAAAAAAAAAACTAAGCTATTTAAAGTTGATTCATAACCTCTACTTATTAACATTTACTTATTAACAGTTATAAAAATAAGCATATATTATTATGATATACCTACCTAAGTATTTGCATGTTAAAACAAAGACTTAAAGGCGTTGAAAATGCGTCCCCATAGCGACGAAATTTCAGCTGCAAAAGCAGCGGTTAACTGGGAAACATTTATTTTTTTCAAATGGTTTTCAGATCACCAATCTCAGAACATAGAAGTGGACGATATAATTCGTCGGTATACGAATGACGTCATCGCATCCGCCGGTTTCGGCCTGAAGATCAACTCCTTGCAGGATCGAGACAACCAGTTCTATAAAATCGGGAGCACTCTCTTTGAGTTTAATTTCAAACAGCGAATTTTAATAGTTTTTACTACTTTATTCCCTCGTTTGGCCAAGGTAATTTATCTCCCGAGCCTTTTTCCAACCATGTTGGGGTCGGCTTCCAGTGTAACTGGATTTAGCTGAGTACCAGTGTTTGAGAGTTTGGAGCGACTGCCTGTCTGACCTCCTCAACCTAGTTACCCGGACGACCCAATACCACTTGGTTAGTGGTCATTCTTACTGACTTCAGACTAACCGTAACGACTACCAGGGATGTTCAATGACAGCCGGGACCTGTAGGTCCCGGTAAACTGTAGTTTAAACGTGCCAGCTGAAACACAGACATTGGTGTCCAAGATATACTTAGAAAGTCCATACAAAATTAGAAAAGTTGCATTGGTTCTTGGCTGACCTGGAATCGAACCCATGCACTCATACTTGAAAGGTTGGCTCTTTAACCACTAGGCCATCACGACCAATACTTTTTTTGTTTGGCTAACGTAATTTAAAGTTAAAGCAATGAATTGAATTATGAATAAATATTTGTTGTAATGAATGTTGTGTTGTTTTGCAGAAATTAGGCTTCCGTTTGTTCCCCGGCAAGACATACAACTTCTTTAAGAACATTGTATCTACTACTATTGAATATAGAAAAAGAGAGAAAGTGGAGCGGCCTGATATGATAAAATTGCTCATGGAGGCTCCAAGAGGTACATTATTTAAAATAGTTTGATAATTATTATCTTGATGAATAAAGATTTATTTACTAACTAGTTTCCGCCCGCGGTTTCACCCGCTTCCTGAGGGAACTGCACCCTGAAAAAAGTAGCCCTTATATTATTCTAATGTATAAACTATATGACTGCCAAGTTTCATCTAAATCCCATCAGCCGTTTGGGCGTGAAGGGGTGACAAACATACACACACACTCACAAACTTTCACATTAGTGTGATTGGTGTGATGATTTGATGTGATAAGATAGAAAAAAATCCTATTATATTTGCAGAATGGACGCCAGATGAATTAACCTCTCAAGTTTTCATATTCTTCGCGGCTGGTTTCGATACCTCAGCAACAGCTCTGGTAATGACAATCCACGAAATCGCCTTGCACCCTGACATCCAAGAGAAATTGTACCAGGAGTGCAGACAGCATAAGGAGGAGAAACAGCTAACATTTGAAAATCTTAGCGAACTCAAGTATATAGAATGTGTAATTAACGGTAGGTAACTTTTAACAGGAGCTGTCTCGAAAGATATATGAAATGTAATGCTATTGGCAATTCCAGAAAGACAAAAATTTTGAAATCTTATCACTTAAGTGTATATACCAGCCATTTATTATATACCAGCATTGAGTCATGCTTGTAATGAGTTTTATTCTAGAAACCCTAAGGAAGTGGTCACCAGCCATTTTCATGGACAGGACCTGTGTGAAGACATACGAGTTACCTCCACCAAGGGAAGGCGGACGTCCTTACATGGTAAGTAAAAATTTTGGTCCTCGGAGACGATAATTAACTTAAAGTTAATTAGCGATTGTCAAAACTGTACCTACACATGATGGCTAAGACCCACCTATTTAACGTGCCTACCGAAAACGAAGGAACTCTTCATGATATTATGGTCCTCACTGACCCATCCCTGGACGAACTACGTCAAGCGTAGCTTATGACCGATCGACCCTCTGGGCTATTACTTAAATATAGATAGTAATAATTATACTCTTGAATATAATGTTATTAATAAACTAAGCTTATTTTTTTTCATAATCTCAAAACGTATGAACAGACGTCAGCGCATCAAGCTACCCGAAACTGACAAATTTTTCCAATCAGCCTGAGCCATAATATGCTTCGACGATAAAGCTGAAAATCTATTAAACAAAATTGACAGATAGTGTATTGAAGTAGCTTGATGTGCTGGCGTCTATACCATATTTTGGTTACAGCTGAAACCTGGTGACATAGTTTACAACATGGTGAACTGTTTGCACATGGATCCTAAATATTTTCCTGACCCAGAGAAGTTTATTCCTGAAAGGTTTTCTGAAGAAAACAAGCATAATATTAAACCTTGTACCTTCGCGCCTTTCGGGGGTGGCCCCAGGATTTGCATCGGTAAATTATATTTTTATTATTCTTGTTTAATAAAACCTTATTTTATATATTTCAGTGATTTAATGTAGCTAAGAGGCTACTCAAATTGTTTTTGGAAGGGTCAAAATTCTTTGCTTTTTTTAGTCCCACTTTTAGTACTGAGTAGAAATGATCACCACGCGCTTGCTTCAAGCAGATTCGCGATTTCCGACTTTAACCTTTTGACGTGCCCTCAGCGCCAAGATAAGAATTCATCCATAAATACCTACAATATAGTAGTGAGTTCGATTAAAAATGACTATTAATTTTGAACTTTAAAAGTTTGTCATCTAGTCGTGACCTTGGCATGCTGAGCACTTTTTGCATGTCATCTATACATGACGGTGGCGGTCAAAAGGTTAAAGTTGTACCTCAAGATTTTTTCCTTCACTCAGTCATCATTGGTGTCCAAGATACACTTATGGAAAGTACATAGAACTACTTGCCTGATCTGGTATCAAACCCACACACTAGTACCAACATTTTTTTATTGCAGGTTAAGTTAAATGACTTTAGCAGGTATTTTCCAAAAATTAATTGTTATTATGACAAAAACCTAAATAATATATTTTTCTAAAATGTAATAAATCAAAATCACACGGTTACGCGTATTATTTCTTTTTTATAAATGGTATTACAGAAAAGATCGGATATCCTTGACAATGACTAGGCATGCATAATCTAATAGAAGGTTCCATTCACAGGTATGAGGTTCGCGATGATGGAGATAAAAGTGCTGCTGTACCAGATAATACTAAATTTCAACATTGTAAAAACTGAGAAGACTTTGGATCCAATCAAGTTGAAGCCTCATAATTTTAACATCAGGGCTACCAACGGCACATGGGTCCAATTTAAGAAGAGAGAATAAAAATGTATGTGTTATATGCATTGAAAGGAGTTTTTTGAATTATTAAATTTTAAAGTATTTTTAAAAAGGATTTTTCTTTCATTCTGTTTGTAAATATTAGTTAGGTAGATAACAATTTCACTTTAATTTAAATAATTTCTGAACTGGAAGGAGCAAATAAAGTTTATGTATTTGTAATGTAAGTTTGGTACGCACTAACTGCGCAAATATAATTGTTTTTTAAGAATATGGAATTAAAGGCTTTTACTTGTTTTAAGAACATAAATAATGTGTGTGGATGTATATTTATATAAAGAAACACTTTAGTAAACTAGTAAATAAGTTACACATTACATAATATACTTTTAAAATTCTTAAGTATATACTATGGTTCGAGCCTTTAAATGTAAATAGATAGATAAATTCGTTTTAAATATTACAAAATAGATCAAAAAAATATCCTAAAATCGTATCGAAAAAAATACTTATATATCTTCTGTTTGTATATATCTTCTGTTTCTTACAATTGTCATCTCTTGAAAAATGAGCAAAGAGGTATAAACAATTATTATCTTAGAATGAGGTTTTATTTAAACAATGTCAAAAAGCCTGTAAGTCTACAACATTGTACCTATTTTTTTTTGTATTTAAAAGTTTAATCCTGTACATGAGAATGTATATACTGTTATCTACGTAAACATAACTTACACGTGTTAGCAGACCTTCCAGGAAAGAATGAATGAATACATAAATAATGTTTGAATGAAATGCGATATTTCAAGGTCTAAAGTTGAAATACGTACCAGGAAATCATAATTGTTTGAGAATTTCGATAATTTCGATGATCTTTTATATGACGATTAATTATCATAATATGGCTGTATTTTTTTGTTTTTTGGCACATCATAGTTTAAAACTAGCAAATAATTATATTAAACTCTAGACTGTGGACAAAACATAATATTCCTAGGAAGATATACATATAAAAAAAGATTAATGGGCTTATTATTATAACATTAAAATTTAATCATCAACTAATGGATATCTAGCAACGTACCTAAATCGCCAAATTTTTTTTTTCTTTAATTTTCTAGAGTTTTTACTGAAGCATATTCTAAATTTATACGATGCTTGCTGGCGTTACATTGCTCTGAATATATACTTTTCAATCGTTTGAATCCCACTTCCTATGCATTCTGATTACCTAGTATTTTAACAAATTTTCCTTACAATGTCAGAAAACCACCAAAGCTCCACCAGCCAGATTTTAATATATCAAAGCTTGTTCCCAGTTTCAGTGGTAGTGAAATCTGCAATAAATTCCAGTAGTTTCTGAGATTAGCTTGAACTCATTAGCTCTTAAATTAGCCCGGGACTAGATAGTCCCTGGCTTTGCTGCGTTGTTTAATTAAAAAAAAAACTATAGCGAGTTCCTTTAAAGCTGTGAAATGGGGCATTGGATATTGTGTTGGTTTAATATAAGCATGGTACTGTATTGGTATGTTTTCTGTGTTATTTTCATGAATTGAACGAACCCACATGGTCAAGATTTATAAGTTTTCTAACCGAAAAGAATTATTATCTAATTATTTCTGATACTAACGGTCGCCCGCGGCTCCGCCCGCGTGGATGTCGGTTTTCGCGACAAAAAGTAGTCTATGTGTTATTCTGATGTATAAGCTATATTGTGGTAAAGTTTCATTCAAATCCATTCAGAAGTTTACGTGAAAGAGTAACAAACATCCATACATACAAACTTTCGCCTTTATAATAGTAGTAGGATATCAGACAGCTTTTTGCGTCTAATTAGAATAATCATAACCGTGTTTTGTTTTCTGTTTATTGTACTACAACTGTATGATGCACGTCACCTCGTGGCCAACCCCAATGATATGTTACTAGGAACACATACATAGTAAGTGGTTTCTCGGAATGCTGTCAACAGCGGTCGACCGCAGCTAGCAAACTGCTTCACGTCTATAGATGAGAAGAAGACATGGCGAATGGTCTACACGAAATTATCTTTCAATACATCATTTACTATGATAATTTCATGCGAATGAACTGATGTTTTATCAAAGTGCACATTAAAACTTTTGCAAAATACCATCATAAAATAAACATACGCCTCTATCAACATTATGTGGAGAGACACACGGAGTTCTATTTTACGCAATATCGCTGCGTTTACTATATTTTCGGAAGACGATTTCACGGAATAAAGTTATATGTTTTTTTTTATGTTCAGTACAATTACTTAGATTATGTAATATAAAATAGTTGCATGATTTTATATAGTTTATGGTTGGATAAAATTCAGCTGCACCTGTTTTTTCCTTGAAACTGCGGCAACATCCCCAAAAGAAGGCAAATTTTTAAAAACAACAGTAGCGTCACTTGTACAATTTTATTTCAAACTGTGGCGCCTATTCTGTCGTGACCCGAGAGGTAGTTGACACAATATGTTAGACGATGCTGGAAATAGAATTTTAGATGTAACTAACCAACCAATAATACCTTTCGAGGTCAGACGTGCTTTTTTACATATCATACAGAAATCCCTAATCCGATAACCGTTGGGGTAAACGAGTTCTAGAGTGAAGACCACGCCTCGGTAAACGTAGTGTAGGACGTCCTCAGGCACGGTGGAGTGATGACTTGCGCAAGACGGCTGGCAGGAGCTGGATGCGAGAAGCCGAAAATCGATCTGAGTGGCGTGCTCTTGGAGAGGTCTATGTCCAGCAGTGGACTGCGATAGGCTGATGATGATGATGATGACAGAAATCCCTATAAAATATACATATAATCTGTAGTCAGAAACAGAAATTTAGCTTAAGATTTCATATTGAGAATACCAGTTGCCTGATTTCCGCTCCCAACAGGAAAACTCCCATAATTTAATTTCAAAGCACACACATAAAATATGACGCAAACTCAAACGTTTACCATCAAAATACTCTCCCGTATATTCCAACAGCTAAATAACGTACATTTGGCAGCCTTTCATCGTGTTTTTAGAACAAGCACATTTTACTTGCCGCGGCTATGCGGCTTAGTGTGCCCATAACTATGGCGAACCGAGGATTTTCCTTTATTAAATTAATAATACTGTTTAACGCAGAAATAGACTAGCTGCGCCGTCATGCGCCCTGAATGTTACATCGTTTACCTACAATGGTTTATGTTTATTACGGAACGTAAGGCATTAAATGGGTTTATGTGCTGGGTAAAAATAAATATACGGGAGACTGGTTATATTGTTTTGTTCGATATCAACGCAAAGGTTGAAGTTACGGTTTTTATAGTTGTTTATCTTAATCTGTAGACTAAATGAGCATTTAATTGAATGAATATTTTAAATTGTACCTTAACTAAAGAATATAAAATATGATAAAACTATTTTTCACTAGCTGTTTCAATCGCGTCCCGTGGATACTACTGCACGCACACAGATACAAAAAGCCTTCCTCGATTAATGTCAATAACTCAGTAATTCCAGAGATTAGCGCGTTTAGTAAACAAACTCTTTACTTTTATTATTTTAGTAAGCTTTAGTTGGCTATTTTTTTAAAAGCTTTTACTATTTACATTGGCATTAGATTACATAAAATCAACTTCCCATAAATTAAATGTAAATAAAACATACCTGAACTCACAATACTGAGTTCAAGAAACTATAAACAAGACGTATATCAAGTGGGTACCAAACTCGAGAGTATAAAGCGCCTCCATACGTGACCCCTACATTATTCATAGTGCGTCCGGCCAGTGGCGATGCGCACTGCCAGTCAATATTCACTAGCCTCGTCAAATTCCTTATTCTATTCTTTGTGACCACACTAAGACGGTATCTCGTGTTGTCCATAGAATATACAGACGCCATCACATCAAGCTACTACGGTATGTTGTAACTTTTTACCTACAAACTATGTGGGAACCGGTTAGTAAGGTATGGGCATGTAATGCGGAGGAATGAGGATCATGTTGTGAGGAAGGTTTTGAACATGAATGTGGATGGATATAGAGGAATGGGACAACCAAAGAAACGATGGATGGATTGCGTGAAAGTTGTTATGGCTAGAAAGAATGTAACTTGTTAGCTGACGGCAGATAGAAGAGCGTGGAAGACAAAAACATGCTGCGCCGAGTCCAAATAAAACTTGGGCTAAGGGCAGGAGGATGATGATGATGATGACGTATATCAGCTTTCCTTAATAGATTTTCAGCTTGATCGCCGAAGCATATGGTGTCATGAAGTGAGCAAATCCACAATATAGTCACGACATATTCAACCTTATATTTTTTTATATGTATTTGTTTTTTTAAGTGCTTCTTGTACACATGTCCTAATGCACCGTACATCGTGGTCACTATAAGTAGTTAGTGTGCAATTTGCGAGTTATTTTAATGTTAATTCAGTGCCGGCAGAAGCCAGCTCGACCACAGACTATAAATTCGCCGTGTCACCGCTTGCTGGCAAATAAACTGTTGCTATTATTGAACACCCTGTACGTTATTAATCTGTTATTAGTCTATGGCTAAATGACTGTGTTTCGGAATGGGCAGGCTTTGATGTCAACGGCTTTTGATCTACATATTTGGAGTTAGTTTAGCGTGGTTAAATATCTGGTTATAGGTAACCAACACAACTTTTCGTCAGAATGACAAAATAGGTATATAAGCTAGATGCAATCGCACCGTCATTGTTAAAATATGCAACGAACCTGTTATAACCCAATATTTAAACAACTGCAAAAGTTAATGAAAATTATCCAGTTTAAATGCTTAAGAATTTTTTGGCTGCCTACCAAGGAAAACTGTATTTAAACAATTAAAGGCATTTTTATAGATATTTCTCATTTTACAAAAGTAGAATAAAGAGACCAGGCGAACATATTCGTTAGAAGCCACACCACAGTGAACAACCAAAGTATGAACACGTACAATAATAAAGTTCTGCATCAAACGGAACTGAACGCTGGCGAATAAACAATAAATTGGCCACTAGTCAAAAACTTAATAGCAAAACTGCGATTTAAACTTCCATCTGCAGGGATTATACCCACGGTATTGGGTTTAAATCGAATTTAGATGCTTCTTAGACGCAGTTTCGAGGAAGATACGACTTAATAGCTATAACTTGGGTATTTTATTGGCGCTTACGTAAGACTAACTTTTATTTATGGTGTCCTGGTACATTGATCACTGGGATTTTATAATACCTGTCATCATAAAGGTAGTCCTGACATAATAATCAGTGCTTTATTGAGTAATAGCTATTTCAACCACAGCCTTCTTATCGTCCCACTGCTGAACATAGGCCTCCTCTCACACAGAGAAGGATTGAGTGCTTGCTGAGTGCGGGTTGGTGATTTCATTTGACTTTATAGTCCAGGTTTCCTCGAGATGTTTTCCTTCACCTTTAATCAGTCATTGGTATCCAAGATAGACTTGGAAAGTACATATAACTCAGAAAAGTTACATTTTTACTTGCCTGACTTGGAAGCGAACTTACACACTCATACTTGAGAGGCTGGCCACTAGGCCACTACGATATTTTCACCCACGTCCCGGGAGAATTACATTCCGCAATTGTGTAAAGTAGCCTATGTTCCATTCCCAGGAATATATTACTCACATATTAATTATAGCTCCATTTTTTCCAAATGAAATAAAACAAGCAACAGTTCACATTAGGCTTTCCATATGTAGGTAGTAACAACGTCGGTTTGGCCTCGTTGGAGCTGCAAATAATACACTAATGTACGACTGCGCCGCTCATTATGTTTAATAAACCCCATTTGTGATAAACATTTTAAGGGGAACAGACGGGCGACTGGCTTTTTCAAAGGACAAAGAAAAAAGTACATTGTATTGTCATATTATTGCTTTTCTTTATTCAAATGTAAGCATTATTTTCGTATAGCTGCCAACATAATGTACAGAACTAAATAACTTCATGTGAAACGCAATCAGTAGCTTAGAAAATATTCTTGCCGAGTCATCTCCTAAGCGTGCTGTGACCCTAGTCAATTTTGGTGCTCTTTTGTATGTATAGTATTTATAGCGCTTGATAACATTAAAACGGTTTCTATAAGTATATATTACCTATATGCTATAAATAAAGCAATATTATTCGATTGCATGCTTATCGAGCAATGTTTATTGTAATAACCCGTAATACAAGATTGCATATTCACGGTTTCAATTAATAAACGATTTCCAGGCGACATGTGATTGAAGAGCAATCGAATCATGGCGAGTATTAAAGATTTATTCAACGGTGTTCCTGGATTATTAAAATTATCTTTGTAAGTAGCAATTATTGGATATGAGTTAAACGAAACGAGATATCGATTGGTTAATCGATGTTTGATTGCCTTTTCATCGATGCATTGAGCCGTTTGTGAATAGCATAGCATAATTCTCCTGTCGTTGATTGGGTGACAGATTGGAAAATCATCACAAAGGCGAGTAGAACCACTATCGCTTCAATGAGGGAAGATATTAATTATTGAACAATCACCTGACTAGCCATTTCTGAAACTATGTCGGGGTCGGCTTCCCATACAACCAGATGCAGCTAGAAGTACCTTACATAGAGTGACTGCCTATCTGATGTCCTCAACCCTGTTACTCGATACTTCTTGGTAATTCTAGTAATCAGACTTTCTGGCAGCCGGGACCCACCAATTTAACGTGCCTTCAGAAACACAGAACAAGTCGTCATGACGAGATGGTCACCTATCCATTCAGTTATTCAGTTCATTAACCTTATAATCGATCGACCCTTTCTCCTGTTACTTAGCCACGAGCTTCTCTATTGATTATGCATCACTTTACTTACTTAATAATATACAATATTGATTATTGGACAAGCGACGTGATATACGTGAAGAATGAAACAGCTCAAAGTAAAGTGAACAGATAGCGAGTCTGAGCGCGTACCCACGACCCCGAAAACGCGCATCGAGCTGTAAAATTTATTCGAATTTTCGCCAAAAACAAAACAATACAGAAAAAAGTTACCTCCGAAAATTGCGGCCAACTTTTCAGTCGCCCTGTCTGTGAAGTTAACGAGAGTCAAGTTTCAAGTTTAAAACATTACACCCCTCGCAACGGTCGGTTTAATGGAACCGCCCTGACTCATGACAACGTAAATAAACGCTAAAAGCCTCCTGTAATTTTTATCTTAAAGTTTCACATTATTATGTAGACGAATATAAATTAGACTAATTAAGTATGATTACGATAAATAATTTGAATTAATGTATGTCGGCTCTTTGCTTTTCTTTGAAACTTAATTTGAAATTTAAGGCTTGTAATTTACCGAGGTTGTGTTAAGGAAAACCAATTAAAACCTGTTTACCAATTTCTCATCTGAAGGTGATGCGAGTATCAAGAATGTGTGACGTCATAGATTATGACGTAAGTAATGCTTGTAGCTGCTTACGCCTTTGTAACAAGCCAGTAACGTGATCAGCAATATGCATGCAATTTGGCGAATCTTATTTTAAAGAAAAAGTGGGTAAGTTTTGTATAATTAATTATTAGGTTCAAATTTGGTGACAACGCCCTGTATTTTGCGAAAAGACAATTTATCTTAAATATGCATGGATAGAAAAAGGCTGTGTATAATAAAAGAGGTAGGTTCAGCTCGCCATGTGCACAGAGGTCGCGTGCAACGACCCGGCTAGCTTCATGCTGCGGTTTATTTAGATGCCACTACCGGTCGGGCCAGCAAATCAGATGTTTGTTAGCTTATGTCAAGTTATTGATTGAAGTGTTTTGATAAAAATGGTTTTAGATTTTCGTGATCTGTACATATATTTTACATGACACACGGGTTTGACGATGGCACTCACGTGTAATTCGGCCGAAATTTCGGTTTATGACACTCGCTGCAACTGCACCCACAGCGGGAGGGCTCATTTGATGATTTCCCAAGAAAAATTTATGGCCCCATCGACCAACTCCGGACACGTGCCATGCGTTGGACGCTACGTACTACTCTAGCGTACTAATCGTTGATTTCGTGGCCACATCCAGTTTCACGATATCTCATTTTATTACGCTATTATTATCAAATTGCATCGTTGGGTACCTACGTCTCGACGAGATCTTAAAAGGGTTTATTCGTCTTAAAATAAAAATAAATTATCCAATACAAGACTTCAGCGAAGTGTGTTTTCTGAATTGCATTATTTTGAAATGGTTTCGTAGGATTTATTGTTTTTTAGTTGATTATTTTACAATGTTGCTATTGTTGTGATCCGTACCTACTCATAGTATAATGCTGAAGTGTTTGTTTGTTAATTACTGGACCAGTTGGGAAAAATCTTTTAGTGTAAGGTTCAAAGGGTTGCTGATGATCCTAATCCTAATCCTATCCTATCCTATCCTAATCCTAATCCTACTACTATTATAAAGGCGAAAGTTTGTAAGTATGGATGTATAGATGTATGGATGTATGGATGTTTGTTACTCTTTCACGTTAAAACTACTGAATGGATTTGAATGAAACTTTACCACAGTATAGCTTATACATCAGAATAACATATAGGCTACTTTTTATCCGGTTATGGAAAGTACTTCCTTCAGAAAGCGGGTGAAACCGCTGGCGGAAGCTAGTACTATTATAAAGGCGAAAGTTTGTAAGTATGGATGTATGGATGTATGGATGTTTGTTACTCTTTCACGTAAAAACTACTGAATGGATTTGAATGAAACTTTACCACAGTATAGCTTATACATCAGAATAACATATAGGCTACTTTTTATCCGGGTATGGAAAGTACTTCCCTCAGAAAGCGGGTGAAACCGCTGGCGGAAGCTAGTACTGCTATAAAAATTGAAAGCTTATAGAGACTAAAATTTAAGGGAGTTTGGTCTCAATCTTAGGGCCAGCTTCACAATGTTCAAATAGCCACTATCTACCGAATTAATTCAATAATTGAACAGAATTTGTATGAAATTATCTGCCAAATAAACTAAATAGAACTTATTCGTAGGCGGTGAAACAGGCCCTTAATATTGCAGACGAATCATCATCATCATCATCACAGCCTTTTAATCGTCCCACTGTTGGGTACTGGCTTCCTCTCATACAGAGGATTGAGCGTTAATCATTACGCTTGCTCAATGCGGGTTGGTGATTTCAGACTTTATAGTCCAGGTTTCCTCGAGATGTTTTCCTTCACCTTTGATGAGTCATTGGTGTCCAAGATAAACTTAGAAAGTACGTACAATTTAGAAAAGTTACATTGCCAGAAGAATCATGTTTGATAATAAAATAAGTAAGGAATATTACGTGCAAATAATTAAAAATACTATAATAAGTATATAATTTATCAGTAATAATTATCAGTTGTAGTAAACTTATGCTTATTGCTTAACCATTACTGCCGTGGAGAACCAAATAACGAGATTATAGCAATTATAATTTGCAATAATGTGTTCAACGGGCACACAGAATTAATAACCATAAACAAATGATAAAATACATGAAATTTTTAGTGCTACTTTAATCTTTCACTGAAGTATTTGTTCTTCTATTGCGTGTAATGTTAAACGCCTGTAACATAGTGTCGCAGTGTTATTGTGATAATCATCGTCATAATCTCTTGCAGCATCATATTGGTTTGCTGAACTATTTACCTATAGCAGGACTAGAAAATATGCGTTGTTACCTACCATTTTAGTTCTTATTGGGTCTTTTAATGTAACACTTGTGTTTCTGTTACCATACAATTGATGGAGTAAAAGCTAAAAGTATTTTTTGATTACAATATAAATATGTTCTTGTAACCATGATAAACATAATAAAGAAATTCTTTCAGTTTCTAATCGTAGCGGTTTTGTTAACAAACTTTATCGCTCTGCTTTGGGAAAAGTTTGAAAATTCTCAATGGAAATCCACTCCGATGATCATTTATTGGCCGCGGCCAGATAACAACTTGGAGTGCTACAGCTATTTAAAAGATGATGCTCTAATGTCTGTAGAAGACGCAAGTTTTATGCCTAAACTGAAATCAATATTCTTTCACGAGACGTCGTGCCGTGGCGGCGTGGACTCGCGGCAGGCGTGTGCCGTGGAATCCGCCGCCAGAGCGAACCCTGATTGGGATGTGTTCTTGCTGTTCAATTCGCCCGTCTCCGACGTTATGCTCAAGAGGAGCTGCCTCGTCAAGCTGCTGCAGTACCCCAACGTCAGGGTGGCCAGGATTCATGCCACCAGCTTCTCTAAAGAGTCCGCCGTACGGCAGATAGTAACCCATGAGCTGCGAAACAGCCGCTTCCCTGTGGAGCACAGCGCAGATATCATGAGGATGCTGACGCTACAGAAATGGGGGGGAGTGTACTTAGACCTCGATATGTTGGTGGTGAAGTCATTCAATACTCTACCGCAAAATTGGATAGCGAAAACTTCTTCATTTGACTTAGCAACTGGAGTTATGAGGTTATCGAAAGATGAGATCGGACAGAACTTAACCACAGAAATTATTCAGTGAGTGGTTTTCACAATCTGTTTTAAATTTTAATTAATTATTAGCTTTCGTCAGCGATTTCGCCCGCGTCCCGGGGGAACGACTTCACTTTTACGATCAATGGGCGATCTAACGCTGAAATACTGCTAGCAGTATTGTAAACGTCTGTATATGCAAAGCAAAGGTTCTGGCGCAGTTCAGTAAATAGTTACCCGTCTTTTGAAAATAAGTGTATGCTAATTACAGTTTATTGCAATAACAGCTTCATAGTCTTTGATTTAATTATTTTTATAATATTATGATGTTAAACACTTCCTGTGAGTCCTGTTTATTTGTAGGGAAATATTTTCTACGTATAATAGAGCAGAGTGGTCTGCTAACGGTGCTAAGGCGATGGAAAGAGTGCTTCGTAGAAGATGTCCTTCCCTGCACAGCGCTTCATCCGGGAATTGTCAAGGTAACATCTTGAATTTTATCAAAGGTTTAGTAGCCGTCAAATATCTTGACTTTCCGAAGTCATTGACCCCACGTGCATGCAAAGTAAGGTTTTGTTCGTACATTTCAACTATCGTGACGTCACTAGTTGATGCACATGAATTTCGAAGTGGAAAAGTAATTTGGCGAGAATTGAATTTCATTCTCCAGATGTAATTGTAGAAAAAGAATATTTTTTTATATTCATGCTTCACCATGTAAGTCTTTCCCCCTAATTTACATTTGAGAAAGTAAGTCTGTCAAAAAGTACCAACCGTCACAATGTTAGTGAAAGAATGGCTTGCGCCTTTCTACTGGTATAAGTTTGGGGTCAGGCTCCTCTGTCTCCAATAAAATCCTTGTGAAGGGTTTTTTAAACGTGGACGCATTTTTCAAATCGGTTAGTTCTTGAGATTATCATGTTCAAGCAAACATACTCGTCAGCTTTATAATATTACTAAGGATGATGGAAGGAGGGTAAACAGCAGCATTGCACGTTATTTTCACGGGGAACGGCTGTACCTATTGAGATGTACGGAAGAAGCTACTCCAGAAACTCGTCTCTTCTTTTGTCCATGTGCTATAAGTAGAAACTAAAACTGAACTTGTTTTTACAGGGCTTTCAATTTACAGCAGTGAACTATTCTACCCCATCGAATTCGGGGGAGCCCACTTACTGGTCCGTGAGGGGCCCCTTACGCAACTGAAGAAAGAGCCATATACCTACCACTTTTGGAACTTACTGACGAAATTGTACACCATCCGACCCGAATCAGCGTATGTTCAGATAGCTTCGAAACTATGTCCGGAGATCTACAGCGCTTATGGTGATGCGTTCGGAGTGTAGTTATGTTCTCCTAGTAACATAAAATGTTAATAAGTTGTATTTTTATAAATAACTTTTTTCAATGTTTAGTGATGGTTTAGTGTATGTTTATTATGCATGGCAAGGAGGACGGAAGAGGTTGTGGCTAAGTTACAGCAGCACGGGCTGATCAATCATAAGGTTTAGCAACGATTGTCGCGGTCGGTCCGTAGATGGTAGACCCTTCTGACATGACCAGTTCGTTATTGTTTCCAAGTCACGTTAAATTAGTGGTTCTCGACGGTAGATAGTGGCTATTCGGACATTGTGAAACTGGGCCCTAAATAAATCATAATAATTATTCATTTACCAACATCCTTGTTATTCTTACGCCCTAGTACAATGGAACTGCAATATTAAGAGAACATAAATTGTCTCTGGTACGACAAAACCTAGAGTAGAGTACATTTAATTCCAAAAGTACACTTCACGGCAATCGTGCAATAAATTAATATTTGTTTGTACTAAAACCGTAGATGTACAAAGCACGCAGTAAATTTGCGGCCGCCGCCGGCAGATGGCGACAGTGGGACAAGCCTTATTATTTATAACGAATAGTTTATAACGGGACCGGCTTATTTATGTGTCCACTACTATAGGCCGGTTTATAGATACTTAAGCAAAAAAATACATATGAAGTAAAAATATCACTGTCTGTGCCATTTACACGCATTTCATGGCTAAGGTAAAAACATTCCCAGGTCAGTGATTAAAAATTTTCAAACAATTTTAGTTCTAATTAAACAAAACTTTTGCGAAAGAAAGAAGACTGCAAAGCTATATAAGAAACTGCGAGGGGTAGATTGTAAATTATTTTCTTCCAAATGACTATACTATCATAAAACTGAAGAGTTTCTTTGTATATTTGTTTCAATCTCAGAAAAAGGCTGCTTTTTATCCGAGTGCGCGAAGGACCCGGGTGAAAACGCTGTCGGAAGCTATTTCCTATATAAAACTACTCTTTCCTATATAAATACTTTCGAATTAAAAATGAAATCGTGAAACCTTAGTACAGAGCTGCTATTTGCATTCATAAGTTTAAATAGAGCTCGCGTTTCCCGCTGAAGATTCAGTCCTAAGTATTGTTGACTCCAATGAATTTATTGTGCGAAGCAAAAACTTTAAGATAACAAGTCGCTGTTGAATAGATAATAACTTTATTTGCGTGGCAATGGCGAATACTTTGCGGTGCTTACAGTTGGCCGTAGAAAATAAATAAGCGAAACGTGTAAGAAAAAAAATAAAAATCTTGCACGACTGAATTATTGTTTCAAATATTCACTTCATAATTGAGCATTATTGAAGTAATTCTTCGTATTTGTGGGGGTGATGAGGTTGCTGAGGCATTGCACAATAGAAAAACCAATATGTACCGAATAAATTCAAAATGTAACATAATTCGTATGAAATTATCTACCAAATAAACTAACTGGAACTTATTTGTAGGTGGTGACAGGCCCTAAATCCGTATTGAAACATTGAGGCAAACAGTATGCCTAAATTATAATAGAAAAATATAAGTACCTACTAGGACTTCATAAAACGGAAAAGCAACTTTGTTTTAACCCTTCATAAAGCCCATAACAACAACAGAAACAAAAGCAACCGTCCAATTAATTTAAATTCTACAAAAATTCTTGGAAAAAAATCATTTTAAATTGAAAGACCTTCTTTGTATAATCCAGTTGTCTCTGGCGTCGTAAATAAGGCAGTTAGTTAAACAAACGAAACGCGTGAATAATAATAAGATAGGCAGATGAACTCTGATTTATTTAATTGCTAGGACGCTGGCTTCGAAAAATTGATCGTGGTTGAAATAATAATATGGAGTATTATTCATTCTATGAAAACATAAAAAATACAATAAATTGCGTACATCTTACTCAATTAAAAACAAAATGAAATGCAACTTGACGCACACATTGTTTAAACTCGATACACACCTGTATATTTGGACACTTATTTTGAAATCACGCGTACTGTAACGGTATAAGATAGTTATTTATTTGAAAACAGTTTTGTAATTTAGTACCGGTATGATATGATAAATTCTTCCACTATTTTGATAGCCCCGCCCCATTGATGAGGAATGTGTCATATGAGCTTATTTATCAGCCGGCTATATAGGTTTATATATTCTTACTTTTCGGTAAAAAAACGAGCATTTTGTGCACAAAACAAGCATATCTCGACGAGCATTACATATCTCATTATGGCACTAATTAACACCTAAACCAGCGCCAAAGCTTCAAGATAACCGACTCTTTTGCATCTATTTCCATTTATTCCCCGATACACTCGTTATCTCGGTGTACTAGGGCTACATAAGCTCGTAATATTACCTCGCTCGCTTCCATTTTGTTTTGCTTCATTTTAATGTTTTGTTCCGAGACCAAACGCGGTTTATTGACAGTTAGCGATGCCGGAACAAGATTCTTTATTATGATTGTATACAAAAATGTAATATTGTTGTGGGTATAATTTGATTGGACGGCTTTATGTTGCTTTGGACCAAGAGTTTTGTTGTTATAATTGCGGCTTGAGGTTCACCAATCTGTGCGGGGGATCGTGTTTTGGGTGATTTGTGTTTTTTTCTTGTTAAATTTGGAATAATTTGATTTTGTTGATTTTTTCCATGATGTTATTGAACCACCAATTGTATTGTATTATGTTCATTTGTTTTTATTTTGTTTTTTTTTTTTCTTTAAATAATTTATTTATAAGCACGTATGACCTTAATGATATAAACATATGTCGAAACAAGCAGTTATTCTGTTAGATTTTATTGAGAACACTTAAACTTCAATTACAATAATAAAAGTTCTTAACTTAATATGTATTTTAATTCCATAGTTTTGTGGAGCACCTGTGTCAGAGTATTGTGCAAGTTTTTACTTCGCAAAATAAGTATTTTGCTTGTAACTAGCAAAGTTTCGTACGTCTGGGGAATTCGCTACGCCCGAGACATATTAATTTAGATAGCATTAACTTGATTACAAAGAATATAGTACAACTTTGAATTACGAGTTACGATAGTTTTATCGTGGGAACACAAAAAAATGGGTATTAATTTTGCTGTAATGTCGACAGGCGTGCTACCAGGATGGCATGAATCTGTTGCAGTTATCTTAATACTAAAAGTTTGCTTCAAAAATTACGTATTAATATTCTATGTATATAATATCTCCTTGGTCAAGCCAGTCAATATAGTCGCTTCTCCCTAGCGTCGAAGCTACATTAGAATCGACCAGCTTCGGGAAGCGTCGGCGACGTTCGGCATCCCTCGGGAACAATTTGAGCCACTAGCTTTTAAGTCTCGCTCTACGTTTTGACTTCTACTTTAAGTGCCCGAAAGTGCAATCTGTATGGTTTGTTCCTTTTGGTACCGGAGACTTGAAACGATCTTGTTTTAGGCGTTCTAGAACAGTAAGGTGTTTCAATCTATGCAATATTTTCGAATTAAAGTGTCTGTTTGCTTAAGCGCGCTTTTAATCTCAGTAATAAATAATTAAGTCCGATTTGAAAAAATCTTTCAATCTTAGATGGTCCATTTGTCCGGAAATTAATATACAGAATAATTCCTCACATTCATATAACATCATCTAGTTTAGAACTAAGCAGAGCTTGTACTATTTGTACTAGAAATCTGATTAACAAACCTTTAAAAAAATCAGTTTTTTTTTCACTCAAACTATACATGTATTCGGACCAAATGAAAAATAATGTTTAAATTATGCGGGAATCGAAGTCGTGACCTTCAGCGCAGCAGATAAATACACTAACTAACCACTACGCCGTCAGGTCGTATTTTTTTATCACGTTCTTTTATTTTTTTGCAATAAGTATACTATGTAATTAATAAAATTTATACAATCGAATTAAAATAACAATTCAAACACAATTCTTAATCACGCTAAAATAACTAAATAAAATTCTAAGTTAAATAAAATCTAAGCTTTTAAAAAAATCTTTGTACGCAAAACTTAGATCTATATTTTCAACAGACGAGTTAGGGCTTAAATTAAATTTACAGTCACTGGACCTAGTAGTAATTAAAGTTTTAAGATTAAACCTACAAAAGCTTTGAGTTAAGTAGGTATCTTACAATATTCCATTTTAAAACGCGGGCACGCATCTGGAGTGGAATTCCATTAGAGTAAAAATTCCGATGATGTCGTTTGAACAACGCTTTTAAGAGGAGAACTCACTGCAGCCCTGGTGTTGCTTTTAGCTATAAAAAGTAATAATAATAATGGAGTCTAGTCTGATTGTCAGCCATGGCGGCTGTTTACGTTTAAGGAGATCAGCTGTAAGACATTATTATAGTGCACAAGAATTTGCGCAGACAAAGGTGCACTCCCTCAATGCCCGGAGAGAGATCAGGCGCAGAACTGACACTTACGTGTTCTGATCAATCATCAAATTCCTGACTCCGGGTTGCTTCTTGTGATAGTTTCTATAAACCTACAAGGTGATGTTGGGAATCGAATCCGAGACCCCGTGCTCGGAGTACGCGACCACAACAAGGCAGTATAAAAAAGTACTGAATAGCTGACTAGCGAGGTGTAGATAGTTTAGTAACAGCCACATGATTGATCATAAGGTGAATGCTTGGCGCGGTTAGTCTGTGGATGGGTGATCTACATGTCATAACGGGTTCTCCGTGGTTCGGAAGCCACTCTACTAGGTCGTAACGGATAAGTCAGAAAGTCAGAACGTCTGATAACAAGTTTGCCCGGCTATGAATAAAATCCAATTGAAAAAAGTACTAGGTGAACATAAGTATCATGGATCAATTAAATTTTAGCAACCCAGTGGAAACGCGTCTTATAAATCTACTCAATTAATATTCTTCTCATTAAAACTCACTGGTTCAGGAATCCGAATGACCTCTGCCTGACCTCTGTGACTTTATGTACATCGCTGACATGGATGGCATAGTAATTTGTCTTCACAATCTGTTTTAAACTTTAAAGCTGCTTGTTGGTTCTAATTGTTGGTATAAACACGATGTAAACAGATCCATTATATTTTTTATAGGACTAGGTTGGTTTGGTCTCTATTTATTATATATATAAAGCCAGAAGCAGTATCGTATCGCGAAAGTAGTATAGAATACAAAGATCTTAAAGATAAAAAAAATTCATCACCAACTTTACAAAGCGTAGCAGCAGCTACACTCGTAGCAACGACTACGAAATGCGTAGCAGCCTACGTAGACCACAGACCTAATAACGCGTAGCCAACTAGATGCGCCGTAGGAAAGAGATTTTAAAAAGAAGTGCAATATAAAAAGTTGTATTAAACAGTTCAGTGCGGAACCCAACAGTAGTGATACAGTAGAATCGTGTACTTTTATGTGCGCACTTTAAACGTCGCTCGGGCGCAATTAGAAAATGGCTTTCTTACTCACTTTTTATATGTGAAGATTCCTAATCGAATATGAGATACTTTCTTATGTATAATCTTGTTTTTATTTGAAATTAAACTGAAATGAGTAACTTGTTTATTTTTTTGTAAATCTCTGTTTGAATTTTGGGATTTATAGCCAGTAAGAATTAAGCTTAAATAAAACTAAAAACTTTTTGACATTTATTATCTTTTATTAAAACTATAATTTGAACAAACATGCAAGCAAAACAAAAACATGGATTATTATTATCAATCTACATAAGCTGATCAAGTGATCACGGCACGCATTAGAATTTACACTTGCGAGGCACGTACTGTTTTGAGGTCGCGTTAGAAGCAAGCCGGTGGCTGCAACCTCTATCTTGTGACGTGCTGACTTTAGATAACCTTCACGCGTTTATGGATATTAGTTATGAGAAATATTCTGATAGGTGGATAGATTATAAGGATAGATATGTTGGAGCTTAGTAAAACAGTAATTTTCAAGTAATCTTAAAAAAGTAAATTAAATTTTAATAATATTAATGGCGTCTGGACCAATTACCGGGCACGGTGGCCTTTCTCTCTTAGCCACGCGTACATATTATAGTGGACAAGATATTGCGCAGACACAGGTGCACTCTCTATTCCCTCGCTCTCATAGTCCGATGGGACAGTAATCTGACACGTCTGGAGAGAGATCACGCGCATGACCGACAATTATGTGCTCTCTGTTGCACGGGAACTTCGGGCTGCTTTGTCTCTTAAAACCCAAAAAGTGTAGGTATCCTGATATGTTATAAAAAATATATTATAAAATTATAAGATAAAGATACCACCTTCGAAGTGAAAGATATGGGATCTTTTCCAAACTATGCTCACGTCGGTATATGTATATAATATCCGTTGTGAAACCCCCCACTTATCATAAGTCCCGCAAGCGTTCGACAATACAGTACGTAATAAGATTTATATGGATTCTGTGTATTCAGCTCACGTATACATAAACATTACTGAAAAATACAGGAAGAGCAGTCACGTGGCCGAACTAGTGATGCGGTGTGAACTGATAGATTGGGAATTCTTTGCGTGCATATGTTACCTTGACTATCGCTCGCTTGAGTGATTATGCTAGCCTGGTAGCTTATATTTTTTATGTGGATAGTTTTAGGTAGGTTTTCCTTATTGCATTTGGCAGTTTGGTGTCTTTCTAGCAGTTTATCACGCATATGAATTAATTTACATTTTTCTATAAAACAGTCAGGTTTTTTACACACCATTTTTAACTCAAGAGTGGCTAAATCGATTACCTTTATTTTTTGATTCGTTGGTTTTACAATGAACAGAAAAACTACATGATAAAAGAATAATAAATATGGTTCACCGAGTGGCGGCATACATACATTTTTTCATTTTTACAATAGTAATGTTATTTTCGACATTTATGTATGTAAAAAAACTGGCCAAGTGCGAGTCGGACTTGTACACGAAGTGTTCCGGACCTGTTCAAAATCAAGCATTTGCCTTTTGTTGTTATTAATATCAAGAAAAAAATGTATATTAGGCCTCTACAATATGTTTTTAGCCTAGTTTTCAATAGAAGGTTGCTTTTCTGACAATCAATCTAATATGTGACGATTGTCCTGTCACGATTGCTCGAGCTTAGTGACAGAAATACAAATAAACGGACAGTGAATACTTAGTGATAAGATCAGTTTCATCATTTAGGTATGGAAAGCCTAAAAAATAAAAAAGGATTGGATCTACACAATTTAACTTTTATTTCTATAAACTAATTTATTTAGCATTGCATTTCAGTACCAGGAACGCAGGAGTACACCTGTAGTTACAAATAGAGCGGTCCCTAGCCACCAGTAAACGTAGTTGTTTAAACGTTGTCTGTATAGGTGTTACGTGCGGCGAGGCACACTTCTTGTTCCCGGTATTGCAGCTGTTTGTATAAATATAGTCGAATGTATGGCCGAGGTGTGACTACAGCGCTTAAGGTTAGTGCCAGATGTAAGTTGGTACTTTTTGTTTATGCATGCCTGGTATGTAAGGTAAAACAACAGAAGTGTCTAAAATATTTTCTTGAATGAGAAAAAAGACACATGAGGTTTTATTTTATACCTTTGCATGTTTTTTTAATAAGTAATTAAAACCACTTATTATTGCTTAATATTTCTATTAAAATGTTAAGGCACTCATATTTTACTCTGTCCAAACCTCCGATGAATATTTATAACCTAAAACTGATGCAATTTATGACAACTTTTTGTTGTAATAACGTTGAAAGTTAACAAAATAATGTTCGCGTTCAAGATTAACCCAGATAGCAATCAGGCCGTGATATATTTAAGGAGGAAAATTACATCCCACAAAGAAATAATCAGTACATCATGGTATCTTCATGTCATGGGACAAACGGTCCAACCTTGACATCGATTTAAACCAAGTAGAAGAAATTTCACCATAGGTAAAAGTCAGAAGATCAAGATAGGTTACTTTTTAGCAGGATGCGGGAGGTATATAACAGTTCCTTTGAGGTTCGGACGAAATCACGTACGATACATTCACTCCTTTAAACTTTACAACAACATTATTTATGTAAGTAAATACAGTTGTGGCATATCAAAAACTTGTTCAATGGTTACCAGGGCACCATAACATCCGTAGAGCTTCGAGAATAATTTGCTATAATGATGTCGGTTAGTGTCGAACGTGGCGTCATAGCACGGCGCTGCTTTATTTCCGGCTGTCGGTAACACGACGCGCCTCTGAAATAATGCGTGCTCTCTAATGAGCTCATTATACTAAATATATCATGGAGGCATTCAAGACTATCTGTGCAAGAATGGAAGGAGATGTTATGGTACTTACGACCGTCAGTTAAGATAGTTAATTATAATATACATAAGACAACTTTTTTACACTATAATATTTAATTATTTAATTAGTACTACTACATAATGCACTAGTATTATATTTTTATTGAATGTAATATCCCCATGTCCTGTTGTCCACATCATGACAAGTTTGATCAAAATCCATCAAGTAGTTTCAGCGTGAAAGAGTAACAAATATCTGTTAAACCATACAAGGGTTTATAATACTAGTAGTAGTTTAGTTTCAAGATAAAATCAATTATTATGGATATATTATGTATTTATCGACTTCATACATCTAATATGTAAACTTTTTTTTGTTATAAAATCTCTTAAACCACTCTCTATCTGCTTCAACAAATCCAATGAGCACCTTGCCACCGATATCTTAATACCTCCTTCTGCATCATAACACCCTAGTACGTATAGTTTGATGGTCGTCGTAAACCTGGTGAAAGTTTTTATTTCTTCTTCACTCGCACTTTTCTAAACATCAAGTTTTATGCGCAGTTTCGGAACGTGTTCACAAAAAACTAAACGAATGTTAACTAGACTATAAAAGAAGTTTGTCTTATCGTTCATGACTGTTTCTTGTTTTTATTTCGCCTCTTTTCATTTTATAAATATGAAGTGAATTGCCAATACATCTGAGCGGCTTACATAAACAAGCTGTTCGAAATGGGATTAGGATACCCATACATCATCTGCCTAGCCTTTTCCCAAGCTGTGTTGAGGTCGGCTTTCAGTCTAATCAGATGTAATTAAGTACATATATTTGTACTAAAAACATCTTGAACGCCACCCCATTGCTAAATTTATTGGTATACAACAAGGTTTTTCTACATATAGGGCTGAACCTAAAAAGTATATAGGTATACGTCATTTCAAATGGTTTTTTCTACCTAAAACGATAACGATCATTAACAAAACCCATCAAATTGTGTACGCACCTTTAAGCACCACCTTAACACGTTAACGGCGACAAAAATATAGGAAAAGTCACATTACGGGGGAAACGGTATTGAATAATATATGATTAACGACAAGTATATAAAGAGCTCCCCTCTTTTTCAGCGTACGAAAAAAATATTTGGTGTATAGCGAATTCGGGAGGTCAAGTTATACTAGTCAGAAAATGGTCGCTTTCGCGATACGGACAAGATATATACAGAAGGTAACTTTCAAAACTTGGCTTTTATTTGTTTCTTTTACATGTAATATATATTTTTTGTTGTAACCTGATATATTAGCGATGCGAGACGATGTTGGGAGGAATGAGTGGGCCGTCCTTATCATAGTGTCGAGTTTTTGTTTCGTCTATTATTATTTGTGTGGTGTATATGAAGGTATTTTAGGATGGTAAAGAATTTGTTGAGATAATTGCTTAAAATATTAGGTTAATGAACTGAGGTACTTTTTTTAAGCTTTCGTGATGTTAGGTGTGCTTAAATAGGATCTAAGTTGTATGTAGTTATGTAAAGACAATGAGATAGACTAACCAAGGGGTATTGGGTTGCCCGGGTAACTGGGTTGAGCAGGTCAGATAGGCAGTCGCTCCTTGCAAAACACTGGTACTCAGCAAGATCCGTTTAGACTGGAAGCTGACCCCAACATAGTTGGGAAAAGGCTCGGGAGATGAATGAGATAGACTAGTTTACTTTGCCACTAACTTGAACCAATCATCATAATTGTGTGAAACAAAGATAAAGAAAATAAAAAAACGCGTCCATATTTTTTTTGCAATGACGAAAATTTCCCAAATCTGTGCGGGAAATTGTGATTATTTTCCTTATATCTGTTTACAGCGACATTGTGTAGATACTGAAGTATAATAACGTGGTCTGTAAGTCGGCTTCATTTCCTGGGGGCGGCGTCTTGATCTCCGGCCGCTGACACCGCACACACCCTGTGTATATTGCGACGGTACGCTCCTCTTGGTGTCTTACGTCAATGTTTTTGGCAGACACATTAGACATCCTTTTTTTTGGCAGCTAAAAAAGTAAACCGTTTTGATCAATCATATATTTAAATATTTACATAAAAAATATATACATATATATAATTAAAAAATGGCGTCAAAAAATTCCTCTTAATATTTGAATATATATATAATAATATAAATCCTAAATATTTAAATTTTGTTGTGTAAATAAAGTGTAAATATTTATTCATCATATATTTTGTAAAATTGGATTCAATCATACAAATATTTTCAAGATAGATTTCCTTTTAGTAATTTGATAGGTGCAGTGCTAATAATTCAAAACATTCTTTAATTCGTCATTCGTGAAGAGATACGTGTATGAATCCAGGTGTTTTTGAACTAAATGTATCTGGTGAAGTAAGATAATTCTCCAAGCCTTTGTAATTTTTTTTTTCGTAATATGGCATCTCGTAGCTTAGGAGGCTGTTTGCTGCTCAAACTGGAAAAAAAACCTAGGGAAATCATCCAAATAACCGTCCCGCCACTGTAGGTGCAGCACGACGGAGTGTGACTAAAACCCACCATATTCCTTCTTGAGATCCCAGTGAGCCATTGCCATGGTAACTCTTGCGAACAACCCCTACAGACCCTGGCCGCGTCGCCTTCACGGCCCTCATCCTTACACGTACGGACGGTGAGCCATCCAAAACTCACTGCCCACAGATCCGCGTCTACGGTGGCTGGGAGTCGACCCTCGATAAGCAGGTGAAGGTCTTCAGCCATTTTGTAATATAATATTTATTTTTGTACCATCTCTACACAACTAAAATTTAAATTATTTTGTATACATGAAGCTATTTCAAGAAGCTTAAATTCTATTTACTTAATAAACACACGAGCGCATGCTGACAGTCGCACTGTTATTTCGTTTATGAGCTGAATATTTTTAATTAACGGCGCGGGACCTTACCCAATTAACTCGTCGGCACAATCGTTGGTAATTAGCTAATTAGTGTGATAAACATGCTTTCGCTGTACATTTTATTAAATATTATGTTTAGTCATTTCGTTTTGAACGCATTTTTTTAAGATGGCGGTTTTTTAACGATTCTTTAATGAGATTTTAGTCGGGGAAACTTTTTAATTTCCTGTCGTGTGGTGCGAAGGTATGGTTACGATAAATAGGTATGCTTATGACAATATTAATTTATTTTTCTACTAGAAACAAACGGTTTTGATATCTTGCTATTAAATAGTTTTTATTCATGAGTTATGATGAGATATGTCAGGATTAATTGTTGTAAAGAGAGATGTCTTGAATTTGATACTTCATGTATTATTATTTTGTTTTATATAGAAACGGTTCTTCAAACCATACAGACAGAATTGTGTTGCTGGGGAGGTTGTTCCACCATTTCTTCTTCCCAGCGATAATACATAAGAAGTGGTGAAGGGCGGGCTGTTTTCTGTAAAATTGACCTTCAAAAAGTGATGATTTTCAGCCTTGAATAAATGACTTTTTATCTTATCTTTAAGGATTTGTTTGTACTATTACCTTTATAATGAAACCTGGCCTGATTAAATGCCTATGACACGACTACTTTATGTTAAAAACTCAAAAAACTATATTCCCTGTTTAGTACAGGGAATATTATCTTTAATTAGTCAAAAACAAAATACATAAAACAGAAAGTGGTTAGCGTTTAATTTGACACAGCGTCGATGCGCCGAGTACAAAGTGGAACAAACCGCAGCGACCGGAGTTAAACTTCGTTATGATATATTGTTCATATTGGTCGCCATATTATTGTCGCCGCGAGGTATTTGCGCAAACACTCTCCATTGATACCGTGATCGGCACTTGTTTTATTAATTGCTAGTTCCTGGATTTTTGACATGAGACAATTATGTAAAAACCGTTATTACTTATGCCTTTTTTGCGAAGCTAAACAGGTATAATTTATACAGGTGCATGCAGCCTAACAAATTATCAGATGATCTGGCAAGGATCGTGGACGTTGGACGCCTACCGCTTCCAACCGATTCTATTGGAAAACAACAGGGAAGGACTATGTTCAGCAGGCTTACCATGGGAACCGTAGAAACAAGTTTTGTTTCCCGGAGAATGGACATAATGACAAAAAATTGACAGAGTGACGTAAGAGTTTCATTGAAATTTTTTGAAGAAATTTTAGCTTGCTGCAGGCTTAGCATGGCGATTCTATATCTATTCTGTCAAGAAAACACAAAGTTCTTTCTATCAATGTTAAATTGTCTTCTGCCTGAGCATGGCGCGACCTGTCAATTCGCATATAATCACTTGTAAACTTATGTCGATCGAAGAAAAGAAAAATTACTTCAAAAAATGTCAAAAGAAATCTTACGTCAATCTGTCACTTTTCTATCATTATGTCCAATCTCCGGTAGACAAAATTTGTTTCTACGGTTGCCATGCTAAGCCTGCAGGAGTAAACGTTCAAAGTCAAAGTTCTTTAATAATTCTAATGGTGTAAGATGATGACGATATTGAGAAATGATAAAGAGAAAATGAGCAAGTAATCAGTTCCTTTTGCTCGTCTTAAGGTGGCAATACTGTGCTACTACGTACTCAGATAGCTTTTCTATTTATACCTACAGTATTAAAAAAACGGCAAAAGAGGAATCTTAGGAGTCCAAGTACTCATCCAGATTGCAACGTTGACTGTTTTATAGACTAGTCCAATCTACATTAAATAGCAATCTATATTTTTGCCGTATTTATAATGGAGTCCAATAAACGTTCATATCCTTGAGCATATCTTGAGTTTAAAATGTGTATTCTTCTATAAAACCGACAGTTAAAAACTCGATCTACATCATCTCATTCGTTTACGCGAGTCGTTCAAATTTAACTGCTGAAACTACAGTTATGGCCGTCTTAACATTGCGACTTATAGTTGAGAATATAGTTAAGATATTATTGCTCGTAACGTCTATATTGTTTGTGGTCATCACTCTAAGTTTTTACGAAATAATCTCCGTGAGAATGTGATAGTAACATTGTCATGCTGCCCTAGTACCTACAAACTCACAACATTGCTTATTACGTTGAAACCAAACAATATTCACGGCCAAGTTTCACCGGTTACGGATAAGTTCCAGATACATGGTTTATCCGGCAGATAGTTTCGTACAAATTCTGATCGATTTTTTAATTTATCTGGTATATAGTGGCTATCCGTGACCGGTAAAACTGGCCCTCAATCTTTTAAAAAATATAATGAGCATTTTGATAACGGGTTTTTATTCCTTTTATTTAAAAAAAGATTGTAAAAAGGATACATAATCAACTTTTTTCCAAAATAATTCATTTATAGCTATTTTGATAAACACATTGTACTATTGTTGTTCACCCAATTCCTTCCATCATCACTGAATATCCAAGAATGCCTCAGCTTGTCTCCGCGAAAATACAACGCCACACAATAAATAACATCTAATTGAATACAAAACCGCGAAAGATAGTGTACAGTCCAATTTCATATAGCACTACATCTCCGTAATTCGGGCTTGTGATTGATAACCGAGGCGATGTCGGGGCTCTCGCACCCCATCTGTTCACGTCGGCAGGACCATCCCTTGTTAATTTCTCTGATTTATTGTACACTAAAAAGTAGATGTCGTTTTATTTCGAAGACATAGGTAAAAAGTTTTCTAAAGGCGCTTTTGTGGGATTGATAGAACCATTTTAGGTGAGAGATTATTTTTTGGAGGTTTTTTCATGAGCTCTTTTGTATATTATTAACATTAAGCGACGATTTTAACTAATAATAAATTAACACGCAAATACCAGGGGCGCATGTTTCAAAAGATGTAATAATCGATGCCCTTTTCACTTAACAAAAAACAGCCAACATAAAATGTTTGATTACTATTGAAAGGTTTGCAGGAAAAATAATTTCCCGTTAAACTCAAGTACCACGCAGCTGAAACAAACCAATTCATAAGCTATTATACTACCACCGCATACACTTCCAAAAAATATTGATCAAAACCGCACTGTGAGCGAGATACCTAGCAAAAACGCAATAGTGACTGCACAAACGAGGCGAACTCCATACAAAAAATTGAGACGAGTATTTCAGTTCTGTTTTTGACAAGTCGATAAATGAAAACTGTAGTCAGGTAGTGACGTGACAGACGTGGCAAATAGTGATGGGCAAAGGATGCAGGCTGCAGCACGAATGTTTAATCTCAATGTGAGGTAAGCGATTAATCGCGCGTCAATCATCTGTCATTTGCTTTGAGAAAAAATCTTATTTGGAGGTAAATAAGGGGGTAATTTTATTTGGATTCATTTAAAATCCTTGTTTAAGTACCTAGATAAAGATAAAGGATACTGTTAAAACCCATCTAAAAGCAATAGTTGAAAATCATCAAATGACGCCTCCGGCTATGGGTGCAACTTGAGCGAGTCAGATTTTTACTGACTTAAACGCACTTTTGTTCCTTCTAGAGGTCTTGATATACCAGGGTAACTCTACCGCGGTAACTCTTGCAACCAATCCCTCAACCCCAACAGCTCATAATGAGCTTATTTAAGCAAAAGGTTGAATGACATCACAATTTCTGACGTCACTCAATAATGTCATCCATTTCGCTAACCACCTAGGTCAGGGTAAACTCATTTCCTGGCTTCCCGCTGTCATTAGCATTTCGTGGCCACGCGACCTCTCAGAGTAGAGGGTTGATGATGACATGACAGCCTTGAGAGTCTGTAGCCCTATTACTATTCCAGGTATCATCGTAGCTATGTCCGCAGTTTCAGCCTTGTTCAGAAGAAATTACTCGCAAAAGTAGCCTATATTTTAAGAGGCCAGAAAAATGAAAGACAGTCCTCGAGAACAATCACTTTATTAACACTATTTAGGTACATTAAACACGACAATCAGTATTATAATTTATCACGGTAACACTTAATACAGTACAATTTAAATAAGAGTTGCACACTACGTGAGCATAACACGATGTTACCCCGACGAAGGTTAGAAAAACTGAGTGAGCGCGTTTGCCACGAACGAAACTAAGAAGACTCGGCAAAACAACAACGTGCAACGAAGCGTGACAGTAACGGTCGAGTCAATACAACATCTATTGGCAAATGCGCATACTCAAGTTAAGTTGTAAATTAACAATTCATATAAAAATATATTAGAATTAATTATACAAAGATAGAAAATATGTGACTTAATAATAAATGCTAACAGTCGGCCTTTCCTGACAATTTCACGTCTCGTGAAAGGAGCATATTTTAAGCCTATGAGAGAGTTAGTACATTTAATTTTATTGTAGGTGAGAAAAAGAAGGAAGTAATTTCGATTAATCCTAATCTTTGATACTATACCTGCATAGGAGAAGCATTGAAGGAATTACGGTGGCCTCTACATATCCACAATAATTCTAGCATGCTGTGGCCCCTACATGTCCACAACACATTATCAACAATGCCAATACCTACACAGGTAGGTACACTAAAATTTGAACATTTCATGGAATCACAATGGCCTCTACATATCCAAAGTAACTCCAGAATGTTCAAGTATTTAAGTAAGTACAGGTACACACTATATAGAGAATTATTGTGGTCTCTACATATCCACAATAATTATGTATGCTATAGCCCCTTCATGTCCATAACATACCAGATAAATGACAAGCTGTAGCCCCTACATGTCTACAGTTGTCATCATCTCTCAATCAAATACCTCATTAATTAGTGAATTATAATCATTACTAAGTGCTTACATAATAAAATGATTTTTAAATACATACATTCTTATAAGGAAATCCACAGTACAATCGAAGGTAGATAAGAATTTACAGATCAATCATCATTCTCAGACATAGAATCACTTTCACTGTTTCTATTAAAGACCAACCATGGGTGAATTTTGTCAACTGAAAATACTCCAGTAAAGTTTCTATTGCCCTTACGAGATAGTGGAGTGTCTTCTATTTTGTATCGGTCATTATCAAAAACCTTTACAATGCGATAAGGGCCACGCAACTTTGGGACCAACTTCCTACTTTTCCCGGTTGATGGGATATCCCTCTCGACTCTAACTAAATCACCTACTTTAAATAAGATCTTTTTCCTACTTTTATCAAACCGTTTCTTTTGTTCACTTTGGTTCTTCTCAACATGTTGGGTTATTTCTTCTCTAATATTCTCTACATCATTAACCATATTATCAGAGTCATCAATTATATTTAAGTTTATTAGGGAATTTGATGTACCAACTAAATCTAATCCAAATAACGCCTGCGAAGGTGTCTTGCCAATTCCTTTATTAAGGGTATTATTTAAGCTCCATTGTATTTCGGATACGCACTCATCCCATAAACGTTCCGGTTTATTATAGTTAGTGGCAGTTAGAGCAGCTAATACTGTGCGATTGTAGCGTTCCACTTGCCCATTGGCCCGTGGTGTGGCTACAGCATTCATCACATGTTTAACACCTAATGAACTTAAGTAATCTTGAAAACGTTTTGAAGTGAATGATGTGCCCCTATCAGAAATAATACGTGTGGGAACGCCAAATGTATGAAAATAGTTTTTTAAGGCACAAATAGAACTTGAAGATTTAGTATTTTTGACTGGTACCAGCATTATATATTTTGTGAACGAATCAATGATTAGGAGTAAATAGGAGTTTCTCTTTTTACTTCGGACAAAAGGTCCCAAATGATCTATATGTACCGTGTGAAAAGGACGGTCTACTTTGGGTATCGGATGGAGTTCACCCGCCCTTTTACCAGACGGAACCTTTGAATGTGCGCATTCCAAGCAAGAATCAACGTATTTCTTAATGAATCGTCTCATTTTAGCGAACCAAAAACTACTTTTAATTTTATCGTATGTTTTGTCAAAACTGTAATGACCCATATCATCATGGTGGGATTTCAATATCTGCCATCTAACCCCTTTTGGTACAACCCAGCGATCCCCTGCTTCAGTTCTTCTGTACAGTAAACCTCTTTTAATCACGAAATTTTTCTTAATTTCAATCAAGTTATCAGTATCCTGGTCTTTTAGTATAGAAACGATGCGCTGTAGCTCGGGATCGCTTTGCTGTACGGTCGCTATCCAACTAGTCTCAGTTTCAATGCATCTTACTTCTAAGTCAACATACTGAGATTCAGCTGGATTTCGACTAAGAGCGTCTACGTGGGACATGGTGGAACCAGATTTGTACATAATTTTAAAATCATATTCTTGCATAATGTTCCACCATCTCGCCACCCTCGGCAAAACGTCCCTCTTCTCAAACGTGGCTCTTAAGGAGTTACAGTCGGTTACGATGGTAAAGGATATGCCTAATAAATAAGTTCTAAACCTTTGCAATGAACATGCGACTGCTAGAGTTTCTAGATCATACGATGTAAAACGAGATTCTTCTGGCGAGGTCTGTCTGCTATAGTATGCAACAGCGTTAAATGGGGCATCCTTATCCGTTCTTTGTAATAAAATACCGGCAATTCCAACTTTCGACGCGTCTGTATGGAGTTGAGTTTCAGACGTAGGATTATAAAATGCCAGAATTGGTCGTTTAACAAGTTCCTCCTTTAAAGTTAAGAAAGCAATTTCCTGAGAATCTGACCACTCCCACTTAGTGTCCTTTTTCAGGAGTTGAGTAAGTGGTCTGGCTAATGACGAAAATCCCCTGATAAACCTCCGAAAGAAGCTTGCCAGTCCTAGAAATTGTCTAACTCTGTGTTGATCGGTGGGGCGTGGGAATGCTTCTACAGCATTTATTTTAGTTTTACCAGGTCTTATCCCGTCAGCACAGACCTCAAAACCAAGGTAGTCAATTGATTCCATCAAAAAATTACACTTAGATAATTTAAGAGTTATACCAGCCGTTCGAAATAGTTCAAGAGTTAATTTAAGTTTACTCAGACCCTCCTCTATAGTTTTGGAAGGGATGATTACGTCATCCATATATGCGAATGCTTCCTTAAAACGTGCATTACCTAATATATTATTGATTGCCCGTTGAAAATTAGACGGAGCATTTACGAGTCCAAAGGGCATTCTGTTAAACTCATAATGCCCATCGGGTGTTATGAATGCTGTTAAATGCCTGGAGGCCTCCGAGACCACTAATTGATAATAGCCAGACATAAGGTCCAGGGACGTGTAATACTTATACCCAGATAAATTATCTAACTGATCATCAATTCTGGGAAGAGGATAATGTTCCTTAATGGTTTTCTTATTAAGTGCCCTATAATCTATACATAGCCTATAGTCCCCAGATTTCTTTTTAACTAATAGAACAGGTGAAGCATAACTTGACGTTGAAGGTCTAACAATTCCTGAATCCTCGAGTTCTTGAACCATTTCACGAACTAATACTCTCTCTGAATGAGGCATTCGATACGGACGGTATACCACTGGGGTGTTATCGTTTAACGTAATTTCCATTTCGGTATTAGTAATACATCCTAATTCTTTAGTGGTGAATGCAAAACAGTCTCTGTACTTATTTAATAATTCGAGTAGTTGTTTAAGATATTCTCCATCTATTTGTTCATTTACCGACAACATCTCATTAGTTATAGTGGAGTCTGAAGGACTGTTAGAGAGTTTATCTACTAAATTAACACTAGAGCAATTTAATTGTGTCAAAGGTAGAGCACGAGATAACAAGGTATCTTTATCTAATATAAACCCAGATTCTACTATACCATTCAGGTAAAGTTTTGCTTTACCACTATCTAATTCCAAAATACACGGTAGCAAATCGTACTGCTTTTGAGGTTGAGAGCAAAGACTTGGTTCTATTAATACTTCACCGTTATATAGAGGTTTTGAATAAACAGAGATTTTAGTGCAACCTAATACGGTAACGGTCTCACTAGCATAAATTTCTATAACACTATTTGGTTTATCATCTAACCTACAATTAATTATCAAATTATCTTTAGTTTTGTAAGCGACTACGTGCTCTTGCTCTGTAAAAGTCTGACCTACTAGTAATGATACTTTCAAAAAATTATCTGGGACTACTAATATCTCTACTTTGGCTTTTACTGAATCTATTTCAATTTCGGCGTCGCACTTTCCTATGCACTTGACTACAGAATTGCCAAATCCTCTCAAAATTGGTAAATCATTCAGAGATAATTCATTATTTATAATTTTTGCATCAGATTCTCGCAGCATAGTAATTTGACTGCCAAAATCAATAAAACAGTTAAGACTTTGACCATTAACTTTTGCAGTTTTAAAATATTTCGCGTCATTGTCTTGTTCCTTTGAGATATTTAAAACTGTTTTGTTTTTCTCGGGCTCACGTTTAGTTGGACAATCGGCGGACAAATGACCTACTTTACGACATTGTTCACATCTTTTAATTGGCTGTTTGCATCGAAAGAAAGGATGACCCTTTTCACCGCAATTATAACATTTGGACCCTCCACTATCTGTATTATCTTTAGAAGTTTTATTCTGTTTGTATTCGGAGTTGCTTGGCATTGTAATCACATTTGGTTTTTCATTTCTTTTAGACGTTCTTACATTACGAAGGTAAACTAATAATTTCTCAGGTTCATTAAACTGAACAGCCTCTGCACTAGTTCTAATCGACCTATCCTCTATACCAAATAATATGCAATCGATTGCATTTTTACCCGAAATATTGCATCTATTCAGCAATACGATCTTTTCATAATAGTATTCTTCTAAACTGTCACCAAATCGTGCTTTGCATGCGAGCATCTCCGTCAACAATCGCCCATAATTATCGTCACTAGGGAATGCTGAACGCAATTTTTCTTGCCACTCAACCCACGAAAATAACACGCTAGGTAATCCCTGATACCACTTTTGAGCCAAGCCCACTAATTTTGGTAAAGCATAATGAATTATTTGTCGTTCTGACCAGTTATAAATCTTAGCACACTCGTTTACTTTAGAAATCCATGTAACAATACTTTGATTTCGCTTGGAGGGATCAAATTCAGGTATAACGTTCAAAGTAGGGTAACGTTCAGCATTTCCGTCTGTCTGAATAGATTTTATAAGTTCCTTAAATACACTCAATAAATTAATATTATCAGAGCTAAATAAATCCGGCTTACTTGCTGTAGGTGTTGAGGCGTCATCGTTTCCATGAGCAGGCTGTTGCTCGATGTCCGCATCAGACTGCTCCAAATGGCCCGTCTGCACCCTAGACCTAGCAGGCGTACGGGAACGTCCGCGCCTTGAAGCGTTGCGTCTCCGTTCCATAGACCCCTCCGAACGCTGGACCTCCGTAGGTGTGATAGAGCGCTGCCTAGTGCGACGGCGATAGTGCCTTGAACGCGTACGTCGTGATCTCTTCCTATGGTGCGATTTGCGACTACGCAGGTTCTCCGGCGACGAGTCTGAAGCCGTGCTAGGGCTGTCAGAGTATCTGGCCCGTTTTCGCGATCGCCGACTTGGCATTTCTTCACTTGATTTTAACACTCACTAAATTGTATAAACGGGCGTCGGTTTTACACCAAAACAACGAATGTTTCGATGCAATCCCACTTCTGACCTTTAAGAGGCCAGAAAAATGAAAGACAGTCCTCGAGAACAATCACTTTATTAACACTATTTAGGTACATTAAACACGACAATCAGTATTATAATTTATCACGGTAACACTTAATACAGTACAATTTAAATAAGAGTTGCACACTACGTGAGCATAACACGATGTTACCCCGACGAAGGTTAGAAAAACTGAGTGAGCGCGTTTGCCACGAACGAAACTAAGAAGACTCGGCAAAACAACAACGTGCAACGAAGCGTGACAGTAACGGTCGAGTCAATACAACATCTATTGGCAAATGCGCATACTCAAGTTAAGTTGTAAATTAACAATTCATATAAAAATATATTAGAATTAATTATACAAAGATAGAAAATATGTGACTTAATAATAAATGCTAACAATATGATGAATAAGCAATCTTACTGCCAGCAAGTTCCAAAATAATAAGCATAAACAAACACACACACACACACACACAAGCCTTTCATCTCCATATTATAGTTATTGTAGTAACAAATCGGGTTTATCCAAAAGTTTGGAATTTCACCCATACTTTATACCTACTCAATTGAGCAATCGTTCTAAATGTCCTAAGATTATTGAACTGCTAATCCCAAAAGAATAAAGATACTAGGATAATATAGTTTATAAGAGATCTATTTTGTATCTAGCTACATAATCAGCTCATATTGTTCACTCGCTAGGCTTTGCTTACAGATGTAATTTCCGCCTGTCTGTCTGGATACCAACTCTTTCCTGAATAATATTCATATGTTGAACGTATTCTTTGCAATCTTAACAGCGCTTGCACACGCTCGGTTTTTCTATGCACGACACATTCCGAGCGACTAAAAGTGTGCCTGTTTTAAAAAAAACTTACTCATCGGTATTTGTCAATTGTATGCTTTCGCGCGGCAATACTCGTATAGACCGAGCGATGCCTTGCGAAAAAACCAAGCTGAAAATCGGCTAGTGTGAAAGCACTCTTATAGTCAAATAGGTACAGTTGATTTTTCCAAAGCCTGTCATGTGTTTAAAGAATATTTATTTAATAATACTTTGAAATTAAAAACAGTTACACTCAGTATGAATGAGCTTCTTAGTGACTAAATTAACGAACTGTGATATTTTTAGATCAATGTTATGGATCGTGCCTTTAACAGTATTTATACAAAAAAATTGAAATCTTTTTTATCAAGAATTAAAATGTTGTGGTCATAATCGTAATTATTAACGACATTATTATTACAAAGAGACTGGAAATTAAAATATAACTGTTTTCCTGAAAGACTGCATGACCACAGTGATATCCAAGCTTATTCCCGCTAAAGGGAATGTCAGAATCTTACTGACTAAAAACTCTCTATGTTTCTTCTAGAAGTATTTGTGCGCAAGGGCCGAAGTGAGTCTTTAGAACAACCCGCAGCCCCGGCAGAAAGCTTATTCCTCTCGTCAAATAATAAAACGCATCTACGTTATACGTCTGCGCCGACATGTAATATTGTGGAAGCTCATTTTTGGCCGCTTATCAACTCGGATAGTCATTTATCCCGCTTACATTTTTCATGTTTCATCCGAAATATTTCAGCGTGCCTATAATTTAATATCGCCAAGAAACATCTACTAACAAAACATTTGTCTGTCCGTGCAAACATAAATCTAGTTAACGGGTTTAAGTGGTATTTTATGTAAATAGCATCTGAGACGGGGGAAATTTACTATTCATTGCGCCAAACTGTGATTTAGACACGGACAAAAAATGTAATTTATACCATTTATGGCATTTTCTACTGTTTTTTGTCGTGAATATGGGGTAGTAAGATGGTTGTTCTGATAAATCTATATTCATATGTTTGAGTTCTCATTTACAATTGGGTATTTAACTAGGTCAAAATGAAGTCCGATATTATATTCATTTTGAAAAGCATTTTTAAATAAATGTCACTTTTATTCGCCGGTTTTAAGAAAAAATAATTAATTAGGTAGATTATAGCGTGATGTTAAAAAAAAATCTGTGATGGCGTTTGCAAATTTCATATAAAATGCATAGAACGTAGTTAAGTAGCTCTTGACAGTTCAACCTCACGGTTACAAAATACTACCGTATTCCACATATCAACTAGAAATGATTTTGATACTTTGTCAAATAAAGTCAGACACACGATAAAAAAAATACTGACAACAATAATATGCTTTTCACCGAAAATATTTCATGTTTTGGTGTATGTGGTTAATTTACAGATTGCCACGGCCCACAGACACGGAACGTACGGACGTATCGGCTGAACATAATCGTGGTCAATATCGGATTGGTAAACCACGTGTAAAATGTATTGATCATCTAGCATTTTCCCAAGCTGTGTTGGGATCGGCTTCCAGTCTTAAACGGATGCAGCTGAGTACCAGTGTTTTACGTGAAGCGACTGCCTATCTGAACTCCTCAACTCAGTTGCCTGAGCAACCCGATACCCCTTAGTAAGACTGGTTGTTAAATCTTCTGGCTTCTGACGACCCGTAACGACTGCTAAAGATGTACAAATGACAGTCGGGACCCACCAATTTAACGTGCCTTCCGAAACACGAAATGTAGTGACAACAAAATTGTTCAGCATTATATTTTCTAACGTAGACGAGAGTATCCCCCAAATTTCACAATTTCGAAATTGGATTTTGAATTTGTACTGATAAATGAATTCCTTAGTCTTTTAGAAGCGCCCTTGGATTATATCCGTCCCTTTGTTTGACAAAATGCCTGAGGGCCTGTCAGCCTCCTCCGACTGTCAGGGAACAGTGATGTTTCCACTTTATTTTTCAATCGGGGATGCTTAAGATCCCGTTCCGATTGTTTACGCAAGTTCAAAAATAAACTGCAGACGTTTTTGACATGTCATATGATTATTTCCGTCCTGCGCCTGAAAGTTTTTTTAGAGCAAAAATAATGGGATGCGTACGTTAAACAGACGGGTAATTCTTTTTTTAATTCAGAAAATTTGATACTAGATCAAAAATTACAATGGTGGATTTATTATTTTAGGACTTACGTATTACTTAATTTTAGTCTATCTTATTTACTTATTTATCTGAAAGTAAAACATAAAACAGTTTTTTTTCTAATAGGTCAACACTGCCAAAGGAAGGTACCAGGCTATCATAATTACAGTGGAGGTTATTATATCCGAAACTTGAACGTCAAAAGGATAACCCTAGTCTGTTCTACCAGGCTAGTAAAGTCAATGAACTATGCCTCGTAGCCCGGGTTCGCTTAGTTAATTGCAGCATATCGGGTCCGGTGTGTGATTAATGGACGCAGACAACCCGGGCTAGATGTTTGAAATATCATGCGTCCGACAAAATTGCAGACGTGCTTTGTAGTTAGAAGGCTCATGTAATTTATAGCTTGTATCATCTTTACTTTCTAACTAGCTTCCGCTATTTGGTTCAACAGCTTCCTAAAGAACCTTTCTGCACACAGGTAAAAAGAAGCCTGTATGTTAATCTAAAGGTTTAATCAGTTGACTGAGTGTAACTTGATGTACAGGCGCCAGCACATCAAATTTCTCCAATAAAATTTGCACCCTATAATAATACTTCAGTGATAAAGTTGAAAATCCATTAAGCGAATTTGACAGGTTGTAGCTTAGCGTTCGTACGGCGTATATCATTTCCTAAGTAAACGTCAACAAAAAGTTCCACGTACCAATCAACATGGAACCCTCAATAAATCGCCGGTTGAAAAGATAATCACTCGTCATGTTATGACACAAACTTGCTGGCCACGGAGTCATTACCAGAAATTGGAGCCGATTGTCGGACTACTAGCGCGGTTTCTAACGGAGGTAGTACGTGCTCCTGACTGAATATTCTTCCATGCCACGCACTGGGTGAGACGTGACCATCCCCTTGTTTTTGTACATGGAGCTGTAGTGAATGGAGTATTCATTTTGCTGCTTTGGTTTATGTCAACTTATGTTATTGGGTAGACTAATTTTTAACAAGAGTTCTTATGAAACTGACCTTTAATCGTGAAGTTCAGGTCAGTTTATAGGAATACCTATGTACCTATGTTAAACTGAAAAGGTAATCGTTAGAATCGGACCAGTTACCCCAAAAGATACACAACATACTTAAAAGTATTGAATCCAGCTCCGTTGTGTTCTTGTTTTAATTTAAATTTGGAATTTCTATCGCATTGTAAGTATGCTATACACTATCAAAAAATTGAGCCAAAAATATTGTCTATGAGTTATGTATTTATTATTATACAATTCCATAATTTCCGTAACTGACACATAAGCATTCCATTTATTAAATACTCCGTGAACAGCACGGCCGACTTCACCAATGTTACAAAGAACAAAGTTACTCATGGATACGTGAATAATACAAAGTCAATTGTTGGACACATTTTTTGTCTAACTTCGTTAGCTTCTGGGGCCTTTGATAGTATGATGTTTTTGATACTTGTTTGACTGGCCAAAGAACTATTTTGAGAAATTAGAATATTATCCTCAATAGTCAATAATAACTTAACCGGATTTAAATCCGGTACTTTTTACCACTTATATTAGTGCTAGGTTTGATGTTTTAAGCTTAGTAATAGAGAAGGCACTCTTTTGAGACCACGTTTTATAATAAAGATACGCGTCATCATCATCGTCAGCCTTTTTATCGACTCACTGCTGGCGACCAGAGAAGAAGAATAATTAATACACGTAGATTTATCATGAAATGAAATGTTCAGTATTCCTCCGAACATAAGAACGACAGTCATAAACTGTTATTTGGATGATAAACTTATTAATCGTGTATTTAGAAGCACGTAACATCGTCTATTTAGTTTCTAAGTTAAACCTAAGTAACATCGTAAAAATAAGGTTTATTTTTTTCGTTCAATATAAAGAGCCGAGATTTTAGTGTCTTCGCGAAAGTTTTTCAGGTCGTTTTCTTAACGCAGGTCAAAAGAACAATGTTGAAGGCTACAAGTTTCTAGATTTATGTTACTGAAGCCGAAACTTGAGATGAAAAATAATTTCTAATTAATTTATATTTTATTTGTAAATATATTGTAAATATTTATGTGAATAAAAATATTTCTAAGTAATAAAGGCAGTTATTTTTTATTATTTATTCCCTAAACTGTTTCAGGTATTATGTTTCCTTCCGAAAGGTTATGATATAACGTTTTATATGTATACATATACAAAATTTTAGAATTAAACATCTATTGCTCCGATAAAGCTGTCCCATGTACACACCAATGACTGTGTTTCGGATGGCACGTTAAACTGTAGGTCCCGGCTGTCATTGAACATCCTTGGCGCTACGGGTAGTCAGAAGCCAGTAAGTCTGTCGCTTCTTGTAAGCAATATAAGACATTGGATAAGATAAAGATAAAGGTCATTTATTCAAAGTAGGCTGAAAATCAGCACTTTTTAAGACATTGGAACTCGGCGGAATCCAGTTAGATTGGAAGCCGACCCCAACATAGTTGAGAAAACGCTCGGGAGATGATGATGAAAGCTGTCCCATGTGTCTAACTCGTTTGGTTCATCATCTCTTCAGCCTTACTTTCAACCTTAATGCAGAAGATAACGTTAGAAAAACAAAGATATATTAAAAACCAAAGAAAAAAAAATCTTGCTCTAATACAACTCACAAAAACAAACCCGCTCCGATTCTCAGACAAAAAGAAAAGTGTACACACCGTTACCATATTTATCTCGTCTCAAGTTGCTACTTATGGAAATGGGTCAAACTGGGCGATAGGCTGGCCATTTGTCACCACTTATCCATTATCTCTTTATTTTAAGCCCGTATTTTGTACTAACGTATTTTTCGAATACATTGGCTTATGGTATATCTTGTTTATAGCTTGTCTTTTATTGCTGACTGAAAACAAAACAGAGGTATATATTAGAAGTTGTAGTGGCCTAGTGACTAAAGGACCAGACTCTCAAGTGTGAGAGTGCAGGTTCAATTCAACTTTACTAAGTTATACGTACTTTCTAAGAATATCTCGGACACCAGGAACCTGGAATATAAAGTCTGAAATTACCAATCCGCATAAAAAAAATATTACGAAAGTATGTATGTCACAAAATATTTCATATATTTATATTTTAATTCGATGCAGTATAAATGATTTTAATTTAATTTCCCTTGGAAAACACAACAGGAATATTTACATATGTTCTGTAGACTTGTAAAGAAAACATTAAAACAATCGATAAAGAAACACCTGCTTGCAACAACGTTCTGATGTCACACAATATGAAGACATCACTTCTATTGAATGTAACGGCGCATTATCTGTTCCATCATCCAATCAGATGAGCTCTATAGATACTGGATTACAAAGACTTGGAGCTGCAGACCTACGTACTCGGAGAAATGAATGCAATCTTCCTTCCCAAGTCTTTTGCGTTCATTTTCATAAAACTGTTCATATAAAAGCACGGAGATTTGACTCTGACAAACGAGACTTGGCTCCCACTTTATTGAGTGGAGCTAAACTTTAAATTCATTGAAAAATTGCGGTTGGGAAATTCGTCGTGTTATATAGTACAGTTCGGCTCGTTGCAACGTACAATTTTGTGGCCACAATTATTCTGAGGCTGCTTTTCACAATCAAGATGAACGTCCGTTTAAGGAAAACAGCTGTTTAACTTACAGTAATACCTCCAATAGTCAAATATACTCCAATGGGTATATTACCCTGAAACAATTGATTCCCAAAGCAAGATTTGATGAAAAGTAAATTTGAGCTTCATAACAAAGAAGTTGTCGTTTAACCGATCGATTACCTAACAACTGTAGGTGAAATTGGCCCTTAGATGACCCTTTTTTTTTTTTTTTCGTGGGAAATCATCAAATGACCCCTCCCGCTGAGGGAGCAGCTGGAGGGAGTGTCAGACTCTTACTGACTAAAACCCACTATGTTCCTTCTGGAGGTCCCTGTGTGCCAGGGCCGCGATATCTCTTACGAACAACCCGCAGCCCAAGCAGAGCCCTTAGATGACCCTTAGATGAACTTTGGTGCGATACGAATATAGTTTCATCAAAGCCTGTTTGATACCGCTACAATTTATAACCTGGCTGAAATTTTACAACTTACCCAACATGATAAGCACTCTCCACAAAGCCCTAAACCGGGTGCCAGGGGAGATACTACAAATTTTACGATCCGAATATATAAACAGAATGTCCTGACACCACATAACATTTGTCAATAAATAGTACAGACAGCGTTTAAATAACCGTTCACAAACTTGCCAACAAACAAAACGCAGCCGTCTCAAAAAATATGGCTATAAAAACAAATCTAAGTGGGTGGAAACTGCGAGCATCCAGACGGAAGGCTCATAAACTAGTAGCAATAAGGCCGGGGCATATTTTCGCGCGGAATTGAAGAACACACACAGCAGCAGTCGTAAGACAAACAGCATTTACGTAAATGAGCGTCTCAAACGACGCAGAGTCTATTACATTGGCCGACAAAATTCGTTGGGGAAAGAACAAAAAACACAGACAAAAGCAATGACATTTATCTAATTACGGGATCGCGATAAGGGCGCGTGAGGGGGTGAGATGGAGGAAATTTGAGGAGGGCAGGGGAGGTGCAGGACTGGATGCTGTGCCGCAGTCGGTTAAAGGCATCCGCGCCATCCGCACGTCTCGACGTCCCAATTTTCGCAGTCGATATCGCGTTGCGAAAAAATATTTCGGGTATCCCGTGCGTGTTTTGGATCCAGCTCATGGCTTCAAAAGTGTACCTTGGAATTAAAACTTAGATAGTAAAGTGCCAAAATGGAGTAATGAACGAATAAAAATGTGAAATGTACAGTGAAGGAAAAAGTTTTTGCTGTGTTACGGATATTTAGTTTATATTTTCAATATGCCAGTACTTCTAGTTTTTGGACTTTTTGTGGGTAAGTTCATTAGAGTACTTATGTGCAGAAGCATTTCAAAGTTATAAACTTTTTGTAGATCTTTTATTTGTTTTAATCTCCGTGTTGAAGTACACGGCGCATTTTTTGGCACGGTATCTAGCAAGACTACATTTTGATACTTTTTTTATACTTAAAACTAAGAAAAAGAAAGATAAAACAGTAATTTTATTTAGAAGATAAGCGGACACGTACTCACACTACAGACATCTCAATTTACAACAGATAATATTCTCTTCTTAACTCTTAGCTGCAAAGTTCAAAGGTCCTAGATTTCAACACAAACGATTATAATCGATAGTTAATATTATCGATTAAACTCCGTCATACTTTTAAGTAAACTACACTTTTTACATCATATTTTTTAATTCCTCATGAATGTTCACATTTATTTGAATGAATGAATGAATGAACATGTAGGTTGCTCAATTGCACGTCGAGTGAGGGTGACGAACGCTGCTACTTACGTTAATAATGTTCTGTGGATAATCAGAGAGGAATTTTAAACTACACATCCTGTTAAACTAAAGAAAAATTACATACTTTCAAATCTGAGTTAACGTAACAGTTAAGAAAATTGCATTTCCAGTTATGCCCGGTTCTAATCGGATATAACTTAAAAGGAATTTTCAATACCATCGATGAACTATTCAAAATATAGCATCCAGCCATTTTGAAAGGAAAAATTGCAAGATAGAAAATATTGAATCGAGGTTCTAAGAAACTGACAGTTATTGCCGTAATTAGATTCTCGCGTATTCACGTCAAGTTGATAGTTTCTTTTAATATTTTGTATAAAAGAAGGGTGTATTATATACATACATTATGGCAGTATCCACGATACAAATGCTTGATCTTATACGTTGGATTGAATTAAGTAATATTGATATCAACAACAGAGAGGAGCCAGCCGCACGGGTCGATCGATCATAAGTTACGCTTGGCGCGGTCGGTCCGCTGATGGACCATCTTATCATGACGAGTTCCTCCGTGTTTCGGAAGGCTGGTTCAATTGGCATATCCCAGCTATCATTTTTACATCTATGGCAGTCGTTATGGGTCGTCAGAAGCCAGAAGGTCTGACAACCCTTACCAAGGGGTATCGGGTTGCTCAGGTAACTGAGTTGAGGAGATCTGGTACTCAGTTGCATTTGGTTAAATCTGGAAGCCGACCCCAACACAGTTTGGAAAAAGGCTAAGCAGATGGAGATGATATCAATAATATGTAGGTATTTGGGAAACAAATTAATTCAATAAAGAACCTTTTTTACCTATTATTTTTAAGCTCTTGGGAATACCATGTTTTTTCCTAATGAAAGCGAACTGATTTACTAGGTCATTAGATGACCAAGAAACGATCCCTTTAATAAGTTAGTATTGTCAATTGAAACTACTCCTCTCAACACCTGCTAGCCTGGTATTATCAAATTAATCGTCACTCTAGAGCAGATTTCGTTACATGAAAGGAAGCTTCCAGTTCAAAAAGAAAGAAAATGCAGTCTCGGATACTAAAAAAGTAATTTAGCCACTTCGTTCTTTCATTTGAGTCGTTTTGTGGTATCGCTTCCGACCAGTCTACTTCATCACCTCGAGTGTCTAAAGGATTTTTGTAATGCAGTTGGATTTTCTTGTTTTTCTTTAGTGGTTTTCCATTATAAAAAGTCGGATAATCATCGAATTAATATGGTGATAACAGTGGATAATATTGTAATGCACACGATTAGACTTGTCTATGAGTCTAACAATCATCTTAGATCACTCTTCAGAAGAAATTGGTAATATTCACAACCAAAAAATTGTTTTGACAGCTGTACTGTAACTTTTTTTATTCTATTTTTTTATGTTCCAAACTTTCCCTGTATAGTTGTTAATTTATAAGAAGCATATAAGAAGGGTGGAATTTTGTGTCAACTGTCATCCATACCGTGTTTGACGATCAATTTTTAATTGTTTCTTGTAATGAAAAATTACATATACCACATATAACCAATGTAATATTTCATAAAAAAAAATAAAAAAAACTTTTGTTTTGTTATTTTTTGATACGACATGTTTGACATAAAATTAACAACGTAAGAGTTCATGAGGCACATCAAGCTACTACAATCTGTCAAATTCGCTTAATAGATTTTAAATTTTATCGCTTAAGCCTATGGTTCATAGTGGATTAGGAAAATTCGGCAGTAGGTAGTATAGGCGGGTCCTGTTTGTACATTAAGTTTCGTTCAGGCGTTTTACGGTGCTAGTCATGAGCCGTGAAGGAATTCAGTCATGTGCGAAGGGTTGGGTGTTCATTGGCTGTTAGGCCCTGAGGGCCGATCTTTCACTTTTGAACTGATGTGTTAATTTCACAAGTACTAACAAGCAACAGCAGTAGTTCGATAGATAGGCGGATGTAGAAAAAAAGGTAGGGATTGGTTTGATCTGAACTAATTACATGACAATAATTATGTTAGTTTGTTACACAAAACCTTCTAAGCGGATTTTGATATAACTTTATAGTAATACTGTATAGAAATCTCATGAAATGTTATATACGACCCAAAAAAAAGGTTTATGTGATAAATTAAAAAAAAGAAAATTTACTTGGTATTTTTTTTGTTACGTGAATATTTTAATTAAAATTTGGAAATAAGTATAAAAAACGTCAATTAGTATTACCATAATCTTAACAATTATCGTGCAAGGGTAGTTTTTCGAAACGTTTTATTTTCAACAAAAAAAATAAAAACACAATTTGTTATCAAACAAATGGCGGTCGGACCAATTTGGCGTATTTTTCTTTTTTACAAATGTACGTCATTGTCGTAGTCCGAATACGGTTTATAGAGAAAGAAACATTGGGTGAGCGTCCCGGAAAATGGGAAAATTCTTTAAACTTGGAATGCCATTTTCTTTGGGATTTTCGTGACAAGATATACATGCATTGTTTTGTACACGGGATAGATAGGAATGCGTCTTAGTTAGTTTAACGCAGTTTTTTATTGTTTGCAACAGAATGACGTTGGATGTTGCATTTTAGTCGCGTTGGTCAAGGTAAAATGAAGAGATGAATATTGATAGTTTAGGATATATTTTATTACATAAAATATAATTGTATGTGTTAAGTCAATACAAACACAGAAAAAAATATCTTGCCCATTCAAATCAGTATTTTTTTTAATGAAACTGTGCTTTACTAGCCTAAGTCCTTCAGTTCTATTTAAAAGTTTTGAATAACACACGATGTTTTAAAATCGGTACAGTATTAGACCAAACAACGTATTTAGCTGTATGCTATACTAAGTACCAATTATTCATTATGTTAGTATTTATTATAATCATCTAGTAACTATAAAATAACTCCACTGAAAAACTTGTATACTTATTTGTTTTATACCGACTGGCTTTCTTTTCAACCACATCTCGTAGGAACAACTCCGTGTATCCGGATAAAAAGAAGCCCATGGCCTTTTTCAATAACTAACCATGTAAAACCGAAAGAATTTTTGAAATTGGTCCAGTAGTTCCTTATTAAGCACGATCAAGCAAGCCAACAAACAAAATCTTCAGCGCTATAATTTGAGTATCGATTTAAATTCAAATCGATTGTACTTTATACCACAATTGAACTGAAATCGAATGTGTAATCGAGTCTGAGAACACAGATATTACTGTTTAACTATGCAGACTAACGTTTGGGGTCCTGATTGCCAATTTACCTGGCCGACCTTCTGAACTGAGAGCCACTTCAAACTTCAGTTAGACTTAACTGTAGCCGAAGTGTTAGTTTTGAGTTATAGATAACTGGTATTTAGTGACAGATAAGTTACCGTCGCTGAATATATTTCACTAGTCACTTATATTGTCGGCACTATACTGAAAGACCTATTTTCGTAGCGAACTCATTGTGAAATAAATTTGTAAGTATTTTTGTGAATGACTGTTTGATTACTGTTTTTAGTATTTCACGACTAGTACACATATTTAACACAATACACGGGTGTTACTCGCGATGAAAAAATATTAAGGCATGTATGCTACCTCTATTTCGAAATATCGGGAGAAATTTTTAATTGCAAGTAAGTCCCTTGTGTTATGTTTAATATGTTGTTGCCAAAATAAAGCCAGCGGTTAGACCCGCGTCCGCGTAACTACTCCGCGCACACGGATAAAAAGAGTCTCTAACCTTCCTCGATAAGCTAGCTAACATGAAAATATTTTTTTGCAAATCAGTCTATAAGTTTCTGAGATTATCGCATTCAATGAAACAAAATTTTAAGCTATTTAATATTAGTATAGATTACGGTTATTGCCACGTGTATTTGAATGAGTAGGGTTGAATTCAAAGATATTCAAGGAAGTTCGATATCTTTTCTTTCAGAAAAATAATAAAATTAAAACTTTAGCAAACGCGTGTCCCGACTGCTTGAAGTTTTTTAGTACCTTACTGAACTTTGTTATTAATTGTGATGACAGATGGCATTGAATTTTGAAAATTACACCATCTCCCTTACATATTGACAAAAAGACTGGTGTCCTCAAACTATCATATCTCATTTTATGAATTTTACCTTATTGAATGTTTGAATTAGGCTGCATCCAGAAAATTTTAAAACCTCTCTTAAAATAAAATTGAAATTTGACTATATTATACATAGTTTGGATTTAGCTTGTAAAGGTGTATTAAAAATTAATACAAAAATAATTAATAATTTTAGTCGAAACTTTGACGATCTTTCCTACAAATACCAAATCACTACAGATCCTATAAATAACTCGCAGATGAGTCATTCGTACTCTCAGTAAAGAAGTACTCAAGCGTCTAGTGACCCATTTCGTCTGCGCGAGGGTGCTCACTGCTCATCACCACTTATTCACTTGCCTCGATCCGTAGAGATTCGATAATCTCTGCCATCCTGGTACACTGGCTCAATAGACAGTTGCAAATATTATATGTAAAGTAGGAATAATGCGTCATTTTGAGAATACGAGTACAATACATAAAAAAATATAATATACTACGAGTACACTCGTACTTATTAATGTCATTCATAATATGACTGTCGTATTTAGGGCCTGTTTCACCGGTTACGGATAAGTTTCAGATAGTTTATCTGGCAGATAATTTCATACAAATTTATGTAGATTGTGGCTATCCGTAACCTGTGAAACCGGCCTTTATATTTTTAAGTAAGTAATAAAATAGTATGTAATTTATTTTCCCATTTGACAGTGTGCAAGAGACATCGTAACGAAACTGTTACATAAATAAATCCGAAATATTAAATGCATGATAATTATTATGTTAGATCCACAGTAATATCAAGCCTTTTTTCGTGTTTCTAGGTTGTATCGGAAAATTAAGCCAATATGTTTTACAGTCAATTGCATACAATAATAAGGCAACAAGATCTCACAAAATTCATAGATAGGTCTTACGGAATTCCCGACAGACAGCTGAATAAGTCTTTCAATGTAGTAGTTAACATTTTTAAGCGGAAACCTGATTGGAACCAGCAGAGCCAGCAATAAATATTCACATTACTATTCTCAATATTGGCTTTTTGCAGCGTCAATATTGAGACCGAAGCAGCCCTTTGTATTTAAACTCATTGAAATTTCTTGAAATTAATAAATGAAATTAACTTATCAATCTTTTATTGTATTTATTATTGACGATCTGATAGAAGTACCTTCCTGCCACGCAGGTCACAGGTTCTATTCCCGTATAAGACATAAGCAAGCGCTTAATGGAGTCCACACGTGACCAAAGACGACGAATCAGCATTGCCATCCAACTTGGCAATGCGGCCAGTGCATAAGCATTCGCGCAGATACAGGTGCACTCTCTATTCCCTCACTCTCATAGTCCGATGGGATGGCAATCCGACATGACCGGAGAGAGATCAAAAGTTTGTAAATGTACATATGGAAATAATAACCCATATAAGTTTTATTGTATATTTATTTATTCAACTTATTTACAAGTATGTACAATACTTACTATTGTAAAAATAAAAAATACCTAAAACTAATTAACTATAACTAGTAAAAATAAATAACTAAAAAGCATCAAAAAACTCATCCCCATCGCTGTCAAATATTAGCAAGTATGGCTGATATTATATAGTAAGTCTAGGCAGTGTTATATTATATTAACACTGCGTGTTTACAGAAAAAAAAGTAAAGAAGTACGTTTATCAGTTGTCTAGTATCGATTTATGTGGAAAACTTATAGTTATCAATATAGAGGGCCCTATTCAATGCATTTGACCTATATTTAGTTGTAAACCAGCTCAAATACTGAGTAAATACTGATATCGGTTACTGACCTACACCCAATCGTGTACCAGTTGAACGGTTTGATTGATCTCACGTTTGTAGCTATACCAGAGTTTAGATAGATGTAATATGTAAATGTGCATGGCATTGGACATACCTGCGTTAGTAATAGTTGCAACTGAGTCGGTTTATATCGGCCACATTCGTAGATGTCTTAGTTATTTTCAAGTTTTTGGTCATTTCAAATGTTTAATTTTAATATAGAACGAAATGAAACTATTTATTCAAATATAATGACGCAAACAAAAAGGAAAAAAATAACAGACAAAATATTCTATCAATGTGTAAATATATTGCGCAAAGGTCATCGCGCTCGAAAGAAAGCACGAGACTTCAGCGCTGGTTGCTAACAAGGTACTTGCAACAATATACGTATAACGACGCTGTCTTCACACGAAAAAAGAAAATAACACAAAATAACGTACATAAAAATAAATAGAAAAACACAAAACATACCTTTACAAACTATAGCTAAATAAAACAGGTGAGATCGCAAGTTAAATAAATACCTAGAGTTGGTTATAATTTTGGAAATATTAACTACGACCACGTATAATAATAATATGACTGACGACCATCCGTATAATGAATTTTACTAAAATGCAAATATCCCATAGCTAAAACTTATCAGGCACAAGATTCACCATAACGAAATGCGAATAACATTTAAACGTAAAACTTGAACTGTGAGCGTAAAATCTACCAGGATCGCATAAAGTTCAACATATCTTATAAAATTTCATTTCGGAGCATCCACGTCTTGATCCTTTAGAAGACTTAAAGCCGAGACCTCAATATCTAGGATATTAGCGAGGCCTCGACCCATTTACTGCGACAGTTTGGGAGCCATCGGCACGTAGATGGCATTAATATATACTATAATATAGTGCGACTGAGCGAACGGCTGGTTTGCCTTATCATAGACATTGATATTATATACGGTCGGACTGCCATTGCCCGGGAGTTAGTTAATCTTACTATCTTGGTCTGAAGGACGGTGGGCCAATGTAAGGTCGTTAATGGCATAGATATGGCCTTTACTTAAAAAATATTCTTCTGAAAATAATTCTTAGATTTCTTTTTAATGTTAAACATTTTATGAAAAACATATTTTAAAGCTGTTTTTGGTTGATCTCAAAGAGCATATTTTATTTGATCCAAGCAGATTTTTCTCTCAATATTAAGAACAAGTTAAATAATAGCTTTTAAAAAGAAATAATAATCTTAGTTATATCAAAAACGCGAAAGTATGGATGGATGTTTGTTACACTTTCACGCTAAAACTATTGAATGTATTTTGATGAACCTTGGCTGTAATATAGCTTATATATAAATGTATGATATAGGCTATTTTTATCCATTTGCAAGAAGTAGTTACGTCAAAAAACGTTTTAAACCGCGGATGGAAGCTAGTATTCTATGTTTTCTATTATGATTGATGTAAATATGGATCAAGATCTTATACAGTGTGTATATTTTACGGAACATTCCTTTTTCATACATTTTCCCATATATCTTCGAAAAGTTGAAGAACTCTAATACAAGCAGGGGCTCCCAACATTTAAAAAGTTATTTCTACCACAGTTGGCTGTTAGTTCCTAATGAATCATTAATTACAGAAAGTTTTTCAGTGTAAACAATTGCGAAGCCGAAAACAGGCGGGCCGCCATTATCACGGTGTAAATAGCCATTCTTGTTTACCCCATTAAGCTTTCTATGTTCCATGAGAAAGTGAAAAAGTTCAAATGTACTTAAACAGTAGGTTTATGTTACTGGAACTAATTTCTGTTAACTATGTAACCGTTATGTGTTAGGTTTGTGCGCTGTTTTTTCTGGACGATTTTTTTCTGAAAGTTTATCACAGAAATCTATGGTTAGGGTCTTTTAAGAACAAAACTTGTAAGAAATAAATAATTTATCAGTTGAACAAAGTAACACTGGGTCCTATGTGCATGCGAACGCGAGCCGTGCGGTGCGACTCAATATGACGCGAAAACAAGAAACATTTGGTACCAATAAAAATATCCTACGTGAGGTAGAAAGAAAAAAAAAGAAAGAAAAGTATGGCGTACGCGGCGCGGTGTGGCACGAATTTTCGCGATCGTGATCAGTTGACATATTTGTGCGAGTCACCGCCCGCCGCACTTATTTTGTACTTTCTTAAGTTAAAATAGAAGTTATTGTAATGTAGCATATCGAAAATTTTAAAAGTTCTATCAACAAACAAATAAACAGAGATGATGATGTAGGAAGATTCGCGCTAATTGACACTCACGTAGGGTGGAGTCGCCGCATCGCACCGCGTCTCACAGCATCGCTTTGAATTCGCTTCGCAATCGCGTTCAAACGAAACAAATGACGTAAGCAAGCAAAACAAACGAAACATTTATTTCATTAGATGACGGGCAGTAAACCGATGATTACAAATAATATTGTTGCTTAAATTTCCCGCTAGAGGTCGCCCTCTATCACTCACTGTCATATTTATCTCCATTATCACAAGTAAAGGAAAACGGTGTTCTTTGGCCTATGATTGGCAGATATTATGTACTTGCGCCCGACCGCGGTTATACCTGCGTTCTTAGGAACCTATGTACTTCCTACAGCTAGAAAGAAGTAGCTTTATAACTATTCTGAAATTTATCTTTAACAATAATTTTCTTAAAGTAAGTTATGTTACCCATCTTTGGATTATGACCATCTTTGCACATTCCTAATCTCCTAGTACAATAAAGTGGGTCAGCAGGTTGTCACTTTAGTCAATGAATATAATTTATTTATTTTACGTGAACGAGATCAAAGGGTTGGCTTGCCCAGTGGGCACAAATATAAAATCCCCTTTTTTACATGTCATTGCCAAAATGGGCTGGTTGCTTTTGATTTTCATACTGTAGCGTAAATTGAGCGTATACATAATGAATATTATGTAGCTTTTTAACCCAAAAAAAATATATTTCTAATTAGTCCCATTATCATGCATCAGCATTAAAAGAGAGGTTTTTCTCGATCAACGGGCTATCTAAAATTTAATTAAATTTTCAAATTGGACCATTAGTTCCCGAGATTAGCTCAAGCAAGCAAACAAACAAAGCTATGATATTATTATTATAGACAACAATGGCTGAATTTATTTTTCGTGCCTCAATAATGTATCGGAAAGATTCACATAATGTCAGTTTTTTAAGTACTTCAAAAGCTCAATTTAGCTCCGACAATGTCACAGGCAATTTTAGAGACACCATATTATCATATCACGTTTACCAAAGATTAGAGAGGTGTACCATCCAGTGTTTTCAGTGTCATTATGAAAATTTCATCAAAGAAAATTTCGTGTTCCCTACTATAGCTACTTATCCTCACGCTTAACCTTTGTTAATAATTTATGTGGGACTTAAGAAAAGTTATCAAGTATCTTCCTCCCTTTTAACAAAGAACATTACTTTATAAAATATTCATAAATTATACTGTGAGAGTATTACGGTGTAGTCATAGGATATATTATAATGAGCGTCATGGCTGATGGTTGTCATAAATCACCATCATCTAGCTCGTAATTACCAGGATACCAGAGACTTAAAAGAAGCTGTTCAGATGCCCACGCAATTTTATATTACTGAAGTTCCTTTTTTAAACATGAGAAGTGTTTAAAAACTTATAAAAGTTTTGCAATTACAAGAAAAAGGTGCTTATATAATAGAACCTATTTAATTCGATCTTAGAAAGGAGGGCAAGTCCGAGATAGTCGAGAAGGGTCAACAGCCTAAAAGTTGGGCAGTTGTAAAAATATCGACTTTTAACTATTTGGGCAGCGGATCAGGTGAGAGTGAGTTCACTGTAATTTCTTGTCAGCCACACCGCCATTTTAAAACTAATTATTTATATTATGATAAATAGGAGTTAAATGAATTATTCATTTGAGTTTTGATTTTGATTTTATAGATATACTAGTTTCATCCTGCGGTTTCACCCGCGCCTCGTGATCAGTGGGCTATCTAACACTGTTCTTGATATTAGCATGTTCAAGCAAACAAACAAACTCTTCCCTTTTATAATATTATAATAAAAAATAGATTATGCTTTCGTCAAATAATAGTAAAAGTTTCTTCCAGTACCTTAAGCGCAAAAATATTAGAAACTCCTTTGGAATACTCGAAGTGAGTAATAAAATCTTATTTCACTCGAGAGATGTAACATTTTCCATCTATTTATATGAAATAACCGCTGAAAACTCCCACAAGGACATAAACAGATTCATCACCATAAAAATATTAGCAAAGGAAATTTTACGAGTCCATTCTGATGCAGACTCTGCTTCCTTGTATCTCATAAATTAATTTTATATTCATTGTTTGTGTTCTATGCTCTCCTGGTAGTAGTTGTTGGGAACTCGAAGCGTTTTGATTTAATTATGTTTTTCTTTGCAACTAATTTTGTTAACTGAGAAGAATAAATCGTCGACGCTAAGTTTACCAAGTGAAAAATGTTAATGTGCCTACTTTGTAAACAAAAGAGCTTTTACTGAACTTCCCAAACCTTATGGTTTTATAGTCCTAATTATTTTTTCTGGACCGCAGATTAATCATGAAAAAAATTACAAAGCAACTGGAATGTATCGTTATTAACTTATGAATATTATAGACAGCCTCGTTGGTCTAGTAGTCGCTAAGCGCAACTGCTGTGCACGGGGTCTTGGATTTGATATACGGGTCGGGCTGAAATCGCTTCGTGGATTTTATGAGAATTTCATAAAACAGCCCGGAGTCTGGATGTTGGTGATTGATACACCCGTGCATCAGAGAGGGCGTAAATGTCGTTCCTGCGCCTGATCTCTCTTCAGTCGTGTCGGTTTGCTGTCCCATCGGACTATGAGCGTGAGAAATATTGAGTGCTTGTGCACTATAATATGTCCTGCGTAGCTGGCTGATCTCCATAGAGAGAACGTCTGCTTTGCCTGGCAATCGGTTTGGACGCCATTAATTAATATGAATATCTATGACTACACTTGTGCGATTAATTTTGGCGATCTACACCACAATATCGGTATAAAACCAGTCCAAATTAACAAAAAGGAAAAACGTTTAGGGTGCTCTTTTTTTGTTACAAACTGCCGCTGGCTGGATTGAAAGTTTTCAAATTCAGTTTTGATGAAAGTTGAAGCTAAATAAACTGCCAGAAATTTTACGGAGTTACCCATAGTCATGTTTGTGACCTAGATAGAAGTTTTTCCTAGCTATTGTTTTATGCGCACAACAGAAACTATTTTTTAGGGTTCCGTTACCAAAAGGGCAAAATGGGACCCTATTACTAAAAGTTCTATGTCCGTCCGGCTGTCACTACACTAAATAGTATATCGTGAGTCGTGATATTAATTAAGACAATTGAAAATATTACACAGATCGTGTATTTCTGTTGATTTGAACATAGTTATTGCCCGATATCAATAAACTATAACAGTAACATTTTGTAATATTTGCTAAATATTGAGTACATTACTTACTTTAAATGTAAATACTCCTATCAAAATGAAACTAATATTTATGGGCTCTCATATAACAGGCCTTATTTTTGGCTGTTTTAGAGATAATTGGTACGGAACTTTTCGTACACGAATCTGACTGGCACTTGGCCGATTTTTGATAAGTTAGATGTATTGTGATTGATGAGATGAAGCTTACGGGCATAATTGTATGGTGTTCCTTCAAATATTTTCCTACGATTTTTCTGAGCATAGTGACTAAATTTTAGATTAAGATTTCAAAAAACTGGTCGTTTTACTTATTTTTACGCGTGTAACAATATCTACTATGTATGTGTTTGTATCCTTTTAATTCATTTCGTTTCCAACCTCATCATATTTATAGCAAATGTATCCATTTATTATTATAGACGAAGTGACCCGCCTACACGTAGACTTAAATACCGACACAAAATGATTTTCAATGTATTTATATATTGCAAATATGTTCTATTTTTCATGTTTAGGTATTTGTTATTATTATTCCATCACTGAAATCGGACGACTTTTTAGAAACGGCCTTCGGTTAATTGAATTCGGTTCCGAATGAATCGACTCCATCTGTGAGAATCGATTCTCCGAAAGAAAACAGTCCAATTGCTTGTTTTCAATTTACTGTTCGTATGCCTCGCCTGAGGGAAATCGTTCCAAAATATTTCAACAGATTTCATGCTAACGTAAACATTGGTTCGTGCACTAGGAGTTCATAAGATACAGTTGCATCTAGCTAAGCTACTATTTGTATGTACGAGTAGGATGTATTTGAACAAAAATATTATTGAAACCAGTTCCGTCACTAGTTCTTGGTCATTTCATTGGACCAATTTATTTCGCTGGGACAAATGCGAACACAATCATGCACATAATTGATTCAAATTCTCAACGGGACATTGGAACTAAGCTATTAAATCGGTTTCCTATTCGCTGCACGGCACTAATTAGCCAGCTATCGCATACTACAACAAAATTGGGGTATTATGCTAATTCTACAATCTAGCGCTTTGAGCGTTGAGCTAGCAATCTGCTAAGTACAAGCTTAGCGATAGTTGCTACATCATGTGCGATATGAACGCGATTGTGCTGAATGGAGATTAGCGTGTATAGGTGCTGAAACTGTGATGGCTTATTCATTTATGCGTGCCTGGTACCCAGCTGTGGTATGCGGTTATTTCATTGTTCGCAAAATCGTTCCCACATGGTTCATCTCACATTCTCTAGTTGAATTTTTATTTTGGCTGCAAGATTAATTAACTCTTGTCGGTTATCTAACAAATCAAGTTACGAGACAATCTTTTATTAAATAGTGGTAAATAAATGTACTTAAATGGTTTTTATGCACTTTGTTCAATTACTAAAACATGATCACAAAAACAAGAACATACACAGAATTTCAAATTATTTCGCAATACTATACCACAAACATACTAAAATCTGTTACATTTAGCACATTGTGCAAAATTAGTTTCCAACTTCTTAATCAGTGTCCGCGCTCAACAAAAACCGCACAAACTTTGTGCAAACTTGTATATTGCACAATGTTATCGGCATTGCAAAATCTGTGCAATGGTTTTGCTGGGTAGCAGTGTAATTTTCTTTGTTGTTTTGAATAGATCGTAAAACGATATGGTTGCTGTAAAGTTAGTTTGTTTTATAGGGAGAGGAAGCGGTGAAATGTATACTGATTTATTGCTGTTTTAGATTCAGTGTCCTGTTTCATACATATATTACACTCGAGCGCAATAAATTCTGGTCAGTTAGAAATATTGCACTTACCTCCTTCTTTCGTATCCGCGTCAACTCGTTATGTACTAAGTCAAAATATGGACCAGTGTTAAAGTTGGTAGCTGGCCCCGTATAATGTCTGACGATTATTGATAAAAAATACTGTTTTATCCTTAGATGTTAACAATATATAAATATTTCTACTCAAAAGCACTTCTTTAAAGTAATTTCCTTATATGAATAATCCTACTACTATTATAAAGGCGAAAGTTTGTAAGTATGGATGTATGGATGTTTGTTACTCTTTCACGTAGAAACTGCTGAATGGATTTGAATGAAACTTTACCACAATATAGCTTATACATCAGAATAACATATAGGCTACTTTTTATCCGGGTATGGAAAGTACTTCCCTCAGAAAGCGGGTGAAACCGCTGGTGGAAGCTAGTTTAAAATACATTAATTATGATTTCTGCTTGCAGAGAAAATGATATTTTGTTTCATAATTAAATCTTAAATTATAATATAGAACATTTTATATAAAATAAACGTAATAAAAATAAAATATTGTGTTTTTTGTTGTTATGTGGTTATATAAATAGACTGGACCGTTGTGTACAAGCGTTGAATTCGACATTATACTCGTAAGTCCATTCTATCCTAATACACATGATCCCCTAGTAGCTAGTCACTGTAGATACTGCGGTTATCGGATTGATAAACAAACAAACAGCTTACAAATTAATATGTAATAAGCATACGCTTATCTTAGTGCTTATTACACTTAGAAGATTTGTATATGTAGTATCTACTCATGAAGCTTAACTATAATAGTTATTTTACTATTAAACAGGCTGAGATATGAAGGTAATATCTCTTTGACATTGAACCTCCTTGAGCCTATAAAAGCATGATCATCTCGCTATAACTTTAGTTATTTGAGTTTTAGTGATAAAAATATCTGATAACTAACCAGAAGGTGACATTACAGGTGTAACATAAAGTATCCCAAGTCTTTTAAACGTAAAATCTTAAGCTCTTAACAACTACATACAACGATTTCCAAGAATCATTACCATGAATGGATCTCGATATAAACCATTTTCCAGACTTACTATTCAACTAGCGACTACCGACTTTGGGCGTATATAAAAGACTTTTATTTACCATCATTTTCTTGAATTTAATATCACTACTTCAATTGGTAAAACCCGCATGAAAATACATTAAATGATCTAAATTTGAAACCTTTAAGTTTGGAATTTGTACAAGTAAAATAGCTTTTGGGTTATGAGTAGCTCAAAATGGTTCGTGTAACATTACACATAGTGAGCTGCGCTCCTGAGCTTGGCTTGACACACTCCCGCGTGTCTAGATAGGTTTTGAGTTCATGTGGAAGACAGACCGACTGAGATACGTAAGAATTTGTTATATCTTTATTAATAAAGATGTTCTCTCTTGTTCCCAGTAATAGCCACGGCACACAACATAACATTCCTGGAGGTGCCTCGATACGGCGACCCCCACCAAGAAGCGAACCTCATCTGCCATTACATGAACGACCATGACGATCCGGCTCTCCACTCCGTCAAGTGGTACAGAGGGAACAACGAGATATTCCGGTTCACGCCCGGACAACAGGTGGGTTCACGAATTTTGGATACAACTTAAACATTCATTCTATCATCATCAGCCTTTTTATCGTCACACTGTCAGGCACAGGTCTCCTCTCACACAAAAAAGGATTAAGAGCGTTAATCGCCAAAAACTTAAACATCATCTCCCGAGCCTTTTCCCAACTATGTTGGGGTCAGCTTCCAGTCTAACCGGATTCAGCTGAGTACTAGTGTTTTACAAGGAGCGACTGCCTATCTGACCTCCTCAACCCAGTTACCCGGGCAACCCAATACACCTTGGTTAAACTGGCGTCAAACTTACTGGCTTCTGACTACCCGTAACGACTGCCAAGGATCTTTTTTTTATGACAGCCGGGACCTACAGTTTAACGTGCCATCCGAAACACAGTCATTGATGTCCAAGATATACTTAGAAAGTACATACAAACTTAGAAAAGTTGCATTGGTACTTGCCTGACCTGGAATCGAACCCACGCCCTCAAACTTGAGAGGTTCTTTGACCACTAGGCCACCACCAAAAACTTAAACATGTTAAATAAATAAAATATGAATAAAAGAGTCAAAAAACAATTGAACAATCGCAGTTGCGGGTTTGTTTTATGGAACACTTGATTCTCTAGCTAAGCGGCTGGACAACAGGTGGGTATGGAACTTAAAACCTTAATGATGTAGAGCTTGCTAGAAATATTGTGTTGTGGATGTAGTTCTGTATGTGTGCGTGTGTAGTTTAAATATATTATGTAAGCGTATAAGAATTAGACCGTTTAGAAAAAAAAAATAGGCAATTAACAAAATGATGATTGTATTACAAGCGGTAGAAGTGTGCTTATGTCTTTAGAATTGGGTCAGGTATTTATTTAGCTGCGAAACTTTTTTTTTACAGCTTTGAACCATATGCTTTAGCGATAAAGTTGAAACTCTATTAAGGATATTTGTAGTAGCTTGATACGTCAGTTTTTGTGGTCTTGTGAGTTACTTTTAATTTCAGTAATATCACATCTTTTATACAGTACTTAATAATAAAAAAATCTGAATTATTTCGCCACGAAGCCTAATGGGCACTTGGTTTACATCACGAATAAAAGCTAGCCCAGATAGTGGTCGAGTGAGTTTCTAGAAAAATCCATTAGCGAAAGCATTATCATAATTAAATAACAATAAACAATGCGAAACATGGACCTTTGAAGTAGCTAAAAGTGTATTTATTTATAAATAATACAAGAAAACCTTTCGAAATTCTACTAATAGGATAAAATGTCTACAAATTAAGCTTTTAAGTTAAAAAACAATGTTTCAATGTTGCTCGGATTTTCGTAAATATTTTTTTAGCTGTTTATACGTATTATTATGTTTAGTACAGAATATTTTAGATTTTAATAATTATTTTGTGGTGGTTTTAGAAAGCTAATATTTTTTTTTGTCAAGAGTTGGCGAGATAAAAACAGAATTTTGTTTTTTTTAAACATTATTTTTTACATACGCATTGTTTTCAGGACGCAAAGGCTATGATGGAATACCACATATCTTCTTCTGTGTGTAAGATATAATAGCTAGCGATATTTAAAAGTTTTTCGTATGAAATGCTATTTAAATTTCAGCGGGATTAGAGCCGAAAGCAGAAATGGGTTGTTACGGTTTGCAAAATAAATGACACTGTATAAAATGGAAATGTTTGTCCGTTTTTTTGGTATTTTTCCATGTCCGAAAATACAATGATTTTGTCAACGTATTTACATTTAAACGATTGTATTGTGTTTTTTTTTTATTCAAAGCCTTTTATTTAGGGACGTGGTACCGTAATCGTTTATGAGATAAAATATTATCTCCGAAAGCTCGTTGTGTCTAATTTTCTATTCGGCTGTAATGGAAAATATGGTTTAAGTGTTTTCAAGAGGTGATTGAATATTTGAGAAGGGAACAGGCTTTTTGTATCTTAAATGTAGCAGTAGCTATTATTGTCTTACATATTTTAGGTGTGTCGTGTTAAATATTTGTATCATTTTTATTTTTTAACTATTTATTGCCAGCGATTTCACCCACGTCGCTTGGTAAGAGTAGCTTCTAGCCTTCCTTGATGTATAACACTAGATTATTTCAAATCGGTCCAGTAGTTCTTGAGACAACCGTGTACCAAACAATGTAGGTACTGACGTGAAGTGGGTGCTCGCTTGGTGTTTATTTCAAGCAAATAAATTCTAGTAAATGAGTACCCATTGCCCAGTTTGTTTAATGTTCAGATATTAAGGCTATTACTACGAGTAGACCTAGTATTAAGTTTACGGACTACTAAAGTCGACAGCAAAAAAGCTAGTACTATTGTAAAGTACTATTGCTTCTATACATTCTTTAGTATTACGTGATAAGAAAACCTGAGCCTATCTAAAATGAACCACAAAATAGCATAAAAAACATACGCATCCTAAAAACTGGATATATGTATAAAGTTACATTTCGAAAATACTGAAAATAAAGACCCATACTAATATCTACTCTCTCTTGCAGCCACCCACAAGGACATTTAACTCCACAGCCGGGGGCGTGTCCAAAGGCAGCTGCAATCTGAACAGTTGCGCCATCAGTGTGGTGCTACCAAGGAACTATAACACGAAGCTATCCTTCACCTGTGAGGTCTCTACTGAGGGGCCCAGGTTTGCTGTCGTTAAGCAGACGAAGAATTTAACTGTGGCTGGTAAGATTTTAGGCCGTTCGTATCGAAAAAAGACCTACTCCGTATGTAGGTAACATAAGTATTAGGAGTACATAATTAGCGAGGAGGTTATAATATATTTTCGTTGATAAATAATCTAACCTATATTATCTTTTGTGGTCCGATGGGGTAATTTTTACGTAATTTGCCTAAGTTAAATAATTTGAAGTTCAAGTCACCAGAAATTACATTATTTTTAAAAGAATGTAGCGCAAAAATTAAAAAATTCTGTACTAAACGAGTTTTCACAAAAGTTTAACAATCATAGCTTATCAAGTAAGCGAGCAACTAACTTGACTTGCTAATAGACCGCTAATGGTTATCTCTTCCTTTTAGTTGTAAGAATATGAATTTTAAAATTGAAATCAAGTGGCGGAAAGTTTTTTAGCTTGCATATTGAGTACGTAGGTACTGTTTCATGGAACTAGTTGCAGGTTTTTCAGTGTCCACTATCATCATCTGCCTAGCATTTTCCCAAGCTATGTTGAGGTCGGCTTCCAGTCTTAACAGGAAGCAACTGAGTACCAGTACTTTACGTGGAGCGACTGCCTGTCTGACCTCCTCAATCTAGTTACCTAGGCAACCCGATACCCCTAGGTAATACTGGTTGTCAGACTATCCATAATGACTGCCAAAGATGTACAAATGACAGTAACGACGGCCGTTCTCTGTGTCTTAAAACTCACAAAGCGGTTGAACCCGTGCACAGCAGTCGCGCTATACCAACGAGGCAGTCAACATTATGTACACTACTTATAATCCTCCCTTTTTCTTTACACAGTGACGTTAAAAGAAGATCCAGTGATTACTGGCATACCAGGTACAGTGCAGCTCGGGGAGGACGTGCTGCTCAACTGCACCACGCAGCCGGCCATGCCGCCGGCTAACATCGTATGGTTCATCGATGGACGACCGGATAGAGTGAGTGTATTAGTAGTAAATAGTGATTCTATGCAGGTAGAGGCTGAATTTTGGCCAAAATAAAGGCTGATTAATTTTTTGGGCAGACCTAGGTGCATTTTCTAATCAAAATAATGCATGTGTCACCGCAAGACCTGATAAGATACGATGCCGATAGACGACCTAGTGATAACCATCATTCTAGGTTCAGTAAAGCTCGGAGAGAATGGTGTAGTTGAGAAGTATAAATGCCAGCACAACAAACTACCCGAAACTATATCTTTTTTTCAATCAAGTTGAAAATCTATTAAGGAAATTTTACAGATTGTAGTAGCTTGATGTGCTGGCATTTATACTTCTCAACTACATCACGTAGTTGGCCATGCCACATGTTAACTTCCTTATTTTAGTCAATTATAATTAGGTACTTAAATTCTTATGTAATGATTTCCCATTGCCCACAGACGGAGCTAGGCCTCCTAAACAACACACAGGTTTCCTCCGCCAATGACTTCGGCCTCCGGTCGAGCTGGCGGTCCCTCCGGCTACGGGTGGCCACATCCAGAGGGTTCATGGCCTTACGCTGTGAGGCCACGCAGCCCACGTGGCCTCCATACACGAGGGCCACTAATGCGACCCTGGTAGTTGCGAGGTCGCCACATTTGTCTATGTTTACAGCTGCAGGTGAGTTAGCATAAACCAAGCGTGTTTTGCTTGCTTGTAAGTGTTGGCTTACATTGTCAAACACGGGTCCTCGTCAAAAGTCTTCAGAAACAATCAATTAATTGGTACCTTCCAGCTTATACGAATCTACTGCTGCCGTTTACTTGATTGAAATAGAAAAAAATTAAAAATGCACACCTTTCGTCCTTATTTTTCATCAAAAGACTGATTAGCATGCCATGTTACCCTGGTAGATGTAATTAAGACAAGACGGGATGACTTGCATAGTTTTCCACGATTCTGGTGTAAACCGCTTAATTCCCTCTCAAGGGTTATTTGTCTAATTTCGTAAAGGGTTGATAGCGATAAGTTTCGAGTCTGCGCGAGTTTTAGTGAAGGTTTCAAACTATTCGGGAACTCGCGAGATATTTGAGCTGAACTTTATCTACTTATCCTATACATTTTGCTCATAACAGGCTGGCAGGTATGTTACCCAGTTGAATGTTTTTGAAATATTTCCTAAACTTGTTAACAACATGAAAAATTTTGCTTTTAAATTAAAATCAAAGATATACATAGTTTATATAAAGACTTCAATATTTTTGAGCATTCTCTATTTTATACAGTGAACAAAGTATTTCTCATGCCACTCAACTTACAATACGTGCGCTGGTTCAAATTTTACATGCTCTTTCAACAACAAAATAAATAGTCCAATTTTTGATTTTGCATAAAATTGGACATTGACAAAAGGCCGAGCCATGAGCAATTTCTTGCTCAAATGGCTGGCTACTGGAGTAGCGGCAATTTCGAGTTATCATGGACGCACACGAGTCTCAAATAACCCGTCTACTTCGATAGCAAATCTATTATTGGTTGGATGGTTTTCTCCATTATCAAAGAAAAGTTAATAGCCCGAATGCTTACGGCTCGGCGGACGAAATATACATACTATAGAGCTGTGTATGCTATATTAATGTTGACTAGGACATTTTCTACTTGCGTGAATATGAAAGTAAACGTTCGATGCATTTCAAAAGGCTTTATTGTCCTTCTGTGAACGTTGCGAAAAAGAGATGGTACTAACGGCGCGTATAGTTTCATCTCTCTTGCACGCTGAAACAATGATAACTGTAGCTTGCATGGGTGATCTAACACAAATAGGTGATCGGTTCGTTTTAAAAAAATCGGAATTTTATGTCAAAATCCCTTGTATATAGGTCACAAATTCTTTCTAGACCCAATCTATCTATTTATCTTATCATCATTCGTTTGTTGCAGGTTCAAGCTCAACCATATTGGAAGCAACAGTACTGATAGTCGCGTTGTGCATCTCAGTACATATATTTTCTAAATACAGTGCCTTGAGTGAAGTCTAATCGATGCTGTAGGTGTCAGCTTAAGTATCGAGCGATTAGTATAGTTAGATATCAATTGTATCACTTGCGATGTTTACACGACAAAGAGGGGAAAACTAGAATACCGGTAAAAAAGGAGGAAAGGCGATTTATAATCGAAATAGAGTTGATGCTCAAGCTTTTACTAAGTATGCAGCCATTTCAAAAGACGATCTCATTGTTGTCTGAGCTAGTTCTAATGTTTTTCAACATCACTCTCTTAGATTCCGCTGTTCCCCTGGTACCACTTCACAAATACGACTGACTGGCGTAGCGACGTAAAAAGCACAATTATGTGCAAAAAAGTGAATGAGAAAGACGATCGTTAGGGTAAAATTACCATAATAATACACTATCCATCCAAGTACCTACTACATCAACATGTAATGACAGCAGTTAGTGATTTGTTGGGAATGGAAAATTGTATTTTGCTTCTACTTTTACTCGGATTCTTCCCCGGTAAATATAAAACATCTTTCAAGTAAAAATAAACAGCATTCCCATCTGCAAGGAAAAACAAGTAACCGTTAAATTATACGTTTTATCATTCCCATTCAACATCAAAGAATTTTCACTCTCAAAGAATAAATAAATTCTCGAATTATAAATATTTATATCCATATACACGTTCCCTGCTATGCAGAGTATCAAAGAGTCTCCGTATCAATTGTATCCTCGTAAATACATAACACGAACAATCGTAGGAACATTCAGTGATGTTTTATTTCCGTGCACCATTCAATATTTATGAAATCCTGGTACATACAATCAAATGTGAGTCTCTTTTCGCGTGTAAACATTGTATGCCTAGTAGCTGTGTTCTTCGTTTGTAGAAAATGCAACGTAAAATGTTCTTGTTTCGATAGTAAGGAATTGTTATTGTTTAATTATTCTACAATGTACTAAGTTTACTTAGGTATTATGTACATGATTTGATATCCTATTTTCATTAATGTGAAATGGGCGAGCACCGCAAAAGCGATTGATCGGTGATCATCGTTATACATCTTCTATTGCTCCCAAAATTACTAAAAGATATTTGGAACCTGACTCCCTATTATTTAATATTATTCGTTAAGATGTAAATATTACATGAATCAAAAGTAATTAAATTTGAAATAAATAAAAAAAAAAATACATTTTCATTTAGGAAACGAACGTATACCAGCTACATTTTGGATGTTCTGAACTTGAAAACCAATTAAAATCAATTACACAGTGCATTCGTGACCAAGGCCGCATAAACGATATGGAGTAAAAAGAACATATTTGAAATTATGTTAATATATGAGTTTGCATCGTCCGCATGAGTCTATAACGGCCTTTGCAATGGTACTGGGGAATTCGAGCCTCAATCCTTTGTCAGGTTCCATGAGCTTTTATAGCACTTTGACCGTACCTACGGCTTTACTCGCAATAACACGCTGTTTTCTGTTATCACATTTATTTTTGATGTGATGTGAGTTTTGATGTCGGCAGCTATAGAAGTTTCAAAGTAAGTGGAGAGTCGAGTTGGAAGTTTGTTTTTGTTTGTTCTCCTACAAAGTATGGAGCTGTATTTTAGATAGGAGTAAATGTGAAAATAATGCTCAGTAAATTATAGATAGGGTCTTTCTTTTATTAACGTTTTTGTGTAAGTATTTATAACAAATTTAAACGATAGAACACAGCTACGTCAAAAGTGATAATTGTAATAAATAATGTCGTAAAAAAAAAGTAAAATATTATTATAAAAATCAATTATTCTATAAATAGCAAGCACTGAATTTCGATGTTTTATGTCACGAGAAAAAAATAAAATAAAAATTTGTAATATTTACATATGTTGGGGGAGGGGGGCTGATGCGAATACGAATAAGTTAATGTAATGTACAGAGTAAGGGCAAGCCGCCTCGTGTTGACAGTTAAGCGGTAAACTTCAGTTTCATTTGGCCGTTAAGTTGCCGTATAGTTTTAAAGTTAACCCACTTCATAGTTGATGTACTGTTACAGTTTACAAGTTATGCCAGATACAGTTATCAGCAAAGATAAGAGGTTGAAAGGCAATCAAATTTTCTTAACACATGCGCAAGTCCGCCCTTCGATTTGTCTTAAATATTTCTTTATTGTTCTATTGTTACAACTAAGCAATTTAGCGGTCTTATATTATTAAGCAAATGGGATAAATTATTTTCAATATGTCTAGTAAAGTCACAATATTATAGTCTAAAATTTTAAATACTTTTCCGATGGTTAATTTTCACAAAACATTCATAAACTAAGCCCTACATAGGTAGATTTTGTAACACGGAAAAAATATATTTGCTAAGATGATTACCTATTAAAAATTCCGTGTGAAATGGTACATTTCTATTTTTGCATAAATTGTCCGCCATTTTGATTAACTGTCGACGCGATGACGTCAAGTTGTTGTTAGAATACATGTTAAACAAATTTTTTGTACGTTGTTTAGTTTTATGCAACGAATTTATATATTTTTTTTGTATTTTCATAATGCTGTCATTTAGTTTAAAACCAGTATGTATTATGCTGTATTTTTTTAAATCTAACCTTATGCTTGTCTCTGAGTGAAAGTGATTGTTTGTAATATATGTTCTCCTGGTAACGGGTAAGTCAACAATTCTGATACTGCAGATCCAATTGGTTACAGAGAAAATTCAAATTACTACTCTATTCTGTAGACATATTTAACGTCGATTGACTGATTACAAAAAGTCATACAAATAGCAAACATCACAATGTATTGGCTGGCTGCGCTTTTCCAACAATGATCGTATTTCAATGAGCTACGGCAGGCAACATAACTGCGTTCAAATTTCGAACAAAAGTTTGTTTACACGGGACGGGACGTAACGTCAACGTGAATGTTATTCTTGTCCAATTCAAACCAAACAAAATGTATGAAAACCAGTACGAAAATGACAATGAAAAAGTCAAAATGTCAAGTGGATTTTATAGAAAACCAGTTAGAACTTATCGCCGCCCCATAGAAGTTTATAACCATATTCGTAACCATTTTTTTTTCAACCAGGAGAGCATTCAAATTTGGAGGTTACAAAACAGATATTTAGTCTCTTCTGTATTTTTCATGCCCTAACGTTCCTATAACTCTTCTATTGTACATAATATTATATACTTATATAGCATTGTATTAATTTGGTGCCAAACTTTGGGTACCTCCTTGTTAATAGCAAATCACTCAAATTCTAGCCTTTGCATTTTAAAATGTTTTTACCAGCGAGTGAAAGTCTGTCTTCATATAAAACGTTGTTTTTATGGTTATTTAATGTGGCTTTCAGAGGATGAACAATCTATTTAAAGTACCTAATTACTTCGTGTATGGAATAAATATGAAAATGTAATGAGATCTTACGCATGGAATATACCTGCTGTCCGAAAAAAATATATAATTTTTTCCCCAAAAACGTTATGGTTTACTAAAACAACAAGCAAAATCTATTCTTCTTTTGTTTCCTAAAAAATGAAATTCCAGTATTTTCCTATTTGCGAAAACGCAGAATCGCGCGTAAAACTGTAGTGACGTCATCAAAATTCATGAATCCGTACAATCCCGTACGTAATGTGATTTAAAAACGACTGACGGAGCGCGGCACGGCAGCTCGTGACGTCACTACGTGTAACATTTGAACATATTCTCTGTTCTGCTGTATTCCTGGTACAGAATCAAACGCATATGTCATATTCGTACATACAGGGAGTTTTTATTTTTAGTTGGTTGGTTAAATACATAAAATATACGCTTATCTGAGCTTCGAAGAAGTACTAAGATTTTCTTTGGATTTGAAATAAAGTACAGCAAGAGCAACATCCTAAGAAGAGTTTTCTTCGCGATGATCTCAAACCCGAATCCCATTTATAATCGATTTGCAATAAAAAATACGCAGTCAAAATGTTCCCAACACTTTTCCTCTCAGAATTTCAGATCCAGATCACCCACATCGAACAATTTAGATGTTCCATATTCTAGAATTTTCTTAAGACATCGCATAAGGGTGCTAATGAAGGCATAAATTTGATTTCTATCGCCGAATTCGCACGCTCGAGCATTCTTAACAAGGTCGGGGTACAATGGTAGCAAATGATGGTGCTAGGGTGTCGAGCGTGTCGGCACATTGTCTACAAAATTCGCTTCTTTGAGTTTTGATCTTAAGAAAAAGTGGTTTGAGAGAAGTTTTATTGGCTATCGGAGACAAAAGTGAGGGAAAATTCGTATAGGTTAACAAAAGTTGGTACGGATAGCAAAATTTATGCACGAAGTATTATTCATTCAGCATATAGGTAGATAAGAACAGATTTTTATTGCCTTTTTTTTTCTTGCGAAATCCAAAATAAAATGACGATGAGCTAGAGATAGTGTGAGACTTACTGATTAAAACCCACTATGTTCCTTCTATAGGTCACTGTGTGCCAAGGCCACGGTAACTCTTACGAACAACCCGCAACCCAGATTTTTATTAGGTACCTAAGATAAAAATTACCATTACATAGAAGGAGTACCGACGCAGGTATTAATAATAATAATATCTAGAATAACGTTATAATAAATATACTAATCAATATTCCTTTGAAGTTGCAATGCATAGTTTAAGATCTCAACATACATTTTGCTTCCATTGTTAAGAAAGAAAGAATAGTATTTTTCTTCAAAGAATGACAGAATATTTTGCACTGGCAATGTTATAAAAACAAAGTGAACTATAAAATGTAGTAGTTACAAAGTTTATTCAGTGAATTTTCTTTGCTAATAACATCGTGATATTACATTGTCTCCGAGAAATGTAAAGAAGGAACACTTTCCGCTGTTTCAAACATTTGAATGCAAGAATTCTTCTGTCACTTGTCATGCCAAACTATAAATAATATTAAAGTTATTATTGTGTAAATTGTATATAAAATTAAATACAGCTAGGTAGTTAAAAATGTCTAAATTTAATAAATCTATTAAAAAAAAAATCTATTGACGACTCTTTTTGTGACTTGTTTTAAGTAATTGGGAGATGTTTCCAGTGTGTTCATAATTAATAATGTTAAGCTCATTATGATATTTTTAATTATGTATGTGAAATTTCAGCTGTTCTCGCCATTAGATATCACAGCTATTCAAATTACGAATATACAGTATGTGTGTGTATGTTGAACCCGCTTGTTTTTAACTAGGTATGTTCCTTTATATCCATATTTACACTATTGTATATAATATGTAGTTATAATTTACAAAAAAAAACATGATAAATTAAAATTAACCTTTTAATTTAAATGAAATCTCCCAATTTATTTAAAATAAAATAAATATTATAATTGTAAAATTTAATTTCCACGTGACTTGTATTTTCTGTTTATTAGTGATCGTCCACGTTGTATAAATATTGGTCAATTTTGAACACTATCAAAATATTCTGTGATACATTCGTTTGTTAGTTTAATATTGCATTATATAAATATTATGTAACGTAATAATAATATTGTCATTGGGTGTCACGTTCTTAATGGCGATAAATAAATGTATTTAATGAATTTTATGCATTTTCATTTTCAATTCTATACGAAATTTAATTTCAATAAACTATCAACTTGTTTCAATATGTGTCAGTATTGTGCCATACACAATTACACACGTACACAAATTAATTAATGAAATCCTAATCCACATTTGGTTCCATATTTAATTATCTATTAAATCGAACCTACAAATTAACCAAAATATTTTGCTAATTCCAACTAAATCTGTCAGTTAATATAGTAAAAATTTAATTATCTAGCAATATTAAGAGGAGTCTGTATTGCTACTTATATGAAACAAACCATTTGTAATTACTTACATTAGTGAAAAATGAGGCGCATTGACATAATACGGCGAATTCAAACAATACATACAGTGAGAAACTAACAAATTGCAAAACAATTGCAAACACAATTTATCCACGGCATCTCCGAGCACAAACAACATTTATTCTTCCTCATTTTACAGGTAACTAAAAGTATATTTTTACACAAACAGCATCGTGCAATTTTTATTCCATTCATACAAACATTTTGAACGGTACAATAACACGGAATCGCAAACCAACCGCGCATTAGAAGAAAAGAGGACGCTAGCAACGATTTACGGGTCGCGAACTCCGAATAGAGCGGTTTTTATCGCAGAACTACGTCGCTTCATGCTCCCCTGGTATATTTTTTATAAAACACACATATAGACAGAATAAAATTTACATTGCTGCAAAAACAAAAACTTTAACGAGTGGGACTCGTCCCATTGTCTTCTTCTTATGTCAGCCTGGTATGTTAAATACGTGAAACACAAAAACTCCCTTTTCTCGAAATTAAAGCAAAGAAGGTACTAAAAAAGGTATAAAACAAACAAACATACGGAGACCCCTTTTGGTGCGAATATGAAGACCGAAAAATAATAAAGCATTTTCGCTGAGTTTTTAATACAGAGCGAAAATTATTATTCTTAAAATCTGAATATATTTCAAGGAAAATTCACACAATTCTTACTCCGGCGTATAAACTTCTGATGATACTGCTTCATCAAGGCTTCAGTTTCACCTACTAACATAATTATCGTTATCTCTCTCTTTGGTTCTGAGAAGTAGCAATACTAAATACACTGTAGGCCAGTACACTAATCTTCAAAATTACTGAACAATTTAGAACAACAGGTTTTATTAGTTTAAAAACATTCGGTCACATCGGTCTGACATCCCACGCGTAGTCAACTACTAAAATGATATTTAATTTCTATGGATGTATTGCAGAAATAAAATTGTTCTAGACAATTTTATTTCCAACAATAGCGGCTATTGTGTAAACTTGTTTCCATTTTATTAACATCAATGTTTGCCTTTTATTACTTTCTCGTGATATTTAATTTCCACCGCATGTCAGCCACACGTGTTTATATCTCGGTTTATGTAAACACGTTGAGAATAATTAATTCCCGCTCAACGTGAATCGTGATTATGCGCTTAAAGCCGCAGTTACTGCTCTCCTGGTCCCCTTAAGTTACGAATTGCAGTGTTTATTACTTATTAAAGTGTTTTGTTTTTGTTGCATTTCCTTATACGAGGTAGTGTTAATGGATTTTGTTATTTGTTATATGATAATAAAACGTTATATTCCAGAATGTCAGCTATCGGCATACCAAATTTTATCAAAATTGGTCCAGCCGTTTAAGCTTGAGAGAGTAAAAATATAAAAGCTTTCGTTTTTATAATATTGACTATTTAAATCACTGTAAAACTCTCAATCTTTAACTCAATTGGGTTTTCAACTGCACTAGATAACCATAAAGATCATACAGACGAAACCAGCTAAACAAACGCTGAGTCATAAACCTATATACTCGTACTCGATGGGTAGTCCTAACAATTATCATCTCGTCTACCAAACCAATCGACAGATTGCCTACTAATCTATTTTCCCTGTATCCCATTACAATAACCACGCCAAGCGATAATTACTGTAACCGTCGAACACATTATCGATCCCTAACATGTTATTACTCGGATCGTTTTTCGATGCCCTCTGATATCTTGTTATAATCCCTCAGGCGTCTTTTATCTCTCTGATTGAGAAGGAATAGGGAAGGAACTGATAATAATATAAGCCAAACTGTCTGGGGATCGGAGTAAACATGTTCATTCAGAGATAGTGGCTCAGATGACTGAATATTCTTTGAAGGAAATGAAGATAGAATATTGTCTTCTATGCTGCAAGTTTATTATATTTTAAAAATATTATGCCAAGTAATATCTGCATGGGTAGATCGATCATAAGGTTAAGCAACACTTGGCGCGGTCGGACCTTGGATGACCATTTTGTTATCATGAGTACCTTCGTGTTTTAGATGGCATGTTAAACCGACTGTCATTTGTACATCTTTGGCGGTTGTTGTGGTCAGAAGCCAGAAAGCCTGGCAACCAGTCTTACCAAGAGGTATCGGTTTGACCAAGTAATTGGGTTCTGTAGGTCGGATAGGCTCCACGAAAAACACTAGTACTCAGCTACATCCGGTTAAGACTGGAAGCCGACCCCAACAGCTTGGGAAAAGGCTAGGCAGATGTTGGTTGTGGATTAGGTAAAATTTAACTATTAATTTCACGCGATATTATTGAGCTTAGTGACAACAGTAGATATGACACCGAATGACACCTATGTCTTATTGTTACAGCTATAAAAACATACAGCTGGCGTATAACTTCATCAATTTGTAACGATAGAATTCCATCGCACCATTTTTGGCTAAATATCGATACAACATCCAAGAACATGACATAAACATCCCTAATTATAACAGATATGCCAACCCACATCAGTTTAAACATCCATATAATATGAAGTAACATGATAATAGAATTTGTGGCGTTTTTGTTAACGTTGTCAGAAGGTACAAAAGCGATACCTATACTGGAAATTTCGAGAATATAATATCGAAATCCGGACTTACCTTCAGGCATGCAAAATCGAATTAACAATGAGAAGGGTCCCTTTGATATTCGTTTAGGAAAATGTTGAAATGCAACAGCTAAAATATAGCTTTATTTAGAAATAGAATTTATTGCGAATATTTCTTTTATTGCTATTTTATTTTAAACTTTGTTCCAAATGGATGAGGTTTTCAGTTGGATGAATTCGGGTTTTCAATTTGCGAAAATGATTAAAGTCCATTGGTTGTGTTTCATAAAAATGATTTTCTTTTTATTTATACGTATATGTACATATATGGTTTTATCGAATGAATTATGCATGCCTTTCTTAAGATTTCTGATCATAAGAGAGTTTGTAAATGGTAGATAGGTATAGTGTTTTTTTTTACAATAAAATTATACTGTTACTTTAATTTCGCCATGAACTTTAAACACATGGAAGGATATTTAAGAAGAGAGTTTTATCCATATATCAGTTGAATTGGGTTGTACGTAATAAAATACCGGAGTGCGCGATGTTCCGCATACATTTTTAAATTTATTGCTAACCAACCTCACTACCTTTATAATGCAACATGTTGGTTACCATTCTGGACGTCTTGGATGATGCTGAAGCGATATCGTTTCGTTTTAGAAGAGGTACCTGTTAACATGTCTGATGTCCTAGTAGTTTTGAACAGAATACTACAAAAATCTTAATGCAAAAGTGAGAGATGTTTGGTTGTATGTCTTGTTGTGTATGTACTGACTGAAGAAAAACCGGCTTAGTCACTTGGAATGAAATTTGGGAGCGAGATAGGTACTTTAGATAGCTATTTTTTTTGGCGTAATAAAACTAACGAAACAAGCTAGTAAACTGGTGTAGAGAATGGTATTGATTAAGGTTTTCAAAATCTACATTATTTACTTAAATTGTAATTACAATCAAAACACTAATTATAAATCTGTTGATGCCAAAGTTGTTTACCGAGATGTGATGAAAAGCTTTCAGGAAAATAATTAAACCACAATGCCATTAATAAGAACAATAATTGAATTATTATTACGGAACATTTTACTCTGAATTCTGTTGTGTTGATTTAGTTTATTTTTAACCGACTTCCAAAAAAAGGAGGAGGTTCTCAATTCGGCCGGTATGTTCTTTTTTATTTTTATTTTTTATGTATGTACACCGATTACTCCCAGGTTTCTTGTCCGATTTGTGTAATTCTTTTTTTGTTCGATGCAGTATACTTGCCATTTGGTCCCATACAAATTTCATCCAATTTGGTTCAGTACTTTTTATTTTATGAGCATTTGTTTGATTTATGTGGATGATGTTATAAAGGGCTGGTTAATGAGAATTTCCCACAAACTTGAGTTATGATAGCTATTATAGAAGGTATGGAGTGTATAAATGGATGACGAAACAAGATTTTGGACCTGATGAAAAATTTTTTACAAAAAAATAAAACCGACTTCAAAAACACTGAAAAGTGAAAAAAAAAGCTTTTAAGTACATCGCTCTAGAAGTCGGTGTCCAAATAAATACAGTATTACAGTTGCAACTTCTTGACACCGACTTCTAGAGCGATGTACTTAAAAGCTTTTTTTTTTCACTTTTCAGTGTTTTTGAAGTCGGTTTTATTTTTTTGTAAAAAATTTTTCTGGTATCAATAAAATAGAATGTACGGAGGCCGGTACATCAACCTAACTCAATCTGTCAAATTCCTTTAAAAGATACTTTATCACTGAATCATATGGTTCAAAATTGATTGGGAAAATTGGACAGTTTCGGGTAGCTTGATGTGCTGGCGTCTGTACATAAAAGCGAGCATACTAGTTAATGCCCAAATTTTGGGTCTGTGGTACATGACGTAATTTCTACCGCCTCGTTAATTTCTACAAAATGTAAAAGCAAGTCAGCAAAACTTGCTAATTATGAGCCAAGACAGATGAATTAGCAAGTCTAATTTCCCTAGTCATAAATATTATTATACTCAAAGAGCTAATCAAGGCGAATAACTTGACTCCAGAAATTAGGTGATACAGTAGGCAGAAAGTTTTTAAGTTAATTCTGAAGTTATATTGAGGAGTATCCGAACTTTGTGTCTAGTTCCATCTGGTCACAGTTATTTGAATAGCCAAGTTCAACGCGAAAGGTCGTTGTCATTATTTTGTTCTCTATGGTCGTTGTTTTTACTTGTGCTTATTTACCTTATTTGTGCTGTTGTTTTGTTTATTGGTTTTGGCCTGTGTCTATTCCAAGAATTAGCTTTAGTTCAATGGCCCGAACGTGAACTTTATCCTTTAGCGTCGTCTCAAGCTATTTGGAGCTTGATGCAACTTGTCTTGTATTTGTATCAATGCCTTTTTAGCTGTGTTTTTGTAAATTATTAAATTCTGTGATATAAACGCCATTTTCATACTCACAATCTTCATGATTCCCAACATCAATTTTCTCTATAAAATGTAACGTCATGGTGATTAATTTTGCAGTTCATCATTGCATCATCCTTCAAACACATGTTCTCCTAGTATCTAGAAACTAACTTGAAGTACCTCATTCGTCTGTCCATTCCACATTTACACTTCCATCCACACAATACGGCCACCATTAATATAATATGACATCTCGCGTCGTACACGACATGGTGAGGCTACCGACTTGGCACGTTTTCGATTCTATTTAAAGCTTCTGAATAGTTAATCGGCGGATCTCTCTAACGGAGCGTTAGACCAAGTTACCGTGGCTCTACGGGTAGCTGTCAAATATGTATGCCACTGGTTAGCTGGCAGATAGTTAGGACATTGTTACCGTTAGTGTATTAGGGTTAGGGTTTTATGATACTGCAATATGTGGAGGTAGTTTTCTTATGGTATTGAAATTGGTTTCTGTTGCTTGAGTAGACTGGGCGCAGAATTTTGAAAATTTTGGATTTGAAAAGTAACTCACTAAAATATGCCTACTTACTTTTTTGTGTAGTGCAGCAAAACTGAAAAAAATATCATTGTTTTATATTTTAAAACAATTTTGAAAACAACGAAACGGAAAAGAACGCAGTATTTTAAACTTACCTTCTTTTTTATAGGCGACATCATATAGGCTTCCACTCATGCACAACACTATATTATCCACACAAATCTATTCGTTATCAATACGCTGGCTGGTCAAACGGAATATCCCAAGCGTATTTCACAATAACACCACGATTTTCAGCCAAAATATCCTTCAAACAAACAATCATTTGATAACCGAACCAATGAATTGAAAGATACGTTTTCGAGAATTCACAATACGGCGAACTATTGAATCGCCGTGTTGTATACTCCGCACACTGGGCGACTATTTAAAACATGTTTGAGTGTCCGTGGACCGTAAAACTATGTTGTCATACGCGGCCACGTGCGGGTAGTTCGAAATTTAGATTATTGTTCCTGTTATGAATATTTTGGTGGCTTTTGTGCGATATTTTTTGGAGTTTGAATAATTTTTCGGTAAAATTTTATGCTGAATTTTAGATGGACTCGATAGAAACGCGTGTAGTAGTGATGGCGTTAGTTAAACGGGTTTTAGTTTATTGGGTACGGTTTATCTAATAAATGGTCGAGGCATTTTATGATAGAAGTTTAAATGAATAAAGTATAAAAAGTTATAGAAATAAAATAGAAGACAAAGCCGAAAGCAAATTATGGTGATTACAAAAAAACACTGTGTCACAAACAATCCACACGAAATGTATCAAAAATATGTTCACAGTAACACCGTAAACAACTTAAGGGACACCACAACACTCCGTTCCATATGTTTTTACATAGCTTAGGGTAAATCGAGGGAACCCGCCCGATGTTGCCACAGAGAGAACCCTTTTACGTAACCCTACATAATACACTCAAAAACAAACTCCTACGCTTGTATCAAATAATTTTGTAAACTCATTTATCGTGTATGTCATAGGCCGCAGGCTACCAGGAATTCAGAGGTAAGAGGTACTTATCTCGTCTCATAAGTTTCATAATAAGGTAAATTGAATTAAGCTACCTTTTCAGAACATGTAATTAAATCTGCATTTGCGGAACAGTGGATAAGAACATTGTGATGTAAAATTTTATAACGGAATGCATCACGGAGTGACAGCCTATCTGGACACCTTAACCCAACTTTCTTTAAATATAAATTGTGTGGACAACCTAGAACACATAGATACAGCCAGCAGTCAGACTTACTGACTTCTCACTACCCGTAGTAAATGTCAAGATATACAAATGACAGCTGATCCATGAATTTATTAAGCGTGCCATCCGAAACACGGAGAAACTCGCCATGACATAAATGGTCACCATCAACCATCAACGGACCGAACGCACTGTTTTACTGTAATGTCTAACATAATCTACAATAGAAAATAACTAATACAAAAAACATGTTACATGGTTAGCGCTTAAGCGTAGACTCCTATCTACGCCTTATTCTTATCTCCACGCTTAGGCTGAAATCCTAGTAATATCATTTTACAAATGTGGGTATTTCAGCAATAAAAAAGAATCGTTAACATAAAAAGTAGATCGGCCTCAGATAGTTAGGACCCTTATCACTTATATTACTGTCCGTCGTCTCCATGTCAGATATGACAGAATCTGAAATAGGTCTAACACTGATAGTGCTTTTAAACTTAACGCTTTTGTCGAATAAATCGTACCTGGAATGCTTATCGAATGGAGAATTGAAATATCAGCTGTTCAAAATAAAATAACAGCATAGGTTATGTCCCTGAAGGACAACCTCATTTGACCTATCAATAATGCCTATGTTATTCTGGCTTGTGGCTACGTAACACCCGCTCGAATCGATTGATTATAAGGTTAAGCAACGTATTGCGCGATCGGTTTGTGGATGGGTAACCATTTTGTCAACACGACTCCCCTGCGTCTCAGAAATAATGTTAAATTGATGATTCCCTGATAACATTTGAACATTATTGGCAGTTGTTACCGAGAGCCTTATGAGAAAATTGAGAATTTGTATGTTTGAAGTTTCTGTTTAAAAATCTACAAGTCAATAGTACTTCATATACGAGTAGTTGCAAAGTAAACTTCACCGTAGAAATAAATAAATAAAAAAAGCCTATAAAACAAATAAACTACAACACTATAAAAAAAAAACTTTACAAAAAACAAACATAAAGGCGAGCTTTAAGCTAATAAAATCGTGTTAAAAAACTACAAACATTTAAACCATTTGCCATTAGCCACTTGAAATATACCTACTTAAAACAAAAAACAAAAGCCGGAAAACTGAACACAACCGAATTATCACCGAACTAGAGTCACACAGTACATTGTCCTAATTTGCCTCATTTAACCCGTTCACTGCTCACAGTCCGTAAAAATCCAGCATGTGTTTGTTCGTAACAAAATGGGACAAAACTGAGACGTGAATACTGACGCGTATTGGATCCTTAGAGCATTTAAATAGCCGGAGTCGTCATAAGTAAAAATCTCTACAAGAAAATCTAGCAAATTTCACGCGGCGCAAGACGTGGCATCATAAACTGATAACACACTCGTGCAGTTTCGATCAAATTGTTACGCACGAAAGAAATATTAAACGGAATGCAAACTAGAGGCACAACCGTAAAAAGATAAAAATGACAGTTATTCAAATTTGGTTAAAAATCAGCAAGTTTTTAAAGGTCAATTTAAAAAAAGACAGTCCCCAGTAACGGCCGCCCTCAACCAATTCCTATGTATTAAGTTATCGCTGAATACGAGAATGAGCAGTGCTGGCGTATTTGGCAGACGGAAGGCCCATCGATTTCGTCTCCAGTTGGTTGAGTACTCTAAGATTAGACCACTCTCCTGATTAACTTACAGACTGACAACGTGTAGGCTATTTGATGTTCGTACAGCTTCGTACTGGTTAGTTTTACTGTTAGTAGTGACGGGTTGAAATGTCAAGCGTCAATGGTAAGCTTTGCGAGTACAGTTGTCAATTTAATACTTGGTACTTGGAAACAAAATTTTGGGATCAGTGTATCAATGATAATATGAAAGTCTGTCAATAATAATATTGATTTTTATAATAAAGTATTCTTCTATATATTGCATACTTTGCTATAATGGTACCGAATTTTTTCGTTTATTTCACTTTAAATTACATTTTACAATATAATTTTCTATCTCGGTATCGGAACAAGGTCCAAGCTATCGGTGGTCAGGGCTCCACAGACGGGACCTTCTGAGAACCTTCTTCGTGCCGTATCCAGAAGTACGGCTTTCTGCACCAAGCGCTTGATCCAACCGTCTAACCACGGTCTTTTTAGAGCACAACATTTTTTATTAATAGGTAATTATCGTTTTAGATTCGTTTAATATCTCACCAAAGAGTAAATAATAATTAATGGTATTTATCATTCCTACTCATTATCATCATCACAGCCTTTTTATCGTCCCACTGCTGGGTACAGGCCACCTCACCCACAGAGAAGGATTGAGTGTTAATCACCACGCTTGCTCAATGCGGGTTTGGTCATTCCTAGCCGTTTTCAGTCATATTCTTTTGTGCCAGGAAACCCGTGACGCACGATATCTATTAGTACTATATCACCATCTTCCTGCAGAGAGCTAGCTGGTCTTATCCCATATGTATGGGGTCGTCGCAGCAAGTTTTTTTTTATTCTATACTCCAATGCTTTATTCTGCAAATTTGTTTAACGAGACAAAATTTGCCACTTATGTATTTCAAAAACCACGACAAAAATCTTCTTTTATATTTATCTACCACTTCGATAGTGTAGCAAATCCCTTTGATACACGTAAGGGTAGGGGCTGCACGCACGCAGCACGCATGGACGCGAGCGCTCGCGTCACGCACGGGCGCACACGTTGAGCGCAACCGTCTATCGCTCGCTAGAATACGTTGTGCGAGTTCCGGCAGTGACGGGTTGAATGTTCTATGTTTATATGCTTGGGATAAAGAATTTAACTATCCGAATAGTTTTTTTTTGTATGTATGGATTTTTTTTATATCTCATACAAAACTAGCTTCACGGCAGGAGCTCGTGACCGCAGGGGTCGATTAATCATAAGGTTAAGCAACGCTTGGCGCGGTATGTCCCTGGATGTGTCCGTGCGACTGTTACTTATATATCTAAATTACATTCAACAAACACAGGAAACTAAACAAACAAACTTAGCTGCAACCTCTTCAAAAACTTAAACATACATATTTTTTTTTATCTACATAGGTATACAAATAATACATTATTACAAAATTTATATATACCGAACTTGTCCAACAAGCTTCAACTCAAATAACTAGACAAAAAAAATGCGGTTTTAACCTACTAAAACTAATAAAAGGCTTCAAAGAATTAGTCCTCATCCCAGGTCCGCAGGGTACGCTGTCGGGTGACAGCGATGAGAACAATTTTTTTATGCTCTTTTATCAGTTTTAGCACACATAAAACATATTAAAATACTACGCTTTTCCTCGATGCTAAACTATGAACGTGAAAATGAACTGACTTACATATTCTGCGTAATCCTTTTGGATAAAACTTTTTTAATGTATTCTACGAATTTTCTCCAAAATATTAACCAACGTGGCTTTCTAAAAATAGATGTGAGTTAATAAATGAACTAAAAATTCGACGAAAACGCAACTCTACTGTATACAGTATGTGGTACCAATTTTTTTATTATTATCCTTGCACATACTATATGTAACAGACAAATATACATATTTCAGAGAACATGATGTACGAGGACGAGCTTAAATAAGAATTTTGTTTTCGTAAAAAAAAACCTTATTATAGGAGATATATTTTATGCAGGGTACGGAAAAATGCGAATGTTCAATTAAGAAATATCTGCTTTCAGTAATTCTTCGTAATCGATAAATAGCCTCGGATAGGTTTCTTTACAATCAGGGAAAAATAAAATAAAAAATAATTTGGCCAGCACCGAGCAATGATCAGTAACAAAATAACAAAACTTTGAATTATTAATATAATTATGTAATACGATTACTTCTAGATAATCTCTCGTAAAACAAAAAGAAGAAAGCAAACTGTTACACAAACAAACTGCACAACTAGTAGTCTAATGATTTAACGTAATGAACCAGCTATCCCTAGCGGTTTCTCTCGCGTTTCGTGAGAACTTCTCCGCGCACACGGATAAAAGTAACCTGATTTTTTCAAATGAGTAACTTTAGCAATTTTTGAGGCTAGAGTTTTCATTTTTCAGCTTTATAATATTAACTAATTTAGATGTTTTAACAAAACTAATTCAAATCAAAACTAGCTAAAAAGTTATTGAAGCGGTGTATGTGAACATATATTTACACAGACCAAATTCAAAATTGATTAATCTAGTTTTAGTTGAGTTTGTAAACAAATTATGCTTGATCACATTTAAATTGGCATAATTTAAATCATCGCTTTATTTATTGTGCGGGTAATATTGTTCACATGTATATCACTATCAACTAGCCATGGTAGCCTAGTAATTAAAGCACTAACCTCTCAAGTATGAGGGTGCGCGTTCGATTCCAGCAGGCTTAGCATGGCAACCGTAGAAACAGGTTTTGTTTACCGGAGATTGGATATGATGACAGAAAAGTGACAGATTGACGTAAGATTTCTTTTGACATTTTCAGGCAAGTACCAATGCAACTTTTCTAAGTTATATGTACTTTCTAAGTATATTTTGGACACCAATGACTGACTAAAGGTGAAGGAAAACATTTCGAGGCTACCTGGACTATAATAGGTTATCGGCTTGTCCATTTAACTGGGTGGAGGTCAGAAAGACTGTCGCCCCATGTAATACTCATCAGCATCTGGTTAGCCTGGATACCGACCTACACAGATGATGATTGAACATAAAAATTAACTACCAAAACACATATTGTATATTACATACGAAATTTCTAAAACTATGCCTATCTTCTGCGAATAAGACCCAACAGGGGTCATTATTTCAATCGTAATTAACTCGTTTAACCTGTTAAGGGGTCCCATGGGGGGTTGAAATCAACACAATAACCCAACAGAAAGCAACCCAGCCAGATATTTATATTCCTCTAGGGACATATTTGTCTAGAAAAACAACGCGAGTAATATCTAGGACAATGTAGTATCGCGAAATAAATCATAATGCTATTGGGAATTAGCGCTTAAATGTTGAATTTTGAACTGTGTTTGTTACTCCGCTGTTTAGAAATTTCGAAAGAGTCGTATTCTTTTAATAACCCTTGTTTCTTTGGCAAAAGCTTGAATCCATGTACGATACGTTCTTTTGTCAACAGTATTCGTAAAAAAAATAGTCATACTTCTTCTACAACTTAAGAGCCTAACTCTTGTCGGTGCAGATCTTTCCACTTCTGCCTATCGTGTGCCAACTCTTGAACTTCCTTATACATACGTCCTAACTTTCAATAGTAAGTAATATAGTATATGTATATATTTATTTGTTTTTAGTATTTATATTAGTGTGTATATATTCAATCTATACTTATATTATAAAGCAGAAGAGTTTGTTTGTTTGGTTGAACGTGCGAATCTCAAGAACTATTGGTCCACTTTGAAGTCTTTCAGTCTTAGATAGCCCATTTATCGAGGAAAGTTATATATGCTACTTTTATCCGGATGTGATATTTGATAATCAATGTACCTATTGAGCAAATAAATATTCTTAATTCATTGTTGAATAAGATGAACTATTGCAATAAATATATTTTGAACTTAACTGTACCTACCAACTACTCGTACTTTACAAATAAACTTGTTTATCAAACACAACACACGTGTTGTTTCCTCCCGATCCGATTATTTCGTACAATAATCTGTGCGCAGCTCAAAAGCCGTGGAGTTCCAAATGATAATCTGTCGACGTAATGCCGCCACTAATTGAATTGATGATAGGGGGTTACAGTCACCAGGATAAAGGTTTCAATTGGGACAGGTCCGGTTGGTCACCCTGTTAAGCTTATAAGCTATTGTTTCAGTCAATCAAAGCTATCTAAATAAAATGAACAGAAGTAACTTGACATTCCAAATGATTTGACAGATACCAGAGATCAGATACTAGTTGGATACGTTTATGATGATTCTAAATTTGCATATAGCCTGCTATAGTTAATTATCTTTTTTTACAAATTGATTAACAATAAATTAGACTGTTCTAAATTGATTGAACAAATAGGTATAGAAGTCCCCAATAAAGATATCCCATCAGCCATTTATTTCATGCTAAAGCTTCCAACACAAATATAGGAGAAAATTCACCACTCAATAGGATCAGCCAACATAATACCTATGAACATCTTCAAAACCCATATTATAAGTCATATCGCTACATAATTTTAATTGTATTTACTACTTGTTTGTGTCTTTATTTATCTCTTTTTGTTAAACTGTAAGTTTTTAAATTAATTAATATAAGTTTCATCTCATTTCATTTCAACTCTGTTACATCATTATTGTTCTCCACTCTATTATTTATTAAAGTTATCACTTATATCTATAAATGTTGGTTCACCTATAATTGGCAACTGTATAAGTCCATTTTTAAGTCCTTATTCTTTTTATGTAATTTTTATACAGAAGCTGTTGGTGTACCTTTTTAAATTAAATTAAATAAATTAAATCTTCATACTCATGACATGAATATACAGCAGAAATTGAGTCCTAAAATAGTCCGACATTCCCGTCCCATTTGGTGACCCTACACTGTACCTTGAAGGATCTCTATTTCCTATGGTAATATTATCCTTCTGCCTTATGTATATTGTCATCCTACATCGTGTTGGTAAGGGGTAATAATTTCTGTCGATACGGAACATACTGTAATTAAGTGTAAAGATTAGAGTCTGCGATTGCCTGGCATGGATGATGCTTGGAGACAGAGCGTTGTTTTGATTATATAATTTAATTACAGTTTGTGGAAAATGATAAGGATTAGTTCATTGGTTTCCTGCTGACGAGGATTTGGGATTTGGAAGGATAAGATGAGAATATATACATATATTAGGAATTATTTATTTATTAACGATTTTTTGTCCACACACGATAAAGAAATACACAGGCTTAGCGTGGCCACCGTAGAAACAAGTTTTGTTTACCGGAGAATGGACATAATGACAGAAAAGTTTCAGATTGACATAAGATTTCCTTTGACATTTTTTCAAGAAATTTTTCTTTTCTCCGATCGACATAATTTTACAGGCGCGACCTGTCAACTCGCATATAAGTGATTATATGCGAGTTGACAGGTCGCGCCATGCTCGAGCAGAAGACATGTTGACATTGACAGAAAGAGCTTTGTCTTTTCTTGAGAGAATAGATATAGAATCGCCATGCTAAGCCTGCAGCACAGAAAGAGTTCACAAAGGTAATGCTTATTTCAAAAAAAATCTCTTCCAGTATACCAGCAGTTATGTTATCAAGTGTCTGTATTTTTTAGTTGAGTTCGTTGAAATCGTATTAATTATTTCGTTGTCAACTAGCTGTTCCCCCCGGTTCCACCCGCCACCTGAAGGTCTTCAAGCACCTGGATAAAATGTAGCATATGTCTTTTATCTGACTCTAGACTATGTGTATGCCTTTTATTTATAACCGATCACGTGGAATGGCATGTCCAAGGAAATATCGAGTAATTTGTATTTATATAGGGTGACTGGTAATTAGTGACCGATATTTAAACACGTGATTGTACTCATGATTACAAACAACTTTCCTGAAGAAACAGTTTTTGTTATTTTTTCTATCATTACAGCAAAATTCAAATTTTGCTCGCGCCGTCGCCCGATCAGCTGTTAGCGGCGAGGCCCCGCGCCCGCGTTGTCAGTAATTTTGCTATACTCATAAAAAAAAAAGTTTCTTTGGGAAAGTTGTTTGTAATCATGAGTACAATCACGTGTTTAAATATCGGTCACTAATTACCAGTCACCCAATATATGTAGATGGTACCAAAATCTTGTTCTCTAACGACGATATTAAGCATGCACTGTTACTTAAGCACGATACCACAGAAAGTCATTGAAAATAGGGCAGAAACTAATAACCTATTCCAGTAATATAGTGGGGTAGTCGAGAATATTGTGAACAAGTGTGACGTCACTTTCAAAGGGGTTCAAACGCCCATGCTATTGTTGCTCACGTCACATGACTGACGTTTATGGGAAATCTGAGTTGGTTGCGCTTTTTTGTATTACCTTTGTGAGGTGAGGGTTTATTGTAGAGTAATGTAATTCTCTGGATTATTATGGGGTTTAGTTTGATGGAAAGTAAATCAGCTAAGGTTGCGATACATTTTAAGATGGTGTAATGAAAAAGTATTCTTTCTGTACATTTTTTTAATGAAAATAATGAGATGTATAAAAAAAACTTCATAATATTGATAAAAATGTTTTAAGAATTTTTAAATTAAACCAACTTAAATTCACTTTATAAAAAATTGGCAGTTCATTAAACCGTGTCCGTATTATCCCTTCAGTACCAGGCGAGCATAAAAGCGAGCAGGCACGTCCGTTACACCGCATATTTGATACATTATCAGCCCGTATTCGGTTAGTGTCCGCGTCACGCTTGACGGATTCACGGTCCTACCGTAATTGTGGTTTCTGGGCTCGATACCGTACTAGGCTTTCATAACATATGCTGGTTACTATTAGAGGTTTAGAGTATTGGATGGTTACTGTCGATTAAGGGATAAATTGACTGGTATTTATTTTGTATTTTTTTTATTTGAGATACTCTAGGTGTGTACATGTGCATTTATTCATCGTTAAGGGTAATCAGAAGCCAGAAATTCTAACAACCAGTCTTCGTAAAAGGATTGAGGAGATCAGGCAGTCGCTCCACGCAAAAAAAAAATTGGTACAGGTGCAGATCACCTGGTTTAGATTGGAATCCGACTTCTTACATAACTTGGGAAAAGGCTAGGCAGATGATGTAGGTGATGTTAAGCTTTTCATGGTGATGTTAGTGGATGTATGACGGATTTATCAAAAAACAGCGGACCATGCTTGCTTCAAAAAGGACGTTCAAGAAGATTTTATCATATGACTCTGACTGAGAGAATAGTGAGTGCAATTTTATCTGCTCTTATGTAGTAAGGTAGTATATTCCCCAAATTGCTGATACCGTCTGAAATGAGGAAAAATATTTCGCTCGAAAGAACATTATTGCTTTATACTCTTATATAAAATTCACAAGTTCAGTAATGTTCAGTAAAACGTAAAAAGTAGAACGCAGGTGATACATTACCAAGTTTTACGTAGCTGATAAAGATGCAGGCTGAAGTTATGAAATGCCAGATGTTTTCTCTTTACATGTGAAAATAAAATTGTAACAGGTCTTCAAGTTTTTAATACACATTAAATATTATGCTGTGTCCTTCGCTTCAATAATAACATAAATACGAAACATTTTTTTTATGAAATTGGCAATATTTTATCGTAAATCAGAAGCATATCCACCAATAGCAGTGTTTTCATACTAGCGAATTTTCGGCTCGGTTTCTACAACCAAATCAGACGGTCAGTGTTGCGCGTTTTCGAGCTAGGTAGGTACTGGTTCAAACGATGATACAAGAAACCTTGTGTGTATAAAAACTGTTGGTGTGAAAGCGCTGAAAGTACGAGTTTCTTTTGTTCATTTTTACGGTCTATAGCTACATATTTTATTCATCCGGATAACCTGTGTAACCATCTCCAAGGAGCAATTCTCTACTAATCCAATTTCAAGTCAACTTCAGCCATACCATGAATGTTAGTCATATTATATATTTACTTCAGACGTTATTCCCAAATAAATTTACTTGAACCAAACGTTCACAAAACCACAATAATTAACCACCATAACTACCGGTTCTAGCAACCCGTTCACCAGATAACACCAACATACGACACCGACTTAGCTCGCTGACTGCGACTTCCATTAATTCCGCCTTTGACACGCCATAATGACAGGCCTGCGCCTGACGCGTATATTAACGACGTATTCAAATAAAGCCAATGTTGCCACAAAGATTCTGTGCTTTTATTGGAAAGTTGAATATTATTCTTGCTTCCTTACAAATATTATGAATGTGGATGTTAGGAAATTCACACACGATATTGCACGTCGGCAGTGAAGGTGGCGACGGTGAAGCGGATCTGATAGCGGTCCTCCGCGCGGACACACGCGACAACCGCCCAAGCGGAGTCGAAGAGAAAGCCGTTAGATTTCGCGGTCGGGATTTCCTGTGTGTAAAGTGGTTGATAGATTTCTTTCTTTTTAGGTTATGTCATTATGTGTCTAGCCGTTACCTAAGGAATAGTCTAGTCATAGTCAAAGTCATTTATGCAGGTATTCAATCAAATCAATTATGACGTTGTATTAAAATTGCTGTTTTGATTTAGAATGTAGGAAAACACATGTGGTATTTTCAGGAAGGTTTAAAGTAATATTTTATCTTTGCTTGTGCCACTAACACTGTCACATAGTGTTTAATAAATATTGTTATGTTTAAATGTATAAGTAGGAACTAGACTTTAATTTGCTTTAACATACTTAAATATAAAAAAATAACGATAACTTTCACCAATTTTATTAAACTTATACATTGTGAACAAAAATAAAATTTGAAACAAAATACCAGTATTCCTTTTTCTAGGTCGATGATTTGCTATTAACGCCTGCGACCTTTGCTAAAGCTTATGAGTTTCAGTACATATTCTTCTTCACTACAATGGACTTGCAAAAAAAGACTTCTCAAACGACATCCGAAAAAAAAAGATTAACATCACAAAAACTCGGAATACGAAACACATTAAAAGAGCTCGACAATTTACTTCATAATAAATTAAATTTTATTTTATCCATTTAAGTGTTCGCATCCATCTTCGTTCCTTTACTCCATTAAGGGTACATCCCACTGGCCTCTCTCCAAATGCGGCGATATACACCGACTAGCGACGTCGTCCGATTTTCAGAGATTGGTGATAGAGCTGGAACATAACAATATAAAGGCTTAACCAATTAAACCGGTAGAAAAGGGGGGTTGGTAACTGGAAGGGTTGATGAAGGCTAAGCTATGATGGACGAAGTATTTTTCTTGGTTGTTGGTGAATGCATTTTGTATGTAGAGATAGGAAAAAGTGCGTAAAAGCACAGTACTTTAGCGTCCATTTTTTTTATAGGTAGTATTGTAGATAGTTAATCATCAAATAACTCTTTCTCTTGTGAATGGAGCCAGAGGAAGTGTCAGGCTCTATTTAACGAAAACCCATCCATGTTCGTTTTGGAGCCCTTCGTGTTCCTGGGCCTAGATTCAGATCTAGATATAGCCATTAAGGTCATAAATATTTTCACCGCTCGCCTCCCAGTAGATGAGGATGAGTTTTTCGTCGCTTTTTAGTTTTTTTTTTGTTTAGTAGTAGTATTTTATATATTCTTAAGTCTATAAATAAAATTATGTAAATACAACAATATTATTAAACCTCAAAAAAAATCTAAAAAGAAAATATTTGTACTTTATACCATAATTGTTATCTACTTTAGTTAATCGTTGGAGAAAAAAAAAGAAAACAATTTGAAACATCAGGTGGCTCGTAATACCGAGCAATTACGTTTTTATCTTCAATTCCGAGAAACAAAGAAATGTGATTGAATACAGAACAGCAAAATAGGAAATGTAGTCATATTTTCATCTAAATACTTCGCTGTTATTAAAACATGTCCGAGATAAGCTTTTTTCATTATTTTCCCGTCTTACGTAAAACGGAACGAAAGTTTTATAACATAAACTGTTTTCTGAGTATTTTTCCTGTTGTGTTATTCTTGGGATGATGGGTGATTGTTACTTTTACTGACGTTTGGCTTGCAGGTGTATTTTCGTTCTGCCGGGGCTGTGGGTTGTTCGCAAGAGTTACTGCAGCCCTGGTACACAAAGACATGCAGAATGAATACAGACAGACGTTTGACACGTGTTTAAAATAATTTTGCATACATACAAAGTTTACCCAGAATTATTATATCAATTAATAATATCAAACTAACTCGCTATACACGATACAAAGATTGACAATATGGCCAACCATTCCTGTATCAACTACAATTTGATCGAACTACGGCTGTTAAGCCACGAATTCTGTTCAATATTACATGCAAATTCTGTACAACATACAACATTTACCTATAGCTCTAATATTGTTTAGTTCCTACAATATGTTTGACAGCATACATGCTATATGACACAAGTAATGTGAGTATTGATAGTGAGTGAAGGGATTCCATTCAAGCCCTTATCGGCGGCCATTTATATCAATAGCGACAAAGGTGTCGTCAGCAATCAGTCTTATTGCGTCGCGTAGTATCTTTGTATGTCACGATTATTGTTTTCTGTCACTTTCTACGTACCCAAAGTGAATTTTCGATTAGTTTTTGCTCTTCCATTTAAAGCCTTATGTACCTTCAACTTATCATATCATTATCAGTATACAATTATACTTCAGTTACCACCATAGAACAACACAAGTTTGAACCCAAACCTCAACAGTTTCTCACCTACCATTACCTAATTATTCCGCCCTTTCAAACGTGAAGAACTTAGAGCATATAACTATTTGGAAGCACAAATCTCTTTGGAAAAGAAGGCTGCTAATATAACGCAACAAATAAATAGTATTAGCTCACACGGGCATTTTTTATCACATTCCCAAATATCTACACGACTTTGGTCCAGCACATCAGGTTTCTACAACCTGTAGATAAAATTTCAGCTTTGTCGCTGAAGCATATGGTTCAAAGTAGGTTGGGAAAATTTGACAGCTTCGGGTAACTTGACGCGCATTCTAATATGAGTGGCGCTCTCTGTAGTTTTTGGTGGAAAGCATGGTAATGGCTTCTCCATTTGGTTTAATTCTCTAAGGTAAAGATGCATACGTCACAGCACAGATAAGGTTGCGGGTTTGGTTCCAGTCGCAAGCTGGAATCAACAGTCATTTATCTAGATACTGACACCAGCGACCAGTAATCGATCTTGGAGCTGTCTATGTTGTAGTTAAGTAAATATATTTGGACTATTCGGGAGTTGTCTAGTTTACATGAAAGATAATGTTTTTATCCATATGTTGTCCGCTTGTTTTACAGACCAGCACATCAAGCTACTATAATCTGTCAAATTTCCTTAATAGATTTTCAACTTTATCGCTGAAGCATATGGTTCAAAGTTGACAGTTCCGGGTAGCTTGATGCGCTGAGGCTTCTAATTGCACTCCATCATTTAAGAAAAAGGTTCTACAAAGACATATATCTAAGATATGACGACAGAGACTACCGTTTTTTTCTCCTTATATATAATGCGGACAATACCAAGTTGTGTGGCTACTTTGACAAATCCTATTTTATGCGGACCCCCCTCCGAAAGGATACGCAATCCCTCGTAAACCTATAGAGATTACCGTTTTTAAAAGGTGCGTTCGGAAAATGTAATCGATATGGGAGAATATTCTTTACGAGTTCAGCTTCAGTCTCCAAACAACATAATATATTATTATTTAATATAAGAATATGCTGATTTTCATCTCTGTGTAGAAACTAGGGTTATTACCTAAATTGATATTTTTGATTGATACGGATTCATTTTAAGAACCCATCTCAGCCTACGTTGTTAAAAAGGTGTTTTGATGCAAGTCAAAAACGGCAACTTTGAATTTATCCTATCCTATCATAAAGCCAAAGACTTTGTCGGCGCGGCGTTTTAGCGCGCTTATTTCAGAAACTACTGGTCCAATTTGGAAAATTATTTTAGTGTTTGATAGTCCATTTATGGAGCAAGGCTAAAAGTAAGACCGGTTTATCCGGTTGTGGTTTCCATGGAATGAGGGCGAAACCACTGGCAAAAGCTAGATATACATATATAAATGCTTTTAAAATAATAAAACCATATTACATCACACAGGCGCAGATACCTAACGTAAACATCCGATCACACACCAATTTTTGTTAAACTTTACCAAAACCTAGACAATTTCAATAAATTCTAACATGCAACATGTCTGCAACATGACTACTCCTCATGTTACAGATAGAACTAATCTCTCACTACCCACCCCTGATATTTGAGAAGCAATTGTTCGTGTATTTGCATTGGATTGATTCCAGTTTATGCATGGTGATAGTGGCATTTATACCGGTGTATTGATGTGTAGGCGTTTGTCTAACGGAGAGATGCAATGCTGGTTTGTTGTACTTCAAAGAGAAGAATGTCTTGATTTAAGACTCGTCTTTCTGTATATGGACAAGAAAACAGTATCAGACTCTTTGCTACCAACCCGTAGCGACTGCGGGTGGTTCGCAAAAGTTTCCGTGGCCCTGGCATATTAAGAAGTCCAGAAGGAACATAGTTGGTTTAAGTCAGTAAGAGTCTGACACGCCCTTCAGCTGCACACTCAGCGGGAAGGATTTTTTGATGATTTCCCAAGAAAAAAAAAAGATGAAGTCAAACACATAGGTACTAGTTCCTTTTGGAGCTTCTTTTAAACCCTGTAGATATTCAAGGTCTAATGCCACTTCTTCTGAGAAAAATATATCATCTACCTGCCTAGCTTTCTTTAAGGGTGCGCATGCGTTAAGACCACAGACAAAACACTTTTGTTAAAGACCACTATCGGCTCATTCTAATATTTTTTCTTTGTACTTCGTAATTGTTGTAATGTTTTATGTATAATAATTCTTTGTTAATTAATAATAGTCAGCTGTTTATCTCGTACAAAAAAAAAGGTTAATTGTCTAAGTGTTGTACTCATTATAACGGTTATAATAAGAGGAGTTTATTTGTGTGTATTTAGTGCAAAATTAATACACACCGCACCGTGTCGTTATATTTATTTTTGTTTTGTTATAATCTTTGTTCTTTATTCATTTTGGTTGGTTGTGAGGGCGGCCATCTTAGCACACTGTTCTTCGAGACGGCTCCCGCGCACCACGCCTGTGGCGAATCGCATTGCATCCATGTGATTATTATAATTAGTGCTATAATTAGGTTGGTGTCGTTTTGCTTAGAATGTTCATTACTTATTTGATTGTGTATTTAGATCATTAAATCCCTTGCTGATTAAATTATAGTGATTGTAACGAAGACTTGTGATTTTCTCTGTCGTGTGTGTGACCTTCGAGTTTTGTTGAAGCTGCATGCCTGCCCCTTCGAATGTTTTATCTATCTATAATTTTTCATTATTCAAAACAAACAAACAAACGTAAAAAAACTACAACCAAAACATTTGCCACCACGAAAGCGCTTCACTATTTTCAAATATACGAATATTTGCACCAAAACAGCCAAAGCAAAATACTCAATAAAATATTAAATAAATCCCAACAAAACTAGGTCTAGCGTTAAAGCCAACAAAATCCAATCGATTAAGCGGAACGTAACATGTATTATTTACTAATACCCCGGTTTTCCAACACGGCTCGTTGCCGGTATGACTCCGATATTTTCGTCATTTTGTTCCCGGGAGCCTAATAAAAACATTACAGACTCACCGCTAAAAGCTTTAGGTCGTACTCCAAGAAAATGAAAGTATGACTGACAAAATTATGTGTGCCGTCTACGAAACTTTTGTCAACGTAATTTAGGCGCTATTGTTTAGATAATAAAGCTCAAATTTAAGTGAGTCGATGTTGTATAGTAGACCTTTCGACAACGTATTATATATTTCGTGTCAATATTTCTGTAGAAAATATTACAAAGATATGGCCTAAGTATTATGAGACACATACAGGTTGATCCACAAGTGGGTGAATGTAGAGAGGTTTCTAAGGTTTCAACTACATACACTTATTAACAAGTTCAAAACTCCCATGGTGTGTCTCGAAGGCTACAAACCTACAACCTACAAATACTTTGATTAAAATGATAATAAATTTTTAACTTTATTGCTGAAGCATATTGTTTAAAGTTGATTGTGAAAAAAAATCAGTTTCGGACAGCTTGATGTGCTGGCGTCTTATATTTTACGTAATAGATAAAAAAATAATAGATTTTATTAATGACATTAATTTATATCTCTTTAAAACTCTTCATAGCTTTCATTATCTACTAGCTAACGTGACTTGGAAAAAGATTTCGAGAACTTTCCATAAAGACTAATTTCTGTACACATCACGCTGTATATCAAGTTTATTATAATTTGAGATTCGTTTTACGTCAGAACAATAATATTTATGAGTATTGAATAAGCTAAAACGGCATAATTAATTACTGCTCTTTGATATCAAAAATTTGCTTAGGCTAACAGACTGATGTAAGGTTATTACTCTACCTAGCATTGTGTCAGAATAAAATTTTACTTTGAATAGTTAATTCTTCTACAGAATAATTAATTATTATTCTTAATATGTGAATTGAATTAAATGTGCGAAGAAGACAGAGCATTAGGCAAGAGCGAGCGAGAGCTACAGTTGATTGATTGCATAAAAATATTTATATTAAATTCATATAAAGTATTTTATTTCTGTTATTTTCTACGTCTTTACCATATCACAGCATTGAAGAGTCCCGGTTTTTTGGAAGGCAAACATGCGGCTGAGGCTAACACACTGAAGCCCTTTTTGAGACCAATTTAACGGAACTGTTATACATAACTGACGAATATATGCACTATAATATTTTCATGTTTATTGCCAACATGATTTCTTTCATTTTCAGTTCGATTTCTGCGTAGCGTCCTGTAAAATAGGTAAGCTTAGGCTCGCAGCGCATAGACATCTATTGCTTACAGCAGGCTTAGCATGGCAACCGTAGAAACAAGTTTTGTTTACCGGAGAATTGACATAATGGCAGAAAAGTGACAGTTTGACGTAAGATTTCTTTTGACATTTTTGATGTAATTTTTCTTTTCTTCGATCGACATAAATCTACAAGTACAAGAGACTATGTGCGACTTGACAGATTGCGCCATGCCCGGGCAGAAGACATGTTGACATTGACAGAAAAAGCTTTGTCTTTTCTTGACAGAATAGATATAGAATCGCCATGCTAAGCCTGCTGCTTAGGGTCTTAATCTGCTATTCTCTAGCTATCCTACATATGTCAGAAAACATAGCACCATCCTCAAAGTCTTCCTTACATGTATCATCAAAAATTTGAATAGCAACATAAACACTAAAATAATGTGCCGTTTTAATTTCCACTGTTAACACATTCATCATGACCGTCACAATATCCTGTTGTCCCAGTACACTTGATTCAATAATTTGCGTCCGGCTCGTAATGAATTGGACCCGTTTATGAATGTACCGGCATTCAATGATGCTGTTTATTTTGTATTGAGTTCGATTGCTTGTTTGTTTATGGGCGCCTGGTAGTTTTTGTTTGTATCTACTATTATTATATACACGCTGAACAAAGAACTATTTTTCCTTTCTATACTGAATTATTATTTTGTCAGGAAACTCTAACAAAATAACATAATAACTATATCAAAATAAATCGTAATTTAAATAATATAATGACGTGCACAACAGTCTATTCGAGCACCATTATATGTACATATATACAACCACAAAAATTAGTTGCATCATTATTTAAACCACTAAACACTTATAAAATCCAACTAGCTAACTAATTAAATCATAATATTTTCAATTTACATTTGAGTCTAGTTGCAATTTGTAATTTTGTATTGAAATCAAACAAAACATTGTACATATTAGGCTAATACTATAACAAGCTGAATATTTTACTAATTGTTCGTTTATTCACGTCAAATATATTTACGAAAATAACAAAATAATATTATACTACATATATTCGAAAAAAACTTGAGCTTGAAAATACAGAAATTAGATTTAATGAAATATTTTAAACAGTTTTGGAAATCATATTGTGTACTGCAGTAAATAGAAGGTTCTGCCTGGGCTGTGGTTGTTCGTAAGAGTTACCGTGGCCCTAGCACACAGGGACCTCCAGAAGGAACATAGTAGGTTTTAGTCAGTAAGAGGCTGGCACTCGCTCCAGCTGCACCCTCAGCGGGAGGGGTCATTTGATGATTTCATATGAAATTATTTAGGTGTTTTTATGATTGCATTTCATCATTTTTGTGATAACTGTCACCTAACCAAAACTAATAGCTTACACCTAAATAACATTAAAAGCTTCACTTTATCTTAGCATCCAGGTGTTTATAGTATAACCGAGCGTCATGGTACAGCTAGTAACAAAAGACTATATAAATAATAAGCAGATGGAGTAGATTTCCCTCGCGACTGTACGTGCGACCTCGGAGCGTCTGCTGGTGGAATTTTGGGTAGCTTGAATTCTATTGTATTTGGTGGTACTTGCTCTTAATGTGTGTACATGGTTATTTTGTAAGACGAACTGTTTTTCCAATTTGCCTCCTCACTTCGAAGGGGGTAGCTGTCTTCAGAACTAAAACTTGTGGATGGTTATTGTCATCAAGATATAATTTATTTGTCGTTAAATTAAAATTCAAGACATGTCATCAACTGTTATATAGCTACAGATAATTTCTTCGGACTATTAAAAAAAATTGTATATGAAAACAGTTTCCGTTCGAGTATTTAAAATTAAAATTTAACTTTAATAAATCATCTGGTAAATTAAAAGCACGTTATAAAACGAGAAATATCTACGTACACAAATTATTTCACCCTGAATGAAAATTCCAACTTTCAGCTTTAACAGAATTCAAATACATACAATGTGGTAGCTCACTCACTGAATATACAATTTTGTAGCTGCCACATTTACTATGTACATATAAATTTTCACGTAGTAGCTATACAAACACATAGGCATAGTACATAATATTTATGAATGTAAATAATACGTAATTGCGACTTTCTATTCGACGTTGCGTAGCAACAATGTGCTACGACGTAGGCGTGTTTGCTACGCCGTAGCCAGAGAGTGGCGCTGCTTACTATAGTTGGGATAAATTTCTTAACGATTCAGCAGTTAGGATTAGACTATGCGTAGGAAGGAATGATCTGAGTGGATGTCAGTCGTGGGTCATTCCGATGACCATCATCATTTTCGATTCCAACAACAAATTATTACTTAAAATGAAATAAAAATTCGCCTTGAGATACGACGGATTTTTTTTTAAGACAAAATATAAGAAGTATTTAAGCGTTTACGTCCCCCACCAACGTGAACCATAGGATTGTCACTGACGAATTTGCCAAACTATACTTATTTAATTATACAACGAAAACAAACTATCTGCGTACTAAATAAGAGATTAAGATAAACGCCGTATTATAACTTTTCAAAGATAAAACTGACCCTCAATACTCACCTCTGTATCACATATGTACACATATAGCTCCTTAGGCTTCTTACTAAAGTCCTTTCCATAGGACAAAGCCAAACCATTAAAACTTATGTTCAATAAATCACATAAACAATAGGTTTAGGGCAACTACCCTCACTAACAATCAGATTGTTAACGAAGTACAGCCGCGACTTATACGCATAGTGGTCTATTAGCTGACAAACTTGTGATCTGGAGCTTATTACAACATAAAAGTGAGCACAGAAAATCAACTTCGGAACGTTGCTCAAAAAATGAATGAAGACAGTGTAGTACAATCAAAAAAAAAATAGGAACTTTTACCACGCGCTATCATTGTCCTAGGAATACTGAGATATTGATTTTTATCCTTAATAAAAAATACAAAAAATGCATTTTATTATAAAAAAGAACTTGATATATCGAATAAACAAAAATTTTAGAAAGTCATCTATAAAAAGTTTTTAAAATTTTAGTTCCTTTCTAGTGCTCAATAAATATGCTTGACCTTCTGCATATAATTATCAAGTGTAACATATAGCAAATCGTCCAAATTGGCTGTTACGCTCACGATTATCTGTGATTATGACGTCAGAGCTGCGTTAGACCAAGTTACGTGTCATAGGTCATTGACCCTGACTAACGCAAGTGGAAATTCAACAGAGAAAATGTTCTTTTATAATGTACGATTTCTTAGGAAAGACCAGTTAAGCAATTCAGGGCCTCCTAGACTTGTGCTAATTCTTATCATAAATCTATAATAAACATGTCATCATCATCTCCCGAGCCTTTTCCCAACTATGTTGGGGTCGGCTTCCAGTCTAACCGGATTTAGTTGAGTACCAGTGTTTTACAAGGAGCGACTGCCTCTCTGACCTCCTCAACCCAGTTACCCGGGCAACCTAATACCCCTTGGTTAGACTGGCGTCAGATTTACTGTATTTTGACTACCTCTAACGACTGCTAAGGATGTTCAATGACAGCCGGGACCTACAGTTTAACGTGCCATCCGAATAAATCCTATAATAAACACGTATGTTAATCCAGTATTACAATTAACGTGCATATGATAACATATGCAAAGCTTGCTGTTAAACGAATAACGCGAGCGTGGTTTGTGGAACATAATCACAATTAGAGCTAGAATATATTTAGCAAGAATAGCTCGGTGATAACGAATTTGCACAGACGCGGATAGTGGGACGCTTCTAGTTGTCCAAGATATAGGATTACGCGATTTATGTCGTATTGAAGTAGATTATGATTGATTTTGACCAAGAATAAAATAATAAGACACTTTATTCTGGTACTTTAAAGTAAACTGTTTATTTATCAAAATGATAACAATCCATTGATTACAAATAAGTTGCGTACCTAACAATCAATATCATCATGTCAACCATTGGACGTCCACTGCTGAACATAGGCCTCCCTTTATATCTCCACGTATACCAGTTAGAAGCGAACTGCATCCAGCGTCTTCGAGTGACGTTTCAATATAATGACCAAAATCTTTATGGCAAGTGTTTAGTAAAGAAGAGTCATAAGCTATCTGTTGGCAGTCAGGTAAGCCCTGAGCACTCGACGAGGGTATGTCGGTGGTACCAGAGTGCCTCCTTGTTACAACTGATTCCCTCGGAAGTAGGATAAATTTTCATGTATAAGTAAGTAACAGGCCTTATTTCATTTAGCCTTTCACATTTCATTCATTTATTAAATTAATCACAAAACAGAAATATTAAATTTCAACCGTATTCTTGTAGGTACTGATGTAAAAATAAAATATGAACAGGCCTCTTTAATTAAAATCGCCAGATATCAAAGTACAAGAGCTGAGTAAATCATTTTACATGATTTTAATTAATCGCACATTTTAACGGTAGTCATGATACCTGATTTTCCCGTCTTTTTAAGTGTCCTACATATTAAAGTCAATGATATTTACAAAAAACCTTTAAGCATTTAATATATATGTACTTGTATGGGGCTTATGTCAAAAATCTCATCATCTTCAGCTCTCGAGCCTTTCCCAACTATGTTAGGGTCGGCTTCCAGTCTAACCGGATTCAGCTGAATACCAGTGTTTTTCAATGAGCCACAGGCTATCTGACCTCCTCAACCCGCTTATGTCAAAAGCCTATCTCCAGTAAATAGAATATTTATAGATACGTCATAGAAACCCTAGAAACCGGCCGTAACAAATGGTAACCTATTTTCAAAATGTTTGAACAAGCGGCATTTCAACCAATGACGTCAGACTGGCCAGTTTCATGTGCAACCTCTTCATAAATGATAAAATAAAAAATACTTTAAAAGCGCTATAAGAAGCACACTTTTCAACCAATAGTTCTGATTGGCTAACCAATATACACCAGTCCGCTCTCCCCACGACTTCAGACCAGCTCCCGTGATCCAGTCGCCGCCGACTATTTAGCGAGGCGCGGGGAGTTCGTTACTCAATTAGACGCCGGTTAATCAGCGCCTTCCAGCAAACAGAATGTATTCAGAATGAATAATTTCGACTGCACACCGTCTGACAACCTGGTCATTTGCATTTCCTTGTACTCATACTTTGCTATGACAATATTTGGGTGTAGATTACAGGAATTAAGACTGATTGATATTAAAGAATGAGAATATCAATGTATAAATGTCTTACGTGGAGTAATCCGATTCTCTTGATGATACTGGTTGTAAGACATTCTGGTTTCTGACTGCCTGCAACGGCAGCCAAATGTGTTCAAATGACAACTAACTTCTAAAACTCGTAGTAACTCATCATGACAAGATTGTCGCTCATCAACAGATCGACCGTATCAAGCATCGTTTAAACTTATGATCGATTGACCCCTGCAGTTGTTATTTTAACCACGAGCTCTCCGAAAAGCTAAAAAGAAATGCATCATAATATTTTTATAGATTATAACTTTAATAAAAGTAAAAATAATGTAAAAAAGAACTTACAAACACGTTTCGTCAGAGTGTACCCTGTTACATAAGAATTTAATTCGGAACTTCGTACATACAAAGCCGCTGGTTTTTGTGAACTTCCTAGTAGCGAATGTTAATTAAATAAAATGTTGTTCATTTTGTAAATAAGAGTGAAAATACAAGCACTAATAGACGGAGAAACATTTAAAATTAAGCTGGAGGGTCTTACAAAAGGATTGTCTGTTACATAAACTAAATTGGCACAGACCTTGCCTGACAGAATATAATGGAACTGCATTCAGAATACCTTTATATTCTGAAATAGGCTTTTGAATAAACATAATTAGTGTTAATAATGACGCCTAGATCGAATGCCGACCACGGCGGACGTTCTTTGTTAGGAGATCAGCCAGCATTTGCGTAGACATAGGTGCACTCTCTATTCCCTCACTCTCATAGTCCGATGGGACGGCAATCAACATGACCGGAGAGAGAGCAGGCGCAGGACCGACATTTATGTGTTCTCCGATGCACGGGTGTATCAATCACCAACTTCCAAACTTCAGGCGTCTCTTAAAAGCCTCAAAGCTTCCCGATCAGGGAATGGAATCTGAGCCCCATTGTACAGCAATCACCCTATTATAACAAAAAATTAAACAAAAAAAAAAGCTAAAAAAATCGTTTTATTCCAAAAAAATGAAGTAGACGTTTGACCCGTATTGTCTGATAGTTTGTAGGTACTGTATTATTTTTGCTAGCTATCAGTCAACGATAAATACATATACATTACCTAAAAAATCTAAAATTCATACTACTAAAAAACAACAATGAATTATGAAATTGATCCATTGACAAAGATGTAATATGTGCCAAAACGTTAACCGATTGGGTTTGGCAGTTGCATCGTCGGTCAAAAGTTGGCAATACAACAGTCGCTCCATTGTAGGACATACATAAAACCGTACTATAGGTAATTTTTCATCCAGAAATAATTTTACGAAATTGGATTAAAATTAATACACGTTCTTTATCGGATTACGCCAGCTCTTTATAAATTCCATCGTGATTAATTCGCGGAAAATTTCATACTATAGATAATAATACAAATATACTTAAATAATAATAATGAGAGATTTTTCACACACGGTCGGCTAGACTAGAGTAACCTATTGATTAGCTTTTTTAGGAGTGCTACTAATAATATAAATAATAAACTACATTGAGTTGCATATATTTTTATTAAAACATAAATAACACCCAGACCACAGCCTTACAATATACTGATTACACAAATTTTGACCGACATGGGAATCGAATCTGAGACCCTTGTGTTCGGCAGTCCGTGGAGTGGTCACCATTGCACTATCTAGGCAATAGTAATACTTAAACTTTATGTTCTTATTTTCCCCATAAGAAACACACTAGCACGATATAATTATCCCTAAAACGACCCCTAAAAGTCAGATATATTTCATCTTTTCTCCCTTTTGTTCATTGTTTATCCTCAAACAATAGCTATCATTTTCATTCAGGAAAATTGGTTGATATTTAATCCAAGAATAAAGGAGGGTAATAGTTATTTCAAAACCACGCCGTTTTGCTAATTTTCTCATTATTTTCATAAAAGGGTAAATCACTCACCGATCGTTTTCAGTAATTATCTATGAATAATTAAATCTGGTGGTTCGGCCATCTTGCGTTGAGCGTTTTATGTAATCAACTCGGAAACTCCACAAATATTTGGAATCGTTTAACCGTCTTATTATGAGTCGGGGTTCGTTGGTTGGTATTTAATTTCAGGTAGTTTATTTATATAAGTAGCACGCGGTTTGTTTTGGGTAATAAACGGAATCATGCTTGGCAATTTCAGAATTTCGGACTAACACCAAAATACTCAAAACTTCAAATATTATAAAATTCTTTATCGCGAACTAAATGTATATAGTTATACCTAGATTTTAAGTTAAAAATATTTAGGGCCAGTTTTCACAATGTCCGAATAGCCACTATCTACAAGATTAATTTAAAAATAGAAGGGTCTGTTTCACCACCTACGAATAAGTTACAAATTATTTGGTGGATAATTTCATTCAAATTCTATTCCATTTTTGAATTTATTCTGTAGATAGTGGCTATTTGGACATTGTGAAACTGGCCCTTAGGTTCTTAGAACTTAGTTGACTGATACAGCATTGCAATTTAAAATCAAGAACAAAATTTCTTTCAACTTATTTTTCAATCAGCTAAGTTGTATTAAGTAAACATGTTGGAACGCCTCAAGATAGTTTTCAGCTGATTTCCATATGCCCTACATTTGGTGTTTAAATATTAGAGTGTTTCAGACCGGTCCACAGCGACTGACTTGTTTATTGGTATCGCATTGCGACGAGTGCGGAATGTGAGAGTTTAGAGCTCCCAAACATTGCAGACTTTTAGTCGGCCGATATTAATTTGAACGGGCTTATAAAGCACTATGGAGATGAATAGTAGTGCGTATATCTATTACAACGTTCAGGGAGTTTGTTCTGGGGAGTTTGTTCCACCATTTCTTCTTCCCAGCGATAACACATAGGAAGTGGTGAAGGGCGGGCGTTTTTGGGGCTGTCTTTGTAGAATTGACCTTTGAAAAGTGCTGATTTTCAGCCTACTTTGAATAAATGACTTTTTATCTTATCTTTATCAGGTATCCGGCCGGTATTCGGCTGGTATCCGACCGAGTAAAAGTTTTTTTTTACGAGTACTTTTAAAAATACTTTAGTTTACCAATCATTGGATAATTTACGCTGTTAAAATCGTTAAACGCCTGAACAAGGTGTATTTTTTTATTAACATACTTACTGGAGCTCATGGCTCAGTATCTTAGAGGACAGTGTGTACATAATGTGGACGTATGTATCGAACTATTTTTTTTATCAATCGAGAAGAGTTGGATGTTCACGTATACCGTCTTTGAACTGCATCGCATTTTTACCACGTTTTACATGTTTAGTTCTAAAGTGATATGTTAGATCATCTGTGAGGAATATATTATTATTATTATTTTGTATGTCTCTACTAGACCACGGGACTACAGAGTCCCGGATTTTTAGAAGGCGAACGTGGGGCCGAAGCCAACACGCTGAAGCCCTTTTGAGACAACTTTAATATATGTAATGGTGACACAAAACCGACGATTATCCCTGTATACACTATAGAAATGTACCCAAGGACAACCCCCGGTTTGTGCTAAACTATTGCTAAGTATGGAAGAAAATCTACTTGGGTTATTGTGATGGGATGCTAGTTGACTAGGGAAGGGAAAACTATGGGGACTATGACCCCTGCCGATAACAATGTAATAAATACATGTAAAAATGGCAGGAGGAGACTCGCCAGCTCACTTACCGGGCCCCCGGGAACTAGTCGCTCAGTCGCAACAAGGGGGCAACGGGGACGTGAGCGGCTGAAGGGTGAGGTTGCCCCGGCCGGCTTTCTACCCAGATCACGCGCCTTAAAACCGGCATCAAGCCAGGGTCCAGCATCTCTGTGCCCACTCGCCACTTACCCGAGGCATTCACCCTCCGAGCATTGCTCTAGCGACTCCACTCTGGACGGCCAATGAAGGCAAGCCAGAGGCGGGAGACCTGTCCCCCCTCAGGGTTCACTCCGGCGAGCCGGAGATGAGGGACAGTATACTCTCCCTGGAGCACTCGGTACCCGCGGGGTCGCTACTCCCCGACATCCGCCTCAGATGCCCTGCGGGCTTATTATTATTATTATTATTTTGTTCATACACTTTTGTTGCTCGGCTATTTGCCGGATATCTGAGATAGTACGGGCCGAAGCCAAGTGCTACCCTAGGAAGAATGATAAGGTTTATCGTTTGTTAATCATGTGTGTGTGGGGCCTACTGTGGTTTCATTGTCATTCTGCAGGAACTTTCGGACGATCCTGCAGGTGTTCAATATAGCCGCTTTTTGAAGGCTATGATATATGAAGGGTGGCAGATCAAGTGTTTTTATGGACTGGTGTAGCTGCTTAGGTATAACACCTGTGGTAGACAATACGATAGGAACTATTTTGACATTTTGTAGTTTCCACATTCGACTTATTTCTATTTTAAGGTCTATATATTTGGATAGTTTCTCTGCTATAGTGTTCTGTAGATTGTGACTATTTGGTACAGCTATATCAATAATTTGGGCAGTTCTGTTTATTTTATCTAATAACGTAATATCTGGTCTATTGTAGTGTGTCGTTTTGTCAGTCAGTATAGCTCGGTCGTAATACAGTTTGTGAGTAGAGTTTTCTAGGACCTTTTCGGGTTGGTATTTGTAATATGGTACTGGTGGTGTGGTGATAAATTTATATTTAATTGCTAGTCTTTGGTGGATTATATTAGCTATTTGGTCATGTCTGTATTTGTAATCGGTTTGGACTATTGCTTTACAAGCTCCTGTTATGTGCTGGATTGTCTCAGGGGAACTATTACATCGTCTACATGTGTCAGTTGGTATGGAAGCTTTCATTATATGTTTCTGGTAATTACGGGTTTCTATCACCTGATCCTGGATCGCCATTATAAACCCTTCCGTCTCGGGAAAGAGCTCACCACGTCTTAACCATTCGTTCGACGCTAATTTGTCGACGTTAGGCTGATTAAGTTCGTTCCTGTGTCTCCCGTGTAGTGACTTTTGGGTCCATTCGGCGATCTTTGTTTGCCTATCCGTCTGCTTTTCATTGGGTTGGGGGGTCTTGTCAGCCAAATTTAATGGGGTAAGTTTAGTGTCATTTAAAACTATTGCCTTGTGTAAAGTTGATGTATTAGCTTTTGCGTTGAAGTATGTTCTTAGAATGGTGATTTGCTTATTATGGAGGTTTGTGATATCTATAAGGCCACGCCCACCTTCACTCCTGGGTAGAGTTAGTCTCTGAACACAGGAGCGCGGATGATGTCTTCTAAATTTTGTGAGCGTAGTATTTATGATACGTTGTAAGTTTTTGAGGTCGGTCTTATTCCAGTTTATTATTCCAAACGAATAGGTAAGAATGGGAATGGCATACGTGTTAACGGCTTTAATTGTGCTTCGTGCGTATATCTGAGTGTTGAATATGGTTTTTAATCTATGTTGAAATTGCTTAGTGAGTGTAGTTTTTATTTGTTTGTCAAGTATTTGTTTAGCCTGGTGATACCCGAGATACTTATACGCCCCGTTCTCATCTAAAGAATCTATAGTGTCACCGGACTGTAATTCGTATGAATGCATAAAAGTTTTTCCCGATTTGATAGAATTAATTTTGCACTTGTCAACACCAAATTCCATAGATATATCATTCGAAAATTCTTCAGTAATCCTAGCTAATTCAGTTAAATCTTCAGGAGAGGATGCATATAATTTTATATCGTCCATGTACAAGAGATGATTGATTTTACAATTTTGATGAAACATTTCCGTGTCAGTGATTGCATCCTCTAGCTGAAGTTGATACCCGGGCACAGCGGCATTTAATTTATTTGAAAGAGGGTTTAATGCGAGACAAAACCATAGAGGACTGAGTGAGTCTCCTTGGAATATGCCTCGTTGGATTTTAATTAGTTCTGTTTCAACTATTCCTGTAGGTGTGTTTAAGTGTAAGCGTGTTGTCCATTTTTCTATTATTCTACTTAAGCAGGTGACAATCTGTGGGTGTATTTTGTAAATATTTAAAACTTGGAGTAACCAGGAGTGTGGTACTGAATCATATGCTTTTTTATAATCGATGTACATTGTGTATAGATCTTTCTTTTTACGTTGGACCTGTTTAAGTATTACCGAATCAATTATCAATTGTTCTTTGCATCCTTGACTGAATTTTCTGCACCCTTTCTGCTCTTCTGTTAATATGTTGTGTTTTTCAAGATGTTTGTAAATAACGTGTGTAATACATGCTGTCATTATCTTATAAATTGTTTGTAGACAGGTAATAGGTCTGTATTTTGCAGGGTTCGCGGTATCATTGGGATCTTTAGGTAACATGTAAGTAATGCCTTCTGTAATATATGAGGGGATAGTTTCTGGATTTCTTATAAAATTGTTGATATGGTTCAAGATATGTGAGTGAATACTTGTAAACTTTTTGTACCAAAAGTTGTGTATGTGATCTGACCCGGGTGCTTTCCAGTTGTGCAATTTATCTAGCTCCTCATGGAATGTTTGCACTTCAACATACTCAAATTGCATTTCATCGGTGTTGGTGTGTAGTGCGTCTTCTTCTCCTATCCACTTTGCCTCGCTGTTATGACTTATTGGATTTTCCCAAATGCCAGCCCAGAACTGCTGCAACTGGTCTGTGGTTGGGCTAGCGGAATGTGTGGCGTTATTTGCTGTAGTTTGATTTGTTGTTGAGGTTTTTAATGTTCGGTAAAATTGTTTTTCGTTGTGTTGGAACTGGTAATTCTGTGTCTTACGGAGTGTGCATTTTTTATATCTATTTAGTCTACTTGTAACTACTGTGAGTTTCTGTTTCAGGGTATCTAAAAAATGTTCGAGTTGTGTGTTAGGTTCTTCGTGTGATGTGTGTATTCTGTGCTGTTTTAATATTAAATCTACTTGTTTTGAAAGTTTCGTGCTTCTATGACCTTGAATGAAATGCGTTAATCTTCCAATTTTAGCTCTAATGACTTCTATCCTATGTTCTAACCTTTTTTGCCATTTTGGTAAGTATTTTGTTTTGTGTTTGTTACTTTTTTCAGTGGGCTCCAGTGATATTTTACTCCCGTTGAACTTAGCAGCTGTCCATGCAGCACAATATATTAACGTCTGAACTTGATTAAATTCCAGATCCGTGGTCAAATGTTCTCTCAGTATTGTATTATCGATGTAGTATATTGTCTTTGCTAGTTTTTGTGATGGCTTCTGTTTAGGTATATACATTCTATCCGTTGGTTGGGTTTCTTTGTAGTATTGTAATGCTTCTGTAAATATTTTATCTATTTCGGGGTTTCTATCATTATCTGTATGTTGTGGAATTTGTTCTAAGTTTATGTTATTAAATAAATCAATTTCTAATGTTAGTTCACTTTGTGTAACCTCGATATTCTCTGCACCTGAAATATTTGTGTTTGTAAAGTGTTGTGAATTGTCCGTCGTTAAGTCGGTGTGTGCGTGGTCATCAGAATGTTTAAATGTGCCCGATTCGATGAACTCCTTTTGAACTGTGTTTTTTAATAGTTGTAATTGTGTTTTTGAAATCATGTTATTATTAACAATAACTCTTTTTTGGTCCGATATACGTTGTTCTGAGAGGTGTGATAAATGAGGGTAATGCTCTATGAAAGTATCTTTTAATTTTTTACGCCATGCTGTCATATCTGTCTCCATCTTAGTTGTTCTAAAATAGCATAGCATAAGGGTTTCATTGAGAGCATTTGACCATTTCATCCTGCGCGTAGTTTCTGGTTCTGAGGCTGATTGTGTAAGATTTTGTGGTGTAGTGTACTCTTGTGTCTGGTCGCTATTGGTTTCGACACCTAACCTATCTTTTACTTCTAGTCTAATTTTATTAATAACATCAGTCGGTAATAGTTTTTTGTTAATTATTGCTCTTCTTTGATCTCCTACTCTTTGCCTCGAAACTATCATATTTGGGAATTTATCAGTGAATTGTTGGTGTAATGTAGCTAAGTATGCATTTGTATCGCTTTCTAATTTGGTGATGATGAGATAGTTACGCCAAATGAATTCGTTCATTTCCTGACTCCATTTCTTTCGCGTAGTTGTTGAAGCCGTAGTGGGTGACGGATCATTGACCTGAGTGGCCTCCGTCACAACATCTACTGACTCTAATGATAATGTGGGTGATGATCTTGATGAGCGTAATAAGTACGAAGGGGGTGATGATGGCAATGATGAGAATAATGATTTTGGTGAAGATGATGAGGATAAGTTTTCTTGTTGCTCTGCAACAGTCTGAGACTGGGCAGTTAGTTGCGATACGTCGCCCCCCCCAGAATACGAGGGGCAGCCCAGACCAGAAGGTCTGGTGCGGGATTCTCCATTGCGATTCGCTCCGGTACCCGCCTGGGGTAACACTCTATTTCGTAGTCGCATTGCATAGGGAGTAAGTAAAATAATTAGAATTAAAAATAAAAGTTAAAAGAGAGTACGAAATTTTAAAGAAGGGTGTTAGAATTATTTTTAGAATAAGGGTCTGAACCGAAACTTCAGATTGAGGAATGAAGAATATAGGCAGTAGCAAGCAATAGGTGGGAAGAGGAAATAGGAAATTGGAAATTGGGACCGTTGGTTGGGAAGGGTTAAGCCGAGATGTTATGGCTATGTTAGTTAATCTGTTAGTATCTCCTGTTTGTCAATGCTACAGGGTGGTCAAGTTCTTAAAGACTCTATTGATCATGCCTTCCCACAAGCCCCCCCACCACGTCAAGGTGGCCCCTTGGGGGGGTTATTATTATTATTTTGTATGTCTTTTTCCGACCACGGGACTATAGAGTCCCGGATTTTTGGAAGGCGAACGTGGGGCCGAAGCCAACACGCTGAAGCCCTTTTAAGACAACTTTAATATTATGTAATGGTGACACAAAACCGACGATTATCCCTGTATACACTATGGAAATGTACCCAAGGACAACCCCCGGTTTGTGCTAAACTATTGCTAAGTATGGAAGAAAATCTACTTGGGTTATTGTGATGGGATGCTAGTGGACTAGGGAAGGGAAAACTATGGGGACTATGACCCCTGCCGATAACAATGTAATAAATACATGTAAAAATGGCAGGAGGAGACTCGCCAGCTCACTTACCGGGCCCCCGGGAACTAGTCGCTAAGTCGCAACAAGGGGGCAACGGGGATTATTATTATTATTATTATCTATGATTAATTTAAATCTTACCCAAATACCATAACCCATTCAAAGACACAATTACCATAAGCAGCGTTCGGTATATCTTCTGCTTAAAGATTTTCGTAGCTTGACACTCTTGGTACGACGACCCCGTTGGCGCAATGGTTACAACGCCGGACTGCCGAGCTGAGGGTCCTGGGTTCGATTACCGACACGGTCGTCATTTGTGTAATGAACGTGCTTAGTTTGCTGTGGTCTGGGAGTAATAATAATGTATGTATGTAATGTAGTTTATTAGTTGTGTTGGCACCCATAACACAAGCTAAACAATAGCTTACCATGGGGCTAACCGACCGTGTGTGAAAATAAAGGCCGCCATATACATATTATTTCATTATACTCCTTTTAGTAGCTTGTCTGATGAGGTTATGAGGTCTTCGTATACTGTAAACCTGACTTAAACATATAGTTACGTACATGTTTTACATAACTATAGCGAAAGACATAAAGGGTACCAAACTGGTTTATCCAATCACTGTCACCGTACTGGGTCCGGTTAAGAAACTAATTCGGGATGAATTCGGGCGACTGTCAGTCAGGCGCGATCTAATCGCTGAAGCGAACTCGCTATTTACATCACAAAGCCGAATGGAGGCGGGAATCTGACGAATGACTTCCAAAAGCATTCCATCTGGTGTACGATAAAATGTGTTGGTATTAAGATAGCGAGGAGATAATATGGTCTCAGATGTCATTGGTGTTTTGATTGTTTGACTTGACTCATTTAAAGACTAGTTTCCGCTAGCGCTTTCACACATGTAGGTATTCTAAGAACTACTTTTCCTAGGTACCCAGATAACTTTTGTCAATAGCCTTGCTCCATGAACCGGCTATCAAATAACTAAAGATTTTTTTCAAATCGGGCCAATAATTCCTGAGCTTCGTTGAAGCAAACGACATACTCTTCAGCTTTATAAAAACAGTACATACAACCACGCAAGTACTGGTCACTATTATATGTAGATGTTGAAGGTAGTTATCAGATTTCAGACTTGTTAAGAAAATGCCTTGAAAAGAATTCGTCAAGGAACCTGTATAAGCTATGCTCAAAGACAGAGAAGAATTTACTTTGACGATATTTTAATTTTAATCTACGGAGATACATAGAAGGTAAGGACCGAAGCAGTCTGAGGCATAAAGTTTAAAGATAAGCTAAGAGGTACCAGTACTAAGAGAAGAAACCAGAATTTCCACCACAAAGACGAGTGATTTTATTCTCCAAGTTGAAATGCAAAGTTCAGTCGTTTATCGGAATCAGCGCTTGTCGCTTCATCGGATATATTTACATAACAAGGACGGTTGGCAACTGCGCGCGTGACAGATGAGCTGCTCAGGGTCGCAGCCTATCTCAGGAAGTATTGCCAGATGGACAAGTCGACAACAGGTATGGTATATTTTTGGTTCCACTCGATTGACGCGGACATTAATGTGAGAGTCACATCTTAGACGGTTCACTATATATTGTTATATGAAGTCAGGTAGTTTATTATAGGCTTTAGGATTGTTTGAAAGAGTTGCTACAGCCTTGAAACGTAAATGGCGACTGAAAGAAAACGAAAGAGATTCCGTTGGTAATAGTAAATGATAATTATTAATTTTGCAAATAGGTTGAAATCATCACTTCTACATGCCAAGACTTAAAAAAAAACGAGATGAGGTCGCCATTCCCCTATTGACTACCTTGAGAATAAATTCCAAAACAAACTCAAGGGACATGGTTAGGTACTTTTACAGCCCTCATCAGCTCCCGAGCCTTTTCCCAACTATGTTGGGGTCGGCTTCCAGTCTAACCGGATTTAGCTGAGTACCAGTGTTTTACAAGGAGCGACTGCCTATCTGACCTCCTCAAGCCAGTTACCCGGATAACCCAATACTCCTTGGTTAGACTGGCGTCATAGCCCAGACATTAAAATAAATTACATACTATAGTATGGTTGAACAGACTCTATAATTTTACCCACAGTAAAAACCTTATTTGAAAAATAGCCATACAAAACAAAACGTACTATGAGTTTCTAAGTATCGTGTTTGTATTAAGCAAGCTCGCTAGCTAGAAACTCTTTAATAAGTACGACACCACACTATAAGCTAGCTAATACAACACAGTACCCACAAAAAGCCGAGCGTATCCAGAATCCATGCATACAATTATCATAGTCTATAACCTAGCTGCTCAATAATTCATCGCACGAGAAGACAAGCTTAATAAGTTCAACGGCGTACAATCGATCAAAATTGGCCGATCTAATCGGGCTATCAACGCGAGCCAAATGGCTATAGATTTGCATAACAACAGACTTATCGGGGAATCGGCACTAAAAATAGGAAGGCGACAATCGGAGATACCATCTGTCATGTTGGATGGACAAAAGATAAATCTTTATTATGTGGGTTTTGTTGGCGAATATGTTTTTATGTTGCTGGGCGATTCTTTGGATGTGGGATTTAGGGTTTATGGAAGAGAGAAAGCAAAAATACTACATAATGATATTTTATGTTGATAACTAGCTGTCCGGTAACTAGGCGCACTTCGTACGCGTATCAGTCGTACGTAGTATTTTTTAATTATAAAATTTTCTTATTTGTATAATGAAAGCCGTGTTCTGACACCAATATAAGCACTTCGACATTAGTCAAATTGATGCAGCTGTTTAGGCATGACCGATGATGAAGAAATAAAAGCTAATTTTTGCATATTTCTCTATAGATAAATGTATTTATCTAGAATGCAGTACTAGGAGACCAGTAAAATTGTCGAATTGACGAATATTTTTTTTTAACTAAGAGTCAATTATTCAATATTTTAATAATAAAAGAAATGAGAAGATAGTATGTAAAATTATGATTGTATGTAAGTATTGAATGAAACAACAAAACATTTATCAAATTATTAAAAAAAAACATGAAATTGTTTCGCACTAGATAAATCGACATAAACAAAATATGTAAGTAAACAAAGACAATATGAAACACGATACTTTAACACAGGTGTTAATAAATTAATGATAACTATTAATTAATCTGCAATACCTACATAATGCGATTAATTAATTATCTTTACACAATTGGCTCTGTTCATATTAATTAGATAATGAAGAATTATTGCATTCATAATGATGAATACTTGTAAAGATGAAATAATGTTTTGTGAACAAATACTTTTAACAATATCACGGTGTATTTAAAGTTGACCAGATTAGAGTATGTAATATTTTCAAGACTTTTTAACTGTCCCATTGATCTTGTAGTCACTTAGCGCAACTGCTGTACATGGGATCTCGGATTCGATGATCCGGTCAGGCCGAAATCGCTTTGATTTATTATGTTAGTGATTGATACAACCATGCATCGGAGAGCACGTAAATGACGGTCCTGTGCCTAATCTCTTTCTGGTCGTGTCGTGATTGCCGACCCTCCGGACTATGAGAGTGAGGGTTTAGAGTCTGCACCTCTGTCCGCGCCAATGCATCTGCACGTTGACAGTCCTGCGCAGCTGATCTTCTTATAAAAAATGGGCACCGTGGCCGGTAATAGGTGTGGATGCCTAAAATGTATATAGCATTTCAATAATCTTTGATTTTTCTCTACAGGTAAACCTTAATTGGCTTGTCGAAGACCTCCAACTCTTTCAACTTAATTAGGCAGCATCAGAATTTTTAGCTTGATAAATAAAAAAAAATGCAGATGAAGTGGAACTAAAGTACAAAACCACCAATCTAAATAAAAATAACATTTTAGTTCTGAATACCAAAGTTCGGAGGTACTGTCACAACCAACCATAAATGCAATCAATGCCTCCATTAACAGCGTTGTCAGGCAATGTACCAGTGACGTCACTCCTCCCAAGGTGACCACACTTACTGCTGTAGTCTCTATTAGTGTTGTTCGACATGTGAGGGCTGATTTTGGTCATTCATAACAGTGGGGCAAGTGAAAAGGTGATAGCAATTTTGGAGTTATTTAAATTTAAATATTTAGATTGGAAAGTATAGAAAAATAAATTCTGAAATATATAGGTGCACGTTCATATATAAAACAGTGGAAAATTTCATATTATTTGAAAATGTCTGTCTCGAAAATTTCCTTAGCCTTTTCTCTTATATCGGGACATTATATATATCGGGACACCTTTTTCACGCACGGTCGGTTAGCCCCATGGTAAGCTATTGATTAGCTTGTGTTATGAGGAAAAGTATCTATTAAAAAATAATAATAATATCAAGCAGTATTTTATTTTCACCAAAAAAAAAAACCATTGAAGGCATCGGAAGGTATAAAGTCATTTAAAAATCAAAAAAGATTTAATGTTATTCAAATCAACAACTTCTTTTAATATTTTCTTTATAATTTATCTTAAATAATTAATTTATCATACCATAACAATAATTTATTGAGATCGCCCCTCTCATATCTTGTCCCCCATCGGCACATATTGACCATATTAGTTGTAGCCCGCGGGACAAACGGGCCGACCGTTAATTAATGAAATTGGATGTTACGCAATGAATGGCTGCTTAGTTTGTTATCAAATGTCCATTAATTTACCGCGAACAAGCTATTACGGGAATTACTAATGATATACCATTGTGGACATAGCGCTATGGGGAATTCATATTAACATTTTGCCAAAGAATTATGGGTCCAATCGAGGCAAAAACATCCAATAAAGCACACCATCACAGTCTTTTTATCGTTCCACTGATCGGCACAGGCCTCCTCTAATCTGCCAATAAAGCACACCTACTATTATATATTTTTTTATCGTGGGAAATCATCGCATGACTCCTCCCATGTGCGTGCTGCAGCTGGAGGGAGTGTCAGAGTTCTACTTACTAAAACCCACTTCGTACCTTCTGGAGGTCTTTGTGTGCCAGGGCCGCGATAATTCTTGCGAACAACCCGCAGCCCCGAACTGCTCGAACATGGCTCCAACATTAACAACAACATAGCTTATACTTGAGATCTTTTATCATTATTTAACGCATCTTAAATATTAAGGTACTTTAAAAGTCATTTTCAAAATGAACCGAGACTATTTTTGTATAAAAGCAACCTACAATGAATATTTTAAGTGTCCATTAAGACCACCTGTATTCCAGTAATGTTTAATATTATGTATTAGTATTTTAGCGTTACTTACAAGCTTACCTGAAGGGGACCAAGTTAGGTTAGTAATATTTTGCTATTATCTGAAGCTCCTTACTACAATGTATCTTATAGGCCTTCTACACGATTCAAAAAAACCGCCGACAGAGGTCACCTTGGTCCAGTTGGTGTGAAAATCTACCGTGTAATTGTCAGTCGGGAGCGCATTTACAGCGACAGTTTTTTTTTATCGTTGGGAAATCCTCACGGGCTATCCTCCACCTGGGAAGAGTCGAAGGGGTGCGCCGGACTCACCTACTAAAACTACTACAACTACTGACCACCGGCTAAAACCACCCGGTGTCACCTCGCACGTGCGCGCGGTGCCGGGGTTTCCAGATTCTTCCGCAGATCGCGACATTGCCCCAACCGTGTGACGGGAGACGCGACTAGCTCACCTGTGTCGGTGGACGGATCGTGTAGAAGACCTTAGATTTGTCCTAAAATTTAAAGGTAGGTTCACTTTACAATGAGCTGTTTACATATTTAAAGCACACATGTGAGGATATTCAATTATTAATGCTTCTATCATGATTGGCCACGGTAGTGCAGTGTTTCTGCACGAAGTAAAGATTGTACATATTTATCATTGAACTTAAAGATCGACTGTTTTTTTTTTATATAAGATGCTATAAAAGTATCTGCCACGGCTTTAATAGGAGGTAGTATTGTGTTTATAGATTGCAATAGTGAAGATAAATAACAGATTATTTCATACAAAAACTTCAACGTTATGCAGAGTAGAGTCTATGTTTAATTGAATTAATTGCTCCAGGGTATGAAAGTTCTTCACTATTGTAATGTATGAACACAATACTACCTCTCATTAAAGCAGTGGCAGGTATTTTCATAGCACCTTATATAAAACCTATTTTATAAATAGCTTTGCTCACAAATGAATGAAGATTGATTGATTGAGTTATCAAGAAAGTCCGCGAAAAGCGCGGTTTGCAAAAAAAGTCGACGTAACACGTATCTAGCAGTTACGGGCTTTCCGTCTTAAACAGTGGCACGTGCGCGATGTCAGTCGGAATCCTCACCCTGCCTTCGCGAGCCTTGGAATCAAACTCGTACATTCCCATACGTTGACAGACGCGCGAGCTGCGCCTCTCGAAGGACTTGCTTAACAAGGAATTAAAGACATACATAATATAAAGAGCTAGAATAACTAGCAAAATAACTTTTGTTGTTCATATTTTTTTTGTTCTATGTAATTACAACCTTGTATACTTACTACTGAAGACCGAACCAAATGGACATCATTGGAGGAGGCCTATACCCATTCTGGGGTTCCGGTAGAATAACAAAAAAAAAAAACAATACAAATTACATAACATAGCATTAAGTAAAGATAACTAACACACATAGACTTGCATATTGGTAATTGTACATTTTACTGGAAATAAAATGCTTTTTTACTACTTATCCAGTGTTATGTTAAAAAAACATACACTTTTAACGCATGCTCTCAAATGTATCCCGAAGTGAAACTCACGAATTACTTCGCCGTTTCTAAAGACCCATTCATTCTTATCAACTGAACGTGACACTTTCCCCTTAAACCAGCATGTTTATTAATAAAATTGCCAAATGTAGTAAATAAAGATTATTGCAACAATATCGTGTCTTTCCGAAGCGCGCTGTAACGCAAACGCGCATATAAAATATAATTTCACGACCATTGCCACCGAGTGTTGCCGCGTACACCGCGCATCAAAAGCAATGCCATCCCAACGAAACACGCAAACAATTACCAGTCTTACACCTTAGATAATAAGGGTCAAAATTGTGTCTCGAATTTGAGCGAACGATAGATATAGGTGTGGTTAACCGTGCAGTGCAAATGGAACGATATACAAGTATAATAGATAGTCGTAAGGCAGACGTTAAACAGAAGTTTTTATTTCAGTTCTAAGAGAAAGTAAGCTTTTTAAAATTTGGTTATACAGAAAGACCACCGTCGTTATTTGAATAGCATTCATACTTTTATCGTTTATTGATTGATAGCTCGTCTTTACAGAATAGAAGCTCAAGTGAAACTTACAGCTAGTGTGGAAAAAGAGCACTTTTTTAATTTTTAAGCCCTTAATGAGAATACAACAAAGTATAGTTTGTGATTATTATATCAACTACCGAGCATTCTGGCGGTGACAGACTCACATACAGCGAGCTCTCCTCTAATTTGTGTAGTTAATTTAAGTAGAAATACTTCATCATCTGCTTATCTGTCTGTTTATCGCCCCACTGCTGGACAAAGCCTCCTCTTACACAGCGAAGGATTGAGCGTGAGCTCAATCCGTGTTGATGATTTTAGATTGTACCAAGTCAAAGTATCTTCAAGATGTTTTCCTTTACCTTTAGCCAGTCACTGGTGTCCAAAATATACCTAGTAAAAGTAAAAAGTTGCAGTTGTCTGACCTGGAACTGAACTTACACACTCATACTTAGGAGGGTGGTGCTTTAACCTATCACGACTATTTGAATAAACATTATATTTGGCGGGTGGGAGAAGAGTCGCTATTACCATAATTTTGCAGTGGGCTCATAATAATTAAACATACTATAGTGAAACTTCTAACCAATCCCTGCACAATATACCGTAACACAAATGCAAAATGCAACAATAGGGCTGTAACAAAATGTAGCCGATGCTTTGACATCGCTGTTTTTATTAAAATACATTCTAGTTTTTATGCATTTACAAAGAAATACAATATTTATTGTACCGTGCGCGGCAGAGCGCTGCCAAGTTCTAGGTACTTGATAGTGGGCTTGCCAAAACTCTGGTAATCTTCCAGTGTATTTCATTGGAGATTATTTTTGAATATTTTTGTGTGTAAACGTAGTATGTAGCAAAAATATTTACTTACTTGGCTGTAGATTGTTAATATCATTCGTAGTGTTTTACACACACGATGTGTTTTTAATATGTCTGGTTTATCTTATTTAGCTGTTAGCATCCACCAGCGGTCACAGCCGCGTTCCATGGGAACTAATCCGCACACCCGGATGAAAGTACCTACACTCCTTCGATAAATAAGCTATTCTGATAATAGGCGTATCATCATCATCATCATCATCATCACAGCCTTTTTATCGTCTGGGCACAGGCCTCTCCTCTCTCACGGTTAACCCTTTCGAGTATGGGGGTGCGTTTTCGATTCCATGTCAAGCAAGTACCACTGTAACTTTTATAGATATAAGTAAGTAAGTAATACGTACTTTCTAAGTTTATCTTTGACACCAATAACTGATTAAAGGTGAAGGAAAACATCGCTGGAAACCTGGACTATAAAGTCTGAAATCACCAACCCACATTGAGCAAGCGTGGTGATTAACTCAATAAGCGTATACTGAAACAATCTTTCAAATCGGTCCAGTAGTTCCTGATACTAGATCAGGATCAGGCTGACAAGTACAAACAAACTCATCGGTTTAAAATTTTTTGGAATAAATAATGGAATGGATAGGTTAGACTCAGAAAACAAATGTAATGTTCACTGAAATTTTAAGATAAATTTACTTTCTACTTTATTTTTTTACAGACTTTATAGTTTAACAATTTAGACTCTAGGGATTGTCTCCAAAACTATTTAAACTAAAATATTTTTAAGCACACTTGAACAGCCTAGAATTACATAACATGAGCTTTGTATAAGTTTATTTTATTTTAGTATTGGCAAAGCTTTTACCGCTTGAAATTTTAGTGTCCCTAGACTCGAAACAACGATCATCCATTAAAATAAATAGTTTTAGTTCCCAAGCTACAATACTAGGAGAATCAGTTGTATTTTTTAAACATCGATAACGATTTTTTTTTACAAATCTGCAGAGTGCAATGTGATGTTAACATTTACTGTTTATTTTTAAAGAGTAGGTACTTATTAATATCCACGTTAGTAATATATTATTCTCATATCTATACAAAATTATAGCATTAGGTATTGGTCCGATCGCCATATTAACCGCCTCTATATAGTATAAGGCTGCGATAGGCTGATGATGATGATGATATAGTATAAAGCTACAAAAATGTTTTCGTCATTATGTAGTAGATTAAGGGTCAGTTATACAATGTCTGATTGCCAGTATATGGCCAATACCTACCGAATAAATTCAACAATGGAACAGAATTCGTATGAAATTATCTACCAACTAAACTAACTGCAGGCTCAGCATGGCAACCGTAGAAACAAGTTTTGTCTACCAGAGTATGGACATAATGACAGATAAGTGACAGATTGACGTAAGGCTTCTTTTGTCAAGTAGAAAAGGATATGTTCTTTCTTTCGATCAACTTAAGTCTACAAGTGATTATATGCGACTTGACAGGTTACGGCTAGGGCAGAAGACATGCAGTTGACATTGATAGAAAGAGCTTTGTTTTTTCTTGATAGAATAGATATAGAATCGCCATGTTGAGCCTGCTGGAACTTATTTGTAGGTGGTGAAACAGGCCATTAAACTCACACATGCATATTTCAATAAGAATATAACATATAAGATTCTTCCGATCAAACTTACCCAAGGAAGCTAGTCTCCATTTTATCTCGTCCATAGTTAAAAGTTAAAAGTAAATTGTTTCAGTGAAAACGTCAGTTAATTCAACCGTCGGCTGTAATCAGCGGACAGACGGCATCTTGTTAAGTTGTAATTAGCGTCCCCTTTGACAATCTGTGTAGTTAGGCAAGAAATTAAGTACGATCTAGGAAGTGGTGTCACCGCAACGTAATTTCGACTCTAAGTTTAGCGTGTTACAGTTTATATTTGATTGGCTGTTGGAGACCGGTGCTATTGGATTTTGGTGTATGTGTAGGGGTTTTAAATTTAGAGGTCCAGCCAATTTAGTGAAGAATCTAGGAAATGAGGGTCTATTTTCCAGGACCAAAATTTTTCTTTTGACTTCACAATGTATGGGAAAAGGATTTATGCTTCAATTAAAAAACTTTTTGGTACGAATATGATAACGTCAGTAGAGTAAGTCAGAGCGGTAATTTTGTTTTTAACCAACATCTAAAAAAGAGGTTTTCGATTAAGAATGTTTATATACAAAAATGTGTAAATAGTCGATTTCAATTTGCTCACTACACTATACCTATAAATAGAAGATAGTTGCACTAGACATATTAATTATACACCGTTTAAATGATAAATAGCAATCAAATAATTCCTTGAAATTTAAACAGTATTTTGTATTGTGTGGAATTTAGAAAATCCTCGATAAACACATAGGACACGTGTTCAGCAGAGTTGTATTTATAATTTACCTAAATTCCTATTTTAAATTCCATACCTACTGAAGTTTTAGATCCATATATTGCTTTAATCTTAACAATAAAAAAACAAAGTACCCGAATACCCTCACCTGAGCATCTACGAAAAAACGAGCGGTCTTGCGTTCAACAGGTAAACCAACACGACCTACAAAAATAATTTCTAATTAATGAATAAATACAAAGCCACATTAATTAAACTAACACAGAAACAATTAAACGCATACCCCATAACTCATCGTTCCCGAACATTCCGGTGTTAAAAGCTTATTATTACAATTTCACACAAAATTCATTCAATTGGCAAACGTCATTAATATCATCCCATTTATGCGGTTACGACCGGTTCAAACCGGTTTGTCCGGATATTTTACATAATTGTCGATATAACTATTAAACCAAGCATAGTGAGGCTTGGATTCCTGGAGGTATAAGGCCTTGATGTTATTAATAAAAAAAAAAAAACTGAGGTCCTATGATCACATAAATTGCTATGATCACATTCTTTACAAATTACCCGTAAAAGTGAAATAAAAATAATAGATATACGATCACAGTATGACTAAAATAAAAATATTCAGTATGTCACATTATAATGTATACATAGATTGCCTTGACTGAAAATTGAATTGGAAACTTTTAATTCATCATAGCAACTAATAGCTTCTAATTAATTTGGAAATATATATTTTTTAAACTTCTAAACACAACGTATTTCGTTTTAAAGCTATATATTTTTTCCTTTACTTCTAACTTATACTATACAGAAGGTAAAAATACCACGGAAAGATTTTGAAAAATATAGGTATTTGTGCTCGGTTAACAGAAAAATAATAGATTAATATAATAAAAAGGAACAGGGACGCCATTAATTTTGTTAATAAGCAATAATAAGTATTATATACATGCAATATGACAGCCAATGTATAAGTAAAATCAGAAACACGTTTTTTTATTTATCAAAATACTTAACAAATTTACGAGTATCATCAGGGTACAAAATCAAGTTTTCTTTATATATTCTTTTCCCTATAAATCGTCAGCACTGCAGCGGGACAGTATATTGTAGTTTAGAAAGATTTATGTCGCTGCCCTGAGCTCGGGAGCAGAATTAAACCGCAGATAGCTGCGTGTACTACATGAGTTGATTTTTAAACTTTTATTGAAGCGCAGACGCCAGCACATCAAGATGTTACAACCTGTTAAACCTTAATAGATTTTCAACTTTGTCACTGAAGCATATGTTTCAAAGTTTAATAAAAATTTGGCTATTTCGGGTAGCTTGATGTGCTGGCATCTGTACATACATGGTGACAGGTAATGAAAAGACGGCAGTATATCATGGTTTGTTCTCGGTGTTTAGATGTCTCGTCCTGAATGGAGACAGGAATGATATTAATAGGAATTGACGGCCTTGTTGCACTAGTAGTCACATGGCACGACTGCTGAGTATGGTGTGTCGGGTTCTATTCCGAAACTCGTCGGGCTCAAGTTGCTTTGTGAAAAAAATATCTTACAATCTCAGTCCAAAGCGTCGATGAAGTATATTTAAAAAAAATATAATAAAGAACACAAATGAAATATTAGCATCACTACATAGTATAAAACAAACTCGCTTTCTCTGTCCCTATGTCCCTTTGTATGCTTAAATCTTTGAAACTACGCAACGGATTTTGATGCGGTTTTTTTAAAGGATAGAGTGATTCAAGAGGAAGGTTTATATGTAAAATTTTAGTATCAGCATTGCACCCGTGCGAAGCCGGGGCGGGTCGCTAGTTAATAATAAACAACTAAATACACCAAAACCCAAAATATTCTTTAATTTAATACTTCACCCTTAACGTGCCCTAAAATATTCAACATTTAGCGACTGCGCTCATATTTCTCCACCCCTGTTCATGAATTTTTAACACAACAATATCCCTCAAAAGTATTACTAGCCGTTTTATTCTTTATGAACTGAATAAATTATAAATATCATAAACGAACTATCCAAGGGAAAACGGAATTGTTAAACAAGGGAAATTATTATCAGAGTTATAAAAGTAATGTTAACATTTTTTCCTTTTATCAAATTAACTCGATTCTTCAAATATTTGGGCTGTTTGATGTGTTAGAAGTCGTGGTGGCCTAGTGGTTCAAGCCTGGTGCTTGAGTATTAGGGTGCGGGTTCGATTACAGGTCAGGCAAGTACCAATGTAACTTTTCTAAGTTATACGTACTTTCTAAGTTTATCTTGGACACCAATGACTGATTGAAGCTGAAGGAAAACATCTCGAAGAAACCTGCACTATAATGTCTGAAATCACCAACCCGTATTGAGCAAGCGTGGTGATTAAGGTTCATCCTTCTCCTTGGGAGAGGAGGCCTGTGCCCGTAGTAGGACGATAAATAGGTTGTGATAATGATGATGATGATGTGTTAGAATTCTCGAAAGCTAGAAGCTAAAACAAAAACATTAAGTACTAGGTAGTAGAGACACATGGCCATGTGTCACAATTCTCCGTGGTATAGCTGAATATGTGAAATATTGACATCTATAGTCTCTACTACTATATATGTATAGCGAACTAGCTGACCCCCGTAGTTCCACCTACCTAACTACTTCCAGCACCGAGATAAAACTTGTTTCTATTATTTTTTTCACCAAACCTATACCTACATAACTTTACATTACATATATTCTAATTATCCTGCGTACTAAACTACTAAACTGTTTCAAGGAGTTTTATCCAAGTAGGTACTAAGACACTCACTCGTCTGTATTAAAAACTATCCGTCTGTAAGATTCTATCGACATCGACATACCAAACAAACACTTTCATATCCATCATGTACCTTTATCAGACTCTAGACTCTATGCCATATATGCCGTAGGCTGGATGGCAGATGGGGCAGGAAAGTGTTGGAGTGGAGACCACGAGCGGGAAAAAGGAATGTAAGGAGACAACCGACAAGGTGGACAGACGATCTTGTTAAAGTGGCCGGAAGACACTGAATAGCCATAACACAAAACCGCCAGAAGTGGAAAAATTTGGAAGAGACCTACACTCAGCATTGGGTGACTAAAGGTTGAAGAAGAAAAGAGAGAGAGAGACTGTATGTCTACCAAATTCTATTTAAATCGGTTTAGTAGTTTTGACGTGAAATCATTGCAGACAGGCAGAGTTATTTTCGCATTAATAATTACTAAGGTTGACACAGTCTACAAAGTTTCCAATTGAGATCAAAATGAAATATTGTAAACACACAGAATACAACTTCGTGATGAGTTTACCCAAGCGGAGACGGGTGAAATTACAATGAAAATTTAATAAATGCCATTATTACTAGCTGTAGGGGTGAAGGGCAAGGGGTGAGGGGTACGCGTTCAACCGCAACTAATTAATACATAGGATGTGGGGGAACATGTTTTTTGTAAAATTGACACTTTGGAAGGTTCTAAGCCAAAGTTTTGAGAGTTAGTGATGTGCAACAAGTAGCCATATTTGAGTGGATGATTTTTTATGCATTAATAAGTACTATAGTTAGAATTAAGATAAATAGAAATGAGAATAATAGTACACCAGCCGGCATAGCATGGCGATTCTATACTTATTCTATCAAGAAAAGACAAAGCTCTTTCTGTCAATGTTCTAGCCTTTATGTCAATCGAAGAAAAGCAAAATTACTTCAAAAAATGTCAAAAGAAATCTTACGTCAATCTGTCACTTTTCTGTCATTATGTTCATTCTCCTGTAGACAAAACTTGTTTCTACAGTTGCCATGCTAAGCTTGCAGCACTGTTGATCTTACCAACAAAACAACACAATTATATTTCACAGTAATCAAAAGATATATCGACAAAATCATCAAGTTTGCACAAACACAACACAAAACCACGAAAACATAATTTAACGCCCATAATGACGTATCATTTTATCATTACGCGGCGATAGGACTTATCACTTGCCATTTTGGAACATTATTAAAACGCCTACCGTCCGCGTGACTCAGAAATATTGCCAGCCGTAAAATTTATTGCACCAAAAAGTATTAAAATTAAGGGATTATTCCGCCAGTTGCATGAATATCATTTTTCATTAGTGTGCAGCGGGCCTATTGTTGTATCGCTCGCTATTGTATCGCACGCGATATACCAATATATGACAAGGGACTATTTGTTTTACAGGATTTAAAATAATAAAAGTATTATTGTCTACTACTTTATAGACAAACACTAGGTTAACTTAACTCATAATTGTATAAAAAAGATTTTCTTCAATTTAAATACGCCGCAATTTATAAAACGATCATTTCGTTAAAAATGTAACAACAAAAAAGATCTTGAACTCCATAAAATAAAAATTAAATTGGTACTCCATTATCGTACACTTTTTTTTAATAAGCACTTAAATCCATAAAAAATAATCCTCTTTTTCCTTATAATCCTGAATTTTTCAACCTTGAACCCTCATCGAAAACCTGGTAAAGTACGTACTTAATGAAGATTGTGCCTTCTAAATCTGTAATCAAGCCATTAATCTCCGGGCTATGAGTCAAGGGTAGCTAACTTTTTAAATATACGCCATTTTGCGGCCGTTGTGCTAACTTCAATAAGTCTGCCCCTTAATCGAGACATAATCGAGATATTAACGTAATATCTATTTTTTTAGATTAAAATGAATTTACCTCTCCTGGAAATATGATTACAAGTTTTATCCTTAACTATAAGAATACAAAAGCTGAATTTCGTTTGCAGTTAAAAATACCGGTAATCAATACGAGTAAGGTTTACTGAGTACGGTAGCTTTTGACTAGTTCAAGCTTCAGGTCCTTTTGTTGTTTATCGTAGAATCGTGCTTAATTTATTATAGGTCAACATAATATAAGAATATAATAATAACATATTTATTTGTTTCAAAAAGGACATGAATTACTTGAACATAATAATAACATTTAGGTGCTTGATTAGTTTGACAGCGATATGGGTGTCGCATTGTGACATCGCCATGAAATAGCGACTAGTTTGTCAATATATCGAGTGATATCAAGATACCCACTTATTAATAATATGGCAGCAATGACGGGCACATAGTTTAATATGAACGCCGCCATATTTCAGTCCAAATTGACACTAGTAAATACCAGTGACGAATTACGGTACAATATATTTTCAAATTTTAATTTTAATATACGTTGACAAAACTGGTGGGCTGAATATTAATTTTGGAATACATTTATTTTTATTATTTATACCGTAGTTTTACGTAACTGAATTAAAATGTATAGAAACATTTTTGATAATTTTTCTTAATGGCTAATTTTTTTATCGTTTTTCACAGTTTACTGGATGGGACGTTGATATTGAAAAAATGGGCAGGACCGAGAGAAATGAGTAATTATATTACGATTATCGTTTTTATTACTTACTAACTTGCAGTGGGTAAAAATAGATGATATGAATTTGCTATAATAATTATTAAAACAAAATATTGCTTAATAATAATACAGTTTTGCTTTAAAATAAGATTGCATTAATACTAAACCCACGAAAGAGCATAAACCCTTAAATAAAATATAGAGCTCGCACAACTTTGCCCGCAATAGTAAAAACACATCAGCAAAATTGTCACATTCAATAAATTGTGGATTTTATTCGTAACAATAACGTTACCATTGCGGATAACCGTGCCGTCAATGTAACTAAAAGTCAAATAAAAATAACATTTGAAAGAGCATTCATTGCTATTTAGTTTCACTCTAAATATGAGAGTCATCGTCATGAGGCTTATTATCGTCCCCACCAGAGCGGTGCATAGTTTTTAAACAACGAAATTCTATTTCGTGATTCAAAAATCTCATCCCCGACTAATAGTATCTCTGAGAGGAAAAATCAATTGGTTGCTTTAAACATTTTCCGTTTTGTTATCTTTGTGGAGTCCTGTACACAGAAAAATTATAAAAAGTATAGTAGGCCATACATTTCTTCTTCAAATAGAGAATACATTTGTATGTAATATATAATTATGTTGCTGGGCAGTTTGTTGAACAACTCAGAAGTGGCGACGGGTGGTCGTTTTGGGGCTTTCTTCTGTTTTGAAGTTCAAAAAGTTCTGATTTATCAGGCTTATTTTAATAAACGAGTTATAGTTTGTAACATTGGTAGACGAAGCTGCAAGACATAGCTAGTTCATACATATAGGAAGTAAAGTTGTTGTTGATATTAACTGTTGCTAACATTCCCTATTGTTTTGGCTGCTCTGTTATTATTAATTAATTAATATACTTCAATATTGTTCAGCACAGTGTAGGTGTATTAGAGTTCAGTACAGCCTGTTACCCGAAATAGATTTTAGTAAATTTGGATTAATATTTTGTATTTGATTGTATTTATACTATTTGTACCTGTTTAGAACAGTCACATTTTACAATACGTATTTGTATTTCCTAGTTTATTTACCTACTGTAATATTGCATGCCTGGTGAATCCAATTCTATCCGCCCAAATTACAAATACTTAAATTCTACAGTCGTTATAAACCGATTTGCAAAAAAGTCTGCTCTAATGGGAGGCATGATTTTCAGAACTTTACCGTATGTCCTATGGATTTGGACTCTGCCGGGGCTGCAGGTTGTTCGCAAGAGTTACCGCAGCCCCGCCGCACAATGACCTCCTGAAGGATGTTACTCCAAAAGTAGGTTTTTAGGCAGTAAGAGTCTGACATTCCCTCCAGCTGCACCAACAGCTGGAGGGGATAATATCTTTTTTGATTTCCCATTGGGAAAGAAACGTATTATACAAATAAACATACGTACCTACTTATTTTCCTCAATAAAGATATTTCTAATACAGTATAAAATTATGAAATTCCTATGCAAACACGTAGGTAGGTACATTTAATTTGTGTCTCATGAATCGCCGCGACTTCATTTATACCAATTAAGCGTGGAACGGGATAAGCGCGGCTTTCGCTCGCAGCGCCATCTTATTATGATGTATCGTCTTTGTATAGAATATCCTTGTTGGCTTAAAATATACCGGCGTTATTATTAGATAGCATATCAAAATATCCTGGTAGTTTCTACTAATATAATTATGCAATAATAATATATCGGCCATCGGGACACCTTCCCACAGGGTCGGTTAGCCCCGACGTAAGCTATGGATTAGCTTGTGTTATGGGTGCTAACACAACTGATAAACTACATAATATATATCCCGCCGACAGCCGGGAATCGAATCCGAGACCCTCAGCGCGGCAGTCCGGCGTGGTTACTATTGCACCAACGCACCTACTACTTTTTAATAAACGCGAAACATGGGATTAAGCGTCGTAATTTTTTTATCTTTCGATCTTTGTCACCTAACGGTTTAGTTAACGTGTAAGGGGACGCGTTGCCCATGATAAAAGTCTTTGCTATGTCTGTATGTATCTAGTCGGTGGAAAAAGCTACCTACATAAATATAGAATGTGGTCGAGTATTGAGCTCGACCTAGTCTGCAATCTCTATAATAAGGAGGGTGAGTCGCATTACCCTCTCCCTCGTGCTGTGTAACAGTTTTTCTTTATATTATACAAATATAGATTAAACCAATCAAGGCTTAAAGTAGTTTACTACACACGAAAACTACGTGGGACCATGGACCAGGACCTTGTTGTGAGGAAGGTTTTGAGCATGAACATGGATGGATATAGAGGACGGAGACGACCAAAGGAAACGATGGATAGATTTTGTGAAACTTAGTATAGCTAGAAATAATGTTACTTTTGAGATGACGGCAGATAGAAAAGTGTGGAAGAAAAGATCATGCTGCGCCGACCCCAAATAAAATTTAGCATACTGTATGGTGGAGTATGTATATTTAAACATGCATAATGAGACATACCAATAATTCTATATTTGCCACAATACCTAAAAATTCCCGAATTATATAAAAAAATTGTAAGAATTTGTTAAGTTGTTATTGAAAGCATAACATTTATTATTAGTAAACAAGAGTAAGCTTACCGTCTCGACCTTGAATTAAACTTCACACTCTTAGAGTTTTGTTTTTCAGAGAAATATAATAAATATTGCCTGAAGGTAATTTGATTAATAACAATGGACTCATTCTGTTGCTAATATTAACTGGGATTACTAAAACAACTATTTATTTTTGTAAGTGGGTTAGACATTTATTTGACTACCTTATTTTAATTTATTTGATTTTGCTGACGAGGTTTAGAGACCTCACAAAATAAACACATTTTGATGGCTTTTTTGTCGGTGGGACGGTACAAAGTCCCATTGAAACGATCTATTTTTCCGTACGTCAATGAGCTTGTAATAAAATCTATTTGGCTATTTATATTGTATCTGGCTGGTTTTGGCATCATTGAAAGTTTTATTTTAAAGAACATGATTCCAAATTCAAATTAGAAAAATGTGTGATTTTCATTTGTTTTTCGTACCGTCAAGATGATAATATCAATATGTAATTTCCATTCAAAAATATCTACCAGCTCCTTGGCTATTAACAAAACACAACGAATCTATAAACAAGTAAACTAGTGACATTAAAATAAACGCATTCTCAGCGAATATCCTCAAATACAATTGTAAAGTTCAAATATAAGGCTAGTTTTGCTCCAAACATAACATAAGCTAACCTTATGGCTAGGATTATGAGCGGCTGAGACTAAAACACGGTTACACCCGCTACGAATTAATGCTATGGAGCTAATACCCGCTGTGCTGAGCTTATAGCAATGAGAAGAATCTGTAGTATGCTGTTTTTTTATAGGGAATAACTTTTTTCTCTGGTCTGCTTTTAAAAGACTGCTAAGGGTTTCACCGGTTACGGATAGCCACTATCTACCAAATAAATTAAAAATGGAACAGAATTTGTATGAAATTATCTACCAGATAAACTATCTGGAACTTATTCGTAGGTGATGAAACAGGCCCTGAATATAGCAATTCTCAAATAGTTTAGTCAATTATATGTAGTTATGTAAGTTTATTTATTTAAACTTTATGCGCCCAAGCATTCTTCCCACTTAACCTTAAGGTGATGCGTACAGATAAGTATTCTTTGCTGTTCCCGATAGGGCCCAAAATTTGCTTTTGATTATAACATACCTACCAGCTAATGTAAACTCACATTAATTTATATTTTGGAAAGAAATAAAAATTTAGTACATTAATTAACATTTTTATTGCACCTACCATTAAAAATAGAAGACTAAGGGCCTGTTTTACCACCTACGAATAAGTTCCAGATACTTTATTTCGTAGATAATTTCACACAAATTCTCTTCTATTTTAAAATTTATTCGGTAGATAGAGCTATTCGGACATCGTAACACTGGCGCTAAGTTTAGTTCTTTGGAGGCTGTGAATCTATAGATGATTATGATTGTCTACCGGAGAATGGACATAATGACAGATAAGTCATAGTTTGACGTAAGACAGGTCGCGCCATGGTCGGACGGAAGACTTGTTGACATTGACAGAAAGAGCTTTGTCTTTCTATATAGAATATACATAGATAGAATCGCCGTTATTTTTATAGCTAAACAATAACCTTATATTAAATGTGCAAAAACCATACGTGACGCGCTGAAATAACAATAAAACCCCATAATAATGCAAACACAATTGTGTCGATATTAACGACCTATTAATGCGCAAAAACAATACGATACGCAATTAAAATAACCCAATGGTATTCCGATAATGAGGAATATCAAAATTAAAATTATTAATGAATGCCAAGTATTTGCGTTTCAACACTCTTGATGGTGTAATGATTACAGTAAACAACAGTATTTTTGGTGGTTTTATAAATTATGTGAGTCTATCCAATACTCAAAAACGTTAATCCACCAAATCTGTAACTGAAATTCCTGTTTTACTTCTAGATAGAAAGAATATGACATCTAATTATTTTTAAAACCTGTTTTATTTTGGTTTTAAGTGAAAAAAAAACCTTTATTTAAACTAAGAGTCTCCTTGAAGCTGTTGGCAGTTTTTAATATTCCAAAAATGATGATGATGACATCCAGGCCGATTGCTGGCTACGGCGGCCATTCTCTTTTATGGAGATCAGCCAGCTGCGCAGGACATACATATATTATAGAGCACAAGCATTCGCGCAGATATTCGCACTCTCTATTCCCTCACTCTCATTGTCCGATGGGACGGCAACCCGACACGCCCGGAGAGAGATCAGGCGCAGGACCGACATTTACGTGCTCTCCGATGCACGGGTGAATCAATCACCAACTTCCAGACTCCAGGCCGCTTTATGAATGTTTCTCAAATCCCAATAGATAATAAGAGAGTAATGATGTATCTTTTGTACCATCTTTTCGACTAAACGAAAATCCTAGTACTCTAAATATTAGCAGTATATATATTCCTTTCGATGCCATTCTAAAGTATTTGAAATCTCTTGATGTTAATAAAGGTAGTGGCCCTGATGGAATACCTCCTTTGTTTTTAAAAAAGTGTTGTAGTAATCTTGCGACACCATTATACATATTATTTAACTCATCGCTACGATCTGGTACAATGCCTACAGTATGGAAGCGTTCATATGTGGTACCTATTTTTAAGAGCGGAGATAAACACGATATTAAAAATTATCGACCTATTTCGAAACTGAGTGTTATACCAAAACTTTTTGAGCATATACTTTGCGACTTGATCACTCCTTTAATAAAACCGCTTATTATCGCGGAACAGCATGGATTTATAAGTGGGAAATCGACGGAGACTAATCTCTGTGAATTTATTGACTATGTAACTTCTGCTATGGACGCGGGCCATCAGGTAGATGTCGTGTATACGGACTACTCCAAAGCTTTCGATAAAATTTCTCATAGAGTACTAATAAATAAGTTGGGGTATCTCGGTATACACGGTGATTTGCTTAGATGGCTGGAGTCATATCTGAGAGATCGTAGTCAGGCTGTTACTATTAAGGGTTTCTGCTCTTCCTTTATGCCCGTATCGTCTGGAGTTCCCCAGGGCTCCCACCTCGGACCTCTGTTATTCAATTTATACATTAATGATTTATGCAATGTTTTTAAAGAATCTCAATTTATTCTCTATGCCGATGACAATAAAATATACAAAATAATCCATAATGTTGACGATTGTATAAAACTTCAAAAGAATATTGATAATCTATGTGACTATTGTAAGGAAAATTATTTGTATCTTAATATAAAGAAATGTAATATTATATCATTTACCAGAAAGAAATACCCGATAGTACATAACTATAAGATGTATAACGAATTAATATCTAGAGTGTCCGAGGTGCGAGACCTTGGGATCCAGCTTGATTCTAAACTTATTTTTGAGTCTCACGTCACAACCATAGTCAATAAAGCCTTTCGCATGCTAGGATTTATTATGAGAATAGGAAGAGATTTCAAGCACCTGTCCACATTATTACTACTTTATAAAACCCTTGTAAGGCCAATACTAGAATATGGTTCAGTGGCCTGGAATCCTCAGTACAATATCTACATTGAGCTCCTTCAAGGGTTACAAAATAAATTTGTTAAACACCTTATATGGCGATACAACTTGGGCCCTGATTATAAACTTGATCTTGAGCCTTTGGAGGAGCGTCGTGCAGAACGTGATCTAGTTTTTCTCTACAAAATAATCAGAAACCAACTGGACTCCCCTTATCTTCTTAGCAAGATCAGCTTTGGATGTCCACGATCCAATACGCGTAGGAGATCTCTCTTCCATAGCAGTTTTTCACGTACAAACTATGGTAAAAATATATTTGTTAAAAGATCCTGTAGTCTGTATAATGCCATAATTAACTCTGACTCAAATAACTGTATTGATATCTTTCACCTTTCTCTACCAAAGTATCGAAATTGTATTCGGCCATATTTGTCATCCAAATTTAATTAAGTTTTATTTATTTTTCTAAGTCCGAAGTCATTACTGTATTTGTATAATAATTTGAGGAAACTCTTTTGGATAATGTTTTTCTTATATTGTTCTTTATTATAATTGGTATTGTATCTGTTTGTTTCCCAAATAAAATAAAATAAAAATAAATAAAATAAAATAAAAATCCCACAAAGCAATTTCGGCCCGGCCTGGGAATCGAACCCGAGAACCCGTGCGCAGCAGTCGCGCCTTGCGACCACTAGACCAACGAGGCAGTCGAAAAATAGTTCAAAAATAGTCAACGGTCAAAACTCCATCATACAAAGTTCTAAGGCTTTAACTGAAAATTAGAGCCGGGACTTCGTCTCTTTTAAGGTCACAGCGCTAGGTTGAGCGTGGGCATTTCGCGTGGGTGAGACGAATATTATCCATTATTTTCTTCTCTTATGACAAATTATTGTCCTTATGTTACTTATTATAATGTTTTGTTCCCTAAAGTAACACCAGCCTCATTATGATGATTACTATCACAAATTATTTTATGTGTTACGCTAATTCTAGCGAAAGTAGCTATTAGTAAAAGTAGTTCCCACAATATCATCTCCCGAGCCTTTTCCCAACTATGTTGGGGTCGGCTTCCAGTCTAATCGGATTCAGCTGAGTACCAGGGTTTTACAAGGAGCGACTACCTATCTGACCTCCTCAGCCCAGTTACCCGGGCAACCCAATACCCCTTGGTTAGACTGGCGTCAGACTTAATGGCTTCTGACTACCTGTAACGACTGCCTAGGATGTTCAAGACAGCCGGGACTTACAGCTTAACTTGCCATCCGAAACACAGTCACTGATATCCAAGATATACTTAGAAAGTACACACAAACTTAGAATAGTTGCATTGGTACTTGCCTGAGCTGGAATTGAATCCACGCACTCAAAATTGAGAGGTCGGCTCTTTACCCACAGGGTCAATAGTTTCTATAATATCATCCGAGTTCTAAATCAACTTCTAGATGAACCCGGATAAAAAACAACAAAATTGTTTCGAAATCACTTCAGTTATTCAGGGTGTACAAAATCTTTCCCATCTATAGATGGATATTACTATGTAACTGCAAACATTTTGGATTGTAACGAGTATTGTACCCGCTGTAGACCCTACGGCATGTTTGGCCGCTCCCGGTCGTAATAGGCCAAAGTAATCGGATTAGGTTCCGAAGGCGATCCTCAGGATACTCCGCAATCCACTGGGAGTTCGGACTAAATCATTTTGTTAGGATACCTGACGTTATTATGGAAGAATATTAGTTATGTTAGTAACTTGTATAAAAGTAAATCCGCTTATTATAAAATGAGGTCTTAAAAGTACCGGCTTCAGTGCTAGGTATGAACTATAAAAAGAAATTCAGCTGATGGTTTAAACCTAGTACAGTTCTAAAGATATTGGTCTATTCAATAAATATATAAAAAACAACAACTGATTGCGTGTCTCGTAAAGTGTACATAGATAAAAGATAATTGAACCGACTTTAGGTAACTTGTTTCGCGAGCGAGTGTGGATAGTAGACCATTGTCGGCTGCTGGTTTTTCGCAAGAGTAATAGGGTATTTGCCTGTGTTTGATTTTGTACAAATTTTTTAACAAAACAAATAAACACACGCACTAGGAACATATTTCTAAAAACAGCGTCAAAATTGGTTGATAAATGGAGCAGCAATCAACATTTTTATATTCGTATGATGAAGAGTGGGATCACAGTGGGGACATCTTGCTATCTCTTTTGCACATGCGTAATCAAATAGCGTTGACGTCACAAGCTTGTATGTGCATCCTTTTTCTGTTATTTAACTATTTGACTTTTGAAAGGTTTATAAATTACTTATTTCTCAACGGATTCCAAAAATTCTTTCTGATTTTGGTTTTTTTAAATGTTACTTTTGATATGAATAATTAAAAAAAAAGAGTCAAATACCCTATTATTGCTGTCTTGACATATAGAGACCTCCAGAAGGAACATAGTGCGTTTTAGTCAGTAAAAGTCTGACATTACCTTCAGCTACACCCTCAGCGAGACAGGTCATTACTTTAATGATTTCCAAAAGACCCTGTGTCGCTCCACTAAAAATAAAAAAAATGGTGGTTTAATGATTTCACCCCCTGAATAGCTATAGCTTAGTTTAAAGAAATTAAAAGAAATACCTCTGCTATTAAAGAAAAATAAGCGTAATATTTATGTGTTGTATTTATATAGGTATCAAAGCCCCAATAGTATCCTCCTACGTACTTTCACAGTTGGTCTACAGCGGTCTTTATCATTTCCGCGACGTCGTTCGAGTGGAAACTGAAGCTAAGATTATCTACCGACCGATTTCCGAGCGACTTCTCTGGGATTTTGATCATAACTTAATTCGTCTGTCCGGTTGATTGAAAACAAGTATTAGTTTGGTTAGTAGGTATCCGATTTGATTTTTATAACGTTGAATTATTAGAGCATACAATTGGTAGCTACCATGTTTGCAGAGTTTCTGAAGAGCTCGAGGCTAAGTAGTTTGGCTTGTGCATTCCAGTTTCTAGCAGATTTTTCCTTCGGATTCAAATCAGATTCCTTGTTGATATCGTCATCTTTGTTATTGTTGTCCATTTCTTTTCCTTTTATTTTATTGTTTAAGAAACAGAGGCGATCAGCTGACCTTGACCTTTGATCCAACCTTGATGCATTTGCTGAGCGCAATGACGAGAACCGACTGTAGGAAAAACGATAAGCCTTCTAGATTAGAGATATGCCAAGTTTTTATGTATCTAGTTAACTTAGTTCATATTAAGTTTGCATAAATGTACTAGATGAGCCGACAGTTGTTGTTCTGTGTTTTCTTTCCTAAGAATCTTCTCCTGACAATAAAAAACAAAGTGAAACCGGTCCAGCCGTTCACGCATGATGGCGTGACCAAGGGAAATAGGGATTCATTTTTATATATGTAGATATGTTACCAGATTTTTTGTAATCAATTGTAAGTGTAACATAATCTAAGACTAAAAACCTTATCGAACCTAATTAAAAAAATATCGTCTTCTTACTGAAATTTGCCATCACACAAAGAACTGTGAACATAACTAGAACCAACAGGTTTCAGGCATAGACATGTTACAACAAAAAAATATTAAATCCAAGATTTCTTCACAACCTACCCATACTTCGAGAAAGGTTGTATATAAATTATTCGCTCAAATAAATATTTAAGGTACGCTAAAACCGGCAGAACTTCTAACTTTTCAGGTATTTTCGCGTTTGAGACTATGCAGACGGCAAGTTGAGCTAGGCTGAAGGGATCAAAGGGACTCGGGAACACCCTTGTCGTACAATGGACAATACGGGGTCGGAATAAAAAGCGAGTGCCTTATTGACACGTACGGTCTGGGATGTGTGACTGAGTTACTGTCTCGCTTTTGTTAAGGTTTGGGAATATCTTTTAGGCATTTTTCTGGATGATTGAGCTTTAATTTTGGAAATATTCTTTACGAAGAGGCATTATAAGAAGTCCTTTTCATTATTATTTGTTATCCATTATTTTGAACTAGGTTTTAGGCTTTATTCGCAATCTAAGCCTTCCTTAAGAATATATTTTGATTTTTGAGTTTATCACGAGCAGATAGACAAGCGCTATCTTCTGATTTACAAAGAGTATTTAAGTCAAAACTATTCAAAGAAGTGTTTTCTTCAAAACCATTTAAACGTGCCTTGAAATAAGTCTTGCTATATTCTAATTCCTATTACTTGAACAATAACAGAGAAATCGAAGTGTATTCGTTGTACAATGTACCCTCGTCACAAACTTTTAATTGAAAATGATGCCAAACTGTTTAGAAAGAGAGAGCACAAGATTAGAAGGAAACTAATACCAGTTGTTGTGTTAACTGAATCACTTACAATGTACATACGTGTACATAATGGGCCATCATCGGTGGCCTAAATAATAATAATGGCGTTCAGATCCAAATGTCAGCCACGGTGGCTGTTTTCTCTAAAGAGGTTAGCCAGCTACACAGGACACTTAGTGGAGAAACATATGAGCAGAAACAGGTGCATTTTCTATTCCTTCACTCGTAGATCCCCATAGCATGGCAATTCAATGACCGGAGAGGGATCAGATGCTGGACGAAGATAGACGTGTTCTCCAATGCACGGCTGTATCAATCACCAAAATCTAAATTATCACGCGCCTCAATCATAACCATCATCATTCTGTCCTTATCTCATTTTTATATAGGGTCGGTGCAGCATATTTTTTTTCTTACTCTTCGTCATCTTTAAGTGACAGTCTCTAAGCCATATCGACTTCTATGCAATCCATCTATCATTTATTTTGCTCTCCCTTTCTTCTACAATACGTTGATGTTCAAAATCTTCCTGAACCATAGCCATAAAATGTAAATATGCCCGATCATAGCTAAGGCAAAAGGTTTGAATATCAAAGTCAAAAATCTTCTTCAAGAAGCTTTTGCGTGGAGATGCCACGCAAAAGCTTCTTGCCTTTAGATAGATTTATTTATACCTACATATATATCGCCTTCATTCTTAATTCTAACTGAACATCCAACATGTTTCTTATTCATTGCAAGTTGCTGTAACCCTAAGGGATCGGCAAATAATGGCTTTTTATTGCTCCAATGTAACAGCACTTTCAAATGTTCGAGTGGCCATAAAATACGGTTCCTTGTTCTCCGGGCGTTCTGTCCTTGTCCCAATTTATTTGTTCTACAAAAAAAAAACTTGCCAAAACATAACGAGTGTCGTACAAACTCATTACGTTACCAAGGTTACAGATTTTCCTTACTAATTGCCTAGAAACTACAGATCCACCCTCCAGCCATTAATTGTGTCACCATTGTTTGTCCAAAGATTTCAGCAAAGTACAATCTTTCTCTGTTTTTCGACTTCTATATCGCGCAAGATAAATTACTCGCTTCCGCGGTTTAAGAAAGCAATACGAAGAAAAACGCGCTTAACTTAAAAACTGTTGTGATTTATTTTCGGGACTGCATTCGGTATGTCGGATTTAAAGCGAATAGGAATGGGGAGTGTTCAGATTTCGGGATGCAGAGTCGTGTGTAAGAGGCTTTAGTATTTAAAGCTCTTGTTTTAGTTGTTAATCTTGCTGTTGATTAGTGGTTTGTTGCTGGTTTTTATATTTTCATTCAGATTTTAAAATATTTTGTTAAGACTTTCATTTGGAATATGCAGTATTGTAACAGTCATTCTTATTTTAATACTTTGATGCACTCATTTTAGACCGCCTTAATTTATCTCAAGGCTAATTTTAGAGCCACATGGTTAAGATATATATAGGCTAAAATCTAACCCATTACGAACGTCTCGGAAATCTAATATTTATGCAATTTAATTGTCATGCATTTTAAAATAATAATAAATACTTGAGTATGAGGAAAAAGGTTATGGGAAAGAATTTTCAACGTACGTATCCCACTTGGTTATTTTCTCTAACTACTCAAATACCCCTTTACCTTACCCAGCGTTAAAATATTTCAAACATTCGCACTGAGGAATCTACATCAAAGTAATAATGATCCACGAGTCGCACATTTAAAGGCGCTTTACATGATCGAAACCGACTGCCGACAGCGGTGACCTTGGTCACATCGGCCGACAGCGTTCACATGGTTGGGGTTGTCGTTCGACTCCTCCCATATCTGGTCGGCCGACCGACGTCTAGACGGATTTTTTCATCAAATGGATCAAAATGACCTCAGTCGGCGGTTCGCTCGGATCGTGTAGAAGGCCTTTTAATCCCTGCTGTAACTTGTTTGTATAAAAAAATATGATTTATTGTACTATCAGAATGAAAATGTCTATGCAAGTTTAAGAGGTCAGAAAAATGAAAGACAGTCCTCGAGAACAATCACTTTATTAACACTATTTAGGTACATTAAACACGACAATCAGTATTATAATTTATCACGGTAACACTTAATACAGTACAATTTAAATAAGAGTTGCACACTACGTGAGCATAACACGATGTTACCCCGACGAAGGTTAGAAACTGAGTGAGCGCATTTGCCACGAACGAAACTAAGAAGACTCGGCAAAGCAACAACGCGCAACGAAGCGTGACAGTAACGGTCGAGTCAATACAACATCTATTGGCAAATGCGCATACTCAAGTTAAGTTGTAAATTAACAATTCATATAAAAATATATTAGAATTAATTATACAAAGATAGAAAATATGTGACTTAATAATAAATGCTAACAGTCGGCCTTTCCTGACAATTTCACGTCTCGTGAAAGGAGCATATTTTAAGCCTATGAGAGAGTTAGTACATTTAATTTTATTGTAGGTGAGAAAAATAAGGAAGTAATTTCGATCAATCCTAATCTTTGATACTATACCTGCATAGGAGAAGCATTGAAGGAATTACGGTGGCCTCTACATATCCACAATAATTCTAGCATGCTGTGGCCCCTACATGTCCACAACACATTATCAACAATGCCAATACCTACACAGGTAGGTACACTAAAATTTGAACATTTCATGGAATTACAATGGCCTCTACATATCCAAAGTAACTCCAGAATGTTCGAGTATTTAAGTAAGTACAGGTACACACTATATAGAGAATTATTGTGGTCTCTACATATCCACGATAATTATGTATGCTATAGCCCCTTCATGTCCATAACATACCTAAGAAATGCCAGATAAATGACAAGCTGTAGCCCCTACATGTCTACAGTCATCATCTCTCAATCAAATACCTCATTAATTAGTGAATTATAATCATTACTAAGTGCTTACATAATAAAATGATTTTTAAATACATACATTCTTATAAGGAAATCCACAGTACCATCGAAGGTAGATAAGAATTTACAGATTAATCATCATTCTCAGACTTAGAATCACTTTCACTGTTTCTATTAAAGACCAACCATGGGTGAATTTTGTCAACTGAAAATACTCCAGTAAAGTTTCTATTGCCCTTACGAGATAGTGGAGTGTCTTCTATTTTGTATCGGTCATTATCAAAAACCTTTACAATGCGATAAGGGCCACGCAACTTTGGGACCAACTTCCTACTTTTCCCGGTTGATGGGATTTCCCTCTCGACTCTAACTAAATCACCTACTTTAAATAAGATCTTTTTCCTACTTTTATCAAACCGTTTCTTTTGTTCACTTTGGTTCTTCTCAACATGTTGGGTTATTTCTTCTCTAATATTCTCTACATCATTAACCATATTATCAGAGTCATCAATTATATTTAAGTTTATTAGGGAATTTGATGTACCAACTAAATCTAATCCAAATAACGCCTGCGAAGGTGTCTTGCCAATTCCTTTATTAAGGGTATTATTTAAGCTCCATTGTATTTCGGATACGCACTCATCCCATAAACGTTCCGGTTTATTATAGTTAGTGGCAGTTAGAGCAGCTAATACTGTGCGATTGTAGCGTTCCACTTGCCCATTGGCCCGTGGTGTGGCTACAGCATTCATCACATGTTTAACACCTAATGAACTTAAGTAATCTTGAAAACGTTTTGAAGTGAATGATGTGCCCCTATCAGAAATAATACGTGTGGGAACGCCAAATGTATGAAAATAGTTTTTTAAGGCACAAATAGAACTTGAAGATTTAGTATTTTTGACTGGTACCAGCATTATATATTTTGTGAACGAATCAATGATTAGGAGTAAATAGGCGTTTCTCTTTTTACTTCGGACAAAAGGTCCCAAATGATCTATATGTATCGTGTGAAAAGGACGGTCTACTTTGGGTATCGGATGGAGTTCACCCGCCCTTTTACCAGACGGAACCTTTGAATGTGCGCATTCCAAGCAAGAATCAACGTATTTCTTAATGAATCGTCTCATTTTAGCGAACCAAAAACTACTTTTAATTTTATCGTATGTTTTGTCAAAACTGTAATGACCCATATTATCATGGTGGGATTTCAATATCTGCCATCTAACCCCTTTTGGTACAACCCAGCGATCCCCTGCTTCAGTTCTTCTGTACAGTAAACCTCTTTTAATCACGAAATTTTTCTTAATTTCAATCAAGTTATCAGTATCCTGGTCTTTTAGTGTAGAAACGATGCGCTGTAGCTCAGGATCGCTTTGCTGTACGGTCGCTATCCAACTTGTCTCAGTTTCAATGCATCTTACTTCTAAGTCAACATACTGAGATTCAGCTGGATTTCGACTAAGAGCGTCTACGTGGGACATGGTGGAACCAGATTTGTACATAATTTTAAAATCATATTCTTGCATAATGTTCCACCATCTCGCCACCCTCGGCAAAACGTCCCTCTTCTCAAACGTGGCTCTTAAGGAGTTACAGTCGGTTACGATGGTAAAGGATATGCCTAATAAATAAGTTCTAAACCTTTGCAATGAACATGCGACTGCTAGAGTTTCTAGATCATACAATGTAAAACGAGATTCTTCTGGCGAGGTCTGTCTGCTATAGTATGCAACAGCGTTAAATGGGGCATCCTTATCCGTTCTTTGTAATAAAATACCGGCAATTCCAACTTTCGACGCGTCTGTATGGAGTTGAGTTTCAGACGTAGGATTATAAAATGCCAGAATTGGTCGTTTAACAAGTTCCTCCTTTAAAGTTAAGAAAGCAATTTCCTGAGAACCTGACCACTCCCACTTAGTGTCCTTTTTCAGGAGTTGAGTAAGTGGTCTGGCTAATGACGAAAATCCCCTGATAAACCTTCGAAAGAAGCTTGCCAGTCCTAGAAATTGTCTAACCCTGTGTTGATCGGTGGGGCGTGGGAATGCTTCTACAGCATTTATTTTAGTTTTACCAGGTCTTATCCCGTCAGCACAGACCTCAAAACCAAGGTAGTCAATTGATTCCATCAAAAAATTACACTTAGATAATTTAAGAGTTATACCAGCCGTTCGAAATAGTTCAAGAGTTAATTTAAGTTTACTCAGACCCTCCTCTATAGTTTTGGAAGGGATGATTACGTCATCCATATATGCGAATGCTTCCTTAAAACGTGCATTACCTAATATATTATTGATTGCCCGTTGAAAATTAGACGGAGCATTTACGAGTCCAAAGGGCATTCTGTTAAACTCATAATGCCCATCGGGTGTTATGAATGCTGTTAAATGCCTGGAGGCCTCCGAGACCACTAATTGATAATAGCCTGACATAAGGTCCAGAGACGTGTAATACTTATACCCAGATAAATTATCTAACTGATCATCAATTCTGGGAAGAGGATAATGTTCCTTAATGGTTTTCTTATTAAGTGCCCTATAATCTATACATAGCCTATAGTCCCCAGATTTCTTTTTAACTAATAGAACAGGTGAAGCATAACTTGACGTTGAAGGTCTAACAATTCCTGAATCCTCGAGTTCTTGAACCATTTCCCGAACTAATACTCTCTCTGAATGAGGCATTCGATACGGACGGTATACCACTGGGGTGTTATCGTTTAACGTAATTTCCATTTCGGTATTAGTAATACATCCTAATTCTTTAGTGGTGAATGCAAAACAGTCTCTGTACTTATTTAATAATTCGAGTAGTTGTTTAAGATATTCTCCATCTATTTGTTCATTTACCGACAACATCTCATTAGTTATAGTGGAGTCTGAAGGACTGTTAGAGAGTTTATCTACTAAATTAACACTAGAGCAATTTAATTGTGTCAAAGGTAGAGCACGAGATAACAAGGTATCTTTATCTAATATAAACCCAGATTCTACTATACCATTCAGGTAAAGTTTTGCTTTACCACTATCTAATCCCAAAATACACGGTAGCAAATCGTACTGCTTTTGAGGTTGAGAGCAAAGACTTGGTTCTATTAATACTTCACCGTTATATAGAGGCTTTGAATAAACAGAGATTTTAGTGCAACCTAATACAGTAACGGTCTCACTAGCATAAATTTCTATAACACTATTTGGTTTATCATCTAACCTACAATTAATTATCAAATTATCTTTAGTTTTGTAGGCGACTACGTGCTCTTGCTCTGTAAAAGTCTGACCTACTAGTAATGATACATTCAAAAAATTATCTGGGACTACTAATATCTCTACTTTGGCTTTTACTGAATCTATTTCAATTTCGGCGTCGCACTTTCCTATGCACTTGACTACAGAATTGCCAAATCCTCTCAAAATTGGTAAATCATTCAGAGATAATTCATTATTTATAATTTTTGCATCAGACTCTCGCAGCATAGTAATTTGACTGCCAAAATCAATAAAACAGTTAAGACTTTGACCATTAACTTTTGCAGTTTTAAAATATTTCGAATCATTGTCTTGTTCCTTTGAGATATTTAAAACTGTTTTGTTTTTCTCGGGCTCACGTTTAGTTGGACAATCGGCGGACAAATGACCTACTTTACGACATTGTTCACATCTTTTAATTGGCTGTTTGCATCGAAAGAAAGGATGACCCTTTTCACCGCAATTATAACATTTGGACCCTCCACTATCTGTATTATCTTTAGAAGTTTTATTCTGTTTGTATTCGGAGTTGCTTGGCATTGTAATCACATTTGGTTTTTCATTTCTTTTAGACGTTCTTACATTACGAAGGTAAACTAATAATTTCTCAGGTTCATTAAACTGAACAGCCTCTGCACTAGTTCTAATCGACCTATCCTCTATACCAAATAATATGCAATCGATTGCATTTTTACCCGAAATATTGCATCTATTCAGCAATACGATCTTTTCATAATAGTATTCTTCTAAACTGTCACCAAATCGTGCTTTGCATGCGAGCATCTCCGTCAACAATCGCCCATAATTATCGTCACTAGGGAATGCTGAACGCAATTTTTCTTGCCACTCAACCCACGAAAATAACACGCTAGGTAATCCCTGATACCACTTTTGAGCCAAGCCCACTAATTTTGGTAAAGCATAATGAATTATTTGTCGTTCTGACCAGTTATAAATCTTAGCACACTCGTTTACTTTAGAAATCCATGTAACAATACTTTGATTTCGCTTGGAGGGATCAAATTCAGGTATAACGTTCAAAGTAGGGTAACGTTCAGCATTTCCGTCTGTTTGAATAGACTTTATAAGTTCCTTAAATACACTCAATAAATTAATATTATCAGAGCTAAATAAATCCGGCTTACTTGCTGTAGGTGTTGAGGCGTCATCGTTTCCATGAGCAGGCTGTTGCTCGATGTCCGCATCAGACTGCTCCAAATGGCCCGTCTGCACCCTAGACCTAGCAGGGGTACGGGAACCTCCGCGCCTTGAAGCGTTGCGTCTCCGTTCCATAGACCCCTCCGAACGCTGAACCTCCGTAGGTGTGATAGAGCGCTGCCTAGTGCGACGGCGATAGTGCCTTGAACGCGTACGTCGTGATCTCTTCCTATGGTGCGATCTGCGACTACGCAGGTTCTCTGGCGACGAGTCTGAAGCCGTGCTAGGGCTGTCAGAGTGTCTGGCCCGTTTTCGCGATCGCCGACTTGGCATTTCTTCACTTGATTTTAACACTCACTAAATTGTATAAACGGGCGTCGGTTTTACACCAAAACAACGAATGTTTCGATGCAATCCCACTTCTGACCTTTAAGAGGTCAGAAAAATGAAAGACAGTCCTCGAGAACAATCACTTTATTAACACTATTTAGGTACATTAAACACGACAATCAGTATTATAATTTATCACGGTAACACTTAATACAGTACAATTTAAATAAGAGTTGCACACTACGTGAGCATAACACGATGTTACCCCGACGAAGGTTAGAAACTGAGTGAGCGCATTTGCCACGAACGAAACTAAGAAGACTCGGCAAAGCAACAACGCGCAACGAAGCGTGACAGTAACGGTCGAGTCAATACAACATCTATTGGCAAATGCGCATACTCAAGTTAAGTTGTAAATTAACAATTCATATAAAAATATATTAGAATTAATTATACAAAGATAGAAAATATGTGACTTAATAATAAATGCTAACACAAGTTTGCCATCTCTGGGGTAATAAATATGCAGTCGGGAGCTCTATAAAAATACATGCGTTAAATAAATAAATTAACGTTTTACGTTCGTTGTTTGCGGGCTTTTGGTTTGAGATTTTTTTCGATACTTGGTATTGATTAATGCTCAATCCCTCTCTGTGTGAGAGGAGGCCTTCGCCCAGCAGTGGGACGATAAAGAAGATGATGATGACTTGGTAGTAGATTGGGTACAATGGATAAAATAAATCTAGACTAATATTATAAACATAAAGAGTTTGTTTGGTTGTACGCGCTAATCTCAGAAATTACAAGGTTTGATTTGAGAAATTCTAATTATTATCCAGGTGCGCGAAGTATTTTAGTTATGGAATAAAGCTAAAAAAGGGTTTCAACAAAAATGCAGCTGCAGTACTAATATAAAAATATTTTGTCTTGTATTTATGTCAAGAAACTGTATAAATAAACTGTGTTCCCTTACAATATTACTTATCAGCATTAAAAAAGTAGTTAGGCCGAATCTATATCCGATAGACAAAATTTTAGTCAAAACGCCTACCTCCCAAATATTCATAAGCCAAACCTTTCGAAAACCAGTCTTTACGGCACCATCATGTTTCATCAAGTAAAAATTTAGAATATCAAACCAAATTGAACACGCACCGAAAGTAACCACGTAACCGTGCGATAACAATGAATTTATGAAACAAGATTAACCCGTTCACTGCACACGGCTACAAAAACTGCGTACAAAATGATTCGACGCCTGAATACAGATTCAACTGAGAGGCAAAATACTGCATGTTGTACTATCGATTGAAAACTGACGTCATATTTCAATGAAAAAAAAAATATACATATTTGTGATAATACGGAACATGTTTTTATGTCTGGTGATTTGTGTGATTTTACAGATCCTAAAAGCAAGATAGACAGCTCTCGAGTGGAAAAATACTGTACTAGTTATGTTATTTTGTAAATAGAAAATAATAATAATAAAAAAAAAACATTTTAAATAGTCAACATTAATAATAAATCAGTGACTTTACTTCGTCTACGGATCTCCTCATGTCAGATTCGATCACGTAGCGAAACACCAAGCATATCCCTCTCCATAGCTCGTTGAGCGACTTTGAGCTTTGAGATGAGGCCGATAGTAAAAGACCACGTTTCGGAGCCGTAAGTCATCACTGGTAACACACATTGGTTGAAGACTTTCGTCTTCAGGTACTGAGGTATATCGGATGAAAAGATATTGCGTAATTTAAAGTGTCAGATTTTTACTGACGAAAACCTAAAAATTATAAAAGAACATCCATTAATATTTATTATTCTTTGTCAAAAACGTAAATCCATTCAAGAAACAAGCGACTTTCTATTCTCCTTTATTTTTCAGTACACAAGAGAATTTTCTAAGAAAAAGTTGAAGCTTGCTTGAAAAGACCGCAGTTCATAAACCTCAGCGAACCAGGATTATCATATTCGTGAAAAGGAGCAGACTTCAAATTATGTTAAATAAATACAAAGTATATTCTGATACACCTAGTTACGTATGCATGCTTCTCTCTCAAGGTAAGGAGAAAATTTGTTACGTGTTGCGACACGGGTATGCAAGTGAATTTAGAAAATGCTATCTTGAATCTGGTTAAGTGGTGTACTCATTACATTTGTAAACATATGCATGGAAAAGTTTTGTTAAAATACGACAAGCGACAAGGATTTCTGTGAAAGAAATACTTTTTGTCTGTCTTTTGCTGTCGCTTAAGTTTTTCTTGCTAGCTTGTGGTGGCTTAGTGGTTTAAAATATCAGTCTCTCGAGTGTGATTGTGTGAGTACGATGCCGCGTCAGATAGGTAATGCGACTTTTGTAAGATATTTGTACTTTCTTCACTTGGATATTATTGATGAAAGGCAGCCAGAAAGTAGTGACAGTGACAGAAAAATATAGAAGTTAACGTTTCGTGATTTGGGCATATTATGTGAAGGTGTAAAACGCATACTACAAAGAGTGTGTTAAGTATGAGTGTGGATGAATGGAGAGGCAGAGATCGACCAGGGAAAGGATCGATTGATTGCCTGAAAGATGACATGAATAAGATGAGAGTGCATGATTACAAAGAGGAAAACATTGCGCCGACATCAAATAACTTGGGAACAGGGCAGGAAGAAAACTTTCTGCTTTTCTTAACGACATGACCTGCAATAAAAATAAACATTTTGTATAAAACAAAACGTTCTAAATACCCACTTCATTAACATTTCAAGAGAATAATTGCTGGAACGAAAGCCGCGGGCGACCGATTGTTCTCATCTGAAACCAAAGTTTTAATTAGAAGGCTTTGTTAACTTAGATTAGTTATAGGTTACCCTTTACCGAGTGACGTGGCAGACGTAATTATTTTCTATATTAAATTTTCTTGTAATTGGTTAAGGGGATTTGGGAATTTCTTGGTTTCATCATGATGGTTTTTGATGAAAGGGCAAGTGTATTTATTCTGTTAGAGAAAATATATATGTATAAAACTCATTATTTTCGAGAAAATATTAGATTCCAATACCTACGAATTTTCATCTAAATTCATTGGATAGGTTTGCTTCACGAAGAAGGAGTCATATACACATCATCATCATCATCAGCCCTTTATACAAAAAAGGAATGTCAATCATGGCGCTTGCTCAATACGGATAAGCGATTTCAGAAATAAAGTCCAGGTTTCCTCGATAAGTTTTCCTTCACCTTTACTCAGTCATTGATAAAACATTTATTCAACAATAGAAAAAAATTACACCCAGCTAAATTGACAAAATAAAAAAAAGTGGGTACAAAGATTATTATTAACAACAAAAAAATATGAGCGCGAAGTGCGGCGTAGTGTCTAGTTTGCATCAAACGGGAGTCCAGTTCGGTGTGTGTCAGGTAGAATACCTGACGCTGGTATTCTGCTGGAGCCCTACAATGATATACGGACGTCGCGTAGACCGAAATGCGAATATCAAAGTGTAATAGTGCTCAGTGCTGTTGGCGGTAGATACGAAGGTAGGTGTTAATAAATACGTGTTTAATGTTCTGTGTGTTCTGTGTTTAAAGTATTAACCATATTGACGACTACCATAGGTATACATAAAACTGTTATATTTTTACGCGTTTTCAATATACATAGGATATTATTATTGTTTGAAAGATTTTCAAAACCACTTATTTTATAAAACATAAAATTGTTTTTTCAAATATCGAATAAAAACAAAAAAAAGAAACGGCATCAGAACATGGCCAAGCTATCGGTGGTCAGGGCTTCAGAGAGGAAAACTACCCTACGACGCGTTCCGGGTCCAAAGGTACAGCTTTCTGCATCAAGCGCTTGATCCAACCGTCTAACGAGATCCTCTTGAGGTTTGAACCTAGGATACTTTACTCTTGGATATAAAAAAACATGACTGCTGACATGACTATCGGCACAATGACTGCAGAATCCACATGCCAAATAAATGCCAGAGAATTTAGCTGACAAGGTTTTGACAACCTTCAGAAACTTACGTTATTATTAGATAAAACGATTGTACCCCAATTAGCTAACCCAATAACGCACTATGGTCATGTCCAACAATGGACAAAACAACGCAACGACAAGACAATATTGTTATATACTGAGGGTCCTTCGAACATGTCCCGGGTTCTGTACCAAGACATGTTTCAATGTACCTCGTTATAACTGTGTTCCGCTTAGAAACAAAGACATTATACGTACAAATACATTATATTGACGACCCTCTGGCGCAATGGTAGCTATGCCGAACTGCCGAGCTGAGGGTCCCACGTTCGATTAACCGGTGCTGTATAGTGAGCTACTTTTGAAAAATTCTTCATGCACCAAATTATAAATGCGCGACAAAAAAAATATAAACTTTTAAATCTTTTAATTCAAAGCCTACTACTGAACTATTTTTGAATAGTTCTTCATGGACAAAGTAAGTGCTCGACAAAGAATCGACCTCACAACCACACACTTAGTACATTATACATATGTATACCTACCAAAAGAACCCGCGTCCCCTAAACAATTTATTTGTACGAAATTTCAAAAAACTTGATGACTGAAGCCGAAGGTTTAAATTGAAATAAGTTACTTTCAAATACTTATTGTTGTTACTTTTACTCACATATGAATATTTATTAAGTAAAGCTCTTTCGGAAAATCGTAAAGCCTCCAAAGCGCTTTTCAAAAGTAAAATAATAAAACAGATTCTTTACGATTGTTTGAAACTAATCCTGGATGAAACAAGGGTTTGTAACATGAAGGGGTGATTAAATGTTCAGTTTATAATACAAACAAAATTCATGAATTGGTTTAGCTTGAGAAACTGAAAGACTACAGCAAAATAAACAGTTGCTATGTGGTGATTAAACGGTGATAAGAAAGTTATTGATTATCAAATAAATTATCGTGCTACAATCACTTTAATTCCAATCGTGCCGGGAATCGAACCCTCTCGGCTCGACAGTCTAGCGTGGTTACTATTACGCCAACGGGTTCGTCAAAGATGACGTATTTTTTTAAATACCTATTGGCTTGCAATTTTTTTTCAATTTGTTACCAATTGTCAAAGACTAAAACATTATTATTAAAAAAGCCTTAATAAATGAAAGTTGAAGTATTCTAGTAGGTATATTTATATTAGAAATTAATAACCATGTCAATTAAAAAATATATTGTTATAATATTAGTTGACGCCTTAAAATCACTCGCCCTCTTGCTAGTATCCCTTGTGTTGAGTGAGATCTAGGCTCCATATACCACGAATTTTCAACAAAATTTCAAGAGGATTATTACTCCTTTGATCAGTGTCAACGGTGCTTTAACTAACAATTAACCACCAAAAAAGCTTCCGTCACTTTAATGTTCAAAACCAAACCGTAACCAGTGACCATTAAATGAAGTAGAAAAAGTCATCCAAATAAAGCGATAAACAGACTGATCAATGAGGCGGTATTTAATGCGCCCAAAAAAGGCCCAGAAAAAGGCACTTTCACCCCACGTGCCTATTTATGGCCTAACCGGTTGTTAGCGAACCCATTTGACAGGTCAATTAACTTTCGCGTCATTTTTGGGACGGAATTTAGGGCAGTAATGCGAGGTCCCTTTGGGCCAAAAACTAATAGGCTTATATGAGACGGGATAAAATACTTAATATTAGAAAATTATAACATTATGTTCGTACAAAATTTTGCACGTCATATCTTCTAGGACTATTAACCACAGTACTTACTGGTACCACCTATATTCTAAGTAAATAAATATTTTCTTTCTTTCTCGTGTTTCTTGATTGTAGCAGCCAGTTTAAAAACAACAAACAAGCTATTGCATTTTAATTATTCTAACAATAATTTAATGTTTCGGAAGACAAGTTAAATTGGTGGGTCCCGGCTGTCATTTGTACATCTTTGGCATCTTTCGTTACGGATATTCAGAAGCCAGAAAGTCTGTCAACTAGTCTTACCAAGGGCTTACCAAGGGTTTAGGTATCTGCATAAAACACTGGTACTCAGTTGGATTCAGTTAAGACTGGAAGCCGACCCCTATAGAGTTTGGACAAAGGCTAGGCACATTATGATGATTATAAAAAGAGTCAAAAGTTACATAAAACACATCACTTATAAACAATTATTACCTATTTTATCAATATTCAATTTACTTGCAGCGGTCGGTAAAATTTATTATAAGGGCATAAAAGCTACCCAAACAATTTATTTAAGAAATTATTCTTTACACGTCTCTTTCATATTTTTCACTTCAAAAGGACACTCTCATTGCGAACAATTTTAATGACTGGATGAACACGGAAATAAAATAAAAAAAAAAACGCAGGAAAATATTCTTTTATGTTGGAATTGAATATTCTCAATGCTTTTAGAAATGTTGAAATGCTACGTTTCTCCAGTCGCTATGTATAAAGTACCCACTTAATTGCAATCGTGATTTTATTATAACCAGATGCAGATATTATTTGTTTTGTATTAATGGACGGATACAAAGAAGGCACGGTAAAATTTCGTGGTGGCCTAAGTGGTTAAAGCAACAACCTGTATGAGTGAGTGGGTTCGATTCCAGCTCAGGCAAATACCAATGTAACTTTTCTAAGTTATATTATGTACTTGCTGAGTATATCTTGGAGAACAATTAAAAAGTGAAGGAAAACATCTTGAGGCAATTTGGACTAAGTCTCAAATCACCAACCCGCATTGAGCAAGCGTGGTGATTAACGCTCAATGCTTCTCCGTGGGAGAGGAGGCCTGTGCCCAGCAGTGGGACGATAAATAGGCTGTGATGATGATGATGGTGAACCTTCCTAGATACATGGACTATCTAAAGGTACAAAGATTGCGTACCGCGCTATGATTGGCCAGTTACCGCCGCGAGCTGCATGCTGCGTGCAAACATTGCTCAGTATCGAATATCAAGCTTTATGTATCGAATTATCCAACATTCGTCGGATTGTCCAACCCAAAGGCCAAGCTGCGTGTTACTGCTCAATGTTTGGACGTACATACACTGATAGAAATCTTTGAATCGGTCCAGCAGTTTCTGAGATTAGCGCGTTCGTAACAAAGAAACTCTTCAGCTTTATAATATTGATATAGATTATTGGTCCACAGGATATAGCCTCGTTTATTTTCAGGCCAGTACCATTACTAATTAAAATACTACTACGAAAAAAAAACTTGAAAAATTAATTTCTACAATCACATGAGCTTACAAGCAAGCTGAACATACCGGAGACAATAAAATCTCCGTACAAGAAAATCTCCGAAAGATTGGTTTCGGCGTTTAATCGTCTCGCACTTAGTATTCCGTACGACAATAGCAATATATTGTGACCGGTCCGCACCAATCATGAGTAAAACCAACTTATCCAATAACATGCTGGCTCCTTATTCTGTTTTACGATACGATATCGAACGCTAGGTATATCGCGTTAATTATTTAGTAGCGTACTTCGGTAGCGTACTTCGGTAAGTAGGGCCTTCGGGAATAGGTACGTTAAGTTTGAATGTGTTATTATTTGTGTTTTATATGAGTTGTGATTATAGCTGTGTGCGTTGTTACCGAGGGATATTTGCGTTTGTTTGGATATTAATTTGTACTTTAATATTGTTAAGTTGGAGAGTATTGTTTCTGTGTTTGAACGCAAGATTCAGAAATTACACGTGCATATTGAAAAAGAACGGTATTACATAGCCCACTGATCGAAGAAGGTCCCCACGGGACGCCGAAATCTAGTTGCATAAGAATATAAAGCAAGTATCTTGTCAGCCTATAATATTTATACCGATGATTACCACTTCTTCTTCCCAGCAAAAACACATAGGAAGTGGTGAAGGGTGGGCGTTTTGGGGGCTGTCTTTTGTAATATTTGACGTCAAAAAGTGCTGTTTTACAGCCAAGTTTGAATAAATGATTTTGAGTTTGAGTTTTGTGTTTGATTGAGATGAATGGAATCGATTTATGAGAAGAGATTTTTGTATAAGATTTACTCTCAATAGTTTCAGGTTTTTCAACCGCAAAACTGCTGGAGTCAACGATAACAAAACTTACCAGAACTTCAATTTTTTGACACTTATTAAAGAAATGAACATTGGCTAAAAACGGTTTTCGGAACTCAAAAACCGTGCCCCTTCAACCGAGTGACGTCACAACTTAATCGATTTTAATATCCGCCGATGGATCGTTACAATGCGTTCCATAATAAGTACGTCTAAGACGAACGATTCCCATTCACATCACGTACGGTTCTCGATGGAAACCATATCTTGCGTTATTAATATCGGGAGGTTTTATTTTTTCATTAAATCCGAACTCCTTTTATTTATTCTCGTATGTTACAATGGGAGGTACAATCAGTAATTGGTCCCAAAAAGGGAGGTCAATAATAAATATTTGTGTTTCGACTTTGTTGGAAAATTGTCGACATGTGGGTGATTTGGGATTTATTAAAATGCATGTGAGGTTTGTTTGGGGCTGTTGATATCTATGGATGTTGGACGGTTAAAAATACTGCAGTAAAGAATATCAGTACTTGGTCATAGAAGCTAAAACAAAAACTAGTTTATTATAAAACTCTTAAAGAAACAGATCTCACCAGCAGGCTTAGCATGGCGATTTTAAATCTATTCTGTCAAGAAAAGACAAAGCTCTTTCTGTCAATGTCAACATGTCTTCTGCCCGAGCATGGCGCGACATGTCAACTCGCATATAATCACTTGTAGCCTTATGTCAATCGAAGAAAAGAAAAATTACTTCAAAGAATGTCAAAAGAAATCTTACGTCAATCTGTCACTTTTCTGTCATTATATCCAATCTACGGTAAACAAAACTTATTTCTACGGTTGCCATGCTGAGCCTGCTGGTCATTTAAAAAAAATATGTTTATTTTGAAAATAAGTTTTAATCAACACTTTGTTGTAACACGTTAAGAATATTTTTTAAACGAGATGAGGCTGGTATTTTTAACTATCTTTTGAAGAAACTCCGCAACAAATCCAAGGGCCACAGTCTCTTTTAAAGTCCAGACATAATTATACAGTTCCACAATAATAGCATGCAACTATAAGCAAAGCAACCAGTCTCCGCCTGTTCTACAAACTTTAATTACGTAAAGAAAGTGAAAATCAACGAGCTATGAGAATAATCAAAATTCCCAGCTTTATTTAACGTCTACATTAAATTCCCACAAGTTCAAAAGTTTTCTCCAAGAATTCCTTAACATAAATAAGTGTTCAAAGATTTTAATACAAATAGTTTTAAGTATTTCACAATAAACATCTCGTAATACCAATATTGACGCAAAGAGAAATAGTTATATTTTTAATATGTACAGAAATATACAGACCCCAGCACATCTAGGTATCCGAAACTGTCAAATTTTCCTAATCAACTTTGAACCATATGCTTTAGCGATAAACTTGAAAATCTATTGAGGAAATTTCACCGATTCTAGTCGATTGATGTGCTGGTGTCTGTACTAAAGTATTATATTTTTTGATAAAGCTTAGCTATATTGAATCATACAAGGCTATTCATACTTTTGCTGGAAGGGAAAATTTTATGTATTTACGCGGGTTGAAAAAGTGATGATATCCCGAATAAGGATAAACGGTTTATCTATCAATGATACGGTGATGCACACAAATGTTTCGTGGTATACTCGAATGTCATGTCTAAAATGTCCGCGAAATTACAACCTTTGTGCGCGAGCACACATTTTTTGTTCGCTAAACAAATTCAGTGAAAACACGCCAATAGGCGAACAAAGAAATAACAATGCCTCTAAAATCAAACAAAGAATTTGTAATTTATTCTCGAACATTATCAAAAAGTGTTTAAACGTTTAAATGCAAATTGAAATCTCCCAAACATCACAATCACAACACAAACTCATTTCGAAGTTGTATCGAATCAAAAATAAAGGCAATGAAAAACATTCTCGATTCCTGCTTCAATAAAAATCAACTACAAAATGTCGGACCCGGCAGCGCGATCAGTCGCGTCTTGAATGGGCCCCAACTGAGAGCATACAGCGATTATAATCTTTAATTTCGAGCTGTGTATGGGACAACATTTGTTCCGAATGCGATTTATCATTCACAATTTAATTAATTACTGATCCATTTTTGTTTTTGTTTCGTTAATCATTAAGAGAAATGTGTCTCATGATAAATGCATTGGGTAAAGTGACTTCTTTGTAACGAAATAAAGCAATGGGCTTTAAAGAAGATATTGATCGATGAGTTTATTTCGGTCTTCCTTCACATAGGTTTTCAGGGTAAAAGTACTTACCGTAAATATTTACAAACTTGATCTTTGCTAAAGGACTGTATCTATTTAACGATGACATTCACTGCAGCAAAAAGCTGAGATCAAAAGATAGAGGCTAAGCAAATGCATATCATAGAAGAGCATTAATACCAGCAGTAGACCGGCCGCTGTTGAAGATTAAAAACACGAGCAAGATACTACAAACAAAAAAAGGTCATGATAAGCAACAACTTCACAAATCATCAAGGCAAAGAAAACCATCAATAAAGCTGTAGCCATAGTACTTTAAATAAGCAGAATAATATAAAAGAAACATGAACCGATACGAAATACTTTCGGCCAACTCATTAATCGCGCGCAGTTCACAATTCGGAACCCTCTCAGAACTCACTTGAAGTAAATAAGATTTTCTATACAAAAAGTCCCTTGGGAATCTTTCTCGAATTAATCTCTTAATGTTCGCCGCACCCTTTTCATTAAAGGGATGATCGGAGAAGTAATTAATTTGAGAATTTTTGCAATAGACTTTTTTAAGTGTAAGTTTGGTTTCGGAGTTGAAAATTATGATGTTTGATGGGCTATAAATTGAGGTAAGTGCTTCCAACCTGTTCTGAAAACGAATCAAGGTAAGCCAAGCGAAATTCCTGCTACAAATCTTTATTCGTAACAGTTTCTGAGTCAGGTCATTTCTTTGGAGGAACAACTTTATTGCTTTTCGTAAGGTCGTCTATGTTGATCGGAAAGTTGTAATGCTTGAAAATGATAATGCTAGCCTTACTGTTGAGTTCAACGAAGACTGAAAAATGCTAATCATCTGATTGGACAGGTCAATTCAAATTTGTGTGACACTTTCCTCAAAAGGGGATTTCCATACACGAGCCTTCCTCATAGCAAGCTCATTCGTACAGTAGATTTTATGTGTGAACTTTAAAAGCGACTATGACCCGTGAGTTGGTTTCGGCGCTTCTTCTCAAGGTAGTCAGTTAGAAAATGCCAAACCCCTCTTGTTTTGAAAAAAATAATGTATTTTCGTGTAAAATTGTTGATTTGCAAAATAAATAATATTATTTATTATTTAGGTATGTTTTATGTAGAAACAATACTTGAAGTTAAGTTTATTTTTGTGAAATATAAAATGTGTATAGAAAACAAAGGGCAAGCTCTTTTCGTTTAGTCCATTGAAGTTTAACTAAACACCTCGTTTAAAAGTGGATTCGCTTTAAAATGGCGGTAGTGGAGTGACCTGTGCCCGCGGCGGACAGCGGTTGCGGCCTAGTTAGAATAGAACATGAAAGCTAACTGACCCTTTGAAGCTCCGCAGGTTCAAATGGTGTTAAGTACATTCCTATTTTAAGGTATATTGAACTGATAAACGAATCTCTCATTAAAAGAAACGAAGGATAAAGGAAGAAAGAATGAAAATTATTTGTCCCAACTTCACTGTGATCTCTAAAACTTTTTCCTCCAACAGACGTTCCAGACTTATCTTTAAAACTCATCGTAATAAATCCAATGACTAAAGGAGATCAAATCGTGAAGTTACTGTCCAACTTCACGACACTTTAATTGCTCACGAAACCTTTTACGGTACATTTCCTAAGAAACAATTTGAAATAAAAATATATTTATTATTCCCTGTCTACTGTCGTCAGATGCTTGTTTAAAACTAAAATTATTTGTTCGCTAAAACTCTTAAAAAGAACGTTAGAAACTTCGTCGTAAGTCAAAGGTGAGCACAATGTAGCAACTTACTCCGAATAAAGCCTCGTAAGTAATTAAGTACAATTCTCAGACGCGAGTACATTAGGATTTTAGAAGAAAACATTAACATTTATTGCCTTCGACCTTCACGCTTTACGAATTAAGACTATCAAACGCGAGACGCTGAAAAAATACGCTACCAAAATCACTTCTCTCAAATAGAATTTAAGCTGCCGTGTAAGAAAAAATAAAACAAGAAAGAAACCTGGCAAGGTAACGAACCGAAAATTGAAATAGACCGTGGAGCACGTAAGAAAGTCTTGTTTAGTTTGGCGCCAAAATGAACCGCCAATTTTCCTAACACCCTTATTTTCATACAGATAAGGTTGAAGATTGAAGAGTGCCAGTCGTTGGAGCTTGCGACTGCGTCAGTGTCTTATGTTAGTTTAGGATTGCCAACGTGGTTGCTTTATTAGGTTTTGAGGTAAAAAATCTGTTGCTACCTCTGTTTTGTCTTTAAAATTGTGAAGATTGATACTGAAACCTTTTCACAGTATTCCTTTTTAACTTGAAGGAGTTCTGGTTTTTAATTTTTGGGTTCTAGTTCTTTAATCTGTTTACTTTCGAAGTTTATTACTATAGTTTTAATTTAAGTTTCAGATAGGAGAATTACAACCCGTAAAGATTAAAACATAAACCCTATATGCTTCGTAGTTTTCATGTTTCACTGCGACTTTGTATAGTACAGTGAAATTGTTATTAATCTGACTAAAATTATCATTATGAGTTTTACATTCAAAGTGAGTGTGTTGAAAATTTGTTTTATTACTTTGTTTGTTTGAGACACAGAGTTTTATAGGTGAACGAACATCATCATCTCCCGAGCCTTTTCCCAACTATGTTGGGGTCGGCTTCCAGTCTAACCGGATTTAGCTGAGTACCAGTGTTTTACAAGGAGCGACTGCCTATCTGACCTCCTCAACCCAGTTACCCAGGCAACCCAATACCCCTTGGTTAGACTGGCGTCAGACTTACTGGTTTCTGACTACCCATAACGACTGCCAGGGATGTTCAATGACAGCCGGGACCTACAGTTTAACGTGCCATCCGAAACACAGTCATTGGTGTCCAAGATATACTTAGAAAGTACATACAAACTTAGAAAAGTTGCATTGGTACTTGCCCGACCTGGAATCGAACCCACGCCCTCACACTTGAGAGGTTGGCTCTTTAACCACTAGGCCACCACGACTTTTGTGAACACATAGGTGAACGAACACCTTTATATTTTATTTGTCTACAAATGTTGGTGTGTTTATTTTCCAGTTCATTTGTCACAAAGAGAAACATATTTACCTAAGGATATTTTTTTCTATTTAGAATTTAATAGCAATCCAATGACCCAGATGATGAAGTCTAGACCAAACAATAAGAAAAGAGGATTATTTGATCGACGAGTTGACTAACATTCATGAAAATCTCAGGGAGAAAAAAAGAATTAACTAATAAAAATCGACGACTATAGTAACATAGAAAACGAGCCAATAGAACTAAAAAGATTGTTCTATCCCCACACCTGTAAGTAGCATTGTTACGTCCAATCCGTAAAACGCCGAAATGTCCGCCGAGAGAGATTCGCCCATCAACCCGCTAGCCCCCGAAACTGAAACGATAACGCGTGAAAGGCCCTCTCGACCCCAAAGTGACATTAGGACCCCTAACGTCAGCACGGGGACACATTTCCTCATCCTTGCTGTTCGCCTAGTACCCAACCACCTCTGTTTAACGAACTTTGTTATTAGTTCTATGTTTTTTTCTTGTTTTTATGATATTTTCTTGTTCAGATTTTGTTGTGTTTTGAAATTTCGCGTTTGGGACTGTTTAGTGTTTCTCTCGTTTAATTTGAATTTGAGATTTCTCTCCGATTGTTGTTTGAGCTTTTGAACCTTTGGGATTTAGTGACTCGTTTTGGCTTAAGTCAATGTTCTTGAAATTAAACTTGAATTTTCTAAGTGTTATTGTTGTTTTATGTTTTTCTTGTCCATTATTTGGACTAAGTCTGTGCCTTGGATTGATTTTACGTCTTCAGTTTAAGCAATTATTTAAATGTGTCTTTAGTTTTTCAAGTACAATAAAAGTTAACAATATTTGCAAAATAAAATTTCGCTCTTAACACTGTATCTACCAGATTATTTCTAGATAAACCCATAAACCCACTCACCAGTAAATCCCCATCCTAAAAAGGCTTGTTGAAATGTAACTAAAGCAAAAACAACAAAGACTGCTAAACAATCAAAGCTAGACAATGGAAGCAAAAAATCCAGCTACAAATTCACAAGCAAGCGAAAAAGGCAATTACTGACAGCATTTGTATGACAAAAACGTTAAGAAACGATACAATGAGACGAGACGATAGACGAGTGCCAATTATACTTTACGTCAATACAAACTTAAAGTTTCGTTCTACGTGTTTCAGAAACAAGGTTAGTGGTAGAGAAGCCTTTTATGTAATACGTTCTGATGTGTTGTGTGACTAGTTTTTTGACGCGGTTTTCTTTACAACTTTTTCGACAAACAATTGCTATCGAATAACCTACTGCGTATGTTATTAGCTTATACTTTCTATTCTTAATTTTTCAAGGGGTACTATATGGCTGTCAACATTACTTGGGTGAAATTGTATAATTTAATTTGTCCTGTTCATTGCTTTTCAAGTTATCCATACATAAAAATTGTCTTAAAAGTCGTTATCAAAAAATATTCTATATTTTCCATAAAACTACATTAAAACAAGAAAAAAAAAATACCACGCTATAAATTCATTCGTTACATTAATGCAGTTGCTACTCAATAGTCATATTCACGGTGTTGCTAGGCATGCAGGATTCGCGCGTATATTGGAATGCATTGCGTGCAAGGCGGGAGTGAGCCGCATGTCTTGGCGTATTGAAATCTCTTGCGTGTTACAAGATCATACTCGCAGCACGCTAAATATATACCTTGATACGCGATGCCATTTTACTACATATATATTTTTTTAATTTATACTAGAAGAAAAAATCACAAATGTTTGATACGTAAAAAATATACATTACTGTGACTTTTACAAATTTTACAATAAAACAAAATTAAATCGATTTAAATTTTTGAATGATTCAACAGTTTTTTTTTATTTTGACATTAAAATTATTTTTGTCTTATCTAGTTTCTTCATTATAAGAAAAACAAACAATAAACCATGTAAAAGAATAAATAAGCCATCCATTTCATTACCGCTAGCCACCGTAACGAGCATAACACTAATTAAGTAAAACAAGCTGTTGAAGACGCAATTCAAGGCACAAAAAATGCAAGTAAAAATAAGAAATGTTCAGATTTCCTCCTTTCCTTTGAGGAGACAAAAACCCTTGTCACAGGCAAGAGTAACGAAGCGCGAGGCCACTCCACCATTGCATCGCGGCTTGCGCTGCACAAATGTACGGAGCTTGGAATGGAATGAGAACGCAAGTCTTCGTAAACGGCATATAGTAAAGACGTGATAGTAGATTATTTCTGCCGGGGCTGCAGGTTGTTCGCAAGTTACTGCAGTCTTAGCACACAGGGACCTCCAGAAGGAACATTGAGGGTTTAGTGAGTAAGATCGTCAGACACTCCCTCCAGCTGCACTCTCAGCGGGAAATGACCCCCATTTGATGATTCCCCACGAAAAGAAATGATAAATTATTTTTATTATTTGTACGTATGTTTTGTATTTTATATGTGTTCAAAATGTTATAAATCTGAAGAGTATGTTTGTTTGCTTGAATGCGCTAATCCCAGGTATAAGAAGACCGAATTGTATTTTTTTTCAGTGTGAGCTATCTACCATATTGGGGAAGGCTATAAACTACTTTTTTCGGGAGCGCAGAGTAGCTTTAAATAGAATATAACAATATTGTGCGTTAAAAGATCGGTTAAACTTCTGATAACGCTACTGGAAAATTCAGAATGACATTCCCTGTATTTCCATTTTAAAGTTTACCATATCTTAAGACAGACTTTTCCTAGGGGATGACAGCGTGAGGTCGTTGACCTGCCACTTGCTGTAACATGTTGTGGAGGTAACATTTCAACGTTATCCACTTGTGTTATGTTTGTGGAAACTGGTTTGTTCGTGGTTATGATTTCTGTGTTTATCTTGGTAACTTTTGTGTCGCTAATATTCGGAATGTGATCGTGATGAGTTTATTTTGTTCGTGTTTTGTAAAATTTTTCCTTTATCATAATTTATAAGATGATAGTGGTTCACAAATTACAATACAATTAGATGATCGCTCCGGCTACGCACGGGGTAATTTAGTTTTATTATAAAAAAAATCATTACTTTTATGTAATTCTTGTATATCAATTGATTCAAATCACTTTATTCTTGCTATTATGCATGTACATATATAATGATTATATATGAACATAGTAGAAAGACTTGACATAAATAGGAAGGCAAGAAATATTTTCAAGATTAAAGATAACATTAACCGATTGCGGAAAAATATTCCTGTACTGTACACTCCCGCGGTATTTGCACAAGATATTCAAAAACCGGAAAACAGAAAACCATAATATATACGAGGTGGTATGCGAGCACGTTTACCACGTCCGAACATCGAACTGAGAAAATACGCAATTAAGGTATCAAACACTTAAGCGTTTACTGGAAGGGGTGGGCTTTCTTGCGGAAAATTGGCAACGCCCGTATACCTCTGCTGGGATTCTGTTCAGTCAGCGATCGTCAATTTGCTTATCATTTAAAAACCCACCTTAGACACCAAACTTTATAGTCCAAATTACAATGTCCCGAATGTGTTCTTCCAAATAGTTTTATGCGCCACAATGTACTGAATGATTAACAAATTAGACGAAGGAAGATTCTTCAAGGTCTTAATGGATCGTCAATGTTTATAGCTTCATCAGCGCATTGATACGGTTTTGTATTCATTCTGTTATGTCATAGTTCAACGCTGATAGTTTTTGTAACTGCACAAATAATATACAAGGACATTGCTTTGTTTTAAGGAATACTTTTCAACAGGTTTCATTTATTATTTAATCTTAAATCAGGATTTAAAGCATTACCCTTTTTAAAGTGAGATAATACAACCAGCTGAGATATCAAAAGCTAATTATTTTAGCTTAACTTTTCTTCAAAACACGGTACATTAAGATTGTCATCAGCTGTGTTTAATATGCCTTCTAGACAATTGAAACCAACCTCTGACAAAGGTCCAGTTGGTGTGAAAATCTACCTTGTAGACTTCGGTCGACCAAGAAGTAGGCGGAGTCAAATGACTTTGGACGACCTTGGTCGGGAGCGCCATCGCGACAGTGTCTGTGGTCGGCTCCAACTGTGTGGAACGCTGTCGGACGACAGGAGACGCGACCAAGGTCACCTCTCTCGGCGGTTGGTTTGGATCATGTAAAGCGCGTTTAAGTCCCAGCTAACAAGTGACAATCTGACAAAAATCCTAATCTATCTATTCCAATTAATCAATCGTGAGTCCTGAATTCGGGAGCTTAAATCATAAAATGTAAAGGCTGATGATTACTTCAAATTTTTAAGTCTATCAGTTTTAAGCCGAGAGCTATAAGAGATTATGTTAACGACTTTGTTTGCCACAAAACTGGGGCGGTTACTGGAGAATTCATTTTTAATACGTTACTAAACGCCCTCCTGATGTACGAAGCTATTACTTATTCATCAGCTTTGCTTGTATTAGGTGCATATTTTCAAACACGTGTCGTGTTTACGAAGGAAATACGGTTTAAAAAGAAATTGATGTAAAAATTAAAAAAAATATCAAGCTACTACAATACATCAAATTTCCTTAATAGATTTTCAAGGATATGATTCGAAGTTGATTGGGAAAATTTGTCAGTTTCGGGTAGCTTGATGTGCTGGCGTCTGTGCAAATGATGACAATGAACTCTCTAGATCATGAACAAGATGACATATTTTATTAACAGAAGTGAATTGACAAAAGAAAACGAAAAATTCCAAGAGAATTATACTACCCAGTCTTACAGCTCACGAACTGGGGACACACTGCAAAATACACAAGCAGAGATAAACATACCAGTCTAAAATCAATACACCACTGCATGTTATAGGAAACTTGTGCAAGTAACTCAAACAGACTGTGTTCACATAAAACCGATTCGTATACAAAGTACGAACCCAACTGCTTTCTAAAATACCATCGGGTCATAAGTTCAAAGATCAAGACTTCTTATAGCAACCTTCAGGGACGTTTCATTGGTATTCGCGTGCAAAGCTAAGATGCTTCTCCTCATTTCATATTCCTTTTATAAAGGCTGCAGCGCTGCACGACGCTGCATCCAGCGGAACGACGACGAACTAAATTTGTATCAGAACTTGGTAGGTGGTTAAAAATTAAACAGAAAGCGCTTTTTGCTTTAACTTTCAGGTTTCGTTAGCGAGTTGATTCTAAGGAGTTTTATGTTAAGGATTTTTGATGGTTGTGAAATTATTTTGGATGTACAGATGGCAGCAGGTCAACCTACCCGAATCTATCTAATTTTACCAATCAAATATATACCTTCTGGTATTGTGATTAGTTTGAAAATCTGTTATAGAAATTTGACAGATTGTATTAGCTTGATGTGCTGGCGTCTGTACCTAAATAATAAATTGTAAAGACGACTGCTATTCTCTCGAATTGGGATGATGACTAGGGCAAAAATAAAATACTTTATCATATTCAATTTGAAAAAAAAAAACATCTTACTATAATGACAGTTTCATTTATCGTTTTGAACCGGAAACTGTTTTATTTTTTTTATTGAATAATATAATCGAAATAAGTAGGTATATGGTTTGATGTAAAAAATCTGTGACGTCACATCTAAGTATTTTGTATTTTCATACAAATTGCATACAAAGTAATCATTTTTGACAGTTCAATAAAAGTAATGAATTTGACTAGTTGTCATCTACCGTATTCCCAAAATATGTATATGCACAAGAATTAAAAATTCTGAAGACGTTAGAGATTTTATTAGCCAAGATTTATTGTCCATCAAAATTAGCTGTTAAAGTTAATGTAGCTGACTCTAGCCGTGATGGCCTTGCACCTGGGTATAACACTTTTACCCATAAGAAGTGAGATATGTCAGATTTTTGGATTCTTAAGTGTATAGTAAATGTACCATACCCAAACCCTTAAAAGGCTTAGACTGATGTATCTCTTTTCAAATGACTGAAATAAATTTTCACCCGTCCACGAACTAATTTTAAAAAGCGAAAATTTTATTCTACCAACCGCGTAGGTAATTGTAAAATATTTCAACGAATATATTCAAGATGATCCCTAAAAATATATCAAGTGAAGCCATTAAACTATCCCGGCCATATTTTTTGTGTATTTGTTAGCAGTATCTAGTTCTGTTTCATCTCGACGGTCCATAAAAACTCTATCAAGTCCTCAGCAGTATAATAGGGAGGGAACTTATTTATTGTGGCGTCTTATTTATGCTGACAATATTGTTTATTTGCGTTTCATTGTGTGATATTGTTTCCGTGCTTATGTTTTCCTGGTAGTTTGAGGTCGATTCAAAGGGGTTTTCTACCTTTGAATAATTAAGATGTTCTGTTAATAGTTGAGTAATTATTAGTTAATGAGCAATTAACGACTTAAAAATAGATTGCTCAATAGCAGGTCATCTTCATTATACTCGTATATATTTATTAAGTAAATTCTAGAGTAGCCTATAATATACGTCTAGAATAACGGTATTGGATGAATAGTTTAAAGAAAAATATAGCGAAATATCTTAATAATTAGTCCTCACTTTCGAAATAAAACACCATTTCTAAATACCGCCTATCTTTATCTTTTGAGACAAAAATAACATCAAGGTCTCCTATTCAAACAATTCCGAACAACTTATTACACTGTCCCCATGAAAGGCCAACTTTTATTCCCTAACATGGCAATCCAAAATGGCGGAACAACAAGCGAAAATACGCCAGTTTGCGAATTAAACAGAGCTGGGGGGAGGGCGGGATAGATACCAGTGACGCATGACGATCAGATAGCACGGCTTTATGACTTTATTATGAAGTTAACATTTGGCCCACAGATTGAATATATGTTTACGAGAATTTTTCGTCTCCGTTTTAGAGTTGCGCAAGCCAGGGCTTAGTGTCTCAGTAAAACAAAAAATAGTTTTGAAAATAACTGTATTTTGTATACTAATCTGTATCTAATTAATAGTTTGTATGCACAGACGCCAGCACATGAAGCTACCACAATCTGTCAAAATTCTTTAATACGTTTTCGACTTTATTGCTGAAGCATATGGTTCAAAGTTAGCTTGATGTGCTGGCGTGTGTATTGTTTGTGAGATAAGATTAAATTTAGAATAATCAGCTACAAATATTAATTACAAAGCATTTATGTTAAAGTACTTCAGGCAAAGCAACAATATAACAATAACTGCGTCATCAATAATGCAGTATTTTAACAATTTTGCTAATATTATATAATACAACTATAAAATATTCTGAGAAAAGCTACGAGCATTAATAAGATAAAGCTCATCTACTCTCGTTATAAATATCGACTTAGTGTGTATTGTGCTAAGGCATAAAATAAAACACAGTATTATCTAAACATGACCTTTCGCCTTTCTCAGGTATCAGTGTTAACACAAACCCAGCACATACCTACCATTAATGTGCACAAAATTATCTACGTTCCCATTCGACGTAGGCACTATAATTTAAGCTACGGACCCCGCAATCTAGATCTACGCCCACTTGACTGGACCCTAAACAGTCCATTCATCCATTACAGTCATTTATTCCTCGGACCCCATATCCATGTAATACAAAAAAGACACAAGCACTAAAATTGTTTGGGAAAACAAATAAATAGAAATGAGCTTCGTTTTTTTTTTCGACAAAAAATATTCAGACATTATGTTTCGGAAAGATTTTGAGAGCTAATGTCTACATATAGTACTGAGTTTGTAATAAAATGGGTTAGTAACTAAGGCAAGGTTCATATCTGACGGGACATGCGTTGCGTATTATCGGTCGCATAACGCCAGCAGGCTTAGCATGGCGATTCTATATCTATTCTATCCAGAAAAGACAAAGCTCTTTCTATCAATGTCAACATGTCTTCTGCCCGAGCCTGGCGCGACCTGTCAACTCGCATATAATCACTTGTAGACTTATGTCGATCGAAGAAAAGAAAAATGTCTTCAAAAAATGACAAAAGAAATCTTACGTCAATCTGTCACTTTTCTGTAATTTTGTCCATTCTCCGGTAAACAATAACTTGTTTCTACGGTTGCCATGCTAAGTCTGCAGAACAGACAAATGTATAGAAAACACTTGACCATTCACACTCAACCAATAATACGTTAGTGCGACGGATGATACGCTCGGCGTATTTTACGTCAGATATGAACCTTCCCTAAGAGTAATAAAAACACCGTTGTTTGTGTAGTATAGTATTTTTTAAAGAATTCTGAAAACCAGCTGAAATTGAGCTTGATTTCATTTCAATTGTGATAGTTCAATTAAAAAACTGCTTGTTATCTTATTTTATTGTATAAACTCTGTTCTGTTATTTTTTGATATTCCAAACCTTTATTCTGGAATGAAGTGTAAGTTAAAATTAAAATGCTCCTGAAATTCGTGTATCTACATAATAAAAATATTATATACTAGCTGTCCACAGCGGTTTTCTCCGCATCTTTGGTTACTGCTCCGCTCCCGTGTGTCTTAGCGTGATGGTATATAGCCTTTCGCGATAAATGGGCTATCTAACACTGAAAGAATTTTTCAAATCGAACCAGTAGTTCCTGAGATTAGCGCGTTCAAACAAACAAACAAACAAACTCTTCAGCTTTATAATATTAGTATAGATACCTTTTATGATTACACAGTAAAAATCAGAAAATATAATAGATAGCAATAAATAACACTAACCACCAAAATAGGATTTTTCTTTGAAAATCTACTAGCAATACGGTGATGACTTGAGTGGCTATAAAAATGATATAATAACATTGCTCGCTATGGGTCAAGTGCTTACAAATATATCTTATAGGAATCGAATCCCAGAAAATAAAGGTATGACGAGTCAATTCCCGGCTTTTGTAAAGATTGAAATTTATGAAGAGTACCGAAAAAGAACCTTTCATTACAGCTTTAAGAAACAATGCTGAAATTCAGGTTGGTAGACTTTATAAGGCTTATTTAAAATTAAATTTAAAAGAAGTCGTGGTGGCCTAGTGGTTCAAGCTCCAGCCTTTCGAGTATGAGGGTGCGGGTTCGATTCCAGGTCAGGGAAGTACCAATGTAACTTCTCTAAGTTATACGTACTTTCTAACTTTATCTTGGACACCATGACTTATTAAAGGCGAAGGAAAACATCTCGAGGAAACCTGGTCTATAATGTCTGAAATCACCAACCCGCATTGAGCTAGCGTGGTGATTAACGCTCAATCTTTCTGCTTGGGGGAGGAGGCCTGAGCCCAGCAGTGGGACGATAAATAGGCTGTGATGATGATGCTGATCATGATAAGGCTTATTTCTCGTATTAACACCTCAAATAGATTTACCTCTAAATCTTCTACACGCTAAGCGCGTATTTTATTCAACAATCTTTTATTCAAAAAGCTAGCTATCTTTCTTCTCTAATTTTGTTTTTATTTATTATGAGTAAATCTAAAACCTTTATAGTTAAAAGCCTAGCAACCAGTTCAAAGCTAAATACTTGTCGTATAAGCAAACTTTCAAGTAGTTAACAACTTGTTTAGGCTTTGTAAGTTAAACAGCGCCTTCTTTGTAAATTTAACAGTGAAAGTAATACAGGCCAGCAATTTAAATGTTTTAAAGCTGACCGATTTAGTTTCATTATTTTTCGGTTTGAATAACGAATGTTGAGAATAAAGTAGTAATGAGTGTTGAGAGTAATGCATTCATATAAAAAATTGCACATTGCCTTCCTTGATAAACGGACCACTCAAATAAATGGGGTTATCTTGTTGCTTACAATTAAAATCTAATAAAAATTATGTACAGACCCTAGCGCAACCAGCACAATCAGTCAAATTTCCTTAATAGATTTTCAACTTTATCGCTGAAGCATATGGTTCAAAGTTAATTGGGAAAATTTGCCAGCTTCAGGCTTTCAGGTAATGCTGCGACTTAAGGTGCTGGTACATAATGTATTTCCAAACTTAATAATTATTCTAAAGAAAATAAAATTTAAATATCAGAGAGCACATTGAAATAATGCTAGTTAAATTCGCTTATAGATTTCAATTCGCTGCCTAAAAACACCATGTAAGGTCGTGCCATCAATGGGTGCTGGACCTAAGATACCCTTATCTTCTTAAAAAAGTGTACCAAAAAAGAAACAAATTCGAGTAAAGGATAACAAAATCGATAGGATTAACCCAAATTCTGTTTCCACTGTTTCAAAAATACATAACACGCCCAAAACTATTTTGAGAAGCGAATAAAGGTGTCTCGTAAATCCTCAGGAAAATCTTGGGGGAAATTGTTTTTGCCGCGAAAATATAATAGGAAAGTGTTGGGACTCAACCGTCCAATAATGAGAGTTCAGTTTTTAAAAATCTGATATTGATAGGTGCGTTTAGTTCTTCAACATCGGGAGTTTGTTTTCTCGCTATACTTATAACATGCCTGATAGCATGGCTTTAGAATGTACAGACGCTAGCACATCCAGCTACACTACACGACAATCTGTCAAATGTCCTTCATATATTTTCAACTTTATCATTGATTGGTAAAATTTGACTGTTTCGGGTAGCTTGATGTGCTCGCGTTTGTAGACTGCAGGCGACTGACTATTTATTTTTTTATTCAATTAATGCTTAACTTCATATTATGGTTAACGTTACCTATAAGGAGTCTAGAATTATTCATTCGTTCTTTTAAGAATGTATTTCATCATAATTGAACTAAATCTGTCTAACCTTTTCCAAAGCTATATTAGGGTCGGCTTCCTGCCTAACCTGGGCAACCGATCCCTTTTATGTGATAAGTTATCAATTTTTTTGGTTTCTTCCCCGTAATGACTGACAAAGATGTATAAATGACAGCCGTGACCTACCAATTTAACGTGTCTTCCGAAACGCCGAGGAACTTGTCATAACAAGATGGTACCCATCCAGGTACCACGCTTAGGTTTGCTTAACCTTGTCGATCGACCCATGCGACCGTTACTCAGCCTCATCGTGAATGAACTAACAAGTATACTGCACAGATTGATTCAGAAAAATCACATAAATTTTTGTGATGTAAATGAAACAAATGTTGATACAATTCTTCCAAAAAGAACAAGAAATGGTAACGAAATTACAGCCTACAAAATCCAAGTCAAAAATCCCTACATTGCCTACACACGAGAGCGAACCGAGCCAATCATTTCTTAAAATCAAATCATACATTACCGCCCGTCCATTGGAACCGGTAAATTATCATACAGAGAGACAGTAAAATCTGAACGCGATCCGGCATCGTCACGTCTCCGAACCGGATTGAAGCCGTAACGGGTTTTATTTTCCGGAAAATTGGCAAGTCATAATAATACGCTGACTCATAAATAAGGATCGACATTGGCCCTCTCAAGGATTTCTTTTACGCAACATTTCACTGTTGCTCTGAGATGGTGAGAGCATGGTGCGTGGTGGAGCGATGCCAATAAAATTAATTACATTTTTCTCTAAGAAATGAAAAAAACATAAAGTAAAAAATTCGTATATTCAAGGTAGGTGGGCTGAAATCCAGCAATTTTAGAATTTTAATAATTAATTACATTTTTTCTAAAAAAGATAAAGATAAAGTTAAAAAGTCGTTTATATAAAGTAGGCAGGCCGAAATCCAGCACTTCTTGAATTTTGATAATACAAAAAATAACCAACAACGTCTTCCTCTCACCGCTTTCTATGATTTATCTTTGAGAAGAAATGGTGAAGCAAACTCCCCAGCAACTATCGAACTCCCTCGCATCCAAAGAACTACAAAGCAATCAAATAATTATCTACTTTTAAACAGCCAATCAGTGTCTAATCAGATATATTTAAGACCAATAGCGTAGGCTCGCATAAAGCTGGATAATTCTCTGTGTACATTCCTATGAGTTGCCTTTCCATAAAATTGTAGCCAGACTGCTTCGCAGAGAAACTCAGAAATATAAAACAATAGCATTACATAAAATCTGAAAAAATCTCGTAAAATTAATTCTATTGGCGATTATTTCTCCGTTTCTCCGCACCGCAGCCTCGTTCCAATTCCGTAGACGGGCAGCCTAATCGCTACGTGACATTTTGTAGTAGTCTCAAAGAGCTTCGCCGTGTGTGCTATACCTTCACACACGGTTGGTATACTAAGAAATATAGATAGGTATTAGAGTGTCAACAAAAACGAATTACTATGTCTCCTGCGACCCACTGCTTAACAAAAGCATCTTCTTACTCACAGAAGGGCACTAATTGATGTCACTTAAAAAAAAAACAAAAATCGATTAAAAACAAAACTCAATATACAAAATGGAAAAATTGCTTATTGAAATAAAACTGAAAAACAATTAGATTTCTTTGAAATTGGTAATTCGACTTACAGACAGTACAAAGCTCTGCTATTAATTTGTTTGTACCACGAAATCATTTACCTGATAAAACGTGGGCACTGAACTAACCGAGAAAAAATATTTTTTAGTCAAAGATGAAAAATAAATCTGTACTTCTTTACAAAAAATATCACTGTATAAATAAAGTAATTTTAAGGAAGACAGTAATAAAATTGTATATTGTACGTCTAAGTAGGTCATACAACCTACTAGCACAGTATAAAAGGCATATTTTAGGCTGTGCTACTAGTCTATATTGCGTGCTATACACCCTTGCATTGTCGCGTTCCATGCACCCTTAACGTGCGAAGTCATCAAATGACCCCTCCCCGCTGTGGCCACAGCTGAAGGGAGTGGCAGACTCTTACTGACTAAAACCCACTTTGTTCCTTCTGGAGGTCTTTATGTGCCAGAACCGCGGTAACTCTTGCGAACAACCCGCAGACCCGAGAGCCTATAAAAGTCTTTATTCCACCTCACAAAAGCAGTTTTTCAGTGTACACGGTTCCATAACTGTCACCGAAATCAGTAACCCTGTTTTGTCACAAAAACTTTGCAAACAAATGACATTCGCCGTCATCTTACTTAGGGCCAGTTTCACAGGTTGCTGGTAAGTTCCAGTAATCTGGCTGATAATTTCATACAAATTCTATTCCATTTTTAAATTTATCTGGTAGATAGTGGCTATCCGTAACCTGTAAAATTGGCCCTTAATATTAATTCATATTCATAAAAATGACTTTTTAATTTTCGATTCCAAATTTTGATTATCCGCTGTTCTCAAGCATTATATCCCCACCCTTACGAGACATTTGGTCTTGCTTATTGGTGACATATTTTATATCGTGTTTATATGTGGCTCGTCGTGTTCAATGCCGCATTGTCAACCATTCAGCCTTTGGGCCCCGTTTTCCACGAGACATATATTACGTCAGTTACGAGGAAAACTTCTAGATCTCTTTTGGTGATGTTAATGTCGCCGGATTATGTTGTACTAGACTGAAATAATCTATATGAACTATTATAAGAAATATTATATTTGGAATGTAAAACAAGTGTTCATCATAACTTAGATAACAAATAGAATCAATTGTAATACTTTTCTTACTTATATCATTATGTGCCTAGCCTTTTCCCAAATTATGTTGGGTCTTCTCCAGGTGCAGCTGAGTACCAATGTTTTACATGAATATCTAAGAAGTGACCTTCTCAGCCCAGTTACCCGAACCATCCGATACCCTTTAGTCATCTCTAGTCAGATTGTGATACATAAAATTGTTTTTATAACCGATTGCTGAGAATTTATCATAGGATGAGATGATTTAGTTAAATCTATATTTAACATATACTTATGACTGTTTTTGAGTGAAACATAAAAAAATGTTGAGCGTTCTGTATTGCCAAAAGAGTTTGCACCTTGGCTCTTAAAAAATGAAGTTATTATCAAGAATTTTGACTGATTCAAGCAATCTTCTCATCAAGCACCGCCAAGTAAGCCAACACACACGGGTATTACAATCCCATATGCAAACGTCCTACCCAGCATTACAAGACTTATCCCCGGACCGATCTGCGGATATCCAAGTCGGAACATAGCCATCGTTATTGAGCCCCTTTGTTTAGTAAAATTACTTCCTTAGCGGTCTTATGGGCAAGATAAAACTGTTTTCGGCCATTCTCGCTTCGAGAAAATTAGCCTCGAAGCCTGATTATCTTTGGATAGAGAACGACACTTTTATTTGTAGCAACTGTTTCTTGAGATATATACTAGATAGTTGGGGCGAGTTATGGCGATGTCTAGGTCGGGTAGGTTTATTGGCGTTGGGGAAATGTGGCCTTGATTGGGGTATGGGTCGCATGCCCAATTTGCTTGCGTCAGACTTGAATTTGAACGTAGATTTTGTGGCGTCGTGTTTTCTAGACTTTTGGATCGGAGCTGGTGTGTGTCTGTAAAGATATGGAGAAAGAATGAACTTAGCATACTTTTTAATAATTTATCGTAAAACATAAACTAAAAAGAAAACATACTTGAGTTTAATAGAGAAACTACTAATTAGAAACCCAATATAACTTTACTTAAGCCGGGAATACAATCCTGAACTTCTAGCCTTTGGGCCTGTTGCACCATCTACGAATAAGCTCCAGTTAGTTTATTTGGTAGATAATTTCAAACAAATACTGATCCATTTTTGGCTATTCGGACTTTTTGAAACTGCCCCTTAATATTAGAATTTTTTAATGTTATAATATTTACAAAAAAAAAAAAAACTTCATAATCCAAAAATCGCATCCAACTCATTCGCAAGCATACCTCGTTATCAGCTAGAAACAGCTGAAATTCGGAGATCAGTTGAACGGTGTTCAAAATTACAATCTGAGCAAAGTGAGAGCTTTGTTCCATTAATTACTGTAGGCCTCGGTTGCAAAGGATTGAATAGCGCATGCATGAGCTGAGAACATGCGGAACCGTATGTAACCGTGGTAAGGCCTGTTTGACGATTTTACTTTGAATTCATTGGTTTTATCAATTTGGATTCGTTTATCGATTTTTTTTCAATGTCGAAGATTGTTTAGCCGAATCAAACAACTTTTTAAGCTTTCTATAGTTTTTTCTTTTATATAAATTATTATACAAGAGGTTGAGTCACTAAGCATCCAAATAATCGTATATATTTATCTAGATTTTTTTAACTTGTCTTTTAAAGGGTCGACTGGTAAAATTCCTAATTCAATAGATAGTATTTTTTAATACCATTACAATTTTATTTTTTATTTTTTATTATTTTTAAACAAATTCTCAATTTATTTACCTATATAATAGCATCATAATTTTTAAAATCTAGTTTTCCTATCCAGAAAAAATCCAGAGCTATAATAAATATATAATATAATATAATATAATATAAAAACTTTGCACAAAACTACCACGGGAATAAACCCCTCATCTCTGTCACAACAATCATCATTTAAACTTGAGAGATTCACCAAAAAGTTCCAAACTATAAATTCCATTAGCATACATGCACCCACTTACCCCAGGTGTCACCTTGTAAATAATAACAAAACTTCGCAACTCCATTCTTGTTTACGATAACAGCGGGGAACCATCAGTAGTGTAAATCCCAACCAACTTGCCACTCCGGATGAAGTTAAAATGGCCGCGATGGCAGTGTTGTGAAGTATCGCCGTCCCGGGAAATCTTTTATCGAGTTACCCCATTATCCCGGCTCTCCCGGGAAACGGTACGTGGCGCAATGAACAGACGGCCAACAATGCCCGAAATTGTTGTGCGTATTTAACAACATAGCAATATTTTGTACTTATTTAGGTTGTTAGGTTAGGTTAGAAATTTTATGATGAGTATGTTAGCTAATTCAATTCGATTATTTAATTAAATTGCCTGATTAAACCTTTAAATTTCTATTTACATTTTTATCATGAACTAGCCAAAACTGAACTAATTAGTAAACTTTAGACAATGCACTGAAAAGGGAATATTAAAATTATTTAAAGTTCAATAAACTCCCAATCCATTGACATATCACTCAGATGACAATTTTGCAAAAAAAAAAACAATGTTTGTGAAAATTATTATTCCCTGTATCCTAAAACTTCCCAACTCAAAATAATACCCTAAATATCATATTTTATTACAGAAACTTGCGCAGATTCCATCAAATTTTCTCCGGAACGCATGCGCGGTCCATACCACGGGACAAACGACCGCCCCGGGAAATCTGTTATCGAGTGCATTAGCCGGGAATCAGCGGGGACGTCACTACTCTTCTGTGTTACTAGAGGTGCGCGACTCACGGCTAGAGGGCGGTTGATTGATTGAATTTAAGCTCGCTTTCTGCTTGCTATATGGATTTGAGAGCTGCACCCAGCATTATTTTTAGTGAGAGACGATACTAAAATGACTGTGGCTTTGATGTGTGTCCTATAGCACCGATTTCGATGATGGCTTGCTTTGACCTAGGCGAAGTGTGCTGTGTGCTTATATACTGGTTAAGAGATTTAACGAGTATATAGGTATATTTATTTTCTCTATAGGTTACCTATAGGTTTCTTTGTCTTGTGGTTAGGATTGTTACTGTTAATTATTAGATTCAATTAATGAGTAACACCGAGTTTTTTTAATATTTTCTTACTGCTAATATGCTACTAATAATAACTTAATTAAAGGGGCCTGGTAAGTGAGCTGGCGATTGTTATCGGCAGGTGCCATAATTCCCGTAGTTTGCCTTTCCCTGGCCCTCTAGCCTTCTATCCCACTACAATAGCTTCGGCTCCACGTTCGCCTCCCAAAAGTCCGGGACTCTACAGTCCCGAGTGCATGTCAGAGACATACTTAATTAAGAATAACCAAAAAAAATACTTGCCAAAACATCCATGCCAAACAAAATTCACACATGACTGTCGTAAGTCATAGCTTAACAAAACTAAACACTAAACTGTAGTTAGTTCATAAAACTTGGTTCAACTTCGACGTCAAGGGGGAGTGTAACAGATGGCAGACTGGCCCACACATGGTGTTAAACAGCATAAAAAAAACTGCAGTATATCACAAACTTTACACAAACTAAATCGCAACAAGTTTGGCGGCCATTTTTATAACGTCAAATATGTAGTAGGAATTGTGAAAAATATAGCTCTACGTTCCAACGAAATTTTTTTGAAACTTTTATCATGTTCGGTTATTTTGATTGGGTTTTCGTTTCGGAGAAATAGGTAATCATTTAATTGGTATGTGGTAGCGAGGAACGTCGTGGTGGCCTAGTGGTAAAAGAGCCTACCTCTCGAGTATAAGGGCTTGGGTTCGATGCCAGGTCGGGCAAGTTCCAATGCAACTTTTCTAAGTTTGTACATATGTACTTTCTAAGTATATCTTGGACACTAACGACTGTGTTTCGGATGGCACGTTAAACTGTAGGTCCCGGCTGTCATTGAACATCCTTGGCAGTTGTTACGGGTAGTCAGAAGCCAGTAAGTCTGACGCCAGTCTAACCAAAGGGTATTGGGTTGCCCGGGTAACTGGGTTGAGGAGGTCAGATAGGCAGTCGCTCCTTGTAAAACACTGTACTCAGCTAAAATCCGGTTAGACTGAAAGCCGACCCCAACATAGTTGGTAAAAGGCTCGGGAGATGATGTGGTAGCGAGGATTTTGAAAACAAGGCTTCTGTGTAAAATTAAAAATTTGCTTCAGTGGTAGAAGTTTTTTGCATCGGCAATTAGATTTCGGATAAGCATATGCTGTAGTAATTTTTGCTGATACAATATTTTTTTTATTGACACTGTCAAAAACCTAAACAATTTTATTGGTTTTCGAACTTTTCTAAAAATTGCTTCTCAACATTTCAATATGTTTTGTTTGAAATTCGTGTATGTACAGACTACAAAAAAAAAAACAGAAAAGGAAATAGCAGCTACATTCGGACAGACAGACAGAACAGAATATTTAATTTTTTTGTAACGTATTTTCAAATTGAGTTCGCAACATTGTGTTCTGAGTTAAAATTTTGGGAATTGGTTATATAGGTGCATGCTATCGCTGGAAAATATTATAAATCCCTAAACAAATTGGAGAGCTTTTTCAGTTATTTTTTTTTTCATTGCTTGTTTCCCGCAGAGAACATTACTAGTATTCTAATATTATTTAAAATTTTCCTGAATAAAATACAGAAGATTATTAAAATGGCTGCAAATGCATTTGAGGTTCTAAATAATATTATTTATAGTACAGACGGCAGCACATCAACCTTCCTCAGTCTGTCAAATTTCTTTAATAGATTTTCAACCTTATCACAATGCCGGAAGGTTAATATTTGATTGGTAAAATTTTACAGAATCGAGTAGGTTGAGCTGCAGGCGTGGCGTCTATACTTATATACGCGTAAAACACTAGTTTTTAGCTGCATGCTGTTAGACTAGAAGCAGACTCCAACATATATAGCTTGGGAAAAGGCTAAGCTCATAATGGCTTATATAGAATTTTGCAAGATTTCAAGGCATACAAAAAAGTGCTATACCGTCTTAAGCCTTTGCAACGAATAAAATATATCAAACTAATTAAAAAATACTCCTTTTTTAATTTCTACATAATACATATTTACAATTTATTTACAAAAGTTAACTAAAATATTTACACAAAAAAATAATAATTAATAAATGGCATCAAAAAATTCCTCCTCATCGCTGCTCACCGGGAGTGTACCCAATAGGCTGGCAGCATTGCCACGTTGTATGGCAATGCTGTGTATATATGCAAATAATACTCCTTTAATTATATAAACAATATAATTATATTCTCTTCTCACAAGACGAGCAACCCGACACGTGCCAACGTTCTGAAACTTGCATAGCTACTGCATAGTTCCCCAGTCTAACTCGACAGTCACTTTTGTACGGGCTCCCGTAATACTTGCATACACGTATAACTGCGCATTTCCTGTCACGTGTTTCAATTTCAGTTCTGAAATGTGAAATATTTAAGCTTATATTATAATTTGAACCAGTATTCGTTCGTTATATTTAATTATGTAGGCTTATGGTTTCGCTTGCGTGTGTTGGATACTTCTTTCTGCTCGATGATCATAAGGTTAAGCGACGCTTGGTGCGATCGGTTCGTGGATGGGTAACCATCTTGTATATAATAAGTTCCGGGTTTTGGAAGGGACGTTAAATTAGTGGACCTGTAGGTCATTGGACACATCTTTTGACATTCTGACAGCTTGAAAGTATGACAACCGATCCTACCATGGGCTATCGAACTGCTCAGATAACTGGGTTGAAGATAGACAGTTGCTCCATTTAAAACGCTGGTAGTCATCAGTTATATTCGGATAGGCTGGAGGTAGACTGTCCTCAACTTATCTAGTTAAGAAAATGCTAGGCAGAAAATTTTGAATTGCTTCTTTTTGCTGTGGGACAATAAAAAGGTTGATAATCTATACTAATATATAAATGCGAAAGTTTGTGAGTGAGTGTGTATGTTTGTTACCTCTTCACGGCCAAACGGCTGATAGGATTTAGATGAAACTTGACAAACATATAGCTTATGCATCAGAATAACACATAGGCTATATATTATAACGCTATTAACTAAGGGGGATGAGCAATAAAGCATTTTTTGGTCAGTTTTAACTAGACGCCATCTATATCTTTTTAATTACAACACATTTAGCAAATTTGACAATTTTGACTGTACCAGCTGGGTAAACAGTTATTACCTAATGTCATAGATGGCGTTAAGCTTTTCATGCAATTAAACCGGGATAAACATTTTTAAATTTATTTTTCAGTTCAAAGTATATACCTAAACATGCTACATATGTTATTTCGACAGAAAAAAATAATTTAAAGACAAAAGTATTAAGGCAAGTTTCAACCGGACGCCATCTTTAGCTTTTCAAAACAATCTAATTTGACAATCTGACATTGTTAGTAATTATAGCTGATCATAGATGGAGTTCATAGTTTTATTTTCATAAAATTAAATTATACTGGGGTGTCTTCCAGTCTACAATCATAGTCACAAGTATTAATTTTGATTATTCAAGTTCCAAGATAGCACTCAAAATCGGGGACGGAGGATGAGAGAAAAATATCTGTCTTTGGGTAAGTTAATCATTTAAGATCAAAGAAGGAGTGCTGTACTTTCTGCATACAATATCAGTCTGGGGTAATATTGGCTAAGCTTCCAGTATACCACACGTAACAAAGCAGCATGGCTTATCAATATTTTTATTTGATTTTTACGAACGATTACTGATCAAAAATACATATGTATGACTAAATAATTCTAGAGAAAAGGTCAATCTCTTGGAAACGATTCAGAAAAGAACAGATCTCTTCAAATAGGGTTGGCTGCTGTTCTGACTCTAAGTGGTCGTAAAAGGATAGGGAATTAGTAATAATCTAAGGATTGACTACGATGTTCATTACAATGCAGCCCCTTAGATAGACATCTCAAATTAGAAAGACTCTTCTTTCTTCATCCATGTCCGACAGTCATTTGTTGAGAGCGTCTAAGATCAATTAGCTGTGTAGTAAGTAGTAAGTATTTGTGTGGCCACAGGTGCACTAATATTTCCTAACTCTCATAGCCCGACACGGACGGCAATTCTGACACAACCGGAGAGAGATTAGGCACACGATCGATGTTTACGTATTCTCCGATGCACGGATATATCAATCACCAACTTCCAGTCTTTTTTTGTGGGATGTCGTAAAATAACCTCTCCAGCTAAGGATGCAGCTGGAGAAAGTGTCACTCTTACTGATCAAAACCTACTATGTGCCTTCTGGAGATCCCTGTATGCCAGGGTCACGGTAACTAAGAGGCCCATGTTGCGGAGCGCGTGGAACAGAACGCACCGCCGACACGGGCCTGTCGTCCCTAGACGTGCGGACGATGAGCTACCCACACTCACCGACCACAGACCCACGCCTACGGTGGTCGGGAGTCATAGATTAAACACTAGCTTTTCCGCTTCGGCTGGAATGAGCGGTGCTGTTTCTAAACCACTCCGCCGCCTCCTTCGCTAGCATAATTGCTTCGCAGAAAGAGGCAGCCGCTTCCATTCTTTCATGCTCCGGACCATGGCCTGGACCAGGGCCGAATGCGAAAGCTCGCCGCTGTGAGTACATGGTGGTGCTCCGCCCAAGCAGAGCGCATCCCCACCCTTTGCTCCACCGTATCCTTTACCAACATCCAGTCCCCGGGCTGCTTTTTCAGTTTCCTAACACTCACAAAGCGATTTTGGTCCGACCTGGTTCGACCGAATCGAACCCGATACCACGTCGTGTACAGCAGTTGCGTTATGAAACTACTAGACTAGCGATAAAGAGCGCATTTTCAATGCCTAAACCGACTTTATCGACCTCGACGCGATCGACCTGCAATGTAAGTTCGAAGTGACTACAATATTATTTGAAGTAGTGACGACATATAATATGTACATTCTTATATACGAGCATAGGTTCAGAATGTATTCCGCAACAACATACACATTTTGTACCTTCGAAGTTCAGTTCAATCTAAGACAAAGACCAGAGCGAGAAGCAGCGGGAGGCCACACCTGCATGTCCAGTCTTACTAAACGACGCGTGTGTATTGTTGTGATATGAAAACATAAGCCTTCTATGATTGACACGCAAATTTCCTCCATGTAAGTTCGGCGCTTATTGTTATAGTAGCCAAATACTTTGCAAAGTAAAATCAGCCCCAGAACTGTCGCTTATCCTCGGTATAGTTAAGTATTTTTGCGTTTTCTCTGAGAAGATAAGCCAGCTGCCCAGGACATTAGAGTGCACTCTCTATTCCCTCTCTCTCATATTGATGTGATCGGAGAGAGATCAGGCGCAGGACCGATATTTACGTGCCCTCTGATGCACGGGTCTATCAATCACCAACTTTCAGACTATGGGCTCCTGATTGACTCAAACCCGAAACCTGTGCACAGCAGTCGCGCTATGCGACTGAGTCACCAGCGAGGCAGTTATATTTCCATAGTATCTCTACACATTTTGGGCTTGATTTTATAGCTTAGTTATCCTACCGTGATGTTAAAGGATACAAGGTAAACGAGTTTATCATTTTTACTACTCTAATGCCCACGCAGACGACGTCGCGGGTAGCAGCTAGTATGGTCTATATCATGGAGAACAAAATGACTAGCGGAGATGCCACAAGCAACCAGGCCTTGTCGTATCAACCAGGGCATAGGCAGGGCTTACACGTCACGGTGGGCGTGGCCAAAAATCTCAGTCTCAAGTGAGCTGTCGTCCAGTTCGGATGTCTTGTATTTTGATTGTTTTTGGTGAAATAATAGTTTTACCAGTGAAATACGATGTTTTAGGGTGCTAAAATTATTCAGAATAAAAACTGAGGCATGTTGACAGCATAAAATTTCACTTATAAATACTAATAAGATGATTTTTATTTATTTTCATTGCTGATAGCTAGAGACATCTGCCGTCGAATAGCTGAATTTTTATCATTTCTCCCTGATTTTATACTATTATTTAACTATGTTTATTATTGCGACAAATGTTAGTCTAATATGCTTGGTATGTTAGCTACGCCACTTATGGTAACTACGAATTATTTCATAAATAAATTTGTAAATTTTAGATATGAAACAAGGATTTTTTGAATAAAAAAGCCCCGCCATCTGTTGGGAAATAGTGGACCTCATTTTTAAACAAAATAGTATTTGTATTTTGACAAATAGGTATTTTGACGTATTAGGGTGAAAGTGCCAGGCACAAGCCATGTAACTTTTTCAAAATAATTATTGCAATTAATTCCTTTTTTTATTTTTCTTATCGTTTTAGATTTCCTGTTAATATAAATATAAGAAATACATGGAGATGTACTATTAATCAACCTTACTGGAAACCTACAAAATGTTACAACTATGTACGCTGAAACTTAGGTTGCAACGTACTGCCTACAATTTATCCTACTATTATTCCTTAGATAGTAATTTATTGTCTATCGAAGTGATGCCGTCAAATTGTGAAACGGAAAGGGCCTCGCGCGCTGATTAGCTAAACGATATATGCTCCGCGCCCTCAAACTACATATACAGGATGAAATTGAATTCATTGGCAATATTTTTTCCCCAGAATCTAATCGAGGTAATAATAATTTATAGATGTAGTCAACTGTTCAATAGTTACTCACAAGAGAGGTCCCAAAATTAACAAAAATAAATAAAAGTTCAAGACATGACGGAGCGCTACATCGCACTCTTACGTGCTATCGAGAGGTCAATCGCCTTACGCACGCACACAGAAAAGCGCGAGCGCGTCACTAACTAATAAATCGAAATTTAATATTATACCGATTTCAAAATGGAAATCTCTTCATTTCGATATCACTCAACATTCGCAAAATCAAGTAGGTACCCACCAGGGCTTCCAACTACGTCTCCTTTAAGAAACCGCGTCCTAAAAAACCAGAGCTCGGATAGATACTTTCAAGTATTATCTCTGCATAGAAAATTTACCCGTAATTTTGTACAAACAATGAGCACAACCGTGTTTAAATAAATACCTACTTCAGACGATTAAAGTTTCTACTACTAATCCATCCAAAAGCCATATTGAATAAAAAAATAGTCGCAAAGGAAATTGAACTCTGATGTCCTATTAATAAAGAGAATAAATTGTTCCCTAAACTCTTACGAATAAGGCGCATAATCGGATTTGCAAAGAACGCGAGTCGCTAGACACCGATGTAATGACAAAGGATTCTCGTGTTCACTAAAAACAATTTTGTAATTTAATTGTTTACAAATCTTGTCAAATAACAATATCGAGTAGTCGCTTACTTAATCGTTAGTACGTTCATAAATTGTTAAACTGATTTAACTGGTTGGTTAGAAGTGCTAATAATACCCTACCCAAATTTGTGATTAACATAAAATAAGTTACTCGGCGCGCGGCACCCAACACTTGTAGGCAAGTAAAATTACATGAAAGGCCGATGCCGCCGCGCCACCGGGTCGCGACTCTCCGGCTCGCGCCAAAACTACGTTGTAGTTACCTACAAACACTCATTCATTACATGCCCGCACGCCGGCACAGCGCGCAGGACACTGAGGGGCCACGAAGGGAGGGCGTGCGGTGCGCACAAACTTTAGTGGATTTTCAACTTTATGCTTCAGCAATAAGGTTGAAAATGTAAAGTTGATTGGGAAAATTTTACAGTTTTGGGTAGCCTGATGTGCTGGCATCTGTACCTTTTAGTTGGTAATAAGAGATGATTACGAATAGGAATGTTTTATTTGCGTGAAAGCATTTTGTTTAAATATTTCGACCCGGTGTATTATGAACTGTTTGGTTTTACTTGAGCAAATTGAACAAAGTTTCGGGCTGGCTCTAACGAGGCGCCGAGCGTCGCGCGTCGTCTGCGCACTTGCGTAGGTATCGATGGTGTGACCTTTTGCGAATTAGCAAGATAAGAATTTGTACCTAATTTCATTGTTGATTTACGTAATAATTATTATTCTTCAACATTTTAAAAATTACTTTCGTAACTAAATTCGACGTACGTTCGACTAATTATTGTGTTGTAAATTTTTTGTTTGGACCTGTTTTTATGACTTGTGGCAGTTTAGGTATTCGTAGGAAACTACCGATAAGAGCGGTTTTAGATCAAAAATCGTAAACTGACGATTAAAAAATCAGTTAGTTAATCAAGGTGGTAGTAAGTGGGACATTTTAATTGTAATGTTGCTGCAGGTGTCGTGTTTATGTTTACCTATCTTAACAACTTGTGGAGGTGAAACATACCTTTTACAAGTATTGATTTCGTAAAATTTGGATTAAAATAAAAATTCGGGATTTTTGTGTACACTGCATTCCACCAGAATTGCTGGAGATACGTAAATCACTGCAGTCCAGAGTTCACTTACGAGATCGTGCGCACGTCGCGTCCGCGCAATGGTGCTCGCGAGACTGGCGAGTGGCGGCAGCGCCACTTGCCGATACAGCTCACAGCTGACCGTAGTTGCCTACCGCGCGCCTATTGTTCCCGTTTATCGACCCCAGATAAGGCTACTCGGTAGAAACCGCGTCGCGTGAGTCTTGGTATTTGTGATTTATTTAATTTTGAAGATATTTTTTTTGGGTTTCGTATTTTTGTAGATGCATTGTTTTCATGATTTATTAACATAATTGACATATTCTATGACGATTTAAAAGGTTTTTTCTTGACAATTTTAATACACTATTTTATGAGCTCAAAGGGTAATCAATCATGAGTAAAACACGTGGTAGAAATATCACGCGCGAATTCAAAATCACTCTGTATATACATATTTTAGGCAGCCGCTTCCATAATATTTTTAACAAACATGAACTTTAGACAAATACGCATCTGATTATCCGATCACTGCTTATGACCTAAGTACCCTCTAAGTAAAAAACTTCCAAAATCAAACATAAAACAGTAACCACATTTTTACTCTCATGGCCTCTATTTCTTACCGACACTTTAAAACTTTCAATATCAAACATTGAAATCAGTACCCGTAATCAGTACCTAATCAGTTATTTTCACTCGCAGTATGCTGAGATCTGGTGCAGCCACCCTACTAAGTTTGAATTTTGGCGAATGTTCTAGAATAAATTTTCGTGCTGGTCACGCCAAAGTGTTGAGTAGACGAACTAAAATTAAGAAGAGTTCGTAAGTTAACCCATGAATAACACCAAGATGTAATTTTAGACCCAGGTGTAGAAAAATCCACAATTATTGAATGGATATTCACTTTACATTTTAAATTACTCCCAATGGAATAAAAAAAATCTGCTGTTGAGCCTGGATAGTAATGAGGGTTGTAAGTATTTTCTAACTAGATTTCGTATTTTGGTTTTGCTAGAAATAGAGCGTCATATTATGTAATAGCGGTCGCCCGCAGCTCCGCCCGCGTGGATGTCGGTTTTCGCGACAAAAAGTAGTCTATGTGTTGTTCTGATGTATAACCTATAGAGGATCCCCGCGGCTACGTGGATGTCGATTACCGCTACCAATGCCCAACTTTTGTCGGGATGAGAAGCTCGCGCTCGGACCTCCCGCCTTATATTAGGTATACCTACCGACCGACCTGCTGATTATCGTATTTTATGTATAAGTTTGGTATTTCTATACCGATTTCTATGATTCTTTTTTTATAGAATATGTTATAATGTTTTCTTTTGTTAATGAGGCATGAGCGAGAATATTATAAACATAAGAGTAAACAAATCAATAAGAAATAATCAGAGAGCTCCGATCTGGTAAAATATCGGGAGTTATACGTGTTATTGTGAGTCAACCATTAAAGATAGACATATGCTGTTGTGGATTTTTTTTTTTAGATAATTTTATGTAGAATATTTCCGTCATACATGATTTCTATGTAGCTGTAACCATTCAGGCTGCACACGCGACGAAAGCTTAAAAAATGGTGTAACTTCTCCCGTTTTCCCAACATTTTCCTTCACTGCTCTGCTCCTATTGATTGTAGCGTGATGAAAAGTATCCTATAACCTGCCCAGGAGTATGAAGAATAATTGTACCAAGTTTCATTAAAATCCGTCCAGTAGTTTTTGTTCCTATTAATAACATACATACAGACAGACAGACAGACAGACAGACAGACAGACAGACAGACAAAAATTTTACTGATTGCATTTTTGGCATCAGTATCGATCACTGATCACCCCCTGATAGTTATTTTGAAAATATATTCAATGTACAGAATTGACCTCTCTACAGATTTATTATAAGTATAGATAATGTCAAAAAAATTGTAGAGTTTGTATTCGTGTTTAAACGATGAATTTTGCTAATCTTGGGGAACTACTGGTTTGATTCATGATGATGATGATGAGGATGATGAACGCCGGTTATGTAGATACCTACTGTCTAGAAAATACTATTTCAGCTTCAATGGAAGTCAGAAATAAGAAACAGAATTTTTGGAATAACGTTTCTCATCTTACACATTTTGCTGGGCTTATTTTAAGTTATCCCACAAGACATTTCTCTATCAAGACAATGTAATTTTTAGTTTTGGGACATTTGTACCCTACAGTGTAAGTAATGTTGCAAAAAGTTTTGATTGTTAGTTTAGTGTTAAATTTTTAGTTATTCTATTCGACACTAGGTGGATTTACAAAAAATGGGTGGTTTCCAAAGTAGGCAGAGCATAGGCGGAGTCATCGCCCATTCCTCGTCCCCCGCACACCCGCATTTAGGCGACGCTACTTTCTTAGGAGATTTTACGTTGTGGCATCTCCGCTAGTCATTTGGTTCTCCATGGTCTATATCCTTATAATAAAAGTTTTTTAACCATTACGAACCTCTTTACAAGTGAAACTTTTTACACTATTATCTTCACATAGATAGCTAGAGAACGTCAATTTAAGGCCAGCTGCTGCAAAATAATTTTAAACTTAGCACACATACATATAAAGACGAATTTCAATTAAACACTACCTATATACAAATACTAAACGTGTTAGTATAAGCATGTAACAGCGCCATAATTTTCTGAATAAAACAGCAAGCTTTTGCTTCAACAATTACCATCCTTCTTTGGATAACTCTAAATCGTGAGGAAAGAGCTTAAAAGCCTTAATGGATTTAGTAAAACATATCCATCTTACGCAACTCGACAGAGCAAGTATAATTTAAGGCTAGCAATTCAAAAATCAAACTTCTATAGTAAGAAAGATTTAGTGATATACGAGACTGTCGGTTGAGAACTTAATTGTTGAGCTTACAAACAAAGAATGTGAATTTTAACATGTAAATGATAGTGGGTCTTTAAGTGCTGATTATCAGCCTAATTTGAATAAACTATTTTCTATTTTGATCATGAAGTGACCGAGAAGACTGCATGTATATTGTGTAGTGGTGATTTTCCGGATGACACAATAATGTTTCGCAGGTATTAGGAGAGAGGAGAAGTCCAGCTTTGTGGTGAGCTATGAGAGACCTATATACGGGAACCAATAACAAAGGCAGATCACAATCAGATGACAGCATAACCTTCGTATTACAATTCAAATTTCTCTGAACAGCCATAACACGTTTAGAACGGGAACTTCTCAGATATTTCATTTTGTAAAACATCAGCATAGCCACAGGAACGAAGGCACGTATAATAAATTGTCTTAAAGTTTTCTGAAATGCCGGTTTTATTCACTCAGCCGTCGTATTCGTCATGGGAATTTTATAAAGCGATGAAATATTGCGATTTGTGAGGCATTTTTGGGCTTTATTAAACATGTTCTCCCATAGAGATGTTGACAGGATTGTGATTACATGCTCGGGTTATTTCTGTCCTTTTTTATTTTGTGTGTTTGTATAAATTTGTTTGAATAAATGTTGGTTCCTTTTTTATTTGTTTGATGAATGCTTTTTGTATGTTTTTGTTTTTAACTACTGATGGTGGTTTTGATTGGGCCTTTAAATTATCATTTTTGAGATATAGATAGATACTAGCGGTTTTGAAAAATAGCCTATGTTTTATTTTAAAGTAATATTACACCTACTTCGAGGGGCCCCGTAGGACCGAAGTCTACTGTGGCTGCGGGTTGTATGCAAGAGTTAGCGTGGCCCTGGCACACAGGGAACTCCAGAAGGAACATAGTGGATTTTAGTCAGCAAGAGTCTGACACTCTGTCCAGCTGCGCCCACAAGGGTTATTTGAAGAATTCACACGAAAAAAAATCTACTAGAAGTTTCATTCAATGTTTTCAATACATGAGTAACGAACAACAAATATCCACTTTTATAATATAAGTGAGATACAGGGCGATCTTATATTTAAATGCACAAGGTTTTATTATACTCATACTGTCTGTCGCTAAGTAAACGAGACTGCAGAATACGGTCCTTTGATACGTCATGAGCCGGTATAAACAAAAGCGCTTGAACAACACACGGCAGTAACAGCCTAACAAGGTGACGTCATTATTGTGTAGATTCCTAGTTGCTTGTTGATAGTATTTTTATATAGTGACTGGTGGTACGCATTTGGCTTGTGTTAGGATGGATATAATAAAGCTGTGAAGAAGAGCGAAGCTGAAAAACTTGATATGGAAAAGATTTGCAGAGGAATAAGTACCTATTATGTGGTGAGGAAGGCGTTGACCATGAATGAATACAGAGAAAGACGACCAAAGAAACGATGTGTTGTATGAAAGACGATATGGCTGCAAAGATTTTGACTTGTGAAATGTCCACAGGTTTTCAATCCAAATTATAACGAATTGGGCAGGAGAATGCTAGTGATAATGACTTACTAGCAGCAGTTCTTAGAGGATTTATTCATGTTCCGAACGAACTACTTACCGCATCCGAAAAAAAGAATCTTCCTAACTTCTAGGGGTTTATCTACTTTACTAGAAAGTTCCATCAAAAATCCGCTCTGTACTTTTGGCGTGAAAAAAGTCACAAACATACACTTATCTAATAATTTATAATAAGCCTGCTATTATTGGACCCATACTGTCTGTAGCCGAGTAAATAAGGCTGCAGAACACAGGCCTTTGAGACGTCATGCGCCGATGTAAACAAAAGAGTTTGAACAATACACTGCAGTAACAGCCTTACAAAGTGACGTCATGAATGCATAGATTCTGAGTTTCTTGTGCATAGCCACGATGTCGCGTTACTTAATTGGCTGGTACCAGGCTTGACATCATTCTAAGAACTACCTATGCGGTTTCACTAGGGTAATGTATCATCATCTCCCGAGCCTTTTCCCAACTATGTTGAGGTCGGCTTCCAGTTTAACCGTTTTGGCTGAGTACCAGTGTTTTTACAAGGAGCGACTGCCTATCTGACCTCCTCAACCCAGTTACCTGGGCAACCCAATACCCCTTGGTTAGACTGGCGTTAGACTTACTGGCTTCTGACTGCCCATAACGACTGCCAAGGATGTTCTATGACAGCCGGGACCTACAGTTTAACGTGCCATCCGAAACACAGTCATTGGTGTCCAAGATATACTTAGAAAGTACATACAAACTTAGAAAAGTTGCATTGGTGCTTGCCCGACCTGGAATCGAACCCACGCCCTCACACTTGAGAGGTTGGCTCTTTAACCACTAGGCCACCATGACTTTTCACTAGGGTAATGTATGTTTTTATTTTATACCTTTACTGTTGCTGCGGGTTGTTCGCAAGAGTTACCGTGGCCCTGGCACACAGGGACCATCCGAAGGAACATAGTGGGTTTTAGTCAATAAAAGTCTGACACTTCCTCCAGCTGCACCCTCAGCGAGAGGGGTCATTTGATGATTTCTCACGAAAAAAAAAAGAAAAAAACATACCTTTACTGTATTCTATGGTTTTTAACCGACTTCCCAAAACGGAGGAGATTCTCAATTCGACATCATCATCATCTCCCGAGCCTTTTCCCAACTATGTTGAGGTCGGCTTCCAGTCTAACCGGATTTAGCTGATTACCAGTGTTTTACAAGGGACGACTGCCTTTTACCCGGGCAACCCAATACCCCTTGGTTAGACAGGCGTCAGACTTACTGGCTTCAAACTCAAAATCATTCTTCTGACTAGACTAGAGGCCGCTTAACTTTGTCTCTAAAACATTGGCCCACGGGTATACTGTGAGTACATAAAGTCCCAGCTCTTCACAGTTGTATCTCGTTTAAGCCCGATGCTGTAATGTTATGTCGTAAAGCGTCGCTCATAAACAGGAGAACATTTTGCATCATTATTGCTAGTCGGGTTTCGAGGTCAAATTGTAAAGTTTCATCAGCATTTTGTATCCTTACCTGAGTGAAATATTGTGACATTTTTTTTTGGAGTATTAAAGCCGGCTTCTTTGGACTGAATAAGTATAACAATATGTTTAAAACATCATTAGCCTTTTTATCGTCCCCCTGCTGGGCGCAGGCCTCCTCTGACACAGAGAAGGATTGAGCGTTAATCACCATCCTTGCTTAATGCGGGTTGGTGATTTGAGACTTTATAGTCCAGATTACCTCGAGATGTTTTCCTTAACCAGTCATTGGTATCCAAGATATCTTAGAAAGTACATATAACTTAAAAAGTTACATTTGGTACATGCCTGATCTGGAATCGAACCCACGCACTCATACTTGAGAGGCTGGTGCTTTAACCACTAGGCCACCTAGGACTTATGGTTAACAATATGGTTAAAAAATAACTTTACTTTTTACTTCAATGAAATATATAATACTGAGCCTTCTTTTCAGAGCACTTTGACACAAGCTAGATTTCACAGAAAAATCCGAAAAAACCGATCGGATTATCTGCTAGTTTTAAAGCACTCTTACAATACTGGAGAACAAAAGACACACATACATACATACACATACATTCTACCACTCAAATAGAATTTACAAATATACTAGTAGTAAATAACCAATTGCAGAAGTGTAAGTTTATTTTCCAATGACACTGGCAAGTTTTAAATAAAACAATTCCAAAAAGTCACTAGCAGAGCGTGGTTTCGATCCACGGACCTCTGGGTTATGGGCCCAGCACGCTTCCACTGCGCCACTCTGCTTATGGGGTGATGAAGCAAAATAGGGGCTTATTCATTGTTAGACACGGCAATTGTAAATTGTATGCAACATCCATGATTGAGTACGTCCCAAGTTCTTTTCATGCACTGCTCTTTAATATAATTTAATATTTATATGCCCGAAGTATATCTAGAAGTGATTTATAAACAATTTGAAAATATGTATTATTAAATTATCCGATTTATTTTTCCCTGTACGGAATAAAAAAGTACCTACTAAGTTTATTTGGGAGTTTTGAACGACGAATTGTGGGCAATTTATAGGCATAGGTATATTAAAATCAAAACACAAACAAAATGTACACATTAGAGCATTATCTCTAAATAAACTGTCCAAAGCGGCAACTATTTTGTTACTCACTCCTATATACCTCTAAAACACTTGAAAAGGCCTACGGATTCCTAATTAGAACTTACCTGGGAATTAATGGCCAACTTATCAACGTCGACACGCCTATTTTTAAAGCTATAAAGATTATATTACAGCAATTTAACCGCATTTAAATTTGGCAAATCTAGTCGCAGCCAACCAATTTTACGTTACTCCACTATAGTCTTTGATTGTGAAAGAATAAGGTTCAAATTTGCGTTTGTAGGGGTTGTCAAAAGTAATGTAAGGGGTTATAAATCGCGTGCGTCGCTGGACGCCAGTTTTCAGTTCATTTACCAAATAAACTTAGCTGAAGTAATAACAAAGTTTGCTGAAGTAATATTGGGTGTACGGAACCAATATTTTGATGGATGCGGCGAACAGATATTATTTATAGCTTTTAATAAATAGTTTGGAAGGCGTATTACGAAGTTTGATCTATTGTTTTTGGCAGTCACTCTAATTAAGATGGTTAAATAACTACAGTTATATATATCAATACAAAAAAAAATTGTACGAAAATAAAAATAAAAATTCCAATGTCAAGCAAACTCCTATCAAGCTTTATAGTTGCTGAAAAATAATAATTCTTCACTAAAGTTTACAAACAAATAAATTATTACATCTTGTATATTTTTTTAATCCGTCTCTATTTGAAAATATATTGACTAGAAACACCGCCATATCAAAATTGGAATTCCTTCACAAATGCAGAGTAAACAAAACAGGCAATAGATACGCATCGCGCCGCATTCGCACAATATACAATTTGAAGTTTGAACGTACAAATATATCGTAAATCATAACACTTAAATGTACCTAATATATTAATACGTTTATTTAAAGTCTTAGAATGAGAATTTTAGAGTGGCTCCGTATGGAACTTTAACAAATTACTTTTATGATACGATAACTTTTGACTTTTTTTCTATGAAGCCATAAGCTGAAATAGATAGATAATACTCTTTATTATGAACACCAATTTAAATATCAAAGAAAACTAAACATTAAAAGAAAAGGTAACAGTGGCACAATGGGCTTATCTAGCCTTTTCCCTAGATATGTTACGAGTCAGCTTCCAGTCTTAACCGGATGCGGCTGAGTACCAGAGTTTAACATGGAGCCACTGACTATCTGATCTCCTCAACTCAGTTACCCGGGCAACCCGATACCCTTTGGTAAGACTGGTTGTCAGAATTTCTGGCTTATAACTATCCGTAACGATTGCCAAAGATGTATAAATGACAGCCGGGACTCACCAATTTAGCGTGCCTTTCGTAACAAGGAGGAACTCATGATAACAAAATGGTCACACATCCATGAACCGACCACGCCACACAAGCGTTGCTTGACCCTATGATTGATCGACCCGTGCGGCGTTTATCTAGCGACAAGCTCATCGAAACAAATTGTTTCATTCCATAGGAATTGAGCACTAGTAGTATAAGAGAAGTTCTACCAGTTAAAAGATTGTTGAAATCCTAGAAAGTGTTAATGGTATACAGGTCTCTGAGTCGTTTTTATTATGCCATAAAGAAATCTTCAAGAATAGTACTTGGAACTCTTTTAAATTAGCACTCTATTTAAAATACGTTTTTATATTTCTTCTGTTTGAAGAAGCGCAAACCACGTTAGTATACAGTTACTGACTAAGATTAACCCTTGAAAAAATATATTCTTTATCCATTACTCAGGCAATATATATTTGATTTAATTTGTATGTTTTATAGCTCCTAGGCATAAGTAATGCGGAGTACAAGACATATTTTCACAGCCCTGGAATTAATGGTGATTAATCGATTTTCTAGATTTTATCAAAAACAACGAGTAAAAATCTTCACTTATTCTTATCACGTCCGAACGAAATATATGTACATATGTACAGACACCAGGACATCGAGATACTACAATCTGTCAAATTTGTTTAATAGATTTTCAACTTTATCGCTGAAGCATTATGGTTCAAAGTTGACTGGGAAAATAGTTTCGGTATGTGTTGGCTCCTACAAACAAAGCATATCGATAATACAAATGAGTAGGTGAAAGGTCACGAGACCGATAGACGAAAGTTACATAGGTCCGACATTGACAGACAGACTGATATAACTAAATAACAAAAATATAGCTGAAGGATTATTTTTCGACTAACAGAACCCTAAAAATAAACCGAATTGGAGTATTGAGTTACTTTATTATTTTAAGGCTTCACTAAGGTCATATTAATATATCTTATATCGCAACCCAAAAATTAAAATTAGCGTACTTCTATAAACAGGTTATATAACACTAATATTTTTTCTAAAATTGGACTATTATTTTCTGAGATTAACGCGTTAAGCATACAAACAAACTTTTCTGTTTTTATTATTAGTGTAGATATAGATATTAGCCCGACTATTTGTTACAACAGCATTTATTTGTACAAACGCCAGCACATCAAGCTACTACAATCTGTCAAATCTACTTAATAGATTTTCAACCTTATCCCAATACTGGAAGGCTAATATTCGATTGGTAAAATTTTACATATTCGGGTAGGTTGACCTGCTGGTGCCTGTATTTAACAAAATTGCTACTCACACCACCTTATAAGAAGAAGAAAATCAAAATAACAATTCAAGTCAAGTTATATTTCGCTAGACCATAAATCGCAGGCAATTATCATATTTCAATTCAAAACTAGAGTTCGCAAAATAAACACTGGCAGTAAACTGGGCGTAACTCTAAGAGCTTTTGGAAGAAATATTCTTTCCGGCCATAAAACCGAATCGCCTTCGCAATTTTCGCAAATATCTTTGGACAGATAAAAATTGAAAGTTTTCACGAATTTCAGCTTTATATGTCAACGGTATTTTATTATGATTAGACATCGATGTTCATTTGGGGAATAATGGCATTGGGAATATTCATACTACTTATATACTCGTAGTATTTTAGGCTATTATCATCCAGCTTAAAAAAAAATATCATGTTTGTTTTTTTTTATATCGTGCATGCACATAAATTGAGCAAACAGGATTTTATAAATCATCATCTGCCTAGGATTTTCCCAAGCTATGCGGGGGTTGGCTTCTGGTCTTAACCGGATGCAGCTGAGTACCAGTGTTTTACATGGAGCGACTGCATATCATACTTCGTCAACTCAGTTATTGCAACCCGATATCCCTTGAAAACGCTGTTCGTCAGAATAAACCTATAAAAAATTTGTGGAAAGCAAAAAAAGAATATGAATATGAATGAATTCCTGGCTTTCACCGCGACCTTTCGTGCCAATCGTTGCTTAATGTTATGATTGGATAATGTGATGTTTTGTAGCTTTCACGACGAAACGTCTGAATTAATTGTTGTTTCTTGTCAGTTGGTTTCCTAGAAACCGCTATAAGTGGTTCTAACAATATGTCGAGCGAAGTCATAAAAAAATCTTACTTATTTATCACAATATTTTCAGAATACGTCTGTAAGAACCGACTTAGTCCCCAAATCAGCGACGTGACTTTTGGCGACGTCAAAATGAAAGAAATTTTATGTACGAAACGTCAGAAGCGACACGAATATTCACTTTAAAATGACGTCACCTGGTCCCGGGATACAATAGCTTGGCGTGTTAGAAAAATTGCCAAACGGTTAAGTTTGAGTTGCGTTTTCTTGGCGTAGTTCTGTACTAAAGATTAATAATGTTCTACCTTTTACGTGTAGGGTAATAGAATAAGATATAAGTCTACAGAGCTGGGAAAACTTACTTAAGGTCTTAAAAAAAAACATCTTTTCTGCACTAATTTGGTCGCTTTCTTCAGGATTGATTAACGCATTACTCATATTAAAATTATTTATTTCCAAATATATAGTCACAATTTACAATAAGTGTACATAGTACTTAATAAGGGCTGTATTTTTAAATTATCGAGGAAGACTTTATAATACTGCTGTATAATTTATCTTTACTATACCTATATTATATCCTTTTTATCCGGGTGCATTTACATTTAATTATAAAAAATAGCATGTGCACTTTTTGTGGAATAACCTGGAAAAGAAGATTAGTGTCCTCACCGTAACATATAATAGGGGTATATGTCCTAACTTTAGATTACAGAGGTCATTTATGTAGATTAATAAAAGGGTTTCCAACACGGTCCTTTGAGGATATGATTAATAAAATTTAACAAAAGACTACCGTCACTTACCAGTGGGAACCCAAAAATGTGATAGAAAGTCGACCCGGAGAGAATTTCATTAAGCAAACGTTGGCCTCGCCTGCATTCAGTGCCGATGCAAAGGGTGCATTCTATAACCGCGACGAGCTCTAATAGATAGTATATTTGATGAAAAACTGGATGTCCAATGGTCTACTCGACTGATATTGAAATATTTTACACATATTCAAACCAATAGGTGCGACGTACGTGTCTAATAATAATAATATATCGGAAAAGCTTTTTCACACACGGTCGGTTAGCCCCGTGGTAAGCTATTGATTAGCTCGTGTTATGGGTGCTAACATAACTGATAAGCTACTTATGAAAGTTATTATAATACACATATTCAGCAATCATATTCAACAATCTGACAAATGTCGACAATGCCGGAATTCGAAACCGGATCCCTAGCTCGGCAGTCCGGCGTAGTAACCATTGCGGCATCGGGATCGTCAGACAATAGGTTGTCTGTTTAATACATAAACATTTAAGCCGCAAAAAAATCGTCGATCACATAAACGAACCGATACTTAGAAATACCGAATAACAATATTCCATACCACGGAATATCTCAATTGCCATATCTCAGAATTACTACGAAATCTTCGAACGCTATAATACGAATTGTCTTATCGCATTAAATACCAAAATCAATTTCAAATAAAAAGCGTAATCGCTCAACTTCACGATCGTGAATATTATTACAACCACACTTAAAAGAATAAAAAAAACTCGTTCATTGTACGTTTAATTTTCCTTTTATTGTAATCCGAGAGGCGTATTTCAGCGCGCATCATTTTCATAGGGGAAAATACGGAGGAAAAAATATACATAAATGCTGATTGCTCAAGCTTATTTATTTCAAAATAATCAGTACATTCGATTGATATGCAAAATAATGCTTTTCGTCCTTTTTACGAAAGGCTGAATTAAGCCGAGTTGTTAGAATGGGAGTCCAAATCAGGGGCATAAATAAAATCTCGATACACGCGGAAGTGACGTTATTGGGGCAGAAACAAGTCAACAATCCTTGTTTGTTTGAGTTCAGGGACGGGATCGAGGCGGATTCAAAGGAAAAAATCAGCCGTGTAGAAAATTGGGACCCCGACACTCTTGAATGTGGGAAAATAATCTACTTTTAAAGCACAAACATCGTATTGATTGGTTTGGAGGGTTAGTTATTTTTAGACATAATTGAATTACGTGTTGCTTTGCGTTGCGATAAAATGTTATACCTCTGTTCCAAGAGAGAAATTTTACAAAAGGACCGTTAGACCTATCAGAATTTTGTAACTTTTTTGAGTAGGTATATTGTTTACTGTGTATTCCGTGCTCATATTCTGGTCCTTTACCGTGACAACAAATGGTATGACACTCGCTTTTTATGTCATTTCTAATAACCTAGCCTCCAATAATTATTCGTGCTACTTCATTTGGTACAGACGCCAGCACATCAAGCTACCCGAACTGTCAAATTTCCATAATAAATAGACTTTCAAATTTATCACCGAAGCATATGGTTCAAAAAAATTGTCACTTTCGGGTAGCTTGATGTGCTGGCGTCTGTACTTTACCGTAATGTGCTACTTTAATACTTTCGGAGGGTGAATATATTCATAACTAGCTTCCGCCAGCGGTTTCACCCGCTTTCTGAGGAAAGTACTTTCCATACCCGGATAAAAAGTAGCCTATATGTTATTCTGATGTATAAGCTATATTGTGGTAAAGTTTCATTCAAATCCATTCAGTAGTTTTTACGTGAAAGAGTAACAAACATCCATACATCCATACATCCATCCATCCATACATCCATACTTACAAACTTTCGCCTTTATAATATTAGTAGGATTTGTCATTTTGATTTCCTTATAATTGAAATGTATTCTGTTTCGTCTATATGTGTGTGCTCTAGGTACTACATAGAAATATTAGAACGCTGATGAGTTTGTTTATTTAAAAATTGTTTTAATCTAACGAAGACTGAGTATTTAAGATGCAACCCATCCTTGTTTCAGAACGTTTAAATTGTGCATTCCCCACCCACAAAGTTTAATTCCCATCTGTATACAGCTCGCCTTGTATTAGCAGTGATATCACGTCGGTGGTCGTCGCCCGAGATCTTCGTCTTTTGAAATATTAACTCTCACTAATTTATGCTGCCCTGGTAACTGGAGTTCGGGTAACTGATACGGATAATATTTCTTTGGTGTTTTTTTGCCTTTTCTTGGACATCGAGGGTTTTAAAAAGCTTAGGGATTATGAAGTCAATGACCTGTCTAATAAATTTATTTATTGGATTAATTTATTTATCTATCACATCATTGAAGCTTGTCCACCGCTGGACATCTTTTGGATGAAACTACAGTACAAAGAAAAAAGTTCGAATGTGTTGTTGTTTGTTACACTTTCATACAAAAATTACTGAGTGGATTTTGATAAATCTTAACAGTAATATAACTTAAAAGTCGTGATGGCCCAGTGGTTCAAGCACCAGCCTTTCCTTTCGAGTATAAGGGTGCGGGTTCGATTTCAGGTCTGGCAAGTACCAATGTAACTTTTATAAGTTATACGTTCTAAGTTTATCTTGGACACCAATGACTGAATAAAGGTGAAGAAAAACATTTTGAGGAAACCTGGACTATAAAGTTTGTAAATCACCAACCCGCATTGAGCAAGCGTGGTGATTAACGCTCAGTCCTTCTCCTTGGGAGAGGAGGCCTGTGCCCAGCAGTGGGACGATAAACAGGCTGTGATGATGATGATGAATATAACTTAGTAGACTTAGTTAATTAGATATAACATATTTTTATCCGGTTGCGGGATAAAGTTCCCTCGCTAGGACGCTAGTAAAATTAATGTCAAAAGCCATTTATCATAAACTCAGTATTTATACGGCAACCAGCTGCTTAGCCTAAAGATAAACCTTTTTTGTTATAAAGTCCATAGCAACACAATTCCCTTTTAAAAGCCATTAGTTATACGTGGACGGGTCAGTTTTGATAAACAAAAAATGATTTTTGTTAACTGTTAACATTTAGTTCATGTAGCTTATGTAAAAAAAATACTACCTATCCGTAAGTAATTTCGTCGTCTATTTTTTTATAAGAACCGGGCATAGGAGCAATATATCGGGACACCTTTTTTCACACACGATCGGTTAGCCCCATGGTAAGCTATTGATTAGCTTGTGTTATGGGTGCCAACACAACTGAAACACTACATATTACTTTACAAATATATATTTATAAATACATATTATAACTAACACCCAGACCACAACCAACAAGCATGCTCAGCACACAAATATCGACCGTGCCAGGAATCAAACCCGGGACCCTCAGCTCGGCAGTCCAGTGGTTACCATTGCGTCAACGGGGTAGTCAAAAGTACTAGGAGTATTATAAAACAAGCACATCACTACATAGTATAAAACAAAGTCGCTTTCTCTGTCCCTATGTCCCCTTGTATGCTTAAATCTTTAAAACTACGCAAAGGATTTTGATGCGGTTTCTTTTAATATATAGAGCGATTCAAGAGGAAGGTTTAAATGTATAATGTTAGTATCAGCATTGCACCCGTGCGAAGCCGGGTCGGGTCGCTAGTATATGTATATAACACTAACATAAAGTTTAAGCTCGTGGGATTTTGACCTTTCTATGAGATGGGATGTGTATTCACAGGAGGGCGAGAGTTTGTGTCACGTGGTGCCGAATGAGTGAGGACAACTCAGTTTTGTCACAATATTTCTTCACCTTTTAATATTATGAAAAAGTTTGTTTGAAGTATTCTAAATGCAATATAAGGTTGGTACTATAGAAATATCTTAGTAGACAAAATGTGGTATTGCTTTAATTGTGCACATATGTACATACATACATATACTGTGAAAAAGGGGCATTTAATGACCTCTCCCGCTAAAGGTGCAGCTAGAGGGAGTGTCAGACTCTTACTGACTAAAACCTTCTGGAGCTCCCAGACAACCCGCAGCCCAGACAGACCATGGCTCTAAGGGGCCCCTCCGATTGTGCACATACCTTTTTAAAACTGAAAGAGTATAAAAAAGTAGTATTCAATAAATATATTAGTAGTAAGACTCCATTTTATAAAAACCTTGTCTTATTACAATGACTTATTTATTACTAGTAAAAACTGAATTTATCAATGCCATAACCCCGTAGCTATTTTAGCAATAAACAGTAAAATTCCATTATCATAGAAACAATTAAGCATATAAATAAACATAGAATTTGAATGTAATAATAGCCTTCATGAATGTGTGCAGCCACCGTCACATTTTCTAAATACATTAGCACACAAATATCTGATATTGCACTACCAAATAATTCATTAATTCTCCTGAATATAATGTTGTTATGTACCATCAATGCTTTCCAATGAAATTTCATGAAACAGCGCATACAAATACATAATTGAAATGTCTGAAATTACTACGCAATGTTTCATACGTTGTGGACTTTTTTTTTAATGTTTAAAACTTAGGACCGGACTAACGACCGTATTTTGATTCGCATAAGATCTAAATTCCTTTAAAACTAAAAAACTATCAGTGATGGAAGAGATGGCTATTGCGGGTATTTTGTAAGAGTTACAACGGCCCTGGCACAGAAGGAACATGGTGGGTTTTAGTCAGTAAGACTCTGGCACTCCTTCCAGCTGCACGCACAGCGGGTTCATTTGATGATTTCCCATGGAAAAAAAAACGGGAAAACGGCTACCTAACCTGACGAAGATGTGCAGTAGTTTTTTCACCTCTTTAAACATCTACACTTCATCATCTCCCGAGCCTTTTCCCAACTATATTGGGGTCGGCTTCTAGTCTAACCGGATTCAGCTGAGTACCGTATTTTACAAGGAGCGACTGCCTATCTGACCAATGAATAATACTTAATTACATATATTTGTTTTCTCTTGATCATCGAACCAAGCGATGTTCGAAGTATTTTTTAAAAGCAGTATTATCAGCTCCAATATATAAAATGGAGCCTTATTCCTGGCCACTACGGAACCCATTAAAGCTCGAAATTGAATTTGTTTTCCATACACTTTTCATCACAACCTCACTCCCATCTCGGCAGTAAAGCATATTAATACTGCGACATACGATTTTATATTAGATAGAAAAACATTATCGATTCCACTTTTACTTCTATATTTAAAAAAACGTCATTTGTTTGTACGTTTACTGTTTATAAAGAGTATAATCTCTGGAACTACTGGACCGTTTAAAAAAATACTTCTGACATGGAAAGGTACAGACGCCAGCTCATCAGCTACCAGCAGGCTTAGCATGATAACCTTGGAAACAAGTTTTGTTTACCAGAGATTGGATATAATGACAGAAAAGTGACAGTTTGACGTAAGATTTCTTTTGACATTTTTTGAAGTATTTTTTCTTTTCTTCGATCGACATAAATCTGCAAGAGATTATATGCGAGTTGACAGGTCGCGCCATGCTCGGGCAGAAGACATGTTGCCATTGACAGAAAGAGCTTTGTCTTTTCTTGACAGAATAGATATACAATCGCCATGCTAAGCCTGCTGAAACTGTCAAATATTCCCAATCAATTTGAACCATAAACTACTTGAGCGATAAAGTTGAATATCTATTAAGGAAATTTGATAAATTCTAGTAGCTTGATGTGCTGGTGTCTGTAAATTACTCTCGCCTGTTTCTTTTATGTACTTACTTATAAAGTAAAGGTTCATAGAAAAGCAATCTGAGATTCAGTCTTTGTTAGAATTAATAAAAAAAAATTATTATTGAGTTAGTTCAAACAAAATACAGGTGCAACCAACGGAAACAGCTAGTAAGACAAAATATTAAAAGTAAAAAGGTACATTATTGATTCCATCAGCATATAGTCGTGTGTACTTACGTAAGATACAGTCGTAAAACAAGATATAAAAATATGTCGTACGGAATCGTAACTTGTGATGTTTTACTACAAATATATTTATGCAGCTCTTACCTTATGAGGAACACGCCAGTATTAAGGTCCTCTTTTTAATAGGTTGTATGCCACTTTTATTGCGAGGAGCAATGTGGGGGTAGCAATAAAATTCGCGAAGGAAATTTCGAGAATTATGTGAAATTAATATTTTTTTATTGGGGTAAGCGTAATTTTGTTTTATTTATCGATGTTTTAAGCGAATGATCTTTCTGGTCGTGTCGGATTGGCGATCATCAGGCTAGAGAGTCAGGAATAGGGATGCATTTATTTATTGTAGATTGAAGTATTTAACATTTATTCTTAGTATTTATTTATTCAAAATATTTTTACATTTTTAAATATTTGTTATAAAAAAAAAACATTCAAAAATACAAAAATAGTGTTCCACCGGTAATGGGAACAACGACAGCATTTCTCTTTCTCTTACCAAACCTATCGATCGACCGTCAACCGACACCTTCGATCGATGGTAGAATGAAATGAACAATGCTAATAAGTATGGTTGAAACTATTGATCGACATCGACCCTTCCATTTTAGCATCGATTCGTGGCGTCTATCGACAATCGGTCGACTGGTCTGGTAACACCGTAAAATACTAAATTCATTCTCAATTTAGCGACCATAATATCTGATATCAAGTAACAGCCTAAAAAACATAAAATAGGTACTTATTCACAGTAATTAATAAACATTAACGTTTGTTCAGCTAAAGCAAATGACTCGGCAGTAATTTGTGCGGAACACTGAACTGAAACTTACAGCGATTATAATGATAGCACGATTACATAAATCACTGTAAGGATTATTGTGTGCCTTTGAGGAATTCATTACATTCAGTTAAGATGGATACAGAAGAAGATTAAATAAAAGAAAAAAAAAAAGAAACTTTAAAAGCATCTGCAGGCTTAGCATGGCAACCGTAGAAACAAGTTTTGTTTACCGGAGAATGGACATAATGACAGAAAAGTGAGAGATTGACGTAAGATTTTTATTTAAATTTTTTGAAGAAATTTTTCTTTTCTTCGATCAACATAAGTTTACAAGTGATTATATGCGAGTTGACAGGTCGCACCATGCTTGGGCCGAAGACATGTTGACATTGACAGGAAGAGCTTTGTCTTTTCTTGACAGAATAGATATAGAATCGCCATGCTAAGCCTGCTGGAGATGGCTGCAATAGATACCTTCCCTCACATATGTAAATAGGTAACTTGGAAAAATACCGAACTTGAACTTGAACTTTAAAATAATTTATTTAGTTATTATTCCATTAATTTCATATGATTAGCCTTTTCCCAAGCTATCTTCAAGTCGACTAGTCTTAAACGGGTGTAGCTGAGTACCAGTGTTTGAGACGAGTACCTATGACCTCTTGCTAACCAATGCCACTTGCTAAGACTGGTTGTCAGACTTTCTGGCTTCTAACTACCCGTAAGGACTGCCAAAGTTATTATACGAATGACAACCGCGAATTTAACGTGCCTTCCGAAACATGGAGAAACTCGTCATGACAAAATAGTCACCCATCCACGGACCGACCGAGCCAAGCGTTATTTAACCTTATTATCGATCGACCCGTGCGGCTATTCCTTAGCCACGAGCTCCTCAATTTTATCATTAATAGGCTACATTATCTATCCTTCATAGTACTCTTGTTGCCGTCGGCATTCCAACAATACTTGGACCAAATGGCTTGGCACGCAACGATGGTAACACCACCATACGGTACCATACGGTATGCCACTATTTCCGTGGAAGTTGGGTAGGGCATTCATTTATTCATTTGGATTATTTAATTGTATGAATGCATCAACCAGTATAGTTTTACAAGCACAAGCTTAAAATGTTATATCAACTATCATGAAGTCTTCATTCCAACAAAATTATTAATGAAATTCAAAGAACTTTATTTAAAATGACTATATCAAAAACAGTGGTATTATTTATTATAATTAAAATTATAACTAGTTCTCGGAATTTCTATACAAATCATTTGTTAGTAGGTACATTATTATTTACTGAAAGTGAAATTGTAATCATGTTGTTTGTTTGTTTGTTGTTAGAGAAACTACGGAATTTTGTTCATTGTGTTGCTCTATACTTGTATAGTTGCCAAACTAGTCTCGTAATGACGTCACTTTGGACTATAATAAACTATTTACTCCAATAAAACTTTATTTGTTACTTTTGAAACATTTTAGCAATTCTTGCCTGAAATACAGGATTTCCTAGTTCAGGCATGTAAGACAAAGATTTATGTTTATATTTAAGGCTATATGTAATTTGTCCTGTAGAAAATTTGAATAAACTTGATTTGATTTGCTTGTTGATTTAGAAATCTGTATAATAAAATAATTTTCTAGTCGAAGTATGCACTAGGTATAATATTGACAGTTGAAAGGCTATTTGGTCTAAGCGTCATTTTTTGAGATATTGAGTTATATTGGGTGACTGGTAATTAGTGATTTTGCTCTAATAATAAAAAAAATATAACAAGAAAATTTTCTTCGGGAATGTTGTTTGTAATCATGAGTATAATCACGTATTTAAATATCGGTCACTAACTACCAGTCACCCTATATACATACATATTATCAGCATTTTCTCCACCGTTTGATCCTCCTCCTACAAGTTTTGCAAAATGTCGCATAGATCAATAAATTAGTCTTACATATTATGTTCTGTGCAGCTGGCTGATCTCTCTACAGAGAGTTGTCACCGTGGCCAACAATAGATCAGAACCCCATTATTATTAATACCAATTCCATATTATTAAAATTCAATTATTAACTTCAGAATAATTTTAATTCAATTTTCAAAGACGTTAGAACAACTTTTAGTTTGATTTAGGTGCCATTTTAAGTTAGTTCCAATCAGTGTTCGAGAGTGAGTAGTTAGTTGAAAACACGCCGAATTTAATTATAAATTTAATTTAAAGTAAACAGTGAGTTTTACTGGAATAATGCGTTCGGATCTGTGAAATTATAATTAGATTTTGTTAACAATAACTCTACATCTACAAACGTGTCATATCGACCTCTAAAAATTAACCTTTAGACTTCTCGAAAGCTTGCGCGAATTGTAAAAAAAACGTTCCATTTTATCTAATATGTATATTCACTAATATGTATATAAAGGGAAAAGTTTGTGAGTGAGTATGTATGTTTGTTACTTCATCACGCCTAAACAGCTAAACGGATTTTGATGATATTTGGCAGTAATATAGCTTAAACTTCATCACACTTAAATATGAAGGCGAAAGTTTGTGAGTGAGTATGTATGTTTGTTACTTCATCACGCCTAAACGACTGAACGGACTTTGATGATACTTGGCAGTAATATAGCTTAAACTTCAGAATAACAAATAGGCTACTTCTTAACCGTGTGCGGGAAGTAGTTTTCTCAAAAAACCGGTAAAACCAGTAACGGAAGCTAGTATAATATAAATCAGATGATAATATTACGTACTAGTTAATATTTTTACCAAAAAAAAATAATTAAATAAACACTTCTAAAAGTGATTAAGCCTAGGCTAAGCCTACATTTACACTCACTGTTGATATACCAGCAGTATCGTCCATCGCAAATCGATTAGATTTTCAACAGCACACACGATTAGGAATTACAATCGAGAGGTCGTTTCGCGAGCTAGTACAAACAGCGCTCCGGTTGAATAGAGCGAACTTATTGACCGGTCATGTTATCCTAGTAGGTCGAAATGAGATATTTCAGATTATACTTGCTTACTTTTTTAATAATTTGACTTGCCAACTTTGTGAATTATGGCTACTACGAGTATAATATACGTAGATTCAATACTGATTTCATTAAAAACTTTTGACATTATTCATATTTTTTTTTTACTTTTGAAATTTATTACTTAGTTTCTAATTTTACAATCATAGATTGAATGATGTTTTGTATTTTTTTTCAAATGTCATTCCTTTCTATTTTACTGAAAGTTGTATTATTAAAAAATATTTGCACGCATAGTATCTGGTACAATCTTTTTTTCGTGGGAAATCATCAAATGACTCCTCCCGCTGAGGAGCTGGAAGGAGTGTCAGACTCTTACTGACTAAAACCCACTATGTTCCTTCTGGAGGTCCCTGTTTACCAGGGCCACGGTAACTCCTGAATAACAAGCCACAGGCGACAAGAAACTGGAAAAATAGGTTTCAAAGAAACACTCCCGTTTCAATTGCAGCTCAACTACCAAACAAGATCATTTCATGTCGTGCTACAAATATCATATCACTTTCAAAGATAAACATCACAAATCCCTCAACATTCGTAATACTGACGCATTAAACTTTCATTAAAGCACACTTACCTCTTTGCGCTGCGGTAACTAAACAGTTACTTATGTGGTCTGTGTGTTTAAAATATAATATACTACACTGGCTGGCCATTTCCCCCACCCCAAGTCCCAAAGGTGCCATTTCCACTAAATTCTGTAAAAGCTTCGCTACTCTTGCTCACATACTTGCCATTCCGACATACCAGAATGTGTACTTATTCGTGGCCTCAAGTGTGGTAAATCCTTCAAGCAATTCTGAACTTTAAACCCTTAAATGTAGGGTTTATTTTCCTTTGAAGGCAATATTAGAATGCTTTTGTTTATATAATATTTCGTTATTATATTACACTCGGTTCGGATCATTATCTATGTGCGATAAGAAGATCAATTTTCTTCAATTAGCTCGTTAAAGGGCTTAGAACCATTTGGTTTCAATACGCTTTCGTTATTCGATGCCTAGTATAATGTAGCTAAGGCTTTTAGAACCAATTTAGGTTACCACATAGGAGTTGCTGAATTATTAATTGAAGCCTGTTCATTAAGTTTGACTGACTTGATTGAGTTGACTTTATTCAATATAATTATCTATTTGGGAAAGGAAAGTTATTTTTAGATCGAGAATATTTAATACTATTTTTATTATTAGGTACCAGAGTTCCTCTTGTTCTAAGTTCTTGGTACTTCTTCGATCACTGCGAAGCTCTAGCAATGGATCATTAAATTTATTAACGTTCCTTTGACCGCCATATTCATTTATAGACGACAAGCCAAGAAGTGCCCAGCACGCTATGGTCACGACTAAATGACAATGTTTAAAATTACTTACCTACTACTATATTGTAGGTATTTATGATGAATTCTCAGCTTGACGCTGAGGGCACGGCTTTCTATTTTTGATGAGGCAGTCAAAAGGTTAAACTATGTAGTAGACCGTCCCGGCTGCACTCAAGGTACGTATATATCTCCTTTATCTATCACTGCACGACAAGCCGAGCAGTAGTTTCAGAGTTTATCGTAGACAGACAGACGTGACGGACGTCATTTTACGTGTAATTATGTGATAGCATCCAGGCCGATTATCGGCTACGGCAGCCGTTCTCTATTTTAAGTAGATAAGCCAGCTGCGCAGGACATATTATAGTGCACAAGCATTCGCGCATATACAGGTGCACTCTCTATTCCCTCAGTCTCATAATCCGAGAGAGATCAGGCGCAGGACTAACATTTACGTGCTCTCCGATGCACGGATGAATCAATCACCAACTTCCAGACTGCAGGCTGCTTATAAAAGTTTCTCAAAACCCACAAATCGATTTCGGTCCGACCCGGGAATTGAACCCGAGACCCCGTGCGACCACTAGACCAACGAGGCAGTCATAATTATGTAGAAGTATGAATAAAAACTATTATAGTTTTGGTTGTTACAAGCGTGTGTCGTGTGTCGGGTGTCGGACTACCAAACGGCTTTCAAAGGATTATCTTTTTGCAAACATGGCAGCTTAACAGTACACGACGGAATAAACTGAGATTACCTCCTCCAAACTCTAATAAAATCACAGGATTCCGTTTCCATGGTAACATTTGTAGCTTCTACTATTTTATCTGAATTAAAGATTTAAAATAACATAATAAGTTTCATATCTACTTAATTTTTTTTAAGGAAAAGTCTATCAGCTTCGGCCTAGTTACCAATATTAAGAGTGGTCATTAAACATTCACTTCACTTGAATGCAGTAAGAATGCATGTATGCTTAGTGCAGGAGCCAGCACATCAAGCTACCCGAAACTATCAAATTTTCCCAATCAACTTTGTACCTTAATAATATACTTGAGCGAAGAAGTTGAAAATCTGTTAAATAAAATTGTCAGATTGTAGTGGCAGCTTAATATGCTGGCGTCTGTACAAACGTCATTAAAAACCCCCTAAATACAACATGACACTGAACCCATTAAAATCGTGAAAATAATACTCAATATTAAACACAAACAAAAGTAATTATCCGCAGTAACGCGTACCAAAGGCCCCGGGAGTCCGGGACTCCGGGACCCGGGGACTGCGACTAGGGTAGCCACGCGTCCCAGTTGACTCGTGGACAGGTCGCCCCCATCTCGTCTCATTAACTTCGTCACATGCATTATCTTTATGGGCTATGTATTAGAAGGGTTATATACTGAGTTTGTTGATAAAAAATTTAAAAGGACCTTAGTATTTTTGGCGTCCGTGATTTTTTTTTGCCATTTGAATTTGCTATTAATTTTATAGTAGACGTGGCCCAGTAATTAAAGCAAGAGGCTGTCTCTTAATTGGCGGTTTGATTCTTGCAGGCTTAGCATGGCAATTCCATATCTATTCTGTCAAGAAAAGACAAAGCACTTTCTGTCAATGTCAACATGTCTTCTGCCCGAGCATGGCGCGACCTGTCAACTCGCATATAATGTAAACACTCGCATAAACTTGTAAACTTATGTCGATCGAAGAAAAGAAAAATTTCTTCAAAAAATTTCAAAAGAAATCTTATGTCAATCTGTCACTTTTCTGTCATTATGTCCATTCTCCGGCAGACAAAACTTGTTTCTACGGTTGCCATGATAAGCCTGCTGGTCAGGTAAGTGTCTTATTACCTAAATATACTTAATTAGGTACTTTTATGGATGTTTTGTCTCAAACATATTTTTTTTGTTTTATTTTTATGTTCCAATTTATATTTTCTTTTAATTTATTTATATAGATAGTTCTTTTATTATTAAATATTTACAATTTAATTAGAAATTTAAATACTTAATAATCTAAATAAGCTAAAAATACAATTATTATCATAAAAAAGGGCAAATTAAAATATTGCGTCAGAAATAATTTATCGAAATTTTACAAATAATAATATATATATAAAAAACTCTTCAATATCATCAGGTCAAAGTTACAAGTATCCAAAGCAGTAATTACAAAAAATATTCATAATGAGCTACAAAGTCTACATCGGAGCTCGTCCCCTGAGCCACATCAACAGGTCGGTCCGACCCACTAATTAACCCTCCCCTGAATTATATTTATCAACCCGTGAGACGGACATGCTTATCTTTTATATTATGTCGGTTGAAATATGAAGTCATGTTTTGTGTTGTGATATTATTTTTATTTGGTTTTACTGTGGTTTTTGCATGTTAAGAAGATTAAGTTAAAATGTGGGTAGCGAATTGTAAGTTGGATATTTGAGAGTTTTTTTTTAGAAGAGAAATGAAGAAAATAATAACAACAACAAACAAACACGTCTAATAAACTACTAACGTTCAGTCGCCAGCACATCAACCTACCCGAAATTGTCTTCTCAATCAACTTTGAACCATATGCTTCAGCGATAAAATTTATTATTGAAATTGGCAGATTGTAATAGCTTGAGTTGCTGGCTGCACCTATGACCTAAGAAGCCAGATAAAATCATTCAGTAAAACGCGTTTTTGCACAAGGATTACCTAATTATTAAGTACAATAATTCCGTAGGTACCTATGAATTTGGGATAAATGAAAACCCAAATACTTTTGACTGGTAATTTTTTTGGAGAGACGATCTCCGCACTAGATCATAGCGTACGCCATAATTACTGTTGTCCCTTTCGCCGACACATACTTCGTCATTCTTTCCTTTCACAACAACCACAGACTAAACAAACATCCACTAATGCAATCCCACATGTATTTTGTAAATAAATACCTACATTAACAAACTCATGTTAATATCTAAAACTACAAACAAAACAACAAACAATCGTAATGTGACCATAATTTATTATTAGTTAGGACAATCCTGGGCCCCGCAGGTCCCTGCAGGGCCATCAACAGGTTGAGCAGGTCTCCGCTAATTGTCGGTCCCGTTATCTTTATGAAGCAACGTGTTTTGTCATGTTGGACTCGTAATGTATTTTATGTAGCGTGTTAAGGGATCGGCGATAGGCAAACAAGGTTCTAAAATTAATATCACCTTAATGTTAAGAATAAGTAATGTTTGTTGCAAATCCAAACATATCAATCACTTTTTCAACAATTAAATCCAAGTAAACCAATAAAATCAAGTTTTCTTAATATTCGATTGTTTGATATCAACAAACAGGCTCCAAATTGTCCTTTGTTTCTTTAAATTCTGATATATATAATATATATAATGAAATTGTGAATGTGCCAGGTTCAGGGGAAAAAGGAACTAGGAGGCCCCATTCGAACGCGGGGCCCTGGGCACGTGCCCATAGTGCCCAGTGGGAAAGAGGGGCCTGCCTTTGCTTTCATGGAGACCTACTCTTGACCCACCAATTTAACGTGCTTTCCAAAACACGTAGGAACTCGTCAGGACAAGATGGTCGCCCATCCACGGACCGTCCACACCAAGCGTTGCTTAACCTTACGATCGATCGACGTACGGCTGTTACTTAGCCACAGACTCCTCTCAACAATCATACCCTACAAAACAATATTGCGCTAAAATCCAGTTTTCTATCTTATTTTGCGGCTTCACATGACCCCGAAATGTGGGTAAACAGATCTGTGTTATCATTCCATTCGCGACCACTTGCGTTGGGGACTGTTATAATATAAAATAACATGTGAGTTTTATGAAACGAAAACTTGGTGAAATGGACCTTCGGTACTTGTGACCAGTGGGTATAATGGTCATGTAAATATCTATGCTATGTAATAATATAAGGCTGAAGTGTTTGTTTGTTTGAACGCGCTAATATCAGGAGCTACTAGACGGATTTTTTTTTAGATAGCCCATTTATTAAGGAAGGCTTTAGGCTACTTTTTATTCTGGTGCAAACTCAAACTTTAACTAGTTTATTCAAATTCCACTGATAAATCAGCACTTTTCGAACGTTAAAACAAAAGACATCCTTCGCCCACCAATCAAACGCCCACCCTTCACCATTTCCTATGTGTTCTCGCTGGTAAGAAAAAGTGGCGCAACAAACTCCCCAGCAAATGCATGTCTGTGTTTTAGCTTTCAGGATCCCCTGCACGGAAAACCTTCCACGAGACCAGAAGCTTGGAGTTTTATAGTATACTAGCTATTCCCCGCAGTTCCACTTGCCGCACGAGGGTACAGACTACTTTCCGGACCCGAAAAAAGTAAACCTTGTCCTTTCTCAGACTCTAGACAATGTGTCTACTAAATTTTATTTTAATCGGTTCTGTAGTTTTGGTTTCTGGTGTGAAAGCTTGACAGACAGAGTTACTTTTGCATTTATGTTATTAGTAAGGGCATAAGGGTACAGTGTTCAATATTCAACTGGGTTTATTTAATTCTTAGCTTCCGTAGGACTAATACCAGATCAAAAAACGAACAACACAGAAGTGTTTGAGTGTGTACGCAAAGTTTGAGGTAGTGTGCGTGTTCCCAAGCCAAAACAATCGCTATTTATAATTCCTGTAAAATAAAAATATAGATTCATCTTTTTTAACACTCGGTATCGCATACGGAATAATATTTTAAAATAAAATAATTACATGATATGAATAAATAAAATTGATTGTTCCATTAAAATTCAGATCAGATGATACGATCCGAATGCATTTTATTTTATTTAAAAGTGCCATAATATTAAAAGTATACACTAAAAATATAAAACCAGCTTTATACAGCGGGTTTTCGGGATATACTGTTATTTTCAGGACTTTGTCTAGATCCGCGCTGAATTTCATTCAATCTGGTTCAGCCATTTTAATAAAGAGGTATCATATGCCATTTTAAGACAGAAGTTTTGATAAATAGTTGCCAGCTTCAAAGCGGCAAGCCTCTATGACAAGAGTTGTAAATACAGTGAAAACACCCAAAACACGTTCACACTTCCCATCAAACAGTCCAGTTAACTTAAGTAAATCAAGTTGAACTAACAAGACACGACTAACTAGCGAAGTAAATAACAATAATGACTTGAACCAACACTAGTTAGAATTCGTGGCTCCAGCATTCTGATGAACATTGTCCAAAATGATTCGATTTAGATGCGTAAATTTGATAACGTCGCGATGCGATGGTACTCAGTCTTGGGAAATTTAGATTGAAAATGAGCGTTAGTTTAGAAGCACGGGTGTGCCTAGAATTCTGTAAGTCGTCTAAGACGGTAATGAACTGGAGGCATTTTTCTTTTGAACATTGTTTGATTTTCTGATACAACAAGACCAAATTCGACAGACTTCAAATTACCTACAATCAATCTATCAAATTTCTTAAATGGATTTTGAACCATATCTCCGTCCTATCACAACATCGGAAAGTTTATATTCGATTGGTAAAATTTGTCAGATTCGAGTAGGTTGATCTGTCGACGTCTATACATATAATCATGCTTATCGGTCCTTCAAGCTGGACAATGACAAATTACAAAGCTAGACTTGTAATTTTTTTATATATACGTATATTTTTTGACGTTAATAAGTGCTGTTTGAATAAAATATTTTGTATGAAACACCGTGACACTGATAAGACTAATGAAAACAAAACTAACCTAACAATTAATTAGCACTACTAAGCCTACGCAATGTAGTAACAGAGGAAAATTGTTTAAATATATCCCAGACAGCTTTCTAGCCTAAGCCTCTTTGTCTAAGCCCATATTGGCCTCATTAACTTCGCCAGCATCAGTACCTATTACACACTTCAATATCGAAGGCGCTTCATTAATTTAGAATTAGAATTTCAAATCTGAAATTCTCTCTAGACCACAAAATCGGGGTTGAACAGTCTGGAAATTTGGAATAGGTACTAATGAATGGAGAGATAGTATACGTCATAAAACTAACTGTCGAAAGATAAGAAAGCTAACAGCTGATGCCACTGTTATCAGTCTTAGCTACGTTTGAAGTACTATTTGAATAATTGCATTACTTGAATGGAATATGTAATGAAAGGCGCAAGTAAAAACCATGAGGTATCACCTAATTGTTAATTTTATTTTGAGAGATTGCATTCAGATTTTTTATATATCCAATCCAAATCCAAAAAATACAGACTACCAAATATCGACTGTACCAGGAATCGAACCTGTGACCCTCAGTTTGCCACGCCGGCATAGTGTTGAAATGTAATCTTTTTGGTGCAATAAAGATATTTTTATTAGTGACCACTGTGACTTGTTAGGTCTCTCAAAATTGAGCTTCGTCATAAACAACTTCAACGAAGCCTTAAAAACAAGCAATAAAATACCCTAAATAAATCACAAAGTTCACAAACATTCAAAGATATTCGTTACTCGCCTATATAATTCAATTCTCATTCCAGTTCGGTCGCGGTCGTCTAATAAATTATGCAAAAGAACATTCGCAAGGATGTCATCAACTTACGAAGTTGGGCCTTACACCGTTAATAATGGAGTGAATTTCATGATTTTTCACTTTATTCAACCCAAAGGACCAAATTGTAAATTTTTGGTCCTTATGGTGGTACCCTAAACTCTGTCGTGAAACTAACTCAGTTGTCTAAATGATGGCGTCCAGACTGATTGTTTGTTTTCTTTTAGAAAATCAGTCAGCTACGCAGGACATTGATAGTGCACAAGCATTTGCGCAGGTGCAATCTCTATTCTCTCATTCTCATAGTCTGATGCGACAGCAATCCAACAGGACCGGAGGGAGATCAGGCGCAGGACCGATATTTAAGTGCTCGCCGATACACGGGTGTATCAATAACCAACTTCCAGACTCCGGGCTGCTGTATGAAAGTCTTTTAAAACCCAAAAACCACCATCCTTGACAGTCGTTACGGTTATTCAGAAGCCAGTAAGTCTGACGCCAGTCTAACCAAGGGGTATTGGGTTGCTGAGATAACTGGGTTGAGGAGGTCAGACAGGCAGTCGCTCCTTGTAAAACACCTGGAACTCAGCTGAATCCGATTAGACTGGAAGCCGACCCCAACATAGTTTGGAAAAGGCTCGGGAGATGATGATGATGATGAAACCGATTTCGGCCAGACCCGGGAACCAAACCCGAGACCCAATGCACAGCAGTCGTGCTATGCAACGAGGCAGTCGAGGTTGTCTAACCTATTTGTCGTCAACTGTCGTTAGCCTGGTTTACAAAAGTCGAAAGGAATATTCTCTATTTTTTGGTCATAAACTGCGATGACACTTATTAAAAAGTCTATGGCGCATATATTTTGCATGCAGCGGCAAAATGCTTTGACTGTGTAATTAAAGCTCTTTTCACTAAGTTTAATTAAAAGTATGTTAAGTATGGAGGTCTAATAATTTCGACGTTATCTTAACGTGTCTCTTTTACGTAATATTGGTTGATTATAAGAGACAAGAGATGAAGAGATAGAAAGGAGTTCGTTAAATTTATGTTTAAATTAAAATTTATAAATCCCTACCTAAATATAACGAACGAAATACGAATTTTAAAATAACATCAAGGGATATATCAAAAACCTCAGTCTCATGATATTAATTAAATTATAAAGTTTAAAATATCTAATTGTTTAATTATATGTATGTGGATTTATACTTAAGTGGATTTTAAATAAAACGAATCTGCCGAGAGGAGTTACTTGAACGAGAAAATGAGTAAAAAATACGGGATATCTATATTCAGATCTACAATTTATTTGTTTTATATAAAAACTAAATTGATATCAAAATATAAGGTGTTATAATAATATGTAATAATATGTTATGTAATAGTTAAGGTAAATTATTGACTTCTTTTTCATACAAAAAAAATTACGTATAAATTGAATGCAGCCAAATTCAATGTTAATTTAACAACTTTATTTACTCAAACTGAATTTACATACTATTCCGGGGTACGAAAGTTCATCAGATATTTTTAGAAGACCTTATATATATGTATGTATATACTAGCATGTAATAAAAAAGATTTAGATCTGCGTGAAACATATTATCAGGCTTCGCTCAAATCGGGTCCCTTAAACGTGCCGAGCGATCGACTGGTTACAATATGTGGCCTTTGGGACGCGCCATGTTTAGAACTTTTAGGGGACTTTACTTTCCAAAAAAATATTTCACAAAATATGTGTGCTAAGGGAAAGTTTTTTTTTTCTCTTCTGAAGGGGGAACAACGAAGATATATATTACGATTATGTATAAATAACAGGATCGGTTTGAGGTTCCCTTAAGACTCGAATATCTTTGGCGTACATTTTGCCTACTTAGTTTGAAAGAGGAAAAATTCCTTTATTAGAATTCAATGGAAGTATGAATTTTGCCTGAGTGTTTTTGCGAGAGTAAATTGTAAAATATTGCAATATTTTTTTGACGGGGCCAGTAGGGTGGTGGCCTTTATGTACTCAGGGTCTGGGGTTTGGTTACGAGTTGGGTTAAATATTTGTGAAGGTTGACCTTATACATGTTTGTTCTGACTCTGATGTTTGTTCGTGTAATGAGGAAGATTTTTGCGGTGTCTAAATGTTGTTTCAATTAAATTACCTTCACGTTTAAAATTAAGGCATACAATGCGATACTTATCAGGTTATCGCTTTATATTAATGATCTAAGTATGCAGTTTTGGAAACTTTTTTAAAATGAAAAGTGTGTCTTTGAATTAAGTTTTATTAAGATCTAGCTTTCCCCCAAGGTTTCACCCGAGATACCCGAGGTATTTTTTTTAAATTTATTATCAAATTAAAATAGCCATCTAAAACCACTAAGGTTTAAATTACTTCCAACACTTGGATAAAAATACCCTGTTTTAAGTTACGTCCCCAGTCTTAAATTCTGTGCTACATGTCAATTCACAACATCAACTTTTACATTATGATATTCTGAGTATGTAAATTATATTTATAGCAATAAAAAACCAAGAGTCCAAAATTTATTCCTTACTTACAGGATTATTATACAAATAAAAACCAAACAGAGACTTTTATACTTGCATTGTAACAAAACAACTTCGGCAACATACTAAGAAACCAAATTTCAGCATTCAAATTGCAATTTTCGAACTGCAGTTTGTACCGTTACAAAACCATAGCGAACATTGTGAAAGACCGATAAATTCTCATAGTTACTAAATTTAGTTCCGAACTCTGCCACTAGGGGGCGTGCGAGCGATAACACGGCTACATCGCTTTAGTAAAGGCTGTATGGATAGTTTGTTTGGTATTCACAAACCAGAATAATATCGCTTGTTATATAAAATCGGTTGGAATTTTTCAGCGAATTTCATTTTTTTTTCGATGAAATTTTACAAGTAGTGTGTTTGACATAGAAGTTTTTAAAGTAACAATATACCGGATAGGCAAAGTTATTTAACGAGAGCTATGTATTGCAGATACTATAGTTATGTTCTCGTAGTTGTATGATTGTCAGTCTGTCATATATTCAAGGGAAAAGTAGCTTTACAATGTTTTTTTTTTAATTTGGGATACAAGTTGAATACATTTCAATTTGTAGATACGGATAGCACATTAAGCTACAACAATCTGTAAAATTTCCTTAATAAATTTTCAACTTCATCGCTGACGCATATGGTTCAAAGTTGATTGGGAAAATTTGACAGTTTCAATAGCTAGATACAATAATTATACTTCGGCAGCTTGATGGGCTAGCGTACGTAATAGTCTTTTCTTTTCTAAAAAAAATAAACGAATCGAATAAAACCCAATAAGAAAGGCCTTGCGCATAAAACATGAAACTGTTCAATTAGCACAGTAACATAACTACATAGATGTGTCTCATCTGTCTGTAATTTTGTTCCTTTGACAGCGAGCTACGGCTATTGTGTACGTCTGCATAGATTATGTATGTATTGTAATTCTAACAGACTGGACACTGCCCTCTGATATCGATTGTACCTATTGTGAAATTGAGTATTGATTTAGTTTCGATTGTACATATTTAGTTTTTAAATTAATTTCGTGAAATAATTTTAAAAAAAGTATCGTTATAATTATTTAAGCATGAAACGGGGAAGGGCTCGTGGCTAAGTAACAGCCACACGGGTCGACCAATTATGAAATTGAGCAGGGCTTTTCGCGGTCAGTCCGTGGATGGCCATCGTGGCATGACGAGTTCCTATGTGTTTTGGAAGGTACTTTCAGTTACCTGGATTAACTGGGTTAAGGAAGTGAGGTAAGTCAGTTGCTCTATGTAAAACACTGGTACTCGGCTGCATCTGGTAAGACTGGAAGCCGATTCTAACATAGCTTGGGAAAAGGCTATTTTATTTATATATTTGTTTATTTAGGACAGCCAACAAATCTTACACTAGTTACAGTATTCCTATGCTATCTTTAATCTTATGCTAAGTGTAGACTTAATTATAGGTTGCCACAGCAGTTGCACAACATGCATTATTTTTGGTCGGATATACATATGTATGTTACTTGTTATAGGTTTTTTCTATACAATAAACTGCTGACAAAGTATAAAACTATAAAACTCAAGGACAAGCTGATTCCAACATAGCCTGGGAAAAGGCTAGGCAGAATGATAAATGATAAATGATATTTATTTTGCAAATAGGTTGAAATCAACACTTTTACACGTCAACACATTTTTTATAAAATAAAGATAATAAGTATGAAAAGGGGATTAGTCAATATTAAACCAGTTTGACAACAACAGTTATGTTGGACTTTTAAGCTATGCTTAATGTCCTATGAAGTAACTAGAAACTAATAAATACCAGGAGCACATAAGTTTGCAAAGGAAAATTATAAACCTCTTTGGGTTAACTGTGAATGACAAAAGGTCACGGTCTCATGGGCCATGTAAGATGACAGTAAATCCCGACAGTATCCCTTGGAATACCTACAAACAACATAAAATAACATAGCGGTAGGGTTTTCTGATTATTATTTAAAGGTAGCAGAGTTTAGGCAGAAAATATTTTGATAGACGATAGCCAACACAAACGTGTAGATCTCAAATACCGTCCTAAAATAAACAACGGAAAAGTTTCAAATAAAATAGACCCCCAAACATGCTTGAGTCAACTTGGAAATCAAATTGAATAAGCGCACGTACCAAAGTCAGACCTACTAAACATTGAGCAGCTAGGGAGACAAAGCTAAACCGCCTAAAATCCTCAAGCTATCTGTCTGCAAAAAGTCTTAGTCTTTGCTCATTACTTCAAGCAGAAAACAAATAAATAATTCCAACAATAAGACGCCAAATTGAGGGAGCGACAGTCCCATTGCACGTCAACTGCAACTTGACCTATGTCAATAAAGAAATTGACCTTTTTTTCCTCCCCGTTCTAATTTCAACCTAAGAGCTATGAAGTAGAGTCTATTTTCAAAGTTTGGCAAGCAGATGTTTTTAGATAAGCAACCTATTGAGGTTCTGTTTACTCGCTAGGGAATGTCCCACGGAATATACGATAGAATTTAAGGGCAGGCCGCGCTTGTATTGATGACCGGACACAATTGACTGCTAACGAAATACGAAGCGCTGAGTGCTGTCTGATTGGGGGACATTGGGTCAAAGTTGGCACAAATTTAAGGCACATATTACAACTTAATTTTACGGTACAAGAATCATTGATCATGGTCTAAACAAAACTAAAACATGTTATAGGTTTACCTCTATAAAGCTCATCGGAGACAAAAACAGAAGTTATGTAATGTATGCCTGTACTAACAAAAGGGGACTTGCCCTACATCTCAACCAAATTTTACGATCCCTAGGAAACGCGAAGCCAAAACGTAACATTCGAAAGACAAAGGAATAAAAACAAAATATAAAATACACGAGGAAGTAGATATTTGATCGTACACATACATTGTATATCGTCACTCCGTAATCAAGCTTCGTCAAAGCGTAGCCGAGCGTCGGTCGTCAAATTTCAAATCGAATAGAATCGTCCAATCAATCGTTATGGGGTGAGAGCTCAGTTTCCGCACCCAACGGACGAATGTACCCAATTCACATTCGATCTCACACCGAATCGATTATATTGGACTGATTGAAAATTCCAAATCGATTATCTGAGTAACATGATTCGGTTGAATTAGATGGAAAGATTACGAGGGTTGGTGGTATTGAGCTAATTTTGCAGATTTCGGGTCTACAATTGGTGTCAAAATTATTCTCAATTGCGAGGGCATTCTCTAAGCATAGAGAGAAGAAATGCTTTTGCCAGGAACAGTACAAAGAACTTATACTCCAAGACATGACATCTATATATCATCAGTTTAAAAGAAGTATACTTAATCATCATCATTATCATCATCATCACCCTTTTTATCATTCCACTGCTGGGCACAGGCCTCCTCTGACATAGAGAGGGATAGAGCGTTAATCACCAATTAAGAAATTTAAGAAATTTAGTAGCTATCCAGGGGGACTCGCAAATATGAATTTAAATAAGTTTGAAATTAAAAAAAATTGATCATCCAGGTACTTACTATCATCATCACAGCCTTTTTATCGTCCCACTGCTGGGCACAGGCCTCCTCTCACACAGAGAGGGATTGAGCGTTAATCACCACGCTTGCTCAATGCGGGTTGCTGATTTCAGACTTTATAGTCCAGGTTTCCTCAAGATGTTTTCCTTCCCCTTTGATCAGTCATTGGTGTCCAAGATATACTTAGAAAAGTTACATTGGTACTTGCCTGAACCTGGATTCGAACCCACACACTCATACTTCAGAGGCTGGTCAACACGAATTCTTAAGTAATTCACCTGAAAGCCTACATTACTGAAAAACAGACCATTATTTGATTTAATTTGTTTATTACTACACACCAATAATTAAAACGTCTGTAAAGTTTCGGCAACTAATTAAATGTTTACACAGATTCATTATTATTCAGTTCTCGATTTGTGTTATGATACATGTGTAACAAACAGGTTTTACCCGTGGCTTCGGAATTTTGTACAGACGCCAGCACATCAGGCTACCTGCCAAATTTTCCCATTCAACTTAAAGATATCTTTATGCTTTAGCGATAAGGTTGAAAATCCATTAAGGAAATTAGACAGATTTTTGTAGCCTAATGTGCTGACGTCTGTACATTAAAACTCTTTTCTACGAATTTAAGTGATCGGAATAAAAGCCTCTCTTCTCTCTACGCATTCAAGGATACCTCTTCACTAGAGATAAAAAATATTCGATTCAGTAGTTTCTAAGGTAACTATGTGTCTACCTACACAGAAGAACACACCCTCCCTTTATTTTATTCGTATATACAATATTTCGTTGTCATATATTACGCCATAAAATCACAGTACTATGAACAAAATAAATTGATATGTGTTCGTATTTGATTTTTTTCAAAGGGTATGGTAAAACTTCTACTTTCTTAATTGGCTAGACGAATTGTAATTAAAGGTGAAGTAAAACCATTTTTCATACGATTTTATAGGTCTTGATTAACTGGAGTAATTACAAAAGATATACATCCCATAAAGCCGTTGGATAGATCTTTGACAGTCATTACAAAGTCATTAAAAATCAAAGTCAGAAGCTCAAAATTCTGCAACCAGTCTTACCAAGGGGTGTTATTTAGCCCAGATACTGGGTTGGAGGTCAGATAGGTAGTAGCTCCATGTAAAATACTGATATTCAGAAGCATACGATTCGACTGGAAGCCGACCCTAACATAGTTGGGAAAAGGCTAGGCTGTTCTAGGCTGATAGATGAAAGAGATAGCGAGGTCTGTGTTCACACCATGTTTCCTGAGGATGTCTACAGCAATAATTTTAGAAGTCCATATCGTGATATTTCCCTTCACATGTATTATGATGAACTTAAGATATTTAATTTCGAAATGTGATAAACGAAACAAGCGGAATCATTCGAGCCACGGGAACTTTTTAACTGAATGAACAAATATTCGTAATCAAATACCTACCTACCACATTAAAATTTACCCCTAAATTAAAAATATAATGTTCAAAGATAAGATCAAATAAGTTAAGCCAAAGCAATGCTTCCTATTACTTTTCTAAACTTGAACTATTGCAACAATGTGCTTAATAAAAGTCGGCCAAAACCCGCCAAGTTTCAACTCTCTTACGTGATCAGAATGTAAGAGTGGGGCCATTAAATAAGCGTTAGTATTGGAGCATAAGTGTTTTCAAATATACTTTATTTTAATATTTTTACTTATTTGTGAATAACTTTTTTACAGATCATGAATTATGTTTAGTATAAACAATACTTCACATCTAATTGAAGGTAAAAACTGCGGTGTGCGCATGCTTTTGTGTTTTACCACTCAGAAAGAAAATGAAAAGTTGTGTTATTATGACGTTATGATATTAGTAGCCTTAACTAAATGTTATTTCTTATTAATATGTTACTCGTTACTTGATATATAAATTAATAATGTTTCGTTGACGATTAAACAATAACTTGTGTTAGCTTCGGTCCCACGTTCGCCTTCTAAAAATCCGGGACTCTGTAGTCCCGTGGTCTAGAAGTAACGAAAGAAAAAATAAAAATAATAATAGTAATTCTCTTTTTGTTGTACTTGTATCGTCAATGGTATGAACAATAGTTTTATTATTATTAAAATAAATATTATACTCCCCAACTTCCTCAGTCATACACTTTGTAGCAACCGACAAACATGACCAAAGATCCTTAGCTCTGTATCGAGGTAACACCATCAACTAACCCTGTCATTGATCTTCATTGAAATCGAAATTGAACCGAGATTCCATTTATAGCACATCCCGTACCTTATCCAAAGCAACGAGGCCATGGAGAACAAAATGACGAGAACGAAGCAGTCCAACCATCCAACAAAATAATAAAACAAAAAGCATACGGGCTTCCTCAATTTAAAGTTGGCAAGACAATTTGGACGTTGACTGTAATGACTTTAACTTTTTAAATACTCGTATAACAGGGGGTTGTCGGACGTAAAAACTCGGTTTAATGTCGTCGGTAATAGTGCACTCTTTTATTAATACATCCCTCTGGTTGTTACGAAATGATAATTTTTAATTGCAGGTTTTATTTTGTAACTTCGCTTGTTTATTGTCGCTGTGACAATTCCGATTGTAGTGGAACTATTAATTCTGAAAAAGCGTTGGTGGCTCTGCTTTAGTGTTATTTTCTTTATTTTTGTTTTTCACATCGAACCGAAGACTTTTAATACAAATCTGAAAGCAGCGCTATGCAATATTTGGGTGATCATTCCTTCGACGTCCGTCACGAGAGTAATCAGAAAATAGATAAATAAAATACAAAAAATATTTTCAACAAACAAAAATATACACAACATCAAATGAACTAGCGCGAGCTCTCATCGCAGTTTACGTATAAGCTCTTAATATTGCTGATAAAATTCTCTTCAATTCACAAAAATATAGCTATTTGTGTTTTAAAGTAGGGAAAGCTACCGGATTGCCATTTCTTTTTCCGTACCAAAAACATTCCATAAGGACAAACACTCAAACGCTCACGTCAAAGCCCGAACCAAAAAGCTTTTGTGATTTTTAACGTCAAGATACGTTTTTAATTAACCAGTGAACTTCAGTGGGGTCGGTTTCATCTAGCTGACTCACTACTCCATCTGTGTAGACTAAGCCCTAATATTTACACTCACCATCATCTTTATTTGCCCATCGCGAAATTACGCCATCTTGGTTGAACTCCAAATTGGAGAGTGAGCATTTTTGGAAGCGAAAACATAATTAAATTGATATATTTTTAATGGTACTGTGTGTACATAAATTATACTAAGAACAGCTTTTGAAGCCAATTTAATGAAAAGGCTCGTTAATTAGCAGACATCGTGTGACATTCCCGACTTGTTTTGGTAATTATATAGAGCTTGTTCGTGTGTTGAACTTGTTATATGGGACTAAGAATTTTGAGTGGTATAAGGAGAAATTATAGCACAGTCTAATTATATCAAGTACATAATATGTTTAAAACTCTAGAAGATTGCGAGTGTTTGGAGATCAACCTTGTGCTCCTAGAGAATATACCGCTCCATTTGCGAGAACACGTGTATTCTTTATTCACTTATACAGTTGGGAGTAAAGTTTATTTTCAAGGTTATAGAACCCATAGAGAAAAGTGCTTGTTTTCTCATATCTACGTCACATTCATAGTCTTATTTCATAAAAATCGGATAAAGAAGGCAAAAGAGATATAGTCTCAAAAATTTTTGTAGCCATCTCCATGAGGTCTCTCCCCCACACATCAGTGCGGAGTCAGTTTACTGTTTCATGGACCTCCTGATGCAAGGCATTCTTGTCCCGTTCCTGATACAGAACTGATGATAAGATAGACCACTCCTCAGTGTAAGCAACTTCTTTGAACAAACAGGTCGTAGCCCATAAATAACACAAAATAAGTTGCGCATAAGTCGTGGTGGCCTAGTCGTTAAAGCACCAGCCTTTCGAGTATGAGGGCGCGGGTTCGATTCCAGGTCAGGCAAGTACCAATGTAACTTTTCAAAGTTATACGTACTTAATAAGTTTATCTTGGACACCAATAACAGATTAAGGTAAAGGAAACATCTCGAGGAAACCTGGACTATAAAGTCTGAAATCACCAACCCGCATTGAGCAAGCATGGAAATTAACGCTCAATCCTTCTCCGTTGGAGGAGAGGCCTGTGCCCAGCAGTGGGACAATAAAAAAAGGCTGATGTTGAAGTTACGCATCAAGCACCTCAACTCTTGTCAATATCGGTTCTCATCTCCCAGTAGGCTAACGTCACAGAGTAATCGATGCAGGCCTTGTATTAAATCTTAAGGACCTCAAAATAGGCGACAGGCTTATCGACAGAGCGACGGTAGATTAAACGCAGGTCCGGACTCCAGTTGAAAACTTTAAAACAATGTAGCCGTCAACTAACTCCCAAGTTAGATTTGTTACCACTGCCAGAAGTTTTCTGGTACTCCCATTGCAAGTGGTGTTGTATTTACGCTTCGTAAAGGATCGGAACGAAAATCCTTTTCAAGAATGGTTGTGTAACAAGTTGCCTTGCGGGAGACTCTAATCCAATTTTAACTTGCATATTGGATTTGTTCTTGGCGTGTTATTTTTAACTTTCGAAGTCTTGATGATGAGATGTTGGTACATTTTAGAAGCGGATGTTAATTAATTAAACGACTTAAAAGTTAAATTACAGATAATTTGAGGGGAAGTCTTGAGGCTTTTAACGCTTAATCATTTAGCGAATTTTTTTGTCTTTTTACTGTGAACCAGTACTATTTAATTTTAGTATTCCTTTTTCATGGCACTCATAATGCCTTAGAGCCTCCGCAAACTCCAAACTTTTAATCGTCTGATAGTTCAATTGGGCTCATAAATCGGAAGGGCGATTAATAATAATGGCATCCAGACCGATTGCCGGCCATCTACGCTGGAGATCAGCCAGCTACGTTGGACATATTGTAGGGCAAAAGCATTTGCGCGGGAACAGGTGCATTATCATTTCCTTCATTCTCATAGTCCAATGGAACGTCAATGTGATACGAATGGAAAGAGATTAGTCGCAGGACCGGCATTTACGTGCTCTCCGATTTACGGGTGTATCAATCACCAACTTCCAGACTGAAGGTTGTGCAAAAGTTTCTTGAATCGCTTTGTGGGTTAAGCAATTTCAGCTTACGTTACGCTATGTGACCTTTAAATCAAGGAGACACACATTACAAAGATCACTATCATTCATGATTACCTTTTAAATAAACTGTGAATCAACCATCGGCCGTGAGTCTAAAGTCTGTATACAATGCTCGTTAGAACTACAATAGGTTACACTACGCTACAAGATTTCGCAACAGAGTAACTGTATATATTTTCTGTCTAGTTAATCATTACTGATAACGAATATAATCACCAAAAGTCTTATACACGTCAGGTTTTTTTTTTATTAAATAATGTAAACATGTGATATACGCCCAATTTAAATACAATTCGACCCATTTTAATTTCTTGTTGAGGGTAGATACTAAAATAAATGTCGATAATTGTTTATTACGATTGTCACTTGTCTTTTAACTCGCTTTCGTGGGCTGTTCTTACTGAATTCGAGTAGATTTTTACTTTTTTTAGTTTAAAATGGCTAAAATCGCTAAACGTACTTGTGTTAATTCTTCAGCTTCATTTTGTTTTATATGTGGCTCGTTTACAACTTCCACACAAAGAAGAGTAATCAATGAAAATGTTAAGATGTTATACGAGAGTTATTTTGGTTTTACTATCGGTCACCAAGACAAAGAATGGGCACCTCACCGTTGTTGTGTTACGTGTATTGCAAATTTAAGTAACTGGATGAATGGAAAGCGTTCTTCAGTGCCATTTGCTGTCCCAATGATCTGGCGTGAGCCTACTAGCCATGATATGGACTGTTACTTCTGCTTAACAAATGTCGTGGTCTTTTCAAGAAAAAACAAAAGTAACATTGTTTATCCCGACACTTCTTCAGCTACTATTTGGATTTTTTCCCGCAAAACTTAGGAGCTGTAAGTGATGAACAGGGCGAAAGGTTCCATCAGGACATCCTTACTATGGAACAACGATACCATGGTCGATGGGATCCAGGGATGTTGGGAGATCATTGTTGGTTCCTCATGAGAGAAACTGACCTTGATTATAAAAGAAAATCGCCATATGCAAAGAAAAAAATCACCTGATTTATTGATTTTTGCTTTTTACTATAGATTTGGTCAGGTTTCTTGTAAATAATTAATAAATGTTTGTAATTAATTGTTTTTTTTTTTACTTTTTACATCATCAAACCACAAAAAACCTTGAAAATAGTAAAAAAAAGAATGTACATTAACAGAAAATCCTGACGTGTTGGAAAAATTTGGGCATCAGATTTGGCTTTAGCGATATCGGTTTAATCAGAATACAGTACTCAGCTTTCTGTTGCGTTCCATAACAATTTTTTTGTAGAGTAGTGTATTTGCTTGTGTTTTATTTTGTACAAAATATTTAACAAAACAAATAAACACACGCACAAGGAACATTTTGCTGAAAATAGCGTCAAAATTGATTGATAAATGGAGCAGCAATTAACATTTTTTATATTCGTATGATGAAGAGTGGGATTATAGTGGGGACATATTGCTATCTCTTTTGCACATGCGTGATCTAATAGTGTTGACGTCACAGGCTTGTATGTGCATCCTTTTTCTGTTATTTAACTGTTTGACTTTCTACTGCTTTTGAAAGGTTAATAAATTATTTATTTCTCAACGGATTCCAAAAATTGTTTCTGTTTTTGGTTTTGTTAAATGTTACTTTTGATATGAACAATTAAAAAAAAAGTCAAATACCCTATTAAGTCTTCTTATCAACACAAACCCAAATGTCTAAAATAGTATTTTTTTATGAAACCCCTAAACTAATCCAAGTCCGTCCCTGCACATCAAAGTGACACTGTTGTCTCCATCACTGTCAACATTTGCAGTGTTTAAACATATTGTACTACCGGTCCTCGCTGGTTACGATATTGCCATTGAGGACGAAAAACTTCGTAATGCCCGGCTACTGGGGCGAAAAATACACAACAACTTTGTTGGACTTCATTTTCTTATCGACGGCGACGCGTGAATTTTTGGAGCGAAACTTCTACGTTGTGTTGTGAGAGCAAACTTTTGTCGGACGATTTGCGTTAATGTTTTATTTGATCGTCAGTTTTTGATGTCACACATTTAAAAGCGATTTTTTGTTAACACAGACTGATATATGTATTTACCTCGATGATAGGACGATTGTATCAACTACATATTATGCAGTCATACCGAGTGTATTTGACCTGAATACAATATTCTTCATCGCCTTTTGCAACAAATGTAAAGTCAGTGCTTAAATATTACCTATTATTAAGCATCTACCAGCAGGCTTAGCATGACGATTCTATGTCTATTCTGTCAAGACAAAGCTCTTTCTGTCAAAGTCAACATGTCCTCCTCTAGCATGGTGCGACCTGTCAACTCGCATATAATCACTTGTAGTCTTTGTCGATCGAAGAAAAGAAAAATTTCTTCAAAAAATGTCAAAATAAATCTTACGTCAATCTGTCACTTTTCTGTCATTATGCCCATTCTCCAGTAAACAAAACTTGTTTCTACGGTTGCCATGCTAAGCCTTCTGATAATCATTTATACCAATACCTATAAACAATGCTTTAGTTAACGTATTTCCTAATTCAAATCATTCAACTCAGCCCTTTGATTTTGTTACTCCATTCCCGGCGTATCAAATGACACAGTCTAACAAACGCCCACAGCAGGCTATCCGCCACGTATTGGATGCGGGCACGGCAATGTTTGGTTAAGCTGAGTAGTTCACTGTTGTTACTCTGTGGCATTGCATTGCAAAGGCCTCTTTGTGGAGTTCTGTTTGTAGTTTAATGTAGTCTGTAATTGAGAATCAGGTATTTTTAAGTATATATCTTAGGTTACATAAATAGATATGGTTTATTTCTTTAATTTTAATAGATAACTCATATATGTTCTATTATAGAATTACCATCTACTAGGTACTATTCTACTGCTAAACTAGACCCAGAAACATAAAACACACACACATATCGATTTAAAATCGATTTCATTTATTGAGAGTATTTCGAAGTCTCATTTCCATATATGTTTATCGTTTTCACTAGCGTCTTCAAGGGACCTATTTATCCACTGTAATCTACTAGTAGGTATATCTATTCTCCCTTTTTTATTACAAAAAGAAAATCACACTAATACCAAACAAAATGGCAGTTACACTCAATCTTCCAACTGAATTGGGCAAGCGTCATGTTACCCCGTCACCCTGTCACCCTGTCACCCATGACGTCATGACCGGCCGCCATCTGGCTCAGCCAAACAAAAACATACCGCGACCATTTAGAATGCAAATGGGGACGGGGTGTGACATTCGACCTAGTTTTTTGCCTGCCTAGATAAATGAAGTTTATGTCGTGTGGATGGATTAGTGGGAGTTTTGTTTTTGGATGCCGTTGACTTGATTTTTGAACGGTTTTATGGAAACAAGAGCATTGAACAACGAATAGCTTAAGGTTAGGCTGTGAAGGTCTCCAATACACAATAAAATATCGCAATAATAAATATCTTAATCTGTTTAATTGTCTAACCGTGAACGCGTAAGAAAAAATATGGTGTCCTAGTAGCTAAAGGACTTTCAAGTAGGGATTCGCTTAAAGTTGAGGCCAATGTATATTTTTTAAAAGCTTTTAGTTAACTTGCCGTGAATGTATGTTACGGTGGATTCTTTGAACTCAATTTTGAAGTAGATATCTTCAACCAATTGAGCTGAAATTTTGTATACACGTTCAGTTTGGATGACAATGCAAGATATGTTATATGACGTTATTCTAAATCCAATATGGCGGACCGTCCAAGATAGCGGAGTAGTTATTTAATGAATTACAACAATATGGGTATCAAATGAAAGGACTTATTGAGAGTGACATAAAAAATAATTTGACGTTATTCATGGTGGACTATAAAAGCTTTTTAAAAAAAGATTTTTCTTTTAATTTTTAATATGAAGGTTTAAGTATATCTTGGACATCAAAGGCTGAAAAAAATGTATTTTTATTCGCTAACTGTCAGCGCAAGTACAGACGCCAGCACTTCAGGCTACCCGAAACTGTCAAATTTTGCCAATCAACATTGAACCATTATGCTTCGGTGATAAAGTTGAAAATCTATTAAGGAAATTTGACAGATTGTATTAACTTGATGTGCTGGCGTCTGTACAAGCCGCCATTCTTTATATAATGCATCAGTTAGCTAAATCGATTGGTATAACAACCAAATTTATTATCTACAGCAACATTCTTATCATACACTCTAATTACGGACTGAAATGAGCAAAATATATTTCTACCAAATTATCTATCGTAAAATAAAAATATACAAGGTGCTACAAAACTGTCCTTTATTTTTTTTATGTACATAATTATTATGTTATAATGACTCAGTGGTACTATATACATTTGGTAACATTAACAATAGTTATTTATATCTTAAATTTGACTGAAATAGGGTTGGTATTAATAATAAATTAAAAGTTTTTCTTATTTATTATTCAATTTTAAACTGGTCCTACGGGTTTCTAGTATAACAAAAAGTCTATTTATAAGGGAGCATTTATACATACCCGCTTTTCGGCGTTACGTTTTTTTTTGTAACTGCCTGTATAAGGCCATATAACCTAACTTTATGGTGACAGTTACGTCTCATTTGATGCTTTTTATAGTCTGTGGTAATTAAGAAAATGGGAATTTTATATAAGACCGTAAATGCTCGTTTTCAAATACATAGTCGTTACGTTAACTTTATCTGTGTGTGTGTGTCTGTGTGTCTGTGTAAGTTATTTAAATACCTCATTTAAAACTCTATTGGCTAATAAATTCAATTCAAATTAGGTCTTTTAAATTAATTTGTTTAATACATTTTCAACTTTATTGCTGAAGCATTATGGTCAAAAGTCGATTAAGATGTGACAGTTCCTTGTAGCTTGATGTGCTGGCGTCTGTACTTATATATAATCTGTGTGATAATTTATGTAAAAGTATCTCTTGCGTTTTCATATTATCAGTGGTATTAGATTTAGATACTAAAATGTTTTAATGTTTGTCAGTCGCGTAGTAAATTCACTTAAATAAAATAAATGTAATTTCACTACTTATGCTCTGTGAATTTATTAGAATGACACAGTCAGTAGAAATTTAAAGATGCTGAAAGACAAGTCTTGTGACAGCTTGTAATAAATTTAAGCAAACATGGAACAGAATTTGTATGAAATTATCTATCAAATAAACTATCTGGAACTTATTCGTTTGTGGTGAAACAGGCCCTTATAGTTTCATACCAACTGTTCCATTTTTGAATTTATCTGATACATAGTGGCTATTCGGTCATTGTGAAACTGGCCCTAAGTATGAAGTATCAAAAATCAAACATTTTTTTAACAATACTTACTTGATACTTACAATATAATATTGTTTTTGTATATATTATATTTCAAAAATCCTAAACAAATGTGATCGATAGTAATCATTAGCTTATCAAATTATATATTATTACTTACAATATAATATTCCTTATAATATTGTTTAGTATTATATAAATTTAAGCTAGCCTTCGGAGAGAAGCGGCACGCGCAAGCTGCTCGCAACAGTCGCGCGCGGGCCATACAACAAATAGTCATAGTATGGGAATGTATGACATATGGCACACGACATAATTTTCATACTGTGAAAAATTACGTAAGGGCTAGCCACTGCCGCTCGTTCCCGAATTGTAACCTTTATTAGTACAATGGACAAGATAATTTATAAGGGTTTATAATGTCCAGCTCATGCGAGAGGGTATCCCATAATCGTAGTTTTATGGCGTTGGTGTAATTATTTATCACCATGGTATAGAGGGGCCTATGGATTATTTAAACATATTTATTTCCTTGGTGTAATAGTAATCCTAGACATATAGTCACATTCTTTACCACATTTGCTAACAACAACTAGATTTACCTTAGAACTAAAATGTCACGGTTGTATTATATAAAATGCAGCCTTAAAATCACCGACTTATAAGATACAAGTCTGCATACCTAGTTTAGGAGCTAGAAATTCTGACATCAATCTTATGTAGACCTTATTGTACAACACGGACATATTGCCCGATGATATTCTTATCTCCTCCAAAACATCTACTCCAGGTTCAAGAAAGAAAAAAAAATACGAAATTTTATTAGCACCGCAATAAACGTAACTACTCAAACTTCTAGCCATAAACAACCACTAGGTCACTAAAGAACTCCGTGCCCACAAAATACCCAACAAGGAAAAAAAGGCCGGAACATACTAACATTCAAAAATAGAATGCGGAAAGCGAGCGCGCGAAATTACACAGCTCAGGACGAGCCGCGAGCCACATCCGTTTCCGGCGGTTTGAGTAGGCGATGTTAAAGTGAGGGACACACTAGAGGGTAGGCAACTTTCCTAGGTGTAAATAGATTTGGGGATTGTGGCTTTAATGGTCCGCGAAATTGTATTTCGATCATCGGTTTGTGGTTTTTCCTGCTGATATTGGGGAATTGTTTGTAACAGTTATCAAGGATTTGGAATTTAAAGGCGAATTGAATGTAACTACATCAATAAGAAACTAGATCGTTAATTATTTGAGACAGCTTCATTTCAAGAACAAAACTCATTAATTGATCATTTGATAATTTCTAATAGCGAAAACATAAGTTGTTAATTTATTCAATTTTATTTATCTTGGTTTTATTATACTCTTATGTACAGACGCCAGCACATGAAGCTACCCGAAACTGTCAAATGTTCTCAATCAAATATGACAGATTATCTCTTCGGTCTTATGCTATCCGTACATGCTGTCTGTACCTTATCAACAAATGCTATTACGTATAATGTTGTATAACAAACCTGGATAACCTTCTTAATACGATAAAACAATTGCCTGTGTTCTCTATTCCTTCCAAATTCAATTACACCCTAGCAGTTCCAAATACAAAAATCCCGAACGACTCCTAGCACCAATTTATTTCGATGCACTTTTCAATTATTGTACTCCCGACTTAATCTGCAACGATTCTTTTATCAAACGGATTCTATTTTCGAACAGTATTCACCGACATATCGCGGTATTTGGATGCCAGTTTCTATAGTTCTCTTATTACAATGTTTCGGGAATTTTCCCCAATGTAAGGGAAGCGTGGACATCGTGTGTTCAAGTATAAATGCATGTATTTTATAGATGGTGTCTGTGATATTGTGCGAATTTGGGACGGTGTTTTTGTGTGCATCTGACCTGTTTTGGGAATGTGGTATGCAATGTATGGGGAATGAGTTGCAATGTTTCAGATTTGGGTTTAAATTAGCAGTTAGAGCTTATCGATGCGAAATTTTGGGTGCAATAGTTTTCTGCCGGGGATACCGAGTCGTTCAAAAGAGTTACCGCAGCCTTAGTACACAAAGGGCTCTAGAAGGAATAAAGGCGGGTTTTAGTCCATAAAAGATTGACACTCGCACTACACCCATAGCGAAAAGGGTCAATTAACGAAAAAAAAAGAGAGTTATTTCGTCATAATTTGTTAATAGAATCCATATTATAATAATTTAATATAAGCAAGCTGCAACAATGATGAGGCTAGAAAATTGTGATTCTATTGTTTTAAAACAAATAATTACGCTAATACATCCACCATATTGGATTCAGCTGAACAACCCTTGTATACAACAAATCATTTGGATGATGAAATTTTTGCTTTGACGAACTAATTTAGTGATTTTGATAACGTATTTATTAATGCGACAGTGGTATTATTAATAGATTTATTTTGTATATGTTTTGTTTTTTATATATAATTTGTACACTTATTAAGTTTGTGTAATGTTTTTGGCGAGATGAACTAGTTTATTAAGAACTTATCCACACTAGACTTGAAGATACCTAAGTTATAAGCGGGCAGAAAGACCGCAGCTAATTGTAATGTTCAGAAACTAGCAATGTTTGAATAAAGAGTCATGATATTACATAAACAATAAATTCACATGCACCAAACCATACAGTAAGGTATATATTATCTTAGAATCTATACTAATATTATAAATCTGAAGAGTTTGTTTGTTTGCTTGAACGCGCTAATCTCAAGCATTACAGGACTGTCGGCAGGGAACTGGATGCCATAGACTCCCAGGCCCCCTCCACTCAGGCGAGGTCGGAGTACCGCTGGGTAGTTTTAGTGGGTATACCGGGAACGACTTTACCGTGGAGTCCCACATACCCCTGTCCCATCCCCCGAAGGGAAGGGGATGTGCCAAAAAAAATCCATTACAGGACTAATTAAAAAAAAAATCTTCTAGTTTTAGATACCCCATTTAGGGTGGTAGTCGGCTACTTTTTATCCAGATGCCTGGTAGCTCCCAAGGACGCAAGTGAAACCACTCTAGCGGAGACTATTAAACAATATTTAGTTCAAAAAAAAACAATTTTGCAAATCGGTCCAGACGTCTTCGAGTAATCGGTGAACATACATAAAAAATAAAAAAAAAAGATCCCGACGAATTGAGAACCTCCTCCTTTTTTTGAAGTCGGTTAAAAAGACCCACATTGCTAATACTTCAAGCCTTTACATAGCCATTAACGTTACTAAGAAGAAGCCGCACAAGTAGTTTTAACTAGAAATGCCATAGCTTCGGTTAAAGTACTTAAGCAAAGCCGTAACCGATCCATCGACATCGAGAGTTCATAGTACAGAGAACCATTTCCAATCTTTATTAACCCAGATTCAATTATACCCAATAGAATCACTACGACCGATTGTTTTAATTTAAAGATTTTAAATTTGCCATGAGTCAGTTCTTTAAATTGTAACACTGAGTAGGTATATATGCCGCAGAAAAAAAATATAATAACTTTTTTGTCTATCTGGTGGTGTGTAGCTTTTATAATATTTAGATACACCAATGGGAAAACATGATAATTATTCCAATGCAATAAAATAAAGGTCACTGATACACTCATCTGGAATTCTCAGGACCTGGACTCGTTAGGGAACTCAAATTGCAAGGATCCTTTTAGGACATAGGCGGCCACTTACACGTGGTTTCGCGAAATTCAATCCCAAGGGGCATATAAGATATACAAGCAGATAAGAGCTAGTTTCACTTTGATTCTAAAAATGCAACACAATTTAAAGAACCGGAATGTGTAAGTGCAACGACGTTTGGATCCTTTATAGTAAAATCTCGGTTTCTCTCTCTCTTTCTGTCTCTCTCAGAATCTGCAATTTATAATTATTAACTGTAAATTTTCGAGGATGAATTATTTTATCCGTACAATCAAATCTGCCTTCATTGAACTTAATCTTATTCAAAACGTATCGAAGCTTCCATAATATATTGAACACAAACAGAGAGAAGATAAACCAAAATCACCATAATCCTTCATGATCGTAATCAAAATATCTTAAAATTTGCATAAATTAACAACAAGTCGATTATCACTATACTAGGTGTTCCTGCGGTTTTACTCGAGATTCTAGAGAACTACTCGATTGAAAGTAGCCTGTTACCGTCCCAAAGGTAACATCTATTTACATACCAAATTAAATTTCCATTGGCCGAATAGTTTTACAGCTTTCTTTCTTGGGAAATCATCAAATGACCCCTCCAGCTGCACCCTCAGAGGGTGTCAGACTTTTACTGACTACAGTCCACTATGTTCATTCGGGAGGTCCCTGTGTACCAGGGCCAGGGTAACTCTTGCGAACAACGCGCAGCCCCGGTAGACTTTACACTGTTTTACCCTGAATTCGTTATAAACAATCTCACTTACCCATTTTTAATACTAACTGTTAAGTGGACCTATTTAGCACACACTGTTATATATTTTTCTACGTGTACCTACTTTATTTTTGGTTAGTTGTGTCAATAAACATTTCTTCTTTCTTTCTTTCTTCTGTTGCTCGCAATTGCACACCCATTCAAGCCTACCTTTGTCCCCAGTAGACCATCTATCTCCACACCAAATTTTGTCTCCGTCTATTCAGAAGTTTTGCCGTGAAAGTGCCACAAACAAACTCACTATCTCATTAAAACTAAGTAAGAATCTGCCGACGCATTCAAATTCATCTTACCTAAATCCATACGATTGGAACCGCACGGCTTTCGAAAAGGTTCTGCATAAATCATTTGAGGACCATCTACGTTCTCTCCTTCAGTTAATGCATTTCGATTACCCCCTTGAAATTCATGAACTGATCCTTCAGGGAACTCCTTAATACTCCTCGGTAGAGGTTTAGAGGGATCTTTTAATTTTTTTGTGATGCAAATAGAGGGAGGTGCATCGATGCGGATAATGTGGACGCTAGTTCTTCGGACACTTAGGTCTTTGGGTAAGTGGTTTCCTTGCTTCATATCTGGTTTTGTATAAAAAAGGCAAGGTTGTAATTCTGAGAAGATCATATTTTTTTTTGTTTTTCATATTATCAAAAACGTGGAATATCTGTGTAGTGGAAGCGTTCACAAGCGTACCTATCCGGCGATAACGCATAGGAAATGGTGAAGAGTGGGGGTTTTTGAATGCTGTCTTTTGTAAAATTTACCTTCATTAAGCTACTGAAAAAATAACTTCTGTCACATTCATCAGTACATATCTTGACGAGAAGCTTTTTTTTAATCTTAAATTTGTTATCGTATTGTAGAGAAGCTTGGTTGTCCGAAGTTAGCTAGTGACTTCACGATACCCAAAATTTATATTAACAAAATACTACTGCGCATGCGCGAGGCGTTAAATGGCTATCTAACGTATCAGTCTCTAGATGTGTATTAATGGTATATGTAGATACCAAAATATTCAAACTACAGAAACGAAATCCCGAGCTAAAATGACTAACTTACAAAACACGACAAAGAATATCTTTGTAAGTTTGTAATACATAAAACCCGTGTTAGATCGAACCCAGTTTTAATAACACCTTGCCGTCCCCCCATTCGAAGGCTAAGGGAGGGGAAGGAGGGATGGTCACGTTCGCATCCAGTAAGATTACGCGAAGATATTGGCTAAGACTTTTGATACTATTAACTTATGCCCAGAGCACACTTGAGCGGCGATATCTTTGAAATTTCGTATAAATAATAATTTGAATTTATTGCCCTAGTTTTTATTGGGATTAGTTAAGATTAAGTATTTGTACACTTAAGTATTATATTTTAATAACTACTTATTATTAAAACTAATAATAAAATAAAAAAATATATTTTAAAACGTTGTAAAATGTTTTAAAATATATATTAAAACTAATATTATTGAACTTCGATTTTACGGTTTTATAGTTAAATGAAGTATTTAAGCTAAATAATTATTACTAGAAAACATATGAAAAAATATTTTGAAAACTTATCACAACCTGTTACGCTCAAAACATAATATATTACGAGTATGGAGGAATGCCGCTAATGGTACATAGATATACAAAATCTTTCACAGACCGATAAACATTATTATATTATCTTAATAGATAGAAAAAGCAGTTGACATTCAATTAAGTAAAACTAAAGAATAGATAGGTACAGACTCCAGCACATCAGGCTACTACAATCTGTCAAATTTCCTTAATAGATTTTCAACTTTATCGCTAAAGCATTATGGTTCAAAGTTGAATGGGAAATTTTTTCAGTTTCGGGTATCTGTACTCTTATTTAGTTGAACGTCTTTATATTTTGAAGTTTTAGAAAAATAATCCCTCAATAAATAACAAATAAATAATATTTTGAACTTTTAGTATGATTCACTGCAGGTTGTGCAAACTACTCCTTACAGTTAGCAAAGGTGTTGAATTAAGAGAAGTTTAAATTATTTCGAAACGTTCACCAGTAAGACGTTATTTTGTCTGTCTGTGTAAATATCCAGAATTTTGCAGTCTCAGTAAAATTTTCTGATCTACCCGATTCATCAATTTTTCTGAGTGTTACATTAATTGATATAATGTGAAAACTGTATTTGGATATTAAATTGCTGGAATTTTAATTATATCTTCCATAATATGCAGGTAGAAGTATGATACGTATAATTTATAATATGAAATACTTATGTATTTAAAATATCAATAATTTAAAGCAGTAGGTTGCAGTACAGTAATTATAATTTCATTTTAAATTAAAAAATAACATTGATTGGATTTTATTTTATATTTTAACTTGAAGGCAACAATCTATATTCAGTTTTATTAATAAATCGTATTCCAGCTGCTAATTCAATTAAAAAAAAAATAGAACAGAATATCCAATTTTATTAAAAAGATGTTAAAATTATGAAGGCACTAGCTTTTGAGTGCGGTTTTACTCGTGTCACTTGTGAACTGCTTCAGTAATCGGATAAAAATTAGGTTTTATAGCCGTCCCCAATAAATGGATTATCTAGCACTGAAAGAATTTACCTAACTTCATTAATACTTTCAACAAAGTTTGTAATGAAAATTCTTCATCAAATCACAGAGGATAAACCTAAATCTTAAGACATGACTGATGATGTCATGAAAAGCTACCTGAAATTTTCAAATTTTCCCAATCAACTTTGAACCCTATACTTCAGCGATAAAGTTGAAAATCTATTAAGGAAATTTGACAGATTACGTCAGTACAACTGAAGCGTCAATAAGCGAAATTGAATTTTCTGTCAGAATGCCTCATATGCAGTCACTGGCGACAGCAACAAGATTGCATTACGTCGCGGCTCGTAATCGATGCATCGTTGCTGTTGCTCCCCCGAGCAATATTGCTCTTATTGCGCTTATTGCTACCAAAGTATTAACATTTTCTGGCAATTTATGACGCGAATCGTGCTTGAAGAATTCTTGACTGGTACGCGCGGTTTTGTTGTTTACCAATTTTGATTGATATAACCTTTTTGCTCGTGTTTTGAAAAATATTGTAGATTTTTATGGGATTAAAATTAATTGGTATTGTGTGTCCATGTCAGTGTGATGTCAGGTGAAGAGCTCGTACTAAATAACAGGCGCACGGATCGATCGGACATAAGACATAGGTATATGACAATCTTGTAATGACAAGACCCCCAAGCTATCATTTTAACATCTTTAGCAGTCGTTACGGGTAGTCAGAGGACAGAAAGTCTGACAACCATACTTACTAAGGGTTATCGGCTTGCCCAGGTAACACGGTCGAGGAGGTAAGATAAGCAGTCGCTCCATGTATTCAAAAGTCGACACGACCGTCCAACATATAAAAATTGCTGTAAGCACTTTGTGATATGCGGAACGAGATGAAAGAGTGTGACGCTGCTGGTGCTACAGAGCTCTTCCAGTGTTACACTACCCAAGTAGCTACTAAGGCGAAATATCCGAACTCCTTTCCGTGGACTTACCATTACAATGAACTGGAATCAGCAAAAAAAAAAACGCTAAAACACAAATTCCAAATTCAATTTGAATACCGAACCTAATTTTCCTCCACCCAATCCTTATGAAAACAATAACTAATCCATCAATGGTATTCCAAATTCAAACCTTTCAGTTTTCAATTACAGAATTCCAAGAACGTGTGAAAACCATTAGGTGGCCACTCGGGCAAATAATTACTTTAAAAAATTCTCTTCTTCTATTTCGTTAAAAGCGTTTTCGAATTGCAGTCGAGCTACTGGCGCGAGTGAACTCGTGCCTATACTGGCGGGAACGGATCTTGTCTTGGAAAATAGAGGCATTATTGGAAACTCAATGAGGTAAGTATGTTTGGATTCCTTAGAGTGCCAATTTGAGAAAAGTATTTGCAGTTTTAAAGTTAAGGTAAGGAGTGTGTTGGGCTATGCAGTAATGGGTATCGAGCAGCGGGAAGGAAGCGATAGTAGGATATCTTATACAACATACCATATAAATCACAAGTATGCTCTTTATTTGATATCGTTAGTGTGAGTTATGATTACGTTATTTGGTTTATTAATAAAAACAATGAAGTCCTGGTTAATCCTGGTGAAAACACGTCAGCTGTGGCGATCATGGTGCGACCATGAATGGTTTTAATATAATACACAAGTTTTTGAATACACTAGATGGCGGATGGTAGATGGTGGATGATGGTGGATGGATGGTAGATGGTAGTGGTTAAAGCACCAGTTACTTAAATGTGAGTAACCACGTTTTCAATCAAGTAATTTCATATAAGGGCTAATTTTGTTGTCATAGTAGTTACGCTGTCACCTTAGGTTTAAAACCTGTGTGCGTGTGCGCGTGTGTGCGTGTGTGTGTGTGTGTGTGTAAGTGAGTGAAATAAATAAAATTTCGCTTTATAAACGACTTATGTAATGTTTAATGTTAAGTAAACGAACACCCCATTTAGCCTACTCCTATTATTTCCTCAGTGGCGTACGTTTGAACATAATCTATTAAAAGGTAAGCTCGGGCCGGTAATAGCGTGAGCTCACGGACGAAAGCGGAAATTTTAAGACTCGCCCAAACATAACTAAGAGATTTTACCGACTTCTGAAAACGTGAGGAGTGGAAGAACTATGCAGTATTTATGTCTGTCTAAGAAGGGAGGAATGCAAAAAGTTTTACTGACATTTTTTTTAGTAATTATTTTAGTAATTATTCTGTGAAAAGTTTTGAATTTTCGTGACACTTTTAGCTAGTCCATTTTTTTTTATTTCTAAAATACGGAGATGTCTGTCTGTCCTTTTATTTTGGAGGAAAAAGTGCCTATTAAATACCATTGACGCCACAAAAATTAAATGATTAAGTATATATTTTTTGTGAGAACTTTTCCGCGCATCTGCTTTAAGTGCCGTCCTTGATAAATAGGCTACGGAACACTGAAATAATGTTCTAAAATCAGTCAAGTAGTTCTTGAGATTAGCGCATGATAAAAAAAAACAAATAAACTCTTCAGCTTTATTACGTTGTATTGTGTGCGTTCAATTTCGCAATTAAACACTTTTTCTTTCTTTCTTTCTTATGATATTTGATAGTATAGATTAAAGTATACCTATCAGTTTTGTCCATCACAAAAATATTATCTTCCTTTACTTTTACCAAACTGCCATAAGCAAAGAAACCCATAAAACACACCATTACTTTAAACATAGCAACTTCACCGAGTACATCAAGCTAGCAGATGGGAAATGGGCACTCGCGCCACCGCGCATGCGCCACTCCCGCCTGAATTATTACCTTTTCCCATCAAAGTAAATGTCGACGGGTCCTACGCATAAGGTCGGAACACTATTTTTACCTAAAATCGTTTTTTTGTGCCATTACAACAATCTTGAAGAGTAGTATGTATTACTAAAATCAAAATTTTAATATCTCATATAAATAACGAGATTTTTAATGGATAATGGTCTTAACACTTAAACGCTACCGCGCATAAAGTCGCGCGGAAAGTTCCGACGGTTTGCTCCGATCGATTGTCCGCGGCCGGTCAATCAGAGCTTAGTACCGACCCCTACTATCAGGTCGTATGTAACGATAACTCCGACGCATAACGTCGAAACGTTTATGTTTCGACTATATGCGCTGTAACCAAACGTTAAGGTTGGTCAGTTACGACTTTATACTACACAATAATTTAATTCTAGAAGTCGTATCTTAGACTTACGACCATTTACAATGTTTAAATATAAAAATGAATAAATGTATATAGACGTATCATGCACATACGGCTTTATGCTCCGCTAAAAAAGTAAGATACGATTCTTTATTTTTCAAATTTTAGTTAAAACAGCATTAAAATTAACTTTTTAACTGCCTTCCGCGAGCATGACTGCCGGCCATGATTTGTCTGTTTCGATCGCCGGACCAGGCAATATATTATTTTAGTTTTTCAGTTTTAGAGTTTTTCAATTTAGACTACCTAGCAGATAAAAAGGCTTGGGAGTAAGCTGTTTAAAAAAAAACTACTAATGCTACTGTTTTTCCTAATTTTATTGAACAAATTTATTGACATGTTATAATTCTGTTAGTAACCTACTTTCTTTTTTTTTATTTATATATTTATATTTTTTTTCCTTGCTGACATGTAAACCTACTGTTTAAAGTAGATGCATTTTATTTTGTGAGTGTGTGAGCAATGTCTGTCTTGACGTGTAAAAGTGTTTATTTGAACCTATTTGCAAAATAAATATCATTATTATCATTTAGAAATTATTTACCCATAGGAATCATAATAGGACTAATAACTGGCAAAAAGTGAATGGATTTTCAGTTAACGCTTCCGAAACGATTCAGAACAGAACAAACACTTCGAATAGGGTTGGCGGCTGCTGTTTGAAGGAAAAAAAAGTGGACTTTACATAGGAGGTGACAACCCAAATATATATGTAATCTGTTTTCGAGGAACTTAGTCGTAAAAGGATAAGGAATAAGTATCTAATAATCTAAGGATTGACGAATATAGCCACTTAGATAGACATCCCAAATTATGGCGATCTCTTTTTCATACATGTCCAGCAGTAATGTATTAATGTATAATATAGACTGCCTCCTAGGTGTACTGTACTCCCTATTTCCTTACTCTCATAATCCAATGGGACGGCAATTATGATACAACCGGAGAGAGATTAGGCACAGGATCGATATTTACGTATTCTGCGATGCATTTGTATATCAATCACCAACTGCTAGTCTCTGGGCTGCTTTTTAGTTTCCTAACAAAGCGATTTGGGTTTGACCGAATCGAAACCGATACCACGTGCACAGCAGTTGCGCAATGCAATTACTAGACTAGCGAGAAAGAGTGCATACTTAGTGCCTAAACCAACTTTGTCGACCTCGATGCAATTCGCAGTGACTATGTCTGCAATATTATTTGAAGTAGTGACAACAAACATGTATAAACTTTTATAAGAACTTAAGTTCAGAAGCCATTCCGTTGGAAGTTCAGCTCAATCTAAGACAAAGGCCAGAGCGAGAAGCAGAAGTAGGCGGGCCCCGGAGTCCACACCTGTATGTCCACCTTTAGCACACGAGGCATGTGTTTTGTTGTGATATTAAAACATAAGTCTTCCATGATTGATATGCAAACCGCAATGTAAGTTCTGCGCTTATTGCTATAGCAGCCGAATACTTTGCAACGTAAAATCAGCCGCAGAACTTTCGCTTATCTTCGGTATAGTTAACTTTACGGTTTCTACAAGGAGATCAGCTAGCTGCGCAAAACATATAGAGCACAAGAATTTCCGTAGACACAGGTTCTCATAGTCTGACGGGATGACAATCCGACAAGACCGGAGAGAGAGATCAGGCGCAAGACCGACATTTACTTGTTCTCTGGAGCACGAGTCAATCAATCACCAACTCTCAGACTACGGGCTGCGATATGAAATTTTCAAGAAACCCATAAAGCGATTTCGGTCCGTCCCGGGAATTGAACCAGAGACCTGTGCACAGCAGTCGCACTATCGACTACCTACTTTACCAGCAAGACGAACCGTAACAACTTACACAATAGGAGTGGTTTTTTGCTTAGTTATTAGAGCATGATGTTAAAGGATACAAGAACAGTAAAGCAAATTTACCATTTTACTACTCATATGCCCATGCGGACGATGTCGCGGAAAGCAGCTAGTGTTGAAGAGCCACTGTGGCTCTTAAAAACCGCTAGTTCTTACATTTTTTTTTTAATTTACAAAAACGAGACTTGTGTGTTAAGAAGACTGAATTATTTTCATGAGAGTTATTGTAATAAAAATGTTTTCAACTTAAATTTTACGGTGGTTTTTATACATCAAGTACCTTGTTACGACCCCGTTTAGAGCCCCCGTTTAGAGAGATACGATAGTTTGCACGTCGCATATAGTCGTTATTCAAACTTACGACTTTATTCGTGTTGCTTATAATTACGTTTATGAAAGCATATAGTCGCAACAATAAGATACGACCTTTTCTTTATAAGTATATGGTCGTAAGTAAGTAAAACTAGTTTTTTTCGTTAACTACATTTCCTTTTAATATCCAGCGTCTGAGTATATATTATTTAACTAATAATTGACAGGTTAGTGCAAAAATGTCTGTTGAAAATCTTTCCCAATAACTTTTATCATTAACGCATACAAAAACTGCTCTCCTCAAAAATTGACTTTTTAGGCTTACGACTTTATGCGTAGGACCCGTCGATGTACTCCACAAAATGCTTGTGTAAATCGTCTATGGAACTTGAAATATGTATATTGTTTAATGAGCGATCAGTTGAATAGGTCGTTGCAAGTTGTAAACTTTAAGTATAGTAGGTAACTACAGACTTCTGCACATAGACCTACTTCAATCAGTCAAATTTCTTTAATAGATTTTCAACCTTATCACAATACCGAAAGGTTAATATTCGATTGGGAAAATTTGATTTGGGTAGGTTGACCTGCTGGCATCTGTAGGTACAAGAAAAAATACTCCATTATGTTCATTATGCTTTCTATCTTCAGAGCCTGACTGCCTCGTTGGTCGCTTAGCAGACTAGTACTAGACGAAAAGTTGGATACACTCGTACATCGGAGTGCATGTAAATGTTGGTCCTGCATCTCATCTCTCTCCGGTCGTGACAGATTGCCGTCCCATCGGACTATGACAATGAGGGAATAGAGATCTGCATCTGTGTCTGCGCAAATACTTTGTACACTATAAAAGTTCTTCGCAGCTATATGTATATATAATTTATATTTATAGCTAGTAATATATCTTACCTAAACACATCATCAAAAACTTATTCCAAAAAAAATCGTAATACATTCCTTATCAATAACACTAACACGCAGAAGGTTCAAAACCGTATCAGATTTCCGACCCACACATGCGAACTGAAAAATTTCTTCAATACACGCCGTCCGAAACGAACCTACAAAACTATAAAACTAAGCGGAAAAAGCGCTCGAACCAGCTTCCCGTAGTTAGCTTTTAGCGCCACAAAGTGTACGTACCACCGGTCATATAGATAGGAAGTTTTGGCTAATAGCCTTTCTATTGCGGTTTTTGTTTAAGTGGTCATAGTGATTAGGCTTGTGGTAGCGTAATGGAATGGAAAATTGATATGAATATGGGTTTATTAGTTGGTTGGTTTCAGTAGTGGGTTGTTGTTTTCATGTCCTTCGATGCTTGGTTAAAGAATTGGACAGACATAGTCCACCATATTTACATCTATGTATACATATATGGTCTAACAATAGTAGTGCACCATATTTTTACAAGTCATCTAGTACATGCTAAAGATGAATTGAATGACCTAGGGGCCAACGATCGAGCGTCTTCATAGAGATCGGCGTTATGCATACATTTTGGCGAACTGGGATGATAAATTTAATAAAATAATATTGTTTTTTTCGTGACTCTTTTTGTGGTAAACATGATCCTTAGCATGTACTAGATGACCTGTTAAAATATGGTGCACTAGTATTGTTAGACCTTATCTTCTTTTCAATGGCAATGTCATTTATTCAAATTAGGCTGATACGACGACATATTTAGAACGTCAAAACAAAAGACAGCCGGCAAAACGCTCACCCTTCATCACTTCTTACGTGAGTAGACATAGAATCGCCATGTTGAGTATGCATATGTACTTTCTAAGTAGGTATATCTAGGACAAATGGCTGATAAGATATACGAAAACATTTGGAGGAAACCTGAACTATAAATTCAGAAATCACCAGCCCGCATTGAGCAAGCGTAGTGATTAGTGGTATGATAAAAGAATGATAATGAATACAATAACCGACGATTTTTGTAATGATTACTTTAAACATTTACGAACGAAGCAAACGGAAAACTATCGCTAACAACATTCCTGTCAATCCATAACATCCACTCACTATTTTTGACTTAGTATATAATGCGGTGGTCGACGATAGCGAGCGCAGTACAGCTCTGTAGCAACGTACGGTCACATCGTGCCTATAGTATCAAACTCGGGACTGCAAGAAGTCTTTGAGAACGAACGATTCCTTAAGACGTCATAATGTACAGGTATGTCTTTATTTAACCATATAAAACGCGTTCTATATTATCCAAACCAACCGCCGACAGAGATCACCTTCTTGTGAAAAAAACCGTGTGGCCGTTGTTGGTCGGCCTACCAAATGTGGGCGGAGTCAAACGACTTTGAACGACCTTGGCCGGGAGCGCAATCATCTCGACATTGTCCGTGGTCGGCTCCAACTGTGTGGAACGCTGTCGGACGACGGGACCAAGGCGGCCTTGGTCGGCGGTTGGTTCGGATCGCGTAGAAGGCCTATTAGTAAAACAATCTATTATTCTTCTTACAATGTTTAATTGTTGGGTATTTTTGGTAAATTACTGAACTTGAGATGGATTTTACATAGTATGGTATAAGGTAGTTGTCGGTAGTCGTGGTGGCCTAGCGGTTTAAGGACCTCTCAAGTACGAGTGTGTGGGTTTGATTCCAAATCAGGCAACTACCAACGTTGTCGAAAAACATACGCTTGGCAAACCCCCCTAGACATTAAAAAGAAGTATGAATACAAACCAAGCCAAACCGCCTTGAGCAAGCGTATCGATTAACGCTAATGCCTTCTCTATAGGAGAAGAGGCTGGTGATGAAAATAGTACCCTGGAAACATAATAATAATTGTGACAAGGGTTACCCGATAGGCAGAAGCAACATGCGGGAATCGTTTCCTTTAAAAGTGATGTGATCTAGAACTCATAATTTTGATGTTCTTGGCTTTAATTCCGTACAGTTCCTCAGTTTACCGTCACAGTGTATAGAAACACTCTAACACACATATGTATTGTTTAGAATCGAATATATTATTTAAGCTTAGGATAAAGCATTTAATTTTCAACTTTCTTTTCCTGATCCCCTTTTTCCACTTTTTCTTATATGTTTTTATTTGAAGTTTTTTCAACTATTTCTTCTTCCCAGCGATACCACATAGGAAGTGGTGCAGGGCGAGCGTTTTTGGGAGCTGTCCTTTGTAAAATTGACTTTTTCTCTTTATCTTTCATCGCCTGTGCGCTTCAGACACATGTCGTATTTCACTATATTCCACCTTTTAATTGAAGTTACAATTAATTGTGATGTCAATATTGTTTCAGGCTGAAAACTACGTTAAAAATAGTGATTACGATTTTTTTATTTAAATTAGGAGACTTTAAGCCGAAATGGACATCGGAACCATTGCTATACATAGACTATAGTAAATTTAACTACGATTTCTACTTTGACAGAATAGTTCCGCTGATGTTAGACATACCTAATTGGAGAGGCAATGGTGTGGAGAAGACAGTGATCTCTTTAGGTGTAATGATAACATCTGATCGTATTCTGACTTCCTACAACCCATACCGACTGTTCATACACAACAAGACTATTTTGAGCAAGATTTATGCGGCACCTATTATTTCACGGATAAGGAAACCGAGTCGAGGGCCCGGTTCCGATTTCTTTCACAACTATTTAACCTACCACATTGCATGCGGACGTCAAGTCTTTCCAGATTATAAAAGCGATATTCGCCTATGTCACGGGGAGAATGGAACAGATTGCCCATTGCATGACCTCATGGTGCTCAGAATACAGGGAAATATTACATTCAACAAGAATCCAGTTTTTGATTATTCTGCCTTTCCTGATAACAAAGAAACAACTTTGATGACCGGGATTTACCGTACGGAGATAGCGCTACCTAACGACACTCTAAGTAGCTATATCAAGTTTGCCTCTGCGGCGTTTATAAACAAATACCATATAAAGAATAATAGACGTTTACGCAAAGTTGAATATGATCCTGAGCAGAATGCTGTGGTGGACTGTGACAGATGGCTGCCAAGGGATTGGGGGCACTTCATATGCGTATTGAATTTAGGTGATTACCCCGCGCTGGGATCTAGTGCCGTGTTAGTGTCTGATAAGAAAGTATTTGGATTCGGTTCCTTTACATTGTTTAGAGGCAAGGTAGGCGTTTTTGCATTCACGGACGTGAGACCGTACTATGATCTCATAATGAATACCTGCACATATAATGACTCACAACAAAAACCATAATAAAACATTCCCTCGCTGATTGAAAAGTCACTAGAGTTCAAAATACGTCCTAGCATGTACAGACGCCAACTTTGATATGCTTCAGCGATAAAGTTGAAAATGTATTAAGGAAATTTGACAGATTGTATTAGCTTGATGTGGACGTACATACGTAAATAAGGCGCATGATAATGTTTTGTTTTTCATATAATATGCTGTATTATGTATGACCATGGCCTGAAAACTTGGTACATTTTATTGTTTTTTTTTTACATTAATAAGGTACTGCAACTTCCCCAAAACTTTACAAATTAAAAAGTGACAACACCGTTATTTGTGGTATTTTATTTTTGGAATTATTGGAAGATCCTTCGGATGTATGCACCCTTTCCGTTACACCCTGTATATACATATGTATATAGTATAGTGCAGATGACACAACCACGTGAAAAAATCTACCAATTAAAATTTCTGAGAGCTTTTTTTTTCCTTTAATAACAACTCTGAAGATACTGATTTAAAATTAATAAAGCACTTAAGTTTTTTTTAATGAATCGAAAGAGGGTGAGAAGCGGGCGTAGTCGCTTCGGATGACGTTAGTATGGTGAAGAATATTTTTATAAGTAAGCTTACTCACAATTTTTATTTCAAAGATAAAGATAAAAATTATAATATTCATAAACGCTTGTAGTAACGTATTTATTGTTTTTATAGGACTTAAGTTTTATCCAGCAGGAAATGCAGGCTATACCTAGTTCCAACCGACTTATACTAGGTGAAGCCACACTTCGGATTTTAGTCGTAACGTATAATATTGTATGTTAAGTAAGTATTATTTCTTCTTTTCAGTTGACACAGTCTGTCTACATCTCTGCTCTAACTCTCCCATAGCGGACCTGCAGACTTAGCATGGCAACCGTAGAAACAAGTTTTGTTTACTGGAGAATGGACACAATGACAGAAAAGTGACAGATTGACGTAAGATTGCTTTTGACATTTTTTGAAGAAGTTTTTCTTTTCTTCGATCGACATAAGTTTACAAGTGATTATATGCGAGTTGACAGGTCGCGCCATGCTCGGGCAGAAGACATGTTGACATTGACAGAAAGAGCTTTGTCTTTTCTTGACAGAATAGATATAGAATCGCCATGCTAAGCCTGCTGCTGGAAAAGATTTCTTAAGAAATAAGCAGTACCTTTGTGTCTGACTGGTCTATTTTTCTTCTTGTTACATCAATTGTGTACGTAAATCCGGGTACGCGGAGATTCGAATGAAACCGCTTTAAAAAATAATTGTTTATAATAAACCTAAAATAATTCATGATAATCATGCCTAATGGTGTTGCTGCCCCACCTATTGTTACCGTATTGAGAAGTGTTGCATATGTGGTTGCGTCATTATAAGATAAGGAGACTCCCCTGACTTTAAACTCCCGTGTTTCTTGGTGAATATTTTAAAATGGCAACATTTTGTGTCTTCGTCTTATTGTTGACAACCCCCTTATTATAAAACATGGTTTTAATAAGTACCGGGTTTAGTGCTAGGTTTAGGCCATTAACTTTGTTCGAGAGGGTGGTTTAAACCTATTACTAAAGCTGGTACTTTTTTAATACCATGTCTTATAATAAGGGGGTAAGGGCCAGTTTCGCAATGTCCGAATAGCCACTATCTGCCGAATAAATTAAAAAATGTAACAGAATTTGTACAAAATTATCTACCAAATAAACTAACTGGAACTTATTCGTATGTGGCAGAAAAATATACTCGTGTTAAAATCATAACGTACCTACACACCTACGTCGCAAAAATCTTGGCCAAAGATAACAGTGAACTGCATGCCTCACTCTGAAAGTAATTCTTACGTAAATAAATCGTTAGAGTGCCCACGGCGTGATGTATGGCACCATTTACACGGCGCTTGCGTTATTATAGAACAGGTAGTGTCGCGGGAAAAATTCAAGCTTTTACAAGCCTCTGACATGGGCGTATATTGTTATTATGTATGTAGGTGGGGGTTTGTTGAACCATCAAACCATCTACCTAGCTCTTTCCCAAAGTCTGTTGTGGTCAGCTTCAGGTGTAAACCAGATGCAGATGAGTGTTTTACATGAAGCGACTGCCTATCTTTTTGAAAGAAAGAAAAAAATTACATTTATTAACACAACACAAGAATATAGGGAAAAATGAAGCAGGTACAAAAAAATATATAAATGTGTGCGCCAATTAAGAATCCGACGTCCCACCTCCAGTCCTCAATCTGAGCAGTTCGACACGATACCTCTAGGTGAGACTGGTTGTCAGACTTTCTGGCTTCTAACTACCCATAACGACTGCCAAAGTGATACAAATGACAGCCGGTATTCACAAATTTAACGCGCCATCCAAAACACGGAATAACTCGTCATGACAAGACGGTCACCCATCCACGGACCGACTGCGCCAAGTGTTGCTTAACCTTATGATCGATCAACCCATGCTATTAGCCATGAGCTGTGTTGAATCTTCCAATCTAAGATTCAGATAGTTTAATCCTATCAAATAGCGGTCTTGCTGGAAGGGATTTCATAAGAAATGAGCTGTGCCTTTATATTTATTTGTTCTATTTTACTTCTAGTCTTAAGAACTGTGTACCTAAACTGTTACTAAATAAATATTAAGAGAGAAATGAGTAAAGACAATTACGACTTTATTCCATAGGCCTAAAGCTAGAATTTTAATTGGCAACGACTCACATTTTTCAATTCAGACAACTACTAATAACTGGAAATTTACACTCCAGTGCAAAATAAAGTATAGACCGGGGCATTAATCAACATGTCCGTGGCAAAGTGCGGACGCACTTACAGCCACTAATGCACGCCGCACCTGCAGTACTGCTAATGCTGTTCCCGGTTTACTGGCCCGCTTTTCTTTACACTAACATTTTTCGCTTGGGTAAATTTTTTGCGGGCACTTGAGAGAGCTGTTTTTAAATATTCGGCTTTTCATACTTTTATAAAGTAGCGATATGATGTCTCTATTTGGTGTTAAAGCACTAGATTAGTAAGAAAATAAGCAAAATAATATCAAAGAAAAGTACAAAGTTTAAATGTAACATTGGCTAAAAAAGATGGCAAATATTATTATTATCGGGACACATTTTCACACAGGGTCGGATAGCCCCGACGTAAGCTATTGATTAGCTTGTGTTATGGGTGCTAACACAACTGATAAACTACATATACTTTACATTATATTTGTCAGTCTGGCAAGGTTATCATTGCGCCAAAACGGGGTCGTTGAACAGTTAAACAGAAACAGGTAAAATACAAATAAGGCTACAAAAATTCATTATTTTCACGTAACTATCAAAATGACGCCTTACGAATAGCATGGCATCTGATGCCCATAATCGAATATTTGGGATCTCTAAATGCTTTCAACTAACAATACTAAGTCGGAGTTCTTGAAACCGCATCCCAAATTCCCTGAAGTAGGGACCTCAACTCAATAGAACAATCTTATAAAGCGACAATGTTATTTGTGCGTGTGCAAAAGAAATTTTACACCTTATCACTCAAGATATAAAGGTGAATATTGCATGTGTGATAAGAATTGTGGTTAGTATGTGAATTTTGGGACATACGGGTTTGTGATTACACAAACGAGAGCCGAAAAGAATTTATTGTGGCACGACATTTATTTGGCGTTATTCACTTGTTTTTGCTGATAAAAGAGAAATCTTTGTCACCTTCAAAAACCACTCGATCTATTTGAGTTTCTTATATTTTCATTTACCATGAGTAAGAAGAGACCCAAGTTTTAGTGTACCTATAGGCGCCAGCACATCAAGCTACAAGCTACATTCTGTCAAACCTTAATAGATTTTCAACTTTAATGCTAAGCTCAACATGGTTCAAAGTTGAATGGGAAAATTGAGCTGTACATGTGCAATATGTCTGTACAATATGTTTCCAATTATTTATTTATCCGAGATTGAGTTTGAGTTTGGAGGAAGTTCTCAATTCGGCTGTATTTTTTTTCTCGACAGATTTCAAAACTTCTTTTTTTAAATTTTCTTTAGACATAATAAAAGTCCCAAATAGCCCCTGTCAATCCAGCATGCCGTGTGTATCTCAGCTAAACTAGTTTTGAAGTAGTGGCGACACAAAGTTGTAGCCCGTGCCTGTTGGTTATGCCGCCAATAATTTACACCGTTTTCACTTCCCTAGTTTCCTCACTCTATCGTTGCGGACGTGTGATCTCAACTTTATGTGTCTGAATGAAGGCATACAGGTATGTTTTTTCTAAGCATCTTAGCGATATCAAGTTTTATTCCCATCTTTCCAAATGCTTTTTGTTAGATGACCCCTTTGGCGCAATGGTAATCACGCCGGACTGCCGAGCTGGGTGTCCCGGGATCGATTCCTGGCACGGTCATGAGCATGCTTTTTGGCTGTGGTCTGGGTGTTATAAGGTGTGTTTATAAATATATTTGTGAAAAGACTGTGTTTTTTATCAGTTGTGTTGGCACCCATAACACAAGCTAATCAATAGCTTACCATGGGGCTAACCGACTATGTGTGAAAAAGTTGTCCCTATATATTATAAGGTATATTATGACAGTTTTGCCTACATAACTAAACATTCACAGTAAGTATAACTAAAATTTTGAATTATTTAAACCAAAATACCTCAACACTAGCCGCTTAATCTGGCCAAGTAACCACGTAATCCTATTCGAACTTGGACCCTACTTATGACCAAAAAAGGGTCAAGGATCACGAAGGGTCAGTTTCAGGTTTACACCTATACATCCCCCGTAATAACTTATTCACCTTCCCCCACAGTCACTAAAAATGAACTAAAACAAAGAGCTCTTAATATTGCTAAAGAACAAAAGCCAATCGACGTCAACGAAGACGTCAAACCACAGAATCATCAAAAAGAAGATATCTTGGAATTCAGCCGTTTTATTGCAAAGGGCAAGAAATAAATCAAGTAAGCCGCGATCGCTTGTCGAAGCCCTTCAGCGGGCGAACCCTCCCGGTCGTATTGAGCTCACAATACACGTATACGAGTCACGACACTTACGTCCGGATAAAAGAAATATCTGAATAAGCGTCGATGTGATCTGCTTGCGATTCTGGTTTTGAATCAAATATGATACAAGTAGACACTTTGGAAAATGAAGTGCTTACTTATGAATTTTTTGAGTAGGGTAAATTTGTGTTACTGTATCTTCAAATTCTGTTTGAGGGTTATGAGAATTTAGAGTGCCCAATCCCGATACGAGACTGTACACTTGAAATAATAATAATGGCGTCCAGACCGATTGCCGGCGGCCGCTCTCTCTAAAGAGATGAGCCAAATGCGCAGACACAGGTGCACTGTCTATTCCCTCACTCTCATAATCTGATGGGACGGCAATCGAAGAGAGAGAGAGATCAGGTGCAGGACCAATATTTACGTGCTCTCAAATGCACAGGTGTATTAATCACTAACTTTTAAATTTCGGACTGCTTTATGGAAGTTTCTTAAAAAATACAAAGCAATTTTGGTGCGATCCGGGAATCGTACTCGAGTCCCCGTGTACAGCAGTCGCTCTATGCTACTACTAGACCAACAAGGGATCGACACTTGAAACGACATCCTGCAAAGTCCCGAATCGAGTTAAAGCTATGAATTCCAATGACTAGGATAGCAGCAACGGCAAGCATCAAGCAATAACTGGGATTGGAAAACTACCACAATGCGTATCTGACGCCACAAACGCATTCTCCCACAAAGCCCGTCCTCACCCCACCGATGACATTGATAAGAACCTATATATGTATATATATAGGCAGCGATGCGCGAGCCGTGATAGCATCGGATAGAGAAACAGTAGTATCTAAATGGCATATCGCGAGGCGACTCCGCTCACAAAGCGAAGTTTCAAGTACGTAATGACATTACAAACTTTGAGACTATGTCGCGGCCTGTGCAAGTGCTGAAACGACAATGCATTTATGTCAGACACATTTTGGTGGTTACCCAAAATGGTTATATCCTATTTACATGTGACAATGACTTGGCCGGAATAAACTGTAATAATATTTGTAAAAGTATTTTACTTTTTTTTTTTGTAAAACCGGTAAATTACCTAATATAGATTCTGTGCTTAAATTCCCTTCATAATAATTGAGTCACTTCATAATAATAATCACGGTAATATTATATTTGATGATGCAATGCGTAAGCAAAACAGAATTCTTTTAAAAAGATAGGGTTACATTAAATTCGCTTTAGCAGCTAACTTGTACCACCCCGTAAAGTGACACCCGGGGCATTGTACCTACTTCTCAGAAAACTATTTAACTAAAAGGTACACCGTTTGAAAACATTTCCTTAAAGGAATTATTAAGTACTTAACTCCGGAGTATGAGCGAAATTCTTGGCGGACATTATTATAGTTACTCTGGTAATAGGCATTTACGTTGAAGTTTCATTAGCTTTTCTTGCTCTCGGCAATTTTTATTTCGCGCTCACTTAGAAGAAAGTTTTTGTCTTTGTTGGTCAACGTTTTAAGTTTAATTTTTATTAAAAGCTTTAGAGAAGTGAGATTAACGCGAAGACGGGACGCGAAGCTGCATAATATAATGAACGTGGAAATACTTGGATAGATATTTTCAATGCGTGTGGATTGTATACTTGCATTGTTCCAAACTCAAACTCAAATTACGCTTTGTACTCCAAAGTCCGAGTTCTCATTCTCCTACTTTTCACACTATCTTCCAAAGTATTGACGACTGCTAAAAATCTGAAAGAATAAATTCTCATTTCTGTTAAGGTGTAGTGACACTGGTAAGGCCACACGCTCAGTAGATCACAAGTCGGAAGCTGCAGTCGACTTGCGAACTCTTTGTTAGCAGCTCATTAGTTTATCGCGGCATGGCGCTGACACGATATCGCTTCACGCCTGTTTGTTTTGTCGCCATTAAGGGGCGCGTTTCACTGGGCAAATGACTCTTCTGTACATCAATTTTACAATTCTTTTTTTAATTCTGTTGGTAAAACCGTTGACATAAATAAAATCACAACTAGCAGCCGGTATTATTTTTTAAATGTTACTTGTAAGTGCGAGCGTTGATGCATTTCCCGAATCTACAAATTATCCAAAACATTTTCCACACTATGCATTTACGCCAAAAACAGTATGTAAAGAAGTATAAACTCGCTGACACTTCCCGTGACCCAAAGGATGGCTTTTATTTCAGTCAACGGATAAGCATTGCTATCCAACGTGGCAATGCCGCCAGCCTTTTGGGTACACTCCCAGTGAGCAGCGATGAGGAGGAATTTTTTGACGCCATTTTTTAATTATATTTGTATATTTTGTTATGTAAATATTTAAATTAAGTTTTGTAAATAAATTGTAAATATCCTAATAATGTAATAAAAAAATGAGTTTTACTATAAACTGGAAGAGACAAAAGTAACAACAGAAGGTTAAAATAAAAAATAAAGCAATATTATTTGCAACTAAAATCCTTCTCAAATATTTGGTGACACTTATAGCGTCAATTACAGTCGGCATGTGTAATAAATAAGATTTTTTCCATAACTAGTTCTTGCTATATTATAGCTACAAAATAGGGAAACAAAATAACACGTGCACAGAAAACCATTCAAAGTTTCCAATACTAAAGGTGAAAGAAACCCGCGAATTCATTTTCTTAAAACCCCATAAGCTCGCGTAGTGAAACCGCACATTATTTACTCAATAAATCATTACGCTTTGTGGCTCTTTCATGTGTTGAACGTTCTAAGGCGCCTTCTAATTCACACCGCGTTCTATAAATTAATACAGATGTTTAAACCATTAATAACGTCAAAGCATTCAATCACATGGCATGGAAATTATATTTTTAATTGATTCTTGTAAACGCTTTGATATTATCGGATGTCATTATTTTTATAGGTTATTTGTTACTTGGTATCTACACGTGTAAAAAATATTTTTGGTGCTTTTATTTATAGACAGGGAATCTTGGCTCTGTACAAAATCGGAATATCAATAATATTCCTATAAATTCCTATTGTTTGAGGTACAAAAAAAACATTTCTTCATAGTAGGCTAAAATACAGCACTTTTTGAAGGTAAATTTTATAAAAAACGCCTACCTTTTACCAGCCTACAGATGAATGAAAAACATTACCTACTGTAAACATTATAATATTCATTTTAATATGTAATAATCTTCCTTACTTTGCTTCATAAAATAAACAAAAAGGCTTCTTAATAATTCAACCATTTTACACAACCTCTTAAGAAAAACTCAAACATCAACAAACAAAGAAAAACATTTAAAAAAACGTTAAAAATACCTAACAAGCCATGAAACGTTTAAACACAATTAAGGGCTGCCATAAACGAGACAAAACATACCTCTGACAAATTGCTATGTTTTAAAAGCAAGAAAAAGATGGCGGAGTGCGGGACGGGAACTAATTAATCTCACCGAGTATCCTGAGGCAATTATACAGGTGCCCCATTATGACTCAATTTGCCTTCACCTTCACTATTAATTAAAACTCAAAGAAATTTTCAGCACACCCTGTGCTTTCAAAAGCCCCAAAACGTTACAGATTGATGATATGCCTTCAAACCCTGTCTTAACCAAAAGCAAAGAATTTCCTCTCTGAAACTTCGAAGGCATTATTTGTTTATTAGTTCTTGCGGTGTTATAACAAATTCGAAGAGCGAAGAAAATTGGGCTATAGATTATAATTTGCTTGTTGCGGTCGAAAATCATGGATCTTGGTTGGCTTAACGCTTCATTCGGTGAAGTTTCTTTACATTTAAATGTCGGACCAAAAACGTTTCGCGAATTCTGTGGAATTTTTTCTGTTTCTTTTTTGTTTTCTGTGGAAAGAAATATTAATTAGAGAAACAGGGTAGAAAGAAGTTGATGCTAAGGTATCAGTGAACATATTAAATGTTTCTATTGAATTAATGTGGAAAATTTATTTATAAAAACTTTTGCAAGTTGATGTTCTAACAGTCGTGGTGGCCTAGTCGTTAAAGAACCAGCCTTTTGAATATGAGGGTGCGGGTTCGATTCCGGGTCAAGCAAGTACCAATGTAACCTTTCTAAGTTATACGTACTTTCTAAGTTTATCTTAGATACCAATGACTGATTAAAGGTGACGGACAACATCTCGAGGAAACCTGGACTATAAAGGCTGAAATCACCAACCCGCATTGAGCAAGCGTGGTGATTAACGCTCAATCCTTCTCCGTGGGAGAGGAGGCCTGTGCCCAGCAGTGGGACAATAAATAAGGCTGTGATGGTTCTAGCGATCTCCGGTGTAACCAGATCCGTTATCCCCTTATCAACTGATGCTCATGTTGCAGATAGAATAAACAGACAGGGTGGAGGTGAATTACTGCAGCCAAGTGCGAACCATACATGGCAGACAAGGAACCGACTACAAGACCAATGAATTTTTCGTGAACACACTTCACCATTGTTATTCTATTAGTCATTCATTAACCAAAAACAACCTTCACCCTTTCAAAATGAATCACTTGGCCACGTATTAAAGCATATGGATTTGAGCATTTCGTGCATTCCGGTCCAACGCGCTTTACAGCTTCGCCTAATAAACCGTATCTCACACTTAATTGGGGTCCAATCACCCGGCCTTAATTGAACTTTGATGTCTTACATCGGCTTTGCACATATCTGTATACCCAAGTAATGTAACATATTGACCTACTTCAAACTAAAACTTTAAAGGAAAACATTAATTGAGTTGACATTTCGGCGTTCGTAATTAGTGTTGATATTAATAATGTGGATTTGAACCGGAGTAAATAGGTATGTTAAAAGGAGGGCACGGGTTCGATTTTCGGGTCGGGCCAAAATTGCTTTGAGGGTTTTATGAAACTTTCACAAAGCCCGGAGACTGGAAGTTGTTGATTGATACACCCGGGCATCGGAGAGCACGTAAATGTAAGCGCCTGATCTCCCTCCAATCGTGTCAGATTGCTGCCCCATCGGATTTAGATAGTGAGGGCATAGAAAGTGCACCTGTGTCTGTGCAAATGCTTGTGCACTATATTATGTCCTACGTAGCTGGCTAATGGCCTTAGAGCATACAGCCACCATTTCCAACAAACGACCTGGATACTATTATCATAAATGCGAAACGTAGTGAGCTTCTCTGATTAATTTGTAAGCGTGTAAAAAAAGCTGATATAAAATTTTATAAAAAACAACAAAAGCGCGTGCCAATAAAAAAATACGTGCTTAACAAAACTAAGCCCTTGATATATCCAAACATGAACATATACCCAACAAAAGCCTGCACGATCCTGAAATAAAGAAGCAAATTTTCCTCAATCACCATTCGAGATCTCTTTAAATTGCTCGTGAACCCCAACAAATACTTGCTGGCCACAACCCAACAAAAACGCGTGTCTTCCACTAATCCAGTGACCATCTAAGTTCAGAACAATTAGGACTACAAAGTCGGCTAATAGGACCAATTGGTCCTTATCATTGGCGGGAGCGGGCGAAAGTTAAAATCGCATTACCGCTGCTAACGAGACGGGCGAAGCGGTAACTGTCATGTCCGCCTGAGCGACGTAAGGTGGGAGATGTAGAGGGGAGCGCGGGAGTGAGTTACGCGTGGATTATAGGATTTGATTTGATTCAAGGAGCTTTTATTTAACTTGCTTTGTTAGTTGTAAGTATTTTTTTTTAACGACTTCCATTTCGATTTCGTAAATTGAAATTAGTGGCAGTGTTATGTGGCAATCTCTTGTATTTAATTAGATATTTTATTTTATTCTGGTAGAACTGCTATCACCAGAATTTCAGGGTAGTTGGGTTTTAGGGTATCTCGGTACATATCTTAATAGCTACAGCCGATTAATTGTTATTAAGAAACAAAAACCCAAACCCTCAAACTTTCACATATATGTACCGCCACCCGAATGAACTGCTTACTGTACCCGGATAAAAAGTAGCCTATGTCCTTTTACAGGCTCTGGACTAAGTGTCTACCATATTTTATTTAAATCGTTCTAGCCGTTTCTGACTTCTCTTTCTAAATTTCACATTTATAATATTGCTTATATTAATAGGATTAAAATTTTACCGATGTAAAGACTTACCTCTTATACCTTGTACCACACACCAAGCGAAAACTGTGCGGTCGGCCGCAGCAATTGTTATTGGGTGGTAATTTGACGGTATAAACGTGTAAGTGGCAGGAAAAGACTTTGTTTTTACTGGTTCCAGACTGCTATGATAGAGGGAGCCAGTGGCCGACCATAATCCAAATGATAATGCCTTGTGATTTCATCTTATCTTAACAGTATGGGTTTTAAAGTTCTTGTAAAATAAGGATTTTGAATTTATTGTGTGGCTGCGATTCATTCTGTCTTTGATGTATGCCTTGCTTTATTGTTTTCAGATAATATGTGAATAAATACCAATAGATCCAAAGTTTATGGATTACTGGTTACTAGAGTCAAAACGTTCTATTGAGATGCAGTTGATTAGGTAAGGACTTTGTTATGTCAAAGGTTACTGTGTGACAACAGTTTAATCGCTCACCCGTTCAAACTTCAGCATTATATTAACACCATCCACCTATATAAGCCTTTTTTTTAAACCATTACGAATTTCGAGAAAATAGGGTGCCAAGACCGAGAACTGAACCAAGTTTAGGCACTACATATTAATACTATAAATTCCAGCGGCGTCCCGTAGGACCTGCTCCACGCCCCCAAACAAAACTAGTCTATAGACTTTGACGACAATAGGGATGTGGACTAGGTCATAAATAAAATACTTTATCATATTCATTTTGTAAAGCATCTTAAAATAATGTCAGTTTTATTTATCGTTTTGAACCGAAAACTGTTTTTATTTTTTTATTGGTAATATAATCGAAATAATTATATGGATTGATGTGAAAAATCTGTGACGTCATATGTGGTTTTTTCATACAAATTTTATAGAGAGTAACCGTTTTTGACAGTTCTATAAAAGTATTGAATTTGACTAGTTGTCCGCATCCCTATTGGGTCTTTTTTAAGACCAGAGGGGTTAGCCAAGATATCTTTCTACAATTTAAAACGCTAGAAGAAACGAGGAACATCATAGAAATGACATTTCAAAACTTGAAATGTTGTATTGCCATACATTTTTTTCGTTAGCTGACCCCCTGAAGTTCCGAAGTTCAAATAAAACAAACAAACCTACACCACCAATCCACAGCAAGTGCAGCTTAACCATAATCGCGGCTATTACTAAAGCAAGCCTCCTTTTATCTGCCTTTGTAGTGAATGAAATTAAACTTGTTCAATATATTACTGTGACAATGGTTGTTAATAAAAGTAATGTATCGCTCACGCATTTTGTTCTATTGTCCTCTATATTTTGACTAAAGAATATATACATGGATAAAGTGTGCGCTTTAACTTAATCACATTGCTGAATATAACTCGTTATTTAACTAGAAACTTTATTAAAATCATCATGAATTTAATTTTGGGTGTCAGTGTAAAATATAATAAAGAAAGAAAGATTTATTTTTGCGCAAGCATTGGAAAGGAAAATAGCAACATCTCGAGGAAACCTGGTCTACAAAATTCTGAAATCACCAACCCGCATTGAGCAAGCGTGGTGATTAACGCTCAATCCTTCTCCGTGGGAGAGGAGGCCTGTACCCAGTAGTGGGACGATAAAAAGGCTGTGATGATGATGATTATGAAGCATTGAAAAGAAAGAAAATATTTACAATAGAAGAGGAAAAAACAGAAAATAATAAATCCTACTACTATTATAAAGGCGAAAGTTTGTAAGTATGGATGTATGGATGTTTGTTACTCTTTCACATAAAAACTACTGAATGGATTTGAATGAAACTTTACCACAATATAGCTTATACATCAGAATCACACATAGACTACTTTTTGTCGCGAAAACCGACATCCACGCGGGCGGAGCCGCGGGCGACCGATAGTAAAACATAAAATGCTTTTGTCCAAAATTCTATATAGAGAGAGAGAGAGAGTTACTCTTGCTAGCTACTCTACTATTTTAAATATACAATAAACTATTAACTTTCACTAAATTTTCAGCTATTTCAATATTTTTCTAAAATAGCTTCGAAATAAAAAAAGAGCTAAGTATATTATATCTTTGTCCATACTGAATTATTACCACTTTAGAATTAATCAGAATACCCGCATCCATGAATTGCAAGTAATCAAATTTTAATTATACTCTCATTTTCTTCACCAAAACTGAATCGCACGCTTTTTTATTTCACTTTGGGCCGCTCAATAGCCCCCAGATGCAGCATCTCTCATCTTTGCAGCCACTGATTAGCCCTGTCCCAGCCACGCTGGAGTTAAGGCGATGTTTTATCAGGATTCACTGGCTTTTTCCACTTGTGTTTTGGCCAATAAAGTTAGTTAAACTTTGGGCTATGTTGTTCAGGATATACCTAGTGTGGTAAGAATCGTGTTACTCCTGTCAAATATTTTGGATTATATTTTCATATTTTCTTTCTCTCTCTCTTTCTTTTGTCATTAGCATTCATATAAAAATATTAATATATAGTTCGTTGACAGCTTTATTTAAGTTTTAGCATTATCATTAATATTACCTAAATATGATCAAATCTTAGTGATTCTGATACACTTACAGATTTTTTATCTAGTGAACAAACTTACATTGAATCAAATGATGATGTGATAAAAATTAAAGGCAAACGCCAAACAAAAAAATTTAAAACAAACGCCAAAAATAATTCCGCTTAGCTTATGCATGTCTTTTTTACCAAACCCATACATATGCAGCAACATAACAAACAAATATATCATGACAAATAATTGGGACAATATGCTAATTAATAACGCAATTCAAGTCAATTTCAATTCCCAAAATTCGACTTTGAAGTGATAGTCTATTAATGCTATCATTATTTACAATCTTTACAATGAAATTGATATCAAAACATCCATACAAATAGATAATCACAGTCAAATATACATCTCACAATATAAAATAATAATCTATACCCCACATCAAAAAGTTCTCTGTGATCGCTGAATGAAAAATACCCAAACCCTTACCAACATAACCACGTGAAAATCTAACACCAAAAAAACACAAACAAAACTAAATAGATAACACGAACACGGTTCCGTACTTTATAAAACAACGATACACCAAAACTCGATCTCTGGAAAAATCAAAAGCGACATTCCCAAGAAAAAGAGAAAAGGGCAACGAGAAAGTTTTTTCACACAAACATCCGTAGTTTACCAAACGTCCCCTTAACACGTCGCTTGTGATTGGCCGATAACACTCACAGGGACGTTATCTCAAACTTGTCCAACGTGGCACAGTCGTTCCTGCCAAGACACCCGAACACACTACCACACAGCCCAAACAAAAAACAACCTTCTTCCTTACACCATTAGGTCGAAAAATCAGTTCAGCAAGCGCAGAACTATGTTGGCAGTCATGGATCTTCCACTTACGTTCTTTTACAAGCCAATTACAGCGACCGATGTCCGTCCACACCTTTTTGGTGCCACTAAGATTAAAGAGCATCGTTAAGAGTTTAACGAATTAACAGAAGCGTTGACGATTAATTATTGAGAGTTTAATTGATTGAAGATAATAAACTATAAATTCTTTGTGTTCGGATTCGAAGATTTTATTACGATTTTTTTTTCGTCTACAATAGAATCAAAGATTTATCGAATAAAGTTAACTAAAATATATGAATTGAGGGAACAGTAGTGGTGAAAATAATACAATTTTATTGCAATTCAATAATAAACGTTTATTTCAAATTTCGAGCTGACCGGATTATAAAACCGAGTGTATTAACCATAAATATTTCTTGCTACCCATACTTTAATCAAACCGACTTCACGAAAGCCATACAAATCATATAGCCCGGCGAAACACATCACGTTCCCACGATAAAATTCAAATTCGTGCATCGTTCTCACTACCAGAATAAATTGCCAGCAATTTTAAAAAGTGTTCCAAAAAAGAGCAAAAAATAACATTTGGAATTTCAGCGAGCATTCCACAGATGTCTTGGAGTGTCCTCCAACGTTTTATGCGAACATTCCAGTAGGTTTGAGATGTAAAACCTTTTTTCTAGACTGGCAACTGTTATATCTTTACTAATATTATTAAGTGGTTTTTTGTGTAGGCTATAAATTCTTGGAACTATTTTTTGTTTATGGATTTAGAAAATTCTGGCTGTCACTTTAGATAATAGGTAATATCGGTAATGGTGACGCAATTTTCATGCAAACGTAAGATATCTGAGTCATACTCATAGCTAAAATTAAGTTTATAATGAGTATTTTACAAAATTACAATTGAAATATAATATAAGTTAAGCTAATAAATAATACCAGGAACCCATAGCACGCAAATAAGTAGACAAAAATCCTAATAAAGCTAATCATCTCATAGGCTTCGAAAAACAAATTTGTCAAACAGAAACAGCAAAAATGCCAGAAAAGGACAAAAGTATTCTACAAATCATGACAGCATTAAAGAAAATTTACCCCACCGTACTTGTAGTTGGTACGCACAAAACGAAAGCATTCTCTCATGTCTGCATTCCTGGTATTCCTTTGACGACATGTCAAAGGAAACGGGTCAAAGGCACACAATGAGATCGACAGTAGTCGAACAACTTTCTACATGAACGGCCCAGTTCTAAATTGAGTGTTGGAATTGCATATACTACCTATGCTTTTAATATATTATATTTTCCTGTCACCTGCTTCTTCGAATTCTGGTTCATGCTTTTACTTTGATGCTTGGTTCTGGGCGTCATCGGAGCTTAGATGCGTGCTCGGAATAATTGGTTTGTCTGTCCTACGGAGAATTATAGCTACTAGGACGGTGTCTACACGGTAAATTCCTTAGTGAATTTTGCGTGCCATACATCTAGATTTCACATTCTCTGTCCACAAAACTTTCACGTTTTGCTTTTGTATCGAACGTCACGTCGCATCTTTCACTCATACTTTTTCTTCTGCTGCTTAGGCTTCTAGCTTAAACCACCGTCCTCATGCTCCATCATTAAAAGTATCTGTACGTCAATGTTTACATGGAAAAAAGCGCCAAAAAATAACAACAATTTTGAGTAGCTAAAGGTAAATATTGTGCTCGCCCACTATAGCTTTGGGAGATACTTCTGGGTTTAAGATAGAGATTATATCGACAAACGTCAACATGTCGGGCCTCGTATTTGCCGGTCCACCCTCGTCCCGTTGACATATCAATTTGTATCGCACCTAGAGGATACGCAGTATCGTGTAGCGAGCTCATGCGATCATTGCACGACTGTTGTTACATGATTTTTTTATATTTTAGACTAAACATGAATCGTTTTATGAAAGTCATTAACAGCATGTTTCTGAGTTCAGACGTCAGCAGATCAACCTACCCGAATCTGTCAAACTTTACCAATCGAAGTTGAAAATATTAAAGAAATTTGAAATCTACCGGTGGTTTTTATTAATAAATTGTAGCCCATAATGATAAGAGTACTCAAAATCTAGCCATATGTAAAGATCAGATGAAAACTACAAACTTTTGAGAATTTAAATACATTCCGAAAATTAATACAATTTATCAAAGGGACTATTTAATATTCCTTCTTTCTCTCATCTTATTTTCCACGTTCTATGATGAATGAACTGTTTTTTTTTTCTATCAATTTGTCTTGGAAAAATATTTTCCCACGCATGAGTAGGTACGAAGGGAATACAATAATTTTATTTTAGTCAGGCTACCAGTTGCTAGTCGAGTTTATACAAAAAAACGCACAAAGCCGCCGAAAATATTGCTATAAGTTAGACGGCAATTTATTTCACACTACAGACACAAATATGAACACCTAGGTGTTAGGCAAAAAATGGCCGCAAATTGTTGTCAATTCTATTCAAATAGATTGAAACAACACAACTGCGTTGATTTTATTGAACAGGCCCAATATTTTTGGAAATATAATGCGCATAACTTGTGAAACACCAAATCGCTTATGTAATTTTATACATGTATTATATAGTTGCATGTAGTTTTGTTATATTTTATATAAGTGGCATTTTCCCTCGGAGGTACAGACGCCAGCACATCAAGCTACCTGAAACTGACAAATTTTCTTAATTAACTCTGAACTATAATATGGTTCAGCGATAAGTTGAAAATTCGAAAGTTGAAATTTGACAGATTGTAGTAACTTGATGAGCTGGGTTCTGTAAAAAGTTTATCTGTGTGAACCCTAGGTCTAATAACCAAAACTAACCCTCATCCATAGAAACGAGCCCAACTCTGCAAATTTAGAAGAGAGAGCGATACTTTTATGAATATTCAGCCAAAATACCTCAAAGCTTACACTGGAAACATTTAAAACAAACCCTCAATTAAATCAAAAATAACAACAAATTATTTAAATTTGTATTACTCGTTAAGCTATCTGTAAAAACACCATAGCTCAATATGAAGTATTTTTCATAGAAGTTAATATTGTAAGAAAGCAAATTCCCCGAGGCTGGGTTGTCGGAGTTAGAAATTTCATACAAAAAATAAACTTGAGCATGTTTTTAAAGAAACACCCTTTACTTCAAAGGCACTTAAGAATCGCTTCAGGGTTAATACTCACTGACGTAGAAAGTCGAAGTCGCTGCGACTTTTTATTACAGACTTAAGTTATCGTTGTGTAGGCATCTTTTTCTCTTAACAGTATTTTTACACTAGCGGTTTTTCCGCGCGTAGCAAAGCCGAGGCAAAATTTGTCTCGCGGTTTTAAGCGTCGTCCTTTCAGTTGTCTATTGTTTGTTGTGACAACGTTCATAGGAACCGAGCGTTATCGGTTGTCGCTCGGAAAATCTGGAAGCAGCAAATTTTCACAGCGCTTTCACAGCGCTGTGAAAATTTGCTAATTCTTTGTAATTAAAGGTACGTTAAAAAGAACTTCATTTTACTTCAAGAAAAAAACATTTCCCTCAAAACTGAGATTTAAAAGAATAATTATCTCAAAACTTAATAAGATAAAAGGTCTTACGATAAATCATAATAATAGAAGTCCTTCTTACTTTTTAACAGACTTCTAAAAAATAGGAGGAGTTTCTCAATTCGAGATGTTTATAATTTTTTTTATGTTTCTTCGCGCATTATGTCCGTCATTTGCCAAGCGATTTTTTATCTTTAAAAGCGTATACTTTCCATCTGGTTTCATTGTTATCAGGTCTAGGATCTGATGATGGCAAACCTACAATACCGAGAGACACTGTCAAAAACTGTAGACTTCTGACCATAAGGGAAGAAAGGCAGACTCCTTATGGCTAAGGTCTGCCTGGGCTGCGGGTTGTCCGTAAGAGTTACCGTGGCCCTGGCACGCAGGGACCTCCAGAAGGAACATGAACCCCCTTATTATAAAACGTGGTTTTAAAAAGTACCTGCTAACCTAAGAAGATGGTTTAAAGCTAGCACTAAAGGCGGCAATTTTTTGAGACCACGTTTTATAATAAGGGGTAGTGGGTTTAAGTCAGTAAGAGCCTGACACTCCCTCCAGCTGTATCCTCATTTGATGATTTCCCACAAAAAAAGGCTCCTGACCATACCTGACGATAGTCCTTACCCGCACCAGCTTTGCCCAATACATCACAGACAGCGGTGGAAGATTTGGTTCTTTAATAAAATATAACGAAAATACCTTTATTTACTCTTATTATAAACGTTTTATTTAATGTCAGCAGTATGTTAAATAATTCTCTTATAACTTTATTAAAAGCATTAAAATTCGCTTACTTACTTAATATTTAAATGTCAAAGCAGACATTTGACATTTAAAAAGGCAAAGCGTTCAAAAATTCATTTAGCAATATTATTTTCGGCCATTTTTTATCGCAAAACAAGAGGTCGGTGTTTTTATACAGAATTAAATATAATTACATGAAGGCACATTAAATCTTGTTAGAAAAAATGAATAGTCTAATATTTACTTTTTATTGAATTATTTTTATTGTAATAGATATATTTTGTATGACTCTTCTAGACCACGGGACTACAGAGTCCCGGATTTTTAGAAGGCGAACGTGGCACTTTTATTATTGAATGTCTATTATTCTATTTAGTAATTTACGGTAGATTTTCAATACAATTTGAAAATTGTTACTGAAATGAATAAATGAAAATTGCCATTGATGACATCAACAATATAGATATGTATAAAATTAGTACAACAAATATTATAAAATACATACGTCATCTATGTACATTATTTTGTGATCCATCTTTGGTATCACACCAATGCAAAGAGTTTTCTTACTTCGCTTAGCTGTTGTAATTTTGTTTCGAGGAAAGAATACACAAATACATGTCATGGCGTGTTTTCTTTAAGTATTCGAATATCCTACAAGTCTTGTATTGTCCAAAATTAGATAAACTTATAACACATTCAATTTCAGAATTATACGTAGCTTTGCTAACACCAAAATAATACCAAAAGCTTTTTCAAAATTTTGATACAATATTCAGCGTACGATCATTCTACCATTTCACCCAATAAAGTTGTACTTCAAACGCCGTATTCTAAAGGAAGGTCATTATCATATTTTTCGCGAGACAAGTGCCGGCAACAAATCCTGTGACAATGGCTCTCGATAAGGTAAGATTTCTTTCTGGTAGTTACATTAGATGCTATCGAAACGAATTTCTTTACTGTAATTCATAGATTGAGATATTTTTTTGTATTCTAATCACTGCTTTTTCGGATAGCGTCATTAGTAAAATTATTATTAAAACTTAGCCTATGTTGTTACAAAACTGGAATAACTACTCAAAGCCTACAAGTATCACAAACACCAATTCAATAGAAACTCTTACTTAATTATACATATTATAGATTATTATACATATTATAGATTACATAAATATAGAATATAATTAGCTACAAGGAGTAATAATCAGTAGGTATTTGTTTAGCACTTACATCATTTAACTTTATAAAACAAACAAAAGCAACATCAATTTAAACTCAACGTATATACATCATAGCAAGACCGACCACGGCCTACAAACAACATGAGATACTGCTTTTGTGTCTCAAAATCCTAGAATGTCGTAAAATCTGCCATCCTAGGCTGTTTCCTGACAAAACTCGTTGCCCTAAAACAGCGTTACATGTCGTGTTTCAACCCGAATTAGCGAAGTGTATTCGATTCGTCGAAACGAAAAGTGTGAGCTCGAATATCTGATGCGAATTTGTCTACTATAGGAGTACTTCAGTACGGTGACGTTCAGAATACACCGTTACTCCGTCAAATATGTGAAGTTTATAGGATTAGGTTATTCTTTGAATGTGTGTATGATGACCTTTATTTCAATGTTTGTTGTAGTTTATTGCAAATATGATATAGACTACAAACTGTAAAATTTCTTCAACTTTATCCTTTAAGCATATGGTTCAAAGTTGATTGGGAAATTTGTACAGTTTCGGATAACCTGATGTGATGGCGTCTGCACTATTCTAAGCACGATTATCAATCAAAGCGTAGGTTAATAAAATATAACTATTATAATTGTACTCAAAATAAAACGTACACTAAGCGTCATACTGTTAATATAGACTCATTCTAATTCTTGAAAATTTGACAGTTATTATGAAACAAACCCGTTAAACAATGTCTGTGAGCCCACAGAAAATATATAGGCAATACTGTAGTTAGCGATAAATATAGCAAAGTTCTACCAAATTACACTCGAGTGTTCAAGGAAAAGTGCAATACCTACATGTTGTTCTACTCCCAGCTTAATATAAGTACCTATTTTCATCCCTAAATTATATGTTTCAAGTAAAAAGGTTGAAATCACCAATCACCTTTCACTTTCTTTCAAAATTATTGTCTCAGCTCTATTCAATACTACGAGCAAAAAGGAGCTAATCCGTTCAACCTTCGATGAACACAGAACAAAATTGTTAAATTCCGAACGTCCCTCTAATGGAGACATTTCAAATTCAGAAACATTCTCCGTTACAAAAGCTACAACCATCACCCACAAAGCAACGTAAACTAAAAAGAATACCCAATATTTCACCTTAAAACCAAGTTAAGCCCATTCTGGCAGCAACTCCCTCCATCTACCGTCATAAACCACCGCGAACTAGTGTGTGATGTTTAAAATCTAACCGGAATGCTATTAAGAGCTTTATTATGTAAAATTCTGGCGATAGTCCAAGTCTAACGGAGCCTGGGCTGCCAGAAACGGTTGTAAATTATATTACATTGTTCTTTAAATGGTATCCGACGCCGCTTGTTTCAAGTCAAGTATTTATGGCGTGTGGTACTGATGGAAGATACCTTTGTATTATTTTTGGTGGATTTTCTGTGGTGGTTTTTGTGCCGCAGGGGCCAAACTATGTTAGAAGCAAGTATGGGCTCCATCTTTATAGGTGGATCATTAATGTTGAGTTCAACTCACCGTTTTAGACCTTTATATTTATGATGATGCTTTTCGTCAGTAATCCTCAATATTTTTTTTCTTGAAACTAAGTTCCCTGTTTATGGTACTCCATTATTCCAAATTTAAAAAAAAGAGGATCGTTTTTAAACTCAACCATTTATTATACAATTTAGTTATCAGGAAAATACAAAGAGACTTGCACAAGTAATTGAAAATAAATTTTCTTTCAAAGACTTTGAAACAAATTAAAATCAGTACCTACTTCATAGAAATAGATAAACATAAGTAAAGACAAAGAAATGCGAACATTCAGCATTGTTCAGCGAGCAAGTATTGCGCTTGAACGTATGTGAATGGCCAGACAAATGAGTAATGAGCCCCTTATATTTGTTTCAAAGAGGTCAAAACAAAAGAGAACTGTTAGAATAATCCTCGTTTGTTTTAAAATCTAAATGAGACAAAAATTACTTGAAGCAATCAGGTGCTTCGCTTATGGTTGTCACCTACATGAGGGATGAATAAGGAAAATAATATGCAAAAATATTTCGGTGGGAGGGATTAAAATAAGGTTTGGAATAAGTTGGGGAACGATTCAGGAAATATGATGAGTCATCATAGAGCGAAAAGAGAAGACCTCAGAAGCAATAAAGCTAATATCAGCTAAGTTTGGTTTGTCTTTAGATTCACAGAGTAGTTAGTAAAATAAAAAATCTGTATCGATACTATAAGTACATCGACGTCTAGACTAATACGAATATTGAAAAGTTCACTTGCAGGATATACTCTCTATTTTAACAGAAAAAAAAAATTTGCGGAAAAATATTGAAAGCAGCGGAAAGCAAAGAAAATATAGCTTAAACCAAAAACCTAAACAACTTTAATATTATACATATGTATACGACACAAGAACGTACACGTAAGCTATTACCACGATAATCCGTGATTGACACGGCGAAACCGCCCGAACCCGTCCGAACCGGGCATTTGCCGGACCGGTATTAGTGGTGTACACTGATCACAATTTAGTTTTAATCCTCTATACCCAAGCCGGATGCGGATCGGAATCCGGTCGACGCGATTTTAGTCGAATAGTCGGATTAATTAGTCGATCGACGCTGTACATTCGGCAAGTGATTGTCAATTAAATTGGTTATGCGTTTGGATTTGGAATTTTTTTTATTCAATTTGTGGAACTATTTTTGTGTTGTCAATAGTTTTTTTTTAAATCATAGCTTTAAAATAAGCGACACGCATTGTCGTTTGGTGGATCAACTTTTAAAGTCTTTGGTAGACTGACAGTTACGAGTAGACAGAATCCCTGATAGTTTCGATAAGTTATCTTATAAAACATTGCGTGAACATCTTAGACAGATAATTACATACAAACGACGCTGTTAATATTATTACATACGAGAAAAAAATATGAAAAAAGTATAATCATTCAATCAAACCTCACAATAGACACATAAATTCATCAAAAACATTTACCCAGCTATACGTATTAAAACCTTTTTAAACATTTCAGTACAATATTTGAGGCCATTAATATTATATCGATTCGTGAGATCATAAATCAATTTTAAAGGCCCGCGGTTGGGCTTTTGACGTTTAATTAAATATTCGATTTACTTTGTCTACAAGCTGGTAGCCATTATCGTTTTAAAAGCTTTAAGAGCAATATTTAGAGATACATCAAAGAAACTTGGTAATTTTACAGAATATTGTGAATTACTATTTAAGGTTCTCACTCAATTAGCATTTTTTTTGTAATCTTAATTTAGTTAAGTGTACTCCATTTTCTTTTTTGATCAACAGCCTTTTTGCTGCCTCACTATAGGGCCCAGACCTCTTCTCATACATTTTTTATTTTCTTTATTCTGCTTATCAATCAGTGCGTCACAGATTTACGTAGTCACAGTTTAGTGTCAGACTAACTAAAATCCATCTTTGTTTCTTTTTGTATGCCAGGGTCACGGTAAATCTTGCGAACTGCCCAGGCAGGCCTCGGCGCTAAGGTGCGCCTCCAATTTTGTTGATTGCCGTTCAAAGAGCGCGTGGAACCGCCGTCGACAAGGGTATATTGTAAGTAGATGTACTGACAGGAGAGCTTGGAATGTAACGTAACTATGACTGCAATTAATGTAGCAGAGTTGACAGTTGACGCGCCTTGTTATGCAGCTTCCAATGACTACTTTCTTAAGTTCCAAAGTTCAATTCCTGAATCGAAGAAATCGTAATTGTTTTTAATTTATCTATATCACTTATCCGTCCCTAAAATCATTTCAAATTTGTGTCGACCCGTTCAATTATGCCAATAGTCTCGCGCCCACATGGAATTAAGTTACATAATCGCCCAAATGCTTTTATACATATTTGCACCCCTATTTAACCCTTCGGGGAAAACAAGCGTGTGATGTTATGTTAATATCCAGAAACAGATCAGTCGGATTGGACCCCGCGAGTTCATTAAGTGCGGCCAACCGTGACCGACCGAGATATGAGGGAATCTACACTTCTGTTCGATTATTATAAATCGGTTTAAGTTGACTTGCAGATTTTATTTTGAAATTTATAGTGTTTATATTTCACTATTTTTCGCAATTTTACAGGAGAACCACTTTCCACAACCAGATAAATAAAGATTATGTCCTTTCTCAGGCTTTAGGTTATTTGTGTATCAAATTTAATTTACATCAGTTCAGCTGTTTTGTCTTGAAACTGCGACAAAGAGGTGGACAGAGTAACTTTCTCATATTTAATATTAGTAAGGATTAATACTCCCAATATAAATAACCTATCTCAACCCCGTTAATCTTTGTTATTCACTTTGTTCGTCCCGCAACAAAGACCAAAGATGTACAAATGAAGTTGTGATCCACCTTTCGTAACACGGAAGTACTCGTCATCATAAGATGGCCACCCATCTACAGACGAACCGAGCCAAGCGTTGCTTAACTCTATGGTCGAGCGGCCTGTGCAGCTATTACTTAGCCAGCGGCTCGTCACATGAGGGCAAGAATGCTAGTCTGAAATTATAAAAAAAAAATCGTATATTATCAGGCATCGATGGCCCATAGCGTGTTAGACACACGTCATGCTTACAAAAATAAAACACAAATACACAGTAAAAATACAGCCAAGATTATCCTAAACGCGATTTGCTTTGGCAACCACGTGCAGTCTGTACATTCTTTACAAAATAGAAAAACTTACAGTCAAGAACAAAATTCAGGTATACGGTAAATGTGATGTGACGTATAGTGTGACCCACTTTAAAGCACAAACTAAAACAATAACCAAGATTATTCACCTGATACATTGATTTGAATGAACAAACAGTTTCCACGGAATTTCTTGACGTATCAAAATAATATTTGTTATTGATCCGATCTAAAGCAAACTGAAACGAGCTCCCTAACTAGTGGTACAAGTAAGTCGGTAACTACGTGCGTTTTCACCGATGATCCGGTGTAGTTTCGCGTTAACTTCGCAGTATCTTGCATAACGGTAGATTATTTTCATCTGAACCGAGAACTACGGCCGGTTTCACAGGTTACAGATAGCCGCTATCTACCAGATAAATTCAAAAATAGAATTTGTATGAAATTATCTGCCAGATAAACTATCTGGAACTCATCAGAAACCTGTAAAACTGGCCCCTAAATTTGTGAATTATTAATTTAAGAGTTTGACAGAATAATTGTATACTAAACGTTTGTAAATCATAAAAATAGAAGTACTTCATAGGTAATGTTTGAAAAAATGCCTGAGCTTAATTCATCATCATTCGAAAAATCGGTGTTGTCCGTAGCTATATATAGCTCAAAAAGTTATGTAGTTTGGACTAACTCATTTTTGAAAAAAAGAAGTGTTGATAATCAGTGTTATCATACGTTAAACGTTAGACATGAAGATTCTGTTGTTTACTCTCGTATATTTTAACGAATAATAATTTTTATAGCTGAAAATAAAAAAATGAATGAAAATAAATAAAAACAAATGAAAATTGCAATATTCGGAAGCGTCGCCTTCATTGGTTACCGTTATTAAAAAATATACAGATACACTGCCATAGTCGATGACAACTATGAAGCTTTACTAAAAAAAAATGCGTTCAATTAAAAAAGTTGTTACCATAACCTAGCTTAATAATATTTATTTCATAACACGTCTTTTCAAACATTTCAAGACTAATGATTAAGGGTTACACGTACATAACTCAAATTACGAACAATATTTTGGCAACGCAACGAAACCTAGATCCAAACACGTCGCAGAAACTTCTAGAAAATGCTTACACGGTCTTAATTACAGTGACGTCACGTCAAAGAAATATGAAAGGCGTCTATCTCTTTCATACAAATGAAAGAAAAGGTTTCTAAATAACGTCAGCAGATCTTAGGCAACGGTACTCAAAGTATTAGTTTTAGGGATGCGGCTACTCGAATATTATTCGATTATTTTCGTATCTCGATTGGTAATTTAGTATCGATATGGCTATAAGTAATTTTGACGTTTAATTTTCAGGCTCGTTTGAATAAAAGCTATTGAATATTGATGCTAGACTGAATGGAACACAAGTGTGTGTGTGTGTGTGTGTCATAAAAATATCAACCATTGAATCCATCTTTCCAGACCATTCAACTTAATTTGAAATTTTATATGTGTGGGAAGGAGAACCTTATTCTATTATAACCACTTGATGTAGAGATATATATTGCATAGATTTTATATTCAACAAATCATTATATTTTTATTTGATGTTTTTATTATACCTATATTAATTACAGAGTCGTGGTGGCCTAGTGGTTAAAGCACCAGCCTTTCGAGTATGAAGGTGCAGGTTCGATTCCAGGTCAGGCACTTTTGGTACTTACCAATGTAACTTTTCTAAGTTATACGTATTTTCTAAGTTTATCTTGGACACCAATGACTGATTAAATGTTAATGAAAACATCTCGAGGAATTCTGGACTATAAAGTCCGTAATCACCAACCCGAATTGAGCAAGCCTGGTGATTATCGCTCAATCCTTCACCATGGGCGAGGAGGCCTGTGTCCAGCAGTAGGACGATAAAAAAAGGCTGTAATTAATGAATATTATAATTATACTTTATTCTGCCTTTCATCGAATAAAATTATCTATACGTATTTATTCGATTGAAAACATAATCGATTACATGTTGACTGTCGAAGCATTGTCGTATACAACTTCGCTGCCGTTTATGCGACAGTCAAGTCACGTTTTGTACTAAATCCTTACCGCATGATGCCATTACCAAACGTCTGCCTACAACTTACATTGGAATAGAGAAGTCTGCGGTCATATTCTGACATATAACGTATAGCTATTGTGGAATTCCATATTGAGAAATGTCGGATTTTGCCTCTAAAATATATATACTATAAACGTTTAACAACCATTTAAACTCTCAATTGATAGTATTAGTTTTAGAATCAGGCTTTACAGGGTAATATTTTCTCTGAAGAAAAAAATTAAATTTTTGGTTGCCAAAAATTGTCATTTGAACTATTAATAACAGAATTAACCTCCAAACAATATTGTTTTGGTAACAGGTCCTAAGAAAATGAGCCTCACGTACCAATGCTAAAATGTTCTCAGATTTTTTTACCATTATTCTGATTGAAGCTTATAAATCTATTGAAAGGCAAAAATACTTGGGTCGCGACTCAATCTCGACAAAAAAATGGCGGCATAATTCTATTTTCAATTTAAGATAAAATTCCTCAGTTACGTTACACAAGTGGAATTCGTTAAAGCATTAGATATTCTTATTTTAAAATTTAAATCAATGTTGTAGAATAAAGCGGTCTAATTTTTGACCTTACTAACCTTGATAGAGGTCCTTAGTATTTCTGCTAGCCTGGTACGTAACTAAAGTGTTTTAGAAAATCAATCACGATTGAAAGGCAGTTTAATATGGATGTTATCAATAAAATATTGCGATCGCTTACAACGATTAAAATTTCGATTAACACCGAGACCCTGCAAAGTGATCCCAGTGGGTTTTGGAGAGTATTCGTTGAATTATTCACAGCATCATTATTTGCCGTCTCAACTTTTTATAGTATTTCCAATTTCAGACGAAATGGGGCTATATTGTCAGACAATTATTTCATACATTATTGGTAGAATCCAGGAAACCAGTTGGAAACCAAGGAAGAGCTCGTGGCTAAGTAACAGCCGCACGGGTCGATCTATCAAAAAGTTAAGCAACTCTCGGCGCGGTCGGTACGTAGATGTGTGACCATCTTGTCATGACGAGTTCCTCCGTGTTTCGCAAGTTCCAGCTGTCATTTGTACAGAAGCCAGAAAGACTGTGTCAGTCTTACCAAGGGGTATCGGGTTGCCCAGGTAACTGGGTTGAGGTATTCAGAAAGGCAGTAGCTCCACGTAAAATATTGGTACTCAGCTGCATTTGGTTAAAACTGGAAGTCGACCAAAAATAGCTTAGACAGATAAGGCAGATTAATAGATAGGTATGTATATTAAATTAATTCAATCTATACCCGTAAGTAGACCAGTTGCGAAAAAGAATTAAAATCACTTAAAGCTACTCTTTTAGTGCGAAGGTATTTTCACAGCCCTGATCTCAGATCCTTTTCTTAAAGAAAAATTCATTAAGAGCTATCGCATTTCTCAAAGGAAAGTCCTGACTATGTCTCAATCCTTCCTTATAGAACGTCGACTTGCTGAGAGTAAAGTGTAAGCATCAAAGAGACTTATATAGGGTTACCATGTATTACGTAAAGTTTTATACCTTCTCAAAGCGTTTATCACTTTTATGTGGTTTATGTTGTGTGCTGAGAGGTGTACGCGTTTTAATATGAAAAGGGTTTTAATATGTCAACATACATAAACACATATTCGATTGTAAGTGAATTCCCTGCCCTGCAAAGTTTGTTGGAATCGGTACTCAGTTTGCCAAAGAGAAGTAGTATTATAATAAACACCTTTTCACACACGGTCGGTTAGCCCTAAGGTCAAGGTACCAACACAATACACATATAAAATATGTATATTTACAAATACATATTATAACACCACGATCACAGTCAACAAGAATGCTCATCACACAAATGTCGACCGTACCAGGAATCAAGCCCGGAAGTGGTCGGCAATCCGGTGTAGTTATCATTGCGTCAACGAGATCACTCTTAAATTGATAAAGAATATAAATACTGTGTAAAATGGTATGGTATTTACTAATTATTTATACTGAAGCAGCGTGAGCAACAGTTAGTAGGTAGTCATGTCAAGTAAGATAGTTCGAAAATTAAAGAAAGAGTAAAAAACTACTTGAAGTTTACGTCCTTCTTACGAAGACATTTAAAATTTGACAATACTAAACAAAAAGTTAAATAAGGGTCCATTTACAAATAATTATTTATAACTTGATTGAGTGAATTTATATTTCAGCATATATCTTCCCACATTGACTACTTCAAATAACACCCTTTTTGAAACTAATAACAAACAAAACCTTAATACAACAGGTCCTTCTGACTTGAACCTAAAACGTTGATGTAAGCTGTTAAATTAAACCAAATAGACTACCCCGTGGTAACCACTCACTGCTAATGGCTAACAGTTATCGTTCAACGTAAACCGTTCTCGCTATACGTTAGGCCTTGATATAAAAGTTTATAGTATGGTATAGGTTATGGTGATGGGAGGTCGGATATGTATGTATATTTTAGACAGATATTGAATGGCTTGTAGTATCAATACAGTTTTTTTTTTAACGCAAAGACAATTTATTTAGGTAAAGATGAGCTTTTGATTTTATTGTATTTTTACAGTAGTTTGCCTTTATAAAATTTTTAGTTTTTGTGAAGGCAACTAGTTGACATTCCAGACTTACTACACCTACTATACAAGCATTCTTTTCTTCTTTATTGATAATCGCAGTTTTGCGTACAATACTACTCGACGCGGAACAATATAGATAATTTTAATCAGAAATAATGTATTGTGAAACTATTTTTAAAAATAAAATAAATATCAGGGATATGTTCTGTTTCCCTTATTTATAATACTCAAAATATATGCTTTTATGTCCGAACGTAACCTCAATAATGATGGTCACCCTACCAGGGGATAATAACGTTATAGCGACCGGAGGATTGACCCAATCATTGGCTGGCTAGAAACTATAATTAAAGCTGGATATTTTTTTCAATGGTAACATTATGAAGGGCTTCAACGATCTGTTTTGTGGGTTATGTGTTGATTTATTCACGTAATTACTGTTAATTACTTCGATAAACTTAAATGATTGAAGATATAACAATCACGATTTCACTCGTAATTATACTCAATTGCTTGATAGATTTAAAAGTATTTTAAATACAAATAGGTACACTTAAAAAATACTTATAACTAATATCTAACTATACTAATATAAACTACTCAGTACTAATATGATAATACTTAGAGTGCTAAAACTAGAAAAGGCATAAAAAGAAATTGATCCTTATCGCTATCACTTGTTACTTTTAGTTTTAGTTTCTCATATTGAGAAATAAGATATATAAGTCTACTATTAGTGAGTATACCGGTACGCCGATAAATCAAGCCCACTGTGACAGCCAGACTTACTAGCACATTCTGTATTGCATAAATGTTTAAACTTAATGAACGAATCGTACTTGAATGTATTTTGTAGATTTATTTATAACTAGCTTATAGCTGTAGTGTCGCCCACTTTGCATTCGTATAGGTATTCGTATATACTAAATATCATGTAAGGAGATTTTAACAATACTATAATTCCATTAGTTCAAAAGATAGTCCTTAAATTATGAATACGTAACTTGTCATGACGACAAGGAACCCAGCGTTGTTTGACCTTATAAGCAATCGATCCATGCGGCTGTTATTATAATATAAGAAATTAAACTAAAAAGTATTACTTATTCGACTGTGATTTTTAGAAATTTCCCCAGTATAGCATTAGGCTGACCCCACATTTGGCGTGCGCGATGCTCGGGCGTGCGAGCTGCGCGAGCGTCGGGTGTTACCGCCGTGTGACGTGTGTAAGCGTGCGCGCGGCGCTCGCTTTGGCGTTTAACCCCTTTCAGACAAGTCAAACAGTAGCGGTCGGCGGGGATAGCGGGCGAAGGGGTAAGAACGCGACTGAGCGTCACGAGCGAGCCGCGCGCGCGTTGCGCGCACGCTGCATGCACGTCACACGGCGGCAACACCCGACGCTCACGCAGCGCGCGCAATGCGCACGCGGCGCTCGCGCTACTCGTACGCCCGTGGATCGCGCACGCCAAATGTGGGGTCAGCCTTTTAAATTTCTATTACGTGGTCAAAAATATACATAACTATGTTGTATTTACAAGTAAATCATCCATACTTATATTATAGAGCTGAATAGTTCGTTTGCTCAGTGTTAAAACTACTGTCTCGATTTGAAAAATTACTTCAGTGTTAGAACTACTGGCCCGATTTAAAATATTCTTTCAGTATAAGATAGCCCATTAATGAGGAAAGTTAAAGGCGTTTTACCTTGATGTGCAAAAAAACACACATGGAACAAGAGAAAAATCGCTGGGGCAATGTAATCATTTCTAACTTCACTTTTTAGTGACATTTACTATTCCTTACTTTGTAACTTCATACTTTCAAAGCCACAACACAACGTAAATATTTATTTCCTTACGCCAGGGTCCATTAGAAACGGCTTCGAGTGTAGGAATTACGTCACAGGCTTAATGTTTGTCTAGCTTAGCCGAACCATTCCGTTCACATTAAGGCTGTTGATTCTAGACTGGCAGGGCTTTAGGGATCCGTAGTCAATTGAGAAAGGTCCTAAACAGGTTGGGTATCTTAAATGAATGATTATTACTACTATAAGAAACCCTTATAGTTTTGATAATGTGTACCAGTAGCTAAGTTCAAGTCAGACTTAACAATATCTGCTAAGCTGCGGGTTCTTCGTAAACTTCGCGTCACCGCGGCCCTGACACACACGGACCTTCAATGGAACGTAGTGGGTTTTATTCACTGACACTCCTTCCAGCTGTACCCTCAGCGGGAGCGGTCATTTGATGATTTCCCGTGAAAAAAAGACTTAACTTGCAAGAATTAAGCTACCCATTGGAAAGCGGGTCGCGGTAGCAGCGTGCAGACAGCGGCTTGCGAAGCTGGGCGTCCGTCGCCCCTGCGTCATTTATCACGATAAAAAATATATAGTCTGACGTATACTACGCGCGTGACGTATACAGCGATATATGCTACGCGTCACTGTCGCGAACTTCAAGCAGTTGTCGCGTGCCTCGAAAACGTTTTCATACATTCCCATACTGTTACTATTGTCGCATTGGCAGCAAGCGACTGTCGCGAACCATTGGCGGCACGCAGTTACTGCAAGCACAGAAACCAATCAAGTAATTAAATACATATATTGCTACAGAACCTTCGCACTTGAGACCGACACACTTGAGCTATTTTTTCCATTGAGACCAATGCACGGATTATAGGGTATTTGTGTGCACTTTTTATGGGACTATAGGAGAAAATTGCAGTGTTTAAAAGCCTTGTTTTGCTGCTGGCAAGTCTAAAGTAAGATGGTAGTAAGGTATAGATCGAGCATACAACTAAAACACTACTAAAATAACAAAGTACCTGAAAAGAGAAGTTACTTAAATACTTAATTAAGACTGAAACAGAATACGTCTGTCTTTTTTCGTATCAGTTTTAATTGTACCTACATATTGCATCAAGTTTTCTCCGCTTATGGATTTTTTTTTTTGTTTTTAATTCGTATACCCAAGGTGAAACCCACATTTAAGCCTTTTCCCTTTTGAGAGGTGTATTTAAAGCGTCAGCTATGGTGAATTGTTGTGCCCTCCTAACCAAGCCCGTCGAGCCAACCCACAAACTGAGCCAGTTATTAAAATCCCCGCTAATAATAATAAGTGATCTGACCCGGCCTGTCCCTTGCTGTGACGTCCCAGTGACGCCCTAAGCCAAGGAACATACCCCGCAGGGGTTGCCTAGATGATATACCTACTGTCTAAGCTTTGTTATCATTCTGCATGTCCTAACCCCATTAAAATCAACATTTTTTTAATTTTGTACTCATTTATACCAAACTTTATTTATACTAAAACTTAAACTTACATTTTACCAAACATTTTTTTTCTTATTATTAGATGCACATTTATTGCTTCACATATATATATAGACCGAAATACCCATTCCTTTTAACGAAATACATAAAATACTTCGGCTTTGAACAGCGCACATCACCGCACTCCATCAATCTATAGAAAGCACGCCAACCACGGCCAATTGACTCCATGACCCATTAAACCAAAGGCATACGCTTCAGCCTACCATAGCTATACAACGAAAAGTATGTCCATTTGTTTGTACGTAGGTTATCTGTAGATGTAGCAATGTAATTTTTAGAAACCTTTAATTTGATAGACTTTTTCTTACATTATATAGCTGCTCCCCGTTGATTCGTCATCATCCCAAAGGACTTTCTCCCGCACCTAGATAAAAATATTCTTAGTACCATTTTCAGGGTACCATCCATCTGTACACCAAAGTTCACCTCAATTGAGTAAGCTATTTTATACAAAGAGTAACAAATAAATCAGGACACTTTCATATCTATAATAGTCATAAGAAGGATTTAAAATCACACTATGAGCGTAACAAAAAAAATAACGGATCCAAACTGTAGAAAGCCACAGGGAGACACAACCACGGGGCAAAACTAGTTCTAGATATATGTAACCCCCGAACTATAAAAGGCCGATGGATGGGTTTATTTCTTTCTTAAATCCAATTTGGCGTATAGACAATTTGGCAGGAAGCGATCGTTTATGACTGCTTCTGCGAGTCGTTATTGAAAGAGTTGTCAACGTTCAATATTTTCTGAGTTGTGGGAAATTAGCCAGCACGTCAGTCACATATTTTCTTTATTTTTTTACTCAGAACTGTTTTATTTCTCAATATACAACTTTCCTTATGAAATCAGAATAAAACTCGATTATAAATTTGATATCGATAAGATCACATGTAGTCCCGGGCATATCATCAAATTCTCAGCCTTTTTATCGACTTCGACTTTGACTTTGGCTGGGTACAGTCCTCCTCTCAAAAAGGAAGGGACTGAGCGATTTATCACAGCGCTTGCTTAATGCGGGTTAGTGATTTCAAACATTATACTCCAGGTTAATTTGAGATGTTTTCCTTCACCTTTAATCAGTCAATAATAATGATGTCGAAGATGTACTTAGAAAGTTACAGAAAAGTTGCATTGGTACTTGCCTGACCTGGTATCGAACCCGCACACTCATAGGTACTTAAGATGACACAGTCGTAGTGACCAAGTGATTTAAGCACTCTCAAGCGAGTACAGTACAGAAAGTTAATACTACCCCAAGTATTTGCTTAGCTATACATTATAATTAAGTTTAGGCTGAGTAAATTTTCGTTTTAACTTGCAACAACGAGATTCTCAGGCGACGTCATTGTTTGTCGGTTTAGTTATTATTCGCAATCGAGTTATGGGAACCTTCGTGTAGGATTAACTGAATTGTTTTAATGTAGAAAGGTCGTCTTTTTAATGTATGTATTTGCGTCGAAATTTTGAAGCTTGAGTTTGTACAAGTTATAATGAATAATTTGGTTATGTCGCTCGCTTGCTCCGTGGGGCGTCTTCTATTGTTCAATTTGAAGAGAACGATTTTCGAATTCAGAATCGATTTCACTGCTACAATGGCAGGTTTTCGTTCTAACCTCACAAGCACAGCCTCAAAGTCACATCAAAATAAGTCTTTCTGGAGATCACACTTGGCATAATTTTAATATTATATATGTATATATTATTTTATCTAATAGTTTTGGCCGAGGTCCAGTCTACTGGGATGCAGCTAAGTACCAGGGTTTTACGTGGAGTTACTGCCTCTCTTGCCTTTTCAACCCTTGGCAACCAGCTACCCCTTGGTAAGAATTTTAGTTAGACTTTCTGACTTCAGATATACTCGTAACGACTGCAAAAGATCCACAAGGCCAACGGGACACGTCATTTTAAAGTTCTGTCATAATGACAAAATGGTCACACATCCACGGACCGGCCGCGCCAAGCGTTGCTTAACCTCACGATCGATCAACCGCGTGGGTGTTATAATAAAGAATTAATTCCTTTTTTAAATAATGCTTATGTCATGTCTAAAGAAATGAAAATTACAAATACCCATATCGCGTTGTTTATTAGCTACGACTGCTACGGCGTAGTACTAACTTTAGCTACGCCATAGCAACTATGCAATCCCGTATTCTAGGAACTGCATCACAATTTATGTGAAAGTGTCATTTGTTTTCAAACTGACTCGCAACTTATAATTTATGATCTACTTTATTGTAACAGTTTGCTTCAAATGCATTGACTTAGTTGCAGCTGATATTTTTATGTTTAACCACTCAAACTCAAACTCAAAATCATTTATTCAAATTTGGCTGAAAAACAGCACTTTTTGAAGGTCAAAAATTGCTAAAGACAGCCCCTAAATCGCCCACCCTTCACCACTTCCTATGTATTTTTGCTGGGAAGAAGAAGTGGCGCAACAAACTCCCCAGCAACACATGTCTGTCTGGTGGTTTGAAGAACCTTTAAAAAAATATTTTCTTAATACTATCCACTACTAATCCACTACAGAAAAAATCAGCTTCAAAAGATCACAGAATTATCATCGAAAACACTGTTTAATTATTTTAGTATAGATTTCTACGTTTTCAATACAATCAAAATTAACAAAGAAAACCAAACACTGCAATGCCGAACTTAATTAAATTAATTAGGGTCAATAATTTGCCAACATATCCGAATTAAATTTTAATCCAATGAATTTGGTATGTTTGCGAAGGTTTAAAAGTTTTGCAACCCTTGTCAGGAGAATAATTTCGTGAAACGGAACGTTTTGATGTCGCAAAGGTGGGATTAAGGGGTAATTGAACTCACAAGTAGTCTTTCTGAATTTTCGCTCGATTATACGAACTTGGGTACTAAAAATAAATAATTATATCAATGGTGTTCGTTAATTATTGTTAAGCTTCAAACTTTCGAAATTATTTATAATGTCGAAACCAAAATGGAAGGTTTTGGTCCGTAGTACTTAGAAGTCAAAATCGGTCCAGCTATTTCAGAGATTAGCCGGAACAAAAAGACACACAGACAAACAAAAATTTAAAAAAATATGTTTTGGTAGTGGTAGTAGACGCCAGCACATTAAGCTTCTACAATCTGTCAAATTTCCTTAATATATTTTCAACTTTATCGCTGAAGCATATAGTTCAAAGTTGATTGTTAAAATTTCTGGTAGCTTAATGTGCTGGCGTCTTACCTTATATACATCCATATGCACTTAATCAAAAGCGTTAAGCATTTATTTTAATTCAACAAACAGACACTCCAATTTTATTTCTTTGTATAGATGAAGTCATTGACCGATAAGAATGCTATTTCATAATGCACAGCCGCTGCTAATTTTGTAAACGCACGCCGACATTGCCGATGGTCGTTACTGTGATACGTGACCGACATGTTAGCCGACATGACGTCATCACGGTAGCCTTTAACGTGAATACCACTACTGGTAGCGGGAAAGCCAAAAAAAATTACCATATGTTTTTTTTTTTGTTGTATATCTTACCTGCGATATTATCAGACGTGAGGCGTCATCTCATAGTTCATTATTATAATATACCTTTTTTTCGTGGAAAATAGCTAAATGACCGGCTGTAGGTGCAGCTGGATGGAATGTCAGACTCCTACTGACTAAAACCCACTATATTCCTTCTGGAAGTATTTGTGTGCCAGGGCCGCATTTCAGTTCAAATGTTACTTGATAAACTTTTTAATGCAAAATGTAATTAATATTTCGTGAAACATTTCAACAAAAAGTTATAACAATAGTTGTAAGCCATGTTGGACATAATAATTTATACAAATTCCTACACATTTCAAAATAATTCTTAATTCGAATTTCATCAAACCATACAAACAATACAATAATAAATTACATAGAAACAATTAATACAAATTAAAGCTATTTAGTAAATTGAAACAAATCAAAAACAAAATATTTCATTAATTTAGTGAAATATTGCAACCGACAATGGCCACAGATATTTAAATAATTCTGTATTTTGTTAATTATTTTGATATTGAATGAGCAATCAGCATAATTCAAATTATTTAAACAGATCGGATCAAGTGCGGAATGTAATAAAATGTTCATTATCTCGTTCAAACGGGGATTTTGGAAAGTAGAACATAATTAATAGAGTCACTCGAATTAACACAAAAAAGCTTGTTCATGATAATGCTGTTATTCATTTATTTATTTGACAAAATCTGCAGTGACATTGTCCAGCAGGCTTACCATGGCAACCGTAGAAACAAGTTTTGTCTACCGGAGAATGGACTGCTGAGCCTACAGGTAAAGTATTATATCTACTAGCATATAGTGAAGTTTATGCGATGTGTTTCGATTTTAAAATATCTCTCAGTATTTAGATAGCCCATTTATGGAGGAAGGCTACTTTTGGGGCGTGGAGTAGTTCCAAGTGAACCTCTAGTGAAAGCTGGTAAACCTATATTCAAAAGAAACTCTTAAAACTTCTACAAACCCATATCCCAAAGGATTGTTTGTTTATTTCATGAAACAAGCTCTAGTACAGTGAACCTCTCGTTACAATATTAGCCAGGCGGCAAGCACCCCAAAAATCTGAAGGCCTAACAGCGCGTTCACACCAGCAGATTATCACACACATTCCGAGCTACAAAAACCCTGTCGCGCGGTTTCACGTGTCGTCGTTTGAAACGGTAGCTGTCAGTTGTTTGTCCTCGCGCGTATACGATCACACCCGTACAAACCGCTCGGAAAATCTACTAGTGTGAAAACGCCATTAAACAGTACAAAACTAAAAAAAAACTAGTCGAGTGGAATACTGGCCGTTTTATTAACCCTGCCCGCTTGTAATTGAATTCCATTTTTTTTCGGTCGCCCGCCCGAAGCCTCTGATTGGTTCGTGAGTTCCAACTTGTTTCTCGCGATTTGATTGGTGCAATGATTGTCTTTGAATAAGTGTTCGGGAATCAACTTGGAATAATGTGGATGTATTTTATGATTGAGATTTGTTTTTTTTTTGGAATAAGTGTATGGATGAATGACAATGTGTTTGCGTTCTTATGCATAGTGTGCTTGCATTCCACTACCTATTGATATACATTATAGTCCATATAAATTGGTGCCTAATATTAAAAATGGGCCGCCATTTGTTACTAATATATAACTTAATGTTTCTCTTTTCTGTGCGTCTTATTATAAAAATATATGAAATTTTTTCAGACACATTTTACTTACAAAAATATGTTTAGCATTCAAAAGTAAAAGTTTGCTATAAAAAATACACCATTTCAAGAACCTCCCAAATTGCCAACATATTTCCAAAAATAAACTTTATCAGTAAATTACAAAACAAAAATAAATTGCCAAACAAGAAAAACGGAGTTCGGCTTTCTCATTGATTACACAAAACTGCGAGTCACAATTAACTTATATATTCAATAGTATATGGAAAGCAAGCAACAAATCATATCAGACAGATATATATGCGGACCCAACGGTCCAGAAAAGGTCTTCAACAGAAATAAAACAAAATGTTTTCGTCTATTTGCAAGAAAAGTAAGCGAATCCTTCATTCACCGTGCCTCGTTTGCATACACTCTTACTGTCAGATAGTGACAGATAGCGAAAATGTTGTAGATTTATCTAACATTCTTTTATTAAAAGTAAGGTATTTTTAGAGAAATAACAATGAGATATTAACAAATTCAAAGTCATTTTCAGTCTACATCGCAACTAAAACAAATCACAAATACTCAAAAACAACCCTCAATTTTCTAATGTCAAAATGTTTGATCGAGCCATTCGAGTACACACTAACAACAACTTAAAATTACATACAGAACACAAAATCAGACCGCCTTCCACACAATCGATCAAACTCTCGAACTACGAAATCGCTTAGCAACTACGAACATTGTTGGCGCAAGCAACTAAGCAAGCGATTCAAACAAGGCACAACCAGTCCCGTGTACAGTGAAAGTAAATACCGCGTGAAATTGAAGGAGCATCGATCGTAAGTTCTCGGATCAGCTGTTCAGTAGTGCCGTAACACGCAGCATTTGTTCCGATGTACTCACTCAATCTGACTGCCTGTGGAACACTCCTTCGTTTTTATGAGCGCCTGGTACCAGGGGTAAGTAATTAGAGTAGTTGGGAGAGTTCATAAGTATGAAATAAAATTACATATTCTTTTAGAATGTAAACTAGTTTGTATTGTTCTTCTATAGATATATTGATATTATAATTTATTTTTGACAAGAAGCTAGGAAACTGATAGGAAACTTGAAAGTTACATACTTTTGTTTTGAAAGATATACAGTACAGACGCCAGTACATGAAGCTACCCAAAACTGTCAGATTTTTTCAATCAACTTTGAACCATATGCTTCAGTAATAAAGATGAAAATCGATTAAGGGAGTTCGACTAATTGTAGTAACTTTATGTGCTGCTGTCTGTACTGTATGTCTTTTATTTCATTCACAAAACCGACCTACTTAAGCTGAACTTAAACAAATAGGTACATTGTTATTGTTATGAAAAATCGTACCTACATTTGTTACACTATTCTAAAAATACTAAACATACAGTTATCAATACTAATGGGAGCATTCAAATCATTAAATACAAAACAATGAACAAATAGCGACATCAAAAGCATTTTTTTTAATATAAAACAAAAACATTAATATGTCAAACAGAACAGCCATCAATAATATGACATTTTTGTATGTAGGTGCAATATCGTCAAACACGGCTAAATAAAGTCCACTTCAAACCATGCACCCTGAATATTTTTGACACAAAAACTTTTATCAAAACACTATGCAAATAATAAAAAAATAACTGGGGGACACTCCACAATAATTTTTCGCTACATACGCGCGATCGAGTGACGGCTAACAAAGCAAAACCAAAAGCTAGATAAAAGCTTGCTACTATAACTACATTTTTGTGTAAACTAGTTATGTCGAACGGTTTCACCTGGCTCTTATAAAATTCATAGTGATATACTCGTGTAATAACATCTATTTATTAGGCCCCTCGCCCACGGCGACTTTTTGTAGCGATGCAGTCCCCATACTGTCGCGCGTAGGCATCTATACAGAAGCATAACTGTCGCTAGCCGTGTGCCCTCGCCTACGGGACCAGATTCAGTCGCGATGCAAACGCGATTCGGTCGCTATGTAAACGTTCGGTCAAGATACATGATACACTCTCCCTCCCTCTTATGTTCTTTCCCCGATGTCGGTTTTGTACCGATACAATCGCGATGCAGTAGCGTGTAGCAGACTAACACGCGTTAGTAGCTACAAAAAGTCGGCGTGGGCGAGGGGCCTTACAGATCGGGATATGCAGAGTCAGTATTTCCAGCATGTACAAATTAACTGATTTGGTTTAGTATATTGTGTAGCTACATCGATATTTACAATGTAAATGTAGATTTTATTAATAGTATGCGAATAGGGAAAGGATTATGGTTGATCCCGTTGTCACCAATGTGCTAATTCTTTAACTATACGCTTTTGTTAACATATGTACATAGCCACGAAATATGTATATGTAGTTAAGAGTGATATATTCGTCATTCTATTTCGTCGTCTAGTAGCCGCATGGCGCAACTGCAACGAGTCGAGCGAGTTTGCTTTCTAGATTTTAAGGAGTGTTCATGAAAGCCGCCTGGAGTCTGGAAGTTGGTGGAGACCCGTGCATTGGAGAGCTCTGTTCATGATTGATTGCCGATTGTCAACCCCGGTCGGTCTAAGAGGTCGGAGAGTGAGGGCCCAGCTGGCTGATCTCTATAAGAGGGAACATCCACCATGGCTCTACTTGGCGCCATGGCTTGGTCTGATACCAATATTAGAGCCATTTCCCAAATATATAAAGGTTAGCAACCAGTCTAACCAACAAAGGGTTCAGAGGAGTACCAGTGCTTTGCACGGAACAGGTGACTATCTGACCTCGTCAACCCAGTTAACTAGGCAACGCGATACCCTAAATAAATAGTGATATTGTTGCACCTAAAATTGTATGACGATAATTGTATGAATATACTTCCAGAGAAAAAGCCATGATTTTTGTGGTGATTTTAAGTTAGCCAAACAGTACAGAAAATATTAAAGCTGGTTAAGTCAATAAAAGGGTTTGTATTTTTCAAAATACAATGTGTGTATCTCCGCTTATGCTATTACGAAAATTGGCGCACTGATATTTTTAGCTTCACCTCCCCCCTTCCGAGAATCTCCTACTAAACAAAGTTTCGATACATTCTATTACTGAGACCAATGAATGGGTTAACAACGGACCGGTTTTTCGGAGAAAGTATCACTCTGCAAATGGCTGCGTGGCGCGTAAATGTAATTATTCTATTTATGTATACTATCAGACAAAGTCCAAAAAAAAAGAAAAAGACATACTTGGAAGTCGGTTAAAAATATTATAAACTAGCTGGAGAACTCGGAGAACTGGAGATTTTGGATGTTAAGATTTTACGTTTTATTTCACTTCAAACAAAATGTCTTTTCTACGTGACAAAGAAAACTTACGTCAATCACTCTCATTCTTCAATATTCAATCTGTCATTATGTCCATTGTCCGGTAAACAAATCTTGTTTCTGCTGCCTGCTGCCTCTAACTCCCCACCAATCTAAATCGGTTCAGACAATCTTTAAGCTATAGTGTAACTAACTAACGTATGGCATCAAACATGACGATGCACCATTCAACGATTGAGACTGCTATTTTTTTAAGTGATAATGAGTTAAACGGTATTAAAGCAATATATTTATAGAATATTTTTATCCGAGCTGTTGTTTTCTAATGATGAGTTTGTTGTAAACAAAGACCTCCGAAAACATTTATATCATGTATGCAACATCCCTAAATCTCCTCGTTTTAAAAATCGCTTTATTCTGTTCCAAGGTTTTAATGAGGATGGGTACAAAATCATGGAAAATGAGCGCTTCCGTTCCTAAACGTACCATGTAACATTTATCCTTATTATATAGCCTGCTACCGGATTTTCAACTTTATGATGTAGGGGATAAGGTCTACGATGTGTTTGAATGGGGCGTGATATCATTGCAAGTCATGTGTTCGAATTTGGGCAGATTCTTCTTTGTTACTTTCGGAAGTTTTGCTTCAGCTTGTTTCAGTAATTTCTCGTTACAATAAGCTCCCGCTTAAAAGTATTTCTTCCCCTTAAGTATTCCGTCTTGGGAGTCAATGTGTGCGTGACTATTTTGTTTTGTTTTATACAGGGTGGATGGTGCGTATGTTTTTGAATTGAGAATTTTGGAGTCAAAAATTATGCCTGTATTATTTGCATGCTTTCTCAAATTCATGGTAAAAAACTAGCAAGAAAATATATATTTCTTGTGCATCTCTTGCAAGACTTGAATTTTTGTTTGAGGACACTGTTACACAAGTAGGAAACACGTATACCTAGTGACAAAATATCATTTTTAACTAACATTGGATCTTGAAAAAAAAACACAGAATTTTCGGCGTTTTTTTATGGATAAACCTACTTGGTGCTGATATACCTTTTAGGATCGGTATAAGGATATTGGTATCTGACTGTAGTGTCTCAATAGGTCAATTCTTACATAATATACGTACGGTAGAATATAATAATCATTTAGCTAAAACAGTGACGTGCCCAATGTTAATTAAAACTAGAAATAAACGCACCTAACTTTCACTAACACAAATTGCATGGTTTATTTGTGGAGTTTTGTGTATACTCGTATATAATAAAATCCCAGCTCGTCTGTTAGATCTAACACACAGTTCTTTTATAGTCTAAATGAAATTTACGTAAAAAAAGAACCATTTAATTACCCTAGTTTCCATGTAAATATTTGACTTGACTTGACTTCGCTTATTCAGATCCAAAGTAGGTTGAGTTTTATCTACCTAACACTAGTAGTTCCACCCACCGCCCGAGGGAACTAAACTTCCTGCACCCGGATAAAAAGTAGCCTATGTTCTTTCTCAGACTAACTATCGCATCAGTCGTTTTGGCGTGAAAGCGTGACAAACAGACAGACAGACAGAGTTACTTTCACATTATTAGTAAGGAAAGAATAAGGAGGATAAGTCTGTCTACATCTCTTTTTATTCAAACTCTCCCAAGAACAGAAAATTGTGACGACCAAGTGAGGGTAGTTCAGAAACCCTGCACTTCACGGAGACGCCGCTAGCTGTCATCAGTCCATCCGTGACCACGATCGGTGTAATTCGGCCGAAACGTCGGGAGAAATAGAGGTAGCGTACATGCCTTTATAATTTTTCGTCGCGAGTAAGACCCGTGTCATGTGTATAATATCTCCCATAGCGGGTCTGCTGGAAGAGATTTCTTAAGAAATAAGCAGTGCCATTATGTTTATTGTTCTATTTTACTTCTTGTCTTATCTACTGTGTACATAAACTATTAAATAAAAAAGTTGTTGAGATGATCGTTTTAAAACAAACAAACATACCCTTTAGCTTTATACAACACTACTCCGTATGTCCGTATGGTCAAATGCAACTTAACACAGAAGTCAGCTTTAGGAAAACATGATTCTAAGTGAAATATTTCTGTCATCTGCAGACGACGGCAATTTTATCGCCCATATGACTGGCCACGGTAGACGGCGTTTAATCTATATCACTAACCAGCTTCTAGGAAACAACGGCGCTTGGTGTGGTAGTACAATATCATTTGGTTAATAACTATGCATTTATGGTGGAAAGTCTGTGAAATATTTAATTAATGTGTAAATTACCTTGGCTTGCTAGCTTTTGCTTTATTGTGTAAGCTTTACATTAAAATTATAAAAGTGTGACGTAAGTAATGTACTTGCTGTATAAGAAAATAGGCTAGTTTTAAATTGAGGTTTTTTTTTTTGGTTTAGTTGAATACGCTATAATCTCTTACTACATCAGATCCGGTTAAAAAAAAACCTTTTGTCTCGTTCTCCATTGCTTCACACGTCACGGAACTGCTTAAATAATATTAAGAGTTTCGCAGGAATGCCGTTCGACGCCAGCGAATCCCTCAGTTACGCGAAACCCGCACAACCAACATCTTTAAACAAATGACGATCGCCAGCTAGCAGCTGCAGCTGCCGCAAGCCGCAACCCTCGCGCGACAGTCGCTTGTTTCCACATTGTACCTTCAGAAGTTATCAAACGTACTTTTCAGTATGCTACCAAAATAGTATAACCAACCTATCATTCAAAGGTAGGCAAATACTGTTGGTGGTAGGTAGTAGACCTTATACCGATGCTTGTAAACCAGCAACCTCAAAACTAGTTATGCCTGTGGCTTTAGACCAACTGTAATCCAGCCTACTCCGTACTTCCAGTTAATAGCTACGAAACATAGGGCTCCCTCAATGAGAAGTAGTATCAAAGCCCTTTGCAGTACATTCTCGCTAATGTTGTTTGGTGGTGCTAGCTTCGAGAACAATGTTCTAAAATTGCAAGTTCCTGGAAACTTTTGAATACCAGACCAAGCTCTGCATGACCATATTGTTGATGGATTTATTTTATTATTTTGATCGTTGAATATTCGTGATGAAGTGAGTTTTTTGGAGTGATATGAAAGGTCTAAAATATAGATTAATAAAAAATGTTCAACGTATAGATATATTCCAAAAAAAAAATCGCAATCTCCATTTTTAATACATTATTCTACTCGTATACAACATGTTTTTTACGAAAAAGCAATTTCATAAAGAATTCAATAAAATAAATTGTATCACAAAAAATGTAAGTTACGGCAATCCATTTTGTGATTCAATAATTTCACTCACATCTCAAATGTGTTGAGAAAAAAGCAATTTTAATAGAATAAAATTCAAATATCATTTTGTATGTGAACTGTTTTCGATTTAAAATACAACTTGGAATATGTACAGCCCAAAGGTATCTTTCTCTAAATCAATTCGCAGTAGATTTTCAGGTAATTGATGGATATTTCATAAATATTGAGTAATTCCTTGGGGCTATTGATTCAACACACTATTTACAACCACAGCGCAAATTAGACGTGGTGATAATATAATACTTCAAGTCTTTGTTGTCTAAATATATTTAAAAAAACGCTTATAAAAGTAAGACAATACATTTTATTAGCAAGAATATGAAAAGGCGATTTTTTTTCAACAATAAGTAGAACATAGTTTTGACTGCTAAATGCAGTCAAAACTATGTTCTACTTCTTAAATAGAAGAAGTAAAATAATAAGTACGATATTATCATTATTTATAGTGGTAACAAGAAAATATGCAACTAAATTATTCGAATCCAAGTATGATTTGAATCAATCCATCAATTTTAAATCGAGTTATAAGACACGTGCACATTCGGTTACAGAAAACTATGGAGACTACACTAGGTTGCATAATTATGTTAGTCATGATTTCTGCGTCCTTTACAAAAGGTTCTAAACATTACTGTTGCATGCAAAACTTTAAATAATCAATGAAGCATAATATTTTTTTTACAAAAAGATAAAAAGTCACTTATTCAAAGTAGGCTGAAAATCAACACTTTTTGAAGGCAATTCTACAAAAGACAGCCCCAAAAACGGCCGCCCTTCACCACTTGTATTTACACCTATGTGTTTTCGCTGAGAAGAAGAAATGGTGGAACAAACTCCACAGCAACAATTCCAATATTTAAAAAAAAGTATTCCCATCTTGGCGCCAAAATTTTGAGCACCAAAGCTATTCCCATCTCAGCACCGATCGGTATTTAAATTTGGTGCCGAAAAAGTAACCAAAAAATAATATAACATTTTATTCCATTCAGTCAACAACACAACCAAAAACGACATCAAAAACAGCAACACAGTAACAAAATAATTCTACATAAAACCACTGCATTGCATCCCACTTCGTCCGCCGCAAAGCTAATAACATACTTCCTCACCTGGTGTCATTCGTGAGGTGAAAACCAACTTTACTGACTAATGCTCAACCAACTAAGTTACGTTCATCAAACAAGGAACTCTCCCCGTATGAGCCTCGCTTCCTTTGCTGAGCAAATCTAAGGAAATTGAGTTATGAATAAGATATTTTCCGTTCCTCGTACAAATGTGCGTTAAGAATGCAGATAGCGGTGCTTTGAAGTACTTATTAGGCAGTTGGTTTGTTTCAGCTGAGAATGGGTTGGGTTTTAAGTAGTTTTTAGTCTGCTACGTATTTTGGATAATTAGGTTTATTTGTCGTATATGAAACTTTTTGATAAAACTTTGTACTGCGTAAATCGATTTTCATTTGTTATAGCCAGGTAGCGATAATATCTAACAGTGCTTTGATAATAAATTACAGGATTTTTTATACATATTTACAACTTATTAATAAACATACACCAAAAAAAATTAATTACATCATCGTTACCTACCGGCACTGTACCCAGTAGTCTGGGAGCATTTATAATTTAATAATTATAATATGAGAGATCTTTTTGTAATACGAAATCAGAATAGAATAAAGAATTCCCGCTCATAAAATTAATAAAAAAGATCTTAGGTTTGGAGATATTATTTGTAACTCATTATAAATCCCTTTTCACACACCAACCTAAACAGTAGATCAAGCAGCCACCTCAGGCATACTGCATACAGTATGCAGGATACAATCGTTGCACAATACTACAAACTAATAGGCAATTAATTGTGGTCACAATGCAGCTTGATTACCGAGTCATTGTGGCTCGTGTAGGTGCCACCGACTAATCTGGACTACTAATTAATGTTCTGTGCTGTTTATCAGAGCTATAGTATAACAGTGTAACAATGAGAATGCATTTTTAAAGAATATTTTTGTTGAAAAGATAACTAAATCTAACCTTCTTTGATTATTGTGTGTGTGACTAGTGGTTTATGGCATTTATTTTCTTGTTAATTCTTCTGTATTGCTTATTGGCGCAATGGTCACCATGCTGCTGAATAGAAGGTTCCGAGTTCGATGACCGGTACAGTCAATATTTAGGTGATGAGCGCGTTTGTTGATGTTGTAATTAATATTATGCTCTGTTCATTAGTAGTATAGTATAACATAAACAAAAGAGAAAAACATCTTTAAAGTTTTCCGTCTCTGCATGACTTTTTGAACCTTTCTTCAACGTCTGAAGTCTTCAACTATTGATTATTAAAAGAGCTGATGAGGGATGGCACCTTAAGGTAGTTATAATTTCACTGCACACTACATAGCAAAACTATGACATAGTTATTGTCGATAGAATTTAAAAAATACTTGACCTTAATTCTTGCAAACCAAAACCCACTTTGTTCCTTCTAGAGGTATTTGTGCACCAGGGCCGCGGTAACTCTTGCGAACAACCCGCAGAATCTTGAATTGGGCTCTCGTCCGTATTAATCAAGGTACTCAATGTAGATCCTTCCTTAGAGCATAGATTTGAATCCATCTAATTGTTTGGATCCAACTTAAATAGTGCTTGAGACTTGATTCAGTAATACGGACCCAAATAATCTAGCTTTAATACGTTCTAGTGTTTAAATAGGTATGCTAAACAGTAGACGATCTTATTAACTGTTCTCACTTACAGTTTTCAGTGAAAATTCAATTTAAATTCCAAAATGTTCGATCTCAAGGGGGTTTTGAATAATTAAATGGTTCTGACCCCGATCCCTTGATAGTGAAGCTCTAAATTATTATTGTAATAAGGCTTTTCCATCATCCTCTGTTTGAGGAATAGGCTGAGAAGGGAATAATAATGAAAATGGTGTAATAATACTGGAGTATGTTGTTCTGGGCAATGATTTCTTCTTACAGCGAAAGGAGAACGAACATCGATCACTCCGGGCCGTTGGCAATTGTTTTTTTTAAATGCTTTCCTCAGTATCTGAAGTCGTTGAAATATCCATAAAGATGCATAGGTCTGCGAAAGGTCCCATATGGGACAGGTTTTATCAGAAGAGTCAAATATTACCCCACGATGTGGAAATGCGGCAAGACAAAATAAGTATAGTTAATGTTTTTGTTTTTCAAGTTTGATGAAAAACTCACTACAAGGTTCCATGTATTTTATTTCCTCAGAATATGTAAGAAGTAACAGAATGTTACAGAATAATAATACAATTTAAAATTATCATTAGCCTCTTTACTGTCCCGCCACAGGGCACAGGCCACATCTTATACAGTGAAAAAATGAGCATCAATCACCACGCTTGCTCATGGTGCATCAGCGATTTCAACCTTTTGAAGCTTACTCTTGATATTTTCTGTCATCAGTATTTAGAAAATACATAGGTATGCCTATTTTTTTTAAGTTTTATATATATTTATTTACAACTTATTTACAAACACTTTTTACATCATTAATAAAAGTAATATATATAATATTAAGTATTTACATAAAAATCTAAAAGGCGTTTAAATTTTATGCCTAGTTTAGAAAAAATGACTTACAACATAATTGATAAGTCATTAATAAATTATTATCAAGTCCACCAATTCAAATTTATGAAAACAAGACTCTTTTTGCTCTCCAAAAAAGCTAAAACCATCTCATCTTAAAATTGGTATCGCAGGCAATAAACCGGCGGCGCATCTAGGCTCGCGTGATGTACTCCCAGAGTGGCCGCGAGAGATTTATCGAGCTACTCCGACGTGAAACTGATTGCTTGTGCTGTAAATGTATGTACCATCTTGATTAGTTTAATAGTTTTGTGGTGGACGTGTGAAAGATATAATCATTTTGTAGGTAATTGAGTAGCTTTTGTCTTTACAGAGATTCACAGAAGAGATAAAGGTCGCAGGATTATATTTCTTTATTTAAGTACATGGAAAAGTTACAACTAAAACAACAAAAAGTAGCTCTATAATATACACCAGAAAGTCAATATCAAGTCTTCGCTTATAGCGACAGTCTGACTTAGCGCCAGTTTCACAGGGTATGGATAGCCACTATCTACAAGATAAATTCAAAAATGGAACAGAATTTTTATGAAATTATCTGCTTATATCTGATTGTGCCCTTAATTTAACAATAGGGATGCGGACAACTAGTCAAATTCAATACTTTTATAGAACTGTCAAAAACGGTTACTCTCTATGAAATTTGTATGAAAACACCACATATTTTTCACATCAATCCGTATACTTATTTCGATTATATTACCAATAAAAAAAAATAAAAACAGTTTTCGATTCAAAACGATAAATTAAACTGAAATTATTTTAAGATGCTTTACAAAATGAATATAATAAAGTATTTTATTTATGACCTAGTCCGCATACCAATTTTCTTCATGAAATTCGATATTTAATTACCTACTCATAGTTCTATTTTCAAAAAGACTACCAAGATATTTTTTTAAATTGCAAGAAAAGGAAAAAAGCCTTTGAGATAGCCAGTATCAATTGCCAAAGTTCTCATTGCGATTTTATTACTAAAGTTCCTGTCTCCAAAAATCTAATATCTTTGGGAGCGGGTTCTTCGAGATCTCGCTGTGTCCACTAATCAAGTAAGCTGGGGAAGTAATTAAACCGATGCGAACCCCACTCATTTAGCTTAAGGAAACTTAACTTTCTCTTAAGATGCGGTTCACTGATTTTGTTTCTTGTTTTTTAACTTTTCTGTTTTAGTATTCATTTGAACATCGAACCAGCTTATTATGTGAAGTATAGCGATTCATTTTTTAGAGTACTTTATGACATAAGGTGCTTTAAAATGTCACTTACATTCGTAGAATTAGGCATTTTAGCTAACAACATAGTCGCGAGATATAATTAATTTAAATTGCTATTGTGTTATATAAGGCACTACTATAAGAGAAGGTAAATAAGGAAAGAGTTTTTTTAATGATGTAAAATTGTTCGGTTGAGAGAAAAAAAAATGCTGCTTAAAATAGGGTGTGTTGTTATTGTAAGCTAGATAGTGTAATCTCTTTTTGATGTTGATGTCAGATTAGTAAGGACTCCAAAAGTAAACTAATGAACGATGAGACATAAATAAAATTGATTAAGACAGGATGGACATGCTATTATATAAAATTTCGTATCTATTACACTATACATATATAAGTTAAGAACGACTGAACTCATTTGAGATAAGCTTAGAACAAGAAGACGAACAAACAAAAAGACTTTTTTTCTCCATACGCGTACGGAAAGTTGTTACCTCGGTACGTCGGTGGAAGCCACTAAATAGTCCAGCCCTAGAAAATAATCAAAGTCAAAATAGAAGTCACCAAACCTTGTAGACCAGCCCTAACTATGAAATATTGAATCGTGGCCCGCACTAATAAAGGACAGTTACTTAATTGAAGGATCCAGTCAGTCTCTGGAAAGTCCAATCTTTCACCAACTATTATTTATACGCCCCATTTTGGAAGACTTCCAATTTAATTTGAGCTATTCTTCACACTCTTAGTTTATGGAGATAAAATTTGTTAGCTCTGATTCAGATTGATAGGTTGATAGCTATACTCTTTAGATGGATGAAAAAAAAATTGACGGTTGGAATTCTTTTTTTAAATAGGAATTGCTATCTACTGAAACATTTTATCTATTATGTTAATTATTATTGAACATCCTTGGCAGCCGTTACGGGTAATTAGAAACGAGAAAATCTAACGCCAGTCCAACCAAGGGGTATTGGGTTGGCCGGGTAACTGGGTTGAGTAGGTCAGATAGGCCGTCGCTCCTTGTATAACACTGGTACTCAGCTGAATCCGGTTAGACTGGAAGCCGACCCCAACATAGTTGGGAAAAGGCTCGGGAGATCATAATGTTAATTATGATTTAAAATTTTTTTCAACACAAATTAAAAAAATAATTTAATGCTAATAATAACCTACGAATTAAATATTATGAATTCCACGAAAATTAGGAAACCGTATTCCTGAAACCCATTTGGTACATTAATTTTAATTATGCTAATAACAAACGTCATGTTTCATAAGGACTAATATGAATTTGTGTTTGTGCTGTTTTAAATGCAGAATCGTTGTCATTCTTTGAAAGCTAATCAAGCAGTCTAAAGGCCGGTTTCAAAGGTAACGGATAGCCACTATCTACCAAATAAATTAAAAAATGGAACAGAATTTGTATGAAATTATCTGCCAGATAAACTATCTGGAACTTATCAGCAACCTGTGAAACCGGCCCTTGGTATCTCTTATCACAGCTACGTATGTATATTTAAAAATCTTACAAAAAACAACTTCGCAACGAACATACGCGAAGAAATATTTTGCATCGTATCAGCTTCCAGGCGTGTTCATGCATTTCTAATAAGAATTTAGTAACAGTACCGCTCACCACGTTCAATGTAACTACGAGTACATCGATTTGTGTCTTTAATATCTTAGGAAGCAATAACTGTGAATGTACGCCAGCATATCAAACTGATACTGTAAAATTTTCCCAATCAACTTTTGAACCATAACCCACTTTGATAAAGTTGAAAATCTATGTATTTAGCTGATGTGCTGGCGCCTGAACATGGGGTACAAAACGAACCGATGGATGATTGGGCCGAAAGGTGCTTAAGGGATCATAGACGGCAAGCGCAAACCTTCATCGTTGGTATCTCTCGTGGTCTCACAAAAGTTGGCGGACAACTGGTTGTTGTATAAAATCCCTATTTCCCTTGGTCATTTGGGTGATTTCACTTTTTTTGTTGTGTTTGTTATTGTCAGGATAAGGTTATTTTCAAAGAAAAAACACACAGGACAACGTATGTCGGCGCAGCTAGTTTTTAATAAATTAATAATTAAAAAAATACACTTAACTTTGCAATAATATATTAAATGTAAGGAAGTGCAAATATAATAAATAGATATTACACATAACAGAAAATATAAACATAATAACATAGACATATTTATAACATAGGTATGTATCGTACTTACTAATAAAGTTCGTTCTACACTGCATTTCAATTTAGCGTCCAATGAAAACAAAATGCATCGCCCGGGTACCCCATTATACGGATCGGTTCACAATTACGATATATCGATAGTACCCTCCCGGGCCCCTTGAGGGATTAAATCGATTTCCCCGGGAGATTCGAGCATTTTAATAAACAGGCAAGAGATTTAGACAATTATTTATTTTGGTTTCGAGCTTAGCGAGTAATTTAATCCTTGTAAGGATAAGGACTTCTTTACTTTTTCGTGTAAATGCTAAACTAACGTTGTCTGTTTGTCTGCCGGTATATTGCGTTTTTACGCCAAAACTACTGAACTGATTTAAATAAAAGATATTAGTATTATGGTTTAATCCAGTGCCTACATAAGTACAGCTTACCTAATAAATCTATATAAAATATAAAAAAGCGCAAATCTCAATAGCAGCTGAACCGAAGAATATTTCTTCAAGTAAGAGAATGGTTCTTATGGAGAGAAAAAAATAAAAAATGGTAAAAAGTGATTCACTGGGTCATAGTACTAAGGTTAGTATTTAAATCATAAGCTCTCCAAAATCCTTGCAAATAATAATCATCATCACCACATCAGCCATATGCCGTCCACTACTGATGATAAGGCTCCAACAATTAGCACAAACCAAACTGGTCTTGAGCAGATCAAACACATCCACAAAAAAAATATCAAAAAAAATATGTTATCCACAAAAAAATCTGAATAATCAAAATCTAACACAAAATAAACAAAATTAATGTTTAATCTCCAACAAAATTACGAGGAAACCTCGCTACGAAAACTGTTTGTGCTTCTTCGAAGACATTTATCTTATGCGTGATATTGAGGCACAATGGACTACGTTTTAAGTCATTTATTACAATAACGGCCGCCCGATAGGTAAATAATGCCTGTGTTACCAATTTTGGGAAAAAAGCGTCTGGTGTTGTCGAGCTACCAAGCTATGAAGGTTCCGTACGTTTTATCTTGATATTATAAGTTCTAACAAAATCAGGGCATCATATTTTCACAGGTCATCTAGTACATGCTAAGGGTCCTGTTTATCACAAAAAAAAGTTGAATTACCTAGGGGTATATAGGCTGGCGTTGTGCGTAAGAACACAATTACAATTTTTCCTAACATTAATAACATGATAATTAAATCAATACAAAATTATAGCTATTTAGATTTAAGATTTACATAGAACAGACATACATACAAACCGACAAACAACGATCAATTAAATACGTATAAAGGTTACTTGTTCCTAACGGAACCCTAAAAAAGGCCAATAACTAGGAAGGGCGAACCTTTGTTGAGTGATACATTTAATGAAAAGATCTCACAAAATGGCCGGCCTTAATAAAATACGTTTTCCGTGAATTCCGCGCGTTTCCTTAATTCTGAAATGTGTCCAAAGTTCCCTAATATTTCAGACCTCTTTGTAATTTTCATTAGAGATGATTATGACATTTTACCTTAAGCTTTTTTTTGACTTTATAAAAAAATAATCTACCTGTGTCACTTTGGGGAGCTTGATATACCGACGCCAGCACATCAAGGAACCCGAAACTGACAAATTTTCTAGTTCAAATTTGAACTATATGCTTCAGTGATGTAGTTAAAAATATATTAAGGAAATTTGACAGATTGTAGTAGCTTGATGTGCTGGCATCTATAAGAGTATAATTGTTTAAAATACCCTTATACAAATTTTATGAGTAAAACAAAAAGTAAAATAACTAAACATGTTCAAATAATGAAAAGGCAACTACATAATTATAATTCTGATTCGGTAAATAACAGCTTCTTATACAAATAAACCTTTAATTTGAACATAAAATCAATCACAGAATTACTCCTCGATCAGTAATAATTCCCTTAGAACCCCCACTTCACTAAAGACCGAAGCCTTAGACAATGGTAGGTACATGCATGGTGGTACAGAGCATTCGCCATAATACTAGTACCATCGCCCACAAACCTATCTGTATTTCGTGTAAAACCAATGTTATGCATGTACGTACGCTCAGGGTTGAAACTCGCAACATGTACCTAGATTTTGTTTTTCTTTTTTGAATTTTGAATTTGGTATTTGGTTGAATACGGTATTAAGAAATAGTCAAATTCAATACTTTTACTGAACTGTCAAAAAACAGTTCTCTGCAATTTTTATTAAAGTAAGAGCTCCGACATCATGGATTTTTCACGTCAACCTGTATACTTATTTTGCATATAAAAAAATTAAACAGTTTTTTCATCAAAACAATAAATTAAGATGACATTATTTTAAGATGCTTTTATAAGTTTCGCCATTTCATCTGCAATAAGAAGGGAAATTATATTTTATCTCACTAGATAACAATAATTATTCCATGTCCTGCTTCAACTTTTAATACAGTCATCTCCATAAAAAACACCCTTATATTCCCAGGAATACAAAAATAAATCTAAAACATTTTATAAATCTATGATCTAAAGTATAGCTATAGATTCACCTCGTCTTATGTTCATAAAATTCACTGTCATACTCATGACAATTACCAAAACCAAAACCATTATAAAACTAATTAAATCTACGTTACTCCAACCAAATCCTTGATCCAATTCACGCCATAATAAATAACACTGATACCCAAACGAAGCGTAATATCTTCCCTTAAAGCAATACTGCTTCAAAGAAAATGAATAGAAATTAAGAAAAGGGAGCAACCAAAATGATAATTATGGCAAGAAAATTAAAAGAACCATTAACGAAGACCCACATTTTATGCCACGGTATTAAAACAAATCTAAATTTCTCGTGATGGATACAATTGGGTTGTAATAGCTTAATGATTTAATTGATCGGTGTTATTAACGTTTGGGGGAATTTGGTTAGTCCTCCTGAGTGATACTTTGATTTAGGCATTTAACCCTTGGGCTGTCAGCCGGAGTCAACTGAATATTAGCTTAAAATCTGACAACGTCGCAAATAGCTGTCAGATATTTACCTGTTTTAATTAATTTCTCTCTAACACCGAATATATAGTTTTATATGTAAAAACGTATTTGGAAACTTTCCAAGTGCCTTTTTTACAAGTAAAACGTTTGAAACATCAAATTTAGTGTTTTAATTGCAATTCCTATTCAATGTGCACTACAGAGCCATATCTCTTACTTTCATATAGTAAATTGGCCAAATTAATTAAAACATGTAAATATTTGACAGCTATTTGCGACGTTGCCAACTTTCGGTACACGCGCTTTTAATTTTAGACTGGGGTTTTTAGCAATATCGGCGGCGCGTCCTGTTCCACGCGCTCCTCGAAGCTTCTCAGCAACATACGACCCCTTAGAGCCAGGGTCTGTTTGAGCTGCGGGTTGTTCGTAAGAGTTACCGTGGCTCTGGCACACAGGTTTCTCTAGAAGGAACATAGTGGGTTTTATTCAATAAGAGTCTGACACTCCCTCCAGCTGATTCCCCAGCGGCATTTTTAAGAACTTGGAGCAGTTCTTAAAAATGAGTGGTGTCACATTTGTGACAATGTGTATCATTATATCTCTGTCATACTTACGAAACTTTCTGTAATAGAAATACTTTAAGTTCGTTTGAGTATATTGGGGTAAATTTAATATAATTAAATATTTATTTAGGCCTTAATTAAGGCTCTAAAATTCCCTTAACTTTGATACTAATTTCAATTTAGTTTCAAACTATTCTAATCAATTTTGGGTTCGTAATTATTTTTCATTCAAATCTGTACTCAACTATACTTGATTCTCTGGAATATTACTCGTATAAGTATTTTAATATATATAATATTAAACATATGCGTATTATATTGCGTAATAGTTGAACCTGAGTTTAATATAATAATGTCTAACCCATTTTAATAAGTATATTTACAAGTTCAGATTAATTATATAATACACTCTCGTTAGGAACATACTTTTTTTAGCTAATCCATTTGTCAATAATAATTATTATCTTTAACACCTAACACAATGTAGGTAAGTCTGTGGAAGTCCCCATCTGGAAAATATTGCTGAGTTCATTCTGCCGCTGACTTCTAGAGTGATGCACCCGAAACTACCAAAAAAGTATTTATTTTCAGTGATTTCAGAAGTTTTTAAGTTATTTATTTCTTGCTTTTCAGCAATTCCGAAATTTCTATTTAGGATTCATGTACGAAAAAATATGAAAAAAGAACTTCCTTTACTGTTTAATTGACAACAGCCTTTTTGGAAAATCGATTAAAAAATAATTCGTCTGGCGCTGTTTTAAAAATATACATCGATATGATATACGTAATACTAATCACGGTCAACCCTACAAGAGGGTCAGTGGATGTCTCACGTGGCCGGAGTAGCCTATTAATTCAGTTTACATTGCAACTAGACGCGGAGGTACACCACCCTTAAATTATTTATAAGCTGGGCACATCACTAGTGATGCATAGACCATGCCTTGTCGACGTCACATACAGATTATATGGAAATCACGCCAAAAATACCCAAAATATACGAGGGAATATTTATGAGGCGGTTTTCTAGACAGCGAAATATAGTCTGGCGGGCTTTGGACAGTGCACTTAATTTTTGTGACTATTTTTCTGAATGGATCCGTTATGTCTTTTGACGTTTTAGTGGATGGTGTAATGAAGTGACAATTTTTAATGGTGGTCTTGTGATTAAGATGGCAGCTTTTGGTGTCTGAAAAATAGGATTAATGACAAGAAAGAACGGAGTAGGTGTAGGTACTATAGACTATTAAAACAGCTTGACAATATTCTGTCAAATAAATGAATTCTATTGTAAAAGTTGCTTGCATATTTTTTTTTTTTTTTTTGTAGAAATATTAAATGTGGCTATGCATTATGTATTCATTATGAACGGCTTTTCAGTTTTATTTAAGGCAGTATTTCTTAATCGCGTTGACAGTTGTGAAGTTACTAGTGAAACTCCAATGGTTTTGGCCCCGACCCGTGTGAATTACTCCGCACACGCGGGTAAAAGGTAACCCATAGCTGTCCTCGATAAATGGGCTATCTAACACTCTAAGAATCTCTTTCTTTAATCAGTCTAATAGTTCCTGAGGTTAGCACGTTTAAGAAAACAAACTATTCAGCTTTATTATATTAGTATCTACATTTTATCTGACTTTGACAAAAAATAAAGAGCGGATACAAGACCGATTTGTTAGAAATAGTTACAGTTAAAAATAACTAAGACTATATTTCACTGGACAAACTATTTACCGTAACATTAACGTTAAAACGCTTCATAGAACATTGCCTTCAGAAAACCCATCACAATGATCCAAGATTAATCAACAACATACAGACAACTACAAGCACATGAAACTGCCAAATGTTCCCAATCAACTTTGAACCATATGCTTCAGCGATAAAGTTGAAAATCTGTAAAGGAAATTTGACAGATTATAGTAGCTTGATGAACAGGCATCTGTACATAAAAATTATTTTATACGTAATGGAATGCCAAGGGGAATAGAGTGGAAATTTGATGAGAACCGTAATGACGGGGGGAGGGGTAACGAACCGTGACGTCAGACGTTTGACTCCACACTTTACGACTGGGACACAAGAAGATTTAGATACGATATCGTAAAGCACAGCTGATGGTCCAGCTAAGTGGAGTTGGCTTGTATCTTGCCAAAAGAAAATTATAGTAGAAGCAATTTGGGATGGAGCTAAAAATGTAATCAGTCGTCTAGATATAAAGCCGAAGAGTTTGCTAATTCGTCTTTTGCAATCTCAAGAACTTATTAACTTAGACCGATTTAAAATTGCTAAAAAGTTTCCCTGTTTGTCCGTTGCAACCTCAGGAACTGCTAGACCAAAATTACAAATTCATTCCGGTGTTATATTATAGCCCATTAGTAAGGCTTTTTTTTATCCGGATGTGCGGAGTAGTTCCCATGGGATACATGTAAAACTGCTGTCGAAAGCCAGTGTTTACGTGAATGTAATAGGTTAGTTTAATGAAATTACGATTCTGTTATTTATTTAGAAAGCTTCATTTTATACTTCAATTACAAATAATTATTTCTTTTATGAATTTCTCACATTTCATTTTGTAACAAAGCGTCACCACCCGTAATTAAAACCATACAACCTCCTCCAAACCCCATTGGTATTTCGAACATCCCACATCGCGTCACCATGATGACTTTCTTTAAGGAACTCGAATGTCCCCCCACTTTGCCTAAGTGTCCATATAACATTACACAGGGTATATTTGTACCCCTCACTTTTCATGGCAAAAAATTCATTAAAAACTCACACCTCCATTCCGAAATTCTTTTGAAAGAATTCCTGTTTTATTTCCTCATTCATAATTTCAATGAGAATAAAATATTTTTGTTTTTAATTTAGGTAGATTTTAATTTGACTTGTTGCTGCTTAGTGAGTGTTTTCAAAGATAAGAAAGACGAGGTTTTATTTAATTATATTTTTGTATAATAAGCAGCCGAGTTGGGGCCCGTTTCACAACGTTCGATTGGCCACTATCTGCGGAATAAATTCAAAAATGAAACGTACAATTCGTATGAAACTATCTACCAAACAAATTAACTGGAACTTATCCATAGATGGTGAAACAGGCCATTAGTATATTTTGTTATTAAATATAAACCATTTCATCCATATTGTTATCTTAACCGTACGTAGTCATTGTATGGAAGCGCCTACAGAGGTGATTTTCGACTCCCGTCGGCCGACAGCGTTACATACGGTTTGGGCCGACCACCAACACTGTCGCGGTGGATGCGCTCCCAACGAAGGTCGTCCAAAGTCGTTTGACGCCCACGTCTGTTCGACCGTCCACCGCAGCTGGATTGGTCCAGCCTAACCGTCGACAGAGGTCACCTTGGGGTCGGACCTCTGTCGACGGTTAGGTTGAATCGTGAAGATTTTTTTTAAAGTCCGTCATATTTGTACTTCCCACTACAGTCAAAACGTAGGACACTGTAGGTACCTATTTACAATATCTGCATTATGTTTTACAATACCTACTAAATTACGTGTATATTTTATTATAGACAGTGAATTAATTTATTCAGTTCAGACATGTTAGCCGCACTGTCTAGGTCTTGTCAGTTTGTAGATCATAACAATGCCTGCACCACTTTCACATGCTGGCAGGAATCCAAAAAGGACTTCTATAGCACTCGAGCCGTAGTTTGAGGCATGGTCATAAGAAATCTTCAGATAAAATATAGCTGCAATATTCTTTTAAAAAGAATAATTGCCCGTTGCATTCGGGTTTTTATAATTTATACTTTTAAGTATGTCAAGAATGTACATATGAAGGTATCTACCTAATATATTAACATTAAAAAACTTAATTAAGAAATGGCGTCAAAAAATTCCTTCTTAATTTAATGATAGTTATTATTTGTACACTTTCAAGACCGCAATCAATAAATTTTAAATATTTATCGGAAAAAACAATTGTCATTGTTATTATTGGCCCACGATGTCAATTTTAACTTCTCATACATTTGTTTGTTTATTAAAATGTTACTTTCTATTGATTTTTCGATCCTTGAATTAGTATCAATATTGAGATTTTTTTATAGTTGCGGATACCCTGCCAAACATAAGTTTTGAGACAACTTCTAGGGCAACTTTCACCGGTTACGGATAGCCACTATCTACCAGATAAATTAAAAAATGGAACAAAATTTATATAAAGTTATCTGCCAGATAAACTATCTGGAACTTATCCGTAACCGGTGGAACTGGCCGTTAGTGTGCCAAAATACACGTTTCATTCATCATCTCCTGAGCCTTTTCCCAAATATGTTGGGGTCGGCTTCCAGTCTAACCGGATTCAGCTGAGTACCAGTGTTTTACAAGGAGCGACTGCCTATCTGGCCTCTTCAACCCAGTTACCCGGGCAACCCTATACCCCTTGGTTAGACTATGAGCTACTAAGACTATCAGCTATGAGCATTCTCACCTAATTTAACATGACAGTACTAGCCCTACTTCTTATTGAACAAGCTATTGTCAGTCACAATAAATTACATTGATTCATAGGTTAGAGCTCTTAATAACCATTAAATGGTTTACTCAAATCAAATTATATTCACACTCCAGAGCTATTTTCAAATCAATATTGATAAAATTAGACATTCAGCTCAATAATTGAATTTATTGAACGTACAGTCACGTGCATAAAAGTTATCACACACTGGGTATTTATTCTTTAAGAAAAGCGAGACTAGTCAAGAATGTAACAAGAACCTGTCATAATTCTATATCTTGAAGTGGTAGAGTGAAATTAACAAATTAACGATAAAACGTCCCAATTTGAAGATAAGAATGTTCCACGGGAATTGTGAATAAATTCCTTGAGGCATATAAGCAATATATTTACTGCATTGCTGGTTTTACATTTCAATTTATTTTCTTTATTTTTTCAATTAAAATATTTTATTAAATTCACGTAAATTTCTTCTTTCATTTCAATTTAAATGACTACATTTAAAAAATAAGTATATGACGAGAACCTACCCAGCCAATCTTCATAACCTCAATTTAGTCCTTAAAAGGTAAACCTTTTTTGCAAGTGACTGTACCATTTTCATTTCATGATACCTACTCAAATTAATAGTGAAAACACTTTACCAGTACTAAAGCCATTATAATCAAATTCACATTGAATTGAATCACACTGATAATAAAGTTAGACGATACGATTTTTGTCTCTTTCTCAAACCCAGCTGCGATATAGCGCTATCTCTCTGTTTATGCACACATTGTTTTGAATATTACTAAATTAAGCTGTTTGTATGCATTCATGGAAGCATTGTCCTGTAATTCAGGACGTTTCACAGAGCTATAGTAAAACAATGCTTATTATTTTGATCATCGGAAATGGGTGAGCCTTTGTTTCTGCGTGCACGTGAGCGTGTGTGTGTGTGATTTTTAAAATATATAAATAAAAATATAAATATATTTTTGTGTACCTATAACCACCTAGGATTGAACAAGTCCTTTGTTAGCTATTGATTAATACTAATCAATGAATATTGACGCTTCCAGTGACTCAAAGCCTGGCTATTACTTTGGTCAGAGAATAAGCATTACCATACAACGTGGCAATGCTGCCAGCCTCTTGGGTACGCTTCCAGTAGACAGCGATGGGGATGGGTTTTCCGATGCTATTTAGTTATTTATGTTTACTAGTTACAGTTCATTAGTTTTAAGTATTTTTTTATTATAGTAAGTAACGAATTTAAAGTTAAGAATCTCAATAAAAAAATAACTTAATATCAAAAACAAAAAATCATGCCATGTAAAATTGAGGCAAGTTACATTCTCTTCCCATTTTATTTATACACAGTGTACCATTTAAATTATAACGATTACACAATCAATGTTTATTTCGAGCCCACAAATCAAAATTCCAACAGGTACTTCTCAAAAACGCTGTCACGACCGTAATAAAATTAATGACATAAATCCATAACAATTTAGAGGCTGTCACCGCAGCCATCAATACCTTTCCGATTGATTCAATTTTAGCCTCGGCAATAAGCAGTCCTGTCATCGGTGACCAAAATTAAAATCCTTGAGGTGTCCGTGATCCCGGCGATGTCCGTGATCCCGGGTTGAGAATACGATTACTCGATTACCGAGCTCCCTGGGCGACGTTTTTCATCACGGTTTGGAATTTTCGTGTCGAAATCACGTTTTCAATTGGCATCGATTCTTTTAGGGTCGGTTGTAACAGAGTTCAATGTCATTTTTTATTTAGGCAAGTATTTTTTTACGAATATTCGTGTTTAGGTGTAGGGGTAGGGCGGAATGGTTATATTTTGTTTATTAGCTCTGTAGTTGCAAGCTTTACATAAATGATGGTGAATTTATGCATGTAGACCTAATATTGCTTTTTTAAGGAGTTTTTATGCAATAGAGTAAGAACATGATGTATGTTATAATAATCACGTCCATACCGATTGTCGGATATGGCGACTTTGCTCTCTACGGAGGTCAGCTAGCTGCGCAGGACAATTGGGATGCGGACTGGGTCATAAATAAAATACATTATCATATTCATTTTGTAAAGCATCTTAAAATAATGTCAGTTTAATTTATCGTTTTGAAATGAAAACTGTTTTTATTATTTTTATTGGTAATATAATCGAAATAAGTATACGGATTGATGTGAAAAATCTGTGACACAAATGTGTGACAATCTGTCATATGTGGTGTTTTCATACAAATTTCATAGAGAGTAACCTTTTTTTACAGTTCTATAAAAGTATTGAATTTGACTAGTTGTCCGCATCCCTGTTGTAGAACACTAGCGTTTGCGCAGACAGGTGCATGCTCCACTCCCTTATTTCATAGCCCTATGGTTTCCGGCAATCTGATACGACCGAAGAGATCAGGTTGTGAGCCAACATTTACGTGCTCTCCGATACACGGGTGTATCACCACCAACTACTAGAATCCGGACTTTAGAGCTGCACGGTAATCGAACCCGAACACAGCTGGGTTGATGTATCAAGCGTTCATACCATGCCGAGTCAGTTACCGAACCCTCGCTTGAAATTAATAAACTTATCCTACCTATATTAAATGAGCTTAATATAATTAACCAAATATGAATATATTTGGTATACAGCTTGTGGCATAAACGGTTACTTCAGGATAAACAAACAGAATGTTTTGTTTATAATATAAATACATATCTAGGTATATAATATGTATACATAATATTTACCATAGCCGAACCCAAAATTAAACAAGCGAAATAGTTTCTGAAACTAGAACATGAACTCCAGCTTGAGTTTACCTCAAAATTGCTGTTTATCGCTTTGTAAATAACCAAAAACCTATTCCTGGGACTAAAAGTTGGTCCTAACCTTCCAACTTTGTTCCAAAACTGTGATTAAACCTTCATGAAAAGAATTTTGAGACTAAAATCGGGGAACCATAGAATAAGTTGGTCCATTGTTCTCTTGGGGTTCTGTACACTAAAATTTGTAGTTTAGGGACGAACAAGAAACCCTTTTTAGTTAAGGGTAGCTAATTTAAAAAAATATATTGAACTGTAATACTTGGACAAAAGAGCATGTAGTTGAAGTATTAAGTTCATTTTCAATATTCCATTGTATTTGTTCATCACTGTTTCTTTATACTTGCTTTATACCCTTAACACAAGAAAGCTAGCTAATTACTTTGAATTTACGATAATTATCAATAACGACGATACTTATAAAAAATACTGACCAATTCCATTCAATATCCTTACATCAGCATTCTAAACGATAATTCTATTTTTATATTAACTCTATGTATATTAATACTATTTATAAATCTTTTCAATATACTCAACTTTGGTGTACCTTCACGCACACCTTGCTTTGTACCTACCGATACCATGTCAGCGTTTTCCTGGATAATATGTCTGCAGATTTTTTAGTTTTCCTGGATAATATTGTGGCAAAACTGTATTTGTTCTAACGCTATCAAAGAAAGTTAGCCAGAAAGACAGCCAGCACATCATGCTACCCGAAACTGTCACATTTTCTCAATCAACTTTGAACCATATGGTTCAGCTATAAATATGTAGGTAGGTACTATTAAGGAAATATGACAGATTGTAGTAGCTTGATGTTCTGGCGTCTGTACACCTTATTGACTTTTGTAGGTCACTCTTCTACTTTTTTAAGACTTACAACTGTTTAGATGAATAAGAACAATGCAGTTCAAAAGAACAAAACCGAATTCAACAAAAAATACCATAATATGGTGATGGTCGTGGTATTTACAAAGGCTGGTGACATTTAGCCCGACGCTCTGCCCCAGGCTACGGACCGCACAAAGATAGATAAACAATGTGTTTTCATAGTAACCAAGTTGTATGTTGACTCATCACCTAAAAGCCTAGCGAGCTTGTTTTTTGTAGACGACACGACAACGATTCGGGGAATAGAACTCATGTTTTATCTATGTATGTAGCTGTTTAGGACAAAAATCCAAAATTACAACGACAATAATTTTGCATCTAAAACATCTTTGAGTGGTACTAACAAAATTCATAATACTTATACAAATAATTACCTAGTCCCAACCCAGCTATCGAACCTATGTAGAACATACGCATAACAGTCTCACTTGCTTGCTTACAAACAACAAATACTGTTTAAAATAAACATTCTTGTGAACTGTACAAAACAGCAAGGATATAAGCAGCGAGTTGCAATACAGAAAACTTGTATCATGGAACAGGGCAGACACACAGAACTTTTCTCTTTATATTATTAGCATAAACACAAACGTATGCATATCGTTAGCTGAACTTCCTACCATTACACTCGATGTCAAAGAAACTGAGCTAAAGAAATTCCAGTTAAACTTTCCATCAATTTATTTCTTTGATATTTTTTTTATCATTTCTTTAAGCTTGTTACGTGGAAAAAATTTAATATCCTCAAATACATCCAAAAGCGAGTTATGATTAAACATTCTACTGATATATTACAAACGTTTTCTTAAGAATTCACGCAGAGATGTATTATTAAATTCTACAAACACGGATGCTTTTTCTTAGAAATAAAAGCGGCGATGTGAAATGAAGATGTATTATTTTTTAATTTTATGAAAAAAGAACGGGAAACATTGTTCAATAACTCCTTAGTCTCCGGGCAAAGAAAGAATGATGATTAAATACCTTACACAAGACAAACCTGGTTGGAAGGAGTCGTGGAATTTGGAACACATGTTTGCATGAGAGCTATGACAACTATGGGGGTCTCCGCATATTCATGGTATTTACACACCAAGGTACTTCACTTTTAAATCTAAGGCGTCAGAAGAAACTTACTTTGGCCCTGGCAGACAGGGATCTCCAGAAAAAAAAATTGTGAGTTTTGATTTGCAACGAAAAAAAAGCGTCAAGAGTATGTCTAGATCTAGATTTCAGATGAAAAAGTGATGAAAGAATTTCTGTCAATAGCTTTTGAAATTCGCGTTTTAGATCAAAGATCTACATAGAGCTTGTGATTTTCAAATATTTTATACCGGCCTTTATCTGCAATAATCCTAGACTAAAGAATCTAAATAGGTACGACCGGAGAGAGATCAGGTGAAGGACCGACATTTATCTCTCCGATTCACGGGTATCTCAATGACCAACTTCCAGACTTTTTTGTGCAAGTTCCTTAAACCGACCGACCCGGGAATCGAACCCGAGACTCGCGCCATGTGACGTCTAGGCCAACGAAACAGTTAAAAAATCTACTCATAATAAAAATGTTTAGAAGTCAATGACTCCACAGTATCAATGTTCATCAATCATTAGCAGTGACTCGTAATCGATTCTTACATGCCAAACTCGATATCGGCCGTCACTCACACCGACCAGATTTCGTGCTGCTACTGTTATTTATTGCGGTTTTGTGATCGTGTGTAATTGATGACGCAGGTTGGTAAAAATACAGGAATTGTGATTGAAGATTTCCCTTAGAAATTGTATAAAGAATACCTAAACAAACTAAGTACGAAAGGTTCTTACAGAAAACATTATTCATTCGTTTTGAGGGTTTCTAAGAATATTGTTTCGGATTCCATTTATTGTCTGTCTCAACTGACAACTTTTTTATCAAGGATAAGAAAAACACAACTTGATTATAAAATTCATATAAATGAAATGATAAGTACAAGTAATCATTGACATATTTCTTGTCCCATTACTGGGCACAGGCTTCCTCTCACACAGAGAAGGATTAAGAATTAATCACTACGCTTGCTCAATGCTGGTCCGAGATTTCAGACTTTATAGTTTTGTCATTAGTGTCCAAGATATACTTAAAAAGTATATATAGGTAACTCAGAAAAATTGTATTGATACATGCGTGACCTGGAGTAGAACCCATACTTAATACACTCATACTTAAGAGGCTGGTGCTTTAACCACTTGGACATTACAACTGTTTTGGCATATGCAGTACATATATTATGTATCTATAGATGCATGTAGCCGAAGGGTCGAAAAACCACATCAATAATCAACTACCAAATGAAATGACCTTGAAATACTCCCCAATATCCAATCAAAGCCTCAACCCCCGTAACGTAAACGAAACAACTTCATAACGAGCTTATAACCCTAACAACGCTGTCGCCGCGGGTCCGCGTCCCGTCCCTTCGCACGTCCGATTACATTCCCACCCTTAATAAGATTATTTTATGACAGCATTATGGTAGATGTATTACCCTTAAATGGATTTTCTACGTCATGCCCGGAATATGTTGTAAGAGCTTTACGAATAATTATATTATGTATCTTTCAGCGATAAGCCAATTTAGGGTCTGTTGTCTGTGGTACTTAATTACTATTTTCTTTGTTATCCTACTTCACATATCCGAATAAATAATTTTGTTAAAATAATTATTTGATTCTTCAAATGAATTTATCAGCTGTTGATGTCCATGAAACAACTAGATTACGGCCAGCTAAATATTTTACTGTCTGCGGGAGCTCTAAAAACCGTATCGATAGACTAAAGAAGAATAAAATGTTGAGATTAGTCAAAATGTTCTTATCAATCTATGCCAATATTTATAAAGAGAGAGACAGCTAAAGAGTTAGTTTCCTTGAAGATGCTAAACTCTGGAACTACTGGTTCGATTTGAAAAAAATCTTCTGAATGGCGGAAAAGTTGTTTTTTTTCTCAAACTCAACGTTTCGGCTATATTTATGTCACTTTTAACAACTGGATTGCATTTTTGACCTATTTCAAACCCATGTAAGTTTTTACATAATAGCTCCTCAGAGAAAATTGAAGAAAGGTTTTAATCTATCAATAAAGTATTTTTTATTCCAGTAACAAACAAATAACTTGAAGCCTGAAGATATTGTATCAATGGCGCTAGTTAAAAGAAAATCTTCGTTTATTAGTAACACGCCATAAAGACGATCATGGGATTATTTATGGCGAAGAGGGTGAGTATTGCTATCAATGAGATAACATGATCCCTAATCAAGATTATAGCTATATCTTTAATATTGGGATGAACCATTCTAGATTTAGAATTTATGTGCAACTAGCTGACACAGCACACTTCGTACCAAGTTGGTTTTGTTTTTAATTCTTTTATTAAGTATTTCTTTCTTTCCTGAGAACCATCCTCTACTTTTTTCTTGAGGGAAATCCCGCTGAGGGTGCAGCTGGAGTATCAGACTCCTAATAACTAAAACCGATAAACCTATTCCTTCTGGAGGGCCCTTGTGTACTAGGGCCATGGTTACTCTTACGAACAACCTGCAGCCCCGGCAGAACCATCCTCTATTTCAAGAAATATCTTTAAAAAAGGATTTGCAACATCGTTTCAGCCGGTCTCGAGATTTGCTCTTATCAACACATTCACCAATCCATTTTTACATTATACATAGATGCATTGTTTATTCAAAGAAGTGTTGCCATACCACAGAAATTTACTTGCACTTAAAAATAAAAGATATATTTAATATTCTTCTTAAAAACCTTCTAATTATCTTAATTAAGTATCACATCACTTCCTAACATAGCTTTCTCTGAAAAAGAAAACTCCAGCTTCGTCCTCACCTTACAAAATCTCCAAATAACATTGTGAATAGCCGTGTACTTATGACACTACATAAATAAGGAATAAAAACGCTCAAGTACTGAAGTGTCCGCTTTGATGCGTACGATCGTGGCAAAGGGCTCTCCACGTCGTACGGAATTTATAAGGGCCCATACTTGGAATGGAGGAGGTAATGTTAGCGCTTGTCCAAAGATTAGGTGTTTTTAATCATTTAAAAAATAATCTTGAAGGAAATTAGAGAATTGTTTGTTATGCTTATTTGATTTATTTAACGGCTAGTTAGAGGCATACGCTCGGTCTTCCGTAAGCCTATTGTTTCTCTTTATAGAAATCGGGCATTAGTCACGGATTTGACTGATAAGAAACAAACCTCCTTTAATCAAACGAGGCTAGTGTTTAATTACATCACTTCTATACCAAATTATCATCTAAAATGTAATGTATAACTGCAGACGCCAGCACATCTTGATGTGCTACTACAATGTTTCAAATTTACTTAATAGATTTTCAACTTCATCGCTTAAGCATATTATTCAAAGTTGATTGGGATAATTATTTCAAAATACATTGGAATTGCGTTTTGATGGTTGTCTTTTGTACAGACGCCAGCACATCAAGTTACTACAATCTGTCAAATTCTTATAAAAGGTTTTCAACATAAGACACTTAAGCATATTGTTCAAAATTAATTGTGAAGATTTTCCATTTTCGGTTAGCTTGATGTGCTTGCGTCTATACTTGAAAACAAATCACAAGCATTATCTACTCCTTACAACCTTAATATTCACACCAATTCAACGAATTCCATAATCAAACTCCTTTAAAAGCAGACTACACATCCCCTTCATGTGAATTTACAAACAAAAGTTCCCTCGTACGTTCAACAACAGTATTCCAAGAACCGCATCAGACATTCCCACTTACAAAACACGGTATTAAAGATCTTCTCAGACAACAAATCTACATATTTTTCAAAGCAGCGACGAATTGCAAAACGTGTATCGTTTAGAACAAGCGCTAGAACACTGGGGTATGAATATGATAATGTATGGTGCATGAGGAGTGATGTTACAGAGTGCTCACGTGAGAGGTGTACGGCAATTATTTTTTTTATCAATAAATTCATTAAATTAGAAGGGTGACACAATATACTCTGTATAAGTATTATAAAGCTAGAAAATTTTTAGTAACTAATCCGATTTGCAAAATTCTTTCACTGTCTGATAGATAGTTCATTGAAAGAGGAAGGCTATATAGGCTACTTTTTATTCGAGTGCATGAAAAGGTTTCTATAGAAACACACATATTAAAAACATAATTTTTCAATATCACTTCAGCAGCACTTTTTCTAATAACTAAGAACATCAACAACAACAACATTTATTACAACTCAATCTCTACTAAACTATTTTATTCAAATCTTTAGCGTAAACAAAATATTTAATTTGCAGAAGAGAAGAATAGTTTTTAACAGAAAATCAATCAAAATGGAATAGAAATTCCACGTGGCAAAACACAGTGTACTCTCTGGTAAATGTTTACTCATGGTCCCTAGCCGCTTGCCCTAACGTTTACACACTCACCATGATTAACGTGTTATTTAGGACAATGTCCTGCTAAATTATGACGGCTATTTATTTTAGAGATTGCGCTGCCGTACGGAATTTCCGGACGCTCAGATTCCGTGCAAGTCACGACTGGAATTATTTCAACGCCAACTAACTGGCTTGTGGCATAAATGCGTAGAATTAAAGCTCTGCTCTTTTACATTTTAATTGAATTTAAATATAAGATTGAATTGATATGTTAGACTGTAAACTTGTAAAAAAAACGAGTACCTTATAAATATACGTCATCTGCCTAGGCTTTTCCTAAGCTATATTGGGGTTGGCTACCACCAGTGTTTTACGTGGAGTGACTGCCTGTCTGACCTCCTCATGCCAGTTACCTGGGCAACCCTATACCCCACGGTATCGGACTGGTTGCTTAACCTTATGATGGATCGATCCGTGCGGCTCTTGCTTAGCCACGAGCTCCTCTCGAACCAACCGCGCTAAGCGTTGCTTAACCTTAGAAATATTGTTTGCCAAAAAAAAACTCTTGTCATTCATAACTCAACCAGACTGATACTAAATCATTATTTTCAGCCTAGTATATATATTTGTCTCTTTCATTTAATATTTTACTTTTGCAATGACTAAATGAGGAACGTATCAATTATGGAAAAATTATAAATACTTTTGAGTCTATGTCGACGATTTCCTTATATCTTAAATCAAAATTAAATGAACTACCCACGTTGGTAACTTAATAGTATCTATCAAGGGAGAAATTTTAAATATTCTGATGAATCATGTCTTATTCAACCATACATCTCTGTCAGGCGTCATCCCAGTTTCCTCTCCGCTGTACTTGAACAATCCATCTTATTTTTCGTCTATTATTATAACCATTCATATACTCACTCAAAAATGTGTTATTCTTCTGAATGACGAGCGACTGACGCTCACATATTCTCTAAGAAAAATACATCTGTAACACGATCAAATACTGACTCTTTAAATTGGCAACTTATTCATTTGAATTATACACCGTGACTTTTTATTCGTCTTTCATCGGAAGCCCAGTTCAAGTATCCAATGGCTGGCTACTCATCCGCATAGTCTTTTCCCAAGCTATGTTGGAGCCAGTCTTAACCGGATGCAGCTGAGTACCAGTGTTCTACGTGCGACTACCTGTCGGACCTCCTCAACCTAGATACCTGGGCAACCCAATACTCGCTGGTCAGGAGTTGTCAGTCTTCCTGGCTTCTGACTACCCCTAACGACTGCCAAAGATCTACAAATGACAGCCGGGATCCACCAATTTCCTTCCTAAATACGGAGGAGCTCGTCTTGACAAGATGGTCACCCACCCACAGACCGACTGCGCCAAGCGTTGCTTAACCTTATGATCGGTGGATCCGTGCAGCTGTTACTTAGCCACGAGCTCCTCTCCATATCACTGGCTGACTGGCTAGTATTTCACGTCGGATACACTGAGTAGACCACTTTTGTAAGACAACAAAAAAGTCACGGTGTATAGTCATGAATTTTCACGGAATTAACTGCGAAACATCACATTATTAAGCTCGAGAAAACAATATTTCCTCATCTACCCTCCGAGCTGTTCGTAGCAATAAACCACAATAATTTATAATAAAAACAGGGAATATCTCAAGCAACATTTCCAATTTTCACAATAAATCGAATAGCTTTACAAAAAGTGTAAACTCCAAGAACATTTCCTTCCTTTTATTAGTTATTGTCTAGCCAATCTCTGAGGTTTTAAAAACAATGTTCTGAAATGATTTACAACGACTCCACATCGCGCCGTTTGGTTTTATTTTAAATTGTGATTGGAGAAATGGTTCTATGATTCTCTACAACACCGAAGCTAAGATTTTTCATTTTATTACTTAAATAAGTATTTGTAAATGTAATAAATAATACACAAAATGGTTTGATATTTTCCATTAAGTATTAACTAAAACTTACTAATCTTGGTCACCAATGGCTGATTAAAGGTGACGGAAAATATCTCGAGGAAATTTGGACTATAAAGTCTGAAAACAGCAAACTGCATTAAGCAAGCGTGGTGATAACGCTCAATCCTTCTCTGTGTGAGAAGAGGCCCGTGCCTAGCAGTAGAAGAAAAAAAAGGTGATAATGAACTAAAAGTACCATTTGAACTTACAATACCTTTTAATTTTTGGGATAAATGGTACAGACGCCTGAACATCAAGCTACTACAAACTGACCAACTTTAATAGATTTTTAACTTTATCGCTGAAGCATAATATGGTTCAAAGTTGTTTGGGAAAATTTGTCATTTTCGTCATTAGCTGACAAAACATGCATAAAAATCAATTTAAATAACCTAAAAGTAAGCCGTGAATCCAATATAATTATGAATTTTGTTAGTTTCATTGTGTGATATTAATCCCCCGGATTAAAGCCTCCTATTATTTTTATTCGCTATTGAATATGAATCACTGTTGTTGAATAATGAGCGAATTTTTCGACGTCACTGCAGTAGCCTGATAGGCACTCAAAATATTGACCATCGCGTTTAATGTTATCCGAAAAGTTCGGGAAACGAAGCTTTTCAGTTCATACTAAAGGTTTGTTTTTAACATCACAAATATTGGCATTTGTGAATGAAAAGACAAAATTTTTGCACGTTGTTTGTATAATTTTTGTGTTTGCTACGCTAACGCTGGAAAAAGTATTGCTCAGAATATGAAGAATAGAGAGATTGTTGATTGTACAACAAACTAATAATTTATTGGTCCGTGATAATGTCTTGTCACAAACATAATTATGGTCACCCTATTAGCGAGTACAACGTCCTGTGCAGTTTTGAATTATAAATGCTAACTATTCTATGAATATTATTCCCATTGGTTTAAAATATTAATTTGTTATACAGAGTTTGGTTTAATACCAATGTTGTTTATGAACGCGAAATTGTTATTGTTTCTGAACTTCGTACATTATTAATTATGATGGTAATTAGTTTAGAATTAGAAACGTAACTAAATTATTATTATGAAGTTCTTAATATTGTTATCTATTTTTTCATTTTTATTTATGCTATTTATACTTATGTGTATGTACTTATATACAAACTTAATACCTACTTAATGAATTAAACTTAAAATATGGCTAATAAAAAATTGTAATATTTTTTTTTCTAAAGCTTCAGGATATAATATATTTTTACTGTTTCTCATGACTAGGAGGACATAACTGATTAGTTATAAATACATCAACACGTTACCGAGTTTGTAATAATATACACCCGCACACTTGGCAGTAATCACTTCAAGCCAAATCACTAAATAATCCACCCGTACGGTTAGGTACCAGGATAGCAGATGTGCGAGGCAATGTGTAAACACGCGTGAAAGTGCCCAGTCAGCGGCACGCCTGCGGTTTTCGTGGCACGTCAAGATGGCGGCGGCTGATTTCACAGCTGACGACAAACGAAATGTCAACGCGGTGTTCAAAATGTAATCAAACGTGCATCGATTGATACTGTTTTAGTTGTTTTTTTTTTTAAGGGCCGAAAACACAAAAGTACGTTGCTTTGCGGTATCGTGAAATGGTCATATTATTGCCATATACTGTAGGATAACCAGTTCTAATTAAACTACAAAGGAAGTGCGCACCGGCAACTTCTAAGTGGTGGCGGACGTCACTGCCGATTTCAGCGGCGCGGCGCCGCATCGCAGATATGTACATATGTATGTGTTTTGGACCTATGCGGTCATAGTTTGTTTGCTGTATTATTTTGAATGCTTTAATGAAATCAAATAGATTTATTCTAGCTATTGAAAAACTTAATAGATTAGTTCGTAGATTTACATAAGCATGCTTAATACTAAACAAAATATGGTACAGACGCCAGCACATCAACATACCTCAATCTGTCAAATGTATTTAATAGATTTTTAACCTAATCACAATACACAATGATACAAAACATTTCCCGCGCTGTCTGGTGCATACCTCTATGTCAAACAATAATTTTCTATATAGGTCAGGTATACATTGTGTTTACCGTAATATATAATTTAGTTACTTAATCAGATTATACTAGAGCTATTTTCGTCATCACCAGATGCCACTAGCATTAGATTAGCCTCTTCTAATAAACACGATCCTCGAAGCAACGCCTTGAACTTATGCTGCCTTGGTATCTTTGCTAATCTAATCACATACTCAGTAATTCAGTGTTTCTGTCTGTCTATACGACCAGATGGCATGGCACAAAAATTTGTGTGCATGAACATGGGTGTTTGACTTAGTCTGGGTGTTTCTATGTATAATATGTATGTATTTACCAAAGAAAAGTATATAAGTATGTTTATCAGTTGTCTAGTACCCATAGTATAAGCCCTGCTTAGTTTGGGACTAGATGACGTTGTGTGTACGTGTGAGGAATATTATATATTATATATATTATAACTTTGTCAAGGCAAAACTGAAGTATAAGAAATTAAGAGATAAACATGGACCTGAATATATTACACTATACAGGGTATACTTTTCTTAATAAAAAAGTTCAATGATACAACTCTGTTAACTCATACAAAGGACATTAGGCGTTCACAAAAAAAAAAAAAAAACTAACAAAAACTCCGCCCATAACTCAGTCAAATAAGGCACTAGACTGAAGAAATTAAGCCGTCTAGACGGACGGACAAATACAACGAATGATATCAGGTCAAAACTTATGAATTCACCTAACAGCTTAGGTTACCTTATAAAAACATTCGTCGACCATTTATATACGTAGAAAAAAAGCCCCACAAATAAAGTACCAAGAACGACTTGAAGAAGCTAGTTTTCTTAGGAGACCGGATACTTTTGCAAAGGATCGAGTTGCACACAGGAACTGGGTGTTTGGCGGTAATTCTAGGAAAGTTTAATGAAATCAAGTCATCATTTTATTTCGCTTCTAGTCTAACGGAGATTAAGGTCTAGGTAATGTCCAGTCTATGATTTGATTCATCTAGTAGTCGCATAGCGGACCGGAATTTTATAAAGCAGCCCAGATTGAGGGGTACCTTTTAAAAAAAAAAATCTTTCCGTAAATACTATTAAAATGCTATAAATATTAGAATATAGCTACTACAATAATTAGCGAGATATTATTAAAAATCTCAAAGTAGTAAAAATATTTAACACATGAAGCTACCCGAAACCGTCAAATTTTCCCAATCAACTTTCAACCATATGCTTCAGCAATAAAGTTGAAAATCTATAAGAGAAACTTGACAGATTGCTGTCCTGCCGTCTGTATATACCTACAAATTTGTTCCATGTAAAATTATATAATCGCACCCATAACTTTCATCTCCATCGGTACATTGTCCCAATATTCGGAAGATTACTCTTTTGTTTCATATAAAAATATAATCGCAGGCAATATTCAATAATCGTATTCGTATCAAGTTAAAATTACGTTGTAGGATGATGTCAATTCTGCGCTTGGATGAGGCTGCACGGTGTTCATAAGCTCTGAGTCTGAAGTGTTCTATCGAGTATTAAAATAAGGACACTTGGTTTCCTTAAATAGGCATGACGAACATAAAAATAATCTATATATAAGTCTGACTTACAGTTTAGCCTAAAATTTTAGACATGTATTTTTTCGTTTCTAAAAAATAATAACAAAATCATTTAATTGCTCAAATAAGGTACAGAAGGTTGGTAAATTGTCGACAATGTTTCTCTTATTCTGCCTTTAATTTCTCATTAACCACTAGGCCACCACGACTTCTGAAAGTAATTTACATTAAAATAAAATATTAACGAATATACAATTAAAAACCTGACTGACGTAAATGATATTGATTCGATTAAGTTACTCGAGTGCACTCACACGAGTGAGTATGAAAATTGATATATTTTTAAGATAATTTACATTGAAATGCTTCAATGTTTACGTAAATTGTGACAAAGAGAACATAATACGCAGCGTTCGACACACTTCAATAAATGTATGTATGAATGTTGCCACATGAAACATTTGGCAAAATTACATAAATAAGTCCTCAGATCACGGTAAATGTAAATTTCTTTAGGCAGAAGTTTTATATGATAGAACACATTCGTTAAATGACTTAAATACTGTTACTTTACAATTAGGTACCTAAGTGTTTAATGTTACAAAGAGGCATAGCGAATTTCTATATTTAATGTACAGACGCCAGCATATCAAGCTGCTACATTCTGTCAAATTTCCTTAATATATTTTCAATTTTATCGCTGAAGTCCCACTGGTCATAGGCCTCTTTTTACATAGAGGGGGATTGAGCGCGCCACGCTTGCTCAAGACGGGTTGATGCTTTCAGACTTTATAGTCCAGGTTTCCTCAAGATGTTTCCCTTCAACTTTAATCAGTCAGTGTCAACATATACTGAGAAAGTACTGTATATAAACTTAGAAAATTTGCATTGGTACCCACATACTTGAGAGGCCGGTGCTTTAACCACTAGGCCACCACGACTTCTTGCTATATTTTGTCCAAAATTTCGTAGAACTTCTGTTCAACTCCTGCATCAAACCGTTTCCATAATGTATATTAATATGGTAATATCGTTAGAGAGGGCCTGCTGCTTTTAGTACGGGAATTGATTTACTGAATGTACCAGGGCGGCAGATGTTGTGAGGGGTGCCAGCCTGTTGCCGCGTTAATGTGAACCTATCATTTTTCGGCGTTCATTTGTTGATGGAGAGCTTTGCGGTTACACGTGTTAAAAGGGAGTACACATGTGTTTAATAAAGCTTGTTTTAGTCTTTTTAGTTATTAGCAATTTATCGATATTATTTATTTATTTATTCCTTTAATTCAGGCAACTAAGGCCCATAGAAAATACAATACATAAATAAAAAAACAATATCTATAAACGAATAAATACAATTATTAAATAATAATAAAAAATATAAAAACTAAAAACTAATGCACTTGTATAGATAGCGTGTACATATTATATATTACTAGCAACCCGCCCCGGCTTCGCACGGGTGCAATAAATGTTATTATACATATAAACATTCCTCTTGAATCACTCTATCGTTTAAAAAAAACCGCATCAAAATCCGTTGCGTACTTTCAAAGGTTTAAGCATACAAAGGGACATAGCGACAGAGAAAGCGACTTTGTTTTATACTATGTAGTGATATAGCGACAATTGCATGTTGATTGTCGATAGATGCCACGAATCGATGCTAAAATGGAATGGTCGATGTCGATCGATAGTTTCAACCATACTAATAGCATCCATCCTATCCATTGTACCATCGATCGAGGGTGTCGATTGACGGTCGATTGATAAGTCTGCTAACACCCTAAATCATGACTGTATAATTAAATGGTCATTATGGCTAAAAGTGTGTCTCTTGGCAAAGGCCTCCTCTAACAATTTCCATTGTACGCTATCTCTAGCAAACCTCAATTTTGGGCCTGCCGTCAGTTTTAGTTCATCTTCCCATCTCTTGCTTGGTCTTCCTCTGCTCCTTGTCCCATCGCTCAGGTACCAGAGATATTCCATAACTAAAGATACAAACACAAGACGAAGAAGGAAGGAAGTAGTTCAGGATAAGAGGCTTTATTACTACAGCTAAAAATTGAAATGAATGCGACTTTAAGATGCGTTCTTTTACACCTTTTGTCCCAAAAATTTTAACATTTCCATCATTTTCCAACTAAAACTATGCAAGTAAACCACTTCATAAAACACGCTTAAATTGAAATCACCTCAACAGCCCTTAAACACGTACCTAGTATTTGCACGCTTTACACTGCTAGGTAAAATTAGTAGGAACAAATTACCACGCTCACGTTACTCAAATACTCAGTACTGTGGAAGAGAATTGTTGCTCACTTATTAATTATGCGCCCATTTCAGGGTACGACTGTAAGCAATGGTATGTATGTATTCGGCACTGAAACTAAGGCTATTTTCAAATGTGAGATCTAAGCGATAGTATATAGGTATATAGAGTATTCATGCTTATACAGGGTGTAACGGAAAGTGGGTATACATCCGAAGGGAGGTCAATGTACTCATAAAAAGGAACAACTTTCTCTATTACTCTCTTTCTCTTACTCAAATATCTCTAACTCTATACAATATTTAGGCAGCAAGTTCAAACTTTCTATGAAACGTCCAATGTTTTTTTATCACATTTCGTATTTTTTTTCTGTGGAAAGTGGTTCAGTTTTACGAGTACATTGACCTCCCTTCGGATGTATACCCCCTTTCCGTTACACCCTGTATACATAACAACATAATTTAGTGTTAATAACACAGAACGAACATCAAAATCTAATAATGAACTCCCAAAATAAGCCACGAGCAAACGTCTATTTTAATCAAAATACATTAATATTGCTGAACATGAAAACAACACACAACATACACAGAATTGAATGTCATACAAAACCGTACATTGTTATCTAACATTTATTCTCATTAGACTCCCAAATCCCCAATTATTCAATCAGTATAACGACACGGACGAAACAAATAACAATAAATAAATAAAATCTAACAAAAAGGTTGGTTTTTAAACTCAATATAAACAGCCAACAAACTCGATTGTTTTTTTTTTTTTTGTACAAATTAATCACTCTTGCTTTTGCCCGAACAAATGAACGTTTGAAATTCGACATTCGAATTGACGTAAATTGGTTTCGTATCGGAAAATATGACGAAATGCGCTCAGAGGAAATTGATAAATTTTATACGCTTACTTAGCTATTAATTTTGATAATCAACCAATAATTAACATAATTGTATTTTTGTAAATGATAAAATAAGTCAGATTGCTCACTAGACGATTTTCTTTATAAATTATCTTAATTTTTTTTTCGCAATTTGTAGGTAAATACTTTTTTCACAGCCTTCAACTCGTATATCACCATAAAAGACTAGTAAGTAAATGACTCATTAACTTTCTGAACATAATTTTGTTTGTATTCATTGATTTATAAAAAGAAAAAACTACAAAATTTTGGTCTGAGTCTACAATACGATTTCCTAATTAAAAAAAATATTTTGGTAAAAATAAATACGATCATTTTTATGAGGAAAGACTTTAAATTAATAATAGAATAAAAAGCAACAGTTGCGCTCAAAAGTCAGTGTATTGAGGAATACTTACATTAAAAGATAAATCCCTGTGTATATTTTTAGTGTCTTTCAGTTCAACGTTCAGCAATACAGGTAATGTTTAATGTCATCAACTTTTGCATCAGCCATCCTCCATTATGTTCCAGTGTACCAGTAATAAAAAAGGTAAATTACCAAAACAACATTACGTTATAATGTACATACCAAATTCATTACCTGAGTTTTTATATATGAGGCACGTTATGTGTTTCACTTTTAATATTTACGCTAAAAACCTACATGTTCACTTATTAGTGCTCCAAATAACTGGTCTCTTGGCTATTCTGCTAAATTTATAAATGGTCAAATGTGTATGGATATCATTATCATACGTTACTTTATACAAACAATTTGACAGACAATGGAATTTAAGTCTTTGATCCCTTCTTTCCCGCCAGCACATCAAGCTATCCGAAACTGACAGATTTTTCCTAAAACTCTGAACCATAAATATGCTAAAGCGACAAAGTTGGAAATTTGACAGGTTGTAGCTTGATGTGCTGGCCTAAATCCTATAGTAAATATTTTCTCCGCCAGTTTATTTTAAAACTATTTTAGTTTTAATCGCATTTATAATAAAGATTATCCTTGAAGATTATCCTGTCATAAAACATAAATACTTTTTTTAAATTTTATCCTGCTATTAAGATCCGATTCGCCCCCAAAGCCTGGCGCAGAAGCAAGTACTAACTCAAATTTAAAAAATACATAAATCAATTCTTTGTAAGCTGACTACATTAGCATACGGGACCCCCGTGAGCCCAAAAAGGCCCAACTTCACGCAAAAGGATGAACGGATTTAATAACACAACCATTTTGTTCGCTTAATGGAAAAGAGTGACACTTTGGACCCACACATTTTGTGTTATAAACAAAAACTTTTGTGAGAAAGCCAAACATATTTATATGTAGGTAATTAATTCGGATGTGTTTTGTGACGTAAAATTAATTCTGACGTGTAAATCGAATGAGAACAGACGGCGTAGTAGTTAGTGTACCACCCTGCTACGCTGGAGGTCGCGATTTCGATTCTCCATAAGTCAAACATTTTGTGTGCATGAACGTATGCAAACTCAAACTCAAACTCAAAATCATTTATTCAAACTTGGCTGTAATACAGCACTTCTTGAACGTCAAATATTACAAAGACAGCCCCCAAACTATATGGGTACTTGACCTGTATGTATGTATTTACAAAATAAAAGTATATAAGTACGTTTATCAGTTGTCTAGTACCCATAGTACAAGAAGCGCTGCTTAGTGTGGGACTAGATGACGTTGTGTGAATGTGTGAGGAAATTCATTATATTACACACGGCGAGCTGCGCACCAGGACTTGGCTTGACACACTCCCGCGTCTCTGGATGTTACTTAAGTTTATAGTCTCGATAAACTTTTCAATCCTATTGACAGCCTCTTTATTGTCCCACTGCAGGGCTGCAGCCTCTTCTCATACAGAGAAAATATCACCAAAATGCACCAAATTACTTATAATAATTTGTGATCACAATATCTCAGACTGACAATCTATCGTCGGGAGTGCAAGGAGTCGTCATTCCTGCCTAGCCTTGCATGCACTTGCGAAATCTACCTAACATGTTGGGGTCTGCTACTGTCTAACCAAATTCAGCTGAATACTAGAGTTTCATACGTAGTGACGACCTATCTGACTCCTTCAACCCAGTTACTCGGACAAACCGATAACCCTTAGTTGTGGGACATCCAATCCTAAGGAGTATACAAGCTATAAAACAGCCGACTATCGAAACGAACCAATAAAATTATAAAACCACACCAAAGAAATCAAACAAGAAAATATAAAACTAAATAAGTGCTTCACCAAACGGTATAATAAAATCGTGGAGCGCAAGACAATTCCCGAACCAATCCCGGGACGCGGGACATAGTGTCTCACTAGTTTATTACTCGTATACGTTACGAGTATACGGTTATTCGTTTCTTTGCTCGTCTCACGTTATTGTGTCTATAAACCATCTCTGGATATGCCCTCGGAAACCGTCAGGATGCGATTGCATGTTGTTCGTGATAAAAGTCCGCGATGTTTACACTGTTTTATGTTAGAAACAAGATTTGTGATTTTGTATCTTGTTATGTATTTATTTATTAAACTTTCGAACAACTACTTATATTTAAAAAAAACCGTTTTAGTGATGGCCGATTTTTTAAGCATATTTTATACTAGCTTCTGCCCGCGACTTCGTACGCGGATCCAGTCGCTTATGCCAGCGACTACAGGGCCGTCAAAATCGAAGATTTGAAACGTCTGATATCGAATTCTATGAGTCCGGGGACGGGAAAACAACAGGATGCGCGAGACGATTCCTTTTTGTAATGCCTCAAATTGAACATTTTGTTAACGTCAATCCCAATAGTTAACAGTGTAGCTGGGCGCTTGGAATACCATAACAGTTGTTCCAGATCTTCAATTTTATACGTCTCTTCCACTTTCTAACTGCTTATGAATATTTCGTTATGTGCTTATTCTGAACAGCCTCATTGATGTAGTAGTCGCAAGGCGCGACTGCTGTGCACGGGGTTTCGGGTTCGATTCCCGGGTCGAAATCGCTTTGTGAGTTTTGAGAAACTTTCATAAAGCAGCCTGGAGTCTGGAAGTTGGTGATTGATTCACCCGTGCATCGGAAAGCACGTAAATTTCGGTTCTGCGCCTGATCTCTCTCCGGTCATGTCGGATTGCCGTCCCATCGGACTATGAGAGTGAGGGAATAGAGAGTGCACCTGTATCTGCGAGAATGCTTGAGCACTATAATAAATGTCCTGCGCAGCTGGTTGATAAATTTTTAAATTTGATAAATAAATAAAAAAAGTTGATAAATCCATAAAAGAGAACGGCCGCCGTAGCCGACAATCGGCCTGGATGCCATCATTCTGTATGATAATCTCGATCAGAAATTAGTCGTGCATTAGGTTAATTACTGCTTTCATAAGCGTTAGTAGATGTGCGAATACGCTGAGAAGTCAAGCATAATAAAATTCTGTATCGGTAATATGTTTCTCCGAACCAGCGGTCAGTGGCGCAACATACCCTTCTTTGGTCTCTTTATAGAGAACTGGATGTGGTAGCGTAAATACGCTAAACACGCGGGCGTAATTCTCGATCCGAAAAGGTTTCAACGGTGCGAGTTGCAGCCTTATGTCCTCGAACAGCATCAAGCCTCTCCACACTTAAATTAGCTCTTCGTTGGATTCTAGGGATCTTATGATCCGATGAATCTTAGCTTCTTTGGACAATGGAAACAATTTAACTTTTTGTAGGCATAGTTATAGTTTTGTTGTGAAGATACTTGATCCTTAAAAATCTAAACGTCTGCTCTATTGCACAACCTGGCAGACTACCGTGTCAATTCAAAAAATTAAAAGAAAATTAAAAACTGAAATAACGTAAATGCGAAGGAATATTAATGCGATAAAATAAAAAAAAATGGGAGTTTTGGCCGGAATCTTCAATGATGCAGCACATTAAGCTACCAAAGTCAAAATTTCCAATCTGTTAAATTTCCTAAATAGAATTTCAACTTTATCGCTGAAGCATATGGTTCAAAATTGATTGGAAAATATTTACAGTTTCGGGTAACTTAATGTGCTGGCGTCTATACGAAACGCAGTCCTAAACTGTTACAGCTTTCACCGCGCTGAGGTACTTTCAGCTGATGTTGTTTTTAACCGACTTCAAAAAGGGAGGTTCTTCACATCAAATGTGTCTGATCTTAGATTTTTATAAGTCAACCGGAAATGCCTATCAGACCGAACAACTTTTTCTAAGACGTCAGCCCTATATGTTTGATGGTGTAGCTGGGCTCTTAGAGTTCCATAGAAGGTGTTCTAGATCTTTAATTTTTATACGTCAACAGCGAGTGCTCATCAGGCTGAACAACTTTTGCTAAGACGCCATTTCTATATGTGTAATGGTGTAGCTGGGCTCTAGGAGGTCCAAAACAGCTGTTCCAGATCTTCAAATTTTATCTCGCAGAAGAAAATGCTCATCACGTGGAACAGTTTTTGCCATGGCAGCATTTCTCTATCTCTTATAGTTAAGCTGGTCTGTTGCTGTTCTGCATCAGGTGTTCAAGTTTCCAAGATAATTTATAGCCTATATGTTGCCCCGACCTAACACCTATACAACAAAAAAAGAATCATTCAAATCTGTCCAGCGGTCCCGAAGATTAGCGCGTACAAACAAACAGACAAACAGACAAACAGACATACAGACAAACAGACAAACAGACAAACAGACATAATTTTTTTTTCGGATTCGTGTTCTATTGCTTTTTCTAAACCCCCCTCAGTTATTATTTTTGTCAATATATTATTTGTACAGACACGGATTTTTTACTGTTTTATTATATGTATAGATTAATTTAATCTTAAATGAGGATGGAAATGGGAATGACAAAAACAACGTACGTGGAATAGAAAAGCCGTTCATCATCACAGCCTTTTTGTTATCGTCCCACTGCTGGGCACAGGCCTCCTCTCCCACGGAGAAGGATTGAGCGTTAATCACCACACTTGCTCAATGCGGGTTGGTGATTTCAGACTTTATAGTCCAGGTTTCCTCGAGATGTTTTCTTTCACCTTAAATCAGTCATTGGTGTCCAAGATAAACTTAGAAAGTACGTATAACTTAGAAAAGTTACATTGGTACTTGCCTGACCTGGAATCGAACCCGCGCCCTCATACTCGAAAGGTTGGTGCTTTAACCACTAGGCCACCACGACTATATAGAAAAGACTATATAGAAAAGCCGTTACAGTTCTGTAAAAACGAAAAAATGGGTGAAAATCAAGGCAATTACAGCTAGAAAATACACTATCTCAAAAACACCAAAGCCTTGGAATTGAACTCGCGACAGAAAGTTCTGCTGTCTTTTGACGGTCTTGTTATTCGATATCATAAAATACAAGCTGTCAATATTCGTGTGATATAATATTACCTCAGAACCTTGCTGCCACTGAACCACAGTGACCATCTCGAAAATACCTGTTCCGAATCTATGACGTACATAATAGCTGTTACATAATCACTGCTTATTCGCTTAAGTCAGCGTACAACTATTACCTCAGCAACTTTCTCTCAGACAGTCAGTTTGTGGTTGTCAAACGATCTGCAGCTAAAAACGCGCGAATACGTACAATATCTATTTTAAACTTTCTTTTTTTTAACGTTTCGTTTGAATTTCAAATATCGAACTCTTACTTCGATAGAAATTAATATATAGTGCGTGGTTATTATTTGTGAAAGTGATAAAATAGAATACTCCAAATAAATTTATTTATTAATTATTCGTGAGTTTAAAAATAATTAAGTGATGTGGTGGTTACTCGTGCTTCTAGTGACGTGCCTCTTCTATTATTCCCGGAACCGTTTAAAATACTTCTCATCTAAGGGTGTGTGTACTCTACCGCCCGTCCCGTTTTTAGGGAATTTGACAGCTGTCACTTTTGGGCGGGAAAATTTTGTGGAAGCGATCGCGGCTGGATACGACGCGTTCAAAGATCAAAGGTACCTAATCAAACGACAGAAAATAGATCTGTGTTTCTTCTCACGGATATTATGTGTTTTCTTTGACTACATTATATAATCTTTTTTACTTAAATGAGCTTTAGTAATAATTTTATCGAATGACGTAACACAGGTGCGCTCTTTACAAAATATTAATTTAAGTGGAACAGTATAATTCATTAAAAAAAAAACACATTAAACCACTTCACGGCTTCTAGTTTAGAACGAAAGTCTGATAGATATCAACGTGACAAAACTTGAGATTCAAAGCACCTTCATACTTTATATATAACTACCTTCCACCAGCGTTTCACCCGCATTCTGTAGGAACTGCTTAGCGCACCCTGATATAAAGTCTATGGCCATTCACGATAAATGTGCTATAACAGTAAATTTTCAAATCAAAACAGATAAAGAATTTAGTTTTAACCTAGCAGGCGATAATTAAGTATAAGCTACCCTGGAGATGAAACGGAATAGGCTGATACATTTATCCGTGATGAAGATAAGATAAAAGATAAAAAGTCAATTACTCAAAGTAGGCTGAAAATCAGCACTTTTCGATGGTCAATTCTACAAAAGCTTATAAGTTTAGCACATTATTTAAAAAAACAAACGAAAAAAGAAGTAATCTTCCAACTGCTTTTTCGTCTTGCACACGTAATACTTATTTTACATGCCATAGCTTCTCTATCTCAGTACATGAACTTGTATAATTACGAGAGTGCCTTAAGAAAATAAACCTAACTACACAACGTATTTTCAGATACTTCGGCCTGTACCAATACCTGGTGCCCACTCTCATACCTCGTGACCCGGAGCTCATTCGTCAGATCATGGTGCGAGACTTCAACTCGTTCGCCGATAGAGGAGTACACATCGACGCTGACTGCGATCCGCTGTTTGGACGAAATCTGATTATGTTGACTGGTGTGTAGCCTTGGCTTTATAAGTACTGATTTAGAGATATATGGTATAGACAAAATCAAGGTATGTATTGAATTATTGAATTTCAAATTCAAATATTACAGTAATATAAAGGTAAGATCTTAACGCGTTAATGTAATTGTATCCTGCGTACAAGCAGACCTGTTCTTGACTTAAATAAAAGCGGACGCAAAAAGTGGGGTGTTATAAGTTTGATTTCTATGTGTGCCTGTGTTTCTGTCTGTGCATCGTAGTTCCTAGATAAATGGATCAATTTGGATGTGTTTTCTTTTTTGTTCCGAAAGGCTTAGATAAAATATTTAACTCAAATAAAAGGAAAATAGATAAATTGGTATATAGGAAAATAGATAATTCGGCAATTAGATGTATTGATTTGAGTCATGTAGGTTTCAGTCTTGAAAATCTTCCTCAATCAAGTAAATTAGTTCCCAGGGAAAAAATAAAGTTTAATAGATATACAATATAAAAAATGCCATTGACAAAAAAACATGCTCATCCTCGCAGAAAGTTGTTCAAACACATCAGTAGACATTATTTCGCTCGCTATAAGGAGCAAGTCTCCGACCTAGTTAGAAAATTAACCGTTACATAGCTCGCTTGACTTCCAGCCAGTTGACTTTATGCTAAGATAAGAGCAAAGAGTTTGTATACAGTTTAACTAGTTATGGGAGCTAGTTTACTCGCTGCTTAGATTTTGTAAGGTTTGTGTGATGAAATTTCGCTTTACAGGGAAATTAACGATGTGATAGCAAAATGAAAGAAAGTTCAAGTATGTATGTACAACCCTTAAAAAAGCTCTAGCTTCACCGTTTCCAATGTATTTTTGTTTGGGATAAGTGGTGGAACAAACTTCGAAGAAAGTATTTATTATAGTAAGTGTTGTTTCCATAATAGTAAATAAGCAGCCATTGTCTCCAAAACATTATAGAATAAAGAAAGTATTTCTTACGTTATCACAAAAAATAAAGTGCTCCCTACCTACAATCTTTCCTTAACAAATAACTTACCATTTTGTTCTCCATGAACTTAGCTATTTGGTTATCGAACTATAAAACTATTTCAGACCATTGGACTACACTCCTTAAACAAATCTAGCCCCAAATATTGTTCACGCCAATACATACTTCCAAAAAACAATTTAAAATCATAAGGAAACTATAACATACTCTTATAATTATCAGTCTCAGTCTATTTCATTGCTACAAAAAGTCCAAACAACTAAATTCTTTCACAGGATCAAAATGGCGGTCCATGCGAGCGTCGCTATCTCCCGCGTTTTCTGGTGCTCGCTGCCGCAGCATGGCACCGCTGATGGCGGAGAGTGCAAGCGCAGTCATAGCTTACCTACGAGAGAAAATATCTGGGGAAGAAGTTATGGACATTAATAAAGTAAGTTTCCGTTACATATTTACATTAATAAGAAGAACTGAACTACTATAAAACTACTTCTTAGGGTCTGAAAATCTCAAACTAAGCTACGTGCTAAAATTTGAGCAGTATCTTCCGCGGTTCACGGTCCAAATGAATCAGATGAACTAGTGTTTGCATGAATATAAAAATAATAAATATAAACTTCTTCAGGAATCCCATGCCTATGCTTAATTTAATTATAATCAGTTCAGGCGTTTTTCCCTAAAAGTACAAAAAACATACACTGGTGCTCTCCGGATCGCCCTCTTTCATTGTACATACTTACGAATACCGGTTCTCTTCTCAGATAACAATGTCCTACGTGAATGACGTGATAGCATCATGCGCGTTCGGCTTCGCAGTGGATTCTCTAAAGGACCCTGACAACTGCATCTTCAGGCTCGGCAAGAAAGCTGTTATACAGGACACCAATCAAGTGATGAAGTTCTTCGGCTATGAGAATATGAAGAGTATCATGAAGGTAAGTCTCTCTCGTCGTATTCATGAGAAAACAAAAAAAATTGGCGTCGAAGGAGGCGTGCTATATGTATATTACAAGATTAAAGAAGCAGAGAAAAATATTTTCTAATTGTTTCTACTTAACACGAAATTAAGTTGATTAGTCGTTAAGTTTATGTAGAATGTATATTCCTGTATAAAATGAAAAAAATCATTAATTATTAATTTCCGTAAAAGAAAAGAAACTCCAAATTATTTTCATGTCATTGTCTACTCTACTTTTTCCTCAAGATCGTTCTTAAATTAAATTCTTTCGGAAAAAAAAACCATAATTTACAAAAAAATGTTATGCTACATTTGATACTAATTTACCTATGTCACAGTTTCTACAAGTCAAAATAATCCCCACACAAGACGCTGAGCAGTTCTCCCAACTCTTCAAATCAGCTTTGAAGGCTCGACGAGAAAACCTCGTGAAGCCCAGACCCGACTTCATCCAGATCTTAGTCGACGCTGCGCAAGGTCAGTAACTCTTTCAACTTATAAGCTCCTGGTACTTAAGATTAATATAATATTCCTTATTTATAAAACCAAATAATAGCATAACGTTGTAGGCACAGTTACGAACAGACAGCAATAAATAATGTTTCCAACCAATCTTTAAAAGATTTCTATATCTTGTAATATATAGCATACTTATTAAGGTATGTTTTGGTTATAAAATTCGCTAAAACTTAGAAAAATCTTATCACTACATAGTATAAAACAAAGTCGCTTTCTCTGTCCCTATGTCCCTTTGTATGCCTAAATCTTTGAAACTACGCAACGGATTTTGATGCAGTTTTTTTTCCTAGATAGAGTGATTCAAGAGGAATGTTTATATGTATAATTTTAGTATTAGCATTGCACCCATGCGAAGCCGGGGCGGGTCGCTAGTTTTCTATAAAATATAGTTAAAAGTAACGAAAGAAAGTAGGATATCACTATTGTCGTCTGAAATAATATTGTACTAGTTTTTTTTTATTATATTCACAGGCAAACCCAAGGCGGAGAGCGAGGGCGACGCGAACAATAACGAATATCTGAAGAACGCTGAAAGTAAGATTAACTTTAATTTGTTTACTCTTCATATTATATTGTAAGGGACTTAACAGCAGATCAAGAATTTATATAAACTACATAATTATTATGGATAATTTTCGAATTCGCTTTTACCATTGTAGATTTTTTTTCTCGAGGGAAATTGTCAAATGGCCACCCACTGTGGGTGCAGCTGGAGGGAGTGTCAGACTTTTACTAACTAAGGGCCAGTTTCACATTTTTATAGAAAAGGCGAACTAAATGAGAATATTATTCAATAAGTTTGAAGTAGCGAAACTGATCGACGAGCCGTGAATTGAGCCCAAACATGCGCAATCGATTGGAAAAGCTTATAGTAATGAACATAATATAAAACTGTAATATTTAAGATTATGATTTTAGATAGATACTGTGATTTTTTGAATCGAAAATTAATAATGTTGTCATTATCACTGTCGTTGATATAAAGCATTCTGTGGAGGCTTCGTGATAGATCGCGCGAGTTTCCGCGGCCCTGACACACAAATACCTACAGAGGGAACAATAGTGGGTTAGTCAGTAAAAGTCTGACTCTGCCTCTAGCTGCAACCACAGTGGGAGGGGTCTATGATGATATCCCACTCAAAAAAAGCACCAGCTGTTAAAAAATAAAATTATGCTCGCTGCACGTACAAATACGATTCATACCTTTGTAAATTAGTAGAGGAAGATACATCGATTTACATTAAAATTGAGTAGGTATTATAATGCATCATTCAAGGTGCTTTTACTCATAGGCTCAAAATAATTACTACAAAAAATGGCTGTATAAAAAAATGGCAAATAAAAAAAAATGGCTAGGGAATTAGGAAATTTATAATTTTGTCGATGTGAATATCAAACGATTTTAATAAGAGAACATAATGCATTCGATTATTACTCTCCATGATTATTTAGAGGTTTTGCAGTGAATTAAAATTTAATAGAAAGTTAATCAGCCTTTAACTCATACGAACATAAAAACCCCTTTATTGAAAAGCCTAGAAACTCCAATCACGTTCCCACCAACTTGTTCCACCGTTGCGCCCGAACACCAAAACAACCGCTGACTTTGATTGACGAGACGCACGCCAAATTTAATTATGACGTGTTCTGAGCGTGACGTCACAATTGTTCCCGGATTACCCCATACCTTGGAACGGGAAAATTATGTTTTACGAATCGAGATTACTCTGTGCTGCATAGTAATATATTCGCGTCGCTTCTTATAAAGACACGTATGTATGTACAGACGCCAACACAACAAAATACTACAATCTGTCAAATTCCCTTACCAGACTTACAACTTTATCGCTAAAGCATTATAGTCCAAAGTTGATTGAGAAAATTTTGGAACACTTTCGGGTAGCTTGATGTGCTGCCGTCTGTACTCATAACATAAAGTGAGATATATGTAGGCATGGTTATTTTTACGACTCCCTCTGTTGTAGAGTATTGGACTCTATAGAAGAACTAGCTTTCGCTGACGGTCTCGCATGCGTTGAAGCCACTTCCCGCACCAGGATAAAAAGTAGCCTGTATCCTTTCTTGGGTTCTAGACTATCTGTGTACTTAACTTCAACATTCTGAACAATATTTTTTTCTTTCCTTCTTCCAATCAGTTCAATAGTTTTTGCGTGAAGGCGTGACAAACATACAGAGTAACTTTCCCCTGTATTATGCTACTGTAAATTAGCGAAAGTATGTAATATTTATTCCTCGTTTTCATTTATTTTTCTCCATAGACGTAGTTCTTCGCTCAAATATACACAAATGCGCTATAAAGTGGATCTTCTGAAACATTTTTTCTAGGAATTTGCACGTGTCGTATAATTGGAGGAAGTTGACAGCGACATGAAACATTCAGTCTTGTATTTCTGGTACAATTCTTAGCTTTTAGATTCAGAAAATGTACGTCAATTATTACAGGAACTTAAGTGTTTAGTAAGTGGTGAGGATGTCTATTTTAATACGTTTAAAGATCTAGATTGGTCCAATTTTTATCTACCGAGACATTTTTTGGTGTAAGTTATATATAAGGTGTAACAATACTAGTGCACCATATTTTTACAGGTCATCTAGAAAGTGCTAAGATGATCCTTAGCACGTTTTTGTTTCCTACAAAAAATATGAACATATTTTATTAAATTTATATCATCGCAGTCGCCAAATTGTACGCATAACGCCGGTCTCTATGAAGACGCTCCTCTCGTACAGAGAAGAGGCCTGTGCCCTGCAGTAGGATTCTTAAAAAAAAATCTATTTTTAACCGACTTCCAAAAAGGAGGATACCTATTCTCAATTCTGTCGGTAGGTACGTCTTTTTTTGTGTGTTTATGGAAGTCGGTTTAATTTTTTGTAAAAAAGTTATTTATTCAAACAATATATCAAAGTGAGTCAACTAACTTATTGTACAACTCTACAAGAGCTTCCTGATAGACGTGAACTATTCTAGTTGGACACAGAATTCAAAATAGTTGTCCAAAACCGTGTGTCAACTAAACGGTATTGCGTCTAACTTTGTACACATCTGCGGTGCTACATGAAATTGTTAGCAAATATTCCTAGCATGCACTTGTAGAGTAAACTTTAAAGTTTAAAGGATGAGATATGGAGCATAAGCGTAATAGCAACTGTGCGGTTTAAAATAGCACGTCTAGAAATAATATGTTTCTCCTTCTGAGTAACTACACCGTTGGTACTTGTCAAAAAGCAGAATATGTTTTTTGATGTTGTAAAAATTGTTGAAGATGACTCGGTTATTTTTTGACTCTTGAATGTTACATAAATGAACGTGAGTACGTTTAAAATATACATAATGGCAGCCGTAATAATTGTAGTTCACTATCGCAAAATTGGTGATATATGGATGGATGACACTATACATCTGTCAAATTACAACTTTATCGCTAAAGCAGTTCAAGGTGATTGACAAAATTTTACACTTTCACGGTAGCTTGATGTGCTGGCGTCTGTACAAGCAACGGTAATGGTTGAAATGATATGCCTCAAAATTATGATCTTGTTCATAATATAGCCTTCAGATGGTCAGTGGTTATACAAAAATACGAAGAAAAAACTTCAAACAGTCGAACGAAGGTACAAGTCATTAAAAGTTAAAAACTATTTTATCTTAGAACTAGCGTCTGCCAGCGGTTTCAACCGCGTCCCGTCGTAACTTCTCCATGTACCCGGATAAAAATATAGCACATAACCTTCCTCGATAAATGGATACTAATAAATAACACGTTTGTTTTTGGAATTGAACCTCTAACTCCAAAGATAAGCGTCTATGAAGACAAACATACAAAATTTTTCACCTTTATGATATACAGGGTGTAAGGGACAGCCCTCCGCAGACTGATAGGCTGCATTCAGCTCCTTATTTTGAACCATAATCCACTGGAATTTTTCTCAGGACTTATTTTTTGAATGGTATACTGAACTCACTCCGTCTGCGGAAGGCTGTCCCTTACACCCTGTATGTATTGATAATCAATTTTTTTTTTTTTTTTCAGAATTCACAGATGATGATCTGGTGGCTCAAGCGGTGCTTTTCTACGTCGCTGGATACGATACAACTGCTAACTTGATCTACTACTTCTTGTACGAAATGGCTATTAACCCCAGGGTTCAGGAGAAGCTCCATGAAGAATTAGATGGATTACCCCCTGATGAAGAAATTGAGGATCTTTATGAAGCGGTACAAGGGTTAGAGTATTTGGATATGTGTGTCAATGGTAAGCTGTTATTGGAAGGTATTAAAACTTTTTGAAGTTAAATTAAATAGGAAGCAGTCAAGTCCAACGGTCGCCGGTCGGTTTTAAGCAATCTAAAATTTTTCAAATCAGAATACTTACATAATTATATTGTTGCCATACAAAATACAAAAATATAAGAATAAAATATCATTATCGACCACACGAACAAAATACGAGAGAAGTAATCGATACTAGTGCATTAAATTTACTTTTCACAGAGGTTTTGAGGCTTTGGCCTCTAGTTGGGTCAGCGGATAGGCGTTCAGTGGCGACATATGACTTCGGTCCCACATGTCCAGGCAGTAAGGATCGACTCATAGTAAGTATTTTATGGAGTCAATAATATACATCCCTAACTTTGTGGGTGAAAACTTTCGCATAGCAGCTCGAAATATGGACGTTGGTGGTGGCAAACCCGTGCATCGTAGAGCACACAAATATCGGTCTAGCGCGGACCTCTTTCCGGTTTTGTCGGATTACCGACTCATTGGACTATGATGAGGGAATAGAAAGTGCATCTGTGTCTGCGCAAAAGGTTGTACACATGTTGTACACTGATGGAAGGATGCCGTTATTATTACATCCCTCTCCCTTTCCTTTTCCCTCCCTACATTTTAAAACCTCGAAATAAAAAAATATGTAGAAAATTAACTACCAATAAGCGTATTCCAGTCTTATCACCACGCGCTTAAGCACTTAATTTTCAGTGGCATCCTCCAAAATGACATAGTACAATCCCAGCGAATATTTTTGAAAGTAATAACTTCATTGGCGCGTGGTAATAGGTAATTTAGCACCGTAATAGCACCATTGCCCCGGAGGATTCCTTTATTCTGTGTTAATTGATCGTTTACTACATAATAGGAGGCGGGATCTTTGAGAAATTCTGTTTATTTTTTTCGGCGGTTTAGTCTTATTGAATTTGAATGTCAAGACCAAATTCAATTTGGGGTTTTGATTTCTGTGGATTTTTTTTATTTATTCGTAATATTGTAAAGCCAAATACAATTTGTATTATCACAATGACAAAGTCTATCGACAGGATCCAATATGATTGATAATAACCTGAACCCTGTTCTTGGTGATAACCTATTAACTATAAGTAGATATTCACAAACGATTCTACTGCAAACCTTTAAAAAAATGTCAATGATTCCATCAAATTACAAGCAATTAATAACATTAACGCATTGTTTTCCTCCAGGCCCCAGCTGGTATCCACGTTTGGCTGCCAATATACTCGATCCACCGCGACGAGACCTACTGGCCGAAACCCCACGAATGTATCCCAGAACGTTTCTCAAAGGACAGGAAAGCCGACATAGTTCCTTATACCTACATGCCTTTTGGCAATGGACCTCGGCATTGCATCGGTACGGAATGAACTTGCCTTTGACGGCCTTTGATGACAATTCGAAATGGATTGAAATACCCTATTGTGGTCGAATTTTGATTGAAGAGTGGTTTTGATACTTGAAGTTTCATAGTGTATGTTGTCTGTTGAAATTTCAAGATTAGCATGTCATTTGTTTGTTATTGTTTCCGGAATGCATGAAGTAGACAATAAATTCGATAAGATAGCTTTTTAAAAGGGAATAAATGGGATCGAAAAAGAAATTGATAAATACTCTAGTCGCCTGTAATAGTTTTTTCCTATTATTTTACTATCATACTGGGAAAGCTAAATCTATACTTTTATTATGAAAGTGAAGAGTAGATATGTTTCAAAAAATGTTAGTTGAAAACCTATAGTATATGTATATATAGAGTACGTTTTATCTTGGCGCGCAAAGTAATTCATGCATAATTTTCTCATGTCATTATATCATATTTATGACTAAAATGTTAAGGATACATTTTAATATGTAGTATGTTACATCAACGCGATTAACTATACAGATACTCTCGTGAATAACCGTCTCTCCGTCCACAGGATCCCGGTTCGCAGTACTAGCCGCAAAAGTGTTCCTGGTAAAATTCCTCAGAAATTACAAAACAAGAGCCGATCGGGCGACCCCTCATCTCTCTCCAAGGGCTTTCATATTGAGACCCAGAGATGGCTATCAATTATATGTAGCCCCTCGTTGAAATTGTTATTAAATAAACTGTTATATTTAGGCTTAATAAAGTATATTTTAAAATTGTTTCATCATTCTTGTTTTTTATGGGGCCTAATGAACAGCTTATAATGAAAAGCGTACATTTTGGCGCCCAACGTGGGACTGCTTAAATCAATTTAATAGAAAATGCATTCTGCTCCTATGTATTCATTTAATAAATTGTGATCATCAGAGTTTAAATTCTATTATAAAATCCAAAACATTTTATTTGACCCGCAATTTATGCAATTCAGTTTACGAAAACATAGTAATTCACGTAGAAATATTTTAGGCTGAGTAAAAATTATTTCCTCAAATCCTGCTTCACTTAACAATTCGCAAACCAATATAATCAGAAAATTCATTATAATCATAAACAACAAATCGAAAATTCAACAACTTAGTGTTTCAAAATACAATCCAATGCATTTACTCGGCGCTTCGAACACGACAACCCAAATAATTTATGTTTTGTAATATGTATAATTGAATTTCGTACAAATGCCATCTAACATAACAAATGTTGGTTTTGAAACGCAAACAATGAAATACGTAACTTAAAATCATTTTCATATAGCTATTGTGCAGCTTACAATGAAATGTCGAGAGCTATTCACCCAAAATATGTAGGTATTGTAAAGGCTTCTATTTTTAGCGCTTGTAAAGAAAAGTATTGTTAAGAACAAACTTTTCAGTTTTTGTATTGGACCTGTAGAATTTAAAAAATAAACTGTAGCGAATAAAAAAGTACTATGATTACGTGTAACGCAGGGTATAAATTCGTGCTATAACAAACATCAATCTTATGTAAGAAATCAGTTTTGTTCGTTAAAGATGCAGTTGACTAGGAAAAAAAAATACTTTATCATACTTATTAATTCGGTAAAACATTTCAAAATAATCATAAACTTTATATTATTGCGTCACCAATTCTTCACATGAAGCCGCTTGATGTGAAAAATTGGTGCCGCAATAGTTCTTATTTTCATAAGAAACCTCTTTTTAATAAAATAAAAAAAAATATCAAAAATACTATCAATACAAACTTTATTACAATAAAAAATAATAACAAAATATCCATCACCAACGATTGTTCACGGATCCCCACACTCATTCGCGGTGCAACGAAGTATGAAACAGAGACAATAGAGTCGCGTCAAGCCCAGAGGCAGAACTCGCCTGTTACTGTATACAGCAATGGCACAGACAATGCGTTCATTATTCCATTAAAATAATGAGCCTAGTGCCGTTATAAATGACTGGTTTAGAATATAACAATAATTAAGGTAAGTTATCTGTCCATTTTTTTTTATTTACTTACCTGCTAGCTAATTTTCGAAACATTTTCTGGAAAATAGGTTGAATGATGATGCTTTTAGGGCATGAAATGGATGAGGGCTGATATCGAGTTCAGTTTCGCAGTTTATGCAGTAGATGAGTGCACTTTTAAGAAGTTCGTACTGTCAACAAGTTTATTCCATGTCTAGGTCACGAAAAACTGTAAGGCCTTTAATAATAATAAGCCTGAAGTGCCAAGTAGGACAAACACAGGTACAAAAAAACTTTTGGAGGTCTGTCTTTTGGGTCTCTAACATAATTCAAGTCTCTGAACTAACTGTAACTTTTTAAGTACTTAAATGTGCCTAGGGACTTTGTCAATTTCGTTTGGGAACTTGAGTAAAAAAATATTCTTTATCACACGAAATAAAATTGTCAGTAGATACTTACCTACTTAGGTACTTAACTTGGTAGGTACCTAGGTTCATATTTACGTAGCTTCTAAATATCTTGTCCAGTTATTATGCTTTAACATTAAAAAAAGAAGTTTCTTTCTTTTGCTTTTTTTTGTTCTCATATATTTCACTAGCTTATGTCATCGGTTCACCCGTATCCTATGGGTAGGTACTACTTCGCGAACCCGTATAAAAAATAATTTAAGTATAGCTTTCCTCTATAAATGGACTAGGTATCTAACAATGAAATAATTTTGCAAATCGGACCAACATCGGACAAACAAACAACTCTTCAGCTTTATAGTATTAGTATGTACCTAACTATAGATTTAATTCTATAAGGGTGCTATTACAATAATAAGCAAAAAATACATAGTTATAGGTAACTATTTCTCTGTCGTATTCAGCCAGCTAACTTCCATTATGAACGCCACAGATGTGGAATTCGCCACACACATTTTTAATTGAGCGCCTATACGTAATCTACCTACATATCTTTACAAGTGACGGCACGAGGTGCAGCGTGGAATTGCGTTTGCAAGTCTAGTGTACTATGAAATTCATTCGAAAGCCGTTATGGCGGCCTATCACGAGCCGCGAACGCGATCCACTTTTTAATTAACTGTCAATCTTTATATTTCGTGATGATTGCATGTCAGAATCACGGGTTTCGAGATAAAAAATACAGCTTCAACTATCTCTTTGATATGTTTTTTTTCTGATTTAAGTAAGTAGGTACCTACGTAATTAAGATGTTTATAATATTAATGCAGTGGAGTTAAAATCGAAAGTAATGCCTTTAGCCCTTAGCATTGAACTATTATTTTAAATCCATCAAGGATTTAAATTACAGCGTCTTAAAGCTTAACGCGCCAATCGCAGGTACTACTAAAATTATTTGAGTGTTAAATAGCCCATTTATTGAGGCTACTTTTAACCGAGTGCACGGAGTAGTTCACATGGGCGGGACGCGGGTAATACCACTACCACACGGCAGTAGCTAGTTCTTTTATAAGTTATACAAAGCGTTTTTCAATTCAAAACTAAACAACACTTATAAATAATTAGGAGCTACGCCAAAATATGTCTTGAGTTTGTAGAAAATGTTATAAGCTTTTTTCGTGATAAATAAATACTTGAACGCATTATGGATAAATGCAGCATCTTACTTAATTTATACCATATTTTATTTGAAATTGGTTCAACCTTCTTATAAAAAAAAACGTGAGAAGCATTTATTATTTAGGTTTTTTTCTTTCCTTATTCTGTACTGTCCCACTGCTGGCCTCCTCATTTAATTTCCGCACCCCCCGATCTTTTGACAGTTCCCACTTCCGAACCTCTGAGAGAGACCAAGTGTGGGCACCGTAAGTTAGGATACCGGCAAGATACAGATGTGTAGACTTATTTTCTAATCTAGTGTTATAATGAAATTAAAAATCAAAATACTACCTAAAATATATTTGACTTTTGTGTAAAGTGCTCAGTCGTGTCTGCGGCGTTATTTTGTGTCCTTATTTAATTAACTTGTAAGCAAAAGACTGATACTCAGATACTCATCACAGAGTATTTTGAAATAATAAAGCTTATGACAGTTGCGTTGACGTTGACACTAAAGTGACAGGAGTATTCCAAAAATTATGGCGCCAAATTTTCGCTCTTAAGCGTTTCTAAAATGAATAAGAAGCTATCCTGACTACTAACCATTAATTAAAAATCATTTTAAGCGCCTAGAAAGTATAGCTTTTATGTTTAGTTAAAGAAAAAAAACTGTGTGAAGTTGTAATCCTATGCAATAACCAGGCTTAACCTCCATTGAAAAATATTTCGTGCTTGTGTGAAGTTGTTGACGCGAAGACTGATTTCTTTGTGCATACTGTATGCGATAAAATTTATATTTTGCTATAAATTACCCTACAAGATTACAAGTGCCCTATAATCTGAGCCTGTAACCTACGAAAATGTCAAATTTAAAAATTATTTCGAACACTGCGCGCACTGTAAACAAGCGACCTTTTAGGGTCTCTATTGAAGGCAATATTGGCTCTGGAAAGTCGACGTGCATCAAGTTCTTTAATAAGTATCCAAACGTCGAGAAGCATGGGGTAAGTTTTCTTAAAATACGACCCTTACATAAAGTAACCTCTTACCCCCAATTTTCACTTTTTCCCCCGAAGCCACTCATACCACAATTATTTCAGATGTATTAGGTACTAGATTCTCGTGACGGGATCTTCTTTAATAATACGAATTAAAAGTATCCTATGACAACTTTGAAAATATCTTGGTCAGTGGGTAGTCTTAGAGGCGCTTGAAGCCAAATATAATTTCAATCAATTCTGCAGTTTTCTTCTGATAACTTCGCATAGGTACTTCCACATTGGCGACATTAGCAAGGAACCAATATTATTTCATTAATATATACTATGTTTTTTCAGGAACCTTTACATGAATGGCGCAACGTCTGTGGTCACAACCTACTTGGTCTACTCTACAGTGATATGAAGAAGTGGACCTTCCCGTTCCAGCACTATGTACATCTTAGCCGGCTAAAGATCCAGACCAGCCCGCCTTGCAACCCAAATATCACTGTTAAGATGTTTGAACGGTAGGTTATTGTGTTGGTCTTCTTATTACTTGAGTTATATCTTATGCTTATTAAAGATGACTTAAAATTTTATGATTCTTGTGTATCAATGATGTAGAAATGTGGGAATTATTTTTGGCATATAACAGGATTTATGCAATTACTCCACATAATATAAAATATTGCCTGCCTACCTTACCTAATAATTATTTTATTGTACATAATAAAAGTTTTACTTGAATCGGTAATAGAAAACCCAAAGTTATATTAAATTATTTTTAAAATTTGTTTTTTAAAATGTATCACTTTAGTAGTCTCATTTAAAAAGAAACCTACTTTAGACTTACAATAATTAATAATATCAAAATACCCTCATTTTTCAGATCTGTACAAAACAGCAGGCACTGTTTTGTGGAGAGTGCTAAGAATCAAAACTTCCTCGAGGATCCTGAATATCAGACATTGGTAGCTTGGTTTGATTACTCTGAGAAGTGCTTAGATATCAGTTTGGATCTAATAGGTAAGCAAAAATTTGTAGTATTACATTCCCAAAAGTATCATAAGTTGAAGGTGATGAACTCCTTAGTCTAAGCTGAATAATGAAACAATTAATTCATCATTATCATCCTTCCCTTATCCCAATTTTATTTAAGGTGAGGATAGCTTATCACTTTTCTTAATAACAGCAAATGTGTATGATAACTTTTTATATTACAGTATATCTAAGAACTACCCCTGAGATTGTGTGGGAGAGGATGATGAAGCGAGGCAGGTCTGAGGAATCGGAAGTGCCTTTAGAGTATCTAAAGCAAGTAAGTCCAAATCAAAAAATCTCTAAAACTTTACGTACGGTTTTCTTGACTGGAATATATGAAAAGAAATTATCAACACTTATTTCCATTTCAACCACTATTGGTGACAGTAAAGTTGCCTTTTATTCTAGAATCTGGAAGAAGAATTATTGTTTTAATTAAATTGATTAAGAAGAGTAGTGCGAGATAGAACTCAATGGAAGTTGTTGATGGAGACCTATGGCAAGAGGCAAAATGAACTGCGGATCATCTTATGAATGAATTACGAATCATAATCTTTATAATAGTTCAGAATACCTTGTAGTTTACCTTATACTTCAGAATAAATGGCTGTGTTATTTTTTTTATTATTATTTAACTTAATCATTACTCAAGAATGTTATTAAGTTTATGATTTGTAATTTTTGTGTATGTTTTCAGGTCCATGAATCATATGAGAACTGGTTGAGTTCACCAGACGTAGGCTGTGAGGTTCTGACGATTGACGCCGACCGAGGACTCGAATGCGTTCGAGAGGATCTTGAAAGATACTCCTACAAAATTCTTGGTGGTAACCACACCAATTAGTTTGTATACTCATGTTGATATAGTAACCTTATGCGGGTATAGATTATTATGAATTTTATAGATTAGATTGATATTTAAAATAAATATATGTATGACCTAACTACGTCCAAACTATGCCTTTGATAAGGCAAAAAGTTCCTACTGTAAAATGTTTTGACTTCACATGTAATCATGTAATCACATCAGCTTATCTCAAAGCGCCTATAATTCAGATCTCAGTCTGAATTTAAACATGATTACAATGCAACTCTGACTAATTTTTTTAGGTATGGACAGTATCATAATGATCAGTTTGTGCTTGCAATATTGACAATGTGACCATAACATTATTATCTGACTTAATTTGGACTTAAATCTTGAATCAATTTACTATTTATATTAAACTAAGGGTAACCTTATATTTAATTATGTTTGTAATAAAAGCAGGCTTTTAAAAATTAAGTATATATTGAATTAATTATTCAATTCTCTTTTATGTTAAAGTAGCCAAATGACTGATAAAATTAGATATATTATTATTTAAAATCGATGTCTCGATTATATTCTTGATCGAATGACACATATTGATAAGTTTTTTACTAGATAAACTATTTTATTTTTTCCAAATAAAAGCACTTTGATTAACTGAGATGACATTTTTATTTATCACAAAATCAATATAATTTAATATTCCTAGTTCCCAGGCCTACTTTGTGCACCAAGTCATACTTTGTTCTGTTTTTCCAACAGCTGGTTGATAGACTTATGTTACAAAATAGGTCTTAGAAGTGCTATTTACACTAACGGAAAGAGTATAACATGATTAACGGTAGAGGTGATCGGCTCTGATGTTGGTAGCAATCTCACTCTCCCATTTGTCACCGTTCGAAAGGAGTTTCTCCTTGTTGTATAGCAGTTCCTCGTGAGTCTCCGTTGAGAACTCGAAGTTGGGACCTTCAACAATTGCGTCGACGGGGCACGCCTCCTGTAAGGAAAGTTGACAAAAAATTTATAAATAAACAACATACTTGAATTTTTACTTTTCTACTATAGTTTAAGAAGTAGTTATAAGGCATATAAATAACAGAAAAACTTAAGAGCCTTCACAAATCTAACTAACCAACTGCTTGCTTTTTGTGCGTAAAAAATCGCGATCCTTACAACTGGTGACGATGATGATGACGCCCAAATACACAGTAAAAGCGAAACAGTATTTTTGCTGCTCGTAGACCAAACTGAGCGAAGAAATTCACAAATATTCACAGGAAAATCCGCTTGTGTGAAAGCACTCTCTTACAATATTGGAAAATATCCAAAACCAGTATAAAATCCCCTGTGAACTTTGTGGAATGTTCTAGGGTTTTCACGTGTCTTATTGCCTTAAACTGTACGACCCATGCGTATGTGTTAGTAAGTCCTATATTTTTTTTTGTACCTGACAGAATCCACAGTAGATGCACTTGGTCATGTCAATGTCGTAACGGGTGGTTCGTCGCGAGCCATCCTTACGCTCCTCAGCCTCAATTGTGATGGCCTGTAACAAAGAAGAGGATGAGGTCACAATAGAGGTCTAAAAATTATTTTATGGTTTTTATTTTTTTTATTGATCTTACAATTATTAATAATAAAAAAATATGATTCTGGTTTTACATAGCACAATGAAATATTTTACATAGTATAAAGCATGCCATTCTCATAACTTCTGTTTTCTGTGTTTTATTTATTGTAACTTCCAGCAGGTTTCACCCTTGCCCCAAGACAATTAGCAATGCACTCAGATTAATAAGTAAAAGTAAAATGTGATTAAAAAGCATTTCTTAATAAATGGACTATCTGACTGACTGAATCGACCTGTAGTCCTCCTAACAAACAAATTCTTCAGCTCGGTAATATGAGTATAGATTGAGGAGAATCGAGCCTACTAGTCATTGCTATGATACACTCAATTTGCAGCTGCTACAATGATGATATTATATCATAATGTTAAATCCAATTAATTAATTACCTGAGCAGGGCAAATAGCCTCACAGAGCTTGCAAGCAATGCACCTCTCCTCGCCGGATGGGTACCGACGGAGAGCATGCTCTCCTCTGAAACGGGGTGAAAGGGGTCCCTTCTCAAATGGATAGTTGATTGTTGCTGGTTCCTGAAATTATTTCCACATAATCCTTTTAATTTGATCTGCATCTGCATATGAAGTTTTTCATTCTTGTGCCATATTGTATTGTGTTTTGAATCATCATCATCATTTCCCGAGCCTGTTCCCAACTATGTTGGGGTCGGCTTCCAGTCTAACCGGTTTCGGCTGAGTACCAGTGTTTTACAAGGAGCGACTGCCTATCTGACCACCTAAACCCAGTTACCAGGGCAACCCAATACCCCTTGGTTAGATTGGCGTCAGACTTACTGGCTTCTGACTACCCGTAACGACTGCCAAGGATGCTAAATGACAGCCGGGACCTACAGTTTAACATGCCATCCGAAACAGTCATTGGTGTCCAAGATATACTTAGAAAGTATATCTGGTATTGTGTTTTGAATAAATAAAATATTATCAATTCATTTATACCATCATTTCTACTACCACTTGCCCCTGGGTCACTATTACAGTAATATTGTTGTTTGTTTTGAATATTGAAAAACAAAATAGATCAGCTGATTTACTTTACACTCTTACTTAGCATTGAATGTTTATTTGACCAATGTTGTCATTAATTTTCTTCATACAATAAAAAAATGGGTTTTATTTAAGTTGTGGCTTCCAAGAACATACCTTGAAAATATGAGCCAGGGTGACAGCAAATCCTCTAGCCAGTTCAGTCCAGAACAAAGTCTGAGCAGCTCTGTTGGACATTTCCTTCATGCTCATGTTAGGATCTTCGGCATTCACGTACTTGTAGCCCGGCAGGCTGGGTGGGTAGACCTTCTCCGTCTTGCCCCCATCGGAGGGCGTACTGTACTGAGCATGCCTCAAAACCAAACTACTAGCCCCAGTTGCTCGTACTACAAACGAAAGTAAAACTTATTGATGTTGAAAAAAATGGCAAATTCGCATGACACATTATAATCATCATAAATATTAGGGACGTTTATCATCATAAATATTGCGTTTAATTTATAGTATTTATAATTAGATCTAGCTATGGTAAATACATGGTATAGGTTATAAACAACAATTGCGTAACAGATTAAATGCCTATTTCCTAAATAAAAAACGATGGAATACATGCAGGGATAAGAGAAGGATCTTTACCTCGAGAGGACACCGAAAATATTTTAGCTAACGACATTTCTAATGACTAATTTAATCGCTTTTCGTTTCGCTGTTGATTACGTTTTGCGAAAGTGAATTTACGAAGAAACAGCGAGACGTCAATGTCAACATTAACAGTCACTGTCAATGTCGAATTTGACCACAGATAAGAGACTAGAATACTGTGAACGCTACCAAAATCCAAAAAGTTAAATAAGAATTTTGATTTGGATACTGTCATACATTTGTTTTCCTACGTTTTTAATTAATTTTAAGTAATTATGAAACAATTTTTATGTACGTCTGAAACTTCAAATAGCATGACTTGTAACCTATGCTTATAATATCTATTTTTGTTTGTGATTGTGAATGTACACCACCCACGTCAAAACATTGGATGGAATTGAAGTGACGTTTACACATTTTTATGTCGGTGCTGTAAATTTGCGAAAAAATCGCCACGCAGCATGGGAGATGCATCGGTTTCTGACGCGGAGTCCAATAAGCCTAGCCCGGGAAGCGAGGTTCCGCCCGAACAGGTAAAATGTCCACCTTCATGGCTCTGAGTTATTGGTTTTCTGGATAAGTCACTAACGATGTTAACTTTGACGCTTATTCAGGACCGGCGTCCTTTCGGTGATTTGGAGTTCCAAGTTTCTGAGGTAGTAGGCCGCCTGGAGGCGGGCGTCAATGCTCAGGATGTTGTTCAGGAAGAGGAGAAAAGACCGGAGCCGCGAAAGATCAGCGCTGGTTTCTTTGAACCGGAGGAGACGTCGATGGATGAGATTCTGAAGGTTTTAGAAGACCTGGTGTTGAAGACTGACCCTAGTTGTGAGAGTGTGGAGCCGCCGCTGTTGCCGACGGACGCCGTGACGCGGGCGGCTATACTGTCCCATAGTATATCAGCTTTGTTTGGAAGATTGGAGAGGAGTCATGCCGCAAGACTTGGCGCTCACATTGCCAGTGAGACTACAAGATGGATGGCGCATATGTTTAGGTAAGTCATGTTTGATACTCCCTTGATAATTTGTTAAAAACAGTAAGTATTCAGTGAGAAATGAAGACATCTAATTAAATGCACCTGAGCCAATATTTGTGTTATGAATGAATGTAAAATGTGGTGTATTTTACAGATATTTGTTTGACAAATTTATTGGTTTTTAATTGGTGAATGTAGGGTGTAACATTGATACTCACTGGCTTAATTGATAATGACAGAACTTGAGTGCTTAATCAAGTATTTACTGTTATTATAAGTAAATACTGTAAGTATTTGGTTGCTTATTCATACATATGGTGAGCAATACAGTCTTATTAGCCCAAAGACTAATAATAAAAATATTGTTCCACAGTTTATTTGCTATTGTTATTATTCACACACATTAAATTACAGTAAATTCTGCAACTGTATTACAGAATACATTTTTGCTGGTTCAGGGTTGGTCCCCAAACCAGGCACAGCCTGTATCTCGGGGACTTGATTTATATGAAATCTGTTGGTATTTGAAATCCATGCAATGTGAATATATTTATTCGTTTATTATTACCAATTTGGCTAATATTATGTCATGAAAAACAAACAATTATCAGCCATTATCTTACTCATTTTTTATTAAGTAATTGATTTATATTTTAAAATTAATTTGGCCTGATTGGCTGAGTTGGCCTCAGCTACCCTTATTTTCCCAGTGTTTCTTAACAACAAAATATAATTCCGTTGTTGATTCATTCCGAATATAATCTCCTAAAAAGTAAAAAATTACTCATTTCCTCATACTTATTGTAAAACAAACAAACATTGTCTATGTCTTATCATAATCAATCTACACATCTTTACACTTAGAGCCGAGATCTAACACTGATACATAATGTAACTGATAATAATCTTTATGGTGGTGTTATCAGGCCGTTAATAGCGTTGTTAAGCAGCATTGAGAGCTAATTGAAAATGGATAAGAATAATGGATGTAGTAGATTTAATATAGAATGAAATATCTCGATTTTACGCACGAGGTAGTCGCCATGTGGAATGTCGACAACCCCACTCCTTGAAATGGCACATATTGTGAGGTTTCTGTCACTAGGGGACCCTAACCACTGGTAGCTTGGACCCTGTTCCCAATATCAGTGGTCATAATTTTTTAATGTTTTTTTTTTTAATTAATGGTTAGGATATATGTTAATCCTAACCATCATGATATTCACAAACAAAGTTTCGTATAAAAATTTATAATATTAGTAGGATCCTATCATAATGACCTCATTATAGAGCATTTCTAATTTATTATGGTATTTCCCATGTGACGCTATCAAGTACCTACATCATTTTAAATTAGTTTTTTTTAGGTAGGTATTAGCATGTTTAGCAGACCTTTCCCAGGACTGGTAACTCCATCAGCTTGGCAAAAAAAAAGGTTTAAAACAAACATTGTTTTAAACCTTTTTTTTAAAGAACAATTCAAGGGCAATATGTTTTACATAATATTAACAAGGGTGAATTAGCAATATATAATTGATCTAGTTTCTAACTGTTCAGAATTAGCACTTTGTACCGTGCATGCTGGTTTAAAATCTATTGGTAGTCAAATAGAATATTCGTCGGATTTCTTTACTCTATTGGTGAGAATATCCTCCTTTTTTGAAATTCGGGTACCAAGATGAGTGATGACATCATAAAGGGTATAAAAGATGTTTCAAATAAATATAAAGGGCACTGTATCATTACCTAATTAGATGGCAATATAGCTTTTTAACCCGCATTGAGCAAGCGTGGTGATTAACGCTCAATCCTTCTCTGTGTGAGAGGAGGCCTGTGCCTAGCAGTGGGACGATAGAAAGGCTGACGTTGATAGCTTTTTAAAAGCTTTTTAATTGTTTTTTTTTTTCAGGAAGACTTTCTCAATTATATGATGAAATATTGAGAAAAAAATATGTTTGCATGAATTAAAATAAATGCTTTTATAGTATAATGAAGTAAAATTTTCATAATTAATCATTTGTCATTATTCCTGTACGGATTAAATAATTTTAATGGTGATTTTACAGTGTTTTTGCACAAACCGATAAGCATTCGTTTCGGTTGTAGGTAGTATTATTAAACCTACTATGTTTCTGTTATGTAGGTCAATGTTTATCGCGTAAAACATAAAATACTACGATAGGATTTATTATAATTTAAATCTCGCTTCGCCTATTGGAACATGTATGGACAATGACCAATTTGCGTTGGTCATGTATGTTGCCCGTTGTTCTTACAGGTTTACCCTTGTTAAAATATTAGTAAAGTCTTATTAAAGAACTATTTAAATAGGAATCCTACTCTACTCAATTGGGAAGACAATACGGGGCAGTTGAAAAAGGTACCGTCTGGTGAATTGGGTACCGCAATTTTCGCTGGCAGTTTCGCGTTATCACAACTTACGGTCATAAGGATTTAATAATATACAGACGCTCGCCAGCACATCAAGCTACCTAGGAAACTGTCAAATTTTCTCAATCAACTTTGATCCATATGCTTCAGCGATAAAGTTGAAAATCTATAAAGGAAATTTATCAGATTGTGTCTGTAGATAGATAAAAGTCATTTATTTCAAGTAGGCTGAAAATCAGCACTTTTTGAAGGTCAATTTTACAAAAGACAGCCCCCAAAACGCCCGCCCTTCATATTGCGCCCTTGATACTGCGGTAAGTTGGTCCCGAGGTATTGTCGCGAAAGTTTGGAAGTCTTAACTTCTAACTAAATTCTGTAGCTGACATAGTTCTACTAGGGTGGTCAATAAGGCGCGAAGTTCACCACATAGCGTGTTCAGGTAATCCATGCATAAATAATGCAGGCTGACTAATGGCCGGCCTTTAGAAGCTGTCGTTAGGAGCATGTCCCTGAATGCAGGTGACCTACAATTAAACCCCTTGAAATGGTAACAGGCTTTAGCTGTGCGCGACTATTAAACAGTCCTTTCATCGTAGGTACAATTAGAAATTATCTAATGACACAACATGCAGTTTAAACGTTTGACACGTTAAACTGTAGGTCCCGGCTGTTGAACATCCTTAGCAGTCGTTACGGGTAGTCAGAAGCCAGTAAGTCTGACGCCATTCTAACCAAGGGGAATTGGGTTGCCCGGGTAACTGTTGAGGAGGTCAGATAGGCAGTCGTTCCTTGTAAAACACTGGTACTCAGCTAAATCCGGTTAGACTGGAAGCCGACCCCAACATAGTTGGGAAAAGGCTCGGGAGATGATGTGCGCAGTAGGGTCTTAATTTCATTAGGTGCAACAATTTTATCATAGTCTGGAAAAGGCTGGGCAGATGATGATGGCAAATTGTGTTGGTTCGTCTACTCGCAATTTGACTTTCTTTGATCAAGATTCTTTGAAAGTTTTATGTTCCCTTTCTCAGTGGTACTACGTCACATAATTTCACATTCACGCATATAGCAGATAGACTTTACATAATAAACAATGCAGTTATACCCACAATGTCATGGAGACGTGTAAAATTGTAACATAAACAAAACACGGTTCTATGAAAATTTGCATAGTAACACTGGCATATTATGTTGCTGATAAAACTATTATTTCAATTGTATGAATAGCCTTTGTGTTGAAATATTACGCGTAGGTTTACAATGATCGTCGTGTCGGCTGGGATCCACTGAACAGTTGATAGAAGATACGTTTACGCATAGGATTTGTTACAGCGTGTTCAGGTAACACTGAACAGGTTCAAAGAACTGGGTACAATCGTATACATTGTCTTTAAAATTTCCCGCGTTACAGATTAGGGTTGAACTACATCTGGCAGCACGGAATCGCCTTTTTCCGTCGCCCTTTCTCTTTCTGTCGCTTAGAACTGCCATTTGCTAGACCGAGACAGAAAGCATAAAGCGATAGCACGCGGCGGAATCCTCGAGGCGATCGGCTTCACGGACAAAACTCAATGGTCGGCAGGGAGACTCCGGAACGCTGAAGCGCGCGATAGCATGCTAACGCATCCTTTCATTGCCGATCACTTGCTATCGCCTATCACTTGCTACGCGTGCGATCGCCTTTTTTGTCTGCGGAATTCGACAGCGTGCGTTCGCATACGGCAGCATACTGCAGCACGTGGTAGCACAGACGGAACAAATGCGATTCCGTGCGGCCAGATGTAGTTCAACCCTTACGCTGCGCTGTTACTGTAACCTACGTTAGGCCTTCAAATTTAAAGGCGCCCTTAGTCGATCATTTGAATAAGTTAGAGAAGCAAGCCTTTTGAATTTGCTTGTTAACGTTAGAGCTAACTTAATGATGCTCATTTTGAAACCAGACTAAAAGAGCTTTGAATAAATAATAGACGTCTGAATTATGTATGATGAAGTCCCAGACTTGGGAACTCGTCACTATTCATAAAGGCTAGCTCCTTCTCACAATGTTGCCCATATTGTATGCTAGATTGGTTAGCCTGGTGCATTGAAATAGCGTTCACAAGTATGTATACACGCAGATTCTTAATAATGACGTCAAAAGAATTGAAAATTCAGCTGCGAAATCATCTTGATTCTTCTTCCAGGAAAAACACATAGAAGGTGGCGAAAGGTGGGCTGTTTGGGGCGCTCTCTTTTGTTTTAACGTTTGAAAAGTGGTGATTCATCATTAAATTTGAATAAACGATTTTGAGTTTGATTTTCCGGGGCTCCGTTGTTGTTCGAACGAGGTATCACTGTCCTGGACCTCACAGAGCCTTATAAGGAACATGGATGAAAGTCTCGTACTACCTTCCGCTACATACTCCGGCACTGTCCGGGAGGAGCCATGTCAGGCCCTTATAATCATCAAAAGACCCCTCCCGTAGTAGGTGCAGCTGGAGGAAGTGTCAGACTTTTACTGTTGTTTCTTCTTAAGGTCTTTGTGTACCAGGGCCACGGTAACTTTTAAGAACAACCCGCAGCCCTGACAGGCTATGGCAGGCCCTAAATTTGGTAATTTACCTAGTGTTTTTGTTTCAGACTAGCTGACTACAATGCATATTATCACCAGGAGCAACTAGAAGGTCTCGTCAGAGTCACGCGAATGTTGCTCCATCACAGATATCCAAGATACTTGGAGGATGGAGGTTAGTTGAACATATTTTTTGCACAGCATGCTATTTTTATGAAACGCGGAAATTAAGGCGATGAATGTGATCATGCCTCATCATATTACATGATATATCAACTAGCTGGGAATAAATTAAGCCAATAGACTTGTTGTACGTTCATTCAACTCTTGTAGTTTGAAACTGAAATACATTTCAGTGATATGATTTAATCCGAATGAAATTTGACAGTGCCCATTCTCTTAATTGATACACATTTATTCAAGGACTCTGAAAACAATTATTTTCGTTCATCTTGGAAACGGTCCGCTAGAAATACTTAATACTTTGACTGAGATTGCTATTCCACAAAATAATAATTCTACGGGCGTGATTTACGAGAACAGCACGTAAGCTTGCGCGTGCGCTTATTTATTTGTTCTTTCGCCGCAGGCGTGTACGTTGCTATCATGCGTTTAGAATGGATTACAAAATTCCTAGAACGTATACTTTGTCTATACTGTTACAAAATAAAGTTTCCGGTGACGTCATCCTGTAGTTCTACACCTACTTGTATGTAAACCACGTGTTTTTTGTGTTTCGCGCCTATGCCGCCCTAGTACTGAAAGTTTGGCTGACTTTCCAAAACAACTTTCTATATCCATGCTTAGAGTAATGAAATAGCATGAGCCTAGAGCTTCTCTCCTGATTACTTTCTTTACTCTTTACTTGCTAGTCCTAAACGACAGGATGACCTGACCTTTTTAACCCAAGAGTGTCAAATGAACAACAGGTGAACATAAAAATACTAAATCTCCTCGTGTGTATGAATAATAAAAAAATACGTTTCTTTATTTTGTATTTATTTAAATGTGAATGTCAATATTGTGAAATGTCGTCTTTCATTTGTTTTATATTAGAAATTCGACGGGTTAATATAATTAGGTATTTAATTAAAAAAAGCTTAAAGTTAATATCACAGAATTATTGTTCTTTCAGCAATAGCGTTCACAAACCGTCTACCATGCATATACAGCTGTGTGGCCAGTCCGCTGGGCGTGGTGCAACACCTGTGCAGGCAGCTGGGTGTGCCGCTAGCCTGCGTCAGACCGGTCCCTGTACACCCGTCAGGTAACTATGCATACAGTTTTACCAGAATATCTTCGCTCATTCTAAGTTGGGTACTACTGACTTCACGACATCCAATATTTGAAGCATGCGCTAGGCGTCTAATTAGCTATATTCGGAGAAGCCATTTTCTTCAGTCACAACATCAATCATTCAAGAAACCTCTCTCCTATGCCGTAAGCAAACTAATGACTCCTGATGATTCTGATAAAAAGTCATGGTGACCTAGTGGTTAAAACAGCCTCAAGTATAAGTGCGCGTACCAGTGTAACTTTTCTAAGTTACATGTACTTTCTAAGTTTATCTTGGACTCCTATGACTGATCAAAGGTGAAGGAAAACATCTCGAGGAAACCTAGACTCATCATCATCTCCCGAGCCTTTTCCCAACTATGTTGGGGTCGGCTTCCAGTCTAACCGGTTTCGGCTAAATACCAGTGTTTTACAAGGAGCGACTGCCTATCTGACCTCCTCAACCCAGTTACCTGGGCAACCCAATACCCCTTGGTTAGACTAGCGTCAGACTTACTGGCTTCTGACTACTCGTAATGACTGCCAAGGATGTTCAATGACAGCCGGGACCTACAGTTTAACGTGCCATCCGAAACACAGTCATTGGTGTCCAAGATATACTCAGAAAATACATACAAAACCTAGACTATAAAGTATGAAACCACCACCCCGCATTAAGCAAGCGTGGTGATTAACGCTCAATCCTTCTCTGTGTGAGAGGAGGCCTGTACCCAGCAGTGGGACGATAAAAAGGCTGATGATCATGATGATTCCCATGAATATTCATTTGTTTTATGTTTAACTCCTTTTATCTTAAAGTAAAACTGGCGTAGAACATCAATTTGTAATCTTGATCAATTTGTAATGTCTTGCTCTCGGATATGTGGAGTAGGTACATGCATTTTGTTTGTAAACAACTGCTACACTGACGACCGTTGTATGCATTGTGTGACGTCATAAAGGTGCCATTATTCAATTAGTATGGAATGAGAACCGAAACACCTGATTGCGTCAATTAACAGCCAGTATCTTTCAATGTCCGAATATTGTTTGAAGCTGATAATGTGAATGTTACAGGATCTTTCAAGTTTCTGAGCTTTTTCCAAAGAGTGAGAAAGGGCTTTAATTCGGTCTGCCTTTGATTTTTCACAGCTTTTATTTTCGCGTGGACAAAAACAGCATCCAAATGGCGATCACTATTTACTAAGTAACAGATTCTCAATGCAATACCTCTTCAATGTATTACAGAATTGCGAAAAAATGACCGTGAGATTTAATATCGCTGTGCAGGTGCGCCCTAAGATTCAAATACTCTTTAGCTCTCAAGTGACTTCTGATATACAAAGTTGATACGACAGAGGGGCTTTCCTTTTAACTACCTGTACTAAATAAAATAGAAGCTCAATTAAATAGTAGCAGTATTTTTAGTCGCAAATGATTTTTAAGTTTTTACTTCAACGGAGGCCTTCAACGGAGTAAAACACATCCATGTCCCCCGCTCTTTGTGGTCCAAAGTCGCATCTACTCATAACAATCTTGTTAAACTAATTTTGCCATCCATTATAACAGGTCGAGGCATGGACATAGAAGCATTAGAAAAATTATACGATGAAGACATAGCAGCTAACCGGACGCCCCTTCTAGTGCTGGGGGAAGTGGGGGCTCCCCCTCTTGGATGGGGTACTCCTATGGCGTTGTTAGGACAGATATGTTCGCAGAGGAACTTACATTTACATGTTAGGGGACATGCGCTTGCGCTGCCTGGTGCTACAGGGAGGGATGAGGTATGTAAATTTTACGTTACGGTTTTTATCTATGGTCTATTTGGTCAGATTCTTTTATATGGCAAGCTTTTAAAAATGATAATATTATCCTTTTTGACTGCCACAGTCACCTACATAGATGACAAACCAAAAAGTACCCAGCACGCCAAGGTCACGACTACGTGACAGACTTTAAAATAATAATAGTCAGTTTTAATCGATATATGTAATTCCGAACTCACTACAGTCACTGTAGGTATTTATGAACGAATTCTTACCTTGGCGCTGAGGGCACGTCTTTCCTTTTTTTTTTTGACGTGGCGGTCAAAAGGTTAATGTCCGTATTTTCACTCTACAATTTTGGAAAAACTAAATTTCTGATTTTTTATCACAACACCACTGTGATTGTTGTGATCATGCGCGTTTTAGTACAATAACCAGCTAGTGAGGTACGTAATACATAAGATAATATGACGTTTTCTTTCAGTCATTCAGCATACCAGATTCAGTGACACTCACACCAGGGCCATGGTTTGGCGTACCTGGACTGCCCACTGTTGTATCCTTTTATAATATTACTCTACAAAAATCAGCAAATATTAGTTTAGACTTATTGAAATTTCCCTTTTTCCTGGAAGTTGAAAGAAACAAAGAAATCATCGCATTGAATACGGGTATAAAAAGTACAAAACCAGTACCAACATACTTTACCTTACGGCATGCGAAAGTCAGAAAAAACTTTATACATAAAACACTTTAGTAACATTACATTATGTTCTATAACGACATTAACGATAGAGCTTATTTCGCACTTTTTGAACGTCACAAAATACAAAAGACAGCCCTCAAAACGTCCAACCGCTACGTATGTTTTTTTGCTGGGAAGAAGAAGTGAATAAGACTACTATTGCGATTTTACATCGCTGTCTGTGATGGATAGGCGAGTTTAGAACTTTTAAATGTTTCGATGAATTTTCCTTAAAATTGCAACAGACATTCTACAGAATACCAGAACCAATCACAGTTAACGACCAATCGAAAGCAGTGAGTGCTGTAAGTATTACCTGTAATATTAAACTAATTAAAAAAGGTCCCGAACCATTTTGTGTGCTTTTGCGCGAGAAGTTTTTTTTTAATCGGTCTGGTAGTTGAAAATTGAGCACACTGAATACAACAATCATAAACGAACTAAAAATTAGATTTTGCGAAAAAGCGTAACCACAAAACTGGACCGATTTGAAAAATTCTTTCAGAGTTAAGAAAGATTGCGTATTAATTAGATGAAGATTCGATTAAGAAAGCTGAAAAAACGTAGTAATTGTGTCATATCTAGTTCTTTGTCTATGCCCCTTAAATTCTTGAATTTCTAGAAACTTTCATTATTCCTCGTTCTAGGTAGTATTTAATTTTGTCAATGATCATTGCCTAACTCACTTTAAATTTTCGTAAACCCCAGGTAGGTAGCAGAGAAGGCGCTTTAGCGGCCTTAGCGGGTCTAACAGGCGGTGGTGCCAGGTTACCGGCACTGCCGCTGTGGACGTGCGTCCGCGCAGCCGGCGCACGCGCACTGCAGGCGAGGCTGACGGCTGCCTTCAGGTCCGCCAGAGCGCTGCATGCTGTTGTTGCCAGCGCTGGCCTGAGGCTATTGGTAAGTGTCTATATAGGATGACTAGTTTATCGATACAGAGTGGTAGGTCTAACTATACAGGGTGGTAAGTCTAACATTATAAGGTAGTAGGTCTAAGTTTAAAGGGTGGGTATTCTAACTTTACAGGGTGGTAGGTCTAACTTTACAGGGTGGAAGGTCTAACAATACAGGGCGGTAGTTCAGATTATTTCCACTACATCTACGGACGTCCGTAGGCAAGGCTGACGACAGACGCCTTTAGGTTCGCTAAATCATGCTCTTGTTACCAGCGCTGGCATGAGGCTGTTGACATAATATATGTTTCCGTTGCCTACTGGATCGAACATATTCCTGTACATATTTACCGTGCAACGAAATCGGGGCTTTGAACATCAGAGTTCAAAAAATAACTCACTAAATATTTTAACAAATTTTCTTTCAGAGCGAACGACCAGGCGGCGACGAGCCACCAAACGTAGGAATAGTGGTAAGACCAACATTTTTTAAACAAGTAAATATCTCGTCAGATAACTTTGCCGCTCTGAAATTGGCTACTAGTGACTTCATGATACTAAAAATATGAACGAAACAGGCATAAAAATTGGCTGAAAATCAAATAAAAAAAAAATAAGAATCCATTGTTAAACGGTACGAAGTTGACTGGGTCAGCGTGTAATTTAACATTTTCAACACTGATTTCATTAACAGGAAGCTGTAAGCCATGCGTCCGCGTGCGTAGCGTTCCAGTTCGCGCCACCCGGTACAGAGAAACCTCCACCGTATTATGACAAACTCAATTCTTGGCTGGGACAAGTTCTGCAGAGAGAGGCTGAAATGGTAATAAATATATTTATATCTCCACCTATAAAATTATGTTATAGAGAAGAGCGAAATCATGTTCTGCGTCAATTTAGATTTAAAAAAAAATGATAGGAAATAAATGCCTTAAATTCTTTGTTCTTTTAAAATATTCATACTTCTCTTTCTCTTCTTCTATCTCTAAAACAGCCGATTAAAGGATATCAACAATTATCAGAGCCATGTACATGTTAGGATGTTTCATCTTTCAAACCATTAATAAGATACAAGATCGTCCGCGTTCGCTTATATGTACAATTTTCTCTTACCCAGATAAGCATAGAAGTATGCGAGACTGAAGGTCAAGGCGTGGTCCTACGCTACTGCCCGCTAGAGGGCGCAGGCGCCGCGGGCGCTGAGAGCGCGGTGGCCGCGTGGGCCGCACTGTTAGATGCACAGTTACATGTTTTACACGCTACTGTGGCTTTAAGGGAACCTTTCCAAGCTCGAGTGGCGGTTCATTCCAGTTTAGCGCTAGTGCATGTGCCGGGATGGGCAGGTACGTGAATACAAGATACCCAGAGCCACACTCATGCACACACCGAGTCATACTTACCCATGCTCGTAGCCTCACTCATACACACACAGAGCAACACTCAACCCACATCCAGTGCCATACTAATTCACACACCGAACCACACTCACCCACATCCAGACCCATACTCATACACGCACCCACCCACACTCACCTACACCCAGAGCCACACACACACAGAGGCACACAAATTCCAAGCTCAGTTTTTCAGCACATTTGTATTATCATTATCAGGTCTAGGAGGAGTGCGATACATCCCCCCGGGTTGGGAGGGAGCATCGGCAGATGAGCTCAACTCTCTTAACAGGCAGCTGGTGGAGACACTACGAGCCACTGATGGCGCCTTCTCTTGCGGGGATGGGGAGGACGGGATGGCTTGCGTTAGGTATGTATTTTTAAATTATAACATCGATATATTATTTTCTATTCAATAAATAAATCAAATTATAATTTTCAGGTTCGGTATGGTGACTGAAGACACAGACGTAGATGAATTGCTAGACCTAGTCATATCGGCCGGCAAAGAAGTTGAGGAGAGCAGCCGAGCGCTCACCAACATGACTGAAGTGTTGAAGAAGGGTGAGTGAATCTCTCCCACTTTATACTGTTTAGCAGCATGCGGACGATTCAAATCTCGCCAGTCAAAATGATCCATAAGTTCTCATCATTGTTAGTTATTAGTGAATATATTTTTAATGACAATATAATTTTTTTTGTAGGCATCGAGGAAGCGCAGGCGGACATCGAGCGCGAGAACGCGGAGCGGCTGTGGCAGGAGGGGCTGCTGCGGCGCGTGCCCGTGGTGGGGCGCGTGGTGCAGTGGTGGGCCCCCGCCGCACCGCCCCCGCCGCCCGGCCGCCGGCTGCTGCTCGCGCACGGCGCGCTGCAGACCACGGCAGACGTCTACAGGTAGGTCTGTCTGTGCGGATGACACTAGGCTGTACCCCATTTAAATAGGGATGCGGACAACTAGTCAAATTCAATACTTTTTTAGAACTGTCAAAAACGGTCACTCTCTATGCAATTTGTATGAAAACACCACATATGACGTCACAGATTTTTCGCATCAAGCCGTATACTTATTTCGATTAAAGTATCAATAAATGCCGTGGGGCGCCGGCTTAGAATTGCGTTCCCCCAAATCATCCCGTGGGTGTCGTAAGAGGCGACTAAGGGACAAACCGGAGGGCGGGCAGCAGCGTCCTCCGTGTACTGACCACCTTTACTGCGATCGCCAACCCGCCTGCCAAGCGTGGCGATTTAAGGCAAATCACCCTAATGACAGACACAAACACAAAAACCAGGCCCCCAGTCCCCGGCAGCTCCGCTATCCCTGGCGCGGGTAGCGGTCAAGGTAACGGCGGAGCAGGGGGTGCTAAGAATCTCCGGAAGAGATCGAGCTACCCACCCCCACGACGACTGGCCCTGGTAACACACAACATACGCACATTGAGGACTGACGAAAGGATCTGCGAGCTGGAAGAGGAACTGAGCAAGTTACACTGGGACATTATGGGGTTATGCGAAGTCCGTAGAGAGGGGGAGGAGACCGTAACCCTGAAGTCTGGTAACTTGCTCTACTACCGGGAGGGCGACCAACAGTCCCAAGGTGGTGTCGGGTTTCTCGTTCACAAGTCCCTCGTAAACAACATAATAACCATCGACAGTGTGTCGAGCAGGGTGGTATACCTAATACTCAGAATATCCAAAAGATATTCGCTGAAGGTCATTCAGGTATACGCACCGACCTCGTCACACTCCGATGATGAAGTGGAAACTATGTATGAGGACGTAAGTAGGGCCATACATAGTTCCAAAACCCACTTCACTGTTGTTATGGGGGACTTCAACGCAAAGTTGGGCAAGAAAAGCGGTGATGAGTTGAGAGTGGGGCAATTTGGGTATGGGCAACGGAACCATAGGGGACAGAGGCTGGCCGACTTTCTGGAGAAAGAGGAACTCTTTATGATGAACTCTTTCTTCCAGAAGCCGCCTCAAAGGAAATGGACCTGGTTGAGTCCCGATGGTTTCACGAGAAACGAGATAGACTTCTTCATGACCGACAAGAAACGGATATTCAGTGATGTCTCTGTGATCAACAGGGTTAAAACCGGTAGCGATCACCGAATCGTAAGAGGCTCACTGAATATCAATGTTAAACTTGAAAGGTCCAACCTGATGAAGTCTACGCTCCGACCTACTCGATCCCATATTCAAAACCCCGAAAACTTTCAACTCGAGCTCTCTAATCGCTTTGCTTGCCTTGAGAACTTAGCTTCAGTGGACGAGATCAACGACGGGCTAGTGGAAACTGTCCGCACGGTAGGATCTAAGTATTTTAGACCCTGCCGTAAAAATAGACCTCAAAAATTGACCGATCAAACTTTAAACCTCATGGCTGAACGACGCCTGCTACAGCTGCAGTCTTCCAATGATGCGAAGTCATATAGGCAGCTCAATAGATGTATATCTAAGTCCTTGCGACACGATCTGCGTCTCTTTAATACGAGTCGTGTTAAAGAGACTATACAGCGAAACCAAGGCTCCAAAGTGTTCGCGAAGGACAAGTCTATTGGGCAAAGCCAGATGACTAAGCTGAAAAAGGAGGATGGCAGCATAGCGTCGACCAAAGCAGAGGTTTTAAGCGAGATCGAGAGGTTCTATGGACAGTTATACACTTCGGTCGCAAAGTCCGTCGATAGCTTGGTAGGAGATCCAAGAGCCAAGCTATCCCGACACTATACCGAAGATATCCCGGACATCAGTCTGTACGAGATTAGGATGGCCCTGAAGCAGCTTAAGAACAACAAGGCGCCGGGCGAGGACGGAATCACTTCAGAGCTTCTGAGAGCGGGTGGAACACCGGTACTTAAAGTCCTCCAGAAACTCTTCAATTCCGTTCTGTCCGAGGGCAAAACGCCTGCAGCATGGAGCAGGGGTGAGGTGGTGCTGTTCTTCAAAAAAGGTGATAACACCCTTTTGAAGAACTACAGACCCATCACGCTTCTGAGTCATGTTTATAAGCTGTTCTCAAGGGTTATCACGAACCGTCTCGAACACAGACTTGATGACTTCCAGCCTCCCGAACAAGCCGGTTTCCGAAGAGGCTACAGTACCATAGACCACATTCATACGCTGCGGCAAGTTATACAGAAGACCGAGGAGTATAACTTGCCATTATGCTTAGCGTTTGTGGACTATGAGAAAGCCTTCGATTCGGTGGAAACCTGGGCGGTACTTGAGTCACTCCAGCGATGCCGTATTGACTATCGGTACATCGAGGTGTTGAAGTGTTTGTACAATAACGCCACCATGTCAGTCCGAGTACAGGAGCAGAGTACGAAGGCGATTCCATTGAGAAGAGGCGTAAGACAGGGGGACGTTATCTCCCCGAAACTGTTTACTGCCGCAATGGAAGACGCCTTCAAGCTCCTGGAATGGCAAGGACTTGGCATCAACATCAACGGCGAATACATCACTCACCTTCGGTTTGCCGATGATATCGTAGTCATGGCAAAGTCGATGGAGGAACTCAGTATGATGCTCGATGGCCTCGACCGGGTTTCACAACGGGTGGGCTTGAAAATGAACATGGACAAGACGAAAATTATGTCAAATTCCAATGTTGTGCCCACCCCAGTCTCTGTTGGAAACTCGGTACTCGAAGTTGTTGACTCATATATCTACTTAGGACAAGTAGTCCAATTAGGTAGGTCCAACTTCGAGAAAGAGGTCAACCGCCGAATCCAACTCGGTTGGGCAGCGTTCGGGAAATTACGCAATATCTTTTCGTCCGACATACCTCAGTGCCTCAAGACGAAAGTCTTCAATCAATGTGTGTTACCAGTGATGACTTACGGCTCCGAAACGTGGTCTTTCACTATCGGCCTCATCTCAAGGCTCAAAGTCGCTCAGCGTGCTATGGAGAGGGCTATGCTCGGTGTTTCTCTACGTGATCGAATCCGAAATGAGGAGATCCGTAGACGAACTAAAGTCACCGATATAGCCCACCGGATTAGCAAGCTGAAGTGGCAATGGGCAGGCCATATTGCTCGCAGAGCAGATGGCCGATGGGGTCGAAAAGTGCTAGAGTGGAGACCACGGACCAGCAAGCGCAGCGTAGGACGTCCACCAACGAGATGGACAGACGACCTTATAAAGGTCGCCGGAAGACGCTGGATGCAGGTCGCTTCCAACCGGTGTATGTGGAGATCTAAAGGGGAGGCCTATGTTCAGCAGTGGACGTCTTATGGCTGAGATGATGATCAATAAAAAAATAAAAACCGTTTTCGGTTCAAAACGATAAACAACAAAATGAATATGATAAAGTATTTTATTTATGACCTAGTCCGCATCCCAATTGTACTTATTTAATAAACACTCGTTATTCCTTAGTCGTATATTGAATTACATCTAATAAAGCAGGTCAACATAATTTCAATCGTATTTCTCCTTCAGGTGCGTCCAAAACAAAAACAACACAGAGCCTGCGCGAGCGCACTCGCCATCAAGACAAACGCCCGACGCACAATAGCGGTTCCAGTAAGTTTGTACATGTATACGCTACGCCACTATTGGCCCAACATGTCGACACACAAACTTGTGTATGCCGGCTATATATAGGCTATGTATGCCGAAACTTTGTCCAAACCGTCGACCAATGTCCAATGTTAGCACCAAGTATGCTCGACATAACTCTGCAATGGTAAACTATAACTGCAATGGTATATACTAACTCAGCAGTCAGTCAAACTGATGTCATACCAAAGATGACTTAATATTAAAAAAAACATTTTATTTATTTGACTAATTGTATTTTAAATTTCTGCAGATCTCAAAATTACACAAAAGTATTTCGTAGATGTTTTATTATTTATTTGACGCGTTGCAGAGTTAAGTTCAGCTCAGTATTAATTAATCAAATGATCGGCTAAAGCCTTAAAGTGTTCAGTCATCAAAATTCCAAAAATACGGCATGAAAATATTAATTTAAAATTCGAACTTATTAATATGTAGTCTAGATTTAAATAAGTAGCAGTAACATAAGGGCAGGTACACGCATGTATAAAAGCCTTAATAATATCGATCTGTAACTTAAAAAGTTTTTACTCAATAGGGTTGGGTTTAAAAATATCGATAATATCGATTATAAAAAAGTGTAATATAGCCCAATCTATTGAAAAACTAGTTTTATTTCAGTCACCGATTTATTGCCAGGATTAAAATACCTTATAGTGTAGGCTTAATTGATGAACTTGGTACAGAAAATACAAATGGCCACCCGAGTAACTCGTAAGGGATATTGCGTTACTTTAATAAAATAGACATTACAGCTAGAAGCAATATTTTTTATTTTTCCAAATTACGTCAACTGAATAAAGAACATTAAAGGTCGCGTCCCACTTTTTATGGCCGGTTACCATCTAAAGGCAACATTATTTATTTTCTGACCAAGCTTTATTCCGCTGTAATAAATTGTAGCTTTTCTATAAATAGTTATTATAGAATGTATGTAATGACAACGGTCCATTAGCTGAACTTAGGTTAAAATTAATGGCAATATTAGTACGGTACAGAGGAAATTAAATTATAATTAACATAAGTCTTTGAAGTTGCTTTGAGGTTCGAATTGACTATGCTGTAACGAACGATGCATTTACTTACGAATAATTTAAAAAAAATACAGATATATGTCAGTCTCGTTGGGATATGCATTCGACGCGGCTATACTTACTGCGCTAGTTGGTTGTTATTTAATGAGAAAAATATACCCTATAGGTGCTCCGTGAAAAAAATATATATGCCAGGAACTTGATTAAAAAGTAAAAAAGATTCGAATATTTAGTTACAAAATAACACGCACTTAAAAGGTTGTTTCAAGCGTTGTCATCAAATTCGCACAACAGTGACGTCGGATTCGATATTATTTTGTTATCGATAAACTTAATCTATCGATAAACTAATAGTTTACATTGAGCACTATAACTGAGGGACTAATTCAACATGTTTTAAAATTCGAATAGAATAACCCGTCGCAGTTTTATCAAGAACTACATTGGGCACGCCTTGCAAGTTGTAAAAAACATGAGCAAGGACATAAAAACAGTCAATTCCAAAACCAGCTTCTTTATCGATACAATTTCCACTACCGTTTTTCATATAAATAAGGTATGCCTTCGAAAATTATTAGAATAAGATACTTATCTTAGAGAGGTATTAGATCATATTTTAATATCACAATAGGTGTTTAAGAGCTAGAAAAGTTTTAAATACAACCCGTACCTATATTTTATTTTATGCCGATAATACAATGGCTGAATGAAACCACGTTAAAATAGTGGCAGTTGTCTTTTAAGAAATATTGCCGTATTTTTTGCGTGTAGCAACACCATGTATATTTTGGCAATATTTTAGTGAGATACCCAGTGGTATTTTTTTATAACTGGATTATTCTAGTTATCATTTATGTTCCTTTAAATTAAAAGTGGCCACAAGTTTAAGAATACTGCATCCATTGCGGTATAGACGCCTGCACATGGCTACTACATACTACAAATTTCCTTAAGAGCGCGTGTACCGAAAATTGGCAACGTCGCAAATAGCTGTCACATATTTACACGTTTTAATTAATTTGGCCATTTTACTATATGAAAGTAAGACATATGGCTCTGTAGTGCACTAAAACATTGAATAGGAATTGCAATGAAAACACTAAATTTGATGTTTTAAACGTTTTACTAAAAAAGGCACTTGGAAAGTTTCCAAATACGTTTTTTACATGTAAAACTATATATTCGGTGTTACGATATTATTAATTGCATTCTCTATAAACTTTCTTAGTGCACTACAGAGCATTATTTTATGTTTTCATGAAATAAAATTGAGAAATTAATTAAAACATGTAAATATCTGACAGCTATTTGCGGCGTTGCCAACTTTCGGTACACGCGCTCTTAATAGATTTTCAACTTTATTGCTGAAGCATATGGTTCAAAGTTGATTGGAAAAATTGACAGTGACAGGTAGCTTGATGTGCTGGCGTCTGTACATACAGAAGAATCGAATGCCTGACATAATTACGTTAAAATGTATGCGAGAATGTGATTGATGTGATATAATGAAAATGTAACATTCATTTAATTTTAATTGTCAATATAAATATAAACATTTAATTTGTATTAGTTTTATTCTAATATAATTACTTAAAACATAGAAAAGTAACCCGGTAATGATATATGAATAATCTTATTGCACACAACGCACATCAATTGTATTGCCATATTAATTATAGTAATGAAAAAGTTTCACATTCTATTGACAAAAATATATGTGTAGCATTGTCAAGTCCGTCCGCTTAGTTACAGTTCAAAGATACTACGTTGAATATAAAATAATTCATAGAAAATTACAAATTTAAAAAAAAATAAAAACTTTAAATACATTTTCCAAATATTCAACATTATGTTATAAATACCTGTCTTTTAATTCTGTCTTATCGTATATATTTCACCACTTTATCGATATTCTTTTACAAAAAAATATCGACTACAGAACAACACTAATTCAGCGGACGGATCTTTCAAGCATGTAAAGTTACATTATTCAATTCAATTTCATTGTTTAGGAATATAATTAACAATGTAAATTTATTTATTATACGTATTTTTATTGGAAACCTTATCTTGTAAGCATCTTAATAAACGAATACTGTTTTTTTTGAGAACTCATCAATATCTCTTGAATGGTTAGAATTTATAACGGTGGTCCTACACGTTGGCCCATTTTGAACCAACTTTTGCAGTTGCCGATTGTCTAAATAATATCTGAACCAACTCTTACAATCCGAGGGCGTTGGTACAAATATTGGCCACCAACGTATGGATCTAACTAATGTAATATGCTTTGCTTATATCAAAATATCATTCCAATCATTCTGTGAACTGATGTACAGGTTTTATTTATTTACTTATTTGCAAATTTGATCTTATATTTCAATTATTTGAATCTGGTTGGTGACTGAAGTTTTATGCGAGTGAGGAGAAAGAAAATATCTTAAGACAATTTTATTCATAAAATTTCTTAACATAAAGTTTAAAAATATGTTCTGTTCTTGTAAAGAAACGCCGGATCTTCGTACACTCAAAAAATGAAGATTAAATTGCTCGCATAAATCATCAGTACATTTCATACAAAAATAATACGTATTGCGGTGATAATAATGATTATTTTGGTACAAATATAATTTTTATTATGTATATTATTTACTTAGTTTTAATGTGTAAGTATCTTCCAAAGTTTAGTTTTTATTGGGACACTTGAATACAGAGACAGAAATGTCAGCTAATACTCTGAACTTCACTTTGACGCCAGCACATCAAGCTACCAGAAACTGACAAATTTTCCCAATTAATTTTGAACCATATGCTACAGTAATAACGTTTGAAATCTATTAAAGAAATTTGACAGATTGTAGTAGCTTAATATGTGCTATGTTTATAGCTCTATCTCTCTCACTTAGATCCTATTATACTGTGAAGGTTTAAATAAGTATTGCATTTTATTTCTGCATACCAAGATGTCCAAATAAAATCAGTAAAAGATACAAGAAGCTATTATTAAGATGTGAATTTATGATTCAATTATCCTGTAAAATTAATTAAATAAGTTATTGAGTGATTAAAAAATAAAATTATACATTGTTCTCGTTGTGTTTTTGTTCAAAAGTCATATGGTTATGTGGAGTCAGAAAGACGACTTGGCACCACAAGCAGCACCCGTTCACTGGCAACAATGGGCACCCGTAGCCTATACCCAAGGCTATAGACTCGATCAGTATTAAATACACTGAAATACTTTTTCTAATCGAACAGTAGTTCCTAAAATTAGCGCGTTCAAGCAAACAAACAAACTCCAACTTGCAACTCCAGTTGCTGTTGCATTCCAGGATATTCAAGTATCAAGACGAATTGAATTACGAAACCAACATGTTTTTGTTTACGTAAAAAGATACTTAAACAACACTTTAGACAGTCTCGAAGTGCAATATTTGTTGTACTGCGGCTCTCAGGACGTTGTGTTCAAATCAAATTAATAATTTTAAATGTAATTTTATAATATTCGCCCTTATTGTCTATGGTTGGAAACAAAATGGCTACTACTCCATCCAAATCAAGATTACGTCTTAATTTGACTGGGACAGCTATATTTATATTAATATTCTTCAAAGGGATACACTACTTTGTAAATTGGAATAAGCTTTGCCATTATTCTGATATTGGAGATGCATTACCGTCGGCAGAAGACCCCAGTTTTATCCCAGGCCCAAAGTCAATATTCTTCCACGAGACATCTTGCCGCGGAGGCCTCTCTATCCGTCAAGCTTGTTCAGTAGAAGCAGCTGCCAGAGCACACCCTCAGCTAAATATCTACGTCCTGTTCAGCTCTCCAGTCACCAGCTGCACACTGAAGACGAGCTGCCTCGCGACGCTCCTCGAATTCCCTAACGTGAAGTTCCTAAGAGTTCACATTGCTGAATACGCAAAAGGAACAGCCGTCCAGTCTATACTTCTCAACGCTTTGAAAGAAAGTATATATCCAATACAGCATGCTGCTGACATACTGAGAATCTTGACCCTCAACAAATGGGGTGGCATATACCTGGATACAGACATGATAGTGACGCGATCGTTAGAGCATTTGCCGTCGAATTTTGTTGCTAAAGAAAATCAAGAGGACGTCGCTTCAGGGGTGCTGTCTTTTGCGAAAGACGAAATCGGTGCCAACTTAACTAATGAAGTTATCAAGTAGGTGCGCCTTTATGATTGTCTACGTAAGGGGTCTAACAAAAATAGTGCACCATATTCTTACAGCTCATCTAGTACATGCTAAGGATCATGTTTACCACAAAAAAGTCATGAAAACAATAAAATATTATTACATTTTAGTAACTATCACTTTCACCAAACTTTAACTGTGTTCTTACGCATAACGCCGGTCTCTATGAACACGCTTGATCGTTGGCCCCTAGGTAGGTACCTAATTCAACTTTTTTTGTAGTAAACATGATCCTTTAGCATGTACAGACGCCAGCACAGCTACAACAATCTGTCAAATTTCCTTAATGGATTTTCAACCTTATCGCTGAACCATAAAGTTCAAAGTTGATTGGGGAAATTTGACAGTTTCGGTTAGCCTGGTATGTACCTATAGTGTCAGCATTTTAACTTGAATTTTGTTAACAGAATCATAAGTGAAGAATACTCGCCGACGGGTTGGTCGACTATTGGTTCAATAGCCATAGACAAAGTGCTTCATAGATATTGCCCAGAGCTGATTCGCTCGTCCCGCTATCGGAGTGACCCTATTGACAACTGCAATGGTATGCACTATACACACAAAATACCTATACAAACATAATTTGACTCAAGGTGATATTGTCACTATGTAGGTACAATTTACAACAGTCCAGAGCACAAATACATATAATTACATACCTACAAAATACTGAAACATCATAAAATTACAAAAGTTGCGGAACAAAGCTCTTGTGTTTGAGATCTTAAGCGTCCAGTATTTTGTAATTTTGTTTACGTTGATGAACGTTTGTGACTGAATGTACAGAAGTTTGACAGATTATAGTAGCTTGGTCAAACTTCCTCAATAGATATTCAACTTTAGCGCTGAGGCATATGGTTCACATTTGATTGCTTGACCGGCTGCCGTGTACCTACCTACTTAAAATAGTTACGAAAACAAACCTGATATATATCACATTTTTTTTTCCAGGAATTACGGTATTCAACTTCGAACTGTTCTATCCATTTTACTTCTCGGACATCAAAGAAATATTCAGTCCTCCGACATCCGAATTCGACTTGGCTCGACCATACACCTACCACATGTGGGACTTCTTGACGCATACCAGACCTATTCAGAATGGCACGGCGTACGAGATCATTGCTAACGCCTTCTGTCCTACTATTCATAATACCTATAGAGACGAATTTTATGCTAAGAATCTGTCTACCACTAGTTCAGCAGATGAAAGTACCACCGAGAACCCAGACAGTGGCACGGACTAAACCGTAGTTGCCTTAAGACCTTGTCTTAAAACTCAACAATTTCTTCGTTTAAAATGTTATCATTATTTGTATTTTTAATTAAATTAATAAATGCTTGAACTTAAAGGTATACTGTTTTTGGTTATTTAACCTACTTTCTACATCAATCTTTAAAAAAATATAAGGCAAAATAATCTACGTAGTCTTGGAGCATTAGCGTACCTATTGTGCCTAATTATATTACCTATGTAATAAAAAAAATAATCGACAGCATTTAATTAAAAACCTAACAATAAAACAAACCTAACAGAATGGGGAACTCGAAAAATTTACTGCTCATTTGCTTGTTATGTGTTACTTTATATCTCGCTGCTGAAATAGTAATTGATTTTATTTTTAATAACAAATTAAACATTCCGAATGGAACAAATACTAAGACCATATCATTTTATTACTGGCCACGAATAGACAATGAAATATCTTGCTACAGTTCAATGAATAACGATGCCTTACAATCAGTGGAAGATTTTAATCCGAAAACCAAATCAATATTCTTCCACGAGACGTCGTGCCGTGGCGGGGTGGACTCGCGGCAGGCGTGTGCCGTAGAGTCCGCCGCCAGAGCGAACCCTGACTGGGAAGTGTACTTGCTGTTCAACTCCCCCGTCTCCGACGTAATGCTCAAGAGAAGCTGCCTCGTCAAGCTGCTGCAGTACCCCAACGTCAGGGTGGCCAGGATACACATCGACAGCTTCTCTAAAGAGTCCGCCGTGCAACAGATAGTGAGCCACGACCTGCGACACAGTCGCTTCCCTGTGGACCACAGCGCAGATATCCTAAGGATACTGACGCTACAGAAATGGGGGGGAGTGTACTTAGACCTCAGTATGTTGGTGGTGAAGTCATTCAACACTCTACCGCAAAATTGGATAGCGAAATATACATGGCGCGATATTTCCTCGGGAGCCATGGGGTTTTCTAAAGACGGTGTTGGACAAATTATGACGAGCAAGATTCTTGAGTAAGATTTTCAAATATTGTTACAGATTTGAAAGTATTTTTTTCAACAAACGTCACTCTCTATTTAAGGGCCATGTCCTTATAGACAGAATTAGTAAGTTTTATAGTTGTACCAACAAAGGTAAGCCTACAGGCCTCCTTTAGTGAGTACCTACTTACTTAAACATACAGAAACTTAATACTCATAGGTACTCCTAAAATCGATTGGCCTATAAAGAATTGTATTTTCATTAATCCAAAGTATCTATTTGTGTAACGTCTGCCTTCGTTAGCCAAAATTTATTTCTATAATCTCAAACGCTTGTAGAAACGTATATGTCTATATCTATACTAGGGTTCATCCGCGTCCCGTGAAACCTCCGTGCACCAGAATTACACCTATATAATGTAGTATATTCTTCGACAAAATGGGCTATCTTACACTGAAAGAATTTTTCAATTCGCACCAGTACTCCCAGAGATAAGCGCGATCAGTTAATCAGTATAGAAATCAATTGGTTCGAAAAATTCATTATGGCTAAAGGGTCTGACAAACTCCTCGTTTCGATTGCCAGGGAAATATCTGAGACGTACAACCCGTACGGCTGGTCCGTCAACGGAGCATACGCAATCAGAAGGGTTCTGCTCCGTAGATGCAAATCTCTAATCCAACGGCAAGAAATCGGAGACTGTGAAGGTAACTAACTCCTGGATATCATATCACCCTTATCATGTTCATTTCTCTATTACGCGTAATTTTTAAGGTACCGATACCTTTTCCAGTAAATTATCATGACCGGCCTAGCCTTTTCTCGACTTAATGTTGGGGTCGGCTTCCAGTCTAACTGAATGCAGATAAGTACCTGCCTATCTGACCTCCTCAACACAGTTACCTAGGCCACCCGATACCCCTTGGTAAGACTGGACCAGTAAGAACAGAATTCAGGATGGAAATTAATTTTCCTGCAGTGGGCTCCTGGTTTGATATAGGTCAATAAAAATATCTCCCATACTAGCTTGTATCGTACCTTTATCAGTTTTGCTAATCGCTTCAAAAGTTTAAGCCATTAAAATAAAATACATAATTTAGTATTACAATACCTGTACCTAGAGTCTGACATACGAAACATGAGCCTGGAAAAAAGCGGCAAATTCAAAAAATCTAGCTATGGTAAAACGGTTGAGCCATTAAAAATCGTATGATATAAAACAACAATAATATTTGTCCATAATTTATTAATCCATGATGTAAAATCAAATATCAAAATGTATTTTTCTTACTATACACAGTGATACCAGAGCTAGATGTTTTGAATTTGCCGCTTTTTGCCAGGCTCATGTTTCGTATATCAGACTCTAATTTAATTAATCAATTAAGTATCATTTTTTTTTCAGGTGTCCAATTACTTAACCATAAAGAATTTTTCTCAGAACATTTTTCGGACATAAGCTTTCTTACACAGCCGTTAACCGACAACTTAACCAGCTGGTTTAACTTTACCGAGGCTCTGGCGAATTACTACACGTACCACGTGAAAGGCTTGAAGACAAACATGTATGTCGTTGATCCGAACTCTGCTTATGCTAAATTGGCTGCAATCGTCTGTCCAGAAGTTTATCATGCATACGGTGACGTTTTTGGATTTTAATCCAAGGATTTCTGGGTAAATTAAAAACTGTAGTCGGGATGGGTCAGTTATCAATTAGAAGTCATTGTTACACGGCATAAAATAATTATTAATGAAATAATACACAAGAACACAAAACTTTTGCATTGAAAATCCGCCATAAATCTCTCAACTCTCCACGGCTAATCAGCGGCCAGATACATCACGTCATCGAACGCGTCAGCCACATGCTAGCGCGTTGGTGAATAGCGGTCAGGAGGCTTACCTCTCTATTGGACCGCTTACGACCAGGGAAAAGGGTTCGTTCGGAAACATCATCCGCTACAAAACAAGTTTCCGGAAAAAAGACCTAGGTAGGGCTTGTTTCACCACCTACAAATGAGTTCCATATATTTTATTTGGTAGATAGTTTCAAACAAATTCTGTTACATTTTTTAATTTATTCGGTAGATAGTGGCTATTCGGACATTGTGAAACTGGCCCTTAATAATTAAATACTTCCATCTAATAAACTAGCTTAATAAACATTGTTTTATTTTCTTAACTTTTTAGGCAAGGTCTTTTTAAGAAGCGACAATACCGTTTACTTTTTTGGTATCAAACTATTTCAGTAAGATTTGAAATAACCTGATTTTCAATGCATTTTAGTTATAAATTTTTCATTTCTGTTATCTTACCAAGGGGTATTGGGATACCTAAGTAACTGGGTTGAGGAGGTCAGGCAGGCAAGACTGGAAGCTGACCCCAACATAGCTTGGGAACAAGCTAGGCAAATGATATTTATTTTGTGAATGCTGGAAGGGAGGGAAAAGTCCTTTTTTAAGCCACGTTTTACAATAAAGGGGAATGAAATTATATACATAAGCTCTATTGTACTCAAAAGCTGTCTGTAGACCTTAATAAATAAATAAACATATCCCGTCAGATCTTTATTAACACATGCTTAGGTTAGGTAGACAGTATTCAATAGAGGCAACCGACACACCATACACTTCAACACAATTAATTACAATTTGAGAAGAAAATTTACCACCATTGATATTTCATGTCGAATTCTATATAATCTCTTCACTGATTGAACTGATTGAAGCTAGGCTCATCTGGCCATGTGCCGGGGTACTCAGGCTCGGTGATAACCTTCACCATTACCGTCTTCACAGTAACATCTTCTTGGTCCATTAGAAGACTGGTATTCTTTATTATTAACATCATCAGAACACATCCAATCATCCACAATACTAATAGGATCAAAGACAACACTGTGTTCAATCGTAATATTTTCGACATTTCTATTTACAAGCTTAAATATTTCCTTTGCTTGAATATTTTAATTTTCTTCATGTTGCCGATAAAGATAACTTCCATCAGTAATTATTGATTTCACTGAATTATTAAAATACTTAAAATTTAATTATTAAAAATATTTTTTTTAAAACACAGACCGCCGTTATGAACCGCTGACAATTTTTCGCGTTCCTTCGACCAATGAAATTGTTAATGAAAATAGCGTTCTATAAGAAATATTGTTATCATAACAAATATTTGACTCTAATATAAACATCCTTATGTAAATACACAACACACCTCAAAAGGTGGGTGACTCACGTAAATCAGAATCGAAAATATTCAAAACAAAAAACAATCGTTCTCGCTCGGCGCATCTACGGCAAGATATATTTATTTTCATAGAAAATCCAATCTCCTTTTTTTCTAAATACCAAACCTTCTTCCGTACATTTTATACACCTTCGGGCAATATTGTCTAGCCAATTGCGCATAGGTCGTATTTTGATGAACATCGTAAATGTTCGTCAGCAAATTCCATAAATGATATGTGTAGGGTTCATAAGTTAAGTTGAGAGGTTTCGTCTTAAAGAATACGGCGGATGATGCGTAGTGAACGGGGTAAAACATCTCATGGCTGAAGATGGAGACGCCTGGAAAAAATGCAGTTTTAAATATGAGAATCCCATTAACTGGGTTATAATACCTATTCATTATACTAGTAACTACACGATAATCATGACATTTGCAAAATTCTGGAATTTTACCACCCAAGTGAGTTCCTATCAATATCATGTGGTTGTTCTGGATCGGCTAATGTCGAATAGTGTAGACATAAGAAAGTGGCCAAAATCAACCACCATCTTGCTCTGCAGTACCAACTTATGTTAATATATATGCTCTAGCAGATCAATGAAACACAACTATTAATATAAAATTAAATGACGAGCGGTTCAATCACGAAATTCCAACAGCAACTAGAGTATCGTGCATTCAGATAAAACCTGGCATATAAAACTGTTTCAAGGTTCACTGGAATGTTCAATCTGTATTTTCTGGAGCCAGTGACACAGTCGTGATATTGTAAAGGAGGAGGAAGAGTTTTTAAGGTATCTTAACGCTAAATAAATTAGATACAATTATTGCTTGGCATAGGAGTGTTTTTTTTTTTGTGGTGGGTGGGTCATCCTTACCATTGCAAGAGCCGTATTTATCCATTCTGCGGTTACAGTATCTGCGAAGCACGCTCTCTATTGCCACCGGACCATTCCCAGACCAACTTTTGGGGTCATATTTCTTAGATATTTCTCTGAAAAAAATGGATAGTTTTATATCAGCGGTGAGATAGTATAAAAAATAATTTAATACAAAAAATTGGTCCACTTCAAAATCTTTGATAGCTTACATGAGTACTTCGCCAGTGACATTATGTCCGATTCCATCTCTTGAAAATGCCATAATTCCTGAAGATAGTTCTTTAATAGTTTCTTTCACAATCCAGTTTTGTGGTAGATTATCGAATGTCTTCGCTACCAACATATCGAGATCTAGGTAGAGTCCTCCCCACCTGTGCAGCGTCAGCATTCTCATAATGTCCGCGCTGTGCTCCACTGCGTGGTGACTGTGTTGCAGCTCCTGGCTCACTATCTGCTGAACGGCGGTGTCTTTAGAGAAGCTGGCGGCGTGAATCCTGGCCACCCTGACGTTGGGGTACTGCAGCAGCTTGACGAGGCAGCTCTTCTTGAGCATGACGTAGGAGACGGGCGAGTTGAACAGCAAGTACACTTCCCAGTCAGGGTTCGCTCTGGCGGCGGACTCTACGGCACACGCCTGCCGCGAGTCCACGCCGCCGCGGCACGACGTCTCGTGGAAGAATATTGATTTTGTTTTCGGATTAAAACTTTTTTCTTCCACTGATTGCAAGGCATCGTTATTTAGTGAATTATAGCACGTAATGTTATTCATAGGTTTCTTCCATCGTAGGATATAGAGTCTCCCTTTTAATTGTTTCTTATTATTGTCATGTAATTTATGGCACACTATATGAAAAACTGTGATTATTGAGAACGCTAAAGTAATAAGCACAATGTATTTCTGGGTCATTTTCATTTATATTTTTGTGTATTAATATTATTTTTAGAAATTTGCAGGTAGAACTTTGAAAACAAGTGATTTATGTTAACATTAGCAAAAAAACGCAATGTTTTAACAAAGAATTAAAAGTTGTTTGAGATATGTTGGGTAGTTTCTCTCTTTTCTTTTATCTAAATTTTTTCGCTATTCTAAGAGATGTACCAAAATCTTTTGTATGTTAATACGTTGCCTATGAGAAGTTGTTATGAGCGTTTTTAAGTATCAGGTCTGCTAACATCGAGTTACGGAATATCATTTGTTTTAGAATTTGTGAAGGCACACGCGACGTTTTACTCTTTATCACTAAGTAGACCACTCGTTTAAATTATTTTCTGAATTTTAAGTTAAGAAGGTTTATTTACTGTAACTATGATGGTCCTATTACGTGTTATCAATCTCAAACTGTAATTTATATTTTATCGCACACGTTTCACTGCCATACCGATTGCTTATTAAGAATTAGGTAAGTACGATTTATTTACTACGTAAGATCAATTGTTGTGCAGCTATTTTGAGCGCAAAAGTATGAATATTACATATATCATCCGTACAATCTTATTGTTCCTTTGTTTGTATTTTCACAAGACACGCTGCGGAAATTGGATAATGGAAATGGATACAACTTAAAACACGTTCATTGAAACAAATATGATTAAACATAACATGACAACATCCCACATAAGCAGCAAGTTATCCAGCCAAAGTATAATGTGAGTCAGTACCAAGAATCTCAAAATGAAGAACACACAAAAAAGGAAACTCAGCCTAGGGTGTGCTTTTATTTTAACGTTTTTATTAATAATCGTGAAGGAGCTAATTCACATAGATTGGACCATGTCAAACTTTTACTTCAACGCAGAAGACGCGTTGCCGTCGATCGAAAACCCAGCTTTCGCTCCGAAAACAAATTCAGTATTCTTCCATGAAACTTCGTACAACGGTGATCTGACTCCACGACAAGCATGTTCAGTAGAATCAGCAGCCAGAGTGTACCCTCGGCAAGATGTCTACGTGTTATTCAGCTCGCCAGTTCACGAAGACATGCTGAAGACAGGCTGCTTAGCGAAACTCCTCGAATTTCCAAACGTGAAGTTCCTGAGAGTGCACATTGCTGAGTATTCCAAGGGAACAGCCGTGCAGTCTATATTTCTCAATGATTTCAAAGACAGCGCGTTTCCAGTACAGCACGCCGCAGATATATTGAAAATATTGACTCTTTATAAATGGGGTGGTGTATGTGTGGAGACTGACATGATTCTGATTAAACCTTTGCAGCACATGCCCCCGAACTGGATTGTTCAACAGTACGATGCCTATGTCGCCACTGGTATCATGTCGTTTTCTGCAAACGAAGGTGGACGGAATATGACGAGAGCTATACTAGAGTGAGTACTGCGTTTCTCCTTGCTGTATCAAACTGTATCATAATGTTCTTTTTTTCGTGGGAAATCATCAAAATGATAGACCCCTTCCGCTGTGGGTGCAGCTGGAGGGAGTATCAAACTCTTGCCGACTAAAACCCACTATGTTCCGTCAGGAGGTCTTTGTGTACTAGGGCCGCTGTAACTCTTGTGAACGGCAGGCCTCGGCACTACTGGGCCCCTCTGATGCTGACTGGTATTTGAGGATCAGAATCCATAAAAATGAATTCATTTCAAATTTATATTTGTAGTATCTCTTTTAGATGACTTACTCTTCTCGAAATTGCTAAGTCCCCATCAATATATCTGACTAGGAAATTGTTATTCGTTTTTAGAGAAATATCCAAAACCTACGACCCTAACGACTCATACAGCACTGGTGAGAAACCTATCAGACGAGTGATCCAACGAATTTGTCCAAAAAGGATACACTGGAACACCTGTGTAGGTAAATATAAGCCTATACCTATTTTTAAATTAAATTGCACAGCATTTATTACTAATATATAATAACTCTGAAGTGTTTGTTTTCTGTACGAACAAGCTAATCCCAGGAATTAAGTACTGGTTGGATTGGAAAAAATCTTTCAGTCGGTCATCTTTCGATCGTAGGCTTTCTATCAGAGTGCGTAAGATTGTTCTCAAGGTATGTGGGTGAAACCTCTGGCAGCAGCTAGTATATAGAGTACGTGCTAAGGATCACGTTTCACAAAAAAGTCATGAAAACAATAACGTATTTGTTTAAGTTTTCATCATTATCGCCATATTTTAATTGTGTTCTTACGCATAACGCCGGTCTCTATGAACGCCTTCGATACCTCTAGATCATTCATTTTTTTGAGGTAAACATGATCCTTAGCATACTATGACCTGCAAAAATACCTTATAATACCTTATAATAATAGTCGTCCCCTAAATATTTTCCGTTATTCTTTCAGATATTGGAATCTTTCCGTACGAGTCGTTCTACCCAATAGGAAACATTTTGTGGTCGCATGAACTTAAGATAGCGTATTACCAACCTAACTACTCGTTTCAAATATGGAACGCTCTTAGTGATACCATTTATAATAATGAAAATTATAATATGATACAAACCAACGAGATGCTGGCTAAAAAATATTGTCCTTCTATTTTTTTATTGTACCGAGATAAACTTGTTTTATAAATAAACTAGCGACCCGCCCCGGCTTCGCACGGGTGCAATGCTGATACTAAATACACTACAGAAAATGGATGTTATTATACATATAAACCTTCCTCTTGAATCACTCTATCTATTAAAAAAAAACCGCATCAAAATCCGTTGCGTAGTTTAAAAGATTTAAGCGTACAAAGGGACATAGGGACAGAGAAAGCGACTTTGTTTTATACTATGTAGTGATTAGTTTAAGGGCCAGTTTCACAGGTTGCTGATAATTTCCAGATTATTAGCTTAGAAGAATTTTATTTAGTAGATAATTTTATAAAAATTCTGTTCCATTTTTTAATTTATCTGATAGATAGTGGCTATCCGTAAGCGGTGAAACTGGCCCTAAGTGTCTTCATCTAAATTAAATCTCTTCATTCTTGGCATAAATATTTAATGATCTCAGCCATTATATCACATTAAAAAGAAATTACATATATTAAGAAAAAAAATATACCAAAAACCTTTTTGTTGCTAATTCCTCAAATACCTATATATTGTACTAACAAGTAACGATTTTACGATAAGATATATCTATAATTATCAGAATGTTCAAAGTTGTTTAATTTCACAGGAACAATGCCTAGTCTTAAGTGGATCATGTTTAACAAGGTTGTAATCAGTAATTGCTAAACAATACCTTGTACTTTGTATCTACTTAATGTACAACATTTGTACTTACAAATAAATCCAAAATTCTCCATTTATGCGACTTTCTGGCTTTTAACTACCCGTAACGACTGCCAAGGATGTACAAATGACAGCCGGGAACCACCAGTTTAGCGTGCCTTCCAAAACACGGAAGAACTCTTCCTGACAAAATGGTCATCCATCCATGGTCCGACCGCGCCAAGCGTTGCTTAACCGTATGATCGATTGATCCGTGTGCCATTTACTTAGCCACGAGCTCCTCCTTATTAATCTTAAGAGATATGGTTAGTTAATTAATTGTTAAAAAAAAATATATTGAAAAAGGCTTGCCTCTTGAACAGTTTTTTTTTTTTTACAAAATACTGCAACACAATACAACCTATAAAATATATGTAAGTGCCTGGACTAATAAATAACCAATTAGTTTCACCTCTTAAAGACCCCTCCCGCTGTGGATGCAGCTAGAGGTAGCGTCAGACTCATGATGACTAAAACATGCTCTTCTTCCTTTATGTCCCAGAACCGCGGTAACTCTTGCAACCAATGGGCATCCCCGACAGTCCTATAAGTTCACCTAAATTCTCGTAGCAGTGTTTAGAGGACATATTCCGTCAGGAAATGTTTTCGCAAGATTGAAATAATGTAGTTGTGGACAGTTACCTTAAAAGATACTTTATTGTATGTACAGCGAACAGACAGCAACTGATGCCACAATAGACATATGTATCTAGGAAGTCACGACTGCTTATTCAGAGCTTGAATCGGTTTTCTTAGGTATTCAAAGAGTGATCTCATTATTATTCAACGATTAAGCTGTTTCGTGTGATACAAGACGTTACTATATAACCCACTGTTTCTGTTTCATTACAAAAGTTTTGGTGGAATCTCTTGCCATTTCATGACTGAGGGCCAATTTCATGATGTCCAAATTACCACTACCTATAGAATAAATTCAAAAATGTAACAGAATTAGTATGAAATAAACTACCAAATAAACTAACTAGAACTTATTCGTGGGTGGTGAAACAGGCCGTAAGTAGTTTAGGTATACCTAACTTCCTACCTACCTACGAATATAATGGCCCATTTAGACGGGGGGAGTTCTCGTCTCGAAGATACGATCGTTGAAGGAATATAAAACTTCAACAAGAACAACTGAATGTAAACATTTTGTTACAATTATGTTATGGCGATTATTGCTTGTGATAATCTCGGAGTCAGACATTCTCGTAGGTACCGAAACGTGCGAGAAACTCTCCCCGTCTAAATAAGACTTATGTGTGAAAGTGCTTATATATAGGTACGTACCTACCCTAGTTATTATATTTATATCATAGTCGTGCACTTGTCGATTGATAATAATGAGAATGTGCAAACCGTTACAAATATTTTAATGCACATTGTGGATTATTCATATTCCGGTGCAAGTTATAAGCAGAAACGAGAACTCACTTATTCTATTAAGTGTTATGTACAGACGTCAGCACATCAACCTACCTCAATATGTCAAAGTTTTTAATAGATTTTCAACCAGAAGCGTAGCGTGCTTTGGCGGTATAATGATTGGTGCCCTTAGGAAGGGTACACATTCTTCACAAAAGAAAAATAAATTGCGTTAAAGTAAATATATTACTTAAGGACTTTTCATACGTGGTCAGGATCTACGAGAGTTGTGCTTTTGGTAGTACAAAATCACCTTCGCAGCCCATGTGTAATTTTTCTATCTTTATGCGAATTACGGTAGATGTTTTCAATAGAAGGTTAAAATTTGACAGATTCGGGTAGGTTGAGCTTCTGGCGTCCGTACCTTAGTCACATTGTTTGGTTTTTAGGAAAATTAATCAAAGAAAAAAGGACGTGAATAAAATAAAATGGGAATTTTATTTCAATTATCTCATCTAAATAATTTTTGCCTCGGTAAACAAGATGTGTTTCTAGAATGGAAATTTTATTTTCATAAGTTTATTTTTTACGTACCACTGTATAATTATTTAGATAGTAGGTAGATTGATATATAAAAATACCTACTTACATTTGTATAGTATCATTGAACTTTCTAGTGGTATTAATATTTTTTTAAGTTTTCATGTACCTAGGTACATTAGTACGTGAAAACTTAGGTGCCTTTAGCGAAATACTTTAAAATAACACTATGGCATCTGCGAAAAATATGGGTGCCCAATGTGAAATACGTTGAATTAATTCTCTGTTTCTGATTTATCATCATTTCTATCAATAATACCATAAACTTTTACTATCTGTATATCGTTTATAGGTAAGGGGACAGTACTCCTTAGAAATCCTACCAAAAAGGGACAATGGCGGTACCAGATTGTACTTCGTGAAATGCTCCCAAGTGAAATAGGTGTAGATTTCTTTTTCTTTCCAAGCTTCCCAGTCAACAATGTTGAAATATTGATTTCTGTCGTGAAAATTTATTGGATAGAATGCTTCTGGATCGTATACTTCGATATCTGCAATAGTAAAATAGGTTTTATGTAGTAATATAGGGTATAACTTTCATAAAGCAGCCTGGAGTCTGGAAGTTGGTGATTCATTCACCCGTGCTTTGGAGTGCACGTAAATGTCGGTCCTGCGCCCGATCCTCTCCGGTTGTGTCGGATTGCCGTCCCATCGGACTATGAGAGAGGGAATAGAGAGTGCACCTGTATCTGCGTGAATGCTTGTGCACTACATATAATATGTCCTGCGCAGCTGGCTGATCTGCATAAAAGAGAACAGCCGCAGTAGCCGACAATCGGTCTGGATGATATCAGTAAAATAGGTTTTAATATTACCTACTTTAGCCTTCTGGATTACCTACTAAATAAAGTCTAACAAAAGTAGTGCACTACGTTTTTACAGGTCATCTTATATACGCTAAGGGTCATGTTTACCATAAAAAAAAAACCATGAAAACAATAACAGATTTTTGTAACAATCCCCTATCAGTTTATCACGAGACATTCAGTTGTCTCGTATATTGTTTCACCACCGTTTCTCGTGTATTTCACCTATTCGATGAACCGTATATTTACGGATACCTTGGCATATGTTCAACCCCATCAGCTCCACCTTATCTGACGCACACCACGTAGATAGCAGGTGAGTTATCACAGACGGTCCATTGTAGCTCCAAAAATCCTGCACTTTGTTTATTATTAATTCGCTCTTTAAGAATCTGAAAAATAGTAAACGCATGTATGTATAGAAACATCTGTTATTAGTAGTAAGACACGCAAGTCTCAAAAGAATAATTCGCATACCCTATAGCCCCTTCAGCTAGCTTCCTTCCTATTGAATTGTTAGAGAATGCAAACATAGCCTCCGACAACGATACAGGACTATCTTTCACTGCCCAATTCGGCCACAAGTCTAAGTCCCTGGCTACAATCACGTCAAAACTTAAGAATATCCCACTGTACTTGTACAACGTCAGATATTTTATTATTTTTGACAGTTGTATGTACAATCTATCACTATTCATGTTTGCAACGGTAGATTCAAGAGGTGTTCCACTCGCATAATCTAAAATAAGCACTCTTCTAAGTTTCACATTTTCGTATTCCTCTAAAATAGTACTGAGGCTGCCATTTTTTAAGGTCTCCGCACTTATTGATGAGGTGAATAACACGTTGATTTCACGCCCAGGGTTCGTCTTAGCTGCCGATTCTATAGCACAAACTTCTCGAGACGATAAATCGATCATACAAGACGTGTGGTGGAAAAATATGGAGTTTGAAGGCATTTTGGTTTGCCCAGTCACCAGTTCGAGAACATCGTTTTCTCTGGACTTATGGCACGGATTATCGACTGCATTTGTCCTCCAAGTCACATGAACAACCTCGTCTTCATCGTCATATTTTCTATTCACTTTCCAGTTATACCATAAAGCCGTAAAAGTAAAAATAGAACAGTACGCTGCGAGAATGTGAAATCTGTATTTGTATATACTACGAGAAAACTGAAAATACATTTTGTAGGCTTCGAGTTTGAGTTCATGACTAGTCTTTAAAATGTATGTAATAGTGTTAATTTCAAGTTATATGATTGGATCATTAATCGTTTAATTATTTCTTAGTGTAAACGATAGTGAACATAGTCGTAAAATGTAAAAAAATATGAATCCATTCGGCTAAATCTTGCTTGTAATAGTAATCCGAAACATGGCAAGAATTAGATAATTATGTTTCTTAGGGTAGGTTATTATAGGGTACTTTTTTGGTGTAGGAAGTAGTTCTATGAGGTAGCCGGGGAATGAAACCGCTGGTTTTATACACAGTAAAGCTAATTATGAAATTTTAATCTACTTTTAATCATGCACAATGAGTGATTCATTCCCTCGGGACGCACATGAAACAGAGTCAGTGATAATTAGGATTGAAGTACCTGAGTACATTGTAGTAAGCCTAGCCTTTTCCCAAGAACGTCGGGATCGACTTCCAGTCTTTTCGAATGCGGCAGACTATACTAGTGTTTTACTTAGACCGCTGCCTATCGGACCTCCTCAACCGAATTGCCTGAGCTATCTGATTGTTGGTACCCCTTAGTAAAACGAAAGGTTGTTAAACTTTTTAGCTTCTCAAGACTCCGTAACAACTGTCCTTGCACTGACGTCTCCAAGCTCATCGATCGATCAGTGCGCCTATTACTTAAACACGAGCATGTGATTCAAATTCAGGTCAATCGTTGTTCATTTAATCACATTCACACAAAGCGACAAATTAAAACAGGTTTTTTTTAACCTGAACTAACAGTTTTTGAACTTTTCTTCTGAAACTAGAAATAAGCAAACGAAATATGTAGTTACATTCAATATTTCGGCAACAATTGCACATTATTTGTTTCGAAATAAGGAACCAAAGCAAGTAAGCAGCATCGGTAATATAGAAAAGTATGGACATGATTTTCGGTAAACGCTTGTAGCTTGGGAAGTATGGGGAAAATATATAAATCGTTATTTTACTGTCGACCCGACAGATGCGTAACATAATCCTACGACAGTGTGTTTTAAAATGATAGTTACAATCTGTATCGCAATCTCATGTTATAATTAAAACGCGATCACAATCTAAATTCGATAATGTTCAGTTAAAAGTTTCCGTTTCCAAACTCTCGTGTTAATAACACGGGTAATGTTGAAATATGTACTCGTCCAAAATTCAAAAGAAAAACTTCTTCATAAGAAAAAATGTGATCATATTAATCACTTTTATTGTTTTTAGTGGCATAACTATTTATTATGTTAACTTGCAAAATGCGTCGAACACACAACCTTTTATCATGCACTTAGAAGCGGCTGATAATAATATATCGTGCCATTACGTTGAAGAGGGCGATGCATTGCCATCGGCTGAGGATCCAAGTTTTTCCCCGCGAGCTAACTCGATATTTTTTCATGAGACATCATGCCGTGGAGGACTGGATTCTCGCCAAGCTTGTGCCGTCGAGTCAGCAGCAAGAGCGCACCCCAGAAGACAAGTCTATGTGATGTTCAGTGCACCTGTCAGCGACTTCGCTTACCAAAGGAGCTGCATCGCAAAACTACGTCAGTTACCGAATGTGAGATTCGCTAGAGTGCACATTACTGGTTACGCCAAAAATACTCCTTTGGAAGCCATGGTGGAGAGCGAGCCTTTCAAAACAAGCAAGTGGAGGGTGGAACATACTTCCGATGTCCTTAGATATTTAACATTGTACAAGTGGGGAGGCGTGTATTTGGATACCGATATGATGGTGGTCAGGTCTTTGACCCCGCTGGGGCATAATTGGGCGGCGAAGGAAGACAGTGGCTTGGTGAATGCTGCAGCTATCGCTATTTCTATGGATCACTTGGGAAGAAAACTCGCTGATGCCATTATCAAGTAAGTTTTACATCAAAAACTTACCGTAACGAAGACTGTACAGTAGATTTGTAGGTACCCGAATTAGCTATCATCGAAATTGTGATTCTAGTTCTTACTAACAGCAAATAGTTTGGTAAAAAACACGTGTAGCGAAATGGACAGAAGGAGAGCCACCATGCGTGTTGTCACCCATAACACTCGTCCACAGACCTACGCTTAGGGTTGCCCGTGGCCGGGAATCATCTCTCGACACCCGGTAACAGTGGCTACCGCGGCGGCTGGGATGAGAGCATCACTCTTGGGAGAGTCAAAGCTACGTCGCATCATTCGCTAGCATATCAACTTCACAGAAGGAGGCAACGGCATCCCATTCCCTATCATATTGGTCCATGATTTAACCAGAGCATATATAGGCATAGGGTCCTCTAGGCGCTTCACGAAGTGGTGCTTACTTACTCCCTCGATATCCGATGCGACCTGCGTCAGGTGGAACTTAAGAGCGCCGTGATTACCCCTAAGTTACTATTCAAAGAAGGGACTTACCCGGCACAATTGTGGAGTGACCTAGGTCGCTTACCGTATGTAGATTACACAACGTGCTCATTCACCATTTCAACAGAATCAAGGATGAGTGCTTACTGGTAAACATACATTTATGACAGTACTAGCAAAAACACAATGAAAATGGATAAAATAGGTCCGCAATAACAATGAAAATAGTCATTATATTTGCGTTGTCACGTTCATTAATCAACTAGTTGGGTACTTATGCCGTTTCGTTCGTCAAATAGCTTTGGCCCTTTAAAGTCAGCTATTCAACGTTTCCCTGTATGCAGAAGGGAGTGTTTTATTGTTACAAGGAAGTCACTACTTCTTAGGTAGCGAACTTGGAAATGGCGTAAAGACACTAGGACGGTTCGATTAAGGTAGCTATAAAAAAGTTAACAAACTAATTCGGTGTGATTGATAGATGACTGCATTGCATGCATCAGGTCAATGGCAGCCTTCTTGTAAATTTTATTGTCCTTGCTAATCTGACCGAAACGAGAGTAATAATCAATTTCGCGCGTTATTTAGGTACCTAGTTATTGTACTAAATCGATTATAGCGTGATTCGGAACGCACCATTTCACTTATTTTAAGGGCGGCTTCATACAGCCTCATACTTATCTTCAGAATTCAGAATGATCATAATTATAATTATCTTCTTTTTTTCGCGTTTTAATCTTATTGTCCTTACATACCTATAATCAAATTTAAAAAAGTAGTAAAAAGTACATAGTGTTTTCTTAATAAACAATCTAAGTTCAGAAAGACATTCCAGCTTCATGGGGCTAACTCACTCAACCATCTATGCATGCAAAGAAATATCGAAAAAAGTTAAACTAATAGGATAACGATATTATCAATTGACAAACTTATCCTTTTCGTGTTTAACAACACAAAATACTTTATAGGTAACTAATCCAATTGAACAATTAAACCTTATCATTAGCGGGCTTCACATAGACAATATTATTTTTAGTTCTTTGTTTGATTTTCATGATATTATTATAATGACGTATCACAATACCTACATACCCTTAGACTACCTATAGAAGGGAATAAAACATAGGTACCTAGCACCTACATGCATGGACTTAAAGTAGGTACTACATAGTACATATCACTCATACTGGTGATAAAATAAATAATTACTCTATTATTGTTTTTGGTTTCTTACAGTGAGGTCAAAACAACCTATAGGCCAGATATCTGGATACATAATGGTCCCGGTGCCATAACGAGAGTGCTCCATAAACTCTGCGATACCCCTAACTTAGCAGATTGGTCGGCCAACACTTGTCAAGGTTAGTACGATTAACAGCATTTTTATGGTCCCACGGCTGGACACAGGCCTCCTCTTACACAGAGAAGGGTTGAGCATTAAGAGGGCAAAAGCTGCTGCTACACTATTCTTTAGTTTGTTTAAAATAAGAAACTTGAGATTGTGTTATATTTTCAGGTCTTGAAGTGTACGGCCCAGAATATTTCTACCCGCTTCACTATTCAAGGAAGGATGAATATTTCAAAACGGGAGAGCTGCACGACGTAGAGAATTCCTACACCCATCACTTTTGGAACAAACTAACTTTCAATATGGAAATAGAAAAAGATTCGCCGTATGCGAAAATGGCTCAGGAGCATTGTCCAACGATATACGAGATGTATGGAGAAGAATTTGGATCATGAGAAAAAGTTTTAGTGTTCACCTTCGATCAGAGTAATATATTTTTTTAAGTGGTCAATAAAACTCAAGAAGTACAAACGATATTGTTTGGTCGTATTATTTGTTTCATTTGGCTATTGGGGTGACCTCTTACAGCCAGTATGGCTAAGCGAAAAGCGAATTCCCTTATTTAACACAAGTTTAGTTTTACACATTTTATATCCATAGAGATGAGATCTGTTCTTCTGCGCAAGTGGATGTTGGTCATAGATAAAGACAACAAAATATATGTCACTGTCTGGCTGACACGAAAAAGTGCCTGACAACTTCAACTTTATGTATAGGCCTGTTGGTAAACATAAATAAATATTAAAATCTATCGAATATTATTCAAAACCAGTTGAAACAAAGCATAATATCATGACCTCCACATTACTAGTTAGAAAATTGGCATCAGTCAAGTTAAGCAAAAGCGAATTCGATAAAATTAAATGGATTAAAGCTAATAACATGGAGAAAACATATAAAGCCATATCGTAAGTTTTACCTGTTCTTTTTTTAAAGTTGGTTTGGCGGGAATGGTTGTTTATTGTAAGCTTCTGGATGCTGGCAGTATATACTTTCTTTGCTAGAAAAATCTACATCGTAATTCATATAATAAATTAAATTCCAAATAATTTGGTTCTAAAATCCAGGAAAGCACATATAAGTTTAACCAACTTTAAATAATATGTATTAAACAATTACAGTTCTCTAAGAAAGGTGTTAAAAGCTCAAGAACATAAAAAGATATGCCGACTGTGCCTGAAAGCAGGGTATAAGAAGATATTTAGCAGTCATGATTTTGATGTTGTTCTATCAATCAGGGAGATTTTACACATACAGGTGACAATTTTATCTACAAAAAGTAGAGCTCAACTTTTAAATAACCTGATTAAGCATCTACTTAGTGATAAAGACTATCTACACTGATATTATTAAGCTGAATAGTATGTTTACTTCATTGAAACTTATATTAAGAACTAATAAAAGATTAAAAATAGCTCATTTGTCAAGAAAAACCATAGGCTACTTGTTTTCCAACTTTGCAGTTGCTATGAGGCCCTTAGCCTGCACTGACCTCCACCAGTCGATGATACCCAATGCTAATAACAAAATCTACCTAAACTATTTTTTTTCCATATTTAATAAAATATATTACCTTATATGGACAAATATCTGGAACACATTGAACCTACATTACATTCTAGGTTCAAAACTAGTCCATAAAATCAAGTCAATCATCCTAATATCATAACCATGAAGGTTTGTTACTGTTTTTTTTTTTTAATAAAACATTATATTAAAAAATCTTATACATTTCAATAATAATACTAAGTTACAGCTATTAATAAATAAAATGTCTATATAAACAGACCTTTTTAAAGTGGTTCTTTTATTTCAAGGTAATAGAAAATGATGATAAGCCTCAGCATATTTGTCGAGCTTGCGAAGAGGTGCTAAGAAATGTCGTGCAGCTGAAACAAACCGCTGAGATCTCTCAATGGAGATTACAGCAAGAAATTGAATTGGGTGGGTTATTGTATACAATACAATTTTATTACTGTCTATACATAGATAATACATTCTAGAGTTATTATGAGGTCTAGTCTAAGTAAACCATTATAAGAAATTGTCCTATTTTTGTCCTGATGGTGTACAATAAAGAATATTCTATTCTATAATGTCACTTGTTCCTTATATAGCCTCTATTACATAGACCCTTAAGAAATTAAATAGCAATGCATAGTCACTTTAAAAAATAAGATTTGGGACCTACAACATTCCTGAATGAGTCTGTTAGAATAATATGACAAAAAGATACATAAAATTGAGGCACACTTTACATGTTCGAGTGGTGATCTTTAATTTAGCAGAAGGCAAGGAATGGCATCTCCAGTAAATTACATGCTATACCATGTTATTCCACAATTACCTTACAACTTCTTGTAGTTTAATCTAAATATTGCAAATTTTTCAGTGACTCGCGTTACTCCAGAGTGTGACATGAAAGCAAGCAGACATCATGGCGGATATTTTATAAAAAGAGGCGCGAAGATCGTGAGGGAATGGGCCTGTAGCAAATGTAGGCAAACTTTTGCCAGTCAGGTTCGTATGTTTACATCTGACGTCATGTTACTAAAGAAGAGAAATAGGAAGCAGTGGCATAGCTAGGGGGGAGGTCACCTTCTTGGGGGTGACACGCCGAGTTTACTGAAACCGATGTTACACAGGAGCGTCCTCAGAACCGACCCTGTGGAATACCGCATGGCATCTCTCGCCGGCTCCACTATGGGTGTCATCCCCAGGCGCGGCCAAAATTCCCTCCAATGGTCACAAAAAAGGGATGACAGCCGACTGTCAACATCAGTAAATGGAAAATAAAAAAATATATTAATTTTTGGTGTGGCACAACACGTACAATACACGCACCGGGTGCTACCCTAGCTACGCCACTCACTGTAGGAAGAGGACTGTATGCTGTAAAGCTCACGGCAGATAACTTTACCCGTCTGAAGTCTAGTAACAACTATCTTATCATAAATTTTCTCATATTTTAGGAGGCGTTCACAGAACATGAGGGCATGCAGTCCTGCCGTAGCGACAACAAGAGTTTTGTATGTGAAACTTGTGGCCTGGAGCTCAAGTCCATGACTAGATTTAAGAGGCATAGGTATGTGAGCTATCCGGCCAAGTATATTATTTAGTTTACTCCCTAAGTTAAATTAAGAAAGTTAATAAAATCGTATGAAACCTATTGCACACTTGAGAGAACGTCTGAATCCAAAGAATCACAGATATGGGAAGTTTAAAGGAAATCTAGTAATTACGCCTTTGGCGCGTTGCGCGAATAAGGGTGCGATGATGCCTCCCTACAATTCGCCGTAAATAGGGCGGTGCTAGCGGTGCCCAGGCACAGGGCGCAGACCCTGGGGAGCGCTGAAATGACCAGACCAGACAGGTAGTATTTAGTTTAATTTCATGCAAGTTAGCTAGTAGGTTTATTTGTTGTTCGTTGATACACTCGTTTGGAAAGATTTCTTCTGACGGTTACCGTAAGCTAAGGAACGCACTCTATAACAAAGAATATGTCTCAAAAACATCCATCCATCCAGTTCTGAATTTCGTAAGAACCTGGTTAGAACATTTTCAAGGGCGCAGTTTTGAAAACTGGCACCGGGCGCATAAAAGGCTGGTAACGACACTGAGTTAGCCATGTTCTGCTTCGATGTACTATGTGTTCAGTTGTTCACCATTAAGGCATTAATCTTTTTTGTAAAGGCTAATACACACGGGTGAGCTCCACTACTCGTGTTCGCACTGTGCGTACCGCGCGCGTACGAAATACGCGCTGCTAGTCCACGAGCGCTCTCACTCGGGCGTGCGGCCGCTGTCGTGCCCGCACTGCGCGGCCACCTTCTTCAACTCGTCGAATCTCGCGTCACACAAACGAAGGCATTTACCGCCGGCGTATCATTGTCAGATGTGTGATAGGAGCTTTAGGTTCAAGGAGGTGAGGTATTATTTTGTTAATTAAAAATGTACTATTTTGATGAAGCTATACCTTTTATCGGTTTAGACCGGCATCAAATCAGCAGTTTGCACTTTTCTGTTACATTCAAACCACACATTCCACACATCCAAACTCATTAGGAATACTGCTGAACAACTCTCTGTTGGGGATGGCTAACTGGATGCAGCAGCGTTTTACATGGAGCGACTGCCTATCTGACCTCCTCACTCCAGTTAGCCGTTCAACCCAATAGATAAGATTCTTCTACCTTTAGGTAATGACTTGCGAGTAACTAGTCATGACTTCGACCCATGGGGGTTTAATACTGCTGAACATAGGCCTAGGTACTATCGGACAATTCCTAGAAAGTAGTATAGTGCTTATTGCAAGTGAAGCTCCTCCTTTTGACATAGTAATTAATTTATTTCAACTCTCTTCCACAGGCCCTACAAAATCACTTAACAACTCAGCACAGTACTGCAAAGCCCCATATTTGTACCTCATGTGGGAAAGCTTTTTCTACTCGGTAAGTTTGTGTCAACAGTACAGACTCCGGGCTGCTTCATGAGAGTTTCTGGAAACCCACAAAGCGATTTCGTCCCAACCTGGGAATCAATCCCGAGTCCCAGTGCACAGCAGTTGCGCTATGCAAATACTTGACCAATGAGGCAGTCTAAATCCTATAGCATGTAACTATTTAAACCTTTTCGAATAACAGTTTCAGCATCCAATTTAACTCAAAGACAGCTTAGTTCCAGTGTCTTATTTCAGTGTATTGCAATAATTTACCACCTAAACAAACTAAAATCTCATATGATCGGTCTAACTGCCCAATCATAAAACCATACACTTAATTACTTTCTTACCAACCAATAACTACAAACCAAACTTCTGTATCCTTTCAGAAAGATGATATGCCGCCATGAGCGAAGAGTTCACAATAGACCGAAGCTGCGATCAGGAGTTACACCTACATACTTACGACAGCAACAGGAACACGGAACATAAGATGCTGGCAGTTATATGTGATAGGATTGAAGATTGATTACTTCATCAACTGTCTATATTATGTACTAAGTGTAGGATTATGCATAAAAGGATTCAATAATCATAAGTCTACATTTGATGTATGAGGAAGTTAAAACTACGTGAAAATTTGAGCATTGTTTTAAAAAATCTGTTACATTTGACAATTTGGAATATGGACTGAAGTTTTTAATGTTAATAAACTAATAACGTCTGCATTTGAGAAGCAGTAAATTATTTCATATTGTCTGTTTATGTAATAAAAGCTAAGTTTAGAATGTAAGTGTTGTACAAGACTTTAAATAAACATTAATAATATGTCAAACACATTGTTTTTCTCATGATAAAAATTGAACAAACTAATCCAGTAATGATAGAAAATCTCAAAATTAGCTCTGATTAGACATAGTCACTACTGGAAAACACTGCATAGCTACTCTACTGAGGTCCAAATGCACAGATACATTGATTAGCAAAAACTAACCTCACATTGCAAATGTCACTGTCCCGACACTGGATGAAGATTTTTTCAAGAAATACAACAACAACATAGGTTTTTTTGGATTTTATTAGTAACTTACAGTCCTAACCGTCACATCACTTCTTGGCGGCCGCTCCTACTTTAGATTTCTTGGTACCACGCACCTTCTTCATCCTGTTCTTACGTTCCTTACGCTGCTTGCGTGTGGGCCTCTTCTTTTCGTACAGACCGTGGCGGGCCAGCCTGTGCTTAGGCTCGAACTTCTTGGCCAAGTCCAATGTGTCGTAGATGAGGGCGAAGCCAGTGGACTTGCCGCCACCGAAGTTGGTCTTGAATCCGAACACGAACACAACATCGGGCGTCACCTTGTACATCTTCGCCAACTTCTCGCGGATCTCAGTTTTGCTGACGGTCGGCTTGCCTGGATGGAGGACATCGCATACCATCTGCTTGCGCGCCAACAATCTACAAAATACCAAAAACGTTGTCACACATAACCTGTCATGGCGAGGCAACCACTTTTCGGCACTAACTTGACTCATACAACTTTGAAACTGTAAGATTACCACATTTACCTGTTGGTCATGAATTTGCGCGTGCGAATTGTTGCCGTTCCTTCAGTCATTTTGAATTATTTTAGAGATTTCGCCGTAAACGACGCACGTGTCTCCAACACTCACAGAGAAAAAGAACGGTGCCAATGTTGCCAGTTTGAAAAGCGGCATTTCTATCACCTAATTTATTTACAGATTCTACTGAATTGAAATGATATTAGAACAGGTAATTAAAATAAATAAGTTAATATAAAATTCATATTAAATTAAAACAAAACATGGTTAATATGTAAATTCATCGATTAAAAATGTTTATTGCACATTTTTATTTGTACCAAAATTATTTTGTCGTAATTATTTTATATTGTAACATTTATGAAAATGATGCGTTCTTAAAAGCTTTTCGGATTGCGTCCATAAATAAGTATTTCTGTGCAAACAAAAATGATTATAATATTCCTCTATACTTTCCAAACATTAATAAAATTATAATTTCTATTTTTTTATCACTGTCATGGTTAGTTCATCTCAGAATTTATGTTCGGTGAATAATTTGTTCAGTATTTGGCGCACGGTTACCTTCCGCTTGTAGATTTGCTGATAAATAAACCTTGACCTTTGAAAGCCATTGTCCGTTTTAATGGCGAAACATTTTCTTTTCACTAATGAATTGTTGAATACCATCTATAATGGGTGGAAAAAGAATAATTTATTGAAGGATGAGTTTCTTTCTTTGTTGGAAACAATAGATAACTATAACTTTGTCAAAAGAAACGATGTTTTTTAAAGGCTTTTATTTAACTTTTTATCATGTAAAAATAATATTTGCGTTCATGATACCTAAAATAGGCGACTAAGGGCCGGTTTCACAGGTTACGGATAGCCACTATCTACCGGATAAATTCAAAAATAGAACAGAATTTGTATGAAATTATCTGCCAGATAAACTATCTGGAACTTATCAGCAACTTGTGAAACTGGCCCTAAATGCTTTTACTTAGCAATTCCTGCGTAGTCGTGGTCGTGTACTAAAAAGTATAGGTGAGTTTGTTGATACCTCTACTAGAGGTATTTGAAGTAGTCCCTCAGGGGCACATACAGCCTAGCAGCAAAAGGAGGCTAGTATCGAAAAAAATATTATTTTTGTCCAGGGAATATCGGGGTCAAAGATAATGTCAATGATAGGTAGACAAATGAGGTTTAATAACCTCATTATTACGTATTAGACAAAATATGGTGAAAATTATGGTAAAATAAACATCAATATAGATGTTTAGAGTTTTAACACGTATAACATGTTTTATTTACTTGTACTACGAGCGCCTGAAAAAAATCTTATAGCGATCATTAATTAAGCGTAATTTGCGTAAATATTTTGCTTCCTTTTTATTAACCAAATCTTTACTGAACTCTTTCTATTGTATTATGTTTGTTAAGTTTGCTATTGCTATATTTGGTTCTGGATCACATGATTGCAAGCCTGGTGATTCATTTCAAAGGGCAATGTGCTTGCTGTCTAAACACAGTCTTTAAAATGAAAGCCAACAACGCTTGACTTTAGAATACTTCTACCAACCGTACGAACTACGAAAATAAATATTATGTCCCCTATTACCAGTGCGTGTTTGTCAGTTCCACTAGGTCAGGCCAAGTTAAGTGGAACTTTTCCACGAGGAGCCATCACAATATGTTCTATTCACGTATGTTGACAGACTATTAAGTAAATCACCCTCAAGGGATCTGTCTTCTTTTGCGTCAAATGCTTTGCGTCTTCATGCAACGGTACAAGGAGCAAAGAATATAATAAAATAATTTAAGAGATGGAGAGCCTGAATTATTACGACATGTTTAGTAAGAAGTTGCATGAAGCACATTTGCTCGTAATTTTCTGATGGCGCTTAATTTGAATCTAACGCAAGCAAAAACTGCTCAAACAAAACCCTCTTAACATATACCCATATATTGTTAGTTCTTATAGCTGTTTATTTGTATTGTTTATTTCACATCCCGAGAGAACTACTCCACGCAGCTAGATTAAAATTAGCCAACATCAACATAATTAAAAGTTACGTCTGTAGAATTTACAATAAATATATGAATCAATTAAGGGCCTGTTTCACCACCTACCAGTTAGTTTATTTGGTACATAATTTCATACAAATTCTGTTCCATTTTTTAATTTCTTCGGTAGATAGTTGCTATTCGGATATTGTGAAACTGGCCCTAAAAGTCAAGATACCTACCTAGATTGCTGTCATAAGTATAAAAAAGGCGGTAAAAAACATAATACTGGGAAACATCGCTGAATTAAATATAGAAAGTCAAGGTCGATGAAATGCATTACTTAGCTGACTTATAACTGAATCGATGTTAATTAAAAAATGTTGTTAACAACGCGGTGTTCCAACATGGTCGTTCTTATGACGCAAAACATTAAGAACAAATTACTTATCACTTTTAAATTGATACAAGTTATAACATTCTAACTTCATGTATCATTTAAACTAATATTATACATGTGAAGAGTTTGTTTGTCTGTTTCTTTGCTTTAACGCGATAATCTCAGAAATTACAAGACCGGTTTGAAAAAATATTTGTGTGTTGAACCAGTATATCCAGGAACTAAAGCCTTCCTACTACTTTTTAACTAGGTGGGCGGAGTAGGTAGTTCCTTCCGGACGCGGGTGAAACTGCTGGCCGAACCTAGTTGTTATATATTTCTAAGTGACGTCACGGCTACGTAACAAGGCTTTAGCTAGACATCGCCAGTTTAATTTAGTCTCTGGCTTACATAACAAAACCTCTTGGTGATCCTGTTTTCCTTGTTGAAAAGAGGGGTGTGGGAGGTCAGGGTTGCTGGTGGAGTCTATGGAGGCGCCACCCTGGCCACCCCATATCGATCGTCGTCTCGTGCCGGTCGTATATAGACCTGGGATGCCGTTTTGAGTGCTCGTCTGTACTACAATTTATTTCCCTTCAAGGTTTTATGCAGGTTAGTGTAGACTTTTTTATTCAAATAACTCTATGGTACCTATAATCTGATGATTTAAATTTAGAACAACATGGTCAGATTAGGAATATCAGCTGAATTGTTTCCCGCCGAATGTGAAAATTATTTTTGCATTTTCAATAGAAAACAACATCTTTCTGAGTAGAAGGACAAGAAAAATAAATATCTGAAGTTAGTATTTAATCTATGTTGCTTTTATTACATTATTCTTTACTTATTTGTTAACATAATAAGCACATAACAAGTGAACATACCATGTGCATGTCTGCCGCCCGATTAATAGCGATATGGTGTAATTTAAATACTTGAGATTTGACATAGCCTTGAAATTACAGCCGATATAAAAACTGATATCAATTTTAGCGAATCATTTAGGCCATGTATTTTTATGAAAAATGTTTAGGGCAAACATGCACTTTCTTACATTAATTTATCGAAAATCATTTTGTTTTGATCATTCTTAAATAAATGATGGACTTGTGTTAGCTATGATTATTAACTTCTATTAATGTATTCCAGTCTCAAAATAATGTTCTTGTATTTTATGAAAGATATCAATGCATTCCTACCTCAATATTTATACAACTAAAGACCTTCTTCTATCCATTTATTATGACGTAAAATGTTATTATTGAAATTAATCTTCTATCATGTACATCTTTACGTAATGGTTAGGAAGCTATTATAATATATTTCCCTGTGACCTCCGCGAGGTAAACAAACCTCACCCTCGGTCACTTTACTAGATTAGGTTAAGATATTAGTAAGATTATGGAGTAGTCTCTACTCGTATTATAATGAGTATTTCAATGAAATATCTAACTGCCTATCAATTTAAGGATGTGTACCACCAAAATATAATACTATTGTTATTCTATGGTCAATATTTACTATATCACGGGAACGGCTCCAACGATTTTTAAGAAATTTAGTAGGTATCCAGGGGGACTCGAAAATATCAATCTAAATAAGTCATCATCTCCCGAGCCTTTTCAGGTCGGCTTCCAGTCTAACCGGTTTCGGCTGAGTACCAGTGTTTTACAAGGAGCGACTGCCTATCTGACCTCCTCAATCCAGTTACCTGGGCAACCCAATACCCCTTGGTTAGACTGGCGTCAGACTTACTGGCTTCTGACTACCCGTAACGACTGCCAAGGATGTTCAATGACAGCCGGTCAGACTTACTGGCTTCTGACTACCCGTAACGACTGCAAGGATGTTCAATGACAGCCGGGACCTACAGCACCGGGGTGCAGTGATCATCTTTTAAAACATTTTGAGTGGATACACTCGATGTAAGCAATGTTTTTAATGGTACTAATCATGTCTCTTCTTTCCAGATCCAAACAAGTCAGCAAGGTTCGCGTTAACGATTTGTCAATTTGTGGCGCACAATCGCGCCACTCGCCGCCAACACGCGTGTATGGGCGCCGTCACTGAACACACGATCTTTCCCCGGTTCTTAATGGTGTCCGGTCAAAACAAGCCAAACACATTGAAACTCAACAGTGTGGCCCGCCAGGCCAGTCGATATTCAGCCCGAGACCCAAGATTAAGAACCTAAATTGAAGCAATCAAATCCATTAACTGCCAGTATTTTTCCAAGGTATTATTTGTATTAAAATTTAAAAATGGAACAAGATTGGGAACCAGTTATTTTGCGAACTAGCAGGACCCCGAGGAATAAGGAGCTCGTACGAGAAAGTGCTGTTAGGGAGTCCCTACTGTCTGAATCCACGTCAGGAATATGTAAAGGTGAGGAAGATGATACTACAAGTGTTGGTACCGCTTCATTCTCAAGCCCTGACTTAGAATTTAGCACTAGGGAACGGCTGCCAACCATCCAAGCAAGAAAAAATCCAAACTTAAATGAGGAAGTTACAGCTTTACTGAACAAGCCGAAAGCAAATCATGTCAAAATAACAGAGAATCCTGCTGATCGAGACATCGAAACTAGGAAAAATGATGAAAAGAAGTCCAATAAAGAAAAAGTTAAAATCCCTGATGGCGGATGGGGATGGGTGGTTGTTCTATCATCTTTCATTATATCTATGATAGCAGATGGAATCAGTTTCTCTTTTGGCTTGCTATACATTGAGTTTTTAGAAGAATTCGAAGCCAGTAAGTCTACTACCGCCTGGATTGGGAGTCTTTTCATTGCCGTGCCGCTTCTTTCAGGACCGGTAATGAGTGCTTTAGTAGACAGATATGGATGTCGGAGCATGACAATTCTTGGTGGCATTATATCGACACTGGGATTCGTTTTAGCATCGGTTTCAACATCACTCGAAATGATGATGATCACATTTGGAGTTATAGCTGGTTTGGGTCTCGGGCTTGTATACGTCACAGCTGTTGTATCTATAGCCTACTGGTTTGAAAAGAAAAGGAATTTGGCTGTAGGTCTAGGAGCTTGTGGCACAGGCGTTGGGACTTTCGTCTACGCACCAATGACTCAATATTTCATAGAAGAATATGGCTGGAGAGGTACAATCCTCTTGCTATCTGGGACTTTGTTGAATCTTTGCATATGTGGATGCGTTATGAGAGATCCTGAATGGTGGACATTGGAGCAGAAAAGACAGAGAAGTAGCAGAGATGAAGGTAAACTGAAGAAAGATGAAGATAAGTCCAGGCATTCTTCGTCAGCGTCAATTTCCAATCCTTATGTGTTTGATTTTGATGCTCCAACGCGAGGCAAGAGTATGAGTGGGCTGATCCGAAGAGGAGTTCCTCCTGAAAAAGTGATAAAACAAGAAGCAGAGAGCATCAAACGTCACCAGAATATTATGAAGCTTAAGAAGTGTAAGCAAGTGAAACCCAAATCGCAATCCGTGGAGAACTTGCCTTCTTACTTAACTTATAGCGACAAGGTTTGTTTTTTATTTCTTTTTCTCTTATTATAAATTAAATCTCTTATTAAAAACTTTTTTCTAATTAACAAAGAGAACATTGATCCCTACGGTATAGACCTTTGTGGTGGTATGTATGTTACACCTTTTAATTAGAAATGTAGTCTTAACTGATTAATGGCATTCAGTCCAATCGATTGATGACCCAATATCACAGTATGTAGTATAGTATAGCCATGGTAAAGTAATTAAGGCTATATGGTCAGAAAGTTTAGTAACTCTAATAAGAAGATTGCTGATGAAAATTACATATTTGAAGCAAATGAAAATCAGGTTGCAAAAATCCTAACATGACGATTGTACAGACGCCACAGATTGTAATAGCAGATGTGCATCAAGCTATTACAATCTGTCAAATTTCCTTAATAGATTTTCAACTTTATTGCTGAAGCATATGGTGCAAAGTCGATTGGGAAAATTTGACAGTTTTGGGTAGCCTGACGTGCTGGCGTCTGTACATTGCGAGTATATAAGATGACGAGAGTGGAAGAATGGATGAATGATCAGATAAGTACATCATTAAAGTGTCACACGTTATGGAGAGACATATGATTCTAATTGACACTTCGATACTAAAAATTATTAATATCTTCATAATAACCTATCGCAGTAATTATGTGGGTAATGATCAAATGTGTCATAATTATTACGGTCATAAATAGGCAAGTCGGATAAGTTTTCAAGTTATGTAGTTATTAAGTATATTCATGTGGTAACTGTGAATCATTCCAGGTATCGATGGGAACACTAGACACGCTGGTAAAGAAAACGAGCGGAGAATACGGAATTGAGGTGAAGTATCCATCTTTTGCCATCAACAGAACTAGGAAGACACCTCCAAAGGAACCGAGCAACGAATCAAATGACCCTCCAATCGTCAAATACACGAAACATGCGCTACAACGAACGAATTCTGAAAAATGTCATCACAACGATAAAACTTCAGACAAATATGAACTCAGGAATCCTGAGAAAAGGGTTATACGAAAGGCTCATTCAGAAACCAGAGAAGACAAAGAAATTGTGAAACAAGATAGCAAGGAGAATAGGAAAGATTGGTTGAAGAAACAGCTGTCGGTGAACCATCATTACTTGAAGGATTTAAAGATGCCCTTGAATTCTCTAAGCCATAGGAACGCCATGTTGAATATAAAGAAGTACAGATTGAAGGCTTCGTCTTGTCCAGATATTTTTAAGAATTCTATGATTACTATTGATGAGAAAGAAGAGGTAAGAAGTTTAACGATTACGAAAACATTTTTCATTTATTCATGGGGTCAAAGAAGGACAGCTGTTACTGTTGTGATATTTTTTTTGTTATACGCCACAACTTCCTAGCTAGAAGCAAAAATGTACGTAGGTCTCATTTCTGTATTTACATAATTACAAAAATCTTGCTGAACTTTCGCGTACTGTATTAGTGTCCCTTTTTTTGCCATCCCTCCACACTAAGGAGATATTTCAAGCTTTAAGAATTCAATAAGTAAACGTTTTAGTTATTTACTTGCCTCCTAAATTAATCCATTAAATAGTCCTTGCTACTTCTTGTCTAAAATACTTTAATTTATCTTCCAGAATTGGTACGACGACTGCATCAGCTGCCTCGCGGACATGTTCAACGTGTCTCTCTTCAAGCGTATGACATTCAACATCCTCTGCTTGGGCACCATCATATTGTTCATTTGGTTCATAGTGCCGTACTTCTACCTCGCTGAACACATGCTAGATAAGGGCTACAGCGAGGATGACAGCGCTGGGATGTTGAGCTTGATCGGGATCACTAACACCATTGGAATGGTGAGTACGGAGTAGACGGATACTTTTGTAATTTAAGGCAAAAAACAAAAGAGTCGGCGGCGCATTTAGTTCCACACGCTCCTCGAAGAGAAGTCAGCAACATCGGAGGGGCCCCTTTGGGACAAGGTCTGTTTGGGCTGCGGGTTGTTCGCAAGAGTTACCGTGGCCCTGGCACACTTCCAGAAGGAACATACTGGGTTTTAGTCAGAAGTCAGACACTCCCTCTAGCTGCACCCTCAGCGGGAGACGTCATTAGATGACATCCCACGAAAAAAAAACAAAAAAGGGCAAAAACAAAACATTGCGAAATGGGATGAATAACATAATAAGATTGGAGATACGCGTCACAGTGGTTCGTTTAAACTCAATGTTACTGGAAATTCGCCAGCACGCGCTGGAGATAAATTCCAAAGCGTATTGAAGCACTCTTGAAGATTTCATAACTGTTATTTCACTATTTAATTCCCGTGGAACCCATACCATACCAAACTGCAACCATACCTACCACTAGCTAACGCTAGCGGAATCAACGGCGCCCCTAAAAATCACTGCGCATCCGGATAAAAATTCTGTCAATTTTTTTGCGGATTGTCGATCTCTGCCTTTTTGAAGTCCAAGACTTTCTTCGAGATGTTTTCTTTCACTTTTACTCAGTCGTTAGTGTCCACGATATATATACTTTGGAAGTTCATATAACTTATAATATAATAACTTATGCAAGTTACTGTACTAAAGTAAAGCTGGTGCTTTAACCACTAGGTCAGATACTCGTCTCTGAAATTATGTTGTCAATTTTCTATCCCTGACCTTTTTCGTCTCTATGTATGTCAATTATCTCTATTCTCAAGGCCTTTAGTCAATGCATGTTCTGTATAATAAGGAATAATATCACACCTCGCATCTATTTTGGCAGTTCCCAGACGTGTCTGATAAATATCTTCCGTTCAAAATCGTTGTTGTCTCCGTCCCTACACTTGTGAATCACGAGACTGCGATCTCGGTCTGTTTCCTCTCCAAGGTCCACGAAATCCGAGGTGATTTGACATAACTTCGGTGTACTGAAATAGATAATATCCAGTTTCCAAATGTCTGGGGACGTGGCTTGTGCCAAAAAGCCGTTGCGGATTTCTAAATGTATTTTCATTATTTACGTGAAATAGTGGTGCTGTTTGTTTTAGTTTCGCTAACGTTGACACTGGGAGAATTTAAAGTTTTGATATGTGTGAACATTAAAACGCACTCAGATAGAAGCTATCGGCCCTTCCTCGATAAATGGACTATCTATCATTCAAATCGGTCGAGCAGTTCCTAATATTAGCCGGTTAAAGCAAAAAAATAAAAACAAATTCTTCATCTATATAATAGATAGTATTAGCTATATGTATGTCTTATAGATAAGAATTTACTACGATAGGTCAATTATATAATAATAACCATCTCGCATTTAATTTCGAAATCGATCAATGCTTCGAAATACATAGCTAGTAGTTAGTAGTACTATTTGTTCGATATCCGTTATTCGGGGATTTCAGTTTGAAAATACTTCTAATAAGTCAATAGGAGAGCAAGGATTCTTAATAAATTATAATAAAAAAGAAAGTTTGTAATCGTTTAGTATTGTCTACTAGTTAGTTCTATTTTACTAAGGCGTTACTAACGACTACAAAGTCTTTAAATTTGGTAGTAAAATTGTATACGGACGAATGCCAACAGCAACGTTATAAAATCGTTACAATTGTTTAAATTAGTCTGCTTTATCGTTCTGAAAGGAAATCAAGATATTTGGATAGATATTGCATAATATAAGCAGAATCTTTTGATTCATACCAATGCGCCCAAGAAGAAAAATATTCTTGATAGGATACCTACCCTAAAACTTCTTTAATTTCTTTTTACTAAAACTTTCTTTTTACCCAAAATGTTTTAGAGAAACGTTTGAATTGGAGGAATTTTATGGGATTAAAAAATACTTTGAGGTATATTACCTATAACCGCTGGACTGACCTCCGTAGGGAGAACGGCCGCCCGCGCCGTGACAAGAAATAGGTCTGGACACCATTATTATCATTAGTAAAGATTTAAAAATAAAAAATCATTTATGCAAAGTAGGCTGAAAATCAGCTCTTTTTGAAGGTCAATTCTACAAAGATTAAAACGCCCGCCCTTCACTTCACCACTATGTGACATCGCTGGAAAGAAGAAATGGTGGAACAAAATCCCCAGCATTTTGGTTAATGAGTTTGATTTATGAATGAAGTTTATCAGCTGTATATCGGACCTCTTTCCCAGGTCGGGCTGGGCTGGATAGGCGACTTTCCCCAAGTGTCGATCGGCGGTCTGTACGCGGCGTGCCTGGCGCTGTGCGGCGCCGCGGTGGGCGCCATCCCGCGCGCCGCCGCGCTCGGCTACTGGCCGCTGGCGGCGGCGGCCGCAGCATTCGGCTTGTTCTTCGCTGCATCGTACACCTTCACACCCAGTTTGTTGGTGAAGCTGGTCTCGTTGGATGATTTTACTTCGGCTTATGGATTGGTGTTGCTGGCCCAGGGTATTGGGCATTTGATTGGACCACCCTTATCAGGTAAGAGAATCCTATTAGGTACTATTATCTACGCGAAAGTTTGTAACTATTGATAGAGGTGTTTGTTACCCTTTCACTTAAAAACTATCGAATGGATTTTGATAAAACTTAACAGTAGTATAGCTATAATAGAGATGATGATGATCAGAATAATAAACATTGTATCCTTTTACGGGAATAACTTCCCTTAAGAAGCGGGTCATCAATCAAGATTCAAGACTTTTCAAATTCTGGTGATCTTTGGATAAATTCCTTTAGTGCTTTAGTGATTCCTTAGTCAAATATTGGGTGCTATGACTTTATAAGCAAATTTTTTATCGTCTGATCTACAAATCAAATACTACATGCAGAAATTCTACCTTCTAGGCTTCATTTACGACGTAACATTCTCCTGGGAGCTGTCTTTCTACCTTGCTGGAGGATGCATCATGGTGTCCGGGCTACTCATATCGCTCATACAGCCGGTCAGGAGCTACCAGATAAGGCATGCCGTTGCTGATGACATCAGTATGGCTTAAGAGGATATACATCCTTAATCTTGGGCTGGCTTTCATCATCATCTGCCTAGCCTTTTCCCAAGCTATGTTGGGGTCGGATTCCAGTCTTAACCAAATGCAGCTGAGTACCAGTATTTTACGTGGAGCGACTATCATTTGGTAAGAATAAAATTGCCTAGTCTAAGAGTCAGAAACTGTTTTCATGTACTCATTTCTTCATAACATATTATAAAGATTTTTTTTTATACATATAATAACGGTTCCCATAATATGATACGACAATAGAGTTATTTTAGTATTTTAAGACTATTTACCCCCTCTAGTTATGTATGTGTTACATAAAAAAATAATTTTGATAGTAATCGATCTTCCTGTACCAAGTTGTTATGTTTCTGTAGGAATTAATTTATTTATTAAGAATATTTGGACTTGTTCCACTAGTGTATTTTACATAATTCACGAATTTTTAGATCACGATATTAATAATTTAATTAGACGTTATAGTGATTTGTAGTATTTTGACTATTATTATAAAAAAACGTGCCTATATATCAATGTGAATAAAAAAAAATCATCTTGCATTCTTCTTTTTGATAAATGTAACTACAAAAAAAAAAACAATGTACTAATAATTATTTAGATATATAATTGATTTCTAACACAAGTTAAAAATAAACTCCGCTTCGTGATGGTTTTCGTGAACGTTTTAAAAATCGTTTCAATTTTATTAGTCAATTGAAGGCGCGACTGTCAATTGGGCCATTGATTTTAATTAAACATCAATTTAAAGCAATTAAGATAATCCGCCTTGTAATGTGAAGCACGTGTTTAAACAACGAGTCATTATTACGGATTGTTCTTTTGACTGTGATTTATTTATTCTAAATCTTAGTTTAAAAAAATATACATGACAAAATTGAGTTAGTACTTGATTTCAATAGTTAAGCTCTTTCATTTTTTTGTAAAAAAAATCTTTTTTATATAAAAAATAAATAAATAAGTAATACTTACTACCTGCTATTTTTTTCTACTGTTCGATAAAAATAATGTTAATCCGTAAAATAAAATTGAATAGAACTAATGTGCCATTATCTGTATAACGTACTTTTCTATAATAATATTGTATTTTGATGTGTTTAAATAATATTCATTCCATACTTTATACGGTGTAAGAAATATGCTACTTAATATTTTGACCAATACCGACATAATAAAGGATAATTTCAACTTTAAAACATATATTTTATTGGCTTTTTCAGAAGAATAACTTTAAAAAATATAAATTTACAACTTCTTCTTTCTTCTACACGACTCATAGAAACCTTATCAAAAAGGTGTCTAAAAAATATAAAGAATATTAAATAACATGAAAAAAATACATTTAATAAAAAAAAGTTTTTCTTCTGCATAAGCGAAATAATTATGAATGATTCCATAAATTGAGACGGCAGCTCCCTGTCTAAAAACGTAGAATAAGTAAATATTTAGACAGAGCACAATATAGCGTAATTTGTACCTAATTTCGAATAAATTATACCTATATATTCTGTAACACGTTTATATGCACAATGGAAAGATATTGCAATATACGATATTAATATCTTTCCTAATAATTTAAGGTAGATGTAAGAACTAATTGCAGGTTTTAATCATGTTATAATTATTATTCTGTATTTAATCAAATGTTATTAAATTATTTATTGGATTTGTGTATTTTATTTTATTAATTTGTAGGTATATACCCACCTAATAATAGTCAGTTATATAGTTGAACCATAGATTCTGCCCCCGATTTCGGCCGAGTCCAATGGAATCACTTTTCGCAACTGGAATCTTACACTGGAATATTTGTTTCAAATTCAACCAGAACTTCCCGGGGTGTCAAAAAAAGCAAACGAACTTTTCAGCTTTATATATAGGATTTTCATAATTGTTATTTTCTCTTCTTAGGGACATTTCTCGTAATTCAAAGGATATTAAAAAGAATGATTAAATTCTCTTTAGCTGCTTTTGAGATTTGCTTATACATATATTAGCAACACATCCAGCGATTAAGTTTTGTATTATAGTTAGATATATTATGAACGAATGTAAAACCCATCGTACGTTTGATACTCTTTGAAACAAAAAAAAATAATTCTTATAAAAGACTTACACGTTGTTAATAAGGAAACTAAAAGTCAAAGGCAATATAAAACGCATATAATTTTTATAATGACTTTGTGAAGACAAAAATGTGGGCATTTTCTTTGATCTTGATCTCGTTTCAACCAGACAAAATAAACATTATTATGTGACAAATAAAAGTAACACTGCAATCTTCAAATTATCTTTACAATATGCATTTATAATAACCAGAAATTAAAATTAATCTCTTTATCTTTAAAAAACCTCCGTGACATGAGACAGGAGTCAAATAGTCTGATAGAGATATTTTTATGAACATCATCATAATTTAAAAGTCGTGGTGGCCTAGTGGTTAAAGCACCAGCCTCTCGAGTATTGGGGTGCGGGTTCGATTCCAGGTCAGGCAAGTACTTTGCACAACTTTTCTAAGTTATACGCACTTTCTAAGTTTATCTTGGACACCAGTAACTGATTAAAGGTGAAGGAAAACATCTCGAGGAAACCTGGACTGTAAAGTTTGAAATCACCAACCCGCATTGAGCAAGCGTGGTGATTAACGCTCACTCCTTCTCCGTGGGAGAGGAGACCTGTGCCCAGCAGTGGGACGATGATGTTGTGATGATGATCATAATTTTGCGTCATCATACTTCACACCAATATTGAAAAGGTTTGATACTTCTTCACTCGCAAACTGCTGAATGGTTTTGATCAAACTTGGCAGTATAATAACTTATACCATCAGAATAACGTGTAGGCTACTTTTTATCCCTTTGGGGATATAGTTCCCTAAGCAAGACAGCTGGTGGAAGCTAATCACCCTATGCTATTACTTATAATGAGCTAAAATATACATGAAACACTCTATTGAGGGCCTCATTCAATTATCGTCCTGTCTTTATCCCAGTTTTTTTATTCGGGGTCGGTGCATATTTTCTTCTTCCACATTCTTCTATATGCCGTCATTTCGCTAGTAACTTTCAGCCTTTCAAACTACATTCGCATATTTGTTCTTTTAGCGTAACTACTTTGAACGTCATCGTTATTTTCTAGTCAAGCATCGTATCATTACAGTCAGCTTAAGAATGACTTGACTTGAATTTATTGAAAAGACTGGATACAAGCCGCTCTTAGCAGCTCCTTTTGGAAATATGTAGAACGGCATAGCAGTGGACGATGATGAATCAGCAAGACCAAGAAGTCTACGATAGCGTAATTTATATTCAGGGCCGGTTTCACAGGTTACGGATAGCCACTATCTACCAGATAAATTCAAAAATGGAACAGAATTTGTATGAAATTATTTGCCAGATAAACTATCTGGAATTTATCAGCCAACTGTGAAACTGGCCCTTAGTCTCGCTAACTACAAAATGGAAAGTTCCCTTCGAAGAATGCCATCAGCAAATTCTTCAACCTAAACCAAATACTATCCAAATTTCACAACATGAGTTACAATGAATGAATCCAGAGTCAAGTTACAAAAATTTCGTAGAAGCGCCGTTTGAATAACAATACATACAACAGAACAGTTATACAAGGGTCGTGAAATTGACAAATAACTTGGTACTTCGCTTTCTTAGAATATAACGTCAGTATTGAAAGGTAGGCTTGTTAATCGCCTTTGGGGATTTAAACGGATTACTTTTTCGGTTGAATGGACGAGTGAGACTGGCTTTAGGCTTTATACATCACCGGCTTTCACAAAGCCCTATTTTTTATATAGGTCAACCCGCTTGTTCAAATTTCGAAGACACCTTTTTGAAAAAAGTATCGTTAGATCGATAGTTAAGTACAGGTGTCTCCAAAATAGACTCAAACTCATTTATTCTATTTAGGCTAATGAATCAGCACAAAAGACAGTCCCCAAAACGCTCACCCTTCATAACTTCCTACCTATGTTTTCTCGCTGGCAAGATGTGGCGCAACCAACTCTTCAGCAATACATGTATGTCTATTAGGTTTGAAGAACCAGATTTATATAGAAAAAGTCCAGTCGAATCTCAAAATTATTTGAGAGAAATAAAAATAATTATCAAGATAAAAATCAAAATTACCACATTTATCATATTTAGGTACAGACGCCAACACATCAACCTACCTCAATCTGTCAAATTTCTCTAAAAGATTCTCAACCTTATCACAATACCAGAAGGTTAATATTCGATTGGTAACATTTGACAAATTCGGGTAAGCTGTACTATAGTTTTCTTCTAAGAATCAAAACCTGGTAAACGCCTTTAAAATCCTGGTAAACCGGCAGTTATTGAAACGTGTCGTTCATGCAGCTAGCTTTATCTATAAAGTGCGTTTGTAGGTGAATACTGAATAGAGGCATTATCACAAAATTGTTTAATTAGCACACTACGATAATTATTGACAGTGCAAACAATAATGAGCGTGGCGCGATGAACGTGACCCCCGGTAGACTATCGTCATAAATGAATACATACTAATATTTATTATATATAGTGTGATATGATTGATAACGTGTTTTTAATTGTATTTAGTCATAAGTCATGCCTAATGTTAACAGGTTATTTGATGATTGACATTTAGGCGCCGTATGATATAAAAAAATATATTTTATCTCGGCCGATACCCATTCCTCAAATATAGCAGAGATGATACGTTTTTTTTTTAAATATATTTCTCAGACAACAGAGGAAGTGAAATACTTTAATTAATGATTTTTTTCTTGCAAATAGGTAACAGAAGTTAGAATGGACCGGTTCGAATTTAATTGAAGACCCTGAGCCGAGAAGCTGAGCTCAGAAGGTTTCATCAAACATGAAGACTTTACTCATGGAATACGTAGCCATATGGTTGGCATGTAGCAGTGATAAGACCAGTCATAATTAACAAACATTATTTAACACTTGCAAATGAGTTCTTCAGTTTAGACAAGATGATATTTTACTCTTTAATAAAACGATAGGGCAAAATAACTTAAACGTCAGCAAGGCGAAAAAGAGATTACAGAGCGCTCTTTAAGTTGAAAATGTAAGGGCCTGTTTCACCACCTACGAATAAATTCCAGTTAGTTTATTTGGTAGATAATTTTATACAAATTCTGTTCCATTTTTCAATTTATGCGGAAGATAGTGGCTCTGTGGACTTTGTGAAACTGGTCCTAAAGGAACTATTATAGTAACTGCTTCGTTAGTCAGTATTTTTGTTTTGAGAAATTTTCATAAAGAAGCCCGGAGTCTGGAAGTTGGTGATTGATACACCCGTGTATCGTAGAGCACGTAGTACGAAGAAGATCTTAATAATTTGGGATCAAAGATACTCAGGACAGGACAGATTATAATTCGCTTCATTCTACACGTTCTATACGTCTCAACATACAGGTGGTATAATGTTTGATATTTGTACGTATTTTCCTTAAGATGCGTTGCGTTGATAACATAGGTGCAGTTAATGAACCAATCATATTATCTAGATGTTCTCCGTAAACTAGTTTTTAAAATACTGTTCGTCAGTGATGATACAATGTGATATTTTTAAATGAAATAAAATGTTGAATTAATAAAGAAATTAAATGAAGAGACTAGGTACAAACTCAAGCTCAAGCTGGGTAGCTTTATGTGCTGGCTGAAACTGTATATTTTTCCCAATCAACTTTGAACTACATGTTTTAGTGATAAAGTTAAAAATCTATTAAGAAAATTTGACTGATCGTAGTACCTTGATGTGCTAGCGTCTGTTCCTACATGATCTGAAATTCTGATTAAAACCTATTCATAACGTAGGTAACCTTGACAATCAGACACTGACTTCTCCCGTCACATTGAAGTTTCGGAAGAAAAATGTCTCTCTGCATACGTACCAACAAAAAATATGATGTAAAATTCCACTGTTATCTATCTGGATGATAAAAGTTAAATAAGCATTTATCTGTTGCTGTGTAAACAGTATAATTAACGTAAATGATAGCATTGTAAGTGGGAACGCCGAAGTGTGAGGGCGTTTTTGAGTGCGGATTTTATGAAAAAGGTTATTTTTCGGAAAACGATTTTGTATTAGTGTTTCAAAAATGCGGTGTTGTGGCTAGAGGCGCGGCTGCCCGCGTCTCGACTCGAGCAGCGACCCAAACTAACTGTCCAGATGTGTTTTGCCTGCCAAGCCGGCCGCACGTGCTTGCTTTATTTACAAAAATATTGTGTGAATTTTTCGCATTGTGAACAGCTGATTGTGTATACTCTGTGTTACAAAGCATAAGGTGGTAAGTACAGTTATTTTATAACTTATTATTAGTGTATTAGGTGCTAAATTGCATGTTTCATTTATGTTTTTAAACGGACTTGCGTCATGGAATTCATGAATGAACGTGCGATGTGAGTTCCTACATTTAGCATAATTCGAACGTTTGAGGGTTAATTTCATGCAGTTCACTTTGATACTGTTGTTAAAAACGTATCGTTTGTGTTGCGTGTTATCTCCTTATCGCAATGTTGTTTTGCACTTACTTTTCCCGAGGCGTTTGAACTTATTGGTGAGGTCAACGGCCCCTGTAAAGTAAAAATATAAGTCAATGAGTCAGGGCCTCGATAATCTGTAATTTGAGCGACTGACCGGAATACAGTTATGTAAACAATATAGGAGTTAGGTGACCTTCACTGTATGAGAGTTCATTTCACAATTTAACAAAAAACCTGACATTTTCTGTATCTTATTGTACATCTTAATTAAAACCGATGTCTTGATAAGTTTAATTGCCTTCATTAACGTAGTATTTACACAAAGCAATGATGTGCAAACATTACAGATAAAGATTAACAAAAAACCCGTAATATCCTTCCCATCTTATTCTGAACCTAACTCTTAAATATAGACTTGACAGTTCAGGGAATCAGTCATAAAGTGACTATGTGGTGACTCATAAAATGTACGTGAATCATGAAATATTCCATATCCGAAATCAATTGCGTTTTCTCTCATGAACATGTATGCAAAGATTGAAAACTGCTCTTGTGAACAAGTTTAATATTTTAATAATTTAATGCAAACGTGTTTTACCTATTTTTCGTAATCTTTAAATTAACTGTCAGCATTTTTATATACATAATTATTTATTTAATTGTTCTTATTCAACCGTATTATGACATAATGTCGCATGTGTAAGCAAATTCCTTTTACGTTTGTCATTTTATGACGATAATTGGCACAGTGGTTTAACGAATGACCACTGAGGTTCGTGTAGCAGGTTCATGCTTTAGGAGACATAATTCCATGACTATTGGATGACTGATTGTCTTGACTGACTTGGCCTGGGTATTAAGAATTTTACTGGCTTGAAAGTGCGGATCGCGTTTTTTTTGTAGTTGACTCGCACGAATGTCGCTGCCAAATAACATAGAAATCAGAAGGTTCAAAACGAGTTCATGTGTAGTGATTTGCACATTAATAAAATGCGGATCCGTTGAAGTCTACACAGCCTTTAAAACGTATAAATGGTGAGGATATCAGCAGTTTTATTAATAAAATATGTAAGAGGAAAAGAGCAGCGACCTTGCTGAAGCCCAGTGCAGACAAATGCCTACTCACTGATACGTTTGCTAATTTAAATGAAATAATTTTTCACAAAATGAACACCTGATTATTCTAATAACGAAGATATAACGCTTCAAAAATTTATAATGATTTTTCCTTCTCTAATGACGCCTAGATTTAAGTATAAATTGAAGATAGATTTGCGGACGATTGGAATAAAATTCTATTGGCGTATTAAGAGTATTTTGAGATGAGCGTGTGAATGTTTTATTATGTAATTGGACAATGCCCGTTTTTATTGTTAAAAAATAATAATTTAAAAAAACTTTATTGCTTTGGTTTGCATTGGAGTTAGTTTCTGTTGTAGAATTAACTGTATATCAACATAAAGTGTTATAAAGAAGAATAAGAAATGTATTTTGAAGTAAATTTGGCCGAGAGGTCTCAAGTTGCAATTTTGTTCAGTTGCATGATAATGCGAGCATTCTTATCGAGCCATGGTTTAGCAAAGGCTTATTTTTCCCAACTTTCGAAGTTTGGGGCACGTTTTCGAGATTTCTGTCATTCAAGATTCTTAATCGTGTTACAAACCTAAACATAAACTCGACCTAGACGATCCCGTCAACGGCCTAGCCTTGACCAAGTAGGTTAGGGTCAACCTCACGTCTAACTGGGTAAAAATAGAACTGTTTTTTCTATGATTTCCCTAGTTTTTTGACACAAGAGTAAATTGGAAGCTATGGTTTGTCACTAGTCTTGAACTTATGATTATTTGGACGCCTATTATTATTTTTTTACTTTGGAAATCATCAAATGATCCCGCTGTGAGTGCAGCTGGAGGGAGTGTCAGACTCTTACTGACTAAAACCCACCATGTTCCTTCTGGAGGTCTTTCAGGGCCGCGGTAATTCTTCCATACAACCAGCACCCACTGCTTTCAACGCCAAGGAATGAAAAGGTCGCAAGTGTAAAATACTTAACTTTTCATGACTAAGATTAAGGATGTTCTTTGCAACGTAGTCCGAATAATGTAATTTTGGCAAAAATGCATTTTCGAGGCTTTTTCTCTAAGATGACTTGTCAGAGACAGTTTAATGAGTAATCCAATGTAAGTCTCTCTTCTATTTTAAAAGCTTTTATTTAACTTGCCGTGTATGTATGTTACGGTGGATTCTTTGAACTCAATTTTGAAGTAGATATTTTCAACCGATTGAGCTGAAATTTTGTATACACGTTCAGTTTGGATGACAAGGCAAGATATGTTATATGACGTTATTCTAAATCCAATATGGCGGACCGTCCAAGATGGCGGAGTAGTTATTTTTCATGAATTTCAACAATATGGGTATCAAATTAAAGGGCTTATTGAGAGGGACTTAAAAAAATAATTTGACGTTATTCTAAATCCAATATGGCGGACTATAACAGCTTTTTAAAAAAAGATTTTTCTTTTAATTTATTACAACTAAGTATTGTAAAAGTTGAATTTGTCTCAGCAAGCACTATATTTATGGAAGCTCAGATCTCTAAGACTTTAGTAGTAATTCCGCTGTAATTAAATTTTTAAAAGCTTTTCTAATTCCTAAATCAATGTCTACCAGTGTTCAAATCATCCAATGACGTCAGCCTTCCTATAAATCCCAGTAAAGATGCACACACGATAAAGCAGACGAGCCATATAAATTCATAAAGTGATATCAGAAAAACAATACTTGATTAGATAGCGTTATCAATGATAGTGTTAAATCCAGAGTATGTGTAGATGCTTGTGTGCACTTACATCGTTCCATCCCAGATAATGAACATGCAGTTGGTTGCTCAAGAGCAGAATATATTACCTAAGAATAAGGTTTGAAACTAGATAGATTATTCTTTGAAACTCTTCCTGGTTATGAATGTAATTGGCTTTATTATGTGGGTGATTGTCAGCTGTTTTAGTGGTGAAGATATGTCATTTAGGGCCTGTTTCATCATCAAATTCATTTGGTAGATAATTTCATACAAATTCTGTTCCATTTTTGAATTTATTAGGTAGATAGTGGCTATTTGGACATTGTGAAACAGGCCCTTAGTCGACTTGCTGATTTCATAAAGATTCATGATACCTAATGATAATACAGGAGTTTAAACAAATACACTGTTGGGTTTTGTTGGTCCTATAGACGACGAGATGTTTTATTTTCCAAAATATCACTGTTCCAAAAAGACATCATTGCAAAATATCTCTGATATACAAGTCAATCAAAATAGAGTTATCAGAGATGAAATCCCAAACACGAAGAAATGCGGTCATGTTTCCAAAATCATTCCCATTGCTTTATACCTTAACACCGTCGGCAAATCTTACGGGACTAACCAGTCGACCGAAGACTCCTCCCGATGTAACAATCCCTTTGTTCCTTCGAACGTTTCATACAATGTTCTGGAAGTTTCCATAGCTACCTGCAAGCGAGTTGATTCACCGCACCGGCCGCGTTCGCGACCCGTCTCTGCTTTCAAACACGTTATAGATTTACGACATGTATCATTCGATCTTTTATACTGTTTCGGTCTTGTTGGTTGATTAATCTCCAGTTGGGAACTAGGTTTTGATGTAGGATAATAGATTGAGGGCCAGTTTCACCGGTTGCTGATAAGTTCCAGATAGTGTATCTGGCAGATAATTTCATGCAAATTCTGTTCTATTTTTTAATTTATCTGATAGATAGTGGCTATCCGTAGCTGGTGAAACTGGCCCTGAATATTTTTGGGTAGATATCACAGACCACATCAAGGAACTCAAGCTACAATCTATCGAAGTTCCTAAATAGATTTTAGACTTTATCGCTGAAGCATGATATGGTTCAAAGTTGATTGGGAAAATTAGACAGTTACTACTAAAGTTTAGGGTAGCTTGATGGGCTGACGTCTGTACAATGGAAGAGTTAATGAAGGCGAACGGAGAATACTAGGACTCAAATTTATAAAATTATGAGGAAGATGAGAGTGAAGTATTATATGAATGTTGCTGAATTGTAAAATGAAAAATTTATAGATATAAATGTAGTATTGAAAGCTAATAAGGTTTATGTAAGACGTGCTGATAATGAGGAGTGCGTTGAAAATGCAAATGTTGATTTGGGAATAACGCCAAAAGTTGAGCAGACGCATCTCCAGCCAAAACAAATTGTGTTCAATCTAGACAAAAAATTGTTTACAAACTTTTTATAAGTATTTCATGGGAAATTACCTCCGTCAGCGCTTCCCATGGGAACTATGTTCTTTGCGTAACCGGATAAAATAGCCTTATAGCCTTTTATAGGGCTATCTAACACTGAAATATTTTTTTCAACTCGGTTCAGTAGTTCTTGAGAGGGCGTTCAACCAAACAAACAGACTCTACAAAGCTTTATAATGTTAGTATAGAAGAAACAGGTACTTACTTTGCTCGAACCTGTTTTGTCTGTTTGCTAAATGTGACTTTTTTTTGTATGTTCGTTGTTTTGGACGAGGTATGACGTCGACGACCGACGACCAAGTTTTATTATCTATACTAATATTATAAAGCTGAAGAGTTTGTTTGTTTGAACGCGCTAATCTCAGGAACTACTGGTTCGATTTGAAAAATTATTTCAGTGTTAGATAGCCCATTTATCGAGGAAGGCTATAGGCTATATACCATCACGCTAAGACACACGGGAACGGAACAGTAACCAAAGATGCGGGTGAAACCGCTGGGGACAGCTAGTTACTACATATACATAGTGTTTTCGCATAAACAGAGGTAATAGTTTCCAGTGGATTCAAACCCTTCCTAAGGGAACTACTTTCCGTAATTGTGTTAAAAAGTTATATGTTATTCTGACGTATGAGCTATATTTGTGACGAGTTTTATCGAAATCTTTACTGCCGTGAAAAAATCATCATCCATTCAGGGGTATTTGCATAAAAGAGTAAGAAACACCCATACACTACACGTTTACTTTTGCTTTTTTAATATTAGTAACGTTTGAAGAAGGAAAACTAGGTTGAGGAGGTCCAATACTAGCTCCCTGTAAAATAATGGTACTCTATTCGGCTGCATCCGTATAGATAGACTGGTAGCCGACTCCAACATAGCTTGGGAAATCGCTAGGCTCATGAGATGTTATTCTATCGGCTTATCCTTGCAAACTAAACAAAATAATTATCATTCAGAATGAATGAGGGAACATTATGGGCAAGATAAAAATGTTCAACAAGTATGTGTTTCATATAGGCTCTTGTTTTTAATGTCTTCTCAAACACTTGTGTAGCTTGAAGGTCAGCCGTGTCCTTTCATGTTTTATTTAATATCGTCTCGAGGAGTTGTATTATTATTAATGTCAGGCCAGCTGCCGTAAGCTAGAATATGAATTGAGATGATATGAACGTCTCTAGCCCTTTATCCGTAGAATATTTTTTTTTTTGTATGATAAAAGGAAGCAGGGTTTTGCTCTAGCATCTATAACATGGCCTAAAAATTATATTTGCTGTATGGGAACACCCTAAAATATTGATTTAATTTTACTTTTAAGTTATTTGTTTGTTATAGCGGCAACAGTAATACAGCATTTGTAAAAATTGCATCTTTCTTGCTATCACAAAGAGGTACAGCCTGGTGACAAACGGACAGACGGACAGTGAAGTCTTAGCAATATGGTTTTTTATTATCTTTTGGGTGCGGAACCCATTTTTACCAAAATCTGCGAAATATTGTAAATAGCTATTACGCAAGTATTAGGTTAATTTAATTATATTTATCATTGAATATCTTGGCAAAGTACCAGGGTCTCATGAAGGCCTGTGTAGTTTGATGTGTGTGTGGACCTACTCCTTGTAACGTAACGTAAATACCAGGCTGCCAGACGTGGTTGGGACGTTCGACGCTTTGCTCCGGAGTAAATAAATGCATACCTCTTTATAAGTAGTGATCTCCTAGTACTCGTACGTTAAAACTAGACATTTATAGGGAATAATTATGCTCATAACTGGTATTAATTAACCAGATACAGAAATGTCTGGCATTTTTTAAATGATTTTTATGCTCCTTTTAACTGAATTCATTCTGGAAGATCAAGGTTATTTAATGCTCTTTATCCCAGTGTGAGTGAGATGGAGCTTTAAAAGTTGCATACCTCCATCCCTTTTTCACTCTGGACCGTTATTAAAACATGACCTAACAATCACAACTTTTTTGTAAAACGTATTTCATTGTCTCGTTACTCAAAATGAGTTTCTTATATTCAAGTTTATTTTTAAAACTGTTTGACGTCAGCGTAGACGCGGTCGGGGCGCTTAGCTAGTATATTTAGACATAGCAGGAGGTAAGTAGTAGTGTACGTACGCTTGTTAAAGAAAATAACAATCGAACTATTCGAGTGAATTGCTGACTGATTATTCGATAAAGAATTAAGTAATTTCTGATTGTATTAGAATTTAATTTGTATTTAATTAATACTATTATAGTTGCAAAAACACTAGGTAATTTACTGCTTGCTATTATCATAGTTATTACTACTAGTTCGAAGTTGGTGAATAGAAAAAATGCTTAATATTTTTGCTTTCATTCAAAAACTATCAATCTTTGGTACTCGAATAATTCGAATAAACATTTTATTAAGTCCATCTCTAGTTTGCAGCATTATTTGAGAATTGTTCTGTTTTCTACGTCAGTTTACGGGAGACTGGTGTTTGTGTGTGTATGTGTGTGTTTAAAGCTTTCTGTGTGTATGTAGGCCAGGGATTTTGTCTGTAGTAAATCTATATTAGGCTTTCTGTGTTGATGTATAAGTTTATAAAGCTAGGCTTGTTTATAGTTTGAGTAAAACAGCTCCAGATGGAGGAATTTTTAACCTTTTGGATTGTTTCTTGTTTGTTGTCTTTATTGGCGAAATGTAACTCTCCAGTAGTTTTAGGTATAGACACCAGTACATCACAATCTACTACAATTTATCAAAATTTCTTAATGAATTTTCGACTTTATCGCTGAAGCATATGGTTCAAAGTTGTGCTGGTGATGTGCAGGCATACATACATACATTAGTTTTGAGACTTATAAACTTGGTTGTGTTGTTTACTCGACTTAAAGTTACAACCAATCTTTAGTAAAATATCAGACCTTACTTCTTGGGTTACAGTGAGTTGCTAGGGATTTAAATTACCTCATAATACTTAATTTTTAGTATCATCCACTCGCAGGGAAGTTAAAGCAACGTTTGCTATTAAAGGAATGTTTCAAAGTTTTCCATATTACCCAGCCATAAGCATAGCCTGTAATATATGAGGATGCAGATAAACAATATGCACTGTAATTTGTAAATATCCTGCGTGAGTCACAAATGTATGCTTTCCAGACCTGCACACAAATATGAATGCGTTTACTTATGTTAGGACGTCAGTGTTGTAATCTACTGACAGGATGGTACTACTGATAGGTATGGCCTAGGTCATTCGTCTTTTAAACGTAGTTTTTGTAATGGTTTTTGACCGTTTACGAGATTTTAGTCACTCAATCATCTAATGTTAGTTCAGTTCCCTCACTGAAGCTGATGAGTGTCAGACTCTTACTGACTAAAACCCATTTTGTTCCTTCTGAAGGTCTTTGTGTTCCAGGCCCGCGGTAGCTCTTGTGGACAACCCACGGCTCCGGCAGAGGTCATAATCTCGTTCTCTGGACTTTTCATAAGGCAAATCCACGAATGCACTCTCCTTTTTTGTTTTCAGATATGTGTGTTGTAAAATATTCATCTTTTTCTTTTCTTATCCCTATAATCCTTCTTCTTCATCTTGAAAGTCCATAAGATTACTGATCCCGTAGTGAGAAGCTGGTGTAGACTAGTTCTATTCAGTGGTAACATCCTCGGCCATGGCACGACTCGGCTAATTCTGACCTGTCATATTGTAGGCACACTTGTGGTGCTTCGGGGTGCAAAGAGCGGTAATATTGTATTGCCAGTTGTAAGCACATTGTGTGAGGTCAGGAGTTTTGAAGTGATTTTTGATTTTTCAAGCTTCAATATCTTAAATATCAAGTAGAATCTTAATAAATTCTTGCTATAAAGGAGGTTTTCAGATCAATCGGTTTAATCGCTGTTTGGATTTGAATATTAGGCGCTTCGATTTGTAAGCATTGAAAATTTGTGATGGACGACATACCATCGGCTGTGTACCCTTTCGTGGAAAACCATCAAATGATATCTCCCGTTGTGTAAGTGGAGGGAGTGTCGGACTATCTTTGACTAAAATCCACTTCATTGTGGAGATCTTGTTGCTACGGCCGCGATAGCTCTTACAAACAACCCGCACCCCGTCAGCTGTCTACGCTCCTGCTACTATTTTTGTGTCTAAGAAGTGCTTTGACCATCTATTTGTATGTTCATGATTACATAGCTCATGCCTTTAGATGTTTTACATCTGGAGTTCCGGGATGACCTCATTTCTTTGGATAGCGAAAATTTTCCATGTATATCGTTTCAACGTTTTAATTACTTGCAAACGTAAATAATATTCACCATACGGTGGCGTTCCAAAGTGCTGTGAAATACGAACATCGCCAGAAACCCACATCTCGAGCGATAAAAATAATTGGCTTCGTGTTTTGATAAACATGCTGTGCTCAGTTGAATCCGCGACCTGATATCGTAAAATGGTCGGTGACGTCAGTATGTGGTAAAAGAAGTTCGCGAACAAGCCCAGTACAAATTATGTTCTTCTAGTTGGGTGTTTTTTGAGCAGTTGTTAAGGAAAAATCATTGACACACAAGTACTAAATACTATAATTCCTCCTAGAACACTTTCTAAGTCATGAAGCCTTAAGGTCTGCATTCAAGAGAACATAATTTAAGTACAACCTAATGTCTTAAACAATGAAAAATGTTCTCGATCTATGTATGTATATCGCGAAGTCATCAACATCGAAAGGGTCCCGTAGAGCAAAGGTTTGCTGGGGCTGTGGTTTGTTTGTAAGAGTTACCGTGGTCCTGTCAAACAGGGACCTCCAGAAGGAACATAAGGGGTTTCGGGGGTTTTATCCAGTAAGAGTCTGACACTCCCTCCAGCTGCACCCTCAGCGGGAAAGGACATTTGATGATTTCCAACAGCAAAAAAAAGGTTACAAAATTTTACAAAAAAAAACCGACTTCAAAAACACTGAAAAGTGAAAAAAAAAGCTTTTAAGTACACCGCTCTAGAAGTCGGTGTAAAGAAGTCGGCGTCAAAAAAAAATACCGGCCGAATTGAGAACCTTCTCCTTTTTTCGGAAGTCGGTTAAAAATGTGTAGAGCTGGTTGACGGATTACCTTCCAAGTTACTCATGTCTCGTAGACAAAACATATCACACAAACTAATCAATATTACTCACGTTTGCTGTAGAGGTAAATTAATATGCCACGCCAGTCGAGACATGACACAAGAAAATATGTCGGGCATTTCGTGCACGAAATGTTCGACTCAAGAATGGTGTCATTTTATAAAATGTGCTAATTTGTTATGTTTGGGGTTCCTATTTCGTGAAAAGTAGACAAAAGTACGTGCAAGGTCAAGGTATTTATTATCAAATATCATCATTATGGGGATTCCCTTAATTCTATGTTTCATAGAAGAGGTAGTCTTCTAGGTAGGATTATAATTTAAATGTTTTGTGTCTTACTTCATACCTTGTTTGAATAATTGCGTATTATTAGTCATCCTTTCCTCTTGCCAGACTCTTAATGATTAAAACCCACTATGTTCCTTCTGGAGGTCTTTCTGGGCCGACGCCTTGGTAACTCCTGCCAACAACTCGAAGCCTTAGTATTAACATTAAAAGTAACCGTCTGTAAGTAAAACGAATTGTAGCTTTTTATGGGGCAATAAGTCTGTTTTTTCTAGATGGTTTTTTGTTTTGTTAGAAAACGTTTTAAGATTTTTTTAAATAGGAAAATAACGCGAATTTAAATGTCGACTTTTTTATTGAGAACTTTTTTATGGCAGTTCGAATAAAAATTTTATTCGAAAATCGAATCATTATTCGAGTATATTTTGTCCTTTAGTAAAATAGTGCGTTTGTTGTGCTAATAGTCAGATAATAATAATATTATGCTAATCGGATATTCTTGTTCATATGTTCCTATCAAACTTACCTGTACCTGTAATATACCTATTTGTGTCATTACCTATTTTATCTAAAAGTACCTATTTATTGATCGGGTTGATGGGAAAACTCTATCCATCATTTTGATAACGATTTGATCACATTCCATGTGAAAAATCCGAATTTTCCTCATTCCAAAAGTTTACTTTCATTTGTTTTTTATTTACCAGGATTTAAGAATTAACTAGATGCGGCAATATCCCTTTTCATTCATTTCATTTTACTTAAGTACTTATATAAATACTTATACTTATATTCGCGTTGCATAGGAACATAATTTAAATTTAACGCCTACGATAAACTTAGCGTAAACTACATAATTTATGTAGTTAGGTAAATACTATTACGAACGTGATCTCAGAGACACACGTGCTGCCTTATCTGGCAGCAATAATGCCTATTTTGCTCTTTGATCCTAACCAGAACAAGTTTTAAACAAACAATTATCGACCTTATTACAACATATCCAAAGTTTCAAGTTCAATAACACGGAACCGCGCAATTTTTTTAGACATTGCCCATATTTTGAGCAGTACGCAAGTTTGAACCTACTTTTGTAAGCGTTACAGTTGAATTTTGTACTACAAAAAAGCGTAGACGTTTACGTAGACCTGAATGGTTTGTAATTCATCAATCTGATAATTGATCTATTCAAGCGAACTAGTAACTGGTTTTTCTAGTAGCCATTTATAAATATAGAATTAAAAAAAATAAAGTCAGTAATCAAGTTAAGTATATTTTTTTCACCAAGGATACATAAACTAACAAACCATTATGACTATTTTATATTTAAGTTCTTGATTTAGTCTGCTAGAGGCTGCGAGTTGTACGCAAGAGTTACCGCGGCTCTGGCACGCAGACCACCTCTAGAAGGAAGAAAAGTGGGTTGTAGTCAGTAAGAGTGACACTCCCTCCAGCTGCACCTACAACGGGAGATGTCATTTGATGATTTCCCACTGAAAAAATGTACAGACGCCAGCACATCAGGCTACTACAATCTGTCAAATTTCCTTAATAGATTTTCAACTTTATCGTTAAAGCATTATGGTTCAAAGTTGAATGGGAAAACTTGACAAACTTGAAAGCCTGGTGTGCTGGCGTCTGTACTTGAATTAGTAGTTTCTTAAAATACGTTTAAATCTATGGTAATGATTCTTCTCCTCATGAAATAAGGAAAGGTGTCAAATTCAGGGCCAGGCCTAAAAAATACTGACATTAACACCCTATCTTGAAATACGTGTTCTCTAGACGTGGATGCAGGTCGCTTCCAACCGGTACATGTGGAGATCTAAAGGGGAGGCCTATGTTCAGTAGTGGACGTCGATGATGATAATGATGAGACTCACATTTTTGACAAAAGGAATGAGGACATATTATTATGCTCTCTATCCCATAAAGCATACATAATACATACCTACATATACTTATGAATCCTATTTATAAAACCAGTAGGTCAGTAGACAATACTGGTTTGATAATTATGTATTCGACCAAGGCGCAATGGAAAGTGAAAGCCTAAGGCTTTTACTGTTATATTCTCGATGGTTCTGTCTGTCTTCATTTTCTATAGTAACTGTACTACAATCTTGCTAGAAGGCTTAGAGTTTATCATAAAGTACACCTTATATTTTTGGAGGGATAAACGTAGTTGTGCTTAAGTTTAAAGTACTTAGAGGTAAGTAACTATATCGATTTCTATGGTATATCGATATTTTCACAATGGCCCATGTAAAAACTTAAGTCCTATGGTAATGAATGCTCTATTTATTCCTATTATTCTAGCACGCCTCAATCATCATCATCAGTCTTTTTATCGTCCCACAGGCCTCCTATCACACTGAGAAGCAAGATAATTAAGTTGGAAAAAAATATCTGTTAATTGTTTTTAAAAAAACTTTAACACGTCAGTATTTGTGCAAGCGGATGACCCTATACATATGTTATTGGACTACATTTTCATATCTGATCACGGGTTACCAGCAGTCTTTTTTAAATTCTGCACCTATGCGTCTAAAATGATAGTTCGCGGCAAACTGTGGCGTCAGGGAAGAAGGGATGTGGAGGTGGAGTAGTGGGGGGGGGGACGTGCACGTACCTTTGCTCTGATATTAGTTGCGAACCGCCATTGAATTTAGCAAGAACTGCACTTGTCTCAACCGAAATTAGAGAATTTTCTCTAACATCCACTACCCAGGCACTACTAGGCACATAAAAGAACTTCATAAATGGTTCATGCATCCAATGACAATGATTAAAAAGGTATCAATTTTAAATACAGAGTCGCTAGAACATTCTAGAATGCGTGCTTAAAATTGCAATACGTATTGCATAGTAGGTGTAACCGGTCGTCATTCGAACAAATGACGTGTCATTAAGTGACTGCACCCAATCATCGCGTACTGTATGACTTTAATCTAAGCTTGTGTGTGGTCTGTCTGATCTGGTCTGAGGATCCAACCTTTACTGCGGGATATGAAGACCTTTACTCCCTGGACTTCATCGCCCCAAATTGCTCGTTGGTACCCCGACCCCAAACATGGAATTATGGCGCGGTCGGTCTGTGGATGGGTGACCATCTTGTCATGAAGAGTTCTTCCGTGTTTCGGAAGGCACACTAAATTGGTGGGATATGGCTGTCATTTGTACATCTTTGGTAGTCGTTACGTGTAGTCAGAAGCCAGAAAAGTTTTAACAAGCAATATTACCAAGGGGTATCGAGTTCCCTAAGTAACTGGTTTGTGGAGATCAGACAGACAGTCGATCATGTCCTATGGCTGATGATGATGATGAATTTCACTCTGCGCTTCTGTATAATAAAGATTTGTCTACGTAACCTTGGATCCAGCCATTCATGCGGATGGCGTGACCAAGGGAAATAGGGATATTTTTTATTTATATGTTCTATGGATAAGTTCAATCAAAACCCGGAAATAATATTCGCTTAGCATAATATAAGAGTCGATGCGATTTAGTTCCGTGCGGAAACCGATAAACTGCGATACTCAACCCAGAAGCCAATCTTCGCTGGCCTTTGCAAGGTGCTTTTAAAGGTTTTGTTTATACTGTTTTAACTGTCTTAAATAATACCGTAATGGTTGCTTACATTCTTTTATATTATTTATATTATTTCATTTTATTATGATCCTCTATTTTTTAACCGACTTTCCAAAAAGCGAGGTTCTCAATTTCGGATATTTTGTGTTTGTTTCTTTGTTATTTTTTTGCTAAATATCAGTAAGGCAGGTTGTTTACAAGAGACGGAATAAAATATATACGAAGTCAAAGCTGTGAATAGCTAATGTGGAACAGACGCCAGCACATCAAGCTACCCGAAACTGTCAAATTTTCTCAGTCAACTCTGCACCATATGCTTCAGCGATAAAGTTGAAAACTAAGCTTGTTGTGCTAGCGTCTGTAAATATTTTTCCTTAATTCATTCACAATGGGATTTCCAATATAAAAAAAAAACTAAATCACTTTCTTTTTACCTCGAGTAAATTATAATACATGCGCACCATGCTTGTATTCAAGTGGCGCAGGTCATTGAACCAGGCTCCCGTAATGTAATGCAACAGAGTGGAAAAGTACTGAGGTTAGTCCTTGGCGCACTGGTATTCTGCACACGTATTTGTACTGTACAAGTTATATCTTTGGCGGTTTTTTTTTAGTTCGATGATCGCATGCTTAAATTCATGACCCGCATAACTTGTTACCATTCTTTTTTTGAAAATAGATTTCTGATAACGTTTTTGTAGTTTGAGAAACGCTGTTTTGGCAGAAAGCAAAAGTTATCGAACATTTTAGTGTGATGAGGTGATTTGTCAAATATTGGGCCAACATCAAGTAGCCTTTAAGTCTTTATTGATAACTGGCTGTTCCCCGAACACCCACTATCTGAGGGAATTTACTTCTCACAAACGAATAAAATGTAGTCTCTCCCCTTTCTCAGGGTTTCTGTCAGACTATGTGTCTGAAAAAAATATATATGATTCTAACCAGTTCAGAAGCTGGATGGAGGTCGCTTCCAACCGGTATCTGTTGAGATCTAAAGGGGACGCCTATGTTCAGCAGACGTCCTATGGCTGAGATGATGATGATGATAAATCAGTTCAGTAGGCAGTCTTCGCTTGAATACCCGACACACGGACAGACAGAGTTTACGTATTTATGATTTAATAAGGATGTAGAGACTTATTGAAGACTACGGTAATAATCTAGTAATCGAGTGCATTGATTATATAATATCCAGGTTGCTCATTACAAATTAATATCATCATCATCAGCCTTTTTATCGTCCCACTGCTGGGCACTGACCTCCTCTCACACAGAGAAGGATTGAGCGTTAATCACCACGCTTGCTCAATGCGGGTTGGTGATTTAACACTTTATAGTCCAGGTTTCCTCGAGATATTTTCCTTCACCTTTAATCAGTTATTAGTGTACAAGACACACTTAGAAAGTACGTATAACTTAGAAAAGTTATATTGCTACTTACCTGGCCTGTAATCGAACCCGCAAATTCATACTTGCGTGATTTAACCACTAGGCCACCACCACTTATTATAAATTAATTAATATATTTATATTTATTAGGTATATTTTATTCACAAATGGGACGCATCTCTCTTTTAGTGTTCACCGCGAATGCACATAAAGCATAATGATAAGAGAACAATTAGTTATTGTAGTTGTTTGCGATACGACTTTTTACCTCATTATTTATATACGATAAAAGACGTATGTACTATTGTAATAAATAATTATTTATGTTTTAAAGTGCAGTGGTACATATGCTAGCACATCAAGCTACTACAATTTACTACAATACTTAAAAATTTTATACAAGCTACTACATTCTAACAATAGATTTTCAGCTCAAATCACCGAAGCATTATAGTTCAATGTTCATCATCATCATCACAGCCTTTTTTATCGTTCCACTGCTGGGCACAGGCCCCACGGAAAAGGATTGAGCGTTAATCACCACGCTTGCCCAATGCGGGTTGATTCAATGTTGATTGGGAAAAATTGAAAGGTTCGGTGAAAGTAGATAGATGTGCTGGCATCTTTACAAAGCTAGGACCTTTTTTGATTTTTTTCTGATGGGACTCGTGTAACCAATATCTCATTCGATGGTAAACGACGATGTGGTCGAATATAGAGCATGCTTGCCTAGAATTAACCCATTCTCTCTTAGCACGATTTCTCTCAAATGTAGGTATCAGGAAACGCCCGGAATCCAGTTCATACAGAACTAAATTTCAGAATACAATTTTATCATTGTTATTTTTTTTATTTGCAGGTGCAATCCCGTGTTGTTCCTTAATACTGGGACATCTAGGTAAGTTAAGCTACCTTTTTAGTAGAATTTTTATTGCTTGGCAATTTTTTGAGATCGACAATCAAAAAGTTGACCTTATTGTAATTGATTAGGGTTGAAATTGGTGTACAACTTCCAATAGTAGCTCATGTCAGGAATAATAAGAGTCGTAGGCTGATGATATTATAATACCTACTAAGAAATACATATTTTATGCGCTTCTATGGACAGACAATTATGGGGAAATACGAAACTATTATTTATTTTCTGCTATTCAGAAGTGAACATACGTTCATAAATTATATCCATATACGGAAAACCTATAAATTTGAATATAAATGAACAGAATACTCAGGCATTGAACGCGTTAATACTTTGCTAAATAATAAAGTAGGAAAAGTGATGTGTATATTTGCAAATTGTTTTCTGTCATTCCTTTCAATGTTGCCTACACAAATAAATAAAAATTCTACTCCTCAGTAGTAACATAGCTCCAATGAAGCCGCTCCTCTAATCGACGATTAAACGATGATGGATGAGAACTTTATGGCCCATAATCTATGGCTAGATGACCATGAAATAAACGCTTTTATTAACCATCAATAGCATTCATAGCTTCATTATTTTTCTGGTTATAAGTAAAAGTATAATGTACTAGCAGTTTCTCTCGCGTCCCCAGGGAACTTTTTCTCGTACGAATAAGACATAGGTTATGTTCACCGGGGATAGACTATCTGCCCAATAGTAAAATAAATTTCAAATCGGTCATGTATTTTTGGAGCCTATTCATTTCGAACAAACAAGAAATCAATCAAATCTTTCATATCATCTTTGTTATTTGTTTTTCTGTGTCTAGCTCCCATGGGAGTTCAAAAATTCCACATTAAAGTGGCTTTCTGAACAAAAGTACCTATTTATCCGTTTTTTTCAGTACACGAAAGACCAGTTTCAAAATGTCCGAATAGCCACTATCTACCAGATAAATTAAAAAATGGAACAGAATTTGCATGAATTTGTCTACCAAATAAACTAACTAGAACTTACTCGGTTGTGAAACAGGCCCTTAGTAAAATTAGTCACAGATATAGATTGATATGAGTAAGAGAAGCGTTTACAAAGCAATTTTACACTTCCAATTCAAATTGAAACGATTTGCCGCAGTCTGTCGTAATTCCTCATGCTTTGTGACGCTAATTGGAAGCTGGACAATGTCATTGTCAGATTCAATCTTAGGCTGTCAGCGGAGACGAATGGTCTTTATTCAATTTTCTGTTTCTATGCTTTGCTTAACTTTAAGATTAAAATTTTTCCACTCAGTCTTGCCTTAGGAATTTCCAGAATTTAATTTTTCCACTCAGTCTTGCCTTAGGAATTTCCAGAATTTAAATGTGTACACTTGCCTTTCTCATATCTGAAATCGGAATTTACTCTTTAATTACACTGTTATAAACTTCTGATTCAGTTCAGGTTTAGGTATTTTTTGAGTGGGTAATCATTTAAATGAACTCTCCCGCTGGGGTGCAGCTGGAGGGTTTGTCATACTTTTACGTACTGCCTACCTTCTTTGTTCTCTCTGGAGGTCTTTGTATACCAGGGCCACGGTAACTCTTGCAAACAATCCCACAGCCCCAGCAGATATTGGATTACGTCTTAGAGTCATAATGGTTTAATATCGCTATTTGGATCCAGCTTTCTATTGTTTATTTATAACCTCAGATACAGTCGATTCCGCAGCCGCTGTGTTCTTTTGTTCATGAAAAAAATTAGGTACCTTATCTTGACATACATTGGCATAGCAACACGTATCCACATGTGTTGTATTCAGAAAGTTCTGGAAAGTAACAGTACCCGTTAATTGAATGGAGTTGGATCAATTCCGTCTGGATCACTTTGCGCACAACAAACGTTTATTGTTACCATTACAACTTAGGGATGGCACGACAGTCGATAGCTTTTAAGAGTAACTAGAATTGTTTTAACTTACATAGAGCATTTGAATAGAACTTTCTAGACAATTTGACTTTTAAAAGGTAACTTAAAAACGTGTTGAAAGAGGCATCTCCTTGAGAAGTAGATAAATCCTAGTAACTAATTATTATAATTAGATAATGGATATCATTTTGCTGAGTATTTCATAAACTGATAATGGTCAAATATACGGACGCCAGCACATCAAGCTACCACCTACAATCTGTAAATTTTGTGTCCGTTTCATTGATGATTTTGAAGATTTTCAACTTTATCGCTGAAGCATATGGTTCAAAATTGATGAAAAAAAATGATTTATTTTAGAATACTTCATGTGCTAGCATCTGTACAGACGGCTACACATCAAGCTATACAAAACTAGTATAAGCTGACCTTTCAACTTGTAGAAAGATCATAGAAAGCGAGTCCAAGACAAACTGGTTTTGCATAGCTTAATATGTATTCGAATATGTAAGGATCCCTCAGGGTTAAAAAGTATTATGTATGATATGCATAATAGACGAATAATTGTGCCGAACAAATTTCAGTTCTGTAATTTGTTTGGTAAACAGAGAGAAATACGCTTCAGCGCAGCCCTAAACAATATTCTAATTGAACAATTGGTGGAGGCAGTCAAATGGACGCCTTTGCCTCATAAAAATAGAATAACATCTGATCGCAGACATATGTTGGCCTCCATTTTCTCAGAAAGAATGTATGCCTAGTCTCTGGTTTTACCTCTTATTTATGTTTCGAAGAAATTCGTTGTACCGGCCTTTCTTATCTTGTGTTGATAATTAAACCGGTTATTTAATTTATAACACGAGTAAGCTATGTTAAGAATACAGTAAGGTCAAGTCTGGGCGTCGAGGTTAAGGTCAGAATTTGGCAAAATAAGTAATAATTTAAACTTTTTTCTATTATATTGTATTCTTTTTTTTGTTTTGCTATTGCGTCCTTTTACGGATTCAGTAGATTTTCCGAACGAAGTTAGTAATTTTTTTTGTTCGTTTGTGTTCTGTGTGGGCGCTGCGTAATTTTTTTTTTCTTTCTTTCTTTTCTAGCACATGACACACCGTACCTAATAGAACAGACCATTATTTAAGACGCCTTTATTGTATTTATTAAGATGTATTACTGATGACTACAAAATACAAATGAAAGTAGGTACTATTGTAACACATATGTACATATAATTATCCATAGGTTAGATAATGGCATTTTGGATTCAAATTAAAGTAAAATCAATAATAACATTTTACATTAAAATTTACTTCTGTTTTCGATGAAGGTAAACTGTCGTAACTGATTTAAAAAAAAACTATAGAATAAGGTCCAGTTTCACCGGTTACGGATGGTAGATAATGTACCATATAAATTAAAAAATGGAACATTATTTGTATGAAATTATCTGCCAGATAAACTATCTGGAACTTATCATAGCAACCTGTGAAACTGGCCCTAAACGTCGCAAAATTAATTGTTCCTTGTTTGTCGAAACTGAGAATGCGTGCATGCTATCATACTGTTTACCTTCCAGAACAATGCCGCATTGTCCTAGGCTGATGGTGTGTTTAAATGCTTATACGGTTGTTCGCTGTCAAACCTTTATTGTTTATTGAACGGTAACTACATGTTAATGAACAACTAAAACGAATATAATGATATAACTAGTATACTATATACTTCTATATCACTACATAGTATAAAACTAAGTCGCTTTTTCTGTCCCTATGTCCCTTTGTATGCTTAAATCTTTGAAACTACGCAACGGATTTTGATGCGGTTTTTTTTAATAGATAGAGTGATTCAAGAGGATGGTTTATATGTATAATTTTAGTATCAGCATTGCACCCGTGCGAAGCCGGGGCGGGTCGCTAGTACTATATATTTCTCCATTCGTCGAAAGTCCGCTTGTTAGGTATATAAGGTCTAACTATCCTAGTGCACTACATTTTTACAGGTCACCTAGAACATGCTAAGAATCATGTTTAACAAAAAAAAAAAAAATTTATTACATTTATCATCACAGTCGTCAAATTGAACGCATAACGCCGGTCTCTACGAAGTCACTCGATCGTTGACCTAAGTCATTCAACTTTTTTTATGGTTAATATGATCCTTAGCATGTAGTAGATGACCTGTAAAAATATGGTGCACTAGTATTCTTAGACCCTATATGTATAGAAGAAACCGACAACAATTGTTGACGCAGTAGCCCACCAGACACAACACCCGTCTGGTCGGATGATCCTCCGTCTTATAAGGACGTGAACACCTATACTCTCTTTACAATTCAACCGTAAAGTAGCAAGTAATATAGCTAACCTACCAAGGGTGTGCCAGGAGTATGAACGTATTATTGACTCGAATGAAAATTTTAAAGCTGCTATGTATGAAAGGGTGGAATAAAGCAAACAACACTTTAAGGCAACACAGATAAGACACACAATAGTTTGTATAATTTTATGATTTCTTTATAAGAATATCTGAGATTGTATTAGCATAACTAGATTAGTACGCTTGGGTCGTGAATAAAGCTAGGTACACTTTATGAATAAACATTATGGACAATAAACTACGAATAGTTACTTTATTAAGTTTCCAGCAGTTAAACGTTAATGTTATGCGAATATAATTTGTAAAAGAAACATGCTATTGTTACTTAAAAAGGAGTTACTTAGTATGCGCGCGTGGGGAAAAACCTTTTTCGATCAAAAACAAAAAAGGAATTTGAAAAAAGAACTTTAGAAAAAGGAAAAAAGGTTAATCGACTCTTTCAAATCGCAAATATAGATTCTTATTGTTCTTGGCGCGGTACATTCGTTGATGGGTGAACATGTCATCTTGCCCTTACTGGTTCCTCCGTGTTTCTGAAGCAAGTTGAAATGGTGGGTCAGGGCTGTCATTGAACATCTTTGGCAGTCGACACAGCAAGGTACTCAGAAGCAAGGAAATCTAACAACCAGTCGTGCCAAGGGGTACCGGTAAATCATAAACAAGGGTATTGGTTGGCCAGGAAACTGAGTTGAGGATATAGGCAATCGCTTCATGTAAAACACTGGTAAGCTGCATCCGACTAGAAGGGAAGCCGACCTCAACAAAGCTTGGAAAAAGACTAGGTAATTAGGTAGATGATGGACGATTTTAGTGCTGTTTATTTTCCTCTAGGTAATAAAATAACCTAAATACAGGTTACAGGAAAAAAAAACATGCATATCATGAGTGCTTGTCGCATTTATATGTAGTTATTGCGTCATGAACCGTTGCTAGTTAACCTATACTATTCAGAATACCGTACAGTATCCCTAATAATCTTCCCATTCGCTGTGAATGGTTTCTATTACATTCACAGCTTGAATATAAAGAAAATGAGCCAGTCCTTTTATGATTATATTCTATTGAATAACAAGGGCAAAAACACCTATTCATAGAGCAATAGTAATTTAGTTGTGTACTTATTTTATGTCAGAAAATACCTACTTACGTCAAAACACTTTTTTCTGCCCTGGCAACTCTGACGCGCATACAAAAAAATATACGTTACAACACGTCACCATCGGACTGGTATTTACGCCGTTTGGTTTCAGAATATACAAACAGTATCTCATAATAACTTGCCGTAAATCAGCGTAGCTACGTAAAGCTGTGAAATCCACATTTTTGGTACATCTGACGGCACGGGCAGTCTCAAGGAGAATTCGGAAATAGCTGAGACGCGACAGGTGACGTCATTTGGCACTAGTGGATTCCAGTAAACATAAGACATCGCACGTGAGAGGAAACATGCGATGCCAATTTGTTTGTCGTACGAAAGTTTTATGTTTCAATGTTGATTTGTTCGTGTCGTGTGCCATAGAGTATGGAAATTAAGGGGGAAACTTTTTGGTTACATTTTTTTTACTCTGAGATTTGTTTTTAGTAGCTTTAATGGCTGAACATGGTTGTTAAGGAAACGTATTCATGGAAGTAAAATATAATAAAATAAGTAAAATATTAAGTTATCTAATTCTAGTACGTACGTACTAGTCGAAATACGTAAATATCCAGTTTTTAGGTACCATGTTGAAGTTTACCCTTCGAGTTATCAACTATTAACTTCTCGTATGCCGGCAATAATAAGACAATAGAAAATTAATTGTGTCTCGTGCATATGTGCGCTCCGGCATACAACGGGTTAATCACTCATCAGAAATCCTAATTTTCGGTAGTAGGCAATATTTGAATGACTTCTCCTGTCGTGGTTACCGTGGAAGGGAGACGTAATTAGAAATGAACTATCTAGCCCTAACTCATTAAATTGACAAGCATTGGTTTCACATAAGTCGATAGAGGAAACATGGTCATAATCAGTTATTGAAAGTTGACTCGGCTTTACTGAGAAATGATAATAAATTGTTCTGCTGCAAGAGATATGATCGGAAAATAGTATCTGTCGTTGTGCCGTTCCCTTTTTAATATTTCGCGCAGGGGTATGATCGAGCACACGTACTTGTGTTCGGAAATTTGTCGCGAGATGCAATCAAGTATAGTAAGTGAGGATGATGTTGTTTGAAAGTCTGGCTCAGCTTCACTCTATCACTCAAATATTTACTTGATTTTTTTGGAAAATCGTATACGACTCCAATGCCCTAAGGTTTTCCTTATGCAGCGATGCGTACTTGGTCTTGTTATTTCGATTGGCTCTTCTCGGTTGGTTAAATCGATTATTATATCAAAATCCACACCTCACTATTGCTATGCAATATCGATTACGTCAATTACCTATCGATCGATATTTCTTAAATAGTTCGCACCTCAAAATAAGTCTCGTCAATTGTTTTTGAAGAATGATTGTAGATATCTTATTTGTATCTAGAGTTTTCGATAGCTCTCGTTACAACGTCACCGTGTCGCTTCTCTAAATATAAAAAAAGAATGTTCTAGCTCTATATGTTACTTTTAATACAGGTTAATGCGATATTTTTTATGAGCTATTTTCGTTGTCGATGGTATCGTTGACATACATATTTCGCGCGGTATCTATTTATTATTTAATCGGAATAAAAGGTTCCAAGGTAATATCGAGTCAAGAGGGGACTACACGTGTTTCTTAATTTTTAAGTCCTTCACTACCAGGGCTCTGGGAATGTTTGATGGAGTGTAGCCCCCATAAACAAAGGGCTCCGAAAGAAACAAAGATGGGTTTTAGTCAATAAAAGTGTGACACTCACTCCCACTGCAGCTAAGGCGGGTCTCATGTCAAAAAAGAAGGTTAAGGCCTTATGTAAACTCAGAGTATTTTAAGTCTTTCTACTGCCAAACGAGATATATGGTTTCAATGCTGGCAATACTTTTGTCAACTCCGTGTTTCCGCAGATATGATTTCGTGAGTCGTAAGCTCTTTATTTTGCCTGTAATTAAATTACTATAGTATATTTAGAGAATAAACTGTAAAACTGTAGGTCTCGGCTGTCATTGAACATCCTTAACAGTCGTTACGGGTAGTCAGAAGCCAGTAGTAAGTCTGACGCCAGTCTAATCAAGGGGTATTGGGTAACTGGGTTGAGGAGGTCAGTTAGGCAGTCGCTCCTTGTAAAACAGTGGTACTATGCTAATCCGGTTAGATTGGAAGCCGACCCCAACATAGTTGGGAAAAGGCTCGGGAGATGATGATGATGATTTTAGAGAATAACTTGTGACATACTTGTGTTCGAGTATGTATTTACTTACACCTAAAAATAGATATTCTATAATAGTCACGATGAGCTTGCTAAATTGTAAATTTGAATGATCGCTCTTTCACAATGATAAATTGATTAAAAAAACATATTTGCTTTGGTCTAGGAAACGGGAACTCCCACAAAAAATGTTTCGTAACGTTCAAATTTATTTTTATCTTTTAACAATATTAGTTACGGATAATTTTGGCGCTACCTAAACTGGCAAAAAAATGTGTGAAAAAATTTGCCTGTCTGGCTGTCCACTTAATTTAGCGGCGTGCTCATAAATTCTTAACGTTTTAAAATAGATACAGTAGGTAGGCAAACGCATGATTATTCAGTAAGTAGGTATTATTTATTTTCTTACACTCATTGTTTGTATAACAAGCTACAATCTGTATTGCTAGATTTAAAATTGAAAAAGTAATGTGCTTGACGATTGAAAAGGTGGAACTGAAAGGTCACTTTCTAGAATGAAAAAGAAACAATTGTTCTTATCATCATCAAAATGACGTATAAATTTTTAGTTGTTAATTTTTAGTTAGGTAGAGTTTTTCGCTTTGAATATCAAGATAATTCATGTTCAAATTAGTAGATAAAAATACCGATGTTTACAACGCAAAGTGTGGTAAGGTCCTTAGTGTTGTGACAAGAATTATTCGTATCGGATATTTTTATTCTGAAGCAGATAATCTGTAGGCGTGTAACCGGTTAGGTTTAAGATATTTAAAGTGTTTTTTTTTTGTTTCATTAGCAATTACTGACCGGTTGGCGGTTCATAAAGATTTCTTGTTAAGACAAAAGACAATAGAGTAATTGTAAAAGCTTGTTACTACTGCTCTAGTATCTTGTGAAGTGAATTTCCGAGTTTTTGAGCAGTAGTTTTTTTTAACAGTGATTAATATGGCAGGTGCTTTATAATTTTTAATAAATTCATAGCATTATGAATGTTACTGCTATGCACTAAATGTAAATTTTAAATACCCAATCACATAGCCTTTTCCCAACTATGTTGTGGTTGGCTTCCAGTCTAACCGGATTTAGCTGAGTACCAGTGTTTTACAAGGAGCGACTGCCTATCTGACCTCCTCAACCCAGTTAACCGGGCAACCCAATACCCCTTGGTTAGACTGGATGGCGTCAGACTTATTGGCTTCTGACTACCCGTAACGACTGCCAAGGATGTTCAATGGCAGCCGGTACCTACGGTTTAACGTGCCATCCGAAACACATACATTATTACCTAGGTACGTAATTACGTATGATAAACTAAATATAGCTAAGCGTTTATTTTAGAAAAAAGTACTATAAAAGTATTGTTTTTCCAATTACTAAGAGAACGGTTATCTAGGAACGTTCATATCGAGGTCAAACACAGTTTTCCTAGATAGGTATTTTATTGAATAGAATAACTACGTGTCCCTGCGAGGTCGACAGAGAATTGTACGTTGTACTTTATCGTTGTTTGTAATTTATTTTTAAAATAAAATAGTGTCGTATTTATTTACTCGTGCACTAAGATATTCGAAATTATTTCCATAATATTTAAAAGATTTAAAAAAAAAACTGGTATACCATTAAAATTTATGTGATTATAATAATTATGCTAAGGTATGTAAAATATTTATAAAAACAAAAACATTTTTGTCTTTTGCGGATATTAAGCTTGACAGTGTCGTATATTATCATACTATGGCTAGGCACTCCTCTAGGAAATAAAAATGTGCAGACTATATTGGGTGACTGGTAATTAGTGACCGATATTTAAACACGTGATTGTACTCATGATTACAAACAACTTTCCCAAAGAAACTTTTTTTTTATCATTATTGCAAAATTACGGACGCGGGCGCGGGGCCTCGCCGCTAACAGCTGATCGGGCGTCGCCGCGCGCGAAATTTGAATTTTGCTGTAATGATAAAAAAAAACAAATAAAGTTGTTTGTAATCATAAGTACAATCACGTGTTTAAATATCGGCCACTAATTACCAGTCACCTTATATAAATGATATGATGAAGGAAGATGACAGCATATTTTGAGCACGTGGGGTTTACCAAGAATAATACATTGATACCAATGAATTGATCAAATACAAAATGTAATAAGCGTTTCTGTTCCGAAATTAGCAATTCTTGTTATTTCACACAACATTCATTTGTTAACATAGGTATGATGTTTATCGTTGATATCCGTTTCGTGTTGTTTACTGAAGCGTACACGCCAGCATATCAGGCTACCCGAAACTGACAAATTTTCCCAATCAACTTTGAACTTTATGCTTTAGCGATAAGGTTGAAAATCCATTAAGGAAATTTGACAGATTGCAGCAGCTTGATGTGCTGGCGTCTATACAGTGTTGTCATTTGTCGATGAATCCAAACACGTAAATAAATAAATGTATTTATTAATAGTATCAGTTTACTCAATATCTTATCGTGAACTCCTGTAGGTTAGCAATCAGTCAAATCGGTCAGCACTTTTTTGTCAGATAGTAATGTATTGTTATTGTAAGATAAGGAGCTAATGATATATTGCTTTTATCTTAGTACCTACATTGTATAACTCTGATTGTGATCTATTTGTCTATTGGCGCTAACATTGGCAATGGCCTTCGGTTCATTGGTAGTCTAGCTACAAAAAATCTTGGATGATTGATTAAGGTGTAACTAGGTAGGTTTGCAAGAGTTACCGCGGCCCTGCCACACAAATACCTCCACAAGTCAGAAGGAATATAGTGGATTTTAGTCAGTAAGAGTCTGATAATCCATCTAGCTGCACCCACAGCGAGAGATTACTTGATGATTTCCCACGAAAAAAAAGGTTTAAGTAAGTTACCTATTGTCATAGCAACGTGATAAGCTATATTGCCTAAAATTTATGGAGTTTAAGGACATCGTATAATCGATTTTACTTGATGATTAAGATATGGTAAAGCAGTTATGTTCTAGGCATGTAGTTCTACCTACCTGGGAAAGTACGACGACATTTGAAATCGATAAAGCACGTGGCAAAAACGTCAGTCAAAATGTAATTTTCATACATTTTTGTAGTTTCTACTAGCGTTTACGATTGTAGAAAGACATTTTGACTATAGACCCTGGTGTCTAATAGGTACAGACGCCAGACGCTGACCTACCCGAAACTGTCAAAATTTCCCATTAAACTTTGAACCATAATGCTTCAGCGATAAAGTTGAAAATCTATTAAGAAAATTTTCTGTACTTCTCACTATACAAACGCGTACTAACACCATAGCAGGACGAAGTACACAATTCGTGTCAACAGTCAATGATGCGTATTACGTGTTCTTGACCAAGCGATAACCGAAAACTGGTCGGTTACGGTGAAAACTGGAGCGTTTGGGATAGGTCTACGTACTGGTGACTCGGATCGTAAACATCCTCATTTATGGAAATACGAGAAAATTGCTGTTTAGACCTGATTAAGACCGGACTTAAGGAATCGATCTCTTGAGAAAATCTGTTTAATTGAATGATGGGAATATGAAAGAGCTTGAAAGAATATCAATTGTCGCTTCTTCGCTATAGAAGATGGACATTTTCATAATATTAACCTTTAAGAAGTAGTTCTCGCTTGATTTTTTTATCCTGTTCTGCTATTCCAATGTTGAACTCTCTTTCGTAGATGCATGTAGGTGCTCGGAGACTACTCGTAAAGTGAAGAAGAATAGCTGATGCTACGGCAAAACCTATGGGAATTCCCTCTACATAGGTTTTATTAAATCCCTAATCCCTAAGAATTTTACTAAAACAACTTATAAAGGATGATCAGGAGGTTGAACTGCATTTCGTTTTCGTAGTAAAAGTTCAATTTACAATAACCTCTATCGCAAAATGTTCTCGAGCTATTTTTATGTAACTATGTACCTACTTTAAAATATGAAGCCTTCAATTCACGGTAAGGGTACGATGGAACTGACATAAAATATGCTAGGCGTAAAAGTTCCTTTAAAAAATATTAAAAAAAAATCACCGTACCGGTATCTGTTAGAAGAGCCTTCTAGCAACCTTCTAGCAGAAGTAAACTCTAAACAAACGTCCATTACCTACAACAAACCGATAATTATGTCACGTTGGGTAAGGTTAAGGAAGTCTACCAACACAGCTGTGGTTTATATCCACAAGTGAAACAAAGTAAAAGACCAACAAAAGAAAACGGTCAACACTGTAGGAATGTCTGTGCCGAATATTCCAGAATGTCCAAAGCATTTTTGTAGGCAATAAAAAGTGATTCGAACGTCAAATTTGAATTTAGAATGTTTATGTTTATGAAATTTAGAATGTCAAATTTAAATTTAGAATTATTTATTTGAATTTGAAATGCGAATTTTCGTATACACATTTTGTATTAGCTTTCGCTTCACTATTAATTGTTGGAATTATTTTTAAATAGTCAATTTTTGAAAATAGTCAAGTTTTTCAATGAATAATTGATGGTCGCTGTATGTATAGACGTTGTCTAATACTTTTGTATATTTATCACGTTTCTGCAAGTTAGTAGTTAGACCACTTATGTAGAAGGTACTTGATCCTATATCGGGTGATGCAGTCACCCTATTGTCCTTCTATGACGTCAGTGTTGCAACCTTAACGATGTCATTGCTTACCATACTGTTGACGGCTGACTTGTACTTACCTTGTACAAATAATAATACTTAAATACATGATATGTTGTTATCAGAGGTCGGAATAAGTTAGAGTCATTTATGTACTAAAATTGATTTCATACCGTGAAAGAAAGTGGATATGCCACAAATCCCGAGATTAATCTAGCCTAATTTGGTTCTGTCGCAAAATGTCCCTTTCTCAGAAGGTGGCTTTCGCAAAATATGCCTTTTCACAAACAGTTTAGCATTTTATTCCTTTAATCAGTAAAAACTTTTCGACAACACAATTCAAATCATCCGACATCGGATGTCCGTCACCAATTACTGATTAATAATAAATTAATATTAATATTAATAAATGTAACGGGAAACGTCGCGAGGAAACCTGGACTGTACGTAAAGTCTGAAATGACCAACCGGCATTGTTATAGATACGAGTATAATATTAAGTGCTAAAGGCATTATTTACAAAAAAAAAAAAAAAAACTGACTTCAGCTGAGATATGAAGTAAAATAACAGAGATCATACGAAATTATAACATGAAAAAAGTACTGAACCGAATTGGATGAATTTTTTATTGGACCAAATGGCAAGTTTACTGCGTCAAACATAAAAATAATCTCACAAATCGGACAAAAACCTTCAGAATAATCGGTGTTACTACATTTAAAATATGCCGACCGAATTGAGAGCCTCCTCGTCGAAGAAAGACCTATAAATGTGTCTAGTCTAGCAATTCCCAGAGTTCTAATTCCAGCCTGTCTTCGATGCAAATGTTCTGCTTCCAAATGAGATATGTATCTCTGATCGGGGATAAACCCAACAACTTCCCATGGGAAAACTAAACGTGGCGACAGCGAGACGAGACGGTTTGGACGCAAGTCGCATTCATTGGCGCTTCGCGAGTATAAAACAGGGATACCTATTTTATGGTTAAATTACCTTAATATATTTTCAACTTTATCGCTGATGTATAGATATGGTTCAAAATTGATTGGGAAAATTTTTCAGTTTTGTTTTCAGTTTCGTTTCGTTGTAGCTTGATGTGCTGGTGTCTGCAACTACATGCATAATAAACTAGGATTTACTGAATGATCTTTTCGATTAAAGAAGCAATAAAATGTCTCTGTAAACATGAACAAACCGACTAAACTGCAGTTTTTCATTCAATAAATAAAATTACAAAAGAGAATTTTATTATTTAGGTAGATTATAAGGTAGATATTCTAGTGAATCTATAATACTTCGCACAAACTGCATAACGTACTCCAATTTGCCATCAATACTAAAACCTAGCTTAAAGCGCCAACATAGGGTTGGTTTCCGTATGAAACTGTTCAACGTGAGATATATAGTGAGTAGTACTGTGTCCTTGTCTCTCAAGTTGCCAACTACGATTATAGCGTATGGTTTCCATTATGCGTTTGATTTTCCTGTTATTTCTATTATTTAAATCTTGACTGACTTTGTCGATAAAATATAAATTAATGTTAATGGCATAAAAAATATAAATAATTATGACTATAACACTTTCTGCTTAGTCCAAATAGAAACAAATCAGGATTTGTGATGATTTGGGACGCATTTGAGGCCTCTCAATCGGCTCGTCTTTATTGATACACTGCGTAGTCCAATCGTAATATTATTATATACCTCCATGATTATAATTAGCATAAAATTATTCGCATTTTAAAAACGGATTCAACGGATTAAAAACATTTTGTACGCGATACTCACGCAAAAAGACCACAATCAGAGGTGGAGCTCAAGATATTTTTTTATTATTTTGGAACGCATCCAATTATTCAGTATTTTTTTTAATATTTGTAATATCTTGTCTTCGTCGTGAATTGTAGTTTTCACAAGATTGATAGAGAATTAGATAGGTCGGTACGTAAAGAAGTTTAATAAAAAGTAAAATTTGACAGTTTCGGGTAGCTTGATGTACAGGTTTCTGTACATGAAGGTTTCTATTCACTAGAATTGATTCTTTGATGCCATTGATGGTGCAACTGGATTCAATTGACAAGTTTTTTCCATAACCACTCGTGCAGTTCAAGGAATAGAAACGATTGATTACATCGATAATTCGATTTCTCATGAAATCGATGAATGGAAAGCAATTGAAGACATTTCATTGTTAAGGGCACGTGTTCGAAAAGCTGGCAACATCGCAAATAGCTGTCAAATATTTACATGTTTTAATTAATTTCTCAATTTTATTTTATGAAAGCAAAAAATAATGCTCTGTAGTGCACTAAGAAAGTTAATAGAGAATGCAATTATCTACTATCTGTTAATTGACATATCTACTATAAATAGAATTTTGACATTAGCCCCGTACTATATGCAACTCAGCTTAACTTAGGTACTGAAAAAAATCCTACTTAATCTGCGCAATACAAAAAAAAACGTGATTAAACTATGATTGGAAAGAAAATCGTTAACGTATAATTAGATTAAGTGGGTAGATACTAAATGCCATTTTCGTTTATTTTGGGAATCGCGATTCCAAGGTCGGCCGGAAGGTAGGTCGAATAGATTCGCCTTGACCCTTCGAGGCCGACTATCAACTGTTTTTAGTAACACTTTCTGCGTTCATCACTACATCACTACTCACTACATAGTATAAAACAAAGTCGCTTTCTCTGTCCCTATGTCCCTTTGTATGCTTAAATCTTTAAAACTACGCAACGGATTTTGATGCGGTTTTTTTTAATAGACAGAGTGATTCAAGGGGAAGGTTTATATGCACAGTTTTTCTGTAGAGTCTTTAGTATCAGCAATGCACCCGTGCATAGCCGGGGCGGGTCGCTAGTAATTAATAATAATAAGTAGAAAATTGACCTTTATTTACGCAAACAATTCTACAATACTAGAAATAACGTTTCGCTACACTTTTGATACATTATATTATTGCCTGTTAAAATTTTACCCGGACTAATTTGAAAGTACAAAAATTTGCAGTCTATTAGGTGCCTTGTTATTGGTTATACTTAAGCATTTACGTATTCATTTATAATGTATAGAGTAGGTAATTTCATTATCGCCCAGAAGCGGGAGACCTGTCCCCGTCAGGGTTCACTCCGACCGGCCGGAGGTGAGGGACAGTATCCTCTATAGCACTCAGTACCCGCGGGGTCGCTACTCCCCGACATCCGCCTCAGATGCCCTGCAGGCTTATTAACATCATTATTAATTTAATTAAAAACTGTTAATAATGTAAATGACCAAGCAACATGATTAGCTGCACTAAATAATACATAATTAGAGAAAAAAATGCAATATAATTAGTTCACGCATTTACCTACTTAATGAGTGTTGTTACGTCATAATTAATGATCACCTTTACAGTGATCTATGCTAATATTACAAAGCTTAAGACCCGTATTATAGAACGTTGTTTTTAAAATTACCGGGTTTAGTCCTAGTTTTAGGCCAATCAATAACTTTGTTCGAGTTGGTGATTTATCCGAGGTACAAAAGTTGGTTTCTTTTAAGATCACATTTTATGAAAAGGTGGGAAGAGTTTGTTTGATTGGTTGAACGCCCAAATCTCAGAAAATACTCGTCCGATCTGAAGAAAATTGTCAGTCTAATGTAGCCCATTTATCGAAGAAGCTAAAGGCAAATTTTTAACCGAGTGCGCGAAGTAGGTCTCTTGAAATGTGGATGAAACCGCTTTCAGAAGCTAGAAAGAAAAATATTGTAGTGGAAATGTACTGACTGTTTGTATATCTCTTAATGAATTATTGTTATTGCACATTGAACATGTTGTACGCTTGTATTATGTATCAACTCTGACCTGAGACTAAATTTATATGCAGCCGTTTTATCGTACCGATACCAACAGGAATGGAACGTAAATTGTGATGATTCTTTATTTATTTATTTTTAGTGGGAAATCAACAAATGACCCTTCCGTGGGTGCAGCTTGACCGAATGTTAGACTTTTATCACCTTTTATTACCCTTACCTCGTCTAAAAATAGTACCAGCTTAAATGCCAGGTTTAAACCAAGTTCTATGATAAGTTTAGTGACTTAAACCCACTTTTTTTTCTTCCGGTAGTCTTTGTGTGTCTGGACCGCAGTGACTTGCGGAGAATCCCGCAGTCCAAGCAGGTTGTGGTAACCTACCGTGAAAAATTAGTATAAGTACTACTAGTAGTATTAAGATGCTGAGTTTTTGTGTCTCTTGAGCGCAATAATTTCAGGAATTTCTGGACTGATATAATAAATTCTATTAGTGTTACGAAGCCCATTTTTGAGGTCGGCTTCAGGCGCCCTTTTAAACGGGTGCCCGGACTAGTTGCCACGGCTTCGTGTAAAACCGCTGGCGAAGTTAGTAATGGTTAAATAGGAACAAGCTGTTTCTATAGTTTCACTTGCATTAAGGAGAATTACCTATCTTAGCAACCAATATTGACATACAGTTTGCAAATTTCCGAATAGAACGAATTCAAATATTCTATGTGACAAATTAGTTCGACCGTATAATCACAGGATATGCAAAGATTAAATACCAACATAATAATAACACTTTTGTTAAAATTACAATACCAGGTATTGAACCAATAGTATGTGTGCGTTATTGATCAGTCAAATGATTCGCATGCTGCGCACATGAAGTACGGAGATTTATTAAAGAGAAGACTCTTATGGTCTTTGTTGGCTGATTTTATCGTACTTTTTTGATGGTAATTGGTATCCGTTGCTGAATAATCATTGGGAAGATCGTTATCAATGTGTTTATTAATCTCTGTGAAGGATGAATCTTTCAGAATTTGTATTGAAGTATTCTGGTATTGTAGATAGATTTCATCCATTGAATTCGTGACAGTATGTAGTTCAATGTGACTTTTGTGCGAGTTCATAATTATTTTATTATAGCTTCCACTTTTTTACACGGAATAATATAATATAATATCCCTCACACATTCACACAACGTCATCTAGTCCCAAACTACGCAAAGCTTGTACTATGGGTACTAGACAACTGATAAACATACTTATATACTTTTCTTTTGTAAATACATACATATTATACATAGAAACACCCAGACTAAGTCAAACACCCATGTTCATGCACACAAATGTTTGACTTGTGCGGGAATCGACCCGCGACCTATAGCGTGGCAGGCAGGTTCACTGACCACCACGCCATCTCGTCGTCTGTAGTAATAAATAATAAAAAGTACCTAGCCCAGTTAACACTGAAAGATAAATCATTATGTACCGTTGATCGATGTGATGAAGGCAAACAGCAATCGGTACTACACACACCTACTTAATACTTAGTAGGTACGCAGGGCTCTATCGTTATCTCCCATTACAATGATAGTTGTATGAACTGCAAACATGGGTGACGTATGAGTCAGTTGATAAAGTTAGTCTGGCTGGCTGTGACGTGCCATTCAATACTGAAATCGAGAATTTGTTCTGGAATTTATATAAAAATTTGAATTTATGTTCTGTCTAGTACATTTGTGAGGAAGTCTGTAAGGCCAGCTTGCCTGCGTGTAGATTGATAGCAAGATTTTTTTTTCTTTTTTAGTTTCGTGAAAGTTAAGTGCATCAATAGAATACTGACGTGTACATACACGTCAGTATTCTATTAACCGAATTATATTTGATTTGAAAAAAACCAATCGGTGTGTAAATGTTTTTCCTTTTTACAAAATAATTTATCTTTTTACCTTTAAAAAAACTGCAGGAATCGAAATTCTTCCTAGTAACATAATCTTTATCTAAGTTTTTTTAGGGTTCCGTAACCAAAGGGCAAAACGGGACTCTATGACTGCGACTCCGCTGCCCGTCCGTTCGTTTTTCACTAAGTTGTATTTTACGAACCGTGATAGCTAGCCAGTATCTTTTTTTTTCGTGGAAAAACATCAAATGACCCCTTCTGCTAAGGGTGCAGCTGGAGGAAGTGTCAGACTCTTACTGGCTTGAACCCACTATGTTCCTTTTGGAGGTCTCTGTGTGCCAAGGCCGCGGTAACTCTTTCGAAAAATCCGCAGCCCCAGCAGACTAACAGAATTAAATACATAAATATAAGGCTCGTCCGTGCACAACTTGCATTTTATCCTGTTTTGATTAAAGACATGCATCTCTTCGTGAGTGATCCGACTCTCACTTGTTAATAAAAGTGTCAATTCCATAACTGTTCCTTAAATTAGGTCCGTTTCGCCGTGCCTCCATTCACCTAAATGCGATGATTGTCTTTGGGCTAATGGCGCCGTACTTGCTAAGTAGGTTAAAGTAATGAGGAAATTGCTTTGTAACATAGGTACCTACTTATTCTTTTACATGTCACTTAGGCCTACTGTATACGTCATGCGAACTTTTACTGACGTTTTGTTGCATTTTGGGTTTAGAAAATTTAAACTACAATCATACAGCGAGCTGCTTTTTTGGGTTTCCTTCGTTGCGTGGATTTTGGCCTCTGTTTTAAGATTTATATCTGTACTTATATTATAAAGCTGAAGTGCTATAATATATGTTGTTGAATGATAGTTTGGTTGAACGCGCTAATTTTAAGAACTACTGAACCAATATGATTTTTTTTTTCAATGTTAGATAGCTTATTTATTGAGGAAGGCTATAAGGCTAGGCTTTTTCTCTAATTGCTCAGAGAAGTCTCCACGGGACCAGGGTAAAACCGCGATATAATCAGTTCGCATATTATTGATGCTCTACTTTAGAAATCTGTACTTATATTGCCCAATTCTTGAGGAAGGTTACTTCTTACCGGGTTCGGTTCCGGCGTGTATAGTCATTCTCCCGAGACCCGGGTGAAACCGCAAGCAGAAGCTAGTATAGGATAGAATAAATAACTCATATTCATGTGACCTCCATCGTAAATATTCTAGGCACATTATTACTTAGGTACACACGAAACCAGACAGTTTATATCATTATAATAAATCTTCTTTTAAGGTTAATGTGTAATGTGGGATGGGTGCGTCCACATAATGAGTTTTATTCGTGTAACGAAACGTTTTTTTTAGCAAAGATTGTGTGAATAATTTGCATTTTTAAATTTTTCTCGTAGCTATATAAACGGGAACTATTACTATGGCTGATTTTTGGCTCAGTTTTACTCAATATTTATAAGAAAGACAACACCAACGCAGGCAACATTCGAATTGTCAATTTCAAAATAAATCAATAAAATTAATATTTAACGGGGTCTCTCATACAACACGACATTAATTTTTGAACTTTTATGGCACGGAACCCTTTGTGCGCGAGGACAACTCGCACTTAGCCCATTTTTTGTATACTTTATGGCGAGATTCCATCAAAACTGTTTGCAAACAAATAAATGTGTCAACCGCTAGCAATTGTTTGCACACGAGGTTGTAGTTTCGTTGACTTTTAAGAAATTTTTGTAACGAATTTGTTACTGTTTACTAAAAAGCGACCAAAAGAAATATTTTTGTACGTCACAGTTCTCACAACGATGAGATCTCGCCCTTACAAAAATAAGTGTACCCTGCCTAAATTGATTTTTTTATAATATTGAACCTCGAAAATAAAATTCATTTATTTACGATTTTTTAATGCAGTTTTTATTCATGAAATTATCCGATGACAATAACATTAAATATAAGGTTATATCTCCCAATAAAATATTTGCCATACTCGGATACATAATTACCCCTAATTCGAATAATTAATAAAATAATAATTAATGTATTTTTTCTTTTGTTACAGATTTAACCCTGTCGCCGACGAATTTGAAATGTTGCAAAGATTTCAAGTTATAAAACTTTAATTAATGTCAAGAAGGTACACGACGTTCACGGGACGAACGTGTGACAATATAGAAAGTGAATTTTTCAAAAGTGTGAAATCGAGGACTAGCCGGTCCTTGATGTACTCGACAAGCTACAACCCTTGCGCCCTAACACTTTGTATCTCAAAGAGATTTTGCCGCTATTCGGCTAGAGACCCAAGATTAAGACACTGGTCGAGAGAACTAACAATTTCTTCGACGTAGAAGATTTTGTAACTGGATTTTTAATCCAATTCTGGTAGTATTCACGACGTCCGTTAGAGGGCTGATTTATCGACAACAAAGTACGTACTTAGCACCGTACTTAAGAAGAGATCGTCTAAAAGACTAATGGAATCACAAAGAGCGCATGCAAATGGAATTCCAGGGAAAGATCCTTCTAGCAAGTATGAATATAAAGTACCGTCTGAAGAGGAGAAGACTACGTCTCCACTCCTTCAGAGGACCAATGATTTCAAGTATATAGATGGAGTGAATGATGATAAAAATGAAATGAGAGATGTGGGAAAGCCGAAAGATGATTTAGATACTTTAAATTCTATGAAAACGGATAATGCTAAGGATAACCATCTTTCTGTAGGTTATCATAAAGATTCAAAAAGTGACGATGACGATGCTGTTTCAACCAATGAAGGCGTTAAGTTCTTTGGTCTTGGGGACACTGACAGTATTTGTTCTAGTAAGCCACCACAAGATCCAGCGCCTCAGATACCTGACGGCGGATGGGGATGGGTAGTTGTAGCTGCATCGTTCCTTATCGCCACTGTAGCTGATGGATTGGCCTTTTCTTATGGCTTAATGCATGACAAGTTCGTCATATTTTTTGAAACCAGTGAAGCAAAAACTTCTTTGATTGGAAGTCTGTTTATCTCGGTACCCTTGATAGCTGGACCTGTTATGAGTGCTTTGGTTGATCGATATGGATGCAGAAGTATGACAATTGTTGGTGGTGTAGCTTCAACGATAGGATTCGTAGCTGCTTCGTACAGTAATTCTGTTGAAGTTTTGTACGTAACTTACGGTATTATGGCTGGCCTCGGCACAGGCTTACTCTACGTCACTGCTGTGGTATCCATCGCTTACTGGTTTGAGAAACGTCGTAACTTAGCCGTCGGATTAGGATCATGTGGAGTTGGTTTTGGAACATTCATTTACTCTCCACTTACAACTTATTTGCTTGAAGAATTTGGTTGGCGAGGAACTTTATTACTGTTAGCTGGTACTGTACTTAATGTGTGCGTGTGTGGTGCTGTTATGAGAGATCCCGAATGGTTAATATTAGAGCAGAAAAAACAGAGGAAATTGAATAAGTCGAAGAGAGCATCTAGTTCTATGTCTATCTCAGCGAAATCTGGAGGTGGGGAATCTGTGTATCCTGGAGCTGAAGAGTTAAAGACATTGATGAAGAGTGGTGAAACACCTGAATATATACTCACAACGTTAGTAGCTTCTATTGCTGAAGCTGAAGACTTGGAAGCAGCAACAAAAAGGAATGCTGATATGTCACAATATCATAAAGTTAGTTCAGTAATAAATCTTCCGACGTTCTTGAGACAAAGTGAAAAGGTAATATTATTAAATAAGCTATTTCTTTTTTTGTAACTGTACCATCAAGACAATATACTCCACGATATTTTTTACTTTTCAGGTGCCTGCAGAAGTGTTAGACCAACTGACAACTAATAAGAAGCTCTACAACATCATATTGCAGAACTACCCATCGTTACTTGCATTGAGAAGTTCGTCAGAGCAAAAATTGAACGTAGAACCGGCAGCAGAGAATTCGAAAATAAAACCAATCAAGATGTCAATGAAATTGAAACTTAACAAAAAAGAGAAGAAGAAAGAGTTTGAGACAAAATTAGATCAAGTTAGACAGAAGTTATTGCAACCGATACCTGAGAATAAACCGGCCGTGATCCAACCGCAGCAGGACTGGTGGACTAAGCAGTTTGTAACCGACCATCATTACTTGAGAGGAATCCGAGTACATCGTAATTCTATTATGCATCGTGGTGCTATGATGAATATTGCGAAATACAAGCTGAGGGCTTCTTCGTGCCCTGACATTTACAGGAATTCGACGTGGTCCGTAGAGGAAGAAATGGTATGTTTTCATATCCTTTATGATGAATTCATTTGTATAAAGTTTATAAAGATTTTTGATGTGAAAAGTTATTTCATGTTAATTTCAACGTATTTTCTTCCTTTTTCAGACCTGGGGCAGACGCTTACTGGACACGATCAACAAAACATTTGACTTTAACATGTTCACCGAGTTCCATTTCCTGATGATGAATCTGTCCACCCTTGTGCTGTTCATCTGGTTCATCGTGCCCTACTTCTATATTTCTAACTTTATGCTGATGAGTGGATACTCTGAAGTTCACGGTTCTTGGATGCTGAGTGTGTTTGGTGTTGCTACTATTATTGGTATTGTAAGTACATTGTTCATTCACATGTTAAACGAGATATACTGTAAAGATATCTTGACTGTCTTGATTATCATGACGTCATTAAAATCTTCCTGTGTTTTTCAGGTTGGCTTGGGTTGGATGGGAGATCTTCCATGGGTGAATGTAACGAAGACATACGCACTCTGCCTTATACTATGTGGAGTAACGATTATCATGTTCCCTGTGTTGATTCGCGTGATGGACCCAGAAGCCCCGTACAGTTTCTACATATTAGCGTTAAATGCTGTTATGTTTGGACTGATGTTTTCGAGCTCCTATTCATACACGCCGAGTATTTTGGTGGAATTGATCGCTTTGGAAAGATTTACAATGGCTTATGGATTGGTGCTGTTGAGTCAGGGTATTGGACATCTTATTGGGCCGCCGATGGCTGGTAAGCAGTAGCTAATTCATTTATGACATTTTAAATTTACACATAAATCCTACTGCCTATAGTCTCGGGTTCAATTCCCGGGTCGGACCGAATATGAAATAGAGAGTGCACCTGTGTCTGCATAAATGCTTGTGCACCATGTGCAGCTGGCTGATTACCTTAGAGAGAACAGCCGCCATGGCCGACAATCGGTCTGGCCGACATTATAGAATTATTGACAAGAGAAATTGTCCATAGATGATTATGAAATCATGACTAAGTTATGCATTGTGTATTGACTGTAATGGTATTCAAGTACTAACAAATCGATAAATTGACCAAAGTATTGTTTTTTAAACAACAGTGTTCAATTACCGCAGTTGACTCGCAAAAATGTGTTGAAATTATCAACAACTTATGTTCCGCTGTCTTTTTTCACTGAATATTATTTACATAGTTTATTAACTAAGTCGTGAGCATGAAAAAGTTTGAATAAGTTTCAAAGGCTAATAAATATTGGAACTCTTATCGCATCAGTTGCGGTAACTACAATCGTAAAATGTAGTGTGAGCAGTCGTAAAATTAGCTATAATCTGTAGTGTTTATGAAAACAATGGTTGTTTGTATAAACTATAGCTCTTTTCATGTCAATGTCTCACTAGGTTTCCTTTCTGCTGAAATAACGCATGATATTATTCCGCTGAAACGAATATTATATTTACCAAACAAAGATCGTCTTACATTGCTGTTAAGGAAATGTTGCTAAAAATACAAGTGCAATGGTCATTAGACTCATTCGTATGTTTTTGCTATTGGTTGTAACTATTCTAAGCATGTAGTCATAAAGTTAGCTTTAAATAGGGACTATTAACAAAACATTGATTGAACAGCATGTTTACAAAACTCGAATACACACTCTAGAACTATTTTAGTTGCAATATGCGGAAGGTATTAAATTAAATGCACGTCTTCGATTAAACATTTGATCAAAGGCACTTAGTTTTCAACCTGTTATGGATTTCTTGAAATATTGACACAGTTTGATTGACAGATAAGAATTAAAACACTCAGGATGTTTAATTCTCTGATAAACCCACGAGTATAATATAATATCTACCACGAGTATAATATCCTATCCCAGGGATTTTAACACGTACCCGGATAAAACAAAATTTATGTTCACTGGGGATAGTGTAGCTTCCTAATAGTGAAATAATTTTTCAAATCGGTCAAGTAGTTTCGAAGCCTATAATTCAAACAATATTTATTATTCCAGGTGCCTTACGAGACGTCACAGGCCACTGGGATGCAGCATTCTACGTAGCTGGCTTGTGGGTCATAATATCTGGCTTTTTAGTCGGTGTCATACCATACACTGAGAACTTCCGTATTTGTGGTAACGCACCATTAGCTAAGGACGTGGCTGGTGAACCCGATCCCGGAGTCAAGATCATTATTGCCCACTAAAATGTTCTTTTGAAACCTTCTTGGTGTTATTTAGGTGTTAGAAATATAATGAGTTAATCTTTGATTGAACGATACATGTATGTATACTTGCTTATAGGTACGTCTCTTTAAATATTTTTGGGCGAATTCTGTGAGTCTATTGTAGAATGTTGCTGAGGTATTTTTAGTAATTTATATTTATATGATTTTATATATTATATTTTTTATGAAACAATGTAAAAAATGAAATAATTGCAAATTAATTATTATACTATTGCCTTTATTTTATGTAGTATTTTATATTTATTATATAACCATATTTAAAGTAGTGAATGTAACTTAATATGTTATACATAACTACATCTTTTTTTATTTTAGTAAATATAACATGTTTCTTGATTTATCAATGATATCGTTCTTTCTTGATTTAACAAAAGTGAGTGTGAAGTTGTGAGTTTTTTTTTTCTAGAAATTGTAATCATTATTAATCGTAGTATGTACTCATTCGTATGTTATTTATTTCTTTGCTTTAAAAAGTCTCCTGGGGAGATATAGTATTCCTTTATACTTTAGAGGTTAAATACTGTGTGTGCCTTTACATAGTTCACTTATTACATAATAATAATTAGTTTAAGCAGGCACTATAATATGCCAACAATTTTGTATCCCAGAAAAAATAAATGGTAGAACCTTATTTACAAAAGACCCTAGTTATTTTAGTGTTTTCTTTTTATAAGAAATCGTAAGTTTTTTTTAGATAATATATTATTTTTAAACATACAGAGTGCCTGATACTTTCGTCTGAAATAAACTTGCCATTTAAAAACACCGATCAAGGTAATAATGAATTTATTTTATAGATAAAATTTTGAAAGTATTTTAGGTAATAAGTTTTGTCTACTTACTTAGTATGTAAACTTCCTACGTATGTTATTATGTATGATCTATTAAAAAATAACTTTGCTATCTCATATTGTGTTTGATTTTATTTCCATTGGGTATCATTTGATGATGCTATCGATTCCTACCTTTTATGTACTACCTTTTACAAACAAGATCGTATGTGACAAAGGTGACCAGGCGAATTAAATATACGCACTTGAAGACTAAATTGGGAACTCAATAAATGCGAAAACTGGTTTTCTTCTGACACAAAATTCATCGTAAAGTATAGACTAGTCCTCAAGTAAGCGTTACCGATATGCCAGGAGAAGTTTTTGTAACGTATGTACTTGTAAAAAAATAAGTGATGGAGTTAATAGTTTTACGTAAGATCATTCTTAATATAGCATTCTGTGACGGGTAAAATATGCCGACTTAAAGATTTACATATTTACCTACTAATCGGATATTTTTACCTTTAATTATGGTTATTTTTTTATTATGACAACATATTTTCTTGTAATTCACTGTATGTCACTGTCAGTGTCATTGATAAGAAAATCAATACTGATGAATGGTGGATATTGAAAACAGTTAAAAATATAAATAAAACTGTGTCAACTTCACTATTTCAACATCTCAAATTTATGGATTTGTCTTGTGATAGTATATACAGGCAAGAAACAATGGTGGAATGATAATAATTCCTAGTGCAAGCAACAAACAAAACTTTTCATATTATCCTAGAATATTCACAGTTTAGTGCAAAATGAAGAGGTAAATAATATATTTATTTAGCTATTCATTCACTTATATCCCTCCATTGTTGCTACAAAATGAGGTCACCGTGTGTAGTATAAAATTTCTGTTAAAAACCAAAACATTTCACATACCAAATATCTTAAATTGTAAAAGCTGCAAAAACGCTCGTTTAGATCACCAGCCTCTTCCATCAGCTCTTCAGATCGTATTTTATGCTTTAATAATCTAAATTAATATATTTTTCTCATGTCACTAGTATGAGGGCCAGTACCAAAACTGAAATGATATTTTGAAGAATAAAGTGATTTGATTTTGATATTGTGTTTGCTTCTAGAATAGTACACTTGGATTTGAAGGGTGCTCCACTGAGAGTGGAATATCTGGAAAAGGTAAGAATCTGAAGATTATGAATTTGTAAATTAATATTTAAGGAAAAAGCTTCAGGACTAAGTATCTTAAAAATATTTTAAAGATGTTGTTTAAACTTATTGTTTCTGGTAGAACCAGTTAGGATTCAAGGATAAAGTTCAGTCACAGACAGCAATGTTTCCTTTAGCTAGTTTGGCTTCTATTTTTATCTAGACATGCGGGAGCATGTCAAAGCCAAGTTCAGGCGCACTCACAGTTTGTTATATCACACAAACAATTTCAAGCCATTGCACTTAACATGTTTTGTCTGCATCACCTTAAGGTTGACAGACAAGAATACCTGTGGCATTAGTCTGCCTTTGGAGGACATTTTTATGTTGCATAAAGTTTAAATAAATAAATGTCGAGTTTGATATTACGGACACATTACACCTGTTTTTTGACATGACTAAAACCAGTAAGCTGATCTAAAATTTACATTTATAGGTCATTGTACTAATGAAGACCTGGGGAGCTGACGGCATACTCTTGGAATGGGAAGACACATTTCCCTACACTGGAAACCTGGCCGATATTGGCAGTGTGACCAACAGCGGTGGTGACAACATGTACAGCTTAGATGAGGTCATGCAGATACTGAAGATAGCTAGAGATAATGAAATGGAAGCTGTATGTATTCATTGTTGGTTAATTTGTTAAGGCTAGACCGATTTTGTAAGGTGTTAATATTGATATTGGGAATCTTGAGTTCTATTTACTAAGAAAGTACTCCATTTAGGCATTTAAAACAACAAAAGATTTTCTTAATCTTGAACAGTTGTTAAATACATAAATTGAATCAACTTGAAAGATAGGATACTTTGCGTCTTAATTTATTAAGATGATAAAAATCATAATAATTTTAAATACTCAATATAAATTATGCGTCACGTTGTATGTGCGCGGTGGACTTCTTAACTACTGAACCAATTTTAATCGAATTTGCACACCGCATGGAGTTTCATTCAACTTGAAAGATAGGATACCTTGCTTCTTAACTTATAGACGCAATATTATTCAAGTGATTATAAACAAAACCTTAGTCACAACAAAGCATGGCCGAGTTTGCTACTAAATATATACATGTATTTATTTACAGATACAACTCATACAAACAATAGGGCACATGGAGTTTGTATTAAAACACCAAGCGTTCCGTGATCTCAGAGAGAATGAGCGCTCACCCTCAGTACTATGTCCGACTAAGCCTGAGTCTCAAGCATTGGTGAGGGAGATAATAGATCAAGTATTGGAGGTGCAGCCTGATGCTAAGTATCTGCATATTGGAGCTGATGAGGTCAGGACATTCATATTTTATTTTTATTTATTCATGGCGTTTTCATTAACATTCTTAATTAATGATATTCACTCATATAAAAATATTTTTAAAGGCTAAAAGGGTGTTTTTTCTACTTTTTCCCATGATAAAATTAGTCTCTTCTTTTCTCCAAATTACTAATTTAATTATGACCTCTCCACTTTATCTCATCTAAAATCAGTATTTTTTTGTGTCTTATATTTTACTAAGTAGAAGTTCTTACACACTAATAATATAAAAGGCGAAATTTTGTGAATGTGTGTGTATGTTTTCAACATCTCCACGCCCAAATTGCTCCATGGATTTTAATGAATCCTGGCAATAATATAGCCTTAACATCAGAATAATATATAGTCTACTTTTTATCCGGTTGCGAGAATTAGTTTTCTCACAAAGCAGGTGCTACCGCCGGCCGAAGCTAGTATATTCATATAATTTCAGGTGTGGTACTGGGCCCTCTGCCCCGGCTGTCGAGAGAAAGCCGCGAGCCACAAGCATGGGAACCCCTCACTATACTTAGACCATGTAAAGGATCTTGTCCTGTACATCAAGGAGAAGAGGCCTGAAATAACGGTGCTCATGTGGGATGATATGCTCAGGACTATGGACCCGGAGATGCTGAAAGGTAAAGAAAGAAACGTTTTTGCTATAAAAAGAATATGGTATTGAAAGATAATGGAAAAGTTCCTGAAATTCTTATTAAATGTTTATTTGTAAGCAGGATAAAAATAAAATTGAAAAGAAAAATATTGGCCTATTTACATGTCCTATGTGGGGCTTTAAATATTAAGCCCCAGGTAAATAAACTGCTATTTTAAATAGTTTAAACCATATTCAACAATTCATTTTTAGTCACTTCAATTAATCAATACTCTCAACTAATATTATCAATCTGAAAAAATGTGTTGTTTGATCGCGCTTATCTCAGGAACTACTGGTCCGATTAGAAAAATTCAGTGTTGGATAGCCCGTTGATCAATAAAAGGTCCTACAGCGTGATTCCACTAGCGGAAGCTACTATTTAACTATTTCACACACATTTAATTGTTTGTTATTTTAGAATAGCCCATTGATCAATAAAAGGTCCTGCTGCGTGATCCCACTAGCGGAATCCTTTTTTTTTTTGGCTCTGGGACAAAATGCTATTACGCATCCCCTTACCGTCGGGGGATGGGACAGGGGTATGTGGGACTCCCCGGTAAAGTCGTTCCCGGTATACCCACTAAAAATACCCAGCGGAACTCCGACGTCGCCTGAGTGGAGGAGGCCTGGGAGTCTATGGCGTCCAGTCCCCCACAGGATCCACTAGCGGAACCTATTAATTAACTCACATTTAATTGTTTGTTATTTCAGAATAGCCCATTGTACAATAAAAGGTCTTACAGCGTAATTCCACTAGAGGAAGCTACTATTTAACTCACATTTGATTGTTTGTTATTTCAGAATAGCCCATTGTACAATAAAAGGTCCTACAGCGTAGTTCCACTAGCGGAAGCTACTATTTAACTCACATTTGATTGTTTGTTATTTCAGAATATGCATTAGGAGAGATGGTAGAACCAGTGTTCTGGCACTATAACTCAAGCGATTCGTTCTCCATTAAAAAGGAACTGTGGGACACGTATGCCCAGCTGTTCCCTAAACTATGGGCTGGGTCTGCATTTAAAGGAGCCAATGGCAGTAGTCAGGTAAGTAATATGTTTTGAGTGAATGAATAATATCTCTAGAATCTCTTGAAGCAATAACAATAACTATTTTTTCATGTATTAAAGCCAGCACATCAATTTACTACAATTTGTCAAATTTCTTTTATAGATTTTTAACTTTATTGCTAAAGCATATGGTTTAAAGATGATTGGGAATTTTACAGTTTCAGGTAGCTTGATGTGCTGGCGATTGTATAATATCTCAAAACGGCTGAGTGTTATTGTAGTAAATTTTTGAAAAATGCAATTTTTAATTAAAACTGCAGAATGTGGCTCAATATTGATACCTGCCCTATTCTGCTTCATTCTATTCTCTTCTATCATATTACATTCTATTCTATTTTGTTCCGTTCTCATCTATTCTGTTATATTTTGTTCCATTCTGTTCTGTTCTCTTCCATTCTGTTCCAGTCCATTCTATTCTCTTCAACGGTATTAAGAAACTTACGAAGTAATCACAATTTCCAGATACTATCCCCAGTGACCCGCTACATCACCAACCAGGAGGCGTGGGCGACGCAGTTCAAAGACTACGCGGACCGCATCAAATTTCAGGGCATCATACTTACTGGATGGTCCAGGTGTGATGAACAAACTTATTGTATACATTAATAGTCACTCAATTTCTCGGGTTCGATACTCTGGTCGGCGTCCAGTTTAACTGGATGCAGCTGAGTACCTGTGTATCACGTGGATCGACTGCCTATCTGATCTCCTCAGCCCTTTTACCTAATATAATAATATTTCTCACACATTCACACAACATCATCCAATCCCAAACTAAGCAGAGCTTGCACTATGTGTAATAGACAACTAATAAACATACTTATATACTTTTCTTTTGTAAATGCAAACATATTATACATAGAAACAAATCAATCAAACACCTATGTTCATGCACACAAATGTTTGACTTATGCGGGAATTGAACCCGCGACCTCCAGTGTAGCAGGCAGATTCACTACCCACTACTCCATCTGGTCGTCAACCTGGCATCGTCACCTGGGCAGCCTGATACCCATTGGCAAGACTTTCTGGGTACTGACTACCCGTAACGACTGCCAGAGACGTTCAAATGACAGCCGACACCTACCAATTTAACGTGCCTTATGAAAGCGGTTGATTTCATTTATTTATCTATTTATTTTAACTTTATTCTCAGTCATCAATGGTTTCGATCGTGTAGAACGCCTTTTACTGACTTAGGGCCATTTTCACATGTTGCTGATAAGTTCCAGATAGTTTATCTGGCAGATAATTTCATACAAATTCTGTACCATTTTTGAATTTATCTGGTAGATAGTGGCTATCCGTAACCTGTGAAACTGGCCCTTAGTTTAATATATGTACATATTGTTGACAGATATGACCACTACGCCACTCTATGCGAACTGTTCCCGGTGTCTCTGCCGAGCCTCGCGAACTGCCTCAGGATATTGTGCATAGCGCACGGCCTGCCCGCAAGTAAACATATTTTGTTATTAACTTTTTGAGCTAGTACAGTCACCCGCACATCAGTAGACACACTTTGACCTTGAGACCGCCTCTATTTCCTACGACATAAGAGCTGTTTTCGCAGTTCAAATGTTTCCACTGATGTGCGGGTGACTGTACAGTTTTATCGGGAGACAGAGCCGATTATTATACATATGAGCTACGGCCTATAGAAATATCTAGGTTTTATTTATTCAGCCGTTTTTGATATTTTCAAGATTTTTATTATAATACAAGAAAAATAATGTAATATTGCGACTAAAAATTAACTTGACACGACACGTTATTTATATATAGGGTCTAACAATACTAGTGCACCATATTTTTAGAAGTCATCTATAACATGCTAAGAATCATGTTTACCACAAAAAGTCATAAAAACCATAACATTTATTCCATTAAATTTATCATCACATTCGCCAAATTGTAATTCTATTCTTACGCAAAACGCTGATTTCTATGAATGCGATCGATCGTTCACCTAGGTCATTCAACTTTTTTCTTGGTGATCCTTAGCATGTACTAGATGACCAGTAAATATATGGTGCACTAGTTTTGTTACACCTTATATACGGCCGAAATTAATAACCTATCAATCCGTTGTTTTGCTTACTAGAGATAGAAATTTGACACAAATTATATGGGGCTAATGTCAAAATTCAATCTCTAGTAAGCAAAACAACGGGTAGATAGGTTATTAATTTCGGCCGATAGTGAGATAAGCTTTTTTATCTTACATTATAAGACTAAATTAAACATTACAATTATTGAACTGGGCGGATATTTTGAAAAGTTTTTTTTTTACATTACTTTGTAAATAATATCAATACGACGTACTTTGTACTCTCTTTCGTCTGACAGGATATGCCCGATTCATAACGAAGCGTTTGTTTCGCAAGCGGCCCGTCTCTGTGCTTACCTACTTCTTTGATCCAGGTGCATCATTTTTGCTTCAGCCGTTTTTATATGCTGTCAAGTTATTAGTGGTTATGACTGTATATGCATGCATGTTTGTATTTTGTACCTAGCATTTAAAATATGTAATGACTAGCGGTCGCCCGCGGCTCCGCCCGCGTGGATGTCGGTTTTCGCGACAAAAAGTAGTCTATGTGTTATTCTGATGTATAAGCTATATTGTGGTAAAGTTTCATTCAAATCCATTCAGTAGTTTTTACGTGAAAGAGTAACAAACATCCATACATCCATACATACAAACTTTCGCCTTTATAATAATAGTAGGATTACCTTGTTGGACCCGAAAGGATAAATGTATGTGATAGTTTTAGGAAGAAGATGTAATAAATAAGAGTATTTGACATCTTCCGGAACTTCGTGATATCCCTAGGGATTTCGTGAAATACCTGATATCTTCATTTACCTGCGACATATATGTATATGCTTATAAATATTATCTACTTTTGAATATTATCTATTTAATGCATGACTATATATTTCTCTAGAGTAGTTAGTTCGCCCAAACTATTTTCCTTTTCATATTATAAGTATTGAGTATTATCATATAATTATCTAGATATTATTTACGCTTTATAGTAGTGACATTGTAGTTGACAACAGCACAAATTCAATACTTTTAAAGAAACACCAAAAACGGCTACTATACATATGTAATTTGTATGACGTAGACTTTTTTCAAGGTGACTAATTTGCATATTAATTCAATAAAAAAATTACAATAATTTTTCAATAAAAGAAGGTGACATTATTTTAACATGATTTACCAAATGAAAAATGGAAAAAAGGATTTTATTTTTGAAAAAGTCAACTACCCAATTTAAGTACTTATTAGTTCAATTTTATATTACTAGATAATAGGCTTGAGTTTAGTTTCAATGTACCAATGCTACGCTACGCACTGCGAGCTACACCGAAACTGTAAAATTTTCCCAATCAATTTTGAACCAAAATGCTTAAGAGATAAAGTTCAAAATCTATGTATAAAGGAAATTTGGCAGAGTGTAGTAGCTTGATCCTAGCGTCGTACATAATATCTTCCTTTTTAGACTTGCATGATATGCTTGTTAATATCTCCCAACGTATATACTAAATACTTATTATGTATACGTTTATGTTACAGCTAAGATCCTTAACGAAATCCTGCCGTCTGAGGAGTGGCCGGGCGAAGAGCTGGCGCGGTGTGTGCACACCTTTATATTCATCAGGGAACGATGTCTGGCGCTACTCAATAGCGAATTGTAAGTTTTTTTGTGTTGTTCTTAATGAATAATAGAATTATGGCCCATTTAGATGGGGAGAGTTTCTTATTTCGAAGATACTATAATTGAAGGAATATAAAACGTTTCCTTCCGTCCGCCCATGTCAACGGGCGAGAAAAGTGAATGTTTACATTATCTTAAGCAATTAGTCATCAAGCAAGAGGCGCTCGTGGCTAAGTAACAGCCGCACGGTCACGATCGTAAGGTTACGGGTAGCCAGAAGCCAGAAAGTCTGATAACCAGGCTTACCAAGGGCTAGGGCTGGGTTGCCCAGGTAACTGGGTTGAAGAGGTCAGATAGGCAGTTATGTAAAATACTGGTACTCAGCTGCCGTACCGACATGACACAGCTTTGATAAAGGCTAGGCAGATGATGAAATATATGTATTGTAATGTTATTTCAGAATCAACACTTGGCTGAACCCTTGGCAGATATCGCACAAGTACACTATACCGGTGCACGTGGAAGGCATCGCGGTCGCTACACAGCAGTGAGTAATGAGGTTTTTATTCTATAATGGTTTTAGATAACGTGGCTGGTCCATTATTTAAATATGGAAGTATAGAATAAAGAGAGTAGGGTTTTAAATTGAGATTACCAGTATTAAATATTCAAGAAGGAATTTTATTGATTTTATTTGAAGTCGTGGTGGTTTAGTGTTTAAAGCCTTTCGAGTATGAGGGTGCAGGTTCGATTCCAGGTCAGGCAAGTACCAATACAACTTTTCTAAGTTATACGTACTTTCGGACACCAATTTGATTAAAGGTGAAGGAAAGCATCTCGAGGAAACCTGGACTATAAAGTCTGAAATCACCAACCCGCATTGAGCAAGCGTGGTGAGAAATAAAAGAGGAGGCCTGCGCCCAGCAGTGGGACGATAAAATAGTTGTGATGATGATGATGAATTTTATTTGAATATTTAGGGTCGGTTAGGTCGAACTTCTCTCTCTCTGGCTTTAGTACCGTCCTCGTAGTGGTAGCTTAAAGAATTCCTAAATAAGTCTACTTTGTATTAGCTCCATCAGATCTTCTACTGAAAAACTGGTTTGAAGCCATGAAGATAAACTATCGCTCCACGTAAAACACTGGTATTCAGCTGTATCCGGTTAAGATTGGAAATCAACCGAGGAATCGAGCCTAGCCTTTTCCCAACATAGTTTTGGAAACGGCTAGGCAGAGAATCCTTGTCTGTCATAAATGCCGCTAAATTAATAATAATGTCGGGATACCTTTTCACACACGGTCGGTATGACCCAGGGTAAGCTATTGATTAGTATCAGGGTAACCCAACTGTTTAAAATATACATATACTTTACACACATATATTTATAAATACATTATAACACTCAAACCACAGGGAATAAGCATGCTCATCACACAAATGTCGACTGTACCGGGAATCGAACCCAGGACCCTCAGTTCGGTAGTCCGTGTTTACCATTGCGACAAAGGGCAATTCATTTATAAATTAAGAAATAATTCTTTTTTTTTCAGAATATTAACAGAACTGTCAGTGCTCAAGACAGAGTTGTCAGATCGTCTCATACAAATAACTGGAGAACGAAGCAGAGATGAATGGCTTGAAACCCATGTGGAACCCCTCATAGCTAAACTGACTCGAGTCTACGAGGTCTCTAGAGAGAGATCCGTTTCTGATGCCAGTGTTAAACCTACTGCTTAGTGTTCTTAACCGACTTCCGAGAAAAGAGGTTCTCATTTCGGTTGGTATGTTTTTTTTATGTATGTAGGTACAGACGCCAGCACATCGAGCTACCTGAAACTGTCAAATCTTTGAACGGTATGCTTAAATGATAAAGTTGAAAATCTACTTAAGACATTTGACAGATTGTAGTAGCTTGACGTGCTGGTTTCTTTACACCGATTACTCAGATGTTTCTAGTCCGATTAGTGTGATTCTTTGTTCGATGTAGTGTACTTGCCATAAAAATTTCATCCTATTTGGTTCATTTTTTAATACCTACTTCATTTGAATTTTGTGAAAAAACTCTTATAACTTAAATACTTTTTTGGGAATGGTAAGGTTGAGACTGATATTTGGAACAAATTGTAGCTTATTGCGATGGAATTGTAATGGAACGTAAAGATTTTGATGTAACGGAAAATAATACGAAGACTGATTGTAATTACCAAAGGGTATATGTCTATTTGCAGTATTGACTGCGTAGTTTGTACAGACGCCAGCACATCAAGCTACTACAAGCTGTCAAATCTATAGGTACATAAAATAAAGTCGTAGAAAAGTCAAAAAATAATATTTTCTTAAAAAAATATTGGGGGCGTGATCTACAATCGATATCGAATCCAAAAATATAGTTTTTAGAATTTTTGTCTGTATGTATGGCCGGGATAATCTCAAAAAGTACTGCATGGATTTGCTTCAAATTTGGCATGAATATAACTAAGAGGTCGGGTCAACATATAGGCTACATATTATCACGCTATCACGTACGGGAGGGGCGGAATCACCTAATGCCCACGCAGACGACTACTTTCCACACTAGGACAGCTAGTTTCCTTAATAAATATAAAAAGTAATTTATTCAAAGTGGGCTGAAAATCAGCACTTTTTGAAGGTCAATTTTACAAAAGACAGCCCTCATAATCGCCCGCCCCTCGCCACTTAACGATTATAACAGATATTCTACTTTATTGCCGAAGCATATGGTTCAAAGTTAATTGGGAAAATTTGACAGTTTCGGGTAGCTTGATGTGCGGGCTATACGAGAATGAGGGAGGGTATTAGTGAGTAAATTAAACAGGCAAGATTGGACGTGTCACATAATTTAGAGAAATGAAGGGAATGAGTGTTTTTTTCTGATCTCATATATATTATATTTTTGTCGGAAAACTGATTTCGAAAAGCTGGTTTTCACAATGACGTTCATAGCTTAATACAAATATATGTAAATAAAAGTAATACGTATTCTTTTGATGTTTCAAACCACATAATGGGTCGTAGCTCACATATCGTCCCCGCTACTACCCGGCAAAAATTATATTGTTTAAATATGAGCTTTAAGTATTGCTCTTAAGGTATACTTTACATTAGCTATATAACAGAGTGACGGCGGTAAGCGGCTGACAGTGAGCTGTCCGCTAATTTATGATGTCAATGAAAAGTATGTCCTACGCAGAATATATAAAGTTCATATTTGAATAATATTATTTTAGCTGGGTGGGAGCGAAGGCGATATAGTGGGTTACATGATCGTATGGAAGGTTATTTGTATAAGGGTCGGTTCATATCTGACGTAAAATACGCCGAGCGTATCATCAGTCGTACTAACGTATCATCGGTTGAGTGTGAACGGTCCTGTGTTTTTCTATACATTTGTCTGTTCTGGCGTTACGCGACCGATAATACGCGACGCATATTCCGTTAGATATGAACCGACCCTAAGGGTCGGCACAGATATGGTGGAGTGCGGTATAAAAAAAAGAGGTTGTGTTAATAGATTTTTGTTTGCTATTATGAAAATGATGTTGATTACAATGTTCTGCGCTGCGTTTTATCATATCTGCGCCGGATCTTATATTTCCATTTAAAGTCAGTAGTTAAGATACAAATAAAGTATCTTGTATCTAAGTATTCTTATAGTGTGAGTCGCGTTGTTCCTTTAATTTTATGCCATTGTTTTCTGCTAAAAAAAATTTTATTAAGTTATTTCAATTTAAACCAAAAGATTTATTTATTTATCTCCCTTATCACTAACTTTACAGGTTTCAACCCAATACGTTAAGGCTAACTAAAATAAAAAGATATATTATAAAACAAAAAAAAAAAAAAACAAAGAAAGAATGATTCTTGTTTTGCCTATTTTTTGTGATTGCGAATGTAAAATACTCTCTTCAATTGCAAATATTTTTTAGCAATGTGTGTATACGGGTGATTTTTATATTCTAGTGTTTCTAAGTAGAACAAAAAATTACATTTGACTAAATAATATATAAATAATACCTAATCATTATAATATTCATTATAATCATCATCATCATAAGTCCTTTTATAGTCCCACTGTTGGGCACAGGCCTCCTTTCCCACGGAGAAGGATTGAGCGTTAATCACCACGCTTGCTCAACGCGGATTGGCGATTTCAGACTTCTAAGGCCACCTTTGATCAGTCATTAGTGTCCAAGATAAACTTAGAAAGTGCCTACATATAACTTAAAAAAGTTACATTGGTACTTACCTGACCTGAAATCGAATCCGCGTTCTCTTGAGAGGCTGGTGCTTTGACGACACATCACGACATTTATTCAGTGTATCTACCAAAAAATAGCTTAAGTAATTTACTAAAAAGAATTAATTGTAATCACTTTCAGATAATATTTCAGATAAATATTTGAAACGTTCGTTACAGACATCTTTGTAGATATTTCATAACAATAGCAGATGCATATTGTATGTATGTAGGAATAAATGTATACTGAAATTATGTAACTGTGTTTTATTTCTATATCATACGAAGAGACGGTACTTATTGAATTTGTTGGTCATGCAAGCACACAAAAAAAACCTTACGAGCTTATGTTAGAGTTCAAAATCGCTTGGCGGCTTCAGACTTGGAATTTTTGAAAAGCCTGCTATTATTGGATAACAATATTAGAGTCAATGACTCTTTATTTGCAGTTCGCATGTGACAACTTCCAGACTTCGAGCTGCTTTTAAGTTTTTAAAATCCATAAAGCTATTTCTAACGAGGAATCTCGTGAAAGGCGATCGCTTTTGCGACCACTAGTTCAACGGTGTTTAAACTAAAAGACTTTATTACCACCTATACATATATTTTAGAGCTACACCGAAGAACTAGCTAGCGTCTATCGGGGCTGCGGGTTTTTCGCAAGAGTAGGTACCCGTAGACCTGGCACACAGACTTCCAGAAGGAACATCATCATCATCATCATCTCAGCCATAAGACGTCCACTGCTGAACATAGGCCTCCCCTTTAGATCTCCACATACACCGGTTGGAAGCGACCTGCATCCAGCGTCTTCCGGCGACCTTTATAAGGTCGTCTGTCCATTTCGTTGGTGGACGTCCTACGCTGCGCTTGCTGGTCCGTGGTCTCCACTCTAGCACTTTTCGACCCCATCGGCCATCTGCTCTGCGAGCAATATGGCCTGCCCATTGCCACTTCAGCTTGCTAATCCGGTGGGCTATATCGGTGACTTTAGTTCGTCTACGGATCTCCTCATTTCGGATTCGATCACGTAGAGAAACACCGAGCATAGCCCTCTCCATAGCACGCTGAGCGACTTTGAGCCTTGAGATGAGGCCGATAGTGAAAGACCACGTTTCGGAGCCGTAAGTCATCACTGGTAACACACATTGATTGAAGACTTTCGTCTTGAGGCACTGAGGTATGTCGGACGAAAAGATATTGCGTAATTTCCCGAACGCTGCCCAACCGAGTTGGATTCGGCGGTTGACCTCTTTCTCGAAGTTGGACCTACCTAATTGGACTACTTGTCCTAAGTAGATATATGAGTCAACAACTTCGAGTACCGAGTTTCCAACAGAGACTGGGGTGGGCACAACATTGGAATTTGACATAATTTTCGTCTTGTCCATGTTCATTTTCAAGCCCACCCGTTGTGAAACCCGGTCGAGGCCATCGAGCATCATACTGAGTTCCTCCATCGGCTTTGCCATGACTACGATATCATCGGCAAACCGAAGGTGAGTGATGTATTCGCCGTTGATGTTGATGCCAAGTCCTTAGAAGGAGCTTGAAGGCGTCTTCCATTGCGGCAGTAAACAGTTTCGGGGAGATAACGTCCCCCTGTCTTACGCCTCTTCTCAATGTAATCGCCTTCGTACTCTGCTCCTGTACTCGGACTGACATGGTGGCGTTATTGTACAAACACTTCAACACCTCGATGTACCGATAGTCAATACGGCATCGCTGGAGTGACTCAAGTACCGCCCAGGTTTCCACCGAATCGAAGGCTTTCTCATAGTCCACAAACGCTAAGCATAATGGCAAGTTATACTCCTCGGTCTTCTGTATAACTTGCCGCAGCGTATGAATGTGGTCTATGGTACTGTAGCCTCTTCGGAAACCGGCTTGTTCGGGAGGCTGGAAGTCATCAAGTCTGTGTTCGAGACGGTTCGTGATAACCCTTGAGAACAGCTTATAAACATGACTCAGAAGCGTGATGGGTCTGTAGTTCTTCAAAAGGGTGTTATCACCTTTTTTGAAGAACAGCACCACCTCACCCCTGCTCCATGCTGCAGGCGTTTTGCCCTCGGACAGGACGGAATTGAAGAGTTTCTGGAGGACTTTAAGTACCGGTGTTCCACCCGCTCTCAGAAGCTCTGAAGTGATTCCGTCCTCGCCCGGCGCCTTGTTGTTCTTAAGCTGCTTCAGGGCCATCCTAATCTCGTACAGACTGATGTCCGGGATATCTTCGGTATAGTGTCGGGATAGCTTGGCTCTTGGATCTCCTACCAAGCTATCGACGGACTTTGCGACCGAAGTGTATAACTGTCCATAGAACCTCTCGATCTCGCTTAAAACCTCTGCTTTGGTCGACGCTATGCTGCCATCCTCCTTTTTCAGCTTAGTCATCTGGCTTTGCCCAATAGACTTGTCCTTCGCGAACACTTTGGAGCCTTGGTTTCGCTGTATAGTCTCTTTAACACGACTCGTATTAAAGAGACGCAGATCGTGTCGCAAGGACTTAGATATACGTCTATTGAGCTGCCTATATGACTTCGCATCATTGGAAGACTGCAGCTGTAGCAGGCGTCGTTCAGCCATGAGGTTTAAAGTTTGATCGGTCAATTTTTGAGGTCTATTTTTACGGCAGGGTCTAAAATACTTAGATCCTACCGTGCGGACAGTTTCCACTAGCCCGTCGTTGATCTCGTCCACTGAAGCTAAGTTCTCAAGGCAAGCAAAGCGATTAGAGAGCTCGAGTTGAAAGTTTTCGGGGTTTTGAATATGGGATCGAGTAGGTCGGAGCGTAGACTTCATCAGGTTGGACCTTTCAAGTTTAACATTGATATTCAGTGAGCCTCTTACGATTCGGTGATCGCTACCGGTTTTAACCCTGTTGATCACAGAGACATCACTGAATATCCGTTTCTTGTCGGTCATGAAGAAGTCTATCTCGTTTCTCGTGAAACCATCGGGACTCAACCAGGTCCATTTCCTTTGAGGCGGCTTCTGGAAGAAAGAGTTCATCATAAAGAGTTCCTCTTTCTCCAGAAAGTCGGCCAGCCTCTGTCCCCTATGGTTCCGTTGCCCATACCCAAATTGCCCCACTCTCAACTCATCACCGCTTTTCTTGCCCAACTTTGCGTTGAAGTCCCCCATAACAACAGTGAAGTGGGTTTTGGAACTATGTATGGCCCTACTTACGTCCTCATACATAGTTTCCACTTCATCATCGGAGTGTGACGAGGTCGGTGCGTATACCTGAATGACCTTCAGCGAATATCTTTTGGATATTCTGAGTATTAGGTATACCACCCTGCTCGACACACTGTCGATGGTTATTATGTTGTTTACGAGGGACTTGTGAACGAGAAACCCGACACCACCTTGGGACTGTTGGTCGCCCTCCCGGTAGTAGAGCAAGTTACCAGACTTCAGGGTTACGGTCTCCTCCCCCTCTCTACGGACTTCGCATAACCCCATAATGTCCCAGTGTAACTTGCTCAGTTCCTCTTCCAGCTCGCAGATCCTTTCGTCAGTCCTCAATGTGCGTATGTTGTGTGTTACCAGGGCCAGTCGTCGTGGGGGTGGGTAGCTCGATCTCTTCCGGAGATTCTTAGCACCCCCTGCTCCGCCGTTACCTTGACCGCTACCCGCGCCAGGGATAGCGGAGCTGCCGGGGACTGGGGGCCTGGTTTTTGTGTTTGTGTCTGTCATTAGGGTGATTTGCCTTAAATCGCCACGCTTGGCAGGCGGGTTGGCGATCGCAGTAAAGGTGGTCAGTACACGGAGGACGCTGCTGCCCGCCCTCCGGTTTGTCCCTTAGTCGCCTCTTACGACACCCACGGGATGATTTGGGGGAACGCAATTCTAAGCCGGCGCCCCACGGCAAAGAACACCCAGAAGGAACATAGTGGGTTTTTCTCAGCAGGACTAGTCTGCGTCAGCAGTTGACTCATCAGCTACTGCGCTGCAGAACTTCCACTTCAATCAGGTAATTGTTCATTTACCAATGACGACCTATTGATTTCAGCAATTATAGACGACACCCACGTTTCTAGATTAATAAAAAGGTTAATTAAGTGTCGTGGAAATTACGAGTACGTATCTTGTACAAACCTACATGTAACGACTAGTCTATATCTCTTTGCAGGTAATGTCATACCCATAAGTTATGGGCCATAACAACTTCTATTGGTCCAACCTCGCTTTAGACCAATTGTCTACATAGGTCCTTACAACAAAATATTGATTTTAGCCTGAGTAAATTTACGTTCAGACACAAACATGCACACATCAATAGGAAAATAGATCAAAGACGATTATGAGGCTGACGCGTAGCATTCAAACAAAACACTACAAAATCAAAGAAGTTGTGACCTAGGTAGCCTGTCTTTAACATTTTTCGTAACGCATTCATGATCTTAGGATATTCGCATGCAACTATGGGAAAATATATGTGTAATGTTAACAATGGAACGGAAATATCTATGTCCTACAAGGCCTTGAATTGCGTTATTTTGTTACCACATAGGACATTTTAAGGATATACCTACGCTTGTTGGATCATGCTTTGCTTGGAAATGTTTTAGGTACTTGGATCCTGGAGGACTGTCCACAGAAGACAATGCTTACAGGTACCTATATCAGGGTGGATTATACAAGAGAAACACTTCGCAAATCTTTGACTTCAAGTAGGTATATTTTGTCGTAGGAGCTGACGGCTGACTCAAAGGGCTGACTGACAAATGGAATTATAATAATAAAAAAAAAATAAGTATCTACTGACATTTTCATTCTTCGTTTTGTGTAATTCAAACGACGTTTCGGCCAGTCCCATAATAGAATTAAAAATATTGCGAGGTGAAACCTCTATAGTACCTATAACGGATAAAGATGACGAATGGCTCATCGTTGCTGGTGAGAAGTCAAATGTTTTTCCCCCGAGTTTCAGGAAAGTACCTAATGAGTCTGTAGTAGGTATTGTAGGTACTGTATCAGAGATTGAGATAGAATGCATAGCTGGGGAAGAACACGATGGGACTGGTGGTCAGGGCGATTTGAATCTGGGAACAGATATCGGTCACTTACGGCTTACGAAAGCTGACAACCGCTACTGGATACGCACGGTCTTAAACACCCCGCTCGCTGCGCGTCAGATATGTGTGGGACGTCCGGTCGCTCAAGGTTACGTCCACGGCTCACGACAGACAGCTCAGTATACATTCATTGTTTAGATGGCTATAATTCGCGGATGTCAGCCGCATCCTAGATAGAAGTCGCGTCCCATAATTGGTTGTGATCTTTACAGTTCTCAAGGTGCTGGTTAAATCGCAGAAACAACCAACAACGTATAGGTACTTACCAAAAATTATGTATTTGCTTTCAGCGGGAAATTCTTACTATCCATTCTTATTGAGTGCTTAATGTAGTGTGTTGTACGTCCACCCTTATTTCTTAATTGGTTAAAAAATTATTTTCAGAGCAATGGATTGCGCGTTCATCTGAACACCGCCCTAATAAAGGGCTTATAAAATGTTAAGTACAAATCCTAAATAGATACTAATATGCGGTCGTTATTTATATAAAAATTGCTGTAACACCAGCACACAGCTTTCCAAACACAAATACCAAGTAATAAACTTTAAGGTGTCTTATAAAGTAATTCGTAAGTCAACAAGTCAATCCCAGCTACCCAGTTCGCCACTAGACTCAATTAAAAACTTCGTTGTCTAACCGAGGTGAGTTAATTAGCACTTGAGACGAACTGTTCCGCCTTTTTGTTCGAAGATCAAGCTTAATAGAAATAAAACAATTTACTTTGCCGTCAAAGTTGGGTTTTTTGAAAGGATTTTTTTGTTTTCGGGGGATAATTGATGGGGTGAATTCATTTGGGTATCTATGAAGATGTTTACTTGGTCTAAGTTTATGGTTGTTTTTAGTATAACGTAACTACATATGTATATGGTGGGAACCACACGTCTGTTTTCGTTTGCGCAGACACAAAAATGTGGATTTTGAAAACTCATTTCAAATGACTTAATTTTAGTTATTGTTTTATAATTTAACAAATATAAAAAATAATTGTCCCTTAAAAAAAAATGTATAATTGTAAAAAAAAAGTTTATTTTTAGATTTAAAGTTTCAAGTCAAAGAATATAGTTATGCAGGCTTGAGTTAATATTAATCTTAATTTAGGAAAATTTGTCTTTTTGGAAACGGGAATCACAAGAGAATTACTATCTCAGTTTTCTTTAGTATTTTAAATATGGCAATCCGAATAATATATGCAAAATATTTGAAAAATCCAGTTTTTGTGAAGCTGAAAAAATGTCTTATATGTTCGGAAAAAGTCTTGCCTGCCATGATACCTAATCTTATAGATAGATAATTGTTACCTTACACACACCTACCATAACAATCACAGGTGATTTAAGTAGGTACATAACAGCATTACTCATTCAAATTGACTCATCTCATAACGATAACAGTTCTAAATTCCTTATCGATCATCCGATAACTCAGAAAACAAACAAACCATGTTATTCCCATACTCCAACAGAAGAATAACTAATGAAAACTTAGATCATTTAACGAACTGGAGACGCTATTGAGTGCATCTTCTACCAAATATACCTACACGAATGCACCGCCTTGCTCGTACCAAAATTATGTTGATGTTGGATAAGGTGAGTCAAAAATGGCCACCTTAGCTAAAAGGCGATCCCGTGGTTCAATAAGATGAATACTATCTCATTGGGAATTAGATAATATTCTTTTTATTTTTGAGTGAACTGTATTGAGAATGGTTTTGTTGCCCCGAACTACATATAAATACATATGCTGGCTAGCTGGAATGAATGAGGGTGTGAAAAGAGGGTTGTAGTACTTATACAAATTCTCCAGTTGCACACCTTCTTGATTATCTTTTCGAGAAGCTTCTTCCGCGTGCACGCGGTCGGTCACAAAACACAGTAATTGTCCTTGGTGGCTGCTTTAAGTACGATTAACTTATTACACACACAAGTTACGACACGATTACGTTTTGGCCAGTTATACGAACATAATTTGCGTACGCGCGCGAGAGCGACTTGCCGTCACAGGTGCCGAAAGCAAGCTACACTAAACTGCCACAATTTCCCAATCAACTTTGAACCATATACTTCAGCGATAAAGTTGAAAATCTATTAAGGAAATTTAACAGATTGCAGTAGCTTGATGGGCTGGTGTGTATACATGTGTAGGTACATGTATGCATCAAGTTTATGCCTATGTTGATTTTGTCGTTAGATATCACTATTTTCTGCATTGTATAGCCCCTCACACTTAAATCATTGATTAATTATCCTCATGGCGGCTCCAGATGATCAAATGCTCAAAGAGACTGATCAATTGACTTTGTTTTTCCGTAAGCAACGCGAGCGCATGATCTATTCAACGTTCGATTTATCCACGTGTGTCATTTGTCGTCCGAGCGCCGACCGAGACGGACGCAAAGGTTATCATCAAAAATGAAATATATTTTATTTTGTTATGTTTTGAGTGTGGTGTTCGCTTGTGGATACGGTGGAGCATTTAAAGCGTTACTGTATTCTGATTGGATAACGTGTGAGTGACGTCATTTTTTATAATAGTGTTTTGTTTGTAAATATTTTTTGGAGGTCAGTTACCTGTTATTGATCTGATCAAGTAGTCTTTTGAATATAGTGATAACGGTGCCCTTGCATTTAAATTCGCTGATGCGGGATATTTAAAGAGTTGCCTTGGCCCTGGTTCACAAAGGACTCCAGAAGTATCTGTTGAGATATGTGTTTTAGTCAGTAAAAGTCTGACACTACCCACTGCAGTCACAGCGGGATTTCCTTCGAAGTGTAGGGATGGCGTTGGCGACGACTCGGCTGTTCAGTAAATACGGTTTTATTATAATTAGAGTACACGTTTATATACATATACAATGTAAAATATCGACATGATCAGGTAAAGATAAATATACAAAATACCCCACATAAGATTTCCGACCATAATAAGAAAGATTTTACTCCGTTTAGATGCATCAGCTGTTTGACTGTTGACATAGTCATTTCCTTTTTAGCTTACGTGTATATTTCCTGTTCTATAGTTGTCACGTTTGTATACAGTTAAATGTTGCAGTTTCTAGCTGACATTGATTACTTAACCTTGCGGTAATCAATTCGAACGAAAGAAATATATCAGACATGACCAAATACTTGACCCATGAGACCTAGCCGGTATAATTTTAGCTAAAACATACCGGACTTTTATTGAAATAGATAGGTATATTGCCGTTATTAAATATTTGCCTTACATAAATTAATTTATACTCCCTTCGGATTTTTCTTAAACAGTAAATATTTACTTGGAATTTATTATAACTATAAATAGTACATTTTGGTGGAACGTAATTATGTGTAGGTAAAGCTGCCTTAAATATGGCTCCAAAAATTCTTAGAAGAAATCGTTATTTGTATACCTAGCTGTATAAGTTTTTGTTTTAAACAAACTGAGTATCTAAAATAAAACACTGGAGATAACCTTCTGACTTGATATTTACACGAATGTGAATAAAATTAGTATCGTATCGTAGTATGGTCAAATTCTAGGGTCCAAGATCGCTTCACTACTAGCAGCCTGAATTTGCACGATAGCATATTTGATTTAGTTTCTTTGATAAAGTCTTTCACACAAATCTAAAATCAAGAAAAGGTTTACGATTTATTTTATGTTGACCTACAATGAAGCCAAAATAAGTGAGTCTACTTGGGAATCTTAGGACCCTCGAACACTGTACTGTTCTCCCATTATATTTATACAACTAGCTTCTGACAGCGGTGTCCCGTAGAAACTACTTAACGTGCCCGGATATAAAATAGACTAAAGTCTTCCTCGATCAATGGGCTATTAATACTGAAAGACTTTTTTAAATCACACCAGTTCCTGAGACTAGCGCGTTCAAACAAACAAACTCTTCAGCTATATTATATTGGTTTAAATGTGTGTTCAGACACCAGAACATCAATCTACTATCAATCTTTCAAATTTCAGTAATCGAATATGAACCTTCCAGTATTATGATAAGGATGAAAATAGATTAAAGACATTTGATAGATTGATAGTGTAGGTAGATGTTCTGGCGTCTGTACAACATTTTTATTAAGTAATCTTGGATGTCTGTTTTGAGAACTACAACGCCAGTGTTCGACCCCTGACCGCAATTTGTATTATCTTCCAAAGAGCCTGTTTGACAGCAAAACTGGTTTGGTAATCTTGAATCCAGAGAACAGCGTTTATTTTTGGCAGGCAGACACTCCCAAAGAATGTAACACCGCGGTAGTAAACATAAATCACCTTAGTATAAAACGTGGTCTTAAAAAAGTATTAGCTTTAGGTAGTACAAGGCCTAAACTATCATCTTGATCAATTTTTATTATTTCTTTTTTCCTTATCTTGCCAAACCTTCTGTCAAGCACTGTCTTGTCAAAATTTTGTTTTTAATAATTGTAACCATTTATTTATAACCGTGTAGGTAATTGTGTAACCTCAGTTGGAAATCTAAATAAATAAATAAACAAACTTAATGGTCCAAACTTAGCATTAAACCTAGTACACACTAAAACACGTTTTTTAAGAATATTAAGAGAGTAAAATGCTCCAGAAGGAAAAATGATGGGTTTTAGTTAGTAAAAGTATGACATTCCCTCTTTATGCACCTACAGTGGGATGGGTCATCTGATGACTTCAATACACAAAAAAGGCCCACTGTGTAGTCATAACCTGCTGACATCTCAAGTGATGAATGACCTGTCCTATACCGCTATGATTGTATGACGCGTCATGGAAATTTTGTCGACTATATGTTACGAGGAATAGGACACAGAAAACATTGTAAGCAAATACTAAGGATGAAAATGACGCGTAGAAAATTATTGCTACACAGAACATATTATTTCACTTTGGTAACTTCTTCAGTTTTCCAACAAGTACCATAATTTTAACACTTCCTAATCTAACTTAGAGTGTTGTTTGATTCGAAACAAATACATACTTATTCCTTGAGAGAAGTTAACAGGAAAACGTCTTAAACAGAGGAAAATATAAGTTGTATATTGTTCTTACCACTTGAACGCAGTTAATGTATACCTGCCTTAGTAAGTTTATACTTATTTTATTCTTTCCATCATTCCAGGTGACCACGACAAAACCATGAATTACGGCGTCAGCGAGACACAAATCTTCTTCTACGACTTCCAAAACAACTTCAACTTGACATTCCCCATCGACAGCGCTGTTGAGGGCATAACCTCCAGCTACAATTTAGATGTCACCAGAAAACTGGTCTTCTTCGTCCCAGGCTACAAGTCCCATATCAACAAAAACACAGAAGACCTACTACGACAAGCCTTTAGTACCTTACCGAATATTTACCTCATCATTGTAGACCACTCGATCTACACTTCCAGTAAAGGAGGTAAGATTGCCAGTTACGAACGGTCAGTCAAAATGGCGTACTACATAGGAAATGCGCTAGGAAACTTCTTGGCTGGATTACATGCGAAAGGGTTTCCTTCAAACAAAATCCATTGCATCGGCCACAGCTTGGGCAGTCAAATGCTTGGTTACACTGGAACAAGATACTATGAACTCACAAACGAAAAAGTTTGGAGGATCACAGGGCTAGATCCAGCTGGGCCTTGCTTCTCCAACAGCGTTATCGACGACCAAATCAGATCTGGGGTAGCTCAATACGTAGAAGTGTACCATTGTAATGCTGGAGGCTTAGGCACGAGAGCAGTACTGGCTGACATAGACTTCTTCTTCAACAAAAAAGGTAATAAGCAACCTTCTTGTCACGAAGGTTATATACCAGGGAAAGGAGAAAGTGATGCAGCTAAGTGTAGCCACAAAGCTTGTGTGAGATATTATTCAATGTCGGTGCACCTCCAGAATGGATTTCTAGCGTGGGCTTGCGATTCTTACGACCACTACCACGATGGTAAATGTGCAGCGAATGAGGTGACGATAGCAGGATACAATAACCCTGGCAATGCTACTGGCGTGTTTTATGTGTCCACAGAAATGTATGGAATTGAGTAATCTAGAAGATCAAATTGTATGCAAATTTGGACCCTATTTCTAAGTGTTAAAAGTTCAATTTTGGTTGTGTGTGTTAAAGCAGAATAAACAATTGTTAGTTCTGTATGTAATGTTGTATGGATTGATTGGCATTCAATAGCATTTTGTATTGAACAGTAGACAGTGTTTTGATTGAAACTATCCATAATTGGCGAGGCCGTGTTTTGTGGAACATAAAACGTTGGATGCACGAAACTAATTGTTATACAACGTGAAACATAATAGGAGTGAATCCTTTAATATTATGTGAAAATTATGTTTTAACATTGATGAAAATATTTATTGCTAAGTTTGTATGTACTTTCTAAATATATCTTGAACACCAATGACTGTGTTTCGGATGGCACGTTAAACTGTAGGTCCCGGCTGTCATTGAACATCCTCGGCAGTCGTTACGGGTAGTCAGAAGCCAGTAAGTCTGACGCCAGTCTAACCAAGGGGTATTGGGTTGCCCGGGTTGGGAAAAAGGCTCGGAAGATGATGAAAATATTTATTGTTATAAGTTTTGATCTTACTGAGAATACGACAAATTATAAAAATATCTAAAACTTAAGTTATATGTATATGTACGATTCATATTTGGATTTTCTGTTTTTTCGGTGAGGTCGTGTGACCAAAGCTTACTAGAATACATTATTCTCATTAATATTTACAATGTATTTTACATTGTACAAATAAAATATAAATTAATATATGTATATAAGTAAAAAAATAAGAAATATATTCTTCATGCATGTGTATAAAAATTATAGACATCAATTGCGATCAAAATCTTTGAAAATAGTTTTTAAAACACTAGCATAATTATAATATAAATATTACGTAATTAGAATTATAACAAGTAGTTACTTGGTTATTCATAAGGAAATGATGTTGTTAAATAAAAACCGCAGCGAAAATTAACCTAATTTGTTTAACTATATTGGTTTTGTAATTAAATGTAAACCATACATGATTTTACCTTAACTTAGAACAAATAACTTTACGTAAATTTAAATTCGAATTGGCAAGCAATTTAATATGAGCTATTATATTTTGACTGAGACTCTATTCCACGATGTGCTGGTGGCTTAGTGGGTAAAGAGACAACCTCTGAAGTATGGGGGCGTGGGTTCGATTCCAGGTCAGGCAAGTACCAATGCAACTTTTCTAAGTTTGTATGTACTTTCTAAGTATATCTTGGACACCAATGACTGTGCTTCGCTATACTACTGTCTACACATTAATTACTTATACCATCTCATCATCATCATCATCACAGCCTTTTATTGTCCCACCGCTGGGCACAGGCCTCCTCTCCCACGGAGAAGGATTGAGCGTTAATCATATATCATACCATAATCTTATACCTAGCCTTTTTTGCAACTATGTTTAGGTCGAATAATAGTCTAACTAGATGCAGCTGAGTATATTTTACACGGAGCGACAGCTTATGGGACCTACTCAACCTCGATAACCAGGTACCCCTTGGTAAGACTCTTCTCAGATGTTCTGGAGTCCCTGTAACGACTGCCAAAGATGTACAAATGACAGCCGAGCCCGCCACTTCCCAAACACGGAGGAACTATCGTCATGAACAGCTGTCACCTATCCACGGACCAACCTCGTCAAGCGTTCATCATTTATCCTTGAACCAGAATAAATTGTAATATACATAATACATATATGTCAATACCAATCAATGTCTTTTTTTTTAATGTTTGTGTTTACATTGTTGATATGCCTTAATAATAATAAATAAATAAATGTCAATGATGTAATAACACTTCTCTAGACAAGACAATGCATAAAAAATTAATTCTAACATTTTCCTTGAATACTGTTTTCCTTCAAGTAGCGCATAGTTAAGTACAAAATCGTAGGCGACCTGCTTCGTTATGGCATTACAGGAAAAAGCTGTTTACCTTTATTATTATTCTCTTACATAAGGGGAAGTACAGAGAAGTAATGTGAATTGCCGTATGTTTATATAGTGTTAATTTGCCATATATGACTGTAAGATTGTACACAACCAACATTTTTTATTAGTAAGCCTATGAAGCACACGACTTTACAGCATATTCATTACTAGTTGTTGCCCGCGACATCGTCCGCGTGGGCGTTAGGTGATTAAATATTCACCCTCCCCCCGTACGTGATAGCGTGATAAAATGTAGCCTATATGTTGACCCTACCTCTTAGTTATATTCATACCAAATTTGAAGCTAATACATACAGCATTTTTTGAGATTATCCCGGACATATGTACATGCAGACAAACGTACAAATATTCTAAAAACTTTTTTTTGGGAATCGATATCGATTGTAGATCACGCCCCAATTATTATTAAAAAAATCTATTCAATGTACAGTTTTGACATATTGTATAGATGACAAAAATCAGTAGTGGGGTTGTTTCCACCACTTATTTTGCTTCTAAAGAAAAAGCACCCTTAATAACCGAAAGACCAAAATTACCAAAAGAACATCACCTTCGTCCTTCATCCACCCACTTCGTCACACGTGTGTGACGTATGACATCCAATTTATAAGCATCCATAAAGACATTTGGAATAAGAAGAAATGATGGGTACCATAACTCAGAGCGTTCTTATGGTGTGAGCAAGATATATCTGTATGGGGCGCATAATGTTCCCTTTGAAAAATATGTGAGAGCCCTTATTTGTTTTTTCGGAGACACTTGCGAAGGAATTGGATTGTTCGCAAAGAGTTATGGTGGTGAGGGGCATGGGTGTGTGTGCTGTTTCAATTTTGGAAGGAATGGTCCTTCGGTACAAAAAGTACCACACTATTAGGAGGGTTGGTTCGGGACTACGTTTTATACTTAAACAAAAGAGTGCTTAGTTTTTTATGCTTTCTACATTGTAAAAGTTTGGTTTTCTAAGGGACGGGTTTTAATAGGTATTGCTAAAAGACCTATTAAAGTAAAGAGAGTAAAGATATTCAAATGTTACACCTATTACAGACGCGAAAATGGATATACACAAATCCATGTCATAATCAATGCATGTTTATTACCTACTATTTCATGCAAAATCCACTGTATGAATTTTGACGAAATTTAACTGTAATAAAATATCTTATATTGGATTAACATAAAAGCTACTTTGTAACTGAGTGCGGGAATAAGTTGGAAAACGGAGAAAACAGCATAGGTATAGACGGCAGCACATATATAATCAAGCTACTACAATCTGTCAAATTTCCTTACTAGATTTTCGACTTTATCGATGACGTATATGGTACAAAGTTGGTTGGGAAAATTTAACAGTTTCGGGGAAGCCTCATGTGCTGGAGTCTGTACCTAATAAATTAATGCCTGATATAGGTATGTCCATTGGCGGTTTATAACTAATTGACGAATTATAAAATTCAACATTTTTGTTTCATAATATTTAGTTCCACGTATCTATCAATTTACACAAAACGAGTACGCGAAAACTTTTAGTTCGAATTGCCGATACCCAGAAAGCGCCTTAACGGTTTCACTAGCAATAAATTGCAGGTATACGGTTTCATATCAGAAAAATACTAGGCTCCGTACAAACCATAATAATATTACGGCATTACAGAATTATTTGCTGACGAAAAAAGTAAAAAAAATAAAATTGACCTATTTTTTGGGAATTTATCGTAAAAACAGTGAGTCATTCAATTACGTGAGCTCGCTCACTTGACTTGCAACGTAAAATTGTACTACTGACTCTCATTGGATAATCGCTTCCTTTGATCAGAAGCGACCAATTGAGATGGGGCATAATGATCAGAATACGGTACTTGTGTTCATTAACAAGCTTTTTGTCTTTGATTGGGTAAGCAGAATTTAAATTCGGTTTTTGTGTGAAATATAGAGGTTCGAATTTTAAATTATTTCTTCGCATTTTCATTGAATTATTACGGATTGTGTTTTTTTTTTAACTTCAACTGTCAATTTTATCTCTCGTTCATACTTATTCGAACAATACTTTCATTTTCTCTACTGATTTATACAATCTACGGATAAATGTGTTTTTTTTTATAGAAAATTCCATTTATGGTAGTAATTCTATTAACATGTTTGTATTTTTTATGGTAGTAATTTTGTTACCTGTGTTTACAACACTACTTATGGCGAATTCAGGTAAAAAGACACGTGTCTTTCCTAATTCAAAACCTACTACCACCCCAAATGAGGAACGTTCTGGAAGTTTTCGAAACGAAGTAATAACTGTCGCAACAAAAACATGGAGTAGAGGCCACGTTTCGACCACAAACCGCGGTTGAACTTGTACGGCTGATACAATTCTGCTCGGTTACCACTGTCGAAACTTCGTAAAAATACTATTTCCCATTTAAACTGCGACGAAAGTTTCAATTTTACTGCGATTCTGGTTTGTTTTTTTTTTGACGTTGTTTTTCTTTTTTGTTTTTCTATTTTTTTGGCCAGCGCAGTTTAAAGTCGAACGCTTTGTCTGTTGATGTTCCAATTTCGAAGTATGTTTTTGGGAGTACATACATGGAAAGCGAATGACTGCACATTATATAAATGTTTTTGGAGAAGGAGATAGTGGAAACGCGTGGGAGTGAATGTCTTTGTGTAGCGGTGTATACTGGTGGTAGGTGCTTATATGCTGGTGCTAGGAACTCCATAACTATTATGAAAATGCCAACGCAAAACTTATACAGAGTCAATTGTTGATCAGTTTAAAAGCCTTCAAATGATAAATGATATTTATTTTGCAAATAGGTTGAAATCAACACTTTTACACGTCAAATTTTCTCATAACTTCATTTGACGCAGTCAGGTAAAGTCGGTATACACCAGACAGTAGATGAAGCAAAATAACTTTAATTACTGCTACGTCTAGAGACCAACTCGGCAGAACATATAAATTAAGTATGAGGGTGTGTTAAATTGCTTGACTCCGGCTGTGATTTGAACATCATTGGCAGTAGATAAGGGTAGTCAGAAGCCAGAAAATCTGACAAATAGTCCCGCCAAAGATTATCGTGTTACCTAGGAAAAACTGGGTTGAGAAGGTCAGATAGGCAGTCGTTCCACGTAAAACACTGGCACTCCGCTGGATTTGGTTAGACTAGAAGACGACCTCAAAATAGCTTGGGAAAAGGCTAGGCAGATGATAATGAGAGAGCGTCTAGTTTACATATGATAGGTCTATATCAGAGGCTGTCAGGCGAATTTGAGAAATCTCTAACACTAGGGCTGGTTAGGTGATTAGAACTACATCCCATTTAATAAGAAGAACAATTTTAAGAGTACTTAGTTACTATGATAACCATATCTAATCTATTTAAATAAGGAATTGGAATAGTCTGGAAACATTTTCTGCAATAGAATACATCCTGGCTGTTATAAGCAACGTTCCTAGCACCAACAAAGTCGATGCAAGGCACTCAATTATTTTCTAGAACACATTAGCAGTAATGCATGTGCGCTACAATTTATGTGCTGTCTTCCTTAACGGGCGAGGTTGCTACTAAGGCTATACTCACACTACCAAATAAGAAATAGCTCCATAATTAGAATAGGCTTTTTAATTTTCTACAGCTGGAAAAAGCCTCTTCTTAAGAACGCCTCTCTTGAAAGATAGAGAGAAATTATCATTAATTACAAAAGTTTTTCATGGTCTATTGGTGATTTTAGACTTTTCAAATATAGGTTTCTTCATAATATTTTTTACCACAGCTGCCTTGTTGGTTTCGAATTCTCTGGTTCGATTCCGATTCCGGGGTCGGAACAAATTTACTTTATTTTAAGAAACATTCACAAAGGCAGCCTCGAGTCTGGAAGTTGGTGATTGGTACACCGGGTGTCCAATGTCGGTCCTGCGCCTGATCTCTCTCCAGTCTACGCTAGCAGAGTGAGGGAATAGAGAGTGTATCTGCGCGAATGCTTGTGCACTATAATACATATGTCTTGCGCAGATAGCTGATTTCCTTCGAGAGAACCAACGCCATGGTCGACAGTCGGTCCAGGCACCATCATTATTATTTGTTTACTATCTTCATGTCCAAGATATGGTGCATGGACTACGGGATTGTTCATCAATAAAAGTTTGACACTCCCTGCTGCTTTACCCACATCGATCATCGATTTGATCACCTAACGATTTCCCATTTAAATAAAAAGACACATTTTGCAATAATCCCAAAAGTGGTTAAGAAACATAAAATCAAGTTCCACCATGTTCACATCTTTACCAAAATGCATTCCTATATGTAGTTTGTTACTGCAAGAGCAGTTGTGTTACATAATGAGTCTCTGCACTAATGATGGTTTCTACGAATAAGCTTTTGTCAACTCATTTTTCATAGTATTGTGAACTTTTTGCTTATTATTTTGGTTTTAATGAGTATTCTATAATTGAATTCGCTTCATAGTTATCACCGCTATCGCAGAAAAATAGTAGCTTTTGAACAAATCCTTTTTCGAAAAGGGAGAATTTGAAAAAGAGACATAAATTGTCTAGACTTATAAATTGAGAAAAATAACTATTCATGGTCATTGATCGGTTATACATTCATTATCATTATCGGAATTACGTTTTTTTTTTCAAGTAAAATAATTTGCCTACGTTTGTACTATTTGTTGTGTTATATATGTAGGATGCGTAAAACTGTCATGGGTATACATATCAGAAATGCTATTAAACTTTGTGTTTTATAATATTTTGGGGCTGATGATGACCAGGGAGTCAAAGTCTTCATATCCCGCAGAAAAGGGAGGATCCTCTGACCGGACGGGTGTTCTGTCTGGCGGGCTACTCTGCCCTGACAGTTGTTGTCGGGTTCTTCTATATATGTTAAATGACGTTGAGAACTCTGTTTGCGCGATGCAGGCATTTTGTCATGTTGAACTAGATGGCGCTGCATGTAGTGACGTTACATCACTCCCCTCCGGAGACTGGAGGTCGAACTTGGTTGCATCAAGTCAGTGGGTGCTTGTTGCCGCATGGTACACCGTGAGTCGGTACTGTTTTCTGCGAACCCCAGTGAGTCGGGGCCGGCGCTGAGTGTTACAACGCCGCGATAGTGGCTGGCTGCTGCGTCGGCGGGGAAAGTCTCGACCGGCCGAAGGTGCAGTGTGCTGTGCCAAGGTCGCTAGGTGAGGCTGAGGGTGCTTGACCAGGAATGTGCGTCCGCTACATGCTCGTGGCCAAGGATACCCATTTGAAGCTGGTAGGCTGACTCGATGCTCGAAAGCTTGAGGAAGTTGATAGTGTGACGTCATCAGTTTTTGCTTGATGGTTGCGTGTTCACATCACGTTGGGGTCACCACTTTGGGGCTGATGTTGACCAGAGAGTAAAGGTCTTCATATCCCGCAGAAAAGGGAGGATCCTCCGACCAGACGGGTGTTCTGTCTGGCGGGCTACTGCCCCGACAGTTGTTGTCGGGTTCTTCTATATATGTTGAATGACGTTGAGAACTCTGTTTGCGCGATGCAGGCATTTTGTCATGTTGAACTAGATGGCGCTGCATGTAGTGGCGCTACAATATCTACCAGCGGGATCAGCATCGCGATTCTATGTCTATTCTATCAGGAAAAGACAAAGCTATTTCTGTCAATGTCAACATGTCTTCTACCCTTCTACCCGAGCATGGTGCGACCTGTCAACTCGCGTTTCTATGAAGACAAAAACATTCCATAGCAACGGAGAAGTAGGTAGTAATGTAGTCATTCTGCGTATATTACGATAAATTAATTTTAATTTGCCAAAAAACTGTGTCAAATACACTATTGTCAAAATCCTCATGTTCGGCGTTGCAGACTTATGTCGGTCGAAGAAAAGACACATTTCGTTTCCACATGTCAAAAGGAATCTTACGTCAATATGTCACTTATGTCCATTCTCTGGTAGACAAAGCTAGTTTCTACGGTTGTCATACTGAGCCTGCAGCAGGCTTAGCATGGAAATTTTATATCTATTCTGTCAAGAAAAGACAAAGCTCTTTCTGTCAATGTCAACATGTCTTCTGGTCGAGCATGGCGCGATCTATTAACTGGCTAGAAAAGAAAAATTACTTCAAAAAATGACAAAAGAAATCTTACGTCAATCTGTCACTTTTCTGTCATTATATCCAATCTCCGGTAAACAAAACTTGTTTCTACGGTAGCCATGCTAAGCCTGCTGGTATGTATGTAAATAAATATAAAAGAAAATACATAGCTGTAACGCTATACGAGTATTAGCACTCATTATTATCCACCATTAATTTTAATAATGAGCCTTTCAACCTTCGTTTTCCAACAAAAGTTTTTTATTTTCGCCTGAATTATAATTAAAGGGACGTACCCTATTATGAAACATAATAGACAACGATGAAAGGTATTGTTTAGCTAATAATGAACACATAAATTGATACACAATGTGTGAATATCGCACATCCATTAAAAGGGTCTATTGTTATTTAGTATATCAAAAATGTATATGTATAATTAAATGAGTTTGTATTACTTATTAGCTGTTCATCACGCATTTTCTGTACCTGAAAAAAATATAGCCTAAAATACTCATAAATAGCGTGGTTTTCTACTGGTTAAAGAATTTTTAAAAACCCAGTTCTGTAAATTCAGAGCTAATATCCTATACATTCACTAATTTATGTTTGTATAATATTATCTTTTGCCTGAATCAAACAGACAAACTCATTTTTGGATTTATAGAATTTGTTTTAGAATCAACTAGGTATCGCAAATTGACCCCATGGCCTGAGGTCGCTTTGCGAAAAAATATTTCTACAAACTATCGTAATATTTGTGTTACCTAACTTAATATGTCATTCCATAACCTACTTGGTAATGGAATGACATAGAAATACTAGCTTACGCTAGTGGCTTCACCCGCTAAGCGAGGTATTTACTCCGCGTACCTGAATTAATTAAAGTACCTAGTCCTTATCAATAATTGGGCTATCTAAATAGAGTTTTCTAAAATTGGTCGAATAGTTTCTGAGATTGGCGTGTTTAAGCAAATAAACAAAGTCTTCAGCTTCATTGATGGCATCCAGGCCGATTGTCGGCTACGGCGGCCGTTCTGTTTTATAGAGATCAGCCAGCTGCGCAGGACATATTATATAGCACAAGCTTTCGCGCAGATACAGGTGCACTCTCTATTCCTTCACTCTCATAGTCCGGTGAGACGGTAATCCGACACGACCGGTGAGAGATCAGGCATTTACGTGCTCTCCGATGCACGGGTGAATCAGTCACCAACTTCCAGATTCCGGGCTGCTTTATGAAAGTTTCCCAAAACCCACAAAGCGATTTCGGCCCGACCCGGGATTCGAACCTGAGACCCCGTGAACAGCAGTTGCGCCTTGCGACCACTAGACCAACGAGGCAGTCTCAGCTTCATAATATTAGTATAGATACGAACTAGGCTTAAAAATACATGACTACGACCTTGATTTTCCACATTGTTACATTATTGCTTTAATAAAAACGGGGACAAAAAAAGTTTTTATTATAACCTCCTTTCCACTTTCTTTTTAATAAAGAGACTTGACAATAGCTTTTCATACATTGTTTCGGAGCCTTCAATGGTGGCCAATGTACCTTTGGAATACGCTTTTGACCTTGAAGATTTTTTTCGCATGTTAACAGATAATATGGCTATGAAATCTTGGAAAATAAAAAATAATAATAGGGCACTAATTCTTAGGACAATGTTGAACTCCAAATATTTTGACACATAAAACTATTTAGAATTTTGTAGTTTTTTTTTAATTTGGTTTTAATAAGATGAAATAATTTCAATTACCATAATATAAGTAACTAGCTATTTGTTAGTGTAAAAGTGGCTGGAAGACACTGGATAGCCATAACACAAAACTGCCAGAAATGGAATGATTTGGAAGAGACCTACACTCAGCATTGGGAGACTAAAGGTTGAAGAAGAAGAAGATGTAACTAGCAGATCCGGCTACACGTTGCTGTAGTTATTTTAAATATTAGACAAATAATTTGCAACAGAATAATATTGCGACTATAAAGCTATCCTATCTTTCAAGTTGGAGCAAATTGCATACAGTGTGAATATTTGATTAAAATTGGTTACGTAGTTTAGAAGTCCATCGCGCACAAACAACGCATAATTTTTATACATATGTATATTAAAAGAATATTACATAAATGGGATGTGAACTAGATCAAAAATCGAATACTTTGTCAAATCCATTTTGCAAAGCATCTTAAAATAATGTCAGTTTAATTTATCGTTTTGAATCGAAAATTGTTTTCATTTTTTTATTGATAATATAATCGAAATAAGTATACGGCTTGATGTGAAAAGCATGGGTGAAAAGTGTCTAGTAATTACTCTAAGGTGAAAAGTCTTTGACGTCATAGGTTGCGTTTACATACAAATGGCATAAAAAGTAATCGTTTTTGACAGTTCTATAAAAATATTGAATTTGGAACATTTAACTAGATATAGGGCCAGTTTTACCGTCTGATAAGTTCCAGATAGTTTATCTGGGAGATAATTTCATACAAATTTGTTCCAATTTATCTGGTAGATAGTGGCTATCCGTAACCGGTGAAACTGGCCCATAATATCATTGATCGAATGCTTCACACATAGACAGATGTTACAAAACCATAATATTAATGAGTTTTAATATAAACATTTACTAAATAGCAAGCTATTGATACAATTAAAATGGTTTTGCTAATACGTTTTGTGGTGAAAGGCTTGTAATATAATATTTTCCATTATCATATAAATTTAATGGCCTATATTGGATTTAACGGACTAATATAGGATTAAATTAATATAATGTATGCTATTTTATATTAAATCGATACTTTTCTAATTAAAAAGCCCAATTAAGGCGATTAGCACGAATGTAACTGTGATTTCCATTTAAATTTGATGTAATGAATATGAAAATTTAATGTTTTAATACCTAAATTTAATTTCGGGTTGTAATAACTAATACATTTTGACGGATTCATATATATTATTCAGTTATTTTACCCAATTTTGATTATGCTGTACCTCCAATGAACCTGTTTTGAAACAGCAATTGAAATGAATAAATATTTAGTCATCTTACATACTTTCCCCCACTTATGGTGGCCGGGTGGTTAAGTCATCAGCGTCTCAAGTATGAGCGTGCAGGTTCAATTCCAGGTCAGGCAAGCAACAATGTTGAACACCTTGATGGCACCTTGATCCATGCCGATTGTCGGCTACGGCGGCCGTTCTCTTTTATGGAGATCAGCCAGCTGCACAGGACATATTATAGTGCACAAGCATTCGCGCGGACACAGGTGCACTCTCTATTCCCTTACTCTCATAATCCGATGGGACAGCAATCCGACACGACCGGAGAGAGATCAGGCGCAGGACCGACATTTACGTGCTCTCCGATGCACGGGTGAATCAATCACCAACTTCCGGACTCCAGGCTGCTTTATGAAAGTTTGTCAAAACCCATAAAGCGATTTCGGCCCGACCCGGGATTCGAACCCGAGACCCCCTGCACAGCAGTCGCGCCTTGCGAACACTAGACTAACGACTGATTAAAAGCGAAGGAAAACCTCTTGAGGAGACCTAAACTAGAAACTGTGAAATCACCAACCATGGTAATTAATTATTAATCTTTCTCCGTGTGAGAAGAGGCCTCTGTCCAGCAGTGACACGTCGCTGGGAAAAGAGATGACAAGGCCCCTTTTGAGACTTAGCTGGAGCACTGGCCGGTTCCTCAGATACCTATGCAGAAAGATTTTTCATAAGTTATTGAATCAGGCGTTACTTTGCGGAAATCCATTACAATAAATGTTAGAAAAGAATATCTAGTTTTAATTCCGCGAGACAAAAAACCAGCATTGGGTGCAGGATGCACATGAAATACCGCCCTCCTGCCTCAATGCTGGTTTTTTGTCTCGCGGAATTAACTAGATATTCTTTTCTAACATTTATTGAAAGACTTTTTTTTAAACCCTTTGAAAGTCCTGCAAATTACATACTACATAAGGAAACAAGCTTAAAAACTTCATGTAAACCCAAACTGATTCTCATTCGTATTGAAACAGCTCATCACTACCGCCATTATCCGGTGGAAAACATCCAAAAACGTAACGATCAAATTAAGTTAATTACACGATCATTAACGAGCTCTCCCATCGTTTGTCCTAATAGTGCTAATGAAACTGTATTTAGTTGTACTGTGAACTGTCTGTTTGTCCGTTCATTAAGGTTTTTTTACAGGACTGTCATAGAGCTCATAAATAGTTATGAGTTGGATTCCAGGTCAGGCAAGTACCTATGCTACTTTTCTAAGTTATTTCGTATTTTCTTAAGTTTATCTTGGGCATAAATTACTGCCTAATGGTGAAGGAAAACATCTCGAAGAAACCTGGTCTGATACTCCCTCCAGAGGCTCATTCGATAAAAGCTGCACTCTCAGCGGGAGGGGTCATTCGATGATTCCATATCTTCCATAGTCCTTCCATATCTCACACAACTCAATTACCTGGGCAGGCCAATAGCTTCCGATGGGAATGGTTGTAAGCCTTCTTGGGTCTGACCAACTGTAAACTGCTAAAGAGACCGATAACTGTCGGATCCAGGGTTTAACGTACCTTTCATAATACGAAGGAACTTATGAAGACATAGATGGTCGTGGCGACCACGGACCAAGGACAGCCCGCACCAAGCATTGCTCCGCGCGGCTGTAACTTCGCCACGAGTTCATTAGTTGCTACCACTAAGAGCACATAATTAAACAACTACCTCAAATGCACATATTTGTTCTAACCCGGGCGGGCAAACTTACCTACCCAACCGGTAATTACCGGTCGGGCAAAATAAATACCCGAAACCCGGTTTAAAATCAAACACAAAGATAAACTACATTCGTCTAGTCATTACCGGTGCTCATTACCGGACGGTCCGGGTAATGATACCCGGCTAAAACCGCAGAACGATTAGAGGTTTCGACCCGGTTGTTTATGGCTAAACAGTACGGATAATTAGTTTTTTATTTCTTGTGTTTTTCAATTTTAATTAAAAAGCTCATTACCAGCTGTTTGGTGTTGACATTAATTGTATTGTGAATGTCTTTGTTTGGTGTTTGTTTATTGTAATTTGTTTTTGTTTATGATTGTGTTTATGGGGTGTTCGTCGTACCGTTTTTTGTTCCTAACAAAGACACATAGGGAGCCGTGAGGCTTGTTGGAGACTGTTCTATAGAACAATTTGATTATCAAGGTTATTCTAGGTCCCCCAAATGTGATTGTTCAACTTATTTCTTTACTAGCGGTCGCCCGCGGCTCCGCCCGCGTGGATGTCGGTTTTCGCGACATAAAGTAGTCTATGTGTTATTCTGATGTATCACTACATAGTATAAAACAAAGTCGCTTCCTCTGTCCCTATGTCCCTTTGTATGCTTAAATCTTTGGAACTACGCAACGGATTTTGATGCGGTTTTTTTAAATAGATAGAGTGATTCAAGAGGAAGGTTTATATGTATAATTTTAGTATTAGCATTGCACCCGTGCGAAGCCGGGGCGGGTCGCTAGTAAGCTATATTGTGGTAAAGTTTCATTCAAATCCATTCAGTAGTTTTTACGTGAAAGAGTAACAAACATCCATACATTCATACTTACAAACTTTCGCCTTTATAATAGTAGTAGGATTTGAAGAGTATTTTTAATTTCTTTATTTATTCTTGGATTTCAAGAGATCAAAAGACATTTCCTTGAACAGACCTTTCAACGAGGATAAATAAAAATACCTTCCTAACACTTCAATTCAGCATCATCAGACACCATCTGTGTTATACTGTCGTATCTATCTTTCGCCATGCTTGTCAGCTCTGGTAATCAGTTAGAGCCGACTCTGAATTACATTAGCTTGTCAGCTTAACGTTAAGGATTAAATCGCTCACTTGTCTCACAATTCAATTGATGAAGACTGAGAGATGGATAGGGAACTATATGTGGTGCTACTTTAGACTTTATTCCGTCAGTGTTAAGGTTGAATACAGATTAGCAGCGGGTGTATAGAAAATATTTGTTTGTTTATTAAGATTTTTTTGGGGCTTAGCAAAAGACTCGAGTCTTGTTTCACCATTTTCATAAAACATCGATAGATATGGAAATTAAGTGCTGCTGTGATAGTGATTTGCACCATTGGCGCAGTGATAACCATGCCGGACTGCCGAACTGGGTTCAATTCCCGATACGGTGAACATTTGTGTGATGAGCATGTTTGTTGGCTATGGTCTGGGTGATAAAGTCTGTAAAAAAATGTTCATCAGTTGTATTAGCACCCATAACACAAGCTAATCAAAAGCTTTACCTTTAACCGTGTGTGGAAAAGTGTCTCGATATTTATATGTAATGTTATTCCTCACCACTTTCCTCTTTATTTAATTTTTGTCACCCCATAAAACGTCCATATAAAAATCCACAGTACACTGGTATGGATTAAATTCATTCAGCCTTGTGTGAAATACACGACGCGTGTGGACGTGGAAAAATATCTGAAGGGTGGGAGCCCATGACAGGGGTTCAAAAAAAGTATCAGTTTAATATTATAAGATTTTACTAACGGAGGTGTTATGTAGGGAAATTATCACTTTGTAAAATGTTTTTTTTCTGCCAGGAACTTTTTGCTTGGCATTTTTTTGGGATGGATTTAATTTATCTAAAACTGATGCTACATTTACAAAATTGTTATCGTATTTAAAAAGAACATTCGTATTAAGAAGAAGAAATAAATATATAAATTATATTTACTAATAAATATCAAGACGACCTTGCCAAAAATCTGTGTTCTCCTGTGATTTCTAATCAAAAAAAGGATCTGTTAAATGCAGGTCATATTCCAGCACACAGACATTAGAATTGACTAACCCAAGAAGCCCAAGGAATCTTGATTCTCAATTGTTTCAAACTGAAGAACCAAGAACTTCATGCACTTCAGTTTGGTCCTCATACAATAGCTGGCTACTTTTCATCAGGTGGCAATTCAAAGAACCACACATAATTTTCAACAGGTACCAAATATGCCTTCTCCAATATGTCTGTTTTGTGTATAGAGTGGAAAAACAGCGGACCGGTAAATTGAGCGCGCTTGGTGGTTGAGCGACTCACGCGCTTCGTTGCGCGGGAAGCAACGCATACGCACTGATGAAGATATTATATCTTCTGCGATTGGAAATAATATTACTCTGAAGTATATTAGCACTTAAAATGTATATATTTTTATTTTATTAATTTTGTTCGTTGTTAAGTTACTCGCTTTTTCTTTTAGCTCTCTGCTATTAATGTTGGTTTTAGGGCCATGCTGCAGTGGTCAGTTATGCGTAGACAGGTCAGCTCCTAGCTTGTCATGACGTTAAAATATCGTGCCGTCGGCTACGCGGCGCTAATACAAGACGCGTACGGCCGCTGTCCCGTCTGTGTGGATCACTCGTTATTTTAAAAGATCGTTTTCTAGAAGTTGATCATCCGTTTTGGCTATCGGTAGTGGTGGTCAGCGTGCAGACAGCGCACAACTCATGAAACTAGCCTTAGGTTTGCCCTTAGCTCAGCGAATTTATTGTTGTCTTGTGGCATATGTATGTAAGAGGTCTTCGTTAACATCAACAGGATTACTGCTGGACTAACGCCTATTATTATCACCACATTTTTAGAGAATTTTCCATTGGAGACCGGTAAATTTTGCACTCAGTGATTTCCTTTAACAAATGTGTAACAAACTGGAAGTTGGCCCCTTGACAGCTGATACAAGGCTACGCGTACAGTGACGGGAAGTCAGATTTATAGCATTCATCATTATCAGGCTATATTGGTGTTCACTGCTGGAAGTAGGTTTCCCTCATTGAACGCCAACGGAGCAGGCATTATGTAACATTAAACATTTCGATCATACATAGATTTGGATGTTAGCAAAGAGATGATCAGTTTGTGAAACTTAGGTATATTTGAACAATTTCGAATTCACAGATCTTCAGATGTCTTCTGAACAATGTCAGCAACTTCTACTCGTATAAGTATAACTTCTATAGCTAACAAAGCATTAATCTTGACTGGTACATCGAAACAATAAAATAATCGTTATATATAACTATAGCGTGTGCCTACAAACGCTATGATTAGATAAATTTCTATCACTTAGGGAATAACCAGCGTGAAACAAGACTGTCACGTTGTCGCTCTTATAAGAATTAGCATCACGTTCTCACAGAAATCTCTAAGTCAGTGCCTAAAGAGCTTTCTGACGCCGTTATACCTAGCTCATATTTATTTAAAGCGGTGCAAAGAAGAGGCGGAATTGTTTGTAGTTTCTTTTAAAACAGAAAATTAAAGCTTAGCTGAAAATGAAGTTGGTAAGTTTTTAGTAAAACACAATTTTATTATTATAAAAAAAGTAAAAAAAAATTTAACGCATTAACAAAATAAGTCAAGTAAACTGACACACCCTCCAACTGCACACGCGACAGAAGAGATCATTTGATTATTTTTAACCAAATAAAGCGTAAACAACGTAGCAATTTGTATTTCGCATAAAAGAAACATATACATATATAAAATACTAAAACACGATTTTATAAAAGGCAAAAATATAAGCGATTTATTACCATAAGGTTATTCAAAAATTTTCTTACACACAAAAAAAAACAACCTCGAAGGTCCAACACCAAACCCCTGTAACTTGTACCACGTTCCCTACAAACCCAGGGAGCAACAGACTGTCGAGATCACGTAATGCAGCTTAAAACGGAACGTGGCTTGATTCGGACCGTCACAGTGTACCCTGGCCTATGTTATCCGAACATCTGTTTGCTTTGTCAACGAAAAAAATAATTATTTCCATTTGATTGTTCAGATAACTTTGTGTTTCAAACTTAATGTTTTCGATACATTAGTTATCATACGATTTAATCACGTAGCATTCACTTTTAGAAATGTTTATTTCATTCAAGCTGTCATTAGCTTTTGGTGGGATTATAAACGCTGAAGTTGGACGATATCACAATCCGACAACATTATAATCCGACAAAATATGTACATAAATGGGAAGTATTCAAATAATATGATGTTATAATATAAGGTTCTTTAATTCTCCTAATTTATAATTACGTACCAATAAACTTAAGAAACTTAGAACGCGACATATTTTTGAAGCAATTTAGAACAGTTATGGTAATCAGTGTAGATTTTCTTTAACCTCCATAGACTTTTTTTTCGGGAGGAAATCCTCATGGACTATCCACCGCCTGGGGAGAGGCGAAGGCGCGTGCCAGACTCTTACCGGCTAAAACCTCCCCGGTGTCTCCTCGCAAGTGCGCGGGACCGCGGGAATCCAGATTCTTCCGCAAAACCTCTATAGCCTAACCTAACCTAAATCTTTAGTATTCCTATAAAAATCAAATAAAACCGGGTTTTCAACGACCAAATTCCCCCCACTTAACAAGAAAATGGTCTGCATAACTTTCCTACCATTGCCACTGTGTACACGGCCCATTACCCAACCGCCTATAAAGAAGGCTCACACTTTAAATCATGCGCTAATATTTTATGAAACAACTTGAATAATAAACTACTAGTAAAACAGCTCCTACGTGTGTTGGCTGCCTGCCAGCAAAGGTAATACCAGCTGGTATGGGGTTATGATGACGCTGCACCGTTTTTCAATGCTACCAGTAAATGTCTTTTAAATATACCTGTAGGAATTGCGGTCTTAAAGTTTGGTCTTGCATTATTCAGGTGGCTTGAGGCCTCTTATGAGTTTTGTTTAGGAGGAGAATGTAGCGGTAATAAGGGGCTTTCTTATGCATGTCTGCTAAGAGATCTTGAGCATGGATGTGGATGTATATAGAGGCAGGAGACTCCCATAGAAACTATCCATCCAGGATGTTTAAAAGACAATTTGGCTGAAGAAGAGTTCTTTTTGAGATGACGTCAGATAGAAGAGTATGGAAGAAGAAAACATGCTGTCCCGACCGATCCCAAATTAAATAGGGATAAGGCTGAGCTCCAATCAGAGGCGATCATCAAGAAAAAGTATTGCTTTATTACTGCGATCTTTACAAAAAAGTTCGATACACCTAAAGCATGATGCTTAGCTATATTTATTATGACCCGTCCAATAGTTAAAACAAACGAGCGTAATAACCATTATTCTCATTAACCCCTCACTGTTACGTAACCCTGGTAACACCAATATCTTCTCATATACCGTAAACTGGTAACGGGGTCCAATTTGCCAAGTAGTACAAAATTAAGAACGGTGCTCATTGGTACCATATTGAAAGGATTTTATGGTTCAGTTTTGGTAATCATACAAACATTCATCACCTCAGCCATCTCAGCCCACTGCACAATGGTCTCTCCCTATTGATTCCCTAAAGAACTAGATGCAAGTGGCTTGCGTCCAGTGCCTACCCCCAACCCTTGTCATATAGTATGATTGACAGATCGTCGGTTGCATTTGCTAGGCTGTGGTCTCCACTCGAGCTACTCGAGTAGGACTAGCTGGTGTCTACTAGTGTCAAAGGCGGGAGCGGGGCTGTCTCCCGCTGAGGGTGCACCTGGAGGGACTCAGAGGATGAGACCTGGAGGGATGTCAGACTCTTACTGACTAAAACCCACATGTTCCTTCTGGAGGTCTTTGTGTGGCAAGGCCACGATAACCCTTGCTAACAGCCTGCAGCTCCGGCAGACGAATACTAGCGTCAGAAGTACAGAAGCCAGCATATCAAGCTACCCGAAATTGTCAAATTTTCCCAATCAACTTTGAACCATATATTTTAGCCATAAAGCCGAAAATCAGTTAAGTAACTTTGACATATTGTAGTAGCTTGATGTGCTGGCGTCTGAACAAAAAACGTGAAGATAAATTTATTAATGAGTACGCAGCTTAATATAACAATGCCTCCGAGTAAAGACATTAAGCAGTATTTATTACAAAACGCCCTCAAAATGTCCGACGTAATTCAAATTTTATGACTATTAAGCAAAAATATTGTTATCATAACAGTGTTTCTTTAATTAAGATTATGCAGTGTGGTTTTAATTGATACTTTTGTCTGTAAATTTACAGCCGTGAGTTCAGGGGACTATTCTATGTAAGAGTAGTAAATACGTGCTATCGCTTCGGTTATGTGGGAACTACTCTCTGAATCTGGATAAAAGTAGCCTATAATATGTTATTCGGATGTGTAAGCTATGTTACTGCCAAGTTTCATCAAAATCCGTTAAGCCGTTTGAACATGAAGAAGTCACAAACATACACAGGCTAAGTGGCGTGATGTACCTACTGCATCTTTCTTCGGGTTAACGAATATGAAAATGGAGATCTATCATTATAGACGTGTTCAAACTCGTGTTAGGCAGACGTTTGACACGTGTTTAAAGAAAAAAAATGTGCATAATTATTTATACACTCATTTAACAATTGTCAAACGTCTAACTTTTTTGTAGCTTACTACAAAAAAAGTTAGTTTTAATATTTTAACTCTAACAGTTTAAGTATTATTTTAACTCCTTGAAGTTGCAGTATTTTTAGGTGCAAAAGAAGTATAAGCCTAAGAATTAAAAAAGGGGGTCATAAACCCCATTTTTTCATTCTTAGGATTTTATATATCTATGTTTAGAATATAGATAATAATTTGAACACCCACAATACCTACCTACTTTATGATTTCTATGTATATGAATAACTAGTCACTGTAGTTATTGTTTAAAAAGCGGTAATAATATTCCCTCTTTCATTTGACTAAAAGTGTTTTCTAAAACAAATTAAAAATAACGATAACAAACAATTTAAATGCGTATCTTAATTGCGCAGCAAACAAGGAGTATATTTACCATAAAAAAATATGTTCCATCTTCGCTAATGAAAGGAATACTTAAAGTCAAAGCAAATATAAGAGCTTTTAGAGAAAAAAATAATGTAATTAAACAACCTTTTTTATAACGAACCATTTAAATAAAGAACCCATAACGTTTTGCGGTTTCTGTGAAATGCTAAGAAGAGAAACACAGAGCATTATTGAGTTAATTATTATCGGATATTTGCTGCCGTAAAATAATGACACCGTGCTTTATTTAGAATGTATTTTCTATAAAAATGTTTGGGTATTATGAAAATTCAGCTTATGTTATGTATTTTAGTAGTTGACGACCAGCAGGCTTAGCATGGCGATTCTAAGTCCATTCTACCAAGAAAAGACAAAGCTCTTTCTGTCAATGTCAACATGTCTTCTGCTCGAGCATGGCGCGAGTTGTCAACTCGCATATAATCACTTGTAGACTTATGTCAGTCGAGGAAAAGAAAAATTGCTTTTCTACGTGTCAAAAGAAGTCTTATTTCAAGCTGTCACTTTATCTGTCATTATGTACATTCTCCGGTAGACAAAACTTGTTTCTACGGTTGTCATGCTGAGCCTGCAGATGACCTAGTAGGAAGTGAAGCACACACGACGAACTACTTTCAGGCTGCCTCTAATATACTCATCATTATCATGGCTATTAATATCCTCGGGTTTTAGCCGTAACATATACAAGTAGCATTAATAATCATCGTTAATAAATGCTTATGAAATTTAAACGGACAAATACCTTGTATAAGCGTATACCATCCTAAAATCGACTGGACCGCTCCCAAATGGTTTTCAGTTATTTAATTTAATTCAAGATAGTGGTAGATAGCCACATTCTGTTCCAGTTATTGCACAAACTTGAATATCTGCGGCTCGCTTTGTTCATAGACATTACTCAATTGAAATTGTTCGGAAACACGCATTTTGGTATGTCTATTGTAAAAACTGATCTGAGTTGGAGTTTGATTTTAATTTACATTGCTGATGTTCAAAGATTTGTGAAATGGAATGCTTTGTTCTTTTTTTTATTATATTTATTTAATAACGTAAAAGTTCGTTAAAAATATATAATACCTAGACTATAGCGTACACATAGTATGCTCATTACACAAATGTCGACCCTGCCAGCAATCGAACTCGGGACCCACAGCTTGGCAGTCCGGCGTGGTTGCCATCGCACCTACGGGGTACAGACGCCAGCACATCAACCTACCTCAATCTGGCAATTTTTTAAAATAGATTTTGAACCTTATATACTGGAATGTTAATATTCGATTGGTAAAATTTGACAGATTCGGGTACGTAGACTTTCGTCGAAAAATTTCAGAAGAAAAACTACTGAGCACATCTTTTTTCAACTGAAATATGTCCCAACAATTTTATGGCAACATAAAATATTCTTGTCGGCACCATACGAAGTGCAATCTGTCCATTCTCTGGAGCGAAAGAGGAATAATGTCATTTTTTAAAACAAAAGCTTTTCCTTTAAGAAAAGTGTAGTGTGTAGCTGTCGTGTCTAGGCGCTAAGTGCATATTAGACCCCTTTCACACGGAATTTTCGGTGCGTTTTTATGACACAGGACATAACGCTTGATGCAAGCTTTTTATTTTTTTTTAGTTTCATAATTTGCAGATGTCTGGGCCACAATTTTCTTTGCCTGGTTTTCTAATAGCTTAATGAACTGACATCTGAAAAGATGATATAATGATAAAAAATTTCATGTTCATGTGTACTGTTGTGTTCTGGATAAATGCAATACATAATTAATCTGCCTAAGGCTTAAGCCTTAACAATGACGAGACGGGTTACTAAATATAAGATAATTATATTCATCTTACAGATAGCGGATATCTCTTTAACCTTTGACATGTCATAAGATTACAAAATAGCTATATTCAATTTATCTCTAAATGGGGATGCCCTGAACGTTTAGGTTGTGAAAAACAAGAATGTTATTTGTGATTGAAAATTTTTGTCCATATTATTGAAATTCATTCAGAAAATATAATTGAAATTCTGTTTTCTGGGTATTGTGAAAGAAAAATATCATACTTTTATTGGCCAATCTTCTTCAGTCAGTGTATTGATTGTCTCGCTAGTCTAGTGCATGTCTAGTGGTCACAAGTGCGAAAGCCGTGTTTGGGATCGATTCAAGGGTTATACAAAAATAACTCTGGCAGTTTGTAAATCTCGGTCTCGCGCCTTATCTCTCTCCGGTAATATTGGGATGCCGTCTGATCGAAGAGTGAAGAAATAGAGACGTCACATAATATGTCACTAGCATTGTGCTGATCTTCTTGAACAGTGGCTATGTCTGAAAATTGGTCTGGAACTGTCATCAGATTATTTTTTTACTAGCTTGTATGACAGTGTCAAATTCGGCAATGTTCACTGCCGCCACCGTACGTACGTCGGCTGTAAATCGCAGCGTTTTAACTCTTTTAGTGTGAAAGGGCTTTACCGTTGTGCGGTCTCCGGTGACTGGCGCAACGTCTTTGAGAAACAGATGTTACATCTTGGAACAGATTTCTATTGTTTTATTTGTATTTTCCACATATTCCTTGAACTAGGAGCAGATATCAGGGTAATACTAATAGGCAGCTGCTCCATATATAACACTACTACCTCGCTCTATCCGATTAGAATGGACGCTGACCCTAACATATTCAACAGTCAAAATCTTTCATTTAATGGATATAGCAAGGAACACTAATGAGTAATGTCCCTTTCAAATTTAATGTCCTTTTCCTCGAGATATTTTCCTTCACCTTTATTCAGAAATTAGTGTCCAAGATATATATAAGTATGTCTTATATATAACCCGCATTGAGCAAGCGTGGTGATTATGGCTCAGTCCTTCTTTGTGTGAGAGGAGGCCTGTGCCCAGCAGTGGGACGATAAAAAGGCTGAAGATGATAATATTTGGGTCATAGAGATAGATGGATTTAATCTAAGAATAAGTTAAAGTAAGTAGATCAGGTGTCCGAAATTGTGGAAAGAAATGACTTCTGCAGGCTCAGCATGACAACTGTAGAAACAAGTTTTGGTGTCCGGAGAAGGGACGTAAGGACAGATTGAAATAAGATTTCTTTTGACACGTAGAAGAGAATTTTTTTTTTCTTCGACCGACTTAAGTCTACAAGGGATTATATGCGTGTTGAGAGGTCGCGGCATGCTCGGGCCGAAGACATGTTGACATTGACAGAAAGAGCTTTGTCTTTTCTTGATAGAATAGATATAGAATCGCCTTGCTGAGCCCGCTGATATAAAAAAAAATACAGAATAGTTGGGTTACACAAACACATACATTATTGTTTTTTTACATATATTTTTATTCATTCAAAGTATTGTACAAAATGTTAGTATGAACTAATTTGACATAAAAAGCTTAGCAGAAATAATTAATTACATTTAAAAATTAATTGAAGCTTCTATTTAAAATTCTATGATAAAAATAAACGGTTTTGATCTTTTAAAACAGATTACCCTTTAGTAGAAAAATAATATTTCCCCTTGGCAGTCATAGGGTTGCTGAATCCAGCAATAGTTCTCTTTTTGCATTTGTTATTTTTGAAGTCAATGTAGTTATCACATTTGTATGCAGTAAAAGCTTTCGGATTGAGCACAGATTCCTGCCATACTTCCAGACATCTACTGTGGTTGCACGTGGGAAAGTACATTTTTACCTTACACTCTGGCTGCTTCTCCCCGTCGTTCACGAAGAAATCCACATCTGCCAATATTCTATCAGTGCCGAAAACACCTGAATTGCAATGGTATACTTCAACATACTTAGCAACTCCAGACCTGATTTGCTCTTCAACTGGTCCATCAGAAAAACAAGGTTTTGCGGGATCCAAAGATGAAATTCGAGCAATTTTCTTTCCGGTTAATTTATGGAAATTTTCACCAGTATGGGCCAATATTTGGCCTCCCAAACTATGGCCTATGGCATGAATTTTTTCTGCATGAACTCCTCCTCTGTTAAGGTCTGCCAACATTTGAGCCAACTGTTTGCCAATTGACTTGACATACCTAAAAGCCTCGCTATATTTCTTGTTTATCAGGAAACCATTGTTGGTGTACTTAGAATGATCAACTATGGTTAGATAGATATTTTTGTTACTATACATATTTTTCATTTCTAGTGCTTTTTTATCATCTACGATTGTATAGAAACCTCTCAGGAATACCAAAAAGTTCCTCTTTTTATCAAGTTTATTCTTAGTCAATATGCTTCGAGCGGCGTCCTTGATAGGAATCTTGTGAATGTGATTGGTTTTATCCTCGTAGTTAATGAAATAAACGTACATTTCACTGACATCTAGGTCTCTATTTTCAATTTGGCCTGAAAATAAGTTTTTTATAAGTTAACGAAATAAAAACAGTAGAAATTAAAATAAAAATGTAAATACAATAGCTTCATCCCCATCTTCCGAGCCTTTTCCCAACTATGTTGGGGTCGGCTTCCAGTCTAACTGGTTTCAGTTGAGTACCAGTGTTTTATAAGGAGTGACTGTTTATTAGACCTCCTCAACCAATCCAGTTACCCGGGCCACCCAATACATTAGTTAGACTTGCGTCTTACTTACTGACTACCCGTAACGACGTGTCCAAGATATCATACTTAGAAAGTACATACACACTTAGAAAATTTGCATTTGTACTTGCCTAACCTGGAATCGAACCCACGCACTAATACTTGAGAGGCTGGCCCCTTAACCCACTAGGCCACCACTTCTAAAATTCTAAATATAATAGCCTATATACATTTAATAAGGTATTGGTACTCACAATCTACGGTCCTATTAATAACGAAATTGGCTGGCTTAACAAAAAATTGACCAGCGCTCACATGGGCAATGCCAATAAAGCCGATGATTATAACGAAACTTAAACTTAACGATGCCATTTTGACTCTAGGTTACCTAACAGTCAATAAGGCAGTAGACGCTATTTGTTTTACAGTCCAACAACTCGTGTGACATGAGAATAAAGCCTCGCACTATATATATTGCACCAATATCGCGTTAAATTCCTATATACCCCATAGGCATATTTATTTATCCTGTTTCGGACAATTGGGTAAATACATTTACGTCCCCAAAAAGCAGGAAAATAAGAAATTTTAAAAGCATGTGCAGATACAAGTAGGTTTAATTATTATTATTATACACATGAAGTCGTGGTGGCCTAGTGGTTCAAGAACCTTTTTTTTAGCGCTGGGAAAAAATGCTATTACGTATCCCCTTCCCGTCGGGGGACAGGACAGGGGTATGTAGGACTCCCCAGTAAAGTCTTTCCCGGTATACCCACTAAAAATACCCAGCGGCACTCCGACGTCGCTTGGGTCGAGGGGGCCTGGGAGTCTATGGCATCCAGTCCCCCGCCGGCGAATGCCCGCCTTACGGCAGGCCCCTCACGTCCCCTCCCAATAGGAAGGGGCTTTTAAGTGGTTCAAGTACCTGCCTCTCCAGTACGAGTGATCCGGTTGGATTTCAGGATAGGTGAGTATCTTTTAAAAGTTAGTTGTACTCACTAAGTATTGCTTAAACCCAATGATTAAGTATAACTGAAGGGAAAGGTTTTAGAAGAAAGACCGAGATTACCGATAAAATATGTAGGTACATTCATATTTAATAATGTTCATCAAATTCGGTAATATGTAATCAAATTCGGTATTAACTTACCATTGAGTAAGCTTTTTTCGTCGTAATTTCTGAGAGATTTCTATTTTGTTTTTTTACTTCCTCCATCAGCGGTTTCACACGCATCCCATGTGTGGTACTCTGGCCTTCGTCAATAAATGGCCTATTTGACACTGAAGTAATTTTTAAAATTGGTCCTACAGGTTCAGCATGGCAACCGTAGAAACAAGTTTTGTCTACCGGAGAAGGGACATAATGACAGATAAGTTACAGATTGACGTAAGATTTTTTTCGCGCCATGCTTGGGCAGAAGACATGTTGACATTGACAGAAAGAGCTTTGTATTTTCTTGATAGAATAGACATAGAATCGCCATGCTGGCTGATCCCTGCTGCAGGCTTAGCATGGCAACCGTAGAAACAAGTTTTGTCTTGGAGAATGGACATTATGACAATTCTGTAATTTTTTTACTCGAAGATGAAAATCAAACCCAATATAGTATCATGTTAATTTATTAAAAAAAGGTATTTTACAGTGTTTAATATACTAAAAATACATTTAAAATTATAAACAATATCGTATTATTAGTAGGTTATCTATCGTCAAATCTCATACAATCACCAATACTGAGTATTTATTAGGGTGTTATAATTATAACGTTATTCACACAACAGCTATAATTATAACGTTATACAACATTGTGTAACACGATAATATTATGAATGTTGTATAACGTTATATAACTGCTGTGTGGGAGCACACTTATAGTATCAAAATGGCATTGAAATAAATTCTATTACAATAAATAAAAATATGTGCGTAATTTTTAGGCGACTAGTTAAGCTTTTGTTCAAGAAACAAAAGCCATTTTCAGGGCTATAGTACCTTGCCGGAGACTGCGGGTTGTTCGCAATAGTTACCGCGGCCCTGGCACACAGAGACCTCCAGAAAGAACAGAGTGGGTTTTAGTCAGTAAGAGTATATAACGCATAAAGCTGCACCCACAGCGGGAGAGTTCATATAATCAGTTCGCACGAAAAAAACGGCAATTAGGACCGATAAAGTAACATTAATCTAGAATAGTACAAGTTTAACTAAAGTTGTAACCTTCAGTTGAAAAGTAATAAACCCCTGTAGCGTTACCAGGGTTCCAGAAGCCAGCGACAGCTCTATCGTTCAAAGAACACATCCCGCCTTTAAAATGCTTATACTTATCACATTTGTACGCCTTGTACCCTTCTGGCTGCGTTACCGAGGCCGTCCACATTGTGACGCAAGTTTTATGATTACACTTGGCCGATAATGAAGAGTCCAGTATACCTGGCACCAAAGCAGTTCCACAATTCGGTTGTGAACCTCCTTTATTAACGAAAAAGTCCACGTCCCCCAAAACACTGGTCGTGCCTAACCCACCAGCGTTACAATGGTATACTTCCACATACTCCGCAACACCAGATCTGATCTGCTCGTGGATCAACGCGTTTGAGAAACAGGGTCCAGCTGGATCCAAAGCCGTTATTCTTGAAATTTTTTCACCCGTTGCTTCGAAGTAAATCTCGCCAACATGTGCCAACATTTGACTGCCTAAGCTGTGGCCAATGCAGTGTATAGCTTTTGGAGATATTCCTCCTTCGTGGAGACCGACCAACATTTGAGCCAACTGTTTGCCAATGTAGTAAACATATTTAACAGAGCGTTCGTAGCTTTTCTTTTTGCCTTGTCTGTCGTTCGTGTAAGCTGAGTGGTCTATGATGATGAGGTAGCTATTTGGAAAGTCCCTGAAAGCTTCTCTGACCCGTTCCTCTGTATTTTTATTAATGTGTGATTTGAATCCTCCGACAAACATGAAAAATTTCTTAACCTTGTCCAGGGTCTTTAAAGAGAGGATTCCTTGGGCTGCCTCGTTGATGGGGAAGGTTTCAACGACGCCATTTTGGAAGTCGTAGAAGTATACGTCGACTCCACTGACGTCGAGGTTCAGATCTCTGCTGTGTTCACCTGAAAATTGGTATAATTTGGGATTTATAACACCACTAGTTTCCCACATATCGATAAAAAGTAGCCTATAGGTTATTCAAATATATATGCTACTAGCAGACCCAGCCACGCGTTGTTGTGTAAGGTTTTTTTATACTAATAGACAAATAATTTGCAATAAAATATACTATTTTATTGAAGTTAGATCAAACTGGCACACGGTGTGCTAAATGTAATTAGTGTTTGTAGGTGTATCACGTCTGTCAACAAGTGAGCTCATAAAAACTTCTTACAAAAAAAAAAAAACAAATTTTAAAACACTGAAAAGAAAAAAAACTTTTAGGTACATCGCTCTAGAAGTCGGTGTCAAGAAGTTGCAGCTGTATTTATTTGGACACCGACTTCTAGAGCGATTATTAGCTACTTAAAAGTTTTTTTTCACTTTTCAGTGTTTTAGAAGTCTTTTTTGTAAAAACAATCCTATACAACTTTACAGGAAAATTAAAAAGGCAACTCATTACTTGCGGTTGCCAAAAATTATATAATAAAACTATTCTAAGGGAATTTGGCAATGGAGAATTTATAAGCTAATGCAGTAAACATTGTGGTTTGTACCCATTAAAATTTCACCAAAAATTTCCAAACCTAACACTGGAAAGGAAATTTGACAAATAATATTATTCTTAAAAATGAGAGGCATTTGTCATCATCTGCCTAACCTTTTCCAAAGCTATGTTGGGTGGGCTTCCAGTCTTAACCGAATGCAGCTGACCACCAGTGTTTTACATGGAGCCACTGCCTACATATCTGACCTCCTTAACCCAGTTACCTGGGAAATCCGACACCCCCTGGTAAGACTAGTTGTCAGACTTTCTGGCTTCTGACTACCCGTAACGACTGTCAAAGATGCGCAAATGACCCACCAATTTAGCGTGCCACCGAAACACGGAGGAACTCGTCATGACAAGATAGTCACCTATCCACGGACCGACCGCGCCAAGCGTTGCTTAACCTTATGATCGATCGACCCGTGCGGCGTTTACTTAGCTACGAGCTCCTCTATGAAATAGATTCGTATTCAATCGAAATTTTGTAACATCCACAAAATTCGAAACCATTACAAATAAGAACGGCGTACTTTATTTGTGTAACACGTAATCACATGCTAACATATTGTTATAACACCGTTACTTTCTAAATATAAACAAAAGAATTAAATACTCACACTTGACCATTTTGAGAGCGAAGTTGAGCGGGCCATATCGTTCCAACGATCCACTGATACAACCAGCACATAATAAAAATATATAAGAAGTTAATACTTTCATTATTTTTGTATTCTAAGACAGTGATGCGAAGCACAATATTAACACGACCAACTGACAATACCCAAAGAGGTAAGAGTGCGTTATGAGGTGATACCTCTTAAATCCTTGTGACAGGAAGCTAAAACTCTGTTAGTCAGTTTTTGTTATCTTTGCGATAATATATTAAAGGCAGTAGGTTATTCAAGCGATATGTGTAACAGCTGTTATGTACACGTTCAAAAATACAACACAAATATTTGACTGATAGTGTAGCAAATTCTTTTTGTTTTCATCACGCTTGGGTAGATTTGTTACGCAAGCGATGACGCTGTTTTTTTGACAGCGCGGTCTGAACGTCGCTTAAATGCAAATTAGGTTGATTTTGTAATGTGTAGTATCACCAAGTATCAGGTATCATCTTCAATATAACATTACTATTTTATTTACTAGCACATTTTGTGCTTTAAGCTGAGTTTTTTTTTACCAGTATACAGAACCCAGTAGGCCAATCTACCCGCATCTGTATAATTTTACCAATCCATTAATTAATTAACGTTCCGGTATTGTTATAAGGTTAAAAATGTATTAAAGAAATTTTACAGATTTTGGTAGATTGATGTGCTGGCGGCTGCACTATACCTATTACATTTTATTTTATGATTAAATGTGTGTGACAATTTGGAACATACTTTTAAAATATCGTCATTAAGAATCTACCATCAATATAAGGCTCATTGACTAGCGAATCACAGTTATTTACGTTGAGGCGTCGACCAATCACTGATAAGACCTTATCTTGCTAACAAGCGGTAATGTCTATATAAATTGCTGCTAAGATAAATGACCTAGACTGTGAACTACTTGAGAAACAAGTGAAAGGAAACGCTTTTGTTAAAATACGTATTTACCGCGTTTTCTTTTATATAAAGCAAGGAATTTATCACTATATTTATTTTTGCCATAAATATTATTTTGTAAGTAATAAAATACTACCATGATTATATTCCCCGTGGTCTTAAAAAAGTACCGCCTTTAGTGCTAGATTTAAACCACCTTCTTGAACAAAGTGAATTAACTAAATCTGGTACTAAAGCCGGTTAATCACGTTTTATAATAAGACGGATTTTTGATAGACAGAAAGAAAGATGTTTATAACACAAAATAAAATATAATCAAAAATGACGCCAATTCGCAGTTGATAAGAACAATAATAATAATGGCATCCCAACTATTATCTGTAAGGAGATCATTCAGCTGCGCAGGAGATATTATAGTGCACAAGCATTTGCGTAGACACATGTGTCCTCTTTATTACCCCATGATGAGACGGGACGGCAATCTTACATGACTGGAGAAAGATAAGGCGCAGCATCGATATTTACGTGCTCTCCGATGCATGGGTGCATCAATCACCAACTTGCAAACTCTGTGCTTGTGAAAGTTTCTAATTAACAAAAAAAGGGCCGATTCGAATCTGAGACCCCGAAAAATTTCGAGTTTTGAGAATTTTATTTCAATGAATGCTTAATGTCAATTATAATAAAACTTGCGAACAAAAACACCAGATAACATTATTATTTAAACTATTTTAATTAAATAGTAAAATTAATATCCATGTAATATTATAGTTATATAATAACAACTTTATTTATTTTTAAAAGAAACTTACATAGGTTACGATATGTAATTTAAAATTATAAAATTAATAACGTTCAATTTACGAAGCAACCAATCACAACCTCTTCACAAATACTTATAGTTCTTATAAATGTCTAAAAATCACCATATCACTATAATATAATAATATAATATATCGGGACACCTTTTTCACACACGGTCGGTTGGCCCCATGGTAAGCTATTATGTAATTAGCTTGTGTTATGGGTGCCAACACAACTGGTAAATTACATACATATATTATATATTTATAAATACATATTATAACACCCAGACCACAGCCAACAAGCATGCTCATCACACAAATGTCGACCGTGCCGGGAATCGAACCCGGGACCCTTAGCATGGCAGTCCGGTGTGCTAACCATTGCGCCATCGGGTCGTCAAAACTATCTTAAAAACAAAAAGTTTTAAGCATACAAATTTAACTATATTCGTAATCTTCAGTAGTAAGGTAATAAACACCAGTTGCGTTACCAGGGTTCCAGAAACCGCCAAGAGTTGTTCCATTCTTAGAACAAAGTCCATCTCTAAAGTCGTAGTAATTGTCACATCTATACGCAGTTTCTCCTCCATGGGCTATTGACGCTGTCCAGACCGCGACGCATGCCCTGTGGCTACATCTGGGCTCCAAAAGCGTATTAAGCAAAGGAGGCAACCACGATACAGTACATTTTGGTTGTGAAACACCATTGTTCACAAAGAAATCGATATCTCCTAATACACTTGATGTCCCAAACTCACCAGCGTTACAGTGATATACTTCCACGTACTCCGCTACACCGGATCTGATCTGCTCTTCATTTGGGCTGCTGGCAAAGCACGGTCCAGCTGGATCCAAAGCTGTTATTCTAGAAATTTTCTCTCCAGTAATTTTGTTGAAGTTCTCACCAACATGCACCAACATTTGGCTGCCCAAGCTGTGGCCGATGCAGTGAATGTTTTTGGCAGTAATTCCTCCTTGGCGGAGTTCTACCAACATTTGGGCCAAGGCTTTGCCAATGTCGTACACGTATCTGACGGACTCTTCGAAACTGACTTTCAGTCCTTGTCTGTTGGTGTAGATTGAATGATCGATGATGATGAGGTAGCTGTTGGGCAAGTTTTTGAAGGCATCCCTCATTTGTATCGTCGTAGTTTTAGTCATGTGTGACTTGAAGCCATCGACAAAGAAAAAGAACTTATTGTTTCTATTGAGTTTCGTGTAAGACAGTATTCCCTGGGCGGCGCTTGTGATGGGGAAAGGTACAAAGACGTTGTTTGGGAAGTCGTAGAAGTACACGTCGATTCTACTGACGTCGAGATTCAGGTCTCTGCTGTGTTCGCCTGAAAATAAATGTATTTTTGAGTAAATTTAGGGAAAATTAACCGCTTGATACGTATACTTAGCAAAATTAAATAGCAATTTTGTCTTGTTGTTGTTGATTAAAGTTCACTAGCATAGTGATTTGAGGCTACATTACGAAATATGTCTCATCTCAAGGTATACAAATCTATCTTATGAAGTTGCTATAATATTTTTATATTTAGGGCGAGGTGAAATTGATTCCAAGAATACCTATCGAAAGCTTAGTTAAATTAATTCTTCTTAATTTATTTTTCAGTTTATACCATATATAGCCGCCAGCACATCAAGCAAATACAATCAGTCAAATTTCCTTAATAGATTTTCAACTTTATCGCTCAAGCATATGGTTCAAAGTTGATTGGGATAATAGTTTCGTTGTGAGATGATTTTTATATCACTCGACCTAGAAATTATTTTTGTGATCATTTGCTTTGTTTGATGTCTGGAACTAGGTTCATCTTAATAAGAATAAAAAAAATGACAGTAACATATGCACATATACCTATAATAATAAATACAGAAAAATTAATGAATTATTAATTAATTAAACAAATTTTTATATGTGATAATAGGCTTCATGTAAAATTTGAGTGTTAAGGAAAATTTATTAGAATTCTGCAACCACAAATATTACACAATTTTGAGCAAATATTTATTACGTAAAATAATATTTTTGACGGCTTACGTAAAATTATAGTTTTTTGATGAATTTAAAAATTAACAACATAATTATATTACTGAGAGCTGTAATGTTTTTTGTGTTATTTTGATAAAAAATATGACCTAAATCACCGCTTAATATGCCATAAATACAATCTTATTTAAGATAGCCTCTGAACGTGACCCTTGCTATAGATATAATACAATATTTACTATTTATAAAAAGCCATTATTAACACTTATTATATAATCATAGTCATGGTAAATTTCCTTAATAGATTTTTAACTTTATCGCTGAAACATATGGTTCAAAGTTGATTGGGAAAATTTGATTTTACAATAATCTATAATATACTATGCTTGACTTTTAGCAATACGGTAGATGACGACTAGTCAAAATGGTTACTTTGTATGCAATTTGTATGAAATTACTAAGAATTGACGTCACAGATTTTTCACATCAAACCGTACCCACTAAAAACATTCAATGTAAAAAAGCCAAGTCTCTATGCAATCTTTTCACCGTAAAAAGTTTTGAGATCGCATCGTAGCCAAGTCCTCTTCACCTTATTTTGTAATGATAAATCAATATTTAGAGACTGTATCAATAGTTTTACTTACATTATAATAATAGGGACTTGGCAATGAGCACAGGTTAAAAGCTGTTTGCTCCGTGGAATTATATGCAAATATTATTGTCTACTGACGAACTGATATGTTGTATGGTTGGGACGACATTTATTGAATAAACTAGAACATTAATTTTGTGATATTAAAGTTTAAGTTTAATAATTACTTTCAACTCGTCTAATATGTTTTTATGTTTGTATCTTATTGTGCTCATTGCCAAGTCACTATTATTATAATGTAAGTAAAACTATTGATACAGTCTCTAAATATTGATTTATCATTACAAAATAAGGTGAAGAGGACTTGGCTACGATGCGATCTCAAAACTTTTTACGGTGAAAAGATTGCATAGAGACTTGGCTTTTTTACATTGAATGTTTTTAGTGGGATCTCATTAATTTTTGTAGGTTTCTTAACGATTGCATCTATTAACTGGTCAAAATAATATACATATAAACAAACTTTAATCAATTACATAGATTTCTATCTACCATAATGTTGTTGCAATTCATTTTAGTTTCAGATTGGTTATTTCTTATATAAAGGGCGCTATAAATAAAATCATAAGAAACATTTTAAGTACTACTAATAATAAGCTATGTAACGAAACCATAGCGCGATTTAGAAAGGTACAACGCCATCTATCGAGCATGCATTATTTGTCGCATTGCATTGAACTTGAATTTTTTTATGGTATCGAGCTCTATGCATTGTATTTAATACATAAAAAATCTCTCTAATAATGAAATAAACCAATTCAATATTTTTTGTAGATACGTAAACAAAGAACAAAGTTAGCAATGCAGTCGAAATTGATACAAAATACTCTAGCAAAACCGAAAATATAAAATTGTTTTCTATAGTTTTTTATTTTATGACGTTTTTATAATTTTCCCTTTATATGTGGCTGACGACCTGCACTGGTGCTAAATTTCAAGGTTCTAAGTCCACTAGAAGTACCTTAGAATTTTGATGATCGGTCAGTGAGTCAGTGAGTGACAGAATAGTGTAACTTTGATTGACCGTAACTCGTAAACTATTTATTCAATTATCATGAATTTTTGAGGATAAGCTTGTTATAACGCTTTCTCTCGGTCACCGAAAACCCAACGCTCTAGCTTTGTCCGCATCGAAGATATAGGGGGGAGAAATAGCCGCGAATCGCTTCAAGAAAAGATGGTACGGCCGTGCCCGCTCTGCTTGAGACTTGGCTGGGGCACTCCCGTGCCCTCAGATACTTATTTCGGTTATATTATCAACAAAAAAATAAAAAAATGAACAATTTTCGATTCAAAACGATAAAACTGTCATTATTTTAAGATGTTTAAAAAATTGAATATGATAGTGTTTTTATCTTTGACCTAGTCATCATCCCAATTGGGTGGTTGACTAGGTCAAAAATAAAACCCTCTATGATATTCATTTACTTAAGCATCTTAATGTCACTTTCAATTATCGTTTTAAATGAAAAACTTATTCAATTTGTTTTATAAACAATAAAGGGCCTGTATCACCTACGAATAAGTTCCAGTTAGTTTATTTGGTAGATAATTTCATACCAATTCTGTTCCATCTTTGAATTTATTCGGTCGATAATGGCTATTCACACGTGTGAAACTTGCCCTAATTTAAAAACTATGAGTTCTTATTTTCATACGAATTACACAGAAAGTAACCGTTTTTGACAGTTCAATAAAACTATTGAATTTCACTAGTTGTCACCTACACTACTCGAAAAGATAACTCTAAATAATAACAAATGAATACTTACATTCAATCATGTTTAAAAATATGTCTAATTCCCACGATGCACTGATCAATTCCACACAAGATAGGAACACGCATATTGATGATATTTTCATTGTTTTTTTTTTTAACTTTTTTATTTAGCGAGAACTGTGAACACAATTTTACGAACCGAAGATAAAACCAGTGATGTAAGCAATGAATGATTCGACCTCAGAACTAAGAATGATAGCTTGACACGCAATTATAGAATAAATTATTTGTCTCACGTTATCTCTCGTGATAAGCGGCGAAAAAACGTGATTTGTTTTTGTTTTTTTTTGCTCCCATTTCGATGTCTTTTAAGTTCTGAGTTCGTCACTGGGGACCATCGATCCGATCCACCAAGGAATAAGGTACAGAATCCAACAGCTCAACCTACCCGAATCTGTAAAATTTTACCAATCGAATATTAACCTTCCGATATTGTGATAAGGTTTTTATTTTATTTTTTTATTAAGGGCAACAAACGGTAGCATATTAAACATAGCACATGATTAGAGTATTAGGTTGAAAATCTATTAAAGAAATTTGACAGATTGAGGTAACTTGATGTGCTGGCGTCTGTCCGTCCTGATTTACTCTGTGAATGGGTGACCATCTATGTCATAGTTCTTCCATGCCTCGGAAAGCATGTTATGTCGTCGCCTGTTCTCATTATTTACAGATGTTTGTTCAGATGGAAACTAGCCTTACCAAGGGGCATCTTGCCCGGGTGACTGAATTGAGATTCAAAAGGTCAGAGAGACAGTTTATCCATGCAAAACCACGTAGATGAGATCGGAAGCCGACACCGCGAGGTGAAAAAATTAGCTTATGATGTGCAGAAACTGATAGTTGCTATGTTGTTTAAGAAGGCGCTTACTACGTGTATAAACAATATAGCGAGACTGCTGTGCACGGTCTCGGGTTCGATTCCTGGGTTGGGCCGGAATCGCTTTGTGGGTTTTAAGAAACTTTTATAAAGCACCACGGAGTTTGGAAGTTGATGTTTAATTTACCCGTGCATCGGATAGTACATAAATGTCAGTCCTGTGCCTTATCTCTCTCCGGTCGTATCGGATTGCCGTCCCATCGGACTATGAGAGTGAGGTAAACACACGGGTCTTACTCAGGTATTATAAAGATATATACGGGTCTTACTCGCGATGGAAATATAAATGTACCCTTCCTATTTTCTGAGTCCACCCGTGACCACGGTCGGTGTAATTTGGCCGAAAAGTCGAGAAAAAGGAGGTATTGTAATACCCGTGTGTCGTATATAAGTATAGATCGTTAATATTATCACGAAGCAGAAAATAAATATGAAAATTTAATAATGTGTATTTGTACATACCCAATTAAAATCGCTGCTAACAGGTGATACATAGTACAAAAATGTATCTATTAATTATATTGGATTTTCTTAAAAACACGTTCAATTCCACAGCATCACAGAAACAACTATTGATTCTCTAACAATTGAACAGGAATATTTTATTCTATTGTTTTATAATAGGTAATTGGTTTATTTATAGCTATGATTTATTTATGCAGTGTTGTTTATTTTTGATAAGGCAATTGTACAATAAATTGAACATACATATCAATAGTTTATGGTATTCTTATATAATAATCTATACATAAAGTGTGGCGTTTTTTTTTAACTGCCGAGTCGCTCAGTCTAACATCTGGTTCTGCATCTGGTCACACAAACAAACCCTTCTTTAAAGAACTTTACTAGCTTCTGTCAGCTGTTATAGCCGCGATCCGAGGGTTCGCGGTGTGACACGGATAAAAATCGATCTATGTATTTAATTATGCTATCTAACATTTTTAAATCGAACCAGTAATTCCTGAGTTTAGCGCGTACAACCAAACAAACTCTTCAGTTTTATAATATTAGTATATTTATCAATATCGATTCATATCACACAGTATCGATATTTTTTTAAACTTGTTATTTAATTAGGTGATAGAACTTCACATGAGAATGAACAATAACTTTAACATATCGAGCACACTAGTGATGTTTTAATCATAGATCTACGATGTGCTCAGTCGAGGTAGTTTTATCATAACAGCGTTCCGACCGAGCTGTAGAGAGCTCTTCACATGACGAGGCCATCACTGGGGTAGTGATGTCCAAATATATCGACAAAACAGCATAATATAGTAAAAAATATCGAGTTCTAGTCTGCATTCTTTGTTGTTTTAGTAGTAACTGTTAAATAAAACTTCTTGTTTTGTGGTTTTACAACAGACAGTTTAATTTTAAAGAAAAAAAGCACAACACATAAAATTGGTACAGAGGGCGCCACTATTCATGATATTACGTTTTGATACACACACCAACAGTAACTAATGACATACATGTAAGCTTTAAGTGTTACTAACTAAGATTATTTGCCTTTATAAGAAAAAAAAGTAAAATGAGATATGGAAGAAGGAAAATAATAAAATAATTTCCGAAAAGCAAATAGCTTTATTTCTCCACTAAATCCCACACATAATACGGTAGATGACAACTAGTCAAATTCATTACTTTTAATGAACTGTCAAAAACGGTTACTTTGTATGCAATTTGTATGAAAATACTAAGTTATGACGTCACATAATTTTCACATCAAGCCGTATACTTATTTCGGTTATATTATCAATAAAAAAATGTAAACAATTTTCAGTTCAAAACGATAAATTAAACTGTAATTTTTTAAAGATATTTTACAAATTGAATATGATATAGAATTTTGGTAAAATATTTGTTTTATTATTTTCCTTCTGTTCATGTCTCTTTTTGGTTATTCTCAATTCAAACTGGCATTCTAATTACAAACCTTCTGATCCCTAAATTCAAATATTGAAGTGGAATTTCCAGGGCACTTTTAAAAGTATCTAAATAAACAAACAATACATGGAATAATGTTACTCAGAAAAAGTGAATGTGTTTTGACAATAGGGATACTTAAAAAAGTAGGCTTAGTTTAATACGTTTAAGTTGCGTGTAAACAACCAAAGTGAGTGACGAGCCTACCAATATTTATTTGACTCTTTTTTCCGGGTTCTGAGTTCTTACCTAATTGGGACTGAAATGTACTTTTGTGACGACCCCGTTTGGCGCGGTGGTGACCACGCCGGACTGCCGAGTTGAGTGTCCCGGATTAGATTCCCGGTAAGTTGGACATTTGTGTGATTAGCACGCTTGTTGGCTGTGAGCTTGGTTTTTTTAATATGTATTTATTTTATAAATATAAATGTGTAAAGTACCTATCTAGTTTATCAGTTGTGTTGGCACTCATAACACAAGCTAATCAATAACTTACCTTGGAGTTAACCGACAGAGTGTGAAAACGTGCCCCGGATTTTTGGCGAACGTGGGATCGAAGCTAGCACTATGAAGCCTTTTATATTATTAATAATATTACTTTAAGTACAATACACAGCTATATTTCAACAGATTAATTAAATAGTTAACCGTTTTTTAGAGGAAAGCTTTATTTAAACGTCGATAAGATCATTGTCAATATTATTGAATATTTCTATATATCGATAACAATCCTCTCCCATCCCTAAACGTAAAATGATGAGCATCACAGCGTTGTGATCGGCGCGTTCCGTTGGCTTGCTTCCAAAACGTACGAGCTAAACAAGCAATGTAAGTGTAATTCCTCAGAGGTTTCTAGAGGCGAGTTTTAATGAGTATCCTGTTACCTTATCAGTTTGTTCGATGTCTCCAGTTTTCGTATGTAAGATGATACTTTTAGCTTGTCTCTTGGATAATCTTAAAAGAGGACGCTACCCTTTTGTGGAATATGGAACATGACATATTTTGTATGTATTGCTATATTTCGCTGTTATGTTGTTCATAGTCAAACGGATCTACTATAGGTCCTCTTTTGAGTAGGAAGTCATTAAATGACCTCTCCCGCTATGAATGCAGTTGGAGGGAGTGTCAGAGTTTTAAAACCCACTTTTGTTTCTTGTTTAGTACTTTGTGTACTGGCTTTTATTAGGTGAATTTAACCTGATAATGCGGCAAGGGTCACTCATCGATAGCTTGCAGTAGCAATATCGTGTTCTCTTTCTTAAAAAAAATGTAGCTTCAAAAATTTCTTGAAATAAATAAGTTTTATTTTTAATTAATATATTTAAATGGTTCTGCCTGTGATTTCGCCTGTCTAACGAGAGCATTACTTTGTGTACTCTTACTTCTCAGTAAATGAAATAATAAAATAAAATTAAATAATTTTCCAAATCAGACCTTCTCAGAGTTCCTGAGATTAGGGCTTCCAAACAAACTGTAGCTTTATCACATAAGTATAAGCAGATTAAGTTAAGATTATCTATCATAAGCTATAATACCTGCTTAAATTATAAACACGAACATTTTTAAGCAATGATGGAATGTTTTTTGTTACTTCTTCACGCAATATTTAAAGTGATCTTTACCATTACATGTAACACACATACATATCTTCTCTAAAAACTCAATATGTAGCCGGGTATAAGCATCAGGATATTGTCGCTTGCCTTTGTCTCACAGTGTTTGCTCGTCGGCAATATACGGCCGTCGGATGCTATTGCCATCGGGAACTAATATCGTGCCATAGATCCACCTCTGTACTCCACCCTGCGAGAGATTAAAATCCTCACTACTATTATGAATTCGAAAGGCAATTTGTTTGTTAGGCTTTCAAGCAATGCCTTTTTTTTTTGGCGCTGGGAAAAAATGCTATTACGCATCCCCTTCCCGTCGGGGGACGGGATAGGGGTATGTTGGACTCCTCGGTAAAGTCGTTCCTGGTATACCCACTAAAACTACCCAGCGGCACTCCGACCTTGCCTGAGTGGAGAGGCCTGGGAGTCTATGGCGTCCAGTCCCCCGCCGGCGAATGCCCGCCTTACCGCAGGCCCCTTACGTCCCCTCCCAATAGGAAGGGGCTTTTATAATGGCCGGAGTAAAAGCGATTGTTATGAGACAGTGACGCCCCGTTGGCGCAATTGTAACCACGCTGGACTGTCGAGCTGAGGGTCTCGGGTTCGATTACCGGTACGATCGACATTGTGCGATGAGTATGCTTGTTGGCTTGATGATTCAGTTGTATCCGATGACATTGGAATTCTTCTACGGTTAACGTAGTAAAAAGGATAGAAATATGATAAAAAATTTTACTCAATCCCAAGACAGTATTGCAAACTACTGAAATTCGTATACCTTTTCTTACTTCAAAGTCGGCTAAAGAGCTATTTTGAAGAAAATATCGCTGTTCTTTGTTACATAAGATGAAAGTAGAGCTCTAGAAACTTTGGGTGCTAAAAGAATATTCTTACTCGAGTGTATTAAAAAGTTTGTAGTATTTTTCTGAAGCTCTGTACTCATGAAGATAGTGGCTATCATTATTTACTTGTCTCTTAGGTTAAGTAAAAAGTACGCTTAAAGTTTAAAGTACCGTAGATAACAAAATGTTTAGTCAGTTGGTAATTTTTGCAAATGAAGTCAAATAGTTCAAATTTTTGCATAAATTTGGTACTTGTTCTAAAAATTGGTCTACGTACTTGGGAAGTGTAAAATAATGATGGCACTCCCTATTCCCTCACGGAATCCACGACACGACCGGAGAGAGATCAGGCGCAGGACCGACATTTACGTGCTCTCCGATGCACGGGTGAATCAATCACCAACTTCCAGAATTCAGGCTGCTTTATAAAAGTTTCTCAAAGCCCACAAAGCGATTTCGGCCCGACCCGGGATTCAAACCCGAGACCCCGTGCACAGCAGTTGCGCCTTGCACCACAATATACATTAGTATATTATTATTCGTGAAGACAGGTGATTCAAATTTGATTCATTTTCAAGTCCAGTGTGGAAATGAGATTTTAAATCGATATATCTCGTGGTGACAGAGTGATTTGAAATGTCGTTTCGATACAATATGTTCTTTGTTTCTACTTGAGTTTACGATTGTCGAAAGACATCTTGGCTTACTCCTCAGATAAAACAAGTACCAATGCAATTTTTCTAAGTTACATGTACTTTCTAATCTTGGACACTAATGACTGATTAAAGGTGAAGGAAAACATCTCGAGGATACCTGGAATATAAAGTCTGAAATCACCAACCCGCATTGAGTACGTGTGCCGATTAACGCTCAATCTCCATATGAGAGGAAGCCTATGCCCAGCAGTGGGAAGATAAGAAGGCTGATAATGTGAAATACTATTATAACATGGTACCTAAATCCGCTTTACAATGGGAATCCATTAGGGGCACATATGTAGATCTTTGTGACGAACATTGACACAGTTTTGTGTCTGATGTTTTATTTTGCAGAGTTGAGGCGGCACAGACTCGTTTGGGACAGAGGTCGCGTTTATTACGACGTGGTTTAAATGCTACAGGCACCAGCACATCAAGCTACCCGAAACTGTTAAATCCCAATTAAATTTAAGCCATATACTTCAACAATAATGTTGTATATAATTGTAGTAGCTTGATGTCTGTAAATTGTGTAGGTATGCGACAGATGTGCAGCCAACGTCAGTTTTTGTCCATTATTCATATACATTCATCGTATTCCTTGCCCTAATTATTGGTTTATCAAAATGTTCTCGGGGCAATGGTCCGTGTTTTTTAAGGAAATTAAGAACTGCGTGGTCTTTAACACTTTTAAGCTTCCACAGGCATTTTTAAGAAAATCCGAAGATTTAAAAGAGAAGCTACTCTTCCCAGTTTATTTTTTCGTTATTTCTACTTAATCTGAACTTTATACCGTTACGTTATCACAGTCAAAAGTTATTTTAATACTCTAGTTTAATAGTGAAATATTCTGTGACCTTTATCTAAAACTACTCTGTGTAATTCTCACTGTCACAATGTGTCCAGGCTTCGACAACTCGTCACGGTCGCCATTTTGGATCGCATTCGGGGGGTTCGCACCGGCCAATATAGATGGCGCTATTGTGCACCCGCTTTAACTACATGCACTTTGTTCTCGTCCAGCGTTGCGATTCCGCTGACGTGTGATGTGTTGCTACCAACATCCAACCCTACTTGACCTGCACTCAAACTTACAACTCCATTTCCGAGAGATCAATTTAAACTGGACGTTTCATGTCACTGAACAATTTTTTCAGTGCGACCGTTATATATCGTATCTGCTTACAAATAGGGTTCATTTTGGATTGAGTTGTACACGTTTAAGTTTGCAGAGCTATTATTTCGTGACTATTGAGAATGAGCTGTCGATGGTGACGTATTGTAGGCTTTTCACTGTTCAATTGCAATTTGATAACGGGAATCGGAGAGAGATTTTAGTTCAATTTTAGTTCTCTGATAATGGCAACGTATTTGATTGCAATGTATTGTTCTGGGTTTGTAATAATTAATGTTGTTTAATGAATATCCTTATTGTTTTTTCATAAATAGGATCAATTAGGACATTGATTAGCACAATATACGATGGCATTTTATCGTTGATGAGGCTTAGATCTCCTAATTATATGTGTGTCTAAGTGACAGTTTCAAGATTTTTTTCTTTTTAATGTAGATAGAAGTTTATTTATAGTTAAGTTTAAGTATAGTATAGTTTATTTATACTGACTTGCAAAGAATATGTGATTTATTTAATATAAGAGATAGAAGAGACTGGCATATTATGGGGTCATTATGTAAAGAGAGTGGCCACCAACCATCAGTAAGCGGCCACTTGACCGACTAAGTTAAATTAAAAATTATTTAGAATATAAACGAAAAATGTTTACCTGGTAGTGTTTTCTCATAGTTATTCAATTAAAATGTACATTTTTTATCTTAATATATTACCCAATATTTAGAAACAGTCATTCATTCCGCCAGCTATCACGGAAGTGTGAGACTTTGCAGGGAACAAGCTAACTAAATACCACGACCACCAGCGTTAATGTTATCATTTACTGCTAAGTATAAGTTCTATATCGAAATTAAAATACTTTGATACTTAAATAATAGTGATAATATTATGTGAATGCATTATTAGTAAAATGCGATAGTCGGTTACCAGCATACATTTTTATTAAACACGCTAGTAAATTGGCGCGTTCTGTCTTATTTTTTTCCTGAGTAACTTAACTTTATATCAAGGCACGAGACAAAAAAAAAGATCTTTAAAGGCAATGAAAAACCCCTTCTTTAAAATGATAACCTTTTTTCAAAGTTGGTTACATCTTAAGAGGGCAGAAATTAATTTACTGAGTACATTGTACGGTTTAGTGATGTTATTTTTTAGCTGAAAGCCGTTTGGGTGCAGTGCTGCTGAGCACTGTTGGGACTGAATGCAAGTATACTTCGAATGGTTAAAAATATTTTTATCATCGTGTTTAACGCTCAATCCTTCTCCATGGGAGAGGAGGCCTGTGCCCAGCAGTGGGACAATAAAAAGGCTGTGATGATGATGATGTTCGTGTAGGCTAAAGTTAAAAAAAAGTGTATAAGTAAGTTAGGACGTATAAGTAAGTTCAAGATTTGGGATACGATAGGTAGAAAAGCATCGACAAGAGCCATACTCTTAAGTTAAAGAAGAGAATAAAGTAGGTAGGGACTTCTAACAAGCACTTTCTGCATATGATCTCTCTCCGGTCGTGTCGGATTGCCGTCCCATCGGACTATGACAGTGAGGGAATAGAGAGTGCACTTGTGTCTGCGCAAATACTTGTGTACTATAATAGCGTACTGCGTAGCTGGCTGATCTCCTTAAAAGAGAGCTGCCGCCGTGGCCAACAATTGGTCTGGACGCCATTATTACTAGTGTCAGAATTGTCTTAAATCCACCTTAGGCCTCGCACGTGGAATTGTACAGACAGCACGTCAAGCTAGTTTACTGTCAGAAGAAGGTCCTTATAAAAGAAAGAAAGGACGACGTCTATCGAGCCAGCTAGTTACAAAATATAAAAGTGTCAAAATTAATTATTTTTTCGTTACCCGCTAAGACTCCGACCACACCCAACTCTCATGCTTCGCGAACCTTTCTGTGTAAACGATAATTTTCTTTCTTTTTATTACTATTTGCTTTTAGGCACAATTTTATAGTCCGCTGGGAGCGCAATTATGCCCCAAGCCTTATAGCAGGCATCTCTTTACGTACGAAATCAAATTCTCTTCTGTATAACATTGAGTTTCATGCGAAAATGCTTTTTGCTGTATGTTAGTTGTCATAGTTAGGAGGGAATGGGAGAAGGGAGAGGGGGGGGGACTTGTTCGGAATGAGGTAATTGCACATAATTGTTGGAGTTTGTGCCGATGTCAATGGAAGTGTAGAGCTCTTATTATGTTGGTTTTTGGGTTTTGAATGTTGTATGTCTTTGAGATGAATTTGTGTGTTCAGATTTTTTCGGTTTATAAGCGATATTAGACTATTGATGGCTTGGTTCAAGCAACGGGTAAATAATCAGGTCGGTGAGACAACACCTATATTATACATTAACTCCATGATGACGATGTGTCTACTGCTGTCATCAATTATATTTTTAAAGTTTATGTAACTAATGTTTATGTTTGTTTGCTTTTTTTAATGACCTGGTTTGAAAAAAAAAAACAATCGATTTAGATAGTCCTTTTTTGATTCCATTCCATTGAGACATTGAGTCCATTGAGTGCGACTATAGCCTTTTTATACGGATGGATGTATTATCCACGGGAGATAAGTAGTTCCCACGGGATGTAGGAGAAACCGCTGGCAAAAGCTAGTAGTACGTTGTATAATATCTAAGCTAACCTAGTTATACAAATACATTGTAGCCTGTTATTAATATTTTCGCCACTGCTGCTGATACCAAAATAAATAAACACTTATTTCTTGTTAAGAAATCAATCATTTACAATAATAAATGAGCTTGGCACTGATTACCGAGGCAGCAGGATTACTGAGATGTCCCTCCATCACTGACTTAATTTCCTTTATTAAGCGAATTAATTTTAATAAATCATGATTAATTACAATGGATTTCTCGTTTGAGATGGGGACACACTGGAGATCAGGATACAGTTTTATTGTGTAGATAGCAAAGTAAATAATCAAATAAGCAAGTAAATAAAACCTGTCCGTGAGAAATTTCAAGGGCTGACTTGGCGTTTATTTTTAGAAGGAAAGTAAATGGTTTAAGAAAACACGTTTTGTCTGGATACAGATGCAGGTTTAGCATGGCAACCGTAGAAACAAGTTTTGTCTACCGGAGATTGGACATAATGACAGAAAAGTGACAGATTGACGTAAGATTTCTTATGACATTTTTTGAAGTAATTTTACTTTTCTTCGATTGATGTAAGGATGTAAGTCTACAAGTGATTATCACATGTTGACGTTGACAGAAAGATCTTTGTCTTTTCTTGACCTGCCTGATGGATATCATACATCTGGCTGATGAAGTTTTGTCCATAAGCAATAGAGAGTAGGTCAAGCATGGCATTTTTTATATTTTGTTTATTTTCAATAGCGTCGTAGAGCTTCAACAATACACTACATTTCAATAATATTTTATCATTTCTATTTCAATTACATGACTGTATTTTGGGAGGATCGAAAACACAAACACTGAAAAGCAGACCTCATATTAATCAATATCCACAAGTTCCTAATCTCTTAAGATTATACGAAAAATGAAGCTCGACCCTTCTATTCAGCGGTTAAAATTTAAATGTCGGGGTTTCCATACAGAAATCGCCATAAATCCTTGAGTTGACAGTGTACCCTCAACTTAACAGTCGAGGGTAGGCTAAGAGTCCAATTATAAAAGTTTGGGAGTACCCTAATTAGAGCCCCTGACCTTAAAACCGGTCTCACGTACACTTAGACCCGCACTTAGGGCAGATTATGCTGCTTAGACATTGTATGGATCAAACATTTTTGGAAAGCTATAAATAGGAACGTTATTTGGTGAAAGTATAAAAATACATCTGAATAAAAATGTCGTGGTGGCCTAGTGGTTAAAGCACCAGATTTTCGAGTATGAGGGTGCGGGTTCGATTCCAGGTCAGGCAAGTACCAATGTAACTTTTCTAAGTTATACGTACTTTCTAAGTTTATCTTGGACACCAATGACTGATTAAAGGCGAAGGACAACATCTCGAGGGAAACCTGGACCATAAAGTCTAAAATCACAAAGACGCATCGAGCAAGCGTAGTAATATACGTTCAATCTTTTTTCGTGCGGTAGGAGGCCTGTGCCCAGCAGTGGGACGATTAAAAGGCTGTGATGATGATGATAAAAATAGGTGATTGTTTTTAATTGGATGAATAATTTGAGTGAGTTTCATGGAATCGTCGTTTGTTTCACTTGAATAACTTCCACTGCTGGCTTCGTCCCATAGTCTCCCCCATGGTTTGCCATGTTGCGTGGGGTTCAGCAAATCCATATGCACTTCTTTTCAGCGACCTTGGCTAGATCGTCCATCCACCTAGTGGAATGCTAGCCTAGGTTCCGTCTTCTGGCTCGTGGTCGATTTGAGTATTTTTTGCGCCAAGCCATCTGTTATGCGAGTCATGTGTCCTGCGCTAGCCACTTCATCTTCACAATTTGTTTCATGAATGTTTACATGTTTTTTTTTTTATAATAAAAAAGTGTTATAACTACCAATTAATTTAAGGTTTTTGTTTGGCCAACGACAGGGCTAAAAAAATGGGGGTTAGGTTGTCTGAAAGTCGATATGGCTTTTAGTTATTTGTTAGACAGATAGATTAGTATGATCGCGCAAGAGGGTGATGATTATGACGTTTTGCGAATCCCGTTTTTTTTGACGCCAGCACATCAAGCTACTCGAAACTGTCAAATTGTCCCAATTTACTTTGCAACATACTTCAGCGTCAACGTTGAAAATCTATTTAGGAAATTTGACAGATTATAGTAGCTTGATGTGCTAGCGTCTTTACAAAACCGTGTAATTTAATACATTTTAATTATTCCAACCTTCGTATTGATAAATAAAAATAGCATGAGCATAAAGTAAATACCACCTTCTCGAATTAAAATATTCACCGCTCCAGCATCGAACTGGATCTGCGTTAATTAAGTAATTGAAAAGTCATGAAGCGTGTTAAGTTACATTAAATACAATGCATAAGGACCGTATATTGATGCCTTTTAATCAGTATTCACACTGAATAAAGTATACAGTTTTAATGTAACACGTGAAGAATTTGAACTCTTCATTACATTCGCGTATTTTGTTTCTGGTATCATTTTAATTGGTGTTGGCATTTGTTTAAAAGTATCTGCCAACAATTAAGCTTAAACAATGGTTCTAATACAGTATTTGTACTGAGAGTGAGTTTGGTGATGTATCTATAGGAGAACTAACGCCAGTAGACCGAGCGGTCCATGTTGATGCATTTGGTAAATCTATACTAATATTATAAAGCTGAAGAGTTTGTTTGTTTGAACGCGCTAATCTCCTAAACGACTGGTTCGATTTGAAAAATTCTTTCAGTGTTAGATAGCCCATTTTCGAGGAAGGCCATAGGCTATATACCATCACACTAAGACACACGGGAGCGGAGCAGTAACCAAAGATGCGGGTGAAACCGCTGGGAACAGCTAGGAAATAAATAAATATCGGGACATCTTTTTCACACACGGTCGGTTAGCCCATATGGATTGAAAATATATTGATTAGCTTGTGTTATGGGTGCCAACAGAACTGATATACTACATATAATTTACACATACATATTTATAAATAAATATTTTAACACCCAGACCACAGTTAACAAGCATGCTCATCACACAATTATTTACTGTGCCGGGAATCGTACCCGGGACCCTCAACTCGGCCGTCCGGCCGCGGCATGGTAATAATTGCACCAACGAGATCGTCAATAGGTATACGTAAAGCAAGATAGTCGACAATGAGGGATATCATTTTTGTCTCATTAGGTGGCGCAAGTGCAGGGTCCTAAAGTAGCCTCCTAAGGGGGCCAAAACATTTATTTTTAATTCAATCATATTTAATGACGTTGCCATTGGCTAAAATCTGCATCTTCTTCAACTTTTAGTCACCCAATGCGGAGTGTAGGTCTCTTCCAAATCTTTCCACTTCTGGCGGTTTTGTGTTATGACTATCCAGTGCCTTGCGGCCACTTTAACAAGATCGGTTGTCTCCTTACATTCCTCTTTCACCGCTCGTGGTTTCCACTCCAACACTTTCCTGCCTCATCTCCCAACCAGCCTACGGCATATAAAATCCGCATGCAGAGGTATAATACCTTTGATAATACTAAACAGTATAATACTGATATTTTTCTACAAAAAAGATACGACGAAGATTGTCACCGTAATAACAAACTGACAATACGAAATAAATTCAACGAGCACAGTACTGACTATAACGAAATCATGGTTCCTTTGTTGCATTCAAAGTGTTAAAAGCTGTGCTCGCGGCCGACGGAACCCTAATCGGGTAATGGACGCAGCGAAATATTGTAGCTTTGTGTACCCACAAACGGGTAACTAGTTATTCTTGTGGCTATGTCTGTTCTTTTGGGCTTTTTTATATTTTCGTGAAAGGTTTGGAAATGGGTGCTGCTGAACTAGCGTTTGAGTTAAATGTCTTGTCAGTACATACTTTTGTTTTGCGCAGTTCTGTGTTTCCTAAAGTCCTATAGCATTATTGGTTAACTTTGGAGAATCATAAATGATTAATTAATTCATTAATTCTACATAAAATTTCAAACTCAAATTCAAATTCGTTTATTCGAATTAGGCTGATAAATCAGCACTTTTCGAACATCAAAAACAAAAGACAGCCCCCAAAACGCCCACCCTTCACCACTTCCTATCTGTTATCGCTGGGAAGAAGAAGTGGCGCAACAAACTCCCCAGCAACACATGTGTTTAATTTTTGTAATATAAAATAGTGTCCCACCGGCATCGGGAACATGGTCCAAGCTACCGGCGGTCAGGGCTCCACAGAGAAAAACCTCCTGAAGATGCGTGCCGCGTCCAAAAGTACAGCTTTCTGCATCAAACGCTTGGTCTAACCGTCTAACGAGAGCCTCTGAAGTATGAATCGAGGCTTTTGTCTGTAAAGCCGTTAGCTGACGCGACTAACAAAAATCATTATTAAAAACATCACCTACCCTTATAAATAATAATAAGTATTTATTTTCAGACCAAGGTCCATATAAACAATTTAAATGTAATTATTTTAAAAATAAAAAAAAAAAAACTATTAAAATATTAACTATTAATAAATTAACTATTAAACTATTATTATTTTTCTTAACATATGGCTGCCCCAACCCAGTGTTTTTGGAAAGGGCAGTCTAATCTGGCAGCGATCATTTTCAGAATGCTGTTGCCACTAGCACGTAGACATTGTAGCATAGCTTATAATTAATTACAAATTATTATTGGCGACTCATCAATAATACAAAATCTAAAGCATTGATGATGAAATGCGCAATGGGATTGGACCTTTATCGTATAAAAGATTAAAAGTAACTTTGACTGACCATCCCTAAACAGCACCAAGGTAGATTCAAGATAGTTAATTCAGGTCGAATCGAAAACGTCAAACTTTCCCTCAGGTCCGAATCAATGAAAGTCCAACATGTTCCGTTAGCGTCCCAGTTCGTGTTTTAATCCCCTCACTATCTGTTTATCTTGAACCTCAAACTTTTCCTACTCTCTCTTCATTATTTATTTATCAGACTTTTGGGTTCCGCATCCAAAACTTTGCTAGTGGACGTAATTATCGTTATATTATTTGTGTTTCAAAGGACAAATCCTCTAAGTCGAATGGTTTAGTTCGTTTGTTTAAATCATATTGAGATGAAAGGAATAGTTTTTTCATAGGTCTTTTATAGCTATATTTAAATCTGATCATTACCTTGAGGGGTTAATGATTAGACTGGCAATATTGTTTGAAAATATTGTTTTTATAAACTGCTCATTTAGGTATACAAGAATAAATTAGTTTTTAAGGTCATTAAGAGCTTTCTTTTGTATAAGTAGATTAGCAGATAAAGTACATTTTGCACGAATTTATAATTTTTATCCTGAAGGACAGAATGATTTAATAACATCGTAGAGTTCCCTTTATTTTTTATGACTTTTAGCAGAAATAATGTATTGTTTTTACCACACTAAAACTACTCAATAAGCAAAAAAAAACTTATTTCACCACATAAATACATCGTCTATGAAACTCCAAAAAACCCGAAAATAAAGCGTCCGAATTATTTTAATTCAAATTCTCATATCATTATAGCACAAAGGGCCTGAAGCATTCGTTCGCGCGAAAAAATTCACCATCTCCCAAAAACCGACCACATTTTAAAACAAGGAGTTACGACTAGATAGAATTTTGCATTTCGTGCAATTTTCGCTTCTGTCTTTACGAAGCTTCGCAATTTAAAATAACAGGGCTACACTGGGCCATTAGTTAGAGCACTCCACTCGAGTCTGCCTGCATAAATGTAAGGAGCGGTAATTAAGTAAACACCTGACGAGATGTCCTGAATTTAGCGCTTCTCTGTTAATTTACTCTGAACTGTGAACACGTGAAATTACGCTTTTGATTGTTCTGTGATTGTTGTGTCTTCATCTTCAGCCTTTTTATCATTCCACTGCTGGGCATAGGCCTCCTCCCACACAGAAAAAGATAGAACGCTTATCACTACGCTTGCTCAATGCGTCTTTGTGATTTTAGACTTTATAGTCTAGGTTTCTCTCGATATGTTTTCTGTCACCTTTAATCAGTCATTGGTATTCAAGATATAATAAGAAAGTACATATAACTTAGAAAAAAAAATTGGTAGGTACTTGCTTGACCTGGAATCGACTTGACGTACTCAAGCTTGTGAGGTGTTGTGTTTATTGTTATAAGCAAGTGCACCAGTTTGTTAAGAGACGAGCAACTTCTAAATTGAAAAAAATCTTATGACGTCCAAGACTGGGATGCATTGTTTACCACGACTCGATGTAGTTCTTTTCTTCTCGATCTATGTAGTTCCTAGCTGGAAGACCGTCAGTTATTTTCTAAATTTTACCAGATCCTAACCCAAATCATTGCATAGAATGTACATATATGTGGATATGTTTTATGATGAATAGACGTTTTCTTCACACCCAATTCCTCAAGTAAAATGGCCTTGTTCTCTCACATTAATCGTACGGGCAATACAATACAAATAATGTTATATTTTCGCCAATATACACCCACTAGGTTTTCTCCGCTCCATCGCACGGGCAGTTGAACACCCTTTTGGCTTTGTGCCCATAGGGGGTGAAGGCGAATGGAGGTCAGTATCTTAATCAGTGCAAGTATTAAGAAAATAACACTTCGTAAATATCATTGGTGGGAGAATTTTTTTTATGCCTTTGAAGTCTTGTTTTTATGAAAATCATGGTCATTTAATTTTAGAAGTATTAAGTCATTAAGAATATTTTTATTTACATCTGCAAATACGTTTCTACAAGTTCAGTCGCCAGCAAATCAAGCTACCCGAAGGATCAAATTTTCTCAATCAACTTCGCACCGTATGCTTCAACGATAAAGTTGGAAATTTGACAAATTATAGTAGCTTGATGAGCTGGCATCTATAAACAACCACACATTTTAAAAATATCTAACTAAACAAGCTTTACGAAAATCTCTTTAAAATACGAGGTTCCAACAAAATCCCAAAACAAAGCGAGCTGAAACAAAAGAAGAAATACCCCGTATAGAATCCAAATGGTTGGCGATAGAACATTTTCGTTCACTAGTCGGTCGCCATAATCCTATTAAGGGTAATGCGATTACACTAGTTAGGTACATTTTCATTGGTACGCAACGCCAAGGTGAGGTTGGGGATTTAAGAAAACCGAGACGTGATATTAGAAGTGAAGAAGGAAGAATTAAGAAAGATTAAGGAACTTTTGATGGTAAGGTGTGGTTCGTAAGTTATCGATGTATAAATGCTAGTAAATCAAGCTACTGCAATCTGTAAATTTTTCTTAATAGATTTTCAACTGTATGCTGAAGTATATCCTGAATCCATATTTCTCTTGGTCATGCCATCACGCGTGAACAGCTTGACCGATTTCAATTTTTTTTGCTGATCAATGAAAAAAATGTGCTGAAAATTGAAAAACTTAAGAGGCTACTTTTTGTCACGTAAACTGATATCTTCGCGTGCGGAGCCGCGGGCAATCGCTAGTGATGCCTGGTTTTAAGTTCAAAAGTTTAATAACAAACCGCGTGGTTTAATTGTTCAAAGTAAAAAAAACTAATAGAAATATAAAATAAATACGCTAAAGCTCCCTCCAAACCAAACAACGCAAACATTTATAAAATACTTCAAGACCTCACATCTATGTAGATAAAAGTTCACTATTAGCATATCTCCTTTGTTTCCTTAATCCCGGCTGAGGCCGCGGTCCCTCGGGTCAAAGTCAAACAGTGTGGTCAGATAACGACAGTTGGCGAATATACAAAATTTTCAACCGGGACCTTTGTCTGACCAACACGGGATTATCATAATAAACGACGTTTCGTAAATTCCATTGAAAAGCTTTCTAGGAAACAAAATTCAATGTACATGATTTGTACCTCGAATTATGATTTTGTGTGTTCAGATTTTTAGTTGTCATGTTTACTGTTGCTGTGTAAATATTTCATATGTATAAACATGAACATGTTTTTGTACAATGCTGTAAATTGTGTATTTGTTTTTTGTGAAATTATGTTGTGATGGACAGGAATTCATTGCGTAGCGCTAATTGATAACAACACTCATTACAATAAAACTAATGTATTAACAAAAACATTCAATTTACAAATTAATGAAATAAATTAACCAACGATCTTAGCTAAATTCGAGAAATCTGGCCACGTATCCTCTGTCTCGTTAGCAGGCAAAAATTTTTTGTCCATCTTTATGTCCTTTAGAATGGGCATAGAATTCGTACTTGTGTTTTTTTCTTCGGGTCTTATCATCTCCCCTTTGTTGATTCTCTGATATTTGACGATTAGTTCTAGAACTTCGTGTTGCATTCTTAGTTTAATGTCTGTTGTAAGGTTCTTCATGGCGTTGCCAACGTATTGGCCGAAGACAAAATCTTCACTGACTTGTCGCGAGAGGAATTCTCTGCCAAGTTGTATGATGACGTCTTTGACGAGATTGGTAGCTGTTGTGTTGGACACATTGTGTGTGACCGCTTTAGGAGGGTGTTTCCAGTGCACCTTGTCGTATTTCGGTCGGATGGGAGGGGGGCCGATGGCGACGGAAATCACTTCATCGTTATCGATGTCGTCTTCTTCTAGAGGGGTTAGATGTCCTGATGGCTGGAAAGGGAATTATTTGAGCTGCATATTTAATTAATGTAGAGGGTTTTTTTTTGTAAGTTTCTAAGAGTTACCGCTGCTCTGGCCCATAAAGGAAGCGCTTTGTTGGAACAAAAGTGGGTTTTAGTCAGTAAAAGTCAGACACTCCCCTTTTGTTGCACCCATAGACGGTGTACAGTGAACTATGTATTTTTTTGTGTGGCCCTAGTTTATTTTTTTTCATCCTAATTTCAAAGTCTGTTTACCTGACCATTTGTTGAAATTATTGATGTGAAATTACTAATTATAAAACGTAATGTGTACATGATTCAGACAGTAGAAATGAAATTTAAAGCTTTGCTTAATTTAAGACTAGTTGTGTGAGCGTCTGCAGAATATAATTTATATAAAGACAAACTTACCTTTTTCCTAAACTCTCTAGCTCGTGGCGTGGTGACCCGTCTCTTGGCTTCAGGTTCAGGTAGCATATGTCTCTTGGAGTGATAGTGTACAGTTCTTCGAGGATCGCGTTCGTTGACGCGTATATCTCTTCTTTCCTCCCTAGAGGTGGTCCAAGCTGCCTGTAAAGTTTGGAAGGTCAATCTCAAGAAGGATTTTTTAGTTTAAAACTATAGCTCTTTCATGATGATTGATTGGTGAACATAATAGTCCATTAAAATCAGTCATAGAAGCCTTGAAAGAAGAAAGAAGAAAGAAAATACATTTATTGACACAAGACCACAAAACACAACTACTACAAATTATATGGTTGTGCCAAATTGACCCCAGTTCAACAGTTATGCCAGATAACAAGTGCCTGACGCTGATTTTCAATGGATGAATGTTTTAAACAGAAAAATATCAAAAGCCTAATCACATTTAAAATTGTCTCTTCGAGAATCTTATAACTTTATTATTGACCTTGAGTTTTTTTTTTGTGGTTATCTTTGTTGATTCTGACTTGTATGATATAACTATGTAGTCTTGAAACATTGAAATAAATCTGCATGGATATAATATACGGCATGGGTTTTAGATAACCGTACAGATGATCGTAAATCTACATAATCCTGCAACAGTTCTAATCTTAAATCACCAGAAAAATAAAATACTCACAATAAACACAGGTGAAAGCACTAAAAACAATATAGACAACTTTTTCCCGTCCATTGCTACCGGCAACAAATCGACGACTGCGGTGACCACACATTAGGAACAACAAAGACTTGTTTATTTACAAAATAAGAGTTGTCCCACTGACGGCACAATGACTGGTCCAGGTAAACAAGATCGATATGAGAAATTCTTTACGAACAAACATAAAGTAACCAGATGAGGTGTCTATTTCAGTTGTAGGAATTGTTTGTATCAGTGTCGTGTGTCATTCAGTTGTGTTCCTTATTTTTCCTGTAAGTGTATGGCTTGAAGTTGTAAACGTATGGATTGGTTTCGATCGTCCTGTGTTTTGAGAGAATGGTCTATTGCTAATGCTTTATGTGGTCACTGTAATTTGGAAACGGTGCGTCGTTCAATTTTCGAAAACCATTTGAGGAATCTAAAGATCACTTTCAGTTGCCTAGCAACCAACTTCTTTGTTATAATCTCCGTAAGTGTGAAACGCGATGTTCCCGCGAATTTTCTACAAAACATCTGTTTAAAATGTAAAAGCATAAAACGTTAATGGAATTTATACGGAACCCATAAAACTTTTAAGTGGGATCGTTTGTATTCCCACCAAATCGTAACAGGACCAAGATACGTGACCTCTGCGAGTTAGGCAATTCACCCCGTTCACGTGTGAATGTTGGATAAAGAAGGGGGTGAGGGAGATCAGGATATAGTGGACTCATCATATGTTGCCACGTAGACGAAGTTGTACAAGTCGAAAACAGCCTCCTTTCGCGATTTAATTAGATCCCAGCTTTAATTGAAAATATGTTCTAACATCAAATACGCAAATAAATGGTTTGTACACGCACTCGTAGCGTCAGACTAAAAGGTTAATGAGGTTTTGAGATTAATTAAAATGTATATAATTGCTATCTTTAATGGTAGGTTGTTTATTTACTTAGACAGTCTATTCCTGGGAGGGTTATTAAAATAAGTTAGAGTATTATTTGTTTAATTTATTTGATAATAATATTTATTTTATCAAAAAAAAAAATTAGATCGAGGCGTTCGAATTTAGAATACATTTTTTTTTTGTTTTAGGAGATGATCTGTTTTATTTGTTAATATATATTTTTTTCTCCAACCGTACTTTCGTTAATCAAGTCACGTAGGTATCGTAAGCAAATTCAGCGTTTAACTTAAGTGAAAACTTACGTTTGTGAGTTACTAAGTAAGCGCTTACACGAGTGATATCCATTTAATTAATTCTAATTATACTTTTGTTGGAGATTCTCGTCTTCACGTGCTACGAAGGACTTTATGGAGTTAAATTTGGAAATTATTTTTTTTTAATGATAAATGATAAATGATATTTATTTTGCAAATAGGTTGAAATCAACACTTTTACACGTCAACACATTTTTTTTAAATAAAGAACGAGATGAGGTCGTCATTTCCTAACTGACTACCTTGAGAAGAAACGCCGAAACAAACTCAAGGGTCACAGTCTCTTTTAGAGTCCAGACATAAAAAGAGATTACATACTTAAGTATGGATGAGCAATGTAGGCTTGTGTCTGAAATGACCTTTTGAGGAAAGTGTCATACAAGTTTGAATGGACCTGTCCAGTCAGCTGTTAAGCATTTGTCGGTCTTCGTTGAACTCAACAGTAACATAGGAGCTCAACAATCCGACGAACATACCAGCAGAAAAGACATTTGGGTAGGCCACTTATAATATTCAAACTGTCAGACATAATTAAATTCTTAAACATAAAAGTAAATAAAAACAAAAAGTAAACCCACATTGTTCACGCACTCACAAAATAAAATGCATCTACTTTAAACAGTAGGTTTACATGTCAATAAGAAAATAAATATAATAAAAAAAAAAGAATGTCATAACTAATAGAATTATTACATGTCAATAATTCTGTACAATAAAATCAGGAAAAACAGTAGCATTAGTAGTTTTTTTTTTTTTTTTTTTTGGAACAGCTTACTCCCAAGCCTTTTTATCTGCTAGATAGTCTTTAACTGAATAATAAGCCTTGCTTAACAACGTCTGTTTAACAAATAGTTTGAATTTATTAAGACTCAAATCTTGAATATGGCTAGGAATTTTATTATAAAAACGTACACCTTGGCACTTAAAGGAGCCATTTATCTTTTGGAGCCTGGTAGCTGGAACGACTAATCTGTGTTTATTCCTTGTGTTAATATTATGAATATCACTATATTTTTTAAACAAATGTGGATTTTTGTGTACATACAATATATTTTCATAAATGTACTGACCTGGAACAGTCATAATTTTAATTTCTTTGAACATATCTCTGAGAGAGTGTCTGGGGCTAAGCTTGTAAACTGCTCGAATAGCTCGCTTCTGCAGAACAAATACAGTTTGAATATCAGCGGCATTCCCCCACAGAAGAATACCGTATGACATCACACTATGGAAATAACTAAAGTAAACTAAACGAGCTGTATCTACATCCGTTAAGTAACGGATTTTTCGAACCGCGTACGCTGCAGAACTGAGCTTTTTCGACAACTTTTCTATGTGTGGGCCCCACTGTAACTTGGCATCCAAAGTGATACCTAGAAAGACAGTGGTATCCACAGGGCGCAACTCTTCGCCCTTCATCAATACACTGGTTTCAACCTGCCTAACATTAGGAAGTGTAAATTTTATGCATTTAGTCTTTTTCTCGTTTAAGAGCAAATTATTTGCATTGAACCAGTGTAGAATTTTTGAGACCGCGCTATTTACATTGTCCGTCATTAGCTGCTGGCGTTTTAGTTTGAATAAAAGTGAAGTATCATCTGCAAACAGCACTATCTCATGATTATCCCTTACGAGGTAAGGTAAGTCATTTATGTAAATTAGGAATAGAAATGGGCCAAGAATTGAACCCTGCGGAACTCCCATTTTAAGTACAGACCCCGGAGATCTTTTCCCGTTAACATCAACTTTCTGAATCCTATCACTTAGGTATGAAGCAATAAGATCCAGTGAAGAATTTCGTATTCCGTAGTGGTAAAGTTTCCTGATCAAAGTTTCATGAAAAACGCAGTCAAATGCTTTGGATAAATCACAAAAAATACCCAAAGCATCACACGAGTTCTCCCATGCGTCAAAGATATGACCAAGAAGTCCAACACCGGCATCGGTTGTTGAACGACCCCTTGTGAAACCAAACTGTTTATCGTGTAATAATTTATGTTTATTAAAGAATCTCTGCATTTGAATAAGAATTATTTTTTCAAAAATTTTACTAAATGTAGGAAGCACTGAGATAGGTCTATAATTAGTGGGGTCTGAAGTGCTACCTGATTTAAATAAAGGTATTATTTTGCTATTCTTCATAAGATCAGGAAACTTACCTGACTCAATACAATTATTGAAAATATATGCTAAGGTGGGTGCAACAGTGTCAATAATAGACCTAGCAACGTCCACCGAGTTACCCCACAGGTCAGCAGTTTTTTTTACATTTAAAGTTTTAAAGGTTTTAATAATATCCCCGCTATCAACGCGCTGAAAATGGAAATCTGGGATACATGCGTTTACATTTTGCTTTAGTAAACCTTCAGCAATTGAAGGTGATGCGTCTAAAGAACTTGTCGTTGAAACGGGAATATCCGCAAAGAATGTTTCAAATGCTGTGGCGACATTTAAATCTAATTTAACTAATTTGTCCTCAATAACTAAGCTATAATCATTATTCTTGGCGCTGGATCTTCCCGTTTCACTATTAATAATGTCCCAAGTCATTTTAATAACATTATTACTATTTTTTATTTTTGCACTCAGATAATGTGACTTGGCTAAGGCGCAAACTTTTTTAAAGAGTTTTGAATATTTTTTTACATACGCGTTGAACTCCGGTGTGTTAACAAACGACCGTTCGTTATACAGCTCATAGAGGCGCTTTCTGCTCTTATGAATGCCAATGGTAGCCCATTCACAAAATGATGCGCCACCATCGACTGTGATGGTCCTGGGAATAAAGGTAGACTCAAATTGTTGACAATACAAGGAAAAAAAATTGTTATACAAGATGTTAGGATCATCACAAACTGATAAAGAAGGTAGCCTGTTACGGAGTTTACTTTTAAAGCATTCTAATCGACCTGTAGTTTTAGGATTAATAGTGATATTTTTTCGGACACATTTGCTATTTTGATTTTGTATAGTTATCATCTGACCACAGTGGTCTGAGTCGAGTAAATTTATAATTTCTTTTTTGGTGGGTACAATATCTGTGTAAATGTTATCCAGACATGTGGCTGTAGAACACGTAATTCTGGTAGGCTCCAGGAATAGGTGGTCTAGATTATATGATTGAAACAAACTTTTAATTCTAATACAAGACCCTGAATTGTCTAATAAGTTTATATTAAAGTCGCCACAAACAAGAATACTTTTATTACAATTTGAAATTTTGTGCAGCACCTCATCCATAACTTTTTCAAAAGAATCATATAATCCAGAGGGTGGTCTGTATACACTTAATACAATAAACTGTTCCAATTCTACACATGCTATTTCTATTGACCGTTCAACAGACAGGTCCACTATATCTCTACGTTCTTTGAATTTAAGCTGGTTATGCAATATAATTAATGAACCACCATGTATAGCATTTACTCTGCTGAACGAGCTACCAACCTGGTGATTAGAAAAATTAAATATTAATTGATGGCTTTTTAGCCAATGTTCAGTGACACACAGAATATGAACTTCATTGCAATTCAAGAATAATTCTACTTCTAATTCTTTTCTTAAAAAACCTTGAATATTTTGATGCACCAAGTTGATATTATTAAAGGGTTTAGTATTGAGGTATATGATGTAGATGGTTTTGGAATAAAATATGGAATTCTAGCAACTCAATATAGGAAAGTCATGATGATCTCATGGTTTCTATATAGGTTCGATTTTAGATCAGATAAGTACCAATCTATCTATTCTAAACTACAATGTACAGACATGTAAAATTTACTAATCGAATATTAACCTTCTAGTATTGTGATAAGGTTGAAAAAAAATTAAAAAAAAAATCACATATCGAGGTAGGTTTATGTGCTGGCGTCTGTACTTTATAATTATATCTTGGACACCAATGACTGAATAAAAGAGAATGGAAATATCTTGAAGAATATTTTAACCGACCTCCCAAAAAAAGACGAAGTTCTCAATTTGGGATGTTATAATATAATGTTACTTTATTGATAGTTAAGGAAAAATAATCACTTCTACAAATAACAAGTCTTGTAGAATACTTCAAAAGGTCCCTGACAACCATGCAATTCAAAACTGAATACAGAAGCCTGAGCAAAGTGCACGACGAAGGTCTAAAACAATAAATGGCGAAGTGCAATCTCAGATGAAAAGCCTTAGAAATACTGCTTCATTACGTTGCACATTGCTTGAACTCGAGTGTTCCAGGATTCTTAAGCTCCATGGCTTGAAGTTCTAAGACTGTAGGTAAACAATTAGATGACACTATACATCTAAACATAGATAGTAAACAAATGTTTTAAAATAAAGGGTATACGTGGAATATCGTGAAAATACCACTACCGCCGAGAGTGCAGCTGTAGGCTTAGCATGGCGATTCTATATCTATTCTGTCAAGAAAAGACAAAGCTCTTTCTGTCAATGTCAACATGTTTCCTGCCCGAGCATGGAGCGACCTGTCAACTCGCATATAATCACTTATAAATTTTTATCGATCGAAGAAAAGAAAAATTCCTTCAAAAAATGTCAAAAGAAATCCTACGTCAATCTGTCACTTTTCTGTCATTGTGTCCATTCTCCGGTAGACAAAACTTGTTTCTACGGTTGCCACGCTAAGCCTGCAGGAGGGAGTGTCAGACTTTTACTGACTAAAACCCATTATGTTCACTCTAAAGGACCCTATGTGCCAGGGCCATGGTAACTCTTGCGAACAACCCAGTTCCGATGTCTTAAAAATTTAAATAAGTCTGAAACAGAGTCTCTTAGAGTTGCTTTCAAAAATGTAAATCCATGACCTTTAGAATAGACTGAAATTGGGACGCCCCAAATAATTCAGGTATATACCTAGTTCAGTAATCAATATGGCAGACATGTGCCACTTAAGATGTACTGTTCGCGGAAAACAGCATACCATATGCAAGAAGAATTATAGAAGTACCACTACGGATTTCATTCATCGTCACGACCTTAGATTTTTTCAAGTATGTCGGGGTCGGCTTCCAGACTAGCATGGAGCGATAACTACCTACCTGATCTTAACTCAGTTATCCGGGCAACCCCTCGTTAAGACTAGTTGTCAGGCTTTCTGGCATCTGAAAATGACAGTCAAGACCACCATTTCAACGAGCCTTCCGAAACACGGACAAAATCGCCATAACATAGATGGTCACCTATTCATGGTCGAGCAATTGCGTAGATTTAAATTAGTCACGAGCTTTTCTTCACGGAATATATCGTTAATTGATGAATTTGTTGACCCCACTGATCAGATGTTAAGGTTTAACGCTAATAAATAATGGCTGTCATTGAACATCCTTGGCAGTCGTTACGGGTAGTCAGAAGCCAGTAAGTCTGACGCCAGCCTAACCAAGGGGTATTGGGTTGCCTGGGTAACTGGGTTGAGGAGGTCAGATAGGCAGTCGCTCCTTGTAAAATACTGGTACTCAGCTGAATCCGGTTAGACTGGAAGCCGACCCCAACATAGTTGGGAAAACGCTCGGGAGATGATGTCAAGTTCGATTACACAGACATCACAAACTTGGACTTCTGTAATCTCCCTTGAATTAAGAAGCCTTAACCATATTCGGGCGAGATACGGTATCAATATTACTGGAGGCCTCGAGATATGATACGGTTGATTGAAGACATGTTCCACGCAGCTATTGTTTTGACTGACGTGGGTTCTGTATTAATTACAAGGTAAAGGATAAAGGATTTATTCTCTGGTACCTTGAAATTAAACTTAAAGGTAATTTTGTGTTTATTTTTTGATAATTATAATGTTGCGTGTTTGGAAAATTCTACTCGAGCGGTCGGCTGTTGACTGCTCGAGCCGTCGCGCTATCACAATTGAATGCAACATTTTTTTTCGGACTAAGGAGGTCGGAGAGCTGTCGACTGCTCTAGCGCATTCAGCGGCTCGAGCAGTCGGTGTAGGCATCGCGACCGCTTCAGCAGTTGACGGCTTGAAGCGGTCGCGTCAGATCGCGGTATTAAGCAGTCGATCTCAACTGCTTGAAGTAGTCCGTGTACGGCCTCACATGTGTTTATTTTGATGTTATCTGGTCTTACGTAAATGTTAAAAATTACGTTTAATAACATTTATTTGCACTGAGGATAACGTCCTTACTAAAATTCAATTATATTAGAATTCTGATTCATCAAAGTTCACTGACATACAAGTTAATGGCATCAATTCATGACGTCATCATTCTTCCACGTAAAAACAAAATAGAATCGAAACAAAAACTCAATTTCCATTCACAATGACACGGTTAAAAGCTCCCTGTACCAATCAAACAGAAAAATGTTCCCTGAAAAATTAATAAACAATGCTTTCCATTCTAACTCAATCTATTTGACTTCCCCCACAGGTGTGGTGCTACAAAAAATCTCAAACACCACATATGACCGACCCGAAGGCCTATATGTGTTACCAGTGTAAGTTGAACCGCCGACCTTCTTGGAACGTAAAGGGTTGTGGAAAAAACGGGAGGTGTTCGAGGCCTGCTAGGGGTCTTGGTTGAGTGGTACATTTTTGTAGTTGCGATATGGAGGTTGGAGTGTCGTGGTATTTACCTCAAACATTTTGAGTGTGACTTATATTCGTAATTCGAACGTGTGGTTTTGAAAATTTGCTTTCTTTATCGGTTGAAATATGGCTGCTTTAACAAAAGCTAGATTGACGAAAATAGTTTTTTTTTTATATTATAAGTAGTCTTTATAATGCGCCCTGTATCTGCCTTCATAACCATAATTCTCTTTCTCTATTTAGTTCCGACTCCATTTCATAGATTGCGGGTCAGTTTCACCACCTACGAATAAGCTCCAGTTAGTTTATTTGGTAGATAATTTCATACGAATTCTGTTCCATTTTTGAATTTAATCGGTAGAGTAGCTATTCGGACATCGTGAAACAGCCTCTGCATATCAAAGTTCAATATTATCGCTGCTTGTATGCAATATTCGCCGTGCATTATGAGGTATATCCCCATATGAGATCTACCATCAGGTATCGACCTCGTCAAGTCATGAATAAATGAGTTGTCAGTGATTGTGTTGAAACATTCACGCGCCGGCCGACGGATTTCGTCTGGCTTTACCATTTTATATAATTCACTTTACGATGTATGTAGTTTTTGATGTATTGGTTCTGTAGTGCAGTTGAGGCTGGAACTTGGTATATATGGATTAGGAGGGATACAAACGTATAAGTATGTATATATACGTGTTAAGTGTATATATTTATATAGGATTTCTTCCTTTCAGTTCACATAGTCTGTCTATATATTTTTTTATTCAAATTCTCCACATGGCCTGCTGGAAGAGATTTCTTAAGAAATAAGCAGTGCCTTTGTGTTGATTGTTCTAATTTGATTCTTATCTCATGAACTGTGTACATAAACCATTTAATTAAAAAATAAAATTTCAAATGAGCTCATTTTAAAATCAAATGTCTTTCGTTCCAGTGAATGGTTTTTGAAACGCTAATGACGGATTTTGTGATGTCTTTATTATTTTTAAGGGTTTATTTTAGAGTAGCAATAAAGGTTTTGTTGGTGGACAACCTCTTTAATAAATTCTGAGAATCTCAACACTTCATACATTTATATTAAATCATTGAGTTGGTCTGTCTCTCTTTTCGTGGTAGACTCACAAACTAAAGCATCGATTTTTAATCGATTGACTTTTTCCATTACTATATACTTTTGGAACGCAACTGTCGCGAGCCTCAAAAACATTTCTAACGAGCGACCGACGGATTAAAAGTGTTTATGTTTAAAAATTTTAGTATTATTATACATAGATAGTTATTAAAATGATCTTCCCATTCAATAATATTGTGATCTATTAAACTGAACAGATCAATACGAATCATTATTGTTTACTATAACTGTCCATTGTCGCTTATTTTAGTTTACAATTGTAGAAACGAGTGGGAAGTTGTATCAGTCATGTATTGTTAGTTAGCCTATTGTAAATATTTCATTGTTTACTATTGTCATCGGATCTATTGTACTATTTTAGCTTCTTTAGTCTAGTACTGCATGTAGTGTCACCAAATATACAAATACTAGTTGAAGAGCTGGAAGACATTTTTGAGCAGGTGTTTGAGAAAAAGAGAAAACTTGCCCTATAAGTAGGTAATCAGCAATATCGCAATACAGAACTACACAGACCTGGTTGCCGAGTACTTAGTAGTAATGTTTTTTAATACTCTTTTATTAGCTTCACTTGTTAATATGTCATCATCATCTCTTCAGCCTTTACCCAACTATGTTGGGGTCGGCTTCAATTCTAACCGGATTTAGCTGAGTACCAGTGTTTTACGTGGAGCGACTGCCTATCTGATCTCCTCAACCCAGTTATCCGGGCAACCCAATACCCCAAACCCCTTGGTTAGACTGGCGTCAGACTTACTGGCTTCTGACTACCCGTAACGACTGCCAAAAATGTTCGATGACAGCCGGGACCTACACTTTAACGTGCCATCCGAAATACAAATACAAATCACTTGTTAATATGTATGTAAGAAAATAATGTTGTCCCCGTAATTAATGAAGTCCCGCGATGCTAGGTAACCTGACGCTTAGCATCGCGACGCTAGGCGTCCTGACGCTTGGCATCCCGACGGTAGGCGACACGACGCCGACGTTTGGCACTGCGACGTCGAGCGTCCTGGCGCTCGTCCCCATGACGACAGGCGTCCCGACGCCAGTGCCCACGACGCCAGGCTTCCCGACGCTTGGCACTACAACGCTGGACGTCCCAATGTAAGTCTCCGCGATGCTAGATGACTTGACAGACCCAGAAACATTTATGTGCGACACAGTGCCGTACACACTGGTGGAATATCACCTTATGAATTGATCACTGTATTTGATAATGCGCCATCTAAAACAATACCAAACCATTACCACTTATAACCATTTCCAAGAATATAAACTAATATACATACGATATTCCAACATTCACATCAGTGCAAACAAATCACAAAACTGTGCATTCAATTGTTTGCTAGTACAATATTGCTATTCTCAGAATAGAGTCTTACGGTATGAATTCCCACTGACGTTATATATGAAGTATAAATTAGACTAGCTAGTCAATACTTGAAATAAATTATTATCTTTATTTAGGCAGTTGGTAATGCGTCTAGGCCGATTCCATCACATTTCCTTTGATGGTAACATGGGTAACATAATATAGTCATAACTATACATAAAAAAGAATCCCTATTTCCCTGTGTCACGCCATCATGAATGAACGGCTGGACCAATTTCACTTTTTTGTATTTATTGTTGTCAGGAGGAGAATCATATGAAAGAAAGAAAAAAAAAACAGTATAACGTCGGTACAATCAGTTTCTTATACTCGTATATTCGTATAAAAATCTTAAAATCCTGTCATTAAATTGTGTCTATGTTCTGCATTAAATTTAAGCAAGCTAAGAATATTATTTTGATTTTCCGTATCGTTTAGTGCAGCTACTAGTCTTCTGATATATTAATAACTCTTTTGGATAATAGAACATTAAGTTTTGATTCCCTTGTTACAAATCCTGGTCTTAAAAAAGTACCGCCTTTAACACGAAGAACAAACTTAATAGTCTAAATGTAATACTAAAGCCGGTACTTTTTGAGATTACGTTTTGTAATAAGGGGTTTAAGTTCCACGCAAATTCACCCCGACGATACAATATACAACAGTAACATTGTTTTATTTCTACCCCAAAGTGAAAACTAACTGTATCCTAAAATATCTGAAATATTCAAAGTGATGCTCTCGTCCTCCGCTGATGGTATTCCGTAGATCTCACAAAAGCGTGTAATTCTGAAAATTGCACCTTCCACACTGTATGAATTGAATATGCAACGGAAAGTAGTGTTGCAGAATTTTAAAATAGAAGAAAATTACTTTACTTTTGTTAGTTTGAATAATTTCTGTACGGATTTTAGGTTGAATGACATTTTCAGGTTAGTAATTTGTACATCTTGTGGCTTTTCGAATAAATTAGTTTGAAACTACATATTTATATAAATTAGTAGGTATGAAAGTTAGATTTCACGGTTTGTTTTCTATAGCAGAAGAGAAAAATAAATTAATTCAATAAAAAACCATTCGCCACGATATTGGTTCATTCGTTTTGAAGCTATGGTGAGACGTATTAATACATACAGCGGTAGAACTTATAACACCCCTCTTTTAACGTTGGGGGTTAAAAATGGTAAAAAAGATACCTATACTTTATACATGGATGTAAAAAAACTTCCCTGTAGAAATTTCTATGACAAATATCATCATTAGATAATATCAGAGCCAAAAATAGATGTACCTACTTATATTATTTTCTCTAGTTAGGTAAATATAAAATACACGCAACTCTAAACAACAACTGCTATCGAACCCCACAACTACCCTCTAAAACATACCATTAAAAGTTCACAATACCCTCACTTGTACAACTACCCTTACCTGCAACCTGTCCTAACCAATATGGCCGCCAAACGTGAAAATCCCGCCGTGATCTGTACTGACACAAACAACTGGAGGGTACAGGCAACTCCAAAATTCTTGAGTACAAAGTTTGTCACTTTTCATTTTCGTGCACGAATGTATTTGGAAACAATCTCTGATGGGAGTTTTAGGCGTTTTGTTTAAATACCCCGTACAGATGTTCGTTGAAATTGGCGATAAGGAAATGGGATATAAATAAGGATGAGAAAGATTAATGTTGGAAACGTTTTTGTGTTGCTCAGCTGGAACGTCAACCGTTTTAAATTGGCAGTAGAAAAACAAAAAAAAAAAACAATTACTATAATTCTCATATGATATCAAAAAGCGTTTAAAAAATATTGGAATTGTTTGGAGATGCTGGGATTTGAACCCAGGACTTTCAGCATGCGAAGCAGACACTCTACCACTGAGTTACATCCCCGATAGACATTAATTTCGAAATTACGGATCTATTAGCTGGGAAGGCTTAAAGCTTGCGATAAAATTAAATTAAAATGTTTTAATTAATTAATTGCTTAAATTAATTCTCTTGTTGTAAATCACATAATCTATTAAGTTACATAGACGTACCTGCCTTTTTTGTTATCATTAAGGATACTCTCCTAAGGACCAGTTGCATAATGTCCAAATAGCCACTATCTACCAAATAACTAACTTATTTCTATTTATTCGTAGGTGTTGAATCAGGCACTAAGACTAAATTAATACCTATAAACAGGAAACTTCTCTCTGTGACGATTATACCTTTCATAAACTATGATCCGAGAATAATCATAATTATACATATATACATATTTTGAATTGACCTGTACTTCTGATAATTTTATTTAAACCCTCACCTAACCTGCGTCACTTCTTTTGTTTCACACTGGGGTACAAAGACACCGCAGTTTATCCACCTTTGGTAAAATATGACTTGACCAAGTGTATCATTACAAGTCCTCTTAAATAAAATAAACAATAAAACAAAAGGAGGTTAGAGCTCAAGAGTGGTGTAATATCGCTTGTCGCCGCAGTAACGGGGTACTGCGAGACCCCGGCGTGCCCCGGCTTAGTTTACTGCTCGTATAAATCACTTGAATTGTTGAATGTGCGTGAAAAGCCGCGGACTTTTGTTGTATGTGCCCGCGTATAGACGGAAGAGTTTTAATGGCCCCTCGTTTTGTCAAAGAATTGGATTTGGAAGTTTATCGTGTATGGGTAAACTTTGATGGAAGTTATCGCTTTCAATATGTGGATTTATAAAACTGTATTTTTGTTCACAATTTTTAAAAAGTGGTTTGAGGCTTTTTGTTGTCTTATTTATGAAAAAAAAAATGTATTAACTTTATAAGCTTTGGTTTTTGCTATATACCTACATGTGTGTATGTTTGTTACCTCTTCACGCCGAAACGGCTTAATGGATTTTCATCAAACTTAATACTGATATAGGTCAGACGTCAGAATAAAATATAGGCTACTTTTTATCCGGGTTTAGTTTCTCCAGGAAGTGAGCGAAACCGCTGGGAGAAGCTAGTATGAGATAAAACTAAAAGTATTTAAAATAGTTCCTAATTCAACTTAGACCAAGCCCCGCATTGCAATGCAAGCCGCGGCCAATCCCATTTGTTAAATTTGCGCTGAACTATTTGGACGAGGTTTTCGCATTGCTATGTTTCTGTTACCCATAGATCATGTGTCTTGCTTGTAATAACGCTAACAATAGCGGTAATGGTTCACAAATATTTATAGTTTGTCGGCCATTTGTTAAAATTCAAGTGGTGTTTTGTCTGATGTAAAGGCTGTGTGTTGTTCGAGATTTATTTGTTCGTTTTTGTTTTAATGTCTCAAAATATGTGCTCGTTTTGGCTCGTGGTTTATTTCACGACTAAATAACATGATAAAATTTAATTTGTATTTTCAAATCCAGTTGCACTAAAAACGAGGGAATTACAGATTCTTATTAATATTATCATTGTGTAAAAGCGAAGGTAAGCGTCGCGATGGAAGTAACGTAACATGCGCGAGCGGACAAGTATCGCCAGCGTCGAGCAACTGTTTTGGTTGGCGCAAGACCGGGATAATTTCGCTGAGCTGGCGGCCAACCTCCAGTAGTGGAGAGGCACCAGAAGGAGAAGAAGAACCGCAAAATAATTTCTGTTGGAATTCTTATGATAACATGATATTATTTAACAATTGATGATGATGATTTTACAAAGTAATTAATAAATTAACGTTTAGGTATCTACCCTATTTAATTTGAAACCTATTTTATTTAATTTGAAATTCTTAACCGACCAACAAAACATATATATTACATACCTACCTTAAAGTGTATTCCTCGAAAAACTATTGAATATTAAACACCAACAATATTATAATATAGCTTATAACGTTACATCCACATACGTGCATGTAATAATCCTCTTTATTACATAGTCAATGAGACTATAGTCGCGTGATTATCACATACAGTACCATGTTTTATTCACAGGTTGACCAGAATACTGAGGTAGCACAGAGTATTGCTAACGATGAGGTTAATTAGTAGATTATACGTAGGGTGACCGTCCCCTTAATGTTTCTAAGGCCCAATTTCACTGACAGTTGTTTCCGTAATCGGTTGGTGAAATGAAGACAGTCTTTTTTTCTACGCAGGCAGAAGTAATACTTATATATTTTTTAATGTAAATTAGAACAAAATGATTTCTATTTTCAAAATATAGTTCTTAACTTTTTCAATTATTAAGGGCCAGTTTCACCGGTTACGAAGAGCCACTATGAATCAGATAAATTCAAAAATAGAACAGAATTTGGATGACATTATCTGCCAGATAAAGTATCTAGAACTTATCCGTAACCGGTGAAACTGGCCTAAATGTCGCAAGGACTATAAGTCATTAGTGCAACTATTAGCAAAGTATGCATCGATGCTTGTATTTGTTACAAGTTTTGCAAAAGAATTGGCTATTTTTATTGTAATAATGTATATTTTTTTACTTAATAGTTTTTAAAGAGCTGCTCTAAGCTCTAGACAAAAATGGAGAATGCAAGAAACCATTTTCTAAAAATTATATGACAGATAACAAAGTCCAACTATAGAAATGCATGTTTCCGCGAATGTCTATCTTATTGATCGACGTTATTTAAGACAAAACAGACATGTCTATATACATATGTACATATTTTACTGAGGAGATTGTTACGTCACTTCTTGTTCCCAGAAAAACACATAGGAAGTGGTGAAGGGAGGCCTCTTGGGGGCTGTCTTCTTCATCTTACTCTTATTGATCTATTCATTTTTTAAATTTTTTGAACTATAAAAGGCAATTGTTTTGCAACCAAGTTTGGAATAATTATTGAGAGTATGTGTTTGAGAATACAATAAGATTGGCAGATTTTAGCAGTATGAAATCATGTCTAAATCGTGGTGACCTAGTGGTTAAAGCACCAGCCTCTAAAATATGAGTGCGCGGGTTCGATTCCAGGTCAGGCAAGTACCAATGTAACTTTTCTAAGTTATATGTACTTTCTAAGTTTATCTTGGACACCAATGACTGATTAAAGGTGAAGGAAAACATCTCGAGGAAACCTGGACTGTAAAGTCTGAAATCACCAACCCGCATTGAGCAAGCGTGGTGATTAACGCTTATTCCTTCTCTGTGTGAGAGGAGGCCTGTGCTCAGCAGTCGTACAATAAGAAAGTCTGATGATGATGATGAAATCATCTCTAATCTGTTTGACGGTTTTTGACATAGAGCCGATACTTCTAACATCGATTCACATACCACTGGAATATGAAGTTAAAACGTCGAGAAAACCTTTTAGGTCACAAAGGAATTCAATAATACAAATAAATACGTGTTCCTCACTTGAAGTACCTCCTACTAAAACGTCCGGTAAGCCGCAGGGAGTACATGTAACGATAGGTAGTAAAACGTCGCACTTTTACTGCTCTGCACTTTTGACGACTTATTCTGTGAAGAATGTTGCTTGGTCGAATGCATTTCAAAACGTTAGGTTGCGATGTTCTAGTTGTTTAGATGTTGGTTTAAAAGTAAGGTATTAATAATTATAGCGTCTAGAACGATTTTCGGCCATGACGGTTGTTCTCTCTTGTGTAGAGCACAAGCATTGCGCGGTCACAGGCGCACTCTCTCCCTCAATCTCCTAGCTCAATGGGTCAGCAATCTGACACGATCGGAGAGAGATCAGGTGCAGAACCGTCATAGATTTGAATTGAACCGTCGTCTTCAATGCAAGGGTGTATGAATCATCAACTTGCAGATTCTGGGCTGCTTTTTGTATGTATGTAATGATTCAGAATATATCGCTGAGAGCTTGCTTAAGAGCCCCCGCAGACCACAGACTTTTTATCGGCCGATAGTTTGGTCGGGCTCTTAATCAGTAGCAAGTGCGCACACTATGACGATTTGGTATCGGCCGATAAACAAGTTTGATGGGCTTCCCGATTCAATTCAAACTAAACTGTCGGCAAACTATCGGCCGACCGTATAATCAGTATTGGCTCCCTACCATACGCGCACACACGACGATTTTTTAGTCGGCCGACTAAGCCAATAGTTCAGTTCGCTCCGAGCTTGACAGCGAATGGTCGGCCGCGCGTGTTTTGTAAAATGGCGTCGCCCAACTCTCAGTCGCTGAATCTATGTATGTAATGTATCCAACAGTCGGCTGACTGTTGGATAGTTTGCGCACTCATCACCGACTGAACTGTTTAGTTGGCTCGGTGTGCGTACTAGCAGACCAACCCGATTAAACTATCGGCCGATAAAAAGTCTGTGGTCTGCGGGGGCTCTTAAAGATATTAATAATCACACTGTGTCCTAAGCACCTTTCCATCATTGACACGGAAATTAGTGAATATATTTTTTGCATTATATTAAGAGGTACTTACATACCTCTTCTTCAAACCTGGAATAGTTCTCCAAATGAAAGCTTAAGCTCACATCGATGTATTTACGAGTGGACTGATACAGCCGGACGGAGAACATAAAACGACCCATTTTATGGTGTCAGGCTCCGGACGGCGCGCCGTGAAGATATAGCTTAAATGGAATTTTTAAACGAAAAATCTAGAAATTCATGGCCTAGCTTTAGCGCCTATGTGTTTATTTTTAGCTATATTTTGCTAGTACAACAGTTTGAGTAGCGACAAGTGAACGCAGGGGAGAATGCTTTGTCGTTTATTGGGGCAATGCTATTCCCCTGTGCTTGTCTATGTGGTCGATCCTTCGTGACTGAGAATCATGCTAATCCATGCATATCCATGCTAGAGAATCATACTTATTTATCCATGCATGCACATGTATATGCTTTAATGATTTTATCTTCACCAGTTCCCTTACATTGTCCCTAATAATCAACTTAAACTTGGTTGACAATGAGTCCTCTCCCTTGGTCATTCGTGCTGTAATTCCTCAGTTAGCAGGCATCAAAATAGGTAGTCGTAAAATATTTACTTTAATCGGCTTAGCAATTCTAGAGGTTACCACGAAAAAATAGAATTGTAATAACAACTAGTCAAATTCAATACTTTTATAGAACTGTCAAAAACGGTTACTCTCTATGCAATTTGTAGGAAACCACCACATATGACGTCACAGATTTTTTCACATCAATTTATAGACTTATTTCGATTAAAATATCAATAAAAAAATAAAAACCGTTTTCGATTCAAAACGATAAATTAAACTGACATTATTTTAAGATGCTTTACAAAATGAATATGATAAAGTAGTTTATTTATGACCTAGTCCGCATCCCAATTGGGTCCAAAAACTTATTGTGATTGCAATTGCTTAAATGGCCAGTAATGAGGTTTCTGAAGCTTTTTAAACTGTAAAACTTAACCGCCATGTGGCGAATGGTATCAAAACGTGACAGAAATGGGGAAATTTCTAAATGCAAGGAAAAACTGTTTTGCATAAGGCTTCAGTCACATTTTAGTTAGGTAACGAAAAAAGTTAAAAAATTGTGAAATAGAAAAATATTGTTAACTGCCTTTATATAAGGGTTGCTGTACATAAATAGGAATTCTGGAGTATTGCCAATAATGTTCAAAATGTTATGAAATCTTGCAATACGCTATTTGACCTTTATTCTGTTGAAGATGATTTTTTATATTGCTTACTATGTATAATGATGAAATTAGTAAATCATTGCATGTTTCTGAATTTTAATATTTCACCTATTTGGCTCTTTCAAAGTTATTGTTTATTTTTCATGCTTAAAGTCAAACTCAAACTATCTATTTTAAGATAAATCAGCACTTTTCGAACGTCAAAACAAGAGACAGCCCCCAAAACGCCCACCCTTCACCACTTCCTATGTGTTCTCGCTTGGTAAATGGTAAAGAAATAAATGAATGATGAAATGAATTATTCATCGAAACAGATATTAATTACTCTTTTTACCCAATACTACGTAACACTAAAACTCTCAAAATATATGAAACTCAGTGTCTCCAAAAAACAATAAGTTTTCGCCAGCACACGACCAGTGCCCTCAAGGCTCATTCAGATTTTTCCTTTTCCCGAGCAAAAAGCGATGAATAGAAAACTGCGTGATTTATGTGGAGAAAGGAAAACGTATAAGTTCGCAGATTCTATGAGGTTATTGAAGAAAAACTAACGGGTTTTATATGAAAGGGCTGCTGAAGGATTTATAGGGGAACTAGGTTTTATTCAAATTTGTGTGTGAAGCTCAAACAGTTGAAGTTTTACCATTTATATAATTTTTATAGTCGTTATGGGGTCGTCAGAATCTGACATCATCAAGGTCATCAAGGTGGTTCAGAAATAGAAAGTACATACAAACTTAGAAAAGTTGCATTGGTACTTGCCTGACCTGGAATCGAACTCGCCTTCAATATAAAAAAAATATACATATATAGCGATATTAGATTTTTAGTTCGCTGTTCAAAACATATCTACCAATAGTAACAGATATTTGCATTTTAAAGCAAATTGGTAACACCAACCCTATCCGTTGCAGAAAAAAAATGTGTAAAAAAGTTAGCTTACTGATCAAAAAGTAAAAAAAAACAAACAAAAAGCACCTGTGGGTAGGATTTGAAATGAAAGTAAGAACTATGACGTCACCATTTTTTTACATCATGTATTAGTATTTTTTTATTTTCAGGGTTGTAACGCGTGCGTATTTTCATCACCTGTAATAAGTAAAAAAAAAACTGCCTCGTAGGTCTAGTAGTCGTATAGTCCGACTGCTGTGCACGGGGACTCGGCTTCGATTCCTGGGTTGGGCCGAAATCGCTTCGTGAGTTTTAAGAGTCTTTCGTACAGCAGCCCGGTCGAGTCTGGAAGATGGTGATTGGCATCTGATCTTTCTCCGGTCGTATCAGATTATAGTCCTACCGGGCTATGAGAGAGCACCTGTATCTGCACGAATGCGTGTGCACTAAACTAAAATAAGTCCTGCGTAGCTGGCTGATCTCATTAAAGAGAACGGCCGCCGTGGCAGTCGGTCAGCGCCATTATTATTAATGAGTAAAAAACCAAGCCTATAATAACTCGCTAGTTGCAAAGCACTCGAAGAACCTTTATACACACAATTTCTGAAAAACAAATGAGTCGCGACACGGCGACACACATTCCTTCCAGCAAAAAGCGATGAATGGTAAGCGTAAGCTGATTTACTGCGACCGACAGGAAGCGATAGAAAGCGGTCAAGCGCTGCAAGGGTCCGCCTTTGTTACGACGGAAGTGTCGTGATGTATTCGCTAAGTGTTTTATGTGAGAAGTTGTTGACTGTAATGTATTTACGGAAGGAATTTCTAACCTACTTTGTGTGTACTATATATTCTAGGGGAGTTCTATTTTCATTTCAGTTCATAGTTATTTTTAAATGGGATAAAAAGCAAATATACATACATAGATTATTTAAAAGTTTAAAAATACAGTCATCAAAACAATCTTAAAGAGCGTTCTCTTAAACTATAAAATATCTATCCTTGTACACATTTTCAAATCTTATTGCTAGATCCCTTGAGTTTGTTTCGGCGTTTCTTCTCAAGGTAGTCAGTTAGGAAATGCCGACCTCATCTCTAATAAAAAAATGTGTTGACGTGTAAAAGTGTTGATTTCAACCTATTTGCAAAATAAATATCATTTATCATTTATGATATAAATAAAAGCCTATTAGTTAAGTATTATGGCATACGATTTTACCACTAATAAACATTTAACACGTACGGTTATGCTGTTATTCCATATTATTATTGCATAACACTTCACTTGAAGGTGGAATACGATCCATAAATCACAGAATTCAATTAGTAATGCGACTAAGCCTGGTAACGATGTATCGAACAGTCTGTGCCTATGTAAACAACAACGATGTATGTATCGGCGTACATAATACATGTGTTACTAGTTAAGTGGGAGTTATAGTGCCGTGAACCGTCTGATGCATATCTTGGTTTTGATAAATTTGGTCGTAGCGATAATGTTGCGCGTAGCGATAACGTAGCATGTAGCCATGTAGCGCGTAGTATTTTTTATTGCTTGATAAAAATGTAGCTTTGATAAATTTCGTCGTAGCGATAGTGTTGCGCGTAGATTGTAGTAATCACGTAGCGATGTAGCGCGTAGTATTTTTTATTGCTTGATAAAGATGTAGCTTTGATAAATTTGGGCGTAGCGATAATATTGCGCGTAGCGATAACGTAGCTAACAGCAATCACGTAGCGATGTAGCGCGTAGTATTCTTTATTGTATGATAATACTTTTAAGAAAAATATTTACTAGAATAATGAAGATAATTCAATAATGTTATATTATGATACAGCAGCAAGCAAAGTACTAAATGTGATACTAAAACTTTTTCTTGAAAAGGTTTACTTTATTCATTTCCTCCGCATAAAATACAGTTTATAACAGACCTCTCAGAGCATCCCACGCAAAAAATAAGCGTTCAAATCCCGCAAACATGAAAAAGGGCTTAAGAACCAACAACAAAAAATCCCGTCCCGTTTTTTAGAGCCGTATCCAAAATCAAGCGTGGTACAGTCTATATTAAATTCAACAGTGGAAGATTACAATATTGAATAGCAAATGAGTATTTCGACGGTGGCAGAAAAAAAGAGTACCCTTCTGAATAATTCAGGCACAATCACTGGCCATCTCATTTATTCATGCAGCGGGACTCACTAGCCGCGGTGTTGCCATTGATCGCAGATTATAAAAAATATGGGAGGTGTGACTAATTTTTTTTGATGAAATAGCTTTAACTCAATTAGATTAAGTAATGGATAATTTGCTGTGAGATAGAGTATTGTTCAGACGGCAGCACATAAAGCTTTCAACTTTATCACTGAAGCTAGTATGCAACTTCGAACTGAATTTTTGACTTATATGGGAATCGAACCTGCGCCCTCCAGCGTGGTAGGAAGGTACAGACGCCAGCACATCAAGCTACTACAATCTGTCAGATTTCAACCTTATCGCTGAAGCATAAAGTTCAAAGTTGATTGGGAAAATTTGTCAGTTTCGGGTAGCCTGATGTGCTGGCGTCTGTACATTAACTACATCGCCAGCATCATTTTCTTTTTAGGTCTTAATTTTTCCCGAACAGATGTGGTGTCTAGTGGGCCTTTGTTAACTATAGTCAAAATATCAGTGACAAATGAACGAACAATTTAAGTATATTGACACACCAAGAGCGAGTTGCATTTGTTTCCACAATCTGTGGCACACATTTAAGCTAAAATGGAATTGTGTAGCAGATATGTCATCTGCGCTGGTGTTGTTTTGTGTCGCTTGTTTCATTGATGGCTTATTTCGTAGGTTTGTTTTAGTTGACGACGGTAAACTTCAATGTATGATGTGTTTCACGAGAACGTGAGTTGGGTCGTAATTCTTTTTAATGGCTTAAAAATGATATACAGAACTACGTTAATTGTATCGTGTCTTACTAGTCTTCAAATGACCCCTCCCGCGGTGGGTGCAGCTGGAGGGAGTGTCGGACTCTTACTGACTAAAACCCACTATGTTTCTTCTGGAGGTCTTTGTGTGCCAGGGCTAGGGCAGCTCGACAACCCGCAGCCCTGGCAGTCTAACTGGTCCCCTTAGGATGCAGTATGAGACTTCAGAAAACATAATTGGCGTTGTTTGACCCAAAAGCATTTTTTTTAACTCACGCTTAGCCTTAAGTAGTCGTTAAATTAGTATAATCTTAACTAATTTTATAAAGAGAAACGTTTTTTGTTTGCTTTTGTTGTATCCTAAAGACTCCGAAACTAATGAACTGATATTAATTCTTTGTGAAGCTACACTATGACCAGGTGACGTTGTTATATTTTATGTAGGTTTAGAAAGAAGTTCCCATGGGACGCGAGTGAAAACGCGGGTGGAAACTAGTATCTGAATGTAAACTATATGAATGTTAAGGAATACTTTTTCTACGAAAAGTAATAGAGAAATACAATTTATTTATTTCTATCATATTTCTTGCCCACCTCAGCTCCTAAAATAGAATTGGCGAAGAATGATATTTTTAACAGCCTTTGAACTATATTTTTGTAGAATTTCATTTAAAATCTTTTTTTCAGCTCGTTAACAATGTTTGAAAAGGAAAAAGTAAATCAAACCATATTTAGAAATAAATAGGAGTTTATATTCTTGGAATGTTTACGTGTTTAAGTGAAGTTTTTGAGACTGTTGAAGAGAGTCTAAACATTTTTATTATTAACTTTTATGATTATGTTAATGAGAGAAGGGCTCGTGGCTAAGTAATGGCGGCACGCCTTGATCGTTCATAAAGTTTAGCAACGCTTGGCATTGACGTTTCGTGGAAGGGTGACCATTATCATGACGAGTTACTTCATGTTTCGGAAGGCATGTTAAATTGGTAGGTCCCGGCTGTCATTTGAACATCTTTCGCAGTGGTTGCGGGTTGTTAGGAGCCAGAAAGTCTAACAACCAGTCTGACCAAGGAGTATCGTGTTGCCCAGGCAGCAAGGTTTAGGAGGACAGATACAGGTAGTCGCCCCATGTGAAATACTAGCACTGCCCACCCGACATATCCTGGGCTGACATAGCCTGACATGCCATTGAGCAAATGTAGGGGACTGACGGTTTGAAGAATGACTGAATGCGGATTGCCTTAGATCACACTGGTTGGTGCTTAATTGGAAACTTGAACACACGTTTAGTAGTGCAAATGGCAATAAGCTGCTATGATGATGATAATGATCATTATATTATTATAAACTAAACAGTTTAAGACTTATTTACGACGTTATTCAACAAATTTTAAAAAGAGAATGCCCTGAAGGTCCATCTTTATTAAGTTTTTTTTTTTTAAACATCGCCATGGGAGGTTTTTTAATAAAAACTGAGTTGCCTTTATGAAAATATCTAAGTATGAAAAGTTCGCTTATAAAAGTGTCATCAAGATTATTTCCCCTGCGAGAATATAAAATCTAAACAAAAAGAATTTGAACTTCTCGATGACAATGGTCTGAGGAGTTCTTGCTAATGTTTTGTTTTTTTTTTATATATATAATATGTTAATTTTATGTCCAGTGAGTACCTAACACTTTACCGATTGAAATAATATTTGCATAAACAATTTACGTAATTGTTCAATATGAAAAACTTGAATCCATAACTTTTGTAAAGCTCATGAATAATGACGACAAAATTAAGACACACTGCACCGCGTCTTTATAATTATTAATATTTGATTTGTATTGTCAATAATCTTTGTAAAGACGCCAACTGCACATCAACTTAACACAATGTTTCAAATTTCTTTAATAGATTTTCAACCTTATCACAAAACTGGAAGGTAAATATTCGATTGGTAAAATTTGACAGATTAACCACCCACTTTAATTTTTTTTCTCACTTTGTCAATATATTTGTGTCTTTTTTGTGCCGAATAAATGTTTAATCTATCTATCATAATATGTTCGTCTTGAACTATAGCAATTAATGACAAAAATCCAATCTAGAACTTAGATTCTTACTCATTCGAAATGCAAAGATGGATCCCGCCGTAAATCACAATAAGACGCGCCTCGAATGTTCTCGAAGCAAATGAGCATTAACGCATTTGATATTCCTGAGTGCTAGCAAACGTTTGTATTATACAATCCATTAATATAACAAGGCTTATTTGCATTAATTAATATAATGTACGAACAATACATCGGCTGTTGTCTTAGTACAAGCAAATATTGGCCCAATATTGCGCCCAATATGCGGGGGGCTTTTCGTGTACAAACTTGTATGTTATAATGGAAAAGTAGACAATGGAAAGTTGTAAACCGTTTCCATCAGTTTTGCACAAATATTTGTGCAAACATTCGTTGTTTTGTGGTGCAAGGGATGGGAGTTAGTTAAGGAGACAAGTATTTTTTTAAGAATTCTCTGTACTGTAGTAATTTTTAACAAGGCCTCTTTTAAGGACCAGAAAATATTTCTGTATTTGGAAGAATTATAATTATGTGAATGTAAAAGAATGAAGAAAAGAAAAAAAAAGAATGTAGAAGAAGCTCAAAAGTTAAATCCATTCTTTAAAATGTACAAGACTACTTACAATATACTCGTAAATTATTTTAGCAATTCGCTTATAAATTAACCCACACGTACTGGAAAATAACGAATAAAAAGTTCTTCGGATTTTCACGACACGCGGCGCAAAATGAGAGAAGTTGCCTTTTGTTACTCACCTTATACCTCGCGTACATTCACGGCGCGCACGTGTACGCGAATAATTTTAATGTACGCAATTGTACGCACGGGTACGTCTGTTGTCCTTGAGTGATTGCTGATATGGAGTAAAGTAATAAATAATTTAAAGCGTATGTTTGTGTTATTGGGAGAGGAAGTCTGTAAAATTATGTTCCGAGCAAAAACTAAATAAATTCTCAAGTTACAATTTGTTTTCTGTGATTCTGTGCTTACAAATATTATGAACGTGAAATGCTGTTTGTTAGTTCCGCTTTGAAGCTAAAACGGCTGAACGGATTAAGATAAAATTTGCCATGGTGATAAGCAGTAGGTAGTACCCTGGTGGTAGTGATACAGACTTTTTAATCGGTTTAGGGATTCGGGACGCGGATTTTGCGGATAAAATCTTGTAACCATATTATACACAACACACGGGTCTTATTCGCGATGAAAAATGATAAAGGCATGTACGCTACCTCTATTTCTCCCAATGTTTCGGTCGAATTTCATTAGAGGAAGCATACGTGCCTTTATAATTTTTCATTGCGAATAAGACCCGTGTGTTGTCTATACTAATATTATAAAGCTGAAGAGTTTGTTTGTTTGTTTGTTTGTTTGAACGCGCTAATCTCCAAAACTACTGGTTTGATTTGAAAAATTCTTTCAGTGTTAGATAGCCCATTTATCGAGGAAGGCTATAGGCTATATAACATCACGCTCGCGCACGCGCGACGACACACAGGAGCGGAGCAGTAACCAAAGATGCGTGTGAAACCGCTGGGGACAGCTAGTGTATAATATGTATACAAGTCGCGAAAGTCTAAAAACATCCTGTACCTTTATAAATTAAGACGTAAATTACATTTGCCACCAACCAGCGTAGGCAAATGTGAATTAAACAAACGAATCACTAAGTTTATCTCACCGCTCAGGGCACACTCATTAGTTACACTGAAGGATATTAATTACTCACGTTATTTCCTATCTTCTACCGTCAGTCTTCGCTGATTGCCTGGTACTTTTGCCGACCGCCCCAGACAGCATTTGATTTGGGTTTAATTCTTCATTTTCAATTCTGATGGTTAAAAAATAGCGTCCAGACTGTCGCCCACGATGGTTTTTCTTTCTATGGAGATAACCAATTGCACAGGACATATTAAATTACCTAACGCACAAGCATTCAAACAAAGGTGAACTACACGATTCGGAAAATGTTGAAAATTGCAACATGTCTGCACGCGTATCTTCACGAGAGAGGTTTAAGTGGACCAGAAAAACTCATTTCACTTACTCTCATAGTCCGATGGGACTGCAATCTGACACAAACAGAGAGATCAGACGCAGGACAGACGTTTACGTGCTTTCCGATGCACGGGTGTATCAATGAGCACCTTAGACTCGGGGCTGTTTCGTGAAAGTTCCTTAAAACCCACAAATTGACTTCGGCCTGGTTCGGTCAATTTTAAAGAGATCTAAGAAGCCCTACGTTTTCGGTTGGGCAATGTCACAAACTAAATAGAACTGGAAAAACATATAAACTTTGAAAATAAAAACGTTATTCGAGATTTTATTTGTAAGTATAATATGTTCGAAGCATCGATACCAAACTTTGTAACTACATAATACATTTGGAGGCAAAAGGCAAAATAACACATTGAATATTATTGAAGCGTGAAACCAAACCACGTCAAACGAAACTTCTCGAATTAAACCAAATAATAGTAAACTGTAAGAAAATGTGGGGTCAGCTGCGTGGGACTGTGTCACACTGAACTTTCAGGAATGTCAGCGATTATTGTCTTTATAGTCCGTTTTTTTTTTATCTGAAATCATTAATGACCCCTCTCAAGTGGTGTTCTGATTGAAGGAGTGTCAGATTCTTTTTTATTATTATTATAATAGGTTCACCAACAATAAAATTGTTTACACCATATCAATTATAAAACACATGCTTAAGGATATTTTACAATGTAACAATTATTATTACTTATAGGTAAACACCACATGCTTAAATTAATAACAAACCAAAAGTGATTCTTACTTACAAACCCACTTAAAAAATCCGTTCCTTCTGGAGGTTGGAGGATGGATTTTTATTAAACCGAATACAATACAATGTACAAGAGGTGTCAAATGTTGGAAAAGAAAACCTTTTGATCAGAAGCGGAACAATCGTAACCTCACAGCATCAATTATATCATCAAAATCTAATTAAATGAAACATTATTTCCTTTCATTGGCAGCTGTTCCATCATCGTCTTCCTGTCTTCAGTCCAAAAGGTACTTGACAACTAGTCAAATTCATTACTTTTATTGAACTGTCAAAAACGGTTGCTTTCTATGCAATTTGTATGAAAGTTAGAATTATGACGTTACAATTTTTTCACATCAAGCCATATACTTATTTTATTTTTATAATCAATAAAAAAAATCCAAAAGCTTTCCCTTGAAAAGATAAATGAAAGTGACATTCTTTTAAGATGCTTTACCAAATTAATATCATATAGGATTTTATTTTTGACGTAGTCAACTACCCAATACTTGGGGTCAGTGCAGCATCTCTTCTTTTTCCAGCAGGCTTAGCATGGCAACCGTAGAAACAAGTTTTGCTTACCGGAGAATGGACATATTGACAGAAAAGTGACAGATTGACGTAAGATTTCTTTTGACATTTTTTGAAGCAATTTTTATTTTCTTCGATCGACATAAGTCTACAAGTGACTATATGCGAGTTGACAGGTTGCACCATGCTCGGGTAGAGACATGCTGACATTGACAGAAAGAGCTTTGTCTTTTCATAATAGAATAGATATAGAATCGACATGCTAAGCTTGCAGACATCATCTCAAAAATAACCTCTGCGGTATTTTAGTAACAAAAACTTTAACCATATTGTTATCTATCCCACACAGACACTACTTACTACATATCATAAAAGTTTTCAGTACATTGAAAACTTTAAGTCGATAGCAGTACGTGACTTTTGATCCGGGATGCGACTTCTGACTTCAAGTCGAAGTTGGGACATCTAGTGGGTAAAAGTATGTTTAATACATGGAAGAATAACTTGAGATAAAACGGTGTTTTGGTAAATTTAGAATTTATACTTAGTATCAGATAGTTGTTTAGTTTGTTTGTTTCTTTAAACACGGTAATCTCAATGAATACCGAACCTATTTGAAAAATTCTTTCAATGTTGGATAGCTCAATTATCTACAAAGGCTCTAAGCTATTTTATGCCCGGATAAAACCGCTGACGGAAGCTAGGATTACTATACAACTTCTTGCACATAGAAGAAGTTTCTTTTATACTGTAAAGACGACAGGGAGACTATAATCGCCCCATTTTTGTAGTGGTCTTAGCAGTGAACGGGGTCAAAAAAAGTCATAAAGCAACCCGAAATTTGGAATACGTTCCCAAGTCCTAGAGTCTGGGAGCATGTGAATCTGAAGGTCCCGTCTTTTACCCAGTAGTCAGTAGTCCCATCGACGATATCAAATCAGACGTCATCAGGCGCTTGCGAAATAACTCTGACACTAGAGTAATAATTTTCATTAATTATTACTACTACTACGAGACATTCACTGTAAATTTCTGAATTGATGGAGTTGCAGTCCTGCAGGCTTAGCATGGCGATTCTATATCTATTCTGTCAACAAAAGATAAAGCTCTATCTGTCAATGTCAACATGTCTCCTGCCCGAGCATGGCGCGACCTGTCAACTCACATATAATCACTTGTAGGCTTATGTATGTCGATAGAAGAAAAGAAAAAATTCTTCAAAAAATGACAAAAGAAATCTTACGTCAATCTGTCACTTTTCTGTCATTATGTCCATTCTCCGGTAGACAAAGTTTGTTTCTACGGTTGCCATGCTAAGCCTGCTGAAGACAGTTATAAGTTACTCTTTAGGCAAATAGCTAGCCCTAATATAATACGTTTAATGAGTACTTGTCAACCAATAATAATCTAAAAAAAAATCTAAATATCGTAATAGCTTCGCTTGTAACTATACTACAACCCTTAGTTGTAATGTCTAAAATTTACCCACTAAATTGTGACCAGCACCCATAGTCATTTCATGGAAGCCTCCATTACCTACCTTCACTAAGAGATGGAGTAAATCTACCATTAACGATAGCTAAATTGTAAAAGTTTATGGTAATAGATATTAGGGCATTCTGTGGCTTAGGAATGAGGGTATACTTATGACCCTATTAATCCTGACTATACAAGGAATCGAGACGTTAATTGTAATGACATGAGATATGTTTTCATTAAATCTAGTGACTAAGTTAACGTCGCACGGGTCGATCGGTCATAAGGTTAAGCGGCGCTTGGCGCGGTCAGTCTGTGGATGGGTGGTCATCTTATCATGGCAAGTTCCTCCGAGTTTCGGAAGGCACGATAAGTTTGGCTGTTCTTTGTATATCATTGGCGGTCGTTATGGGTAGTCAAAAACTAGTCTTACCAAGAGGTATCAGGTTGCCCAGGTAACTGGGTTGAGGAGGTTAGTCAGACAGCCGCTCCACGTAATACACTGGTACTCAACTGCATCTACTTAAGACTGTAAGTCGACCCTAACATGGCTTGGGAAAAGGCTAGGCAGATGATGATGATAAGAAGAAGATTAATGAGTATACTTACTGTAATTGAGGCTTCTTTATGATAAGCATACCCATACTATCCCATCTGATAGTGGGACACTTACCACGAATCACGATTTGCTAGAAGTTACATTTTTTTACTTAATTCTCACAAGCATCTATTATGAAACACAGACATCGGCTTCGGGAAGGAAAAGAATATTATAAGAATCATACGTCAAAATGATAAACGAATTCATATTTATAATAAAAACTACAAAATATATGAGACGTCGAGTTATAGCACAAAATAAATAAACAAAAACAAATAACTTGTATCCATAAGTCAACATATTGCAGCGATTGATGTAAATAAAAACAAAATGGCGAATTATTCCGATACAGCGAAACAAATCGGTTTTCAGTTATGCCGCTATTTAAGTTATAAGCTGACAGAGATGATCTATTTTAGTTTATTATTTTAATTATTTATAGGTTTATTATTTTTCAACTAATATTACTAACTTGAGGAGCTCGTGGCTAAGTAACAGCCGCACGGGTCGATCGAACATAAGCAAAGCTTGGCGCGGTCGGTACGCGGATGCGTGGCCATCTTGTTATCACGAGTTCCTTCGTGTTTCGAAAGACCTGCTAAATTAGTAGGTCCCGACTGTCATTAGTAGGTACATCTTTGACAGTTGATACAAGTAGAAGAAAGAAAGATTTAAATAAATTGCATTTATCGAAGATAAAATATCCTATAATTTTTAAAGACATAGGTACAGACTGACTTAATAAATGCAGGCATATAAAACAGGCAAATTTAAGCTTTTTTAATATAAGTATGAATTGACAGTACCTAGTAGACGAACACATGGTTCCACCCGTGACCATGGTCGGTGTAAAAAGAGTAGGCGTATACCTTTATGATTTTCATCGCGAGTAAGACCCGTGTCATCTCCTGAGCCTTTTCCCAACTATGTTAGGGTCGGCTTCCAGTCTAACCGGATTCGGCTCAGTACCAGTGTTTTACAAGGAGCGACTGCCTATCTGACCTCCTCAACCCAGTTACCTGGGCAACCCAATACCCCTTGGTTAGACTGGCTTCTGACTTACTGGTTTCTGACTACCCGTAACGACTGCCAAGGATGTTCAATGACAGCCGGGACCTACAGTTTAACGTGCCATCCGAATGTTTCTTATTTATTTTTTCTTTTTAAGTTTGTATATACTTAGAAAGTACATACAAACTTAAAAAGTTGCATTGGTACCTGACTCTTGACATTGGAATCGAAACCACGCCCTCACGCTTGAGAGGTTGGCTCTTTAACCACCACGACTTCTTCCGACGAGTAAGACCCGTGTGTTGTGAAAAATCTGTGTAAAAATCGCGAAAGTCTAAAAACAGTACGACTCTTTCCTCTATATTCTTATAAATTATACCATAACCTTCATTTTGTCATTAAATTTGAAGCATCAGTCCCTCAGATGCTTTGAACATGATCATTTATCATTTCACACTGTGACGTCACTGAAAAAATACGACAAGAACAAATCGGGGCATATAGTACATTATTGTACGGCATTAGTGTTGGCAAAAACTTAGCTTCGGGCTCTTGATATCGATAAAGTTGGCAATTAGTGTTGTGCTTGGTATATTGTCGATGGAAATATGAATAGGAGTTTTTGTTCTTGCTAATATTTGACTGGAAATGTCTGGGTGTAGTATGTAGGCATAATATCTGTTACGCATCTCAAAAATAAATACTAGCTTCCGCCTGTGGTTTCGCTCGCATCCCGAGGCAACTTCTTAGTGGACTAGGATAAAAAGTAGCCTAAACGTTTTTTCCTATGTAGCGTTTAAGTATTTTAGTTGAAAAAAATAATATCAAAATAACAAACATCTTTCAATATCAATATCTATCAAATATATTCCTATTTTACACTGACACGGCTGAATTGATTTGGATAAAATTTACTATAAATATAGATGCAAACACCATCCGACAGGGCGAAGTACTTCCTTCTTACGATCTACATTATAACACTTAACAAAAACAACTCCCTCGATTTTCTTTTCTTATAATTTATTTCGTAAATATAAAAGGCAGGAACAAGCTAACCAAATTGACGCGAGATTGACCTGTCAAGTTGCAATTGAATTGGTTTATTTATGTGACGCTGAAGATTTCTTCTTTTTGGAGGCGGATGCGAATCAATTATGTATACCAGAGCTGTAAATATATTACGTACAATTGTTTTGTTTCTCTAAATCGTAATAGTATACACATGATGAACCTTTTGACTGCCACGTCAAAAAAAAAGACCTGCCCTCAGCGCTTAGCTAAAAATTCATCCATAAATACTTGCAATATAGTAATGAGTTCGGAATTATATCGATTAAAACTGGCTATTAATTTTTAACTTTATATACTGTCATGTTATTAATGGATATAGAGGAAGGGGACGACCAAAGAAACGATGGATGGATTGCGTGAAAGTTGATATGGCTAGAAAGAATGTAACTTGTGAGATGACGGCAGATAGAAGAGCGTGGAAGACAAAAACTTGCTGCGCCGACCCCAAATAAAACTTGGGATAAGGACAGGAGGATGATGAGATACTGTCATGTAGTCGTGACCGTGGTGTGCTGGGCACTTTTTGGCTTGTCATCTATACGTGACTATGACGGTCAAAACGTTAAAGCACCAACCTCTCAAGTGTGATTATGCGAGTTTGATTCCAAATCTGGCAGATACCAATGCAACTTTTCTAAGTTATATGTACTTCTTTCTACGCTTATATAGTTACTGTGTGTCTTAATTCAGTCTTATGTTTAAATAACAAAGGATAGTAAGTTCAAAAAACTTATAATTAGGCCGACACAGCGGCAGAGGACTTATCGAGATAACACAAACTGTCATTATCACGGAACAGAACAGGAATTGGCTTACAAACTAATTAAAACGAGATCGTCAACTAATAACAATTTTTAACTCAATTGCCTGATAAAGTCGAAGGTTTGGACTTAAACTTGGATAATTGAACCTAATGGAAACGCCTTTGTCGTCCTCTGCAAGTGTCCGTCAAGTTCACGCTTGTTTTTGTCAATTTTGTCGTGTGTGTGCGTAACGATGTTATGAAAAATGCATGAGTAAGCTATCACTATTTTTTGCCGTTGCCTCACTCTCCACGCGTTCAATTTGAAGACTTTGTCATAACAAGAGTAAATAATATCGGAACACTCAAAGTAAGCTACTCATTACTTCGTGTTATGGGTACTAACACCACTGATGAACTACATTATATTTACATGCATTTATATTTATACAAATACAGCATCATACAATATCATCCAGACCACAGTCAACATACATGCTCATCACAAAAATGTTGACCGTACCGGGAATCGAACCCTCAGTTTCAGCAGTGCGAGCAACCATTGCGCCAACGGGATCCAGGTCGCTTATAGAAACGTATCCGGTTAATTTAACGCTCTAAGGCCTTGAAACGTAAGCAATTTAATTACAGTTACAAAATTAGTTTGTTAACGGAATCACAGTTTGATGTTTTGGAACTCAGTCTGTTTACATATTGTTATTGTGCACCTTGGAAATAATCGGGGTTACGGGAGCGTTCAGAATTTCAGGTTGAGTTGGGTCCAATATCCCTGGGGATAGGGGATGAAATGGTCGATGCGCGATGTAGCATTAGATTATGGGTTTATCCCCGTTGTTAAGTCGTGGCTGCTTACGATAATTGTTGGCTGTTTGCGATGTTGCTAGCTTTCGGTACCTTTACCTATGCGCTTTTAAAATCTCATTGTATGTACAGACGCCAGGACATCGCCAATCAACTTTAAACCATATTATGCTTCAGCAATAAAGCTGAAAATCTATTAAAGAATTTTGACAGATTGTACTATCTTATTCTTCTTCCTGCCCTCTTCCCAAGTTATTTGGGGTAAGCGCAATATGTTTTTCGTTTCTATTCGTCTCTATTCGCCGTCATACTACTATCCACTCCCTTCTTAATCATATCATCTTTTATGCAATTAATCCATCTCTTCTTTAGCCTACTTCGACCTCTCCATTCATTCACATTACATTTTCACATACATAACACACGCTAACATTGTAGAGACGCAAGCACATCAACCTACCTCAATCTGTCAAATTTCCTTAAAAGATTTTGAACCTTATAACAATATCGGAAGGTTAATATTCGATTGGTAAAATTTGACAGATTCGGATAGGTTGACGTGCTGGCATCTGTGACATACTCAGAAGTAAATAACTATTCTAAAATTCACATTCATTCATCATTCATTCTAATGAAAATTCACCAAAAGCCAGTCATGCAAAAAAAAAACACCATGTCACCGTAACCATGTCAGCACAAATTTTTACGTTTTTTATAATATTTTGAGCGTCAGGTGTGTCGCTAGGCTAGTCCATTATTTACGGGGCGTTTCGGCGTGAGCGCATTAAGTGACGCTAATAATTGATGAGTGCTTGTGTACACAGCGCGCTAGACACGAGTGCATGAATAAATATGTAGGTAGTATGTAGATACAGCGGTGAGCGATTTTCAGCTGGTTGACGTGATTTTCTTTGGACTTGGCGCTCTTTTTTTAACATCAAAATAGTGTAATAGTCATTTATTTTTACATTAATGTACGGCTGTGCAATTTTTTTTTTGAGTTTTATTAACTCATGGCAGAGAAAGCCTAAAGGCCTAGAAAGCAAAGATAGTGCTGAAATTACTCTTTAAAGCACAGACGCCAGCACATCAAGCTACCTAAACCTATCAAATTTTTCGAATCAATTTTGAACCGCATGGTCCAGGGATAAAGTTGAAAATCTATTAAGGAAATTTTGTGATTCAGATTATAGTAGCTTGATGTGCTGGCGTCTATGCTTTAAAGAGTAATTTCAACACTATCTTTGCTTTCTAGGCCAACCAATAAAGAACGCAAAAGTAATTTAACACTTGGATTTATAAAAGCTTAAGTTTAATAGGAAAATTCCGTTTCTCGCATTTCTATGTTCGCTAGCCCCGATTGGATTCCAACAGGTCCGTTTAATTTTTCTTCTGTATGGATCTTGTGCAATGGCAGCTCAAGTAATTGGAATTTAAAATAACAAATAAATATTCATTGGATTTCAAATCGCTTTTTTCAATATATAAGTCACCGATAAGTCGTGGTGGCCTAGTGGTTATAGCACCAGCCTTTCGAGTAAGAGGGTGCGGGTTCGATTCTAGGTCAGGCAAGTACCAATGTAACTTTTCTAAGTTATACGTACTTTCTAAGTTTATCTTGGACACCAATGACTGATTAAAGGTGAAGGAAAACATCTCGAGGAAACCTGGACTATAAAGTCTGAAATCACCAACCCGCATTGAGCAAGCGTGGTGATTAACGCTCAATCCTTCTCCGTGGGAGAGGAGGCCTGTCCCCAGCAGTGGGACGATAAAACGGCTGTGATGATGATGATGACGTCACCGATTGAAAATTGAATCAAAAACTTTTTAGAATGAAATGGTGTTCAGTGAAAAATAAACAATCAAATTCATTTCAAATTGAAAAAGTAATTCTATTCTAAATTCCAAATTTAAAACACACTATAGTAACAGCCAGTAACCGAGTTCTAAAATTAAATGGGGCGTTTGTTTGTAAATTAAAAACAATTTCTCCAGAAAACCCTTGTCGCTTGCCATTTTCAACGTAGTCACACGAATTCAATAAATTATCAGGATTTGACACAATTTGTTAATACCAAAATTAAGCGCGAAATAATTTCGAATTAAATATGGCGAAATGTTTGTGTCAGCATCTATTGACATTTTGATGACATAGCTGTTACAATGACGTTTTAATTAAATTTTGGAAATTAGAAGTCATTTCATTAAATTTCTGTTTGATTATTACACTAGCGCTGGTATTTCGGTTTGAATATGAATGGGTAGGTATTGAATATGCTTTTCAATTACGTAGTACGAATGAGGTTGGTTATGCTGTTTCATTAACATCAATAGCAGATGTAATATATTATGAGAGACAGAAATGTATAAATTGTATGACGCTAGCTGATTCAAGTCCTAATCGAATATGCGTCAGGTTTTAAGTATTATATATATATGACAAAGAAAAAATTAAACTCTTTTCTGTTCTTTTTTAGGTTGGGACCAAATATTATTTGAAGTACAGACAGCCAGCACATCAAGCTACCCGAAACTGTAAAATTTTCCCTATCATCTTTGAACCATATGCTTCAGCGGTTGCTTTGCATCCTCGTCAAATTTCAGGTGGTTGTCATAATAGACATAATTACATATTCTCATAAAAGACTAATTTAGACTTTTAAAATATGTACATCTTAGATTACGAAATGTAAGTAAGGCCCCTCGCTCACGGCGACTTTTTTGTAGCGAAATCGCTTCTAACGCATGTTAGTCGAGTTAGAAGACTAACCTAGGGCTCTAAGGCATTACAGAATTGCGCATATCTGTGTGTGTGTGTGCGTGACCATGTGTGAGCATGTGCGTGTGGATGTGTGTGCAATGAACGTCTTCTAAAAGATGGGATGAAGAAGACTCTTCGTTTAAAAAAACTACCGTTCCGCTTTATCCCCAAACATTCAAAAAAAGAATATACGAGTAGGTACCTACAATACAAAGGAAAATAACAATCCGAAAGGCACGGAGTCGTAAGTAAACAAAACCGGTCCGTGCCTGAAAGAAGCCGTTCGGAAATATTGTCCGGTCGAAAGCCGCAAAGCACTCGGTAATCTCCGGTTAAAACTGGGTGAATGGTGCCGGCGATTTATGAGAGAATCGGACTAGTAGGTATTATTTAAATGTTTTTTTTTTGGCAGTAAGTTAAAATATGCTTTTGTGAATTAAATAGAGGAAAAAAGTGCACGAAGTTAAGTTTAAAATGTAGGTTTAAATATTGGTTTATTTTGATTGTCTTTCAGATGCAATAAAGCTTTAAAAATTAATGACAAAAACTACTTACAAACTTTACTTAGAAGTACTAATAAAAATCATCATTTCATCAGTCATTAAACAAAGTTCATTATTGCATGCTCACAATTACAATTCACCCTTACATTTCCAACAAAACAAAGCTAATTTTCCCAAGCAAATATAAACGTTGTTTCCTTCGCAATCAATTTAAAATTTTCAATTTCACAGTACATTTGCATTGTCTCAGTTAGATGTTGTCTAGTCATGCCGAGTGCTAACTGCAATTTACCAGATAAAACTGGATGGAACCGGTTTAAAGCGGTCTCGAATTTCTTTTGTGTGTAATTTTGTTACGGTTTTTTTTGTTTTGTTTTAATTTAATTTTATGATTTTATAAGAGTTCGTGTTATAAAACTAAATTATTTTCGACTATTTAAGACGGCTTTCTTAATTATTTGTGTTGATTTTAGATTAAATCACTACATAGTATAAAACAAAGTCGCTTTCTCTGTCCCTATGTCCCTTTGTATGCTTAAATCTTTGAAACTACGCAACGGATTTTGATGCGGTTTTTTTTAATAGATAGAGTGATTCAAGAGGAAGGTTTATATGTATAATTTTAGTATAAGCATTGCACCCGTGCGAAGCCGGGGCGGGTCGCTAGTTTTAAATAAAGTACTATTCACATAGTCGAAGTAATGCAGGAATGTTTGCGCTTTGTTATATTGGAAAATTTTAATTTTTTTTAATGAGACTGAGATATTAAGGGCCAGTTTCACAATGTCCGAATAGCTATTACCTACCGAATAAATTCAAAAATAGAACAAAATTGGTATGAAATTATCTAATAAACTAACTGGAACTTATTCGTAGGTGGTGAAATAGACGCTGCGGGTTGTTCGCAAGAGTCGCCGTGGCCCTGGCACACAGGGACCTCCAGAAGGAACATAATGGGTTTAGTGACTAAGAGTCTGACACTCTCAGCAGCTGCGGCCCTCAGCGGGAGGGGTCATTTGATGATTTAACATGAAAAATATGAAAAAGGCCCTAAATCCTTCAAAATCGTAGTCATCAAATAATTCTCAACTTCACTAACAAAAGACTAGCTAAAAGTCAATAGCACTTCGTCAAATTGGATTCCACACATATATACTCTAGACTGCTTTGCACAGATATTAAAAACCCACAACGATAGTCGATAATTAAAGCACCGAGAATCGATTCGAACGGACCGAAAAAATCGAAGCTCGCTTCAATAGAGATTGAATTTCTCATCTTCGTCGGGCCGTGGAAATTATTATGTCGCTTGCAGTGCCCCCCGTCTTCGCCCCAGTCGATTGCTCAATTTATCAATACAGCTTTCCCCCTTCATAGATTAAGTACGTTTTTTGTTTTATAGATGGGACTGTGGTTTGATTTTTGTCTTACAAAAATACACCATTATAGGTATTATCTTACTTATATCTAGATATATACGAAATAATATAATAAGTTCAGTAGTATGCCATCAAAAATCAGCATTGCTTTAACTACCAGCCTAAGCTTAAGGCCAGCTCACAAATGTCCATGTTTAATTGTAGTAGATATTATGATAAATAAATAACATAAATTTAAAAAAAAATTAGGACAATTTCTTTGTAGTAATGTGTTGTACATGAACATTTGCTCTTTTTTCAAAAGAGAAAACCAAAATGTTACAATATGGTGATTAAATATTAAAACCGTTTATAAAAGACTAGCGACCCGCCCTGGCTTCGCACGGGTGCAATGCTGATACTAAGATTATACATATAAACCTTCCTCTTGAATCACTCTATCTATTAAAAAAAACCGCATCAAAATCCGTTGCGTAGTTTCAAAGATTTAAGCATACAAAGGGACATAGGGACAGAGAAAGCGACTTTGTTTTATACTATGTAGTGATACAAAGGGACAGAGAAAGCGACTTTGTTTTATACTATGTAGTGATAACAAAAACAATCCTGAATTGTTTGACACCAAAATGAAAAGTAGCTCTAAATATGTATGTATTTATGTCTATACATATGTAGACTCAATCCGCACGGCCCCTCGCGTCCTTTCTGCCGTGTTCAACATCTGTAACCTCAAGCTAGGCCGCCGCTCCGACCGCCGATTTATTTGGGGCTTGGAGCCAGACTGTATCACTTACGTTAGATTTACTCGTCTGCAGCCGTGAAGATATTACTGTACCTATATCATTGATTGTGATGCAGGCGTAATGAGGAGATCAATTTCAAGGTGCATTTTTGTCGTGATTTCGGTATAATTTATAGTTGGTTTTGAGAATTTGTTAATGGCAACATTGGTCTTATGGTATGAATTCGTAGGACAAGTATTGCCAGTATTGAAGGCACAATATTAAATAGTTATAAATTTGACGAACCGACGGATAAGCTTCAGTAGTACGACCATATTGTTTGTTTGTCTGTTACATTCTCAGTATATTCTAGAAAGATAGGTGGAGATAAATAATCTGTTTGAAGACTTTAATGTTGAATATGAGCATAGTTTTAATTTGGATTTGTACAGAAGCCAGCACATTAGACTACTGCAATCTGTCTATAGGTTTTCAACTTTATTGCTGACGCATAAAGTTCAATGTTTATTGGGAAAATTTGACAGTTTCGGTTAGCCTGATGTGCTGGCGTCTGTACTTCAGTAAGTTCGCTGTAAAATGTCTATGTGTGTAAATAATACTAAATAGAAAAATAATTGTGTGATATCTATGTATTCTTCGATGACGTTTGATTTTTGAACAGTCATTTAGGTATCCTTATTTCATACCTAGGATACCTAAATTACATCTAAAAACTACGTCCCAAATAAGTCTTTCGGCATTAAGCATGTACCTGTAATTCATTCATTTAAGATTTAATTTACCCCTAAAATGGGCATGATACCCGCCCTTGTCGTGGTCTTGACCGCAAAAACGTTCCAGGACCCTTCCAAAGGGTCCAACGCCTGATGTAATATTAAAATGTAGGTAAATGAGGCGAATTACGGATTTTGGAGTTTCCGAACTACGTCATATGTTTTGATAGGATTAAAGGATTGCGATTATCGAACTAATTTAAGTTATTATACCTATTGGTCGAGGTGATGTAGGAATGTTTGTGGTTTTGGTGTCTTGTGTAGGTATGTGATAGTTTAACTAAAAATAAATCGTCATGATCGTAGAATAATGTCGGTTTTGAAAAAAATACGATAATCACTTTTTACCATATTTGCATACAATATTATTACTACATTAAGAAAAAAATTGTATGTTTTTAGTTATGAATTATAGACTTAAAATTTAAAAAGTTATGTCAAAAAAACCAACATAATTATTTGAAATAGCTGCCCTGGAAAAGTTTAATATTTGTCAGATCCGTCACTATTCTACGACTATGGCGAAATACATAAGTGGGTTGGTAATTCATCATCTGCCTAGCCTTTTCCCAAGCTGTGTTGGGGTCGACTTCCAGTCTTAACAGGATGCAGCTGAGCACTAGATTTACGTGGCGCGACTGCCTATCTGACCTTCGCAACCCAGTTACATGGTCAACCCGATACACCTTGGTAAGACTGGTTATCAGACAGAATTACGACTCTAAAGTGTTAATGAAAAAAGCTTCAATTCACAATGACGATGGAATTACATGTTCAATTTGTAAATAATAAAGTTTGGCTTTATGAACGTTTCTATATAATGTAAGTTCAGTTTTGTTTTATCGTTATGTTGTTTTGTCTGGGCTACAATCTGTCAAACTATTCAACTTTGTCACTGAAGCATATGGTTCATAGTTGATTGGGAAAATTTGCTAGTTTCGGGTAGCTTGATGTGCTGTCGTCTGTTAGTAGGTACTATCAATAAATTTGTACGTCATTATTTTAGCTGCTGTTTTTAAATACCTTATTCAAATTTTTATTTTTAGCTGATTATATACGTTTTATACTTAATGTTTGTAGCAACTAACTTAATTTTAACACTGCAATCATGAATTTGTAAATCGGAAAATGTACTGCACTTCTAATGGAAATTACAATCCAAATAAATGATAAACAGTTCGAAAATTATTGAAAACATATTTCAATATTCAAACACTTCGTAATCCATTCGAATTAATTATTTCATCTATTGCTAATACATATTTCGAATTGATAAACAATACTCAAAATTTTTGGTATTAGAGCGACGGCTTACATTTAATTCGATTGAGCAAATTACCGATTTAATATGCGGTTTTTTACCAAAACCAGATATTTTATGTAAAGACGCCAGCACATCAAGCTACCCGAAAATGTCAAGTTTTCGCAATCAGTTTTGAACCATAATAATTCAGCGATAAAGTTGAAAATCTATTAAGGAAATTTAACAGATTGTACACTAATATATTTTTTTCTTTATGTATATAATGCGTCCAACAGCTATTCTTAATAGATTTTCAACTTTATCGCTGAAGCATATGGTTCAAAGTTGATTGGGCGTGATTTTCTGGCGTCTACCTCTCTATTAAAATTATTATTACAGATAATTAATATGACATACATAAATGTGGTTTTTGAATATTTTAAAAGCCCAGAGAATTCATAATTTATAATTTCGCTTTTTCACTAATACTATTATGATAATATTTTACACGTGGAAAATGATATTGAAAATGTTAAGAGCATTAATTATTATGTTGTATAATGAACATATTTAATTCATAAAAAAAAAGTAAAAGCCTTATTATTTGTAAAACATAGGTATAAAAATATAGATCTTATGAGTAGGCACAGTGCGCTATGGTTTTTCTATGGTGGGACGTATAAATAATGGTTTGAACATTTAAATTAAATTAATTAATCTCATCTCATCACAGCCTTTTTATCATCCCACTGCTGGGCACAGGCCTCCTCTCCCACGGAGAAGGATTGAGCGTTAATCACCACGCCTGTTTAATGCGGGTTGGATGTTTGCAGACTTTATAGTCCAGGCTTCCTCGAAATGTTTTCCTTCACATTTAATCAGTCATTGGTGTCCAAGATAAACTTAGAAAGTACGTATAACTTAGAAAAGTTACCTTGGTACTTGCCTGACCTGGAATCGAACCCGCACCCTCATACTCGAAATTGTAAAACACTGGTACCTACTCAGCTGAATCCGGTTAGACTGAAAATCGACCCCAACATCATCTCCCGAGCCTTTTCCCAACTATGTTGGGGTCGGCTTCCAGTCTAACCGGTTTCGGCTGAGTACCAGTGTTTTACAAGGAGCGACTGCCTATCTGACCTCCTCAACCCAGTTACCTGGGCAACCCAATACCCCTTGGTTAGACTGGCGTCAGACTTACTGGCTTCTGACTACCCGTAACGACTGCCAAGGATGTTCAATGACAGCCGGGACCTACAGTTTAACGTGCCATCCGAAACACAGTCATTGGTATCCAAGATATACTTAGAAAGTACATACAAACTTAGAAAAGTTGCATTGGTACTTGCCCGACCTGGAATCGAACCCACGCCCTCACACTTGAGAGGTTGGCTCTTTAACCACTAGGCCACCACGACTTCTTGAAAATCGACCCCAACATAGTTGGGAAAAGGCTCGGGAGATGATAACAGTAGATCAATGCTACTATTTTTTTTTGTTTATTTCTATATTACTAGCAGGTTAGACTAGAGTTGAAAGGCCTACTGATATACTTTGATTTGACTTTTAGTACTAAATATATGTGGTGTTGTCTCTTTGTGTAAGTGTTAAGAAATGTCCTCGAGGCTTGTTTAATCGGGCCTTGACAAACTACCAGTGCGGAATAGGCCTCAAAACGTGGTTTTTGGTGGCCCAATATGTAACTGTTAGCGAGTTAATTAAAATAATTGCTACAGCTTAATAAATGTAACAATTCTTGTTTTTGACGATCCCGTCGGCGCAATGGTACCCGTGCCGGATTGCCGCGCTGAGGGACCTAGGTTCGTTGCCGGTACGGTCGACATTTTTTGTGTGATGAGCATGCTTGTTAGCTGTGGTCTGGGTGTTATAATACGTACGTGTAAAGTATATGTAATTTATCAGTTGTTTTGGCATCCATAACACAGGCTAATCAGTAGCTTACTATTGTCTAATAGTTCATTATCTTTACGTGGAGCGACCGCCTATCTGACCTCCACAACCCAGTTACCTGGACAACCCGATACCCCTTAGTAAGACAGTTTATCAGACTTTCTGGTTTCTAACTACCCGAAACGATTGCCAAAGATGTACAAATGACAGCCGGGACCCACCAATTTAAAGTACCTTCCGAAACACGGAAGAACTTCTCATTACAAGATCATCGATCCACGTACCGACTGTACTAAGCTTAGCTTAACCTTATGATCGATCTACCCATGCTGGTATAACTTAGCCACGAGCTCCACATAGATCTAGCATCCTGTTCAGTATTAAACGCCGCGTCCTACGAGAGACCACTAACAATTTTTCAAACAATACTCTTTCGTTCCTCACTTAACCCTCCAATCCCAAGGGTGAGGGTTGAACTTAACCAAAGAACCGCGACTTGTCTGAAATATAGCTGTAGTTTATCTCCAAACTGTGTAAGCTTTTGATATAATTTGTACTCTGGTTCTACTGAGACATCACTTCGTAATTTTAACGACGGATGTCAGACAACTCGTGTGATTAATATGTTTTAATTACGAATGTAATAGTGTTACGCGTTCTAGAAATTTCGAATTGCGAAGTAATGGTGACGCTTTCAGTGTTAACGAGTTTATTGTTGTTATTATGTTAATTTTAGTTGTAATTTTAATTGTTGTTCTTGTGTCATATAATTTTTTTATGTGAAATTTGTAATTGTATATGAATCTATTAGGTTTTCGGCGTTATTTCTGTGTAAAAAGTTCATCATACGAATATAAAAAAAATTGATGCTGTTTTCAGAAAAATGTTCCTTGTGCGTGTGTTTATTTGTTTTGTTAAAAATTTTGTACAAAATCAAACACAGGTAAATAAGATATATTGGTATGTTTTACTACATGATTATTTAGTAACCTATATTAGTTCCTACCTCCGATATACAGACGCAAATTTTCCCAATTAACTTTGAACCATATGCTTCAGCGATAAAGTTGGAAATCTATTAAGGAAATGACAGATTGTAGTAGTTTGATGTGCTAGCATCTATACCTTAAATTCTTCCTGATCAATACACGGTAGAAATTTACACTGTTTGCTAACTGATATACATTTTCTAGATATTTTTTTGTTATAAGAAGTTTGTCAATTCAGCACAACAAATTACAGACAAGTAAACCTAATCACTTTTTAATTTATATTTATCTTCAGTAAATATATTTTGTTTGTGATCTTTAATATTCCCGTAGGCGTCCTAGAGTCTAGACAGAAACCCACCATGATAAAGTCTAGATTATTTGCGGCTACAAAGGGACGTAATGGCTTTTACAATATTTTGTGGGTTGGTTTATATTTCTTTAGGTACAGTTGCTTTCAAAGGTCGTATTGTAATGTAAATATTTTGAACAACACGGCGGGATGAACGGGAACGAATAAATTAGAGGTAATGTATCTAGGTGGTTTTTTAACATAACAGCTTAAAATTTTGGATAGTATAATTGAAAAAAAAAATGGTGTATTTTCCAGTCTTGGATCCGCTAGAAGCAAATTATATATAGGTAGGTACATATCAGTCATAGTCACGCTGTATAACAATTACCAAACACATCTTGTGGGATTGTATTCCCGTTTCAAAAATGGTAAATAAAAAAAAAGAAAAGTCTGGTAATCAAACTGTATAAAATTCCTGTTTTATTTCATCGGAATTTTTGCGATCGAATTTTAAATACATATTATCAATTTTGATAGATCGACTTGACGTATTCAACACACATAACTGCGATGAGAATCAAACCTTAACACAAAGAGTTAAGATTCATAGTCAAATAAATAAACAACAGTATAAAAATCAAATAAAGCTAATGGCGGGTAAAGTTGTGAGGTACAGAGAAAACATCACAGGAGCAGTTCCATAACAACCAACCACGACTTTGTTCTTCAATAAATTAACAATAGTTAACCTCCTTGGTAAAGAAATTAGTTGAACTCTGAGCTCAATAGTCGCAGTGTCTTTGGTCCTGGATTCAAACTTTTAGTTGATTATGGTAGAAGTGAAGGAATTTTTATGTAGTTTAAATGTATTTGAAAAAAAAATTAAAAAACATTACAATATGAAGTAACCGTCGTATATGAAGTAGGAGATCATAATATTAAAAGGTATATCTAAAAAAAAATCGGAGCAGTGTGTTTATCTCTTTTGACAATTTTATGCGTCCGTTAACCAAGCAAAAAAATAATGGCGGACAAAAACCCTTCTTTAAGTTATTAATCTGGTATCATTCAAAGGGGTTGCATGCGTCCTTTTAAAAGAAACCATCACGAAAACAGAAAAAAAAACAACCATATTATAAAGAAAATTCAACCTCTATGGAGACTGCAAAGACCCACCTGTCCAATTACTTGAAATAGACGTAAAAAAACCCCATGAAAATCACGAAACTACATTTCTTTTATCTTTTCAAATCGCTGAACCACTACTTCTCGGCTCGCTTATCAAACACAACCGCTTTATTTCTCTCGAACGCAAAACTTTCACGAGAATTTCATGATTTATTCGTTTGACTTGTTCTTTTATTGAAAAAAGGACTTCAGACGTTTTCCCGTGTCTCCCCCTTTAAATATTTTGATGTTATATATATAAATGATGGCTGTGTTTTGTGTATAAGCGTAGATTTTTATTCGCTTCTGTTTGTTTATCAGAGTGATAGGGGTTGGTGAATATGATTTAACTATTATATGTAGTAATAGTGCGTGGTAACCCTTATGAGGGTTGTTTTCTGAAGACGTTACAAACTAATAAATTGTACATTTTTTCCGCATTTATGGTTGGTAAGTACTTAAAACTTAGGGATACGTATGTAGCAAGATGCAGAAAAAAAAAAAAATTTAACTTGTCTTTTATTTTATCTCGTTAGACAAGAATTTAAAACTGATTCTGATTCTGATACACAACACACGGGTTTTATTCGGGATGAAAAGTTATTTTAAAGGTATAATATAGGCTGCCTCTACGTGTGTTGTGTATGGTACGTGTACAAGTCGCGAAAAAAAGTCTAAAAACATTAATTTAGATATAATGAAAAACGTATCATTATATTCGAAATTTTTTACAAGTTCATAGTACAAGTTTTACTTGATTAACTTCATTGCTGGCGAGTATGGTTCTCCATTTTTTCTTCGCAGCGATAACACATAGGAAGTGGTGCAGTACTGGCGTTTTGGAGGCTGTCTTTAGTAAAATTTACCTTCAAGAAGTGCCGATTTTCAGCCCACTTTGAATAAATTACTTTTTGTCATCATTTTAAAATATTTGGACATAATATAACAATCGTGACATGGAACTAATCAACAGAAAATCAAGGACCAACATTTACATTTAAATCTGTTAATTTCTGATTTCTTGTCTCCAGGGTACCAACCGCACCATGATATATGTGGGTCCAAACCCTTTTACAGCCATTAATTATTCTCCATACATCTGTCCCTTGATTATTACTATCAGTATAAGAAACGAAACCCCTAGGGTTTCCTAAAAAATGATATCATCATGCAAATTGGTCATTAGGATTAATCGGGGACGTTTGATATAGAGGTTCGAATTACGAAAATTGAATTTGTGATGAAAATTTATGGAAGGTTTGGTAGGTCGCTTCAAAAGTAAAAGGTCATTTTAGAAAACATTAATTAACTATTATATCATCATCTCCCGAGCCTTTTCCCAACTATGTATGTTGGGGACGGCTTCCAGTCTAACCGGATTTAGCTGAGTACCAGTGTTTTACAAAGACCGACTGTATATCTGACCTCCTCAACCCAGTTACCCGGGCAACCCAATACCCCTTGGTTAGACTTACTGGCTTCTGACTACCCGTAACGACTGCCAAGGATGTTCAATGACAGCCATGACCTACACTTTAACGTGCCATCCGAAACGCAGTCAGTGGTGTCCAAGATATACTTAGAAAGTACATACAAACTTAGAAAAGTTTCATTGGTACCTTGCCTGACCTGGAATCGAACCCACGCTCTCATACTTGAGAGTTTGACTCTTTAACCACTAGGCCAACACGACTTATTCATTAACTTTTGTATACCCTCCAAATATGTTTGAAGGTTGCGGCATGATTTGCTAGTATTTATCTGAGGTTGTCTGACCCATTAATGTTATGACGTCTAGACCGATTGCCGGCTATGGCGGCCGTTCTTACTAAGGAAATCAGCCAGTCGCGTAAAACATACAATAATGCACAAGCATTAGCGCAGATGCAGGTGCAATCTCTATTCCCTCGCTCTCATAGTCTGATGGGTAGGCAATCCGACACGACCGGAGAGAGATCAGGCGCAGGACCGACATTTATGTATGTGCTCGCTGAGGGTGCAGCTGGAGGGAGTGTCAGACTCTTACTGACTAAAACCCACTATGTTCCTTCGGGAGGTCCCTGTGTGCCAAGGCCATTGTCATTTGTAGACCTTCTGTATACTTTACCGGAGCGTGATTAAATAATTCTACTTACCGAACTCGGCATACAATACACAGTTGGATATTTACCAGCACTGTTAGCTAGAAAACCCGTTCACAGTATAAGTACCCTCAAAATTGTATCAAACACAATATACATCGGGATAAACGAAGCATTCCTCGTTATATAATTATGTATTTCGGCATATAACCACGCAAGTCCCGAGAAATGCAATTTTAGGCGACTGTCAGAGCATGTTCGCGTAATATTCCCTTTGAGCTAATTAGCGCAGCCATGTACTACAAATTTTATATTTATGCAGCAAATTAAAGTGAGCGCGACCGTAATTTGTTTTATTTGAGAACATATCGTAACAGGACTCGGTGTTTTTTTTTTGTATTAAGAATATTAAAATGCTTTTTATTGTAGTGTTAATATTTAATGGTTTTAATTTGTTGAATAGTTGTGAAGGCAATATAATAAGTATCGTCTATAGCATACTCATCATCCTCCTGCCCTTATCCAAATTTTTATTTGGGGTCGGCGCAGGATGTTTTGTTCTTCCACACTCTTTTATCTGCCGTCATGTCACAACATTCTTTCTAGCCATATCAACTTTCACGCCATCCCCCGTCGATTCTTCGACCATCCCCTTCATGTCGAAAAGCTTACTTACAGCATGATCCTCATTCTTTCGTATCCCATCCATGCCAAGATGGCCGGTTTCAACATAAGTTTTCAGTTACCGGTTGCACTTTCAAACTTCTTCTTATAATCATTCCTTAATCTATCCATTCGCGTAATACATTTCTCATTTCATCTCTGCTGCGTGCAGTTGTCTTGTATGTCTTAGTAGTCTTTCAAACATCTTTCTTATAGGGTACGTACTAGGTAAGTACGTACTAGGTAACTAGGGTAAGTACTCTGAACCATACAGGATAATACTACATAATAGTTGAAGGTTGAGATTTTTTTATGAATATATTATGACGATGATGAGACGAGGAAGCCTCGTCTCTGTTTATTATCTCTTCAAGAGATACCGCCTAAATAACGTAGAAACATTATTGTCAGCACTTACACGAGACAAATTCAAACCCAAGTTAAATCTGAACCCCAAAGCGATTCCATTTAAACCGTTCAGCAAACAACTCCAGAAATATAATCGTAAACTTAAACTGCTTTCAAGTCAAGAAAGTTGATAATTCTGTTATCAACGAAACTTTCTGCGTATCATAAAGATAAGATTTATGAAATTATCATGACGTAAAACTTAGTTTCTTAAATGGCGGTTTGACGTAAACCTTTACAAACAAAGTTGGGATGGTGGTATGTGAAGGATATTTATTTCGCTACTCATAGTTACTCCTTTACCAGAATTTTATAGTTCGGAACTCCCCATTATTAAGTGAAAACAAGATATGTGTGTGAATTCATTGAATTTATCTTCATAGTAAATTGCTGTTTCGTAAATTAATTAAAACTGGGGAATAATTCACGAATCAATACTGTCTTCAAATCTTCAAGAAAAGAACATAATCATCCATTAATCAATTATATATATTTTTATCAATTACCTGTAATACATTATCAAACTATTCATATCATCAAGACCAGCAACGCACAAACCTTGCAGCTCCAGTGATATTTCGGAAGTCCATGCCTGGGTGGTGATAATCACTTACTACTAGGCGCACCCTCCTACTCGTTTGCCTTTTATATTTTAACACAAAATAAAATAAAATTGATGTTTTAACACGTCCAAACAAATTCCGTATTGGACTTTTTTAAACTTGTATTAAATGTCTGTTTAACTTTTGTAATGACACCAAATGTGTTTGCTAGTGTATCAGGTGTTTCTCAAATAACACAAAAAAGTACTTAAAGGCACATGACATTAGGCACATGAAAATCTATTCACTATTTACTCATGATATATTCAACGTCATTTATAAATAAATTTTGTTCTAAAAATACTAAACAAACTACGAAGTCAAATAAAAACAAAACAAAAGCTAACTAGATCCATTTTCAAATTTATCACTGGCTGCCTCAATCTCGATTCGAGGTTCCAACTCCCGTCTTCAACTAATTCGAGATTTGAGTTCATCACAAATGCAGCCTCGCTTATCTTTCCTCCCTCCCAACTTATAAATTTAATGTCCTAAAGGATTTACGACGGAATTATAAGTTTACAACTTAGACTCGTTAACCCTTACTATGGTTGTGATCAGAATCGAGTTGGTGTATTCTCGATTCGATTCTGTGAATTGGTTATGCTGACTAGAAAGGACTAGCAATGATGAATGGCAAATATGTATATCATTGAATCAGCTTCACCTATCGAATACACTGACATGCCATGGAGAACACTCCGTCTAACCAGATAAATCAGTAGTTACAGTATTCATCGACAAAGAGGTTATCAAACAGCGTAAGATTATTTAAAATAGGTCCAGTATTTCCTGAGATTAACTCGCAAACTAACAATCTCTTCGGTTTTGTAATATACATAGGCCTTTGTAACGGGGATTTTAGTCTGATATCGTCAATACGCCTTAAGTAGGCGTGATTAACGCTCTTCCTTTTATAAGAAGAGGCTTATACCCAGAAGAGACACTAAAAGTCTGATGATGATGAAGTTCGTTACTTATGTTTCTGGCTCAAGTCTAAAAGCGTGTGGATATGCTAGTTTTATGATATTATAAGTAAATATTTTAAATTCGCGAGCAATTAGTAGCTCCCGCCGACATTGCTATGAAATATTGAGTTAGACTTACCAACCGTTTATGCAGTCGCTAACATCTTAAGCTCTTTGCAATAAGGTTGAAATTCGCATACAGTTTTTCTCAATGATTTTGGAAGTTGGTACCGCTGACAGTTGTTTTGTCGGAGTAACTTTTAGTTTAGATGTTCAGTTGTTTGCTTTGATACATCATCATTTTCCTTCATCACCACGTTCGGTGATAACTTGAAGAAAGTGCTTGTTTTGAAGTAATGGGCGCAGTTAAAATGTTTTATAATTTTCGTGGTGTTGTAAGCTTTGTTAAGGGGGTATTAAGTGAGTTTGTTTTACTTTTATTTTGATAAAGTCTGTGCTATGCACTGGGGCTGTAGAGTCCCGGACTTTTGGAAGGCGCATGTCATCAGCATGACAACCGTAGAAACAAGTTTTGTCTACCGGAGAATGGACATAATTACAGATAAGTGACATATTGAAGTAAGATTTTGACACGTAGAAAAGTAGTGTTTCTTTTCTTCGACTGACATTAAGGGAACAACGCCGCGCATGCCGATTTTAAAAATAGTGTATTTGACACAGTTTTTTGGCTAACTAAACGTAAATATAGCGTAGTATACGCAGAATGACTATATTACTATCTACTTCTCCGTTGCTGTTAAATGTTTTTTTTTCATAGAAACGCGAGTTGACAGGTCGCGCCATGCTCGGGTAGAAGACATATTGACATTGACAGAAAGAGCTTTGTCTATTCTTGATAGAATAGACATAGAATTGCCATGTTGATCTCGTAGGTAAGATTGCGGCCAAGTATCTGGGCCTTTATAATAAAAAATGAGCTGGAATCGTGTTCGACAGACACACGTCTTGTTAAACTCTCTTTAGTACACCCTAATACAGCCTGTTTTTACGACCCTTAACCCAGGCGTGTAAAACATTTTTCTTCGTAGCTGTGAGACTATAAAATTAACAGTATTTTTTTGCGTTTACAACCTTTTTCGAAGAGTACATATAAGGGTTAGGTTGAGTGTTATTTATTCAGATTTTTGTTATCAGGTTTTGTAAGATACTTTTTGATATGGTCGCCAAGCCAGATTGCCGAACTGAGGATCGTGGGTTCGGTTACATGTATAGTCAACATTTGTTTGATGAACATGTTTGTTGGCTGTGGTCATAATAATTGTATCTCTATATGTGTGTAAATTGTAGTTTAACAGTTGTGTTAGCATCCATAGCACAAGCTTATAAATAGCTTATGTACCTTAACTGTTATGTGAAAAGTGTTCCATAGAGTATTATTGAAAATTTAATATTTTTACCAAAATTTCTTCTTTCTTATTTTTGCACCTATATGTCGTTATAGGGGCTGATCTCTAAACCTGCTGAACTGATTTTGAAAATTCAACTTAATATGTATTGCCATAAGCTATATTTTATCCTGGTAGGTACACGACTAGTTCCCTGGAACGTAGGAAAACGTATACGAAACAACTAGTCTCCTTTAAAAGGGCTTGTGAATGTAACGTGAGAATCTAGGTCTTTAGTTTCTCAATTTTATCGCGTGGTTGGATTACAGTACAAACCCAAGAGATATCTCAACTCCACCTGATAGTCCTTGACTTAGAATTTCATTAAACACCTTTATACCTATCCTTATGAGCTTAACACGTTCATAATGTGAAATCTACTGTTCTGCAAATAACCTATTAAAAGATAAGCTTAGGCATTACCTTATCAAAAATGCTATTAGTGAAATCTTTGCCATAACCCTCACCTCATTTTAACATAACTAGTCTTTTTTATGCTGGGGTAATCTCCCAGTTTAACCAAATACAGCGGCATTTTATGTGGTGTGACTGCCTATCTGACTTCCTCGACTATTACCTAGACAGCCCGATATCTTTTCGTAGGACTGGTTGTCAGAATTTGGCTTCTCAATACCCGTAACGACTGAGGAAGATAGAACGGCAGAAAGTACAAATGACAGGCATGGCCCATAAGCTAACGTGCCTTCTGAAACATACAACAATATCTACCATTATTTGTTCAATGTGGTTTGATCCTATAAATTCTATCCAACCGTAAAACAAAGTAATTGAACTTTATATCCCTTCAAATATCCGCAATAAACACAACAAATACACATTAAAAAGTCTGCCAATCGCAACAAAGCTACATATACATAATTATATGCAAAAACGTCACTTCAACAGGTCTCTTTAAGCCTCGGTTTATGTCGTATCAACGGAACAACATGATGGCTAAAGCTCGCTGTTCATGCCACGATTTTGGCGAAATATGTGCGAAGTTTGTGCTTGGAGCATTTAATCAACTGGAGATGCCATTACCGTAACTTCCTCCGCGAATGTATGAACAGTCATACTGGTGTATAATAATAATGGCGTCCGGACTGATTGTCGGCCATGGCGGCCCTTCTCTCTAAGGAGATCAGCCAGCTGTGTAGGATATATAACTAGTGTTTGAATATTCACTGGTGTATGAATGAGTGCGTAAAGTTTAGTCTTACGTTTGTTAACAACAGGTTTAAGGTGTGATCGAAAATGTGTCCCTAAGCTATCATGATTGGTTCCGTTGAGTTTTTCGCATAGAGATTTGTGATACCCGTTCCAGTTGGTTATTGCTCTAAGTGCTTGAGATGCCAAAGTCATTTGTTATGTGTTATGCAGTCTTGAATATGTTTGTACTTTAAAATGTATCTCTGTTTATTTTGTTTGGCGTTTGTAAGGAAATTATATGACAATAGCAATGAATTTTGGCGCACTGTCCATTCGATTCATGGATGCTGTAACTTATGCTGGTGAGAAAAATGTTTGTGAGAAATTCATGTATATTTAGCGTATTGGCAATATACATTTTTATGAATAATTGCTTCACTTGAAAGTGGATAATAATTTTGTATGGTGTTACGTGTGTTAAAAACGTCCTAAAATTACAACATATATTTATAAATACTATAGGTTACTAACTTATCATGGAAACTTGAAACTACAAGTACAAAACGTAGCCGTTCTCCTAGTTTTTTTTATCTAAATTTATCTCCTAATGTATCTACAAAATGATGCTAATTTTTTTATAAAATCTTGGGTTTGCCCTTTGCGCTTTGGCGCATATTTATGGTCTGTTTTCCTGTTTGCGATAAACTCAAAAACTACACAATGTATTTTCAAGCGGTTGTTACCAAAAATGGTTACGTACATGAAATATATGTAAATATTATAGGTATACCATTTTATACCCATATAAAGCCATGGCGTTCTAGTACTATAGTATAAACAAAATTTGTATAAAGAAAAAAAAGTCGGTATGGAACCTTAAATATGCACAAATCGCACATCTATGTCACTCTTTAGCACTAAAATGTCGTCAATCCAAATCCTGTTGAGGACTTTATTAGCTACTGACAACAGACATAAAAAATTTACTGTACCTTAAATTTTGTTTAGCTTAATTCCATGTATGCGATTTTAACATTACTACCTTAATATTGTAGACGTTTTTTTTGTAAAAATAATTTTACGAAACATTGCTAATTGAATAGTTATCAAAGGCAGCTTGGATGATTCAGAAAAGTTGTTGTAGTTAATCTTTCTTTATATAAAAAAAATTGCAGTAGGTAATTCTGACAGGCGATGTGAATAGTATTTTTTTTTATGTAGGTAAGCAAAGATATCACGATTTGTGCGCTATGCAACCAAAAATCGACCGCAAAATCGATTTAAAGGTTTCAAAAAAAAAATGACAATCATCGTCATGAATGATTATTATTAACAATATTACCCATAATAAATAATAAGCACTCGGAGCGTTTTTTCAGTTTTGAATGTATCGATATTTTTGTGTATTGAAAGTTAAATGATTCTTTTATTTGAAAAAATCTGAGTATTTTTTTTATTTTTATTGTAAATATTTTATAGTAATTACTTTGAATTGTGGCTCTGTTTATTTTTTAGTTTATCAGTTTATTTCAAATAATTGTAAACGTTTTGTTTTTGTATAGAAAAAAACCTACCATAATACAAAAACAACCACATAGACACAAGCTCGTATTGAAATTATTCAGCAATGTTGGTTCAATTACGTCACATCCCGTTTGGACCGGACGTGCATTACCCTGCTAACTACCGCCTGTATTATGTACGCGTAGTTTATGAACCGCCGCTACAAAGTTAATGCGGACGGATGTTTAATGCTTTTAACTGCAGTACAAGGTTGCGTCGTGTGGTTGAATTTGATTATGAGATGTTTTTTTTGATGTGGTCAATTTAACATTTTGGTAGTTAAAACATGGATGTTTTCTTTAAATTCTAATCTAAATACTTTCATACATTTCCTTATTAATGGTAAGTAGCTGGCACACTCATTGAACATTTTAAATAAGAAATAATTTCATTTATTTAACAGTTTATGTACACAGTATATAATACAAGAGGTAAAATATTAAAATTTACTTTTTATATTATAGGTATAAGATGCCATAACAAAAATTAGTAACCCAACGTAAATTGTAATAAAAATAGGTTACAAAAAGTAAACAATAAGTACAGTCGCCAGCACATAAAGCTACCCGAACCTTCCAAATTGTCCCAATCAACTTCGAACCACAATATGCTTCAGCGATAAAGTTGAAAATATATTAAATAAAAGTGCTGGCGTCTGTACATGTATTTTTTCATATTTCTTACAGTTTCAATTTTCAACTCCAAAATATGAAAAATACCTAAAAAAAACAAATTACCCTTCAACCAGAAAAACAAATATATACCCCGATCGATACCAGGTACCGGTTTTCACCAATGAATTAACATCCACTGAAGCGTGCCCTGCTTTTATACTTTCTTTTGATGTTGTCAGGAGTGACAAACACCTTTGTCAACCCCTGGAGCGTCTGTAATGGCGTTGTTGTCATTCGAAAAGAAGAAAATAGGTTAATAGCAGTGTTTGGAAAAGTAGGTAACGGAAATTATATGTAATGTAAAGCTGAAAAGGTTTGTTCCTACTAAAAACCTTTGATACTGCTATACGTGATACGTACGTTTGATATACGTGAGTTTAAAAAATTCTTCGGCATAATGCAGACTAATGGCGTCCAGACCGATTATCGGTCTTGGCGGCAGTTTGCTAAGGAGTGTACCAGCAACGTGCTAAGGACTCATAGAGATAGAGATCAGGCGCAAGATCAACATTTACGTGCACTCCGATGAATGAGTAATTATATCAATCATCAACCTTCAGACTCTGGGCTGCTTTATGAAAGTCTATCAAAACCCGCGGATTTCGGCCCGACCCAGGAATCAAAACCGAGACACTGCAGGCTATACTGTGGCCCGATCGTTGGCTCATAGTTTTGAAGATAATGGTAATAGTGAGTCTTCAAAAAAATCTTGGTGATCTAGTTTATAGCACCAGCCGCTCAAGTAAGTGTGCAGGTTTGGTATATATTGGATAGCAATGACTCTTTAAAGGTGAAGGAAAACAATTCGAGGAAATCTGGACTTAAAAGCCTGAAATCGCCAACCCGCATTGAGCACGCTTAGTGATTTATATTTTTCCGTGTGAGAGGAGGCCTATGCCCACCAAAAGGTGAAGATGATGAAGCAATGGGACGCTTTGTACACACGTACATATTAGTGTTTTGTTCGTACATTTTGACTAACGTAAAGTCACTTATAGTAGCAAAATTCGGATCGGCAAAGTTATTTACGGCCATACTGATATCCAAAAATAATTTATGGAATTAATATGTTAGTCTCCTTAATACTCCATATTATTATTACAAACTCATACATCCTCCAGAGGCCAGCTGGTCCAAAACTTTACATTGTTTATGTCCCATTAAAAGCGTTTCCAATACCTATAACTATCACACGCTAATCTAGGCTTTACAGTTCACAATTTAAGGGTCATTATGGCTACCTGCATAGCTATAAATGCCATAACTGGAGCTCAAACTAGTTCACTAAACAACGGGGTTTTACACCTCATTAATTTGGCTTAATCCGAGGGATAGCAGGAAGCCTTTATATTGTACGTGACGATTACGATACGATAAAGTTTTAATATATGTATATGGAGAGGACAAATACTATTCCAAAAATCTCTAAGACGAATGCATGCAAGGACGTAATATTACGTTAAAAGTGATCGGGATGGTAAAGGATCTGAGTAAGAAGTTTTAACTGTTGACGATTTGAGAACTGCATAAATTTATATTAGTGTCAAATAACTGTCAATTACCTAATATGATAGATTGTACTTTTTTGTAGTGGGATATCATGAAATTAGCCCACCCGCTATGGGTACAGCTGGTGTGATATCAGACTTTTTCTGACTAAACCTCACTTTTGTCTCTTCTGGAGCCCTTAGTGTGCCAGGGCTACCGCCATGGTAACTCAAATTCAAGACAAATTCAAATACCAACAGCAGGCTTAGCATGACAACCGTAGAAACAAGTTTTGTCTGCCGGAGAATGGACAAAATGACAGAAAAGTGTCAGATTGACGTAAGATTTCTTTTGACATTTTTTTAAGTAATTTTTCTTTTCTTCGATCGACATAAGTCTACAAGTGATTATATGCGAGGTGATAGATCGCGCCATGCTCGGGCAGACGACATGTTGATATTGACAGAAAGAGCTTTGTCTTTTCTTGATAGAATAGATATAGAATCGCCATGCTAAGCCTGCTAGTATGTGATTATTCATGAAATGATTCGCCAGAAATACAAATTTCGCAAAAAAAGTCTTGCTTTACAAAAACAAATGTAAATAAAACCGTCTTACCTAGATACAAATGAAATTAACCTAATTACCTACCACATGAAAATACAGAGACATTTTCAACGAATTTCAGTAAAAAACATAAATATTACAAATAGCGCAACATAAAACAAAAGTTAAAGTTCCCACAGCAATAACTGTATTTCTCAATTTTAGAAGCGCGCCCATTAATTTTCGTCGTTTCTAGCATTATAAAGAATGTTGCTTTCTTGTGTTATATATTTTGTCTTTATGAAATACTGCGTCTGTCTGTCACGCAAGTGGCTTGACTATGAGAATTCGAGGCTAAGTCACGTATTACATTCACGATAATATTATTCATTGTTGTTATAAATTTATTGTGTTTAATGAATTGATCATCATTTTAAATCGTCATCTAAATTTCTGTTTCTTAGCAGAGCAGTCGGCAAAACCGGAGCTTCCAAATTGTTGGCAAGATACTAATAATAGAGTATCAGACAGACAGAGTAGAAAATAAGAGAGTGTCAGACTTCATCATCATCTGATTCTGCTTAGCCTTTACTTAAGCTATGTTGGAGTCGACGTACAGTTTTAAACTCCTCAATCTAGTTATCTGAGCAATCCACTACTCCTTGGAACGACAGAAAGTCAGACTTATACCCCCTTATTAAAAAACGTGGTCTTAAAGAGTACCTCCTTTAGTGCTAGCTTTTAAATCATCAACAAAGTTAATGGACTAAATCTAGTACAAAAGCCGGTACTTTTTAAGACCACGTTTTATAATAAGGAGGATACTGACCAAAAACTCGCGTTTGTTTCTTTCGAACATTTCTTTTCTCTTAGAGTAGACCCTGACCTTCACTTCTTAACTTCTGATCAGCTTACCCATGCGACTATTACCTAGCCACAATCTCCTTAGAAATTTCTCTTTATCTAAAACACATCGTACGTTATAAAAGGTATGCTCGCACCAAACTTCAAGAGTGTGAGGTATGTTAAACGCGTGAAACTATACTCGATTTTGTGAGCTGAACAAATAAATGTACATAGATATACGGATGTTCGGATGTTCGGAACTTCCCTGAATTAGCCCGCAGGATGGACGTGGCTAATCGGATGAATGATTTGTTTCGAACTCAAAGCAATTCGTTCAGGTAATTTCTGTTTATCCACTTCTACTATTAAAGAAAATAAAATAAATGACCATTCGTATTGTTTTTTTTTTTAACTCTAACGTAAACACGTAACTCATAACATAATGACGTGATTCTTTCTGTTACACAAGTCTAGGGGCACACAAAATTGTTTAGTACAACATGTAATCTTTCGAATAGAACATGGCTATAAAATTCTTATAAATAAATCGTCTAAGCCATAACTTTCGTTGCTCAGAACCCGCATAATATTCTAAAATAAGGGCACTGTTTGAAGTCGCTTAGACTTCTAAAAAAAATTGCTTCTCAGTTTGACCTGTAAGTTTGTATACCTATATGTTTTTCCACGATTTTCTCGTGTTCAGCTGGACCGATTTCGATGCGGTTTTCTGAAACAGTCAGTCAGTCAGTGAGTCTGAAACAAACACAGCTGTAACCTCTAGACACCGACTTCTAAAGCGATGTGCTTAAAAGTTTTTTTTTCTTTTCAATGTTTTTTTACAAGTCGGTTCTCTTTTTGTAAACAGTTTCTTTCACACGTAAAATTGTTGATGCTATTACATTGTGAAAATCATTTTAAAATATATGAGGTTTCAAAAATCCACGTATGAAAATTTATCAAGAAAGCGATACAAAATGAGTGGCGCCGCGCTGAGTCACTCCGCAAAAACCGCCGTCATTCTATTTGCATTTGTCTTGAACACAACGAGCCATTCTTTATCCTTGGTAGACAAACAAAAGACTTCACTCGAGGCCACACCCATTTAAAAGGTCTTTAATAAATTAATTTTATTCAAATTACCCCCACACCCCACCGTCTCTGGCGTCTGAATAAATAAATATTTACTTTGTTAATTGAAAAATTATCTTGCTGCGTATTCCAGCTAGGGACACAGTTTAATACAGTGCGGGATAAACGAATGACTTATGGTGGTGACTTAGCACCGTGTTGCATCGTGTCAGTCAATTACTAGTGGTCGTGTTTCAGAAAAGTGTGTGATTAATTTAATGGAAATGCGGTACTTGCGGAATCTAAATGATGAAGGATATAAAATAAATGTTTTTTTTTTTCATATTTTATTGCTAGATTACTCTATTTATTCAATACGCTTTGGTATATTAGCTACACTTGTAAATAACTACGATATGTAAGAAAATCTTGGAATTTTAATTTGACCCACTTTCCGTTCTTCGATTAAGATGGAATTTGCACATGCTCTGAGTTCTGATGAGAATACATGACAGGCTAAGAAGCGTCATTGAAATCCAAGATGGCGTCCTCCCCAAGATGGTGGACTGACTGTTTAAAATTTTTAGAGAACGCTTAAAGCGTGTTAAGTTTTTAAAACTATAATTTTGTACGTTTTTAAACGCTTCCAAGGTAAAAGAGGTCAAAATATATTAAAATGTTTTTTTTTTTTTGGTTTACGGATGCTCTTCATCTATGTACTTAATATTATATCTTAATTTCTGGGTACTTTTAAAGTGCCTTAAAAAATAAACAATTTTAATAATGTTTAAGAAACCTTCTTGTCCTCGGAAGGCGTCCAAGGTTGTACAATATTGATGATTATTTTAACACGTGTCGTTCGACACGTGTGGCCCTGAATAGAATGTACGGCTGTATGCTAACCGAATACCACTTTAATTAAATTTAAATTACGCACATTTTAATACGTTTTAAGAAGAAATGATACCGATTTTCTGAATTTGAAGAGGATTTTTCGATGCTCATATTATTATCTAAAGTGAATTAAAATGGAATGCATAATCAAAAAAAAATATCAGCAGGTTTGTTTGTTATCCTTGAGAGGATCTTGGCTAACAGACGCACGGGTTGGCCCATCTAGAGCTTAAGCAACGTTTGGCGCGATCGATCCGTGGATAGGTGATAGATCTTGATATGACGAGTTCCTCCATGTTTCAGAAGGCACGTTATATTGATGGGTACCGGTCCTCATTTGAACATTTTTGGTAGTTCTCACGGGTAGTTAGAAGCCAAAAAGTCATCATCGACATATGTATAGTATTGCTAAGATATATCGGATTGCCCGGGTAAGTGGGTTGAAGAGATCAGACAGTCAGCCGCTTAAGACTGGAAGCCGACCCCAACATAGTTTGGAAAAAGTCTAGGCTGATGAGAAATAATTTATGTAGGAACCTTATAAAAACCCGCCAGCGTTCCAAAATCAATAAAACCATCAGATATTCAAGAAACTATCTCCACAAAGGGGAGGGTGGGCAAAAATGGGCATCAAACATTAATGACATCATTTGGAGTCCCGCAAAGATGCTGAGCAACGGCTGATGGCCGATAGAAACCAGTAGAGAGGGCTATAATGCGAATATTATACAGTATCCACTTTCCCCCTCCTTTTAATGACCGAAGGAAGAAAATGACAGAAGTTTAGGTACCTATAATATTTACTTAGCACTAGTTGCAGCCACTGGTCTCTCCTGCATCCTAAATTGTATTACACACTTACAGGGTTATATAAGGACATTATAGTAAGCAATCGTTTATAAAAAAATTGCTATCTTACGGACCTTAATTTTCTGTGTGATGAGTAAAATAGAGCCTTTGATCTCCCTCCGGTAAATGCTCATAATTAAAAAATCTGACACATTCGTTACAACTGGTACTACTATATCATTTCTGCCGTATTCCCCCAACCTTGCGGTTCATGAAAATGACGTTGTAGTATTTTTATTATAAAAATTAGAATATGCAAACGATTGAAAGTCTAAGAGCAGCTTCAAACTAGCAGATTTTCTGCTCGGTTTTTCAATTCGGGCGTAGCACAGAAAACAATTGACAACTATGGTTCAAACGATGACACTCGGAACTACGCGACAGGAATTATTCCGCGGCGAATGTGTCGCGCGTAGACGCTCGATTTTTCTAGCTAGTGTGAAAGAGCTCTTAACCTCTGAAGCTAACATCCAAAAAATATTCCAGACAGGAGATTATGACATGCTTTGTCCACAGATTCACATTTTTTAAGATATTTTTTAAAATATTAATGCCATGAAAGTATTTTATACTTGAGCTGACAGGTTGAAATTACTTTGAGTACAAATAAATAGAGGTTTTTAGAAGCAACCGATTTAAAATAAAAAAAATATAGTTATTCTTTTTAAAATTTTAATAAAAATATTTATCGTACGTACTGTACTTGGTATGATTTAAATATGCAACCTAACCTTTTGTTATCACTTATAAAGCTGTGACGTAATATTTTCTAAGACAATTAGTAGTGCATACAAACATTACACATACACGTGTGAAATAGATTGAAGGTATAGATTATGCGAAAGAGTTTCCTTGTAATAATATCAATCATTTGATACGAAAAATATTTATCCTTTATCAAATAGGTTTAGACAACAAAATTAAATCAAAATATTTGAAAAGCCACCTCTATCTATACAACCCTTACCCGCATACACAATTATTTTTGTTTTATCCCACACAGAGTAAACAAAAGATATAGCCAAACAAATGAAATTAAATTCCCCGAAAACACCCTACAATTTAAAAAATGTTAATAAAAACCTCCCATTCTGCCCCTCTTTGAGTAAATAAAACGCTCGCTAAGATTTATCCTATTTCTTCACAGATTCTATCGAGTTAAGTTAGTCTTTGCATTTTAATGTTCATGCCATCCCGCAACCTGATATACTGTAATGCGATGCGATCTTTTTAGGCTGTGTGCCATTTTATACTTTTAACAGCTTATTTTCTAAGAAGGTTTTAATTTTTTAGTGGGGGCAGGGAGATTGCTGACCTTATTTTGGGCGAAGTTATTAAATGATCCCTCTCGCCGTATGTGCAGCTGGAGAGAGTGAATAGAATAGAATACTTATTTATTTTTGTCAGACTAATACACACTTTGTTTTTTTCTGGAGGTCTTTGTGTACCTGGCTTCGGGATTAGGGAGGCTTCGCGTGATTGCTAGAATTAGTTTTTGACACCAAGTGGGTTATCACAAAAAATAACAGACGTTTAATCCTTGTTCTGAAAAAGGTCCGAATTCTAAACTTTTATACAATGGTTAGAGTAAATTACTCCTTAGACATTGTCAGTATGTCAGTGCCAATGTATGAATAAAAAATACTTTTATTTATTTATTTCTTTGTGTAAATAAGGTAAAATTCTAACTCGTACTCGCGTTCAGCGATTCACTTTTATCTTATAGACTAATTTAATAGTTAATAGCCTCACTGGTACTGTTTGCATTATCCCAAAACTGTCCAAATTATAAATCACAATAGGGATGCGGACAACTAGTCAAATTCAATACTTTTATAGAACTGTCAAAAACGGTTACTCTCTATGAAATTTGTATGAAAAAACCACATATGACGTCACAGATTTTTCACATCAATCCGTATACTTATTTCGATTATATTACCAATAAAAAAAAACAGTTTTCGGTTCAAAACGATGAATAAAACTGACATTATTTTAAGATGCTTTACAAAATTAATATGATAAAGTATTTTATTTATGACCTAGTCCGCATCCCTATTCCTGTTAACACCATCACGGTACAACAAAAAATATCCAAGCTCTCACCTTCACCAATTCCAAGTATTGGATCTTAAATCTCATCCCATACCTTGGAACATTACCAACGGTGCCAAAGAAATGAAATAAGGAATTGCAACACCAGAATTCAAATTCCGAACTCCGTGCTGGTACTCAAGTTACATTTTTATTAAAATATGCTCCGAATTATGTCTCGAAATGAATAAATTTCTTCACCCCCTGTCTTTACTGCTCGCCTGGGGTTTTAATAAAAAAAAAAAACTCCACGTCGAGTGTAAATTGTGTTAGGAAAATGGTTTTCCGTTGTTTTCCCTTTTTGCATATATCGTTCACCTGATTTTATGAAGTGAAGTTATTTTTCGTGGCAAGGATTTCGTCGAGTATTTTATTAGGAGCAAAGTGTTGCTTCTAAGTTTACGATTATTCTGAGCTGTAATAATATGGGTATATTATTTGAGGCTTTATTGCTTGTAAGTTTATGACTGTATATACACCGTGATTTTTTAGTCGTCTTACAAAAGCAGCCCAGTTCATGTTTCCAATGTAATGTAAATGTTCCAATGTAAACGTTCATAATAAAAAAAATGAATTTATGAGATTTGAACAATAAAAAAAACATTATTATGACGCAAGACGTAGTTAGAAACTCCCCTGTCTTCTGATAAATGGAGAAAGAATGCCCTGCTCGACTCGTGCACTGGGTAGGCATACTCTACCGTTTGATACGTTAACATTTTTAACATGGTGTTTCATTCTAATTTATTTATTTTTTAAATTAGTTTTAAAGATATAAAAATAATAATCGCATCTAAAGGTATTTTATGTCGGATACTTTAGGTGGACCACTTTTGTAAGACGACTAAAAAGTCACGGTGTATATATTTTTACGATAAACGTGGAGTGACGATTTAACAATACGTGTCTAAAAGTAGTATAAAACAGCATAAAGGTCACCCTTACTGATATTATGAATGGGGGGAGATAGTATGTTCTGTTAAAACCGAATCGATCGAGATGAAATTAAGTAAGAAGATAGACTAGGAGACATTATGTGCAGACGTCAAATATGAGGTTCTTTTTTCAAATTCATTACATTACCATCATCAGTGTTGAGGCATGAATACTTTATACTTTTTATCATGTTAGAATTGAGATTACCAGCAGTGTGAGTGGCGAATAATATTCATTTCAATTCGCACTTTAGCCCGCCTGTAAAATGAAGGTCGCTTTTTGCTGGCAAGGATAAAGAAACTCGTAAATCTATTGTTTTAGGCTACCGAATTAGGATTGCCATTCGAAGAATATTTTGTCTGAAGTTCTGTAAGGCCGGGTAGATACTGCGTTTGAAATTCTTTTTTTTTTTAATATTATGATAAATCACACTAATATTAATCTACGCTAAAGTTTGGATCTGTAGATGATTGATACTCTTTCAAAATCTTTGTTAAATGGACTTTGATGCAAGTTCTCAGTAATATAGCTTACACTTCAGAATAATAAAATGGCAACTGTTTATCTGGGGGTAGTCTTCTTGCAGTATTTTTTATTGGTACCTCATTATGATGAATTTCATGCGTTTATTATCAACGTCAGGACGTAGTGAAGTAGTTTCTGATTCAATCTTGCGGTTTCCTATTCCCTTAACTTTTTCCGTTCATAGTCACACTAATCATTCGGCGGTCTGCATACATCCTTTGGGCTTATCTGAGGTACTACGGACGGTCAGTGGAAGGGCGATTACTTCTTCACACCCATTTTTTCTGTAATTCGAAGAGTACGTTATATTTTTGATGATCAAAGCTCTATACTTCTACTCTATACTCTAGCTTCACGCCTGACTCAAAGATCTCTTTGACAGCTGCTGTGAAGAGTATACATGCGCCAACGAATATGACGCGAAAATGTACTTAGGGTATTCGCATTATCCAGTTGTCATGACTAAATGCAGTTCTTCCGTGTGAAAACATGTGTTAGAAGACATTCGTTTCGCTAGAGGAAAAGTGGGAAACTAGAGAAAAATGATGGCTATAAAAGCACTAATTAAACTAGTGTGGGCTTTAAAAAAATACGAGAAAAACACCGTAACTTTCACTGTCCTACACTAAGCTTAACAGCGATCCCCTTCGGCTGTGCAATTTCAAAACCTAGTATCTGACAAATTTAAAAAAAACGTGTTTTTGCATTTTTCGACCTTATAGACCACTCTCCACATACTAGGACAGTAAAAACTCCCAAAAATAACTCAAAAACGAAGTTACAGAAATTCCGAAACCTAGTATCTACAGCAAACGTTTTCAAAATGCAAAAATTACAAGATTAAAACATAGTATCTAACATCAACCATTTTAAAAACCTAGTAAGTGCTTGTAGTTACTTGGTTATAAAATGGTTCATGTAGATACTAAGTGAATGAAATGGTTGAAATAAATGTCAAAACTCCCGCGCAACTTTAGTAAGTGAGAAAAACTCGTTGCAAGTGCGTGTTTTTGTCTCTAAAAATTAGTAAAAATCAGTTTTATAGGTCGAAATTGATCTTGAATGCTTTAAAATAACGCGAGGAGGCGCTGTGTCGGGGGGAGTCCCCGTGTTGCGGCAAATCGCAGTCCTCCGGCGCGATCTCATGGTGGAGTGGAGAGATCGCCTCACGCAACCCCGTGCAGGGCACGCCACAAAAGTGGCCACAGTGCCCCTCTTCGAGGAGTGGATTGGGAGGAGTCATGGCACCCTCTCTTACCGCCTGACGCAGGTCCTCACCGGACATGGGTGTTTCGTGAGGTACTTGCATCGCATCGGGCGGGAGGAGACGCCTGGGTGTTACCACTGCGCGGACCGGCCAGAGGACACGGTGGAGGTGTGTTCTGCCTGGGCGGAGGACCGTCGTGTCCTCACAGCGGCAATTGGCGGCGGCGACCTCTCTCGTCCGGCCCTGATCCAGGCCATGGTCCGGAGTGAGAGAGAATGGGATGCCGTCGCCTCCTTCTGTGAAGCAGTTATGCTAGCGAAGGAGGCGGCGGAGCGGCTGAGAGACCGCACCGCTCATCCCTGGTACCGGTCGACACCACGGGCGCCGTGTGTCGAGGGATGACTCCCAACCACCGTAGGCGCGGGTCTGGGTGAATGTGTCCGGGTGGGCGGTGAGTGTGGGTAGCTCATCGTCCGTACGTCTAAGGACGACAGGCCCGTGTCGGCGGCGCGTTCTATTCCACGCGCTCCTCGAAGAGATGTCAGCAATATGGAGGGGGTTTAGGGCCAGGGTCTGCCTGGGCTGCGGGTTGTTCGTAAGAGATACCGTGGCCCTGGCACACAGGGACCTCCAGAAGGAACATAGTGGGTTTTAGTCAGTAAGAGTCTGACATTCCCTCCAGCTGCACCCTCAGCGGGAGAGGTCATTTGATGATTTCATACGAAAAAAAAGTGCTTTAAAAAAACAACATGGTGAAATGTAAGTACGCTTCAGTGTATAATAATGTCAAGTTTTTTTTTCAATATTTTTTATGAATAAAAAGCTGAACCTCAAAATAATAACACAAGCATGTAAGATTTGTTGGTAACTGGCGAGATTTTGTTTCGTGTCTTGTTTGGTTTTAATGAATTTATTCTGTTGTTTTTTACTAAATAGGTTAAATAAATTGCATTAAGTTCCTACTCAGTAAATTAAAACCTAAATGAAAACAAAGCAAGTGATCTTACTAAGCCTATTAATTTGCGTTTAGTCCCCACTCAGTATACTCAAACCCAGATGAAAACAAAGCAAGTGATCTTACTAGGTTTTGAAATTGTCACACTCACAAAGTTAGGTCTAAGAAAACAATATTTTTATTAGTAACTGCTCCTCTACCTACATAGTTTGTAATAGACGCATTAAAACTATTTTTTTATATAGCCTGTTATGTGCCTCAAATTTTGCTCCCAAGAAGATACGACTAATATTATTGAAACGGCAAGCTGTCAAAGATATGAAATCGTTTTTCGGCTCTCCTGTAAAATTTGGTTTTATGCAGATACTGGGTTTTGATATTTCACAGCCGCCTTCGTTCTGAATGACGGGAGATAATTAAGGTTCAGTGCAGGTCGTAATTTCTTTGCAACACAAAGCGAGCGGTAACAAATTGTCGGCCATCATTGCCTGTCTAGAGTTAATATGAGCAGTGTTGGAGTACTTGAGTTGTGTTGGGCCAGGAGAGATGCGGAGATTGTGTTTGATGGGAAATTTAATATTGAAGCGTTGTTGCTAAGCTGAAAAACTTATCTATGCCTTTTGCTATACTACTGCAATCTGGTTTTCCTTAATAAATTTTCAACTTTATCGTTGAAGTATATGGTTTAAAGTCGAGTGGCAAAATTGGACAGTTTCGGTTAGCTTGATGTGCTGGCTGCGATTGCGTGGCCCGTATGTCATCTTTCTCAGTTTGTGTGTGTGTGTATATATTGATGTTTAATATGGGCCAACTAGAACAACCACAAATTTTCACATCGAAATTGACATCCCCCTCCTTTTTTGAGATAAGTCTCCTTAACATGGTTAGTTTAGAAGCTTCTTCATTTGTTTTAAATATGTTTTTCGTACAACTTTACCGCTGTTTCTAGAGCCCTACTCGGAGGCAACGTGTAAAACGCCTGAAGCCGTCCGCGGCGTGTCTTGATTGTTTTACAGTTTCGTTCGCTATCGGCGCCCCCGCTAAGTTGCTTTCATCAACTGTTTTATGTAGTCGCTTTAAGAAGTTCAGCGCCTTCGCCAAATAGAGGGCTTTGGATAAAACTTTTTTGGTTCATCATTTTAATATTAATAGGAAGGCTGTTGTGCAGGTGCCTGGGGCTATATTGGTCAGGCTTATTTGAAGTTTAGGCAGTTTTTTAGGAAAAAATCACAAGTTTTTTGTGATGATGTCAGACGGAGAAGTATGAAGTATTGGTGTTGAAACTAACAAAATATTGGTGTTGATTTTTAACGAAGTCTACTACAAATGAAGATAGTGTAGTTACGAAAAGCAAAAATAAAATATTCATATCATCTACCTAGTCTTTTTCTCAAACTTTGTTGGGGTTGGCTTCACGTCTAACCTGATGCAGCCGAGTACCAGTGTATTACATGGATCGAAACCTATCTGACCTCAACCCAGTTTCCTAGGACTGGTTGTCAGAACCAATTATGCTTCACCGATAAACATGAAAATCTATTAAATTAATATGACAGATTGTAGTAGATTGATGTACTGGCATCTGTACACAGTTGATAAGACAAGAAGAAAAATAGAATAATAGTATCCAAAATTCTGGACTTATTGGACAGAATCATAAATAGAAGTATTAAAAATCTGAAATGTATTCATGTTCCGTAGTTATTGGACCTTTAATACTCAGGTCACAGATGCATCAAAGTAACGAGAGCGTCGGCTCTCGAAAGCCCAATAGACCTGCATTGACCGGAGCAAATAATATAGTATCGGGACATGATATCGCGACACCTTTCCACACACGGTCGTTTTGCCCCAAGGTAAGCTATTCATTAGCTTGTATTATGGGTGCCAACACAAGTGATAAACTACATATACTTTACACATACTTATAAATACATATTGTTACACCTAGACCACAGCCAACAAGCATGCTCATTGCACCGACCGTACAAGGGATTGAAACCGGGAACCCCCAGCTCGGCAGTTCGGCGTGGTTACCATTGCGCCAACGGGGTTGAAAATAAAATAATCCTCAAATCGTAAATCTTCTTCAAAATCATCTCACAAAATAAGTATACTTTACAAAGCACAGACCAGTTGGTAGTTTAACAGTAAATTACGTTCCGTTCTCCAAATAGCGTAACATTTAAACAACAATTTTGTTTTAGCTTCCCCCGTATAGGATGCAAGTATTGTTACAGCTTGTTTTAATTTATGGTGCCCTGGTACCGCTACCATGCGGTGAATTTTCTGTTGGTAGCTTTACCTTGGGTTTTATATGAAAACAACTTACATATAACTTCCCGCACACGGATAAAAAAAAGCCAATCTGTTATTCTGCAGGCTTAGCACGGAAACCGTAGAAACAAGTTTTGTTTACCGGAGAACGGACAAAATGACAGAAAACTGACAGATTGACTTAATCCTTTGAAGACTTTTTTCTTTTCTTCGATCGGCATAAGTTAACAAGTGATTATATGCGAGTTGACAGGTCGCGCCATGCTCGGGCAGAAGTCATGTTGACATTGAAAGAAAGAGCTTTGACTTTTCCTGACAGAATAGATTATAGAATCGCCATGCTAGGCCTACTGATGTATAAGCTATTAGTACCAAGTTTCATAAAAATCCGTACAAAAACTGATAAACTACACACTTTACACATACATACATATATCAGCCAACAGCCTTTTCTATCGTTCTACTGCTGGGCACGAGCCTCTTCTAACACAGATAAGGATTGAGCTTGTATGAAAACAATAAAATATATTTATATATACATATTGTACGAGTATATAAGTATTACGGTGTACAAGGCTATAAAAGCCAAATATTGTAAATACCCACAAATATTATTAAAACAACCTTGTAAACAAGCAAATAAATCAAAAGAACCTTTAAATCCTCGCCACTTAAAATCGGTATAATTAAGAAAGCACATTAATTATCTTTCCTTCCCAAATAAGCGAAAAGCGTTCATAAATGCACAATAACAGGCGATTAAACCAGTGATTCACGGAAAACCCTTTATTACACAATATTAAGGCACATTATTAAAAGCACAAACTCTACGGGTTTATTATTTTGCAAATCAAAGAGATTATGCAAATAAGTTGCGTTCGTTCGTGCCACAGGTTTAGAGATAAATAGATAAGGCAAGTTGTTTTAAGATAGGTTCTAGGTTGCAGTTTCTTCGTTGAATAGATTAGAAGTTGTCTGCTTTTAAATAGATAAACATTTTCAGACTAGAATATTTCTGTTCAGCACATCTTTACTACCGAACTCTTCGGCTAGGTAAACCTGGTTGAAGGCACTGGTCCTTTCCAATCATTAAGATGAGCAATTTCTTCGTAGTGAGTACTTGTTACCTCCTTTTTTTTCGTTGGAAATCAATGATCGATCCTATGAGGATGCAGTTGGAGTGAGTCAGACTCCGACTAACATCCACTGTGTTCTACATTAGAATATAATTAAATCTTTAGTTCTGACCCTCTTCTTTCACCCATAGCCGGAGACATATTTTCTTAATTTCTTAAAAAAACCTTTCTTACAATGATTTAAGTGTATTTATTCACAAATGACGTCACAAAGTTGATACCAATAATTCATTTGTCTCTGAACATACTAAACAAAATCCATACAAAAGCCAGGTCTATTTATCACTAGCCCTGTATTCGGTCCTGTTAGTACCATCCCCTAGAATTGAAGAAATTAATTTTGTAAGCAAACAACAATAAATCGTCGTGGGCGTCGGTTTTGCAATATCGTAATGAGGGAAATAAGCGTTCGTGTTTTAAGGAGGTATCGTTTGTTCAGCAGCACATCAAGCTACTACAATCTGTCATATGCCCTTCATAGATTTTCAACTTTATCGCTAAAGCATATGGTTTAAAGTTGATTGGGGAAAAGGGTCAGTTTCGGGTAGCATTATTTCTTGTTCAATGTTAACTTTGGCGGATGATTATTTAGACATTTAGACTGTCTATGAAAGGTCAGGTCAGGTCCAGGTCTTGGGTTCGATTCCCGGGTCGGGCCGAAATCGCATTGTGGGTTTTGAGAAACTTTCATAAAGCAGCCTGGAGTCTGGAAGTTGGTGATTAATTCACTCGTGCATCGGAGAGCACGTAAGTCGGTCCTGCGCCTGATCTCTCTCTGGTCGTGTCGGATTGCTGTCCCATCGGACTATGAGAGTGAGGGAATAGAGAGTGCACCTGTATCTGTGCGAATGCTTGTGCACTATAATATCTGCTGCGCAGCTGGACAATCTCCTTAAAAAAGAACGGCCGCCATAGCCGACAATCGGCCTGGATACCATCATCATCATCATCTAGTCAATTATATGGAACTAAGCCGTGTATATGTACAAACAAAATTTAAATTCTAAGCAATACGATAGCAATTTTACTGTCTCGTATGTCGGTATTTTGTAGGTACCTGAATGTCACGGGCTAGAAGAAACAATGTGACCGAGCCAAAGCCAATAAAAACTTAGTATCGACAAAAAAGATTCTTGCCTAACTTTTTCTAACTTCTCCGAGAATATTTTGTAGAATGTTTTTTGTACGTATCTTGGACAAAAACTTAGGTACAGTCGAGTTCATAAAATATGTATGCAGGTATACCTTTACAGATTACTCGTACAGGCGCCAGCACATCAAGCTACCCGAAACTGTAAAAAATGTCCAATCTACTTTTAACCATATGCTTCAGTAGTAATGTGTTCTTTAGTAGCTTGATGTGCGCCAGATAGAAGCCAGTCTGTAATTAGATAAAATGCATTTTGACGTAAATTTTTTGGTAGCGCGGTGCTTGTAAAAGCCGCTTTGTTTTTATTTATTTTTTAACGTACAAACAAAATGTTCAAACTTCGTTGTTTAAATAATCTTACGTGTTAAAATTGTATATAAATATAAATAAAAGGCATACCTAAAAGAAATTGTGAATTTTTTGAATTAATTTTGGTAATATATGATCCCATTGAACTTCTACTATATGAATACATATTTCAGGACTCGACTGTACGGAGTGCTCGCGTCTACGTAATGCTGCTTGAGCACATACTTTGTCTTCAACGGGTCAGTAGTTTTTGAGGACAGTCAGCAAAAAAATCCACTTCAAATTTCATTTTTATTTTACATTAAATAAAAACGCGAAGTAAGAACAGAGGTCTGTTATATAACTGTTATTATAGTTATAATTTCATTCCCAATTAAATTTAAAATTATTATTAAAACTTCATAAACAGACGCCAGCACATCAAGCTACCCGAAACTGTTAATTTTTCCATTCAGTTATGAACCATATGCTTCAGCAATAAAGTAGAAAATCTATTAAGGAAATGTGACAGATTGTGGTAGCTTGATGTGATGGCGTCTGCACTTATGCGTAAATGCGTCGCTGATCACAAATATGGCTAAACACGTTTTGGATAATCATAATTGAATATTCCACATAAATAAACCCTCAAAGTGTATGTTCGTGCATAAATTTCGAACGACCGGATCAAATCAGATTATTATTTATTTATTTCTATTAATAGAGAGTGTCAAACTAATTGATTTTTTGTAATATTTTTAATAATTCAAAGTTATGTCGCATAATATAGAATGTTAAATATAATTATGTTATTAATTTTGCATTAATTTATAAATTATAATGTACTTCATAATTTGCATGCCGTAAGGTGAAATGTATTGAGAAAAAATATTCATCTGTTTCTACTAATCTTATGCTATACCTACAGTAAGAACAGAAAAAAAAACTTAAAACTAATAAGGGCTAAAATTAAAAAAAAAACGGTCCGCATCACATCGAATTGTAACTGAGAGTCTGGCAGTATTGCTACGTTTCATGGCAATGTTTAATTTTTCATTTTTTATTTGTATCAGCTAGAACAAGATTTTTATGTCAAGAAACTCATCATCTCCCGAGCCTTTTCCCAACTATGTTGGGGTCGGCTTCCAGTCTAACCGGTTTCGGCTGGGTACCAGTGTTTTACAAGGAGCGACTGCCTATCTGACCTCCTCAACCCAGTTGCCTGGGCAACCCAATACCCCTTGGTTAGACTGGCGTCAGACTTAAACTGGCTTCTGACTAACCCGTAACGACTGCAAAGGATGTTCAATGACAGCCGGGACATACAGTTTAACGTGCCATCCGAAACGCAGTCATTGGTGTCCAAGATATACTTATAAAGTACATACAAACTTAGAAAAGTTTTATTGGTACTTGCCCGACCTGGAATCGAACCCACGCCCTCACACTTGAGAGGTTGGCTCTTTAACCACTAGGCCACCACGACCAAGAAACTACTGAAGAAATACCCGGAGCAGACTGGTAACTGGATAATTTATAACGACGTGTTTTGCGGACGGTACACTAATACTACTTGATAGTATGTTGATTCGTTACGACGTATCTTGTCATAATTTGCAGTCGTAAACAGCTGATGTAAGTAAAGTGTATATATTCTATTCTATTGTATAGTTGATAACAGAAATAAAGGTTTTTATGTACCAAGATACAGTTTTGAAGAAGAAACATAATGTTATTTATACATAAACTTTCGTCACTATAAGCATAGTTGTATACGTAAGTTTAAGTGACATGAAATTGTTGAGCAGAGCAATTTGAAAATTTACATTTAAATTAGTATACTATGATATATAGCTACTACGATCTACTACGAGAAATTTACTTAATTGCTATGTACAATACATATATGTATTGTACATAGCAATTAAGTAAATATGTACAATACAATACAACTTATGTACAATACAACAACGCCTTCAGGGTACTATTGGGGCTGCCCCGGTATTGTAGTGCCTCGGGCATGTTCGCTGACGCGCACACTGACGGGTTTCATGCCATCATTAGAAAGCGATGCGCTTCTTTGTTACACCGAGTGCGAACCAGTTCCAATAGTATCCTGAACGTGTTGACAGATAGGTGGGATTCACCATTACTGAGGCATTGGATAAGCCTGCATACTATGTGATTGTGTTGTGTTTTGTATGTATTTATCTGTGTTTTCTTGTATCGCTCATATGGACTTGTCCGAAATAAAGTTTTATTATTATTATTATTATATATACCTATTTCCTTTTATTTAGACTATAACCCCTAATTATAAAACGAGGACTTAAAAAGTACCAGACTAAGTACAAGATTTAGACCATTAACTTTGTTCAAGAAGATGATTTAAAGCTAGTACAAAGGCGGTACTTTTTTAAGATCACGTTTTATAATAAGGGGGATAATGACCTAACTTAACTATAAATAAATACTTAGCGTGCTAAAACTAATAATAGGCATCAAACTTTGGTCCACCCCGTAGTGTACCTAACAGGCTGGCAGCATTGCCACGTTGAATGGCAATACTTACTCGTTGAGCGAAATTAAATCCAACCTTTGGATCACGGGAAGTATCAACCGGATCCAATAATACGAAATAATAAGAAAGTACCATTATTAACAATAACCTCCTTCAGATCTTAATAATGCGGCCACACTCAAATTCTCCCATAATAGCAATTTCACACAAACATTAATTAAATCCATAAAGGTCACAATACATTATATCTAACTGTCGCGCGTCCTAGCGTGCGTATATTGCGTATAATCTACTAGTATGAAAGGGCTCAAGTGGGCTACACTAGCGCTTCATTAAAATGTCGCGGCACGGCGCGTCGCTCGTGTGGAGAGCCCCTACTGTCCTGCAGGACTTGCGGCCTTTTGAGAGCGACCACAGACTTGAGAAGGTTTAGAGATGGAAAAACTGAAAAAGATAAAACAGGCCAAGTCTTGCAATTTTTGCTAATGCTTAGCGTATTTAATTTACATTGCTTGATATTATGATTGATTGGTAATTAATTCTAAATCACTGTTTGAAGATATTACTATCTCATTCTGCAACTAAAGACGCCGACGAAGCTATGCGACGAAAATTATGCTAAATGATTGATTTTATATTATTTTCAATAAACTGTACCTACTTCTGTTCCGATGCCTTTGCTTCTGTTGTCCTAATAATACCAAAATCAGCCTGGAGTCTAAAGTTGGTGATTAGTATACGTTGAAAAACGCTTAAATGTCGGTCGCGATCGTATCGCCTTCCTATCGGACTAAGAGAATGAGGGGAGTGCACCTGTGCAAATGCTTGTGTACTATAATATTTCTTACGTAGCTGCCTGATTTCCGTACAGAGAATAGCCGCCATGGTCGACTATCAATGTGGACGCTATTATCATTATCATCATTCTTCTGTCAGAATACCCTTTCAAATAAAATCCGATACTAATTGACTGTCAATCTCCTCTATACTTTCTAAGCCCACGTAGCCCACAGAGTCGCATCATTAAAATGTCGCTACGTACTCCAGCGAGTGGCTGAACAGTAAAGCACTCAAAGCTACGGCGAATTTATTATTTTTGTTTCGACATACTTATGTTTTTCATTTACTTTTTCTCGGAAAAGAATTATGGTTTCGTTGCCATGTGACGGGTTTACGTTTGCGAAAATGTATTTTGATGTTTCGAGTGTGTATGGTCTTTTGGTGTTTTATTAAGTATCTAGTCCTACTTTTTTTTGTCTAACTGTTATGTGTAGTTTCAGGTTTTTTTTTATCATTAGTGTCTGATAAGAGTGTCAGACTTTCACTGACTGTAACCCATTTTTGTATTTTTTGGAGCCCTCTGTGTAAAAAATCGCTCATCCGCGTGTTGTAAGCCCAGAACATAAAATAATGCTACCTTTTATTAGATTAGTAATTGAATAATTGTTTATATTATATTGTCAATTTAGTTTAAAAAAGTGAAAATAAAGTTTGGATAAATGATATTTATTTTTTTGCAAAAAGGTTGAAATAATAGGTTGAAAATAAGGTTTTGAATATATAATTAACTGGGCAGTCATTCCTTAGTTTAAAAGGAAGGCAAAAAGAAAGGATTGTTTTTAATTTTGTAAACCTACTCACTCATTTTATTTAATACTAGAATGAGATATTAATGTAGAAAGTCATTCTTCATATTACACCTACATACACATACAACCTCAGAAAATTTAATCAAAACCCACATTTTCTGTGGTCACATTCAATTTTATTCGTGAACTCCTCATGGTGTATTATAAGGCATATATTTCATGCTGAAAAATTTAATCAGCCAGTCCACTGGGGGTAGATTGAAATTCAGGACACGACCGCTGCCGTCGGAGTAATAAATCTAAGAGGAATGTGTGAGAAGTCATGGGGCGTGATACGGGCTACTTGAGTGGAACAACTGAGAATGGAATTAAGGAGGTTCAGGAATGGAAGGAAGGTGTTGAGCTTATGAGATTTTTTTTTTTATTTATGTGTAGATTTTGGTTAGTAAATAATCTTATTTGGTTTAATCATCAACATAAGCCTTTTTATCGTCTCACAGGCACACATCACACTGGCGTACTGGCCTCCTCCCACCCATTGTAGAATTGAGAGTTAATTACCACGCTTGCTCAATGCGGGTTGGTGATTTCAGTTTTTACAGTCCAGGTTACCTCGAGATGCTTTTCACCTTTATTCAGTCATTGGTGTCTAAGATGTACTTATAAAGTTCATTTGTGTTAGAAAAGTTGTATTGGTACTTGCCTTATCCAGAATCCAACCGGCACACTCATAGATGAGAGGCTGGTGCACTAACCACCTAGGTCACCATTATTTGGAATAATACTTGGAATTGGCAAGGTTAAAGGTATTTTATTTACTACATCTTTAGCTTAATAAAGGAACGTAGAAATATAATTTTGAAGATCAAGTTGCCAAGATACAAATATGAAAATTGTTATTTTTTTACCCCATTGCACTTAGAGAAGGGTCTTTAAATGTAAAAAAATACCCACCAGTACATTAATCTATCTGATTGACTAATTTTCTTATATATTCATACGTATACCTATATTTATACCTATTCAATATTCATTTAAATGCTCCAAGTCCTTAAAAATCTAAGACGAATACTCAAACGTTATATGAACAACTCAATTTACATAGAATTCAGTTCAGTTTATCGCATCTAACTGCTATTTTTGCTCCAATTTAGACTGGAGCTAACTGAACTATGAATTAGGTATACTACCTACAACGCAAACCGAACTTTATTGACCTAGCTTTAAGGTTCATTTTTGATTGTGGAGTTTAAAATAGAATTTCGGTAATATGAAAACAAGAGACCACAACGGAAACAAGTGAGAACTTCCTGAGGCCATGATATCAGATAGAAATGAAACGGTGAATTATTTTAATTGTGCTAACACGCCAGTTGAAGGTTTCGCACGCGATTTTAAATTTAAATAAAAGCTACCGCTATTTCTGCGGTAAGCGCGAAAATTTAAAAAAGTTCTCTGTTTTAATTTTGTGTTACACACGTGTGAATGATTTTTATTTGTTAAAAACTCTTTTAATTACTTATCAAATGTTAGGTTTCGTGTCGTAGTTTTAATACTTTAATCAGAGTTGAAAATCAATACCCAGCTCATATTTTGATCAAAATCAATGTTAATGGTAGAAAATGTAAAATGAGTGAAGTTATAATTATTAGAAACGTTCCCTTAAATCTTTGGATTATTTCAAGATTAACTACAAATAATGTCATCTTAAAGGCCTGATGGTGGATATATAATATGATGTTATGTATTGCAAAATATTCTTCGTGAACTAAATGACGTATATGACCATCCTTCATTTGTTACGGATCACATGTTAGAATATTTCAATAAATTATTTTGGGATCAGAAAAAAGAAATAAAACAGAAAAGCATTAATTCAGAATGGCTTTCAGTAGGTACAGACACCAGCACATCAACCTACCTATCAAATATCTTTAATATATTTTTATCCTTATCACTGTGCCGGAAGGTTGACATTCTATTGGTCAAATTTGACAGATTCGGGTAGGTTGATGTGCTGAATTGATATCTGTACTTAGGTGGTAGGTAACTTCCAAGAAAATATCGTTACGCTTTCTCACAATAAAAACAAAATAACAACGCGACGAAGGAGTCCGCAATATAAATATCAAACCACTTTTTTATAAATACAGAAAAAATAAAGAACGTTAGAAACATATTCGATATTTGAAAGGCGAAAGACGTTCCTTTTTTAAAAGCCGCGCGTTTTTAGCGGGGAACCTGCAAGGAGTATTTTCTCAGTCAGAGGTAGTGTTGGTTTCCAAGTGATTTAACCCGCTTCCACATTTGCGTCGAATGCAGAACACTGAATCAAGTTGGTATATTTAAGAAAATGTTTCCACATAAAAATGTTGCGGTAATGGGTTGTTTATTTTTTTGAGGAGACGTCCTTTGGCAAAGTATGGGTTGTATATGCTGCATTTTTTTTTTATATAAAAATGCTCGTTTCTGATGATATTTTGAATTCAGAATATTCTGTAATTATTTTATTTACGGGAAAGAATATGATTTTTTTACGCTATATCTCTTATTTAACAAATACGGTTTATTAGGTATGCATGTTAAAAATAAAAATTGATTTTTATAGATTTGGAAATGCAAGAAAAAAAGGTGAGAGTGTTCTGTTTCACGCTGTATGACGGCAAACACAAGCGTCATGCTATTTTTCATCACGGCACATTATCTTATATCACCCCATTAATGTTCTACATACAGACACCAGCACGTCAAACTACCCGAATCTGACAAATTTTACCAATCGAATATTAACCTTCGAGTATTGTGATAAGGGTGAAAATCTATTAAAGAAATTTATACAGACGCCAGCACATCAAGCTACCACAATCCGTCAATTTTTTTTATTGGATTTTCAGTTTTATCGCTGAAGTATATGGTTCAAAGTCGAATGGAAAAATTTGTCAGTGTCGGGTAGCTTGATGTGCTGGCGTCTATACAAAAAGGAACAAAGGATAATAATTCTATTCGCACATACTTGAGACTGCAATACATAACATTCAAAGCACAGCGATGTTTCTGTGTGATTTAACTACTAGAGCTATCCGCTTGAATTTATAATATTCGCCGTCATTTCCGGCACGTGGTCTGACGTATGCTGCCTCCGTTGTTCCGTTTTCATTGTTATGTTGGTACTAGCAGGTTTTACTTGGTATACATATTAACAACTTATTTACAAATTTTAATTAATATTTACAGGTAACAAATTGGCATATATACCTAGATAGGCTGTCACTCCTTGTAAAACTCTGGTACTCAGCTAAACCCGGTTAGACTGGAAGCCGACCCCAACATAGTTGGGAAAAGGCTCGAGAGATAATGAAATACATGTAACAAAAAACCTCAAAAAATGCATTTGGCCGGTTACTATGTTTAGTGATAAAAAGAAAAAATCTAAATGTTCTATCACTTAAAGATTCATCTAATTCAATTGGCAAATAGATTACAACATAACAAAATGTACCACAAACTTTCCTCCAAATAAATAAACATCGCTCCCAAAAACCATTTACGATCAAATAAATCAAATAATAACCAAAATAACCCATAAAATAAGCCAATAATCCCGTCTAATAGTATTTAGACGCATAAAATACTCAACAAAGTTCCAAATACATCCCATTTCGGAAGATAAATGCTCAGATTTGGAAAAAAGAGGTCTTATTGGATCCTAAATCTGCGAGGAGATAACACGTGATCGATTCCACTGAGTCAAGTGGAAATAACCTTTCTTTTGTTTCTGTTAGAAGTTAGTCAAATTGGATTGTTGGCGAAAATTCTAATAGATACTACTACTTCATACAAAACAATTTGTTCAGTATTTATTTTTAATCACAAACATATCAAGCTAATACAATCTATCGAATTCCCTTAATAGATTTTAAACTGTATCGCTAAAGCATATTTGGGAAAACTAAATATTTTCTCCTATAATAATTTAATTAACATGTCTACGCCTGGGTGCTTCAACTGGAGCTAAGCAACGCTAGTGATTTGGCGAATCCGAGGACTGTAGCCCCCATGGTAAAAGAACCACACGAGGTCAAAAGGCTGGTCATTGAATTCTTGCCAAATAATTTGCATTAGAAAGTACTACTTACCTGACCTGGAATTGAACCCGCTCTTAAGAACTTAAGAGGCTGGTGTTTCGTGTGCATAAAATTGAGTGTTTGTTTATGGACTTATGGTCTGAATTAAATTCGTTATCATTTAACAAAAAGGCCACCATGATGAATATAATAATAATATCATAACCAATGTCCTTGGGTACATCTCTATAGTGTATACAGGGATAATCGTCGGTTTTGTGTCACCATTACATAATATTAAAGGGCTTCAGCGTGTTGGCTTCGGCCCCATGTTCGCCTTCCAAAAATACGGGACTATAGTCCCGTGATAGGAAAAAAAAATATCATAACCAACATCCATAAAGATTAATCAATCTACCAAAAAATAAATACATAACCGAAAGATCGTAGGTCCATTTGCAATTCGGATCACTCCAAAAAGTAAATAATATGCCCCAAACTTGAAACGCATTTCTCGAAAGGGTCCCAAACTCCGGTCGAACGCAACAGATAACGAGGGACCCCTTATCTATTTCATTTTCCAAAAACCGTTGACCAAACATAAATATACGGTGAAACGGGTCCGCACTTGGATCACAAGATCGGCTGGATAAGACTAAAGAGATAAATTGACGCCTCATTTTAGATAGCCGGCTATTTATTGAGCTAGATTCTAGATTGTAAGTGTTTATTGGTAGTTGATTTTGTTGGGTTAGGTATTAGTAAAAAGCTATATAGTATTTTGTTATTATCACATTATGTTTCATGCCGGTCTGTCGAACTAACGAATTGAGGGTCCGGGTTTCTGTCTGCGTTGAGGAATTATAATATTTATAAAAAAATAAATGACTTTTTCATTACCGTTGTAAATTCTTTCTTACCTTTTTTATTTCTATTTGTATGTGTGGTGTATTTCTATTAAATAAATTTACGAGATTTTCCGTTTCTATAACCTGCTAGAAGGAATTTAATGGTAGACGTTGATAGTCAAGAAGATTTTATTCCAGAGGGACATACAGTTTCCTTATTGAAAATAAATAAATTCTTCTCATAATGTTGCTCAAATAGCGTGCTCTTGCTGCTTGCTATATGCGTAATTTTGTTTGAACATATAACTATGTATATCTTGCTTCTCTTCTTTATTTCAGATCGTAAAATATTTACTGCACCTATCATGCATTTCGTATCCAGCAGTCTTTAATCTAAGTATCATCCAACCAAGATTGATAACTCTCCTCAAACTCCCGCTGGGCGCGATTTGCGCTTAGCACACTTCAATTTTTTTCTTTAATTTTCTTAACCTACACTGCAAATTAAACCTTAAAACGGACGTGTTAAAGTCTCAATTCAGATACACGACGCAATGCGGCTGTGAAATATCAAAACCCAGTATCCGCATAAAACCAAATTTTACAGGAGAGCCGAAAAACGATTTCATATCTTTGACAGCTTGCCGTTTCAATAGTATTAGTCGTATCTTCTTGGGAGTGGTTGCAAAATTTGAGGTACATAACAGGCTATAAAAGAAAATAGTTTTAATGCGTCTATTACAAACTATGTACGTAGAGGAGCAGTTACTAATAAAAACATTGTTTTCTTAGACCTAACTTTGTGAGTGTGACAATTTCAAAACCTAGTAAGATCACTTGCTTTGTTTTCATCTGGGTTTGAGTATACTGAGTGGGGACTAAACGCAAATTAATAGGCTTAGTAAGATCACTTGCTTTGTTTTCATTTAGGTTTTAATTTACTGAGTAGGAACTAAATACAATTTATTTAACCTATTTAGTAAAAAACAACAGAATAAATTCATTAAAACCAAACAAGACACGAAACAAAATCTCGCCAGTTACCAACAAATCTTACTTGCTTGTGTTATTATTTTGAGGTTATGCTTTTTATTCATAAAAAACATTGAAAAAAAAATCTTGACATTATTATACACTGAAGCGTACTTACATTTCACCATGTTGTTTTTCTAAAGCCCTTTTTTTTCGTGGGAAATCATCAAATGACCTCTCCCGCTGAGGGTGCAGTTGGAGGGAATGTCAGACTCTTACTGACTAAAACCCACTATGTTCCTTCTGGAGGTCCCTGTGTGCCAGGGCCACGGTATCTCCCGCAGCCCAGGCAGACCCTGGCCCTAAACCCCCTCCTATGTTGCTGACAACTCTTCGAGGAGCGCGTGGAATACAACGCGCCGCCGACACGGGCCTGTCGTCCTTAGACGTACGGACGATGAGCTACCCACACTCACCGCCCACAGACCCGCGCCTACGGTGGTTGGAAGTCATCCCTCGACACCCGGCGCCCGTGGTGTCGACCGGTACCAGCCCTGCCGCGACAGCTGGAATGAGCGGTGCGGTCTCTCAGCCGCTCCGCCGCCTCCTTCACTAGCATAACTGCTTCACAGAAGGAGGCGACGGCATCCCATTCTCTCTCGCTCCGGACCATGGCCTGAATCAGGGCCGGACGCGAGAGATCGCCGCCGCCAATTGCCGCTGTGAGGACACGGTGGTCCTCCGCCCAGGCAAAAAACACCTCCACCGTGTCCTCTGGCCGGTCCGCGCAGTGGTGACACCCAGGCGTCTCCTCCCGCCCGATATGATGCAGGTACTTCCCGAAACACCCATGTCCGGTGAGGACCTGCGTCAGGCGGTAAGAGAGGGTGCCATGACTCCTCGAAATCCACTCCTCGAAGAAGGGCACTATGGCTACTTTTGTGACGTGCCCTGCACGGGGTTGCGTGAGGCGATCTCTCCACTCCACCATGAGATCGCGCCGGAGGACTGCGATTTGCCGCAACAACGGGGATTCCCCCCGACGCAGCGCCTCCTCGCGTTCTTTTAAAGCATTCAAGATCAATTTCGACCTATAAAACTGATTTTTACTCATTTTTAGAGACAAAAATACACACTTGCAACGAGTTTTTCTCACTTACTAAAGTTGCGCGGGAGTTTTGACGTTTATTTCAACCATTTCATTCACTTAGTATCTACATGAACCATTTTATAACCAAGTAACTACAAGCACTTACTAGGTTTTTAAAATGGTTGATGTTAGATACTATGTTTTAATCTTGTAATTTTTGCATTTTGAAAACGTTTGCTGTAGATACTAGGTTTTGGAATTTCTGTAACTTCGTTTTTGAGTTATTTTTGGGAGTTTTTACTATCCTAGTATGTGGAGAGTGGTCTATAAGGTCGAAAAATGCAAAAACACGTTTTTTTTAAATTTGTCAGATACTAGGTTTTGAAATTGCACAGCCGAATGGTCATGCGTGCTTATACGCAGTATCGAGAAAATTGGGACCATTTTAAAAGAGTGATGGGACATTTATTCCGTTGGAACTATTCGCAATTTCGGATATTATTTTATCGCCTTGTAAGGGTATTAGGTTCACCGTAACAGTAATTTCGACATATCTTTATGTTACATCGAGGCAATAAGCATAACTACAATATAGGAGGGACACAGGGATATTTTTTCATTTGCGTGAAATAAATGTAATCATACAAGAATAATTATTATAGTTTTGAATCTGTCAATAAAATTGTATAGCAAATAAGCTGATGACGTCTTTTGGAGGGGTTCGCTATTTAAATTTCTATCCTTAAGCAAATAGATCAGCACTGACATAGCGGTGAATACTTAAACCTAGTTAGTATAATAACGTGTTTTCAGAACTGACCATGCCTAGATTTTTTGGTACTATGGATAAAAAAGAAACGGTGGTCTACCATCGAGAGGGAGCCAAGTATAAGTTAGCTACGAATACAGGAAGAGGTCTAGATTTTCATCACATGTTACATGCTGATCTGAGAATAATTATTTATTACTAGTTTTTGCCGGCGGCTTCACACGAGTTCTCTGGGAACTACTTCGCATACCAGGATAATGGGTACCCTTCTTCGACCAGTGACTGATAGCCCATCTACCACACAATTTTGACCAGTAGTTTCGAGATAAATTCTTTCAAACAATGAAACGAACAAACTCTCACTCAACTCTCATAGTTTTTGTTTTTTGTAGTATTTCCTTATTACCTACATTGCAACACAGTACATCGATTCCTTCAACAGAAGCCATCTCAATACCGACAGAAATAGCTTCCAATACAATACACTTACTTTCAAGATACGGTTATGTCTTATTCTCATAAATCCCGAGAACATTGCACGCCAGTGTATCAGCTACGAACTATGATCCCGGATCCCGCAAGACAATTGAAGGTGTTCCAGTTACAACTATCTCTTCGGTTATGATTTTGGCACAAGCTGTGAGACACAGCGGCTTATATAAATACCAGCAGGCTTAGCATGGCAACCGTAGAAACAAGTTTTGTTTACCGGAGAACGGACATAATGACAGAAAAGTGACAGATTGACGTAAGATTTCTTTTGACATTTTCTGAAGAAATTTTTCTTTTTTTCGATCGACATAAGTTTACGAGTGATTATATGCGAGTTGACAGGTTGCGCCATGCTCGGGCAGAAGACATGTTGACATTGACAGAAAGAGTTTTGTCTTTTCTTGACAGAATAGATATAGAATCGCCATGCTAAGCCTGCTGCAGTTCTCAATTGGCTACTGAATCTACATGATAATCGGAATATAGGTAATGCTATATAGTCGGCCATGACGGCCGTTCTTTCTAAAGAGATCAGCCAACTGAGCAGGACATAAGCACAAGCATTTACGCAGACACAGGTGCAGTCGCAAACTACGGGAGCCGTCAAAAATCTTTGTCGGTTTAAAATTAGTCATTTGATCCTTCGCGCACTATAAATTACAGTTTCACATTCTCTAGTAGCCACTTTCAGATCGGAAAAATTGTTTAATGAGAGCCGTAGATTAGGCAAACCACCAACCATTGCTTAATAAAGAAATACTAAATGGGCCCCGCTTATAACAAAAAAACTTTTAAAGATTTAGTCTTTTGTTGCATTTCTTATGAATTTCGCGCAACAAATACAATGGTAAAAGTAATATCTCAAACTGAGACATATTTTTCCAAATTAGGCTCATAAATCAGCACTTTTCGAACGTCAAAACAAAAGAGAATGTTCTCGCTGAGAAGAGACGCACCAAAATTCCCCACCCACAAATTTCTGTCTGTATGTTTGAAGAATGCATGAAAAATAATAACACATACTTAACAAAAGGACAAGTTCTTCTTTCATATACCTTATCTTTCTATCTATCATATTTTCTAAAACTAAATTTTCAGACTCCAGTGAAACTAATAGAAAAGGTCAAATTAAATTATACACCTAGATATATTTTTGCCCAACAAATTAAAAACCGGGCCCTTTTAATCAATATTAAACGCTACAAACTTGCAAACAAGTTCGTTTAACCGACACACTAGGAGAGTTGAAGCGAAGTTCTGATAACAATGCACTATAATTATTAGCCGGGTTGTTCTTTGGTAGAACAATTTCCTTCTTATTGCATAACTTCAGTCCAAATTGCCTCACACTCGCACCGCAACGTTTAACAAAGCGGTTAAGTTTTTGATTACTATGCAATTTGGGCATATTTTACCTTCGACGTATTTACTTTGTTTATTTTAACCAGCTTTTGACCGCTGGTTCACCTGCGTCGCAATGAAACTATTTTCTATATGGAAACAGGATAAAAATGGCATCATGCCCGTCTCCTAGTTCTAAGCTATACCCTCAGATTTTTTTTAATCAAAGCGGCTTTAAAAAAAATTGTTCGAATAGTCTTACTATAAAATACGATTTTCCTTTATTAAGTACATGCAGATAGATTTAAATTGATATCATTCATGATTCAAACCATACCATAACCATATCTTTAATTATTTTTGTATCTCCCTCTACTACCTACGTATAACCCTTGGGAGCATAATGGTTTGAACAGTGACAAATAATGTTCACTAGCATTGAAAACTAATTCTAAGCAAAACTGGACTATCAAATATATAAGATGTCCATCGTAGTATGGATAATTTAGTAGACCAAAAACATTTTCCCAACATTCTCGAAGTCAACAATTTTGCAAATGACCCTGTCTACCCGTTATTCCATTTGATCCACTCTTCGGGAGAACCCTGTACAGCTAAATATAGGTACTTGATAAAAGCCCGCTGAAAACTCACCCCCAACACTCAACCCCTACAATTAACCGCTGCAGTTAGAGGGGAGCAAGCTCGCTTCTGATAACAATGCACTCAAACGTAGTTCTGATTACATCTTGCAAGGTCCTCTCTAGCTCTGACTTGGTATTGAACTGTCGATTACGTCATTCGTATTATAAATGAATTAATTTGGTTTTCAGTTCGTGTCCGAATCCATTGGTTATCTGTGTCGTAGTTAGGTTGACTGCTTCGTTGGTCTAGGGGTCTCGGGTTCGAATCCCGGGTCGGGCCGAAATCGCTTTGTGGGTTTTGAGAGACTTTCATAAAGCAGCCTGGAGTCTGGAAGATGGTGATTGATTCACCCGTTCATCGGAGAGCACGTAAATGTCGGTCCTGCGCCCGGTCTCTCTCTGGTCGTGTCGGATTGCCGTCCCATCGGACTATGAGAGTGAGGGAATAGAGAGTGCACTGTCTGCGCGAATGCTTGTGCACTATAATATGTCCTGCGCAGATGGCTGATCTCCATAAAAGAGAACGGCCGCCGTAGCCGACCATCGGCTTGGATGCCATATAGGTTTAGTAATTGCCAAGCGATGCGAAGCGATTCTGTACACGGAGTCTTGGGTACGACTCCTGCATTGGGCCGTAATGGCTTTGTACATAGGTTTTAAGTAACTTTCATAAAGCAGCCTGGAGTCTGGAAGTTGGTGATTGATTCACCCGTGCATCGGAGAGCACGTAAATGTCGGTCCTGCGCCTGATATCTCTCCGGTCGTGTCGGATTGCCGTCCCATCGGACTGTAAGAGTGAGGGATTAGAGAGTGCACCTGTGTCTGCGCAAATGCTTGTGCACTATAACTGCGCAGCTGGCTGAGCTGGTGAGTCCAATAATATTATTGTTATGTACGCCATTAACCTGTGTACTACATAATTGGGGAATATTTTATTGTTATTCCAAGCTAAAAATTTAGGTACTCTTAGAACATGTAATTTCGATGTCCTGTCAGTCTCGACCAGTTTAATCCAAGTAAAATTGCTTGCATTGGTGAACTTTTTTGTAGGCTCTCCAATATAAGGTAACTGAAAAAAAAATCTATATGTTCAATTGACACATCTTTGTACAGTATGACTATAGAGTTGTCACAAACCAGGTTCCTTTATATTTTTGCCCCGAAATTGTAAACAAGCGGTTACGATGCAAAGTTTTATCTGCAAAACAATTTGACGACTGCACAACTGCAGTAAACGCAGACTAATAATAAAAAGGCAGACGAGCGCCTTTTATTTGCTAAGTGAAACAATGGTTGTTAGGAAAACAAGCAAATTCCCACTAAATTCACTTCATTAAAACAACGAATACCAGTCTGTAGCGAAATAGCGATAAGCTTCGTTGCTGTTTCACGGGACGCGTGTTTTGAAAATAGATTTTTGATATGCGTTGAAGTCGTGTAGGGTTTTAACATTGTGTTAAGAAGAAGACTTTTTATTTTTTTTTATGACTGAGTTATATTTGCACGGACATAATAAAAACTTTTTCTATTATCAAATACAATAAGTACCTTAATGTACGGATTCCAGCATACCAACCTTCCCGAAACTGTAAAATTTTCCCAATCAACTTTGAACCATATGTTTCAGTGATAGAGCTGAAAATCTATTCAGGAAATTTGACAGATTGTAGTAGCTTGATGTGCTGGCGTCTGTACAAGGAATTGAATCTCGAGAGATTTCCCTAGAAATTTTAGTAAAAGTGTAGGTACAATGGCATGAGTGTTAATAAAATACTTTTTATTCCATTAATTATCGTGCAATACTACACTATAAGAACAAGAACAAAACATATAACATGGCGTCTATTGTCATACATAGTTGAACCACCTCAAGTTTGAGACCACACCCTGAATTCCCACCCGAATTCAAACATCCGCGTCCAGAAGCTCAGCCTGTCGGAACTGCAAGTCAAGACAGTATCGCTGTTAGGAACTAAGTTAAAACTACGCGATTAACGCGAAAATTGATTTATAGTTCGCTATTGAGCGGGTTAAGCAACCTCTGGTTAGAGCTTGCCGCGGCAATGTAAGCTGATTAATTAATATTGTTCGTCCTTACGCTGTTACTCTGTTGAAAAGGGGAGGATTATTTTTGAGATGTGGCAGTAGAAGTAATGTCACTGATATATATTTAATTCGTTTGTTCTTTTTCTTTTGTTATTAAGGGTTTAAATAAAGAAAAGTGATTAAGGGCCAGTTTCACAATATCCAAATAGCCACAACCTATCGAATAAATTCATAAATGGAACAGAATTTGTATGAAATCATCTACCAAATAAACTAAATGGAACTTATTTTTAAAAGCTTTTATTTTTAGGTTGTAAAACATACCGTAGGAGATTTTCTATTTGGATTTTTCCGACACAGATCTGAAACAAGGTATATTTTTTTTAGTTTCTTCTACGTACATTCTGTCATGATTGTGTAGTTTTTTTTTTTCTGAATAATAAGTTTTATCTATCTGTCTATGTAGTAAGTAAGCATGTTTATTATCTACTACATCGCCTCTTTCAATCCTTAAAATCTTTACCCAGTCACAATAATACCCCAATCATTTTGCGCTGAAATGCTGACCCTTTCAATTGTTCCTATACAAAGGTAGGCAGGGGTAGTGTACACTGCTCACTACGGGCTGTGTTGTGCGAATCCCGATTGTGAATTGTATAGATGAGATTCCACTGATGCGCGGTACTGTGACGCACACAAATGTTTCTTCTGGTCTACTTGCTGCAGCATCATCATCACAGCCTTTTTAGTGTCCCACTGCTGAACACAGGCCTCCTCTCCCACGGAGAGAGAGGATTGAGCCTTAATCACCATGCTTGCTCATTGCGGGTTGTTGATTTCAGACTTAGCCCAGGTTTCCTCGAGATGTTTTCCTTCACCTTTAATCAGTCACTGATAACCAAGATAAAGTTAGAAAGTACGTGTAACTTAGAAGAGTTACATTGGTACTTGCCTGACCTGGAATCGAACTCGCACCCTCATACTCGAAAGGCTGGTGCTTTAACCACTAGACCACCACGACTGCAGCAAACAGTAACAAATTTTGTGCGAATATTTCTAAAATGTCCGTGGAATTGCAACCTTTGTGAACACGCCTACACATTTTTTGTTAGCGAACAATTTTTGATGGAATGTCGCCGTGATAGATCACTATTGTTGGATTGCTGTGGAAAAGACAAGAGGATCTGATACTGACAAGCCAACAGGTCCAAATAAGTTGAAAATGAATTTTGAAAATATGATTTCGAGTGGATCACGGTAAATCTGTTTTAGACACAACTAAATAGGGAAACGGTATAAAAGTATTATATCCGTTCTTGGTTTTAGGCTACCTCTCCGCCAATTTTCAGCCAAATTGGTTCAGTAATTCTTGAGTTATAAATAATGTGACTAATAAGAATTTCTTTTATACAGTCTTATAAATATGTATATAAATTAAGATGTTATACAGATTCTAGTGCACACAATATATATTAATAAATGAAATCTCTAAAAAATAATAATTAACAGTCTTTACCAATCACAGGTCTGGTAAAAAATGCATCGGAATTCCCAAACGTAATTTCCCATAAAATATTTCGTATACACACAAACAGCAGGCAACGAAATCAAATCTGACTGCTCCCGGAATTCGATACTCCACAAATAAAATGGACCGAAAAAAATGCTGTAGGTATTCAGAAAACGTTGATAATAATTAAAACCGGTTTTCATTAGGGGAATCGCATTACGCTCGCAAACATAGCTGCAGGCGAAATAAAAATAAAACAAAAAATGTCCATACTCGATGGTGACTGGTGACATCGTCTGTTCGTATGACGGGACATAACGAGAAAATGCCGGTACCGATGGGTGACATTTGGTACGGAGGTATGTTGAAACATGAAGGAAATCAAAACTGTATTTTGGCAACTTTGGAGAATATATGGATGAAGATCATTGTCATCTGCCTAGACTTTTAATTATGTTGGCGTTGGCATTCAGTCTATCCGGATGCAACTATATATTTTACTTGAAACGACTGCCTATCTGATCTCATCAACCCAGGTACCTTAGTAATCCGATATCCCTTGGTAAGGCTGGCTGTCGGACTTTTTGGCTTCTGACTGTAGACCCGTAGGAAAAGATATTCAAAGACAACCGGACCCACTTATTTAAAGTACCTTCCGAAACACAGCGAAAGTCGTCATGATATGATGATCACCCATCCATGCATCGACCTTGCTAAAGTTGTCAACTAATTCATCTGCTTAAGTAATAGAAGCTCTAATGTAAGGATTAAGATGAGATGGTTGCAATACCATATATTATTTCACACATAAATAGTTATTAGCCAAGATACGTTCTTCTGTTGCACAGCTATTTTAAATCCATCCTAGCAAAATGGATGGATGGAATGTGAGTGAAATCCTATGAAACAACTAGTACATAAATAAAAAACCTGCCAACAAGGGTAGTACGACGACGAAATGTGGAAAACAAAGCTGGCACAATCAGGATCAAGCCTTATTTACGGAGTCCGGCCTAATTGATACAGGGTCGGGATGCGAAAGGATAGAGGGTGTGGCTTTAAGGACAGCGGGTGATTGATGATGCGAGAGGTGTGGTTTGCGATCTTGGCACTTTGTCTTTTGGTTGGAAATCTTATTAGATTGTGTTTTTTTTCGCGATTGGTTTGGACTTGTCTGTATGAGTAGTTATTTTGGATATAATAAGGAGAAGCCTATGGAGGTGCTCCTGGCATCAAGGGGTTCGTACTTGAACTTGGCTTGACACGCTCCAGCGTGTCTAAGCAGAATTTTTAAATAAAAAAAAAACACTAGCCAAAAAAGCTCAACAATATTTCATTAAAATCTTCTGACTCTTGAGTATCCAAGAGCTCGTGGCTAAGCAAGAGCCACACGGTTCGATCGATCATAAGGTTAAGCAACGTTTAGAGCGGTCGGTCCGTGCACGGGTGACCATCTTGTTATTGTAAACGAGTTCCTCCGTGTTTCGGAAAGCACGTTAAATTGGTAGTTCCCGGTTTTCATTTGTACATGTTTGCACGTTACGGGTAGTCAGAAGCCAGAAAGTCAAAAAACCAGTCTTACCAAGGGGTATCGGGCTGCCTGGGTAACTGGGTTGAGGAGGTCAGATAGGCAGTTGCTCCACGTAAAACACTGGCACTCAGCTATGTCCGGCTAAAACTGGAAGCCGACCCGAACAAAGCTTGGAAAAAGGACGACGGAAGACTCTTGAGTTTCCAAGAAAGAAAACGCCACGTCATTTCATTTCGAACATTCAATGACCAAAAATATGAACCATAGATAGATATAACTAGATAGAACTACAGTCGATATTTTCCAACCCGGGGTCGTATCAGGTAAATTTATCGCGATCTATGTGGCTCCACGTCGGGCATTACAGTTCGTTAGATCGTATCATATCTATATCACAGTTACCTACACGTTACGTGTATTTGAACGGACAGTTGACTGTTGTTTGTCCTCTTTACAAAGGGAAGTAACACCGAGACGAACAATGGGAAATGTACTCTCAACTGTTCTGTATAAGGTTGAGTTTCCAATGTTCTGTTTTGAAAGGATTTTTTCCATAGGATCGCTGAAAATTATAGCCGCGAATATTTTTGTATGAAATGAGACGTGTCGTGTTATACTATGGAAGGTATAAGAAGTATTTACTGTGTTACGTGAAAAGTGTTAGATTCACCTTTGCGAGTAGGTTTTCGGAAAATATAGGGGTCCTTGTTTTGAATACTAATAGGGGTTTGTACGAGCGAGCCAAGCTTAGTTTTAGTAGACCTAGGGTTTGGTATTTTTATCGAATTCTTACAGACTCCTTGGTCGATTTACGTGACTTTTATTTCATTTAGCTTAGCTTCCAACCGGTGTAGGTATGTGGATCTAAAGGGGCGGCCTATGTTCAGCAGTGGACGTCCTATGGCTGAGATGATGATGATGTATATTTTACAAGAATTCTTTTGGTGGAACAAGAATTCCACATCTATAAAGATTCAACTTCGTAACATCATGTCTCAATTCTATACTTTTATAAAAAAAAATCTGTAAATATTTCAACGCTTACGTAGTATCGTTAAATGAATTCCTAGAAGAAATCAGAACCAACGAAACTCAAATAACATTACAAAAGAAAAACTTCGAACAAAGACAATAACATTTCACTAAAAAAATATGTTTTTCCATTTTTCTCGGCAGTAATATTACGCTGTGTTATATACATTGTATTGACATTTTATTTCGTTTAACAAGTAATGAAAACATGAAATTAAAAAACATTCTGACAGACTTTAAAGGCAAAAAAGATCGTGATAACTATGTATGTTTGCTACTTGTAGATATTTTCATAATCTTCTCCCGAGACAACATCGTCACCAGCCTTTTTATCGTCCCACTGCTGGGCATTGGTGTCCTCTCACGCAAATGAGCGTTGATCGCCACGCTTGCTGAATGCAGGTTAGTGATTTCAGATTTTATAGTCCAGGTTTTCTCGAGATGGGTCCATCCATCTCCATCTGCCGAGTCGGCTTCCAGTCACATTTGTTGGAACCGAAACTAACCGGATTTAACTGAGTACTAGGGTTTTACAAGGAGCGACTGCCTATCTGACCTCCTCAACCCAGTTACCCGGGCAACGCAATACCCCTTGGTTCGACTGGCGTCAGACTTACTGGCTTCTGACTACCCGTAACGACTGCCAAGGATGTTGAATGACATGATGTTCATCGTCAAGTTGAGTAAAATGATGAGTACTCTATTTAAAATAAATATGAATAAAATACTTTCTTTATTAAAGTTAAGAATATCTGTACGAACCTGGATATAATTATGGTTTGCACCATCAGAATCTTATTTAACATCATTTAACTTTATAACAAGCAGTTTTAATGGAGCAAAATGACCAAAATTAAAGAACCAAAATTAAGAGATTAAAGCGCTCTTTGTAAATCAGCATTAAATAATTCAGACCTCTTCATTAATTAATTGAATACACCTTATGAAAATAAAACCTTTACGAAACCGCGATGCATTTTTTGTGAATTTCCCTAGGGCATTATTGTTTGCAAGAAGAATATTTATTTTGAGTTTCATACTATGTTGATTTTACTTTAGTAAATTAATGAAATTATTTTATTTTAGTTATGAAAACAATATTTTAAGATTCAAATATTTTTTAGTTTCCCACTGCTTGGCAGAGTACCGACTCGAGAAGAATTCAGCTTTTAATCACCACTTGGTAAAGGTGGATAGCCGATTTCAGTCTTCAAAATCTAGGTTTCTTCAATAGGTTTTCGTTCACCTTTAGTCAGACATTTGTGTTCAAGATATACTAACAAGGTACTGTAGAGATGTAACCTCTTACATTATATTTTATAACAGGCCGAAACACCAATTAAATATAGAATAGTTTTTATTATAAAGTAGTTAGACTTTAGTTTGACAAAAGGTCGCCCGTCAGCTCCCAAACAACAAATACAGCTTGAAGTTAAATATTATTAGTTTTCATTTAAGATCCCAGATGCGGTACCTGGAAGCCTATACCTTCATGAGAAGAAGATAGGTTTCCACAGTACCTATAACTTAGAAGTTACATTAGTACATGCCTGATCTGGAATCGAATCCATACACTCGTTCTAGAGAAGCTGGTGCTATATATACCACTAGGCCACCAAGACTTTAGTTTCTAAATCTAAATTCAGATAATTCACAGATAAACAGTCACTAAGCAATATTGTATTAAGAAGACAAAAAAAGATACATATATTAATTTTAAACGGCTCTATAATCAAGAGTCCCGCTATGGTTGATAATAGTACTGGAATAAAACTGCAAAAGAAAATCACCAACTTTCCTTCTGATGCACATATTTTAATTTACTAACAAGCCAGCAGCCTCTAAGGTTTGATTCCACAAACGAATTGTTGCAGTCTCAGTATCAATAAACAGTTCACAATAGGAAGCATAGTTCGTTTTAAACCCACTAATCCCCAAAGGACGGACGGCAAAAAAGTCAACGAAGCAGTGAAAGAAAAATGTTGCCAGATTAACAGTTTTTCCCACAGTCTTTGGAAAGTGGCTGTGAGAAGGAAACTTTTTGAAACATCATTGAAACATCAAATAGTAATAATGGCTCTCATAAGTCAGGTACCTACATACCAACCTTTTTTTTTTTTTTTTTTTTTTGGCGCTGGGAAAAAATGCTTTTACGCATCCCCTCCCCATCGGGGGACGGATGAGGGGTATGTGGGACTCCCCGGTAAGTCACCGGTATACCCACTAAAAATACCCAGCGGCACTCCGACCTCGCCTGAGTGGAGGGGGCCTGGGAGTCTATGGCGTCCAGTCCCCCGCCGGCGAATGCCCGCCTTACGGCAGGCCCCTCACGTCCCCTCCCAATAGGAAGGGGCTTTTATAATGGCCGGAGTACAGGGGGTGGATCCTGTGATGCAGACGAAGGCGCCCCCGCGCCTGTCGCCCGCTGATCACCCCCAGGGACGGATGAAGACGGACGATGTATTCGCCGTCTTCCACCCCTTCTTCTTCTGCGGAGCGGCGCCGCAAGAGGGTCGTTCTCCCGTATGCGCTCCGCCGCCTCCTTCTGTGACATTACGTCCTCACAGAAAGAGGCTACCGCTACCCATACCTCCTCACTTCCCAGCATGGCCGCAACCACACTGGGGAGTGAGAGATCGTCCCCGACGGCTGCCACCAGATTGCGGCGGGGTTCAGCCCACGATGGGCACACCTCCAGGGTATGCTCCGCTGTATCCACCGCGGCTTCGCAGTGGTGACATTTTGTGGTCTCCTCCCTCCCAATCCGGTGCAGGTAGGATCCGAAGCAGCCGTGCCCAGACAGCACCTGCACCAGACGCATGGAGAGGCAGCCATGCCGCCGATCGAGCCAATCTGTCAGGACAGGCCCGATGGCATCCAGCGTCCGACGTCCGAAAATTGCGGAGGCAAGATCCTCGGCCCAGTGCTGAGTTATCGCCTCCCTTACCTCCTCCCGCACTTCCTCCCGTTCTGTAGGGTCCGGGCGCCGATTGAGCGCCCTCTGCCTCGCCGTCCAGTCGTACACTCTGGCAAGCACCCAAGCCTCGAGCTCCCAAGGTGGGGTTCCCGCCAGAGCGCACGCCGCCGCAAAACTCACTGTGCGGTACGCCCTCGCCACCCGCTGTGCAATGGCCCTTTGTGGCCTGCGGATGGCAGCGGCGTTTCTCCGTCCGCACAGTGAGTCCGCCCAGATAGGGGCCCCGTATAGGGCCATACTCTTCAATATGCCGGCGTATAGACGCCGGCATTGATCGCCGGGTGTCCCAATATTCGGGAGGAGCCAAGAGAGGGCGCCCGCGGTCTTCATTAAGCGCGTCGACAGCCCGCTGAAATGTTCGCTGAAGCGCCACTTGCTGTCGAGCACTAGACCCAGATATTTCATCTGGGCCTGCATCGCAATACGGACACCCTCCACATGGAAATGGGCGTCGGGTGGTTGGCACTGCCGAGGCCCGTGAAAGAACACGGCCTCGGTCTTGTGCAGCGCTACCGTCAGCCCTAGGCGGGAGATACGGTTCACGACTCGTGAACCGCCCGCCGACGCCAAGCTGGCCGCCTCTCCAAAATTTCTCCCCCGGGCAGTCAGGAGAGTATCGTCTGCATAGCAGATTACGGATGTGCCACGGGGGAGGTTACCCCGCAAGAGCCAGTCGAATCCGATGTTCCACAGGAGTGGCCCCAGCACCGAACCCTGTGGGACACCGGACTCGACGCCGTACTGTCGGAGGTGTCCCGACTTGTCCTCAAGGAGTACTATGCGATCCTTTAAGTAATCCGCCAAAAGTCCCCGCAAATACGGAGGCACCCCATGGAATCGGAGCGCCTCCAGTATGGTGGAATGGGGAATGGAGTTGAAGGCGTTAGCTATGTCGAATGACACAGCCAACAGTCCATCCCCCGCATCCATCGCCTCTCTCACCTGGTCCTTGAGACGGGACAAGGCGTCCACTGTCGAACGCTCAGCTCGAAAACCGAATTGAGCGTCCGCTAGGTTCGGGCCTGTCGTGGACAAGTGCCTGTTGATACGGCCGGCGAGGATCCTCTCGAACATCTTACCGACCTCATCCAGTAGAACGATGGGTCGGTATGCCGATGGGGAGTCCACCGGCCGCCCTTCCTTCCGAAGCAGGCACAATCGGCCTTCCTTCCATGGCTTCGGGAACCTCTCACACGTCAAACACGCACTGAAGAGGTCCCGAATCCTTTCTCCCATCTGGGAGGTGGCGATGGCCACCACTTTTGCGGGGGCGCCATCCGGACCTGGGGCCGTCTTTTTTCCCCGGAGGCAGAAGACTGCCCTCTCCACCTCGTCCTCATTCACCGGCGGGACTACCTCGGCCGATGGAGCCGCACCTCGCGGGTTTCTCATTACTGGTGGAGTGAAGTTGTCCCTGCGCGGGAACAGGGTCTGGACCACCTCATCCAACAAAGTCGGCTCGAGGGTCTCAGCAACTGGGGGACCGTAGGGGCGCAATTTGTTGCGTGCCGCTTTGTACGGCCTCCCAAAAGGGTCAGCGTCTAGACCCTCTGACATTTCCACCCTGGCGCGATCCTTGGCAGCGCCCATTCGCGCGGTCAGGGTCGTCTTGGCATCAATATAGGCTGCATAGAGGCGCTCCTCGTTTTCGACGTTACGAAAGCGCCGCCGCCGGCTCCTGGTGTAGGCACGCCTGGCCACCACACATGCGGCCCGTAGTTCCCCCAACTCCCCTGACCACCAGTAAACGGCGCGTCGAGGAGGCGGCCGATGGGACCGAGGCATGCTAGAGTTGCACACCTCGGTCAGGGAGTTCCTTAATTGGACCGCCGCGGCGTCCACGTCCCGGAAGTCGACAGAAGGCGACAGCCAGTCCTGGACGAAAGCCGCCTCCGTGGCAGCCTCCCGGTCTAGGCGGGAGAGCGCCCACCGCGGGAAATGCGACCGACCTGCTCGGGTCCTCTGGGGGCCCTGGGCGGAGATATCGAACCGCACGTATCGGTGGTCCGACAGAGTTTCCACCAGTTCCACCCGCCAGTCCACAACACTGGCCGCCAGAGAAGGGGAGGCAAAAGCGAGGTCCACGATGGAGCCCCCCTGCCGCCGCACGCACGTATGCACTCTGCCTGTGTTTAGGAGGGACAGTCCTAAAGACACCGACCAGTTCTCCACCTCCCGTCCTCGGGCATTGGTGGCACGGTTACCCCATGCCACCGACTTGGCGTTGAAATCGCCCGCCACCAACACCCGGCGCTGTGCCGCTCTTCCTGCCACTCTGGCGAGGACCCCGAGGAAGGTCTCGAAGTCCGTGAGAGGGCGGTTTGGGGAGAAATACACCCCTATGACGGCTATGTCTCCCCAAGCGGCGGCCACGTATCCCGGCCCCCTCTCTAAGAGTGAAAGGGAAGGGGAGTCCGTAGAAGACCGCGCCAACAATGCAACCGAGCCGTTATCATCTCCCAGCCAGCTGCCAGGAACAAAGTACGGCTCGGCTACAATCGCCACGTCCACCAACCACTCCGCAAAAGTTTGGACCAGCAAGTCCTGGGCCGCTCTGCAGTGGTTGATGTTCGCCTGGAGAACACGTAATTGAGGCCCAGCCATCAGTCCGTGTTCATTGCACTTCCCTCGCTGGCCGGCACTGCAACTGTGGTTCCAGTGGTGGCGATTGAAGCAGGACGCGCCGGTGCCTGTACTTTACCCTTCCTTACGGGCGGACGGCAGATCCTGCTCCTCATTACATGGTCGGCTGGACGACCACTCGCAGCACATACTGCACAATGCGGGGTGGTAGCCTCGCAGGTGGCCGACCTGTGCCCATCCTTTCCGCAGCGGAAGCACAATTCCTTGCGTTCGGCAGAGGACGGACATAGAGCCCGTGTGTGACCGATGCCAAAGCACTTATAGCAGCGCATCGGCCCATCCTCCAGCACCCGGATCCCACCCGAGCTAAGCCCGAGCGGGAGGCGACCCTTGGATAGAACCACCTTGGCCGCCACGACAGGGCACTCCAACCGCATGGTGCCCATGCCCCCACGACCTGGTCTAATGGCCCGGCCCTTGACAGCTGCGGCGTCGCAGCCCCCTGCCACCGCAACCGCGGCCACCACCTCCTCTGGAGTGACTGAGTCGTCGAGGTCAGTCACTTCCAGAGTCACATACTTGACGGGCCTAACAACCTTAGCCGTGTCCGCGACGGCCTCTCTTAGCCTCGTCGCAAAAAGGTCCGCTTTTGTGCCACCTAGGGCCCCCGAGAACTCAAAAATGCGAGCTCCCGTTTGGGTCTTGCGGCATATGACCCTGCCAGCCCCAAGTTGTGTAGGGTCGACATTTGTACGAGCCCGACGTAATACGGACTCGTACGTCTCCCCTCGCTCCGCTGCCTCTGGGGTCAAGGTAACCAACACGGCTGCGGTTCTTGGAGGAGGAGCAAGCTTCCTCCTCTTTTCTTCCAACGCTGTGGGCTTAGCCGCAGGGGCCTTGAGCGCCGACTTCTTCCCCTTCTTGCTCCTCACCACCCTAATCCACGGTTGGTTGGAAGGCGTGGTGGAGGGCAAGAATGGGTCCCTCTCTGGTTCGGGAGCAATCGACTGGGCAGTTTGGGCCGAAGGGGTCTTCTTGCCCTTCCCCTTGCCCTTGCCCTTGCCCTTGGTCTGGGGCACCTGGGCCTGCTCCGACTGTGCCGGGAGCGTTGAGGGCCCTGGTGTGCTAAGCATCTTTTTGGACGCCTTATCCGCCGCGAGCGGAGGCCGGAGCCGCTTCTCCGGCAGAAGCCTGTCCTCTATCCCTGCGAGGCAGGCCCTGGTGAAGGCCCTTTCCTCCATGACGACCTTTCGGATGGTATCCTCAAGGTTCGAGTCGGAGGGCATCGTCGCTGGACCTTCCAACGTCCCCTCAGGCCGGGCCAGTAGCTCGGCTACGCGCGCGTGCAGTGCTGACACCTCTTTTTGCAGATGATCCACTTTCGCCTGCAGTTGCCGCGTCTCATCGGAAGTGGTGCGATGGGCCATCTCCTTAACGATGCCGAGCAAGCTTGCTGCCCGGCATTTCAGGGCCTTCTGAAAAGTCCCTTTCAAATTAGAGGACTTGGAGGCCACCTCCAAGATCTCCTGCTGATCTTCCAGAGCCATGCGCTCCATTTCCTCTACCGAGTGATCCGCGTAGAGGATAGGACTAGAGGTGCCGTAGCCAGCCTTGGCTCCGGCATTCCGCGCCCGCTGTTCCTTGGAGGCGATCTTCTCCTCCAAGTCCACTTGGGTAACCGCCCGCTTCGCAGGCTTCTCCGCTGCGTCCGGAGAGTCTCCGGAATTCCGCCTGAGGAAGGCCCTCTTCCTCGATTGGTGAGTTGAACCGCAGTTCGACCCACTCATATTAGACTCCGCATCGGAATAATCCGACACTACGTCTCTCCCTCGAACAAGACTGACCACAGATGTCGCGCGGCTAGTCTCTGATGCCGAAGCATCCCGGGACATGGGTTGGCCCTGAGAAGAGCCTTTGGGTTGGCCCTGAGAAGGGCCTTTGGGTTGGCCCTGAGAAGGGCCTTTGGGAAGAAAGCGCCCGGAGGCGTCCCTCGATTTTTGTGGCATAGCCACCCGCAGTATCAGAGTACACAAACAATAAATAGACTCTGATGCACAGCGTTCGTTTGCCGCCGGCCTGCCACTCCGTTACGGTGGTCAGGCGCGACGTTGCCCAGGGGTCACTACGTGGAAGTCAACGCTGTGGGGGGACCCCCCCTACATACCAACCTAAAAGTGTCATATTGCGGTACAGACGCCAGCACATCAAAAATCTGTTAAATTTCCTTGTACTTAAATTTCAACTTTATTGCTGAAGCATATGGTTCAAAGTTGATTGGGAAAATTTGGCAGTTTCAGATAGCTTGTGCTGGCGTCTGTACTTTGGGCTGCCTGCCCACCGCAGTCAACGGGGCTGCTGTGCAGAGAAACCCAGAAATATAGGCCAATAGGATTAATTTTGACTTTTTCTGATTTTCATGTCAGCTATTGATTTATACGTCTATATCTCTTTTACTCCGCTTCGCTTCAGTGAGCCTTATGGTCACCCAAAAGCACTACAGTAAATGATCTACTTCATATTTAATGGTGTATAATAAGCACCTGAAATTCGTAGTTCAGACCCAATCAATAAAACGAACTTTTCATAATAGAATCTCCTTCGATATGAACATAAAATTTATGTTTCGCATATAAATTTGAAATAAAAAAACCTTATAGTAATAACAGACCAATATCTAAGCAATAAAAGGAATGAAATTTCCAAATTTTACGATTTATCGATATTCAATAGGATAAGTGAGGTTTCACTCGTAAAAGTAACATAAAACACATGAAATTTTATTGTTTCTAATGTACCCTTAGAACTATTGGGGATATTTTCAAGAATATAAAATGAAATTCGTCCTTGGGATATGTAAGTGAAACCATTGAATACAATATTATTTTAGGGTCAGAGGTAAGGCGTTTGAATTCAAGTAATCTAGTTACATAAAACTACAAATTGCATTTTTTTTTGTCTGCCTCGTCGGTCTAGTGGGCACATAGTGCGACCACTGTGCACCGGCCTTGAAACACCCGTGTATCCAAGAGCCCGTAAATGTTGATCTTGCGCCTGATCTCTCTCCGGTCGTGTCGGATTGCCGTCCTATCGGACTATGAGAGTGAGGGAAGAGAGAGTGCACGTGTGTCTGCAAATGCTTGTGTACTATAAAATGTCCTGCGCAGTTGGCTTTGAGAGAACGGCCGCCGTAACCGGCAATAGGACTGGACGCCATTACTATTATAATACATTTGTACACTTCCACTGAATACAAATGCTGGCATTGCTAAAACTGATCATGCACTTATTGAATTTCCAGTTTCTCTCTTCATCGCAGCGATCGGAGCTCGAGGATCTCCAAAAATCGAGATATTCGAAATCCGGGACAACCAGAAAGGTCTTGAACTAAGAAATCTAAATTCCAATTCGAAAAATAGTCAAAGAGCTGACCCATTACTCAGATTACTTGGAGGACCAAAGCCTGAGAATCAAGCAGTAAAATTTGCTGAGCAATTGTTAAGGAAATTGAATTCTCTGAAAGATGAAGACAAGACAGCGAGATTTGGTGATGATACTCATATTTATATACTGAACAGTGATATTTTTGATGATGAGAGCTCTGATGAAGTGTCTCGGTTTGTTGATAAAACAAGAAATGATCGAGCTGTACCAGCCAGCAGCAATATTGATACGAATGATCTCCGAGAGCTGTTTATGCAAGTGTAAGTGATTGATATACTGATGTAGTTTTTAATACATAAATACATATACTGATTCAGTTTGTACTAAATACCAAAAAATCTAATAATAATAATATTATGTATTTTTATTTACAGCCTTCTACCGGAACGCCAGTAAGTTAAGCCTAAATATTTTTTGGAGGTTTTAAAACCATAGATCGTACGTACGTAACAGAGAATGAAACATGGAATAGAATAGTAGTATTAACGGTGAACCATTATACGTTTCAATCACAGTGTTATTACGTTCATGTCACCAACAATGAAGGTTGAGTACATCTGAAGGATCGTCAATCATTGAAGAGTTCTGGCTTACCACGAGGCGATTGACTCCCATGAGCAGGAACAAAAAAAAAGATTGTGTTTGACGATGCTGGCGATTGTACAGACGCCAACACATCAAGCTACCCTTAACTTAAAAATTTCCTCAGTCATCTTTGAACCATATGCGTAAAGTTTTTTTAAGGGTTCTTTTTTTACTTGTGATATTTCATCTTCTGTTTTTAGGGTACAAAGGAAAAGAAAAACACGGCAGAATTTGCTCGTAAGAAGCCCGAAAGCAGCATTGAGGGCTAGTGACGTCATCGTACTTGACGGTACATACACGTTTTGTATACATTAAACTGTGTATATGAGATATCAAGAAAATTAAAAGCAATGCAGCTTAGTTATCAATAAATTATGATTATGAGGACTACGACTCATCATCATCTCCCGAGCCATTTCCCAACTATGTTAGGGTCGGCTTGCAGTCTAACCGGATTCAGCTGAGTACCAGTGTTTTACAAGGAGCGATTGCCTATGCCTATGACCTCCGCATATTTATATGATATTATTTTACCCACAGCAAGACCACCCAATATCAGACGCGAAATTGATGACGAAGACAACATAGATCCAACCGGTAAAGGCTATTAAATACAAGGAAAAAGCAATGCTTCACTTGTTTTTATTATTTTAACCTTCAAATATTAAACGTGTTTGTTGATCATGCGAGTTTTATATGTATAGTATTTTCTTTTATCGGTTTCACCCGCTTCTTCGGAACTACTTCCCGGATAAAAAGTACCCTATACTTTATTCTTATGTAAAAGCTATATTAGTACCAAGTTTCATCAAAATCCCATCAACCGTTTGAGCGTAAAGAGATAACAAATATACACACACACTCAATTTTTTTCGTATTCAGATATTAGTGTGATCTGACAATAGTTTATTTTTTTTTGAGTATGGAAATGAGTTTAAGGCTTTGACCAAAAAACTACTACCAATATCGTGAAAATAGTCAAATTAAATGGGTACTCGTATTACATACCTACATGATTTTTTTTTCTCCCGAGAATTAGGGAGTTTTAGTTTCAAACAACAGCAACACACAAAGACAACAGCTAGACACGGTGGCGGCACGTTTTGTGTCCGATTTCATTACCGGCTCTAACGAACTGCGATCGCAGAACAAACTGTGATTGATTTTACAATCGCGTTTGTTTCCACTTCCCAGTTCCCAATCAGTCCCAGCTGGGAATACCGTATCCGTTACATCTGTCACGCATTTTAATGAAGGGTTCATGTGGATTTTTAAGTAATTAAATTTGGTGTAGGTATGTGAGGGACCGACTGAGTTCGTTTGACGATTTGGTTAGAATGTTATTAAAGTGTTCCTAAGTTTTTTGTTTATTAATTGGAATTTTCATACTATTATGCATGATTTGTTCTTTAATTGTATATAGATAATCCTAAAGATATTCTGTCTGCAAAGAATGTTCCTTGTGAGACGACGGCAGTTATCTAGTAGTACTAACGCCAGCACATCAAGCTTCTCCAATCTGTCAAATTTCCTTCAAAGATTTCCAACTTTGTCGCTATAGCACATCATTCAAAGTTGACTGGGAAAATTTCTCAGTTTCGGGTAGCTTGATGTGCTGGCGTCTGTACCTACAGAAGAGAAAAACATGCGCAAAGGCTTAGCAAAGCATGGAAAGGCAAGCATGCAAATGATACAGTCTAATTTTTATCCCGGCGCGGCAAGAAGTTCCCCTCTGGCGGCCGGTAGAACTGCCGGGAACAGCTAGTATAATATAGATTCCGAATTTTACAAGGACTGTATTTTCAGTATTTTCCTGAAACAAACGTTACATTTCACTGTTCGAAGGTAGCCAAAGCAAATAAATCACGGTGACGTAACAATCCCGTAATAGTGGGCCGCGCGTCCCGCTAATTGAATTAGCGACCGTGATCCCGGGATCCCGGGATCGCGGGATTGTCGGATTCACCCGCTGTCTATTTACCTGGCTTTGTGCGAAGTGGTTGATACTGGCTGGTAATTGTTTAGATGGAATTACGAACGCTGTTCCCGTGGTGTTAATTATTTGTGGTGGGATGGTAGTTTCGAACCATGCCTACTTTCTTCACATTTTTTTCCTATAGAACTATTTATAAGAAATTATTGAAGAAAGAAAGAAACATTCATTTATATAGAACATAGATGGGAAGTACCAGCTTTTACAGTGATAAATAAAGTAATAGTTCAAGCTACATTTTGTGTACATTATAATATCATGAAAGGAGAGGCGGTTTGACATGCCTTGTTTATTAGAGTTCCGCGTGTATTTTAGCCTTCATGTTCGTACCGATTAATCAGTCGGGATGAGATGAAATGATGATGAAATTTAATCGGAACTAAAGATTTTAAAAGGGAGAATTTAAAAAAAACATTTTTGGATTGATTCGGTTTGTTTCTGCCTTTTCAATATGTTACTTGAGATGTTTATACAGAAAGTTTTTTGATTATATCATTTTTGGTTTGCATTGATTGTAACTTGTGAGATGACGGCAGATAGAAGAGCGTGGAAGACAAGAAAATGCTGCGCCGACCCCAAATAAAAGGATAAGGGCAGGAGGATGATGATATCATTTTTAGTTCAAAATATTTTTTCAAATCCTGTTTCCAGTATTTCCAAGGATTAATGCGTGCAAACAAACAAACCAAATAAACTCTTTACAATTATAATATAAGTATAGATTTCAATATTAGCGCATCGCGATCTTGTACGAAAATTATCTATTTATAGATATACAATATGTTAGGAAGTAAGGGAAAGTTTCAAATATCGCGATAAACGATAAAAGCGTTTGTATGTCTCGAAGGAGATACTCTGAGGCTGCAAACACTTTGTGTCGCAAAGCCGAGACTATTATATCTACAGGGGAAGATATCTTATTATGTATTTGCTGAAAAATGTTTTAGGGGAACGTATAAGCTAGAAATATGGAGGATATGATATACATTCTTCTTAAATCAGTACAGCTTTTAATTTGATAAGAGACATCTGAAAACTAAAAGATAAAAGGGGTAAGAGAGATGCACTTACTGTTGGATACCTATAATATGGGAACCAAAAATTGGTGTGTTAAAACGAATACCGGATTGTAACGCAGGTGGTGGCTAGTTCGATTACCGTCGGGAAAAAGTATTTATGACTCTCATAAAAATTAATTTCTAGTCTATCTGTATCTGCATACTATGAAAATCTACCTATATAATATTAGTCAATAACGTCTGCACCGATTTGAACGAAATTTCCTGCAGAGCTAGCTTATAATCAGGAGACGTACAGGCGCCAGCACATCAAGCTACCTGACACTGTCAAAATTTCCTAATCAACTTTGAACCATATAGAAAATCCAATAAGCAATAATAATTTGACAGATTGAATAGCTTGATGTGATGGCGTCTGTGCATAGTATATTTGATAAAGGTAGTATTCATTCCCATCGAGGTACGGGAAGCAGTTCTTTCAGGGGTTTGAAACAGCTGGTTGAAAATAGTAGCTTACAAAAGCAGCCAAGCGTGACAAGAACTTAATTATTGAACTTACTAAGTTGGAGTCAGCTCGTACAATTAGTGCTCAAAAGAGAACATATTTGCATACTGTATAATGTCAACAGCCTTCAGCACTTAGTTGGTTCCATCAACTTTTAATTGACGGAGTAGTCAGAAATTTACATGACTTTGTTTTAGTGGGTATGTCATTACCTTACTTAAGTCTTTAGATATTTGGTCTGTACTTTGTTCTAGAATGCATCAAATCTTCTGACCGCCATTGTCACGTATAGATGACAAGCTATTAAGTGCACAACTGTCACGACTACATGACAGACTTTTAAAGTTCAAATTAATAGTCCGATTTAATCAATATTATTCCGAACTCACTAATATATTGAAGGTTTTTATGGAAGGATCTAAGCTTGGCGCAGAGGGCATGTCTTTGTTTTTTTGACGTGGCAGTCAAAAGGTTCAAATACGTATTAGAAAGAATTTCTGGCTTCTGAAGACCCGTAACGATTGCCGAAGATGTACAAATAGCAGCCGAGAACAGAGAAACTCGTCATGACAAGATTTCACCCATCCATGGACCGACTGCACGAAGCGTTGCTTAACCTTATGATCGACTGGGCCCTGGTGGTTGTTACTTAGCCACAAGCTCCTTAAGAATTTATAAATAATATGATGAAAAAATATATGATAAACTTATTTTTGTTCTGTTTTTCGGTGTATCTATATTTTTCTTCATTGGCGAACATCTTACATGTAGATCTATCCTATAGGTACCTATAGATTATGTAGATCTACGTTAATATAAACATGCTTTGTAGCTAATTTATATTACAATTACCTTGCTAAAAACCTTAAAATCTATTATCATCCATCCCCTTAAAATGTGAGCCATCTTAAAATTTATTGGTCCTTCGATACAAAAGCTCAATAAATAAAACAATATCGTTTGAAAGCATTCCCCTGTTCGAAGCATTGTTAGAATGTTGACAAATGTCCTCCCAGCCTCACCATTGAAATAAGTACGATTCTATTCGTGCTGGAGAGTGGAATTTATTAAAGCGAAGTAGTTTGCTATTGTTAATCAAGTCTCTTGGCACTTATTTTTGAAAGGTTCCAAGTATTTTTTAGTATAATCCAGGAAATTGTGCTTTGATGTATATAGAAGAATAGAATGTATATAGAAGAAGTCGTGGTGGCCTAGTGGTTAAAGAGCCAACCTCTCAAGTGTGAGGGCGTGGGTTCGATTCCAGGTCGGGCAAGTACCAATGCAACTTTTCTAAGTTTGTATATACTTTCTAAGTATATCTTGGACACCAATGACTGTGTTTCGGATGGCACGTTAAACTGTAGGTCCCGGCTGTCATTGAACATCCTTGGCAGTCGTTACGGGATAGTCAGAAGCCAGTAAGTCTGACGCCAGTCTAACCAAGGGGTATTGGGTTGCCCAGGTAACTGGGTTGAGGAGGTCAGATAGGCAGTCGCTCCTTGTAAAACACTGGTACCCAGCCGAAACCGGTTAGACTGGAAGCCGACCCCAACATAGTTGGGAAAAGGCTCGGGAGATGGAGAATGTATATAGAAGCACACTTTGTTTTGTTTTATAAGACTTATCTGAGAGATCAATGACCTATAGATTTACCTTCCTAAATCTAGTGTTCAGTAACTATGGCCGGGGCTGTGGGTTATTCGTAGGAGTTACCGCAGCCCTAACACATGAGGACCTCCAGATGGAACATAATGGGTTTAATCAGTGAAAGTCTGACACTAACATGAGTTGCACCCTCAGCGGGAGGGATCATTTAGACTGCCCACGAAAAATAAGAAATTCCAATAACTAAGTTAATTAAAGATCCAATAAATAGCTTAGTTTTTAGACCGTTTAGGATGCGATTTATTTTAGTTTTAAATTTTGTCAGATTAAGAAATTGTTTATTATAAACGATGGATAGATTGTGTAAAAGTTGATATCGCTAGAAAGAATGTAACTTGTGAGATGACGGCAGATAGAAGAGCGTGGAAGACAAAAACATGCTGCGCCGACACCAAATAAAATTTGGGATGACGGCAGGAGGATGAATGATAATCAAGATAATTTTTATCTGCAAAATTTTCATTTATGTACGTAAATATCTTTGAAGGACCAAAATTAGGCAAACAATTCCCAAAGGACCAATATTGGACATACAACAGCAAATGACAAACTATTGTATAATCGGTACGTCCTAAGCGTATAAACAAACTTACGTCCAACATTTGTTTAGGATCGTCGGATTAATTTGTATCAATGTTGGTTTTGGAACAAAGTTTTTAATTAAAAACCTTGGCTGATCTGTTTTTGAGTAAAACGTGAGACGGAGAGCTTGTTTTTTTTTGTATATTTGGTAATTTCTACGAAGAACAAGCACATCAAGCTACCCGAAACTGTAAAATTTTCTTCCAATAATTTTTGAACCATAATGCTTCAGCGATAAAGTTGAAATTTATTAAGAGATTATAGTAGCTGGATGTGCTGGCGTCATAAGGATCCATGTACTTTAAAAAAATATTGAGTGCACAGGAACATAATATACCTATTTTATATTCAGAAATATTTTCTAAACATGTTCGAAAAAATCAGATACAGCCTTATAATAATAATAAAATATGCTTAAAAATTTTAATCTTAAAACAATGATGATATAAATAATGCCTTCTATAAAAGCATTAAAAAATATTAGGCGATACAAAAAAACACGACCGTTTCTCTATAAAAGGTCTGCTTAATCTAAAAACATGGTAACTGAACTTAAATAAAACAAATATTATGGCCGACCAATGCAAACATTACTCGGGCACCTATCTCTCGGGTACCCTACCCTTGAATGCTAACACTATGAAAATTCCGATAAGCTTTTAAGCTAAGTACAATATCGCATAAATAGGGCTGATACTGGGTTATCTATAATCTCTAAGTTGCTACAGTCTTAGAATTTTAATTGTTGCTGAAATTGTGTTTTGAAATTGCTGTATACTGGGTTTTGGTTTTCAACAATAGAATGTGTTGCACTGGCCAAAAAAGTAAACTAAAATTAAATGAGTTTTAGCAACAAGCACCGATTTTGGTCAGCAAAAATCGACTTCAAACTTTTTTGTATTATTAACTATACATTTAGTTATTATACAATATAAACGTACAAACTTAATATCTAATAATTATATTTAAAAAATATACATATAGCGTCAAAAAATTCCTCTTCATCGCCGTCCACTGGAAGCATACCCAAGACGCTGGCAGCATTGCCACGTTGGATGGCAATGCTTAACTTTTGACCAAAAATAAAAAACAGCAATTGAAGCGTCTACAAGCCGATCCGCTATATCTTTAAATGACCATTTGGACCTCACGGTCTTCTCATTAATTGAATAACTTATTTTTGGTGATAATGGGATCGCTCCTAATCCCAATCCAGCCCAAGCGCAAGGATAAGACCTACGGTGGTACAAGCTTACTTACTTAGAAGAAGCTTATTCACTCTTGCCTTAAAGAGGTTGTAAGTCTCGGACATAAAAACGCCGGCAATAACTATTTCAATAATATATTATATAGTTATACTATAATGTTATAGTTAGCACACACACTAGTCAAAAACCCCTACGTATACAATGATTAATTCTGGAATTTTCCGATCATCTGAAGATGACTGTGTGCGTACTAATTTGTGTATATGTGTGTGCGTGTCATGTACTTATAGGCTATATATGTACGATATATAGCACCGATAACGAGCAGACATTAGCCGTGTGCTTGACATGGTAATGCGCAATCAGGCTTGATCAGCGATAGGTACAAGCGGATATCCTTGCTTGTGTGGGGCCATGAAGCGCGCGGTAATACAGTTGGGAAATATTTAGGTATTCAATATTATTGACCCGATATGCTCAATACTTTTATTGCATTTCATTAATAATATTTTTATTCATTCTTAGGCGGTAGTTGTTATAATAATGTAAGTTTAAATGTAGGGCACAGCAAAATAAGTGAGTTGGGGCAGAGGACGCATTTACATATATTTGACTTTGTTACTTTAGTAGGTATATTAGTTATAGTTTTAGTGCAAATAAAGATATACCTAGCATCCATTTGTTTGTATTAGTTGTAGAAGAAGTATTTTAAATATGGTTTCGTTCATAGAAATAGGTTATAATAAGTGTGGTGGCGATAAATCAATCGACCTTTATCTTGTGTTATGACTTTAATTGTAATAAAAAGGTTTTTAGATGGCAGTGTTGCCGGATACGGAACGTCGTTGGTCCCACGCGAAATGGACGCGTTCATTGCTGAGAGGCGCGTTCCCGCATAGACAATAAGTAGGTATAGTGAAAAACATAATTGGAATAAAAATATAAAATGTAAATAGTTTTAAGATAATTGTTATTCAATATTGATTACTTACTTAAAAAAAGTCTCTTTTAATCTTCACCCTACGTCAATAAGAAAAATTACAACATAGTTGACACATAGAGCATTGACAATGAAAAAATATTATCTAACTACCAAAAAAGAAAAACAAGTCATCAACTCAACTAATCGCCGCAAATAGCGCGACGTATATTATGTTGTTAAAGATTTTTTTCTCGCTAACGCTAACTAAACGTTATGCTAAATAAATATTCCGCTGTTCTCACGGCCCATCTCCCGCTGTCAATCACTTGGACTCGCTCACTAAGCTGGTTATCCGTCGTACAAGATTGACGTAATAACTACACGTGTCGTTATCTCGTACAAATTAGCATCATTAACTAAACAGGAGCTGTTTGCTTCATAAGGACCTAAAATATTTTCTTCCAGTGTACCTAATTTAGAACACTATGTTAACTTGAACCCTCAGTACTTAGCAGTTTGTGGTTTGTAAGGGTCTTACTAGATTGGTCGGTACTGTTATTGGTACTAATGAAGTTATATGGAGAAAGGTCAGTCTTTTTATCGTCTTGACATTTTCATGATTAGATAATCATGAAGATGTTGATACTGGCTGCTTATTTCATTAGGGTGTGTGTTTCTTTTATGTTGATGGCAGAAATTTATTAGTTCCTTGGATTATTACGAGTATTACGTCGTTGATAGCCAAAATATCTTTTATACTAATTGACTTAGAGTCTAAATAAACTTTCTAATTTTATGGAGACTTTATCATCAGCCTTTTTTATCGTCCTACTACTGGGCAAATGCCTTCTCTCACACAGAGAGGGATTGAGCGTTAATCACCACGCTTGCTCAATGCGGGTTGGTGATTTCAGACTGTGTAGCCCAGGTTTTCCTTCATCTTTAATCAGTCATTCGTGTCAACAAATACTTAGAAAGTACATATAACTTAGAAAAGATGCATTCATACTTGCCTGACTTGGAATCGAACCTGCACACTCATACTTGTGAGTGTAAGTTGTGTTCTAGTGCAGACGTCTCACCAATAACATTACCGATCAAAAATGTTTTCATTTATTCCAAAATCCTACATTCTTATGTATCCCACATAATCTTATTTATAGAAACAATTTCAACGTTTCGAATGAAACGTAGAAGTCTTATATCGCTGGTTACCTACCATTGAAGGTTGAGCACATCTGAAGGACCGTCAATTTACACCAGGTTGACGAGTCTTGGTTTACCTCGAGGTGACTGACCCCCAATAACCCATCACCTAATTGATCACCCAAAACCACAAATGAAGTAAGAGTAAACGATATAATGTAATACCCAAATTGATTTTCTAAATATTCACCCTCCGAATCCTCCTCCTGATTTATTATATTTACCTACAAACACAAAAAGGCTTTCGATAAAAATAATCGAAGCCACACCGTTATTTAATGCGACCCCAGCATCCCGAGTGTGTCCCTGATCCCTTCAGACACGTCAAAAGATAGCATCTACTTGTGAATTATTATGCTCCTTTTTCTGATTGCGCGCTCATATAAGGGAACTTAGGACACACATGAAAAATATCAAAAAATTATACAGTGAACCACCTAAGTAAACTTGGAGAACACCTAGCTTGAGTTTAAGACTTTTCAAGAGAGGATTTTATTGAAATGCAACGAGCATATTTTTATTTATCTCATCATCTGCCTAGCCTTTTCCCAAGCTATCGGATGCAGCTGAGTACCAGTGTTTTACGTGGACCGACTACCTGTCTGACCTCCTCAACTCAGTTACTTGGGCAATCCGATACATTGGTAAGACTGGTTGTTAGAATTTGTGGCTTTTGACTACCCGTAACGACTGCCAAAGATGTAGAAATGACACTGCCCTTATGCCATTTTTATTTGGGTCGGCGCAGTATGTCATTATCATCTTCTTCCATGCCTTTATTGTTGATTTAAATGTCGAAGCAATGTTTATTATATTATTATAAATTTTATTTTCAATCCTTCAAAAATCTATTAATCATCGTTAAATACAAAATCACGCTTAGAAATATTTATAAAACTAGTAAGCAAAACATCCAAAGACGGTGTAAAATTATCTAGGCGCTCGCTAATGGTAATTTTCTTCATAAATGTAGGCTGCCTTTCCCGGACCACGTTCAGACATTCCATTAATTATATTTCAGGTACCATCGAAAAACAACTCAGAAATACATCTTATTTTTACCTAAACATGAAGATTAATGACTATTCTTCACTCTGTACAAACACGCCCCCGTTTTTCCTTCAAAATCCAAATTCTTTCAAACAAATAAATCAGTGACAGGTGTCTCTGACGTTTCACCCCTCTCTTTCTTTCGCCCCCTGTCCCACTCTAGCATTTAATTAGAATATCCTGGGCTTGAAAATAGCTCGCAATTAATTCTGGAATATTGAAAGCCGAATGTAATTAATTGGTTTTATGGAAAAATAATTTATTAAGGCTCTCAGATTAGTCTTGGCTCGTAGGAGGCACTTAGCGTAATTGCCGTTTTTTAGACTTCTTCGGCTTTATGTAAATTGTTTTTTTCTTAAGATTGGGAAAATAGACGTGATCCAAGGTACCATTTAACGTAGTTATTTTAATTAAGGACCGATGTTTATTTTTTATATTAATAGTTTTTACCTCATTATTTACTCATTATTATCTACTTACAAAGACAATTTTATGGGAAAACTTCATATGATTTTAGCACGTTGTATCAGTTAAGAAGGTATGTATGTTATTATACCAAGTGTGCGCCTGACCCAATTCTTGAAAATGACCATGTCAACTTATACTGAGATCGATCTATCATCACTGACAGCACTATTGTAGCCAATAAGCCTGATATAGTGGTGATAGATCGACTATAACGAGCCGTACGATGATAATCGATATCAGATTTCCACATGACATGTGAACACACACGAGTCTTAAAATAAATCTAAACTACATTCTAACGTTGTCAGGAATAAGAATATAGTAGCTAAAATATAGAAACTGTGAGATGTAAGATCCTTAAACATTCTTCGCCAGTGAAACGATGAAATATTCTTCAGTATAAAAGCCAATGCACGTTCTTCGAAGTCCGAGATGGATCCTAATCGGTGCCGTGATTGACGTTAATAAAATTATCGGAACTGAAATATAGTTTAGACTCGTATTGTAGAAATGGCTGATTTCATTATTGCAGTAATGTTCCCAGTTGAGCTGTCTTAAGATTTTAGATTTAATAGTTGAGCAGAAAAATACTTAAATTTTGCATATAGTGAGGTATATTTTTTTAAATTAATTAAACATTCTTTTTTTTCAGACATTTAGTAAGTCATACCATAACTCTTACTTTTAAAATAATGAAAAAATCATATTTATGTATAAAGAAATATCAATAAAAAGTTCCAATTTTTTTTTCATCTTTCAGTTTACATAGACGACATTATTTTTAAATACCTACCACTTAAGTTATTGATAATAACAAATTAATACATTATTTAATATTTCGATTTCTGCCAATTAAATAACACCTTTACTACAAATTTTTCGAACTCACTTTAAAACTACTTAGGTACTTATAGATAAACAATATAATTTCTTGAAAATCCTCGTAAAATTCTTAAAAGAATTTCCTTAACTCCAAGTAAGAACTTAGTGTGTAAAAAATAACAAAAGCTAAGTGGAAAATGACAGTCCTCACCACGACTTGGCTGTTAAAATATTCAGGGGTGTAAAAGCGTTGCGATGTTGTTGTCGAGGGTCCGAGTTCGTACGTAATTGGTACCGCGAGTGACATACCCCTGCTTGGTAATAATTATTGGGCACTACAGCTTATCGTTTCGATTTTGTCTGTTAACTTTATGTGGATGGAAATATGTACGGACGGCAGCACATCAGGCTACTACAATCTGTCAAATTTTCTTAATAGATTTTCAACTTTACCGCTGCAGCATTATGGTTCAAAGTTGAACGGAAAATTTTGACAGTTTCGGGAAGTCTGGCCAGATGTGCTGGCGTCTGTACCTACATATGTACCTACATATAGTAAGACTGTAATTGGCCTTCTACATGACCCAAATCAACCGCCAAAAAAGTCAGCCGGTTGGTGTGCAAAATCTATCGTTTATACGTTCTCGTTAGTCGGCCGACCTGATGTGGGCGGAGTCAAATGACTTTGGATGACCTTGGTCGGGAGCCCATCCTTCGCGACATTGTCCGTGGTCGGCCCCAACCGTGTGGAACACTGTCGGACGACGATTCTAATTCGTGTTTTGTTTTATGCTTTGATAAATGAAGATCGCCATTTAAATAATGTGATTCTGTTTAGTATAATTTATTTATTGAACTTAATTATTTTAATGTTTATAGAATACTTACAATATAACATTTATACCTCTTTGCAAAATATTAATTGAATTTTGTGAAAACTATTAACTAACAAAACTATTTTAGTCCATCAATCATAATTTAATATAAAATGACTTACGAGGCATCACATTCATTATAAAAATATTATTAATTAATGTGAGGCCGGCCAAAACTGCAGGCTCACATTACATGCAAGTTTAATGGCACAACTCTAAGGAGATCAGCCAACTGCGCAGGACATATTATAGTGCACAAGCATTCGCGCAGATACAGTTGCACTCTCTATTCCCTCACTCTTATAGTCCGATGGGACAGAAATCCGACACGACCGGAGAGAGATCAGGCACAATACCGACATTTACGTGCTCTCCGACGCACGGGTGAATCAGTCACCAGCTTCCAGACTCCGGACTAGTTTATGAAAGTTTTTTAAAACCCACAAAGCGATTTTGTCCTGATCCGGGAATCGAACCCGAGACCCCGTGCATAGCAGTCGCGCCATGTGACTACTAGACCAACGAGGTACTTAAATAACTAACAATAATGTTAATAGCACCATTAATAACTAACACTAATGTTCACGCATAAAAAGGGCAGAAATAACTAGCTTGACCTACTGTATATATAATATACAGTCTATCAAAACTAAAAGCTTTACAATCTTAACACAAACTTAACCATGTTTGAAGCCACGTATTTCTGAAAGCAAAAATTTTCAGGCGAGTATGCTATAATACTTTCAAGCAGCGCAGAAACACAACAAAAAGTTGTTCTAAATTTTTTCCCTTACAAAAGTACATTTGCCAAGAGTGCCTTATAACTGTGGCGGGGTTTTTCATTCATTCGCCACAGTGAGGGAAATATCGTCTTTTCACTCGGGAGGGCGCTTCAAAAGTGAGAGTCACCTTCTGAGTAGTTAGGGGTAAGTTCGCTAGAGTCCGGAGTACAGTGGAAGGGAGGGAGTTTGTGAATTTGTTTTTTTTTTTTATTTGATTTATAGGATAGGGGTATTTTTGTATTGAAATTGGTTGTGTATTGTAATGGGGGATAGTAAAGTGATACGCTGTTAGTCTTAGATCTTCGAGCATGTTTCGAGACGTGTTTGCTATGCGTATAATTTTTACATATTTTTGTAATATTTAAAAATTTAAAGCTGAAAATGTGTAAATAAACAGACGTTTACCTGTTCTATGTAATATTGCTATATATCTGATATACAGGGTGTAAAAGACAGCTCTCGACAGACTGATGCGATGGGATCAGTACACTATACTAAGAAGACTGGTTCATGATATTGTTTCAGTAACTTTATAGAAATAGAATAAAACTAATTAGTTTTAAAACCTCACAAAAATTGAACACCTGATGTCACGCGCCGATCGTTACAATTATTGCAACATCTGTCGCTGTTTTTGATTTTAGCAGTACAATTTAAAAATGAAGTGGTGCGTACAAAGAATGGAACTTTTCATTGAGAGAAAGAAAAATGAACTAACTAAAATCCTGAGAAAGATTCTAGTGGAATATGATTCAAAATGAGGAGCTGAATGCATCCTATCAGTCAGCGGTGAGCTGTCCCTTACACCCTGTATATTAAAACTGTTCATACTATTTTTAAATTCTCGTTAACGAGATCTATGAAATCACACGCTAAGGTAAAGTAGGCCAGACAATAATGTGTCACAATATATCATCGGATACCATCTCTTGACAGCCTCATAAGCGTGACCCATTTAACATTATCAAGTGGGTTTTCAGCTAAGTTATCTTTGGGACTTTCAAGTTCAGGTTTCAGGTTGTTTTAACTGAACAAGTAAATTTCACTTTGATCGAAAAAAAAATAGAATAGAGAAGCAACCAAATATTAAAAAAAAAAAACGTAAGAATTCACTCTATTTTGTATTGAAATCCTAACATTTCAAAATTTAAAGTGAAAGCTAAAATCTACCCCGATTAAATATCTTTCACTTATACGAGTATCAAGTTCAGGCTTCAGGTTGTTTTAAATGAACAAGTAAATTTCACTTTGATCGAAAAAAAAATAGAATAAAGAAGCCCTAAAACATAAGAATAGGAATAAGACTAATTTATTTGCACAGAATATGAGTACAAAAGATAACAGAAAAATAAATTAAAAGAATCATCATATTCTACCTGAAACAGGTGTACAAATTTGGTATACAGGCATAAAAACATTATAAGAATTCAATCCATTTTGTATGGAAATCCTAACATTTAATAAAGTGAATGCTAAAGTCTACCCCGATTAAATATCTTTACGAGTATCACTTATACAAGTATTATAATACCTTCAAATCAATCAAATTAGTCCATCTGTTCTTTACCTAAAAAAAAAACCACTGTAACAACAAAACTATCATAAATTTTAACCCCTTTTTTGGTAGTACTCGGTGTGCCTCAGCTGGGTGAGTCAGCGGAAGTCGTGCCTCAAGTAGTGCCGGCGACACTCCGACTTACCGACTTCAAAACCGCAGCGTCACGCTCTTAGGGCCAGTCGCGTGAATGTGCACAGATTTCTATAAAGCCTCTCTGTTTATGGGTAATCTTGATTGCATGATACGGGAGGAATCGTGTGTAGGTCCTACCTAAAGTTTACGTGTAAAAGGTTTTATAATGAAAAAGAATTTGTCATGCTCTAAGAACACAAATATTAAACGCTTTTTTCAATTAAAACAAAATTCACTTATTTCGAACAGATCTCACTGGCTACCCCGTTGGCGCAATGGTAACTACACCGAATTACCCAGCTGATGGTTAGATTGGCCCTGGTTAGATTCCTGGTACAGTCGACATTTGTGTGATGAGCATGCTTGTTGGCTGTGGTCTGGGTGTTATATTATGTAAATTATATGTAGTTTATCAGTTGTGTTGGCACATATAACAAAAGCTAATCAATAGCTTACCATGGGGCTAAACACTGAAAATCTTTAAACATGTTCCCTTACGACTGAAGTCACACTCAGAACACGATCCACAAACTACAGAATGATCCAGAAACTTTGTTAACTACAACTAAGAATTAAAATAACACAGCAAATTACATCACATCACTATAAAACTATAACCAGAACAGCACCAAAATAACTTGAGACCAACAGTAAATAACTTATAAGTTATAAACTTATAACTTAGTCTGACATTCTAAAGCTGTGTCACGTAGTTAGTACTAAACACTGCCTGAATAGACTCGCATTTCAAAAGCGACCTAGTTCGTGTTTGCGGATACGTCAGTTAGATTGGCTCAGCCCTTAAGGGAATGGAATGTGTGTCATGCTTCAAAAACTGCTTACAAAACCTCAATGTTGTTATGTCAGTGAACTTAGCAGATCATTGTCTAGCAGATCATTTTTTTTTATGAGTTCTTATCGCATGCACATGAGTTCTATAGTTCCTGATACTTTTCAGGAATAGTTCTGCCGTTTTCAGCTGAAAAATTACACTTCACAAAATGATCTGCTAACTTCCCGTAGCAGATCATTTTTCAGGAAACTGAAAAAAAAACGAGTTTTCATCGCATGAGACTGAGTTCTATAGTTCCTGATACTTTTCAGGAATAGTTCCGGCTTTTTCAGTTTTTTTTTAATTTTTTAAAATCAACGTATTTGTCCTAGAAAAGCCTAAACAAAGTTTATAAAGTCCCATTTTCTGAGTTCAGTTAAGTCTTGGATGCTAGAAATCATTTGTTTTGGATAGACATATATTGAAATTATAACGTAGAACTTGATTCAAGACTGGAACTCTCCTGAAACTACCAGCAGAGCATAGGTGAATGTCTGAAAAGACGAAATATCTCATGTTCAGAGTAAAATATTCATTAACTATTTTCAAACTGTTGCTGGGGGCGGGAACTATCATGTTCTGAGAAGATCTATATCCGCACTATATAAAAAGGTGGAATTCAACACCGGAACTCTCCTGAAAATACCAGCAGAGCATAGGTGAATGTCTGAAAAGACGAAATTTCTCATGTTCAGAGTAAAATATTTCTTTTCTATTTTTAAACTATTCCTGGGGGCGGGAACTGTCATGTTCTTAGAAGATCCATATCCGCACTATATTATAAGACAGAATTCAAAACGGGAACTCTCCTGAAAATACCAGCAGAGCATAGGTGAATGTCTGAAAAGACGAAATATCTCATGTTCAGAGTAAAATATTCATTATTTTAAAACTGTTCCTGGGGGCGGGAACTATCATGTTCTGAGAAGATCCATATCCGCACTATATAAAAAGACTAAATTCAACACCGGAACTCTCCTGAAAATACCAGCAGAGCATAGGTGAATGTCTGAAAAGACGAAATTTCTCATGTTCAGAGTAAAATATTTTTTTTCTATTTTTAAACTGTTCCTGGGGGCGGGAACTATCATGTTCTGAAAAGATCCATATCCGCACTATATAAAAAGACTGAATCCCACACCGGAACTCTCCTGAAAATACCAGCAGAGCATAGGTGAATGTCTGAAAAGACGAAATATCTCATGTTCAGAGTAAAATATTCATTAACTATTTTCAAACTGTTGCTGGGGGCGGGAACTATCATGTTCTGAGAAGATCCATATCCGCACTATATAAAAAGACTAAATTCAACACCGGAACTCTCCTGAAAATACCAGCAGAGCATAGGTGAATGTCTGAAAAGACGAAATATCTCATGTTCAGAGTAAAATATTTCTTTTCTATTTTTAAACTGTTCCTGGGGGCGGGAACTGTCATGTTCTGAGAAGATCCATATCCGCACTATATTATAAGACAGAATTCAAAACGGGAACTCTCCTGAAAATACCAGCAGAGCATAGGTGAATGTCTGAAAAGACGAAATATCTCATGTTCAGAGTAAAATATTCATTAACTATTTTAAAACTGTTCCTGGGGGCGGGAACTATCATGTTCTGAGAAGATCCGTATCCGCACTATATTATAAGACAGAATTCAAAACGGGAACTCTCCTGAAAATACCAGCAGAGCATAGGTGAATGTCTGAACCTATGCTCTTTCTTTCTATTATCTTTTTACTCTGAACATGAGAAATTTCGTCTTTTCAGACATTCACCTATGCTCTGCTGGTAGTTTCAGGAGAGTTCCAGTCTTGAATCAAGTTCTACGTTATAATTTCAATATCTGTCTATCCAAAACAAATGATTTCTAGCATCCAAGACTTAACTGAACTCAGAAAATGGGACTTTATAAACTTTGTTTAGGCTTTTCTAGGGCAGAAACGTTGATTTTCAAAAATTAAAAAAAAAAACTGAAAAAGCCGGAACTATTCCTGAAAAGTATCAGGAACTATAGAACTCAGTCTCATGCGATGAAAACTCGTTTTTTTTTCAGTTTCCTGAAAAATGATCTGCTACGGGAAGTTAGCAGATCATTTTGTGAAGTGTAATTTTTCAGCTGAAAACGGCAGAACTATTCCTGAAAAGTATCAGGAACTATAGAACTCATGTGCATGCGATAAGAACTCATAAAAAAAAATGATCTGCTAGACAATGATCTGCTAAGTTCACTGACATAATGTTGTTTGGGAGACGTGGAGTTGTGTTTTAGACTTTGGTAAGTGTGAATACCACCACGAGGAATTTCGCAAAGCATGCAGGTGAACAAAAAAATTATACGCGGTTAGATAGAGAACCTCCTTTTTGTAAAGTCGGTTGAAAAAAGTTATGGCAGTATATTTTGGTATTTTGTTTAATGGCGCTTATACGCGCTCGAACTGAGAACCTCTTTTTTGTGAAATCGGTTAAAAAAAGTTATGACAATATTTTTTGGTATCTTGTTTTATGGCGCTTTGGGATTATTGTGAATTTATTGGTAAAATGCTGTATGACATCATCGAGTTGTGTGGGCAGTTCGTCCGGCAATTTTTGATAATGCATAGTTATTTTAACTACAGAAAATAAATTAATAAAACATTTTGAGAATTTATATACATACAATAAAATCGTGGAAAAGTCAAAACTGTATATTGAATATTTTTTAAAAAGAATAATTGGGGCGTGATCTGAAATCGATATCGAAGCCAAAAATATATTTTTTAGAATTTTTGTCTGTTTGTCTGTATGTATGTCCGGGCTAATCTCAAAAATTACTGATACAACTAAGAGGTGGGGTCAACATATAGGCTACATATTATCACGCTATCAATAAGGGAGGGAGGGGGGTGAATGTTTAATCCTAATGCCCACGCGGACGATGTCGCGGGCAACAGGTAGTAATTAATATAATGTGAAAGCGATATTAAAATATTTCATATCAAACATTATAGGTGACTTAGCTTACCTACGGCAAAGAAAACAGAATCTTAATCTAGTGTTTAAAATATTTGATCAAGTTAACACCATTGTTTTATATGTGAAAGGTAAGCACACAAAGGACACACAACAATAGATATGTTTAACAATTATCTCAACTTTCACTGAAAAGAATTTCGAATTATAAAGACAAACAATAAATTCATCTTAAACAATGCGACAGTTTCAACTCAGGCAAAAATACATTCAAAATTAAACCTTATTTCTGAAGCAAAAAATTCTATATTCGATAAAAAAAAAAATCAGTTACGACGTTCTAAAATGTGATGACTAAACACCCAAGAATGGTCTATTGGCGTGAACACACATCTCTACATAGACAAAACTCACACATACACACAATTTGTTTTGATTTGAACTACCTCAACAAAGGTTGTAAATATAATCGTGTGAATTTATTTTATATAATTTATAGGATTCAATTCACTGTAACGGTAGCGTTCAAACGGATCACATATATTGCAAAAATAATCATAGTTCAGAGGAAATCGTAAAAAAAATCGTATAAATATCGTGCCGCCATTTTTTTTAAGGTTGTGTTTGTGTTTTGTGTGTTTCGCGATGATTTTTACATGGCCGTTTAAAATTTGTAAATCGAACGTAATTAGGGTTCCATATTCAAAAGAGGTCCTCTATTCGTATGTCCGTCTTTCTATCCGTCAGTTACCGGACTATATCTAATGATCCGTGATAGCTAGAAAGTTGAAATTTAGTGAAGTGAAGTGAATTTTTATGGATGATGTTTTTATGTTGTGATACAACAACAAATTTAGAGAACTATAATTATAATAAAATTTGGGTTTTTGTATTGGTGTTTCATACGACATTTATAATAGAAAATGGGAGACGCTTGATATATTATTATTCCCAAAATATTGAGTGTATTAATTATCCACTTTTAAATAAGTATTTATATTAAAATAATTTAGTTTTTTTTTTTTCGCCGTTTCATATAAAACGGCGCGGAACCCTTCATGCGCCTGACCTATTTTTTAGTTTTAAAAATTAATATTTTCGGAATTTGATATAATTTAATGACTAAATTGCCCAAATGTAATCCTTATCAATTATAATTTTTTATCTAGGAATTGAAGGAAGGTTATATCGTAAAATACATACATATATCGATGACGTCTAATAGATAAATTATACTTATTTTGCAAATAGGGTGAAATCAACACTTTTACACGTCAACATTTTTTTAACAAAATTAGATCGAAGATAACATTATAATATTACTAATCTTGGAAACCAATAATTGAAATGTATTTTTCAATAGTTATTATTGTAGTAATCTAAAAGTCACATAAAACTTAAAAACAATCGAAATGACGATAATTTGATATACTCGTATAATGCTGTTTAATAATGTTGTGTTAATTTTATTAACCGGTTATTAGGTCGGTATGTTTTCTTACTCTGTATAAAATATTATTCAATATCAGACACCGACATTTTTAGGTCGTCAATTGTCTCCATTGCTAATACTTCACTATCCAAATATTATGACGACCTGCTCTTGACATCTGCGTGCGAAACTATAACATAAACAACTGCACGTGCATAATTGTCACGTCTCTATATAGATTTTGTCTCGAAGTATAAACACGTTGTTTTGGGAACCAAATTGTTAAAATGATAAGCGAGATTTCCTGATCACACGGATGGGTAGATGTTACATTTGTTCCGCTAGATTTGTGACCAATAGTCTTAGCAAGCTTTTCGAAAAGTATTTTTAAAATTCTCTAACTAAAACCCTAGAAATTACCAAGTAAATCAAGATATATAACATAGAGTGGTTAAATTACAGAAATATTTTGTTGTAGGTGGAAAAATTATTCAGTCACTCTTACGTGCAAAAAAAATGTGGGTAAAATAATATCCTTCGCGAAAATATGAATGAAGTAACATAAAGAAAAATACGTGTTTTACATACAATACAGAGATAAAAAATTGATAGATGACCCCCTTTTTTGCTCGTTTGTATAAAACAAGAGAGAAATAAAAACGTAAGATTTGACATACATGTAGTACTATGATTTAAAGGGTTTCCTTAATAATAGCTCGTTTTCCTCGTCTGGCTCTGAGCAAAAGGTACGTTTTTTTCATACTGTATCATTTTTTTCTTTTTGTAAATCGAAGGAGGAAAGTTGTTGCGACAGTAATCTCTGACGTCGCGTCGTGTCGTTTGTATCTGATTTCACTGCGAGATACGCTTCGAGGAAATGTCATGGAAATACTAGGGTAATATTTTTTGTGATACCAAGTGTTCGTATATCAGTATTTGTGATTTATATCGGTGTCGTATTTAAAAACTGATATTAAGAAGTGAATCGTTTGAATAAAATTAATTCGCTGTTGCGTGGATAGCTCAATTTGTTGTTAATATTATTTATATGCTACGAAATCGCAGTTTATATGCATGTCAAATAAAAAAAACGATAGTTTTCTTTAAAACTCAATCTCAATATTATATGTTATTGTAAAAAATTACTAAAGAAATCTCAAATACACCCACCCTTAACCACATCCTATGTGTTTTTGTTGGGAAGAAGAAATGGTGGAACAAACTCCCCAGCAACAAAATAATGTCTGTCTGTCTATTTATAATTTTTTTGTTAATTTTACCAATATTAAGAAATAAATTCTTAAGATAGATAGAGAGATATTGGAACCAGTGCAGTATTTGTCACACAAATTTGCCGGTACCAAATCAATTACATATAGTAACAAAACAAATGAACGTCAAAAAATTAAAAATGTGTTTTGTTTCCTAAAACCTAGGTATCACCGCAAATTATTAAATGTTAATGAGATTTGTACATATAAAGCATCTATATATTGGCATTTCTGCTACAAGACATAGAATATACCTAGTTGTAGCATTACTTGAACATTTTAAATATTAATTTGGTACCAAAGATAGTATTTAAATTTTTGATGCACTATAGCAGTCCATTGAAACGTACGGCTGCAATATCGTATCAATATTTTACAAATATAGCTCCCTTCAATTCCTAGTCGGTCATTCACCAAAACATAGACTCACACAAGCATACATACACACACAACCACGAATTTCGACATAGAAAAGAATAGGTTCTAATATTGTTTTAATTCATAAGGACGAAGTTCAAATACCATTGTTGTCTGAGCCGTTGTATCGAGTGGTGTATATGGATGAAACTGTGAAATGAGGCTGTTCCTCACTTCTACCTTAATTTTGCTATGTTTGGTGGACAAAAGTTACGGGTCATTCAAAGATTTTATGACCAATCTACCCAGCGAAGTAGCTGTAAGTATTTTTGTTTGAACCGTTTTTTTTTTTCTTATTATTCTATGTGTTATATGGTTGTTAGTTGAAATGTTACTAATATAGATATGTATAGTCCTACCGAGCAATTTGTTCAGTTGTTCATATCAATGCTGATAAATTCGATTTAATTTTGTCATTTTATTTATTTCTTTATTTTGACAGCAGAAACGGCCATAGCCACTAACATTTGCTCTTAAAAAAATAATATAATATTTTATAAATATATCAATACCTTTGTGTAGAAATAATTAAGAAATTCCACAAATTGGCAGTTATGTGTCAAGGGATTATCTTTCAAGTGAGTCTTAAAAATCCTTAAATTACATTATGGTGCAATCACTGATTCACTTCATTTTATGGCGCAACACTCTAAATTATTAAGTGACGTTTCGTTTTTTAAATATTTTTGAATTTACAAATAAAATAAAAAAAAAATGTAATCGGCGTTTTTTAAATATTGTTGAATTTACAAATAAAATAAAAAAATGTAATCGGCGCTTCTTAAATATTTTTAATTTACAAATTAAATAAAAAAAAAATAATCGGCGATTTAATATGTTACCTTTTATGTACGCTAACTTTGATTCCCAATTTGGCCAACTGCACACCTTGCTCGGTAGGTTTGTAATGTATATGGGGCCTAACAAGTAATATAATTTTTAGTTCTTAAAATCGTATTTGAAATGTTCACAAAGTGCCAATACTTCACTATACATTGTGAGCGATGAAGTGATTAGAATATACAGATATCAACCTTCCTCAATCTGTCAAATTTATTCAATAAATTTTCAACCCTATCACAATACCTGTAGGTTAATATTCGATTGGTGAAATTTAACAGATTCGGGTAGGTTGAAACCCCAACATAGAAAAGAGCTAGGTATAGATGACTACCTCACAAGGTTTAATTATCTATATCAAATAATACTATTTTAATACAACTAACAACAACGAATTAAATCAGAAGCAGATTTCAAAAATCTTTTATCTGGGGCATAATCGTTCAATATTTTTTTTTAGTGGGTGATCATCTAAAGACCTCCCCCGCAATGGGTGCAGCTGGAGGGAATGTCAGACTTTTACTGATTTGTAAAACTCATTCTTTTTCTGAAGCCCTTTGTGTGCTAGGGCTACGGTAACTCTTGCGAACCTTCCCCAGCTATCATTTAACTCGGTATTTTACTAATCGAAACGGAGTTTTCTATGCAATTCAGGACACGATAGAAAACGTTATTTTTATTTATTATGGTAAACTGAACAATTATTACCTTCCTATTATAGCTAGTAACAACATCAGGTGCTCAATTTAAAGTTCCGTGTCACCTACAATCTGGGATGCTTAAACGAAACAGCAAGACATTTATGACTGCCGATATTCCAAGCGCTTGACCGCTATGGAAAAAGTCTTTGTACCGACTATCAAAATACTTTTAAAAACAAATGCGACTGTAATACGATTGAATAAGGTTCTATCTTGATTGGCGGGTGTCATCTTATGGTGTTAAAATATGGTTGGAGTTTAACTGGGAAGTCGATAGTAAGTTTCTTTTTGTATCTATAATTTGTTTGATATGATTAAGGTATTTTTTTATTATTATGGATATTTTAATATACATATTTTGAAACCAATTTACTCAGTATAAGTATTATGAATCATAATAGTTACCAAATATCTGTATTAATATGATTCACACTTAAATTAATTTAACAAATATTGTATGCATACGTAATTCAGATTAAATGAAGATATAATTATGTTGATAATGCATGGATATAGTAAAATGAAGTTGTAAAATAAGTCAGCCTAATACTCGTAATTTAAACTTCTATTGATCAAATTAATCCCATTCATAATATACCATTCCAAACAAAATACACAATTATGTATGCAAGCAATTTTCAACTTTACTACTCTAAAGATAACGTGTCTTGTTAAAGGCACACTTGAATATTCTTTTTAGAGATTTTTTAGAAACGCTTGGGAAGCCTTATGTGATGCTGTCGCGTATTTGCAGAACGCCTTCAGTACTGCATGGACATCAATCACTGATGCCATCCATAAACCTGTGAGGATAAAACGCTTGGGGACTCGAGGAAGTTAGTATTAAACAATCACATCACATCACCTCGCAATATCACATCACATCACATCGCACTATCAAATTACATCAAATCGCACTTTTACATCACATCACACTATCAAATCACATCAAATCGCACTATCACATCACATCACACTATAACATCACATCACACTATCACATCACATCAAATCACACTATCTCATCACATCACACTATCACATTACATCAAATCGCACTTTCACATCACATCACATCACACTATCACATCACATCACACTATCACATCACATCAAATCGCACTATCTCATCACATCACACTATCACATCACATCGCGCTATCACATCACATCACACTATCGCATCACATCGCACTATCACATTAAATCGCACTGCCACATCACACTATCACATCACATCAAATCATATCACACTTCGCAGTAATATATAAAGAGGAAAGTTTATGAGTATGTCTGTAGATTTGTTACTTCTGCACGTCCAAACGGCTGAACGGATTCTGATGAAACTTGCCAAATTATATAACTTAAACACACTAGATAACTGATACTGATTGATACCTAGATACTTTTCTTTTGTTAATACATATTATACATAGGATTACCCAGACTAAGTCAAACGCAGCCTTCGGCGTGACAGGCAGATTCACTTACTATATCCTACCACGTACTGCAACGCTCTCTTATCACGTACGGACAGATTTAAATTATCACATGTCAACATTTTCAGGGTTGAGAGTTTCACCGACTCCAACTACTCAAAGGGTACCTACCCCCACTCCTACTGAGTCGCTCAAATATGTGGAACTAAGCACGGCACTCGCTAGAGTGACCATTCCCTTTTTAGCGACACCAATGTTTAAGACTTTTGACGAATGGAGAAGCATGCAGAATGCACATTACGCTATTAAGAGGAAGAAAAAATCAGACCGTAAGTAGACCAGAAAATTAAAAAAAAAAGTTGCTCACCCAACAGAATAAGCTGTCCTGTTTTTCTTTTTTAACCGCCTTCAAAAAAAAGGAGGGGGTTCTTTTTTAATTTTAAATCATCAAATGATCCCTCCCGGAGTGTCAGACTCTTACTGACTAAAACCCACTATGCTCCTTCTGGAGGTCCCTGTATGCCAGGGACACGGTAACTCTTGCGAACAACCCGCAGCCCAGGCAGACCCAATGCGGAGGTTCTCAATTCGTTAAATTATAACAAACACAACAAAAAAAAGTGAAATCGGTCCAGCCGTTCACGCGTAATGTCGTGACCAAAGGAAATAGGTATTCATTTTTGTATAGGTGTTATGTTTAAGATTAAGTGTGTATTGTCCTCTTTTCACAAGATTGTAATTAAGTTATCTTATGTTTTGGGAGCTGTGTTCCCAAATATTAATTTCAATACATTCTTACCAAATAACATTAAAACTTAAAATCATTTATTCAAGCTTGGCTGCAAAACAGCACTTTTTGAACGCCAAAAATAACAAAAGACAGCCCCCAAAACGCCCACCCTACACCACTTCCTATGTGTTTTTGCTGGGAAGAAGAAGTGTAAGAAGAAGAAGTCATGTTTAATTTACAAAAAAAAATAAGATCAATTTAAGCGTATCTCTGTTAATAATGAACTTTCAGGGTGTTAAAATTTAACATAACAGTGTTGCCATTACTATCATAAACTTACGTAATTTTTCATGTTCTAATCTTTCAGATTCGAGTAAGTTAATGGGTAGGTACAGCCAAAAAAATAAGTCGAACTTAAATACTGACCTATTTTATATCTAGTCCCTGAATAATGACAATAAGCAATATATAATTTGTGATTTTTTTTGCAAGCCTTACATGGTAGTATATAGTCAACGCACCTTTTGTAACCCAGTATACATAGTGTATAAATAGTGCATATATAAATAGTGCACCATATATTTACAGGTCATCTAGTACATGCTAAGGATCATGTTTACTACAAACATATTTGTATGACCTAGGAGTCAACGATAGAGCGCGTTCATAGAGACCGACGTTATACGTAAGAACGCAGTTACAAGTTGGCGAAAGTGTTGATAAATTTAATAAAATAAAATGTTATTATTTTCATGACTTTTTGTGGTAATTATGATCCTTAGGATGTACTAGATGACCTGTAAAAATATGGTGCACAATTTTTGTTAATCTCCATACTCGCAAATACATTTCATAATACAAAAAAATACATAATCGCATTTTTTTTAGTAGGTCGATTAAATAAACGGCCATCTCTTCCATAGTAAGTAATTTATCTTATAAAAGTCACAATAATTTTAATAAAACAAAATATAAAAAAGACGTACCAGGTTCCTCGCGTAAAATCTTAGAGGTGCAAAATTAAATCAAAAATATTTTATTTAATTCTGTATCTCTATTTATTAGCAATTTTTATCTGCCCATTTCATTAGATAACTTTATTTTGTAAATAAAAAAACATTTTTTTTGTTTTCTTTTCAGCTCCAGAGTCGGTAATCATATTCTTGCAATCACCATACACAAACCCTGACAAAAATTCTCAGACCGAAGCAAGTTTAGCGACACTAACGTATGTTTAAAAATAAAATTAATTAAAATTTTGACCGCCACGTCAAAAAAAGAAAGACGTGCCCTCATCGTCAAGCTAAGAATTCATCCATAAATACCTAGAATATACATATAGTAGTGAGTTCGGCATTATATTTATTAAAACTAAGTATTACTTTTGAACTATAAAAGTCTGTCATGTAGTCGTGACAGGTGCGGGGCACTTTTTGCCTTATTGTGACTGTGGCGGTCAAAAGGTTAAAAAAATATTATTGTTAAAATTAGTATTGTTAATTACGGATAAATGGCTGAAAATGTATGTAGTTGTTTTATTTATCTTTATTTATTAGTATTGTTTTGTTGTTAAGTTTGTAAATAATAAATTATGTAATAATATATTATGTAAATATTTCAATATGTTAATAAAATATTAGAAAATAAAGTTTTACGTATTTATTGTTATATTCTAAAGATTTTTTTTTCTTGAGATGGGACATCATGACCATCTTTTGGAGCTCCTTTTCACCAGGAGCGAACCTTTGGAACAATCTTGCAGTCCCAGCAAGCTTCAGCCTAAACTTGAAGGTCTGAAATCACCAATCCAACTTGAGTGAGCGTGATGATAATATACACTCGTTCCTTTATAAGAGAAGAGGTCTTAGCAGTGGAAAAATATAGGCTGATGATGAAGAATTCAAATATTTTATTTCTATTTCGATGCAACTTTTCAAAAACATTTTTTTTTAGATTTTTTATCTTAGAATATACAGCCTGTCTACAGACGGCAGCACATCAAGCTACCCGGAACTGTCCAAATTTTCCCAATCAACTTTAAACCATATGCCACAGTAATAAAGTTGGAAATCTTTTAAAGAAATTCGACAGATTGAAGTCGCTTGATGTGCTGGCGTCTGTACAATATGAAGACAATGAATAATTTTCAGGTGACGTAGTTAAGTTTGTTTTTAAACGTAAATTTAAACACATAATAAAAAGAATGTCCGCTTATTATTTTATGGTATTCTCAGTTCGACGCCTGACACAAAGACCCGACAGATGCACTTCTTAAATGTGCAATTAACCTTTATGTTGTATAATAGTTTTAATTTTGTCTTTTGTGACTATGCCACTAATGATTCTGAGGTAAGTTTTTTTTTGTATTTTTCCCTAATTTTCGTTTCTTTTTGTTTATACTTGTTTGTATTATTTTTGATAATTTTGACAGATTTTGTAATGTAAATAATAGCTATATATGTTAGATTGCTATTTCATAGAATATTATTATGTTTTCACCGTTCGTATTTTTTGTTTAGTTCAATTTGTGATTTATTATATGTATGTCTAGATTTAGATAAAATTTTGTTGGAGTTGTCATATAACATATATATTTGTGTAGGCGGTATTATTACTTTTAAAATGTAATTGTTAATACCATACATATTACCGAGCTATATTCTTATATTGCATATGCAAAAAATAACATACATATAAGAATATTTTTTTGTGTATTATTTATATGATGTTGTACTAATATATGCTTTTGTCCTGTTATTTTAAGGATGCTTTTCATTCAACATGGAGTATCATTAAGTCCAAGATCCCTACAGGCGCAAATGCTGAGAGGCCACGTAAACGATCAGGTAATTAATTAATTATGTTATAAAACGAATTAGATTTGTTTCTTATTGATTGTGTATGATGATATGGATATGATATTATCAATATTTGGTATTCATAAGTTTTCGTTTATTTATTTGTTTTTCTTTTGAAGTTATATAACAGCGAAGTGAAATAAAATATTATATATTTGAATTATATTTAATTTGAAAAAGAAAGGAGATTAGATATTTATTTGTTTTATTATAGGTATACTACGCAGGTAATATAGTCATATATTAATAAGATGATAATATTTTATAATTGTAAGATTAATTTTAATATAGATGTAAATTTATGATTTTTTTATCTATATATGTGATTACATTTTTATATATTATTTCGTTAAAAAATATATATATGAAAATAGTTATAAATTATAAATAATTTTATTGTTTGCTTTTGATTGCCTTTAATAAAATAATAAATTAAAAAAATGCATGTCGAACATTTCAGCGACTACATTTTCTCAGTATTCTGGGCCATCAATGTACCCACGGACAACAGAAAAACATGGATATGTATTAGAAATACCCGTATTACAAGCGCCGAGATCCAAATACCAAAATATGTATAGAATGGACATCCCATCACCCATATTCAACTTTGTGAGAGGTAATATAATAATGTATTTTTTAAATCGATTGAGGCTGGTTTTGTAGCCACACTGAAGATAGACCCTGATTGTAGTTTATCTGAAATTCACTGTGATTCCTACGCGTTATAAAAATAAACATCATCATCCTCCCGAGCCTTTTCCCAACTACGTTGGGGTCGGCTTCCAGTCTAACCGGATTCAGCTGAGTACCAGTGTTTTACACTACAACCCAATACCCCTTGGTTAGACTGGCGTCAGACTTACTGGCTTCTGACTACCCGTAACAACTGCCAAGGATGTTCAATGACAGCCGGGACCTACAGTTTAACGTGCCATCCGAAACACAGTCATTGGTGTCCTAGATATACTTAGAAAGTACATACAAACTTAGAAAAGTTGCATTGGTACTTGCCCGACCTGGAATCGAACGCACGCCCTCACACTTGAGAGGTTGGCTCTTTAACCACTAGGCCACCACGACTTAAACATCTATGTTATGAATATAAAAGATTTGATTATTTGTTTGTTTGCATTCTACAAAAGTACTTGACTGATTTAAAAAATCTTTAATTTTTGGTAGGTACACTATCCCCGCTGAACATAGGCTGTTTTGTCCAGGTATGGTAAGTTCCTGGGGACACGGAACAAATAGCGTGAAATACGTAGGTGTAATAAATAAATACATATAATTAATTATAATTATCTTAGTGGGAAACGATTGCTTCAGAAATCAGCAGTGCCTTTGTACTTGATTTATTTTATTTTTCTCCTTGTCTCATGAACAGCGTACATAAACAGTTACATAAATAAAATCTCTAAATAAATCATTTCAATTTAAACTTACAAATCCGTAGAGACAGCCCCAAAAACTCATGTCAGTCTACATTTATACAAAACAATATTAATATTCACTGCGTCCGAATATTTCGTATATTTTCGGCTGTCGGTCTATGACGGTTATCGCGGTCAGAGTGACTGCAAAACCAGCCTTATAGCTACGTGCATTTATTTCGCTCATTGCGTTTAAAAACTTCGTTGAGGAGCCAAAACTTCTGCTAACATAGCACGTAATTACTACGTAGTAATTTGTTAATATTATTTAGTTTTAAACCATGTAATAATCACCACTTATGAACATTCACCTATTCCATGTCACCCAATCACTCCAGGAAGAATTGAAGACTCTTATCAGTCCGATTTGAGTAGGGTTCCTTCATTGGAGAATGACTTGAGTCTCGAACAACCGCGCAGAAGTAAGTACCTATTAGAACTTCTTCAAAATAAGCCAGCAGGCTTAGCATGACAACCGTAGAAACAAGTTTTGTCTACCGCAGAATGGACATAATGACAGAAAAGTGACAGATTGACGTAAAATTTCTTTCGATATTTTTTTAAAACAATTTTCTTTTCTTCGATCGACATAAGTCTACAGGTGATTATATGCGAGTTGACAGGTCGCGCCATGCTCGGGCAGAAGACATGTTGACATTGAAAGAAAGAGCTTTGTCTTTTGTTGATAGAATAGATATAGAATCGCCATGCTAAGCCTGCGAGTCTTATCTTTGTACTGTCAGTATCAAAATTCTATACTCAATGACTGCCTCGTTGGTCTAGTAATCGCGCAGCACGACTGCTTTTAAAAAACTTTCACAAAGTAGCCCGGAGTCTGGAACTTGGTCTTAATACACCCGTGCATCGGAGAGCACGTAAATATCAGTCCTGCACCTGATCGCTCTCCGGTCGTGCCGAATTGCCGACCTGCCGCACAATGAAAGTGAGGGAATGGAGAGTGTACCTGTTTCAGCGCAAATGCTTTTGTAACATGTTCCTGTACTGTAACATGTTCCAGGCAGATATCTGATCTCTTTAGAGATAACGGTCGCCGTAGCCAATAATCGGTCTGGATGCCATTATTATTTATATTCCGTTAGTGCAATATCTTCGTCAACTATTATTCTCTGTCTGATGTCACATTCATTGCGACAATTCATCTATCGTTTCTTAGGTCATCTCTCTCCTTTGTATTAAACTGGCTCTGATTTCCAAAAATATCTTTATTATTATCGGCTTTTTTATTCTTTGCAGTTCAGGTTTCTTCATAACATTTTCCATAATCGTGGTAACTATAAGATCTTCTCATTTTCTTGACTCACTCGGTTCATTATCATTATCCTGCTTTATTTAATTTGGTGTTTCTCATTTCTCTGCCTTATAAGTAACATTTCAGTCATGTCTTCTTTCTGACAATCCATCCATCGTATCTTTGATAGTGGCTTTACTCTATATCCATCCATTCATTTATGCTCAAGCTCGTCTTCAAAGCCTGAAATTTCTTGAATTTCTTCTTGAGTTGCTCTAGCAATGACTTACTTTCTTCACCGAGCCTTCGCATTAATATGTAAGATGCTAGCGCCTTATCCTTTAAGAACAAGGCATTCAACTCCATAAAAATTACTTCAGGTCACAGAAAATATGCCAACTCATACAGAGCTTCAGGGGTTGTGAAGCCTTCGTTGGAAAATGACTTTGAAATTGAACAGCAGCGCTTGGGTGAGATGTCTTCGAAGATTCTTTTTTGGGATGGATGTAAACCTCTAGTTTTTTACTTTTAATTTTTTACCTTTACAGAGACGAACTACTACTTACGCATGGAAAGAAGGAATCAATATTATTATAAATATTATAATAGCTTTTAATTTTCATCTTATATTATGTAGCCCTATCGATTTTGTGTGTGTGTTATTAATTACTTGTCATTGTGTGCCTTATTATTGCATGTACTGCACATAGTAGCTAATCTTCGTTTTTTTTTTTTATTATTATGCATTCTTTTTATAGAATATTTATTATGTAATATAATTAAATATATAAAACTTCGTGCAACCATGCAGATCGGTATCAACTACAAATCCTACTTGGTTCGCCGGGAGAAAAAAGCAAAGTTCTATATAAGAAGTGCCAATTTTCAGAAGGACTATGTCCTTAATTTCAAAATTAAGGTGAGAATCAATCGCTTATGTTAGCACTTTCAAAATTCCTTCCTATTTTCATCCAATATTCTGAACGTAGTTTCTAATTAAGGTACAGACAGCACATCAAGCTACTACAATCTGTTAATTTCCTTAATAGATTTTCAACTTTTTCGCTGGAGTATATGTTTCAAAGTTGATTGGGGATATTTTCTAGTTACGGGTAGCTTGACTAGACTAAACAAATATTTTTTCGTAAAGTGGAACTAATACACCGGCTTTAATGATTAGTTTTCGTGTATATAATTTAGTAAAAATCTTGATTCTGATTAAGAAAATTAAGTAGTTTGCTTGTAAATAGTTTAGTAATTACAAGTCACTTTCTTAATTAGCTATACAATTTTCGAAGATCTAATCAGAGCTGCTATTTATGTTGGCTTTAGTAAAATCACCATAAACTAATCCTAATCCTATCCTAATCCTATACTATTATAAAGGCGAAAGTTTGTAAGTATGGATGTATGGATGTATGGATGTTTGTTACTCTTTCACGTAAAAACTACTGAATGGATTTGAATGAAACTTTACCACAATATAGCTTATACATCAGAATAACATATAGGCTACTTTTTATCCGGGTATGGAAAGTACTTCCCTCAGAAAGCGGGTGAAACCGCTGGCGGAAGCTAGTAATATATAAAAGTAACGAAGACTGAATTTTTGATAAGTAGTAACAAGCATACTTGTTTCATATTGTAAGTGCATTTTTAATCCATAAAGTGTTCTATGTAAAGAGAATACTAAAGAAAAGTTGCATGTTTCTTTGGTTTTACTTATTTTATATTGTTTTACAGTTCCAAACTCAAACTTAAAAATTGGCTGCAAAACAGCACTTTGAGATCATCAAAAATTGCATAAGACAGCCCCCAAAACGCCCCCCCCCCTTCACCACTTCCTATTTCGTCTCGCTATACTATTAGGTTTGAAGAATATAATTTTCATTTCAGAAACTCAATGGAATGAAATAGAGGAGGCGCCACTGCCACCAGCGAGTCAGGAAACTGAAGCTCCCCACTATCTGTTGGATTTCAAAAACTTTAGGCTCAAATTCTTTAACAATGTTGTTTTAGACTAAATAATTTGTTAGAATACAATTTATGATTAAACTATGAAATAAAAGAGGTGATTTTCATTTGTTGTTGTAGTCTCTCAAATCACAAATTCCATTATAACAAGGGTATTAAAAGCTGTGCTAACTTTTTTTTTCTTCATCTTGTATTGTCCCACTGCTGGGCAAAGGCCTCCCTACTTTGTTTCCACACCTCCCGATTGATTGAGCGCGTGCCCACCAATCACGGTGGTAGGCGTCGAGGTCATCCCGCCATCTCTTCTGGGGCCTACCACGTTTGCGATGGCCGTCTTGGGGTATCCACTGAGCGACGACATTGGCCCACCTCTCTGGATGCGTTCGGCTAACGTGTCCAGCCCAGACCCATTTTAATTTTGCCGCTTTTTGACCCACATCATGTATTCCTGTGCTAACATTGTACTAATTAAGCTGAAAATATACTCAATTCTTTATTCCATTCATTCATTTACAGGCTAAGGTGGTTTACCTTTTTTTGGTAGGTAACAATCGCAAACCCTGTCGGGCACAGCAAAATACATATTGTTGGTTTGAACACCGCATTTATATAAGAAACTACTGAACCAATGTGAAAAAAATTCTTTCAGTGTTGCATAGCCGAAATCAAATAGATGTTTTGACAAATTTTCGTAGAAATACAGAGAAACATCAAATATTCCACCAGTACATACTTTTATTATAGGTCTAAATATGTACATATGTATATCTATATACAAGTCACAATACAAAGAGACCTCATTAACATTATCCAAGAAGGCATTGGAGATTATTAGATTTATTTACACGCAAAGGTCAGTTGGCTTAATGAAAACGTGTGACGTCACCGCTAAGCTTACGACTAATGATCACGCAATTATATGAGGGTAGGACTTTTAGAGATATTTTTTTCTTATTATAAATTACTAGCTTCCGCCAGCGGTTTCACCCGCTTTCTGAGGGAAGTACTTTCCATACCCGGATAAAAAGTAGCCTATATGTTATTCTGATGTATAAGCTATATTGTGGTAAAGTTTCATTCAAATCCATTCAGTAGTTATTACGTGAAAGAGTAACAAACATCCATACATCCATACATCCATACTTACAAACTTTCGCCTTTATAATAGTATTAGGATTATGAACTATGTATGTATGTGTGTATGTATGCAGGTTATATTTTATGAGCATTACTGTTTTTTTGTCAGGCTTAGAAATGTTAAGGATATTTATACATATAGTTAAGGAAGATATGTACATTTAAATTTTCCAATCACTATTTCCCTAGTCTCTCTAAAATAAGCATTTTTATTATTTACACTGATGCACAAGCGAGGTAGATTTCTTCGTCGATATATTTCGTCAAGGACTCCTGGCCACCGTAGGCGCGGATCTATGGGCGATGGATTTAGGGTGGCTCACCAGTCGCCATCCGTCCTTCTAAGGACGTCAGGCACGTGTCTGTTAAACACGTTATGTTCCACGAGCTCCGCGAAGAGCAGTCAACCAAATTTTAGAGAGCCCCGTAGGACCAAGATCTGTTGGGACTGGGGGTTGTTCGCAAGAGCTATCGCTGCCCTGGTACGTAAAGTCCTCCAGATGTAATAAAAGTGAGTTTACCAGCTGCATCTACTGGAACCAGGGTCATTTGATGATTACCCGCTCAAAATAGGTACTCCTCATCAAACTACCACATTAAAATCTACAACATTTGAGGACATAAAGCCCTTTAGATGACCGAAAACCAAAAATAAAATTATGTACCATAAAATAAACAAACCGCCTGATACTTCCAGACCTACCTTCAAAATATAATCACAAAACATATTTTTTTACATGAAACGCAAAAGGAATAAAAATAAACATGACATTTTCAAGTTGACAAGGGTACAAAGTTTGGACGTTTGCTTCACCTGAGACGAATCCCGGTTAAGCTATGAGCGATCGATGGAGGGAAGGGATTGCTATACAATTCAGGAATATGAGCGAAAAATCTATACTTATATTATAAAGCTGAAGAATGTGTTCGTTTGTTTGTTTGCATGAATGTGATTGACGTACTCACATTTTAAAAACAGATGCCAGCATATCAAACTATTACAATCTGTCAATTTTTCTTAATAGATTTTCAACTTTATCGCTGAAGCATATGATTCAAAATTGATTGGGAAAAAATAAGTTTCGGGTAGCTTAATGTGCTGTGTGTCTGTACATAATAGAACACTCGTTCGTATCTCCCGACCGAGACACTTTAGCTATTGGACTTTAAACAGGTTTTACTCTGTATATATTTTTTTAGTTTAAGAATCTGATAAATAGTTTTTACTGCCACCAACCTCTTCAACAAACAACTCACTTATGGTCAGGTAACTATATAAAGCGAGAATTAAATTAAAACTTAATTAAGTACAGCCGCCAGCACATCAAGCCGAATACCCGAAACTGTCAAATGTTCCCAATCAAACTTTGAACCATGTGCTTCAGCGATAAAGATGAAAATCTATTAAGGAAATTCGACAGCTTTCATTAAAGACTTATAATGACTACGGATGCAGTGCTATTAGTGAGCTAGCTACACTGATACTAATGTTTTCAATGGTTGAATTGATACACATACAGAATTCCAATTTCAAAATATGGCTAGATATTGAATCAACGTAAGCTTACTGTGGAATTATGATGAGAGGGTATGGCGATTTGATTCCACATTCGCACACTGACCATTAAGCTATTTTAAGAGGCTTAGAACCTTTTGATGTAGTCTAGTAAAGCAATGAATGTCAAACAAAGTTGGTCAGGCGCAATTATATGTAAGCGGCGCCTGCCCGAAGTAAGTTTTAGAATGGAGCGAGATCCAATTTAGGCGCCTCTTTTTTTGTGAGTAGCATCTTGCAGTTCAGCTTATTACTGCTAAGGAGAAGCTAAGGCCTCTGGCCAGGGACCGAACTTATACACTAAGGGACTGCGGGAGCAAACGGCATCATCTCATCTGCCTAGTCTTTTCCCCAAGCTATGTTGGGGTCGGCTTCCAGTATTAACCGGATGCAGCTGAGTACCAGTGTTTTACATGGAGCGACTGCCTACATGACCTCCTTAACCCAGTTATCTGGGCAACCCAATACCCCTTGGTTAGACTGGCGTCAGACTCACTGGCTTCTGCCAAGGATCTTCAATAACAGCCAGGACCTACAGTTTAACGTGCCATCCGAAACACACACAAACAAACTTAGAAAAGTTGCAGTTGATACCCCTTGGTAAGATTGGTTGTCAGACTTTCTGGCTTCTGACTACCCGTAACGTCTGCCAAAGATGTACAAAGGACTGCCGGGATCCACCAACCTACACCTTAAACTATGATCGATCGACGACGTATCGTCATACAATAGCACAATAATGTAAGATAATTTCACTTAGATTCAACGTGTGAGAGAGATAGAAAACAACACCATCACGTTCACTCACAGGGATTAAGGTAAGGTTTTCATCCTCTTTTTAATGTTGTTATAAATGCCTGGTGTTCCATTATTTGCCATTTTACATTATCATTAATCTGCCTACCATAAAACATGGGCAGGGTAATGAGAATCTCATTCACTTTACGTTCATCCCTCCCAAGGTGCTTTATTAAAATGAAAAAAGTGTAAATTATGACAAGGTAAAGCTTCACCGTCCTTCGTAACCAATTTACAAGTAAACCCTATATTGGGTTTAAACACAATCTTTTTGGATTATTTATGGAAGATTCCGTGCAGAAATATGGCCGGTCTCCTTGACCTGAAAAATATTGTAGTTATTACCCCACCCGGACCTTGGAGACCGCTGATTTTGTATTCAATGATATTAGGGGTGTAAGGGGGATGGTGAAGGGATGAGCGGAAAAATCTTTGTCTATATATCTGTGCTTGTACTGTGATAAGGGTCATAATTATTGTCATGTAGACCCATGTCAACCGTGGATTGAGAAACAATAAAATGTGATTTTCAAGTAATGAAAAAACTACTAACTACTTATGGTCTAGTACCTACCTAGTTGTAATATCAAAATTAAAGAAAAAAAGATATTAATTTTATTGTCTGTGAATTGATTTTTAAAGCGCGTCTGGCGTTTGGGGGGTGCGTAAGAGTTGAGCCTAAAAAAGTTATGATTGTGATTAATCTATCTTACCTGTTCAAAATTTTCAAATCTTTTGTCTTATTTATCGGGCTGCCCTAGACTTAACTACTTTAGGCACTTATTATATTTAGGTCTCGTAATTATGGCAGAGATACTCAGTAGGATGCAATTATTCTCCCATTTGTTAATCTTAAGCACTAATTACTCCTGAAATCCCTTCTAAGGCTCCCTTACTTTTCTGCCGGAGCTGCGGGTTGTTCGCAAGAGTTACCATGGTTCTAGCACAAAGCTACCTCCAGTAGGAACATTATGGTGGGTTTTAGTCAGTAAGAGTCTAACACTCCCTCTAGCTGCACCCAGAGCGGTTTCATTTGATGATTTCCCACGAAAAAAAGGCTCCCTTACTCTCATAGTTTCCGATGTCTTCAGAGACCCTGCATAAATTCGTGGATTCCGTATATCCTTCGTAAAACATGATTTTATGCGATTCTTGTAAATGGGCGACGATTTTTAGTAGGATTGGATTGTATTGGAGGTTCTCAAAGTTTGGACTTTATGAAGGATCCTGTGTGGAGATTTTAGCTGAACAGGAAACGTAATCTAATTCTGGATATAAAAGCAAGCTGCTTATTTGTTTCAGTGGTCTATCAATTCTTGATGTATACTACCATGCGTCATTTTGGATCCATATTTTGGCTTACATATTAGGCTGCCTTGAAATGATATTTTTTGGTACTATGTAAAAAAAGTCTTTGTTGAAGTGATACGATATAAAATGTTTCAATACAAAGAGTTGATTGACGAAATCAGGAGGTTATGATAAGCAGTAATGAGTGAACGATTGTCAAAAGGGATGTTAGGATTCTGCCAAGACAATAGACATTCCTAGGCCATGAGCTTTTTTATAGCGATGCTAATTGTGATGATAACTAGGTCAAAAATAAAATACTTTATCATATTCAATTTGTAAAACATCTTAAAATAATGACAGTTTTATTTATCGTTTTGAACCGAAAATTGATTACATTTTTTATTGATGATGTAACCGAAATAAGTATACGGCTTGATGTGAAAAATCGGTGACGTGAAATCTTAGTATTTTCATACAAATTGCATACAAAGCAACCATTTTTGACAGTTCAAATAAAAGTAATGAATTTGACTCGTTGTCATCAACCGTATTGTAGAATATTTTTATAAAATAGAATTATTGATAAAAAGAAAACTTTATCGCTTCATATAAGTTCGAAATACTTTGCGAGAATCTATTTCGTCTCCGTATGAAAGAAAAATTGTCGCTCAAAAACGTTCCGTTCTATCTAACATACTAAAACATTATTACTATGTATAAACGGTTTCAAACGGTCCCACAGCCATGTATTGTCGCCATTAAAACCCCATTCGCTGCATAAAGGAGGACTGTATGCATAACCTACATACGACTAAGCACCGCTTGGTTTTGTACGCATATAGACTTAGAGCGTTTAACATACAGGATATGCCAAGCCCGTGCATTCCTTTGATATATCCCGTGATACTGGTAGGGTACAGACGCCAGCATATCAAGGCACTACAATCTGTAGAGTTTCAGTTTCGGGTAGCTTGACGTGCTGGCATCTATAGCGCCAAATTTAAGCTTGTATTGGCAATTTTATCGTGTCAAAGATCCATGAGTAAGTTATCACTATCCGTTGTGTTTCTTAATCCCCTGACGAGATTTCGATTCCTTCCTTCGAGATTCGTGGTCATGGCGATTCCAGTAGATTGTATACTCTAAGTATATAACTATTCTCCTGTTTTCGTTGGAAAATCTACGTTTAAACGACGTGGTGAGGACTGAAACGTTTTTATAACGGTTATTTTTTTTTAAGTTATTTGTGTCGCATCGGACGTATGACAAGAACTGGGAATGGGAATATTGTTCTTTCAATACGTGTATGAATTTATTGGACCAATAAAAAGCTTAGATGCTAAAATAATTTAAATTTATCTGATTTAAATTTAACTGCTTCCCTATTAATTTAAGTAAAAAAAAAATAAGATATTAATTGAGATTAAGGGCCAGTTTCACATGTTGCCGATAAGTTCCAGATAGTTTATCTGGCAGATGATTTCATCCGAATTCTGTTCAATTTTTAAATTTATCTGGTAGATAGTGGCTATCCGTAACCTGTGAAACTAGCCCTAATTCTTTTGACCTTGTCTCCATAGCATACACAATTTACACAACTACAATTCCAAAATCAATATTAACACCCTAGAAGTTATAATCATGTTTATTAACATTTTAAACCTAATTTGGTTACCTGGGCAACCCGATACCCCATAGTCAGACTTTCTGGCTTTTGACTACCCGAAACGACTGCCAAAGATGATCAAATAAGAACCGGTACCCACCTATTAGCCGTGCCTTCCAGAACACAGAGAAACACGTCATGACAAGAAATCACCCATCCACGGACCGACCGCGCTAAGTGTTGCTTAACCTTATGAACGATTGACCCGACATCGACCTTTTTATAAAACGTGATTTTAATATGTGCTCTCTCTAATACTAGGTTTAAACCATCATCTTATGATAGACAGAAACACATACAAAGTTATGTATGATAATAAAAAGTAAAAATGCTTGTACTACATACCCTACCCTAATCTACAAATTCAAACGAAAACTCCAAAAACTCTTCAAACAAACATCAGAAATATAGAAACAAGGAACACAAGAGCCCACTTCACATATACGGGAGTCCGAACGGATTTAAATAATGCCATACTAGTGGCAAGTGCCTTCGATTCGCTCAGTATTGAATTTACATTCTGCCTGGCTCGTTGGCTAAATGCCAGTATCCCCTTGATGAGTTATGGCACTCATATTTGTCTTTTCTGACAGTTTTTTTTGTTGTACTCACTTAGGGTTAGCTCTTGGTTCATGTTTTATAGTCTGGGAGCTCTTAAGATTTTGGTAATGGATAGTGTCTGAGGGTCTCTGTCGTGTTTGGATGAAAATTGTTTGTTTCGAAGCTGAACTACTTATTTGTTATTTGTGGTGTAGTGAAAACTAGCTTTATTTGCTACTTAAAACAGTATTTTTAATCGTTTAGTCATTATTGGCTATAAAAGAAGCAATTTATAGTACTTTAGGGACAACATTAGGGCCTGTCCGATTGTCAGCTACGGCGGCCGTTCTCTTTAAGGATATCAGCCAGCTGCGCAGAACATATAGTGCACAAGCATTTGCGCAGACACGGATGCCCTCTCTATTACCTCACTGTCCGATGGTCCCGCAATCCGACACAACCGGAGAGAGATCAGGCGCAGGACCGACATCTACGTGCTCTGCAATGCGATGACCAACTTCCAGAATCCGGGCTGCATTATGAAAGTTTCTCAAAACCCACAAAGCGATTTCGACCCGACCCGCGAATGGAACCCGAGATCCTCTGCACAGCATTCGCGCTCAGCTTCTACTAGACCAATTAAGCAGGCAAAATTTAAATAATCGGCATTGAATTGAAAATATTATGAAGTAAATACATTAAGTCAAGTTTATTTAAAAGACTTTTGGCAATAGCAACAGAAATAAACTCCATTGTAGATCACAATCACGATTATGATGCGAAAATACATACACAATATCCACCCTCATGATCGTTACGCTAATTTATCTTTAAAAGGCCTTCGAGACATTTCTGAACGCTCAGAAATATCCCTTTTATCAAATTCTTACGATACCATCAAAGATAAGGTCAATTCACCCACCATTTGAAGTTATAATGTACCCCAGTTACTATGGGCAACGGATTTCCGTAGCCGAGCCCCGGAGTTTATTATAATTCCTTTGATGTTTTTTTTTTCTAGTTCCTGGGTCCATTTTTATAAAGGGGTTCCTGATTTTCACGGTGGAACTATTTTTGATTGCGGCGAATGGGTGGTATTTGAAAGTAGAAGTTTTCAAGGGTTTGTGATCGGAGTACTTGCTTGCATATTATATTTTGAACTGAAAATATTATTTGGAAAATAAAATCTACAACATGATTATATAAGCTATGAAGCTATTACATTCAGGGTTATGAGGCTCCGGAGTATTCTGTGATATTCCACATGGAAAAATTTAATAAAATTTTCTCAACCTTAGGTCAACAAAAATAAGCTTACATAATAAGCAAAATTAAACTTTTAAAAAATATTACTTTTCAAATTTGATAAAAAAAAAAAAAACAGAAAACCCAGCCGCTTACAAAAAGAAAAGAACAGATTTATTAATTATACACAAATATGATACAAAATACAGAAAAAAGTTGAGTACTCGCAGAAGGCCAAAATCGAGACAAATCTCACAATATTCGATTTTCGAAACCAATTTGGCCATTTCGGAGATATAAGGTAATAAAGAATATTACGTGCATTGATACATAAAATATACAAGATACGCGTGAAACACATAATAACCTTTCTTAACAGTCGGGTAATAAAGTATTGCGCGCAATTCTTGCGAAACATACATTTAGATGGCGCTACTGTCTATTTAGGGTTGAACTACATCTGGCAGCACGGAATCGCTTTTTTCCATCGCCTTTTCTCTTTCTGTCGCTTAGAACTGCCATTTGTTACACCGAGACAGCCGATCGCCTCAAGGATTCCGCCGCGTGCTATCACATTATGCTTTCTGTCTCGTTCTAGCAAATGGCAGTTCTAAGCGACAGAAAGAGAAAGCGCGACGGAAAAGGCGATTCCGTGCTGCCAGATGTAGTTCAACCCTTAATGGAATTCGGAGAAACGAATCTTATGCACAAGCAACTTCTTTTCTAGAAGAAAATTAGCTCCTGTAGAAAAACAAAACAAGATGAAAATTAATTAAAGTGTAGAAAAACATGATTAAAATACAGAAAATAAAGTACGTACCAACTCGGCACAAATTAAAACAGCAATAAAACTGTTACTACGAAGCGAATGTAATTATCAGAGTCATATAATTTCATTGGGGTATAAAAATTCAAAGTTAATTAAACTAGCTGAGGGGTTGAACTCAAACACACCCCTACAATCTTAACTCACGATCCGTGACCAATTTTTTAATTGAAATAACCGTATCGCCACCTGCAGGGTGGCTATTCTGTTGTTTACACGATCTTTGGCTTAATTTTACAAAAAAATGTACAAATATTAAAAAGTGAAAAGAAAGACGAAAGAGGTTTTTTTTTAAAAAAATGCATTTTTTGTGAATATTGAAGAATTGATTAATGACGACCCCTTTGGCGTAATGGTAACCACGCCAGACTGCCGAGCTGAGGGTCCCGGGTTTAATTCCGGCACGAGTCACCATTTGTATGATCAGCATGCTTGTTTGCTGTGTATACCCAGAAGGGTGTGAAATATGTATTTATAAGTATACTAGCTTCCGCCAGCGGTTTCACCCGCTTTCTGAGGGAAGTACTTTCCATACCCGGATAAAAAGTAGCCTATATGTTATTCTGATGAATATAAGCTATATTGTGGTAAAGTTTCATTCAAATCCATTCAGTAGTTTTTACGTGAAAGAGTAACAAACATCCATACATCCATACATCCATACATCTATACATCCATACATCCATACTTACAAACTTTCGCCTTTATAATAGTATTAGGATTAGGATATGTGTAGTTTAACAGTTGTGTTGGCACCCATAATACGAGCTAATCAAGAGCTTACTTTGGTGCTAACCGACCGTGTGCGAAACGGTGTTCTGAAGTTTACGAAAACAATTTTATAGGATCTAATTTTTTTTACGAATTTTGAATGAAATTGAATTTTGAAAAATGAAAAATTGAATTTTCTACGTAATTATATAAATATATAAGTTTTTTTTTAGTTCATAGTAAAATAAAAACGATTATTTAATTCATCAATATTGCACAACTCTCACGAAACATTAACTATCACCAAACGGTAAAGCGCACTTACTCCTAAAAGTCTTCATATTTCCCACTCCACTAATGATTTTCAGTTAACTACAAGGCACTTTGCTGAAACTGCAAAGTGCACACAAATTAGCTATCAAACTGCGACATAAAGAACCTTTCGACCTTTGCGAGCGACAACTAAAATTCAATATCGAACAATAATCGAACGAGACATAGCTTTGATAATAGTCCCCCGTTTGCAACATTAATAGGGCTGTCCCAACTTCACTTTAAGATACGTTATCTTAATTACCTTTGGAGTTCTGTGCCACTAGTGCTAAGGGAAACGTTTAAAGAAAAATTGATGTGGAAACCCTCGAAGATGTTTGTACATTTTTTTTTCTTTACAAGTAAATACAAATTATTAAGGTTGTTAGTGGTTACAATTTCTACGTATTAACAAAACATGTACTTTTTTTGTGAATTATATTGTATGTTTGGCTATTGGCTTTTTCATAAAATCGTATTCAAAGATAAGAAAAAAAAATATCTGCTGGATATTTTCACCACCATCACCAGTCTATTGTACAGTCGCCAGCACATCTAGTTACTACAATCTGTCAAATTTCCTGATAAGATTTTCAACTTTATTGCTGAAGCATATGGTTCAAAGTTGATTAGGAAATTTTGGCAGTTTAGGTGGCTTGATGTGCTGGTGTCTGTACCTTTAAATGTTATCACTGCTGAACGAAGGCTTCAAGTATATTTTTGATGCATTTGCCTTCATTGCATTTTCTAAGATAAGAAAAGACTGATTTTATTAAACTAATTTTCTTAAACTTACATATACATCAAAAGCCGTAAATAGTCGAAACTAATTTCCAAATAATATATTATTACGTCTACATCATCATTCAGGGAACAATATGGTCATTATATATCCTTCGCTAATTAATGTATGGCGCAGTTCGTTACCCAAGTTAATATCTGAAATGGATGGATGTACATACATATATGTACATATGTTGATGGTACCCGTATATCCATATTATACCTACATAATATTCCAAATGTCTTGATTAATGATAAAATTCCTTATTATTCTAGAATGACGATTGACTAACTGACGGGTCTTAATATTCGCTCCGTTGATGTGCTAAGTTAGAACTTTGACAAAAGAATATCAGACTAATTAGTTTTTAGTCGTGGTGGCCTAGTGGCTAAAGCACCAGCCTCTCATGTACAGTATTGTACAGTCATGTACAGTATGAGTGTCCGGGTTCGATTCCAGGTCAGGCAAGTACCAATGCAACTTTTCTAAGTTATATACTTTTTATGTATATCTTGGACACCAATGACTGATTAAAGGTGAAGGAAAACATCTCGATGAAACCTGGACTAAAACGTCTGAAATCACCGACCCGCATTGAGCAAGCGTGGTGATGAACTCAATCCCTTTCTGCGTGAGAGGAAGCCTGTGCCCAGCAGTGGGACGATAAAAAGGCTCATGATGATGATGATATAATATCAGACCAAATATCAGCCAGCGTAGGAAACAATACAGTGCACAAGCAATTGCGCAGACACAGTTAAACTCTCATAGTCCAATGGGACGGCAATTCGACACGAATGGAGAGAGATCAGGCGCAGGAACGATATGTATGTACGTGCTCTCCGATGCACGGGTGTATCAATCACCAACTTCCAGACTCCGTGCTGCTTTATGAAAGCCTCTTAAAACCTACAAAGCTATTCCATCCCGTCCCCCGAGCCTAGCCCGAGACCCCATGCATAGCAGTCGCGCTATACTCTCACTGGTAGTACTAGGAGAGGTGTCGCATAGAAAAATCGAAGGGAAAATTCACTTGTGTGAAAACGCCATTTTCTTTCACTCATCCACCATCGCAGCCCTACACAGGTCATTACAGTTCGTTAGCTACACTAATTGATTCAGGTACGGCCGGCACCGCAAGTAACTCCGTCAACCTTTGAGTTTGATATTTGTTGCATGTTGAACTTAATAGCATGGTTGTACTTTGAAGGGAAGGCGGAGATATGTAGTATTTACTGATTTATTTTTCTGATATGGAAAAATAAACGGAATAAGAAGGAAGTAAATATTTTGATCAAGGCGAAGAAATATAATTTACACGCGTATAATATAAAACGAGTCTTTAATTATTATATCCCTAAATTACCTTTAACGTGAAATAATTTGGCTAATTAAATTAAAAAAGTGCAAAACAAATAACAACAAGACCGTATCAAATTTGAATAAATGAAACATAAGTTTTTTTTTTTCATTTTTCAATTCAGTATCAATTCTGTACATAAGTTTTTTTTTTATATTCGAAAATAATTAACGGCGACACTATATACCTATTTTTTTTTAATTATTTTTTTATGCCTATTATTTTGTTCTGTTCAACATTAGTTAAAACTAGTAAGCGTGGCTTAAACAAAAGAGAACTCTCAGGGATATTATCATACGATCTTCTGAAACACGATCCTGCATGCTCTAAGTTCATACAGACAGAGCATGTTCTAAGTGACCTGTAAAAATATAGTGCACTAGTTTTGTTACACCTTATAGAAAGAATGTCAGTATTCCAATATACATATATGTAAAGTTCATTTTCCATAGAGTGGACTTCATAATCAACTTATACCTACAGAACTCCATGGAAAACTGGTTCCGTACTAACATAAAACTAGTGACAGTGACGTAGCACTTTCCACGTGCGTGTCATGGAAGCTGACTAAGGAATTACGTCGCCTGTATCACAATATTGACTACGTAAGTTGTGGATTATGGAGCCATTTTAAACAGGTTGCGTGTCTGAAGGGGATCTTTCATAGACGAGTTATAGAAAGTTTATCTTTTATTGTTGTACCTATATAATATGTATGTATGTAATCATTTCTTAAGAACCTGGATAAAAAGTACCTTATGTACTTTCTCTGACTCTAGACTATGTGTCTAGCAAATTTTATTTAAAACCGTTCAGTCATTCACGCGTGATGCTGTGGAAAGAGAAATAGGGAAATATTTTTTCAAATCACTTCAGTAGTACTTGGGTTTAGTGCGTTAAGAAAACAAACTTAGCTCAGCTTTATAGTTTCAACAGAAACATCACAAAGCTGCCTGTTTAAGCTTTTGTTTAAAACAATTCATGAAATTTTTGATGAATACCATCTTATGTATTTCAAAATCCTTTTTTTTTGGGAAAAAGAGCCCTAAGGTAACTGAACCCAGCCCTTACAAGTTTGACAATAAAACAAACTCTACTTGCCTGTTTTACTTACCTATTATTTTATATACAAATATCTAATAACATAATAAAGTTGAAGAGTTTGTTTGTTGCATTGACCAGCGAATTTCAGAAAAGAAATTTGGTTCTAAAAAACGAAATAGGTGCATGACGTACTTTCCAGGGTTAACTCTTAGTTCAATTTTCACTTATAGTACAGAATCTCTATCTGTGTTTCGGATGGCACGTTAAGCTGTAGGTCCGGCTGTCATTGAACATCCTTGGCAGTCGTTACGGGTAGTCAGAAGCCAGTAAGTCTGACGCCAGTCTAACTAAGGGGTGTTGGGTTGCCCGGGTAACTGGGTTGAGGAGGTCAGATAGGCAGTCGCTCCTTGTAAAACACTGGTACTCAGCTGAATCTGGTTAGACTGGAAGCCGACCCCTACATAGTTGGGAAAAGGCTCGGGAGATGACTATACCTATCTTTACTTGCATATTTTAAGAACAACTTATATAAGAATATCATTGCATCAAGAGAGTTACTAAAGTTAGCTACAGTTTTATTTTGTTCTGAATTTCATGCAGTCCTGCTGAAACCGTTAATTTACTTTATCTGTGGGTAAATTAGAATGCTCTTTTAAATCCAGTGGTTTGTTGGTTTGTCTGTTTGTAGAGTTAATTATCCCAGCGGACTGAATAATTAAGTTAGTGGTTAGTTTCAATGTTTAGTTTTTAAAGAAGTTAATTTTGTTAATGAAGATTTGAATGTTTGATAAGGGTTGGTTTAGTATATTATGTGATGTTTAGAGTTTCAGCATTACATTATTTTTGTTACAGAATAGCCCTTTAATTTTATCATTGTCTTGTAAAGAAGGTCATTGATCTGAATTGGTCTAACAAAGTCGAAAACACTAATTGTATACAGACACCAGCACACAAAACTACACAAAACTGTCTAGTTTTCCGAATCAACTTTGAACCATATGCATCAGCGATATAAAGTTGAAAATCTTTTAAGGGAATTGATGGATTGTGTAGTAGCTTGATGTGCTGGCGTATGAACACAATATATAATCTTTGGAGGTTTGTCAGTAATACATAGAATTAAATGACCCTTGAGTTTCGACTTTTTTGAGACTCATCCCGTTTTGTAAAAAATATGTATGGACGTGTAAAAGTTTTGATTTCAACCGATTTGCAAAATAAATATAATTTCTCGTTAAAATGGCAGGCTTCGAAATAAGGACGATCTCAATTGAACCATGTATTATTATTGTAATTTTGTAAGAATTTAATCGAAAATGCCTGGGCCAATTTGAATAAACCCTTTTTTGACACACTTCTCCAAAAAAAGGTTTATATTTTGACCTTAATTGTTAAATAAATAAATAGTAGTCATACCAAGAAAAGTACCAAATGGGTATTACATATTCGGATTTTACGGATCGCCCGTCTTAAGAATTCCACAGTCTAGTAGAATTTCTTTGAACAATTATTCACGGCATATGAACTTATGAAAGGTTGTGTCTTTTAAAAAACTATATTACCTATATGCAATTATTGGAAATCCAATTTAGGCACCAAAGGGTTTTCAGGAACTCGTAAGAAATGTATCGTGAAAGAATTTTCTTTGAACTTTTTGCTTGATACTTATTCTGTAGAATATATTCAGTTCTAAGGATTTTCGACTATGCGAATATACTGGAAAAGAGGTAAAGCACTAGCTTACGACCTCTTTAGGAGCAGACGCCAGCACATCAAGCTACTACAATCTGTCAAATTTCCATTTGGATTTTCGACTTTTACGCTGAAGCATATGGTTCAAAGTTGATTGGGATTTGTTTACAGTTTTGGGTAGCTTGATGTGCTGGCGTATGTACCTATACACCCAGGGATATTACAAAGCTAGATATCCTTGTAAATTCAGATTTCAGTTCATAAGGTAGAGAGAGTCTGGAAAAGTGTATCTAAAGTTAATGTGTACACTTTTATGTTTTTTTTTTGTATAAAATCATTAAATGAGCCCTCCCGCTGTGGACTGCGGCTGGACCGAGTCCTGAGAACTGCTGGACAAGAGAGATGAGGGACCGAGCGAGAGAGACTTACTAACTTTAACCCACTTTTGTTACTTCTGGGGACCTTTGTTGCGAACAATCCCGCAACTTCATATACGGATTAGAACAACATTTCGTATCAATCAAATTACTTATGACGTCAATACTTCCCGTGAAGTTTTTAAGTGTTAAGATGAAGTTGTTCAAGTCTCATAGCGCGACTTCTGTGCCCGGGTTCTCATGGTCTATTCCCGGGTTGGGACGAAATCGCTTTGTGGGTTTTAGGACACTTCCATAAAGCATACTTTAATGACGAGATAAAGTTGTTCAAGGCTTTTGAATGCGAATTTATTTGCAACCTTCTACCTTATGATTCACACATTAAAGTTGAATATCACATAACACACACATCAATACAAAAGTTTCTCATTTTTCATTTATCAGCAAAACAATATTTCAAAATCTATACAAACTCACTCCCTTAAATCAAACAAACATACCGTTGATTTATAAAGACAAATCATAAAACTGGATGAGTGGATGGAGGGGATATATGGATGTATAAATCAGACTCGCGCCGGAACTTCGATACGGCGATGTGATTATAGGATAGCTTATATCAGGGGATGGGGGATGATATACCGTGATGCGCGAACACGGGAAATTGAGTTAGTCGCCGGATGTTTCCTTGATTTTTTTTTCTTGGAAGGCATGGATAATTGTTGGTGTTGAACTTTTGTTATAGCGCCATCTTAGTGAAGTTTAATTTTATACAAGGTGCTATAAAAATATCTGCCACGGCTTTAATGGGAGGTAGTATTGTGTTTATAGATTACAATAATGAAGATAAATTATTGATTGTTACTCATATTATTTTTGATACAAACAAATGTAGGTACGTATGAATTGTGAACCACGTTATGCAGTGTAAAGCCAATGATAAATTGAATGAACTGTTCTGGGGTACGAAAGTTCTTCACTATTGTAATCTATAAACACAGTACTACCTCCCATTAAAGCCGTGGCAGATATTTTTATAGTACCTTATATAAATGTATTGCAGATTGGGCGGTTGGCTAAGGTCAGGCACGTTGAAACAATTGAAAAAAAAAAAATGATACTTAGGGCCAGTTTCACGATTTCCGAATACCTATCTACCGAATAAATTCAAAAATGGAACAGAATTTGTATCAAATTATTTACCAAATAAACTGGATCTTTTTCGTAGGTCTGTGCTAAAACAGGCCGCTATTCTTATAATTTTTTTCTCTTTTTTTATTGTTACATCGAAATAAAACCTTAAGACATACACTAACGATACACGTGTTATAGATAAAGTAACAACACTGTAACAACAGTCAAACAACTTAAACAACGACTCGCTACCCAAATGATGTCATAACAATGCGAAGTGTGGGGACATGAAATTTTACGAACGCTGATACGAAGATGCCCGATGTTTGCCGAACGCTGGTGTTTTGAATTTGTTATGAAGGCACGAATGTGTTTTTAGGAATAATGGCTTCACGACTTATGGTTTACTTGCTGTTCCCCGCGGGTTCACTCGCCGCCTGAAAGAACTGCTTAGCCCGGATAAAAAGTCGCCTATGTCCTTTCTCAGACTATATGTAGACTAAATGTATAATTTTTTTTTTTTCAAATCGATTCAGTAGTTTTGGCTTGAAATCATGATAGACAGAGCAACTTTCGTATTTATAACTTTGTTTATTTATTATTCATATTGCTTATATTTTAAAATATTAAAAAAAAACCTTTTTAAAAATATACACGGTCGATTCCAAAGTTAAAAATCCTGGGATTTTTTTAATATTCTCTCTCTCCCTCTTCTTCAACCTTTAAGCACCCAATGCTGAGTGTCGGTGTCTGTCTTTCAAATCTTTCCACTTCTGGCGGTTTTGTGTTATGGCTATTCAGTGTCTTCCGGCCAGTTTAACGAGATCGTCTGTCCACCTAGTTGGTCGTCTCCCTACATTCCTCTTTCAAGCTCGTGGTCTCCACTCCAACACTTTCCTGCCCCATATCCCGTCCAGCCTACGACATATATAATAATAATAATAATTTATTGTTCCACAGTTACATAAAGTTATAATATTTAAAGTTAAAATTAAAGTTGACGTTACATTCTGCAACTGTATTGTAAGACAGATTTTCGTTGGCTCAGTAGTCCTCAAACTAGGCGCAGCCTGTATCTTGAGGACCTAATAAATATAGCCCGCCCACTTCCATTTTCTTTTTGCTATCACCCATGCTATGTCAAAAAGTTCTTCTCGTTTTTCCACGTATTTCGGTGTTTCTCACCCGGTCGTAGAGCCCAACATGGCTTTTTCCATAGCTATCTGAGTAACCTGCATGCGGTGGATAATATGCTTGGTGATGGTCCAAGCTTCAGCTTCATTCGTCATGACTGGGAGGACACACACATTTCGATACGAAAAGTCTTAAACTCCGTTTTCAATGGTGAAGTGAAACCCTGATAGAAACTGTATTTTATCATTTTTATTTTCAGACATTTTACTTCACTTGAGTTCATGATTCCTCATAAAATTTTAGTACTGTTACTAAGCGTTCACTCCATAAGGGGAGGGGATACGAAAAAAATATTTTTTCGATCACGTACAAGAATAAGATGCTGTTAAATCTTTACGCGATATATATTTCGAGGATAATACGGTAGGTGACAACTAGTCAAATAAAATACTTTTATTGAACTGTCAAAAACGAGTACTTTCTATGTAATTTGTATGAAAACATGAAAACAAGAAAAATTACGTCACTGATTTTTACTTTGACACTGGTGAATCTACGGTCTACGGTCATTACTGCTTAAAACTAAATTTGAAACCTTCAAATTTTCTTTTTAATCAATTTATTATACTTCAATGTCACTAAAGATAAACATGTACGGGACAGTATGTCATATCGAGAAGTAAGACAGTAATTATATTAAAGTAGTTGTTGGTTTTTGTTACCCTGAGCAAATCATATTATCAAATATGTAACGTATACATGTATATATAGTAATAAAATTATAAAGTAAATCTATACCAATATTATGTAGCTAAAGAGTTTGTTTGTTGCTTCAACGCGCCAATCTCCAGCAGGCTTAGCATGGCGATTCTATATCTATTCTGTCAAGAAAAAACAAAGCTCTTTCTGTCAATGTCAACATGTCTTTTGCCCGAGCATGGCGCGACCTGTCAACTCGCATATAGTCACTTATAAACTTATGTCGATCGAAGAAAAGAAAAAAATCTTAAAAAAATGTCAAAAGAAATTTTACGTCCATCTATCACTTTTCTGTCATTATGTCCACTCTCCGGTAGACAAAACTTGTTTCTACGGATGCCACGCTAAGCCTGCTGATGGACACTACAACATAGAAGAGAGGAAGGCATTTAAAGTGAGATAGTCAATATTTCCAAACACGAAAAACGAACAGATAAAAAAACGCGTATCTTTACAGTTGTGTGTACAGAACTTTACTCATATACCTTTACTTTACCTTATTAATATAATGAGTTTTGTCGACAATACATTTTCATATTCACCATGGATTCTATAACACGTGGCAAGCGTTATTTGTGTGCCTATGTTGATAAAGACGTTCAAGCAGTATTTCTTCCATTAAAAATAATGCAAATTTGTTATTTCAACCCGAAATATCAGTTTAAATATAATTTTATACACCCAAATAATATAATAAGTAACATTATCGCATATTTTGGAGTTATATCGTTCTTTACAATCTCGATTTACCGTTTAAATGATATACTTTTTGACGAGAATTTGAGAAGATATCAGACAGTGACCTTTTTATACTTCGCGAGTTATGCTGATGGGTTATTTTACTCTATAGTTTATGTTGTGAATTTTATTCTTCACTTCAAACATTCTAAAGACAGTGTTAAAATGATATTAATCTTTCAAGAAGTACATAGATTTATTCGCAAAAAGAACAGTATTAAAAACGCCGTATGTAGAAATTGGGTTGCTCTCGCGTTTATTGTAGCATTTCAAATCATTGTTGTTATTTATATTTATATAGTTTATATGCATCCTCCGTGGTATTCGACTTGTTATGTCTTGTGTATACTAAGTCCTGATTATAATATTGTATATGCGATATGTTTTATGAAATTACTTTTGGATAAAGTGGTGATTTGGAACGTGAAACTGTTATTTTCTTTACAAACTGGACAGCGCGTTTTGCTTTGTCGTAAAATGACACAAGCTTATCAACAGATATTGGAGTGTTTTGATATATTTAAAAATATATTCGAATTACCTGTAAGTGCAAGATATTTCTTAGTAAAAAATATTACAATATGAAATTAAAAGAACTGAACGTAATTAAATTCTTTTTTAGATACTTCAACAAACAGCAGAGACATTTTTCGTGTGCTTGTTAAAAGTTCAAGTACTGATAGATTTTTTTCATAATTTACGTCCAATGAATCCTGATTTTGTAAGTATTTAATGTTGCGTGTTGTAAATGTATGTCTTGATAGATTGGACCCTGTTGAAATGTTAAAACTATTTTTTATAACATAGTTGGATTCTAAAAAGATAAAAGTGTGACCAGTCCAAAATACAAACGGGAAATTTCTGAAGTTTTTTTTTGTTTCCTATTTTTCTGATATAATTTGAAGAAATTCTTTTGTTTTAGAATATGCCAATCATACAAGGAATACTTTATTTGACAATGATAAAGTGTTTGATTATACAAATAACGCTTTGCTATTTAACTGCAGCGTTTTATGATGCACTGAAGAATGCACAAGATTCCTGTGTTCTTCTGTTAGCGACTAACTGCACAGGTAAATACAATTTTAATATTACATTAATATGACGACCCGGATGGCGCAATGGTTACCACACCGGACGGCCGTGCTAAGGGTCCCGGGTTCGATTCCCGGCACGGTCGACATTTGTGTGATGAGCACGCTTTTTGGCTGTGGTCTGGGTGTTATGATATGTATTTATATTGGTGTAATATATGTAATATATCAGTTGTGTTGGCACCCATAATACAAGCTAATCAATAGCTTACCATGGGGCCAACCGACCGTGTGTGAAAAAAGGTGTCCCGATATTATTATTTATATAAATATCAAACTAGAGAAAACTCATGCTGTCTTTGCATTATCAAATTCTTTTATTGTGATGAGTCACGGAACATTCATTTGTTTTTCTCAATTATAATAATGACATCCAAACCGTATATGTCAGCCATTACAGCAGCAGGCTTAGCATGGCAACCGTAGAAACAAGTTTTGTTTACCGGAGATTGGATATAATGACAGAAAAGTGACAGATTGACGTAAGATTTCTTTTGTCATTTTTTGAAGTAATTATTCTTTTCTTCGATTGACATAAGGCTACGAGTTGGCTGGTCGCGCCATGCTTAGGCAGAAGACATGTTGACATTGACAGAAAGAGTTTTTGTCTTTCCTTGAGAGAATAGATATAAAATCGCCATGCTAAGCCTGCTAAAGCTATGTTCAAAGTTGATTGGGAAAATTTGGCAGTTTCAGGTAGCTTGATGTGCTGGCGTGTGTACATTAGGTATATTTTTATTTATACATCTATAAACAAGAAGCGTCTCAAACATATGCCGTGATATGCCATAAAATGCTAGCTTGAACATAACTAACATTTTTTTTACAGTTGAAGAAAAGAGGCTATGTAAGAACATACAACGATTACACCGGGCGTCGTTCAGCAGAATGAGTGTGTGTGGTTTTTTCTACGTAGACATCTGTCAGCCAATCCGTTTGTTGCAAATTGTCACGGAGTACATTATTGTTTTGTTACAATTTGAATTTCTGTAATCATTGTTATTAAATACGTCATTTATAAATGGAATAGATTTATTTCACTCTATCCCGCAGAACCTACTGCAGGCTGAGCACGACAACCATAGAAACAAGTTTTGTCTACCGGAGATTGGACAAAATGACAGAAAAGTGACAGATTGACGTAAGATTTCTTTTGACATTTTTTGAAGTAATTATTCTTTTCTTCGATTGACATAAGGCTACAAGTGATTATATGCGAGTTGACAGGTCGCGCCATGCTCGGGCAGAAGACATGTTGACATTGACAGAAAGAGCTTTGTCTTTTCTTGACAGAATAGATATAAAATCGCCATGCTAAGCCTGCAGAACGCGCTTGGATTGAAAATACGAGTATATGAGAATAATTAATTATATTAGACTATTTTTAGAGGCATAAGATATTTATTAAATATTTTTTTTATGTTTCATTTTCTTCGATGATTGCCGAACTAAGGGTAACGGGCTTGATACCTGGTACGGTCAACATTTCGTGTTATTAGCAGGCTTTTTGCTGTGGCTTGGGGTGTTAGCCTATTTATTTTAGCACCTATAACACAAGCTTATTAATAGCTTACCTTGGGCCTAAAGGACCGTTTGTGAAAGAATATATTTGTTGTTTATTATTTGACGTTTTGTAGAACTTTAAAACGCAGATTTTCAAATAATTAGGTTTTATGTCAACATACATATTTCATGCAATATTTTACCCATGATAACAGCTGTCAACATAGTGTGATGCAAACGTCCCCGCGGAATGGCATCGGGCAATGCATTTTGTTAAAACGCATGTCAACGCATTATTAACCAGAAAAAAACATTGACAGAAAACGGAGAAACTCATCAGTCGTTTTTTAATTTCTTTGACAGATTTTCGACTTTATCACTGAAGCATATGGTTCAAAGTTGATTGGGAAAATTAGACTTGGGAGAGCTTGATGTGCTGGCGTCTATATTTTAATTTGGTATGTCCTGATATCAATGGCAGTTGTTACGGATAAACAGAATTTAGAATGAAAATCAGTTTAGCCAAGTTGTGTAGGGCTGCCTGGGTATCTAGATTAAGGAGGTCAGATATGTAGTCGCTTCATATAAAACTATAATTCAGGTTAAACTGGAAGCCGAACCCAATATGACTGGAAAAAGGCGAGACAGCTGATGATACCTTCAAAAAAATATTCTACATAAGGCTACAAGTGATTATATGTGAGTTGACAGGTCGCGCCATGCTCGGTCAGAAGACATGTTGACATTGACAGAAATACCTTTGTCTTTTCTTTGCAGAATAGATATAGAATCGCCATGCTAAGCCTGCTGGTCGTCATATAATAAAGCTGCGCACCATGCTGCGCACTCATTAAATCAACTAAAATACGAAGAAAGACAGTTCTTAGTAATATATATGTTACGGCTAAAACCCGAAGTGCGGCTACACCTAGTTTTAGCCGGTTAGAACTAGGTGTAGCCACTCACTCTTGGTTACACCTAGTACTAGCCGATTGTTTTCGGGTAAAACTAGGTCTATCCTTCATCGTGCCGGTTAAAACTAGGTCCAGCCATTCCCTGTTGGGTAAAACTAGGTCTATCCGATATCATTCCGGCTAGAACTAGGTCCGGCCATTCCCTAAATATAAAAGTGTTATTTATAATTATAATTATATTCTTTAAATTATAAAATACAACAAATTGTATGTTGTTAAAAAAATCTGATTGTTCCTATTATATGTATAAAAATTATACTCCTAATATTTGGTGTTAATTAAAACAATGTGATTTTAAGAATAACGAAATCTCTACGTTTCTTATTATTGGGTGTTTTTTTATATCTAAAAAGTTCTGCCGATAGCATGCCTGCTACAACTATTTACAGCCAATCCCTGTTGGATAAAACTAAGACACGCGCTGCTGCTGCAGACGCTGTGAGTCACACTCGCTAGGAGACCTGCAATAGATCAGCAGCACCTGGCGCTCTCAACCTGCAGAGCCGCGTGTCTCCACCCCGCGCCGCTGCTGCAGATGCTGTGAGCCATGAGTGTGAAGGCGTGACGGGGTACGCATCTAAGTTTTATCCAACAGGGAATGGCTGGACCTAGTTCTAGCCTGAATGATATCGGATAGACCTAGTTTTACTCAACAGGGAATGGCTGGACCTAGTTGTAACCGGCACGATGAAGGATAGACTTAGTTTTATCCAACAGGGAATGGCTGGACCTAGTTGTAGCCGGCATGATGAAGGATAGACCTAGTTTTACCCTAAAACAATCGGCTAGTACTAGGTGTAACCAAGAGTGAGTGGCTACACCTAGTTCTAACCGGCTAAAACTAGGTGTAGCCGCACTTCGGGTTTTAACCGTAACATATACACAAACTATAAATACATACAATACAAAGCAACATGAAGAAACCGCAACGTGTTTCTCACGCCTGTCTATGGTAACCAAACGCCTTTGTTATGTCGAAACGCAAGTCACTCGAAATATTAGCGAAGGAATGAGGTCCTATTCTAATTGTACTCGAAATAAGACTTCATTCGTTATAATAGCTAATGGATTGTTAAGATCAATACAAGGTTATTTAATGTACAGACGCCAGCACATCAAGCTGCCAGAAACTGTACATTTTTCCTAATCAATTTTAAACAATATGTTATATAGATAAAGTTGAAAATCTATTAAGGAAATTTGACAGATTATAGTTGCTTGATGTGCTGGTGACTGTTCTAGTCTTTTGGTGATTATGTTAGCGAAATCTTGTAATAATTAATTAAGAGTCCTAACCACCGTCAGCTTAGACTTTGGTCACTAAATCGGTGGTCACTTATTTTTTATATTTTTACATGTACCTATATTTAATGAAATATTTTAAAATTTAAAATAGTAAAAATATTTTAAAATGTAAATAAATATACTCTAATAATCTAAATTCTATATGATTGTATTTGTCGGATCGTCAGCATCGTTTGAGTGTCCATAATATTGACGGTACCCGACATATTTTTAAAATAATTCTTTCGGCATGTCACAATTTAAGCATGAGATATTGGTATGGCATAACACTATTGTAACAATAAAAAATACTGAACTTACATTGGATGCAATACCTACATATCATCTAAATATCAAATAGAGAACAGTTACGAGGAGTGAACTGGATCTATAAAATGTAATGACTCAATACTTTCACAATTTTGTTATTTTATTTTCAAATAGGTTTGCAGATAGATACAGCTACGCAAACCTGTATTTTTTACGGCTAGCAATAAAATTTGCAATCAAATCAAAAATGTAAACATACAAACAGTCGTTTTTACGAGTGATGCATCGATATATGGGTCGTAACTAAAATCACACGTTTCATGTACTCGCAAAATGCGGCTTTCGATAACGAGTGATTTGGTAATTGGGTACCTAGTGAAATAAAAACTAGTAATCTGATAATTACCCTACTTCTAGTTGCCAAATAATATTAAAACAGCTTTTGTGTTATCACGAAAACGTTAAACAGAAGTTATTAAGGAATGGCTAAGGCAGGTTTAGACACAATAATATTTTTTTTTATTCATATAGACCAGATATATGTACTTTCAACTTTATCGCCGAAACATATGGTTTAATATTCATTGAGAAAATTTGTCAATTTCGGGTAGCTTGATGTGCTGGCGTCTGTACATTTCTATGGCAAGAGGGTAAAAAACTATCCCTAATACTCTTCTTCAATCGATTTTAAGTAGAAGACGGATTCACAAAGCCAAGTCTTACAAAGAACTAGCAAATACTGCATGGACATACAAACAACCCTTTTATTACATTTACAGTGTAGGTATACGGAAACCTTTTTCTGTCTGCAAGAAGTTAAATAGCGTACGACTTTATTTGGTAGTCTGGTTTATTGACATGAAATGTACAGATAGCTAGCACATCTAGCTACTACAATATATCAAATTTTCTTAATAGATTTCAACTTTATCATTGAATCATATGGTTCAAAGTCAATTGAAAAAAAATACAGTTTCAGGTAGCTTGATGTGCGAGGTGTCTGTACTGACTTGCCACTTGTAGCTATTAATATACTTATGTTTTATATTTTTGTTAGTGATTTAATTTATTAGCGTATTCCTGTACACTTTTGGTAGAATGCAGCAAATATAAAATATAGTATACTATTATTTTTGGTCTAGTAGTTGCACGTCGCGAGTGCTAAGCACGGGTCGGGCTGCCAAAAAAAAAAAAGCAGCCCGGTGTCTGGAAGATGGTGATTGACACTCCTATACATCGGAGAGCACGTAAATGTTGGTTTTGCGCCTTATCGCTCTACGGTCATATCGGATTGCCAACCCATCGGATATAGAGAGTGCATCTGTGTCTACACAAATGCTTGTTCACTATATACTGCGCAGCTGACTAATTTCTAGAGAGAACAGCCGCCTATCTGACAATCGGTCTGGATACCATTTTTTTTTATTTATAAAGTCACTGTCAAATTTTTACATGCATTTGTTTATCTCAATAGCCTTTTATTCTTAATTCAGATTTTTATGATTATCAAATTCTATCCAACAAAAATGGCCAACAGGACCACATAACAACATTCTTACGTCCGTATAAAAACGCCAAAAAAATTTAATATCCCCATATTATTCTGGAATCAAATTACAAATGAGTGTCCTCCGATATTTAATAAAGGAGATGGCTTACTATATTCCGCGACGTCGGTCGTGGTGCAATGCGAACGATTTTAAAATTAAAAATTCCTAGTCCTTAGGTAGTCCCACTGGTATGCCTGACACGGTTCATTTTTAATATTGATTCTTAAAACTGCAAAGACTTCAATAAAAAAAAAGATGATTGAGACTTTTCCAATATGGCTGACAAAGGCAGTATTTTAATTACATTTGAGGGTAAAACATCAAAGTCTAATATGGTTTATGGTAGGGATATGTTTTCACACTCGGTCGGTTAGCCCCAAGGTAAGCTATTGATTAACTTCTGTTATGGGTGCCAACACAACTGATAAACTACATATACTTTACAAGCATGCTCATCATACAATTATCGACTATACCAGGAATCGAACCCGGGACCCTGAACTTCACAGTTTGGGGTGGAAACCATTGCGCGGGATCGTATCATAATCATAATAGTGTGTGGTATGATGAGATGGGTTTTGATTCTGTGAGTGTCTGGAGTCTGTGTGGAGAAGGTCATATAGACAGTCGCGAAAGACTGATACTCATCTGCATATGGTTGTCTGGAAGTCTGGACTCTAAAAGAGACTACGACCCTTGAGTTTGTTTTGGCGTTTCTTCTCAAGATAGTCAGTTAGGAAATACCAACCTCATCTTGTTTTTTATCAAAAATGTCTTGACGAGTAAAAGTGTTGATTTCAGCTTATTTGCAAAATAAATATCATTTAAGCCGACTCCAATAGTTGGGAAAAGGCTAGGCAGATAATTAAACATAATAATCTTCCTACTTTCTCCACGGTCGTCAACAAAGGGAACTCGAAGCTAAATAAAAAGGCGTTCAGTAAACAAAATATCGGGGAACTTACCTTTTTTTTTTAATTTCAAACTTTAATATCTTTTTAGACGGACCGGAGTTACCGTGTTTTTATTTGAAGCGGAAGTTTTTTCGCAAAATTACTGGATAGGCTTAATATTTTAAGTCGAGCTGGTTAATAAAGAGAGAGGGAAATATTCTCACTCTTATATTACTCACATTGGTAGGCTCATATTTTCTTACTTTATTATTTACATACAAGCAGATATGTAGTTTGAAGGGTTTGTCTGTGCTTTTATAGACTTGACGATTTATTTGTCGATTTACCACGAAAAAAAAACTGTCGAGTTACTCTTTCCATATAAATTATATCAGAAACTTTAAATTAAAAATAATAGATATTTATCAACGAAGTCTTCAATTGTGAAATTAAAATTCTATTTTATATGTCTTCTCATCACAAAAATTACATTTATAAAAATACATCAAACTGAATTCAGTGTCGTATATTATTTGTAATAAACATTATATAAATGATACGTCCATTATAAGCAAATACTCATCCGTGAAGTAACGATCACTAATTTATTCGATTGACCATAAATAATCAATTTAAAATAAATATTAATTCAAAATAAATTAATGCATCAAAATATACGAACAACAAAATCTTTAACAAACATATTAAATCACCAAAAATAACATTTTAAAGAATCAATAACAGCGGACTGGTAAGCGTGGCCGTAGCTTGCTTTAGTTCTCTGGGCGCCGTATCGCGGAGCGGACGCCTCTACGAAACCGCGCTACGCCGTAGCACGTGCTACGACACCGATGAAAAAGTGCTCCGGGCTAAAAATGTGATACAAAAAGTACACTCGTGGAAAAAATTGCTCAATTTTAATTTCTCCTTTTTTATCTAAAGTGTGGTGACTTGAATTGTGGTGACCATGGAGTGGACTTTGTTGCTGGTAGCCTGTCTTTTCTACACGGCAGCCGGTAACCCTGCAAAAATGGGTCAGTACAAGTTAATAATTTAGTTTCTGCGCGGTTAGCTTATTGCATAGATTGGCAGTTTGACGGTTGGAACAAAGGAGGAGTTGGGCGGCTTATAAATTATGGTTCGGATGTTTGTCTTGCATGTATTTCAGTCTGTGCCATTAAATATTCTGTTTCAATGGAACCTGTGAGGGTTGTTTGGCTTTGGAAAACAATTCTTGATTTTTATTATTAAGTAGGCAGTATTGCATACAAGAGCAATATACAATTGGAAGCCATAGAGAAAATAAATCAAATTAATATATGTTTTATTATTAACTTTATTAACATTATCAACGACTATAATTAAATCGTTTTTTTAAACACACAAAAAAATATTGTAATATTTAACTCTGAAAATAATTTTATACTATTAGAACAGTGGAGATATTTATATTTTTCAGTAAAATGTACTTAAAAAGGTGTTATATTTACGCATCAGGTGATTATATACTTCAATAATTTCTGTCCTAAATACATTTCTCAGATGCACTAAGCTCGCTATTAGAATTCTGTAGGTAACAACACAATTCTATTCCTGAAACAAAGCAGCATTGCGTTGCTGATATTTCCAGCAAACATATTATAAGCACAGATGTATTTTACTTAATATGTTATATGAAATAACCTCTGCATAAATACATACACGGTAACATAACAGGACCGAGTTTACCCACCTTTTTATTTACTAGGTGGCATGATAATTATTTTTTTTATGCAGCCAACGGTAATACCAATTACTCTATACCTTTGTGATAATATACTTTGTTCCTGGTTTAAATAAATAAATGTAAAATGAAAGAGTTTGATACACAAGCTATTCTAGCTAAATAAAATATTTTACATTGTAACATTTTAAACATTACTTACTAGCTTAATTTTCTTTGTTTCTCTATATTTCTATATTTTTATTAATTTGTGGACAACGTTAACGACTGCATTGTTACATAATTATATTTTATTTAAATAATGCTTGTGTATACTGTTTATAATGTAACTGTTTGTTATCTCTGTCCAATAGAAAATAAAATATACAAACTGAAAAAAATACCAATGTACATATTATTCAATAAACAAAGTCCGCTTCTGGTTTTCAGCATCAATAAAACCTTTTATATTGTGGGAAGAAAAAAACGCATACCACACTAACGCGTGGAACAGTATCGATATATTATTTGTTTTTGAAAAAAAAGCTTTATTTAATTCTTATTGTCAAACTGGACTAATATATTCAATATCTACGAGTCGTTATTATATTATATCAATTTGGTGAAGTTTGAAGTGAGTTATCTAGAAAAAATCATTTTGATGTCAATTTCAAAATAAACTTATTTATATTTTAGTGTACGCCAATTCAATTCAAAAGTGTCAATTTGTCACAAACGTGACAGAACGAATCTAATAAACATGACTGCAAGATACTATTTTATTAAAATAGTCGCCCTTCAATTTGAATAATCTATACATATAATAAAATCGTAGAAAAGTCAAAAGTGTACATTGAATATTTTTTTAAAAGAATTATTGGGGCGTGATCTACAATCGATATACAAGCCAAAAATATAGTTTTTATAATTTTTGTCTGTTTGTCGTTATGTATGTCCGGGATATTCTCAAAAACTACTGCATGGATTTACTTCAAATTTCGTATTAATATAACTAAGAGGTCGGGTCAACATATAGACTACATATTATCACGCTATCACTTACGGGTGAGCAGCTGTGAATCTTTATTCTATTTACTTGCTACTCTAATGCTCACGCGGACGACGTCGCGGGCAACAGCTAGTTGCTTTAGAAAATACAAATAAAATAAACTGAATTGAATAATTTCAAAAGCAGTTTTCATATGCTTCAGCGTGTTAAAATTTTGTCCATTCATAGTTTAGTTTTCGCAATGAGCTAAGCTTGGATTCATTTTCTTAATTACTTCGGAGACTAAGGTTTATTATTGTTAATACAAGAGCGATTTCTGAGCGTAAATTAATTTCTAATTCAAGGTGTTAATTCTGTAAGCTGTGCAAATTAAAAAAAAATAACTTTATGAGCAAAGATTCGCGTGTAATTAATTTTAAGACAAAGAAATTTAGAATATTAACTCATTAATATTTTATAGCGTGTACTTCGCCGTGTATAACGATTTATTAGGGTGTTACCAGACAAAACGATCGACTCTCGATAGATGCCATGTATCGATGCTAAAATCGTCTATCGATAGATTTTACCATACCGATATAATATATATTCCTCACATATAATATATTGCTCACACATTCACACAACGTCATCTAGTCCCAAAGTAAGCAGAACTTGTACTATGGGTACTAGACAACTGATAAACATACTTATATACTTTTCTTTTGTAAATACATACATATCATACATAGAAGCGCCCAGACTAAGCCAAACACCCAAGTTCATGCACACAAATGTTCGACTTATGCGGGAATCGAACCCGCGACCTATAGCGTGGCAGGCAGGTTCACTAACCACCACGCCATCTGGTCGTCGATAGCGTTTACCAATCATTTCCACCAATGATTGATGGCTTTGATCGACGGTCGATAAATCGATAGTCTAGTAACACCCTTACATGTTCAATTAATAATTTACGATTCATTTTTATATTAACACATTATCAGACTGCAAATGATTAGGTCAGTTGAAAATTTAATTATAGAATGAAAAACAAATGCACAAATTAATTCGCAATTCGAAAATATCGATATAATTATTCGTACTATAAAACTCTTAAGCTCATTGAAATAAAATCGACTTTAAAATTAAAATCAGTAAAGTCATAATGATGTCCAAGTAATTTATCTACTCATTTATTTGTGACTAATTGCTTTTTCTTTTGTACTTAACTGTACAAACATAAAGAAAAATAGTTACGCATTTATTTAATTAGGAAAATAAAGCCAGTGTTACCTCATTAAAAATGATTATGTTGCCATCATCACTTGCTAATAAAAAAAAGGTAATTTTTTGGTATAAAAGCGAGCAATGTTGGAACATAATTAAAGTTCGCGTTCACATGAAAAATTATCCAAAACTAATTTTACTGTGAGCAACTTATTAAACAACAGGCTTAAAGAGTTAACGAGTGTATATAGATTAAGTTTCATTATTATATTAAACTTTATATTTTGGTGTCATGATACTAAATGGCGCCGGAGTTTTTTTTTAAGAGTAGGGAAATAATTTATTTTCTTTAACTGATTTCCCAAAAAGAAGGAAAGTTTTCATTGACATTCCGATGATGACTCTAGTTGACCATGACCATACATAGTTTTTCCTCTCACTGTAAAATATATTTGTAGTTTTAAAATAATAATGGATGTTAAAATAAATCATAAGATAATCAAAGTCAAAGTTCTTTTATTTGGGTTTTATTGATATAAAAATCGGGAGAAAAATAGAGGGAGAAATTAATATAAAAATATGTATCGCTTTATTTTTTCGCGATACGCTAATCTCCTTGGCAATAATTATTTCTTCCTACCACGTATACCTATATATAATCATCATTATTATAAGTCTTTATCATTATCCCACTGCAGGACACAGGCCTTTTATCACATAAAAAAAAATATATATAAAGCTGACTGTATGAACGAAATAAAAATTTATTGGTGTTCCTTAGTCTTACTAAAACTCGAAAATGATAAAGTTAATTCTTAACTTAGGTATGGGTAAATAAATAGCGTATTTTTTTTTTACAATGAAACTATAAAATTAATAATTCAGAAATTAGGTAAATGCACAGTCATTACAATGATGGATAGAATACAACAAAGGTATGAATGTGATTCATACGGACAGATAACCTTTGTATATAATAAGCATCAATGTCAATCGAGGTTATCGACATAATATGACCTATGCTATAAGGCTCCGACTCCACCTAAGCAGAGCAGCAAGCTTAGCAGGGCTATTCCATATCTATTCTGTCAAGAAAAGACAAAGCTCTTTCTGTCAATGTCAACATGTCTTCTGCCCGAGCATGGCGCGAGCTGTTAACTCGCATATATATATATACTTGTAGCCTAATGTCGATCGATGAAAACAAAAATTTCTTAAAAAAATGTCAAAAGAAATCTTACGTCAATCTGTCACTTTTCTGTCATTATGTCCATTCTCCGGTAAACAAAACTTGTTTCTATGGATGCCATGCTAAGCCTGCTGAATTTCTTTATTCAAACATCCCATCTCCGCTCACATAGTATTACATCCCGAGCTGAGAACTTCAATTGTTTTTTAAAAAAACTTTTACTCCACCCTGCTATAGTAGGTTTAGAGCCTTAATATAAATAGAATTACGTTTGTTACTTGATAGTTTGAATGAAACAACGTATTTTCTTCTTCATTATTATGATTATCAATTTGAGTAATTAGATTTTATTACATTTTGAGGAGCTCGGTGCTAAGTAACTGCCACACAGGTCAATTGATCATATTATAGTGACGAGTTGTTCCGTATTTTGGGACGTTAAATTGATGAGTCCTGGCTATCATTTGCAGATCTTTGCAGTCAGAAGACAGAAAGTGTGATAACAAAGTCTTAACAATGGGTATGGGGTTCACCGGGTAACTATGTTGAGGAAATCAGATAGGCAGTCACTTTATGTAAAACAATGGTACTCAGCTGCATCATACATAGCTGAGAAAAAGCTATTCAGATGATAATTATTTTCAATGTTACTGTACTCAGCTACATCAAGTTAAACTGGAAGTCGATCCCAACAGAGTAAGGTAAAGGTAGATGACATTTTATTCCATTTGATACAATCCTAACACAAAACATTTTCAAAAATCGATCGTAACGATTACTTTAACATACATCGGAACTCCACTACCGCTCTCGATGCCCCTATCTCAACAACATACGAACGAACACTGCAATGCACTAGAATTTGTCACTTATATCGCGTCATTTACACTGCAAGACAGTATACGGTCCCCGGGGAGTGTGACGTCACTGCGAATTTCGACCCAAAATGGGTTACGACTAACATTTATTGAATGGTACGTGCGTTGGAATGTTTTTTTTTTGAAACATATAGTTTTGTAGAATAGAAGTTGGTAGGTAAAATAGTATTTTGACCTGTTTACTTAGAACTGATGAATAGAGATTATAAACGAGACAAAGACAGGTGAACGAACCTTTTTATTACCGCACTTTTTATAAACCTTATGACCTTAGTCACGTATGGATGACAAGCCAAAAAGTGCCCAGCACTCCACGGTTACGACTACATGACACACTTTTAAAGTTAATAATCCATAGTTAGTTTTAATTGATATAATTCCGAACTCACTACTATATTGTAGGTATACATGTATGAATTCTTTGCTTGGCGCTGAGGGCACGTCTTTGTTTCTTTGACGTGACAGTCAAAAGGTATGAACAATTACATTTCAATTTGCAATCACAAATGTGAGTACCTACATACGTAGATACGAAAGACTAGATATAAACAACACTAATGGAAACCCAGCTTACTAATACAAAAACCACATACAAATCAATTCATCCATTGAGGAGATACAGTGCCACAAACATAACAATCAAACTTAAAACACCCCTCTTTTTACCTCGGGGCTTAAAAATCAGTAAAACTAAAAACATTAACCGCACAACAAAGTTAACCGAGCAACATGTAGTTAGTAAACGATGATTAACGAGCCGCGAGCGAGCACTATTTTAATCTTTTAACTTAATATGTTATTGTTGTGAACTAACTCGCAATCCTTCATAACTGGCTTTGTTGTACGGAGTTTTAAGATAATGTTGGCCTGGCTTGTTCGTGTAATAAGAAATGGCAATTTTTATTTTAGTACCTCTTTGATTTTCTTGAACTCATCTGTCTAGGTTTTTGCTACGCTATGTTGGGGTCGGCTTCCAGTTTTAACCGGTTGTAGCTGAGTAGTGTGTGTGTTTTTCTCTTCCTAAACTCACTATCTATCCAAATAGTAATGTGATCCATTATCATATTGGATGTCTATAATGCCATGGAAAATGGGAAGGCCTTACGTGTAAGACGCAACATGCGGCGCAAATATGTAAGCCTAATCGGTAATTACGTGTTTGAACTATTTGGGGTTGAAACACTGGGAACATGGGTCCAAGTGTCCAAAAAACTGTTCAAAGACATAAGCATGCTCTTAGTGGAACCTACATGTGACCATAGGCCTGGCCTTTTGATTGCTGTAATTTGTTCAAGCCTTCTATTAAATTACTGCAAATAAAATAAAAAAAGTATATATATTTTTATTAATCACTAGATAAGACCATGTCATACACCCAAAAGATACACAAACTACTTAAAACAAAACGAAATAAGCTGACACAGACAAACAAAACAGCATTAACCTAAAGCTAACTTTGAACATAAATCCTGTAGAACATAGCTGTAAGGACCGCGCTGCACCGCGAGCGATATAAATCATAGCATAGCAATTATTGTGCGGCCCGCCACTGTTAACACATAAATCTAATGTAAAGTTTGTCTGTATCCTTAGGGTAAGATAGAGAAGTAATTTGTGACCGTCGTTTGTTTAGTGAGGGTAGTTATACGCAGTCGGGTCGATCGATCAAGGTTAAGCTGAGCTGGCTGGCTTATCACTTATAGTAGTTAAATTCCAGCCGCGGAAACTATGTGAGGCAAACATACAATGAATTTGATATAATGGCATTATTTGGAAATGTTTAAAAAAAAATAGCATTTTACAGTATAAAAAAACAGTAGACAAACTATTAATTTTGAATTTGAATTGCATTGAATATATTTTTATTTACGCTAATTACAGAGTTACCTATTATTTAAATAAATATGTAGGTACATGGATACTTATTATAAAATACTTTAAACTAATATCTATAATAAAAAATACCTACTTAAGGGCTTGTTTTACCACAGGGCCAGGGTCTGCCTGGGCTGCGAGTTGTTTGCAAGAGTTACCGTGGCCCTGGCACACAGGGACCTCCCGAAGGATCATAGTGGGTTTTAGTCAGTAAGATTCTGATACTCCCTCCAGCTGCACCCTCAACAGGAGGGGTCATTTGATGATTTCCCACGAAAAGAAGGGTTTGTTATACCATCTGCGAATAAGTTCTAGTTAGTTTATTTGGTACATAATATTATTCAAAACTGGCCCTAAAAGTAATATAATATTAATTACATTAAATAAGTAGTTTTTATTTATTAAGATAAAAACGTATCATGCATAAAGAAATAATTATACAACAAAAATAAAATGATGATGCTTCTCTTACAAAACAGTTGAAAACAACATACATTTACATTTTAGAAGCATCCATCTTCTGCGCATGCTAAACCCAACATTATGTGAGGAACGCGAAGATCCCGCGTTTCATCACGCCACGCTCACTGCGCACTATAATATAATAACAATAATTTTGCTAAAATGCTCTCTGTACACGGCGACAGTTCCAAATCTTACATTAGTACGATTGTTTGGGCCGAATATACGGGTGGGTATTTTGCACAAGACTGCAGCGTTAATTTTGTTTAAGCTTCTTTAAAAATAATGGCGTCCAGACCGATTGTCGACAGTGGCAGTTGTTCTATAAGGCATGCTATCCGATGCACGGATATATCAAACACCAACTTTCAAATTTCGGGCTGTGTTATGAAAGTGTCTTAAAACACACTTAGCGAATTCCCCGAAACCCGAGACCCCGAGCACAGTAGTCGCTATTCGACAACTAGACCAACGTGGCAGTTTTGTCTTAAAAATACAAACAATGACATAAAACTTTGTATTTGCTTTTCTAAATTAAACTGATGAGTCATTTCAAAAATTGTTGCCACACGAAGTTGTTTGACACAATTTCTATGTCATGCATTAAAGGCAGACAGAAAGTACTTTACATAGACGGCAGAACCCCAATAACTCCACAGTACTGCGGCAACAATGCTGACGCTAACCTGTATGTTTCCATAGAAACATTGGAGCAGGGAAGCGCGGCTACGTCCGTTCTCCTCCGCCGTGTATTTTCATTGTTTGCCACCTATTGTTTGACATCTGACTGAAATGTTCTTGTGTAATTTGGTATAATAACATTTGCCGACACGACTCTGCATAATTGAGTACGTACGTATATATTAAAGCATTTATTTACATAATGCGTGTACATAAAGTAAGTTGAGCTGAAGTAAGGATGATTTAAATGCCGTCGTTTTATTTAAGTCGCGAAATTTCGCTCGAAATATGAAAATGTTAATACGACCATTCTATCTTCGTAAAATGTTCAACGCTTACTGAGGAATCATGGAAGTGTGTGTCTTTTGTTTTATGATACCCTAGTACATGTTTGATGCATATATTTTAACATTTAAAATTACCTATGAATAAGTCCCAGTTAGTTCATTTGGTAGCAAATTTCATACAAATAATGTTCCATTTTTGACTTTATTCAGTAGATAGTGGCTATTCGGATATTGTGAAACTGGCCCTTAGACAAATAATTTACAAAAATATATTATTGAAATACAGAGAAACTCTCAAAACTTATCAAGTGCATTAAAAGATTGGTCCTCATGGCTGTCACCCAGTAGTGTGTCCAGGCTGGCAGCATCGTTGTGCGAAACAAAAGCCAGCCTTTGGCTTACGGGAAGTGACAACCAGGCGCTTCTATATATCCTTGTCAAGAAGATAAGCGCGTACAGCGTTAATTAAATACATTACAACTGCAGGATTAGCATGGCGATTTTGTATCTATTCTGTTAAGAAAAGACAAAGCTCTTTCTGTCTATGTCAACATGTCTTCTGCCCGAGCATGGCGCGACCTGTCAACTTGCATATAATCACTTGTAGCCTTATGTCGATCGAAGAAAAGAAAAATTTCTTCAAAAAATGACAAAAGAAATCTTACGTCAATCTGGCACTTTTCTGTCATTATGTTTAATCTCCGGTAAACAAAACTTGTTTCTACGGTTGCCATGCTAAGCCTGCTGGCGCTTGGATATATGTATCTTTGTCAAGAAGATATACGTAGAGTGTAAATTAAATACATTATAACTGGTAATGTCTGTAATTTGAAAAATTCTATAGTTTTATGCGTCCATTTAAAAAAAAAAAACTTAATCAATATTCACAGTTTCAACATAGACCAAAGATACGAAACTCCACTTCTATTTTTTTCTGTAACCCTTTGTAGGATTTAAACACATAATATTTGCTCACAGAGTGCCTAAAATGTTAATGAACGTAGGGTAACAATAATATTCCAAGCGTATTTCTAGCTTCCATTACGTAGTGCGTCTAATATAGCATAACGCATTACTATCTGGGTTCTGAGCGAGGCGATGCGTGCGCTAATGGTTTATAGGCACGCTTATAGCCATGTTGGCTGTGGGGAGGTTTCACAAATGAATGAGAGGCAGAAGGTTAGGTTTGTAAAGAAATGAAAAACATATGAAAACTTTTTTACATTTTTAAATATGTTAAATACCGAAGTATATAAATTTTTTTTTTTGCTGCCTGCCTTTGAGATTTCTTTTGCAATACTGAGGCAAATGCTTTTCGCAATTAGATTCTTCTTAACTCACAACTCTTCTTAACACTTCTTAATGTTACTCTATTTATTATTTTTTTTACTATGGGTGCAAGTTTTTAATGTTAGCCTTAGTATAACAAACTCACTGTGATTTATGTAATTGCGACAGTGTCAAGCCGTGTGAACATTTGAATAAATAAATAATTCCTAATTCAGGTTAGCTATCTTTCCTATAGCAGTAAATACTTAAACATTAAACACAAGGTAGATTTTTCTCGGAAATAATTATGTACTTTATTTAAAGTTTCAATCGTTTGAAAATTGTAAGACACGAGGAAAAAATTCAGAAAATTAAAAGTTTTTTATACACATAAGAAACAGGATAACACTTACAAAAAATATGTGTAATTTAAATAAATTACCCGTCCTCCAAACAAAATTGATTGCTGTAATGGTTCCCAAATCCCTCTTAGAATGGACATCGCGAAACACTTGAAATGGATTAATGGATTCAAACTGACAGAATGGAATTTCAATTACCATTAACAGTCAATTGGAGGCCGGAAAATCTTGTGAGGCCTTTGAGCGCAATAAGTCTACAGGATAGCTTAAAATTTTGCGAATAGATTGAACACTTCGCGTATGATTTGTGTTGACGCAAAATTTTATACCTAGAATTTTTTGCAAGTTAAAAAAAAAAACATAAGTATCGTAGCAGCTCGTGGCTTTGAGGAGCTCGTGGCTAAGGAACAGCCGCTCGGGTTGATATTTCATAAGGTTAAGCAACGCTTGCCGCGGTCGATCCGTGGATGGGTGACTGTCGTGACGAGTTTCCCCGTATATATCTATACTAATATTATAAAGCTTAAGAGTTTGTTTGTTTGTTTGCTTGAACGCGCTAATCTCAAGAACTACTGGTTCGATTTGAAAAATTCTTTCAGTGTTAGATAGCCCATTTATCGAGGAAGGCTATAGGCTATATACCATCACGCTAAGACACACGAGAGCGGAGCAGTAACCAAAGATGCGGGTGAAACCGCTGGGGACAGCTAGTTTTTAATATTTTACGAACTTTTCATTGAAAATAGTCCACTTTGTCAAAGTATCTAAATAAGCCTTAACAAACCATATTAAATGCATCGTTATATTCAAAAAATGCTACAAATTGTGTACAGTCAACATAATAATATTTCATACAAGATGTTTATGTGAAAAGAGCTTGCATTCCATGTCAATGAGGCTCGTTACGAGCATTCAAGAAATATAAAGGCATATGCTTATATAGCAGGCAGGCACAGAAGGCCGATTTAATTTTAGTACCTGAGGTAAAAAGGAGATAATTTCGACCGCTGTGTTTGTATGTGAGACTATGCCACTTAAACAGATGAACCGATAAGGGTTCCTATTTTGAAAGCTTTTATTTATTTAATGAAAGCTTGTATTCCAATTGCTTCAAATAAATATTTTACGTCAAAATAGACTCAGCCGTTTTAAAGTTATTCAGTATTTTGTCAACAGTACGATACAAATATAAAAAAAAAATTTTGGTGCTAATTAACTATTACGCAAAGCTGATAGTGAAAAAAGCCAGACAGGCGTTTTACTCTTTTTTCGGTGGAAATCATCAAATAAAGCCTCCCGCTGAGGATGCAGCTGGATTATCAGACTCTTACTACTGACTAAAACCCACTATGTTCCTTCTGGAGGTCCCTGTGTGCCAGGGCCACGGTAACTTTAGCGAACAACCCGCAGCCCAGGCAGAGGCGTTCTACACTCAAGTAGTTAAAACATTCGTGTAAACCTATTTATAAATATGTAATAAGCAGAAGTTGTGAAGTTGTGTGACCTTGCTGAATTTCATACGCGTGTTCTCAATTTTAGGCTCAGTGTACGCCCGAGTTCGTTTGCATTAACAACTTCGTGGTTATAAATGGAGTCGATAAAGCATTCATGCTTTAGCTACTTAACTAATCTCACTTTATATTTGTTTTAAAGTGACGAAAGCTCTTTACTTATACTTTTCGGGTCTTATGCGTGGGATATTTAAGAGTCTAAGCTAAATTGGGGCTCCATATAAAAGCAATATTTCTTGTTAGTTCATCATCTCCCGAGCCTTTTCCCAACTATGTTGGGGTCGGCTTCCAGTCTAACCGGTTTCGGCTGGGTACCAATGTTTTACAAGGAGCGACTGCCTATCTGACCTCCTCAACCCAGTTACCCGGGCAACCCAATACCCCTTGGATAGACTGGCGTCAGACTTACTGGCTTCTGACTACCCGTAACGACTGCCAAGGATGTTCAATGACAGCCGGGACCTACAGTTTAACGTGCCATCCGAAACCAAGTCATTGGTGTTCAAGATATACTTAGAAAGTACATACAAACTTAGAAAAGTTGCCCGACCTGGAATCGAACCCACGCCCTCATCGCCTTTGAGAGGTAGGCTCTTTAACCACTAGGCCACCACGACACGAGGTACTTACCTAATCTCACTTTATATTTGTTTTGAAGTGACGAAAGCACTTTACTTATACTTTTCGGGTCATATGCGTGGGATATTTATGAGTCTAAGCTGAATTGGGGCTTAAAAGCAATATTTTTTTATAGTTGTATCAGCAAAAAGTTTGGTGTTGGCCTAGTGGTTAAAACACCAGCCCCTCATTTACCAGTGTGCTTCAATTATGTACTTTCTAAGGTGAAGAAAAACAGCTAGAGTATACCTAGACTATTAAGTCTGAAATAACCAACTTGAATTAAGCAAGTGTGGTGATTTATGCTCAATCCTTCCTTTATGTAAGAGGAGACCTCTGCCCAGCAGTGGGAAGATAAAAAGCCTGTTGGTGATGATGTATCAGCGTACCAATTACCAGCACCAATAGTTGCTTGGTACCTGTCATATTTTCGGCATTCATTTATTTTTCTTATACCTATATTTTCTATCCGAAATCCGATTTTTATACCCGAAAAATGAAACAGATTCTCGAATATTCTTAACTGGTAATCCCACATAAAACTTCTCCCCGTAACTATATGCAAGTGGGGCACACGAAAACTGAAAAATGCACGGCCATAAACAATGAAAATTTTTATTTATACCTCGTCCCATTATAATTTAAGTACGAACTTTACAACCTAGCAATTTTCCCGAAACACTTTTTATTAAAATGTAAATTAAGCGAACATTGTGAAGGTTATTCACCTAGCCATTCAAATAAAAATTGCGTTTTAAGGCACAGACGCCAATGGGAGGGTCCCTTAGGGCCAGGGTCTGCCTGGGCTGCGGGTTGTTCGCAAGAGTTACCGTGGCCCTGGCACACAGTGACCTCCAGAAGGAACATAGTGGGTTTAAGTCAGTAAGAGTCTGACACTCCCTTCAGCTGCACCCTCAGCGGGAGAGAGTCATTTGAAGATTTCCCACGAAAAAAAGGTACAGACGCCAGCACATCAAGCTATCACAATCAGTCAAATTTCCTTAAAAGATTTTCATCTTTATCGCTGAAGCATAATATGGTTCAAAACTGATTGGGAAAATTTCACAGTTTCTACAACAATTTTCTATAATCTTCAACTATTCTACTACACGTATTTATGCTCAACATACTGCAAGGGACTTCAGTATGTTGAGTTTCATGTCATAGATAATTATATTCAAGTCATAGATAGATAAGTCTAAATACTGGCAGCCAGGGTTGCGGGTTGTTCGCAAGAGTTACCGTGACCTTATCACACAGAGACCTCTAGAAGGAACATAGTGGGTTTTAGTCAGTACGAGTCTAACGCCCCCAGTAGATGCACTCTCAGCGGTATTTCACAAGTAACATTCTTTCTAGCCATATCGACTTTCACATATTATATACGAATGTAGTTGGCAGCCTTATATACCTACTCTGACCATAGATTAAAACCAAAACGAAATCATGCCAATTCCACTAAGAGGTTTCACAAGAAAAGTCCAGATTCACAAAAAAACATAAGGAAAACGTACCTAATCCGATAACGTCAAAGCCCACTAGCCTTCAGCCTTGTTATTTGTCACGGGACCAGCAGGAACAAATCAAGGGATGTTTATCTGTCACTCGGTTATATTTTTCACGCGCCCCTTGCGTGAACTGAGCGTGACCTGTGTGTTGATAGACAAAGAATAAGTTGGCAGATATGACAGTTTTTTAAGCTGGCCAGGAACGACTTGGTGGGTTTTTTGTTAAGCTTTGTTCAAAATTAGTTTTTTTTAAGATGTACTTACGTCTTTGAGCCTCTCTGACACGGCCGGACACTTAAGCTATGTAAACGTTAGCTGTTTAATATTTGCGTTATACTCTTTACTAGCGATAACTTATAATAAAAATGAAATACTGTTTCGTTTCCACATTTTTTTAAATACTAAACTACTGACATGTCTCATCCATTCAAAGAAAAATTACATTTTAAAAAGTTAGCTCAATCTCCAATCACAACACGACATCACCGCGCCATTACTCAATAACCACTTAAATCTACAATCCAGTGTCGCATCTGTTTATTACTGACTCTATGCCTCTCTCCCTACGAAAGCGTCACTCATCGCCAGTCCTTGCTCCTTGTTACACGTCATGAATTTTGATGTACGCCTAATTTATTTAACTTTCGTATAATGTTTTGCGGACATAAGTCACTTTGCTATGTTGGGTGTGACGTCAGAGCGATGTGCTTTTGTTTTTGGTAGCAGTTGTTCTGAATGGGTTACGAGTATGTTATGTGAGGTATTTAAATTAATAATATCAAATAATGGGTTTAGAATTTGCGGAGTGACGTCATATCTTTTTGGCCTTATATTAGGTACAGATGCCAGCACATCAAGCTACTGTAACAATAATAATATGTAAAATTGTTTTTTGCTCATGTAAGTTGATTAGGATTTGTCAGTTTCAGGTAGCTTAAGCACATAAAATAACACAGAGGAATATAATAAGGGCTGGCATGAGGCTGTTATATTTTGTTGATTTAGATATCTTAAGTCTTATAGATTTTTTTCGTTGCGAAATCTATTACAGACACCTTAAGTCAAACGATCCTACTTTGCCTCAAAAAAATAATTATTCATATTGAAAATATTGTTAGTTTGTTGTTCATTGTCCTGTCGCAATTTTTATTAAAATACCTTGCTCACATATTGAACTTCGAAACAACACAATTTTTAATAAAATATCTCCCTATCCCAGATAAAAGCGTCCTCAAACAAAAAACTCACACACGCATCTACAATACCACCTAACACACATTGAATTTTAGTCCCTGCCTACCCTCCGCTCAATCCCAAAAGACAGACTGATGATTGGCCCTCCCTGATTCATGCCCGTATATTGCACATTCATTAATCGATGGTCAGTCAGCTTTTGGGCAGTAATTTCGGCGTATTATCCGAGCCTAATAATAGGATCCCATGCGGCAGATGGATTGGAATTGCAATTTTGAATTAGGATGACCGCGTGCACGCTAGCACGCTAGAACGCTAGCACGCGGTCACTAACAGCACTATAATAGTGCTGTTAGTTGTCGATATTAAGGGTCAGTTTCGCCACTATCTACCAGATAAACTAAAAAATGGAACAGAATTTGTATAAAATTATCTGCCAGATAAACTAACTGGCACTTATCCGTAACCGGTGAAACTGACCCTTAAGATATAGCATATTCGGGTTGCTGTCTGGGGTTCAGAACAGATCTTTCTTATACAATTTTCCAGCTTTTGAGTATGATATCATTATTTATGACTCCTCCCGCTGTGGGTGCAATTGAAGTTTACTGACTGAAACCCACTTTTGTTCCTTCTGAAAGCCGTTATCTGCCACGGTTACCCATTTTACCTTACGGTTTGTTTTTTCTAGAGAAGTCGTCAAATGACCTCCCGCTGTGGATCCAATTTGAGGGAGTGTTAGACTCTTACTGACTAAAACTCACTTTGTTCCTCCTTAAGGTCTTTGATTACCGGGGCCGCGGTAATTCTTGCGAAAAACCCGCCGCCCCGCAGATCTTGGCCCTGCAGGGTTCCTGAATTTTAACTTACGCTGCGTGAGCCCATGCAATATTGAAGTTCATAAAACTTTGTCAGTTATAATTTGTAGATCACTTTCTTAGCATAAATTTTTCACTTTTCAACTGTTTCTGACACAAAAAACCCTTCTATTTTGAAACCTTGCTGATCTATCAATCCACAAAGCTATTAACCTATTCACGAACCTTCAAAATATCCAAACAATAGACACTACATGAATAAAGACGTCACAATAGAGGCTCAATAAAGACATGGATAAAAAAAACGAAGTATTTTTACTAACATAGAAATAAATGTAAGTTGTTGTATACAACCAATAACGCAGTTCAACGATATCGCTACCAGTCTATATATACATAGCTATTCAGCTATTTACAGTCGCCAGCATATCAAGCTACCCGAAACTGTAAAAAAATCCCAATCAATTTTCAACCATATGCTTCAGTGATAAAGTTGAAATTCTGTTAAGGAAAGATGGGTTGTAGTAGCTTTACGTGGTGGCGTTTGAACATATACAGGTTGCGTTCTTGTGTCGATTGAAACATAATTCTAAATGGATTAGGTAGCGATGTCACGCGATTTGGTGTTACTTGGAGGAAAATGGCGGGGCGTTGATATGCTATTTTGATTTTTTATTTGTAGGTTAACATAGAGTTTGGTTGATTTCGTATTTTCTTGGTAAGTAATTGGGTAGTTGACTAGGTCAAAAATAAAATCCTATTAATATAATATTAATTTGGTAAAGAATATTAAAATGAATATACAGCGTGATTGAAAAAAAACTATGACATCATTGTCCTTATTTTTTTACAAATTGCATATAAAGTAACCATCAAAAGATTTTCATCTTTATCGCTGAAGTATATGGTCCAAAGGTGATTGGGATTTTTTTTTCAGTTTCGGGTAGCTTGATGTGCTGGCGTCTGAACCGTATTATGCACCCTCTCATTGTAGGTACCTATCGATGAAAATAAACCCTTGATAATATCTCAATTTGCGTATGAAATACATAATTTAAACAGAAGATTTTCCAAATAAAACAAAACACAAAACATTAAAACAACACACGTTTAAAATTTTAAATTATCCCCAACCGTCCAATAGCGGTATTTCCAACAAACATAATTCCCCTACACTTATTTATGAACGCATAAAAGAATTACTTTGCAAACATTGAAACAACCCTTCAACAGCGATTTCTTCAACGTTATTGGTCCCAAGACGGTCGTAATGCTGGCACTTGTACCCTGATGCATTGTGAGGGTTATACGTCATTTTGTAATAAATTGCGACGCGAAGTTATAAGCAGTACAGTACGCATACAAAATTCGGTTTTCCTGTTTACCGATAGTATTTTTCGGCTTACAACGTAATTACCTTCAAAATATACCTTTTTTTTACCTTTTGAAAATATCAAAATTACCCCTCACGCTGAGGGTATAGCTGGAGTGAGTGTCAGACTCTTACTGACTAAATCCCACTATATTCCTTCACGGATGGCCTTGATGCAGTGGGAAGTATCAAACTGTTACCACTTTATAAAACGTTCTTACAAAAAGGGTTGAGTTCTAGGTTTTGGCCATCAAATTTGTTCAAGATGATGGTTTAAACTTAGCTGGTACTTTTATCGTCATCACAGCCTTTTAAGGATTGAGCGTTTGCTCAATGCGGGTTGGTGATTTCAGACTTTATAGTCCAGGTTTCCTCGAGATGTTATCCTTCACCTTTAATCAGTCATTGGTGTCCAAGATAAACTTAGAAAGTACGTATAACTTAGAAAAGTTACATTGGTACTTGCCTTACCTGGAATCGAACCCGCACACTCATAATCGAAAGGCTGGTGCTTTAACCACTAGGCCATCACGACTTTTTTCTTGGTACTTTTTTTAAGACCGCGTTAAGAATCCTACAGCTTCAGCCAGCTAATAATAAGTTACTCTAAGATCAATAAATACAGTCCATTCGTTTAATTCAGACGAAAAAAACTGTCATTTGTTTTCGCTGTCATTATGTTAAGCAGACATTTCGCTTTATTCCATAAAGCTCGTATGAAAATGAGTACAAATTGCGAGCACCCTGTATATCGACGGTAGCGCAGAACAATTTATCACGCCAAGACGTCGCCCCTCTTGTAATCCTTTGGGACAAATAAGACTACTACAATTTGTAGTTGAAAGATTTCTCCAGACCGATAAGTGATATCTTTTGTAAGAATTATTTGTAGTAGTTGGTGGCCCAGTTTAAAATACGTTCTTTAAGTTTTATGCGTACTTTCTATGTGTATTTTAAACGTCTATGAATGATGGTGAAGAAAAACATAGAGTTGAAGAAACCTGGACTTATAAAAAAAAAATTAATAAGTTGGTACCCCTTTCAATTTTTTAAATGAAATTAAAAAAAAAATATGAATTTTGATTTAAGTCTTGGATAACTCAACTAATTTAACTTCGTTATGTTTTACTGTATTTTATGTCCTTTAATCATATTATAAAAAAAATTGTAAACAATATTTGAAAGTACACTAGGAAATGCACAGACGCCAGCACATCAAGCTACCCGAAACTGTCATATTTTATCAATCAACTTTGAACCATATGCTTCAGCGAAAAAGTTGAAAATCTATTAAGAAAATTTTACAGATTGTAGCAGCTTGACGTGCTGGCATATGTACATATTATGCATTTATATTACACATCTTCATCACAGCCTTTTTTATGGTCCCACTGCTGGGCACAGGCCTCCTCTCCCATGGAGAAGGATTGGGCGTTAATCACCGCGCTATCTCAATGTGGGTTGGTGTATTATACATATTTACACGTTATTTACAAATTTACACAAAAAAACATAATTGATACATAGCGTCAAAAACAAACTACGCTAGGTGAATTTGACCTCTAGTCATACTGAGCCAAACAATTTATCTCAAGGAGACAATGACACTATTGTCACCCACCGGGGTCCAGTAAAACCATTGAGAAGTCCACTAAAGGGATTTGACGACTGATTTATTGTTTCGCTATCAATAGAGCTGTTAATGCTATATTTAATTTAAAAGCATTTCTTTGTGTTGAGGTTTTTGTTTGTGTAACAGCAGGCTTAGCATGATAACCGTTAGAAACAAGTTTTGTTTACCGGAGAATGGACATAATGACAGATAAGTGACAGATTGACATAAGATTTCTTTTGACATTTTTTGAAGAAATTTTTGTTTTCTTCGATCGACATAAGTTTACAACTGATTATAATTTATGCGAGTTAACAGGTCGCGGCAGAAGGTATGTTGACATTGACAGAAAGAGCATTTTTTTTTTCTTGATAGCATAGATACAGAATCGCCATGTTAAACCTGCCGGTTGAACAACATTTTATCAAAACTTATTCGTAGTACAAATGGCAGCATATCAAGCTACCCGAAACTGTAAAATTTTCCCAATCAACTTTGAACCATTTGATTTAGCGATAAAGTTGATAATCTACTAATTACAATACTGCTAAGTTTCATAAAAATCCATGCCGTATTTTTTGCGTGAAAGAGTGATAAAACTACCTGCGTACAAGCAAATCCTTGTAGAGTGTCGCATTTTTTATATTATTATTAGGATATTAGTAGAAAGTAAGTATGTTAAATTTATCACTTATGATAATGTTTCTTCATTCATCAATGTTACATGAAATGTAATATCATTTATATTGAGATTCAAGGCCGTTTGCTTATTACTCACTATATTACAAATTAATAATACGTTAGTTGACAACTACTAAAATTCAATACTTGTAATGAACTATCAAAAACTCTCTACCTATGCAATTTGTATGAAAATACGAAACTGTGATGACGTCACAGATTTTTCACATCAAGCTGTATAATAATTTTGCTTTACAGAAGAAATTTAACAGTTTTTCTTTCAAAACGATAAATGTGAGGGATATTTTTATTTTAAGATGAAACTTGTAGTATCTTTGGTTTCCTATTGTATTGTTTTAAATCAAATCAAAATACTTTTATTTTCAGACTGCGTTGGCCAATAGATAACGGTTTACCTTAAAAACGAACACACACATATTATGTTTAAAAAAAATAGTCAGTATAAAAAACTTAAATCCTTGTTAGTCACTATGCACTAACAAAAATATTTTACAATTTCATCATGATACTGCTTCAATATTGTCGCTAGTGATGCCTAGGTTTTCCTATCTTTGAAATATCAGTACTAAGCGAGGAGCGCGGGCCGGAGATTACGTCACCTATCTCAGCCTTGTCGACTCAAATCTGGATAATCTAGACGACTAGACGTCATTTCGTCTGACTAAGATTTTCAGGCGACATTTTTCTCTTTAAGTTTTAACTTGATACGGCTTTAAGTGCAAAAGTAAATCTTTTGCAACTAGAGATAGGTGTGTATCTTCATCAAATAATAATAATAATGGCGTCCAGACCGATTGAAACCACGGCACCCGTCCTCTCTAAGGAGATCAACTATGCAGAATGTTCTAGTGCATAGATTTGCGCAGATACAGGTGCACTCTCTATTCCATCACTCTCGTAGTCCGATGGACTACAATCCAATACGATCGGAGAGAGAACAGGCGTAGGATCGACATTTACGTGCTCTCCGATGCACGCCTATTTTAAGACTCCGGGCTTTCTGAGTCTTTTAGAACCCACAAAGCGATTTCTAACCATAAAGCGAATCGAACCCTTGAGCCCGGTCACAGCAGTAGCCCTATGCGACTACTTGACCAGCAATAATTGAAGCACTTTAAAAAGAACACTTTTAGCAACATTTGACCAGTGGTTTGGCTTATTCGTAGGTCAAGGAATCGGTAATGGCCAGTCTTTTAGGCATGTTACCGAATAACAGCGATTTTTATTATAATATTCGTATTTTTATTGCATTGATTAAATAATTTATATATTTTATACGTCTGTATATTTAATATAATAAAAACCACAGATAGTAAAAGAAATATTTAACAACAATGTCGACAAGAAAAAAAACGGATTAAGTTTAAAAACAACACTCACACAAAATCAGATTAAAAGAAAAAAAAACATATTTACGCAAACGAAAAATTTACACTGCCGGCCAAATAAATCAGCCCACGCACTCCGCTACACCGACGTACATAATGGTGCAGACAATTTGTCACAAGACAATGCCACCGACCGTCCTCTTGAGACAACTTAAGCCACCGTCATTTATGCTGAGCTGCAGTGTTGTACGAATGCTATGAATGTTTTTATGTACAAAATTGTTCTCACAATAGTTTTGCAAGGAAAGTGGAGATTATCTGCCCCGTGCCCCGAGGTTTTAGATTCTATTATGATAATGCGTGAACTTATATGTGGTTGGAATGTCACAGCTTTATTTGAAGTTTTGTGAATTCGTAAATGTCATATTATATATCTGAGAGTTTTATGTTTCAATGATGTTCAAAATTAAACAAAGTTTAGCTGGATTTTTTAGCACATCAAGCTATTTGCTACTGTCAAATTATCCCAATCAACTTTGAACCATACGCTTTAGAAATGAAGTTGAAAATCTATTGAGGAAACTTGATAACTTGTAGGAGCTTGATGTGCTGGCGTCTGTATATTATTATTACGAAAGTTATGATATTAAAATAAGTACCAAATCATTTAAATTCATTTTTATTTCTACAATGTACACACGCCAGCGCATCAAGCTACTAAAATCGGTCAAATTTCGAGTTGGAAAAAAATCCAGTTTCGGGTAGTTTGATGTGCCGGCGTCCATACAAACAGCCCAACACCACAAATTTATACAAAGTTGTCAACAATAAACCCTAATAAAATTTCTACAATAAACACCAACACCCCCCACTACGAAAGCGTACAACTGCGCCAATTAAAGTGACGCGCAGTGTATACAGTGACGTGGCATTGGTACTAACAATTTATCACTACGAGAGACAATGCGCTCTAGAGACAGTTTAAGCCTGCCCCTCTGTATGCATTTAGCGTACTTGTATAGTACATATGTATGTCTAGTTGTATAGGTATTATGGAAATAGTTATGTGTATAGGAAAAAAATTAAGATCCTAGCAACTAGGTATGTTATAAAATAGTTCGCCGTCGCGTCTGCCTGTCTGTTTGTTCGCGATAAACGCAAAAAATACTCAGTAGATCTTATATATTTCCACCAAAACAGGAATTCAAGTGAAAAATCTCAGTACATTGGCCAATGTAAAAATTTGGGCTGATTGCAAAATATTCTTAAAAAAATAGATCTTTATCGTATTAAAAGTGGCCGGATCGTGGTTGAAGACAGACAGACAAGGCCACTATCATTTGATATTTGAGCCTCAATTGATTATTAATGGAGACGATAAAATACTTCTGACACTTCCTCCAGCAAGGCTTAGCATGGCAACCCTAGAATCAAGTTTCGTCTACCGGAGAATAGACATAATGACAGAAAAGTGACAGATTGACGTAAGATTTCGTACGTACATTTTTTGCAGAAAATTTTCTTTTCTTCGATCGACATAAGTCTACAAGTGATTATATGCGAGTTGACAGGTCGCGCCATGCTCGGGCCGAAAGAGCTTTGTCTTTCTTGATAGAATAGATATAGAACCGTCATGCTAAGCCTGTAGCTACACTCAAAGCGTAGGTTGATGACGTTGGTGATTTCCCACGAAAAAAAAGACAATAAAATACATAAATATAACACGAGACGATTGAGTTACTAGACTTCGGAACACCTAATTTTCTCTAGCAAACCGATCGGAAGTTTTCGAATCACCTTTTCTGATAAAGTCGAGGAGCCATTGAACTTATACAATTAAGACGTAGAAGTCTGGGGAATTGGCGGGTCCCACACTTCCACTAGAGCGCGGAGACCAGAGAACTATATTGAATGTTGATATTTAAAATTGTGCTGCTTTATGAAAGTGTAAACCGTGAGTTACTTTTCATAAAAATGAATTTAATTCGATGAAGACATGAACATAACCTTTCAAGTAATACATACGATAAAACTTCTTTGTGATATATGTACATACACATGTATATTTCAAAAGTGAAGAACTCGTACCTTGTATGAATAAAATTAATAAACAGGTAGACCATACTTTTCATCTGGACCTTATCTTACAGTTTCTTGAAGGCGTAGGTCTAGCGCGCACAGTCTTGCGGTGAAATACGGTGGGTTTGGAGCACTGCGACGGAAAAAACTGCCCGTTTTGTTTATTCGGACTCAGTGGTGCTTACAATGTCGTCATCATGGAAGACCATAAAAGAGAGCCGAAGTTGAGAACTACTTGCGTATATTCATTTAATAAAAAAAAGATACCTAGACGGTATTCGGTACATCCTTTGAAGGCCTAGAGGTCTTTTAAGGCATGTGCAAGCATGTTCGTTAGAATCACCGCGAATTTGCAGCAAGAAGCCGCGGTGAACTTACCGCACGCGTTTATTTCACGCGCAGTGCGCGCAATTCTATGACTGTCATAGAATTCACAGATTATGTGTTAGAAAAACGTAACGCCATGCGCGCAGGGCCGTAGTTGCCCAACTCATTGACTAGGCATTTGGCATTTTAACGCGGTTTGTGGTAGTGTGTGACCCACCACAGTCTTGTACATTTAGCAAACTAGTTATTACAATATCTGAGTAAGTTGTGCCTGGATCTTAGCCAGACTTGTGCTGAGATTTCCGATGTTTCTTTTGCCCCGGTTTGACTCGCTCGCAGTTTTCACATAACGTTAGTTTTTCGACGAAAATTTTCATGTTTACATGATTTGTTTTACAAGAACTGTAGTGAGTTTGTTGGCATGGTTAGCGGGGGATTTTGATTAAGAGTTTCTTTTTTCTTTTTAGAAGATTTTTTTATGTATATACAGGTTCATCTAGCACAAGCGTCCATCATATTTATATCACCAAAAATGTTGAATGACCTAGAGGTCAAAAATCAAGCACCTTCATAGAGACCGGCGTTATCCGTAGAATTTGGCGACTGTGATAATAAATATATGTTGTTATGTTCATGAATTTTTGGGGGTAAATATGATCCGTAGCATGGAAATTTGACAGATTATAGTAGCTTGATGTGCTGGCGTTTGTACCATACATGTATATATAGGTATCTGTTGAAAGTGTATGCATGAGTGTTATTTAATTTTTGTCGGCCACGCCACGTGTCTTGCACCCTCAATATCTATAGATATGAACGAACCTTAACTGGGTCGCTTGTATGAAGGCGCGAGGTTTCCGTAGTTTGGAAGGTTGCCAGCCCTGAATTAGGGCATACACTTCATTAACTAAATTGATAAGAGGTAGATACCGCCACTGTTGTGCTACTTAGAAATGATTCAAACACCACCTGTATTTAGGTCGAAATTAGAATAACAGGTCACGATCTCAATTTAGTTCAAAATTCTGCATATTGTTTGTTTGCGACTCCTCTGAAACAGTTGATAGAATATTTCACTAGCAAAATGTAGATTTTTAGGGTTCCGTACCCAAAAGGTAACAAGGACAAGGCTTCGCTTTTCGTCTGTTCGTCCGTCTGTCCCCAGGCTGAATCACATATACAGTCGCCAGCATATCAAGCTACGAAAATCTGTCAAATTTCCTTAACATATTTTTAACTTTATCGCTCAAGTGTAGGGTTCAAAGTTGATTGGGAAAATTTGACAGTTTCGGGTAACTTGATGTGCTGGCGCCTATACCATGATAGTAAGAAAGTAGACATTTTCACTGATTGATAACAATAATTATGTTAGATTATGAGTCACCGATCTTTTACACCAGTCACTCAAACTCATTTTGGCTACAAAACAGAACTTTTAGAACTTAAAAATTTACAAATGATAGCCCACAAAACGCCCACCCTTCACCACTAGGACGGAGTAGTGGCGCAATAAACACCCGAGCAACACTTGATAATTAGACTAGGAAATTTAAAAAAGAAATATTTCCTTCCTACCTTAATGAACTTAACCTTTAAACAAAAACAATACAAACCATGTGATATAACCCGCTATAAATACACCCATCATTATACTATCTTTTCGTCATTTATCTCCCGACGACAATGAGAGAAAAATTGCATATTGTTATTATTTGATAAACGACTGGTATTGTTTCGCACGACGATACGAAACACAAAGGATACGGGCCTTTTATGATAAGAATACAATGTAGTTATTGTGGAATTATTGTAATTAATATGATTTTCTTTGTTAGATTATCTTGGTTGCATAAAATTGTTTAATATATAAGGGGTTTGTTTCTTCTGATGTTTAACTTATGTGTTTAGCTTATTTACTGTTATATGACTTAGGACTAGTTTCACAGGTTGCTGATAAGTTCCAGTTAGTTTATGTTTGAATGTGTGTTTGATTGTGAATTTATCTGGTAGATATTGGCTATCCGTAACTTGTGCAACTGGTCCGTAGTCTTTTTAAAGGATTTCAGTATGTGAATGTTTCACTTATGAACTTTTGAAGTCACCATAACAGAAAACTTAAAATTCTATAAAAAATAGAAAACTTAAAGTATCATAAAATATTTGTCGATAAACGAGTATGTTTAATTTCTTTGTATTAATTTTAGTACAGCTACACTTGCCTACATGTTTTTACACTATAGGTAACATAAATGTGAAAAAAAATTGTTTTGAAATGTATGTGTCCACCTTGCCAACTTCCATTATCCAGGCGGTCCTCGTGACGGTAAAATTGTATATTACGTCAGGGAATTGTCAATACGTTTTCACTTATAAACAACACGTGTATTTGAAATTGTTTCCGCCTAGAGGCGATCGGTTCGTTTCCTTGCTGTACTGGAGTTTGAAGATCATTGGATTACATACTTTTGTATATTGTATAGCTGTGTAAATGTAAATGTCTGACATAAAAGAGATTGGTTGAAAGAGGGAAAGGTGCGGAACGACGGCAGATTTAATAGAAAAATCTACCAATACCTGAAACGCAAAGGCTACATATTCAAAACTAAATTATAATAATACTTCATTATAATCTCAAAATCTTTAAACGAGCTGTAACGAACAACAAATAAGCAAATTTTTGTTTTCTGTTCAATGAATAAACAAACAGTCAACAAAACTGAAACAACAAAACTCACCTAAGTAAAACAACCAACCAAGCATACACAAATAACATAGAAAAACTTCGGCAATAGCCTAAAAAAGGAAAAGTTTGCAGAAAGAGGCCGCGCCGTTCGCGTGTAGCCAATGTGCCCACGAATTCCGGCAAAAAGGCCTGCGCCAATAAAAAGCCTGTGAGATATTGCGATGGTCAATACGGAGACCGCTAAGGCACGCCATACACTACCGTACGTTTAGTCCGCAAACTTTTAGTCGGCCGATAGTTTGATCGGCCGCTCAATCAGTATAATATATACATATAAACGGACACCTTTCACACACGGTCGGTTAGCCACTAGCCAACACCCAAACCACCGCCAATGAGCAAGCTCATCACACAAATGACGACTGTACCGGGAATCGAACCCTAAACCCTCAGCTCGGCAATCCGACGTGTTTAACATTGCGCGAACGGGGTCATCATCGTATCAAGTTTGATGTCCCTTATGATTAAATGACTGTTGGCTTACTACTGCATACCAAAGCCTTTACCATACCGAGCGTCAACCATTTTGTCAAATTGATTTTATTATGTGAATGTCATCCTTTGAATACTTTTATCATCACGATTATCATCATAACTTCTGTTCATAATTTTACTGCTCAACTCAAGTAAAGATTAAAGGTTCATAGTTCACATATTTTTCTTCGAGATATTTAAATCTGTCTAATATTATAAATTGATTCAGGATAAAGTGAAATGACTCCACGATCGAAAGAGCCGTGGGTTGTGTGTGACCCGCCTAAGTAATACAGAATCTCAGATTGAGATTGGACGTCATGTATTAGAGAATATTGGATTGATTATGTAAGTTTTTTGCCAGAAATACGTTGAATAACTCATACAACAGTGAAACATTTTGCTCTAACAATTTTGTAAATATTTAGGGTAATATTGGCTTTGGTATCGAACTCTTCCAAAAACAAAATTTCCTTCGACTATCTCGTGAATTTGTCGTGAATGTGATTGCTGATAATTCTGAGATTATTTGCTGAAACATTGAGTAAGATCCTGCTAAGTTGCTTTATAAGCAATGTCTTAGCACGTGTTCTCTTGAATTTACCAAATTATGATAAAAAACTAAGCAGAGGTAACTAGCACTAACATATTTTTATCTATGTAATTAAAAAGCAAAACACTAATGCTTACATCTAACAAAAACTTCGTGCTTCAACCCCTATATAGGTACCCACATAGTACCATTTTATGTTCACTATTCAAGCCCACAGGACGCTTTAGACTGTCACCGCAGCTAGCCTAAATTCGGCCATATAGGGAAGCAGATCGAGCTTATCCAAAAGCCGTGTTTGCTAACAAAGGAATACACAACACTATTGTATACTGTTGCTAAGTACAAAGTGCATAATTGTGTACTTTGTGGGTTCTGGTGTACCACTAATACATATTATCAAACTTAATAATAGAGTGCAATGCGGAATCAGCAGGCTTAGCATGGCAATCGTAGAAACAAGTTTTTTCTACCGGAGAATGGACATAATGACAGAAAAGTGTAATTTTTTTAAGATTTTTTTTCTTTTCTTCGATCGACATAAGTTGATAAGTGATTATATGCGAGTTGACAGAAAGAGCTTTGTCTTTTCTTGATAGAATAGACATAGAATCGCCATGCTAAGCCTGCAGTAATTTAATTACTAATTTTCATCATTCTTGTTACTTACCTGAATGCGGCAGAAGGAGGAATATGTGTTCCTTTTTTTCAAACAGAGAGGGTATAAGTATTGATCTTCGATTAATCTGAATCAAATACCCAATTTAACTATGATTATAAGTAATAATAATGGCATCCAGACCGATTGCCGGTCACGACGACCGTTCTATCTCATGAGATCGGCCAGCTACTATTCCTTCATTCTCATATTCGGAGAGAGACTAGGAGGAGGGAAATTTATATGATGACATGCAAGGGTGTATCAAACACTAACTTCAAGACTCCTGGATGCCACAAAGCGATTCCGGCCCTACTTGAGAATCGAACCTAAGACCTCGTGCACAGCAGTTGCGCTATACGACTACTAAACATACGAGGCAGTATATATTTTAAACTGACTTAGAAAGGACTTAATAATATATTTTACATAGATAGAGCCTTTATTATAGTTACCAGACATTCATACATTTTAACTACTCGGACTGTCTATTATTCGTATAAAAACCTCGAATGACAAAGACTCCACGATCCTTCGTTTATGAAGGAATCTTTTATACGGTAGAATAAAAGTGGGCTTTTGGTTTTTTCTTTTATTATAAAGAAGAAGAGATTTCCACTTTCGTCTAGTCTGATCCCGGGGGGTCTCCATAACAAGCTCGCAAACCTAATGTAATATGCATTTTGAATATTTTTTCAGTTTCAAGGCACAGTTATATAACTGTGGGACATGCAATCTTAAGTATACAAAGTAGTTTGAAGTTGGTACACACTCTTTGAGTGATGTTATGTTGTGTTTTTATAAACGTATACGGTTTTGTTTTTTTGTTAACTTTCTTTATTAAATACATCAATAAGCAAGCAATTTGAAAAAAAAAAAAACAAAACATTTGTATATTTTATGCTTAAATAAGAATGCACCGCTTGAAATTTTGCATTCCATAAATATAAAATGACTTGAGGATTTTTAAGCGACTTTATATTTTATTCTCTCAAGTGTTTAGCTACATAAACAAGTTATAGGAGCTTATGAGTAGGTTCCTATTTTTTTTATTAATCTACAGTAAAGACTCTATCAGCTGGGAAAAGGCTTCTCCTGTAAGTGTCCATTTATTTCTGCCTGAAGCTTTATGGACCTTAAACCTAAAGACAAAAAGTTCTAACCAAAAAATAAAATAAAAAAGACAACTTGTCTCTACATCATAATTTATAAACCCACTTTCTTCAAACAAGGACTTGAACCTTCTTCCTTAACTACAAAGGAAAAGTTACCTTAACGGTTATTATAACCCTCATCGTACTTTAGGGTTACGTAAAGAAAAATCCTGAGAGCACTTAAAACCCTTTTTGGGTTATTTTGTGGCTTCTAACGTAGTACGTACCAAATTGAGTAGGTACCACCAAGTACTGTTTTACTACTTACTTAAACTTGTACCTATGGTCTTCTGAAGATATTTGATTTTTTTTTTTGTATTTAGATTAAGAGTCGTCGACCGAGTCCGACCGAGTCCGAGTCATTTTTATATGGTTGTCAGACTTACGTAATTTTCGAGTCTGACAACCATACAAAAACGACTCGGTTTTGTGGGGTATAGGTATAGATTTTAAGAAAACTTTGTTGAAATAGGAACAAATAACAAGTCTTACCAAAATTTATTGGGATGCCTAGGTTTGAAGGTTGTCTAGGTTGCCGATTAGACTGGAAGATTACCCCAACATAGCTTGAGATAAGGCTAGGCAGAAAACGACATACTTTTTTAATGTCTGTAATGAATTTTAAAATTACAATTATAATCTTTTAGACCACGGGACAAAGTCCCGGATTTTTGGAAAGCGAACGTGGGGCCGAAGCCAACACGCTGAAGCCCTTTTAAGACAACTTTAATATTATGTAATGGTGACACAAAAATTGACGATTATATACAGACGAGTATACACTATATAAATGTACCCAAGGAATTATAATTAGTATAATTATTGTTATTGACCGTTCTGGATGTAATATAAATTTTAGCTTGTAAAATAAATAAACTATTTAAAAACACGTATAATAATTATTACGTTTCCATATTAAAGTTTCATTTAATTGTACGTTATCTACGGCAACAACGATCGGCGATTGTTTAGCTAATCGATACGGCATTGTTACAATGTGTGTTCTATCGTAATACCTTTACATAGTGATTTGTAATGTTCATAGTTTAAATATTAGGTATAACCAACATAGCATCCTGTTGTAACCCGTGTATTTTTTATACTAAAGCAGCCCGGGTTTTTATACTAAAGCAGGTATCTCAATAAATTCGATATTTTTTGCATTTTTTTTCATCATTACCCGATGAAAAGACATTGATATTTATTTTGTAAATATGTAGGTTGAAATCAACACTTTTATATCTCAATATATTTTTCCAAAATAAGGTCAGCATTACCTAGTTGACTTACTTGAGTACTCTTTGATTGAAGGAAACTAATGACCTGATTAATAAATAATTCCGCAAGCTTAACCTGCATTCCGTGGGATTTACTTCGCGCACCCGAATAAAAAGCCTTCCTCAATATACACGGGTGATCTAACAATGAAACAATTCTTCATATCAACTCAATAGGTGGCACAGTAGTGCTTAAGCCTCATGAAATAAAAATATTAAAAAAAAAACTCAATGGTTGAGCAGCATCTTTAGCTTTCCCCTGAATATAACAAAAACAAAAAAACGGTCCAGCAATTCGCACGTTATGGTGTGACCAAGGGAAATAGGGATTCATATTTATGTATATGTATGAATAGATACCGAGTCATTGATATCATTAGCAATTTCTATCCACTGTAGGTATCTCTTATAAAAGTAATCCTAAAATAATCCTAAGGTGTATTAAAGCGATAATGATCCAGAACTTTCCATTCACAAACATGAGGGTCTGTAACAATATTGCGCGATTTGTGGGCTTTATTTGTTCCTGATAAGGCTTCAATGTCCTTTCAGCCGTGAAGCGATATATCACTGATTCTTGTATCAGATGAGATGGGACAAATCACTGGATTGGTGTTGATATGATTTCGTTCATAAATCTTAGATGTCATTGGAGGATGTCACGGCTAAGTAAAAGCCGCACGGGCCGATCGATCATAAGGTTAAGCAACGCTCGACGCGGTCGATCCGTGGATGGGTGACCATCTTGTTATGACGAGTTCCTCCGAATTTTGATAGGCATGCTTGTGGGTTGCAGCTATAATTTATATATCTATTGTTTGTTCGCTGGAAACAGCGAAATATTAACACCTCGTCAATATCCTTACAAAGAAAATATGATAATATTCTATTCTATAATAACTTAAAGTCATAAGCCAGTAAACATACCTTTTTTATATTATTTCCCTAGCACATTATTCATTTAAATACTCTCGTTAATAAACAAGTAAACAAACTACGCTCGCCGTACCTACATAAAATCGCAAACAGAATTAAAAATAAAGAACACAAATTATCACTCCGCATTTCCATCGCAAAGAAAATCTGAAAAACTCTGTTTACATGGACGTTCGATGTATTAGAGAGGGATAAAAAAAATACCCAGGAAACCATACAGGCATACAGTGTAAACTCGGAAAGAAAAACGAACAAAATACTTTAGTTTAGACCTATGTAGACTGCAAACTTTTAGTCGGCTTACATATTTATTTAATACTTTTTGCACTCAATGTAAAATGTGAGAAAAAATAGCCTATAGTTTTAGGATGACACGACGTGGGCAGACCCCCCACTAGGTGGACAGACGACCTAGCCAAAGTAGCCGGGAAGCAATGAATGTGGGTTGCTGAAGACGGAGCAAGGTGGCATGCCTTGGGGGACGCCTCTGTCCAGCAGAGCACGTCTGAATCTACAATGAACCTTAGATTGATGGCTCTTCGTCAGTCCGGATATGTAGTACCTATGTCCACTTCGATAAGTGCGCACTGTACTTTACAACGATCAGTAATAATATCGCCTTTATAGATAGTTGGCCGATAGTCGGCCGACGGTTTAATCTGTAGTCTGCAGTGGCCTTACTTAATGTGATAAAAAATCTTATTTCATTATTTTTTCTACGAAGGTAACATTTGATTATGCGTCGCTCTATTTATGTCACATTAGCTGTTGCCCGCGGTCCTACTTGTATCTGAAAGAAACTTCCCGCACCTGGATAAAAATGTAGCCTTAGTCTTTTCTCAAGCTTTGACTGCTACATATGTGTTCCAAATTTCGTTTCGCAAAATTGGTTCAGTAGTTTTTTGCACTTTTACTCGCATTCCATAGAAACGATTATGGGCACTCGAATAAAATTAACGTTTAGCCTTCCTCGATGATATGAACTATCTAACTCTTAAAAATGTTCCTTCTTAACAAGAAAAAATCTTCTTCCTTTCCTCTCTTTCCTTTCTGCTATTAGCTCGTTCAAGCAAACAAACTCTATCCACCTTATCATAAAACGTGTTAAACCATCATCTCGAACAAAGTTAACGGCCTAAACATAGAACTAAACCCGGTACTTTCAGAACCACATTTTATTATGAGGGGTTCAGTTTTATGTTATTAGTACCTATAGATTTAAAAAAAAATACCACTCAATCTAAACATTGATATCTCTGTTTCTTCTTAAAGACCCTTTCAATAAAAACCCCCAGTAATATGAGCCTATTCAAAAAAAAATATCGCTCAAAATACCTTTTTCCCCGCAATAGAAATATTGTAAGCAAACAATGTACAGTCATCGGCAATAATCTATTTCTTATAGGGAGTGTATTATTCAAGTTGAATCCAGACCGGACCAATCACATCCCCCTTATTGAATCGCAAAGCCATTGTGTTTGGATCGCCTCGTATTCTGATTTGTGGAGGGATATTTTAATAAACAGAAAGAAATCGGCTATTAATGATACGTCCATTTGTCGAGGGTAAAAAATATAAATGCTTAAAAGCCAAAAAATGTATTGGAATCGGAAAATGGGCTTTTTCATTGAGATATTATTGTTAATGTTTGAATAGGATTCCTGTATGGAATATAGGATTTTTTTAAAGTTCGTGGAATTTTTGAGTTTTCTGTTTCATGTAGTTTTGTTACTGTTTATTCGTTGGATTCGTTTTTTATTTTAATTAGTTGTATATTGAAAAATATTGGTTCTGAAAAATCAAAACATGACCGAATATGGAATAGATAAATCAGAGGGGTATTTGAGATAGTGCTAGTCATCGCTATTCATAGGTCAATCACCACGATAGGCAGTTGCTTAGGCAATTATGTAATAAACATTATTTGGTTCACAGTTTTGTTTTAAAATGTACATATATGTTGCAATGTACAGACGCCAGCACATCAAGCTACTGCAATGTGTCAAATTTCCTTATTAGATTTTTAATTTTATCGCTGAAGCATAATATGGTTCAAAGTTGATTGGAAAAAATTGCCAGTTTCGGGTAACTTGATGTGCTGGCGTTCGTACATAATCTTTGTTGCTCCAAATGATCTGGATCAGCTACTTAGACAATCGCTATATCCTTGATTTAAAAAACTAACTTATATGGTAAAAACTTACCAAAAATACAGGCAAAATGATGGACCTCAGTTAGATTTCTGTTAGAATACAGTCCAGTTCAAAATTAGGCCATACCGCTTGGCAACTGGCCAGGTGATGTCGACCTGTGGAATAATGCATGAGACCTATAAGCGACCGAGTTATTGCAACTACGAACAAATGATAATATTATTCTAGGAACGGTTTTTGCAACTTCATAACCAGACTCTGATTGATGTTCGCTTTTTGAATTTTTTAATCTGTCTTTGTGGTGTTTTTGACATGAATTGTCTATTTACATAGACTAACTTTCTCCAGCGATTTTACCCGCGCCCCATGGAAACTACTCCGCGCACCTGGTTAAAAAGCCTTCCTTAATGAATGGGCTATTTTACATTATAATTTTTTCTATCGTTCCTATAGCTCTATATAATTATATCTATTTCACTCACAGCATTATTTCCAAGTATTTCATTCATTGATTTCCAAATATACTTCTTTCTAAGTGCATAATTATTATACTCAATACACGGGTCTTATAATATTATGTAAAAGTCGCGAAAGTCTAAAAACATTCTAAGTGTATGCCTACAGGCGAAACATAGTGCACTTTATAATGTATTCTTCATCATGTATTATGTACTTGTATCCGATGTTTGCAATAAATAATTTTTACTTTGACTTTTAAGTTCAAGGAGTGTGGTCTCCATTCAGAAATCAACTTTTTATGGCTGAGATGATAATAATAATAGTATTTACTGCTCAAAATTTTGCTCGAGCATTTCAAGAACGGCTTCTGAACAAATATTCTCATAAAATACAAAAGCAGCATGAATTTGGAGCCCATACTTTAGCCACAAAACACACACATCATTATGAACTCTAAGATGTGAAGAAGTCAGGGCCAAGAACCTCAAAAGCGACCCTTTTAATGAACACTTCAAAACGCAAAACATAAAAGCATCTATCTCTCTCTTTCCTTCTTCAAAAGATGAAAAGGGGAGAAAAAATTGAGCGCCTAAGATGTAGACATAATATGAATTATTTGTTCGTTGTTTATGCTTTTATTTTGTATATTTTTTTACGGTTCTACACTTTCTTAATATACCATTGCGACAGCCTCGTTGGTCTAGTGGTTGCAAGGCGCAACTGCTGTGCACGGGGTCTTGGGTTCGATACCCGGGTCAGGCCGAAATCGCTTGGTGGGTTATGAGAAACTTTCATAAAGCAGCCTGGAGTCTGGAAGTTGGTGATTGATTCACCCATGCATCGGAGAGCACGTAAATGTCGGTCCTGCACCTGATATCTCTTCGGTCGTGTCGGATTGCCGTCCCATCGGACTATGAGAGTGAAGGAATAGAGAGTGCACCTGTGTCTGCGCGAATGCTTCTGCACTATAATATGTCCTGCGCAGCTGGCTGATCTCCATAAAAGAGAACGGCCGCCGTAGCCAACAATCGGCCTGGATACCATCGGTAATATACCATTGTATGTTATGCCATGAAAACGTCTCATTTAGTAATCATAAACTGTATCAATTAGTCACTTTCTTATCAACAAAATCTATAGCAAATCTAGACTCATTAACCAGAATTGTCGATTCATTTAAAAAAAAATATTATAATTTTCAGAAACCATACTAATCAGGATTATACAAAAACCAATTTATAACTAACTTCTACACCGCTACCAAAATGCCCGCAATTTAGAACTCCGCATTTCTAAAACAATACTTAATTACGAGAAAATTAGAACTTAGGCTTCTCTACTATTGAATTACGACAAAATTACTTACTCAAATAAATGTGAACGAATTACCGAAACCATTTCGTATTCAAAGGTAATTTTGATAATGAGGATTATTGTCACATTTAACAATGTGGGCGTCGTCGCTTGGGAACGCTTACGTTTCCATAAATCTTCGATGACAGTGGAAATTCAAATGAAAATTAAGTGTACCTAGTAATCAATGTCTTATTAGGAAAATGTATTAGTTTACTTCAGCAGTCTCGATCCAGAACGATTGTCGGTTACGGCTGCCGTTCCCTCTAAGGAGATCAGCGAGCTTCGCTGGACAGAGAGATCGGGCGCAGGACCGACATTTATGTGCTATCCGATGCACGGGTGTATCAATCACCAACTTCCAGACTCCGGGTTGCTTTATAAAGCTTGGTCCGACCCGGGAATCGAACCCGAGACCCCGCGCACTGCAGTGGCGCTATGCGACTACTAGACTAAAGAGGCAGCTAAATACAAAAAGAAGCCATATACAGATACTAACGACCAAAGATCTAGAAGTAGAACTAGAGAACAACCCATCGCAGATTTTCGCCTTTCCCTGCCCAATTCTTCTAATTTTGTATGTACACGCGCCAGCACATGAACCTCCTATAATCTGTCATATTTCCTTAATAGATTTTCAACTTTATCGCTGAAGCATATCATTCAAAATTGATTGGGAAAGTTTGAGTTTTGGGTAGCGTGATGTGCTGGTGTCTGTAAAATTCAGGTACAATTATCACCACGTATACACGTAAATAATACAACCTTCTTCAACTTAGCAGTTATACATGAACCCTTACAGTTAAGGAGGGTTGAAACAATTTGCTCCTTAAATAGGGTAGTTATGAAGGGGTAGCCTCCATCAGATTTAAGGGTTGATTCCCTTAATGATAATTGCGATAACATCGCGTATTTCACACTTTTTGTAGCGATAATTATCCCTTCTAGGGCTCTTTGGAAAATATCGCTGAATTTTACGATTTTACACTCTTTCGAGAAATTTGCATGGTTTAACTTTTGGTGTAAGAAAATTAAAAATTGATACGGAAATCGAGGGGACGAGGCAGTAGGGCTGAGGGGAGGGAATTCTATTTTAAGAGAATGGTTGAGGGTAATATATGATGCTAGAATTTGCAGGTAGAACCGACGGCAGCTATCAGAGTAGGGATTCAAAGTCCATAATCAGTATTAAACAAAAGAATATAGTACAGATGCCAGCACATCAAACTATTACAATCTGTTAAATTTCTTTATTAGATTTTCAACTTTTTTTATTTATTTATAATTGGATCGCTCTTGATCTCAACCCAGCCCGGAAGGCAAGGGTGGAATCTACGGGGGTATGAGCTTACCCAGAAGAAGCCTGTTTACTCTCTTGCCTTATAGAGTTTTGGGTTGTAAGAACTTGGAAATACTTTATCACTATACAGCATTTATGGTTTAAAGTTGATTTAGAAAATTTTACAGTTTCGGGTAGCTTGATATGCTAGCGTCTGTACAAGACATTATAGAGAGATAAAACTTTGAAATCCCCACAAAAATTATGTTAATTACACTTCAACATGCAATACCCTTATTACTCATTAAGTTAGTGGCATGCAAAGGAATTGGAGGATAAAAAGAAAGGAAATTCAATTGAATATATCCCAGCCGTGGGACCTATTGAAATGAGGATTAAAACTGTACATTTTTCTCAATAAAATTTGAACCATATGGTCAAGCGATAAAGTTGAAAATCTATTATGTCAATTTGACAGATTGAAGTAGCTTGATGTGCTGGGGTCTACACATAATACTTCACAATAGAATCTTTCAGAATATATCAGTGGAATTGCCATTAATTTTAATGCCGTTAGGTAAGCATCGTCTGTTACACTTTCTCAATAAAATGTGACAATTGAAAGAAAGAGAGAGATTGAAATCTTCCTTTGGAGATAGCTCAAGTCCAAAGACACATAAATTAGTTGTTCTCTTAATATACCAATAAATGTATTGATAAGGACTATTCCACTAGTCCGAAGACGATGAAAATGCCTTTAATAATGCCTTTGGACAGATTTATCCAGTACCAGACTCCAGTATATTGTACAAAAGCTTTTCTGTAAGAGGGAATTTTTATCACCTTCTTAGGGCCTGTTCTCGTAGATGGTGACTGGAACTTATTTGTTTATTTGTGTATAATTTCATATAAATTCTGTTCCAATTTTGAATTTATTCGTTAGATAGCTGGCTATTCGGACATTGTAAAACTGGCCCTCAATATTTCAAAATAAAAGAAAAAAAATACAATGAGATTCACAAAAGAGTCTGTATTAAGTGCCAAACATTTATCAGTCAAATCATTTGAATTACAATAAACTCTTTAGAACATCCTTCTAATATACTGCTTAAGCAAATACCCTATATGCCTAAAACACAGATTTTTTATCGCACGAGTAATCTAAAATCGATTTCCATAGATACCTTTTCTTTCAATCTGCTATCCCTTATATCGGGAACACGTAAGACCTCACATTGGCATGCTATGCGGGGCTCAGGTAAACACTTGGCTGAGGTCAAGGTCAAACGTACCTTTTTGCTGACGGTACAAGTTTCAAGATGCTATCTTCTCTTGTTTATTAGTTCCTGAAGTTTATGCTTTCTTTTATCTTTTGTTTTTTAAAGGCTTTGAGTTGGTTGGGAGATTTTTATTGTTGGTCTTTGTGTAAAATGTTGTAATTAGGATAACTGATTTTTGCACCTCATATTGAATAGTTCAAAACATATCTGTATAGAGCTGATATATATTTTATTACTCTAGCAGATCCAGCCATGCGTTGCTGTGGTTAAGGTTTTTGATATAATAATACACAAAAAGTTAACTAAAAACTACTATCTATAATTAGAACTAACAAAATATATATCTATATTAAATTAAGCGACGCGGAGGAATACTTCGATGCCTGACGTGTATGTATGTATACATAAGTATGTTAATATAGACAAATAATTTGCAACAAAATAATATTGGGACGATAAACTAAAATATAAGCTATCCCATGTTGGATCAAACTGCTCACGGTGTGCAAATTTGTTTAAGATCTGTTAAGTAGTTTACAAGTCCATAGCGCACAAACAACGTTACATGTAATTTATATTAAGATTTATATACACAGTCTGATTTTTTATTGATCAAACTTCGTTCTATCCCATTTCTACCGACATTACATTATATACCACATAGTTTCCATATCCGATCACAAAAAAACACTCCCCAAACCGAATCCCGAAATACAATAACCACATCCACGTCTCCAACATCCACCAAACAAAGTTAGAAAATGTCATTTCCCTCCAAACAATGATGTAATACTGTTTGCGTAGCACTTTTGCTCGCTCGACGTTCATAACTTAAGCGCATTTACAAGTACATACTCCCATGCCTTACGTCTCATGAATATGTAACACCTCCACCGACCCACGATTTTCGGCGGAACGAAAGAACTCGTGTAGATTTACCTCGCTCTAAAACAGTACGTGTGAAAGAGATAGACATTGATAAATAAGCTGTAAACAATTGGGGACAATGTTTGTGTTTAATTGACCTGGATTGGTTCTGTTTGGAATTATGGCCTTTGTGGTGAAATTTATTCTAATAAGCGTGATGTTTTTCAACAAAAGTGGATGAATTTTCGCTAATTGTACAAGTAGCTTTTATAATCTTTGTGACCTACACTTATCTATCTATTATTGATTTGATAAATACTTATATACTGTTTAAAAATACAAGCCAGCACTTAATGGAGACAATACGTGACTAAAAGGATGGTCAGTACCTTGGTTAAAGAATTATCATTACGTATCAATGCGGCCAGTTTTTTAGGAACCAGGGGGCTTAGCATGGCAACCTTAGAAACATGTTTTGTTTACCGGAGATTGGACATAATGCCAGAACAGTGGCAGATTGACGTATGATTTGTTTTAACATTTTTTGAAGTAATTTTTTCTTTTCTTCGATTGACATAAGGCTACAAGTGATTATATGCGAGTTGACAGATCGCGCCATATTCGGGCAGAAGACATGTTGACATTGACAGAAAGAGCTTTGTCTTTTCTTGACAGAATAGATATAAAACAGCCATGTTAAGCCTGAAGCTGGAAGTAATACGTATGAATCAACCAGTATAAAAATATTTGTACCTTGATATCACACTTGACTCCTAACAAAAATAAACCCACTTTACTTTGATCAGCGAAGGTCCAAGAAACCCAAACCCATAACGACCTCTCGAAGATCAAAAGGCAACTGGATACAGAACTACTTCACTCTGACATTCAAGAAACAAAGCAGAAATGTCTCTTGTCTTTAATTATCTCTCGAATTGAAGAAGCCTTGCTTTGCGGTCGACGAAAATGTTTGTACTGCCTCGAATTGACGTCTTCAGGAGTCTCCTTCCTCATTGGAAATTAGTATCATGTTACCGCCTTTCGTAAGGAGGCTGATGAACTCATAGCTTCTTATTATGAAACGTGGTTTTAAAAAGTACCGGGTTTAGTGCTAGGTTTGGTGGTACTTTTTTAAGACCACGTTTTGTAATAAGGTCGTCGATTAATGAACTGCACGGACGCCAAAATATCAAGCTTCTACAACCTGTCAAATTTCATTGATAGATTTTCAACTTTATCGCTGAAGCATACGGTTCAAAGTTGATTGGGAAAATTTGCCAGTTTCGAGTAGCTTGATGTGGCGGCGTCTCTACATATTTTGATTCATCTGCATTCGTAATTGTAAATGTTTTATGTTAAGATTCCAGAAAAAATGATGTATTACCTAGAAAATTAACAGGATCTCCTGTACATCCATGGGTTTTCAAGTAAATTCACTTAAAAAAGGAGGAATTTCCATTAAACGAAACATGTTCTATATAATCTAACTAAGAGTTCAAGTATTTATTCTCTTCTAAAAATCTTTTCCCTTCATTTCCTCCAACAGTATTTCAGATAAAGTAAGTTTCGGATAATCCAGTTCATAATACGAGCCCCACTTCAAATTTAGAACCGCCATTTTGTGCCAACGTCACTATCTGATGATGACAGCTCCAAGCTCCCGATAAAAGCCATTCAACTAAAAATAAATGACATATTAGGGTGACTCGACCAACCGTCGGCTTGTCTGCCCAATTACAGGGTAAGAGGTCCCAAAAGGTCTTCCCATAGGACTTTATTATACCCACTCGAAAGGGTGTATCGTTAAACGATATTGCAAAATCAAATTACATAGTTTTTCGCCTTATGACTGTCGATGGGGAAGGTTTAGATAGTCGGATTATGTAAGGGGATTAAAGATATTGCTTAGCAGTCGTTATTGAAAGGAAATCGCTGGATGGACATGTCCTTTAGTTGGTGTACGTGTTGAATTAATTTCATGGTTATGGCGTTCTCTAAGACTTTTAAGGAAAATGGATTAGACCCACATACTGTATAAAAATCAGAAGTATTTTTCGACCATTTGATAAAATTTAGAACCTAGAAGACAAATATCATCTAGATAGGTTTGCCTAGTTATGTTGGGGTCAGCTTTCAGTCTTAAACGGATGCAGCATGAGTACCAGTGTTTGACCTGTCTGACCTCCTCAACCTAGTTACCTGAGTAACCCCATATCCTGTGGCAAGATTGATTGGCAAACTTTCTAGCTTCTGACTATGACATGACTGATGTACAGACGCCAGCACATCAGGCTACAAAAATCTGTCAAATTTCGTTAATGGATTTTAAACCTTATCGCTGAAGCATAAAATTCAAAGTTGATTGCTAAAATTTGACAGTTTTGGTTAGCCTGATGTGCTGGCGTTCCAATTTAGTGTGTCTTTCGAAACACGGAGGAACTATTCATAGCAAGATGGTCATCTATCCACGGATCGACCCCGCCAAGCGTTGCTTAACCTTATGATCAATCGACCCGTGTGGCTGTTACTTAACCACGAGCTCTCTGCTACGATACTAAAAAGACTACGTAAAATCACAGTAATATAAGTATATACAGCCAAGTAAGTGAACCAAACACACTAAAGGTAAGTAAACAAAGTTCATTATCCTAAAATTATTTCGTAGCGTTCTGCAAACATACGCCATATCAAGCTCACAAGACCGAGTCTTACCGAACTAAGCCGACAACAACCGATGTTTGCCCAAAGCAGCCGATGTTTGCCGAAATCTCCCGATGTTTGCCGAACTAAATACACCATAATTCCACATGAATGGCGAGCAAGGATGAATGGACAAATGGGGCAAAGTACAGGGCAGCTTTTAATATAGGCATTAAATACTTTTAGGGGAGTCTTAATTTATATGCAAAGTTCAAAATCTATTTGTAAAGAGTTGTTTTGTTTGTCTGTCTGTCTGACATTGATTTGTCTTTATTGAGCTTTGTATTATTTACTAGTATTTTATTGTTATAAATAAAGTAGCATAAAAGCCTCTTTTAATCTGATTCTAATATTACAGTATAACGTTTTCATTGGTGTAGTAATGAGTTTCTGTGTTTTACATTTCGAAATTATCTTTTAAAAAGTTAGTACAGCGATTTCATTTCAATAATTCAAAAATAATTTTAAAAGTTTAGGTTACCGTAAAAAGCGTATCATAATATTAATTTCAACCACAAATAGACAGATCCTGCTACAGTTAATATTAGCATCGATCATGTTCATAATATTCTGTTCTAAATTTACATGAAACTATACAAATTCAGTAACAAGACCCGAAACATTACTACACCTCTAATTTTACCGTATCGAAGACCAGTTGGTAATCCCGAACTTCTAACAGAAATTAATTTTTAAACTGACAAATGTTTATAATTACTTTCACGTTATTGTAGGGGTTGAAACGATCTGTCGATGTCTTTAATAGATTTCAATTACATAAGGGTTGAAATGAGGGGGGTGGGGATGAAATAGAGTGAAGGGTGTTTCAGTGCACATGTGGCATCCAAACCTATTTATAATTGAATGGAATTATTTAAAGTTTCTTTTTTTCAATGCAAATTGGATTAAAGCTTTTTAGACGAGATTATACAAGCTAAAATATATGGATATGGTATAGAGGCTCATTGAAACTAAACTCTTTTAACAAGATATGAATTGGAAAATTAGAATACTGACAAAAAAAAATAGAGAGGGCATTAAAATCCGTGATTTAAGTTTATATAAAAATATTTCTAGACCATAATATTGCTAAAAAAGCTTTTACTTTCTTAATTCTTATCACCTTTGAAAATTTACAAAAAATAATATATTTTAGTAAAATGAGCATGGAGTTCCTTGTACTTCATGAAAGGAACTCCTTGGAATCGTGCATATGGCTGCTTTGACGTTTCACAAGAACCTGTGTAAGATCAAGGTAAGATCTATTTGAAATAAAAACCTTTGACTTGACTATTATATGCTCTGACGAAAAATTCTGTATATAATCAATTACAGAATTTGTCGTCAGAGCATCTCGGCTGTGCAATTTCAAAACCTAGTATCTGACAAATTGAAAAAAAACGTGTTTTTGCATTTTTCGACCTTATAGACCACTCTCCATATACTAGGATAGTAAAAACTCCCAAAAATAAGTAAAAAACGAAGTTACAGAAATTCCGAAACCTAGTATCTACAGCAAACGTTTTCAAAATGCAAAAATTACAAGATCAAAACATATTATCTAACATCAACCATTTTAAAAACCTAGTAAGTGCTTGTAGTTACTTGGTTATAAAATGGTTCATGTAGATACTAAGTGAATGAAATGGTTGAAATAAACGTCAAAACTCCCGCGCAACTTTAGTAAGTGATAAAAAGTCGTTGCAAGTGCGTGTTTTTGTCTCTAAAAATGAGTAAAAATCAGTTTTATAGGTCGAAATTGATCTTGAATGCTTTAAAAGAACATGAAGAGGCACTGCGTCTGTTGTTGCGGCAAATCGCTGTGCAGCGGGCAGTCCTCCGGCGCGATCTCATGGTGGAGTGGAGAGATCGCCTCACGCCACCCCGTGCCGGGCACGCCACAATAGTGGCCATAGTGCCCTTCTTCGAGGAGTGGATTGGGAGGAGGCACCCTCTCTTACCGCCTGACGCAGGTCCTCACCGGACATGGGTGTTCGGGAGGTACCTGAATCGCCTGGGTGTCACCACTGCGCGGACCGGCCAGAGGACACGGTGGAGCACACGGTGGAAGCGAGTGGTGAGTGGTGTGTTCTGCCTGGGCGGAGCACCGCCGTGTCCTCACAGCGGCAATTGGCGGCGGCGACCTCTCGCGTCCAGCCCTGATCCAGGTCATGGTCCGGAGCGAGAGAGAATGGGATGCCGTCGCCTCCTTCTGTGAAGCAGTTATGCTAGCGAGGGAGGCGGCGGAGCGGCTGAGAGACCGCACCCTCATCCCAGCCGTCGCGGCAGGGCTGGCACCGGTCGACACCACGAGCGCCGGGTGTCGAGGGATGACTCCCGGCCACCTTAGGCGCGGGTCTGTGGGCGGTGAGTATGGGTAGCTCATCGTCCGTACGTCTAAGGACGACAGGCCCGTGTCGGCGCGGCGGCGCGTTCTATTCCACGCGCTCCTCGAAGAGATGTCAGCAACATAGGAGGGGCCCTTTAGGGCCAGGGTCTGCCTGGGCTGCGGGTTGTTCGTAAGAGATACCGTGGCCCTGGCACACAGGGACCTCCAGAAGGAACATAGTGGGTTTTAGTCAGTAAGAGTCTGACACTCCCTCCAGCTGCACCCTCGGCGGGAGGGGTCATTTGATGATATCCCACAAAAAAAAGTACTATGGTAAAAAGTACATGGTGAAATGTAAGTACGCTTCAGTGTATAATAATGTCAAGATTTTTTTAATAAAATGCATAACCTCAAAATAATAACACAAGCATGTAAGATTTGTTGGTAACTGGCGAGATTTTGTTTCGTGTCTTGTTTGGTTTTTAGTGAAAAAAAAAATTGCATTTAGTTCCTTCTTAGTAAATTAAAACCTAAATGAAAACAAAGCAAGTGATCTTACTAAGCCTATTAATTTGCTTTTAGTCCCCACTCAGTATACTTAAAACCAGATGAAAACAAAGCAAGTGATCTTACTAGGTTTTGTAATTGTCACACTCACAAAGTTAGGTGTAAGAAAACAATGTTTTTATTAGTAACTGCTCCTCTACGTACATAGTTTGTAATAGACGCATTAAAACTATTTTCTTTTAAAGCCTGTTATGTACCTCAAATTTTGCACCCACTCCCAAGAAGATACGACTACTATTATTGAAACGGCAAGCTGTCAAAGATATGAAATCGTTTTTCGGCTCTCCTGTAAAATTTGGTTTTATGCAGATACTGGGTTTTGATATTTCACAGCCGATCTGTCATGTTAATATTGTACTTTTAAAGATTTGTATGACTGTATAACAGGTTTAATTCGCCAGACTACTCAAACACCATGACAGTTTTAACAAGGTACAAAGACAAGCTGACATTGGTATCACAATATAGTTTTTTCTTCATACTGCATACCTTTTAGCGAAACATTTGTAAGCTACAGTTCCAAAAAATTGAATTGCAGTGTCATTCCAAAATACCAGCCATTATGACGTCACCATACTCAAATTCCGAAGTTATAATTACATAGCTACCTACCGTTTGTTTTAGACCTGCAAGCTCAATGTTAGTTAAACACCCCTTGTTATCTCATACCGGTGTAGACTAGATAGCACCGGTCGAAACCGGTTCCAACCGGTATTGTTATACAACTTGATGTTTGTTCGTGATTGTATGTTATTGTGATAAGCCCTGTATTTTGAATTACGTATGATAATTTGGAGTTAGGTTGGTTTAATTTGGGTTTGTCTGATTTGTTAATGATATACGAATACATACATATTTTGTATAACTCGGTATGAAGAAGAGCTCGTGGCTAAGTAGCAACCGAAGGAATAAGGAATGCTCGGCGCGGTCATTCCGTGGATAAGTCAATTCATGGAGGCTCATAAAAACCTCATTATCTGTTAGTGCCAAGATAATTCAACGAAGTCTAGTATCAGTTAATTAAAGCACGCAGTTCCAGATAATAAACTCCGCCTAATTCATTCAAACAAAGACTAAAGAAAAGTATATTTGTAAGCAAAAAACTTCCGCAAACTCGTACCCAAAGGAACACAGGCAATCTTATCAAATAGAAAATAATGAACAAACGTAATTTTAAGGGCTCAACAATAACCCCGGTGAACAGGAAACACAATTTTGTTTCACGAAATTAACCCCCAGAAACATTAAACTTAATTCCAGACATCCACGCCCATTTGTAAAAAAGGAGATTACCAACTCATTCCTTTACAAAAACAAGGTATAATATCGCATTTGCGCGCCAAAACAAGCGAAAAATAAATGTTAAACATTCGTCCAAACACATCCATTCTCTTAAACAAATTAACTCGGGCAACAAAAAAAGGTTTTTCTTCGAAAAAAAAATGTTCCAAGGTATACTAACGATGTTACTAAATGAACGAACGAATGAACAAATAGCCCGCAAATGAACAGCTAATGTTTGTTGACAGTGAATGATTTGCGAGTGAACGGAGGGCCTGAAAGGAATTGACCGGATGACCGCTCGGTGTTTCGATTTTCGAAATTTAATTTAATTGATAGGGTTTTGTGTTTATTCTTCTCATTTGATTTATTTTTACAAATCGATCTTTTAATGCTTTTTATTTTTATTTAAATCATGCGTGGCATTTCTTTCGTAGTTACTTGGTAATTAATAAGAAAGTAACTTTGTCTGTTTGTCGTGATTCCACGCCGTAGCTACTGAACCGGATTTTGGCACACAGATTCAAAACACAAAGAGTCTAGAATCTGAAAAAGGACATAGGCTCCTTTTTATCTTGGTGAGGAACGTCGTCCCTAGGGATAAAGGTGGAACCACAGAAGACAATTACTATTTCTAAAAAAAATAAGCGAATTTATAGTTTCGCTTAGGTCTTAATTTAGTATGATGTATAAATAATAGACATGCAAACATTATATTATGAGATATAAAATAAAAAAAAAATATGTGTAGGTACGTAATCATTACAATAGATAGGTTTTAAAATTACATACCCAAATCTATCATCCGTATTTTTGACAGTTTTTTTTTTAATACATATATTTTGAAGAAAGTACTTGCTAATGTTTAATACTAATGTAAGCATTATTATACCCTATACAATTGCTACTCGTATATCAAACATTATAGCATGCTTAACATGTGACGTGTTAACCCTATAAATAGCGCGTTATTTGAGTGTCAGGTTAATTGCAACCAACCTGCTATACCTCATTCCTTCACGTCAGTCCCTTACTGTAATAAGTTCACACGAACAATAATATTATTTGTGTTTCTAGGCACTTAGTTTTTTTAATGCCTAGCCTCAGCCTGCAATATCTCAGTTTTTATACTAATTTCTTTTTTTAAACGGTCATAGTTAACAGTTTAAGGGCCAGTTTCACCGGTTACGGATAAGTTCCAGATAGTTTATCTGGTAGATAATTTCATACAAATTCTGTTCTATTTTTTAATGTATCTGGTAGATATTGGCTATCCGTAACCGGTGAAACTGGCCCTAAAACTTTTCTTATTTAAAATAGGTAATAATTTAAAATTATAGTAATTTGGATATTTTGTATTCTTTTACCAGTTTCTTTAGCAGAACCTACACATGGCAAGGAAAAAATGCAACCACAGAAATGAGTTACCTGATCATCCCGTTACGTAAAAAGTATAATTTAACATATCCAACCTCAAATGAAAATTTAAAAACAAACAAATTTTCAAAAGTTCTCTTATGTAAACAAAGTTGCCTAGTCTCATAGCCAAGTCAAGCGCATATTATTAGACTAGCCTCCGAAACACTAGCACTTAGTTTATACTGCAGGAGTTTCCACGCGAAACTTTAAAATTATACAGTAAGAACTGAAAATTTTTCGCAAAAAAACTTTGTTTGCAGAATATGAAATTGCGGAATTTTATTTTGTCTGAGGATATTGGAATATTTTTATTCTAACTGCTTGTTTGTGTGATTGTGTAGTTCCAAAAACTATTGCTGCTTAAAATTTGTTCAAGAGTTCGATTTTAGGCATTGCGCCAATCCGTAAAGAACAAGTATGATAATATGTTTATTGATATATCACTTCATCATTATCAGCCTTTTTCATCATCCCGCTGCTGGGTAAAGGCCTCCTCTTACACAGAGAAGAATTGACGTAGATAAGGAGCGTTGATAACAATTATTATCAACAATTTAAAAATAAAATAATACCTAATTAGTAAAAAAATCGATATCATTTAACATTCTTTCCCATCTATACCTACAAATACATAATTTGAATACACAAATAAATAAATTAATAGACTAGAATAGAGTAATTACGTAGAGTAATAACACGTTATTTTACAAGTTAACTTGACAACATTAACATTTCGCGTAGATTTTAGCTTTAATAATATTCAAGTTAACTTTAAAAGTTAACTTTACAAGTTAACTTGTAAAATAACGTGTATAATTTCTAGCATAAGCCACGAACTATTCATCGTCACGTTACCAAGTGAGTAAATTATCAGTTAACCCACAGCTAACAAATGATTGTACAGCGAACAACGCGAGAATGCTCTTTGGCAGAAAAAAAGTACGCTAAAATGAAGCGAAAGTGCGCCCTTTTTTTTTTTTTTTCGTGGGAAATCGTCAAATGACCCCTCCCGCTGAGGGTGCAGCTGGAGGGAGTGTCAGACTCTTACTGACTAAAACCCACTATGTTCCTTCTGGAGGTCCCTGTGTGCCAGGGCCGCGGTATCTCTTACGAACAACCCGCAGCCCAAGCAGACCCTGGCCCTTTATGGGCCCCAGCGAAAGTGCGCCCTTGTTCTAACACCAGCTAATCTTTGTTCGTTAGGTGTACACGCCTCAAAAATAAATGACTGTACACCTAGGTGACGTTGCTTATTATAAATAATTGAATAGCCCACCGCTGGGACTCGTAAAATTCTCGCTTCACTACGGTTTTAGGTAATATTGAGCGTTAAATAAGTTAGTAGTATTTTGCTAGGCGCTGTTGTATTTTGGCTTAGTGTGTTGTTTCAGCTTTGTCTGCTGAAGTTAAATTTGGTTTACAATGTACTTAGATTAGGTATAGACGCCAGTACATCAAATTTCTTTAGTACATTTTCAACTTTATCGCTGAATCATAGTATGGTTCAAAGTCGATTGCAAAATTTGATAGTTTCGGGTAGCTTGATGTGCTGGCGTCTGTACTATTTATCAATATGCAATGCGATAATTATGATACTTACGTTTTGATACCTACTTGTTTTTTTTTATTAGATAATAAAAGTGGTTAACTTTCTAAAATCTAAAATGGAAGCATTTTTAACTTTGAATTAAAATTATTTCACTAACTTTAAATGTTTAACTTTTTCATTATAATATACAAATTAGAAAAATCTAGTAAAGTATTAAATAAACTAAAACATAGACAACACGTATTTTTTTTACCATTTATACGTGAACAGAACCGTTGACGCTTACAAAATTGAAACAGACTTATGATTTCTTCAGATCTTTGAATAAACATAAGAGATTTCAACGAATATAAATAACTTTTACTAACAATTTCTTTATAAAGCTAGGTACATATATTTTCTTTGGGTCTCAGGAAAATCTTGGAAAGATCTTTTTCATACGAACATAAATACATTTTTGATTACTGTTGTGGTTATAATGCTTGTACTAACATAATTTATTTACTGTTCATTTTAATAGTAATATATTTTTATTACATAGGGAATTATTAATAGAAGATAAGTCACGAGCCACAAAATCATTAATAACTTATTTTACACGATAGAAAAATATAATTTTTGTGTTATGTATCATCATCTCCCAAGCCTTTTCCCAACTATGTTGGGTTCGGCTTCCAGTCTAACCGGATTCAGCTGAGTACAAGTGTTTCACAAGAAGCGAGAGAGACTGCTTATCTGACCTCCTAGTGTCTAGTATTTATGGATAAAATCATAGCATTATATATATATAGGTACTTCTCTACATAGTATAAAACAAAGTCGCTTTCTCCGTCCCTATGTCCCTATGTATGCTTAAATCTTTGAAACTACGCAACGGTGCGGTTTTTTTTAATAGATAGAGTGATTCAAGAGGAAGGTTTATATGTATAATAACATCCATTAAATAATGGAGAAGTACTGTTATTTTTGATTTTGAGTATTTCTGTAGCGTATTTAGTATCAGCATTGCACCCGTGCGAAGCTGGGGCGGATCGCTAGTTATATTATAAAGGGGAAAAGTTCGTGAGTTTGTGAAGTTGTAGTAGTAATCTGTGAATCTACGGAACTGATTTAGAAAATAATTTATCAACAGAAAGCCACATTATTGCTTGCCGAGGCTGCGGGTTGCTCGCAAGAGTTACCGTGGCCCTGACACATAGGGAGTTCTAGAAGGAACATAATGGGTTTTAGTCAGTAGGTACGTCTGACAATCCCTTCACATGCACCCTCAGCACGTGAATCACGAAAAAAAAATTAAGCCACTTTATTTGGGAGTATCATAGAGGGCCTATTTCACCACCTACGAATAAGTTTCTGATAGTTTACTTGGTAGATAATTTCATACAAATTGTGTTCAATTTTTGAATTTATCTGGTAAATAGTGGCTATTAGGATATTGTGAAACTGGACCTAAATGTTATGGTTCGTGCTTCATGGTATACGTGCCCTTAATACGAGGGTGAAACCGCAAGAATTAGATAGTTCTCAATAAATTCGTTTCACCACGAAGAGATCAATAAATAAAGTCAAGAAAAAACTACAAAAACACAAAGATAATACTACCCCACCTACCTGTATAATACAACCTACTTCATAAAAACATGTAACTTAAACATACATTTCTATTCAGATCAAAGACAGAGAGGAAAGCAAGTCTGAGCCTGTTTCTTATCGCCCCGCATACGGCTTTACTAAAGAAAACGATTTATTAGGGAACTCGAATAAGGCATAGGAATCCAGATTTGCTAAATCACATCGAAGAATATATTTGCGGAATCACCCTCCAAGAAATTTTTCTATTTTGTAAGTATCGCGTAGTTTGGGGGTTTATTAACCGACTTAAAAACGAGGTTCTCAGTTTGACCTGTAAATATGTACATAAATGTATTTTTGTCTACGATTATTTCACGTTTGGCTGAACGGATTTCGATTTTCGGAAAAGTATTTGTTGCATTCAGGAGAAGGTTTTAGTGCTTGAACTGACTCAAAAAAGTAGGTTCTAATTTTAACCTGTAAGTTTATTTTTGTGTTTGTTCGCGCACATCTCCGTTATTGGATTAATTCAAAAGATCTTTTAGACTCATGTCTTTTTAATTATTTACAAACTAATGTGAATTGTAACTTTGATTTGGTTGTTGGTCGCGTCTTCAGCATATACTTTTAAGGAGTTCTCCTTACGATATCTCACAAGAAACAATAAATTTTAGCCATTGTCTTTCATACAATAAATCCAGTTTCTTTCGTCATCCTCTTCATCCATATCCATCCTCATGCATACTAAAGTCCTTCTAACGCTGAACCGGTTCGTTAAATTAATTACCAAACTTAAACTATACTTATACACCTACCAAGTCAATAAACTTTCTCAAATATTTAGTAGAGTACAGACGCCAGCATACAATAATATATCAAATTAATATCCATTCCATAATGTCAAATTTCCTCAATCGATTTTCAACTTTGTCGCTTAAGCATATGGTTTAAAGTTGATTGGGAAAATTTAACAGTTTCGTAGGTAGCTTGATGTGCTGGCGTCTATACATCGTTTGAAACAACTCGTCGAATTTACTGGAAACGCCCCTAATTCCCATTTTGAAGCGTTTAAGGATTTCAAAGCGGTAATACCCATTTAACGTCTATAATAAAATTGGCCTCGGGGTAAATTTCAAATTATTTCGTACAAATTATCTTGGCCCTCGTTGTATCGTGGAGAACGCCATCGATGTACCAGCTACTACTTCGAGAACTCACTAGAAGAATGTTGAACAAAGAATTTTTGTAACCTCTTGAGCTCTTCTGTGCCGCTGGTTATGTTGAAATCATTAATATAGTTAGGAATAGTAGTTTACATGAAAGTTTACACCCTGAAAAACTCAAATAAAAAAGTATGTATGTTAGTATATTATATTCTGCAAAATCTTTAATTTTTGTAATTAATCATAATTAAGGTAATTTTACGTTAAAGAGAGTATTGATATGAATTACTTTTAACAAAATTATTTTGTCACAACAAATAAATAAATAAATAAAATTTATTAAAAACATAAATCACATAAATAAGTAACTGTGATGTCATTCGGGTTATTATATTTACATTACTATAGTATAAAAATGAATCATTGTAGTTATGTGTTGTAATTATAAGCGCAAATCTCAAGAGCAGCTCAACCGATTTCACTTATTACATGTTTAGAATATTTTTTAACATAATATGAGGCTGGATATGAGGGAAAAATAAAAAAAAATGCCTAAAAAGAAAGAAAAAACAAAAGAAAGTTCGCTGGGTGAGATACCTGCTAATGAAACTCATGATCAGATCATCACAGTAACAATATTACGGTACTAGCGGTCGCCCGCGGCTCCGCCCGCGTGGATGTCGGTTTTCGCGACAAAAAGTAGTCTATGTGTTGTTCTGATATATAACCTATAGAGGACCCCCGCGGCTACGCCAGTGTGGATGTCGATTACCGCTACCAAAGCCTAACTTTTGTCGGGATGAGAAGCTCGCGCTCGGACCTCCCGCCTTATTATACCTACCGACCGATTTTATGTATAAGTTTGGTATTTTATACACCGATTTCTATGATTTTTTTTTATAGAATATGTTATAATGTTATCTTTTGTTAATAAGGCATGAGCGAGAATATTATAAACATAAGAGTAAACAAATCAATAACAAATAATCAGAAAGCTCCGAACTGCTAAACTATCGGGAGTTATACGTGTTATTGTGAGTCAACCATTAAAGATAGACATATGCTGTTGTGGAATATTTTTTTGATAATTTTATGTAGAACATTTCCGTCATACATGATTTCTATGTAGCTTTAACCATTAAGGCTGCACACGCGTGAAAGCTTAAAAAATGGTGTAACTTCTCCCGTTTTCCCAACATTTTCCTTCACTGCTCTGCTCCTATTGATTGTAGCGTGATGAAAAGTATCCTATAACCTGCCCAGGAGTATGAAGAATAATTGTACTAAGTTTCATTAAAATCCGTCCAGTAGTTTTTGTTCCTATTAATAACATACAGACAGACAGACAGACAGACAGACAGACAGACAGACAAAAATTTTACTGATTGCATTTTTGGCATCAGTATCGATCACTTATCACCCCCTGATAGTTATTTTGAAAATATATTCAATGTACAGAATTGACCTCTCTACAGATTTATTATAAGTATAGATAATTAATTAGAAGCTTTAATTTTCAACAAAGAAATATCTACGAAAATTTTTCATGCGAACCCTTCTTCCAAAATCGAGATGAAATTTCGTGGTACAACAAAGACCGGCTGCCAACTTCATAATTTCAACTTCGTTAAGACGCTACGAAGTTAATTTAACTAGTTTTTAATAATTATGCAATTTTTAGTTTTAAGCTCCGCAAAGCGGGAATTTTAATGCTTTCGTGGTCTTATCAACTAAATTGGGGTAACACAGGGATTATCTTTGAAGTAATGGTCACTTCAATTTTAGAACTTTTGCTTTTTAAATTCGTTCGTTATTCAATTTAAAAGTTTGAATTTAGGATTTCGAATTTAAAATATTTTCTTTCGCTTTTCAATTTAATAATAGGGCTATTAAAAGTTAGATTAATAAACGGTAGTTTTCATAAAAGTTATTTTACAATGAAGCAGTAATTTTAATAACTTTGCGTACGGGGCCGTAAACCTAGTCATTAGACTTAGTTTTATTATAAAGTTAAAAGCTGCAATAATAGAACTGTAGCGAAATATTAAATTCATCATCATCACAGCCTTCTTTATCATCCTACTGCTGGGCACAGGCCTCCTCTCCCACGGAGAAGGATTGAGCGTAAAACTCTTGCTCAATGCGGGTTGGTGATTTCAGACTTTATAGTTTCCTCGAGAGGTTTTCCTACACCTTAAATCAGTCATTGGTGTCCAAGATAAACTTAGAAAGTACGTATAACTCAGAAATGTTACATTGGTACTTGCCTGACCTTGAATCGAACCCGTACCCTCATGCTGGAAAGGTTGGTGCTTTAACCACTAAGCTACCACGACTACGAATATTAAATTGTTTTCAAGTTTATTTGACCAATGGACCAATTATTACTTATAATTACTTTTTTGACCAATTTCTACGCTACCCGTGACCCAAAGCCTGGCCTTTTGGTCAGAGAATAAGCATTGGCATATAACGTAGCAATGCTGCCAGCCTCTTGGGCACACTCCCAGTAGATAGCGATGGGGACGAATTTTTCGACGCCTTTTAGTTTTTTTTTATGTAAATAATTATGTTATTTTTTTTTTTTTACTTTCTATTGATTCTGTAAATACCTATTTATTTACAGAGTGTAGGCAATTTTATAAAAAAATAAAATATTATTCAATCAAATATTCTACGATTTATATTATTTCTGAAAGAGATTTATTGTAATAAATGGAATTTTAACAACGATAAAAACAAATTTTGTTCTGACCACATGAAAAAATCCCTGAAATTGCATTATTATTATGAAGCCAAGTATTATAACTACTCTATTGTATAGTGGGAATTATAATTCAATATATTATTTTAATGTTCACCAATATTCGCTGGATATAGCGTCAGGCTTTTACCAAATTAAAATATTAATAACGCATTATGGCGTCCACATTATGGGCCTATGGCCTATTTATGGAAATAGGCATGGCCTTTATAGGATTACAGGCTATTGTAATGAGTTTACTAGTGAACATGATGGAATATTATGCTTTAAAATAAACGTTAAAATTATGATGTTGCATTGTTCAATTCTTTGTTAATGGAGCTCATTGCACGGGTTGCTCGATCATAAGGTTAAGCAAAGCTTGGTGCGGTTGGTTCGCGGATGGGTGACCATCTTTTCATGATGAGTTCCTCAGATTTTCAGAAGGCACATAAAATTCGTGACCCATCGTCACTGCTGTCGTTTGAATACATTGGGCAGTCATTAAGAGTAATTTGAAACCAGAAAATCTGACACTTTGTACAGACACCAGCTGGCACTTCAAGCTAACCGAAACTGTAAAATTTTCCCAATCAACTTTAAACCATATTATGGTTCAGCTATTTTGAAAATCTATGAAGGGAATTTGACAGATTATAGTAACTTGATGTGCTGGCGTCTGTACTACATATTTTTCAACAATTTTAGTTAAACTTTTCAACAATTTCACTAATAAAAATCACGACACAACCCTACCATTGCCACACAGAACCTGATATAGACGTAGGTACGAAGTAAGGAGTAACATCGCAGCTACACGTAGGTACCGTGGCACTCGACTCGACACGGCTCCCCAGCAAACAATACCGTCTATACAATGGCAGCGAGAAATTGCAGCCAAGAGATTTGTCCCAAGTCATAGGAGCAAGAGAGTGGGAAATATAGGAAAACATGATAGGCCTTCTTCTTCCAACCGCCAACAGAGATCAACATTGTCCTGTTGGTGTGAAAATCTACTGTGTATTTAGACTCCACTCACATCTTCAAGTCAAATGATTTTGGACGACCTTGGTCGGGAGCGTATCGCGACAGGTTGCGTCCATGGTTGGCCCCAACCATGTGGAACGCCGTCGGCCGACGGGAGACGCAACCAAGGTCATCACTGTAAGCGGTCTTTTTGGATCACGTAGAGCGCGTTTAAATGAAAAAGAGTATATTCAACAAAGATCGTGTTATGTTTCCAAAGTTTGCATTAAAGATGCTTATATAGGTGTAAGTACGTAATAAAGAGAAATGTCACGTGACACATCAGTACTAGACTCGAACTGGCCTTGTAATAAAAACACTACCAGTGAGGAATTGCAGACAAGAGATGTTGCCCAAGTCATGATCGCGAGAGAGCGATAGCGAGAGAAAAAAGGAGAGACAATGGCAAAGAGAGAAAAAACGTTTTCGTCAAAAGAGTGAGAGTAATAAGAAAATTGATTTTGTTAATTATAGTCGGTTAGCCCAAAGGCGAGCTATTGATAAGCTTGTGTTAACACAACCGATAAACTACATATACTTTATACATATACATATGTATATTTATTTACCAACCATAATAAATACATATTATTATAACACACAGACCACAGTCAACAAGACTATGCTCATCATAAATGTCGACCGTACTCCAAATCGAACCCGGGACCCTCAGTTCGGTAGTCCAGCACAATTATCATTGTACCAACGGCGTTGCCGGTTGATATATAAGAGGCCGATAGAATTAATTGCTCTTTCAATTAATTTCGATGGATGCAGTTTTAATTGGGCTAGTTAAACAAATTACCAATCACGTTATATTTACCAAAACAATATGCTGAAATTAATTACAGTTAATTGCTGGCGGTAATTTGCAATTGTCAATTATGTTAGCATACCCACGATGAGGTTTGCATACGCGGTCCCATGGAAAAATATGTAACTATAACAACCACTTATAAAAACTATAAAATCAATTATATATATGAGTATTTTGAATTGCATAAATAGTATAAAAATAACAAAAAAATACGATACTGAAGGTGTAAGGGACATCCATCTGAGGCTCCGAGATTGTTCGCAAAAGTTACCGCGGCCCTGGCACACAAAGACCTCCAGAAGGAACATAGACTCCCTTATTATAAAACGTGGTCTAAAAAAAGCACCAGCTTTAGTAATAGGTTAATACCGCCATCTTGAACAATGTTGATGGCCTAAACCGAGCACTAAACCCGGTACTTTTTAAAACCACGTTTTATAATAAAGTGGAGTGGGTTTTAGTCAGAAAGACTTTGACACTTCCTCCAGCTACACATCCCAATAAAAAAACAGACCTTGATGTGCTGGCGTCTGTAATTATAAATATTTTATTATATTAGTGCTTACGCAAGCTCATCAATAGCTTGCCTTGGGGCCGGAAGGTGTCCCGATATTATTATTTAGGTATATCGAAAAAAATACATTTCTTAATGCGGTAATACACGCTTCATCGCTTCACCTGTGTTGCTTGATTAAGATCGCTAGACTGTTCAATGGAACGTACATAAAATTATGTTTCTACCTACCCCACTCTCTCCAAGGGGATAAGGTAGGATTAAGTTGCAACTGTTTATTTTCCTTTTCTGTTTTAATATCGTGAACTGCGCCCGATATAATAATCTTTTAGTGTACGCTTGAAAAATCGCTATAAACTCGCAAAGTAAACAATAACGGAGTTTTGAATTTTTCATATCGCTTGCTTAAAGTTTTATTTTATTAAACAATGAAGTTTTATAACGTTTGAAATGTTTGCTGCGCTACACGGAACGGTTCAGAAAATGTTTTCAGAAATATATTGGAATGAACTAATGTTTACTTTTTAATGGCTATCGTTTGGACTTTTACACAAAATTGCAATCATTTGCAAACATACTGAACTGTTTAAAAAATGAAGAATGAGCGAATAAATAGTACTAAACCTTACGTGATGTTGACATATCGAACTTTTTGCTGAATTTAAGTGTACTCTATTTATTATCCATACAATTGGGTAGTCGATAGTTGACTAGGTCATTTTTTATTATCAATCTATGATATTAATTCGGTAAATCATCTTAAAATAATGACACTTTAATTTATCATTTTGAATGAAAAACTATTTGAATGAGTTTTGAGTTTTTGAGTAACCGTTATTGACAGTTCATAAACAGTATTGAATTTGACTAGTTGTGAACAATAATAGTATGAATACACGTAGTATTATATATGTATTTACGTTAAAGAAGTTTTATAGAGGGGTCAAACGTAGGACCAAGTTGTTCGTGTAATGTTACACTCGGCTCTGGCTAGTGAGATCCTTTGCCTGAACTTGGCTTGATACGCTACCGCTTGTCTAGATAATATTCTAATCAATTCAAGATACACGTGATGCAATGCTAGCAACATTAGGCTGTACAATACAATGGAACACTAATTACTGATTGTCATGTCAATGCCGCTTGTGTTATAGAACGCGATTCGATTCGGTTCGATTGGCCCATCGCCATGATTAAATTCTAGTAATACATTAGTTACGTAGAGTGATCAAAAGAAAATTATATCAAAATAGCTGTGACCTGCGGTTTCACTAGTACGCCCTAAAGAATATCGTAAAAATCCCCTAAAAAGTCGTGGCCAAGTGGTTAATAAGCCTACCTCTCAAGTATGAGTGTGATGTGAGTGGCATACAGGCACACAGGGACCTTCCGATGGAACGTAGTAGGTTTTAGTCAGTAAGAGTCTGACACTCCCTCCAGCTGCACCCTCAGCGGGAGGGGTCATTTGATGATTTCCCACGAAAAAAAAGGTCAAGCAAGTACCAATGCAACTTTTCTAGGTTTGTATGTACATTCTATGTTTATCTTGGACACTAATGACTGTTTTGGATGGCATGTTAGAATGTAGGTACCGGCTGTCATTGACCATCCTTGGCAGTCATTACGGGTAGTCAGAAGCCAGTAAATCTGACGCCAGTCTAACCAAGGGGTATTGGGTTGCCCGGGTAACTGGGTTGAGGAGGTCAGATAGGCTGTCGTTCCTTGTAAAACACTGGTACTCAGCTAAATCCGGATAGACTGGAAGCCGACCCCAACATAGCTGGTAAGAGACTCGAGAGAGATGATGATGACATTAAAGAATATCGTAGAATCCATGCCTTTGTTTTGCCAGCTTGCAACGCGCGGACAATGCGTAGTAACTGGAGATAAAATCCTTCTACAGCTAAGCCTTTAATGCTGTTGTGTATGTAACTACCACGACTGCGTCGTTGGTCTAATAGACGCAAGAGGTATCAGGTTCAATTCCCGTATCGGGCTGATAATATTTATTCAACCTTACACTTCTTAGCGCTAAAACGATTCGCAGCCTTATTAGAACAACGCTCCTTACAAATGAACGCAATCATTTTCCTTAACAAAATCGGATTGGTACGAATTCAGAGGCCCAATAGAGGAAATTAAATGATCAAAATAACGCCTCCTATCCTGTCGGATATTACTTATTACCGCTGAACGGATAGCCGCTTTATTGTGCATTTATATTAAGGTATTCTCACTGTTCATGATAAGGGAGAAAATCCAGCTTGAAGCGCTTTAATAAAAATGAAATTCAGCATCTGGTGGTTGTTTGCATAAAATAAAACGACTATTGAAATAATACATTGTAAAATTGAAGATAATGTTGCAATAAATGAGTAATTAAAAGCTGATTATTATTCTTGGTGTTACGTTGGTAGTTTAATCGTTTATTATGAAATTGGCGGGTAATGGTTTATTTTAATTTGAAAGTGTATTTTAATAAGATTTTAATGATATTTTATACAATCCATATGCACTGTCCGTATAGAATTTTAAGCGATATATATTTTTTAAACCCTTATATTTTGATATAAGCCGAATTTCTGTAAAAAGAGTTTTAGGGAATTTATGCCGGAAAATCTCCAGCAGGGTAACTATATATGGTTATTTATTCGAGTGGGAAGAGAGGCCGTTCCCTGTCATCTTCGTGCCAGTATCCAAATTCTTTGTTGGGTTGGTCGGCATGACCTCTTTCGGTATATTGTTCGCTCTGACGTTATCTCATCAGTAACATACTTTGTAAGCATTTCATCTTTAACACAATCGATCGAACACATTCTTAATTTGAATGCAATTATGAAATATTTTTGTTTTTTTTTTAACCTTATCAATTTGCATTCTATTCCACTTTCAAATCAACAAAATTAAAAAACACAATTTTTAAACAAAACGGAATAAACTTACTATGGGTCTTGCAAACCAGCGTTCAATTGTCGATAAGGGAAATGAGATGAGCGCGAATGACAGCATCCCGTCGGATATCATTCATTGATGTCCCGCTTCATGTGAACTGACACCGTGAACGAATTCGGTATTGGGTTAATTATGCACTTTACTATATTAACAAACTTATGCATTACATATATGTTTCTTAAATTATATAATACGAGAGATTACCTTTTTGCAAAAATTACGAAAAACGCCATTATCTATTTTTTTACACGTATATACGTAACATTTTTGAATATTGATATCTTTTTTTTTATTTTATTAGGACTTATTATCTACTTACGTGATCAATCCATCCGTATTATACACAACACACAGGTCTAACTCACGATGTAAAAATTATAAAGGCATGTACGCTACCTCTATTTCTCCCGACGTTTCGGCCGAATTACACCGACCGTGGCCACGGGTGGACTGATGACAGCTAGCGGCGTCTCCGTGAAGTGCAGGGTTTCTGAACTACCCTCACTTGGTCGTCACAATTCTCTGGTTTTAAGTTCGTATCTACCCTACACACTACGCTGACCACATCTTTCTGCTGGCTTTGAGAGTCTTTTTCGCGACGATGACACTTGCTGATGACCGGATTCCACGATGTTGATAAGCGATATCCATCTTCACGGTTGAAATTTTTATACTTTCTGATTTCAATCGCTTCTCGCACTATCCTGGAGTAATAGTGGCGATCAGTCGATAACACTTGAGGATCGTGTAGTTCGATCCAGTGATTTAGACCTTTTTTTTGTGGGACATCATCAAATGACCCCGCCCGCTGACGGTGCAGCTGGAGGGAGTGTCAGACTCTTACTGACTAAAACCCACTATGTTCCTTCTGGAGGTCCCTGTGTGCCAGGGTCACGGCATCTCTTACGAACAACCTGCAGCCCAAGCAGATTCTGGCCCTAAATGCCTTCTATGTTGCTGACATCTCTTCGAGGAGCGCGTGGAACAGAACGCGCCACCGACACGGGCCTGTCGTCCTTAGACGTACGGACAATGAGCTACCCACACTCACCGCCCACACAGTGATTTAGACCTCACTCCAGCAAATATTCTTCAATCCATCTGACCTATGATCTGATAGAGGATTTTTTACTAACGCATGCAACTGCATGCGAGCATTCTCCTATGTGTTGATCTGACACGCTCATTCCCAAAATCCCTTTTGCGGCTCCCCTACAAAATCCAAAAAAAAAATGAAGAAGAACAATATTTAAAATTAGAATCCCGATCAATAACGATCAGACACGAAGTCGTGCGATAAGAAAGCGTACTGTAGGTAATCCAAAAGGATAGGTTGCTAGATAAACATCGGGATACGTTCCGTTTCATGTAATTGGACACTTACGTTAATGGATACGTGTACTTGTGATTAGTATAAGGTTACAGTTCGATATGTATTCTTCCCCTTGTTATCGTAATAATAATGAAAGTATATTGTATATATATAGAAAGTGGGGGTAATCATCTTAGTTTTTCTTTCTCGGTAACTACAAAAGGACATTACCCCTAAGAATCAATACACCCTTTTACCTACTTTGTTATGTCCTCAAAAATGAATCGGTGATGAACAAACTGTTGTACTGTATCGTCAATAACACAGATTATTAAACTAGTAGTGTCAGCTACCAAAAACCTATTATTAAAACTTACAGATGCCAGCGAATCAAGCTACTACAATCTATAAATTTTTCTTAATAGATTTTCAACTTTTCGCTGAAGCGTATTATGGTTCAAAGCTGATTGCGAAAATTTGGCAGTATCGGGTACTTTGCCTGACTGTAAATACAAGAATGTCGTGTTAGTTACACTATTTGTAACTCAAGATCTTGTGGACCGATTTGGCCGATCATTGTTGAGGAGGTAACTGCACTTTTTATTTCATTTCCGTACGGGAAGGTCTCTCGGGGCACGAGAGGAAATCGTGGGCGGTAGCTAGTATTAATTAAAATACTTACCTAGATTTATTTTTAAAGACTGGGTTTGTGACGACTGTTAACTAATTTAATTGTATCTAATACCACTTTGTGAGGCTTAAAAACAAATTAATTAATTATTAATTTGCGACCATTTCTTTCAATGGGGAATCATCAAATGACCCTTCCACTTTTGGTGCAGCTAGAGGAAATGTCAGTCTTTTAATAACTCACTGTGTTCCTTCTGCAGGCTTAGCATGGCGATTTTATATCTATTCTGTCAAGAAAAGACAAAGCTCTTTCTGTCAATGTCAACATGTCTTCTGCCCGAGCATGGCGCCACCTGTCAACTCGCATATAATCTAAAAACTAAAACCTTGTTTCTACGGTTGCCATGCTAAGCCTGCTGGAGGTCCTTGTGTGCGAGGGCCGCGGAAACTAGCGAACAACCCTATCTAGGCTAAGTCACGAAAAACCTTAAAGAAAATTTCTATGAACGATAAAGCTCTACGATTTATCTTATTTATTGAGATTGGATATTTGTTTTTGATTTGCAGCTCAGATATTTCACACAGTGTATCATATGTTAGGTTTGTAGGCTTATCCAATCACTGATCGGCTGTCTCAGTTATGTCATCGCCTGTTCACGTGTTTGTATTGGCACTAACACTGATTGCTGTTGTGTGAGTTATTGTTTTTGCGTCGTTATTGTTTCTACTAATATTTGTGGTATGTCATTGTGACTCAATTAGTGTTTGGGTGTCTAGAATGAACGTATTATTGAGGTAAGCAATGTTGGAGTAATTGAAACAGGTATCAATGATATTGATGAAAAAGACGTGACTACGTCACGTCTTTATATAAGTATTACAATTGTAGTAAAAAGTCTTTATTTTGTCATAGTTTACAATATAATGATCACAGTTATTCATGTAACATAGTTAGTAGACCCTGTGTTACAGATTGTTAGACTATTAAACGTTTATCCATTTAACGCAGCACATTTCATAGGTGAGAGATATATACAATGGTACCCACTTAAGCAGTTAAAAATAATGCTTAAGTTTACATAGGTTTTTATTTTTCAGTTTTAATTTTTCATTTTAGTTACACTAATACAAACAATGACAATAATAAAACAACAAAAAAAAACAATATTAGACAATATTCAAGGCATTTTTGTTTGATTACCCTAAGCTTAGGAACTATTTGCACCGATATGTAAAAATATTTCAGTTAGATAGTTTTTCTTTTTTATCTTGAAAGGCCATAGGCTACTTCTTTCCGTGGAAGAAAGTAAATTACGAATAGCAGCTAGGTAAGATGAAGAAGAAATGGGAATAAATTGAAGAAAATACTACGTTTATCCACAATAATTTGGGCTAAGTAGAACAAGTCATCACAGCCTTTTTAATGTCCCCCTGCTGGGCACAGGCCTCCCCTCCCACGGAGAAGGATTGAGCGTTAATCACCACGCTTGCTCATTTCGGGTTGGTGATTTCAGACTTTATAGTCCAGGTTTCCTCGAGATATTTTCCTTCACCTTTAATCAGTCATTGATGTCCAAGATAAACTTAGAAGTAGAACAAGTAAATAATGGAAAAGTAGATTGTTTTATTATAATCAATCAAAACATGAAATCAATTAAATATACGCAGCTTTACTATTTTAACAATAATTTCTGTCACAACCACATCATTTCAATAAGTATTATATTCATCGAATAGGAATCCATCATTGATGGAGCTAAATCCTTGCATAGACCAATGATCGTCAACCACATTCAGATTAGATGGGTTAGATATAAAATTACTTGCTAATTTGAAATCATCCATCCATTGATCTATGCTCGTCATTGATTGCGATGCGTCATGTGTGAATAAGCTCTATAATATGAGTACATATTCTGTAGTGGAGGCAATTTTGTTGGTTTCAAAATGGCTTATTACTATGGAATTTGATTCATGAAGCTTTCTTTTCAGAAATTGTTTTGTTTTCTTAGGTTTGATTGGTTGGTCTTGTTAGTCACTGTAGTAGCAAGCGTCGCTGCTGCTGCCGCTGTGTAAGTCTCGGGTTCAATACCTGAGCTCTTTTTTATCAGGGAAAATCATCATAATGATCCCTGTCGATGCAGCTGGAGCGAGTGTCAGACTCTTATTGGCTGAAATCCACTTTTGATCACTTTGGATGGCTTTTTGTGCCAGTGCGTTATTCTTGCCTAACTCTTGCGAATAATAAGAAGTCTAGATTCCTAATTCACAGGCTTTACAAATTTTCACAAAGCAGCCCAGAGTCTAAAAGTTAGTAGTTGGCATCAGAGAGCACGTAAATGTCGGCCGTTCTTCGGTCTACCATAGATGTGAAAGTAGCAGATGGTGTCGCCAATTTGAATATGGCTTATGAAACGCAGCAAAAATGTCCATATCTGTTTACCAGTCAGTATCTCGTTCACCAGCGAGATGGAACGATCAAGTAAAAGATTCATCATCCTCCAAGTTCTACACGATCGTAAGAGACGCAATAGACAGGAATCAATGGAGGCAGATCATCCGCAGTTGCATGCTAACCACGATCCTCAGATATGAGGGTCCGACCATAGAGAGAGAGAGAGATCTCAGTTCTACCGATGAACTAAATTCATCTCTATGCTGCATTACAATAACGTTGATTTTCATCCAACCAGTACATTATGAAGCATCTTCGCTCCAAAAGTTATGTCTGTGTTACCCGTTTTTGAACTTTGCTGAAGTAAATTTAGCTCGGGAGAGCTTCGCAAACATTTCATATTGAACTACGGTTCCTGGAGTTAGTTTTTAGATCAATCATTGTTACTAGAAGTTTCTTTCGACAGAATTTCCATATCCTTGAGACATAGCTGAGGAATATATATTTAAAATTGGATTTTATTTGAAATTTTCTTAGTTTATTTATTTGTTGGTTAAATGGTTGCTAGAATTTGACCTTGAGAAATCTTATTATGTTTTTTACATTTAATGGTTTTTTTATCAAACTTCTTTCGATATTCGACATGAGTATGTTCAACATTTAGTAAGTGTGACCTCATCTCATGTGTCTTATGGTTTTTTTATCGAACTTCTTTCAATATTCGACATGAGTATGTTCAACATTTAGTGTGTGACCTATCTCATGTGTCTGACTTAATCTGGGTGTTTCTATGTATAATATGTATGTATTTACAAAAAGAAAAGTACTTATATAAGTATGTTTATCAGTTGTCCAGTACCCATAATACCAGCTCTGCTTAGTTTGGGATTAGATGACGTTGTGTGAATGTGTGAGGAATATTACAGTTCCGCTCACGGGTAGAATAGCAGCTTAAAAAAATTACCTACCTATATAAGCTTTCCAGAAATAAACACGTGATAACACATCACAGTATAATGATTATGGATTAATGGCTGCCATAAAAGCAAATACCAACCAACAAATTCGAACCAAAAAGATATAATACCCCATAATATCGCATTTCAATAAATTTACGACCACAAGTCTATTATTTCCATTTGTTCAACACAAAAATACTGCGAACAAAATATAGGCATGTCTGTTTATGACAAGACCATTGCTCACAATGAGAGAACCACATAAATTAGGCTCGAATAAACAGTACATTTATTCCGAACGATACTAGCGACTTATTACCCTGGCAACCCCGAACAAGGGAGAATCACTTCTAAAAATACACAGATACGGATCAAAATCCTTTGAAGGATGAATTGAGTAATCCCAATTGACTAATCTGGAAACACTCTGTCCGCCTTTCGCAGATGTCGATCGATTAATCTTGGCATCGGAATTATTCGGGCTGTTGACTGGTTGCCATGACAACCGGCCGGGTCTGATCCCGGGGTTGGGACATGAACGGATTGATTGAAAAAGATGGAAATGCAATACAAACATTACGCGGGATTTTATTTAAATGAAAATAAAATAAACATAACTTTCCTTGGTCAAAAGCAGAAATTGCAGAGCTACAAATGAATTCCCAACATTGATTTTTAAGTATTTAAAAAAAAAAAAATAGATCCCAAATTAGCTTAAATATTATACAGTACTAGCTGTTCCCCGCATTTTCGTCCGCAACCTGAGAGAACCATTTCCCGCAGGCGGACAAAATACCTTAGTTTTTTCTGACTCTATACTATGTGTCTACCAAATTTTATATAAATCATTTTAGGAGTTTTGGTGTGACAGACAGACATTACTTTCGCATTTAAAATATTAGTTAGTTTCTTTCGTTTCTTGTAAGCGTTTTGTTGAAGGAACTACCTACTAATCTTCAAATGTTATTGAAAGTATATAAAACTTCTAATGGCTCAGAGGTTACACTTTGAAATTCCCTCGCCGTACAGGCAAAAGGGCGAGCCGATCCGAAACCTATACATTACTATCCCACATGCAAATTCCATAAAATAACCCCAACAAAAACGTGTCCCTGCGGATATCCGCATAAATCCGCCAATAAAATATCCGGTTGCCGGTTGTTTATACCGGCCGGTTGCCGAGTTATGACCGCGCTGGTTGCTAAGTAACGACCACCCGGCCAAAACGAATAATATTTTATTTGGTAACGGTAATGCACTCAAGAAAATTGAGTCCGTACGCCGTATGAAATAGGGCATAGCTGAATCAGCGTTTTATTTATTTGTGAAAAATTTTCCTCTGGAGGCGGCACGGGTGTTGCTGAATTTTCATTTGTGCGAAGCGACTTTTTTATTTATGAAGAACACAGACTCACTTAGTCCGGTCTTCGAGCTATTTTTCTCGGACGTGATACGAGACTGCTGGTTGAAGTTCGCGCAACACTCTAAATTGCTCTTAAATAAATTCGCTGTTTGGAAGAAAATAATTTCATAGTGTGAATTGTTTATCGAAACATGAGATACGAATTGAAAAGAAATTTAATATTTGGTTTACAAAAAGCTGCAATGTGAAGGTTATAAACATTGAAAATAAATGTTTTTGTCCCATTATCTAGTCAACAGAAGATAAATTCCCTGATCGGGTAGTATCAATGGACTTCTTCACTTTCCTTGAAATAATACAAAAATTGAGAAGGCCAAAATGTCTGTGTTATAACAAAAAAACAAGCAAACGTGTTTTTAATGACCTGAGTTTTACTATAACACTGTTTAAAACAGTGTATAATATCTTAAACCTTAGTCTCTTACAAAACACCGCTAAAACGAAACGAGCACCAACAAGCTTCATTCATTCTTATCCGTTCCGCTATCCATCTTGTATTTACGTATTTGAATTACAATATTTATAGATATTTGCTTAAAAAATAAGATTTCTAACTCAAATGCTCCTTAGACAAGCCCTTGTACGTCTTAGTTTTAGTCTAGACACTGTCTAAGGAGTATTTAAATGTATTTAATTGTCTAAATATATTTCATAATCACACTTTTTTAAAAACGTGTTAAACGTCTGCATATATTTTTTTTGTAAATTCACAATTTGAACTTAGAATTTAAATAATTTACAAAAGGTTTACTTTTTATTACTTCAAACCTTTTTGATATGACCATTCTTTTTACAAACATTCAAAAGCACCAATCAGAATCGTTCCAATTTAGAATGTACGTTCAAAAATAGCAATCCCACAAAACAATTGGCTATCCCGCTCGGTCCCGGTCCCTCCGCTCGTTAATGTCAGTTCATTATCCACTAAACGGTTTTATATCCTGTGGGGATACATGCATCCGTGCTAGGCTACGTTAATGCGAGTATTAGGACTAGATGGAATTCAATTTGAGACTAGTCCTGTTCTCCTGGTAAGATGGTTTAAAATTTTTGATGCGTGTACTGCGAAATTTGTTAAATATAAATTTTAATGTAGTTGATGTTCGGACGTCGAATTAATAATTTAGTTAAATTTTAATACAAATTATTCAAATAATACTAGTTGTTATATTATAATCAATACTAAAAAATAAAAAATAGTTTTCAGCTTCAATCTATACTAATAAACCTGAAGAGTTTGTTTGAATGCGCTAATCTCTAGAACTACTGGAACGATTAGATTTTTTCTTCGTTTTTAGAGAGACTATTTATCGGAGAAGGCTATGTGCTATCTTTTATCCATATGCGCGAAGTAGTTCCTACGGGAAGTGGCTGAAGTAGCTGAAACTTGTTGTAAATAAAGGCTTTACTTGAAAAAGGGGCCAGTAAGACAAAATGTCTATTTTAAACTACAGGAGTTTATTTTGACGACCATTTAAAGTACCGCAAATAATACAAGACCAACTTCAATGCAACATATAACTATATAGGTACTCGATAATGATAGTCAAAATCTTTTGATTGCCAGTCGTACAACCATCCATAGGTACAAATACCAAATAAAAGTGGCCCTACCACAAACTTTTACAAGTATCTTTTTGAACTAACCTTCCTCAACCTCAAAGTACGGAGTAAATCGTTTGTACTAGTATGAGCACCCTCGTTCTCGACCATTATGTACTAGTAATTGCCTCAGCCAACGTCAACTATATTCATTTTATTTGTTCAACTAATAACGTGGTCCATATATTGTCATCTGTGTTGTTATTTTCTTTATTATGTACTTGTTTGAGTAGACTTGTGGTTTGTTTTGGGTCCTGACGGGGCTGCGGGATTTTTCACAAGTCATCGCGGTCCTGGCACACAAAGGACCAGAAGTAACAAAAGTCGGTTTCAGTCAATAAAAGTCTGAAATTCCCTCCAGCTGTACCTATAGCGTTATGAGACTTTTAATATTTGATGATTTCCCACCCAAATAAAAAAAAATTGCAGTGAATTTCTTTTGTCTGCGTACCGCTGGAAATATTTCACGCACCCAGATGAAAAAGTACCCTATAGCTTACCTCGATAAATGGGCTATCTAACACTAAAGGAGTTTTTACATCGGCCGAGTAGTTCTTGACATTCGCGCGTATAATCAAAAAAGCTCTTCGGCTTTATATATTGGTATAGATACCTACTGTATGCTTCGTGATAGTAGGTATGCCTAACCCCAAAATATTCAGTTTTTATTCTAGCTTTCAATACAATTACGTATCTTACCGGAGTTCAATTTTCAAATCAAAGGAACTAATAATTTAAGTCGTTTTTCCGAGAAAGTACAACAAACACACAGTCATGGTTTCATTCGCTATTTATGAACAAATCCCAAAAATATAAGCCAAGTCGCACCAATCGATGGTTTAAAAGTCACCTCGGCTTAATATACCCAATAACAAAGTCTGATGCAAAAACATCCGAAAAAATCCATTTCTCTGGAGACAACACAATATTTCACTTTAAAAGAAGGAAATATTCTAACAACCGTCATTACAAAAAAAGTGGATCAAACTAATCTGTACCATATACACTTATAGATACAGATACTTATAGAATTTCCGTCCCCATCAGATCTTCATTGTGATCGGTGTATTTTCGTCCAATATTTTATTCCCGGATCGTCCGTTGACGTCAATGACTGTCTTATACCTTTCTATTTTTGGAATAATCGTGACATTATTACATTCTTATCAATCATCTCGCAGTTCCGTGCTTTGGGACGTACAGACGCCAGCAACTCTAGCTACTACAATCTGTCAAAGTTCCTTAATTGATTTTCAACTTTATCGCTGAACCACGTGGGTTCTAAGTTGATTGGGGAAAGACAGATTCTTTATTAGTCCAATAAGAAATATAGTATAAAGTAACTTTTGTTTCTATTTTTCCGCGTAAATATTTAATTTGCGGGCACGATGGTGCTCCAGCCAAGTCAAGCAAAGCGAGCACGGACCTACAATCTTTCCGCGAGCGATTTGCGGCTATTTCTACCTAGAATATATAGGTAAATCTAGAGGACAAATATGTACTTATTTATTTTTCAAATTTTTACAGGTGAAGATTTTAGTTAAAATTATATGTAGAGATTCAAAATCAGTATTCAAATGTATTTTTGTGAATAAGCTTGATACAAAAACATTCGATGCAAAATTAAAACCCACTGCGCAGTTTGTATACTTTTTCATATATATAATTTTTAATTTTGTCAATAGATTTGTCTTTTTTTTGTTGCTAAATAAATCTTTTAAATTATGTAACAGTTAAAATTAAACAAAAGTATAACCACAAAAATGCATAACATTGAACACATAAAATGTTTCCCAATATCGTTAATGATTGAATTATACACTTAACACTGCGTTGTAAAATATCGCCTGGAGCCAATATCGGGACTGAATACGGTCGGATATATTGACTTTAATTTCAACTATGATTTTGTCGATTACTTTGATACGAACAATCAGTGCGTTACTGTAAATTCGGTCGGATATTTAAAGCTTATTTTCCGATAAGCTGGTATTTCGTTTCGTTGCAATTATTATTTACCTTTAAATAAGCCTTTATATGTGGCTGCATGTTGCGTTTTTATGGTAAAAATGTAAAACATTTTTTTTTTTAATGAAAAGCCAAGTTTGGTTTGTGTTCTTATAGAAGACGTGGATGAAACTGCTAGTTAGTGAATCAGCACTATTTATTGGTTAGCCCTTGAAAATGGACCAGCACTTTATTTCTTATTTGTCTCTCCAATAGGGTTTTCGGTGAAAAGGAAGAGTCAACATGGAAAGTTAATATGCTTTATGTCTGCTCTTCATGAATTTATGAAAAAATCACAATTACAGGTTCTATTCCAAGTCAGGCAAGTATCAATATAACTCTTGTATGATTATTTACTTTATAAGAATATAAGTTAGGTAGGTCTAAGATATCTTAGACCCTAGATCCCGATTGACTGTATAAAGGTGAAAGTTAAAAACGTACGCAGGTAACCGAGTTTTTATAAGCGCTCATTCTTCTCCGTAAAATGGCTGGCGATATGAACACTTTCTGGATATAACCAAAAATAATTTGCAAAATCAATTAATAAATGGTTCATTAAAATGTTAATGTAATACATAGATTATCAGGCTTTATTGAGAAGTTGCTTCAATTAATTTTAAATGAATAAATCCTATTGTGACAGATTTTACTGGAAAATATATAACATTTTATGAAATCATTATTTTATATTTCATTAAAATATATACTCGTTTATTTATAAGTGCTATTAAATATCATGCACATAAGTGACCATAAACATTGCCGTAAACTTCACAATTACAAAAAAATCATACTTTTACATGAACGATTTCCACTAACAAAGAATTCACACAAAAATAAACCTTAAGACAAATAGCATTAGAATTAATTTGCATATCAAATTAATTCATGACTCGATGTTGCGTTGTGAAAACGTCTTCCGCAGTAATATAAAAGATTTAGTTGCTATAATATTCATACTCGGGGTTGGTCCATTAACCCTTGCTTTATTAGGGTTGCCTCTTAAAAGGAAAATGTTACGTTTTTCGGTATTCTCAGCAATAACTTGGGAACGGATATTCATGATTATTTATCGGTAATATACGTCCAAAGTTTCGTAGGAAACGTTAACTTGTGAATAAATACTGTGTGTGACCCGATTTGCAAGTATACGATAATATACGATTTAACACACACACTGCTGGAAAAAATAGTACTTAGTGCAAACCTAAATACAAAAGAAATAGATATACTCAAAAATGTTATGTCTCTTTCTATCTTGCTTAACTTTAAATTCGTTCAAAATCATAAATAGACGCTAACGTCAAATTGACTCCTTCATTCATGGACATTGTGATACCTACGACTAATAAGATTAAAACACTCGTCACTCACACATCCCATCCCTAGCTCATCGAGCCAGCCCGCGAGCTGAACCAGTAGCATATAGAAGTCCGTAATAATTACAAATAGATCCAGCCCGTCCCTTTGCTGTCCTCCCCCCAACAACCCCTGAGCCGAGGTACTAACCCCACAGGGGGTGCCCTCAGCGCTATCGTTTTAGGTATAAGTTTAGATGAGCCCCTGGCTGGAGACCTAAAATTCTTTAGGTTCTCAAAAAAAAATCACTCACACAAATATACAAAAAACAGTCAATACTAGATATCAGCTCCAAAATCACAAAATAATCTGTCACCGTGATTCTGACGAGACAAGATTGTTTAGTTTTGCTCCTATGTAATTATTATTTTGTGCGAGATTGTGGTGCGATTTTAAGTAAATGACTATTGCTATTAATGGATATTATGTCTGTGGACATAATTATAGTGTTTGTGTGACTAAATAATAGTGATATAAACATATTTCAGCATTTGTAAATAAAATTTCAGAATATTTTAACCTGACATTGGCACTTGTCAAATTTTCTTCATAAAAGTTTTCATTTAAAAGTATGGAAAGCGGTTGTGACGAAGAGGACGGTAGCAGCCGTCATTCTAGCGATGTGACCGTACGAGCTATGGTATATAATAGAGAAATGATGTCTGATTTAGAAAATAATGACAATGAAGGCTCTTTTAAAATTGGCAACAAAAGGGTAAGGAACGACTCAAGTCCAGATGATGACATTCAGGAAGGAGAATTTACTACGGTGGGAAAACGTGGTAAAAAAGCTAAAGTTACGACTCCACGTTCTGGATTTTCGCCAGGTAAAACGTTTTATAGTGATGATACCGAATATGTGGAAGTGTCAATTACTTCGAAAGAAATCCTTCCGAAACAAATTACGCTAGCGAAATTATTAAGTACAGAGAAAATTCCTGATATTATAAAAGTTGTATACAAAAGTCCCTTTAAAATTTTAATAAGGTTTAAAAGTCATGATGCTGCAGATAAAGTACTGTTGTCTGAAACTTTCAAACAAAAAGGATGGATATGCAAGAAGACTAATGAAGTTGATGTTTCCTATGGCTTAGTGAAAGAAATAGACCTCGATCTCGATGACAGCAGCATTAAGGAGATATTAGATTGTGATGTGGATATTTTATCTGTGAAACGCTTAAGCCGTAGAGATGATGAAGGCAAATGGGTTAAAAGTGAGAGTATTCGCATATGTTTTAAAGGTCCTATTCCACCTACATATGTATATGCGTATGGTATAAGAATGAAGTTATTACCTTTCAATTTTCTTGTAACACAGTGTTCGAAATGCTGGAGATTCGGACATATTAAAGCTTTTTGTCCAATTAAAAAGCAGATGTGCCCGAAATGTGGAGGAGAACACGAAAATTGTGAAACAACTAATTTTCGTTGTGTTAATTGTAAGGGTGATCATATGTCGATGGTGAAAAGCAAGTGCCCGGCATTTCTACGTGAAAAAGAAATAAGAGATATAATGAGCAAACATAATTGCACGTACAAAATAGCTCTCCTTAAGAATAAACAGAATAAAATTGTAGAGCCTAGTCCGAATTTATTCACGGTTGATCAAGTAACTAATGCAGAGGTAATGGCAGGAAAAACTTATTCAGATGTTGTTAAACAATCATTATTACTTACGGAAGATTCTAACAGCGAAGATGATAAGGAGGAGGATGTTATGTCTCCAATTTTGAGATCAAATAAAACATCAGTTCATGCCAAGAAAGTTATCAAACCTAAAACTACGAACGTAAAGAGGCAGAAACGTAAGAAAATTAGAAACCAATTTCAAGACGAGGTAACATCAGAGTTGACTGCAGGCAATATTGAGCATACTGAGTACAAGTCAGGTGATATTTCTCGTAAAAATAATGTTTTTAGCATAAAGAGGTTTTTGAAGAATATAAAAGAAATTTTTAATGCCGACTGCAATGTTGAAACAAAAATAAAATCTATTATAAAGTATTTATTATCAGAACTAAAGTCGTATATTATGAATTTTATAAGTATGGATTTTTTGATGCAGATACTTGGATGCACTAACAATGGGTAACAACTATAATACGAAAAATAGAGTTACTAACATTTTACAGTGGAATGCGAATAGCTTAAGCTCTAAAATAGATGATTTTCAATGTTTGTTGTTACGAGAAAAGATTCATATAGCTGTTGTAAGTGAGACTTGGTTATCTTCTGATAAAATCCTTAATATTAGCAACTATAACATAATAAGAAAGGATAGATTGGACTCATATGGAGGATTATGTGTTATAACTCACAAATCTGTCAAAGTTTTACAGAGGGATTGGGTACATCCTAATCCTAGTATTGAGATGATAGCCGTGGAAATTTTTAATGTGCCCGGAATAAAGAACATTATATCAATTTATTGTCCACCCTCATCAATTACTAATCAGTCAGACTGGCATCATATTTTTGATAGATTTGAAAGTGAAACGTTGATTGTTGGTGATATTAATGCGCATCATATAACCTGGTCAAATAAGACTGATCGACGAGGAGAGTTGGTGTACAACGCCTATTTTGATAAAGATTATATTTGTTTGAATAATGGAAATGCTACAAGAATTAAACTAGTTAATGCAACTTTACAACAGTCTTCTCCAGATGCATCATTTGTTTCTACAGATTTAGCAACAAAAATATCCTGGGAGACTACAAATGAGTCGTTAGGCAGTGATCACATTGTTATCAAAATGAAGTACGGTTATGAATCTACCAATAATTTTATAAAACGACGTAACTTCAAAGAAGCTCGATGGTGTGAATACCGTGAAAAATCGGATGAGATGTTTGCTAATCTAGATTTGTCATTAAATGTTCAAGAGTCTTACAACTTATTTTCATCCAAAATTGATCATCTGGCTGAAGAGACAATTCCATGGATTAAAATTTCCCAAGATCCTACTGTAAAATTTGTACCTAAACCGTATTGGAATTCAGAGTTATCTAAGGCTGTGGCTGAGAGACGTCTAGCATTGGCAAAATTGAGACGAAATCCTATTCCTGATAATTATAATATTTATATTTCTAAATTAAATACAGCCCGCAAACTTATTGGAAGAGCTCGTTCAAAGGGATGGAAGGAATTCTGCACCAGTATTGATTCAGAAACATCAGCATCAGAGCTATGGAGAAGAATGAAATGGGTAAAAGGTGGGAGGTACAGTAACCGTTGTGTTGAATCTCAAAAATGTAGAGAACTATTAGAATCTTTGACACCTGATTTGGCTTGTGAGGAACCTCCATTGTTTATAGCGGGTGCAGGTGCTATGGAAGGAGAAATAACATTGTTTGAATTGCTAAACTGTTTAAAGCGTAAGGACACGTCGCCCGGTATGGATAATATTTCTTATTCTATGATTTTTAATTTATCTCTTTCAGGTAAAAAATTTTTGTTACATATATATAATTTAATTCTACAAACTGGTGTAATACCAAGTCAGTGGAGAAATATAAAGGTAGTTCCAATTCCTAAGCCCGGTAGAAATCCTAATAGTTCTAATTCTTTACGTCCTATATCGTTAATGTCTTGTCCATGCAAAATATTTCATGGAGTTTTGCTAAAGCGCCTTGAGTGGTTTATTGAAAAATCAAACCTTTTGTCTCCTTGTACTATTGGTTTTCGTAGGTCACATTCATGTTTGGATAATCTAACACGGTTGATAACATCCATTCAAATTGGGTTTTCTAAAAATATGGCTACAATTGCTTGTTTTGTTGATATAAATAATGCATATAATAATGTAAATATTAAGCAGATGATTTCTGTTTTAGAAAAAGTTGGGGTGGGGGGTAAGGTTTGTAGATATATCTTTAATTTTTTGAATCAAAGGTATCTACAAATTGATACAGGAATTGATGGTATAATAATAAGACGATCAAGTGTAGGTTTAGCTAAAATTACATTAATTATTTACATTGATTTTTAAGTATTTAAAAAAAAAAAAATAGATCCCAAATTAGCTTAAATATTATACAGTACTAGCTGTTCCCCGCATTTTCGTCCGCAACCTGAGAGAACCATTTCCCGCAGGCGGACAAAATACCTTAGTTTTTTCTGACTCTATACTATGTGTCTACCAAATTTTATATAAATCATTTTAGGAGTTTTGGTGTGACAGACAGACATTACTTTCGCATTTAAAATATTAGTTAGTTTCTTTCGTTTCTTGTAAGCGTTTTGTTGAAGGAACTACCTACTAATCTTCAAATGTTATTGAAAGTATATAAAACTTCTAATGGCTCAGAGGTTACACTTTGAAATTCCCTCGCCGTACAGGCAAAAGGGCGAGCCGATCCGAAACCTATACATTACTATCCCACATGCAAATTCCATAAAATAACCCCAACAAAAACGTGTCCCTGCGGATATCCGCATAAATCCGCCAATAAAATATCCGGTTGCCGGTTGTTTATACCGGCCGGTTGCCGAGTTATGACCGCGCTGGTTGCTAAGTAACGACCACCCGGCCAAAACGAATAATATTTTATTTGGTAACGGTAATGCACTCAAGAAAATTGAGTCCGTACGCCGTATGAAATAGGGCATAGCTGAATCAGCGTTTTATTTATTTGTGAAAAATTTTCCTCTGGAGGCGGCACGGGTGTTGCTGAATTTTCATTTGTGCGAAGCGACTTTTTTATTTATGAAGAACACAGACTCACTTAGTCCGGTCTTCGAGCTATTTTTCTCGGACGTGATACGAGACTGCTGGTTGAAGTTCGCGCAACACTCTAAATTGCTCTTAAATAAATTCGCTGTTTGGAAGAAAATAATTTCATAGTGTGAATTGTTTATCGAAACATGAGATACGAATTGAAAAGAAATTTAATATTTGGTTTACAAAAAGCTGCAATGTGAAGGTTATAAACATTGAAAATAAATGTTTTTGTCCCATTATCTAGTCAACAGAAGATAAATTCCCTGATCGGGTAGTATCAATGGACTTCTTCACTTTCCTTGAAATAATACAAAAATTGAGAAGGCCAAAATGTCTGTGTTATAACAAAAAAACAAGCAAACGTGTTTTTAATGACCTGAGTTTTACTATAACACTGTTTAAAACAGTGTATAATATCTTAAACCTTAGTCTCTTACAAAACACCGCTAAAACGAAACGAGCACCAACAAGCTTCATTCATTCTTATCCGTTCCGCTATCCATCTTGTATTTACGTATTTGAATTACAATATTTATAGATATTTGCTTAAAAAATAAGATTTCTAACTCAAATGCTCCTTAGACAAGCCCTTGTACGTCTTAGTTTTAGTCTAGACACTGTCTAAGGAGTATTTAAATGTATTTAATTGTCTAAATATATTTCATAATCACACTTTTTTAAAAACGTGTTAAACGTCTGCATATATTTTTTTTGTAAATTCACAATTTGAACTTAGAATTTAAATAATTTACAAAAGGTTTACTTTTTATTACTTCAAACCTTTTTGATATGACCATTCTTTTTACAAACATTCAAAAGCACCAATCAGAATCGTTCCAATTTAGAATGTACGTTCAAAAATAGCAATCCCACAAAACAATTGGCTATCCCGCTCGGTCCCGGTCCCTCCGCTCGTTAATGTCAGTTCATTATCCACTAAACGGTTTTATATCCTGTGGGGATACATGCATCCGTGCTAGGCTACGTTAATGCGAGTATTAGGACTAGATGGAATTCAATTTGAGACTAGTCCTGTTCTCCTGGTAAGATGGTTTAAAATTTTTGATGCGTGTACTGCGAAATTTGTTAAATATAAATTTTAATGTAGTTGATGTTCGGACGTCGAATTAATAATTTAGTTAAATTTTAATACAAATTATTCAAATAATACTAGTTGTTATATTATAATCAATACTAAAAAATAAAAAATAGTTTTCAGCTTCAATCTATACTAATAAACCTGAAGAGTTTGTTTGAATGCGCTAATCTCTAGAACTACTGGAACGATTAGATTTTTTCTTCGTTTTTAGAGAGACTATTTATCGGAGAAGGCTATGTGCTATCTTTTATCCATATGCGCGAAGTAGTTCCTACGGGAAGTGGCTGAAGTAGCTGAAACTTGTTGTAAATAAAGGCTTTACTTGAAAAAGGGGCCAGTAAGACAAAATGTCTATTTTAAACTACAGGAGTTTATTTTGACGACCATTTAAAGTACCGCAAATAATACAAGACCAACTTCAATGCAACATATAACTATATAGGTACTCGATAATGATAGTCAAAATCTTTTGATTGCCAGTCGTACAACCATCCATAGGTACAAATACCAAATAAAAGTGGCCCTACCACAAACTTTTACAAGTATCTTTTTGAACTAACCTTCCTCAACCTCAAAGTACGGAGTAAATCGTTTGTACTAGTATGAGCACCCTCGTTCTCGACCATTATGTACTAGTAATTGCCTCAGCCAACGTCAACTATATTCATTTTATTTGTTCAACTAATAACGTGGTCCATATATTGTCATCTGTGTTGTTATTTTCTTTATTATGTACTTGTTTGAGTAGACTTGTGGTTTGTTTTGGGTCCTGACGGGGCTGCGGGATTTTTCACAAGTCATCGCGGTCCTGGCACACAAAGGACCAGAAGTAACAAAAGTCGGTTTCAGTCAATAAAAGTCTGAAATTCCCTCCAGCTGTACCTATAGCGTTATGAGACTTTTAATATTTGATGATTTCCCACCCAAATAAAAAAAAATTGCAGTGAATTTCTTTTGTCTGCGTACCGCTGGAAATATTTCACGCACCCAGATGAAAAAGTACCCTATAGCTTACCTCGATAAATGGGCTATCTAACACTAAAGGAGTTTTTACATCGGCCGAGTAGTTCTTGACATTCGCGCGTATAATCAAAAAAGCTCTTCGGCTTTATATATTGGTATAGATACCTACTGTATGCTTCGTGATAGTAGGTATGCCTAACCCCAAAATATTCAGTTTTTATTCTAGCTTTCAATACAATTACGTATCTTACCGGAGTTCAATTTTCAAATCAAAGGAACTAATAATTTAAGTCGTTTTTCCGAGAAAGTACAACAAACACACAGTCATGGTTTCATTCGCTATTTATGAACAAATCCCAAAAATATAAGCCAAGTCGCACCAATCGATGGTTTAAAAGTCACCTCGGCTTAATATACCCAATAACAAAGTCTGATGCAAAAACATCCGAAAAAATCCATTTCTCTGGAGACAACACAATATTTCACTTTAAAAGAAGGAAATATTCTAACAACCGTCATTACAAAAAAAGTGGATCAAACTAATCTGTACCATATACACTTATAGATACAGATACTTATAGAATTTCCGTCCCCATCAGATCTTCATTGTGATCGGTGTATTTTCGTCCAATATTTTATTCCCGGATCGTCCGTTGACGTCAATGACTGTCTTATACCTTTCTATTTTTGGAATAATCGTGACATTATTACATTCTTATCAATCATCTCGCAGTTCCGTGCTTTGGGACGTACAGACGCCAGCAACTCTAGCTACTACAATCTGTCAAAGTTCCTTAATTGATTTTCAACTTTATCGCTGAACCACGTGGGTTCTAAGTTGATTGGGGAAAGACAGATTCTTTATTAGTCCAATAAGAAATATAGTATAAAGTAACTTTTGTTTCTATTTTTCCGCGTAAATATTTAATTTGCGGGCACGATGGTGCTCCAGCCAAGTCAAGCAAAGCGAGCACGGACCTACAATCTTTCCGCGAGCGATTTGCGGCTATTTCTACCTAGAATATATAGGTAAATCTAGAGGACAAATATGTACTTATTTATTTTTCAAATTTTTACAGGTGAAGATTTTAGTTAAAATTATATGTAGAGATTCAAAATCAGTATTCAAATGTATTTTTGTGAATAAGCTTGATACAAAAACATTCGATGCAAAATTAAAACCCACTGCGCAGTTTGTATACTTTTTCATATATATAATTTTTAATTTTGTCAATAGATTTGTCTTTTTTTTGTTGCTAAATAAATCTTTTAAATTATGTAACAGTTAAAATTAAACAAAAGTATAACCACAAAAATGCATAACATTGAACACATAAAATGTTTCCCAATATCGTTAATGATTGAATTATACACTTAACACTGCGTTGTAAAATATCGCCTGGAGCCAATATCGGGACTGAATACGGTCGGATATATTGACTTTAATTTCAACTATGATTTTGTCGATTACTTTGATACGAACAATCAGTGCGTTACTGTAAATTCGGTCGGATATTTAAAGCTTATTTTCCGATAAGCTGGTATTTCGTTTCGTTGCAATTATTATTTACCTTTAAATAAGCCTTTATATGTGGCTGCATGTTGCGTTTTTATGGTAAAAATGTAAAACATTTTTTTTTTTAATGAAAAGCCAAGTTTGGTTTGTGTTCTTATAGAAGACGTGGATGAAACTGCTAGTTAGTGAATCAGCACTATTTATTGGTTAGCCCTTGAAAATGGACCAGCACTTTATTTCTTATTTGTCTCTCCAATAGGGTTTTCGGTGAAAAGGAAGAGTCAACATGGAAAGTTAATATGCTTTATGTCTGCTCTTCATGAATTTATGAAAAAATCACAATTACAGGTTCTATTCCAAGTCAGGCAAGTATCAATATAACTCTTGTATGATTATTTACTTTATAAGAATATAAGTTAGGTAGGTCTAAGATATCTTAGACCCTAGATCCCGATTGACTGTATAAAGGTGAAAGTTAAAAACGTACGCAGGTAACCGAGTTTTTATAAGCGCTCATTCTTCTCCGTAAAATGGCTGGCGATATGAACACTTTCTGGATATAACCAAAAATAATTTGCAAAATCAATTAATAAATGGTTCATTAAAATGTTAATGTAATACATAGATTATCAGGCTTTATTGAGAAGTTGCTTCAATTAATTTTAAATGAATAAATCCTATTGTGACAGATTTTACTGGAAAATATATAACATTTTATGAAATCATTATTTTATATTTCATTAAAATATATACTCGTTTATTTATAAGTGCTATTAAATATCATGCACATAAGTGACCATAAACATTGCCGTAAACTTCACAATTACAAAAAAATCATACTTTTACATGAACGATTTCCACTAACAAAGAATTCACACAAAAATAAACCTTAAGACAAATAGCATTAGAATTAATTTGCATATCAAATTAATTCATGACTCGATGTTGCGTTGTGAAAACGTCTTCCGCAGTAATATAAAAGATTTAGTTGCTATAATATTCATACTCGGGGTTGGTCCATTAACCCTTGCTTTATTAGGGTTGCCTCTTAAAAGGAAAATGTTACGTTTTTCGGTATTCTCAGCAATAACTTGGGAACGGATATTCATGATTATTTATCGGTAATATACGTCCAAAGTTTCGTAGGAAACGTTAACTTGTGAATAAATACTGTGTGTGACCCGATTTGCAAGTATACGATAATATACGATTTAACACACACACTGCTGGAAAAAATAGTACTTAGTGCAAACCTAAATACAAAAGAAATAGATATACTCAAAAATGTTATGTCTCTTTCTATCTTGCTTAACTTTAAATTCGTTCAAAATCATAAATAGACGCTAACGTCAAATTGACTCCTTCATTCATGGACATTGTGATACCTACGACTAATAAGATTAAAACACTCGTCACTCACACATCCCATCCCTAGCTCATCGAGCCAGCCCGCGAGCTGAACCAGTAGCATATAGAAGTCCGTAATAATTACAAATAGATCCAGCCCGTCCCTTTGCTGTCCTCCCCCCAACAACCCCTGAGCCGAGGTACTAACCCCACAGGGGGTGCCCTCAGCGCTATCGTTTTAGGTATAAGTTTAGATGAGCCCCTGGCTGGAGACCTAAAATTCTTTAGGTTCTCAAAAAAAAATCACTCACACAAATATACAAAAAACAGTCAATACTAGATATCAGCTCCAAAATCACAAAATGGTCCTTTTAAACTAAAAGAAATAAAGAAGCGATGACCCTACCTCCCAACCAAAATTACTTTAATAAAACACGAAAATAAATTTCCTTTTTCAAGGCGAGCCAGGACGATATTAACGTAAAGATACCTACTTCGTTCTTTCCGTTGAGTATAGTTGAGTTTTTCTGAGCATTCTACGAACTGAGCGCCATTTGCTTTTTGCGTTTACTCAGCATGTTATGTATCGTTTTGGTTGTAAACTGTACAATGCATGCGAAGATAGAAATGGCAGCTTCTTTTCATTAAGTGAAATGAAAAAAATGAGGTGTTTACGGCTAGACAAAAGTTCATTAAGAGGTCCCGACTGTGGTTAGACTAAGCTGGTTTCTATTCTATGAAATTAAGTATGGTCACAGTCTAACTGTTGTTAACCTCTAATTAAATATTTGGCATTTGATAATAATGGCGTCTAGATAGACTGTCAATGACAACGTCTGCTCTTTCTATGAAAAACAAACAACCAGCAGTGCAGGACATATTATATTGCCATTCCCTCACTCTTATAGTTTGATGGGACGGCAATCCGACACGACCGGAGAAAGATCGGGCGCAGGGCTGAGATGTTTGTGATCTCCGAGGTACTAGCGTATCAATCTGTAAATTCCATTCTTTGGGCTGTGAGTGCCTATGCTACTTTTTGAAGTTATTAGTACTTGCCAATTAAATCTTGGACACCAATCACAGTTTAAACGTGAAGGAAAACATCACTCGGTGGAGCAAGCGTGGCGATTAATGGTCAGTCCTTCTCCGTGTGAGAAGAGGCCTGTGCCCAGTAATGGGACGATAAAAAGGCTCATGATGGTTCGTATCCAACTACAGACAACAAAATTATTTAACGAGAAGAGTAATAAGGAATTTCCTTTTGTTAAAACTATTTTTAAAATTACAAATAAAATATTCACTTTCTTTTTAAAACAGCAAAAATATTATTTCGCAAAATAATAATCAAAGTACTCTTTGCTCAGAATGGTTCTCGGGAAAAACTGTCGCGTATTCTGAATTGAATTGAATTCTTCGCTATTTTCAATTAACATCTGTGTCTCCGAGGACATTTCTTTCGTTACTAAGGCTTTGTGTCTCGTTGAATACTGTGCTTCCGCTTTGTCTCCTTCAGTTCTCTGGAACGGGGACCTTCCTTTTTTTCTATTGTGTGTATATTTTAAATATAGTGTGGGATGCCCCGGGGGTGTGTCTTAGGTCCTTTTTATATTCTGGTTTTTGGTCTTTATGATTTTGTTAATCTTTCGCATTTATAAAAGAATTGTGTTTATATTTCTCCTTATTTGTGGCCCATAAGAATATTAGCTTAAAATAAATCTATGCCATTTAATAATATTATCAGATTAATATGATATAATCTGAAGTCGTGGTGGCCTAGTGGTTAAAGCACCAGCCTTTCGAGTATGAGGGTGCGGGTTCGATTCCAGGTCAGGCAAGTACCAATGTAACTTTTCTAAGTTATATGTACTTTCTAAGTTTGTTTTGGACACCAGTGACTGATTAAAGGTGAAGGAAAACATCTCGAGGAAACCTGGACTGTAAAGTCTGAAATCACCAACCCGCATTGAGCAAGCGTGGTGATTAATGCTCAATCCTTCTCCGTGGGAGAGGAGGCCTGTGCCCAGCAGTGGGACGATAAAAAGGCTGTGATGATGAGATGATATAATCTGTATCGAGCTGATCGGACCAACTTTTTACCGAGGTGTCTTACTGACTTTTTATAAACCTTGATCATGATAACAGACACTCCTTCTAATAATTTAGAACCTGTCTACTCCAGAGTATTATTATCAAGTTTTGTTGGATATAATACAAAATTTCAATTCACGTACAAAATCCCAAACATGACATGGGATTAATAGCATAAAGCCAAATACCAAAGAACAGCCACTTAGTTAATTCATCAAAAATCCTCGAACCCATACATGTATTTCCAATTACAACTATAAGGTCCTTTTGAAGCTTCCAATCACATAGAACACGAACAATTGCTATGTCTATTTTAACAATTCCCAGAAATATTGGGACTGTTTTAACAGGAAATAGTCTATGAACATTGCATTAATTCTCTTTCATCTTTTAGGTAGTTAGTTGTTATGTTTTGAATCTACATGTACTAGTATTGTAAAGGAGTTTCTTTGTTTGAAAGTGGTAATCTTAGTCTAGTTTAATTAGTAACTTGCCCCATAAAAGAATATTCATTCTTGATAATTCTAAATTGATTCTTGTTGTGGCCCATAGGTTTACTCAGATGTATTTATATTGAAATATTTTGCATTATTTAGGAATGATTATTTTAAGACATTGACTATACCAACAAGAAAACATTTTCAAAGCATTTATTTATTCCAAGTCCTCAAGATATAAATTGAAAAAAAAAAATTGCGGACTTTTTCTCCTTCTTTTCAATCCTGAATAAAGGCAACATTACATGATTTCTAAATGAGGTCCAAGTTTCCCAGGACTTATTCTGTAAGTGGAAATCTTTCAGTTATTATTTAGCTTTACGTGGGACGTGCAATGGAAGAATAAACTGGAAAATATATAAGAGTACTCTCAGATGGATTAAGTTTTTTTTTTTTTATCTTGTATAAAGTATGAAAATGGAATTCTTTTTTTGACGTAAGTAATGAGTTTGACATTGCGAGTTATGTATTCATAGACAGCAGACGAGAGTGTAATATTTTGATGAAAATTACTGTAATTTTTTTGTGATTTTTATTTCTTTTGTGACGGTTTACTATGGAATAAGGTTCTTTAATATTTTGAATTTCAAGAAAGAAAGTCAGAAAGTAAAAGAGTAGATACCGCAGCCCTAGCACACAGAGAACTCTAGAAGGAACTGGATTCTAGTCAGTATGTTTGGTACTCCCTTCAGTTGCACCAATAGGACCATAGGGGTCATACATGATGAAAAAGAAATGTTAGTGAAAGAGTTTTAGGTCATTTTTGGAAGTCTATCATTGGATGATTGGTTGTTTGAATCCATAAGTTTGTCAGAAGAGTTTTAATACCTGATAAAAATTAATAATTTATAAAATACACAACTCACAAAACTTCAGCACAGTTTTTTAAGGATTCTGAATCCAAGATCGAAGATCCGAAAACTAGAAACTGCATTTCAGTGATATATTTACAGTATAATGATTTTTTTAAATTCTTTGTAAATCTCAAAAAATCGTCCATGAAAAAATGTTCTTAAATTTTTGTAAGTAGTGTATTTTTCTCAAATAATCCGAACTACAAATTGAAATACTATTTTAGAAAAAAACACAAACGTATTCCCTTACAAGAGGTTTACGAAATAAAAAAACAAAACTGAAGCATACAACTAGGAGCTAATTCAAGTGAAGAAGTTGTTAGCTCTGAAACTCAAGCTACGCCAGCATTCAATCTAGCTGTAGCCGTGATGGTAACTGGATTTCACAATCGCTTGCGTGTGTTCAAGCAGCTCGAAAAAGATTCGAATTTAAGTAGTGATTTAGATGCTGTACATGAATTTTACGGTCGTAATTTTATATATATCGGTACACCTTTTTCACTTATCGGTCGGTTGGCCTCAAGGTAGGCTATTGATTAGCTTTTGTTATGGGTGCCAACATATCTGATAAATTAAGTATAATTTACAGATATTGATAAATACATATTACAACACCCAACAAACATGCACATCACACAAATGTCGAGGAATCGAACCCGGGGTAGCTTGGGAATACGGGGTGGTTACCATTGCGCCATCAAGGTCATCAATTTTAATTAAGTATTCACTATTCATCTCTCTCCGGTCGTGTCGGATTGCCGTCCCATCGGATTATGAAAGTGAGGGAATAGAGAGTGCACCTGTGTCTTTTCAAATGATTGTGCTCTAGATTATGTCCTGCGCAGCTGGCTGATCTTTAGAGAGAACAGCCGCCGCAGCCGGCAAGCGGCCTGGATGTTCATATACATAATATCATATTTTCGTATACTTTAATTTTGAAGGTTTTTTTTCTTTGCTGTTTTGTTACACTATGCATAAAGAAGATAAACACCAACAAAATAATATACGATAGTATTCTCCGAAGAGTTGAGTAGTTAGTATTATTCTGCAGGAAGATAGTTCTAAGAAAACCTGATGGTATAATACGACACGATGCAAATTCTGAACCAATATTCAAGCCCCTTTGTTTAACCAATGAGAATGTTGATGTGTAAATCTATAAGTACATTATAAAGCTGAAAATTTTGTTTGTCTGTTTGCTTTAACGCGCAAAACACAGGAATTACTAGACCAAAGCCCATTGAAATCGAAGAAGGCTACCTACTTTTTATCCAAGTGGGTGGAATAGCTCTCACGGGCTGTGAAAGAAACGAATGAAATAATTACTCATTCAACTAAAACTACTTTTAGATTTTAATTTTATCTTAACCTATGCCTAAACAGGCCTTGATTATTGTTTGCCTAAATGGGCTGATTGATGTGCTGTACCTATTATATTATAACACCTGTATTTACTCAATCAAAGTAATAAATATTACTTTACTTTACTTACTTTACTTAATAAATACTATCAAATCAAAAAGTTTTATTCTCGATTCTGAAACGAAAGTAAGTATTCACCCCTTAAACTTGCTCAAGATTAAACTCCTTCTTAATTAAAAAGCACGTCTAAAGAAATGCATCTTGCATCCTCACATTTATATTCCACGTACACAGATTAAAGAAAATATTCTTATCCAAGCAAATTCCTCGGCAATCCTTTTTCTGCGCACTCAACTAACGAATGCCGCATCCACACAAAATAGGGGTAATCAATTTTATGACATCCATGTATCTTCGAACTGCACGAATTGCGTTCTTACAACGTATAAAAGTTGTTCTCAGCAATCAGCTGATTAAACCGTACTCAACAAACCGAAATAAGCTTTAAGGCTACACAGCAAAGTCCAACTTCGAATGGGAGGTTTCGAGTTTCAACCTACATACGTGAAGACGGCTTTAGTGTCTATCACGAATTTAGTAGGAAAGGAAATTAGATAAACTGACTATTTCGTTAGTCCTAATATAGTTACGAGTATCGAAGTTAGAGTGGAGTAATATTTCTAAATTAATTGGTATTAGGGGAATTTTGTTCTTATTCGATGTAACTTTGTTAGGAATTCGTGGCGAGTTTGATGTCGCTTGAACTCACGTAATTGATTCCGATGACAGTTTGCCTTGAATGTTCTAATTATTGTAATTGATTTCGCTTTTATTGCTTTGATCTTTTGGTTTGGTTTTCTTTGTAGCTTCTGCTAATGGTTTCACTCGCGAAGTCCAAGGGAAGTACTCCAGGCATACCGACAAAAAGCGTAGCCTATATATAGCCTTCGCTGATAAATGGCCTATGTAACATTGAAATATTTTTTTCAAATAAGTGTATTAGTTCCTGAGATTATCGTGTTTGAGTAAATAAACAAAGTCTTCAATTTTATATTAATATATTTATATTCCAATAGATTAAAAACAGGCCAAACTAACTTTTAGTACTAGACTGCATTTTTGAAAAGACACTGGTGCAAATCATGGATATTTTAAATATTTTCATGTGGTACAATTTAACGATTTAAAAAATAACTCGTAGTTAATTAAATATTATAATTTTTATCCATTTATTATTTAGTGACTAATCTTTGGAAAGAAATAATAATTTATGTTCTTCTTCATTTAAATTAAATATTTTAAATAACATCTATGTTTAACTCAAAAATATCTCTATTGCATAAAACCTTAGACCACCTCATCACAAAACCCTCCCGTATATTTTACCTGACTGAGCGAATGTGTAAAGTGACACCAAGACTGTAGTGTGAACTTGGTCTTACCACCTGTTTAACTTCAGAAATTCCTCGGGAGAATACTTAAATGTTGAACTAAGTATACTAACCGAGTGTCTTCGAGATACTTCAAAGTTTTGATGGAAATGTCTTCTAGCTAGCGTGTTTTTTTTTTTTTATTTGAAGCAGAGTACAGAAGTTAGGTTTTCGAATTTCGAATGAACTTTGCTATTTTGGATGCATAGTGAAATAGTATGTAGTTGTGAAGAGATGAGTATTATTTAGAGATATAGATTAGAGATGAAATTGCTGAGTAAATTAGTTAGAGAGAGAAAAAAATAACATTTATGAGTGAGTCAGGGGTATGACTAAATGTCAACCTTTTTTTAAGTCTCTTAGCTGAAATCTGATGCTGAATAAATTACATTATATTAAGTCTACTCTACCCTGCTGTAGTGTGACTAGAAATACATATCCTCGCAAGTCCATCCGCGTCAACACGGGAACATATTCCCGCACCCGAATAAAAAGTAGCCTAGCGTATGTCCTTTGTCAGGCTTTAGACTATATGCCTACAAACTTTCATTTAAATCGGTTCCATAATTTTGGCGTGAAACACTGACAGTCAGACAGAGTTAGATCCATCTTTTTACAATTATAATCAAAATCTACTTACAACTAGAATAGTTATTAGTTTGACATCCATACAAAGTCATAACTCCAAATACACTATAAATTTCGGTAAACCAAAACCATGTATGCAACAGACATTTAAATGTAGAATTAATTTTGAACAATGCACAATATCCGACACACATTTCACATACCTACCACGTATATAAAATAAAGACATCAATTCTGAATACTCAATCAAAAATACATAATAATATGAAGATATCTAAAATTCATATATTCGAATATCCGAAAATCACTTGAAACAAATCTCTATGTAATAACCGCGCAGACGATAAATTGTTGGAGAGCTCCGCTTATCAGATTTAAATATCCGCAGACCGCACGGAATACTGCAGTCTCTTTTCATATTACTGGCCGGGTCTGATATAATTAGATGAATCTACTGTTTTTGGTGGATAAAGTTACGGGAGGAAGAGATTTTGTCGTCAGTTACCAAGTTGTTGTACTGACGAATGGTAATTTACATATATATGACCATCTCGTGATATCTATGTACAGGCGAAATTGACATTTTTTTCCAATCAACTTTGAACCATAAGCTTCAGCGATAAAGTTGAAACCTATTAAGGAGATTTTACAGATTGTTGTAGCTTGATGCCATTAGCATCTGTACTCAAAAATGTCATGTAACTATGTATATAATGTATAATTTGTGACTAGTGTGCCGATATATCGTGTTGGCGCACTAGTTAATGCATAAGCATGTCAGAAATGTTTTCAACCTGATTTCAGGTCAGGAAATTACCATACTGATACCAATGACTGATTAAAGTTGAAGGAAAACATCTCGAGGAAATCTGGACTATAATAGGCCAAAATCACCAACCCTCATTGGGAAAGTGTCGTTATTAACGCTAATTCCTTCTCCGTCTAAGAGGAGGACTGTGCTCATCAGTTGGACGATAAAAAGGCTGATGACGTGGCGATAATTTGTCATTTTATGCTCAACTAGCCTCCGCCAGCAGTAGAAGTACTTTCCATACCCGGATAAAAAGTAGCCTATATGTTATTCTGATGTATAAGCTATATTGTGGTAAAGTTTCATTCAAATCCATTCAGTAGTTTTTACGTGAAAGAGTAACAAACATCCATACATCCATACTTACAAACTTTCGCCTTTATAATAGTAGTAGGATATAGTATACCAAAGCCAAGAACTTAACACCCATAGCATGCACTTCACTAGCCGGACAACGTGACAGCTTACATAAGCCAATAATAAAGCTTTTACGTTCGCCCCCTACTATATTTCGCGCCAAAACCCAAACAGCCCCATTCTCTTAACAAATTCAATTCCTCGAGTATTCGTTAGTGAGTTCGCTAGGATTATTATCAATGGACTCGCTTGATAAAAGCATCAGGACTGCAATTTGTATTGACTAGACGGACATAATGCCGGATGGAATTATCCCGTGAAAGGTCCGCGGTTTGAGTCTGGACTAACCTGATACACAGACGTACGTATACCTATGTATATTTCCTTGTAAGCTGCGTAAATTGGAATAGACGCCTTTTAGTACAGATGCCAGCATACTAAGCTACTATAATCTGTTAAATTTCCTTAATAGATTTTTGACTTTATCGCTGAAGCATATTATGGTTCGAAGTTGATTGGGAAAATTTGTCAGTTTCGGTTAGTTTGATGTGCTGTATTACTTGTATTGTACACATACTAACATTTCTGTGTTCGAATAAATCACTGTTGTATTTTTTTTCTCTCTTTATTTTTTAGATTAACGATCAATCCTCGTAGCTAATTTTCTTTGTGTGAGTTCTGTGCCCAGCAGTGGGCGATAAGAAGGCTGATGATGATTTTTTAGGGACTTTTATCCTTACAAGACATCCTCAATCATAACTTAAGCTAAGCTTAAACAATATGGTTATTTTCTATAATATAAACTAGTTATTGCCACGTGCTTGCTAGACCTACAAAAAGTGATGTCAACGACATAATGCCACATCATGCATCATTTTAGCTGATGGATTATGTTAGTCATACAAATATAGTATTCAATAGCTATCTTTTATAGCTTTGAATCAGTTTTATGAACTTTTTGGTGTTTAAATTTAGAATTTATAGGTATTTATAGATACAGAATAAAGCCGTGGGTAGAAGCTTGTTAATAACAAATGGTTCAGTGTGTTGTAATTTTGGTTTTATAATAGCTTATTAAGCTCTAAATTACGCGTGGGCTGGGTGGAATGAAAGTGAAGCATAATAAATGGGGCCACTCTAAAATTCAAATTCGAAACTATTATTACCTATCACATTTACAAAATTGAACTAAACATATTATTATACAATTTTATTATATAACCCAATTCCTAATCTTACATACAAAACTTAAACTATTATCTAAAATAAATCTTAATGAAAACTAAAAAACATATTTTGTTTATTTATTATATTCAGATGCCGAGCCTTTTCCCAAGCTATGGGGACGGCTTCAATTCTTAACGAGATGCAGCGGAGTACGCGTCTTACTGTCTGACCTCATCAATACAGTTATCTGGGCAACCCGATACCCCTTAGTAAGACTGGTTGTCAGACTTTCTGGCTTCTGTCTACCCTTAACGACTGCCAAAGATGTACAAATGTCAGACTTGACCAACGAATTTAGCGTGCCTTCCAAAAATAAACGAATGAACTCGTCATGACAAGTTTTTTACCCATCCACGGACCGACCGCGTCAAACGTTGCTTGATCTTATGATCGATCGACCCGTGCGTATGTTACCTGGTCACGGCTCATCTATTTACTATTTTATATGAACTAAATAGTTAGCTAAGTGTTTCTTCTCTTGTGCATACATGCCTGCTGCCTGTTCAAAGACATCACATAAGCCTACCAACAATAATTTGAATTTCAGTCGCCAACATCGTTCGATATTTAGTTGCTCGCTAAAGGGTTTTTGGTACCGTGAAAGCCTAGCGTGTCAATCGTGATCGATTCGATGTATATAATACCTAGTTGAAATTGAATAAAAAATTTGATGGTATGATAAACTTTCGAAGCTGTTTCGACGCGTGAAGCTAAATCTATGTGTTTTGTATTCGCCCCGTATTCTATTGTAAGAAGATGGGATCTTAGGTAAATGATTTTAGATTTTCGCGAATTGTGCACGTATTTTACACAACAAATGGGTCGCGTCAACAATGAACTCGCGATGGTATTATTAAGGTATACGATACCTTTTTTTCAAAAGAGGTATTATATACCTCTATAGTTCCATTGAGAGTAAGACCCGTTTGTTGTGTAAGATCTGATGTTAGATAGCAATTTATGATTTTCTTTATTATTGGCCACAATCTTGTCGCTCAAATTAAGCAGGAGCGTGGTGATCGACATGCTTGTTTTAGATAGATTTATTGATAGCAACTTTTTTTCTATCTGTGAATTTTCCCTATATACATATATCTACGCTACAGTACCTGCTTTCTCCCGACATTTCGGCCAAATTACACCGACCGTGGCCGCAGGAGAATTTCATTTTTTTATTGTGGATTTGGAACAAATCGTTAAAATCTTAAAAACATTTTTAACAAATATATATATTTAAAAAAAAATGGGTATTTTTTTGGTATATAATAAATATGCTGTCTTGTATCTCTCAAACCAAACATACAACAACATCGACAAACATCAAAACATTCCATACTAAACACTATACTGAACTCCGTCCATCTCGGCTGAGCATCTGGGACCCAAGTTATAATCGGAAAAAAGTACGGCTATGCCATGAAACGAGCAAGTTGCGAAGTAACTCAAGTTTTCACGACACTCCACTGGCTGAAGGGGGGGGGGGGGACTTTTAGTTGGTTTTTATGAAGTTTTCAACGGAACCCCGTTTTATCTTGGAGTCGGATCTTTTTGAAGTAAATTTGTTATTAGAAATTTGATTTTCAGTGGCAGGTTGATGAGTACTTTAAATTCGGTTGAGTTAAAAAGTTCTATTAAGGCACTTTTGTTTTGTATGATGCTTGTAAAGGCTTTAATCTTTACAATAACGAGGTAACCAAATTTTTTTCCTCACTTTCAAAAACAAGTTTCTTCACTACATAGTATAAAACAAAGTCGCTTTCTCTGTCCCTATGTCCCTTTGTATGCTTAAATCTTTGAAACTACGCAACGGATTTTGTTGCGGTTTTTTTTAATAGATAGAGTGATTCATGAGGAAGGTTTATATGTATAATTTTAGTATCAGCATTGCACCCGTGCGAAGCCGGGGCGGGTCGCTAGTAAGTATATAAAGTATTCAAACACATAGGTATACATATAGACATACGCCACTTTCCGGAAAAGTTAGACAATTCTTGTAACAAAATGCATCTTAAAACTTCATGTTACCAGCTAAAAATTCACTACATACTTATAGTTTTATTGTCGCCTCGGGAACTAAGTTTGGGATAAAAGAAAGTCTACCGTCTAAGTTTAGTAACCACGTAGGTACTAGTTGTGCTTAGAATGTCGTGTACCACGTTCTAGTTCACAGCAATCGATGTATAGACGTCTTTTATGTAAAATTTTATTTGTATCTTGTATATATTTTTTCAAGCTTGCATTAAAATAAAAAAAAATGAGCCAACATGGAAATATATGCTTTGAATAAATCAGTGATAGTTTCTAAAGTTTTATTTTATGTAAAATTTCTTTTAACAACTATTAAGTCCTATTTATTAAATAATTAATCTGCAAATACTAGTGTTATTATAGCTGAAAATAGACATAATCCTATAATTAAAGTATTTTTCTGGAGGCACGGTAGTGCCCGCGCCAAGACGTGTTAATATTTTCCTTAAATTTTAATTCCATAAAATAATCGTGGAACAAATACCGTGGAACATAATACTTTTTTTTTCAGAAATCAAAGTTTAATAATCGTATTAATTCAAAATGAAAGGGTTTTTTATTACAAAGTAACCACCACTCATCAACACATACTCTCTACGCCACAAAACCATTCACGAACCTCATTCTTTTAATGAGCCACAATAAAGTACGAATAGCCACGATAAATTACAAATAGCCACAGCTTGATCGCGCCAAGGGTCATCGCACTAAACGACTGCCACCGCAGCAAAGTGGTCGCGAACCAGTTGCCATAGGGCAGGGGTGGCAAACTATTTTAGGCAAACATTAAAAGTAGCTTTGTGGAAAATGCAATCAGTACCTGACGTGGCAAGAAAATCGTAAATGTAATTTGATGTCAAGGAAAACTTGTAGTTTTTTATATATGATATCTGAGTTTTAAAGCAGATTATTTCAGACTTGTAAAATTCAGAGTTTCTCAATTATTTTTTTTGCCTGCAATGAATTTAAGATACATTTTGATTTTTTATTAACCCATTGCTGGACATAGGCCTACCCCGTCTTATTTCTACACATTCCAATTCATTGAAAGAAGACGTTCCAGAATATGAGTCATTGATAGGGCAAAAGGCGGTAAAATTAAAATGGAATTGGGCTAGATAGTCAGTCAAATGTATCCGAAGAAAAGAGCCACTATTATCATCCATTGGATACCACAAGATGGACACCGCCGATGAGGGAGACCTAGACATTTAGAAACTAAATTTAAAAAATGCTTAACAAATTAAAAGTGGCCTTAAGTTCAACAACCGCAAAATTGGTGCCAAAGATCATATCGTAACGACGTTCCACACTGTCATGTCCAAATATTTGTAAACGAGCCAATGGTAGACCATCCCTGCTTCAGGCTATCAGTTGCACTCGCAACAAAGAGACGACCACTACCGAACCGCATCATTTAAAATAGTACCCTTATGTTTATTGTAGCGATGATATTGACTCGATTATTTTATCGATTCTACTTTTATCATATCTATTAGTAGTAAAGGAAATTGGTTGCTGGAAAATTGTTTTGTTGTATACTGTTGATATTGTTCGTTTCAGTAAATTAATTGAATGAATATTTTTTAAATGGAATTTTGTGTGATAAAAATCTAAAAGTGTTTTGTTTACTATTTGTACCATAGACAATATTAGTTAATATAACAGATATACGATATTACGAACGATATTATTTTCAGATATTCTTGTCAAGGAAAATATCAGTTTCTATCTCTTTTCCTCTTTTTTGAAGTTGTATTAAAGGAGAAAGATTTGTATACATTAATCATATTTTTTCATCTTCAACTTTATACCTCTAGCTAGGATATATACTATATAATGTTTTGAATACTTCAACCAGCTCGCTATGGAACTCATTTCTGCAACCGCAGCACCGAAGCTGCGCTTCCAGAAGTGATTTTTACGGTGGGCTAACTCAACGATGGAGTAATTTTCCCGCAGAGAAATATTGGTAATATATGAAGATGCAGACACTAATTATGCCGTATTTAATTTTTATTATTATTTAAATAGATTTTTTCAGGTAGATTATATTTCAAAGTACCCAAGGATAACTTTTCCGATACCTTAACCAGCTCGCTATGGAACTCATTTCTGCAACCGCAGCAGTGGAAGCTGCGCTTCCAGAAGTGATTTTTATGGCGGGCTAACTCAACGATGATGGAGTGATTTTCCTGCAGATAAATACTTGAAATATATGAAAATGCGGACATTGGTTATACTGTATTTTAATTGTATATTTATTAAACATTTTTTTTCATCTAAATTACATTTCAAAGTATTCTAGGATAATTTCATCGATACTTCAACCAGCTCGCTATGGAACTCATTTCTGCAACCGCAGCACCGAAGCTGCGCTTCCAGAAGTGATTTTTATGGTGGGCTAACTCAGCGATGGGGAGATTTTACTGCAGAGAAATACTAGAAATATATTATGAAAATGCAGACATTGATTATATCATACTTAACATGTAATTTTTACCTACATTTTTTAGTTTGAAAATCTTCAAAGAGGGTACACTTTACTTCGAGACTTCAAGCAAAAGCTCGCTATGGAACTCATTTCTGCAACCGCAGCACCGAAGCTGCGCTTCCAGAAGTGATTTCTATGGTGGGCTTACTCAACAGTGGATTTTTTTTCCTGCAGAGAAATTCTGGAAATATATTAAGATGCAGATATTGATTGTATCATACTTAACTTGTAATTTTTTTACTACATTTTTAATTTGAACATACTTCGAAGAAGGTTCACTTTACTCCAAGGCTTCAAAGATATAAGCGCGCTATTGAACTCATTTCTGCAACCGCAGCACCGAAGCTGCGCTTCCAGAAGTGATTTCTATGGTGGGCAAACTCAACAGTATAATATTTTTCCTGCAGAGAAGACTGGAAATATGTGAAGATGCAGATATTCACTATGCCATATTTACTATGTATTTTTTTACTTTATTTTAACTTGAATTTACCTGCTTTGAAGAACCCCATGATCATTTCTTCAATAGGTACTTCAACCAGCTCGCTATGGAACTCATTTCTGCAACCGCAGCACCGAAGCTGCGCTTCCAGAAGTGATTTCTATGGTGGGCTAACTCACCGATAGAGTGAATTTCCTGCAGAGAAATACTGGACATATAATTATGAAGATGCAGACACTGATTATGCCGTATTTATTTTTTATTATTTTTGAAGTAAATATTTTCAGGTATAATTATATTTTAAAGTAACCCAGGATAACTTTTTCGATACTTCAACCAGCTCGCTATGGAACTCATTTCTGCAACCGCAGCAGTGGAAGCTGCGCTTCCAGAAGTGATTTTTATGGTGGGCTAACTCAACGATGGGGAGATTTTACTGCAGAGAAATACTGGAAATATAAATGTTGATTATATCATATGTATTTAACATGCAATTTTTAACTACATTTTTAATTTGAAATACTTCAAAGAAGGTACACTTTACTTCGAGACTTCGAACATAGAAGCTCGCTATGGAACTCATTTCTGCAACCGCAGCAATTTTTTAGGCTGCGCTTCCAGAAGTGATTTCTATGGTGGGCTAACTCAACGGAGGAATAATTTTCCTGCAGAGAAATACTGAAAATATTATGAAGATGCAGATATTGATTATGTCATAATAACCATGACATTTTTAATATTTTTTTTTAGTTTCACAACATTCTTTACTTCAAAGAAGGTTCACTTTACTTCAAGACTCCAAAGATAAAAGCGCGCTATGGAACTCATTTCTGCAACCGCAGCACCGAAGCTGCGCTTCCAGAAGTGATTTCTATGGTGAGCTAACTCAACAGTGAAATAATTTCCTGCAGAGAAATATCAGAAATATAATGAAGATGAAGACATTGATCCCACCATATTTTTTTGTGTAATTTTTCCACCTTTTATAGCTAGTATATACCTACTTAGAAGAACTCCAGGATAACTTCTTCGATACTTCAGACAGCTCGCTATGGAACTCATTTCTGCAACCGCAGCAATAGAAGCTGCGTTTCCAGAAGTGATTTCTATGGTGGGCTAACTCATCGAAAGAGTGATTTTCCTGCAGAGAAATATTGGAAATATATGAAGATGCAGATATTGATTACACCGTATTTTATTTTCATAATTATTTAAAAAACTTTTTTCAGCTAAATTACATTTCAAAGTACTCCAGGATAACTTTTTTAATACTTCAGACAGCTCGCTATGGAACTCATTTCTGCAACCGCAGCAATTCATTGAAGCTGCGCTTCCAGAAGTGATTTCTATGGTGGGATAACTCAACGTTGGAATAATTTTCCTGCTGAGAAATACTGGAAGTATATGAAGATGCATATGTTGATTATATCATACTAACCATGTATTTTTTTACAATATATTTTTGTTTGACAACATTCTTTACTTCAAAGAAGGTACACTTTACTTCAAGACTTCAATAATAAAAGCCCGCTATGGAACTCATTTCTGCAACCGCAGCACCGAAGCTGCGCTTCCAGAAGTGATTTCTATGGTGGGCTAACTCATCGAAGGAGTGATTTTCCTGCAGAGAAAATTTGGAAATATATGAAGATGCAGAGATTGATTACACCGCATTTTATTTGCATAATTATTTAAAAAACTTTTTTCAGCTAAATAATATTTCAAAGTACTCCAGGATAACTTTTTCAATACTTCAGACAGCTCGCTATGGAACTCATTTCTGCAACCGCAGCAATTAATTGAAGCTGCGCTTCCAGAAGTGATTTCTATGGTGGGCTAACTCAACAGTGGAATATTTTTCCTGCAGAGAAAAACTGGAAGTAGGTATATGAAGATGCAGATGTTGATTATATCATGCTAACCATGTAATTTTTTTTTAGATATTTTTTTAGTTTCACAACATTCTTTACTTCGCAGAAGGTTCACTTTACTTCAAGACTTCAATAATAAAAGCTCGCTATGGAACTCATTTCTGCAACCGCAGCGCCGAAGCTGCGCTTCCAGAAGTGATTTCTATGGTGGGCTAACTCACCGATGGAGTGGATTTCCTGCAGATAAATACTTGAAATATATGAAAATGCGGACATTGGTTATACTGTATTTTAATTGTATATTTATTAAACATTTTTTTTCATCTAAATTACATTTCAAAGTACTCTAGGATAATTTCATCGATACTTCAACCAGCTCGCTATGGAACTCATTTCTGCAACCGCAGCACCGAAGCTGCGCTTCCAGAAGTGATTTCTATGGTGGGCTAACTCAACAGTGGAATATTTTTCCTGCAGAGAAAAACTGGAAGTAGGTATATGAAGATGCAGATGTTGATTATATCATACTAACTATGTAATTTTTTTAAGATATTTTTTTAGTTTCACAACATTCTTTACTTCGCAGAAGGTCCACTTTACTTCAAGACTTCAATAATAAAAGCCCGCTATGGAACTCATTTCTGCAACCGCAGCACCGAAGCTGCGCTTCCAGAAGTGATTTCTATGGTGGGCTAAATCAACGATGGAATAATTTTCCTGCAGAGAAATACTGGAAGTATATGAAGATGCAGAGATTGATTCGACTGTATTTTATTTGCATAATTATTTAAAAAACTGCTTTCAGCTTAATTACATTTCAAAGTACTCCAGGATAACTTTTTCGATACTTTAGACAGCTCGCTATGGGACTCATTTCTGCAACCGCAGCAATTAATTGAGGCTGCGCTTCCAGAAGTGATTTCTATGGTGGGCTAACTCAACGGTGGAATAATTCTGGAAGTATATTATGAAGATGCAGATATTCATTATACCATATTTAACATGTAATTTGTTACTCCCTTTTTTAGCAAGAAGATTCTTCAAAGATTTTCTGCTTTGCTTCAAGACTTCAAAGCTCATTATGGAACTCATTTCTGCATCCGCAGCAGCTTGTCTTTATCTGCGCTGCGGGTGCAGAAGTGAACTTTATGGTGGGCGTATTCAACACAGAAGATCCCGAGTTCTAAAAGAATGAAGTATGAAGATGTATAATGTGGATTTTGTTTTCTATTTTCACTTTATTATGATTTATTTTATCAAGAACTCTAGCACAAATTAGGTAATATACAAAAATATCAATTAAGAATTCTTTTGACTTACTTTTATATTGAGATTCTATCTCTGACTCCAATCAAAGCGGCGACACTGGAGTCGGAAGATACAATTGAAAATTTGCTATTCATATATTTTTTTAAGAATACTATAACCAGTCTAAAAACTGTGACTTGTTAACCCCCCAAAACTAAAACAACTTAACTGCTACAGTCACAAAGTTCCAATCTATCACTCCCAAGAAATCAACCCAGTCATACAAAATATAAGGGTAACATAATACCAGGAGACGCACCGTGATGTATGGCGCGGTACCCCCGGGGATGAAACTTTGAGCCGGTAAAATCCCCGGGGATAAAACTAGTCGTCGGTAAACAAAAAACTGTGAGGTTTTTGTCTGTCTTGCTCGTGATATACGGGTGGCGAGCTTGGCGCATTTTTCGCTATAAAATTGTCAGACGCAGTTTTACCGAAATTTAAAAAAAGAATGTCAAAATTGCGCGGATTCAAAAAAATATTAATAGAAAAAGAGATTTGTTCTTATTTATAATGATCTTAAATTTAATAATGTCGATGTAAAAAAACATAATTACCTACCAATTTATAGTATGCAAAACAAACAAAAATTATGACAACAATATTTTAGTTTTGCCTTCAAATATTATACAGTCTAAACCCACATCACATAAGTAAACTTAAGTCAAACAATTAACAACAAACTCTAATATATCCCCAAATAATATTCGATAAAATTACTCCGACACTTACAAATTAAGTTTCAACTATACACCGAAAGGCCACCATTTTACAAGTACTAAAACTTTCGCACTTAGTCAACCCTACTAGCCAATTTAATTTATTAACTTGAAACTTACATAATTCAACGTACAGTGAAGCTCGCAAGTTTTGAGTCTAGCCCTTCTAAGTTACATCACTTAAGACGCACCTGATACCGCGACTGTACTTAAGTGACAGATGTGTTGGAGCTCCATTAAGTGCTAACTTGAAGGTGCTTAAAAATTAATACATGAACGAATATAGGGTACCATTGTGTGTGTTTAAGTGCTTCGGTACTTAGCTTGAAATATTTATGTGTTTGAGAGTGAGGTAATGTGCTGACAAACTATGGATTTATATTTATTTGTTGGTTTTACAATAGGTTTGTTGAAAAGGTATTTATAAATATATGAAAAGTTAGAATTATTTTTTGATCTAATAAATCTATTGTAACGGCGAATAGACTATTATCATTGATAACGTTTACTTATTATGAATGACATAATTTAAAAATAAACTTAAGTAAATTAAAGTAGTTTATAGCATATCATAGCTATACGAAACATTCAAATTTTCCTAATCAACTTTGTACCATATGCTTTAGCAATGAAGTTCAAAATCTCTTAAGGAAATTTGACAGACTGTAGTAGCTTGAAGTGTTGGCGTCTATACAAAAAAAAAACTCGCTTAATATAAACACATTTTTCTACAACGTTTTATAAGAATACTACTATAATACTACTACTAACTATACTCTAAATATTTCACATTCATTCTTCAACACATAAAATACTCAAATATACATATGCCAAATTATCGTATCGCCTAAATTTCCTCTTAAAGCCCGAATTTCCGCCGATAGCTGACAATATGAGTTAACTAATCGAATTACTTGGGCACCAAGGGAATCGCGAGCAGATTATACGGATCTTAATTGATGAAACGGCAACAGTATTTAGTAACTCGATCATATTATTGGATCATTCTCAGAAATGTAGCGTGGGTAAAGATAAATAGGGTAAAGAGCCAACCTCTCAAGTATGAGTGCGTGAGTTCGGTTCCAGGTCAGGCAAGTACCAATGCAACTTTTCTAAATTTGTATGTACTTTCTTAGTATATCTTGGACACCAATGACTGTGTTTCGGATGGCACGTTAAACTGTAGGTCCCGGCTGTCATTGAACATCCTTGGCAGTCTTAACGGGTAGTTAGAAGCCAGTAAGTTTTACGCCAGTCTAACCAAGGGGTATTGGGTTGCGCGGGTAACTGGTTTGAGGAGGTCAGATAGGCTGTCGCTCCTTGTAAAACACTGGTACTCAGCTGAATCCCTTTAGACTGGAAGCCGACCCCAACTTAGCTGGGAAAATGGCTCGGGAGATAATGATGTGAATTGATGAGACGGCAACAGTATTTAGAAGGTAACACGATCATAATATTGGATCATTATCAGAAATTTCTCACGTAGGTGCGGGCAAAACCGGGACGGAAGATAATCGAATGTAATAACAAATGAAAAATAGACTGAAATATTTTTTTAGATCAAACCAGTTCCTAAAGAGAAAGTTTAAGGAAATAAACAAACAAATTCAGCTTTATAATTTATTAGTATACCTACATATAAAATACTTACCCACTACTATAGTATCGAAAAATTAAACAGCTTAAATGAATAAAAATGAAAATCCTGTAATATAGTTTAAATGTAAATCAACAGAGAATATTTACTTATCCAATTAATAGGCTATGCTAAATCAGTTCAATTAAAATTTATTCCAATCCAATTAAACAAAATAAATATTTGCTCGATTCTAAATTAATTTCCTGTAACACAAACACTATATCAAAGTGTAATTACAAAAAATTAAACTACGAACCAAAATTACTTCGCAAATACGTGAACGCTAGCTTCAATAAATTGGCTTAGTCCAAACAACTAGTTGATCAAAGTTAGACCAATATGCAAATATCACACGCTGCCGATATTGGCCTTTTGGTGTTGGCGCCAACAAGTTGGCCAAACTTACCAGCTGTGTGAACCAATAGAAAGTTCTAGAACTGCAGAGCTTACCACACCGCCATAAGCGGACTCTAACAAGTACACTTTTAATTTTTTGTTCAGCACATCGTGTGTAATTCAGAAAATGTTTGTTCTAAAACTTTTTTCTGTAGTTCGCAGTAATTTGAAAAAAAAAGTTTTCATTTGGATTTTATTGCGTGATAAATTATTTTATTTTTTATCTGCTTTAATGGAAGATTTAAATAAATAACTACACTTATAGCGTACATTATTAAGGTATTTAGATGGAATCAAGTTTTTTAAAAGTTGAATGTATAATATTTATTATAAAAATTAACTCGTTGTTCAAAAGGTTCGTTTACGTTAATACATAATTAACAAATAATAAAATTGTCTATGAATGTAAAAGCAGTTTCTATTTCTGTATACAAAGCTAACTGACAATATCTCATCTTAAGAATTCATTCTATAATAGTAGAGAAAAACACCATTTCAACTTATTAATTAAGCATAAAAACTATTTGAATTATAAATCCACTTAATTAAATTTAAAGAAGTACTTTAAATCTCAAAACCGTCAGAGAGACCATTAACCTTTCATTATAAAGTAAATACTCTTTATTAAAGTTGACAGTATGAATGCACTGCCTTTGCCACTCGCCCCTAGTGACAAATATCTATGGACTAGACGCAGCAGAGTTATGGCCCCAGGCGCAATGAGCTACTACCGCCGTCTCCTTGAAATACGTCCAGGTTTTCTGCAACTTTAAAATTAAATCTTTTTGCGTGCTTCTAAAGTAGTTTGAAGAAAGAGATCCTTGTTTTTTTTAAGTTTTTATTCTGTTTTTGTCGGGTCAGTTTGATTAACGGTGCATTTCTTATTCTCTGTGAATATTGTTCTCCTTTTTTTTATAACAAAGAGGATTCTAAACTTTCTAATTTACTACCAAAAGAGCGTATACATCAAATTGTTTTATACCAAACTAGCGACCCGCCCCGGCTTCGCACGGGCGAACATTTATTTTACATCTCTAACCATTTAGGCAGCGTTCGCGAGCAATCGTTAACGTACGGCAGTTTTTTCGACGCCTTACTCCACTGTTTTCACTACCACGGAAAATCCTATCTATTTTCCGGGATATAATATAGCCTATACGGATTCGGAAAAATCTCTCTAAGTAATGGTAAAAGAAATTTTGAAATCGATCCATTCGTTTTTGAGCCTATTCAATACAAACATACAAAAGTACAAAGGTTTCCTCTTTATAATATTAGTAAAGATAAATCAAATCTTTCAAAGCAAACCTAATCGCACTTGGAGACTAACAAAAATATAAACAAAACACGCGCGCGTATTCCATTTCTAAATTCAAAGCCATATTCTTTTTTTGAAAACTTACTGGCTGGCGAACGAAACGTCTTTCAAACCACACACTGAATACAAAAATGCAAGTCGAAAACGTCACTTCGTAGTTTCTAAAACCTTTGACGTTGTGTCGACGTCGGCGTTTAACAAAATGGCTGATTCATTTACCGCCAGTAACTCGATAATTACGAAAACGGTTTTTTGTGTGAGTTCTAGATGTTAATAAGGAACTATGTGCCCGTATTTCTATGGTATTCCTTTAATGGTATATTTTAATAGCTTTTACCGGGAATGGAAGCTATAATGACTTAATTCCCGTGTGCAGTAATGACAGATTTTAATGAGCACTAGGTATGCATTGTAGTGAATGTGTCTGGAGTATTTTTTAATTGATTTTCTCTGTTGGTTGTGAAAGGTTTCAGTTTTAGAATGACTGCTTTGTTTGAGAGTGATTAAATATTTTATGTAGGTGAAATTACGACGTTATTTCAATACGTCTTCATTTATTTATTTTTTTCGTGTGAAATTATCAAATGACCGCTCTCGCTGAGGGTGTAGCAGGAGGGAGTTTCAGACTCTTTCTGGCTAATACCCACTCCTCCTTCCTTGTTATAAAAGATGGTGATTAAAAATACCTCTTTTAGTGCTAGATTTAGACCATTTGTTCAAAAATATGGCTTAAAGCTAGCGCTAAAGGCGGTACTTTTTTAATACCACTTTTTGTAATAAGGGGGACTTTGTTCTATCTGGAGGTCTTTGTGTACCAGGGCCGCGATAACTCTTGCGAATAACCCTTAGCCACTGCGTCTTATTTTGATTAAATAACTAAGAATCGTTAGTTTTGTTAACAGTACATTTTAGTTAGGGTAAAAAGAAGTACCTAGTATTAAGTTCTGTCGCTTTGTACCCCTCGATTCGGCGAAAAGAAAAAAACTTATATAAGTTGTTTCTCTTATACGGTGTGTCTTTTTTAAATGTGTCATGTTATATTAAAATAAAATTTCTTTTGTTCCAGACTCAAAACGAGATCACTGCAACAAGACGGTGGAGATATACGAAGACGTATCCTCCCCTCCCGTGACGTCAGAGAACTTTGGGAGGCCTCTTACTTGCACATATAGGTATGTAGCCAGGTTGCGGAATAGAATAGAATCGTATCGATATTGTTTTTGTTTAGATATGGAAGGGGAATTTGGAGTTAATCAGTAAGTTTTTAAAATTACGTAGTAACTGAAACGTTATCTATTACGCTTTCAAATCTGGATATAATAAGAGTATACATATAGTACCTACAGTAAAAATCCCGTTCCAGATCACAAAGAGAAAACCTTGTTCAGACGTCAGCACATCAAGCTACTACAATTCCTGTACAATTTCCTTGATAGAATTTCAACTCGTACAATGAAACATTATGGTTCAAAGTTGATTGGGAAAATTTGGCTGTTTCGGATAGCTTGATGTGCTGGCGTCAACAAGCTCTGCTTATTAAGAATAGGTGATTTTAATCAGGATTAATAAAATACTTATAAGCAAGATTTATTAGAACAATCCCACGAGATCTTCGAACTATCGACGATACTCGTGATATCGCACAAAAATATCGAGATGATACAACTTATTTATCCCCTCCCTATATTCGAAACATGTAGGTCAGTAGCTTACGAACTTTCGAGAAGTTTACACGTACTTTGAACATTTTTGCTGTACAAAGGAAGTGATGATTGATGTTATTTGCTGGGGACTTTAGTTCTTAGATGGAAGACAAACTACGAAGTAAAAGTGGGGTGTATAAAAGAGTATCATTTGAAAAAGTTTTGGGTGCGATGGTAAGTAGTTAGGGTCAGCAATGTTAGATTATTTTGTTTTTGATAGAAGAAGTTTTAATATTTCTGATAGTTTGTTAAATTTTAGATTTCGTGGGAAACTATGAACACTTGGATTAAGGAGATCTAGGTAAATAGGATCGGTTGTGTGATATTCTGTATTTTATTAGTATAGTCAGCAGTTTCACCCCCGTCCTGATAGGAAAATGTACCTTATTCGTTTATTTATAGAACTATTCAAATCGGTCAAGCAGTTTTCTTTTTAAAATAGCGCATTCAAGCAAACAAATAACCTCTTCAGTTTTATTATAATAGTATCGATTTAAAAAGTAGGGAACATTGTTTAAAAAGGAAAAGGATACGCAAGGAACGTTGTCACTCAACACTGTTATTATATTTATATTTTTTTAATCTAGTTTCGGAAGTATTCTACGATCGCACCCGATAAAAAAATACATTATATACATGTATATAGGATAAAAACTAGCCTATAGCCTTCCTCAATATACGAACTACCTAATTCTGAAAGAATTCTTCAAATCGGTTTAGCAAACTTCCTGACAATGTCTTCAGTAAATCAATCAATGAATTTACAACATCTATCTGGAAAGTTTATAACTAAGTAGCTTTTGTACAAAATCTTTGTCCTAATTATGATTAATTTGGGTCACCTAACACGCACTTACCTTGGTTGACCTATTACAGGACAACAATAGGGCTTAATGGACTTGGTTCTTTATAACAAATGACAGGATTAATATCTTCCTCACATACAGGAAGAAAGCGATAAGGGATAAGGCTTAAGCATTTTCGTCGGATATAATATCGATGATAAATTATAGTAATTTATATGAACCAGTGTTTTGTCAAGAGAAAGGTTTCTTTCTTTTGTTTGTGTGGGGGTAACTACCTTAAGCTTTAAGTTTAGGTAACTCCTCTCGTAGTAGTCGTGGTGGCCTAGTGGTTAAAGAGCCAACCTCTCAAGTGTGAGGGCGTGGGTTCGATTCCAGGTCGGGCAAGTACCAATGCAACTTTTCTAAGTTTGTATGTACTTTCTAAGTATATCTTGGACACCAATGACTGTGTTTCGGATGGCACGTTAAACTGTAGGTCCCGGCTGTCATTGAACATCCTTGGCAGTCGTTACGGGTAGTCAGAAGCCAGTAAGTCTGACGCCAGTCTAACCAAGGAGTATTGGGTTGCCCAGGTAACTGGGTTGAGGAGGTCGGATAGGCAGTCGCTCCTCGTAAAAACACTGGTACTCAGCCGAAACCGGTTAGACCGGAAGCCGACCCCAACATAGTTGGGAAAAGGCTCGGGAGATGATGATATGAACCAGTGTTTTGTCTAGAGAAAGGTTTCTTTCTTTTGTTTGTGTGGGGGTAACTACCTTTTGGATCAAAATACCTTAAGTTTTAAGTTTAGGTAACTCCTCTCGTAGTAGTCGTGGTGGCCTAGTGGTTAAAGCACTAGCCTTTCGATTATGAGGGAGCGGGTTCGATTCCAGGTCAGGCAAGTACCAATGTATCTTTTCTAAGTTATACGTACTTTCTAAGTTTATCTTGGACACCAATGACTGATTAAAGGTGAAGGAAAACATCTCGAGGAAACCTGGACTATAAAGTCTGAAATCACCAACCCGCATTGAGCAAGCGTCGTGATTAAGGCTCAATCCTTCTCCGTGGGAGAGGAGGTCTGTGCTCAGCAGTGGGACGATAAAAAGATGATGAACTCCTCTCGTATGCCGGCCATAATAAGACAATAGAAAGTCAATTGTGTCTAGCGCATGTCTGCCCTCCGGCTTACAACGAGTTAAGTATCGCCGCGCACGGGCCACCGGCCACAACCACAAAACGCTGCTACTAGAATATTTCCCGTACTTTCCTGCACACGGCGATTGTTGCGTGTGGCCGCCACCGGCTTCAATTATGTGCGGCTAGTCCAAATAAAATGTATGAAAATTAAAGGAAATATGCCAGTGGCGACGTTTTGTGGTTGTGGTCGGTGGCCCGTGAGCCCTAAAACAATTGCTGCTTCCATCAGCGGTTTTGCCTACGCGACGTGGAAACTACAACGCGCATCCAGATAAAAAGTAGCCGGTCTAGTAGTTCCTGACATTAGCGCATTATAGCAAGCAAATAAACAAATGTTCATCTTTATAGTAATTTTAGTACATCTTTGGCAGTCGTTACGGGTAGTTAAAAACCAGTAAGTCCGACGCCAACATAGTTGGGAAAGACTCGGGAGATAATGTGGTCAATAGGAATACTGGTAACGATATATTAATAACCCAATACTTTCAGCAATTATAAAGAAAAGCACTTACAAGACAGAAGCGGTCCGAGGTCATGGTGTATTTATATTTATAAACGACAATCCTCAATCCTAACTAGTAAAGTTATTTACTAACTAGTAAAGTTAGTAGATATTGTAAATGCGAAAGTGAATGTTTTTCTCTGAACCGATTTGAATGAAATTCGGTACAGAGATAAATAGCTCCTAACCTGGAAAGGGCAACTTTATATCTGGCTATTCGAACTACATAGTTCCCTTAGGACGCGCCTAAAATAACGGGAAATATTTCCTCTAGAAGACGCGAGGTCAAAACTTGGATCTTTTTTAATGTAAAAACTTTTTCTCCGCAGATTTAGAGCATTCCGAGGGTCACCAAAGGATTGGATACTAAGGATCAGATTCAAAAAGTTCAAAGTTGGTACCTTGATCAATGGTACCACGTGCCACAAGGGATATATGCAGGTTTGTATTGGTTTCTTACATTATATTATAGATTTCGATAGCCTATTATTGGTTTAGTAGTCATAAGGCGCGGCTGACTGAGCACGGGGTATCAGGTTCGATTTTCGGGTCGCCGTTCACATAGATTAACAATATAGTTTGGATTCACCAACAAAGTAATAAGGTGACCACCTCTTTCCATATCAGATCGACAGCTTATATTTTTTTATAAAAAAGTTATTTTAAGAATGTAAAAGGTTTTTTACTATGTTCTATATAAACTCATAATTTATTCACAGATTTTACCTTATCATCTGTACATTTTTTGTAGATGTTAATTCTTTATCAAAATCTGTACAAACAATGTGTAATTTGCGAGTCCATTTTCATGCAAAAATGATCCTATCAAAAACAGCAATCCGAAGATATTTTTTCTCCCGTTTCTAATTGTCTCAAGGAATCGTTTCGTTGAAAATGGAGGCAGACGATGCGTGCAACAAAAAGTTTTGAGTCATAAAATCGTGAAAATCAGCCTCTCCTACTAATTGAGACGGCTGGTTCGCTTTAGCAATTCCACTAATTAATTTTTGAACTCGGGTGAAAGAACTCAAAACTCGAAGCGAGCCAATTTGAACGTAATTATTGAATCATTCTACGTTTCTAGATTTGCGAGTTTGCGAACTCCCAACTTTGGTATTCCAATGCGATTAGGATTTTGTTGGTCCGTGTTTTGGATGAAGCATTAGCTGTTATAAATTATAAACTGATAAGATGGTTTATTAAATAATAATTCCAATAAAAAAATGTTGTAATTTGAAAGACGTATAATATATTAGAAAAGAAAACTCCCATCATCATCTTTACTTGGAAACCATGACAAAGGCTATCAAACATATAAGATTTACTTGAATCTCCATAAGGAAAATTCCATGAACTGACAGAGATTTCTGATTACAATAAGCTTAAGCAATATTACTAATTCTCGAAAATTCTCAACACTGTGCAATATATTTGAAGTACTACATTAAGTACTATTAATAGTATATAATAGTACATAATAATAAACACTATATAATAGAGTATTTGTACATAGAAAAAGTAGTAATAAATATATAGAAGTGTATGTAATTGTTGCACAGCATAAGCCCTAACTGCATATCTTTACTATATTTTATTTACAACTTATTTACAAACACTATTTACAATATTAATGGAAAGAAAAATAAAAAATATACATATTAATATAACGAAATCGTAGTTTCGCTTTTATCCGTGAGAGCAAGCCATCATCCCCATTGTCTACAGTAAAAGCGATCGCTGTTACAATTTCCATGAAACTGCCTGAGTCGGATTTGAGTAATATGATATTAGCGTTATTCCATAGTAAAATAACAGTCCTTACAATATGTAAAAGGCTTAAAACCCGAAAACTAACTATCAAACATTCACAGATAGTCGACGGCAACGCAAAAACAGATGTCTCAAACAGAAAAGAGCCAGGGTTGTTCTGCGGAGAAATTGAACAACCACAGACATTTATATCGGAGACCAACTTCGTGAAGATTGTGTTCCATGCCGACAACTTCACTGATCAAACTTACTTCAGCTTCGATTCCAGGTCAGTGGTTGTGTTAAACGGGTTAATTTAATATAGAACTAGAGGGCAGACTAGATTTTGGACTTGAATTATTGAAGTTTGTTGACCAAGTTTTTGGAATTCGATTTCGTTGACGGGTCTTTTGATGTGTTGTGAGGTAGTTCAGCGAAATATTTAAGTTCTTGCTTGAGTATTATTAGATGTTCGATCTAACTACAGAAATAATTATATACTATCTGAAGTAACGGTATAATTTGATGATGTTAATGATAATGTCGATGTAAAGTAATTTGGTCACCAACATTTTTAAAGGTATCGATAACCACACGAACATAGTATATTCGTACAACCCTTTATTCCTATGGTACACAGACTTAATAAGAATTTGCAGTAGTTACATAAATACTAAGTATACTGGATAATCTCATCCTCATAGATAAATAATAATATTCTGAATATCTGACCACAATATTGGGTAAAACAACGCCACAACATAGGAAAATTAGAAGCAAGTTAGCAATTCCACATTTTCCAGTACATACTAATAATACAATAGATAGTGTAAAGTTTCATACATTTATTTTCTACAGAGCTGAACAACAATTCGAAGTATATCTCCGTTACGGCCAACATCCAGAACTGTACCCTAATAGAAGAGGCGAAGTTGTTGCTGGGTATGTATCGTATTTACTGTTCGCTTACCTTTCTATGTTAGTATATGTGGGTATGTTAATGCCATTGTTGGGAGTTTAAGATGGTTGAAGTTGGAATTGCGTAATATAATATTATAAATAATATATATATATATATATTATCAATTGAAGGTCAAATAGATAATTACTTTTTGGGATTCTGTAAATGGTCTTGCGGTCAGTGCCATTGCAAAATGTTTCTGTTGGAAGGTACATAATTTTTTTTGGACTCTTCGACTCTAAGGCCCTGTTTCACAATGTCAGAATTTGTATACAATTATCCACCAAATAAACTAACAGGAACTTATTCACAGGTGGTGAAAACGGCTCTAATACTTATAAAATACAGAGTATTAATACTTATTGGCGTACTTTCATCGCGTAAAAAAGTCCTAATATTTTTACTCATAATTTTTTATACTCGCTAAGTAGTTCTCCATGTATATTTTTACGATGGCACGTTTTAATGTTAACGCTAAAATTTTTATACATTATCTTTTAAGATTCACGTAGACGCAATCTGCTGCACGAGTTACATTGCGAGATGAAGATAATATATTTTTTTTTATACTTACAAAATAAAATTACTAAGAACATTTTAATATTCTTCAAGTTATGTACTTTACGTACGAAGCACTGTCTATTTTAAAGTGTAATTTTTTCTTTTATATAATTATGTCTCATATTCAACAATATAACAGCTCAAATCTTATGCAAAGCAGTAAATTAAACGAAGCTGAAACGGTAACGAGAGCTATAATTAAAAATAATAAATAAGAAAAACAACGAATTAAAGTACTCGGTTTAACTTACAAACACCATAACGAGATCTAATAATACATTCATTTGTGTATTTACATACCCCACGAGTATTGAGGGTGACTTAACTTCACAAACAATACCTTTCACAAAACAAATTGCTTTAAAAACATTATTATTATCAAAACCAGATGAAAGATGAAACAAAACATGTGCGGCGTTCCACAAGGCAGTACCTAGAGGCCGACGTTATTTAAATTATTTGCCAAATTGCGATGCCAACTTCAAAGGGAATTCAAACGTACGTGATGAACATTTTAAAGCAAATCGTTTGGAAAAGCTATTCGGCATTGTCTGCGCTTACTTTCGAGTGTGATCGGTTCAATGTGCTGAGATCACAAAGGAGTTTTGAACTGGAAATATCACGTTTATGTTTATTTAGTGTTGAGCTTGATAGTTTGTGAAGATCATTTTACATGTAAACGATGCATTAAAATGTCGTAATGCATTTTGTAAGCTTTGTTAACTCAATATTCATAGAAAAAAGTCGTGGTGGAATAGTGGTTAGCCTCTCAAGTATGAGGGCGTGGGTTCGATTCCAGGTCAGGCAAGTACCAATGCAACTTTTCTAAGTTTGTATGTACTTTCTAAGTACATCTTGGATACCAATGACTGTGTTTCGGATGGCACGTTAAACTGTAGGTCCCGGCTGTGATTAAACATCCTCGACAGTCGTTACGGGTAGTCAGAAGCCATTAAGTCTGACGCCAGTCAAACCAGAGGGGTATTGGGTTGCCCGGGTAACTGGGTTGAGGAGATCAGATAGGCAGTTGCTTCTTGAAAAACACTGGTAATCAGCTAAATCCGGTTAGACTGGAAGCCGACCCCAACATAGTTGGGAAAAGGCTCGGGAGATGATGTTAACTCAGTATTTAAAATATAAAGGCTGTTAATTATAATCATATTTAAATAACCAAAGGTCAGCCTTTCGGTTATTAACACAGACAACGATAACGACCCATTACAAAATGCTGTAAATTTAAATTACCCATTAACAAAAACGGCGAATTTATTAAAATTTGTTGAATAAAAACCGTAAATAAGTTCAGTAACAGTTAATTCGGCGAATGATAAATTGTTATTTGTTGCCGCCGAATTTTGGTGGCGAAAGTTTTCAATAATTTAGTATCAAATTGTGAACAATTTATTTTCTCGTTTATTTATGACAAACAGAATAATAAGAATTGTATTCAAGCGACAATCGGTTTTAATATTAGTTTCAAATAAATTGTCAATCTCCTGGACGCACTAGTCGACAGTCAAGTCTATAAGTTCTAGGTTGGGTTAATGAAGACGTTGTTTGATTTTTTTTTCCCAATTACCAAAAATGTTATGACATCAGTTCTAGGGCTACTGGTACTATACACGTAAATGCTTAAGTGTGTTTGAATTTTTTTTACAAAAATGACCAGGAAGGTCATTAAATATGAAATTAAAAAAAGGTCCTTCAGAAGGAGTAAGAATCATAAATAATACTCTAAAAAACTACAAGCAGTAAGAAAAAAAAACACTATTCTATTATATTCGAATTTACCCAAAAGAAACATAGATATGCCAAAACAGACATAACCGAACTCCATTGAGTATGTCATATTCCCATACGTCCCATTTGTTTCACTATAACATTGATCGTAAACGATGTGCATCTCGATATCACAATGTCACTACATGTGAGTCTCAGATCTAATGGTTCGACAGACATTCTTGTTCAGAAATATCACATTTAGTTTACGTGCAGAAAATACTTTATATCTACTTCATTTGTGTCGTAGTTTACTTCTATACTATTTGTAGTTTCTTTATACTTAAGTACTTCAGACAATATAAAATTGTCTAAAAAGTTGAACATTCTACAATCTTTTGTGTCAAATTCAGCAATTTTAAGAAAAGACATAAAAATATTGACTGCTAAAATTCCTAGCTATTTTAAAATTTCAAAACAATAAGAAAATGCACGAACAAACCTTCAAACACAGCTTGTAGCGTAAAACAAAAACGATAACGACTACAGGACGTGACTCGAAAGTTATTGATCCATAACCTCGAAGAGCTTTGGCGAAGTCGTGACACCCAATTTCAGTACCAATAAATCACTATCTCAATACTTCAAATCATCACTCGATGGCCACTGCATAAATCAAGCTAGAGTTGCCAATTACTTAAGAGGCTTATCCCGAATGTCGCAAACGTTCTAGAATCATTCTGACTGGCTCCAAATGGCTCCACTTTGGTGGGTACGTGACCGAAATGGCTTATAAATCGTGTTGAATTGTCGGCACGGGCTCACTGCCCACCTATTATTGCAGGCACATTGATTTATGCGTTGTAATCAAGTCCTCGAATTAAAGTGAGTGAGGTACATAGTTGCTGATTCTGGGATTTCTTTTTAAATTGGCGAGCCCTTTTGATGGCGCTCGAAAGGGTGATTTTGGGAATGTTATTTATTTACGTGAGTGTGCAAAAATTTTAGAGCGTATTTTGTTTTGCTGACGCATTTTTATAAATACGTGCGAAGGGTTCGCGTCAATATTTTAACAACTGCAAGTCACGAAGAACAAAACGTCTATTTTTGCGTGATTCAAAATCAAGTCTTTTCTGGTTTAAAAAGCTGCCACCTGAAAACATAATTTCAAAATGCTTTTAAATATCGTTAACAAAAAGGCAATATGTAAATGACATTCAGAGAAAAAAAAAACAACACAGGTAAGTAATTTAACAAAGATAACATACTTAAATAAAAAACTGACTCAACTCAAAGTGCCAAATAATAACTTCAGCCATTTTAAAAACTCAGCAAATCTAAAATTTCACAAAAAAGAAATGTCGGATCCCGAAAAATTAACAGCAAAGATTCTCCAACTAGAAGTGTCTGGGATAATGATTTCGTTACAGCTTTGTAAGCGAATTATCTTAATGAACGAGAGCAATTTTTCTCAGGTCATATTGTGAGAGAGTGTTCCGAGATTGCCGCCTGCAAACGTGTTATGTACAGTCCGCTGCCTACCCTGGAGTGTATCCAAGAAATCTTCATTGCAGGCGAGTCTATTACCGTATTTTATAGTTGAACAGTTATCTGGTGTAATTCCCTTTATTTTAACTTAGTGGTGTTGATCATTGTTTACGATGTGAGATTTTCGATTCATTTTGGCCCACTTTTTTCAAAATTCAATTTCGTATTTATGTAAATTAGGTAGGTACTTCTGAAATCTAAGCAAATACATCAAAATCTTAGAATAATATTTACAGTACCTAAATTAGGTCTTTGAGCCCAATAAATTAGATCGCGTTGAAGTATTCCTTCAAAGTCATGAGGCATAAGCAGAAATTTTGATGAGGGTAGGACTCGGCTTGGACAAATGTGTTTGTTTAGGCCCAGGGCGTTAAGTATTGTTTGTCAACGTTATTTTCCCGGTACAGTTGGAGACGACAGCACTTTACAGACTTTTACGTCAACTCCCAACAGTTTCCCTTTATTATAAAAGATAACACAATACTTGAGCGCCTTAGGCCCAAAAACGGCGAGGAAAAATATAATTCAGTACAAGCCTTGTAGGCTTTTAAATAAATTGAATTCTAACGAGAGGCAATACTTAGAATTTACGTGGCAAACTGGTGTTGACTGGTTAATTTCATGCTCTGCAAGTGCTGACCACTCGACGATCCATTAACACATTGCTTCATTAATGTTGGATCGTGGACGCTTTGACTACATGCCAAGAACACGTTGATGACGCAGTCAGGTAGTGGGCAATCAACTATACTATCAAACATTTACTCTTTATGAAACCTAAAGCATAAATTGATACTCATTATAATGTAATTAAGGAATGATAATAATAATGAATCTAATCATTTTTATCTTTTTCTCTAGATACCATCTAAATACAAGGCTTCCATACATAAAGCTGTACATAGAAAATGAAGAATTCAATATAGACGGACAGCGTTGCGAGAATATCATGACTTGTCCTATGAGACCCATAACTTCTGGTAAGTGGCCCAAATATTTGGAGTGCTTGATTAAAAAAATAAAAGTTCTTTCCTTGTTTTCCTTATTGTTTATTTTAACGTTGGGGTTGCACCAAAATTGCTTTTATACATTTATTCGTGTCTAAGCCTCTTATACGGATTTGAGTCGATAAGACTACGTTAAGTGGTGGTTTTAGTGCCAAGAAAATATTGCTCGATAAGGTTAACGAAATTACGGTTCGATCGGATATTCTACTAAAAATATCTCAAATTACTTCAGGCTCTGGGAACGATTACTTTTATGGCTTCACTATCGATATTCCAGAAATAGACCGCCTCAAAGATAAAATCAGCTTCTCTAAATACAGCATCTTGAACGCCGAGCCTAAGCACGTTTACAGCTGGCTTGAATGGGCCACTTTGCTGATCGACCGGACCAAATCACCAATTCGAACGTTCAATTCCACTAAAAAGGCAATCGAGTCCGCTCCAATGTGTCTATCAGGGTAGGCTTGCATCAGCAAACAGGGCTTCTTGATAAAATGAGATTGCATTCGGTCGTGTAAATAGAAAGCTGGTGTTTGGGTTTGGTCTTTGTGTACCTTTTCCAGAACGGTGTCTGACGTTGATAGATTAGACTGAATCAAAAATAAAACTGGCTGCAGTAGACTGTGCCGCAAGTAACAGACTTTAGCGGTTATTTATTTTTAGAGTTGTAAAATAAGCGAATATTCTAAGTTGATCAATAAAATTTTGGGATGAGTTATGAATAAAATCCGAGATTACCGATAAGCGAAAAGGTTCATTTGGTCTTTGAAGTATTTGTACTATGCTAATAGAAGAAGAGCCTTTGTAAGCCAGTGACAAAGTCCAGTGTTTATTTCCTCCAAATTACAATCACGCAACCTATAAACTGTAAAGAATACAAATCATCCTTACCCCAACACTAACTTATTAAAGCAAGGTGTTATAAGTTATGATACTCATAAATAACAGTTATCCAATAACGGACATTAAATCTATGCGGTCCTGTAACTTGGTCGATATTAAATTCTTAGACCGCTGCGCTCCGCCCGTGTTGAAAAATTGTGTTGTAGATAGTGCGTGATTTGCTTCTGTTCGTTTTATATGAATATGAAATTTGTGTATCGCTAGCTTATATCGCACAGATGGTTTCGTATGAAGTGGTTTAACATGTTCTGACGGGTGATCTGAATTTAAAACGATACTGCTTTCTGTATTAGTGTATTAGTGTTATCGACGGCTTTTTTAAAAATAGTTACCATAAAACGTCGTAATTTTATTTGTAAATGTGTATCCTTTTATTCAGGATCCGAAAACTGTCCGTATGATTATATAAGGATTTATGATGGCAAGGATGAGTCGGCTTCAGTGATTGGCACTTTCTGTGGTATGGGCAAGTTTCCGTACTCCATCATTGGAACTTCGCAAGATCTGTTTGTGGAGTTTGTCAGCTCTCCTGCAGGTAAAGTAACAGTTTTTTAATTATTATTCCAATTTATAGCACTTCGCGTTGGAAATATACTTCAATCTGAAATTTTGAATTGAAAATACTTTACTAAAATATTATATCTAGCTGTCTGTTCTTCATTCAATTTTTGATATCATACCTCATAGGTACGGTTACGTAGTGACTTTTGATTAAACATGTATGTGTAAAAGATCGTTAGTTGACAAGTATTCAAATTTTCATAAGCCAGACTTTTCCCTATTCGTATATCAGTTTCTATTTACCTACTACAACATATTTTTTGTAGTCTAATATTTTATGTATGAATACTTCATAATATTTTTTTGTTAGGTCCACTTCTAAATACCGGCTTCCACTTCAACGTTGGCAACTGGCCTGGTCACGTAGAAGCTCCAGGTTCGAAGGTCGGTACCTGCGACTGGTTGCTCACTGCTGAGACCCTGAAGAAGTCAGGGGATACTGAAGGAATCTTCCTCTCTGTAGCCCATTGGTATCCACCTCATACCTCCTGCACGTATCTCATGCAAGGGTTTCCTGGGCAGGTGGTTAGGTTATATTTTCCAAGGTAAGTTTCTTATAGATATGTCTGATTTTCTAATTATGAACTATTAAAAATGGCCATAAAATAAAATCGAAATTAAAATTGAACCATACTTATATCTCATGTTGAATAATGTTTTGGTGCTAAAAGTAAATCATCGATGTAAACATTGAAAGCAAAACAGCTCAACTCGAGTTTATATTCCCAGTAGGTACACTTCACTGTAATTTGACATTGTTCCTGGTGTAACCAGATTTTAAAATGTCTTCCATATTTTTATTGAATTTAAAATTAAAACCTAACCTATGTCTTTGTCCACAGTTTCCGAATAAACCGCATCGAGTCCCCAATACAACCATGGACTGGTGACTGTGGAGAATCCCTTACGTTGTACGATGCTCCGAGACCTGACGACGCTCGCATCATCAAGACGTTCTGCGATACTTTCAGCAGACCTATGGAGAAACACGATTTTGTGTCCACTGGAAATGCCATGTTTGTGAGGTTTGAAAGCAAGACTGGGAGTTATAGTGGGTAAGTGTTCATGAAGTTCTTAACAAATATACATAAGGCTAGGAGGGTGATAATGGTATTACTAGAAATATATCAACAGAAATTTTAATGGTATATACGAAAAAGCTTCGAAATAATAACATTGTTGATTTTATCAAGGGATTTAATGAATCTTAATACACCTTAGATAAGCTACATTGTAAAGCCACTCTCATTTTTAAAGCTAAGTTTAAACCTTCGCATTCTCAGATCTCGAATAAGCCACATAAATAAAGTCGCTAGCAAACCAATCTCCATTGTATTTTTATTCAAAATCTAGAACCTCAAAACAACAACGATACCAGAAGAACAACACAAACATAATTTATTGCATTCTCCAACGAAATTTCGCGGATTTTTTTATAGCTTTAAACCCATTAAGCAGTCCTAATGATCACGGTTGTAATAACCAAAGGGAATTTCAGCATAACCTACTTCGCTTATACTTGTTTAGGAAAAACCTTTCTTTTGTTTAAATATCATTAAGGAAATGATTGAAACAAATGCAAGGTAGAGATAAGAATTTTCACTTGGTTGTTTTGTAATATGTTCAATTTTGAGTATAACTCAAAAATTCAGAGCCAATATGGGAGACTTTGTTATTTGTCAAAAAACACAAATCCGATAATAGAGTGGCGATTCTAAAATTTGTATTTTATTGAGAGTAGAATTCAAATGCAATAGAAAATCTTTAAAAAGTAAATTTTACTATTCTGAAAATATTTAAAATTGGGGCTGAAAAAAAAAGTGGAACTCAAAATAGTTTGCAGATTATTTATAGCACTAGCGTCCTCTTAGTTTAGACAGAACAAAATATGACAATGATCAAATGAAATATTATTCAACCTAAAAATTATAAAATCATCATCATCACAGCCTTTTTACCGTCCCACTGCTGGGCCTTCTCTCCCACGGAGAAGGATAATTTTAAAATGCACACGTCAAAACCAATCAAGACCTAATTGCAACCATTTATCCGCAGATCATCTCTCTACTACTGGGCACATTACGACTTCTTCAACAACACCCGTTTTGGTGAACCAGTCCAAGGCACAGCTTGCGATGAAATCATAGCATCTTGGAAGCAGAGAGCTGGTAGACTACGATCTCCTTTGAATACTTTGGTCTATAAGCAAGCGTCGCCGGGCGAAGATGTCCATTGCTTGTACAGATTCGTGACAGACAAACGGATCTACGCTCGAGTTATACTGACAGTTTTGAGCGTCAACTTCAAGGTGAGGAGCTTCTATTGCTTTGTCTTTCAGAAATTCCTTGGTTCTATTGATTGATAAAATCGTAACGAAAATATATAGCTGAAATATTAAAATTTGATTACGATAACATTATTGGATAGTATACTTAACTTAAAAAAAAATTAAAAGCAAATAGCCATAATACGTCTTAAACTTCATGTCCAGACGCCAGCACATCAAGCTACCTAAAACTGTCAAATTTTCCTAATTAACTTTGAAGCATATAGTTCAGCAATAAAGGCGAAAATCTAATAAGGAAATTTGACAGATTGTAGTAGCTTTACATGCTGGCGTCTGTAAATGTTTGCATAATTTTTTTTATGTAAAAAAATCTGGTATCACCAAAATATTACACCGGCTGATAGAAACAAAACGAAATTTAAAAAATCTATGGAACCAGTGGAAAATACTGGCCCAAAATCCCGTATGAAGCTTAAACTCGGGCAAAAGGAAAATTCAAAATCAATACATACCAAAAAGGTTTTATGCACGAGCCCAGTCGGCAGTCTTTGAAAAGATTTTTGTTCAAATTTTAATGAATATAATCCTACGCTACGTAACGTAAAATAACACATGAGAATAATATCATGTTGCCAGCATTATAATTATGCTCAGCAATAATATAAAAAATACGAGACAGAAATCGTTATGCGCATACAATATTTTATAATGGAATTTATGTCATCCATTATAACCTTAACTTTATTAAGGTCGATATTAAAATAAAAATCAATAAAACCCTATCTGACCTCAGTTTTAAATAGCTTAATTATATTTATCTTAAATAAAGAACTTTTCCAATAGTTTAATCGGAGTAATCGACCTATATATATTTCCTTAATAAGCTTTTCGTTAACACTTCCTAAAGTAAAATATTTAGACAGTCCAAAATTAGACATTTAATTGATGGCTTTTTTCAATATAACCTTTAAGTTAAAGATACTAAAGAAAAAGCAGCCAAATTTTATGTTGGCTAGACTGGATTTAATTTCAATCCAAGTTGTGCAGTAATAAAATATTTTATTTAATCTCGTCCATAATATACATACATAATATATTTAGAAATCTTAAGTCACTTCACTCAAATGAATATAGATTCTCAGGAGATCTGTTTAATTCTTAGTAAAACTTGCAAGTGCTTTTTTGATAGAAACAATTGAAGATTATAGAAACTCATTGCAGAGAGTTCTCAAAGCACCCGTACTAACGTAGCTACAAAGAAGTGGGTGTAGCATTTAATATTAGTATTATAGAAGAGGGTGACTAATTAGTTCTAAGACAAGACATAGCACCCACGCAATTCTTTTTCCAGAAATTTCAAGTAATTTGATGTTTATGAACGTGTTCCTAAGCATTAATACTCATTACGTAATTTTTGCTGTCAAATTTGCTAAACTATACTTTTCTTATAGGAACACCCCTACACTACAGTATCCTGTCAAAACTGTTACGAGGACCGCGCAGACAAGCTAATCATTTGGGAGCCTTATCCAGCCGGGAAGTCACCTAACGTCACTGCACCAGGAGTAAGCACCACACCACTCCCACTTCATTTAGCTGTCCAGAGGTCACTTGGATCCTGTTTATGCGCTAAACATGCAAACGCCGTATCGAGAGCAAGACCATATAGGGTTGTCTCATCAGGTGGAAGCTTGAACCTTCAACTGATAGTTGACAATGCCCATGCAGCTGCCTCCTACTTCAAAAACCCGTCCCCACTATTTGAAGCCCGCTATGAATTTGTCCATGGCCCACTTTGTGGTCCAGCAGTTTTGGCAGCTGCCTCAGACGGCGAAATTGTATACCCACATTTGGAAGCTTTGGGCTACATGGAACCACCAAAGAGGATTCAGTGCATTTGGGATCTAGAGATTGAAGAAAAGAGGGATATATGGTTGCACTTCGAAAGCATTAAGTTTGCGTCACGCCATTGTGAGGACGGTAACATTCAGATCTATTTACCAGGACGATTAGATCCTTATCTGTCTGTATGTGGTGATAATGTATCAGAAACCGAAAAACTGCCAATATTATCAGCCGGTGAACTAGGATTCGAGTCTTTAGATGACCCATTAGTAATTGAAAAGGAAAAGACGAGATCTATTCGTATAGTCTTCATCGGTAGTGCGTCCCCAGCACGAGCCGCCTTCAAAATCGCTTGGACTGGATTGTACCATTTACCTAAGAATTCTGACGGAACATTAATGACGTCACGATTAACTGATGGAGAAACGAAATCATCTGATTCAGGTCACGGCTGTGATTTCATATGTCCCGGTGAAGCTTTGTGCATACCAGCTAGATTAATCTGCAACGGTGTTGTTAACTGTCCAAACGTGACATCAGGTGATCGCAAATTCTGGACAGCTGAAGAAAAGAGAGCCAGAGAAGCATACTCTGAAGACAGTCTCCGCCGACTAGGATATTTGGACTTGTTGGGAGGACTTCCATTAGGTCAGCTTCATGATGAAGCGCCAGAGCTATGTGCAAAGGCGAGGAGTATTGGAGGTGGCGATTGGACCGCACCTGCCTTAGGTGCTGGGTTAGCCATTGCTATCGGCGTGTGTGCGCTGGGCGCGGCGTGGCGCCTGTGCTGCCGCAAGCGGTCGCCAGACGAGGAGTCGCTGGACTACTGACACGCGGCCCGCGGTGCGCCGCACGCACCGCCGTCGCTGCACTCGCGCTCCACGTCCCGCGACCTGCCGATGGACTGGAGCCTCCATTGACAGACGCTATATTGAGCGCCGGAGCCCTCCTTTGTTGATTACTGAGAACCAAGTTCTTAACATGTTATTGTTACCCGGATAATAGTGAATAACAAATACCTAAGAATTCACACTCCTGTCAATTTTCACTAAGAATGTTTCTATATTAAACTCTGTATAAATATAGCTGCGAGCAGATTGAGAATTGTTGCGTGTTGGAAGCGAATTTTGGTAATGTACAAAATTTACGATTGCGGTAGATCGTTGGATCAACCTAATTTGTTAACAACGATGGATGGTGTAGCCAAAAATTTCTTTGTTACTGCTCGGAGCTGTCATTACATTTCTACTCTACCTAAGTACGCCAATTTTGAATGTACTTTATTGAATGCAAATATTTACCGTGTTTAATTTTAGGAGGGTAAGTTGCCTGGCGCTCAAGTTGACGGCGTTGTTTTGTAATTACTGTATATACCCTTATACCTAAATTAAACCTAACGTTAATTGATGCTTCAAACGAACGATCATAGGTTAGGGCAAGGTGATAGTAGCCAAACAGTTAAGTCATTATCAATTTAGGTAGTAATAGTTGTAATGTTTTTATAACACGGCATAAGTATTCCTGATACAAACAGAGCTAATGGGTTCAATTTTATGATTTTTGGACTCATTATTTTAAACATCAATTTGACTTCTAACATAAAGTGCTCGTTAAAAGATCGCCATTTCCTAATTTTCGTGAAGATCAGTATCCTAAACAGAAGAAGAACCTCCTTTAACCTTATCATTGTCTCCCAAATCAGTATTTGATATGTAGTGTCACTAGATTTTGGCGGAATTTAACGCGCACGCTGGCTTCAAAGCGATTCGACTGATTGCGAGCATCATGTAATCTACTCGTTGTATTGTAAATATATTTGACTAGATTATTAAGATCGTTACTAGCATAAGTGACGCAGATATTGTTGATTTCGTGTATATTGACGATGTTCTGTTATTTCAAAAGGAGTTTTTTTGCCATTGCATTAAATATAGCCGTAGCTTAATGTGTGTTAATTTTTGACACTTGTGATTTGTCAGTATTATATTTAGATGTCATATTTGTGTCTCTTTCTTTTTCATCTTCTATCTCATTCTTAGCTTGAGAGACGGTGATATCTTACGCTCATGATTCTCTTCTATAACCAGAAGTCAATGATATCTGCCTATAATTTAAAATAAACAGTACGCACTGCGGTTAGCTATGATTATAATTCTATAATTGCAATAATTTATATACTTGTAACAATTATTTATTAATTAACATTTATATACTTTGCACTGTTAGCTGTTAGATTGTTTTCACTGCATTTATGATAATGTTTTTAATATTAATTGAATCAAGTATCCCTTTGTCATTATTTATAAGCGATGTCCGTCTTGATTTCTAATTGGACCTCTTCCGTATTTCGGAAGAGGTCCTACTGGTAGTTAGTAGCCAGAAAGTCTGTCAACCAGTCCTAGTAAGTAGTATTACGCGAAAGCCTGGTACTCAGCTGCACCCGGTTAAGACTGGAAGCCAACTCCAACATAACTTGGGAAAAAGTCTAGGCAGATGAGATACAAATCCCATACTCTTCAACAATAATTGATGTTATAGAACAGTTACAATTATATCGATTTTGAACCTGACACTTCTAGTAAGTACTCTTGTACCCTATTATTTTTTAAATTTAATCGCCAAACAAAATGGATATCGCTTACTAACTTCCCGTATACTAGGAACATTGATAAAAAGAAATTAGAACGTAAAAATTGTTTGCTATAATAATATTTTAAAAAGCTTTATTTTGACAGGTCATTAGATTTTGTTAGCATTAGCATTTACCGAATGGGTGATGTTAAAAAATAAAAATATATTTTGTACAAATTTTACGTTTCATTTACCTAATCATCATCATCACAGCCCTTTTATCGTCCCACTCCTGGGCACAGGCCTGGTGATTTCAGACTTTATAGTCCAGTTTTCCTCGAGATGTTTTCCTTCACCTTTAATCAGTCATTGCTGTCCAGGATAAAGTTAGAAAGTACATACATAATATGTATAACTTAGAAAATTGGTACTTGCCTGACCTGGAATCGAACCCGCACCCTCATACTCGAAAGGCTGGCTCTTTAACCACTAGGCCACCACGACTGTCATTTACCTAACCTAAACAGAATATGGTATTGTAACAAACATAAGACCGTTTGAAATCTGCCCGGGGTGCGGGTTGTTCGTAAGGAACATAGTACCCACTATGTTCCTTTTTAGTCAGTAAGAGTCTGACAATCCGTCTGATACTTTGAAAAGAACTATTCAATTTTATGTTTTTTTTTTATATTTTTTGCACAATATCAGTATAATAGCGAACTTAACACATCAGGCGATTCCAGAAGAGTAAGTATAAATCTCAGTAAGTATTTAGTAAAGTTTCACACTGCAATGAAACAACTGGGCAAGTGCGATACGGAGTCGCGCATGAGGGGTTAAATATGTATTTGCACAAAACATTAACTTAATCAATCAGCCGAAGGGTTACATGCACAAAGTGTTACCTTAATCATTCAACCTTATAATCATGATATGATTCAAAATATTTCTCATTTTTGATACCTACAAGGCCATGTTGTATTACCTACATCAATAAACAAACGAAGATACACCCTTCAAACCAGACATAATGTTCCAAACCGTGACGCGCCCTGCGGCGATTATTCACAAGATTATTTACAACAACAATATTTCATTGTATCTGTAACGTTCAGTATTCCATAAATTGTGTCTGTGACATGGGCCACTTAAAATCTATAATACGATAACATTTTTCGTATAACGTATTGCTGGATGTTGTTTGCAAATATTGAGCCACCTGCCCGCCGGCGCTATTTTATTTTATGACACATTTTTACTTTTTATTTCGTTCTTTTTTTTTAAGTTGCGTGAGAATCGCACGTTCCATTTCGATTATAGTGTGAGAGCCAGTGAGTATCAGACCTATATTTTATAAAGGTTGAACGCTGGTACTTTGTGTATAGAAAAACTGAAACTGTGAAAGATTCCCAATTCCTTTTGAAACATACATATGCTTCACCGATAATGTTGAAAATCTATTAAGGATTATTAACAGTTGGTAGTAGTTTGATGTGCTGGCGCTGGTGTCTGTACATCAAAGTTCAATCATATATTTTCTCCTATAAGAGATCAACGATGACTTTCATATAAAAAAGTGGTCCGTATTTATGTTTTCTTTAATATTAAGTAGAATACCACTGAATAAAATGAATAAGACTGTTAATTGCTGTTCTAAAACTTAATACACACGCAATCTTAGCACTTTATCAAATAAAGGAAAGTCTGACATTCGCTGGCTCTAGTACTATATTGGACGATAGATCCTTTTAATATGACATTCTTTGTCTAAACATATGGTTAAGTAAACCAAAGAGTATACAATCGTATAACAATTAGATATCAAAGAACTCATAATATGGTCATTTCTTGCAATTATTTTTGTACTTGGCCGACATAGTATTTAACCCGCACACTCGTAAAAGACTTGGTTTTGCCACTAAGTTGCAATTTCTGCTTACAGAAATCAAAAAGATAAGTCCCTACTTTCAATTCAAATGAACTCCAACATTTAATAGAATCACAATTATATTCTGCTGACCCACAGTTCAATAAGTGTTTCATAAAGTTCAACAGCTATCATAAATTGAAATCAGATTATTTTTTCACATGCTCTATACCAAACGTCGTCCATACATTTTTGTTTGTTAAAAACTTTTTTAATACGAACCAAAAGCTTTTGAATAAAATGTAGTATGCCATAACTCATACATATACTAACAAAAAAAATGTTATTACTTTATTGAACTACCCGTTCTGGTAGCGACCGCTCAAAAAGCTGAATATTTTTATTGTAACTATAGCGACATAAGTTCTGTTCTATATTGGGTTTGTGTGGAATGTGATGTCGTTCATGACTATGCCAATGATCCTACTAACGTAAAAATTGAAATAAGAAAGCAGTTGAGCCTAGCTTCGATTGATGTATTTACGATTTACGAAAGAAACTTTTGAAAATTTGTGTGAGACAACGGTATGTGACAACTAGTAAAATTCAATACTTTTATAGAAGTGTCAAAAACTGTTATTTTAACCTATTTTAACAGATTAAATTGACACTTTTTTAAGATGTTTTACAAAGTTGATTATAATAAAGTATTTCATTTTTGACCTATCTACCCAATTTAGATCACTTTTTTCTTCTTCTTCTAATTTCTAATCGAACCCGACCTACTTACATTTAAATATTATAAACCCTACATAGTAGCGTTCCCATTCAAGACAAGTCAATTTAAACTTAAACCATATTTAACCGATTTCCCAAAAAGAAGAAGGTTCTGTCTGATGGTCAAGTCGACAAAAATTAACAGTGTATAATATTCTGGAATTTTTCACATATCAAATGCAACTTAACACAAAAATCTTATCGCTTATCCTTCTTTTATTCGGCTTAATTCTAAACTCAAACACACAAGCCGGTACCTACATTTAATTAACTTTTCGACCCGCCCGGTCCGTTGAACTTTCCAAGAAGTTTTTATTTGTTTTTCTTCCTTTTATAAATAGATCTTTTTACTTAATGAGTTTGAGGCATTAATTGGTTTGCACGTGCCGCCGACTGGACCGAACTGTTAGCTACTAAGTTATTTACGACTTGAAGTTTAGGGACCTAATTTAGACTTGTGGGATATGTTACACCTTCGCAAATGTAGTTGGTTAACGTCGTTCTGATGGTTTCAAGTGAATAAAGCTCAAATAGGGATGCGGACAACTAGTCAAATTCAATACTTTTTTAGAACTGTCAAAAACGGTTACTCTCTATGCAATTTGTATGAAAACACCACATATGACGTCACAGATTTTTCGCATCAAGCCGTATACTTATTTCGATTAAATTATCAATAAAAAAATAAAAAGAGTTTTCGGTTCAAAACGATAAATTAAACTGACATTATTTTAAGATGCTTTACAAAATGAATATGATAAAGTATTTTATTTATGACCTAGTCCGCATTCCGATTATATTATTAAGAGAATCACACCTATGATATGTCATCTCTAGAGGAGGAAAGATTTTTGTATTGTGTCTTTAGAGTGGTAAATTAATTCTTAATTCAAATGAGTAATTACGAAAGCGTTTGTCATCGGGAGTTACCATTCATTGATAGTGATCAGTTTTAAAGACAAAATAATGATTTAAACGGTCAAACTGACCGCGAAAAACGGCGAACCATGATTATACGCGATATTGTAATTGCCCAGCTTGTTGCTGGTGGTTGCAAGTCTAGCTATCTGATATTTTATCTTTTGACTCGTTTAAGTAAAAATGACAGAGTGAAACTTGTCAGGCTATCCATACAAGAAAGGTCTAAGCTGTTCACAGACTGACCACAAAAAGCTAAACTCGATTCATCATCATCATCTCAGCCATAGTACGTCCCTTTAGATCTTCACATATACCGGTTGGAAGCGACCTGCATCCAGCGTCTTCCAGCGACCTTTATAAGGTCGTCTGTCCATCTTGTTGGTGGACGTCCTACGCTGCGCTTGCAACTCAAGTCATAGTATAATTTGACGACCCCGATGGCGCAATGTTTACCACGCCGGACTGCCGAGTTGAGGGTCCCGGGTTCGATTCCCGGCTTGGTCGACATTTGTGTGATGATCATGATTGTTGGCTGTGGTCTGGGTGTAATATGTATTTATAAATGTATATATGTAAGGTATATGTAGTTTATCAGTTATGTTAGTACCAATAACACAAGCTAAACAGTAGCTTACCATGGGGCTAACCGACCGTGTGTGAAAAAGGTGTCCGCTATATTATAATCTTATACAAAGGTAACAATAGAAAGTAAGTGAATAACACATAAATATCTTCAAACAATTCACACACAAATTAATCAAAATTGCCGTGAATAAGCACGCTAACAACCAGACATTTCTTGAACGGCATTTATAAATCAAAACGTTTTTCGCACGCATTCGCGATTAAACGGTAATGGCGCATAAAAAATAATAATTTACCGCAGAACAGTCCTTATTTTTTCTTTTATGGCTGTATAGCTGTAATAGGTTGTAAACGGCTGTGTGGTTTGTAGCGTTTTGGTGATACACAAGTCTAGAGTGGATACTAAAACAATATCAAGATGTTGGTATGATTTTATGTTCTGTGGAAAATCATCAAATTACCCTTCACACTGTCACACTTCACACTGTGTGCAGCTAGAGGGACTGTCAGACTTTTGTTCCTTCTGTAGGTCTTTGTGTACTAGGGCCGCGGTAACTCTTGCTAATAATCTGCAACCCCGGCAGGCCTCGGCCTTTTGGGGCCTTCCAAGTTTGCTGTTTGCTCTTCGAGGACCGCATGGAACAGAATGCGCTACCGGTATTTATCGTCATTAGACGTTCTTATGGCGAGATATAGGTCTATACGTAATATAGTTGTCTTTACGTAAGAATAATTACGCGTATTAGATTTGAAGCGATTATATTGGCTGAATAAGAGACATAAATTGAGGTCTGTGAGAACAAACTGAGGTTTGACAATACATACCCAATTATGTACTTAGTATACGAGATAATGTACCTTGAACATGATAATGCAACCCATTATCAAAACAATCTACATTTTAGAAACAAAAAAATATACAGACACAAATGCACATGAAACTATCCGAAACTGTTTTTCCCGATCAACTTTAAACCATATGCTTCAGCGACACAGTTGAAAATCTATAAAGGACATTTGACCGATTGTAGTAGCTTGATATGCTGGCATCTGTACATACATAACAAAGAAAAATTATCATTAAAGGCATCGCTCCCGATAAAATTATACTTTTCTATGAAATCACTGATCTTCATCAAAAGCATAAACAAAATGCAACGACTTCCAAGAAGGTTATTACATAACAAATTCGCAAGGCCGTTATGACGTCACAACATGTTCACAAAATGGTCGACAGGAAAAAAATAAGAAACAATCAGCGAAAATTTACAGCAGCCTCGAGTTTAATGTGTCGATCCTGCAGTTATAATGAGTCACGGTACTTGTGGTGCAAAGGATAAACTTGCAGCCTAGAAAAATGCAATCGAAAAGTTTTGTGCAACTCGTCCGCTTTTTTTTTAAGTTCGACATTATTTTTAATATTGTACTTGCTATCCACCGCAGCATCATCTTCTTCCCGTACCTGGATAAAAAGAAGCCTATTAACATTGTGAACGAGATCTCGTCATATTATGCTTCGGGTTTGATCTCAAAAAATGGCACGAGATCTCGCGGGATGTAATCGATCGAGATTGGAATTGCATTCCCTTATACTTCTTGACGCTAGCACATCAAGCTACGCCTGTAAGTCTGTCAAATTTCATTGAAGAATATGGTTCAAAGCTGATAGGGAAAATTTTACAGTTTCGGGTAGCTTGATGTGATATCATCATCATCTCATCATCATCAGAAGGAGGTGACGGCATCCCATTCTCCCTCGCTCCGGACCATGGCCTGGATCAGGGCCGGACGCGAGAGGTCGCCGCCGCCAATTGCCGCTGTGAGGACACGGCGGTGCTCCGCCCAGGCAGAACACACTTCCACCGTGTGCTCCACCGTATCCTCTGGCTGGTCCGCGCAGTGGTGACACCCAGGCGTCTCCTCCCGCCCGATACGATGCAGGTACCTCCCGAAACACCCATGTCCGGTGAGGACCTGCGTCAGGCGGTAAGAGAGGGTGCCATGACTCCTCCCAATCCACTCCTCGAAGAGGGGCACTATGGCCACTATTGTGGCGTGCCCTGCACGGGGTTGCGTGAGGCGATCTCGCCACTCCACCATGAGATCGCGCCGGAGGACTGCCCGCTGCGCAGCGACTTGCCGCGGCAACGGGGACTCCCCCCGACGCAGTGCCTCCTCGCGCCAGTCGTACAGGCGCGAGAGGACCCTCGCCTCCAGATCCCACGGTGGCAGTCCGGCAAGGAGACCCGCTGCCTCACGGGAGATAGTGCGGTACCCCCGCACTAGCCTCTGGGCTATGACCCTCTGTGGGACGTTGAGGTGGTGGACGGCTCGCAAGCGCATTGAGCGCGCCCACACCGGCGCCCCGTAGAGGGCCATGGACCGCACCACTCCCGCGTAGAGTCTCCGGCAGGAGGCATTTGGGCCCCCCAGATTGGGCAAGAGCCGCTTGAATGCAGCACTGAACATAGGCCTCCCCTTTAGATCTCCACACATACCTGTTGGTAGCGACCTGCATCCAGCGTCTTCCGGCGACCTTATGTAAATATGTAGATTGATGTGATAGCGTCCGTATATTGCCCAAAAAAATATTTAAAATCAATTCTTTGAATTTTTTTGTAATTCAATTCGGAATTGATTAAACACTTAACAACACAACACATAACAATAGCCACATCCAATACTATACTAATATTTTTGAAAATCGATTAGAAAACAAATGAAAACCAAGTACAACTTTTCTAGTTTGCACACCTTGGACCACTCCTAGCAATACAGGGTGCTCGTAAAAAATCCTCTAAACATCCGACAGACCCATAAACGCGAATAAACGTTCCGCTGTAAACGCTGAATAGTAAACCCCAGGTGTTTGTTGAACACTGAATATTCATGAAGAATAAACTTTAGACTATAAATTCGTTACGTCTTACCGTTTATCTCTTACTAATAAAGCTTGAGATCGTAAACACTTCTGTTTTCTGAAGCCCTAGCACTTTCTATACTTCGCATTTTGAAGGGCTGAAGAAATTGCTTTAAAGCGCTTTAGGCTGTGTAATGAATGGACCTGTTTTTAAGATTGTTTGAGTGTTTAGAAGAGTTGTTTTGGAAAGTTCTTGTTTTTGGGAAGGCTATAGGCGTAAAATAAAACTTAGAGCATTTAAAATTTGAAAGTGTCCAATCAGCGAATTCGTTTCGACTTTAGAGTAGCTTACGGAATTTTGAAGTTTAAAGTAGCGATGTATAAAGTGGAGAAGTGCGATTTTGTTACTATGAATTCATTTATTGAGAATGTTGACAATCTCAATTTACAGACGCCTGCAGGTCCAACTACCCGAATCTGTAAAATTTTACCAACCGAATGTTAACCTTCCGGTATTAAGATAAGGTTGAAAATCTATTAAAGAGATATCACTACATAGTATAAAACAAAGTCGATTTCTCTGTCCCTTTGTATGCTTAAATCTTTGAAACTACGCAACGGATTTTGATGCGGTTTTTTTTAATAGATAGAGTGATTCGAGAGGAAGGTTTATATGTATAATTTTAGTATTAGCATTGCACCCGTGCGAAGCCGGGGCGGGTCGCTAGTAAGTTATAAATAAAAGTTATTTTCTTTCTTTTTTTCTATATAACAGATTGAGGAAGGTTGACGAAATCTGTACGAAATATCGAAAGTTTTTCAGACTGAAGCGAAGGATAAAATTTCGATTTTTTTTTTGAGATCGCGATTATCTACATGTAGTAACAATGTAACTTTATAACATTCACTTATGTCAACGAACATCTTTGTCTTTTATGGACAATTGAGTTAAAAATACTGGTTATAATATTCGAAGGCTTTTTCTACCGTCTCAGTAGTAGTTCCCTCTCATATAACTGCGTTACAAAACGTCCCTACCTCACTTTATAGGTTCTTTATAGGCGACCTCTAGAATTAAATCCCAACAGTTTTATTTTACGAGACACTAAATTAAGTTCAGTGTACTTCCAGTTTACTTTTGTCTGCAAATCTGTTGAAATGCCAGTGCTCAGCAGATGTCTTGTAGGGTTTATTAGGTGATCTGTTTAATTTGGGAGATAAAATTTTGTGTCTGTAAGAAACAGACTTCTGCTAACGGTCTCACGCACATCCCGGCGATAATATTTTATTTTCTAGGATAAAAAGTAGCTTATACGCTTTCTTAATTAATAGGCTATCTTAAACTGAAATAAGTTTTCAAATCGGACCAGTAGTTTTTGAGATTAACGCATTCAAGCAAACAAACAAACACACAAACAAACTTCAACTTTTAATAGGTATAAGTATTGATTGTTTAGTTTACTTTGTTTCTTTAAACTGTCTTTGCAAAGTCAAGTAACATGTATTTCTGCCGGGGCATATACAGTCCTCCAGAAGAAACATGGTGGGTTTTAGTCAGTAAGAGTCTGACACTCCCTCCAGCTTCACCCTCAACGGGCGTGGATATAGTTTGGGGATTTCCCACGAAAACAAGGTATTTTTTTTTACATTGTATTGGTGTTTCTCGGAATCACCTCTAATTCAGTAGCAACTGCTTTCTGAAACTGTTAGGTGGTGTCAAAATTATTTTTTAAATGTGCTTAACACCATTTAAACTCGTACTAAATTTGAAGTATCTTAAAATTTTGCGTTCTGCTGTCATTTTCAAAAATCAGTTTCTTTCATTCTGAATGGTCGAAAAATCTCAAGCAAAACCTTAAAGACGTTATACTCATACATTTCGTCGATGTTAAATCGAAAATACAATTTGCATGCAATTGTAAAGTTACCATGGCAACCTAGATATGACTAAGATTCATACGCCGAGAGTTTGAGCTTATTGAAATTGCCTTGAGCTAGGTCGCATTTTGACTCATACTGCTTTATTGACGTACAGCGCCTAAAATGAAGTATTGGGATTTTTGAGATTTTGAATTTTAACTGGCATCACATAAGGAACATATTGGTCTAACCTAGGTTTTGATCACATGATCACATATTCTAAGTAAACATATAACGTAACTAGAATTTTCTTGCGGTTTCTACCAGGGCCGGTACTAAAACTTTTTATAATAAGGTGGCTAATATTTATAGCACTAAAATATCCAAGTTTTTTAGTCCCCTTCACTTACACAACAGCGTCGCTAACTAAGCAGCTTATTACCACTTAAAGTTGGTACAACCACAGACCAATAAATAAAACTTACCGTCACGAGAGCACTCGAAAATCCTTAAACAAAAATCCGTAAGAGAAACCCGTAATCCTCACTAAACTAAACAAATGGCGGAGATCCGCGATTTCACTCGTAATTAAAATAAATTCTGCTCCGACTAATCCTTATACAGGGTGTTTGCTTATTCACATGGTGTTGTAGTTATTTTCAGCTTGTTCCACTCGGATTAGCGTTAAGCTGCACTAATTGGAGCCGCGCAGATTCGGAGCCAGGTAGGGATCGAGTGATGGAGTTTTATTCAATCGATATAAACGATGTTAAGCCTGCTTTTCACGCGCTTTATGGTGTTTGGTTTGGCGTCAGTTTTTAACTATCGATATCACTATATGAAAATATAGGTGAGATTCTTGCTATTTTTATTCTTTGCCATTATACCGCTGTCTTTAAGTTTTAAACCACCTAGAATTAGTTTTTTTTTTTCCTTTGATAGTGTATAGAATTTTGAACCATATGTTACAGCGATAAAGTTGAAAATCTATTAATCACTAAACATTAAAGTAAACATTATAAACCATTAAACAGATTTATTTTTCATTATGACATCGTCATGTCCCTCGATGTCAGAAACTAAAATCACCCTTTGATAACAAAAACAAAGCCAACAAAGCAGGATCTACTAGCCGTACCAGCCAACACTGAAGAGTAACTACGTCCCCAACTCAATTTACAACAGTATCTCCCCAAGAGCTAAAAACTACATCTATCTACTAAAAAATGTTAGTCCTGTCAACAAGGTATAAATTGTCACAAACAGCGAGCTATTCGTCAATTAACGAGCGCAGTCATGCAATATGTCAGACAGAATGGTGCTGCTGCTAACAAAAATGTTCGTCTCGATAAAATGCCGTTGAGATTTTTTCTCGCTGTAGTAGGTGTCTGTATGAAAGAAGTTTTTGCTTTTAGGTTTTTTGTAAATGGTGTATTGTATGTTGATGATTTTTTGTACTAGTGAAATGGACCCTGTTTTTCACGAGTTCCAATTTGAGAGAGTTCCCAATATTTTTGATGTAATATAAATATCGGGAGACCTTTTTCATAAACGGTCGGTTAGCCTCAAGCTAAGCTTTTAATTAACTTGAGTTATGGGTGTTTCTTATGTGGATGTGATGCCATCACATCCAGCTGGTACAAGCTGCCAAATTTCCTTAATAGATTTTCAATTTTATCTCTGAAGCCTATGGTTCAAAATTGATTGGCGAAATTTGACAGTTTCGTGTAGCCTGATGAGCTCGCATCTGAACTACGCTATAGATTTTTCAATCTTTAACTTACAATACTACACGCAATAAACAAGTCTAAGTAACCAAAATCAACCTTTATCCACGACTTACGGTCGAAATTGCCAACCTACAGAATGCACCTGAGTCTTCTAACAGAGCAATTATCTATCCGACAGCCTGTATCTTTGGCAGCTGACAGTTTTGAATGACGAGCGAAAGCTTGCTGAAGACACGAGCCCTTTGGAAATGTGGGATCGATTCCCCCTTAGGCATGGGGTTGGCCCGAAGTGGGAGCCGGTGTTGGTAGAATTTTATTTAATACTGTTTTGTAATTATGGAATTTTAGGGGTTATAAAAATATAGTATTGTCGGTATTATCGGTATATGGTTATATGATTCATTGAATATTGTGTTATTTATTAATTTACTTTGGCAGTCATTCATATCTACATTTTTGACAGTTATTTCGGTTAGTCAAAAGCCAGCAATAGTCTGACAACCAGTCTTGTAAGAACCAGGGGTTTATGGGTTGCACAGGTAGCTAGATTGACAAGGTCAGATATAGGCAGTCGCTTCATGTAAAACACCGGTACTTAGCTGTATCCAGTTAAAGCCAGTATCCAGCCGATCCCGAAATAGTAATAATTTTTTTATTGCCCCCCAGCAGGCTTAGCATGGCAATTCTATATCTATTTTATCAAGAAATGACAAAACTCTTTCTGTCAATGTCAACATGTCTTCTGCCCGAGCATGACGCGACCTGTCAACTATAAAAACTTATAATAACTTGTAGACTTATGTAGACCGAAGAAAAAAAAAATTCTCCAAAAATGTCAAAAGCAATCGTACGTCAATCTGTCACTTTTCTGTCATTATGTCCATTCTCCGGTAGTCAAAACTTGTTTCTACGGCTGTCATGCTAAGCCTGCAGGTACATTAAATGTATATAAAATATTTACCATCATAATGTTCACTTAACAATGCTAAATTACAAACCCCATAACTTATCGCTACCAGAGTCACCCCACCTTCTAACACACTCCTGTTGTTAACGTTCCCTATAGCTAATATAATTAAATTTCGTAATTTACAACGTTCATTTCAAGTTCACATTATCATTTCAATATACTCAATCAATATACGGTATACACGTAACAATGTATACATTACTAGCTGTTCCCCGCGATTCCACCTGCCGCCCGAAGGAACTGCATTGTTGGCATGGTAATATAAATAAAAACTTTCTAAGTCTAAAGAGCGCGTATTCCAGAAGTTGGCAACATCACAAATAGCTATCAAATATTTACATGTTTTAATAAAATATTTAAATTTATATATAGTGTAAGATGTAAAAAAATATTTAGGAACTTACCAAATTGCCTTTTTATACCTAGCGCTTAGCATGGCGATTTTATATCTATTCTGTCAAGAAAAGACAAAGCTCTTTCTGTCAATGTCAACACGTCTTCTGCCCGAGCATGGCGCGACCTGTCAACTCACATATAATCACTTGTAGCCTTATGTCAATCGAAAAAAAGAAAAATTACTTCAAAAAATGTCAAAAGAAATCTTACGTCAATCTGTCACTTTTCTGTCATTATATCCAATCTCCGGTAAACAAAACTTGTTTCGACGGTTGCCATGCTAAGCCTGTTGGAACGTCTACAAATTTCGGGGTTTAATTTACTGCAATTCATATTCATTTTTTAGTACACTACACAGCCATTTTTAATATTTGACAGCCATGTGCGACGTTGCTAACTTTAATAAAAGGGCTCTTAATGTCAACAACAAACAAATCACATTCGAACTTCAAATATTTAAAAGTATAAACTGCCAATGATTACAGTAATTTCATGCATTCGTATCATGCTATACCCTCGTCAAAAAGTCATCAAGGTAAACAGGAACAAAGTTGCTGAAAGAAATATTTTACAAGATAAATGTAAAAATAATTGGCTTAGAGTATAGCTTACTAAGTGGTATTTTTACTTAGAATTAACTTGAATCTCGAATAGGATAATTGAAGTACTAGTATATATGAAGAACTGGCTTCGGCCAGTTATCTCAACCATTGCCCATCTTTCGCAAATCCGGGTAAAACGCCTGCAATAACTTTTCAAATCGAACCCGTTGTTTCTGATATTAGCGCGTTCAAGCTAATGAACAAACAAAATTAATTTACAGGTTTATAATTATTAGTATAGACTGTATTTTATTGAACACCCCTTTGCCGCAATCACCATGCCAAACTGCCGAACTGAGGGTCCGGTGATCGATTCCCGATATGGAAAACATTTGTGCGATGAACATACTTGTTAAGCTGTGGTCTAGGTGTAGTTAGATGTAGTTTATCAGTTGTGTAAGCACACATAACACAAACTTACCAATAGCTTACTTTGGGGCTAACCGACCGTGTGCGAAAAGTGCCCCGATATAAAAAAAATGTATATTATAATATTTATTTAATAACATTTTTCCTTACAAATTTTATTGCATATAAATTGAAGATGCGAACAGTTTTCACTATAAAGCAAGAGAAACCATCTCCAACGGCTAGCTAACTATAATATCTTTTAATATACGACCGTAAGCGACAATATATTAAATATTTCCACACATAATGTTATGAAAGTTTCCAACGAAGGTGTTATTGGTTTTCATATAACCAGCTTAGGAAAACTTTATAAAATGTGGCAGAATCTTCCACCGTATATTAGCTTCTATCCGACAAGTTATATATTAACTATAACTGGCTACTATCACGTATTTATAAATAACTGCCTTATGCCAACGGTTTCATAGGATAAAAATACACTATAGCCTTTCTAGATAAATTTGCTAAAACACAGAAATCATTTTAAATAACTTTCATTTGAATTTCTAAGCGTGTTCAAGAAAATAAACAAATAATCTAGCTTTACAATAACAAAGATTGTTATAATATTTTTTTTTTATTTATATTTTTTTCTTGTATATGTAAATATTTGTATCATAATGTAAATTAGAATGTTTAAATAAGTTTATGTAATGTGATATAATAAAAAAATCTAACATAGGTATTCAAGCATTTTTTTAAACTGATAGCTACAAAATATTACTAAGACCATTTCAAATTATTAAGTAGCTCGGTTTGTTGTATGCTATGATTAAAGCTATCTGCTAACTTAAAACATAATCATAACTCCCTTTATCTAAGAACAAAAATCTACCATTTTCTTCCTAAATCACTCAATAATCCGATTTAAAAACACCACTTCGGAATAAAAACTGTATAAATATAACCTGTAAATGACAACGTTCCAGGTAAATCCGCCCAATGGAGCGTCAAAACGCGTCATTGATCATCGAGATTGACGACAATGACGCAGGTGCGTCATTACGCTGTATAAAGAATAATAATTCGGGTCTATCCCGTGATGGATGTCCGACCAGGACGCGTGACAAATCGCTTTTGGACTTTTTTCCGAACGTTTTTCGCGAACAAATATTTTGGCTGGTCCTTTCGACCGCGATTAGGCGGTACAGTGTTGTTCGTAATTGTTGGCGTTGTAAATGGATTAGGTTAGAATATTTTCAGTTTTGTAATAGTTACATTGTATATTGTGAATAATTTGTATCAAATAATAAAACAAAATTATGAAGACACTGAAAAGAAAAAAAAATCTTACCTTCAAAAGTATCGCCGAAATTAGCAGCATATCCTTCAAGTTGTTATAAAAGGGGTGGTTATATAATATTCTTGAGGTACCTATAAACACAGTTTTTTTTTGAGATTAAATGTTAGAGGTGGTGAATTACTAACACATTCAAGAACACAGTGAATGCGTACACAAACAAAATTAATAGTTCTTTACGTAAGCGTTCGTGCGCATTACTTATTTGTTTCACAACACATAGACTCACAGTCTTTTATTGTATGTATTTAATAAACCAAAAAGACTACTTTTATAAAACGAGAGTTTTTCTTCAAGAGATCTAATGACATCATTTGACAAAATTAAAAATAGAATAACACTTTTTTTCATAAAAATACAGAAATAATGACATAATTTTAAAAAATTAAAAATGGAACAACACTTATTTCATAAAAATAAAGAATATTTACAACTAGGCTGGCAGCAAAGAGTTTTTATACGATGTTTCAACTTTAATAAAAAGAGCATATAGGTACTACACAAAACAAATTGTCACTAGTTACCATGATAAAATGCATAAATAAAACACGCATAACTCACATAAATGCAACGGACAACTAGCAACAATTTCAGCTAGATATTAGACTGAAGTCGACACCACTGTCAGTTTATGCCAACGATGTGAGAACCCTGTTTAATTAAAGCAATTTTGTTGTTGAAATAAACATATAAGTGACCTGCTTGTCCCCTGGCTGCGGTTCCATCAGTGTCCGTAGGCATATCTTCCCATGCCTTGATAAAAACTTACCTATTGTATGTCTTTTGTCAGCTTATGCTAGCTAGACCCGTGTGACACATTTTGTTCAAATCTGTTCAGTAGTTTTGGTGTGGAAGCGCCGAACAAACAAGACAGACATACAGATTCATTAAAGAGTTTATATATACATACATATGTAGTTGGGAAAAGGCTAGGCAGATGAAGACTTTCTGTGTAACCATTGTCCTGTGATGTTGGGCTTGCCATCCTTCCGACAGGCAGTCGTCAGATTGAAGTGATTGGTAGACGTGTCAATAAAACACAGAACTACATGTTAAAGTACAGTAAAGCTAATAAATACAATTACCAAGTATATTATATAATATATTCCTCACACATTCACACAACGTCATCAAGTCCCAAACTAAGCAGAGCATTTACTATGGGTAGCATTTAATAGACAACTGACTAATATACTTTTCTTTTTGTAAATACATGAATATTATACATAGAAAAACCCAGAATTAATCAAACACCGATGTTTGACTTTTGCGGGAATCGAACCCGCGACCTCCAGCGTGGTAGGCAGATTCACTATCTTCCACGCTATTGGTTAGTATTATAAGGATTTTTTTGTATGACATTATATTTTCCTATTGAAGTTGGTATACAATATTCCTCTTACAATGTACGGTCGACAGCATTATTATATTGTAGTTACTGATCAAAGGCTGGTTGCAGACTGTAAGTCCCTTTGGAAATGCAGCTTAATTAATAATCCCTGCTTTACGGGCCTCTTTTTTTAATTCGTAGAAAATTTTCAACCCCTTTTTTATCGAAGAAATGGATATTATGATTTATTTCCTGAGTATCGAGTAAAGATTTTTAAATTAAAACCGGACAGCTGTGAGTCGGACTCGTCCACCGAGTGTTTCGTACGTGTATTGTAAACAGTTCAGGTTTTTTTTTTTGTAAATGAAAAATATTAAGTCGAAATAATAATGAACTAAACTTTTGATGACTTATTATTCCGACATATAATTCTTCAACGCTTTTTTTACATTGTTTTACCTAGATTTGACATATATTTTCATTTTATAGATATTGTTAATCCGTCCCTGGAATCATTTTATTATTTCCCATCACAAGAAAAAAAAGATACAAACTCACTCGCGATCCAAGCGATACAGCTAGTACCAGAATAAATGATTCAACTACGCCATTTTATAATTAAACTTACAACAACAAACCTTACCAGTTCCATATTTTATCTATAATGCAACAAACTTCAATATACTTACTTGAAAAACTAACATAAAAATTCTTGAAGGAAAATTTTCTAAAAGAATAACGCAAGCATCAAGTATGTACACAGGAAAAATTCTAACGGCTTCACAGGAGTGATTTACGATGTCGTAAATAATAAGTATCTAATAAGGAATGAAGGGAAGTTCCTTTTAATCGATTTATGAACACCGCCCGGTGAGATTGTGTAGTAACAGTGCACACGGGAACTCGGGCTCATTTTCTGCTTCGCGTACTACTCAATTTTATGTTTGCCTGGTACTTTGTTGCGGAAAATCTGCATGTGGGTACATAATATTATTTTGTTGTAATGTTGTTTACAATAAATTTAAAGGGATATTTTTTTATAATTACACAAACATTAACCAACTTCCTAAAAAAGGAGGAGGTTCTCTATTCGACATGTTTATTATATTTTTTATTATGGTTTGGTGGAGATTTGTGGGGTGTACTTTTTGAGAATTTGTTGGAATATTCATCGAATTATTTTCTTTTATAAATATGCTAAATATATTATATTCTTGTCTGTTGTTGGGGAGAGAATAAAAGAAAACACATTTTTATGAAAAGCTGACCTGATACTCTTTCCTCTTAATTAGAGGGCTGTGATATGAGTAAAAAAAAATATTTTTTTGTGAATACAGAGTAAACAGAATGATTATACTAAAACTTACAGAACGAAATTTTTAAATAAATCCAGGGTACATTAAAAAACAAAGCGTTGCTAAAAATGCTAAAAGTAATGTATGCCTAATTTACTAAACAGTCTGGATTCAAACAGAATAGGATGAAGCACGCCTGAATAAAATCACGCCACAGTATATTAAATATACAGAAAACCAACTAAAAACATTACTCAAATTCGATATATTGATTACTAGCATGGAGCGATTCTTACATATAATATTTTCTTCATAGATCGTGCTCGAAACGTAAAGTACTTAAAATAACTGAAAAACTGTTAAAAGTCAAGAAAAATCTGAAAATTTGTTTTAGTAAAACGCCAGTTAAATTAATAGAAGACGATATATTTGTAACAATTAAAAATGTTTTAACTGTTTTACACATTTACTGTGGTTAGGCCAAATACTTCACCGAGTAGAGAGACCAAGCTTTAAGAATCCACGGGGACAATTCATAAAAAGGATCATGTTTTGTTTTGTTGATTGGTTATGTAATTACTATTGATTAGATATTGAAAGATGAAATGACTCTTATTGTTATTAAAAATATAAGATGCTTCAAAAATAAATTCCCTTTAATAATATCTAACAAGTACTTTTTGAGAAGTGCAAGGATACTATGATGATATATCACTCAATGTTTACTTCTAAAACCAGTCCTAAAAAATAAGAAATACGAACGAAAACGTGTCCTAAATAATTTATGTTTTCTGGTCACCCTACCACAGTGGAGTCAGAGCAAACAGACACAAAAAAGCAACAATAAACCTGGCGCCGGCACTGAATTGGTAAGAGTTTGCTTTGCACGGGAATCGAACCCGGTACATGTACCGCTCTGGAATACAAATTGCCTTTATTTGGACAACGTAATTGTGTTTTTTTAGTGTTATATAAATATTTTAGTTAAACTTTTTTTTTTGTTTGAGTTTTATCAAAAGATTGTTTAACTAGCTGTTCCCCGTGGTTCTACTCGCTGCCCAAGGGACCTACTTCCCGCACCTGGATAAAAAGTAGCCTATGTCCTTTCTCAGACTAGACTATATGTCTACCAAATTTATTTAAATCGGTTCGGTAGTTTTGACGTAAAAGTGTGACAGCAGACAGACAGAGTTACTTTCGAATTCATAATATTGTTAAGAAAGGATAAAGAATTAAATTGTTTCACTGAGAAGGAATTATTACATCCTTCTCTGTTTGAGATGAGGCCTATGCCCAGCAGTAGGATGATAAAAAGACTAATTATTATGATGAATATATGTATATATTATATTTTTATCTTCCATGTAGGCTTTATTTTGCTTGTCTTTTCTGTGTAATGAGTGAGGACATCACTATAGGTATTTAAAAAGTAGCCAGGTACCAGAAGCCAGTACTTTTACAGAAAATCACCTATCTCCATGCCAAATTTCATCGCAATCGGTTTAGCAGTCCTAGCGTGAAATTTTGTTAAAAAAATAACCAATCTACCAAAACCACTTTCGCATCAATTAAAACATTTAATTTTATACACCGACAAGACCCATACGAAAATCTTGAAGCAACAAGCGATCAGCTGATTCATAACAAAAAAAAACCGCTAAATTCAAACATTAAATTAGACACCTTCACAGTCAAAGATAATTACATAATAAATACAAATCTAATTTAGAGTTAAATGCAGCCATTAAATTGCGTTATTGCATAGCCTTTATATTAGTTAATATTTGCCTTGCACTTATTTTATTGACATAAAGTTAAATACAAATATAATTATGTAAACTATTTAACGTGTATAATATCCACTCAATTTAATTACAATTTATGAAATGAATGTCATTATAATAACCAAAACACGATTAAATATAAATCAATACTCAATACTTTATTAGCTTTCCATATGTAATACAGATGGTACATTTTACAATATGGACCCGGTAGGGCACAGCTTAAGGAAGTAGGTGAGCTATGCAGTAGCTCTACTAGACCACGGGACTACAGAGTCCCGGATTTTTAGAAGGCGAACATGTTGCCCAAGCTAACACGCTGAAGCCCTTTTAAGACAACTTTAATGAAAGTAATGGTTACACAAAACCGACGATTATCCATGTATACACTATGGAAATGTACACGAGGACAACCCCCGGTTTGTGCTAAACTATTGTTAACTATGGAAGAAAAACTACTTGGCCTATTGTGATGGGACTATGCAGTAGCTTATTACTAAGATTATAATATTTTTAACATTTAACAAAAAAAAAAATGTGTCCATATATTTATCTCTACCTGTGTATGTGCGCGCATGTTTGTATGTGTGTCTATGAATGCGTGTTCAAGTGTGCGTAATCTTTAACTAATTAGTATAAAGTTGACTAGTTTGTTTTGTTGATATGGCTAGAAAGAATGTTACTTGTGAGATGACAGCAGATAGAAGAGTGTGGAAGAAGAAAACATGCTGCGTCGACCACAAATAAAAATTGGGATAAGGGCGGGAGGAAGAAGAAGATGAATTTATTTGTTTGCTTGAACACGCTAATCTTAGTAACTGCTAATTTGATTTGGAAAATTCCTTCAGTGTTAGCCTAGTTATCGAGGAAGGCTATAGGCTACCTTTTAACCGATTGTGTGAAGTACACGGGATGCAGGGAAAGCCGTTGACGGCAGCGTATACTGTTATTGTTTATAAGAAACTAGTTTTTTTTGTAGGGTGTCTTGAAATTACCTCTTCCGCTGTGGATGCAGCTGGAGGGAATGTCAGACTGTTGCTGATTTAAACCCACTTTTGTTTCTTCTGAAGTCCTTTGTGTGCTTTTTCTTGCGTACTATTATAAATACAGCTATATGCATAAGTTCAGTCTTAAATGCTAAGCTAGAACAAAAATATTCAGGACAATGCAAAGGAGTAGGTGCAGAAATCATACATCCTTGTCTTTCCTATCTTTTTGGCATCTAAAAGAAAGGTACACACTAAACAGCAACCGTGCTTAAATAACTCCATTAATAAACACGTTTTAGCAACTCGTTTATGTTCAAAACACAACCAGTTTAAGCTAAGCTTATTTAGACAGTCAACCAGCAAGTATAAAACATTATTTCCTCAGATTATAACCAACACCGCGCAACTCAAACACAAACGGGCTTAATATTTTTATTTATACCACAGCTAAAAGAAACAACAATTTCAAAATGCTCACTAACAATTTTTATACGCAAAACACTCTAAAAACTCAGGAACTACGCTTTTGCATACAACAGCGGTAAATTCTCATATAACCTAGTTTGCATATCCGACTTGTACCGGCTTAATCTGGTAAAAACTGGTATTTACCGGACAACGCGCTGCCGCCATGTTGTTTTACAGGTTAATGTACCTACAGTTTGTGTTTCGACTTAGTGCGACGTGTTTTTGTAAGTAAAACCGTTTGGATTGTTACGTGGACTTGTGATGGTAACAAACACGGTTGTCTAAGTGAATTGACGCAGTGTTAGTACAACATTGTACTATATTTTTAGAGATTGGATAGATGTTTGTTAGTTATGATCATCTCCCGAGCCTTATCTCAACTATCTTGGGATCGGCTTCCACTCTAACCGGATTCAGCTGAGTACTAGTGTTTTACAAGGAGCGACTGCCTATCTGACCTCCTCAACCCAGTTTCGGATGTTTGTTAGTCTCTCATGAAAAACGTCGGGTTATCACACTTTGTATTTTTTATAGATTCAACTTTACCTTACTTTTTCTATGTTATGTACTTTCTAAGTGTTAATACAAGATATTATCTTGGACACCAATGACTGAGTAAAGGTAAAGGATAACATCTTGAGGACACCTGGACTCTAAAGTCTGAAATCGCCAACTCACCTTGAGCAAGCGTGGTTATCATCTCGCATTCCTTCTCTGTTTGAGAAGAAGCTTTGTGCCCTACAGTGGGAGATTAATAAAATGATGATCATCGTTACAATATTAAGCGCTGGGGTTCATAACATTTTTTTGTTTCAATGCCATCTCAAATTATTCCTTGTAGACTTAAGCCATAGAGCTACACCAGCAGGCTTAGCATGGCAACCGTAGAAACAAGTTTTGTTTACCGGAGATTGGATATAATGACAGAAAAGTGACAGATTGACGTAAGATTTCTTTTGACATTTTTTGAAGAAATTTTTCTTTTCTTCGATCGACATAAGTTTACAAGTGATTATATGCGAGTTGATAGGTCGCGCTATGCTCGGGCGGAAGACATGTTGACATTGACAGAAAAAGCTTTGTCTTTTCTTGACAGAATAGATACAGAATCGCCATGCTAAGCCTGCTGATTTTTTTTTACTAATTTTACTACAAATTCCTACATCAATATGTATATTATTACGAATGCGAATATGATCAATATAGAAAAAATCTACATTGGATTTCAAAAAAAAATCGTATGTAATTTTACCAATCAACTTAAAACCATATGGGTCATTGATAACGTAGGAAATCTGATAAGAAAATTTGAAAAATTGTCGTAGCTTGATGTGCTGGCGTCTGTACTTATAAAAACTGGAACCGCACCGCCGCCGCCGCGACACAGATGGACATCGTTCAAGCGACTCACTAAAACTAGTCCACAAGAAAACCCACATCTGCTTCAGTAATAAAAGTTCTTTCTACAATATAAGCAGAAAAAAAGAAACGCAGAATTTAGCTATGAAAATTAAATTGATTAAAAAAGTTTTGAATAACCAGGATTATAATATCAAACTAACATTTTTCACGTAGACGTATGTATCTATGTATGTGTTCATGTTTGTTAGTCTCTAACGCAAAAACCACTGAACGGATTTCGGTGAAGCGTATACATCAGAATAATATATAGGGTATCCTATATTAAGATTAAAGTATCTAAATTCGGTCGGTCCGTAGATGGGTGACCATCTTGTCATGACGAATTCCTTCGTGTTTCGGAAGGCACGTTAAATTGGTGGGTCGTGGCTGTCATTTGTACATCTTTGACATCTGTTACGGGTAATCAGAAGCCAGAAAAACTGACAATCAGTATTACCAAGGTGTATCTTGTTGCCGAGGTAACTGGTTTGAGGAGATCAGATAGACAGTCGCTTCACGCAAAACACTAGTACCCAGCTGCATCCAGTTAAGACTGGAAGCCGATCCCAACAGAGCTTGGGAAGAGGTTAGGTAATGTTATTCATTTTTAAAAGCCTTTATTTAACTTGCCGTGTATGTATGTTACGGTGGATTCTTTGAACTAAATTTTGATGTAGATATCTTCAACCGATTGAGCTGAAATTTTATACACGTTCAGTTTGGATGACAATGCAAGATAATATGTTATATGACGTCATTCCAAATCCAATATGGCGGGCCACACAAGATAGCGGAGCAGTTACTTTAACAATATGGATATCAAATGAAAGGACTTATTGAGAGTGACTTCAAAACTATTTTGACGTTATTCTAAATCCAATATGGCGGACTATAAAAGCTTTTTAAGAAAAGATTTTTCTTTTAATTTATTTCTATTTTATATAATAAAAACCAACAATAATGATTAATTAATGCATCTCCCCAGCATCCCAATTCTGATCAGTCACCGCAGATGCACGACACTGTAATCGCCTTTAACTGGGCCGTATTTCACGCCCACATTGTCGTTCGAATAGCTTTATTTGGCGGCCGAGCCAATTAACCCGTGCTAATTAAGTGCATGCTAATCACGAACGGATCCTGGGCTGAAACTAGTATGTTTGTTTTAGATTTAGTCTAAGGGTTTTAAAGGGTTAATATAATACTCAAGTAAATTGTCTATTTTTTTTATTTTCTCGATAGCTGTCAATTTTTATAACATGTATAAATATATAAATTCTTATCATTAGATATGGTATTTTTTTCCTACTGAGGGAGCAGCTGGATGGAGTGTCAGACTCTTACTGACTAAAACCCATGTTCCTTCTTTCTTTGTTTGTGTTTTTTTTTCTTTCTTTCTTATCTTTGTGTGCCAGAGCCGCCGTAACTCTTGCAAACAACCCAAAGACACGGGGTATGGTTTTTTTTTACCGCTATATCTCTCAGTTATTGCACTCTTTACAATACATTATAAATGCCCGCGTTTCGTTTTTGGTAACCATTGACCATTTACACCGTTTACTTAAAAATACTAGTTCCACCGTCACTCTTTTCAACACTAAACAAAACAAAAGCTTAAAACAGCAACAAAAAATAGAATTTTCAACAATTTCATTTATTTTAGATGTGCAAAACCGCAGGTTGTGATCAAAAATGCATTCGATAAAATATTATTGAACCCACCAATCGATAGCAGTACCAAATTCACTCAATTTATGTTTCATGTTGGATTGAGCAATTAATTTTTCAAATGGCTCGAAGGGAGTTCATTGACGCGCGGAGAAGGGGCGGCGGATAATTCGGGCGATTTCAGACTGACGTTATTATACGTTCGTATTTACAAGTAAATACCACCTCCGTGTTTCTGAAGGCACGTTGGATTGGTGGGTCCCGACTGTCATTTGTGTCATCTTTGGTAGTCGTTACGGGTAGTCAGATTCCAGAATACCTGATAACCAGTGTCACCAAGGGGTATTGGGTTGGCCAAGTAACTGAGTTCAGGAAGTCAGATAGGCAATCGCTCCACATAAAACACTGGTATACTGATATCCAGGCATGGAATTCGACCTCAACATATCTCGGTAATAAGCTAGGCAGATGATAAGCAAGAATTATCAAGAGATGTCAGGTTGCCCAGGTAACCGGGTTGAAGAGGTTAGGCATTAAAAATGGTACTTGACTCCATCAGGTTAGAAAACTATGAAATTATTTGTAAGCTCAGATATATTCTTAAAGTGAAATTGCAACATAGCAAGGACAAAAGATTGCGAACGCATATATCAAATCGCTAGTCTGAAATAGCCTTAAGTCAATAGAATGTAATATGTATACAGTACTGGCATTGAGTGATTGTAAACAGGTCTCTGAATGAAGATTTCCTTAGAGCAGAATTTCTAAGGGTTACAGTGTAGTGGGTTCGAAATTGGCGCATTTTACTTGCGGCAATTTGTCTCGTCAATATTGCTTTTGAAACGGTAGAAGAGAATGTGGTGTAAGAAGCTTAAAGCCAGAGTCGTAGTCATGTGCTACGCTTTGCTACGACGTAGCTGCTACGGCGTAGGCTTCGAATCGCGGACTTCATACTAAAGTGTTTTTCCGGAATAATGCCATTGTCTCACACTACCTACCTATATCAAAAAGCTACATAGTTTTTTTGTTTGTTTGCTTGACCGTGCTTATCTCAGGAGGTACAGGTCCGATTTTATCGGAAAAATTCTGTCATCCGATCTGATCGAGGAAGCTAATATACATATACATATAGGCTACTTTAATCCACGTACATGAATAAATTCCCTCGAAATTTTAAATGACACAAATTCAATATTAGTTTTTTTTTCATGTTTTGATTATTCCATAATATTTTTAATCTATATTTATAATCCGAAACTAAACTCTTAAATCAATTAATATAACATAATACTTGAAATCCAACCTAAATAAAACCACAAGAAATGAAAGAAAACTGCCTCTTTTTTCTTTTCTTGCAACACATTTTCGTTCGAATGTCTTACAAGTTCAACAATACCCAATTAATACGGCGGACAAACTTCGCAGTAACATTGAAAATTGAAAGAAAGATAAATTCTCCAAGTTACCAGAGTTGAATTGTTCCTTTTTCCTTACAGTTTCTTAAGCCAACAATGCCTTATGACTTTTGATTTATAATTATAAGTTCCTGCTGAGCTAACTCAATTTGTGATCGGAATTAATGAAAGGAACTTCGTATTCTTGTACTTTGTAATTGATTTACTCGGCTTTATTAATTGACTGTTTTTTTAAATCGAGACCTCTTGTTAAATACTTCTTCTATTTTGAGGATATTTATCCGATTGCTCAGAAAGGTTGTTATGATTTTAATACATTTTTTTTAATGGTTTAGATCATATTCATTAACAGTTTAATCTTTAAGTATATATACATATGTTTGTGTACAATTTTTCTCGCATTCAGCTGAACCGGTTTCGATGCGGTTTTCAGAAAAGTATTTTTAGTGCATTAACCGATTCAAAAAAGGAGGTTGTCATTTTGACCTATACGGTTTTTATCTAAAATATTTTTGTTGTTAGTATTTTTGCACTTGGATAATCATGGAACTATATACGTTTCTGAACAGACAGAATTACTTCAAGATATATGTATATATAATATATTTCTAATAACTTTCTGCAAGAAGCACATTTATTTGACTTAGAAGTATAATCTTCGAGTGTTACGGAATGCTTTTAGTAAACTTCTGAACGCCTCGAGTACGTCTGTGCGAAGCAGTTTTAGGGTTCCCTAAAATATATTTTCAAAATAAAAAATCTGTTTCTATACCTATATATTTCCTATACTTACTTATAAGCTCTTTTCTTCAACGAAATGAATAAACAGAATTCTACTTAATATAATAATAAGTTCTTCTAAAAAAGTCCAAGGGAAGCTACTTACTACATACGCAATAGAAACATTTTATTCGGATTTGAAAACAATTAATATGACATACATAGTTTATAGACCTATAAATATTATTAACATTTAGAACGAAGGTTTTTTTAAATTTTAATTTTAATGTCAATTAGTGACCCAACTTCGTCCAATCTCACACATTCACACAAAACTGATCGAAAGTTTATTTGTTATATAAAATGAAAAATAAAATATACGGAACCTCAAACGCATCCCTAGGAATATAAGATTTTCTTTTAAAACTTTTTTTATCGAAAAGTTTAGTCATACTCCCAAAGTCGTCAAGAATGTGTCTCTGACCTTACGAATGAAGAACAATACGACACTCTACGACTTATCTCAACCCGGAGGGATTAGGAGTTTTTTTTCTTTATTTTTTTCCTTTCTTCAAAAATCATTGCACCCACCCTGGGGGATTTGACTTATGACGCAAATCCAAAAAAATGATTTAAAAATATTTCATACATATAAGTACTAGATGAATAATTTCTTTATAAAAATGATAATTTCCATTCTCGATCCTTGTCAAGAGCTTAGATTTCAGACTTGCGTAGACTTCCAAAAAAAGGAGGAGATTCTCAATTCGGCCGGTTTTTGAAGCACGTAAAGCCGCGCCTTTTGGAAGACGTATTACTAACTTATACATGAAATAGCAAATTATGCACTATTTAAAAATTAAGAATATTTTATCTAAAAATACAAATTATAGCCCTTCCAGCCAATCAATAATTAGTCTGATTTTCATCCTTTTTCTTACAAAACGAATCTATAAAAATACCTACAAAAGGCTTATTTAAATTCGAAATCCCGTCACTGGCTCAATAAATAACAATGTTAAAACAATATTGAGCAAATAAATATCGTAACGTCAAGCCGGGCCACGTGCCCAAATGAAATTCCAGTTGATTCACTTATTAATCCACTGTTGGAGAACAACGCGCAAAATTAATTAATTTAACTCGATTTAACGAATATGTACGCGCTTATTGTTCGAATTCAAGTTGCAACCAGTTGCTGTTTGAATGAAGCGGTTGCTAGTAGCTGCTACATTTGTTTTTCTTTATTCTTCTTTTCAGCTTTATGCAAATAGAAACGCAATCATTGTGTGTAAATCAGTGTATGGTAATATAGTTTGACGTACTCGTTAGTGACACTCCCATGGTCCATTGGATTAACCAGGGCCGTTTTTAATGTGATCATCCATATAAATATTATAATAAAATAGGTGATAAAAGATTCACTTTCACCTCCAGGAGCTCAAAACTGTACACGAGTATTGAATTTATTAGTAAGAATAAACCTATATTATATAGGGATTTTATCACTCCTAACACATTTCAAAAAAATAGTCGCGCTGTTTCAGGTGTCATCGTTTAGTAGGTAGTTGTCAATTGTTTATTATCGCTCGTATACGCGACATCGTACGTAAGAATCAAGCTCACTGCTACAATTACTGTTACATTCGCAGTAGCAGTCGCAAATTACGCGATAACCACACTAAAATATTATCCAACAATCCCAATATTCTATGAATTTTCAGATTTGACGTCTGAACGATTTCAACAGGGTTGGATGGACGTGAATAATAAAATAAATTTCATGTTGCAAACTAAAATTATTAGCATTAGTTCTGGACCGTGTTTATTCACAAAATATGAATGACGTTTGCAATTAAAATTGCCGATATAGCCAATGTATTTCGTTGCGGTAGTTTTGTATTGATGCAATGTTGATCTATTCTGTCGTTCATAAAGAGGTTTGCTCGAGTTATGCTTACCGCGGCCTAAATATAAATGGGTGATCATATAGATTATCTTACTTGATTCATTAACTCTGTATAGTAGGTATATACAGAAATATGGAGATTTTAGTTATATTTTGATAGATTTGGTAAAGAATAAATTTTATTGTCGTATATTATTAAGTTGGAGATCTTAGGAACTTACTAACTTAATGGTGGATGGCCCATTATTAAGGAAGGCTACAGGCTTTTTATACGGGTGCACGGACTAGTTCCCACGGTATACATGTGATACTTCTGGCAGAATCCAGTTACAGAAAAAAACACAATCTCAAACCTAGTGGGAAGCATTAGATACCTAAGTAGTAAGTTTTCGTTCAAATATCGATATCAAAAACAAAAGAAAACTAGTTTAATAAATATATAAAATATAAATAAATGACTATAAATGGAATTCAAATATTCGATATTGTAGTACACGCCTACCCATTGACGGCGCTCAAAGCGTAACAGAAGCCAGTAAAGTACGACGGCACATATTGATTCGAAATTCAAATTGAAATTTGAATCTGGCCGTTGATTAGAATCGGAATGGACAGCCGAGCTGTGACTCGAATACATAATCGATCCGAAATCGACTGATTTAATCGAGTATCGATACATTCGTTGAGAGCGACGCTGACGTAACGAACAAATTTAAAAATATAATTCTGTAGAAATATGCATGGGTGATGTATTTTTATTTGTTTTTCACATTTTTTTATTTATTATAATACAAATATCAAAACGGAGGGTATTATCTTTGTTTTAAATCAAATATATATGTCAAATTAAGATCGATATATCAATGATACATATTTTCCTGTCGGAGGAAGACCCAACGACTGTCAAACTTCCTATAGTATGTTATAAAGGCTAAAACTGTATCCTACAGTGTGGGCATCAACTTTCGTTCAGGATAAAGTTTGACTGATGTTGGCGTTGGAAGATGCAAAAAAAAACTAAACCAAACTCAACTTTTTCTTATCGCGGTTGTATCCAATTTAATATTAAGGACACGAATAGTTGATCTCTCACAGGACAAAAGATATGAGCTTAACTATGTGGCATCTTTTATATGGAATTTAAAAAAAAAAAGTTTTATTTTTACTATACATATTTTACAAATTATAATTTAATATTCACAACATCAAAAAATACTATTAAAAATATTTTAGATTACGAATTACTTTCTTTATGTGCTTTTAATTCTTGGTGAACAGTTCAGTAAGTCAGTCATTAAAAAAAGTTCCTTTGTACAAACAAATTATTCACTAAGCATTAAACACAACAAAAATTCGATCACACTTACAAAGCAATTCAAATACCGGGATCCATTAAAACGCACACAAACTCAGATATTTTCGACAAATTATAACATAAAAATGTAAACAGCATAAATAAAATTAATGAATTATTCATGTCGTCATGTCATTTCAATGCATTTCGTACGAATTTCGATTATTTATTTACGATATTATTGCTTGCCGAAAATATTGCTTCCATCATCTCCCGAGCCTTTTCCCAACTATGTTGGGGTCGGCTTCCAGTCTAACCGGATTCAGCTGAATACCAGTGTTTTACAAGGAGCGACTGCCTATCTGACCTCCTCAACCCAGTAACCCGGGCAACCCAATACCTCTTGGGTAGACTGGCGTTAGACTTACTGGCTTCTGACTACCCGTAATGACTGCCAAGAATGTTCAATGATAGCCGGGACCTACAGTTTAATGTACCATCCGAAACACAGTCATAGTGTCCAAGATATACTTAGAAAGTACATACAAACTTAGAAAATTTGCATTGGTACTTGCCTGACTTAGAATCGAACCCACGCACTCATATTTGACAGATTGTCTATAGCCACTAGGCCACCACGACTAATTCAAAAAATTGCTTCCATAATAAAATAATTATATAATAAAAACTTATTTTTATTAAAGATTGCTTCCAAAATAAAATAAAAATACATCGTCATTACTGCTGATAATTACGCCATATCCTGTTAAGTAGTAATATTGAGTTATGAATGTACAGACGCCAGCACATCAAGCTACTACAATCTGTCAAATTTCCTTAAAAGATTTTGAACTTTAACATTGAAGCATATGGTTCAAAGTTGATTGGGAAAATTTAACAGTTTCGGGTAGCCTGACGTGCTGGCGTCTGTACAGACAGCATAATTTATTATGCTCATGTAGACTGCATCAGAAATACACAGGAAATGGATACATTTTCATAAATTGATGGAGCGGTACTTTGTTAATTATGAAATTGGTGGCGAGTGATAGCTATAATATTAATAAGAATAATATCGCGACACCTTCGGTTAACCCCGAGGTAATCTATTGATTAGCTTGTGTTATTGGTGCTAACACAACTGATAAACTACATAATATACTTTGCACATATTGATAAATACACATAACATCACCCAGACCAAAGTCAACAAGCATTCTCATCACAAAATGTTGACTGTATCGGGAATCGAAGCTTCAAGGCAGTTCGTCGCGACGGAGTAGTTACCATTGCGCCAACGGCGTCGTCAAAATATTGTAACTATAATTTTGCTCGGATTTTGTAAGTCGGAAGAGGCTGAGTTTGAGGACTTTTACGAAAATTATGGATTCACTATATAGTTTTAGATTTTGTGAAGTTTTCCAAAATAAAATAGGTAATAATTCAAAGGCTGGCTATTACTTTGGTCAGAGAATAAGCGTTGCCATACAACGTGACAATGCCAGCCTCTTGGGCACGCTCCCAGTAGACAGCGATGAGAATGGGTTTTTCGACGCTTCTTTTTTTTCTTTAAAAAGCCTTATAATATCAGTTAGCTCTCTGAAGCTACATTTAACACATTAAAAATATTATCAAATGTCTTCAAGATACTCTAGCGACCGAGTATACATAATTCATATAAGTCATGCCATCTACTTAGCTAAGTGCTGTATAATATTACAATAAAATTATTTTCAAGTCTCCAAGGAATATTTATGTTAGCCAGAGCTCTTAATTCGTTCAGATTAATGGCTTTCTTATTAGCTTGATGGGAGGCGGATAAAAAATTATCTAGACTCCATTTGTCTTAGTTAAGTGCTTCTACATTATAATTTTGTAGGTTTATGTATGTTTTATACTAATTTTCTTTTGTGTTAGAAGTTTGGACATTTTTTTTTCGTCTTATTGTGTAAGTCGTAGTAGTCCAAGTATTTATAGGTTTGTATACAATATTTAGGGCCCGTTTCACGATGTCTGACTAGCGACTATCTACCGAATAATTCAAAAATGGAACAGAACTTATTCGTAGGAGATGGAACAGGCCTTTAGAAATATAGATCATAATTATCAGATAAGGGCGAGTAGAAATTAAACTAATAGGGATGCGGAGAACTAGTCAAATTCAATACTTTTATAGAACTGTCAAAAACGGATTTCACATCAATCCGTATACTTATTTCGATTATATTACCAATAAAAAAATAAAAACAGTTTTCGGTTCAAAACGATAAATTAAACTGGCATTATTTTAAGATGCTTTACAAAATGAATATGATAAAGTATTTTATTTATGACCTAGTCCGCATCCCAATCATCGTATAAAGCGGTAATATTGTTCCCAAAAATAGCTCCAATTTTCATTAAAAGTCATAAAATATTAATGCTTGAAGAACACGCACACATAATTCTATGACACCAATACCTCTTGGAACCAAACTCTTTTGATATTTTGTATATAATGAAAAGAAACTGATAATATTATCAGAGAAGAAAAAAACACAAAATTAAACTTTTGTAAGCCAAGCCGATATCTTAAATTATAAACTTGTAGACGGACATACTACACTAACCACATTAAAAATCGCTGGGCATACCACATACTGTAATTGGTCGCGTTAAATTCTAGCAAGCAGAGGCTGCTAAGGTAAAAGGCTTTATATAGGTCTTTCAGCTGGTCGTCGGCAGGATTCAATTAATGTCCTGGTAATGAGCGCGCTGGCTGCTAGCCAGCTCTTGACTCCAAAGGATCTGAGTTTTTTAGGGTTCTTTAACTCAAAGGGAAAAACTATACCGTTAAGTTTGTTGTAATCTTGTCTTTCTGACTGTGATAAAGGAAGGGTGGGCGCTTTGGAGCTTTTCTTTTGTTTTGATGTTCGAAAATTGCTGATTTATCAGCCTAATTTGAATAAATGAGTTTGAGTTTGTTTTTAATATGTATGTCAATATCCTTACTGATCATAAAAGGTCCTCCTTTTGAAGTATTCAAATTTAAACATCTATTAGAGTATAATCATGAGCAAGATAGGTTTACTTCGATCTGTCAAATTTCTTTAATAGACTTTCAACCCTATAACAATATTGGAAGGTTAATATTCAATTGGTAAAATTTAAAAGATTCGAGTAGGTTGATACTTTTAAAAATCTATTTAGCGGTTTTCTCATAAACAGACCGACAGACAAAGCAAAAGACTTCATTTTTTAAGCAGTCAATTTACATAATTCAGCAATCAGGAAAAGCTACACATATATTTGATTGCATATTTTGTATATCCATAATACGGAACCCTCGTCGCTCGAGACCAACTCAAACTCCCCTTTTTTCCTAGATTCCCCAGTTGCTACACTGTAATCACTTCTTTGTTCTATTAAGTTGAAAGTTTTCGTTCCGAAACACGCTGTTCGAGAATTTTAAGCGAGCTAAACCCCGGTTTTTTTTCTCAAAATGTTTTCTATTTAGTATTCTAAACGCAGGTTAACCTAGTTAAACTCGGTCTGTTGCAGACTGAACTGAACACCAATATACATCATCCGCTTCGAGGCGGATTTAGAAATATATTGGATTTTCACGGAATTGTTGCATGGATGCCGTCGCTTATCATCTATCCTCTAGCTTTAGTTAGAATAGGATTAGTTTGTATAGGATAAAGACATGTCATAAATGAAACCATATACATATAAGTATAATGACTTTAAAACAGTTTTAGATAAGGCTTTACGAAATCGTTAGTGTTATAAGTGTTTTGGATAATTTTTATTTGGATATTTTTTTTAACTTATGACATATTATGTATATTGAATAAATAAATAAAGTATTATGTATCCCCATTTGGACGTAATTACCCTAACATACAAAAAGCCTAGGCCTTAAGCCGGGACCTTAAGGGCCCCGGGATTTCGGATCGCAGAATGCGTTAATGGATTTTTCAGAATTTGTACTGTATACGAGCCAAGAACACTCTCTGTATAACTTTTTGGAGCAAAATATGATGCCTTAATGTATGCTTTAATTGAGGTCCATTCCAAAGGAGTACATCAAGACCGGCAAGGCGCGAACCTTGTTGCCGCCTGACACGTAACTTTTAAGACCCTTACTCAGGCAACCAAAGAAACGCTCCCGTAATGATTGTTTCATGTCAGCGACATTGATCCTATAGCCTTACCCCTCCACCATACCCAAGTATTTGTATATATCATCATCTATATTGGAGTTGGCTTCCAGTCTAACCAGATACAGCTAAATACCCGTATCTACATAGAATTCAGGCCTATCTGATCATTAATATCTGCCAGCAATAAACACTACATTCCACCAACGAACTACAAAGTACAATTGCATACAAATCTAAACGATTCCATATCCTGAGCTAACATAATTACGAGCGCTCGTCTACTCACAATAGCTCTCATCTAACTATCCCGAGCAATTACTGTAGGTGTCTCCCGTTGCTGGGCTGTGGTCGGACCATAGGGGCGAGATGAGCGGAATTTAATGATACAAAGTTGGCAGCAAATTAAATACTACATTTGTTATAAAAGAGTCATCAGACGTCGCGATGCCGAGAGCCCGAGATGCAGTCGCGATACTGTCGCCCGTAGGCATCGATAAAAAAGCGCAGCTGTGGCTAGCTGTGTGCCCGCGCCCACGGGACCAGATTCAGTCGCGATGTAAACGCGATTCAATCACGATGCCAGCGATTCGGTCGTGATGCAGTTACACTGATGTTCGGCATACTCCCCCCCCCTCTGTTCTTTCTCCGATGTCGTCCAACGCCGTCGCGCGTTTGTAATGATGCAGTAGCGCATCGTAAACGCGATTAACACGCATTAGAAGCGATGCAGTAGCGTTTGCTAAACGCGCGACTGTATCGCTAGACGCTAAAAAAATCGCAGTGGGCGGGAGGCCTAAAAAGCATAGATATTATTATGTTTAGGCTGCTTTTGAAGAAGGGAAATCCTCATGTATGCAGAGGAACGTGACGGCTTTGTACCAGCTAAAACCACCTAGGTGTCTTGTCTCTCACGTCCACGTGGAGTCAGGGGTTTATAGATTCTTCCGCGTGGACTATAATAAACTGAGAACTAAATATACCTACTAAAATGCTAGAGGCTACTTTTAACCAGGTACTTGAAGTTCCACTGGACGCCTGTGAACCCTTTAGCAGAAGCCATTAGATTTATATAAGAACTATTAGCTGATCCCCGCGGTTCCGTCCACCGTCTGCGAGAACAAACTTCCCGCACCCGGATAAAATGTAGCCACGTCTACAAAATTTTATTAAAATCGGCTCAGTAGTTTTGGCGTGATAGACGGACATACAGTAGTTTTGTAATGTTAGCAAGAAAGAAAGGGTTAAAAATCGCTCTGCTTATGACTAAGTCTGTAGACTAACACAGTGCGTCGCATTCTCTCGTGTGATATGTCTCATTGTAACTCGCGACTGAACAGCAATGCATGAGAAACTGCTTAATTTCACTCTAATAGTGTACACGTACACATGTACCTATATTTACGTATACATATGTATATTGTAATTAATTACTTTACTGAACTTTGTTACAATGGTTTTGATTATAATTTATTGTTTTTTAATTTTAATTATCCTACTCACATCATATATTTTTTATGATTTCATTATTTTTTTATTACAAAATTTAACTTGTAAATATGATTGTATAATAAAAACGATGAAAAAAAAACCACTCACCATTAATGCGGTTTATATGTTAATGTTGTCTTTCACCCTAAATCAACTTAATGAATTTTAATGAAAATTATCATAAGTATATCTTATATATCAAAATATTATGTAGGTTGCATTTTATCGATGTGCGCAAAATAGTCACGGTTCTAGAAGTATTATTAACGTATAATTTATTTTACTTCAATTCCTAGAAAAGCTTTTAAGGCCACTAATGAAGAGATTAATCCGTACTTCTGAATAAACAATTTGTTCACTATAATCCCTCTGATAGTATGAAACATCTTCCAACTAGGATTACAGGATTTACTTGTTCTAGGAATTCGCCCATTGTATGAGGAAAATGTTTGAAGAAAACACTAATTCAACTAATAAAGAGAACAATAGGAACGATTATCGAGCTTAATGGCAATAAAATATATATATATATATATAATTTGAAGATATTTGTGTCTTGAGCATGTGAATGTAAAAAAAAAAATATCTTATATACGTAAAAAACTAATAAAAATATGTAATAGTGTTCCACCTGCAATTGGAAACATAACCTAATCTACCGGCGGTGAAGTCCCCACAGAGAGAAACGTCCAAAAGCACAGCTTTCTACATGAAAAGCTTGTCCAAACGAGAGTCTCTTTAGGTGTAAAAATTAAAACTAAAAAAATAATGTAGAATAGAATAATTATGTTTAGGCTATCAAGTCATTTGCAGAATCCACATCTCTCATCACTCACATCCACATCATCATCATCGACAACCTCTTAAGCTAAATCAAGATACTGAAAATAATTAAAATAACAATCATCGAACGTATGGCATTAAAAAAAAACAACTCACATTTTTTTTCCGTGAGTTAAACTGTTCAGAATTTGAAATATCCTTTGATATTAATTTTGAATATTAACCTTATTATGATAACAAAAAAGTCGTGGTGGCCTAGTGGTTAAAGAGCCAACCTCTCAAGTGTGAGGGCGTGGGTTCGATTCCAGGTCGGGCAAGTACCAATGCAACTTTTCTAAGTTTGTATGTACTTTCTAAGTAAATCTTGGACACCAATGACTGTGTTTCGGATGGCACGTTAAACTGTAGGTCCCGGCTGTCATTGAACATCCTTGGCAGTCGTTACGGATAGTCAGAAGCCAGTAAGTCTGACGCCAGTCTAACCAAGGGGTATTGGGTTGCCCGGGTAACTGGGTTGAGGAGGTCAGATAGGCAGTCGCTCCTTGTAAAACACTGGTACTCAGCCGAAACCGGTTAGACTGGAAGCCGACCCCAACATAGTTGGGAAAAGGCTCGGGAGATGATGATGAACCTTATTATGATAAGGTATGATATCCATTCAATAAAGACAGATTGATAGGTTGGTAGGTTGATGTGCTGGCGTCTGTAAATCAAATGCAATAAGTTGTAGTATACAAATCCTTCAGCTCCTTCGAAGCGTTCACACAGACAAACAGCTCAGCTATGAATATTAGTACCGATATCATTGTTCAAAAACTTTTGGGTAAGATCGCGCAGGGGACTCTTGGGGGGACTGAGTGAAGAAGTTGGGGTATAAGTGTTATCATTGAAGTATGTCATTAAATGTTTGGGGAGCAGTCAGTTATTGTGTGAAGGAGATAAGTGGGGGTTTAATGTGGCGTGAGTTTTTATGATGTACACTTAGTACGTAGTTGTGATATGTTTCAACAAGATTTTGGCAGATCGTCTTTTGTTGTTTTGTTTGTGAGAACATCACTTAAATGATGTAGATATGAACATAAGCTTCTGAATTTCGCTTTAGAATTCACATATTGATACTGAAAGTTTAATTGCAACATTTAAAGGTATTTCTTCTTCATAATTTTCCTGCACTTTTCCTAATTCAATTTGGGGTAGGCGCAGCATGTTTTATTCTTCCCATAGTCTGCTATTTGACGTCATCTCACAAGTAGCATTCATTCTAGTGCTATCGTTTTGCACACAAGGTCAAATGACTTTTAATAAAGGGTATATAAACTTCTTTTTATCAAACCCTGTCAAGTCTTGATTAAGCTTAAATCGCTTCGTGGATTTTTAGCCGACAATTTCGTATTTTTAGCCGACTTACCAAGAAAGAGGTGGTCCTCAATTCAACATGTTTATATTTTGTGTGCGTCACGCATATCTCCGTTACTTAGCAACCGAATTGAAAAATATTTTTTTGAATAAAGAACAACACATAAATAATAAAAGTTTTTTTTTTAATTACAATAACAGTTTATAACTGGCCTTTAAAATAAAATAACAATAACATATTCTTGAAATAAAATTCTCATTCATGCATCAAGCTGAACACGGTGCTAGTTCACTAAGTCCCCAAGCTGTCTGAGCCAAGTGCAGTTTTGAAACACCCTGTATAACTTATAATAGGTTGCCGTGTATCGAGATTATTATTACATCTATGTAATTAGAACTTTATAGTGTCGCTAGCAGCTGTAGAACTCGATAGTAGCGTATAGTTTGGTTTAATTTCCCAACTCAATTTATGAAGCTGCAGTCTCAGTAAGGTTACTTAAAAATAAGTTGGTTGCCGCACTAATAAAATTACTGAAAACAAGAAAAAGCATACTTTCTTTAACTGCAGGCTTAGCATGGCAACCGTAGAAACAAGTTTTGTTTACCGGAGAATGGACATAATGACAGAAAAGTGACAGATTGACGTAAAATTTCTTATGAAATTTTTTAAAGAAATTTTTCTTTTCTTCGATCGACATAATTCTACAAGTGATTGTATACAAGTTGACAGAAGCAGCAGACATGTTGACATTAACAGAAAGAGCTTTGTCTTTTCTTGACAGAATAGATATAAAATCGCCATGCTAAGCCTGAAGGTCATTCATTGTCATTGCGGGCGCCAATAATGAGGGTAGAAATCAGGCGCTGAATGACCGTCTAAAGACGACAAGGCCCGTGTTGGCGGTGCGTACTGTTTCACGCGCTCTTCGAAGAGGAGACAGCGACATTGGAGGGGCCTCTTAGTACCTCCAGAAAGAACAAGGTTTTAGTCAGTAAGAGTCTGACACTCCCTCCAGCTGCACATATTCACACGATATACAGAAATAATTAGGGAAGATAAGACTAACCCCTTAATAGAATAACGAATTAATATTACATTGAATTCAGCCTTATCAAGATTCCCAACTCTAATAAACCAATAAATATACAAAATAAGTAACAAAACTTATTTACCAAAACCTCCTTTCCGTGCCGGATTTTCCGGCAGCCATCTTCCTGTTACAGATAACGCAATATTCATAAAAGCCTATCGCGCCTGTGTTGCCAATGTAAAAAAAATATGTTGCAATTTAATTGAACATTCAAGAGCAACACTGGTGCGGAAATAATAGAAATAATCAAGGCTTCTCTCGCTTTGTATGCAAATAAGCAATCCGCCACGGGCAACAGAGCTCTGACTAATTCCCAGAAAACAACATTTTCTGCCAAAGATTACGGATAAAAATAGAAAGGTGATTTTTGATAATCCGGGATTTTCTGCATACTAAAAATGTATTTTCAGAATGTGGGGTACAGGTCAGTCAAGAAAAGACAGCTGTTTAGCTAAAAGTTTTTTGCAATTTCATAATAAAAATATTTAGATTGATCTTTCTTCCATAACAAACAATACATTAGAGGACTTATACAATCAAACGACTATATTAAGTGACAATTCTACAAGTTGCCGTCAGGTATTCCCAAATTATATTTTCAGACTAGTTTCCACCAGCGGTGTCACCTGCTCTGCGTGGGAACTTCTTGACTTACCCTGATAAGAGTAGCATATAGTCTTCGATAATAAATGGACTATCAAACTCTGTTTTTTTTTAATAGATCAGTAGTAGTTCCTGTTATTAACAAGCAAAAGAACAAACCCTTCAACTTTTTAATATTAGTAGAGATCTTGACGACAAAACACTCCCAGCAGGCTTAGCATGGCGATTCTATATCTATTCTATCAAGAAAAGACAAAGCTCTTTCTGTCAATGTCATGTCAATGTCAATGAGCATGGCGCAACCTGTCAAGTCGCATGTAATCACTAGTAAACTTATATCGATCGAAGAAAAGACAAATTTCTTCAAAAAATATCAAAAGAAATCTTACGTCAATCTGTCACTTTTCTGTCAATATGTCCATTCTCCAGTCAACAAAACTTGTTTCTACGTTACTACGTACAAAAACGTTTTAGTCGTATCTGCAATAATTTCTTTCATGATCTGTGGACTGGTGTCGCGAGGTGAAATACTATGAGATAACTAGTTAAAATAAAACCACGATCACTTTTACGTGAGACAAATAACAAATCATTGATGTTAATTAACTCCGGAAACCTTATTGCTTTGCCTTCCTTTTCTGTATACAATTGTACTAGAATCTTGGATTCTTGAATTAAGTCTATTCTGTTTGAGCAGAAGTTCTACTTTTAGGCAGTGGTCCCACTTGCAGCGATGAGCGAGAAACGACTATTACTAGAATCTATCATGTAGGTTAGAGTTTTCTACTATTCTCGCAGTTCTTTCGAAATCACAGAGCGCTGATGCCTATAAGAGCCATGAATTTGCTGACAACTTCAAAAGATCACAGTCGTAACATTTCTATCCTCTTAGGCTACGATTTACATGGCATGATCTACAGCTTTGTCTAACGCCGGTCTAACCAAGGGGTATTAGGTTGCCCAGGTAACTGGGTTGAGGGGGTCAGATAGGCAGTCGCTCTTTGTAAAACACTGGTACTCAGCCGAAACCGGTTAGACTGGAAGCCGACCCCAACATAGTTGGGAAAAGGCTCGGGAGATGGAGATGGATGATCTACAGCTTTGTGAAAGAAAGAGAGAAAAAAAGAGTGTAGCTTTGATAGTTTGCTGGTCCATAAGCGAGTTTGCACATGCGATGAGCGATTATGCGCGCCACTCGCCTGCGATCAATCACTTCTTTGCAAACCTGTGCGCGCAAGACGCGAGAGACATGATCAAGCGAGTGAGCATCGCTGAGCGAGTTTATCTTTGAAAGCTTTTATCGCTTAGCGGGAAAAGTAAAGCGACTCGTAGTGGACAGTGTGAACAGTCAGAGAGCAACTATGATATGATATGCATCTCTTTCCTTTAGACGTAATGTATAATGCGTATCGTGAGAGTGAAAATCGCTAATATTTAGTCGTTTTCTCGCTAGCGGTCGGACCCATGGACTTAATATTACCTATCTAACAGGACTGAGCTCTATGAAAACTTGATGTTACAAAAATACACCTTAAGTTATTGTGTTAAGACTCAATTTTGGCTACCAGGATTGAAGGAGGCAAAACGAGCCGAGTGAGATAGCTACATGGAAGGCCATTTGTCCCTTTCTAAATCTTGCAATGCGATAAAAATGTGGTAGTTGGTTAAAAGTGGTAGAAATTATTTCAGACAAATAGTAAATTATTATATTAAATCTAAGCTTAACATTTTAATATGAATTCAGATAATATTTAATTAGATGTTATTTTATAACTTACATCTTTTTTAGCCTGTCATTTCTTAAAACCCATGCATATATTTTTTTAGATGGGAATATAATTATTTACTACTCTGGCAACCTATTGAATGTGTCATTGTGTCATGATGGCTGCTTGTCTTGCGATGTAAGCTAATGGGGTGCCCACGTTTTCATTCCAAATAGTAAATTACAGTGAAAAATATTTATTTCCAAATTATCTCGTAGTTCATTTCGAAATACTAGCAAAAATAAAATTTTGATGATACTAAAGCAAGTTTGAAAATTGGTCTCTGACAAAAATTGCACAAAACAATTTTGTTTAGCCATGTTTGATTATAATTAAAAAAAATTATATTGATAGATTGATACGTATAGGTTTGTTCTATTTTTGTCATGATTTCATAAAATAATCGTCCGCACTATACCATGACATGAAGTTCGACATAGAATTCTGAATGCAACTCCGGCGAGTGAGCAGGATTTTGCTAACGTGCGATAACAATTGTTTAAAATTCAATACTTTTAGCGGCTTTTACATAAATATTGTCTCACGTAACGAAAAAATTGTGGTCGCCCTATTAGAAAATGACACAGAGCATCTGTATTAGACATCCTGCTCGGCTCGCTTTTAGGCTGCGAGTACTCAGTCCTGTTAGATAGGTAATATTAAGTCCATGGTCGGACCACAGCCGTTGTAGATAAAGATTAGATTTATTCCTTATTTTTATCTTATCAATTCTGTCTTTTATTTTTTTCATAAGACTTACACGAACAAACATACCATACACATAGGTTTATATATTATTTCCTTACAAACTTTCGCATTTATACTATTGGTACGATGATACAAAGGTCATCTCATAAAAAGGTCAGACTTATATACTCTTAAAGCCGATTTTGACTAACTGAAATGACCTCTTTAAAAAATATATTAATTGAGACATATTATATCAGGCAGTTTGTAAATATGTAATTAAACATAAGAAGCATACTATAGGTTCAATACCAAAATATTGAATGATAAAATATTTGGTCGCTTTGAGACTGTGTGTCGTGGTTTATTTGAGCCAAATATTGATGCTTCTTTGACTGCGCAGAATATTTAAATTGTGCCTCATTGATTGGTAATGGTGGTCATTTTTCAATTTATTTTTCAAATGTACATATACCTGTATTCAGCCATCATAATTCTCATTCAAATTATTATTGAATAACAATAAAAAATACCAAATTCCAATGTCAGTTTTTAACCTTTTGACCACCATTCACGTATAGATCATCTCCCGAGCCTTTTCCCAACAATGTTGGGGTCGGCTTCCAGTCTAACCGGATTCGGCTGAGTACCAGTGTTTTACAAAGAGCGACTGCCTATCTGACCTCCTCAACCCAGTTACCCGGGCAACCCAATACCCCTTGTCACGTAACCACCAGTCACATATAGATGACAAGCCAAAAAGTGCCCAGCACGCCACTGTCACGAGTACAAGACAGACTTTTAAATTTGAAAATTAATTATCACTACTACGACTCACTACTAGATAAATTGTAGGTATTTATGGATGGATTTTTAGGTTGGTGATGAGGGCACGTCTTTCTTTTTTTGACATAACGGTCAAAAGGTTAAGGATATTTTGTTAGTATCAACGAAGTTGAAAGATTTGAAATTTTGCAAGTTTTTATTTTTTTAACCCAATTACAAATCACATACGCTCAAAATGTTGTTCTTGGCATGTTAATGTACCCAATGTCCCAATAACAAGTAGAGCGTGTCAATAAGAACACATTTTTGCATAAAAATGGAGTATGATATACACAGATATCACGAGCAAACGATCAAGCAAGCACTGCCCATAGCGTCGTTTTGACTACCAATGAGAAGCGAGAATTATCACGCGATCAAACTAGTTATCCAATAGCAGCACGCTATTTCCCGCGACTCACAGTTTTCGGTGATTTTGCGACGTCGTGTATATTGTCACTCTGTACTTCTTATTATAAGCTATTTCAGGCGTTCTCATTGCATATTTTAAAGTTATAGATAGACAAGCCAAGGCGACCGCAATCACAAAGTACGCTTGAAGTATTTTCAGCGCTGTTTTATGGTAATTTCACACTACAAATGGCGGAGACATTTTTTTACTGCTTTATTTTATTTTGTATTCATTTATGTTTGACTTGACGGCGAAAATTGGGACTGAAGGCTTTTATAAGTAATTGAGCACAGAAGCTTATGCTTTCTGTCTTATTAGCACTTTTAACCGATTTCCAAAAATGGAGAATGTTCTCATAATCTTATTTTTTGGTCTAAATCTTTGAAATAATGAGCCTACTAATAGCTCATGAATCCTTTAAAATAAATTACATACAGAATTGTCACATCCAGACCGATAAATTTGATTATAGGCGATGGGTTGATCAACTTCCAATAGAATTTGTTCATTATCCTTTATAGTTACAGAATAAATCAATATCTGTATCATCAGTCTTCTCATTGTACCACTGCAAGGCAAAGACCTCTTTCCATACAAAGAAGGAATGAGCGTTAATCACCACACTGGCTGAAGGTAGATTAGCGATTACAGGCATCAAAGTCCAACTTTCCTCAAGATACTGTCACGTTTTCACTGTCATTGACATTTAAAAGTTACATTAGTACTTGTGTAACCTGGAATGGAACCTGCACACTCTTACTTGAATACTGCTGTTTAAACCACTCAACCAAGAATCAGTATATTGAGTAATAAAGTAAAATTTTAATTTAACAACGACCTTACTAAGCAATAAAAAACTGCATACACCGGAATTTTTAGCAACTCGCAACTTAAAAGCGGGGGAAACTCAAAGCATAACCAACTAAAATACCGCCAGAAACTCGCGAAGAACTCGCAAAAACTATTTGTTATTAGGCGAAGACAGAGAGACCGTTTCTTTAAAGTATGAGAAAAACAAGCGAGGAGCGTGTTCTGTGAACAAGGAGCACTTTTTTATTTGCGCTGTAGTCCTTAGGAAGCTAGGACTTCAGACGTATCAGAGCTGGGAGATCTAACCATTGGTACTAGAATGAATGGCGGGCGAAGACTTGAAGATAAAACTGATTATATAAAATATAGCTTCATTCAACTGTTTTGTCCGCGTCCCGTTCCCTCCTTACAGCTTCCTCGATGGATGAGCTATTTAAAACGGTCAGTTTTATTGGACCCCTATTTTCTGAAATAAGCTGGATTAAGTAAACAAACGAACTCATCAATTTTATATACACTATGTACATTTACCTACTGTATTTATTGAAACGAAAACGCAACAGGAAAAACTTCACACATCATCATCTCCCGAGCCTTTTCCCAACTATGTTGGGGTCGGAGGATTAAAATCAGTAGAATCCTATAGTAGAGGTAAATTCGCTTCCACCGAACAAAAGTTGTGTTTCAATAGTTTTATTATTCGACAAATAAACACTGAATGACTTTCCTTGGCTTCATCCAAATTATTTATTATAAAAGTGAATAGTAGGTAGAAAGAAGCCATTCATTAGTTCTTGCATTTATTTTGAGTGTACTCGGAGTAACGAGGAGTTTTCTTTATATTTCTTTCTCCAGGAAATAAGAACGGAGTAAATTCAAAATTTACAAAGAAGAAAAATTTACGGTTTGTTTGACAAAATGAAGGGAATTTTAGCTTGGTGATTGTAGTAGCTTGATGTGCTGGCTTCTGTACGTATTAGCTGTTCCTCGTGGTCCACCAGCGTCCCGAGAGATCTTGATAAACAATAGCCTGACTCTAGAATATTTGGGTACCAAACATTTATGTGGACCAAAAATACCAAATATTTTTATACAATGTGCTTTCAAAATACGATCAGAATTTTTTAGACAGTTCATTCAGTACAGAAATTGGGTATTTTACTCTTTTTTTAATTATTCATATCAAAAGTAACATTTTACAGAACCAAAAATATAAATAATTTTTGGAATCCGTTGATAAATAAGTAATTTATAAACCTTTCAAAAGTCAAACAGTTAAATAACAGAAAAAGGATTCATATACAAGCTTGTGACGTCAACGCTATTTGATCACGCATGTGCAAAAGAGATAGCAAGATATCTCCACTATGATACCACTATTCATCATACGAATATGTATAAAAAATGGTGATTACTGCTCCGTATATCAACTAATTTTAACGCTGTTTTCAGAAAAATGTTCCTTGTGCGTGTGTTTATTTGTTTTGTTATAAATTTTGTTCAAAATCAAACATATAACCCTATTGTAAAGGATTGAACAAATGATGCAAATAACAGCACATTCCCACAACACTACAAAACTCAAGTAATTTTCTAAAGAGCAGTTTTATCTCACATTTGCAATTTAAGGATGTACAAAGTTCCTTAATTGATTGTTTCGGGAGTCCCTTGAGCCGGCTTTTAGCTAAAAACGAAGAGAATTACAAAACTGAAAGATCAGAACAGAGTTGTGTATTGGTGGTTCCGTAGGTTTGAAAATAATAAATTAATTTATTAAGAAAAAAAATAAGTCGAGTAAGACAAATATAGAATCTTATCACTCGCGGTTAACATAGCTCAAAGTCTTTGATACCTTCGTTAACTACAATAGTTATTTCAAATCACATAGTATTCGCTATAATATTTTTTTCTCCTGATATTAACGTAGGAAAAATAATTATCATTAAACCTTTTTATGTCATCGCATTCATCTTTACCGGTAGTTTAATTGTTCCTGCAATACATTTAAATAATTATGATTGCAAATAAGGATCATCTATTCTAAATACGAATTTAAAACATATCCATCCTTAAACATTCAAAACATCACAACATTCTAAAAATATCTCCTTCACAAACCCAAAAAAATAAAGTTGAGATTTCCCTAATAACATCGTAACCAAACCTTGGTACGAACTACGTAACAAGATACTCCTTGTATCGCTCCCTGTGTGAGGGGAAATGGAATTGGGAATCTGAAATGTCTAGGCTATGTGGAACACGCGTTTTGGGCTGAAATTCGGCCTATTTCTTCCAGGTCTCGCCTCGTATACATCTGTTACTGTTACGTCTATACCGGATTCAGCATAAAATATAGACAATTTTATGTTCTGTTTTACAGATTAGAAGTACATTAAAAAGACGATTATAATGTTCATAGGCGTAAAAGGCGTACATGACATTATAATTTTTCATCGCGAGTAAGACCCGTGTGTTGTGTATAAGATTATAATGTTGTGATGAGATACGAACAATGTGATTTTTGCTTAACGCCAGACAGATTTGTGAATAAATATTTCATAATACCTACATAGCTAAATTTTTACAAAACCGATCAAATACGAGTCGGACTCGCCTACGAAAAGGCCCAAAAGTCGCAAAAAGTATTTATTTGAATAGAACTGAATAAAACAATTCAGCGTTATGTGTTTGTGTAGTAGCGGCAACAGAAATACAATGATCTGTGAATATTTGAACTTTCTAGCTATCACGATTCATGAGATGCAGCCTAGTGATTGACAGACGGATGGACGATGGACAGGCGAAGTCTTTGCAATAGGATCCTGTTTGGTCTCTTTGGATACGGAACCCTAAAATAGCAAAAGTAAGGTTATTCCAGCAACACTTTTATAATTAGGTACACTTATTTTATGAACAGTAAGTGTTCATAAAATAAGTGTAAGCCCTAACAATACTCTAATACGGCAGATGACACGATGACTAGTCAAATTCATTACTTTCATTGAACTGTCAAAAATAATGACTTTGTATGCAATTTGTATGAAATTACTAAAATTGGACTTCACAGATTTTTCACATCAAGCCGTATACTTATTTCGGTTATATTATCAATAAAAAAATGTAAACAATTTTCGGTTCAAAACGATAAATGAAACTGTCATTATTTTAAGATGTCTTAGAAATTGAACATAATTAATAATTGATTGATTTCTGACCTAGTCATCTTCCCAATTGGAAGCCAACAAACAATCAAAAAGCGCTCCAAACGTCATAAAGCCACAAAGTTAATCAAAAAGAAACTAACCCCATTTTCGCTTAACAAAAGAAAGTTCCAGTTCGGACAAGAAGCGAGGCATCAAATAGATCTTATTCCGTTCCGACGCCTTTAATAAGGAACCCTAAGAAGTTTTTCAATCAACTGGCTACTATGTCTTAAGGCAATCGGTTTTAACTTAATTTGAAAGGTGATGGCATTGAAAGAGCTTAGGCCATTTATTTTATCTATATTTTATTTTCTTTGCTTGCTTCTTTTGTTTTTGAAAGTGATAACAGTGTCTGTAGAATCTTTTGAGTGTGACTTTTAAGCAAACAGAAATGATTAAGTGAATTTATACGTGACTAACTAATGCTCGCGGTTTCTATCGCGTCCCGGGAAAACTATCTTTTAACTATAGCTGCTCTTCTTGTTTAAGCTGACTAAGCTATATTGCTATGAAGTTTCATCAAAATCCATTCAGTCGTTTTGGCGAGAAAGAGTTACAAATATCCAGACATCCAAACTTGCATGTTTATAATAATGTTTATTAGTTTATATTAGTTTGAATTATACACAAACGGATGACTTTAATTTCATAGCCCGATGGGACGGCAATCCGACGCGACCAGAGAGAGATCAGGCGCACGACCGACGTTTACGTGTTTCAGATGTGGGAATCGAACCCGAGACCCCGTGCATAGTAGTCGCGCTATACGACTTCTAGACATTCAATAGAATTAAAAAGTTTAAAATACCAACACAAACTACAAAACAACAACCAAAAATTATGAAACAAACAAAAAAGAAACGTAAATTCAAAAACCGAATAACAAATTAAAAGTAAGTACCTACTTAAAGAGAAAAAAAACACACAAAAACAAATGAAGCACAACAGTACATAGAAAAATATTTTCTCGTATCAAAACGTACCGGGTCAAAAGATTCAGCTCATGAATAAACTATGAAAATGTTGCGCTTTGTCTAATCAGCGAGAAAAGAGTAATGGAAGTGAAAGAAGAGGAACGCTGATGTGTTTACGTCTTTCTGTCTCCGAGCGTTAATTAGTGAGGTTACATTTGAACGGGTGTAAAAGTCATAGTAGTCTAGTAGTTAAACAGCCTCTTAAAGAACCTCTCAAGTATGAGTGCGTGGGTTCGATTCCAGCAGGCTTAGCATGGCAACCGTAGAAACAAGTTTTGTTTACCGGAGAATGGACATAATGACAGAAAAGTGACAGATTGATGTAAGATTTCCTTTGAAATTTTTAAAGAAATTTTTCTTTTCTTTGATCGACATAAGTTTACAAGTGGTTATATGTATACGAGTCGACAGGTCGCGCCATGCTCGGGCAGAAGACATGTTGACATTGACAGAAAGAGCTTTGTCTTTTCTTGACAGAATAGATATAGAATGGCCATGCTAAGCCTGCAGGTCAGGCAAGTAGCAATGCAATTTTCCTAAGTTTGTATGTACTTTCTAAGTATATCTTGGACACCAATGACTGTGTTTCGGATGGCACGTTAAACTGTAGGTCCCAGCTGTCATTGAACATATTTGGCAGTCGTTACGGATAGTCAGAATCCAGTAAGTCTAACGCTAGTCTAACCAAGGGGTGTTGGGTTACCGGGTAACTTTACCGGGTAACTGGGTTGATGAGGTCAGATAGGCAGACGCTCCTTGTAAAACACTGGTACTCAACTAAATCCGGTTAGACTAGAAGCCGACCCCAACATAGTTGAGAAAAGGCCAGACAGCTGATGACTCGGATATTGTACGTTGCAAAAAATATTCAAAAGACTAAAAAAATTTCACACAAAGAACTACGAATATCTCTTGTGACTGGGTGTGTGATAGTATGTGTGTGAGAGAGAGAAAGTGTGTGTATGTGTGTGTGTAAAAAAGCCTATAAGTTAGTTGTATACAGTACCTTCTTTCAAACCAGCTTCATACCTTTCCAATAAATTTAATTTTCAAATTACACAACACCCTAGCATAAATTCTCGCTACTACACTTTTTCACTCAGCTCCATATTGAAGATGTTACCAATTAAAAAACACCTAAGAGGTTTCAATTACCGTCCGACATTCTATACAAAACTTATTGAGCCCTCAGAGGTACTTTCCCATTAAAAGGAACATAAAAACATAAATAATTCAATAAAAAAAGAAGCAAACGTTTCATAACTTTAATTACGTCGCAATTAATGGAACACCGTGTATATGGAAGGAACGTTCCAGAAGTATAAGTTTAATCATCGATTTAGACAAAATTTCTTTTTGAATATAGAATAGGAGCCAAAACGAGGGGTCTTAGGGCCTGTTTCACCGCCTACGAATAAGTTCCAGTTAGATAATTTGATAGATAATTTTATATAAATTCTGTTCCATTTTTGAATTTATTCGGTAGATAGTGGCTATTCCGATATTGTGAAACTAGCTCTTGGCATTTAAAACCTGCAGTTGCATATTTACTACAGTATGATGTACAAACGCCCGCACATCAAGCTACTACAGTCTTAAACACAAGACACGGTTATTACTCTCGATGAAAAATTATAAAGTCATGTACGCTACCTCTATTTCTCCCGACGTTTCGGCCGAATTACACCGACCGTGGTCACGGGTAGACTGACGGGTAGACAGCTAGCGGCGTCTCCGTGAAGTGCAGGGTAGCGTACATGCCCTTATAATTTTTCATCGCAAGTAAGACCCGTATGTTGTGTTTAATGTGTGTACAAGTTGTGAAAGTTTAAAATCATTAACTATTACAGTCTGTCAAATTTTCTTAATAGATTTTCAATTTTATCGTTGTATAATATCATTCAAAGTTGATTGAGAAAGTTTTACAGTTGCGAATTGCCTGATGTACTGACGTCTGTGCCTAATCAATGTTTTTCGCCCGACTTATACTTCTGTACATTCCACTGCTTGTCGTATCATTACCGCTTACATTTTAATGTCTAGATTCAAGATGGCGGATGTCTATTCATTTATACATTAGTTAATTGCTTTTGAAGCACTTTGTGCTAGCGGTATTTAAAGCCAGGTAGACAAGTTGAAAAGATATTCTCGACCTTACAGCTCTGAATAAAAACAGATCTTATTTCATGAAATAGATTTGATGACTAGACGGATAATTTCAGTTTAAGAACCTCATTCATAATTTCTAGATAAGGATTGTGTATATCAAATTAATGCAAAATGATTATTATTTTGTAAATCATCTGTACGAGCAATTTAGGTATTCCACATTCATATTCCGAAAAAAAAGACGGTGGTTTTATATATTAAATAAACAGAGTAAAATCTACTACAGTAAACTAATAATAATAATGGCGTCTTGATCAGCCACCTGCGCAGAGACACTCTATATTCCCTCACTCGCATAGTCCGACAGAGACGAAAGAGATCAGGCGCATTACCGACATGCACGTGCTCTCCGATGCACGGGTTTTTCAATCATCATCTTCCAGACTCCGGGCTGCTTTTATAAGCTTACCGTGAGGCTAACCGACCGTATGTGAAAAGGTGTCCCGATATACATATAATAATTGTTATTATACATATTTTTACCAATTACTAGCTTTTGCCCGCGCGGCTTCGCTTCCATTGTTCCCTACTCTACCCCATTCTACCCTACTCTACCCTACTCTACCTTTTAAACCTTCCCTAGGCCTCCACGAACATTTCAAGACCAAGATAAGATAAATCCGTTCAGCCGTTCTCGAGTTTTAGCGAGACTAACGAACAGCAATTCATTTTTATATATATAGATTTAGATTCGGTTAGCCCATAGTTCCTTAAATATGTTAATATTTATTCGTATGTATATATATACTCGTCATTGTCATACACTTATCTTTCCGATATCAGATCTACTGAAATACGGCAAAATTAATCTCAAACCATATAACCCTAAATTGACCACGTAACAATTAATGGCTAATTTACAGTTATAGGTTTACACCCAGGACATATATTCCGAAACCCATTACCGTGTTCATCACACTCATAGGGATGTATCTCGTTATGGGCACGTTTATGAGACAGCCTCCGGTAATGGTTCGGACATACTCCGTTAGTTTCAGGGTTAGGCTCTATTTAGATGGTTGTGTGAACATCCATGGTTATGTGTAGGTATGAAGGAAATGAGAAAGAAAATAAATTAAAAATATTTATTCTCGTGCAAAGCTTTTGTTACCTAAGTGACTGATGGGCTGATGCCGGTAATTCTTTTGAAAACAAATACACTTTCACATAGGTATTATATTACCAACCTTTTTTTATGAAATTGGTCGAGTAGTTCCTGAGATTACCGGCTTAAAGTAAAATTTTATTAAATCTTACTATTTTATAATCCAAAATTAATCCATGTTTTAATAGAAGACTGAGAAAAACAAATGTTGTGCATCTAACACTGAATTTGACTGATTTTTTCAAATCTGACCAGTATATCTTGCGATAAGCGCGTTCAAGCAAACAAAGAAATTCTCCTGCTTTATAATATACATAAGTATAGATACATAGATTGTTATATAAGTAAGGACTACATCTCTTGACGAATGATGATTCCTGCAATATGATCGCTTCTCAACAATACAGCAATCCGCAGATTAAGCTGTGGTTTAATTGTTTGTTAACCCATTCAAATTTCTACTGTAATTAATTTAGTTTAATTACACGAGCTAACGGGCCGAGTTTAATGTGTGTTATTTTGTATCTTAGCGCCTGTGGAAACTAGTGTAGGAATATCTCTTTGTTCATTGTTCGAAACTAGTTGCTATTAAAAGTTTTCTTTACAATCTTAAGAAAATGGATGTATACAGATAAAGAAAACTATCTATATGCTTTGTCTTGGTTTCATCTATCTCTATGCCTCATCTAAATTATTTGAACTGTATTAATGTAAAATAGATTATAAAAAATTATAAATATTCTTTGCTTGCAAATCCTTCCACGCCTGCCGACAGTGCGGGTTTGTTCGTTACCAAGTTACCAAGAGCTACCGTTGCCGTGGCACACGAAGACCTCCAAAAGGAACATAGTCCCCCTTATTTTAAAACGTGGTCTTCAAAAGTACCAGCTTTTATACTAGATTTAGACCATTAACTTTGTTCAAGAAGATGGTTTAAAGCTAGCCCTAACATCGGTACTTTTTAGACCACGTTTTATAATAAGGTCGAATAGGTTTAAGTCAGTAAGAGTCTGATACTCCTTCCAGCTGCACCCATAGCAGTAGAGGTAATTATGCTAAATGCCCACGAAAAAAAAACCCTTCCACGTACATCCATAATTTTCAAGCGAAAAAAAAAATTTTTTTAAATATCAGTTAACATACTTTTTCATTGAAATAAACTCTGATTTCTAGTGAACGCCACGAATTTCGTAGCTAGATTAATAGCAGCTTACCTTAAATACATAATCAAAAATGCCTACCAGCTCTCGGACTAGACGGCCATTAACTAATTAATGAACTCCACAAAAAAACTTGACAGTCGAAAATTAAAAACTTCTTAAAATTTATTCAAGCAACTCACTGACTGCGTCATTTTCCAAATAAAGATTAAAATAAACGTCACTCGAATTAATTTAGTCAAATATTTTCCTTTTACATAAAATTATTAATTTTAATTGTAAGTCAAGTTTGAAAACTCGAAGACTTAATGGTAATGAGAATGTTTATGCATTTATTCATGTTTTACTTGGAAAATTTAATTTGAAGAAAATCTTATCAGAAAAGACTTACTGTCCCCGACAACTTTAAAGTTTTTCATTAATTTATTATTAATATAAAGTGATAATGATTCCTGGTTGTCATTGAAAATCCTTGGTAGTCGTTACGGGTAGTCAGAAGCCAGTAAATCTGACGCCAGTCTAGCCAAGGGGTATTGGGTTGCCCGGGTAACTGGGTTGGGGAGGTCAGACAGGCAGTCGCTCCTTATAAAACATCACACACCTTTGACCATAGAATATTTTTAATCTTCAGAAACTTCTAGAACTTTTATTAATCAGACATTTTATGCACGTCTTTAAATTAACAAACAGCTCTTATAAAGATTAAAAATAACCACACTGACAACATCGTCTTAACACAAAAACAAAACAAACAAACAGACGTACACACAAACACATCTAAGTAACCCCAAGTAAAGCCAGAACACACGATGTGAGACAGACCGCAGAAGGCGCGAGCCGTCAATGTGTACCCGGCTCATAATTTGCATGGTTAGACTTCAATGGTGGCGCAGTCAAAGACGTTGCTAGTACCTGTGTCGTGTAGACGGGTGGTGCAAGGGGAAAAGTAATCTATGTATATAAAAATTAATCTCTATTTCCCTTGGTCACGGCAATTGAAGGGATGGTTGGACTTCACTTTTTTTTTGTTGGTTATTGTCAGGAAAAGGTTCTTAAGATAGTTAAAAAAAAACGAACAATGTCTGTCGGGTCAGCTAGTATCTTGTATTTTCATGTGCGAGCAGAATTTCAAGCTCACATGCACACGACGTAGTCCATCACTTTACGATAGTCTATAACTGCCTCGTTGATCTAGTAGTCGCAGTCTCGGGTTCGGTTTCCGAGTAGAGCCGAAATCGTTTTGTAGGTTTTTAAGAGAAATTCATAAAGCAGCCTGATTGTTACAACGTACCTAAATTTCGATCCTGCGCCTGATCTCTCTCCAATCTTGTCGGATTGTCGTCCCTTTGGACTATATGTATGTACAGACGTTGAATAGATTGATTAATACTGAGTGTAAATAAAATACACTGGGTTCTATACCCAGTGTATTTTACACTGGGTTCTATACCCAGTGTATTTTATTTACACACACAAAAGCAAAAAAATTAGTTTTTCACATTAGTAAATTTTTCTAGCCAGTTACCGTAAAGGAATAGATTTTGCTAAGATTTATAAAGTAGAAAAAAATATATAATGATAATACAACTTAGGCGCTGTTTCACAAGCTACGAATAAGTTCCAACTCATTGATTTAGTAGATATTTTTATACAGATTCTGTTGAATTTTTTAATAATTGATTGTGAAAAACTGGTTCTTATAGTAGAAAATTAAATAATTATAATGACAATACGGAGTAGTACTAAAATTAATCATTGCGAAATTCGTATTCACAAAGCTGATGCCACACAGTTAAACAATACATACAGCAAGTTTCATGACAATTCAATTTAAGCTCAACAACCAATGCCGCTATTGTAAACCTAGCCTAATTTAATATTGATGTTCAAATTGTAATTACTGGTATCACGTACATTTTGTTTCTGTAATTAAATCGGAATTTGTGCAACATATTTTGAAATAAGTGTATTTTCCAAACAACTTTTAAACGTATAGCAATAATATTTCCCAGGATTAAAATGTGTGTTTCATTTGAATGGGTGCAGCCATTTTACCAAAACATAATAACAGACAAATGTCCTGCAGGCTTATGTCAACATTTCTTCTGCCCGAGGACGACGCGATCTGTCAACTCGCATATAATCACTTGTACACTTATGTCGATCAAAGAAAATAAGTTATACTTTGAGAGAATCGAACCCGCATTGTCATACTTGAGAAGCTGGTGCTGTAACCAAGAGGCCACAACTTCCACGACCAAAAAAAAAACAAACAAATACTGCCCCCATTTTTGTGTGACCCCACTTTCAACAATATTCAATTTCAAAACACAAAACATTTCTTGTAGAAAATTCTACCACAAATTATCTTTGTTTAGTTTTAATTTATAAGTTGTTAAACAAATTTCATGGAGTGATAAAAAAGGACAAAAATACACTTGTATAACACGGAGCAAAACTCGTACAAAAATTCTTGACTCAACTCGCCCTCTCTTTTACCTTGTACCACAACCCGCACACTACTCAAAACACAATGCACGGTCTTGTGTCGTAAAGGCTCGTAGCCACTCGTTACCAAGTTTTTATTCATCCATTTGTGCGGGTCTAGCCACAATCAGTTAGGTGAATATCTCGTTATTTTCTTTGTGACAAAGAGTTAAGGACCATTACGTATGGAGTAATTCCTTTTGAGTATAGGTATGGAGTTCTATGTATAAATGATAATAGATCTCCAGGAAAGTGTTGCAGGCTTAACTGAATAGATTATGACAAACTCAAACTCAAAATCATCTATTCAAACTTGGCTGTAAAACAGCACTTTATGAACGTCAAAAATTACAAAAGACAGCCCCCAAAATGCCCACCCTTCACCACTTATGTGTACTACTTACTATGTGTTTTTGCTGGGAAGAATAATACATAGTTAATAAGACATAATTTATAGGGCCAGGAAAATCTATTATTAATTACTAGTGGGTCGAATTATATGTATACCTAAGCTTTCTACATGAATCATTTAATCTATTGATGAAAACCGCATGATACGTGAAATCGGTCTCGTAATTTTTAAATTTATCGCGAAAACATATTATTATACACACTCTGAAGACGACTTTATTTCCTAAAGCTGTTCTTCGCGGTACCACCCATTTCATCCCGCCCCCGGATTTAAAGTTGCCTGTCCTTTATTAGACTTTTGACAATATGTCTACCAAATTTTATTAAAATCGGGTCAGAAGTTTTGGCTTGAAAGCGTGACAGACAGATAGACAGACAGAGTTACCTTTGTATTTATAATATTAAGTAAAAGTAAATTATGAAGTGATTAATCCTCTGGTAGGTCGTAAGTAACGTAGGTCTCCACAAGAACCTGCTAACAAATAAGTTAACATTAAAAATTAAACAAAAACAATGTAGGCAAGAAAAACATTAACGTGTTTCCAAGTCCTTGTTATACACGAGCAAAAAACTAAAGAAGTGCCTTCGACCGCGAAACCACTAAAACTTAACATAACTTAAACAAAGTGAAGCGCTCTTAAGCATCCATTTTCTCTCATCTTTCTAAACAATGTTCGTGAAAATCCTTAAAAGCAAGATTCTATAGAACGTTCTGGCATTTTTAACGAGCGCAAATATTGTAGCAACGCCGTCCCCAATGGGGCTTCCTTTATAATTCGCGTGGCTTGGAATTAATGCTGGATGGCGCAGGGTTTAGGAATACAGATATTCTTGATATGAATAGGTTTATTTTATTGGCACGTTCGAATTAAAATTTTCATACAATTCAGTGATAAGATGTAAAAAATTTCAAACAGTTGGTTTCATATTTCACAAAAGTAGCTGGTCTGTATTTAAAGGCTGATGAAATAGCTGGTATTCTAAAAAAGCTAGTGGCTAAATAACAGCCGCACTGGTCGATCGATCATGAGTTAAGCAACGGTTGGCGCTATGAATGGGTCACCATCTTATCATAACGAGTTTCTTCGCATTTCGGAAGGCATGTTAAATTGGTGGGTCCCGGCTGTCATTTTAATACACTTGGCAGTCATTGTCGGACGCCAGAAAGTCTGACAACCAGTTTCATTAATGGGTATCAAGTTGCCCAGGCGTTAAGGAGGTTAGATAGTTAGTCACTTTATGTAAAAATACTGATAATCAACTAAGTCGAGGAAGACTGGAAGCCGACTCCAATATAATTGAAAAGGCGAGGCAGATGATGATGAAAATAGAGTACTAATTTCACTCTTTCAAAAACATATCCAAACAATATCAACCAAATGAGATCCCGCAAAGATACAACTTGGGCCATATTACCAAGCCCTTAAGCGGCCATACCGCATAACGAGCTCCTACCTCCATGCATCTGCTGCGCTCAAGAGAATGCCTCTTTTATATTTCAGGAGTTACGTCAAGCAGCGAATATTCGCGGAGTAATGTGGATCCCTTTGAAATGAGCGCAGGACATCTGAGGAACACACGGGCGGAGCAGATGAGAAGCTCTGTTGGCGAAGAAAGCCTTTGTTTGTTAGCCTAGATTCGAAAACTGAAGCCGTAATGAAGAAAATATGTGTGTCTTTCGTGTGTTTTTTTTGAGTAGTGTGTATGGTTTTCGTTAGTTGTAGTACAATGAAGATATTTTCTATATTTGGTGTATTATTTTTGAAGGTTGTAATTTCACTTGATTTTATTCCACGACATGAGTGAAATTTTGTTACGACAGCCGAGACCAACAACTTCAAATGTTTTTAAGGTTACATAGACCACGATAAAGTTCTTTGAGGGCCAGTTTCACCGGTTGCTGATAAGGTACAGAAAGTTTATCTGGCAGATAATTTCATACAAATTTTGTTGAATTTTTGAATTTATCTGATAGATAGTGACTATCCGTAACCTGTGAAACTAGCCATAAGTCTTCAGTAACTGCTAAATGAGGAACACTACATGAACCAATCCCCCGATCCGCATTCCTGTGGCTGTGACCTTCCGAAACTCCTCCGTGTTTAAACTCAACTTTTTATGACATAGACAGCCAATGGACCTAAGAAAGTCATATTAACGCAATTGTTCCCATATTTTATCTTTCACCAATCAGCTAAACAACACAGCTATCTGTATGTCCACGAACTCCCAAGACACGGCGTTTGCTTTAACATAATTAGCTGTTCAAGTCGGAAAGTCGCGCTGAATAATGTCCGCCTTCAATGATAGACCACCGCTGGGATTGTTATCGACCATAATCTTACGGCGTTTGCATTGTTTGAGAAGATTCCGATAAAATGCGGAACAAATAATCGAAGAGTTCGCAGAAAATAATAAAGATAAAAAAGATTGGTAGGAATTTTATTTAATGAAGGTTTTATGCGATTTTATCTGTTATCCTTTGGGGTGTGCTCTAGGTACTATAGTTAATAGGTACTATACTGCACACTGACCTTTTTTGGAGCTCATGTTTCTTAGGACTAGGATTACCAACACAAGTAGGATTGATATGCCATGACGACAGTTATCAAACATATTATACAACTAAGATTTTGAAAATCGAAATTAACACCTCTTTTTGTGGGAAATCATCAAATGACCCTTCCCGCTGAAGGTGCAGTTGGAGGGAATGTTAGACTCTTACTGACTAAAACCCATCAGGTATGTATGTTACGGTGGATTCTTTGAACTCAATTTTGAAGTAGATATCTTCAACCGATTGAGCTGAAACTTTGTATACACGTTCAGTCTGGATGACAATGCAAGATAATGTTATATGAAGTTATTCTAAATCCAATATGGCGGGACACACAAGATGGCGGAGTAGTTATTTTTAATGAATTTCAACAATATGGGTATCAAATGAAAGGGCTTATTGAGAGTGACTTAAAAAATAATCTGACGTTATTCTAAATCCAATATGGCGGACCATAAAAGCTTTTTTAAAAAAGTTTTTTCTTTTAATTTTTCTTAACTATGTACATACCATAAGAAAAAAATAAAAAAGGTTGGACCGATTCATTTCACACTTACCAACATAACAGGGATAAATGATACAATATCTCTAGCAAAACACCTACAACAAAATTGCACACACACATAAACACCAATACTTTTATACCCATCGCAGTCACAATAAACTAGCTTCAACCCCTCACCGGGGGGTATGATCAGATGAAAAGGGTGCCACGTAATAATTTTGACAAGTTTCGTATTACGAAGGTATATTTTGATATTTTTCGTTCGCCTTTGTTCGGGACGAAAATGATATATTTTGTCATTTCGATATTATTGTGTAGTGTAGTGGTGATCATCATGAAAAGGCTCCAATTTGATGAACTACTATTAGCTATCGATAGAAGAACTGTTTATTTAGTAACATTATGAGTGTACTGGAGACTCGTAGCTACGTGTTGTACAGACGCCAGCAGATCAAGCTACTACGAGTAGAATCTGTCAAATTTCCTAGATATATTGTCAACTTTATCGCTGAAGCGGTGGTTATAGCAGTATAGTTGGAAACGGATTTGAAAAAGAATCAATTTCGACTAGTTCGATGTGCTGGCGTCTGTACCTACAAATGATAAATTCTTATGGATCATGTGTACAAAGTTGATGCGACAGAGGGGCTTTCCTTTTAACTGCCTATACTAGGTACCATTTTCACCTACACGCGTAGGAGCAATAGTTTAGTCGCTAATGATTTTTTAAATTTTTGCTCTGTTTGAATACGATGTATCTTTTCTAACAGCTGATTATGTCTAAAGGCATAAGTCACGCATAGGTCGTGATATGTTGCCGCTTTATTACCCTACATTTTTATTAAATTTAAGGCGAAAACAGTATCTTTTTCGCATAAATAATATGGAAATAATAAATAACCTCTTATAAAGAAGCCCTCCTTAATGAGAGGTCCTTAACGAAAGTAATTAATCTATAAAAACAAAAACTCTTAGCCAAATATTTGCCTTATTAAAATATAATTAAATTTTATATTAGGAAGAAGCCCTGTTTTTTCTTCGATACTGCTCAATTTTTTTTCCCAGTACGACCTATACATGTAAGTATACGTTCATATTCTCTCTAAGGATGTCAGCCAGCTGCGTAGGACAACTTATAGTACAAAATTATATTTGCGCAGACACAGGTGCACTCTCCCTCACTCTCTAGATCTGCTAAGACGGCAATCCGATACGACCGGAGTGAGATCAGGCATAGGACCGACGTTTATATGCTCTCCGATGCACGGGTGTACAAACTTCCAGATTCTGCGCTGCTTTATTAAAGTCTCTAAAACCCATAAAGCCATTTCAGCCCGATCCGGGAATCGAACCCGAGATCACGTGTACAGTGTAGGCGCGCTATGCGTCTACTAGAAGAACTAGTTATTACCTGAAATAGTAACATACATCCACCCATCAATCAATACTTACAAACTTTTGCGTTATTTTTAAGTTGTTATGTATTATAAGCTTTTTTAGTTCTATTTTTGTGTAATTGTGTTACCTAACGAGGCTAACTTAGTACAGAAGTGCTCAAGTCTTATCCTCAGGTCCCAAAAATCCATCAGTCTCAATTCGTCTAATAGTTTTTTATTAATCGCGTTTTGTCTCTTACAACGAGGTCCCTAGTCAGACCTTTAAAAAACATTGCAGCACCAGGAAATCGTTGAATATTTTCCTTTTTTCTCGGCTAGTAACCGTCAGCCAGCTCTGTAGCAGCGAACATTCAAACATGCCTAGAGTATTCTTAATGGCCGCGTGTTACACCGTTGTGTAATCTGAGTTGCCGTTCATGGCAGCTTGTAACAAAGAACTACATTGAATAGTCAGTTTGAAAAGTGAGATTTTTATGATGATTTCGCAGAAACTTTAAGTAGCTTTTCTTTATATTTTTTTTCTAACATTAACGTAATACTTAATATTTTTTTACTTTATCTAAGACACCATACCAATTCATGACACCTGGAAGACACCATACTAGATTCTCTCATTAGAAATTGTTAGTAAAATATCATCATCCTCTTACCTTTAATCCCAAATATTATTTAAGGTCGGCGCAGTATGATTTCTTCTTCCACACTCTTCAATCTGCCTTCATTTCACACAGTCCATCCATCGTTGCTTTGGTCGTCCCTTTTCCTTTGTATATCCAAGTTCATGCTCAAAGCCTTCTTCATAACATGAGCCTCATTCCTTCGCATTACATGCCCACACTAGGACAGGCACTTAATTAATAATGCTATTTTATTAGCTCATTTCACCCCTTTACTCTGCTTAACTTGTGACCTGAACCGAAAAATAAAAGAGAACATGATTCAGTTCGGTATAAATGCAGCCACGTCACAGCTCGCCCGATGCAAACTTGTATTGTAAAGCAAAATGGAATTGTTGCGGGGTTTACGTACCATCGCTATACATATTTTCCAATTTTATCATTCTCACTGCTAAAGGTTACCAAAGAATTCATTTTACTTTGTCGCTCGCCGTATTTTGTGAGAATAAGAGAAATTGCAACGTTCGGGAGTAAGTTTAAGATGGAGAAATGAATATTTTTAGACTTTCTTTTGACTCCATATTATCCACAATACATGGGTCTTATTCGCGATGAAAAATTATAAGGGCATGTACGCTACCCTGCACTTCACGGAGACGCCGCTAGCTGTCATCAGTCTACCCGTGACCACGGTCGGTGTAATTTGGCCGAAACGTCGGGAGAAATACATAGAGGTAGCCTACATACCTTAATAATTATGGAGAAATGACTTGGATTATTTTGTTACTTTGATTAATGATTTCTGTGCTAAAAGTTTTGTTGTTAACTATGTTCTTTGTATTGTTTTGTAAGTAAAGACGTGCACGGAACTACTGAGAAAAAAGTCTCACTAGTTCCATGGAACTAATTGCTAGCGGAACTAGTGAGAATGATCCAAATTATGTACTACGAGCAATCTGTAATAACAAATGGATAGTCTGTTTTTTTTTAAATCATAATATGGCAATAATTTTAAATCATAATATGGCAATAATTTACCCATATCTAGTTAACTGGTCAACAAATCTTGCATTAAAGTATACATACGTGTGTGCCATTCCATTACACAAATGCTTTTATTAGTAGGTTTAACTTAAAAATTTCAATTAAATTAAAATCAAGCTACTACAATCTGTCAAATCTTCTTAACAGATTTTCAATTTTATCGCTGAAGAATATGGTTTAAAGTTAATTGGGAAATTGGGTAGCTTGATGTGCTGGCGTCTGTTAATACTTACTTCTCCTACTACTTCATCGTACTACCAACTAAACTCCAGTACTAAGCCTCAAGTAAGAAGTAGCATACAAGTATAAATGTAATAAAGCATCCAAACATAACTACATTTACCAAAGTTCTGATTCAATAATGTTCAACGAACAAAAGATATACTGAAGTTTTTCAGTTAACTTCTTATTAAGAATCCTGCAAGCCGTTCAATGTAATTGAACACTTTCTTGTAGACAATTGTAAATCGTGGTAATAGCCAATTAACTTTCTACTTGGAGACAAAAACCGTTTTAATTACATCACTAACAAGACTGTTTAGAATAGATAATGAGTAAGAAGATTAATAAAATATACTATTACTATTCGTTAAATAAACTTGGTAGATTTTTGATTTAATAGCGCCAGCACATCCAGCTACCCGAAACTGTAACTGTTTAACAGTTGAATAATAATTATAACTTGATTGAAAGTCCCGTTGATAAACCTCAAAGGGTAAGAAAAAAGAAGAAATATTATACATTAGAAATATGGCAATTTTAATCAGTTGAAAAATGGCGAACACAAGGGCAGTCAAGCCATCATAATTGAAAAAAATATCTACTCGTAAAAAATATTGTAGGTACAGGTGCCAGCACATCAGCTTCTACATTAAAAGATTTTCAACTTTATCGCTGAAGCATAATGGTTCAAAGTTGATTGGGAAAAAAAATCAGTTTCAGGTAGCTTGATGTGCTGGCGTCTGTAAATACACCCACAAATTTTTCAAATCACTTCATCAATGAGTCATTTTCTTATTAAACTACATAACCCAAAACTCGCTTTCGAATCAACCCAAACACATCCCAATTCATACAAACAACATGCCTGCAGAATATTCCAGAATATAGCAAATAAAGCTATAACAATTTCATAGACTGAACCCAAAGGGAATGGCGGATACTCCTAAATTTGACGTCTACGGCAGACACGTCGGTCCGATCAATTTGCCGGCCATAACTTAGACTAGTCTAGTTCCCTCAGGTGTATTTTACTATATACAAGATGTTGTTCTATTGAGACTATGTTCTAAGAGGTGTATATGCAATTGATATTAAGAAAATCAACGCTAGAATGCTTATAAAACCAGACGCGTTTTTTTGTTAGCGTCCTGGGCTACAATACTTTCTACAGACAGATAAAACTAGTCTATTGAGATTGTATTACTGTATTTTTATCAAAATCTGTGTAGTAGTTTTGACGTTCAAGAACAACAAAACATTATAAAAAAGCCCATTCACGAAGATTATAGAATTAATAACAAGCTTCAACTTAACAAAAAACTTACTTAAAATAATATTTGAAATAATTACATTTTCACAAAACGTCATTTAGCCTCAATGCTAAGTAAATCTAGTAAATACAAAGTCATAAATTCATAATATAAAATAGAGACCAAAGTTAACAAACAAGCTGATCACACAAATATTGACCATACCGAGAATCAAACCTGAGAAGCAGTTAAACAGTCCGGTATGGTGACCACTCCGCCAAGGGGTCGTCAAAATACATATTAGATACGTATAAAACAACATCTTGTATAGAAAGCATAAAGTTTATGCTGTCTGTACATATAGGTATATATTGTATCTCGGGTGAATGTGAGGTGTTGTGTTTCAAATTTAGTTAGGTAGCTACTTCGCTAGACGTACGGCTATTAACAGTGGTACTGCTAGTCGTAAGGGTAGTACCTTATTAGTAAAATGTGTGTTTTGTAGGCGACTTACACCAGATTTTTTTTTATGATTAATACACGAACCGATGCTTTTTCTCACATATATATAACACAGTATATAAGCTTTATGGAAAATATGACAAAAAAACTATCTGTTAGCATTTTCCTTATTTTCAATTTCTTGAGTATAAAAAAATCGGACCTAACCTAATTTCTTACCTTTTTTTCTTCTTTTTGGAATTCTGGATGACATTGGAAGTGGGTAAAGACGGCGATTTTGGGAGCTGTCTTTTGTGAACTTGAGCTTCAATAATTTTCAAAGTACTTTTTCAGTTTGAAATATTTTCTTTATATTACCTATCTATAAGACGTTGGTGGCCTAGTGGTTAAAGAGCCAACCTCTCAAGTGTGAGGGCGTGGGTTCGATTCCAGGTCGGGCAAGTACCAATGCAACTTTTCTAAGTTTGTATGTACTTTCTGAGTATATCTTGGACACCAATGATTGTGTTTCGGATGGCACGTTAAACTGTAGGTCCCGGCTGTCATTGAACATCCTTGGCAGTCGTTACGGGCAGTCAGAAGCCAGTAAGTCTGACGCCAGTCTAACCAAGGGGTATTGGATTGCCCAGGTAACTGGGTTGAGGAGGTCAGATAGGCAGTCGCTCCTTGTAAAACACTGGTATTCAGCCGAAACCGGTTTAGACTGGAGGCCGACCCCAACATAGTTGGGAAAAGGCTCGGGAGATGATTACCTATCTATAAAGAACTTTTTTTTGAAAATCCCGCAAGGAATTCTTAAGCCAAAACCGTTACCAACGCCAACTCCAACACAAACCGAGCATGAAATCCACATTTCCATACACAGAATTCAAATTAATCCACCAGGTACTGAGTTATTAAACTAAGTACTGATACACACTAATGAAGTACAGTTGGAATTGTGACGTTGGGCAACTTCGACAGATGTCTTGGACGGTCGGTCCGTGTACAAGTTTGTGCCTAGACTTAGTCTTTAAGTTCCACTTCGCTGACGTAGGACGGGAGATGGGAGCGAAATTGTAATCTAGTGGCATTCTGAAGTTTCATTTCTAAAGTGAACAATACACTCGTCATGATCGTAGAATAATGTCGGTTTTATCTCAATCACTTTTTACCATATTTGGATACAATATTATTTAATTATTATTACTTCATTTAAGAAAAATGTATGTATTTTAGTTATAAATTATAGACTTAAAATTAAAAAAGTTATGTCAAAAAAACCAGCATAATTATTTGAAATGTCTGCCCTGGAAAGTTTAATATTTGTCAGATCCGTCACTATTCTACGACTATGTCGCACTAATTTGTTAAATTGGTGTTTTTCGTTATATAATATAATATAATATCAATTTCGTGAGATTGTAAACTGTTGAAAAATTGCAATCCTCAACTTACTACTTACAATTTAACGTATTATTTATTCGTTAGATTGTAATCTATCGAAGTGAAACCGTCAAATTGTAAAACGGATCGCACCTCGCGCGCTGATTGGTTGAACGGCATATAAACCACCTTGTCACATTTAAAAGTGACCATGTACTACCCTAGGCTTCATTTCGGCGTTTCTTCTCAAGGCAGTCAGTTATGAAATGACCTCCTCATCTCGCGTAGAAAAAAGTCTTGACATACAAAAGCTAATTTCACCCTAATTTTAAAATAAATAGAGTTTATATTTTACCAGCTCCTAGTCTAACCCTGAAAATACGAAAGTGCGACGGTCGCCAGTTGTGTATAATGCACACGCTCAACCCCACCGCCTTAAGCTATAAACTGTTCGACACGTCCCCCTTGCAACTTGGGATTGAATATTGGTTTTAGTTCAAAATTATTATGTTGTAATGTCGGATAGTTCACATAATTCCTGTCCAACAACTACCGATTAGTATGAACGAGGAATGCCAAGTGGCCCGAATTAAGTTTATCGTGCAAACGTCTATGAACGTCGCTCCTTTGTGTTGTGGTTAAACTTAGGATGTACATAACATTGACTGGTGGTACAGACGCCAGCACATCAAGCTACTGCAATCTGATTTTTTTGATTGTGAGTGTAGGTAGCTCATCGTCCGTACGTCTAGGGACGACAGGCCCGTGTCGGCGGCGCGTTCTGTTCCACGCGCTCCTCGAAGAGATGTCAGCAACACAGGAGGGGCCCCTTTAGGGCCAGGGTCTGCTTGGGCTGCGGGTTGTTCGTAAGAGATACCGTGGCCCTGGCACACACGGACCTCCAGAAGGAACATAGCGGGTTTTAGTCAGTAAGAGTCTGACACTCCCTCCAGCTGCACCCTCAGCGGGAGGGGTCATTTGATGATTTCCCACGAAAAAAAAAAATGTACAGACGCCAGCACATCAAGCTACTGCAATCTGTTTTAATTTTCAACTTTATCGCTGAGTGATCGCTGAGATAGAAGAAATTTTCGTAATCAAATTTGATGTTGTTCAAGAAAATTTGACAGTTCAGTAGCTTGATGTGCTGGCGTCTATACAAATGCAAAATATTTTAGTTTTAAGAACTTAAATAAATTCTTAAGGTGTTGATCGGGGCTCTTGGCCACCAGGCCATTGGCCGTCACAATAATTATAATATTATGAATCTGAGGGCACGGGAGTGCCCCAGCCAAGTCTCAAGCAGAGCGGGCACGGCCGTACCATCTTTTCTCGAAGCGATTCGCGGCTATTTCTCCCCCCTATATCTTCGATGCGGACAAAGCTAGAGCGTTGGGTTAGCGTATGTTGTATGGTTGGGACGACATTTATTGAATAAACTAGAACATGAATTCTGTGATATTAAAGTTTAAGTTTAATAATTACTTTCAACTCGTCAAATATGTTTTTATGTTTGTATCTTATTGTGCTCATTGCCAAGTCCCTATTATTATAATGTAAGTAAAACTATTGATACAGTCTCTAAATATTGATTTATCATTACAAAATAAGGTGAAGAGGACTTGGCTACGATGCGATCTCAAAACTTTTTACGGTGAAAAGATTGCATAGAGACTTGGCTTTTTTACATTGAATGTTTTTAGTGGGATTATTACTTTACTTTTTTACCAAAAAATACTAGTACCAACAGAACTGTTAGACCTATATAAAAAACGGGAATATTGCAACACACGAAACGCAAAAAATCGTAACTCGTAACTATTACTCTAGTTAGTAACAGCGCTATAGGTATTATAGTAAATATTAAGCTGTCTATACACCATCCAATATGAACGAATGGAAAAACTGACAAACGAGAGCACTATTCGAAATTGGGTGTATCGAGTACCCATGGTTTGTGGTGGAGCGAGGGTCGCGACTGATAACTGATCCAGTTTTTTTGATAAGCGTGATATATTTTTTTGAGATAAAACCTTTATGAGTCGTATGTAAAAAAACATATAACAAAATACCGAATGAATACGTCAAGTTTACAAGTAACTTGAATACAATGTTTTTACAAAAATACGAGTTTTTGTTTTTTCTTATCGTCGTATGTCGTTTTAGTAGAAAAGAATAATCTAATGACTTTTTTTTGAGATACGAAGTCATCAAATGACCCTTCCAGCTGCCTTCCAAATGCAATTCGAGGGAGAAACAAATTTTACCGACTAAAACCTCTTTTTCCGTCTAGAATCGTTGTTCCTTCTAGAGTCCCTTATATACCAGGGTAACTCTTGAACTTTACTAACTCCTCTTAATAGAGCAACTAACACATGCATCCACATATCTATATTGATTTGGTAAAACCAAAAAATACCTTCAAAAAAAACTCATTCAACTAACAACGATGGAAACATACTTCAATTCGAAGCTCCAATTAAGCTACGACAAAAATGTTGACGGACATCCCTAGACAGGGACTGTAAAAAATGTTTCATTTCGACAAATTTTCTAGTGACACGCATGTACTCTTTGGCGTGACAAATTCAATCAACGCGGTGACGACATCCCTCGGGTGCCGGTTTCATTATACAACAATTTCATGCACACCGACCGTACGTACATGAAATACGTTTTTAGATTGTATTTGGTAGTGATGATTTTTTTAAAACTGTATCTGGTAATAATTTTCAGTTTTATTGTTACATTGACGAATACTAAGGGCCAGTTTCATAGGTTGCTGATAAGTTCCAGATACTTTATCTGGCAGCTAATTTCATACAGATTCTGCTCCATTTTTTTATTTAACTGGTAGATAGTGGTTATCCGTAACCTGTGAAACTGGCCCTCAGAATTTCATGATAACATAACAGGGTCTTTTTGATACCTGTCTAATTAACTACCGCAAAGGTCGATCGATCTTATGGTTAAGCAAAGTTTGATCGGCCCGTGACCATCTTGTCATGACGAGAGTTCCTTCGTGTTTCGGAGGTTATTTGAACACCTTTGACTATCATTAAGGATCAAATATTCAGAAAGTTTGACAACCAGGCTTATCAATGGACATAGGGTTGCCCAGGTAACAATCAATACGAAACTTTTCATATCAATATCTTCTTGGATTAAGACCGTTCCAAATAAGACTCAAAACTATGCAAAACCTATAAAATAGTAAAAACAAAATCACTTTTGAACGAACGATTTTATAAAAGACAGCCCCCAATAACTCCCGCCCTTCACCGTTTCCTAATTGTCATCTCTGGGAAAAACAAATGGTGCAACAAACTCCGCAGTAGGTACTAAAAATAAAAATATAAACAAACCTTCTTAATCCTATTCACATAAACCCAACAGACTACAGTCAAACTTCCAACTACCCGTTTCCTTGGCGCAGGAAAAAAAAGAACTTTTAACAACTAAAGTTTGCACATCCTTTGTTTAAGTTCCGCTAACGATTGAACTTAGCTCACTATAGTGCTTCGATGTTTGTCCTCTGTTTTCTAAGTTGGATCAATCAGTTTACTGTTGTAGGATTAAGTTGCTGTTTTAAGAGCTACCTGAAAATATGCTTGGGAATCAAAGAGACATTTCGGATGGCACGTTAAACTGTAGGTCCCGGCTGTCATTGAAGGTCTTTGGCAGTCGTTACGGGTAGTCAGAAGCCAATAAGTCTGACGCCAGTCTTGGGTTGCCCGGGTAACTGGGTTGAGGAGGTCAGATAGGCAGTCGCTCCTTTTAAAACACTGGTACTCACCTGAATCCGGTTAGACTGTAAGCCGACCCCAACATAGTTGGGAAAAAATCTCGGGAGATGATGATGAATCGAGGAGACATTTCTTCATCCCGATCATCAGCCTCTTAACCGTCCTACTGCTGGGCACAGGCCACCTCTCACTAGGAGAAAGAATGGGCGTTAATTACCACGCTTGCTCAATGCAGGTTGGTGTCCTTTAATCATAATTGAAAAGTTAAATATAAAAATGTAATGTTTACTAACTAAAAGTAACTTTACAATATATGTACGTATGTTGACATTGAGCATTATTACATTGCCTGGGATTGAACCCACACTTACGTACTTGAAAGACAAAAAAGCCTTAACCACTAGACCACCACGAGTCTAGGCCCCTACGACGATTTTTTTCACTATAATATTGTTTAACGTCAAGGTTTGAAGCACAATGATTAAAGCCAGACTCAAAATACATATTTATGTAGTCACTCGAAATTCAAAACCGCTCACAAATCAAATTTCAAAACTATGCACAAAACTGCAATAATAGCACCAAATATTCGTGAACATTAATATTTCAAAACACCCGCAACTCATCTGTAATTATAACTATTCTGAATCAATAACTCAACTCACACATATTATCCGACTCACACTCACACATTATCTCACTCACACATTTACAAATATAGCCCAATAAACACCACAAAATGGTGTCACAGTGGAATATTAGTACACACAAACTAAATGCATAAATTAATTAAAACTTTGTTGTAAGTTCGCCTGTATGTTGTTGTTATTAGATACAGCCGACTTTGTCTGCGTTGCTTATGTTGTATGAAGGGAAATTATACTTAACTGGGTTTTAAATAAGATATTATTCCCTGCCTTACTGATGACTGTCAAGTAACAATAAATAAGTATAATAATTTATTAACATCCCCTGTAATAAATTATTATACTTATTGATTGTATTTAGTCGCAAGGAATAGTCAACGGGTCCAAACTGGAGGTCAATGCACTTGTAAAACCAAACTAATGAAAAAAGTACTGAAATACGAGAAAAAAATTAGGAGCAATTAGAGTATAATATAATATGACAATAATATTATGTATAATACTCACACATTCACACAACGTCATCTAGTCCCAAACTAAGCAGAGATTATACTATGTGTACTAGACAACTGATATACTTACTTTTCTTTTGTAAGTACATATATTATAATATTATACATACGAACACTCAGACTAAGTCAAACACCCATGTTCATGGAGACAAATGTTTGACTTATGCGGGAATCAAACCTGCGACCTCCAGCGTGGTAGGCACGTATGTAGGCAGGTTCACATACTACTACGCTATCTGGTCGTAAGGTAAACAAATAGTGATAAAAATATATGACATAATTGTAGGTTCATCATTAACATCGCTTCCGATTCCGTTATCCCTTCGTGAGGACCTATTAAAAGCACACAATTACGCGCCATAGGCTCCAATTACCAGAGCGTCACGTGTTTCGTAATTATTTATCGCCATTTCGCGACGTGTAATCATCGCGCGGATGTCACCGATAGCCTACAAATATAACCTTTTTTAATCGGCCGTGTAAACAGCCAGAGTTTTAGATGATTTGCTTTTTAAAAAAAATCTGATCGTTTGCTACAGTTGGCGCGTTTATGATTCGATATTTGAATGTTGAAATTTGAAATGTATTCTTTTTATTTTTATTTAAATTTAGAACGGTGTTAAAATAAAATGGTGGAATTAGGCAAAGCTTTTTATAGATGTTTCTGGAACGTTTTAACTAAATTGTTTTCGGAATAACGACAGGTTTCAATATTCCCCTGAACTTCGCAGAAATCGGTACAAAATGGCTTTGTATAGAACCCTGAATTCGGGTCTATGGATTTTGCTAACAAATTTGATTACCAGGAACTACACATAGGAGTACATTGATATTTAGGTATTTGTCCCCATTGGAAACTTAGCTCTAATACTTGACACATATTTACAGCACGTGAAGCCATCTGTTTCTATGCGGCGTATCGCGAGTTCGATTCCCCACCCACCCACATAACATAGGTGTTTTAAAAAACATGTACTAAGCCAACCCATTTTTGCTCATATTAGAAAATAAATGTGAACGTAAATCTGTCCCTCGCACTTTCACACCAAAACTACTAAACCCATCTAAATAAATACCTTTCATACGAGTCCGGGAAGTAGTTCCTTCAGTTGCGAGTAGAACCGCGGAGACCAGTCGGTCATATAAAATTTAAACAGCAAAAAATGCCAGCACATCTACTACGATCTGTCACATTTCCTTAATAGTTATATTTTCAACTTTATCGCTGAAGCATATGGTTTAAAGTTGATTGGAAAAAAATATCAGTTTCGGGTAGCCTGAAGTGATTATGTATGCATATATATGTGTAGATACAAAATACCATTAAAATTCACAATACCACCCAAATACCTATAGTTTCACGTACCAGCATTCAGTTTATTCCTGGAACCGAACTTTATACGATATCGCGATGCAGTCCCCATGCAATCCGGATCAGCAGGGTGAGCGCACCACAAACTAGACAGCCATAGCCTTAGAGCATTTAAACATCTGGAGCGGCTATTGGCGAGCCTTCCCCAGTAACAAAAGTACGAGACAGCCCACACCTGTCTTATGAACAGACGCCAGCACATCAAGCTACAATCTGTCAAACTATAATAGGTTTTCTTACTTTATCGCTGAAGCTGAAGCATATCGTTAAAAGTTGATTAAGATTTGTCAGTTTCGGGTAGCTGTGATCTGCTCGACGTATGCACTTGTTAGATATACTCTACGGTTTGCTACGTGAACATTTTTAATAGGGTGTTTCATATTTCTTATGTACATCGCACCTAGAGGTATTTTATGTTGGATACATTGAGTAGACCACTTTTGTAAGACGACTAAAAAGTCACGGTGTACATCAATGAGATAAAAAAGGCACGGGTTACTATTTTTCGCTTTCCCTCTCTTTCGCGCCTCCTGCGCGTAAATTTGCAGACTTATTCGCATAGAGATTTGTTTTCACGGCGCTTCCGGTGATTTGAGTGCTCTAATGCCATGGCCCATCGCTCGATCAAAGCTCAGGGTGACGTAATCGCGTTCCTTCTAAGCGATTGCTCTTACTTTACGCGCGACTTACGCACGATCAATTTATTTTTTCAATTTTTTCGGTGCCATTGTAGAGGTATTGCAGTAGGATAACTGGAAAGGGGGGATTCATGTCATATTCTAGGCTTTACTGCAATAAATAATGTAAGCAAACAAGCATGAAATACTCATAATTGTCAACTATAGAGTTCATTTTGGTACAGAATTATATTTTTGTTAGTTTCATCGTAGTTTCGTTTCATCAAAGCTCTTATTGGCCGCAGACCTTAGGATATCTCATAGAACCTTAGTATCAATTTTAACTTTTAATCTTTGTGGATCCTTGAAAGGCAGACAAACAAATGGACTGGATGGACATTTGATGCTTTGAGGCTCGAAACCCTAAATAGTAACACGAAAAACATTACCCGCTTTTTAGCGCAGTTGAATAATAAAATATCATGATAACTTAGAGCTAGCGCGCACTGGGGATTTTTGTCACCGCGAATTTTTGTTTACTGCCATGCCATGCTTATGGACATCGACTTCAGTGCGCGCACCACCATATACATATGTATGACCAAAAGCACGGTGACAGTAAACAAAAAGTCACGGTGACAAAAATCACCAGTGCGCGCTTTACCTTAATACGGACTTCTACCGTGCATCAACAATAATACAGTCCAAAGCCTTTGGCAACGGCAATTGTTTCAAACAGACCTACTGTATTCCAACTATACTGTGCAAGCTCCATATAACGGTTCCAAGATTGGCTGTCTGGCCGGTTTACGCGTGACATGGAATTGAGATTGCCAACTTTTAATTCGAAGGGATTTATTTTCTTCTAATGATTCTAAATTATCGTATGTCACTGAAAGAGTCAAGTTAATTATATTTTAAAATAATTTAATTTTTTAAGTATCACTATCACTACATAGTATAAAACAAAGTCGCTTTCTCTGTCCCTATGTCCCTTTGTATGCTTAAATCTTTGAAACTACGCAACGGATTTTGATGCGGTTTTTTTTAATAGATAGAGTGATTCAAGAGGAAGGTTTATATGTATAACGTTAGTATCAGCATTGCACCCGTGCGAAGCCGGGGCGGGTCGCTAGTTGATTATAAAAGAATAAATGATAAACAGGGTATTAGTTCCAGTGTGGCTGTTACTTAGTCACAAGATTTAAGCTATTTAAAAACTGTTTTCACTCAAGTTGCCAAACAAACTAATATTCCAAATTTAGGAAGCTAGGTCTCTTAAGAAAAAGACTGATGAAAAATAAAATAGTTTCATCATATCACCCTAAAAAAAAGTACCTTGATACAAAACAAAATGTATCCGTAAATACGGTTTCGAAATGAGCAAATTTTTGAATGAAACAAACGAATTTAAGAAGCGTCTCTGCGTTTGATGTTTCCTAATCAAGTTTGCCCGCGGCTCAGTTAAATTAGATCGCGCGTCAAACCTTATCTCAAACGCGCAATCTAAATTACAAAAAAACGCGTCATTTGTACGCGCATTTATTAAATCAGTGTAATATCACACGCGTCATTATTTCTATTGAAATGTGAACTTCATTTGTTTAGCGTAAATCCGAAAAAAAATGTTAAAAGCTGTTTCTACATTCCTCACTCTCCCCTCAGAAGTAATTAAGCAAAAAGAGTAGAAAAAACAATTAGACATTATACTTACGTTTTTACTCAACTTCCTGTTGCTATCGCAAAAAGAAAATAAGACAAAGAGAAATAAATTAAATTGTAATTTGAACGTTTCGAAAAAAATTGTTTCCAACAAAACCCCTAACGAGTTTATTCAATAAAAGTTGGCCGTCTGTCACACAGAAGCGTAATTTCTTATTTAATTGTTGTAGCGTAATGTCGTATAATGTTACATGGTCATCAAGCAAGCTAGATACGTAATGAACAATTATGCATTCACTGTTTAAGAATATTAGTAGTTCGCGGTACACAGGTCGATCTTAAGCTAAGCAACGCTTGGCGCAGTCGCCGGACCCTGGATAGGTGACCATCTTGTCATGACGAGTACCTCCGTGTTTCGGAAGGCACAGCATATACGGTGTCATTTGTACATCTTTGGCAGTCGTTACGGGTGGTCAGAAGCCATAAACCAGACTTACCAAGACGTATCGGGTTGTCCAGATAAGTGTGTTGATGAGATCGGATAGGCAGTTGCTCCAAGTAAAATACTGGTGCTCAGCTGCACCCGGTTAAGACTTGAAGTCGACCCTTACTTGGGAAAAAGCTAAGCAAAGGAGCAAAACGGTGTGACAGTTGTACAAAAACTTGATTAAATAAAATTATTTCTCTAAAAAATAATACGTACAAGCATTTCTTTTTTCTTATAATAATTCTGGCCGTGAGTGACACCGTACGCCCTAGAGGCAGGCTTACTTAATCAATTTCAATTTGTATTATAAATAGGTACAATACTTTTTTCTTTCAATCTAGACTTTTTGCGCAAAATGAAAAATTTTGTTCACGATTTATTATTCCAGTCTTGTTGCTAAGAGTGGACGGAATTTTTTTGGTGAGTTCGGTATAATTCGATCAGCCTGTAAAGGTCTGAGGTTGTTTATTCGAATGTATACTAATATTATAAAGGTAGGGGTTTTTTTGTTAGATTGAACGAGTTTATTTCAGGAAGTTCTGGTCCTATTTGAAAAATTATTTCAGTGTTAGATAACCTATTTGGCGCAGAATACTATGGACCATTTTTATCCAGGTACGACAAGCATTTCCCATTGGATCCGGTTGAAACCGCTTAAGGGAGCCAGTGTTCTATATATATCCGAATTTATCAATTAAAATACTTCTTATATCTTTTATAACTCACCACGCTTTCACTTTCAATGTTATTAAGCTTTTATTTCTTAATTTATGTTAAAGCTTTTTTAAATAAAAATAAATATAAACTATCATTTTATATGAAATATTTCTGAATATTTTTTTTAACGACATTTAAATGACTTTTATTCCCCTGTACATAGAAAAACAGCTAAATCAAGCCAAACAATATCGAAAGAAAAATAAATGACAGTCACATTAACGAAAAAAAAAGAAGCAAACAAAAAACTCTGAAGTCACAATCAGCCCTCCATTCGTCACACACCGTCCCTCAATTGTCAGCGACATGTCTTTGAGCGCGCACGTCTAAAATCAACGCGGCACGTAGCAATGATTTCCTTTTTTCTCTGTTCCCCACAAAATTTGCTTGCGAACATGCTACGAGCCGTTTGTCTTACTCCACGGAGCCGTAAATCCGTGACTGAAATAACTTGACAACAGTTTTCTTCGCAGAAATACCTTATTGAGTTCCGAAATGCCGTGGAGAATATGAACTGTCATATACAGAGAATTCTATCTACTGTTCCCAGCTGAAAGGATTTTGACTTAGTTTATCTTTATTGGGGGATTTCTGATATTAGAATATTCAAATTATTAGAGTCTTTGTGTGGGAGCTCTAAGGATTAACGTTCCGAGGAATTAAGAGGATAATATACTTACCTACTTTTGGAAATTTTCCCTTATTGTGATGGCTGAAACTGAGCTGAAGATTATTAAGGGCCTAGTGACGGTTTGCACGTGGACTCTATAGTATAATTTATTTTATTCTGCCTAAATTGGAATGCGTAATTAAAGTCCATTTTTGATAGTAAAACTCTTTGTATTAAGTGTGATGACTTTAATTTAATATTCAAATTCAAAATTTATTTCATTTGCACGGTACACGACAAAGACGATAATCATCATCATCAGCCTTTCCATCGTCACACTACGGGGCACAGGCCTCCTCTCACATGTAGAGGGAAGTGCCAGGGTTAAGCCATTAACAATCGTATGATATAAAACAACAATAATATTGGTCCATAATTTATTAATCCATGATGTAAAATCAAATATCAGAATGTATTTTTCTTACTACACAGTGATACCAGAGCTAGATTTTTTGAATTTGCCGCTTTTTTCCAGGCTCATGTTTCGTATGTCAGACTCTAACAAATATTTTTATAATAAATACATATATAGCCTTTTCCAAGGTACCTTGGAACGTCTATAGACACGCAATACATACATACTAAAATACATACATAGATACACAATCTATGTGTGACTATCAAATTGACAACAGTTTAAGCGTAAACCATTCTCAGATCTGAAGCACCTCGAGCTTTGCCAAACACACCATATGATGGGCTCTGTGGCGGGCACACACTACCACACGTCACGCTTCGCCGCCTGGGGCTGGGACGGACGCCAGAACATCAGGCTACCCGAAAATGTAAAATTTTACCAATCGACTTTGAACCATATGCTTCAGCGATAAAGTTGAAAATCTATTAAGGAAACTTGACATATTTTAGCTTGATGAACTGGTGTTTGTACTACCCGCGCCTGACCACTTATAATTTGGGCTTAGATACTTCGCTGCTGAAAGAAAAGCCCCTTAATGATGTCACCAAACAACAGTATCCCGTCTATTTAAGATCAACGGAACGAATGCCGGGGCTGCTGGTTACCGCGGCCCAAGCACACAAAGACCTCCGATGGAATGAAAGTGGCTTTTAATCAGTAAGTCTGACACTCCCTCTAGCTGCACTCCCAACAGGAGGGGGTCATTTGACGATTTACAACAAAAAAAAAGAGAAATTAAAAAAAGGGGAAAGCTTCTATTTCTTGAGAAGAAGCGCCTTCGATAGTATTTTAAGATGATAAAACAATTGGTAGGCTACACCTACCATAGTGGAAGACTCCTACTTTGGACGTCGCATGAGGCAAATTAACCATTAAGCAAATTAAACCAAGAATGCCTTGACTACCTGATCTGACTCAACTGTATCTGATCCACAACTAATCATTCAAATAATCTCGCAATCGTCGTAGAATAATATGTTTGCAAGTAAGTACTATCGCCTCGCACCCGAGCGTGCCATGCAGTAGTGTGTGATCCGCCTATAGCAAAATAGTTGTTTTTATGATGTGGGAAACCACTAAAACGGGATTTCCCTAAATTCCCGCGGGAACATAAAAAGGGTGTTATTCAACTGAAGATGTGAACAAAATCATGTGACGAGATCTAGTCGAGAATGAAATTGCTTTTTTTATTATTTTCTTGCTGTGACCCCTGGTTTTACTCACTTTTAAAGTACTTACTCTTATTTTTGAAGTAAAGAAGTAGTGGTGGTCTAGTGGTTAAAGCACCAGTCTTTCGAGTATGCGGGTGCGAGTTTGATTCCAGGTCAGGCAAGTACCAAGTAACTTTTCTAAGTTATACGTACTTTCTTAGTTTATCTTGGACATCAATGAGTGATTAGAGGTGAAGGAAAACATCTCGAGGATACCTGGACTATAAAGTCTGAAAACACCAACCCGCATTGAGCAGGCGTGGTGATTAATGCTCAATCCTTTTCCATATGAGAAGAGGCCTGTGCCCAGCAGTGGGAGCTGATGATGACGCTGTTCTGATTTACTTTTATGTTGCGACCCCGTTAGACCCCGGACTGCGGAGGTGAGGGTCATTTTATTATTTTAAATATACCTACATTATTCATTTATTTTCAACAAGACAACAAATAGAATATTATTAAATTTAATTCCACCTTTAAAATCCTCATGTAAATCATAATATTGAGAACGCTATAATTTTCTCTTCAATTTTTTTGAAAATTATATCAGAATAAAAAAAACGTCAAACAGAACAATGGAACCAATGAATCTGCGTTCGCATTTCAAAAAAAAATCAAATTGAAAAAAGAATAACTAAAAAAAAGAGAATCAATTGTCATTCCCGACATGCGAGCCTGGGGCGCAAGGATGTTTCTTTACACGTCGTAAAAATGTCCCTCCCTGCACTCCCTTCACCCTCTCCGGCCTCTAGGACTGTACCATCCCCCTTTTGAGCGGAGACAAAAGAAATAGCGCGTGACGTGAATGGGCCCCCGACACGGATTGATGTCCAAGGACTAAGGATTTTAATAAAAAAAAAATTGGCGCGAAACGATAAATGACGTTCTTAGATTTTATGAACGCTTCGTTAATAGGGTATACCCTATAGTATAGCTATGCTACTTTATAACAGTTGGGTATAACCTTTTTATGGAAAAGTATTTTTGCTGTATAAAGTTGAAGGTATATTTATATGAACCTTACTTTTTATGAGGATACAAAAATAATGTAGTTTTCGCATTGTTTTACAGCTCATTTTCACCTTTTACGAGGACTTGTAACGGATGCAGAAACTCTTTTATATTTTTCTTAACTGGCAAAACTTAATCTTTATTTTTGCTTTGCCGAAGTCGGGTAAAAAGAGGCAGACATACATACCATTTCTTTTTTTGGCCCACTTCTCTAAAAGAAGGAAGTTCCCAATTCGGGTACTTACTTGTATTTTTATTACACAATTATTTTCAACTAATAAATTACAAAAAAAAATCTTTTAACTCTTGCCTGATAAAAGCCAGCCGTCAAAACAGACATTTTTTTAAATTATTTAAAGGCTTATAATATTAGAATATCATGAGACAACATTAACCTGTCCGTTTAAGCAGTAAACAGCCTCCTAGGCTGAACTGCGAGTTGCCAGTATCAAAAAAAGAGATAACATTTTATCAATACGCATGAAGTAGATTCATAAAGTTACGAGTAAAACCACGAGCGGAACCTAGTATTGCATAAAGCTTTAAAATCATAGCTGATATTCAGACACGTAATACCTAGGCTGAATATTTCACATCCAATTCAGAATCTGGCTAATTATTTACTCGGCTTGCAAACAATATGGCCGCCGTAGGTACATAAAGCAAACCGGTTTATATACTTAGGTACCACAGACTATTAATTGAATAAAGACTCAAAGCTGTGGGGACTGCATCGGAATATTTATCGCCACATTACTGGTTGACTTGAGAGCCTTATTTATTTAAAATTAAATTAAAATTCTTTTTTAAAAAAGCTTTTATAGTCCGCCATATTGGATTTAGAATAACGTCATATAACATATCTTGCATTGTCATCCAAACCGAACGTGTATACACAATTTCAGATCAATCGGTTGCAGATATCTACTTCAAAATTGAGTTCAAAGAATCCACCGTAACATACATACACGGCAAGTTAAATAAAAGCTTTTAAAATTAAAATTTATATGGTTGATTGATAACATAGCCTCGTCCGTATCGTTAACGTGGCCCTGGCACACAAAGACCTCCAGAAGGAACATAGTTTTAGTCAGTAAGAGTCTGACACTCCCTCCAGCTGCATCCACAGCGGCAGGGAGTGTCCCTATCGAGTGATGTATCCCTACAATTTTTTTTAGATTTTCTTTTCATGTGCTGTCACCAATGGTGCAATGGTCACTACGCCGGACCGCCGTACTGAAGATCCCTAGTTCGATTACCGGTTTTGTCGATATTTTGATGAATATGTGGATAATAATGTGGAAAGATATTTATGTGGACCTTGGGGCTAACCGAATCGCGAAACCGTGTGTGAAAGAAAATACCAAAGATCTCTGTTAATTTTTAAAAAGTTGCCGCATTGTTACTGCAAGGAAAATGACTACATAATACTTTCACCTTAATACCAGTAGCATATACCATTTTAACTGTAGCATATTGTTATTTCCTAATAAGCTTGAGTAGAAAACAATATCGAGCTGCAAGTAATTGGGTACTTTAATGCAATTTCTCAAGTATATACGAGTATCTGCATTGTGAAATTTTAATACCTGGTATAGAATTCCTTGCTACAAATAATATGATAGAAACTTTGTCTTTCTGTCGAGCTTTCACGATTAAAGCTATTGGATCGATTTAAATGAAATTTGTTACACAGTTCAGATATTGAAAAGGGAGAGAAATAGACTGGAATGGAATCTAACCCGCGCATTTATATTTGACAGGCTGGAGCTTTCACCACTAGGCCACCACAACTTTTTAAAAGTGTACCCCATGCAAAAAAAAACCTAATGTATAAAATAAAACATAATGCATAAAAGCCTTAAAGAAGCTACCCGAAACTGTCAAATTTCCCCAATCAACTTTGAGCCATATGCTTCAGCGATTAAGTTGAAAATTTATTAAGAAAATTTGATAGATTCTAGTAGCTTGATATGCTGGCGTCTAGCGATAAAAAACAATTTAACTTTCACTGACCAGCGTCCATTAATATAAAGAGTTCATAATTACACTGCCATGCAATTTAACAGGCACGCATTATTCAATCACATCGATACGGTTTAAATCAACTAATTACTTTGTGTTTATCAACTAATTATAAAATGGCGACCAGCAGTCATTTAGTCATCGGTTGGTCGCCATCCATGGCTGTCTAAATAATTGCGTGGTTATTTTGGTAAATATTTACGCTATCAGTGTAGTGCGGTGATGTTACGTCGATAAATCTGTCATTGAGTGTATTCATCGATATGAGTGGTCCAGGAAAATGCAATTGGAATTTAGTCAGTAATGTTAGCTACCGTGCTCCTGACATACGGAGACCTCCAGCAGGCTTAGCATGGCAACCGTAGAAACAAGCTTTGTCTACCGGAGAATGGACATAATGACAGATAAGTGACAGATTGACATAAGATTCCTTTTGACATTTTTTGAAGATTTTTTTCTTTTCTTCGATCGACATAAGTTTACAAGTGATTATATGCCAGTTGACAGGTCCAGCCATGCTCGGGCAGAAGACATGTTGACATTGACAGAAAGAGCTTTGTCTTTTCTTGGTAGAATAGATATAAAATCGCCATGCTAAGCCTGCTGAAGGATAATAGTGGGTTTTAGTCAGTAAAAGTCTGACACACCAGCTTTACCCTCAGCAGGAGGGGTCATTTGATGATTTCCCACGAAAAAAATTCAGTAATGTTGATTATTGTTATGTAGTAGTAGTGTACATGGGGGTATTTTTCAGAAACAGTCTGACACCTCTCTTTTGCTTTAACCAGAGCGAAGCCGGTGTCATTTTGACCCGAATCCTACCAGTGCTGTCGGATTATTCGTAAGAGTTATCCTGGCCCTGGCACCCAAAGGTCTCCAGAAGGAACCAAAGTGGGTTTTAGTTAAATAAAAATAAAGACACTCCCTCCAACAGCACCCACAGTAGAAGGACCCATTTGAGGATTTACCACTCAAAAAAGGTCATACCAACGAATAAATCCTTGCAACCCCAAATATTTTGCTAGCAAACTCAAATAGCTGTAATATAATATAAACTTTGCTGGTCCTGTCACCTGAAAGTCGTTAACAGTTTCAAAAGGCTAATAAGGCACTCTATGGGTAACTGAACGAAGGCTATCGATAATCCTAGCGTCAATTTCTCGCTACACCAATCTGATCGGCGACCCAGGTAGCCTTATTAAAAGTTAATCAAAATTTCTACCGAGCTCAGCTCTAAACTTGGCTGGTTAAAACTGGCACTAACCGGTTATGTCAGTGTGTGTGTGTGTGTGTTAACATTTTTACTGAACGCACACATCTATTGCTGTTTGTTTACGCGACTAGTGATTGAAGTACCTAAGTTATTTTTTCATTAGCGAGCTTTGGAGTGAAATTCAAATTATACAAAATAATATTTGGAACTAAACTTTATTGAGACTGGCAGGTAGTAATTGAATTCTTTTTTGTTTTTTTTTTTCGAATTCATTCCAGCGTTCGTTCTATTGGAAAATGTAAAAACATTTTTTTTTTTCTGTATGACTTATTTATGTTTTACTGTAAAAAATATGTCGGGTCTTTCTACATACTTCTATTTTACATAACGCAAGCGAAACACGATAAAATTGAAAACACAGCATAAAAATATAAAAACATTCCATAAATTTCAAGTTGATAATAATGAACCCTTTTTTCTACATCCCCTCATAATATACATATGTATCCTCCTTTGTTAATAAAGTTTCCACTAATGGAGAAAGCAAACTCGATTTCACTAGTAATTCTGACCGCCCGGCGTTACTACAATAATATGAATAGAATGAATTTAAAATCCGCTTTATTCCAGTTTATTCCGGTATACAGACTTAATACCATATCATATGAGATAGCAACGGTCCAAATACAGTTTAGTATCCTTTACGATCCCCGGACAACGTTTTGGAATACGCCCAATAAAAATAAGGATTCCTAATAAAAATTCACTTAAACACGAAATTTAAAATTTTCGCGTTACGATGTTGTTCGTCATCGAGCAACAACGGCGTATCACCCAAAAGTTTGTATACATTCTGAGTTTTATGTTTAGTCTCGTAAAGGTTATTTTCGCTTGTGTTTATAGAGGTATGTAGATCTAATAGTGTTGTGTTGTTAGAAATTGGAAGTCACTGTCGGCAAGTAATGGGCGATCGTGACAGGAATAGCATTTGAATTTCCTCGATAGATACACTTTATATACTGTAGTACGCAGAAAAATTTAACACGGTCACCCCTTAATTTTCTTTTGTGGGAAAGAAATACGTGATCGTCATACTTATAGAGTTTGTCTTGGGATCCGGATTCGCTATTTTTTGTACTTTTTTTATTTAATTCTGTAAGTTGATAACGGCTTTTTCGTAAGCTCTTTCTGGTGAAGTCTCCCGGGATTTGTCTGACCCTGTTCTTTTTACGAAAATTCGATTTCCATTTTTTTCGTTGTAAACAAAAATATGCGTTTTGAATTTGGAATTTTTTAACATCCAAGCCAGTAATAAAAATTAATGTTAAAAGAAAAATTCTGTCCATTAGAAAAACCACAACACTTTTACGTAATTAGAAATGTCAATCAAAATAAAATGGGTTTGTAAAACTCTAGAGTTTTACATTGCAGTATAAAGCTGTAGCCTGATTAAAACGAGTTACGAAAATCGAGCCTCCGAACGAAACTTTATTTCATCTTAAAATCCAATCAGCATTCGTTCTCAGAGACAGCAATTTAAATTTGAAAAAAAAAAACATTCTATTTTCATGTTACATAGTAAAACAAAATTCTTGAAAACATAACTAGATGCCTACGTGTATTCTTTTATTCTTTTAATTTCCCCAACTGACCAAAGACAGCAAAAAGGGCAGCCATATTGAGGTTTTTGGGGGGAAAAAATCGAATAAAGGACAATAGGAAGGCCGGTCCATGTCATAATCATATTTTTCTCGCACAAAGGAGTTCTTACGTTAATGTGGACTGGTAATAAATGAAAGTCAGAAGCATATAAAGCACGGTTTTTATTTTTCCCCTTCGTGTTACAACGAAGAGATTTTTTGCGCGGGAATTTTCGTTCCGTTTCACGCTCGATTTTTGGACAGCGTGATAAAGGAAACAAATTACGAGATAGATTATTCTGTTTGAGACGTGTTGACCCGTGCAGTTTAATAGCTACGAATTTTAATTTGTTTTTGACTTGTGTAAACAGCAACTGTTGCTTTATTTCCCAATAATTCTAAAAATAAATACTAGATAGGTTCACCATAAGATTAGAATTACCTACGAAGGGATCTTCTTCGGGTGTTACTAGACCTATCGATCGACCGTCAACCGATGCCATCGATCGTTGGTAGAATGGATGAAAACAGTATGATGGAAACTATCGATCGACGTCAATCATCCATTTTAGCGTCTGGTAACACCCTTAAAGTATTGTCACTTCAATAAAAATCAAAACTAAGTACCTATATTTGTCATACAATTAATCGCAAAAATCCACCTTAATTTTTCGTATTTACAACCCTTATTTCTACAATCGCACTTGACAAGTACCTACCTCCATGGAACCGTAACTCCATAAAGACTGTCATAAATCATAGCGACCCAAGCTTCTCTCTCCGTTAAGTTTTACAACATTCATATCAGCTATCTAGAATGTCTCTCACATTTCCTCTTAATTTATCCCTCTATTCAACATTTTTTGCACCTGTTTAAATATAGAACGTAATATCTGTGACTATGGTACCTTTTCAAATTTTCTTTTTGTTATTCTTTACTCTCCCACTACTAGGCAAAGACCTCCCCAATAACATTCCATTTGTTTCTATCGAAATTGTGTAAAAAAAAATTCAACGTGTATTGTTTCTTTTTTACGTGTAGGCCAATCAATCTATTTATGACATAGGTCGATCAAAGTGTGGTCAGAACTAACAAAAGTGAAAAAAAAAGGAAAACGTGTGAACAACAAGTTTAATATTATACTCTATTTTGCAGCAAATAAGAACGGTTTTCGAATAATTCAATTAATGATCAATTTTCTCTGGAACTTTAAATTCAATCACTACTGAAGTTAAGCTTTTACGATTTTTACACGGAACCCTAACAAATCTTTATTACCCCCATTTGACTTTACTTTCCAGCATTGATTGAATCCAATCACGGCGGATTTGGAAACTTATTTATCAGAAGGTTAACTCTCGGTATTAAATCAGTCAGTTTCGACTTGCTGGGGAGTTTGTTCCTTGCTGGGGAGTTTGTTCCTTGCTGGGGAGTTTGTTCCTTGCTGGAGAGTTTGTTCCAACATTTCTTCTTCCCAACAATAACATATATGTAGAAAGTGGTGAAGGGCGGCCGTTTTTGGGGCTGTCTTTTGTAGAGTTGATCTTCAAAAAGTGTAGAATTTCAGCCTACTTTGAATAAATGAGTTTTTATCTATTTATCCGGACTGCTGAACAGAGGGTCTTGGTTTCGATTCTCGTCGATTCGAGTCTAGGAGATCTGATAAATAGTTTTTCTCTCAGCATAAAAAATGATATTTCAATACCCCCAAATATCATTAACATATTAGAACTTGGAATGATAACTTAAAATTACTTTTTTTGCATAAATAAATGTACTGGCGCTTCTAACTCACCTACATCATCCCACTAAGTATCTAGGTGTACTTTTACCCTCGCACACTGCGCCCCCTGGCGGCACTCGCAAAATTGGACCGACATCCGATTCCAAATTTGAATAAAATTACTTTTTATTTCATTTTTTCGTTTCGGCCTCGCCATGTGTGCGACTGAGTTTCGCCAAAAGCTGGCTAAAGGAACCTAATGTCATTTCAGTGGGATTATTTATGTCTTATTTTTGGGTACAGAACATTTTGTTCCGAGTTTGAGCATGTTTAAATTTATATTTGAACGGTCGTGTAGTTTTTTTGGAAGATTTCGTTTCGAAGTTAGCTTTAGAAATCAAAGGGCCTGTTTCACCACCTTCGAGTAAGTTCCAGTTAGTTTATCGGGTAGATAATTTCATACCAATTCCATTTTTGAATTTATTCGGTAGATTGTGGCTATTCAGACATTTTAAACCTATGAAACCGAAAAGTTTCGTTTATCTGGCAGATAAGTTCCTGTAGGCTATCAGAGGCTTTATCCGTAACCGCTGAAACTGGCCTTAGCTGACATTGCCTGAGGAGAGAATGGTATTTTTGAAATTACAATAAAACTTTGTTCTTAAAATCCATGACACTGATCATTTCAATTAAATAAACTACTTTCCTATAATACTTATAAGCTGACATCCCCAACAAATGTCGGTTAAAAAAATAAAAGAATTGAACGATGACCATTATCGTAAAATCAGGCGAAGTTGTAGAATAACTGATCAAAGTAGACAATATCAAAGAGCTAATTTAATTCAACTCGAAAGAGTTCTATTGTTCTGCCTCCAATTAATATTCCAATTATTCTTGACTATAATTCCGAAAGAAAAAATAAATCGGAATCCTTTACGACCTTTATTTAGTTATTTGACAATAAAATAATCCTCATCATCATCAGCCTTTTAGAGTACCAGTCACGGGGACAGGCCTGTTCTAAGAAGGGGAAGGAATGAGCACCCGTATTAATCGTCACCCGCAGTGAAAGTCAAGGTTCCCCCATTTTTTTTATCTACCTTTAGTTTAGTCCAAAGAATACCGATAAAGTATATAAAACTAAAAGAAGTTACGGTGGTATTTGCCTTTCCTGGAATCGCATCTACATACTAGTATTTTAAGGCTAGTACTTTAACCATTAGGCCACCACGACTGTGATATTATCTTATCGGGAGAGAAGTATGTAGTATTCCATTAATTAATACACAGAATACACTATCTACACAAAATTGTGTAAATTATCGGAAAAACTTTTTGATTGTCTACTACCTAAATACATATACATGAATCTAGTCTGCGTTGGTAACAATAATTGCCATATTTGTTCAAATTGTTCGTTGAATATTATTAAACTTTAGTAATTAGTTACTCTTTCAATATTAGGTTTGTTCTAAAACTGTTTACAAATATTAGCGTTGTTTTACCTCCATATTGTTATTATTTATTTTTATATTGAAGATTAATTGGTCATTGTTGCTAATATTATAAATGCTATAATATTTAACTGCCTCGTTGGTCTAGTAGTCGTAAGGCGCGACTGCTGTGCACGGGGTCTTCGGTTCGATTCCCGGGTCGGGCCGAAATCGCTTTCTGGGTTTTGAGAAACTTTCATACAGTAGCCTGGAGTCTGGAAGTTGTTGATTGATTCACCCGTGCATCGGAGAGCACGTAAATGTCGGTCCTGCGCCTGATCTCTCTCCGGTCGTGTCGGATTGCCGTTCCATCGGACTATGAGAGGAGGGAACAGAGAGTGCACCCGTGTCTGCGCGAATGCTTGTGCTCCATAAAAGAGAACGGCCGCCGTAGCCGACTATCGGCCTGGATGCTATCATTATAAATGCGAAGATGTAGTTTTGTCGCTCTTTCACGCCAAAACTAAAATTTATGTAGAGGTAAAGGCTATTTGTTATGACACGACTGTTGTGAAAGAAGGCTAGCGTTTAAGTTTTTTTTTTCTTTGTTCTCTCAACAACAAACTCAAAATACTTGTTCAAAATCTCCTTATTATTAATTGTGTTAACAAGTCCCGATCACATACACCTAAATACGAATTCTCAGTTACCACACCATATCGCTATAATCGAAATTCTTGCAAGCAAATACAAATATCTCTTGATCCGAACATTCAAAATAGCAATATTGAACCGATACAAACGAATATATTGTGTATCGCCAATATAAAGTTTTCCATATTTTGAATACGACTAGATGTAAATGTATATGTTACTGTTAAACTTCGCCCTATGGCAAATTGTAATTCTTTCCAATAATACCCATATATTATTTTTTTCTTGCTGGAGGTTCTACTGGACTATTCTCCAATTAGAATCGGTGGAGGTGTGCCAGATTCTTACCGGATAAAACACCCACCAGGTGTTGCCTTTTTGTACTTATGACCGAGGGTATCTCTGGTATCGCTGAAGTATTCTTCCGCTAGACGTTCGTAGGTGAGCCCCGAGGAGTGAGGGTGCTCAGCCGCCATCAGTAACTTCACTAAGAGAGGCATGCGTAAAGCACTACGCCTCCATCTGGAGGCCTCTTTCTTGTCGCATAATAAACACCTCTAATCTATCTCCTCTGCCGTTAAAACCCAAAATTAACTAACTGTAAGAGGTAAAAATCTGAAAACACCAATTAATATTGACCATACTGATAATTAATCGAACCCGGCATCAGTTCAGTAGTCGTAGCATAGTGACCATTGCACCGACAGGGACAAAACGAATGAAAGCCATAGTGTATTTCAACCACATATCAACAAAGATTTGCAGCACCTAGATATTCCCATAGTTCAGAGTTTTACAGCTACATGTGACCATACCACAGATATAGGAGATCGTGCAAGTGCAGCCGTCAAACAGATTTAAGGATATTACCAATACATTTGGATTTTATATAAGATCCAGAACAGAATGTTTATTGTTTACGAGCTCTATACGATATGCTAAAATGGCGAACGAGGAAAGAGATTTTGAAACTCATAGAGAAAATAAATATATGGGAGGTTATGTTTGTTTGTTTTTTCCTATGTTAGGAGTGGGCAGGGACGTATAATAATAAAATTATGTTTTCATTAATGTTTTTTTTTTTATTGTTGAACAGTACTTATATTGTTCATTTCGAAAAAAAAGCCATTATCGTCCTTGTGTATGTCATCATCATCATCAGCCATATCGTCCCACTGATGGGCACAGGCCTTCTCTCACACAGAGAGGGAGTGAGCGTTAATCACCACGCTTGCTTAATGCGGGTTTTCATGTGACTTCAGACTTATAGTCCAGGTATCCTCGAAATGTTTTCCTTACCTTTAATCAGTCATTGGTGTCCAACATACTTAGAAAGTTGCATTGGTACTTGCCTGACCTGGAATCGAACCCGCACACTCATACTTGGGAGGAGGGTGCTTTAACTACTAGGCCACCACGACTTATTTGTACCTATATGTATTTTAGGCTGATCAAACAAAAGCCAGTACATGAATACAGGCACATACAATTAGCTTTGAGCTTAACTAAGATTAAAGCGAACGTTCAAAATGTACAGTTACTAGTAACGCGTAGTTCGCGATGTTCTAAACAGTTTCCGACTGAATGCGCCGTACAACAACAAAACGGCTCACAATGTGCGCAATTTAGATCTACAAGTTGCTCAAACTTGGGTTTTGCTTAGTTATTTCTATCTATAAGGTGTTCTAGAAATATCTTTCACAGCTTTAATGGGAGGTAGTATTGTGTTTATAGATTACAATAGCTTTATAACAGCGTACAATTATGTTTTTAACTGCCTCGTTGGTCTAGTAGCATGGCCTTGGGGTTTGATTGCCAAACAGTCTGGAATCTGAAGTTAGTGGTACTACAGGCCAATATTCTATATCTATTCTGTCAAGAAAAGACAAAGCTCCTTCTGTCAATGTCAACATGTCTTCTGCACGAGCCTGGCGCGACCTGTCAACTCGCATATAATCACTTGTAGCCTTATGTCGATCGAAGAGAAGAAAAATTTCTTCAAAAAATGACAAAAGAAATCTTACGTCAATCTGTCACTTTTCTATCATAATGTTCATTCTCCGGTAAACAAAACTTGTTTCTACAGTTGCCATGCTAAGCCGGCAGGAGGGTACATAAGAATAAGGATATACACGCATGTTTGGCAGTGACCTTTGAAGACTTTTTACAATAATTATGGGTGCTTAGAAGCTTCATAGAAGTCTGTGTACCTAGGCTGCGTTAGGCAGATAAGGACCGATTAGCCTTAAATCCCACCAGAGTATAGTAGACGAACGCGCAGAATGCGCAGAAACGCAGCAGAACAAAGGTTTTTAGGTCCAAAATAAAACAAATTTTCACTTATAATACTTCAGTTTGTTCATTTATTCTTGGCAGCATCTTCCTTGAGGAGTTGGAAGACGTAAGAGAAGTCCTTCTGGCCGTATCCTCGGGATTGGACGATGCGGTACAGCTGCGTTGCCACGGCTCCGAGGGGGATGGGAGAGCGGATGCCGAGCGCCATGGTACTAGCTAGCTCCAAATCCTGGAGAAGAGATAGCTTTATGTAGTTTTTATTGGTAAACTATTGCGAGGGTTAATATCTGGATTTAAGAACATCTTGATTATTGAATACCTAGTACACATAATCAAATAACCTGACACGGCTGCTGTTTTAATCATCTTTCTTAGATGTATAAGGCCACTGATGATGATGATGAGTACACATGGTGCTAGATAGATGCTATCACATCACACTAAAATATCAATGCGAAAGTTTATGAGAGTGTCCGTTTGTTACCTCTTCAAGCCCAAGCGGTTCAACGAATTTTGATGAAACTTGGCAATAATATAGCTTATACATCAAAATAACATATAGGTCACTTTTTATCCGGGCGTTGGTAATAGTTCTTTCAGTAAAATAGAAATGACCTTTTGGGGAACATAAAAACATTACCGATACGCACATTATTTTTTTCTGTTGCTCACATCTTTGCGGGCAAACACAGCCATATTTATTATGAAGACATGGTTAAACAGCAATATTATCTACACTATAACAGTGATAGTGACACAGATTGACTTGTACAAAACAAAATTAATTATTACACAGTTATTATGACCTAACACGTAGGTATTTGACGTCACCATTTATTTACTGACGAGAAATGGAAAAACAAGTCTTATCTTATCATTTTGCGTTATAAAATTACAATGCGCATTTTAATTGACAGTCTTTGACAGCAATTACAAAGTTGTTGTATTTTAATTAAGAATTTAACTAATTAAATACCGCTTAAGATACTAGCAATACTAGACATCAGACACATAAAAAGTAGCATATCTCTTCTTCTCTTCTCAATTATTAGACTATTTATGTATCGAATTTCAAATTCAAATTTGTTCAGTAGTTTTGGCGTGAAAGCGCAATAGACAGACAGACAGAATTACTTTCGCATTTATAATACTGAACATCACTTTTCTTTTTTTTACTTTATATATTTAGTTGAAAGTCGGTTTTATTCTTTGATCTCTTTGGGATTACGGATTAACATAATTAGTATTATTCTGTCAGAGTTAATTATTAATCATCTAGAATTTCTAGAAAGTCTATAGGTACTTGGAAGACATTAAAATAACCATGACTCAGTTTAAAAGCCAGCCTTACGTTCAAAATCAATTATAAATAAGTCCGGTCAACAAAGGAGTTTATCATCATCACCTAGGTACATCTAGGCCATCATAGACCACTGTGTGAACATACCTTAACCATTAGTTCGTTCTTGAAACCACCGTCGTAGTTCCTGCTGGAAGGCGCCGTGGGGACCAGGCCAGGGACTGGGCAGTACACTTCGGTAGACCACGACCGGGCTGAGGAGTTGTTCAGCACGTCTAATAAGACTTTGGGGTCTAGACCCATTCTGGAAAAGAAGGGAGATGTGAGTGGTTATTATTGTCCTTGTAATTTTTTTTATAAGGAGTACAAACAGCATATAACAGAGACATGTTCTGCAGGCTCAGCATGGCGATTCTATGTCTAGTCTATAAAGAAAAGACAAAGCTCTTTCTGTCAATGTCAACATGTATTCTGCCCGAGCATGGCGCGACCTGTCAAATCGCAGATAGTCACTTGTAGACTTTTTAGTTTAGTTTTTAGAATGTTTTTTTTTCTACGTGACAAAAGAAAGTTTACGTCAATCTGTCACATGTCCATTCTCCGGTAGACAAAACTTGTTTCTACGGTTGCCATGCTGAGCCTGCTGAAGTTAATAAGCTTCTTGAGAATCTATAGAATAAAGGTGGCTCAAATAAATTGTATGTCCCTCGTTCAAAATCTGTACTTCAATAGTTTTGTCTATCTACACAATAACCTATTAGAGTTTGAAATAATATTGATTGAAGGGTTAAACTGAAGTTTAATTTATTGTTATTTGAAGAGGAAATAATTGAACTGAAAATAAGTTCTGTCATAAGTATCGACGCCAGCACATCAAGCTACCCGAAACTGTGGAAATTTCCCAATCAACTTTGAACCATATGATGTCAGCGATAAAGTTAACAATCTATTCAAGCAGTTTGACAGGTTGTAGTAGCTTGATGTGCTGACCTCTTTACACATTTATCTATTATATTTTGTTTTTATTAAGGGGTTTCGATCTCAGATAATTATGGCAACCCCATCATGAGTACGTCCAGACGCCAGTACTTCTAGCTACCTCAAACTGCAAAAAAATCTCAATCAACTTTGAACCTTACGCTTCAGCGATAAAGTTGAAAATCTATCAAGAAAATTTGTCAGATTGTAGGAGCTTGTCTGTTCTTGCATTCACAAAAATGGCAAGCTACTTACTTAATACCCATATGCATGCACTCAGCAGTCGCCATTCCAGTGATGCCCATCAACATGTTGTTGGTGAGCTTTGCCACCTGGCCGGAACCGACTTCGCCGCAGTGGAACTGCTTCGCTCCCATAGCCTTGAGGAAGGGCAGCGACCTTTCGAAGTCCTCCTTACGACCACCGGCCATGAAGGCTAGGGTAGCGTTTTGGGCACCCATCACACCTGCAAGTAAGGATAAGGTGGTTGTTGAACAAAATTACAGCTGTATTGTGGTTATTAATTCATGTTTAAGGGGATGACCACGATTTTAACGACCAGTTCTAGACCAGGCTCGCTATTTTGCGCGATCTTCATCATTGCTTCCCGGCGACCTTGACTATATCGTCCGTCCACCTAGTGGTTGACCTACAAACTAGAAAAAGTTTCTTCGGGGCTCAGTTTCTATAGAAAAGTGACAGTTCGTTTGGCCAACGTATGCTAGCTTTGGACTTTTTGACAAAAGCATCAAAGATTTACATCAAAAAGCAGCTATCCATAGTATTATTGACAATAGACTGAAAACGAAGTTTTTTGTAATCTAGGGGTCTAGTTTTCGTTGTTCTATATGCAGTAGAAGCTCCATAAATAGAAGACAATACGTTACAAAAACAGAAATCTCTTTGAATGGTATTTTGAATATACTAATGTGATCACATTTTTTTTCTACAAATGCTTTGTCTTTTGTTTTTTAAGAGATTATGTGAACACCATCCGCGTGTTTATGTACCTTGGCTAGACTATAGAGCTGATATTTATTTGAAAACTATAGAATAGGGATGCGGACTAGGTCATAAATAAAATACTTTATCATATTCATTTTGTAAAGCATCTTAAAATAATGTCAGTTTAATTTATCGTTTTGAATCGAAAACTGTTTTTATTTTTTTATTGATAATTTAATCGTAATAAGTATACGGCTTGATGCGAAAAATCTGTGACGTCATATGTGGTGTTTTCATACAAATTGCATAGAAAGTAACCGTTTTTGACAGTTCTAAAAAAGTATTGAATTTGACTAGTTGTCCGCATCCCTATTGTGAAAGATCCATAGTATACGAAACTTTAACTGAAGGTCATAATATCTAAAGTCTAAAACTCCGATAGTTGATATAAACTTAGAAAACCAGTAATTGGGTTCCGCAGATTAGAACCCAGATGTTCGCCGTAAAATATTGATATTCAACCCGATTTAGTTAGACTGAAAGCCGACCCTACTCCAGTTGGCAATAGCTAAGTGGAAGATTAGTTTGCCAAAGTATTATTAAGGTCATTTTATGTATCGAATAGTTTTGGAACGCTTACATACAGAAAGCGGAATTAATATGAGGAGAAAATTTTCATTTTGACTTCTTTAATACTCTAGTCTTAAGGCTTTAGTTGTTTTTTTTTTTGTACTGAACTTTCAGTCTACCTCTTAGGGTTTAAAATTGGATGACATTTATGATAACGTAGTCAGTCAAACAGACAAGCCATTCTGTCTGGGCTGCGGGTTGTTCGCAAGAGTTACCGTAGCTTGAGCATACAGGGACCTCCAGTAGAAACATGGTGGATTTTAGTCAGTAAAAGTCTGACACACCCTCCAACTGCACCCTTGGCGAGTCATTACATGATTTTACACGAAAAAAATCTAGACTTTAATCAGCTGATGATTACTATGGTAAAAAATAACAGTAATTACGTAACATTCAGCGGTACGAATACTAAAAATATGTTTATGACAAAAGATAATATCAATAATTACATTTGCTGACTTGATATGGCTATGACAGCGTTATCTATTCACCAACATAATGTGGCCTCCTTTGTGATAATATAATGTATCGTGATTATATGTTACTACCTAATGATAGAAGCCCCCCAAAGTTGAGACACGCCCGTATGTTTTATTGTCGGGTAATAAAGCATTATGCTCACCTAACAAAGATTCAACATCATCATCACAGCCTTTTATCGTCCCACTGCTGGGTACAGGCCTCCTCTCACACGGATAAGGATTGAGCGTTTATCACCACGCTTGCTTAATGCGGGTTGGTGATTTCAGACTTTATAGTCCAGGTTTTCTCAAGGTGTCTTCCTTCACCTTTTTAAAGTCATTGGTGTCCAAGATAAACTTAGAAAGTACGTATAACTTAGAAAAGTTACATAGGTACTTGCCTGACCTAGAATCGAACCCGAACCCTCTTACTCGAAAGGCTGGTGCTTTAACCAGTAGGCCACCATGACTAACAAAGATTAAAAACTGATTTAATATAACACGAGATTTAGTTGAAGTGTATTTCTTCATCAAAAACTATTGAGTATTCAAAAAATGGTATCCTTTATCTAGTCCAGTCACAATGATTCATGCAGCTCAGGTAATAACGAATCAACTCATTTGGTTACATGGTAACAAAGTTTATAAAATACATTCATAACTACATTAAAAAATTAACTAAAACACAACACTCTGTATAAGAAACGCGCTCATGTTTATTCTATACCCAACCAGCAAATTATTTTAGGGAGAACAAAAAAGGGTGGTTAGACTTGTTGACAGACTTTCTGGTTTCTGACACCCTTAACGACTGTCAAACATGTTCATACAACAGCCGGGACCCACCAATTTAAAGTGTTGTTCAAAATACATCACTTAGCCACGGACCTACCGCCCCAATCGTTGCTAAAGCATGATCAATATTCCCTGGGGCTGTTAGTTAGCCACAAGCTCCTCTCCACCCCGCGACCAAGACTATTGCTTCTCATCATCTCCCGAGCCTTTTCCCAACTATGTTGGGGTTGGCTTCCAGTCTAACCAGATTCAGCTGAGTACCAGTGTTTAACAAGGAGCGACTGCCTATCTGACCTCCTCAACCCAGTTACCCGGGCAACCCGATACCCCTTGGTTAGACTGGCGTCAGACTTACTGGCTTCTGACTACCCGTAACGACTGCCAAGGATGTTCAATGACAGCCGGCACCTACAGTTTAACGTGCCATCCGAAACACAGTCATTGGTGTCCAAGATATACTTAGAAAGTACATACAAACTTAGAAATGTTGCATTGCTTCTCTGTGTGCTAATCTTATTTTTGTTGTTTTCTTTAATTCTTCAGAAATGCTGTCAATATTTACAATCAACGTAAGTCAAAACTATTGCCTTCTTGCAACAATTGCATCAAGTTCAAAGTGCTTAAAGATAACCTTTATGGTTACTTTAAAATCATAAACTGTATAATTACTCTTACAGTCTACTTATAGTCTTGAATCTTAACAAACAGATAAAAACTTAAGTATTTAACTAATATTTAATTAAATACAAAACCTCGACCAAGGTTATTTAAAGCGATAAAGTTATCAGACCACTAGTTATATAAGATACAGATTATATGAAATCACGTTTATGGGTGTCGCGATAAAAATGTTAATGTAAAAAATAATTATCATCAAAATTGTGATAAATGTTAAGGTATAGTTTTATCGCTATGAAAATACCAAGCAGGTGAACAAAATAACTCCTAGTGATATTGCTTTGAAATGTTAAAACTATGGAAATATTGGATTGTATGTACCTGTCTGGTCTTCCCAACTCATCAAACCCAGGGAACCGTTACCAGTCCTCTAGTAAGATTGGTTATCAAACTTTCTGGTACTGGCTACCCGTAAAGACTGTCATGTCTTCAAATAACAACCGAGGCTTCTGACACATGAAAGAACTTGCTATGATATAAATGAGAATTTGCTAAGGAATCTAAGGGCCAGTTTCACCGGTTGCTGATGAGTTCCAGATAATTTCATACAAATTCTGTTCCATTTTTTAATTTATCTGGTAGATAGTGGCTATCCGTAACCTGTAAAACTGGCCGTAATACTTTTAAATATATGATAGAGGAGATATATGTTACCACGCTAGCGCATTGGAAAAGTACCTGTAATGATAGCTGTATTTGGTATGAATAAATGAATTCTTACCTCCAGAAACAGGTGCATCGGTGAAACCCTTGCCGTTCTCCAGGGCTACAGGGTAGATCTGTTTGGGCACGTTGGGGTCTACCGTACTGGAGTCGATGAGCAGAGCTCCTTTGCGGGCCTGGAAACAGTTGTTTTCAGTTTATAACCTAGACGTTTAACGCTCAATCCTTATTCGTGTGAGAGGAGGTCTGTGCCCAGCAGTGGGATAATGAACCTAGATTTTCGCATTTTTGGGTTTTTACTAGTAAATTTATATTATCCACGCAAAACATATTCATAAAAAACCCACTCGTAATATAAGGCAAAGCTTTCTGTACTCTCATGAGCTCACATACAAATCATACTTTTCTTTTATTCCATTTCAATTCCCCTCCCCCTCCTGCATCGCATAGCCCTCGAGAGCAGACGCCCTTTTTTGTGGGAAATCATCAAATGACCCCTCCCGCTAAGGATGGAGTGTCAGACTCTTACTGACTAAAACACACTGTGATCCTTCTGGAGGTCCCTGTGTGCGAGGGCCTCGGTAACTCTTACGAACAACCCGCAGCCCTGGCAGACCTTGGTCTTATCCTCTTCTGTGTTGCTGATATCTCTTCGAGGACGGCTAATTCATTTCATTAAATACATATATTTGAAAGTTCTGATAAAACTGTTTGGAATCCAAGTCGCGGTTACAATCCACATCTGTCATACAGACTTGACTAGTTCGAAATTTAAGTTATTATAGCATCTGAATTATAAAGCTGTTTGCTCACGAAAGTTCATCTTTTGAATTATTTGATGTTTCAAGTTAAGTGGTGTTTGTCAAAAGTTTCAGTAACTTAGATAACTTCTATTGTGGTTGGGACCGGTCGTTACTTAGGCGGAGCTCACACTAACGTCATCATTAAGACAGTTCATATCTATCTAATATTATACAAGTAAAGAGAAAAGATTTGATTTATTGTTTCTATTAAGTAGGTTCCCAAACTACTTGACCGATTATAAAAATTCTTTCACCGATACCCAAATCTATACACTCCCCGGTGAATATAAGCTATGTTTGATTTTCGCGACTTTTACTCATATTTTACAAAACACAGGGGTCTTACTCGCCTGTCTGGGCTGAGGGTTGTTCGTAAGAGTTACCGTGGCCCTGGCACACAGGGACCTCCAGAAGGAACATAGTGGGTACTAAGTCAAATACTAACACCCCCTCCAGCTGCATCGTCAGCGGGAGGGATAATTTGATGATTTCCCACGAAAAAAGGGGGTCTCTGTAACTAACCTGTAGCTATCTCTTGTGCTTGGATTAATGTATTTTAGGGATACGCATTTGGTAAATATTTTTAGATTTTCGCGACTTCTACTCATATTTTACACAACACACTGGTCATCTCTCGATGGAAATTATAAAGGTATGAGCTACCTCTTTTCCACCGACCATGGAAACGGGTTGACGGTAGTAGGGAGGAAAGAGTTATCGTATATCTTAATAATCTCCATCGCGAGTAGACCAGTGTGTTGTGTAAAATATGTGTAGAAGTCGCGAAAATTTAAAACATTTACCAAACGCGTATCCCTAAAATACATTAATCCAAGCATAAGAGATAGCTACAGGTTAGTGTGAAATTCCCCTCCATCCACGAGACAGAACAACTTATATTTCATTCCATATCACATTACTTGACCGCAGGTATGTTTGGCTGTTGGCCTCAACTTTCACCGAAGGAAATATTATATTTCCTCTAAGTTACGTTTCTTAGAAACTTTTTCGCTCTTCGTCAAAGAAAACCTTTTCAAATTGTAGATCGGAATACATTGCCTCGTGTATGAAATATTTTTGAAGAAAGAACTGAAACTTAGAAATAAGACCTGATATGGTATATCAATACTAGTTTTATTTATACTCACATGCTTAACCACACCATCGTTGCCAAGGTACGCGTCCAGCACCACCTTGTTGCTAGGCAGTATGGAGACCACGACATCAGCTCCTTCCACCGCAGCCGCGATGGAGGTCGCTTCTTTGATGCCATTCTTCGCTGCGGCTGTCAACGCCTCTTTTGAGGGGTCGTAGCCACGGACTGCGAAACCCTATTAGAATAGAAGAATTGGTAGTTATTAATTTTGAATTCTTTTTTTGTTTAAGTATTTATGTTCTTGACACAGCTTGCTCTAGGTTAAAGAACTTTCAAAAATTTAGTGTCCGTATTTTAAAAGTCGCTTGTCATTTTTCTTGCTAATCGTTATCTTCACTAATATTATAAGTGCGACAGTAACTCTTTCTGTCACGCCAAAACTACTGATCCGATTTAAATGAAGTTTAGTAGACACATAGTCTAAAGTTTGAGAAAGGACATAGGCTACTTTTTATATCATATCTATGTTAGCATGCTATATTGTAAAAGAGACGGACGGACGCATTGATAGTCACGAATTATACGTTCACGATACACTAAAATAGTCAAAGGGCTTTTTATTTCAACGGCCTAATAAAATAGTGCTCTGGCAATCTCAGTCGAATAAGAATAATTCTTTGATTTAATTTCATAGGTATTCTAATTATTATTTTTCTGAACAACTTATACTCGTATCTATAAGAATTACCAAACAAAACCTTTGTCTTAAAATAAAAATTAACTGCCATGTCTTTAAAAAACATTTTATGAAAATAAATTATTAACGAAACCTTATGCAGAACATTTTCAATCGATTCCATCATTACTAAGAACCGTAGAGCCAGTCAAATAAAACCAGTAAGTGCGCTTGTTTTGCCTTCAACCAACATGTCGTAATTTGCTTCATTTGTCAAAGAGTACATTCCGGGAAATGCAGAATGTGCACTGAAGCTTTTACTAGCTGCGATACGCGGCATCACTGACTGTTTTTAAAATAAATTATAAGGAACCTTTACTTGAATAAAGCTGAAAAGTTTGTTAGCTTGACAGCGGTAATCTCAGCAAAGACTGGACAGTTTGAAAATTTTTTTTAGTGTTTGATACACCATTTATCGAGGAATGCTTTAGGGTCTTATTAGGTTCAAAGCAGTTGCCACGGTATGCGAGTGGAATCGCTGACGGTAGCTAAGTTACTAATATCACAAGATGAAATTTACCAATATTTATAAAAAAACATTACCTACCGGTAGTGTAACTTCTATGTGGTAAGCAATTCCTACATAAAAAAAACAGCCCACAGATTTAAACAGAATCAAATTCGGAATTACAAGACATAAGGCAAGTTTAGTTTTCAGATAATTTCATACCTACAAATTCTGTTCCATTTTTTCAATTTATTCGGTAGATAGCGGTTATTCGGATATTGTGAAACTGGCCGGGTATTGTGAAAGGCCATTTTCACAGATAAACTAACTGGAACTTATTCATAGGTGTGGTGAAACAGGCACTTAAAATGACACTTTTAAAAACAAAAACACATCAAGCCAACGTCCACGATACCCTAAAAGTGCCCTTTCATTAACATCATGTATACAGTGACGTAGGTGGAAAAAAATCCATGTTACCGTTTCGGTCCATTGGGAAATGGTACATTAATATAACAAGCCTCTTCGGGCCCAACCCAAATCACCGGACGAACGGACATCTTGAAAGTTTTAAGATATGATATAAGATTTACCTGAAAATATGGGATTTTTTCTTCATTGAATGACGAATGACGCTATTTTGGTCACTTTGGCTATGATATTGCCTTTTTGCAAAGGGTAGTTAACAATAATAAGGCCTGGTCTAGCCAGTTACCTAGGCAACTTAGTGAGTAGTAAGATGTTTCAATGACAGCAGGCTCAGCATGGCAACCGTAGAAATAAGTTTTGTCTACCGGAGAATGGACATAATGACAGAAAAGTGACAGATTGACGTAAGATTCCTTTTGACATTTTTTGAAGTAATTTTTCTTTTTTTCGATCGACATAAGTCTACAAATGATTATATGCAAGTTGACAGGTCGCGCCATGCCCGGGCAGAAGACATATTGACATTGACAGAAAGAGCTTTGTCTTTTCTTGATAGAATAGATATAAAATCGCCATGCTAAGCCTGCAGCCGGCACCCGCCAATTAAAAGTGAACAAACAAGGAACTCGTCATGACAAGTCCCAGCCACGGACCGCGCCAAGCGTTGCTTAACCGTATCGATTGATCCGTACATACGTAATGTACCTATTTGGTTATTTCCCAAAACAAAACTAAATGCGTAAAATTCCTTTTCACAATTAAAAGGCCCTGCCCTTAAATAAATCGAAACTGTTCAGTGCAAATCTGGTCGAACCTTAAAACATTTTACGCAAAAAGCAGTCCATCTGCATAACTTAGCATAATCTTTGAATCAGCTGAAAGGATTTTAATTTTAAATTACAGTAAATGTACCATTAACCGCCTGTGGGTCTTGTCTTGTCCTTTTTTCAGTACTTATTGGAAATTCACTTTGTGACTGGTCCATTAACGTTTTAATAATAATAATATACCAGTGAGAGTTTTTCAGACTTACAGAACTTATATAGGCCAGCTCGTCAAACTACTGCAATCTGTCAAATTTCCTTAATAGATTTCCAACTTTATCGCTGAAGCATGTGGTTCAAAGTTGATTGGGAAAATTTTACAGTTTCGGGTAGTTTGATGTGCTGGCGTCTATAGATTCATTAATTGGCTAGTATTTTCATATACACGTTTGATCTCTGATGAGTAGTTCAAAAATAAATACTTCAACATAATTATATTCCTTTTAAAGGCATCTTAAAATAATATAAATTACATAATTTATCGTTTTAAACCGAAAATGGTTAAATTGATTTTTTTCTATTAATGTAATCTATAAGTTTATGGCTTGCTTTGTAAAAAAAATGTGACGTCATAATTTGTTTTTTCATACAAATAACATACAAAGTACCTAACCGTTTTTTTACAGTTATTCAACTTATTTACAAATATGTACAATACTTACTATTATAAAAATAAAAAATACCGAAAACTAATTAACTATAACTAGTAAAAATAAATAACTAAATAGCATCAAAAAACTCATCCCCATCGCTGTCTACCGGGAGCGTACCCAAGAGGCTGGCAGCATTGCAACGTTGTATGGCAATGCTTATGTTTCTTTCAGTTTTATGTTTCTTTTTACAGTTCAATAAAAGTAGTGAATTTGACTAGTTATCAACTACCGTATGGATATCTTCAGGGACTATTATCGAACATATGTACTTAATGAAATATATTTTTTTTGTCTATAATCACAAAGAAGTCGAACATACATAGTTTAACACTGACTGACCTACAGCGGACTAGATGTTCTTCTATGTCCGAGTAAATTAGTACTCCGATTAGTTTACCACTTCTAGAATCAACTTAAACACTCCAGCTAATCAAATATGCTGAGAATATACAAGAATAAGCTTATCATAAGCAGTCATTCATGCATATTCCCCTCTCTCTCCCACCCACAACATATGTTACACGAATGAGTGAGACATATATAGTACAGTTGAACACACGAGTGTCTTCGGGTCAATGTCAAACGGTTATTTTAATACAAAGATTCGTTGTGACGTTTGTAATAGTTATTTAATTTAGACTTTCTCTGTGTGTCAGTAGTTTAGAGGTGTGTCCTCTCTGAATGTTTAAAAGAACATATGTAGTACGAATTAATATTTTATTCTTAACCAGCTTTTCCCCGTGGTTCCACCCGCTGCCTGAGGGAACTAGTTCCCACATCCAGATAAAAAATAGCCTATGTCCTTTCTCAAACCCTAGACTATATGTCTACCAAATTTTATTTTAATCAGTTCAGGCGTTCACTCGTACTCAATACTTTATTTAAACAAAAACTATTGTAATGTCGTTATCTTAATGTTTATTTTATCATTTGACCATTGGTCCCATAAACTTACAGATCTTGCTTGTCAACTAAATGTTGCTTATCTATTACCTACTCGATTGCTAAAAGGAGAGTAATGTTTTTACTCAGATGACACGCCATAACAATAGTATGTTGCGCCACTTCTTCTACCCAGTAAAAACAAATAGGAAGTGGTGAAGGGTGGGCGATTTGGGGGCTGTCTTTTATTTTGACGTTCGAAAAGTACTGATTTAACAATCTAATTTGATTTTTTTTTATTTTAATGAAGAATTTTTTTCTTCTATAAAGCACATGTACTTCTTAAGTTTTTTTGCAAACAATACTTTTGTCCATATTTTTAAATTGTCTGTGTTTTAAATTTAAATTTGTCACATACAAAAAAAAAATGAGATAAGCTTTTGCTGAAGAATAAGTAAACAGCCACTCCTCTCATAATTATTTCACTACTAAAAGTTGGTATTAACGTATTATCAAAAATTCTTATCTTCATTTATAATCATTATATTAATTGTAAAAATAGAGCGATTAATACCCGGAATACACAAACCTATTTTTTAAGCTAGGATAACAAACATAGCTAGCATATTCCTAGCTAGTCTAGCTTGTGTTGGCTGAAGCTTTTCTAGCCTCTTGTATACCGAACATTTAAACGAGCTTATACCTAAAGATTTATACACAATAATTTAACACGGCTACCCAAAGAATTTACGAAGAACCTTGAAATTGAATTAATATAATACGCAAATAGGTACCTACATGTTTTTAATTTGTCATGAGATCTTGGGATACATTATAAATACATATATGTACGTTACGAGTGTACACAATTTAATTTTAAAAATAATAAGTAATTATTTTACGCTACATATTACCGTGTTTTATATACGTGTTAACATAATACACAGATTCGAATAGTTTTGAATCCATCAACCATTCATTAATCATTCCATTTCCAAACTAATTTGAATAAAGAACGCGTTTAAAGTTTGTAACCAGCCAAATACTTTTTTCTGTCTCACCTTTTTGGCCAAGTTCGCAGCCATGAAGCCTCCCATATTCCCAAGGCCAAGGAAAGCCACATTTTTGTCGGGAGCCGAGCTATATTTCCTGGTCACTGTTAGAAAACACTGTGTGCCTCGCGCCGCCATCTTGGAATTCTTTATTTAGCCGCACGTTGTTTGACCGGCGCGCGCGCAACTCAACTGCCGGCGAAACCGGCCGCGTTGGTTTGATAATCATTATCAATAATGTTATCGACACATGATGATAGTGCGGGTAATTAGTGGCGTGACTATCGTGATTGACGAAGGGCGTGGTTCAATTGTTTTAATCGCAAATTCTTCCAGATTTATGGCTTAACATATTAAGTACCACATTTGATTTGGGAAGAATTGTTATTCTCTTTTAGACATTATCTAGTCTAAACAACTCTTTGTATCATATTATACATACTTTACTTAAAGAAGTATAATGTTCATCAAGCTACTACAATCGGTCAAATTTCCTTAACAGATTTTCAACTTTATGGCTGAAGCATATGGTTCAAAGTTGATAAGGAAAATTTTAGAGTGTCGAGTAGCTTGATGTCCGTCTGTACCGTTTAGTTTGTCTTAGACACTATTGACTAGCGGCGTAGGACAATTATAGTGAAAATACCTTGAATAAAAAATGAACTCTTAAGTCTCTCGTAGCATGCCTTTTCTGTAAGTATGATATAAGGCACGTGTCCAGCACGGCAGCTCCATCAAACAGCAATAAAGCAAAACACCTTTTGTGTCTCAAATATTTAAGAAAATATTTTGAATAATTTTTAATTTTATTTTTTTTTATCCGACACGACTTCACTCGTTTGTAGCTGCCCTTATCTCATTATCATAATAAATACCACACACTGGTGTCATTATGTCAGACACCATGTTTTTGATCAGCTAACGTAAATATACATACTTGTTATTTGTGTTGAACATGTTTAACCCTGTTTAGTCAAATAAAATTTCCTATTGTAATTTTGTAAAATAATAGTAATTGGTTTTTATTAATTATTATTTTGTATGTCTACTAGACCACGGGACTACAGAGTCCCGGATTTTTAGAAGGCGAACGTGGGGCCGAAACCATCACGCTGAAGCCCTTTTGAGACAACTATAATGTATGTAATGGTGACACAAAACCGACGATTGTCCCTGTATACACTATGGAAATGTACACAAGGATAACCCCCGGTTTGTGCTAATAATATTATGTGTTAAATTATGTAATTTTTAGTATTTTCTATTGTTTTATAATTTTATGTAATAGGTATGCAGTTTATAAGTATTGTTATATTAATTCTATGTATTTCTATTTTCTTAGTTGCCTGAAATAAAGGAATAAATAAAAAAAATAAGTTATTTTTTTAGTATAATGTTCCATATTTAAAAAAATGCTTAAGTATAAATGTATTAGATTATCTTTACTAGGAAAATCCATAAAGATAGCTTCTATTTTATTTTATTAATCTAAAAATACTTACCTATTTTGTGACAAACAATAAATTATCACAAAATAATTGGACCGTTTCGTATTATCTTACTTAAGATATACAACGATTTATAGCACCAAGGTCATACGCTAATAACTGTATAGAACACAGAACATTATAAATTAAATTGATTGTCATACTTCTTGTTAAATAACACTACTGACGCGATCAATCCGTGAATGGGTAACCATCTTATCATAACGAGTTACTCCATGTTTCGGAACGCACGTTCATTTTGTGCGCCCCGACTCTCATTTGCACATCTTTGGCAGTCGTTACTGGTATTCAGAAGCCAGAAAGTCTGACAACCAGTCTTACCAATGGGATATCGGGTTGCCCAGGTAACTTATAGGTTGGAGAGTTCAGATAGGCAAACCACGTAAAACTCTGGTAGGTACTCAGTTGCATTCGGTTAAGACTGGAAGCCGACCCCAACATAGAAAGGCTAGGCAGGTGATGATTAACAGTCAAAAGTTACTTAGTACCTGATAAAGAAGAGAATACCACGCGCCTAACTGTTTTTCATTAACCTTTTACTATACTCACTCACAATCCGCTTGCAATATGTTTTTCTGTAGGCGTATTAACACTTTAAAGTTCTGATAAGTTGTAAATGAACTATATGTTTCCGAATGCTCAGCTCACATGGCAAGTGTGGTAGATTGTGAAGTATGCATTCTTATTCACTTACAGTTTAATATTTCCTATCTAGCAAACTTCAACTAGGTGTTCAAAAGTCCTAAATAAGTTCTCTATCTCATATCTGCCAGTGAACTTAAGCAGTTACTTAAACTTTAACAATAAGAAACAGTATTTGTTTAAACTTCCTATCCCCATTAAAAAAATGCATTTGAAATGTAAAATACACAGTATAATAAACATGACTTTTTGGGCTATAAAACGCCTTCAGCCGGCCAACTAACCGAAACTTTTTTAATTTTCATACAAAATATGCAAATTTTATGACGTAAAAATGACATATCACCTCGATAGGTCACCACAGGACAATTTAATTTGCATTAAGACAATTTTTGTTTACAACTCATTTGTTTTACTACTTCACTAGCTATTTCTCACGGTTTTACTCGCCTTTGATGGTTTATGCAACGTTTTGTTAACACCAGCATGATATGCTACTACAATCTGTCAAATTTTCTCAATAAATTTTCAACTTTATCGCTGAATTATATGGTTCAAAGTTGATTGGGAGAATTTGACAGTTTCGGGTAACTTGATGTGCTAGCATCTGTACAACTGACCTTATCTTTTTTTAAGATAAGATACTTTATTTTGCAAATATGGGTATAAACAAGTTTTTACATAAAATTATAAGTACAGCCATATTTTACCAGAAGGCATGCAATAATGCAAAAAAAAATTGGTAGTCATAATAGCAAATGGACAGTACATAATAATAAAAATAAAGTACATAGTAGTTTAGTTTTGCTTGCCACTATAGCGTGATAATAAATACCGTATAATCTACTTTAACAGTTGATTTATCAAAATTAAATTATTGGATTTAATCTGCCCACTACACGACTCTCTACCTACCTAAGACTTTTTGTAGGACGGATGATCTGACCGATTTTTCCTCCGATATTATATCTGACCAACTTTTTATAGGACGTATGCGTTGCAATATTACTATCAGCGTGTTCTATTTTCAACCGACTTCCCAAAACGAAGGAGACTCTCGATTCGACATGTTTTATATGTTTTTTAGCTAAAATTACTAATTTATCAACGGGAAGCGGGCGAACATACTTTACTTTTAAGCTTTCTAAGTATAGACTAACTTTCGCACGCGATTTCACCCGCGTCTTGTAACCAGGGCCGGCCCGTCCATACGGCGAACGGAGCAGCAGCACCAAATGGCAATGAAAAATATAAGTTTTGTTTTTCTATATGTATTTATTCACAAAAAAGGCGCCAGAGTTGGATCTCGCTCCATTCTAAAGTTTACTTCAGGCCAGTTCTGCTTGTAACAACTACTTCAACAACTCATCTTAAAAATAGCCTATAACTTACTTCAATAAATTAGCTATCTGACTCAGATACATTTATTGAAATCTACCCAGTACTTTCAAAGATTATCGTGTTCGAACAAACATACAAACTATGAAGCTTTATATCTTAGTATAGATAAATCGGCAAATAGCCACATCGAACTGAAGCATGCCAAGTTATTCATGTTAAACCCACTGTTTTAAGTTAGTACTTGTCAGTTTATTCAAGTTGAATTTAAGTTAGTTTAAGCAGTTTCTAAGTAAGTCTTCACAACTTTATTGCTAGTACCGCTTTATTTGAGAATTATAGCTGATTTTAACACCATGATGATTATATGACTTTCAGATCGATAGTCGACTACGGCGGCCGTTCTCTTTAAGGAGATCAGCCAGCTTCGCAGGACCTATTATCGAGCACAAGCATTTGCGCAGACACAGGTGCACTCTCTATTCCCTCACTCTCATACCTATATCATGATTTTAATATACATAATTAACGAATCATCATCAGCTTTTTACAATCCCACTGCTGGGCATAGGCCTCCTCTCAAATGTAGGATTGAGCGTTAATCAACACGCTTGCTCAATGGGGGTGATTACAGACTTTATGGTCCAGGTTTCCTCGAGATGTTTTCCTTCACCTACAATCAGGCATTAATGTCGCAGTCTAGGATATACTTAGAAAGTAAATATTACCTAGAAAAGTTACATTGGTACTTGCCTGATCTGGAACCAAACCCGCACACACGTACTTAATAGGCTGGTGCTCTAATTATAAGCTCACCACGACGACTTAACAAATATTAATTACTAATTTGACGCTTAATTATTTAACTCTGTATGTTGAAGAATAAATAAGTACCTATGCGTGAACTTTGTCAAGTACTTTGTATATAGGAAGCGGGCTCAGTATTAATTAATCATACCAGAAACCAATATTTGCTATTGACTAAGACAAATATTGACTATCACCCGGATTCAGGGCGAACTAATACACGCACAAACTTTCTATTAATCTGTAATTTATTATGTCTAATAAAAACATTTTATTGGTAAAATTGGAATAAATACGATTTACTCCTACAAAGTCTGATAGGCAGTCGCGCTATATAAAACACTTAGGTCTCGGCCTCCTCCGATTAGACTAGAAGTCCCCAGCATAATGTAGACCAGATTTGGGAATTAGAGAAGATTGTCGGTCACGGCGGCCGTTCTCTCTAGGGAGATCAGACAGCTGCTCAGGACATATTATGGTGTAAAGTATTTGCGGGGACACAGGTCATAGTCCGATGGGACGGCAATCCGACACGACCGCAGAAAGATCAGGCGACCTTTACGTGCTCTAAGGTGGGCGTATCAATCACCCTCTCCCAGAGTCCCGGTTGCTTTATGAAAGTCTCTTAAAAGCCACAACTTCTTCGGCCTGACCCGGGAATCGAACCGCACCAACGAGGTGTGATGATGATGATGAACAAATAAGTACCTATTCCGTTCTTCCAATATCTTCAACAATTACTAAACCGCAACCCTCAACATTTACATGAACAAGAATAGTGCAATTACCGAATACGTCAGCAAAATCGATAACTCCAGTTAAACAGTCGAGCAAGGCGTTAGCTCACCAATTAACTTGGTAGCATTGTGATCGTTGCACTTCGGTATTTGTTCTAGAACTGTTCGCCTTGTAAACCTGTGTCTTTAAGATGTTTGGGGAAGTTTGCTGTATTTCTAGGTATATTTTGAACACCAATCAAGAAAAACATTTCTAGGAAACCTGGACTATAAAGTCTGAAATCACCAACCCGCTGGTCGTGGGTAGCGTCAAGACGCCTATCGTCTGCGTCGGGACGCCTAGCGTTGCCGGGACTAGCATAAGGATAAATGGCGTCGCGCTGCCAAGCGTCCCGACGCCTAGCGTCGTGGGTAGCGTTGGGATGCCTGGCGTCGCGGTGCCAAGCATCGGCGACGGCATGCGTAGCGTCACGGTGCCAAGCCTCGGCGTGGGGATGCCTAGCGTGGCGGGGACCCGCGATGGCGTCGGGAAGTTTTCCACATTTTCTCTCAAACTTGAGTCATCAAACTAAATGTCCGAATTAATTATAATATTAGTTAGGTTTGAAATGAGATTCCTCAGCCGTAATCTGTAAAATTCAGCGTTAAATAATTCATTTATGAAGAGGCTGCTTGTTATCCGAGTACGCAAAATTATTCCCAACAAATAAAAAACAAAGTAAATGCGAATAGGTTTATATTAAAAAAAATCTATAGTAATATATTTACAACACATCACATCGCCTCATATGTACAAAGATACAATTAAGTCTTATTAAGCACTGATAAATCTCACACATCAATCGCATTTACAACTTAATAAAATAACTCAACAATTCAGCAAAAAATTTACATATTGTGTTTAAGAATAAACCTGTAAGTACATTTTTTTTTTTTATTAAAATAGTGATGAAATTTGTATGATGGAAAATATGTAATCAGATTTTCTTGAGACAATAACTATTTACATAATTTGTAATTCAAATAAAATAACTGAAAAGAAAAAATAAAAACTCAACCCTTAAACAAATTGAGGTAATAATGGTTAAATAATTATAAAACGTGCCTCAAACTTCTTAAAAGCCCGTATTCCAAAAGTTGGCAACATCGCAAATAGCTATCAAATATTTACAAGTTTTAATAAATTGGAAAATTTACTGTATAAAAATTAGAAATAATAGCATTTTTTTTATATACTATTCTATACTATACTATTCTATATTTTATACAGTAAATAGTGCATTAAAACATTGATTGCCAACTTTCGGTATATGCGCTCTTGACGTATCACATATCACAATTCACTTTGACGCTTGAAATTAGCTTAAGGGCTAGTTTCACAGGTTAAGAATACCCACTAACTACCAGATAACAGAATTTGTATGAAATTATCTGCCAGATAAACTATCTGGAACTTATCAGTAACCGGTGAAACTGGCAATAAGTTTAAGTAATAACTTAATAACTTTACATTAGGTACTTGAGCATACAGGAAATCTTAATAATATAAAATACCTTTCTGGAATCTTCAAATATACACTGGAATGCAAAAAAATCGAGACAGTCACAAAAAAATGTTGTTTTTCAGATTTAAAAATAATTTTAAAATCTCAGTTTTTTACATATTTCTGTGACTGACTTGAATTCACTCTGATATCAAGTTAAATAAATATCCAAAAGGAATAACAGTCATTTTAGTCTCATATTCAACGGATTGAATAACATTGATTGATATTTATTAAAAATAAAAATTGTTTATAAATCTTCCACGAAAAACTACCAAATACTAACGTAAACAAAATATTTACAGGAATACAACTAACTAAATTGTCATGCTAGTGGTCCTACATCCCAAAACACGAAACAAAGTACCAAAGGACTCGCAAATTGAAATCATACTAGCAGAAACACATACACACATGCACACACACAAATTCATCAACACAAGCGTTTTATATCTTAAAATCTATACTAAAATAAACTATACCTAAATATTGAAGTAAATATTATAATCTAGTAATTTCATGGATAGGGAATGAGGGGTACGACAGGTCCAAACCAGACAGCCGTAAAATGAGGAACTCTTCAGCCTGTAGTTGCATTTTCTCGTCGAAATGCGTCCGCCAGCCGCCCGCTTCGCCTAAAATAAGAGACAACCAAATTAAGCGCCGTTATTTGAGAATTTAAGGGCTATGTGAGACGGAAGATGATATATTTTTAGTCTTAGTTGTAGTTTAGTTTGTACTTGGTATTTTAAGACCATCACTTTGAAGAAAAAGACTTTGATGAAAATTATACAATGTGACTTTATAGTGGTCGGCGATTATTATTTAAATAGGTACATTAGAAATATGAAACACCTTATTAAAAATGTTTGCGTATCAAACTGAGTGCACGAGTCGAAAAATCATTCTATCTCCATTTTGCGGGTTGTTCGTAAGAGATACCGTGGCCCAGGCACACAGGGACCTCCAGAAGGAACATAGTGGGTTTTAGTCAGTAAGAGTCTGACACTCCCTCCAGCTGCACCTTCAGCGGGAGGGGTCGTTTGATGATTTCCCACGAAAAAAAAAAAAATCTCCATTTTCTATAAGACAAGGGTGTTTCTACCGGCTACGTCTTGCGTCATAATAATGATTTTAATCATTCGGATCTCATAAGTTAATATTTATTATGTTTACATAGTCATCATTGAATACATGAACTGGCTTTCGTAAAAAAACTAAAAAAGTCACGGTGTATAGAAAGTTCTAGATACAAGATAAAGTAATCTTGAAGAAACGTACCTTTTCTAACAAACTGTATGCTGTCATCTTTGCCTGTGGTATTGTTGACGTTTTTATTCTTCTGTAAGCTGTCGAAGCTGAGATGGTCGGCCAAACGCTTGATCTGAGCGTCACTCAGCGGCCTGTTCAGGAAGTCGCTTATAATACTGATTTGTTTTGGCAGATCCTGAAACATAAAAATCACGAATTGAATATATTTTTACTACTCATTTCTTTTTTTATTAGCCTGTACTGTCCCACTGCTGGGCAAAGGCCTCTCCCATCTTTCCACTTATCTCTATCACAAGCTTTATGTGGCCAGTCCTCGAGGAGATGGTCCAAATCGTCTCTGCAGCACTTCCTCGGTCTTACTCATTTCTTAACATGTCATTATTTAGACTGCCCCGTTGGTCTAGTAGTCTCATAGCACGATTGCTGTGCAGGGGTAGTCGGCTCGGGGCGAAATCGCTATGTGGGTTTTAAGAGACTTTCCTAAAGCAGCCCGAACTTTCGAAGTTGGTGATTGTCACACCCATGCGTTGGAGGGCACGTAAATGTTGGTCCTACGCCTGATCTTACTCCGGTCGTTTCAGATTGCCATCCCATTGGGCTATGAAACTGAAGGAATAGGGAGTGCACCTGTGACCAAATGCTTGTGCACTATAACTATGTCCCGGGCACTTGGCCGCTCTCCTTACAGAGAATGCCTGTCGTGGCCGACAGACAATCTGGATGTAAACATAAGCTGAATTAGTTACCTTAAGCAGCTCTTCATAATATACGAAGTGTAGATTCGGGTGATGCCTCTTTAGATACGCCTCGTTTGTATGCGCAACAATCGGAGTATAAGGAACTGAAAAAAAGACATAAAATCCAATTATTATATTTGGTACATAGACTTTCATGCTAAAATAGCTGGATTATTTAGATGATATCTGGTAGATAGGATAGATTTTGTATGATGAAATTGTAATTCACTCGTATCTAAAGTGAACTACATCCCGCACACGGTTAAAAAGTAGCCTAAGTTACTCCTTGTTATGTCAGCTACCTGTCCCGAAAACATCGTTACAGCAATTTCAGAAATTAGCCGCAACATACAAACAGACAGACATACAGACGAAAAATTTTATTGTGTATATATAGATAGATAATGAACAGAAATCAATCGGTACTTACGCAAATCCCTTCTGAACGCTTCCCAGAAGTGATTCATCGTGGCCCTCACCAAGCTTTTCCCGATCATCTTATGTAGATAATAATATGATACGGCAACATCTCTGGGATCCCTCGCCACATACACTACTTTAGCAGTAGACAGCAGGCTTGGAGGCAACATTGATAAAGGAAGATGGGTCTTAATATATCGAGGAGAGGGTGCTTTTTCGATTGCCTCCCAACTTGGTTCTCTTGCAGCTTCGTTCAGTCCTTGAAAAGTTTTTAAGTTCATAAAGTTGATTTTGATCAGCTCAAACGCCACTTCTGGGATCTGTGATGTGGTTCTGCAAAAGGAACATACATTTTCAAATTCGTATATGCTCGGGATAGATAAATTGATAGCTGGGATAGCTAATAATAATTTATGTCATCATCATCCTATTCCTATCCTTCCACTTTAGTCTAGCATATAGTCTGCCTCTTTGGTCTAGTAGTTGCATAGCGCGACCGCTGACCGATATTCGGTCTGGACGCCATCCTATCCTTCTTTAAAACTACTATAGGGATATTTGTGTCATTATCACAAGATTTGTAATAAAAGTTATTTTCCTTCTTTCCTTGTTTCATTCAATTCGATCAGTGACACTAAAAAAGTGTCTTCGTTCATAAGGCCCGCCCATAGGCCGCCATTACGCGACAGATATAACAAAAAAATATCCATGAATTGTACTGTTTTTTTTTAATTATTCCATGCAAAGCCGTGGTGGGCAGCTATCGTTTAATAATACACTAAGTTCGCACTGATCAAGGTTAAGTAAAAGATAACTTTCTAGAACCGATGTCTTATCACTAATCAATAAAATATTAATCACTATTACATTATATGTACGTATTTTATTTGAATACAAACATTTCATTTGGTTTTACCTCTGACAAAAAGAAAGTAAATCATCATTATAACATCAGCCTGTACATTATCCCACTGCAGGGCACGGACCTCTTCTCATATGGAGAAGGAATGAGCGTCGTTATAAGCGTTGTGACATTCTCTGTCCTTTATAAAAATAACTAGCTCCCGCCATCGGTTTCACCCGTTTTCTAAAGGAAGTACTTCCCGCACCCGGATAAAAAGTAGCCTATATATTATTTTGATGTATAAGCTATATTACTACCAAGTTTCATCAAAATCCGTTCAGCCGTTTGGGCGTGATGAGCTCACAAACATTCGCATTTATACATAAGTGTGATAAGTGGTGTGTATAAGTCCAGCATTAAATTTTGGCAATCAATTTAGCAGAAGTTTGAAGAAACATATTATAGAAAGCATGCCTCCAAAATGTTGTTCTTGGAACTAAATATATGGGCATTAATCATAAGATCTTTAGACTATTTATTTACGAATATAATAATATATCCCTCACACATTCACACAACGTCATCTAGTCCCAAACTAAGCAGAGCTTGTACTATGGATACTAGACTACTGATAAACATACTTATATACTTTTCTTTTGTAAATACATACATATTATACATAGAAACACCCAGACACAGTCAAACACTCATGTTCATGCACACAAATGTTTGACTTGTGCGGGAATCGAACCCGCGACCTATAGCGTGGTAGACAGGTTCACTAACCACCACGCTATCTGGCCGTCAATGATGAATGGATGCACAAACAGTCTAAAGCACAACATTAGAACTATACATTCAGTAAAGCAATCATTATCGTATCTGACGCAACTAATTGTACCCTCACAACCGTATCAATAATGACGTAATCTACATTTTGATAAACTGATAAACCATATCAGATAATAATCGGAATCAATAAAAATTCTTTAGTATTATGTTAGGTATACCTACGCTTTTTTTTTATCGGAGCGCATATAATTATCATCATGCATTGTATAATTTTATCGTTACTTATGTCATCTACGGAGGGGGGGAGATGACTCATAGTGGTGAAAATATTTTGCTTGCCAATGATCAAAGGTAATTTGATAACGCAAATGAATAGAGGTCCCATTTTTTTGTAATATAGTTAAGACATTGAAACTCAAGGGTTTACGGACTAGCCAAAATTTTACATAATTTACAAGTTACTTTAGAGGAACTGAACTCAATAATAAATTAACTAAAAAGTTAAATATTGGAAACGTTATAAGTTTGATCTACGGTAAAAAGTAGATGTTAGCCTTCCTTGATAAATAGGCTGTATAACACTGAAAACATTTGTTCAAATCGGACCAGTAGTTCCTGGGAGAAAATCGTTCAAACAAGCAAACTCTTCAGGTTTATATTCATTCAAATAATCTTAAGCGGATTTTTTTTTTCTGTTTAAGATTGTTTACTAGAATTGTTCTAGTTTATTGAACACGCAAAACTTATAAACTGCCAGTATCATTGTTTTTTTTTAATTATTTTAAGTCAATTTCGAAAATTGTGGTAGACTTCAGACATTCTTCACTAATAATATAATGAACGTAAAAAAATTGATGACTTCAGGTATTTTCTTACTCTTTTGATAAAACGATACGAACGTGAAGAATTATTGATAAAACTTGGTAATAATAACTTATATTAGAACAACATACAGATAGACTATACTTTTTATGCGAATGTTCTGTGTAATGAGGTCCCTAGACATGCGAACAAAACTGGGTTAAACAGCTAGTTATACAATATTCGAGAATGTAAGTAATGTATATAATCTTGTCAAAAGGATTACGAGAATTGCGTCAGCAAAAATAACAGTCTCTTAAGGGCCTAGATTATCTTTATATTGTCGGCAGACATAAAGAGAACCAATTCAATTGAAGTATTTACCTACTTGCATATGACTATACCTAAACGTCAGTTCGTAATTTTCTTACACTTAGAGCGCGTATCCCAAAAGTTGGCAACGTCGCAAATAGCTGTCAAATATTTACATGTTTTAATTTATTGTATGAAAATAAGAATTTAGGATCTACCCTGCGGGTTGTTCGTAAGAGATACCGTGGCCCTGGCACACAGGGACCTCCAGAAGTATAGTGGGTTTTAGTCAGTAAGAGTCTGACACTCCCTCCAACTGCACCCTCAACGGGAGGGGCGTCATTTGATGATTTCCCACGAAAAAAAAGGCTTTGTAGTGCTATAATTTTTTTCCAAATGACGTTGCCAACTTTTGGGATACGCGCTCTTGACGTTGTAGTTTTCAAACTTTGAAATAAAAAAAAACAATTGTTTCTCGAAATATTAGTTAGTATATGTTGCGCATAAATATAAGCTGGGTAGGTATTTAAAATATCAAATAAACCATTTTAGTCCACTACCAGTCGTCGCATTCAACTTTAACTACGGTTTTAAATACTGAAACAATTTTGATGTAAGTATCAAACTCAAACTCAAAATCGTTTATTCAAATTAGGCTGATAAATCACCTTTTGAACACCAAAACAGAGACAACTGAGTTCATTTGAAAACTGGACTTTGAAGACTGGCATTAAGTTTACTCACTCTAGCATGGGAAATCTTTTGTATAGAGGTGAATTCTTCGCGGCTTCAAAGTCCAAGTTGTTCTCCACCAGCCACACTAATTCTTGAATCCAAGTTGTTCCTGAAATAACACAATAATTTATTAATTACCATTGTCGTCTCGTATAGACCTTGTTAGCCATCAGCGCAAGTGCCATAACCAAATAACCGTATAAGGCCACTGATGATGATGATTGTCGTCTGCTAGCGTTTTTGCCCGTTTCCTACATTATTCGCTTATATCCTCGATAAATAGACTAACTAATTTAATTAAATAACCAATTTTATTTTCATTTACTTTCTATAGTAGTTTAAATTTTAAATATAATAAAAAAATATATAAAGAGTTATACATATATATAAAATATCATCACCTCCCGAGAACTTTCCCAACTATGTTGGGGTCGGCTTCCAGTCTAACCAGATTCAGCTGAGTACCAGTGTTTTACAATGAGCGACTGATTATCTGACCTCCTCAACCCACTTACCCGGGTAACCCAGTACCCCTTGGTTAGACTGGCGTCAGATTTACTGGCTTCTTACTACCTGTAACGACTGCCAAGGATGTTCAATGACAGCCGGGACCTACAGATTAACGTGCCATCCGAAACAAAATCATTGGTGTCCAAGATATACTTAGAAAGTACATACAAACTTAGAAAAGTTCAATGACAGCAATGATATATAAAATAATAGTTTAGAAGTAAATATTATTGTTATTACTCACAATAGCTCTAGAAGTCGGTGGCAATAGAAATAACAGCCTTGAAGCATCGGCTTCTAGAGCCATGATAAAAAGAAATTTAACCTTTTAAGATTTTTTTTTGTAAAGTTATTTTATAGTTGTAGAGAGTCCTACTGATAAAATAATACGCGGCTAAACTCTTTCATAACCTCAATTGGTTAATCTACATAATTACGATGACAAATAATTAATTTAATCACGATAATGTCTAGGATATGATACTTTATACGTAGGTAGGTACGTTATTTTTTACATAGTCATGCGTGACAATAATAAAAATATTTTTTTCTATGATGGTAAATACAGTACCTAATTGGGTAGTTGACTAGGTCAAAAATAAAATCCTATATGATAATTATTAATTTGGTGAAGCATCTTAAAATAATGTCACTTTTATTTATCGTTTTGAAAGAAATTCTATTGGATTTTTTTAATTGATATTTTAAGTAAAATAAGTAAGTATATGGCTTGATGTGAAAAAAATGTGACATCATAATTCTAACTTGCATAGAAAGTAACCGTTTTTGACAGTTCAGTAAGTTACACAGGTTGCTAATAAGTTCCAGATAGTTTATCTGGCAGATAATTTCATACAAATTCTATTCCATTTTTTAATTTAGTGGGTAGATAGTAACCATTTGTACATATGTACATTGTAAAACTGGTCCTTAGTGTAATGATTCACAATGACGCGAGTATTTTGGAAATACCATGGTTGGCTTATATAATCCATTACCTATCACCAATATCGGTGGTACAACAATATAGATATATTTATGTGCTTATGTCAGGTAGATTGACTTTATCGTGATAAAGATAATGACAAAATAAAATAATGTTCACAGCCAGCAACTTTTAGTTAAAGTATAGATGAATCGATCATGGCAAATATATTAATTTTTTGATATTGCCATGTTTATATTTGAATTTAATGTTTGTTTTTTTCTATATATTTATTTAATATGGATATTGATTTAAAAAAAGCAATTAACGAAATCATACGAATATAATATCCAAAATATATTTTGGAATATAATATAATCATCATCTGCCTAGACTTTTTTTTCTTTATTTTGGATTCGGCTCCTTGTCCTAAAAAAAGCTGAGTACCATTGTTTCACACGGAGTAACTGCCGATCTGACCATTGAACTTTGTTAAATGAAATTGTTCCTTATTTTTTCCTTTCTTAAGTCCAGTTATGGACAGCATTACACTCTTATAAAAAACACGTATTTAAAAAAAATGCTAGTAAAAAGAAATTTCTCTAATTTTGTAACTTATTTGAGAAACCAAGTCTTGAGAAACGCTACAATGAGGAACAAATACCGATAACTAAGTTAATACATACTCTATAGTGGCGCAAAACTTATCGGTTCCTTAACAGATAAGATTCGTATGTTTAGAGTCCAATGCCACGCCAGTACCTACCGCAGCAAATATATTCATTTATATAGATCATCATAAAGATTTCTGTAAGTACAGACAACCAAGACATCAAGCTAATACAATCTGACAAATTTCCGTAATAGTCTTTCAACTTTATCGCTGAAGCTTACAAATAGCTGAAAGTTGATTAGGAAAATTTGACAGTTTCGGGTAGCTTGATATTCTGGTACCTATATTGTATTTGGCTGCAGATTTAGTGGCAAAGGTTACGGCGGCCCTGGATAATGACCCCCAGAAGGAACCAAAGGGGGTTTTAGTCAGTAAAAGTCTGACTCCTTCCAGATGCTTCCATAGTGGGATTTGATAATATCCCATTCAAAAAAAGGTACATTGTATTTCGCGAGAATATAATCTAACATAATAATAGTGATAAGGAAAACCCTTACCTCTTATCAGTCATATTCTGTCTGCGCTTACATAATATGTATTTTTGAAAACAACTGTCATATAAACCGACATTACACAAGCTAGGTAGTTCGTTTACAAATATTTTTAACATTGTTTTTAACAAATACTCCCTTCGATACATATATTTTTTTAAATTTTAAGGTTATAATTATTTGGTCATCATCTCCCAACCATGTTGGAAACGGTTTCCAGTCGAACCAAATGCAGCTGCAGGGACTAGCTTTCTGACTTTACCTAAGAGTATATAATATTACACTTATCCTATATTGTTATTTTTCTTTATAACTTAATAAAAGCAGAACGTAAATTATAAATTTAAAAAATGATAAATTCCGATGTTTCCAGAAAAGAAAAAATCGTCAACTAATCACATGTAAACTGGGCCAAGAAACATGATAAGTGTGATATCACCTCCTTTTTCGCGGGAAATCATCAAATCACCCCTGCCGCTGAGGGTTCAGCTGGAGGGAGTGTCAGGCTCTTACTGACTAAAACCAACTATGTTCCTGATGTCCCTGAGTGCCAGGGCCACTGTTACTCTTGCTTACAACCTGCAGCCCCAGTAGGTGAAACATCACCCTTAACTTATATTAGATAACAAATAACTGAAGATATAAGGACTGTTCACTCACCAGATCTAGGGAAGGTAATGACCCACACATCGTCGGGCCGCACCTGCATATTGTAGATAGCTTCAGCGTGCTTCCTGAACGCGCCCGGCATGACGTATCCATTCGGCCCGCACTTCACGAATGGTTTTGTGTAACCTGTTATTGAAATTAAGATTTTATTACTATGGGAAAAGGTTTGAAAATTAGTTGCAGTTTTTTCTTTTACTTCTTTAGAAATTATGAAATGTTTTGATTTGCATATTAATTGCTATATTTTATGTTTGTAAACATTATGTCTTGTATACTAAATACTATTAATACATAGAGAAGAGGTAAAATTTATTTTCAGTTGACTAATGTATGTGGAAGCTTGAATGAAAAGGCTGATAGTGTTTTTTTTTTTATAAATTTACTTGGTTAGGTACTGAACATTTGTGTTTCCGCTGTTAACGTTATTGTGATAACATAATCACTAATCTATATATTGTCTGGATCCAGTATCATAAAAATGAACATGTTTTTCATACATTATCGTAACTCTTAAAATTTTATCAGTGTCTACATTTTGACAGCCGAATTACTTCAAAACGTATAGGTACATATATTTCAATTACTCCATAAAACAAACGCACTCAAAATATGAAAAAAAAATGAATTCCCAAAAAGATCTTTTGAATATTGTAAAAAAAAACTACCATTTTGTATACAGAATTCTACCAAGGGTAGTTTTTAATACAAATACGATTTCACTAAAAGCATCCATTTCATATCGCGAACGGGCGAGTTTTTCATACATTTTTAGTGTAAACTGTAAAAGCATGCACGATTTAAGATGGGGTAATTAAAATAATTGCTCACTAGTTCGTAACTGCCGCGTCGTTTGCTATGGAGACACGATTTTCGAGATATTTATGACTTGAAAACTAGGCGAAAGTAATATTTATAATATATCGTCGCTTTGGTGGTGAAGTAAGTCAAGCCACAACTTTGTTCAAAATGAGATAGTTATACCTACTAATAGAATCAAAAAAATGAGATTTTTACGGTGGTGAATAGAGCTAACTGTCAAAAAGATTAGTTACAAAAATAAGTAAAAAGGTGAAAAGAGGTTAACAGAACTTGATACATTACTTCACAGTGTATAAAGTTTACTTAGCTCGCCGTTTAATTGCTCATTATCTCGTAACTTGTTATGTGTGGGATGACTCTCTTCACTACCAAAGCGACGATATGTTGACAGGGTATCCTAAGTAACTGGGTTGAGGATCATAATCCCACGAATACGATCGGAAATCGACCCTAAAGTAGTTTAGGAAAAGACTAGGCAGTTGATAAATTAATGCCAATCTTGGTGCATAAAGCCTTAGTAACTTACTGCCATAAACAAATGAACAAATTACTAGGTTATCAATAATTACGATAAATCGTAAAAAAATAATTTATACAAGTACAAGTGTACCTAAAGCGATTGTCACGCGATAGTAAAAAGATCAAGAAGCGATAAAAAGCTATACAAATTAAACGATTAGCTATCTGTATAAACATTCGATGTTATAAATGACGTCAAATAAAAAAATATAGAAAGAATTTATTTCGGATGTGAAAAAGTCGATAGCAATCAACATTCATGATTTTGGAATCTCGTGTCTTCATTTTTTTATAAAAAAACATATGCAAGAACTACTGAAGGAAAAAAGTGTTTTTTAGCCCAATGCAACTTTTCTAAGTTTGAAAGTAGTTTCTAAGTATATCTTGGACACCAATGACTGTGTTTCGGATGGCACGTTAAACTGTAGGTGCCGGCTGTCATTGAACATCCTTGGCAGTCGTTACGGATAGTCAGAAACGCGTAAGTCTGACGCCCCAGTCTAACCAAGGGGTTGCCTGGTTAACTGGGTTGAGGAGGTCAGATAGGCAGTCGGTCCTTGTAAAACACTGGTACTCAGCTGAATACGGTTAGACTGGAAGCCGACCCCAACATAGTTGGGAAAAGGCTCGGGAGAGTCAGTAAAAATCTGACACTCCCTCTAGCTGCACGCACAACGGGAAGGGTCATTTGATGATTTCCCACCCAAAAAAATGTATATTGTATTTCCCAAAAAAATAATCAAACTTCTTAATAGTGATAAAAATATACTAAGCTGACTACTTAATTGATGACTATTGCTGAATACTTGATGACTATTTTCCACTAAACAAATATATTTCTATTGCTTTAACCGAGATAATTTTGTTTGAGTAGTCTATAAAATTGAATGGTGCTTCAGTATTCCTCAGCCATAAGTGTCTACTTCATTCATTCAATAATATTTATTATATAATATTTACAAAATAAAAGTATATAAATAAGTTAATTAGTTGTCTAGTACCCATAGTACAAACACTGCTTAGTTTGGGACTTGATGACGTTGTGTGAGAAATATTCTTAAATAACTTTTTTAACATTAACATATTTTTTTTAATATTTAAAAGAAACTCAAACTCAAACTCAAAATCATTTATTCAAACTTGGCTGTAAAACAGCACTTTTTGACGTCAAATATTACAAAAGACAGCCCCAAAAACGCCCACCCTTCACCACTTCCTATGTGTTTTTGCTGGGAAGAAGAAGTGGCGCAACAAACTCCCCAGCAAAATAGTGTCCCACCGGCACGGGGAACATGGTCCAAGCTACCGGCGATCAGGGCTCCAACAGAGAAAAACCTACCGACGATGCGTGCCGTGTCAAACAGCACAGCTGTCTGCTTCAAGCGCTTGATAAAACCGTCTAACGAGAGCCTCTTGAGGTATGAATCGAGGCTCTTCGGTATTAAGCCGTTTGCTGAAACTACTATCGGCACAATGACAGTGAAGAATATTATTATTATTATCTAGACACGCGCGAACCACGTTCAGGCGCGAATATTATTCATTCTAGCCCTACTTTCTAGCCTCTCTGTTAATAGCTTGCATCTGATTCGTATCATCATCCAATGATCCGTCCATTATGAAACATCTGATGATTTTGACGTATAGAAGAATCAAGCTAGCTGAAACTATGTTTCCCAATCTACTTTAAACCATATGTTTCAGTGATAAAATTGAAAATCTATTGACGAAATTTAACAGATGGTAGTAGCTTGATGTGCTGGCGTTAAATATATTTCTAACATGAGAACGGGCTTAGAAACTGTCACAATATAGTGATTACATGCGCTGAGATATCAAATACGATGTTATACAAGAGATAACCTATATCGCAGAGAATGTGATAAAGATATATTGTTGCTTAAGATAAGTGATAGTGAACTATCAAACTATGAGGGCTTATGGGATGAAGCCTGAATAAGCAATGATTCGGCGATATTTTATTGGACTGATTACAAAACTCATGTGTAATATCATTAAAGACGTTTTCTTTCTTTATATTCTAGAAAAACTATTAATTCAACAATTTCTTTAATTGTGAAATTCATCATCTTACGAGCCTTTTCCCAACTATGTTGGGGGTCGGCTTTCACGCCAACCGGATTCAGCTGAGTACCAGTGTTTTACAAGGAGTGACTGCCTATCTGACCTCCTCAACCCAGTTACCCGGGCAACCCAATACCCCTTGGTTAGACTGGCGTCAGACTTACTGGCTTGTGACTACCCGTAACGACTGCCAAGGATGTTCAAAGACAGCCGGGACCTACAGTTTAACGTGCCATCCGAAACACAGTCAATGGTGTCCAAAATATACTTAGAAACTACATACGTACAAACTTAGAAAATGTGAAATAAATATACACATTAAAAACATATGAATTTACTCAAAGGACTGAGGCGTAAGTATTGTTTTTATATAGATTTTGATAGCCAAAATTTGTGATTCTTTTTACGATAAAATAACATAATGACAAGTTTATCACCATACTTGATATGTGTATATCGATTTAGAGGCCTTAAAATATGCTATAGATTAATACGATAAATAATTATAACAGGATATGACTTTACTACATTATATGGTATGTAATACAATATTGTATAACTAATGATAAATTTATTACCATGGATGTAATTTCGTTCATAATCTGTGAAATGTTGAGTTTTCAGTATTTTTTTAACGTTTTCTTTAAGTTAATATATATGTAGGTAGATATAGTTTAATAGTTTTAATTTTAAATTATTTTAGATACTATACGAGTATAGAATTTACACAATATTTAAAAACTTGATAATTATACAAATTAGCATTGCCATCCTACGTACTAGCGTGACAACGATGCGGATGAGTTTTTAGACGCATTATTTTAATTTGCCCTTTTTTTATAATATTTTTTCTATTATTGAAATTATTTCAATTTTCAAAAGTTCGTGAACTCGTTCTGGAAAACATAATTTAACTTGTTTGTCTGTTACAAAATTGTGCCTACATTTTATGACCTTGGAAAAGTTGTAATGGCATAAGTTTTATTTCAATAAAAATGATTCATTTGACATTTTTTTTTTTCATTTAGTTGTCCTATTCTTTTATTCCACATATAAAAAAAAACATTTCAAAAATATTAATTACTTTTTTTTGTTTTTGAAATAAACATAAAATGGAATATTTTGAGTATCGCTGTAAACGTATATTTTGTTGCAAAGAGGTATTAAAATCGTTTGACTTCAATGCTGTCCTTTTTCCCGAAAAATAAATTTAAAAAAAAGTACGCGACTTTACCCATTTTTTTTTTCCAAACAAACCTGATTGACACATTAAAAAGAACACACACAAATCACACACTACACACCCAATAAGCATTTTCTTATCACTTTATCTTCTTCACCAGTGACATTCGTGATCTCGTAAGGCAATTTCAAATACGGCGCCATTGTACCAGCTGCGTCCACGCACCTTAACACACTGTGATAGTAAATGGCAACACCAGGGGTTTTCAATAAAGCTATCTCTTATTTTTGGTCTAATCATCGATATCGATTAATCTATTGTCTTGATAACGGCGTTTATCTACAATGTAGGTTTTCGCTGTGTACGATAAGAATCGAATTGTGTTAAGTTGGTTTTGTATTTTTAGTCATAGATGGCATTGAACATGTATTTAGTTTGATTAGTATGGCGGTGTCTGTGTGCGAGTTGGTTGCCTGGCAACCGTATCTTAAGATACACCACTTAACAGGAAACCTCACAGGCTGGATTAGCGAAAAATAGGTATTTGATGATGTTATTGCTGTCAATTATAACCTGGCCGTACTAAAACCTTCCCCCGCAAAGAGATAGACACAACCCTAACTTAACCAAAAATTCCTATTAAAAGTATGAAAAAATAACGATTCGTAGTCCCCTGATTCCTTCTTCAAAACTAAGTAGTTTATTTTTTTCATTAAATGTTAAAAAAATTATGGTTCTATTGTGTGCGTGCGTCTTGCGCGGGACACTTAAAATGGTTTTAAGCTGTGTGCTAGCATGTGATAGTTATGTTCTGTCTCCAGGAAGAATTTTGAACAACTCTATCAACAAGGCGATAAAACAGGAGATGAAAGTTTGTATGACATTTCGTAAATTTTAAACCGATCGGGCTGAGACTTTGCATGCATAAAGCTTACTTACTACTAAGCATCCCCTAAGAAGGGATTTCGATAAATTTAGACACCCCTAAGGGATAAAATAGGGGATGAAAATTAAAACTATACCTAATTAATAATAACACTTCGCAACGCGATCGAAGCCACGATATAGAATAGTGAAAGTTAGTATTGGTTTAAGCTTCTCCATTATTGGCTTCGAGAATATAAAGTCAATTGTATTACTGTCGTCTATCACCTACGTTATAAGGGTGCTTGCCCCTAACTGTTTGGGGTTCGTGAAATATGTCTCTCTGTTTCAATCTTCTAGCCCCTTCATTATTCACACCCCACTCATTTGTAAGTACCTTCCCGCTATGTCTATCAGTTAACATTGATATTAATCACTGTCTTACGTCTTAGTCACGGATGTGTCATCCTTTCTCATCGCCTTTTCTTTTTAAATTTTTCTGTCAGAGATCACCTTTTTTATACTATACAGACACCAGCACATCAAGCTACCCGAAACTGTCAAATTTTCCCAAACAACTTTGGACCATATGAAAGCCTAAGTTGAAATTCTAGTGAGGAAATTTGACAGATTGTAGTAGCTTTATGTGCTGGCGTCTGTGCAAAGAAAAATAACACCCTGAAATCACGTGCTTACCATCTCCTCCTCAGTCGGTAAACTCCAACAATTTTATCGATGAAAACTAATTCGCCTGCAGTGTGAACTTGTTTATCATTTATCGACATTCCCATAAGCGTAGGTGAAGGATGGGATCCCATCAACTTACCGACCAATAAATAACACAATGGTGCCATAAAAACCACCTGTTTCCACATAAATTTATGTTTTCATTATTTTATTTACATAGCGGTACTTGGTATGTAGGGATTTTTTTTTAACTGTGGTTATATTATTGAACTATAATAGAAGAGTTTGGTATTAAGTGCATTGCAATTGGTATAATGGATTGATTTTTTTGATCATAGCTTTTTATCCGACTTCTGAAACAAGTGTTTCTAGCATTTTTAAATTGTATAACCCCTCAGTAATAACACTGTTTTTAGTAAGCCTCAGGTTCGATTCTCAGGTCGAGCCAAAATTGCATTATGTTTTTTTTTAAATTCACATAAGAAGCTTAAAGTCAGTAAGTTGCTGATTGATTCACCCGTGCATCGGAGAGCACGTAAATGTCGGTCCTGTGCCTGATCTCTCTCCGGTCGTGTCGGATTGCCGTCCCATCAGACTATGACAGTGAGGGAACTCTACGCAAGTACTTGTGCACTATAATGTCCTTCGCAGCTGGCTGATCTCCTAAGAAAGAGAAGGGGCCATGGCCGACGAACGGTCTGGACGCCATTATTATTACGGTTATGTAAACCATACATAAAAAATTTCGCGTCTATAATATTAAACATAATATATATCTGACTCATGGCACGTATGAAAAAGGAGACATTGATAAATCAGAGATAAACCGATTTGGGTAAATAAATAGAGGTAGATAGATAAAAGTGGCTGACATGGGTGACACACACATGAGTAATAGGGATAGCTTGTTTTATATTTGGGTATCAGATAAATACTTAATACTTAACCTATTTTAAAAATAGAACATGTAAAATACTAATCCTAATTAGCATTGATAACATAAGAGAAGAGAAGAATTAAAAAAATATAGGTAGTTTTTGTCACGCATATTTTATAAATAGGTATATAGGTTAGGTTGTTTTTTATAGCAGTGGCTAAAAGCCACTGCTATAAAACAACGGACTTCTAGAAGAGTCACAATTAGTTACAGATAGAAGTTATCAAAGACATTTAAACCCATTTAACATTTAGGAGGCGAGTGGTTTACTTCTTCAAACTACCATTTCTTGAATATTAAAGTCTCATTTGTGTCCTCCATTTTTGGTTCATCTCCGAACAGGGCAAATAGGAAATTTTGAAAATGTTGCCTACCAAGAGGACTGTACTATATCTTTAAATAGCACTTCATTCATTCTATTACGGAAAATATAATCCTGATTTGTGGCATAGTTATTAAAAAAATACGCGTAGTACTAAAAACTAAAAAAAATAAGAAATTACATTTTATTGATTTGAAATCTTCGTTGTGCAAATGTGCATTTCTTTCGTTTATGCTGGCGTTTACGATTATTGAAAAGCTCTTGGATAAAGGGTTTGAACTGCTATAGCAACATTGAATCACTCCAAGGTCTCGTACACCACAGGAGTCATAAACCGAACTAACAAGCAATTTCCGAGACCTTGATCCAAAAACGTACCGTACCGAGAGCCGCTAATTTAAGGTGAAAACTTCATTCTCTTGAAATTGTTAATTGTTCTAAAGGCATTAATGGAGGCGATGAGTAATTGTTACCTAATTGGAATTTATTGTGAGTATGACAGGCACCTAGGCATTTCTCGTTTGGAAAATTTATTTCAAGTAACAAGTGATTAAAAATTATCTTCTATAGACAGTGTACATAGAATAATGCTTTATATCGATGAATAATTGATCATACAAGCTTATCTTTTATACTTTTTTTACAGAAATGCTATTGGCAATAGGCATTGATTACTACTACTGCTTCTAGTCCTGCGTTTTCCCCGCTGAGCCCAGTCTCAAAAGCTAATGACGATCAGACCGATTGTCGGCGCAGGATTGCATCACAAGCATTTGCGCAGACGAAGGTGCACGTTCTTCCTTAACTAATTCTAATAGCCCGATGAGTCGGCATCCCGACACAATCACAGACCAACATTTATGTGCTTTCCCGTAGAGATATATCAATCACAAACTTCTAGAATTCACTTTGTGAAAGCTTGTTAAAACTCACAAGGGCAATTTTGGACCGAACTGGGATTCGAACACGAGACTCTGAGCTTAATAGTAGCACAATGCGACTACTAGATACACGAAGCAAAAATAATCTATGTTCTAAACAGTTTCAGTGTCATTGTATAACAAAGATCAACTAAAACAACTAATTGATTAAATATTTTTTGTAATAACTCTGTCCATAACCTGAGTCACCAATATTTGTATCAACTACATAAGCGATTTGTTATTAGATATGATCATTACTCGTTATATTATCAGTTACCGAATACAGTCATACTGTTAGATACTGTGACTAAATATACAAATACATGTACACCCATAGCATATAACCGAATAATAAATATATATTCAGTATGGTTAGCCAAAATCGTAAACGCTTGTCATCATCATCTCCCGAGCCTTTTCCCAACTTTGTTGGGGTCGGCTTCCAGTCTAACCGGATTCAGCTGAGTATCAGTGTTTTACAAGGAGCGACTGCCTATCTGACCTCCTCAACCCAATTACCCGGGCAACCCAATACCCCTTGGTTAGACTGGCGTCAGACTTACTGACTTCTAACTACCCGTAACAACAGCCGGGACCTACAGTTTAACGTGCCATCCGAAACACAGTCATTGGTGTCCAAGATATACTAAGAAAGTACGTACAAACTTAGAAAAGTTGCATTGGTACTTGCCTGACCTGGAATCGAACCCACGCCCTCACTTGAGAGGTTGGTCTTTAACCACTAGGCCACCACGACTTTCGTAAACGCTTGTAGAAATGGAAAAAAATTATGGAAACCACATTTCAAATCGAAAACTCACTTGGTCACGACGTGATTTGAAATAATCTATTCCATAATTATGTTCTTCATTTCAACAGTTTCTTAGGTTGAATTTCAAATAATGCTTGAGTTTCTAAAGATATATTTTATTGAAAAAAATCTGTTTATTAAGTTTATAACGATTACTCACGCAATCAAAGATTCATCATCATCACCTTGTTTATCACCGCACTGCTAAGCACCTGAAACAAGCATTAATCAACACCACGCTTGCTCAATGTGGGTTGGTGATTTCAGACTTTGCAGTCCAAGTTTCCTCGTTTTCCTTTACCTTTGAAACTGACATTCATCACAGCCTTTTTATCATCCCTGCTGGGCACAGGCCTCCTCTCCCACGGAGAAGGACGGAGCGTTCATCACCACGCTTGCTCAATGCGTGTTGGTGATTTCAGACTTTATAATCCAGGTTTTCTCGAAATATTTTCCTTCACCTTTAAACAGTCATCGGTGTCCAAGAAAAACTTAGAAAGTACGTATAACTTAGAACAGTTACATTGGTACTTGCCTGACCTGGAATCGAAACCGCACCCTCATACTCGAAAGGCTGGTGCTTTAACCACTAGGCAACCACGACTTACTGACATTACCTACGACTAAAATCTACCACATCAATATACAAAACCAAGACAGTATTGGTTCAAAGACTTAATAGATAAGAACAACCCAAAATAAAGCTTATTAAGTTATCTACATTACCAGTTCATGTGAAGTTTTCATACGTAACAGTATTAGCGTACGCTGCTGCTACTTAAAATTCCCTGTCAAGATGGAAGCTACCACGAACTACTTAATGCTAAGCTCTGAAGCGCCTGTCAATGGATTTTGAACCTTATTTATCATATTTTAAAGCTCATGTCTTATCTTGAGTTTATAGGAATAATTGGTTCGAGATGCTCTTTCAATTATTTCGATAGTGGTTTTATGCACGTGAAAACTGTAGCCAAAAAGCAGTGTATGCAATCAAAACACAGCGGTAACAAATATTTCCTCCAATGTTTTTATCCAAAACGTGCCTGCTAAAGTTACGAAACCCAAAAAATAATCAAAGGAAAACACAATTTTTAAACAACAATGTACAGGCAAAAACGATATTTTTTTTTAAACATAAAATAAAACTTCCAACAAATACATCTATAAGATTTCTTCGACAGAGGAAAATGGAAACCTGAAAAATGCAGAAAACTTTTGTGGCAACGTTCCGTTTTACATAAGAGACGAGTTCGTGGCTTAGGTAACATCCGCACGCGTTAACCGATCAAGGTTAAGCTACACTTGGCTCTAGCGGTGGTAGGGTCTCACTATAGTAATACTGATAATATAACTACCTATGACTACTAACTGTCTCGTTGGTCTAGTAGTCGCAAGGCGCGACTGCGTTTGATTCCCGGGTCGGGCCGAAATCGCTTTATGGGTTTTCAGGAACTTTCTAAAGCAGCCCGGAGTCTGGAAGTTGGTGATTGATTCACCCGTGCATCGGAGAGCACGTGAATGTCGGTCCTGCGCCTGATCTCTCTCCGGTCGTGTCGGATTGCCGACCCATCGGACTATGAAAGTGAGGGAATAGAGAGTGCACCTGTAACTGCGCGAATACTTGTGCAATATAATATGTCCTGCGCAGCTGGCATGATCTCCGTAAAAGAGAACGGCCGCCGTAGCCGACTATCGGCCTGGATGCCATCACTATGACTAATATCCTATTACTCGATAAGGACTATGGAGAACAAAATAACGAGTTACAGTTAGTACTCCTGCAGGCTTAGCATGGCAACCGTAGAAATAATTTTTGTTTACCGGAGAATGGACATAATGACAGAAAAGTGACAGATTGACGTAACATTTCTTTTTACTTGAACTTCCACACTCCGGGATGCTTTATGAAAGTCCCTTAAAACAAATCCAAAAAGCGAATTCATTCAGCCTGACTCCGAACCCGAGACCCATATACAGCAGTCACGCTATGCAACTTCTAGACCAACGAGGCAGGCAGATAGTTAGGACATAGGCAAATGACAGGCCGAAAATAATGCGAAGCTGCCTGTATGGGAACTTCTGGACTTCATTTAAAATTTCTCGTTACCAACTTAATCCACAATTCAGTTTGGACCAACCTCCCCTAGGGGGGTAATTAGTCATTAAACTTCCGTGGGTTCGAAGCAACTCCTACTGATATTTGCACCAATATATGTGCGCGTATAGTGTGCACCTTATTCTCCTAGCTTAGGGGTGATTTTTGAGTGACTGGTAGATGGACAACTTTCTTCAAAAGTGCCAAGTTTTGAGTGGCCTCAGATCTGCGTTAAATTAGTTGATTTGGACTTTTTAGGTAGTATGGTAATAACGCGATATTTTTATTTATTTTTTAAATTTAAAAACTTGAGATGTTTTTAATAGATGTAAGTTAGGTATTATATCTTGCAAGTTCTGCGTGCTGTGCAGCTGCTGCAGCTGCGGATGCTGAAAACCTCAAGCGGCGAAAATATAGTGGCCTCATTGGCAACTATGTTTTCAAACCGTTTGGGGTTGAAACCCTCGGGTCGTGGGGTCCGAATGCTCTAAGTCTTTTTAAAGAGTTATCTAAGCGGCTGGTTGACGCTTCCAGTGACCAAAAGGCTGGCTATTACTTTGGTCAGAGGATAAGCATTGCCATACAACGTGGCAATGCTGCCAGCCTCTTGGGTACGCTCCCGGTAGACAGCGATGGGGATGAGTTTTTTTATGCTTTTTAGTTATTTATTTTTACTAGTTATAGTTAATTAGTTTTAGGTATTTTTTATTTTTTATAATAAGTATTGTACATATTTGTAAATAAGTTGAATAAAACCATAAACTATTAAAAAAAAAACATATTTTTTTTTTATTATGAACGTCTACTAGTCATTGGAGACATGTACGGGGCTGCTTTTGTAAGACGACAAAAAAATCACGGTGTGTGATTACATATTACCATTACTAACCACTATACCATGATTACGCAACACCATAGCAACGAAATATCACTTTCACACCCCCAGTTAATTGAGTGAGGTACTTAGCGAGGATCCATGGAAAATTGATGGTTTTTGGGGGAACGAACCCTTCAGTAACTCCCACGTCTCTCATGGGAAGGTAATTTACCGATAATTGCATAGTTTTCGTGAAGAGGTATTGTTAATAGTTAAAGTCAGCCATCAATTACAAAGTGTTGTAAAAACAGAACAGACACCTTTTCACACACGGTCGGTTAGCCCCAAGGTAAGCTATTGATTAGCTTATGTTATACGTGCCAATACAACTGATAAAATACATTTACTTTACACATATATATTTATAAATACATATTGTAACTCCCAGATCACAGCCAACAAGCATGCTCATCACAGAAATGTCGACTACACCGGGAATCCCAACTCGGGACCCTCAGCTCGGCAGTTCGGAGTGGTTACCAATACGCCAAAGGGGTTGTCAAAATACTAACAAAAATAATTAATACTAGTAGTTTATCTTGGCTTCGTCCGCATACTAACTGAACTCCTAAAAAAAACCGGTAGAAACCCAATAGACAAACAAATAGCCCCCAAATCCGCCTAAAATCATTCTTTAGAGGTTTGTTGCGTCGAAATAGAAAAATGGAATTAATAAGCAATAATATACACAAACGTCTAGTTAATGTTCGCTAGTCATCTATAACAATATGTTATATTTTTTGGCAGAAGATTTATTAACCACAGGATACGCCAGAAGAGCTAATAGCCAAGTATCAGAAGCACGGGTCAATCGAGCATAAGGTCAAGCAGTGTATAGTTGGCGCATTCTCGGTTATCATTTGAACATTTTTGGCAGTCGTTACGGGTACTCAGAAGGGCCTGACAACTAGTCTTACCAAGGGGTATCAGGTTATGCAGTTCATCATCATCTCCCGAGCCTTTTCCCAACTATGTTGGGGTCGGCTTCCAGTCTTACCGGATTCAGCTGAGTACCAGTGTTTTACAAGGAGCGACTGCCTATCTGATCTCCCCAACCCGGGCAACCCAATACCCCTTGGTTAGACTGGCGTCAGGTTATGCAGTTGCTTTATCTAAAACAATGGTATCCACCTTAGAATGTGAATCTATATGGATGTAAATGTGATCTCCACACATTCCCTACTTAAGCTTTATACGTCCACGTTAGTTCTTATCCAGTAGTTTATAAGTCAATGGAAAACATTCGTCGAAATAAATGACGAATAGATAGAAACACCGTATTATGTACTTACATAAGATACCATGATATATCACGAAGGAAAAGCTATGTAACTTGTACTATGTGGACGCATTTGTAAGAGGTAACACACTTTGAGAAGAAACCAGAAATATGAATCAATGGATACGGTACTGCTCATACAAGATGGGGTTGATTTATGTTTAAGGAAGTAGGTATATCGGGATAGTACTTAAACATAAAGGAGTTTTTATTCGTTTATATTTTACCCATTGACAGACACTTCCCTTGACCCAAAGATTGGCTTTTATTTCGCTCAACGATTAAGGATGGGTTCAGAGGTTAAGTACTACAGGGTGCTACATAAGAAGGCCAATTATTTGATGCGCGTTATTGTTTTTGGTTTTTCTCCGATCTTAATGTTAGATAAGCTTAGTTTAAGTATTTTTTTTTCCTTAGCCTGTAATGTCCCACTGCTGGGCACAGGCCTCCTCTCACACAGAGAGGGATTAACCATTAACACCGCCTCGCACAGTCATACTTAAGAGACTGGTGCTTTAACCACTAGGCCACCACGATATTCAACTAAAATTATTCAAAATATATTTTGCAGAAAGCTACACTGATGCAAAATTATTTAAGGCACAGGTTACTAGAAGTTTCTCGTAATTTCTAACGCGTCCCAGGAAACTCCTCCCATATAAATATTGATAGAAGAGATAGAATAAAATAATCCAGTCTAACTAAGGGTTATTAACTGGGTTGATGAGATCAGATAGGCAGTCGCTCCTTGTAAAACACTGGTACTCAGCTGAATCCGGTTAGACTGGAAGCCGACCTCAACATACTTGGGAAAAGGAGATGATGATGATAATAGGACAACACACAATTACATCACATCACTATCACTACATAGTATAAAACAAAGTCGCTTTCTCTGTCCCTATGTCCCTTTGTATGCTTAAATCTTTGAAACTACGCAACGGATTTTGATGTGGTTTTTTTTAATAGATAGAGTGATTCAAGAGGAAGGTTTATATGTATAATAACATCCATTAAATAGTGGAGAAGAACTGTTATTTTTGAGTTTGAGTTTTTCTATAGTGTATTTAGTATTAGCATTGCACCCGTGCGAAGCCGGGGCAGGTCGCTAGTACTTCATAAAATGAAAGATGCCTCCTCCAACATCTTACCACCTCTCATCTCACCCTGAAGCAAGTCAGGTTACACATGTTTAGTGATAAATGGCGTTACAATGGGACTTCATTAGCGCCCCGAGACACATTAATTAATTTCACGTCACGGACCACACTCCCATGTTCTGTGCCCTGAAGTTATTTGTTGTATATCTACAAAATAAATTGAGATCTATTGGTTAGACATGAAAGATATTGTGTTCAGCAGGCTTAGCATGACAACCGTAGAAACAAGTTTTGTCTACTGGAGAAAGGACATAATGACAGAAAAGTGACAGTTTGACGTAAGGTTTCTTTAAATTGTCATTTTTTGAAGAATTTTTTCTTTTCTTCGATCGACATAAGGCTACAAGTGATTATATGCGAGTTCACAGGTCGCGCCATGCTCGGGCGAAAATATGTTGACATTGACAGAATGAGCTTTTTCTTTTCTTGATAGAATAGATATATGTAGAATCGCCATGCTAAGCCTGCTGGAATGTTGATTTTATACCGTATACCTTATAACATCTGCCTAGCCTTTCTCCATGCTCTGTTAAGGGTGGGCTTCCAGTCTTAACCGGATGCAGCTGAGTACCAGTGTTTACATGGAGCGACGGCCTGTCTGACCTCCAAAACCCAGTTACCTGTCCCCTTAGTAAGACTGGTTGTCACACTTTCTGGCTTTTGATTACCCGTAACGACTGCCAAAGATGTACAAATGAACGCCGGAACCCACTAATTTAACGTGCCTTCCGAAACACGGAGAAACTCATCATGGCAAGATAGTCACCCATCCAGGGACCAACCGCGCCAAGCATTGTTTTACCGATCGATCGACCCGTGTGACTTTTTCTTAGCCACGAGCTCTATCAAAAAAATATCGATTCAAAAAAACATTTCCAATGAACTACTAATAATACTTGTTAAAACTTTAATTTCAACTAGAAGTTAGTCCAGAAACCTGTACAAGCATGAATATTATTTTAATTCACTCCTGAATTCGCAAAGCAAAACTTTAATTAAGAAATAATTTTAGAGACAAAACTGGCCGCCATCTGCACGCGACTGTACTGATCCAATGTTTTAATATAACTTAGAAATTTAATTAAATACTTCGTTTATAATTGTTTTTGTAGTAAGCGCTTTTGATCGCGATTGTAACAACAGAATTTGGATTATGCGTCAGTGAGACATAATTAAGGTAGTGTATCTACATAAAATTAATCGTAGCGCCTTAAAGTTTCCGCAGACAAAGAGAAGCTAATAGACATACATATAGGGCCCCGGGTTCAATTCCCGGCAAGGTCGACATATTTTGTGTGATGAATATGTGTAAAGTATATGTAGTTTGTTTTGTACACAACCTAATCAATAGCTTATCATGGGGCTAACCGACCTTGTTTAAAAAAAGGTGTCCTGATATATAAAGGACGTCGTGTAGGACGTCCAACAATAAGATGGACAGACGACCTTGTAAAGGTCGCCGGAAGACGCTGAATGCAGGTCGCTTCCAACAGGTATGTGTGGAGATCTAAAGGGGAGGCCTATGTTCAGCAGTGGACGTCCTATAGCTGAGATGATGATGATGATGATGATATATAAAAAAGACGTAAAAAAAGCACAATAAAATAGCAAAAACAATATATAATAATTATTATTTACACAACGATCAAAAGATTTACAAAAATATGTAATCGGCAGTTTGAAATTCTAACATTTTTAAGAAATAACCCTTTTGAATTTTGGAAAATTCCGACCACCTCTTAATTTACAAACCATAACCACAGTTTTATGGTGATCACAGCTACATAATAAAGCAATGTGCACCACAAAATGACATGTCAGATTAGCAGCATGCTAAACCACGGTAACCAATACCCACCACTGTTTGTGGTCATTCCGAACTGAATGAAACTGAATATACTTAGTTCATACGGCTATGCAAACTAGTATAAACGGACCGTATCAATTGTAGAAAGACCTTATAAAGCGAATCCAAGATAAACTGGTTTTGTCATATAGCTTGATGTCTAGACGTGTATAGAGACACCAGCACGTCAAAGCTGGGGATTTTGTTGCACCATTTCTTCTTCCCAGCGATAACACATAGGAAGTGGTGAAGGGTGGGCGTTTTCGGGGATGTCTTTACTAAAATTGATCTTCCTTTGTAAAAGTGCTGATTCTCAGCCTTCTTTGAATAAATGACTTTTTATCTTTATATTTATCAAACTACTACAATCTGTCAAATTCCCTTAATAGATTTTCAACTTTTTCGCTTAAGCTTATGTATAGTTGGAAGCATAGGTATAAGGAAATTTTTGACGTTTCGGTTACCTTGATGTGCTGTGTCTTTACCATCCATAACTAGTGTCTAAGACAAAATGAACACTGACACAAATTAGAAATGGTTTATTTAGACATACAATATTGAATATTCGTCGTAAATCATAGGCAGGGCGTAGCGTATTAGAATGTAATGGCGGCGTGCGCGCGGCTCGCGCATGCGTCCCTCTCTCCACCCTTCGCGTCCCGTAGTGCTGGCGTGTATCCGGTTGGTTTTAGTAACTTTTTAGTGCGGGGCGCGAACATCCTCCCGGGGTTGAAAGGGTAGCTTTCAAGCTTTTATATTGGCTGCAGAATCCTTGGCGTCATTATTGGTCAGCTTCGTGTCTGCTGGGGCTGAACATGGTAGAATGCACATTTTGTTCACAGCTCTCCGTACTGTGCCCCTGGAAGACATCACATCGGCTACCCTGCTGACTCCATCCTTTCCTGGATACAAATGAGTGACACGGCCGAGTCTCCACTGCAGTGGGGGTACATTTTCTTCCTTGAGGATCACCAGATCGCCCACACGAAGCTCATGTTGCCTTGTTTTCCATTTCGTGCGTTGCTGAAGCTCCGCTACGAACTCCCGGCGCCATCTTTGCCAGAAGTCTTGTCTGATTTTCTCTATAAGCTGGTAACGATTAGGACTCTTTGTATTAATAGGGGCCGTCGGTATCGAAGTAAGCGGTCGCCCAACAAGAAAGTGCCCTGGGGTAAGTGGTGTAGGATCGGTAGGATCGGAAGATAGGGGAGACAGGGGACGGGAATTGAGTATGGCCTCGACTTGTGCTAATAACGTAGCAAGCTCCTCGAACGTTAAGGAAGCTTTACCGGCTGTGCGTTTCAAGTGAAATTTTGCCGACTTGACTCCTGCTTCCCATATGCCCCCAAAGTGAGGCGAGTATGCCGGGCTAAACACGAATTTAATTCCGTTATCATTCGCGAAACTATCGGTACACTTACGATTGGACCTGAGCACTCGACACATTTCATTATTTGCGCCTCTGAAATTGGTGCCATTATCACAATAAATGACACTAGGCTTGCTTTTAAATTCCTGCCACTTTCTACTAGTATGCATATCCAACTTGGAGGAAATCATAAATATAATAAGAATATCCCACTTATCAGTAGGCAATCCTAATGTCTCAAGCGCTCTAAGGTGTTTCATAACATGGTCAACAATAAACCTTAAAGATTTGTAGGATTCCCGCTTTAATGGCTCAATATTAAATAAAGCTGTTAAATGATTATTAATTAAAATATCTTTGTTTTCAAACCGTTGACACAATAAGTCCCAGGCAACTTTATAATTCTTAGCACTAAACTCTATGGACTTAATAACTACAGCTGCACTTCCTTCTAGCGCAGACCTCAGGTAATGAAACTTATTTATGTGTGGAATTTCTAAGTTGCTATCTACTACAGACAAGAAGGTATCCTTGAATTCTAGCCACTTTAAGTAATTCCCATCAAAAGTAGGAAGTTTTATAGTAGGCAACTTAATTCCACTGTGTTTAGGAGAACAACTACTGCTGCTTGAATATTGATCATTATGATCAGTTGTCTCTTTTTTAACACCATTAGAATCTATAATATCTTGAATAATTGCAATTAAGCTAATAAACCTATTTTCTAAAGACTCTCTTTCTTTAATCTGCTCCTCAGAGTCAGAGTGTAATACGTCAATTTTATTTTGAATTTCCTCAAATTCACTCATCGATGACTGGATTTTAGTTAATTTTATGTCTAATTCTTTATATTTTAAAGTAGGAATATCCTTTAAACTTTTAATTTCAGTCACATAATGTTCAAATCGTGTTAAACGACCTTTTATCATACCACGCTGTTTAATTAACTTAGATAATTCCATGTTGAGCTCTGATTCACTCATATTTTATAGCTATTGTCACCAATAATCACAAACGCAAAGAACGAATGTAATAATATAAATTACTGTGTGCACTCAAACCGGTTTGGGAAGTAGAGAAGCTCAGGTCCAGTGGCACGCGCTGCTGGTGCCGGTGCTGAAGCTCACGCCGAGCAGACAGCTTGACCAGCAGCTCGTAGCCTCGCGCACACACGATGAACCCGATAGCACGACGTGTCGACCTCAACCCAACAGGGGAGGAGCTGGAATAGTCGGCAAATAAAATGGAAAAGCGGTTCGATTTACACGTAAATAGCGTTGTGAGTGCAATGGAATTAGCGTGAAACTCGTTAAATAATGACTTATGAATAGTTGCGTGAATAGGGTACGTGCAACGTGCGTGTATTACAGATAAAACTATCACTCCCAAGCCAGAAAACTTTATAGAGCTGACGCCATGACGGCGTCACACACACATGCTTAAACGTAATGAAATGCAACACCTTTTTTTGATTAGCCGTATCGAAAGCTAAGGCGAAACACTGTTTATAATCACGTGCACAGCTTGCCACCGGGAGCTAGATTAGGAATATAAACACCTAACGCTCGAGTCGCAAGCGTCCATTACGCACAGTCGAGGACACAAAGGATATTTAGGAATATGGACAGATTAAAGGACCAGGGCTTACTCTCCTTGTGGGTTAGACCTCCTTTGGCTCCACTAGGCTCCCAAGCAGCTCAGATGTCCTCCTCCTTTACTCCTTGCCTCGCCGGCACGAAGTTTTACGTAGCACGTAACAATGGCGTCGCTGGACGCCGACGCCGCGTCTTCCTTATTTTCCTTTTGTGTGCAGTGTTCTATCTTCTTTGTTCAATTGTCCTGTCACGGTCGCCAATTTTGTCTAAGACAAAATGAACACTGACACAAATTAGAAATGGTTTATTTAGACATACAATATTGAATATTCGTCGTAAATCATAGGCAGGGCGTAGCGTATTAGAATGTAATGGCGGCGTGCGCGCGGCTCGCGCATGCGTCCCTCTCTCCACCCTTCGCGTCCCGTAGTGCTGGCGTGTATCCGGTTGGTTTTAGTAACTTTTTAGTGCGGGGCGCGAACAACTAGTAAATGATAAATGATATTTATTTTACAAATACATAGGTTGAACTCAACACTTTTACACGTCAACACATTTTTTATAAGAAAGTAGTAGTAACTAGGTATCTGTTATTGACTAGATATAATATGTATGTATTTTACGCGCGTTAACAGTAGGTACCAAAGCTCGTGGTCAATCAACAGCTACACGGATTAGTAGATCATAAGATTAAGCAATGCTTGGCGCTGTCGGTCCGTGGTAGGATGACCTATGTCACGGCGAATTCCTCCGTGTTTTGGAATGTTCATTCAATTTACGGGTTCTGGCTATCACTCGAACATCTTTGGTACTCGTTACGGGTAGTCAGAAGTCAACCATGGCAACGAGATGGACAAACAATCTTAACAAGGGTTAGGGAGTTGTCCGGGTAACTGAGTTGAGAAGGTCAGCAAATAGACGCCCCATGTATATACACACTGGGTACTCAGCTTCATCAGGGTATAATAACTTTATTTACTTAATAGGTTCGGAGCCCCTTAGTGCCAAAGGGGGCTGAGGGATTGTTTGAAAGAGTTACCACAGCCCTGGTACACTCCAACAGGCTTAGCATGGTAACCATAGAAACAAGTTTTGTTTACCGGAGGATGGACATAATGACAGAAAACTGACAGATTGACGTAAGATTTCTTTTGACATTTTTTGAAGAAATTTTTCTTTTCATCGATCGACATAAGTTTACAAGTGATTAGCGCCATACTCGGGCAGAAGACATGTCGACATTGACAGAAAGAGCTTTGTCTTTTCTTGACAGAATAGATATGGAATCGCCATGCTAAGCCTGCTTAAGGAACAAAAAATGGATTATTAATCAATGAATGTCTGAAATTCTTTCCCACTGCACTGAGGGATCATTTGATTAGGATATACTAGACACTACTTCTAAATATATCCAATTTCCCTATTCGACTGTCCATCAAAATCGAATACTGAATATACGGAGAGATCTCGCCCCCGACTGAGGACCACAAACCACAATCCCTTCTAACCATCTTAAAACCCACACAACTTAAACCGAAATACCTTCATCGTAATTTAAATTCCGCACACAATACAGGTATAAATCAACACAGGAGACCTTAAACTCATTCAAATAAATTCAATTCAAAATTACTTGACTGACTACCAGACAGTAAGTTACTATTAACAAACTTATCCCGGATTTACGCCATTGAAAAATGCTCCTAACGTTCTTAGACATAAGGTTGATGGCAAATGAATGTGTAAGGTTGTAGAATATATCCGTGGATTAAGTCGGAATGGCTAAAGGAACCGTCCGTCCAAACGGAAAGTATTAGATTATACACGAATCAATAAAAGCACAGTTTGCTCAATGGTTTCACAGTAACGCAGGTTTTCAGCTCGAATTAACACCACCCTGTGATTAGGTGGCAATCGCACGGAATTACGGCAGCTTTTGTGAGCATTTTTGCGTACATCGGGGTGCGTAACGCGTACATAAAGTGACGTATGTGGGTGTACGGGATGTGGGTCGCCATGTTACCTTTTGTTACGCAAATACATTTCGGATAATCTGTAGACATTGTGAACAAAGGTTTGGCGCTAGAAGAGTTTGAACGCCAAATATCTTGAGCTCTATTGGACCGAAGGAACGTACTCCAGGGAAACCATTGTCAAGCTTAAAATAAATATTTTGTCTGGTTTTATGAGAAAATTTACCTAGAATTAGTTAATTTAACGACTAGTGAGTATAATGTGCTGTTGAGAAAATCATTTTCTGGCCTTATTCGTAGCTATACAGGAGTCGGCTTCCAGTCTATTCGGATGCACTACCTGTGTTTTAGATGGCGCTACTACCTATCTCACCTTTCAACCCTGCTATCTGGACAACCCGATACCCCTTGGTAAGACTAATTGTCAAACTTTCTGACTATTGACAGCCCGTTACGACTACCAAATATGTATGTACACATGACAGTCGGGACTCACCAATTTGACGTACCTTCTGAAACACAGAGGAACCCGTCAAGATATGATGGTCACCCATCCATGGACCGATGGCGCCAAGCGTAACTTAACCTTATGACCGGTAGCCGTGTAGCTGTTCCTTAGCAAGGAGCTTCTCTCCCTAATAAGAACACTATCTATAAAATTTATTAATACGCTTAAATTCCAAACAACGTTAATATTATTTAAAACATTTTCCTCTTTATTGTTTTAAAATCGGTACAACTGTTTTTTTATTATGTAAGGTCAGCTAATCTCTAACTAATTCAGTAGTTAATTGTTTTCCTGATAAATATTGATACCCAGATAATAATGAGTCATGTTTCAAAATACTGCGACTGTTGTCGCATTGTTTTCTTGAGGCTGTCGCGAGTCGCCTGTGTCCAAAGTAGGTATACCATAAACTATAACACATAAATATCGTAATACCATAATATCGGGACACCTTTTCACACACGGTTGGGTTATGGGTGCCAACACAACTGATATACTTTACACATTTATATTTAAAAATACATATTATAACACCCAGACCACGGTCAACAAGCATGCTCATCACACTAATGTCCTCCGAACGGGAATCGAACCCGGGACGCTCAGCTGGGCCGTCCGCTGTGGTTACCATGTCACCAACGCGACGGTATCGTCATAACATTAACTACATCAACATTGAGAGTAACTACATTTCGTTCCAAAACCTGCCTTGAAAATATTATACATATCTTCCTTGTACAAAAATACCAAATTCGTAGAGTTGCCCCTTAACGATTGTGAAAACAAATTTAATAAACGCATTTTGCACCGACTTGCGCCGAAATGCAACAAAGAAAGTCTGAATTTGTTAAATCCTGTTTTAAAACGGCGTTATTTAAGTCATAAGCGGTTAGCAAATAGATATCAGGGGAGGAGATTCTTCAAATGCTACTTAAATTCTACTAATAAGAATGTATGAATGTATGGTTCTTATGCTTTAACGCAAAAACTACAAGATTTTTCCTTGTGTCCGCCTCCTTAGGATAAATATCGTCCCGAATAGGACAAGCGTATATAATTTCTTATTTTTACGTAATTGAATTGTAATCGGTGAAAAACATTAATATATTTTGACCAATATATTATACCTACCTATATTGACCAAAGTAAATAATGGTTTTTGATATGAGATTTTAACTGACATAGTATGCAGCTAGCTAACTTGCACGCATATAAAACCATAATTTACGAAAGCCAATATTTACTCCCATTCCTTCGTAGTCAAGTGTCTTCACAACCCAGACTCCAAGACACCGCTACCAGTTCATGACTTGAACAAAAAACTTCCAGAAGTTAGTTAGAAGATTTAAAGTATTCATTATACGGGCTGTTGTGAGTTGATAGTTGTTAGCCGACCAGCTCGCCTGCTGTACACTGTTTAAATTCATCACCAGCCATTTTTATTGTCCCACTGCAGGACAGTCATCTTCTTATACAGAGAAGGAATGAGCGTTAATCATCACAATCAAGGCGGATCGGTGATTGCAGACTTTTAAGTCCAGGTTTCCTCAAGATGTTCTCCGTCACCATCGATCGTTGGTAGACGCGATCAGTATGGGGGAAACTATCTATCAACGAAGACCATTCCATTTCAACCATCGATTCATGGCATCTATGGAAAGTCTCTAACAGACTAAGGGCCTGTTTCACCACCAACGAATAAGTTCCCTTTAAGAAAAAAAGAATAATAATTTAAAACAAATTCTGTTCCATTTTGAATTTATTTGGTAGATAGTGGCTATACGGACATTGCGAAACTGGCCTTTAGATTATTTTGCTAGAATAAGAATATAAGAATAAGAATTATTTATTTGCACAGAATATGAGTACAAAAGATAACAGAAAAAATAAAAATATCATCATATTCTACCTGCAACAGGTGTTCAAAGTTAGTATACAGGCAAACTGAGAGTACTATTTAAATTATATTAGACATAATATACAATATACATTTGTGATTTAAGCTTGCGTTTATCCCGTAAAATGTTCTTCTTATAGTTAAAGGTTTAGAGGCTGTATTAACGAAGGACAGAGCCCAATAAATATGAATAAATTCATGCATTCCTTCAATGAATCATAGAATGATGACTTTGAATTTTTCGTTTATCGCGTATATCTTACGCAATCAGCTTACTTATCTAATATAATACCCACCATATTTGACTTTTATGAACACCGAAATATTTGATATGTAGCCATTACTAATAATATCGATTGGAAAGTTATATGAACCAGTAAAAAAACGACTAATGCCTGTTTGAACTTCACACCAGAATACGGGTCTTACCATGGTTGGACGCTTGAGGTCGCTACTTTGAGGCTTGATGATTGTACAAAGTCCCAAAAATATTAAGCAACGAAATAAAACTATCTTGTCCAGAGTAGACCTTAGTAGACTTGTATTCTATAAAACACCACGGAGGTCATAATATTGACGAACGATCTTAACACCGCGATGTAGAAAATTGACGTCACGGCTCAACGCCATCTATTATCTAAAGGTGGTACTAAACTATAAACAAAAACGTCACCAAGTAATGTGAACAATTAGACCGTGATCTAACGTGTCCCCCAAACAGTCCGTACACAGTGGTGATGCACTGGTCTTTCTCCTACTCAATCCCACGCTGGTACCTCCCGAAGCTTCCATCTCCAGTGGACACCCGCATTAAGAATAAAGATGCAGAGAATCCCCATTCTTATTTTTTCCTGACTTTGTTTTTAATTAAATTCTTCCAAACAAAATCACGTACATGACTAGTGTATTTATAAAAAAATGTAGGTATAAGTCGTCCTTTACACCTGATATATGACCTCTAATATCTAGTAATAGGTAATTTAGTATTACGATAAATGTACTAACGTCACAATTAAAAATAATCTTAAGTACAGTTTAAGTACGATACTAATCGTAGGGGCTCGTGGTTGTACTTATTGCCGAACAAACGATACGATCTAAGTAAAGCTAGGATTACGCATTGCCTTGATTGGTGACCAATTTGTGGATTCACGAGCTCCTGTCAGCGGTATCACCTGCATTCCGTGGTAACTTTTCTTTTACTTATATTATATCCATGTACAATTCATTTCAGGCATCAATGACCATATAATTATATGTAATACTATGCTAACATTCAAACTTAAAAAAAAAACTATAAAAATATTAAAAATAATTAAGTAATACTAATGTACAAGACGCCAGCACATCAAGCTACCCGAAACTGTTATATTTTCCCAATCAATTTTAAACCAAAAGTTTGAGCGATAAAGTTGATAATCTACTAAGACTACACAATAACGTAGGTACATACAACCTTCCTTTTTCATTGAAGAATGACTGGTTCTTGACTATGGTCCGACTACAACATTTGACGACAACATTTACCTGTATTCTAATTTCAGACTAATTTTGAGACAGGTACCAGATAATACCACTTTTTAATTGAAAAGAATGGCCTCCGAATCAATAACCTGCTTATAGCATTTATATATATTATTCTTTTTGTATTATTCCGCCGGTGCATCTACGAAACTTAAACAAAATTTTAGCTCTTTCTAAGATTTAATTTTCCCGTCCCATTCATAGCTCAGATACATTTTGTTTTGTAGGATCAACACATGGGGTTGTCGACCTATGACCTATTATTCCAAACAAAATACTTCTCGAACCTCCTAGAATAATTCCTTACTACTTCATATATATGATCATTTCTATATGTAAGCTCTTCACGACACTCGCATCTCTACTAAAAACAACATCGTTAACTAAATACTAGGACAGGGGTTCCCAAACTATGCGTCGCATAGTCCAAAGCCCAGAGAATTCGCGTGTCCTGTTATTGCACTTAAAACTTCAATATGACAAAATAAATACTTGAATTTCGAAGGTCAGTTCCTCAAGAAAATCTTTCTATCAGCACTGCTTTATTGTTTTTAAACTGATTAGGAGCCCGATCAAACTATAGGCCGGATAAAAATAAAAGTTTTGCAGTGTGCGGAACTTAAGATTTTTATCACCATTTTCGACTCCATACATTAGCTAATTAACAACAAATACAGATAGAAACTAAACAAGGAAATTAGAATCGCCCACCTCTTTTTTATTTTTTGTATTGTCACTGCTTATTTCTTAAGAAATATTTTTCAGCAAACCCTAGGCAAGCTATAGCTAGGTTATAGGATTTTTTGATTACTTGTGTTACTGGGCCGGTACTGAAATAGGTGTATTATTTTGTGAAAATCGATGACAAAACACGATCGAGCCTTGGCACTAAAACGATAAAAATAAAAAACCGTCTTACAAAAAAATAAAACCGACTTCCAAAATTACTTACATATAATGTAAAAAAAACTTTTGAGCATCGGTCTAGAAGTCGGTGTCTAGAGGTTGCAATGGTGTATATTTTGTTGGTTAAAAAAGGAAAAAGTCCCAATGGCTTTTCATAACAAACAAGTTTGGTAAGCCCTGCTCCAGGATGTATATCTTTGGCAGTCATGGCCGGTAATCAGACTCAATCATTCTTACAACAGGACACACTGGTGACCGATCGGCAGTTGCTCCACGTAAGTAAACTAGTCATATCATTTTAACCTGATAGATTTGAAGCCGACTTTAGTATAGTTTCAGACAGGCTGTGCATATTTTGATAATGTAACTGATAAATGATAAATGATATTTATTTTGCAAATAGGTTGAAATCAACACTTTTACACGTCAACACATTTTTTATAAAATAACGAGATGAGGTCGGCATTTCCTAACTGACTGCCTTGAGAAGAAACGCCGAAACAAACTCAAGGGTCACAGTCTCTTTTAAAATCCAGACATAAAAATAAATTACATACTTAAGTATGGATGAGCAATGTAGGCTTATGTCTGCAATGACCTTTTGAAGAAAGTGTCATACAAGTTTAAATGGACCTGTCCAATCAGCTGGTACGCATTTGTCGGTCTTCGTTGAACTCAACAGAAACATAGGAGCTCAACGATCCGACGAACATAACAGCAGAAAGGACATTTGGGTAGGCCACTTATAGTACCCAAACTGTCAGACAGAATTATATTCTAAAGAAAAAAATAGACTGGCAATCCCACAATCAATTCTATCAAGCAATCGATTTAATTTTTAACTAGCTGACCCAACGAACTGCATATATAGTCATATATTTTAATATTTATTTCGGGTACTATCGGGCGATAGTCATTTATTTTTTTTTATTTTTTTTTTTCTCTTTTTAAGAACCATCCTCGTACTTAAAAAAAATTGCGAAATCGGTTCAGCTGCTCTCCAGATTTACGTTCTTTTTATATGAATGAAAAAAATATGAATGCTGGTTTATTGTTACTAATACATGGATATTGATACAAAGAATATTTAACACATGTCACAGATTACTGAATAGTTACTACGTAACAGATACTTCACTCAGTAGAAAATTTCCAATACCTACTACGATAATTGCCTACTCCTTTGCGTCAACAACCACTGTATGCTAAAATGCGCCTAAATGCTCAAGCGTACAGCAGTGATTGCTTCGCACCGCGAGATTCCACAGTAATCGCAGGGCTGCCTCTTCGGTAAAATTAAATTAACATAAATTTTTATCTATGTTATTGAGAACTGTTAATATGTTCTGACTTTTATGTGGCAGTTAAAAATTGTATCATTTATAAAATATTTAACCAACTTAAAAAAAAGGAGTTGAACAGACATATGTACAGGCCAAACTGAGAAGTTTGACTTGTATGGTTAGTAGGTATGTATGTTTGTGCGCGATAATCTCGCGTTTGGCTAAACCGATATCGATGCGGTTTTCAGAAAAGGATTTGTTACATTTAGGAGAACGTTTTAAAATAAGTATTCTTCTTCTTAGTTTAATGATGATCTTCGGAGATGTTCACTAGAAATGAAAAAAAAAGCTTTAAAAAAAGAGAACCGACTTCAAATAAGGCACTAAGCCGTAAGAAACATATATTTTTTTTTATGTTGGTGCTAACAGCTGGTAATTATGTTGGTGCTAACAGCTGGTAATTACGAATCGAAAAAGCACCGACATTTACACCCATCTACAGCAGATAAGGCACCACACGGCATCGTAATACGCGTACGAACGAACAGCACTATTAGAAGTCGGTTAAAAATTGAACGGCGTGCGCGCGCTTCGCTTGCGAAAGCCACAATGAATTTGCTCCGCCGGCGGACCGAGACCGCTCGGCTGGGCGGTAGGCACTTATAGCGCGCAAGTACATGGAGTGACGGAGGCCTGCACATGTGCTTGAAAATATAGTAAGTAAATGTGCAACAACTGTTATTCGAGTTATAATAATCCACTATAAATAGGTATAACAAAAAAAAAATCCCAAAAACCCAAAAAGACTGCAGTTAAATAAAGCAGTTTCATGTTAGCCATTTATTTTTTAATAACACGCTAGAAATTTCCAGATCATAAATCAACAAACTAATCTCAGATATTTAATAAGCATAATTATCATTAAATTAGGTAATTACGTTTTTAAAAAACAATTTCAGTACATTTTAAGTACATCGGCATGATGTCTTTGCCAGTACAAGCGTCCTTGGTTGTTATGATAGCAACGGATTATCGAGATATGTATTGTATGAACGAATAATAAGCGATATCTGTTTATATGTAGTTTGAAGTCCAAGAGATATGGAATTAATCATTTAAGAAACAAACAATAGCTCTTCAAAAACAAATGATGATGTTCTTACCTTTTTTTGAGATGGGATATCATTGAATGACGCCTTGATTAATTGAAGATCCCTTGGCACAATGGTAACTACACCGGACTATCGAAGTGAGAGCACACAAATGTTGACCGTGCCGGGAATCGATTCGAATATGAAATCAAATTTGATTCTCGATACGGTCAGCATTTGTGTGTTTGAGCATTCTGGTTGGATGTGTTCTGAGTGTTATAATTTGTATTTGTAAACGTATATTATGTAGTGTTGGCACCCATACCACAAGTTAATCAATAGCTTACCTTGGGGCTAACCGACTACTAATAAAAAAATCCATCACTGTTTCTTTTGGAGCCCTTTCTGTACCAGAACCGCGTGTCCTTCCTTCCGAACAATCCTGCAGCAAGCCAGTAATCCCGTACGTTTGTCATCTATCTGTAACAGGACAGGTCTAATGACGTTTTTTTCTGGCTCTAGAGTTAATCTGAAAATTCTGAACCCATTTCAAGATTCTTAAATAACTGAGTTCCTCTAGCTAATGACACACCTAGCGGTCTGCCGCCATAGGTACATGTATTTATCAGTGAGTTGTTTTTAAAGTAACGAACTGTGTCACATTTTAAGGGCTACATGTCTCTCTTGAAATACATATATAGTCTTTAAACACAAAATATATTCTAAACCGGTTTTAGCATCATCAGTCGCTAACATGATATCTTCCATATCTGCTTTAATTAGGCAAATAGGTATATTATCAAATTATAATTTCAAACTAATTGACAAAATTTGTTGGACCGATGATACTCAATTGAGTATCGGGTTGCCGCACGTTTTTGGTGGCTGGAATTTGAATATCTTCCTCAAATATTATAAAGATGAAGAGCATGTTGATATGCTTGTTCATTGTAAGATTATATAGCCTATTGATCAAGCAAGACTCTAAGCTACTTTTATTCGCGAATATGAAGTATTTCCCACGGGACGCTCAAACCGCTAGCGGTAGCTAGTATTTCAATATCTGTTGTAAGTATATCACTTATTCCTGGCATAAATCCAAGCAAATAAATGAGTGCCAAATTCGGCATAATAATTAATTGTTAACCTCAATAAACACTGCCAAATCAGATAATTATTAGATAATAATCTAGCTAATTAAATCGATTAGCGAAGTTATTTATGGCAACATGGAACGCTTGGAACCTTTCAATATCTGTGTATGTGTTGTAAATTTAATATAAGGTTATTGAAAATGACTAGCCCTAATGCTAGTTATGAATAAGAAAAAGTCTTCTTTACTTGTAACTTGCTCTTTTGATTTGATTGTCTGTGTCGCGGTCTTCTTTTTGATAGGTATAAAAAAATTGTCGTCACTTATGTTATGGAATATATTCCCTACTTTAACACTGAACTCTAGCTACGTCGTTTAATTTTCATCAGTGTAAAATATAAATATCATAAAATAGACCTCACTCGCAGCGAGTACAGAGGAAGGGAGTATCAGACTCTTACTGACTGAAACCCACCCTACATTATTTCCAACCCTTTCTCGGGCCTTCCAAACGATCCCGCGTTCTTGATTTTGAGAACAAACTACATTTTAAGTACCAAACTGAATTCAAAATGAATTTTGAAAGGTTCTACATCTCAAAATATCATCCGTCCGTCTGTCCGCCGTATGCCACAGCCACTTTTTTCAGTAACTCGTTGAAACTGGTTTTATATACATGCTAACAGTAATGAACCCTTTTAAGATAAAAAAAAACTACCTACTTAACTATTTGAACTAATCTAGGCATAATTATTATTGCCACAACAAACGTAGGCTCATCTTATCACCTAATTGTTATCATAAAGTGTTATTGTAATTGCGTTTTGTTTTTATAGCTGTTCATCCATTAACGTTACCTAAAAGATTTTTAGGTACCTATTGTTCGATTCTGTTCGATATATTATAGGTACTCTGGTTTCTTACTCATGTTTTAATGAAATATAAGGGATTATAGGTACAGACGCCAGCACATCAGACTACTACAATCTATCAAATTTCCTTAATAGATTTTCAATTTGACAGATTCGGGTAGTCTGACTTGCTGGCGTCTGTACAGATGCCAGCACATGAAGCTACCCGAAACCGTCAAATTTCCCCAATCAACTTGGAACCAGTTAGTTCGATAAAGTTAAACATCTAGAATAGACGATAGTAGTTTTATGACGCAATATTTTAATTCGCCCTTTTTTTAGTTTATTAGGATTAATAGGTAATTAATTAAATTGTAACTATGTATATAAGTTAAAAATGGATTAAATTTTCGATAATAGAATAGGTAATTTGCTTATCTATGTCTATTAAGGAAATTTTACAGATTGTAGTACCTTGATGCGCTGTCTGTACATATATTGTTTATTTTCGGAGTTAGTTCGTTATTAATGACATAATCATCTATGTATACAAATATTACAAAGCGTAATGGTTTATGTTTACTTGAACCCGCTAATTAGTTACACGCTAATTGAGAAACCACTTATTCGATATAATAAGTATTGAATAATATTGCAGTTAAGTACTTTAGAAGTTCATTACAGACACATTTTTTGGTACTTTTTAAATAAATATACACCGTGACTTTTTTGTCGTCTTACAAAAGTAGTCTACCTAAAGCATCCGACATAAAATACCTTTAGATGCGATTATTATTTTTATATCATTAATAATAATTTAATAAATTGATAAACTAGAAATATGAAACACCCTAAAAATGTTAACGTATCAAACGGAAGAGTATACCTACCCAGTGCACGAGTCGAGCAGAACAATTTTTCTCCATTTATCAAAAAACAAAGGAGTTTCTAACTACGTCTTGCGTCATAATGATGATTATTTTTTTATTTTTCAAATCACATAAATTCATATTTTTTTTATGAACGTTTACTAGTCATTGGATACATGAACTGGGCTGCTTTTGTAAGATGACTAAAAAATCACGGTGTATAATCCACTATAATTATTAATAATGTTCAGAAATAAAAAATAATAAGTTTTCATGTCTATTTTTTAACTAAAAACATTCCAATTTTAAACTGTGCTGGTCAAAACATAAATAAGTTGAGAACCAGTCATGTCCTAAGAAAGATAACCCAACCCTACAGAAAAACAAACTTTTATCTTATTTTAATATTAGCACAGATTAAAATGAACTGGTTTCCATGTGACGCGAGCGAACATGCAGGCCCAGTTCACTCAGTCTGTGAGAGTGACGCTTATTCGTGTGTTGCGATTAGAGGAATATTTTGTGTTTTTGTAAAACCTACGTAGGTAAGTAAATTAATTATTAAATATTATTTCACTTGCACTAAAACTATATATCAGCACATACCTAGGAGTATTTTATTACCTATGAGCACTATTACGCCTTATACGCCTATAAGTATTCCAATTCTGGTCTACTCGACGTTCGTGTTTCAATGTAGGGATCCAGCAGAATACCAGCGTCAGGTATTCTACCTGACACATGCTGCTTGCTATAATTTTTGAACCCACCTTCATTTTTTTTCTCAATTTGGTTAATATCTGTGTGTCTTTATCGATCTATCATCTACATACCTTGAGAGCTACACCTAAGTAATAAGACTACTCATAGGTAGATAAAAGGTTATCATTATCAAATGTCATCTAAATCGATTGAGGTATTTTCATTTTAAAACTTTATTTTAATAACCAAACGCTAAACCTGAATATAAACATCTTGAGGAAACCTGGACTTTAAAGTCTGCAATCGCCAATCCGCAATGAGCAAGCGTGGTGATTAATACTCTTTCTATTTGTCACGCTTTTAGTATAAAAATGTTAAACTATTTGGTTAAGTTTGGTCAGTATAATATTGAAAGGTAAGCGATAATTATTAATAGTGATAATGATTTTTATCAAATATTTTACCCAGGAGGCAACATATTAGTCATACCTACAGTATAGTTTTTCATACTTCAGGTAGAAATATGCAGACAAATATTTATTGATATGACGAACTGATAAAACACAGTTAAAAATTGATAAAAATCTTAAACTTATGTAAAGCCGACTATCTCTCTTAGATATCATAATAATAATAATCGTTGACGTCAAAATTTTCTATTCAACTAAATTATATAAGAGTACAAAGTATCGATTATAGTTTCATCAAAATAATTATCGTTTTGTTTTTTCTATTGTTTTAAAGTAATATCACCGTTAGACTTCTGTTTCACTATGATCGTTTAATGACAATAAGCATTATTTTTTTGTGGGAAATCATCAAATAATGATCCCGTCCGCTGAGGGTGCAGCTGGAGAGCGTATCAGAATCTTTCTGACTAAAAATATTATTTTATTTATTTTCTAACAACTTATTTACAAATATGTACAATACAATACTTAAAACTAAATATAGTGGCCTCATTGGCAACTATATTTTCGAACCGTTTGGGGTTGAAACCCTCGGGTCTTGGGGTCCGAATGTTCTAAGTTAAAGAGTTATCTAAGCGGCTGGTTGACGCTACCCGTGACCCAAAGGCTGGCTATTACTTTGGTCAGAGACCCCACTTTGTTCCTTCTCTGGAGGTCTTAGTGTGCCAGAGCCGTGGTAACTCTTGCGTACAACCTGCAGCCTCGGACAATAAACATCATAGAATAAATATTAAAAGTTGCCGTCTATATAATAACCAAATCGAGTATCGAATACATAAGCAAAGCAATAAAAATATAAGCAAAGCGAACAGGTATAATTGACTCATAGCTATCATATTATTATTGTTTACATTTGCTATGATATAAAAATAAATCGCTGAATGTGTCGCTAAGGGCAAATCGCGAAAACACTTCAACCGATTTCGCTAATTCTTTTTTTAGAAGATTTAAGGAGATCGGTGCTTACCAATGCAACTTTTCTAAGTTTTTATGTACTTTCTAAGTATGTATATCTTGGACACCAATGACTGTGTTTCGGATGGCACGTAAAACTGTTGGTCCCGGCTGTCATTGAACATCCTTGGCAGTCGTACGGGTAGCCAGAAGCCAGTAAGTCTGACGCCAGTCTGACTAAGGGGTGTTAGGTTGCCCGGGTAACTGGGTTGAGTAAGTCAGATAGGCAATTGCTCCTTGTAAAACACTGGTACTCAGCTGAATCCGGCTAGACTGGAAGCCGACCCCAACATAATTGGGAGAAGGATCGAGATATGATGGTTCTTGCGGAGAAAAATGTGACTGAAAAAGGCAAATCAAAAAAGAATCGACTGTTAGGTACGAAGTTCACCCGGTCAGCTCGTCTATAATACAAACTATCATCCAACCAATATCACCCACTAATTCCTACCCTTAGAGCTAAGCTTAGTATCATTAACAGATTCCTAATTATTAGGTACGTCAATGAAGGTATAATCAGTCAAAGGAAATCCACGGAGCAATTAATTGTAGATGCCGAGTAGAACTAGATTCGCTTGCGCATAATCCGTGACACTACCAGTCTTCTCCAGTCAGATGCTAAGCCACTTCAAAGGAATATCACCTTTGTGGCCTATCTACTTTGATGTTGACACGGATCGATTTAGGTAGTTTTGGCTTCCTTGTAATTAAACTTGAGCAACCGAATTATTTCTTTTGTACACTGTTTGATAAAATTATTTGGTCATCTTATACTACCATTACCCATTTTAAAGAAGTATTTCATGGTTTTTTTTTTACATTGATTAGTTTTCAAAACTACTAGACTGAATAAAAAAAACACTGTTAGGAAGCTACGTTATGTATTTATTATTATCGATGATAAACGCTATATTATATTTGGATATGAAAACAAAATCCATGGATCGCGGGTGAAGCCGTGAGACTAGGCAAAGCAGATAGGTCAGAATCGTGTTTTTCTGGTAGTAATACACTATTCTACAAAAATTATCATATCTAAAAGTAGAAAAAAACTAGTTTAAGAATGAACTACTTTTTATTGCAAAAACAGCTTTTACGGTTTCACTATTATTATTAAGAGGGTTCGAGATCCAATCCCGCTCATACAAGTATATATTTTTGTGTTATAAGAAGTTACTCAGATCACGTCAGATCAAAGTATCTACAGACGCCAGCCCATCAAGCTACTGACGAAACTGACAAATTTTCCCAATTAACTTTGAACCATATGCTTCAGCGATAAAGTTTTAGAATAGAATTAGGTATAATTTATTTGCACAGAATGTAGATTTGAATCTATCAAGGACATTTGCCAGATTGTAGTAGCTTGATATGCTGACTTCTGTAGAAGGATGACATATGTATTTTAAGGCATATTACCTTAAAAAGTTCGGAACTTAAAACATAAGGTCAAAAATTCTGTTCGCCAGTGTAATCCCTTTCATAAAGCATAACCGGTAGCAATGCGTTATTCATTAACATCCAGCGATAGCTCTCGAAGACTTGTCCTCACTATATCTGTCTGTCCGTTTGTCACTCGCGATTCATAAGTAATGAGGCGAAGAATTAATATTCAAGAGATAAAGCTTCGATTCTTGAACGATTGACTGTTTCATCCGTTTTAACGGAAGTACGTTGATGTTTCTTTAATTATATCCTACGGTTACAAAATTGTGCATACATTCTTGTTTTTTTTTAACCATGTGCCAGTCTGGTTTTTCTGAAACTAGTGAAGAACTCCAAGATCCATATGAATCATATTAATAATATCAGTGCGACGGTTTGTATGAATGGATGTACAAACGACAGTACGTCAACCTATCGGAATCTGTAAAATACCAATCGAATACTAACCTTCCAGTATTGTGATAAGTCATGGTGGCCTAGTGGTTAAAGCACCAGCCTTTAAGCATATAAAACTACTTACAAAAGCATTTAAATATATTAAAAATATATTTTAGGTTCATTTATTTATTTATTTATTTATTTAATTTAAAAAGGTATACCAACAGCTTCTGTATAAAAATTAGATAAAAATAATAAAGACTTAAAAATGGACTTATACAGTTGCCAATTATAGGTGAACCAACATTCATAGATATAAGTGATAACTTTAACTAAAGAGAAATAACTAATACATATTACTATGTTACTACTACCACCGTGATTGGTGGGCACTGAAGATCGGGAGGTGTGGAAACAAAGTGAAGAGGCCTTTGCCCAACAGTGGAAAAACACAGGCTGAAGAAAAAAAAAACTAAGTATATTATTTCACTTTTAAGTCAACCTTTAAATATTTTTTTAATATTTTCAGGACACACAATGGCTTCTCTACAATTTCCATGGGAAATTAGAAACGTTTCTGAAGATGAAGATAAAATACTTAAAAAATATTATAAAGGTGAGGCTGAATCAATCGTATACTTACAGTTAAATCTTATCAATTTGATACCTATCAGATAAGTAAAGTAATTTGATACCTATGAATCAAATTTCAACAGCACCCAAATATATGGGTGGTCAAAAAGGTAACTAAAAGACATTTATTTATTAGTTAGGGAAAAAAACAATTACACACTAGAACAATTAACTTAACAGTAGATACAAACATAAGTGTATAACTCTCTCCCTACGTTATCCACAGCTTATATTTGACGTACAATTTTAGAAACATCGAACAAGTGAGGTACAATTTCACTTTCTCAATTACTAATCATACATGTCTTTAATTTATATGGGTATTGGGTTGCCCGGATAACTGGGTTGAGGAGGTCAGATAGGCAGTCGCTCCTTGTAAAACATTGGTACTCAGCTGAATCCGGTTAGACTGGAAGCCGACCCCAACATATGTAGTTGGGAAAAGGCTCGGGAGATGATGACATGTCTTTGATTTTGTGGTTCACAGTATTTCGACATTTATTAGCAGACAGAGAGAATATGTCGGCCCTTTGAGAGGTGTGAATTATAAAGTGCGCGAACTCCTGCCTCCAGACATGTTGAAAGATTATATTATTCAATATTTTGTATAATATGTTTTTCAGATTACGTAAGGCCATTCATTCGAGTAGGTCCCAAGGGGTACATCGCACCTGCTGGCTACGGAGACCACGCCGCTGACATCTACAACCTGGAAGTAAGACCTGACGATATATGGGTCACCACGTTCTCTCGATCAGGTGAGATTCCATCTGCGGGGGCTACGGGTTGTTCGAAAGAGTTACCGTGGCCCTGGCACATAGGGACCTCCAGAAGGAACATATAGTGGGTTTTAGTCAGTAAGAGTCTAACACTTCCAATATAGTACAGGTCAATAATTTAAGGCAACAATTAATAAAATTTAATGTACCAACCTGCCAAAGACATAATAATTAACTTAAAGTAAATTAAAATCCAATACTGTTTATCCGTCTCTAATTAGCAACAGCGAGTCAATAATCAGGCAATGTAATTAACTTAATTATTGTAATTAAATGCATCATCATCATCTTATGTTTCAGGCACAACCTGGTTGCAGGAGCTAGTCTGGTTGGTTGCCAACAACTTAGACTTCGAAACTGCGAAAGCTGTGCCTCTTACAAAGCGATTTGCGTATATTGAGTAAGTATTTTGATGTTTTTTCCAAAATACAAAAAAAAAGAGGTTCTCAATCCGGTTTCGGTTCACGTGCTCTTCAATCACGAATTTCCAGACTTCGGACTGCTTTATGAAAGGATTTTAAAACTCATAAAGCGATTTCGGCCGACTCGGGAATCGAACCCGAAACCCCGTGCCAAGAAGTCGCGCTATGCACCTACTAGACCATCGAGGTCATATTAATAAGGAGTGATTCAAATACTACAGTGAGCATTGCAATCAGTCAGCAAACAAATTATTGATGAAACAGTATCTCTCATTCTTCATTAAGAAGTCCAAGAAAAAACATTTTATTTTATGGACTTTAAAAGAGACTATGACCCTTGAGTTTGTTTCAGCGTTTTTTCTCAAGGCAGTCAGTTAGGAAATGCCGACCTCATCTCGTTCTTTTATAAAAAATGTGTTGACGTGTAAAAGTGTTGATTTCAACCTATTTGCAAAATAAATATCAATTATCATTTCACAGCATAGCTGTTCAATTCCATATTTCATTTCAATGGCTTTACATTTCATTGCATAAAACAAGAAAATGATCGCCTTATTTAAAGTGATGACGTCATCACCGATAAACACACATAATCTTCGTTATCAGCTATATCTTTGAATCAGCAGATCAATATATTTTGGTTCTCTAACAAGGATATTGATAGGGCCAACAGCAAGACTTGACTATCGCGAACAAGCTATCATAATATTTTTTTGATGCTTGATCAATGCGGTTTTACAGTTTTTTTTATTGGCTATTCTATCAAATACGTAGCCTATATGTTATTCTGATGCATAAGCTATACTAGTGTAAAGTTTCATCAAAATCCATTCAGTCATTTTAGCGAAAAAGAATAACAAACATAAAAAACATTTTATATGATAAAAAGTAGCCCCTTAATTTTATCTGTCAGCTACTGACTACCTCGTTGGTCTAGTAGTCGCAAAGCGTAACAGCTTTGCGTGGGGTCTCAGGTCAAAGGCAATGCCGTCTTTACCATAAGGGGACATGGGGCCCGTGCCGAGGACCCCCATTCTCAGGGGGCCCTGAAGGACCGACAATTATTCTCAAAACATTAAGTCATCTTTTCAGAAGGATTTACAAGGCATTTACTACGCCATTATATCATACTGTATTTGTCTACTTGAAATAAATGGTCATCCTTAATATTTTTTGAAATATAATTTGCTTTTTTACTTTCCATAAAGGCCCCCAATTCATCTGTGCCCAATGACCCCAGCCCAGTTTAAGACGGCCCTAGTGAAAGGTCGGGCCGAAATCGCTTTTGGGTCTTACGAAACTTAACGGACACCATACGAACGAACCCGGAGTATACAAGTTGACAGTGTTTGTAAAATTTTAACTGAGTAATAATGAATTCCTGCAAGAACGTGATTCATTTAAAGCGATAAAAGATGAATCATTTTCGAAAGGAAAATCTATGCTGGAAGCGACAAACGGGTTTTGAGAAACTTTCATAAAGCAGCCTGGAGTCTCGAAGTTGGTGATTGATTCACCCGTGTATCGGAGAGCACGTAAATGTCGGTCCTGCGCCTGATCTCTCTCCGGTCGTGTCGGATTGCTGTCCCTTTGGACTATGAGATTGAGGGAATAGAGAGTGCACCTGTATCTGCGCGAATGCTTGTGCACTATAATATGTTCTGCGCAGCTGGCTCATCTCCTTAAAAGAGAACAGCCGCCGTAGCCGACAATCGGCCTGGATGCCATCGTTACTGCTGATTTTCATCAAAATCCATCCAGTAGTTTAAGAGTTTAACAAACCATCCTTCCATACTTATAAACGCGAAAGTTTCTAGTAGTAAGACGTAAAGAGTATTTATACTAATGTTATTCTAATGAAAAAAATCTATCCAAAAAGTTATTGTTGCCTGTCAAAGAAAAAACCTCAGCACCTATTTTTGACATTTGCACGAGTTCTTTCAGCCTTCCATCTTGCAATCTGACGGTTAACAATAGGATAAACAAATAAATGCTTTGTTAGTGACGAATTTGGAGTCTTAGACACGTTTTTTGACAAATTCAAGTAGAAGAATATAATTTGCTGCTACAGATAAAATTCCTCATGAGGTAACATTTTATGACCATACTAATACTCTACGGCCTTTTTCTTGACGGTAATTATGAAAGAACCCCGATCTGGCCGCCGGTACAGCTGGAGGGGGTATCAAACTCGTGCTGATTAAAACCCACCAAGTTCCTTCTGAAGGCCCTTGTGTGCTAGAGCCGCGGTAACTCGTACGAACAAAACGCATCTAATACTCTACTGCTGAGGTTGGTTTTATCGACCGTGCAATGTCAGGAACTCTGTTTCGTTTGAAAACATATTTTATTGTCAAATAGACCATATATCGAAGCTATAGGCTTTTATGAGCTGGTTGTCGAGGACGAACGTGACCCCGACACCATTCTGTTCATTTGTTTAAAATAACAAAAGGCCAATGACAATCAAATAGTCTTGTTCCAACTCTAGAATTCCCAGTTTCAGATCCCAAAATTTTTTACGATGTTTTTAGGAACCAAGACTTCGCTGTCGTTGGTAGGTTAGACAGTTGGAATGTTCACAGTCAATATATTCCTGTTGCCGCTATAACAACAAATACTGGAAACTAGAATATAACAATTATTTTAGGGAGCCCGTACAACGGCCATGATTTTATTGTTCGTTTTTGCTCGATATTGATAAAGCCAACAGGTTGACGCTAGAAAAATTCACTCAATATTGAGTACCTACATAACTAACTTCGAAGGTAAAATAATTGCGTCCAACTCGCACCTGGCCAGATATTTTTATTTGCCTATAGCCAATAGCTGTTTTATTGGTTGAAATCTTGCCGAGACAGATATATGGATTATAATATTATACCTATATAGACTGATAAAAAAACACGCGTTGTTTCTGACGTCATTGATGCAATATCATAAGTAGCACTATATTTACTTGTCACATATATACTAAATGATTCATTTATTTGCATGAATCATATTTTACATAGGTGGTCGCCAAAAGTAAAAACTTACTGATAGCAAATACGACAGAGGGGTCCTTTCAAACAATATTATTCGGCATTGTATTTGAAATTTCTCATCATCATCAGCCTTTTTGTGCTGGGCTCAAGCGTCCTCTCACAAAGATTTTAGCGTTAATCACCATGCTTGATGATTTAAGACTATAGTCTAGGTTTACCTGAGATATTTTCCTTCCCATTTAATCATTCATTTGTGTCCAAGATATACTTAGAAAGTACATGTAACGCAAAAAGTATCTACTTATCTTCCTGATCTGAAGTCGACCCTGCACAACTTCAGAGGCTAATGTTATTCTAAATAATTAGTTTGCTATTACGAAACCTAGTCTTCGTAGTAATCCCATAACAAAATTCTTCATTTTTTTTATTATAATGTTGCAGGCACACAACCCAAAGAGCTGAAACCCGAGCGGAACCCACAAACCCGAATGCTCCCAGAGCGACATACGAGGACTTCACAAGTCTGCCCGACTTGCCGTCACCGCGATATGTCAAGTCTCATCTGCCACTGTCACTTTTGCCGCCTAAATTACTTGAAACTGCCAAGGTGGGGTCCAATTTAAACAGTTTTTTTTTTTTGGTCATGGCTTTTGTAGATAGGTTGATTTAGGCTTAAAACTCTTTACTTCAAGACATTAACGAAAGGATGTGTAAAAGAAAATATCAAATAGTTTTCCTATCTTCGATATTTAACATGTTTGGTCCACCAAAAATAGTCCCTGGTCAAAACACAATAATAAGTACAGGCCCTGTAGCCAAGATGTCTCTCTACAATCGTAAACGCTAGCAGAAACGACAAAAAATTATGGAAATGACATTTCGACTCACGTTATGACCTCGTGAATTATCGATTTCAAATGTAATTTCCATACATTTTTGTCATTTCTACTAGCGTTTAGTCTCACTGAGTAGCTTTACTTGTCTGAATTTAGTTACTAGTGTATGAATAAATGCTCCTACGCATGAGCGAGGCGTCAAACGTCTAGCTTCGGAGAAGCAAACTTATATGACGGGAACAGTAGGTAAAGTTTAAGTTTGTTTGAAGGTGTTCTACATAGCACGCGATCCGCGAGACGTGGCTGTGTCGTACCACTTCGCACATAAGCTGTTCAGATATTTTGATGACAACGTCGAATTCAAGGAGTTTTGGGACCTGTTCAAGAACGATATGAGTGAGTGGTTTTTATTATGACTTGGTTCATTCCGGATTCATGATTCTTAATTCTAGGCCTAAAAGAATGGGCAGTCAGCTACTTAGACATTATTGATTAAAATATTGAAATTAAAGTTAATAAGCTAGAAATTACTACACAACTTCGCTGTGCCATTTTATATCTCCCCTCAAAAAATTCCTGAGATGCCACGCTTGTACTCTTAAGATTAACTAAGAATGGAGAATGAGAATCGTGCTAATTACGACAAACAGGATTTTTGTAACTGGGACATGAGATCTTATAAGACTGTTGAGGGAAAATTTAAGACATCATCACGAAGATATTTATGAGTTAGCTAGTAGCTTATTACGTTAAATTCCGTTGATATACCTACTGGGCTATTATACGTAGGTGTACTTTCTTCGTCAATAAGTCGGCTTTCATTCATTTGTTTCCCTTTCAGTACTGCACACTCCTATATTCCCGCATGTGGACGAAGCTTGGCAGAATCGAGACCATCCGAACATGATGTTCTTATTTTATGAAGACCTGCAGAATGTGAGCATAGAGAACTAAACAAACTTCTTACCTTTTCATGTAAAACATAGCAAAAACACTGGATTACAGAATTCCCCTTAAAACCGCAATAGACTACTTAACAGATAAGGTACCCGTCCATCACATTCGTCGAAATGTCTCTGTAATAGGCAAGCTTCAAGTGAATGATGTATTTATTATAACTATATTTTTAAAGGATACTTTATAGGGCCTTACTACAAAAAAGTTAGACAGACGAGACACGTGTGTGTCAAACGTCTGTCTAACTTTTTTGTAGTAAGGCCCCTAGAATTCGGACACTTGAGCGAAAGTTCTATAATATACATATTTTTTGTTGATAGACTTAGTTTTCCTCCAAATGTTACTATACATTCGCTTATGGCGTATTTTAAATAGTTCAGATTTCAAAACGCTCGTGGGATTGCTCTATATCCATAACACCCTCTCTTCATAAAGGTATTTATCGTAGCGCACCCGCAGGACGCAGAAATTATGGTAATGTGTCCCGCGTGCGTGGTGAACTCCGCACGTTGCTAAGATCATTCTTAAAATTTTTGATTCTATTTATAAAAGCTTTTTCACTTTCTTTTTAGGACTTGCGCCAGATTATAGAAAGAGTATGCGTGTTCCTGGATAAGGAGTACTCGAAGGAACAGCAACAGCTTCTAGTGGAATACCTGAACTTCGATAATATGAGACAGAAGCCGATGGTCAGCAAAGCCACTCAGGACGGCAATGAGGTCACTTTCTTTAGGAAAGGTGAATAAATATACCCTTTAAGGAAATAATGTGTTTCACTTTGTAGTTAGCAATGTAGCTAGCTGGAAGTGTAACAAATATAACAACAGGTTTGGCAAAAAAAAAAAACAAAATAGCAAGGCTTTAAAAAAGCTGAGTGAGAGCTAGGCTTTACATGGAATGACTGCATACCTTATCTCCTCAACCCAGTTACCTAGGCAACCCGATACCCCTTGGTGTCGACTTCGGCTTCTACCTACCCATAACGACTGCCAAAGATGTTCAAATGTAGCCTGGAACTAATCACTATATTAAGTCTTTCGTAAAACTGAGAAATTCGTTATGTCTAGATAGTCCACCCATCCACGAACCGACCGCGTCGAGTTTTACTCTTAACAGTTTACTTACGAACAGCATTTGTGTTCAGCTGTGACCCTGTTGGTGGATCTACGTATTTTTTAAAGATCCATGTCAAGTCTGTTTTATTTATTTGCACATGATGGCTGTTTCATAAAATAGTAGATAGGCTAACAGAGCCGCAAAAAGCCGAATGAAAGCGGCAAAAATTTTCGCCGATCCCAAAAAACTTGGGGAGGACAGGGCAGGAAAAAAAAGGATGGATGTTGCATATAATCTGATAGCTTAGTAGGTACTCTACTCCAGCACGGTGCGCTTTATTGAAAGCTGAACATCACAACTATAGCTTAATGTTCGAGATCAAACATTATTGCAAGGGAATACATTCTCGTCTAAGCGTCTCACCAGTCTAACCTAATTAGATAATATCCAATAAATCATAATTGTCTGCTCCGATATTATTAGTCAATTCTGGGAAGATACACAAAGCCTTATTAACTCGCGATTACCAGGAAATTGGAATATACAATTTCCTATTAGCGTCTATGTTGGTTATTATACCTCTTATGACTAAATACGTTACCTGCCGCCAGGAAGACAAGCGAACGTAATATCGTCTTTAAGACTTAAGCAGGTCTTCCTGGGCTGCGGGTTGTTCGTAAGAGTTGCCGCGGCCTTGGCCTTAGGGACCTCCAGAAGGAATATAGTGGGTTTTAGTAATTAAAAGTCTCACACTCCCTCCGGCTGCACCTTCAGCGGGAAGGGTAATTTAATGATTTGTCATGAAAACAAAAATCTGAGCAGGTTAGTTATACTATAGACTAAAATAATCAAAATGGGAAACACAATTTGGGAATAATTTTGTTAAATTCACTGAAACATTTTAAAGCCGTAGGTACTGCTACGCAAAACCGCTTCTGAAAATAGAAAGATTTGGTTTATGTACGATCAAGAAAAATATGAAATTTTGACTCGATATAATGTACCCCTAAACGACACTCCCACAGATTCTTAGAAGATCGTCATTTTGAAGATTTTAGACTCATTTCGAATTTATATAAATTCGTGCGCCCTGCATACTTAAATCGTCATGGAAATGGAGGTAAGACCAATTCGCATCCCAAGATAGAAAAGGGCAGCTTGTTCCATGCCACCACCATGACGCTTCCCTCGGATATGCAAACGGTCGTCCCTGGATGACTTTATCAACCTTCGTAATCATGGTTTATATTGAATCAAGAACGTTGCTAGTTGAAACAAGATAGTACGTTAGATAATACACCATAGGATTACTTATCTACCACACGTAATAGGTATCGAAATTCAACACGGAAATTTCTTATATCTACGATATTTTACAGATCAATTTTGACAATAAAAACCCACAAAACTTATACAAGACGTGATTTTCATTGAAATATGAAGGTGGAGTAAACGCTTTCTAGACGGACCGATAAATAGGGCTGAAAATGGCCAACGAGGTGATCATACAAAGATCGCCGGCGGGGGACTGAACGCTATAGACTCCCAGGCCCCCTCCACTCAGGCGAGGTCGGAGTGCCGCTGGGTATTTTTAGTGGGTATACCGGGAAGGACATTCCCGGGGAGTCCCACATACCCCTGTCCCGTCCCCCGACAGAAAGGTGATGCGTAACAGCATTTTTCCCGAGCGCCAAAAAAAAAGGCTACCTTTAGATGGGTAAACATATTTGACGAGAATTTTAAACATCCATTCAATTTGTAGAAATCCATCCTGGCAATGTTATTAATAATCGTTAACGAACATCACTTTTACAGGAAAATCCGGAGGCTGGGTCAATTACTTCGACGAAGAAATGACGAAAGAAGCTGAGGAATTTATGGCGAAGAATTTGAAAGAAACTGATTTACGTTTTCCTACTGTAATAAAACGCGACTAAATGAGTTTTATTGGGTGTCACGTGTGTTATTTTTTCGTTGTTTTGTGAAACTGCCATTTAGTTATAAGTTTAATTATAATGAAGCAAGCTCATGCCTAATCTGTATAATGGAAGCCTATATCCAATAGCGCAGTAGGCAATATTCACTTCACACAGGCAAAAAATATGTGGCAAATTATGATTATTATTTGATAGAGTAACAACCTTTTTCCCTAATAGAAATTATAGGATACCTACAAAAATATAGAAATCCTGGATTGGTAAAGAATTATTAATTTGTTAATGACATAAAAGTTTCTAAAAAATATAATTTAAAAAAGTAACCTTGTTTTTTATTCCGTTGGCCTTTTATTGAAAACCAATTAACGCTACGATACAAAAGCTATTCACACACAACATCATTATACAGTTCTTGAACGTCTATTTGTTCACATTTTCAATTCGTTTTATTATATCGTGGAATGTGTGAAGACGCATAACAATATAAACAAGGGAGCTATCGAGTGCATTGTTGTGCAAATTGCCACTCGTGCCTCGCGAACTTAGATAATTAAACAACTGGAGATGCCATTGCCGCCTTTCCCTATACCAAAGGTGAACCATGTGTGCGTCAAGTTTATGCTCATGTTTGATAATTTTGTGGCGGTGATCAAAAATGCATGAGTGAGCCATTATATTATAATTTCTTGCTTTACCTCGCCCCCGCACGTAAATTGTCAGACTTTTTCACATTTGACATTTGTGCGCATGGTAATTTCTGTTGGTTAGATGCTCTAAGCTCGCGAACGTTCCACAGACAATTATTTGTTCAAATGGCGCAATGGCGGGAATAACGACAGACTATAAACTTCTGCGTGGATGTATGCCGTAATTTATTTGTAACCTTTGCTGCAAATGGAAAATGTATTTTATTATTGTTTGGTGTGCCTTTTACGTGCTTTTTAAACATTTCATTTATTTTTTAAAATTTTTACATTTTGGTGTGGGATTTTTTCTTTATTTGTATTTAATTTTATCATTCTATTGCATTGTTACACGGAAGAAATTATTTTAAGAATAATAAAAAGGAAGGAAAAGGGGGATTATTTGGTATTTTTGTAATCCGTGAGTTAGCAAGTAAGGTATAATGTTTCAACTGGCAATTTCTTTTGGTCCTCGGTAGTTAGTTGGGGTTTATAAAAAATTGTGCTAAATAATTGTACTTCTACCGATCCCGTACAAATTCATCTCTAATATCAAAGTTCTGGGAAAAAGAGAATTAAAGTTTTAGTAATACGATAATGTGCAGACGCCAGCAAATCAAGCTCGCGAAACTGTCAAATTTTCCCAATCAACTTTGAACCATTTTCTTCAGCGATAAAGTTGAAAATCTATTAAGGAAATTTAACAAGTAGTAGCTTGATGTGCTGGCGTCTGTATTTTGATACACGACACTTACCACCGCAGTTCTCCGCGAGCTCGGGCGGTCATAGAAGTTATAACAACAAGACATTCGCTTCTTCGCCGAACGCGGCGGAGCGCGGTGCCGTATGTTAATCACCTTAAAAGACTCAGTTTTTACGTCGTAAAGAATAAGACAGCAATATGAGTCATGTAACGTGCATTGTTGCTGCATTTGACAACCCAACGTCAATCCAACTGAGTGGTCCCAGATTCCCAAGGTCTGCCGGGGCTGCAGGTTGTTTGCAAGAGTTACCATGGCCTTGACTCACATGGACCTCCAGAAGGAACATAGTGAGTTTAAGTCGGTAAGAGTTAGATACTTTACCCGAAAAAAGAGGATCCCAGATGCTATTCCCGTACGATCGACACTAATGTGATAAGCATGCTTGTTGGCTGTGGTTTGGTGTAAGTGTCCCGATATTCATTTATTCAATAAAGGTTCTAATAAAAATCAAACGACAAATATTTTTAATCCATTTATTATTTTCATTGTAAACTCATACACTTGTTCTATCATCAACCGTTTATAATTTACGTTATACACGTCAATACATCACGAGATGAGACTTAACACTAACGCACTTTGTGTTGTTAGAGACGGCGGCCATATTGAATTACATGTCAAAATCAAGTGTCATTTTAATTCAAAGATAATATTCAATATTGTATATCTAAGTGCATATAGTACTTACACGCTGCCATGTAAAATTTTAAATAAAAAAAAAGTTTTTTTATAGAGTAACAATCATCAGTCACCTTATTCGGCGATTTTATAATAATGTATTGCCATTCCTATTTTTTATTTCTGTATTTTCTACTCCTGATGAAATAAGCTGCCAAAAATTTTTTTTTGTTAATTTCAATCATACTTTTCTGTTGAATTTTAATATAAGATTTGAAGTATATTTATTAATTCTATTATAAGTTTTGAAGTCTCATTTTAATCACACTTTTCTACAGAAATTAAAGTATTTTATGGGAAGTCATCTCTCACAACACACAAAGTGACAAATGCATTTACATTACATTTAACATACTCGGGCGCACCATAATTGACTTGAAAAAGCAAAACAACGAATAAAGCGAGATTTTAAAAAAAATATTTAAAAACATAAACTTGTAAATTCTAAATTTAGTATTTCGAAAAAATATTAATCTATTCGGATACGCTGCCAATTAATCACTTGAGTAATCAGTAACAACATAAATTATGGCACTTTTAATAAAAAAAAGAAACATCAAAACAGTCCACATTATTTGGTTAAAGTATCAAGAAATTTTATAACTTAGAAAATACTTCAATCGTGATTTTTTATATAAAATGTGGATGTTCCTTGAAAAATGACTTAGCAAACCTACTAAGAAAATGCAGAACGAAAATTTCTAACCTTATATTAATTGATGTTCATCATTATTTTAGAAATAAAAGGCTAATATTCGAAATTCGAGTTAGTTAATCTCGCATCACGCTTCCTATTTAGGTAAATATTATTACCACACTACGGTAACTTCATTGTATTGTAATCAAAGTAATAGCAAAAAAACTTCATTCGACTGAAGCAATTTCTGTTCCCGGATTTGCTAAAAAAACTTTTTTTATAAGTTTTCGCGCGAATCATTCAACGTTCGGATACATTGCCCGGTAAGAAATCACCTCGTAAGAACCATAAACATACTTTACAACTGTCTAAGTGTTTATTATTTACGATTATAAATAGTGTGCAGTAATTACATTGAAAAATTGTGTTTTCTTACAATGTAGACATAGTATATTTTTGTTATTGCATATATTATTTCCGTTTCGTTTGAAATTTACACACTAGGGCCACGCCACATTACGACACCACATTTTTACGTCGTAAAAAAGAGATATAAAAATTTCGTAGTCTCAAAAGTGACCGTATAGGTTTTATTCGTTTATACCATTCAGACGAGAAAATAATCACAATTATTAACAGCCATCCTCTTCGGTCAGATCCCAGCGACTATGTAGTGTTGAGAATCTATTGCTTTATCTATTGGCAGTAATAAATTAGTCATTAATGAGGCTTCTGGGACCGAACGAAGGTTTCGCGACATTGACAATGAGTAACTTTCTGCTGTACAAATTTGAACCTTATCACCTAAACCTTAAACATACTTAAGTTAAATTATGCTTTATCTTTGGCGAATACACTGCATATGGTACCGTGAAATTTGAGAAACTTAAAGAATACTTTGATCATAAAAACCGTACGAACGTCGTTGTAAAGTCTCACAAAATTCCCTATTTTAATACTGAGATACAAAACTGTTCGCTTAATAGAATAAAAAATGGTACCATTATTACTTATACTACGTAATTTATTAGCTACGTAAGTTACAGCTAATAAGATTATCCCGGTCGTGTACGCTTGAAAATAATCCTTATTTTGACATACATAAGAGCCAAAAATCAATTTCCATTATTGACGCCCGGCGCCTGTATTCAAACCTCTTTGTTCAGAAGATATTCCCAGATTATTTTCAAGAGTACACGCCTCCTTTAAACGATTAATAGTTACAATTTGTGGTGTTAATAGCAAGAGCAGTACTTTTCCAATAATGTAAATACTACACTGTTAGAGACAAATTCTTGATCAAATGGCAGTTACAATTTGCACCTTATTTACAAATAATTAATACATTATTATTTTAAATTGCTTCTACCAATTCCACTTCTTACTAGTCACACAAGATGGAATGCTTAATTTTTATTTTATTTACAATTAATTTATTAGCTGTAAATAAAATAAGTTTGAATTCAAATTTAAAAATTAAATAGCCCTAACTTATATTTACATTAGGTCCACGCAATTCAAATCAGTTAAATTTTGAGCCATAAATATCAAAGCTAAATAATATTTATTACAATACCCGGTAGAGATTCCAGATTTATTCAAAATTAATTAAAATTTAATCTTCAAACGTCGTTTTAGTTATTTGTGTCAATACACAAAAAGGATGAACGTATTTACGATTGTCTACTGTTAATATTATGTACATGCTTACATTATGTATAGATATACAATGCAATAAAATTTCTACTGTCGGGCTCCAAGCCAACTACTTTAAATGTAATAGAAACATGCCAAAAGAATATTTTTCCAATAATTTGGCAATTTCGTCCTAAAGTTAGCGCTAAAAAGCGTTTAATCATACTAACAGTTGGAAAGTTAGACCATAGCCGGATTAATCTTACAACTATATTGAGCGAAAACCCGAGTTTAAAAACATCCGTAGTGTTTAGTGACGTCACTCGTCACTATAAACTTTAAGGTGAGAGTTACAACAAAATTGTTATAAAATATTGGTCGTCATCATTCGCTAGCACAGTCTTATGAGACTTGTATCATACATGATAAACAAACAATGAAAAATTATGCCGATGCAATTTGTTGATAAAAAATATGTAAAAAATAGGCCTCACTGAAGATGATTTTAGAGCAGTAGTTACGATTGTAACATTACCTAAATATTTGTGCTAAACTGATTCACTATAAAAATTCGAGACAGCAAAAACAACTACAGTCAAAATATTTTAGATGTAAAATATATTAGACCAGTATTCACAATAAATTACAAAGATTTTGAGCAATCACGCGCAGGTAGAAATTCATCGTGCGGTTACACATCTGTGGTGACAGAAAGACATGAAACCCTCGATTTAAGTTAATTATAAGCTACTTCAAAAACATTAATGCTTATTTTGATTGTTTCAAGTTATTCTGTCTGTCACCACATACGCGAACAGTAAATCCACAGCCGAGAACATATCAGTCATAAATCCACAAAGTTCATAGTACACTCTACATTCGCTATGATCGACATAGCAATATATCGAGTGTCGAAATCGTCACGTTCGTATCGAGTACACTGGTCACAACAGCGTCTTAGAGATTTGGGGGTACACTATTGGCGGCCGCAGCGTTTTTTGGGGTGATTAAGTTCACCAGGGGGTTAAAGCAGCACGTCTAGAGGGGTGAGGGAAGCGTGGGGTATTCCCTAGAGTTCGGTGACGGCGTAGAGGTCGCGTGTGTCCTGGTGCGGGGGATGGACGCGGTCGGCGCGCTCCGAGCGTTCGGGGCGGTCGGGTCGGTCGGGGCGGTCGGCGCGCTCGACGCGGTCAGCGCGGTCGGGGCGGTCGGCGCGGTCGGGGCGGCGGCGGTGCGAAGCGTGCGGCTGCGCGGGCGGCGCGCGGCGCGGCCGCTGCAGGGAGCGGTACTCGAGCGCGGCGGCGGAGAGCGGCTGCGGCTCGTGCTTGCGCGCGGGCCGCACGGTGGCGAACTTGTCGGCGGTGGGCGCGGAGAACGTGCCGAGCGAGACGGCGGCGGCGGCGGGCCGCGGCCGCGGCGCGCGCGGACCGAACGACGCGTACTTCGGGTCGAAGCGGTTCAGGCTTGTCGAGCGTCCCGATTGACCTGGATACATAAGCACAACATGACAATAAAGCTGAATATTTACTCAATTTGATTATTGATCTGACTCTTCTACATCGTATATTGCTCAGCTTCATAAAATAGATGTAGTTAATCTGCCTACGCCAGTTACACAAACCTATCAACATCTCTTTCCTTTCCCCACTTCTCATTGGAATATTTTCTACCTTCATCTTCCCGCAACTACTGTTACTTATAGCATAGTCTGTAACTCAATAAGTATATACAGATTTACCTGAAATATCATAAATTAAAAGTGTTGACGCTTACCTGCGTTGTGTTCGGGTGGGTGCGCGCCGCCGGGCCGGTCTCAGTAGAAGTCGCTGCTCTCGAGCGTCTTGCACTGCTTGCTGAGCGTGGCGTACTTGCCGTTGTGCGGCGCGCGGCCCAGCGTGTGCGCGCCGCCCAGCGCCGCCGCGCCGCCGCCGCCCGCGCCGCGCCCCAGCGTCGCGCTGCCCGACATGCGCGACCTGCGAGACCACGGCACCCACCGAGTTACTACTGGCCTTTTATCTTGGACAATATACAAAACTGGCACACGTAATTATAAACCTATCTTTCTTTTATTTCAGGCAACTAGGGCCAACTGAGCAAAGACTATGTAGGTACTACCCCCTCTGTACACGTTAAAGAAACAAGTAGGTATGATTATATTTTTTTAGTTTGAATCAAACGTGACACGCTCAGAAAGTACGCTAACGGGACAAAAGGTTAAGTAAACATTAAGGGGAGATTAAAAGTCAAAGTTAAGACAGAACTATTAGTGATTGTCAGTATTGCGTGGGATGATAACATGAAACAAAATGTCGTACACTTAATTAGTTTTAATCACATGCATATTACATAAAAATACTTTTAACAATATAATTTCGCTACGAAAAAAACTCATTAGGTTTAGTCTAAGAACTACGTCCATTTAGAATTTGAGCTTTTCTCGTAGTTTATTTTTTATTTCTACTTTAAATACCTTCTCACAATATTATTGTCTATGCACGTGAATAAAACCTCAATGAAACATATAGTTAGGCCCACTGACCAGTGACGTCACACGCACTTACCTGGGCTTGTCGAAGTCCATGAGTTGCACATCGGCGCCGTAGGACGGTGGCTTGCCGGGGCTAGACAGAACGTTAAACATATTTACCGTGGCTAAGTTCGCGATTATACGCTCGTATGCCGCGGGATTTTTGGGTTAGTGAGTTTAAGAGCTCGTTATATAAAATGGTTGAATGAATTTTGATGATTATTTTGTGTTAGTTGTTGTGTTTTTAAATTTAGACTACGAGACAAATTTAAGACATTAACTATGCCTCGCTTACTTTGACAGCTTTGTTGTATATAAGGTCTTACAAAAATAGAGCACCATATCTTTACAGGTCGTCTAGTACATGCTATAGCCCTAGGGCATTCAACTTTTTTGTGGTGAACATGATCCCTAGCATCTATTAGATGAACTGTAAAAATCTAGTGCACTATTTTTGTTAGACCTTGTACATGCAGAAATCTTATAAAAAAACGTCTGAGGCTATTTCCAAACAGCGCTTTTTATATAAAAAAAAAACTGATTCTATAATCAAAACTGCCCTGCGTATTTTCTCGTAATCTAAACCATAACGAGTTTCAAGATGGCGTCTTTAAGCGCACAATGTCTTGCGTGAAATGATAATGGCATGTAAAAAAAAGGTGTTAAGAGTTCCAATTAAAAAAAATATGTACATTTAGTGATGTGCGATGTTAATGATTGATTAAAGCTAAGTTAGTTGCACACAAATTTATACCTGAAATCGAAGCTTCGGTTCCTAGTAGATACTAATTAGAGAAACTAATAAATACTCACCACAAAACAGAAAGAATATCGATAACGGGACTACTTGATTAGTTTAGCTAAGGTTTTATAGATGGCACTGTTAAATCCATACATGATCCAGATCTAAAGTTTTATCATGCCAGCTACTTATTAGCGAAGTCATCGGTGGTCATTGACCTCGGCGAACTATAAACGACTACGTTCAACTTCAGTCCTCTTAAACGGCTACGGTTGAATTTAACTAACCAACCTTATGAGCAAAAATAACTATTTAACTTAACAGCTAGAATAAAAAATAAATCGATAATTTAACGCATTGCTCGACTAAAAATGTCGATAGCATCACTATTGACTGACATGAGCTATTCGGAAAACTTCGGATTACTTCGGCTAACTTCGGAGACGACTTCCCCAATAACAGCCAGCACTTCATTCACACCACTATATCCCTTATGCCCAAGGTAATAAGGTTCAGTAAGCCTTACCTAGGCCGTTCTAGGTCCATCAGTTGTACGGCAGCCCCATAGGACGGCGGTTTGCCGTTGTTGTATGGTGCAGGCCGGGGTAGCGTACGGCTGGCCTGGCTGCTGCCACCGCTGGAGAGGAATGGAGCTTGTTCTTCGCCGCCGCCGCTGCGTCTATAGGACGATAGAATGGGTTATATTAGAATTATGGAAATTGTAGCCGTGTTATATGTACAGATGCCAGCATATTATTTTCCAAAATAGTCCTTGTATAGCGCATTCATTGTATGCGATATATTAACGTGTATTCAAAGAAAATAATTTTTAAAATTTCCTTGCGTGTCTTCACATATTTTGTTCTTTCCTAGTCTATTTCTATAAGTGAGGACTTGTAATTGGCTTTATGTTGACTAGATAACCAAGTTTTGTTAAGTTTTTTTCATAGCTGTAAGTCTTCCATAGTATAATCACTACATAGTATAAAACAAAGTCGCTTTCTCTGTCCCTATGTCCCTTTGTATGCTTAAATCTTTGAAACTACGCTACAGATTTTGATGCGGTTTAATAGATAGAGTGATTCAAGAGGAAGGTTTAGATGTATAATAACATCCATTTAATAGTGGAGTACTGTTATTTTTGAGGTTTCTAATGTGATGTCGTATAATTTCATACAACGTTCACAGTTTTTCTGTAGTGTATTTAGTGTCAGCATTGCACCCGTGCGGAGCTGGGGCGGGTCGCTAGTAAATAAATAAATAAATATCAAGCTACCCGAACCTGTAAAATTTTCCCATTCAACTTTGAACCATATGCTTCACCGATATAGTAAGTATGAACTTCTTCCCGTACCCCGATAAAACATAGCATATGTCATCCACGAATAACGTAGCCTCCCAGTGATTTCATTTCTTAAATCGGTTTAGTAGTATCGGAGACTTAAAATTTTTTTAAATATATTTTTTTTTGCTCTATGTAATATTGGTGGTAGATATCATTAGTTACTACATATACATATAGGCTGCTGAATAGTTTATTCGGATTTTTCGTTACTGTTTTCCCTAACAATTTGTAATTATATATTAATTATCCGGAGTAGAACGGACATTATTAATTAAGCTGTTTTTCCTTAAAATTTATTTGGCATTCATTGTAGAGAAAAAAGACCGGATAATTAATTAGCTATTTAATAATCATTATATTTATTGGGTACCATAACAATTTTACTAGACCAGATATTTAAATCGTGATGATCGATCACATTGAATTAATTAAAAAAAAAATCGGGGGCACGGCAGTGCCCTCGCCAAGTACTTGTGTTTTGACAGAGTGTCTCTTCACCATGATTACGAAAAAGTAAAAGAAAATACAAATATTGTTAATCCTTAATGATACGTACTTGGTGTTGATGTATATCCAGGCGTGTGAGTCAACCAGCACGATAGCGGTGAATAGGAATCCAGCTGCCACCGCCGCCAGCAGCTGTAGTGATAACGCCTGGAACACAATAGTTACAAACTTTAGCATATAACAGTAATGAACATATGTATATTCAAGAGGATATCACGTGAACTGTCGCTTATTGGCTTATTAGAAAACCCGTGGAATTGAAAGAGTTGGGTAGATGTTTCATTTGTAACCTGTCACCGATCCTATCGCGTATGTTGCCTTTGGCCGCATGATTGTGATGCTGACTGTGCATGCCTGTGCTCACTATAGAAACGCCGTATTCCTTCCGAGACTATTGATACATAACCGTACGGGTTAGCCGGAAGCGGCTGTCATCGTCAGACTTCTAATATGTGCACCTAGGCAGGTGTCCTCCTCCACCACGCGTGTACTGGCTGCAGGGCTGTACGGTAGGTACCTGCAGGCCGGCGTCGCAGGCGGCGCGCGCGGCGGCCACGAAGTAGGCGCGCGCCATGCGGCACTCCAGCGCGCCGCTCAGCGCCACCAGCGCGCGCCCCGCCTGTACTGGCTGCAGGGCTGTACAGTAGGTACCTGCAGGCCGGCGTCGCAGGCGGCGCGCGCGGCGGCCACGAAGTAGGCGCGCGCCATGCGGCACTCCAGCGCGCCGCTCAGCGCCACCAGCGCGCGCTCCGCCTCGCCCGTGCCCGCGCCCAGCGCGCCCAGCGCCGGCTGCAGACCTGACACAATTATACAACACCATTTATAAACACTATAAACTTTACTCGAACCAGTTCTTAACATCCTATAATATGAAGTATAACGACAACAAGCGCAGACCAAACCGCGATCCAAAAACTTGCAGCGCGTACGCAGATGCCACTGGCGCCTCACTCGCTCAAATGTCCGAAGGTTCATAGAATGCGCCGGGATATAAGCGAAGCGGCCACACGACATTACTACGATCCATACGCTTTCTTTTCCTCCTTAAAATCTCTCGCTAGTTAAGATGAGGAGAGGTAACCAGGAGAATCCTTCCTATTGACTCAACACCCTATTAAAAAGAGCCTTAAACAAGTCAACCATTATCTCCAATCCGACACCCTGAAATCACTATGACATTACCAGGATCGTTAAACAGCTGCGGCGCGCCTCGAGCCAACACAGCTAGCGCCTGCCGGACAGCTACGACCGCGCGCTGCGCGTTCCTCAGTTCGGCCGTCAGCACGTTCTCGCGCGATACCTTGCATGATAGGTAATAGTGCACCATCTGGAAATGTTCAAACTTGTTCAGAAAATTATGCCTTACTGAGAGGATGGTTAGTTGTTAGTTTCAGGACGAATATCGTGATTAGGGTTTAATGCCCCGATGAGATTATTTATATAACTTTGGGGTCACTTATTTTTTTCTATGGGAATTCATCAAATGACCCTTCTCCCGCAGCTGGAAGTCCGATTTTACTGATTAGAATCCATTTTTGTTCCTTCTGGAGCTCTTTGTGTGCCAGGGCCGTGGTAACTCTTGTGAGCAACCCGCTGACCCGGCAGTCATGCAGGTCCATAATATTTTAATAGCAATCTCAGACACTCAGTGTGATCAAATGAACTAAATAACATGTACGTACGTCCTGCGGCAAGTTATGCGGCGCATGATGTGCAAGCGCAGCGGCAGGGTCCTGGCAGGCGTCGGCCGCCGCCACCGCGCCCGCCGCCAGCACCGCGCCCGCCAGCCAGCATACCACCAGCGCGCCTAGAGCTCCCACCTAGGAGAGAAGAAAATAAAGTCATTCACCAAGAAAAGAGATCGCCTTAACTGAAAGATATTGCCGTGAACGTCACTATCAATAAGATAGTTTGTTATGCTATACGTACACAGAGCAACAATAAGGCTCGTCGCGAGCGCCGTGCGGCCGCAGCCAGCAGCGCAACGCAGACCGCGCCGCCGCAGCACCAGCCAGCCATACCGCCTGCCCAGCGAGCTGCCTCCCATACCCATGCACGCTGCGAACAAACAGGGTAACACTCATTTATTTTAAAATTGTCGGCCCAATAGATATTGAAGTCAATGTCATATTTTGTGTAATTTTACGTAGTCAATTTTTTTTTCAGTCAACAGACATAATGCTAGATGGAATTAGGACAAAAAACTGGAGAAACTGGGAGTGTCAAACTCTTACTAACTTAAAGCCGTCCTTGTATGCCAAGACATCGGTAACTCTTGCGAACAACCCGCAGAACCGGCAAACCGGCAAAACTGGTAATTGATGTTAAAAAAATCTCACAATCGGTACAGCAGTTTCTTTAGTTGAACTTGGCTTGACACACTGCCGCATGTCTAAATACTTTTATGATCGTTCCGACAGGCTCAAAACGCGTGACAATGTAATCTTTTGGTTTTACCAAAAAAGTTCTGGCACCTTGAAGGGGTTTTAGACCAAAAAGCGCTTTTAACCCATCCACTATTCATACCTTCATAAAAGCATCAAGGTTCAACGCAGCCAGCGGCCGCCGCAAATTATCAGCGGCTGAAGCAGCTGCGCTCGCATTGTTTCGTAGGGCTGACAGCGCTCGCAGTAACGTCCCGAGGGCAGTCTGGTTAGCTACGGGAGCGTCTAGCGCGTCCGCTAGTCGGGCGAGAGGAGCCCGCGCCCGTGAACCCATCGCTTCTTCTAGGATGCTTGACTGAAAAAAAAAAAAAAAACAAAATTACGAATATAATTTTCAATACGGTTACATTTAGTTATACCCTTAGAAAATGCCGACTTCACCTCGTTTTTTAAAAAAATGTGTTGACGAATAAAAGTGTCGATTTCGACCTATTTGCAAAATAAATATCATTTATCATTTAGTCATTTTAATCACATGTCGAATCGATATGCACAAAACACTAAAATTTCAAAAATAAATAACTTTTTTTTAATAACTCGCAGTGATTTTAACCCGCTTGAATAAATAATGCGAACAATTGTTAAAAAAAAAAACCTTACCTAAAATTTTATCGATAGTGTTTCTTGCACCCGTTCGACCCTCCACAGGATTAAGACGACCAAAATGTAACCGTGTAGGTATATACGCTAGCATCGAAGGGTCTGTGACACCAAATGGCTTAACATTTCACAATTTTTTTAAAGGCATAATATCCATAATGTACCTGGTTCTTAACAGTGTTGACTAGCGCAGCCAGCTGGTTGCCGGCCTGGATGCTTTGTAGCATCGCGTTGTGCAGGTCATCGTTGCCGAAGAGGCCCACGCCGATCGCCCCGCAACACAGCACCGATAGGATCATTAATGTTATCTGGGAACCAGCAAGATTTCAAGAGTTGAAACTAACATCACTGATAATATCCGATAGAATATAGTGAAGACTCAAGGGATCACGACCCTCAATAATGAGGAAATCAAAATCGATGTGGAGGATAGTGAAGGCTAAGCCAAAAATTTGTCCTAAATGGCCTACTAGCATTCCTGGATTCCAATAAGCCTTTCAACATTGTAGCTGAACCTTTTTTTGAAATATTATGTCTTGCCTTCATTAGCTAATTTTCTAGGAGACCACAAGTAAAAGGCGAAACAAGTAACCGAGACTTTGATCCTAAATGATGCAACATTCCATGAAGCTTAACAAAAACTTCCCAATTTACACATAAACTTTATTCCTACAAAAAAGTCTATGCACTTTCATATTTACGTAAACGATCCCCCGATCTTTTTGATCTACAAACACTTACAGAGGAATCAAATACATTATCCGACAGCTTATAAACTTTGGAGTTATTAAAAGACATGTCCAAAAAGAAGATCAAAGATCGGTGTCCTAATTTTTTTCCACAATTGGTAGGTAACGGTTCTTTTAATATGAAAAACATAAACAACTGATCGTTTGAACACTTGTTCCAACACGTGGTAGTATCGTCTTGTGAGAATTATTCTGATTGTGTTTGCAGACTATATATAGACCACGATACCCTCTGGGGCGAACATGATGGGTTTATCATTCCTTGTCGGCCAATTGTGCTAGTTGTTTTTGTCATTTGTAAAGACTTTGTGTCTGTGGGGTTAATTTGATTCGGCTTGTACGGACGTAAGCACATCAAGGTCCTACTATCTATCAAATTTCCTTAGTAGACTTTTAAGTTTGTCGCTCAAGCAAAGTTGATTGGGAAATTGTTTCAGTTTCGGGTAGATTAATGTGCTGGAGTAAGTACTTTAATTTGGTCCACTAACACATTAGAACAGATCATCTCAGATTTTTTTTTTCTTAATAAATTGTTACATAGTTCACCACACCTCATAAAACGAAATAATAATCATATTTTAGGGACTGATTGCCAATGAATGGAATATAGCGACATCAATTCTCAACTACGTCCTAAACAATTGGGACTAACTCTTGAAAAATCCATAAAGGAAGGCTATAACCGCTAGCTCATTCTGAAGGTTACAGGCAATAGCGAGTCAGGTAACAATGAATAATAGATAAAAACACGAAAAAGGTTACAACACTCATACGAACGTACAAAGGTCGACGTCTTTTTCGGATAGCAACAAAAATATAACTCGTGGTGGCCTAGTGGTTCAAGCATGAAGCCTTTCGAGTATGAAGGTGCGGGTTCGATTCCAGGTTAGGCATGTACCAATGTAACTTCTCTAAGTTATACGTACTTTCTAAGTTTATCTTGGACACCAATGACTGATTAAAGGTGAAGGAAAACATCTCGAGGAAACCTGGACTATAATGTCTGAAATCACCAACCCGCATTGAGCAAGCGTGGTGATTAAGGCTCAGTCCTTCTCCTTGGGAGAGGAGGCCTGTGCCCAGTAGTGGGACGATAAGTAGGCTGTGATGATGAACAAAAAGTTACATCAAAGATGATGTATCAAAATCTTCTACAAAGAACACACGAAAACTAACTAATTTACGCTACAGTATTATTGAATGAAGCCAATTATCAAATGCTCGCTAATGAGTACAACACTAATTACACAATTAAGGTGTATATATTCCTATACGAAGCGAAGAAAGTTTGCCGGAAGCTATGATCTGTCGATTTATTGTATCCATTGAACTGCCAAAACAACTTCCTAGTCTTTGTGCAATATTTGTTCACGAGTGATATCATGATTTATTTAACAGAGTAGGTACGGACTTATTTACTGTATATTATAAGGTCTAGGAGAGCTACGAATATCGTAACCGCCATGCTCATCAATCGATACACACTTGCTGCAAATCTGATTATACGAACGATTATAATTGTCATAGATCTACGCACCAGCATAAAAACTATATACGAGTATAGCTCTCTTCAATAAATGGGCTTTCTAAGACTGAAATAATTTTTCACATCGGTCCAGGAGTTTCCAAATTAAGGCGTTCAAACAAAAAATAAGACCCTTCAGATTTATGATATTAGTAGGCTCGTAATTAATCATGCCAATTTGACAAGAAACTAGTTAAACATATCTCAAAGGAAAAGAAATCAAAAACCAGAAGCAAAACTGTAACTCGAAGCGTAAACTGACTAGATAAACTCACTTCTCTTTAAAAGTCAAGAAGAAAAGTTGTTGAAAGCTTAATAGCGTACCTTCAAAGCAGTGATACTCCTTGGTGGTCGTTGCTTTCTGTCGCAGCATCTTGTCAGCAGGTATATGAGCAGTACTGTCAGCGTCAGGATCAGCCACGCGCCTGGTATGGACCCGAGGATGCCCAAGCTCTGGAAACATACAACGACATGTCAGAGGTATCAGGAATCCTCGATGAGCAGCTATCAGCTCTGAAAGCTGAGACCTGGTGGGGCAGCGGTTTTTTTTTGCAAGAGTTGACGTGGCCCTGGCACACAAAGAGCTCAAAAAGGAACAAAATTGGGTTTTAGTTCGAAAAAGGTTATACTTGACAAAGTTATCTACCTAGAAATGCAATAATATAAATTTGAGGCAAGGCGCCCTAACTTTTCTTCAATAGATATTTTTATTTTTCGCTTCTACTATTGTTTTAAATCTACATATCAAAAAAGTCGGCCACTCTCACCTCTAGATAAACAGGAGAATTAGGAGCAAACGTGTCGTTAACCCGATGCAGAGTCACGTTGATATGCGGCAAGGCATGCAGCAGCCGCGAGAGACGCGGCGGCGAATACTCGTCCGAAACGCCCGGCGCGCCCATCGCGACCTTTCACGATCACACCTGGACAGGGAATGGGGAAAATATGAATTATTGGTTTTAAAATGCGAACACTTACCAACTGATTGTTTTTAATGGAGATAGAATTACACGCATAAAATAAATGTTTGAAGATTTTTAGAATGCAATTGTTATCAATAATGAGATAAATACTGGCAAGTTTTTGCTGAAGTGACTTGTTTTTCGTTCATGCTATCCAACTTCTCAATTGACAAATAAAATTTAAAATAGGCAACATTAGCACATTATTTATTTATTATGTGCATTGCACAATTCAAAATATGACGTCATTTGTACTGGCTGGACTAACGGTATCTAACATTATGTATTTCTATCTTGTTACCTATGCATGAAAATGTATAAAATTCAGCACACACGTACAATGTAAATGGTTAATTTTAAAAAGGCTTCTAAATCAATAACTGACTTCTCGTCAAATGTAAGAAACATCAGTTTTTTTTTTCTTGAACAATGTGAATGAATTTGAGTCAATCATTAAAATGAGCCAAGACTTCTAATTGCGTACTAAAATTATCATCTATACGCAAACGTGTCACATCTGGTTGCCAACCTCACGCCGACAAGAGAATACCAATCTTCAATTAATTACGTATTAATAACAACAATGTTATGATAGGCCGTTACGAAATAGGTTTATAGGCCTTTTATCTTTTGCACTAGGTCAAACGTAATGCACGCTCGTCTTCCTAAAGATATTACAGCGTATTTACTCTTTGATAAGGCTTAAATTTTCAAGTGTCTTTATCGTTCTAAATGGCTAACAAGTGGTGTAGGAACAGTGGTTTTATAAACATAGCCACAGATGCTGACAGTATTTTGTTGTGTATGACATAAGCAAAGAGGTTATGGTAAATGATTTTTATTTCTATTAATAGGTTACACAAAACACTTTAACACGTCAATTTTTAAAACAAGTTAAGGCCCGTATTTCATGTCATGAGTAACTTGAGAAGAAACACTGAAAAAATTCAAGGGTCACGGTCTCGTTGCGGGTTGTTCGCAATAGTTACCGTGGCCCTGGCACACCCAAACCTTCTGAAGCAACAAAGTGGGTTTTGGTCAGATATCTGACATTCTTTCCAGCTGCACCCTCATCGGGAGGCCCATTTGTTGAATTCCCAAAAAAACGGTTCTTGGTCTCTTTTCAAGTCCAGACATAAATTTCAAAAATTTGTCAAGGATGAGCAGTGTAGTTTCGTATCAAGAAGGTGTGATAGCAATTGGAGTTGAAAGTTTTAATGAAGAAAAAAAATCAAGCGTTATGAAATTGAGTTGTACTTCTCACTTATTTACGCGACTTAAGATCCGAAGGGTAAACCTTTTAAAAAGAGAATTCTGTTTAATCTTTAGCACGTCGTAGACGTCACGTCCTCGAGACGAGAGGGCTTAAATGCACTTAATAGAACAACAGGAATGCAACTAGTTAAAGTGCATTTCAAATAAACTATGACGGGGAGATCTTGGAATACTAAATAGTCTCCAGTAATAAATCGATAACAGAAGGGTATTGACCTCAATTCGAAGAACAGAAACATTGTCAATAAAACGTTTACTTTCTTACAAAAAGCTCAGCCAAGCTAAAGAAGAACAAACAGTAATATCACAGAAACATACGTACACTTAGATTACGAACCGTAATAAATTCACGAGACAGAAAATTTCCCGACAAAGTTTTGATATGTGCGCAAACTTTTGTGAAACCAACTGTGGACATCGTATCAAGGGACTATAAGCCAAACAGCAGAAATAATAACGTTCACTTTCGCTTGGGGAGTTGTTTGCCTGAAATTGATGTCCTGCTGCCTGTGTTCCCAATGTCTCCCGCTTGGAGGATACATATAGATGTAGCTACTTACCGCAACTATCTATCAGTATTGCTGCCTACGACGCCATGGTGGGCCGGACCGATGGTACTTCACTTTCACCGAGAGGACATCTGTAACAAATGATGGGGTAGAATTAATTTATGTTACACTGCAGGATATAGTGTGACTTGCGACGTTATCATAAAGAGCATGGGAATGATACATTTTCGGAGATATGGCGATGGTGCAGGAAAAAATTTAGGGCGAAACAAAGCCCCTTTTCATAATGGAATGTAAAACTAACGCCTACAGGAAAAAGCTAAACAGAAAATAACTGAACACCGTAGAAGTCACAACATACACTACCATCCATTATCATCAATCAGACACACAGTTTACTGAAAACTAACCAACTAATCAATGTCCCGCAATCCCCCAAAATACTACCTCTCAAAGGTTTTCCGTACCATAGTAAAACAATCGGAATGATATACGTAGCAACAAATCGTTCGAGCGTACACCGTCTAAACAAAATCCGACCACACGCAGTGTGTGCTTCGCTGGTTCCCATTAAATGCGCCAACTATGGGCCGTTGTTGGTACAATGTGGTGTTATCGCTACCATTAAAATTATCTCGAATGCATTTCTCAGATAACTAGACACTGTATAAACTAGGAATAACGTGTGGTGGCCTAGGATAGTGTTACGACACCAGGCGTGGATTGTATGACGGAGATAAACTGCTAGTTGTGGAATAATAGCGCTTCAGGTTTATCAGATGAATCCTTTATATGGTAATATTCTTTAAGGTGATAGGACTCTAAAAGCCTGTAGAATAGGCAGCAAAGACGGCTCTAACTTATTCTACCGATGAAGTGTCAAACTCGAAAACAGATATCCACCTACTAATTGTCACTGACAAATTTACAGAGGCCAGCACATCAACCTACCTCAATCAGTTAAATTTCTTTAATCGATTTTCAACCCTATCACAATACCGGAAGGTTATATAATATTCGATTAGTAAAATTTGACAGATTCTGGTAGGTTGCTGGCGTCTGTACAAGGATATTGTCTCCCTCAACCTCAACTAACAATCTAAAGAAACCCATTTTCCTCAACATATCAATGAAACCAGCGGAACATTAGTAAACGCATTAAAATCATAATAATGGGGCATTACGCCGTCAAGCGCTGAGCGGTGTCACGCAACAAATTACATACAATTGAGATGAACGTGCGGCGCCATTGAGCTATTTGCTTGAGCAGCTTTTAATTATAATCTAATGTGATGTGGGAAGCTCTGGATAGAACTTCTTGAAAAAGTCATTTCTTGCTACGAAAGCAGATAAAATTTTCGTCGATTTTTTCCAAATATTGGACGCCGTGTCAAAATTGAAAGAATACCCAGTTATTACGTACGTATTAAATACAATGTTACTTGTACCGGTCATTAAACAAAATAATACAAGCTAAACTGTTATAAATAATATTCATTTATTTATAAAAAAAAAACAGCACTACAGATCGAGGTAGCAGCAAGTATGACTCAATTAATTAATTCGAACTCGAATGATTGAAAAAACTCAAACATTAATTTGATTGCGCCATAAAACAGTCACGTATAAGCATTCCTACAACAAATCGCTTAATAACGTAGCCTAGACCGTGTCGAAAGCTGTGAGGCTGAGTCACAACTTGTTCCACAACTTGTTGACGTGAAAACTACCTTTTTTACACTAACTACTGAACTTGGTCCACATTCCCATGTATGTCTGGTGTAATCTCGACAGGCAGACACTCAGCATTCCTTATTCCAGTCCCTTACCGTGTGAGAACTTAGCAGGCTATACCGATTATCCAATTAAAGATGTTGATATTATTTGCAATGGAACCAGTTTGGTTTTCACGAAGGCAAGACTTGGAACATTTATTGACACAGCTACAAGATATTGTATGTAAGTCGTCCAATTTTGCATTAACTGGCTGGCAAGTGATTTGAGGGTTTTATGTGACAAAATCTAATGAAAAAAAAAAAACTAGTTAGTGCAAGTTGGACCCGCGCACAAGGGACTCCGTACCATTATCCCTAAAATGGCCAAAACAATCATGGTTTTTGGTGTGTTTGTGGTATATGGTAATGGATATTATTTCGATATTCAAGTAAGAAATATACGCAATATTTTGTTATTTTTTTAAGGATAATCAATTATTTAATCAACCCATATATTATCACGGTTCAAGAGATCAAGGGACCCGTTTAGCGCTTTGGATAAAGAACCCTTAAAACTAAGCCTGGGAATCAAGCATAATGGTAATTGGATTTTTGTGTCAACGTAAATCTACCTGGAGAAATACATAAAATTTATTTCTAAAAAGTCTAAACAATCCTTTTGTCCCAGTTCAAAGATCTCCTTAAACCCATTTATACCATGCTTGATTTAGCAGTAAACGGGTTGAACAGTCTCAATATACAGACAGACAGTTAACCCTATCCTTTTCTAAAAATAGACAACGCTGTATTCATGCGAATAGTTAGAAGTACTAAAACTAGATCGATAGAAAGCTTCAGTCGCGTGTATGGTCTCGTAAACTTTTATGGCGAACTTAAAACAGCTAACGTTGGTACAGCTCCGTACTTCACCACTGTTACTTGTTCAGTCATATTTCATGGGAATAATGGCAAAATGCATCACAATGGAGAGTTGAAGGTTTCTGGACATACCGGGAGACTAGGGAGAGATCTTAGTTCGGCAGCCAAAAAGCATATTTTGAGGAATAATGGAATTTTTATCTTATATGGCCACACTTGGAGAATAACTCAGAATTAAAGAGCTTTATTAAAATAAAATGATTATTACATAGAATTCTTGCACAAAATAAACCAACCTGCCGTGATCAGTCAGCAACGAACCCACTACTCCAAAAGATACTGAAGCCGACGTAATTGTTGAGACATGGGAATATCAAGATTTTCTTAAATAAGTAACAACGCATCTGCAAAACTGTTAATATTGCTTACAGATATTTTTACAAAGGCACTGACTCAAGAGAAACCTTCAACATAAATTAAAATAACACAAAAATTAAAATTCCAACAGTTTCTTAAGGCACAACACTATCAGTTTTCGCACTTCGCCAACCAAAGCCATTACAACACAGCTCAGGGCGAATAAAACAATAACATTGCATTATTATCCAATCGATATTGACCTATACAGGCTCACGAGTCACGACACTGCAGTAATAATGTTATCATGAGTCGAAACATTGTTGACTGCAGTGGATAGACTTGGAGAAACTGTACTTTATGGAAACCACCATTTGGCGTACCTACGTACAGACATCAGGCTACCCGAAACTGTCAATTTTTCCCAATCAACTTTGAACTTTATGCTTCAGCGATAAGGTTGAAAATGTACTAAGGAAATTTGACAGATTGTTGTAGCCTGATGTGCTGGCGTCTGTACATAACATATTGAGGGCGCCAGGAACTTTGACCTTAAAGAGATCGTGTCAATGCACGAATCCCTCTTGGTTCTTTCAAACTAATATTATAAAGATTCCTATATTTTTGGGATTGATCGTACCCCAAAGGCTCCGAAACTACTCAACCGATTTGACAAATTCTGTCACTGTTTGGAAGCTACACTATCCCAAGATGACATATACAGGCTATATTTTATGCGAGTACAAAAAGTGCTCGAAGGAGGCGAGTGACACAGAAACAGCTAGTACATTCTTCCATTTTTATCAATGAGATATTTTGGTATTTTTAAGGAATGTCTCTATGTAGGAAAACAGCAAAAAGATTTTGTGACGTTGCAAAAAATCCGCTGAAAGTTTTCTCCGACATCAATATTTCCTGGATGTTAGTTTCGACATGACATCACGCGAACGGAACTTAACACAAATTCCAAAATGCGTTACCAATGTACCATATCCGCACATTGTTCCCAGAAATCAGAGCGAACCGTGGAAATTGGAACATCTGCCAATCTTTGATGTCAAATGAATAGAAAACTCCATTATGTTCGCTTTATAGAAATGTTCGGCGAAATTAGATGCGATCGAACACCTAATGTATGCTTTCAAAGAGCTCTCGAGAGAGCGACCTCTCGTCGGGCATTGTATGACTCACTAGAGCTACGAAAGTTGCTTAACGGATAAAACAACAAGATATGACTCTTGTTTCTATTAAAAAGTGTCTGAATGCCTTTTAATATCTAACAAAGTGTCTGGCCAAAATTAGCCTTAGCAAACGAGTGCAAGTTGTATGAACGTACCAAATATAGAATAGGATATTGCACCATATGTACCGAATGCTCGCCTTTGTGGAGAGGTATACGAAGTCAAGTCAGAGTTGTAACAAGTTTGGTGAGCTTAATTCGAAAGCATATGTCATCATAACATATGAGACTGACCTGAGCTAATCGATGCTGAGATCTCAAGTGACTGATAAGAATACAGTTAATCAGGTATGACTTTGCGAGAAAAGCAGTGGATGTGATAATAATATTTATTTAGTAAATAACGGTATGCTAGGGAAGGGATCTTAAATAAAGTGATATTTAATATTAAGGAGCATTTAATCCTTAAATTTAGATGGAAAGCAATAACATTTCAATGCAATTTAAGTCCTTCGAAAAAATAAGTAACTAAAAGAGGAAAAGTTGGAATCATCTTCTGCGATATCAAAAAGAAAATCCCAGAATAACAGCAAAACAGAACGTAGCCGTGATTACCTCAAACTTAACCTTTTAATATATTCATTCAACCATGAGTAAACACTGAAGTTGCGTAAAATCCTGACGCCTATAAGAACAGAGACATAAACAACAAAAACAAAAGACCCGTGGGTTGTCATAACCGAATTATTCTTTCAAACAATGCTCACATTAACCTTCAATTTAAGCGCACCCAATCAATCAGCGTTGGCTATTGTAGGAGATAATTATCGCTATTACAACCTATTGTCTTTAGAACTTTCTACTTGACTGGACAATCATAAAATGTGAATGCTGCGTGGTTTTTAGTGAAGCTTTTAGTTAGAACTACTAGTACCCTAGGCTATATAGGGACTACCATTTAACACATAGAAAAGTGGCTGAAACCTAATAACTTCCTATTACCATCATCATTCTCTTGCTTTTATTAAAATTTTATTTGGGGTCGATGCAGCATGTCTTTTCTTTCATTCTATGTCTGACGACATCTCATAAGTGGACATTGCCATAAAATCTTTCACACATTCCATCTATCACTTCTAAGATCGTTCTAAGTATACCTATATTCATCCACGTTCATGTGCATATATTGTCTCATCAAATTCACTCTAATTACTATGCGTATTGTGCAAAGCATTGCTCTGATGTGGTTCACTTTTACAAGCAACTAGCTTCTGGCTGCGTCGTCGCCCACATGCCAATGAAACATAGCTTAGAATCCCCTCGTGGGATGAAGTAGCTTTCTAAGCGTGAAAAAATATTCTCGAAATATTGGTACTTGTTTAGAATAATGTATATGTAAAATTAAATTTGAACTATGACAGTTTGTTATAAAGACAAGGCAACAATAACTCGCATTGTTAACATTTTGTAACACAAATTCGTCTGCCGTTGTTATTTTGAATGCGCCTTCACTTATTCAATCTTATCTCAGAAACGCATCAAAGTTCAAACAAGACAATCACTTATTTTCAAAAGACACAGTTTCAAGTTTATCAAGTCAGTGAATCAAGTCTTTTTGAGGTTCGCATTTACCGTGATCTTTTAAACGTCGCCGCGATAACATTTCAATGTGACGTTGAAAAATTTGAGCAAATTTTAAAAGTACCGCAACTTTGTTTATTCAATAAACTGGCCTAATCGCATAGGTTGATTGGAGCTGTAAATTGAACTGGGACACTAGTGTCACCATAAACTCACGTGATGGACTTTACTGTGCCAGCGGCCGAGTACACAAATTGCCAGCCACGTAAAACTTAGTAGGAAACCGGCGCAAAGTTGTAAAGTGACATACTGCATGAGCTGTCTTATAAAGTGTGAAAATTTACTCCCCGGGCACATTTGGCAACGTGACCCCGGAGTTGGCTGGCGACCAACTCTGCCAAATGAAATGCTATCAAAACAGCCGGCCCGTGAAGCTGTGTGATGACGTATCTTAGAGTCCCACGTTGGGGACGTTCAGTATACTTGGCACGAGTAGGTTCATAAGCAAAACCAATATCAGGCGCAGTTTCAATTTTATTAACCTTTAAAGTAAAAATACTGTAGTATGATTTAGGGTCTGCGGTGGGAGATTTTTCATCAAAATCGGTTTTAAGTCATAAGCTGTTTTGTCAACATTGGCACGTGATTCGTAGCTTAAAAATAAAAAAACACGATCACAAAACATACGAGGTGCTAAGAGGGGTAATATTACAAAAAGGCTTATATTTTTATTTGCAATTCCTACAAACTTGACACAAAAAACCCATCATCCCATCTTTCATACTTGTCACAATTTTCATACACAATTCTCACTACAATTTGTCATTGTTCCCTCAAACAAGTTGTCCACTCCAAGTGCTCGTATGTCAGTTTTATGCATCGCAAATGGTTTTGCGACATCAATACACTTGCGGCCACATACAAAGCTATCGGGAACACGACAGACCACAGGACGCCTTTTGTGATACCATTGTAGCTATTTGGCCATTGTGAATCTGTACACGTGTTTCTAATAGTAATGCGTACGTGCTGGTCATCAAACATGATTACTGGATTGATTTAAGTGTATGTCAATGTCGGTAGTTGATCTTCATATTTGTTTACAACCTTGCGTTTCTTGCCTTTGTGTCCTCTGCCCAGAGTTTCTTTAGCGGCCCGAAGGAACATCAGGAGTCAATAATTTCGTCCAGTATTTCCTGAAGCGCATTCAAGCAAACAAACTCGTCAGCTTTATTAGTATAGATTTCAAATCAATCAGATACGAATGGTTTGATTTATGTATCAAGCTGCAAATATGATTCATTCCAGGATTTCCCAGCGAGCGAGTGTTTCTAGCGGTCGATACTGCGTGATGTAAACACGTACAATTTACATAAAATAAACGGCAGAAATAAAGACTTATACAGGCCTTTTGACTACTTCTAGTAATGCGTTTATAATTGTTTCGATATAAAGCGTATTTGTGTTGAACTGGTACTGAAAACGTAATCGGGTTAATAGAACGACTGAAATAGACCATTTGGGTAGTTGAACAATAATTTAGACAAAGAAAATTGCCAAGATTGTGTTTTACGATAAAAACTTACAAATTGGAAAGTAAATTTCCATAGCAGTAAAAGGTGGGAGTGACGCTAAAAAGCAATTGGAGGTAAAATACGATATTGGAAAACGAACTAACACACGAACAAATAAACTCATCGGTGTAATGCACCAAGCTAATGGATTAACAGAATCGCTGCAGTGGACAGATGACGGACACTCGGCAGATAACGTCCATCCGATGACGTCACCGTCCGGCATGTATCCGGACACCGGGCACCGGACGCTGAAGTACAACTTTATGCAGCGGGTGCCAAGTTTGGCAACTTTATTCTCAGTAGGTTAACTTGGCAATTTTGGGTCAAAGGAAGGATGGCTAATAGTTATTTGGGTAGAATAAATACCACGCTGCTGCCAGAAAGCTTTGGTTACTATTGTAAACAACAAATTAAGTTCTATGATCGACAGATTGAATGAGTTTGTAAATAAATAAAGTAAAAGTAGGTAAGCAAAATGATTTTTGATTGATCCCCAAACAGATAGAGAGATAAATATTTTCGAAACACAAGGCCGAAACCTATTTCCATAATGAACCAGCACCTTTCAGGTGAACTAAGAATTACCTCCGGAAATCTAAACGGGTGCCCTATTTAACTTAAACAAGCGAACCGTACTAACATAACAGAGGCCGAACAAACTTTAACAATATGTGGAGTACATAAAACCGTGGGTAGGCGGAACGCTTGCAAATTTAAACGGACAACAGCGAATATTCATAGGAACAGTCTGACGGAACTCGAGTAAAAATTCAGTGGGAGTTTACATCTCAATTTCATAGCATACCTATCAATAATAAGTAATAATTAATAACATATCTCCTAAAGAACTTACTCAAATAAAAGCAGTATTTGCAGTATCAGGCATTCAGTCTTTCCTTTCCAAAAGATTAAATTTTTTAGGTCTCGGAATACGAAACCATCCGCTGCGGCATCGTAACAAATTGATTTTATTTCCACGCCTTCTTCCATGCTTTTAAAACATCTCTGGGTGCATTGCAGATTCCATTGAATTTATCCGAAACTAAATCAATAAGGTAGTCTTGATCCTTTGAAATGAATCAATTATACCGTCTACCGTCCGTTCTATGTTTGCAATTTGATACAGGGTCTTCGTTTTGTATAGATGTCTTATCCCCTTAGTTCCCTGTCAGTCGTTCGGTGCGGAGTTGCGGACCCTCTAAGGAAATCGCAACGCACTGCCAACAATCTAATTATAAATCAATTGTCTTGTTAGGAGCCGCCGCCAATCCGGCGGGGCCTAAGAGCTCAATTTGTAACTACGCCCAGCAACTGTTCACTCTAACCTAGTTCTGCTCGCGAGGAAGTTTCCAATCAAATTTTAATGTGTAGTCAAGGCGATGTAATTGAGTTACCTGACCAGATTCTGTGTCGCGTCTGGAAAACAAACCGTTTAATTGAGACTGTTGAGACGCTGGGTATTACCACCTCCATAGCCTATTCAAACATATTCTGAACACTGCAAGCAGTGTAATGCATTAAAAATGACGTCATACGTTCCATTATTGAATCGCAAATGGGCTTTATTGTAGTTTACAAAATGCCAGCGTAGGTTTCATTTATCAAAAATGATGTGCAATTCTACTTCGTCAAAAATCCTCTTATTATTTCAAACCAGATCGTTTCAAAGTAACCAACACCCAAATAATTAATTAAAACCAAAACCGAGTAAGCATCATTCAAAACTACTTTGGACGTAATCGTCTTAATTTGACGGTATAACTTGCAGAGCGTCTGGTTGTCGACTTCAAGGAGATTAATATTATTTATTTAAGTTTCAAAGTGTGATTCGATTTCGTTACTTGTATCGTTCATTCAAATGATATTGCGAAACAAATTAATACTCAAGTCCAGGAAATTTAACTAGAATTTTGGATGTTCAAGGGTTTTGAGAAAATTTGCGAGTCTTGTTTTCATTGACATCAAACAGCGAAAACCCTAAGGCAGCACTGTCGTGACGGTATGTTTGTTTGGGATATTTGCACAATTACACAATACCAGCTGCTTATGATTATTATTCTTTTATAACTTAATAATCCTATAACAAGTCATTTTATTGCAGTAAACAACTAAATTAAATATTTCTTTCATGAAGGTCATTATATTTTTCAGTACAACAAGGGTGATAATGTCGACGCGGAAAGAAAAGTCCGAAACGCTAATTAAAAATTTTTGCTAATATTTTATCAAGAGCCGCGAAAATAAATTGCTCTCCGCGTTTTTAATGGTTACGCGCATGCGTACTTAAGTACAATAGCAGATTTAGAAGTGAGAAATATGGGGCTATTTTTTTTATAATGATATTATGATACTAAATTAGTTTACACAGAAGGAGGTTATATACCAAATAAATAATGTTAGTTTCAACCAGGATTTAATGCATAAATTATGCAGTCCAACCCATCCTTTCAGTTTCAATAAAGGCCCATGTTTGGGTGCCATTAATACATAATAAGTTGGCACCCAACATGGTACCCACTTGATGAAAGTTTGGAATATTTTAAACCGCAATACAGTTAGCTGAATTATGCATGCTTCTAATTTTTGTTCTGACACAAACTATAGGCCCGTAAAGTATTTTAATTTTTGAAAATACCTATATTTCAAGGATAAGCGATCAGCATTCCCCTAACATAGCCTACTCTACACACTACTAATAGACCAAAACTAAAAAAACTATTTTTACTCCTACTACAGCGTATTCCATTACTATCGAACACACGTGGTGATGGCATAGTACCGGTGAATGGAACACGTGGGGTAGGCGCGGCCGCTCAATACAGCGGAGGCTGCGCGCTGAGCCCGGCCCGGCTCTGGGTTTGCGAAACCAGTGTTACTTGACCCACCCTGTGCCTGAAGCAAGACGTCTGACGGCAGCAGGACATGATGTTTGGACATGATTTCAAATAGAAATGACACAGACGGTTTTGTGTTTTGATGTTGCAGTCCAAAATTAGAAATGTTACAGCGTTAAGTTTTACAGAATAATTTCGTAGAGTTGAGGAGACGATAATGAAGAAATATACAATTCAGAATATATTTCTATTGAATGTATTCAGAATTCCGCTTGGATATACATATTATAATTCGTTCCTCGATCTTTATCCACACACTGTTTTGTGTAAGAATAAGAGACATTAAACAACTGGCATTCAATTATTCAATTTTAAAATGGCGACGGCCTTAAATAGCTCAAACGAGAGAAACTCGAGACCGATTCGCCGAACACCACAGGTCAACGTAAACTGGTGACAAAATTACATCACCACTGTAAAATGATCTACGGAACCGTTTCAATATCGCAGCGTATATCACATGGCGAGAGGTCTTGATTGCTAGTCGAATAATTATATATATGTAGGTTAGAAGCGTTTAATTGATGTGCCCTTATTAAAGTGAGGATTGAAATGGGCTCTGTAGAGGAATTGAAAGGAGACTGAAAGTACGGTTAGCCTTTGTTTCTTTTGCGTAATAAATGTTTTTTTTTCAATGGCGCAGCTGTGTTTATTCAAGTGCTTTTGTTAAGACATATATGTATAAATTCATTAAAAAAAATATTCGACATGTAAAGACACGTTGTTCTTAATCTATTCCCAATAAAGAAGTTTCAAAATTAAGTCAGCTCATTTTTTATGCAAGAAATTAATCTCATTTACATGTATCTAGATTTTTTTATCAACGGGACTTTCCTTAATATCATAACTATTATAATTATAGACCGACACTAAATACAAGCTTAAGCCATCCATCTTGTTTTAATTTCACTTGCGACTGAAACAATTTGCATATTTATTTATTTACATCGATGACTTATCGTTATTAATCATGTTTAATTAATGTAAATCCAAACGTCTGAGTAAGAGTCTTTAACCTCTACATAAAACCTCAAGAAAGTCAAAACAGTGCATGCTGAATGTCCTACCTACTTCATATCATTTAAAATGCTTTTTATTTTTGCATCAACCAACTTAACCAATCAATCTAAAACAATCAACACTAATCCTAGTTTTATTCAAGCACGTACATTTTAATGGTCACGTTACACAACAAGCCAAAATAAGAATAAAGAATAAAAGCAATCCATTGAACGATTTCAGTCAATGCGATACCCATCTCTCCGGATCAATCACGGATAGTTACATCAAACAGCTGTTTATCAGTAGCTGTGCCGCAGAGCAGACAGATGCAGAAGATTTTGTGTATAAAATTACAGGTAATAAATATAAAGGGGTACCAAATAAAAAAAAGACGAAGTATTATTACTTACGTTCGACCTACTAAGGCAAACGTATTGCAGATCACAGTAACCACGTGTAGGGGAAATAACCGCGAGACACATCAAGCTGGAGACTAGGCAATATGGGACAAGCTGGGTAAACATTACCCCATGACCTAAATTATAATAACATTGAAATAGCAGATAATAACAATGTATTAAATTGAAAATACTTCTGTCACTACACGGGACAGGTTTTCTGTAATTCTTATGTATTGACTTTCCCATCTGTAACAGCAGCGCTGAAGGACCAAGAGCCACTCTCTACACGACATGTCGAGCCGAGAGCTGTCCAATAAACCTACTTGTTTATTGCCTAGCCCGAGCTCGAAGGCGATAACGGCGCGGGAGATAGGCGTTCGCGACGGGATGGGACGAAGGACCAGATAAAGCCTTTAGCCTTGCCTTTTGTACAAATGTTTAGTGTTATCATATCCGTGGGAGCGTGTAGCGTTTAGCGATACATTTTTTGTATTATTTTAAGTGTAAAGTTTTAGCTTATGAATATCTAACGCAAGAGGTTTAGGGCCAGTTTCATAGGTTGCTGATAAGTTCCAGATAGTTTACATGGCAGATAATTTCATACAAATTTATCTGGTAGATAGTGGCTATTCGTAACCTGTGCAACTGGCAGAGTATTAAATTGTTGGCCCTTTTTGTTTTCCCACTGCAAGATACAGAGGGCTCTTCTCGTTCTCTTCACAGAGGCGTACAATGCGTATTGGGGATTTCAGACATTAAATTCCAGGTTTCCTCAAGATGTTTTCCTTTACCTTAACTCAGTCTTTACCGTCCAATACACACTTGGAATAGTATTGATGTATGAATGAAGTCTCATGAAGTAGAACTACCTAAAAACTGCATCCATGATTTTTTGATTATTGAGACACTGAAGCAGTGAACTGTATTTATTTTTTGGTTTTGGTGTTGGTAATACCTGTGTTGGAAACCATCACCACTTTCCCACCTATTCAAATATAAAACTAATTCATCAATATACAGAAAAGTTCGCTCACAGCTTGCATCTCAAACCACATTAATATCCATCGACCCATAGCGACATACACTACAAAAGTCTGTATGTTTATCGTCACAACGTCAAATAAAAAGATTAAAACATCGATTGCTTGCGAGCGACCTACAAGAGCTTTTTAAACTTACACTGTGTTTGTATTCATCGATTTTGTTTTAGACGAGCAAACATGAAAAATAACTGTTAGGAGCGGTTACTTTAAAGGTTGAAGTTTATCGAGTTGTTCTTCACAGCTATTCACAACTAGAAGGTTTGGTATACTATACTATTTAATTTTGTTTTTACAGACGCCAGAAGGTTAGCCTACCCGAATTTGTAAAATTTTACCAATCGAATACTAACATTCCGGTATTGTGATAAGGTTGAAAATCTATTGAAAAAAAATGACAGATTGTCGTAGGTTAATGTGCTGGCGTCTGTACATGACTGTTGATTTATGGGTGGACATTTCAGATTCTTGTTTAGTTGAAAAAACAATCTCAAAGTTTTTTTTATTTAATTTTATCTTTATTCCAAGATACAGAAATATATTTTGAGAAACATTGACCTAGGTATCAATTCCACTGTTATCATGCTTAATGGAATCGTAAATAAATTTCGACTAATACTGCTTCGCTATAAAATGATACTCTCTCTTTAGTGTCCCTCAAAGATAATTTCGCTGTACATTAATATCGTAATATGAACTTTAATACGTCTGTTTAGGTCATAAAACGCATTGTGATTTCGCAAATCGTAAAGTTCTAATTTTGGATCTGAGCAACGAAAGGTTTTCTATAGGGACTAGGTAGTGTCTTTGACAGTTACAAACCAATCGAATACAGGTACATATTCTCTAAAGAAATTAAAACGTACTGTAGATATTTACCTAGTCCACATTTGAACTTTTAATTAAAATTCAGTAATTTTATAAAGTCAACCAATATTTGAATTCTGATAAGTTTTAAGATCGCGTGGTTTTAAATAACATTAAATGTAATAGGTATCCAATAAACCAAAATAAAATTTAATACCTACTTATTCATAATGTTATTCTGTTCTTATACATACATCGATTGAGCATAGTATCATTATTTTTGCGGCAAAGTCTACAGCCAAGCATAATTTTTGCATTGAACTTGGCTCTCCTTTTTATAGTTATGTCTATCAGCTACTCCAAAAGGTCAAAAACCTTAAAAGGAGGTGCAAACCCTCAAGCCTTTCTATAAGCTCTTTACTATTTTAGCTCGAGCTATCCGCCGCGAAGGACCAGACGCCAATAAATAAAGAAGAATGAACACATTCGACCTCTGTTATATTTACGACCGTAATTTATAAGCAATAGGCGAAAATATCTTTCACAGAATACCCTCGGGTATATAGAATTTTTCCTCAAAACCAACTGTTATATGCAGATGAAGTTCCCCCTCGAATCGTAATAAGTCATTCGAAGTTAAATGTTGCTTGTCCGTTTCAATGGAAACTGAAAAGTATGACACAAGCGAAGCAGCGAAAATAATGTCATGGAGAACAGGAAATGAAAACTCCTCTTAGCATGTAAATAACAAAAAATATAGCAGCCTAGAATGTTGAACCTCGTAATATTAAGAACTAGTCCGCCAGCGGTTTTAGCGTCCCACGGTATATACTCGTTGAATTTCTCCATAAACAAAACACGGAAATCATTTTTCAAATCGTTCTATACATTAGCGCGTTCAAGAAAACAAACTCTTCAGCTCTATGACATTACTTAAGACTTCAGAATAAAATATTAATGTACAAAAAACGCCTCTATAAAATTTAGTTTCCTAGTTTAGACAAAGGCATCACTCAATCCCACTGCTAACTTAAAATCTAGGTACTTCCAAACATTCCGACATTCATTAATTTGCAAATCCATATTACCGTTGGGAGCTTTCTATCAAACTTCTTGGTACAGTCACTGCACAGTTCTTCGAAATACCTTGACTCACCGGTGACGGACCATCGAGAACGGCGCCTAAGAACTCAATTATAACAAAAAAATCCTATTGTACCACAAATTGAACGCACATTTTTACTTTTTAATCGCTCAGCAGACTTTTTTGCACAATGCCAACGCCGTCATTATAGAACGATATCTATGAAAGCAGTCGTTCGAATTTCGAACGAGCACGAGGAAATATTTCCAGCCGGTGTTTTATTGGAATATTATGGCTATTCGAGTGTGACTCGAAAAATCGACTATTTGAAAATAATATTGCCTTCTAAGGCACAAATAGTACTTTTTGTGTTTTATAAATATTATTATGGAGATTACGTAAATAAATGTGTCAAAAAACATATCGTTAACAAAGCTGGCTCTTCTTATGCATTTAAGGAATGCGAATAATATTTCAAAAATAATAGTGTCAATAGCTTTAAATTCGGAAGCACTTACAAGCTGTACCATCGAAACTGACATCGAACCTTAAAAAAAAAACATAAAACCAATCGAATAGAATTATGTAAACGTTTCATAATAAATTAATATATTCGAGTCAAAGGAAAACCGAATTCTAATTTGAAACGATTCAGCAGTCATACGATAATTTATGGCATCGATACAGGCTGGAATTTTCGATTCGAACTTGATCTGTCATCAATATCGATTTGATTTAGAAGTGTATGTTCAGATCGTGACATTAGGGATATTCGTCTCACGTAATTCGATTTATTGACGAAACAAGCGAACCGAAACAGAGACAATCGAATGGAGTACCTATCATATAAATAACGCTACTAAAATACAGAATAAAAACATGTAAGCATATAACAACAAACATTAATATAGAAAATAACACCAATTCATTCGATCAATACCGATTATTTGCCAGAAAAAACACGACCTCGATTAAATTAGTTAAAAAAATAAAATCAAGACAAAAATTTGTTTAAAACTGCGAAACAAAAGACGCGTGTGTTCTGTTTTCGAAAAGCACAATACATAATTGTTATAATAAAAAAAAAAAACTGGAAACGCTGCAGGCATTAAATGGCATAAGTCAAAGAATGGCCGACATAAAACCGGGATCCCTGAGTCACACGGTGACTCACGAATCAAAAAGAAGCCTTAAGAATAAGAAAAACTTGCTCAACGCACCGCTTCAAGGAACGCATAAAATAGTGAGCCCTGTCGGCAGCTGTCAGCAAATATTAATTGCAGATAGAATTAATTTATATTTCTCTTGGAAGATCATAAAATGATAATGAAATAAAATACCGCATTTTTATTGCAGCTTGTAATCTACGTGAAGTTATTCAGAGATGATAAATAACATTTTCAGCTAAGGACCTGTTCCACCGGTTACGGATAGTCACTACAAACCAGATAAATTCAAAAATGGAACAGAATTTGTTTTAAATTATCTCACAGATAAACTCTCTGGAACTTATCAGCAACTGGTGAAACTGGCCCTAAGTATCCACATTTATTTTTACTCCGCTGAATTGAGATACATAGTGCGTTAATTCACTGAACGAATTGTGCATATGTCTAATGGCGGATGTAATCTATAAAATGTGACACATGAGAGAACAACAGTTTATTCGACTATCAAAAAACAAGTTATCCAATTATGAAAACAACTAGCAACACCCGGATAAAAATAGCCTTTGTTTACCGAGGATAGCGTAGCTTCCCAACAGTGAAATAATAAAGTAGTTACCTATTCAATTCAAACAAACAATCAAATCTTTCCTCTGTATAATAGACTAGCGACCCGCGCCGGCTTCGCACGGGTGGACATTTTCGACGCCTTACTCCACAATTTTCACTACCACGAAAAATCCTATCTATTTTCCGAGATAAAATATAGCCTATACGGATTCGTAAGAATCCCTCGAAGTAATGGTAAAAGAAATTTTGAAATCGGTTCTGTAGTTTTTGAGCCTATTTAATACAAACATACAAAAATACAAAGGTTTTCTCTTTATAATATTAGTATAGAAGTATAGATAAAATAATTAATCAGAAAGTCAGAAACCAACTTAAATTCGGAAGCTTTTGTGTTTTGCATAACCCCACGACTTCCGAGGTTGGGTCCAATATGCCTTTGTCCCGGCTGGCCTTTTGCAGGCCTCGCCTAATGGTCAAGAGATAACAAATTTACATCTACTGGGATCAAGTAAATGCGTCGGCCGAAACATCAACGCGTAAATCGCCACCATTTACTTTATGTAGCAGTTGGAACTAGCGATAACTATGTGAGAGATGGGTGAAATAATACCCCACATTGGGTATACAAATAACGTTTATTTAATTAACTAGTTACAAATCAACAAACAGTATCAAGTTAACTATATATGTATATAGTTTTATTTTGAGCAAATATTGAGTACCTATTTTAATATATTTAATATTCATACTGTAATTTTACCAACTGATATTTTAATCGAAAATCGGGCTATCATTGCAAACTGATATTCGTACTATTAAACTTAATTGGTCGAAGTGTCGTTTTAAAAAACACGTAAACGCTATCTCTCGTAAAATATCCATTTTAAAGAGTTAATTTCTGTAATGACTGCCGAGTCGTGATTGAAAATGTATCGCGTAGAGTAAAGCAATGAGTTTTAACAGAACGTATGATGTTAAAGCCTTTTTTTAAGTGGCAAATTATCAAATGAACCCTCTGTGGATGCAGTTAGAAGGAGTATCAGACTTCTTCTGACTAAAACCCAACTCCTTCTGGAGCCCTTGTGAGACAGGAAAGCGGTAACTCTTGCGAACAAACCCGCAGCCCTTAACCCTATACATACTTAAGGAATATTTCTTTAGTGCTCATAGCTACATAGTTAGAAAGAAACTTAAATCAACTTTCGTTAACTCTGCAAAAAAGACCAACCTAAATGCTAGAAGAGGTCATCATATAGGTCATTAAATTTTACTCGTCTCCTGTTAAAAACAGTTTCTGGAATATACAAATATACTAGGCTACCATAAACATTGGAGGGTAACAAAATATGAGCGGCATGTAAGCCTTTCAGCGGCCTATTGATTTAATAAGCGAGTAAAAGCCACGCACTCTATTTTTCAATTTAAGGAAGGAATTCCAGAAAATTCGAGAATATTTAATAACGGCCTTTCGGTGTGGCAGGTTTTAAAATAACGGCATTCATATATCGATTTCTCTTACAGGTTTTATGAAGCAATACTGCAGTTAGAATCGATAAAGTAACGATTATTTTAATCGCACATATAATGCCAGTTGATTTAGTATCGACCATTTTCCCTTGAGGCCCTATCACACAAGCTCAGTCATAAAAGTAAGAGGCGCTATTGGGAATAAAATTGAACACATAATATCATATTTCTTTATGCTTTTCACAGTAATGGATCATATTTTCAAATTCATAAAGTTTAAATTAGAAATAATTCTGTGACCACTTAAAAGCTAAGGAAACGCTGAATGTCAAATGAGATAGCTTTTTATATTATTGAAATCCATAATATAAAGATGAATCGTTGAATGTGTTGCTAAACACAAATCTCTAGACCAGCTGAAGGATCGGTCTTACTAAGAGAAAAAAAAATCTACAAAATAAATAAAAATCTATCAATCTGTAGTTAGGCAGCACAAAGATCGCTGGGTCAGTGCGTCCTTTATAAAATACCTACAGTTAAATGTATTCACGGGCACCATTGCAGATGCTTAGCAATATTCTCTGTCACCGGCAAACAGAAAACAACCACGAATTCCGTGTAGGGTTTAACATTTCTCTAGAATGATAGTATACAGATATAATTCGCTTCTAAAAGAGATGGCTGATACCAGATAGTTTATAAGTTTACGCTATTAGGGATAGGCCTAAGTTTACGTGATAAGCGAATATGATGACTTACCTACCCTAGCTTAAGTAGGTATTTACGTAAATCAGAATAACTTCGCCCTTACTATCATCGATAACAAGACCAGTCACACACAATATGTATACTGTCTACTAATGATATTAGCAGTGTTGACATTGTACTTCGAAATTCCTCAAACATATTTGCTTGTAAATAAGACATTTAGGCAGGCGCCGTCTCCAAATAAAGGGTGCTCTCTCCCCACAATTTACTAACTTCTGTTGTAATTTAAGCGCAAAATATGTTATTCTATGAATAAAGAGCTCCACGCATAACATTTTCGTACTTGTATATGTACATACATATGTTGTTAATAATTAACGTATCTTAATTCAACGCGAATATAGGGGTATATTGAAAATATTTTTAAATAAAATAATAATTAAATTAACCATTTTAATTTTCACGCCCATAATATTCGTGTCGAAATTTGGTAAGCATCATTTCAAGCTGAAAAAAATCATTAAATACATACTCCATAGCTATCATATTATATACAAATTCAAGAGAGAAAATTATAGAATGAAAGTATTAAATTACAAAACAATCAATATTAACTTGTTAAACAATATTTGTTCGTTACTGAAAACTTTCTCACGATATGTCTGTGTGACGACGCACGCGGCGCAAGCGCGACTCAGTCTGTTGATAATGTGTGGCAAGCTTAAAGGCCCGCGTGAAAGAGTTCCATTAGGAGCGTCGATTACAGTACATTAGCGGGACAGACACATGTCAATGTCATAAGGGAAAGTACTCCAATGTAATTATCTATTGCGTGGAAGGTCCTCGGTAAGGTAAAGTTCATGAGTACATTATCGCCGCAGGAAGTGAACGATAAAACTTGTCATTGGTTTTATGATTTCATAATAACACATAGTGAACAACAAAGTATTTGGCCTGATTACTTTAGACTACTTTTAAAAGATCTACATGAAAACAACATAATACCTATCTATCAGCGCAGCGGCTAGCCCTTAACAACCACATTGTACATTATAAAGGTATGTAGCACGCATTCTTCCCGTAAGAATATTTTCAAATAGTTCACATTTCTCTTATTAAATTTAAACATATGGGTAAACTCGACTTTCACCATAGCCACGGCCCATCGGGTGGTTAACTCATACTCGACATGCCGCGTAGGCGATTATTTATGTTCGAAAACGCGCCCGAGAGACGGCAATATGTGCATTTACCCTAGATAGCGCTATCTCCGATAGGGTGAGTTAGTGCTTGTAAGAATTTTCTCTTAGTTATGGCTTCCTCATGGTTATAGAGTAATTAAGACTACCATGTTATGCAAAACAGAGTAGTAAATCGTTCAAAGTGTTTTGCATTAATTATTTAGAAACTGCTAGATGCCTACATAGGTCGTCTTGCGTTTCACTATTTAATTTCAATTCTAAATCAGTGACTAACAATACACGAAATTTAAGAGTCTGATCTTTACTGTAGTAAAATACTTTAAAACTAATTAAACTCCACATAACGCGGGTCATCAAACCGAACACATTTACAGTTCGATTCTTAAAATGTTTACATAAAATGACTTCGTAAAAAGACTGGTCCTTTGAATCGAGTCCGATATTTATTGTGGCACTCCCAAACTTCCAAGTACAGTCGCATCGAGTGTTTAATTGCCGTCGTAAAAACGTAATTCCGCGCGAATTTGTCGCTGCAAATGTATTTAAGAGTACCCCTATTAGCAACAATTTCCTGGTAAGCCTTATCTTTTACTTTAAAAAAGCCGGTCTGTTATGAACATCACATTGTGAAGGTCCCGTATAATAAACATAAGAAGGAAGTTTCCATTTAAAATATTGTTGGTTATGATTCCTATGGAATCCATTGATAAAATCCCTAAATTCTACTAATGTTATAAATGCGGATTTTTTAACCGACTTAAAAAAAGGAGGAGGTTCTTAATGACTAATCTTTCACGCAAAACTTCTAAATAGATTTTGACGATGCTTTGGCAATAATATAGCTTACACATTAGAATAAAATACAAACTACTTTTCAACTGGAAGATGTTCTCTCAGGCAGCAGGTGAAACCTTTTTATCGCTTCAAAACCGATACCAAATCAGTCTTAAATGTTAATCCTACATCGTAACAGACAAGATAGCCATCTCTAACATAATCGTTAAGGAAGCCTACGGGTCTTATTAACTTAAAGTTTGTAACGATAGCAACTAAGGCAAACTGAGCTAAGTGCCGTCATCTATTAGAATAGGATGCTTATCTTAGACCTTTGTATGGTACCTGTCTAACTGATAAAGGTGTGTTCTGTATACTTCGATATCAAAAGCGTATATGACGTAAACTTTAGTAGTTCTTGATGGAAGTAACATAATAATAATAATGTGTGTCGACTGTCTCTTCATGTCTAATACAGTTGAAGTCTTAGACGTGAACGTAGTTCCCAAAAGCTTCAGCTCAGTTCTCAGTGTATTCATTCATATTTTCTGTATTAAGGCTTTTTTCACATGAAGCAACTATTACAGCAACGAGCATCTAAGAAACTATAGCTTTTTACATATTATCAAATGAGATTGCGCACACAAAGCAATTTGAGTTTCGAATTCCAGTGATCGTCAGATCGTCGTTTTAAGATACTCTAGCTGATGACTTAGGTACTTACTGTGGATTGCTGCGATTAATTTTCAATTGGTGACGCCGACTAATAAAATCAGAAGTGCTACTTCTTCGGTATCCATCATTACAATGCTGATCGCTGGGTAGCTTGAGCAAGAGCTAAGAACGTTGCTCGCAGGTTGCTTTGTTTAAATTTACAGGAAATATGAACCAACCCATTTAGTTATCCAACTAGCAGTTTTTAAAGAAACCGTTTCAAATGTTGATAGTTGCCTCTACTGGAGTTGCATCGTGTGCCGAGCGCCTTATTCCCACATTTCTTTACAGACATACAAAAAGTTCACATGCTTTATTGCCAGGCTTCGCAGCATCAAGCCTACCTCATGTTTACCTTGTCAACAAAACAACGCATAATAATCAGTCGAGTCCAAACTAAGGTGTGAAAGTACATGACCAATATACACAGTTCGAAAATCTGGTATCTGGAATCCTCACAAACGTAAGTAGTTACATAACTAGCACATTATGAATGAATCTTTTTCTCTATAGTGTAAAGTTTTACGTTGTAATGTGTAGGTAGAACTACTATAAGAGGCACGTGGGCTATCTATTTCCGCGCGGGTCGATGACCGGCGGCCTTGCTGACTGACCGTCAAATAGTGCAGTCGAATCGCGGAACCAAGGTCAATATTGTTTGACTACACAATACATGTTTGTTTATACATGCACAGAACAAATTTTACAGTAAAAAGTCTCCCAATCGAGCTAAAAAACTGTCGAATGTTCCCAATAAACTTTGAACCATATGTTCATGAAAATCTATTAAGCAAATTTTACAGATTTTAGTAGCTTGATGTTGTAGCGACAACTACAAGAACTAGATGGCGATGTATGTAGTGTCCCCTTTTCAAGAAAAAAAGCCTATATGGACGTCATTCCATGCAAATATTTTTGAACCGCACTAAGGACATAATTAATTTTATCTAGGTCATCACGTAGAAGACCATATTCTTTCTACTTTAAAGATATTATTGCAATAAATGTTTCAAAGAATAAAATATAGTTAAAGGAAATCGATTCTAAAAACCATTACAGGTTCTATAGGATAATTTATGACGTGCCAACCTAAACACAGTAATTGAGTAAGTTGAGCTATCCCGCTGATAAATTGAAGGGCTACTGGCTTAGACACTATTGTGTCATTAGTGATCTGATTACTGTTATTACCGTTACAGATACAAATATCAGTCTATTAGGGGAATCAGTGGTTTGAATTGGTCGAGGACTACAGCTCATCATAAAGTCAAGATTCTAGGATATAAATATATAGGTCACATTTTCACGAAATACCATTTAATATCTTCGCCTAAAACTCTAGGTACCTAAAGGAGAATAACCTTCGACTACTATAAGCTTAAAATTAATAAAATATTCCTCTTCTTCTTCCTGCCATGTTCCCAGTTCTATTTGGGGACTGGGCAATATGTTTTCCGCTTCCATTCGTATCTGTTAGTCATCATATTACTATCCATTCCCTTCAATCAATCAATCCATCTCTTCCTTGGTCTACCTCTACCTCATTTATTATCTCCTATTTGAAAAATAGAACTTTGATAATAAAGGATTCAAATTCAAAATAATGTACCAGTAGTAATCGGCGCGTACGAAAATCTAATTCAAATCTAAGTACAAATCACATCACTAAAATCTACTATTATAATACTAAAGATCTAGGATAGTGATAAATGTCCAGTTATTACTAAAAGGTTTATCTATAAAATGGCTTGACACAAGGTTTATTGTATGCACATTTTCTAAATACGAGCCTAGCCTATTTACAATAGCAATAACCAGGTCGAGACCTTAGTTGTGAATAACTGTTATTAGTTACACTTTCAATAAAATGGCTAGACAAAAAACTGTCTGTGTCCGTCAGGCTGTACAGTTTAGGGTTCCGTCGGTAACATGCTACAGAATGTTAATAAGAACATTTTAGAGCACTTTTTGTAGAGATTAAATTCGAGATATCTGATAATGATAATCGAATTCGAACGAATACAATAAAATGGTTACTTAATTGATAATTAAAAAATTCGTACCCTAAACGGGTGCAATTTTTATTTTATGTAAATGCCAGAAGTTACGGAACTGAAAAACTTAGTATTTTCCGAAAAATGTCAAAAACTGTTTTAAACTTTCTTATGCAATTCTAAACAAACAGATAAAAATACAACACAAGCTATAATGAAGTCAAAGTTAAAATGCAAACGGACCTCTAAGTTCAACATACATACATACATATGTACTCGCGTCCTAGTTCAATAGCGCAGTGAGATGTCGCCCTCGATGCAGGGCGCATGCAAACTGCAAGTTGTATTGCAAGTGCATGCATAAATACATGAGTTTTCCAACGCGTTGGAGTGTGAACAAATTGCAATCAAATACGATTTCAGATCAAAATCAAGTTCGTTATTGAACTGTGCAATATTTGATCAGGTTCACATTATTTTTCTCTACTCCGGCGGGCTCGGAAAACATTGCAGGAACAGATTTCTGTGACATTTTGTTTGGCTGATTTTTAAGACAGGGGCGCTTCCACAAAATGTTCACGCTTTCAGCTATAATAGTACCTTTAAGTAAATAAAATATTCTAACTGTGAATTAGAAGACATACCTTCCTAAGAACTAAAATTCTGAAGAATGCAGACGAAACACGTTGCGTTATCAACCAATATGCATAGAAGGCGGACCCATACCTGAAACAACAAACAAATCATTATAATTCAGTTCAAAACTCCATAATAAACTGGTACATTATAGTCAGAAACTTTTGTGTAGTAAACAGAAACAATGTGCTATCGACCTTAGGTTGACGACCTCGTCAGATCAGAGCCAGACAGAATGCCTGCAGTCAATGTTATAACAAGACATTGATTAGCAAGCTCTGGAGATTGCATTGTTATATTAAAGTTAGTAAATTGCCTCCAGTCATACATAGAGAAATAAACAAAGCTGATATTTAACCCATGCATAATTAAGTTGTGGTTATTTTTGTGATATTAAAAGTTGACACGCATTCGAATTTTAATTACTCTGCACCTACTTTTAATTAATTACAAGTGTTGCCATATTACTGCAAAACAACATGCAACACAATAAAACCTCGACTTTTATCCTCCCTGTGCCAAATCGGAAGAACATCGTAAGCGCCAAGTGGAACAGCATCACACATACCTTACCTACTTAAATATCAATTTGGCTGCGAAAGCAACATAAAAGCCAATCCGACTTCAGATATTGAAATTGAAACTATAGCTTTAGTTATTCACAGTGCCCTTATTTCGATACATTTCTTGGCCTGAGGACAAGCGTTTCGATATAAGAGGCAAGGTAACTAGTCTGTCGTAAGTCTCCGCCCACGTGAGGTAGATCCTACAACAATAACTCCCGGCATATCTCGAGACATCGCAGGTGAGACAAAGCTGGTTATTTTGCAAGGAAATAAATGGATACTTGGAGATATAGTGAGCAGCGATCGTTCTACGTGCCCGCTTTGAGTTTATGAAGGTCGGATAGGACATTTTATGCTTTATGCAGAACCTGCTCTGTATTATTGTAATATTTATAAGCATTGGGCTAAGCTTTGATTGGATTTTCTTTTTACTCTTTTAGAGAATTGGCGCTATTTTCAACCTGTTCTAAAATTCGAATGCATTCTCGGGAATCAGCCAGCCTCTACAAATATAATCTCTGAACGGAGTGTAACGCTCGGGGGTTAGTTAAAACTCGGCGAACGCGCTCTCTCCTACAAACTGTAATCCAACTTCAAACTGAATACGAGTAACTGAGCTTTCATAGAAAAGCCCACTAGCCAGCTACATCTACTAGCTTTAATATACGTCGATGTTACAATATCAGCTAGTTCAAACAATCTACAAGATAGATATGCTAGTCAGATATTAACGAAAGCTAGTATTCTCGAGGGCAATAGTACGGCGAGACAAATCGCAAGGTTGTAGCGAATGTTTAACGATACTGCAGCGTTGGTCATCGATTCCATATCGATTACCCGCATTCGTGGCGATTGCGGTTCTGCTTCTCGGAATGACAAACCATCGATGCTAACGCACAATAAAACGACGGGTTTACGAATGAGCCATTGTTGCTTTCGCTGTTCATTGACAGCTTTCAATTGTTGTCGATTGTTGTTATACTTGAAATAAAGCAATGAATAAAATCGCTTGCCATTTCTTTGTAATGCAGCAATTGATTGATATTTTAATTTATTACCTTTAAGCTGCAAAACTAATTAAAAGTGACACAAAGTAAAACAGTTAAGTAATTGTATATTTTTTTAATACTACTTAATGAAAAAGTCATCTAATCTATGCAGTTCAGATACGGTTTTTGCAAACAGTTTCAGCGGTTATCGGACGCGACCGTTAGTTATCTTTTTACGGTGTTTCAGACAGTTGTTTGGACAATGAATGTCAACAGGGCGGAACGGAGGCGACAATCCGTGAAATCAGTTCGTACCGCACCAAGTAATACAACGGTTTAACTAAGGATTAGCTCGTGCCTGGAGCTTTCAAGTTAATATTCTAGATGCAGAGCTGGAGCTTGGACTTTAGGAGGGGAATGGAAGAAGCCTTAGTGGTCTTTATTTGCTTGTACTTTTTAGAACGTAAACTGTCACGTTAACATTATATCACGGAACCACAAAATATAACATTCGTTAATTAAAGAGAAATGTTGAGGTGTCGAGCCCCGTAGCACTCTCCCCCTGGATCAGCTACTGTCTAGATAGCACAAAGTTATTTTATCCTAACTATACACCGTGTAGGACAACTAAAAAATCGCAGTGTATAACTTCATAATCTTGAATAATTCGTTCATTAATTACATCAGGTAAACTGTTATTACTTTTTACATTAATGAATACTGCGTACTTAATAAATATGTACATCATTTTATTTATCTTCCCTTAAAATATTGGCTACTGGCCAGCAGTTCCTGCTAAAAGACAATTAAGCAATCCCGTTTTATCCTGAATATAATATTTTCTGTCGTAATTATTCACTTAGAAGCTATTAAACTTTTTTGTACTACCCTTTTCTCGTAAAACAAAAGTTTAAAAAGCTTGATTATTTTTTTTATATCGAGACAACCTTTTTCATACACGGTCGGTTAGCCCCAAGGTACGCTATTGATAGTTTGTGTTATGAGTGCCAACACAACTGTTAAACTACATATTACTTTACACATATACATATATTTATAAAAACATATCATGACATCCAGGCCACTCACGCCAACAAGCACGTCATCGCAGAATTCACAGCTGTTGAACGTACCGGGAATCGAACCTAACACCCTCAGTTAGGGCTGGGGCTGCGGGTTGCTGATAAGAGTTACGGTGGCCCTGGCACACAGGGACATCCAGAAGGAACATAGTGGGTTTTAGTCAGTAACTAGAGACAGCGTCAACAGAGTCTAACACCACCTCCAGCTGCACTATCAGCGAGAGGGGTCATTTGATGATTTCCCTCGAAAAAAAGGACCCCCAGCTCGGCAGTCCGACGAGATCGTCAAATAATAATGATTTAATCAAACTTAACACTTGCAGGGGACATTGGTCCCCTTGTGTATTATCGTTTACAGTAAAATTCTACTGACACAGACCGTCGAGACTCAAAGTTGCATTTGCATTTAAACCTCGGATTGCATTAAATTATATTCAGTCTGTTTCAAAAGTTCCTCTTTGTCGGTACGAATAAACGGAATTCACTTTTAGCATAAAATCCCAGCTAACTAACTACTCGTACAAACAACAGTTTGGTAACTCGACATATTCAATTAGTTTTAAGCTGATTCTAGATTAACCATATCGATACGATTTCGAAACGTCCTAATTAATATTGGTAGAGACGCCAGCACATTAAATAGTCGAAAGTGTCAAATTTTCAAAATTAACTTTAAACCATAAACTTTAGCGGTAAAGTTGAAAAATCTATTAAGGAAATCTGACCAATTGGAGTAACTTGATGTGCTAGCGTCTGTTCAAGAATAGCACTGAACAATCTATGTTCGCCTAACCCTTCAGCAAAGTTGTACTTTAAATACATCTAGATCGTTAGAACTTTCCCAAGGCTAGCGAAAAATCTCCACTCACCAAAATAGCAATCAATTAAATAAGCATTAACATACATATTTCTAGAAGTTAACAGAACATTAATATTCTTTGAATATAACCCTAAAACTAGCCTCCACCACCACGAGCTACCACAAGTTGCTGCTTACGAGGCGGCACGTCATTGGCACGAGATCGCGTGACCCACGGACAGGGGGAACGGTAATCAATTACTAGACCCTGCCTTTGCACTAGCAACTAATACTCAATACAAATAATAATTAAACCTGCATTGAGGTCTAGTAGTACTTACTACTAGAACATAAGAAAACTACTAGAATATTAGAAAACTAATGTTAAGGAAAAAATTGATGAAACACAGAACGTGTAAGTGAATGAAGTTCGGACGACGAAAAGAGATATTAATAGAAAAAAATATTGGAAGAAAACCTACAAGTACGTGTTAAGAAAGATTACATTAAGACCAGGACAATAAAGAGCAAACTATGAAACATACCCTGGGGTATCCCTGCGGGGTTAACCAAGATGTTTTTCTACAATCGTAAACGCTAGTAGAAACAAAGAACATGGAAAAGACATTTCAAATCACGCTATGACCATGTGATTTATCGAATTGACATGTCACTTCCATACATTTTTTTCATTTCTACTATCGTTCACGATTGTACAAACACATCTTAGCCAACCCCGCTGCTTAGAATAACATATCAATGGAAACCATCGTTCTCTTTGTAAAATATGACGAAATGTTTCAAGATAAGCCACAAACATTATCGTTGGTGCTATTTACAAAATAGAGGGTTGATTGTAAACAAAGATAAGGATATAAATCTTATTAATAATATCGAGCCAATCAGAGTTTAGAACTTTATCAATAAGATAAAATTTGTCAAATTGGAACCAATCATATAGCTTAATAATTTGGCAACATTGTGTTTACTGTTGATAATTTTGCAAGCATGTGCTTGCCCTAAAATGAAATGTGTTCCGATATTGGAGAGATCATTGAACTTTCGGAACTATAAACTTTAACTTTCGCTGGAACCGGGAATTCAGCATTCTAGACAAAGCAAGAGGCGTGAATCAAAATTCATACATGGCAGTCATCCTAAAATTTTATAATGATGAATAGATTATGATGAAACTTGACAGTAATATATCTGAATAACATATAGACTAGTCCATGTATGATGTAGTCCCCACGGGACCCGAGTGAAACCGCAGCTAGAAGCAAGTGACGACATATACATATGTATATAATATATTAAACACCTGAAAATAATAATGATGGAATAACTGCACCAAACGAAGAAAGGTCTTCGGTTTATGTTACACCATTCTTTAACTTTGAAAACACTAACGAAGTAGACTCCCATACTTTTCTCCATAACAACGTGCTTTATTCAACACTTCAACAATGGTTGTTATGTTATTGTTAGTACAAACATTGCATATAAATAATATGAAACAACTAATATACTTCTTTAAATATGCATGCAAACCGCATAGCCCATTGTGCAGTAACAATAACATTTAAGAACTTAATTGTCATTCTAAGAAACTAAGCTCTGTTTATGAGGCCTGACATGAAGTATATCATACATACCAAAATATATACTAACATTATGTACTTGAAGACTTCACGATCATTCATGATCAAGCAATATCACTTAATGGAAAAATCGTGTTAGGCAGTATACCAAGTAAAAGTTAATAAAATGCTAGAGGAAAAAATAACAATGAATATTGCCAACGTTTTATACTGCAAGATCTACTTCATGTGACCAGCAATTTCTGCTACAAAAACGCTACAGATTGAAAAATAAAGGACACAAATCCGAATTCAGTGTCAATCACGAAATTATCAGGGCGGTTAGACCAAAAAGGAACCACAAAAACAGCCGCCATTTAAAAAAATGATAATCGTGAGAGAAACTCCTGATACTAACCACAAACAGATAAAAATAAAATAAGAGCAACAAAGCAACTGTGCCATTTCAATCACGTTGCAAAACTGGTTCCTCTTTATAACTGGATTAAGATAAAAAATTGCTACATTAGAGAGATCAAAACAGATCGAGAAGAAAACAAGTAGAACAAAGACAACATTATTATTACTACTGATGACGATGCTTTCAAAAAATAACAAACACTCTTGACTTATTGTCTCTTGGGCGTCCTACAGGGCGAAGAGTTCCAGGAAACCATGATATTTACTCAAACTGTATAACATTTCGTTTTTACAACCTTACCAATCGGCGATTCCGGTTAGAATGCCGCTGTTCAGAAGTTTGCTAGATTCTAAATTATTTTATTATTGAACCACCTTTACAATAGCATGCAGGGATAGAGTATAGAATCCTTTTTGAAGACATGTTACATCACGACCCATACAACAGCTCCCAAAATGGCGTTAAGGAAATCCTATTTCTAAAAGGTTACGACGCATTACACGAATAAAAAATATGCTATTATTCATATGAAATGTCAAGTAACGCCGTCGAGGTTTGTACGAGTCTCAATCGGAGCCTTTAACAAAAGGAATACGCACGTGAGCATTCCGCCAACTCCTGGTATTTTAACAAAGAATTCACCGAACATCGCATATTAAACCGTAACTCATCGCAGCTAAGACCCATTTTGCATGAAAGAAACAAACCTCATACCCTCCAAAAAAAGAACGTGTCGCCATTTGAAGTCAAAGTTCAACCTTCAATGCAACGTATGCCAAAGGCGTGGGTTTATTTTTCGACCTTATATTTAGAGTGTAAAGTTCACATTGGTGTGTATTTCTACGGGGACCATATGGGGTGGTTTTTTACGCGGTCGTGTGCCATATTGTGCCGCTGCCGGTGACGGAGGGTTTGTTCGAAATGCATGGCTTGTTTATAGGTGACGAGGTTTTGCCTTGCGGTACGATGGGTCGCCATTGTTTCGAGTTCTCGCTTGCCATACAGCTGTCTGAAGATTCCTAAAACCTTAGCTGTATATAAACATATATTACACATACAAAAAACAACCTACTGGAGAGGGTTTACATGCTTTATTTAAATAGACAATGAGGACATTCTTCAGACAGAGAAAAATGGAAGACTTTGAGGGAGGCCTTTGTCCAGCAGTAGGACACTATAGGATAAAAAAGGTAATTTTTAAGGTGACAAGATGTTTGCAAGTACCCTAATGCGAGTAGGCCATCAGGCATTCTAAGTGGAATATATTCACTATGAACAAACACTTCTAACATAACCCTAATCAGAAAACTGATTAAAAATCAAATATCTTGGGCGAAACTAACTTTAATTCGGTTCCGGCAGAGAAACAAACTTTCTGGTCGTTTTGGACTACTTCGCAAGTTGGTTCTTCTGCCAAGGGCGGCGATTGCCTAATTAGGATGCTAGTAAATTTTGGGATCCTGCCAGCTATCGTTATCTTATTCTGTAACAGATTATTAACGGTTCACTAGAGAGGGAAGGGGAGCATTATGGTACTGGATATAAGGAGAACAAATTTGAGTTTTTTCTTCAGATTTTTGCCTAAACTCATCTTTGATCGTTAATACTCTCCCTTTTGATATGTTTTCATGGTAAACGCTTGAGACTCACGATTCAAATGCTAATAAACTATTCTTCAAACATGTAGCCAGTCTTAATTGAGGTGGACTTCGTAACCACAAATCAAAGAATACATCGCTTATTAATAAGTGTTCATAATAGGAACAAAATACTCGTGACTTGAATACCTATAGCAGTGTCTTTAGTGTCGTTGTTTGTCTCGATTTGTTTGTAAGACTTCGATATGTCGATGTCTAGCTGATATTGTGGAAGCGAGTACATCGTTATCGTGATGTTTATCGTAACTCCAGCACTATAATTTGATGGCGTTAATGGAAATCTTAATATCGATGTTCCGATAACATCGACATCGACAAAAAGAAAATTGTAATATGTGCGGGAGGTTTATTGAAAATAATTGATATTCCATTGACTTCTTTTATTTGTAGTTCTTGATGAAATTGAAACTGTTTTTTTTTTTATATTTAGACATTTTCATCTGAGCTTTGACAGATTAACAAGACTGCGTGAACAAGAGTTCAGCTTTCATTTTGACGATCTTTACAAAAAATTTCCTGCTTCGTTTTACCGTTCTAATAGGATGAATTGATATTTTCCTGTATTGTTTTTGAATCATGAATGAATAAACCACAAACATCAATAATGACGCATGCCAATTAATCCCCCGTTCGACATAATCTTATATTTTGCTCCTATTGCTAAGCATAATGACTGTGGATTATTCATGGATGATGACCATGACTCAAAAAGACGTCAACAAATTCCAGCTTTGCAACTTTGAAGTAGGTAAATAGAATAAAGATTGAGCGTCTACTGCAGCACTTTCCTAATTTTATCCCACTGGCAAAAAACAAAATAGGAGCAAAATGTTTGCTCCTTTTTTAGTAAGGAAAAATAATCGCGTTGTGCGACATAAACTGTATGCAGCGAAACTTTCCAACTTCATTAAAACGTAAAATTTTCTGAAAACTTCCAAATATGAAACTCACGTTGAAACTAGAAAACTTAATGAGTCCTCTACACGGAACTTATAAACTTACTTGTTTATTTTTCACATCATGTCTTCTAAGGGAATCACTTCATTTGAAACAGAATTTCAGTTATTAAGATCATATTTTTATATCCATAGTAGTGCAGAGGTAATGTGTGTATATTAAACCTAGATCCCTTCCCCTGAAGATTACTTTAATTGGCACAATCGCTGATCCTGTTTAACAAAATTCTCCTAACGAGCCAAACTTACCAATTAGACAATATCTAGATCATACAGACGCCTAATTTGCAAATGAAAGAAGGAACGCCTTGGACTGTCTTTAAATATTTAAGCGATATTCTCTTAGAGTTGTCTAAACGGACGCTGGCCTACATGCATAATAAATTATGTTTACAGCTAACTTTATTGTTTCGGGTTAAGTAATAAAATGTTTGTCCGTGTATTTATCGTTAAACGTTAGCCATAACTTCCTTCGATCCTATTTCATATTTGTAAGAATTAGTTTCCTTGTTTAAAGAATAAAAGGCGTCAATTACCGTCGGTTAAGCCACGCCTGTGCTGTTTATGTAGCAATGGGAAATATAGCTATGTGAGTGATGACTATTATTGATTGGTATGAGTCACAATGTATTCCCGAGTTTATTCTAAATGCAAAGATATGCTGTAGAAAATTCAGGACATAATGAAAAACGGTTAAAATTTAAGAGATATTTATTCCTAAGTCTAATTTGGTATTATGAGAACAGCCATTCTACAATGTATTAACATTATTAATTGTTAACACAATAGTGTATTGATACATTCAATGTGCTGTATTACCGACCTATGCCATTTATTTTACTGGAAAAATGTCTCTGCACTGAAAAAGGCTTATTATTAGCTTCACACTCGTCGTTATATTTTGTCTTAATAAGCCCGGGCCGAAAAACCGATAACATTTTCATTTAACTCCATTAACAATCCATCTAAGTAAAACCACATCACTTCCATCTTACAAGCATCCCAAAATCTAATATACAAGAACATAATGGAAATCCGTCAATTTCAATTTATTTAGACGCGTGAAGATTCGTGTTAATTACGTAAGCGACAGTTGAATGATTAAAAATACAACGCGTCATGAGGCTACGCGTATTCACGGGCACATTCCTAGATATTCGAAACTGGTTTATCTACTGTATAATTACCATAACGTTAACGATTATTTGTTTATTCTTTGGTGATGGTAGCTTATGGCTTTAAGTAATCAATTCTAATGATTCACCTTGTATGAACGTTATATGAAGAAATACAGGAAAAAGTCATTACAAGAAACCTAATCTTCAATCTTCTATATGGTGTCTAAGGTTCAGAGCAAAAATAATGATTAAAAGTTTTATTGCTCAGCCTTAAACGAAAATGCCGAACACAACCTTCAATGTCGAACCTGAGAACCTCGTTTTAATTTTAGTCAACCGAATTAAAACTCATAACTCAAAGGACAAGACAGGCACCAAAAGAAATAAAGAAAATCTATTCTTTTACAATAAAAGCAGCATTCAATCCGACGAAATCAACATAAGAAAAGGGAAGAACTCCCGTAGGCGTAGGTTCAACGACCTGTCTTATCTCGGACACCAACTTTTATCTATCTACAATCCACATCTCCTCACGCCTTGGAACTTAATCGATTTTTCAATACTAAGATATGAACCTTATCTCTTAACAATAAGGCATATTTCAACCCTAAGCATATTAAGCCCCGATGCACCTGCATGGGAATTTGACGCTTCTTTTCATAGTACTAAAGACTTCAATTTTCTGCAGGCGGCTAGGATAAACGTTGGTCCCAATTTCGCGATGTACCGAGTCAATGGCAATATTTGTCTAGATTAGATAAAAGATTCGGGTCCGGCTGTGCAAACTCGATTTTGTATTGAATTGGTTTCCGGTTTAGTGTAATGCGATCGGAAATGGATTTAAATGTGTTTGCGATTCCCGTTTATGATTTAATCAAATCCGTTTGGATATTTAATGTGAGGCGACTTATGTGACAAAATTATATTAAAACATAAATATTGAAATCGGCAGCAGTTCGAAATTTATGTGTTTTAATCTCATTTTAGAGCTTTGTTTACAAAGTTGTTAAGCTCAATTAATGACCAAACTAAATCGAATATGGGTTCGGGCACTTCATACATCATTTAAAATTTCGGTACCCTTATTTCAACAACTAAAAGCTTCCCCTTTCAATGCACTATTCATGAAAACTCTCCAAGTAGACCACTTCAAAAGCCATAAAGCATTAACAGAACGGGGTCACACACTAAAAAATAAAACGAATAAAAAAGTCGAGGTAAATGCGACGAGACCTCTCGTACATCCAAGGAGGGTCCCAATATAATTTATTCATCTTCTTTCTATCGTAAGAACAAAACTACGCGTCTAAAGGTGCTTTAGAGCGTACCGGTTATGTGTAACAGAATAACGAGGCTTCCCCCCTCGGATCACTTCCCTCCTGTGATGGCGACCTAAAATTAAGAGAGGATGCTGAGACGTAACTATTTTGCTAGCTGACATTTAAAGCCGGATGAGATTTGAGGATGTTGCGTTTGATCGCTTGTTGAGAATTCGCTGGATAACACGGACGCTACACGATGGCTTATGGATTAATAGCTCGAAACAACAGCAGTCCAACCGTTCGGAAACGTCGAGAAGGAAATACGAATGAATTATGACTACGGAGCATTGCGTTTAAGTTTAAAAGAAAACAGAATTACTTTATTTTAACGGTATTCACCCACATAACACTCGCACCCTAGTTACTTGAAATCCAATTAAAAGGATGAAAACATTTTTAAAGTCTCCCTATTTCTAGCTTAACATCTGCGCAGTTGTAACAGTTTACGAAAATTGTAAGGATACTTAAAAATAAAATAAAGTGCTTATTAAAGACCATAAACATGAAACAAAATATAATGAAAACGACATAAACTGCGAATTATATGTTAATTATTTAATTAACCGGTGCAGTTCTTGGAACGTCCAGATTAAAGAATTAAATAAACTTCGTAATCCATTGGCATTATAACTCACTGAGCCACATTTTAATAACAATTTAACCGACAATAAACTCAATAACAGTCTGAGATCATCGATATGTGAACAATCATATTCAAGGAATTAAATTCAATAACGTACAAGCAAAGCTTATCGTAAATCAAAACAGTATCATTAGATACGAGGCTCGTACGCCCGCACCGGGAGAGCGGAATCTTTAATATCTGCATGGCCAACTAATTTAGACCCGTATCTGTTCGGAGATCGCATTAATTTTGTAGGGGTATCGCAGGTCTTGTGTTAGTGGTTGGTGTGTAGGCGTCCAGCCGTGGAAGAGCTCCGGATTTTGGCGGAGCTTTCCCTTGATTGTTGGTCAGTGAACTGTGTGAAGGGAGCGGGGGAGGTCAGTGAGTATTGGGTGGCGGAGAGGTTGTTCCGGGCGGGAGCTCAGAGCGCAGCCTCCGCTGTATCGAGCGGCCGCGCCCGCTCCAACCCACGTGCTCCATTCACCGGTACCACCACGTGCTAAATGACTTAAAACCAAAAATTCATGTACATACTTCTTTACATAATTTGAATTTTGTTATGTCTAAATTTTCTTATACGTAAGTCTTGCCTCTTATGCAGTTACCCAAAGTGGCGCCCAACGTGGGCTTATCATTGACAATTAATAAATAGTAACATTGACATACTATGTACTAATTATTTGCTTCTATAAAAAAACTGTTTAAATAGTAATAGTAAAAAAAAATACCTTTTCGACACTCTGAGACACAACGACTCTTATCGCCTTATACGCACTTCTCGAATGCTTATAAAATATAACATAAAGCTCTGTATGCAATAGAAACTGTGACTTTACTCCAACAAAATCAAATGAACCATATCTCACAGAACACGTAGCCCCAATTCAAGTCCAAATCGCTTCCTATAAAAATCCCGTCACTGCTATAAATCACGTAAGCGAATTATCACCCTGCATACTCCCGATAGCTGGCCGTATGAATTGACATCGGAAATAAAAGTGACGCACGATCCTGACTGGTCGGAAGTAGGCCAACCATTCATTAAGCTGGTGTCGAGCCACATCAAATTAGCCTGTGCAGAGTCCTGGTACAACTCGACTGGATCTAAAGCGCTCTGCATAGAAATCACGATCAGTCTGTTAATTAATTAGTTTCTGCTAATTGTTACCATTGCCCTCTGAAGACCTAATTAGCAATATGGTGTTTGGACATTTTACTTATTATCGTTGATTTTGGAATATGATTGATGAATCTACATTTTTTATATTATAAAGCTGAACAATAAGTTTGCTTGGTTTAATGCGCTAATTTCAGAAACTTTTGGTCTGATCTAAAACATTCTTTGAATGATAGAGTAATGAGATACTTCATGTATCAATCCGGGTCAAGAAATAGTCAGCACGAGACATGGATGAAACCGCTGGCGAAATCCAGTCTTAACGTAAAAAAAGTCATATTTAAAGCAGCATTAAATTATTTTTTCACACGGAAGTCATTAACCGTGTATTGATACAAACTCCAACACGATAATGTTCTTGGTTCATATAAGACCTCAGAAGAGAAAACCTAATAAATTATTCAGCTCCATAGATATGCAGGACAAACCAACCAATTAAACATTCAGTAACATTAAATAAATGACGATAACTGAATCGTAATAGAATACAGCTCATACCACAGTTTAAATGATAGCTGATAATAAAATATGGTCAATTGGCCACGTTGAATAGCTTTGGATAAACGTACGACCTGCGGCGGACGATTGACCGACTCAATATATTTAGATGGAATCAGTTTAATGCCAGTGCATCGGATGGGAATAAATATTTATTCGAACATGGATAAATGGAGGCTGCACTATGAGGTGATAAAGTACCGCTGTGCGAGTATTTATAATGTGAAAAGATTTAATAACACACGGAATGAAATAGGCAAAATTCATATCAATTCATAAACAAACTCAAACAAGGTTTCAAAAGAATTGTATCAATCTTCTACACAAGCAAAAGCAAAGAATAACTCCGATTTAATGTACCTAACATGGGAAAAAGTAAATAAATGAAGGCAATTCAGTATATTTGGGAGCTACTTATAGCTGTATTAATATACCAAAGGCAATTCGTTCAAAATCCTCCACAAAATTATAAAGCAATAATCTTATATTAGCCACAAAAGTACCGGTAAGCTTGACCTCGTAACATCCATCGGCTATTAAATCATAGGGTGATGTCAATGAATAAATAAAGAGAAATAAAATTGGCTCTTCGATAACCTCGGGGCCAGTTATCGTTTCACACACTACCAAGTCAAATATAATTACGACCTTCGCCGTTGCAAGTTATACTACTGTAACCTCTGCAAAAAAAAACAAAAGATTAGGTTTTCATTCAAGTTTAGACTTGCACGCAGTTTATGTCAGCCTGATTATATCTGTTATTTTTTTTGGAAACGTTTCATATTTTCCTTCGTCGTTGTCCCTTTTTGAGCAGCTTTAGCCATCCAAAAATTCAAATTCACTTTCCAAGATAGGAAACAGAACAGCAGTATCATATTTACGAGTATAACCTCAAAGACATTCCAGCATCCAATTAGCGAGTCATCTCATAAATCTGACGCCACTAGTATAGCTTTTGCTCCCTGCATCACGGAACTTTGAATCTTAACTTGGATAAACGTATGACATAATTTACTTCGTGTCATTGGTACTTTTCCATACCTGTGCCATTCTTAAACCTTTCTGTAGGGAGAATAGTATATAATTTTGATGAAGCTATCTATTTATAGAGAGAACAATTCAGTACATCGCTTATGGTAAGAAAAATTACAGCATAATTAAGTAATATCGAAATCTTTGGACCGTATTTGATAGTGTAACGATCCTCATTTCTTCTACAGAAACAGTTGCAGATATTAAAAACCAACAGTGCAATAGAAAAAAAACTTCATGACAATACATTAATAACATTACTAGCATAGCTTACGATTTAAATTAAGTCTCTGAACACAATAAAAAAATTCTTCAAGACATTCCTTTCCTATGTATTGCTATATGAGTCCTACATTGCACTATTCACTGCAGACTCGACCACAACATGGCGCCTTACTTCGACACTTGAGCAGTCTTTTAACCTGATACTTCAAAAGCCTGTTGTGACTCCCGCTAATATGATTCCTGCAAACGATATCAATAACCTTAATTACTTTGTGCACTCCACATTGTATAAAGAAGGTGATGTCATGAGCATGAGTGAAAAGCTGTTCAAGTTATTCAGTAGTTTTATTGATGACTAAACGACTAGTTTATACCAGGTGGTACCAAGGTCTGCATTATTATTAATATGTTTTATGTCCAATTAATAGCATAGTCAGCTAGCTTATTTAAAGCAAATAAAAGCGCAATTTCTTTCACATGAATACGAATAATATGATGTGAAAACTAGTGACGCAAAACTTTTCGTATGGTTCGTACTGATCATCAGTTAATTCTGTACCTATATATTTCAAAAGATACATAAACAAAATATTGTCTGACCCTGTCACAAGCTAATCTTGTCGACCTCGAAGACCGACAACAGATGTTGAATTTCAGAATTAAATAATATTTGTGAATATGTTATTTTGTCTAGCATTTATTTAAAAATCCGTGATTCAGTAGGTACATTATCTAATTTCGCTTTTTTTAACTCTTTTAAGGATAAAGAAACTTAAATGTACTTCTGATAAACTTGTTATCTTTCCACTAATAAGCAATTTGACTATCTACTTTAATCTCATCTAATACAAATCAACTCGTGCATCCGAGATTTTAGAAATAACACCACCTGAGACCTGCACCAACAAACTGACCAAGTTCTCACAAAACACTTTTTACTTTTGAAAGGAAGGCAAAGGAACGCTTCGGTGTCGGGCTCAAATCACCGGGAAAGTGCTGCGCCTCAAACTTACAACGGAAACAAGTGAGAAACTTGCCACAATGAAGATGGAACGACTTCTCAAACGCTTTTAGCGACGACGACTACTCGGATGGAATGCTTTCCTGATAGCGTATGTAGAAGTTTCGACGAATATTTTACTTCGATCCGCAGAAAACCAGGCCATGAAAGGAAAAATAATAATAACATCCTTTAACGAAAATTAAGAAGCCCCTAAAAACAAAACCTAATCAATTCTAAGATACTCAATTAGATTTCACTCACATCCATCAAGTTTCAGCTGCAATTAACACATCAAAATTACACACAGCGTTTACAAACAAAGACGCCTCGCTACAACGCTGTACGTTGCCAAAAATTCATTAATCACGGCACACGCTTAGCAAACTCATAACTGAACAGCGAGACGCTCGGAATTGCCATAAAATGTACCTACAGGATAAGTTTGTCGGCTCGAGAAGTTCAAGTTGCATTATCCTCGTGCATCCCGCGCATGAATGATATATGGAGACGTCTGAAGCTCCTCATGCATAACATTAGGGATTTTGTTGGAAACATTGCTCTCAAATCCGACAAACTACATAAATATTGGAATTTCAACTAGAACATTTGATATCATAAGTACCTAATTGCTCTGCAGTATTAACTCTCTACAGATTCCCACGAACGTGATGCAATGGTGTATTGTTGGCTTTACTTCGTTTCGATTGCAATAACCGACCTAACTCTTTATTGCCATTTTATCTTTGATTCAAGCAAAAACAATAGCTTGGTTTTAATAATTTGATGTCACAATCTTAGTGACAAAAGCTCACAGAAGTGAATTTGTGGTTCAATCGAAATCAGGTGGACTATCAGACATTTGCTTAAGTTTCTATTTAAGCAAGTTACCTCATTTATTTAAAAATCATGACATAAAGTACTCATATGGTAAATTGATTCACACCAATTCTTATATTGAGCCTATCCGTCTCCATGTAAAAACCATTATGATACTCAAATCAATTGCTCGGTATCATCCAATTTATTCTAAAATGAACGTTCTGGTGTTGCAAAATCAGCTTTACTGCGCACTAGTAGCTTTCATTTTGGAAAATTGGATCATTGAAAAAATGTGAAGAACTGAAATCGACGATTTGTTCCGAACAAGACTCGAATCAATTAATTTAATTAGTCCGTTGAGGCGGATCGTCGGCAAGTCGCCAGCCTCATCGAGAATACTTGAAGCATTATGGAGATATTAATTTTGCGCTTTTGAAGGAAGTGACAATTGAATTTTTGCCGTTTATTTTGCTTCCTTTTTTTCAGTCGATATTGTTGTAATAATGGTTCGTTAGGTAAAGCAAAACGAGACATAATGATAAGAACTACATTTTTGTTACTCAAACATAATCGCACAACGGAAGCAGCTGAAAATATGGGTTTACTTTGGTATAAAACAGTTCATTTGTTCAAATACGATGAATAAATGTTTCGTTTGAATAAGTAGCGACTGGCGCAATCTTATCAGCAGATGCCAATTCTACGTATGTACGACACCAGTTTAATTGTTCAGGCAACAGTTAGCATAGATAGTGAGCGAGAATGATTCAAATTAGCTAGGAAGCTCTGCAATGAGCAGTTAGATATCAAAAACATAAGATAACTTACTCCGTGTTGGTTTGATTGAAAAACTCAAGAAACCACTCTATGAAACCATAGTTCACAGCCTCATCATACATGTATGTTATGGCCAATGCAAAGGCAAGTCATCCACATACACTAAAGCCAATTAAATTCTTTGAAAACTGTTTCGTTTTCAAAGTAACTGATGATAAAAACATTCACGGTTCACTATCAACGTGTATTGAATAATATAAAGCACAATTATATTGAACCACTTTCCGAATGTGCCAATGAATAATTCATGTCACAAAAGGGCATTTGATTAAACGCGCCGCTCGTGTCGCCTATGAAAAATTATGATCTTTTTGATAATGAAATTCAAGTCTCTAATATATACTACTTTTGTTTTATTGAAAGCCGAATGTTAAACATACTACATTTATGGCTATTACTATTAATGTACACGATACTTATACTGTTGTTACGTGTGAAAAAATATGAAAAAACGAAATCCTCATGTAAGGTTTAATATTTCATGAATTTAATAAGTTAAACGTGCGTATTACCTAATCTTCATCAAAGGGTTAGGTGTTGCAACACAGATAATCACCGGCACTGCATCATTAGTAGGGAATTGATCGGATACGTAGTTAAAATTACCAAATCAATGGAAACTTTGATAGATATTAAATCAGTGAAATCACCATTGTAACGTTGATTAGTACATGATATACACTTAATAATAATAAATTATTCAGGACTTAGGCTTAGAGCCGACCTACTTTAGAACGAACACTAGCAGTACATTATACAGTAGACACGGTTTTGTGTTTAAAGATAAAGGAGGAGTACCTTTGTAAGATGTTACAGCTATTCAATGAACAGAAACGTCACTTGAAGCGTGAATACATTTTGAAGAGTGAACAAATTAGTTGTTCACAATTTTCAAAACCACTTCAGGATCAGTTACCTTCTTACGGAAACAAAATTTTAGGCCCTTATACACGAGGACCATATACAAGATGCTTCAATAAGCTAGCAAAGATGAAGAAATATGATACTTTATTTAGTTTGAATGACAAATTGGCATTTATCTAGAGCATGATTACGTGACGAGATTTAATTTAATAAGACTGCAATCTACCATCAGTTCTAAAACGGCACATATCTCAACTACTGCAACTACATCATATTACTGAAGATTATCTTCTCTTCTTAGATCTAATTTTACGCGGTCACCACACGGAACAGCCCGTCATCAGCAATGCGATTGTCCCGATGTTTTTATTTGTGAAGTCGGTTATGATTGTATAAATCGATGCTAACTCGCTAAGTTTACAAACAAACATTAGTCAAACCTTGAACTGGTGACAATGACTATATAATAAAAGTAGCTTCTTGTTTGGCAACACTGTGGCCTGCGAATAAGAAGCCAACTAGATACCAAATACTAAAACAATATAAAAAAAATCTAACCAGGATAAACACAAAAAATAAATCACGAATAATAATTCGTGATTTATTTCTTACTTCAAACAGGTAAGTAATCCTTAAAGTACTGCATTGAGGATCTGACTAAAGCTTTCGTCACGTGAAATCATTTAGAATTTATTTAATTTTTTCAATGTCAGTCAATATCATTTGCAAATTGCTTTTCTTGTTCAACATCAATATTGCTAACATAGTATCACAGGCAAGTTCATAGAGGGATTCAATAAGCTATTGATTTAGAAACATAATAGACTGCCAAACTGCGTTTTGTATACAAATTTATATAGTATAGGCTATTTTGATTGACGTTTGACGTCGTACTTTATAGACTCATGAGCCGTTAGTCATAATGAGATGCAGGACCAACCAAATATGCGTCATCAGTCAAGATGTTTTTGTAGTTTTCATACATCGCTTGCATTTCCTGTTAATTTTTATACCACAATAAGTCACAAACAACTTCAATCTTACACGAAAGCAAAAATATTATTTTGTTTATCAATTCATCCTCTTATCTTCAAACCCGACTAAAGATGCACTGAAATGGAAGTAATGCTAAAGAGCTTTTAACCCGCCACCTTATACAGTAAGGTCTTAAGTACCGCAGCATTAACGGTAGCTACTGTCTAAGGTTCTTGCCTTCAGAAACACCTTAACCCTTTAATTGCCGCATTATTTCTGGGCGTTTGCCGTATAAGGGGACGCATGACGTTGCTTTTACTAATGCTAACGTAACGAGTTAATAGTTTAGGATTCAAGCTGCGTCCTACTACCCACACGCACAGAATATTACATATACCATGCAGTTTATCGATTTATCACATACGATGTTGGTGCACACATGCACACTGTCATTTATGCAAGCAAAGGATTTCTTTTAAATTAATTCCTCATCCAAAATCCGTATGGTGACGTCTATGTGTGTGTATTATTTATGATTTTCATCAAAGGAGTAAGTATGCAAGGCGTGGTACATGGCTTCCTATTTGTTTGTGCTGTCAACACCGACGTATTTGGGCAGTTCGTCTTCGGCCACGGGAAGTGTTGATTCAATGCACTCCCACATCCGGCCGGGTTATAGCATTGTCTACTATTGGTTTACTTAAAGCTTCCTGTTTAAATTCGTGATGGATTCCAATGGGATATCGAAGCGCCCTTAAATAGTAATCAGAAATGCTCGAACACTAAATTCAACACGTGTGATATGGGATATAGGTGTTTCATATCGTTCGTAGAATGCGTTTGTAGGAAACATTGACGTTACTAATAATCATTATTCCATCTAAGCTCAGTTTACTTTTCGTAGAATCATAAGGCGCTTGATAGATTACCTATTATTTGACTATTAGTTGAACACGTTAATAGAAAGAAAAGAAAGAAAAAAATGTTTAATTGCGAAATTGAACGATATAACTCGATTGAATAGAGATAACTTTTTAACTGCGTTTATTTTCTAGTTTTTGTTGCACAACGTACAATGCTTTATAGTTTACAAAGCAACACATACACATTAAAAACATTGCAATAAACAATAAATCAATCACAATATCATAGTACAACAATTAATAGTGGTAATATAAATGACAGCTTCGCATAATGGCGTAGACGCCGCGATTGTTTTCGAACGCGCAATTTACCGTGGAAACGCATGTTGCAGTGGAAGTATAAATAATAATATGTTAACTGATAAGTACTCGCTTCTTATCCTTTTGTAGGGGACACAACGCACAATACTCGTATATATAAAAAAGTAGCTTTCATCGATAAAAGCCCCGTTTTCATTATATTTCATAAATGCGTTTAAATTGTTCTACTCGTCAAAAGATGATTTCATCGACATGTCAAATCAGTTCTTCTTGGTTTCCTTTACCATCCTCATAATTAAATTCATACCTATTTATTATAATATAACCAACACATACCACCATTGCAACCCGACACGGCGTCAAAACGTACCAACTGCAATCGTCCATGCAATCGAGATAATGCGATTACTTAAGCAATTATATGCACGCTCATGATTGATCGCCCGGATCGGCCCGCCAGATGCTAATTGTACCAGTGTGTGTTAACATTGACGCCTTAATTTGCGTTACTGTACCGTTTGGTTTTATTTGGTGACATATCAATTTCATGCGGGTTAGCGTTTGACGATCTTTTTAAATTGAGATTTTGGTGGACAATTTTGGCGCTTTGCGGTCTCTTTTTCTCTGCGGTTCCCCTACCCGCACCTATATTTATTTCCTTTTTCTGCGAAAGTTTTTTTAGGAACCCATATTCGTGTATAATATATGGGTATATTGTTCCTTAATTTCATTAATTGATAATGTGATTCTGGGTAAGTAAATGAAAGACACCTTGCGATCATAATACAACTTTACGGAAACGGAATACGATTCATATAATTGAAGGATTACATTTAGTGCGCAGCCCGCTATAACCAATATATAGTGATTATAATATAGTGTACTTATTGATTTTTAGTAAACAGAGTTATTAACTCCACGGTAGATTAACAAGCTACAATTACTGTGGTATCATGGAAAATGTATTAATTTCTAATTACAGTCTCAACATCGGTGCAAATTACTTTGTTACCATATAACACACCAAACCTTTACAAAGTAAATTTTGAAATCTATATAATACAATTAAGTTATATGTTCTTTGACGATAACACGTATACTAATGTTCGTATCATATGAGGGGAGTTCCCGATGCACAAAGCCTTTAATTGTGACGGCAAAAATAAATATGAACACATAGTACTGGAAAAACTGAGTGACCTTCCCACAGAAAATGTTACAATGACATTCTGTAGTACAATGTCTTTGTAAAATAAACTTGGAAAGCTCGCTACATATTCGGAAACATACATACAAACAAGGAAAAAATAAAACATCAACGAATTAGAACTATCGGAAGCATTCAATGATATCCAAAGTTTGAGTCATCTATGACCATCCAACGCTCTTCCTGCCTCCAAATGACTAACACAACATATTAGGCTTCAAACTACATTTACATTTGATACTGATTTATCACAACAGTTATCAGAGCTATGCAGCGGCGCACCACCAACGCACCGCGATAACTTAGAATTATGATAACAGCTACAATTTGCAACTGATTACTACAATGTTCCCAGGGTGTGTTGTGTGTGGAACAAACGCCATTATCACCCTCGCCTGTTCCCGACATAATCCATCCACCGTGTCTTTGGTCACCCCATTCCTCTTTATCCATTCGCGATCATGCCCAAGACCTACCTCATAATAATGATCCTCAATCCTCCACAACACATTTCCATACCATGTCAGCCGGTTTCCACATAGACCTGGTTACCGGTGCACTTTGAGGGGGGGGACATATTATAATGCACAAGCATTTTCGAAGACACAAATGCCCACAAACCCGAAGGGACGACAAACCGACACGACCGGAGAGAGATCAGGAACTAGAACGACATTTGCAATCATCAAAGCTCTCCGATGCACGGATGTATCAAACACAAACTACCAGACTCCGGGCTGCTTTTGTAAAATTTTCTTCAAACCCACAAAGCCATTTCGGTCCGACTCGGGAATTTATACCAGGAATACTCGTTTGACAATGAAAAACAATCGACGATTTATTTCACATATCAACTAACTACCGTTTAAATGATAGCTATGGAAATGAGGGAGGCCGCGCTTTTGAAGTTCCTAAGTGGCAGGTAATTTGTTATCTGTGAAGTATTTACTTAACTAAATCGTGGCTTTCGTCATTCTTCTTGGTGTTACGATCCGGTTACAAGTGACCTTTATCGTTGAGGTCAGAACAGTAGTTCCGATCATCCGAATATTTATTTACCTTACTTAATTTTAAACTCTTGACATCGTGAAGGACCAGAATTGATCTTCGTTAAGTTGAGAATGGCCTGAATTGGTAAACATAGAATTAACATAAATGATTAAAACTGCAATTTTATGAAGACTGCAAATCTTCGTGTTTAGGTACTATCAGATTTCAATTTGATAGTTTAATGTCTACCTAGTCTAAATATGGAGCGATCGAGCTTGTAATAACTTGATGATATTATAAAATGAAGAATAAATAAATGCATTTGCGGTAATGTTTGGTGTCCGTTGATCTCCCAAAATCATTAAGCAAGTGGATTTAAAAGTGTCATGGATCGCAATAATAATAAATTTGATGACGCATTCCGGCGACTCAATGGCTCAAGGGAATGTAAACTTGATTGGATTCTCACCCTAACGCAGTATAACGACATTGCTGGACTCGCATACACCCTAGCTGCACGCTCTTTATTGCCACTACATTGCACGCAAATTATTTTCTGTAATTACTTATTTTATTTCGTCTTCTATGTCCATATATTTTGACAATATAGGGCAATCGGCTATGTCACAAATATGAACAGAAATGGCCTGCAAAGAGTTTGCACTGATTATACTAAAATTCTCAGGGTTATGTTTAAAATGTTAGTCTTATGTTTTAAATGAGCTGTGAATCACTCACAAAACAGGTTCATTTTGGGTCTTCTTCCGATATTTTTATGATGATATTTTTCTACTAAAGCGGAGCATATTAAACATCTTGATGCTACCTGACATGACAAACGCAGGCTATTCCGAAACTGCACAGTGAAACAATGTTTTAACCGAGACAGATGTAGGTAGTTTTGCAAAAAGAGACATTAACCCAATTCGCAGCGGGTCGTTAGTGTCACAGTCTGCGAGCCGGTTATCTCGAGTGGCATCTCTGCGGTCACCCTGCTGTACCGTCGAGCACAGCCTTTATATTTTTAGCCAACATTATTACATCCAGCGAAATACCTTAATGAGGCCGGAAAAAGCCTAGGGATTGTCATGCTGCCCTCCATTCATTTAATGCGTAGAGGGAGCAAAATTAATGATGTTTCTTTTACTATCCCCATTTCTAAGAGCTGTAAGAGAAATCGAAAATAATAATGATGACAACACGGAACTGGGTAGCCGAAATTAGTCTTGTGTATAACCCGCAGCAATAAGTTACCAACTTTTCTAACGATCATTAAAACGCACTTAATGAACAGGAGCGGTTTCGAGGCCTTAATTGATTTATAATCACGAGTCATTTATAATCTAAAGTCAGTACAAAGAGCTTAATTTATTATGTTTACTAATCTGCCTAATCTCATGTAGTAACAGAGGATGGTGCGGTAGCCGTGCATCTGGCGCGGGGGGGCCCTCCAGTAATGTAATCATTATGATTTATGGCTCACGAGTTAGCGGCCGCGTTCCAGCCTGCAGAATGACACTAAATGACGAGTTCCGTTCGTCTATTCTTGGTGGCTTCCTGGACTCTCTTCTTGGTTAAGAGCTTCCTGCAATGAATGCGTTAGCGAAGTTTATTGCATATTTATTGGCAATGTACCAGTTACATCTAGCTTAAGACGTTCAATATTCTCCAAATTTAGTTTAACGACATGGACTAAACGCTCATTTAAAACACGAGTAATTGGTGATTATTTTTGGAAGAACACTATCTATGTCTACAGCTGACAACACGACACATGTGGACTGGTAGGCTCTTAAGACTGACAAAACCATAAAACAGTGTTCTATTCCACATATGCGTGTCAATTTAATCAAAATAATAGATCTAAATGCTGTTACTATGTAGGATGAAAAATGGGTGCTTTGCCCCCGCAGCCTTGTCATTTATCAGTGTCGTCAGCTCGCCATATGTCCAGTAACTATTGAAGTTTCATAGCATCCGGCCACGTGCACCGAATGCCCACTACTTTGATTTGGTAGCTAATATCAAATAGTTATTAAACTTTATAAAGTTCAATTCCAAAATGTGTAGAGTGGATTATAAATAAGCAATATTATATTATAATAGATCGAATTAATAATAAAAAAACTTCAAGTAGGTATAATATAAGTTCATCACAATTGTAAAAGGGAGTCACAAGAAAGTCGCTTTTTATTGATGTTGTACAAAAACAGAACAATTTGTTACGGTACCGCAGCTGCAATCCTGTTGAAATAATTCAAGTATGCCTAAGTTGTCCTAATGAACGTTGAGAGAAAAACAAAAATTTTGAACGGTCCTCTTAATCCAACAATACTTTTGAAAGAACGGTGTCAAGTAGAAAGCTTTTACAAAAATACAATGGAGCAATAGAAGTCCAGGTAGCATTAAGGAGGGATCTGCGGTCGACTTCATTATAAGAATCCCAACAACTTGGTCGGCAATTATGCAAAAGACTTTTTCCGTACCATTGCGGCTGCAGTTTCATAACACGTTGGCATTTACTTTTTACGCAACAGCGCTGAAGTGCTCCGAGGTTGAGCCGAACAACTGCTTCACTTCGGAGATTTAAATGGTGTTAAACGCCATCGCCAACAACCATCACGGTAGTTACGGAATAAATCTTATGATTTATTACTAGAGAAGTCGGTTAACGTGGTTCTCAATTGATATCGCGTGTTAACGTTCAAACAGCCCATTGAACAGTTTGTGGAAAATCGAGCTTTCTAAATGTTAGGGCCCATAACACACCTTTCCATCTGAGGCCGCACCCAAATACCTTCAAGAACCGCTGCTATCCTGTCACTTGGAATAACCCTTTGCTCTACTGCTAGAGTAATATTGCAAATGGTATATATTGTTTAAGCTTCCAATAAAGGGTAATGAGATCGTGGTGCTATGCCAACACCAAGTTTCTCTCCCGACACACTTGCTTAAGTCGTGCATAGCTTTAGCATACTGCATTCAGAGATCACAGGGGCCTACACTAACGAGCGTAACGTATTATTTAAGGAACTAAACGAATCGTGGGGAAAACGTTTAACATATTCATGATATACTGAAATCTACATGAAGTACAGACGCCTGCACATTAGGCTACCACAAGCTACTACTATCTGTCACATTTTCTTAATAGATTTTCACCTTTATCGTTGAAGCATATGGTTCAAAGTTGATGGGGCAATTTGACATTTTCAGGTAGCTTGATGTGGCGTCTGTATTATTTTCTGTACATGAAGTAATAACGTGTCGCACGATGAGTCTTCGGAGGTGTCTAAATGAAACATAAAAATAACCGACGTCAGCAAATCTGATATCGGGGGTGGCTTGTGCATAAAATATGATGCGACATAAACCTCCCCTGGTTGAACTCACGGGGGGTGACCAGAAGTAATAAGTTCACCCTTATTTATACTCCGAGCGGCCTTGGGGTTGTAGGCGATTAAGTCTAACTGTGTACCCCGTATATGTTATTTTTAGGTTCGACGCGCAACTGATGGCGAAAGTGAATGGTTTGTTTTTAGTAGCGTGGTTCTAATCTAAGAATAGGTTCCTTCTCTATTTGTTCTCGATTGTATCGCGAGATACGTCTCAAAGCTCATATTAAACTTCGTAGATGGTCTGGGCGACAGAAACATGAGCATAAGGTACGCAAATACTTAGAAAAATATGATGCATTGTTTTGTTCCCAAAGTAAAGCTCAATTAAATCGCATCTATAGTTATATCCTAAAACTGAAGAGTCTGATTAAATGCGCTAATCTCAGGAAACACTGGACCGATTTGATGTTTTAGTGTCAGGTGGCTCCTTTACAGAAGAAGACTCCGAGCTACTTTCTCTCTGGTCGCATGGAGTAGTTCCCAAAGGAAGTAGTGGAGTAGTTCCCAAGAATATTGTCTGATGCTTGTTCAGAACGAAAACGAAAGCAGTTTTTGGGTTATTTGATCCATAACAAAGCGGCGAGCGCAAGTAGACGTATCGAATAACATTCATCAGCGATTTTTGTTTATAAAATTACAGCATTAATGGCTCACAATACGAGATGGGACACGTACAAAGGTAACTTAAGCTGTGATTTCAGGGTCATATTTCTTACTAGCTTCCGCCAGCGGTTTCACCCGCTTTCTGAGGGAAGTAATTTCCATACCCGGATAAAAAGTAGCCTATATGTTATTCTGATGTATAAGCTATATTGTGGTAAAGTTTCATTCAAATCCATTCAGTAGTTTTTACGTGAAAGAGTAACAAACATCCATACATCCATACATCCACACATCCATACTTACAAACTTTCGCCTTTATAATAGTATTAGGATTAGGATACAACCTGTCAAATTTCTTTAGTAGATTTTCAACTTTTTCGCTTAAACATATGGTTCAATGTTGATTGGGAAAATTTGACAATTTCGGGTAGCTTGATGTGCTGGCGTTTGTAGTCTTAAAAAGCGGCGAAGTTAAAGAGCACTATAGGGACTATAGGCATCTGCTTGAGAATCGAGGAGTCCATTCACTAGTCGTGAAGTGTGAGCCACGCGCAGGGTGACTCACCCCCGGTTGGCGACCCGAATTGAGGTCACCGCTGTGGCCTTCCTAGAGACGGCATTGTTCCTTTTATTCAACTCTATACGGTAAGTTATAAATGGCATTTGGTGAAGATACTGGTCTCTTGTTGTAGGGAACTTTTTTTAAGTATCGTTATCATTTGTTTGGTCACAAAGTAGAAAAAAATACGTAAGTTTTGTTTAGAGATCTTTTATCCACGTTAACATTAAGGCTGCAAATAATTTCTGTTCATGACTACTTATTACATATTTACGTTAAATTTATAAGATGATGGCACATAGAATTTTAGCAAAAACACATAGGAAGTGTTGAAGGGGGTTATGGGGGCTGTCTTTTGTAATTTTGATGTCAAATAGTGCTGTTTTTCAGCCAAGTTTGAATAAATAATTTTGAGTTTGAGTTTACTTTTTGAGATGACTGCAGATAGAAGAGTGGAAGAAGAAAGTATGCTGCACTAACCCCAATTGGGATAAGCGCAGGAGGGCAATGATAATGACTATGTAAAGGAGTTAGCCTCCAAAACAAACGCACTAACTAAACACTTTTCTGTGTAGGCAATGTTACATTTTCAATAAGATAGTAAATAAACACAGAATACTTAGTCAGTGAAGTCAATTAAGTCAAATAAAATACTTGAATGTAAAAAAGGCCTAAATATAATATTGACCAACATAATTTGTGCAAACTGCAAAAAAACGCAGTATTTGAGCCATATCAAGTTGAAGGACGGCTGGTGATTATTATGCAGCACTTGTTAAGTGCAAAACAAACACATTTGGCATACTAACTGAACCAAGAACACTTACTTACATGTGTGGGTGTAACATTTGATTACAATCTTTAAATATTACAAAGAAGTACCTACAATGTTTACTTTAGTGGTTTTTAAGAGTATTTTAAAATTATATAGCAATGTAGAGTCCCAGGGGACATACTAGCTAATGAAAGAGTGTTTTATTTACAGCCCTGGAACACAAAAGCGTCCAGAAGGAACATAGTGGGTTTTAGTCAGTAAGAGTCTGACACTACCTCGAGCTGCACCCTCAGCAGGAGGGGTCAGTTGGTGATTGATTTCCCACAAAAAACAAAGGAGTATTTTATTCTTTAACTACTACCTAGAATAAAATTCTCCTTAACTATATAGCCAGTTAATAGTATACAAAGATAGTGCATTTACAAATTGTGGAAAGGGGTTTTCTTGGGAACACCATGGAGCTGCTTGCCTGTTCCTTTCTATGGGACATATTTTTTATAAGAATAAAACTAGTGTGAGGATTCATAAGAGCCTATAAAAGCCTATTTGAAATCAAAACATGCCTACTTTAACTTCACAATGAATATGGTAGTCTTAAATGTTTTTTTAATGCCATATTGCGTACACAGCCAATAGTGTAATAAATAAAATATAATTTACTGCTAAAAACATCCATGTGTGTCATGTCATGGTCATGTTTTCAATACTTTTTTTATTGAATGGTCATATGCCATGCATATGTGACCAAATAAGCTTCTTAAATATTTTTTAAAAATCTTCTTAAATTGAATTTTAATATTTTTTGTTATGATCAAGATTACTCATAAATTAAGAGTTTTTGCTATATCAAATTATGAGTGGCTTAAACTTAGCTATGTGTTAGGTAATCAATAAAGAATTTTGTAGGTATTGTAGTTGAGTAAAAAATTACATTGCTTATAAGAACTGTAGTGGATAAAAACATTAACATAAAAAAAACATGTGTTCTATTTAATAGCCATGTAAAAATAGCGCCAATTACATACATAATTAAGCAGCTGTTAAAATAATTTTCATAATTATTTTTTTGGTTTCATTTCATTGGCTAAAGTATGGCTAAAGTAAGTTATTAAGGCTTATTTTAAACAAGCAAACAAAAAAGTTTTATACCCATTTACATGTTTAGGATAATTTATTACACTTGTTAGCATAAATAATTATGCTAATTAGCATTTTATTAAACTCCATGCATAGGGGTAAAAATCTAGTAGAATACAAAACAAGTAACTGTTAATTATTTAACTTAATTTATTGACAAAAAGACAGGCATTTTAATTTGTTTGAAAAATTATTAACAGTTTTACTGTAATTATTTTATGAACATAATTATTCAAATATTTTTTTCATGTAACGGGATTTTTTAATGTCGGTGCTATTAACAAAATCTGTGGTGTATAAGAACAAATTAAAGATTGTCTTGGGTTAAACATGAATTAAAAGTCATCTTAAAAAAAATATTTGTGTAGGTCCCTGTAACAATAAATTACGACATTAGCACACGCACAGTATTATCCGTACACCGATCCCCATCGGCTCTGCCCGGGGGTGGGTCGAATGATAAATGCCCGCATCGTAAGATAGTAATAGATCGTCATGCTTCCATTTCCTCACATAAAACATCAAGTTCTTTATTAAACATACACTTTCTAAATCTATAATTGCCCATAAATACCTCATAAACACCAGAGAATGCAGATCAAGGCAGCAAATCAAGTGTCGATGGGACAAATCCTTGCACAACCTCTAAACTGAAATTATACTAAAATAAAACACACTAACACCAGGCGTTCACTACTCAGGCTATAGCAAATCAACACAGTAAACTATAACTTAAACTGATTGTGTCATAAAACGTCCAACAAACATATATAAAATGTGAAAAATGTTGCATTTCCTATATAATGTGCACCGGCAAACGATCAACACAACCACCGCTACAAAAATCTTTATAAAACTGAAGAAAACATCAACTGGGGGCGCTGTGATCGGAGATTAGCGCAAGCGCTGTCAAAATAAAAATACTCCTTTACACGCACTGCTATTAAAAATAATGAATTAATATTTTTAGTAATTCGGTAACTTAAAGGATGTAAATATGTGCAGCAGTTATGTAGCTTTATCATCGAATAGCTGCAAATATTGTTACAGCAAATAACTTTATGAAAAAATACAATTTCCAGCTCCTATGACAAGTTTATATTCTACGAACCTGACTCCTGACTCTGTCACTGTCAAACTTGAAACTTTGATATGATATGAGACATTTTCCACTTGTATTTATTTTGTACTTTTGCATTTTCATTTTTATTAATTTATTACAATATTGATAAGTAAAAATGCTTGATTCTATTAACCGTGTTATATTAGTACTTTCCGGAAAAGGAGGTGTAGGAAAGTCAACAGTAAGCACACAACTGGCGCTAACTTTAAAAGAAAGAGGTTATAAGGTATTACTCAATTAGAGTTTGTATTACTTATTCTATTGTCATTGAATTTGATCTTCATCTATGATGTATGATTTACCGGATTTACCTTAATACCTTCTAGGTTGGACTATTGGATATAGATTTATGTGGCCCTAGTGTGCCTTACATCCTCAACTTGGAGAATCAAAGTGTCCACCAAGGTCCTGATGGCTGGGTCCCTGTATATCTGGACAACGAACAGAGACTGGGCGTGATGTCAATAGGCTTCCTACTTGGCTCCCGAAACGATGCCGTGGTGTGGAGAGGGCCAAAGAAGACTTCAATGATTAAGCAGTTTCTAGAAGATGTATGCTGGCAGGAACTTGACTTCCTCGTCATTGATACTCCTCCGGGTATGTAAATATAATAAACCGGACAAGTTGCACTTGTGTCAGAGTTTTCTTTTGTTGACACATAGCTGTGATGTTAGTTTGAGTTTATATTTAGTTCCTTTAGCTAATCTAAGCCAAGAAGTATGTTTTTTATCACTTTGTAGAACCATAGACTTGGTTGTGAGCATTTGTATATAGTCTATATATCAATGGTTGTGATAGATAGACAACAAAGTTGTTTGTTTTTAAGTCTTCAGAAAAATGCAGGAACTGAAAAAAAAAATTTATTCAGTAATGCCTTTCAAATATTATAATGTCAACCTCCTATGTATTCCAGGAACATCAGATGAGCACATCACAGTTATGGAAAACCTCCGACAGGTTCCACAATGTGGTGCAATCATAGTGACAACGCCACAGGAAGTAGCCATAGAGGATGTACGCAAGGAGATCACATTCTGCAAAAAGACTGGTATACCTATACTGGGTATCATTGAGAATATGAGTGGGTGAGTATTATCACAAACAGTTAACATTGTTAACAAGGCTATAGTAAAGCATTCCCTTTATAAACTCTTTCTTTCCTGTTGTGTTTCTTTATTGTGTGTGAACATAAATGCCTAAATAAATTAATAAAGCATTTTTTAAACCTTTAACTTTTAGATCTTTATTGCCTTCATCATACCTGCTTCTCGCGTTTTCACCTGTCGCCCAGGAATACCACATATCTCTTTTATCAAGAAAAATATAGCCTATGTTAATCAGGCATAATGTAGCAATCTAACAGTGAAAGAATGTTTGAAATTATTTTAGTATATTTAGGCTTACGAGTTTATTTGATACATACTGCGTAATATAAAGTAATTGGAAACAGCTTTTCAAATTTTTTTCAATACATTTGTTGAAGCATATTTTTTTCCAGTTATTTATGTTATGTATATCTTTTATTTTATCAGTGTCACTGTCATATTTCCTGTTCCTGTGAGTGGTTGTTATCGTAATACATCATGAATACAACTAAAGGTCATTTGCGATGATTTTATATTTTTTTCTGGAATTTCCCATTCAAGTCTCAATTCAAGTCTTTCAGTAATTTGGTAGAAATAATACAAAATAATATGGTAGGTGACAACCAGTCAAATTCAATACTTTTATTGAACTGTCAAAAACTGTTTTCTTTTTCACATCAAGCTGTATACTTATTTCAATTAAGTTATCAATAAAAAAAAATCGGCAATTTTCAGTTCAAATAATAAATTAAACTGACATTATTTTAATATCCTTTACAAAATGAATGTGATAAAGTATTTTATTTTTGACCTAGTCATCATCACAATTGTATTTTTTTATATTCCAGATATGAATGTCCGAACTGCAGTGAATGCACAAACATTTTCTCAAGTGGAGGTGGCAAGTCCTTGGCAGAAATTTCCAAAATCCCCTTCATGGGCAGTGTTCCAATCGACCCTCGCGTTGGTAAGCTGGCGGGGCAAGGCTTAGCTGCTATTAAAGAGCTGCCCAACTCGACCACAAGTAAAGTTTTTAGCGAAATCGTCAATCAGCTTAGTGACAAACCTGACAACCTATGAAAAGCAAAAGACTATAAAAACGAAAAAATCATGATGAAAAAGTTATTATGATGTCATTTTCAGCTGAGTCATGATAACAAAAAAAAAAATAACCAAACTATTTTTGTGATAAAATGTATAGACAAAAGGTCAACTATTGCTCACTATGCAATGTATTTTTAAGCGAAACTGTTACATATTATATATCATTCCGTTTAAATATTGGTGTAAATAAAACTTCAATAAGTTTGTTGAGACTATTTATTTAATATCACCATCAAATACATAAAACACAATCTAAAAATGCATTTAATTCTGGATTTGATAATATATTGTTGTATAAAAACTAGTTCTACAATAAAGTACATAATATATTATAAAATCTTTGAGACACCTTATTATAAAAATATAATATATAAAATTTTCATGTATATGAATAATATATATAAATTCACTATCTGATGACTTTAAACATTGTCACTTAATTATGTTTGTAGATAAGCCATCACTAGGTGAGGCCCTCCAGAAAGTACAGACGCCAGCACATCAGTCAACTCTGAACTATGTGCTACAGCGATAAAGTTGAAAATCTATTGAGGAAATTTGACAGAATGTAGTAACTTGATGTGCTGTCTGTACATTCAAATGTTCTACCATTTGCAGCATAGTACCTTATACAGGTATTTTGTTAACGTTTGAAACATTTTTTTGACTACAATATATTTAAATGTTTATAGGTAAAGATGATCTCCTTAGCCTCGCTACTATGTTAGGGATGTAGTACGCGGGCTTCTGGTCTTATCGCGATGCATCTGAGTACCAGTGGTTTACATGGAGCTACTTTACCTTCAGAAACACAGAGAGAACTCGTAATTTCTAGATGGTCACACATCGACGAACCGACCGTTGCTTCTACTGTTGTTCAGCTACTTCTGTAGCCACGAACTTTTTTAAATGATTATGAAGATGAATGTTTTAAATAACGAATTTGCAAAACACACTTTGAAAGAATTTCTAATGAATTGCCAATTAATTCTAAAGAAAGACTAGACTGTGTTAAACATACTTAGATCAATAACAGACATACACGCATATATCTTAAAATATCGCACCAAAAATATCAGGTTAATAATAAATTTTCAGACTCTGAAAACTAAAAATATATTCTTTTTATTATTTAAAAGTATTATACCGTCATATTCAAAAGAGAATGCCTACATATCAGAGGTAGTTGCAATACTTCAAGTAGGTTAATTTTGGAAAATACTTAAAAAATCAATAAAGGATCACACTTTCTATCACTTTACCAAATTCTTGATAATATTCATAATTATTATAATACTGCCGTGGGTATAACTAAAATGTCGTTATCCGACATCTGGACGATTCTTAACTGTTAATGGATATGGCAGAAGAGTAATTTAAAATGTGAATTTGATTTATGTTTTGGTACCTCCAAGTCTCAAATAGGTGTTGTCATTGAAAAGTTACATCTAATTGCATTTTTGCCCCGGATTTTGTTTATTATTCAAAACAATTCAGGGTATTTGACTCTTTTTTTTAATTATTCATATCAAAAGTAACATCTTGCAAAACCAAAAACAAAAATATTTTTTGGAATCCTTTGAGAAATAAGTAATTTTTACCTTTCAAAAGTCAAACAGTTAAATAACAGAAAAAGGATGCACATACAAGCTTGTGACGTCAACGCTATTTGATCACGCATGTGCAAAAGAGATAGCAAGATGTCCCCACTATGATCCCACTCTCCATCATACGATTATAAAAAAAATGTTGATTGCTGCTCCATTCATCAACCAATTTTGACGCTGTTTTCAGAAAAATGATCCTTGTGCGTGTGTTTATTTGTTTTGTAAAAAAAATTTACAAAATCAAACATAGGCAAATACCCTATTGCGGCATTTTAGTTATACCACGGCAGAATGTAAGTTGTAATAAATTCTACTTAGCACATTAATACGAACGTTTTACTTAGGTATAACATTTCGGTATATTTTGCTACTTAAACTTTGGTGATACAATATCAACTGGATAAGTTTGATGACCGAGAGGTTAATTAACAAAATTCTCAAAGTGACTTTCACTGTGAAAATTATATACTTAATTGCTTATTATGTTCCAAGTTTTTGAATACTTAAGTGCCAATTATATTGGAACATACTAACCATCATCAAGTGTCTGATGACCTGATAATGCTTAGTATGTTCCAAGATTGGCGCTATTCAGCAAATCGATCAATACTATGATAAATGACGGAAAAGCGAGAATTTTTTGTTTTTGTAAATTTTCATAAAGAAAGCCACTGTGACAAAATAAAACTATTTTTTTTTTATTATACCTTGTACTTAAAACAGATCTATGATAATAAACTATACTTATGTATTTAGTTTGCACCATAAAACTTAAAATTAACGAAAGTATATTTATTTTTTACTGAAAACCATACTTGGAATAAAATCTTCAATACTACAGAGAGAGATTATAAGTATTTTTAGGGCCATACTAAATTCAACTAAATTCGATAATAACTCAATCCCCAATAATAGGTATGTTTTCTCTTTTCGTTTTCGTGAACTTTGAAAAGTACACAAGGTTTCACATCAAGCTATAAAAAACCAGTATAAGCTGACCGTTCAATTAGTAGAAAGACTATAGCTTGATGAGTAACCGTGTATAAAAATATCTTAATACACATACCTAAACACGAACACGATCTAGTTTTTGGTAAAATAAAATCTTACTCCAAATGATCATCTTAACTCGATATGCCATTCAACTTAATTTTAACTTTACTGCGTGGCAATAGAGTCCAATTTTATCCGTCATTGCTTACTCGTTGAGCCACATGAATTGCCGGATTTCGTCTTCCGAGGAGGGGCAGCAGTGGGGGGGAGCCTTTTGTAACATGTGACGGAGTTCCTGTAGAAAATTAAATGGGTGAATTAGGTTTCATTACCTCGTCGACAATGTTTACTCAGCTTTGATAACTTATAATGAAAAATATAAGTGAGTAATTGACACCATCAACCAGCTATAGGGGACTACTACTAAAGTACTGTCATAATCAGAGATCGGATTTAAGTAGAGTTATCCATGCCGGTTGCGGGTTGTTCGCAAGAATTACCGTGGCACTGGCACACAAGGACCTCCAGAAAAACAAGAAAAGATAGAAACTCTGCCTTATTCCGATTTCTGGTCATAATGTATAGAAAATCCAACTAATTTCAAAGTAACAGTTAACATTTGTATATCAACTGGTTACTGGTGTCAACAGTTATGAAGCCCCAATTGATTAAAAGTACAAGTTATATAGCAATTCCCAGACTATCAGATCAAGTAATTTATTTCTAGAGCGAAAAAAAGGAAATTAAAATGCAGTTTTAATATTACACCACATAGAAATAAGAGTTTCTTAGTGAGTAGGTATGTAAATCATTCACATTTTCTCTCTCTAACAATAGTTAGTTAGCCTACTTTCAAATTCTTGCAAGTATTCACTGTCAATATGATAAAATGAAATATGAAAGTGTGTTAAAAAATGAATAAAATAAAAAAAACGCAAATAACTAAAGAACATGACAAACCAAAAATATACTAGGTATAGGTACTAATATTATAAAGCTAATGAGTTTGTTTGAACGCTCAACCCAGGAAGTAATAGCCCGCTTCAGTAAGTTTATTGGTCTATCTATTGAGGAAGGGTATAGGCTACTTTCTATCCGGTGAGCGGAGTTCCCACGGGACGCGAGTAAGACTGGCTGACTTAAAAATATAGTGTCTGTAAAGTAAGGGAAATACGAATATTTAATGGCAGGTGCAGAAGGATTTCTTATGTTTAAGGATTGATATTAGCTATTAACATAGATACAGTCCAAGCTCAATTGTTTGTGCGTGTGTTTGTAAAGCCATTCTGTTAAAGTCCAGTTTCAGTAGAACGTGCAAATAATATTTATGTTGCAATTTTGAAAAGAAAAGCGACAGAGATATTCCAAGAAAAAGTTATTATAAATTGTTAAAACTAAAATGAAAAAGATCTGGCACTTAATGTTTTACTTATATATTAAATGTTTTGTAATCACTAATTTTAAAACAACCATAGTATAGACATATTTATTGAAGAAGAAACATTTTAGTACATTTTAAAGTTTTGAAACATGGCAACATTTTGGCGGCCATTTCGGTTCACAGCGAAATTTTGCCAAGCCATCAAATTGATTAGGTTGAGAAGTAGACAAGAAAGCATTTCCTAAAGAAAATAATGAATTAGTTTGAAAGTAATGAATTTAGATAGTGTTGCACATTTTGACAAGCATTCTCATGGATCCATTAACCACGGTATATTAGCAATGGTCGTTGTTAAAGAGGAAGTTTTACACTGAAATGTGATTAAAATTTAATCCCAATATAAAGTAAATGAAATCTGGAGTGGTCCTTATGAGAACAGGAACACTCCTCACCTTTTCCTCTCCTTGTAAAAATGTAACAAGGACTTAAAGTATATTTATTAGGTAAATACGCCTTTATGTGTTTGAAAATATGCATGATAATATGTTCAGGTGAAACTTAATTTTGCAAAAATGATTTTTATTCCATGGCAATAAAGCCCATTGTTAAAAAAAACCTCTCGTCCTTCAAAAATCATTCTTATTCTTACATGTTTTCCGTAGTTAACATTTCCATGATGTACTGTCATACAGAATGCTTTACATCGGTGGGGTATATGTAAGAGTGTTACGAACCCCGACTATATCGAGCCAACTGTCCTTCTGCAGTCTGCCGGCAACTGTGCGGCTCAACCACTGCGGATGATAAGGTCATATCGACTCGGGCTTTTGTCTCCATGTATTGTTTGTTGTTAAGACAATTTGCACGGTGCTTTTTGGTGACACTACACATTAATCCTTTTACCTGAACTTTTATAAATATATTTTTTAGGTTACAATAGGTATCTTAGGGCAGAATCTACTTTCATTGAGAAATGATACATGAAGTTTCTTACTGCTTACAGAACACGTAAAATTCAAAATCAAACGGCTTCACTAATAAACTTGATCATAAGTAGGTAAGTAATTACGTAGGATTTACCTACTGTCTTTGTGAAACAAGAATAACCTAGCCTTATTTTCCGTGATATGAAATACCAGGATACTTCTTTGGTACATATATTAACCACTGACGCCTTCAATGATTTAGTTATTTGTACACATTTCATTTGCAAAACATGATGTTCTATACTTACCTAATAGATACAAAGAAAGATTCAGAAAGAAGAAATTTTAAATATTCACAAAATACGTAAGCGCCATAAGCGGACAGATGTCGAAGAAGAAATATGAATGAATAAACTACGCTGTAATTCACCGTACAATTTGTCATAACAACAATTTATACATGTTCTATACTTTCATAAATAAGTCAAAAGTTTTACTTCGTAATGGTATTACCAAAAAACTTATTTATGATTGTTCAAAGCGTAGGGTTTTGATACATATTAATATATTATAAACAAAAAGCACAAATGTACATGATGGGTTACAAAACAATGAAAATGATTGTGAAAAAAATAAATGTGATTTTAAATCGCTTTTAAAGTCTAAAGTATCAAAATTGTTACGTTGCACTATACTTTGAGATAAGGAATTTCATTTTCGAGTAAAATTGACGATTTAAAATCACAATTTTGCTAAACATTTATTGCTCAATTAACAAATGTCTGTGTAGCGTGTTATCCAATCGAAACAGCAAAATAATAGTAATTCACCTACTGAATTAATTTTATTAAATATTTCTTTGTGTTTATAAAATTCTTCATTAAAATAAAATAGTGGTTTATAAGTCGATACTTCTCTTTTCTGAAACGATTTTCTTTTGGCTTTTCAATGCGAAGGTCCAAACAAATTTGTTTCTTCATCCATTTATACATTTCATACCCTATCTTATACTCGCAATTTTGCAAAGTTCTTATCAATACGAATAACTTAAGCTCGTACACGAGGTAATTGAAAAATACCGCTTAAGGGTTCTCTCGACTTTCTACATAAAATAAGTAATTCGTTTTTTTTTAATTATTTGCTATTTTTTAAATTGAATTTTTGTATCGCTCACAAATATTTGTAATTACAAAGCAAGGAGGCCAAACATCACAAACTTACCTTCATAGCGTTTTTGTTCCTCTGCGCAGCAACTAGATGGTTGACAACGGGCGCGGGGTAATCTTTGCCGATGACGCAAGTTGCGCGCTCTTGTACGTCGATTGGCGCTTTCCACGGCTCGTAGCTGGAACGGAAAATGGTGAAATAATTTGATGTAAGAATTTTTTAAAAGGCATCTTGATATCACATAGGGTTGTCATATTTAAGATAATAAAAACCCATAAATAAAAATAAAGTAGACTTAAAAAAATGGTGGAATCAGTTTTTTTTCTTTGTTTTAGTTTATATGTTTAGTTTATCTCTTCACTGTAATGACGTTTAGTTATTGCCAAAATTGTTTTAAAGTCTGGTTAGGGTATACCTTACTTTTATTTGAAAAAGATATCAATGAGTTTTTTTCATGCTTTAGCAGTTTGAGTAATGCCTCTATTGGACGGAGCCGTATGACATGGCAAATTGAGTGAATATGTGCCGAGGCGTACAACGCTGTGTAGTCGCGTGCAGCATCAGCAGTACTCACATGTAGTCGACGGGCATGCGCGCGAGCTCGGGCACGTAGCGGCGCACGTACTCGCCGCTGGGGTCGAGGCGCTGGCCGAGCCGCACGGGGCACGCGCACTCGCCCGAGTCCAGCAGCGCCTCGAACGCCGACGACGACACCCACATCCAGTTGCCCGCGCACACCGACCTGCCGCACCCCACAAAATAAACAATGTTTTATAACAAACATTTCCAAGTATCAAAACTAGTCAGTCCGTGTATAAGTTTCAGTCGATTCCAGGTTGGGCAAGTACCAATGCAACTTTTCTGAATGATATGACACTATCGAACGAACTTTTCTGAATTACATGTGCTTTCAAGGTATCTATATCTTGGACACCAATGATTGATTAAAGGTGAAGGAAAACATCTCGAGGAAATCTGGACTATAAAGTCTGAAATCAGCAACCCGCATTGAGCAAGCGTGGTGAATTACTCTCAATTGTTTTCTGTGTGGGAAGAGGCCTGTATCCTAGAAGAGGGCAATAAAAAGGCTTCTGATGATGATAATGATGATCAATATTACAAAAGATTATATAACTTTTCATCATCATTTCATTTGAGTATCATAAAAAAGCTTGTTCAAGGCGAGAAGACAGTACTTACCAATCAGCATCAAGCAGATACTTCAAGAAGTGATTAAGGCCGTGTTCCCAGGACAGCCAGAGCGTGCCCCTGGTGAGGAACGACGCCACAGTGTTGCGCGCGGCGTGGTGCAACCAGCCTTCAGTGCGCAGCTGACGCATCGCTGCGTCCACAAACGGGAAGCCAGTACGACCTTCCACCCATCTGAAATATTTTTTCTAAGGTTCAAAAACGCCTCAAACCCAAAGAAATCCTTCAAGAGTAGGTAATTTCTAATCTATCAATTCTGCAATAAGAAAAAATCTAAATATGACCTGAAAAACTGTTTTTAACAAAAAGTATTTTCGTCTAACAGAAATACTCAGATTATTTCAAGCTGAAAATGATATCTCCGAATCGTTGTCAAGCTGTTAACTGGTTTTCTAGGACGTCGAACAGATTAAAATAATCAAATGGCCAGTTGATTCAAGTAAATCTCTGGGACTCAGTTGACTCCTGCAAGCTTAGCATGGCGATTTCATATCTATTCTGTCAAAGACAAAGTTCTTTCTGTCAATGTCAACATGTCTTCTGCCCGAGCATGGCGTGACCTGTCAACTCGCATATAACCACTTGTAGCCTTATGTCGATCGAAGAAAATAAAAATTACTTTAAAAAATGTCAAAAGAAATCTTACGTCAATCTGTCACTTTAAGGTCATTATGTCCAAACTCCGGAAGACAAAACTTGTTTCTACGGTTGCCATGCTAAGCCTGCTGGTAGTTGTCCCATGTTCCTATTGAGTAAAATCTGGATTTTTTTTTCTAGATAGGTAGAGGAATAATTGCAGAATAACACATACCTCTGCAACTCATCACCTTCAGGGTTCTTCCAAGGGATATCCAGGCAGATAGGATTGCCAGCCATCTGGCCATAGTTAGGGTTGTTCACGCTCATCGTGTAGAAATATTCGCGCCAAATCAACTGACCTGGTGAACAAAGAATTTAGCTATCAATCAGTAATTAAAAAAAGTCGTAAAAAAGTAATTGAAAAGTCTAGGTCTAGTGGTTAAAGAGCCAACCTCTCAAGTATAAGGGCATGGGTTCGATTCCAGGTCGGGCAAGTACCAATGGAACTTTTCTAAGTTTGTATGTACCTTCTAAGTATATCTTGGACACCAATGACTGTGTTTCGAATGACACGTTAAACTGTAGGTCCCGTCAGTCATTGAACATCCTTGGCAGTCTTTACGGGCAGTCAGAAGCCAGTAAGTCTGACGCCAGTCTAACCAAGGGGTATTGGGTTGCCCGGATAACTGGGTTGAGGAGGTCAGGTAGGCAGGCGCTTCTTGTAAAACACTGGTACTCAGCTGAATCCGGTTAGACTGGAAGCCGACCCCAACATAGTTGGGAAAAGACTCCGGATGATGAATCAGTAATTAAACGCCTGTAATTACAACTTGTGAGTGACAAAATTATGAGTTTTATCTTACCCGTAATAAAGTGAGAAGCCGAGTTAGTGGTGAGACGGCCTTGATGCACTTGACGGAAGAGATCTTGCACAGCCCAGTAGAAGCTTACAAGATTAAAGTTATTAAGATAGATAATCTTTATTTACTTAGATTCGAAGTAATAGTTCAGTTCATTACTACAACTAAATTTAAATGTACTTATTTACCTCCTTACTGAGAGACATCCGAACCGCAGCGCAGGGCTTAAGGAAATTGGCGGCCCCAATAAATCAGGATTGCCATGGGTAGGCAAATAGGATCCCCTGGAAACATGGACAAGACAATAAGCACCATATTTTTAATTCTGTCTCAAATTGCAACTAATTGCAAATCTCTTCCCCCAAAGAAGTTCTTCTTTCAGTAATGGACAAGCCAGTTACTTATGTCACATCTGCTCAAAAACATATATCAGGTACAGACGCCAGCATATCAGGCTACAACAATCTGTCAAATATCCTTAATGGTTTTTCAACCTTATCACTGAAGCTTAAAGTTCAAAGTTGATTGGGAAAATTTGACAGTTTAGGCTAGCCTGATGTGCTGGCGTCTGTACATTGGTCTTTAAAGATTTCAAGAAAAAGACGTCTATTTATCTATGACGAGATGGACTGACGACCTTATATCGGTCGCCGGAAGACGCTGGATGCAGGTCGCTTCCAACCGGTGTATGTGGAGATCTAAAGGGGAGGCCTATGTTCAGCAGTGGACGTCCCATGGCTGAGATGATGATGATGATGACGTCTATTTATACCGGCAGAACTCGAACCTGCCTTTTACAAAAAAAAATCCTGCTAGGAGAAATCTATCCGATGCAAAAAATCCGAAGATAATTAAACTTGTATAGGTACCTAAGGAATGTCTCGTACTCGACAGACAGTCGTTGCTGCATCTGCTTAAGCGCGGTGGTCTCACCACCCACCCAGCGGATCATCCTGATGTCCTCGTTCTCAAGGAACACGCCTAGGTCTTCAGGTTTAGGAGTCTGAAGAACACATAAGAGTTACCTTGACAAGTCTTTATGAGAATAAAGCATCTTAAATCCGAAGTCAAGGCAGTTCTATAAAAAAACCGGGGCTCATCTTATTTTCAATTCAAATTTCATTGTCTGGAATGAAGAATTTCTACAGTAAAGTAATTTCTCGTGACTTTGGTAAGAGATACAAGGCATCAAGGTTTTTACTTCATCAGGCATTTTAATTTTTAACTGTAAGATCTGTAGCTGCGCTGTTTATCTAAGAAATTGTTTGTCTCTGTATGTTCTACAAATAAATGACTTTTTCTCTCACCTTATCGTAGACCGTAAACTCTTGGTAGAAACACTCAGGCAAGCTGCCGAATTTGACTCCCGTGAAGTCGATGTTACCGACAGGGCGCGGGGGATCACCGATTGTCGCTACCGTATGCTACAAAGGTATGAACATAAAGAAAATCTTTATAAAATAATTTATTATCATTATTTCAGAGAATATAATCGCTTAAAGTAGCTTTGATTAAGTTTGATGGGTAATTTTAATAAAATAAGTGTTGTCCCAATCTGGCAAAGACCTCCAATAGTGATTAAACCCCTCAGGATTGTTAATTATTTCCTCTGGATCAATTGGTTTTCCTCTTCTCCTTTAGAACTGAATGTAAGCCCGAATTTATACCCCTATGTGCCGAACAAAATAACCCATACAAAACAAGAAAACATACTAAAGAAACTCACCAAAAACATTTGGTAAGTAAGCGGGGGAATTCCCCCATTAGCTTTGATGACGGTCTCCGGCTCCCACAGCGTATGGGAGACATGTTCCCGGCAGACCACGCCAATCTCCTTGCACGCACTCTTCACGCTGTCATCGCGGGCTCGCCACACGGGCTCGCAGTCTTGTTCGAAGCATAGTTTACGGATGCCTAGTGTAAATACGACGTTTTAAGAATCATTAACATTTTCATAAGCCGAAAAAATATTACAGCCGAATAGAGAACCTCCTCCTATTTTGGAAGTTGGTTGATAAAGCAAATAAATGCCTACGATTGGGATTTCGCAAAGGTTTATTTTAAACTTCGTGAACGGGCATGATACATTTCATTCTTTCCACTAAAATAGTCAATAATGCTATTCTCATATAGCTCATGAAGAGATGGCATGGCCATTGTCGACTAAGCTGATCGTTTACCATATACAACGATCGCATCGGTTGCTTTTACCCCAAAATAACACCACTGATATTAGAGTACACATATCTAAGGCTAATAAGGATTCCACTTCTAAAAATCTTACCGAATTCCTCCCAAAGTCTTCGGAACACGACATTAGGCTTGCCCTTCAGCATGATCAGCCTGCCTCCAAACTTCTTGAACTGGCTGTCCAGGTCATCAAGAGCTTCCAGGAGATAACGCATACGGTTGTAGCCAACCAGTTTTGTTCCTATTGAATAGTAAAATCGTAAAAAAACACACCGGCCGAATTGAGAACCTCCTCCTTTTTTGGAAGACGGTTAAAAAGGTATGATAATATAACGTAGTTCAGTGAATGTTGATAGGGATAGGTTTGAAAAAAAAAATACTGAGCCCATTCTTATTTTTAAAACGAGCCTATAGTAGGTGATGGCAATTGAAACGGAATGTCAAAATATTCCAGCCCTGTCTAGGGTAATGTCGTTCATAAAAAATGAAAATTATATCATACTAGCTTCTGCTAGTTCAAAGTTCACCCCCTTCCTGAGAGAAGTACTTCCAGCACCTGGATAAAAAGTAGCCTATATATTATTCTGATTTATAAGGTATTTTACTACCAAGTTTCATCAAAATCCGTTCAGCTGTTTAAGCGTGAAGAGGTAAATCACATACACACACTCACAAACTTTCGGATTTATAGGGTGATGATAATAAATACTTCTATAATGCTACATACTGCAACAAAGTTGATTATATGTATAGTATCACATTTCAATAGAATTTAGTTTTATTAATTTTACACTCCGTCCAAGAATAGCTTTCGAATTTCGCTAACCACGACTTTTTGCACGAAATTCTACGATAATATGTTATTGTAATGCAAATCGTTTACAAAGGCAATTTGACGAACAATGATTATTACATAATTTACGTGGTTTTACATGCCTTTACAAACTTATGGACATGACGGGTTTTTTCAGTAATTCTTACAAAACACATGCTTCTTTTAATACGGTATTTTATAAAAATCATAAATACTTGTTCTGCTGCGCATTTACCTTCTTCAAAAGAGCGTATACTCAGTCTATCCCCACCTTACGAAACTGTTTAGGCCTTAAGACAAAATAATGTGTAATGAATGAGGCACTCCACAATGACACAAAAATCATTATCAAAATCTTTACAAATACATAGGTACCTTATAGGCAGTCCTAGTAAGAACCCTAATATGTCTTTCACAAATCTTTTAGTAAAACAATGTTTGCCTAAAACATTTAGTTCTTCCATATAGTGACCTACTTATTACCTAGTGGCGATGAACACCGATATCGGCCAATGAATTTATAACTAATTCTCTCTAATATATCGAGAACGCCTCCAATAGTTCGGTTCCAGGTAAAAGTAGTTAGGCTTCTTATTAATTGCTTTACTATTTCTAAGATGACCTGTTACATGACTTATTACGTCTCTGACGAGGCCTGCGTTGAAAGAAATACATCTCAGAGGTTTATAGTCGCCAGAAAATCCAGCTACGAAACTGTAAAATTCCCCAACAACTTTAAACCATATGCTTCAGAAATAAAGTTGAAAATCTATTCGAAAACTTGACAGATTCAAACGTGATCAAAGTGGAAAATCGTGCCATTTCTGAAGTCTCTGTCTTCTATGAACATAAATTAATTACTGATATAGATAGTGTTTTTGGTTCCTTTATCTAGGATACGTACCTAATCATTTTTGTTTAACACGGTAACCCAAAAAAGTGTGTCAACACAAAGAATATGCTAAAGTACTTAAATGTATGCAATAGTAAACAAATCAAAATCCTCTAAGACTCACCTGCGGTTTCTCCATCGAAGATGAAGATGGGAAAGAAAGGGAATCCCTTCTCTTCCAGCGCAGAGTGAAGAGACGGGTTGTCATGGAGACGCAGTCCGTGTCTGAACCAAAGGACACTTCCACCAAGCATTGTGTAGCTACACAATTATCCCTGGGAACAAGAAAACCGCCAATTAGGTCCAGAAGTACCAAGTCGCCTTGAGAAAGTGTGATGATTATTTATGATGATTAGCTTATGACTTCTCTGTACGAGATGAGCCTTGTACTCTGAAGGGAGACAGTAAAAGTCCCCTGATAATGATGGTGTATTTAAAATAATTAAACAGCAACAAGACTTCTTGAATCCAAATAAACAACGATTATAACAAATCCGACCAAATAGAAGACCTAAAAATCTGCCGTCCGCACCCCTTTCTAAAAATAATATTCATTGTCAAAGAAAAACCTCTAGACAAGTCTGCCCTTTAAAAACCCTTGAAAACTAAGACGACATTTACGCAATGAGACGGTCTTATTGCACATCATTGAATTCAAGGTTTAAAAATTCAAACGTAATAATGAAGCCAAAACAATGTATACGAGTAGTAGAGCAATATTAGCATTGCATATGGATTAGGAACTTTTTCAAACATCAGAATTTATATTCAAGCAACACCAAGGAGTTCGATGTTAAATACAGAAAAGTCGACAGTCGTAAAAAAAAGTTACGGAAAGAGTCCTAAAGATAAATAAAAGCTGGCCATTTCGGCTATAACAATTAATGAAAACGAATTAACCCGACAGATAAAGGAGATGTTTACATATATTATTCGACTAGCTTCCACTAGCGGTTACAGCCGTAGGAACTACTCCGCGCAACCGGATAAAAAGTAAATCGATAAATGGGCCTTCTAACACGGAAAAAAATCCAAATCGGACCAGTAGTTTAGCGCATTCAATCAAACAAACTCTTCTGCTTTATAACATTATTAATAGTAAAAACAGAGCAATGAAATGGAAAATTTTCACACCAAGTACCTAATATAAAAAGAAATGCATGCTAATCACTAGCAACTGAATGACCCTGAGAACTGCAGCTAGCGTGACATAATGCCGATAACGTTATGCAAGTGCAAGCCGATATTACCTATGTATAAAGTTATAAGTAAACATAAGCGATGGAAAATGAGGAAACATGATATGAGTAATGTGATGTTTAGTTTGAGTGTTTTATGCTAATGATAACCTTGAACTTGTTTTACTTAGATTCTATAATTACGATTTTATAACTTTGATTAAAAAAGAGAAATGTCCCAATCCACTTGCAGTTCTATGGATGTTCTGTATTCTAGGTTCGAGACTATATTTGGCTAAGGACCTGTTTCACCACCGAACGGAAAAGATCCAGTTTGTTTATTTGAAAGATAATTTCATAGAAATTCTGTTCCAATTTTTTAATTTATTCGGTAGGTAGTGGCTATTCGGTAGGTAGTGGCTATTCGGACATCGTGAAAATGGCCTTAAATGTTGGGTGTTATACATCCGAACGCGTTTGTTTGTGTATCTGTGTTTTTGTATGTGACACCGAAGCTCTTAGCTTGGTTATCAGAGGATACTTTATAGTATTATAAAATAAAAAAATAACACATTTTATACTAAAACGATCTCTCGAAACGATTGTTACGGTAGGTAATGGGGACCCACAAATCCTTAACCAAATATATTGTCGAATTGGAAATTCTTTATTTTTTGGAAGACGGTGAAAAATACAATTCAATACGCTTTGGCGCCAAACCTGGATTAAAGACAATAGTTCTCTTCGAACAATGACAGATAAAGAAAACCATTTTAAATTCATATAAAAATCGTTGCATTTACGGATGCGCTAGATAAATTAAACATTTTCTGATCTACTCCTGTTTTTTGTTTGTCTGTATAACAATCTTTCGTCAATCTTTGTCGAAAAAGGCATTCGCCGTATGTTTATCGTTTTAAAAACGAGAATTCAGTATAAGTATATATGTACATATATGTACTTCTTGGAAATATTTCAGAAAAACGTATAAAACCTCTAATAACAAAACAGATCTAAGGGCCAGTTTCAGAGGTGATGGATAGGCACTATCTACCAGATAAATTCAATAATGGAACAGAATTTGTATGAAATTATCTGCCAGTTAAACTATCTGGAACTTATCAGCAATCGTTGATACTACCCTCAGGCTTTATAAACTCTTTAGACTATACTTATTACAAATTAAATAACTACGAAGCACATTTGTTAAGTAAACTTAGCCATAAATATAAAAATAAATATATTGGTGACTACATAAAAGTTTAGGAGAAAAAGCTTCTATTATTTTATCTTCACAGTAGAGACGTAGTAACTATTCAGTAATCTGTGGTAGAGACATTCGATAGAGAACCGAGGTGCATTCAAACATTAATTGAACTTGATCGACGCAATGAACTTCATACTGACTTTTCAATTGATAATAATATGCATATTGCATCGTATCCATTAAGTATGGAATAAAATACCTTTTTATTTATATCCTGGATCAGTTTCGATAATTTCCATAAAAAAATACAAATGAGTAATAATTATTTGGTAAATATTTACAGTGTCATTTACATAAAAGTCCTGTACGTTTCTACTTCGATAGATCATTTAATAATCTGCAGCTTAAAAACAAAATCCAACTCTTCATCACAACTATTATGAAATAAATTCTGAAAACACAGTATTATCCACGGAAAACATGTATAACAAGATTACAAATCACAACACAAGTAGCTATAAAGATTATGACTATGTAAAACCTTGCCGGTTCCGTAAATATTATCGCGGACCTAACATCGACATGCAATCAACGCGCCCTCGAACACACTGCACTATGCAACGAGATGCACAGACTACAACACAATTCAATAATCTAACGACCAAGATCACCAACTTAATTAATACAACAAATCGCCGCCAAGTACAAATTATACATAAACAAACCATTATCACTCATACTCACAACAAACTCGTTCAATTTGAAATTAAAATCTCCAACACGTGCCTCTGGTCTGAGAGACGAATGCGTACTGAGGGCGACACTCCGCAAAACTCAGAAGCAAATAAAACCATACCTTCTAGAACATTCTACGTTACCGACATCGCACAATAAGCATAAGCAACCTTTGAAATACAACCGACCAGCCGTAGGTGAGCTGTGTAAGACTTTACAGTTTTCCTTTTCATGATGGGGGAAAAAGGGCTCCATAGCTCAAACATAAGCGGTTGTATAAGTTTCACAAGTCGCAAAAGTGGTGGGATATTAATTCATTGTACAGTCCTTCAGAGGCCGTTTTATGAAACATGCATGTAACTTTCATATGAATACGAGACCCATTTATGTTTCTAGAAAATTCTAATGATTTGCATCTGAACAGGATAACTTTAGGTAGGTACCTAATCTAACTAGGACCTAAATCGGCAAGCTTCGAGGGTTGTTTCAGTCAACAGACAAGCTTATGTGTGGTTTTGGCAATGTGCCAAGAAAATGTTGCTATGCTCTCTCACTCGCAGAGATAACTAACATACATAATAGCCAACAGGACAACCTTGCTATTGCAGATGACGCAGATGATTGGAACCTTGATAATGACATTAAATCGGGTAAAGAAAATTATTTCATAGGGAAGAAAAAATCATAATTCGGAAAAAGGAAAAAATGGTCAACGATTTGACACCAAGGCATTTTGAAGGACCAAAATCTAGAGAAATTTAAAACAATATTTTCTTTTTAACTTTATCATTGTTAAAAGTTTGAATTGTGATACCTCTCGGGTTTTACTACCATCTATAAATAATAATGTAAGCAATGCAAAATACTACACCGATTACAAAATTTTGTTCTACGTTGCAATTTATCCATGTATTCGCGAATTTATAAACACATTAACATAAGCTAATATCTGGAAAAGTTTACTCTTAAGCAACTTCGTTTATGTGGGATCCCCTTACTTGTAGGTACCAGAATGCATTTTTTTTTTCAGAACTATGCTTTGCTAATTTAATCCGATCTGATTATGGTCACCGTGGGGCATCTTATCAGGCTTTGTATCGTCTCACTGCAGGCCAAAGGTTTCTTCTTTTACTAAGAAAGATTGAGCATCAATAACCAAGCTTAAGGCGGATTGGTGATCAAGATTATTTTCCGCCATTAGTCATAGACAGTGAAGTCTTGATTGTCCAGATTACGAATGTTTAAGGCTACTGAAATAAGTTCATGACATCGCAATAACACAAACTGTCGATTCAGTTTTCATATTGATTACCTACAAAATATAAATATAACATATTGACTCTTGCCAACGGTTTCTCCCGCGTCCCGTGGGAACTACACCGCGCACCCGGAGAAGTAATCCATAGCTTCTTTAGTAAATGGGGTATCTAACACTGAAATATTTTTTTCAATAGGGTCCAGTGTAGTTCTCAAGACTAGCGCATTCAAAGCAAATACATACATACTATATACTCTTCGGCTTTAAATGTATATTTGTTGATAAAATACTGATTAGAAAAAAATACTTGAAAGCATTTACGTAAACTATCTACGCATTTGTTATATCATTGATGAGAGAATATAGCGTTGTCTAGATTGAGTCACATTATCGGCTTTATGTCTGGCGCAGATTCCAGACTAGATTATTGAAATAGACATAAGTATTTATTAGTCCTACAAAAAAAGGTTCAATTAAAATGTCTGGGAGATTATTTATCCTCGCTACTTGTTTCAGAAGTTTTCTTGGTTTCAGTCAGCACTTTGATTGACTTTCCCGCTATTTAAGTTAAGGGAACAACTCCTAAAACTTTTTCTATTGCAATTTTTTTGCTAACTTATTACCTACGCCAAAATAGTATCTTCACCCGTAAACACATTTTAGTTATATGAACATTCCTTCTCACGCAAGCCTCGTCTCTCAAATAATTCATGGCAACGGAATAAATTCACAGAAGGCCTTCTCTCAATATCTATGCAACACATTAAAGAAACAAAACCGTTACAAAATTTTGATACTTAAGTCTACAATAAGTAACGGGACATCTCGATATCTATACTTTCTAATACTATAAAGTTAAAGAGTTAATATAATATATCGGGACATGTTTTCACACACGGTCGATTGGCCCCAAGGTAAGCTATCGATTAGCTGGTATTTTGGGTGCCAACATAACTGATAAACTACATATACAGAAACTTTCTACTACATGTACATATTATAACAACCAGACTATAGCCAACAACCATGCTCATCACACAAATGTCGACCGTACCGAGAATCGACCCCGGCACCCTCAGCTCGGCAGTCTGGCTAACATTGCGACAACGGGATCATCAAAAGTTCGTTTCTTGATTGCTTGAACGTGCTTATCTCAGGAACTATTGAACCTATTTGATATTTTTTAAGTGTTAGATAGCCCATCTATCGAGGACGCCTTTTTTATCCGTACTTCCCATGGTACACAGACGAAACCACTGGCGGTTACCACTAGGTATGATTCCTCTTTCCCGGTATACCCACTAATAGCGGCAATCCGACTTCGCCTGAGTGGTAAAAAAAAGGTATAATTACAAATAGACTCCAGTGTCGTATGTAACTAGCTTAATTAATATTTACGTATATTGAACCTATCTCAATCCATAATTTCAACTTTTAACAATTATAACGAAGAAGTTCAATGTTGATGTTACGAGTAATTTGTAAAAAAAAATCATCAACCAAATTCAAAGAGCAGCCAGCTGAAAATAAGGTTTCAGTACTTATTATTCCAAAAATTGCATTGTGTAACTTCACGTACAAAGAGCAAAAATATTTTTCTAATTGCAAAGGAAACCTTACAAAAGTTTGTAACCAAGATTTTTGGTTAAACAACTCATAATAATTATCTAAATTTACTTTATATTTCTTTGGTTTCGCAATCAACAAGAATTTGACTTTTTCGAGAAAACTTCAAAACCTACGCTACTTTGGTATCACGAAATGACGGTTCCCAGGTCAGTACAATACTACTCCCCTTATGTGGCAGACACTAAACCAGCAACTTCGCGGACACTCCGAAATCGTCATCAGCCTTTTTGTCGTCCCTCTGCAGGACACAGGCCTTCTCTTACACAGAGAAGGATTAGGCGTTAATCACCGCGCCTGCTCCATGCCTGTTAGTGATTGCATTTAAGTCCAGGTTTCTGTAGACGTTTTCCTTCACCTTTAATCAGCCATTGGTGTCCAAGATATACTTAGAGAGTCTAAAAACGAATTTAGAAGTAGAAGACATTGGTGCCACTCATACTTGTGAGGTACTTTAACCACTAGGCCACCAGGACTCAGAAATATTCGTATGCAATTGGTCACTTTTTGCTAGACCAGAAGGAACATTTGTGTGGGCCACAGCGCCGCACTCTGGTGGAATCTTGCCTATAGCATACCTTATTTCTATACTTTTTGTGTATGTTAATTAAACTGTTTAGAATAAAATTTATAAATTAGGAAGGAAGTAGCACTAAATTTTCACACACAAAATGAGGGTACCGTCATAAAGAAAAAAAAACTACGAACAGTAGAAACAAAAACATTGAAACTATTACGGTCCCATGCATAACTATGGCCTTAGCACATAATGTATAACTATAGCCTTATAAGGACGGCACTACAAACTTGTTGCCCTTCATTTCATCCCCCAAACAATAACGTCGCGAACACACTGCATACGTCATCACATCGAAACACAATTACAGTTCTGAAACCGAGCACTGGGAACAGCATTGAGGAATACGAAAGCAATCTTCGATACAATTATAGAACTTCTTGTGTTACGTACCTAGTTGCATCATACACGTGTTGACCGGTGATGCTATGATTAATATCAGGACTTACTAAGGGCAAGATGGAGAAGTTTTGTTTCATCCATCTATCACGACCCTTAGGTTGTTGTTGTCTTCGGACGTGGGCCTCGTCTAAACCTTTCATCAGGCATCGCTGCCTTTTTCTTGCCTTTACATGCTAAAGTAGCGCAATTTTACGACAGAAAAAAATAATAAATTTGTATAAAAATTAATCCCTTGGTCACGCCATGACGCGTAAATGAACGGCTGGACCAATTTCATTTTTTTTATTGTTTTTGTTATTGTCTGGGGAGGGTTCTTATGAAGGAAAAAAAACAGGGCAATGCTTATCGGGTCAGCTAGTAAAAGAATAAAAACATAGTAGTAAAGAGCAGACATAATATAGGTACTCGTAGTACGAAAAATAATTATTTTAATTATAATTTCAACCCTTTGTTTCCTATTTCAAAATGTCAAAACCTGATTGGTCGTTAGTTATCGGGTCGGTGGTTTACCAAAGCGACAAATGACCTAGATCCGACCTGTTATGCAATTGCAATGCCTATGTTTTAACCTAGACGACGTTACAGCAATTATAGCTCATATTGCGACGGCATATGGTTGAATTTCGAATCACAGACAGAATAGAGTAGGTTTTGCTAATCCTGTTGTTCAATTAGTTTGGGCTTGTATGTATTGTGTGTTTGTAGATATCTATGAAGGTTACGCTGTGTTCTATTATAATATGTATTATTACTCATGTTGGGATTGCTATGAAGGGTCAATTTCCTATAGACAGTAATTTTTTTTATAGCTTGTGGTAATTATTACATCAGTAAATGCGTAAGTACACCAATAAATAATGTGAATTTGGATTGGTAATTGACTAATTCATTTTCATCTTTACTTATATTATAAAGCGGCTAGTTTATTTGTCTTTTTTCTTAAAGGCGTTAAGTAAGTAAGTAAAGTACACCAATCATTTGGAATCTCAGGTACTATGTTTTTACCATTTTACATTTCCGTAGATACATATCAAGAAAGACCATAGGATATCACCTCTGAAACCACCGGTGGAGGCTTGTTTAGAAATACTTTGAATTGGCTCCTATTCCTAGACATTTACCCCTTTATTATGAAACATGGCCTTAAAAGTATGGCCTTCAGTTCTAGCTTTACACCATCTTTTAGAACAAAATTGATAGTCTAAATCTATTACTAAGGCAGGTGAAGACTTGATGAGAAGGTTCAGTAAAAACCATGTTTTAAAATAAGGCAGAATGGGATTTCTGTTAATATAAAATTTAAAAAAATATGATCATAACTTTTTCGAATTTTTTGTGTGCAAATCTTGTCTATGGCTGAGCTATCTAAAGATAAATAGGACTGTAATATGTAGATCCAGAACCAGAGGGATAAGCAAAAGCAAAACCTAGCAAGGCTTAATTGTAATTAATGCCTTGACCTCTGGCCTGCACCTAGTATAGTATGTGGTAACAACGACGACAGGTATATTAATAAATTATAAAAAGTTAGTGCATCATAGAGGGTGCACAGTACAAATTGAAGAGTTGTTGTGTTCCATAACATTTGTTTCATCTCTAGCGGTAGTTATAAAAGATATATGGGCCAAAAACAGTAAATAGTACGTACTATTAAAGCCAACTTACCCCAGAATCCACGAACAGTTGATCGAAATCTTGAGAACTAAAGTTTTATGTCTGCATATGATTTTTAAACATTGTTATCTTGCAACTAGTAACTATGTCTTGTACAAAACATTGAAATTAATGAAGGAAATATGATTTGTATTAGAAAATACATTTCTTCCTGCAAATTACAGCTGTGCAAAATATTTACATTACGAGAGGATGCACTGACTTTGACATCTTTGACGGCACGTTGTTTGAAGTTGTCATTATCAATTTGAAAATGTCAGTTTGCGTTCCTCATACCGCTTTTTAGCTTTTTGGGCTTGAGTTGTGAGCTAGAGCGCGTTCGTTTCAAACCTAAACTGTCATACTCTGTCATAGCTCAAAACTGTCACTGTCATATTTTGAAGATTCGATTTCGGTCAGGAAAAGAAAGAAAAGGTTAATTCCTAACCTAAAAGGGGAAGCGATTTAAAGTGCTAAAAACCCCAAATTATAGCAATCATGAACGGCATCAGGATTATGAAAAGCCTTCAATGGCGTTCTTTTTCACGATGGTAAGGAAGTAAACAAATATTATTGCACGTTTTATCTCAGTTTTAATGTTTGAATAAATGGTAATCAAGCTTCAGTGTCCCACATCAATATAAGCTTGAGATTTTTACGTAATTTTGTATTAAAATCTTTGCGGAGGATAATTAAAGAAAACTTAATCGTTTATTTCAGTGCCATCCTTCGTCAAGAAGTAGCCCAAGCAGCCTCGCCCTTGACTATTCCGGTGCCAGAAGGTGTAGATAAACCAGTATCACCGAAAATTGAGAAGATTGTCTCTGAGATCACAACCTTGAACCTCCTTGAAGTTTCTGAACTAAGTCAAGTCTTGAAGAAGAGGCTGAATCTTCCTGACGCCCCTGTTATGCCTATGGGAGGCTTTGCTATGGCCGCCCCTGCTGCTCAGGATGAGGAAGAAGCTGTCCCTAAAGCTGTGAAGACTAGCTTTACTGTAAGTATGCTAATAAACTTGAATTGACAGGATATCATTCAAAGGACTTGCCTCTCAATAGAAAATATTGTTAGGGTTTATATATTTATTGAAACCTTATTACAATAATTAATTGGAGGTGCTGGCAACTCGTGTTGACATAAGGTATTTTTGACAGAAAAATAGGCGGGAAACTGTGGGTTTTGACTGGACTTTTGGTGGTAAGACGGATGAATAGAGGACGAGAGGGGAATCAGGTCGGTTGCGCAGGTGAATGGAGATTGTGGCAAGAGCCTTTGGATACATATTAAAAAAAATGTTGGTGACCTAAAAGGGCCTTTCATTTTACCCCGAGTACGGAGGGTTATAGTTTTTACAATATATACTGAAATGTTACCTCTATTATTTTCCAGGTAAAACTCACCAAATTCGATGACAAACAAAAAGTGGCCCTCATCAAGGAGGTCAAGAGCCTTCTAGAAGGATTCAACCTTGTACAAGCTAAGAAGTTTGTTGAAAGCGTTCCTACAGTTGTGAAGGCTGATGTCTCTAAAGACGAGGCAGAGAAACTGAAAGAGGCCCTGACCAAGGTTGGAGGCATTATAGAAATAGAATAGACAAATTGTTATGTTAGGTTAAGATTTTAGTGTGTAAATTACTTAGATTACCAAAATAAAAAAGATGATGCATTTGAAAATGTATTTTGAATAAGAAACCCTAAAGCATTTTGTTGCTTGTATTCATTGTCAATTTATAATAGGAAACTTTTCATGCATTCAAGTTATATTTTAATGGTTAAAAAATTATAATATGTAAGTAAAAACATCAACAACATAATCTTTAGATGTTGAAAAATGTTTTTTGTTATGTAACAGAATTCAAAACAACCCTTTTTTAAACAACTTCATTTAATTCTGTTTGTCTATGCATGCTATAATCTGCGAGAAGGTTTTATCCAATTTGGGTCCAGTTTAGAGTAGAGATAAAAGGTCAGTGCAATGCCTAAGCTTCATAAATTATCACCCTGTTTGAAATGGAGAATGAGCTGACTTTTATTTCTATAAACCAGGCTAAAACCAAGTGAAATATTACTAATACGAAGCAACAAACATTTGTTTGTTGCTTCAAATAGCCATTCCATCTAGCTTATATCATTAAAATCTTGCTATAGTAAGTATAACTGAGAGTAAAGAAATTATAATTAAAACAAAATAGTTTCAGCTTTCTTAAAACAACGCCATCTATAATATAATAGTTCAATTTATATAATTAAATCGCCCTAATGTGCCGTAAGCGAAGATTCCAGTTCACTTAATAATTGTAGTTTGATATTTTTGTTATATGTAATTGGAGTTCTAACAAACCCCTCAATATCGATGCCGGAGGAAAAAAAAAACACTAAATAATTTTAAAGTGGCGCCATCTTTGTCTCGTCAAATGTGAAATATTATTAAATTTGTTTTAGTGTTCTTAGCATGATAATAATTTTAAGATTAGATTATTTAATTTTTTCTTTCATACAATTAGATAGCGCACAAGTCTCGCTCGACCGTGGGCGTCAGGCGTGCATTAGCAACCTTCCAGTCTGAGTCAAGTCCCAAAACAACATTTTCTGTTAATCCTTTGATTTAGAAATTAGAGCGATTATTCCTTTGTTATCCTTCTTTGTTTTACTTTTATGTTAATTTTAAATTTCGTTAAAGTATTGCTAAATGTTTATGCAGATAAAAGGGGTAAGATCGGTCTCCTGCACCATGCACTCGAAAATCCGTTAACACGTTCTCCGAAAACTTCTGAAGAACAAGACCACGAGAGGATAGTTAGCTGTAAAAAGTCAAAGAACGATTATCTACTTGTGGTACCTATGCATTAGACAGACCTATGTAAACAGAGAAGACCTTGACTGATTGTGACGATGTAAAAAATAAATAATGCATGAACCCACAGACTACTCAGGTAAATTCTAAAACTTCTAATACATTCTACAAATGATACCACTACACAGAAGCGCGTCGCTGCTGTCTCGTTACGGACGCACACAGCGAAAACATTATTACCACAATTATATATTACGTATTTTAGTTTTTGGCCTTGCTGAACTCGAGAAACAAGTTATTTCCTAGTCCGCGCTTAGCTGTCAAGTAGTATGTGTCTTATTAGAACTTATGGTGATAGAAATATATAGTGATAATGAATAATCACAGACTCGCTATTTGAGATTTTATCGAGCGTATATTTTATATTTAATGTGGAACGACAAATCATTTAAAGTGACGTGTGTTTATATACACGTTATCAAATCTACAGGCAGGTTGATAAAAATGTAATCGTTGCGGGGTGAAATATAGTGTCAGTTACCATTATCGAGCAGAAGATGGAAGTGAGTAACCACTTGAAAAAGTTCAAATTACTCTTGGAATATGTGTTTGAAGGCAAAGTTGTGTTAAATGAGAATACAACAGAGAAGTTATTAAAGTTTTTAGAAGACCCCAATGATAACAGTGAGTACTTGTGTTATCTTTACGCCTGTGTTAGTAATGTTGTGTTTTGTATTAGGACGTTCACACATTGCGCCGTAGTAGCAGCGATCTTTACTAAACTCATATATTTGTTGTGCGGCGCCCGCCGCCGCCGTTTCTGAGTGCGGCTGCATACAAAATCCAATAGGGGCTAACTAATGCTCTCGTGTCGTCGATGCGTTCTAAAAATACAGTCAGCAAAATAAATGTGCCCCTTTACGGTACGGTATTTTTCAAAAGAGTTACCGCTTACCTGGTGGGAGCACAGAGGGCTCCAGAAGGAACAAATATGGGTATTAGTCAGCAAAAGTCTGACACTTCCTCTGCACTCATAGGAGGATCCCAATCCTCAATTGACCATCCCTAAAGGTGGGGGTAACGCTGGCGATATGGCGTAATGTGTACACGGCCGTAAAAACTCTTTGAAGTATTAGTAATTGTATGTAATGCAACTAACTACAGCCATAGAGAATATAAGAAACATCTACTTATATAAAAGAACTGTTTTAATTTATGTAGCTTAGAATTTATTTCCTGAACCTTTTTGAATCAGTGCAACATATGTATATTCTACGGCTGTGTTAGCTTGAACAAGGATTCTAACATGTGATTTAGAGACTCATACGTAGATTAGTAGATTTGAAGAGAAGAATTAGATATTTGAAGTTCTTTAGTAATATTTATCTACATATTGTACCCAACAAAACAAACGATCGTCCACTTTGACATTGTATAAACAAAACAAGGAAAAATACTATCATAGTTAGGTAACATGTAACACACTTAGCTGCCTCGTTGCGCTAGTGACCGCATGGCACGGTGGGACCGATTGCTTTTTGAAAACAGACCGGTGTCTGGAAGTTGGTTATTGATATACCCGTGAATCCGAGAGTAATGAATGTGGGTCCTGCGCCTGATCTTTCTCCGGTTGTGTCGTGTCAGAGTGAGCAAAAGAGAGTGCATCTGTGTCTGCGCAAATACTTGTGCACTGTAGTACGTCCTGCGCAGCTGACTAACTTCCTTGGAGACAAGAGAACAGAACGAAAATCGGTCTGGACTCCAGTTATGATTAGATGTAAGGACAGTCCCTCAAGTAGGTACCTTCGGCATATTATTTAGGATCCATTCGTAAAAGGAAAGTGCTCCAAAACGCATTTAGTCTTATAACAAAAAAATTTACTCAGGTTTAACCCTGGATTTTACATTGTAGCACATACTTCACATTTAGGTAAGGATTTATGTTTGAACCAAGAACATTTTCTATTGGCGACAGTAATCTAAATAAAAAGTACTACAAGAAAGTGATAAGTCGGCAGGACGTAAAGAAAGTGAGCCCATCTCTCTCCGCTCACTATTCGACCAGGCTTCCTGCCTCATGATGATGGAAAAGGAAGCTATAAACATACGTCAGCTGACTGTGCAATTTACATCAACATTACATTATTTGCATTTTTTTTAATCGGATAAACTATCTTTGGATTTCCGGCCTAGGCGGCACCTTTCTTGTAGATTCTTGTTTCTGATAACCTGCTCACTGTCAGTAGGTCTATGACGTTAGTGAGCCGGACAAAGTACCAGCAAGTTTCTCACGAACTATAGTTTGGACTTTAGACTAGAGTACTTAAGACAATTCTTGCAATTGCACTTAAATGCCTTCGTATCACGTGACTAAATGGTGAACCATTGGTCACAAGCGTGCCGTGGGGTCCTAGGTTGGATCCCTGGATCGGGCCGAAGACGCTTTTCGGGATTTAGATACTTTCACAAAGCACATTTACCTCCTCGTGCTTGGAAGGTCACGTAAAGCCGGCCTCCCGAATGTTTCTCAGCAGTCGTTATCATTCCACGTTAGAGGCCGTCAGACAGATTTGAGAAATCACTGATATTAGAGTTGTTAGGTGATTAAACCTGCAGGTCATTCGATAAGAAGGACAAGATAATTAAACACGCTATTCTCACGCCCCAGTCTAACAGGCACGCAATGTGAATCGACAAATGACGTGCCCGTAGTTACTATATCTATACCGTGCATCGGAGAGCACGTAAATGTCGGTCCTGCGCCTGATCTCTCTCCGGTCGTGTCGGATTGCCGTCCCATCGGATTATGAGAGTAAGGGAATAGAGAGTGCACCTGTGTCTGCGCGAATGCTTGTGCACTATAATATGTCCTGCGCAGCTGGCTGATCTCCATAAAAGAGAACGGCCGCCGTAGCCGACAATCGGCCTGGATGCCATCATCATCATCATCATATCTATACTGTTTTTGACAAGTTGTTATGTACAAGTTCGTTCTTTATATGCACATTCAGTTAGTCTTCGACTAGGTACCTGCGCGTCGCACGTATTAAGAACTCCTTTCGTGTTATGTAAGAAAATTAGTATATATTTTTTTCTATACTAAATAGAAGTATTCAATATGAATGTGCCTTAACAATATCAAACCAAGAACAAAGGGCCCCGGCCCATCTCTGTCAATACCTACCTACTCGGAAATGTGCGCGAGATCGTCCATACGGCGAACGGAGCAGCCGCTCCAGGCGCCAAATGCTAAAGGGCGCCAAAATGGCAATGAAAAATATAAGTTTTGGATTTCTATGTGTGTTTATTCACAAAAAGGCGCCAGATTGGATCTTGCTCCATTCTAATATTTACTTCAGGCCAGCGCTGATCCTAGGGACTCAATACCTGTTTTTAGTTAGTAGTTGTAAAGATTATTGTTTTACAAACAATAATCTTTACTCCTCTTAAGTTAGCCCGATTAACAATTCGCGTAATGCGCTTTGTTTTTCTCCACACATTTTTACGGATCACTCACTATTGCTAAGTTTTTTGACGATAAGTACTGACGATAAGTAGAAACAGGAGTTCGAAACCTAAATGTAGTATAACTGAAATCCAAACGAACAAGATATTAGGCCTAGGCCAACGAATATCGAAGTACGTTTATCATAAAAGACATTGATCGAAAGCAATTGAGTTAAGTGATCATTAAGAACTCTATCTATCCATATCTATCTAAGAAAGACCTGCCAATGGCGTACGTGCTAATGGTTGAGAACACGTTTCTATATCAGCTAATTACTTGAATGAAGATCCTGTAATCATTGAAATAGGTGAGGATGTACTATAATATAGAAAGCGTAATTAGTAATAGAATAATTTGCATATTTAACTACGTGATCATTTCTCTGGCGCCATTTCGATACGATACTTCAAGCCCTCGTCACAAACATCCATTCAAAAAGAAAAATATCCCTAATTGTAACGTTTTGTATCTTTCAGGTCCAGGAAGACTTCTAGAAACACCAAGCTTCTCCGATTTAATATTCGATTCGCTAGAAAAAATAACAAATGCAACTACTTCAGTTAGACTCTTCATCGTTGAAGTCACGTCATTACTTTTTCAAAATGAGTTACAGTTTCTCAAAATGCAAAACTCACACGTCGCGCAAGGCAATCAGGGTTCATCTATCAAATATTGTATTCTGCACAACTTGAGTGCTAACATTCAAAGCCGACCACTGCATTTGGCTTGTATTAAGTTAGCAACGGTGCATTTAACACATTGTTCTGGAGTTAAATTACTTTTAGAAAATAAAGTATGGCAGTATATACTGTATCCCAGTATCTATCAGGTTTCCATTCCAATAGAGAAAGCAGCTTACAAGTTCGTATCGCTGCTCGTTATACAGTTAAATAAATACGAACAGGAACAATCATTAACGCAAGTGTTGGAGTACGTGGTACAACCTATCCTCTCGAGCGATTACAACACTGTGGAACTTATAGATCTAGATACCGAGAAAGTTCTAATAGATAAGGTAATTGCACATTTGAACGCGCTATTGCAAATCTTAATAGACTTGGAAGATGTAGAAGTTAACCTTGCGGTACAAATATTAAAGAATCATTTTTTGTTGGAACGCCCACTTTATTGTATGATGAAAGTAACTAGGTCTTCAAACCTGATTAGCTTGATAAATGACATAGTATTTAGATTTCGTTACGCCACGATCAGGAACTTGTTATTCAGTGGAAGAGTAGATGAATTTTGTAATGAAATTGTTGCTTTCTACTGTAACAGTATTTTACGAAGCATCAGCAAATGGGATACACCATCTGTCATAGACTTCTCAAGGAAGAGTATCATATTCTGGTCTAACTTTGAAAAGACTCACAAAAACCGGCTATCCTTCCCGCTTACATTTGAAAGAAATGGAATGAAATTATATTTATCCGATCAAATGATGATGTTCTTAGTAGAACCACTGCTGATATATTCATTTAGTAATAAGCATAGTCGTAGTCAAGCAGAAAGGGATGAGTTTATTAATAAATTCCAAACGCAAATTGGCAAAACTTTAACAGAACATCTGTTCACTGCTTGTTATTCATTTAGGCCGCTACTAGAATCCGGCAACTTGGCAGAAACCGCAATCGAAACCATTAGAGTACTATTAAGTCTGAAGGGTCACCTAAACGCAGCACAAGCAGGGCTTTATTTCCAAGGTCTGTTCCATGTTTTGGATATTTTCATACTATCTGATGGAGCAGGTGGGCTGCTTCTAGAGGAGAATCCTATCAAATCCCCGAATGACGTGCGGATGCTGTCGCTCGTGTTGGAGTCCTTGCGGATGTTGCTCAAGGAGCACAACATATCTTGGTACGAGAACGTCGAGATCGTTAGTCTTCAGGAAGGACTCATGAATTTATTGAAGCAAAATATATTGGGCACTAAGGTAAGCATACAGTGACACTATAGATTAGAAACTTAAATACTCGAGCTTACACGTGTGTTCAACAACTGATGTCCACTACGCGGTCCTTACGTGTGATCGTTTTCTCTAAAACCGAACATAGTCACACAATATAGCTACTATAAACGAATATTTTATTTCAGCAACTAGTGCAAGTGTTGGATCTCATAGACCTTTGCGTGAATAAGTTCCTGTGTCCGAACATGACCTTATTGTTGGAAATCCGTCAGGAGAGTACACTGACCGTCATAGGAGAAGTAATGAAGACGTACATGCATCACGAGGATTGGGAAGTGAGGGACTCTGCTCTCAACCTGCTTCTTAGCTGCACTGATATAGCTTTCATCAGTAAGTAACTACACCTAATTATTATAAAACCTATGATCAGCATTGTCATGTCATGTGGTAGGTTGTCTAGCGATTATGCAGTCCTAGCATAATTGGCCTACTGGTGCTAACGCGCAACGGGGTCACTTACGGATATTTAAGAAACTCTCAAGAATAGATGGCGCTGGATTTTGACGCATCGGCGAGCATTTCCTGCAACTAATCTCTCTCCGGTCATGTCGGGTTGCCGTCCCATCGGGCTATAAGAACGAGTACCTAAATACAGGGTGCACCTGTCTCTACGCAAATGCTTCTTGGACTATAATATGTCCTGCGCAGGTGGCCGATCTTCTTAGGCTCATGAACAGTCTCCGTGGTAGAAATCCTGCCTAGATAATGGCTATTATTATATTAGTTTCCAATTTGACGCTTTCAACTTCAGTCTGCAGTCTTCCTTTGTTTCTTGTTCCTTTCATTCGTTCATCACGTAACTTCCATCTCGATTATACAGAAACATCCACGTCAAAACACTTTTAGGTTCACAAAATTAGTACACACTCTTGCAAAGTGCGATTTGTCCGAACATATTCCATGAAAACAACTCGGGATATTACGTCCGACGTGGCAATGATGTCATTATTGGCCTATACCTACTCAAATTCGATCGGGGGATACTGTTCTAATTCTTATTGGGTCTTGAAAATAACCTAATCTTTAATTAGTAAGTTCTAGATATTTATTAGTTTTCGAGAAACAACATGTTAAACAAATTAATTAGCATCGCTTTGCTATTTGTTAACTGGTTGGGTTACCGGTGAGTTGGGCTCTTGATCAAATGCTTCCATCAAATATTTAAACAAACAATGACAGGGTGTAATAACCCAATTCAAGGGAATCTACATTTAATTGATTTTTAGTCGATGACGATATGTTCCACTAGGTGACAATATTTCATGAAGTATTAAAGATTTTATACAAACTATAACGTACAAGGAATAAAAAGCAATAAAAGAAATATAGCAACTTTAAAGTAATCCCAGGGTCAGCGGTGGTCGAACTTATGGGCAATTCCTGTAACGTATAATAATATATGCAATTTAATATTGGGACTTTCCTTTTCACACACGGTCAGTTAGCCCAAGGGTAAGCTATTGATTAGTTTGAGTTATGCGTGCCAACACAACAGATAAACTACATAATATACTTTACACATTTATAAATACATATTATAACGCTCAGACCACAGCCAACAATCACAATCGAATCCTGGTACCCTCAGATCGGCAGTCTGGTGTGGTTACCAATGCGCTAACGGGGTCGTTTTTAACCTATATCCCAGATTTTGGGAATATTTTGTATTTCTGTCTATAGTTTTCTCTGCTTACAACATTAATGACTAATTTCCGAGCACCATTACCGCCATTTATCTACTAATTTTCAAAACAAAGGTGCTTAGCAACTGGCCATTAAACTTTATTGCCCGACTATTTCATAATATATTCAATTTTTTAGTAGCTCTTATATGTTCAGGCCTTAATATGCTACGCCAATACGAAATTAGTCACGACTTATAAATTATGTTGAATGCATGCTATATATTTACACAAAGCTGAAAAAAAAAACAAAACACGTCCGAACAAGTTCTGGTCTGGTCTGGGCTGGCTCTGTAATGGGATATTTCTTGTTTTCCGATCTAGGTTTCATTGAATATCACTACTTTAAGCATAGAAATGTGTGTGACTATACAAAAATTATTATGGCGTCGCGTCACTCAATGGACACACTAAGGGCCAGCTTCACAATGTCCGAATAGCCACTATCTACCGAATAAATTAAAAAATGGAACAGAATTCGTATGAAATTATCTACCAAATAAACTAACTGGAACTTATTTGTAGGCGGTGAAACAGATCATGTGATCTTTTTTTATACATATAAATCTGGTTCTTCAAACCTAACAGACAGACATGTGTTGCTGGGGAGTTCGTTGCGCCACTTCTTTCTTGCAAGAATACGTATGAAATGGTCAAGTTTGAGTCAGAATCAAGAAAGCATTGAAATCGTATCTAATAGATATTTCAATAATCATATATCTGCCTAGCCTTATCCCAAGCTGTGTTGGAGTTGGCCTCTATTCTTATCGGATGCAGCTGAAGAGGTACCAGGGTTTTACGTGGAGTGACTGCCTATATCCTGCCTATATCCTCCCTAACTCCTCAATCTAGTTACCTGGGCAACCGGATACCCCATGCTAAGACTGGTTGTCAGACTTTCTGTCTTCTGACTACACGTAACAACTGCCAAAGACGTACAAATGACAGCCGGGATTCCGTGCCTTCCGAAACTCGGTGGAACTCGTCATGTCAAGATGATCACTTATCCCCAGACCGACCGCGCCAAGCGAGTTATTTTGATAACCATACTTAAATTTAATTGACACATACTCGTACCTACTTATGTTAGTAAAATCAATAAAGAAAAATAGGTAGGTACTTACCTACCTACTCCAAATTTTGTAGTGCGTTAGTAAAGAAAAACGCAAAGTCATGCTTACTCTCGTATTTATGACCTACGGCAAAACCTTAATAAAATATTTGACTTTTTTATCAATTTTCAGTCAAATAATTCATTGCGTGATAATGACAGCCATCTTCTTACGCCGTAAGTGAAATGTATGAGACTAGTTTCCGCCAGCGAGTTCACCCGCTTCCTTAGTAACATATATATTTTGTATTAATTTGTAGTTTTGTTTTATTACTTTATTCATCAACAGTATGCATATGTGATGCATATGTATATGTGAAACGACATATCTAACTGAGTGACTAACGATAAATAGGTGTTTTGTCATATCACTAGATCCTTTTAGGAAGATGTAACAAACAAGAGTACTCAACATCTTCCGGAATTTCGTGATATCCCTAGGGATTTCGTGAAATACCTGATTTCTTAATTTCCCTGCGACATATATAAGTATGTTATTACATAGTATTACATAATCCTAGTTAATTTGACTGTCATTCATACGACATGCATGTCATTAGTATGACAAATCTACTCCAATGCATTAAAAATGGACTCACCACCTTTGCTTGCACAAAATGTACATTTTGTGTCTTTCTCAAGCAATCTATTCTTTCAGGTGTACAGACACGCCAGGACATAAAGCGAATACAATTTCTAAAATTTTCCCAATCAAATTTGAACCTTAAACTCTGGACTTAAAGACGTTTAGAGGTCTTTTAAAGAAGCATATTACAAATGTAGAAAGAAAGATACGGCCCAGTGACGATTTAGTGTGCGGTCAGATGAGTTAGAAATCTACCTAGGTATAATTACCAATCCCGACATACAAAAAAGTCTATTGACGTCAACATCTTACGCACGTGAAAGATTATACCATGCTATATTTAACTTGACCGTTAAATCTATACCTACCAATATTATAAAGGTGAAGAGTTTGCTTGAACGCGCTAATATCAGGAACTACTGGTCCGATAAACAAAAAAAAACTTTCATTAGATAGGCCATTGGTCAAGGATGGATTAGACAAATTACTTTTTTCCGGATGTGTGAAATAGTTAGTTCCCACGGGATGCGGGCGAACTCGCTGGCAGAAGCTAAATCTTTAAAACTTAGTGTATAGTTATATTTCAATGTAGCTAAAATACAATACAGTAAAAGCTAAAAGTTCAATGTAGTAAAATCACATGTGTAACTTGCGTTGTTCAATTTAAGTAATGATGTATCTTCATCTTCCTGAAAATGTATGCTTATACCATCAACTGCCTAGCCTTTTCCCAAGCTGTGTAGGCTCCCAAAGTGTGTATCCCAAGTAGTGTGTGTGTGTGGGTCGGCTTCTAGTTTTAACTGAATTCGGCTAAGTACCAGTGTTTTTTTACGAAGAGCGACTGCCTATCGAACCTCCTCAATCTAGTTACATGGGCAACCGGCTACCCCTTGATAAACTGGTTGTCAGACTTGCTGACTACCCGTAACGACTGCCAAAGATGTACAAATGACAGCCGGGACCCACCAATTTAGCGCGCCTTCCGTAACACGGACGAAATCGTCATGACAAGATGGTCCTATCCACGGACCGACCGCGCCTAGCATTACTTTACCTTATGATCGATCGACCCGTGCGGCTTTTACTTAGCCAAGCGAGCTGCTAATACCACTGTACTGCAATTTACCACGTTGGTTGTCGATCGTTATTGAAATACGCAATATACATATATTTGAACATCGTTTATTCACTAGTAACGAAGACTAGCTTTTAAAACCAATAAGCTCATTGTATTATTTTCTAGAATACATACCTCTCCAAAAGGTGATCAGCGAGAACAACCTGATGATCTTCGCTGCGAAGGCGGCTCTCACGGACCCACAGTATTACTCGCAAAGCACCGGACTCAAGTGCCTGGCCGCAGCCACCAAGATCGACAGCATATGGCGAGAGGTGCTGGTCGATAACCCTCATATCTATGTAAGTTTTGGAAAAAAATTTTACTTACTTTCCTTTGTTTACCCGACTGTCAAAAAGTTATCATTATCGTGTGTATCTTGTGTATGCGTGCAATATTCTTTATTACCTCATATGTTCAAATGGTTAAATGGATTATTTCAATCAGAGTGAGGATTCTAAAATAGTACATCATTCATAATAGTATTTTTTTTAATAATCTTTAATTTCTTGATAATTCTCCTATGTGAGGCACACTACATCAGTGCCGAGTCAAGGACAGGGCAAAAACCTTCATTCATTCGTAGATGCAAGAACGCGCTGTTGCCTATACGGGCGAAGACGTATGAGATCTTGTTGATAAACAATCTATGAATGAAAAGATTTTTTTTACTCCTAACAAAACAGGTTGCCCGTCCCTGACACGGCAGTTATGAGTATAGTACTTATGAATTATAGAGCTCAAGGCACTTAAATTTACAGCCCGTCATTATGGCTTGTAAATTGAATCGGCACTATTGTTGATTCCAGGTCGACCTATGACTATGATAATGCATGAAATTACCAATAGAATCAAATTATGTACAAGTTTACCCCGAAATACACAAAATGGCCGACCCATATCGGCCATGCAATAAAGAAAGAGACGCAACGCAAAAAGTCTTGACTTTGCTTGTTGGAAATTAGCATTAAAAATCAAAATTAACTGTCTGGATCTAGAATTAGGCAGTCCTCAATCTTCGTTCGTTTTACCTGATAACAATTTAAAGAACAACTTATGATTTCAGTTGCAACTCGTCTACATACTAAGGCACCACCCGGAAGGAATGGTTCGAAAGGAAGCTGCGAAAGTCCTAACCAAGGTCTACGTCAACCAAAAAATATCGCCAAGTTTCCAAACAACTTTGTATGAAGTGATGATGGCCGCTGCATTAGACGACCTGCATTGGGAAGTGCAGTTAGCAGCGCTGCGGTTCTGGAGACACGCGATATGCAGTCAACTCACGTACAGGGGGATGATAGATGGAAAGTTTCCATCCGTCACCTTCTCAAAGGCGAAAAGGAAGATTATAACCCTAAACGACGAAGAAATTTTACGACAACTAACCTCAATCATGAACGATCTGTCCTCTATAGGTTGTTTAACAGTACTCTACGAATGCATGAATGAGATTAACAACATTGAAATCATAGAACAAGCTCACACCATGGCCACAGAACTGATAGATATTTTAGATAAATATAAATTCAAAAAGATATCAGATTTATCGATCACATACCCACAGGACTCAAAGCCTAAAGATAATGAACAAGATATGGCCATGGACTTGACTATCACAGATAGCACGGACATTAGAGATAAGGTCATAGACAGCATATTGAACACGAATCAAAGTGAGCTCATAATGAATATGCATGACAATTATATTCAAACGAAGTCGGATGAAATGGAAGAAGATTTCAAACTCTTTACTTCGCCTAAAGAAAAAATACATCCGAACAAGTTTCTCGAAGTATTCAAAGGAACTGATTACCGCTCATTAATAAATGACAAAAGGAAATGGAATTCGGAAGTCTATGGGTTAGATGTATTACTTGATGAAATTTTAGATATTTAAGTTTTAGATTTAGTATTATCTTAATTTCAAATGATCTTTGAACATCGATGTGTATTACTTTTGTAAGTATTTAATTTTAGCAATGATTTTCATAAAATAAAAATCTAAGTGATTATAAAGAAAATATAATCTCAAGCTTACGAACTGTAACAATGCCTTCTTATTATTCTTAACACTAATAACAATCCAATGAGTTGGCTTCCGTATTTACTTCATATAATCCAAGAACATCATCAAGAAGCGAAGATAAGTTTCTGATACCATCATTCCATTTTGTCTTATCTTCAATAATTTGTTTGAAATCTGTATTCTTAATGTAATTGACAAATAAATAAGGCGACGCGAATCTCGTTAGTTTCACCTTTGGCTTTAGAGGAGGCGGTGTCTGTGTGGCTTGTAATGTCATATGTTTTTCATATATACTGGCCAGAAGGTTCACATCGTCTGCGTTGAGTATATCCTCGATCACATTGTCAGAGGTCTGACCGTCTATCATGTCTACACTATCGTCAGTGCCTTCAGGTTCCTCTTTGATATGAACTAAAAGTTCATCAACGGTAGTGATCTCTCCCTCTTTCAGCGTAACACAATCGGGTACATTGTACCTTTTAAGAATTTCATACAATTCCTGTGCAATGGTTAGCGTCGCATCCATTATACCTACTTCTGTTTGATCGCTAAGTAATGTAACAAAAACCGTAAGACAGCCAATGGCAGCAAGTTCATCAAGAATTTTTATCAGTCTCTTCTGTATTTCAGTCTCGTTTAACGTGACAATTTTTCGAGTTTCTCTAGAGAATGTTACTGGTGGAAAATTGCCATCTAGCATACCTTGCCCGGAGAGGAGGGAGTAGTAGACACACCTCCAGAACTTCAGAGCACTGATCTGAACCTCCCAGTGGAAGTCGGAGAGAGCGGAGGAGACCATGTGCTCGTATAGTATCTGCTTGAAGTTAGGCGTAAACTTGATGTTCTGGTATAAGTCGCAGAGCACGTTGCACGCTTCTTTTCTAACAATACCCTCTTCGTTATGACGCAAAATATAGAGCAGGCGTTCCTGTGGAAATAAAAAGCAAACAATTACGAAATCCCTTATTTACAGCAAATCTAAATCTACAGCCGATCAATTTTAAGTTTCAACGAACCTGTATATCAGGAAACTCGGCAATTAGCTGGTCCCAAATGACATTAATCCTGCTAGCTGCGCCGATGCACTTGAGCGCCGACACCTGTACGTAAGACTCATAGTCGTTGAAAGCGATGGTCGCTGCTAAGTTTATCAGATTATTTTCCAAGATTTGCTTCTGGAACGACGGGAATTCTGCAGATAGAAAAAGAACATTTCAAGAAAAATCCAGAAATTAGAACGAGTTTTTTTTTGTAATACTACGTACTTATGTATGCTATTTCAGTACAAAGTTGCAATAATTCCAATGCTGTATCTCGTATCTCCCAATGGCGATCCTGCATCTTTAAATAGATGCTTTTGCCAAGGTCGTGGAGCGCGGTGCCCGGTTGCGAGTCCATCAGAAGCGTTAAGTTTGGCTGCAGGAACTTTCTTACCGTCAGCGCAATCACTTTCAGGGATACTACGACGAACTAAAAAATATAAATAATGTTATTTTTCTCTGACAATCTAGTTTTATGAATCAAGGAAACTTGTATTTTTTAAACTATTTTCATAACCCACTACAAGTAGATTTCTCACCTTGCAACTCAGATTAGGTCTGTCCAGATTGGTCATAACAACGTTATACAAACACAGGATTTCACAGCTCTCGTGCCAGTGAATTGTGCGGTTTTCCACTAAAGACAGTACGTTGTCCATAACGTAAGTCATCACTAGGTTCTTCTCCTCACCATCTTCGAAATTCTCTTCTAATTTGGGGTCCCCATACTGGTCTACCGGATTATACTCGTACAAGACGTAAAACAGCGCTTGGAAAACCAGATTCGCCTGTTCTTCGTTCAAATGTTCCTTCAAATGGATTAGTTTCTTTACACATTGTAAAATAACTGACAACGTGTCCAGTTCTCCAGTCAAGTCTCTTAAAGCAAATGAGGCCTTCGCTGTATATTCGCAGGAAAGATTCAGAAGTTTCAATATATAATCGTGAATCGTTTTATCAGTCAGCGCTGATTGAGGCTTGCCGTAAGTAACGAATACCAATACTGGTATTAAAAATATAAATAACATTTGATTCCTCAATTTTATTCTTGTTTGATCTTCTTGATGTTCCCACATAGTAGCCTCTTTGTCTTTAAACATGGAGTTCCATATTATATTACAAGAAGAACAAAAATCCAAGACTAACGTTGCGCTGCGACGTTGAATGAAGGCTTGAATGACGTTAAAATTGAAAGCTGCTACTTCTAGAAAATCTTCATTACTGTAAAGTACTCCAGGCAACATAGGTTTTGCAATAAAAACTTTCGCAATCGTAAGGCAAAATATTAATTTCAATAGTGACAATGCCATCTCTTCCGTGCGGATTCGCTCGCTCGCTATTAGTAAATACGAAAGAATTTTGTATTCCTTGATGAGTATATTCATAAGCATGGTTGAATTCTGAATGCGACCTTCTACACCTACCACTGCTAGAAGTGCCTGGATCGTAGGTTCGATTGCAACGCATATTTCTTCCTCTTCTTGGCTGTTAAGAGACTGAACATTTATAAAATCGTATTTACTGATGGGTTGTATCAATTGATTGAAAATTATTCTGATATTAGTATCGTCTTCCAGATCATTAAGTTTCCAAAGAAAATTTGCCATGAATTTATATATCTGTCGAATAACGAATACGGTTGTTCTCTCGTAGCATAAACTGAGTATTTCTTTCCACACACCGGTTTCTATAAGCCAAGCTACGCCCGAACTGTGTGAGACGATAGCTGAAGCTACTTCTATATAAGCTACTCGTATGCTTGGGTTCACATTTGGTTCACAGATGTGTTTAAACCCTGCCCGCAATCTGTCTCCTTGTTTGGCTATTATTTTAGCAAAATTTAATTCGTTCTGCGCCACCATTGCGAGCACCTTCGTGATGAACACTTTGACGGTATTGTGTGCATTGTCAGTGTGATCCAATGCTTCACTAACCAAATCACATATAATTGGTTTATTGAGTAGTACTACATCTGAAAATGAAAATAAAGCTTCACATAAGAATCAACAAGATTACTGTACAGGGGGCTATCGTATAGACGGCGAATGCAGGATAATAATAATTTGTTATCGCTTCCTAATCTCAAATGTTGCAACTGATTCGGCGATCGACGTTATCGGTTCTCATTATTGATTCTACGATTTCGTGTTCAATAAAATCGTCGTTACTAATTTGAAACTATATTTGCCTTGACTTCTATCAAACGCATTATCACTGAGGGTTATGTAAGCTACAAGATATATTATCAATTTCGGGTGAGAACTTCGCGTCGGTTACAAGTCACGCTAAAATTGGCTAGTCATTGCCGGTCGGATTCACCTCATTCTGATTGTATGATCTGCGTGCTGTCTATTCTGACTCATGCATTATATATGTACGTATAATTATAACATTTGAGCGTTATCACGGTCGTTACCGGTGATGGGCCATTGGGGATTCTGTAATCAATACCACGACATGAAGCCGATTTATTGCTGACTTTTACAGCTACTCATAAAATCAAACTAAACTCTTATCTAGAGGGCAAGTTATACAAATTCCCAAAAAATTACAATCTAAAAAAAAAGGCCCCTTACGCGGTCTGCGGATCCTTGTGTGTTATTAGAGGGATATAATTATGCCATATTTTTTATTAATGACTTAATAAAATCTTCTTCAGACAACGTAGAATAATCTAAATCCTTAAAAAATCTCATTAACTAGGCAGCGCAGGTTTCAACTTTAAGAATATAACTAGGTGCTGTTGGTACTTTAATTCTTTCGATCGTAAATAACGGAGGTCCAAAGTTCAAAATGTTACCGTGACCGTGGGATCTATCTTGCGTCTGTGTCTAAAATAGGAAAATGTGTATTCGTTTATTTAGATTTACCACCTGATATAACTCTTCAATACAGAACTTTGGGAGATTTATCTTACTCGCTGTCGTAGCTTTGTTATTTTCTCGTTCCATAAATATATCTGACATAGGTGATAACACTAGCGTTCATATCAATCCAGACCATTCGTAGGAGAGATAATTTACGTCAGCAATCTGATTTGATTTGCTCAAGCCCCAAGGCCCAATACCGGTATTGTGAAGAGACTATATTGACTTTGGACTCTTGAACGAATTGCATTTTTTACAGAACAGATGAATTATATTTTCTCCAATAAACGATTTAGCAATAATAAAGTATGGCCCCAAAAAGCCTTCTAAAAATCCGGGACTCTGTAATCCCGTGTTCTAGAAGAGACATACGAAATAAAATATGTTATTTGTTTAACATGCTAGTCACAACTGAAGAGAACGATGGTACTTCGAACCGGTCGATTTCGCAAGTCACAAGGCGAACTTTATGAGGCAATACTTGCTTTGGTATTTTTTTATGATATGATATCTTATCAGGCATTGTAGCTTCGTCACGAAGACCTTTCATACTAACTCCTAATTCATAAAGTCATACATTACACAGCATTTTTGGACTCGAATGGTTTGTATGTACCTATTTTGTTGCAACATAAAGATTACAATCTGGAACGTAGAATTAACGTGCATGACTTAGCAGTTTGTACAGGCGCCAGCATATCGACCTACTACAATCTGTCAAATTTTCTTAATAGATTTTCAACTTTATCGCTGAAGCTTATGGTTCAGTGTTTGGGAAAAATTTACAGTTTCGGGTAGCTTGATGTGCTGGTGTGACTTTAAAATACTGCATCAATAGAGAAATACACTATACGCATTTTTATATAGTCGCGTTGTTAAATTATAGACCATCTCTAATTACTCCTTGGTCAATAAATTTTTGGGGGTTGGCCACGCTGTTGTGAATAGAGTTCCTATTTTTCTCGGGATTTCGAGAGTCTCCAGGAATTTATTATCAGCCTTTTTTAACACCCCGGTGCTGGGCACAGGCCTCCTCTCACACAAAGAACTGACAGTCAATCAGGAATTCAGCGAAAAAAATTTAAATCTCCCGCCTCCCGGAAGAACATTAAAAAAATATATATTCTTTCTTTCATTTTTCATTCGTTTTTTAAATACCTGTATCACGCTGCTTGCGACTGTGCTTTTAGTAGGTTTTCGATATATGGGCCAAAGAAAGAAACCGCGGAATTTAAGTTTTCCATCAGAATATCAAATGCAGTTACATTAAATTTTACACCTGTGTGTTAACCATTTGTTTTACGCACTGTTATTGCCATGGTATTGCACAATAGCTTAAGTTATAAAACCAATAAAAAAGCTACCTAAAAAATTCAAAAAGATGACGTCAGCTTAAACTTTTGTAAAAAAAATTCATCAAAGAACCGCATGTTCATTATGCCCACTTCACTCATCACAGCACCTGTTCAGGAGTTGTTATTTATTGTGTTGGAAATATATAGTGTATAAATAATGCGCCTTCTACACAAACCAAACCAACCGCCGAAAGAGGTGGCGTTGCTCCAGTTGGTGTGAAAATCTACCGTGTAGACGTCGGAATTTCTAAGTATATCTTAGACATCAATGACTGATTAAAAGGCGATCAACGCTCAATCCTGCTCAATGTGAGAGGAGGCCTGTGCCCAGCAGTGATGATGAGACGTCGGTCGGCCGACCAGATGTAGGTCGGGAGCGATTTCATCACGACAGTATCCGTGGTCGGCCCCCACGAATGCATCTTCCTCGAAAAACTTAAGTCCACAGCCATGTGATCTCGATCTTTGTGTTTCGATCTTTGTAATTAAATAAAGACTTATAGATATTAGAGGTTTAGTTATTTGAGATCACATGGCTATGGACTTAAGTTTTTCGAGGAAGATGCATTCGTGGTTAAGACTTTCGAAAAAGTGAATATTCGAGATTTAGTTATTCGAGATGGCATGACTACGGCGTTACGTTTTTCGAGATGGCGTGCATTCGTTGTTAAGTTTTTCGAGGTAACGTGCATTCGTTGTCAAGTTTTTCGAGGTAGCGTGCATTCGTTGTTAAGACTTTCGAACTCGTAAACTTGCGGGGACATGACATTCGGTGTTATACTTTTCGAAGTCACGTATCACACTCGGCCCCCACTGTATGGTACGCTGTCGGACGGGCGACGGGAGAAGCGACCAAGACACCTCTGTCGTTGGTCGGTTTGGATCGTGTAACAAGCGTACCTACGCGCAAACATGTGTACTATATATTCCCTTACTAGTCTGCACTTCACACACACATACCCGACCTTTACATGTGTGATAAAGCACAAATACAATAATTATGTTATCAGCCTTTTCTTCCGTAAGCAGTAAATGAGGAACATTGTAAGACAAACAGTCGTGTGGTGACTACGGACGGCAGGCCGAGAACATGTCATTCAACAGCCCTAATCACTGTGGAGAGTGATTTATGTAAGACTAAGATAGTGTAAGTTTAACTTCGAATTCCCTAGATGGCGTTAGGATCGAGTTAGATCGCGCTATGGTTTCATTACTGCTGCATGGGTTTATTATTTTGTAATATTTATTTTGTGTGAATCTTAAGAATGTAATATCTATAGCGAATACTCTATTTGCTCTTAATAATAGTTGTATAATCATTTATTCCTCGCCAGTAAAAGACCCTCTGGTATGATACAATATGTTTGAGACCCTACCAACACAAATCAATTATAATAACATTCAATCTGCCTACAAATGCACACAGCATTGACATGATTATACAGTATAGTGGTTATTTTATCATGTCAACAGCTGTCAGTGAGTTGTTTCACTAAGTCTGTAATTAAATAACATTGCTTTAGTGAACCTAATTATAGCATATCTTCCAAGGGTACTCTTCATACAGGTATGTATTGATAGTTCCAAAGTAAGTATTATTAGTGCAGTATTCATTAATTACACAATATATCCTGGTCTTGTTAGATTGCACTTTATAGTTATGCTTCAATGAAATTATGTCTGATTTCTCTTTATAGCCCGTGTACAAAGATGCTAGTTTATCTTTGTATATTTTTTTCGTTTTTTTTTTTGTACAATCAAGCCATAGATCATTATCATGAGGATAATTATGACTACATGTAACCTTCTTTTAGAAAAACAGTAATAATTATAATCACTATGTTATTGGGCGCTTGACATATAATTCAAAGGTTTTTTGTGCCATAAAGGTAATTATGTTTGAAGCAGAGATTAAAGATTGCTCAATCTGCTCAATTTTTGTCTTTGTCTCTTTGCCACTGAGACAACAATGTCTCAATAATAAGTAAATAATAAATTCTTTATTGGCACAAATATCTTTTACAAATTAATGAGGACCTGACTCCTGAGCTAGGTACAACACCTGTGTTACAGAAGACAGTGTCTGCTCCCGACATTTATTTATTAATCATATTCCCAAAATAAGGTAAAAAAAGAGTGCCACACAGTGCTTGGTGTATGATATTAAATCTCTGAAACTGATATTGTCTATTAAGTATTACAATATGCCTTTAATGCCTTAATAAACAATAATATTAAAATTAAGAACTGGATTATTGCCGCCATTCAGTTCTACTGATAAGTTCAGAACAAAAATTGAGGAACAGATAATCAAGCTATCAAGGTTTTGATGTTCGAAAATTTACAACTCCATAAAAAAACAAGCATAAGTTAAAATAGATACTAAGGGCCAGTTTCACTGGGTACGGATAGCCACTATCTACTAGATAAATTCAAAAATGGAACAATATTTGTAAGAAATTATCTGCCAGATAAACTATCTGGCACTTATCAGCAACCTGTGAAACTGGCCCTAATTATCTCTATTAATAAGTATGGGAAGGCATTTACATAACTAGTTTTAATATAGATGGCTATAGCTTTTGACTGGCCAGCGATGAGTAATATAATTTTAACAATGATTAAGCAAGTTTGGGGTCTAACTTCCATGTATTGATGGTTGCTATGAGTAAAATTAAAGTAACTACTTTATTTTATAGTTAGATTTTTAGTTCGTGGGAAATCATCAAATGACCCCTCCCGCTGAAGGTGTAGCTGGACTGCTGACTGAGATTTAATGCAATAAAATAATAATAAAAATTGTTTGAAACTGCCTACCACATTAGAGGTCATGGTTTTGATTCCCGTATAAGCAGGCCTCCGTCACTCCATGTACTTGCGCGCTATAAGTGCCTACCGCCCAGCCGAGCGGTCTCGGTCCGCCGGCGGAGCAAATTCAGTGCGGCTTTCGCAAGCGAAGCGCGCGCACGCCGTTCAATTTTTAACCGACTTCTAATAGTGCTGTTCGTTCGTACGCGTATTACGATGCCGTGTGGTGCCTTACGTGCTGTAGATGGGTGTAAATGTCGGTGCTTTTTCGATTCGTAATTACCAGCTGTTAGCACCAACATAAAAAAAACACAAATTATTTATTACGGCTTAGTGCCTTATTTGAAATCGGTTCTCTTTTTTTAAGGCTTTTTTTTCATTTCTAGTGAACATCTCCGAAGATCATCATCAAACTAAGAAGTATTATACTTATTTTAAAACGTTCTCCTAAATGTAACAAATCCTTTTCTGAAAACCGCATCGATATCGGTTTAGCCAAACGCGAGATTATCGCGCACAAACATACCTACAAACCATACAAGTCAAACTTCTCAGTTTGACCTGTACCTATGTCTGATCAACTCCTTTTTTTTAAGTTGGTTAAATATTTTATAATTGATAAAATTTTTAACTGCCACATAAAAGTCAGAACATATTAACAGTTCTCAATAACATAGATAAAAAATTATGTTAATTTAATTTTACCGAAGAGGCAGCCCTGCGACTACTGTGGAATCGCGCGGTGCGAAGCAATCACTGCTGTACGCTTGAGCATTTAGGCGCATTTTAGCATACAGTGGTTGTTGACGCGAAGGAGTAGGCAGTTATCGTAGTAGGTATTGGAAATTTTCTACTGAGTGAAGTATCTGTTACGTAGTAACTATTCAGTAATCTGTGGTATAAGTCAAACATTTGTGTGCATGAAAATGGGTGTTACTTAGTCTGAGTGTTTCTATGTATAATATGTATGTATTTAGATAAGAAAAGTATAAAGACGAAGTATGTAAACATACTTTGTTTATCAGTTGTCTAGTACCCATAGTACAAGCTCTGCTTAGTTTGGGACTAGATGACATTGTGTGAATGTGTATGTGAGGAATATTATATTCAGCCCATATCAAACAACTATGAACAAAAATTTCTGCTTCACAATTTTTCTGAAATATATCTAACAATACATACATTATTATACCCTTACATTCAATGTATGGAACAAATCACATCAGTGCAAAGGCTTAAGGAAAATCTGTTAAACAACACACGGAGACAAAATGCAGCTTTTGTTTGTTAAAACAATTTAAATTATGCTACCTATGTAAACATGATTATTGCACAATGAATCGTTATTATTATTATCTATGCCTGCTGCAAAATTATCAACTTAAACTTAACTATAGATAGTATGTTGGTTTATAAAGAGATAATGCTTACCAGGATCGGCGCAGTTCGATAGTTTGGTGATAAGCCCATCAGCGTAATAATTATCCAGAACATAGTTCGGCTCCATAAGTTTATCGAACAACAACTTCATCTTATTTTGCAACTTAAGGCACATCATTTTTCCGTCCGTTTCACTGCAGTTAACATCAACAAAACACTATTATGCAGACCTTAAGTCAGGCGCTTGAACTTCTCGACAAGTGGTGGCTTCATTCAGTATTTTAACCAATAACTTGACTCAAATACAACAAATATCACCTTGAATAAATTTGACAGAAAAATGGCAGTGACAGCAGAGACTAATGGTTGTTTTTTCTGAGATATTGTGTAATCTATACTGATGGTTGACATGTCAATAATATTAAAATTGCAGTACGGATTCTTGAGATTTCAACGATTTTCAATTAAAACGATTTTCTTTTTGAACTTAATACTAATTAAAATTCGTATTTTACGCATGCAGAAGATTGTGTCTAAAGCTTATACATATCTGTGGCTGTTAAAATTTTCATTAGATTATCTGTTATTGAATACCACAGATTTACGATATTTTTTAATCGTTATTTAATAACGATAAAAACTGTCCCTTTCGTTATAGTTATTTTAGGACACAACTTAATGACCATTAAAATCATTCTGTTTAGATATTTTATCTGACTTACACTTTAATACTGATAACAAAAACTAAAATAACTACCGCCGACGATCAAAACAACATTGTGTCCATAGCGGTAAGTTTAAGTATTATTTAAATTAGACTGAGCATTCGTATTTTATTTAGAAAAATCATTTTCTACAAATAACATACAACTGGTACGCTAATACGCTTGCAAGTGAAACATGAGGTAAAAAATGTAACTAACTAGTTTACGGCAAGTATCACCACCGGTTGCTGTTAAGTTACAGATAGTTTATCTGGCAGAATAACTATCTGGAACTTATCAGCAACCTGTGAAACCTGTGAGACCTGGACCTTAATCTATTAAGTAATTATCAGACGCGGCTGATTTTGTGGCTGAGATAACACAAGTTATGAACGGTGACACCCTGTCATGTAGGTACAGCTTGGTTTTGTTCATGAACATGGATAAAACCCGTGAATCAAAATTTTGTAATAATTATGCTGATTGTGACCATCATTTTCGCACGACAGTTTTTCTGATCTCAAAGAATCTGTCGATTATTTTGACGACTTGTCACGCTTTGATGGTAGTCAGCGTATCGAAGGTCCGGATTGTGAATCAAGCTTAAAAGTATTAAGATTTATCATTAGGAATATGAACTTTCGGTCTAGTTGATTTTTAATCATCATTCATCATTTGCGCAACTCGGAAAACGCTGTTAGTAACGAAAGTTATTTTGTAACCCTCTTTGACAATAACGTTATCGCTGTAACGTATAACGTAACGTTATTACGTTTTTGACGGCGACGGTCGTTCGACGGGATCACGGTATTTCAAGTTCAAGCCCTGCTTGGTTGAATGATTGTTCTAGAATTGTTAGTTAGCGCTTCTGTCAAATTTTTATCTGCAATCTGCAAGAGGACTCGCTGACTTGACTTGCGGTGAAATTGAACTGTAAAATTGTGTAAATACTGTCTATGTGAACCGAGTGCTTTTACTCTATTCAATACGAAGTGATAGTGTGTATTTTTTTTTGTGCGTGAAATGCCTTTGAGAGGAAGAAGTTTCGTAAGTGTTCATGTTATATGATATCTCATTTCCTCATGATTTCTGTAGTGAATTGACGCGCAGGTTGCTGTCTCATGCTTGTATCTAACAGTGTTTCCATCCGCTGATCGGTGCATAGAGCCGCCCTTGACTGTAGCTAGCGTTCATCTGCATTATTGACATACTAACCTAATAATATGGTAAATCCAAGTGTAGTGCTGTGACGATTGCATCGATGAGTTTCAGTTTTGCCTGCTTACAGTTGCAGCACATTTTTGGCACACATCCAGCTGTAGTATCCTTGACTGTGTAATCTTAACTAATTTAATAATTAACAATAATTTGGGTTGGAAACGATGGTACCGCTAGAGGTCTGATATGGTGGTCTTCCACAGGATGGTTGATGCGTGCCTGCTATAACAAGTGTTCCCGAGTGCCTCCTAACAGCCTGCTTTTGAGGTTAGTCACACAATTGTTCTCTGCTGTAGATAAACCAATATTTGAACATGGATTGGTCATTCATTTGTGAAGTTCTGTTTTGTTGAAATTATGTGTCTAACAGTAAATTGTGTTACAGTGCACCTGTGGTTTGTGCCAAAATTGTGTAGCATGAGTAAGTCCTTTTTAGTGCAGTGTGGAGCCAAATGTGAGGACCATGAAGTGTCAAATATTGATGTTACTACATGATCGGGCTGTATATGCCGCTGTATGTCTGGTGTCAGTTGCTAGCGGTGTTTTGTTTCGTATTATGGATGTTTAAGTTATATTATTACTCTGGATATTTTTTTTACAGCTTTTTTTATGCCAGTATGAATTTTTTAAATTATTTAAATAATGGTAATCATAATATAGAAGAATGTTTCTACATGTTTATGAAGCTACTTATATAATTTGTTACTATTTGTCTGCTTGAAGAATGGAGAATAAAACAACAAAATAAGTCTCATACATCCTTCATACAAATTCTTACATTGTACAAAGTCAAATAAAATTGAAAGTCATACTGTAATGACTGAGTCAAACATGCTAACATATTAAAAATGTCTTTCACATCTTCAAATAAGGATATGTTAGCATATGCAACTAGAAAGTAACATGTTGTAATCCTCAAGAAACATTCTAAATGAAAGTCTAGTCTCACTGTCATATAAGAGAAAACAGAATTTTATTATTTACAATATTGAAAATGACAGTCGCCAAATTCCTTTGGTGTTTGGCCAAATCATTAACCTCTTAAACATTGAGAATTTGAATAATATTAGAGAGGAGTCTCGCTCACTCATAAATCCTAAAATTATGAATGCAAATATTAAGATGATCTTTTGTAGTTTTCTCACAAAAAAAAAAATATTTTATAATGTCAAGTAAAATATGAATACTTATTTTTTTTCTTCAAACTCGTAATGATATTCTTGCAGCACTTTTATATGAAACAAAATTTTCTGTACATTAAAAAAAAAAAAAAAAACAATTGAACCCTACTCTAGTGATACAAAAAAAAATCTTCAAAAAAAGAACAAGGTCTAGCTCCCATTGACATTGCTATTACAGTCTGTAATGGTATTTATTCCACATCTGTTCTAATACAAAGGACAACACCATTCCTTTTAGAGCATATAGTAGAAAAATAAGTGATGTAACAGCAACACTCAGCTGTGTATGTTATATTTACTCAAAAACTTTGCCACGCTTATCTCGCATTGTCGATCTTTCGTGCTCGCGATAGTCTCATTTTCGCACAAAAATACGCCTAATCGTTGTGACACGAATATTCGTTTACTCGATAATTTTAGTACCAATTTTTCAGAGATGTATTTAAAGGGATTTATTGGACGTTATTACAGCTGATATTATCGAGTCTGTTTCCGGCCGCGGCGTTTCTGTCTATTTTGCATCGTGCACTTGAAAGACAACCTGACAATTTTTGCTATCAATCACCAGTTCCCAAAATCCCGCATTTTACTTTTTGACGATAATTTTATTGGTTTCTTACGTCATTTTAAATTCATTTAGTAGTACTTATTTTTTTTTCTAAAGAAAATCAAGAATATTTTTATCTTGGTGTTTATTGAGGAATTGTTCAACTAGGTATAAAATTAATGTTGTACCTCATTAGGTACTAAAGATTTACGGGAATATCCGTGCCTCTCGCCACGCCTCGCCCAACTTTATTTATACCCCTGACTGATTGACATTTATTGCTGCCTACACAAGTATTCTATACTAATAATAAATTTTGTTACCACACCCATGAACATGCAAGTACTCACGATCGGTATTTTGATCTCACTGCAACCGACGATGCTAGACAATAATGATAAGATCGAAGTACTTATTGTAACAACTACCATACTAAAAGTTTTCAAAACAATTGGTTCGTTTTTTGGTCAGCACGGCCTTTGAAATTCGACAAAATGAAGACATTACCCATGCGATACTATCCCGCGATCCCGGAGACAGCAAAGCTTGCTCATTGGCCTATTTAATCTGACACACATACATAGTCTAATCCTCAATGCAGCAAGACTATTGACCGGTCTAAACACGGGAATACGTTCGGAGCTACATCACAAGGAAATCTACTTCCAATAAACTCAAACAAGCAAGGAGAAAATGATGGCAATGTTGTGGAAAAGCATGAACATTTTGTATTTGAAAATTGTATTGAAAAGCCGCCTAATATCCAACAGTAATATTATGATACAGATAATGTAATAATCTGAAAATTGTACAAATCTCATCATATCTATTGACGTCATGTACTCCGGGAATTGGGTTGGGCTAACATTTCTGTGTCGGCCACTCTATTAACTGTTATTAGGATATTTACATACACAACTTCGTGCGACGACACGAATATTGTTTTACATGCGATGTAGCATGTGTCTCAGTTATGTATGATATACGTTCTGCGTTATTTGATAATATGTCGTCCACTCGACAATCACGCTTCGCTTTATAGTTTCCAAATATTTCCTCCTTTGTGGATGGCTCTATCACCATCTAATCTATCGTCAGGTTTCTGATCACTCGAACACGAATGTAGCAAACGTGGTGTCAGTCAGTCACTCAATCCTCTGCCGACAATCACGCAATAAAGTTATGACGTGATAATAAACACCAATCGCCAAAAAAGGGATCTAGTCCAACAGTAATCTAATCAATACGTCTGTTGAGTCATTTCCTTGCCAGGTCCTAAGCGGGTCACTTAAAAATTAGCACAGCGTCATTTACACGTATCGTGACAAGTGACGTCACAGCCACAGCAAACTGGGAGTTCCCGTTGAGTAAAAAATATCGTTATCATATCCCGAATTAGTCAAGTGAGCCAAGTACTGCTTGCCAAGCAAACTTTCTCTCTATCCCATACAGTATTAAAATAATAAATGCTTTAAATGCTTTAACTCGTCTACAATTACAATAACTTTTCTTTAGTAGTGCGTCAAAATTTGGAATGAAGTCTAAATGAAGGGTTTATTACTGAGGATCATTCGATGAGAGAAGTCTTGGATTAAGTTTGAAAATCCGCTCTCTTAATTTGTATAAAATTTTCCCAGCAGCATACATAGATTCCACTTATATTGCAACTTAGTATAATTGATCATCATGCATGCAAAACATGTGACGTCTAGGAGATAATTTCGGCTAATCAGACAATATGAATGGCCAGTTGCCTTATTTATAGAATCGTCTATCATCATTTGGTTACGTAATGGAATCATGACCAAAACACGGTCCGTAGGTGTCAAGCTACTTTCAATAGCGGTTCGCTTTCCGTGTTCTGCGGAGACGTGAATAAATTACGGAAATTATATCTCTCCTTATTGAATAGTTCTTAAGTAATATCCAGCTGAGTTTATTCTTAATTTTATTTATAGCTTTCAAGTTTATTCCATTTACCATTTGAAATATTAATGACAATGTAATTATTTAACAAGCCAGACCCTCAAGCAGATATATCGTTTCTATCTGTTTAGATACTTATCTTAAACTCTTGTTGCTAAGCGCGTCACTTGTCTTGGTCTTATTTGGATATAATTTTAAACATACTTCTACATCAAAGAACGGCATATATGAACTGGAAATTACGATTTGTAAGGAATATTGTCAGTCACTTTTGTGAAGTTATGGTCCCCTGATCTACGCGGGACTAAACCATCCTTCTCTACATTTTCTATGTGATTTATTATATCGCCATAAATCATCAAGTGCTCTTGCAATGTGCACATAATATAGTAATTCGTATTCATGCATGGAACATCAGATGCGCATAACAATCTTGTCGAATCAATAAACGTCGCAATAAACGAGTTTCATATCGCCCAGAGGTTTATTTTATAGCAATCGGAATAATTAGCTTAGTTCCGAACGCCGCTTGGTGGCATACATAAATCTAAGTAACAAGGCTTCAATAAATTCGTTCAGTTAGTTCTATTAATGAATTTATACGTAAAAAATGAAGATTTATGCTTCTAAAGGTCGGAATAATCCAAATAAAAATCACATTTAATATACTGTAGGTATAAGTACTTCGTAAAATATTTAGTTATCTCGTCATGTGTGGACAAACATTCATTCAGTTCGCTCTACAAAGCTGAATTTAATTAACGAGGCATGTTCTAGAATGTACGTATTTACCTAGGTTATTATAGGTTTTCTACAAAGATGATGTCGGTCACAAATGACTGATGTTATTCGCTCATACTATGATTGATTACTAAGTAATTTAATTTACGTCGTATATTTCTGTTGTGAGGTGTTCCATTATTTAAGTTATCGAGTTGAATACAATATATAAAATATTGTATCAAGCCAATGGCGGCAGTGAAGACAAGCCATCGATGATATAAAGTTTCTCATTACCTTCATTCGTTAGCGCGACAGTATCTGATTCCGCGCCGTTCTGCGCTAGTACTTATCTCACCTTGAATATCATGTTTTTCTTAGAAACTGCGAGGTGCTTCTGTCATACAAATTCCTCGTTTTGTTTGTTTAGCTCGCATACTTAACGTTTAGCAACAATGTAATGTGGGGTCTTAATATGTTATACATTGACGATTTCGTCATTTTCTTGTTAGGCATACCATTGGTTGAGTTCGCTTATTTTGATGATGCAAGAACATAAGCAATAGGGTGTAAACATTTGTAGCTCGAGTCTTTAACCTTTTGAGTGCCTTAAGTATTCACTACTTCATTTACTACGAAACATGCTACGGAAATGGCTCCAAAGTGTTCGTAGAGGAAGCAACATAAAAGCTGGGATACAAGTGGATGGCCAATTTCCTTTCTGGGTCAAACAGACTCGTTTGGCGTTATTGTTACATAACAATGTCTATTTAGGGTCCAATCTAGGTTGATTTCGTACTTCGTAATCCTTATTTTATTTTTTGAACGAACAATATTATACTTTCCAAATTTAAATGAAAGTGGAGGTTGAAACCAAAGAGTTTGAATATCATTCATACATTATGTAAAACCTACTTTTATGTGATAGTATTTTCCTATAACACTAAGAAAATACAGACGATGTAGCAATAAGAAATCATACTCGATACATTATTATTCCGGATCGTTTAATGCAGCTTGACACAATAAATGCGTCTCCTCATTACTACGTGAGTAATCATTGTCGCCGCCTCCCCAGGAGTAATGAATGGTTTTACCAGTGTCCATGATTTTTTTTTGGCTCCAGCAAGTACAGTGGGCGTATTTGTAGGCGTAGTATCATTGCTTCAGCTATACATCAATGTGCCAATATTTTATTACATGCTTTGTTTGAACAACGCTGAAATCTCTGGCTCTGTATTTGGTCAGCAGTTGTTGAACCTCCCAGTTTTGTTTGGACGGTAATAAGTCGTAAACCCGATAATGAATTTTATCGATGTCCAAATATTGGGTTTACTGGCCGTTGTGTGTTGTATCTTTCTACGGCACAATCATAAAGATGCTATATTGACATTAGGAAGATAGAATTGTTTTGTATCCAAGGTCTGTCTCTGATCATCACTTTATTGTTGGGTGCCATATTTTTGGTTATTATTCCTTCCTACTTACATTTTACGGCAGTAACTCATCATCGTTAAGCTTCTGTAGCTCGTCGTTTCATTTACCCACTTCTGTAGGCTATCAAGGCGCCACAGTACATAACACCTGATACGCGTTAACGATCGTACGGTCGCCTCCTGGAAGGTTTAGTTACTGTTATTACTGGATTACGTCATTTTTCTATCCACCGCAACTTTATGGCTTCAATGAATAAACTACTAGTTGACAAGCACAAATTTAAACAAAATAAACAAGCTATTAAAGCAAACTGCTTCAAGTCATTACTCAAAATCCTAAAGGCCCTCAATTCGGAAACAAAAGAAGCTTATACAAATGCATACGTATGTGTTCTCTGGTTATAGACCACAGTTGTCTGTAGGCAGCGTAACCGACATTCAACTGACCTATTTTTGGTTGAATGCCCTACAGAAGAACCGGTTAGCAGGTAACTTTTTGGAACAAATTGCAGGCACTTAACAAATGGGCTCCCATTTTGCCAAGCAAAGCTAGAAACTGTTGTTTAGTAAATTCTTTATCGATAAAATGGAAACTAGGGTACATACTCAGTATGTCACTGGCACATACTAAGAGTTATAGTTCGTACTTTTAATGCAACTTAAAAGGCTTTTGCCTCTCAAGCGGCACTTATTAAGTGCATTCATGCGAGCTGCATGCAAACTGCTCATAGGACGATAAATTGCATTTGCTATCTGAATACTGATCGCTTTCCGCAGTCGATGCCCGACTTTTACTGCTTTAAAAAATGTAAGAAATAGCAGATCTTACAATGAATTACTGCTATTATTCTTTCGTCCTTTAGCGTGCTGAAAGAGACTAAAGTCAACGGGCTTCCAAGATTATTTACCTTTCTGCAGAATTTTGTTATTTATTTTATAACCGTTTTGGATTTCCACAAAGAATATTTGAATATAATTCTTTTATCGCCATGAAAGGCTGAAACATGTTTAACATGCGATGTTTGTTTTACAATCGTAATCAATTAAATAAATATCGCATTTTGAGTCACACTTCGCTTCGACATAGGTATTGTTTTAATTTTATTGTAATTAATGTGATGACTCGTTTTCAATGTTTTAATTATGACTCGCTTGATTGTAGCAGATGTTATTATGGCCTTTAAGGTTGTCTTTCTAAGCGATTTGATGTTTGTCAGTTTATCTTGACTATTTAAGTTTTTATAGTGTCGCGAATTGCCAAATTAATTATAGATTGATGGTTTGGATTGGTTTGAATGAAACTGCGCCAAATTTTTCACCGTTTCGTTATATGTATATCGTGGCTTATGCGTACTGGAAATTGTCCCACAACTGCGTAAAATTGGACTTGGCACGCTTTTAAAGTAAGTCATAGTTACCTGTATAGAACATTAGTATTGTGGCCGTTCATTCAGATGATTATCGTCCAATTAATCACCACTCTTCACCTTCATCTGAAAAAATAACGTTTTCGTGAATTTAAGATCATAAAGACTCGTACCATACGATGTAGCCATATTGAAAGTGCTGCTATCCTTAAATGTTCTGTTTGGCAATACAATGAAAACGAAATTTCGTTTGATTAGTTCAAACAATCAAATTGAAACATTTATTCTGTTTATTTCTGCAGTGGTTTGGCGCCGTCTGTTTTTGCATACTTTATCTGGCGCCAACCGGGATTACTAATTATTCAGTTATTCACGAAATTTATGCCTCGAACAGTTTCTAAACAGTATTATGTGGTCCAAGACACATTTAATGAACAAAAAACAATAAACAAATAGAGAATTTTGTAACAATAAAAGTGACGTTTAGGAATTAGAACGACTTAAATTATGATATCTGTGGCTTCATATGTTCTCGTGGTTGTTTTCAGGGAAGATAGAGTTTTTAAGTAAAATGTAATTTTGCTGAATTTCTTATATTATTATTTAGACCACAAAACCTCTTTCTCGTACAGAAACGGCCTGCTTTGCAATTGGATCGGGGTTTTTTCTTTCATTATATGATCCTAGTTGATACAAGTACCTAATATAATTTTTTTCCTTGCTTATATCAATTACAATTCTTGACGCGTATGGATGTCACACATCATTTTGTACAGGTAATTAATCAGTATTTTAGTATGCAAGCCATGTGCTGTTCATAGGTGTTTTATGAACAGTTAATTTGTTCGCTGTTCCTACGGAAATAGTATTGTGTGTGCACTTTTCCTTAACAATGGAATGTGGGTTTATATCTGCGTTATTGTTTTTAATGCTTATCGTAATGTGGTACCTAGTTAATTCGCTGCCAATAAATAATAAAGCAGTCGAATCAAAACCAAACATACTCAGAATTTGTTCATTCAAGCAAATAATGTCAATGAATGAATCACGTGTTCTATGTAATTCGTATATTTTATTACATTTAAATGGTATTGTACATCTGTGCAATATTTAGTAAGGACAATGCGACGAGCGAAGCGTGAAGCGTGTCGTCTCACGGCTATGTTGTGTTGTGTGTGTCATACGAAAACAACGATATGTTAGTCACACTATATTGTAATGTATCTGTTCAGGACTGCATTTTTTGCTTAGACTGTTTTTTACATGAATTTATTGGCTAGCACTTGATGAGCTGTCATTGTCCTGATATTTTGAGATAAAAAACTCCAATGCCTAGAATTTCGCCGTTTAGGCCCATTGCCAGGAATGAGAAAAGATTAAAAATGCATTAATTTGTTATTCAACTTAATTTATAAATCAACTATTTGTTCAAACACGTCGCAGGACATAGTTAGCGAAGATGTATTACATATCCGGGTGCATCCAATTATTACATAAGTCGTGACAATTCTATCATATATCCCATATTTGGTTCACTTCGAGAAGTTATGATTTTTCATCATCTCTTCTACTCAACACTTTTTGTATGTTATTTATTTTTTGGAAAACAAACATTGATCTCAAAAGACCTCTCTAAAATTGACCCAGTAAACATAATCTTTAAAAGTTTTATGAATACGCCAAAATACCGAAGATTTGTATGTGGGGGTTTTCACCCAGAATTTAGACTCCATCAAAATGGACGTGAGAGGATTTTTATAAAAAAAATAATAGAATTTCAGTATTTAAATATCTCGTCTTTGAAAAATTATTCTCCTCTTCCCTTTGGTGGAGTTTGGGTCTAATCATTGTCAAGTAGTAATGAAGGACTCTCAACCTTAAAAGCTTTTATCTTAGAGCATTTATAGTCTTAATTAAAGATTACTATTACACAAAGCAAAGTTATTTTTAGTATTTCTTATAATAAAGTTATCGGTAATTTCCCTGTCTAGGGTCTTTGCTATCGGCTTAGTTGCGTGCTGATAACATTTTAAAGCAAAATTTCTCTTAACAAAGACTAATATAGCTTCTACTCGGGACTTTCTAGAAAAATCTACTATTCATTTAAAACGTATGTAAGGAACAAATAGTACGGCCAGCTAATTCAGAAGTTCAGGGACAATAAATGGCAATTATACATGTCGTAAATTTGATCGGAGGTGACTGATTGATTCGGCACGGATAGAATCAACCGATTTTATGCTTCAGGATAGTTACTCATTGAAAGCAATGTAATGCTAATCATGTTTTTGTGGGTATTACGAGTACATGCATTTTTTAAGCATCGTCTTACTGCATCATTAGAAGTTCAATTTTATTGTTCTTACTTGTCGAGTAACAAAAGGGATAGTTGAACAGCTTGTTCTAATAAAAAAAAAAAATTGTATGCATATGAAGACGTTCATTATGTACTTACAACTTGATGATCAACTCGAAACTTATTTCCAAAACTCGCTTATATGCCACTAGCGATTTCTTATCAGTGGGCTTTGTAAAACTAAAAAATAATTGAACCAGTAGTGACAAACGCGACTTTTCAGCTATATTAGTATAGAAAACGTAGGTTGCATTTCACTTGATATCAAATACTCGTCCAAATTAGCAACACACCAGGTCGACGCCGTAACATTCGCGACTCTTTGACGTGGACTCAAGGTATTTAGGTCGATTAAATGGTTACAATGTCGATATAATTCTTCCGCACATTATCCTAATACTACCCAAATTTTAGAGAGATTTTATAAAAAAAATTGTGCCTGCTGAGAATTGGCTTATTCAATCTTGTCTCCGAACTTATTACTAGATAGCACGAGAATCAATAAAGTTTTATGTTCGGTACAATAACCAATAATAACACTACTCTACAAAAAAATTGGTATGGAGCGCAACAGAAAGCTGAGTACTATATTCTGATTAAACCGATATCGCTAAAGCCAAATCTGATGCCCAAATTTTTCCAACACGTCAGGATTTTCTGTTAATGTACATTCTTTTTTTTACTATTTTCAAGGTTTTTTGTGGTTTGGTGATGTAAAAAGTAAAAAAAAAAACAATTAATTACAAACATTTATCACTTATTTACAAGAAACCTGACCAAATCTATAGTAAAAAGCAAAAATCAATAAATCAGGTGGATTTTTTCTTTGCATATTATGGCGATTTTCTTTTATAATCAAGGTCAGTTTCTCTCATGAGGAACGAACCATGATCTCCCAACATCCCTGGATCCCATCGACCATGGTATCGTTGTTCCATAGTAAGGATGTCCTGATGGAACCTTTCGCCCTGTTCATCACTTACAGCTCCTAAGTTTTGCGGGAAAAAATACAAATAGTAGCTGAAGAAGTGTCGGGATAAACAATGTTACCTTTGTTTTTTCTTGAAAAGCCCACGACATTTGTTAAGCAGAAGTAACAGTCCATATCATGGCTAGTAAGCTCACGCCAGATCATTGGGACAGCAAATGGCATTGAAGAACGCTTTCCATTCATCCAGTTACTTAAATTTGCAATGCACGTAACACAACAACGGTGAGGTGCCCATTCTTTGTCTTGGTGACCGATAGTAAAACCAAAACAACTCTCATATAACATCTTAACATTTTCACTGATTACTCTTCTTTGTGTGGAAGTTGTAAACGAGCCACATATAAAACAAAATGAAGCTGGAGAATTAACACAAGTACGTTTAGCGATTTTAGCCATTTTAAACTAAAAAAAGTAAAAATCTACTCGAATTCAGTAAGAACAGCCCACGAAAGCGAGTCAAATGACAAGTGACAATCGTAATAAACAATTATCGACATTTATTTTAGTATCTACCCTCAACAAGAAATTAAAATGGGTCGAATTGTATTTAAATTGGGCGTATATCACATGTTTACATTATTTATTAAAAAAAAAAAAACCTGACGTGTATAAGACTTTTGGTGATTATATTCGTTATCAGTAATGATTAACTAGACAGAAAATATATACAGTTACTCTGTTGCGAAATCTTGTAGCGTAGTGTAATTAAACTCCACCAAATGGCAGCAGTTCAAGTCTCTTTCAGTTTCCAGTAAAGAGCTCCTTTCAAATGCAACCTGAAAAATCGTCAAAATCTTGATCAATGCATCGTTGGGTTGTTAATGACCAAGGCTTCTGCTAGGCTAGCGGTGGCTATCGACATAACACCGTATAATTTGTTTCTAATGGCGATTTTTTGTCAGCTTTCATTATTGTTTCATATTCACGTATATTTAAAATATCGCGTGATATCATTAGCACGAATTCGCAAATAAAATAAAAATATACCGTGACACAAGTACCTTAACAACAGCGCAAGGTCGTCCACTTCAACTACATTATGTTGGGACCTAGAATATCCTATGATTTTCTGAATGATTATTAAAATGGCGCAGATTGAAATAAATCACCGCGCTTGTTTGCTGTTGACATACAAAATGTGACTCTAATCATTTCATAAAACCTTAATGGATTCGTCATGAAAATGTACCACTGTAAATTTAAAATGCAATTTTAAAGACTATTGTTGAATGAAACAACTGAGTAGGTTGGTTGCAGAAATTGAGAAATACAAGCTCGCTTTGAATCAATATACCTAACTTCCTCTAATTTTCTTATGAAAATTACAGGAAACATGATCTAGTCTGTGAAACAAAATCCCAGGAGCGATGGAATAAGCGACCGGAATAAAAAGACAGTATCGGATCATTTATCATCATTAACACTAGTTCTCGCTAGTTGAGAACTAGGGCTGAAACACAAATCACGTTCTGCATTTACATAAACGAAGGCAATGCCTATTCTTCGTAATTGTTGTATTCCATTTGATTTGTAGCTAGCTGTTTTATTTTGCTTTCATGAAGACATTCATTTTGCAGTCATGGCTAGCTGAAATATTCTTCGATATTGAATTCCGTCAAATAAAAATAAAGAATGACACAAAAACAATAATAACATGGCAAATGGAGATGCCAATGATAATGTGACTTCATACAATTGATAACCCTAACCGCAAATCGCTTGCAACACTGCAATGTTCTATCGAGAAATAACATGCAATTTGTGCGCGTGGGTGATAATGAATCAGTACAGCAGTGGGCTGCTCAAGGACTTCCCTTTTACTGCACCTATGGAGGAAGAGAATGAGACCGAACGAGCACGTGTCACCTTGTGTGATCGTATCGTAGTAACCTTTGAGATGTCGCTTTGCATTATATTACGATCAATTTGTGTGGCAACAAAGTAATCTTTAAAGCAAACGAAACATATTCTTCACTGACATTTACGGTCATCGAAGCATTCAACTGTAATAAACCCAATTTACTTTTTACCCACAAGTATAATATAAATCGAACAGCCACAGGATAACGTTGATTTCGTTTAACCAATCAACACAAGCCAATCATCGTTCAGCTATTTGGGAGTGACCCAGTTTGTTTGCTAAGTTTACACCGATTCCATATAAATTGTGTTGCAGTCTGATTTCGGAAAACTGGATTTAAAATAACTTAGGGTTACCAATATTGCTGACCAGAATTTTTTACCCGACCGCAAGGAAGGGTCATGTTTTCTTAACTTGAGTGTTATGTACCGCATGGAAATTTTTAGCGATGTCATCGCAAGCACAGAGACTGCGAGCAAATTATAATGTTTTGTCTAGCTTTTCAGAGATGAGACAGTTGTTACAATTTTAGTGTATAATTCCTGTCCCTGCGCATACGCTCTTGATCTTCATCTCGTCAAACGTTGCCGGTGACGCAAGGAATATAATTTGTGTAGTGTTATTCCAAAAGTTCTATTTCGGTGATTCGCGGCACCCACCCACAGCACATGCAAAACGACGCGCAGACGTGAACGAGTGAGTGGTGTTGAGACGGATATATAAAATTCAGTGTCGATTCCAGCTAAATGTTAAAACGGCAGTTAAAAAATATAATAGCATAAGAAAACTTGGTGACCGTACAACATGAAGCGAAACGTGAGTACATAACAGTCATTTGTATTGGTGCGGACGTGCGGTGCCACATACTAATTATTAATAGCTCCAAATATTGTATTTGTTGGTAACACCGATCATGCGATGCTGCCAACGATACAATGTTTTGTTTACACGATCTAATTAACAGATTTAGGCTTGCAATCTTCATCGAAAGTAATGCAATAGACATAAAGAAGTACATAGCATAGTTAAACGCTCATGACATTCAGACGATCCGCGAAATTTATAGTTTTGATTTTCGGTCACTCTGGTCCTAATGTCGTGTCTAGGGGTCGAATTGTTTTAATATTGCACAACATTATTATAAGAATCTTTAGGAATTTGGAACGGGTTTCCCTCCTACGTCTCCGTGCGTCCCACTTCTTCGCTTATAGTATTTTGATTAACCCTGAAGTATTTCTCGTTAGACGTTTACCGCAAACGGGCTCGCTTATATTGAAAATTCTATTTATTTATTTTCTTTTGGTAAGTTGGTCCATAAAGTATTAAGATTAGATTTCATTTTACTTTAAAAATTTAATTGTCATTGCTAGGTTTGTGCATGCGTATCATTAAAAATTCTTAGCCCAATCACAACAACGCTATGCGAACTATCGGTGTTCGCTTCCTGAAGGAAGACTGACATTAAAGCTGTTAAAAATAGCCCCTTTGCTGCATACCTATTGAAATTGGCGTTCATAAAAAGGTACAGCGCGAGATGCAGTGTTTGCCGTAAAATGACTTATAAATATTCTTTTAAACTTCACTTCCTTTTCTTTGTTCAAAAACCTTGATTAAAATTCAGTTTAAGCTGTTAATTACGATTACGACTGACAGTCGCCTATAATTCGCGCTGAAAATTACTTATGCATGAAAATGGGTTCATTGGAAACTTCTATTATTCCACCTGCATTTTCAACAACATGCTGTGCTCGGTCATCGCCCATCCATTGATTGCCAAATAGCAGTCAGCTGATAATAGTCTGTTACGTAATAAATCGGAAAGAATGTGGTAGTCCACATAGTTTATAGTTTTTTTTATGTTTCGCGGCGCGGTCGAACCATTTACCCAATTTAATATAGGTTTCTGAACTATTTGGATCACAAATTGAATTTGTACGTTTGTTAACCAGTTAAATATTTTTTGGCATGCAGAGGAAGGTCATGTGTCTTGGTTTTCCTTAGCCTTGTCCTATTTGGGTAATTGTATTTTAACCTACTTCGTTTTGTACAAACTCAAAGTAATTCGCAGACATTTGGAAAAATAGGACTACCTTGAGCAACGAAACGAACGCCTCTGCTGTCTGGACCACGCTGAAGACACATTTATCGTATCATTAAATTGTACAGCTAGTATGTTTTGGGGAGACGCGCGAAAAACGTTCGTCATTTCATTGAATTGCGCGGAATCAGCTACACGCGTCAATGTAAACAAATATTTTTAAAAACATTATACACAGCGTCTTTTTAGATTCTTTGTTTCAATATGCATTAAGTTGTTAGTTTATTTAATTAATTAAACTAATTAGTTCTCGAAAATGACTTGTTAAATGCAAATGATTTCCCCAGTGCTACTATTGTTTAGCATTTTATGACAATACGCATTTTCTTAAAAATAAAACTTTGATTGTTAGTTTTTCCGCATCATCCGTGATTTTTTAAATAACATTAAACTTCCTATATTTTTTTCTATTCTTGATATGTTGATGTCCCGACATTTATTGTAGATGTGTGCATAATCAACTATGATTATAATAGCAATATGATTAATACCTGGGGACTGCATCATTCAATACTGGTGATAATTCTGGCATAAGGCTATTTTTAAATGTCACCTGAATTATTTAAATATAGAAATTCGTAGTATTATTTTGAATTATCTAATTTTGGAAATTGCCAGAAAGTACCCAGTCATTTTCTCTTTTAATGACATCTCGTGTTATTATTATGCGTTGTGCGGAATTTCTAGAAGGGACTCTTACAACCCGCCATTGTAAATGTTCTTTCGAAAGTTCCCGAAAACACCGCAGCTCAGGTAAATTCCATTATGGTTGTAGCCTCACGCCAAAACTTTACTTTCTAATGGTCTTATAAAAAAATATTCTAATGTATCAGGTGATGAAAGTTTTTCCATAATGGAAGTAGAGCGCTTTTCAATAAAAATATCTTTGACTATAGGGTGCTAATTGTATTATTTGTAAAAAATATACCAGGTTACCTAGTATATTTTTAACCAATAATTGAAAAAAAAAAACAAAAACCTAATAATTACTTAATTAATACCGAAAAGAATTATTAATAAAAATATACAAGCGGTCGAATTGAGAACCTCCATCTTTTTGGGATATCGGTGAAAAAGCGTGTTTGCTCAATATTTCTAAGGCAAGCCATCATTAGATAAAACACTAGTAACAAATAAGAGAATGGCTTAAGACTATTATTTTGGCTAAGAAAAGAAATCGATTTTATATCATCTTCGCGGTTTTTACTTTAGCATAAAAAAATACCAGGCTTCAATTAGACCAATTTTAATATCACGCGAGACAGACAAGGATCTTTTGCCTTACCAGTGCATTTTGATTAAAGAACAATTGAAACGTAAATTATTGCACAGAGGTTGTATAAAATGCAACACCCCAACATTAATCAATTTGTTTATAAGGCACGCTGAAGGAAAAATTAAATAAATTCATACAAGCTGTTATTGCCATTGTTGTGTCCATTACGGTACAAAATGATTGTTTCCAATGATTCACACCTGACAGTCTCTAAAACAATTTATTTTTATTTCGCCGGCTTAATTAATACAACTATTATCACGTAAACATAAACTGCCAATAACTTTTTTGTACGAGCAACGTGTAGGCGCCCAGCCTTATCGTAAGTTCTAGCGGTCTTCACTTACAGAACTTTCGATATAGTTCCAAAGGGGATGCAGTACCAATTACTGCATCCGACCGCTTTACACCCCTCTATACGTTCAACAACCCCAGAAGCTTCCAGACAAAATCGACGCAGGCGCGAGAGAACTGCTACGGGAAATAAGACCGTGTCGACCATGTAACGCTTACATTGCTGCTTGTATACAACAAGTTCAATGTACGCAACGTTTCGATACAGACGAACGCTCCAATGTATATCGCCCTAAAGCATGAACAGCGATACCGTTGAGTACGTTCTCGAACGCTCCGGAACACTCAGGACGGTCCGCGAACTTGAGGCGCCGCGCTCCCACACGCTGTATAAATACGATCGCACGGCGTCGATCGCCGCAGTATAAATCGAGACAAAGTGACGAACGTTACTCTACCCCAAGTACGTGAATACTTTCGCGTTAATTAATTGTGAAGTGGTTTTTAGTGAAACATTGTAGTGTTGTAATAAGGAAATGGAATCCCCTGTTGTATTGGATAAACCACCGGAGTACCATGGCAGTGAAGTAAGTTGATAAACTTTGCCATTTTACATTAGACAAAAATTTTTGGGGAAATTTTTAAATTCATGAATTAAACTTTTATTATTTTGATCAAGTTTTCACTTTTCTTGTATTGATCGGCATTTTTTTATATGTCCAAACTCATATTTAAATATTTATGCTTTGATTGCACATTTTACTTTCACGTACTAATTGAGTCTATACGCTCAAGGCTTTTTAATAAATACAATAAAACACGCTAACGTAAACAAACCCCTTACCTGTAAATAATTCATGAATGTTTTTCCTTTAAATACGTGATGATCTAACAAAAGGCCCGATCGGGAAAGCAGAATGATCTGCAGAATGTTTTCCTTGTTCGTATTAGTATTTGGAAACTGGCCAGGTGGTAGCATGGTCAAAGACATTGCTAGACGGTGGCACAGGTGTTACCTTCGCTCATCATTATTACTTAATAACTTATTTGCAAAGGAATGAAGGCATAAACAAACTAACATCACCGCTTGAGAAAGCATATGAAGTATCAAAACACCCTTGAATGAAAAATGTTGAACTCTGTAAAAAAAACATAAACCATACCGTACTCCTCGAAAGTATAGAATTTATTACCAACATGAACAAGGACCCAGTTCTTGCTTAATACCTTCATTTATTTATCAGCTCTCGCTTTTCTTCAACTACCTTCGACTCTATCGATGAGCCACACGACCTTCGTGTAAATAGGAAAATTCGAAATTAAATTTCTTTTAAAATTCCGTATATTTATACAGTGTGCTTGCCTTCGCATATTTGCCCACGAAAACGTCCATAACTAACACGAGATCGTTGTAAACATTTCGACGTCATTCGTCGAGTCTCGTGAGTCACAGGCGACGACGCGCCGCTTTGGTTTTATCGAAACACCATTTAAAGCAGCTGTGTGCGAAAAATAATTTCTTGAGCTAAATGGAAACCGCAAAAATATGGCTATTTATTTCAGAACTTGAAGCTGAGACTGCGGTTTTGGTCAACTGATCCAAGTTTATCAAAAACACTGTACGTTTTCAGTACAATTTGATGTATTATATTATATGTATTTGCAAAATGGTGATTGAACCATTTTATAAATCGTAATCATAAATCAATATTCGGTCATCGCCTTCAGTCAGCGTTTATTCTTGAACGGTTCAACCTCAAAGTTCACTTACCTTTCGTGCTTCTGGTAACGCTGAGGTTCTGCTTTGTTTATCTGTAAGTGCACGCTCGCTCTCAATACGTTCCCAATATTAGTGCTTCACTTTGCGATATTATTCAAAACACTGCTTCGACTCAAAAGGATCGGGATGCCATATTATTGACTGATAGACAGTGTGAGTCTCATCGAATTATGTTATTTTATCAATGGTATTTTATTAAATATAAAAGATATCTATTTGCATTATTTATGGATTAAAAACAAACTCTTATGTAGTCCTGGTGTATAAGTTCAAAGCTAAATTACATCATGAAACAACCCCCATCATAACATTATAACTTTCGAAAAAATTTGCCTCAATATTTTTTTCCATATATCTGCTTTTTTCATGATTTTTTCTACAATAACTATACATTTTCAGGATAACACGCTTGGGACGTTAAAGTTGAGCATAGGTTCCCTCAATTCGATATGTGCACAATATAAAGACTCACACTGTTTATAGAGACATCACTTTCATGTTTATATGCACGTGATGTTTGAATTTACACATGTAAACAAAATATTTCCAGCTGTGACTTCTGCTATTTGAATCGTGAATTTGTTATTACCATTCACTCTCACGTTGTGCCTCGGATTTCGTCTTTGGATCGTCCTTCAGAATTGCAATGTCGATACGAATTCAGAATTTTGAATAGCTGACTCCTATCGTAAATATAACCAATGAAATTATAGTATTTGCACCTTCAAAAGTCAACAAACATCATGTAACGATCCACTCTCAAGTTTATGGATAACCGGTCTGCTAACTATTGAAATTATCTTTGTAAATATTGTGCTAAGTTAAGGTGATGATGTCAGTGCGATGTTAGGAGCTAAAATGTCGTCCACGTACATAAGAGGACTTAACGTTGTGCCTTCATCGGTGCGTCACGAGAGCGCCCACGTGTATTAGTGTCCTATGCAAATTCGGCTGCTCGAAAGAAAACCCACTCATCAGATTGTCTTTATTAGTAAAGAAATAATCACCGGATGTTTTATGTAACACCTTAAAAAGACTCCTAGTGAATATAACAGTTACATCCCACGCCCTGATTCATGTAGCTTCTTATGGAGATAAAGTGGGTCATTGCATTGATTATTTGCTTAACTTTCATTAGGTTTGATAGTCAATATCGATGTTTTTACTTGACCAACGGATATCAGCGACTCCTCGTTTCTTATCTCACTTTCAAACAAAACTGAACAGATTAGTCGATTTCAAAAGCAGTGTTTTATGCAACCGTCTAAAAAAGCGATGTAAAGTTTGCCGGAATTTAATTTGGTTATGAAAACTTTCTAATTTTTTACTCAATTTTAAACGTATTATTTATGACTTCTAAAACTTTAGAGCCCAAAGGCAGAAGCAAACCGTTCGATGTTCGGCGGTCAATGACTTCACTTGCGTCACCCACCTCCGTGATTATGTCTTAAAAATATTACTGAGCAGTTATTCCTAGTGCAACGATATGATAATGCGACATCGCATACCATTTTTCACTGAGACAGGTAGCAATAGCAAAAAATTGCTGAATATATTTTGTATGAAGATCCTCAAGTTTTTGAATGCAAGTTTTTTTTATTTGTTGATGCGAATAATCAAGGTGGACCTGCACTTGTTCCGCACGATTTTAAAATCAAGATTCACTGATTTCCATTAGTTTTATGATTAGGATTTAAAATATTACAGCATCACCTATTTTTAGCAGAATACCTTCGACTTATCTTCCATTCTGTTTAAATGCAGATTCGAACGTGTAAACACTTAGAATCCTCATTCAGCGTTATCAGCGATTACATCATCGTAATTATTAATAAATTGCATTGGTCCAAGTGCCATGTGTAAGTGGTGCGTTTAAAATAAGCACAATTGCTGTGTTATTAGCTCACGAGATTGTCCACGTGCCGGCTTCCCTCATCCGAGCACACGTTTGTGTATTCCAAGTTCCAACAAACGTCGACAATCGCATGACGCAACGATCTCCATCGGTTTTTGTTCGTACCGGCCCACACCACACGCTGATGTCACCTTTTACAATCATCGGTATTGCTTTTGTACATTTTGTGCTGTGATGCCGCTTTCATAGGACAATAAACATTCTTGGCTTTTTCCGCTTAGCCGACAGCACTCCGGGTATTGTTGGAATAGAGTTCGCTTCGTCGTCTATTATGTTGTTGATGATAATGATGATGAGTATTTTTGATGTGTGTCTGTCTTCTCATGACGAGTATTTTTTTAGAAGTAGTTTATCTTGTTTTCTTCATGTGATCTCAAGAATTGCTACTCAGGCAGTTTAAGTAGGTAATTACTTGTCCACGCAATTTAGTGAGCACCATTACATGAATTAAAATCAAATAAAGATTCCGGAAATGTAAAATATTCAATTGCAAACACTGATAGCCATGTATTGTATAATCGTAAAATGCAAGTTAAGATCATAGCACCCGAGACAAAAGCCCTTGCGTTTATTTATCGTCGTTACTTTTATAGCCATCATAAACCAACGATGGAGCTATGTTAATTGACCATTTTTTGTGTCGAACATGTCAAAAACAAGTACTTATCGTAATTATTAATATTTATTCGCACTACGTAAATCATTGGTACGTTCGTATGCGTAATGATATCGTGGTATCAAAATACGAAAGTCTCGACTTTAAGGTCACTTCCTCGGCCGTCCTTGCCTTATATGGTTGTATCTGGCGACGCAAATGTGACTACTATGTACCTTTTTCTGTTTTGATGTGTATCCCGTCTCTTTCGCGCATTGTGCTACTGAACGAGTAAGGTGGCTCAAAGTTAAGGCTGCGCTATGGCACTTGTCGCTTTACATATTTATAAGCGTTTCATCCGGATACTTGCGAAATCGATGCAATAAAGAGCTTCCTGTATTGACGTTTCTTTAAGGAGACAATTTAAATGATGGCAATGGTCTCGAGAATATTTTTTCACTGAAGAATTTTTGAGCAGTTTTTTTAACAATAAATTCTCTCATACTCATTAACCATACGGATACATGTAACAGGAATTACAATGATCACGTTGTGAAGTGGCCTACTGTCTAGCCGTGTGGCTACTTATATAAATAGGCTCCGATTATAGAATTCCATTTTGTCAACGCCGACGTACTATTGTTAAAATCGTAGTTAGGTACGTAACGATAAAGTTATCAAGTCATCATCAACACGTGAACATGACTTTCCCTGTTGGAGTTTTAGTATTTTCCTCCTTTTGACTTAAGAGTAATTTAAATCGGGTATTAACGAAATAAAGCCGTGTAACGTTTACTGCTTGTTTTGATTAAGAAAAAAAATGGTAAAGTAAACAATGAACCTAATCAGTCCTTTTTTTTGTCAACAGCGTGGTTTCCCGTTTGACGAGGACGAGGGATCGGGTGCGTGGAGTGAGCTCGCATCGCGGCATCCGGACATAGCGGCGCGCCTGCGCCAGCGCCCCGCCACCTGGGCCAGGAAGAGGCGACCTTCCAGCCAGGACGCTACAGACGGTAAGATATCTTTTATGTACTATTTCAAAGAACATGTCCTTGATTTACCTTCGTTAAGGTCAAATTTCAGTTTTACTTCTACAGATCCTGCAGTTTTTTTTTAGTTTACAATACTTTAAAAATATCTGCAGAACTGTACATGTACTGAAACAAGACCTTCTTCTTTGCAGGTGTTTTAAACAAACGTTTCGTAATTGCAGATTTTGGCGACAGCTTTGGTGGCTTCGACAGATTCCCCTTCGACGACATCCCGCCAGAATTCCGAGAACACTTTCCTTCACATTGGAACCGCAGATTTGGACCTCGTGACGAACAGCCGCAGCCGCAGCAGACACAACAACACGCGCCGCAGTCGCCCCCGACGCAGCAACAGACCGCAGCCACACAGACTGAGCAGGAACCTCAAGCAGGTCCTTCGGAACCCGAACCACAAGCGCACCTTCCGCAATACGGATTAAGGAACACAGTCGATCTCGGCCAGAAAAGCCCCGCCGACCCTAGCTTGGTCGATGCGGACGACAGAAACCAGAGGTCTATGTCAGCGCCTCCAGACAGTTGCGCACCTCCTAACCAAAGCTTTAAAATGAGTGGACAGAACCACCAGGAACAGCACCAGCCGCAGCATGGCGAGCAGCACTCCAACGTGCGACACATACCCATATTTGTAGAAGGCAGGGACGAACCTGTGATTAACAAATCTGTGGATCATGGCACACACTTCGGTGATACAAAGCCCGCGTATGTGCCCCCACCCCAGCAACCCCACATTGACAGAGAACAGTATTTCGCTGACGACAGCCCCGGCTACCATCATCCACCAAACTTTACAAGAGCCTTTGGCACACCCTTCAACAAAGGATTTAGACAGGGGCCACAGCCGTTCACCCAGCAGAAAGCGTACCCGCAGGCGGCGTTCGCTCGCGGAGCTTCCCCCCAGCGCTCACAGTCACCCAAGCCGCACCCTCACCCGCATGCTGACGAACATTTTGTTAAGGTGCCAGTGCACCACGATCAGAGCGCACCCAAGACTGAACCTCCGTCCAGGCCCCAACAGCGGCAGCAGCCCCCGCCGCAACAGAAGCAACCCCCGCCACCACAACAAGCTCCGCAGCGGGAACAAACCCCGCCCCAGCCTAAACAGACTCCGGCCAACGACCCAATCACACAGATTCTTCGTATCCAAACAGATGTTCTCAATCTAATGACTGAAGTTGAAAACTTTGGTGGTACCAAAAATGATAAGAAGTACTTGTTCCTAGACGAAATGCTTACTAGGAATCTCATTAAATTAGACACTATTGAAACTGATGGCAAGGAAAACATTCGACAAGCTAGGAAGGAGGCCATCAAGTGCATCCAAAAATGTATAGCTGTATTAGAAGCCAAAGCAGAAAGTAACGCTAGTGGCGGTCAGAGCCAGCCTCAACCACAAGATATAGAAATGAAAGAGAACACAGAGGCACAACAGGCACCTGAACAAGTTACAGAAAACGGTGAGGTTGAAATGAAGGAAAGCACCAAAGAGGGCGAGCAACCAAAAGATCAAGCCGAAAAGTCGGCTGAAGTGGCCCCAGCGCAGGAAGCCAAGACTGAGTCTAAACCACAGGAAGAATCGGCAGAAGCGACGGTACAGAATGAAACTCTTCCAGCGGCACCAGTCGACAAGAAGGACGCCACTCAAACAGAAGCAGCGGACACACGACCGGAGGACACTCCTTCCGAAAAGCCAGCCGAAACTACCGAACAGAAGGAAGACGCTGCAGAGAAAAGCCCCAAGAAGGGCACCAAAGTTGTAAAGAAACGTAACAAAAGCAAAGATAACAAGAAAGATGTACCCAATGATAGTAATAAGCAAGAAGCCGTTGAAGATAGCAATAAGCAAGAGAACGCGGAGGATAAGAAAGAAAATTTAGATATAATGCAAGTAGACGATAAAGGTGATAAGTCGGAGCCGCAGGTGATGGAAGTAGATGGTGCTGCTAGTCAATAAAGTTAGTTCGCGATAGTGAATTGTCTCATTAGTTACACAGTCGTAATCCGCGCACGGGGCCTAAGTGTATGCCTTCCTTAATCTTCGTGTTAATTATTGTGCATAAATAACACAGGTGTTGACTTTGTATTGTTTATGTTTGTACATTTTACGTTTTTAATATTAAACAAATGTGTAAAGATATTTGTTGTCCTGTAGGATTTGAAACGGTCTCCTTGTCCTAATATTTAATTAATTTATTGTTTATCATCACTTGATAACACAATTTTCTGAATAAATAATGAATCCGTTTATAAGTGTTTTTATTATTGACTACATATTTGGATAATACAAAAGATTATTAGCTATTATATAACATACAACGTATTACTTACATAAATAATTTATCTTACATAGAAATTTGACTCTGTGATTAGTAGGACATCTATGTAACTATCACAGAATGCAAAGCACATACAAACAATATTTATACATTATACATATATTAGATCCGTATTTACTTTAATCAATATGTGTATCAGTCTGTCAAATGATCAAAATATACATGCAAAATTACTGGCTACATAAGTAAACTTACACTACAAATAACATATTTACTTTTAAACGAATAAAAAAAAACTACAACACGGAAGCGTTCTTAAATACACTCTTATACTGTAACATTCAATACATTTCTAATGTCCAGTGTTTTAGTAATTTTGTCTGTGATTTATTTTATATCTATTTACAAAACAACTGAAACTACACCCTCGCTTCCCGCTAGTTTACAGCGTCTAGTTCTACTAGTCGTTCATCGCCGGCGTTCGAACCACTGCCCTCTAAGTAATGCAGCGACTTATAATAAAAAATCCTCACTCCCATTCCTTCATAACCCTGTCCCAATCCTCGTCAGTAATGAAGGGTTTGTCAATACAGCTGATCATGTACTCCCCACAGAATATACACTCGCTGGCTATGATGTCATCGATCTCGTTTCTTAGTATCTCTCGAAGTGGCAGACCGCTGGAGGTGACGGTCGAAAGTTCTATGTTGGACAGTACGGAGAGCTGGCGTTGTAAGTCTGAGAGCTTGTTGCGGCGGGCTGGTGCTGTGGAAGAACAAAATAGGTTTGTGTGATAAAGGGTAGTTACACTATCTTGGATAAGGTCTCCACCTATCAATCGATTGTCGATTGATGCCATGTGTCGATGCTAAAAGTAAAGACAATGGTGTTTTTATCAACTAATAGTAACTTGATAAAATCAGAAGCTTCTTAAAAATTGTTACCTAAGTTTTGGTACGGCACTTCATTTTTGTGGCTCAATTATTCAACATAGTAATATTAAGAAAATATCTTGCCAAACTTTTTGTCTTCACAGAACGTTGCGGGAGTCCCTTCTCAGAAAATTTTAGCTACTCAGCGGGTAACGGAGATGGGTCCACATACTGTTCGGACTTTAGTTGCGAAAGAGTAAAAAAAAATTGCCGAAGGTTGTTTCTGAATAGGTATAACTAAAATAACTTTGCACATCCAGCCGCTAGACACCTCGCGCATGCTATATGTTCACCCTTCCGAGTGTTATGAAGCTCCTACAAACTTCAGACAAGATCAGTACAGATATACATACAAAGTGTAGGCAGGGTCTCCTGCATGAGACAGTCGCTGTGGAACTTGTGCCCGCACGGGAACAGGTAGAAGGGGCGCAGCAGCAGCGCGATGTCGCACAGGCAGCACACGTCCGACACGAACACCGTCACGCTGCGGTTGCGGAACGACTGGATCTCGGCTCGGACCTGCAACATTATCAATCAAAAATAATGAAAGAAATCAACAAAAAAAAAAGAAGAAATTGGGAATACAAATTTTTAAAAATACAACAAAAGAAAATGTTTTATTAATAGAATTCGTAATTTCATAGCAATTACATTACAATTATTAAAAACCTTCCAAAACTTTCAAAAATCTGTGAAAGTGCAAACATGATGATAGATATTTTTCCCACTAACTTCCATTAGGTACAATTTTTTTAAAATATTGTAAATAAATCATGGTTTATGAGTGGTACGATCCCAAAGAAATTCGAGCAGTACTCAAGAAAAAGTAAATATAAATATGTTACTTACATACTCAGCCGATGCTATCGCTTCTTCCATTTCATTTTTCATTTCTTCTATCTGGTTGTTATTTTCCTGTTGAAAGTAAGGTTTAGTTTTAATTTCATTAACTCTCTGAAATACTCAAATATTTAAAATTGTTGTAAGTGTGACAGGAACAGGACCATGTTAGAGGACTCGTTAAAATTGAATGGCTTTTCAGTATTCGGCCGTTAATGTACCTATGTACTGTTAGTGTAATAAAAACACGATTATTAAGCAGATGAAGACACAAAAATCTAAATACTTATGTTTTAAACAATTATGTTTATGTGAAAATCATTCTAAGTTAACTTCAAAATTGGAATGTGGTAATAACATGAACTTGAAAATAGAAATTAAAATTATAGGTATGTGACCGCTATATTGTAACAAAATTCTTTATATTTTTATTGTAATTAAACGCATCTAGCAGAACAAACCTGTAGAGAATCACAGATGGGTTGTCTAAAGTGGTCAATGGTGACAACATCGGTGAAGAACGGAAGTATATCTTCAATTTTGATGAGCGGGCACTCTTCCAGGAACGTCATCGCCTCCTGCATATCTTGGTTCTTGGTGATCACGCTCTCAGCTGAGGAATTGCGACAAATTTGTATTACAGAATGTATTTTATAAAAAACACAAGTATTTATCGTGCAATTTGTTCATGTGCATCTAAGAGATGTGCATAAATTAGTAAGCTAAGAACAATATGATATATAGAAGAATTGCACTTAATCATGACTCCTTTTCGGTTCTTCAAACCATAAAGACAAAATTGTGTTGCTGGGGAGTTTGTTCCACCATTTCTTTTTCCCAGCGAAAACACATAGGAAGTGGTGAAGGACAGGCGTTTTTCTGTCTTTTGTAAAATTATTGACCACCAAAGTGCTGATTTTCAGCCTACTTAGAATGTCTTTTTATCTTTTTTACTTAGCCCAAAAGTCCTCCCAGAGGCACAAGATTTTACTCTTTTACTTTAGAATTCGACAAATTTCCTAAATAGATTTTCAACTTTATCGCCGAAGCATTATGGTTCAAAGTTGTTTGGAAAAATTTGTCAGTTTTGGTACAGGTAGCTTGATGTGCTGGCGTCTGTACTATGATAGAATACGTAGGCACAATTTTAACCACGAACACCTCCTTTAGCCACGTACTACCCCCCACTAAGCCACGCACTCCCTACTAAGCCACTCACCAATATTAAGCCACAGCTGTCGCCGCAACTCCGTCTGGTCGGGCATGTCGGCGATGCTCTTGGCGAGCGTCAGGCTCACTTGTATGGCGAGCTCTACGGCCGAGTCCCACAAACCAAGCAACGCAGAGAGCTTCACGCATGCTTCTGATAGATTCTTCTCGCGGCATAATCTGAAAAATAATGTTATTCTCTTGAACGTTTCGCTGAGCAATTGACAACCTTATTCGGTTCACTTTTAAGTTGAAAAAAAATAGTAAGGTAGGAATAAACTTGTAGACGTTTTTTTTTTAACTTTGTCAGGTTAAAACAAAGACTCAAACTTTAGTGTGACCAAACCATTGGAATAATTTCGACAGAAAACCTTAAAAAAACGCGGTTTACTTAACTATGTTGAAAATCTATACTAATATTATAGATCTCAAAAGTTTGTTTGCTTGAACGCGCTATACTCAGGAGCTACTGGTTTGATTTGAAAAAACAAAATTACATGACAGATACCCCATTTATCGACCAAGGATATAGCTATTTTTTATCTAGGTTTACGGAGATCGGGTGAAACCTCTGACATAAGCTAGTATCCAACATTTTTTTTTATCATTATTGTAACGGTGTTTCAGTTATTAAATGCCTCACTAGCGCATTAGGTTATAAGTACCTGTAGTGTTAGTGATAAGGTTGAAATAAATAAATATCATTCTCACACTCACCTCAAAGCATAATGTACATCATAATTGACCATAGTAACATCCTGTCCTTGCCGAGCCAAGTACATCATCAGCGACTCATGGTCATGTTCCACATACAGGGTCAGCAAATAGTTGTGAATCGCCTTATCCCTTACATTATATTGCTGTAGTATAAACTCCAAGTACTTAATGATTTCAGATACATGTTCCGCATCGTTCTTACAAGATAGAAATGCAGGCAACAATTTTGAAGGACTCAATCGCGCTCCTTGGAGTATCAAAGCGCTCACAGTATGCTTCGGAGACTCCTCCATGAGGACCGGCGCGAATTGGTAAAATAACTCCGGCCTTTTTAACGTTTTCAATGTCTGTATAGCTTCTAAATACGATTTCTTATAGATGTACTGAGCCACGACATTCTCGTAGTCTTCGTTAATTATCGTTAGTTTGATTAAGTTCTGTTTGTCCCCATGAGAAGCCATGAGGTCGTATACCACAGATTTCACGTGCTGCATACATTTCGCGACTTTGGGATGCAGCAAAAATATTTCGAAGTTACTTTGAATTTGGTGATATTCTTCCGAATCTTGCTTTCCTGTACGGCGAAGAACCCCCAACTGCGATAAATACAGCTCAGTCATCCAAATAACTAACATAGATATCAGCGTTTTATCATCATCTTTCAAGGCTTCTAATCTTTTCCCCAAATAAACTTTCAAAGCATCTATCTGGTCTATCTCCAAAAACTTGAGGCATATAGCTTCAAAACTCTTTTGGGTGTCAGCGAAAATTTCCGCGCTCTTCTCATATTCCCCCTTATTGTATAGAAGTTCGGCATGTTTAACGTTTATAACGTCTATGTAAGCCGGATTATTGTAGCAATACTCTTTAGCGAGTTCAAACTGTTCCTTATCAGAGTATATGACCCATAGGTTCCGTTCTTCGCGAACGACTTTGTATCTGAACACTGATTTGTCGGTAATAGCCCATATAGTTCTCTTTTTCGTGTCCCTTACAATATTTTTGAGTTTCCCATGAGTTTCGGAGTATTTATCTTCGAAGACCAGTTCTTGGCTGATGAGGGAAACTACTTTAACCCTGTCGGAGTACATGAGAAGTACGTGGAACTCTGTGAGAACGAAAGATAGGGGAGCATTTTCTTGCTCGTCTCCGTCTCCCGGGTAGCTGATTAGAGTGCCCTGTGTGAACAGTGAGTTGGAATTCTGCTGGGAACTCGGGTCCAACTGTAACATTTATAAAACTACTGATAAGAATATTGCGTACTGTTGTTGAAATTACAAACGGAGCCCATGTCATTTGTTTGAAGCGATAATGGGGACAGTATGAGGAAAAAGTATCGATAAATAAATTATATCATCAGCTACTAATTTGCACTTAAATAATGTTGGATAAAAAAAACATTTTGATTTGAGGGATTAAGCTCTTTAAGAGCGCGTATGCCGAAAGTTGGCAACTTCTGCAAAATGCAAATATTTAACAGCTATTTGCGAAGTTGCCAGATTTTGGAATACGCGCCCTTAAGTATTTTCAAACCGAATATAGTCGAATGTAATCCTGATTTGTATTCATAATTCTTACAAACCTGTCCATAAAAAATCCCAGGCTCAGTTAACCAGGCAAATGTTTTGGGCACTCCATTCTTATCAAAGAACTGTAGCTTCGAATACTTCAAACTAGATAGTATCTCCTGGAAGCCTGTTTCAGGAATGGTTAGATAAGAGTAGAAAATTGACTGCAGCGATGGCTTGTCATCCTTCATCGTCGCATGGCCTATAAACTGGTACAGTCTAGTAGGAGTAGTGATGAAAATGAAGTATTTGCTTGTTTTATTCACTCTATGGAATTGGATTCCTGTTATTGGCATGTCAGCTCCCCTGCCAATGTCAAATATCTGTGGATAGAAATGTCGTTTATATGTGTGGTAATTATAGAATTAAATGTAAGCACAATATATTAAAAACCCTCATTTAAACAGCTGTTAGCAGACCTAAACTGTGTTTTCTGAGCTATGCACACCCACAAAAACACTCAAAATGCATATATAGGGTCCAGATTATAGCATATATATTCACTCTATAATCTGCTAGTGCAAGAAAATTTTAGTTGGTCTCAACTCAAGTCACTTGATGCAATAATAAGCATACTTACAAGGCCGGAATATTTGGTAGTCAAGATAAAGAGAGAAATTGTATTAAAATATGCGTAGTTGGGAGTGAACCAAATTGTTTGCAAAATTGGCAAAATATTTTTTGCTTACAATTCAAAATCAAAAGTCAAAACTTTGATACAGTGAAACCTCAATTAAGCAAGGAAGATTTTGTTTAGGAATCACTTTTCTCAGAGTATATACTTAGACTAAATAATTTTAGATAAACTTAAACTAATAAATTTAGATAACTGAGATTGGGATTTTCTGTAAGAGTTACGAGCTCCAAAAAGATAAAAATTAGGTTTTAGTCACTAAAATACTGAACTCCCTCCAGCTGTACCCACAACGAGAGGGGTTATTTCATGATTTCCTAGTCCAAAACTGAGGTTTCACTGGCGGTTTCACTAATTCATACTGGTACTCCATACAAAGTAAAGTTGATAACTAAAAAATATGAATGAAAGCAAAAGCATTTGTTTACCAAACCATCAATATCCTTGTTTCCATACAGAGGGAGATAATTGGGCAGCTTGTGTAAGAAATTAACATAATTAAAATGAATGTAAAAAACTAATTAATAAGTTAGAAGAGATTGTTTCATGATTTACGCTTAGACAAGGGACAAACAAATGGTTAAATTAAATGTAAGAAGTAGAAGAGCCAGCAATTTAAAAATGTATGGTACTACACTTGTACATACGCATCACAACAAGCTCCTAAAATCTGTCAAATTTCTTCAATGGATTGTCAACTTTATCGCTATGGTATATTGTTGAATGTTTAGTAAAATTTGTCAGTTTCGGGTAGCTTGATATGTTGGTATCTGTACTTAAGCATTAAATTAAAGAAATATCTAATTTCTTATTATCCCTTCTCTATGATTCTAATTCAAAATTAAAATGTTTAAGAACAACCATTATGTTCGTTTTCAAAATTAAATTGCAATTTACCTCGCTCCAATAGAGATGGCTTGCCGTAAACATCTTGTCACTATCAGCCTCCAATTCTGTCTCAATAATGTGTCCCTGTGACGTGCCCAGTAGTATCGGTCCAGTATTCATCTCCGAAGTGTTTTCCCAGTTCCAACCAACTTCCGTTACTTCATAGTTCTTAGATTTGCTAACGAGTTTAGACTTTGTGCTGTTCTGATGCAAGTATATGAGTTCTGGGTAGCCATCTTTCTTTTTTGAGGTAAATGACATTAACAGGTGATGTCCAAGAGGATCAAGGAACATGCCGGTCAGTTTCGAGTTTGGTTGGACAAACTTTGAGTACTGAATTTCTGGAATACAGTAATTAATATTGAGTGTAAACAGTTGCAGTACAAATTATTAACTAAAACATATATGTTATGCCTCGTACCTTGCCCACAGTCAGGTTTCTTAAGATTAAGCCGAAAGAGATTCCCGTTAGCCATCGCCAGCACCAGATAATCGTTGGAAACTGCCGCATGAGTTATCAAATCCGAAAGATTTTTCAAAATCATTTTATTTTTGGAAAACATGGGTGTAGTGTCTTCAAGTTGCATGTTTATATATCCAGAAGAGACCATAGGTTCGGAGATAGGCTTAGGTCGCTGCGAACCCTGCGAGGCTTGCTCGTACTGATCCAATATCGAAGTCATTTTTAAAATGGGTGTTGTTTAAGGCTATTGAAATTATCCTCTTGATTTGTTTACTTCATTCACCACGCAATTATGAAGAAGCTTGATTACATTATAAAACTCAAAACTACCGTGCTGACTATATTGTAACTTTAATACTGACTGAGGTAAATATGCAATTAATTGTTTTTATTCTATAAATTCGAGAAATCGAAACAATAGGAATCTTCTTCTTCTTCTTCTTTTTGTTTATGGCTCCTTCGTTAGTATTCGAAGATTTTGCCAACGTCAGGGTAGGAAAAGACACTGTGATCGGTATTTAAAAAAAAAAAAAAAAAAAAATTGTTATAGTGACCGGTAGTTAGCGAAGTTCGTAATGCTGAAAAAGGACAAAACAAATTGTTAGTATTAACATCACAAGGGTTAGAACATTAAACGAAGGGGAGTGAAAAATACGTGGAAAACAACCATACTGAGCGGGTTTGTAATAATAAAGTATATAAATAATATAAATGAGCTAGTGCTATAATTGGATGTGATTAATGTTGATAAATTTGTGAAGGATCTTTATCATGGGGGAGTGGACAAGAGTTAACAGGAATGGGATGTTTATTGGACGGGGGATATCGTTAGGAAGAAGATCATAAAGAGGGATAGTCAGGCGAGGGCATGAAAAAAATAAGTGTTCCAGAGTACCCTCCTCCAAGCCACATTCACAGATAGAATGATCTCTAACTCTGATTTTAGCTAGAAAAACTGGAGTACATACAAAACCGAGCCGTAATCGAATGATGACAGAGGTAGTTTGTTTGTCAAATTGCTTATATTTATTAAACCAAGCTTTATGAGGAATAGACGGTTGGATAGTGCCGAAGAATTTACCTTTAACTTTCCGAGTCTTTTGCCAAAGGGAATCCCAATTCTTTACCATAGCGGGTTTGGCAGAACAGCGCAGGTCTCTAGGGAAACAGGTTTTGAGGTAATAGTCAGTACCGCAACGAATTGCAGCCTTGGCAAGTGAGTCTGCGTTATCATTGCCCACAATCCCTGAGTGACTGGGGATCCAGGCAAGAGCAACTTGTATATTTGAATGGTCACAATTGTATAAAAGCTGTTTGATCTGAAGGATTATGGGGAAGTTATGGCGAGAGCGAAAAGGGGATTTAGTAAGGTCCTGAAGACAGCTTAAGGAGTCTGAAAGAATTAAAGTTTTATTTAGACTGTGTGACTCAACATACTTAATCGCCTCTAATAGAGCAATTGCTTCCCCTGAAAATATGGAGGAGTGGCAAGAGAGTTTGAAATTTAATATAATTTTATATTTTGGAATCCAGACAGCAGCACCCACAATGCTGTCTTCTGAAACTTTAGAAGCATCTGTAAATATGGTGAGCCAGTCTTGCCAGTCCTCAGTTAAAATATTATTTAATTTTTTATTAGCACCGGGGTCATTTTTGGAAATGCCAAGACTAAAAATAACCTTTGGTTGGAAGATTAAAGCTTCGTAACTGACTTCAAATAGAGGATTCATATCTGACTGAACTAAGGAGACGGGCATAACATAATTTTTTCTGTAACTACTAACAAGGGGAGGAGGATCTTTGTGGGACCAGTAACGGGAAGACTGAGTTAGTTCACAAAGTGTTCGTAAAAGGGGAAGAAGGGGGTGGGATTTAACTTGAATGACTTTATAAAAGAATCTATCAGCCAGGTATTGTCTGCGTAAGGCAAGAGGAGGATCTAAACATTCCACCTGTAAAGCATTTGTGGGGGAGCATTTCATGGCACCAGTAATGATACGAAGACATTTGGCTTGAATCCTATCTAATTTACTGATGGCGATTTTATTGCATGGCACCAAAAGAAAACTACCATAGTCAAAGTGACTCCGAACTATGGCATTATATACGATTTTTTGGGTAACAGGGTGAGCGCCCCAGCGAACCCCAGAGAGGGCACGTAGGACATTCACACCTTTTTCGCATTTTTTGCTAATATACTCGAGGTGATGGAGGCCAGATAATTTGGAGTCGAAAATAATACCTAAAAATTTAACTTTATCTGATATTGAGATGGGTTCATCTTCAATATGGAGGTTAATAGGAGGAATGTTACGTTTGCGGGAGAACACTACAGCGTTACATTTAGGGACTGATAGGCTTAGGCCATGATCTTCTAGCCATTGATTTAAGTAGCGCAGGGCAGAATTTAAGCGAGAAGAAGCCTCAAGAAGAGAGGAGGAGCCAAAGTACAGGGCAATATCATCTGCATATTGAAGAATTTTACAAAAGCAGCTAACTGAAGTTTCTAAATCGTGGGTGTAAACATTATAAAGAATAGGGCTTAAGACCGAACCCTGGGGTAGGCCTTTCCAGACTAAGCGGGATGAGGAGATGAAATTTTGGTGTCGAATTATAATATTTCTAGACATTAATAGATTGCAGATTATGTTAATCAGCCTCACAGGGATACTCAGCTGATGCAGTTTTTGCCTGAGTAGTGGAAGTTGAACATTATCATAAGCTGATGCTATATCTAGGAAAACGCCCAGGACACTCTCGTTTTTAGAGAAGGCAGTTCGAACATCTGCGGTGAAAACGCTTAGACTGTCTAGGGTACCCATACCTCTTCGGAAGCCATACTGGGAAGGAGATAAAATGCCTTTGGTTTCTAAGAACCATTCGAGTCTGTTCTTGATGAGATTCTCCATGATCTTAGCTAGTACGGAAGAAAGGGCGATAGGTCTGTATGAGGAGGAATCTTTTGGGTTTTTACCGGGTTTTAGAATTGGGATAATAATTTGGGATTTCCAAGAGTCCGGTACTATGCCAGAGAGGAAGAAAGAGTTAATAAGGTCAAGGAATATTTGTTTACAAAGAGAAGAGGATTTACAGATAAAAGAGTATGGGATGCCGTCTGCACCAGGGGCAGAATCCCGGAGATGTTCCAAGGCACAAGACAGTTCGGAAGGAGAGAACGGTTCATCGAAATTATGGGAAGAACGGGGAGGAGAGTCCAGAGAGGGAAGGCAATCAAAACTAGGAACAAAAGGAGGAGCTAATTTATTTATGAAGTCCTCTAACCAGGAGCTGTGATCATTAGAAGGAATATTTGAGAAATGGTCATCGTAAACTCTACGGTACGCTTTGATTCTCCTCCAAACTAAGGATACAGGAGAACGAGGAGATAGAGATTCGCAGAAATTGTGCCAGCCAGATTTCTTCTTCTTTGCTAATAATCTGCAGGTCTGAGCAGAAACCTTCTTGAGATTTAGATAATTGGCCATATTAGTACTAAGCGAATATGTTTTCTCTGCTTCTTTACGCTTTCGCACACTATCAGTGCACTCTGCGTCCCACCATGGAGGGGAAGGGATGAAATTACGGGCAGTATTCTTTAAGGGGATAGAGGAATCAGCCGCCCGTGTCAAACAGGCGACAAAAACCTCATAGAGGGCAAGAGAGTTAGAAGAGTCGACTTGAGGGAGGGATCGTAGATCTGAATCTAAAATGGAGGAAAATTTGTTCCAGTCAGCCTGAAGAAGGCGATACTTCTGAAGAGGTTGAATGGGAGAGGAAGGAGAGTGACCATGGTGTAATGAGATTAGTATAGGAAAATGATCACTCCCATACGAGTTAGACAGGACAGACCAGGAGAGAGTAGAAACTAGGGAAGGGGAGGCAAATGTAAGATCAGGGACACTAACATTTTGAATAGGGGAGACCCTACGTGTCGCAGATCCGTCATTAAGGACACAGAGATTTAAATCGTCCAATAGATCGAGTAAAAAGCTGGATGAGGGGTCGTTGTTATGAGAACCCCAAAGCGTGTGGCGGCAATTAAAATCACCTAGCACTATCAGAGGGTTGGGGATTGTTGAGAGGATGGAGTTGAGATCTGATAAAAGGTTGGCATTGGGGTGAGGGATGTATACAGACACAAAGGAGATATCCATGGCTCTGATGGCAACAACATGCAAGCCAGAATTGTGGAGAGGAATGGGAATTTGGGAAAAGGTGATAGACCTGCTGATCAGCAGGGCGCATCCCGCCCGCCCATCGTCTCTATCGTCCCGGAGACACGAGAAACCAGGAACCCTGAAAATGGATTCAGGTCTGAGCCATGTCTCCGACACCGCAAAGACCACAGGAGTGTAGCGGTTAATTAGATGCAACAGGTCGTGTTTTTTTTGGCGAATGCTTCTACTGTTCCATTGAAGGATTTTTGCCATTCTTCTGGGTCCAGGATTGGAGCAGTTGTTCAATTAGTATTACGACATTGTTCGGTACAGCATCACTAAATTTAGAAAGGATATTAATTAGAGAGCAAACTAGTAATTCGATGAGATTGTCATTAGGGGTAGGTAAAGGAGTGGATTCCGAGAGCGAGGAATCTTTAAGGGCACAGCCGTTGGGCTGAGAGGAAATGGGGAAAGACACAATCGACTTATGAGCTTGAATGTCATAAGACTTGCCCAGTGCAGGTCTAGGTTTAGGAGAACGGAAAACTGTCTTGGTATAAGACGTTTTGGAGGGAGACGTAAACGGAGAGGAAGAAGGAGTTGAGTAGGGAGCTGTAAGTAGTTGAGAGAAGTCAAGGTGAGAAGCTTGAGATGTTTGGGTCTGTGGTATGTTCGCCGCAACGTCGGAGTATAATCGTTTAGAACGGGGAAATCTAGTGGAAGCTTCACTATAACTTAAATTCTCTTCAGACATAACCATTTTAATGGATTTCTGTCTTGCGTGTTCAGGACAGCAATCATCCGTAGCCTTATGGTAACCACCTCCACAAAGGATACATGTAGCCTGTGAGTCGGGGACATTACAAGTGTCACCAGGGTGTGGTTGAGCGCATTTGAAACAACGAGGCTTGGAGCGGCATTGGTTACGGATATGACCAAAGCGTAGGCAGTTGCGGCACTGGATTGTTGGAAGAAGGTAGACAGAGACAGGGAGGGAGGCATTATAACAGTAAACTTTCTCTGGTAGAGTTTGCCCAGAGAATGTCAAAACTACGGTGGAGGAAGGCGACCAAGAGACTGAGTCTTCCTTTCTATTTTTAAAATTAAGGCGTCTTGCTCTTATAACTTCTCCACAATTTTGTGGAGTTTCTATACCAGAGACTAAATCCTCCAAAGACCAGTCAGTAGGAATATCCCTCACTATACCCATACGCGTCACCTGGAAACGGGGAATCTTAGCACTATAGTTATTAGCTGCAAGGATTTCACTATCTACAAAGTTATTTGCATGATTGGCAGAATTGAATTCAATTGATAACTTGTTACGGCCTAAGGATTTTATGCCACCTTCTGTAATGCCCTTAATATTGTTTTTGTGGAGGAATTGCGCAAACTTCAGGACTTTTAGAGTTGAACCAGCGGCAGGATCAGACTCAATTCTTGATATAAAAACTGTGAAGGGTGCTCTGTCACACTCATTGTACGAAAGCCTAGAGTTGGACTCAAAGCCTGGCTTCGTAAAAACATGTTGAATTGAATCAGACGGAGGTCTATTTTTCTTGGGTTCAATACCATAGTCGGATTCAGCAGGTCGTTTTAAAGCGGATTTTTGTTGTTGGCTTTCACCAGAGGCTAGGCTACAGTCCATTTTATCGATATCTGGAGGAGTTCCTCCACCCCCGTCAGGGGGTTCTTCGGCACTCATTTTCGTGATAAATGAGTCTTACAGTAAAAGGGGATGTTATACTAACCTTATAAATAACCTTCACCAGACAAAACAACAGAAACAGCAGTAAGAAATGATTTAAACAATCAGAATTTGAGGTTAAGTTTACACACCGTGTCAAGACCAAACCACAGACTCCCAATAGGAATCGAAATCACAGAAATGTCGACCCAATAATATGTCAAATCATAGAAATTGTCAATGTCACTTAGAGGTGAGACGTATTTACTGGAACAGGTTTTTGGAACAGGTTTTGGCTTGGACGCGTAAGTACGCGATCCCGCTTGCGAGTCTTTTAGCGTATCGAGTATTTACGAGTATGGGGCAGAGTACGGTGCCGAGTACATGGCCGAGTTCGACGACGCGGACAACTTAAAACTAGAATGCGAGCGTTCGGAACTATTCGGATGACGTAGTCGGGGAATTTCGTTATGCCGCCGCCGCCGCCGCGCGATTTTTGGAGAGTTTTTGTTTATTCAAATAACGATCTTAGCATACATACAATAAGGTCCAGTTTATTTATTTTACTTATTTTATTTATTTTATTTATTTTATTTATTTTATTTATTTTATTTATTTTATTTATTTTATTTATTTTATTTATTTTATTTATTTTATTTATTTTATTTATTTTATTTATTTTATTTATTTTATTTATTTTATTTATTTTATTTATTTTATTTATTTTATTTATTTTATTTATTTTATTTATTTTATTTATTTTATTTATTTTATTTATTTTATTTATTTTATTTATTTTATTTATTTTATTTATTTTATTTATTTTATTTATTTTATTTATTTTATTTATTTTATTTATTTTATTTATTTTATTTATTAATTTCATTTTTCTGTGTTTTTATTATTTTTTTGTTTATTTTTCTTATTTTATTTATGTAACAAACTCTTTTCTGAAAATCGCATCGAAATCGGTTCAGCCGAACATACATACATACTTACAGGTCAAACTGAAATAAAGCTCCTTCTATTACAATTCGCTTAAAAAATACGACGTGTGAGGACTCGATACTTGGAAAACTATATAGTCCATATACGTAAGAAGCGTATTTACGGACCCATTTGGGATTTGAGTCGCGTACTCGACTGGACTACTTGTATGGGGTAACTCCACACATACCCAGAGAGCCTTTATTGCCCAAAAGAAATGCATACGAGCAATAACTGGCACCCATCCACTCGAAAGTTGCAAACCAATATTTAAAAGACTTAGGGTTTTAACATTAGTATCCCTATACATAATGGAAATATGTATGTTTGTCAGAAAACACGAACACTTCTTTTCCAAGGTGAGTGAAGATAGTAAATTTTTACAAAGGGATCCAACAAAACTAAAAAAATTACCTTGTAGAAGCGCTCTCCATTATAAGAACAGTTATATGATGTCAATCAAAATTTATAACCATATACCTAAGATAATAAGAGAACAACCATTACGGCTATTTAGGAAGTTGCTAAAGAAATGGTTGCTTGAAAAAAATTTTTATACATTGAAGGAACTTTTTGATTGTAATTACAATAGAAATAGAAAAGATTCATATTAATAAGTAAGTACTATTACTAGTAAGTAAATAAGTTTAATGTAACTTTTTTTATTTTATAAACATTGTAATAGTTTGTAATAATAGTATGTAATAGTGTTTTCGCATAATTTGCAAATATTCGTATGTCTCTAATAGAGGCGGATGTGCTTGATCTAAATTAATTGTTACCAACTTTTGTACCATATCCTTGGCGAATAAATATCTTTATCTTTATCTTTATCTCGTAAATACTCGTGGACCTTGTCTTTGGATCTAGTCTTTTTCTGGACGCGTACTTCTCATCTCTATGTCACTGTCAGCCTGAAATTAAAAAAAGTAGTATGTGCAAAGAAGACAGCAAATGGTGATGTATCACATGGTGATCACAAAAGCACACATTAAATGTTTCCCTGTTAAACAATTTTTATGTTGCTGAATAATGACGAAACAGGAACATAATTTATCCAGTTTCTACGTAAAAAAGAACGTTATTGTTAAAAAAAACTCTCAAATGTCAAGAACCTGTCATTCAATATTTATTTTGTGTCGAATTGTCAACAGTTTTGTATTACGTATATTTTGTACACACGGAAATGTTTCCTATTTTGTGAACGTTAGGGTCCTTTTTAGGTAGTCGGCTAAAATAGTTTTAAGCGTATTACAAAACCTGAAAATAAGCGTAAATTAATACAATACTGATACGTTAATCAGTATTGGATGAGTCGGTTAGTTTGTGTAATTTTCGTCGCTATACCGTAAACTGTTTAATTTTAAAATCGGGTCAGTGATCGGGAACCGGTTTTTGGAAGTAGGTAGTAAGGTAGTGACCTTGTTGATTTATCATTATCATTCGTATCACAATTCGACTGTCAACTGAGTTAGTTCGGGACTGTTTCGGTGATATAACATCAGTTCTTATCAGCTTTTAAAATGGCCACAAGTCCGCTGTTGAAGTCTACTAAATTAGGCAGTAAGTAAAACCCCGAATCATGTTGTTTTTTTTTTAATTTACATATAGCTGCGCTTGCGCATGTACCTAACAATAATGTTACAATTCTATGCTAATTAAGTTCACAGTTACTTGTCAAAAAAATTACATGGCAAATCTGATAAAAAAAAATTAATAATTTTAGAATCCATCTTGATATAATAAGATTACTTATGTAGATGTAGTTTTAAAATTCAATAAAGTATCTAGTTATGAACTAAGTTTTATTTGCTTTTAAGTCCAGCAATGACAATTAAAAATTGCTCAGAAGGCTACAGGGCACTTTTTATTCCTGTACATGAAGCATTTTTCCCTCCACATGCAGATTAAACAGATTTTTTCTTTCCAAATACTTAAAAAAAATAACTTTTACATACTTTTACATGCAACCTTATTTGCTTTAACAGTTTACTCCCGAAAATGCCTGAAGTCTTTATCACAATGCCGCTCCTTCACAACCCAGTTGACTGAACAGCAACAATGCATCCAGGAGATGGCGAGGAACTTTGCCAATGAGCATCTGAAGCCTAATGCTGCTCATCATGACACTGAAGCCCTGTTCCCTTTTGAACCTGTAAGTAATATCAGACAGTTATGAAAAAAAAAATGGTTTATACTATAGTATACTTTATTGGAGGAAAGATTTTGAATTTCAATGTATTTTATGGTCTTAAATAGTATCTAGCAAGATTTAAGCCATTGCTGAGTAAAGAGTTGTTTAAACTTCTTGTACCAGCTTAGTCCTAGTGAATAAAAAAGTAAAACTTAAAGTAAAAAAAAAACATCTCTTCATAATCTATTCATCAAAGTAATGTATTTATTTCTTTTGTATTTACTAATATCGTAATTATTAATTTGAAGCCTGGAGTGACATTGTTTTAATATTTTGAACAGGCAACAATGACGATGATGGATGGATGACATAATATTTTTTATGTTGTTATCATATCTATGGAGTATGTATTAAGATTTCAAAAGATTATAATATTGTATTGAAATGGTTTGATAAATGATAAAACTGTTTCTCTTATTTAATATCTAGGTACTTTTTTTATTGTAGGTAAAAGGGCCTTTGTAGGGCCAAGAACCAGTGTGGTATGGTGGAAATTGACATTGAACTACTTGTGTTGCCATTTTTTTCCATCTTTTTTTTAATGTTCTGAACCAAAAACTATCAAAAATATAAAAAATGCCAGGAAAAATTGTTGTAGTCAACTAATATCCAGTTAAAATTAACTTCGTAGGTAATTTCAAAATGAAAGTTGTTATGTGTTTTCTAAACACACTCCAATGACGTGCGCGTGTGTTAGAACATCGTAAATAAACAAACATGTTATGGTCTTATAATTACCCAGATACTTAACTATCTTGCTTTTTGTAAATAGACAGAGATACAGATCCAGTAAAGTTAAATGCCTGTTGCTGCCTGTTGGCAGTAGAGCTCGCGAGCGCGGCTTATATTCCTGGATCATTCCGAATTCGCATTGTAGCTTTCTTTCACAAAGCAGCCCGGATTCTGGAAGTTGGTGGTGTTATACCACCGTGCCTGGGAAGACACGTACAGCCTAATAATAGCAGTTACTGTTATAATTCCATGTCGGAGGCAGTTGGGTGAACTTGAGATATCTCTAACGCTACGGTTTTTTGTGTAATTATACCTGCAGTTGCAGTTTACTCGATAAGAATAAGAGCAATCTACCGACAGTTTTAGTATCGGTATAAATATCATGACGTCTCTATTTGGTTCGATAGTGGCTTTTCTGGCTTCTTAGAAGACCTGTTATTCAAGAAAATGTTTCAATCTGTCTATCTACCAAATTTCCATCTTTTTACAGTTCTCTGGGTCAGCTTTTTTTGTTTAAAATCAAACGAAGTTCCATTCCTAAGTTATTTTAAAGCTTATATCTTACACTAAGATTGAAAAGTGTTATTGACTCGATAATAATCAGGCCCTACCCCTCCCACTAGCACAACAAAGTGTAGTTGTTCATATATCTGAAGCACAATAAAACCAGAGATTACTTTTATCACTGGTCTGTGTTGCAAAGTATCCGCGATAATCATGACGTCATCACGCCAAATATGGCAATGCAATATAAAACGATAAGTGACTGCAGACTGCAGAAGGGGGATTTTATCTATCTGACGAAAATAGATGTCCTTCCTAAAGGTCATGCGCATTCTAAGGATACAGTTATTTATTCAAGGTTGTGGCGTCCTGACAGATTGCCGGCCACGGCGGCTGTTCTCTCTATGGAGATCAGCCAGCTACGCAAGACATATTATAGTAGGCCCAAATGAGTGTACTCCAGAACTTGCTATTATTTTCTTTTTCCGTAAAATCTTCAAAATTTCCGCCATGAAAAGTTCCTTCGTTTTTGTCCAGAAACAGAAAAATGACCTTATAAAATCCTGAATGAAAACTACACACCTTCTATTCCAGATTAAAAAGCTGGCCTCCATGGGTCTCATGGGTGCCTGCGCCAGCCCGGAATACGGAGGCCTAGGTCTAGACTACCTGTCACTTGCTCTAGCAGTCGAGGAACTCTCCCGGGGCTGTGCTAGTACGGGCATGATTGTATCCATACATAATTTCCTTTACGTCAATCTGGTGAACGAGAAAGGCACTCCGGAGCAGAAAGAAATTTTCTTGAGGGATTTCACCAAGGGCGCTCTTGGCAGCTTCGCTTTAAGTGAACCGGGTATGTATAACTTTTCAGATCCTAGCAAAATCTTTTAGTTGTTAAAAACTAGCTGTCCCCAGCGGTTTCACCCGCATCTTTGGTTACTGCTCCGCTCCCGTGTGTCTTAGCGTGATGGTATATAGCCTATAGCCTTCCTCAATAAATGGGCTATCTAACACTGGAAGAATTTTTCAAATCGAACCAGGAGTTCAGGCAACACGGGGTTATAAAAATAACACTTTACGAGATATTATTCAAATTTAATTAACGCAGTACATGCTGCCTTTACCATCGTCTTCATTATATTTTAAGTAATTATTTAGGTATAATGTTATCCTACGTCTAAATTTTAATCTCAACAGACAGACAGTATTTTTAAAGTTAGACGTACATATATATATATAACATGTAGGCCTTCGGTCGAGTAAATGGACAACACTTCGGTACTTGTTATTACATCAAATTAATATTTATTAATTACCAATAGATAACAATGTGGATACATTAGCTTTACTTTCGTTATCATGGTCACTTGATTAGTTAAACACAATATGATGGCATCAATGAAACATGTGACAAGTGAACAACCCATTAAAAAATCGTTAATAAAAAAGTTTTTTGTAGGAAACTTCGTAGAAGTTTATTTGAGAAATAAATTGTAATTTTGAATCTATGTATACAAATATTATAATGCTTATAATATGTTTGCTTGAACGCGCAAATATAAATTACTAGACCGATGAGAAAAAATATTTCAGTGTCAGACAGCCCATTTATCGAGAAAGGATATAGGGTACTTTTTACACGGGTGTGCGGAGTAGTTTGCAGGAGACGCGGGTGACCCTGTTAGGCGAAGGTATTAAATAATAGGTAATCCTTATTTAAAGAGATAAAGTAAATTACTGATGAAAATGAATTCTATGACAAAATATGAAAAAGCTACACTTTTAAAAGGTTCATATTTTTTTATTTATTTACTGGTTTCTGTGACCCCTCACAGAAGGAAACCCCGTATCAATTTTTCCTATAATCGTATACTGGCCAAAAAGTATACTGGAACATTCACTCACTACATACTTATATTTTTTTGGTCTTTTCAGGCGCAGGCACGGACGTCGCTGGGATACAGACAAGGGCTGCACTCGATGGTGACAACTATATTCTGAACGGCAAGAAGACCTGGGTCACCAACGCTATTGAAGGCAAAGCCCTGGCCACTTTTGCTACAATCGACCCAACACTTAGGCATAAGGGGCTCGCTTGTAAGTAAAAAAAAACAACTTATAATGCACGAGCATTTGCGCAGATACAAATGCACTCCCTCTTCCCCTTATCTGTCTATTATCTCTCATAGTCCGATGGGATGACTCCCAATCCGACACAACTGGAGAGATATCAATGGTGTATCAATCACCAACTTGCAGACTTCGGGCTGCTTTATGAGTCTCTTAAAACTCACATAGCGGTTTCGATGCGTTTTGGCCCGACCCGTGAATTGAACCCGAGACCCCGTGCACGGTAGTGGCGCAATGTGTCTACTAGACCAGCTTGGCAAATTCATATTGGATTACTCTTATTTACTCTTTATTTAGGTATTTTTTTTTCTTTTCCCAGGTTTCCTTATTCCAATTGAGACTGAAGGTATTTTCAGAGGGCAGAAGGAACGCATCATGAGCGTTAGGTATGTACTGGAACTTTTACAAGGAAGCACACATTAACACTGCATGTACCATGGGGCTTATTACCGTTGTTATATTGCTATTAATTTTTTTCATTGGATATTATGAAATGCTAATTTATTGTACGGACGCCAGCACATCAAGCTACTGCAATCCGTCAAATTTCCTTAGTAGATTTTCAACTCTATCACTTAAGCATGGTTCAAAGTTGATTGGGAAAATTTTACAGTTTTGGGTGGCTTGATGTGGCGTCCATACATACGCCATTATGGTTCTTTTATGACATTTTGGCTTCATATAAAAATTTGGTTCTGGTAAACAAAAATTAATTACTTTATAAAAAATCGGGTAAACAACTATGAAAATAGCTTTTATATAAGAATTATTTCACAGAACATGCATGCAACACATATTGTAAATTAATTCCTGCTTATTTCATGTCGATATAAACATGAACTAAATAAAATAATCGCCATTCGTGTAGGTGGCCATAAAAGCCAATAAAATAGGCAGGCACACTACACCTAACATTCCACCATAAATACAAGCCACGAAACAAAAGGAGCTTATAAATTAGATGTGAAGCATGTCCGTCAGGGCGGCGACCGCTTGCCCCGTCACGTTGGAGGACGTCCGCATCCCGCGGGCCTACGTCGTGGGCGAGCCGGGCGAGGGGTTCCGCATAGCCATGGAGCAGCTCGACCAGGCGCGCATCGGCATCGCGGCGCACGCTGTCGGTGAGTGACACGAGTGTGACGTCATCACCTAGCCGGCGAGGGGTTCCGCATAGCCATGGAGCAGCTCGACCAGGCGCGCATCGGCATCGCGGCGCACGCTGTCGGTGAGTGACACGAGTGTGACGTCATCACCTAGCCGGCGAGGGGTTCCGCATAGCCATGGAGCAGCTCGACCAGGCGCGCATCGGCATCGCGGCGCACGCTGTCGGTGAGTGACACGAGTGTGACGTCATCACCTAGCCGGCGAGGGGTTCCGCATAGCCATGGAGCAGCTCGACCAGGCGCGCATCGGCATCGCGGCGCACGCTGTCGGTGAGTGACACGAGTGTGACGTCATCACCTAGCCGGCGAGGGGTTCCGCATAGCCATGGAGCAGCTCGACCAGGCGCGCATCGGCATCGCGGCGCACGCTGTCGGTGAGTGACACGAGTGTGACGTCATCACCTAGCCGGCGAGGGGTTCCGCATAGCCATGGAGCAGCTCGACCAGGCGCGCATCGGCATCGCGGCGCACGCTGTCGGTGAGTGACACGAGTGTGACGTCATCACCTAGCCGGCGAGGGGTTCCGCATAGCCATGGAGCAGCTCGACCAGGCGCGCAACAGTATACAAAGACCATGTTTATTTATCTAGATGTGAAACCCACTCGCTAAATTCCTGGCTGAAAATAATTGTTGAAAGTACGCCTGAAAGTCTAAACAAATAGCCAAGAACGTTGAAAAAATTATGAAATAACTATGTTTTTTCATTTATATATTATTTGACAGGTATCGCACAATCGGCTTTGGACACCGCAATTTCGTACGCGAAGAAACGGATCGCTTTTGGCAAACCCCTGTCCAGATTAGCTTCCGTCAAGGTATGCCATCGGCCTTCTACTTATTCAGTATTAAGTCAAAAATTATTGGTCCTTTTGTATTTTCCAAGAAGGACCAGTTTATATCTCAATCACACCTTGATTATGAACCCTAAACTGTAAAATTTTCCCAATCAACTTTGAACCATACGCTTCAGCGATAAAGTTGAAAATCTATCAAAGAAATTTATCACATTGTTTTGTCTTGGTGTGCTGGCGTCTGTACGTTCATTAGCCTTTTTACAACAGTTTCACCAATCCACAGGATCGTCTAACAGAAATGTGCATGCTAGTAGAAACAGCTCGCCTGGCCACGTACCGGGCCGCGGTAGACGTCAGCACTAAGAACAGCGCGATGGCCAAGTATTTGGCGGGACGCAACGCTACGGCCGTGGCGGACCACTGCGTGCAGATCCTCGGCGGACGAGGGCTGTCTGTCAATTATGATGCTGAGAGACATTACAGGTACTTTTTTTTTTATTTTGTTTCTTGTTGGTTGAAGGTAGTGTCGGAACTAAGGGCGGTCAGTTATGGGTGGCTCACCGTACGTCTAAGGACGACAGGTCTGTGTCGGCGGCGCGTTCTGTTCCACGCGCTCCTTCTGAAGAGATGTCAACATAGGACCACGTACTGCGGAGGCCTTCCTAGGCTGCGGGTTGTTCGCAAGAGTTACCGCGGTCATGGCACACAGGGACCTCGAGTATACATACAGACCTCGAGAGTAACAGGGTCCAGTGTCAGTAATTCAGTAGTGTTGATCTTGACGCAAAGCTCTGTCAGGTTAGAACTGATGGCATCCAGGCTGATTTTCACGGTTTAATCAATCACCAACTTCTAGACTCCAGGCTGCTTTATGAAAGGTTCTCAAAACCCACAAAGCTATTTCGGGCCGACCCGGGATTCGAACCCGAGACCCCGTGCACAGCAGTCGCGCCTTGCGACTACTAGACCAACGAGGCAGTCAACTAGAACTAGTTTACGTATATAATATAATTTATTGTTAAACAGAGACGCAAGGGGCACGCAGATCTATGGCGGTGTGACGGACATACAGAAGAGGCTTGTGGGACATTATTTACTGAAGGAACATGATGCGCTGTGAAACCGGTAAACTTGTTCTAGTCTACTCTAGTTTTAAACATGAGAATATTATTGAAATATTTAATGTACGTATCAACAGGGTTTTGATAAAAGAAATGTTCTGTTTTTATTTTAAACTAATTGTGTTAGGGTGTTGCTAGAACTTTGGATCGATCTTTGGTAGAATGGATTGACCGACGCGATCATTATGGTGGAAACTGTCGATCGACGTCGACCAATCTATTTTATCATTTATCGACAGTCTATCGATTGGTGTGGTTCAGACGCCAGAAGGTCAACCTACCCGAATCTGTCAAAATTTACCAATCGAATATTAGCCTTCCGGTATTGTGATAAGGTCGAAAATTGATTGAGGTAGGTTGATATGGTGGCGTCTGTACATCCCTTAGTCCCTGCCTTGAGTGTTCACAAAATTCTATGAAACTAGTTAATATTTTATGAACATCTAAAATGCAGATAAAATTAATATCGTAAGGATCTTTTGGTGGGAAGGGAATGTTGTTAAAATTATTTCGATAATATTACTCATGTTGAAAAATACAATCATCGACTGAAAAGGCTCCCCATTTTTGGGTAATTACTATTTTCAAAATTATATTGTCTTGTGTCCTCATTCCACGCTGGTCGTTCCTCTATACATATCTGTCTTACAACATTTGATTTTCACCTTCTACAATGTCTATGTCTAGTCTATGTCGTCTTCGAAAATGTATATTTGAATGATTGTCAATATTCTCAATTTCGAATATCAGAATATCAATTTAATTGATTCAATATTATTGCTCATCTAACAGTTTATCCTCACAAATCTGTTTGTCTCAATAAACGCTCAAATCGTGGACTTGAATATTTTAATAGACTTAACAACGCCAATAATATTTTCATTGCATAATATTTTGTGAAATTAAGTAAAGTTGTTTTTGTAATAGATATTATATTGTTAAAAGGTTTAAATTGTTTGTTCTATTAAAAAAAAAAACATTACAGAACGAAGTACGTACTTTAAATACAGTTTTTTTGTTAATTTAATATTTAAAATATTTTATTATCACGAAGAAGTTTTTTTTTTAATTAAAAATATATCGGCTATACGTATTAAAGATAAGGGGAAACGAAAATGGTTTTGACCGAGTTTCCCACTTATAGAAACAATACCCTTCTGAAAGTCTTGGCTGAAATCCAAAATATTTTATTAGAATTAGGATGACATTAAAAACCACTTGCCGTAGAAAGCTTTTAATGGCCAACTAAAATCCGTGTCGCGAATACCTTGTGTTTATAGCTCTTACAGTCGTTATCTCCTCATAAAATTCTAGTTTTAAGGGCATCGCATTTATAACGTAACTATAGACAATATTTGTATGTACTTATTTTCAAATAGGACATTCCATGTTTGAAATATCTGTGTTTAAAAAACAAATGAATATTCAGTTTCTTTATTTAAAATGGGTGCTGTCTTTGTTGTTTTGTAAAGAGGTTTGTACTTAACTTTTATTTAAATGTTATTTGCAATTAAATATATAAGGTGTAACAAAACTTGTGCACCATATATTTACAGGTCATCTAGTACATGCTGAGCATCATGTTTACCACAAAAAAGTCATGGAAACAACAACATATTTTATTAAATTTATCATCACAGTCGCCAAATTGTATGCATAACGCCAGTCTCTCTGAAGGCGCTCGATCGTTGACCCCTTTTTCATTCAACTTTTTTTGTGGTAAACATGATCCTTAGCATGTACTAGATGACCTGTATAAATATGGTGCACTAGTATCGTTAGACCCTATAGTCAATCGTGGTGGCTTAGCCTCTTTGTAGGATGTTAGATGCCAGGAGAAAGTGACTGATATAGCCTAAAAGTGTAAAAAAAACTATAGCATAATATTTTGCTAATGAAGTTTCGCATTTTTTTGTCAATGAAAAATATATTGTATTGCGTGTTAATGTTGATGACTGTACCACTAAGTCATTAGGGCTATTTCATTCTGTACAAAACTAAGATTACAGTGTCAAAACAAGTCTACGTATAAGTGTATAATAGTGTTTATCAACTTTTATTATTACGTATTGTTCTATTGTTACAATTTAATAAAAATCTATTTTTGTAATTTATATGTATTTTATTTACCTAATTTATGCAGTTGCTGTAGACCGCATTTAATATAAGCTTAAATATTAACCTTATTTAACCAATATGTAACTTACTATAGTAGGGGAGGCGAGGATGCTAAATCGGTAGGTACTCGAGCGTCATGGGGACCTATTGGAGTTTATAGATTAATTAAAAATAAGAATAAAATGTTAGACAGTGTTTCTTCTTCAGCGATGGGGAAGGCCTATACAGACTTTCCATTTTTTTAAATTAACTTGCTACTTGGATAAACTAAAGAAAATCAAATATTAATACTATAGGTGTGATACTGACATCAAATATAATATTAATCTGCCTTTATAGTAGTGGGGTTACCATCTAGGAGAATAAAAATAGATAAAGCCGTTTTATTCAAGCGCGGCAGAAATCCAGAGGAATCGTTAGTTTGAGCCTAAAAGTGTTTTGACTACAGCTTTCTTTAGCTCGTAATTAATCCATCTGACCCTTAATCTGACGCTTTCCAGCTTTTTCCTTTATCTAGCGGACTACCCCAAGGTTGGGCACTTGTATAAAAGCGTATATCATGTTGGAGGTGCTCAGCGGGATGCAACCATTTTCCCATATGTTTATCTGACGCGCTTGAGTTACACCCAAAATCCCTTCTATGGCTCCCCAGCTACTAGTTTTTCTAGTGTTCCATATAGAGTTAAAGAGTACCTAACATAAAGCCTAAAGTAACAAGGCTAAGTAACATAAAGCGATAGGCTATATTTGAAATAATTCATCAAATCTCGAAAAGTCGTTTCTGAGATATACAGGCAAACAAACTCTTCAACGTTATGATATTAGTATATGAGTACATAAGTAGTTCCCACGGGAAGAGGGTAAAATTGCTGGCAGAAGCTAGGATTACATAATATACATATTTATTCTTACGGCTGGAAGGACCAAAATATAATATTTGGTATTTTCGAAAGTTTCTTTTTTAGATTTTTACTGTATCAAATAAGTTATAGCAATAGGTATAGTTATTTTATTACAGCAACCTACTGTCTCAGTCCTATTCAGCTTTATAGTCGTTAAGTCATGCTTCCACTTCCAAATTTGCACATAAAAATGATGATGCATTTTTATGAAGCGTCGTCGTCCATTACCCCATTAACACACCGGCCAAATGTCAGTTGGGCAACATTTTCCTGGGTGACCCAATTTTTTTAATGTTTCTATTCAGAATTCCGGATTCCCGGATTGGTGTGTACCTACCCTTATTTATAAGGTTGGATCGTTTTGATTTTATATTCAAAATTATTAAACTTGTGGACGTCAGACAGGCAGTCGCTCCACGTAAAACACTGATACTCAGCTTCGTCCGGTTAAGACTGGACGCCGACCCCAACACAGCTTCGGAAAAGGCTAGGCAGAAGATTGTAAATTATTAGTTCAGTAAAATGTTATGAGTATCTGATCCTTTCCTTTCATAAAATAGGTGTAAATAATTAAACTTTTTAAAATTATTTTACGTGATTAACTTTATATTACATATATTTTGTTATAAGATGAAAATGAAATAGGTTATATTATATAAGTATTGTTATTATATTTTATTGTTTGTTTTATTAATTTAGTATATTTTGTTTTATTGTAATAAGCTAGTAAAGGCCTCACTAACGCATTAGGATAAACCTGTTAATTAGTGATAAGGGGGAGAGAAATAAATAAACTTTTTAGAAAGTCAATTAATATCTGTAAGGACATCTCTCTCCATAAATGATTAATTCCCCAAAAAAAAAAAAAAAAAACTGAGTTGACTCACCAGCTTAATTTCTAAAACCGATCGGCCGCTAACGGTGTCATACTATATCGCAATCTCTTCGAAGCAAGTCATTGTGGTCAATGTATCTCGCGTTACTGCCTACGTCTCGTATTATTCTATCATAATACCTACCTACGGACAGTCGGCTATCAACTAGTTACCGCACTGCCGCTTGTTACGTGTTGCCGCTTCATAATATTTGCTTTACCTCAGTTATTATCAACTAGTTCTACAGTTTTAAAATATGCTCCTTAAAAAAACTTCCCATTTGTTGTGATACTTACGTGCGGAACCCAAGAATCCCTATACACCCAGGCAAGCCATAAAGTTGCAATGCAAAATTGACGAAGTTTTCCTTTGATGAAAAAATAGCAATGACGCCATACTAAAGATCCGATGTTTAATATCAGTGTTTTTGAACTTAAAGGCATTCGTCCTTAATCCCTGCTTCACTGAACATAAACAAATGCAAGTAGCTCACGTTATCTATTCGCCAGAATGTCTGTTACTGTAGTTAGCTCAGAATAATTCTAGCTTTACTAGTTGCATACCAAGAATGTATTGTTACAATTTTTTACTTCTTAGAAACACCTTTCCCTAAAGGACCAGTGACTTTCGTACTAAAGGACCATGAATCACGTAGACTTCGTATTAATCTCCTATCATCTAAGTGTGCGTCATTTTCAGCAATGTACACACACAGCGGCGATGCCGATAAGACAACGATAGGGAAACTTATCATTCCACCGCGATTACGAGTCGAACGCAGATGGGCTTGTGTCATCGTTTTAGTAAAGTAAAAATGCGCGCCCTTTGTTTTTTGACGTTTTTATTTTTAATATTCAAATATGGAAGTGCTCAAGATGTTTATGAAGAAATGATGGAGGAAGAAGTGTTGAAACTGATTAAGTTGTGTGATGTTTGCACGTGTAGTGAAATTCCCGATATCGATGGGACTCATATAGTGCTGTACGTTCAGTGTTCAGAGTTTGATAGGATAGAAAATGTTGCTGACTTGGACAAAATCGCTTGGCCATTGAATCCCAACGGATTGAAGATATCGGCCACCTTCGATGGACTGGGGCTGTCTACATTGGGCAAGTAAGTAACCAACCATTATATCAATTTGTAAGAATGTTCCCACAGTTCCTAGATAAATTAGAACCGTTAATCTTCTCCCAAATTCAGTTAAAGTGGAATACTTCTAGCAATGAATGTGGGCGTAATCGTTCTACAACGATGGGTCAATGTTCCAAATAGCGCAGCGACAATTCCATACCGCTAGTCACAAGTTCGAATCTGTAACCCGGCAAATGCCATTTAAGTCCTTTGTCTAAGAGCTAGAAACTTCGAACTTGGAATGGGAGTAGTGAAAGCTTATTTTACATTCAATCAAAGTGGGATCACTTTATATAACTGCTTTGTGCCATTTGAGTCTTCACAATAGAATACTCAAAAATGGATTGTGTGTGAATTTCTATGTACAACAAGAAGTCTGTCAATTTTCACTTCTATAGCTTGGAGAATTTGTTAGTAACATTCCCAAGGTCTACGAATGTATGCTGGGGACTTTAATGTCAACAGCGACAGCACAGAGGGTTCAATAATCATATTCACATTCTCTTCCACGACTATATCAATAAGTAACTAATAGTTTCAATGAAAAATCGCTGGAGACATCGAAAAAACATTCGCAATTCAAAATATTGAACTTCACATAGAACATTAAAATTGAAGCGTTTGGGAGTAACCACGACCGTCGACCACCGACAGTCCTGTTAGTGGATCCCGTCATGTGCCGCCTATAATTATCCCCGCTGCCACAACCCTAGACCCTGCTGGGACCTCGGACTATGAGAGTGTCACTTAAGAATTCGCCAAGCTATACTGTGTATCCTGACCCTGACTATGCATTATTTTGTTTTCACCTTGACTGCTTATCAGGCTCGTTACAACTATAATAAAACTACGCTACGTACAATATATAAAAGGGCATTGAAATTTTGTTTACACGCCGTGTATCTTAATCTTTGTTTGCTCAGCTCTTTTAGGGAAAACCGTATCAAGTTGCCAAGTACTTGCCGTTGAAATACAAGTAAAAATGATACTCTAATTAGCGTAATTACGATGTGGCCACAAATTGCTGTTTTATTTGATAATGATATATGGAGGACTGATAAGCAAGTCTTGTAGTGGCCTAGTGGAGAAAGCACCTTTAAAGTACGAGGGTGTGGGTTCAGTACCAGGTCAGGCTAGTATTAACGTAACTTTTGATAAGTTATATATACAGACGCCAGCACATCAGGTTAGTACAATCTGTCAAATTTCCTTTATATATTTTCAACTTTATCGCTATAGCATTATGGTTCAAAGTTGAATGGGAAAATTTTACAGTTTCGTTTAGCCTGATGTGCTGGCATCTGTAGGTAACTACTTTCTAAGTATATCTTGGGCAGTGACTGAGTAAACGTGGGAGAAAACGTCTTGAGAAAACCTGGAATTTAAAGTCTGAAATCGCTAATCCGTCTAGAGAAGCGTGGTGCGTTTATTGATCACATTGATGTGAAAAACCTGTATGGTAGTCTAGACAGCAACAGCAGCGGGGCCCCTAAGGGCTGAAGCCTACCGTTTCTGCGGGATTGTTTGAAAAAATTAAGGTGGCGCCGGTAAGCAAAGGGAAGCACAAAGATGGGTTTTAGTCGTTAAAGGTCTGACTATCCCTCCCACTGCACCCAAAGCGGGTGTGATCATTCGATGATTTCCCATCTCAAAATATATTTTATGACTTATCTACTTACTGTCTTACTATTAGAAAAGGCTTCATACATTTAATATCGTTCAGCTTTCAATATACACATACAAAACTATATTCTTTCTACATCGATATTAGTTTCCGAAGTTTGAGAGTTGGTTCAGTTCGCGTTCAGGATGATGACACGGATTCTCTCGCCTGCTAAATACACAAGCTTAGCCTTATCCCCCTCGCTTCGAGTATGAAACACGCCTCGCTCAACCCTCGCTAAAACAAGCTATTACTTCATAAACTCTCAGAAACAATAAACATAATAATTCAATATCGTTTACAAGATTAGATAACCGTCAAAAGGGAGACGCGTTCACTCTCTGAAGTATTAAAATAAAATTAAATGCTCATACTACAGAGCGTTTTGATAAATACGTTGATATTTTGTTATAATATAATCTATAGTCAGTGATGTGCAATGCGATTGTCATTTGATCATAAGTGGCTCGATATCTCATGTTGTGACATAGTGCGTGTGATTTATTAAGTAAGAATTGATTTGATTCTTCAACATTTTTATTCGAATAATAAATTTCAAACTCATTCAAATTAGGATGATAAATCAGCATACTTCGAACTTTAAAACAAAATAAAGCCCCCAAAACGCCCGCCCTTTACCACTTTCTATTTGTTTTCGCGCTGCGAAGATGAAGTGGCGCAACAAACTCCCCAGCAATAGGAGGCACACGTAGGTATGTCTGCTCGGTTTGAAAAACCATACCTGGTCCTTAGGTCCAAGATTTTAATTTTCGTGTTCCTCGATTACATATATCTAGGTACATAACATTATGAACATGTCAAGACCGCAGCAAGGCGTAGAAATCACTGCGAAAGTCATTCTGATATATACACCAAGCGTAAATCTCTACCCAAATATAAATTACATTTGGGTAAAGTCCCTTGGTTGTCGATGTCCGTTATAATACATAATTACTTTTGACATTAATATAACCTGTTTTTACGTAGATGAGACGAAGCCTAACAATAAAGGGCAAACGAAATCAGCGCCCAGACATTACCAAGTGTTATAAGGCACTGTTTAATGCTAATAAGTTAATTATACTAACAAAGAATGAGCATCTGAATCCTTAAAAGAAGTAGGGACCATGATTTTTAACATAGTTACATCTACAATTGACTGCCTCGTTGGTGTAGTGGTCGCAAGGCGCGACTGCCGTGCACGGGGTCTCGGATTCGAATCCCGGGTCGGGCCGAAATCGCTTTGTGGGTTTTAAGAAACTTTCATAGAGCAGCCCGGAGTCTGGAAGTCGGTGATTGATTCACCCGTGCATCGGAGAGCACGTAAATGTCGGTCCTGCGCCTGATCTGTCTCCGGTCGTGTCGGATTGCCGTCTCATCGGATTATGAGAGTGAGGGAATAGAGAGGGCATCTGTGTCTGCGCGAATGCTTGTGCACTATAATATGTCCTGCGCAGCTGGCTGATCTCCATAAAAGAGAACGGCTGCCGTAGACAATCGGCTTGGATGGCATCATCATCTAAAATGACTTGAAAACTCAAAATATTTGACCGTCCGTGAATTTTCGCTTGCCCAGTCACAAAACGAAGATTATCAAAAACATCCGAACTTTTAAAAGACCTTTTTCTCTCGAAAATATATATTTAGCTGTTAATAAGAATATGGCAGAATATTTTTAAATAGAAACGTTAATGAATTAACAAGCTCGGCCCGTGATTTGCTAGGTGACACTTCAGTACCTCCACAAATTGGCACAATCAGTGGTTACGCCGTTGTATCTAATAGATGAACGTAATTATGTATTTATACCGCAGAAGGACAGTGTGTTCGAACAATAAATTGATTCAATATAATATGTTCTAATATACTCGTACGTATTTCGTCCTTTTGGCCACCACAGTCACTTATAGATGACAAGCCAAAAAGTGCACAGTATGCCACGGTCGCGACTAAATGACAGACTTATAAAGTTAAAAAAATAATAGTCAGTTTTAATAGATATAATTGTAAAACTACTGTATTATGAGTTTTTATAGATTAATTCTTAGCTTTTCACTGAGGGTACGCCTTTCTTTTTTTGACATGGCGGTCAAAAGCTTAATTATTGAACTCTCAAGATGCGTAACCATCTCTACTTTTAACAATTGTTTTCTTTGATTACATTTTAACCAAGCTGAGATTGTCAACTTTGCCACCACGTGTAGTGTTGACAATGTGTAGCCCTGTAAAGGTAAGTGAGGTACCAAAAACCTTTAGCGATAGTTCTTATCAGATACGAGACTATTGTGTCAGTAAACGCTTAAAATAGAACCTTGTATAAAATGTACGAAATAATATCTACATCATCAACTTTAACTACAAATTACAAATTTGTTGTTGGGCATGTCCACTGCTGAACCTAGGCCTCCCCGAGTGAGCGCCAACAATACCTTCCAGTCTTTTGCAGGCAGCTTCCATCTACGGAATGCTTGTCAAATAAGCGGGCACTCTAAGATCTGACGGAATAGCCTTGTTATTATATTTTTTTTTAACTAATATGTAATTTAATCTCTAAAATAAAAAAATCCGTAAAAAAGGAGGAGAGGATTGAGCGTTAATCACCACATTTGCTCAATGTGAATTGGTGATCACAGACTATAGTCCAGATTTCCTCGAGATGTTTTCCTTCACCTTTAATCATTAATTACTGTTCAAGATATACTCAGAAACTACCCGTTTCCGTTTTACAAAACATATTTTATTATCATTATCTATTGGCTTATTTTTATCTTTATATTTATTGTGTGAAACCGCCGGGAGAAGCTACTCCATCAATTAAAACCAGAATTCACAGTATTACTCCAAAATCCTTTTTGCTACGCTGTCAGGTCATTAAACCACAGCCTCTAGTCTCGCCTGTCATATCAATCAACCACATAACCGTGTCATATGCGTTTGTTTTGCGAATCATCAGAGCCGGGAAGTGGCCGACATGTTGTAGGTATCTGAAAGGCGCCTACTGCACACTACCTACTTAGCGAATTTGATAAAGAAGCGGTTTTGTCGTCTGCGATTTTTGAGCATTTACGCCCAAGTTCTGAGGAATCTTCTTCGCACACTTGGATATAAAGTAGCCTTTAGTCTATTCTGATATTTAAGCTATATCCTACTATCAAACTACATAAAAATCCGTTAAGTAGTTTTTGCGTGAAAGATTATCTGACATGCCTGGGGTGTGGGTTGTTCGTAAGGTCGTCGGAGATACAGTGGCCCTGGCAAACAGGGACCTCTAGAAGGAACATAGTGGGTTTTAGTCAGAGTCTGACACTCCCTCTAGCTGCACACTCAGCGGTAGGGGTCATTTGATGATTTCCCACGAAAAACACATATCATCAGACATCCATTCATCCAAGGCTGTAGTGATAGTGATTTATTAAATTAAAGCCTACTGCTTGCTAAAATCCTGCCTTCCCCTCTATTTATCTATGTCTAATACTCTCAGTGCCCAATCTTTAAGATAAGGGGCCGGTTCATTGGCATTTCTTTCAGCATCCCGCCTTATTATGTTGTCTTGATGAAATAGAAGTATTCTAAAGCCTCCCTCAAACTCTCTCCTGACCCTATTGAGTATTAAATTTGATTGTTTATGTATTTTGTATAACTTCTGGTATATCTTATAATAAACAAAAATGGATTGTTGCTACCTATAACTAATTTATTTAAATACGATAATCCATAGACAACAAACACCCTTCAATTGCTTTCTAATGATCAGGAACTAATAATAAAGACATTTTAGTTAACTTGCAGATACTAAGCGAACTTGTTTAATTAGTTATGGTAAATTCCAATTACTTTTAAAGAAAGTATTGTTTATTTTTCATATTTGCAGTTTCTTTTTTAATTCTTACCCAAACAGGCGTAAGATAAAATTTAATATAGGAACGCGAATTGTGTAACCATACGCAGTGTTACGCATGATAAGTCTATTAGCTATAGCTTATTTATTTATTTATTTATTTATTTATTTATTTACAACCTTATCACTAACATTACAGGTACTTATAACCTAATGCATTAGTGAGGCATTTAACTAAATAACCAATAAAAAAAAAACAGACATATTAAAACCTATTAAATTACAATTAAAAAATATAACAATAAGAATTTGAAAAAATTAATTAACATAAAAAACAAAACATTAATAAGCCTAATCTAGCTTATAACATAATATATATAAAATAACCCTTGCGAGTTCACTGAACTGACACGAAAAAATGTCCAGGTTGTTTTGAATGTCATTTAAAGTACGAATCGCTCGCGTTAGAGGCGTCTTGGCCAGCAGGTTGGTCCTGGCGGTTGGCACTGACAGCAGCGGCGGGCGCCGCCGTCTCCATACGTAGCGGTCCGGAACACAAAAACTCAAGCACCGTAGTACTCCAGGATTGTGCTCCTTGCCACGGAGCAACTTAACCAAATACATTATAAGTGCAAATTCTCGTCGCACCTTTAACTGGTTGTACCCGACCATACCCAGCACGAACAGTGTTGGGTACATAAGTGGGTACAAAGGATATACCCCATACAGCCTCCAGTACAAGTGGCGCGTGAACTTGTTCTGTACGCGCTCCAGCATGAGAGAGTACTTGGCTTCATGTGGCGCCCATATGACAGAACCATACTCCAAGTGGCTCCTAACTAGTGCGTCGTATAATACCCTTACTGTTGTAATATTCGTAAAGCCCTGAGACTGCCTAAGTAAAAAGCCTAGGTTTCTGTACGCCTTCTTGCATATATTTATAATATGTTCGCGAAATGTGAGCTCTGGAGTGAGGTGAAGCCCTAGATCTCGCACCTGTGTAACACGTTTCATGGGTGTTGCCTCTGCTTTGTACTCATAGCAGATAGGGCTCCGGGAACGTGTAAAAGATATTACCGAGCATTTGGATACATTGAAGTACAGTTTATTGTCATTTACTATAGCTTAGTTACTATTTGATTTATTACGAATCAATTGGGTAATTGAATAGGTCAGAAATAAAATCCTATAAGATATTAATTTGGTAAAGCATCTTAAAATAATCTCACTACTTCCATTTATCGTTTTGAAGGGAAAACTATTGGAATTTTGTTATTGTGATAATGTAAGTAAAATAAGTGCACAAGTATAATATGGCTAGATGTGAAAAAATTGTGACTTCATAGTTCTAACTTTCATACGAATTTCATAGAAAGAAACCGTTTTTGACAATTCAATAAAAGTAATAAATTGTATTTGTTGTCAACTACCCTATTAATCTTTATAATGAGACGTTCATAAGGACCAGAATTTAAGGCGATCAGCGGGGTTAGGCAAGATCTCTTTCTTTCTACAATCGTAAAAGCTAGAAGTAGACACGAAGCACATGTATGGAAATGACATTTCAAATCACGTATGTAGGTATATTTTTTTAGTCTGCTAACAACTGTAGAACGACATCTTGGTTAAACCCTGTATGTCTTTAGTTCAGAACGGTTCTTCAGTGACCATCAATTACAGTATGTTCGAGATGAAATCTTGCCAGCGGATCAGGCGTAGTCGTTTGCTCTCCTGATTTAAATTGATAGTATCTTAAGTCTTTTAGCTACATTAATGCTCATGTCCGGACGAATGTCATCATCATCATCGTCATCCGCTATAAACAGGACTAGAGTTTTTCGATTTGCAGATAGGAAAAACTTCGTTAAAAATTGTTCGGTCATTGAACGGCGGATTACTTACTTGCTTAGTCTTAAGGAGTCGTTGCTCTGATTAGGATTTATGTTCTTTGATTAAAAAGATAAACTTCAAATAAATACACATTATTCTTTCTATTTTCCAGGTTGCCGCCAAATTCACAAGTGGAGACGCTTCGATTCACAAACAACGCCATAAAAGCGTACTGGCCAGATCCTTTTAGCGATGTTCCAAATTTGAAAATTCTGTCATTCTCGCACAATGAGCTCACCCAGATCACGCCTGACCTATTCACTAATATAAACTCTTTGGAAGATTTAGACTTGTCGTATAATAAACTATCGGAGTTCAATCCATTAGATTTTAAGCATTTAAATCATTTGAAGAAGTTGAACTTACAAAGTAATGGTTTGAAGAGGATTCCGCTGGATGCGCTGCAGCCTATGACTTCGCTTGAAGACTTGGATGTGAGCAAGAATGGGATATTCGACCTTATACTCCAAAGAAGTGACGTTGAAAATTTGGCTCGCTTGAAGCGGCTGAATTTGAACGAGAACAGAATTAGATCTCTCACTAAGGATTCCTTCCCACCGAATAATAGCCTGTAAGTATTTTATAGTTCTACTGTTTCATTACCTAAATCACAGATCTTGACTTTAAGTTAGTTCGCAGACAGCAGCATTACCCTTATCTAAGCGTTACGATTAAAAGACCGCATGAGTAACTATTTATCTTTCCTGAAGCAAATAACGTGTTCTATCATGTACAGCTTACTAAAACACAATTCAAACAGTAATTTATTGCAAACAAATCTATAGAACATTTTCAAGAGCGCTTCACATTTTATCGATATCGATAGATAACCTGACAGTCTCAATAAACATAGGTAGGACCTACTAAGGTGGATGCTTGTATCCAAAACGTTATTTATTTTGTGCAATATTTATACAAAATCGCATTATAATTGCCTAAAACGATTGGGGTCCTGCTATTTCTGTTGCCCACGCGCAACATAGAAGAGGTGACGTCACAATGCTTTACGTGCGTCGCTATTCTTTTTTTAACTGTTTCCCCTTGTACTATATTTGAAAAGTTTATATTATATTTTTTTTAATTAACAACGGGGTACATACGTAACCATTTCGATATAAATAGAAAAAAAAAAGTCAACAATTCATCGCCTTATCAGATTGATGCAGTGTTTAGCTTTATCTAGACGAAAATAAACACAGATGTTTATGCTTTGGGGTGAACAGTTCAATACCAAGAGGTTATTGGAACTTCAAGGGTATAGAAATATGTCTATATGTCTAACCACCTGTCCTTGTTTAGTGTTGCATTTGTAGATCCCAATAAAGTTTATAAGGTCCTCTCTGAGCTACAGAAAGAAAAGGACTGGATTATTAAAGGAGACAGCCAAATTTTACAAAAAAAAAAGTACTAATTAACACTCTTGCATTTGTGTTTCCAGAGAATTTTTAGATTTATCAAACAACATAATCGAAATAGTGGAAGAAGACGCCTTCCTGACGTGCACGAATTTAAGAGAGTTGAACCTTGCGCAGAACAACATAACGTTGGTTTTCGCACTACCACCGGGACTGCAGATTGCCATACTGAAAATTAATACGTTGTTCCATTGGCCCAAGTTTCCAAGTGGGATCAAGTATATCGATCTGTCTTATAACAGGCTCTCGGATCTGTACGACGAAAATTCTGTTAATTTCGATAGCTTAGAGGTAAGTTATTTATTATAAAAAATATAACTATATATTTTGATTTAACTACGTTTTGTATTACATTATTGTAAATGTTTTCGTTATTAACTTACAGGTACTAAATATCGGTGGCAACCAAATAAAAGAAATAAACATAGAAAAGAAGTTACCAAGCTTATACAGTTTAGATTTATCATATAACTTGATAGTCGAAATACCAAAGACAATTAGCACTCAATATTTTCCTAATTTAGAAGAACTTCATCTTGATGGCAATCCCATTGAGACGGTTTACTTTAAAAATATAATTGCTGTAAAGAGTTTGTATATGAATGAGATGAAGGCCTTACGTGTTATTGATGACAAAGCGTTTAGCAATGTGGTGGGGAGAGCCGCAGATGAGACGGAAAATGATATCAGTTGCTTCTCTCTCTATCTATCAAGTTGTCCATCTTTGAGCGAGATTAAGGCGGGAGCTTTTGATGGCACATCAGTTTGCATGGTGAGTTTAAGATAATATTTATCACTTTTGTTTACAAATCATACATTTATTTTGTTTAATGTATAATCTTGGCCTTTTAACTTGAGACCGTTTCATTAGCAGAAATTAAAAGAAACGTGATATATTTACTATGAACACAAGAAACTACCTCCATTTATATCGTTTTCTTCCCAAAAAAGTAATGTACTGTGGGTACTTCCTGATTTTCCTGAAGGTCACAAGTTCCATCATAAATTGACATTAAAATAATCAATCTTTTCAGCTGGATATCAGCAAGAACAACCTGACATATCTGGCCAAGAGCCTCGTTGACTGGTCTGCTGTCAGCGAGGGGGTTAACTTGCAGTTCAACCCGTGGAACTGTAACTGTGACATGCAGTGGATTGTGGATGAGCTACTGCCTCAGATGTATGCTACTAAGCATTCAAGATTGCTTGCTGAACTCAGGTAGGATAACTTGGTGTTTTCATAATATCATAATGCTATATTGACTGCCATTTCGGGTAGACTTTGAGAAGACTATATGTATGACAGTACTTGCCTGTAGTCACATAAAACTTAGTCTTAACGATACAACTATTACAAGTTCTAAAACATTTGGAAAAAAGGAAAAGACCGAGTACTCACATAAAAGGTATTCTAAACGATTCAGGTATTATAAAATAAAATTTATTTATTTCAGACCCACCAAATAGTCCGGTAAAAACTTTTGAACAAAAACAGATGGGCTTGTTCAGATTTTGCCGATTATACCCCTTTAATATACACTTGTCAAAATTGGAGGAGCCCCGTAGGGCTGAGGCCTGCAGGAGCAGGAATGTCTAGCTGTACCTTAAGTGGAAAATCATCATATGACCCCTTCATAATATGATGATTTCCTACTTTAAAAATGTTTTAATGAGGCCCAAAATCCATGGAATTTTAAAAGCCTGACCCGGGAACCACTCAGAACTCTTGTAGCCGCATAACTGTTCTTATTTACCGGGCATGCATGCTAAGTAGTAATATAATCTTGTTTCCCAAACGTTTCAGATGCGGTTCCCCTCGTGCGTTCGAAGGTCTGCGTTTAGTGCACTGGTACAACTGGACGGAGCGAGCTATGTGCGGAGATGCCGCATCCAGGAGCGGTGTGCATGGGAACTATATGGTAAGGCCACTCATTTTCACTATCACGATTTTCTACTATACTGTACCTTAGGGATACTAGCCAAACAAAATTTGGAAACAGGCGACACGTAGCTTTAAAATGACCATAGCAGTCAACCTAGATGAAAATAGGTATTCATAACCTACAAATCGTGTGTCAACCTGAATTGAGGACGAGAGGGCGTTGCATTAAGAGCCCTTTGCTGTACGCGAATTTCATTTTCTGTTTATCTTCTCTAATTGTAAACTTTGATTGACCCGTGCGGCTGTTCCTTAGTCAAGAGCTCCTCTAATAATTAATCTCCATCTACCTCACTCAGCATTTTTTTATTATTATTCCAGCTGGAACCCTCAACAGATAACGCAGGCCCACGCGTGACGAACCTCACCCTAATCCTCGGAGCCAGCATCATAGTATCTCTACTAGTAGCGATAGCTTTAGCCGTCTACCTGGTCAAGACGAGGAAGAAATACCGCATCCGCCGCGCCGCCATGAAACGTAAGCGCCAGAGTGCCACCGACATCACCAATGGACATAAAGAACAGTTCACTAATTTGAATACTAGTAAAGTTTGAGGATATTATGTTTTACTTTGTAATGTATGGGTGATGCTTCGTTTAAGTTTAGTGTTCTGATTAGCTTACGATTGTTGAGTGAACGGTGTGATAGTGACGAACTCATGATGGTAACGAACTTGTATTTGACTTATTACTACGAAATTTGTATCTTAAGCCGAGTGGCTTAAGCCGAACATAAGTAGAACGAAGATGAGGTTTGAATTTCAATTACAATACTATTATTTATTTTAATAATACACTAATTTGTAGGCAAAAGCAATACATGGTAAAAAATTATCGCCGTCCATAGACAAAACTACGGAGATGGATAACTATGGAGATGGCCGATTTTGTTTCAAAATTGTTTAAAGTAAGTACGATTACGAAAAATTAAGGCACTTATTCGGTGATAGCCAGCTTATATTTAAATGTATCAATGGCTTTAATGAAAATGGCAACTTAATTAATAATTATAAAAAATGTCATAGAGATAAATTATCTTATAATTTCGTACGTCACATCGTTCGCTATAACTATCGTTAGCTAGTAATGACGGTTACAAATTCCGTTGACGGAATATTTAAGTCGATATTTCTGGTCGAAACAGATTCCACTAGGTATTATTATTTAAATATTTCATCCCATTTAGGGGCAAGTCATTTTTTTATATTTAGGTAGGTACCTAAGTTAAATTGTTAACCAAATCATTGAACCAAAAGTAGATTAATCTTTAGTATAGATATATGCCTTCATGTGTAATTATTGTGGTTTCTGCTAATGAATACTGTTGTAAATAGTAGTATTTTTTATATAATAATTAAATTTGACGCAGTCATTTAGTTTTAGCTAAATATTTCTTGTTTAATGTTAATTTTCCACAAAGTTTTTTTTAATGTATTTTAATGTCACTGTCATATTATCTGTCATCATGGATAATGTTGCCATCCTACCAAAAGTGCCATTCTACTAGTGCCTATTATAAGAAGGGCACTCATAGCCTCCAAAAAACAAGTTTATTTTAAGACACCACTAATATTATAACGATTATAAATAATTATTTGATCGATGAATTTTGTATATTTGAATTCAAGCCGGTAACATAATCAGAATATTTCCTTGTAAAATATTAGTCGAATAAGTTGTACGTATAAAGAGTTTTAATAAAATATTTATATTCAATAACAAGGCTTTACATTTTGAAGGGGTTAATAACATGTCGTATGGTGCTCGGGCCGTTCCACTTGCCTTTCACCATTTTCCAATACAAGTGTGGTAGAATATGTTTGTTTATTTGGTAGAACAGCCGACGTTCCTTCCCCTGAAATATAGAAATTAGTATTCAAAAACTTTTGCCTGATACGAAAAATTATGAATTGAATACCAGTGTGACCTTTTAAAGTCGTGTTCGATCTGCCATTTTCCCGCTTTTAATTATTTTGATTCTTATCTGTGTTTAGTACATGCACACTTCTTAGTTTTAAAAGTTGATCAGATGGCAGGTGATCAACTTCAGTGTGCCTTTCGTAAACAAACAGTATTTAATTGATGAGTTCTCTCTAAGGAGATTAGGCAGTTCACGGCAGCTGCGCAGGACATATTATAGTGCACAAGCATTCGTGCAGACACAGGTGCACTCTCTATTCCCTCACTCTCATAGTCCAATAGGACGGCAATCCGACACAACCGAAGAGTTATCAGGCGCTAAACCGACATTTACCTATGTATTTGCGTAATAAAGTGTGAACATTATTTCATAGTTTAAATAGAAAAATACAAACTTGATCAAAAGGAAACGTCTCGCACACTTTCTTGTCGTAGAGGAACTCTGCGAGAATTCCTTTCTTGTAGGACGTAATGAGGGGACACGCGCCGTACCCGTTGTACTTGGTCGTGGGCTTCTTGCCGGCCATCACCTTCTCAAGGTTGCGCTCCACAACGTAGCTTTGAGGAGCTGACATGTAACCAAAGATAAATGACTAGCAGTAGATGTACCTACTTATATCGTTGAAGTATATAAAACGGTGTTCTATTTTGTGGGGCTAAGTTTTTGCTTTTTTTGCGCCACGTGATAAAAAGAAATAGGTGCCCTCAGCGCCAAGCTAAGAATTCATCCAAAAATACCTACAATATATAGTAGTGAGTTCGGAATTATAGCGATTAAAACTGCGATTAATTTTAAAACTAATAAACTGTGGCGGTCAAAAGGTTAATTATAGAAAACGCAAAATGTCTGTTTCACTTTAAAGATACCGAAAACAGATCCCCTTGTAGGGACACATGTAAGTATGTATGGCAGAGTGCAAGGTAAGCAAAAATGTATGAGAGCGCGAGGCATGCACGGAACGGACAGTTACTGCGCACTGGGGTTTACGCGAAATATATCCGGTATCCCTAAACCCTAAACGTTAACCAACGGAATTTTCACTGAATACGGATAAGTTCCAAATAGTTTATCAGGTAGATAATTTCATACAAATTCTGTTCCATTTTTTAATTTATCTGGTAGATAGTGGCTATCGGTAACCGGTGAAACTGGCCCTCAGGCTTTTGGAGTTCAAACTATGTCTTTGTTCTCTTAATACAACACTGATCTCTCATTACAAAGAACCTTTTCAACAAAAACACCATTCCTTATGAAAATCTCAACAACTACTCACCTACAGCGGCAGCAGTTTTGCTATTAGGAGTGCAGGTGCAGTCTCCAAGCCCAAACACGTTGGGGAAGCGCTTGTGCTGCAGCGACTGATGGTCCACCTCCAGGTAGCCGGCCGCGTTGGTCAGCTCCGCACACTGCAGCAGGCAGTGCGGCGGAGACATTGGAGGCGTCACGTGCAGCAAGTTGTATGGGAAGCTTATTGTCTGCAAGACATCGATGGTAATATTCCAAATAAAAGTTTTTTTTTTTCATCTATGTATGTTATCAGATATAATACATAAAGATCATCATCATCATCCTCTTGCCCTTATTCCAATTAAAATTGGAGTCGGCGCGGCATGTTTTCTTCTTCCAAACTCTTCTATCTGCCTTCATCTCAACATGATTATGGCTTACATTAGGTAAGCGATGATACCGAGACAACTTTCCATAATATTGCCTTGACCAATGGACTTAGGTAGGAATAAATTTTGACATTATAACAATAAGTACAGATGCCAGTACACCAGCACACCAAGCTACCTCGAAACTGTAAAATTTTCCCAATCAAGTTAGGACCGTGTCAACGACAGATTGATGTAGCTCGAGGTGCTGGCGTCTGTTCGTACGTAAATCGAGAAATGATGACGAACTTATAAATTAAGTGATACAAAGTGTAAAAAAAAAGAATGCAGGATTTTACATAGTTAAATAACCCGTTTCACTTCCTTCAACCAACCATCTTCATGTTTATGAAAACTTGTATATTGTTACTAACCTCTCCCCCTGTACCCTGGAACACAGCTCCCGCAGGCGTGATTTCCACGAGATCAGCGCAATAGTTGGGCACGATGCAGCGGTTCAGAGCCACCTTGCGTAAAGCCGCGGCATACTTCGGCACTCCGAACAGCACTTCAGCGCCCGTGTTGTATGTTATGTTCGTTTTGCTAATTAGTTTATTCTGTGAATTAAATTATATATTAATAAACTCCTGTGATAAATCATTATTAGTAAAAGTAAAGTCCGCGTCAAATAACTGCAATTGCAAATATACCTACAACACACATAAGGAAGCTAGCTTATTTTCCTTGAAAAACATTACCCCAAAAATTTACAGCATAAAGGAAAAACTACTACTTGCTAGAATGCATGTAAATATTTACTATATAGGTAGGTATTCAATCCTATGAGTGTTTCAGCCTGTATTTCATTACAAAACTACTTTCAGCGACTTTCTTGAAGAGCTCATTGCAAACCCTAATAAATCTAGCATGCCAAGGATTCTAAAAATGAATGAAGTCCAACCCTAATAACCGATTTAGCCCGAATCTAATTCGCTCATATTATGTTCCGTTTTCCAAACTAACCTTCCTCCAATAATCTTGAGCTAAGAACATGATCTTCATAGCGGCTCCGGAGCACTTGCCGCCGATGACGGGGAACGTGAAAAGCGCATGACCTCCCGTGAACCCCTGTATAATGTTCCACGTCTTTGCGCAGTAGCAAGGGGAGTAGATCGTGGAAACGGGCCATCTAGGGTCATCTAAGGCTCTTTGAAGACCAATTATCTGCCAAGAAAATTTCTTGATATGATCTGAATCTTTATGTGCTATTGGAACCTGCAGAATGCGCCACTTAGACCTATGAGGTTTTAATTAGGTAATTATGAATCATAATGGCGTTCAGAGCGATAGTTGGCTATGGCGGCTATCCTCTCTAAGGAGATAAACCAGGATATATCACAGTGCACAAGCATTTGCGCAGGCATAGGTTCACCCTCAATTTTCTCACTCTCTTTTAAGTCCAATGGGACTTCAATCGACACGACCGGAAGGATCGCAGGCGAAAGACCGAAATTTACGTGCTCTCCGATGCATGGGAGTATCAAGCACCAACATTCAGACTCCGGGCTGATTTGTAAAAGTTTTTCTAAACCTGACAAAACCATTTCAGCCCAGCCCGAGAATTGAACTCGAGACCCCATGCATAGCAGTAACGCCATACGAGAACTAGACCAACGAGGTATGTTAGTTCGGAGAGGTATTCATACCTTATCATAGTCATTTTTGATGCCCACAGCGACGACCATGAACTCATAGTATATCTTGTCTCCGTTCCACGTGTACACGAGGTTCTTGCTAGGATCGAAGCATTCAGCCCGGTCGTGCAGCCACGTGATGCCTCGCGGTAGAACACTACGAAGTGGCTTGTGCGCATGTTTCAGCGTTCTTACGCCTGCTGCTACTAATGTGAAGGCGGGCTGGTAGTAGTGGATCTATGGGTGAGGAGTTTCAAGTCATTAGGATAAGGAACCCTTGTGGTTAATTAAAGCACGAGTAAACTATAATCTACAGATTCGAATCAGGTAAGTTTGAGGCAGTGACGTAACTATACCTACCATCTGGGGCCAGTAACGAAGTCTTTTGATGGTGCCTTATAGCAAAACTCAGCACAACATTCTAATATATTGAAATTGTATTATATGCGCTATAGTTGTTTCACTTTATTGGATTTTGAACAGAACTAATAAAAAAGTCATGGTATGTAAAAAAAAATCTGAGCTAGAGGCTTTTGGTTCCGGGCCCCCTTGGGTCAGGGGCCCGTAGCATTTTGCTAGCCCTGCCATGTAGTTACGCCACTGCTTTTAGGGGAAGTAGACTGCACAGAACACATTAGCTGTTAATCTTGTGCAATGTCGATCTACCATCACTCTCATTTCATTGGTCATTTATTTAGCCACTTAATGCAGTGATAATTTTGTGGCCCAATCTGTAACACAGGTTCGGGAGCAGTGACTGTATTATTAGCTGTCATGAACATCTAGACATGCTGTTGTCTCAATAAAATCAGAAAAAATTGTGAAGACTCCGTAGTCAAGAATTTATTTCAGGTATTAAAGTATAGTCCCTCCCTATTGGGGGGGACGTGAGGGGCCTGCCGCAAGGCGGGCACTGGATGCTATATTTCGCCGGTAGGGGACTCCCAGGCCCCCTCCCCTCAGGGGAGGTCGGAGTGCCGCTGGTTATTTTTAGTTGGTATACCGGGAACCCTTTTACCGAGGAGTCCTACATACCCAGGATGGGGATGCGTAACAGCATTTTTTCCCAGAGAAAAAAAAGGTAGTAAAGTATAGGGATTCTTACCCTGGAGGGCTCCAACAGAATAATACAGTTTTTCTTCATTCGGCGGGCGAAACGCCACGCGACGCTGCAGCCGCCTGCGCCTCCCCCCACCACCAGCAGCTTACATCTGACACACATAGGAAAATTGCAAAATATCCCATCTTACGGTCTGAGGGAACTACGTATATTTATGTGGAAAATCATTCTATCTTCACGAAGATTCAACCTTTGTACTATTCTCAATTGACTTTAGGCAGCGTATATAGTTTCTTTTTAGTGGGAATAGTGGAACATTCCCGCTGTTGAAACTGGAGGGAGGGAGTGTCAGACTTTAACTAAAACCTACTTTGGTTCCTTGCGTCTGCGCTTGGGAAATGTTCTAAACAAGATCATATAATCTAAGAAATGGGGCAAATCATATTTATAATAATGAATTCGGAACTTTATTTATATTTTCTGGTGATAATATCATAATGGTTTTGAGCCCTTTGTGACTCAGGGCCAGACAGGAGTATATAGTACTAAGATATATGTATGTAGTACACTATCCGACTGACAGAACTATACCTTCGCGTGCTGCACAGACATGCCAGGGATTGGCAATTTTTACCTTTAGTTTTCTTACACATCAAGCCAAGCTCTAAGCTATAATGTTAGAACACTGTTTAGTTATTTCTATTTAGCTACTTACTTATAAGTTTTCCTGGCAGCACAGTGATATCGGACCGCATGCTTTACAAAGGGAGCGAGTCTTTTGAAGACCGCGCTCATTTGTTACACTTAATTTTAACTTTTGTAAAAAAATATCATTTCGACATTATCACTGGATGATTTTGACTGAGTAGCCAACTAGATTATATTTGAAACTAGCTTGTATTAATATTACGTACTGTAGACGTGATGGCGCAAAGGTTAAAGCACCAGCCTCACAAGTATGAGTGCGAGTTTCATTCCACGCCATGGTCAGGTATGTAGGTATGGCCCCCGGCATATTTCCTCAAAACAGACATGATTACAAATAAAACCTGGCAATAACCATAGATTAATGAAAAGCACACACAATGTAATGGGACCACTATTTTGTGTAACAAAACTCCTGATGCGCGAACTTATTCTCTTTAAAAAGAATCAAAAGCCTTGCCAAGTTATGCGCCGGCCATTGTACCAATGCAACTTACCTATACTTGTTATCTGTACTTTCCAAGTTTAATTTGGACACCAATAATTGATAAGCGAAGAAAAACATCTCGAGGGAACCTGGACAATAAAGCCTAGGATTTTACATTTTAGAAGAATGACAGCAAAAAAAATGGAGGCAATACAAGGAAGAAAAAGTGAAATAAAACCAATGCCATATTAGTCAAAATCTGTATAACATATAATAACAATATAACGAATGTATACAAAGCTCTATATTTACATACAAACATAAACGAGTCACTTTTCAACTATCACGATGTGCTTACGAAATAATATAAATACATTTTCACATTTTATTTTTCTATTACTGGCAACACTGTGTCAAAGTGGGATATTATAATCCATTTAACTCTACTGCATTTGAAATAAATATTTCGGATTTAACATGATTACTATATTTAGTATTACATATTTTTACTTTGACGATCTTATATTATCTTTAGATAATATTCTCAGTAGCCTGCCGAAATTATGCCGAAATATATTTTGGTAATATTCATTAAGGTACCTACACACAGTGCCAGCGGCAGTGCCACCGTGTTACCGGCGGTATCCGAAGCCGCCGCCGGCCGCGATATAGCAAAGGAGCATAGCCGCTCGGCATAAACTTGTCGGCATTGCAGCCGGCGTGTGTGTAGAAGCCTTTAAACAAACACTTTGTAAATGGTTATAAATACACGAAGTTCACTTATTTGTTTCTTAAACCTGAAGTTTAGAAAAATAAGTGCCATATATGTATGTATATAAAACTGTTTTCCCTTTTTTGTTGCTTTCATAAACACATATATCTAATATCTATAATTCTTAGAACATTCAACTACACAGGGTTATTACTAAAAGGAAATATTTCGAAACGATATCTATGTATTGCACTCCAAAAGTATCACAAAATACTTTGTCATTTTCATATTTTTTTTGTATGATCGGAAAAAAATATTTACTGAAGCCATTGTTGGAAATTAAACATTCAAATACAAAAACAACGAACATAAGAAAATAAATAACTTAACAAACAAAAATAACATATCAAATATTTCAATACATTTAAAAATTACAAAAAAAGATATTAATAAAAAAATACCCAGACAAAAGTCTTACAAAATAAAATACTTTTTATGAGTGATTTATAGATTTCACTGATATTTTGTCAATGATATGAAAAGTTACTCGTTTTGTATCAAAATAGTTTCAACATTTCGAGCACAATTGGACAAGCAGAATGCCTAAAAGAACTATGCGCTCATTTTTCTTACATAATTTATTATATAAAAAAAAATACAAAGGGAGACTCCAGGCAACAGTGCATCATCAAAAAGGTCATAAAAAAATATTTATATATTATTTTTGTTTGTTATTCTTTTACTCTTAAACCAGTTCAAATAATATGTAACCAGCTCATTACATAACACGCCGATTCCTTGAGCTAAGTGAAGTTACCTCACACTCGTGGCGTTCAGACTTCGTGGACTTCAGACCGACACAGCCATCTCGTTGTCTACGCGTTCACACATAGATATCGTTTAGCCAACATGTTCTGATATGACAGAATCAGTCTCGGAAGGGATTCAATATTCTCCTGACGCTTTCAGGCCCGTGATAGTACCCTTTGAGCATAAGGTGCCAGTATAGGAAGGGGAATAAGTCCTTCTTCATGTAGAACGCTATCGTACTCTCTCTTGCCTGTAACAAAATATTTTAAGTGTTACGTTAGAAATCGGAATAATCAGATAAAAAGAGAAAAATATCGCGTGTGTGTGTATGTGTGAGAGGGAGGGAGAGAGAATATTGACTTGCATATCTCAGGCTCACCTAATTATGTCACAAATTACGGACAGCATAAAATTATCAGTCACCTGTTCGAACGACTCTGCAGACGCTACTGTATACAAATTCCGTCAGTATGCAGGTGTTATATGACAGGTGTCATCAAATCATCAAATCAAAGTAGGTACTTTACACATAAAAAAGTCAGTAACCTGGTTGAACGGCAGGGTTTCTTAGCACGCTGCCGTACATGAACTTGTCAGTAAACACGCGGAGTACCTATTTCACCACTATACCTCTGTACCTATATCACCTTATCGTCTAGAAGTATAAAATTATCAGTAACCTGGTTGAACGGCAGGGTCTCTCTGACCACGCCACCATACAAGAACTCGGCCAGTATGCAAGTGTTGTATTACGTCAGCACACACGCGCAGTAGCCGCTGTACCTATATAACCTTATCATCTAGAAGTACATGACACTATCAGTAACCTGGTTGAACGGCAGCGTCTCTCTGACTACGCCACCGTACACCAACTCTGCCAGTATGAAAGTGTTTTATGATGTCAGCACACACGTGCAGTAGCCACTGTACCTATATAACCTTATCATCTAGAAGTAAGAAAATATCAGTAACCTGGTTGAACGGCAGGGTCTCTCTGACCACGCCACCGTACACGAACTCGGCCAGTATGCAAGTGTTGTATGACGTCAGCAGGGGACACGCGCCGTAGCCGCTGTACCTCATCTTGGGTTCCTCCCGCTTCATCATCGCGAGCAGGTTGTGTTCCAGAACATAGCATTGTGCCGCTACGGAGGAAAGTTTATGGTTATGAAGGATTGTAGGATGTCAAAACCTTACTTCCATACTAAGTAAATGCAGTCTGTCTGTTTGTCACGCTTTCACGCCAAGACTACTGAACCGATTTTAATAAAATTTGGTAAACATATAGTCTAGAGTCTGAGAAAGGTCATAGGCTACTTTTTTATCCGGGAGCGGAAAGAAGTTTCTTCAGGAGGCAGGTGGAACCGCGGGGTACTAGCTAGTTTACCATAAATAGGGTGGTGATTTGTATACAACATAGACGTATTGTAAAATTGAGCAAGGGTACATGACCTTTATGTTGTGCTTACGGCAAATATCCCCTGTCCGGTTAAGCAGTAAACAGCCTCCTAGGCTGAACTGCGAGTTGCCAGTTTAAAAAAAAAAAACGGCAAATGTCTATTTAGGATTACAAAACTGTACTTTGTTGATTTCTTCCATTAATTTGATTGATTGAAAAAAACAGATTGTCTGGTAGCTTGATGTGCTAGTACTTGGCATTCCACATCTTCTCTTTCCTGCCTCTATAAGAAGACTAGCCTAATCAATATCAATGCGAAATCACTTACCAATGGCCGCGGCAGTTTTGCTGTTCGGCGTGTTAATACAATCCCCAATGCCGAACACATTAGGATATGCTTGGTTCTGCAGCGTGTACATATCGACTTCCAGGTAACCGCTTTCGTCAACTAAGCACGTGTTGTTCTGTAGGAAGTCTGGCGTCCGCATAGGGGGGGCTACGTGGAGCATTGAATAGTCCATTGTTATGTCCTGGTGGAGGTAAGTTGTCGGTTATTTTTGAAGGGTTATTTATGGTAGCCTGTCTTTTTTTAGCGTTCGAAAAGTGCTGATTTGTAGCCTAAGTTGAATGAGTTGATGCCTTTTGTGGGGGGGGGGGGGGGGGGTGAAATGGTTTTTTCATAATACGTGTGAGGTATAAAAATTCTCATTTATTAGAAGGTTAGATTTGTATACGATTTGTCATTTTGTCCATCTTTGGCAGTCGTTACCCGTAACGGTCAGAATCCAGATAGTCTGACAACAAAGAGTATCGGGTTGCCCAGGTAACTGGGTTGTGGAGGTCAGACAGGCAGACGCTCCACGTAAAACTCAGCTGCATCTGGTTAAGACTTGAAGCTGACCCCAACATAGCTTAAACGCTGGTAGCTGATGAATAGCGAACCTTACCTCATCCGGGTTATCCTTATTATAGAACACAGCTTCCTTCTTATCCGGCTTGACTTCCTTCAAGACGGTCGTGTAGTTGACACAAATGTTCTTCCGTTTGACCACTTTCAGTAACGCCTCGGCATACTTCGGCACCCCGAAGATGACAGGCAGGCATGTGTTGTAGATCACGTTCGTTTTGTTGCGGACACCCGTCTGAAAGTGGGGTCGGTTGTAACAGAATGCTGAAGGGACGGTTGCGTCAGTGTTAATTATGTATTTACAGCGTTAAGAGCCTACGCAGACCGGGACGGTGTGGCAAGGGATTTTAATTTTCACTAATGGACATTCAACCGTACTGTTACAGAAATACGATATAAATTGCTATGCTTTAAAATGGTGCCGTGGCATTGAAAGCGATTTTATTATACATCATTAAAAGACTCGCCACAGGCTCCCGTGGCTGGATGCCGCGGCATACCACGGACCCCGGAGCTCGTAAGCGATATACAGCAGCGGTGCGGCAGCGGAGGTAGAGAAATGCCGCTTCTCTACCCCCGCCGGCTTGGCAAAGTGCTGGAATCCCGCGGTATCTAAGTGGCCAGTGTACGCTGACTCACGGCAAAATCCCTTGCCATACCGTCCCGGTCTGCGTAGGCCTTAAGAAGATAAGTAATGTTCTGGATATTTTTATGTTGTACTATCTTCCAGCGGTCACACCCGTGTCCCGTAGAAACTACTCTGCGCACCTGGATAAATGCCTATATATAGCCTTCCTCGATAAACGCGCTCTTTAGCTTTTAAACATAAATACATATAGATTAGTCTGCTACATTATCATTGCTGGTTACCAAGTGTGTGCAACATTTATTTACGTTTCGCCATAACAATGTTGTGAACCAATTTACACGCAAATACTCTTGGTCGTATATAATCTATTCGTGCTGAACTTTATAGCTTTTCTGTGAAATAGGAAACGGATCATAAACACTGCTGTCTGCGTATATTGTGTTTAAGTTACAAATAAGAGTGCGTCAATATACGTATGTATTTTGGTATGTATAATGCACATAAATTTATGTATACTCGTATTGCATATACTAAACAGACATAATATATAAACGAGTATAAGCTACAAAGAATACTCAAAGCCTACATCATTGTACAGACGCCAGCACATCAAGTTGCTCGAAACTATCACATTTTCCTAAACAACTTTGAGCCATATGCTTCAGCGAGAAAGTTGAAAATTTATTTAAAAAAAAAAGAAACTCATTTATAATTATATTTTATTGTATACCGTCGTGAAACTCTGTATAACAATATTTATTAATATATCATTTCTAGTGAATATAGAAAAAAAAATATGAATAGAGGAAAAAGTTCAGTTGAGTCACATTCATACTTCTTTTTATATTATGCTCATTTATTGTTACACAAGTTATGGTTGCATCATTATGTTGATTGACGTTACTTCACTAAAAGGTATAATCCCGTTTTAACGAGTATATCACATGTATTACTTTGTATACGATAGACGCTGACAGGTCAAGGTTTTAAACTAGAAGTTATTTTCTGACTTGGAAATCATCAAAACCTAATTACTAAACGACCAAACTGGGGGTCAGTCGAGGTAAGCCAGGGCTCGTCAACCTGTTGAGGCAACTAAATTGACGGTCCTTCAGATGTACTCAACCTTGAATGGTGGTACGCGCTTGAAACGTAGAAGAGAAAGACTGCCATAGTATACTTTCCAGTTGAAAAACGAGTATTTAAAAAGCTGATAAGATGACACCAATTATACCACAGTTTAAAATATTCAGTTTTAGATAACAAAACAATATATTCAGTTTTTGCACTGCGAAACCGAACATAAATGAAAAAAATTATGTGTGTATGATGTTCTAAAGATATGATCATAACCTACACCTACCTACTATTACATCGTTGCTTAATGGTATATCTAGAGGTTGCGACGTAAAAAACCGACGTATTGAGTAAAAAATACACATTTTTTACTTTATCAGGCTTAACGGTTTAGTCGTTTTGGCGTGAAAGTGCGACAGACAGACCAAGTGAGGTACTTTTGCATTTAACTATCACCTACAAAAAGTTTCATTAAAAGTTTTTTTTTTTAAGACGAGTCTACATAATAATCAATGCACAACTGCATGGTACTGGAAGTTCACAAGGAAATACCTAAATGCATAATTAACTGCGTTCTGCGTACTGCATACATACATGATATCATATTACGATAATACATGTGAGAAGATTTATTAACATTCACGTGTAAAACGAGAGTAGTGTGATATGTTTTTACGACGATTGCACGATTCGACACATACTTAGTGATAATTACGATGGAGAGAGAGAAGCGGAGATAACCCAAGGCGAATGTCCCGCTACTTTTGTAGTTTCTACAAGCGTTCACGATTGTAGAAAAACATCTTGGCTAAGTCCCCTAGCTATACATAGATTGAGATCAATCGTCACTAAACAATTGCATTTGGAACCTACTCCAGAAATATCCAATCAAATATTTTAAATAAATCTTTGACTGTCTGTTTTTCCATATAAACTCCATACAGACTCTACTTCTGAAAGGCGGATTAGCCATATCAGTTTTATTGGCGACATAAAATTATTTTTAAGGTCTGTTTCACCACCTACAAATAAGTTCCAGTTAATTCATTTGGTAGATAACTTCATACAAATTCTGTTCCATTTTTGAATTTGTTCGGTAGTTAATGTACTCACGGTAACTTGGATAATTACCAGCCAGGATTACTCATTGTAGGAATTAATCTTTCGACGCTAGGACAGTACAGACGCCAGCACATCAAGCTACCCGAAACTGTCAAATTTTCCCAATCAACTTTGAATCTATTAAGGAAATTTGTCAGATTGTAGTAGCTTGAAGTGCTGGCTGCATATCTTTGGATCTTTCAAGAAAAACACATACCTGGCTAAAGTACGACTCGGCTAGGTAGACAATCTTCTGCGGCGCTCCTGGGCATTTTATCAGCGTGTTCGGGTAGGTGAACACTACGTTGCCTTCTTTATGCTTCTTCATGTCTGAGAAGGTCTTCTCGCAGAAGTCCTGGTGGAATATCGACGATACACAGCTTGTCTTATCTTGTAACGCCGGGTACAATCCTGGCACCTGGGAAAAATTGGATTATAAGCTTCTTCGTAACACCAGGTTATGTAGAGTCTTGTGAGATATCAGGGTTTTTGTGTAGTCACGAATAGTATAAAACTAGGAACTATTTGTGACGCCTACTGTCTAACTATTGCAACCGGGACTGCGGGTTGTTCGCAAGAATTACTGCGGCCCTGGCACACAAAGACTTCCAGAAGGAATATAGTGGGTTTTAGTCAGTAAGTGTCTGACACTCCCTCCAGCTGCACCCTGAGCGGGTTATTAAATGATAAGTGGGATCCAACATTCCAATATCCAGTCCGATAATACTCTTTTGTAACAGTACAGTAGCACTACTTACCAGTTAGTCCCCTTAATCCAATTGCTCCAAAAGAATTCCCAGAACACTAATGTAATATCAATGTGTATTGACTAACCATAGACAATAACGACCAGAGCGTAGTAATAAGTGAATCTACCTGCCACGGCAAAGGTCGAGGGTTCCATTCCCGCATATGTCAAACATTTGTATGCATGAATATGGGTGTTTAACTTAGTCTGACTGTCCCTATGTATAAAACGTATGTATTTACGAAAGAAAAGTATAAATGTATGTTTAGCAGTTGTCTATTACCCATAGTACAAGCTGTGCTTAGTTTGGGACTAGATGACGTCATATCGTCGATATCACATAACTTTCACAAAGAAGGACTTTTCTGGAGACAGGAAACTCACCTTCTCATAATCATTGATGAGTCCAACGGCGATGATCAGATACTCGTAGTTGATGACGTCTCCTTGGCTGGTGATCACCTTGTGCTCGCGCGGCAGGACGGACTTCGCCGAGTCCTGCACCCATTGGCAGTTGCTGGGTAACACGCTCTCTTCGAGACGGTGTGTCTCCGCGACCGTGCCTACTCCGGCACCCACTAGTGTCCATAGGGGCTGGTAGTAATGATCCTGGAGACAAGAATTTGTTTTTAATTCTTATTTTGTAGATGCTTGAGTATTTGGGTAGAAAAGTGAGTGCAAGCCGAAATGAATAAACATTTAATTTGATACAAAACGAAAAAACTGATTAATAATAAATGAATGACTGCATTAATATATTTTTGATTGTTATATGGAACCGGTTCTTCAAACGCTACATACAGAATTGTGTCGCTGAGGGAGTTTGTTACACGGCGTATTCTTCTCAGCGACAAACGTGGTGTGGTGAACGGCGGACGTTTTTGGGTGCTATCTTTTTCAAAATTAACCGTAAAAATAGCTGATTTTCAGACTACATTCAATAACAGAGAGCATTTTGAACACATTTTTTGAAAATTTAAAAGTGTGCATGTATGCAAAATAATGATTATTGTGTGTAACAGAACCATTAAAAATGTTTACTACAATATTTAAAAATGAAACGGTACCAAAAATCCTCTGATCTTTTAACATATTCAGAAGAACAGAATCAGTTCCACATTTCAAAACGGCACGCAATATACATATACACGAGGAAAACGTTTCTCCAGTCATAATAATAATAAAACAAATAAACTCCAACCAATAATCGTAATGCTCCTAAAATAACTTGGCGATTGATTACAGTCGGTCCACGTGTTGCCGAGGAGTCTGAGTTACGGACACACGACACGCCGCGTGTGTACAAAACATCGGCATACGCTAACAGATGATGTTTGCAATCACCAGTTATGGTATGGATATCCGTGTCATACTACACAGTGCCGACTGAATACAAGCAGTTGTCCTAAGAATCGATTACACCGTGATCGCGAAATAACAATCTCAAATACGCAATGGTTAGACTGACTAACCTTTGACTTGTATAGTATAGCCTATATGTTGACACGACCTCTTAGTTATATTCATGCCAAATTTGAAGCAAATCCATGCAGTACTTTTTGAGATTAGCCCGGACATACATACACAAACAGACAAAAATTCTAAAAACTATATTTTCGGCTTCGATATCGATTGTAGATCACGCCCCAATAATTCTTAAAAAAAATATTCAATGTACAGTTTTGACCTTTCTACGATTTTATTATACGTATAGGTAAATAATTATGTTAGTTTCTGATTCAAAATAAGAAGAGATTTTTTATTTCTTCTTATTTGATCAATTGTGTACAGACGCCACCACATCGAGCTACTGCAATCTGTCAATTTTTTCTTGATCGATTCAACTCTACCGCTGAAGCATAAAATATGGCTCAAAGATGATTGGGAAAATTTGACAACTTGATGTGATGGCTTCTGTACCTACCTACATACTTCATCTTCATCAAAAAAGTTAGAAAGACGTTTAACACCTGTTTAAAATAAATGTGCATACAATTTTTCTTTAAACACGTGTCAAACGTCTGACTATTTTGTATAAGGCCCTTATTCTTTAAACATTCTAAATCCGCCAAGTAGTTTTGGTGAATTTTTCACAATGGCATTGGTTTTTTCTGTTGGGAGTGTCCCAGGTTCATAACGAATTAAGGATAGTATTCTACGTAATTATGATTAAGATTAATCATGATGTTATGTAACGTGATGTATGAGAATAAACAAGGATTTATTGAAAGTAAGTGCATATTTACTGCCCATTGTGTACTAGCTGATAAGCGCGGGGAATCACTCTTTAATGACATCGTCAATCTAAGTCGTGGTGGCCTAGTGGTAAAAGCACCAGCCTTTCGAGTATGAGGGTTCGGGTTCGATTCCAGGTCAGGCAAGTACCAATGTAACTTTTCTAAGTTATACATACTTTCTAAGTTTATCTTGGACAACAATGACTGATTAAAAGCTGAAGGAAAACATCTCGAGGAAACCTGGACTATAAAGTCTGAAATCACCAACCCGCATTGAGCAAGCGTGGTGATTAACGCTCAATCCTTCTCCATGGGAGACGAGGCCTGTGCCCAGCAGTGGGACGATAAAAAGGCTGTGATGATGAAGTGCATATTTACTGCCTATTGTGTACTCGCTGATAAGCGCGGGGATTCACGGCTCTTTAATGACATCGTCAATCATTAATCAATATATTAAAATCAATACATTGGCCTAGCATACTAGAATGGGGGCGTTGCTGTCCCTGAGAATCTGCACCGCCTATTCAAATTAGTCTGGGGACAGCATCCAGTCTACGTTAGATGGAGAGACTCCTTAATCTAGCAACCGAGGCAAACCGACAGAGGTATAATGACTAGATGTTAGACTTTCTGGTTTCTGACTACCCTTAGCCGAGACTAACAATTTAACATGCCTTCCGAAACAGGGTTACACTCGTCACAAATACACTGACCGATAGCCATAAGCCCGACTGCTTAGACTTATGCGGCTTAGCTACGAGCTCCTCAGCTCATTCCTGGGTTAAGGAGCCTAGAGCCTTCCTCAATAAATGAGCTATCTCACAGTTCGAGATGAGCGCGTTCAAGCAAACAAACTCTTCAATCTATATATTTACATATAATAAAATCGTGGAAGTGTACATTGAATATTTTCTTAAGAGAATAATTGGGGCTGATCTAAAATCAATATCGAAGCCAAAAATATAGTTTTTGGAATTTTTGTCTGTTTGTCTGTATGTATGTCCGGGCTAATCTCAAAAAGTACTGTATGGATTTGCTTCATATTTGACGTGAATATAACTAAGAGGTCAGGTCAACATATAGGCTACATATTATCACGCTACCACGTACGGGAGGGGAGGATGAATGTTTGACTAAAAGACTGAGATAAAGCAACAACTGGACTTCTCGTGAATTTACCTTGCTCGGCTCAAGGACTATCAGGGATCCTTTCGGCAGTCTCCTGGCGAACTTCGCAGCCATCGTGCATCCTCCCGTGCCCCCACCCACCACCAGGAGTTTACATCTGGGAAAAAAATATCCAAGGAGAATATTGTTGCAAAGGATAAGTATATGGTTTTTCCTTATAATTTTCTCAGAAGCATCATTCAGCAATCTAGAATTGTGCCAAGCATATTGGCAAAAGGCCAGCAAGTACAGACACCAGTGCATCAAGCTACTACAATCTATCAAATTTCCTTAATAGATTTTTCAATGATGTCGCTCAAGCATATGGTTCAAACTCGCTTAGGAATATTCGACAGTTTCGGGTAGCTTGATGTGTTTACATCTGTACAATAAAAACATGTTTCATGTTATAAATGTAGGTAGATCTAATACTTAATTGACCATAGACATCAAGACACCTACTTGTACAGTTTTCAGTATTATAGTCTTGGCTTAAATTGTAACATTTAAACCTATACTCCTGGCATAAAACATGCCTACTTTCTATGTAGCACCTGTGTCATATTCATTTTAAATGGGTTTTCCTCAACAATACAAAAACAGCTATAAACAATAAAAAAAATTACATGCATCTACTATGAAATTGCAGTATGCATCTGACAAAAAAGAATGCATTGATTCTATATATAGAGATGACTCTCACTTTCAATAGAAATTAAATTGAAAATGATACTTTATGATACACAATTTAAAGCCCATATTTCATTGTAATATTAACTATAGATAGTTTTGTAAAGTTTATTTTACTGTATTGTAATTGCCAGTAGCAGAGCTGATAAGAATGTGATAATAACAGAAATTGATATTTATGGTTTCTTTAACATAAAAAACTCTTTACTTTGTTGTTTTTGCTGTTGAAATGAAGCAGGTTTATTTACAAGTATTCCATGTTTTTAAATTAATAGCTCTGATAACACTCTTTTGAATACTATCAATTATTTATAGATCAAATGCCAACATCTACAATTCTAGATTATTAAATTTCCAATAAGATTAAATTGTTATCTATATATTATTGTATAAAAATGAATCCTTATTTCCTTCACATTTGAATGGCAGGACCAATTTAACTATTTTGTTGTTGTGTTTGTTATTGTCAAGAGAAGGTTTTTTAAAAGACAAATAAAACAGGATGAGGTCTGTCGGTTCATCTGGTATACAAGGTATTATAGTTTAAAATAACATTATGTGATGTACAGCTATATTTTTTAAGTGCCTCATATCACATAAAGGTCCTATTTAATAGCTATGTACACAATACATACTTTGTAAGCAATAATTAAATATCAGATTAGCCAAACAGCCTTCAGTTCTTTCACTCATACCTGTTGCGTATGATACATCATGTTTTTAATAAATAGGCATGAGTGTATACAAGTAACATGAAGGTACAGCTAAAAGTAAACAAAAAGTGAAAGGAACATCACTCATGATATTATGAAAAACCAATTAATCTAGATGCTGCTTCATATCATTCAAATACAGCCTGTTTTTCTGGTGAAAACAGTACTAAATAAATAGTATAATATTTAATGTAATATAGAACTAAAATAAATTGTTTAGAGTGACTTTAATCTTTCATTAGCAACAACAGTTACTTAAGTACATTTTTTATCAGTTTGTATTTATTCAGTGATATGTAATCTTATAGTTGAAATGGATATTAACTTATTTATACTCGATAGCCAAAGATGATTAAGATTTTAAAACCAACAAATAGCAACATCCATTGATTTGTAACTTTTTATCAACACCACGAGATTAGATTGGCAAATACTATTACAAAATGTATAGTTTACATAGTAATGTGACCAAATAGTATGTAGATACATAAAATACTAGTATACTCACGAATATGTAGCATTATTCACGCCAGAGACTGAGAAATTTCTAGCCATCCCCGGCGAAGAAACCACCGTTAATTTTCGTATGATATTCATGTTGCCACACAAATCACACAACGACCGCCCGGCTCTGTAGTTAACACATTAACGATGTTTCCACTCACAGCTGTTAAGTAACCGCGGAGGCGATGACTGTGCAACGGGCAGTCGCGATAATTTGTTGATATTTATGAATTTGACCTTGATGATGCTTTGACGTTACCATCTGGATTTGACCTAAAGTGACAGATGTTTGACGCAAGCTTGACAGAGGATAACAGATTCATAAGAAATAATTGGATTCGAGTTTAGCAATTTAGCTTCATTAAATTCAGAATTTCAATTATCAGATTTTATACTTAGAAAGTGAGTCCAGTTAATTTAATTAGCATACTATTCAATGTTAACAATGTTAAGCTGGATGCGTGTGCTTGGTTTTGGGTCTTTAAAGTTGGCAACTCTGTAGAATTCTTGATTCTTCCCAAAATATTTTGAAATGTCAAATCAAAACAAAAATGGCTGACGACGACGAAATTGACATTTTAGGAGATTTTTCTTTTAATTCTTGTTTTGCTCAAAATAACCAAGGAATGTGAGTATATTTATCGTAAGAACCATTTTTCTAGAACCATACTTCATAATAAATCATTTGTCCTTGTTACGCAACATTAAAACGGTTATGTTTACAATGGTTTGTTGACACCAATGTCTCCAGTTTCCATTCAAAACATTGAGAAATTAGACCAATTTAACTCTGTTTCCATTATTATTTGAGGACGAGTTTAAAAGTCTCTTATTTTCAACTTTTATTTTATGTACAATTTTAAGCATTTTGTGCAACTAATTTTCAATTGCGTATTTGTTGTGTATAGTCCTTCGTGCTCGAACCGAGAGGACACGGTGCATCCTCAGTGGCTCCTGGACTCCACAGAGACGAACTGGTACGATAAACAAACTAATAGGTAAGTCCTTGACCATCACTCATTCATCATTTCTCTGGGAGAGACCTTGTGGTGGCATTTCCATATCATTCGCTCATTTCATACACTATCAATCATTTTTTTTACTTCTAAAACGAAAAATATTATGAACAACTTTTCTTTGACTTTTTGACTAATAATGATTGTATACAACAGCTAATCCCATTAAATATTTAATTAAATTTAATATTTCTTAATAAAGGTTCAAAGAAGGTTCACCAAGGAAGCTTTATGGAAACAATTCTTTAGACAGACAGTACAATGATATACATACTGCATGGAGCTCAACAGAGAGAGAACTTCTAATGAAAGAGATGGTAATAATACTCAAAGTACCCTTATAATGACCATGCAAGTCCATTTTTTATATATATTGTAACATTATTTTCATAAACATATAAATCAAGATTTTAACCTCTTTTATACCAAGTAATATCAGTCAATACATAAAATTCTATGGGGTCTAGCCTAACATCTTTTTTTGACATACAGCAGTAGCAGATAGGCAGCTACTTTTAATATTGATATTAAATTACAGGCAAAATATGGAAGAAATGTACGAAAAATATCACAGACATTGAAAACTAAGACTGAAGCAGAGATACAGGCTTTAATTGAGGCTGAATATGGAGTCAACCTAGAGATTCCATCATTTGGTCTTGACAAACCAGAGGACCACGAGGATGTGCCTGCAGTAGTCCAAGAAGAAATAGTAACGGATGATGTGACTAGTATAAATAATGTTATTAATATGGTTACCACTGGAGCACCCACAATCACCGTACCAAAGAAACCATTCAGAAAAAAGAACACAAACTCAAAAAGTTTACTTAAACCAGATGTGTTGTTAGATAAAAAGGCTGAGTTCTTGGCAATAAACCCAGCAGAAATATTGTATGAAGATGACTTGATAATAGGATCCACAGAATCTATTGGTTCTGACTTAGACTTGACTGACATTGTGTCTAAGAATATAGTTAAGTATCAAGCGAAAGTTAAGGCTGAAAAGAAGATTGGTAATCATAGGAGAAAACAATCTAGGAATTATGATAAAGGTGCACCTAGGAATAAAAGTAAGGATTTGTTGAAAACTCCTCCCGGTAGGCAGCGGAAGGATTCTAGTCTATCAGAGGACAGTGTGAAGAGCCCTAAGATGCAAATAGTGCTGGGCTCTGGTCTAGCTTTACCAGTTTCAGAAGGAGAGCAAGTGGTACGTTTTTCTCCCTTTCCTATTGTCACAATAATAGGCAATACTTAGTGTATTGACGTATTTAGCGATGTCCCATTTTGAAGTGCGTAGAACAACTCACTGTTGATACCTGGTGTCCTACTGAGACACAAAATGTACATAATGAATAATTTGATTTGTTCTTTATTTTTTGTCATACAAAAATGTTTTGTCCAGATAAAAATAGAAAAGAAAAAAGACTCAGACCCCGAAAGCGACATAGACATAGACGTGGATAGCGACAGTGAGAGCAGCTCGCACAAGACGACGCCGAAGAAGGAACAAATCAAAGCTAATGATGAAGCTCCTATAGCTGTACCACTGAGTAAGTTCGAGCCTATGCCGAAGAGACAGAAGAAAATTAACCTGGTGAGAATATTGTGTTTCTTTGATTCTGTTGAATTAAAAAGCTTGAAATCTTTAATAATGTGTATCTCTGCAAGTCCCTTGTAATGCCAAAAAATAACTGTATGCTTTGCCACTTTGGACAGCATTTTTTAAATGAAAGTCGACTAAAGCTTTTGATTTCGTCAATCATAATTTTTTGTTTACAAATTAATAATTATGCTATTGCAGAGACCAAAACGGAGCCCCTAATGTCTACTTTATACTCGCCTTTAAATAATGTCTAGAAATGCGTAAACGTAAATTGTACAAAATCATAAATCCATCTGGTCGTGCCAGCTGGGCGTGCTACAGGGGTCAATACTGAGTCCACTCTAATTATTACGAAAATAATGAATCATGAAAATTCTGGCTATCCTTGACGCATCGGCCCTGCCATAGTGAGACTATACTGTGCCATAAAAACACATCTAAACATTGACGTTCATAATATTAGTCAGATTGACTAGGCAAGACAGATAACGAGAGGTTGCGAAAATTCAGTCATATAAGGCGTTGTGACAGGACGGCGGTGGCGGCTACACGATAATGCACACGGAGGCAGGCGACCTGTTCGCGGTGGGCGCGGAGCCGCGCCGCGTCCGCGTGTCGCGGCCTCCGCCTGTGCAGCTACTGCACTGCCGACTCTATAATGCTGATAAACCGGTAAGTAGCTGATGTACCAGTGTGTCAATTTACTATTCAGTGTACCAAGAAGTATTTTGTTTTTAATGACTACTTGAAACTTGTATAGGTTTTTTCCTTAATGGGAATGGATTTTGTAATTTTTTTTTGACATATTTGATATAGCATTGGGACTCATAAAGTTGAATTTACGTAACACTTTCCGACAGAAAAAGACTGAGCACTGTGTAGAAAACTAACATAAACATTTTATTTGTCTTGCAAAAAAAGCTTAAAACTTATTTTTGTAATTCTCAGGCGCCATTCGACGTTCGCATGCATGTATCAACTCTACTCTTAATGGATGGTCACGCGCACACATCTCGCGGAGAGGTGATGGGACTTTTAGGAGGCAACGTCAGTGAGACGGTCAGGCTAGCACTCACCATCACCACATATCGTCCGGCAGCGGCTGCTGCTGGCAGCACCCACTGCGAGATGGACCCCGGTAAAATATATTATAATAACGTGTTTACTGTATGAGCTGACCCTAAAGTATATCAGATAGGAAATTAAGCAATATGGAGAATTTTACCTATAGTACCCTTTTAGTATTTAGTTCTTATATTTCGAACTAGCTGTCCCCAGCGGTCACTGCTCCGCTCCCGTGGGTCTTAGCGTGATGGTATATAGCCTATAGCCTTTCTCGATAAATGGGCTATCTAACACTGAATTATTAATTTTAACAATTTTTCAAATCGAACTAGTAGTTCCTGAGATTAGCGCGTTCAAACAAACAAACAAACTCTTCAGCTTTATAATATTAGTATAGATATGGTGAAGTCAGTGGCAGTCTGGGGAGCGACAGGAATATTTTTACTTGACCTTGAGTATATAGAAATAGTATGTGTTGTCAGTGTCGCAGGCGGCGGCGGCGGAGGGCGTGGCGGCGGGCGGCGGGCGCGTGTGCGGCTGGCACCACTCGCACCCGCGCTTCGCGGCGGCGCCGTCGGCGCAGGACCTGCGCACGCAGCGCGCGCTGCAGCGGGCGCTCGAGCGGCCGCGCGCGCCCTTCCTGGCGCTCGTCACCGCGCCGCACTGGCCCACCGGCCGCACCGCCTCGCAGTACCGGTACGTGACGTCTGCGGACTCAAGCCGACAAGTTATTCTGATTGCTAAATAGCAATATCACATTCAAGTGTATTTTTAAGTTTATCCATAAAACCTTTCGATTAAGCTCCTTGCATCCTCTATTTTGGATGGAAAAGCCCCTCCGCTGTGGGTGCAACAGGAGTATCAGATTTTAACTGACTGAACCCACTTTTTTTTCTCTCCGAAAACCTCTTTATGCCAGGACCGCGGTGACTCTTACGAATGATCCCGCAGCCGCGACAGTCCTTGCACCATCTGAGTTAGCACTTTAGAAACTGAAAACAATTTTAAACAGTTAAAACGTTCTCTTCCACAGTTGCTTCCGTGTTGACGACGACGACAACTCGGACCTGCCCACCGGCTTCCAATTCAGCGTGAAGTTATTAGCAGATCTCACCATCGACAACTTAGCCGGTTTCCTTCAAGAGTTGCGTTCTGTTATGATCGACAACCTCGTCAGCAATGAGCTCAGTGTCGATGTCCCAAGCGATGTCTGTCCTCAGGCCGGCATTACGTATTTGGAGAAGGTAAATTAGCTTCATAGCTTTTGTTGCTTATGTCAGTGTTACTAGTTTCTGCTAGCGGTTTCACACCCGTGGGACTTCACGAACCCAGATAAAATGTAGACTGTAGCCTTGATCAATGAGTTATCAAACACTAAAAGACTTTCAAAACGGACCAGTAATTCTCTAGAACTCTCAACCTCAGATTGGCGCGTTCAAACAAACAAACTGTAGCTAATAAACAAAAGAAGGTCCCATAACTTTCCCATAAAGAAGGTAATTTGGATAAACCCTTCTCTGTTTTGTCTCCCTGTATTATTGGATCATCCTAATACTATTATAAAGGCGAAAGTTTGTAAGTATGGATGTATGGATGTTTGTTACTCTTTCACGTAAAAACTACTGAATGGATTTGAATGAAAATTTACCACAATATAGCTTATACATCAGAATAACATATAGGCTACTTTTTATCCGGGTATGGAAAGTACTTCCCTCAGAAAGCGGGTGAAACCGCTGGCGGAAGCTAGTTTATAATAATTATGCTGTACCTTTCTCCAGTTCATATGCAGTGCATCACATCACATTCGGTCCGCGGGCTACGAAGAACACGACCCTCTCGTCACACAGCTCATACAAGGAATTAGAGATATTTTCAGATAGAAACTGTTACAAAAAGGTTTTTAAAGATTTTTAACCTACTCTGTAAATAAAGTGATTCACAAGTCAGTATAACAGAACTAGTTAATGTCGGAAGAATATGTTCTTTGTTAAAGAATTGTTTACTTACCACGTTACAAACAACTAACGGCATAAGTTGTTACCTGTATTATATAATTAATTTATTTCAATCCATGTTTATAGTCACTATTAATGACAAAAATGGGGAATATGCATGTATTTTTTTTATTCACTAAATTAATACACTTTTAGCTGTAATAAATAAATATGAAAGAATTTTTAAAATATTATTTATCGACAAGAAGTTATAAAACTTCAAAACTGCTAATAAGAAAGAGAAGTCCGAGTGTAAAATTTACGTCACAACTACACACGCCCGTTGATTGTCTGTCAGGCTGTCATTGAATATGGCGTTTTGGTGAGAGGGACCAGGTATACTTGTTTAAAATGGTTATATCTCGTTTGTTTTTCTTTGATTTCGATATTTTTTTCACTGTTAGTATTCTATTTTTGTATATTTATTGATAAACTAGTTAAATTGCAAATATTTTTTCATGCATATTCCCCCCACTGGATGTCACATCACAGGGCATAGTCTGTGATTATGTTCATAAGAAAATTAACAAAAGTGTAGATATTACCTTCAATTTTGATGAATTCATTCTGTTATGCATTCTATTATAGATTTTTTTTTTCATTTGTGACTAGCGATCTTTATCTTGGTGCCTTAATTTTTTCTACTTCCTTAATTTATGAGTAAATTATTGTATAATATTTTAAAATTTACTTACAAGTGATTAGCAAGACAATAAAGTGTGTAATACATGAATTATTTAATTTGTTCAAACCTGTGGTTTACACTATAGACTAGTAAATTCGTTTTATTTGTGGATTGGTTTAAAATTATTATAATTTCGTTTAAGTGAAACTTTTCGATAAAATGGTAAAGAAACTTATCTTTTTCCATGATCCAGTATTATTTATTTATAAGTAGGCGCTTTGTATACTGCATGGAGCTAGTGTGGCTAGGTTGGTGGCGGCCCCACAGGTCGACAGGCGCAGTCGATGACGATTTACTCGATATGACGAGTTCCTCAGTGTTTCGGAAGGCAGGCTATAATTGTAGTTCCAATCCGACATATGGTCGCCAGAATGTCTGATCAACAGTCTTACCTAGAGGAGTAGAGGTATAGGGTTGTCCAGATAACCTAGTTTGAATGCAGATAGGCAGTCACTCCATGTTAAACGCCGGTACTAAGCTGTATTCGGTTATAATGGATGCTGACCCCAACAAAGTAGGCAGAGGCGCAATATGTATACAAAATATAGTTATAATTTATTGATTTGTATTGTAATAATGAATACAATTGTCTACAGGTATTTTCTTATCCTTCTGTATATTTTACAAATTCTCTTCGTAGGCTTGGAATTATTTATTAATGTTTATATACGTACGAAGATTATCTGTACTTTAAAATTGTGATTTTAATAAAAAATATCGATTCAAGGCCTTTTTTATTTTCTTAGAGCTCGTGTCATTATTACAAAATACGAGAAAATACGTCTCATTTCAAATAACCTAAGGACATTTAAAAATTTGCTTGTGATTCTAGTAGATCATAACATAAGCGTACCAGCGTCGAGACCTACTTCGAGTGGTTAGGTGTCAGGGCTCCCATTCTAGCTGTCTGGCGCCCGTCGCCATACGTCGGGACGCCTAGCGTCGTGCCGTCAGTCGTCGAGACGCCCAGCGTCGGGACGCCCTACGTCTAGTAGTCAGTCGACAGGATGTCAAGCGAGGTCAAGCGTCGTGGCGGAAAAGTTTATGTCAAACATTAAGACGTCAGGCGCCGAGCTCAATCTAACAAAAAAAAAACAGTCTCTGATGAGGGAGCAAGATAATACAATCCAGTCTAGTGCAGGAGTAATGAAAGGCATGATGATCTATGTATGTGTAGGCAATACTATGGTGCATAGCATAGGGATTAAGAAATATGATTTGCAGTTTCAGACTTATTCAAAACCAAAATAAAAATCAAAAGCATATGGCACAGTTCCAGTTTATTTTTTAAATGTTACATGTGCTAGATAAAAAAATAATACAGTCCGATTAGTGAAATTCTTTTACTATTAACCATCGACCGCTGACGAGCAGGCGGCCGTGTGTCGTATCGTTGATGAAATTAATACTTAGCTTTTATTACAAATCGTTTATCTTCACATTCGTACACTCTAAATTGGAAAACATTATATTTTTTACAATTTTAACAAGCATTTAACCGATATAGTTTTGAGCCCTTGGCTAAGTTCTGCAGGTATCGACTTAATTTTCAAGTCAATCATCTTTTCTGTGTATGTATCGACAGTAACAGATGCATATAGAAGTCGACACGCACAGATATGCCTCTGTTGGACCTTTTTGGTAGTACAAAGGTACTTTTACACCGAAAGTGCCTCGTATAATATAATTTAAAAACGATATAGTAGTAATTCATCTATTTATACAGTCATATTGTCAAATGGCCGGGCGTCGCGCGGTCTCCGTTTACTTACTGGGCATTACAAAAATGTACTGCGCATCAAACATAAAATATAACGATTTATTTACAAACAGTAAAGATGTGAAGCAACACCGAGCTGCGATGCACACGAACCTACGGCTTTAGACGAGTTGGCAAGGTTTCTTACAAATAAATGGAAAACACACTGGCAGTGATAAAACAATGTTGTGTTGGCACAACACAAAATTATAAATTTGAGCGACGTCTAAAAGCCGAATAAATGGCATTTTGGGATTCCTATCAATATTTATTAATAACAAACATTCTAACCTGAATGGAGTGGTCATCTAAAGCATAAGTCACCCAATCGTGATATTTTGTGTTTGATGGTAGGCGTCACAACGCAACCTTAGGCAATAAATAAAAAAAAATGATTTGTTTAATTAAATTAATAAAAAATAAAGAGTTCGAAACGATCGTAGCGTTACTTCTATATTTACAATGTGTTAACTTACAACTAATTAGAAGCATCAACTATGAAAATTTTTATCAACATTGAAGGCACATGATTCCGCACCCGATTCTCGTCATATATGTGCAAACATTAGGTGCACTCTCCGCTGGCAACATTCCTCTGTACTTCTATTTTACATGGCAACACTGCAAGTTATATCGTCTGTCGAAACTTTGTAAAAAAAGGTTGAATGGTTAAATTAATTTAAATATTATTCCAATGTGGGATAATTGTGGTTATAATTAGTGAATATATGTCACACAGTATCAGTGAGTTTTGCAAGAAGTTTGGACAAACAATACAAGCTGGACTGTTGGTACATAATGGACCGGACGTGACATGCTAACTTACACAGTATTATACAATAAGCGAAATAAGTACTGGTATCGAACCGTCCGCGTCGCACGACACTCGCTTCGAACAATTTGTTAAAAAGTAGATAAACATGAGATAATTTCGTAATAATAGTTCGGTGATCAAGTTTCGTGCAACGCAGACGTAGACTAGTAATATAATTGAAGTTGACTTAGGAAACTCAGTCTGGCAATGATAGTATAGCAAGAATGTGGCCCAGTCGCTGATGCAGTTGAACTTACATTATAGGAAATTGGAAGATTGTTAGGAGACTAATAGCAGCCTTATGAGATACTTCGACGGTCATGAGGATCGATTTCACTCTCGGTTTTATAGAGAACGTAGTATGAAAGCAATCTTCATTACTAATCAGGTTTAAAAGGTAAAAAAAAGGTTCAAAAGATACTAAAAGACGTCAACTGCGCTCAGGACTGAGCCGGCTAAGACCGGTCACGTTACAGAATAAACATAAATTTATTCTTACAAACTATTTCGCTAATTAGTTCTATTCACAGCTGCGGAACGGAAATTATTTATATAAAAACATGTCTCCACTTAAAAGTGCAGTTTAATTCATTACAATGATATTTGATTGAGATCCCGTCGTGCGTACGATAGTTTTGTCAATAATTTTGAATTGAACGGCAAACTGGCAAAAACCATGCTGGTGACTAGCGTTTCACACATGTAACGATTATAATAAAACTTTTCGATTCGATCAATCGGTAATTTCGATTGTACACCCATTTTATAAACTAATTGTACTTTATAGTAAATGATGAATACGAATGAGCCAGCCACCAGCATACTTTGCGCCATTTCGGTAAAATTTCATTCTCCCATCACAAATAACGAATCTCCAATTTCAACGAAACTATATTTTATATTTAAACAGAACACGTCATTTTACATCTAAAATATTAATTTAAAAATATACAAACTAAGCAGTCATTCATGTAACACTAGGAATATAAAAAAAATGTTTGCATACCGTCAATTTGCGATTTAAAAAAATATCGTACAGTAGTAAGCGTACTCAACTAGCTCTTAGTAAAAAAATAATTAAAATTAATTAAAAAAAAAGCTTAAAGAGTCAATGAGGAACAGAATTTATACAATGTCGCGCAGATATACCTGTTACGATGAGACTTATCGTAATGTTTTTTAAAATAAATAATTTATTTAATATTCTATAGCCGCCCTGCCGTCGCTGTACAGTCATTAAAAGTTTATTATCTGATTTGGATAACTTAACTTATATTGTTTATAATATAAAATGAAATTCAATGGCTAACATATAACAATATACGTGTGACAGGGCGACACGTAGCTCACTGGAGGTGACACATTCGCTGCACACCGCTGCACTGACTGACAACTTTTATAAACGATTAGCATTTAAAATATAATCGATGTATAAATAATCGTATCACTCGATACACGTACTTCTCTAATTGCAAACACCTTTCACACGGCGGTACAGATTTTAAGCTTTACGTCGTATCAATTTTAGCGCCACAAAAACAAAAGTACACATTTTCTATCGATAGAAATATATAGAATAAGAACATGTTGAAAGGTCATTGCATTTGACCAACTGGAAGAAAACGATATTAACTAAAACGTAGATTATGGTGTCGTTTAGTTTTGTAGCGTCACAACTGAATTGTATTACTGGTAAGATTGACATTTATCGCACAATAAAATCGAAATAAGAATAGGACAGTAACTCTGTTCGAAATATCAAATTTAACTTAGCAAACCTTTGCTCTACATAAAAGTCAAATTTCCTACACAAAAATATACTACAGTTTGTTTTCAAGACAAAATAATCGATCCTACTCTTATTCTGTTAATATAGCAGGTGTTCACCACTTTTGGCACTATTAACGAGATTTAGAAAAACCATTTGCGTCTACGTAATCAAACAATTACTGGTAAATGGCGTTTATGCGTGGAAGTTGTGATAATCTACGGTTGTTTTACAAATAAAACGGTAGGTCTCTACGTAAGTATGATGACGTCAGCAGTCCCAGTGTGTCAGCCCAGTGGCGGCACCTAGTCGATGCTCTTGACCCTGGCCATGACCTTGCCCTCGAACATGGGCAGCGTGTCCGAGTCGCTGCTCACCTCCTCCTGGATAACGGTATCCAAGTCCGCGCAGTTCGTTTTGAAGAAGTATCTGAAATAAGTAAAAACAATTTTATATACACTATATACTAAATCTACATATAAACATAGTACATCTTTGGCAGTCGTTACGGGTAGTCAGAAGCTAGAAAGTCTGACAACAAGTAACCAATACAAATTCTTTACAAATGGGTATCAATTTCCAAAAGTAACGGTTGAGGAACCAATCCTCAAATAGTATGGGAAAAGGCTCGGATGTGCATGTGTCTAAGCTAGTTCCTCGCATCCGGATATATTAAATTAGTTTTTTTTTTTTTTTTGACAGTTGTTGCGCGAGGCTTATGAAAAAACACTAACGTCTGACTTGATAGATTCAAAGATCAAGTTGGTAGTGTCTTATAGGTAAGTTCAGTAGCCTATCTTCATCGTCATCATCACAGCCTTTTTATCGTCCCACTGCTGGGCACAGACCTCCTCTCCCACGGAGAAGGATTGAGCGTTAATCAACACGTTTGCTCAATGCTCCTATTTTACAAGCGATTTAAACATGGCTGTCTAAACGTATATATGTTCAAATGACGAAGACGAAGTACAGATAGGTGTGTACCTATAGTTGCCCTTCCTGGGCAGGTAGTCCTTGAAGGTCTTGAGCGTGAGGGGTGAGGCGGGCACGCGCAGGCGGTAGGGCACGGGCTCGTCCAGGAACGTCACCACCACCACCGTGTGCTCCGCGCCGCCGCTCGTGCTGCTCGACTTGCTGCCGCTGCCGCTGAGGGGGAAGCCAATCATCAGTCATTGCTTTGTTATTGGCACATACACTGTTATACTTAAAGTTTAATTAAGTTTTTAATTGAGTTACTGATAATTATGTTCGGTTACAGAATGTATTATTATTACCCTAGCTCACCTAAGCAATGTTTAGTTTGTAGCTCATTAATGTATTATAAGAAAAGCTTATATTATATTGAAATACAAATAATGTATAATGTAACAAATAGTACATATTTTTACACACACAGTAATTTGTCACACATCTATTTTTATCGGTCTGTGTCGGATTATTATTTGTGTGTGAGCATAAGATATGCCAGTAATTAAATAAACAGTGACTAGATGCGGTAAGTGTGCAGTGTGAGAAAGTTACCGCGTGGCGCGAGGCAGCTTGTCCTTGCGGCGCAAGTCGTCGCGGTCGGCGGAGGAGGCGCGGTCATGGCGGCGCTCGAGGCGCTCGCCTTCCGCCATCCACAGCAGGATGCGCGGCTCCACGCCGCCCTCCGACACCACCGACACGCCGCTGTCGGTTAACTCCGTCACTGTCTTCTTCGAGAAAGATCTGAGGGAAGATATATGGTTAATTAGTAGTTTGTTAAGTAAACATTAAAAAAATATATATAACTCTGTTACTTCTGACGGTCTGGTAAAAGGACATGTCCGCTTTTTGTATGGACGTTGGTTTTTTATTCCGAATAAAATTTAACCAACATCAATGTTTATTCATATAAAGACGACAAAAATAAGGAACTTAGAACCACTGAAATAATATTTTTAAACCCCTCCATTTTACAGAAAATTCAAAACTTAATAATTGAAGTTATTATTATTCTTTTAATTGCTGGCAACCCTTAAAAAGGGTAGTTTTTATTTAAAGTATCACCACACTGGGATAATGTTATATTTGACTTTAGATTATAGACCTATAGATGACTAGATGTAACCATAAGACTGTAGGCAAATGTGGAAATGAGGAGCATATATACGAAAATTGAGATTGAGACAAAACATAATATTCTCTGTCGCATTCGGCGTGCCGGGTTTTGCTCGGCCAACATTTAAAAGTTGGCCCAAACAAAGTCCTGGATCTCTATCACCGAGAGGTCGACTAAGATCATTTTTTATGTTTTTTGTTTTATGTTTTATGTTTTTAGTTTCGACAATTAAGTTCTAGTTTTAGTGTATATAATTATGAGAAATAGACTCCTGTAGTTGAGTGTTTAGTGCATTTTGAGTTTGATAGTGCTGTCTATGTGCAGCCACGTGAGTGTTCCATCTATAGGTATTATAATCTAAGTATTTGACAGAACAAATTATTTATCTGTCACTGACAATAGAGATGGGTCAACTTACGATTAGACTCGCTTCAGGTTAACTCGAATTGAAATTCATGTGTTTCTGTAGTTTGATAGTAACAATTTTATTATTTTATGTATCAGGTATAAGAGAAGACCATTTGTTTTCCGAACCTATTTTTCATTAGAAAATATATAAAATAGTAGAATAAACTTCTAACATAAGAAATCAAACTTGCATGCGGTGTTTACCTGTAAAGATTGTGCATTTAGTTTTTAAGTTTTGATTTTATTTTATCTGTGTACCTACATATGTATCACTGAAACAATAGCTGGTAAAACTAAATAAATAAATAAACTTAGTGGATAAATCGATTTCATTTGCAGGAAAAATCGATTCTTCGATTAATTAATCGCACCCCTATCGGCTCCCCTGCCGTTACAGTATCGTTCGTCCGCTATAAGAGTGCTTTATTATTATCATTGCGCTTTACAGATTTTTCCGATTTAACTGACTTGAGCTTTTCACAACTGATTTTTCCACTTAGCACATGATTGTTTTATAAACCTGTGACAAACAATTATGATTTTTCGTACCGATATTTGATATTGCACGTGACGAGTATTAGACCAATTATTGAATTTATTTATTTCTCAAAAATACCAACATGATTGTACTTAATCATATTTCGTTAGTGAATAGCAGACAGTATAAAACAGACATCTTGCTAGCTCGCCAAACAAGAAAAAAAACATATGTTTATTTATGTATTTTATTTACAGTACGAATCGCTTGCATGAGAACAATAAAACACTGAAGCTTAATATTAAACAGTTTTAAATATAATTTTCGAAAGGCTTTTCATCCACTCATCTTGATTTCCAGTCGAATAAAATCTCAGTTTATATCAACAATGGTTCTGATCGGTAGATAACATTATTATTCATTTTCTTCGGCTGATTATAAGCTCTTATGTAGTATGATGAAACATGCATTTCTTTTTGACTGGAGTCTAAGTAAAATATTGTAATTTACACGTGAACAAACTCGATATCCTTGCGCAATTCCAGTTGGAAGATTGTGTATTTTCTTTCTATGTTCTGCTGACAGTTAGTAACTGTCATAAATTGACAAAGAAAAACTGTCCTCCTATGTCAATTTTACTTTTTTTTGGGGTGCGTTCGATTTCCTAGCCTAGATAAATCTTAAGGTTTGTTAGTTTTAGGAGTAAATTCCCACTATATTGGAAAAATATTTTTTCGGAAATTGGAGGGCTTTAAAAATGTTTGATATAGTCAGAAGCCCTAAGTTTTGACGTGTCTATTCAAATATATATACTTTACCGTGGTTAAAATTATTCAATAATAAAAAACCATTTCTGGACATGTCCTTTGTTATAAGTTTATATAATTCGTAAGTGTATCTCCAACTCCATGTGAAATTCAGGTTTATATGAGTATTGGGCAAATTCGTTTGTGATATTTCCATGGTCCTAAGTGGGTGTGAGGGGGATGTTATGGGCAACAGTGATGGCACAGAGGGCTGTTCCCAGTACCTCCGAAAAAATCCCATATATGGCTAGATGGAAGCCATGTGACTGAGCGACCTATTCGCAAATCATTTGTTCAGCGGGACAGACGTACCTGCGCGTGAGCGAGTGCGGATGGTGCAGCGAGTCGGGCGGCGCGTCGTAGTGCCCCGAGTCCGCCGACAGCGCGGAGGGCGCGCGCCGGCCCGCGTGCGCCGCGTGCGCGTGCGCGGGGTGGTGGCGGGGCCGCGCGCGCCGCCCGCCCGGCGGGGACGCGCCGGGGGTGCGCTCGGACCACACGCGGGACACGTGCTGGTCTGCAATACGTCACATATATTTTAAACACTTAAATGAATAGCACCACGCTGCACTATATGAAAATATTACTGCAACATATTTAGTTCTGAATAATCTGAAAGTTACCCGAATCCGATCTATTTATTTAAGATGAAGAAACGTCACAAAGTCTATAATTATAAATGAATGAGGAAAATAAATCTGAAAATGCAAGTAACTACAAAAACCCATGACACAATTTCAATCCCAACTCTAATCGCCCAATATTTACGAACAGTATGCCCCAGTATACTAACCGAGTATATCTTGATCGTTGTCATCATCAAGCTGCAGTTTCTCTCGTATGGCAGCCGCCACTAGCTGCGGCGGGAGCGCCTGACTGGACGCCTCTTCACCGTCACCCTGTAACCACACGATACATTAAGGAACTTTCATAAATGCCTCTACACATCATACATTATTATTAACAATCCCATCTTCGTCAATACTCGTACTAATGGCACGACATCTTTGGAAGTCTAAAAAGCCACTAGAAGAGGTCAGTAAGATTGGTGTTGTGACCCGTAGAGCCAAGGTCTGCCGGCGTTACGGGTTGTTCGCAAGAGTTACAGCAACCCTGACCCCCTTATTATAAAACGTGGTCTTATATAAAGGTACCGCCTTTAGTGCTAGGTTTAAACCATCTTCTTGAATCACGGCTCAATCTTAGGGTAAAACCCTGGAACTCCCTCCAGCTGCACCTACAGCGGGAGGGGAGATTTGCTGATTTCCCCTCCGTGATAAAAGATAGTCAGATGCACCTGTTTGCAGTGGAAACTTAATTCATCAGTGGGTAAAGGTTTTTGTGTTACCTCAGCGAGGCGACGTTCTAGCCGCTCCTTGGTCTCCTGGTCGCGGCGCAGTCGCTCCAGCTTCTCTATGAGCAGCGGCGCGAACTCCGCCGGCGGCAGCACGCGCAGCTGCTCGGCCTGCACGCGCCCCGTGCGCGGGATCATCTGGAGTTACATACGTATGATAATTGTTGAGATTAAAACATAAATACTTTTTAGTAAACGACAGATATCTATATTTTGTTCCATATATTCTGTCTTTGGCAATAAACCGTTCGAATCAGTTTACTAATTTATTTATTTTCTTCAATAATATAATATTTGGATGGACGAAAATTATTTATAAATATGTTTTATTGTTTTTGTATTTTTTTACAATAATATTAAAAAAAAATAATACAACGTGTGAAAAATAAATAAATTGTACGAGTACAAGAAAATATGGATGAGAAAATCTTGTCGGTTTATTTTAATGAGCTCGTATACGTTAAAACTGTCGATGGATTTTCATAAACCTGACTATACCTAGCGTTTAAAAGATTGTTGACATTCATAAAAAAAAATACCGGCCGAATTGAGAACCTCCGAAGTCAGTTAAAAAGTAAATTTATTTCGGGATTATGAATTTAGTATTTTATAGTTACAAAATACCAACGATAGTGTTGCCATGTTACAGAATTTTGCCATTTTTTGGCAAATTACAGTACCCTACTACGAATACAAATATGTTAATCTTATTTTTGCTTTGATTACCACAAACATTTTATCCTTTATTATTTTGATTGAGAACCTATAGCGACCCGGGATCCCTAATCTCGTATACGTACGTTTCTACTGAAAACTTCGCGATCAAAGGGCGGCACTTGACTGCAGTATCAGAAAAAATAAATTGATCATAGTTGCAATTTGTTTAATATCGATAATAAAAGTCAACATTGCGATTCGTCCGTGCCTTATCTCTCTTTCAACTGCTGTATTTTTAGAATACAAACCGTAGGATATAAATTGAAAGATTTAATTGATAACTGGGTATTTCTAAAATCATCATAATAAATATTTTTTCGTGAGAACAGGTGAGTTCGACAAAATGTGAGTACGTCATGAGATTGAAGGATGCATCTGTGTCTATGGTATAGTTTATTTTTAGCTAATCGATTAAAAGCAGTCGTATAGTTCAACATTAAGGAGCTGTTAAAATAAAATAAGAATTTTTCAAATCGATCTTGGAGAAATCAAGTTACAAACTCAAAAAAGTAAACCTCCATTTTTTTCGTCTTCCAGTTGAAGAAGGTTTAAATTCTGATATCGGTGTTTTTTTTTTTTCAAAATAATATTTATGGCATTCATTTTTGTTCTAGTTATTCTCACCATGGCAGTATCCTGCTCCTTGTTGATGACGGCGTGGCGATCGAGCCCGTGCAAGCGCGGTCGATGTCGGGACTCGCGAGACTCGCGAACGTTCCGCGCCGACATGCCATCGCTACGGAGATAGAAGATACGCCTTAGTGTGTGTGCGACGGAGAAGATGGTATCGATATAGTGATGGACTTATTTCTGAAGTATCGACTTAATTCTTTTATCCGAAATTGTTTTCATAATTGACATTTAGTAGCTCGAATTGTTAAAATTAATTATGAAAGTATTGCTTCCATTAAATTTTGAAAACATTGAAATAAGTAAACTTAAAACTTGTAACACTGAAAATATGCTTTGTAACTAAGAAAATCACTGTAAACACAAAAAAAAATATCAATAAACAAATCGATTCTTATGTTAGTTAGTCATAAGGGTTTTCGATCTGATGCAAGTTATTGCGTATCACACGGATGGGGGTACAAATGGTAAATTAGTTGCTATAAAAAAGTAAGCAGTTCTAAAGCTCAAAGATACAGAAAAAATCTAATTAATAAAATCTAGTACTATGGCAATAATTACATCGATATTACACTTACTTGGTTGTAGTTTATCATCTCTTCTTAATTGATATAAAAGGGGAAAATGTTATCCCGCGTTTGACACGTGTCCACTGTGGCGGTCGGTGTGTACTCGGACAGTAACTACGTAAGTGATACTCACACGCTGCTGCCGGACAGCGAGACGGCGTCGGAGTCGGTGCGGCCGCTGCTGAGGCTCGCGCGCTCCGAGTCCTGGCGCGACGCGGGACAGTAGCCCGCGTACGACACGTGCGCACTGTACACGGACCGCTTGCGGTGCCTGTGCCACCCGTGTCATACAGGAGACGGGAGTGGTTGGAGGATGATGGGACGGATATTTTTAGGAAATAAATCGGATAGGAAATCAATATAAGTGGAGGCAAAATGAGATTATGAATATATTTAGGATTATTTTATCATTTTCAATTTCAAAAATATAATTTTATTATTTTTTATGATAAAAAAATAAGTAGGATTAGTAGGAAGAATTTGGTAGGATTTGGGGATTGGTATCGTATATAAACGTGAGGTGGCAAGACAGAGCGTTTAGCGTGTAATGCGGCGAACGCAGCGAGCATGCAGCGCGGAACAAAACATGGGGGCAAACAATACACGGGTACGTCAGTCAAGCTGTGGGAGCGAAACCAAACGGTATAGCGGTGCTGGATCGCTCATGCAGGGGTCACACTTTATGATTTCTTTACAAGGACGGACTGCTGAGGACTTCATATCCTTTCTTTATTAATTTGGATCTTGGAATGACTACTATAAGGTTCAATTTGCAATGGTTTATGGTCAGTTTGAAATTTTGGTGATTTTAGTCCTTCAATACAATCCGCCCTGTTTCTTACATGATGGATGTATGCTTTGATACGTCAGTTATAAGTAAAATACCTCGTTTTTGGAGAAATTTTGAATTTTGGGTTTTGAATTCTAAGTTAAAATGCATAATTAAAAATGTATCTAATAAGAGCCAAATTCTAATAATAGAAAGATAGGTTTTGTACTTCAAACTACATAATAATAATAGAAAAACTAAACATCAATTACAACTACTGCTCTATCTTACTAAAATAAGTACAAAACAACAATTAAAAAAAATACATGTATTTGATAGCGTCCGAAATAACTTGACCAGTCTGAAGAGTATGTTTTAGTAACTTCGGACTAGTCAAGAGATTCCCTTTAACATGACAATATTATAATCAAATACATGTTTTTTCAGTATCTGACATATGTGTGTGTATGTAGAGCGAGGTGTCGTGTAAGGAGGTAAGGGCGTGCACTCACGGCGCGACGTCGGAGTGCAGCCGGCGCGACTGCGTGGCGAGCAGCGCGTCGTGCGTGAGGCGCGCGGGCGGCCCCGCCGGCGCCAGCTCCTGCCCCTCGTGCAGCGTCGCCAGCCCGCCCACTGCGCCCTGCTACCACAACCACTTCTTATAAGCCCACGTGTGAAAAACATAGTCACGCAGTTCCGACAGATATTTAAAAAAAATAAGTTTCCACCTAACAAATTTAAAATACATAAAACAATAAAAATGTAGCGTAATGTAGTTTTTGTGCTCTGTCAAAAATGATCAAGACAATTAGTTCCGTTAAATTAATAAAAATCTGTCGAATTTTCAAGTAAAGATCTTTATCTTGTTTATTTGCAAATTTCATCAAATATTTCAAATTTTAACCGGCTTCCGAAAGGAAGAAATACTCAATTCGGTCGGTATGTTTTTTTTTCTTCACAAGTTTATTCATATAAACCTACTTTCAGAACTTAAATATTAAGGGCCAATTTCACGATGTACAAATAGACACTATCTACCGATTAAATCCAAAAATAGAACAAAATGTGTATGAAATTATCTACCAAAAAGAAACTAAGTAACTAAAACTTATTCGTAGGTTGTGAAACAAGGCCCTAAATATCTTTAATATCTAACTACGTCATATAGTACCTCTCTGGGCGGATGCGGCGGCGAGGCGTCTGGCGAGGACAGCGGCTGCGTGGCGGCGCTCACGTACGACACGTACGCGTCCGACCGCAGGAACGACTGGTACGTCGTCTCGGTTATCGCACGCGTCACCTGCGATCAAATCGAACCGTGAATGGCTTTCTTTTTAGGGGTTGGATTTTTTTTCTTTTAAGTAAATCAGCTGTCTTGGATTTTTTTACAGAATTAATTAAAAATATAATATTAATATATTTTTGTTTTAAATACCATGTACGCCAGCACGACCACCTACTACTATCTGGAAAATTTCCTTAATAGATTTTCAACTTTATCGCTGAAGCACATGGTTTAAAGTTGATTAGAAAATTTGACAGTTTCGGGTAGCTTGATGTGCTGGCGTCGGCCGACTATATTAATTTGTGTAATGATACCTAGATTTTTCACTAAATAGATATTATTCTCCCTTTGCTCAACGTCTTGGCGTAGCAACTTACCTCTTGTTCCATATTGTCGAATATAGTCTTCTCGATGTTGGCGCCATCCTTGAGGCTCTGCTTGACGTGCTGCTTCAGCTCCTCCGGCATCGCTAGCTGAGACTTGCGGAGGAATCTGAACGATAACAATATACATTTAATTGAGGTCTAACAACCAGGAAATCATGTTTGATTTCTAATCCAGAATCTAATATCCATTCTTCCTAGCCTGCTTCTAAGCATGTTGTGAACGGCTTCCAGTCTAACTAGATGCAGTTGAGTACCAGTGTTTTACAATGAGAGACAGCTTATCTGAATTCCTCTTTTTAAATTGCCTGGCCATCTCAATACGCCGAAGTCAGACTTTCTGGTTTCTGTATACCCTTAACGACTGCCAGAGATGTGCTAATGACAGCCGAAACCCACCAATTTAAAATGACTTCCAAAATACGGACGAACTTGTCATGACAAGATGGTCACCCATCCACGGACCGAACGCGCCAAGCGTTGCATAAAATATGATCGATCGACTCATACGGCTGTGTGTTTAATCTAAGAGAGTTAATAAATGATTTCGTATGGACATGGTACCTACTAATCTTGGGAAAATAAATACGATATTTAAGTGAGTAGCTGTAAATTGCGACAAGTTCCTTGAGCCACAATACTCACTTGTATATAGCGGAGACGACCTGCCGTATCTTGTTGGGGTCGCACTCCTGGCGCAGGCCCTGCACGGCGAAGTAGAAGTTGAGTCGGTCGACGTGCAGCCCGCCCGCGCCGCCCACGTACTTGCGGAATAAGCGCACGCCTTCCGCGTCCTGTGATCCCAAACAATACTTATTTTTACCAAAGTTCAACCTTCGGCAGTTGAGTAAATATGAACTGCCCTATATGCAGAGTTGATGACGCTGTAAAACGTTATTAGAAGAATTACAATAGGTGTCACAGATTTCTGAGTGAGGCTAGGTATAGCTGAACTAGATTAATAAAAAACAAAAGGTCTTTTCTTTGGGTGGGAAATCAAATCATCAAATGATCTCTCTCGCGATAGGTGCAGCTGATTGTCAGATTTTTATTGACTAAAACCCACTGTTTCCTCTGGAGCCCTTTTTATGCCAGGAACCAAAGAACCTTCAGAGTGTAATACAAATGTGCAGAAAAGTTTCAGCAGTAATTTTCTTGATGATAAAACCATTTTTTTTGAATCATTCATGACACATCTTATTTTTTAAAGGCAAATATTTGTGTGTGTTGCTTCTTCATGCGCAAAAGGTTGGATAATTTTTTTGGTATGTGTGATGCAGTTATCCAGGATTATCACAAAGGTATGCTTTTTTTCCATTTGCGGTACGGGGGTGTAACCGCGGGGATTAGCTAGAAGCTTAAATATACAATGTATGTACATAATTACCGCATTAACAAGTTGTACAAATATAAAAAATGACACTTCAATATTCAGATTTGCAAATGTTAAGTGGACTGACCTCGAGCAACTCGTGCAGGCTGCGTGCCCAGCGCATGTAGGGCGGCGAGGCGGGCGAGCGCGCCGAGCTGCCCGACGAACCCTCCGTCTGCTCGCGCCACGCCATACTGACTCTGCAGGCAAATATACTTATGCTTAGGATATCAACCACTCGGTAGATAATGTCCTTCACCAAATTAGGATTTATACACTCTAGGGCCGAGGTTCTCTTCTGTACGCCTAAAACTGTTCCTGAATAGATAGATATAGCCAATAATAATATACTAATAAAAAGAAGATGATGATGATAAAAATCTAAAGAAAAATCTAGAAAATTCACAAGGCCCTATCGTTGAACTATAAAACGTGACTAACTTGGACAGATGTGGTTGTGCGAACACATATTTGGACTGAGATTTGCTCTTTTCCTCCCCAGAAGCCGGCGGCAGCGACGACCTGTCGGCAAGCTTGTGCTCCCAACCTGACAACGATAAAAAATATATATTGAATTCACACCAATACATTCGTGATATTTGATTATATAGAAGGCAATGGAACCTAAATAATATATAGAAGAACTGAAAATTATCAACAAGTCTTTCAACAATATAGTATTTGAATAGCGTTACCTTGCGGGTGGCCGCCTATAGGAGTGTGGCTCATGGCGCACAGGCCCTTCTCCCACCCGCGCGCTGCATGGCGAGACACCACCTGCACAAAACAAGCAAAAATTTACTATAACAAAAATATGAGAAATACTCATTAGTTTATGACAACTAACTACTAATTTATGGCAAAAGAGACAAAAATCTTGCTTGAATGAATTCATCACTGTTTCACTCCCATAATTTACCTCTGTTGCAAATTTTCCTATGAGGTATGAATTGCCAAGCCGTTTCACACCCATGTTAAAAATAAAAACACTTTACTTCCACTCACAAATGTAAGTTAACACTGTTTATAGTGTAATTGAGAAGGATAAGCTTTCTAAAGCATTAATACCACACAAAAAACTTTATGAATATAACCGAGCGTCCCGTTCAGACATCAAAATCTGGTAATGGCACAAGAACTGCGCACCAAGCCACATAAAAAATCAATATGGCAAACAATGAGGATCATATCCAGTGTATTTGATTTGTATAAGAAGAAAAGGGACAGCATATAAAAAAAATGAGACAGCGTGCCAAAGTCAAGAGTCTCCGTCATCGATCGGTGCTAGAAGGAAACATCACAAATGAACCGAACATGCTATAGAAACTTACTGTGAAAGCTATACCATTACAAATTAATCCACTTAGTATGAGGAATAAACTATCATATTTCGTTATTAGTGCACACACAAAAAAAATATTTCAACTATAAACGCAGCACAAAATATTAATTTTTAAATGCTATTCAATTTTTCCAAAATGTATGTTAGAAAAGGGCCAAATCATAATGAGAGCATGTCAAAACAAATTAAATCATAACTTCACGGTTCAATAAGCAAGTTATGGAGCAAAAAACATAATAGGGTCTTAAAAAATATCATAATAGACCTTACCATGTTCATTGTGCTTAAACAAACAATACACTTCTGTGCTATAGCAGTTTATGGAATTATTACTGAATATTATAACTTGATATTAATAATGTTTATTCAGAAAAAGTCTTCTCTTAACAACAGCACGACTGCACAACGCTACCGCAGTGGTCCGAGTGAAAGACATCCATAGACGGGGGCTGAATGTTCAATACAATAGGGTACGGACTTATCTCGTGCCCTAACATTTTGTATAGAACTTGTATTTATGATAGGGTTCATTATAAATATGAAATCAATAACTCATGTTAAAAGGCTTGCTGAAGATGTGGAATACATTTTTTTTATAAATGTATAGGATATTACTATTCCACATACATTAACTGTTTATCAAAGTTTAATAAATACTTTTCTGAATATGAAATATAATATATTGCAGACACAAACTAAAGTTTGAAAGTTCATATTAATTAACAAGTAAAGAATCTACCTACTGAAGTAAAAGTTTTTGGAGCAGGTCATGATGTGAGTGTATTACAAAGCGTCGCATTGTACCGAATTGAACAAATTTTCAGTGAACATGACCAGCATAAACACAGGAAACAAGTTGTAAACAAAGGCATGGCTCGTAAAACTAACGCCGCGGTAACAATCACAACGTGTAATATTGTCAATAAGCTATCGGGAACAACACGAGACCTTCAGTTTTATCTCATAACGGATCATCACGGACAGAATTGACGGCAATAAATGCTATTTATGCCGAAATACCATGCCGAAACCCGGAAGGGCTGTATTTATAGAACGATAATGAGAGAAAACTTACATGAAAACTAATATTCTCACTTGTCACGTTACTGTAGAAGACCGGTACACCAATTAAACGGGCAACATGAGTGATGACACTAATTGAAAACTTTCTTCGAAATAAATAATAAATTAGCTTGAGTCGGTTTTGTATACAACAGCGTGTTTGACATAAGTTTGACAGCCAGCCATGACAGACAGTCGCCCAGACAGCTGTCGTCTACCGCCATCTTTCAGCGACGCCATGAATCACGTCAAAAGCGCGCGAAGCATGTATCTGTTTACGTCTCTCGCTAGATGGCAATACACGTTCCGAGAGCTCGCCCGTCAGGAACATAGAAACCATCTGGTAATTCAAAACTTACTTCAATATTTATTGAAACTTAAAATCAAACATTTCTTGTTTTAACATGCAAGGCATGACCGTTTTTTATGGTAAAACATATAATATGCGAAAGTTTCTAAAGATACCTGTGTAGCAGCTTAATGCCGCTGCATATTGCTGTTTGTGCCTTGTCTATCTGCTTCGTTATTATCTGAAACAAAGAAAAAGAAATTTAATTCAGAAAATTAATGTGTTTTCACACCATGTGCTTTTTATCATGTTAATGAAAACTTTAACTGTTAAAAATACTCAAATTACTTATTAAAATTAGAATAAATGAGTATTACGATTTGATAGTATATAAGTCTACTCGTATAAGTACATATATATAAAGGTATATATTGTGTAGGCTATAGATACGTAGGAGTATCGCTATAGCATGATATTCACCTTTTGAAGGCGAATTAATTTGAGGATTCCAACTCGATTTACAGATGAAATGAATAGATAGATATCAAAGAGGTTTCTCCAAGTATAGCACCGATATTTGATTTCACGAAGATCAGACAGACGGCAAAATTGATTTGTCAAAATCTTGTAGTATGAGCTATTTAGTTATTGTAATTTGACTATCGCTAGGGAATCGAATTATCAAATTAATTGAAATTAATTGTTTTATATTCTTTTTTATTCAACTACAGTACCTTCTTTCGTATAGCTATATCCTGTTATCTGAATCCTAACACTTCAAATAAATATTTGACTAGCTGTTGACACCGGTTCCACCCGTGTCTCTAGAGAGCTACTTCCAGCAGACAGACAAATAGCAGCCTATGTATGTATTTACTAACGCCCAAGAAGATCTCATATCAGACAGACGATGGACAGACAGAGTTACTTTTGCATTTATAATACTCGTATACACAAATAAATTACCTCAATATAATGATTTCGAGATCAGATTGTTAACAAAATTCTTGCCTTCACTGAGAATAAAAAGGTGCAATCCTTTCACATATCAATGAAGTTAGTACAACAATCATAAAACACGTTTTCACATAATAATTGACACATCAATAAACCAAAATAGTCCCACACGTCAAAGCAACTTATTAACGTACATTTTGTCTCAATATATTTTGGTAATAAAGTTTAACTCCCCCGCTAATAATGCTTTTCACGTTCGCGACTGATCTTGTATCGATACCGCTGAACATCCCTATAACTTCATTGGCTGTAGCGATTAATCGTCTATCGATATCGATAAAGGCCCGCCCCCAAAGCGTCATTAGCCGAGAGCACGCACTAAGCGAATCTTTGATGTGCGCAAACTTTTCGTTTCCCTTTGATTGGCATAATGGAACTGTGCGTTGTTATTACACTAATTGAATTTTCGCAAAGTCCGAGCCGTATCACTGTAACGGATTTACTAACATTCTGTTTGTACCTGTGTGCTCCTAGGGGCTTTTAATTCATTTGGGGCTCGATAATGTACACTTAGTTTGTCGGTTAATTTGCCTTTAAATTTAATTTAGACTAATGAATTGGACGTTGAGTTATGAATCGAATAACTATGCAAGTACTTATGAGCTTTTGATCTTAAAGCCGTCAAATCTGTGAATTAAAAAAAAAATCGGTGACTAAATTTTATATCACCAATTTAATGAAAACAAAATCCGTACAATAAATAAGATACCAAGGTCGTTGTTTAATAACCTAATTTCACTAGTGTGTCAATGAGTACAGACAAATTCTCTATGAAGTGAAGTTAAAAGGGAAAATACGACTGTATGATTGGTTTTACAAGTCAGCAAGATCAAAGGCCCAGTAGTCCTTTCATTTCGGGCCGCCATTCGCGGATTACATTAAAAAAGAGAGAAAGAAAATGTAAAAAGTTAATTATAGGTATTTAAGTGAAACAGTCACAGATAAAAGAATCACTGATTACAGACTAAAGCCTAAATAAATCCTTTGAAGAGGTTTTGCTTTTTTGGCGCGTGGCTTAGCTACGTATTAATACGACTTGTATAAAATTACTTACGCCCAAACAAATTGCTTTCCTTTGAGAGTTCTTTCAAGTCTTTTTTTGTGTATTTTTGCTACTTTATTATTATTATTCGTATTAAATTTTTGAATGGTACTGAGATAGATGGTCCGCTCTTCCGCGCAGGTCTTCATAAAACTTATGTAAATATAATATGCCTTTGAGTTATTTTTATATGACCACGGCACAGCAAGCAAAGGAAGACTAATGAATTTCAGGAATTAAAGCGTAATATAAAGAGCAGAAGCCTCAATACCAACCAGGCTTTGAGGCTGTTTGTACCAAACATGTATCACTTTAAATGCGAAAAACCTTTGAAAGGGGTCCCGAAGTCCCGTCCCAATACATCAATAATAGTAACCAACAGCGGTAACAAGAGATCAAAATGATAAGGGTACTGATTCATCGTATTAGCGTTCACTCATCAAAGGGGCTCGGCCACTTTGATCGGGCTGCTTCCTGAGAAATTCCTTTGGCACTAAACAACACACTAATCAATCGGGAGGGGTACACCGTACACCCAATCGGAAAAGGCATTAAGGGCAATAGTTCCAGCTTGCGGTAAACTGTTTGCAAGTGAGGCAGGGAGGTGTGGAGGCCGGCGGGGGATGTTCTCGCCGTACATCAAAGGCGGGCCGAGACAAAGCTTGAGGAGCCTTTTAACTTTATTTAGCGGAGTGGTAAGTTTAGCCGGTCGCGAATCGCGCAGGTTAAAGAGTAACACACTCACTTTGAGCCCGGCCTGTGGGGAGGCGATAGGGCTGCCTGTAATCTTCTATGAAAATACTATTAAGCTCTCCTAGATCGAGGATTAATAAAACTAAGTTTAACGCTACGGTTACAACACTGAAGTAATTAACATTACTGGCGGTTGCTTTGTACAACGTAACTTTGAAAGACAAAGGCAGATTGTGAATCATGTACCTGAATATTATTTCCGTTGGAAGGAAAAGGTTTAATTTCGAACATATCCGGCAGAACCGGCGGATTACTAAACCACTTCAGTCAATAAATCCTCAACGTTCTCAAAGTTCAACGAGAGGAAAATCCGTCAAACAAAATTAATCCATCACATCATTTAAAAAGCAATTAAACTTAGATGGTCGGTATCGTGCGACCGGTTTGTCGTAGGTCGCGGTTGGTTGTCAACCCTGCGCGAGGGTGGGGGTATCAAACGGGCCGCTAATGCCGCCCGCACCGCGCCGCGGCGACGCTTTGTCGGCGCCCTTTGACTCGCCGATGATACCGCGCACCACCTAAACCTGCAACTCTTTGGATACGACAATGTGGGGAGTTGCGATTTGTCGCACCTACTCCGACGTTGGAGTGCCGAGTTGAGTGCCAGACGGAGTCAGGGAGCTACGACTCGTAAATGTAAGGAATAACGAGACATATTCATAGAGATTCTTTTAACCTACAAGATATGGCACAATAGGTCTCACAAGTAAATCAGAATTTGCCTTTGTTACTTTACACGTTTCAATTACATCACCACTGCGGTAATTAGTCTTTGATGATTAACTTGTCGTTACCTACTTGGCATATTAATGGCGTCGTACATCTTTGTCCCTTTCGGCACAAAGTCCGTAGCTAACACAATAAGTTAGAAATTAAATGTGTTGCCGGATTCAACAAAAGGTCGAGGCGGTATGCCAAGCTGGGCTGACATGAGTACACACAAAATCCTGACATTTAGACGTGATAAAGCAAGATTGTTGGAAACTGTAAAAAGACAATCATCTGCACTAGTAGGAGGGAAAGAAGCTAAGAATTATTTTAGTGGTGATCTCATTACGAAGATTGATCACTGCATTGGTCCCAAGTAACTGACCAGTGTCCAGGTAGGCAGTCTAGAATTTACGTTTTCGCTGTAGTCAGTGGCTAGAACGGGAACAATCATTTGATTGGCGATGCATATCGCAAGGGGGACGTAGATAAACGTCGTGAGACCAGAACTATTGTCGCTCTCACACGTCACTGATTCATGTGGAATACATGGACTTAGTTCCACATTACGTTTACGCATTCACATTAAATGCTTGATGTGGGAAACGGCAAAGCGCGAATTTTCACCATGTTTTTTTTTTGTTCATCAATTTCGTGTTCCCCCCCAATAGGTGGACGTACGATCCAGCCAAAGTCGCTGAGTATTGGGTATTGGTATTGAGCCTTGGGGCAGGCCTTAGTCCATCAGTGGATGTCTTTCGACCCAAACGAACGTGTCAATTTCTGTTAGTTTGATCATTGTCTGTGATGATCTCTGCATATTTCATCAGAATATGAATGTAGAACATAGTTACACTAATTAGCACAGACCATGAACTAGTTCTGACATTATGCTTATTTTCCATCTACATATTCAATCTGTGCGCGCTGACAAAGAACCTTTAATTAACCAAAATCTTTACGTAAAACAGATCACCTAACGTACCTAGTTAATAAATCCGATCATTAAATGCAGAGAACGGCGCAGCGGCGGCCACAACGCCTACGTTGATTACCATAAGCCGGGACAAAGCGACGCGAGCGCCCTTTGACGAATTAGCCCCCACTAACATTACCTATGTCCGTCCTCTGCCGCGGCCGCGAGCTTTGTGCCTCAAACGTCTAAATTAGCATTCGATTTTTAAAAGATATCGATCGAATGATGGATTTCCAGCTGCATTTTGCTTCATTGTTTTATTCTATAATCTGACTGTTTCAATCGTGATAAGAAAACCACATTAGATTTTATTATCCTTACAAAGCATATATGTTTATTCAAATTTTTATAGCTTACTTGAAAATTAATGTAAATGCAAGGTGTACACATTTTTTCTTGGTTTGCAAGTGAGCTGGTGACAGGTTAATGACCGGACGTGAGGCATTAAGAGTAAACTTAACATCAGATAACGTAACTTTGAAAGTGTTGTGTGTTTGAACTTGTCAGGTAGAAAAAGAAGAAAAGGTGTTAAGTGATATCATCTGAATATCGTATTTCACTGTTTTAAGAGTTCCGACAAAGTCGTTATTGTCAGGAGATGCGAAGATAGGTGAAAGAACTCGTTTTTGCTAATGTTAAACAATGAATCTGCCCGGACAGGTAACACCAGTAAAATCATTGGGATCTTGTTCATCAATTTCGATTACTTAGCAGCGTCACCACAGATGCAACTCACACATTGCTCTCCGAAGTAACCGCACAGAAACACACAAAGCTTCTCAATCTGTAGCGCTAACAGTTCAGAAAGATTAGACTGCTTTGAGATATAATTCTGCAGTAAAGACTCCTTTAAGTATAATAAATACCTGTGGGATCTGACTTATCTTAATGCCAAAATGGCTTAGCTTTATCTCTAGAGCTTTGTTTTTTTTTAATTACTCACAATCAAAACTGATACATCTATGTATGTATCTCTCTACAACATTAGGGTTTGAGCAATAAACATCTGTAAATATTCTTATACTATCGTCGATGTATATCTTGGGTCATGTGTAGCGTGTTCCCTTTAGTGGCAATTTTAAGTAGATGCGTGTCACGTAAAGTGAATCAGCCCGGAGACGTAACATCATTACCGATAGGCACTACATAATGAGAATAGTATTTTGTACGAGACCAGCATATGTAATTTCCTGAATCAATTATACCTATGCGCTGATGAAGTCTTCCTTCCTTTAATAAGTAACAATTATAATTAGCGAAGAAAACCTGTAGTCTTAGGGAGGGGCTTTTATCCATGTATTGATAATCCAATGTAATCAACTAAATCTTAACCAAGATGCAACAGAAATCCCCTACATTTTAATCAAGCTTCGCTATCTACAAGCTTTTCGACATAAAAGTTATGCAGCGATCGTTTTGAGGAACAGTTAGCAATGTTTTTGGGATATCGGTTGAAATCGTTCAAAATTCCGCTATCCACAAAAATGCAGTTACTTCACGATAGCCGTGTCTGCGAGCACATTCATGCATAAAGCTGACGGGCTGTATGACGCAAATTCCGTGTTGCGGAGAGCGCAGTCGACCGCAGCGGGCCGCTACCGTCTGCAGCGGATATGTCGCGGTCGCCCGTCCGAAAGTTCTGCCGCACGCATCTTCGGCCACCGGCCACCGGCATCGATATAATAAATTCTATTTTCGTAAATATTCAGCATTTTCCGACCACCCGAATATTTGGCATAATCTTGGCATTCGGGAAATTTCGTCTGCACTTCGTTTTTATTTTTTCAAATTATAGATGTTTTTATTTTGCGGTGGTAAATTGTGTTGCTGAGGGTGTTTTGTCTTCGAGGCAGTAAAACTTCGTTTGATCTCATTGTGCCCCTTGTAGGTGTTAATTTGAGAATATGAAGTGTCTTACAGATACTCGATACATTCTGTTTTGTTTGTAATCTAGGAGAACTCAGTAACACGATATAAATACAAGAAAATTTTAATATAAAATGCCTTTGTTAAGCAAAACGACAAGACACGTATTTGCTCTACCTACAACAGTAATGGGAACTGTTGGAGTAACTAATTGACCTGTTCCTGCAGTTTTCCAACTGAGGGCGTCCAATCGAAGGTATTCAAGTGTCGCCAACTGTCTTCGCGTTCAGTCTAACCAATTTGCAAATTTTCCTACACCTACAGGAAATTGACCGATGTCGTTATAAATGAGCACGAGTATAACTTTTCTGTCGTTAGATGGATTCTGGGCTTTATTCAGAAGCACAAAAGGTGCTAACTCGGCTGGTGTGGGTGTACACATGATGGGGAAAGTCACGTGTCGCGCCGTAGGTACACCCAAATTCGATAGTGAACTATTCGTGCGCCGCGTCTTATGAAATGAAGGATAAATTGTCGCGGGGGAATTGAATAAAGTTCTAGCTGGAACGGAAACGGGGGCGTAAATTGTACAAAACGTGTTATCCTACTCAGCAATTCTGCTATAAAATGTATGGAAATTGATGGGAGATACAGGAACTATAAAACCGGGACTCTTTATGGTAGTGGTGTTAGTAACAAAACGTTTGAATACATTGTACATACCATAGATATAGGCAAATCACATACAACAAAATGTACCAAACATGATCATGCAGAACAAATTAATCAAAACCCCAATACAAAACACTACAAGCAAACATAACAAGAAAGAGGTAAGGCAAGCCCCACCTGACGTTTCTTTCATCTCGTGTTGTTTAATATCCCACTCAATCAAGCTAACATTCCCCATTCCTTCTCTGCTCATGCAAGAAGCACGTCGTCGACCCAAGATTCGTACGTAATTTGCGAAACAGATTGGTTCGTCCCGTTGTCCCGGCGCGACAAAAGCCAGGCCCGCCGGAGGGCGATACCTCCACTCAATAGCATTGTTTTTCCGATTACAGGCCTGATTAAATGTCTGAAACGTCTCAGGTGCGCCTGTGGAGTGCCCAAGATTGGGTATAGATACGGGATCGTGAATATATAGAGTGATCATGTGTTTATCAACCAACTAATCTGGTATCTCGTAGACAAAATTAGGACAAGTCGAATTGTTTATGGACTGCTTATGTTTTATTTAATTTGTTTAGGTTTATCAACATTAACGATTTCAGTGATATCCAATTTTTTGATGATCAGAAATTTAAAAAGGTATAATAATCACATATTATGTGATTAGATTCAAATAATTATTTAAGTTTTATCCACCAAAGACAACAATCCAAAAATCTCTCAACATCTCACCACCGAAAAATGTGAGTCGTCCGACACAACCCTTACGAGCACCTCAGACCTGCGTCAGGCTCGCAATCACCCGTGGAATAGGGTGTACCGTTCCTCAAGCTTCTTGCATAATGGACGTGCCCCCGCCTTAATCTCGTGTGAACAATAGTGCCGTCTGGCCGCGACGTTTTGCATACAATGACTATTCGCGGCGGGACGCGGACGACCCGGGAAAATGCAGCTGTCTCCGACGGGAAGGGGCTTTTTTAGACGGAACGTCTCTAATTTGAATCTCAACGTCAATTACGTTAGTATTGGTTTGTGGTTATTTATGTTGAAAAATAAGGGGAAATGCTTTGTTAGGCTTTGATAGTTTAGAGAGCGAGAGAAATTGTAGGATTTAACTGTTTAAAAACTAGAGACCGTAGGTTCGTAAACAAGTTAATCTGCTAAAAAACTTCTCTCGTTGTATTAACTGACTCATTCACTCTAGAACAGGTCGTTTCTAATCTGCGGCTTGACTAATAAAACACTTTAATGGTCGTCTGTCCGGCCAGCTCTTCTTTCCATCGAAAACAGACCGTTAAAATTTCCAATTTCGTCAAAAACTATCGAACTACGATAAAACCGCGGCCCGTCAAAGGACAGGTTATCCGACAGAACACTGTACAATACATTTTTTGCGACCACAAAGTTGATTCAGTTTTTATCGGCGCGTCAGTGAAATGGACATGTTCGATGGACGCGCCGCATCGCGGGACAGGCGGGCAGGCCGCATCTCTCTGCGGTGCCATATGTATTGGAAATTGGAGACAAGGCTGTCAAACTGACGGATAACAATAAACTTCTGGATGCCGTCAAACTTAAATTTTATTCTAGGGTAAATAAATGTTTGAAAGTAGCAAAAGCAGTAAAAAATGCAATCAAAACGAAGTAGAAACTACCAAATATCAGATTGGTGGTAATCATTGTTATTTGAAAAGACTTTAATGCTAAGAATTAAACCAAAGTTCCTAGAACAATAAAAACAAGAAATTAATACCGGCTAACCGAATTAAGGACTAAAAAAGCGGTTCATTTACAATGACTTTGATCACTGACAAAATAATATTAAGAACGTGGCTCCGTTATCATTGAGATTCAAACAACTTTATTATTGAAATTATTCAATTACGTAATAATATCAAGCACGACGTAATACGCAAGACAATTTGGAGCATTATTTTACCATAAACATCATTATTCGGCTTTCCAAAACATAGCAAATGAAACGAGAACAGTGGTTAACTAAGCCAATTGTGGTCTAATTGAAAATTTCGAATCATCCGTCGCACTCGAGCATAGCAGGAGACGTATAGGGAAGAAAAAGAGAGAAAATAAAACAGAGATTTCTTATTTCGATAGTCTCTGACGCCCGCGAACAGCCCTCAGCGGTATGGATGATTGGATTGATGAATAAAAGATTTGTCAATTTGTGTAATAGCCCCGTGGTGTATTATGCAGTAGTCAATTTAATTGTTCCGACTGAGTGGAAAACGAAACCGTTTCCATATACCTAACACCTATTTTAATTAAATTGCATTAGAGCTATGAAATTTCTTAGGATTGATATCCATTGTGTGCGAATATGAATAACATTTATATTAATAACTTCATTAATTTAATTTTATTTTTTAAAGTCTTAACCACAGGTCTACGAGAATTCATGAGAAACAGGCTACTAAAAGATAGAAAGACAAGTCTTAGTAATAGGGTCCTCAATTTACCCTTTGGGGAAGGAAATCTAAAAACAATACAGGATCCCCAAAATGTTTAGTAAACAAATCTACATAAAACATTTGCCACTCACATCACAAACAGATTCTTTCTTGCACATCAATTCCGCTGTTCTACACGGTAGGGGTGACGTGTATTCAAGCAAACAATATTGTAATGGACTCTAATAAACGTTGCTACTTGTGTAACATTTTATTTACTCACTGTATGGTGTAAATGAAAAGATTCTTTAGAAAAAAAAAACTTAAGAAAAATATACGGTCCTTAGGTACCTACGGGTCACCTCTAAACATTAGTCCTACCTCATTATTGGGAGACACTTATTTCGATTTCGAAATCATAAAGTATCAGTTAGACTCGTCAGAAGCTGAACACGATTTTTCCATCGTCTATTTCCTAAAAGTTCATATTTCATGGAGTGCGAGCTACATTGTCAAGTTGTTCCATTTGCGAATATCCTGGACGTTGAGTTTCATAGCGTTAGTTAAACTATCGTAACTGATTTTGTACAATAGCCTAACGATGTTTCAAAGCGTTTTAGTAACAAATGTGCTCGCTAACACATTCTCTCGACTTTATCGACAGTTTTATACGTCACATAATATCCCACGTATGCTTTGGACACGAGTGAAATTAACATTATACTAGATGTTTTGTTGTCGTCCTCGTCGACATCACCGATGGCAATTTTATCAAGCGATACCTATAAATACACTGACTAAATCGCCAACATTAAATTAAAGATTGAAGAAAATTTCAAAAACTGCGAGCCGCTGACTAGTAATCATTTCATCAAGCAGCAATAAATACAAGAACCCGTCTTTAAGCCGAGTGTGAGTCGCATTACAATTATGGACCTGCAACGTTTTATCTCCAGTCCGCGAACCGCAAAACAAACAAGTGGAGGTCCATAAAATACTGTGTAATTGAATAGTAGGTAGTTTTAATGATATACATCGCAGACGTAGATCGCTGGGCCACCCGCCGCGCCGACAGCTCTGCGAATGACATTAATGACATTCAGCGAGGGACGCTCATTGTCAAACACATAGTCTATTGATATTCCTGCGTTTGTACGCAGCAGGTGTTTTCGTCATTTTATTTGAAATACAAAATTATTTATTTTCGTTGTCCTATATTGGTAGAAGTTGCGAAAAAGTTGGAAGGCCAACTCACAAGAAAAATAAGCAAGATAGTAAATTCCCCACAACCGTAAATTTCGAAACTGTTATTTCACTACATCTCAAGGCAACTGCACATAATATCCCAACAATAGTTGTGGGCAGACAACGTGCCAGATTACACTATTGTTACCTCCTTGAGCGTGGACGCAACTCTTTTATACAGGAAAATTGCTATTATGTAATCCTATTAAATTGATATGAAAGACCTCCTTGAGACTGGACCGGGGAATGAGATTAGATTCCATACACCTGCGGCAGTAGAGCAGCTCTTATTATTATTTGGCACAAAAAATAAGAATAATTCAGATTTTTTGTTCTTATTTCATAATCTTCAACTTTTTTGTATTGTCAATCTCAAACAATATACCCGTATTCGCTAAGTTGTGGAGCCCTTAACGACCTTATCTATTTACTGTTAGCACTTTTTTTTATACCGCTTGCAATAACTGAACTGAACGGTACCTTTAATCCGTTCACGACAAGTGCCGTAGTAATCTTTATTATATTGCTATGTAGTGCAGTAGTTTCTTTAGTACACAAAGCCCGCAAAGTATAGAAAAGTTTATTTATCCCATTAATAATAATATCCTTTTTACTTGTAATGGGTTTTATAGTTCTACTTTATCAAAAGTATTCAAGACAGCTAGAAAGTTCAGTTCAGTAAACACAACAGCCTGTTCATGAAAGACAGTCGGTCTACTTCAATTTCAACATTATTTCTCATCAGACCTGACTCTTCCAATACTCAATCTTGTTCCCCACTCCTAGTGTAAACTTATTTGCCTCTCGCATTTCTAACAAAATCATTCCTATCCAATTTAGAAGAAGCGTATTTCCACTTTCGCCATACATTTGTGTTTTAGTGGTATCTTAATAGGCTAGACGAGGAATAAGAAGTGCATCTCGGCTTCCCATATCAGTTTAAATATATTATTACGTTCCGTGATTTTTTTTACCGCTGTGAGAAGTTTGATTTAGAGATTTTTTTATAGAAATACTTTTTCTACGATGTGGAGTTTTATCAAAGATACATGTTTTACTTATTAAGATGTCTCATCTAGCAAAAGGAAATAATTACGGTCCTGCATTTAAAATGTATCTTTAATTGATATATAATTATGTAAATCTGTCTGTTTGTATCAGCTTTTATGTAGGGAGCTGTTTACAAAGTGACCATTCACAAGTACCGTGAAAAGGAATGAGAACCACTTTTATATGACCAACATTTGCATTCGACAACAAAAAGCTGATTTTAATTAAAACGTGTGAAGCTTTCGAATTTTGTTGCATAAAAGTGAACACACTTAATGAGCTTAAAATTTAATCAAGTACACAAAGAGATAGCTTGTGGATGTACAATCATTACATGACTCCAATTTCCGGATGAACGCGGATATACCTATCTCTAGTAAAAAAGTCATTACAAATGCATTCCATTGAATAAATCCGGGATAAAGCGAGTGCGACAGACGGACTGGCCGCAACACATTACCGGCCCATTCAATAACAATAAAAGTCGCGTTGCTCAGAGAAATCTATTACCGCCGCACTCGATACGTTTTTTATCTAAAGCATTTATTTATAGCGTAATTAATGCGTCGCCGGCGCCAACGCTAAATACGATGCTATTTGTGGAGACAATACATGGGCGCCACATGGACACGGGAGCGCTGAAAGAAACGACTGTTCAATTGTTTTTTCTCCAATATTCCATAAAATCCCAACAAGCTTAAGCATTTTCTGTAGAATATCTTGCACCTGACTGTGATTTCCTTTCCTTCAGTGATATTATTTCTTATAATTTTCAATCAATCGGAGACAAAAGAATCATTTTGAATGAAAACACAACTGTTTAAGCTTGGCAGCCCTACATCCAGCGTACGTCAGTTTTCAGACGGACGGAGACAAAAATTCAGTCTGGACTGAAATTTATCGGTAGTTAGCAACATAACTCTTGTTGGTAATGAAGTGTGCTAAATAAGTCAAGTACTTAACTTACGGACAAATTAGTATTTAAAACTGAATAATTTATATGAGCCGTCATGGGGTTTCTCCGAGTCTTGCTGGTTTGTTTTGCAACGTCTTACAAGTAAGGAGGCAATACTTGGAATTGGGAAATGTTAAGGCAGATATGCTATGGTTTAATTTGTATGAGATGGAGATTTTGTTTGACATTGTACTTTAAGAATGTCTTTTTTTTATTTATCGATTTTTTAACATTTATAATAAGCACGCGTTTGACCACTGTCTCAACTGTTGGGTAGCGATAATGTGGTGGAAGGCGGAGTTCGCTTGCCTAGCATTATTCTATTCACTCTTGAATTAACTAGCTTAAGGAATTAGAGAGATAATATTTATTCTTACCGATTTCAGAAGGTGCCATTCAAACATATAAAATTAATATACAAAAAATATATAAAATAAATATAGAATTTAGAAGTACATTTGGAGATGACACTATAGTTCATAAATGGAGCACCACATTGAATCTGATATTCACTTCAGCGCTAAATATAATTTTATTACTATCCCAATAAACCTGAATATCCAAACGTTTGGCAACGAACAATTTATGGACATGCTATCAAGATCCACTAAAGAAGTGTAAGAGAAAATGAAAGAAATGAGGACGAAATTAAATGAGGAGCAATTCATAAAACGGTTGAAGAAAGCCGCTGTCCCAGCTGCCTAGCGATCTCGATCGGTTAGAATTGTAGATGAAAAAATGTAATTCCGTTACTGAGACGCGTCGATTCCAATTGTCTCCAGATTCGATAAAAATGACACAATTTGTTGGTACTTACATTTACGTACTTACAAAGACACTCTTTGCTAAATAGTTAAATGATTATGTTGATCACGGTTTCTGTATTTAGTTCTCGGATAATTTTTGATGGTGCCTGCCATGCCACATTAAATGATGCAATTTTTATGAATTCACTCAAGTAGTTACTACAGTAATACGATTAACTGGAATATCCAACTTCTAACGTATCTTTGTGGTTCTTGTCTTAGATTAATAAGGGTCTCATCTCAAGGGAAAACAAAGGAAACTGCCCTCTTCATAAACTCATTTCAAAAGGTTATAATTTTATACATCGGTCTCTTGTTTAGGGTCGCCTCCTTAAGCCTCCCAGGAAAAAGCATTGCATTCATGAGGAAAGTTAACTCAGTAGCAAGTGGCTATACTATTCATAAAAACTGTTATTTACAGAGCTGTAAGGAACTCATAGACGTTTCTTAAGTATTGAAAAGCACAATCGCCAACAGAGCGTCGCTGAACCAGGCTGCAATACGGCGCTTAAAGCGGCTGCAATATTTTCCAGCGCTTAATCGGCATCCAGGTGGTGAACGTCTGTTGGCGCACTCCACGGACTAGCGTACCGTTGCACAACAGCACTCCGCTTTCACGTCTCCCTTCCACGGGCATTATGCCTCTAATGTCACTTAATTTGCCGTCTAGGGCCTCCTCACGTGAATGCAGCACACGAGAGCCGGTTTAATATAAAAATTCGCTTTTTTACTGCCTCGAAGCGAGATTTAACGTTAAACTGTTGCCTCTTTTGAGAGTAAACGCGTAGAAGTAATGGGATTACGGGATCGGTAGTTTTGGAGTCGAAAGGTAATTAAATTATTGTATGTAAAATATTGGGCTTATAAGTGCTCGGTGGCTCGCTAGTTCCAATGGTTGATGAATTTTCAGATCGAGAGGTACTTCAGTTCAATGCAACTCACAACTTAATTGCATATTTTATACAATTAATGTAAGCCCACTTGAACGTTAGTGAAGTGTACATTTTTGAGTTCATTGCTTGTAATGAAATTATTTTTCCTTGCTGAAGTTGCTGTCGCCGGATGAAAATGGCAAAGTATAACTCATTGTAAAAATGAGGATTGGACCATTATACCCGAAAGAGCCGACTCAGCGACACGCGTTCATGCCGCACATGGGGAAATATTTTATTTTCATCCACGTAAAGTTGAAAATTGGACGCAACGTAATACCTGATTGTGCTTTCATCACAAAAGCGAAATAACTCGTTATTATGTCGTTAACGAAATAAATCCGTAGTATAGCAGATTGTCGACGCGACGGATTACTTTAGGACGTATGAAATAAATTGGGAGCCGGAGGTTACAATACCGCTATAGTTGCAAGGCTGTAACCGACCTCTACATCGTTATCTGCAATTTATTAGAAGCCACCGACGTTGTTCCTCAATTAAATTGAATTCTTGTTACCTTATGAACTGAGTTACTTACTCTCAGCAGTTACATGCGATATAATTGATTCTTTAGTTAATTGGTTGTTCCTATTAATATAGTCGCCTTAATAAACTGCTTTAGATTTCAAATAACTGCTTGGGTTACAATAAGTAGGAAAGTCATCAAGTGTCAAATATAGAAAGACAAGGAGGTTGTTCTGTAAGATTTGTGTCACCAGCCTACATTCAAACTTATTTAAATTCTGAATGAATGAAGATTGTTTCTGAATGCTCTGACTTCTAAGGTTTAATGATTGGCCAGAATATGAACCATTCTGTCTCCTAAACATCGGTTCCCTTTAATGCCTTGAACAGTTGTGTGCCCAAAATAAATCACGGCACTTGAACCACGTCAATTTGTTGTATAAATCAAAACTCAATTAGCTTTTAATTTGGCAGCAGGCCTGCGCGGTATTAGAATTAATAGTTTCAGTTTATCTTACCTTTAAATCTTAGCTGAATGGTGCCGCATATGAGGAGAATATCATCCTGCAACAAAATAAATAAACGTTAGTAAGAAGGCTCTTTGACATTGCGCAGCACAAAGTTTTCATCATATTACTAAATTAATACTGAAAGCGACTGTATGAAATTAGAAAACTATGTTGCATGTTTATTACTTCGCTGCTCAAAGGAGCCGAGAATGTCCCTATTATTTTGCACAGAGCATGCTAATATCAAGTGCTCCGGTTACTAAGAAACTCAAAGAGAGAGTAAATTTTGTAAAAGAAAGCCGAGTCAAAACTATCTAGTAAACATAAATTTATGAAGGGATAAACATAAACAGAAATTGTATAAATAACTTTCAAATCAGGAGGTTCTAAGAAAATTTTCGACAATTCCTTCCCACGTTGTGTGTTACAATGCCAAAAAATCTTTAGAGACTTGTTGTGTCACCAGATATTCAATCACGTAAAAATCAATATTTTAGTAAGGGATTGAGCCCACTCAGTAGAAGTCTTACGACTGCCCACGAACCGTTTAAAAGATACGATTTGTATGCCACTGAAACCAACAAGTAAGGTTAAATATTGAAAATGTTTTGTTATAGCAGTCAGAAATAACTATCGTTTGTCGATACATCTTATTTTCCCATATTTCCGTAACAACACAGTCTATAACTTGTGTGGATGCCTTTTCGAAGATATTACGTATTTTAGTTAATAATGAATTGAAATTCTGACACAAGCTGTTTTATTCTTGTCGGCCGTATAAATAAACTAGAATTTATCTGATAAGAGCACAATGATTTGTAAAATCTATCTGCTTCGTTGGTCTAGGAGTCGCATAACGCTGCTGAACAAGGGTTTTTAGGTTCGATTCTCAGACAGCAGATTTAGAGAGGGAACCTTACACCATGCATGGCCGACTGTTGGTCTGGTAACCATTATATTTTAATATAGTATGATGATATATTAATGCATGGTGATTTATGCGTACCATCAGCCAACTTCGTCTCAACAATTCCTACTAAGCTTTGCTTTCTACCTGACTACAGCTACAAGAAAGGAATTTAAAATCGTTAAGATTGTTTTTTTATAAGATGTACACGAAACAGTGTTTCTAACCTATTTGGTTTTTGAAGAAGGCTTCAGAAGATTTAGTTATTTTCTTAGACATCGTTGAGATAATAAATTGGAAAGAAATTATCCACAAAACAATGTTGACTTGGAAGACTTGTATCGTCCAACCATGATCTGAGGACATATCGTGATTTTATAAATCAATCAAGCCGAATGGAGCCTGATGGAAACTTCCGAGGGTTTATGCCAGGCACATAAAAATGTTTAGTTAATTCCTTTTATACACAGTGTGACAGATAACAATCACCTAATGGAGGCGAATAATCCAACGTTATTTGCAGTGCCATCGAGTTGCAGCGACAGCCAACAATCTGGGCGCGTTCCGTCAAGCGTACCGTTGCTTTCCTAGTTATTGTTGAGTACTGACACTCGGCTCTAGACGAATAAGAGAGATATAAATAAACGTGGTCTGTTGATGATTCTGTTATGTTACCACTACCTCTGATGTAATCCACGAAATGTATTGCGACCTAAACACCAAAAAGGGTTTGTTTTTTATGTTCATATTTAATGTACCATCATGACGGTAAGTCACACATAATGAAACTGATATTTTAGTCTTCGTTTTGCCTGGGTTTTGATTACTTACCTGACGTAGGGATTCGAATAACAAACCAACAACGAGTTCAAAAATATAAAATTACATCAAATATTTGCAACGTGTCGTTTATCAGGCATCAAACGCAAAGGCGGGAAGCGGCGCTGGCGCCGGCGGGCCGAGGCTCTGAGCCGTCCGCGTGGGCTGCGCGCACGCAGCCAAAGCAAAAAGCCGCCCGGACACTGCGCTGCGGCATTCCTTATCCAAACCGGTCTTCGTTTAATAGAAGCCGATTGTAACAACACAAACAAACTAAACCAAACCTTAACATTGCCATCACTGAGTTCAGGTTCTCTTGACACACAAAAAAGGTATAGCAGATGCGAGAAAATTATAATCATATTACAGGAGTAATAGAGGACAAAAAGTTGAATGATGGCACAAACGCAGAATATCAAATGGAGGTTGGTTGTAGCTTGACGTATTAAATCACGGACCAGTTGATGGATGAATTGTAAATGAAAGGGAGAGCGATGATAAATGCGAAATCGTTGAAACTGCTATCAAGGACTTGTGATAGCTGTTTATAAACACTGCTTCGAACATTGGAACATTTAACCTAGCCGAATTAAAATGTTGAACATATGTATTTACTTTTTACCCATGTTTTGGAGTGAGTTTTAAACGTTCAAAGAAGTTTGAACAGGGGTTATATGAATACTTGATCACCTCACACTGACTCGGGTCTCAATCATAACAATGAGATGACTATCATACAAAAATTCATTGAAACCAAACTTAATTGGAATACCGTCATTTCTAGTAACTCAAGCGTTTGAGATTTGAGAGACCAAGCCCCTTAATGCCATATTTTTCTTCTTATAATTTAAGAGAACGAACAAACAATGGATGCCGATGCACAAAGAACACACAAAAACCACGGTAAAGGATTATCATAAATGCTCATACAGGAATCCTAAAACAACGAGGCAGATTAAATAACGAAGACTAAACAATACACTATAGTTCAATTAAAGGGGAGGCTTGGCAAACATCGCCACGAGTGACGTCATACAGGGACAGCGTTTTAGGTAGGCGGGCCGGTCGCGCTCTACCCTTGTTTTAGAGATTTGATACTTTATTTCATTAGTAATAAAGTTCCAAATCGGAAAGCCAAAACCAAATCTATTGGTATTGGCTTCGGTAAGGTCCCAGTTCGTGGAAGCACGGCCGTCGTCATAAACTCTTGCGCACAATGCCAACACCCCTGCGCCCTGCGATAACTTTTGTTGGATTTCGAAATTCCAAACAGTTTTTTTAGAACTGGGCTTGTTAATAAACGCTTTGCCGACGAGTTATCGACTTTGTAAGACAGTGTTAACAATGTGGAGTTTTTATAATCCTATTACGCTTAAAGTTTTGAAAATGGTTAGCACTCGAAATTCTTCTATGTTCAAACACATGGTTAACTTAGATTGTTAATCAGTACAATTTTGGATTGGATTGAAGAAAAGTATACAACTATTTTGGGGGCGCTCTTTATTAAAAGTACATGTGTACCAATTAGGTGAAGTAAGTTATGTAGCATTTAAAAAGGTTTAGTATTTTGTAATACTTAAACTGCAAAATACCTCGTTTAATTTAAACAAACGGAACAAACAGCAATGTTTGCTTTCACATTATTAGCAAAATGTCCACAGCGAAACGTTACGAAACGTTGAAAAAGGCAATTTCCAAGAAATAAGAATACAATTGCCAGCTTTGTGTTGAGAAATTCGAGTTTGGTATAAGTTTAAAACTTGTTTCTAAGGCTTCAGAACTTTGAGAAGCCTACCCTGTGCGTTTGATATTTAAAATTTTTACTTTTGTCGGCATTTGACAAATAGAAGTGCTCCATTAATTTAATAAGAGTGCCAAAAAATCTGCGAAATTAATTTATAAAAGACTTTATAATTACTGTTGAAATGATTACAGCTCTCTCAATTCTAAAGTCCATCAAAGAAACTTAGTGTCGTTTAATTAAAGGGATTGACAACATGGGTGGTGTGCGCCAGTACGTATGTACAAACATACCCATGCGATTAAAGTTTCGTTACAGTTGAGCCGCGTAAGTGTGTGCCAGCCTTGCGGGAGTTACAACTTGATAGGACATTCCGTATTAATTAACTAAATAAGTCTGGTAAAGCGGAGTGAGTTTGAAACAGTCGGCGGCGCTGGCGACTTGCGAGTTGTCAGTCGCGTGTCAATAAGACAGCCAGAGACACGGCGGATTTAAGTATGGGGCCGGGGGCGGCGGGCGCGGGCGGCGCCACCCCAGTGTGTGGTTTCCTTTTGATGTCATCTTCGCGCAAACTTTGCTACGGATCGGCTTTGAGATAGAGAGACGGAGAGTGACTAATTTGGCCCAGCATTTGATCTCGAGAACTCCAATGTGTGCGTCCCGCTCGCACCCACCGCCCGCCGCCGCCGCCGCCGGGAAGCTCTTTGCAAAATTTCGCTTTGATCGCAAAGTTAAATTATATGGGAATTGAGCATTAAATGGATACACATGTGAAGCGAGGACGCGAGCCGGGCGCCGCACTAGAGGCCTGGCCGGTTGCTTTCGGACACGTCCTGGCGCGGGATAGACCGGCCGCCAGGGCCGTGGCGACGCGGCCCAAATAAAACAGTCGCCGTTTGACGATTACGGCGACTTACATAAATAATGAGCGGAGGAGTCACTTTCAAAGTTATACATTTGTGAGAGCGGCGCTTGTATTTAACTCCGCCTAATTTGCCGCGAGTACGCAGTACCTTTGAGAGCTCCGTTTTTACTAGTTTACGAAACAGATATTTGCGCCCGCCTTTCCTTTGATACGGCACTTTGTAGAGCATTTTACACGAGTTTCTTTTGAGGCCATTCAGACGGTGAGTAACGAAAGGCTGTCTTTGATAAACACGTGCGAGGACTCTTCAGTACTTATTAGGGGTGCTCTCTTTGAAAGTGCTTCTTGTGAAATCTATTTGAAACGTTCACAATATCAAAGCGAGCCCGATGAAAGCTGCGCTAATTAAACTGTCACTAATAAAATTATGCGAAAAATTGAATCTACGAGTGTTTTGTTCGCGATAAAAGGCCCGTGTAATTTTAATATTTCATTAGTTTTGAGAACACTTTTACTAGAGCTACGTGACGGCTGGCTTGAAATTACTATAGAAGGCGCAGCGTCGCTTTGAGCGCGCCTTTGTGTTTTAGCGTAAACTTGTTAGAGAAGGAGACATAATCTTATATCAATTGAGCGAAGTCTGGATAGTGATGCGAGGGGTACAGCTATTAGTAAGTTATTAACGTTGGGTCACACACTCGTGTAAGTCAAAGACGAGTCCGCAAAGTGGCGCCTTTGTGCGCGGCGTCGGCGTCGGCAAGCGGTGTGCGCCGGGAAACGTTCCTTGTAGCTAGTCGCTCCGTGCGACAACTCTTTGTGTAGCGACGCCTTTACGATACGCCGCGCCGACACAACCAGCGCAGTTTACAAACAGCGTCATTACAACAATCTCGTATCAACGTACTAGCAATACACCACGGCAACATAGATTTACAAAAACAGGAATTTGACTAGATATTATAACCAACCCCCATATTCAAGAGAAAGAGAATACTATTCTATAACGCAAGCACTTCTGTGTTCTTGCTATAAGAACGCTGATGACGCTCATTCCTCAACGGAGCTAATTACTTGAAACCAAAACAGACACAAGTAATAACATTATTCTAATTCGAACACAAAAATAACAAGCGTATGACACTGAATTTCCTTACATCAATGACCGATTTACATCAAAGACGTTCAATAGACTTTGATGTTTAAATCGAGAAACGTCTTTAACTAGTGCCCTTGTCATGTTAATAGCATGGGAGGTGCTTCAGTCGGAGGCAACTTTGTGCGGCCTCTTGACGACACAACTTGGCACAAAGGCCTGCAGGACAAAACAACTGATGAAAAACTAACACACCCAAACGTCGGCACCAATCAACTCGTTATGCCATCAAACGACATACATTATGCAAAACAATAAAACACTATTCCAATACTCATTATTAATGAGGTTTAATGCAAAACGAGTGCGTCTACTGTTTGACGCGCAGTGAACGAGAGTCACAAACGACTTTAAATATTTACTTACATTATTTATATCATTAGTTGGCAAACAAGAAGATCGACAATGATTTATTAGAATAGTATGTAAGCGCTAGATATTAAAGGTCCCATAAATATCAAAGGAATAGTACAAAGAAAAAAATATAATCAAATCTTGAAATATAAGCGCTTCTAAGAAACACTCGAAATCAAAGAGACACCTAATTTATAAATTGCAATTACACCGGCAGTCGGCGGAGTTCGGCGGGCACAGAAAAAAAATTAGAGAGAACAGATTACGAACACTAAATTTAATTACAAAGCGAACTCGAATATTACAAATTGGAGAGGATAAACGCGACAAAGTAAAAGAGAAAACACACCCAAAGGGAAACTCGTAGCATTGATATAAACGAAATTTAAATTAAGTACAAAGGGAAAGAAGATGAAAAAAATCCTTTCATTGAAAGCTCTCACCCCCGGAGTCAGAGGGCCGGGCGGCTACATCAAAGACACCTCCGTCTCTAGCCTTATCTGTGCGAAACCGAGTTTGGAAATTAGCACACAGCGATCCTTTTACTGAGTCTCAGACGTCGCGTGCGCACCCTTTCACCAGCTTTCAGCATTACCTACGCTTTTATCAAGGGTTTTTTGTATAATTTGTCTTTGGACAGACATAACGCGATAATGTAGGTAATGCCATCTTTTATTCAAGATTGAAGCGCTGACTCTTTTGAGGCTCCATCTTAATTCGAAGGATCGCAGATTCACATTCCAATGCACGGAGATTTGATAAGATTTTTTTGTAAGCGAACTTTAATTTATATTGGTGACTTCTAAATAGGTTTCATGTGATTTTTTGATAAATAAAATGCAATAAACCGAATATTTAATTAATAATTTACTATACAAGAGATTTTGGGCTCTGAAACTACTGAGCCGATGTGAAAAATAATTTCACTGTTTGGGAGATACACTGCACGCGGGCGACCGTAGGCTACATTTAATCAGAGACAGGAAGAAATACACGAGAAACAGCTAGTTAGTAATAAATTCAGTTTTTCGAGTAAGCTTCTGATTTTTTAACTGATTGGGCATTTGATTATGTAGTTACGTATCTAATTAATTACTTATTACTGGTTACATTTTCGTTTAATTAGTATATCAGGAGAGCTTCGAGGCCCGATATTAATTGCAAAAACATATGCAACACAGTTATTTTTTCAATTTTGAATATGTCATACTTCAGGTACCGTTTTTTTTATACAATTTAAATATATATATATATATAAATCTAATGAATATGTAATTAACTAACTTGTCTGATATAAATGATACAACTAAATTGTGAACAAAAAGTCATTGTAAAAAAGAAGACCCGTAAAGCGCACGCATTTAAGACGCGTTGATGTCTTTTCTTAAGAACGTTCGTTACGTAGTTCCACCGCAGATATAAGCACATTACTAAGCTTATCTTAGCTATATCAGCTCTGTGTTGTTTTATAGACGCGTAACAACAATGTGTTGTATTAATATAAACGTTGATTATTATTTCGTTATAAAAAGTTATTATATAACAAGCAATAAAGTACTAGCAGTGTTCGTAAACAGCCCTTCAGATGCGAAACATTAAAGCTACAATAAAACTAAAACAACTAATTTAATACAAACACAATACGACTAAATGAACAAAACATCAAAAGTGCCACTAAAGCTCAGCAACTGCAATAAATCCATACAATATACAGTAACAAAACACTATTGTCGAGACATGGAACACAGCCGAACGTACGAAACAATAGATGCATTCAAATAAAAATATTTAAAATAACGACTAAGCTCTGACAAAAACTTGCCCACCACCAACTGAAGTTGCCGACACACCACACTCGATATGCGACCCTTTGTTAGTTCATTAGTTCAGAAAACTTCAAATTACTACCTGTACCAAGTTTTAAATCCAATTAATTTATCGTACAATCCAATATGCAGGAAAAGCTATATACACTGACACTGAAAACACTCAACTATAGTAAACACTGATTTATTCTAAAGTAACGCGATATTATTACACAAAATTCTAAAGTTGATATATTTAGTTTCCAAGTACGCGATGTTAGCGCGGAAAATTTGCGGAAATCGACAAAACGCTGCGTCACACGCTGCTGCCGACGAGCAACTGTCAGAATTTAGCAGACAACAGTGCGCGCGCCGCACGTGGCCTTAAAAGTGGGCGGGGCCAGGCCAATACAAGCTGTATGATTGGTCCAGCGGGCCCTTTGATCAGCCGCCGGCAACTAACTACATCGCTCTGCGCCTTAATCTCGGTAGTAACGTCCTTTTAAAACAGGTAATTTTATTACAAAAATGTGGATACTTTTTATGGTCAGTCGAGCAAGCGTTGTGGGCTCGCAAAGGACCCTCCGGGCCCCGCCGGATGATATTTTCCACATGCATGCCACGGGCGGCGCTGAATGCAATCCCAATAATACATTACCGGGTCAGTTACGGTCAAAGGATACAAACTCTATCTCTTTTTTGACGAACTTGCAACGTTTTGTATATTGTACGCATCTCGTTGAAACAAGTTGTGAAACATTTTTACGTGAATTTCAATAGCTTGGTATACAGAAAATAACACGATATTGAAAATGACTGATTACGAAACCCTGGGCTCTGAGGTCTTGCGATAAGTTTTATGAATTACTGCCATCAGGATCGACATTTTTTAAATTACAGAATGTTTTGTAGTTTTAAATTACTACATTAAATATATATCATTAAAACTAATTGCATATTTTTGATATCAAGCTAATTTAGCATAAGTCGGACATAATTATATTCCCCATGTGTATGTTTTCAGATCCATCGATAAAGCAAAGAGCAATTAAGTCTGAGTGGTGTATCGCGGGCTTATGAAGCGCCTGGGGCAGAAGGCTGTATGTCGTCGCTGCGGCATTTGGCGGATCCGCGGCGCGATAGTTTGCCGATGCGCTACTATTGCTGATATTAATAAAGCGCGCGTGTGTGCCGGGCGCGCTGCACCCGCGGCGCCGGCTCGTCTCGCCTGCATTATTACTCAGCTCCCGACACAGGCGCCCACACGCGCACGCCGCCGCACACAGGCGCAAGCTCGCTCGCGCCCCACATATAATGTCAAAGGGTGAGCGCGCCGCCTCACAAAGCGTAAGTGCAACCACTAAAAGCCAATCCTAAGTTTTATTGATACACATTGTATTGCGACAAAGTCTCCGTCGGCCGGGCCCGCCTCACCCCACGCGCCGCACAAAGACAATATCGCGACGTCAAAGGAGCGGCGTCCCGCGGCCGGGAGGCGCCCGCCCCGACCCCCGCCGCCGCCTAAAGGAAATGAAAAATTAAATTGTCAACACATTTAATATCTGCGAAAACGTGCACGGCGTTGCCTTTGAACGCGTCTCCTTTGCGGAACCTCAGCGGCTCCAGCTTTAAGTATTAAAATTTCAGTCGTAAAATTGAAATTCTGTTTAAGTTTAATTAGAAGTCGCCGGAGAAGTTCGAAGTCGCATTAGATCAGTAGCGCTAATGAGGCCCGCGGTGAGCACACGTCACAGGTGCGAGCGCGGCGCCGAGGGAGGGAGTGGCGCGGCGGTGCGGCAGGGAGGGCAGCACCCCCTCGCGTTTGATCGGCGCCGCCGCTTTGACAATTATTAAAATTTGCCTCGTACCTCTCGGGCCTCATCTTTTTCCGTCGCCTCGATTACGCCACGGGTTTGTCTCATTAGGGCTTTTGTATGGTATCGCAGGCTCCCCTTTGATGTGAGCGCGGAGGCGCGGGGCGGCCGCGGTCCACCTGCACTTTTATTGTTCCCTCCCGGCCTCGAATTTGCACGCTCCACTTTGAGTTGTCTCTTTGCGATTAAACCGCGCGCCGCTCTTTGACCTCCGAACATTGGAACGATAACATAGCAGCTGGTGGGCTGCGCAGCGGAACTACCTATTCCGTGTGTTACGTATGCCTGGTAGTACGTACATTATCAAGTAACAATTTTTAAGTAAAATGCACATAACCTTTTGTCGGGTCAGCAATAAAGTCGTTAATGTATCGTCAAAGCGGTATGGCGGCAGCGTACAGTATCTGCCGCTGTTTGTTGGGGCGGGTCGGGGCTGCGCCGCTTGTGAACACTCGACACCCCTTTATTACTTCTGTTCTCTTTGTACGCGCGCTATCATCATCAAGCATACGGTTCGAATTAAAGCTTTCATACAATGTCAATTTGTCACCTTTTATAAGTTTTATTGGCGCCCAACGTGGGACACAAAGGGGTTAATGGAGTAGCCCTTTTTGACAAAAGGTAAATGGTTGTATTGACAGAAAAGATACATGATTATAAGCAAACTAAACATACATATCCGCTTATCAACTAATTATCACTACTATCGAGATATTCTCGAATTTGTAGAGGTATTACTTTCAAACTCTTTCCGAGTTGGCGCCCAACGTGGGTCACAACCTGATCATATTAATAAGTCATTGTAGTTACAAATCATAATCAAATAGAAAAACAATTCAATAATTATATTTGCTAAACCCATTCTTACACACAATCATACAAACAATATGTTCGATGCTCCAATTGGCATCGTCGGTGGTGGGAGCCACGAGTCAAAGTTAACGCGAGGGGTGCGAGGAGACAAAGCTTTGTTGTGCCGAACACAAGCTCGCAGCCTTTCATCTTTCGCCGTCCGCGTCCTTCAACCGCCGAACTGGCGACACAGGGCTGACACAAGCCGGACATCAGTGGCTTTTGATATACATAGCTAGAAGAAGAATTTCTATTGTAATATAATTATCTGTTATTGTCATAGCAAGGAAATAAAGACAAGAACTTAAAGTTCCGATAAGATTTAAAAAGTGCTTTGCAATTATTAATAGCAGTAATTATTGATAAATTTCATATTTGTATTGCTTAAGACATTTGCCAAAAGCAAAACTTTATAGCTGTATTATTTAATGCTTATCTTATTTAATAAATGTGATGTGCCGAACAAAATGCGACGTAAAAATATCATATTAAAGTATTCTGTCGTCAACCCTGTTGTTAGTGCATTCCGTTTGATGTAAAAGAGTATCCTTTAGGCGAGACGCTTTTCTTATTATCAACTTGTCCGTAAATTTAATATAAAAATATTACTTTGCTTCAAGAGCTACGTAAGTACGTCAAACGTTATTAAATAACCATTATTAGTTTGAGTACAGAAAGGCGATAACTGAGTGGTTTTAAAGTTTTTGAGTCTTTATAAAACTGGCGAACATGTACCTTCTATTATGAAAATATCATAATGAACTCAACTCAATCACTCAAATAAAGCACATGTACTCCCCAAATAAATTATCCCCGTATAAAATTGAATTCAAAGTACTGTTTTTGTAGAGCAATAAAATAAAACTGGCACAACAAATGCTACATTGGATTGTCCCCGCAATATTTCTTCGAGTTGACTGCGGCTCGCGACTCAGATTGAAATAGTAATTTGGGCGGGCCGCACTCCGCTGAGCTAAGTCAATTCAGCAAGGAATGCGATCGAGCCGATACGATCCGCGAATTGATGGATATGACTCCATTGTGGATATCACTCATATGTGGTGATCTCATAGTGTCCTATGATAACAGATCGTACGATTTTGAGTTTCGGGAGTTTTTACTGTTAAAACGCAAAACCTTTTTTTTTGTATTATTATCCGCAGAACATTGCGTCCACTATCGGCACTGTACATGTTTTGTACTTATCCAAATACATGACAATCGGCTACAGTTTTAACTTAATTTTCATTTTGCGTAGGCGCCTTAAAACTTCTCTTAGAATCATTTCAATGACAGCCATGGGGATAAGCTGACGAATGGTACCTGTGAGAGTATTTCTATGCATACCGTTCAAATGTTCTGGTATTAAGTAAGTTCTTAAATATGTTTATTATGATTTTTTTTGTTTTGATGAAAACATTTGTATCTTTATTTATGACACCGCACGAACAGCGATCAATTTTGACCACACCAGTGACATTCGATACTTGAAAAGCATTGCAAACATTCACCAAAATAAAATATTTGAAAGCCATTCACCAAAAATACAGTTCCACAATACTTTAATCCCGTCAGTACATTTTTCTATCCATCAGGCAGATGTTGCTGGGGGATTGAATAGGCAATGCTCGGTGATAAATTCGGTTTGTGGCGGAGGCTCGGAGGCGAGACGGCTCGGCTCGCTCGCCTACAATCTACATAATGCAGCGCGCGGCCTGGTAGACATCTACGCTTAAATTGCATTGTTGTGTTCATTCCGTGATTTCAACTGCTTTCAGATATCTTCGCATTTTTAGGATACACATCCCAGGGAGGAATGCTGATTTAAAATGTTATGGAACAATCAAATATGAAGCGCATTTTGTTTTCATTATACACAAAAACATTGCAATGACGCGGTTTATGAAAAGTACAAATATAACAAACAAAACCAACCATCGGCAAGCTAATTAGTCCTTACCCATTATTTTTGCGCTCTGTGGTAAAGTCAAAACAAATTATTGCAGCACAAACAGATATTGAAATAAAATTACTGAAATTAATGTGAACGCTCGGAACGCCGCTGTCTATATGTTTCGATTACACAAAGAGCTTGTCAAAGACCTTATTATGTTTATACAGTGACAATTCTCCACTGGATATTATCAAAGTTATTGAAGACCGGCTCGAGTGCTGAAGTGGCAGGCATGATGAGCCGAAACTAATCCAACTTTGTCTAGTTTAACGCCAGGTGGGCGTAATCAACTGGGAGATATGGAGACGGCTACAGAAAACCTTACACGACACAAAGTCGAAAGCTATGATAATATAAATAAGCGACAATTTTATGTCTTTTGATGATCAAGAAATATCAAATTTCCCCCGGGGGATATTTTTATTTGACATTAATTTAGTTTAATTTTATCTCAATATCGTTTTGAAGGATAAAAACACATCCTTATACATGTATTGCTAACTAATTTCTTAAGCCGAAGGTATCAGTTCTACAGATAGTTTTCCTTCAATAATATTTTCCCTTTACGAAAATTCTAGGAAAGCAACTTGAAAAGAAATAGATCAAAGGAAAACTAGTATTCATTAAGTTTGTAACGGACTCAGCTGCCACAAAAGCCGTGTATTCTAGTGCCCTGTCATTTACTGTGACACACGCTTGTTTGAACATGGATTATTTAAAAATGTGGTTAGGGCCGCCATACTCTATTAACAAATGACCACACATCAATGAGGCACCCATATGACGCAAACTGTCACACAAAAGTTAACCCCATTTCCAAGAATTAAAATATTATTTTTATGCACCAAAGCATAAGTTATGTTTTACAGTGATAATTCATAGACATTAAAAAACATGCAAAGAGGAAGCCGACACCATTTCCTCATACCACTTCCATTCCATAGACGGGGCGAGTCAAAAGGCTCACTTAACCTTAGCGAAACTCAATAACTTTCACTTTAAATAATAAATTCCCCTTTGAAGCACGCCGACGTTGAACAACTGATTCAGGGTTGCCATAATTTTGTGAGCTTAATTGGATTATAATCATAAACGTGTAATTAATAAGATATTTTAACGTAAAATTTTCAGAAAAGAGTTAAGATGAGAAAAATGTATTAGGAAATCTTTAAAAAATGACTCTATCTTGATGATATTTCATTTTCCAGTCATCCTTTTTGCTAGTCTCCTCAATGTAGGCCCGCCTAAAATCCGATCATAGAAGTTTCGAGCTGCTCTTAGTGTTATTTTTATTTCATTCCGTATTAAGTTTCTATCGTTATTAAAAATCCATATGTACCGACTACCAGATAATCAAAGTGTATCACTCAACCACTTCTAACGTATACGTATACCTATGTACCTAATAATTTTTCTATGGAACCGGTTCTTCTTCTTTTCAGAGACAAGTATCAACAACCCTATGAAGACAAAATCTGTGTTACCAGAGTAGTGGAATCCTTTTAATTCAGACAATTGGTCTGAGACGTCGACAAAGCGCAATACAGCCTTTATTAATTCTTAGTTTCTTCTTCCTAAGTACTCAACTTTATTACCTTCGCAGAACACGTCTCATCAAATCGGCATATTAAGAAACCGTACTGAATAATTTGTTGCATTTTTATCCGTATGTCCGGCCCAAAGTCAAAATGTATTTCAACGTACAAAGTTTTAAGTCGTCAAAGACAACTCATTAGGCACTCTACACACCAAACGGCGGAGGCATCTATAAAAAATTCAGCAGGTCCTTACATAAAGGAGTGAACATTCTCATTTATATCTCCCTTTGAACTTCAGGCTTTTTCTTTTAAGGTACATATACACGAAACGACTTTTCAGCGAGTCTGCAAAAAATAATTTCAGCAGAAATAAACTAAGATGCTAAGGCGAGAAATCATGTTAGCAAAAGATAAATTACAACGCTTTGTAATAAATAGGCCTTTGAAGGTTAAGATTTTTTCGAGGTTAAGAGAAAATATGTCATAAAAAAAACATCTTGAATGGAACTGGACTAAATCCGCTGGGACAAAAATGCAAATAAAATATAATCAGCCCACTCGAATTCAGCTTTATTGCTACAATATGACAAGTTGGAAGGCACATACAGTTTATAAAAGCACTTATCTGTTCGAAGAAAGTTTTTGTAATTTCTTCCTAGACATGTTTTCCTCAAGTTCTCATAACATATACAAGGATCTTAACAAGACGTCGGTGTGCGAGTCGCGTCGTGTCGTCGAGTAGAGAGCAGATCGTGTTGCGACTTTGTAATTAAATCATTCCTTCGTATTAAATCGGCCTCCTTTGATACCTATCGCCTGTATTGAGCCGTCGAGTGCCCTCCACCCGTGACTCCCCGACATCGGCTTTCATCATTTTTTTATTAAAAACTCCTTATAGGAAGGGGTTGAGGGAGGGAGTACTCCTTTTAAAGTCCCATTCCGAAAGCTCAAGTTTGGCAAACAATTTGAAAAATTGGAAAACATTGAGTGCGATATTTCACACGGAATGTGACTTGATTGTGATCAAACAAACGTTAAGCCTTAGGCTATATATAATGCATGCACGTAAATTGTATTTAATCAGCATTCCAAATATGCAACATAAGTGCCTCTACTCAAACAAAATATAAGGGGAAATTTAAATAAAACTTCCAAACACCGTAATGTAAAACTTCTCTTTTTAACCTGTATAGTAGTAGTATTATGTAAGAATATTTGGTTTTGCTAATGGAGTGGGACGCTTAATTTGTGTTGTGGCTTGGTCGGTTTGTTCATAATTAGTTTAATATTCGGCGGGCGAGCGGGGAAGGTGCTTCGCGCGGTCGGCGGCCGGCCTGCATCGAGTCGCAACTATCGAATTAACTAAAATTGCATTGTCAACAGGAAACAGCGATGTTGTTAAATCACGTTTTAGTTTAGGACTCGGGCTAAAAGTTTACTTTATATTCCGTAACACTCTGAATGTACATGGAGCAGACAATAGGTTAATTCAGTATGCAGCAGTAGTGTGCAGTATGTAAGACAAAGTTTGGTGTCAATTTGTTCTGACACCTCCGCCTACAGTTCAATCATCTAAACTTCCTTTAAAATGAGTGTCAGAGATCTCGCAGAATCGAAAGCAGCCAGACTTCATAAAAGAAAAACATCTCCCGGTATTCTCATGAGACGGGAAATATTAAAATTGTAGAAAAAACTACGACAATCAAAAGTATAGAGACCCAATGGATGTTACGCATCGGTTCAGGCTTCGGCGTCTCATTCTGATCTTGTGGCAAACAAAGAGCGGCGTCAAAGGCTCTGTGTGAAAAGGAATCCAGTGATAGAGGCAGTCAACAATGGGCCAGATAACGGCCGCGCCAAGTGTGGCGCTTCAGCGATTCCTCAAACAATAAAAAAAAGCTTTAAAATATCTAAATCAATCTCAAGTCGCAAATTAACATATGTGATAATAAAATATGTATTATGTTACTATTAGGACATTTCAACATTTCAAAATAAACATTTAAATTTACAGGACTTTTGTTTTCCTTGGAAATCATCAAATGACCCCTCCCCCCAATCCTAATTGGAGGTAGTGTCAAACTCTTACTGACTGAAACCCACTATGTTCCTTCTAGAGGCCCCTTTGTGCCAGGGCCCATGGTAACATACAGGACCCGTGACTTCGCCAAATACTGTTTCGTAGCACTTTTTCAACCCAAACCGCAGCATTATGAGAGCATTTAGTTTGATAATGAAATAATCCGCTGCCGCGTGTATTTGGCGCGGCGCGGTGTTGTCGCGGCGCGGGCTTCCGGCGTCGCTTTGTGCCGCATTGATACAGCGCCGCCGATAAATATTGTGGCGAGCTTTGAGCGGCGACGCGTACACTCAACCCTTTATATGTATTACCAGATCTTTATCTAAATCTTTATAATGTTATTGTTTTGCGACACAAAGAGCCGCGGTTAATAATGAATTGGTGATATGTTGCAATGATTTTTGTGTTTGTTTCGAAAATGACATGCTTGTCTCCCACCAGTAAAAATTGAGTGCAGATGACCACTCCATAAAAATATGAGTCTTAGTCCACATCGATTTTAGGATTTCCTTTAATTTACCTATCCAAATATCAAATTAACGTAAACATACTTCAATAGTAATTGCGTCATAGATATATCAGTACAATTCTTAGAAACATGAAGTCACTTCTCTTCGTTATTCCAGTAAATATAACTCAATGGCAATTAATATTCCCTTCGTGGAATATTATCTTGGAGACTGAATCGGAATTGGTTTAATTTGCCGCCCGATATAAAGCGGAAACCCTTAAGTTGAACCATGTTTTCTGCAACAAGTCCACATATTCAATTTCTAAGCATTTATACTACAAGCCAGTAAAATTTCTTACACCATAAGTGCAAAACTTCATAAACAGTTTGCTCCCAACATCGCTCATAAATTGAATCCAACGAGTGGCGAGTTAAATATTTTTATCGCGATCTCAACTGCTGCCGGTCTGGTAATGAAGGAAATCATATAAAAGTTAATTGAGCCGCATCTCTGGAGTTTCATTTCCGCATATATCGAGACCGCGTGTGGTCTCGCCGTAGGAACGACGCGCAGCGACTCCTCGCCTCGGCGTAACTCAAATATGAAAAGTCTTCGTGTGAGCGGTCGCTTTGGCCCGGCCCACGCTCTGCAAACATCTGCCGACAACCGTGATCTTCGTCTGCTTGAGCCTTTGACGAAGCCATAGATTGCGGTATTGCGGTACGGTAACGAACCCCGTTTGTGTCATAAACTCATTACTGTCCTCATATCTGTGTTTTACTTTGCCTCGAGTTTATAACCGGCTTATTGATCGGGCTTAGTGGTGATGTTTTTATATTTAATAAGGTATTTAGACAAATGTCAAATCAAATTAACGTGGCCCTAGCACAAAGGGACGTCCAGAAGGAACATAAGGGGTTTTAGTCAGTAAGAGTCTGACACTACCTTCAGCTGCACCCTCAGGGAGGGATCATTTCAAGATTTGCCACGAAAAAAGGCAAGTTTTTAAAGGATATAAAGTTTATGTGATTACCTTAATTTCTCTCGCCGTGCCATCCAAAATTATATAAAAAAAAAACTAACTTAATTTTATCCCAATCAGACAATAACGTAGCTTTGATAGTTACAGCAGCCATTCAAATTTTGAATCGCTCATGTAAAAGCTATCGGTCCCGAACGCCAAACTCGCGAATAATTTCGCAGAACATTGGCTATACAGTGAGGGGTGACTCTGGACAGGTTTTAAAAAATAAACTTCTACATTAAATAAGCTTTTATTAGCAGTACCATAGTTGAGAATATTACAAAGACGATATCAAAGGGAGGGAAGAGAATTAGATGATTTAAAAATGTTGTCAAAGACAAAAGCTGAGAGAAAAAGGAGTTCACCGGTCCCACACGAGTTCTTGAGCACATGTTGATTAGTTGGCACGTGCAATCGCATAGCGGGTAAGGTCAGCAGAATGCGGTGTGCTAGGGTTGTCTACCTTTACTCAAAAGAGTCACTACTTCTTTATCTAAGTTTCTAAAGTACGACATGCAAATTACTTGGTTTACAATGGGATGACTGAATTAACCAATCCATATAAATGCCATCTACGATGCACCCGAGTTGAAAGTGATATAAAGACGTGATGAGAGCATTAATCAAAAGCTATTGAAATATTGTCTGCCGTTTAAATTTCATTCAGCCAAAACCAACAAACTACAGCGAAATTATTAAAAAAATGGAACGCGGTTATTCAAAAATAATAGATGACAACCCTATGTGGAGTGGCCAGCCGGCCGCGCTGCCGACCGTACCGCGGCGCCTTTGTGTCTCCGCTTTGATCTCGCGCGAGTCGCCGCCTTACACCAGCTTTGATTGATTTCACGTTTTGTTAATTACATTAACACCGGCCGTAAATAGTGACATATATTTTGCGAGTGCCAAGCTGGCTGGAAATAATTTGCGCGTTAAAAGCATGGTACGTTTGCAGTCGGTAATGCATGGCAATAATGAATTGGCGGTTGGGTGAAACGTTTTGTGTGTATCATACTCCTAAATATGCCAAATAATCAAACAACTTATTGGTATCAGAAGTACGGCCACGAAAGAACGAGCAAGCACACTGACATAAATTACTAATTAGCATGTAATAAAGACTACGAGAAACAAGATGGTAATGAAACACAAAGTTTAGTTATGAAACTTATGAAGTTAGCAGCATTTAATGTTATTAGTGGAGCCAAGTCAAAAAGGGCCGGCTGGTCGCGTTGTCACAGGAGGTCGCTCAGACGCGCGAACGTCGCGAGTCGCTAATGAGTCCGCGCTCTCGCTCGCCGCAAGTGCCGACAAAAGCACGTGCCGCGCTTGGATTTTTTGGCACTCACGTATGTGGCGAGGCTAGATGCTAGGGTTGGAAAAACTTAAGTTTTAAGTGAACAAATAATTTTCTTTTACGAATATTCAAGGCGTACCGATACTCGACCTGGAAGCCCTACAGTGAGTACTACATACATTTGTACGCAAATTGTGAACATGGAACGTGTTCAATGAACAATGACTAAGTACAGTACATATTTCCAAGATAAGTGTTAAGCATGCAATAATACAATAGGTGCAGTACAATTATTACTCGAATTAGAACATCTTAATTTTTGTATTAAAATCCTGTCTTATGGTACATAAAGTTGCCAGCCCTGGCATAATTTTTCTTGTGTTATTTTGAATTTCATTCACAAAATCTCTGACTTTTGCCTTCGCCTAAAATTCGTTAATTTTTTGCGGGCTAAGCTCACAAACGAAATATTTCTCATAATATTAAAATCTTTAATTATCATGTTGTCTGAAAGTCTGCCAATATATAATATTGTAACATTCGTGGAAATGAAAATCCTCTTCCTTTTGAGTTGCATACAAAAAGCATGCCAAGCCCCTTATAACATGTCAATATAATCGATGCGGTCCGCATCGGTCACGGCGCGAGGTGCGAAACGTCATGCACGCGTGAAATTGTACAAATAAATAGCGGTAAAGATAATAAATTACAGGGAAATTGCTAATGATGAGCGGCGCGGGGGCCGCGGGCGGTGCATTAAGCCGGCGGCAAACATCAAAGGGCCCTTTGACCGAGCCGACACTCCCACACCCTCCCCGCCCCACGACTTTCACGAGAGCTACGAACCGCAAGTCAGATCATCTACAGTAAATTAATTTGCTTTTATAACTTTGTGTTTTAATTAAGCAAATGTATCGTAATAAAAGAGATTGTATTATACGCTTTGTGTGGTGGTATCCTGCAACCACGTATGGGACATAGCAAATACTTAGTGCCAACTGAGGGGAAAATAATATACTATCTAAGTCTAGGGTTGAACATTGGACTTTGCTTTAAAATGTGAAATTTAATTTTTAAAAGTATACGTAGGATAAAGCAAAAGATTCTGCTACGTGTAAAAAAAAGGCTTTATTGATATTAGTGGGGTTCTACGGGGGTTTAACCTAGCAGAAGTTACTGTGAATTTATATGTATCATAACTTGAAAAGAAACCAATATCTTAGAAATTAGTAACTCCACTAATTAGTCGTCTGCGAAAACCTATCGGGGTTTTTTCTTTCCCAGAAAGCACTTTTCCTTACAACATATACATAACATAATTTTGGATGAGGATTTTAATATTTTCATCTAAAGTAATTTCATCTCTCGTAAAACTAATGCAATTCCTTACAGACATCAATGATTATAAATAGATTCCTCAAATTATAATTAAATTATCTATACTATGTAAAAAAAGGCTGTAAAAAAATAGATCTGAAACGAAAAGTATGAGTGTCCCTTCTGTCGTTGCCTGCCCGATGTCCACTACCCACAACACACCGCGAGCTACTAACACTAGAGCGCGACGACTGAGCTACTGTTATCAATTAATCAAACCATAGATTCGTCTCACTTCTGTTTTTAGAACATTTCCTGCGACCGCTTTGACACCTTTTTAGATGCTTACAAAAAATTATAAGCTTTATGAAGAAAAAGCTACATATTTTTCCAGGTCGATTGTTATTACTATGACAAAAGTTATGCAAATTGCTTCGACATATTATCACAATATCAAAGTGCTGTGACATGAAAGCACCTTGTTTATTTTTAGATGTATACCCTCAATCGTTTCATTCAAAAATATTCATTCGGAAAAGACATTATTAATATTTCAATGAGACCCCGTAGCAACGCCGATATTGTTAAAAAAAAGTTATGGAAAAACCCCACGTTTCTGTGAATTCTCTTGATTATGAATGAAATGTGTAGATCATTCATCATTTTCTTCATTCAGTACTGAAAAAATAACATGCAGAAGTGTAAAACAACATGTAATTATAATAGGCCAATAAACTGATCAAACAAGCCAGTTCGTGTTTCATGTGACTGTAGTCATAATTTGGTTTTTAGCACACATCCCGCAGATCAAAGCAAAATAAAATATGTCTTAAGATGTTGTTCGGAGTAATGTTGCGTATCTCGAGCGCCCCGTACGCTGGTATGGCTCGTAACTCGCTGTGCGCCGATAGGCGGCGTGCCTCGCATCAATGCCAACTTGTGAACTTCAAACTTCTGAACGTGTGAAGTGTCGATTTATCTTCCTTTCTACGAGTTTTGCGACATTTCTGAAGCTCTCATTAATATATCCGAGTATCTATCAAAGGCGGATCGTTGCGTCATACCAAATATTCCTGCCAAATAATAAATGTAGTACAAGTTTGTTACTTTGATTGATCTTGTTTATTACTAACATCTTTGACGAGCTTGTTCTTGAGAAAAAATCAAGCTTTAGTAACAGAGATATTTATCAAAAGCTTACGTTTGGCGATCCCATTCGTTGAAGTAATTTAGAGCGTCTTTTGACTTACCTCTTTAGGAACGTCAAACGTGGTTTATCTCCAACGATTCGTGGTTCTAAGCTCTATACTAGTTTAGAACCACGAATCGCTCCTAACATCCAACTTTCTAGCATAAAATTTAGCGTAGATGCAATTATTTAAAAAAGTTAGGGATACTTTAAATAGACAGCAAAACTATTAAGTCCTTATTCAAACCAAGAATTGCTTCAATATGATCAATATTTGTCAAGACATACTGTATTTTATTGCAGGTCAAGATAAATAGTGGAACCTCATAAGCTGAAACCATTCACCAATGCGGGCAATAAAGAAATTTCCGCGTACGTCGAGGATTCTATTTCGGTGAGAGTTGTTGAAAACTGTCTAGTTGAGTTGCGAATAACTACGTTGGTAGGGTGACCGGCACTCCAGGGTATCGTTACGGCGTCGGCGGCGGGCCATACACGGCGCGAGTGCGATAACGAGCCACTCCAAGCCCGCGGCCCCGCGCTAAGCGCACTGATTCCTCTGCCACCGTGTCATACAGACTTACTACACCTCTTTCACTTTCAAACGACTGTGAGCTTCACTGAATCTCATAAATTGACACAACTTGTGAGCATAATATTTTCATTGTGTGAATCTGTGAAACTTTTGAAACCGATTTAAGTTAAAACTCCATGGAAATAGCAATACTGTTTCCATCGTTTTCTCATTATAAGCAATGCAGGCTTTCATAGTATACTAAACAAAGATTATTTTAAATATAAATATTGATGACACTTTTGCACGATCATTATTTGTAATTTTTGGGGTTTTCTTTAACCTGCTATTAAAAAGTTCACGCAAAATTAAGAAAAACCAGACCAGACTAGAATATAATAGCGTAATACCTAGTGACAGACAGATATGACGCCATAACTAAATTATAAAACGTACTCGACGGAAGAACTAAAAAAAAAAAAACTGAAAAAGAAACTGTTAATTTATCAACTGCCGTTCTCAAAGAACCCTGGAGCAATAAGATAAACTCTATCTGATAGAGACAACCTGACTTATTTCTCGCCGTAATCCCTTCAAAGGCGATGAGGAAGAAAATCTTCAAGATATAGAATTCGTATTAAAACTGTGGACGTAATACAAAGAGTACAAGGCATGTTTTGTCGGCGTATGATCGTCAGTTTTAACTGGTTGATTGCCACCGGCACTTAAATTATCTGATCTGTAAACCCGATCCATTCATTCAATTAGATCGACAAAGGAATGTTCAAAGGACCAAACTTTTGACTCTGATCGTCCATTGCAGCTAATTGGGAAACGTTATTTGTCAAAGCTGTTTCGGTTAATGAGGCGTTATGTAACTGTCATGTCACTCCATCAGCGTCTGTCAGACCACTATCAAATATCAGGGGCATCTCGACACGGGTTTACAAAAATCCTTTCTATTTTTATCTGAACAATAAGCAGTTTCCTGAGACTTCTGGATGTAAATGTGTCTCGGGGGTAGTGCAGATTTCTATTCAGTCACGAATTTTGAAAATAAGCGTACATAAGCCCTTCAAAGTGCGTAAATTTATTACGGACATTGATATTTTTTGCTGCTACGTGCGGCACTAATTCTTTCTGTTCGAAAATAATAATAATAACGAACATTTCTCTATGTGACCTCAACACATTATTTTGACTATTCACATATTTACGAAGAACGAAATCACATAGAGATGTTTAGAATATTGGTCAACGGTATTTAATTAAGACCTTGCTGTTCCTTTAGTAAATAAAGTCTTTGGTGCGTGTTAGATATTTCTAGGTAATGAAATATGGGATTCTTAGATGTGAATTCACAAATAAAAAACATAATTATTTGCCAGGATACTGAACTGACTCTCCCATTGACGATCACGTTAATTCAGTGTAAATCAACTTGAACTTCAGTTATACTCTTCGGGTTATCAGTTTTCTCAGGAATTTCAAGACAAAGCTTTACTCATGGGAGCATGCTATTTTTAATTTGGTGGACCCGCCACAATGGCACGTAGGTACGCAGCTCCTTATTGGGCCGGCTGCACGGCCGATACAAACGTCCTCGAGCACTAATGCCGTGTAATTGGCGTGCTCGCTCCAAGGCCCTGGTGTTCAGAACACTCCGACTGCAACTATCTTCAAGTCTGCAGTATAGCACATCGTTGGAGAAAAGGTATTTCTTTAGTAAATTGTTGTCTTATTGCCGTGCTTTGGAATTTCAAGTGCGTTTGGTATGTAGGTACGAATCAAATGATTGCTTGTAATTTTTATATAATTGGACGATGCACTTTGCGTTATAAAATGTCTGATAATATTTCAAGAGAGTAACATGGCATATGATAGGTATAGCTCCGATAATATCTACATCCTACTACTATTATAAAGGCGAAAGTTTGTAAGTATGGATGTATGGATGGATGGATGTATGGATGTTTGTTACTCTTTCACGCAAAAACTACTGAATGGATTTGAATGAAACTTTACCACAATATAGCTTATACATCAGAATAACACATAGGCTATATATTATAACGCTATTAACTAAGGTGGATGAGCAATAAAGCATTTTTTGGTCAGTTTTAACTAGACGCCATCTATATCTTTTTAATTACAACACATTTAGCAAATTTGACTGTACCAGCTGGGTAAATAGTTATTACCTACTGTCATAGATGGAGTTAAGCTTTTCATACAATAAAACCGGGCTAACAAGTTTTTAATTTATTTTTCAGTTCAAAGTATATACCTAAACATGCTACATATGTTATTTCGACAGATAAAAATAATTTAAAGACAAAAGTAGTAAGGCAAGTTTCAACCTAACACCATCTTTAGCTTTTCAAAACAATCTAATTTGACAATCTGACATTGTTAGTAATTATAGCTGATCATAGATGGAGTTCATAGTTTTATTTTCATAAAATTAAATTATACTGGGGTGTCTTCCAGTCTACAATCGTAGTCACAAGTATCTATTAATTTTGATTATTCAAGTTCCAAGATAACACTCAAAATCGGGGACAGAGGATGAGAGCAAAAAAATCTGTCTTTGGGTAAGTTAGTCATTTAAGATCAAAGGAGTGCTGTACTTTCTTCATCTATATCTATACATATAATAAAACAGTAAAAAAACCGTGTCTGTACATTTAATATATTGATAAAAATAATTACTGAGGGGGGTTTAGAAACAGCAATAGAACACGAATCCAAAAAAAAAATTGTGTCTATTTGTCTGTATGTCTGTATGCCTGTTTGTCTGTTTGTTTGTACGCGCTAATCTTCGGAACTACTGGACAGATTTGAATGATTCTTTTTTTGTTGTATAGGTGGTAGGTCGGGGCAACATATAGGCTATAAATTATCTTGGAAATTTGAACACCTGATGCAGAACAGCAACAGATCAGCTTAACTATAAGAGATAGAGTAATGCTGCCATAGCAAAAACTGTTCCACGTGATGAGCATTTTCTGCTGCGAGATAAAATTTGAAGATCACACACCTGTTATGGAACTCTAAGAGCCCAGCTACACCATCAAACATATAGGACTGATGTCTTAGCAAAAGTTGTTCGGTCTGATAGGCATTTCCGGTTGACTTATAAAAATCTAAGATCAGACACATCTGAAGAACCTCTCTTTTTTGAAGTCGGTTAAAACAACATAAGCTGAAAGTACCTCAGCGCGGTGAAGGCCGTAACAGTTTACGACTGATTTTCGATGACCATGGTATAGACGCCAGCACATCAAGTTACCCGAAACTGTAAATATTTTCCAACCAACTTTGCTACCATATGCTTCAGCGAAAAAGTTGAAATTCTATTTAGGAAATTTGACAGATTGTAGTAGCTTGGTGTGCTGCTTTATTGAAGACTTCTGGCCAAAACTTCCATTTTTATTTTTATTTTATCGCATTAATATTCCTTCGGACTTACGTTATTTCAGTTTTTAATTTACTTTTCTATTTATCTCCGTGACACGGTAGCCTACCAGGTAGTGCAGGAGAGCAGACACTTAGATTTTTATGGATCAAGTATCTTCACAACAAAACGATAACTATGCTTACAAAAAGGTTAAATTGTTTCCATTATTCCAAGAAGCTAAGACATTAAGGATCATACGAACCTTATAATCCAACGAAGAGCTAATCTAAGTCGAGAGAGGCTTGATGCTTTTCGAGAAATCTTTTGGGATCGAGAAGCACGCTTACGTTTTCAGCGTATTTACGCATCAACATCCAGGTCTCTAGACACCAAAGAAGAATGTGATGCGCCACTGACCACTGATCCTGAACGTCTTGCATTGCCTCGCAAATCTTAGACGTTCTCGGAAAGAGAATCACGCTTGACTTCTCAGCGTATCTACGCATCTGCTTCTAAGTGACTAGAGACAAGTAAGCGACAATTTGCCGATACAGAATCATGCTTGACTCCTATAAACCTAATGCGCGACTAATTGCTGATCGAGATTATACGTTGTCCAGAATGATGTTGAACGAAATATTCATAATCAGTTACAACTGTTGTGGAATTCCAGGCGCCCAGCAACATTATAGCATCTATGAATGACGTTTTAACAAAACTGTTCAATTTGAGGCATTCCAAAAATGAAAGACCTGAAGCGTCTCGAATCATCTCGCGCATCATGTTGTTTTCCCGTCCCCGGGCTCTTAGAATTCGATATCAGACATTCCAAACCTTCGATTTTGACAGCCCTGTAGTCGCTGGCATAAGCGACTGGATCCGCGTACGAAGTCGCGGGCAGAAGCTAGTTTATAAATAATTAGAACCCTTGAACGATCTATTACTGCAATTACAAAATATTTAGGAATCAAATTCATTGTATCTGTTACTGAATACGGTTCAGAAATGGTCGTCAAACACAACACTCTCGTGTTCTGGTTGCATCTTCTATGTAGAGTATTATTGGACCTTACATATGTACAACAAACGCATCCACAAGCGTCTCAGTTCAATATCAACAGTACAGAGGCGAGCAGAGGGCCGTCTGTCGACGCAGCGGTCTACGCCTCAAGTGACACTAGACATCGGCAGCTCAAAGGCGAGTGTTTGCCCCTTTGTCTTACCGGGCAATTAGTGCAGTCCGTTCATTTAATTCTATCGGTCGATTAGCAACGGAGCCAGGTGGCCATTAATTGTTCGCCGCCAATTTGCGTACAGTCCCTGGTTGGGCGCCAGTCACGGCGACGCACAAAGTGGACGAGACAGCGCGGCTATTCGATTTGATATTACGTGTGCATAGCGACATGAATATTACCCTTAGACCTATATGGAGCTGCTTCATTACTCGAAAGTACTCAAATGTTGCTGTTTATATGTGATTTGAAGTTTGACTACAAGGTTATGACCGATCAGTATGTTTCTAGCTTACACTACGTGCTACGTTTTGAGATGTCAAATGAGATGAGAGAGCTTTTTGACGTAATATCATCTTAAGAATTAACTCCAAAGTAATAAGTACTTTGAGCCATGATAAAAGGTTAAGCAATTCTAATTCCGCTCACAGTTGCGGAGTGCAGAATCCTTTCAAATCACGATCCTGCTCCGATATTTATCTTGGCTATCAGAAAAAGTTTAAAACTTAGAGGATCAAGCTGGGTAGCCCGCATGCAGACTTCGACTAACTTTTACGTTACAAGATTGGATGAAATCATTGAATTGTACACCAATTGCACGAACTTTTCATCTTCCAAAAATTCTAGATTGAAATAAGTTTGTTTGTCAGAGCGCTGTTTTGAGATTTTTTTGATCTTAGTCGTTTTTCATGTGTCATGATATCAAGAGACACTGGATGCATTTCGCATGCATCCTAAAAATAGTTTTTCGTCTCTAGCTCATGAAAATTGTAGACTTGAATTCGTTCGAATGATAAAAAGCAGTTTAAACAGATCTCAAAAGCAATAAGCTAAAGTTTAAATACGGAGAAGCATTTAAATAACGAACAAATACTAGAAAGTACGGCATCAAGAGCTCAGACAACCAAAAAAGACCTTTAAATACTTCCTACTCACTTTGAGTCCACTACTTCTGGTGGCAAGTCAGTAAAGGACAGTAAGTCTCACTTCTGCGACAAAGCTATGAATCGTCCCCTTTAGCGATCTGTCTCGATTCAGCCAATTACTGAAACGTCGCAACAGCCTACCATTGCCGACTCACGCAGAGTTAACCGAGAATTTTAAAATGTTTTTTCATCAAAAGAATCTTCGTACATTATTTATTTTCGTGCGAACTCCTACTTAACGTAGTTCCCTTTACCGCTCGCTCTAGATTAGTTTATTTCGGAGAAATCCTTCAAGTTACAAAGAGAACAAAACAGTGACAAAAGTTGTTAAGACGAGATAAAGGACATTGGATTTGTGATGTTCATAATCAAATTAAAAGTAGTTCTATGATATTAAGCTGTACCGAAATAGATATGGAGTTTTTATTGAAACACGTGTAAGTCCTTGGCTTGAAATATTTATCAATTAAGGCAAACCCATATAAAAGTTTTTTTTATAGGATGCGGAAATGCAAATACTTTGCGGCAGGTGGTGAAAAACAACTTCGTAATTTATTTAATTAAATAATTGGAAGTTAGTATTTTCAGTTCTTCACGAAAGCCATTTGCTATTACGTATGAGGTTTACATTTAAATCTCAATCATATCAAAGAATATTATGAATAAACTTAATGGACTTTGCCTTCATGTGAGTACATAATTAAAGAACAGAAATGAGATCTGAAGTTTATTTTAGTTGAGTCAAATTAAGGGGGAGATAGCATCGACTAAAATTATAATATCGTATTTTTCGTGCACGAGAGCATCAAAGCGGCGGTTGCGTCGTTGTTCCGCGGGACGGCGGTATTAGCGCACTGTCGCATCTTCAGAGGGCGGCGAGATCAAAGGATAGGTACACAGTAACCGCTCCCATTGATGTCGCGCACAAAGGGAATTGATTGTTGCAAACCTGCTTTTTTAAAAAAAGGAGACGTATTGATGACACATACTGCTTTTTTTTGTTTTCTGTTTCACATTCGTGTTTACAATGTGCGATATTGCAGGGCAGGGTTGCTGTGTTGTTTATTAGACAAACAATTTGTCAAATAATCAAAATTAATCTATTATGTTTGAAACATGAAAGTTGTATTAACATTTTTTATTCTATTTAACAACATAATTAAAGCTTCATTTTAATTAATTATGACAACTTAATGATCAGTAAAATTTTATAAAGGAAACCATATAGATTAACATTAATACAAAATAAGATTATCATCATATAATTACATGAAATAAATGCCGCAGTAAATTTTATAAATTTTTATCAGGGCAACCCGACCCGGCCTGATTTAAAGAAACTTATTTGACACATCAATACTATTGAAGAATGTTTTTATCACGAATAGGAAATTGAAATAAATAAACTAAAATAGAAGATAGTTATGAATGAATGAAACATAATGAGGTCACTTATCTGAAGTTATTTAAATTTAGAACTCAATCAAGTTGGAAACAGTTTGTTATCATACAGATCACTGATTCATATGCTTTAGTGAATAGAAATTAACAAAGTACATGTATCAATTTGATCTTTCTTCGGTCACTTGTCTGAAATGTCTAACCGCAAAAGAAAAAAACAAAAGAATAATAATTTGATGAGATTGGGTGTGTTTTCAATTGTTTAATATTTTTAGATTATAATAATTAAAAATAACCCAATAAATGCATGATTTATTTGTGTAACACACTAATGTGACCTAAAACAGCTACTCTATTGCAGAATACTTTTTAAGAATTTGTGTTTTTTAAGAAAATATGGCTTCAGGGCTAAACACAGTTATGGTTGTGTCTGATTCTCTTCATTATTATTACATAATAGAAAAATTGGATAAGATTTTTCAGAATTTAGTGGACAAATGAAATTAAGTTTATAATATGAAAATAAGTTATGTAAAAGTTTACAAGCTAGTGCATCTGTTTTATTACTAGTGTATCAATTTAGTAATTATTGTCAGGCCTAATTAAAGTTAGACAATTATTTTGTTTCTGTTTATAGAGATACAAAACAAGAGAAAAGGCTACTTACAAAATATTTACTCCATACATTTCTTATAAAAGTGATGCATGTTTATATAAATAGCGTTGTATCTATCGTCCAACAGGAACCTCACTCTTGAAAAAATATGAGGTCAGTGAGTAAGTAGGTACGTACTTCACAAGTTTGTAAACAAAAACTTTTTGGAAGCGCCATCCTGCCACGATATTACCAATTTCATGTGCCATTCCAGTTACAATAACAAAACTTGTACAAATGTCTTCAATACAACCTAAGACAAGATCCTAACCTTACAGTGAATTATTTATAACTATTACCTACCTGTGTGTACTTGATAGTGTACCCAATATACTATTTGGAGCTAATCATAACTCGTTCACGCATATTAACTCATGTTAGTATTAAAAATGTTAATTTTAGAAGTCGTAATAATGGAATAAGCATCAGTTTCTTACCTCGTTGACACCTGAACTCCAAAGTGATCCGAGAGTTCGTTACAACTTCACACACAAAACTTCCAACTTTTAATGTTCAATATTTACACTAGACAATGTGTAGACACTACAAGTTAGTTTATTTCGAGTCTTTCAACTTACAAACAAGCGGATAACAACATTATCACGTAGAAAACAAAAAATTATTCACACGCTTGACGTCGCTTTCGCCATGGTGTTGATGCACTTTAGCGCGCTCTTGCGGGTCGTTTCCGAACTATCATTGCAACGTTTCATTTAACGCAATTCAAATAAAGGAGTGCCATTTTAATTATCTATGAATGTTTATATATTTTTACATAAAATAAAAGGATACTTACAATTTATATTATGAGTTGAATAATTAAGTATTAACACACGATTAAATAAAATAAAATTACATTGTCAAAAAAAATATTTGCGCTAATCTAAGTCGTGATTTTGAAACTACTTTGGCGGTCCTTCTGATATCACATAATTATTAATTACAAACCGAAACTCATTCCTCTTCAATCGTTTTATCTTTTGGGGGAAGCCGAATGCAAATCTGTATAGTCGTTTTTGAGTTCATTGCGAACAGATAGAAGCACGTACGACATGCGCTTGAGAATTCTATAGCTGTAGATTAGTACTTATGGGCAATCTTGTAGGCCCAAAGACCAAGAGTACTAACTAACCACTGCCAGGTAGCGAGCCAGAGCCTAGAATTTAGATTTTAGAGGGGGTTTGTGATAAGGCCCCCAATAATTTAACTCACTTGGCTACGCAAAGATAACTTTATTAACGTGTGTGACACCAAGTAAGAGAAGCGTGAGGAGAGGTCTGTTTCCTACAGGAATATACGGGACAATGTTAATTCAATATAATAAAACCTGGGTGTGATTGGGATTACCATAAATAAATACAACAATTATAAAAAAATCTTTATTTTTATTCAGACAGACAAACATAGATTAAACTACATCAATTTCTTAGACTGGAAGTACGTGTGATTTCACACAGAAAACGTCCACACAACGAATATTGGACAAAGAAACGTTATTACACATAAAACAAAATATCCCTAACAACAGCAATATTTTCCTGCATAAAGGTTTTCATATCACTGAACATGTGTTAAAATGCAATTTTAGACGAAACAATATAACACATCTTTCATAACTGTCATTTTATATTGAGCAGGTACAAAACAGCAAACAAAATCATTCAAAACAAACTAAAAAATAAACATGCGAGCGTCGCGTCGGCGCGCCCCACTAAGACTACAAAAATGACTAAAGCAGCATGACTGTTCCTTATAATGCTACAATAATAAATTAACTATTCAATCGTAGAGAAAAAACAAGTCATTGAGGTAATTTCTTACAAAAGGAACCTTACATTTGAAAACAGCTTACAGAATACACACTACTGAAACATTTACGTAAGTAATGAGTAAATAAATATAGTTTCAAACAATTATAAGCATGGATCAGTGATGTAGATTACATACGTTTAATACCTAAATTAATTTGGTTTGCTCATCTACATATACAAGATGTAGTTTATATATTAATTTTCTCTCGTAAATAACTAGATGATGTAATGATATCATGTCACTTATTCGTATTTGAACATCAATGTGTTTGAACCTAATTTAAATGATGATTTATTTGCATTACTTGTAAAATTATGTTAACATGAAAGGTCATGCATCATTCTTTCTCTTAATTAAGCTTGGAAAAACTTGTCTTTGTTTATGCAAGCGAACTATATATTTTTTATATGTAAGTGAGAGATGAATAAGCTCTGCTTATAATATAAATTATAAATTTACCATTTACTTTGAATATACTATCATGAAAACGTTTTTCTTTACATTTTTAAAAGCTTGACATGTAATTGACCATTTTTTTACAGCCAGACAGTACCTCTAACTTTGCCTTAGCCAGAAAATCTTATATTAAATACTAATGAACTATGTTTAAAGAATTTTAGTTGTCATCTGTTTCAAATGATGATAATGAAATGGTATGTGACACTATAGTCTAACAACTACACAATTACAAGAAATACAAGATTCATAGAACATTTACTAAGGCAACTTACTAAAGCTGTCTGTGTCTACATCCTATATTAAATCTACTAAAACGGGTCAGCCTCTTCAAACAGCGACCAGCCTTCGAAGCGAGACTTTGTTAATATTGTGGGAAGATGTCTTGTCTACACTTTGAAGGAAGGTCATAGTTAGGTTTAGGGTCTCACTGACTTAGATCCACTATTTTTATCAGGTATTTCAACTCAATGGATGTAGAAATTCACCTGTGATACGAGAAACCCTGGTCAGTGAGACTACACCCCAACAAATACATTGTACAAATCACCTACATTTTAACATCAGAGTGATATTTCGCAATCAAACACATTCTAAGCCTTATCAATAAGTATCGAAGCGTATCCTAACGCTCTAGTAGACGTATATTCGTACTCTGTAATGTTTTAAAAAATAATTCATCCATAATGACCTAGCTGTTTATTGAAAAGTGAGAAATAATTTCTCGTTAGTAGTGGTAATTCCAGTCGCTAGGTGGTCATTTTATTGAGACCCTTGATGAAGTTAGTCATGTCATACTCTTCTTCATATTGCTTGTCGTCCCAGAGGTCTGGTAGGGTCTCTAGTACAGATTTCATACCAGACGGACCGGGCTGTTGTTGGGATTGAGGGGCACAGTTGCTGCTTGATAAGTTGAAGAGGTCCAACAGCTGGTCTGTGCCCATGGTTTCCATGGCTGCGTTCTCACTGCTTATTACAGTGTTGGCTGTTAGCAGCTTGAATTTTTGCAGTCTGTGGAAGAAGTACACAAAAGTTATTATATTTTTAGATAACAAGACAACAATATGTTACTTCATTATATTGTTAATTATAAGAATGCTGGAGTAAAGACAACTTTAAGAGTCGTACTTCTTCTAGTTGTCTCTAAATAAGCTAAAAGTCCCAATGAAGATCAAATTATTTCTTATTTTGATATATTAACCACACAAATACAATTTTTGGAAAGCTTCCATAGAGGTCTCACAGAAAGTTGGTATTTTTTCATTAAGTTAGATTGGACGAATGTTGTCTTTTTGCACATAATAAAAAATCTACATATATTTCGATCCTTACCCCATAATCTTCTCCTCGAGCGTGTCCCTGGTAATGAGCCGGTAGACGTTGACAACCTTCTTCTGCCCGATGCGGTGCGCGCGGTCCATCGCCTGCAGGTCCTTCATGGGGTTCCAGTCGTGCTCCACGAATATGACGGTGTCGGCGCCCGTCAGGTTTAGACCGAGTCCGCCCACCTGCAGGGGATCGGATAACTTAGGACGGAAACATATTGGAAATACTTTCAGTAGAAAAGACATCTCTAATACTGATGTTATTTGAACTGGAATGAATGAACCATGTATTATATGAATAGCAAGATAGAATAAACAGCAAGAACAAGCCACAGCATAGCTCTAAACGAAGGCAGAGCGTTATCTGTCTAACCTCCAGGCGCTCGCACTTCTAGCGTAGGTTGCGCGCTTAATGCTATTATTTAAATCTTATGCTGGCCAGATAGGCTTAATACTATTGAACTTTTTAGTAATCATGACACTAGGCATCAGATACTTCAAGTTTATATCTGGACAATCATCTTTTGATAAACAGAACCAGAAATTATCATTGTAGAGGTAACATTATAGCTGTCATTAAAATAGTTTTAAAATTCAAGGAGGAGTCCCCAAATCTCCGCCTTGTGGCCCATTTCCCGAAGCACTTTTACAAATATCTTACAACTATAGTCTAATATCTATTATTTTAGTAGAAGTACTCACCGCCGTAGTAAGCAGCAGCAAATCAATAGATACATCATTATTGAACCTCGTGACGATCGCATGCCGTTGATGCGGCGGCACGCTACCGTCCAACCTTAGGTACGTAACTGCCGGTAGATGGCGCTTAAGTAAGTCTTGTTCCACAATGTCTAACATCTTCTTGAGCTGGCAGAAGATTAGGGCGCGGTGTTGAGACACTACAGCTTCGGGTTCCTCGTCAGCCGTGGGCGTTCCGATGCCGCAGTCCAAGAGCAGTTGTCTGCAGAAAGAGTTTGTGTTGGCATGTTTACAGTGGACTCAGGTACTATGGAAAGTACAGGTGAAGAAATATGGGTGACTTAGTATCAGCAAGAATCTAACACACATTTGTTTGACAAAATGGACATGTTTGCATTTTTTATTTGCTTGTTGCGTCGCTTTTGTGTGTGAGTGAATAAATGTTTTTTGTTTTTCTTTTCTTTCTATCCCAGCCTAGGACTACCCGTTCGTATAAAACATGTAAAATATTGTAATTTTTATTATAAATATTTTCAGTTCATTTAAAAAAATATTTTTGAACATTCACATAAAAAATATACATAATTTAATCAATACCATCAAATATTTCCATCTCTCGGGATTGTACTCTAAAGGCTAATAATATTGTCAGTTACAGCCTTCAAATTCGCGAAAAAGAGACGCTTTAGGGCGCCGTTACTCATTTGCATCTGGGGTTACTGGAAGCCGTTCACATCATGGTTAGGGAAAGGCCAGATATATGGGAATAGGTGACTTACTTAAGTGCCGGCAACTTGGCGGAATGGTGTATGTCGTCGAGCGAGGAGTGCTGCTCCTGCAGCTTGCGGGCGATAGCGCGGGCCTCCGGGTGCTCGGCCGTCAGCACCAGCTTCGGGTGGTTGCACACGTTTTGTAGGTAGTGCAGCGCCTGGAAAAGTGTGAGGTTACAGTGCTGGCTGATGGGAACATGATTTGCAGTTCCTTTGGTGAGCACTGGGGCTTGGTTGAATCGTGTCATAAAAACTGTAGTACAGACGCCAGCACATCAGGCTACCCGAATTTTCCCAATCACTTTGAACCATATGCTTCAGCGATAAAGTTGAAAATCTATTAAGGAAATTTGACAGATTGTAGTAGCTTGATGTGCTGGCGTCTGACCTTCGTGGATTTTCCTTATATTTGCATTTTTTTTTCAGGATTTTTCAAGGTTTGTTTACACAATTGCGACTAAATATAAATAACTAAAAAAAACTAAACCTAATAAATAAGAACACAAGCATCTGCATTATTTTTATAGTACAGCATAAAAAATAAATATTAAAAAAATATACCACGATTGGTATATTTTTTTAATACACAAACAACAACAAAAAAAAGAAACAATTGACTTTTCAAGGAATTTTTAGAGGACAATATTATTGTCAATACCTGGAACACATGCGTGTGATGCGAAGTGATGCCATGCGGCATGTGTTCCTTCGACAGGTCCTCGTATAGACGCCGCTGCAGCGGACTCAGCTCGCAGTAGTAGTCCTGCGTTATCTTCGGAGGCAGTTCCTTTAGAACGTCTTCTTTCACGCGACGGAGTAGGAATGGTAGCACCTGGTGGATAAAAAATAATGGTAAATGGTCTACTAAAAGAGATTTCTTAAAATAACATAATCTTACTCTTGTCGCCGTAAGTGGTGTAACTTCTTTGCAATACAAAGAACAGGGCCGTTTTTTACCTATTAGAGGCCTTGGATCCATGAGGATAATTGGGTCCCTATGACCGATGATTTAATAGTCGTTATGCGTTGAAGGGTTACAGGTCTTGCTAAACATTTATAAAAAAATAAACAACAATGAATGAATTGACCATATTTAGTCGAGAGTAGCTATCGGTTATCGTTTAGTATTGGAGTAGGAACTATACATAGCGGGGCCCTGGGGTCGTGCCCAATGTGCCCAGTGCAGAAGTGGGACCTGTCTTTAAATAATTATGACTCTAACCCTAATATAATAGGCGTGGCCTGAGGACCGTATCGTATATTCTAGAAGCTACCTGTCGGTGCAGCGCCTCGCAGGCGAGCGCGCCGGCCTGCAGCTGGTGCGGCGTGGCCTTGGCGTCGCGCGCCGCCAGGATCGGCCGCGAGTACCGCGCCGTGAACTGCCGCTCCGTGCCCAGCAGCCCCGGCATCAGGAAGTCGAACAGCGACCATAGCTCTAGCACGTTGTTCTGAAATTAAATCAAGGTAAAGGTATCAAGGCAATTACACTATTATGCTCGGAATATTTCCAATGGAAATGAGGGGAACTGTAAAAGAACTAGAGTGTCTGCATAGCCCAACCGACAAGCCCGTAGAAGTGGCAATGGGCTGGCTATTAAGCACCGCAAATCCGACTAAAGCCGAAAAATACGGCAGAGATGGCGATGAAAGTCAACATGGTCAAAAATCATTATAATAGATCACATTTTGTAGAAAAAAATGTTAATTATGTTTTGACCAAAAAATTACAAATAAAATTTAATATAAGTATCAAAATTTACCTGTATAGGCGTCCCCGACAAAATGAGCCTATGATTAGCGACAACCTGCTTGATTGCCTTAAAAACTTTGGTCTTTCCATTCTTGATGACGTGCCCTTCGTCCAGTATGCAGTAGTTCCACTTGATCTTGCTGAAGAAGTCGATGTCCTTCCTCACAATATCGTAGGACGCTACGATGAAGTTGTAATTCTTGACGTGATGACGTAATCGCTCCCGCTCGTACGGTATGCCCACGTACTGCAGGGGTTTCAGGAATTTTGACGGTATGAATTTGTTCACTTCGAATACCCAGTGACCTGGAAAAAATATATTGTTATTATGTTATTTCGTAAATGAATTGCTGTTCGTTTGTCTCACTACAACTCGAGTATGGTTGCACCAATTTGATTTATTTTAGTTATAAAGTATATATGGTATAAAATATTATGTATGAAGTTTGCCGGGTCAGATAGTTTTGTAATAAAAATATATTATTCAAAAGATAATGTCAGAAGAAAAGGTATGGAAGAAGACACGCTGTGCCGACCAATAAGAAATCATGATGAGCCAGGGGGGCCAATAATGATGATTACAATGTAGTTAAGCCTTGTCTAGCCCCATGTTGTCACTAGTGAGTATATCGTACCTGTGAGCGTGGGCGGGCAGACGACGAGCGAGGGCAGCGCAGGCGCGTTGCTGCGGCCGCGCTCCCAGTGGCTGCCGGCCACCACCACGATGGACTGCAACGTCTTACCCAGTCCCATGTCGTCACAAAGCACACCATGTAGCTTGTACTCGTAAAGGAACCGCAGCCAGTTCACTCCAGCCTGAGGAAAAAAACAACGTAGCAATAAGTTGAGAATTTTTCCCACCTTCAGAAAAGCAATGCCGATGCTTAGGAACAATAATATCTAATGTTTGGGACAGAATAACGAACGACACTGCCTAGGAGTCGGGCGTAGTGATGAAATGTCGCTAATTTGAATTGATAAAACAGATTCTAGTGGAAATTGATCAGACAATAGCAACACTGCATGCAGCTTAAAAGGAAAAAAAGAACACTCACCTGTTGATAACTCCTAAGCTCAGCGGACACAGGTACAGGAATCTTGTAGTCCTTAATGGTTTTGGGGTTGAAGAGATGTTCGAGGAACTGCTTGTCGGCCTGGCGGCGCGCGCGCAGGTCGGGCGCGAGGCCGGGCGGCTCGGCGGCGGCGCCGTCCAGCGGCATCAGCTGGATGAGCGACGCGAAGCAGCGCGTCGACATCACGCGCACCGCCTCGCTGTGGTCACTCATGCGGCCTGACGGGGATATACTGTCTTATTACTTCCTACACATTTGTGAGATTGAATTTGACGAATAAGTTTCGTGACGTCATTCGTAAATTCTTTTTTTTATGAAAACTTGGTGGTGCTTTGGTTACGTACAACACGGTACATGCTCGTATTCCTCTTTTCTAAGTGGAGTGGTAAATAAAGTCATACTTTTTGCAAATGTTTATGATTGTATCTGTTTGTTGTATCGTATTGTAAAATTATCATCACATCATCATCACAACCTTTTATCGTCCCACTGCTGGGCACAGGCCTCACCACGCTTGCTCAAAGCGGGTTGGTGAATTTGAATGGTATTGTATATGTTTAAGGATAATTCCCCCCTGACCTAAGAGCGGCACCACCAGCAGCACGATGTAGGGCACGATCTGCAGCTGCAAGGCGTCCACGATACGAGCCAGCGCCTCCGCCGCGCCGCACCGCACTCGGTCACTGCGCACGTCGCTTAGCGCGGGGATTAACTGGAATACAATGTTATTTATAGAAAAAATATTTTCAACATTCATTCGAAACAAGTAATTCCTAAGGACATGTAATATTTTTTCTTAGTCTTAAAAATCAATGCAGACTGACATACAGTTTTTAACGTTTCTCCCTTTAAATATATTCTATGTTCACCAGGGATAGTGTTGCCTCCTAACAGTGAAAGAATTTTTCGAATCGGTCAACGAACAATCCTCTTTATATATTAGTATAGATGTTGAACCCACCTCATTTATAACAGTATGCATAACTCCTGGATATCCACTGCGGCACATGGCGGCCAGGGCTCTAGCGGCCATGTGTCGCAGCGCGGTGTACGTGCTGCGCGTCAGTGCTGCAGCCGCGCGCCCGCAGCTGGCGAGCCGCGGCCGCAGGGACGTGGACAGGCAGCCACACACGGCTTCGAATAGCTGCAGCCGGCTGATGATTTCTTCGGCTTCACTGCATTCTTGCTGTTCTAGTTCTTGGAGACAAGAATTTAAGTCAACAGATTTTTATAGTCTTACTTTTAAAAACTTAAAAACACGCTTTTATTTCGCACTAAAAATTATAATTTGGACATTTATTTTGATGTCTTTAGAGTTTTCCTATTGCCAATTCCAAGATTTTCTTACATAAATATTTAGACACAAGTGAAGCTAATATTAGCGTTTTCAAAATACTTTAAAATATGCCCGAGAAAACGAGTTAGAGATTTTTCTTTTCATTTTTCAAATTCAATTTGACACGTGACGACGTTATCATATTATTAATGTAAGGTAAGCATCATGGAGAACAAAATGACTAGCGGAGATGCCACAAGCAACCAGGCCTTGTCGTATCAACCAGGGCATGGGCAGGGCTTACACGTCACAGTGGGCGTGGCCAAAAATCTCAGTCTCAAGTGAGCTGTCGTCCAGTTCGGATGTCTTGTTTTTGGTGAAATAATAGTTTTAACAATTAAATACGATGTTTTTGGGTGCTAAAATTATTCAGAATAAAAACTGAGGCATGTTGACAGCATAAAATTTCTCTTATAAGTAATAATAACATGTATTTTTATTTTTTTTATCTATTTTCATTGCTGATAGCTAGAGACATCTGCCGTCGAATAGCTGAATTTTTATCATTTCTCCCTGATTTGATACTATTATTTAACTATGTTTATTATTGCGACAAATGTTAGTCTAATATGCTTGGTATGTTAGCTACTCCACTTATGGTAACTACAAATTATTTCATAAATAAATTTGTAAATTTTAGATATGAAACAAGGATTTTTTGAATACAAAAACCCCGCCATCTGTTGGGGAATAGTGGACCTCATTTTTAAACAAAATAGTATTTTGTATTTTGACAAATAGGTATTTTGACGTATTAGGGTGAAAGTGCCAGTCACAAGGCATGTAACCTATTCAAAATAATTATTACAATTAATTCCTTTTTATGTTTCTTATCGTTTTAGATTTCCTGTTAATATAAATATAAGAAATACATGGAGATGTATTATTAATCAATCTTTCATCGTATATTGTTGTAACATTTTTAGGTTTCCAGTAGAAACCTAAAAATATTACAACAATATACGCTGAAACTTAGGTTGCAACGTACGGCCTACAATTTATCCTACTATTATTCCTTAGATTGTAATTGTCTATCGAAGTGATGCCGTCAAATTGTGAAACGGAAAGGGCCTCGCGCGCTGATTAGTTAAACGATATATGCTCCGCGTCCTGAAACTGAATATGTACATATTTTAGGAAGCCGCTTCCATAATATTTTTAACAAACATAAACTTGAGACAAATTATATTTAGATATTTAGATCACTGCTTATGACCTATGTACCCTCAGGACTATTTAAAAATCTGACACTAAAAAACTTCCAAAATCAAACATAAAACAGTAACCACATTTTTACTCTCATGACCTCTATTTCTTACCGACACTTTAAAACTTTCAATAACAAACATTTTTTTCACTCGCAGTATGCTGAGAATTGGTGCAGCCACCCTACTAATTTTGAATTTTGGCGAATGTTCTAGAATAAATTTTCGTGCTGGTTACGCCGAAGTGTTGAGTAGAAGAACTAAAATTAAGAAGAGTTCGTAAGTCAACCCATGAATAACACCAAGGTGTAATTTTAGACCCAGGTGTAGAAAAATCCACAATGTTTATTGAATGTGGATATTCACTTTACATTTTAAATTACTCCCAATGGAATAAAAAAATCTGCGTTGAGCCTGTATAGTAATGAGGGTTATAAGTCTTTTCTAACTATATTTCGTGTTTTGGTTTTGCTAGAAATAGAGCGTCGTCTATTGTAATGTCATAAAACTGCAGAGTTTGTATTCGTGTTTAAACGATGAATTTTGCTAATCTTGGGGAACTACTTACTGGTTTGATATAAAAAATCTGTGTTAGATAGCTTATGTAGTAGGGGGAGGCGAAGAAGTTATGTAGATACTGTCTAGAAAATACTATTTCAGCTTCAATGGAAGTCAGAAATAAGAAACAGAATTTTTGGAATAACTTTTCTCTTGCTGGGCTTATTTTAAGTTATGCCACAAGACATTTCTCTATCAAGACGATGTAATTTTTAGTTTTCGGACATTTGTACCCTACAGTGTAAGTAATGTTGCAAAAAGTTTTGATGTTAGTTTAGTGTTAAATTTTTAGTTATTCTATTCGACACTAGGTGGATTTACAAAAAATGGGTGGTTTCCAAAGTAGGCAGAGCATAGGCGGAGTCATCACCCATTCCTCGTCCCCCGCACACCCGCATTTAGGCGACGCTACTTTCTTAGGAGATTTTACGTTGTGGCATCTCCGCTAGTCATTTTGTTCTCCATGGTAAGCATGAACGTGGATTATTGGAACGTGGATTATACGTGGACTTATTACTTGTAGGCTGCTGTATATAAGAACATATGAAAGAGCAAGATATGCTATCCCGGAATGAAATTGTGATACTCACCACTATCAGTGAGAACCCTCTCGAGTGGTTCGGTAATGAACTCCCATAGTTTGGGCAACTTCTCCGGTAACTCGTCCCCAAAGTACGTGGCTAAGCTTGTCAGTGCTAACGTAGCGCCACGTCGTTGTATCCTTAGTAGTTTGCGAGCCTGTTGGAAATAATACATGTTATAAATATATTTATTATACATACTTATACGAGTGCAGCATCGAAATTGTTGCAGCCGAACTCGAGAACAATGCAGATACTTTTTTTACGTCGGTTAAAAATTTACTAGATTTTTTTATACTGAATCCGGGACTCATTTATGGATATAAATCCTAAGTATGAATATTTTTAATTCGAAACTCGAAAAGTTTTTCTTCTTTGGAAAAACAATGACAGTTTTTGTTGACTAGCGTTATTTTCACAGAGATACGGACAGGCTATATTTTAATTCTTTTATTTTCGCATTGAATTCATATAGAAACCCTGTATTAATAGGCAGCATATCAGCAAAAACATATAGGTTTTGACTTTCAAAATGTGCTGTTTAGCATGCAAATTTGAATAGAACATGGAGAGTTAGAGAGTACCTCGTCCTCGTGCGGCAGCAGATGGTCGAGCGCGAGGGCGGCGGCGGCGGGCGGGCGGCCTCGCCGGGGCGCCGACCGCTCGGCGCAGCGCTGCTGCTCCCACAGCGTCAGGATGCCCTGCTGCTTATCCACTGCCGGGGAAATGTACTCACTGTATTACTTGACCAACATCATGGCGGCTTCGCACATCCACACAGAAACCATACGAGCCGCCGAAAAACACGTGATGTTCTTATATATTTGAAAGGCACATAGATGACGCTGCAGGATTGTTCGAAAGAATAACGGCGGGCCTGGCACACATAGCTTCAGAAAGAACAAAGCTCAGTTTTTTTTAGATAATAATGATAGCAAATACTAAATTGCAACGTTGTGTAGCATTGTTGTCGTTGTTCTGGGCCACTATGGAACATCAACCTATAGAACCATTATTCGAATTGCTGCGATTAATAAATTACAACAAAAATCTATAGACTATGGCTATAATATGAACACTTACATGCAGGTCCATGCGGCATCTGTTCCCCCTTGCCCTCGTGTCCACTGTCTCCGCTGCCGGAGTCACCATTCGCTTCCTCTGTACTTTCCAGCGAAACACGCGGCGTATATTCTGGATCACACCTAGAAAGTTTAAATTAAGTTTATTAATAGTTCTTATCAATATTTATTAATTAAAAGTGTTATTATTAACACACCATTAACGTATTGTTTTTTTTATATGGTCGTATCTTATATTATTATTTAATTTTCCACCACAGAATAGTTATTTAAACGAGGGCGGAGGAAGAACCATCGTCCTCCTTTCTTATACTAATTCTATTCCGTACCTCTTCTCATTAGAGGTGATCTAACAAGTTACATATCAATTGGTATTTTATTTTAATACACAAGTACACATTGCACCAAAAAAATTGACTCACCTCAAAAACGCCTTCAAATTAACAAGCACCTTATTGTTCGGACAAGGCTCTCTGTTCACAAGCTGCGACAGTAAGGTGGCGAGGGTATCCGCAGAGTTCTGCTGCAGCTCCTCCGAAGGTTCTTTCTTGATACTCTCCATCAGGGGTCGTACTACTGGATTGAGTTTTTCCGGTAGTATGTGAAGGTTTGCGCAGGCCCCTGCTAACGCTGCTTGGACACTGGAAGACACAAAATTATGAATTAAATATGCTTCAAAATAACAATTATGATGAATGAATTGGCCTAGGCAAAAGATAGAACTGATATTCTGAATTAATTAAAATTAGTACTAAAGCTGCTAATCTCAGCAAAGAATCTAATCTGATGCAGATGATTGATATTCTACATGGTTCTCATTTCTCAGTTTTTTCTGTGAAATCGTTTTATTTTAACCACATAGTTGCTTGTCAGCATTAAACATTACTTTTTGTCATAAAAATTGATATATACTACTATCTAAATTAATATCATAAAGTTGACGAGTTTGTTTATACGAATATAATACGTGATAATGTTAGTAATTTCTAGACACATTTTAAGAATTCCTTCAGTGTTAAGATAGCGCATTGACCGAAGAAGGCTACTGGCTAATCAGGCTTAGTTCCCACGGCACGTGTGTGATGGAAAGCTAGTACAGTATAAATACAAATGAAAACTCACGAGACGTTAAGCGATCCCTGCTCAATAGTGCACAGGTTGACGGCAGCCTGCAGGTTCTTGCGCCTCTCCTCCAACGACTGCGCCGCGCGTTTCAACTTCATCGCCGCCACTAACGGCTGGGACACCGTTGTTAGATAACCTACCTGGAATTTGAAGATAAGTTAATATATAAATATGAAAGAAACATAAATAAACAGGTAACCTTATAAAGAAGATTTACTTTTGTTTGTTTGTTTGTACCTTAAATAATATGAAACTACTGAACCAATTTGAAAAAAATCTTTCAATATAAGTACCTGTTCTAGCCTCAATATATTGCTCAACTCTTCTCCATCGATGGGTAACTTGTAATGTTTCATCATAGCGTGCAGATCTCGCGCCTCTTGTAATATCCTGAAATTATCAGAAAAGAGTTTCTAAAACATGATGTTTTTGTTTGTTAATGACTCTGTCTTCTAAAACAGGAAATTACTAAGGTGATCAAAGCTTTCTTCTGCCCTTTATTATTGCAAAACTTAATTTAAACAGTAGGTAGTTAATAAGCTGGCATATAACACTTATTGGTTTATAAGAAATTGCAAATTTATTATACATATACAAGCTTACGCACGCAATTTCACTCGCGTCCCGAGGAAACTACTTCCCCCACATGGATAAAAAGTAGCCTATATTTCATTCAGATATATAAGCTACACTATTTCCACGGTTCATCAAAATCCGTCTAGTAATTACAAACATGGATGGATGTTACACTTACAAATTTTGGTATTTACAATTTTAATATGATTATTTGAACCCACCTATTGCAATTGAGCGCCACCTCGTCGTAGTAGAGAGCTTGGTTCAGCGCCGTGTGCAGTGTGCTCGTCAGCAGCGGCGGCGCCAGCTTTGATATGGGACTTTCGTCTTCGCTGTTTTGTTTGTCAGCATCTACCTCCTGCAAAAAATATTTTTTATTCAACAAAAATATCCATTATTTACATTTTATTTAGATTTAACTAGGACAGTGGTGTTTTTAAAGGGTGTTGGGTGTGCAAGGAACCGAAGGCAGTCCTGGATTTGACAATAGGTTGTGGCCTAGGGGCGGCGAATTCCAGACAGCACTCACTCGATTATAAAGGAAAAAAAGTCAAACAAATTCAATGGTTTTCTCATGGTGGTTTTTAGAAGCGAACTTGCGTACTTTTAGCTATCTTGAATTATGTACAGATGCTAGCACATCAAGCTACTACAATCTGTCAAATTCCCTTAATAGATTTTCAAATCTATCACTGAAGCATGTGCTTCAAAGTTGATTGGGAAAATTTGACAGTTTCGGACAGGTAGCTTGACATGCTCATATCAACAATAAATCATCATAGAATCTTCTTTCTAATAAAGTATTGTATGTTAGCTACGTATAAACTTGTTACCTGTTTCGCGTGTCCGTTAGTGTGTATACTAGGCGGGAACATGTTGTGCTCCACGGTATGTCTCGCCCACGACGACACCACGAGACTCGCCACCAGTCGTTGTAGCGCGCTGCCTGATCGCAGGTATACAACCATAACCTGTAATAACATATAAGTTTTTTTCAATCCATAATAATGGCGTTCCGACCGATTGCCGGCTACAGCAGCCGTTAAGGAGATCAGCCAGCTGCACAATTAATTTTATAGTGCACAAGTATTCGCGAAGACGCAGGTGCACTTTCTATTCTCTTTCTGTCATAGTCCGATGGGACGGCAATCCGTTAAAACCGGAGAGAGATCAACAATCCATAATATTATGTCAAATACAGAAATTATTATCAGCCTTTTTTGTCCCACTGCTGGGAATAGGCCTCCTCTCACCCAGAGAAGGATAATAACCACGCTTGTTCAATAAAGTTTGGTGAGGTCATTTAAATAAACTGGCCCAGGATTTTATTGATTTTTCTGTGTTAATTTGTGTTATGTACTAACCTTAACATAACAGTCTATGGGGCTCTCATCTTCAGCTTTGTACTCTATACCAGGTGCAGGTTGGACCAGGTAGCAGGACAGGTAACCTGACAACAGAGAGTTAATAAAATATAATTCCCTAAAATGTGACCAAGTATTAACGGAAAATCGATTGTGAGTCTTTCGTTAACGCACTTCAGGAAATAAACACAAAGTATATCCAATTGTTTTCATCTGACAGGCCAAAAAGTAGTAGACAGGTGTAGTACCGAGCAGGTGCGCGGCCCGTGCGCGCGCGCGCATGAGGTTGCGGTCGCGCGCGGCGCAGGGCTGCGACTCGCTGCCGCCCACGAACCACTTCTGCGCCGGCCGCAGCTCCGCCGGCACCGGGCCCTCCAGCGACTGCGACGCCGTGCGCGTGCGCCGCTCCTGCCACACGGTGTACATTATTAGGGTTGCTCACACACCAAATTTGCATCTTAAAACACGTCCTTATAGCAGTGGCCTCGCTGGTAGCAACCGCTCCTAACAAGGCGTACTTAAGGTCTGGTCAGACGTTTGTAGCCTACTTGCAATCTCATCAGCTTACCTTAGGCGGTGGGTGTAACAGCAGTCCAGGTTCGACAGGAAGGCGCGCGGGCTGCATCGCCAGACACAACCACGTGGCTAACATGGGACACGCCGCCAGCAGGATCACTCCTAACGATGCATATTTGAGGAAGTTTTCCCACACCTGTCATCACAGACAAAAAATATTTGTTAATAATTTTTTTTAATTACTTTTATAAAAAGTACTGTGAAACAAATATACATTACTTTCTTTGGGGTCTGTTGCAAACTTTTATACTACATAAATAAAATTATGTTTGGGAGATACTTTTTTTTCTAAATTTATTATTGAGTACCTAATCAAGCCCCATTTACTTATACCATAACTTATTTAATTAGTTACGTCACCCACTCCGTTTGGTGACGTCACAGATGTGATTCTTGCTAAAAAAAACTACAGAATCTAATTCCAACATACCTGTACTGCTATCTCCTGTATTTCATGCACATGTTCAAACAGGACCCTCTGGTAAATATGTCTCATCGCTTCCTGCAGCAGCTCAGGCGTCCAGTTTAGGTACTGGTCGTGACCATTTGTGACGTCACCGCCGCCGTTTGTGACGTCACCGTTGTGCGTCGTGACTAGAGGGCGGGTGAGGGTGCGCAGCGTTTGTAGGGTGGCTTTGCGGACTGAGCTGGTGGAGTGGTCGAGGTACGGCCATAGGCGGGGGAGAACGTCTGCGAGGTCGATTGGACTGTGGACGAATAAAGGTATTATTAGTTATTCGATAGAAAAAAGTCGATTTGATGTTGCATGTTATTCGCAAGGAGTTAATTTTGCCTATAATTCTGCTACTTTTTAAAATCAATCCGTTTTTACGATTCTGCTGCTGCTATGTTTGATACCATATAGCTTTACGTCGGCATGCGTCAATATCGAAAAAGCGTTTGAATAAAACTGCATCAAATAAATGTATTCATTGCGTAACAATGGCTCCAGTCTTTTAATTTAAAGAATGAACAGATTCATATTTTATTTATAATATGATATGGACATAATGAGAAAGCGACTGACTGCAACAAGCTGGCGGGTTCGGGCAGCGCCATGAGCGCGGCCAGCAGCGCCATGTAGGAGTTGGCGGGCGAGGCGAGGTCGTCGTGGTCGGCCAGCTGGCGCCACAGGCGCGCCACGACGGGGCGCACGGCGGCGGCGCGGCGCGCGGCGAGCGCGGCGGCGGCCGGCGCCAGCGCGCCCGCCGCCACGGCCGACACGTCCTCCGCGCTGTCCTCCAGCCCCGCGATCAGGTGCTCCAGCGCGCCGCTCTCGCACGCCACTTCCTGTTGCATTGTGAATATATTTTTGTATTGCGTAATTTAAAATACTATAGCAGTCTTTAGCGTGTGTTTGGTATAGAAATACCAAAAGCTTAACAAAAAAACTGTTCGTTTTCGAAAAAAAATGACAGAGGCATCCTATCAAACAGAGATATAACATAAGACCTCATTCTAACATAATATTGTACAGTCAGTATCGATATCCAGCTTCACCATAATTTCCTACACCATTTTCAATAGTTTCAGGAAGGTATCCCCCACACACCTGCCGCGCCGCCAACAAATATTTGAAGCCGAGCAGCGCCCCGTGCCGCGCCTCCCACTGCGCATGCGTCGACAGCGCCGCCAGCAGCGCCGCCACGTTACGCGCGCGCTCCGCCGACAGCTGAGCCAGAGCCACGCCTAGCGTCTGCGCACACGTCTCGCGGACTGGCGCCACTACCTGCGATAAATAACGTTTCAATATTAAATGACTTAGATACTCAATTTTGAATATTAATTAAGAATCTGTCATAAAATACATTTCAAAAGGCAATATAAAACTTAAAAATATTTAACACTATAAATATGCCAGACAATTACCTGATCAGAAACGAAATCCCCAAACCGATCTAAAGCGAGCACACATAATAGCCGAAGTGCCATGTCTTCTAGCCATTCTTGATGCGCTTGTTCCATCTGCAAGAAAAATAAATATTTCCATAAATAGATCCCACTTCTTTAGAAAAGACTGAGACTACATGGAACTAAGATAGCTTATCTTCCGAAAGCTTAGACTCACCTCTTCCCTTGTCATATTCGCATCATGTCCAGCGGAATTAACGATCTTAGCTCGAAGCAGTTCCCTGAGCGCGCTCGCAGCTCCATGCCTCGCCTCCCAAGCCGCACTGAACAGTTGCGCTTGCAGGGCCCCCGCCCAGGCCTCTAGGGGCCAGCGCGTGCATTCCCCCCAAGATCCGGAGCAGTCTGGCACTGGGGCGTTGCTTTCAACTGCGGAGACAGAGAGAAGAGAAACTCAAACTCAAAATCATTTATTCAAAATTGGCTGTAAAACAGCACTTTTTGAACGTCAAGTATTACAAAAGACAGCCCCCGAAACGCCCACCCTTCACCTTCACTGTGTTTTTGCTGGGAAAAAGAAGTAGCGCAGCAAACTCCCCAGCAACAATAGAGACAATAAAGGATTCGTCCACGAGAAATCCTTTAAGGCAATATAATAAAATAAATATTGTTTCTACTAATACGTATTTTTTATATCCTATCCTTATTTTCATAAACGCGCTATTTTGTAACCATGGAGCAATCTATTTACTTTAGTTTGTTACTTTTCCACGTGAAAACTACAAAATGGATTTTGATACAACTTGGCAGAAATATAACTTATACCTCTAAATACATGTGCAGGATGTACATAGTTCCCTTAGGAAGCAACTGAAAGTGCAGGCGGGAACTGGAAATGTATTGAATAAGTACCTAAACCGATCCTCATTTATGTAAAAGTGGAGCAAACGACTGACGAATGGTCTGATTGAAAGAGATTATCGCACCGTAACTTATCTTACCAATATTATAATGAATGGGAAACTGATTTCCGTTTGATACGCAATCACTTTGATTCTGCTGAATACAGATTTCATATGCGGTAGTGGTATGGAGATACAGATGCGGGCGAGGAATACAGTAAAATTATAAGGTCAGTGTTCACCAACACGCTCGTGGAACAGGGCGAACCGTTGGCATCGCGTCGTGGAACGTAGCAGAGCGATTTGTCAAGTTATTCTTCAGTTTTTTACCAAAGAGAATTATCTGACACATATTCGGGCAACTGCTCCTGTTGGTTTTACTTTTGGTTTTACTCTCATTAAGTTATTTTCCGAGTTTTTCGTCTTACTAGTCATTCCATACGATCCCCTACCGTTTACAGTCAGTAAGTTTCATTGAAGACTACATCGGTTGCATCAATACTGAATACAAGAAAGGTTAGATGCAAAAATTACAATTGTTACAAATTGCATGATAGGGAGTACAAATGGCAGTAAGCAGTTAATAGATCCTAATGAAGTGAGTCGGCGTCACCAATGTAACTGGGTCGGATGGATCACGCGACCAATTGAAGCCTGGAGGTGCAGACTTTAGACTTCCAATCTCGTGGTGAAGCGCTAATCTAAGGAGTTACATGGATGCACTTGATACTTGTTGATATTTTGATATTTTATTTGATTATTGATACTTGATACTTCTATCAAGCTTTCATGCCGAAACTACTAAACTAGGTACAGACATATGTGTCAGTAGTACTTTTTATCCAATTCCGAGAAGAAGTGCCCTCAGGCAGTGGGTGGAACCGCGAGGAATATCTAGTGTTATTAGGTATATGTCATTATAATAATTTGTTATGTATAAAAGATTGACTGCATCAGTTCGTATAAAGCAAAAAAATGAGCATCGTTAATGATCACTACATGATTTTCGAACTAATCCTCCGCAGCGTGTGTCCGCGATAAACTCGAAAACTACTAAATATATTTTCCTACGATTTTCATCATTAGTTCGATCATAAGGATTTATGAAGGTTTATGTACATCCTTTATACGTGTTTAAAGCGGAGGCGATCGTTACTCTTACAGTAAAATAATTGTCCTCAAGAATTTACTCAGTATCATTAAATTAATAGATATGTTTTTAACTTATATTACGTAACAATGACGTGGAAAGCTACTAATGAACATAACGTGTTTTATACACAGTCAATTAGCTACTGGTTCTTATAACCTTTATCATTGTCTTGCGATAGTGACAACACAGTCTAGACGGCACACCTCCGCCGTAGAAAGTTTGATATGCCAACTGCTTTGAGTCAATACAAACGCTGTGTATATTGTTAAATAGCCTTAATGGCCTAAGAAGGAAGAGTGGGGTCTGTTCTAACTATGAAGCGACTGGAATAACCCCGGGATATAAATATCATAATCGTTTTATGTCAGTACCAATAAGGGTTGTCAGTGGTTGTGTCTGGTGGGGACTAGGCATAAAAAAATACTGCACATTATTTATCTATAGTAATGTTATAAAACTGAAGCATTCGTAGCGTAAAATTAGTTGTTGATAATTCTTACTCCTTCCTAAATCTTCAGTCAAAAGGCTTAACTATTTTACTTCCTTTTCTAAGAACACTTAGGTAAGAGAGATAAATTTAACGAAAACTGGTGGTCGAAATCCGTTTGGCCATTTCGGAGATGTAAGGTTCTAATAAAAAATATTACATGCATAGCCATATATGCATTCTCCTAATACCCCTTACCCCTAGTATCCCTTGCTTAAAAGGAGGCTTCAATCGCAAATGCAAATAGACTATTTTTGTATTTGCTTTGAAGTTGGTTAAAAAAAGAGAGCCTATTTTCAAAGCACACAAAAATATTGCAGTTCAACCCTATAACTAATTTCGCTATGGAGGTCAGGAATATACAAAACGATGACTGTATACAGTTGCATTAAGAATGACATCCGACCCCAAGTATGCAAGGATCGCTCGTTTAGTTTATTTATAGGTTCACGTTTGTTATTCATCATGCACAATTGGCAATTTGCAACTAGTTTATACACTTGCGAGTCTCAAATAAAACCGACTTAAAAATAAAATCAGCTTTTTCCCAAACTTTTATTCTTAACCGGATGCGGCTGAGTACCAGTGTTTAACATAGAGCTGCCTATCTGACCTCCTCTACCAAAGAGGGCAACCCATTTTTCATTCTGACTACCGTACCGACTGCCAAAAATGTTCAAAAGGCAGCCAGGACCCACCAATTTAACGTGCCTTCTGAAACGCATACTACATTAACAGTTAATCTTTAAAATAAATTTTTTAGGCTTGCGTAGCCTTTATACGCAGCTTGCGTAGCTTTTTTCGCGAAAATTATCTATCAACCAACCATAATAATCATTTTAATAAGAAACATTATCATTTCAATTGATATTACAAGGACGCGAAAATCCAAACCCGTTCAGATAACAAGAGATTGGTGACTAAAGTTAATTTCGGTTCTCTTGTACTTTCTGTACTCGGAACGTGTATGTGTACCGCATACCATATGCATACGCAGACGACGTACTTTTTGTGTGATTGTGTGATCGACGCATGTACCCGTACTGCACGGATGTAGAATGTAGATGTACAATTTGTTGTCTTTTCAACTGACCTCCCAAAAAAGATGAGGTCCTCAATTTGTTATTTTTAAGATTTTTTATTCGATTTCGCGAATACGCCTGAACCGATTTCAATAATTTTAATGAATAAATAAAAACCTGTATCATAACTTTTGCAATAAATAATTTTAATGTCAGTAAATAGCAAAAAAATAGGAGTAATTAAAATGTTCTTCACTAATTATATGCACTCTGAAACGTCACGCACTGACTTGAAAAAAAAAAACGCTGATTTAATGCTTGCTAGACAATCGAACTTATACCTAGAAAACTAGAAAATAATTTATTTTCTTACGAATCAGTACTCACATACAAATTCATCAGGCTGTTCCAACTTGATTTTCTTCCTATCCGGTTCAACAGGCGGCGTGGGAGGTGCCGAGGGTCCGTCCTCGCTGCAATCCCGCGACTTTTGTTTACTGAAGGCGAGACGGGCCTTGCGTTTGGCTAAGTTCATCTCCCGCGAGCTAAGCGTCTTCGAAGATATCACTATCTCTTGTACTGGTCTCTGTGAAAGTGGAGAGACGTATAAAGCATTTTATCAAAATGATGGATTTGGCATTAGAGGTAAATAGGGGACTTACATTATAAGGGATTCCAAAAAACTAACATTTGAGATAAAAGTCAAATATAATATGAGGTGCTGTACTTTTATGTCGGGGTAACGTAAAATTTAAAGCAATAACGCAATCGCGAAAACCAAATTTGTACTACTTTTAAACTAAAGATCAGTACGAATTCAGATTCAAAATAATCTTCTGTCTATTGTTGACAAATCAGCTATTAATTTGAAAATCTTACATTTAAGATTTACGGTGCCGCAGACAAACGGACTTTCAGGATACAAAAGACCGCACCGAAGTCGTTAATGACGGTTGTACTTAATTAAATCCAAAGTGCAATTTTGTCACCAAATCTCATTAGATACGAACCGACCTCATTGAAGAAGTCACTTAAAGATACGTTCTAAAATACACACCATATAATGCTAATCCATACAACCTATTTACAGGGCTATTTGATTGTCAATTGTCATACTAAAAATGTATTTCTATGAACATTCTCAACTCACCCGACACAGTTCAGTCTTGTTTACCACAGGTTTAACGGGACACAGGTCCTCGTTAGTGTACATGGAGTTGAGATCGACCCCCAAGTTGGCGGCCATGTCGAGACCTAGCCGCGCGTTCAACTGCTGTCGTTGTTTCGCGAGGCGCTCCTTTGAATCTGTGCAAACAGAACGACAGAAATAAAAAAAAAGAAAACGACAGGCTTCAAGTCTGAATTTTGAAAGAAATCAGGCAATGTTGTGAATAAAGTGAACCAATTTCACCCGTCATGTTTAGGCCCTAGGTCCCTAGGTCATAAGAAGGTGAGTTTATTGCTGTCGATCGGACAGAAACCTATATAAAATGGTATAAAACGTCATCACTGGTCTGTGAGTGAAGGTCCGTATCTCGAAGACTTGATTACAACTCCCGAGCTTAAACGAAAGACATCAATCAAACCACATTTTATAATTTAACAAGAGTATTTAAGTTCCTAAAAATCATTCAATAACTAAGTTCTAACAAAACTGGTAGGTAATTGTCCTATTTCGCGACAATACGCAATTCAGACATAAACATTTAAACTAGGTACCTATTCCTCCGTTTAATAATATTTTTATTAGGTACCTATTGTTATACATACCAGGAAAACTATAGTATTGCACTTCAGAATAATATAATATAAACAATTTTTTTCCTGATTCATTTTTCAGGTCAATTTAGCAGCTACCTAAAGTATTATTTATGTATTAGGATATAATTATTATTTCTCAGTAGGCTACTAATCTGATGACGTAAATGCTAGCAGTACAAGTAACATTCAAGAGCAAATTATTTCGTTAAACTGGTCTTACAGCGCGTGCGTCACTCATGCGCCTACTTAAGGAAAATCTGTTCACATCATTCATGAATCAATGGACAACAATGTTTACAACTGAGGCTAAGAAAAATTAAATGGAAGATTTCAAAACTTTTGTTTTAAATAAATCTTTTGAATAGTCCAATAGTAGTTATTGGACTATGCTTTCGACGAAAACTGATACCGTCGTTTATTTAGTTTATGTGTTCCACATCTTCGTAAAACTACGTAAATGTGGTACGAGGTTACAAGGACAAGGAGGAGAGTACAAGGTTCACGCTACACTGGGATTTGACATAACTGTGACGACTACTCAATGCGGAGTCAAAAATATGCTAAGTCATTTCGCGAACCATAGTGATTTTCCATTATTTAGGAGAAACTATTTCACAGAAGCGAATAACGATAAGACTTTGTATCGAGGATCAGATTCAATATTTTCATGAGACCTATCTTCTTATGGACCTACACTCTTCATTCGTGAGCTTTAATGGAACTTCTTCAAAAACTAGAGTACTCTCAAGCTCTAGGAGATAGTTACCTGCAGAATTCAGAGGTTCCTCTTCCAAATCGTACTCGTGACCCTCGGAGCCCATGAGGTGCGCTCCATTCTGTAACACTCGCTCTAGGTCAAAGGTCTCGCATCGCAGTCGCCCGCTATCTTCTGGCTCCGTCTTCTCTTCTGTACAACAAAGACAAATATGGCATTAGTATTAATTCAGGTGAAATTGTAGGACTAAACTTGTATTCAAAGTCAAAGGATTGATTTGCAAGTAGATACAGGTGTTATAAATTTTTTAGTGAGTTCGGTATTCAGTCATAAGATAACGACATGCAAAAAAAATTCAAAATGCAAAAAAGACCCGATCCGGGATACTAAATCAAAACCCAATAGAAGAAACTTTATGCTTATGTTAAAATTATTATCATGATCTTACACGTGGCATGGAAATATCTAGTTAATACTCAGCTACTCCATACTATCATGAAACATAATCCGCACTCGTATTGCAGCCTAAACAAAGCAAGTGTTTTCAAGCACCTTCGCGGTTTCTACATTTAATATAACTAACTCTGTTTGGCGTGTGCCCCTTATAGTTATTATAAACAATGTACGCTTTTCATTTAAATATCACGTTTCAACTAGCTATAATTAAACATTTGCAATTATGTTAAGGAATACAATAAGTAGTATTCAAAATGAATTCAAATACCTCATCGCGATTAGCAGTACCTAAATCGATGACAACTGCAGTACCCTGACGTGTGAAGTTGTACATACATATATTATACATATGTATAGTGTATAGTTCCTCGTACTGTTCAATGGATGGGGAAAGAAAGCCGGGGTACAACCTAGATTTCTTCCTTTGGGAAACAGGGAGGAAAATTCAACAACCCTGTATATAAGGTGTACAATAAATAGGACTACAATTACCATAGCCATCAGGAAGTACTTCGTCAATGTGTACGGACCCTAAGGGAAAGGCTTAGTAGTTACTGATTAGAACTAACTCGACTCGCTTATCTAGTACCTGACCGCCCTAGTACTTAGTACATATTACGCAGACAGCTTTTCATACCGTATTGCAACATATATATCATGAATTCAAGACTATGATAAAGCTAGTTTTCGAAACTTCAAAGCTACAGCTGGTGGCAATTGCTGAGGATTCCATGGATACGGACTGACCAGGAATATGGTTGACGTTAATCGGGAAGGCTTACGGACGACAAAAGACTGATATAATGATGCTGACATTTGACATCGCATTGGTCTCAACTAACTTTCCTTTCACAATAGGTACTATGTAATGAACAAATTATCATAAGGATGTTTGTAGTTAATGTTAATTCGTTATCAATGGAGAGGAAGTCTGCTGCAGCTATCAATAGTTCGACCTTTCAAAATTGCTTGTTCGCAACGTGCAATGAAGGCAACGTATCTAATTTAGCGAATTAACGGGAAACAAGAATTAAAAGCGACACTGTGTCATTACGAGTCGTTTATATTTTTTATTACTTTAATCGACGTATTAAATACTAACAAATACATGTTATTTACCATTAAGTACCTAGTCACATCACAGAACAACGACGATGTGCAATTAATAAAAAACGCTCTCAATAACAATTTTTGTTTTGTGAATCTTGTTGTAGGCAACTTTTGAGATCCCGACACCAGTGGTAATTAAATACCACAGATAACGGTATGTCACATTTAAAAAAAAAGCATCTTTTTAAGGAAGTTAGCGGTTTCCAGGCAAAAATATTTCAAAATACACTGTCATTGTTACGAAGACGAACATAGGAAGATTAAATATTTTTGGCCATGTGATTACCTAACCTGTATTCTTCTTTCATGTCCGACGGGGCAATCTTTACAATATTGTATAGATAAACCAAACAAGCGCCGTCGTTAATTTTTTCAGGTGACTTGCAAAACCTGGTTCGCAAACGAGATAGCTGAAGCTTTTCAAACAGTCTTCTAGTTTGCGTCATTATCAATACTGCAACGTCATTACGAATGCAAATATTTTCAAAAAAAATTGTGGCTGGTACACACAGTTACATATGTATCAAGCTATACAAAACCAGTCTAAGCTGACCGTTCAATTAGTAAAAGGACCATATAAAAGCGAGTCCAAGACGAACTGGTTTTGTATAGCTTATGTGTAGCTGTGCGTACAAGTAATTTCCTCATAGATACCAATTCGATAAATATCAAAAGTTCAAATAAATACGTGCTGACTGATAATGACTGCTGAAAAACTGCGAAGAGATAAGAGCTATGCACAAGATTTCGCGATAAGTGAATGCAGTTTATTGTGACTCAGTGGTTCTATGTAAGAACGAACGGCGAGATAATAAAGTAAAAATACACGTGGATAGCTGCGAGTGTAGGCTCATTAATTTGCATGAGTTTGCAAGAATCAAGGAGGACTAGCTATTTATTTTTGGCAGCGGATATTACCTATTTTGCCCTCAAAACAGCTGTTTAATACCCACTTGCGTTTATTATCAGGACAAATTAAAGTAGGTAATTGAATACGCAAATGAGACATGACCCATCGCAATACTGAAAGATTTTTTTGCCGTAAGACAATAAATTTAGAATATCAAAAGTGCGGGGGCCTCTTCCTTGGTCTCGCATGAAAAGCCATTTAGAGTTCGCCCGGTCATTGTCAAAGTAGTAACCATTACAAATAAGTTTAAACGTCATGGCTTTACAATAATTAACGGTATTATTGACATAGCCACTGCGCGTACAATTAGGAAATTGTGCCACAAACACGAATAAAATACAGTGATTGATGGTGAACGCCTATGAAGAAATAGCTCTTTGTAGAGAACTGTCAGTTCTTAAGACTTAGGCCCGCCGCCGCTGATTGCATTTTTTTGTCACAGTGACTTTTTGTCACTTAGTCGAATGCAATGAAAACTGTATTAAGTGTGCTCATTACGGTGACAAATAGTTGCAGCGGCAGACAACACCGGAGACTAGTGACTTTTTGTCACTCGGCCGGTGAATTTTCCTTTACTTTCCGTGTATATAGAATGCACCCAGTAACTTTTTTCCGTTTAATTTTTCTTCTACGTATTTCAAGAGCACAAATCACGGCAACCTCGTTGAATTCCATTACAAAAATGAACGCGATTTGTTACCCAAGAACAAATTCAGTGAGCGCATGGTGGGTGACAGCAGGTGACGGTAACAATAAGTCACAGTGACAAAAAGTTGCAATCGGCGGCTGGCCTTAGTAGACAGACATTTGTGGCTAAACTGGTGGATTTGAGAAGGTGACATGTCTTTGATACGTGATACACGCAAAAGTCACACAATTCAAAATTGGGACAGAATGTCAAGTTTGCTAGTTACAAATTACTGTTTGAACAGACGTATACCAGCTGAAGAATTTGTTTGTTGTCTGCTTGAAAAATCATTTCAGTGTTTTATATTTATAGCCCATTTATCTAGCAAAGCTATATTCGTAGACTTGTTTTATCCGGGTGTGCGAAGTAGTTCCGAAGCGCAGGCGAAACTGGCAAACAGACGGAAGCCGGCAGCTTTCGACAGTTGTCTTGTCTGGCAAAAGAATTTCAATGTCATTTCGCAGACAAGTTAACGCCTCCCGACAACAGTGAACCATTCAGAACCAATTATGGCCATTATATGCAAGTATTTCTGCAAATGATGCTCAGCATTACAATAATAAGTCACTTTATGCAATAGAATATTAAATTCTCAATGAGCAGCAGAATTTTTTGTTGGGTTATTTAAAGTCATGGAGAACAATGTCTAGAGGGCGTGCGGTAATGTAGGTATAATTACTATGTATTAAATATGCATACATCCACTTGCCGGTAGCGAGTCTTAATTAAAACTAAATATTCAAGCACCTAGTTTCTACGTAGGTATATGTAAGTAGACAGTCGGTAATACCTTCACAAGTTATGCAATGGATGTGTGTTATTATCAATTTAATTCGGTTTTCCACTGTCTTAGCTTTATGTATTACGACCCGCCCCGGCTTCGCACGGGTGCAATGCTGATACTAAAATTATACATATAAACCTTCCTCTTGAATCACTCTATCTATTAAAAAAAACCGCATCAAAATCCGTTGCGTAGTTTCAAAGATTTTAAGCATACAGAGGGACATAGGGACAGAGAAAGCGACTTTATTTTATACTAGCTTCCGCCAGCGGTTTCACCCGCTTTCTGAGGGAAGTACTTTCCATACCCGGAGAAAAAGTAGCCTATATGTTATTCTGATGTTTAAGCTATATTGTGGTAAAGTTTCATTCAAATCCATTCAGTAGTTTTTACGTGAAAGAGTAACAAACATCCATACATCCATACTTACAAACTTTCGCCTTTATAATAGTATTAGGATTAGGATTAGGACTATGTAGTGATAAGCAAGCGGCCTCTAGGGAACTACTTCCAGCACATGGATAAAAAGTAGTCTATTATGTTATTTTCATATATAAGCCGTATCACTGTCAAGTTTCAACAAAATCCACCCAGTAATGTTAGCGTGAAAGAGTAACAAACATCATATTTTCATATTTAGAAACTTTCAGGTATAGGTTATTCGTATAATACGTATTAGTAGGATATCTTTTAGGATTTATAATAAACAGGTCTACATCGCCGTCGTCGCTGTCACCGCGGTCACCTTGCGAAAGTAATGTTTTCTTTTAAATGTTGTCACACTGATATGCTACAAAGCTTGACTGTTGGCACTGCAAATATCCGACGGCAAACTAAAAGCGAAATACACAATAGATAAACTGAGTCATCCGTACAGTTAGTTCCCCACAAATATTCTTGCCTCTCTGAAGACAGCGTTTTGACGCGACGCTCACGGTAGTGTCTTACAATGTGACAACCGCGAATTTGCTAGCCAGCAGCCAACTTCATTAGGGAAGGTATTGGAAGATATCTTTAATAAAAGTTTCAACGTAGAATTTGTAGGAATCCTCATATGATGAAGTAACATAGCCTTTTAATCTTCGATGGTCCCAAAAAAAGGTCATACGTTGCAACCGCATCCTAATCTAGAAATCCATGCGTAAAGGTCGTTGCCAATGTTGCTATACGTGATAATGGCCGGCACCGTATGGTATCGTGTTTAACCACTGACCTTTTTTGCCCGTGAACGGTGTTGGGTGCCATTCCGGTACGTTCGCGAGGATCGCTTCCACAGCCTGCGAAATAAAGAGTTTCAATTAGCATGACTTAAAGAACTTATTCTTATATTGAATAATTGGACATTGAAGTCTTTCAGCGTGTACGTACAACAATATGATATTTCTTTGGCATAATAATGGGTGTCTTTTATGTTACGTCTCCCGTAGCGGATGTTCTTGAAAGATTTTCTTCTATGAAGTGTTTTATTGTTATTTATTAAATATAAAGCGTGAAGTGTTCACAATATAAACTGTTTACGAAATATCCAGCCACGATGAACAAGATAGTGCCTAATATATCAATCTAAATCATTTAAGCGTTGTTTTGTACTTCACGACTCACCAATTGGATTCTGATTCGAGTTTATAATCTTGTCTATATTTTTAGATTGGTTTTCAAATTGTTATCACATAAATAAGAATCTGGGGATGTCCCTAACTTTACTGACACTTGTGACCTTAACTCTCTCTAATATTTGTTTCATTTATTTTATTGCTAATCTCGTTGGTAAATGATAGAATAGTAATCTTCATGAACTAAACTCTCTACTTTTTATTTGTATACCAGATAAGAATCTCCATTGAATTCAAAATAACAGCACAATGATGAGATGGATGTATTTTATTCCAATAATATCCTTTCATTTCCATTTAAAATTTGCTTTGTAACACTCGTCGTGAATAAGAAACAACCCGTAATCCTGACGGCACACAAAACATATAGCTACAAACGCAGTTTTTATTTGTAAGTCCAATGTTCAAGCAAGCAAGAATTACTTGGTCAAAGGTTGACCGGGCAGTGTCAAGTAAGTTTAATTTGATGATGAATAAGCTCTTATTTAAACGGTTAATTTTTGACCTCTCTTAGTAAATGTGCTTTCATTTTGAACCAATCAGATGTTTGCTGCTCTCAAAATTTACCTTACGAAATGCTGTCTTTCTTAGACAATGCTATCAAGTTCCGATTTAAGTATACCGCGTTTGAATCTAGAACAAGATAAACTGCCAGTTTCGACAAATCCTATGGTTTTTATTAAAAGTCTTTCCCTAATTCAAAAACTACGAATTTCGTTATTTTTTTGGGGAGCTAAACCAGTACTCGTACATGGACATTAATTAATCTTTTATGGTTGCCGTAGGACTGGTTGTTGGTGGGTGCTAAATACCAGCTAATCAGGTACCCAGGAGTTATTTAGGTCAAGTAATCATTGTAGCTAAGATTAGTTTATGAATGCAGATTGATAAATTGCTTCGAGAATTATCTATTGAATTGTTTGAAATGAGACGCATATCAGCGTTTGCCTTTGTTGCTGCAAAGAAGTTCATACGACAGTTAGACATTCTTTTTTTTCCTCATTTGATAAAGCTACCAGAAATAAATATTATTCATTCATGCTAAAATAGGAGAATATTGAAACAATTCGACCGATAACAACAAAATAAATGCATAAAGGGTGTCAAGTGGAGTCAACAAAGAACCTCCTCCTTTTTTTGGAAGTCGGTTAAAAACGAATGAACTCTGTTATTTTATATCCGTAAACAGGAAAATGATGACACTATAAATATGTATTTTTATCTTAGTTTATTTCGAACGTAAATATCTCTATTTTTGGTCATGCAGTAGGTTTGATTTTTGCAGTGGTTGTGGTGGAGTTAAAAATAGTCTTTGTTTTGTGAGTTTTTAATACACAGCAATCCATAAATTTTACTGCACTAGAATTTACACAATACACAGAGTTAAGGTTAATGACTCTTTTGCTGACTAATTTGTTATGTTCAACTTATCCCGAGTGTTCCAAGATCCGCGATAACTCGTCCAAACAATCCCGAAGCCTTGGCTACATCAATATCTAACCATTCGTGGTAATGACTCCGCGGAACAATCACAGTTCCGTGTGAAACTTATGTAGGACGCATTAGCAACAACTGAAACAAGGACCATTTTTTATCGAAGCCCATAAATAGCTCGACAGGTGCATAAAAAAGTTGCTTAGAACATGTCACGCTTCACCTTGTAGTCAGGGCATATGGGTGCGTCACGTTTTTTTTGTAACAAGTTCTTGTTACAAGTACGTGAGACAGAATGGCAACAATGGCATGAAATCGATCATTTTTACATTGTAACTAAGCTATTAGAAATAAAACAATAATAATAAAGTAAAAGTATTGTCAAGACAAAGGTCTCATTTTTTTTCTGTAGGAATTCATAAAATGACCCCCCCCCCTGTAGGTACAGCTGGAGGGAGTGTAAGACTCTTACTGACTAAAAACTAAAAGCCACATGTTCCTGAAGGTCTTTGTGTACCAGGGCCACGGTAACTATTGCGTTTATCCCACAGCCCAGATAAAAGTTCACCTGAGGTATGCCTAAGAGAGAACTGAATGGAAGTCCGGTGGGACATATTTCTAGTACCTAGTACTTATGTTTCCAAGACTGGACTATCATTATAATAAGCTGAGGGCAATTTGTTTGCAAATCAGCCTGTTTTTTTATTACTCACGCTTACATCACAGCTAGGTATGTTTCCATTCTGTGTTATCGATACTATAATAATTGATGAATATTTAATTAAGTACACATAGAACAAGTAAGATACATAGGAAAGGGGAGCTCGTGGCTAAGGAGGAGGTTAAACACGGCTTAGCGCGGTCAGTCCGTGGACGGGTGAGCATCTTGTCATGACGAGTTACTATGTTTCGGAAGGCAAGTTGAATTGGTGAATCCCGGCTATCATTTGTTCATCTTTCGTAAAACTCTGACTGACAGCTAGGCTGAGGAGGCCAGTTATGCAGTCGCTCCATATAAATCTCTAGTACTCAGTTGTATTCGATTAACACTGAAAGGCGACCCCAACATAGTTTGGGAAGAAGCTAGGCAGATGATGACATAGAATAAGGCAGTCTTTATGCCAGATCTCACTCGCATTATTCAAGCAAACTTCTTCAAGTCTACTTAAATAAGATCAGGCATACCAAAAGGAGAAACTTTAAAATTCGCTAAAACTAGTTTGAAAGAATAAATAATGATGCAGATAAATCAAAAAAAATTAATAGAGCGTGGTGATTGATGATCATCATTGCGATATATTGTTCAGCTTATTGCACATAATTTATGTTATCATAGAGTAGTACGTAAGTACGACCCTTATACCAACAATTTGTAATTTGTAGCCATCTGAATTAGTATGACAACATGTTGTGCGATACGACTAATAATCCTAACAATGATAAGCTACAAGTTAATAACGGTTAATATCCACAGTATAACAATTTACTATTCCTTTAAGCTAAATTGAAAAGCTACATTTAGCAATAAAGTAGTTATAAACGAAAATGTTTATACAGAGCAGGTTTTAAGGAAATATTTCTAGATATTTCTATGGTGACACACTAAGCCACTATAATTATGATTTGTAATATACTATATTTATTTGTGTGACTAAACATAAGGTTTAATATGTGTATGTAAACAAAAAAGTTATTAGCATTATGTCATTGTTATATGTAATTATTTATTCCACGAAAGATTATTTCTTTTTAGACTTCTTTCAGATCATTATTGATTCATAATTCATTAAGGTTGATTTATTACCAGCCTTTTTATAGTCCCACTGCTGGGCACAGGTCTCCTTTCACACGAGGATAAGAACGTTAATCAATAATCACGCTAGTTCAATGCGGGTTGGTGATTCACCTTAAGTCAGTCATTGGGGGCCATAATATACTTGCCTGACCAGGAGTAGAATCAGCAGAGTCTTACTTGAGAAGCTGGTACTTATCACTAGGCTGGTGTTTGATCAGATTTTAAGAGCAATATATAAATTGAATGTTGAAAGGTTCGAAATATTATTGAACAAATTTTAGCCAATAAAACAAACAAAATGGTGATAAGAATTCATTAATAAACTGGCTCCAAAACGACTTTTACATAAGATTTTGTATCTGTTACATAAATTAAATCTTAGCAACACATTAAAGAATTTATGCTAACTTTCTCCATAAAGGAAACATTCTAAATATTTGTTCTTAAAAATAAACACATGCAAGGAAAATTGATACTTAATCATAGAGCTCACATTTATTAACTTGGTGGCCATCAGCCACTTAAAATTAATTCAAAATATATCTCATAATACTTCTCTCATTGATTGCCCTTTTACCACAATCACGCATATTTTTAAACATTATCTATATGAAAGGTGTAATCGATAAAGGATTAACATTGTTGTAAAAAGAAGCAGCGAAAGATAAACTGGAAATAATGACTGACCCAAAACACCACGGGCGTTATTTATCATAATTATTAAATTAATCGGATTGTAGATTATTTAATGTTTACATCCGGCATTCACTGTCCCTATTGCACTAAGCTATATCTCTGCAGTTTGTCAGAAAACGAATAAAAATCTTCGCCGTGGTAATCAATAAAAACAAAGACATGCCGTCGTGTTTAAATGCAACGACACTGCAAAAGAATATCGAACTGAATCCATAGTATTTAAATGAACAGGTTTTATCTCATGTTTACAATGTACACGGAACGGTTCAAGGCACCGTTGATAAGTAATACACGCAAGACTAGAACAATCCAACTGTGGTTGAACTGTTGTTGTTGTGATTCCTACCTTAGGAATTCAATCGACGAAATGGATTGTTCTAATGAGTTACCACGGCCCTGGATCACAAAGTCTCCAGAGTTTTAACCAGTTTAAGCACGCCTTTCAGCTGCACCTACAGGTGGGAGGTCATTTATTGATTTCCCAATGAAAAGAAAAATATTTAAGGGCCACCAAGCACTCGCCAAAAATATGCTACAGATACTAATAAACTGATAATAGACAATAATATGTACATATTTTTGCTATGCTAGATAAACGTCAAAAAGTGAAGGGTCCCGTACACTTCTTCCTATAACCTAATTTAAAAGGTTTTATATTGAAATCAAAATTTTAAACGTGATTTATGTCTTAGATATCATAACTGAACGTTTATTACATTAAATCGTGCTAAAAGCAACTGTTCATAATATTAACAAAGTAACTGCAATATTGGTTCATCGACTTGATAGTCCTTGAACTAATTCAAGCCGCATATTTCCTTTGAATTCCATATCTTTGAACACTTATGTCTAGTGATGCAATTTCCTTTACTACAATAGTTCAGAAAAATTCGCTAAAGTTAAGATTGGATTGAGGAAAATACAAAAAAAATACCTTCATGCTTTCTTTAAGGACACTCATCTGCTTTTGATACTCCAAAATGTCCAAAAGTATCAAGATTTTTCTTATTAAATTATTCTAATAATAATATAGAAATCATATTTCTACAAGAAGATTAACAGCATACTCGTAGCATAACAGATCGCCTTGTATTTAAGACTTAATGGTGACAAATATGCAGTGAGGAGCAAAAGTGAAGCCAATTGCAGATCGATTAAGATAATGCATCAGGTAATTGTGTTCGCGCAAACGGGGAAAACGTCAGAGCTGCATGATGGGCAATTATATTTATTTATGAGGGATAACCACAGTTTTTTTTTTATGAAAGACAACATTGTTTTGTTAGATCTGAGAGACACGTTGAAGACGGTTGATTGTAGCAATAGAGGCAAATTGTTTTACAGTTCGCGTCAAATAACTGCGCTTCTAAAGTTCGCGATTTGACGCCAAGGATAGGCAGTATTCTTTTGTTTATATGTATATTTTTTGACTATTGTGAAGTCAACTATATAGCCCACTTTGCGAAACTTATCAACAGAACCTGTACGAACAAAAGCGCAAAGAATCGTATGGCTTATTCCACAATTATAAAATCATTTAGCGCCAACTGTACTTCGCTGACATGACGTCTGTTAAAGACGTAAGTATTCTTCGCTCATTCTTTCCTGTACTTATGCTGCTAAGATTATACCTGTATTTATCTTGTTTTTTATTTATAAAGTTTTAATAATAAATAAGGAAAAACCATTTCAATAAAACTTTGATTCTATCTGCAGGGCTCGCGCATCAGCGCGTGCGTGACATATGAATGCGGCTAGTAGATTAATTTCTCAATCGTTCGAAACAATGTAGCCAATTACGGACAACAATACAGTTGCTTGTCAAACAAAACATGACAATATCATCTGTAAGCAATGCGTCCGCGCAGACAAACTATGAATACAAATCACTTGTAAACAACCAAAGTGTTTTAGGTCCATTCACTTAAAAGTGCCTTAAAATCTATACTAATATTATTAAGTAGAAGAGTTTGTTTGTTTACTGATTTATTGAGTTTTTCTACTGGTTCGATTTGAAAAATTCTTTCAGCGTAAGATAGCCCATTTATCGAGGAAGGCTACAGGCTACTTTCTTTTCTCTTTATCCGGGTGCGCGGAGTTGTTTCTACAGGACACGGGTGAAACCGCTGGCGGAAGCTAGTGTAGAATAATACGTATGAGAAGAGTAAAACATATGTATAAAAAAAATACTTGAATGATGATAAGATATACGATTTCCCCCGTATTTTTAACCTTTGCTTTGCGGTCGGCCTAACAATTTCGTAATAAATCCGCCGGGCAACCATAATCTTGTCAACACGATGCCTACATGCGTGCTTGACATAAAAATTTGTTACCCGTCAGATTACTGAGCTGTCAACATAATTGCTTGTATGTATACGTACTCTGAGAATGTGTCAAATATCTGGGAAAGTAACAAATGTGTGTATTATAAATGGCTGTTTTATTTTAATTTACTTAACAGTTAATTCCCACATTAAAATGTACAGTCGTGTAAGAAAAATCTTCGTCACATCTTCCGTACTGAAATACTGCTAAAGAAGTAAACCGCTTTTTCTTCTCTTTTTACTATTACAACGTTTTAGTGACTTGCCCTTAGGCTACATAACAAATTATCTTCTTGCTTCATAAACATAAGAATTAAAATACTTTATCGTGTTTTTTATCGCACTGAGTCGAGTATTTTTTCCTATGACTGTACATTAAAACAACGTTATATAAGTTCCACGTGTTGATAACAAAGGATTTATGTAGTACATAACATAAATCACACATAACACTACGTAGGACGTCTTATAAAGGTTTGCGCGTAAACACACATTGAAAGTAAAAGTGAACCGAGATTTATACCTATAACACGTATTTTGTGCCAACTGAATGACGTCGCACACAATCTACTAAAAAACAACCAAATGTACAACAAATTTCAGCTCATCGTAGCTCAGCATTTCGATTCAAATAAAGTGTCACGCATCCACCTGCAGGCTCAGCATGACAATCGTAGAAACAAGTTTTGTCTACCGGAGAATGGACATTATGACAGATTGACGTTGTGGATTTTTCTTTTCTTCGATCGACATAAGTCTACAAGTGATTATATGCGACTTGGACAGATTGCGCCATGCTCGGGCAGAAGACATGGTGACATTGACAGAAAGAGCTTTGTCTTTTCTTGATGGAATCGCCATGCTGAGCCCACTGGTAGCGGTAGTTGTTACAATAAATTACAAGTCAAAGGCCATCGGGTGGATTAAAGAGATCACTAGGGAAGTTAAGGGGTAAATTTTGTAGCCCTGTCCGCTGTCCATATTCAGATAGGTACATCCGCAGACATAACTTCATTAGAATACCAGTACTGTTTCTAAGTCAAGAATCGTTCTCACCTTCCTTACATTAAAAAAAGTATAAAAATAATCACCTGAGCAGCAGCAACCCTAGTCTCCCAAGCGGGCGACCGGAGATGCGTCATGAGCCTGCCGAGCAACCGGTGCAGTTCCTCAGGATGTGCCTTCTGGACCTCTCCTAGTTGCCGGGCAGCGGCGCGGCGGGTTGCCGGCCCTGCGCCCGCCTCTAGGAGCACGAACAGACGGTCCAACCTGGTGAGGAGTAGAGAGATATTCAACATTGAGAGATGGTGGTAAGGAATATCATGTACACGGAAAAGGAGTAGGACATCGCGGGGAATAATAAAATTGGGCACTGGAAAGAGAAGTTGTCGATGTGGGATTGATGGAAAAAGTTACTGATGCCCTGGAACACAAACGGGTTCTAGAAGGAATATGTGCGCCTGTAGTGTAAGCTCTACTCCTAATAGCAAGTTTAATTTCCGAGTATTTTATGGATGCATCAATACATATTTTTACCGAGTCCACAATGATAATAGGGTATTTGACTTTGTTTGATTTTGTACAAAATTTTTAACAAAACGAATAAACACACGCACAAGGAACATTTTTCTGAAAACAGAGTCAAAATTGGTTGATAAATGGAGCAGCAATCAACATTTTTTATATTCGTATGATGAAGAGTGGGATCATAGTGGGGACATCTTGCTATCTCTTTTGCACATGCGTGATCAAATAGCGTTGACGTCACAAGCCTGTATGTGCATCCTTTTTCTGGTATTTAACTGTTTGACTTTTGAAAGGTTTATAAATTACTTATTTCTCAACGGATTCCAAAAATTATTTCTGTTTTTGGTTTTGTAAAATGTAACTTTTGATATGAATAATTAAAAAAAAAATAGTCAAATACCCTATTCAGGATCCTGGCTCATTTGGCAATGCAGTTCTTAGAAATCAAAGAGCTCCAAACAGTTTGATATCGCCTCTTCTTTTTTGTAAATACTTAATTTAAAACTGCGGTCCTTTTTTGTTGCTACGATAGGTGCAGGTAATGAATAATAAGCGGCAAGTTATCTTGTTACTAGGACTGAAATATGTCTTAATTAACAGAACTAACCTTGAATCATTACAAGATGTATTGCAAAAACTAGATCTGGTTAGAGATTCGATGTTTTTTTTTTTGGATTAGGTAAGCTATCCGAGGAGGTCGAATGGTTATTAGTTACTATAAATATATAAGTCTAAATATCCAATTGATTGGTTTGTGAACTTGTGGGCTGTTATACCACTATTCATTCTTCATCAGCATTTATGCTTTCATGGAGATAAGAACCGATCTACGAACTTATCTGTGTCGAATTTTACTTTTACTCCAAATATGAAACACATGGTATAGTATCCAAACAGTAACAGCATTTCAAGTATTTCGGTCAACACAAATAATCCAAGATAACTTCCATAACACAATCTTAGTTAGTCAACAGTCTCGAAAGCGGGTAAACATTCGAGAGGCATCGATCTAAAAATAAAATTGCAGTATGAGCTGTTAAGACAATGCTCACACGGACAATGATCGTTAATATTGTTGCTCGTAACATTATTTCAATATTATTAGAGTTAAGAGTTCGTTTTTTTGGCTGTTGCGCTAATCGCAGGAACTTCTGGATCGATTTGAAAAATTCTTACCCGAATCACATAGCTCATATAAGCTATTTTTTATGCGGGTGCGCGGAGTAGTTCCCATAGGACGGGGGTAAAAGCCCTAGCGAAAGCTCCACTCTTTTTCGCGTTTATTACCCGACATATTTATTTCCCGACTACCCAAAAGCAAAATTCTCAATTCAGATGTTAGTAAGTTTTTTGTCGTTTTAATAATAAGCAAGGGGTCAGTAAACAATTTATCTAATGTTAAAAATTCTTGAGTTATTTATAAAAATGTAGTAAACAATTAGGGTAACATGCGACCTAGTGAAATACTGCCTTGTCTCTAGATAAGAATACATTTATTTCAGCACTATATACAGCAGAAAATAATTTGGCTAGCTCCCATCTTGATCCTTGTAAGCCCTGTTTATCATCAAACAGCTTGGAATTGGAGGCGTAAATGCCTTCGCGTCTAACAATCTGTCTCTGATTTAACAATGACAAACGATGTATCGATAAAGCCAAATTTATTCACAAGCATTTATCATCCAATCAACATAAACGACCAAATTAAAATAACAATAAAATCTATAAGAAAAACTAACAAACAAGACGTATATATCAATTATTTCTAATCCAATCAAATTGTTAAATTGGAAACAATTTATTAACCGCCCCCAATACTTTATTGGTTCTATATAGGCGTGTGATCGTAAAATAGTATCGTAAAACATCGTATTACGTAAGAATTAGTGCGCTTTCACACAATAACAGGTACCTATTGCAGTTATGTAATATGTATACTGTATATGAAACATAAGTGCTATCAGCCTAGAGCTCAGTCACTATATAGGAACTCCATTTAGTCTCGTACAGACAGACGCGAGCAGATAAACCTACCGAAATCTGTCAAATTTTAACAATCAACTTTGATCCGTATGCTTGAGCGATAAAGTTGAAAATCTATAAGGGAAATTTGATAGACTGCTGCTGTACTTAGTTGCTCGTTGTGAATCACGTGAGCGCATCTCAGTTTATAAAACACGTAAATTCTAGTGCACTCAAGCTAACAAAGTTTACATAAGACCGGTTCCTATCGTAATAGGTAAAGTTGTATAAATGTGACGCTATAATACGTACCAGATGAGAATGCATCGCATTCGTTTGAGCAACTAATGGAAATCATCCGGAGACTTATGAAATAAGTGCACATTTACTTTCTGTCGAGCAGTTCTAGCCGTATGGTAATAAACCACAAGACGTACGGGTGAACGCTGAATCACTTTCAAATTAAAATTAAGTACATGAATTCGATTTAGTTTCAAACTGATTTGAATCTAATACATAAGTGCATAAACATGATACAACTGATTCATAAAATCTTAAAACTAATGACAAACAACATGTTAACATATCAGCGAAAAAGGCAAAAGGACAAACCCGAATTAAATTACTACAGACTCGTTTAACTCGACAAACGACTTCTTGTCTATTAAATAGAAAAAACACAACAACATATTCATTTGGGATGAATTGTTCGTTAAAGTTCCTATTCCTTCTAATGATAAATGTAGAATAGTTGTATCATCTTATGGATAATGATTCTTTGACCCGAACAAAATAGCTACCTACATGAGTACAAGAATAATAACAGTTTATGACTAACACATTTGCAACATATTTAAAAATATTTCGCTCCGAAATACCTAACTACATGTAGGTTATCTTAAGCACGATCGGGAGACTTACGAAAGGCGCGAGCTGCACCACATCGAGCAGTTTCCGAAGGTTCAAGGTCCAACATGCATTATTCATCACGATTACTATTCAGGACAAAGGCAGGAAAACTCACCGGGACGTCATGCTGATGTCTCGTTATCAACCCCTGCAATTCCACACCTGAAACAAACATTTATTTACTTGAAACAATTCATTTTGAAATAAACAAAGCACAGTCAACATACAGGGCTATACGATGTTCGCTCCAAACTATCAATGCGCATTCCTGATTTGATACATGACCTATTTGTATATTGGCCTACTGAACCTGGGAAATCGATACAGCACTCTATGAAATAGTTTGCCAGGGAGCGAGTCTAGCTCTGAACCATGTTATACACGACAAGACACAATATGATTATGTTCCAAAAAAAATGTTTTACATTTAATTGGCTTGTTGTAAATGGCACCTACAAGTTCGCATTCATGTTTCTGTGTCTACGTCGACTGTCCAACGCTCTTGCCATTTCTTTCATATAACACCTTTCTTTTCCGTCCTCAATTAAAGTAAATGTATTAAACCACATAAGTCTTCATAGACCAGACTTAAGTTTTTTTGGATTCTAAGTTAAAACTTCTTCATCTAATGACGTTTTAACATTATCTTCCGGAGCATAAGCATCACGATGACACATTCCCATTTATTGTCTGCATTTCATAAATCTTCTAATTAGCTTACCAATAACCTAAGGTTGCGAGGTCTTGTCAGATAAGTAATCTAGCCGATCACAGTAAATATATGCCAGACGTACTCTACAGTGAGCAATGTTTAAACCCAGCATAACTCCGCAAATTCAGGATATAAAAGTTTGAAAGTTGAAAGAAACTCGTAGCGTCACGCTAAGGCCCAGTGATAAGGTACACGTTAAAATAAACTATTATTAAATTAAACAAATTGATGGCAATGTATTTAAGGTAAAAGCAAGAGTTGACTCAAATAAGATGTCACCCGAACAGATTTCCGAGATTATGAGATAGTCTCAAAATGTCAACACCGGTTTTTGGGTCGTGTTATCGTCGTATAAAGCGTTGCATTTGACCTAGTTATTCGTGTTTAAACCATTTATCGCTTCTGTTATCGTGTTTTGAAGTGGAAATACCCATTTATTGTTTATTAACTTTCTTTTGTACCTAAAATGATTTCATCAGGCCTATATTCGTGATATGAAGGGCCCTACTAAAGAGCCAATAGTGCATCAACAAATGACATAATTTTATCTTTTAATCTTTCGGCTTTATTGTCAGACACTTATAACACCTACATACTACACGACTGTAAATAATCGTTGACAGCACGTTAAAGTTATACACCAAATGTGTTTTCATTATTACTAGCTGATTTTGAGATTGAGCTAGCTTAGTTAATTTCACGGTCCAATTGAAATCATTTTATATTATTTTTATAAATAATTTTATTTTTAGGTGACCTGAACCATTACTGGTTTCGCCTTAGTAGACTTTAATAATCTATCCTTCGTCTTCAAGATTCTTCATTCGTCTATCATATGGTCAGCTAAAGAATAACTGCTAACTGCTGTGCACGGGGTCCCAAGTCCAATTCCTGGGTCGGCCGGAAATCGCTTTGCGAATTTTAGAAACAAACAAAACTGCCCGTAGTTTGGAAGTTGATCTCAATGTCTGGAAGGGCACGCAAAGTCGGCGTCACCGAACCACAGACCGAACTCTACTCAATAGCTGTCATTGTAACATTTCCAACTCAGAGGCCGTCAGGTGAGAATACTCTCACAGAAGCTTGAACCTAAACTGATCTCACGCTAATAAAAGAAGTTCATAAAATTGGCTTACCAAAACTACAAAAGTGAATAGAAAACGAGATGCGATCGAACTTACATAAAAAGCCAGTCTATGAGTTCCTCAGGCTATGTACTAAATGTACCCCTAGTACATTTATAATTATCATCTCAAAACCAGCAGTCCTTTATGTTAGTTTCCCCTTTTATCACATACTAGCTTCCGCCGGCGGTTTCACCCGCTTTCTGAGGGAAGTACTTTCCATACCCGGATAAAAAGTAGCCTATATGTTATTCTGATGTATAAGCTATATTGTGGTAAAGTTTCATTCAAATCCATTCAGTAGTTTTTACGTGAAAGAGTAACAAACATCCATACATCCATACTTACAAACTTTCGCCTTTATAATAGTATTAGGATTAGGATTAGGATAAAGCGTTTTGTAAAACTTAGTCACGATTTAAAACAATGCTTTGTTTAAAATATGAAATACATTTACACAGTCCTACGGCGACAATGAAACAATAATAACAAGAGGCCGATATGAATTAACTTCCGTTTCATTGAGTACAATGTTACTATGCGTTTGTGAAAAAGAATTAGCTAGTTTGCCTTTTTAACCGACTTCAAAAAAGGAAGTTCTCAGTTTGACATGTATTTTTGTATGTGTGTCCGCGATTTTCTCGCCTTCTGCAGTACCGATTTACATGCGGTTTACGGTGTAGACCTGCATGATTTTATGTTAGCGCATTTCTCCGTCATTTTTACAATTGATCTGAAAAGCGTTTTTAGAAGGCGGTTTTCTTTTTTGGAAAAACATTTTTATGGAACTAGTTTTCCAGTTCACAGTACATCCAGTATGTTTTTTCAAAATTTCTTATTAATATACAATTAAAATGTTTAAATGATTTGAGATGAATCGTAAACTAAATATATTCCCATCCAGGATTCCATTATCATTTCTCATTAAAATGTAGGTAGGTATGTAAATGAGATTAATGAAGATAAGTGTTTGTCATCGGAACAGCCAGTCGGAAGATTACATGAATATTTTAAACACGCATGGACGGAACTGAATGAGAATCTCTTAAGACAACTCAACCCACACGTAGCCATTATAAATTAAATGATCTCATATGGATCCTTCGAAACTTATTAAGGCACGGTGATGATTTTATTTTCAAGATTGCTAATTTATGATGAAAACTAACATTCGCCCACTCGTTTACAACGAATAAGAGTAAAAAACTCGCGTTGAACTGATGTGGTTTGTGTGTTAGGATGGCACCAGACCTACCGATCGATTGTCGATATATGACATGTATCGATACTGAAATGGAATCGTCGACGTCGATTATAGTTTTTACCATCCTAATAGCGTCGACAAATCCGACGAATGAAAAGATCGATGGTGTCGATTGACATTCGATTGCTAGTTCTAGTAACAATAACACCCTTAGCGACAGCGCCAGACAAAGTCACCTTCTAGTGCATTTATTACGTGTGATATACATCTACGTGTTTGCTTTAATTACGCTGACGACGCTGAAGGTATTCTACAAGGACGTGTCGGAACATCCACATCGATTTTTTCTAACTGTGTCTAGCAGGTAGGTGTGTCTGAAAGTGACGCCTTGACCTAGTCGACGTAGACCCCGCGGTGACCTGACGTGTACAGTGTAATCGTTAAGCGCCGGTTAACGTTCCCAAACGACACAGAAAACAATTGTGAGCTTAGAAGAATAATGTAACGGCATCAAATGTGTGGTGACGTAGATCAGATGTGATGGGGGACAAACCGATATGGGTTAAACTGAATGTGACATAAATGCAGTCTTTTGTTTAATCGGAAACCAAGTGACTAGCACTAGAATTTAATGCTATTTCACTTATAACTCTTAATAGGTGTAAAAAAATTGTTTAGCACTACATTTTCGTGCCAACCCTAATTTATACTTAAATTAAAAATCCACGCAATTCATACTCTAAGATGTTTGTATAGAAAGAGATTATAGGTCTACTTATCACTTCTCGTATGTATGTATGATAAGATTCATATAAGAATCTAATTCAAATATTTTACATACCTACCGTCATTGTAATCATTCATACGTACATACTGAAAACTGTTATCGTAAACGGGAGAACTGAACTGAAATGCTTTGTATTAGCTTAACACCTAAAAAACGAATGTATATAATCGAAGTTCGTCACTGTGGGGCCAATGTGCAAATCTATATTTTCTATGGTGCAAAGATCAAACGACAGCAAAGCTTCAGGTACCTATATAGTTTATAGATATAGCGTGGGTTCACTGACATAGGACAAGTCTAGGACGTTCCCTTAAGGTGCCCTTGTACCATATTTTCAAACACGCTCGCCCTTCTTTCGTCAGGCTACGCCCTAATGTCTTTGCTAGGATTATTTACGAATAGAGAACCCTTATAAGATCACTTTATTGTCTGTCTGTCTATTCATTTGCCACAACTCTTTATTTTGGGTATGTGTGGAAGTATCTAGTTAGAATTTCAGCTGCTCCTGAATGTAATCCTAAAGCAGTCTGTATCTTTAGTAATTATTTTTTGTTTTATGTAAAGTAAAAGGAAGTAGGTATTTATGTATTATATAATAGATATTTTGTTCGTAAAGTTGTTTGCTCAGGAAAAACCCAAAAACTATCTTTCATAGATTAAGAACTAACAACACCTAAATACTTACTTTATACAGATAATGGATTTATCAAAACTACAGGTTTGAACAAGTGGACCTTGCATTGCAGTGTCACACCTATCTCATAACTACAAGTCCGAGGGGCACGCCCGCCCTAGTAATGACTGGAGATAAGAATTAACCGTGCACATTATTGTTATCTACGATTAATAACATAACCAATTTTATCAACTAATGATGTGCACACATAGTTGATCTTTGACACAATGTGTATGAAATGAAATACAATGACACAAATTATTCTTAAAAAGGATGCGTGTAACATATTTTATTTTATCCCTGCAGTATCAATTGCAACAAACTACGCTCAGATAAAAAATATTTCCTGTACTTATATATCCTGACAAACATTTGTATTTATTTTCTAAAGCAGTTTTATAATAAATTTTTATTTTGCAATTTATTATTTACTTAATAAAAACATGATAAGACCCATTGAAATAATGTAAGCAAAGTATTATTCACTAAATTATGTCAACAAGGTATTTACACAACTTTTAAATATCATATACATTAATCTAGATAAAATCTGTGACTAAGAAGTACAGAGTAATTTTGGAATTATTTTACTTAATTGTAAATTCTATTTAAATTACATGTGTTACTGTTATGTAATAATTATTTAATCGGAATTCTTATTATTTTGAATGATAAGCAACAATCTAATAGTAATTAATGAATTATGGGTTCCATTTAACCTTTAAAAATTCAAACAATATTACATTAAATTGTTTGAGTAAGAATATTGCTTGGAAAAGTAAACATTGCTATATTGCTATGTAGGTGACCTTCCATCAATGCCATTTTATTACAAAACTAGTTGTTCCCTGTGGTTCCAACTGCATACCAAGGGAAATACTTTCCACACCCTGACAAAAGGCAGCCCCTTTCTCAAGCTATAGACTATTTGTGTATCAAATTTAATTTAACTGAGTGTAGTAGTTTTCACATAATAGTTTGATAGACAAACAGACACTTTTGAATAGAATAGTTGTTTATTTCTACTTGTAGGTACTATTGTTAATTTCAACTTTCACATTACAGTACAGATTAAATCAATTCCATAAAAGCTAGCTTTACATGTTAATGAGATTTACATAGATTAACATTTAAAAACTGAAATTGTTATCACGTTTATCAGGAGAATATCTTGATAAACAATTATCATTATATTTGTAAACATTAGAACCGCTTATCTAAATTTTAAGTTGTGCTAATATGCATTCCACTATTGTGTTTTGGGATGCAAGCAGCACTGTAATACTTCTCTATACAAAAATCTCAAAATTTCAGAACAACTTTGCATATCAACAATTTGGTCCATAACTTAATAACTTGCCATTCCATTCTCCAGTGGGAAGTGAGTAGGTGTAAAAAATCAATACCAATTCTTTGAATACGTATATTATCTCAAATATGCACGAATGCAGATTATTTTCATGGATACCCTGGGCTGCTCGTAAAAGTCATTATATGAATAACTAGCAACTTTCCCTATCGCTGGCATACAAATTCCACGTTCGTCGGAAATCACACGATCGTATAGATCAAAACATTGACGTCGAGAACAGTACATAACGGTACGTTTCAAACACCACTATCCTTTCACGCATGTTAACATATGGCCGTGGTAACACAATCGTATTGATTACTCCAATTACTGCACTCGCGCTCACATTTAAGACCTCTGAAAGTAACCTTGAATTACCCAAATTAAATCGTGACGAAACCCTCGTACGTAGAGAGATCTCGATTGATTTTTCTGTGTCACAATTTTTGCTCAGTTCGCGATGGCAAATATAAAATATTAATATTTCTTCACATTTTTACACTACAATATGTTATTTCAACACTCACCTTGCGTAACAAGGCAGATATCAGGTCACTGCACCCAAGGGTTTCCATATTTTATGCCACACAAATTCACACACGATATCATTTTCGTCAAAATGCACAAACAAAAAAAACCAACGTGACGAGAGGAAGCGCATCGTTCAAGCTTCAAATTTATACTGACAGCCATGCTGCTGATGAGTCCGACTTTATTGTGGACTTGTGCGCTGATTGGTCGATTATACGTTAATAAAAAAATCTAATTGCGCAGTTCAACCAATCGTCGGCAAGAATTTCAAAAATTCTTGATTGTCTGCCAAAAAGCGAGCGATAAACAGTATTGCACGGGTTATTTTTTTTATAATAATTATTTATTAATCTTATCACCGTTCGACGTGTAAATCTGAAGGTGAAGTCTTTTTCAAGGGAGAACTATGGATATAAATAGAAGTCTTATCAAACTGCTTTAATGAATTCCTCAATACAGATCAACAAAAAATGGACACAGTTTTTGTAGTCACTAATTTCTATTCATGATCGAATTAAAAATACTACTTACAAATTGTCCAGTTCATTATCAGACTTTTACGTTCGGAGCTTGCAAAATAAGTTAAAACGAATAATATAACTGTGACATACTTATTATATTTTTTTAGAGCAAAGGCTTTACAACATTTTAATTAAACAACTTTGAAAATAATTATCATATCAAAACTCAAACAAATAACCAACAGTACAACTAAACGCAATTTCGGTTGTCAAAGTCAAATAATTGTCCTAAGTCCCCATGTCATTCTGCAAAACTGCCAGTGCTGTCAGTTAAGTGTCACCTCACAACTTAACCTTAGTTTCTGTTGTTTTTTCTAGTTTTAGGTTACGAAAGGCGTGTGAACTCTGAATCTAAACAGTAACTAAAAATGGCAAAGAAGAAAAATAAAGAGGGCAAAAAGAAAATAAACCTAGTATTTGATGAAGCGAAGAGAAAGTAATAAAACACATTTTTTAACTTGCTTTAGTGGTGAGTTAGCTCGCAAACATGTATTATTTTTCTTGTTTTCAGGGATTTCTTGTGTGGATTTCGTAAAAGAAAGTTAGAAAGAAAGAAAAAGGCACAAGAAGAATTGAAACAGCTTTTAAAAGAAGAACGTAAAAGGATAAAACAGGAGGTAGGTTAAATTAATTAAAAAAATATTTTTGTTTTTTCATCTGCACTGTAGTATTAAAACAGACCGTATCGGTTATAGTGTACCTAGTAACCCGTTTGTAGAAGCTCAATTGCAACTTATATTGCACTTGTATCTCAATAATATGAAACCGTTACTAAAACTCAACCTTGCTTACTTTCAGAATAAGGAATCTTACAAAAAACTAGTAGTTTCCAGCAGACCCATACCAGATATAGAGCAACTGCTTCAAGATGAATATGAAGACGAGGATGTTAATGTCAAAATTGTTGAACTATCGGCTGACACTTTACAGAAGAAAGATTTAGTAATCGGTGAAAATAAGCCTAAAGAGAAAATAAACAAAGTCCAAGATAAAATTAAAAATAAGGGTAATCAGAAGGAAGTAGCTATCTCTGGGATGGGATCTGATGAAGAAAATGAAGACGAACAATCTGAACAAGAGGAGAATGATGATGAAGATGGTAACTTAAAAACAAAGAAAGAAATTAAAAACATGTTGAAGAAACAAGCCACTAAGAAAATACAAAAGAGCAAAGTATTTCAAATGAAAAGTAAACTAGATAGAGTACAAAATAAAAAGAAATCAATGCAGAAGAAAGGCCACATGAAAGGCAAAGCTGACCCAAAGAAAGGTCGCACAAAATCTAAACCAGACCTAAGGAAAGATAAATCTAAGAAAAAAAGTGGCAGGAGAAAACATTGACATTAGATTATATTTTTATTTCAAATCAAAAATAACTGTGGTTTAATGAGGTATTTTCACATGATTCTCTTACAGACAAATATAATAAATCTAAAATTTTTTTCAAAAATATTGACCATAATTCTAGCTGCATCCACTTGTTACACTAAAAACAAACAAAAACACTTATCTAATAAGAAATAGCATTTTGTAAACTTAATAAAAGAAATATCACTTTTTAGTTGTTCTTGTTTTCTTTTGTACAATGTTAAGATTATCATCTTTTGCAACAGGTTCAGATAAACTGGTTTCTTTGACTCTTGGAGATTTTCGTATGGCTTTTGGCTTAGTATTACTATCTGTACTGCTTACACCCAATTTAATTTCCATGTCATCTACTTCTTTCTTTTTACCACCTTTTTTTATTCTGTTAGAATTTTGTTGACTAGCACTCTCATCTACAGTATCTGGTGCAGCACCTGTATGATCAGCAGCCTTTGCTTTTTTATTTTGTGTAACTTTCTTCCTACTTGCAGGTTTAACAGGTAACTTGTCATCTTTATCTTCATCTTGTGATTTTGTTTCATTTGTGTTAGATTTTTTTGTAGGTGTTATTTTTTTCAGTGTTGCAGTGCTTACAGCCAGCTTAACAGTTTTTGTTGCAAAGTCATCCATATCCTCTTCTAGCATTACTGCCTCATCTTTGATTTCTGTTTTCTTTGGTGTTACTTTTCTTTTGTGAAGTGATTTATTCTCATTCTCTAGTTTAACAGTGAGTTTCTCAGTATTTGATTCGGAAATTTGTTTCTTGTCATCATTTAGTTCTTTTCTTGGTGTCACTTTTCTATTTTTCGGTGGCTTTATATCATTCTCTTCATCAGATTTTTCACTTTGATCTTCTTTTTTTACACTTTTCAATGGAGTTTTCTTTGGAGACTTTCTGCCTTTACCACTAGACGGGCAGATGTCTCTATTCAAGCATTCATGGCACATTGGACCTACTGGTAAGCAAATTGTTTGACCAAAACCTACCAGAAGATGATTGACTTCACTCCAAAGTTCAAAAGGCAGCCAAGTCTGCAATGCTTTTCTTGTGTCCTCTGGAGTATTTGTTGGTTTTTTCACCCAGCCTATTCTGTTGCTTATTCTATGAACATGTGTGTCTACCCCTGTATAAACATTACAGTAGTTTATTTATCATGAATATAAAAATATACATCAACAGTTTGAATAAGGTTACTCCAAAGAACTCACCTATGCCAGTGACTTTGTCCCAGGCAACAAGCATGCAAATGTGGGCCATCTTAGGCCCTACTCCAGTAAGCTTGCACAGCTTCTCAACGGAGTCTGGGATATCTCCATTGTACTGTTCCTTTAGTGTTTGTGTTGTTTTCTTTATGTACTTCACTTTAGTCTGAAATAAACAAAAGAAAATCATATTCTAACCGGTCTTTAAAATTTATTTAGTAGTACTGTTCCTGTCTCACCTTCCAGAATCCAACTGGATATATCAACTTGCCCAGTTCATCATCACTCATGGCCAAAACATTATCTACTGTTAACCCTCTATCTCTCAGGCGTTCCATGGCAGCAAACGTTACTTGATCCTTTGTTTGACTGGATAACATCAGTGATATCAAACATTGGTATCTATAAACCTGGAAACATGGAGACATCTTTATATGAGCTAAGAAATAGGGTTTGCTATTAATTATTCAGTCACTTTGCAAAATAGTCAAAGAAGTTTATATGCCACTACCATTGTGATTTAAAAACTATGAAAGCTAAAGAAACCAGGAGATGAGTAGAATTAAACATAAAACACAGGGGCTATATTTAAATAACGCAGTTACACCTGCACGCATGTAATAATGTAATAAAATAAAATATTTTATCTAAAACATGAATTTTTAAAAGTGGAACTGAAAAGTTTAGTCAATGTGTAGCAAAACTTAACTATGTTTAACTTACTTCTGGCGCAGCTTTCTCATCCCCACTCAAATGACAGCCCATTGTATCCACAGGGGCATCATTATTAGATCTCATATTCCTTAAGTTAATAAGGAACTCTTTCCAATTTGGTGGCTCCCATAATCCTTTTGTATCAGGCTGCAAAAATAGAATTATTTGATGTCTTAAAAAAGTAATTGACAAAATCTCTGACTATACCTGTAGCCTTCTTGGAAAGTTAAATTGAGTCCATGGTAGATATTGGTATAGTATAAATTAAATACCTATTAAGAAAATTATATTTGAACAAGCATAACTATATACTAGGAGGTCAATGTGTGAGATCTATGTTCAGCAGTGGATGTTCTATGACTGAGATGATAATGAAGATGATTTTAATAAATATAGAAGTGTATTTAAAATCAGTATTACCTCTTCCTTAACTGGGGAATCTTTTTCGAATTCAATTTTAACATGCGGTTTCTTTTCAAATTTAAAGCGACTCAAATCAACTTTACTAGAAATCGGCTGGTCGTCTGAGGCTTCCGATGGTTCTACTTTGATTTCAATTCCCTCGGATTTAATATTTTCATTCAACTCTTCCTCATTAGCAGCAATAGTTCCTGTGCTCGCATTGTTTCCAACTTTTCTTTTTAGACTTAAACTCGTAGTAACTTTTGATTTGCCGCGCGGCATTTTAAATACGAAATTTATTATTTTGAGAATAATGACAAATATTGTTGTATCTCAAAATATTTAAGGGGCCTGCTATTCCCGAATCAGAAAATATTGGTTGTTTGTTTTGAGTTTTGACCTTGACAAAAGTGACGTATTTCGACACAACTTTTTTTCAAAAAATGACCCAAACAGTATCGAAGAATCGTGGAAACTCGCACCGCAGATCATTGAAGTAAAAAAATAAATGGTAAATATTTTATTGAATGCTATTTTTATATGTCCATTAAAATCTTAATTCCATATTTTTCTTGTATTTTCCAATTGGACCTTGGCTTTATATACAATAGATAATATCTATTTTATAGTAGACCTCTATATTCACGATGAAATCTGTCAAAAAATGTGTCAATGTCACTTAGTATAAATAATTTGAGGTGTCATTTTGAGACTGTCTGACAGTGAATTTGTGGATGTAATATAAGTAGCTGAAGTATATTTTAAATTATAACATAATGGCTGAACTTCTTCTAGATCCTAACATAAGGTTATGGGTTTTTCTTCCCATCGTTATCATCACCTTCCTGGTCGGTATTGTGAGGCACTATGTATCAATCATTTTGTCCTCCCAGAAGAAGATTGAGCTTCTGCAGGTCCAAGACAGGTACACAATTATATTAATTCTCCGACTATATTAATCTAGTAGTACGTAAACTATGCAACCGTATAAAATAACCTAGAAATATGTTAATACAATTCCGATAGCAAGTTTTTCTACACTTTCCTGGCGTACAATACAAATAGGTTATATCTTACAGTCAAGTGATGATACGCGCTCGTTTGCTGCGCGAGAATGGCAAGTACCTGCCGCGGCAGTCGTTCGCGATGCGCCGCCACTGGTTCAACAACGAAGAGACTGGATACTTTAAGGTGCAGAAGAGAGCTGCTACATCACAGGTAATATTATGCATTTATTTAAAAACAGAGCTTACACAATCTTGCACAGTTCACCATTAGCAGGTTAGCATTTCAAGCAACACAATCACACTCTTAGCAACAAAGTAAACTTTTTATAAAAATGTTGTACAGACAACAGCACATCAAGCTAACTGAAACTGTAAAATTTTCCCAATCAACTTTGAACCATATGCTTCAGCGATAATGTTGAAAATCTATTAAGGAAATTTGACAGATTGATGTGCTGGCTGTCAGAATATTTTTAAAGCTGGTGGTTCCTATTAGATGTATTTCCTTGGTTTATGTATCTTTGTCTTATTCAATAGCCAAGTATCATTCAATATCTTGATCGATCAACAATCAGCCAAATAACTGCAAATCAATATCCTAGATATAAAAAAAAAAAAACTGATGTTTACTTTGTCAAATATTTCAGAACCCCATGACTGACCCGGGCATGATGACAGACATGCTGAAGGGGAATGTGACCAATGTTCTGCCCATGATTGTGATCGGAGGCTGGATTAACTGGATGTTCAGTGGTTTCCTTACCAGTGAGTATGGTTTCTGAACTTCCTGTCTCCTATCTCCTCTTAGACCTGGGTCCTCAGATGGAATTTAAGATCTTACACGGACCAGGACAAAATACCTGGCACCACTGATTTATATGGTTCAAATAGGATTAATAAAATTCAACACTTTTATACATGACCTTTAGCTAATTAAGTTATAAAAAACTAGTTTAGGTTTTCTCCATGTAATCAAAACTCAAAATCATACCTACCTAGTTCATATTTGTTTTTTTTTTAAATAAAGCTAATAAGACTAACACAGTAATGTATATTTTTAACTTAATTTTTTTCTGTACAGCCAAGGTACCATTCCCGCTGACTCTCCGCTTCAAGCCGATGTTACAGCGCGGCGTCGAGTTAGCGTACCTAGACGCGTCGTGGGTCTCCTCAGCCTCTTGGTACTTCCTCAATGTGTTTGGTCTGCGCACCATCTATGCTTTGGTCTTGGGAGAGAATAATGGTGAGTACCTGTAGTGTTGGTTTATATTCATAGATATTTTAATTAATGTTTTTAGACTTTCGCGACTTGTACACATATTATACACAACACACGGATCTTTTTCACAATGAAAAATTATAAAGGCATGTACGCTACCTCTATTTCTCCCGACGCTTCGGCCGAATTACACCGACCGTGGTCACGGATGGATTTTTCATCACGAATAAGACCCTATGTTGTGCTAGGCTTCCAGATAGAAATCAGCATATGTTCATACAAATTAATTTAGCTGTTTATGAGATTTGCTCTTAACAAGACTATAATGATTAGCTTTTTTAATACTTTTATGAAAGACCCTTTAAGTGTTATTTGATGGTTAATAGAATATGTTTTTGTCCACAGCTGCTGATCAGTCGAAAATAATGCAAGAACAAATGTCTGGTGCCGCTATGGCGATGCCACAAGACCCAAAAGCTGCATTCAAGGCCGAGTGGGAGGCCCTGGAGATCACGGAACATCGCTGGGCAGTCGCAAATGCCGACATAGACGTCCTCAGCACTTTAGAGGAACATCATCAATCATAATTATTAGATCCTTTATTATCACCAACATAATGTATTTAAGATAATTTATAATCTTTAAGTTAAGGTGTTATAGCAAATGTGGTGTATGTGGCAATAAATAACTGTTTATTTATTGACCATCAATTTTGTTTTATTAAAATCTGCATCCATCTTTGATAAATTAGAGAACTCGATTCTAGTGTATTTGGATCCTACAATCTTGATACTAGGCATAGGAATTGGAATGAAACATAGTTGCATTTTAAAAAAGATATTTATTCCAATGCAAAAGTGTAATGAGTATATATACAATATGACCTTTCCTGTACAAACCCATTAAATAACAACGAAGTTCTTATTGCTTTGCTTGCTGTTGCTGGCTTGCTTCAGGCACTATAACAATATTTGATAGAAAATATATAAGCGCCGGTACACATTGGGTGCTTACAGACGCGCGTTTTGTGTAACTGAACTTTCCTTAATGTGTTCACATGGAAAGGCTAACGCACGTTTCAGACAGCCGTCAGCCGTTTCGCGGTAGAGTTACTGGCTATTCGATAGCTTTAACATCATCAAAGTTTACATAAACAAATTAAATGACTGCTGAATTGTTATTTAGATCCAGATTTACAACGTGATTCGAATGCTCGCATGCTTATAAAAAGTGCGACTCTAAACATCGCGAAGTAATGACAAAAACGGCCCCTAGGGCAGGCAAGGTAGGATACAGTTGTATGGGACACTGTGAGTGTTCCAAACGCTTCATCTAGTACGTAGTACATGTAGTATAATATCGTTGTGCCCACCGAAACCAGCGCTGGCTGCTATCAAGGAACGCTTAGCGCAGTGACGAGCGCCCAATGTACACCCGCTCAAGTCAATATTTACGATGATTATACAGGAGTAAAACAAAATTATTAACCAGTCTATTATAATCACAAAATCTCCAAATTGATCTTATTTGTGATAGCTACGAAATGTTTCATCAATGTTATTATCCGCATATTACAATAAAGTATAAATAAAATAAAACATTATCGGCAATCTAATTCAAAAAGATTTTGCATTCCTTTTTTATGGTCCTATTCGGACTACAGTAGAAATCCTGTTGATGACTTAAATTGACTATTGAAAAGTAAAAAGAACATAACTGATTCTCATATTATATTTTAGTTTAAAATGAGAACTAACTTGTCACTGGAGTTACATATTATTTGCTTAAAATGTATGCAGTTATATGATATTGATAGCGCGTTAACATTCTGTGGCCTCAAATCTAGGAAAGAAAAAACAGATTTCTATAACTAGAATTAAACATAACTGAAACTAGCTATTCTCATTTCCGTACACAATATATAATTAGATAGTCTTTAAATACGCTTAAACAGGATTAAGTGTTGCACATTGGAGTATTATATTAAAACATTACAATCACATTTGCTTATTTTAAAAAGGTATGAATAAATTTCGAATCTAACTCAGCATTATTGTAACTATTTACAGAGCTATTCAAAATAAAATAAAAAAAAAAACATTTACATAACAAACTAACCTTAACAAATTTTTGTCGCTATCTCGCTTATTAATCTTGGCTTGGGATTTCTTCTTCGAATTAAAGGGTAAAAACACTACTTATCTACCATTACGCAACACTTAACTCAATTAAACCTTCAAGCAATCGACGTCGGAAGGTCGACTCGGAGCATCTGACATAGGGTATCTGCTACTTCTTGATGAGTTGTACAACGTCTTCGTCTTGCACGGTGTGGCCGAGCCCGACCCGCTGCGGCGAGTACTTGGTACTGGTACCCCATACTAGAGCGTATTTCAGGGCAGCGGCTAGAGTGCGGTGAATGGAGTGACAGACATGTTCTATTGTTACACCCTGTAAGAGAATACATTGTTATTAAAATTGAGTCAATTATTTTATTCTCAAATTGCTTTTCCTTAGGACATTTTTTACTGTCTCACTGATTATAGGATATAAAATATAAATTTTGAAAACAAAATACCCTCCAATAAGACAGATGGAATACTTGCTTATCTAGCTAGGAGGTTCATCAAATGCGATTGTCCAACTTGTTTCTGCCTTTTCGATTGGATAACTAAGATTTTACAAGTAGTAAGTTTGTAAGTATGGATGGATATATAAGATACATGCGAAAAAAAAATACTACATGGTCCGGAGTCTGGTAAAAAGGCTGTTGATAGTGACAACTATAGAAATAAATAATTTTATACAAACCCTTCTCAAAATGAGACCATCATCAAAGTCTGGGGGCTGACCGGGCTTCTTGGTGTAAACTCGTATGAGGGACAGGTACTCCCACAGCGTCTCCAGCAGGAAGTCTAAGTTCAGCTTCATGTTACAACTGAAACATACAATGATAATTTATTTTTAAAATTGTAAATGTGGGAAAAGTATATATTATGCTAAGTTTGATACAGTTGCAATCATAAAAAATATTATGCAGCATCAATATAAAACAGTGAAATGTAGAAAACCAATCACTGTCAATCTCACGTATGACAACTTCTCTATAGCTTCTCTAATGCTTTATAATATTATATTTTTCCAGTGCTACAAACCTGGGATCATCAGAACAAAATATTTTTGTAAAATACATAAGGTTACTTACTACATAAATGTAAAAGCTTTTCTACTTTAAGGTTTAACCAACTTCTACTTGCCTAATTTTTAGTTACTTATTATATTATATGGGCAACTGTTGTTGTGGGAAGAAAGCTAGTTTGTTAAATAGTAGCACATCTTTAAGGTCGTTCAAAATAGTTAACTCCCTTTGACAGAGAGAGTGCTACATTAACTTGTCTCCGTGGACAGGGTACTATGTAATACAGTACTATCATAAGTATCAAGATAGAATGTATCTCACCTCACAACAACGGAGTGCGGCTGCCTGGCTATCCTGTCCACCTCCTGTATGGAGATCTGATCGATCTTGTTGTACACGTACAGGCACGGCAGGTACACGCGGTTCGCGAGAATCACGTCGATCAGATCGTCAGGGGACGCATCCTCGCGGAATAGCACCTGGAAAATATATGTTTTTTTTATTTTTAATAGTTTTAATAACTCATTGGTGAATCAATTGCAAACGAAAATACTATTTTGGAAATTACAGTCTTGCAGTCTTTAATTGTTTTGGTGTTTGGCCACATTAGAGATCATACAAGATGCCGCATAGTCTGTAATGTGGCACGGCAGGCTGGTATGGTATCTTACATCTACATGGCCTGTACGAGTGTCGTATCACACTATGGAAACATGAACAATAGTGTTACAATAATGCTTTTTTAAAAAAAAGCAATTAAAAACGCGCTCTGCAATAAAATATATTGGAAAAACAAGTTTTTACAAATTCTTACCTCAGCATTAAATATCTTGTATTCATGCAGAATCATTTGCACCATTTTTTCATCAACCTTTGTCAGTTGGCATGTTGAGTTGAAAGAGAGACCACCACCTTTCTTTACCTGGAAACAGCAAAAAAATTATAAGTTTCATGTTTATAAGCTTAATGAATCTTATCTTAAACTTTTTATAAAATGAACCATGTTGCATGTTATTATTAACAGTTGGGTTTTATCTGAATAATGCAATATTCTTTGATGAAATGAAAACATTTAACAGACGAATATGGTACTTGACAACCAGTCAAATTAAATGCTTTTATTGCAATGAAATAAAATGCAATTTGTTGGAAATAAGAGCTATGATGTCACAGATTATTCACATCAAGTTGTATACTTCTTTACCTATATTATCAATTTAAAAAATATAATTGTTTTTATTTCAAAGCAATGAGTGAAGGTGACATTATGCTTTACTAAATAAATGGATACCATAAAGGATTTTATTTTCAACCTAACCTGCTACCCAATTGCATTTTGCAATTGCAGTTTATTAACTGTACCCTACTAAACAAGTATATCCCTGGTTGAAACTTACTTTAAAATAAATATTAGGCTTGGGCTTGTTCAGCCTGATGCCCACACTCTCCAACTCCTTTTCCAGCAGCTGTCGGTGCACATACGGCTTTGTAGCATCCAGCATCATTAGCACCAAATCTGCAGTCCTGGCTACAGCTATAACCTGTAGAGAAATTTCAAAATATATTTCTGTCTGTGCTGACAGAATTTTATCTGGGTATATTGCTCTGCGGATTGCCGCAGAAGGCATGGAATGGCATTCCTTATTCAATTTCGATCTCCGCATAAGTCAAACATTTGTGTGCATGAACATGGGTGTTTGACTTAGTCTAGGTGTTTCTATGTATAATATGTATGTATTTACAAAAGAAAAGTATATAAGTATGTTTATCAGTTGTATAGTACCCATAGTACAAGCTCTGCTTAGTTTGGGACTAGGTGACGTTATGTGAATGTGTGAGGATATTAAAAAAGAGAGGTAACATGTCACATCCTGACACCTCACATATTATTAAATCTAGATTTTAATTTAAAATTGATATATGTAGATACACACACTGAATTCTGAATCATTCTAAATAATAAGTTACTTTTTCAGAATTTCAATATTAAATAAAAAAATTTAAAGAGTTGTATGGTTAACATACCTGTCGTCCTCTACCCTTGCCCTGGGCAGCACCTTCAATGATACCGGGGAGATCTAGCAGCTGTATGTTGGCACCGCGGTACTCAATCACACCAGGAATACATGTCAGTGTTGTGAACTCATAACTAGCTGCCTCTGAGTGAGTGTGCGTCAGTGTTGATAGTAGAGTTGACTGAATTGGAAAAATTAAATAACTGTCAATACCCATATAAATATTACACATTAATTTTACTTGTTATTTAATTATTTGATATCTATTTTGGTTAAAATGCTGACAAACACAAGAACATCTTGGGATTATATTTTACAATGTAATAATTTCTCTGATAATTCCAATTTCTCTCTGCTGCTCTACTATTTTTAACTAAATAAAAATACATAGGCAGAAAAGAGTATAAATTTCTACTAACGAAAGTTCTATTTATTACACATAAAACATTTTAAGATTTATAAATATTTTATCAAATTACTTAATTCCTGTTAGGAATGATAATAACACCACCAAAAATAATTTACTTGTTTATTTGTATTGCAAGGTAAATCATCATATTGTGAAAGAAGATTTTGAATTTTTCTAGTTGCCTATTCAAATTTAAATATTGATATTATTTTTAGGATTATAGAAAGCTATGCAGTTACAATAAAGTAAAAAGGGACATAATAAAGGTGTTTTAAAATAAAATACCTATGTGGTAGTATTTTCCATAATTCATAATCGGAACAGTAAAGAATAAATTTGTTTTCCTTACCTTACCCACTGAAGGGAATCCAATAAGAGCTACTCGGGCATCACCAGATTTAAGCACATCAAAACCTTCACCTTTATCACCTCCTTTCTTTGATGGCTCCAACAGTTGGGATCTGTATTTAGCTAGCTTGGCCTTCAGTAAACCCAAATGGTATTCAGTAGCTGGAAAACATTTTTTTTTTTACACTAATTGCAAAGTAAGCAATGTTATTATCACATTTTATAAGTACATAACTTGTAATTTAGTAGTTTTGAAATTAGGGTGCTTAGAATACTTTAATGTAAATGCACGAATCTTACACGATTATATAGATTTTAAATATAATATAGTGTTATCGGCGAAAAAATAAAATACATCAAAACAATGACTAAAATGTGTTTTGTAGAGGGCAGTTAATTAGTTCTATAACAAAAAAAAACTAATCTAAGAAATGGCTCACAGTACTTTACCTTTATTCTTCTGTGTTCTTGCTATTTCCTTCTCGATTTCAGATATTTTCTCTAGAATACCCATGTTCCTATAATTTCTATTGACGACAACAAAAGTGTACCACGTAACCAATGAATAACGTATATTTAACTAAGCAATAACAGCAAATATCTATAGGTTATTAACCATTTCGCACTAATATGGTTTTTAGTAAGGGATAAACTCTTTAATTATTAAAGTATTTTTTTAATTTATAAAAGGCCACAATGATTAGGTTAGGTTAGTCGCGTTCCAGCGACAAGTAAAATTCTGAAACGTCAGTCTTGAAATCACAGACTAATCCATCTTTTTTTGCACTGCAATCAGTAGAGTTAGGATTTTTTTTATAAAATATTTTGCAATAAAATATAAGAAATTAGACCAAGTATTATCAATTCTTTATCAAACTTGATCATCTTACCGGCGGTAATTGGGCGACCTTAGGCCCAACCCTTAGCTGGTCAATGTCGATGTCCAGTATCGTATTCCATGCCTGGTTTTGAATATTTTTTACGACAGTATTGTTCATTAATAGTGGATCAAAAATGATAAGATGCCCGCCTGGCCTGACCTTTACAAGCTTAATTCTCAACCATCTCGATTGTATGTTTACCTTACCATTTCACTTTGTGTCTCAAAAGTGTTCGACAATATTTCAGGTTCTTCAATCAAAAGGGACTATCATATAAGTTTGCAAAATGACATGTTACTTAATTCTACAATGGTTATTTATCAACGGGTAACTACAATTTTCATTATACATTGACACAAACATTATTTACTATAATTTTCAAAACAAAGTTAGGGTGTCAAAATATTACAGAAAATAAGGATTATTCTTTTGCCCAATTTATTCCTCTTATTTTCTCAAATGATGATTAATGATGCTAAATTTGGGCTGAATCTAAATTGCAATTTAGTAAAGTAAGAATCTGAAAATCATAATTTTCCAGACTTTTAGTAAAGAGATATCCTTGTTCTTTGAGTTCCACTGACTCTATCGAAGACTTAAGTGTCGATTACGAAGACGACAGAAATTCAATGATTGCGGTGGCTGAGAAAGGCAAGCTCTGATACTATAATTTCATCATCATCATCATCATCATCATCATCATCTCAGCCATAGGACGTCCACTGCTTAACATAGGCCTCCTCTTTAGATCTCCGCATTGGTCATATACCGGTTGGAAGCGATCTGCATCCAGCGTTTTCCGGCGATCTTTATAAGGTCGTTATACTATCGTTTAGAAAATTAAATATAATTTAAAACTATATGTTTATTTGAGACTTATCAGAAAACCATCGAATCGAGCAGAGAGCAACGATGTAGGTATCTGGGGATTATTTAAACCAAATTTTGACAGAATCTCTTTATTTTTTCTTGGCAATAATTTCATTTCATTTTGAATAAGTAAATAAATAAACATATTAATAACTTTTATAAGATTTTTTTTTTATTTTAGATCACTTGGAAGTATATGAAGAGTTTTACGACGAATTAGATAATAGAATAGAGTTGGACCAATCGATGAATATGATCTTCTTTGGACCTCCAAGTTCTTTTTTAAGAATTGATCCTGACTCGATTTTACACATATTGACACAGACAAAGAAACATATGATACCCATTTCTAGAGCTCTGTTAGCGTGGGATATTCTAACTGGTTAGCAAATTTGAAATAATGTACAGACATCAAACCTTTTTATAACTATAAAAAAAATCAGTAACCGTGTACCGCAGTAATGTCCTAGAAAATTAACTTGTTTCAACGGAATAGTTTTTAGTATTTATTTTTTCCAAAATACAGCACTCCTTTGATATTACCACGTTAATTCTTTGATATGTTTCAGATGGAAAAACTGCCGCCTTCTTACAAGGTCGTGAGTATTTAGCTTTTGGATCACTGTTAAATGTTGTACCCGAGGAAGACTTATATTACGTGAACTTTGGAGATCCATCTGTTCTCAAATATTTTTCTAGTCGCTATATCAAATTACACCCACGAAAGGTGACTCTATCATGACAATTAATTACGGAAACCATGACTGCATTCAAGAGATACTGAAACAGGATGAATTTATATATTTTCTTTTTCTAGTTTGGTATTCTAGCGGCTTCCTACAGACGATATTTTGGGGAAACATGGTACGAAAACAGTACATATATCAACGAACTTGGCTATTTGTTATGTGGATTCCCGTCAACCGATTTACAAAATATATCACCTGCAACATTCAAGGAACTTAGCCTTGATACTTTGAGTAAAGTGGGGAAATGTAACGCAAATCAAACCAGGGTAATTTATTTGTACAAATATTTACTAATTCTAAAGTGACTGATATTATTGTCCATGGTATTTTGATTGTTACAGACTTTATATTCAATAGCCGTTAATCGTGATGCCTACGGCGAACCATATAAATGGTCATCACACGAGATAGGAAGACTGAGTTCACTATTTACATGTGAGCGTTATAGCAGCTTTTTATCACCAATATTAACCTTTACTCGTCCAGCAACATAGTTTTTTTATTGCAGGTATTCCAGAAACAGACATAAGTTCTATTCAATTGGAGGCTGTAACCGCAATAACTCCTGAAGTTATGAATGCGATGCATCAGGGAAAGCTCCATTATTTTACTAAGCAACAAATATTACGAATGAATCCTAAAACTCGGAGGATATATATTTTAAGGATGCAGTTGAGAAGTAGTTATGATATGAGTGAAATAGCGCGTCAAAATAACTCACCCATACTGACTAAACCGTTTGTCCTGCCATTTTTTTGGTTGCCCTTACCCATTTTGTTTATACATGTAAATACATTATACATTTATTAAATTTATTTCTTATATCTTATTTGATTAATAAATCTAATAAAACGGAAATTATATTAATTTGACTGATGCCTTCAGTTGGAATTTATAAATGAATTTTATTGAAATTGCCTTTGCCTACAAAAAAAGTTCAAGCCGGCCGCCCAAATGGTAACGGAAACACATCGTAAAAAAACTTATAATACTTTTTATTATAATTGGTAAGCTAATAACTGTTCATCTCTGTATTCTAATAAGATTTTTCGGAATTGATGTTTAATAATTAAAAATTAAATTCGGGTTTATTTTAAATAATATGACATCTTATTGAATTGTTTATTTTAAAAAAGTACTCTGCCATTCTATTTCTGTTTTTGAATTTCAAACTGATTTCCCGATCAGATCGTTTCGTTTTTACACCAATATTGTTTTACCAGGTATCTGTTGTTATAAAATAAATAAAATAATTCGATTTTTAATATTTAGTGATAATTATTATTGGTTGAATCTAGCTTCTACTAATAAATGTATGCATTTGATTATTATTTATGTTGAAGGTCACCATCACCAGGTAGAGCTTCCATTTTGTTGATGAAGGCGCCATTTTCTTATTCTGAGAAAAATATCGTCTCCGTTCGTTTCTTTTTTTGGGAAATCACGGAGAGCTTGTACGCGTCTTAACATATTTTCATAAATATTATTATAAGAAAAATATTTATATTGGCTGAAATGCCTCCTGTTAAGCATTATTCGTCTAGTGAAGTGAATCAGTATGAACTATCATCAAGACTTTTATCCCTTACTGAAAATAATACATCTTATACTCTTACACAAATAAATGGCCAAAGGATCTACAGGAAAGCTCCTAATGCGTGGAGTGGTCCTGAACCTTCGAGGAATTGTGAGGTAAGATAATTTTCATCCCTAATTTAGGTTTGTCAATGGCGTCCGGTTGTGTTTGTTCTTACCTACTCATGAGTTTAGCTAAACGAGGCTGGTTCAGAAGTAGGTAGATATAAAATATCCAGACAAAGATATAAATGGTAACATATAGAATCTTAGCTGTCATTGTAATAATTCACAAATTATGGCTTCGTAGGTAGATGTATCACGAGTCTCTACTATGCAATGGGCGTTCTAGTCTGCCATAAGTGCCATAGTCCGTGAGTCATTTAAGACGTGATAGGGAGAAGTGCTCCGTAAGTAAATCAGTAAAAAATCGTAAATGTTCTATCTTGCCCTTGGCAGAGCCTGGTCAGTGGGTCGTCTTAGGGGCGGAGTTTTTAGCCGTTGTTATTGGGCTATCGTAAGGCGGGAAGTATATACCACGTTTGTAAAGAAAGCCGACTGACTCAACCCTCCCTTTTCCATTAAATCTCATCATCCTCGCTGCTCGGTCATTTCTTAAACGCGTTCTACACGATCCAAACCGACCTCCGACTGAGGTGACCTTGGTCGCGTCTCCCGTCGGCTGACCAGTGTTCCACGCGGTTTGGGCCGACCACGAACACAGTGTGCTGCGACTGTGATGATGCGTGCCGATCAAGGTTGTCCGTCAGGTTAGGCGGTCGAACTACGCCTAATCGCGCGCCTTATCTGGTCGGACGACCAACGTTTATACGGTAGATATTCACACCAACTGGACCAAGGAGACCTCTTTCGGCGGTTGGTTTGGATGGTGTAGAAGGCCTTTTATTGTTCGCCACACAATTCTAAAACGGATCGCCATTGTATCGACCTATCCAACCTATTGTGACAAGGCGTGGCAATTAGCTAGGTACTTTAAGAGTATTACGGTTCTCATAAGTGTGCGTCGGGATTGGGATAGATTAATAGAAAATATTCTAAAAAGCTCAAAGTCCACTAGGTGGACGGACGATCTGGTCAAGGTCGCCGGGAAGCAATGGATACGGGTTGCTAACGATCGTGCTACGGCTACCGCGGCAGCCGTACGCGTGCCGTAACAGCCGACAGCCTCCGCTGGAATTCGTACGCACTCCAAGCGCAATCCAAAAGAACCCGACGGCAGCCGATTGGATGCCGATGCGGCGACGGCACCATTCGGCGCCGTTTGGAGCCGTTCAGCCGTCGCGGCAGCCGTACGGCTCCGTTCCGATGCGGCCGGATGCGGGCCAGTTGGTCTGTCTCCTACGAGCTGCTTAAGCGCGCCGCATACAGTAGTCATCTGAAACCCATAGTTGTCAATTTTGTTACCATCCGTACGAACCACACATCGCGGCGGCTTAAAACCGAGCGCAAAATCTGCTGTGCGAAAACAAAACTAAATGATTCTCATAGTCCGACAACTTCGCATCAATTGCACGTTTTTGTAGCATGCGTGCGCTCACATTGAACAAGGGAATTTTTGATGATAAATTAAAGATTAAATATATTTGATGTAATTTTTACAAGTTTTTTTAAATAGTAAAAACAAGCTTGGTGAACGTTTCGAAAAAGTACCAATGCGCCTGCTGATATTGTTTTGCAACATTTTCCATCAATGCAACACTTGCCGTCCCTCAGTCCTAATTTCTTTCGTAGGTGTTCATAGGAAGAATTCCTCATGACTGCTTCGAAGATACTCTTGTACCGCTGTTCCGTCAAGCTGGCGAGCTGTTTGAGTTTCGACTAATGATCAACTTCTCTGGCTGGAATAGAGGGTAATGAGAAATATAGGATAATTTTTACCACTTTGTTTTGCATGACTTTAAACATAATGCTCTTCTAAATTACACTTTTTAGGTATGCGTTCGCGATGTACACTACTGATGCCGAAGCCAGCAACGCTATTCGCATGTTCAACAACTACATGATAAGACCATCTTGGCAATTAGGTGAGAAAATTATCCAAAAGGTTATTAATAATTCTGAGTAATTGCTGAAAGCTAATAAAACTGTTTTTTTTCGTGTAGGCGTTTGTCCATCGATCAACAACTGCCGTATATTCATATCTCGTATACCGCCGACCACTCCGTCTGCGGAGATTGTCCGTTTGCTGTATGCATTAACGGATGAAGTGCAAGAGGTGCGCATTCGTCGGTCGATTGCTTCGTGCGCGGCTATCGTAGAGTACAAGTCTCATCGTGGTGCTGCGATGGCTAGGAAGGCTCTGGTAGCCGCCGCCGCTGCTGCTTGGGGCTGCGGAGCTAGGCCTGCTGTGGATTGGTCTCTGCCGCAGTCTCCGCAACTGCTCAAGCAATATCGAGAGGTACGTCAAAAATACATTTCATATGTAGGTATTTTATTTGTGATTTATCTATTATTTCTATCAGCTGTATAAAACAATGTTAATCTTCTTATTTAGGTGGGACGATGGACCCCCGAGCGCGGTGTAGAGTTGACTCGCGCGCCTGAAGAGCCTGCAACTACTTCGCCGCCTCCTGCTGCGCCTTCCTATACCTTGGAGCCGTGGTCCCAAGCTCGTCGCCTGCGTATGATTCACGAGGCTCAGCGTAGTGCCGCTGCCGCAGCTGAGTAAGTTACAATAATTTTAAATAAGTTCTTTTTATTTGAAATCATTGTTTTCTATAACGTGTTTGACATTTTTTTGCCACAATCAATTTAGATTTCTTTTTGTTAACATGAGACAGCTGTCTGTGGGGCGCCCAGGTTTTCGTGTTCTATTGGTGCATCGTCCAACTTAGTATCTTGGATAGATCTTTCCTATTCGTACTGCATAAAATAGCAGACTGTATACCAAAACTACAATTGTGGCACTTAGGTGGTCAAATCGCATAAACAATGGTATGGAGTCTCTGGTATCATCGATGACATCGCTTGGGTTCGGCGGTGGGCTGGGCCTGGCGGGGCGCGAGGCGGGCGTGTGGGCGCCGCCGGGCGCGCCGGCCGCGCCGCGCCTGCCGCCGCCGCAGCCGCGCGACTTCAACCCCTGGACCGCGCGCCACCCGCTGCAGGAGTTCATCACCCCTGGCAAGGACTCGCAGTGAGTGCTGCACCGACCTCCATAACGGGACAGTTCTACACTTGCATTGATCGATTAATAAATTATGAGTATGCTTCTGGCGTTTATTGCGTTGCCAGAAACTTGTTGAAAGTTTTTTATGCAAATTGGAAAAGTAGGATTTTATCAATTTGCTGCCTTTCGTCTTTTCTCATTTTGTGGAAATGCATCATAACGAACTCGTTAAATGAGGTTGAACTCGTCAATGCGCTCGTGGTACAACTGTCCCGTGTTCTCGTTTTCGTTTATTTTTGTTGATGTTGATTAATTTATTGCATGATTAAGTGCCCAATGTTTGTCTCATTAGCATTGTGTTTGCTGTGAGGTTTGGTGGAGTGTAGGAGATAACTTTGTGTGAATGCTTTCCAGATAAAGTGCGTTTTCAAAAGGTTCAAAATTGACAAAAAACTATCAGGCTCTTCAAGAAGACTGATTGCCTTCATGAATTTTATTTCTGGATAATGACTCTATGCTTTAGAAAATGCACTTATATCTTGCTTTGGTTAATCAAATCGTCCCTTTAACTAATTAGCACTGCTGATGTTTGGAAATGGGTCTCGTTTCTGACTAATTACTATTCAATTTAATTTTAGTACAAAATTTTGCTGAACCATTGTCGATAAAATAATCGCATGAAATAAAGCCTCACGTAATTGCCATCATGTCCAATATTATTCTCTGAACTAAAAGGTATGTTTACATAGATGGCGTTTTTATGTAGTACAGCATGACTGTGTACTCGAACATATACTGCATTTAAAATATTTAATTATTGTCTGAATCAAATTATGATCAAATTATAAATAGGTTTTGAATAGATTACCCAATTGTATTCAAATAATTATGAAAGTGTTCTACTGCCCTTAATGTTTTCTTATTGCACTAAGTTGAACTCGTTTGTCTCTTGCACTCCTTGTAAGGCATAAGAGAGGTAAATTTAGATTTTTAATTTTAGACATTATTTTAATTTAATCCTAAATGTATTTTAATTAAGAATCCAATTGAATGGCATAATTATTTATGTATTAAATTTGAAGCTTTTATAAGGCAGCATCGATATATTTTAAGCATGAGTCTACAATATTGTTTTAATGTTATAGATAATATGAATTAAGGGCAACTGCGGGCCCGCCCGCGCCAGGGCGGCCGCCATAGGATTATTGCACTACTGGCAATCCGCATTTTTTGATGTTTTTTCAACGAAATAAATATTCATGTTATTGTACTATCTGTGTATGAATAAGTCTTATTTAAAATCAGGTTTTAAGTAAATCAATTTGGAACTGTTTTCTCAGCAATGAATAAACTCAGCATTATGAAATTATCTACATGCGATGAACAAAATCTGAACATTTTGTAACGAGACAATATGAATTTATCTCTCGATGTTTTATGAGATTTTTAAATAATATTGCATGCCAGTATTGATTGATTAATAAATTTAAGTATAATGGTTTAATGTCCTTGCTGTTTTATTTCGTTGCTTGCTTTCCTTATTTCTCTAACACGGTTTTGCACTCGCTTTTCATTCCCACAACTTCACTAATCATTAATTGTTAATAGCGATCTCCGCAAGTGTTTCGTCAACTTGACGAACGCTACTGCGAGATAAGCTGCAGGTGCAGTCGAGGCTTGCATGACACGACCGCTGCTCGCCCACACAAGCACATCAAGTTTTCTTTCAATGTCACTCAATCAGACGCACCGTGAAAATGGTCGCTAGCTTCAAACAAAACACGGCGGTCGCGTCGCGCGGTTGTCTGGTCGTAAACTATGTGTGTGTTATGTCACTCGCGTAACTTTGGTCGCGGTTAGTGAGACGTGTGTGTTTGGTGTGAGGCTGAGCTGCCCAGCCATGGCGGTGTGCGACAAGTGGGTCGCGCTGAAGATAGTGGAGTTCGTAAGTAACGTATTGCAACATGATCGGTGATGCAATCTTGTTTGGTTTGGTAACATGGCATTTATTGAACTTGCATGTTAAATGTAGCGTAAAGTATTAGTTGTGTATTATCCCCATCTATAATTATTAGAACAGTACGTGTTTAGCTAAAATTTTAGTTCATAATTATGTATGTATTCCCAATCAGTTTTTTTTATTTCATGAATTTTACTAAGGTAAAAGTTCCTTATCGCACGTACATATGCAAAACTTTACATAAACATTTAAATTTTCACTACACGGCGATAAAGCCTTGTCTTTTGATAAAGAACAATTTTACTTTCAAGTTTCCGCGTTGCCTTATCACAGCGACAACTGTTTAACAACACCGGTTGATAATAGTAACATAACATAAAAGTTTAGTCGGTCAGAAAGGAAGTTTTATGCAACTTAATGGTTATTACCTAACGATCCGGCATTTGCTTACCAGCTGACAGCTTATGCTGTGCAATTAATTCCATATAATAAACTGGCTTCCACCAGCGGTTTCAATCGCGTCCCGTGGGTACTATTTCCCGCACCGGGATAAAAAATAGCTTATAACCTTCCTCGATAAATGGGTTATCTAACACTGAAATACTTTTTCAAATTGGACTAGTAGTTCCAGAGATAAGCGCGTTTAAGCGAACGCACTTCAAGCTTTATAGTATTAAGTGGGTAAAAACCTTGTTACCCAATTAAGTACTTGTTGATATTGCGTTATGCGGTTTATTTTTGAATGTTAATGAGATAAGTCTTTAAATTGCAGCATTTTGCGCATACCTTTCTAGAGCTTTTATCATGTTGTAATTGGAATACACGCTAAATTATGGTAACCATTCATCCAATTTGTTGTTCCGTTTTTTGTTATGAGCGCCAAAGATTCAGTTCCTCCCTAAACAAAAATGATTGCAGATTTTTTGGATTTGTTTTGTTATTCTTGTCTTGGTGTTTCACTATCAGTATGACGATCAAAACAGCTAATGATTCTAAGATTGTTTTCTCAATGAAGTTTTTCTTTCAAGTTTCCTGCGATAAATCAAATAAGTATTTTTCTGGTATCAGAATTCCCAGATTTAAGTTTTTACAAAGACTGGGCTTAAGGTTTTTTCACTGCGGGAAAAAGATAAACGGTTGACGCTACCAGCCAACAATAGGACAATAGTTGGCCTTTACTGGTGTCAACTTAATAAGTACCATCGAGTTGTCGAATAGATACGTATCCTGTACTACGAAAATAAAACTCTTAAACTTAAACAGCTCACCTGTTACATAGGTATGTTCTTATTGACATATCCCCACTGGTAGGGATACTTGGATTTTTTTTTCCAACTATCGCTACCGGTTGGAAAATAGGAAATTTTCTCTGCCATAGAGGGCCTCCTGGAAGAGATTTCTTAAGATATAAGCAGTGCCTTTGTACCTTTGTCTCATCGACTGTGTACAGACGCCAGCACATCAAGCTACCCCAAACTGTCAAATTTGAACAACAACCAACTTTGAACCATAATGATATGCTTTAGCGATGAAGTTGAAAATTTATTAAGGAAATTTGACCGATTAAAAGTAGCTTGATGTGCTGCCGTCTGTACAGAAATATGCACGATATACGTATTTCCCATTAATTTGCGCCCTTTTTGACTTAATATTCGCCCCCTTTTTACTTAATTTTCGCTACTAAGTAAAGATCCGACTCTGTATTTGATTTCTCATAGACAGGTTGTGCGATTCAGTTGTAGCAATAAATTGTCGATGATAACTGTAATGACTGTAATTACCGTCTTACCGCCGTCGCAGGTTCAATGTCTATCATTATAAAACCAGATAGATTAAGGAATTTAGTATTACTGTAGCTAATAGTTACCATAAAGGTGTGCTGCCGACGGAAAAATACATTTCCGTTTCTAGGCCTGGGGTTGCTGGTCGCAAAAATCACTTTTAAGATAATATATTGTGCTTTCTCAGCTTTCCGTAAAAGTTGATTGGCAAATAATGTTCCTAGGTAAAGTCCCTTTTTTAGATAGAAATATTTTAATGCTTCGAGTAGATCCTACTTGACCTTGCCCAGGTTTCGTGCCATCTCATTATAAACAGTATAGGTATCTGTAAAACGATTAGCGAGCATAAAGGCTTTATCCAAGTCTGTTCACAATACCTGCTTCCTAACATAGAAATCTGTTCCCAGAATTATCGCCTGCCATAACGAATTACAGATTTTGTTCAGTGAATTATCTCTTAATCTGTGTATTACAAGAAATTAAACCAGTTTTAACACGAATAGGCAATTTTTAACAGTAGGTACCTATTGAGTTGTTACTACCTCTTCCCTTTGAACTACATGACTATCTTTACAAATTGGGAACGTGTCTTTGCCGATTCTATAAGCACACAATCATGTGAACTATGCACAAAAATAATGCACGTATATACAAATATATTAAAAAAAAACATTCAGATTTTGTATGCATCACACACTTATTTACGTGTAGTTACAATAATTAAGAGCTGTGCGCACGCGCGTCTCCAATGTCGGTCCCACGGTGGACAGTGACGTCACGCGCGACAATCGCCGAAGGACCGACTCTGCTGGCCGCCTATTGTTGCTGGGACAATAGTGATATTTCCTTTTGGGATGTCCTATACGTGTGTCGCGTATACAAGGTCTAAGTTTTTAGTCACCGACGCATACACATTGTTTAATATTTCTTTTTGGGGTAGGAGCCTTCCAAGTTTTACTCGAAAGATACAAAAATGATAGAAATCGAGGTTTTATCTAGTCGTAGGTCAAGTGCATTGAAGAAGAGCTTTTTCATAGCTTTGTCGGTGCGACAACATTAATACTAAATCACGAGTGTCTGAGTATCCCTACTGCAGGCAAAAATTTTTGGGCTGCGGAATTGTTTGAAAAAGCTACCTCGGCCCTGGCAAACAAAGAGTTCCAGAAGGAACACAGGTGGGTTTTAGTCAGCAAATGTCTGCTGCACCCACAAAGTCATTTGATGATTCCCATTTACAAAGAAACGTAAATTTATTTACATGTGTTTGCTTTTGTAAAAATGTAGTAGTCCCGGGGTCCCGGCCATTTGCATCCGTAAACATTTGAACTTATTGTTTAAGCTTCGCTTCATGAAAATTAAGATTGGCATGTTCGAGGTAGAAAAGTTTCCTTTTTATAACCCGTAGTTGTATGTCAGAGTAGCACTTAACATAAGTTCATCAAAATTATCAATATGTACTTAGTACAATTGTGTCGTATTGTAGAGGCTCTGCATTTGATCAGCTGTTATTATACACGTAGAAAATTTTCCCCTACAGTTGATGTGCGTCGCATGCCTCGTGGCGAAGAGAATATCTCAAGATGACGAGGCCCGATTGGCGCTGCTGCTGCAGAAGCTGTCGCGAGAGTGGTCTCTACTCACCTCCGTTACGTGGGACTCCGTCGGAGGGGCCTTCGCGGATGCCATATATGGAGGTACGTGATGAATAGTTTGTAGTGCAAGGTGATGTGCCTACCTCCTACCTACCTATTATATGTATTAAGGTACATGTTATGCAAAGGTCAATTACATACGTTTGTTGTTTTCACGAATATTATGCACTTATAAAGTTTTGATCTCTGCACTTTTAATGAATTCGTATGTTACGAGTAAAAAAAATAGAGGTTTTAAAAGACTGTACTCATGGTACTGAAAATTTTAACAAGCGCAACTGTGCTTGATGATAGATGGCGCTTAATTAAAGAATAGTTTACGTGGATCAGTTTAGTGTTAACATCATTAACCTGAAAGTATCTCGTAAAAGAACTGGGTTATTGTAATTAGCAGGTACGTCTACGTTGTTAACCACATCGATTGAAAGCACCACAATTGAACCTTGATATCGAAATAAGTTTCTTTAGAGCTTTGTTACAGGATAGTTAATAAGGTCTCTCTATCTCTTTCTTTGGACGAATGAAGGCACAGAATATAATAATATTCCTCACATATTAACAAAACATCCCTTCCCTATTCCCAAGCTAAGCAAAACTCGTACTATGGGTAGGTATTACTAGACAACTGATAAACGCACTTATACCTACTTTTCTATTCTAAATACGCACATAATATACGTAGGAACACCCGGAATAAGTGAAACACCTATGTTCATGCGCAAAAATGTTTGACTAACACGTGAATCGAACCCGCGACCTCCGGCGTGGCAGGCAGGTACACTAACTACCGTCTGGTCGTCGATGTCGAATGGGCTAGTCGTTCTACATCAAGTACAAGATTTGAATTCTGTCTCATCTTATACTTGAAGTTGACCCCAAAATTCTTGGAAAAGTGAAAAGCGATTGAATGAAATGTTATTCGGTTACATAATAAAGGTTTCCCTCCTTACAAGTGGAGGTAATCGTGACTTCTAAATCAAAGGATGCGAGTGGGCAGAGTAGTAAGTCAACTAAGTAGTACAAGTTATGCTATTGCTATCAATTACGTAATATCTATTTATTATTGAACTTGTATGGCAGGTACTTCGAGATTATGTGTACCTTTGTACCTATACTTATTTATAAAATATGTATGTTGCATAGATTATAGTCATATTATTCTATGCATGTTTCTTATATTCTAGTATCAAAGTTTATCTTAAGAATTATCAGTATTTTGCTCTCGAGACTTTAACAGCAAAAATCCAAATAATTTTGTTGTTGAACAGATATATCTAGATTTCCAATTCAATAAATATAATAATCTACAATTGTAGCTTCGTTATGATCTATAAAAATTACCATATTTAAATTCCTACTAAGAACCATATTCATCAAAATAAGCTTTTTAAAAATGCCAAAATGAAATTTTGAGAAGTGCCTAATTTGGTGAACTTTTGATAGCAATTCTCATACTGTTCATATCGTTAAGCAAAATAATGTGATTGATTAAAATACAACCTACCCATGATTCACATAAATAATCAAATAGTTAATCATTTTATACAAACAAAGTGATAGCATTTCATAACATCACTGTTGACATTGTTAGGTAATTCAATTATGTTCTACGACTCTACGGCTCATAGTAAAGTTTACACCTTATGGGCTCGGCGGTTACGCAATGCATGTCCGACGAGGTCGCAGCTTTATGGTGTTCGTTATATAGAAGATAGCTCGTGTCTGTAACAGAAAACTGGGTTAATTAAAACTGTCCAAATTTTATGTTTATTTTTAACTTGGTTGCATCTGCGTCCCGAGGGAATTGCTTCCCGCACATGGCTAAAAAGTATTAAAAGAATATTAATGCCGAGTTTCATCAAAATCCGTCCAAGAGTAACAAATATCGTTACAAACTTCATTGCACCACGCCCACATAGTTGCAAATTTTGCATTTATAATTTTAATAGTCCCCCTGGTGATCCTGTGTGATGGTATGGTCCGTTTCTAAGGTTTGAGTATACCAAAATATGTGTATTGTTACTGGTTTTAACTACGAAAAAAAAAAGGTAGACTTGTCGGATTTTGTAGTCTTTCGCCTGGTATATAAGTTAATCGACTCGCTTCTTAGCACTTTCATGGGATTCAAATTATTTTCCTGTGTGCAGTATGGTAGTTGTACAGAACAGACGCCAGCACATAAAGCTACCCGCAACTGGCAATTGTTTTCAATCAACTTTGAACCATATGCTTCGGCCGTAAAGTTGAAAATCCATGAAGGAAATTTGTAGTAGCTTGATGTGCTGGCGTCTGTACCTATAGCAATTTGCATTTTGTTTGCTGTCCTCAAAAATTTTCATCACAGCAAATCGTTTCATGTTATTCAGTTACCGAACAACAATATAATTACTTTGATTTTGTATCAATAATGGACGCTTACAGTGAATATAAAGCCTGGTCGTTTGGGGTACGACCTCATACAATACGTCAACCTTTATGTTATGTAAAGTTACTGAAAATAATTATGTTCTGCATTTCTGTAAGGTTAGAGTCAAATATGTATGTTGCCAGTTCAGAATAACGTAAACAAAAAACAAATTGGTTGCCTGTAAAGTCGGTATATGGGCGAAAGTTTTACGTGACAACGACTTTGAGTGGTAAAATAATTTTAATGTGAATATTCATTCGTATAGTAGGAAGAAGGATGAAATAATAGTAACAATTTAAAACATTTATTATGGCGGGCTAACCATGCCCGAGTGGAAGGGACGCGTGTCTCTCACTCGCTCTCATTGTGAGCGCATAACGTGAGCGGAGCGTAACGCAGTTTCTTGAAGTGTCACCCGGCAAACCAATTTATAAGACGTTGCCACGGCAAAAAAAAAATTAGACATGCTTATATCCCTGTCTGAAAGTCGAAAATGTTCTGCAGTTTTATGGTTGAATGCGGCTATTCTTTGATGGAAAAACCATCTACCTCGTCATGAAGCTGTCTTACCCGATTGGGACCAAGTGACTAATCAAACACACAATGGCAGAAAATTGCTTAAGTGCTAAATACGAGGTTTTCCGAAGTTTGTAGGCACTACTGCGCCTCGGTACTTATCTTATTCATACATGGGAAATGATTAAGTTATTATTATGGCCGGTAGTATATTTTTCCTTATAACCTTCAGGTTAACAGAAATATGTATGTGTTTATTCAAAAGTAGCTGTTCCCCGCAATTCCACCCGTCGCCCGAGGGAACAACTACTCGCACCTGGATAAAACGTAGCCTATGTCTCTTCTCAGACTCCAGACTATATGTCTACCTATTTAAATCGGTTCATTAGTTTTGGCGTGAAAGCTTGATAGCCAGATAGAATTACTTTCGCATTAATAATATAAGTTAGGATGATCAATTGATACTAATACTTCACTCATATTGACAGGGATCATTAAATAGTATCCAGTTTTAGTTGCAAAGAGTATGTTACTGAAAATTCTTCGTTAATTGAATGTGTTTGTTGACAGGTTACGTGATCATTACATTCGGGCTGATAGTGGCGCGAGTTTTCCAGGAGATCCCGCGGGGCCGCCGGATACTTGAGGGGTACTTCCTCGGCTTTGGCATGCTGTTCTTTTTGATCCTGGGTAAGGAATTCTCACTAGTAAAAGCGAATCAGGAATTTTATACACAAAAGTTCATTTATGAAGTAAAATAAAATAAGGGGTCATGGGAAGTCTTCGTGCAGAATAATGAAATAATATTTAACAAATAATTAATGTTAAAACATTAAATTGCAATCATCTTTGGACATGCAAACTCAAGCCTCGCTATTACCAAATCGCCAATTAAGTTTTGATGGGTTTTAAGCTTTCATTTAGAATCGATTTGAACTAATAATGTTCGTAGTTTCGTATTACGAACATTGCGTATTGTTACGTTCCAAATCACCACACATTTCGCATGCGCTTTAAGTGTAGCTGTATAAATAAAGTAGCGTCTTCTGTCTTCTCCAGGTGGTCTAGAACTGGCGTCTCTGGATTCCGTGCCAAGGTCCCTAGTGGCCAACGCATCAGTTCTCGGCAGCTTCTCCCTCATCGTAGCTGCGCTATTCCTCATAGACCTCATGGGTCCTCGGATATACATGAACACACAGAATTCACAAACTGACACCGCCATAGTGGCTTCACCCAAGGCTGATAAAAAAGTTTCCATCATCTCGTCTCCTCAACTTAATGGCAACATGCCAAAACCCAACGCAACTAACGGAAACGCCAATGGAGTCAACGGAAAAGTGAATGGACAAGCCAATGGTCATGTTCCCCCAGAAAGACCTAAGGACTTAGATTTAGAAAAGAACTTACCAGACAAAGACACGAAAAAAGAAGAAATGACGCTTTTTCAACAGTCCAAAACTAGCTATCCTAATTTCAACGACACCCTTGAAAAAGACGAACTGCAAAAATCTAAATTCGGTTCCATACGTAATGGTATAGAAGCTGGAAATTACGTCCGACTGTCCGATCCCCTGTCCATTCCTGATAGATTTCACTACGAACAAGAACTAGCCAAATTCAATGAAAAATATCTGAGGGATTACCTCGATAATTTTGCTGGGAAATTATCTGTGAAGGAGGACTACTTGCCTGAACCGCAGACGCCTGTGTTCGCGAAAGTGAAGACTGGTAGATTAAAAGGCTTGTACGACGAGATGTCACCAACCTATGAACAAAAGCGGTCGAGATCGCCGACCAAAGCGAAGACTGTGCCGTCACCGACTTTGCAACAACTCGAAGACTACTTGCGAGGGTCGACAAGGTCAAAAAGAGCGGATACGCCAGCTTTGTTCCCCATGGAACCTATTGAAGAGAAGGAGACTACGGATACGGACGGCAGAGCGTCCGGTACGCCCACAGACCCCGGATACGTGCAGTACACGGCCGGACGGTGGCCAGACAAAAGGGACCTGCGGACACCCAGACACAGTCCGACCAAATAGTAAATAAGTTTCGATACAACGATGCGTGATAATGCTGAAAGCCTCATAATGGCAGAACAAATTCGTCGTCATGTCCTGTACATAAAATGCCGCGATGAACAATGACTGACGAACTCTTGAAACCACCTTTAGTGCGGGTGTATGTAAGACATTTATTTTATTAATTAAGTAGGTAAGAATACTAATAAAGTTTTTGCATATATTTCGTCATTATAACGAGTAACTCCCATGTATTTTAATTACTCCCCCCTAATTCAATTACATTGCGTTTTCTCACATCCAAATTGTTAAGTTGTTTGAAAACAAAAGAATTAATGACATGCCAAGGTAAATACGTAATTTCATGGCACCTATTGACTTGTAGGAAGTTCGTTGCTCCAACAACTTTAAGTGGAAGATTAGACTTAATTTTAAAATAATGATCGTGTGACACATACATATAAAACAGAATTACTGCACGTAGTTATCAACAAGACACGTTAATGTCCGCGGCCTCTAATTACGACCATTGTTACCTGTAAATCTCCGAAAAAAAAACAACTTATTTATAACTGTCATCTAAGAACTAAAATATATCATGTTAATTGCCAGAAACACCAATTTAAGAAGCGACTTGCAAAAAATAGTCTCTTTTCATTAAAAGGTTTAATGACTGGGTTCCGAGAACCTTCAAGTAGTTTGGACATGCTTGGATCATCGATCACACATACATACTTAGAAATATTTCCGTCGTTTGCGTAGCTTAGTTAATTGCTTAGAATGTTATACACCTTAATGTCGGTACCTTCGGCTTTATCGGACAACATTTAGGTCGAGACATACTTTGCTTTACAACATTGGCCATTGTGCACTATTTAGTAAACATACGCGCCCAGTATGAATAACGCGGACATTATGTTGATGCACTTGTGCACATACATATACATTAATCTCTATAGGATGCATCATACATTTTCATGTGTGATCACGTCATTATCTGTTGCTTTGTTAAAAGACGATTACACCGACGAGTGTTTTTGAATGAAGGAAGCTCTTAAAGCATTAGGACTGCAATTTTAATTTTTAGAGGCTATTATTAATGTAGATGGAATTACTGTTTTGAAGCTTCCAAACAACACTGCGGGCCAGTTTCACAACGTCCGAATAGCCACTAGCTACTAAATAAACTCAAAAATGGAACAGAATTTGTATGAAATTATCTCCCAAATAAACTAACTAGACCTTATTCGTAGGTGGTGATACGGGTCCTAATTGATTTGAAACTGGTAGTTCTTATAGATTGCAGGTTTCATTCTGCTAAGAAAGAAGATTGTTAGAACTATTCTTATTTATTTGTCATGCTGTATCTGAGGTTAATAACTGACTTTTTTGCTGGAAACCTTGTTCTGACGCGTTCATTCAACGAAATTATTTCGCAACGCATCACTTGCGTTAAATGAACGCTTGTCTTTCAAACTCCGTGTTAATAGGAGGGACCTTTACACGCTGAACGCTTGGTTCATTGAGCACAGTGTCAGTCATGTTGCAATGAATTAGTCGAGTTAGCGAATGTCAAGATCAGCTGACTGCGACATACCTTGTAGGGCGTGATTCGGAAGTAGATGTAAGTTAATTGTTTAGCAAGGTATTGTTGTTCACCGACTATGTAGGTGGGTAAATAAGATCATTTATGATCCATTCAAATGCTGCTTCATCTCTTCTAGCCAACACTCATCACTGTTCATCTGAATACTGTTGGGGTGGGCTTCCTGTCTGACCGAATGCGGCTCAGTATCTACCTACCAGTTACATCCATGGTGTGGCTGCCTACTTACCTTACATCCAAAAGCAGATAGTCTTGCAACAAAATTCCGCTTATAACGCAAGGACCATGGTTAGACGATGCCACTGTAAGCCTAAGATGTGACTAAAGCCGGTACTTTTCAAAACTACGTTTTATAATAAGGTGGCTTAAGTTTTATGCGCACACTGCAATGACCTATATTCTGTAATGGATATTGTGACGGACGAGCGGCGAATGTGAGATAAGGTGTTGAACGTAAAAAAAAATATTGAGAGCGTGTTTAGTGTTTATTGACATAGTTGCGTCTGAAGCTCTAAAGACAGCGTGACTGAAATCACTACAATTTACAAAAAAAGAAACTAAAGGCCAGTTTCACAGGTTGCTGGTAAGTTCCAGATAGTTTATCTGGCAGATAATTTCATACAAATTAGGTTCAATTTTTGAATTTATCTGGTAGATGGTGGCTATCGAAATTGTCCCTAAATTAGAGAAGTCAAGGTATATACTAAAACCTTAGAGTTGATTAAAGTGTGCAAAGGGTGCGGCGAGACTGCATTCCCTGTTAATTAGATCTCGACAAATTTAAAATGCCTTACTTGCTCTCCTACAAATAACATGTTTAGTAAAGTTTCTATAGAATACTTAAAACGTTCACAAAGAAATCAGTTCTTTGTATAAGTTTGTCCCGTCCTCTTTCATGAACATAATTTGGTAGTCTAATTTACTAGACATCGATATAGGAAAGACTAGATGGAGTGTTCAGTACAAAACGGAACGTTCATATTGACAGCATGTTTGATGCGCGTGTGAGTGCCGAAAGTGTATGATTATCGCGTCTGCATTTGTGTGCGTGTCATTCTAATATACCAGCGCAAAGTGATTACCCCCAAAATGTGGGAAAATTAAAATTTGTGCAGTTTTATTCACATTGACATAGGTGATAAAATTATGTTATAAATATAAATATAAATATAAATATAAATATAAATATAAATATAAATATAAATATAAATATAAATATAAATATAAATATAAATATAAATATAAATATAAATATAAATATAAATATAAATATAAATATAAATATAAATATAAATATAAATATAAATATAAATATAAATATAAATATAAATATAAATATAAATATAAATATAAATATAAATATAAATATAAATATAAATATAAATATAAATATAAATATAAATATAAATATAAATATAAATATAAATATAAATATAAATATAAATATAAATATAAATATAAATATAAATATAAATATAAATATAAATATAAATATAAATATAAATATAAATATAAATATAAATATAAATATAAATATAAATATAAATATAAATATAAATATAAATATAAATATAAATATAAATATAAATATAAATATAAATATAAATATAAATATAAATATAAATATAAATATAAATATAAATATAAATATAAATATAAATATAAATATAAATATAAATATAAATATAAATATAAATATAAATATAAATATAAATATAAATATAAATATAAATATAAATATAAATATAAATATAAATATAAATATAAATATAAATATAAATATAAATATAAATATAAATATAAATATAAATATAAATATAAATATAAATATAAATATAAATATAAATATAAATATAAATATAAATATAAATATAAATATAAATATAAATATAAATATAAATATAAATATAAATATAAATATAAATATAAATATAAATATAAATATAAATATAAATATAAATATAAATATAAATATAAATATAAATATAAATATAAATATAAATATAAATATAAATATAAATATAAATATAAATATAAATATAAATATAAATATAAATATAAATATAAATATAAATATAAATATAAATATAAATATAAATATAAATATAAATATAAATATAAATATAAATATAAATATAAATATAAATATAAATATAAATATAAATATAAATATAAATATAAATATAAATATAAATATAAATATAAATATAAATATAAATATAAATATAAATATAAATATAAATATAAATATAAATATAAATATAAATATAAATATAAATATAAATATAATGACTGGATGTCACAGGATCAGTCGGAAATCTATTGAAGAAATAATTTACTTATGTATTATCAATAAGTATCTTACTAAATTACAATAAAATAATAATGTTGATTTCGTAATACCATTTTACATTATTAATCGCAGCATCAAAAAAGAAGGTAAAAATATTTCATACCTTGGCAATACTCAAACAATATGGAGTCGTTTTGTTGTTATTTTGCCGTCGTAATATTTTCAAAGTAATACGCAGATATTTATCATAAAATTTCAAACTTACCTATGAAAAGAGATGTTCGTATCCTTATGTTTTTTTGCAGTGTAGTTATTACAAAGTTTCACTACACAAACCGTCATTTTTGAATTTTTTTGTGAAAAATTTACAATGTAAACACGCGGCAAACGTCTGTCGCGTAATGGCGGCCTGTGGGTGGGGTTAAGCCAAATTGATGTCTCTGATCATAATGCATTTTGACAGCGCGTACTAGGCATCTAGACACTTCTTATATCGATGTTACTAGACTGTTATGACAGAAAAGTATCTATTGCGATAGCCGACAACCAAAGAAAATCCTTGCTATTTGTATTCACGTAACCACTGTGTACAAAAAACTATGAATTAGTTGGGCATGGCATGACGCGGCACGGAAAAACCGTAACTGAAACGATTGAGAGGTCAGTGTGAATTAATTTTGTAGTCATTGTTATTATTGAAAATAATAATTCTCTTTAAAAAACAAACGAGCGCCGCTCAGTGATTGTTGATATCTTGATTCTACATTATCCCTCGTGAGCTAAAGCTGAAAACGAAAAGGAACTATAGTATCCTGATTCAGCTCACGAGATTTTTGGCATTAGGCATGTGGATTCTGCATTTATGGTGCCGATAGATTCATAGACTATAATAGATTGTTCCAGCAAATGAATGATCGAACAAAATAAATGCCTACACAGTTTGTTCACAATAGTTGTTGACTAATAGAAAGAACCCTATCGCCTGGGCTAGGGAAACCATTAAATTCAGCCAAGTTACTGGATTTAGCGTAATTTTCGGGCATTCATTTAAAAAATATCAACAGAATTCAACAAGGCAAAATTTTTTATCCATTGTCATTTTAATTATGCCCTGTACAAAAACAACGAGGCATGTCATATTTCAAACAAAGAATTTTAACATAACTTTGTTAAATTTCACCAAGTTTGTAGGATGTAGTGGGTGTCAACGTCTTCCTGCGAAAATTGTTTTGCATGACGTTACGAAATTTTCCCGCGCAAAAGAGACTTCAATCATACTGGCAACTTAATTGGTCTTTGTTTTTGTTTGTCACTGCTTGAAGCCAAATGATTCATGATCACAGTGATCATAAAATGCAAATGAAATACATAATTATTATAGATACAATTCATACCGACAATGGATATTTCTCACGAGCACTGGCCTCGTCAATAAAGTTTAATAAATTGTTGTGTACGCATAAGATACATAACTACAAATGCTTATTATAATTTAGGGGGTAATAGAGTTTTGTACGATTAACATCTAGGTGCTTAGGTGGTAGGTACTGGTTGAATAAACCTATAGTGTCGTATCGTTAACTCCTATTGTAAGACCTATCTTTTTCTATATGCAATAGTTTGAAAAATTTAATTTCTGAAAAGGCAAAGAATAGGTGTACCATAGGTTGTACCATGGTTGTACGAACTGAAACCTTTCCTACCCACTATCGTAATTCTTTATTCATTCTAAATTTAAAATTACTGCCACCACGGGTTTTATATATTACCTACACTTGCGCTCGTTCTTTCACTCTTTTATGGCCGCGTCAACACGTGAAGTGCGTGCTAACTGTTCTCGTAGAAGAAATATTCTCTCAATAGAAGATAGCTGGTCGTTAGTGCGTTACATGCTACTATAAAGACTCGGTGAATCAAGGATTTATTATCACTTGGAAGACTCTAACGTGCTAATAGTGATTTTCGCTGGGTGGTCGCCTGCTGCCCGTATCATCCGACACGTTCATTCTCCAGGTGAGTGTTTGTGATTTTTGAACCATTTTGAGGGTTCCAGGGTTTTCAGCAACGCATCAATTTCCTCAGCGAGTATTACAAAACAGTACAATGAAGAACGCCTATAATTATCTGTCTGTTGTGGGTATTTTATTATTTTTCATCATGAAAGAAGAATTATTTATAGATGAAGTGCACGTTGAACTTCGTTCGTCTAGTCCAGATGTCACTAGCGAAAGCAAAATATAAAGTTGTTTTCAATATATGTAAGTCAATTTAGCTTTTCCAAAATTTTCAGTATTTGTGGGGGATGTCTTTTGTTTTGGCGTCCGTAAAGTGCTGATTTATCTACCTTATTTGAATATATAATATTGAGTGCTGACTCGGGGAAGGTACTCACAGTCTAGCTTGTAAACAAGTCTCTACGCAAACCGTGATGTTATACTATTCTACGTCACAAATTGAGCCCTGCTGGCCTTATGTCACTAACTAAAGGTGCTATAGAATCGAAGACACTACTATGGTGCAAGCTTAATTGCCATTCAAAAGGTCAATTTAATAACAAATTGATAATAAGCTGCAGTATTGATGTTATTCTTTGTTATTACAACGCTCAAGAGCTGGTAGTGGACGTGTGAAGAATTGCTAAAGGAGTTAATCGGAGCTTTCCCATTTTACACAGCAAAATATATGTATTTGACGAGCTGTCTCTATTTTTAGTGAAAACCGAATTAAATTCTGATACTTCGTGTGTGTATTGACACTTTTTTTGACTGAATTTTATTACCTAGTAACCAAGACCTTTAGGTCAAGTGTATTGACACTACTGCTCATCACCAACATAAGCATAAGCAATGGCAATGTACAGACGCCAGCAAGTCAACCTACCAAATTCTCTCAAATTTTACCAATCGAATATTAACCTGCTGATATTGTGATAAGGTTAAAAATTTATTAAGAAATTTGACAGACTGAAGTAGGTTGATGTGCTGGCTTCTGTACCTTCACTATGCTTTCTTCAACTCAGCAGCCAGTAGCATCGCGGACGACAACCGGCGAAGGTTGCGCGCGCGAAGTTCCCACGCGTCGTTGTCGTCGGTAAAAAGTGTCTTTGTATGCGACGGACGTCAAGGCTGCTGATTACCATGCGACCCCGAATGCTGGATGAAATATTACCAATGTGCTTTTAAGTACAAAGTTTGTAACCACTGTGAGATTACAATCTTCATACGTAGAACTGCAAAAAATTACCTATGCACAGGCTAAGGATGTAGTTAGTTAGTAGAAAAGATACACTCAACCAACAGCGATCAAACCGTGAATCGATAGTACAGAGCCTCGGCACTCGGCCTCTTGTGGCTCCTCATCGACTACCGCTATATATATAGACAATAACATATAGAGAGAATATATAGACTACCGCTGTTTAACCATCAATAATCAAAATTACGACTTCATTCATTATTGCTTCACCCACTAATCTAAAACTCAACCTTACCAAAGCTGCTTTACGTTCAAGGATCTGGATCAAGTCGTATATCTTAGTAGCAGATGCGTCAACTTTAGTAACTTCTAGCGGATAATTTCTCTGTATCAAGGCTGCATAAAATACAAAATTTTCATTCTTTCGGTGTTCGATCTGCATGTACCTACGAAAGTGTGTTGGTTGCGTATTCGGATAGCTGTGATAGCTAGTCAGCCTACATGTACCATAAATTAACCTTTCCCCTCAATTGACTCTCACATTCAGCTCGTCAGGCATATTTAGGTTAATTTGTTTAAAATGTACGTACTGAACATAAATAAATTGTTCCTAAAATGATTGTATTACGCACGTCCAATTAGGAAGGTGTACCTATGTTGGTGGCGGAATAGGAATGCATCCCATTCATGGAGAACCAAATAACGAGATCCCATTTTAGCTTCACATTAGGTAGGTACGAGCTGTGATTTACAGATCATACATAGCACCTCATTCAAGTAGGTAGCCCAGAAGCTGGGAAAACTCATACAATGACTATCTGACTGAGGATATCAGATAGATATGAACAGCGCCGGCCCGAAGTAAATTTTAGAATGGAGCGAGATCAAATTATGGCGCCCCTTTTTTTGTGGATGCCTAAAAGTTAAGGCCTCTGGGGGGGGGGGGGGGGGGTGATCAGAACGCGACGGTTCGAAACGACTGCGATCTGTATATGTTTACTAAAGTGCTGGTTTCCCTACGACTCTCTTGGAGTACGAAGATAGGGGACGGTGAGAGTGCTCGGGGAACGTACGCTTCCCATCTTCCCCCAGGGGATAGCTATGCCATTCGGCAGGAAGCGTGCATTCGTTGTCAAGTTTTTCGTACTCGTAAACTTACGGGGACGTGGCTTTTGGTGTGACACTTTTCTAGGTCACGTATCAAACTCTTTTCGGTCGGCATTAGATCACACTTACATTTGGGAATAGGGTCCAAGCTGTGCAGCAGGTGGTGGACTCCAGAGACAGTAGAGTAGTAAGATACTTCAAGATCCACAAGTTCGTATTGCAGAGGAAGCTGCTGGTCGATAATCTTGGCCACTTGGTTATGTGTGTTCAAGTATTCCCCGCTAGCCAGCCAAGAATTGATTTCCTCGTATGGTGACATGCCCAACATTTGTTAACCGTCCCATCTATCATTATATATCTCCGGTAGTTATTAGTTAAGATAAATTCGTCCATAATTGTATAGACATACCCTTCGGTTTCTCCAAAAAGATCATTGAATCATAGCCAAGAAACGGATGCTTTGAAATCTACCTCGGGGCCATGAAGAGCTCCGAAAAAGTGTCCGTGTAGCTGCTTTCTTTGCTCATTGGTTATTAGTACCACAGTTTTTCGCCACTCTCATTACCCAAAGATAGCGGGGTGAGCCCTTTGTCCACTGCTACCACATCTCGATGCAGATCATCGTCGTTTTTAAGGAAATATTCCCTGATGAAATAGGCCGCGGGAATCTAGATTATTCCGCAGCCCCCCCGCACTAGTGCTGGCCCGGTAGTGAGGTTTTGAACTACCCCGTGCTTCACCTCAGAGGTGCGCGCCGACACCTGCGCGCTCCTCCGCCTCGGATCCATCGAATAGGGGCGGGGAGTTTCCCAAGACCTTCACCCCTGGACCCATTCATAGGGGGCGCCCCTGGACCCGTTCATAGGGGGCGCTCCTGCGCCCAGTGCTCTTCTTCGGCCAGGGAAGGGGAGTCAAAATCTCCCTCCCCCGTTCCGCGGATTCCTTCTGCGACATCACGTCCTCGCAGACACCACCGCGTCCCACGACTCTGCGCTACCAACCATCCTCCGCACCACGACCGACAATGCACGACCGGCAGCAAATCAGGACTGGTATGACACAACCATTAAAAGCCTTGTTACCACCTGACAAGAAAACTTTAGGCCCGGCGCCCACTATCGGTCGGCATCGGTGCGGCTCGGTAGAGCTCGAGCACTTTACGCCGGCTTCGGGCGGCTTGGGGCGCCTTAGAGCGCCTTAGGATGCCTTAGACCTAAACTAAAACAAATACTTATAAATACACACACATAACTTTCATGCATTACGTTTTCACGGAATGTTAGGAGTGACTGCTCTGCGATGTTTCTGCAGCCAGAACTATTCTTAGGCTACCCAAAATCAGCTACGGCGTCCTTAGGCGTGTTTACGACTGCCGAGGCAGCTCTCAGGCGCCCAAAGACGCTTTAAAGCGCCCTAAGGCGCTCTACGGCGTCCTAAGGCGCTCTACGGCGTCCTAAGGCGCTCTACGGCGTCCTAAGGCGCTCTACGGCGTCCTAAGGCGCTCTACGGCGTTCTAAGGCGCTCTACGGCGTCCTAAGGCGCTCTACGGCGTCCTAAGGCGCTCTACGGCGCCCTAAGGCGCTCTAAGGCGCCCAAAGCCGCCCGAAGCCGGCGTAAAGCGCTCGAGCTCTTCCGAGCCGCACCGATGCCGACCGATAGTGGGCGCCGGGCCTTAAGAACCTTATTCAGGCGCCCAAAGAAACGCTCCTGTGATGTTTATTTCATGTCAGCCCCTCTGCAATACCCATGCATGTGGAGGTATCATATCATACAACTCACGTATGTCTACACCAAATTCCATCCTGATGGAGCCAGCTTACTTGCGAGGTTAGCGTGGGATGAGATTAGTAGGGTTATCTGGTGCCCGGCGCCCCACCGCGCCACCCGCGCGCATTCTTTTTGCACGCGTAAAAAAAATATCATCTCTTCGCATAAAATAAATAGAAAAAAAAATCCTTTGCCATTTTGGCGCCCCCTAGGATTTGGCGCCTGGAGCGGCTGCTCCGTTTGCCGTATGGACGGGCCGGCCCTGGATATGAACTTATACGACGACTATCTCACTGAAGAATTTAGGCAGCGAATATCAACCAGTAGAATCTTCTACAATTATCACAGTATGATTTATGCTTGTTGGGGAGTTTGTTGCGCTACTTCTTCCCAGCGAAAAAACATAGAAGGTGATGAAGGGTTTTCGATGGCTGTCTTTTGTTCCGACGTTCGAGAAGTGCTGATTTATCTGCTTAATTTGAACAAATGAGTTTGACTAGTTGTGACAGAGTTGAAAAACTACGTTTTTCACTGTTGCTGTATTAGTCACAGCTGTATAATTAATTGAGATGCTGTGAACGACGCTCGAGTGATGTTGATACAATCTTCGTCTAAGATAATTACTAGATCCGGATTCGTGATTCGGGTTTGTAATTAATGGATTAAGTCGCAGTTTTTCTTTGAAGCCATTAAGTGTTTATATACGTATTATAAGTTGTAGCAGAGCTCCTTCAGTTTTTTGTGTTTTAGATTTCGTGGAAAAAGAAAAATTACACCATAAGCGTAATTGGGGCTTGTTTCGGTAGGCATGTTGAATTGGTAAGTCCTGGCTGCCATTTGTACACTTTAAGCAGACGTAACGGGTAGTCAGGAGCAAGAGTCTGACCACCAGACTTACCAGGGTTGCCCAAGTAACTGGGGTTGAGGAGGTCAGATAAGCAGTTTGTCCATTAATAACTCTGGTACTCAGCTGCATTCGGTTAGACTGGAAGCCGACCACAATATAGCTTGGGAAAAAGGCTAGGCAAATGATGCGTAATTGGGGTGAGTGGTAGTTTAAATAAATAATGTTAAGTAGGTATCTTTTACTGTCTACCTACCTGTTGCTCTGTGCGAAGTTAATGTCATTCATGGGAACGATTAATTTTGAGGCAATCTCGCTTTAAATTGCTTTCAAAATGAAATTTCATTGCGGCTAACTCCAGTTAGACAGCAGGTATAGCGAACGCGACAAAAGACGACAGTTTTAATTCTACCGTTACCGGAGCGGTATTGATGAGGTTTCAATCAAACTATAGTAATTTGGGTTAGTTTTTACGAATACCGACCTCAAAAAAGGAGCTCGAGTACCTACCTAGTTGTTATAAGTGTAAAGCTGTGTAGGTACTAGCTAAGAATACGTGATGAATTTGATTTTAAACGTATTTTTTGTTTATTTTGTGGTAATCACATAATTATGTTGTTTATTTCTCAAATAATTTGATATTGGACTTTTTTTACCATTTACTATTTATGGGTGATTGATTCCCGACCATCCATGTCGTATCAGCGTCTTTGTCGCACGATACTAATTGGCTTCTTTCCTTGCATTCTTGGTAGTTAGGGTCAGTTTCACAGGTTGCTGATAAGTTCCAGATAGTTTATCTGGTAAATAATTTCATAAAAATTCTATTCCATTTTTGAATTTATCTGGTAGATAGTGGCTATCCGTAACCTGATTTGAAAAACCTGATACAGTGAAATAAAAAAAAAACAGATTTGAAAATATAACTTTTATTATCTACAATATATTCTCATACATCATATTCATTAAATATTTTACATTATAACGAAATATATAAGTAAATACATTAAACATGACTCCGACCTCGCGGTCTTTGGATAATTTCATATAAAGACTTTAAAATAATATCAATTATATTATTAGTAAGTACATTAAATTTAAGGTAAAATAGCACCTTTTGTTAGAATAACAGAATAAAAATAAGGCACATAGGAATGGATTATAGAAAAAGTTTTTGAGTAAGTAGATAATATATCAAAAAATTGTTTATGGAAATACCGATACTATAAGAACATAATACGAATTCCATGAACGACGTAATGTTTATCTACATACTATTCTAATTACATAATTTTAATATGTACTAGGACGACATGCCTTGATAACTCAAGCCGAGGGTTCGTGCTGTATGATGGATGTGACATTGACCCCTTTAGTATAAGGTGCGGTGAAATATTCGCGCCCCTAATGTGCTGTCACATTATTAACAAGGTCCAGTCGTCAAATTTGAGCAACGTGAGCTAAATTATCATTTTGTAGACGTAGAACTCTTTTTATTGCTTGGACAAAAGAGTTCTACAAAATATAAAATTGTTCTTTCAGTTCATAATATATTGAGCGTTTCTTTTTTTGTTTTTAAATTGTGTGTTCTAGAATACTAGTTCCTGATGTTTTTGGTGGGAAACAAATGACCCACGCTTCTCAGTAATCTATTAGACACGATAGCAATCTATATTACAAAGAGTGTACTTGGAATAATTGCATTGTGTTTATTAAATGTATACAAAATTAATACGACTACAAATTCATATAACATTTTCATACTTTTTGGTTGTTCAAAGTATTTTATTGGAATGTTTAAAGAGATTACTCGTTTTTTCTTAAAATAATTGCCCTTACATAAATACTTATTGGTCGAACGATGACTAAAATGAAAATAGAAGTACGCACGAGTGCCGCGCGGTGGCGCAGAACAATTTCGCCCTAAAATCCTATTATCATTTCAATCAGGGGGTTCCTTACATCTAGAAGTGTTCAGTGGACGGATTCGACAGCGTTGAGGTAAGTACGTGAACTATCTGACTACACTATGATACACAGCGCCTGCACACTCGTTCCAGTCTGTTGCTCCGATACGGTTGCATTCGCTTCTCAATTGTTGAAAGCTGTAACATACGAAAGAGGAATATTACCTATATAGCGCGGCGTCTACACGTGATAATTAGACAAATGTCATAAAAGCACGCTAGGCGTGTTGGTGCAGAGGTGTGGTAGGTGTCATTTTTCTCAAATTTATATTTCGCACGATAGGCGTATGGCGTATGTTATAGAAATTTATATCAAAATATTTCAATAATTTCAATTTCAATAATTAAATATTTTTTATTAATATGTTCGTATTTTTTTCTGTACATTTCAGTAATACGATTGGAATTTCTTCGAGGAGCTCGTGGAAGAAACGCTAAGCGCGGTCGGTCGTGACGATTTCCTCCGTCCCTCCGTCTTTCGGACAGCACGTTAAATTGGTGGCTACCGGCTGTCATTTTGGAGTCGGAATCCAGAAAGTCTGATAACCAGTTTAACCAAGGAGTATCGGTTTGCCTAGGGAGGTACCTGGATTGAGGAGGTCAGACAGCCAGTCGCTCCTTTTAAAAATCACTGGCACTCAGCTGCAACTGGTTATGACTGGAAGCCGACCCTAACGTATTTGGGAAATGGCTAGGCAGATGAAGATGTGGTATTACATGGCGTGTCGTTGTAAGCCGTGGGCGTACCAGTGTCGTGGCGGTGGTCGCGCTGTAGCGCGATGTACTGGCGCACCAGCCGCGCCACCTCGTGCGCCTGCTCGGCCTGCAGCCGCGTCACGCGCTGCTGCAGCAGCGACCCGCACTTCACGTCCAGGAACAGTGTGCCGTCTTCTGACCGGACCTGGTACAAATAGAAAAAATATAGTCCGTTGGTGCTTCAGTACAAAAAAAGACAAAGACAAAGACCAAGCTGGAATCAGCACTTTTTAAATGTCAAATATTATATAAAACACCCCAAACTCCAGAACTCTTCTGTTAGTTCGTTAGGTTGAGGAAGCTCGTGGCTGAATACCTCATGCATTGATAGATCAATGTTAAACATCACTCGGCACGGTCGGCCCGTGGTCCGTGGATGGATGACTACCCAAGCCATAGAGTGTTACTGGGGTGTACTGACCTTCCTGGTGCTGATGAGCTCAGCGTAGGGCCAGCGCGTGTCGGTGTCGTGCGTGGTGGGGTGCAGCAGGTGCACGCCGCGCCGGTTGAGCGCCAGCACGTGCTCGCGCCACTCGCCGTTGCCCGACACGCGACGGACCGCGAAGAATGATGACCCGAATAGAGGCCAGCGTGACAACACCTGGAAGGGAAAAAAGATGTTAACAATAACGTAATCCACATACTTAAAAAAAGGCTTAGTTGAGTTTTCGTCATCGTCGATTCGCATTGAAAAGAAGATTAATATTCACTCAAGACAGAAAACTATGAGCACTTACTTGGAGAACTTTAGCCTTAGCAGCGGCAGGCGACAACGTCCTCACATGTTGCCATTCAGCTGCCAGCCAGGAGGCCCACTTATTCGGGCGAGGCTCTCTCAGCGCCAACAAAGGTTTGGGCAGCAGGAACTTCAGGTCACGGGCCTGCGCTCCCTCCGCCAGGCCGGCGGCGCGGTGCAGCAGGGCGGCCACCAGCGCCACGTCGCGCAGCACTGGGGCTGGGGGAGCGCCACCGCCTGGCAGTACCAGCAGCAGGCCTTCTAGGTAGTCTGGAGCCACCTGGTCAAGGATAATACACATTAGGTTTGGTAATAATAAAGTTTTCAAAACAAAAACGTGAGGATCTGGTCGTTCAGGTTAAGCTACGCTTGACGCAGTCAGTCCCTGAATGGTCGACCATGACATGCCATTTGGAGATTCTCCGTGTTTCGGTAGGCACGTCAAATTGTGGGTTTTGGCGATCGCTGGTCACAGTGGACAGTCGTAATGGACAACTGATAAGGATTATATAGTAAATGGTTCACCAGTTGATCATGGGTCAGCTGGTGAAGAAGTATAAACTCAAAACCTATCATCATCGTTATTTAGTGTCAATAACATAGTTTCCCTGACCTGGTTGAAGAGCACCTCTGTGTAGAGCGGCGGCGCGTCGGTGCGGAGCGGGTGGTGCCAGACGGAGCGGCAGAAGATGAGGTAGAAGGGGTGGTGCGCGCGCTGCAGCTCGGTGGTGACGTCGAGCACGTACTCGTCGCCCGCCAGCGGCATGGTCAGCGCGTCGCCCGCCACGATGCAGTACAGCGAGAACTCCGCGCGCTCCGCCTCGCTCGTCACGCCGATCTATGCAAATTTATTCAATGTCTATGTGAATGTGTTAAGTATGTTTTTCCATAGGAACAGTAGTAGGTAGATTTTGTGTAAAAAATTCGTAGAGTTTCAATAGAAATAACTAATAACACTTGAAGAGACTTCTTTGTTTTATTCAGGCTTTTTACAAGCACTGATTAACGTCAATAATTGTGTAAGATCTGCTAAAGAAATATAAATAAGTTAAGTTAAGTTAAGCTTGAGTTAGATTGCCGATTAAACGCTTCAAGAAAAACTTTATCTTTAGTATGCGTCCAAAGATTTTGCAAGAACCTAGAGACAAATAAATAGAAACAGCAGAAACAAAAGGAAATGTAGAGAATATAAAATCCACTGACCAGTTCACAGAGCTCGTTGACGATGTCCTGCACGACGGTGGCGCAGCGCGTGTTGACGACGCGCTCGGCGCCGCCCGGCAGCCGGTACAGTTGTCGCCGCGCTGACCGACCCGCTGACACCGCTGTCACCTGGATAACGTACGATGTCAGTCAAGAAAGAAGAAATAAAGAAAGGTAAGAGTCAAGAAATATTTAACAGAAAAAGTCGTGAAGTAGGAATATACTAATTCATCAGTTTAAAAAAGGGTTCAGTATTTATGATGAGAGAATTAAGTAAAAAAAACATTAGGAAAAAAAATGGTGGTGTTTCACGGTATTGTGGTTTAATTTTCTTTTTAGTGCAAAATGTATATTCCTAACTTACAAGTACTAAGCGGTATGTTTCCTTAAGAAGAAGAGGTATACTCAAAGAGATATGTGTAATAGAAAAACAAAATTGATCTTAAATTATAAAATTGCGCTTACCTCTTCAACACTGGGCACATTCTTCCTGCCACCACAGCGTAGAGTCTTACGTAAGTTGGCGAGACATACGGCTGCCGTGCCCTGGCACGGACGACGTCTATCTGCCGCTGCAGCTGACAGGTACTCTACTAGGAATGGCCTGAAACAACATAATTCTATGTTAAGGAAAGGAAATTCTTACTTACTTCTTAGGTATTAAATCAATTTACAATAAAATATTGAATTGGTCCTAAGTTTGAAGCTTAGGGAACTCCATTAGTTTTTAACAGGTATTTAGTTGTTTAGTAATAATTGTTTTTCCAAATATTTAACAGTACGTATTGTTCTTCACTATCGACGGATTTATTATCTGCTATCAGCTGTCTTTTTGTGGTTGAGCTATTGAAAGTGCTTTTATTTACGCTATCGAAAGTATTAGCGGAAGCAACAACAAGCAAATCTCATTATTTATTTTAAAGTATAATTACATAATTTAAGCGCGATCTTTCCCTTGAGTACTTAATCCTGAACGTTTTTAAAATAGTTGTCAGATCATTTACCTGAGCGTATCGGAACATGTGAAGTAGGCCGCTAATATGGACATGAGTCGCCATGCACGCTGACACGAATCACCCGACGCGGACCGGTTGGAGGTGGTCTGCTTCATCAGCTGGCAGTATACTTCGTCTCGCAGCTCTGGGACAGAGTGGCAGTGCTGGAAGGTAACAAGAAAAAGTATGTTAAGAACAATAAAATCAGACTTTAATTAACCTAGGTTGGCTAGTTCTAGCTGTAAAATGGGCTCGCTGTCAAAAGATTACGAGTCCACACGAAGTCTGTTAAACGGTTAAACCGCATGTCATCAGTATTTTAGCCGCGATTCTGTCGGTTTGCGTTTCGCTTATAGGTTCGGTTGCAGGGCGGGCAAATTGTTTTCTCTCTTTTCCTGTAGATGTGGAAGCCTAAATTTTTGTCTCGTAGAATGAAAACTATTTTTCCTAACATTTAATGTAATGGATTTTCGCAAACGATGTTCAGCAAAAAATATATACTTACCATTAGCACAGTGTAAACACATTTAACTTCAGTCAGGTCCTGATGCATCTGCCTCTCATTAGGCTGCAGGTCGCCGCAGTATGCTCGTACACACGTGAAGCACTCCAGCGCGGGTGGCGCGAGTGCAGCCGGCAGACGTAGCAATGGCGCGCGCAGCGGCGTCGCCTGCCATTTCACTACGTCTGTCTGTGCCTTCCATGTCCATTCGTTGCGTTTCGCTTTACTCTTTAGAGAAGAATCCGCTTTTAGGATTTCTAACCTGTAAACGAAAAAAAAAGATTAGATAAAAAAAAAAGGATTTATTGCGCTTTTTTAAAAAGTCAAGGTCGATGTTTAAATGTACATTATGTCAACGTGGGTTTATGTAAGTAAATAAATAGATATCATTAAACTAAAGTTTTTTTTTTCATTTGGAAATTACAGCTATGGATGCAATTGGAGGGTGTCAGACATTTACTGACTCTTTTGTTCCCTGTGTGGAGCCCTACGTGTGTGGGGGCTGCGGTAACTTACGAATAACCCCGCAGCCCTAACAGGCTAACATTAAATAAATATTCATAAAAAATGTTAAATTAGTAGTCCAATTAATTTTACAATCTAATTAAATTTTATAAATATTAAACTAACATTACTTTATTTTCCGGTGTTGCCAGTAATAAAAAAATACAAATAAAGCCATTTCATAACTATATTATGTGATCGATGCAATTTCGCCAGCTTGGCCGCTTCATACTGCTTGTCTATTTATAACTTTACTAAATGATTAAACATAAGCGCTGCTTTCCATTCGTGGCGTCTCATTATAATGTATTTTGTGGTGGTAGGCCGTTTTTCTACTGGCCTGTTATGTTACGTATGATATAATAAATGATTGATGATATAATTGCTTTATAACGATATGCGTTTTTTATTTTAAATATTTTTTTGTTAATATAGTGAAATTAATAAATTAAAATACAGTTTTGATACCTAATCCATAGAAATATGGATCTGAATCACATTCATTCAAGTGGTGCGTGTATCATTATACATTATTTAAATAAATTCAATTACTACTTAGTTTATCTTATATGAAATCCCTAATCGAAAAAATATTTTAAGTAAAATAAAAATGTTTTGCCAATGCCAAATTTTTATATTTAACATAAAAAAAAAAACATTACGACATGTTTGGTGTTTTTCGTATCGCTTTCTTTTGTTTTTTTTTTTACCATAAAATGCCTCTGCATCACATATTGAAAATTTATGGAATGCAAATAAATATGAATAAATAATTACGAGTAGTAGCGATATAGTTGCGTTATACCACAGAACACTCAATAATCCTATGGTTATCCCATAATTTTAGTTATAATGTAGTAACTACTAAACTATTGTTCGGAAAGTTGGCTGAGAGTTTAGTCTGCAGTCTGGAAAGCACTTTTCTAACAGTATCAGAAGACCGCTACTCAAATCCTTTTTTCCTATTTTCCCCAGCGTAAAGCTGCTGTTAACGCATTTCGTACACATCAGCAGGAAGTGCACTTAGCATTGGATGCAAATGAGCGCATTCAACTGGTCGCCGCGGTGCACAATGGAGGCGCGAGTCGACGCCTACCGTGACGTGACGAGTGATAGATATCCCTAACGTACCTTACTATTGTAATAACATAGAATTGCGTATATAGTCTCTAAGATTGTTATAACAAAAAAGTTTAACACGATTGATTATGGTATTGTATTATTTTTAAACACGTGTAAAATGGCCGTTTTAAAACATCATGCGGTCTGGTTTCATCGTAGAGCTTTGTCGTTCTTTAGAACCTCTTTAGAACCCAGGCACTGTGGTAGATGATAGCCTTTTTATTGAGGAAGGCTGTGTGTGAACTCAGTGCATGGGTGCGCGGAGTATCACCCAGTGAAACCGTTGGCTGGTGGTCTGGGTTAAGACCACCCCCATTCAAAATTGCAGCCCTTTACCCATGTTAACTTAACCTTTCGTGACGTCAATGATTATTTTGGGAATATTTACCAAAGATATAAGATTTTCTTAGAACAAATAAACATGACTCTAGGATAGAAACAGCTAATCAGATATTAATATCTGGAACACCATTACTAAGCTGCGAAATATTTTTAATGATTACCAAATTAATAAACAAAACTAATGAATTAACAACATCAATTAGAAAACGTACACCAAACTGTGATGAATTACAAAAACAATAGGAAGGAAAGCTGTTTCCACGGTCTCGTTTACATTTTGATTTGGATTTTAAAATGGCAACACGTACAGGAATCTGTTCTGCTTACACAAGCCATGTCGGAGCTACACGTAGCCATTACGAAACGTACCTCGTAACAGTTTAAAACAAACCATTATAAGTTAGTGTATAACTATTTTGGTCTAATAAACTATGACTTAGTTTAAGTATTTTGTTTAAAACGCTCTTTGTTATTAATGTATGTTTTTTATACAATTAGGTAGTTGACTAGGTAATTTGGTAAATAATCTTTAAATAATGTCACTTTCATTTATAATTTTGAATGAAAAACTGTTAAATTTTTTTATTAATTATTATTTAAGTGAAATAAGAATTGGAATTATTTTATTCAACTTATTTACAAATATGTACAATACTTACTATTAAAAAATAAAAAATACCTAAAACTAATTAACTATGACTAGTAAAAATAAATAACTAAAAAGCATCAAAAAATTCATCCCCATCGCTGTCTACCGGGAGCGTACCCAAGAGGCTGGCAGCATTGGTATAAGTGAAATAAGTATATGTTCTTCTTCTTCTTTTTGTTTATGGCTCCTTCGTTAGTATTCGAAGATAATAAGTATATGGATTGATGTGAAAAATTGTGACGTCAGTTATAATTTTCACACAAATTGCATATAAGAGATACAAAGTAACCGTTTTTGACAGTTCAATAAAAGTAATGAATTTGACTATAGTCGTATTTTTATTTAAACGATACAAAATGACGTTTACTGTGTTGTCAGTTTTTGATGAAATAAAAATAGTGTTGCGAAAAAGTGAATGAATGGAAACGTTTCTGAATTAATGAAATTACTTAGATTGATTAGTGAATAATTAGTGTGCCAACCTACTGATATCGGTAAGGGGTTCGAATTTTAGTGGTGCTTAGTACATACCCATGAGTTTTAGACTACTATATGTTTATATAGTATTCTGAATACTACCTACTATATTGAATAGATTGTTTTCACAAAAAATAATGAAAACAATGCGAGGAAACTTGTAGGATTGTCCTATTTTCAGTAAATCATGCAGTTGAAACAGTAGAAGTATAAAATATATCAATTATAGGTACTAGGAAGGTAATAAAAATAAATAAAACAAGGCTTATTACATAAATTATTTCTAATAAGCTGCGCTTTTTAATAAGCCGACCTAAAACGGATTGTAGTTACATATATACTACTAGTAACTTATATCAGAGCACTTTTTCACTATTTTATTTTACACATAATATTCTTTAAAATTTTCAAATGTATAATTATGGTTCACTCATAGCTCATTCATCTGATTGGACAAGAACTGAACCCATCACTATTACTTTAAATGTGGCCACATTATTTTACAAAGTGACATTAGCTACTGTCATTTTGTATCGTTTAAATAAAAATACGACTATAGTTGTCAACTGCCCAATTTTCATGTACACAGATCATATTTTAACATAGCAGAGAGACGAGCAAAAATCAGAACACAAACTGTAATACTTGCTAATTTCAGCAACATTTGCATAAATCGCATATTAAATGATACAGTAATGTGTATAATTATTTTTACTTTTAAACTATTGGTTAAAATATAAAACAAGTAGATTTTGATGTATTTTTTTTTATTGACGGACTTATGCAATGTATCGAAAGTGTTCGAAAACTAAATCTATAAAAATCTGTTGTTATTTCGGGATATCCTCGATTGCACTGTATTACCGATTTCTTGTAACAAATACATTTTTGAGTTATTTATGTTACGCGTTTCCTATTGATATCGTTCAGTTAATTAATAGGTAATCAATTACCAAAATGGAAGTGAGCATTGTTAAGTTATAACAACGTTTTTTTTTCAGATCAGCTTCCTATTCCAAATACAACAACCATAGATAACAAAAAATCATTGATATTCTTTTTTAAGAAGTACAAAGATTATCAATTCTGCAATCTTCGTGGTTTATTTTCATCACGTTAATAGGTATATTTTCATGTTCAGCTGTTCTAATAAAGTTTGCTTCCTTTGGCTATGTTATTATAATGATACTATATTTATACCTTTACTTAGTATATTGTTATTTGACCTTTATGAATTAATTTTAAAGCTTAAGAGTTTTCGTTTTCTTAGTGCACATAATTTCCGAATTATGTCAAGGGGTAATTTATGCATGTAATTCATAATGATGCGCCGGCCGCCTGTCTGAAATTTCTCGGATTAAATAAATGGCACCCGGAAATCGGATTAAAATTGCAGATGTTTATAAGCATTCGAACGTGGACAAGTCGCATTGACAAGTATATGATCGGATAAGAAAGTTTTACCGCCTACTGGTAAAATAAATTCTTACTTACAGTAACAATATATTCTACTGTGATCAGCATCTACATAGTCTTAACCCAAAAAATTGGGGCCGGCTGCCAGTCTAACTGGCTGCAACTGAGTAGCCCTGTGTTACATGGAGCGAAGACTGTCTGACCTTATCAACCCAGTTACCCGGACAAACCTTGGCAAGGAAGGCATAGGACGAGAAGCACATAGCGCGATATAAAAGGTGTTTTCGTTCATAAAATCTCTGCAGATGATCTCTGCGTCTTATAAGCAGCCTATAAGTGTAAAATCAAAGACGCTACTGTTAATTCTTCTTTTAATACATTTATGAAGGGTTTTCCCTCTAATGCAATAAATGTGAAAGTTTGTGCATTTCGGTATTTGTTCCTTATTTACGCATAACGGCTGAACGGGTTCTGATGAATCTTGGTAATAACTCATATTTCACCAGAACAACATGTTTGCTAAGGCTTAGATTCGGCAATAAAGTAATTAATAGTAAAGAACATTAAAATTATTAAAAAAATAATGACAGAATCAATGAATCGCGCTTTGTATAGATGAGATTCGATATTTGTTTGTCATTGCTCGTTAGTTCGATCAATTCGCGCGTGTCAGACGTAGGAACTGTTAGTTTATTAGACACTTGGGAACTGTCGGTGACAACTTTCTATTGTTTTAAACAATGCTCGTTATTGTTTTATGATTATTTATGATTTCAACAGTTCATGTGTAATACATATTGTATCAGGTTAGTCTTAATTGATGATAGTTTAACCGCATAACAGGGTATAAAGTGGGCGTTGCTTTAATTTCGACCGTTAAAAACAAAATATGAAAATTATGAAGGTCAGATGAAATTTTAGAGGCAAAGGTTTTCACAGATTGAATGTATAATAACGATTTGTAATATATAATTATGAACAGACAGGTAGTCTCTTCAACAATAGGTACTTTACTCAGGACCGCAATGCCTTTTTCCTGTAGTTCAGTAGATCACTGCATGTAACACACTAGCGCTACTAATGTCAACAAATTTGACAATTAATTGACATTCCACTCAATGTAGCCACAACAAAAAAGAATAAACACTATTTCCACTAAAATAAACACGTCACTAAAAAGGATCTCACAGTATTTCGTTCCCGCTATCATCATCTTCGATAGAGACTGCATCTTTATCAAAATCATCACTGGACAGACTGTCTTCAGTCATGTCCGTGTTGTCGCCTATCGTCTCGATCGACATCGTCCGACGGCTGATCACCAACTAAACGCATCGGGGAAAGCGCTCAGCGGCGGAAGTAAATTTTGAATAATTTAACGATTCATTTCGGCTTTCATCACGTTCCTCGTGTTTACGTATTTAACGGTAACGTCACTATTCGGATTATGACGGTGTTACGCGTGTTTTGTTCTTCCGACTTTTTCTTGTCCGTGTTATTTGGTTCGTATTAGATATGTGCCAATGTTTTAATAATTATTGAGGTAATATTTATGATGGTTGATTAAATTCCATAAATCTTTTATAATATCTTATGAACCTAGTTTAAAACTGACGCTCTGATATTATAACATTTTTATAACTGCATTCACACTGATGAACATATACCTATAAGAACTTCACGAAGTAACTTTTATAAAACGGACACACAAACATTTAAAAATAATTGCTGTAATTACAGCATACAATTAATCACCAACATTACACACAACACACGGTTAATTATCCGACACTCCTAATTAAAGAACTAGAACGTTTAAAACAAATCACATATTGAATGGAAAGCTTTAAAAAAATAAACACAATCGGCACAATATTGAATAGGAAGTTTGAAAGAATTCGGATACTTGCACTCGATGTTTGATCCGTGCTGCGAGTGCACACGGCATGGCCGAAGGTTACGCTTGCTCTGGCGTTGTCCCGCGACCTCAAGTGTGTTCCGCGCCAACGGTGCTCATCAACTAACCAGGGCTGCTCTACTTTCAGCAAAGCAGTTTTTATGGCGCATTGTTTTTTGTAAAATTGCACCCGAATCTCGCGTACAAACGTTGCTTAATAATGAAAATTCGTTACGAAAAGCTTTTGTTTTGTCTTTTAACTGGGCCGTGCAGGTCAACGTTCATCACGTATGAATTTAGACCACGTAAGAAGATAAAATAATAATGCTCTTCCAATCTTGACAGTACAGTGGAAAATGTACGAATGTTCGGTGATGATGCCGCAATAGGTTAACATAACTTCACAAGGAAGTAAAATATTAAGATATTTTTCCGTTCTCTTTGAGCATACGTACTGTAGCTATATTATTATGATATAACAAACAAGCAAAGTGTAACACTAACTTATACTATTGTTCCGTGGAAAGCAGAACGCATAATTACTCTAGATACTTATTAATATTCGGTAAAGAATCAAGATTCTACGAGATAGCCGAAATTACGGTAATTTTAATGAGATTTTAACATCAGTTCTTCACTTGGCAAAAAAAGAACTTAATTTGTTGATGTTTCAATACCACAATCCAATCCTGATGTAAAATGTAGCCAATAATATAAAATCATCGTTTATCTTGAAGAAGCTAAAGGAATTTCGACTTTAAGATTAATTTTGTTCATTTATCAAGTGTTTAAGAGTGATTGAACAACCCGTACAACCCTATAAATACCATTAACAAATTGCAAACAAAAAAACAGCCGCCGAAGATACTTAGAATACGTTAGAATCCTTCATTGAATGTAAAACGTTTACCCACGGCTTTTTTAGAAAGCATTGTACAATGTGGAAACATAACTGCTACTGTTAAAATCAAATAACAGCCAGTTATTATTTGTTCGCGGTTCAGTTTAATTGTCCTATTTCGTTATAAATAGCTTCCTGATTAGCTTTGTTATGAATCTTTTTTTTGCGGATGTAGGAAGCGTGAGTGTTTTGTTTATGAAAAAAACTTTTGCACTTATCGTTCTGGAACCCTTTCTGTATAAAGGTACCACCAGTATATCATACGATCAAGTTCGCATTCTAGCATATGGCGACTCCGAAGTCCCTTCGAATATACTTAATTTCTAACCACGTAATTAGAAAATGTGTTCTTAAAAAGTGCCAGCATTAGAACTACGCGTTTTTTAATAAAGGGGATAATGTTTAAAGTTAGCCATTTAAATATAAGCTTTGATATAAAATTTATCGTAGCAACGTCGAACACGTAAGTGAATCTAAGTGGTGTACCTATGACCATGCGACATGCGTGAAGCTGTGAGTTAGTAAATTTCAAAGTGTTATTGCAGAGCTTGAGCATTGCCATAGAGCCTGGAAATGCTATCAGCCTATTAGGGTCATTCCCAGTTAGCAGCAATGAGGCAGCTTCAGACAGCGGTTTCACCAGCCTCCCGTTGGAATGTCTTTAGACGTCCATATAATCCGTCTTTTATTATTTTTTAAGTCGGACCAATTGTTTACCTATGTGTTCAAGCAAAAAACCAAATATACAAATGATAAACACTTTTTTATGTGAAAATATAATTTTGTTAAATAAGCTGTTGTAAATATGTATGATAAATTATAAAACTAGAAAGCTTAGTTAATATTATAACCGAGTCAATTAACGATTAATGGCCAATTTACATTTTATAATGTTTTTTAAGAGTAGTGCATTGGCCTATCGAACGTTTCCGACAAACTATGCTCCAATAAATCAAAGTCGCGCTCGCGTGACAGCATTTAACTTTTGAACAATATTTCATACATCACTTCTCAATTACTTACGCATTTAATAACACTAGGTACCATTATTTTCTAGTTTGGCAACAATCATTTGGCAAGAAATTTTTGCCTCGATTTCGGCTGCTCCGATTTTGTTGGTAATATGTAGTCGGAAAAGCGAATAAATGTCTAATTATGGAAAGAAAACCGTGGCATTTTCTGCAGATCGTAAACTTAAGAAGCATGAAACACATTTGAAAATGATGACTTTTCATTTTTCTTTTATTTACCTACTTATAAATAAAGCAAATTATAGTGTCTGTCAAAAAACATAGATGGCGCTAGTATGACCGGATAACAAAATTATATAAAATGGTAACTTAGTTTGACTAAGCGCCAATGAGGTTCGCCAACATGTTTTTTCGAAAATCGTAAACGTTAGTAGAAACGTAAAATCATGAACATTAAGACTACGTGATTTATTGATTTCATAATATGTAATTTCCATTGGTATGTTTCATCTAGCGTTTATGATTGTAAAAAGACATGTTGGCTCGCCCTGCTGATTTTGCATTTTATATTATAGTAGCTGTCAATCAACTCTTCAACAATACAGTATGTATGTATTCGGCAATCTGTCCAGAGCCTCCGAAGTAATAAGCCTTCAAAACACATACTATGTTCTATTGTAATCAATCATATGAAAATATGCGTGTTACGTCCGATTACTTTACATGCAACATCGTCGTGAGTCCCAGTCTTACGTCTTTATGCAACAAAGTGCATTTAAACCAGTAAATGCGACGCAAATGTGTGATCAGATTGTTTAGCGTTTTTAAAACTTTCAATTCTGTCATTTAACGTCATTATCGGCTTTCTATTACTCATCAAGAATATATTTAGCAAGAAGAACACTCGTTTAAACGAGATTTAGAAAAACTGCGGCTTAATTTGTGCAACAACAGCACGCACTTCTTTCACACGCGGAAAAATGGGACAATGGCAGCAAGACATTACTTTCCCGGAACAAAAAAAAATGCAAGTCGTTACTACGGTGGAGAACATTGTCGATTGTATAGTAAATTAAACAAACATTAGCGTGTACTCACTCTGGACTCTGTCTGAAGTGGTCGACGGCAAACTGGAGCAGTGGATGCCTGCCGTCGTGCTGCGGCGTTGACTGGTCCCTCCTGTCTTCTCTTAGCTCCCTCTCTCTCTCCCGATCCCTATCCCTGTCCCTATCCCGTTCTCTCTCTCGTTCCCTCTCCCGTGGTACTGGTGACGTCGTCTGCGCTCTTCGTTCTACGTGGTCCGTCTCTTCTCTGGAGTCTCTCGCTTCGCGCAATTCGCGTATCTCACGAGAGTCTCTAGAGTCTCGGGACTCCCTCGTCTCTCTGGTTTCTCGTTCTGAGACCCGTTCCTTTGTAACTCCATTTGTTGTAGGTTTGGGTTGAACCTGTAACAAATAAGGCATTGGGTTAATTTCTATGATTACATATTACAAATTCGGAAGTGAGATCACAATTATTATAATGGATGTGTAAATGTAAGACTGTCAAGCTAATTGGATGCCGATTTTGGCATCCTTGAACTTAAAACTAGTTTCATCCCTAATAGCCTTGCATAGCATACATGTACATTTTTAAAATGTTTTTTTTTTTTTTCATCAATTAGTAGTTATCTATGGTATCAATTACCAACATAATTTCAGATGGTTTTAACTAAAGAATCCGTGATTGGCATCTGGTTGCGGTACTCGGTACATCGCTGGAGATCAGGAAAGCGTGAATGTGCGCGCGCACGATCGCTAAATAAATCAGTTTTACTGTGCTGGACCCGTTGCTCGGACTCTATGCGTATGAGTTTCAATTGAAACCGGGTTGATGTGATTTAAGGCATTTGCTCATTTTTTGTTCTTTGATATGTTTTTTTTTTATTATTTTAATATCGCATATGTATATACGGCGTGGTGGCGTAGTCTTTAAAATACCTGCCTCTTAAGCACGAGTGTGTGGATTCGATTCCCGCTCAGGCAAATACCAAAGTTTCTAGCACACTACATAGTGACAATTTGTGTTTGAATTGTGAAGGCAGAAACCTTAAACCTAGACATAAAAAGTCAGAAATCGCCTTGATTGGAAGCGCGTTGATTAACAGTCATTCCTTCCTTGTATGAGAAGACGCCTGTGTCCTGCAGTGGGACAGTAAAAGGGCTGAAGAAGATGATCTTGTAAACTGATTATCTCTAATTTAAAGTTTCATTTGGTGTTTCGTTCAGCAAAAAAGGTTAAAAATGGTTCTTACACACATTATGACATAATGCATAAGCTTGAACTTAACATTAAAATTTTCAGTATTTCTCGAAATATTGGCAAGTATCCGAACTGTAATAAATAAAATTCTGAAGATCATGAATTGAATTGGACCTAAAACAATGCACATTTTTGAAACAGTAGAATCTAATTACCGCCAAATCAAAAATTATATTGTCTTTAACAGTTTTATTAAAATCTTAGTGGGTCAAGGTGAATATAAATAATTTATATTCGCTCATATACCTTTGGTTTACGTTTCAATGTCTTTCTACTGAGCGTTCTGATAACATCGTAGAAGTTATCCATTATTTCATTAATTTTCGTTCACCATAACACATGTAACACAATTCGTATTTTCGCAATATCACTTTTTATCTTCCGTTTATTTTTCGAAATTTGAACTCGGCGAATCAATGTTGCCACTTTCACGACACAAAAAAAACCGTCTATGGAATTTCTATTGTTTATTTCGATAGTGCAATTTCCGCACTGCATTCGCGAGGTGCAGCGGCGTTATGCGCGCACAGGCCGCGCCGCGGTGCCGCCACCATCTTTATAAATATTGATGCAATCTATATGTGCTCGCTCCGATTAATCGCTAATTTCTTTCGTAATACGAATTCTTTGAGTCTTTTTAATCGATTAAATTCTACCGTGAATGGGAGATATTTATGGTGCTTTTTTATGCGCTTCGTTAGGCCTGATTTATTTACACGCTCGTACTGCTCATTATCTTGTATAATTATGTTAATTATGGATTATCCGATACTTTTTACATAATCATCGTGGTCAGATTGACTTTTTTTATGTAAGCCGAGTATTTTTTTAACGATGCCATTTTGCAGCTTTAAGTAGCACAAAATAATAAAGTTCAAAACTTACTGCATTTACATTTAGTTATAGAACAGTTTAAATTTAATTAAGCATGTGCATATATTATTTTGATGTTACCTAGAAAGTCCCGAACCATAGACAATAGAATCGCTGTGCAACTGAATACATACTCATTAAAAAGAAACAATTCAAGTTATGCAGCCTATATGCATAGCATCCTTTAACTTAAGTACATAGTACTTATATAAGACTTGTTGACGGCAATGCATTTGAATAAATAAACCTAACCTAGAACAAAAAATACCATAGTAAATAATAACTTACGGCATCGCATTTTAGTAGTACGATGTTAACGTCATTGGTATTTATAGGTTGATATAATTTAATATTCTAATAATTCTATATATAGTCTAATCTCAGATACTCTAATGGAAATAAAAATAGGACCATTTGAATATTTTGTGCAGTGGCGACATCTATGAATGTGAATGCATAACTTTCGAACGCAATGTTCAATTTATAACCTACAGATGGCAGCACGGAATAAAAAAGACGTCAGTGTTCTTTGTAACTTAAAAGAACTTCTTTAAATATATCCTACTACTATTATAAAGGCGAAAGTTTGTAAGTATGGATGTATGGATGTATGGATGTATGGATGTTTGTTACTCTTTCACGTAAAAACTACTGAATGGATTTGAATGAAACTTTACCACAATATAGCTTATACATCAGAATAACACATAGGCTATATATTATAACGCTATTAACTAAGGGGGATGAGCAATAAAGCATTTTTGGTCAGTTTTAACTAGACGCCATCTATATCTTTTTAATTACAACACATTTAGCAAATTTGACTGTGCCAGCTGGGTAAATAGTTATTACCTACTGTCATAGATGGAGTTAAGCTTTTCATACAATTAAACCGGGCTAAAAATTTTTAAATTTATTTTTCAGTTCAAAGTATATACCTAAACATGCTACATATGTTATTTCGACAGATAAAAATAATTTAAAGACAAAAGTATTAAGGCAAGTTTCAACCTAACGCCATCTTTAGCTTTTCAAAACAATCTCATTTGACAATCTGACTTTGTTAGTAATTATAGCTGATCATAGATGGAGTTCATAGTTTTATTTTCATAAAATTAAATTATACTGGGGTGTCTTCCAGTCTACAATCGTAGTCACAAGTATTCATTTTGATTATTCAAGTTCCAAGATAAAACTCAAAATCGGGGATAGAGGATGAGAGAAAAAAATCTGTCTTTGGGTAAGTTAGTCATTTAAGATCAAAGAAGGAGTGCTGTACTTTCTTCATACAATATCAGTCTGGGGTAATGTTAGCTAAGCTTCCAGTATACCACACGTAACAAAGCAGTATGGCTTATCAATATTTTTATTTGATTTTTACGAACGATTACTGATCAAAAATACATACATATGTATGACTAAATAATTCTAGAGAAAAGGTCAATCTCTTGGAAACGATTCAGAAAAGAACAGATCTCTTCTTAGACGTACTGACGGTGAACCAACCAAAACCCACCGCCCACAGACCCACACCTACGGTGGTCGGGAGTCATAGATTAAACACTAATACTGGAAGTCGTCCCTCGACACTCGGCGTCCGCGGTGTCGACCAGTACCAGCTTTTCCGCTTCGGCTGGAATGAGCGGTGCTGTTTCTAAACCACTCCGCCGCATCCTTCGCTAGCATAATTCCTTCGCAGAAGGAGGCGGCCGCTCCCATTCTTTCATGCTCCGGACCATGGCCTGGACCAGGGCCGAATGCGAAAGCTCGCCGCTGTAAAGACACGGTGGTGCTCCGCCCAAGTAGAGCGCATCCACGTCGTGCACAGCAATTATTATGTTATGTTATGCGACTACTAGAATAGCGATGAAGAGCGCATACTTAGTGCCTAAACCAACTTTATCGACCTCGACGCGATCGACCTGCAATGTAAGTTCGAAGTGACTACAATATTATTTGAAGTAGTGACGACATATAATATGTACATTCTTATATACGAGCATAGGTTCAGAATGTATTCCGCAACAACATACACATTTTGTACCTTCGAAGTTCAGTTCAATCTAAGACAAAGACCAGAGCGAGAAGCAGCGGGAGGCCACACCTGTATGTCCAGTCTTAGTAAACGACGCGTGTGTATTGTTGTGATATGAAAACATAAGTCAAATGTCCGCCAAACTTTGCAAAGTAAAATCAGCCCCAGAACTCTAATGCCCACGCGGACGACGTCGCGGGTAGCAGCTAGTAATTCATATGATAACATTAAACTTTGACCTAATTACTAAAAAAACATAGAGCGTAGATATTTTACTAATAACATTAATAAAAAAATCGAATTCATTAATAACGACTTATATTGATGTTTAATGAAACTGAAAACATTTAAGCAAAAGAACATAATTATTTTAATTTGCCACCTCATGTGTCGTTACTTGCAGAAGAAATAAAATGACGCTTCATTTTCATTTATGACTCAAGACTCAAGTTATGTCTCCGTTATTCAACGTTCATATAAAGCAATTTTATGACCACAGATTATATCTGCATATATTGATATACTTTTACGATGAGTATGTTCAGTCACAGTCTAGCCGGAACTCAGGCTGACCCGTTCTAAGAATTATAGGCGCGACTCCGGGAAGCCTACCGGCCTACTGCAAGTTATTGGAAAAAGTTTTTGCTCTGTGTCTGCCTCGCTGGTATTGCCGCGAGTACATGTGGCCATTAATTTTACAATATATTTAATTTAAAACAATTGAAAACGTGCATTTTTTTAAATAAATACCAAGATATTATGGCATGGATCTATGTATTAATAAATTACTGTTAATCTGAGTCACATGGAAATACCGCGCACTCTCACAGCGAAAGCCCCAATAAACATATTTCTATGAGAAAGTCACAAGTTGGTAGTCTCCAGTAATTGGTAGAGCAGTCTATCAATACTGATATAGGCAAAGGCATTCTGCTATTCAGCCACGCACGGCTTGATAGGTGACAAGAAGGTTTTGTTCGCGCTTTCATTTTCACTCGCATTCTTAGTTAATTGTAGATAGGTAATATTAATCTTTAAAATACTAATCTTTAAAAATCTTTTAATTGTACCTTTAATTATACACACAAGTTTACTTTAACAAGAACAGACGCCAGCACATCAACCGACTTCAATCTATCAAATTTATTTAATAGATTTTCAACCTTATCATCTACTTACTACATCTCTTAATCTTTCAACCTACTGGAAGGTTTATATCCGATTGGTAAAATTTTACTTATATTAAAAAAAATACATATTTATTATGGAATTGAACAACTTAAATGTTATTTCTTATTCTTTAAGGAAAGTATACTAATCGCACTTGGGATTATACAATCTTTACTCATCAACACCTCGCGATCGATTATTCGATATTGACTCGATTAATCGCACATCTATTTCACGTTCGGTGAGCGCAAATCGAATAGCTCCACACATGAACAGACTTGCACGTAATAATTATATAGAGGGTTCATTGCTAGCCGCTCGTGAAAGTAATACGAGCTTTTCCTTTATCGATTGATGAACACATTTCCCTTGAGGAACCATTGTGCCTACGATGATGCGCACTCCCATGCAATTTATGCGTGGATTGCACAAATAAGTGAGCAAAGAAAATATGTATCGATATCGAAGGTATCGGTGCTCTATCGCTATTTACGGATTGTTCAAACAAAGACCTCCAGAAAGAACATAATGAGTTTTAGTCAGTAAGAGTCTGGAACTCTCGGACTGTATCCACAGCGGGAGAGCTCATTTGACAATATCTTTTTTTCTAGTTTTAGTTGAATGAAGTTCAGATTTCTTTTGACATTTTTTGAAGTATTTTTTTTTTCTTCGATTGACATAAGGCTACACGATTATATGCGAGTTGACAGGTCGCGCCATGCTCGGGCAGAAGCTGAAGACATGTTTCCATTGACAGGAAGAGCTTTGTCTTTTCTTGACAGAATAGATATAAAATCGCCATGCTAAGGCTGCTGGAGAGCTTATTACGACTTCAAAAGAAGGATGAACTTCAAAAATTAGTTATTTTAAGACAATACCTTGATATCATAAGAGACTGACCAAAATATGACGTAAGACGGTGGATGCATATGAAAGCAAGGACCTAAGAACTGAAACCCTACGACAATCATTAAAATAGACAAATATACTATGTATGTATGACCTACAACATTTGTTTATCGTCCTGTTAGCGCATTGACGACAAATTGTAAACCAGTCAAGTATAAGAATCAATGAAATGCATAGACAGTGTAGCAAACGCATCTACATATTTCAACTAGCCGGATTATATTTCAGTTACTCGGCATACTTACGAATGCCGTATTGATTTAAGTTTGAATTCTTTGGTTTGTCAGAAATGTTAGAATTCAATCCTTTTTAAGCGTTAGCCTAAATGCATGGAATTTGCGGTGCGGGTGAGTAAAAAATTGAGGCTGCTAACTTGACATTAGTAAATACATTTGATTTTGATCTTACTTACAGATAATTATTTATGTATCAAAATATATTTTATAGAAGAAAGAAATCATAAATGCCACTTTTCCTATGCATTTTCTACTGTAGATGTTGAAATAATAGAAAAACTCGATCTGAAGATACATAAATAGAAACGGAATTTTAATGCAAGCTACACTAGACGCACGTTTTCTTGAAGATTTAAGACCATTCCAAGTTTCTTAAATATAAAACGCTTAACAGCGATTAACAGTGAAGTTTTTGTCCTATTTGCAACTGTGATTGTGTCGCAAGAAAACATATTAATCTCTACTTGGTTCTACATTTGCAAATTTGTTAATCTTTTCACAACAACAGTTTCAAAATCAGACCAATCATCGTTAATTATTATTCAATCTAGATCCAAAACTAGATATGCAATCAGCTCAATCAATACACGTTTGTGTATTTAATCAGTTGCTGGTCTTACACGGAACTATACCGCTAGTTTTTCTATCGTTGGAACCTGTTTCTCAATGCCCGATACCTTCACTTTTCCTAGCGTGATTAGCTGTAAGACTTTCCATATTTATTAATGTTCTAAGTGTTGATTAATTTTCAGATCAAACTTTGATATATCTGAAGACCACGTACATTTAAGAAAGTGATTAGAAAATTATAATTTGTTGGTTACATCACGAACGCTTCTCGGTTGGTTGATTTCGATATTATTTCGTTATTAGTTAGAAATATACGTATATTCAGTGCATGGCAACAGAAGCACGGTTTAGAAGAAGACTTAATTAATTATACTTTATTCATCTGCTCAGCCTTATTCTAGCTACGCCAGATGCGAGCGACTGATCTAAAATAATAAACCCAGTTATTAGGGCAATCCCTCAGTGAGGCTGGTTGTCAGACGTTCTAACTTCTGACTTCCCGTAACGACTGCCAAAGATATTCCAATGAAAACCGGGACCCACCAAAATAATATGCCTACGGAACTTGTCATACCAAACGCGCCAAGCGTGTTGATGATGGTGATGTTACTTAGCCACGAGCTCCTTATGATAATTATTTAATAGACGTGCAATAATTGATGAAATTATGTAATACAGTGATACTAATACCGCGTAGCTGGAAAATAACAAGGCTGGATGGACCGCAGAACATGCTATGGTGATTTCTATAATCACTGATCACTAAACACAACAGCAGTACGCATGGTGAGTTAGGCAAGGATCGGTAACCACTACATGCACGTAATTTACATGTGCCATCAAAGAAACAATTTAGTTGATACTGAAACCTGTAATTAAAGTTTCACAAGAACTAATTCCCAACCCAAAGCTAAAATTACTGTGGTCAGGCTTTCATCTCCCACTGTGTATCTCTGTAAATGCATACTATTCATTTGTATTATATTCATTTGAGCATAACTTAGAAATTATTTTGGTAATGATAAAGAAAACAGCAGAAAAAACCCTGATGGCATTCTGTAACAGATGGACTCGCTTGAATAACGATCAAAGGATAAGGCCTACATAAAACATCCTCAAAATATCGTTGTGTTCAAAATATCTGATACATACGAATGTAAACATGCAAAAAAAGTCATTTAGTTCAAAGTAGGCTGAAAATCAGCGATTTCAGATCAGTATAACAAAGCACAACCCCAAAAACGCTCGTTCGTCAACATTTTTTTATTATTGCTTGGACTAAGAAATGTTGGAACAAGCACAATTTTGTCCGTATGGTTTGAAGAACCGGTTCTCTACGTATAAAAGTAATATATTATGAAGTATCAAATTCAATTAAATATTATAGCATGTTGGATCTTTTTAACCATACATCACTGAAAGAAAGTTGCAGAATAACATCTATTGGAGCAAAAATAGAGCATTATTCTGTAATAAAGTGTATGCGCTTTTGTAATGACTCTATTACTGTCCAAATAAATGCTGCTTTCTCCAGACAGCTGTTACGAGTATCTAAGATCGCACACTAACCGTGAAATGAATGGCCGCATTCATTTTCATCATATACCACAATTATAACAGTCATTAATGCGAGATGCTTCTAGAAAGATCTAGTAGAAGTTCTACTTGATTCGTTAGATATTTTTAGTCTTGGAAATGATTAAGGAAAATATTTCGATTTAAGGCCTTTTTATTGAGCAGAAGACCAAATGTGTCTAAGGTGATCTGGGTGTAGGAATAAGTAGAAATTTGGGAAAGCGAAAATTTGATATTTGCTTACGTATTCAGTGTTTCTTTCTGTGTATTTCCAAGAAAGCGATTAATTGAGTTGTTTAATATTTTAAATGTAATGTGAATGTATAAAAATAATAAGATAGCGTCTTTAGATGAAAAATATTGGTAAATTGGATTTGATTAATTTACTTACCTCAAAATAAAACTTACGAAGAGAGACAAATTTAAGGTCATACCTCTTTTTTTTTTTTTTTTTTTTTCGTGGGAAATCATCAAATGACCCCTCCCGCTGAGGGTGCAGCTGGAGGGAGTGTCAGACTTTTACTGACTAAAACCCACTATGTTCCTTCTGGGGGTCCCTGTGTGCCAGGGCCGCGGTATCTCTCACGAACAACCCGCAGCCCAAGCAGACCCTGGCCCTAAAGGGGCCCCTCCCATGTTGCTGACAACTCTTCGAGGAGCGCGTGGAACAGAACGCGCCGCCGACACGGGCCTGTCGTCCCTAAAGACGTATGGACGATGAGCTACCCACACTCACCGCCCACAAGCCCGCGCCTACGGTGGTCGGGAGTCATCCCTTGACACCCGGCGCCCGTGGTGTCGACCGGTACCAGCCCTGCCGCGACGGCTGGGATGAGCGGTGCGGTCTCTTAGCCGCTCCGCCGCCTCCTTCGCTAGCATAACGGCTTCACAGAAGGAGGCGACGGCATCCCATTCTCCCTCGCTCCGGACCATGGCCTGGATCAGGGCCGGACGCGAGAGGTCGCCGCCGCCAATTGCCGCTGTGAGGACACGGCGGTGCTCCGCCCAGGCAGAACACTCCTCCACCGTGTGCTCCACCGTGTCCTCAGGTCATACCTCTAAAGTATGTATTATTTATCTTTATTTGTCGAGTACTGTTGCATAGCTAGCAATATTGAGCGAATTCCTTTCTCAATGATTTTCGCTAAATTCAAAATAGATTCATACTTTAAATCTGATGTTTAAAATGCCAGTTATTATAAAATCAGTGAGGAATAGCGCCAGTCAAGGCGGACTGGTGTATGATGGAATTACACTTAGGTAAGAAAGGTCGCCTGTAACAGATTTATCTTACATCATTGTATTGTAAGTTGTAATTTGTTTTAAGTAAACACTTAACCGTGGGAATATAGTTTATAGATTTCATCTTTTATAACAAGAATCAAGAAATACAACTTCCTTATCAAGTTGAAGAAGCAAAGTCATCTTTTTTTTATTATTTTAATCGAAACATTTTTTCTACTTCGCAGTGTCTCTGCCACGTTCCAAATCATATGTGCTCTTTGCATGACGTTAAATTAGCCATTAGTCAACTGGATAAGGGAAAGTTTATCTTCTATTTTATTCATTACCATCATCGTCAGCCTTTTTAACGTCCCACTGCTGGGCATAGGCCTCCTCTCACATAGAAAAGGTTTAACTGTTATACACTATGCTTGCTCAATGCGGGTTGGTGATTTCAGACATTATAGTCCAGGTTTCCTAGAGATGTTTTCCTTCCACCTTTAATGAGTCACTAGTGTCCAAGATATACATACTTAAAAGTTACATTGCTATTTGCCTGACTTGGAATGGAAGCCGCACTCTCGTACTTGACAAGCTAGTGCTTTAACCACTAGACCAACACGACAAATGTACCACACTGTTTGATTAAGAGATTTTCATTTTATTTGATTTACTGAGAGTTCTTCAAGACATTTCAGTGTTTGTAACTGAACTTTGAACTATAGCGTGCGTGACTCGCGACTTATAAGTTACATGATGGATGACAATCTACAAGATTTCAGAGCAACTTAGTGTAATATGCGACTTCCTATGATATAATCAGTCTGGTATCTACGTTAGACTTAATTAGACTGGCATACAATAGCCTTGGCCAGGTGAATTGTATACTAGTTTACAGATAACGTACGAATTAGATAAATACGCACGTATGGCTAGCTGTTACGTCTAAGATTAAGGTACTTATTAATAATATCCCGTGCATCGGAGAGCACGTAAATGTCGGTCCTGCGCCTGATTTCTCTCCGGTCGTGTCGATTGTCGTCCCACCGGACTATGAGAGTGAGGGAATAGAGAGTGCACCTGTATCTGCGCGAATGCTTGGGCACAGCTGGCTGATCTCCATAAAAGGGAACGGCCGCCGTAGTCGACAATCGGCCTGTTCATCATCATCAGGTATTTATTACTTATACCTTTTAACAGCGACCTTATACCTTTTAATAGCGAGGAATACCATATCATTCAGGGCTGCATATTTGAAATAGTTACCGCGGCCCCGGAACAAAGGACTCCAGAAGAATTAAGATGGATTTTGTTCAGAAAAAGTTTGACATTCCCTCTCACTGCACCCGCAGCGAGAGGGGTCTATTGATGATTTCCCCACTTAAAACTTACTATACTGAAAACAAACGAACTTGCTCATATTTTTTTCAAATTAACAGCTCCATAAATCACTTCAATTTCACATTCCATATCATAGGAAAACATAAGCTGCCCTAAGGTGGAATTACCACAAAGCAGTGCTTAATAGCGTACGTGAGAGAGAGTGGCCGGCCGCCCGTCACGGTCTCTTTGAACCCACAATTAACTGATATTGTCAATTACTTGTATGTAAGTGGTGCTAAGCCTAAGCACCAAAATTACTTATAAAAGTGAAACGTAACACTTAACTACAGACGTAGCGAGAAAAACAAATTTAATTATTAAATTGAATATTAATATTGTGATGGTCATCTAAGATTGAGATCTTGAGTTTGTTTTGGCGTTTCTTCTCAAGGCAGTCAGTTAGGAAATGCCGATCTCATCTCGTTATTTTATAAAAAAAATGTGTTGACGTGTAAAAGTGTTGATCTCAACCTATTTGCAAAATAAATATCATTTATCATTGTAATAATGTTGGGAACTTTTTGTGAACTCATCAGTTTTTTGAGTAATTTTTAGGGAGTGCAATCACTGGTTAAGTTTTCTTTAGGTATCATACACTCAACGTAGTTGTATCGAAAGGACAAATAAGACTATATTCATAACATAAACTATTATAGATTCTTTTTTAATCTTTACTAATATTATAAAACTCAAATTTGACTGTAATATTGCTTGAATGACGCAATAGATAAACTTTTTATCGAGGAAGACTATAAGGCTTGCAGTTATAAGTTATCCAGATACGCAGAGTAGGTAGTTCACACAGTACCTATACGGTTGAATCCGCTGGCGGATAGCCAGTAAAAAAATAGGGACAGTTTCACAGGTTACGGATAGCCACTATTTACCAGTTAAATTAAAAAATGGAACAGAATTTGTATGTAACTATCTGCCAGATAAACTATCTGTCATCTGTATCTGTATCAACTTTTGAAACTGACCCTAAGTATGTATGTATGTTTTTAACGGTTACCAAAGTTATCGACGATCGTGAATCATGCCTTAGCGACCGTTTCTTCGTCACACGAATATTACAAGAAGGGTTCGTGGCTAACGGACAGGAAGCACGGACCAACGCACGCGCAACCCTACAGCTTTCATATAACAGGTGTACTTATTTAATGGTTTTGTACTGGTATGCGGTTATCAATCTTATTTTGAACATGATAGTGTTCAATATGTAAAGTCGGATTATCCCCGAAATTACTCGAGCGAAGAATAAAGTACTTACACATTTCGCTCGACAAATTTTGGATCTTCAAGTCATTTATTGTGAACTTGATCTGGTATTTTTACTGTACTGACGCAAGCAGGTCAACCTACTGGAATTTGACAAATTTTGCCAACCGAGTATTAACCTTCCGGCACTGTGATACGGTTGAAAATCTGTATAATTTTGAAAGATTAAGGTTGATGTGTTGACGTCTGTACAAAATAACATTGAAATAAGCTTTTTCATTGTAGTTTTACGAATACAGGAATTGCGTGTCTAACAAAACAAATTACCCTATTATCCCGTAATTGTACAAGTTAGAGATATACGCAGATAATTTTATAGAAAAAACTACAACTGGCCGGAAGGCTGAATGGATTCAATGGTGAACATAATCAAGAGGCATCCTGTACGAGATCGCTTACATCAAGATACATTACGAATGATTGAATCGAAACTGCTCGATGGAATGCCGTCATTTTTTATTTTTGTAAAGTTCGAAACTTAGATAATCCATGTTGCTAAGGCCGCTGTGGGTTGGCCCGGGCATACAAAGACCTTCAGAAAGAACATGGTGGGTTTTAATCAGGAAGAGTCTGATACTCCCTTCAGCTGCAGCCACAGCGGGAAGGGTCATTTGATGATTTCCCACGTCAAAAAATAGATAATCTACGTTCTATTACTCGTACCTACATATAACAGATGTTACATAAAATGAAATAATTGGTATGATAAAAGTAGCCTATAAGTTATTCTGATGCTTATTCTATATAACTGGCAAGTTACATCAAAGTGCATTCAGTAGTTTTTACGTGAAAGAATAACAAATGTCCGTCCGTTCATCCATAATTACCAATTGTCGCGGTTATAATATCAGTAGGATATTTCGTTTTCCTAATCAAAGCGAGGTAAAATTTGAAAATATTAGAGAGTAATTTTCTTTAACAAATTATAATCATGATTATAAACCTACATTAGAAGCTAGCCGACCCAATACCACACATATTAAAGGCTCCAATCACATTCCTTCACGCAACCTTAATATTTCTAATAGAATCGATAAAAAAAACTCAATTATCTTAAAGACAATATAATGTTAAACAAAGAAAAGCCTGCATTATTATGATCGTGCCGTTACATCGATTTAGAACGATAACAATCGAGATCGATTTACCTCTCGATTCACGATATGTGTGGCGAGTATTCGTGTCACAATAATACAAACATTTAAATAGATGATCATGTAGCATCGCGTGTTATAGATTCCGATTTCAATTAGAAGTGAAATTTAGGAAAAAATACCTGCAAAGGAGAAATCTGTAGGTACTTATATGGATAAAGCTGAAGAGTTTGTTTGTTTGTTAGCTTGAACGCACTATTCCAGGAACTACTGGTCCACTTTGAAAATTTATTTCAGTGTTAGATAGAGGAAGGCTTCTCGATAAATGGGAAATATTTTTATCTAGGTGCACGAAGCAGTTCCAAATATTAAGCCCATCACTTAAAAGAAATACATGTGAAATCATGACATTTCAAATTCTATCTACTCAAAATATTTAAATATGTAGGGGAGAATTATTTTTCTTGCTTGCAATTAAACACTATAATTGGCAATACTGAGGTAATGATAATTATGAGTCAACAAACTTCTAAATAAATAATAAGTTAGACATAGTTATTAGGTTATTAGATATAAGGTTACATTTTTTTTATGTTTGCGACTGAAGGAGTGTATGTCTATGGTCATGAATAAATTTATAAAAAAATAATAAAATTAAATAATTATGACCAAAGACTATAGAAGAGGTCTAACTCACAATTTGTCAGAGTTTTGGCGCGCACATGATGTAGTTCTAAACAAAACAAAATATTTTATGTATTCACAAAAACACACATATAAGTATTTCACACGGCATCGCTAATTCATTTGCTAAACCGTGTCGGGTGTCCGGCAAAGAGGAAACGGAACCACGGTCCGATTAACTTGCGATTGTCGCCGGCTCCGTCACGCAGACAATTTGCTATCATCGGTGCGCATTGTGAACAGTCATCGTTATTCATACGTGGCTCATGAAGTAATTTGCTATGGATTAAGTAACTTACAACTTATATTGATGGGCAAAGTAAAGGGTAAACTTCGTTGGGAGGCGTGAGAATTTATGGGCTAGGAGTTCTGGAGGCTTTGGATCTTTAAAGAGTGACCCCCAGTACTTAATAGAGAGCTACGAGATTGAGAATAATACGAATAAGTACAGACAGCAGATCAAGCCACCTGAATCTGTTAAATTTAAAATATTGGCTTATTTTAAAACAATATGGTTATTTTCTGTAATACAAACTATTTGTTTACCACGCACGTATGTACTTGCTAGATTTAAAAGTGGAGTCATCGACACCTTCCTGTATTGAGATAAGGTTGAAAATCTATTAAAAAAGTTACAGATTGAGGTAGGTAGATGCGCTGGCGTCTGTACATGATAAATACAGAATAAGTTAGGTACATTAACATATTCGTGTCACGGAAACTTATTTAAGTCCCAATAATTAACCTAAAACCCATGCGATTTTGGTTTACAAAAACGACTATCAACAAAAACTAAGTATAAATGACAAAGGGAAACTGGTTTACAAGACGCGAAAAAAAAAACAGAATTCAAAATTCGACCTAAACAAATGACATCTGCCAACACAATAACGTACAATAAATAGTAAGTAGTAGTTATTTGTATCGACAGCATTAAGTGCGCACACGCATATGATCAACTTTCCCCGCGGGCGGAGACTGTGACGTGTTTCACTTTTAATGCCGTTATTACATGAATTGATGTCCCTGTCATGGGATTATTATACCTTCGATAGTGCTTTCAAAAGAAAGAAGTTGTATACGGACGCCAGCATATCAAGCTACTACAATCTGTTAAATATCCTTAATAGATTTTCAACTTTATCTTTGAAGTACAGACGCCAGCACATCAGGCTATAACAATCTGTCAAATTTCGTTAATGCATTTTCAACCTTATCACTGAAGCATAAAGTTCAATGTTGATTGGGAAAATTTGTCAGTTTCGGGTAGGTTGATGTGCTTCTGTACATGGTGGGATTAGTTTGTTCGTGGTACCGGCGGTGCAAGTGATAACAGAGATCTGTCCACTAATAACGCTGGAGGCGTTCAGTTCTCGGGTATGGGTCCCTATTATATTCTCTTGAATCGGTGAGCACGTAAAGTTCTCTGAATATTCGTGTGAAAGATTATCGTTTCACCGAGCTATAAGAGGGCTCAGAGGTCTGTAAGGTCCCAATAGGGTAGTAGACGACTAGTCAAATTCAATACTTTTATAGAACTGTCAAAAACGGTTATAAAGTTAGAATTATGACGTCACAATTTTTTCACATCAAGCCATACTTATTTAACTTAAACTATCAAAAACGAAATTCCAATAGATTTTCCTTCAAAACGATAAATGCAAGTGACATTATTTTAAAATGCTTTACTAAATTAATATCATATAAGATTTTATTTTTGACCATGTCAACTACCCAATTTTACTCGTCATAATGGCTATTTACTCTTGGGTGGTCTAAGTTTGTATGTACTTTCTAAGTATATCTTGGACACCAATGACTGTGTTTCGGATGGCACGTTAAACTGAAGGTCCCGGCTGTCATTGAACATCCTTGGCAGTCGATACGGGTAGTCAGAAGCCAGTAAGTCTGAAGTCAGTCTAACCAAGGGGTATTGGGTTGCCCAGGTAACTGGGTTGAGGAGGTCAGATAGGCAGTCGCTCCTTGTAAAACACTGGTACTCAGCCGAAACCGTTTAGACTGGAAGCCGACCCCAACATAGTTGGGAAAAGGCTCGGGAGATGATGATGATGCTCTTGGGTGGTCAGTGGACACCTCCTCTCTTGGACCAAGGAAGTCGAAGTCAAAGGACTTAATACATCCGTAAATGGTTTGACATGGAATCAATACAAAGTTCACGTCGCCGGTGTTGTTAAAATGACAACGAAACCGGAAATCAGAACGATCTTAAATTTCCGACCGATGCCGATGATGCAACTGGTTTATCTAATAATTAGCATATCGATATCTGCTAAGATTGACGAACAGTTTAAATTTAATCTCACAGTTTGTAAACAACAATATTCGGACGGATTGTCAATTCGTCGCTTGCGCAATAATCGTGACAATGTAATCTTACGTATGTCAGCATCCATGTATTGTATTCTCTTGTTGATGAGTTGACAAGCTTATATCCGCGTCAATATAACACAAAGCGGTTAAAATGATGACATTCAATTTATATTAAGTGTTTTTCTTGTCATTCTTTAAGAACCTGTCAAGCTTATATTCCTGAACTTTTGTAGCTTTTTTTCGTGGTAAATCATCAAATAATCCCGCTAAGGGTGCAGCTGTAGGGAGTGACAGACTTTTATTGACTAAAACCCACTATGCTTCTTCTGGAGGTCCCTGTTTGCCAAGGTCACGGTAACTCTTGCGAAAAACCCGGCAAAGAACTTTTGCAGCTGGAATTAAAACTTCTACTTATTTAGCTTATAAAACACGCTTCAACGTATTTGGACTTAGACTTATAGACTTCCTAAACTCATTTAATCAAATATAAATTTACTATATTACAGTAGGAGTTTCTCCGAAGCCGAGTTACAAATCAAACAAAAGTATAGTAAAGAATAATCTAGAAACAAAACTGACCGCTACGTTAGATTTAACAGTTGACATGCAAATAGAAGAAAAAAGGTGTGGGACATAAATTATTTGCATCTTTACGAAAGTAGTTATATCATATCTTGATGTAATCGTGACATTATTTTGAAACAAAATCAAACTGTTTCTTCGGCATTACAAGGTGAGATTGTGTTAGGTATTTGTCTAAATAAAAAAGAAAAGTAAACAAAACAAAATAACAAAAGCGTGTCGAAACTGATGAAGAATATTGTTAAAGAATTGACTGAGTAACTTGATGCCTAAACGTGATGCCTATGATCTCAATTCATAAATTCGGCTGCGGGTTGTTTGTAAGAGTTACCGTGGCCCTAGCACACAGGGACCTCCAGAAGGAACATACTGGGTTTTAGTCAGTAGGAGTCTGACACTCGTGGTCATTTGTTGATTTCACAGGGGGAAAAGAAATCTCAGATAGTTTATCGGGACCTGACAGATGAATTTCCGCGTATGTTATGAGAATGTTAGCGATCTTTTGGGTCAACAATCTAAAATGATGAATGGATGATGACAAAAAAAAAATCCGAGTAGAAATAGGTTTTTGAATATAAATGATTAACTTTCGAGCAAAATTAGAAGCAGAAAGACATGTAAGTACCATACTAGAAAGTAACCAAAGCTTTTGTAGAACAATTTCGAATTCAGATCGTAGCAAGATGAGACATCATTACATTTTTAATTAAAGGGTATTAAGTCCGCATGAGCTTGTGTTGAGTTTGTTCTGCTCACTGGCTCGGAACTGGGATCTGCCCGCAACCACAATGCGTACCAAACTTGCGCAGCGCATATTTTTATAAAGAATAAAGTATACTTATTATTTACAATGTATCGTAGATCCATCATCATTTCTTTTAATCAAAGGATGATGACGAATACGACCCTGTTGGTGCAATGGTCACCATTCCGAATTACCGAACCGAGGGTCCCATGTTCGATTTCTAGTAGGTCATCATTTGTGTGATGATCATGCTTGTTGGCTGTGATCTGGGTAATATTTGTTAATGTTATATACTCGTATGTAAGTTGTTTATCAGTTGTGTTAGCACTCTTAACAAGCTAATCAATAGCTTACCTTGAGAGGCTAACCGACCGTGTGCGAAAAGGTGTTCCAATATCATAGGTATTATGATTCTAACACGATGACACTGATGAAATAACATCTAATTATAAGAATAGGTAACAAAAAAACCTAGCTTTATAATTAATTATCAACAATGACAAATAGCGAAGTTAGGCGAGTTCCCATAGCCCACAAAGAAATGATTGCAGTTACCACGCACCGCCTCGCCTTGACTTGTGAAGGGTCATGAGCCTGTCGGATACCTGTCGCGTGCGCTAATCGCCTAATAATAATTGTTAGATAATTTCAGTTCTGAACATATTTCGTAACAAATATTGACGCTTTGAATATATTTTATGATTTAACAAAGGTCAAAGATGATTTGCAACAATTTGAAAAGCATTCAGAAGAGGCTAATGTATTGATGGTTACGAGTCGTATAATACGCGAAATCGGTGTTACGAAATTCTTCGAAGGTTTTGACGTAATTAGGACTTGGATAGAACGTCAGAATATTTATATTGATATTATACACAGCTCAAATGAGGACGTAAGACATAATGATGAAGTCGGAAGTGTGACTGTTGAGATCAAGAGTTTAAATTAGTGAATTTTAACCATAAATCAATTTCTTTATATTTTCAATTCCGAGTTGTGCGAGATCAGTGACGTAATCTTTCGTATGTTCACTTTACTAAAGTAATATTTTGAACATAGAATGTAATGATAATTTTACTTGGAATTGAATGCAAACAAACAAGCAAGTGCATCTAAGTCGTAAAATGAATTGCATAAGAAATAGAACTGCATATTGTGTTTGTCACGAGTCGTCGTGTTGACAAAGGTAATGACAAGAAAATCAACGCGAGCGATGTACGTGCTAAGCTCATGAATAGATCGATTACACAGCGAGATCATCGACGCTGATTGGAAAGCGTTCGCGCATCATGCGACATACAAAAAAAAAGATAATGCATTCATAATCGCCAGCGTCGTATTTTCAACACCGCAGAACGGCGCTGAGTGCACTCTTTTGAAACCCCTTACAGTCAACTCGGTGAAACACGTTGACCAAACGAATATTGTAATTTGTAATGTCACGTTGCAAAATGTTTGTTTTCAAACAGCTGATGCAGGAAATCGATAGAAACTGTTGATTTGCAGTTTGTATTTACCGCTAACTGGAGCACGTAGCTTAATAACAAATTGCTTTCAAACCTGTTCACCCCGATCCCCATTTCCATCCGGAACACAACACACAAACACTTATTACCTGCGTATTCTCAGTTAGATTCTCGAACCTCGCGAGAATCTCCTTCACAGACACTTTGGGTTCCGTTGTCTCTTCGTGGATCGTCTCCATGTGGCCGCTGGACGATGAAGAGAAACTTTGAGGGCATTTCTTTATCCTTTCTGGGTTAGAGTGAGCTTTCCTACGAGGCGGTTCTGGGTCATTGCGGGTGTCAGCGCCCGAGTCGGAGTCCTCAGGGGCTGACGCGTCTGCGCTGGAGACGGCACCTTCAGACGAGTTGATGAGCGAGTCTAGGCTGGGGGCGCGGCGCGGGGGTGAGAAGTCATCACAGTCGACCTCAAAACCGTACAGGCGCTGCAGGTGGCGCCAGTTGTCGCGCATCGCGAGCGAGAGGCGCGGCCGCTGCATGGTGCGCGCGCGTGCGCGGCTGCCGAAGGACTGCGCGCGCGTCGCTCGCCACTGTCGCTGTCATCTCAGGTTGAGGTCGATGGTGACTTATGGTGGACTCCGGTTTTTATCATTATTGTTGTATTGCATATTGTAACAAATGGACGGTGACATTGATCGACCTTGGCTGTTTTATGTCGCTTGATACGTGTGAAATATGTAGATCGTGACAATGTTATTCGAATGTCTATGTAGCTATGTGTGATATTTATTGCTGATACGGCAACGTTTATTTACAGGCACTGTTCAATGAAGCAATTTTATCTCTTGATTGAAAGTTCATTAAATAATGTAGTCAAATATTTTAATAGCTTAATAATACAATCAAATCATAAAACTGATAGATACTTAATTGCTTGCGGAAAGGCCAGCAACGCCTTGAATCAAAAACTTTTGTTTGTGTTGAATTTTGAACACATGAAATTGGATATTTGAAATATTCTTCAGGGCTACCAACATCAGGCCCATACACCTGCGTAGTACCAACTGTCAGACAAATTATGATGACTGTTCAAATGACCATTTGTACCTACGTAATGGACATAACAAATGCCGTGACCATCGAGTGGAAATCTGGCAATTTGCATTCGATTTCCACGCAACCACTGAGGCATACTGAGGACCATTCACCGCCTTTCACGAGAGGTAGATGAGCAAGTACTGCGGATATGTGTGGGCTTCCTACGTACTTACTGTCGTCACTTCAAATGTAAGAACAGATTTTGAATGTGGGAGAATATTAAGGGCCAGTTTCACAGATTACGCATAGCCACTATCTACCAGATAAATTAAAAAATGGAACGGAATTGTGTGAAAAGTTTTATTATTTTAGGTACGAACAACAAAAAGCAGAATATCTAAATTTTTTGTAGACAAATATTTCAATTCCTAGAAACCAAATTAGCATATAAACTTTATTGTAAAAAACTAACTTTTATTTTTGTTATGTACCAGCTTTCTCGAGGTGTTTCGTCCGCGTCTTCAGGGAACCACTTCGCACACTCGAGTAAAAAATATCTTATATTCTTTCTTAATGAATGGACTATTTAACACTGATAGAATATTTCTAATCAGTCCAGTAGTTCCTGAGGTTAGCGAGTTCAAGGACACAAACAAACAAAATCATCAGGTTTACAATATTAATTTAGATAAGAATATTTTATGGAATCAAGATTGCCGTTTAGAACAATCTGTTTAATAATAAATTCGAAGTTGTAGTCTTGTTTCTACTACACAATAAGTGGTATGAGCATTTGGGTTCCAACTTAGATTTTAAAGCGTGTATAATATCTGTGTATTTTTTCCAACTGTTGATTAGTGTCTTCCTACATAGAAGATAGACGAGGGCCTGTAGCCAAGATATCTTTCTACAATCGTAAACGCTAGTAGAAAAGACAAGAATGTATGGAAATTACATTTTAATTCAATAAATCACGTGGTTATAATGTAAGTCGAAATGTAATTTCCATACATTCTTGTCGTTTCTACTAGCGTTTACGATTGTAGAAAGACATCTTGGCTAAGCCCCCTGAATAGATTTAAATTCTGCCGCGTTCCACATTCGATCTCTCAAACACGGTAATCTCCAGGCTAAGGTAAGCCGGCATGCAGCCTAGTAATTGATTTCAAAGTCATAAGTATGGTACAGGCAGCCCAACATTCCAGTGACGGCGGTGTAGGCGTTACATCCACTGTCATTTAGACTGGCGGGTGTAGCGGAACCTAGGTAGGCACCTCGCGGTCAGCGTAACGGACCCATTTAACGGGAGCTGCTATTGCTTCAACGTAGCCATATAGCTGAGCTAGAGGTTTTAATTAGGCTGAATAGGTGAGTTCTTTGCATAAAAATGGCGGGGTTAAATTGTGAAATTGTTGTTAAAACTTTTTTAGTAAAACTTTTTGGAGAATTTCTGCATTCTGTACTAATTTGTGTTCGGATGAAATCGCGTGGCATTGCTACGCTGGCAGTTCTAGACTAGAGAAGAATTTGAATTTGAATCAATTTTAAAGTCTTCGTTCTAGAACACGTATACAAATACTGTAGTACCGTTTTCAGTCAGCTAACATGTTCTCCTTATTATAAAGCGGGGTCTTAAAAAAGTACCGGCTTTAGTGCCAGCTTTAAAACCTATCATTGATCAAAATTAATGGTCTAAGTCTAGTACTAAAGCCGGTATTTCTTGAGACCACGTTTTGTAATAAGGGAGAAAAAGCTTGTGGCGCTATTTTTTTAAATTCTCATTTCAAAAAAATATATTTTTATTTATTGTTTTTAAGACCAGAATGAATGAGGTCATTTACTTACATTATTTCTTCTTACATATATAGGTACAATAAGCATTTCAATCACAGATAGTAAACATAGTTAGCGGTCACGGAGCCGGCACACGTCTGCTATAACACTACTTACAGTACCAATTACGTACTCATTAAGAAAGCTCATTGAATTGCTAATCTTATGAGCGCGTAGGGCTGTCAACGTAAACAGCAGGGCTACTGAAATATATGTACTAATAAGCTATCATGATGTCGTAGTTTATGTAGATATGTATGAGGGTTATTTTGAGATCAGCTCTGAATCTCAATATATAAATTAATATCAAGTTTTTATCTGATGCGCGCCTATAATTTTTCGAGGGTTATCCTCAATTTCTCAGGGTTTTTATTATTAGAAGATTGATTAGATGACAATAACACTAAACGGCAAGTAAGTACACCCTGTTATATGAAGAAAGCTTTTTACACATTTTAAACATAACACAGGTCTTACTCGCGATGAAAAAATTATAATGGCATGTACGCTACCGCTTTCATCGCGAGTAAGACCTGTGTGTTGTGTTTAAAAATATGAAGAAATAATTTTTCAAATCGGTCCATGGCGGCTTCGAGAATTCGGGTAACAACAACGGAAAAATTGCGGAAAACGCGGGAAAATTGGAGCGCTGTTTTTTTTCAGGAGGGTTGGGCAACCCTACTCCTGTATCAGTCAAACTACATAACAGCAGATTCATAAATTCTACAGGCCGCTTCAGTAACGCACAAAGCATTTTTTACAAAACAAAGTGCGCGCGTATTATTTAACAAAGTTCTTTCTGTAAAATGAGTTTAATTGCATTATGCAAGCATATCCTTATGAACTGCATCGATACAAAATGTTACGCGGATTTTTTACCGCGTGTTGATTTACTGCGCACAGGCATACGAGATACTGATGTAGCGTTATGATGCGATTTATGAAATGGACGTTGAAGAGTGTGTGCTATGTGAATGAAGCCGTAGGATTTGAGAATGTGTGAATGTTATGGGTGCATTCTGGAGGCAGGTATAGACGCCGGCAGGTCAACCTACCCGGTAAAATTTTACCAAATATTGAATATTTACCTTCGGGTTTTGTGATAAGGTTGAAAATGTATTAGAGAAATTTGACAGATTGAGGTAGGTTGATATGCTGGCGTCTGTAGGTACCTACATGATGACGGTGATCATAAAGTAAGCAGGTACTTTGAGGACTTAATAGTTCGTAATTTTTAGTTACTTCAATAAGAAAAATTTATATTAACGTGAAAAAGGTTTTTTATTCGAATTACCTAATCGTGACTGACATTGCGCGTTATAATATTTATCTATACTAATATTAGAAAGCTCATCTTAGGAACTAATGGACCGATTTGAAATATTCTTTCAGAATTAGATAGCCTATTGACTGAGGAAGGCTATAACATGCTACTAAGCATTTAATTGCGGGTAAAACCGCTGTCAAGAGCTAGTAAGAAATAAGCCTTTCTACATCTCGCACTATGTAATGTTCATATGCAACGCGTAAACGGGAATTTAAATGGAGTTTCTTATCTTAAGCCATGTTAATGCACGTCGGTATAAATGAGGGATGCCAGTGTGGGTCACGCCGGCAGTTTGTGCTCGATGCCCGTATATGCAAATCATGTTATTTACATACCAAGCTAAAGTAGGCTCTGATTAAGTTTGTAATTAAATTAAATGTTTTCATTTTATAGTGTGGATGCTGTTATACTTGTTATTTTGAACCTTAAGTGGCAAGTTTTAAGCAAAGTGTTATAAGGAGTAAGTTTTCTTTCATATACTTATGGTAGCATTTGTTTTAGAAGCAGACCATCTTAATAAAGTTTTTTTTTTCGTGGGATATCATCAAATGATCCCTCCCTCTGCGGGTGCAGCTAGAGGAAATGTCAGACTCTTGCTGACTAAAACCCATTTTGTTTCTTCTGGAGGTCCCTGTGTGCCGGGGCCACGATAGCTCTTACAAACAACCCGCAGACCATACAGACTATCTTAATAGTCTCTGGCAAATATTTTTCGTACGTTTTTTCAGTAACATTAAAAAAAAATAAGTAACAATGCCATAAGTGGATACAGCAAATAATCGCATAATTAAATTCTTTTGAAGATCCTGAATATCTAGTTTTATTCTAACATTAACTTAGCATTTAAATGTTAAAATGCAGTTTTGATGACTAGGATGAACGAGTTTACTTGACCTATAATTGACATAAGCAGATATAATGCAAGAGAATTGCAATCTAAATGATACCTAATGCTAGAAATATGATTGATACCTACAAACAATTTTAAGCGTCATTAATTTAAATTATCTTTTTGGTCACTAGGCAAAAGATATTGCATCGGAGAGTACGTAAATGTTGGTCCTGCGCCCGATCTCCGGTCCTTTCGGATTGCCGTCCTATAGGGCTAAACGATTGTGGTATGGTAGAAAAGTGCACTCTCTGTCTGTGTAAATGCTTGTGCACTATTATAGTGTGCCTTAGAATGGCTGGTTGTCTGTGGTGTTAGTCTACGAGAGTTGATTCGAAAATTACTACATAATTGCTTATATTTGCTACATATAATAAATACTTTATTGCTACATAAAATCCTGCAAGATATTAATTTAGTAAAGCATCTTAAAATAATGTCACTTTCATTTATCGTTTTGAAGGAAAATCTATTGGAATTTTTTATTAATAATTTGATGTGAAAAAATGGTGACGTCAAAATTCTAACTTTCATACAAACCTTATGCAGTTCAATAAAAGTAATGAATTTGACTAGTTGTCAACTACCTTATTGCTACATATTATATTTACTTCATAGATTCATACGGCCGACAATCGGTCTGGACCCCACTATTATTAATAGAAATATCGAGTCTATTACTAGAATTTTGCTATATTATTTGACCTTTAATATCATCAGACTTTGTAGGTAAATATCAAAGTCTATTTTTCTTCTTTTTTTAACAAGTAGGTAATTAATGTTACATAACCGTGCCACATATTTGAATAATAAATAATGAATCGAAGCGGTCTAAAGAAGAAAGTCGTAATTTATGATAAAACTCAGTAAAATAAGTGGGTCGTTATGACTTTATTGCTAAGTTACGTAATATATGGAAGAGAAGTAAATAAAGACAAGATTATCATTCCTCATTTCCATGAGATTGTATTTCTTAAGATGTAATCGTACACGGTATGATCTGATGAAAGTTCTGATATGACTCTAGGGAGCACTGGCTAGGTAGCAAGGAGGATCTAGTGACATAATTACTCAATTTAAACCGGTATTTAAAGGTCAAAAAAATTGTTCTTATTTTAGTAATAGTTATATCTAATTGGATCTGTGATTCAATTACTAGGTACATATTTTTCTTTTTCATTATTTCCTTGTGGGTTTTTTTAATAACTCTTTGCGTTTCATGGCCGCGGTAGATATTAAATAAGACCAAGCTCGTAAATCAGTCAAATATTTAGGGAGGTAATTACCAGGCATCTTCTCATACAGACAAGGAATGAGCGTTAAATCACTACGCTCACTCAAAGCGGATTGGCGATTTCACACTTAAAAGTTCAGGTTTCCTCAAGATGTTTTCCTTAACCATTAATCAGTCATTGATGTCCAAATAAACTTAGATAACTTACATAGGTACGTGCATGGTGCTTTGATCACCAAGCCACCACGACTGTTGTTAGGTATTAAATTAATCTATGACACAATGACGTATTACACAAATTAATCTTGGCAGCAGATTTAAACGGAGCGATGGAGACTGATCTTCAATGCCAATCTTCAGGTCACGCGTGGTGGTGGAAACCGATGCAAGAACGATGAAGCAAGTTCAATTATCCTTAACTCTAAGGTGAACATACCTGTGTGTACTGCAGCGCGTATTCCGCTATAAGCGCGTGCGCATGATGAGCTAACGGCACGTGAAGCGTCAGCGGCGGCTCCCGCGAAGATGACAGCTGGAGGGAGTGCGGCGCTGAGGATGATGCGCGGAGCCCGCTTAGTGATAGCGAGCGGCGGATGGTGAGACCGGCCGGGCCTAGGAAATTTAGGCAATAAGTACGGTAGAGTGGAGTAAAACAGTATATTGGCGCGTTTGCAGCTATTTCGCTTCGCAGATGTTTTACTAATTAAATCTTACACTGTGTCATGTGTAATGTAGTAGAAGAAAATCCGAACACTTATAGTTAACTTTTAAATAAAAAAAACCCTTTGTCTACCTATCTTTAACCAAAAGTGCTTCATGGAAGCATTGGAAGCCTCATAAAGTCATTTAGACCTGAGGCTCAGACCCTCTTACTTGTTGATTCACTCAGTACGTGCACATTGGATCATCGCCATTTTATTACGAGCATTACCTATTAGCAATTACCTTTAACTCCAATAGTAACAGCGTTATGTGAAACCGCCAGTACAGCGTTCTCTCCGGGCGGTACCCTCGCAGCGAATAATCTAGCGAAGTAAAAAGGCCAAGAGCGGGCCATTTCCACGGCCTGACGCTTAGTGGCCGCGCGTGCGGGCGCCGCGCCCTGCGAGCGCAGCCACGCCGCCCCGGCGCGACGCTCGCTCGCGCTCATGCGCAGGGATGGGAGCGTCGAGTTTATGTCGTGGACAATCTGGGAAGAAGGAGAAACATGAATTTCATTATCATTATCTGCTTAGTCTCTCGTCAACATTGTTGATATCAGCCAGTCTGAGCGTATAGACCTATACTGAGCGACTGCATATATTTACTTCCTCAAAGCAGTTAGGTACTCGCCAACAGTATATGCCTGGATAAGACTTTCTGGCTTTTGAGCACCAGAGATATGGATGTGTTAAGTAGTGTATAATATATCAACTTACTTGTGCATAAAGTAGGTCTAATATGGCTGGGTCGTTGTAACTCTCTAGCGGCGTGAACACTTCCTTGCGCACGCGCAGCTTCCATGGGACTCGACTGTACGTGAGGAATGAGCGGTCCGATGGCAGGAGAGCTGCTGGAGCGGGCACGTCACCTAGACATTAAAAAAATTAGATGAATATGTCCAACTTGAAGTACTAAAAATATATGGGAAATACGTTCTGATACGTACGTTCGATATGTTCAGTCCTGTCAGTGACGTGAGTTGACACGGAATGTCGTCGCTCCGCCTCCATCTTCCTGTCTCTCTCCTTTTGCGCCATGTGCGTCTTGAACGTAGCTCTTTCAGTTCTCTTCGCGTCACTATTCTCTTGAGGGAACATAATGTCAGACCTCGGGCTTTCTCTCGCTCTGCCTACAAGCATATCCCGAGAATTCTTCCTGCCATCAAATCTCTCAAAATCATCGTAAAATGGAGAGCGCTTGCGCTCAAACGAATCTTCAATACCATTCTCTTCTTTCCTTCGCTCGGCTCTCGTCGTGTGTACTTCGTAAATCTCCGACGCTTCTCGGCCAGAGTAATTGTCTCTATCACGACGGCCGGTCGTATCGTGTCCAGATTCCGAGTCCCATTCGTCCCGGCTTTGCCCTCGGTCATCGTAACTTCGCACATCAGATTCATCACCCCAGTCGTTAACTCTCCGTTCAGAGTGACGCCTGTCGGCTGTGAGGAAACGAGTGGCCAAGTCGTCACGAGACGGCGGAGGCTCGGACTCCTCTCTGCGTCGCGAGTTCCAGTTAGCTAAGAAGGCATGACGATCGTCAGCTTCTCTGTTCTGATGAACTCCGAATGTGTCCCGGTCGCGACGCAGTTGTGCGAAGGTTGAAGATGCGTCGGGCGCAGGTGGAGGTGGCGCGGGGCCAGCTGGTGGTGTTGGTGGTGACATGGGCGGGGGAGGCGCGGGGCCGGGCGGTGCGGGGGGCAGGGGCGGCGGCGGCGCATCCCAACGTGCCCCACCTCCTAACTGACGCTCCAGCATTAACTTTCTAGTGTCTTCTAACTTATTGATGGTACGCGGCGTTTCTGCTGCAGAAGAGGTGCTGCGCACAGAGTGATTGGCTGTGACTCTTTCTAACCTTTGTCTCATTTCTGAACTCAACTTAAGTTTTCCAACGCTGCCCGGTGAAGGACGCTGGGCTCCGATCTCGAAGCTTCGCCTAGCAGTTCGTTGGTTCGGCGCCTCTCTACTTGGTGACACCACTGGGCCGTCAACTTCAAACTCCTCCCATTCGATGCCTGGAGTTGTTTCTGACTTAGATCGCCCACGTGGGGGTTCATGTTCCATGCCATTTGACTGTGATTGCGGCGTATGCCGTCTCTGTATCTGACGCAGTTTGAATTTGGTAAAATCTTGTGCTTGTTCCTGACCCACTGCATCCTTTGGTGGGGGCCATCTCCACTTACCGATGCGGACAGTTTTCGCCCGACCATATGGGTCTACAAATCCCTTTATTTCGAGGGGATCAGTCGAGTGAAGTGGAGGAGGCATCGGTGGCGGGGGAGGGGGCGGAGCTCCCGCGGACATACTCTCGTTGGACTCTCTTCGCAACTTCACCGCATTACGCGGCGGTGAATGGACCTGTGCATGTACAACTGTTGACGCTCGAACCGGTGAGGTGGGCTCTGATTCAGAAGGCTCGACTACCTGACCAGCTAAAAGAGTTTGTAAGGCTTGGTTCTGGGCTAGCAGTTGCTGTTGGATCTGCAGATTCTGTGCCATCGCACTTTGAAGGAATGCTCTCTGCAGATTCTGATGATAAGCATTAATATCGACCGTACCGGGAGGAGGAAGATGAAGTCCTAGTGCAGCGGCTAGAGCTTCGGGAGTGGACGGCATCGTTGGTGGGAGTGGCAGAGCTCCGAAACTTAAAGTGGACGTGTTAGCTGAGGCAGCTCTTGGAGTTGCTCCACCTCCTTTTATGGCACCAGTAAGACCTTCCCCATCAGTAAGACGTTTCAAACTGTCATTCATAAATATAGGATCGAAAAGATTCGTGATATAGTCATCGACAGAGTCCACACTGGACTCCTTCCTACTTGTTCTTCCCTTTTCCTTATCCTCTTTTCCTCCACCCTTAATGAGGTGTTGGACTTCTTGGACATTGTTTAAAGTTTCAATTTGTTCGTTGTATTCGCAGTTGAGGACGCTGTCGATGAAATCGCTGTAGTTTCTGCCTCCCTTGATGCTGGCGGCTAGAGAGCGAGCGTCGGACAGCTCGTCAATATTAGGGTCCAGCACAGGGGAGAACAGATCGTCTAGGAATTGATCGACGTCGGATGCCTGGCTCGGAACGCGGACGCGACGCACGTGTGATGCAAGACTCGGTGCTTCAGAGGTGTCTGACATTGCTGATGACCTGCAAATACAATTCATATAGAACATCTATTGCAATGATATATCTAAATTTAAACAGATGCAAGAAAATACACGCTTACCTGACACCACCGAATTCCGAGCTCTTCTCAATATAAGCGCGACTGGACTGCGAGCCGGCCGGCGCGCGCTTGCCGGCGTACTGCGACTTAATGTACCGCGACGGTACTGCCCTCGATCCTGTTCCATACTCCATTTCCATCCCTCCCTTACTGCTGGCCACACTTGGAGCTCCTACTAACCTCTCCACGGAGTGATAGCGGTCGTTCAGTCTTGATTGAGACAGCCCTAAATCGGCTAATTTGTTCGGTGGCGGCACAGGGTTGTCGCCTAGGAGATTATCTAAGGACCGACTGCGGACTTTGTCGGAAGTTTGTTCGAAGTATCGTTCGTTTAATGCTGATTCCCGAGATAGTACATCATGGGAAGTTTTTCTGGAATATTCGTTGCTATGCTTAGAGTAGTCGTTGCTATGCTTATATTCGTTGTTATGTTTGTTATATTCGTTGTTGTGTTTCGTATATTCGCTGACGTGCTTAGAGTACTCGCTCGTATGTTTGCTTGTGTGCGTGTCCTCGCGTTTCTCTATATTCCAGTTGTATTCGGAGCTGTCTTCGTCGATGATGGAATCTTGCAACATTCGCGGTATGCTTGGCGACCGAGATTTTGGTGGCTCCGGTGGTGGGATCTGGGGGAAACATGGCATGTCATAATTTTAATCATATTAACTTTATTACAAAATTTCTTACGATGCAAGTACAATCAATATTTTTATATTGTATAATAAAAACAGTTTTTAAAAGGTAACGTTTATAAACATGTAGTGTTTTAGTTACCTGTGGTCTAGCATTCTTATCGGTATCGACGGAGGAGGCTCGTGGCGGCGGCGCGGGCGGCGACAGTCGCGCGGCGGGGTGGCCGGCGCCGGACGCACGCAGCGGCTCGGGCCGGGCGCCGGGCAGAGCTGCCCAGGTCTCGACCTCGCCAACAGCGTCCAGCGCGAATTCACAGCCCGCCCATTCTATAGCAAGGTGTTCAAATCTTAGCATTCAAATAAAAATCACATCGGACATTAATGGAATTCTAAAAGTGATTAAAAAGAGAAGGTGGTGGAAGGTGGAGTGTAGAGTGCAGGCAGTTTGAGGCTGAGTAATACCCTGTCAGTGGCATACAGGGATTCCTTGCTCATTCTTATACTTTGTTAATCTTCAAATGTCATAGTTCGAATTTACAAGTCAGAAAAGCTGAAAATCAGTAGCATGCAGGGCTATCGTGTGACTAATAAAGTTTCCTAAATCAAAAAGGCAGTCGTCAAAAGACCAGCCATTAGCGCCACTTACGCCACCAACTCCAAGCACACTCAGGCGAGACTATGTTCGCATTTTAAAGTTTCATACCAGTGAGCTGTCCATTATGTTCCATAGTAAGCGACCAGCCCGTCGCGTTGTGCTGTATGCCAGCGGCCGCGAGCGCAGCAGCCGCAGCGCGCTCGCACGATGTCCACGAGTCTACGCTCACGTGTTGTACTGTGTCTGAAGGAAGAAAAAGGTATGTAAAGTATGGCGACAAGACTGTATGGTACTAATGTACAGGTGCCAGCACGTCAAGCTATCCAAAACTGTAGAATTCCATCTCTAAAAATTCAATCACAATCAACTTTGAACCATATTTTCCAGCGATAAAGTCGAAAATCTATTAAGGAAATTTTACAGGTTGTAGTAGCTCGATGTGCTGGCTTCTGTGCAATGCTATGTATTTAAGTCTTACCGTCGTAAAGACGGAGAGGTAAGGCGGGCTTGGCGTCGTTGTGTGCGGCGCGCCACTCTAATAGCGTAGGCGGGCAGCGCCGCGCCACGCCCGCGGTACGCGCTGCGGCCGCGCCGCTTGAGCACAGCGACCGTAGCAACTGCGAGCGCCACGACGCCGGCGCACGTTCAGACACGAAGCGGACTAGGTATCTGACAAATAAACGCATTCATATTGAAATCTGATGGAACATGTAATTACAAATCCATCAGATTTTAGGGATGTAGGCAGTATGATAGCCGTTCCCGCGGTTACCCATGCCACTCGAGGGAACCAGTAAGGAATAAGTTAAATAAAAGATTAAAAAGCCTACAACTGTGCATCAACTTAAGTTAATTTAGAAACACAATTATACCTAGTAACAGTAATAAATCATTAAAAGCTTTTGATTGAGACTTGAGTTTCACAACTTTACCAAAGTTACTTGCCAATAAAAATAGACTAGTGCAGTGTAAAAATATTCAATTCTGATTTTTTTGCGTTCCATAAATTTTAATTAAAAAGTACTAACTTGTGCAGCGGCGGTCCTGGCTGGAAGGCAGCGAGGCAGTGCGCCATGAGCTGCCACACTCGCTCAGAAGACGTGTCGCCGCTGGCCTGGTTGCACACTTGTACGAGCACCTCGTCCCTGAGACCGCGCGACGACAGCCCGCGGGACGCTATGTAGTCTGCTAACACCTGAATAAAAGAAAAAAAAATATAGTGACACGTTTTTAGTTTTTGTGATAAGTTAAAATATCAAGATAAAAAAAATATTAATTGATCTTTTTGATCAGCAAAATAGATTGGACACGTTTTTTTTATTTCTACAGATTAACTAATAAAAATGAAGATATAACAAAAAGCATTTCACATTACGTCACTCTTCGGTACAAATTTTACCAAGTAGTGACGTCACATGCTCCCACTCTAGAAACTTTAATGCCTTATATCTTAGTCAGTTTCTGTTGTATTGTTAAAACAAAAAGTATGGTCTAATTACTCATAGAATGACTTATTTTTATCCATGTTAACTTTGCCAAAATACATCATCAGTTAATGTACTATAATTAAAATATCTTTAGCCATATTACCTTCTGCCTGGCTTCGTTGCCAGCGGCTGTTTCGTCGCACCACCGGAGTATAAGCTTGAATGTAGCAACTGCATCGTTGAAGTCTTGGTCCCTGAAATCACAATAATTATTTCTAATACTTTTCTTAACGACACGGTAATGGGCGACAAGATCTGGATGTTATTTTTATTTCTTTTATGTAATAAATAACAATAACCATGAAACCGAATTTTCAACATTCCCTACAAACAACATCGGGATCATGCCGACACCACACATCAACTACAAGCAGCAACATATGCGAGAGCAAACAGCCCGTACAGTTACTAATATTTTCGTTGACAGAATGTCCTTAGTAAAGAATTGGTTTAAGTTCGTCCTGGTGATGGTAGAACAGCTACAATGTCAGATTTTGGCTGACTGAAATATATCAGGGTGCCTTCGTGACCAATAAAAAAAAGTCATTAACAAAATTTTAGGATTAAGGATACAAACCTGACAGCAGCTTTAGCCAAGAATGGCCTGGTGATAGGATGTTTCTTCGGACTCAAATGCCCTCCATCAGCGAAGTATACAGAGCTGAACTTTGAGAAGGCGAACTGCTGCAGATCTCGAGGAAGCTGCACTCTCTCCTCTTCCGCGTAAACGTCACCTGCCACCTGTGGACCGGAATTTTGTAATGTAGGTTTTTTATTTCGAATTTTGTCGTTAGAAATTTTAGCAAAAATATAGTCTGACTAGCCAAGTTATTTCAAAGTAGGTGTATAAATAAAGTGTTTCAAGAAATTTTTACTATTACTACATATGCAAGTTGTTGTAGATCTTAAGCTGGCTTTCACTTAGAAGTTAGTAGTAGGTAGATTTTTTAATGTTAACTTCTCCATACCTTGGCGAGGTTTCTCTCGGTGTGAGGGGGCTGCCACTCGTCAAGCTTGGACAGTATGAAGGCGAGCTCGGCCGGCACCTCCAGCACTTGCAGGCTCTCGGCCTTCGCCTTCTGCGCCGCTTTCTGTTCGGCTGCCCGACGTCTACAGAACGTAGAGAAGTTAGCAAATTATTATCAAGTATTTGTCTTCATTTGTATGACATTTAAGTGTGTAAAACTTTGCAATATAATCGGAATTAAATTTTCGATATTGTATCGAAAATTTAATTCCGATTATATTGCCTAATTGAGGTCTGCATAATTGCTCCCCACTGAGATAATTTTTGTTTGGTATTTCAATGTTCGTTATACCACTGTAGGACTGTAGTCAGGTATAAATAACGACCAATCTTTATAATTTAATTTAAAATTAATTGAAATCACTACACACTATATTACAGAGCTCATTAAAATCTTACTTAGCAGCCAACTGCTGTGCCTCAGCGCGTCTCCTATGTTGGTCCTTCAGCGCAGCGAGCCGCTTGCGCGCGCGGCGGCCGCGCACGAGCGCCTGCGCGCGCACCACGCCGTTGCGCACGCGCACGTAGCGCCGCCGCGTAGTAGCGCCACGCCACCATGCTTGCAGCCGCACTGTAGCGTACTGCACTTGTTGGTAACGTTTCCTGGATACAAGTTTAGTAAGAAATAAAAAAATAAAAAAAATAATAGCCGTTCAATCAAAAAACTTCGATGACGTTGTTCAGTCAAAGGGCTAGCTGTTTAGTTTAAGAGCTATTTTAACCAGTTAGCTGCGACATAGTGTAAAATCGACATAGTGGAAATTGGTCGCAGTACTTTTGCCAAAAAGATCAGTGTTATATATCGTTAATTGTTAAATCATACCTGGCTAAATATCCTCTGATATGTGCCTGCAGCTTCGTAGCTGCAGCGCGGAGTTTATCAGCTCGCGCTCGCTCCAACGCCCGGTGCAACGCTTCCCTTATGAACACTCGTGCCGCGCCCAACTGGTAATCAGCACCAACTGTGGAATCACATGTATTTTGTAAGAAAAATTATAAACTTTCATATACTAGCGTTCACTAAATTGTTTACGATCACATTAATATATACGTAAAAGTGAAAGTATGTGAATGTGTGTGAGGGTTTGTGTGTGTGTTTGATTGTTACCTCATCTCGCCCAAACGGCTGAACGGATTTTGGTGAAACGGTCACGTAAATTCAGACGGTCTCGAAAATATCATTGCATATTGAAAAATAACACAGGAAATCATAAACGTACAGAATATTGAGAGATAAAGGTAGTTAGGAAATAGCTAAAACCATAATCTAGATGATTCTATATTAACAAGAAATAACTCACATAGAACCATAGCTTCCAAAGTGAAACCTTTTTTCTTGACCCGTTTCCAAATCTTGCCCATTTCGACCAGCACGCGATAACATCACAGAACAAAATGAGCCATAGACCAAGCAATATGTCAGACGCGACCGCAAATGATAAAAGATGGTCAACAGATAAATGTACCGCTGCGATCAATGCGATAAACTAATTACCTAAGCTATTAAGAAAAAAACCGTTGTTTTGAAGAAATTATTCAGTTTAACAGTCAACTTTCCATAATTCTATTTAATATAGACACTGCGTCACACTGAATGCAATATAATCATAATTCCATTTTTATAATCATATTAAACCTACTTACTATCTCGCTTCTGGAGGTCTTTGTGTGCCAGGGCCCTGTATGGTTTTTAACCTTTTGACCGCCACGCTAAGAATTCATCCCAACATACCTTCAATATAGTAGTGACTTTGGAATTTTATCGATTAAATCTGACTATTAATTTTGAACTTCAAAAGCCTGTTATGTAGTTGTGACCGTGGCGTGCTGGGCAATTCTTAGCTTGTCATCTATGTATACGTGAATGTGACGGTCAAAAGGTTACTTTGGTCATGTAAAGGATCCAACTTAGTGGGCTTTTTACAATTTCTAGTCAGACATTTACTAGTCTTAACTCTGTCACTAAGAAAATAAATTAAGTCTGTGTTACGAAGTGTTGAATAGCAGACTAAATTCCATGTGCTTACCAGCACCGGTGGGTGGCATCTCAGCAAGTATGGAGTTGCAGATCTCCCGGTACGGCGTGGAACGCGATGGAGTAGACTTCAATAGGTACCTGTGAAATATTCATGTTAAAATCATTCTTAAAAAAGAATCATAGAAATTACTTATATAATGCTGTGCAATATACCACTTTTGTAAGGTCGAAAATAGACTGCACAAATGTACCTTGAAAACCAACATTACTTTTTTACCGGCATTGCTTAAGTTGAGACAATGTTAGTAAACAAGACATAGAGTACAAACGTCAGCAAGCTTTAATCTGCCAAATTTCCTTAAAAGATTTTCAACTTTATGGCTCAAGCATAAGGTTCAAAGTTGATTAGGAAGAGAGAGTTTAGGGTTGCTTGATGAGCTGGCGCCTGAACCAGCTTACTTGCTAATAATTAGAAATAGTTTATCACCTGTATCGATCCACGAAGTTCTGGAAAGGAATCCTGATAGGGTAGCCAGTTTGTCTGATCTTGATGGTGTCCAACATGCCAGTGTACCTCAACTGGGCCAGCACGCAAGGCATGTCGAACTTCATGGGCGATTTATCGGTATTCGGCTTGATGCAGCGCACGAACCATGGGTTGCATCGAGACATGGACTCGAGGAGTTGGTGGAGACTGTCTGAGAATCTGGTGAATAGACAAGAAAATTGTAATTTATTTTATTTTAAAGTCAGAAAAGGGTTGTCTTATTTGAAAACTTGACCCTTTTTTTAGGGAAACCATCAATCATTCATCATTCATCATAGGTTGCAGCTAGAGGGAGTGTCAGACTCCTACTGACGAAGACCCACTATGTTCCTTCTGGAGGCCTTTGTGTACCAGTGCCATGGTAACTTTTGCGAACAATGAAGCTCAGCGCGCGTGCTGACTTGAGCAAGGTTGGGAGGGTGACTTTATTAACATTACCATCTTTAAAATGAATTAATGGTGCATTAGCTTACCTAGCAGCCACCGTAGGGGTCCTCGGCTTCATCGTGACGAATCTCCCATTGGCGCCTCTGGGCAGCGTTTTATTGGCGTCATGTTGTGCCCTCAGCTGCGTCGACATCTCCGCTACCAGAGGCACTTCACTGCTGCATAGCAACTCCAGCACGTCAGCTCGGAGCGCGTCGCGATTCTTGTCGAGGAAACCCTCCACGTTGTACCACACTTGTCCCGCGTAGTGCTTGATCTGGAATGGGTGGTTTTGTTAGGGTATTTGAGAAGTAAATATTAATAGGAATTATAATATAACTTAGATCTGATAAAATAACTTATGTCGCAACTTTAGTGCCAAATGAGAATGATACACTCATTATTAAGAAAAATGACAAATATATATTTTTTTTGAGATAGCGGACCTAATCAAAGGTGCAGGAAAACATCTCGAGGAAACCTGGACTATAAAGTCTGAAATCACTAACCCGCATCGGGCAAGCGTGCTGATTAACGCTCAATCCTTCTCCGTGTGAGAAGAGGCCTGTACCCAGCAGTGGGACGATAAACAGGCTGATGATGATGATGATGGACCATTAGGGTTTTGAAGAAAGAAGAGAAGGTTATAAGGTAAACTATTTGCCGCTCTCGGATAACAAGTATCCTAAGATCTTTCTTAGGGTCCATGTGTACCTACTAAACTTCATTTAAAATCGGTTCAGTAGTTTTTGCGTTTAAGAAAGACATGCAGAGTTTCTTTGGCATTTATAATATTAGTAAGGCTATATCAGTGTAGTATTTTTAATATCGAAAGCAATCTACCATTTAATATTGCATTTCCGTTTGTTTAATTCCCCTATGTTTATCAGTCAGTGTGCAGTTGTTTTTTTTTACGAATAACTCGTTCCTGAGTCACTGAATAGAGTAATCATAGAGTAAGGTGTTCCTTCTATTTAATAGAGCTACGATCCCATAATAAGTAGGTCCGCTAACATTTTCTCACATCTTCAATATTCCCTAGGGATGTTTTATAAATCAGCTTTTAGCCATAATTTGTTAAATTAGGTACGAAAAGAAAATGAATTTTAATTGACACGGTTTAGTTTTTTTTTTTCAATAAATAATAGTTTCAGGGCCAGTTTCACGATGTCCGAATAGCAATTATCCACCGAATAAATAAAAAAAATGGAATAGTAATTGTATGAAATTATCTACCAAATAAACTAACTGGAACTTATTCGTAGGTGGAGGAACAAGCCCTCAAAACTGTTTAAAAGTTTCAATTTCTTTGATTCAATCCCTATAGCATCATGTTTTCTTATTCGGTCAAGTGATTCGTAAGATATATTTCAAGGATACAGATCCTAAAAATTCCTTCGAAATCCAAAATCCTTAAACAATAATTTCAATGATTTGTAAAGTCGATAATTGACCTACAGCTGTCAGTTCGCATGTGGGAGACGGTGCGGTGATGAAACGTTTGCTACCTCACCTTGAACTATCACGATACGCAAACATTTTTAGTTTTTCTACATAAATGATTCATTTATATATTGTAACTGTTTATTTCTGAGCCAAAGGTTTATTCCACAGTGCCTTTTGCTGTTGTTTTCTACCCTATACGAGAATGTATTGAAATAATAGATGTTGATCATTCAAGGCAAAAACTAATAATATGCAGTGAACTAACCAAGTTTTTTGTTCATCGCAAATATTTTGGCATATTACTAGTCTTTTTTTAGGAATAACATATGATTAAGTGTACAAATACAATATTTTTAGAACACTTTGCCATAAAAACAGTTAAGCGGTTTGACAATTTGAGTGTAACTAAGTGACTAACCAACTAACATTGTTTATTGTAAATCAATTCATTGATTTTGGTTAACCAACATGTTACACTTGATTGGTAATTATAATGGTTAAATAGTAAAGAAAACTCACTCCAAATTCACTCGCTCCTAACCTAGGTCTTGAGTAAAGTTCGTTCAGCGCGTGGTTATAATGGCACTTCTCCAGGAATGAGGCATCGGACGCGCGCGGGAAGTTACTCTCGTCGTCCAGCAGGTGCAGGATCCCCACTGGCTTCTTGCTCAGCAGCTGGATTACTGAAAGAGATCATCAATTTAAATACATGGGATTTCTTTTTTTTTATATGTTTTTTTCATATTGGAGTGTTCCTACCTGGAGAGTTATCGTTCCAAGTCAAGTTGGACCATTCCAAACGTTCTTTCTGATATTCCTGTTGTTCTAATTTAAATATGTGCTTATTGAAATAATGTTGCAGGGTTTCGTTAGCGTAGTTTATGCAAAGTTGCTCAAAAGAGTTCTCTTCCAAGTCTTCAAAACCAAAGATGTCCAGGAGAGAAATTCTGTGAGCATCGTGTAAGCCGGCGCGGTGCACTATCGAGTTGATTCGTAGAACAAGCCAGCTGAACAGCGACGAGTAGAGAGCCTTCGCGAACGCGTCTCTTGCGTCCAAAGCTTGGTCTATGGGCAGAGGTGACCTCATGCGCTCCGCCCTCGCCGCCGTGACCCGTGTGGTGAGCGCCCTAGCCATCGCCTCGGCCGGGACCTTCAGTAAATGAGCAGCCCAGCGAACTTCAGCGCCCCCGCCTAACTGCACGCCTTCTTGTCCATGACGTAGTTGCCTTCTATGGAAATATACGTTTCCTAAGTGCAGAACAGCTGCTAATACTCTGATTATATCTTCTCGTTCAGCATCACCGATACCGAGGACTTGCATGGCGCCACACAGCGCTGACCAATCGGCGCCAGCGCCTGCGCCACCGGAGTCTCCTCCTTGATTCAAATAGAAATAATGTTCAGCAGTGAGGAGACCTCGAGATCGCCTTTGTTCTTCATCTAAGCCGGCTAGTAGTTCGTAGAATACATGATAATTTCTCTCCCCGGGAGATTGTGTGACTATTCGCGATTTCTCCAATAAGTAGTGGGCTACACTCGCTCCCGCCAGAGAGCCATCCTTAAAGTACAATTCTAAAAGTTTTCCAAATCGACTAGAATTGTGGTTTTTTGGTGTTCTTGCATTTCCGAAGGCTTCCAACAAGGGAGCTGCTTCTAAGATTTGTTCGGAGACTGGAGCCCTACCGGGCGGAGCGGGGGCGACTGCGGCGAGGAACTGTACCGCTAATTTTGTGGACTCGGTTTTGCCTGCGCCGGACTCGCCGGATATGAGTATGGCTTGAGGCTGGGGAAGCGCCGCGCGCGCAGCCGCCGCTATGGCAAACAAATGTGGTGGGAGATCGCCTAGCGCCTCTGCTGCGTGGTACCTGCAAGTGACGTAGATACGATTAAATACCTTATGCCTTTCTATGTTTTAGCGATCCGAAGAATGGGCGTTGTGTATTTTAATACCTTGAAAAACACTTAAGTCTTACCTCCTTGCAGTCTGCAAGCCATACAACGCGTCGACAGGTCTATACGGATTTACGGCCACGAGTATGGAGCCAGCATACGTGTATATCAGGCCCTGTTCGTATCTTAGCTTCAGGTTCCAGAGCAGAGCTGCTTCGTGAAGGTCGTGGAGCCTCGTCATGTCCTCCACGCCGGTGGGGCCCAGCTCCTCCCGCGGCCACACGGGGTCCCCTTCATCTTCACCATTGCCCATTTGCAAGGCAAAGGTTTGAGGCTGCGAAATTACAGAATATATTAGAAAAATTCAAATTCAGAATGCAGGTCTTTGAATGTGTCTACGAGTACCTATAAGATTATTAATAATTAAGCAACCATTTTAGTTTTGGTTACCTATCCGCTTGCATAATTCTCGTAATTATCGAAATTCGAAACTTAAATGTCTCATATTTAAAAAGGGAACAGCAATACGTCATCAGCACGGAAATTATGAAGCCCAAGAGCCGTAACTGTGACATAACATAATGGCTGCTCACAATAGTATCAGGCCATCTTTCGCGACCTGCTCTACTAAGATCTTTTCGCTATCGAGATCACTTAAATTTGTTACAATTCAACGCTCGCTGCCTTCGCATATTTTCATTTCTTCACTTTGATAACCGCGTAATGGAGTCGCAATTGATTTGATTACGTCGCTATTGAGCGCCGCTGTATTGCCTGAGTGAAGGATAGCTCGGCATTTGCATACAGTAACATTTATATTACACAGCGTTGCGCTCGAGTACACATCATTAGTGATCGATTCAGTTGATTAACACAGTTCCGTTAGCTGACACTCATTTATATCGAAGACACATATTAGCAAATTAAAATAGCCATCTCCATGTCTCGCTGACAGCTGGTCATTAAGCACATTGTCGTGCTCACAGCATACTGAACAAGTGGTAGATATATCTTAAGAATTATACTTAATTATCGGTCCCAGGAATGAAGAACTGAATGGCTTTTTGTAATGAAAACTTATTCGATCTGCAGTAATGACAGGTCTTATGAATATTTTAATTGAGTGTAACTGACAACTGTATCGTAGAATGCAATTTTATTTAATTCCATTGAGGTTAAACGACCGTAACTAAATCGGAATAAATGTTTAGTTATGTTAGTTCATTCATAGATGAATACAAAGCCTACATCATGTATTAGAACTGTACGGGATATACAAATACAATTGTAGTTACATTGTTTACAAGGACGTCCAGGCACAAATCCTTTAAAGAAGTAACAGATGCAGGCAGCCATCTCCTCATACTTTTGTTTGAATTAAGCGATTTCGCGCTGCTGGTACTGGATAAATTGCTCATTTTCTTCATAATTGACTTAACAGTGTCCGGCTGGCAGCTGTGCTGTCGTCGAGACGCTAAACGAAATCGACATGCAGCGTCGCCGGAGTCGGACGACATGCAAGACTTCAGAGATTCCGGGGAGCTGAGCGGCGTCGGCGCGAATCGAACACGCATCGGCTGGCACGACAATATGTTGAAGATGAACTACGTTCCTTGCTTATCTAGATTTCGTATCAAGTTCTTAGGCACGTGCTTCTACGTGGCCTTAAGCTAACGAAAATGTACTTCATCAACATATTTATCACGTTTTCACGTTTGTATCATTGTAGCCTAATTAAATAGTCAATGCACTAGTATATCACTATTTCCGCCGCGTTCCTGAGCACTAGTTTCTAGTATTTCACAGAGAAAACCACAAATCGTTTTATAGAATTAAACGTATCCCGCAAAAGTGCGTTCCGCAGTGGTTGGCCAGTGGCAGCTAACTGATTGTACCACATACCATATTACTTAGAGAACTGTTATGGTGTAGGCTCTTAGGATAACGGCCTGCCTAGACCAGTCGAGATTAACTAATACAAGATTGCGATTACTTTAGATGACTGCTTTCTATTGGCAGCGACGATTCCAATTCTCCATGATTACTTAGAACCTATTTTCTATATATTAATATATAGAAAAAAATTGGAACTCGAAATAAGATTACCTATAGGTACTTACATAGGTATAATGAGATCGTATATGTTATGTCAAAACTGAACATAGAATATTTTTCTAAAATAATACTTGGGTCCTAATCTATAATCGATACGGAATCCAAAAAAGTAGTTTGTACGACAGTAGCTAGATGTTTTGGCCATATCGATTTCGCTGTAAAATGTAGCCTACTGCTGCAATTGGCAATCTATTCACAGTCTAGATACCGTAGATTTATTTGCATAAAATAATTAACTTATATCTAAGTATTTTGGTAGTTTTTTTTAAGAAAAGCGTTCATAATATGATTATGTCGAATCATAAATTATTATTGTCCGCTAAGACCGATGCTGTAAAATCTACTATAAGCAATTTAGCCATCCATCTCAATTAATAGTTTAATTAATCGTCACAATATTTGCGTGCAACTATTTTAGAAAATCCACGAGCAGACTAGATCTCATCGGCTAGACTTTAATGCGATTTAGATTACCTAATTGTTACCAGTTAATTAGACACTACTTTCAGTTCCTTAGGTAAGGAGGGAAGCTGTAATTTTATTGTTTTGCAAAATGAGCCGTTCATAATCGCAGACGAGGTCTTGTAGACATGTACTTACAATGTGAGATTAGACATGGCCATTAAAATTAAGAACAAGTACGAACATTCAATATCGTGTTTAGAAATGGTGCCAATAGACCGCGACAGCCCACTATCACAATAAAAGCTTCGAATTGTTTTGCGAACAATACTTAAGGCAGGTGTCATACGAGTCTACATTACCGTTAAAATGTAAACAGGTTATGAGGACCTACCTTATAAGAAATATTTAGGTATTCTCATTTTGGTTCGTCCTAAATGACTTTCACATATAATAACATTTAAGATATTTATATGACAAACAATATGAATAAAACCCAATCAACGTACTAGGCGAGCATAAATTATCAAGAAGCAGTGGAGTCGTTGAGTCAACTCTCTATCAACATTCCGCCGGCGGCCTTGCGATCAGCCGAATGCCTTTTCTCGCCAATCACGGTGGAACAATGTACCGGTGCTACCCTGCCTTTGTTTGCTATTTGCTTTTGTATTCGCGGATAATGGGACTGTTAACCAAGATTTTTGGAAGAAATGTCGGAAATAAGGAGCAAGGAGGTCGCATTGACATTGGCCGACCATGCTGCACTGAATGCAACAACGAGAAGAAAAAATAAAACGATATAGTCGTCTCGACCTTGCGCGGCAAATTGTGGGGCTACACTCTAGACCATCGGAATGTGATCTTTATTGATATACTAGTCATCAGAGCTAGATTATTTTCCCAGGTAGTATAGTATTTGATGTTATTTCAATCTCGGAATGTGTGTTATGTATGATTCATTAGAACGTTTAGTGTTTTTCTGTGATCTCACAAAATCGAAATACGATAGGAGTGACGTCTAATTTCGGAATGACACGATATGTCGATACAAAACTAAATGAAGTCATTACACATTAGAGAACTTAGGTATCGAATCCACCTCAAACAATATTGTTACGAAAATTAAGTAGCAATCAATATAGATACAATTATTATAGATATAATAAATAAATAGAAACTATTACAGTCTAGTATGATGCCATCACGTTTTGACACGGCACTGTACGTGACTGCAGTGTCGTGCCGCGCCGTGACGTAACAGCGTGCATTGCATTGTTTCATGTAGGATTGTAAAGATGCTACTAACATACTGTGAACATATACCTACTGCAGATTTAAATAACCTATCTAATCTGTCGATTTGCTCAATAGAGATAGAATTTTGACATTAGCCCCATCCCCACAAGTTATGGCAAATTTTACAGCGAAGCAATATGTCAAATTTCGCCAGTACAGGTCTTGTTGTTCGAATTTTGAAGAAGCGATAGTCTTTTGTTCAATTTGCCTTAGTACTGCTTTAACAAAGTTCTTTGTTGCTTGCATTGAATGTCTGCTTGAGAAGACGTATCATGATTACAGTAGGAGTGGGTGATCGCCCTGATTGTGGCTATCCTTGTAATTTTTAAACTGATGGGCCACCAGCTAATCGCCCCATTTGATGTAGCCCACACGTCTTGGAACCTGATCATAACCCGTAACAAACTATGATGTTTATCTCCATATCGAAGAAATTTTAACAATGGCTGAGTATGTACAGACGCCAGCACATCAAGCTACAATTTTTCAAATTTCTTTAATAGAATTTATGGCAGTTTGGATTTGGATTTGGAAAATTTGGCAGTTTCGGGTAGCTTGATGTGCTGGCGTCTGTACAAATCTCGTCGAATAACTTTGCCGTTAACCGCGTTCACTGTATAGTCGAAGTGCATGCTCAGTACTAAAAGCCGGCTTCGCAGCATCAAGGTCTGTAAGATGATATATTCTCACCTGTCCATTAAGGTGGGCGGAGACGAGCAGCACCCTGGCCGCGCGGTGCACCTCGACTAGTTCTCCGGGCAGCGGTGCGGCGGCGCCCGGCGGTTGGAACCACACCGCGGCACCCTCCGCCCATTCCGACAGGCCCCCGGAGCTCGCCATGCTGCAGAACAACTCCATGTTACAATTGTGGCGAGAACTACTTATAGTTGCTAGTCATGATTTAAGATATGTAGGCAGTGTCTGGGTGTTTCCTAGATTTATTGCAGTTTCGAGCTTCCATAATTTTACAAATTCAATCTGTTAAATTTCTTTAATAGATTTTCAACCTTATCACAATACCTGAAGGTTAATATTCGATTGGTAAAATTTGATAGATTCGGTTAGGTTTGCGTTTATAAAGAAATAAAGGTTAAAAACATGTTAATTTTCAGGTACATTTTATAAACTAGTGTTTGTTGTGCTGAAAATATTCGAAGGACGTGTATTTAAACTAAAAGTGAGTAATAAAAATACAAGTTAATTAAAATTAAGTAATCATTTATTATTCGAGGTAGTTCAGTTCATAACTTTAATTAAATACAGTCGGCTCATAACAAAACAAAACAGTGTGATAACAAGTTAACGAATAATTTCTATTCCAACTGTCACAAGTAAATCGGAGACGGTGCGCAGCCGCAGCCGCATGATGGGTTCGACTGGAAACAGATGGGAGCCGGGGGAGGGGGCTGCACGCAGAACGGCTCCAGAGGAGGTGGCTGAATACACATCGAGGGTGGCAGAGGCGGCTGGACCATGACTGGAGGTAGAGGAGGAGGCTGCACGCTGATTGGCGAGGGAGGCGGAGGTTGCACACACATGGGCGGCGGGCACGGTGGCTGCACGCTGATCGGGGCCGGTGGAGGCAGCTCAATAACCATCGGTGGCGGAGACGGCGGCTGCACCATCATCGGTGGTAGTGGCGGCGGCTGCACTGGCATCGGCGGCAGAGCAGGTGGTTGGATCATTATCTGTCCCAACGGCGGCGGTTGCACCACAATCGGAGGTGGCGGGGGCAGCTCGATCACAATGGGAGGTGGCAGCGGCAGGTCCAAGTAAATCGCTGGCGGCATCGGAGGGTTGACGTACATCGGTGGAGGACAAGGAGGAGTCACGCACATAGGAGGTGGCGGAGGAGGAGTTACGCAGATAGGTGGGATAGCCGGGGGAGTTATAGTCATTGGAGGTAAAGGTGGAGGATTAACCATCATCGGAGGTGCAGGCGGAGGAGTAACAGTAATTGGTGGAGGACAAGGGAGTTCCAACATCATTGGCGGTAGTGGGGGAGGTTGGACAGTGAGTGGTGGCGGGGCTGGTAGAGTGACGTAGACTGGGCAGGCTGGGGGAGCTGGGATGTTCAGCGGAGGGGAGCAGCACGAGCATGACGGGGCTTGCGATATGTACGGGCTTGGGGCTGAAGCGTAAGGGGAAACATAGTACTGGCCATTGGCGACATGCTGCAATAAAATAAAGTATACAAGGTTAAAAAAAAGCACGGAAACCTTCAGTCGACAATGCAAGTTAATTAAATCGCAAAAACACCTTACCTGAATAATGGCTACTAGAAGTAGCAGAAATATTTTTTTAGGCACCTCCATCGGTGACCGTTGAACTTGAACTTGTGTGAACCCACAAAATTAACGTATTTTATACCCACATGTTACTCCAGAACTGTATGCAACATCGATATAAGAATATGCAATCTTGATTACCAATTATTACAGTCAAGTAACATTTTTCGATTATCGTAATAATATGTAATCTAGTAGTACAATGTAAACGTAAGTAAATCACGTTTGAAGGTTGATAAGAAAATAACAAAAAAGAAAAACCTTTCATTGTTTGCAAAGTTATGGGAGTGACCAGCTGTGCACAGAGTGGTGCCTTGCGGGACACCAGAAGACAAGTAAGGAAGAATGGAGATTTAGAACTTGAAAGAAATGACTCAAACGACAAGCTTTGTGACTCTTAAAAAAGTAGAAGGGTGAAGATGATGAAGATAATTGTCATATCTTGAGAAAGGCTATATATGTATCACTTAAACTAACAATATAAAAGTTAGATATTCGTTTTGTTTAAACGCGCTCATATCAGATAGTCTGACTGCAAAATTCTCTGTGTCAGTTTGGTTATTAAAGATCGAAGATGTCAGCCTACTTTTTATCCAGGTGTACCAAGTTGTTCCTACAGGTGAAATCACGAGCGGCGACTACTAGGAACTAGTCATAAATAGTTAGATTTTCAACCATATCTCAACAGATTGTAAAATATGAAGTTCAAATCCCAAGATGACAGGCCGTATAACTCCAAAAACCCAAAAACACATGACTACAGATAAAAGAGAAACCTCAATTCTTGTTTATGTCATTGTAAATCACAGAATCCGTAATTGATCATAAATAAAAGTGAAGTTTTTGCAATCAATATTTTCATTGATCATCGTTCGGTGCGTTCGTAAAAGTCGATAAGGATTTATTGTGTGTTAATCTCTGGTTTTATTGTTTCATAATAATGTTTTTCTTTTTTGTGACCTGCTTTTAAGTTGTTTATTTATTATCTTGTGATGAGTTGATAAATATCAAATGATCCCTCCCGCTGTGGGTGCAGCTGTTACTGACTAGAACCCACTTTTGTTCCTTCTTGTGTACCAGGGCCGTAGTAACTCTTGTGAACTCAAACTCATACTCAAAATCATTTATTCAAACTTGGCTGTAAAACAGCACTTTTTGACGTCAAATATTACAAAAGACAGCCCCCAAAACGCCCACCCTTCACCACTTCCTATATGTTTTTGCTGGGAAGAAGTGGCGCAACAAACTCCCCAGCAAACATCACATCCCTCAGCCCCGATTATTTTATACTTCAACATAAACAAAAGTAGTTTTATTAAATGTTTTGCAGATACACTGTGTGCTAAACACAACCACGTGATCAATGACTGCATCGGGTTTTCCCTCTTACTTACTGTACATCTCAATGTCAACGTTTCAAGTGTCGTGATTGCTAACACTGAAATATGTGAACATTACCAGTTTTTTTCTTTTAATTTGAGAATTTTTCCAGTTAGATAAAGATGAAACTGAAATACAGATAATAAATATGCTTCAGAAATTAGAACTAACAACAGAATACTAAATCAATTTAGAGAATTTTTAACATGAGAACATAAAAACTGCAGACTATCTGATAGTTACTGCGTTTTCTTGAAAGCATGACGAAAGTAGGTACAGGTATTTAATTAACAACGCTTTGATTTATGATCCCATTCGTTCTATAATTACTGGACGCAATTTGATTTAGAGAACTAGAGTTAAAGTATCAAACGCAATGTTACCACGCCGGACAGACGAACTGGGAACAGGGGGTGGTTGACTGTGGTCTAGGTAGTATAAAATACACATGTGTAAAGTATATCAAGTTTATCAGTTGTGTTAGCACCCACAACACAATCTAATCAATTGCTTACTTCTTTGTGGGAAATCATCAAATGACTGCAGTCTCTTACTGACTAAATCCCACCATTTTCCTTCTGGAGGTCTGCGTGCCAGACCAACCATGTGTCTGGATGTATTGTCGCGATATACTTGAGTAATCTAAACTATAAAATCGAATTAGCTAGAAGTGTTCTCAGGTATGACGGGTGTGTGGAACACCTTTGCCTCGGAAATGATTTTCACTTTCTGTACCTACGTCACTTGACATTCTGGTGCCATTAAGGTACATTAGTGGTAGTACTATGTATGTGCTTTTGTAGAAATCTGGTCGCTTCGCTTTTCCTTGCGTGATGTGTGAAGAGGCAGCGGAATGGAAATGTGTTGAAAAGGGAACATTCTCACTCGTTACGTACTTGACAAAGAGATGGAATTCAATTAGCCTTAAATGCGTCGCCTCTCATCAATACTGTGGTAGTTCATTATCAGATATTGTAGGTTCTAAAACGTTCCTGACTGATGCTCAATTTGCTATATCGAAGTTTGTACCAGTCGTCGCTTTTACCTAAAATATCCGACCTATTTCAATAGACACAATGCCTGCATAATACACCGTACATAAACATGATAACCTGCTTTCCTAGTCGTTATCACTCGCGTTCACACATAAATATTGTCCCCCCCCTCATCGATTGTCAATTTTCATTAAAAACTTTCTCTGACATTATTACATCAACCATCCAAGATGTTGCAGTCAACGTGAACATTAAGTAAAAACTAAAATATTCCAAGTGGAATATTTTCCCTCGTACGAGGCTCATGTGTTCCGAAACTTTTTCTCTCAAACCAGACATCGCAGACAGCTGATTCAACACATTAGCATAACAATTTCTAATGTTGAACTCGTCGGCATAAATATCAAACGCACCCATGGCGACCCAAAAAAAGTTCATTGGATCCGGGAAACAATAGTCAGAGAGTCACTTCCGTCTGCCAAAGACGTGGAGCCGAACCCACCTCTTATGCATACTAATAGCTATAACCCGATCGAGTGAAAAAGGTGAGCTGTCACATAGAGCATTGAAATAACCAGAGTTCGTTTGCATTTGGTCGTGTTATCGAGCAGTTGTGTATTCTGGGTCTGCTGCGGCCTCAAGAGGTAAGGCTTTCTATGCGCACGTTCGATGCTTCCATAAGTTGATCTTGGTGTCTAGTAAATAATTAATAGGCGTACTCAATGCAAGTTAAGCCTGTTAAAGCATGTCATGGTTAGGTTAAGTGAGATTCATGTTTTTTTTAACTCCTGAGTTCCTTTTAGCTTGATGTTATATAAATGAGCTTCCTGTGGCGGGTAAAATGACGGGCAAGAAGTGTTTTAGAAAAATGAAAAAGCGAAGGTAACTGAAATTGACGAAAAGTTGTTACTAAATTAAGTGTGTAATCATAAATTGATCATTTGGCTATAACTATTATGCTTCCAAAAAGTAAAGTCGATAGAAAAATTCAAATAGGCATCAAGTACTAGTCCCTACTAGATATTATAGGAACCAATATAGATGGACACGAGTAACTTTATGTTGATGATTCATAAAAATAATATTCAAAACACGTACGAAGTGTTTACGAAGTTCAAGAACATATCGATAAAAAGTACATAGGACTACAACCTTGGCTTTTAAGTGTAGTTTTTTTTGTAATTTATTTTACTATGTAGATAGTGCAGATCCTGGCGCGATTGTAGGTATGGTATGCTGTATAGTAAAATTGTCTTGTTAAGATAGCGAGATGGGTTTTAGAGCTACGAGGAAGCTTAGAAAGTGGTGATGAAGTAAATAAACTTTATCTGCCCGGACATAAAGGGTCGGACAATCATATTAGTATTACATAAACACTAACATAATATACTTGCTTATAAGATCTCAATGATAATTACTATACATACATAATATTATAATATAATTCTACTATATGTATTACTATATCTAATTGTAAATCTTAGCTCATAAGTTTTAATTAATTAATAACAGCATCGATCCAACAGACAAACTATGTGTATAGTTTTGTTGGACATCGTACACATTATAAATGTAACATGTACCTTTTATTCAATAAATAAAATAAATTAAAAATAAATAATAAATATGAGCGTCTAGAAATTTCTGCACGTCGATATAACGTAGGATTTGTTAATAACTATGCACGTCACGGATATGAAAACCGGACAGATATAAAGCCACTCAAAATTAAAATTTGAATTTCGATCTTGCAACGTGCCTGCTACAGAAATTAATAGGGATGTTGACTAAAAAGTATTTAGTCCGCCTTTTTGATAAGTAAAAAACATTGAATAGGTTTCTTTTTACTTAGTAAACTAATAAAAAAAATATTGTGATACACGATGATACAGGTGATATGGGGCTTTTTATAAAGAACGAAATGCGACATTCTAATAAAAGCGCTTATGATGGTCATTTTCGAATCATTCAATATGACTGACATTCTAAGGTCAGAAAGTTTAGAAATTACTTGGTCTATGACCCTATTCGATTTGTGCCAAAGGAGTTCCAGGGCCACCTATACATCATCGTACTTACAACGCTAACACAGTCTCCATGAATGACGTCACTCATTTAGTCAACCATATAATGCAATCATTAATTAGAATATTGACGTAACCGATCGACAAGTAATTGAAATAGTTATTCAATAAAGAAAAAATGGCAACATTTAATTTTACCATTGCATGCAAAAACGAGGCTAAAGAAATTAATAATCGATTGAAATAGTGCCAATGCTAGCAAAAAATTGGATCAACATTTTAAAATGATTGTAAGTGTCATCGCAATATTTGCGACGTGCCTCACAAACAAAAGTGATAATATATTTTTTTTAAACACTCGATTTGCTACGTATTCTTTTTGGACCATGGAGGTAGTAAAAAGCAAGTAAACTTTTTGCTCTTTCCTCACAAATACAATTTCTATTAAAAAAGAAACGCATAGGCACAGTTTATAAGGCTTTCAATGATTTATTAGGTGATAAAGTTCGTAAAGAAATGTTAATAGCATGTGCAAATATATACTTTCTTTACTTTCGTTAGCAATTATTGTGGTCGAATGCAATTTTCAATTTCAGAATTTAAAATAAGATAAGCGCCAATTTCATGTCATAAACATGTTTTGGCCTCTAGCAAGGCGGTCCCGTTACGCTGAGTTTAAATTGTGACACGCCTCACACGTAGCTCAATGCTGGGCTATTTGCTGTTCTAGATCTTTTTAGTTCCTTTTTTGAATTTCTATCAATTCAAAATGTTGTCTACGTTTTCAAATATAGAATTATCTGACCATAAACAATTATTTTAATTTCAAACGGCCACGACTTACGTAGCGCATGCGATTTTTTCCCGCTAATTAAATGTTGCTCAACTAAGCTGTAATTAACGGATGTTATAACATAATGTAAGTAAGGAATTATGACGGTTGCGTTATATTACATCAGCAACACGGTTTATCGGCTAAGCTTAGCTCGAAACTAGTGAGTAATCGAGAGAGCGACACATGAAATGTCAAAATAGTATCGTGAAATGTCAAAGTTGACAATAGACAATGAAACGACCTTTGGGAGCATCTACTTATCATTTGATCTATCTTTCTCAACTTTACATTGTTTTACGAATCAATTTGATTCATCTATTCCTTTTCCTGATGCATCATTGAACTGGGGTAATAAATTATTATATAGTTATCATTAGCCAGCGGTTTCGCCCGCCTCCTGTAGGAACTATTTCGCGCAACCAGAAAAAAATGGATCCACGAGCTATAACACTGAGAGGATTTTTCAATACGGTCCAATATTTCCTAAAATTAACAAGTTCAAGCAAGCAAACTCTTTAGCTTATAATGTTAGAATAGATAAAGAGGCATTGAAGACTTAATATTTAGTAGTAATATATCCGAATTCTCATAACTATAGAAGCCTGAGCCTGAACTGCGAGAGCCTATGCAATGTTATAACTAAGACATAATAAAAAGTGGTACTCCGGAACCCTAACATAGACATAAAGATTGTAATGAGAAACAAATGCTTGTTTTCCAGCAAAGCGTTCCAAGAATATCGGAAAGACTATACGATTTTAATGTTTCGTCATTATTTCCTCATTTATCAGTTGACATAATCGCTCGACCTTCACCTTCGTCGTTGGCTGCATTTTTCTCAGCAATCATTTGACTTGCCAGTGCAAGTACTGTACAGGCATCTATTACAATGAAATCACCTTTAATTGGTTGCACGTGTTGATAGTTCACGATTTTATGCTAACCGCGTAAGCTGGGCTTGAACAATAGTGTTCCTATACTTAGAGGTGTACTTATCGATGTCGTAGGAAGGTATACTTAGTTCTGATGGCAACGAACCCTAACGCTTCTCCAGACAGCCATTACGTCCTAAAATTAATATTATGTTTATCCTCGTTGCTCTGGTAGTTGAGACGATATGGCTTTGTGGGTTTTAAGAGACTTTTATAAAGCAGCCCGCAGTCTGGAAGTTGGTGATTGATACACTCGTGCATCGGAGAATACGTAAATGTCGGTCCAGCGCCTGATCTCTCTCCGGTCGTGTCTGATTGCTGTCAAATCGGACTATAAGAGTAAGGGAACAGAACTGTGCGCAATACAAATGTAGCATACATTTGATCCATAATTTCAAGATGGCGATGATACCTCTGCAAAATAAATGAATGTGTTATTTGTCTTCGGCAATTTGCTTACGCTGGTGTTAAACATTTTATTGATTCTTCAAATAGATTCAAAGGTGTTTACTGTTTAGTCTACTGAGTTATCAGAAATGATTTCCAGTTTCAAATATCTTAACCGTGAATATCGTATGTATTGAGGTCCACCAACATCTTAATTTTGTTCGCGCATTCCGTCCGTCCAACGCTTGAATGGTCTTTGACTAATTCGTACCGCATCGTTTACTGATTACTCTAAAAACGTACAATATACAAGTACAATTCTACGCTTTTCTGATTCAACATATTTCGTATGAAAGTAGCAATTATCTGTGACATGATTGGCATAAATATTATTATTTTAATCTATAGAAATCTTGTAAATTGAAGTTTCCAATGAATACACAACGTGAAGAGATGTTAGCAACGAAGGAGGGCCCATTAGGGCCAACGTCTGCCTGGGCTGCGGATTGTTCGCAAGGGTTACCGCATCCCTAGCGTAAAGGGACCTCCAGAAGGAACATAGTGGGTTTTGAACAGTCTGACACTCTCTCCAGCTGCACCCTCAGCGGGAGGGGTCATTTGATGATTTCCCACGAAAAAAAATACACATTGAATAGTCACTTGGCTCACACAATTAAAGGGGACCATCTTTCTTATGAAGTAAGAAACGCATTTGAACAGCCGTACAGCGAATTCGCACGTCATCACATTATGATGGTTGCGTCCATTCCGCGTGGGTAAACAATTATATAATTTCAATATCTCCGCACATTTTCAGTTCATAATTAAAGAAGTGCAACATTATTCATTGTTAAATGTGGCGTATCTGATTTTATTTTATTGCATAAGCGTCGCTTCAGTGTGGGATTGGGGGCAGAGACAGACTTGCGCCCGAGCATCGGTGTCAGTGGAACAATAGTACATGTATACGCTGACTGGTGGGGGAAGGAAGTGTCAATAATTATAGAAAACAAACTGCCTTTTGTGTGCTCAAGTGAGAGTCTACTTATGTGCTTAGTTTTGGGAATAAAGCTTAAAAAACCACCATTCTTTTTAAAAGATCTATTAAGTATATTATGTTCTTTTTTTGAAAGAGTTTTTTGAGAGAAGTAAAGAGTTCCTATGTCCAATGTCTGGCTGTCAAAATCTGCAAGTTTAAAGCCATTACATCAGACTAAACACGTTGACGTAACGTCAATCACCCAACACACAGTAAAAGTGGTTCACGACACTAAAACCGAAGGCGCCGTCTACTGCACTTAACCTTGGTAATTGGACCATTTTCCAAACAAACCAATTTGCCTATTTTGTAATTGAATAATTTAGTATGTCGACAATTTGTGAGGCGAGAGGCGTGAAAACGTTGCGTTAGTGTTTTGTTTTGTCACGGGACAAGGCGCTGTCATGCCCAGTGCTTACAGGGCTGACTTGACAAAAACCAGTTGAACTGAACTGGTTTTTATTGCATTTTGTATTGTATCTGTTCAGCTGGTAGCTTCACAGAATTGACGAAATGCATTATAGAATCTACTAGAGACATTGTCATACAATTTGATACAAAAAGCGGTGAAAACTTGGAAATTCCTAAAAATACCCCCCAAAATACTGACGAACTACCCCAAAATACACAACTGACGAATAGAAAACATTGGTATCATTAAGGTCTTTAAAGGCGTACCAGCCCTTCAACACAACGAAAGTGTGTGCATAGTTTAAGCAAGGACATTAGTAATGATATCGAACAAATAGATCGGCTCCCGTGCCACTAATTTCATAACTTTCGAGTTACTCCGGTCTGAGCTAATGTACCCAAACCGGTATCACGGCATATCAATCAGCATACGATCATTGCGAAATTATGCCTTGTGAAATAACCAGTAATAAGCATTGTAATGACCCACCGTAACATAACAACTGATCAAGTTTATGTTTAATGGAATTTCACTAATCTTATTACACGAACTCGTTCGTAACAGCCTTATTTGAACTTCCAATGTATCGATATTTAAAATCATTCTAAATTCGAAAGATGAGCTGAAGGTGTGTTCGAAAGACGAGCAACGCTTCTAATTGTTGTATATGAACAAATATGATGAAACAGACTATAAATAACAACATGGAGTAACATAACTTCCTTTTAACAAGTCACTAATAGCAACATAATTCCTTACATAATGTTGCCGTACAACCAATTAATTCGTTAATTTAATGAAGGTTTGTGAAAGGGCCGTCCAATAACTTAATTGTGTAATTTCGCGCATGCGCTCCGCGTGGGTGTAAATAAACGTGTACGCGACAAAACAATAGACTGTGGGATGAACACATACGTTACTTTAACCTCCACGACACACAATGGCGCATTGAGAGTCAAATGTCGTACGAACAACCAACCTTACAGCAAAAACTGTAAACAACAAAAATAAACTCAATCCCAGGAATAATAAGGTTCTTGTATCAGCTGTAAAACAACCAGCTTACTAAAACCCACAACATGTTATAAAATATCTTCATTGAAACGCGCCAGCCAAAGCGTGACAATGAGCTAGGAAGGTCATGATAAAGTGGTCGATCAGGTTTAGAAGTCAACGAAGACAAGACAATGACTAATTGGTGACTCTTCGCTTTGTAATCGTATAAAGACGTTGCAGAGTGTAAACTTAGTGGAGCAGAAAAACATGCAATTGATAATAGGGATACAATTCAGAAGACACAAATCAGAAGTTTCTTTACAACTTGCGATTTACATTTGACAGCGTCCAAGGAATAAATCAAGCTATTGTTCATTGGCAAAATAATGGAAGAGAATTGCGTTAATTATGGATAAACGGAGCTTGAGAAACGTTTGCATGATACGAGTATGTCAGCATCGATGTAAATACACAGTAAAGAATTTTACAAGACAAACAAGATGTTGAGCCTGATGAACCGCAATGCGATGCGAGATTCATTGAATTGTTGATGCCGTCACGCACTGATTGGTTTATCATGCACCTATAAATAAAATAGTGTAAATTGAAATAATCACCAAACGCGTACTTATTATATCAATTCAATTGTTTACATACATTTTTAAGGGTTAGCAAATAATACGCAACTGTAGATCAACATAAGTGAGTATAAACGAAGACACGAATAATAAAGACTATCGAATTCCTACGAAAAACAGGCTTTGAAGTTTTTAAGCTGTAAAGCGGATTTCTTAACAAAAAGTAGACCAGCTAAATGAATATTATTTCTTTTAAGGAAGACCGTAATTTCATTCTGAAGCAATTATTGATATAATCTGTCAATTAAGTTTGATTAAGTTCAATTAGCAAGAGAGAACAGACTCGTGCTTAGCCAGAAAAACGAGTTTAGTCTCAAATATCAGAGGTTACTCAATATTTTAGCACTTTTCGACAGCTATCATGCACAAATATGCGCCATAAGTCATCACAAATAGGACAGGGTCAGTCTCAAGTGTGAGAATGAAGCAAAAAATTCAAAATCAAAAGATAAATCTTTTTCTCAGCAATCACAATGTACAACTAAACATGTAATTAAAGGAATATAATGCTGTACAATGGCACGAATTAGCGTAGATGTTAAAATTGATAACAGGATTCTAGCGTTTCCCTACTGTCTTCATATCATGTATTTTAATTATTATATCAAGTTTTCAGTAGGCGTCCCGAAGTTTAAAAGCGGCGCGTTCTTGTACCACGTGCCCCATGAAGAGTAGTCAGTCAGCCAAAATGGGGCCCCTTAGGGCCAAGGTCTGCCAGGGTTGCGGGTTGTTCACAAGAGTTACCGTGGCCCCGGCATCGGCACACTTGGATCTCTGGGAGGAACAAAAGTGGGTTTTAGTCATGTAAGAGCCCGTCTGCTGCACCATGGGAGCGGTCATTTTAAGCTTTTGTTTGATATAACTAAAATAATTTAATGGTGGGATAAATACTCGAATCTTTAGTCGGAAGTAATGGCTTACGCAAACCCATAAAAAAGATATTCCTTATTGCTCATTGTTCGTATCTGATAGATAAATCCCTTTGCTTAGAAAGTGTTGACACGTGTGATTTCTGTTTATGTCACAATAGCTGTTAATTCATTATGATCGCGTATAATCTACCTACGTTCTTAAAACTTCTTGATTGATATTAATTAATGAAACGACACCATTATCTCAGTATGTCAAACGCTTAATTAAAATCAAATTAAGGAATCCGATTTTTTAATTTAGTTATCGAAAAGGAGGTTCTCATTTCCGATTTCTTTTGTTTATCAAGCGACTTGATTTTTTTTTTGTTTACCAGGGTAAGCTTAACAGTCCCGTTGTCATCAGATCTAGGATATCATGATGGAAACCCTTCTGAATTTGGGGAAAATTCTCGGAATTTTTAGGCGTGCATCGGTTGAACACTTGATATTCATATTTTTCTGCTGTCATATATGAGAGTTTGTTTTGTTTGTTCGCTTGAACGTAAATCTCGGGACTGCCCTGTCCTTAAAAAAATCTTCCTGTTTAATTTATTTTATAAAAAGTTATTACGGTTAACAATGAAAAAGATCTTATATTCCTTTGTTTTTCACAGAGATATGTAATATACCACGAACAATCGTCAATCTCATAGCTTGCGCACATCCGTATACTTTCTTGTGCTTCCGTGAAGTGAATGAGACATGTCGAGTGCCGAGGAAAGTTGTCTTTGGCGCGCCCTCCGATACCGTTACATGACAGATTGCTTCATCTCCCAACAGCACACAGGCGAATACGTACCAGCAACTAGTTTTTATTGAGTAACTGACCTTTACACTCGCTTTTTACTTGATACATATGTCTGGCGAAATATTTTGTCAGGTGAAATTTTGTTACATATTGAGGTGTGCTGCAAGGGTCTATTTTAGGCCCTTTGTACATGTAGGTTTTAATTATTATTACAGTTGACCCACTGTTACGGGTAATTTAGACAGTGGTATTACATTTGATTCTTAAAAAGCTACTAATAAAATCAACCACATTTATGTCTCTCATGCGCTAACCCTTAAATATATCTTAAACAAAATTGCAAATATTGAATATAGCAAGTGAAATTAAAACTTCAAAGTAGCCGCTACACGTTAACAAAAACTAGTCGGCAGAATTAGAAAATTACGCCAGATGTTCACGACTTTCTAACCGTCCACTAACTGCGTAACCATTTCCCTATTATATTATAACGGCGGCATTACGTGTAGCACAGACAGACACTCAATAAACTGTTGGTTCAATAGCCACGATCTGGTAAATTAAGCTTGGTTTGAAAGATATAGAATGTATTTCTCCTCAGTTATTCATTCGTGTAAAAAAGGCTGCTCTGGAACCCAATTTGAACTCCAATAAGGCTCGAATTCATTAAATAATTCTATCTAATATATTAAATAATCTGCGTACTTAAACTATGCGTATAGGCAGTGAATAAGAACGAAGAGTTCCAGTAACATATATTTCTGATAGCAATATTAGAAGAGTAGCTTCCGTCACCGGTTTCACCCGGGTCCCGTGGTAACAACTCTGCTCACCTGGATAAAAACAAACCTACAGCTCTTCTTAATAAAAGGGTTATGTAGCACTGAAAATTTACAAATCGGTCTAGTCGTTTCGAAGATTAGCGCAATCAAGCAAACAAACTTTTCAGCTATATGTATAATATAGTAAAGATATTAAGTAAGTAATTCATTCATAACGCGGCAGATATAGCTTTTTAATAACCATAAACTCATTAAGCGGAAACAGCAAAATACTCCAAAGTACGTGTAGAATACAAACGAAGTCTTGTTACGGTATGTGTAGTGTAATTAGGGACGAAGATCGAGAGAGCTGCGCGTGCGCAAATATTGACGGCATGTGCTCAAACTCACCGACCACACCTGTCGCTTTCCAGCACAGATTCGGCGTAATACTTCATTCAGCTTTTTCCTTCTCACGCAAACCTCATTGACATTCATGCTCTCAAGCCATCTTGTGTCATAATCTGTACAATTAACGATGGTGGTTTTTATTTTTATTATATTATTATCTTGAATGGATCATTTAATTAATTGCATCCATGACGGATCGATTTGTTTCAAGTTTTTTAATTAACCCACTTTTACATGGATAAATAACTATTTGTTTTTTTTTTATTCCAGTCGCGAAAAAGAGGGCCGTTGTACGTTTGACCTGTCTGTCTGTAACACCGTAGGTCTTAAAGAAATGAATCGATTTAGACGTGTTATTCCAGCTGTGGTTTTGAGATACGTTTCATCGAAATTTGCTGAGCCAATTCAAAGTTACTAGTGTGACATCACCAACCCTTATTAAGCAATCGAGGAGATTAACGGTTAATCCTTCTGTGTGAGAGGAGGCCTGTGCCCAGCAGTGGGACGATAAATAGGCAGAAGATGATAACAGTGTCAGCTTTCGCATCTGTATTCTCCTACTCGAGATAAAAGCGCCTTAACCCACGACATTAAGGGCCAGTTTCACTGATTAAAGATAGCCACTATCTACCGTATAAATTCAAAAATGAAACAGAATTTGTATGAAATTATCTGCCAGATAAACTATCTGGAACTTATCAGCAACGCGTGAAACTGGCCGTAATTCAAATAAAATACTTAAATCGATGGAAAGATGAGTCAATCAAGCTTCTCACCTCAACTATATTCCACTTGTCATTACCGCCATCATACCTGTAATGACGGCTACTTGACACGATTCTGTGACACACATCGATGGCTAATAACCACATAGATTTGTCGTCCAACCGCAGTTTTTCAGCAAACCAGTAACTACGTAACAGTAAGCTGACATAATTTCCTGACAGCTATACACACGGCTGCACATCAAGCTATACAAAACTAGTATAAGCTGACCGTTCAATTTGTAGAAAGACCATTTAAAGAGAGTCCAAGACAAACTGGTTTTGTATAGCTTGATGTGCAGCTGTACAAGTAGCGTCAGCATTTGCATAAACTTGGACGTGCAAGCAGAGATTTAAAAGAATACAATACTCATTTGTGTGACAGCCAGAGACAATATGGTTTTTTTTGTTGATTCCACTTTTAAATTATCGGAAAAAGTTAAATTAATATTTATAGCCTAGCTATAGAGCTATAGAGTAGCCTATACGTTATGCTGCTAATAAGTTAAGCTATATTTGTTCCAAATATCATCAAAATGCACTCAATGTTTACTTATGAGTTAATAAGTAAAAAACCTTTACGTTTTTACTTGTGTGATTGGAAAACAGGAATATAATTCCCGCTCTAAAAGCATAGTTTGTCAAAGTAATTTATGCAGTCTACTACAATTCAGGCCAAAACTTTAGCAAACGTTAGAATAAGGTTCAAAACCGGTTAAATTTTTACGGGTTTAATGACCCAGTGGATATTCTGAGCTCATTTCCCATAGCATGTGGGCGGCTGATATCTGAGATTAGACGATGTGACCTGACCATAGATATGTCGTTATAGTGTTACAATTAGTGAACCATAACAATCTCATTGACTAGACTGAGTAGGATGATACAGTTGATAAACCCTATAAGGAGGTCGCAACTGTGTTGAAGCAACTTCTTATTGTCTATGGTCAATTATGTTTGAGATCTGCGTCAAGAAAAGAATGACAGTGACGTAGCTTTTGGCTAAAGTATTGATCTGTATTGATAGTCAATACGTCAATACCAGTCAATACTCTGTTCTCAATAGTAATACTTGCTTCACAAACCATACCGCCAGTCACAATAATGACTGTTTAAAGGTACCAATGTTTAGAAACAGTGAGGTATGACGTGTTTACTAACGGTCACTGCCGCCGGCCTAACTTGAGACACTGTTTTTGCTACATTTTGCGACCAGACACCTGACACCTGGCGCATTAAGTAATGTACCAAGTTATTAGTGTTTAGGCTTCCATTCAATCAACGAATACATTGAAGAAATCGTTTTGTAGGTTTATGGTATAGTGTAGATGGAAAGCTTGACCCCTTCGTCACGTCACAATCAATAAAATATACGATGTAACCCTCTTCTATCGCAGTCGGGTAATAAAAGAACAATAAGCAGCTGCTATCAATAAAAGCTGCATACCTAATAAACAAGTTTTCATTTCCATTTATTAAACTTTGCAAAAAGAAGATTCAGCGACCTGCGACAGGCAACAGGCTGGCAAGCTACTGTTTATGCATTATTCAACCTTTGCGATCAGCCAGTGCCATATTATTATTAAAAGGATATTGCAATTGCATTTCAATACACCTTATTTCGCCTAAAACCTTCTTGCATAAAGATACAAAAAAAAAACAATGACGTTTACGAATCATTCAATTTTATTCTACGTCATTTGAACGTGGAACGCGAATCGAATCGTGGAATAATGCAATGGAACAAAAGGAGTTAAGACGTTCAACGTCCTTTGGCGTGGCCGAGCGAGTGGTCACAGTGCAGTGATCACCTTGACCGCCGCGGCCCGGTCATCTAGCACCAGAGCCGTGTCGATCCGAATCACTGCCCACAACACCCACCGCTAGTTTTATGCTTATGTAGACTTTTGCACTTAGAAAGTTTCAGATACAAGAAGGCTGGGAAAAACTGACACAATTTTTTTGTCTGGCTGAAACTTGACCCTGCACTAAAAACATTAAAAAATTACTAAGTACCTACTTCATGAATAGGAAGCATACCATACTACAGAATCATAAGCTTATTCAGTAAAAAATACAAATAAGTATCTTAATTGAGAACCTCTTCCTCTTTAGGAAGTCGGTTAAAAATATTACAATGTCACCAAGATTGTCATCCGGAACTACATTAGGAACTAGCAAGTCTGATAAAAACAACGAAACGGGGACGAAATTGAAAATGGAAGCTGCGTACGTACGTGAAAGCCACACGCGGTCAAGTTCCTTCGTTTGACATTTCATCAGCACGCTTCGGCACGCGGCACGCGATCAGTGAATTGGGACGTGTTTCTGGTCACAAACAAATTCGCGGGCAAACATGGCTGCTGAATTTGAATTTTGAACTTTCGAATGTTGGTATTCAAAAAATCAGATGAGATAAAAAGTTTTTTTTTTTTTTCAAAAGCTTGTATTCTTTATAAATGATAATAGAGAATAGTCACCAAGTACAATAGCGCCTATAGCTAGCGTTTCTCGTGGTCAGTTGTATTGCGACGTTTGCAATACCAAGCCGTTTCAAATCGCGACGGAGGGTACAAGCTATTGTTCATCGGTGGCAACTCCTTGGGTACAATGCGAATGATAAGTCGAAGTGAATTAGAAATATATACGTCGATGATAGAGTAACTCAACAAACTCAGGATGTTTCATGCAAATAAATATCATATAACTTGACTATTTATTTTGCAATATTATTGGTCTGTTGAGGTATGGAAACTAGATAACAAATAAAAAAAAACTCATCTCAAAAAATCTCACATTTAAAAAGTTCGTAGGTTTACATTTTTAAACTTAGAATCGAAACGCATCCAAACGACACAATATATTCGATTTTGTGTCTAAAATAATACTGGCAGGCAGTAATAACAAAACAGCTAATAACTTTAAAACTTAGAAACATATCTAAGAACCTCCACTGGAAACACAGCTTTCAACTTAAAAGAACAGCATCCAAATCAGTTTATCCGTTTAAAAGCTACGGGGCCACAGATAACCATAAAGGGGAAGATTATAGATGGATTTTGTAGAGCATTTAAAACGTATTTATTTATTAAAAATAATTGACGTTAAATCACGAAACATAATCAAAGAAACTTCTAAAACGTGCCATAGACAATTCAGTCTCCCGATTTCATACTTTCTCCGTGCAATAAACAATAAATTATGAATCAATATCGTAAAACTTGTGACTGGGATTGTACGCGGAGTACGGTGCGCCAGCCCACGTACTTCCGATGTAAGGATAGACGTATCTACATCATATAGGTAAACACTTTTCTATAGCTGTCTAGATTTCATTACACTTATTGTTCAAATGCATTCTCGATCCCTAGGGGCTGGCAACATTGAAGGTTGAATTGAGAACGAGGAGTTGACGAATGATGTATTTATGGTGTGTGGGCATTTGCAATATGGCGGTAGGCACAGGGTACAATACGTGTCAGTATGTTTAAAAAAAATAAAATCCTAATAGAATACTTAGGGCCAGTTTCACAGGTTGCTGATAAGTTCCAGATAGTTTATCTGGCAGATAATTTCATTCAAATTCTGGCCCATTTTTTAATTTATCTGGTAGATAGTGGCTATACGTAAACTGTGAAACTGGCCCTTAGCCAAATAATCGTGAATTTACTTCAATTTCATCCTGGACTTCGAAATAAATTCAGCCTTTACAACTTAGGTAGGTTCCAATTTTAAGCTAGTCCGTAGAATTATATTACAGTACCTACCAGTAGGTGGAGGTAGTGGATATTGACGAAGCAAATCATAGTTTTCTAGCAGCTAAATTAGGCAAACATGACGGCCATGTGCAGGCAGAACGGCTGCATTCCTTCGACCCATGTGTTTCTAATGCGAGGAGGTTGGTACCGAGCAGTGGTGTTGCAAGCCTAATGCGTTCGCCATAAAATGTGCGTTTTCCGGACATGTCCTAGTTTTTGCTTGAGGCTTTTTGATGACATGCAGGCAGAATATAAATCGCTTAGTTTTCACTTTTAAGGCAAAACGAGGTCCGTTTGTTTTAAATGTTGCCTTTTTTCTTCAATTTCTCCGAACATACAAAACGTGCCCGTTTGGTTTGGTCTGATAATATATACTTAAGTAGAATTAAAAATAATTTAGCATCTGTGAATAGAGTAGGTTAAAACTTGCAGGGAGAACTCTGATCTCTGTTCAGCCACGACTAATGCGCAAATGCAAAGCCAAAGTAGGTATTGTGAAGCCTTTTAGCACATTTAAAAGTTGTACAACATTCATACATGAGGTTAGTATTTATGAAATAGTGACCGTCTTTAACTTCAGTGTACAAACTAAATGTTACATTATGAAATCCTTTAGCTAAAATTCATACGTTCGGATTACGAGAATCACGGAAATAATGACACCGTTTTTCTCGCTCATTCAGACAGACATTCAAAAAAATAAATTAAAAAAAAGTAAATTATGCATAGTCATCTCTTAAGAGTACGGTCAATTCCTCGAATTATTGCACGTCTGTAGTAGTTATGTTTAGGAGGTAATTCGCATCACCATCGTTCTCAGCTTGCGTAATAATCTCAGATATTCATTGCAAGGAGTATGTATTACGTCTTGTACATTTTGGGTCAAGGGTCGTCAGTTCATTGTCGTCAATTTAGAAGCAATCTAAAATGCGTTTACTTAAGCATTTTTTAATACTTCTTAATTGATAATGGATTATGGTATGTAGAGAATAATAATTCAGTGGATGACATCATTCAGTTATTAAAATTAAGATGGAGCGAGCGCAGACAAAAAGTATAAATATTTTTTGTTGGAGTTCTACGTTTGTCAGCTTCGCTGTTTCTCATTCATTGTTTATATATTTTGTCCAAGAATGGCTCGGCTAACATGTCGTATCTTAATTTCTTATAACCTTTATCTTCATTCCCTAATTTATAAAGTAAATCATCGAGTATATGTAATAACATAAAATTTTACATAATAATTTAACCTTTGGTTGCGTAATAAACTTAATGTCTTTTCAACGATTCAATAAGATATAGTTGCGTGTGCGTTGCTGTTCAATAAATGAAGATTTGTTCTTCACACGGCATATCAAATATCAAGTATTTGTAACGGGATTTATCTTCTTAATCTTGAAAAATATCTTTAAATTTTGTAGCAATAGCGTGCGTACGTCCAATTCAGGAGTTGTTAACACATAAGATCATCAACGTATTGGAGAAATCCGTTAGACTCGTCCGCCGTCCATCACGAGCCACGAACCACGAGCGCTTTCTCTATCAAAGTGTTCAGCACGACAGATCACATCCGAATTACTTAACAATAATTATTTAGCGTCTTCACCTGACAACGCCTGTCCACGGAATGCGAGAAAACCATTGAGTAATGTTGATTGATCAATACATTTCCATTTCAAGGTTCTAGATTTGAATGGTTATTTGCCAGCGATTACGTTATGGCCAGTATCTTGATTGCTATGAATAGAGGTCTGACTAGCTGTTGTGCCGGCTGGCTAACAAAAGAAAGTGCAATTTCTCATAACTACGGTAGGTTCAAATTACTTAACAAGGCATCGTTGTTTTTATGATGATTACTTAAGTATCTATACTTCCTTTGTCAAGCCTCAGCTTCACGTTTCACAGTATTATTTTCTTAATTAGCAGCAGAACGTAGGCCTGTGATAAGAATGAACGAAAACATTCGAATCTGTGGACGCAGGCGTAGACCACTCAGATGAAGGTACTTCGATATAGTTAGCATTGAATAGAATCATTGTATGTTACTTTAATGTGTCAAACTCGTCTTGTAGGTCGATACGTTCACCTTTGAATTATGTTGAACCAACTACGTGTTATATAAATGTGTATCTGTATCATAAGTTTGCTAGAGTTCTAACGCCATGGTCAGATAATTTAAATACAGGTTATTTAGGTAATATTTTTAAAAACCTGAAAATGTACAGATGCCAGCACACAATCTGTCAAATTTCCTTAATAGATTTTCAACTTTATCGCTGAAGAAAACTTCAAACTTGATTGGGGATTGGTTCAAAGTTGATTGGGAAAATTTAACAGTTTTGGGTAGCTTGGTGTTCTTGAAGCTGTAAATATCGGCAACAATACGCAATCTTTTTCTACCAAAATCTTTGATCAGGGTTTTCACGAGTGATCTGTGCCGGTGTGTCGCACGAAATGGCTCCGAACAAAAATTAATCGAAAAACGTGACCTTACGTCATCTTGCCTGTGAAGCAAGCCTATGCACCATGCTGTGGTGGATTCAAAAAAGTATTCTTTATTTTCTACAAAAGTTCTGGGCTTTCTGTAACATTTGTTAAGAGTCTCAAAGGTAAACACAAATCTCCAAGTAAGTATTAGGAGGAAAATTACTGGGTGATCTTTTATGACTTCGCTGCCCTCTCCCAGGAAAACAATTAGCCATACTCTGTAAAACAAATTATAGCCGGTTCCTACAAGTACTTTTATCTGCGGTCTATCTATTCATTTTTATCCAATATTTTATAGTTCATAAACTTATGAATTAATGGACAATACAAAACATTGAACATTGTCGCGTTAACATAGCGTCAGTCAACACACGCGACATTTACTATTGTTATTGAATTAAAGCTTGTACCTAAAATACTAAGATAATGATGACCAATGAAGAAGTAAGACTTGGTTCCAGTTTTAAACAGTGATTCAGACAGAAGTGAGAAAAAAATACGATCTATTCGTTCTGACATCCCATCGTCCCGCACTGGCTTGTAGAGGGTTTTAAATGCCATATTGCGGATCCTGGTGATGATAAAACTGGCATAGGACTTGTTTGGTCCTCATAAAAGATTTCCTAGTATTGCGATACATATCCTTTAAGCAATAAAACTGTACTTCATGCGGTATTTTCGTTGTGAAATTTTTTTAGGAACTTTAAGGCTAGTATTTTGGTAAACAGAAACACTATATCAAGCTCGTTTGTTATAGAGCGTATCAATAATTTGATGGAAAAAAATAGATCACCTTCATTCATTGAATAAAGATAAAAGGCATTTAATCAAACTAAGCTGAAAGTTGGCAGTTTTTGAAGGTAAATTTTATAAATGACAGCCCCCAAAAACGCTCGCCCTCTACCACTTCCTATGTGTTATCGCCGGGAAGAAATGGTGGAAAATATTCCCCAGCAACAATCAACAGGAAGACCAAACTTAGTTTAACATGAGCATCATCATGTACAAATAAATACCTACTTCATGGGAGTGTTAAAAATCTTACGCAATAAGTAGGTAGGTACACAAACACGTTTTATATTGACATTACGGGTCAAAAGGTTTGAAGTTATGGCTAGTACATCTGGGTAGCCAGTTGCCTTCCCAGTATTGCCACACCAGCTTCAGTATTCGCACAAGCAATTAGCGAATAAGTAAGCAGGTAGGTAATTCAGGTTTATTGAAATGTTGCAAAATTGTAAGCGAATGCGGGTCCGATAATTGATTTATGTATCGAGTACCCACGAAGTGGTGGGACATCGAAGAGTTTTGTCTGCACGTCACAGATGAATCCTTGTCAAGTTAATATTAAAATCTTCGTTTCAAGGCCAACGACCGCGCCCGCGGGTTCAGAGGTCTCCATAGTAAAAGTTGTCCTATATTTTTTGTAACCAATAGGTATCATATTAAGCTCTGTTTTATGATTTAACAATGTTTATCGATTATGTATAAATTCCTTTAACATGAGCCGGATATTAGAACGTTAGTTTCCGGCGAATCTTACGGATATCCGAGAAATCGAGACGTGTCCGCTAAAAATAGGACGCTTGGTTACACTAATAACATTTACGCTGACTTAATAATTACCTTTAAAGAAACCTATTTCACAATTGTTCAATAAGCAGAGTTGGTTTATTTATCGCGGAAAAGAAATCTTAAATGGATAATTTTGTCAGGAAATGTAAGGTAGGAATATATGTATTTTCGTAAATTAAAGCTGCACAAACTAGTTATATACCTACCAAATAAGAATTAAATAAAAACGTAGTTCAGAAGGCTACCTATAACGCGAAATGAACGTCGTCACCCAGACACGTATACCTTAAGAAGTTGACTTACAGGTAAATAAGCGACGAGACACCGAGTTCCTTGAAAACCTCCGTCAACTTTCACAAAACTTCATAACACAAGTGTTGTACACAATTGTCACAATATTATTCACTTATAGATAACAGAGAAACACTCGTATAACGGTAATTTTCACACATATTTTGATTACACGGTTAAGTTTTTAAGCGATACCTGATCGCGGCCACCACAGCGTTGTCGGCGACGAATGAAATGACTGGACCGGAGTAAGCTGGCTTGCGCGATCGCAACACCGCATTCCACGAGTGCTAATCGAGGCTGTATCCTTCTCGCTCACACCATGCTAACTTGGGCGCGCGCGACAGAGAAACAGAAAAGGCAATACATCCAACTTGTATAGGTAGGTAGCCCCGTTATTCATACGCATACACAGGTAAGCGCGGTATTATTAAAATTATAATTGCGATTATACCCTCATTAGAAAATTTGCTCAGATTACATTATAATTATTATTGATTTAGATTGATAACAAAAAAATGAATTTTAAAATAAAAAGTAAGTAGGTAGGTATAGACTTTATAAACAAGTTCAAGAAGTTGGTATGCATCTATCTTAGCCACTATTATAGTGAAACAACGCAACTGGAGCGTAATCTCATACATTTTTTGCAAACAACGACATACCTACTGCTTTAGACGTAAAACTAATATATAATTTACCGGCTAAGACTCCGAAATTATAACGTTTGTTCTTAAAAGTGAAAGCACAATACTTAACGTGTATATTTACCAGGTGGAATCATAAAATAAAACATTACATTTCTTATGTAAGTGCTATTGGATAGTAATTGACGTTCTTTATTAAATTTTATGAATTTTTACCGCCAATTTCTATTGTAATTTACCATTGAATTATTAAAGACATAACAGTTCTTTTTTGAATGTGTAATAAAAACCATAACAATGAATTCAAATTGCCGTATAATTTTAGCAAATTAGTGATTTATCTTTTTATAGTTGAGTTTTACATTTCACTTGAAAACGCCTACAAAAGTTATGCTAGCAATAGATGTTATCGCAACATATTTTATGGGCCTGTACGTATTTTGGAGGCGTTGTTATGACATAATAAATATTTTTGGAGGATTTTTTTGCTCATTCTTGTTCGATATTGATATCGGCAACAGAAGGACGCTTAGAGTATTCACAGAATATTGAGTATTTTACTAATTGATAATTCTCTAAAAATAAATTACCTATTTGAGGGAGGGAGATTTCTTCGCAGTGGGGTTTCAACCAGTACGTCATCAACTGTTACAGAGATTTGATTCAAATGGCTAATCCAGCAATTGGTGGTCAAGAGGCCATTGCTATGTAGGGTACGTTTTCTTGTTACTAATAAAATGATACTAGAATTTCAAAGTTAATTGTACAGTTATGACGACATTTATTTATTCAATGTATGGTTTAGGTACACGACTTGACACCTATCACATAAACCACGGTGTTTGTTATTCTAAGGGCCAGTTTCACAGGTTACGGATAGCCACTATCTACCAGATAAAATAGAAAATGGAACAGAGTTTGTATGAAATTATCTGCCAGATAAACTACTTGGAACTTAACAGCAACCTGTGAAACTGGCCCTAATAATATATTTATTTGGGGCGCATACAGAAAATGTGTTTTTAGAGATTATTTATCATTAAAGTCTATTGTATTAAAAGGAACATCTCTAGCATGATTTAAAGATTAAAAGCTATTAAAAGTAATTTTGTAGCCGCACCATTCAACAAAATTGGGTGGAACATCACTATGGACTATTGAGTTTATGTCAACAATGTCAACGTCAATCTTTTGCTGTCAAAATCAAAACAGGCGTCAAGTTGATTTTGGTGAATTTGTTGATTACTCCAAACAAATTAAAAAATAAGTTGTGTAATTTGCTAAAATTCTATACGAATACAATGCCTAAAGTGCGCCGTAGCCGTAAACCTCCGCCAGAAGGCTGGGAACTCATCGAGCCAACATTAGAGGAATTGGAACAGAAAATGCGAGAAGGTAACTAACCTAACAATACGTTGTGTTGTGCCAATGGCCAGTGTTTTAGTATTGTAATTATTTACATTCTCATCACTTCCAGGCAAATATTTGTAAGCTTCACTTGTATCCAACAGCAATTAATTTATTTTACAGCCGAAACAGAACCTCACGAAGGGAAACGCAAACAGGAATCGCTATGGCCGATATTCAAGATACATCATCAAAAGTCGCGCTATATCTACGACCTGTTCTACAGACGTAAGGCGATCAGTAGAGAGCTTTACCAATACTGTTTGGATGAAAAAATTGCCGACGCTAATCTCATAGCCAAGTGGAAGAAGACTGGTTATGAAAACTTGTGTTGTTTGCGCTGTATACAGACTAGAGATACGAACTTCGCCACCAACTGCATATGTAGAGTTCCGAAGAGCAAGTTAGAAGAAGGTAGAATAGTAGAATGTGTGCATTGTGGGTGTAGAGGTTGTTCCGGATAAGTTGTAGTTTTAGTAATTACCTTCTAGTTGAAGTATTCTAATTGCCGAAATTGAATTGATTGAAAGTTTGTTATGAGCTACGAGTAATAAATGTGTTCATGTATTGCGACAAGCTAAACATTCTAAAGGTTATGCATCTGATAATTATCTATACATATAATAAAACAGTCTGTAATAAAACATGAATACATGGAACTTTTATACTATTTGTTGTTTTAGTTATCACAATTGCATCAAGTTTAGTCATGTCTTCTTAAAAATGATCATATTATCATTAAACATTCAGTGGGCTTTGGAACAAATAAAACAGAATATTATAGCTACGATTTATTAAAGTAAACATCTTAGAAACAATAATTCTCTTGAAAGTAACAGTCAAGTGAATCAAGTATACTAATTAGTCTCATTAACAAAATATACATTACAATTAATAATACTTTACTTGTAGAGTATTTATTTTAGCACAAACTTACATAATACCCTGCATTATGATCGGAATTAAACTTAACAATTTTTTCTCTGTCATTAACAAACAAAAATAATAAGCACTTATAAAAAACCAAAAAGAAAATATAACAATAGCAACTCAATGTTTTTGACTTCAAACATAAATTAAAGATTTATCTTCTTTCGTTGTGAAAGATAATTTGGAATTATTGATTAATTGGACAACTTTCAAAACACTAAGAATCAATTTAATATTCGAAATTATAGCTTTTACCTTATCAAGGTTAAATAAGGCACTTTATCTTAATCAAATATTTTAAATCTAAAGAGTACTTTGTACTGATCTTGAGCAATTCACTGAAGAAACAGATTTCTTCTCTCATAGTACTAGTTGACTGTGCATATCTAAGTAACTGCTGAAGATGTTATTCATGGTACTGTATAGATTTTATTGTCTCTTGTCTGCCTTTAAACTTAAACATCATATACCTACATTATGTCAAAAATATTGCTTATATACTTTACAACACATGCACAGTCCACCAGTATTACCATAGAGAACAATATTAAATCATAACAGTTTTATGTTCACACTCTTTAGATAGTTCCACAATCAAATCCTTATAAATGACAGGGTTCAAATTCTTGCCCAGCAAGTACAATATGAACCAGTCGCCGTAACTGAATCGCTTGACAATACGACATATTGTGCTCTTCTTCACGTATCTCAGTTGGCCAGCAATCATTAACGCGCGTAGAGGACGAAGCGACAGCACCAACACACGAAACAAAACAGACAGAGTGGAAACAAAAGCTAATATTATGAGCCAAAACCAGAGGATTACGAAGATCTTTTCGTTGACTATGTTCAGTGGGAGTACGCACAAGCGGTCTTTCATCTGTAAGGTGCCAGAAGGACCGTAGCTTCGGAGCCAGCATTTGGTAAGTTTGGGGAAGAACTGATCCATGGGGTTAGCAGCCACAAAGTCGGTCATGTCGGCGGGAATCCGTGGGGTGTGCGAGAACGCTGCTACTGCCGCGCCGTAGTTTCGGAATGCACCTCCGAGGAATATGTCCAGCAAGAATATTTGGCCAACCTGCAAGTATCACACAATTTTTAATGTGCATGATTTTTGAAGTGCATGGTGGGTGTGGGTGCCTATTGCTGTATGGATTTGTTGTTCTTTGAAAGTCAGTTTAAAATAAAATGCATTTAAAAATCAATATAGGTAAATACAATTATTGTTTAATCATCTGATCCATTATTTAAAGTAGTTGTCAAGTTTTTTACCTTTTTGTTAAATGCTTTCTCAAATCGAGGACACTTCTTTAAAAATTCTTGAAAATCAAAAACAATTAATGATCCACTATGTGTGTTTCTCAAAACCCACAAAACAATTATACGCGCCCCAGATTCAAACCCAAGATCCCATGCTTAGCAAAAATATTAATAAACCGTTGCATAGATGGGTGAGGTTCTTGGTACCTTGATAACATTTTTTTTTAATAATTCATGTTCTATGAAGAGAAAGGTTGTCAATGTCATTTTCCGCTAAAAGCTTGAGAAAACTTTACACTGTGTGATGATTCTGGACTAAGGATGAAAATATAGAAAGAGTATTTCTTCTCGACTTCTTTTCTCCTAAATGACAGTAAACTTAGGGATGTAACTTGTTACTTACCACATTGAGAAGGTTGAGTATCTCACAGAATGCATACCGTAGCGCATACATGTTGTGCATATGTAGGTTGGTGTCTTGTTGGTAACTCAAGTACGAGACTAGTTCGCCGCGACGGAACTCTGAACAATCCTTAGTAATTGGGCTACCTGTGAAATAATTGTGTTATAAAATATTAAGACAATGAACAAGAATTATTGTTGCTAATGTCTATTATAGATTTATTTCTTTGCATAATAAGTTGGTTAGGTATTCTACAATTAGGTGTAACAATGTTAATTTGTTATTGGACACATGTTTAACTTTGCGTATAGAAAAAGTTCCTTTAATAAGTTTTTTTTTTTACAAAAACCTACTAGTAAAAGATACTTATTTGCTGGCTATGTAGAATAGATTTGATCTATCTATTGTGTTAAGTGAATTTTCTTCCTGTGTACAGTAACAGGAAGTAAATTCACTAATTAACACAAATATTAAATCAAATTTTCCTTTGGTATTTAACTACTTTTCTTGGCTAGAACAAAATTAGTTAAAAAAACATCTTGTCCAGTTGTCCTTTATAAATATAGAATAATCTTAGTCTATAGCATTTAAATGATAGAGATAGCTCAGATTACTTTAGTAATATATCTAAGTAAAGCTTTAACATTTCAAGCCATCTCTTTAGGATCATAGGAAGGAATCACCGAATACTTCTCTATTATTCAGAGACATTTTTGTAGCATTGTTCAAAAAGTTCTGCTTCTGCTAAATATTTTGAAGAATATCTTACTCAAATCAGCAGCCAAAGCTTTAAGTCTTCCTCCTTCCCAAATCTTCCAGAGATATCTAGGAGTGTAGAACATGACGGACTGCCCAAGAAGCACGAAGCACACCCATTGGTAGTATGTGTGCTTTATCTGCTCATCATTGTCTCCCTTGTTGGGACCAACTCCAGGGTACGCTATGTCCTGACCTTCCACACCTGTAACAAGTATTTTGATACTTTTATTAGTAATTATTCCATAAAATAGTTCAATTATTTTGCATGACCATGGTTAAGGAAAAGCTTAAACAATAATTATTTATTGTAAGTAAATGTGTTTTTGTTATTGCCTAAATATGTTTTACCTTTATCAATTAACAATTTTGACAGGCAAATTATATTTTACATTGCTTGAAATATTAAAATAGATGACTATCCCTTTGTTTAAGCTGAACCAATTTAGATGAGATGTGGCATTGCAATAGGTTTAAAACTAGGAAAGGACATTCATTATCTAGATATAAAGTCCTTGTCTGGACGTGAGTTAATATTACAAGGAGGTATTTTATCAGTAAAATCATGAGGATTCCAGATCAAATACGCCGTCCTGTAGCTTTCGAACTTTCTTTAATCGTTAGCTAGACGATATTAGTTTAACATATAGAGTAACTTATATACCGTTTAACAATAGCTGATTCCGAGTTTTACGTTATGATTATCGATTTTTTTTTTGTGTGAAAAAAGTAATAGATACGATAAGGTCTTCGTACTTACCAACAAACCGGCTTTTCAGTGAGTAGGTGCCGTAGATCCAGCAGTAGCTATTGACGGCATCTTTGTCGGTATCCTTCTCATTGTCGGTCATGCAGTGGATCGGCTCCCCGAAGAACTGCTTCGAAGTCACCAGCAGCGTGAACACGAGTAACATTATCACCGTCACCTTATAGTGCATTCGGAAAACATTGTTGTCCGTGCAAACATTCTCGAACTTCAAAAATGCCCGAAAGGGCATGAACAAATCAATCATTTTTGATTTATTTTAACGCCACGCTTTAATTGTTAATATGCTTCAAAAACTTCGAGCAGAAAAGAAAATAAACTACCCGCGAATTTTTGTATTCAATTGACTTTTGACACGACCTGTCACTTGGTAAACTGAAAAAATACAGCCAAAGCGGGCAGCAAGGAGGTTTTTATAATAAATAATTATGAAAATCCTGCTTTGTTACGTGTTGTTGAAAGTTGTGACTCAGTCTATAATTCAGCTATATTGTAACAATAAATAAACTTAAACGTAAGTGGCGGGTAATGTTTATTGAATAGGTATATTTAACTTCAGCCTAGCCAGTAGCCAGCGGATATCAGCGCTGCCAACCCTTTAAAGCAAAACGGTGTCAATAGAACTACTTATCAAACATGTAATTCAAAAAAGTTACAAAATTAAGATTATCAAGATATCTTAACAAGGTGAACGACAGGAGCGGAAATTCAATTATTATTATAATTGTTTTTTTCTTACAAACAGCAGACCATCACTCATAGACTTTGTTATTTTTTTATTTTCTGATATTTTGTCTATTGTGGCTATATTACGGAAATTACTAAATACCTTTTAAGACGTCAAAGACTTTTTTTCTTTATTAATATTTTTTAAAGTAATTATAGAATCTGTTTCCTATCATAGATCAGAGAAATACAAATTCCTATGTCGTATTCCTATGTATGTGGTATCGTAAATAAAACTTGCACATTATTCTCGGTAACACAAACTTTATTGGTATTTCAATCACCCCTCGCTTATGTACGACGTAATATAAACCTACTTATCACAAACCTCAAATAAAATTATTAAGTAAATTAAAGAAGGAATGTGTGAATAATACATAAATGAGGAAATCAATTTTATATTTATAAATACCTAAACACTATTTTTTTTCTACATTATTTTATTATTGAGCAATCTTTGATAATAGTTTATCAATTATGGCCTTTTTTATTAGTAATAATCATGGCATACGATTAAGGGTTTCTTAATTTATTTCCCTACAGATTTTTTACTAAGTATGTAAAGCCAATTAATATTTATTTGAACACGATTCTTTATAAAACATAAAATTTCGTAGTACAGACGCCAGCACATCAACCTAACCTACTAACTATCGAGCTGCCAAATAATTTTAATAGATTTTCAACCTTATCACAATACCGGAAACTTAATATTGGATTGGTAGAAATTGACAGATTCGGGTAGGTTGACCTGCTGGCGTCTGTACCTACAACTGAGTTCTTAAAACAAAGAAATTAATTTGTAAGGGGAAATTCTTTGGCTTTTACAAATTTACTTAAATATAATAAAACTGATCTTAATGCTACCATCAAATCGCGAAATAAACCTTAACAGTTGAATTATACAAATGTACAAAATGACATGTATTTTACTTAAGCATGTGACCATTTTTTTCACATATTTTACCTTTTGCATACAAATATACTGCATTATTACCAACGTCAATGAAATAGTAAAAAAACATTAATACAAGGTGAGACAAAATAATTATCCTTAAATGCCAAATATTATTTCCGACGTATATCCGTACTTATCTTAGTGTCTCTTCCTTTTTTGGCGTGTTACACGACGTAACACGAGGAAAAGTAAGGTAGGAATTCGTATTTGGACTCTTTTAAAGGTACCATAGAGCCGCTTTCAGAATTAGAGATTTTTTGTGTTTGATTTTCCGTGTATAATTTTGAAATTGGAAATATTGATTTCAGACCAAGCACAAAACACAAGCACAGTAATGATACGAGTCCATATTATGTTAGTAGTTAAGGTGAAAGACTTACCTACAACAAGATTAGTAAAATAAAAAAAAAACAACAATGGCAGGAATTATTAATTCATATTTGTTCTGACCTAAAAATGCGTGAACGCCTTTTTCCTTATTTCATTCTCAACTACCAAATACAATAATTTAATATATAAATTCAATATGATGTCAATTCAATTCGTCATAACCGGTATAAAAAAATCAGAATAATTAAAGTAATAATTTTAAATATCTAAGTATCACCCGACACAAAGCAGTCACCATACAGTTAAAGTTAGCTATAAAACTAAACTTAGTTAACGTGAACACTGTATTAACGTACTGTTTTAAAAGAACCTTTTCTGAAAGGTCCCTAATCTTGCCAAAAGGTCGGATCCAAGAGGACCCAAAAGGCTTGGGCAGTCTTAAAACTAATAAGAGAGAAAATAAGGTTCATTCTTATCTTACACAAAGTAATGTTCATGCCAAAGCCGTAAAGTATAATTTTCATTATACGAAAATAAAAAATGCACGGAATTATATTTAAAAAAAAATAGGCATTTCGAGTGTTTGTGATAATGACCGAGGTTTTAGATACCTTTACTTATAAAATAACAATTGTCAAATAGTTCGTAGTAAAGCAGGAGTTTACCATTGTAGTGAGTCAACCATTGTCAATCACAATACCTAACATACCGCTAGGTCAATTATAACCAGGATTTAAGTTTTGCAAAATTTTACCAATTTATTAGGTAATAATTTCAAACTGATTAGAACCTTACACATAGTATGATTTAAAACTTATAATTTACTCTTAACCGTGGAGTTATCATTGCTATTTTCATCAAAAGCCATGTTTCCTAACGCGAAAATGTTATCCGGATCTAATGCCTGTTTCGCGGCAAGTAAGAGTTGTCGTCCCGGTTCACTGACTGTGTCTTTGTACCATTTTTTGCGAAGTTTTCCCACTCCGTGATGATGTGATATTGATCCTGTCGAGGAAATGCATATTAAAATGACTTCAGAGTAGGGTAGTTGACAACTAGTCAAATTAGTTACTTTTTATTAAATTGTTAATAACGGTTACTTTCTATGCAATTTGTATGAGAGTATCAACTAGGACGTTTTTTTCACATCAAGTCATATACTTATTTTAATTCAATATTTTAATAGCCTTTTCCTTCAAAACGATAAATGAATGCGACATTATTTTGAGATCATTTACCAAAATTAATATCAAGGATTTTCTTTTTGACCAATTTTTTATGACTGATTTTGTATAAAATCTTCAAGCATGACAATGATAAAAAGTCACTCAATGGACTATTTTTGAAATCGGAATTCTGTACTGCTACCAACCTAACGGTGCTAAAAAAACTTACCGCCACAGGCAATGATTTCGTCTCGTGCAGCCTCTTCGATTTCTTCGTAGGTAGACACGGGGTCCTTACATTTGCCAATATTGTGGCCAAAGTAGAAATAAATACAACAACCAGCGTCATATCTGAAACAAACAATATCCAATGACGCACGCTTACTGGAGGAAAATACATAGGTATGTTAATATAACTAGATTAGAGTGTACCTACCTAATATTGCTTTGTAAAAATAATTGTTATTTTCTTTTTGTAATTGAATGGGTATTTCTCATTATGCAGTGTGTCACATTATTTGTTAATTTAATAATCCTATTAACATGTATAACAAAGGCGAACGTTTGTATGAATGGATGTTTGTTACTCTTTCACATAAAAGTTACTGAATGGGTTTTGATGAATTAAGTTCCCCGGGAAGGCGGGAGATACCGCGAGAAACTGCTAGTTGACTTATATCACGTCTAACAAAACTAGTGCACAATATTTTTACAGGTCATCTAGAACATGCTAAGGATCATGTTAACCATAAAAAAGTTGTATGACCTAGGGGTCAACGATCGAACGCCTTCATAGAGATCAGCGCTATGCGTACAATTTGCCGACTGTACTGATAAATTTAATAAAATATGTTGTTGTTTGTGGTAAACATGATCCTTAGCATGTACTTGATGACCTGTAAAAATATGGTGCACTAGTTTTGTTAGACCTTATATGTAGATGAAATCCAACTTACGTTTGTGTGAGTCGATGCGATATAAGGTACTTGGTGATGCCTCTCTTGGCGCACTCGTCTCGTATACGTTGCTTCACGTTGGCGCAGAGGGCCAGCGTGCGGTCCCACGGTACTGACGTCTCGAACGACTCCGCCACCACGTCGTATTCTATTGCCACGTCCTGGATGAAGAAAATAAGACATTTGAGAATAAACTAGAAATACTTACAGTAAAATAATGGTAGAGAAGAAATCTTCACTGGATCTCTCGCGATAGATATTATCAAAGTGTGTTTAAAATAGGTAATACGGTAGGCGACAACTAGTCAAATTCAATACTTTTATAGAACTGTCAAAAATTACTCTCTATATAATTTGTATGAAAACACAAACTATGACGGCACAGATTTTTCACATCAAGCCGTATACTTATTTCGATTATATTATCAATAAAAAAATGAAAACAATTGTCCTTGGTCCTACAAGAGACAGGACAGTACTGACCCTGAGGTAGGCGATGACGAAGGTGAGGGTGTAGCCGTTCTCCCCGTTGGTGGCGCCGGCGGGCACGCCGCCGTGCGGCGCGGCGAGCGCGTTGAGCTGGCGCTCGCGGGCCGCCACCTGCTCCGCCGTGCCCTCCATCAGCAGCGTCACCACGCACAGCTTGGCGGGGTCGAAGCCCTTGATCTTCGTGATGTACAGACGTTTCAACCCATCAAGGAGCACCCCGCCCCATGTGTTCTCCGTTTTTAGGGCTTGGCCGAAGCGGAACTGTAGGCAAAGATGATATTATGAAGTTAGAAGATTTATTTTTTATTAGTTGTTTTGGAACTAACTGATATATGTAGCCCTCTCCATTTATTATTGGCACATGTAAATTTAATATTGGCTCAACCGTTATTCTTACGGATATAGCAAATAAAACAAGTTTTAGCATTAAAAATAAATAATGAACAAAAATATATATTACGAAAAAAAATGGTTAAGTAATCGATCTAATAAGTTCTTTTGAGGTGTTTTTTGCCAGAGACGCGGCAACACTTGCGAACAACCCGAAACCCCCACTTAGCCCATGACTTTATTTATTTATTTATTCAATAAAAACTTACACTATTATAACAGGCTTCGCCTAATGCAATAGGTACCTAGTTATGTTCCAAAACAATTCATAATTTTACAAACATCTTATAAACATCAAAAACTATGAAAGGCCTTATCTAGTATTAATTTAAATTTCTTATATAAATGTACTAATCCGTCGGCAAATAGGTCTAATTCATTGTGCTGAGCAAGTATGTCCCCAATCTTTACATATTCTTTAAATAATAAGTTATGTATACCAATACCTCCTAACTGACATTTTTCTAGAAATTCACTTTTTTTATCGATTTGAATTTAAAGGCGTTATTCGCATGTTTTGGCTAAAACTCCTAAGCGTATTTTACTTTGTCAGTTAGGTGTTATTGGCACTTCTCCGTCGGTATGGTGATTGAATACTTCATATATTTGTACCTCATACCTTACTACCTAGATGCGTTTAGATGAGTTATTGTAATATTTGCTTCACCTGCTCATTGTCCATCAACCGAATGCTGGACGGCTGCAGCCGCTGTCGTGCAACTTCGCGCTCGAAGTGGAACCCTGACTCCCAGTCGGGGAACACCAGCGACCCGTAGCGAACCACGGGGGGGAGGGGACGGATCTTTATCGTCACCTGTAAATAACAACTTTAGATACAATCTTCTATTCTAATATTATAAAGGTGAAGAGTCTGTTTGTTTGTTAGCTTGAACGTGCTAATGTCATAATTTCTGGTTCGTTTTTCTTTCAGTGTTACATAGCCTTTTGATCGATGAATGCTATATAGGCTACAATTTATTCACGGATTACACGCGGGTGAAACCGCTGGCAGAATCTAGGTAGGTATTGAATGAACTACAGAAGAAAAAATAATACGTATAAAGATAGTATGAAATATATTAAATTGTCATCTTTCCACTTTTAAAGGTTCATCAATTTTAAATCCGATTTTAAAAAGTCATTGTAAATGAACTTCTACGGTCACTGTAGAACGCCTGTTTTGTTTCTCATAGCAATGTTTTATTTACGTTAATAACGTTGCTTTAATTTTTTTTAATCCTCCGAAGGTAAGGCTTACAAGATAATTAGATTCAGAATAGTAACTGGTCCTGGGAATCCTAACACGACAATAATTAAAGATTTTTTTACTGTTTTATAAGATTGAACTATTTCTGTTGTAAGAACTAAATTAAATTCCTCGTTCAATAATTACCTAAAATACCGTCACAATGGTAAGTTTCGAATTAATTTACGAAAGATTTTGCTGTTTTGTTATTAATTAATCGAATCGTCCAAGTAGTACAAGACAGTGACCTCTGTGACGACGCCGAAGCAGCCCTCGGAGCCCATGACGACGTGGTCCCAGTCGGGCCCGCACGACATGCGCGGCACGCGGCAGCTCTTCTCTATCACGCCGCGCCCTGTCACCACCTGCGGGAGAGTCAGTTATAAACGGTAAAATTATCTGAGATTCATTAAAATAATGAAAAATACACTACATTTTTATATTTTTTAGAAAATTAATCTTGCAAGGGGGTTTGTAAGACTGGGGTCTGTATATATTTTTGTTGGAATGTCGACGGGCTTTATTATTCGCCGTATTGCCATTGCCATAACATTCTCATCTTCAAATAAATTTGAGTGGAATCGAAATTTGATGAAATCCATTGCGATCTCTAGACTCCATTGTGTAAATGTAAGCGACAATTTACACCATTAGCACTGATTTGTCTTTAATTGTCAGATATGCCGTTTATTATTCCGGCTTTACAAAAGCTTATAACCCCCTATTCGAGTTAAAGCAGTAATCTTATTTTTGCTATTGAGCTGAATGCCCTTTTTCGTCCACAGTCATTTTCTACTTTTTATAAGGTACTAGCGACCCACCCCGGCTTCGCGCGGGTGCAATGCTGATACTAAATACACTACAGAAAAACTGTGAACGTTGTATATAACAACATAGCGGCCCGCTCCGATGTTATTATACATATAAACCTTCCTCTTGAATCACTCTATCTATTAAAAAAAACCGCGTCAAAATCCGTTGCGTAGTTCCAAAGATTTAAGCATACAAAGGGACATAGGGACAGAGAAAGCGACTTTGTTTTATACTATGTAGTGATTCGGTATTCCAGTATGTTTCTTCATGCTCAACCCAGACGCCAGACGCCAGACGCCGAGGATAGACAACTCTTAGGAACCTAGCTCGTTCTCCGCTTGCTCTCAAACCTCTTTCCCATTTAACAGAAAGGACAAAACAACGGTATATTACCTTAGTAGTGACAATAAGGTCCTCAATATTGCCGTAAGTATTCTTCTTCATGCCGCTGGCCCGCGTGGCCACCCAGCCGCCCAGCGTGGAGAACTCGTAGGAGTCAGGCTCGTGGCCCACCGTGAAGCCGCGAGCGCGCATCTCACGTTCCAGGTCTTGGCCTACTATACCCGCCTGGAATGGAAGAACATTTAACATGGTGAAAAGTATCCTTATGACGTAGAATTTGACTGCTAGACGTATTAATTTAAGAGCGCGTATACTGAAAGTTGGCAACGTCGCAAATAGTTGTCAAATATTTACACGTATTAATTAATTTGGCCAATTTACTATATGAAAGTAAGACATATGGCTCTGTAGTGCATTAAAACATTGAATAGGAATTGCAATTAAAATACATAATTTGATGTTTTAAACGTTTTAGGTGTATAAAAAGGCACTTGGAAAGTTTCCAAATACGTCTTTTTTACATATAAAACTATATATTCGGTGTTACGATATTAATAATTGCAATCTCTATTAAATTTCTTTGTGCACTACAGAACATTATTTTATGTTTTCATAAAATGAAATTGAGAAATTAATTAAAACATGTAAATATCTGACAGCTATTTGCGACGTTGCCAGCTTTTGGAATACGCGCCCTTAAGGATAATGGGATTTCTATGTGTCTTTCGGTCACACGAGTGTAAGTCGGAAATTTGAACCTTCACGCGCTGTAAATTCATTTTTTTTTTTGAAATAATAAAATAAATCCTTTGTAACCATGTACATGTATGTATGTAGTTCAAAGCAATATTTTGAGAGATTTGTAAATTATCAGATCAATGTCTTTCAAGCAATTTGGCGTACCATTATGGGACTTCGTCTAAATTGGAGCCAGTCATTTAATTACTTTTTTATTCATTTTTGCAACTAGGTCGAGGTTAGTTTCAAATCTATATAATAATATTTTGCTAAATATCACTCCACGTGTTGCGACTATCACCTGACCTTTACTAAGTAACGGATGTTTACTATGAATACGACTTAATTTGTACCAGTAGCTTTTAATTTTGATATTACTTTGTATAGCGTAAATTATTCTCTTCCTGAAAAGCCGTCACTTCTCACGATGAAAATGATTTATCTCATGTAAGCCAGAAAACCAAAGCTTTATGTAGCAGACCAATATTATCTTGGTTTTAAGATCATAGGCTTTACTCTCTTAAATAGTTATGGTCGGTTTCCGAGCTCATAAAAATCTATACTACAATATTGTATAAAGCACAAGAGTTTGTTTGTTTGGTTGGTTGAACACGATAATCTCAGGAGTTCGATTTGAAAAAAATCTTTCAGTGTTAGATAGCCCACACTGGCGGAAGCTAGAGAAGAAGAAGAATTTTTTATGAATTTATTATAAGACAAGGTTTACCTGCACTCTGGCCAGCAGCTGTTCCTTATCCAGCCAGAGTATGGAGTTCATGTCACTGGTGTCCAACACTAGAATAGGTCTGGTCTCCTTGGGAGGGCAGGTGACTGCGCCAGACACGGAGGTGCCTCCACCAAACGGAATGATGACGAAGTTGTGGCGGGATGCGCAGGTTACGATTGCTTCCACCTGCAAGGTATAATTGGTCGTTAGTTTAAAAGAGACTGCTAAAATATTTGTGCATTTTGTAATATTTTTGAAGAAGATGGTTATTTGCAAAGATTAGGAGATAACTTTAACGTATGTAGCGTTCTCTGCCTGGGCTTTTTTTTTCGTGGGAAATCATCAAATGACCCCTCCCGCTGAGGGTGCAGCTGGAGAGAGTGTCAGACTCTTACTGACTAAAACCCACTATGTTCCTTCGGGAGGTCCCTGTGTGCCGGGGCCACGGTAACTCTAGTGAACAACCCGCAGACCAGGCAGTTCTCTGTCCGGGCTGCGGTGCTTTTAGCAAGAATTTTAAATTTTCGCGGCTCTGGCACACAAAGACCTCCAGAAGGAACAAAATTGGCTTTTAGTTAGTAAAAATTTGACATTTACTCCAGCTACACCACAGCAGGACGAATTAACAGACATTTGACGAATTTCCCACACATAGAAAAGTATGAATAAGTTATGCCAGAAAAAATGCTTCACAGATCTTTGACATAAACTTTAACAGTGCTAAATAGGGTATAGATCAGTTTATTGACTTATTCCGTACATCAAAAGATCTCCTGCAAGGCTTAACATACGTATTGCGTTCATATTTGGCAATAATTGGCCTAAGTGTTAACAACTTAACACTACAATGTCGTTATGTTAATAATTAACATCAATTATGTAACTCATTCAGAAACAGAGTACGTGCTAAATTTGGTAATAGAGGAGGGAATACCGCTTGAGTCATGTATGAAGTTTTGGTATGCAGAAGTCAGGGAAGATATGCGGGGAGGGGGGGGGGCAATATGCGCGTTCTTACGCTCGGAAGTTAGTTGTGAGCCGCCTTTAAGTTTGGAGAGGAAGAACCTACTTAAAGACCCGAGTATCAGAAAAACCTACTTAAGGACCCAAGTAGGTACCCATCAGTTGTACTTGTACGCGTAGGTACTTCAAGAGGTTCGTTTCACAATATCACAAGTATTTATATCTGATGTATGTAGGTTCTACAGTAGCTATGCGGTATTGAGCACTTCAGTAGGTGAGGGCTCATTCGTGGAGGACAGAAGGATGGCAGTTTAAATATACCCACTGATGTCGATGTTAAATGTTGTGGTAAACTTTATTTATTTATTTACACCACTAATCTACCATTACAGGTTCATTTTAACCTAATGCGGTAGACAGGACATAAAAAACAGTATCACATAAGATCAACGCCTAACCGAAGTAAATTGGGATGCGGACTAGGTCATAAATGAAATACTGTATCATATTCATCTTGTAAAGCATCTTAAAATAATGTAAATTTAATTTATCCTTTTGAACCGAAAACTGTTTTAATTTTTTTTATTGGTAATATAATCGAAATAAGTATACGGATTGATGTGAAAAATCTGTGACGTCATATGTGGTGTTTTCATACAAATTTCATAGAGAGTAACCGTTTTTGACAGTTCTATAAAAGTATTGAATTTGACTAGTTGTTCGCATCCCTATTTTAGAATGGAGCGGCATCCAATTATGGCGCCTCTTTTTTTTGTGAACGGCATCTCACAGTTCAGCCTAGGAGGCTGTTTACTGCTTAACCGGACAAACCCTGTGGATGCCTAGAAGCTAAAGCCTCCAGTCAGGGCCAGAGCTACCTTACTATAACACGTAGTCTTAAAAAAAGTACAAGCTTTAGGGCCAGTTTCACTGGTTACGGATAAATTCCAGATAGTTTATCTGGTAGATAGTTTCATACAAATTCTGTTCCATTTTTAAATTTATCTGGTAGATAGTGGCTATCCGTAACCGGTAAAACTGGCCCTTAGAACTAGTTTTAAACCACCATCTCGAACGAAGTTAATGGCCTAAACCTAGCACTAAACCCAGTACTTTTGAAAACCACTTTTAATAATATGGGGGTTGGATTTCAGTTCTTGTTTTTTTTTGGAGTCATCTGTTTGAAACAGTGTATAACGAAAAAATATTGAAAACAAAGCTAATATAGACTTTAAAGATTTTATGCGGTGGGTGTGGTTGGGGCCATGAACTTTACTTAACTTTAAATAGCTAAATTGAGTAAAAAACTGGTCGACCTAATTTTAACGTCCTTGCAAAAATTGTAGCAATAATGACGTCATCCAATATTTGTGAATTTATTATGTTATCATAGATAAACAGAACCATAAACATAAAGTATTTGACCTTCTTACGAAGCTGTGAGAAATTAATGATAGTAGGAAATTAATATAAATGACGAAGAACACGTTTTGATTGAGATGTCCAATGTATGTAAGCATGCAAAAATGTCAATGACACTTTCGTAATATAGATGCGAACGACTATATTTTGCTACATTTCGATAAAAAAATATGTTGTTTAGTTATATTGTGTAACTCGTAGTCAATTATTTCGTGGACTCCAATAAGCTAAACGAATTTATAACCTTGAGGTTTCAGAAGTTCTCTGCTGCCGTTCGAATAAAACTTAGCTTACTTTTTAAAGGTATTTAAACTTATTATATAGTTTATAAAACTTTTTTCCGGAAATGTAGGCTTCGAATAACATCGAAAAGAATTGTCACTCACCAGCCTCTTTCACCGTACCAGTGCTGGGCATAGTATTCTTCTCATTTTCATAGAGAGGAGGATTGAGCGTTAATCACCACGCTTGCTCAATGCGGGTTGGTGATTTCAGACTTTGTAGTCTAGATTAAGACGCTTTATACAAGAACACTTTATTCTTACCTGTTCATGAGTCTCTGGCCATATAACAGCGTCAGGTATCCTCGGGAAGCTGTTACTCCTCAGCTGGGTCATATCCTTCAGCGTCTGGCCATGTGCCCTGATCAGTCTGTCCATACCATCGACACTGACGAGAGCAATTTTCTCCAATTCCAACCGGATCGGCTCTGGGAGTCTGCTCTCGGCAAATTTGGTGGGCATTTCGGGTATCTTCGGCTCCCTCATGGGGTCTATGCCAAGCTTTTCGACAGCCCATTGTGCTAAGTTGGGTAGGGTTCGGCCTCCGATAGAATATCTGCAATTAAAAAGATACAAATTGGTGATTTACGAAGCAAGAAACACTGGACAGGATGATGAAAGATAGAATATGTTTAATGCACAACAACAACAAAAATAAGGACGAGACAGGGACTGTGGACTTTTGAAATAGAGTTATATTTATATACTTTTATATGAGCTCTTATGTAATTTCTATATATGCGTCAGCCTTCAAATACAAATAATATTTTGGGGAACAACTAAGTGCACAATGTTTTTTGTTAATTGCTGCCTGTTAAACTAATTTGCATGAAGTAACTGCCTCCTCAAGTAGTAAAACAATCTTTTAATAGATATAGAATAGAATAGATATTATTATGTTTTCACATAAGATAGTGTAAGTATTTATTCTCGCCTTTTCCCCCTGCCTTTTCGGAGAATATTCTTAATAGCACTTCACAGGTAAATAATTATTTAGTATCTATTAATAATCAAAAAACGCAATTAAGGTAGGAATGTAACATGTCAACCTTTAATCGTTTTTCTACGAAGAGATACCTATTATGAAACTTTACCTTATTTATTTTATAAGGCTTTGTTTTGGTATAGCATTTAACGTTTTACGATAATCGCACATGGTGTCGAAATTTGCGTTTCACACATCTCGTACGATCTACAAATATTTGTGTATTTATCATTTTTTCAGTACAACGTTGAACGTCCTGATGTTATGAGTGCAAATTGAAGGTTATTCTTGTATTAAGGAAATAAATAAACTGTTGTTATTGACTTTTTCAACAACAGGATCGGCCGCGGGACCAACTGACCTATTTTTAACGACGTTTTAAAGCTATCAATAATCTTCATCATCATCATCCTCCCCTTATCCCAAGTTTTATTCGGCGCAGCATGTTAAAGCTATCTATAATGAGCTGGAAGAAATGGGTATAGATTTAACAATACTAGAGTCCTTCCTAAATCATTTAATATTTTTAAATTTTCTTGACTTATCCCGCCGAGACTAATGGAATCTCTGCATCTCTCATTGTGGAACGTGATCTAAAAACGTATTATTGTTAGATTACCTTTGGAAAGTACAGAAAAAATAAAACCATTCTTCAAACATACCAGTCATATACGACATATACTTTCAGTGAATTGACGTCAGTCTTAACTTATATAAAAAAATGCTGTTCGTAATACTTATACCGATGTATTTTTTCATACGCAGATGGCATTTCCCTTGAGTAACAAGTCAGCTGTTTCGTGGCTTCAAAGAAACGAGTCGTTTTGTTCGATAAAGAAATTAGCGTACAAAAATGTTATAAAAAATATTTAGAAACAATTGGAAGATTAAATCCAAGAACGGTTAACTGAAATTTTATTAAAGACAATGAGTTTTGTGTACCGGTACAAAATTTTCATTATATGAGGATGGGAAAATCTAGTAAAATTACTCAATAATGGTTGCAATAATTAATATATAAACAAATTATCTAAGATCGGGCAAAACGGTACACATGTTGTTAGCATGCAAAACAAACAGCATTGTATGATGTTTGTAGTCGCTAGTTGTGAATGACAAACAAGCAAACACGCGAATATTTGTCTACACATTAGGTCGGCACCTAACAGCTAGGTAAGTAAAGGTCTTTCAAAACTAAGGGTCAATACTGCAGGAATAGTATCCAATGCCAGGTCACTCAACATAACAATCTATCAACTATTTATCCAGAAGACATACGGCCAACTATTTAAGCTTTATTTGTTCAAGATCATAACGAATACTGTATAAGAATATGATTTTTAAATGTAAGAAAAGAAACAGTTGTCTAATCACGTAAATCAGCCCCACGACAGAAATGTATTTATAGTTTTTGTATTTAATATCGAAATTCATATTCATATAAAAATAAACTCCAGTCTCATTAATAACTAGACGGCCTTTTGAAATACAATACGATCTAATACTTCTAATGGGGTTTAAGGGATCAAATTTTCTCCAAAGTCAAAGAAAACAGAATTATTTAATCTCCCAAATGAAATAATTACTAAAACAATTAGTACCATATAAACATTACTTGAGATGAAAAAATACGTAATTATTCCATGAATAATTATACAAACAAGCGAGGATGTAACAGTTTCATAATGTGTATTTTTGTTGGCGTGTTTTTATTACATGCCCATGATAAGGCTAATATTGACGTTTGACCACACGCCTATGGTATCATAATATACTTTGCGGACTACATAAATGTAGGTACTTATAGCAGTTTATATATGATGTTCATATAAACTTAAAGAGCAATGAAAAAGAGAAAAAAAACAGCTCACTGAATTTATTTCGCAGATAAAACCTTAAATGAATGAACTATAGCCCTTTGTGTTCCGGGGTACTTAGTGGTAACCCTGGCAGAAAACATATGAATGAATAGTTAAATATGCATCTAAAGAAATAGACATACCTACCAATTTAGAAAATAATATGTTTCTTACAAACATAATAATTAGAAGAACATTATTCCTCACTGCCTAGCGTTTCTAAGTCAAAGGGTTAACGAGTTGTCACATATGGGCAGCATTACTCGTTCACAATAGATGTAACTTGGACCTATTCATTGAGATGCATCGTGTTTGCTTTGAAATCAATATTTGCAGTGATTTCAATGATTCCTTTACGGCTAACCATTATTTACATGAATCGTGCGTTGACGTTAAGTGTTGAACTTGTGCGGTGGACATAATTTTATTACAGTGCAATAATTGCATGTTATGTCGTGAGGTTTAGTGAAACTGCTCATTCTTGTTTTTGTCAAAAGATCTAGAAATACATTGTTAGCCGCCTTTACAATCTTATACATAGCAATAATACGATAGATGATAACTAGTCAAATTCATTACTTTTATTGAACTGTCAAAAATGGTTACTTTGTATGCAATTTGTATGAAATTACTAAGATTTGACGTCATAGATTTTTCACATCAAGCCGTATACTTATTTCGGTTATATTATCAATTAAGAAATGAAAACAAAGAAACTGACATTATTTTATGAATATGATAAAGTATTTTATTTTTGATCTAGTCATCATCCCGATTCTAAATACAGTATTAGCAGTCGAAGGAACACTGGAGAAGTCGGGTGCTTCGTAGAGTCCGTGAACTTGTTCCCTAGTTTCCTAGCTGCGGTCGGAATTTTTGGTGCGCGCTCGGCTCTAATTAAAGAGGTACCTAGTTTTACAAATATACATATCGAGTGCGGAATGATGAGCCGTGTCAAGTGACACGTGCTCTGGCGAATTAACGGGAAGTGCCAATTTGCCAGCCGCCCACCACCAAGCGTGGTTTAGACTGGACTAGTCATACCTCGTTGACACTACTTTCTTTATGCGCGGATCTGATCTGGACATAATAATCTGGACCAGTATATCTTTTAATATGGAGACTTTATTTTAGTTTGTGTTAGTCAGGAATAGAAGCGGAATAATGCGGCAATCAAAAGTAAAATTGGGAAAAAAAAAGCAAAAGACAAGCTTCATCATCTTTTTGCCCTGTTCCCAAGGTATTTGAGGTCGGCGCCATATGTTTTTCGCTTCCATTCTCCTCCGTCAGCCGTCATACTAATATCCACTCCCTTTTTATTCATGTCGTCTTTCGAACAATCAATCCATCTCTTTGTAGGTCTACCTATGCCTCTCCATTCATCCACATTTATACTTAACACACTCTTTGTAGCATGTGTTTCACACCATCTTATTGTATCAATCAATATTAGAAATGAGTTAATCTGAATATGTCAGTAGTATACCTATTAGTAGCACCTGAGAAATAATTTTCTGTTTAATACAGTACCTAAAGGAAATTAGGTTACATGAAACAAAATACTTTTGGCATCTCACTGCATGCCAGGAAATAGTTTGGAATAGCTAATTCTATTCACGCAGACATAGATCAGAACCAAAAATTAACGATAGAAATGTATTTTTCTATACTTTATCAGAATTTTGCTAAACAAAAGATTTAGAATTGGAAACGTTAAATGAAAACCTACCAAAAAATCAGCTATAGGCATAGAATTTATTTTGTGGTATGGGCGTGTAATGCGGAGGAATAAGGACCATGTTGTGACGAAGGTTAGTTACTTTTATATTTGGGTATTCAAGGTTAGTCTATCGTTGAAAGCTAACTCCTCAACTTCTATATTATCTTGGTGAGCCCATCAAGGTCGAAACAAATTGAATGAATGAATTACACCGAAACACCTAGTATTCCAAACAAGTTATCCTATGTATATCATAAAGACAATATCAATTTAAATGGCCGTTAAAATATTCTTTAGGCGAGTAACGTACTAAGTAATGCATTCATTTGCAAAATATATTGATACGAAAGTAATGTTTATTCACGAGGACCATATGTTTATATTATTCTGAAATTCTATATCTCTAATTCTATATCTAAATTCTATATCTGAATTAATATATTATTTTTAATTTTTAATGAGTTAGTTGCTGTTTTAATACTTTCCGCAAGTGGCAATGGTATCGTCCCTCAACGGGCTATCTTGGTCAGCTTTGTTGTTTCAGCAAAATGGACAATGCTAGCAATAATTATTTCTCGCGATTCTAAAATATACAACATCAAAAACAGCTTTGTGCTTTTCTAGAAATTTACTCCTTAAACAGAACTTCATGGATTTTTCTCATGCATTTCCTTGTGAAATCGGTACAGACTGGCATAAACATAGATATATCATCATCTCTGGCCAAGCAGATTCTAATGTAAGATTATTGTGGCAGTGCTTGTATGTGGATGTTTAGTGGCGCATGAATTTTTCTATGACTCCCATAGTCCAATATTTGCTCCACATTTGTCGCAGGTGAAATTGCGCATCCACGGGTAGGGCAGTGTTGTTGGTTCGAAGCCTATTGATATTAAAGATCTTTACTTAGTGATAGAAAATATAATGGATCTACTAACCTGTTGCCAGTGAATGAAGCAGTGTATCCATCGAGCTTGAACATGGAGTCCTTGTAGCCCCAACCATACCATTTCAGGAGGTCTTGACTGGAAATAAATAATAAATAAATCAACTGACCTGACAAAGACCTGAAGTTTAAAGTTTTATGCTGTGTAAGATATGTCTGAACAAGTTCAATGATGATGAAAGCAGAATAAAGGTTACAAAACACAAACAATAACACATTGTTAAATAATAAGTGCTTTTAAAATGACAGTTGTATACGTGTGAATTACGCTGTTTGATTTAAAAGTATTCTATATATGTACCTACCTACAGGATATGACAAAAAAGACCGCAAGAGAGTTACATGGTCCCTAAGAATTAAAGTTTTAATTTAGTTTTAAAAATTTGAAATTCGTCCGATGAAAATTTCCACAAAATAAGACATAGAATTTTTTCATTGATATACTACTGTATTTTACTAAAATTTCGTAACACCCTGTATAAATCCCTCATATAAATCAGTCAATCTATTAGAGAAAACCGCAGAAAAATCTGTTCTGCAGATTTAGAGTTCACCGTGACCAGACAGCCAAACCGCAAAGGACTTAAATTGATAACGTACGTAAGTTCGAATGTATTCTACTACACTTTTCATCGATAGAAAAGTGTATAGATAGTACATATTTTATTAAAATGATTAGTACAACTTGAAAGAAGAACAGAACAGAACAATTTCGAACAGAGAAATATCTAATCTTTAATTTTAGGTAATTGAAACGTTATAAATAAATAAAGCAGTTTTTTGTATAGCAATTTAGCGTAGCATCGTACTTTTCAAGTACGAGTACGCTAAATAACCCGCTTATTAAAATAATCTAAAGATAGATAAATGATATAACACGCGGAATGATAAACATAATATCGGTCAGCGTGCGTATCTTATCGTACATTATCACATTTGAGGCAGTTTAAAATATTTCAGCCACTATCTATGTTTATGGAAAGTAAATTAAGGAGAAGATGGAGGGTTTACTTTTGGCGCAGTCGGCTAAGTTGCTATACCTATTTTTAACGGTGGGCATGAAATGGAAAGGACGGTGAAGTGCGGGTGAGAAGTTGAATAAGGTATTATTTAACAAATATTTAGGTAAAATAATTGGCTCAACTGAAAGCTATCAAACATAAAAATAAATTTAACATAACGGCCAATAGTCTAATGGCCAAGGACCCCAAATAACTCTAAAGCCATGAATTTCCAAGAAGTACTTAGTTATTACACTATATTTTATCACAATCGCTTCAGCAGTTTAAGCTAGAAAACGCAGTCTAAGTTATTATGCAGGTGAAAAACAAACGTCTGTGATCATTTGTTAATTAGTTGAAACAGTCAAGTGACACGCTTATATTAAAATGATAATTTTCTTATTGTTGCAACGGGCCTTGGGAACAAGAGACAGACTAACGCACTTACATTATCATGCATAGTAGTAACGCAAGGGATCTATGTAGTTACGAACTGACTACGTAATTGGGATTATCACAATGCTGGAACATGTATTAGGTATTTATTACTAGCTGACTCGACGAAGTTCGTACCGTTTAGCAGTTGTTTTTTTTAATACTTAGGGCCTGTCTCACCACTTACGAATAAGTTCTAGTTAGTTTATTCGATGCATACTGGCTATTCGGATATAGCGATACTGTACAAAGAAAGGAAGAAGTAATTACGAATTGATTGTTTAGTAGTATGAATAAGTGTTGTTTTTAGAATTCTTCATGCAATTTTTATTTTTTTTCTATCTGTAAGAAAAGTCTTTGGATTTCAAGGAATATTAAAAAATTATTAGCGAAATCGTTCAGCAGCTCTCAAGATTTGCGCTTAGCAGCGATTTATTTTCATATTATTATGTAGATAGAAGAAATTATTATATATTGTTAGTAGTGCTTATAATATTTTAGAATTATGGAAGGACACAAACAATACTATTTGCATGTTTAGTTTTTTACTGTTTTACTTTGTTACGTGTTATTATAACGAAAATTATACTTGATACTGTCACAGTAGGGTATAGAAGCCGGCGACATTTAAATTGATTAATTAAAATTGATCCGTACTAGCCTATATTGTTTCTATTTACAAATTACACTTATCTACTGACTCATTGGTTGTTTCAAAGCCATAAGTGGTTAGTTATTAGTTAAACGATGAGTTGATATGAATAACTATCGCTTATCTACCTCTTAACATTATTTCTCTGAGGCTGACTAATACAAGTCCTTGAACAAATAAACCCGATCTGTCAATTTTCTTTCAGCTTATTTATCACCAGGACATTACATTTACATAAAAAATTAACCGATATTCAATATCAATTATATTTGATATACAAAATGCTGACACTAATGTTTTTGTTCAAAAAGTTTACCCTAACAACAACAAAATTATTTTTAAGATACGACATGATTTAGTGTGTTTAACTACCTTACTTCACGACCTAAGATAGTGACTTTTAATTTTCTTGTGAAATCGTCAAACGACCCCCCACTGAGCGTACAGGAGGGAGTGTTAGACTCTTCGATCTAAAACCGAGTATGTTCAATCTGAACTCTGGAGGACCCTGTATGCCAGAGCCTCGGTAACTCTCGCGAACAACACAGCCCAACCTAAGTTAGTGCCTTGCGGGGACCCCAACTTTTATTTATACATATATATGTATGACGTCGCAAACCCTATTTAAATAATACTTTATCGTTATATTATTTTATAACGTTCCATTTTATCATGTTTTTATGATACTTTGATAACTATTAGTACTGTTAAATTACTTAGAACGTTATTTATGGGTATCAAACGCTTCTTAGTCAGATGATATTTATATTGGGAGTATAATCTACTTAGCTGATTGATTAATTGTCACTAACCCATTTACTTCCATGCAAGACAGCCGTAATTTCGCGTTAATTATTCAAGTGCCGACTTAATTAACCTTTTATTAATAAAGGCGAATGGGCAGAATTATATTAAGTATGGTTAAATTATATTATTATTTTTATTTTATTATATTATTATTTTAAGTATTAAGTTAAAATACAAATCATATTATAAGAAAAAAACATGTTAAAAATATTTCTTTGACATTACAATTCATTTCGGAAATCCTATTAGTTAGGTAAACATCACAAACAACATCTGTTTTCATGAAGCTATGAGATGAATATGGAAAGGGTTCCATTTTGCTGCCGGGTCTGAGGGTTGTTTGCAAAAGTTACCGCGGCCCTGGAATGCAAAGACCTATTGAAGAAAAATAGTAGATTTTTTCGTCAGTAAGAATGAGACACTTCCTTCCGCTGCACCCTCAGTGGGATGTGGGATTTGATGATTTCCCACGAAATAAAAGGGATTCCCCTTTTCTTAATCGTTTTGAAGTCTTCGAATTTGCTTATTTAGATTAGGTACGTTTATGCTTTTCATAAGTAAATACGAAAGTAAACTTTAAATACCCGTAACTTTTTTGTCACGTATTTTCAGCTGTAGAATAATTTGTTCTTCTAGATTATTTTATAATCTAATGGTGATAATATACGAGCCCCGATGCAAATTATAGTGTGAAATTTTCTTTATGAGATTTTTTCTAACTTAATTATTTTTAATTGGAAATAAACGAGTCGCAGTTTGTTAATAGTGTTGTAATGTAAATTGGATATTGTACTTTTGTCACAGACTTTTATTTGGTATTGACAATCATACAAATTAACCACTACATGTGTCAGATTATTTTCTGGTATATTATGTGGCTAGCCCACAAGGAATATCCATCCTTCAATATTTTTGTATATGTTTACAAAATATTAAGCTGCTCCACTCGTATTGCCCAAAGAACTACAAATAACTAGGTCATTTTGCCTAGTATCCTTTTGTACATCGTATTTAACTTTGCCTTTAGTTACTTTAAAATGAATAAGTTAATAGTAGGTGACTATAACTTTTTTACGCCAATACAGCTCAATAGGCTATTTTTATGTTATCATTTACGCATATGAAATATTGTTATACTTTATCCTTATCCACTGTTACGGCATAATTACGTTACTTATTTTATATAGGTAATTAAAATTATTACCCTGAAGGTAAATCTATAGTCCTTAAGTCTAAATAAAATGTTAAAAATGAACTATTCATTTTATTTGCCTGCTAATTAATTATCTTTGTTATAAGATAACAAATTAGCCAAATTATGTTCGCCAGCACATCAAGGTACTACAATTTGTCAGATTTTCAATTTTATCGCTAAAGCATATATTCAAAGTTGATTGAGAAAATTTGACGGTTGTGGTAGTTTGGTAGCTTAATGTGCTGGCGTCTGCACATAAATTTTATCGCAATTTTAAGGGTTAATACTCCAAACTTCGTTAGAATGTGGAGTTAATACCATTCGTTTCTCCTTTACGTAGTTTCTGGAGAAAAAACAATTCGTCTGCGTTCTAACGGATAAAACTTTGATAATGTTATACGAAGGTTCCTATACAAAACAAAATATAAGGAATTTGACAAGTTTCGAAATACATAAGTAATGATAATCTACTCTTACTCAATATCTTTGAATTATTGAAAACCTGTTAAACAAGACTATGACTATGACGAGCTTAGTTTAAAATTTTTGATTGCCAAATTAATCGGCCAAGGTAGCGCTATTTTATATACCTTTGCGAAATTTGTATTTTGAAGAGGTTTTGATATGTAAATTAATAAAAAAAAATACAAAGATTCGGTTAACACGACTGTATAAGTATTCACTGAAAAGTGATCAGCGAACATGTTAAAATTTTAGAATTTCTGTTATTATGAATGATAGGAAGAAGCTTTACAGATTTTATTTTTTATTTTAAATTTACGCAGCTTAAATACCTTTTCATATTTTCAAAATGTTTTTTTCTCAGTATTTTTTGTCAGAATGTTTTTTATCCGATTATTTCGTATTTTTTTCTTTCTTCCAATGCGAATACATTATTAGCACGCAGAACGTATTTTTTTTTAATAATACCGCTATAATAAAAATCCAGCAATGGATTTTGAAATAATCGTGACGATTGACGCGTGAAATCAGCTGTTATTTTTTTTTTGAGGTTTTGAAACAAATCAGTTTTATTGGATTTCCATAACGTTCCTGAAACAATTTCATGAACCAGTCTTCTTAGTATGGCATACTGAACTGATCCGTATGTGGAGGGCTTGTCCCTTACACCCTGTATAATCTAACTTGAACCTATGTTTAAGAAAGCAATACCCTATTACTATACATATTTTATTTAAAAAAACATATTGACATCCATTTATTTACTGAATAGTCACCGATATATGGAACGAATGCATGTATCGATTGATAACGTTTAAAATCTTATCTATCGTAATTTTCACCGATTCAGACTGGATTCCACCTAAATAGGAAGGCAAGATAGAGTTCCCAAGTAATGTTACTCACCTAAAAAAATCAATATCGTAATTTATTTATGCCTTTATCTATTTGATAAGGAATACGGAGAACGCGCTATATCGATGGTCCGAACGCACAATTGGCAAAATCAGGCACTCTGAATAAGAATCTAAAGAAAATTGGCGGGAAAAGTAAATAAAACAAACTTTCAGACCAAATCCATACAATGCCATGGCTATTTGTATTCCCAGATATTTTTAGAGCGCGCTTGTTAATTATATCCAGTTTTCTGGAACACATATGCGGTTACATGCTCCTAATTAAGATTTTAACATCGTACTCGACTTATTTTATCTGAATTAAATAAATACACTAATTAGGTCAACACACCGGCTTTGCTGCGGGGGAAAGCTTGTTCCATATAAGCCAATAAATAAATAATAGCTTACCGTCGTCTAGGAATAACACTTTTTACTTTGATAACCGTGCCGCTGTTTGCATTGGGATCGCTCTTTTTATTTTTATCACCGAAACTTTTTTTTTTAACACTGTCAACTGTTCTTTCAATGTTAACATTTTCCGCGTTTTTCATTTTACTATCGGCGCTGCTCGCGAATGCAGCTGACATTTTTACAATGGGCGACGATTATGGATTTGTGTCGGATAGCATTTGGTACGATTTTTATAAATCGCGCAGCCTGCCGCGCATGTGGTGACATACGCGGTCGGTACAGCAGAGGCACGGGTTACTCGCGACATCTGTACTCTATTAGTTGAACTAATGAAAGTGCCGGCTTGTTCACCCTAATCAACTGTTTCACTACTTCTTATCAGGTAGGAGTTTGAATTATATTCAACAGATGGCGCTCTAAAATTCTAATCAAATAAAAAAAAACGAACAATAAGTGACTTTTAACACAATGTAAATCTAATTTATGCATTCATATTTCGAACTGCCCCGTTGGTCTAGTGGTTGCAAGGCGCGACTGCTGTGCACGGGGTCTCGGGTTCGAATCCCGGGTCGGGCCGAAATCGCTTTGTGGGTTTTGAGAAACTTTCACAAAGCAGCCTGGAGTCTGGAAGTTGGTGATTGATTCACCCGTGCATCGGAGAGCACGTAAATGTCGGTCCTGCGCCTGATCTCTCTCCGGTCGTGTCGGATTGCCGTCCCATCGGATTATGAGAGTGAGGGAATAGAGAGTGCACCTGTGTCTGCGCGAATACTTGTGCACTATAATATGTCCTGCGCAGCTGGCTGATCTTCATAAATGAGAACGGCCGCCGTAGCCGACAATCGGCCTGGATGCCATCATTCATATTTCGGCTTAGCAGCTTACATGAACATATTAAACCTCTCACTCTATATTATTATTTTTGGAATTAATATACCGGTAAAGAGGAAGGTACGACAGATACATTATAGAATCAGAACCTATAAATATTTATTTTGACTTCGAGCGTTTAATGATAACGATAGAGCAAATGCGGATAAAATATGCGTTTTAATAGCAAGTTTTCAGATGGTGTTCCGCAAGGTGACATTCTAGGCCCACTCTTGCTGCAAAGCAGATAATTATGTAGCATTATCTACATTATTTACTTCCATAAAATGGATAAATTCCAAATTACATTTAAATTTCATATCATGAAGCTGAAAGGCAGAGTAGTGATTTATACAATTCGAAAATAAAACCCAACAAAATAATTTAATAAAATATTTATTGTTCTAGTTTACATTAAGTAGGTATGTTGTACAAAATAATTATGCTTACATCTAAGATAACAACTTAGGAGTCTAAACGGTTAAAGCAATGGCTTAGCCTTGGCCTAATTACATAATTAATTAGATTATATTTAATTAATAATAGTCTTCAATACAGATCTAGGTGCAAAGTCTAAAAATTAGCATTGGCTTACACAAATCAAGTGCTACTATATATTTTAGAGTTGTTACCACATAATTTGTCAACTTCATGCAAAAAAGCCCAAGACTTTTGAAGGAATTAAACTTTTCCCTGGACCTAATAGCTTACCATTCAATAAATATACTCAGATAATTCCGGTTTGTATCCTTTTAAAGACCCTCGCGCCCTACTCAAAAGAAATTATAGATCCGTCGAAAAGCTTCTAGATTGCAGACTTGTATAACTAAGTACAGACGTCAGCACATCAAGCTACTACAATCTATCAAGTTTCCTTAATAGATTTTCAACTTTACCGCTGAAGAATATGGTTCAAAGTTAATTGGGAAATTTTTTCACTTTCGGGTAGCTTGAAGAGGTGGCATCTATACATTATGTTAGATAACTCTCTAATGATTTAGGTTAGGTTTAATAAATGCAGAAAACTTACGTAGTTAGGTGTTTTTCAATGATTTTAGGAATCAATCATTCGTTGATTGTTTGCTGTTCTAAAATACACACATTGACATCCAAATATTAAGGGAGAGCCGTGAAAAGAGAATTAGGAGTTCTCGAAGTATATGAGAATCGTTTGAATGTGTTTTTGATATATTTTTTAAATTTTAATATGCACTCTTTTACACACAAAACATTTATTTTTACTTTAAAACTTATCTTTTGGCCAGTTTCACCAGTTGCAGATAAAGTGTAATTTATTTATCTGATGGATATTGCTATTAACTATCGATAAAGACTGGTTATAACTTTATATACTAATACGTAAAATATTTTAACTTACATTTTTTTTTCTACCAGGTATTGCTATCCGACATATCCGTAAACCGACAGCTTTAGTTTATCTAGCAAATTAGTTCCTGATAGGCTATCAGAGACTTTACCAGTGAAACGGGCCCTTAGTATAGAAAACAAAGCTCTCGTGGCACCTATTTCATTGATATAAATTCTTCATTGTCAAAGTTGTGATCGATCAATGTGTGTAGTTTACAAAAGTCTGAAGTCGCTTAAAGAATATTGTTCGTCGTATATAAACGCATAAACCTATCTAGTTAATAATTTAAATTCGTGACGCAGTCTTACTTTAATGTCTAAGCACCTATAGATTACTTAAAACTAGTTAGCGGAAGCTTCGCCTCTATATACAACGCAGTTTACAGATTATACTAGCAATAATGTAGATATGTTGGGATTATATACTCTATGACCTGTCCTTCACACAAATAGGACAGACGCCAGCACATCAAACTAATACAATCCTTAATGCGTTTTCAACTTTATCACTGAAGTATATGGTTCAAAGTTGATTGGGAAAATTTGAGCGGGTAGCTTGATGTGCAGGCGTCTGTACCTAGGCGAATAATGGCCTGAAAATCTACAGGACTTTTAGAAACGGAGGCCATATACTATAAAGGAAGGCTGAATTAAAAATGCTACATCAAGACCAGTCCTGTATTCACTCCGTTCAAGCCAAAATTTATACTCTTTTGGAACGTCACCTGTGTCGTTTCATTTTTTCATTTTGCCTTTTAAGGTAATTGGTTTAACAGTGTTCAATAGAAATCTCCAGTGTTATATGTAGGTCCCAGACACTCATAACTAAGCACGTATTGTTGCATCAATACCATGCAGTGTCGTTTAAATGTTCTGTCACATTATGTACATTCGATGATTGAGCACCTCAACCAACTATGTCGAGTGACCAAGTGAAGGAAACTACGGTTTCAAGCTAAATGAAGCAAAACCAGCTGCATTTTCTATTCTCCTCTGATTTGAATCAGCTTCTAGTTTAAAAATGCACAGCGCAAACATTACACCTTTGTCTACCATTTTTACTATTTCAAAAATTGTATATCGATATCTAAAGGAGTTGAAACATTGAATATTTAAACCCTCAAAATCATTCACTATATAAGGTACTTAATTATAATTACATCGACAATAAGCTTTACAAATTATATGAAGAATGGGAATTACAAGAATTAAATAAATAAGAATGTTTACCGATATTTTGTTCAGCTTTCGATTCAAAGTTTCAGACTCAATTGATTGCATATCATTTTACTTCTACATCTACCGGGAACGTAAGTAATAATCCGATTAAGGCAATAATTTATGATACTCGGCGGCCTTCTTATTCTTCTCGATTATGTAGAAGGACTTAGGTTTGCCGTTGCCGGAGAAATATTTTCTGAAAGACGTTTTCTTTGCCGGCACGTAATACGCCAGCGCGTCGAGCGAGTTCGGATGACTGATCGCTTTAGGCCACGTCGGCGTGCTCTCGACGTCCACTATGTCATCGTCGAACCTCGCTTGCGGTCGGTTTTTCGCGAACTTTTGTAGCACTGGAATGTTCCAATGGTAGACGCGGGCAGGTTTGCCATTACTGGTCATTTGTAGCGGCAGGGTCCTCGCTGCGGCTGGGGCGGGTTCCGCGTGGCTGTAGTAGCTCGTATTAGGAGGCAGTTTGATAACGTACATCCTGGAGTCTCCAGTAGCGTGCCTCCTGCCTTGTTCAGCTAGGCGTTTTCTGTGGTGTGCGGCTGGTATCCTCAGCTTCTTCAGGCCGAGGGAACTGAGCAGCTCGTGGGTGGACGGCTCCAACTTGTCCACGTGGCTGTCTGAGTTGGCGCTGTTGGCTAGGGCTGGAGCGGCGACCGTGGCCGTCACAGACACCAGCAACACGAGTGATCTGTAACAATAAGAAAATTCCAGTCAACATTACGATCAACAAACGTCGTGTGCGACCTAATTAAGAACATCCTAGTAATCAGTAACAGTAGACAGGTAGCTATGCCACCATTAATTGTCGTCATAAAATGTTGGAATTAAGAGGTAGGACCTAATAATAAAACTCCATGTTGGTTAGAATAATTTTATATCATAAAGGGCTCCGTTAATAACACAGCGACGAACGCCTTAATATGGTAGTAGCATCTAATAAACACCGCAAAACGCCTTGAAAACCGGAGAAAAACCAATCATAAATTCCTTATGACTTATTAAGTGTTTTACGACAAAATAGATTATTCTCTTCGTTTATAAGGCCGTCTACAAACATTCCACGGGTTCTTGCGAGTGAGCGTGCGCCGACTTCGAATTGTTTGCCGACTTTAGATGGAACTTCTCAAGTTAAATAAAACCACGAAGGTACACGTAGGTACTATCGCTGTCTTGCCGTTGTCTGATATTTCAAAAGCAATTAGCATAGGTAAGGGAGTTAGGTATTGTGTGCACTGAGAAAGCTTTTAAAGTAATAAGCGCGCTAGACAGAACTTTCAACTATGCAATAAGTTGCAAGAACTGCTTTATGATCTACGTGTTTTATGTGTAGAATGTAAATATTACAATGTAAATAGGTATTTATGGTATGGTATGCATTATTTTACATGACAATTATTATGCACTGGGTTGCGATAAATGTTTGCAACAAAGTTAGTTGGTTATTAGTTTGTATTTCGTTTCGAGAAAGAAAATGCATATAAATAGACCCTTTAGACATGTTGCACCAAGGTATCTGACTACAAATATACGAATTAAGCGGGTTTATTTTTTTATGTTATATCTCACTTATATATGTTCCTTTGTCAATTCTCTCGAACGTTTGCGTAAAATGTTAAAGCGTTAGTGGAAGCTAGTCCACTTTGAGAGTACGGGTTCGATTCCAAGTCAGGCAAGTATATGTAGTCAATTATATGTTCTTTCTAAGTATGTCTCGGCCCACAATGACCGTTCCAAGATGGTAAACATTACGAGGAAACTTATAAAGTCTGAAATCACCAATTGAGCGCAGCATTGAGCAAGCGTTGTGATCATTATTTTTCGGTGCCAGAGGAGACATGTGCCCAGTTTTAAGATGATAATAAGGCTGATGATGATGATGATGACGCGTAAAAATGCCTAATTTTAATGTCTCAATTTATTAAAATTAGTAATTATCATTAGAATCCCTCCCAACTAATCCTCACTGGGCCACAGGCCTTACGGTCGCATACATTCACGTCTTGTTTGTCATAACATAACTGAATAACTTAGCGACTCACGCATTAGCAAAAAACTTGCTTCTTAGAAACGAACAATGTGTCGGTGATACGGCCAACCTATGTGTGTTTATAGCTGTGTGCAACCAGCTTATAGGCTGTTAAAGTATTACAACCTCATTTGTGGATTTGTGGCTGATGTTCAGTATTTGTGGTGCGCATGACTAATGTTGAGGCATTATTACTAATTCAGAGTAACTAGCATAATATGTAGCACAAATTTTTAGGTAAAGGGTTTGAGAGTTACTTTAGTTAGCTTATATCTCCAACCGCGAAGGAGCAAAAAATATATTCTCAGATGAACTTTTTTTCTATTCCATATTCACTTTCACACTATGACATCTAGTCCCTAAATAAGCAGAGTTTATTATGTGGATACAAAACAACTGATAAACGTTATACTTATATACTTTTCCTTTAAATACATAAATAATATACACAGGAACATCTAAACTGAATCAAATAGCTGCGTTTTATATTATTTCTCGAATCGATTTTGAAAGTTCTACAAATCTACACTTCATCAATCCGCGTTATTTGTACCCATCTGCGCCAGGAGGGTTATGTGTTTCGAGTATGTGTATGTATATTTCTTTGGCACGCTCTAGAGACTTAACTGTTTGATGCATTTTAGCTAAGTGTAGAATAAGAATCTAAACTGCTCGTAGTCGTCAAAGTGGCACTTTATCAAAGCACTTTCATTTTTTAATGACATTTCTGGTAGATAAGAGTTTAGGACCTTGGATTTGGTTATCAGCTACTTCTATGCGGGAGCGGGAAGAGGTCACCCGCTTCAAACATGACTGTAGTAGGTAACTCAAAGGTACCGGATAGGCGATAGGCGATAGCCCAGTGCTCTATTTGGCTATGTTCCACTGCGCCAGCGCGGGCGCATCCGAGCGTTGGAACACTTACAAACGTGATCTGAGTGGCGTTTGGATAACTGTTGTTTGTGTAACTGTTTATGTTTTAATTCTTCATTAGTTTATTTATCTAAATATTTCAGATTCTGGAGTTGGTTTTTGACCCCCTATGCAAAAATGGGGGTGTTATAAGTTAGACCTTATGTGTATCTGTTTGTGTTTCGGGCACGTTTTGTTTAGTTGAAATCTTGTTTGCCAGTGGTGCTTATACTGAAGAACTTGCTAATCTCAGGAACTACTAGACAGATTGGAAAAAAATCAAGTTTAGATAGCCCCTTTCTCGCGGAAGACCATAGGCTACTTATCCAGCCATCCGTACCTAGTTACCTAGAAGCTAGTACAATATAAGAGTTTCTCAAAATCTATGATCAAATCTCGAAAAAAATGCAACGAAAGATCAATCTATATAACAATTACAGTTTTTATTAGAATCCGAATTATACATAAAAGATATTCCAGTTCAGTACACGACGATGACTGAAAAAGTTAGGCAACCTTTTTTGTTACATAAATGTGTTTTTTTTTTACTAAGTAGATATTCTTTACAAGTTAATCTTTAGACAGGTAGACAGAAGCAAGTAAGTCTGACGCCAGTCTAACCAAGGGGTATTGGCTTGCCCGAGTAACTGGGTTGAGGAGGTCAGATAGGCAGTCGCTCCTTGTAAAACACTGGTACTCAGCTGAATCCGGATGAATTAGACTGGAAGCCGACCCCAACATTGTTGGGAAATGGCTCAGGAGATGACTATTATATCTTTACATGTTTTATAGGGCTTTCTGACTGTTTTAATCTATGTCACTATCACAGAAATCTTCGTCAACTCGACCACTTTTTTAGCCGACTGTACTGAAGACATATGTATTTATTATATCACTTGAATATATTTTCAGATTTCCAACGAACCCGCGAGAAACGGCAAATAATTTCATGGCAAACGACGATGGTAGGGAATAATACCGTACCAAGGAGTACGTTATTCTACGCAACTATGTTGATACAAATAATATACCAAAGCATATAATTCTCGCTTAAGCATCATTACGCGATGAGCTGTTGCTGTTGCTAATCAATGTTCCCGAGATAGTTATACCAACACACATACCGCGATTCGGTTGTATACAGCCACTGATCAAAGCGAACTGATGTATAAAATGTATCTCATGACTTCTTCTGTATTCCAAGGGTATTTAATACCAACTCCATAACCTTTCCCAAGAATTAATACTCATAAAAATCGTATCTTTTCTTGGGACTTAGGACGATCGCTAGTGTTTCTCAATTTATTGGCAAATGCAGCTGTAATCAAGTGTTGGTTTCATGTGAATTCAAGTTCTTTAATAAAATTAAAACTTATCATTATAAGTTAATATACAGGTATTATACGTATATAAAGAGGATTTAAATATGTATTTCTTATTGTATATATTCAAAAGGTCAATCATTCTTTTTATCCTATAATTATTTATAACCCCCAAATAGGTACCCAAACACATAAAAGCATAATTTTCAGTATCTTATAACCTAAATATATCCAGTGTTGCTCAACTTGAACATTTTAAAGTTAAAAATAACAAAGAGAGCCATAACACCGTAAAATGCTTATTCGCGACAAATATGATGCTACTGCGGTAAGTTGTTAAGACCGCGCCAGACGAGTCGCACGGTAGCGCTGCGATAAGGATCGACTACTGGCGAATGACGTCCGATCTAAATACATTATGATGAGCTCATTTGCATTTAATTTTATTGATATGAAGCATTTGCTTTTAATGTGACTAGTTTTCCATTAATTTACATTTTTTTTTCTTACAAAAATGTAATAAAGACGGGAAATTGTGAGTAATTTTCCTTAACCAATGACAGGATGGTTTAGGTATTACTATAATGTTTATTTATTTTTGCACATCATTTGAATAAAACTACTCAATTATAACAGAACAATACAAGTAACGTTTAGCACTGAACAGTTTACGATCTAACGTGTACCGTAAAGTCCCGTTCTGACGACGTTTCCCACATAAGTCAGGTTGGTATCGGCGATCTCGCCGCTCGCCGGGGGCTATCGGCAGCGCGTGTGGGCGGGCCCTAACACCGCTGACCGCTTGACCTCGCCACCCGGGTCAGCGGGGTCAACGCACTGCGATAGGCGCACGCGCATTGTCGCCTGCACTTCGGTAAGCTTGACGGAATGTCATTGTGGAATTTTCAGGTTTGAAATATAGTCTGCTCTTGTACTTTGAGCTGCGTTCCTGCCTTATTTATTTCACAAGGGATCCTTTGGCTCATAGTTTTGTGTTCAGACTTTTCAGGAACTGTCATTATTAAATTACGATCGCTTCAATGCGCCTAGCTTCGGCCTAAGTGATTTCAAAACAACAGCCTTCTTACTCGTGGCTGGTATTGCAATACCCACATGTTATAATCTGAAAATGTTTGGTGTGCTTCCACGAACGAAAAATGATATTTGCTTGCTTAAATTGTCCAAATACTTGGACTCAATTTGGGTTCAAAGCCTGAAGATAAGAAATCCGTAAGAAACAGCACTAATTTCGTAAGTTCACGAGTAAGACTAAAGAAAGCACAAATCTTAAATAGCCTTCATAATTAAATAATCTCATTTATTAAAATAACTGAAAGTCTCGAGAGAAAATTACAATAATTATTCCTAATTTCGAGTGCAATTTATCTCGGCAGCTCCAGTTTGTTTCAAGACAACATTCTTTAGCGTCTCCGAGACTGTAATTTTTGGTATTTAATGGCTAAATAATAAATTAAGGTTTAATAAAAAGCTAATAGCCGTTTAGCAAACGGGTAATTTATTTAAACGTTCGTATGTTTTAGCTTTGGTTGGTCCCAACAGGCATTTGAACATCAACAGTAGTTACGGGTAGCCAAACAAAAAGTATGTCAGCCAGTCTTGTAAAGGGGTATCAGGTGGCCCAGGTAGCTGGGTTGAGGAAGTCCATGTAGAATTTAGTAGTCTGGGAGAATCCAGATACAACAGGCAGGTATTTATAAGGTTTCAGGTTTATTATGCTTTATTTATGCATTTAAAAATATCATTTTGTGATATTAGTATGTGTACATTCTTTGCTTAATACACTCGGTAAGTTTGAACTTACTTTTATTTCATGACATAATTCACAAAATATCGCTATGATTTTCCATCCCTGAACAAGATAAGCATAGTATTGTTAATTGATGTTTGTTCACGGAATAGAAAACACAGCTTTTACCGTAATGTCATAAACATTAAAAACAACGAATGAGATAAATTACAAATTGAATGCCTATAATATACAAATACAAACAGAGCTAAATACAATATACATATATTGCAGTAGCTTTAAATGCTTTAATACCCTGTTTATTATAACAAATTTATCTGCTATTAAACCAGTAATTTTACACGTCCGACCGGTTGTGTTTATTTGCTTAATTAAATAAATTAGAAATTGCTTCATAAACTCATCTCAATTACCCACTAAACGTCTGGTCATAATGGTGAGTTAAACATTTTAGGGCTTATGATTGCTAGATGCGATTTGTTACCACGTGTACTAAATAAGCAAACGGTTTTTTACTAAGGGGAATGCCGGTGTATAATTTTAAATGCTAGAACATTTCTTGGATGTTGCATTTCGGATTCGGTTGATTATGAGTAGGTATGGTTTTTTTTTTCATGAATAGACCGAGAATTATGTGAAGTGAGCAAATCTACAATATTTATGTTTACGACATGTATAGAATTTGTACTGCTAACGACGGAAAAACGTACTAAAATTTGTAAAAAACGTAGTTAAAGTAGCGTTTTTTTATGCATATGCAAATAAGTAAATGCAACATTGCCATATAACATGGCAACACCAACAAACTAATTGATTGTTAATACAGTAATAAACAGTTTTTGTTGCTTAAAATGCGCTCATTAGTTAAACTGTATAGCATGAGACTGAAACATTTCTCCTCGCCGCATCTTCTTGTTAAAATATTAATCAGAGACAATGTTTTTAGGCCGTTTGCCGACGCCGACCGGGTAGCATGCAATAATTGTCCATGCATGCTTATGTCTAGACTGACAATTACCTCATTAGCCCGCTATTTGGAGCATAATAATAATAGAGGAACGGACTAGGGTCAAATAACAGATTTTTGATAATAAGTCAAGCGCCACCACCCGCTCCAGTAAATACGATTGACTGCAATTTCCTCGAAAGTCATGAAGATGCACATAATTTTAAGATAAGCTTGCGCTACTTAATTTCTTAAGGAAAAGTTGCTTAGTACAAATTTACTTGCTTGACGTTCGACCCTTTGTTTTTTTTTTTTTTCGTGGAAAATCATCAAATGACCCCTCCCGCTGAGGGTGCAGCTGGAGGGAGTGTCAGACTCTTACTGACTAAAACTCACTATGTTCCCTCTGGAGGTCCCTGTGTGCCAGGGCCACGGTATCTCTTACGAACAACCCGCAGCCCAAGCAGACCCTGGCCCTAAAGGGGCCTCTCCTGTGTTGCTGACATCTCTTCGAGGAGCGCGTGGAACAGAACGCGCCGCCGACACGGGTGACGTTCGACCCTGGCGTATATAGTAGTGTATTTTGTTTCATTATTGTGAAGTCATTCAATCTTCAGACAAACGTGGCGTATCGACAAGATCTGGATAAACAAATGCGCAGGGAATACAATTCAGACATGAAAATATATTTGGCGCGAACAGATTTAGCAAGTTTCAGCAATCGCGAGAATATAATGACCACTGTAATTGTAATTTGTGTATTTATTCACTTTATTTTAGTCTATTACTATGAATTTAAACCTGGAAAAAAGCTATTTAAAAATGGTAAAATATTGATTTTAGAACTTAATCATTGACCAAAGAGTAATATTACCGCCTAATTACGGCCCTGTGTCACATCTGTCATTTTAATTCGTGCATTGTTCGCGTGAGTTATCTATGCGCATAATTGTAGCGTATTTTTAAAATATGCTAAATGTTCATTTCTTGGAGCACACGGAAACATGTAATTGTTGCATTCGTAGGCGAATATATTAGAGTAGACGATACATTACAACGAGAAAATTTATGTTTCAATAAAAATGTGGATCGCGGACGCTAATTGTAACGCTTAGCATAAATATGTTTTTTTTGTTATATGTCTATATTTTATGGGTCACTTGTATAGCTCGTGCTTTTATTAGTTGGCTAGTGTAGATATTGATCTTAGCTGACCTCAAATTAAACAAATCTCCTTAAATTACAAGAAAAATAAGCTATTAGGTATCGGAAACATGTTTAGTTAAAAGCAAAATTCCGTTTGACTTAACCATAACCAACGCTGCTGTCATAAACTAATAACGTAGGTCAAAGACAATAGTTACGTAAATAAGTGCTTATTTTAATTGATCCTCTATAATTCTAGGGGCATAAAACACCCATTACTCTTCGTTCAAGTCAATAGAACATATTATGTGGTTTTGAACAATTTTCGAATAAAGCGAAGCATTAAAATATGTGGTTTCTATCTTTAATCAGGAAGCCGACTGGAATTTCTGGCCTGGACTGCAATAAATTGAGATAGGGTTTCCAAAATGGAAGTTACTTAATATACTTAGGTATTTTAATTCCTAAATGTGAGAATTCTACTCAATTTACGATCGGGATGGTCAAAAAATAAAAACATTGTAGGTATAGATTACGATTATCTATCTAGATATACATAGTTTTTTTTTTTTTCACACATTCACAGTCCTATGGGTACTAGACAACTGATAAACATACTTATATACTTTTCTTTTGTAAATACATACGTATTATACATAGAAACACCCAGACTAAGTCAAACACCCATGTTCATGCACAGTTGACCCCAGATGATCAACACGGAAGGTACCCTAAACGGGAAGGGTCATTGAATGACTTCTTACGAGAAAAAAGAGCTTTAAATACGATAATTATCACGAAATCGCAACATACGAGGTCCAACAGTAACTTAATATTGATTAACAATATTTATTCAGTAATAAATAACTTTACAACGTAATAAACAAAGAGACTAATTAAACCTTAACGTCTGCTTATGTTTAATTAGTTTCGACATATCTCTATTAATTTGCTTTTAGTTGCTTTATTAATCAATTGAAATATTTGTAGCTTTAAATCAATTAAAGACATACGGATAGTTCGTACTTATTGGTAGTTACCATAAAAGGCTTTACAGGTAGCTTGCAGTTATTAGAAAATAACGAAGTATAGGTAACATCCATTATTGGGTACTTTACAAAAGAAAAAAAAAACATAATTCCTAAAAGACAAAAAAAAACATTTTTTAAAAAAGAAATGTGACAACAAAGGTCGAAATTTAAAATTTAAAAATAGAAAATTATTCCCTCTGAAAATTATTATTTATAAATCCATTTATCGTTGTTATTCTTCCAGTTGGCCAGTATTCGTGCGATGCTAACGAGGTGTGAAGCCATGTAAAGAGGCCAGTACCCGTGCCCTACAGGCGCCGGCGTCAATTAACCATTTATCTTCCCACCTTTTACCGCCAACAAGAAATAGAATAGAACTAGCTTTTTCCTATTTTAAATGTTAAGTGAAAAGAGGTTGGTTGTCTTTTTTTATGGTGGCTCGTTTGGTTTTTTTTTTAACTAATAATGACTTAATTATCGATTTATATGTAAGCTACTATATAAAGAACGACGTCTTTGGTGATATTTATCGAAATATGACAAAGAGAATGGCATATGGTAGAATTTAGGCCTAAAAATTACATAATATGTGGGATCATTAGATAGAAAGGTACGATTATATATTTTTTTTGATTTATAAATACGACTTTGGCGACCCCGATGGCGCAATGATTACCACGCCGGACTGCCGAGCTAAGGGTCCCGGGTTCGATTCCCGACATGGACGACATTTGTATGATGAGCATGATTGTTGGCTGTGGTCTGGGTGTTATATGTATTTATAAATATAGGTATATGTGTAAAGTTTATGTAGTTATCAGTTGTGTTAGCACCTTATGGGTGCTCGAGCTAATCAATAGCTTACCATGGGGCTAACCGACTGTGTTTAAAAAAAAAGAGTACCCCTTCAGAATCAAACACTTATTCTTTATGACCCAAGTCTTAGTAAAATACAGCTTCCCAAAGACCACACTGAGGGCATGGCGTGATGAGGCAAATAACTACATACATTTATAATGTCTAAGAAAGCATTAAGTTGTAAGCGATTATATATTGAATTTTATTACCGTCTATTTCCTGTAACTACATTATAAGCATGATGTAACGTAATGCCATATGTCTTTCCTAAGTAAGTTATAATAATCTAGACATATGTAAAGCTGGTACTTTATACCATTACTTTAGAATGAGAATTAAGGAACTGCTCGAGAATTTCAATATGCTCAAATGCATATAAAAAGTAAGAAGAAGATTATTACATTAAATTATTTAAAAAAGATCAGTTTACATTTTATAATTCATTGGAAATACGTATAAAGCGAAAATACCCATAATGCAAGTTAATGATTAGCTTACTTAGCTACTTATTAGCAGTGTCCAGTGTGTGTGAAAATACATATAGTGTTAAAAGCTTAAAATTGAGTTAAGCAAAATGAATATTTATAGCTAAGTTTTTTATTTAAATAGGCATTCATATAAAGAAGTCCTTTTAAAAGTTGGCATGAAGTTGGGTTATTCTATAATGTTCGATTTGCTCATTAAAATATTTTGGATTCGACTATCCCTGAAAGGTTAGAGACCATGAGAACATCTTCTACAAATAAAACTTACAATATCGAATAAATTCCTCATTCCTAGCAACCAGAGTCCCTTTCTTCTGTCGCGAGACTCCTTAACATCCAGCAGGCTTAGCATGGCGATTTTATATCCATTCTGTCAAGAAAAGACAAAGTTCTTTCTGTCAATGTCAACCTCGACCTGTCAACTCGCATACAATCACTCGAAGAAAAGAAAAATTACTTCAAAAAATGTCAAAAGAAATCTTACGTAAATCTGTCACTTTTCTGTCATTATATCCAATCTCCGGTAAACAAGACTTGTTTCTACGATTGCCATGCTAAGCCTGCAGAAATAGGATTCGAGCAAACTAAACGTTTCTTCCTTTCTCACGGCAGTCGATGGCTCACTGGCACAAGATTGACTCGTCGCGTCTCCACAATGACTTGTAAATGCCTTATAAGTTCACGTAAACTACTAACTTCATTTATCTTGCAAGAAAATGTAGTCCATCCATGGTCTGACGAGTGAACGACGCTTGCTCTTAAAATGTACTAGTGACATACGTGTTAGAAGCTTCAATGGGGATGACAACTAGTCAAATTCAATACTTTTAAAGAACTGTCAAAAACGGTTACTCTATGCAATTTGCATGAAAACACCACATATGACGTCACAAATTTTTCACATCAATCCATGTACTTATTTCGATTATAATAACAATAAAAAAATAAAAACAGTTTTCGATTCAAAACGATAAATTAAACTGACATTATTTTAAGATGCTTTACAAAATGAACATGATAAAGTATTTTATTTATGACCTAGTCCACATCCCAATTACAAGAATTCAATCGAGGATTTTTTTCGACTTTATGACCGTGATCCATTGATCTCAATATTAGCTCACAACTTGTCCTAGGGTAGGATGGGACTGACATACGCTGTGCGTTATAAAACTCCCTTAATTTATAAAGAATCAAAAAAAAAATCAATCAAGAATAGAAATTTAGTAGCGGAATAAATATAACAGCATAACATGCGGGTTCTAAAAGAATAGTACAACTTTCATGCCATGGAACGACATAAAAATTCTAGTAAGTTAAGCTAGTAATTCTATTTAGGAAATGAGAAAAGTCCAAGCTAAGTCTATATAAGTAGACCTAATTTATAGCCTTTTATAGCTACTCAATTAGAAACAGTTTTATAAGTACAATTTTACACGACTAGATCTAGTTAATAAATCCAATTCCAATTAACGGACTTCATTTATACAAATGCACTTTTCGCGTGCATTTAGACGAGCCATAAAAGAGAATATTATTATCATTCAATTAATTGTCACAGGGACGCCTACCCGACCATCGAGAATAGTTATCTCAGAAGCACTTCTTATTTATTACTGGCCAGTTGTATTTGCATAAAAATGCGATGCAAGTACAACCTCTTTGCTGGCGATTCCATCCATTGCACGGAGAGGACCACTGGCCACCAATTAGCACTCAATCTTAACACCCACGCGCTGTTGGACATAAAAATAGCTAGCGCAGAATATATTAGCGGAAGAGAGCTTAGTTCAACACAATAAATCAGTAGCAACTGGTTTTACTTCACGGTAAGAGAAACATGATATTAATAATGAATCAAAACAGATAAATGACGTTCCATCTTAAGTTAAAATTCAATTGTTTTTTTTTTTTCACGTTTAAGTCAGGATGATAAAAATTATAGACTTCTGAAAACGCTAGAGGCTTAACCTAGTAAAATTATTGAGTTAATTAAATTAATACCTGCGGTAACAACTATCAATAAACGAGATCCTGTTTTAAGAACGAAGGATGATTAAAACAATATTAATTATTAATTTATGAACATGTAAAGGGTGGGCCTGGGGCGCAACGTCCGACACGGTGGAGCAGTTTATTACTTCAAAATTGTTCATTATTCTTCTGCAGCCTCCATTATTGGCCATGAAAACTATTATAATAACATAAAAAGGTCTATAATATTGTTTGCCGTAGGGCTTCTGTCATCGCCTGTTCTGTTTTTACTGCCTTCTGTATCTTCAGCTACTGTTTATGATAGGTAAGGTCCGCGAGAGACACGCATTTATATCCATTCTCACAGAATAATGTCTTTAAATAGAATCCCAATCATATATTTTTAACTATGTATATCTTTAATTATATAGGACACTGTTTTGAAAAATGGTATTTAGGTAATCATTTTTATCTTAACATTCAACTTTAATTTATGTCTTTCTTACCTTAGCAAGAAGGCCAGGCGTTTCGTCTCTTCTTTTGTCATATTTTCTATTCCTGGGAATGCCTATAAGTATAGAGAAATATCATGAATAATTCCTCTTATAAATAAAGAGTTTTGACAGATCTCCTATGGCAGAAAATAGTATCCTTATCGTACCTATTTCGCGAGCCGACGTTCTCGAAATAGCTCTTTATAAATACCGCGTGGGCACTTAACCGGTTCCGCGATGTTAATTGGTCCCCTCGCACATTTAAATTTGTTTATTTATATCTAAGTAATTGGCTTAAGGCGGTCTCGAGTCATTCTAGTCTATCACTTACGCCGACGAATACCTTAGACCCAGACCGTAATCTAGGCATACTTAATTGAGATAAGAATGACAACGTCTCGCTCGTAAAAATATTTTATGGAACTCACTTGTTTTTCTTGTATAATTTTTAAGTATAGTATCTGAAGTAGTGAATATATTATTAAGGGCCAGTTTCACAATGTCCGAATAGCCACTGACTATCGAATAAATTCAAAAATGGAATAGAATTTGTATGAAATTATCTACCAAATAAACTAACTGGAACTTATTTGTAGGTGGTGAAACAGGCTGAAGAGTTAAATAGTTAAATAGGAACAAGAAATGTTGTTACTGCAAGAATGGTATTTCACCAGAAACTCACAGAAACTCCATAAGCTCTAGATAAATAATTAAACACAACTATTGTACCAAGTTTATGATACCTCCTAATTGACAGGTTTGTTGATAATAACCCGTTGCACCATACTTGGCCATAGCTCTAGCTTATACAAATATATTTTAAAATTTTAATGAGGCTCATGTCACATCTCTTTATTATGCAGTTATGCGAAATCATCATTTAAATATGCTCATAATTTTAACTTTTTTTCCTTTTAAAAATAGAAGAGACCATAAACAACGATTTCGATATTTTTTTGCCGTATAATAACGAGGCTGGCAACATGGTAAACATGATCATAATTAAATTATAACAAGACCTAATTGAAAAAGATGCCTGACTAGCAAAGCAGAACAAAATAATCTGAAGTATGCGCAAAAAATAAACTCAAAGATACGATGATACGTACGACCAAATATTTAGTAAAGAATTTTCACCGTTTAGGCGCGAAAATTCTGATGCCGAACAAAAACTTCACTTTCATTCACAATCATCTTAATTATATTTAATTTAAGAGAATAATTTGTTAGTCGAGTTACGTGTAACTGTTGAATGATTCATTGAATCGATCCATGTTACAATCGGTTGGAATTGATTCGATTCACTCGCATCGTCGGTTCAGCGCAACGTGATCAATTTTGTACACCATTCACGTCTGTATGTTTGACTAGGCATATTTTGTGTACGATCAATTTGAAGTGTTGCTGGTAGTGTAGTGTATTGACGTTTTCTTTTCTTTGCAAATAAAAAGTTTAAATTATTTCAAGTTAATTGACATGTATGTTTTCGCGTGTTAGACACTTGAAAATACTAGAATATTGATGATATTATCTGCCATAAAATAAGCCAGTATATTAAAAATACATACCTATATGTATATCTATGAAGAACTTTCAAATAACAGTTTTTTAGGTTATTTTAAAGATGGTATGGAACCCATAGTGCACTAGTCTGACTTACACATAGCTGTTTTTTTTTAAATCAGCGGCAAATTGCGCATTGCGCGCCCACTCTTGGTTTTACAAATTTTAATGTAGGATGTTTTACGTTATACGGTAGGTACCCAAGATACGGCATTTCGTCTAAACCAGTTTATCGTTTAAATCCAAAAGATGATTTAAATAAAGAACGGGTTCAATACCGGTTCGGATATAGGTCACGATATCAAAACATTGCCAACAATATAACGGAATCTGATTTAAAAATAAACCTGACGAATGCAAGCTTATTGGTGACATAAACCTGATTAATATTTTTGAATAAGACGAAGAAAGTATTAGTGGGGAAAACCCAATTTTAATACCATAATTTTAATGTGGGTGAATTATTTATGGCCAACATTGTAGCTTGAAGCATCAAAGTTCTTTCTACATGCATGCTACATCACGCAAGATAGTACCTAAACGATGCAGTTATATAGGCTGGCTATGCAATATAATCATGAAGTTATGCAGTCAATAAACAGTCTATACCTATAGTACAAAAGATTGGACCATGCCAGTAATACATATACCTATTTGAATGAAATAATATGAAATGAACAATAATACCAACCCTACAAAAATAATGGTCTAACTCACTTCTGCATAAAGCCTAAGCCCATAGTCGAGTATTACCGATGAACACATTTTAGGCGAGTCGTGCGCCGAACTGACATCGAGCCGGTTAGCTGTCTTGTTAGTCCGATTATTGGTCTATTATAATAGACAATGTAGTAGCATTCATGCCGTGATTTGAATTAGGAATGAAATAATGTTCCTCTGTGTTGATAGCGGAGAATGACGATAAATATCTCTGTGCGTATCCACGAATTTATGGGCCATAACGAGGAATATTTATTTATGGTACGATTTTTAAGATTGCTTTTATAATGTGTTCGTACGTAAAGAAAAGATGAGAGTTATGGTTATAAGTATATTCAATAGAGACGTAGTTATTTCATTATAATGAATTAGAATATGGTCACAGCTTTGCAGGAAGGAGTAATTTATATTGTTCAGTGTTGTATTGTTCATATTACGAGAAATTAAAAAAAAGTAACAAATGAATAAAAACAATATTAAACTTTTAGATACCATCAGAAGGAAACAATATATCAGTTTGACTCACAGGCCGGAATGAAAGTAACTCATGCAGTTCATAAGAATAATAGTTCTACTTTCAAATCTTGTCAAAATTATTTATGACTAAGCTGACCCGGCGAACTTCGTACCGCCTTACAGCGTCGATTCTTTAATTTTCGTTTTGTTTTTTATTTCTTTTCCAGGCATTTTTATTTTGTCATACTTCTAGAAATAATCTAAAAAAAGAATTAGCTAATTTCATACAGCTGCTCGCGAGATTTGCGCTTAGAAACTCATTCTGCAATTTATTTTTATATTATAGAGAACATTTGCCGTAATAAAAATTCTAACAGAGGCAATGAACTTATTTGAATATTTTTTAATCCGTGCTTGACACGTGTTTACATACGATATAACTGTTCTTTCCTTATTGTTAACCCTATTTGTATTCTTCTGCCTTCTGCCTGCTAAATTAAATCTGGCAATTATTTAGTGCCTAGATTGAACAATAATGTCTTCTTCCTATCTTCGAAATTGTAGAAATAATTTGTGGGATGTTTGCCGTGAGAGCATGCGATGTGTCACAGACTGCAATTGAGTTGTCATATATTAGATATATGCGTTACATTCTGTTGGGAATCGATGGAGCATTTGACTGCATGCTAGTCGAACGGCAATTTTATTAGTTTGTTTGTTATTTGCCAATTGTTTCGTGCGAAACGGTGTGAAGATATTCACTTAGCTCGTCACAATTCGCTGGCTCTGTGCCTCTTAACGATACTTTTTTGTTAACTAGTCTTACTAAATCTGTTGTGGTATTTTGGGTATATTATGTGTGGTTTATAGGTATATGTACTGTAATAAATTACTGGTATAATGAAGTGCCCGAAAAATATATTATTTCAGATAATAAATTCTTCTAACTATTGTTATTTCAACTGCCTTAGAATACCTAGAAAAAATGTCGGCGTTTATAAAAAAATTCCAAAATAAAACTACTGAAATATATATAAAAAGCCAGCGGCGACTCGAGTCACGTATCAAAGAATTTTCAGACACAGCGGCCGGCATCTCGCACTATCACGGTCTTTTCAGTGAGTGAATCGCGATACCAGATTACCGCGCTAGATTACAGTAGAGATAGATATACATTTAGTATCACACGAACATTTGATAGCATACTTTAAATTCCATACAGTTACAAGTGGCCATCGATATTGTGGCCCAGATCATCGACTATACAAAATTTGAAATCGTCGAACAATTGATGTGGGAGGATACACGGAGTCCATTAATTGCTACATGAGGATTCACTTGTTTTTTATTCTTATTATTTCAATATATGCAGGACCGCCCCTGCTTGGATCGCGGGTTTGTTTGAGGAAAATAACGCGGCCCTGGAACATGATCGCTCCAGAAGACACAAGCTTGAATTGTAGACAGCGAAAGTTAGCTTCCGCTCCATCTATGGTCATATTATGACAACTCCTAAAAATAAATTCCAAAATTAAATTAGTAATTTATTGTTTTCATTCGACAAATAAAAGGGCACTTTACTAAGAAATTAGTATTGAGGACACGGAGGACATCGTTCGTAAAACTTCGCAGTGAGGCCAAGAAACATGTGGTGAACTTTAATCTTTCCGAGAAGCTGTGCATTAGTAATTGTGAAACATTCTGTGCTAATTATATCTTCGTTCTTAAAGTATGACGTCAAAGGAGGCTTGAATAAATAAGTATTGCTCATTACTTGGGTTTTTTTATTCGTAATTTTTCAATCTTTTGTAATTCTAAGGAAGTATACAGAAGTATTAGTCTATTTGGTACAAGTTCTCAGTACTTGACAGTCGTCTACACTCTCTGAATTCAGAGGCATACGAATCATTCCCATTCCGAGATACTAAGGTATTTCAATAGCGAAATTGTACGTTAACGGTTTTATAGCAAGCCGAACGCAAACATATTTGTCCGATTCCGGACAACATTATCACGACTGTGACGAAAGCAACTGGTTTCAGCATTTTCAAGTTGGTGACATAAGGACAGGGCCAAACCGGCGGCTGGGGTCGGCGACCGCAACTAGCGGGAACGTACATACGACCGAACCCACTTAGCGCACGGCCGCGAATGTACATACGACATGGCCGAATACCTCATTACTGCGAATGTGTGAACCTGGCTTAATCATCGCGCAGTGGGTCAAATAGGTATGTACCGTCGTAAATTGCAACTAGGTTTTCAATCAGGAAATGAAATTCTGTCGTATGTAAACCTCTTCGAAACAAATGAGGAGTGCTGCGGCATTTTAGCTTTTCTAATTGGAATACCTAATGTAATTGTGATTTCTAAAATTCCAATAAAGGGACATTTCCTTAGTTTCACATTGAGTATTTACAAGAATTCATGTACTAATTAATACTCTTCCCCTGCTATTCTGCTATCTTGTAATTTCTTCGAGGCTCAATCAACTTTTCGTCATTTGGCAGAATCGTTCGATCGATTCATTGTGGGGGTTATTAAATCTGGTAATCCTATATCTAATCGTATATATATAGGTAATCCTATACCAGCAAGCTTAGCATGGCAACCATAGAAACAAGTTTTGTTTACCGGAGATTGGATATAATGACAGAAAAGTGACAGATTGACGTAAGATTTCTTTTGACATTTTATGAAGTGATTTTTCCTCAGATTAATGAAGGACAATAGATGAAACCTTTATGCCATAAAAGCGTACTACCCAAAGTGACAGTTCCGACTCCTAACGACTCCTATCCACCCGACCAAATAAGAAAGATACTTTTATAAGTGACACGAGCAACATGGGAAATCCTTTCAATTTAGTCGCATTATATCTTGTGTCATTGCCCGGGAAAAGACTTTCAGTTTTAAAAGAATTGTGATAAATTGTGGTGTGTTTGTGCCTCGTTTTTATATGGAGAAAGAAGGAAAGGGCAGGCAGATTGTCCTGCATTGTGCGCGATTGCAGATCACATTCCAGCACAAAGAAAACTCGGCCGAAAATATCAGTTTCAAGAAGTAAGTAAACAAACATGTTTTTTAAAGTAAATAAACCAGAAAATATAGTGGTATTAAGTTAAAATACTTCTGATAACTTGTATTACAATTCTGAGGTAATTTCATACATGTTAAAATGAAAATAAACACAAAAATCGCGAATTCAATGAATTCAATTTTAAGGATACTAGTGTCGTGAAAACTGTTATCGACAGTTGATTAATTAATGTCGTTCATGACCGAAACCTGACCTTTTATGTAAATCAATGTAACTTAACTAACTTATGTAATATTTAACTTATATCTTCAAGGTTTCCGAAAATTGAAGACATCCGTGTGCAACGCTTCCCTGTTACGGATCGGATGAGAATCAGCCCGAAAACCATTGGAGGATGTGCTCACGGCACTTTAATCCATAAATCAAAGAATGTTTTTTTCATGTTTCGAGTTTTATTAAACCTCCATTATTATAAGAATATTAATCATTTTACAATAATTCCTTACGAATTGATATGACTTAGATCAGATTCTCGAATAAACCTCATTGTTGCAGCGTCCCAGTAGCCACATCTGATTTTCCTACTTCATTTATTTTTGTAACAATAAAAATACTCAAACAAATGAAGTATCTCGACTTAGCACACGAGGTTGTCGCCATGTGGAATGTCGACACAGCTATCATCGTGCCGATTGTCGTTACGGCCAATGGTCTAATGGCTAAAAGCATCGACCAACATCTGAAGAGGCTCTCGTTAGGCAGATGGATCAAGGGACAGATTCAGAAGGCAGTACTCCTTGAAACGGCACGTATTGTGAGGAGGTTTCTGTCTCTGGGACCCTAACCACCGGTAGCTTGGACCCTGTTCCCGATATCGGTGGTGACCTATTTTTTATATTTTTAAATGTTTTTATTTTTTATATTAATATTTAAAAATGAAAAAAAAATATGTATAAAAATAAATAAATGATTCAAAATACTCAAGTCAGTGTAGGTAAACCTATAATATGAAGACCACGACTGGAAAGCACAATTTCCAAACCAAAAATATTTTATTACAAGCGGTTTAGCCACCTTCGAGCTATAAAATTCCGAGGAACTGAGCACCTCTTCTCTTTTTTCAAGTCAGTTGTTAAAGGTAGAAACGCATACAGCTATTTATTCATATTTTGGTTTTACTGTTGAAACTCAAACATTTTCTTTTAGCATGTTTTTAATTATCAAGTAACGTCGATATCGATTAAAACTGTTGGTACATTCCTGGGTGATAGCGTTTGACACTGATTTGTCAAACAGGGCTGTACGCGGATTGAAATTGACATCCTGACAAAAACATTGCCATCTTGTTTCTTCAAATACCGAGTTTTTACTTGCATAACCAGGATAGCAATACGTAGGTTCTTCCTGCTAAGTTACACTTCATCTATTGTCCTTCATTAATCTGAGGATTTTTCCTTGATTTTTCTTTTCTTCTATTGCCATAAGGCTACAAGTGATTATATGCGAGTTGATAGGTCGTGTCATGCTCGGGCAGAAGACATGTTGATATTGACAGAAAGAGTTTTGTCTTTTCTTGACAGAATAGATATAAAATCGCCATGCTAAGCCTGCTGGTAGCCTATTGTTCATCACCTCATTCTTAAACATATTCATCGATAGCTTTTGTTTTGTCATACAGACTGAATCTCTGCTTTTAAAACAATCTTAGATTTATTCAGCTTACCGTTGCAACACCAAACTCTCTCTTTTTAAAGAAAAAGATACAGGCAACAAAGCCAGGATCATATGGTCGTCGATACATCAGTGCGATCCAGTTTACCTACATAACATAGCCATGTGAGTCAGCATTGTGAAGCGGACCGGTCGCGATGCGATCGTTTCCGACAAACTGCCCAGTGATTCATGGAGATATCAATGGGGCTTTGTAGGTCTTTTAGGCACCCTTGGGGAGATATTTACGAGATTTCCAGCCGTGTAGAAAGGCTTTTGGCGCGCTTTTACGAAAAGGGAACTCAAATGCTTTATATAGGCTTTACTGGCCCGGTTATCCTTTTGAGAAATTTTGTTATATGTACTTGTAATTTCATTTAAGTTTTTGAGGATATATTTAAGGACGTTTATTACATTTCCTTTAAAAAATGAAATTTCCTTTTTTCACATGATTTTTTTTAATGTAACAAAAAAGTTGCAATAATTATTACTAGCCCCTACTCATTGCTAATAAGTATCGATAATTCCTTAAGCTATTCGCTGGTTATCGTGCGCTTGTTGGGGGTCTGTTAATGGCGCATTGTCGTGAATGCGCATACCAATAGCGTTTAATCACGCGCGGGCGCAGCGGTGTGACCAAGGTATTGTGTGGCCCATATATTAATGTTGATGCAAAAACAAGGGAATCGAGTGATTTAATGTAATTTGTTACGAAAGAATAAGAAATTTATAAACGACTATGCAAAGTATTGAATGGTGAGGTGACTGGTAGAAATGAGGTCTAGGATTTAGGAGAAGTATATGAAGTAACCATAGATATTGAAAGGAATAAACAACTTTTTCGATTTCTATGGAGCTGATCAAGGAAGTAATGTCCATTTGATTTATGATTTGTATGTAAAAGTGGACCTCGCGGCTAAGAAAAACGAGTTGGCGCGTTCGGTACGTGGATAGGTGACCATCTTGTCATGACGAGTTCTTCAGTGTTTCGGAAGGCACGCAAAATTGCTGCGTCCCGGCTGTACATTTTAGGCAGTCGTTACATACGAGTCATACATAAGGCAAAAAGTCTGACAACCAGTCTTAACGAAGGGTTATCGGGTTTCCCAGGTAGTTGGGATGAGGAAGTCAGATAGGAAATCGTTCCACGTAAAACGCTCGTACTCAGCTGCATCCGGTTAAGACTGGAATCCGATCCCAACATAGCTTGGGAAAAGGCTAGGCGGATGATGTAAAAGTGCCTACTCAATTAAATAAAAAATATCTGACACGTGCGTCTCATTAAACGCTTCTAAATCAACCATGTGCAAAATCCCACTTTTCTTTCTAGGAATGCCACCTGCCCACCCGTTAAGAAGATCTAAAAAAACCAAAGCAGCTATACCGCATACTATATTCTCATACCCGTCGCATGTTGACATATCCCTATTTTTTCAACTCGCATTGATTAACGCTACTCCGCAAGATTTCTTCGGCCAAGCTTACCGCATTATAATTTAGCTCCAACTTGTCAGTACTTGGCGAGTCCAGTTTGCTAACTAGTCTTAGTTCTTGTTTAGACCGACCAATCACACCTGATATGAAAAGTTTGTTCTAAGTTCTCGTTAAATTGAGGGCTTGGCGTCTAAGTTTGATGTTGTGATGCTGGTATAAATCCATGTTTATATCCTACTATTTGAATTGAACGAGAGTCGCTTCGGTATATCAAGTGAACGGTCCCATACAATAATATAGTATACTATCTGATTCTTTAGAATTATGAAGTTGCATTGCATCTATTGCGTATATTTGTCAAATGAGAAGAACTATGCTGACTTTCGCCAGCGGTTTCTCCCGCCACGTGTGAACTACTCTGCGCACTCCTCGATAAATGTACTAACATTGGACTATTTTTTTTTAAAGTTCAACATTTCCCTTTTTTTTTCGCGTCGGGGGACGGGACAGGGGTATGTGGGACACCCCGGAAAAGTGCATTTCCTGGAATTAGCGCGTTCAAAAGCTCATCGAGCTACACGAAACTATCAAACCTCAATCAATCTCGAACCATATGCTTCAATGATAAAGTTGAAAATCTATGTATTAAGGAAATTTGACAGGTTTTAGTAGCTTGATGAGTTAGCGTCTGTACAAACCAAGTCTTAAGTTTTATAACATAAGTAGGTATAGGAAGGTATAGAATAACTGTATCTGCTTTTGATATAAATAAGAAAAACGTCAAAACTTTTATAAATGATAGCACTAATAAAGCAAATGAATTAGATGCGCCACAAGATAGCGTGCACTTTATGAAGTCTAGCTTTGTTATTGTCCAGATCCGTAGGACAGATAGCAGCACACAGCCGTGTTTTATGTGTCTGACATCACTGACACTTTAATGTACTGTATCGTGCCATTTATTAGTACTAATTTATTAGTTTTTTGGTTAGTATTTTGGGTAAAAGGGCACTATATTTTATCTGAGAGTACCTACATCTGAGAAACAAACTATCTTTCTTTTTTTTTACCTATAGTCTTTAAATATTACTGCATGTATTGTCATTTGTATGTACGTAATATTGTCTATGGTATAAACATGAATAAATGTGTTGCTAAGCGCAAATCTCTGAGAGCGGCTGACCTGATATCGCTAATTCTTTTTTTACTATATTTCTTGATGCTCGAGGATAATTCTTACGGAGAAAAAAATAATTCAATCGACTTTTAAGCACTACAAAGTTTGGCAGGTATTATATAGTATCTATATTTAAATTAAATGTATTAAAGCAATGATTCGCGCCAAAGACCAAGGGACTAAATCAGTATAAGACGCACGTACCAGCAGCGAGCGTCCGGTTTCCAGTGGTCAGCTTGCCAACTTTGACTATCGATTTCATGGGAATCGATTACACAAAAAGGCGTTTTAAAATTGATACATGTGAACTATCTACTTAGAACCCTCAGTTTTGTTAAAAAGTAAGACGTGGATTATAAAATATGGCTTATATAGGGTGTAACAAAACTAGTGCGCCATATTTTTACAGGTCATCTAGAACATGCTAAGGATCATGGTTACCACAAAAAGGAGTGAAAACAACAACATATTTAATTTATCATCATAGTCGCCAAATTGTACGCATAACGCCGGTCTCTATGAAGGCGCTCGGTTGTTGACCCCTTGGCCATTCAACTTTTTTTTGTGGTAAACATGATCCTTAGCATGTACTAGAAGACCTGCGAAAATATGGTGCACTAGTTTTGTAACACCCTATATAACCAATCTCATTTGTTTATCATACACAAGACCGGCTTCAAATCGAATCAAAATTAAATCCATTCAATCGATTCTAAACTAGATCAACTCGTTCAGTAGCCGATAGCTTTCGCTGCGTTCATGAATACATGTATCGAGCAGATCATGATCCCACTGATTGTTATCGATAAACGAGATAATTGCCTCAAAATTAGCCGTCGATTAATTTGAAAGATTTATGTCTTCACTAATATCCGTTTAATGTGCTGACTGATGTAATCTTGCTTATTTCAAAAGTGAGAAAGTTGAGCTGAGACCAGGAAAAAATGTCCTAGGCAATAAGACTAATCCAGTAGAGTATATTTGCACTCGTTTTATCGAATTAAGCCAAAAAATTAACGAAATCTGAATATCTAGAAGAATAAGAAATAAACACTAAATATGATAAAATAAATAAAACTGTAATGTACTTTTAACACTAAATAGATAAAGTTTTACGTAAGACTCTTTCATTCTAGCTTCGGTAAAAATCATCGTAATTTTACCACCACGTAATAATCTTCTTTCCCTGTATATAATAGATAGGCCTTAACTTCTAGGCATCCACGGGGATAGACCGGTTAAGAAGTATACAGTCTCCTAAACTATACTGCGTAATGCCATATAAAAAAAACACCAGCTAAGTGAGAAGGTGCTTAACCTTACTGGCTATAGCAATCACAGTATAACGGCTGCAGCGGCTGCTGCGCTGCTACCGCACCGCTTGCGACGTCATGTGAAGGCGCTCTAACTTAGATCGATCCGTGTTTGCTTATTCTATAGCATGTAAATGAAATTCTGTATTAACTTCAAACAAACTAAAATTAAATGTAATAACATCTGTTGATTGTAAATCACTTGGACATCACTATGAGAGTACCTACAGCAAAACGCATCTTCGTGGAAGAAGAGCCTAAATCCAGACTACCGGCTAGACTGTACTATTCATAATACATCAGCAGAACTACCAACAAACCTTCTTCAATTTTTAATCAGACATGTACGCCTTATCGATTTGTTCCTCGTGTTTTTATTCTCAAGACCTGGCTTCAGCCACTAAATCACTTTCTCCTAGCTTTTGTACTTTCACTGGAGTGTATCTTCAGCTGATCAGTGAAATGATAAGCGTATTCGGATTTGTGCAAGTTGAACGAGTTCTAAGGTTGTATAGCTCATTGTTAGGGTTCCGCAGACCGTACCTAAAGGGAAAAACGGTCTGTCCGGGTACTTGTTTGTAACAGGGTTGTATCTCATGAACCGTGATAGTTTGACAGTTGACATTTTCAAGAGTAATGTTGTAAGTATTGTTGCCGCTATAACAAAATATACTGAACACTTGTGGGGCGTACTAAAGCTTCACACTTTTATGATTCTTACAATGTAACAACATCACTTTTTTTTTCATTCTAAATGTCAATAATACAAAGTATACAGTGTTACAAACTAAACGCAACTCAGGTGGTCGTACACACTAATCGTTCCTCATTGCTTAGCTTATTGAGAATTCAAAAAAGCCAGTAAACGTACTCACAAAAACATTGTATGAATGTTCTAGTGTACAATTATAAGTTTTTAATATAAACGGTGGCTCACGGGCGCACCCCGGGGTCGCCTGCCCAGCACTGCCCTCCTGGTCACTCAACTTTGTTTTTCTACTTACGCAGGCACAGACAACACTTCATTCTGCCTCGTTGACTTTCTCAAGGGGTTCAATTCACAAAGCGAGTTTTCTAAAAAGTTTTTTTTTACGTTGTTCAAGTTTGCACGAAATTCATACATTGTATGTATTCGTGTTTATTGGCGTTACGGTATGCGCGCCGCATGTGGAGTGCTAGGCCAACACGAAACTAACGTCTTTATTTGGTTTATTGTGGGTGGTTACAATGAAATTGTGTATTTGATTTCGGTGAGACGGCAAAAGAAATCTGGCTCTGTATGCTCGTGTATTTTCTTCGTTAAATAGTCTTTGGTTTTTAAACATTCCCGCCAAATGTTATGCATCTATCAAATTATATCCTTGATAATAATTTTCATAGTCATAGTCCCCGTAGTTTTCTCTTCCCTAGTCCACTAGCATCCCATCACAATAGCCCAAGTAGTTTTTCTTCCATACTTAGCAATAGTTTAGCACAAACCGGGGTTGTCCTTGGCTACATTTCCATAGTGTATACAGGGACAATCGTCGGTTTTGTGTCACCATTACACACATTAAATTTTCTCAAAAGGGCTTCAGCGTGTTGGCTTCGGCCCCACGTTCGCCTTCTAAAAATCCGGGACTCTGTAGTCCCGTGGTCTAGTAGATTCATAATCACATTTAGAAATCTTAAATAGGTATCCAACGCAAGCTTTAACAATGTCTCCAAGCTAAGGATAGCCACTAAATCAGTATTAACAATAAACTGTCAAAGTCAAGACTCGCGGAAGTCGCCTACACTGCAGTAGCGAACGCCACAGAACATTATGCGCACACGCAGAATGTAACAATAACCATTTGACCGACGCGCGGCGCGCGCCGCCTACGGATTTTATCTAAGGAACGACGCAAACGGGCCACCGGCTTCAGTCACTTTACAGATTTTCATACACACATGATTTTCATATCAGTAAATCAACAATATCATAACAATAACCACTAGCCTAGCCATTTCCTCACTATTTTGAGGTCGACTCTACCCAGATGCAGCTGATTGTTTTGTATGGTGTGATGGGCGGGCGTCATCGGTGGCAATCTTTTGTAAAAGTGGTTGTTCTGATTTTCAGTCTTTTTACCTTTAGCCTTTTGACCGCCACGTCAAAAAAAGAAAGTCGTACCCTCAGCGCCAAGCTAAGAATTCATCCATAAATACCTTCAATATAGTAGTGAGTTCGGAATTATATTGATTTTGAAATTAAAAAGCCATCCATACGTGACTGTGGCGGTCAAAAGGTACCTTCGCATTTCTGTAGTCAGGCTAGTGTGACAGTTTCAAATATTAACCACAGACACTACAGCAAGAACAGCGACGCAACAACCAGCAACTGTATCCCATGACTAGTTTGCACCGAGCCTTAGCTGCGAACAATTGGGCGGCATCTTACCAGCCATATAAGACATAACACTGTCATTATTTCGTAACTACCATAGCTTGAAGGAACTTGTGCACCATACTCGGTAATCTACCTACCGTGTCAAATCAAAGTTCAGCTGTTTATTATACCGTCAACATATTACATGTTTAGAACTTCATAACAGTGTTTTAGAACGCTCTTCGATCGATCTATCCTAGATTTCTCGTAATATTCCATTCATTTCTTGTACAGACGCCAGCACATCAAGCTATCCGAAACTGTCAAATCTTACCAATCCATTTTTAACCATACGCTTGAGAGATAAAGTCGAAAATCTATCTGTTAATGAAATTTAACATTTGACAGCTTGATGTGCTGGCGTCTGTACCAAACTACTTATAATACGAAAGAGACAGTGTTTTTCCGAAACCGTACTTTCTTTGTCTTTATTTTCATTTAAATCTGGTTCCTCTGGCTAGAATATTTTTTTACTAAGTGACCTCATCATTTATTGATTTAAAATTAAATTTTCATACTTTTTAGGTTCTTCTATTTTGCACTATTGTAGAATGACATCTAGTCTAAGAGGGCATACTCGGGTAGTTGATCCCTATCGTGATATTCCTAACACCAATACGAGTAAATAGAAACCAACTACAGGCAATAACGTCCAGTGTTGCCATTATTTATGCAGGGGTTCTACTAAAAAAGTAGTTTCCTTAGCCTGTGTACCTATACCGCCATTATAATGACTCAATAACTGCAAAACAAACAGAAGCCTCGCCGAGGAATCTAACTCGTTCTATTTAGCTTTTTATACAACAATATACCGCGGTTTCTCACGGCCAGTCTGGACATTAGAGTACGTATAATCTCGGACTATGTCAGATTATGGGGATACGTAAAAACGATAACATACTCATATTTGCTGTTTTCTTGTTGCATATTCAGTTCGGTTAAAAATAACAAGCTTTTCCATATTTACAACGGCATAAATCAACTATTCTTCTAATGTCTTAAATTACCTGCCAGTATTTTTCAATAACTTTCATTATTTAGTAAGAATTCAAAAAAAGTATTTTGTATTTATTACAAGTCTGGAAGCCGACTCTAACTACCAATATATGTAGATAGGAAAAAGGTTCGGGCTCGGCTATGCCTATGGCTCAATTGACAAATCTTCAGATTTATGAAAGACAAACGAATCAATGCCTTCAGCCAGTCAACCAAGTAGGGAGCAGTTTTAAAATCAAAGAATTTTATAGTGCAGCCACAACAACAAAAAAAAACAGATTTTTAAAACTAGGTAGATAGAAGTGTGATTTTCCGCGAACATCTTAACATGTCACGAGTCGTTCGTAAAGCAAGAATCTTTCAATGGACATTTCAACGTCGAGCTACCATTGTGAATAAAAGCCATAAAACATTTTAATACGCTCAAATTCCCATACAAAACGTCCTAGCGCTTGAACGAAACGTAATTCCTGAGAATTCAGTCATTTCATAGTCCGCACAGGTATGCGAAACTTCTATAAATCTAAACATTTTACTCCGCACTGTTTTATATACATAGATACTGTGAGAATTGATTTTTAAAAAGGTTTTTGTCATTCACTTTGAGTGCGAATCGAAGGACCAACATATTAATGAGGACGGCAGGACCAAATACTAGAAAATATCACATAGATAGATCTTCAAGAAGTTTTGCATAGATTGTAACTGTTGTTAACGAAATTGAAGATTGATGTTTACGGATTTTGGGTATTTTTATATTCTAAGTGTTACGTGAAAGACGTCAAGTAGTCTGCAAATACTCTTATTTCTAAGTTTAATTTTCTCACGGAAACGTGAGAGTATGCGTTGTTAAAATAAGTGCACGGTTGTTACTCCCATTATTATACATCCGATGATGTTGCTGCATTATCGCGTTAGCATAAAAATCTATACGAGTACTAATAGATATTATAAAGCAGAAGTGTTTGTTTGTTTAGTTGAACGCGCTAATCTCAGCTACTGGTTTGATTTGAGAAATAATTTGTTGTTAGATAGCTCATTTATCGAGGAAGGTTATATAGGATCCATTTTATCCGGGTGCGCGGAGTTGTAGTTCAGTAAGTGAGTTCCTACGGGACGCGGTAGAAATCGCTGGCGGTAGCTAGTAATAAATATGAGGCTAATTTTTTTGTATTGCTACGTAATACATACTTAGGTAATAATATTGTCATTTGCAGTATCAGATGCTAAAATGTCAAACATTAATAAAATCTTCTCTGTTAAAATTATTTACCTTTGATTCATCATTTCCGTTATAATTAGCCGTGAATTGTAATGGCCATGCGGAACCAAACGTCAAAAGACCAAAAAAATAAGAACAAAAAATCGACAATCGTTGTCAACATCACGTTCAGTGACAAAAAAATATCATTAGATGAGTTTATTATTTATACAAGTAAGACATTTTGCTCCATTGTCCAAACTGCTACTCGTACCTAGTACAGAAAAAGCTTAGCTACCTTAAGCACACGTAAAAACCTCACAAATAATCAATCGACATGGAACAAATGCATTATTTTTATGTTTTTATTAAAAAAAAAAACTATGTCATCGCCTTTTTGTCGTCCCACTACTGGACACCGGTCTGCTTACACCCAGAGAAAGATGAAGCGTTAATCAACATGCTTGCTCAATGCCGATTTCAGCTTTTGTATTCCAGGTTTCCTCAAGATGTTTTCCTTCACATTTAATCAGTCATTAATGTTCAAGATACACTTAGCAAGTACTTATTAACTCAGAAAAATTGCGTTAATATTTGCTTGACTTGGAATCAAAACCGCATACTGCATACTCATAAATGATAATTAATAGACTCATAGTTAATAGACAGGAAATTATGATGAAGACCGGTAATTTGTATGTTTTATTGCGTCTTTAAAAAACGTAGTACTGGAGAGCGGTCATTTGTAAATCTATCTATGTATGTGCCTTAAAAAAAACATACCTACTTAAAGCCTCCAAAAGCCAACTATTAAGACGAGTGTAAATAACATTTCGAGTAGTTTAATTAGTCGACGTCGTGTTTGAGAAGAGAATGATAAAAATATTAGAATTTTAAAATGGAGATAAAACAAAATAGAGTCAGCAATCGAAATTCTAAGAATAATGCGATATGACCGCATATTATTGCGGTCAATGCATTCAAAACCCGATCATAAATAAATATATAATATTTTTATATATTTTTATATATTTACATATTAGAAATTATTTGACCACACCCCGCACGATTGCCAACGCAATCACATTTTTTCCACGAAAACATATTGACTTTCTTCGTCGTCAAAAAATATTCGTATTTTTTGAGTTTCATAGAAATCAATCACATAATTTATGCAAGAAGCCGCTGATTCGGTCATTAGCTTCTTGACACAGATATGTTTATTCAATACAATTTCCAAGCGATGATGACAAAAAATCGATTTGAATAATGATTGACGGTAGGTACACGAACGAAATCGTTTCGCACCAAAATAAAATGCAAATCGATACTACTGAACTGGAATAAGTAAATATTGTTACATTTGTTTACTGGAAAATGTGATAATTCGGTATTTGTTAAACGATTTTACGTTCTGTTTCATCTGAACAAATCGATTTTTGTTATAATCGTTTGGATTCGCCCCACTAAGCGATGCACAGACGCCAGTACATGAAGCTACCCGAAACTGTCAAATTTTCCCAATCAACTTTGAACCATTATGCTTCAGCCATAAAGTTGAAAATCTATTAAGGAAATTTGACAGATTGTTGTAGCTTGATGTGCTAGCGCCTGTACTTTTGATATTTACTTCGATATGTTGTTCTGAAAAGCACATCTATCAGTTTTCCTGAAAGTTCTATTCTAGGTAATCATAATTGTGCCATCCAAAAGCTCAATTTCAGTAACAAAGTGAACTGCCGATTGAGGCAAACATGCTGATTACTGACTAAAACTATTGATTCTCAAAGCAAGGTTAGACAAGAAGTAAGTTCTTCGTGCAACCTACCGATTACAGAAGCGAACATCGGTGAAATTGGGCCTAATAATTTTAGCAATAAGAGCATCGAGTTCTGATTATTCAATTACGAATTCAACCAGTCTTCCGACCTTACCACGATCAGTTTGGAATTAATAATATTCACTTTTTACTGGCGAGACCCACTAACGCAAATTACAGATCACGCCTTAACGGGACGCGTTCCAAAACCGTCGGTTTAATCGGAATTCGGATACTGAAATTAAACTTGACACACCTTTACTTAAAGTCTCGAAATTGATAAGAAAATTGTGAGGAAAACAGATACTGGGAACCAAGGAGGTTGTTATTTTAAAATTGGTTACAACCGGTGATCGAATGAATCTCTTTGGGATTATTTAGAAAAATCAGTAAAAATAATCACTACATAGTATAAAACAAAGTCGCTTTCTCTGTCCCTATGTCCCTTTGTATGCTTAAATCTTTGAAACTACGCAACGAATTTTGATGCGGCTTTTTTTAATAGATAGAGTGATTCAAGAGGAAGGTTTATATGTATAATTTTAGTATCAGTATTGCACCCGTGCGAAGCCGTGGCGGGTCGCTAGTTGTTTATAAAGAGAAGATAGAATAAGAAGATAAAGAGGAATAATTTGATTGTTTATTTGCCATTCAATAGGCTTTGAAACTGCTGAGCTGACAATAAAAAAATCCTTGTCTTTTGGGAATGTACACTATCTCCGGGACAGACTATATTTTATCCGAGTACGGAAAGGGACGGGATGTTCCCTTGAGAAAATACGATCTCCTCGATAAAAGTTTCAGTTCAATTGGTTTAAACAAGCTGTTAAGCAGGCGTTTGCTCTACGAGCGACTAAATGTAACTGCATTATTTGTCACCGGAATCCGCATCGCTTGACTGTCCGATTAAACTAACAGACAGTTAAACTACAACCCCGACAATAACTCACCGTTGAACTAGGACTAGCGTCCATGAAAAGGAAAGCTGGCCGAGAAAGCTTCATAAATCTGTAATATAGCACGAAGCCCATGAAAGGACAATCGGCTTTTTATCGGATACCGTTAGACGGTCGGTCGGCCGACGTCGGTCCATTTGCATCCACCAGATTGGAGCCTGCATTTCAAGGTCACGCACGACGTATTTTTTTTATTGCGTAACGGATGAATTTTCGTGGTTTTGGTAGCGCCAGCGAAGTCCCGCTAAACAGTTGACAGCCGCGGGGCGAAATATAAAATGCGAGAATTCGATAGATGTCTTGTTATGGTAACGACGTTATTAAAACTCGTCATAAAAGTGATAGCAATTTATAGATAGCAATCTAAAGATGGATCGTTATAAAAAACTGTGATCCGATTGCATACAAATAGTCCGAAATATCTCGTTACGCTGCACGCGAGTATACTTAGCGATTAATCTGACTAATTGCTGATGAAACTGTATTGATTAGACAAAATGGATCATTCAGAGAATGATAATACACGTATTATGCGACAAATCCTTGTTCAGCGAATAAGAAAACGGTGAACTTTCAGAAGAAAAATATTCAGAAGGTTTTTTTTAGAATAAATAAGTGTTAATGAGAGCAGTACTTGCATAGTTTTACATTCAAAGATGTCAAAGCCTCATACAAATATCAACGGCTCAATCTCGAAGTAGTATTTCATGGCATTTTTCTCTCTGTTTACCTTTTTTGTAAAAAAAAAACACGATCACGTAGTGTTCAAATATATATTGCAACAACATTATCTTAATCTGTTTACTACATATGTATAGTACATACATTTTATATAATCTACTCCTAGCAAAGATTTCAGACCACGACAAACCGATACTAAACAGCGGAGATAGCCGTATCATTTACTTGAGAAAGTAATTAATTAATTACATTCAAATCGGAATTCAAATCGAGTCTCACTGACATACAGTCTTAATTGATTAAAACCATAACACAGATACATATGTACATACGTCAATGATCATGATTACAAAGATATTGAAAAACTCTGTTGATGAACTATGAAAAATAATGTTAATAAAGCTTTAATTGATTTAATCAGTATTGGTAATAGATAAAGAATATTATTTGATTTAAGGTATTCGTTTTAGGTTGAAATAGTGTGTATACAATTTTTAGAATAATCAATTACCAGGTATAAGAATTATACAGGGTGCAATTGAATTTATGAGCACATTATTTTAGACACAGCTTATACTGATTGTATTAGTGCTACAATTACGCTAATTTTATATTCTGTTATTCCGGGTTACAACTTTATAGGTAAGTAAGTATTTATGTTAACAGCCAAGTTCATCATTAAGAAACTTCAGTACCTAAGTATTTGTAGTCATTTTAAAGACATAGTCGACTTCATTGCAATACGATTATAAACTAGCAAGCTTGCAAGAACATTTTCGTAAGGCAAAGTTAAATATTTTGATTCCATATCCATCCCATATCGGTATCCATACCTTAAATATCGCGCCATTATAATTATAATCTGTACGAACAAAAAATGGCGCCAAGGCATTAGAAAATCAATTATGGGCCCTACATTGACAAGTGCCCTTGCCTTACCAAGAACTGGTCCGGTCAAACCAATATGTGAACGCACATACCTGCCTCTAGTATCTTAGAGCATGTAAACAACAGGATCTGCTTTGAGCACAAATCCTTATGCGATAAAGTTCGACTAGCTCGTTGTTCGTTGGACTGTTGTGCACGGGGTCTCGGGTTTGGTTCACAGGTCGGGCCCAAATTGTTTGAAAGCTAGTGATTGATACACCCGTGCATTGGAAAACACGAACACGTCAGTCCTGCGCCTGATCTCTCACCGGTCGTGTCGAATTGACATCCCATCGGACTACGAGAGTGTGGGAATAGAGAGTGCACCTATGTCTGCGCAAAAGCTTGTGCAATATGTCCTGCGCAGCTGGCTGATCTCTTTAGAGAAAACGGTTGACGTAGCCGACAATCGGTCTGGACGCTATCAAACTCCGCCAATTTACGTAACATGTGACGTGACAACCTGCTGTCTTGTACTTTCAGATACTACACCACCGGGTGGCACGTCGCAGGCATATCCAACTGGTTAGATGGTCCAAGGCTGGTATAAAGAGTTTCTATCTTGTCCATGGATCTATTATGGCGGATGCGATGCCATGAGATGCAACTAGTTTCATTCGCGATTAGGGTCGCTTCTCCTTGAAATGTTGACTAGGAATCCTATATTTAGAAATGCATAAAAAAGTACGTCCGCTTTCGTTCTTTTTGCGCTGTCAAAGGCAATTAGAGGACGATGGTATGTCGGTGAATGATACGGTGCGTGGTAGTATTATTTATTGACGAATGTAATCCTAGAGGCTGAATGACTGAGTGGATTGCGCGATTGTGAAGGGATTACGCTTTGATTGATTTTTCGTTTGAACGTCGCGAAATTTTTGCACGAGTCGTACTTCTAAATCATTATTCCGATGATGCTTTGCCCGTTATAATGTCTAACATGATGTATTTTATTACTCATTGTTGTAAACAACATAATAAAAACGCGGATATAATAGCCGTGTGAACTACCACTAATGCACATCCGACGTCAAATATTCTGAAAGTGACTGCTGACCCCGTTTGAACAAACACTTCAGCTTGGTACAGCTGATATTCAATAGGTATATATCGTGTCATTCTGCCTAGCCTTTTCCCAATTAAGCTGGGGTCGCTTTCGGGTCTATCCTTATGCCGCTGAGTACAAGTTTTTTTGGATGGAGCGACTGGTTATCTGACCTCCTCAACCCAGTTACCTAGGAAACCCGATACTTCTTAGGGAAACAAGTTGCGCGGTATCATATAATATGGGTGAAACTCGTACACGAATTCAAAATATTGCACTGAAAATAATTTAGTAATAATAATTAACTGTTTTACTAGTCAAATCCCACGCAGTCACTCACCAACTAATAAAGAAGAAAATCTTAAAAATTGGTGCCAACCGGCCGGTAACTAGAACAGCGTTCAACCATTTTGTCGATGGTCAATTTTATTTATGGTACCAATTACCAACTGTCAAAACAGGTTCATGACGAACTATTAATACTTAGAAACATCGCCCTAAGTGAACTTCTAAACAGACAAATACATAATTCTATCCCGTTACAGCGAAATGTTTGAAAAAATCTAGCTTTGTTCTGTTTCCTTCGTGTGGGAATTGACGTGAGTCAGAAAATTAGAAACAGTAAAACCAGGCAATCGTGACGTTATAAATCATGAAGCATTCGATATTCAATCGATACCGGAAAATCGAATCATAGAACGTCATTTAGAAGTCTCCTTTATAACAAAAACCGTGCATAAACAAATTATGGTGTTATTGCAAAAAAGTAAAACAGACTTTTGACATTTGATTAAAAAAAAAACAATTCTCTCTGGTAAACCAGGGTTAACCTTTTTGTAATAACACTATTATTGTTTTGAAATATACTTAAACTTATTTGAAATTCGAACTGAAAATCAGCCAGGAGCTCTTGTTTAAAAGAGGTCAAATGGTACCATTACTAAAAACGATAAGCTGTTTCAACGTAGATTTAATATCTGACAAGATTGAAAATACAAGGCTATAAGTGCAACATTAAAAGTAATTCTGTGCTTGAACTAGGAACAAAAATTTTTTTTGCACCCTGGTGCATCAACACACGAAGTTTCGTGTTCCTACAAAATAAGTTTGCAGTGCCACATAACCGCTGTCGCGTGACCGATGTAAAATGAGGTCTCGGATTCTATTCCCAGCTGAAATGACTTTGTGGGTTTTTGAGAATTTTTCACAAAGCATCCTTGACTAACCGATAAACACGTGCATTGAAGAGCATGCAAATGTCGGTATTGCGCCTGATCTCTCTTTCTGGTCGTTTAGATTTGCCGTTCCATTAGGTTACGATAGTGGGGAAATAACAACATACATAATAATATGTCCTGCAGCTGGTATTTTAGTATTTCAAAAAGATTTACTAAATCTGCAGTTATACGGTGATTCATTATTTCCCACAATTTCGCCAACCGTTATTCTGGCACACTGTAATATGATCTTGTTATGTGTGTCACATGATACGCTACTCGTTCTGAACACTATCTTCTCAAAGCTGTTTTGTTTACGATAAAAATCCTTACGAGACATAATAATCTTCCTTACTTAAAAAAAAAAACTGCTAGTCATGCAGTTTTTCTCTTTATTCATGAACAAGGGAATAGGGTTGTCTACATGAGATTGGAAACACAAGATAGATTTAACTAGAAACAGAAAACAGAGTCCCGATTGTGCTGTTTAATTCAACACACACAGCGTTCATAGAACTTGTGACTGGCAAATAAGCACTATCCTAATTATCGTTGATAATAAAATTCTCGTAAACCTCATCGTGTTTGCATTGATCTTCTTTAATCACGACCATTAAAACAAACGCGCAAACAGTCAAATTGACACTTCATTATTTTTGATTGACGCCAGAGCAATAGTACCTATTCACATCTTCTATCCTGCTTCATGAGGTGCCGTTAATGTTGTATTACACAAATAAGGAAGAGATGCAATGGTTTAGCTCCCACGCCCGCACTCCGTGGGTCATTCCAACTTTATGGGTCAAACAGATTCAATCGTGGCGTCTGAACGAACCGTTTGACACGAACGTCGCCATCAAAGCGAACGCGACGCTTCTACATTCAAATCGTTCGTCTAATTACCGCCATTTTGCATAATTTGAATAAGGAATTAGTAGGACCGCTAAGAAGACGTACATACGTGGATAATTACATAATTACCATTAAAGAAAGGGCGAGCACCTCTTGTAATTAATTAAAGACAAAGGAAAATTCGTAGTTCTAGTCATGGTGGCCTAGTAGTTAAAGCACCAGCCTTTCGATTATGAGAGTGCGGGTTCGATTCCAGGTCAGGCAAGTACCAATGTAACTTTTCCAAGTTTATATTGGACACCAATGACTGATAAAAGGTGAAGGAAAACATCTCGAGGAAACTTGGACTATAAAGTCTGAAATCACCAACCCGCATTGAGCAAGCGTGGTGATTAACGCTCAATCCTTCTTCGTGGGAGAGGAGGCCTGTGCTCAGCAGTGAGACGATAAAAAGGTTGTTGTGATGTGTGTGAAAATTCATACCAACCCATAATTGAAATTACTACAAGATCGAACTCAAAATAAAATCTAATCAATAGTTATAGTATTCTTAGACAATCGTAAACAAAGACAGACGTATGGTTATTATATTTAGCAGTAAAGTCGCCGTCAATGTTGCTCAGTAATTGAAATGATAAATATTATATCGGGGGCTGTCAGCTGCAGAATCGAAGACGTCGCGACTGAAACTTCGATATCTGCGCGTCTCAGAATAGGACTCGCGTCTTGTATTGCATTAAGGTGTTTCAAAATGGAAGCCATTTTGGGATATGAACATAAGGTTTGCTGCAAGACTGAGATAATGCGTCTCTATCGTCTATCTATGTCTGCGTCTCGTTATACGCAGTAGGCACCGATTTGTCAGTCTGTAAATAATTCAGTATTTCAAAGTTCAGAACTTTTGTATGGTCCTTAAAATATTATATGTAGTTATGAAATAAGGATTATTTATTTACAGATCGATTACGATACGTTAAGCTAAACATTAACATCGGGACGCGGGTAGTAAAGCTACTGTATTGTATCTGTTGTATAGCCGCCAGCAAATCAAGCTGCTACAATGTATCAAATTCCTTTGAAAAAAATTCAACTTAATTGCGGAAGCATATAGTGCTTGTATTGTAGCGATAAGTGTGTAGTAGTAGTGTTTTAGAGACGCCAGCACATCAAGCTACCATAATCAGTCAAATTTCCTTAATAGATTTTCAACTTAATCCCTGAAGTACATATAGTTCAAAGTTGATTGGGAAAATTTTACAATTTCATAGCTTGAATTTGATAGCTTGATGTGCTGGTGTCTGTAATATATGTACGTAGTACGCATAGTTTTCATATTTACAATGACATACGAGTATAACAAATGCTCAAATTAACCGTGAAATGCAGTACAAACAAGCCAGTGCTCATGTAATTACTCTCTGGAGGGTAACTCATAGTTCCATGCGCATTACTTACTTATGCTCTTGAAAATTTATAGCTGGTTTAATTGCCTTTAGTGCTGTCTGTATAAGTACGAGTATAAGTTGAAACTGTGGTTTCTAAAGCTAATAAATTATCAGTTTTAATGTCAACGAGTTATCATAAAGTTCTTCAACATAGAACTCGAAAAAAAAATACTCCTTGCCACATGTAAGTACAGGCGTCAGCACATCAAGCAACTACAACCTGTCATATTTCCTTAATAGACTTTCAACTTTGTCGCTGAAGCATATGGTTCAAAGTTGATTAGGAAAATTTGTCGTATGTCAAATATTTTTTCGTTCCTTCTGTATTTGTCACAACGACATCTACTAGAAAGAAAACAAAATATTGATACAAAACAAGACAAAGTACGATAATAATAAAAGTACTTGGGTGCAATTTGAGTATACTTGCATTATTAAAACAAGAAACAGTAGCCACAGAGAAAACAATAACCGTAGGTTAGCGTCGATTCGCAAAGCGTCCGATTTCACGTCCTCTAAATATTGACTATACAATACGCTGCTGCGTATCGCATGACCATTATCGCTTGCAATACTGCACCGTCTTTCCTCAGTAATCAGACACCTCATCATTGACCAGGGTTAACGACCAATGACGTAAAATGGAACCTACAATAACATTCCAAGCATTCTGTACCCACGTAAATGTAAGTACTAGGACTGCATAGGACATTTACAAATCGCAGTGAATCGGACGACATGTTAGATTTAATTGACTAAGCAAATTAACATTCAACAGCAAACGGTCCTCTCGCCTACATGCTTAACCTACTTAAACAAATGTACGACGCGAGTTTATTTAATCCAACATTGTGTTTTAAAGTTTTACGTGCTCAACGGTTAATTGCATTCTCTAATTAATATCTTAAAGATGGTTATCGGCTGCCATTCATCCGGATGAATCGAGATAAAGATACATCGAGATAGCGAGGTGATTCTGGCGCAGATAGTCTAGGGAATGTGCCAACAATGCACTGTGCAAATCTTCTAATGCACCACAATTTGCTTACCGTTAATTGTGGACGTCTTATGTAGGATGGGAGCCTCGATCTCTAAGAATAAAAGTTGTCTTTGCAAATGGACGGAGTGATATTTTGTGAAGCTACTGAGTATGATTGCTAATATAGTTGAAAGTAGATTATATGTATAGTGACGGACATGAGAAATTTAATCAAAAAATAATTCTCTGAAAATTATTTTCTACTCCGTAATTATCTCAATAATGACACACATTATTATAATTTATATAATTTTTCGGCCAAAATTACTGATAATTATCATGACAGTCAACTAAAACGAGCACCCAAAATCGCAGATGACAGTGACGTACACCCCATTGTTCTAACGTCAGATGTAGAAAAATTACATAAGTCAAATCATGTGTTTATAACATCAAAAACCGAATGAACAAACAGCAACACGCATTTAAATAAAACACGATACCTTTGAATTGTAAAGCGTAGAAGCTGTCATGCAAAATAAAAGAAACTAATATACATATTATTCATTGACAGGTTTCAAATTTTGATTAATCGCTACAACATGCACTAGTTTAACATATTGTACGAATTTTTCACGTAACCATGCACACAGCATTCATGATTCGTATCGCGTGGAAAATGCAACAGCTGCCAGATCTGCACGAGATGTGAAGAAAAACTGTCCATAATGATTTACATGGTATTGGATTGTCATAATTATGCCGTATAGAGATTAACCGATATAGTTTTTTTTTCATATATTTCCGCGTAGAAGTCGTTGAAATAGTTTATGGTCATGATACGGATCGATTACATTTTTTGCTCGGATAATCTTAATTCGAATTCTTGTTTCGAGTATGTCAATTACCAATATTTGCGTCTATAATTTGCATGTTGCAATTTAACTTGATTTCTTTCAGCAGTTGTTTGATACTGGCTGCATTTCCGTAGCCATTCTATAATTTCTCTGGCCTTAGTAGTATTTTTTGCTGGGGAGTTTGTTGCGCCACTTCATTTCGGTGAGTGGGCGTTTTGGGAGCCGTCTTTTGTTTTCGACGTTCGAAAATTGCTGTTTTTGACTTTGAGTTTGAAACTAAATATAAATACACCACAAATAAAAAAACACACATAAAAACTCAAGAAAGCGGTAACCAAACAGATAAATACTTAAATAGTAAAGGCACCGTTCCGTTAGACGTTTACACTATTTCACATATTTAACTCCAAGTCTGTATTGTTGGCGTAAATATCAGACACGCAAGCGAGATCCTCGAGAACTGTTAGTGCGGGTGCACACGAGCATTCAAACGTCTCCGATGACTTAGGAACCTCAGGATTCCTTGGCCAGTCGTCCGTCAGTCGAACTCCAGCTTAAGACCATTAGTCTTGTAACGAAAAAGGAAGGCGTTGACTCCAGTTTACGATTTATTGTGAATGGTGGCGACAGTTGCCCGTACGATCAAGTAATTTTATACATTTTTAGTGCTGGGAACTGTTTGTTTCCTAGTTCACTATTACTATGTTGTTTTATTTACAATTTGTTGACAATTTCGTTAGTCTTCGTTATTGCTCTCTCGGATGGAGTAGTTTTCACAAGCGAGTTGCTATATGCGACATCCTGGTCTACAATTTTGAGAAGGGCAAAGTTGATTTGCAACGTTTCGTACGTATGGCTTTGTCATCCCACGAAAAACATTGAATGTAAAAAGAAGCCAAGTTTGTCTATGAAATATTTTCACCATAAAAAAATTTGAGATCGCATCGTAGCCAAGTCCTGTTCAACCTATTTTATATAAACTAAGATTTTGTATAGATAGTGTTATAAATTTATTGTGAAATTTATGTACCTACCCAGCAGCAAAAAAAAATCATTTGTGAAAACAACGAACTTAAAATAACACAATTGTAAACAAACCAACATACATCAGACGTGGTCCCATTGAACTATGCCCAACGTAAAGTTAATAACTCTACAATTTTATGCGCATACTTCACTCGCTGTTTTCGCAGCACGTAGGTAAATTCCAATAGAATTCTAGTAAGAACTCCTTTTACGACTAAATATTAGTTAGGCTATTGGAAAATGTACGCTTGACGGTTCATAGAAGGCCATTTTCTACGTGTGCCTCATCAAATTTTATTTCGATAGTTAAATTCTATACATCAGCATCGGGATGGAATTTTAGCTGATCTAAGATCTGAAATAATATAGTCTTTTGTAATCGATACATTTTCAATTAATTATACTTCTAAGATAGTACTTTAATCACTTACTCAAATTCAAATAAATAAATAAATAAATTCAAACTCAAAAAGTCAAAATCATTTATTCAAACTTGGCTGAAATACAGCACTTTTTGAACATCAAAAATTACAAAAGACATCCCCCAAAACGCCCATCCTGCACTACTATTTTAATTCATATTTGACCAAATCTATTTTCGACTAGCGTCAACTTCTACTGCGTTTAAAATGCAAAGCTTAAAGGTCGAATTATATTTTAATAGAAACGGTATCCTAACACTGAATAAGGAAATAGTGTGACTATAATCAATTAAGAAAATCTCTCCATCACGACGGCTCAAGTTCCAAATGAATGTGGCGTAATATCGTTATCGCCATAGCGCATCGGCGGGAACACTTTCGCGTGCGATTAATGACGCGCCGTTGTCTACACGTGTCCCGTTCCCGGTCTCACGCGACCAATCCTGGACTTCGCGGAATCCCGGGCCACACGCAACACTGGCCTCCGCAAACAGTTTTTGAACAAACAAAAAAGTATTGACACGACTATTTTGTCTCTGACTTGTGCGTGACGCGGCGACTACAAAGTTCGGGGATATTGTATCAAATGCCTTTTAAGATTTTGATTCTTATTCGTTTTATCTTGGAAATAAATAATTGCTGAATTAATTGGTCATTTAATCACCATTGTTTGTTTAAAAGTTTTACTTCGAAAACGTTGTTAGTCTTGTTTAACAAAACATCTTGTTTGACAAAATACATACCACGTGTTTGGCCGCATGGGAAATTCGTACGAATTGTTTAGACATTATTTGAAATTGTTGATTCAAAACACTTTCGATTATATTAAACACTGTCGGTGTGTCATGTCAATGATTTTACAACCGAATTTAAACATACTGACCGTAGTAAGCAATGTAGGAATAATAAAAATGATGAAGCGTTAACATGACGACCAAAATAGACAATGATAAGCTTCAAACAATACCCCATAATATTGATAAATCAAATTCAATGGGGGCAATATTCAGGATAAAATCATATTAGCCTCCTCTAAAAATAACTCTTACAGAAGATATGTTATGAATAAACGCCAAGAAGGACAATGGGAATGATAAAAATCCATTGTATTTTGCATTGCACTGTTCTTTATTGAAATCAGATAGGAGAGGCAAGCGCCTGTCATTTCTCATAACGTTTTGTACGAACAACTTTTGCAATTTTATTTTAAAACTTTATGCAAGTTGTCGGTTCTTGTTGTAATGTACAAGTTTTTGTGTTCGTACAGTTGGTACCTAACTATATTTTATTTTTCGAAAATGATGAATTGTTTGTTATGTCAGTTGTGACTTTTCAATTAACTTCTTCGAGCGAAAAAGCTAGGGGATATGATTGAATGTCTGAGGTAATTTTTATTACGACTGATTGTAAAACTTACGACTACAGACAAGTATATATTTTTTTTAATTCATATTACAAAGGCTACATTTATCACGAGACATCGAATCATGTTCATCAAAGTTGTTATTTTCAAGTGATATTGAATATTTTGGGGATTTTTCATGAAAGGTGCCTATTTTAAGGGTTAAATGTGTCATGTCTATTGTATTTTGTGAGAATGGTGGCATGTGTGCAAACTGTGGGCATTAAAACTGAAACGAAAATGAAACTGACCGTGTCTTGGGAGTCCTCGGCGAACATACTAACTGAATCGTAAAAATGTATCATAATGTTAAATATGCAATTTTTCCTGTTCCTTATTGAAACCGTCGGAAAGCTGTGAATACTAAAACCACCACCTATATGAATACTTATAAAATAAACGTGTTTTTAGAATAATAAATAGTGTTTTGATAGACCACAATATATTTTGTATACTCTCCGCCCTTTTTTAAGCACATACATATACATACATACATATTGCACTTAATTCGATGTCTATGTATCACTTTAAAAACAAATACCCAGCATCTTATCTCAGTCAATTTGATTTACTCCTATCAATTAACGTGTTTACGCTAACCGTGTCATGGATGCTACCCTGCAGCTTTGGTGCAATTTAATGGCGCTCCTCACAACCAACGGTAACCATGGTAACAGATGAGCCTTTTTAACTGGTAATGGTACTAGTGATTATATCTACAAGATAAACCAACTACGTAGTTTGTAGAAGCCTGTTGGATGAGATATTTTCTGCCTTACAACGATTGCATGCGTCTTGGACATAGACAATTTTTGCACCTACGAGTATGTTATGGTCACTAGTTCTTATACCTCACAAATTATTATTAGGTGTGTGTGTGATGTAAAAAATCTAATTTATGTGCCCAATAATTATCTGCAAATCTTTAGTAGTGATGAAACTCTTAATAAAACGCTAATTGGGTATTTTTGTTTTCTAGTCTCGACATATGCGCTAGTAACGACAGCTTCGTTGTATTTTCTTGGTGATTAGTGAGTTACGCTGTAATATGGCATCTAATTTATTGTTGAAAACGAAACTATGCTTGTTGTGTATCAATATGTTGGTTTTAGATAAAGAAACCATTCATTCTTTCGATAATTTATCGCAAAAACACAATATTGCTCGTACTACGTCTACCTAATTGTATTAACGTCATAGATTGTTTTTTTTTCGTGTTTTCATTTTGTACCATAAATTGAAACTGCCAGTTATTGAAATCGTTTGTAGTTTTTGTAACAATGTTTTCGTTTGTCATTGGAATTTATGTTTGTATAGTCAGAACTTTTTTCAATAATATCTTGATAACGGTATTACGTTTTTTGATACTGGAATGCAGAGAAAATCTCGGATCTATGTCACTATAATAACAAGCTAAATCATCGAATATTTTAAAAAGACTTCGTTATTAATTATAAGCGTAAAGTAATTTTTCGTTATAAAACACTAAATTGGAGATAATTAATAAAACACTAATGACATCATCCGTCGTGCTCTTGTCGCCGTAGGCGTACCAGCTGTATTAGAGCCAAATGGCTTGGTACGCGACGATGGTAAGAGACCAGACGGTATGTCATTATTTCCTTGGAAGATGGGTAGGTCTTTAGTGTGGGACGCAACCTGCGTCGACACTCTGGCGCCTTCCCACCTTGCTGGGACGGCGTGTTGTGCTGGCTCTGCCGCTTCGGAAGCAGAAAACCTCAAACGGCGCAAATATAGTACCCTAATAGGCAACTATACCTTTGAGCCGTTTGGGGTTGAAACTCTGGGGCCGTGGGGTCCGAGTGCACACCTTCTTTTTAAGGATATTTCCAAGAGACTCGCTGACACTTCCCGCGACCCAAGGGCTGGCTTTTATTTCGGACAACGATTAAGCATTGCCATACAACGTGGCAATGCTGCCAGCCTTTTGGGTACACTCCCGGCGGGCAGCGATGAGGAAGAATTTTTTGACGCCATTTATTAATAAGGATTTTTTTTTTTTTACTTGTATATATTAATTTACTAGCTGCTACCCGCGACGTCGTCCGCGTGGGCATTAGAGTTCTGGGGCTGATTTTACTTTGCAAAGTTTGGCGGACATTTGACTTATGTTTTCATATCACAACAATACACACACAGTAGTCACTTCGAACATACATTGCAGGTCGATCACGTCGAGGTCGATAAAGTTGGTTTAGGCACTACGTATGCGCTCTTCATCGCTAGTCTAGTAGTCGCATAACATAACATAAAAATTGCTGTGCACGACGTGGTATCGGGTTCGATTCGGTTGAACCAGGTCGGACCAAAATCGCTTTGTGAGTGTTAGGAAACTGAAAAAGCAGCCCGGGGACTGGAAGTTGGTATAGGATACGGTGGAGCAAACGGTGGGGATGCGCTCTGCTTGGGCGGAGCACCACCGTGTCCTTACAGCGGCGAGCTTTCGCATTCGGCCCTGGTCCAGGCCGTGGTCCGGAGCATGAAAGAATGGGAGCGGCCGCCTCCTTCTGCGAAGCAATCATGCTAGCGAAAGAGGCGGCGGAGTGGTTTAGAAACAGCACCGCTCATTCCAGCCGAAGCGGAAAAGCTGGTACTGGTCGACACCGCGGGCGCCGAGTGTCGAGGGACGACTTCCAGTATTAGTGTTTAATCTATGACTCCCGACCACCGTAGGCGTGGGTCTGTGGGCGGTGGGTTTTGGTTGGTTCACCGTCCGTACGTCTAAGGACGACAGCCCGTGTCGGCGGCGCGCTCTATTCCATGCGCTCCTCGAAGATATGTCAGCAACATGGGCCTCTTAGTTACCGTGGCCCTGGCATACAGGGATCTCCAGGAGGCACAAAGTAGGTTTTAGTCAGTAAAAGTCTGACACTTCCTCCAGCTGCATCCTTAGCTGGAGAGGTTATTTTACGACATCCCACAAAAAAGACTGAACTTGGTGATTGATATATCCTTGCATCGGAGAATACGTAAACATCGATCGTGTGCCTAATCTCTCTCCGGTTATGTCAGAATTGTCGTCCGTGTCGGGCTATGAGAGTAAGGAAATAGGGAGTGCACCTGTGGCCACACAAATACTTACTACTTACACAGCTAATTGATCTTAGACGCCCTTATATGCGCTGACCGTTTCTTAGGAGGCAGTTTATATCAACAAATGACTGCTGGACATGGATGAAGAAAGAAGTCGAGTCTTTCTAATTTGAGATGTCTATCTAAGGGGCTACATTGTAATGAACATCGTAGTCAATCCTTAGATTATTACTTATTCCCTTTCCTTTTACGACCACTTAGAGTCAGAACAGCAGCCAACCCTATTCGAAGAGATCTGTTCTTTTCTGAATCGTTTCCAAGAGATTGACCTTTTCTCTAGAATTATTTAGTCATACATATGTATGTATTTTTGATCAGTAATCGTTCGTAAAAATCAAATAAAAATATTGATAAGCCATGCTGCTTTGTTACGTGTGGTATACTGGAAGCTTAGCTAATATTACCCCAGACTGATATTGTATGAAGAAAGTACAGCACTCCTTCTTTGATCTTAAATGACTAACTTACCCAAAGACATATTTTATTCTCTCATCCTCTGTCCCCGATTTTGAGTGTTATCTTGGAACTTGAATAATCAAAATTAATACTTGTGACTACGATTGTAGACTGGAAGACACCCCAGTATAATTTAATTTTATGAAAATAAAACTATGAACTCCATCTATGATCAGCTATAATTACTAACAATGTCAGATTTTCAAATTAGATTGCTTTGAAAAGCTAAAGATGGCGTTAGGTTGAAACTTGCCTTAATACTTTTGTCTTTAAATTATTTTTATCTGTCGAAATAACATATGTAGCATGTTTAGGTATATACTTTGAACTGAAAAATAAATTTAAATTTTTTTAGCCCGGTTTAATTGTATGAAAAGCTTAACTCCATCTATGACAGTAGGTAATAACTATTTACCCAGCTGGTACAGTCAAATTTGCTAAATGTGTTGTAATTAAAAATATATAGATGGCGTCTAGTTAAAACTGACCAAAAATGCTTTATTGCTCATCCCCCTTAGGTAATAGCGTTATAATATATAGCCTATATGTTATTCTGATGTATAAGCTATATTGTGGTAAAGTTTCATTCAAATCCGTTCAGTAGTTTTTACGTGAAAGAGTAACAAACATCCATACATCCATACATCCATACATCCATACTTACAAACTTTCGCCTTTATAATAGTAGTAGGATATTTTATTTGTAAATACATTGTAAATATTTATGTGAATAAAAATAAATTCTAAAGTTGCTAATTGAATAAAATACTCGTGGAACCAATTGTATTATAATTTATTTAAAATTCTTAATATAGCTGATATTATTAATTAAACAATTGGAGATTTTTTTAAAAAGCTTCTACGCTCTTTTTAGCTTTGGCGGAGTCTGGCCCTGAAGTTGTTACTGAAACTCCTTTCACTGTTCAGAACCGTAAATCCATAGTGCAGAGTAGACCACTTGTTAGTCAAACTAGCCACGAGCTTATGAGTAACCTGTTTCAGTTAAACAAATGTTATTGTTAACTTTAACACCAATATTAAACCAATAGTTAAGAGATATCAATTTCTTTGAAGACGTAAAAATATCGCTATTATGCTTAAAGATTATTTTATATTTAATAAAAGGTACTAAAGTTAATAGCAGATAAACTAATTTAAAATGTGATTCACAAAAAACTCACACTAAACTAAAACGCTGTAACCAAGTAAGTAATTACTTATATTGAGAATGCGTGTGAAATTATTTTCTAATTACAGAGCACGCGCACAACTTTTTAAATTAGTGTTGCGCCAAAGGGCCCGTTTGAACGTTAAACCGGGCCCGCTCGATAAGATCTCCGACCATAAGCAAAACTTAGGGGGGCAGGCTTTAAAATTAATATTTCATTATTCGCGATGATTACCGGCCAGTATTACGGCGCTAGTTAGTAAATCAAGTGGACGCGTAATTATTGCCAGTGCACTTTGATAAATGGACGCCAGGCGAGTCGAAGACTCTGCGCCTCGCTAGAGCGCCTTCAACAAAATTGATTAACATTTTATGTGCATAGGCCTTACGTTTAGTAGATTTTTGAGTTAATCAATACTTTATCGGTTAATGTGTATGTTTATTGACAATTAAGTTGTAAATATCTTTGGGTTTATTGAGTTTGATTGCTGGTGTAAATTAATATTGGATAGTTATTCTCTTGTTCATGTAAAGTTTAGATTAGTGTGTTTTGTATAACAACAATTAAGTGCTAGATTAGCCCATGACTTGAAATGACTATTTTGTGAATTTAACGATAGAAAAAATAGGATTTAGCTATGTCATAAAAATTGTACAACAATATTATTTAAATGATTATCGTGTAAAGAACTAAATGAAATGGCTAGAAAAACTAGATTGTGTTGCATTTTGCTGATGGTTGCACTATCTTCAACAAAAACTTATTCACAAAAGATATATGTAGGTTATATATGTATGACTTCTGTTTGCACTAAATTTATTTTAATCCAACATCCAAAACATAAGAACCTATTTATTTTTCACTCCAAACCTACTGAAGCCTGACATCAATTCGACACGTAACCCTTCGAGTCAGTCGAGTAATAATCATGGGAACAACCCTAGTTAATGATACGACGAGGATTTTCCTACTTTAAACGATTGTGCTTCTCTCATTATACCCTCAATTATTATTCGATGAAGATTTAATAAAAGTTCCAAGAAGACTTTTAATGCTGATGTAGCTTTTTCATTTCTGTTATATTGCCGATTATATTTTCGTATGCAATTTTACACCGTCATAAAGTATACACGGCCTCTTCGGGTCTTATTGCATTTTATTAAGAATATTCGTTATTTTCCACAGCGATAAAACGTTTTGCCTCAATAATCCATCATTAAAGACCTCAAGTGTTTATTACACACACACTTCGCAAGCATTTTTATCTCCGTGTGAAATCGCTTGCATTCCATTGTTTTTGCATGGGGTGGCCGAACCAGCTGGCTTTATGTATGTTACTCACATAAAACACTCTTTAAATTTAACGATAATTATTAAAAAAAAAAAACATAAATAAGTTTTGTATTCCTAAAATATTCGAATTTTAATTATCGATTCTCGAATAATTAAAATGTAAACACTGATCATCACTTTTGAGCCATCCAACTCGAAATTCGAATAACGAACTCGATGTAAAGAGTCTTTATCCTCGTCCAACACTAATTAACACATGCATAAGTATTAAAGCCCGCAGAAAGTTATTTTTTAACTTCGATGGCAGAGTGCGATAACTTGCAATAACCCTCGGTCAAGGGTATGATTTATCATGAACCGCATAATAACAGGGATACTCACCGTACGAAGTTCCGCATGATTGCTTCACGTAAATACTAAGGTGCACTTTGATATCTTTACTGAAATATTATTAAAACACTCGTACGTATCGCGAGGCGGCCGTGAACCGCGAGTGACGTCGGCGTGCGCTCCGTACGAAAGCTGCGGCGATTCTGGCCGTTCTTGAGTCGCGTGCCTGCTCTTGAACTTGTGACTTGACAGCAGGTTGCACTGCCTTGCACACCGGTGCATTTTGGACAATACATTCATCGTCACCTCTGTCGTCTGAAGCGCCACCCTCCCGACATCTGTCAATCAGGGCTCGCTGGGGGGCGCAGGCTGCGTTCGTCCATTTGAAGAATGAGTATTGCCGGCGCGCGTTGTTTGAATGAACGATTTAGTGCCAATGTGCTGCAGGTCGGGGCAATTAAAAGATCTGAATAATTACTGGGTACACAGCTAAATGATGGCCAATAAAATGAAATTGCTTGAGCTAATTAAGATTTATTTATGTGTTAAAATGATTAGCTGTTGGCTGAATGCATATTCCGTTATGCCACAGTTGCCTACATTAATTTATTTATCATTTTTTATGTCGTAAGCGGCACGCACGTTATCATCATTGTTTTTTTGGGCCCGAATTGTTTATGCGGTGGCCAAGAAATTCAAATTTGTCTTTGTCTTAGTGTGAAAATTCTCATTCATAATTAAATCAAATTTTGTTAGCAAGTACAGTTAACTCTGTTCGTGTTTCATCTTACACGTGGGTATATAAGTAGAGCATCAGTTTATTTATTTATTTTTTCTCATTAATTTATCACAAGGAGATGCTTTCTTGCTTGATGTTACGCAAATTCGCACAAGAGCGCATCTTTTTCCCAGACTTCGCACTTTTCAAGGGTTTGGGTTAAACCGAAGTTTTAACATTAATAATCTTTTGTAGTATACGCAGAACTTTAATTCCTACTTCAAATATAATCTCTTATAAATAAAAAAACACACCAGCCTCGAGTACAGTATCCATTAGTACTAAATACACGACTATGTTGCTTAAAAACCAAAAACCACAAAAACCAAAACACCGGTGTCATTAAAGTGTTTCAGCAATTTATCCGAATTATACCAAATTAGACGCGCTCATGAATAGTAATAGCCGCTTTTATACCAAACGTTATCATTACACTATTATAAGTGCATTAACACACATTCTTGAAACTTTTACAAACGCCCATTTAACAGCGAAAGTGCACATTTACTCTTATTTTTTAAATCACGCTCAAGAGATGCAGTTAACGTGATTTGTGTAACTTAATTAAAGAAATTGCACCGGTCTCATGAAAATTCATTGCGTATTTTAATCAACAACAAGTTAAAAATTAATTGCCGTAATGAGGAAGTGTTTAGTTGGAAGATATAGCTAAGTGAAATCTGTAGATGTCCATCCGTCTCGTATTTAGTGACCACTACATGGACGCGACGAACACGAGATTAGCCATTTAATACATTCTAAATGGCGTGCTCATTTTGAAGTTTACATTCATTTAGAAAACTGTCACACGTCACAAGCTGTCATTCATTTTATTAAATTTTCATTCATGTAAAATATTCATAAGATATTTCTATGGAAAAACTGAATACAGCGGAGAGCTTGGCCATTTTTTAGGCTTTTGAACGTTCGAAACGTTCGAAAATCTTAGAGACATGCTAATAATGTCCATATATATATTCAGATAAAAAAATTATAACGTTTTTTAAATCTTGAATAACTTGCTTAAGTTATGATTAAGTATTCTTTTTTGTCCTTGGCAATGTCGGTGAAAAAATACTTATATCACAAAAAACTTCGCGATAAAATGAAAACTCGATGCCTGTACAATCTGCATCTAAATGTTACAACTTTAATCAAATTTAATTAATTATATTAATTTTGAAATTATTCTAAAAGGGTGAAAAATAAAACAAAAAATATTTAATAAAAAGTTACAAAAAAGTCACATTTTATCAAGGCTAATGAACTTAGTCCTGTAGGTTAAGTGAAATTGCGGTAACCAGCTAGTCATCACATATTTCGGTTCACTAACCTGAAAAGTTCAAGTGACCTATAAATTACACATAATGACTAAAGCCATCTTTGACTACAAAACTTATTTTAACATACAATATTTATTATTGCACGATGTGATTCATACCATCGGATTGTCTTACCCTAGATGTGGAATTTCTGAACCGTAAGACAAGACGTCACCGGGAAAATACATAAAGGTAAAATTATTTCGATAGATATTGAAAGTTGAGAGGATAAGATGCATAGGTTTTTTTCTTGTATTAACTGGCTACTTTCTCTGAATGTCTTTAAATAGTTTATTTAATATTTCTATTTCTTGTGTTGTTAATCTATACAGGAAAATGCATACAAAAACATCCCCTATTAAATGTTTTTTGAAAAACTTATCTTCTTAACTTATGTTTATGATTTAAACTTAGTTTCTGGTTAATTTATTAGTTTCTGGTTAATCTTCATCCTTCAATTAATTTTATAAAATCTCAAATCTCCGTGATAAATATTATTACTATGAATAACTTACCACAAATTAATTATTGTATAAAACGTCACTATAAATAAACTTGTACAAAACCTTACAAAACCCATGTTCAATCCAGTCAAGTGAAATAAAGAGGTTGTAATTAACATAACCTGTCAATCAGATCTGTCAAGAAATGGCGCGAAAGAGCGCGGACGGCGCGAATCAATATGGCATGTTGGCAGCCCTAGTCAGTTGACGCGACGAAAGTAGAGCGAGAGCTGTGTTGACAGGTGATCATCTAAGGGCAACTTACGAATACCCAAGCTATCAATTAAAGGTTATTTTCTTGCTGAAGTTCTGTTTAATGTGTTTTAATTATTGTTATTATAAAAACTTCCATCTGAATATATTTAAGATTTTTTCTTCGACGTGAGTAGTAGTTACTTTAAGTAGCCCTGTTGCATAATAATATCACTTCATTATCTATGAAACTGAAGGAATAGCAAAATAAACTACTTTAATAGACTTTAGAACTAACAATTTCGAGAGATTATTAAGACCTGTAAAAATCAAGGAGAGGTCTCAACGACACCCAAGCTTTTAGCACTCCGTATCTGCCGACAATCTCATACTTGTCTATGACGGATTTTTTTTCTATGATAATCAAATAGTCGTTATCAAAATTCACCTTAATACCTATCAGTGAAGGCTTTTCTCTCTACTGCATTCTGTATTCTCATTTGCTCCATACGTTATCTACTCGTACTACGCAACTATGCGACCAACATGGCGGGCCCAGTTCTGCTTTAGTTTGGCAGCTGTCCTGAACTAAGTCCATAATTAGCATTTTGGAACACCAAACGGTGGTTTTAACCCGATAGTTTGAAACCTAATAAAACTAAACTAAGCTAAACTTCCATCCATCCATAGCTACTAGACTATTATAAAAAAAGTATGTGTTTTTGAAAATCATACTGAGACAATCTATTAGTAAATGTCCTTCTATGCTAAAAAAACTCCTGTGTTATTATTATGTAGGTATGAGATCAATATTGGCTGTGAAAGATCGGCTTTCGTTTCAAATAGAAGGACATTAAATAAAGTGTTTTGTGTTGTTCCGGCTGCATCTTCCGATAAGGTTCCTTATATTTTCTAAGATCATGTTACTTTTTTGTTTTATGGAAACGAGTTTTTATTTAAATAACCATCAGAAAAAGTTCGTACTAAGCACTAAACCTAGGTTCAGTTTTCATTATCTCTATGACGCAAAAACGCGAAAAATTAAGTATAGTATCACACCATGGAGTTTTCATCTGTCTTGCAGCTGGTAAGTACTGGCATCCTGCCAGTGTTCGCAGACTCCTTCAGATACGAATTGCCAGTTCATTGTGTGGCTTGCCAACTAACGTCTAATTATCGTTTCGAATTTGGAACAAAAGGCTGTATTTGGCACAGTTCCCTTTTAAATACGATATCTTGTGTCTCTTTTGTGTTTGGGGTCAACGAACTTTGTGGAGCGTAAACTCTTGTTGTTCATAACAATATTTTAGTAGAAGTGTTATTTCTTTTTAGTGAATATCTAATTACTTGTAATAAGTATTATATTCGCAAACTGGAGGACCTACTTATTCTTCATAGACCTATTTTTCCTTACATTTTGTCCCTACACCTGGGACGTCTTTTAGGTGATACAACTTTTGTTTAATGTTAGGAAAAATATTTATTTTCTTTGCCACAAGACAAAACTCCAGACTTGGATGCATAGAGCAATCCTCCTGCCCTCATGTTTATTATAGATTAAGTCTATCATTTATCCTTTCTTTAATCGTTATTTATTTATTCGTTATGTGAGCCCTACAATGATCATCATGTGCCCAATGTCTATGTACCAATTTGAAGTCTCATTCCGCCAAGTCAATTTCACATAGACAATGTAAGGAGAACAAATTAAATTTTCCAATATCTTCACTCAAGAGTAAAAGTAACAGAATTAACTGACATGAATCTAGACCAAGAATTATCTGCCTACATGATTGTAAGTGATATTAGAAATTATTTACTTACGAAAGTATTTAATTTGCCTTTCACTTCGTTTGTGTAAATATAGGTAGATACGCGAAATCATGATGATACATTTGAAGTGAGTCATTGTACATTTGTCATATAGGATGTTGAATTCAATAAAGCGCTGAAAGTGATGAAGTTGTTAACTCTATGTAATGTGAGTTATGTTACATTAAATATTTAGATTTACTGTTCAACTTCAAAACAAGACGATTTCACACTATTATGTTACTTTTCAGTCTGTCGTCGTTTCAGGCTAAAGATGTCCACTGCTGGACAAAGGCCTCCCCCAAGGCTCGCCACCTTGCGCGGTCCTCAGCATCCGCATCCATTGCTTCCCAGCGACCTTAACTAGATCGTCCGTCCACCTAGTTCAGTCCGTACAATCCTTCGTATAAATGCCAAAGTACCTGTCTGCCTTTCTGCTTGTCGCGCATCTAGGCCACTGTTTTATTTGCTACACGATTTGAAGACCAAATTTAGTTATTTTTACGGAAACCTGGAGTAGGTTGCGAAGGTTACCGGAACCGTGAGAAGCAGCGTGGTACATACGCCAGCATATTAGGCTATAACAACAATCTGTCAACTTTCCTTAACGGATTTTCAACCTTATCGCTGAAGCATAAAGTTCAAAGTTGATTGGGAAAAGGTACATAATAATCAATAATGGAAATGATGACCATAATTGTCTAATACAAACTTTTCTAATCACCGTAAAGCTAAAAGAATCAAGCTTTTGTTTCCAGCCAGCAATTTTCTAGCACTTAAAATAACAATGATTGTTTTCCTCGAGAATTATTACGACCCATACTTGCAATTCAAACGTCTAGCCATAACTATTCAAGCACACGTTTCGTTGCTTCCAAGTAAATAACTGAATGCCACTTAAGAAAAACCACGGAACTCTAAGAATAAATATCCTAAACGCTATTAATTGTATAGAAAACCAGCTAGGCCAGCCACCGTCATTCAGCGGTCAGCGCGCTAGCGTACGTCTGTGGTTAATCCTTAATGTCCCAACCATCAGATACCAATAAATTCTCAATGTTCGAACATTGCCAAGCAAAAAAATACATATTCCCTTAAACTGCATACCTTTTAAGGGAAACCTTTAGTGCCTTTAATCGTTTTTAACACTGATAATAATAGCTATTAGCATATTAATATAAACAGCGATGCATGGCAAATCTGACAATATGAACATGATGGTCTGATAAAAATATGACTGCTAACGTGTTTTGGTTCTCAATTTAGTTTCGTACCTACATATATTCTTTACATGAGCAAGAACAAGCGTAATTTACGTACAGATGCCAGCACCTCAAGCTACTCGAAACTGTCTTTTTCAAATCATCTTTGAATCTTGTATGCTTTAGCGATGAAGTTAAAAATCTATCAAAGAAATTTGAAAGGTTGTAATAGCTTGATTCGTTGGCGTCTGTACGTATTTTTCAGATGATAGAAATTGATAGAATATCCTCGCGTTTGGTGCAAATCTTCTTACCAACTCAGTCACTTTTGGCGCATCTTCCATCAAATTGAACACACGTGTAGGAATTTCTAACCTGCATTGCGACAAATATCTATATTTTAGAATTATGTTCGAAGCTCGTGCGGTATGCTCGGAACACCGCCCCACTTTCCAGGCCAGGAATGAAATCCACAGAGCATTCATATACGTGCATTTTCTATGAATTGCAACCGTACTCGTTTAAAAACAATCAAGGCGGGAAATGGACGCGGTTTTACGTTGAAAACCAAACTGGTTGTGTGCACGTTCGCGACTTGGTAACGCGTGTTAACCGACTGCGCCACGAGAACAAGGGTAATGTGTTTATCAGTCAATGTGTGCAGGAGTGTAGGATTGTACAGGGGCCAGCACATTAATCTAGCCGAAACGGACAAATTTGCCCAATCAACTTTGAACCATATGCTTCAGCGATAAAATTTAAAATATATTAAGAAAAGAGAGATTGTAGTAGCTTTATGTACTGGCGCCTGGACCTTTGGGATACTGTTCTAAGGAACAGTTGCCAATCTGGCATGTTGTGTGTCTGGCAAGGAGGTCGTAGGTTAACACTATGTACCTATATTAAAGGCATATGTATTTGTATTATATTCTAATGTGGCGTCCTTGTAATTGATTATAAGGTGTTGCTGCTGTTACTTAACCGTTCTAAGATATACCTACATTAATTAAATATTTAAATGTGGACTTTATTCCTTTGTAGAATTCTCAAATATCAAATTTTCCTTAACGCTTTGTGAATGACTATGTGTCTAATGAATTAGCATTGTTTGCAAACTTATGAATGAATACAGATAGACCACGTCCAGTCTAAATATCCGGCCAGTTATACAGCTAACAGGCTAGTGAGTTTACAAAAGCGATACATCCACATGCAGGATCGCTCGCATAGCGTGGTCGGGTAGCTCGCAAATTGATTCGAGTTCGATTAACGCCGATCGTCCACCGCCAACCAAAGTAACTTAGTTTAGCTTAGCCCATGTAAGTCTAAGCTAATGAGCTGGATTTAGCCAGTAAGAGCCCTCACGTATCTCCGCTAACGGGTTTCCAACCACTATCAAAAAGACAAAAAACTACCCCTCGTGTAGTGAATCTGTATGCTACTCCGTAGGTCGCGGGTTCGGTTCCCACATTTATGTGCATTTAAAATATGTATGTATTTACAAAAGAAAAGTACCTATAGGTATACGAGTAAGTACATATATGTTGTCAAGTAGCCATAGTATGGACGGCAACACATCAAGCTACTAGGTACAATCTGTCAAATTTCGTCAATACATTTTCAACTTTATCGCTGAACTATATGGCTTAAAGTTGGTTGCGAGAATTTGGCAGCTACTAAATAGCTTACACCAGCACATCATGCTGGTGTCTAGTCTACACAAGCTCTGCTTAGCTTGGGACTAGATGACGTTGTGTGAAAATATAAGAAATATTTACATTTCGCTGGTGTTGTAGGCCTTAATTTTGCCATGAACGGATAACTTATATTCTACATTCGCTTAGTTTAACTCACATAGCTTAGTTTCCACATATTCCAATTGTAGGTGGACGCTAGGCTTTGCCGTCGTATCGTTAATCAGAGCCCAAGCGGCCGGAAGGCACCGCACCTGATTGTAAACAAAGTGAGCCGTAAATAATGTAACCTTTTTACAAGTCTAATTACTGTTTAGATTGCTTGGAAAGGATGCACGTTCCTGGCCGATTGTCAGTTATTTATCTTCAGTACTTGCTATTTAGTTTTGTTTTGTACACGGTCATTGAAAAGGTTTGTATAAGGGTGCGTTTATACCAAACCAATAGACAGAGTTAGAGTAATTATTATAGAGGTCGTGGTAGCCTAGTGGTTAAAGAGCAAACCTCTCAAGTATGAGGGCGTGGATTCGATTCCAGGTCGGGCAAGTACCAATGCAACTTTTCTAAGTTTGTATGTACTTTCTAAGTATATCTTGGAAACCAATGACTGTGTTTCGGATGGCACGTTAAACAGGAGGTCCCGGTTGTCATTGAACATCCTTGGCAGTCGTAACGGGTAGTCAGAAGCCAGTAAGTCTGACGCCAGTCTAATCAAGGTGTATTGGGTTTCCCGGGTAACTGGGATGAGGAGGTCAGATAGGCTCCTTGTAAAACACTGGTACTCAGCCAAATCCGGTTAGACTGGAAGCCGACCCCAACATAGTTGGGAAAAGGCTCGGGAGATGGAGAGAGAGTTATTATAGAGAAATTATAGAGTTAGTGGACGTGCATTATTTTAATTTAAACAGACGCAGAGAATTGTATTTGTGAATCTCCCTGAAATAATTTAAAACATGGGGGATAGAATGAGCATTCACTAATTTGTTGATTGTGTACTTAGGATACGAGCAATAAGGTTGCAGACTGAAAGAATATAGATGCTACAGATAATTCACAAAGCCACAGAGTGAGATCGCGTTGGACAAATACTACATTAATTTATTGGAAAGTTCTCTTGATGTGTTAATCGTTATCGGAGATGCACAAGAACTTTAATAATAAACAGATTGTAATGCATAGGCGTTCCGTAAGCAGAGAAACTTGATCATCAGCCTGCTGCAGACATCATGGCGGCCTATATTCCTAGATTGATTGAGAAACTACTAGATCATGGTATTTGTTGCGAGAAGATAGAATATCCAGCTTAATTTGCCTTCGGGATGATTGCTGGAAAACATGGATATTATGACATAAATACCATTTTGTGTAAAATTCGGATTTGATTATAAAAATGTCAATAGTAAATGTTTTTAGATTTTCGTGACTTGTACTACATATTATACACAACACACGGGTCTTGCTCGCGATGAAAATTATGAAGATAAGATGTATACGCTACCTCTATTTCTCTCAACGCGACGTTTCGTTCGTTGTCGAGCTTAGGACTATTTTTTATGCGGCTGCAGTAAAAGCATCAAGGATCCGCGGGATGAGGGTGGAACAATGGGAAACAGCTAGTTTTCTATTAAAAAACCATTCATCATCATCATTATCACAGCCTTTTTTATCGTCCCACAGCTGGGCACATGCCTCCTTCTCCCACGGAGAAGGATTGAGCGTTAATCACCACGCTTGCTAAATGCGAATTGGTGATTTCAGACTATAAGTCCAGATTTCATCGAGATGTTTTCCTTCACCTTTAATCAGTCATTGGTGTCCAAGATACGCTTAGAAAGTACGTATAACTTCGAAAAGTTACATTGGCACTTGCCTGACCTAGCATCGAACCCGCACCCTCATACTCGAAAGGTTCGTGCTTTAACCACTAGGCCACATCGACTTAAAAAACCATTACATTAAAGCAATTTTGGAAACACTACATCAATGTAGATAAGTCAATTAGGAACAGAGTGTCTTTCACATTTACTTCTTCGCGAATATCCTGGTAACATCTAATGATAGGTCTTCATGAATATGAATGTTGTCATGGTCATAGATTACGATAGTCGATCGACCAGTTTTTTCGTATCGACGTGCGAAGTGCATTTGCTTGCGATTCATTCATGTGATCCATCATTAGTTACACCTTGAATGGCGGGTACTGACGACGACGAAAGTGTTTTGTCTATACTTATATTATAGAGAGGATTTGATTGTTTGATTTGATAGGTAAAAGTACTTGACCGATTTGAAAAATTGTTTCTCTGTTGGGAAGCTGCACTATCCCCTGTGAACATACATACATAGGCTATGTTTTATGTGGATACGGGAAGAAGTTTCCAGGGGACGCGGAAGATACCGCGCCAAACTGCTAGTATTAAATAACCAGCTTCTTGCTGTTGTAGCGTAGTGCCTTTCTAACTCCACAAAAATTTGCTCATATTCAAGTTTAATTTCAGCTTTGCAATACAAAGATAATAAGTATTATAGGACCTATCATTTTGAACTTTTGTATTCCTTAAACTGTTTTTTTTTCGCTCTAGATTTAATAAGATGTTAAATGGAGGAGAAATATAGTATACCCACTTCTTATATCTGTATATTGTGATTTGCAAACTCTTAGAAAAATTGCACGTAGCTAGCTAATATTATCTTTCCAAACTTTCGTCAATATTATGTGTTCTATGTCATCCACACAAAAATTCTAATGATACACTCAAACCCAAAAACTGGAGATCCTACAACTATTATAAAGGCGAAAGTTTGTAAGTATGGATGTATGGATGTTTGTTACTCTTTCACGTAAAAACTACTGAATGGATTTGAATGAAACTTTACCACAATATAGCTTATGCACCAGAATAACACATAGACTACTTTTTGTCGCGAAAACCGACATCCACGCGAGCGAAATTAATATTAGGTGAATTAATTCAATACAACTTATAACACTTCATTATTCATTTTTTTCTTTATGTATGTATACCTACTGTTCACGCCTATACCTATTAGTATTAATGATACAGCTCGCATTGAGCGCACCAATCGAACCGTGAGAGATAACAAGGGAGCGTTGTCATAACCCTCGGCCCTCGGCCTGTGCCCTCACAAGCTTCCCTCCGAAGCTGGATGTAGGACACTTTGATGTCTATTTGTATTTAAGGGTTTATAAACTAGTATAACAAAGTGTTTAAAAACTTTTTAGTGAATATCTGTCACAAAAAAAAAAAGTTGCTTCTTTTGTTATAATTTTAAAAAATCGAATGCAGGGTACTAATTCTGCAAAAAATACTAATAGTGATGGTGGTCTAGGGGTTAAAACTCCAGCTTTTAAAGTACGTGTGCGCAGGTTCGATTCCACTACACAAGTACCAATGTCATTTTTTTATATACTTACATAATTATACTTTCCAAGATTATCTTGGACACCAATGCCAAGGTCAAGGAAAATATCATGAGGAAACCTGGACTTTGAAGTCTGAAATCGCCAATCTGCTTTAAGCAAGCGTGGTAATTTAACGCTCAACCCTTCTCTATAAAAGCCCAGCAGTGGGACAATAAATAATGAAGAAGGTATATCTACAGTAATCGTTTTTCATATAAACGTAACATATAATTTTATGAGGACATAACTTATCGGTTCAATAACAGATACCTACTCATAGCCATCAACGCCATTTTGTACCCACTTATAGAAATTACAACACTCGCTAACAACTTAACCGCGACAAAGTAATAGTCGATGATTGCTATTACGTATTACTATTACTACGTATTACTACTGACAGATAGCTTGTTAAACGTCCGTTTACCGACACCGTCAATATTGCAGAGTTGAATGGGATTATTATTTTCAGTTGGGATGTGGAGAACTTAGGATTATGGTATAATAGGACGGCGACAGTGTCATACATATTATATTACCCGTGTTTTGTGCCGTGTGGTCGGTTAATCAAATATCCAATGTCAATGACAAAAGCATGGGTTTTTTTCCAGCTACGTTGTTCTATGAGTCTATAAGGAGATTGGACTCTATGCACGAAAAGGTTAGGTAAATAGGTACTGTAAGATTTAGTAATATTCAAAAAATCCTCTATTTAATTCATGATTCTTAAGACTAAATTAAGTTGTTCTATTAATGTTATTAATATATGGAGATTGGTAACGTGGTCAAAAAATAAATATTATGAAGTTTGAGGAAATATTATGGTCTACAGTTCAGCTCTCGTGAAAAATACATCATTTCGTCTTTTGACGCTTGACGCAAGCGCATTAGTGTTTTGTTTAATCTTTTTGGCGCCAAATCCAGAGTGTACCAGAGACAACCAACACTTACAATCCTAATAATATACCCACAAAGCCCGTTATCGCATTGTTTATTCTTAAAATACAGTAATTATTAAGATTTCCCGCAAGCCATGCCAAAATAGCTGCCAAGCTTCGCGCCAAACTATAAAACCAACTTATCCCGTATGAAAATGAAGCTAATAGCCTCAAGCCTGCCTACGATTGAGCTGTAAAACCAGATGCGACTCAGATAACGATCCTATTATGCCTAGCTAATTTAATATTAAGATAATCTCCTAATAACGAAGCGTATCGAAGATGGATGCGTTTCGCGGTAATTTAAACGTGAAAAAGTTTCGCTTCCCCATTAAAATATTCTGATAAGATGGAATCTGTATTGTAAGTGACGTTAATGTTAATCCGAACGCGATATGCGTTTTATACATCGTTTTATCTCACCCGACACATCCGTCGTAGACATGATTTTTCTGTTATTAATAAGATTATTTCAATATATTATATCCATCACATATATCTATCTATCATCAGATACATATCTTCAGACACCTATTTCGTAAATGGATCTAGGTTCCCTAATTGATTAAAAAATGGGTCGTGTGAAAACCAGAGCTACGAGAACCTTGTTGAACCTTTTGACCGCCACAGTCACGTATGGATGACAAGCGAAAAAGTGCCCAGCACACCACAACTATATGACAGACTTTTAAAGTTCAAAATTAATAGTCAGTTTTTATCGATATAATTCCGAACGCAGGTATTGATGAGTTCTAAGCTTGGCCCTGAGGGCATGTCTCTCTTTTTTGACATGGCGGTCAAAGGATTATGATTTTAAATAAAGCACACCTATGTTATCTGAGATAGTTCCTAAAAAATTGCTCTCCTACAATATTTATCCATAGGTACTAGGTACCGTAATTAGTAAACATAGGTAGTAAGCTATTAAAGCTCACAATTATCTGTTATCGCTCAACTTGATCTGTTAGAAAATATCCTAACAACTACAGATAATTTTATCAGTAGCCCCTTGAAACATGACGCCCGCTTATTCCAAGTTTCACTTTTGTCGGCTTCCATGCTACCTGCGATACAATTTTCTTCGCGTATCACATCCAAGTATGAAGCCATCGTAAGCTGAATAAAATACAAGCTTAACTTATTCCGAACTCTCGCAGAAGACGCATAAAATGGACGCCGTTACCACCTGGTCTGACTCAATCAAATATATAATCCTATAACGAATTCCACGCAGATCAACTAGTTACTTAGAGAAGTTAAGCAACTGGAGAAGCCATTGCCTTTTTCTCTCGAAAGCAGTAACAGCCGCATAGGTCGATCGATATTAAGGTTAAGCTACGCTTGAAGCGGTTGATCCTTGGGTGTTGTGAATTCTTCCATATTTCGGAAGGCACGTAAAATTTATGGGTACCGCCTATCGTTTGTAAACCTTTCGCTGTCATTATGGGTAGTCAAGAGCCAGAAAGTCTGTTAATCAGTCTTACCAAGAGGTTTCAGGTTCCCAGGGTTGACTCGCTCCATATAACACACTGGTACTCTGCTGCGTCTGGTTAGAATGGAAGCACTTGTATCTTTAACAAACATTTGATCAAGAATGCGCTTGAGCTGTTACGATTCGTAGCGCTGTCTTAGTGCCCTCGTAAATTAACAGGCTTTACGTATAGAGATGGTGCTCAAAGTAGCTCCAGTCTGCCAGGGCTGCGAGTTATTCGCCAGAGTTACCGTGGCCCTGGTACACAAACACCTCCAGAACATGAAATATTTGAAAATATTTGAAATATTTGAAAAACATATCTACGAATTAATTTATAACTTTCTAACTAAATTTAATATACTATGTAACGAACAGAAAGGATTCAGGAAAAATAAAAACATCAATATGGCTGTATTTGACCTTATAAAGACAATTATGCAAAGTGTAGACATCAAATTACCTATATGTGCCATCTTCACCGATATGTCTAAAGCGTTCGACTATGTCGATCATGACACACTTTTACAAAAACTTCACTCCTATGGTATACGGGGAAATGCATATGACTTAATAAAATCTTATCTTTCAGATCGCAAACAAATAACAGAAATTTCAAGAGTGTGTTTAAATTCCAAAAAAGAAATAAAATACGTATCTTCCTACAAAAAAACTAAATACGGTGTACCTCAGGGAAGTGTCTTGGGACCATTATTATTCCTACTCTACATTAACGACTTGCCCATTCAGATTCCCAATCCCATGATCTTATTTGCTGACGATAGTACAACTCTAATAAAATGCCTAAATAAAGAAGAATACGAAATAGACGTCAATAATGCCCTCAAAACTATAATCCACTGGCTCAATAACAATAATTTACTAATAAATATACAAAAAACCAAAGTTATGCACTTCTATCAGAGAATAAATCCCGACAACTTAAATATACAATACAATAATGAAATAGTAGAAGCAACACATGTAACAAAATTTTTAGGAATCCTCATAGACAGTCAACTAACTTGGAAACCACAAGCAGAAGAAATATGCAAAAAATTAGGAACCTTCGCTTACTTACTCCATAATTTATCTAAAAAAGTAAATACAGAAACCTTAATAGTGGCTTACCATGGCTTAGTAGTCTCGGCTCTCAGGTTTGGTATCATATTTTGGGGCAATTGTAGTGAAAGAGAAACCGTTTTCAAAGCCCAAAAGCACTGCCTCAGAGCTATGTTCCATTTAAAAGTTATAGACAGCTGCGTTCCTATGTTCATTCAATATAAACTACTCACTTTTCCGTGTCTGTACATTTTTGAGATAGCTATTTTTGTAAAAAGCAATAAAGACTTATTTCCATCATTAAGTGACACTAGGCATCGAGCTACTAACATGAGATCAAAGTATAAAAATCTCTTGTCTACTGGCGGATTTAAAACATCACTATTAAAGAAAAGCGTACTGTGTATGGCGCCAACAATTTATAATCAAATACCTAATAGCATCAAAGAACAGCCTCTGAGACTGTTTAAAAAGCATTTAATGTCCTTACTGCAAGAAAAATGTTATTACTCTATTAAGGATTTTTTAGAAGATAACTTATAAATACCTACTATGTTATTTTAATTGATTCAAAGTGTTTTTGTTATTACTTTTTTCTTTTGTTATTAATAATTTAATTTTTACCTCTATATTTTTTAAGTGTTAGCATAGCAATATATTTCGATAGTGTGCATTATAACTGATCTCATAATAATAGTTAAAATTAGAATATATAAAAAAAAACAAAACGATGTACCTATTATTTAAGAATTTAGCTTAATGATATTAGATAGATATTAATGTCTTCTGTTCAAACCAAATTTTGCATGCCAAAAGGTAGAATGTACCTGGGATCAAATTATGTATTATTTAACAACCTATAACTTATGTTATGTACCTACATTCAATGCAAAATAAAAGTATTCTATTCTATTCTATTCTATTCTATTCATGGTTGGGGTGGGTTTTAGTCAGTATCAGTCTGACACTCCCTCCAGCGACACAGTGCACCCTCAGCGGGACCTCATTTGTTGATTTACCATGAAAATAAAAAGCGTCTCCAGTAGTTGAATGCTATAAGGCCAATTATATAGGACACAAGCAATCCAATGCTAATACCCTCGTAATGAATAAACTGCCCTGTGATTTAGCATCTAATGTTGCCGCCAATACTAATAACCTAATGACCGATGAAAGTAGTACGCTAGCTTATAATCCCACGGCTGATTAGCATCGGCTAGTTGCTCTGTTGGCAATCATGAAGATTTGTTTGAATATGGGTAGGATTCTAGGATTCAGTTTTGCATTTTGATGAGATGGAACAATTTGTAGGACCGGTTCCTCATTTATGGTCATCTTTATCTGAATGTCTTTAATCAGATTATAATCAAATCGTGTGGTCATTTATTAGATAAATTATTTTATCATCTTTCATTTTCCTTGATTATTTAGTCAATGCCTTTAAAAGCATAAATGACATCTGGACACCTTTTGCATACGGTTGGTTAGACCCAAAGTAAGCCGTTGATTAGCTTGTGCTGTGGGTGCTAACATAACTGATAACCTTATTATTATTATAACACCCAGACCATATCTTATAAGCACGCTTATCACAAAAATGTTGACTGCCCCTGGGATCGAACTTGCGAAGCTCTCCGACATGGAGAGGAGACCATTACGCCAACGGTATCGCCAAAATTCTTACGTATAACATAAACAAAAACCTCTACTATGAACAATTCATACAACGTATGTTTACAAATGTCGTGTACTACTAATTAGCAGTCGAATCTCGGCGGCTAATGACACCAGCTCTCCCTGGTACAGTTACTACTCCACTTGCGATGCGTTTGATTGGTGCTCGCTAATATGCGACCAACGATCCGACCTGCGCTTGACAGCTGCGTTTGAGCAAATTATTATGTTGTTTGGTGTAGGAACTACGATTAGGAACTGAGAGAGAAAAATCTCCATGGTACAAAGACATTGTACATCTGCCTACTCTTTTCGTAAGCTACGTTGTGGTTGGCTTCCAGACTAACCAGATGCAGCTGATTACCAGTGTTTTATAAGGAGCGACTCAACCTTGCAACCTGGGACCAGGACGTATCTGTCTTGGTAACACTGGTTGACTTTCGGACTTCTGACTCATCTCCCGAGCCTTTTCCCAACTATGCTAGGGTTGACTTCCAGTGTAACCAGATTCTGCTGAGTACCAGAGTTTTACAAGGAGCGACTGCCTATCAGACCTCCTCAACCCAGTTACCCGGGCAACCCAATACCCCTTGGTCAGACCGGCGTCATATTTACTGGCTTCTGACTACCCGTAACGACTGCCAAGGATGTTCAATGACTGCCGGGACCTACAGCTTAACGTGCTATCTGAAACACAGTCATTAGTGTCCAAGATATACTTAGAATTGCATAGGTACTTGCCTGACCTGGAATCGAACCCACGCTCTCATACTTGAGAGGTTGGCTCTTTACCCACTAGGCCACCACGACATTCTGACTTCTGACTACACAAGATAAAAAAGAGGCCAAAACTGTGAAATCTATGGCCTTCAATAGACAATTAAGATACATCCTGAGAGCTTCCTCCACCGAAGTAAATGAAACCACTTAACATTCTACGCCTACATGCTCCAAGAATCTTGTTAAAAAGCTTGTCTAATTATAAAGAACGCTGGGACCCCGCAAACAGTTTACATTGTTCTCTGAAGAAAGATCTAAGACATACACGAAGGAATTGTGAACATTTTATACACATTGTTGCGGATGGTGGATTCTACGACTTCCCGTGAGGTATCAGGGTCACGATAGAGTAAATATGTAAAAGAAAGAATTCCCAAAAGTCTGTTAGGTAACCTCAGTGAGCATTAGTCGCTAAGAATATAACTATGAAATCCTTAGCTATGTTGAAGTATTTCAACATAACATGTACATATAGCTCAATTTTCTCGCTGAAGCATATGGTACACAGTTGATTGGGAAAATTTTACAGTTTCGGGTAGCTTATACACGCGTCTGTACATACGTAAATACTGTGTGCCGCTTGTAATTTACCAAAAAATCTGAAAACACACTTTGAAGTACTATGGATATCTCGTAAGTCAACTGTTAATAAAGCTATTAATTTGTTTATCTTTAACTAAATGCCGGACTTGAAACACACGGAGAAAATTTTTGAGGTCTTATTCGCAAACTGTCTTCAATTAAACTTTTAATTTACATATTTATCATTAGACCAACCTAAAAATATCTAACAGTCAGTCCGGAAACCTTTATCAGATCTCTATCAGATAGCGTTCATAAAATAGAACTAAAACTTTGTTTAAGACACTTAGCACTTTGCATAAGGAAACACTGACCCACTAAACATCTAGTATACTAGTTAATCGATACAATTTTAATTAATTCTAGTTTAAACGTGTTAAGCCGACGCCGACGTCTCGGATCACTTGTCTAATTACAGGAGAGTTTGAATCTCTTTATTAAATTAATTACTTTCGTTAACATAGCTATGAATATGGTGATGGCATGAGCCATGAATGAAAGCTTCAATAAAAATCTGATTGGTTCAATACTTTGACAGTATTAAAACGATCTATGTCAATCTGATTTGTATGTTAAATTATGAGTTGCAGAAAGTGAAGACCGATTGTCGGACGTGGTGATTGTCGGTAAGCGTATGCTATCGATAAACTAATGAAGAAGATAAGAGATCAATGTTTACACTGATATATTGAAAAGCTTAACTTCAGTAAGCAATCATCTATCAAGTTAAACCTGATTCCTGATTATCGAACAGCCGTATAATAAGGCATTATTAAATATTGAGCTGTGTGGTAGGTATATTTTTATGTTTTAATAGTAGTCGTAGTGGCCTATTGGTTAAACTACTAGCCTCTCAAACATGAGCGTGCGGGTTAAAGGTGAAGGGAAACATCTCGAAGAAATCTGGACTATAAAGTCTGAAATCACCAATCCGCATTGAGCAAGCGCGGTGATCAATTCTACTCTGTGTTCAGGAGACCTATGCTCAGCTGTGGGACTAGACAAGGCTGACGATGATGAATTTCTATAGTCATAAAAGTACTCGACTTTCTAATCTTTCCTATAATAAATATGTATTGAACGCTTTTTATTCAATGCCGGATAAGTGTGACTCGAGCGTACTTGCTGACGTAAAGAGACATGAGTACAATTTCTAAGAACATCGTTATAATAAATATTACCGCGGATCCTGCGAAGTGACAGTGACGGATATTCATGTCATAGACGTAGCTGTCTGGGCATGTCATAGACACCGACTGTTTTTTGTTTGGGGAAAATAAAAATGTTACGAATTTAAAAAAAAATTATCTACTTTATAACTTCGCAAAAAAAACACCAAAATATTGCTCTAGAAGTCGATGGCATAATATAAAAAGTAATACAAAATAATGTAGATAGATAGACAGATACAGACTTCTATAGCGATATTTGATTACGAAAAATCATGTTTACTTCGAATAAAAGGTCCAAAAGAATACAGCAAATAATAAGTAGTAATAAACAAATGCCTGCAGTGTTTAAAAGCCACATTCGTTCGCTTTGCACTTTCCGCATAGAGATCAGTGCACCTGCATTGCGCATTCTAGCTGCGGATTATAGCATAACTACGATATGTTACTGGTAGCTTATCTTTTTTTTTCTTTTTTGAATTATATTCTAGAACATTCCCACAAGGCTAGCGTTTAGAGTATCTACTTTTATGACTTTGTAAAATTACGCATAAACATATTGATGCTACTGAGAACCCGACTGACAGAAGAAAAAATACTTGATTAGATCGCAGAACTCGAATATTTGTATTCTATTGATACTATTGCCGCTAAGTTATGAAAAATTACCAAAAAATGTCACCAAAAAATTACTGTCAATTCATATAATTAAATTAAAGTATTTCTTATAATTACAGCTGCTATAGACAAAGTTATTGCTAAGTAAAATATAACGAGGAAATATTTTATTGTTTATTTGAATTGAATTGACTCCGAAACTATACGCGCGATTTGAAAATTTCTTTCTCTGTTGGCAAGGTATACTTTGCGGCGATGTTTTATCCAGGTACGGGAAAAGGGACGCGGGAGAAACCACGAAAAACTGCTAGTCATTTTTATAGTTCTTAGGTAGACAGAAAGCTAGATAAATTACCCAACGATACTATAAAGCAACAACCTATTTTCACAGTCACATTTAATTGCGACTAAAGAAAATGATTATGATTACTAATTCATATTGAAACTGACCATAGGCAAGCAAACCATAAAGCACTCCATAAAATATTACTGGCAACTTTATAGCATGAGAATAATTAGAATTTATTTAGAGTTTCTCTAGAGATAATTATGACACAGCCTTTCTCTGAATTAAATACAATTAAGTTTCTATCAGGGTCGCTCTCTAGGCGATGTTCCGCGCCCGGGATACAGCATAATTAGGAAAAAGCACGGCTCAGTCCAATCTTCCGATATTACCATAAAAGTTATGTTTCTGGGCCACTGGACCGCTAAGTACATAATAGTTTTTAGGGTTGTGCGAGTTATGCCGCCATGCTTTTCTGAAATTTCCCAGTTTTCATTTTAAATAGCGGCCTGCCTCGAAACAAGTCTTTAGTAAGTAATTACAGTATTAAGTATGTACAAATCACCCATTTTATTTTGAAAATGACACTGTCGTACGATTTGAATTCAGAATCTAAAAAAAAATCAAAGCTCGTGTTTCCCTACATTTCTTGTAGTCAACTCAGACATGCCAGAATAAGATTTTGAATTCTCTAAGTTCCGCTGTATGTTGAAAAAAGGAGATAAAAGTAATAATTTCAATGTTCAGTTAATAGGTAACACGAGTGCTGCAGTAAATTTACTGACCTATGTATCGAGGTAGCAATATCACATATTACCTACCATAATTGCCAGCCTGTCATATTAGCCATAACACGGGTCATTACGCTCTCTCCTAGATAGGGCCGAAGATGTATGTACTTACATACTTCGGAGCCTGACGGTCGACAGAATATAATATTTACGTGCTGTTGATCAGTGTCGTATAAAATTAGTTAGGTAATTTATTATATTAACGTACAAAAAATTGTCTCTTTAAAAATAGAGTAAGAAATAAGCACGTACACACAAATAAGGAGGTGAAACTTATTATAAAACGTACCTAGCCTTAAAAAAGTACCGTCTTTAATGCTGGCATTAATCCATTTTCTTGAAAATATTTGATCGTCTAAATCTGTTATATAATAAAGGGTTCAGGGTCTCCTCGCCTGCAATTTCCTGATTTAATTGCTCTCTAACTCTGTTGATCTGTCTATGTTTCCCTTTCACGCTAAAACTACTGAACCGATTTAAATGAAATTTAGTACACTGTTTGTTATTTCAATTGTGGTCTCGTAGCTCACGCCCTGTTGGTATAATCTACACGTTTCAATATTACCAACCAACAAACCATATTGGTCAAAAAAAACCAATGCCATCAATCTTTGAAAAACCCTACAGAAACAATACAAAATCAGACAAATTAATGACGTCCGACCACAAATGAGGATTTTCTAAATTACTTACACAGAAATACCGCTAGAAAAAGCAATCGATGAAGTCGTTAGTTTATCAATTAACGGTGTAACTGATATGATATAAGCCAAATAGGTGACAACAATCCACCATAGTGATCTGTGTCGTGAACATGAAAGCAATACTACTGGTAAGTGAAAAAAAAATTAAAAAAAAAATAAAAGAAATAAAACAGAAATTAGGCATAACAAACCTTCTTATAAGTCGCGGGATTAATCATTATTTTCCCTCATTTAACATTTTAATGGAAAAAGATAAAAAATTATTCTAATTATGTCATCCAGGCCGATTGTCGGCTATGGCGGCCGTTCTCTTTTAAGGAGATCCGCTGCGCAGGACATAATTATAGTGCACAAGCATTCGCACAGATCACACACACACTCTATTCCCTCACTCTCATAGTACGATGGGACGGCAATCTGACACGACCGGAAAGAGATCATACTATACTATATTGTAATATACTGAGTAGGTAGTTCAGATGAACTAATAAGTGTTAATTTTTCAGGTTATGGTACTAGGAGTTGTAGCCATCTCGTATGGTTTCCCAACAAACGACCAGCAAGGGAAAAACTTGATAACTGGAGTCTTCATACCATCTGATGCCTTCAAGAACCTGCAGGACAGAGCTAATGCTAACTCGCCGAACAATGTCCAGCAGGTCCAAGGAACGGTACAACCCCAGCAACCAAATTACCAACCGATCAACACTAACACCGTCCAACAACCAAACTACCAGCCAATAAACACCAATCAGCCGCAGTACCAGCAGTATCAGCAACAACCCGTAATGACGAACCAGCAACCTATCCAAAACCAGCAGCCCAGCGTAAACAACCAGCAAATGGTCATGCAGCCGCCACGGTTGAACAACCAACCCCAGGTGCTGACGAACCAACCAAGCATGAACCAGCCGATGTCAAACCAACCTAATGTGATATACACGCAACAGCCATTAACAGCTAACCGCGACCCGAATCAGTCAATAATGGTTATGACTAATCAGCCAAATGGGCAAGCTAACCAGCCGATAGTGTTGGTGCAACAGCCGTCGTCCAACCAGCCGATGTATGTCCAGCAACCGAACCAGCCCCAACAGGTGATAATAGCCTCGAACCCCTCTAATGGTAATCAGATACAAGGAACTTTGGTCCAGTCGCCCAATCAGAACCAGCCTGGCTCCACTGTGTACACGCTCATACCACTGAATGGACAGAATAACATCAACAGCAATTCTGGTGGCTCGTATCTGATTCCAGTTCAATCTGGTAACTCCAATCCCATCATATTGAGCTCTAGTAAGTAGACTTGACTTGGGAAACTGAAACTGTTTTGTGAAATAATTTATGGAAATAAATGGCTAGTCTGTTATATCAAGTTTAATTTACTAATTTCTGACATAACTACATTGTGGTGGAAAATAAATTACAACAGCTTAAAAAATAAGGACGTTAATTTAATTAGGTACCCTCCCTAAACTCGTAGCGGAACTTCCTCACAAACCTAGCAAAAAATTCCAGATTTTAAATTCAGAATATTGGTTAGGACATAAAGAATTATTTAAGTGTATCATTTAAGAAAAAAAAAACTTTTCAAGATTCGAAGTTTGTAGAATTTCTACAGTTTTTAAATCTAAAAATGAACAAGGTCCAACATCGTGTGTGGTCATTACTATTCTTGCCAACCATAAAAAATAACGAACGGTCTCACTAGTAAAATTTCTTTAAATATTAAATAATATTATATCTCAATATTTTCCCAACTCATCATATAACGCAAAATACGAAACAAGAAAATAAAATGAAGAAAGCTATTCCGTTGGAATCAATCGCTGTGAACGACGAAGGACGAAGGTACATATGTTTTTAAATAAGAAAGAAGATCGACGATTATTAACATCAGACAATTTTTATAAAGTTTATTACCCCTTTATCATGATAATATAGCGGGATAAATAAATTGAAAATTGCTCAGTAATTACGGTACCTAATAATTTGAAGTTTATTTTTACTGACGTACTATAGAATAATAAAACAATATTTTAAAGGTTCTGTGAGTGTTTATAGTATTTTAATATATATTTACTTACCTACTTTAATTAAAAGAAAGAGTGGAACCTTGATCGATTTATCGAGTTAGTGAATACCCAAAATCCATACCACAGATTACTGAATAGTTACTACTCCATACTGTCTCTAACTTCCGCTAGCGGTTTGACCTGCGTCCCGTGAAAACCACTCCACGGTCCCAGATAAAAGGCATTTAGCCTTCCTCAAACTCTCTCTTAAAAGGGTTAAAAGCAAACACTTCATGGACTACCAATTTGCATTAGATCTATATATAATATTCAAAATCATAGATAAACAAAGCTACGGAACCATCAAATGACCCCTCCCGCTGAGGGTGCAACTAGAGGGAGTGTCAGACAGTTCCTTCGGGAGGTCCCTGTGTGCCAAGGCCACAGTAACTCTTGCGGACAACCCGCAACCCAGGCAAAGCTACAGAACCATCGGTCCGAAAACCCAGTTCTACCTCCTTTTTTATTAATTACCATTTTAAATGCTCCGCTCAGATAAAGTTAGTGAAATAGCATTTTAATTGCTTAACCATGTCTTGACGATTAACGTTCAACAATAACTCAAATAGTATATTGAAAGATGTTGGAATTAATCAAATCGAAGCAGACGTAGGGAATGATAATGATGCGAATAGATCAGTAAATGGAAACGGTACTTGATGTTTGTTCCATTACTTATTATAGGTACGATTATTACGATGCACGCTTACATAATGCGAAATCAGTGCTGTAAGATGTATTGCATTCATTCATCCACATCCATCACCTTAGACCTTAGATATTTTACTTACGGATGATGGGAATTTTATTAAGTTATATTTTTAATAAAATACGCATCTTCGAAGAAGGAAAAAGGCATTTAAAAATTTTTGCACCAGCATTACAATTTGCCTTAGTAATAATCGTTGCACCCAAACGCACTATTTTTTCAAATTCAACCACCAACATGTGACGTCAAATGAGCGTCAAATACACAAGTTGGCGACTAGACTGCAACTGGCAACTTTGTACGAATTTAATGAATTCGGAAGTCATAAAATTGTTGTAAAAGACTTCTGCTAGCGGCTTTAGCTCTTCAGCTGTATCACGTTAGAACTACGTACTTCGTGCACCCGAATAAAAAGTAGTAGCTTATCACCTTCATTGTTCGAATAGGAGCAGTAGTTCCGTGTTACAAACAAACTTACTTGTTACAAAAGTTTTATAATATATTTGTAGAGATTATTTTTAATAGCATCGTCCAATAAGCATAAAAGCTATTTCAAATAGAGCTCAGAACAAAATTCGGAAAGAAACACTCTAGACTATCTGTGGAAGAATGTAGTCGATTTTTTATCATTTTACATGACATTATTGACATTTGGAAAGCTTATGCACATCACTAGTGTTTGAGCCAACTAACATGGTGGTTGCGGTACTATTTGTCATTTACGGAAAGACAAAAACTAAATAGTTCTTGAGTGAAGCATTATAAAACCAGAACAATGTCGTCGACAGAGCCATCCCAGAATAAAACCTGGGAGCTATCCTTATATGAGCTGCACCGTACTCCGCAGGAGGTCATCACAGACGCAACAGAGATCGCGGTATCCCCCCGCAGTTTACACAGTGAACTAATGTGTCCAATATGTTTAGACATGCTCAAGAAGACTATGACTACAAAAGAATGCCTCCACAGATTCTGCAACGACTGTATTATAACTGCCCTTCGTTCAGGCAACAAGGAATGTCCCACTTGTAGAAAGAAGTTGGTGTCCAAACGTTCTCTAAGACCAGACCCCAACTTTGACTTGTTGATCTCAAAGATATACCCCAGCAGAGATGAGTACGAAGCTCATCAAGAGCGTTTGTTGACTAAGCTGAGTATGTCGCACTCGCAGGCGTCGTTAGTCAATTCAATCACTGAAGGAATAAAGCTGCAGTCTCAGAACAGGCCTCAGAGATCTAGGAAGAATCACGAGGACAATAGTAACACTTCTAATTCGAATGGTAACACAGAAAGTGCACAAAATGGCAGTGCAGGGAGTGGGCCTACTGCTCCTAAGGATGGGACGTCCAGTACAGGTAATCCCACTCCGTCCGGAGGACAGTCAACGTCGAATCCAGCATCAGTGAGGAGCACTCCTTCCCCTGTGCCATCCAATATCAGCTCGGTATCAAAAAACACAAGCACCACTAAGAGAGCCAAGTCAATTTTGACATCAGAAAGAAGTGAAGAGAGTGAATCTAGTGATGGCAGGTCTGTTGTTCTTTTATTAAACTTTTATTTAAAAATGACTTTTCTAATTCTAGACTTATTACATAGTGTTGAGGTAAGTTCACAGTACCTTATGATTATTCCATGTTTGAATTTGGCATAGTATGCCATCTTGTCTCTCAATACTGTGTAAATAACAATTATTCAACACATATATATATTCCAATAGTAATCTAATACACTTGTTTTAAATAGAAGTTAGATATTTCTGCTGAAAATGAATATGATAATATAGTTGGATTTGGAGTATTTTGTTGTAGTATATTTCTCTGACCACATACTCTAATTATTTAAATAATGTCAAAAATAGCCAGAGCTGTCTTATCATTCTTCCTAGCCTTGGGCTCTCACTGTATACAGAAATAGCGGAGGTTCCTCTTAAGGTTGGTATGATAGCCATATTATAGGACATCATGCCTAGAGGGTTGATAATTTATAATTGAACTACTTTTTGCTCACTTCTCACAATATAATTTACTAGCGACCCGCCCCGGCTTCGCACGGGTGCAATGCTGATACTAAATACACTACAGAAAAACTCAAACTCAAAAATAACATTACTTCTCCACTATTTAATGGATGTTATTATACATATAAACCTTCCTCTTGAATCACTCTATCTATTAAAAAAAACCGCATCAAAATCCGTTGCGTAGTTTCAAAGATTTAAGCGTACAAAGGGACATAGGGACAGAGAAAGCGACTTTGTTTTATACTATGTAGTGATTTGTATGTATTTCATTTCCCCCATAAGTAAATTCTTTCCACTTAAATTCTCCTTGTCATCATGTATGTACATTAATTCGTAGATATATTGTTGGTATTCAGTCTGAAAAGGCAGATTGTATATATTGATGTAATCTCAAAGGTTGTATGTAACAAATTCCAGGACTGAAGGTGAGAACTCAATGGACACAGAAGGCGAGGGAGAGCCACTGAATCCCAACGAGATAGAGCTGGTGTTCAAGCCGCACCCCACTGAGATGACGGGGGACAACCAGCTGATGAGAGCTCTAAGAGACAGCTCCGTTAGATACTTGAAGACAACTGCTAATGCTTCTGGTAAGTGTACAACAGAACTTATTTTTATATTTACCGATAGCAATGGTGAGTGATGATCGAGACTTCTGCTGGAATCTTAACTAATTGCAAGATTTATATAGATCATGTGGATTTTTTTGCCCATTATATATTACTATAATAATTAAGAAATATATACATTAATAATTAAGAAGTTGACAAAAGGTGAAAGAAAGTATGTGCTTGTTACTTCGAAAGAAGCGGCTAAATAAATTCTGATGAAACAATAACATAAAGGCTACTTTTTATCCTAGTGTGGGAAGTTGTTGTGTTAAGGACAAGTCCTGAGAACTGGCTCAAGCTAGTTTTTCATTATTATCAAATTACAGTTAAGTTTCTAATTCTAAACTTTCCTACTCTTCAGTGGATCACCTGAGCAAGTACTTAGCAATGCGTCTGACACTAGACCTGGATGCAGAGCTGCCTGAAGCTTACCGCCTGCTGAACTTCTGCATCTATGTTGCACCGGCACCTGGCCAGTTTGTGCCTCTAGCTGGGTCCCAGACTCTGCGCCAGATCAACGATAAGTTTTGGAAGGTGATAAATTCGTTTAAATAAAGTACCTAGATTTCGCATATTGGTTGAAATGAACACATAGACATATTTTAGTAACAAGATGACGCGGGTTTTCCTATCTTTGAGAACAAACACTGACACAAACCCAAGGGTCCCATTGTCTATAAATTTACAAATTCAAACAGTTTACTACACCAACCAAGAGTAATGTAGGCTCTGGATAAGAGTGGACCATTCTAATCAGCTTAGCTAAAACACAAAAATATACTTTTTGCAGATTATAAATACATATTTTGTTTATGGTTTGGTATACAGAAAATGTCCAAACTAAAGTTGGATAAAAGAAGTTCTGCTTATCAATTGCATATTCAAATGATGCTGCAAATAGACCTATTTTCAGATTGATTCGTTTATTTTTCAGGTAAATAAGCCACTGGAGATGTATTATTCCTGGAAGAAAACCTAGATGTAAGCAATATTTAGCTACGTGCTAATATGCAAGGGCAGTGATAAAGTATTAATAAGTAATTTTTATTAATGTTCAATGTAAACACGATTCGCCAACGAGCTACACGGGCTCTTGCTAATTGTGATAAGATATCAACAGAATGTATCTCAAGAATATAAAATTTTATTATAAGTTATGTACGGTTTAGTTTTAAGATGTCAGTTTATTTTATGAATTCATTGAATTGTATAATTATTTTAATATTAACAGTGCAGAATTTACTAAATTGTTTTAACTTTTTAGTAGTTTCTATAAAATAATTTGTAAATATTATAATCTCAAAATAATCCTGGTACAATAGATGTATCAATCCTTCTCCACTGAAACTACCTACCTATATGAATTTCATAAGATATTTTAAATAAAGGCAACTAACTACCGGCATGAAGGTAGTGATTCTAAGAGAAAGAAGAGCCTCCTCAATTGTATGAAGTTTTATAATGTAATGTACAATAATTATTGTATTAAATGACAGATTCAAATTTATAGCAGCATTCTTTAATTTGCCCAAAGAACATACTTCATTAATCGGCTACACGCACTAAGTGACACCAATAGTAAAATGGAAATATATAACAATGTATTTCATTATCTATATTTGAAAACATTGGGTAAATCACAACAGATATAACGCAGCTGAGATAAGACAGAAGTTACTGAGCATATTATTGGTTCTTCATTCATTTGATAGCATGTTAATCAAACTATATTTAAAAATAAATTAGCTACCTATCGCGGTTTGACCCGCGTACCAAGGGAACTACTTCCTGCTCATTTATAAAAAGTACCCTGTAGTTATTCTGATATATAGGGTATATTACTGTCAAGTTTCATCAAAATCCATCAGTAGTTTTTGCGTGAAAGGGTAACAAACACCTTCATAAATTTTTGCTCTAACTACCTAGAAGGTTAGTCCATTGATATTATTTCCCTGGATAGCTAGCTAGCAGTATCTCTAGGCCTACTTGTTTTTACCTACCTATTTATTTAATTTATATTTTTAGTTGCATATTTATGAAATATAATCTGGTTGAAGGGACCTAATAGGTACTTCACAACTCAGAAATATAAGAACTTGTCTCACAAGAAATTCAATCGAGCGTAAGAACATGGCCAGAGAATGATACTTATATTAGCAGGGTAAATGATGTAACTAGGCATAGGTATCATGAAAAACAACGATCACAATAAATTATTTATTTTCCTTACAAATTATTAGAAAGATTCCTCACACTGTAATGGAATTGGTCTCGAAAATGGACCAAAACAAACAACACGGAAAATCACAACAAAAACAATGGATGGAACACTTAAAAAAAATCGCAGCATTCAATTTGTGTAGCAATCAAAGCGGCGCGAAGTTCAAAATTAGAATTTTGTAGCATATGGCACACGCCACCGAGTCGTACCTAATAAATTACTTGACAAGCACCACTGAATATTTGTACATTAAACATTTTGAGATAGGTACCTATTATTACGCATGTAAAAACCACTAGAAAGTTGTATTTTTATAGTACTATGCCAACACTGGAATTCCTTTTCTAAGCGATTTTTTATTTTGGTGGTGTAAACTGCTGCCTGAAGACATTGTATTCCCGTCTGAGTGCTTTTACTACCTCCAATTTCAAGGCTTGCAATCCTTCCACAATTCCCTCCCGATTATCTGCTTGCAATGCAGTGGTAATCCTTTCCATTGTTGTGAATTCTACTTCATGTATCCTTTCAGCCTTTCTTAGCAAATTGTCGACCTCTTTCAGGTAATGTTGGTGTGTTTGTGATCCGCTTTCATCAATTTCTTCATAATTAAGCAGTTTTTCTATAAGCTCCCACACAATTAACGCTCGTCGTCCGTCTTCCATTTTTGAGGTGCGCATAAAATTCCTAAATAATTTTCTTCCTCTTTCATCGTTGAGAACATTTTCGATAGTATCCGTGAAACGATCATAGTCCGCTCTTGTGATGCCTTCATTTTCGTCACAGTTGCATGAAGCAAAGCAATTAGCCATTCTAATATCATCAGCAAAACAAGGCGATTGGGCCTATTTCTTGTTTCAAATATCGATCTAATACGTCAACAAAACTGATTACATTTTCGTGACAATCAGTCAACACACCAAGTATATTTTTTACTTTTTCAAAAAGCTTGGTTATTCCCGTAACCAAAATCACTCCTTCTACACATGATGACACTACAAACTTTTATTCAAATAGTGATTCACTTGTGGATTTACTTACAGAAGTGAGGTTAACTACAAAAATAGGTTTTATGCGGTGAGGCACGAGCCGACAGTTTCCGTGCACGGCGTAAATAAACTGCGTTTGTGGGGCCTTGCGTATTGGTACGAGAAGTCACGAAGTTCACGATGCCGTGATAACGCAATGCGCATGCTCGACTTTCTTAACAGTTTAAAAATTTCCCGCCTGATCCACAAACATTATAATATCAAACATCAATAAACTTGACACATCTTCAACCAAATAAATATTCAATAACAAAAACTCTCTAGAGGTACAAAGGAACGAATGTGACTTGTACATGATAAATGTAAACCATTACATCACTACAGGTAAAAAAAATTGCCGTGACCTCGTTCGCTGACTGGCGTTGTTCATTCATGGGAAATAATATCACGGAGGTGAAGACAATAGTCTTAAGCTTATAACCGCTCCCCTTAGATCGAGACCGGTCGGTCGTCGGCATTTGTTATATGTATAGGTACGTAAGTACTAAGGAACTTACGCAGGTGTATGTTTCCTAAATCATTTTAACTTTACTGTATTATAAATAAGCACCTAACGGCTAAAATGGTTTGTTTTAATTCTGTGTGAATGTATTTCCTTACCTAGTGCCAATAATTTTACCGTTACATAATCCAGGTGCACCTTGCATTTAAATGCAACACTCGACTGATAAATATTTATACTTAACTCACGTTTGATTCAACCTTTATTTACAGTTGTGTGGGGTGTAAGCAGAGAGCAATGTTGTAAAGATCAAATGTGTTATAGTCACTTGCAAAGTACAACCGTTACACACGGACGGCGACGGCTCTTGCCCCTTTATATATCTCATTCTGTCAGGCTCATTCGCGCCCGAGCGGTCGTCGAGTCAACACCCAACACCTCCTTAGAATGCCCCGGGGAGGGGCGAAACACGTGTCGAGTCGGCTTGGTTGCGGGGCTTGCTGCCATTTCTCCGTGTCCAGGTACATGAGGGAGGGAGGGTGATATCTTTCCTTCCTGTGCTCGTGTAAGTGGGCGGGAGGGCGGTATTGCATGTGCATCCTGCACCCAATGCTGGATTTTTGTCTCGCGGAATTAAAACTAATTCTTTTCTAACATTTATTGTAATGGATTTCCGCAAAGTAACGCCTGATTCAATAAGTTATATTTAGTGTAGTCATAAGTTTGTAATTATTGTAAATACGTTAAATTGATAATAAACAGTCATTATTAAATGAATTACTTTAGTGTGAATGGACTATTACTAATTACTATTTACACTATTGATTATGGTGATGTTATGTAAGTTACATTGATAACTTCGGTCGCGTATTTTTGCAAATTTTTCAAATTTAGCTGCATGCTAATATGCAAGTGCAGTGATAAAGTATTAATAAGTATTTTTTATTAATGTTCAATGTAAACACGATTCGCCAACGAGCTACACGGGCTCTTGCTAATTGTGATAAGATATCAACAGAATGTATCTCTAAAATATAAAATTTTATTATAAGTTATGTACGATTTAGTTTTAAGATGTCAGTTTATTTTATGAATTCATTGAATTGTATAATTATTTTAATATTAACAGTGCAGAATTTACTAAATTGTTTTAACTTTTTAGTAGTCTCTATAAATTATAGAAACTACTAAAAAGTTTATAATTATTTTAATATTAACAGTGCAGAATTAACTAAATTGTTTTATTTAGTAAATTTGTAAATATAATCTCAAAATAATCCTGGTACAATAGATGTATCAATTCATATATCTTCTATACTTACATAAAATACGATAATCAGCCATCGCCCCGTGTCGTTGCCGCGCTCGACGCGGGTCGGCCGGTAGGTATAATAAGGCGGGAGGTCCGAGCGCGAGCTTCTCATCCCGACAAAAGTTAGGCTTTGGTAGCGGTAATCGGCATCCACACAGGCGTAGCCGCGGGGGTACTCTATAGGTTATATATCAGAATAATTTTAAATAAAGGCAACTAACTACCGGCATGAAGGTAGTGATTCTAAGAGAAGGAAGAGCCTCCTCGATTGTATGAAGATTTATAATGTAATGTACAATAATTATTGTATTAAATGACAGATTCTTTATAGCAGCTTTCTTTGATTTGGCCAAAGAACACAACTCATTAATCGGCTACACACACTAAGTGACACCAATAGTACAATGGAAATATATAACAATGTATTTCATTATCTATATTTGAAAACACTGAGTAAATCGCAACAGATATAACGCAGCTGAGATAAGACAGAAGTTACTGAGCACATTATTGGTTCTTCATTCATTTGATAGCATGTCAATTAAATTGTATTTTAATAGCATACTTATAAAGAAATTAACTACCTATCGCAGTTTGACCCGCGTACCAAGGGAACTATATCCTGCCATTTATAAGTACCCTGTAGTTATTCTGATATATTACTGTCAAGTTTCATCAAAATCCATCCAGTAGTTTTTGAGTGAAAGGATAACACACACCCTCATAAACTTTCGCATTTATAATTTTACTAGCGACCCGCCTCGGTTTCGCACGAGTGCAATGCTGATACTAAATACACTACAGAAAAACTGTGAACGTTGTGTATAAAAATATACCGGTCGGCCGGTACCGCCGCAAACGCTACGTCCCGCAATTTTTAAATCTGTAATATTCACTTAAATCATATGGTGTAAAGGGCCATATAGATCTATACATATAATAAATCTGTAGAAAAGTCATTTTTGTTGTACTACGAATTCAATGCAGACAATGTTTATATACAAAAATTATACGCAACTTGAGGAAAAACTTAGTTTTTGTTTCATTGAAATCGGTTCCCACTATCAAAAGATATGATTAATTTAGTATGTTCGAGAAGTAAAATATGTATTACAAACCCGCAATTCAGTATAGTACTTGCAACGTTGAACATCCGATAGATGGCGTTGTGCAAATGATGTTATTTTCTGAATCGCGGTGTTAAGATTTTTAGCGCGATAATCGCCCTCGACCGTGTTTACATGACTAATTGAGTTACGTTGGTGTCTCAAAAGAAAATTATCGCTGTTCTAAATCTATTCTATACATATCATAAAACGGAAAAAAATCCGTGTCTGTACATTTAATATATTAACAAAAATAATAAATGAGGGGGTTTTAGAAAAAGCAGTAGAACACGAATCCAAAAAAAAAAATATGTCTGTTTGTTTGTACGCGCTAATCTTCGGAACTACTGGACAGATTTGAATGATTCTTTTTTTGTTGTATAGGTGGTAGGTCGGGGCAACATATGGGCTATAAATTATTTTGGAAATTTGAACACCTGATGCAGAACAGCAACAGACCAGCTAAATTATAAGAGATAGAGAAATGCTGCCATAGCAAAACTGTTCCACGTGATGAGCATTTTCTGCTGCGAGATAAAATTTGTAGATCTGGAATAGCTGTTTTGGACCTCCTAGAGCCAAGCTACACCATTACACATATAGAAATGGCGTCTTAACAAAAGTTGTTCAGCCTGATGAGCACTCGCTGTTGACGTATAAAAATTGAAGATCTAGAACTCTAGTTATGGAACTCTAAGAGCCCAGCTACACCATCAAACATATGGGACTGATGTCTTAGCAAAAGTTGTTCGGTCTGATAGGCATTTTTGAATGGTTGACCGGTTGACTTATAAAAATCTAAGATCAGACAAATCTGAAGAATAATGACCGAGAAATTCTACCTACCTAAGTATAGGCAATGATTACTGTGCAGAGCTGGGTGTTATAAAAATATCTTAGTGAATGCTATTATATATTTTGTTGGCGCACTCTTTGTACCTACCTACTTCGCAATTCTATTTTTAGTGAAATAGGTATTTCAAAGAAAAAATAGTGTTTTATTTGATGGTCATTTATCGGTAGTGGTGAATATCTACTACTATAATAAATAGTGCATTAATAAATGCACCACTCGCAAATAACAAGTGCATTAACATTATATAATCAGTCACCAATCGAGCGTAAGAGCATGGCCAGAGAATGATACCTATATTAAGCAGGGTAAAATAATACTAGGCATAGGTATCATGAAAAACAACGATCACAATAAATTATTTATTTTCCATACAAATTATTAAAAAGGTTCCTCACACTGTAACGGACTTGGTCTCGAAAATGGACCGAAACAAAAAACACAGAAAATCACAACAAAAAACAACGTACGAAAAGTAATAGATGGAACATTTCGAACATTTAAAAAAAATCGCAGCATTCGATTTGTGTAGCAATCAAATCGGCGCGAAGTTCAAAATTAGAATTCTGTAGCATATGGCATACGCCACCAAGTAGTATCTAATAAATTACTTGACAAGCACCACTGAATATTTGTACATTAAACATTTTGAGGTAGGTACCTATTATTACGCATGTAAAAACCACTAGAAAGTTGTATTTATAGTACTATGCCAACAAGAGAATTTGTTTTCTAAGCAATTTTTTATATTGGTGGTGTAAACTGCTGCCTGAAGTCATTGTATTCCCGTCTGAGTACTTTTACTACCTCCAATTTCAAGGCTTGCAATCCTTCTACAATTCCCTCCCGATTATCTGCTTGCAATGCAGTGGTAATCCTTTCCATTGTTGTGAATTCTACTTCATGTATCCTTTCAGCCTTTCTTAGCAAATTGTTGACCTCTTTCAGGTAATGTTGGTGTGTTTGTGATCCGCTTTCATCAATTTCTTCATAATTAAGCAGTTTTTCTATAAGCTCCCACACAATTAACGCTCGTCGTCCGTCTACCATTTTTGAGTCGCGCATAAAACTCCTAAATAATTTTCTTCCTCTTTCATCGTTGAGAATATTTTCGATAGTATCCGTGAAACGATCATAGTCCGCTCTTGTAATGTTGTATGAAGCAAAGCAATTAGCCATTCTAATATCATCAGCTAGTTTCAAATATCGATGTAATATTTTCGGGACAATCAGTCAACACGCCAAGTATATTTTTTACTTTTTCAAATAGCTTGGTTATTCCCGTAACCAAAATCACTCCTTCTACACATGATGACACTACAAACTTTTATTCAAATAGTGATTCACTTAACTACAAAAATAGGTTTTATGCGGTGAGGCACGAGCCAACAGTTTCCGTGCACGGCGTAAATAAACTGCGTTTGTGGGGCCTTGCGTATTGGTACGAGAAGTCACGAAGATCGCGATGCCGTGATAACGCAATGCGCATGCTCGACTTTCTTAACAGTCTAAAAATTTCCCGCCTGATCCACAAACATTATAATATCAAACATCAATAAACTTGACACATCTTCAACCAAATAAATATTCAATAAATAGCGGTCGCCCGCGGCTCCGCCCGCGTGGATGTCGGTTTTCGCGACAAAAGGTAGTCTATGTGTTGTTCTGATATGTAAACTATAGAGGACCCCCGCGGCTGTGTGGATGTCGATTAACGCTACCAAAGCCTTACTTTTGTCGGGATGAGAACCTCGCGCTCGGACCTCCCGCCTTATTATACCTACCAGCCGACCCGCGTCGAGCGCGGCAACGACACGGGGCGATGGCTGATTATCGTATTTCATGTATAAGTTTGGTATTTCTACCGATTTCTATGATTATTTTTTATAGAATATGTAATAATGTTATCTTTTGTTAATTAGGGATGAGCGAGAATATTATTATAAACATAAGAGTAAACAAATCAGTAACAAATAATCAGAAAGCTCCGAACTGGTAAACTATCGGGAGTTATACGTGTTATTGTGAGTCAACCATTAAAGATTAATATTTTTTTGATAATTTTATGTAAAACATTTCTGTCATAAATGATTTCTATGTAGCTTTAACCACTAAGGCTGCACACGCGACGAAAGCTTAAAAAATGGTGTAACTTCTCCCGTTTTCCCAACATTTTCATTCACTGCTCTGCTCCTATTGATTGTAGCGTGATGAAAAGTATACTATAACCTGCCCAGGAGTATGGAGAATAATTGTACCAAGTTTCATTTAAATCCGTCAAGTAGTTTTTGTTCCTATAAATAACATTTAACAGATTTATTATAAGTATAGACAAAAACTCTCTAGAGGTACAAAGGAACAAATGTGACTTGTACATGAAAAATGTAAACCATTACATCACTACAGGTAAAAAAATTGCCGTGACCTCGTTCGCTGACTGGCGTTGTTCATTCATGGGAAATAATATCACGGAGGTGAAGTGAAGACAATAGTCTTACGCTTATAACCGCTCCCCTTAGATCGAGACCGGTCGGTCGTCGGTAGGTATTTGTTATATGTATAGGTACGTAAGTACTAAGTAACTTACGCAGGTGTATGTTTCCTAAATCATTTTAACTCTATTATAAACTAGCGACCCGCCCGGCTTCGCACGGGTGCAATGCCGATACTAAAATTATACATATAAACCTTCCTCTTGAATCACTCTATCTATTAAAAAAAAACGCATCAAAATCCGTTGCGTAGTTTCAAAGATTTAAGCATACAAAGGGACATAGGGACAGAGAAAGCGACTTTGTTTTATACTATGTAGTGATAAGCACTGTTGTGCTAAAACGGCTAAAATGGTTTGTTTTAATTCTGTATGAATGTATTTCTTTAACTATTGCCAATAATTTTACCGTTACATAATCCAGGTGCACCTTGCATTTAAATGCAACACACGACTGATAAACATTTATACTTAACTCACGTTTGATTCAACCTTTATTTACAGTTGTGTGGGGTGTAAGCAGAGAGCAATGTTGTAAAGATCAAATGTGTTATAGTCACTTGTGAAGTACACACAGCTGCACACTGCTTAGCTCAAATCATCATCGGCCAAGCCTTTTTGAACTATGATAGGGTCAGCTTCCAGTTTAAATGGTTGCAGCTGAGCAGCATATTAAGTGTTTTACATAAAGATATTGCTTACCCGACCTCCGGGCAACTCGATACCCTCGGTAAAACCGGTTGTTCTTTTCTGATTTCTGAATGCTTCGCAGCCAGGACTGCCAAAGATACTCACAAGACAGTCGGGACCCTCAAATTGAACGTGCCTTCTGAAACAAGGAGATACTTTTCATGACAGGTCAGCCATCCACATATCGACCGGGCCAAACGTTGCTTAACCTTATGTTCGATCGACCCGCTGCTGTTTATCCACGATATCATTTTCATTTTTATTAGCATTTACTCTAAGTGTGCAACCTAATTTCTATTTCCATGTGTTTTAAATTCGGAATATTTAATTTAAGAGAAGGAGAGCTATTTAAAATTAGTTCGCATTAGAAAAACGAGAAAAACCGACATTTGATAAAATATAAATAACAACGCAGTCAATAATTCAGCCGATTTATCGTAGACAATTCGAATAAAGAATCTTCTTATACTTGTTATAGTTAAAAGAAACGAACTTAGACCAAGATAACCACATATTTAATTAGTATTACAATAAAATATACTGGAAGTCAGAAAAAAAATAAGGCTGAAAAGTTATATTCTATTTTTATTTATGGCAACAAAGAGGCTGAAAATTTAAACCGCTCCTTAAATAAATAAGTGTAATGTAAATGGACTCTTTGAATTTACACAATTATCTCTATATATCGAGGAAGATTCTTCATTGTTGGGGATGTAATTAAATCATTGTTTTTTACTTAGTGACTATTGCCTGTTATCGGTGCGTTCCAGGGTCATATTTTAATTAGCCGAAAAGAATTAAAAGTTTTTTTGATGTCAACATTATACAAAAGTGCCAACTTCAACAAAATTTGACGTTTATGTCGGCCATTTTGCAGTTTTTACGGTAACTGCTCTACACGTGTTTGGTAGGTTATTCGATAAAATATCAGAAAAATCCAATAATTATACTTAATTAGTGTGTTATAAATAATCCGCACGTATTTCAGATTGCCGAGATGGCAGTTGCAAAGAAGCCCGTGGCTAAAAAAGCCCAACTTCACCAGAAGTCTGGTAAGAAGGGAGTCAAAGGTGGCAAAATCCGCGGTAAAGGCATCAAGCGGAAGATTAACTTGAAGTTTATGATCGACTGCACACACCCCGCTGAGGACAGCATCCTCGACGTAGGCAACTTCGAGAAATACCTGAAGGAGCGCGTCAAAGTTGAGGGCAAAACAAATAACCTAGGCAATCACGTTGTCATCGCTAGGGACAAGACGAAAATCTCCATCAACGCAGGTTAGTAGCATTTTACTGTAATCCTAAACGTAACTGATGTATTGGGTTCTCAAATGATATCTTTAAAATCAAGATAGAAATAAACTCATGGGAAAACACATCAACAGCTTATAAAAAAAATTTTTATGGGCTTTTAGGGTTAGTGCATTAGTCAATATTTGTTTCTAAGTTTATCAAATATTTACAAAAAGTGATATCAATGTGTCTCAAATTTTAGTAATGGGTTGAGGGGAACTCATGGTTTAGTATAAACAGTCCACTATGTTGCACTTCCAAACATTTTGTATGACTTATGTGGCATTTCTAAGTCAGTGGTGCATTCTGGAGATATTTTTAATATAAAAAGTGTTAATTTCCTTTAGTTATTATTAGAACTTGTAGGATCAAAGATCACCTTAATTGTTTGATGAGATGAAACATTTTGAAAAAGTATTTTTCTAGATATTCGATATAGACTCTATAGATAAAAAATGAGTTTAACATGAATATTCTTTGTTTCTAGACATTCCCTTCTCAAAGAGGTATCTGAAGTACTTGACTAAGAGGTACCTCAAGAAGAACAACCTCCGTGACTGGCTGCGAGTGGTTGCGTCTGCTCATGACTCGTACGAGCTGCGTTACTTCAACATCAACGCTGACAGCGACAACGAGGACAATGAAGATTAAGCTATTGACACAATAAAATAGTTTTTAACTAAGCCTTTGTTTTATTTAGTTGTTCTTTGTTATAATAATATATCTTTCGCACATTCACTATTCAACGTCATCTAGTCCCAAACTAAGCAGAGCTTGTACTATAGGCACTAGACAACTGATAAACATATACTTTTCCTTTGTAAATACATATTATACATAGAAACACCCAGTCTAAGTCAAACACTCATGTTCATGAACACAAATGTTTGACTTACGCGGGAATCGAACCCCCGACCCATAGCGTGGCAGGTAGATTCACGAACCACCACGCTATCTGGTCGTCAAGTTATTAGTATGCTTTGTTTCATTCATTTTGCATCTGGTTTCTTGATGATCACAAGTATGAATTTTGAATAGACCAACCCCACTAAATCTTATCCCTAATTAGTTTCCCTGCCATTAGGAACAACAAATAATATTCTATTTGTGGTATCAGGTCAACTTTAAAGTTCATCAATTTACCATAGCTCTTAAGGTAAATTCACATTATGCCCCTTACAATTTTCTGTCTGTTACTGCTAAATACAGTAGGTAACCAAATTAATCTAGGGAAATTACAATGCTTTTATCTGTTACCAACCTGTATAACAAAATACAAAGAGCTAAAGGAGAAATTGATACATTGTGGTGTATTTTGGTAAGCCACAGCTTCCCAGCAAGCTCAATCTGCGCCCCTTTGCTGTAGCTGTGTGTTTTCATGCGGTCTTCTTTTCATGTTCGTTTCACCTCTACGTTGTGACTGCCCCAACTAATAATAACTTTATGGAAGAGTTTTTGTCCAGGTTACAATTATTATCTCAGGAAAGGGAATTGCGGAAATTCTATGACGGATCCACTACTTATTTGACCGCAGAATAAAAAAGAACTGGCTACTGAAAATCAAACCAAAATTGAGGATCAGTACTGATATACATTAGTTGTTTATGTTATATTTATTTATGTATAGTATTTTAAGATATATTGTATAGTATTTTATATGTTTTCTATGGGCCTTGATGCCTGAATTAAATAAATAAAATACTGATAGAGCCAGATACGGGCGGAGGATATTGATGAATTGACGATGTTATCATGGTCGAATTTGTTAAAATTATTGCACGCCATATAAAAAAGGATGTTTGGCACGTAGAAATGGGTTAATTCATCTCTGGACAAACCATCAACCATGGGTTGAATGGGATGTGACATTACTGCTGGCCTGCTGGGTGACTAAACAGGTGTAGGGTAAAAACACAAGACAAATAAAGTAATAAGTAAAGTTTATTTCTCATGTTTGGTAAATATGTACATAAATTAATATAAAGTCATTTTGATGACTAAATGATTTGTACTACAGCTAGATTTTAAGATTCATCACCGACGTGACTAAGTATTGTCTGAATAATGAGAAATGCGCTAAAAGTATACATTAAACTACGTGGTAACAGCTCACTTGCACCGGGAATAAAGGCAAAAGTGATAACCCTAAGATTAAATTAATTATATTCATATCAATAAGGCCGAGTCTACTAGTTCGTTACCGAGAACTGACTCACATCACTAATGCATCGTTATTGATATTGTTTCCACGGATGTAGGGATGATTGATATTTACCGATTTTAGCTAAACTTCATGATTGTACGAACGTCAATTTCATTCAATAAATACATCAAAGACAATATTTTAGAATAAATTTATTACAATACAATGCTTAAAAACAATAATTAAAACAAAATACATCTTTATTCTATTGTGTTCTGAATCAACACAGCCTGTGTCGTGATATTAAAATATGGCGGATGACGACAGCGCCTATAAACTGAATATATAACTTCCTTATTAAAATTAATACGAATTAATACTAAAATCGATACCTATCTCTATAATCGATATTACCAGATAAAGTCGTTCATTCCTACTCTAAAGGTGGCACGAATGCAAAAGACAAACGCACTGATTACATTATATGACCGCAGCGCGCGATTTAGCGTTTAATTTTGGCTCAATGTTGCTACACTCTAAAATTACCCTATTTTCAGGATCGGGGTCCAGTGCAAGATGATTATAATCTAGGGAGAGTGCGTTCACTTTGCGGCGATTTCCTTCATCCTGTTGAGCGCTGAGCCAGCTCTGAACCAGGTGATCTGTTGTTCGTTCAGAGAGTGGTTGAGCTTGATGCGTTCCGTTTTGCCATCTTTGTGCTTGATCTCACAGTCCACAGGCTGGAAATAATAACAATTAAAATTAGTATTGTGATCTTATATTGCTTGCAGTTTTTATTGCATATTTTTTTTAACTAAAAGCTAACAATGGTTCCAAGTTATTGGTCCCATGGAATAGAACCGGCAAGAGACACAGTTATCTTTATTTTTAACTCCACAATGAAGTGAAGAAAGTGCACTATAAAGGAAAATAATGATTACAACTACATTTACGTTATCAGAAACTGAACACGTGAGTTCTTGACATCCGCTTCGTGTTTTTCTATACGCTTATGCACATGTTATATCAAATGTATTATACAGCTATATCACTAGAAATAATAATTAAGATAGAAATAAAAAATATAAACCAGGACTAATAGACATAACAGAGGACCAATAGAGACTCTCCCTTGTTGCTGACATTTTTCGCGCGCATGGAATAGAACGCGCCGCCGACACAAATATAATTACAAATAAATCAGGATGATATCAGAAGTCAGAAACACAAACAATTGTTTTCAAAAGAGTTCAGTCAAGTTCAAAAGTTCCTTAAATATCGTGTTATACGAACCCTATGACAATGGATGGCTCCATTTATTTGGTACAGTTGTCCAAAAATGAGGTCTACCTTATACACATAATATAGATTCATTTGAACATCTTGACACCACATATTAAAAAATATTAGAAGACACTGCAACTTTTGTCATTACTGGAAGACATTTTCTTGGCCGACTGTAGTACCAAACAGAGACCAATAAGGACCAGGTCCTTTTATATGGAGTGCTCACCTTGCCGGGCGCGAGGTCTTTGAGTCCGAGCAGCGAGATCTTGTCATCAGGCTTGATCTTGTCGTAGTCAGACGCGTTGGCGAAGGTCAGGGGCAGCATACCTTGCTTCTTCAAGTTGGTCTCGTGAATCCTGTAGCAATCAAGAGAAAAGAAACTCAAACTTATTCAAACTTAGCTGCTTCATCATCATCTCCCGAGCCTTTTCTCAACTATGTTGGGGTCAGCTTCCAGTCTAACCGGATTCAGCGTACCAGTACCAGATTAGAGTACCAGTGTTTTACCAGGAGCGACTGTCTATCTGACCTCTGCAATTCAATACCCCTTGGTTAAACTGGCGTCAGACTTACTGGGTTCTGACTACCAAACTTAGCTGCTTATATATATACTAGCTTCCGCCAGCGGTTTCACCCGCTTTCTGAGGGAAGTACTTTCCATACCCGGATAAAAAGTAGCCTATATGTTATTCTGATGTATAAGCTATATTGTGGTAAAGTTTCATTCAAATCCATTCAGTAGTTTTTACGTGAAAGAGTAACAAACATCCATACATACAAACTTTCGCCTTTATAATAATAGTAGGATTTTTCTGCTTATATTTTAATTTAATGTAAAAGACAGGCTTCTTAATTTTTAATTCGTCATCTTGCTATTTTATAACATTAAGGGTCTGTTTCACCACCTACGAATAAGTTCCAGTTATTTTATTGGGAGAATTGTATGAAATTATCTAAATTGCATACAAATTCTATTTTGTTTTTTTAATTTATGTGTGTATGTTAACATTTATGTGCAAATTATAGTGCATGCAGTGCTCTTCTTTAAATGACGGGGCACTTAGATTTAAGTTTTAATGTATAATTATATTGTACTGATTGTTGAAGAGCCAAACTAAATAAATAAATAAATTTATTCGGTAGGTAGTGGCTAGTGGCTACTGACACATGTGACTGACCTAGCGAAGGACTTGACGATGATGGCCCGGCCGCCGAGATGTCGCGGCTCGAGCGCGGCGTGCTCGCGGGAGGAGCCCTCGCCGTAGTTCTCGTCGCCGACGACGACCCACTTGATGTTGGCCGCCTTGTACGCGCGCGCGGTGGCGGGCACGGCGCCCCACTCGCCCGTCTTCTGGTTGCGCACCTTGTTCAGTTCGCCGTTCTCGGCGTTTGTGGCGCTGTAGATAAGGATTTGATTAATATTTTATTTTACTTATTTGGGAAAATTGATACAATATTTTATCACAAAATCTTATTATGAAGGGCCAAATACTACAGTGTGATATTCCAAACTATTAAATAAAAGAATGTTTGAATCAGAAGATCTCGAAGAAAAAAATCTTGACATCATATGTGGTTCGTTTTATTTTAACCCCCAACACAAAAAAGGGGCGTTAAAAAGTTCACTGCTATGTGTCTGTCTGTGGCAAAATATCTCTAAAACAGATGGACCGATTTCGATGCGGTTTTCTTTCGATGGAAGCTGGTAGACTTTTTAAAAGTTCAGTTTTTTATGCTGGGCGTTTTTTTAAACTCGGTATATTTTTCACATATTTCTTATAAACTGCATATCATATTTCAATCCTTTTAAAACCACTGTCCACCATTCTAGAATCTACATCCACTTAGTCAAAAGCTACTCATCACATACACATCCACTTACGTGATAAACATGTTGTTGGAGATGTTGTCAAGATGACCTCTGTACTTGAGCCAGGGTCCCGCAGCAGAGATGTGGTCGGTGGTGCACTTGCCCTTGACCTTGATGAGGATAGTCATGTCGGTGAGGTCCTTGCCGTCCCACTTGTCGAAGGGCGCGAGGAGTTGCAGACGGTCGGACTTGGGGGAGACGTCGACCTGCACCTCTGTGGAGTAACGGGGAGTTTTAGATGATATTTAGGATGTGAACGTGTGTTTTCTATACTAATATTTTAGAGAGATACTTTGTGAGTTGGTAACGCTGAAATATACTAAATAAAAAAAATATCCTTTGAAATATTAGGCCATATTTTGTTAGGGTAGGTGAACAAGATCGCTCGGGACATAACGAGTGAAAAGCGAAACATAAATAAAAAAGTTTCGAAACTACACAATTTTGAGTTTGTACTTTCGCTATCGTTTCGATGTCGTGATGATACCTCTGGATTATCTCCTCTGCGGCAGATTAGTATAGCAAAAAATTACCTTTCCCTACAATGAACTAACGATTTTAAAATGTACAACTTATTTAAGTCACTACATCATAATACACATACACTCTTTTTTCCCTCTTGCATTTTCATACAAATCTTACAAAAATTACGTGGCACTTAACAAATAGACTTTTTGCAGACTTTAATGAAAAGTTACAAAATACCAATTTGTTTTAGTCTCCTTATTTTTGTGGGCACCATTTGTTAAAAAACATACCGACCGAATTGAGAACATCCTCGTTTTTTGGAAGTCGGTTAAAAAAATAGTGTTAAATGGTCGGAACTAGCCAATGTATGACTGATGTAATAATTATATGTTAAACTCACTGGAGCCGTCGCTGGGTGGGTGCTGGTAGGTGTCCTGGCCGGGGTCGAAGCCGCGCGCGGGCAGCTCGTCGGCGAACGGGTCGCTCAGCTTGAACTTCTTGCCGTCCTTGCCTGTTAACTCGTCCTTGAGAGGGTTGAAGTCCAGACGACCTGGTGAAACAAGGATTAAGAATTAATTTGATGTAGAATGGTTAATGAACGTCCAGAGCGATTGCCGGTCACCGCGGCCGTTCTCTCTAAGGAGATCAGATAGCTGCGCAGGACATATTATAGTGCACAAGCATTCGCGCAGACACAGGAGCACTCTCTATTCCCTCACTCTCATAGTCCGATGGGATCAGAGAGAGATCAGGCGCAGGATCAACATTTACGTGCTTGTCGATGCACGGGTGTATCAAACATCAGTTTCCAGATTCTAGGCTACCTTATTAGTCTCTTAAAACCCACAAAGCGATTTCAGCCCGACTCGGGTATCGAACCCGAGACCCCATACCTTAATAACTGCTTTTGTCAACTGTTATTATTTGTGGAGCTTTGGCAGATTTAAAAACAGCCAGCATATCTGACAACCAGAGTGTATCAGGTTGCCTGGTAGAGGAGTTTCTTTCGTTCCTTAACTTGGTAGAGGAGGTCAAATAGGCAGTCACTCCAAGCAAAACACTGGTACTCAGCTACATCCAGTCAGACTTTGCCGATGATAAAATATTCTGTAATTTAAATATATTACCAGCAAGAGACAGAGCAGTGACCATCTCAGGGCTGGTGACGAAGCAGTGGGTCGCGGGGTTGGCGTCGTTACGTCCAGTGAAGTTCCTGTTGTATGACGTCACGATTGTGTTCTTCTCGCCCTTCTTCACGTCCTTACGGTCCCATTGGCCAATGCAGGGGCCGCACGCGTTGGCTAGGACCTGATGGCGGAATGGGTAATAAAAATATATATTTATGTATAGATACCAGCACATCAAGCTACTACAAACTGCTACTTTATAGCTGAAGTATATGGTTTAAAGATGATTCGGAAAATTTTACAGTTTCGGGTAGCTTTATGCACCGTTAGAAAGTTTTTTGTCAATGTATTTTTTTTTAATTTACTTATTATTAAGGATATTCTTGATTATGTAAGTAACTGGATCATCAGTTGGGAAATTCCTGTTTAGAGGCGATAGCATAAAAGAAACATGATAAATAAGAAAACTTAGACCAAATTTCAAATGTGCCACTAAACTAAATTCCGAGTGTTAGAAATTGTCATACTAAAACTGTCCGTTCAAATATTTATAGTTACTTAAAAAAATAAAAGCCTACAGAATCAGCACTAATCTTCCACATAAAAATGAATTATCCATGTTCTAGAACATTCGAGAAAGTACTCACAGTGCCTCCGAACTCGCGGAGGGTGGCCGCGATACCGTCGCGCTCAATGGTGGCGCGAATCTGTTCGGATCCGGGTGTCACGTTGAACGGGATCTTGGACTTGACGCCGTGTTTCAGCGCCTAGTTAATAAAAAAATAAATTTAGAAACTGTATAAAATAATATTTATAAAATTAAAGGTACAAAAGGTGAAATAATCATAGAAACTATTATAAAAAAACATATAGTGGCTTTCATAAAATAAATATAAAATAATCTATATATACAAAAATGAATCCCTATTTCCCTTACTGCCTGAATAGCCACTATCTACAAGATAAATTAAAAAATGGAACAGAATTTGTATGAAATTATCTACCAAATAAGCAATCTGGAACTTATTCATAGGTGGTGAAAGAGTACAAATCTTATAAATAAGAATCTAGATGAAATAAGATATATAGATAGTAAAACGTTCAAAGAAAAATTATTCAGGTACAAGAACCATAACAAGGCAGACCATGTTGCTTTTTTTTATATTTATAGAAAAAATGCCATTGCCTGTGTATTACTTTCAAAATCGTGTAAGGAGTTTATGATAAAAATAAAAACTGTTCTCAGTTTAGAAAAAGATAAAATAGCTATTATTTATATCAGTGACTTTTGACCTGACCTGATAAATGAGTAAAAGTTATCTGGTGGAATCCGGATCTTTATCAAAGTTTTTTATTATCAACTACCAGTCTCAGATATTTAGAAGTGAAGACTTGCCTTCTTAAAATTCAAATAATTGAAAAGGTCCATTATGACAGATTAGATGTTGAGTCGTGGTGGCCTAGTGGGTAAAAAAGACCCACCTCTCAAGTATGAGTGCATGGGTTCGATTTCAGACCAATGCAACTTTTCTAAGTTTGTATGTACTCTCTAAGTATATCTTGGACACCAATGACTGTGTTTCGGATGGCACGTTAAACTGTAGGTCCCGGCTGTCATTGAACATCCTTGGCAGTTGTTACGGGTAGTCAGAAGCCAGTAAGTCTGATGCCAGTCTAACCAAGGGTTATTAGGTTGCCCGGGTGACTGGGTTGAGGAGTTCAGATAGGCAGTAGCTCCTTGTAAAACATTGGTACTCAGCCGAGTACGCTTAGACTAGAAACCGACCCCAACATAGTTGGGAAAAAGGCTCCAGAGATGATGATTTGACAGATTATATGTATGTTGAATGCAATTTGGTGCGGTTTGAAATGGAAGACCTACCTCCTTTGCAATGTTGGCACAACGACCCATGTCTTCGTAGGAAGAGTTGGTGCAGGATCCAATGAGACCAACACGGATGTCAACAGGCCAGCTGTTCTTCTTCGCAATGTCGCCAAGCTGGCTGATGGGGTTCGCTAGATCTGGAGTGAAGGGGCCGTTCACGTGAGGTTCCAGGGTTGAGAGGTCGATTTCGATGACCTGGGCAAGTTAAAAAAAATACTTATGAAAAAAAAAACTGTTGGCACTATTGTCTTGTGGATAAAGATTATCTGTGTAAGTAAAAAAAAGTTTTTTAAAAAAAACTTACAAGATTCGAAGAGCAAAATTTTATAACCAGCCATTTTTAATCTCTTCGCCAAATACTTAAGCAATAGAGAACCTTATTATTCGATAGTAGAGTCTGAATTTCCTTAACATAATCTAAAGCACTTTTCTACCAATAAACTAAATATAATGCCATAACAAATTGAGCTCTATTACCTGGTCATAAGGTGCCTTAGCGTCGGGCGTGAGGAGGTTCTTGAACTTGTTGGCTAGTCCAGCGATTTCGCCGCGGCCGGTCGACTTAAGGTAAGCTTCCATACGGCTGTTGTAGGGGAACACCTGTGTAGACAGAAATAAATTAGGTCATTATTGTATGTATACATTAAAATGTCTTTGAAGAACCTCCAAGTGTCATTTGACGCCAAATGACAATGTCTGGCGTCTCTTGGACAGTTAGCAACAAGAAAGACTTCTGCTATTTCATTTATTAACGTGAAAGTTGTGTGAAATATTTCATTTAGGGCCAGTTTCACAATATCCGGATAGCCACTATCTACCAGATAAATTAAAAAATGGAACAGAATTTGTGTGAAATTATCTACCAAATAAATTATCTGGAACTTATTCTTAGATGGTGAAACAGGCCCTTACTGTACCCTCATTTCCCATAATATGGGTGCGTTCTGTAACCACAAATCACAAAAGATGCGCAAGAATTTTCAGAGGCTAAATTCCGAAAAAATAAAAAATCTGATGCTGTCGAATCAATTATGGAAATAATCATATTTTTATATACCCTATATAAAAATGAATCTCTGTATCCCTTGGTCACGTCATCACGCGTGAACAGCTGGACCAATTTCACTTATTTTTTTTGTCTTTGTTATTGTCAGGAGAAGTTTCTTATGATAGAAAAATTGTCAGGTCAGCTAGTGTTTATATAAAATCATTCACGTGACTAGATTCTTCAATAACAAGTATCTATTTAGTCTAGACGTGCATTAAGATGAGTAACACCTCATTTAGATAATATTATCGTAGATAAATAGCCGCCCTTGAACTTATATTGTGCGTATCGGCTGACCTAGACTGCGCGTGGAAACTAGTAGCCGTGCAGCGCTGTACAAAGTGCAATCGACCTTTAAGTGTGTATATTAATAATTGAATACAGACCAATTGTAAGGAAACCAGCCAGCTGCGCAGGAAATATTATAGTGCACCAGCATTTGCGCAGGCACATGTCTCTATTCCCTCACTCTTATAGCCCGATTGGACGGCAATCCAACACCACCGGTGAGAGATCAGGCGCAGGACCGAAATTAATATTGGCAAACAAATGAAAGCCAGGATTTTTTGCACTCTATTCCCTCACTCTCGTAGTCCGATGGGACGGCAATCCGACACGACCGGAGAGAGATCAGGCGCAGGACCGACATTTACGGCAAACGAAAACCAGGATTTAACCTTTACTTTATTTTAACAATATTAGGAAAATCTATATTAATCTACCTTCATTAATATAGATTAACCAGGATTTGTTTGTCAATTCCTCTCAATCATTCAATTCTTGTCTAATACTTACACTAGTAGTAGCTCCGATCTCAGCACCCATGTTGCAGATGGTGGCCATACCAGTACAGGAGATGGAGTCGACACCAGGGCCGAAGTACTCCACGATGGCACCAGTACCACCCTTTACGGTGAGCACGCCGGCTACCTTCAGGATCACGTCCTTGGGACTCGTCCAGCCCTTCATTTGTCCTGGGATATAAAATATCATGTGAATTGGTGATAGCAATGGATTTGGCAAAAAAAAAAGATAATTGTTCGTTAATTTTCGTGTGGTCCAGATATTTTTTTGACGAGGAAATTGATCCTCATAACAGGAGGAGTGCATAACTTTTTTGCATATTCTTTAAGATGATTTAATTACTGTAATTTTATGCCTGTTGAATTTTGTATTTTATATATGTTTTGTTTTTATCATCAACTACCTATATTGGAACATCTACGTATATTCTAAAAAAACAAAAAATTGAATAACATTCTATATTCAAAAAATGTTGTGGAATATAGAATCTTTAGTAAATATGCTCCTAATAGCTCTTCTACTACGCGCATCTCGACAATAAAGTAGCCTTAGTTACTCCTTATTACATCGCATCAGCTATCTGCTAAAGAAAATCTGTCCAGCCGTATCAGATCAGTTTTGGTATACACGTCCATATGTACTCATATATATTTACATTACAAACAGCCATTCCAATCTTATTAATTTGGTAATTTGCGTTGTCAATTACCATGAACGTGTGAAGCACTTTACATTTACGCAGAAATCAATGTTCAGAGAAGTCATGAATGAACAAGGATGGGATGTTTACGGCTCATTTGTATGGATGGAACGAACATAATCTTTCTTGAAATTTACTTTCTAAGGATGTTCTGTACCAGACCAATCGATCGACTATCGATATATGTTATAAATTTATTTATTTGTCGATGCTAAGATAAGTTCGGGATAAGTTCGCTGAGCTGACGGCTAATCTCCAGTAGTGGAGAGGCACCAGACGAAGATCGATGCTAAAATGGGGCGATTTCGATCGATAACTTCCACCATACCACCATACTTATAGCGTTGACCAATCCCTTCTACCAACGATCGATGGTGTCGATTGATGGTCGATCGATTAATAGGTCTAGCAACACCTTAAAGGCGTATTTGCTTTTCATTTTGGAGCAAAAAGAAAGGCTGGTTATCCCGGTGGATATAAATTGGACAGAGCATAAGCATAAGAGCCAGCCTCTTGGGTACGTACTCCCAGTAGACATTGATTGGGAGACTGTTTCAACGCCTTTTAGTTTCTTTTATTTATTTAAATCTAGTATCATTAAATTAGTTTTTATTTATAAAAAAAGTGTCGATATTCATATTCAGTTCATAGGTTCAGTGAATGAAGGGCAAAATTTGTTTGTTTATTATAGTCAACTACATTTTTAATAGCATGTGAAGTTTTTTGAATGCCGGCTCTCTCTGCCAAGTTCAAATGCCGAATATAAATAATTCATATTGAATTTAGAATCGAGTATAAAGTTCGCTGCTATTATGATCTCAAATAAAACTATCTTTCTAAAGAGGTTTGTTTGTACCATAGACACGAGTTTCTTTTTTTATCATCATCATTGGCCACACAGCATCTTTGTAAGATGATTATGGCAGTTTGTGGATGTTAGTGGCGCATGCATTTTTTTCTATGACTCCAGAGTCCGATACTTGCACGGCATTTTTTGCCACATTTGCCGCAGGTGAAACGCGCATCCACGGGTAGGTCAGTGTTATTGGTTCGAAGTCTTTTTTGCTAAGGTTTTCGTGCCAGGCTTCATCGTGTCTTGCAATCCCGTTTAGTCCCGTTTAGTTTTTTTTTTTTATCAAAGCATTATTTTAACAGCTGTTTGTGATATCATTTCTTATGTCTTTGCTCAGGATGTTTGCAGTTCAGAATATCGTCACAATGTTTGTTTCCGTGACGTCAAGATTTTTGTCGCTTCCATGCGAAGTAGGTATGATACACTATGTACATATTATTTATGTAACATTTATTTAGAGTAAATCCTTTTAAGGTCTTTAAGCCTTTTTAGAGCAAATAAGTAATGGGATATCATAGAGGAAATATTTCCCTTGTTTTTTTTTTTGTTTTTTCGTATACAACTGCAGGAACTATCTCTAGAGAATATTGTTATGCATTATCCATTATTTTATCGTTAGTAAAGATAACACTGTCGCATTGTTTGTTTTGTAAATATCAGCATCTGCAATTTACAGGAAATATTTCGACATTGCTGTAAGATGTAATAATGTCATTAAAATGTGACATATAAAATCACTTTTTCAACCTTCGCTGGTGTGCCCAAAGTCAGATAAAATGTTAACAGGTATTTACAAAAAGATTGACGCATTTTTTCCTATGCTTTACACGGTTAAAGGTCAAAAAAGGTCGGTTGGCAGATCATAAACAGCTTAAGAGGAACATAAGAAATTAATCAATGCAGACATGATCTATGGTATTGATAAATTAAGTAATTTTCACACAATACACCCAGAACTGATCATTGACCCTTTGTATAACTGTCAAATGTCATTAACATCTACGCTACAATCACTTCGCTACAAAATCAATAACAATACCCAATAAATACTTATGAGAAAACAAAATCTACTCTCATTTACATACTCGTACATTGAACGCTGGGACCACGTGATGCGTTGAATAATTTGTGTCAATTTGATGTGCGAACTGCGTAGTCTAGAATTCTTGCTAGATATACTTAGATATATTCCTCGTGTAGATCATGTGGAAGAGTGAAGACCAAGATATTTTGTTCAGGACTATCTTTCGGCAGCGGTTTCACCCGCACCCTTAAGTTGGGCGGCTTTCAGTGAGGACCCAGATGGCGTAGTCGTAAGTGAATTTGCCTGCCATGAAGGAGAGTCGGAGGTCGCGGGTTGGACCCGCGTAATGTTTGAACATTTGTGTGCAGTGAACATGGGTGTTTGACTTAGTCTGGGGCGGTCCTGTGTATTGTATAATAGGCATGTATTTACAAAGTATAAGCTCGGCTTAGTTTGGGACTCGATGACGTTGTGTGAATGTGTGAGGAATATATTATTTTTATTTAGTTTTGTACACATATTGTACATATAGTTAATTCAATCGAATGCCAAAATATACGACGTGTTTTATTTTGACTAATTATGTCTTCATATTATCATTATATCGCCGCAAAATTTTCTCGTGACCTGATTCGAGTACTGCATAAGTATACCTACAAACAGTTATCATAATGAACGTCAATTGCGGCAATAAACGCATTGCATTATCAATAATATCTACATTGTAACGTCATTGAATTCTTGTGTTTTATAAACAAAACAAAACTACACGCCCACATTTTAAAAATACAACTAAAAAAAGTCTACATGGTTCCGTACAAAATTAAAAATAAATTTTTCCAAATTCTAAATTCAAATCGAATAAATGTTTTGTACTTCTACAGACGTTTAAATGTCATGTCTACGTATATACGTCTCTGTGTATAATGTTTTCTAAATAAAAAAAAACGATGTACCAATAAAAACAGAAGTCCTACTATTTGAAAATCTCACCAAATTTTTTCACATGCGGATTGAACGACACCAGCATATGGCAGGGCTTTGACAGACTACCTGTAATAAACGTGTCTAAAACTGAACAAAAAAGAAATAAAAACAAAAGAAAAATAAATAAAATTGGGCTCTTCTTGATGGACTGTATATGATATTTAAGTCCTAGTGTATTGATCCTGTCTTAGCACATTGATGCTGCTTGACGGGATCTCGTTAACTGTATCTTAAAAAGACAAAAGAAAAAAAAAATAAGAAGAAATATATGTAATTATAAATAAATTGGGCTCTTGATGAACGTTGTATGATATAATTTTAATTCTCTTGAATTGATGTCCTAACCTCTCTTAGCATATTGATGCTGATGTGTTAAACCAGTTTTTTTTTCAATATAATGTAAATCCTAACATAAAATTTACTTGAAGTTGACCAGGAAGGAGTTGAAAATCGAAATTATAATTTCAGATTATTAATTAGTCAATAATATTTTCTAAAATTTAGATCATAAACTTGTATTGATCAGCGTCTATCTACAAAATAGAGACATCAATACATAGTTTTTTCTTCATCAATACGATTCAATTCGACTCTAGAAAAAAAGAACTACAAATAAAATTCTTATCGTGTCTGCCGACCCCTAGAAAGTTCTTTCGCCCACTTCGTGTTGACATTGGCAGGTTGGCGCCCCGCCACGCGAGTCTAACCGATCTATTTATATTGCAAACAAACACATGCATAACATATCTATGTGCGCACTATATTTTGTGTGTGCAATGAAACTATAAGAATTGGTCTTCATTGAACGCTGATATATGTTTAAATAAACAATTGTATTTTCAAGTATAGTGGAACACATAAATTTTAAACAAGTAAGCTGTCTGGTTTTCGGTAATTTCTCGCCTTTTCAGACACTATAAATTGTACTATTACATGTTCTAGAGTTGTTTTTAGTTCTTTTCGTGTTAAACCTTATGTTACAGACGCAAGCACGTCAAGCTACAAGAACAGTTTTTCTTTAATATTTTATTTTAGGGGCTTTTGTTCTTAGAACATGTCAGCCCCCTTGAGTCATAAGTAGGCATTACAACTACACAATATAATCTAAGACATAAGTACCCGAAACTATAAAATGTTCCCAATCAAGACTGAACCGCAAAGCTTTAGCGATAGAGGAAATCTGACAGATTGTAGTAGCTTGATGTGCTGGCTTTTGTACTTTTGTCATTGATTGTACTTTTTTATATTTTTTTAGATAGGGTTCGTTTGACGTCTGATTTGCGCAATGTTTACGGTTTACGCATCCATACTATCTCACAGATACTGCAATCTGAACAATGACTTACTTTGTGCGCTAAATTTGTACCTAACTAGTCCAATTAATAAGGTCAGACGCCAAGGAGTTTTTATTATTTCAATAAAATTATTGAAAGTCAGTATCAATCGTACCCATATTGCAGTACTTTATAAATACCCATAATTTGTGACAGAGATCTTAGCCATGAGAAAACAAGCATACATTGAACACTTATAAATATAAGTACACAATAATGTATAGACAGTGTAATGCACATCAAGTTACCCGATACTGTTAAATTTTCCCAATCAACTTCGAAACACATGCCTCTGTGATAAAGTTCAAATTTTTAGAGGAAATTTGATAGATTGTAGTGGTTTGATGTGCTAGCGTCTGTGCCATAAAATTTTGGCTATCCAAAAGTGGCAGATTTAACAATACTGCGTGAACCCGTTTGTCTGTTTGTCATAAGTGCTAGTAACAATATATGCCTATGTCGTAAATAATAACGAGCTATTACTCTTCATTATGAACGAACGTAGTACTATTAAGTTTCCTTTACAAGGTGACTTCAACGAGACAGTTTAATGGCATAGACAAGGCTCGGAATTATTTTATACATTTTCATTGACACCCGCAACTCCTCGTTGGCCCAGTTGAAAATCAGCGTCAGGCACGTCTATTTTTCATGTTTTGTGGTCTTGTCTCAATAAATGTATTTTCTTTCTTCTTCTTTCTTTATATCATCTCCCGAGTCTTTTCCCAACTATGTTGGGGTCGGCTTCCAGTCTAACTGGATTCAGCTGAGTACCCGTGTTTTACAAGGAGCGACCACCTCAACCCAGTTACCTGGGCAACCCAATACCCCTTGGTTAGTCTGGCTTCAGACTTATTGGCTTCTGACTACCCGCAACGACTGCCAATGATGTTCAATTACAGCCGAGACCTACTGTTTAACGTGCCATCCGAAACACCTTCTTTCTTTATATTGTATAACATATATGTATGTCTTGAAAGTAAACAAATTTTATCATTTTACCCCCACTACTACTCAAGAAATTGTATTGGTCTTTGGTTTAGACTACAGTGCTACTTTCTTAAGTGAAAGGCGAATACTTTTTTTCTGTTTTATTTTGTGAAAAAATAGATTACAAGTACTTTTTAGTACCTTTTTTGTAATATCGTTGCATTTGAAATTCTCTCAATATTAGGCAACTGCCTTCATATTTCGGTAATGATACCTGTAAAAACGACATGGAAGCCAAAAAAAAAAATACCAATTACTTAGAGACAAATTATTATGATCTTGGTTAGACAGATAGACCTACAATGAAAAGAATAAAACCAAGACGCACCAACTAAAAAAGAGAGTAACAGTTTCTTGATCAAACAAATGCCTTATGACAATGTCAACATAGGAGGTCACACTCAATAATTTCCATAACAATTATATAAACATAACCCGTACCATTTAATACTGGAAAATAAATAAACAGTTCACTTACCAGTAAGCTTGACACCAATAACCTTAGGGCACTTCAGTTCCCATGGAATGCTGGCCATCACATCTACTGCATCAGCACCACCAACACCTGAACAAAAGAGAAAGTTTTACTAAGAAGGTTGTGTAGGTCCTAAATATTTTTTACCCCCCGACGCAAAAACGACGGGGTGTTATAAGTTTAGCGTAGCGTGCTTTGGCGGGGCCCCGAATAAAAATATGGCGGGGCCCTTATGAAGGGTAAACATTCTTCATTTCAACTATGTGTGTGTGTGTGTGTCTGTCTGTGGCATCGTAGCTCCCAAACGGATGGTCCGATTTTAAAGCGTTTTTTTGTTTGAAAGGTATTATCAAGACGTAACGAACGACGTACGACGAATTATCCTACTTATATTAAAAAGCGAAAGTTTGTAATAAAAGATGGATGTTTCTGTTTCACGTAAAACCTACTGAATGGATTTTGATAAAACTTTGCAGTAATATAGCTTAAACACCAGAATAACATATAACATAATAACACTACTTTTTATCCGGGTGCGGGAAGCAGTTTCCTCGGGAAGCAAGTGAAACCACTGGTGGACGCTAGTATCGAATAAAAAGGTATATAGAACCTCAATATGATGATTAGTACAGACACCAGCCAGCTCAACAAGATACGCCAAACTGTAAAATTTTCCCAATCAACTTTAAACCATAATGCTTTAGCGATAAAGTTGAACATCTTTTAAAGAAATTTAATTGAAAGATTGTAATCTGTAAGCTTGATGTGCTGGCGTCTATAAAATCGTATTATTGCAATAAACAAAAAATATTTAACTTTTTAAGGCATAGAAGGTATATTAGCAGTTTTATATTTCATTAGTTAATTTCTCTCAAAGAAGTATCTAGTTGAAACAAGGTACAGTCTGTTATCTGAAAATATCATTATCTGGAGGCAAATCAGAACATAATCTATAAAGTGTTATCATGTAATATGTAGCAGTATTAATGCAAGAGAGTATTAGGTAGGTATTTGGTATCAACTTCTAATATACTACGAAATTATTTGTTGTAAGAAAATAGTTGTAGAGAGATTTAAAGAAATTAATATTCAGTTATATTTGATGCTAAATTTTAAGGGATGAATGATGAATATTATCTTACTAGTTTCGGCCAGCGCTGTCATACGCTTTTTAGGAAACTACTTCCCACTCGGATAAAAAGTATAGCCTATATGTTATTCTGATGTCTAAGCTATATTACTGCCAAGTTTCATCAAAATATGTTCAGCAGTTTGGGCGCTAAGCGGTAACAAATTTACACACACACAAACAAACCTTCGCCAGTGTGATGTGATGTAATTTGTGATGTTATTAATTTAATTATTATTATAAGTAAATTATTAGTAGATTATTCATTAAACAAGTTTTAAGAAATCTTTTTTAATTAGAAATACATTAATAATTAAGCGCGTTCAGATCTATTATCGGCCCTGCCGGCTACTATTTCTTAGAAGATCAGCCAGCTATACAGGATATTTATGCTATCTCCATTCTTCTCTATACATATATCGGTATTCTCCATAAATGGTATAGGACCAGATGGTATCTTACATAAACATATAGTTACAAAACGACTTACCAATGCAAAGTCCACCAAGACCACCTCCGTTGGGAGTGTGGGAGTCAGTTCCGATCATCAACAGTCCAGGGAAGGCGTAGTTTTCGAGAATGATCTGATGGATGATACCGGAGCCTGGCTTCCAGAAACCGACGCCGTACTTAGCTCCAGCGGTCTCCAGGAACTTGTATACTTCTTTGTTGATGTCCTTGATATTTTTAGAAGAGTTAGTATAGAGATAATAACAGTGTTGTGGAGATAAATTATTTTCCTAAGTGGTATCTTGAACTTACATGGCCGGTTAAAACTATTCTTTTGATCTATATTTGAGTTTTGATAAAACATATGTATACTAGAAAAATAGGTGGTTATATAAATTCTTTTAAGTCTAAACTTTTTTTTTTATAATGATGTTCATAATCTTGAGAAACTGAAGTAATACAATGCTTAGTGCAATGTGTCAGTGCAACACGAACTCAAGTCTTACAAACAATTAATAATAATATTTTAAGTGATAATTGAGTAGTAAGCACGGCTACACATCAAGCTATACAAAACCAGTATAAGCTGACCGTTCAATTAGTAAAAAGACTATTTAAAGCGAGTCCAAGACGAACTGGTGTGTAGCCGTGTGTACACGAATTTGGATCATAAAAAATATCTAGCTCTGAGTACACATTGTTTCAATGACTTTTAACCTGTGATATGCCCATATCATTTAGTAAATTATAGTAAAAATTATTTATAAACATATATCTATCCTATCTCATAAATGCATAAATTTATGGAACTCTGATTTTTTAATTAAAATTAGGCATATGAAGGAGTTCAGTACAGGTTTTACAACGAAAATTAAAATGATGATTTAACTAATATTTATGGCATTTACTATTTTAAAACACAACTTTGTAAAATGAAAAACAAAAAATTCTAACTATTGTCATTCTGGTCAACTACTGGTTGGATTTGAAAAAGTTCTTTCATTTATCAAGGAAGGCTATAGGTTATTTATTATCCAGGTGCGCGAAGTTGTTCTTAGGAGACGCGGGTAAAACCGCTGGTGGAACTATAACTGTGTATATGTTAATAGTTAGGAAATCTTACCTTAGCTCTCGCCAAGTCCTTGTCACCTCCAACCTGAGCTTCGATCAAGTGATCACAGTGGATGGTGGAGGGTACGGCAACACGGGGCAGGCCAGATGAGATGAACTGTAACATAGCCATCTGGGCGGTGGCATCCTGCATGGCAACCCTGTCAGGTCGCAGGCGCAGATAGCTGGTTCCGCGTTGGATGTCCTGTTGAAATTTTTTTTAAGTGGAATAATCTAGACTCTAGACTAAACAGAAATGATTACTGATTTGGGTTGGGATAAAATTGGTTCATTAAAAAAAATGCGTCTGAAAAGAGTTTAAGTTATTTATGATTAAATAGCAGCCTTTTGAGTCTTTTTCTGAATTTTTAATACCTGTCACAGGTAATTTTTTTCATTCATTTTTGTCTATTCGTAATGTTGCTATCATTTTTATTAGTTTTGATTTGTAATTTTATTACAGTTTGTGCTGTTCGCAATACTTTTTTATACAATCCTGATATTGTAGTTTGTAGAAGCTACATTATTTACTGTATTGATATTCTGTCTATTGCTTTTGATAAGAATTAATCCCAAACAAAACATTGTTTACAAACTATATTTTTTACAATAATTATAATTCGAGGAAACCTTTATGACGGCCAGCTCTTTAATTTAAGATTTTGCACTTTGATTTGAACCTTGGAAAACAGGATAAAGTCTCAATATTATTTTAAATGCAGTTGACTTCTAAAGTTTAAAGGACTTTACCTTGAAAAAGGTCATGCACATTTCTACTCCTCTTATTTCTCCATCTTAATATTTAATTTGAAAAGCTTTAACAATAGTTGCTTACCTGTCCCTTAGGGTCGTCCAGGTGAGAATACAGCACCTTCTCGGACAAGGTCATGTCACGACCTAACCTCTTCTTTACAACTTCCAAGTTTTGCGCTAACTTTTCGTACGGCAGCGGGTTCTTGTCGAACTTCGACATCGCCACCTACAACACATCGCGACACTTAAAACCCTAACTTTGAGCCCTTATAACCAATTTTCATTGTTATAACGATTACATAACAACATTTTATTATCACTAAAAACACTGGATTTAACACTTTTTTGCCGTTTCTACGTACGTGGGCCGCCGCAGCGACGAGTGGGGACACGCTGAAGCATCTTTGCTGGATTTCCAAGTACACCATCCGTGTCCTGGACCCCTGGTAACAAAGTTACGACGTTAATAAAAACCTTTGAACAAATCTATAATTGTATTTAGTCTGCTCCAATTACTGTATTTGTATTGAAATCTTGATAAATTGTATAATCGTTACCCCGGTTGACCTCATATGGTTTATTTTACGTGACCTGACCTATCCATTCATGATGGTTTATCGGGATTTCTTAATCGGTCTCAATTGCGATAGTAGCGTAAACAAATGAAGAATTAATTGTATAAATTTATTAACATTGGGTAATTGTAGAGTACCTAACCAAAACGTGGAACCGCTAATATAAGAATTAACTTACCTGGCCATGCAAAACTCTCATACAGTGAGCCATGGTACCCGGACTTCACAAAATTTTATTAGGTTTGAAAACAACTGTATAATAAAAAAAAATTACGGCACCATGGATTTTGTGGAATAAATAAAATGCCAGTTAAATGGATAAAGGCCTCAATAATCACACTCTGCACCACCGCTCACAGAATAATACCACTGCTATTGCAGGATTGGCAGTTTTTTGTTCTTCACACGCTCTTGACGTTGGTTTTTGTTAGTTGCCATGTTAAATAACCCTTCTTGGCAGTCGGGTGAAAACGTCTTTGTAATTTGAATGAGTATCGTAATTGTTTCCATTAGATAAATAAAAAATGTAAGAAAATTAGTATTTCATTCTTCAAAAGAACTTAGATTATTTTATTTTATTGCGTATGAGTTGAGCGATATTTAGATTTAGGTGAATTAAATTTTGTATATGAACATACCTTTTACGTTCCGTTGTATGTACTGTTACTGATATAGCTTTGTTGAACTAGTTTTCTTTTTTATGATATAAATAATAACTTTTTTTTAAAAGCAGCTACCTATTGTTATTATTTATAACTGACTTCGCTCCTAAAGGCTCATATAATAATAATACGATTATTTTTTCACTTGTATGTGCAAAGTACAAACTGATGTGTGTGCATGAATATGTCCACCTGTCAAGTCAAGTAGTCAACTTGTCAAAAAAATAAAATTTCAATATTTGTTTTTAGATGAATGGATATGTGTTGTTAATGCAATTTCATTCAAAATATTTGATGTTAATAGACGACAGAAGTAATTAAGTTTCACATGATTTGTTATCAATAAAGAAAAGTTATAGTGAGCAAAAATGACGAACGCTACAATCCAGGTAACACCCACTACGATTTATTGTTTAATCCTTAGATAGAAGCTTGCTGAGTGCTAAGAACAGCTCACTTAGCTCTATAGGAACTAACATATCTGAAACAGTAATTTGCATAACCATCTGACAAATGTTTTACCATGCAAAGCCTAAATTCGAATAAAAATTAAAACTTGAATGTATCTCTTCAGGAAATTGAAGGTATAGATGACTACTGGGGCCCGGCCTTCCGTTCCATATACGAGGGAGAAGGTCATGAAGCATTTGTCCAACAGTTGGATGAGAGGATCAAGCAACACGACAAGGAAATTGAGAAGCTGTGCAACTTTCATTATCAGGTGTAGTTTTTGGAGACAATTTTTTTTTTCGTTTATTTTTGTTGTGATTTGGACAAAAAATGGAAGCTACTTTAATTTTAAACATTACCTAATCTCAATTTCATATGTACTGTTAAAAATACTTTCAAGTCCAACTAACTATTGTATGGTAATAACTAAAAGTTGTTTTTTGAACCTTACAAATCAGCCTTCTGGTGTATACTATTCAAGCTAACCATCCATCATAACAATGGGTAATAAATAGTAAAAGTGATGTCATTCTCTGAGGTACTAGGTGATCTGCTGGGGTTGTGGGTTGCATGCAAGAGCTACCATAGCCCTGGCACAAAGGGACCTCCAGAAATAACATAGTGGGTTTTAGTCAGTAAGAGTCTGACATTCCCTCCAATTGCACACTCAGTGGGATGAGTCATTTGAGGATTGCCCACAAAAAAAAAGATTATCAAGATGGTCTGCTGCTAAAGCAAATGCTATGATAGCCATGTATAAAAAAAACACATACTCATAACAACATTTTGCTTGAAACTCACTGCTTAAGAATTCATACAGTGAGTATAACACAAATAAAAGCGTGTTAAAAAGGGTTCACTTGAAGGTCCACAAAAAAAAGGTTCTATGTGATGTCCATAGTTTTGATGGAGGTTAGCTTTGTAAGGTTAAAACAAATAAAATAAAGCATTTGGTATTTTGATTTTCAGGGCTTTATTGACTCAATCCGTGAGTTACTACAAGTGCGCTCACATGCTGAAGAGTTGCATGCAGACATATCTAATGTGGACGCCAATGTTACTGACACCACTGACAGTGAGTTATGTTTTACTGTTTGTTAATTTTGATATATGTGTGTATAAAACTCGAAAATGTTTTGTTAATACCTATGTAGTCTTAATTTGAAATATTTTATAGAAAATGTTTAATTTAAAAATAATATATTTGGAGCAATTTTAAAATTAGACCAGCTGGATGGAGTACCTTTCTGCTCAACCCGTATGGGGATTAGCCAGGGCTTTTATTTGAAAGAGGATATATTTTTTTATTACATGTTATTAACACTCAATCCTTCTCCGCGGGAGTGGAGGCCTGTGCCCAGCAGTGGGACAATAAAAAGCCTGTGGTGATGATTACATGTTATACATATTTTTTTATTATGCTATTTATAGCTTGTATATGAGTGATAGTACAACTAATTAACTACATAAATAATATGTATAATGATAACACACTTAAATGCCTGTTTAATTTCTCCAATTCCTAAACCTATCTCTTCTACTCCACCAGGTCTATGTGCCAAAGCTGAGGAGTTGATCCGCGCTCGCAGGGTGGAGCTGAACATTGCAGCTACTATTGAGAAGATGGAGCTGTGTCTGCCCTTACTTACTACTTACTCCAAGCTCAAGTCGCAGGTGGAAGCTAAAAGGTACTTTTATCAAATATTATAAGAGCTCTAGGGAGAGATTACCATCCCTTACTAATGGCCCGTCAGTGTTATCCGTCATGAGGAACAGGTCGCCAGCCTCTATTGGCAGGTGCCATAGTTTCCCCATCCTAGTGAACCCATCATAAACACCTAAGTAGTTATCTTCCATAGTAAGTGTTACTTCAGAACAAACAGGGAATTGTCCTTGCATACATTTCCATAGTGTATACAGGGGTAAATGGTTATGTATAATATTATTTTCATTAAAGTTATTTCAACTAGGCTTCAGCTTGGTTTAGGCTCCACATTTGCCTTCCAAAAATCCAGGTCTATTTGCCATTTAATTGTTCTCTGAAGCACGGATGTACTTATCAATCAACAACTTCCCGAATCTACACTGCTGAGTGAGTTTTTTAAAACCCTTGTCTCTTCTATACTCTACAGATATTACCCAGCGTTGAAAACCTTGGAGCAATTGGAACACGTGCTCTTACCTCGAGTGGGTCCATACAAATGGTGCGCTCAGATCTCCGCGGACATACCGCGGCTGAGGCAGGCTATACAGGACGCGTCTATGGCAGATTTGAGGGATTTCCTCGAGAATATACGGAAGCTTAGTCCGCAGGTCAGTTGCTATTACGTTTGTACATTTTTAGTAGTAGTACCTACCATTATATGTTTAACTAGTACTATTTAACCCAGCCAGATAAAAAGGATTTTAGAGCCTTCTTCAATAAATGGGCTTTCTAACACTAAAAGAATTTTTCATTTGGTCCAGTAGTTACTGAGATTAAACATTACTTTGTATGCAATTTGTATGAACGTTATAACTCACAGTTACAATTTTATTACATCAAGCTATATACTTATTTTATTTACTTAAATAATCAATAAAAACAAAAAATAGCTTTTCCGTCAAAACGATAAATCAAAGTGGCATTATTTTAAGATGCTTTATCAAATTAATATCATAATAGGATTTTATTTTTAATCGACTTCCAAAAAAAGGAGGAGGTTCTCAATTCGGCCGGTATGTTTTTTTTTTATGTATATATATACACCGATTACTCCGAGGTTGAGTCCAAATAAATACAGTATTACAGTTGCAACTTCTTGACACCGACTTCTAGAGTGATGTACTTAAAAGCTTTTTTTTTCACTTTTCAGTGTTTTTGAAGTCGGTTTTATTTTTTTGACCTAGTCAACTACCCAATTATAATAATGCAGTTAATGATTTTCGTCATATTGTGTCCTTTTCAGGTGGGGGCAATGGCTTTGAAACAGACACAAGAAATGCTGGGAAGAAGTTTAGCTAGCATTGTCAAAAACAAAAAAGGTAATCCAACCTTTTTTTATGAAACTTCACAAAGTAGCATGTTGCGTTGCTTGGCAAAAACTAATATTATACTTATATTTTTTTCCAGACATGGCAGTACTTGGCATGTCAGCTAAAGACACAACTGGACCTCAGTGCCCATATGAGCTAGTGGACTTCAGTCCACTACACCGGTGTTTGCATATACACAGCGTGTTGGGAGCTAAGAATGACTTCATACAGTATTACAGGTGATATATTAAATTTTTAGTTTAAAGTCGCGCCAAACTCAATGGCGGCTCGCGACCATCTTCCGAGCACAGGTAGAGGCATTTGGCTGTACAACTAATGAATTGCCCTGTCCCATAGATACCTAAATATTTTTTGATGCGATGTTCCAAGCCGCCATTTAATTATAAAATGTATTCTCAACCTGATTCATCAAAAATAAATTACTTTTCCTTTTACCAGAGCGCAACGAAAGCAGCAAGCCCGTTTGGTCCTAATACCCGCGTCCGCAAACCTTCATGACTCCACCCAAGGTGTGAAGAACTACTTAAATGCAGTCCTCGGCTTCTTCATCCTCGAAGAGTACTTACTCAGCGCAGGCGCAGGTCTAGTCTCCAAAGACTGGCTTCTAGACATGTGGGGCATGTCCGTCACGAAGGTCGCTGCGACCCTAAGGACTAATACGTCATTGATAACCGACCCCACGCTTATGTTGAGCATAAAGCATCAGATTGTCCTCTTTATTAATACACTGAAGTGAGTATTTTTTTAATATTATGGTGATTATTTATTAGTTGTTGTAATGAGATGTCTTGTTGGCCTAGTGGTTAAAGCACCAGCCTCTTGACTATGAGTGTGCGGGTTCGATTTCAGATCAGATCATTTTACTATGTTTTTAGCATTGGTTATTTTAGACATTAGAAATATACCACCTGGAAACATATTATCTGTCAAGCTATGAGCGATCCTGAGCGAACGTAGTAGGGTCCTGTCTTTACAATTTGTGTACGGTATAGGGTTCCGTATAGCGAATATAATAATATATTTTTTTAATTTCTCAGATGCTATGGCTTGCCAACGGATCCACTGCCGACGTTACTTCAAGAAATGGCAGAACACTACACCGAGGTGCTGATGCAGAGATGGGTGGTCGTGTTCCGCGATATACTGGATAATGCGTCCTTCTTGCCTATTGAGGTAATACACAGTACGCCATATCCGATGTGTATTGCATGTCTCAAGTTAGCCACACGCTAATGCTAATAAATGCATTTTCAATAGATTTTTGTCATAAACAGAATAAAAAAAAACTGTATTTTTTTTTCTATTTATTACATTTAATTAAAACATGCAATAGAAACAGGAATCAAAAAGCAACCAAGGGTACAAAATATAGTCGAATAAATGGTTAGCTGTTACGTATTATATTTATGTGAAATGTTTGGAGTGTATATACTTCAAATACTTTTTTTATCTGATTATATTATTCGTTATTTCCCCATACGATTTATGTCAACGTAAAAAAAATGTCTTCTGCTAATAATAATATCAAACGGTTTATATGTATTATGTTTCTTGTCTACAGGTGGAGACACAAGACCAATATGAGGGCGTCATGGACACGTTCCCGTACGATGGTGAAGAATTGGAGACGCAGCCTTTCCCCAGGAAGTAAGTCAATATTATACTCAAACTCAATACATACTAATATCATAAAATTGAAATGTCTGTTTGTTTGCTGTGTCTGCGCTAAACCGATTAGAAAAACATTTTTAGGTTGCTCATTTATTACGGAAGGCTACGTATTATGTGTAGCGCGGAGTAGTTCACACAACACGCTGGTAAAAATAGTTCAATATATGAAAATATATATAAACAATAAGTGTCTATTTATTAACCATTTAATATTATTATACATACACCGGTTGGAAGCGACCTGCATTCAACGTCTACCGGCGACCTTATACCGAAATATACATTGAAGTTATTTCTTATTTCCCTAGGTTTCCATTCTCAAGCATAGTCCCGGCGGTATACGTGCAAGTGAAGGAGTTTATCTACGCGTGGCTGAAGTACTCCGCGGGCCTGGGGCTCGGCGGCGGCCGTAGGGCTGCGGCGGCGAGACACTCAGCGTCCTTGTTGCTTAGCAGATCATTTACTGGGTGTTTATCTGCGCTTTTTAGAAGGCCCTTGCCTCTTATGCAGTTGGTACAGGTAAATTAAATAAGATTTACAATTTAAACATCTTTACTAACTTTATTAATTTCGTTTGTCTGCTTGAACGCGCCAATCTCAGGAACTACTGGACCGATGTCAAAATCTATTTCAGTGTTAGATACCCATCCCGTTCGTCGCCCGTTGTTTGACAAAATAAAATGCTTGAAAAAGGAGAATATTTTCTTTGACAAAAGGTTTGGCATTTTCTGTTATTTTGTTTTTAATGGAATTATGTTCTTGTTAAAATATATAATATTGGCACTTATGAGCTGCGTCTGGCTAGATTGAAAGGCGGCTACAAATAATAAATATAAGGAAAAAAGGCTAAGCATCTACCTACCGTTGTACTACATTATTCGTTTTTGCTTAAATTTCACAAAGCATTCCAATATTTTCCTCCTGAAAAGTTAAGTCTTACGCTTATGAGGTTTTCACTCTAAGGCGTCGATAAGTAATATTAAAAATATGTTGTCACAGATAATCGTAGACACGCAATACTTGGAGGGCGCTACACTATGCCTGTACGAGTTCATTAGCAACATTACTGGATCCGAACTAGTCACTACACAGGTGAGTGACAAACAGACAACATACTACATAAACAATCAATTTTAGCTTAAACAGTTTCGTTTCATTGAAAATTCATAACATGCGCACGCGCAGAAGTGTTCCTTTTTTTGCATTTTGACTGTTGCGCAGTTTAATTAGCTTATGAGGGGTGAAGTAGCCAGCGCATCAAGCTACTCAAAACTGCCTGTCTTACTTCTGTGCCAACTGAATAATGTCGGATGATATTATAATGTAATAATGAGTATGTTTTATTTAGGGTTTAGTATCCACCAGATAAATTAAAAAAATGGAACAGAATTTGTATGACATTATCTGCCAGATAAACTATCTGGAACTTATCATTTGTCGTTGTATTTGTTAGACGGCGGGCAGTATGTTCCAAGCGGCTCGTGACGACGCCGAGCAACAGATTTGCGACAAACTCGAGAAGAAGGTGGACGAGTTCCTCGACCTTGAAAACTATGACTGGCTTTTAGGTGAGATTTTTTTACGCAAAATTATCTTTTTCTAGCACCCGCCAGCATTTACACCCGATTTAAGAAGGAATTTCTTTCCACATTCGGATGAAAAGTAGCCTATATGTTCTTCTGATGTATTAGCTTTGTTACTGCTGAGTTTCAGCAATATCCGTTCAGCCGTTTGGGCGTGATGACGTAACAAACATACGCACACTGATAAAGTTTCGCTTTGTTAATATTAGCGTGATGATTATTTTAAAACTATGTATTGCAACTAAATGATACAACAATATAAAGTTTCTGTTTACTTTAGTGTGTGTTTCTTTATATAGATTTTTATTGTGAAGTTTTGAAATCTAGGTAAAAATCTTGATCCTTCACGTATTTTTCTAGTTATGTTTGTTATTTATTACTATAATAAATATAACTCTCTGTTATTTATAGCATGATAGAATCTGATATTTATTCTAATAATAATATAGTTTAAGGCACTTACTAACTATTCCACTTGAGTGTGAAGGTACTAAAATATCGTACATTTCAGTGGAGCCGACGGGTCAGGCGTCGTCGTTCGTGACGGACATGCTCAGCTACTTGTCCGGCGTGCTCACTTCACTCGAACAGCTGCCAGAGAGAGCGAGGTATAAAACTGATCTACATGCTGTCTAATGTATATATCTAATATATCTTTTCTTTTTCCTAGACCAATATTCTTCAGAATTACAGTTATATTTTTCTGAAGTCCGTTAATATACTTTTCTTAAAAAAAATAATATATTTCTAAGTTTATAAAACTGAGTTAATTGTCGTCTACTCTCGTCAACGGCTGTAGATAGTTCTCAAGAGTTACGACGACACAGGATTCTATAAAAGTCAAACTTTTACTGAGTAAAACTCACTTTAGTTTCTTCTGGAGTGTTTTGCGGTAACTCTTGTGAGCAATCCCGCTGCCCGCTATGTTCCTTCTGGAGGTCCCTGTGTGCCAGGGCTACGGTAACTCTTGCGAACAGTTCGCAGCCCTGGCAGACCCTGGCCCTAAGGGGTGCCCGGCGGAACTTTCACCCCCTCAAAAAAAGCTATATTTACCACCAAATTTCACTCGTTATCTGTTTGGATGATATTCAAACCAAAATTTGACCATAATATTATATTTTTCCATACCAGGGTGGCAGCGGTGCGCGCGGCGACGAGCCGCATAGCGGGTCGGCTGCGCGCGCTGCTGCTGGACCCCGGCGTGCGCCAGGTCTCCTCCGGCGCGCTCGACCAGCTCAACCTCGACGTCATCCAGTGCGAGCAGTTCGCCGCCGGCGAGCCCGTGCCCGGCCTCAAGGAGGGGGAGCTGCTCGAACAGTTCGCCAGCTTGAGGTAAATAGGAGGTAGTTGACAATAGTCAAAACGGTTAATTTCTATGCAATTTGTATGAAAGTAGTAGTAGAATTATGACGTCACAATCTTTCGACATCAACCCATATACTTATTTTTCTTAAATCATTAATAAAAAAATCCAATAGATTTTCCTTCAACACGATAAATGAAAGTGACATTATTTTAAAATGCTCTATCAAATTAATATCGTATAGGATTTTATTTTTGCCCTAGTCAACTACCCAATTCGACGTAGCTGGAAAGGGAACATTTGCGAATTTTCTCGACGTAGGAAATAATATTTTTTGGGGTTAGGACAAGTCGCTGTAGAAGGTTCTAGGATAAGACATCAACTAAAGAAGTTTCTAGAACATGTCTTGAACTTGGGAAGAAAAGAAGTCCACATTCTTCTTTTGTGCTTAGTTAAAGATAATGATGCTAAGTTAGCGAAATGATAGTAAAACACCGTTATTCTTGTGATAATGTGTGCTACCACCAGTACCACCAACCCCAAGATTATGAAGATTAAGTACACTCGTCAGCACTTTAGGCTACAACAATCTGTCAAATTTCCTTAGTGGATTTTCAACCTTATCGCTGAAGCATAAAGTTCAAAGTTGATAGGGAAAATTTGACAGTTTCGAGTAGCCTGGTGTGCTGGCGTCTGTACTTACAATCAGGAAAGATAGCTCATATATCATTTTCGCCAGGTGTTTCAATCATGCCTCGTATTAGGACTATGTCCTATCATGATCTATTTTAAATTATATAAACTGCTCTTTCACCAAAACGAAAAACACTCTTCTCTTTACAGACAACTCCTCGACCTTATAACAGGTTGGGACTGGTCATCCTACCTCCACGACATTGGCATCGACGGAGGTAAATATGCACTAGTGACGCCTCGCGACGCCGCCACCCTGCTCGAGAAGTTAAAGGAAGCTGAACAGAAATCTTCCGTCTTCTCCGTCTTAAAGAAGAATGAAAGAGACAGGAGGAAGTTGCTCGACACCGTACTTAAACAGCTGAAGCAGTTGCAGAATCAAGATGGGTCTTGAATATGTGTGACGACAGGGATGAAAAATCTGATTCTAATTACTCCGTCTTTTAGATTAGCAAAAAATATTGGACACGTATTTTTTTTTGTTAAAAATGTAGCGACACGACATACATCGCCATCTAGTTTAACATGGAGACACTAACTGTGACAATTTAGTTTTCAACGTAATTCGATAAATATAGTAGAACCCGACAACAACTGTCGGGGCAGTAGCCCGTATCCTCCCTTTACTGTGGGATATGAAAGCTTTACTCACTGGACTTCATCACCCCAAAAAAATATACAGGGTGAAAGGACAGACCTCCGCAAACTGATGGGGTGAGTTCAGTATACCATACTAAGAAGACTGGTTCATGAAATTGTTTTAAGAACGTTATGGAAATCCAATAAAACTGATTTGTTTTAAAACCTTACGCAGGGTGCGGGAGTCTGTCCCTTACATACAATATACTAAGAAAAGATGCATAAAAGTTAGTGGGAGCTTATGACGTCACGTTTAAGTAAAATTAGTACCTAAAAGTGACGTAATACGAAATTTCAATGTTTTGTATCTTCGTCATTATTAGTATCTGGGAGAAACGGATAAATACGTGTCTAATATTTTAGGCTAAACTAGACGGACTTATTACTTTTTTTTATTCGCCATGCCTGTCGAAGAAGACGTTACTCAAATACATGCTTATAGTATTTGAATAAGGAGTTTATATTTTTTTTTTGTTATGGCAATCAAGTCATTATCATTAGGGTAGGCAAAGAAATTGTTTAAAGGATAAAATATATAAAAAAGTTTTTTTTTCATGAAAACTTTTTTTAGGATTTGGATTCAGACATTTTAGTATTGATAATTTCTCGTATTATGTATGTTTTTGTCCAGCCAGTGGTTTATAATAGGTTTTAAAAATTATTAAAAAAAAGTATGTAGTTAGTATTTGTACAATATGCCTTATCAGCCTAGTGATAGAAGCATTTATAGAGGTTATATTTAAGTGTTAAATAGAAAGACATTGTTTATTAATACGTAATAAATTATTTATTGTAAAATTGTACTTTTATTTATTTGAAAGGCAAGAATGCATACTCCTACTTAACATGTCTAGTAGGTAAAGACTTAGGGCGGTCGAACTATCCACTCCCTTCTTAATCATATGGTCTTTCAGGCAATCAATCGCATCTCTTCCTAGGTCTACCTATATCTCTCCATCCATTCACATTCATACTTAACACACGCTTTGTAGCATGTGTCTCACATCTTCTCATGACATGCCCATACCGCGACAAACGCTTACCTCTCATTTTTTCTGTCACTGAAAAAAAAACCTGCTTCTACTATCAACATATAAGTTATTATGCACATGCCATTGCAAAATGAAGCCCAGTATAAGCAGTTTATTTAATCACAGTATCTAAGATTGCAAAGATAACAATAATCGAGTTAGCAACACTCTATTAAAAAATTAACCCACAACCGTTGCGTCAACTGTGAGTTATTCCACTCTAAAAAACAACAATAGTCACTGATATGATCAGCGTATTAATAAAACAAATGAGCAGCTTAGTGAAATGTAAAGTGGTTTATACACTGCGTATTTTTAACTCCATTTAGTTTGCACGAGTTGCAAATGTTTTCTATAGGCCATATGCGAAGATTATATTAACGTCTCCTATGTCAAAATATAAAACTGTGGTTAGCCAAGATATCTTTCTATAGTGATAAACGCTAGTAGAAATCTAGAAACAAATAACTGATGTGGAAAAGACATTTCAAGTAACGTTATGACCTTGACGACGTGATTTATCGATTTGAAATGTCATTTCCATAGATTTCTTTCGTTTGTACTAGCGTTTACGAATGTAGAAAGACATTTTGGCTAGCTCCCAGATTGCTCGGTAGCGCAAAGCTCGTGTTTTAGTAACATTATATTTGGCCAATATTCTATTTTGCATGTTCATCATAAACTGTCAATGTAGTTTTTGCAAAAGTTCTTAATTTATCCGCTAGAGGCGCGCATGTAATCGTTAATTAAAACAAAACGGAATCGCGGATTCAGCGATTTGAAGTCTCAGTGTATATGGAGCCTAAGTGCCTAGTGACTATAGTTGCCCAACGGTATCGGGCGATCTAGATCGGTGTCGATCAAATCGCGCTTATCTGCGTCTGCACAAGGTCGATGCGTGACCTTAAGGTCGGGTCACATATGTATTAGCAGCCTTTAGTTGCAAAAATATTAGGTGACTATGTGTCACGTTTGACAAGCTGAATAGGTTTATTTTGTAAAAATAATGTGTTAATGCCTGGTAATGCCATACACTTCTCGTCCCTTCCTACGCATGTGTTTCAAAGCATAGAAAATAACTTCTATGGTAATCACTGAAAACCTAATTAGGCAGGATAAACAGTTTACTTATCTTTTTATTGATACGGATATGAAAAAATAACAGGATGACCAGAAATACAAAAATTATTAGTAAAGCTTAATTTTTTAGTTTACGTACCTAATTGTAGGATTTTTTCCACCATTCTCTTTTTATTAATAAAAAAATGTGACCGGTAAACCCTGTCTATGACCGATGTAGAACCCAATACAAAAGATTTGCCCTGGGGCTAGTATGAAAATCACATACCTATGTAATTTTTTTGGAAATAAATTTATATTTTTTTTTACTGTGTTATTTTTGTTTGTAAGGTACATGAAATAATAAATTCTAGTCATTCCATGCACTGAACATTAACAGATTTAACAAATGAACAAGTCCAAATCTATGACATCAGATAGCAACCTTGCAGTTTCGTGACCCGGCTGTTCCAGTTTATATTGCACTGAAATTCAAGCCTGATTGCATTAAATCATTTGTCAGGCGGTTCGAGATCTAAAGTGTACCTTTATATTTTAGACTTATTGAACTCGATTTAGTTCCCACCATATCCCACAGCCGGGCATACTTCTACAGCTTTGCTCATAGACAATGCCAGGAGCATAGACTTTCACTTACTGGTTTTTTTTCATTAGTCTTACTTGTAAAAAAGTACTTAATAATGTTTATGAAAAGTCTATAGGTAGATAACTACGTACCAGTTTTAAATCTGCATATCCAACCTATAAAACCTACATGCTCGTTAGGCCCTAACTTTTGGGCTACCACGCACACAATTCCATAGAGTGTATTTTCGGTCAAGTCGCTCGAGTAGAGGCGGTTTTATTAATTAAATAAGAAGCTGAATGCACCCTATCAGTCTGTGGCGTGCTGTCCCTTACACCCTGTATATCTTAGGAACTGGGTTGTAGTGACGTTGAGGTTCTTATATGTTGAAGTTTTACGACTAGATCAGAGCTGTGTAAAGCACATGGACAATTTGCTTAAGGCAGAGATATAGTTTACATTATAATTAATAACAGCCTACCTACCTGTATCTACATAACATAAATGGTAATCAAACATATCTTTAATCTATCATCCATTGACCCTCGTTGTCTAAAACAAAAGGTTTCGAATGACCGCGATAGAACGCCCACGCGAAATCTTTAGATTCAAGATAATAACTAACACCATTTATGAGTCTGTTAGTGTATCTGTCAATTTGTTACGAGCATGCAATTTGCTAATGTCAGAATGAAACAGCTGATATTGTTTTTATTTTTAATTGGTTTATTGTAATTGTAATAGTGCTTTTTGTTTGGCTGGACTGACAGGGCGGCGGTGTTAGGTTCTTACCTTGGTTGAACTATAGCAGCTTTTTAAGGCATTCTGTATTGGATGAGGTGCGGAGGGTCAGTGGGCGTGATTTATCGTATCACCTTCATGCATCGTAGTTAATATCTACTTAGAGTTGTTTCACTCATGAAAACAACCATTAAGAACTTTTTTTTAAGTAGTTTAGTACGTAAGTAGGTACCCACTTAAAGACGGGTACTGTAGAGGTTTTACTTCACACTATTTTTAATATATAGAAGATAAAAGAGTAAGTAGATATTGTCACTGTGAGTCGACCAGCTTGCTACAAGAAATATACTTGAAGTTCAAAATGAAAGTCCAAATATTTGCGAAGTATTTTTCTATTAAGAAATCCTACCCCTACTTATTTGTACCTGGAAGCATTGTCTTTATATTGAAGAGAATGTTTCCTTAGTTCCTACCTAAATATATTATCAGGAATTACTCTTAAAATTATAAGATCAATTCCTGATAATATATTTGATTGACAGTTATACAGTCTTAGCCGCCAATCAAAGTTTAGTTACTGTAAGGCACGAACTCTGAGTCAGAGTCTAACGCCTCCTCAAAATGCGAAATACCTGCCATAACAGGATGTATTTTGACCATTCACTGATTTTACTGAATGTATTACCTACACCATTAATAACTAGGCTGAAAATTTTGTAATCAGTTAACAACAGGTCCAAAATTTTAAGGGCGCTTGCACCGAAAGTTGGCGACGTCGCAAATAGCTGTCAAATATTTACACGTTTTAATTAATTTGGCCATTTTACTATATGAAAGTAAGGGCTCTGTAGCTCCCTAAAACATTAAATAGGAATCGCAATTATTAATATCGTAACACATCATCTGTGAAAATTTCAACTCTCTAACTATCACGGTTCATGAGATACAGCCTGGTGACAGACGGACGGACGGACGGACAGAGGTGCGAAAACAATAGGGTTCCGTTTTACCCTTTGGGTACGGAACCCTAAAAAGAAGTCTTTTTAGGGTTCCGTTCGCATCTCTTCACAATAATTTTACATTAATAAAAACAAACAGTATCTAAGCTATTAAAAACTACTGTGACATTTATAATTATTACGTTATTACTTATGTGAGGATATCCTTTGACATTCGCGCCAATTCTGTTTTTTTTTTGTTAAATTCATAACAGACTGCTTATAGAATATAATATTATGACCAAATTAAAATTATTTAGGGCCAGTTTCACAGGTTAGCCACTATTCACCAGATAAATTCAAAAAGGGAAAAGAATTTGTATGAAATTATCTGCCAGATAAATCTGGAACTTATCAGCAACCTGTGAAACTGGGCCTCATTAATCTATGCAAGCTGCACGTTTAATTATTCGTAATAAGAACTGCATCATGCATCTACAATACGTTCCCGGATCCTTGTAACGTCATCTGCTTGAAGTTCTTTTAATTTCTGTTACATATTTCTTCAAGGTCTACCGCCCACATCCGTTTCAACGTGGGAATACAGCTGTGGCCATTGTTCAATACACATGTACCTTCGTACATATCTACTTGTACATATTATCATATATGTATATAGTGTATGTAAGGTGAGATGGTAAGACGGTAGCTGAGATCGCTCGTACGATTGCACAATTTGCGTACAATCTGTGACAGACATCTTGTTTTAAAATGTTGAATGGTCTAGACTGTCCTCCTACGTGATACATGAAAATTCTTAGTTTTTGTACTGGTTCAAAGTATTCGTGTAGAAATTTGAAGGTCTTAAATTTTTGTCTTAGAATAAAGGAAATTTTGGACACTATAAATGGCAACTCCAACTTAAAACAGGTTATTATTTATTTATTTGTTTTATTAATTAGAACGGCCTACGGTTACAGACACAGGTGACGGTTAGCCACTATCTACAAGATAAATTAAAAAACGGAACAGAATTTGTATGAAATTATCTGCCAGATAAACTATCTGGAACTTATCAGCAACCTGTGAACTGGCCCTTAAGCTACTAATTTTAACACAGTCATGCATTCTTCTCAAAAAAAACAAACCGACATTATCATCTTCCATTTTAAGTATCTAATAAAACTGATTGAAACTGTTTGATTTTTGAGAGGCCTGACCCAAATAAATTCCTTGTGTTTTGTTCTTGGCAGCATCACATAAAAATTTGGCCATACAAAAATGTGAGAGTAGGTAGGTATGTAGGCAAAAAGCCTTGTACCTACCTACTGCGTCATACCGTGAACTTCGCAAACAAGTAAATTAAGTCATATTTATAATTAAAATGAATACTGGACATTTACGTTCAACGATCTGGTTCTGCTGTAGGCGTCGTCCATTAAATTTAAGTCTGTAATCAAGGTTGATACTCCATTTCGAATAATCGAGTCGGTGTGAGGCGCGAACGGTTACTATAATACTCGTAATTTATATCGGATAGCAAGGTGGGTTTGTTTTACAAACTGTGTCTAATATGCAAAGTATGTGGTGGCGTCCAAGCCGATTGTCGGCTACGGCGCCGTTCTCTCTAAGGAGATCAACCAGCTGCGAAGGATATATTATAGTGCACAAGCATTCACGCAGATACAGGTGCAATCTCAATTCCCTCACTCTTATAGTCCGACGGGACGACAATCCGACACGATCGGAGAGAGATCAGGCGCAGGACCGACATTAACGCGCTCTCCGATGCACGGGTGAATCAATCACCAGCTTCCAGACTCCGGGCTGCTTTATTATGAAAGTTTCTCAAAACCCCCAAAGCGAATTCGGGCCGACCCGTCAATCGAATTCGAGACCCCGGGCACAGCAGTCGCGCCATGCGACTACTAGACTAACGAGGCAGTCGAATAAAAAGTATAACAAGAGTAACAATCTATTACATAAATGGATGTCTTGATTATGATAGGCGGTGTTTTTGAAGGATAAGATTGAGGAGTGATTACGCGGAATAACCAGCCATGCGCATATTCGCTGGAGGCCAAAGTTGGACTAGTCCTTCAATGGAAACTTGAACCGGTAATCTTATTAAACCTAAGTATGCGCACTTGTCAGCATTGACATTTAGAAGTCGCAAGTTCATTTGCTGTTTGTGAGTACTTTTGGAGACCATGAAGCCACAATGAAGTGAAAAAATATACATAATATGCAAATTGAGAAACTCCTTCTTTTTCGAAGTCTGTTAAAAAGTAAACTATTATTTTGTTACCAGAATTAAAAGAGTTGGTTTTAAAAAAGAAAATTGCTATATTGGTTACCTAATTGTAGAGATAACTAAATGTGTAGGTAATATTGTGTCTATACAATATTACTCGTATAAAGTAGAAGAGTTTGTACCTACTGAAGAATTATTTGTCCAATTAGAAAAACGTTTTAGTGTTAGATAGCCCATTGATCGAGAAAGGTTATAGGCTACTTTTAACCGGGTCCGTAAAGTTATTTCCATGGGAAGCGAACGCGAGTGAAACATCGGGTAGCACCTGGCACAAAAATAGGGGTTGTTTTTGACCACAGTCTGTGTGACCTAACCTATGACACATTGTTGACATTTCTGCTTCAACCGACAGCTTGCACCTTGGTCGTTGACTCAAATAGTTGACGCCCGACTTACCTAGTTATTTGCGTGGCTTTACATTGAACACATATATTGTTATGTAATACCATTTAAATAGTATTAATGTGTGTTAAGAATGCAGGTCGAAAAGGGCAATTTGTCGTATTAAAAGGCCAAATAGTATATCTTTCACGCCTTCGGTCGGACGTCGGCGTCGTTCGGTATTGAGTAAGTTGAGATAAGTTATGAGATTCGGTACTTACTTAATTGCAATTGAATTTTGTCGTGGTGACTTTATTTATCCATTTATTTCAGGCATCAAGGCCCATATAAGCACCAGCCTCTCAAGTATGAGGGGGCAGGTTCAATTCCAGGTCAGAAGCACCATTGCAACTTTTCTTAGCAAGTTAAATGTGCTTTCTAAATATACATATCTTCGACATCAATGATTTTTTATTAAAGTAAAAACTTTATCTGTGTGGAATAAGTAAAAGGAGTGAATTAATGTGGTTTACTAAAATTTAGGGACATTAAGTCGCATTTAATCTTTAGCAGTGTTAAAGTACCTACGTCTCCGAAACAAATATTGACTGTTGGAGTCTGAACTAAGCTGCTTGACTACGCACTGCAGTATAACTTTGTTTCATGAAAGTGCGCAGCGAAATGGCCAACTTCACACCGCTTATGTCACTTGTCTGCCGATAAACGTTGCGGCACATAGGTACATATGCCAGCTCATCAAGCTACTACAATCTCTCACATTTCCTTAATAGATTTTCAACTTCATCACCGCGAAGCAGTTTTGATCTTTATATGTTAGCGTCAGTCAGGTGCAAATCAAGTAGTTATTTTATGTAGTCAGACATGCAAATCCACAGGCCTTGGTTGGTCTTCAAAAAAAGGCTCTGACATTTTCTCTTAGTCTAATTATCAACTAACATTATCACAGCTGATTGGTCAAATTAATTTAAATATCAATCAATTCACTCCTTGTGTTTGTGCCCCCGTCAAAACAAAGGTGTCTTGAATAATTAACCTTGGATTATCGCCAGTCTAATTACATACTGCACTTCTGTATTATGGATTAACTAAAACGTAATGTGTGGTGTAAGTTATGGACTTTCCGCTAGTTCTAAGTGAAACATTTGCTCCTAGGTGCTTTCCATTTTGCCAGTTCGAGATTATCTTAGCAAATTTTATTCAGTAAAAGATAAAAATGGGAGTTTTTGGACTTTTAAGGCCGTTTAGGTGTATGTTCCAAAACTATAGAGTGTCTTTTTTTAATTGGATTGAAAAAGCGAGTTTAATTTGTGTGTGTGCCCGGGGCCCCAATTCGTGGCAAATATTTAAATCAATTTATTTTTACAATATAAATCGTAGCTTTTTTACCTATTTACCTATATAAAAAGATTTGTTTTTTATAAATAATATTTACGTTCACTTTACTATATGAAATACATACATATAAATCGATAATTAATCTCTATCATATTAATTAAAGACTGTTTTGTTTACCTATCCGCTATTCTTATACCTTGTACCATCCACACAACCGGCTGGCTCAAAGCACACTTGCGATTTGCACAACACGTTCCACTTTAAGTGACAAGATCGCATAGAAACACTATCTATTCGAGAAATTCATAACACGTGCAGTGCAGGATTGCGACATCACTTTAGGTGTGTGTACGAAATGTTACATTGTATGTACAGATAATGTCGGTTTAATCGGGATTAAGCTTAGTATAATGTATGGTGGTTTAATTAAAGATGGTTGACAAACAGCCTGCCTACGCCTGCGCAGTTTTCTAGGCATTGTAGGTAGATTTTTTCGTGGGAAATCATCAAATGACCCGTTTAGGGGTGCAGTTGGAGAGAGTGTCAGACTCTTACTGACTAAAACCCACTATGTTCCTTCTGGAGGTCCATGTGTGCCAGGGCCACGGTATATGCTTATACTTTTATGAACAGCCAAGTCTGACATCCCCTCCAGTTGCACCCACAGCGGGAGAGATTCTGTAAGCAAAATGCATGGGAAGCGTAAGCAAACAGGAAAATTCGAACTGTTTTAAGTAATAATTAACCAATGTTACTTAAGAACCAGGTTTAAATGAGGACATAAATATAATTACTATAATTTCCTTCTTCAAGAAGTCAGTCAAGTTATGGAAACGCCACTTAACGAAATGAAAACCACTAGCATTATATCGATAACGAGAACAGATCACTAAAAGGTAAGTATTCCCGGAATCGATTCCACTTACTTATTTACTGGTTCACCAACAGCATACCATAGAAGGAAGATGCCAAAGCATAAAGTACCTATAATAGTATTTCTATCATCATCACAGCCCTTTTATCGTCCCACTGCTGGGCACAGGCCTCCTCTCCCACGGAGAAGGATTCAGCGTTAATCACCACGCTTGGTCAATGCGGGTTGGTGATTTCAGACTTTATAGTCCAGGTTTCCTCGAGATGTTTTCCTTCATCTTTAATCAGTCATTGGTGTCTAAGATAAATTTAGAAAGTACGTATAACTTAGAAAAGTTACATTGGTAAGCTATTGATTAGCTTGTGTTATGGGTGCCAACACAACTGATAAACTACATATACGTTACATACACATATTGATAAATATATATTACAACACACAGCCAACAAGCATGCTCATCACACAAATGTCGACTGTACCGTGAATCGAACCAGGGTCCCTCAGCTCGGTGGGATCGTCATAATCAGATTTCTTCTCGTGTTTCGTCGTATCTGTGACTCCACGTGATAATTAGCATACTTCTACGTCATGACGTAAGTTTAGCCGCTTCTGAACAATGCGTTTTACTTTCCTATGGTAATGTGATGTCAAAATATTTGTGCTGTATTGTTTTGAAGAGTGCTGCTAATCCAGCAGTTTCTTTGTTTCCCCTACATTGCTTGCCTTGTACATAGTTTTTATGTCATCGGTGCGTAGGATTTGGTGAACGAAGCTTTAGGTTGTTGCAATGTTATACAAGGAGGAACATTGATGCAACTGCTGCTTGTTGCTCACCATAATTAGACCATCTTTTAAATTGTCAAAAAAATATTGGATGCCTATTTTTTGTTTTTACAAGAGAGTAAAGTTCGAGAGTGAGAGATTGTGACGTCACTATTTTGTAAAATTCGTACCTAGTAGTGACGTAGCGTGAAATTTGAATGTGTTGTATCTTCGTTTTATTTAGTTTGTCTGAGAAATAAAAAAACACGTGTCCAATAATAAGTTTTTATTTGTCAACAGGCCTATTGTAGGCTAATTATTATTAATACTTATTTTTTAATTCATTTATTCTTTAACCATATTTATTACATTTTTAAATATTAATACAAAAAAATACATTTAAAAATATTAAAAAAACAGTTAGCCACTGGTATAAATTGTAAATATAGTTTTTGCTGGTTATTCAAACAGCATTTTTGTTTTGTTTGTGGAATCTTCCTAATATGAATTTTATTCAAACTAAGAATACCCCATGTTACACATCTACCTACTTAGGGTTATTAGTACAAAGTTACGGCAAAGGTAATCAGTAGTCCACCCCCGAGCGAGGCCTACTGGTATTTCCATCTGTGTGACTTAAAACACTTATGTGTTTAATTACATACATTAAATTATAGAGCAATTCCGATGCTTGGCCAATAGTTGAGGCACATAACCCATACGCTAGCTATAATGACATCATTATTATGATGTAACCGCCACATCTGACTTTAATCTGTATTATTTTCAGCTAAAAGCCTATATTTGGTTGCATCATGGCGTCCGGGAGCTAAATCACCGTGAATGTAAGTAGGTGCTTGTATGATAAACCGTTGCACTTTATGGAAATACACACGGCCTAATAGAACCTTATCTACATATATCTGTGCATTAAGATTTCATGGTGGAACTAGTTCAAAATTCAGTTAATTTATGTACCTATTTGATTTATTATATTCGGATATCTACTGGGCCTGGTGATATTTTTTTGCTATAGTTTTGCAACAGTCTGCTCTTTTATTAAGTGAGCCTGTACAGTAAGAATAATATTATGTACTTATAGATTCAGCCTATCCCTGCTAGTCTTGGGGGAGGCATTTATACAGCTGCAGTGGAAGTCTTTCGGTTGAAACGAATGATAGAGAACGATTATTTAACGGAGAACTTTCTTAAAATTTTGCTTATACATATGCACCCATGTTGTAAAAGTTCTTTAAGTTCCAAAACATTAGAGCTTTAGTAGAGTCTATACTACTACTATAAGTAAACATAAATATAGTTCAGTCTACCTACTTATCTAGTTCCTTCACTAAAACTCTTTCAACAAATACACGTACTACTTAAATAAAAGCTTATAGAGTCATTTTCCGATATCAATAATTAATTATAGTAGGTACCCGTCAATACACAACTTGCGCATGATTCATAATAGGTAACAAATGTCGTAATATTGAAATGTAACAAATTTTACACACTAACTTACTAATACAGTATTGCTACACACTAGTGACTTGGTACTCTCAGAAACTGGGATATTCATGAGGTGTGTCACTGCGCAGTTTCGTTGAGATCCGATACATTCTATAATTTCCTCATTGACGCGATTTTTTATTGAATAAGAAAATTCTTGAGTATTTCATACTTAAACCTCACTCAAAAAGTTGTATCTATGAACAATCGATAAATAATATCGCCGATAATAGCGATACATTTTATTTTTTTGACAGACAGACAGCATCAAGCTACTACAGTCGGTAAAATTTTCTAAATACATTTTCAACTTTGTCGCTGAAGCATATGGTTCAAAGTTGATTGTGGAAATTTGTCAGTTTCGGGTAGCTTGCGTGAATAAAAAAGACCAACGGACCATCTTTGCGGACATATATTTATCTTTTAGTTATCTGAAGTCCTACAGCCATGCAAAAAAATCACAAATTCTTTATTTCAATTTTTTTTTAATTTCTATATGAGCTTTTCCTCAGCATCACCGCATAAGTGTTAAACTGACATCACTACACCTGTATACTTATAACAATTAAGCGAATGAAATAATTAATTTAATTACAATTGTACCATAGAGTCGTTGAAACTATTTGTGATTCATAAACCAATGATAAAAGTCTAATTACTTAATCATTTAAGTCTTAAACCATTATTCACGCGATCTTACTCATAGAAATACTTTTTTGCTGACTTGTACGGCCGCAGGGCACAACAATTAATTAATTCAATAATATACAATAAAAATTAAGCACACACCTCGTAAGGTTTTGTAAGACATATTTTATCACATAAACTGGTTCATTTTAATTGATTCTGTATGTACCAGACGCCAGCACATCAAGGTACCTGAAAATGAAAAATTTTTCCAATCTACTTTGAACTAAATGCTTCAGCGATAAAGTCGAAAATCTATTAAGGAAATTTGACAGATTTTAGTAGTTTGGTGTGGCGTCTGTATGTCGGTTTATTTATGGCGATTGTGGACTATTTGGTGAAGTGAGGTATTGAATATTTATTTTTGTGTTTCAGTTTATAGCGCAGTGTTATGATACGGCATTATTTTATATAAGCAATTTAAAAAATATATCGTTTTATTTTTCACGTAGTCGTAAGTCTTTGCTAACGTATCGTATCCATGACCTAATGACAGTAGAGTATGACATCGCATTTCTTTTTAATCAATTATAATTATTATTTGTGTTGCTTACCTACTTTTTTCGGAATTTAAAAAATTACCATGATTAGTGAAAAAATTGTAATGAACTCATTGGGGTTTTTCACGCATTTTATTGATCGCTTCAGATAAAAATATTTATATTTTAACATTGAAATGCATTATCATGAATAATATTTGAAATCTGTGACTAAAATAAAACCTTTATTTAAAGTTCAGCTAAGAACACTTTAATTAAAAGAAAATATGTGTTACTTCCGTAAGACATTTAAAGCAATTAAATATACTTCTTTCTCAAGAATAACTAATAACAAAAACTAACATAAGAATTGCAGGGTTTGCAAAATGTACGAGTATTGTGGATAAAGTACATATATAATTGAATTAAAACAAAGTTAGACTCTTTAAAAGAACATATCAAGGTTCCAGTAGCATGATTCCACACACGAAAGGATTGTTACAAGAGCCCTCTAAGCTCTCTTCTTCACAAAAATCATATCATATCATATTCCTCACACATTCACACAGCGTCATCTAGTCACTATGGGTACTAGACAACTGATAAACATACTTATATACTTTTCTTTTGTAAATACATACATATTATACATAGAAACACCCAGACTAAATTAAACACCTATGTTCATGCACACAAATGTTTGACTTATGCAGGAATCGAACCCGCGACCTATAGCGTGGCAGGCAGGTTCACTAACCACCACGCCATTTGGTCGTCAAATTGATACTTAAGTACAAAATTGGTACTTAAGTACGTATACCAATTTTACAGTACGTTCCAAAAATAACGAGCGCAACACCAAACCGCTTAAAACAATATCAAAGTCAAATATGCACGTATTGATATACATTACACGTCAGGTAAAAAAAATTGGGTCACCTCACGTTTTCGAAAGTAGTCCATCCAGATTCCGCGACGAGAAAAAGACACAAAGGCCACTATGGCCTGGCCCAGTCAGCTGTTGTAACCTTCCACGTGAGGGTGGCCGCGTAACCGAATTCGTAAGGGACAGCCCGGCTATTGGGGTGACCAGTTTAGCAAAAATGTCAAGGTCAGGAGGAGACATGTTGGTGAGAAGGTTGTTGTCTTATACGAGGAGCAACCTGCCAATAAATATGCACTTTGTTGCGTCTAAAAGCTTATCTATACTAATACTAGCCTGCGACTTCGTCCACGTGGGCTTTAGATGATTAAACATTCACCCCCCCCCCCCCCCGTACATGATAGCGTGATAATATGTAGCCTATATGTTGACCCGACTTTTCAGTTATTTTCATGCCAAATTTGAAGCAATTCCATGCAGTACTTTTTGAGATTATCCCGGACATACATATGTACAAACAGACAAACATTCTAAAAACTAAATTTTTGACTTCGATGTCTATTGTAGACCACGCTTCAATTATTCTTTAAAAAAAATATACAATGTACAGTTTTGACTTTTCTACGATTTTATTATATGTATAGATTAGAAAGAGGAAAAGATTTTATTGTTTGTTTGGATTGAATAGGCTCCGATATTCCTGGCCATACTGGAAAAAATCTTTCACTATTGGGAAGCTACACTATCTCCGGTGAACATAGGCTATGTTCTATACGGGTACGGGTAGAAGTTCCCCGGGGAGAAGGGAGAAACCGCGAGTAATTGCTAGTCGGTACATACTTATTTTATAAAGTTGAAAGGTTCATTTGGTTGAATGCGTCACTTTCAAGGTCGACTATTTACCTATCTGCCCGTTATCAATGATGGATTTGTTTAATAGCGTAAAAATAATTGTAATCATTATAATGCTGGAAATATTAAGAATCCAAAGCAGTTGCCAATAAATTATTTATAGCTTCATATCTATTTAGCAGAACTACAATACTGTCGATAACACTGCAGCAATGCAGATGAATGTAGATATATTACTTAATAGGGTAATCGCTTTATTGACACTTTATTTCGTAAATATCTATAGGTAGGTATATAAATTCATCAACATCATACATTCAACAGCCTTCAAATGAGCTATAAAAATAAATATCATACTGTCTATTTGTATTGTCAAAATAATAAACTTTTTCTAATTTCAAAATTAATTGATACTTGGTATGACATAAATTTATATTGACGGTCAGTTTCACCGGTTATGGATAAGTTCTAGATAGTTTATCTGGCAGATAATTTAGGCAGGTAGATAGTGGCTATCCGTAACCGGCGACACTGGCCCTTAATTTGACAGGATCAGCAAGCAGCTGTATAATATACTAAAGTTATGTACGGTACCTATGTACATATGTGTGAATCAGAGCATATGTGTAGTGTGTAGAAAATATTTATTACAAAGAATTGATTAACCACTTGCTTTAAAAAGTGATGCGGTTTTCCTCAAACTCTTATAGAGCTATGTACGAGTATTTGCGGTTGCCATCAATATAAACTTTAGCAGTTTTCATTGGAAGTCTAAATTAAATACTTAATGAGAGTTACTTGCATTCAATTGACCTATATTTATACTTACTTAGTCAAATGGTCCAAATATTTATTATTTTATGTTCATTTGTAGTTAAATGTCAAATAGTTTACACTATGCTTGCTCTTATTATGTACAGTCAAGTGAAAAGTTCTTAACACCGAATAAATAATGTTTCTAACATTATAGGAAACTTTATAACTAGATCGATATTGAACAATTGCAGAAGTAAGCAAAAGGAGCAAGTAATATGGTGTAATGAGTTGGTCTGGAGAATTTTGCTTTATTTATGCTTGTCAATGCTCCAGTTTTTGTAAGGAGAAATGTTTGTAGGTTGCCATAGTTACTTCCCCTTTTTTTCGTGGACCCCTCCAGCTGCGGCTTCAGCGGGTGTGAGACTCTTACCGACTTAAACCCACTAAGTTCCTTTTGGGGGTCCCTTTGTGCCAGAGCCACGGTAATTTTTATGAGTAACCCGCAGCCCCTGCTGCCTGCTAGCTTACTGCCCCTTGTCTAGGTCTACAGAACACTCCAATTTGAAAAAAAATATGGAATCTTATAGTCTTTTTGTCACCGCCTGTATTCGCACCATGTGTGCCTGAATTTCGACATAATAAACATGTCCAAAGGCGACAGGTTATCATGCATTACGCTAAAATCTTGCCTGCATATCGGTGTATGCAAAATTTTGTTGCGCAACCTGAAAATATATCGAGATTGAATGTGCATGTACATAATGTGGCCAGTTGTTTATGTTACCACACATATCCACAACTTCATTAGTATTACCATGTCTTTATACTTCTTACTAATATAAAAAAGCTGAAGGGTTTGCTTGTTCGGGCGCGCTAATCTCCGGAATTGGTCTTCATCATCATCTTTCCATTGCTCTTAATCCAATTTCGATCGGCGCAGCATGCTGTCTTCTTCTATACCTTCTTATCTGACGCATCCATATCGTCTTAATACATCATCATCACAGCCTTTTTATCGTCCCACTGCTGGGCACAGGCCTCCTCTCCTACGGAGAAGGAGGCCTTCTCCGTCTTAATACATCCATCCATAATTTCTTTGGTCAGCCTTTTCTGGTAAATCCACATTCAACATCAACACTTTCCTCACAACATTCCCATTCCTCCGCATAGCATGACAACCGTTTTGTATGAAGACAGATATTGACCGAGGAAAGATATAGACTACTTGTCATATGCTCTAGCGAAGTTTAAGTCCAAGGAACGCGGGCGAAACCGCTGGCAAGGGCTAGTTATGTGATATCTCGGTACTGGACTACATTCAGATATGTGGCCATATGGATATATGGCTCAGAATTAAAAGGGATTGTTGTTAAACGTGTCTGTTCTAGATTTATTGAGAGATTGATTTGCGAAATGGTTTAGTACATAGGTTACCATTTCTATAGCTTGTCTTATCTATCTTTTAGTGGGTACACACGGCTACACATCAATCTATACAAAGCTAGTATAAGCTGACCGTTCAATTTGTAGAAAGACCATATAAAGCGGGTTCAAGACAAACTGGTTTTGAAAAGCTTGATGTGTTGCCGTGTGTACGTAGCTTTTATGTTATAAAGTCCCACCACGTAGTGTCTGTTAAGACGAACAAGTTTTCTATGTTACCATACAAAGCTATACTTATGATAGCTTTAATTTAGTTAATACTAATTCGTCCAGTTAGACGGTTATCTAACAGTGTGCGCGGTTACGTCGTGTGGCTACTTATCCCGTATCGCTTGTCATTGTCCGATAAGGTTAATGCCATGATTATGAGTACACGTATTAAACACATTGCTTAGTTAGGGCTGGTAGGTGTCATTTAAAAAAATGTATATATAAATATTAGTTCAGTTCAAATTATCCTTGTTATAGATATGTTATAAATTTTAAATAAGTTGCTGTAACTGTGTATTTTTAGACTACATTTTTGGAAATAAATTATTTGTATTTGTATTCTACCATGGAGGCTGATGTTTTTCTTATTATTCATATCTAATGGTGTCCAGATCGACTACTTATAAGCTATAGCGGCTATTCTCTGTAAGATCAGAAAGCTGCGCAGGACATAATATAGAACATACTCTCTCTATTCTCTCACTTTCAGGGATTTGTAGCAAGAAACACATTTACGTGCTCTCTAATATACGGGTGTATCATACACCAACTTCCAACCGACGGTTTGCTTTATGAAAGTCACTTAAAACCCACAAAGCAAGTGTACAGAAACCCCGTGCACAGAATTCACTAGACTAACGAAGCAGTTACACTGCACTTCCCCCTATTAAAACTTTGAAATACATTCTTTTTGTGTACTTAAATTTCAGTATGACTATGTATCGAAAACTTAATTTTCCATAAGTAAATAAACCGTGACGATGAACTACACTTATTTTCCTAAAAGATAATTTAAAGTTGAAGCACATATAATTAGTTCAGATTATTACTCTGCCAGCCCTAGTCAGTCTGAGCGCCCGGGGCGCGGCATGCGTTCATTAAGGCTTACATCGCACTGCCCGCAAAAGGCAACGCGACTGACCTACATCGTTCAATTCGTAGCCGTGTGATTGTCAACATTGTCTTATAAAACTACAAGATTCTGAACGCATGTGTAACTGCTACTTATGAAATAATTCCTTCGTGATACGTAGAACGGAGCGTCGCGGCCGGCAAGAACTACGAGTAAATATGGGGTAAACAGCAGTGCAAGTAAAACGGGGATTTAATACATGTTAAAGTTAAGTTACCACGTGCTAAATTACGCGTACCTACATTTTTGATTAAGCTTCGTATTAAATAAATCCTAACACTGTATTCTAAATTAAAAAGATATCTAATAAACAAACAAGACTCTTTCTATCAGAATTGTATTTGGTCATAGAACCTAGTTACGCCAGCACATCAAGCTACCCGAAACTGTAAAATTTCCCCAATCAACATCGAACCATATACTTCAGAAATATAGTTGAAAATCTATTAAAGAAATTTAACAGATTTAGTAGGTAGATGTGCTAGCTTCTGTAAAATGATTTGTTGGAATGGAAATTGGTATCTTTTTTCCAACTTTGTTAGCTCTCACATCCAGTCTAATAATAGAACGTAGCTGAGATCTTAACATCGGTATGATAGACCAAGGAGCGAATCCTTATCTCACTTCCTCAACCATTTACCTCGGGTACAGTAATAATAAGAAGAAGACTTTCAGAAGACTTGTTGTCAGACTTTCTTGCTTCTGACCACCCGTAATGACTGCCAAACATGTACAAATGATAGCTGGGACCCACAAATCAGCATCTGTTCAGGCGATAATCAGAGTGAATTGGACAATTTGAGACACACATTCGTATCATTTGCATGCACTAACTTGCATATCTTTTAGACATGCAATTCAGTCGTGTTACAGTTTCAGACAGCCTAGTTATCTAGTGCATAGACAATAGAAGTGGGCGTGGCTGTCAGTAAACTCAGGTGTGAGGTAATTATGATAATGCTGGGCTCGTTTTGGTGAAATATAATAAGAATCTGTGATTGGCTGTTATCTATGCATATAATAAAATCGTAGGAAAGTCAAAACTGTACATGAAATATTTTTGAAAAAGAATATGGGGCATGATCTAGTATCGATATAGAATTTTCTTCTGTCTGTCTATGCCAAAAGTTAAAATAAAACGTAAAAAAAAACTTATGGATAATTTTAATAGCACTTAAAAAATACATTGCCGAATGAAATATTTAGTTTACAGGTCATATTTTACATTATTATAGATGCGGGTCATTTGACTTCTTCATAATAAACTACAGCTTCCACGTCTGTGCCTTCCATTCTGATTATCTGTAAAGAAAACAGACAGGTTTATTTATTGACAGAAAAATATATATCGAGGCCCCACCAGACATCTAGTCTGGTGGGGCCTCGATATATATTTTTTTTTAGACAATAGAAGTGGGCGTGGCTGTCAAACTCAGGTGTGAGCTGGTGTGAGGTAATTATAATAATGCTGGGCTCGTTTTGGTGAAATATATTTGGAATCTGTGATTGACTGTTATCTATGTATGCCTATAATAAAATCGTAGGAAAGTCAAAACTGTACATGGAATATTTTTGAAAAAGAATATTTGGGGCGTGATCTACTATCGACATAGAAGCCAAAAATAAGGTTTTTAGATTTTTTGTCTGTCTGTCTATGCCAAAAGTTAAAATAAAACGTAAAAAAAAACTTATGGATAATTTTAATAGCACTTAAAAAATACATTGCCGAATGAAATATTTAGTTTACAGGTCATATTTTACATTATTATCGATGCGGGTCATTTGACTTCTTCATAATAAACTACAGCTTCCACGTCTGTGCCTTCCATTCTGATTATCTGTAAAGAAAACAGACAGGTTTATTTATTGACAGAAAAATATATATCGAGGCCCCACCAGACTAGATAGCATAATATTAATTAAAGAAAATATTGCTCATTGGTTATATAAACCTAAATAGAAATATAAAACAAAAATAGAAAGAAATGTATTGCTTGTGAGCAAAAACACATAAGAAGCGGTGAAGGGTGGACGTTCCGGGGCTAACTTTTGTATTTTTTGACATTAAAAAAGTTTATTTCAATTCATTTCAATGTCTTTAGTGGATCATAGGTTAGGTAGGTACATAATACAGGTTTTAAATAAGTAATATATGGAATTATGGTTTATATATGGATTTCATATACCTGTGATTTTGAGTTGACCATAGTCATCTTAGTCACGTATAAATATTAATTTCACTACTCATAGAAAGTAATAACACTATATTATAACTTCACTTTACTAGTAGCATTAGACATTACGTAGTGTCTGGTCTAACCAATTATAATGGATGAATAATTCCAGACCAATTAATTATTATGAGATTAGACGCAATCTTGCGCACCTTAAGAATTTAGGTGGTAACACTGTGTTCAGAGATTGTAGTCACGTTATTATGAATGCGGTTATGTCTAGTTAGTCCGTATGAATAGGCTACTTATGTAATTTTAGACCTAGATACATGTGCTAACTAATCTTAAAGCGGAAGCAAAAGTAAGCTATCTTAATAAAACCTTATTTACGAATAATAACTTTGGTTCTACATCTTTGACAAATGAGTTTCAATCATAATAGACACTCTACGAAAATAAAATTACTGGCTGGTTTATCTAAAAAAAATGACGTGAAGCCTTTTTGCTTAAAAAAGAAACAATATTAAAAATAAATCAAATATGGCTTTTGGTATTTATTTTTGACGTGTTACGGCCAATGTTGAATTAATTTGAATTTTGACTAAAAAGGTTTCATTATTTATGAAACCGATTTGACACTTCATGTAACAAACAGACCTCTTTTAGAGGATGCGTAAGAAAATCTTTTAGGGCCAGTTTCACAGGTAACGGATAGCTACTATCTACCAGATAAATAAATAAATGGAACAGAATTTGTATGAAATTATCTACCAGAACCGGTGAAACTGGCCCTTAGTATTGTTTTTAAACTTACCATTTTAACATCGTTTTCACCGAATTCTCGCCTAAAGTATGCAACTCTGCCGTCCTTGGGTATGATGATTTGTTTCAATACGTTTTCGCTTTCCAGTGTGTATGTGATTTTAACCTTGAAAAAAATATATTCGATGATTTTTATAATATAAATAATATGTTTGAGGAAAGTTGGTGTCGTACGCAGTTATAATAGTGAAGAACGAGAAGAGGAGACTTCTTTTTTTTTTTGATGAACTGTTCGCTAAGTATTAAACTTTATTACCTAATACATAAATCAGATATTTGTGCCTCATTGTCACAATACCAAGTAAGAGTGGTAGTAAGTACCTAATAATTCAACCAATTTTTGAAGTGACTTCCAATGACATCTCGTCCTTAGCAAAATAAGTTTTTTTTAATGGGATATTATCAAATGATTCTGTCCTCCCGCTGTAGGTGCAGCTATAGGGACTACCAGAATTTTAAAATACACTTTTGTTCCTACTGAAGGTCTTAGCCTACACAAGGTAGGGGACGCGTCAACTCTTACAAAGCCTAAAGACTGCCAGTCCACTACCCCTGATATCCTTCAATATACTTTCAAAAGCCTTTCAATATCAACATACCTTAGAGCCGTCCCTCCTCTCCATCTCATGTTCCTCTCCTAACTTGAAGTCATGAGTCATGGTTCTGTTCTGCATCTCCAATGTGAAGTTGAAGGTGTTCTCGTCTATACGAGTGAAGGAGAATATTGGCGCATTGCTCGTCAGCATCTTTATAAGGTTCTCATTTGTGTCTGGAAGTGAGAGATAGATTTTTATTGTGTACATCGTATATTTCGCTTTGAATTCGAATTCAGCCCGCGTGTTCAAAATATTTCGCCTAAGTCTATATTTTATTATTATAACAAGGAACTAGACGTCCGATTTGAAAAAGTATTTCAGTATTAAATATCCCTTTTATTGAGAGAAATAGTTCCAACAGGACGCGGCTAAAATTATATATAAAAAAAATAGTGTATAAATACGCGTATGTTTCTAGTACGATGTAATACGAGTTACCCCGACGTATATCCAAAGTATGTCGCCTCTGAAAACGCAGAATTTAAATCGTTTAAACCCCGATATATTACTTTCCTCTATGGGTTAAATCGTTTATGAGCTGCGGTGCGATGCCACGTACAGAGAGACACACATAGCTTATACACACATACTTGTAACACCACTCTTTCTACTTCGGGGCTTATTTAACATGTAAGAAAAGTTAGTGTTGATGATTCCCCCGTCAAGCTTTGGGTTATTGATGTTATAAAGGCTTTGTAAAATATAGGTTCAGACGCCATCACATCAAGATACTACAATCTATTGAATTTTCTGAATAGATTTTCAACCTTATCACAACAATGAAATTTGACGATTCGATCGATTGGTAAAATTTGACAGATTTGGGTAGGTTGACCAATCTGTAAAATTTCCTTAATAGATTTTTTAACTTTATCGCTGAAGCATATGGTTCAAAGTTGATTGGGAAAAGTCAGTTTCGGGTAGCTTCATGTGTTGGCGTATGAACCTACCGCACAATACTAAGACATTATTACTTTACTAACTACAATTTTACTGTGATTATTCACTTCACTTAGTACCTACTGTTGATTTCAGTAGGTGTCATACAAAACTGGCCTATAGAGGTTGTTCGTTAGTCACAGGCCATGGATGAAGTCATGAACGGATCTCATTTCAACTACTCGAAATACAATGTAGGTTAATTTTAACTTTCCGAGAATTTGCTACTGGTAGGTAATTATTGCAAAAATATTAAATGCGGCACTAATTTTTTCTCGTTTCCATGAACGCACTTTTTTTAAATTCTGCTTAATATGTTTGAGTTTTTATGTAGGTAAAACAATGCTGAAACATAATCATTAAATGCACTAAGTCTTTTTCAAGAGATCTCTAAGCGGCCTCCCGTGACGCAGAGGCTGCAGCTGGTTATTACTCTTGGTCAGAGAATAAGCATTACCTTTTAACGTGGCAATGCTGCCAGCCTCTTGGGCACACTACTCCCAGTAGACAGCGATGGGGAGAAATTCTTCGACGCCTTTTAGTTTGTATTTCAATATTTGTATCATACTTATGTATGTGTGGTTACAATTTGGTCGCTTTAATCTCGTGGAAGGTCAAGCCCCTGCATGAAACACTAGCGATTTGTAAAGATAAAATTTAAAAATATTGTTCTTCTGTTAAGAAATTTTCGCCTGCCTGATTAAATATTAAAAAAGTATGCGATGCACGGGTTCGATACTTCACGGGTATTAAACGACCATAATGTAACAGTGTATAATTATTTGTAAATATCTACGTAATGTGTAATATTGAATAAGTAAAAAGAATTCGCGGAAAAAAATGACGGAATAATATTTAACCCACTGTAAAAAATAGAAGTAGCTTCATATTGATAAACACAACTATCTCGTACGGATTAATTTACTGTGATAAAAAGAACATTTTAATGATAAGCCTTGATACGTGACTTTATTAATAAATGATAGAACCATTTTTCTTGACGTGATTGGATCGCCAGCTAAGATTAAAAATCTAATACACTTGTCGGTACAAAGTCCGATGCAGAATAAAAATAATCGATTTCGGTCCGAAGTCCGAAAGACACACGCGTATTGATCAATCACACTCGTACATTGACACAAAGTAACACACATAAAGATATCACTCACGGGTCGCTTTAACTAATTCTTCAATATTTTCAGAGCGGACTCTTCGGTATTTTTTCCCTGAGAACGACATTTTGCAACTTTCGTGAGTACCGGACTGATGGAAATTGTATAATTTTTCGTTATCCCGTATCTAGTTTCGCTTTTGTAGCGTCATTCTGATAAGATCCTATCGAGATTATCCTATCAACACAGCTGTGTTTTGCCTACTTGAAAAATGTATAGGTTATGGTTTTTGTGTTATGGACTGTTACTCGTGACTAGTTACCTAGTCGGATAGAATTATGACCAAGATAAATCAAGGAAAGGGCAGGAATTAAAAAAATGCCACCTTTATATTATGTAGTATTTTCGATAATGGGACAAAAATATATTCGCAGGAGATTTACAGGCACTCTCCATCAAAAGAAAATCATTATTCAAAGGATTATCTTCACTCATGTGTTGTGTTGAAATACAACAGTATTTTATTGGTCTGTCCTTAAATGTATGGAGCAATGCATGGACTCGTGTTCTTCGACATGGAGTAAATAGGGCAAAGGGTTTTACAATAAGTTTATTTGGTATATGTGGTAGGTATAGACATCAAGCTACGACAATCTGTCAAATAATCTTAATAGATTTTTGAACTTTATCACTGAAGCATATGGTTCAAAGCTGAAGACAGAAGACTGAAGCAGTAGTTGCGATGGAACACTGACACAGCTGATACTTATAATTACCGAATATAAAAAATATATGTTTACGATATTGAAACGATGGTTCCTGTACAAAACCTGAGCAGTATACTTAAGCAGAGAATAGTGTTGTATATTGTAAGTTGTATGTTCATTTGGGTGACAATATCTCAGTCTGAGTGTGTGGCAAAGCCAGACTGGGTGGCTACGTGTTTCGTTTACTTCATAGCAGACATAAAATATGGTGGATTGCATAAATGGAATGTATTTATGTTCATAGGCTGCCTTTAGTAGGTACTGTCAGTATCCGAAGAAGATATTCATTTATAAATATAGGCACAACAATAGTTTCTTTTTTCGTGGGAAATTATCTGATTACCCATCCTGCTGAGGGTGCGGCTTCTCGAGTTCGTTTCGAAAATCCGGTCAAAATTGCTTTGTGTGGTTTTCACAAAAGCTACCCAAAGTCTCGAAGTTGGCAATTTATGTATATAGGTACCCGTGCATTTCAGAACAAGTAAATGACGTTTTTGCGTATAAGTGCACCTGTGTCTGCCCAAAAGCATTTGTGCACTATTATAATGTCCAGAACACCCGGCTGATTTTCTGAGTGCGAACAGCCGCCCTGGCCGACGATCGTTCTCGACGTCATAATGTAAATATGATGATTCATAACAAATATGATGTTTTGCATAATTAAAGGGATTACAACGTTGATTGTGATAAAATCCTTATGTTGAGTGGATATCAATACTTTGGGCTTGTTGTCATTGTAAATAAAGGAGTGTTGTATCAAGGACAGTTAAACTGCAGTGGTAAAATAATTTCCGCGTCATGCTACCAAAGTAAAAATTGATAAGTAGACAGAGTGCTATAGATTAAATACAGTCAGCGGCAAAAGTTTCAGTTCTTACTTGCTAAGGTTTTTTTATTGTATTTTTTAAAGAGTAGAGTTAATTGAGGTTTTATTTATTTTTACTGTATTTTTCACTGATTAGAGTTAATTGCTTTTTAATTTTGGTGTCAATGATTTTTGATTTGACAGTGATACCGTTTAATATATTCAGCAAAATTTTAGACACACAACAAGATATACTAAAGTCTATACATTTCTAATTGTAAAAAAAATGGAGGGCACAAATTCGCAGGGACATTTGAAAAAAAATATATGTAAGGATCAATATTTTTTTAACTTTTTAACGATTACTTTGATTTTCATGTGGATTTTTCCCTTGTTTCCGTTACAATCTGTACAAAAATGTACTGTATTATAAAGTATTGAGAAAAATGACTCGTGGTGAGAAGATTTTTGTCCGCGACTGTCCTTACACGTGAGTAACAGCAAATCATCACATGTCAGCAGTTCGGTTATAAATTCCATAGGAATTTGATAACAAACAGGTTCACGTTGGCTTGACATGAACAATTTTTTTGTAAGTAAAGTCTTATCCTTTCTCGTACAAATTTTTTTTACGTGGCGTCTTTAATTAAATCTCATTGAATGTTTTGGAATTCTTCTCTCTTCGTATCTACATCTAAGCCTTTTTATCGTCCCACTACTGGTCATATGCCCCCTCTAAACACACAGAATGAGTGAGTCTTTATGATCCCGCTTGGTCAATGCGTGTGACTGAATTTTAGACTTTATAGTCTAGGGGGGTTTTCTAAGAGGTTTTTCTACAAACGTAAAAACCAGTAGACAGAAGAACATGTATTACTCATACTCATAAAATGTCTGATCTTTGTGTATCATTGAAAAGAGGACAGCGACGAAAATGATTGTGACCATGATTGACAAGAGAACATTCTTCGTCATATCCCTCTATCCGGAATCTGCAATGAATGGAATGGAAGATGACGCAATGGCTGCGGGTTGCCAGAGTTACCTTGGGCCTGGCACATAAGGACCTCCAGAAAGAACATAGTGGTTTTTAGTCAGTAAGAGTGTCACTCCCTACAGCTGCCAACTTCTACGGCAGGGGTCATTTGATGTTTTCTAACGAAGGAAAGGTGATTTTGAACATTATCAGCGAATGATATAAGCTTCTTTGCTCTAGCTCACGTAGCTTCTGTATCACAGTTTGAAAAGGTAATACCTACGTGCTAACGATACGTTGATCGAATCAATTTCGAATTTTGCGAACTTTTTCGTTACGTCACACATACGAGTAAGCCTTTAAGTAATTGTAAATTGCGTTGTCATAGAAATAAGTAATGATTATCTTAAGCATATCATTGGCGACTTTTCAGAACTAGATCGCGTTGGTTTTGTTTTTCGGATCACTTTTTAAGGCGTAATGGTGAATCATCGTTATCGTAACTTCGTTATCATTACGTCAATCGTTACAGATACCTACTTATGTACGGAATATCTTCGCACTCTCTATTCCCCCACTCTCATAGTCCTCAGGGACGGCAAATCGACATAACCACAGAGAGATCAGGCGCAGGACCAACATTTAAGTGCTCTCCGATACACGGGTGTATCAATCACCACCTTCTAAACTTTGGGTTACCTTATGAAAGTTTCTTAAAACCCACAAAGCGATGTCAGCCCGACCCGGTAATAGAACCCGAGACCCCGTGCACAGCAGACGTTCTCTGCGGCTACTAAACCAAACATATGTAGTAAGATGTTTGCCAAAGATCCATGCCAATCACATATTCGTATGGTTCGATTGCTATGGTCAAGTAAAGCGCAAGCATCGTGGCAGATTGCCAAAACTTCACACTACCTACTTCGCAATACTTATTTATTGCACTCTTGCACCGAGGGACAGTTTATTGCATTATTATTAGTAATAATGTCATTGCAATAAAAAAGGGATTACTTTTGCTGAATTTAAAGTGCTTTTATCAAAAAAATGCCGGAATAAAGGTCTGTAGAAGGTACATTGCATGGTTTGTCATTCATCATCATCACAGCCTTTTTATCGTCCCACTGCTGGGCACAGGCTTTCTCTTCCATGCAGAAGGATTGAGCGTTAATCACCACACTTGCTCAATGCGGGTTGGTGATTTCTTTTTCTTTCACAGAAAAATATACTTATAGATTTTTTATTTAAAGGTTTCATAAAATGGCGCTCGATGATTCTATATTTAAAAACGGTTAGATCACAGCAATACCGTTAATGAACAATATCCTGTTCTTTTTTCAAGTATTTAGATCACAGCGATTATTGGCTGAAGCTGAGTACCTATAACATTATTGCTCAGGCGCAGCGTCATGTAATGTCAGGGTCAAAGATATGATCGCGGACCGGAACTAATATTGTTTTGAAAATCCCGTGAACTTAAACATACATTACAAAAGTGAATCATCATTTCCCAAGCCATTTCCCAACCAAGTTGGGGTCGGCTTCCAGTCTAACCTGATTCGGCTGAGTACCAGTATTTTACAAGGAGCGACTGCCTATTTGACTTCCTCAACCCAGTTACCCGGGCAACCCAATACCTCTTGGTTAGAATGGCGTCAGACTTACTGGCTTCTGACTACCCGTAACGACAGTTTAACGTGCCATCCGAAACACAGTCATTGGTGTCTAAGAAATATGTACTTAAAAAGTACATACAAACTTAGAAAAGTTGCATTGGTACTTGCCCGACCTGGAATCGAACCCACGCCCTCATACTTGAGAGGTTGGGTCTTTAACTACTAAGCTCTTTAACCATAGATTCCTATTATTAGACCTTATTATAACAGTTTATTCATAGAGACTTTAAAGTAGATGTTATTTAAGGTACCTGCGTTTGATTGGGTTAGTGATTTTTAATATTAATTTAGGCTCTTGCAAACAACCGTAAAAAAATAGATATAAATTAACTTTGCTTGTGAAAATACCGCTCACTTGACTGTTTCCGAACATATACCTAATTGGTAGTTACAAGTACAGACGCCATCACATCAGGCTACTACAATCTGTCAAAATACCTTACTAGATTTTCAACTTTATCGCAAAGCATTATGGTTTAAAATTGAATGGGAAAATTTGACAGTTTCGGGTAGCCTGATGTGCTGGCGTCTGTACTATAATAAAATTACGCTATACATACAATTATACATCATGATATTATCAGATTTCGTGTTAGATATTACGCAGATGCTGAACGTACCTTATTTCGAACAATGGCCGAACATCGGCATAAAGTTGCTTATTCTCAAGTTGCACGGAAACATTGACAAGTAAAACAATAGATATTCTTCGTGTACTTTTGCTTTGTTTTCCGTGAATCTATTGTAATTAATGCGTGTTATTAATTTTTGGACTGGCGTGCTGTGATCGTTATGAATTAACTTGCTTGCTAAGAGGACGTTTTACCTTATGTCAAATTATTTGTAGATTTCAAAGAGTTCCTACCTTATTAGTTACCTTAACGTATTAATTAGTCCTTGTTAGATTTTACAATCAATGAAATGGTGTCGACTATTTATGTTTTTACTTTTGTGTTTGTTTTGATTTTCGGTTTCCATGTTAATTAGTGTTGTAATAGGTGTTGCACCGTTTTAATTAACTATAAATAAAATAAATAAATTTAGGCTAGGTTTAATCCATGATCATGTTGGACAAAGTTTATGGTCTAAACTTAACACTAAACCCGGTAGGTACTTTATAAACCACGTTTTATAATAAGGTGGTTTTAGTTTTGATTGGAGTATCAAAACGAGCTAGTAACTACATGATTATTGTTACTTCAATGGATAATGGGAGCCTTTACTATAATGGTCAATTTTAACGCTTATTATAAATTAAAAAAAATCAAAAGCCATTAATAACTCTTATCACAAAGTGGCAATGTCATAGTAGCCGACAGTTTACAGCCAGAAGATTTATTCATTGTCCTGACAGGCTCTTAACCTGAGCCTCCATCAGTCATTGTAATATGACACACGACGGCATACCGGTGACGAATGGTACGTAACAGCATTGCTGGTGCGCCGTCCCGCGGGCTCGCAGTGAGCGCGCGACCTTGCTGCCACCGCCGCCAGGGCGGGGGCGCCTATGACTGCGGCCGGCCTGCGCCACTCCGCCACTCGTACTGTGCTAACGATACGACCAACGCGCTTCCAAACTCATAATTCGAATTTTCAAAATACGACGCGTTCGGAATGACAGTTTGATTTTTTAAATCATGTGGCTTTGGTTAGTACTTGTCGCCGCCTCCGCGGTGCTGTCGGGCGTCGAGAGCGCAGGCGCCGGTGCCGCCCGCCTCGTCTGCTACGTGGAAAGCGCGCGCGCTATCGACGGATTTTCCGAGTGTACACATCTCGTTTACGCGGGCGACGCGAGGGGCGATAAGCTCGACGCTCTACTGAAGGACTTCAAGAAGAACAACCCTAGGCTGAAAATTATACTGAGAGTGTCCGAAGTTGATAAGGTAAGTTACGGAGTACCTACAAAATTTTCGTTAACAAATCTAAACACGTGCGAAAACGTTTAAGTATTACATAGAGCTAATTACTTTTTTACCGATTCGTTAAGCACCGCTTCCGAGTCCTGTTGCCCATATTGATGAGGTCTAAATGTATTCTTTTGTTAGAGTGACGAGTGAGTAGTATTCGCGAGGTGAAGAAAGTCTACAAGCAATACAAATGTGTGGATACTAAGAGCTCATTGTTTCGTAATCACACGCTAATTGTCGGACTTGTTAACTACAGTTTGGGAAGTGGAGCGTGCTTTATGTAAAGATCCGATATCCTTCTTCACGATTTTCCTTCGTGCGTAGGGTTTTGAAGATCTTACCTACTAAAATCTTTCTTTATTCAACAACTTTCAGATATAAACTTTTGTCACTAGATGATCTTTTAAAAACAGATTTATTTTTCGAGATTATTTCTTTCGATAGGTAAGTCACGAAATAGCTTAATTAGGAACTCGATATGTGGATAATAGCTACTCGTAATCAGTGTGTATTGATATAATTTAGCGAATTAAAAATAACGACAAATATTACCCATATGAAATAAATCAATATTAAAAATAACGTCAAAAAACAAAACTACATTCTAAATTTGAACTAAAGTGACGTCCAAAAAGGCGTGAACACGTTCTACTTATAAATTTTAATAGAGGAAAACCATAGAGCACTAGTTTTAGCGGAAACTTGAAAAAGGTTTTACGCCGGTCTAGCTTGGGTGTGGCCATTGCTAACGTGTACTAATATAATTAAATTATATTTGTTCTCACGGTTAGTGTTATGTATAACTAATGAATAATTAATGGTTAGATGACATGATATCATTGTGGCGGGACACTGTTTAAGATTATAACACGGTTGACTCATATTTGTTATTATCTGTCATGACAAACTAACGATTGCTGTCATTTGTTGTTTGTAAATGATGCTGACTGACGATGCTGCAGAGATTTATTATAACAATTAAATCATCTATTTTTCTTTGAATAGAACAATTTGTTACCTGCACAGTTTGTTATTAGATTGTATACGTATTGTATTAAATGGTTTAGTTAGCCAAAAGCCGAGACAATGTATGAAATAACGAACGTTATCTAATTCATTGAGATTTAGCATGTCACAGAACAAATTTTATTCTATAGGTAATGTCTCCAGTATTCTTAATTGTCCTTTTTGAGACCAAAGAACTAGCTCGTCTCCTATCATGCTCTAATGACAAGCGGCCCTAAGCGGCTATAGTAAGGCTTTTAAATATCGGTTAAATTCTATTTTCACATGACCTAAATTAGTCAAAAATTAACACAAACAACTTATTTCTTACATCAGATGGTGTAAGAATTAAAGTAACCCAAGTTCTCGAACAACCTTTGTAAACACACAGTTTCAAAAATAACCCGATATACCTGTCAAGTGATATGGCCGACTTGACCTTACGCAAGACGTTTTCAGTGAAATTACTCTTGTATTTGGAGCACGGTGTTACCACCATTACGTGGAAACTGGTTGGCGAGTTAAGGTGCCATCTCTTCACGGTACGGAATGAGATAATCTTAAATAGCGTTCATGTTTCTGCCGATAGATATTATATTTCAAATATGATCTAATCCTCTTTCATCGCATCCACATGTTACATTACCTACTTGATTACGAAGTTGTTAAGAATTGTGTAACCCTCTACGAGAAATGTAACAGTATTAAACCGGTTTGATAATTAAGCAATTGTCACCCTCTAAACAATCGCACATCGTCACTCAACAAGCTACCAGTCATCGTCACAATTTACCCGTCGTATTTTTGCGGATTTTTTCTGCATGGAAACGTCACCTTAAATCTGTCGGCGTTGACGGGGAGGTGACGTCATGCAAACGAGTGCGTTCTCACGTCCGCGACCTCGGGCCCAGCGCAGTAGGCTGCAAACTGCATCTGCAATGACGCAGTAATATTGGGATACTGTCGAATATCCAATTGAGACAGAGGATTTAAAAGGGGGAAGGCGTTTCTCTTTAAGATAAAGAGAAACGACTTCTCTTGTCCCTTTCCTTCCAATAAGAATTCAGAAAGTGGAAAGCTTAATTTGTCTTCAGTAGGTATAAAGAGACGTAAGCTTGTGTGAAAAGAGGCTTTCGACATACAAAAACTGATTTACCAGATAACAATGTTCAGATCGCAATATAGATTGCCAGGAAAAATAAAAATGTACATTTATGGATGTAAGATTTAAAAAATTACCGTAAACCATAATCGGATTGGTGTTACATTATCTTAAAGACTTGACTGATTGCAAGCATACTTTTTGGATCACCTGCGCAAAGGTTGAGCCGAACTTGGTGTGATAATTTTCTTTAAATGTGGCCAGTTACGTGCAAAGTTCACGGTGGCCATTTACGAATGAGTATTTCCTTAAAAGCAATTAGCAGTTCCAAGTTTAAAATTCTTTATTAGGTCCGTCTGTAGAATTCGTACATGAAAGACGCGAAGATAATAAAAGATAGTAGGAACGTAATTCTGAATATCAAATCTCACTAATAATTGTAATATTTTGGTTGCGTTCGTAATTCATAATCGTGATTATCAGAAAATTACAGATGAACAAGTGATTGATGCCTAGACAATAGAAAAGTCAGGAAGGTTTTAAATTAATTTATAATGTTACATTAACATAATTTAAAATCAGAACCGCTCATTGGTATCAACAATAACTTCGGAAATAAAGAATCGGTATACTGCACGAATAAAACGCACGATTGCACTATAAAATGCACGATTACTTTAAAAGCTTCCTAATTTAAATTTCAGTATCGTCAGGCACGTACTTGCATAGAGAAGTCCATAATTAACTTCTGTTACAAGTATCGAGGCTAATAACACATTACGTAAAAGTCGATACGTCGGAAATATATTTAAAAAGGCCACGGTTAATGTAAGGGTATTAATTTCGATGACATCATACATGAAATATGATTGGATATTATTATGAAGGGTTATTCTTAACCTACTTATAACTGTCTGATTTTTAATTTGGTTTTTGAGTAGTTTTTGAGTGGTCTTGGGTGAAATTGTTATTCCTCTTGGTATTAAACGAGCTTAGAGATGTACCATGTCAAAAATAATTTAGTCGATTATACTTTTAATTAAATATCAATTTTTAAATACTGTCCATTTTATTCAAATTACTATCGAATTCAGTCTATTAATTCTAATTTTAATTTTAAATACTATCGAATTCAAACATTTATGAATTATATTTCACACGCAGCTTGCAATAGAGATGAAGATACATTATTATTTTTAACACTATTTGGTTTTGCGACAAAAGAGATTTCCTTGATAAAGTTTGGTCGTCTTTTTAGATCATAGTTTTATAACAATAGTATACATAAGATATAATCATGGTTTTCCTTTCATTGGCAGTTACCTTTCGCCGGTGATAACGATCTAGTTTCACTTTCGTTAGTTATCTAAGGAGTTTAACACATACTTTTGTGTTATAACGCGATAGGAAAGCAAACGGGTAAGTTCTGGTTGGAGAATATTGTCCGATGTAAGGTAATACTTATTTGTTGAGATAATAATGGAGTCCAGACCAATTTTCGGATGCGGCGGCCGTATTAGAAGAGATCAGTCGGCTGCAGAGGAAATATTATAGTGCACAAGCATTCGCGCAGATACAGGTGCTCCCTCTATTCCTTCATTCACATAGTCAGGTGGGACGACAATCCGACAAGACCGGAGAAACGTATTATACATAACTCCTTAGAAGAGATTAGCCAGCTGCGCGGGACATATTATAGTGCACAAGCATTTTCGCAGATACAGGTGCACTCTCTATTCCTTCATTCTCATAGTCAGATGGGACGGCAATCCGACACGACCGAAGAGAGATCAGACACAGGACCGATATTTACGTGCTCTCCGATGCACGGGTGTATCTTCCAGACTCCGGCCGGGCTGCTTTATAAAGTCTCTTAAGACCCACAAAGCGATTTCGGCCCGACCCAACACGTAGTATTCTTATCTCATTCTTATTTGTTAAATAATTTATTTAATAGTTTATGGGATATGAAGAACAAAAAGATACTGCTTATACCTTAAGAAATCTCTTATGTAACTATGTGTTCTTTGTGACTAAACTTCAACCACATCCCGTGGGAACCTCCCACCTAGAGTAAAAGTCTATAGCTTTTAGCATTAAGCCTATCTCCGTCTACCACCTCAATCGATTCGGCTGTTTCAATTTACTTTTCCAACAATATAAGGCTTTTTAGATAATTTTATTTAGATTTTTTAAATCTTTCACCCGCTCATTTTCCGTTCACATGTTTTTAAAACCATCATCTACGCATTTGCCTGTATTTTTTAGCCACGCAGTGTACTTTACGAATCGAGCGATTGCAAACCAAGCGTAGATGTCCAGTGGGCGTTCTACTTGACTTGTCAATGTCCCAAGGCGCCACCAACTTGCTTCTGACTCGCATACTTGCGCTAGTTACTGGCTGGTCCAGTTTGGGGACTCATTAATATATCTTATGCAAATCGTTTTGGATATATTTTAGTATGCTTTAGTTAGGGTTTGATTGATGACTCCTTTATTATCAGAGTGTTGCGTCGTGATAATGATCCTTTATATACATAGGTATTATACTAGCTCCAGCCACCGGTTTCACCCGTGTCCTGTGGGAACTGAAAAGCATTTTATAACGAGTCGACTAGTTCCTGAATTTAGCGAGTTCAAGCGGAGCAAATCCCTATTAGTTTAAACATGGCTATAAAGAGAAAGGGTTGGTTTAGCTTTAAAAGTAACAAGTTTGAAAGCTAAAGCCCCCTTATAATAAAACGTAGTTTTGAAAAGTACTGGCTTTAGTACTAGATTTAGGCCATTAACTTTGTTCAAGAAGACGGTTTAAAGCTAGCACTAAACGCGATACTTTTCTTAGACCACGTTGTTCAGGCAAAGTGTTTCAATGCTTGAATTTTGTCAAGTCTTTTAATAATGGGCAATTTATTTAGGTATGTCAATTACACGTTACATATATTAAAACAAATAATCCAGTTGCAAAAACCACATTAAACCAGAACCTTATTTGTAAAAGTTATCAAGATTAAATATCGCATTGTTAAGACATTTATACGTTTATCATGTGAGCGAGTTTGCAATCTCATTCGTTCGTGAATGTCAGAATGAATCATAGACCATTGACCTTGAAGTGACAGATCAGGTCAAGGGCGCCCGACATATATTGGCCATTGTCAATTTTGACAGGTATGTCAACTTTTGAGTTTGGAATGCAGAAAGCGCGTTGACAACTGGTATAGTGTCATTGTTTGCGTGATGTGCAGATTTAGGTATGTAGGTACATATATCTAGTTTCTCAAACACCTTTGTTGCGTAATGATTTGAATGTAATATCGTTAATTTATTAATGGGAACTTAAAAAAAAGGATTTTCTGTTACCAAGCTAACAGTCTCCAGCAAAGTTATTTTCTTTCGAAAAAAAAAATTATAAAATACTTAGCGTTTAAGTTAAACATTCGGCATAGGTATGCTATACATATTAAGATGATCACCATATTTCTGACTTTTAGTCTTGAAAAGTTCTCAAGGGCAGGTTATGGTATGTAAGTACAGATGTGCCATCAATTTCATGTCTTGCGACATATATTTTGTAGTATTTTTTTAGCCTTTACCGTTACCGAGGAAGGCAAGGATTTTCTCACGGTATTTTCCTCCAAGACCTTACATGGTTCCACGCAGATTCCTAAAATATTTATGTGTCGCATTAACAGTAAATAATTGTACCTATGACATCATGGCAACGTGTACCACATATCGTCATATGTCAAGCCTTTTGAGAGGATACGGCGACGTCCCTTTCGTACCAACATAACAAACTTGTGAAGGAACTTGAATCATAGAGTTCATGAGATCTCCATTCCGTTATCATGCCTAAGCGCTGCTTTTTTATCGAGGCTCTTTTTTACTTAATTGAATTGACCTAATCACTGGTCACTACACAAAAAGAATAAAAAATTCCAATAGCTTTTCCATTAAAACTATAATGAGAGATATTATTTTAAGATGCTTTACCAAATTAATATCATTATAGGATTTTATTTTTGACCTAGTCAACTACCCAATTATCAGATTCTGATTTTCATTCCATGAGATGGACGAATGAACATAACTTAGTATTTAATTGGAGTCTGTATGTCGCTTCTTATTTTACCAACTAGGTACGTGGCTATCCATTAGTAGATCGGATGACACATCGTGTATTCCTGTTATCTTTCAGGTGAAAAACAGACAAATATAAGATAAGGCGGACTTGAAACACGTAGCCGATATCACGGATAAGTAAGTACATATGCCAGTACTTCCTTAATGGATTTTCAACTTTATCGCTGAAGCATAAAGTTCAAAGTTCATTGGGAAGATTTGACAGTTTCATGATAGCTTGATGTGCTGGCATCTGTACCTACTTAAATATATTTTACGGTTACAAGTCTTCAGAAAGATATTTCCTATAGATAAAGTAGATTTAACTTGTCTACGTTTAGTTTATATTTTAGTGCGTACATAGATAAGTGTGTTGACGTATGTATGTACATTTTGGAGCTCGTGACTAAGAAATAGTACGCACGTGTCGATCCAGCGATGGTTAAGCAACGTTGGGCGCGGTCAGTCCTTGGATGGGTGATCTAGTTATGATGGGTTATATTGGTTGTCATTTGAATATGTTTGGCAGACATTACGAATAGGAAATCAGAAGCCAGAAAGTCGGACAACCAATCTTACCAAGGGGAATCGGGATGCCTCGGTAACTGGGTTGAGGTTGGCAAAAGGTTAACGCAGGAATCGAACCGAAGACCCCGAGCTCAGTAGTCGCGCTATTCAATTACTAGACCCGACGAGGTAGTCAAGACCGTATCATCATCCTCCTGCCCTTATCCCAAGTTTTATTTGGGGTCGGCGCAGCATGTTTTTGTCTTCCACGCTCTTCTATCTGCCATCATCTCACAAGAAGAATGTATCTTCAGTAGTCAAGACCGTTTATTTTACAAAAAAACGCAATACTTTTGTTGTAAGTTTTGACCTCAGCTGTTGTATATATCGTAACTGCGAAACGAGGCACTGACACTTCTTTTGTTTTAAACAGAAAAAGAAAACAAAATGACCATAGTAAGCGTTTCCTTTAATGACGACATCTGTGAACTGAGGGCCTAATAGGGTTTTTAACTGTCGCTAATAGAAAAGTTTTACATGTGAAATGAGAGCTTGCGAAAATGTAAGTTAGTCTTCAATAGGTCACTGAAATGTATGAATATTCTGAAATTCCAACCTTTTGGTATTGCGTCAGTTGGTTGCAAAGGAAATTAAAACTTTCCTAGCGAGAATAATAACAATTACACATTAGGGAATGCATCGTTATCACGCTTCGAACAAATTATCACGCTAATATATGCTCGTAAAAGCGAAAGTTTGTGGGTGTGTTTCTTACCTCTTCACGCCCAAACGGCTGAACGGATTTTGACGAAACTTGGTTGTAATATAGCTTATACATCAGGATAACATATGGGCTACTTTTTATTCGGGTGCGGGAAGTCCTTCCGTCAGCCTCAGCGGGAGCTTGTCTTCAATAAGATCATTATTAAATTGCAACAGAATGGCGGTATTGAGTGACCAATTCTGAATGCATTTACTAAGGCTAAGGGTCAGTTTCACCGGTTCCGGATTACCACTATAGATATTTTCATTGTTATGATATTACATTAATGGCCAGTTTCACAATGTCAGAATAAATTCGAAAATGGAACAGAATTTGTATGAAATTATCTGCCAAAAAACTATCTGGAACTTATCCGGAATCGGTGAAACTGGCCGTAAGCCTGTTTTATTCCATTTTTAAAATCTCGATTATTTCAAAAAAAAAATGGCGCCAGCAACCAGTATGGGACGATGGAAATAATCAGTGAAGTGAGGTGTGAGAGTAATTCGACACGGGTGGTGTGCTACAGTCTCGGATACTGTTACAGACATGTGACGAGCTGATAGTAGCTACGTGCTACCTGACATAGGGTAAATACACAAGCGGAAGTGTAAATCAGGCTAGTTTTGAGAACACGTAGGTCCAGTCATGATCAATAGAAAGTATTCACTTGAAAAATTTAAAATTTTATTTTAATTTCTTCGTAAAATAATGCTTCATAGTTTGAGTGGAGACCTATTTTGGACTACTGTGGCTTCCAAAATACTTATCAGCCTTTTTTATCGCCCCACTGCTGGGCACAGGCCTCCTCTCAGAAAGAGAGGGATTGAGCTTTAATCCAAATACTATGCTACTAAAACGTTGAACTTAGGACGAATACTCCTGAACATAGGCCTCCCCTTTAGATCCCCACATATACCGGTTGGAAGCAACCTGCATCCAGCGTCTTCTGGCGACCTTTATAAGGGTCTGTCCATCTTGTTGGTGGACGTTCTACGCTGCGCTTGCTAGTTAATTAATATACACAAAAAAAAAATAAGATAAAATCCTATAACCCAGTGCAGCAGAGTCTGTCAATCAATCAGTCACGTTACCGTTGCATAACTATAGATTAATATGTTAAAATTATTAATAAATAAACTACTAGGTACGTTAAATTATGATGCACAATTATAATATCCGCCTCGAAAATCCTTGTGGCGCCAATCATTTTAAGATTCAAGAATATGTCTACCACAAATCAGCATATTGATACTTCAATTAAATTTTCAATAACCATTCGCAAAGATTAATTGCACCCCACATACTCACGGTGTATGCAAATCATGTGCAGATAAACTTAAATTCGACGCAAGGATCAGTGAAAGGTTGATCAAACGAGTCACGATTGGCCGACTGCCCGCCATTAGCGTATCGCCGACATTGAATTCTGAACTTATCTAGTTCATTTGTGGGCTGTTTTTATTTGCTGAACGGCCTTTATTACTGCGGCAACTGGACCTGTCAGAATATTTAGATTTTATAATTTTAGCTTAAGGTGTGGTAAATCAAGGTTTGATGTTGGCATAACGGGTTGTTGCCTTTGCGTGCCGAGGTGTTGTCTTTGGTGGTTTGGAAAAGGAGGTTTGATCTAAATGTTAAAATATTTATGGTCAAAATAATACGATTTCATGTAGGCAGTAGAAATAAGTTCGCCAACATATGTACTAGTGGGCGGAATCCTCAAAGCTTTTAAGTTTAGTCCACTTAACATATCAAAGTCATGTCAAGAAGACAGTTTTTGCGTCTCAATTTATTTGAAAGCCTCATTACGATAAAATGGTGTCAATAGCCTGACAGATATAGGGTACATAAATGTCAGTAAATCTTACAATTTACGGTCCTTACCGTTGTGCAAGTTATCGACATGGTCTTAATATCTGCGCAAGCGCCGGTCTATAGGAGGCAAGTGTTGTTTTATTTCGCTTTATGGGTGGTTACACAATTATGGCCGACATAATTGTGTCATACCCACGTGGTTTTTTTTAAGTTGCGTATTTGACATCGATAATTTTAAGACAAGTTGTTATTTAAGTAAGTTTAATGACTAAACCGTCATTTTTGGTCACATCTATAAGTGATTAATTGTGATTTCGTAACTGATATCGGTACCGGAAAATAATGCGTAGTTAGTTAATTATTTATAAAGATTGTTGAAATTATAGAAAGAAGATTATTTTTTCCAAAAAATGAAATGTATGTATATTTCATTATATATATTTACTATATGTTTTATTAAGATACATATTTTATAATGAAAGTAGCTTCCTCCCTTATTTCATGTATTATTATGTAAAAAAATATGGGTGACTCATGACTAATTTTTTTAATAATTTTCTTTAGTGAATTTTTTTATTATACTACATGCATATAAACTTAACAACCGAAATGTAAGAAAATGTGAGAAATATTCGCAGATACAGAAACAGACGTTACCTCTTCAGAAAGATAACGTCATTTGTTCTTGAGATAATTCCTGTGTCAGCCTTATTTTCTATAAATCTATAATTGTATCACTAGATACATATACCTACATATTATCTCGTATGTAGTGCGAGATTGCGTGATAAAAGGGTCCGTACATTACAACAATGCATATTCATATGAACATAAATCAAAGGCTTTATGCGCAAGCGCACATAATGACCGCGCCCTGTGCAACTGCCCTTTCGATATGTAGAGCTGTTGTGGAATATTTGTTATACGTAATATTGATAATATTATCTTATAAAGACTTTATTTTATAAATACTTTGTACACACAATCTGTAAAATACCTACCCTTAATAGATTTTCGACATTATCGCTGAAGCAAAGTTGATTGAGAAAATTTGACAGTATCGGGTAGATTGATGTACTGGCGACTGTATATGCTCCTTAAAGGTATTTCAGATTTTGGGTTGCGAGTTGTTCGCATGATTAACCGTGGCCCTGGTACACAGGGACCTCCAGAAGGAACATAGTGGGTTTTAGTAAGAGTCTGACACTCCCTCCAGCTGCACCCTCAGCTGGTTGGGTCATTTGATGATTTCCCACGAAAAAAGGTACTTAAGGTCGCAATTAGGAGTATAATTACTGGACAGCTTATCAGCTTATTTTAGAGGCGTTGCAAAAAAGGGCTAAACACTTATCATAAGTTGCATCATTTTTTTATGGAATAATTCATTTGTTTTTTAATTTAGGTCAATTGTCTATAAAATTTCCTATTGTCTTAGGGCCAGTTTCACAATGTCCGAATAGCCACTATCTACCGAATAAATAAAAAAAATAAGTATTTGTATGAAATTATCTACTAAATAAACTTACCTACTGGAACTTACCTAACCACCTACGTATAGGAGGGTAGTGAAATGGGCCTTTAGATACATCGAAAAAAAAAACCGGCCAACTGCGAGTCGGGCTCGCGCACGAAGGGTTCCGTACCATTATTTATAAAACGGACAAAAAATCATGTTTGTTGTATGGGAGACCCCTCAAAAATATTAATTTAATTTTAATATTTAGTATAATAATTTTAAAGTAAGTAATACATTCCATATTCTGTGAATATTTCAAGCATCTACCTGTTGCCGTTATCGATGTCGAGCAAAAATGAACAAAAAAATCACGTTTGTTGTATGGGAGCCCCCAAAATATTTATTTTATTCTAGTTATCAGTTTTTTTTTGTTATAGCGGCAACAGAAATACATCATCTGTGAAAATTTCAACTCTCTAACTATCACGGTTCATGAGATACAGCCTGGTGACGGACGGCCGGACGGACAGAGGAGCGAAAACAATAGGGTTCATTTTTACCCTTTGGGTACGGAACCCTAAAAACATGTATTTAAATGTAACGGTGTATAATATAATGAAATCCTAATAAATAACTCTGAAAATCTAATACGTATGCAATTATTATTTTACATTATGGACCCTACGTACGTGTAACTAACATTCAGTTTTCTCATCGTATAATTTGTATATAAAATTGGTTCATTTATATGATCGCTTATTGCATCCGCTGACAACCACAGTGTTATGTTATTATTAATAATAAATGAACTGGTCCAATGTACTTTACATATCAAACGTAACACTTTACCTATATCCATTTTAATAAAAGTTATTAAACCGGACTGTTAACCTAAGCTCTATTATGATATAAGTAGGTAAGCGGTGACGTCAGAAAATGTCCTGACTTCCAATGCTTATATGTTGTTTAAAAGTACAGACACCAGCACATCACGCTACTGTCTTTCCTTAATAGATTTTCAACTTTATCGCTGAAGCGTATGGTACAAAGTTGATTAGGAAAATTTTACAGTTTCGGGTGGCAGTAGCTTGCTTGATATAGTTGAGTTTTTACATCCCTCGTAAAAAGATTCTTAGCTGTCGCATTAGGGTAAACCCTGTAAGTATAGTTAAAGGTTTTTAAATAAATAAAAAAAAAAATAAAAAAAAAAGATTTACACGAAGATAATACCTATTTAATTTCAATAAAATATAACTTTCATTTTAAGATAAAGATTCTATTTACTGTTAAATACCTGATCTCCAATATTTTTGCATTGATTACAATTATATTAGTAAATAACATCTAAAAACATAACCACATTTACCGGGGAGTTTGTTCCACCATTTCTTCTTCCCAGCGATAACACATGGTAAGTGGTGAAGGGCGGGCGTTTTTGGGGCTGTCTTTTGTAGAATTTACCTTCAAAAAGTGCTGATTTTCAGTCTACTTTGAAATGATGACTTTTTATCTTATCTTATATTTTATAAATTAGTATTCCAAATCGTGCATCCAAGCCTAGCCTACGCCGTCAAAACCTAGACAGCTCAGAAGCCTTAGAATTGCGATGATGACTAGGTCTAAAACAAAATACATTATCATATTCATTTTGTAAAGCATCTTAAATTAACGTCAGTTTAATTTATCGTTTTGAACCGAAAATTATTTCCAATTTTTTATTTGATAATATAAACGAAACAAGTAAACGGCTTGACGTGAAAAATCTGTGACGTCAAATTTCAGTATTTTCATACAAATTATATGCAAAGTAACCGTTTTTGACAGTTCAATAAAAGTAATGAATTTGACTAGTTGTCATCTACCGTATTTAATACAAGACATTTCAGTCCTCATAAATTCAATTCTAAACACCAATAAACTATGTATATACTTAGGCTCTAAATCTTATACACACTTAAATAATCGTGTATGATAATAACAGAATGAGATCAATTCACACCTAATGTCAGTATGCGCATAAATTATCATTATAATGAACCTTATTTCTAAAGGCATAAGGACGGTATTGTCTGTTACAGGGCCCATATTACCCTTTCACACTGATTATGCCGCAATTAGTTGCAATGTCATTGGCGTTGTTTATGCTCCGGTAAGTCGGTTAGCTATTATGAAGGCGGTATGGGATGACAAGTTTTAGAGCTTGCTACTTTCAAAAATAAATACCTACATGAAATGTAACGAAATTTTTAATGGACGAATCTCCTCTTCTTCTCTCCCATTTTTGCGTCCTGTTACCATTTTCGGAAACATTTGATAAGCAATAAAATATTTAGTAAGGTCCGGTTGTTCGTACATTACAGTAAAGTCTTCTTCTTCCTGCCCGGTTCCTAATTCTATTTGGGGTCGGCGCAATGTGTTTTCCTCTTCCAGTCATTTCTGTTAGACGTCGTACTAATATCCACTCCCTTCTCAATCCTCTCTTCTTTGGTCTACCTCTATCTCTCAGTATATTCACATTCATACTTAAGAAACGCTTTGTAGCATGTGTCTCACATGTAAAATATTTCATTAAGTGAAAGTAAGAATTTTACTGTTTTCAATTTTGACCACGGTTAAAAATAATGTCGGTTATCATCGCATTCAGTTGCCCAGAAATATTTTACCCGGTGGTTAAAGACGAGGTTTGAAAGTCAGATGAAGTTGAAAGTCTTCCCAATTTCTTGTACCTTCCTTTAATTTTCGATGGGAAATAATTTTTTACATCGGTTATTTGACCGCTCGTTAAAAAAAAACTGATCATTGAACAATGCCATTTTAAAATCGTCCCTCGGTTAATTTTACTTAAACCAAAACTTTCCTAACCCTTGACGTAACCGAGCTTCGAGCAACCGGACCTCAGTGTTGAATACACATCAAACACGTTTAAATTAAGCTAGATCGGTATCCATCGATCACTATTTTTATGTAATAAATTCATATTATCGAGCTTTCAATAATTATGTAACCAATCAAGATGTTTTTCCTTCTAAGGACAAACCACTCATAAATTAACAACATATATTGAAATATTAGATATATTTCTGACACTCTAAGATACCATGCAATTTCGTAAGCCGTGTGCGAAATAATCGTTATGATCATATGACCAAAGATTGATCAGTCAGGCCTATAATTCGAAGCAGATTGATCAATCAGCCCAAACTAGTTGACATTTTGTTTTACAGTTATCTATATTTAAATTGGTTTAATCGTTTCATTTCGTTTAAAGTATTAGGCTTGGGTAATATTTTATGCCTTCACAGGTGGCTAAGCGGAGTTTATAGTCAGTCGAGTTAGGAAACGTCTAGCAATAAGTTTGAGCAAAACTGGGTTATCAATAAAACCATCGTTTGTAGGGCTTTTGAACGTGCGTGTTATAATGTAAGACTAAATTATTAGTTTCACACCTTATACATATATACTTTCCTGGTATTATAATTTTGTTCGAGATGTTATCATGTCATTCAGAACGAACTATTTATAAGATAGCAATCATTACATTGATCATTTTTAAATCTAGTCTATAAAGCTGACCAGTTCATTTGTTGGATTAAACGCGCTTATGTCGGGTACTGAACCTATAAAAAAAAGATCTTCCAGTGTAGAAAGCGCGCAGTGTATTATCTAGGTGCGCCTAATAGTTCGCACTAGACGCGGGTAAAACCGCTATCTAAAACTAGTAAGATATAAGCAACTTTAAGGTTGAACAAAAACAGAGGAGGCAATCTAGTTGACAAATGACGAGCAACATTATTCCAAATTTACAAAATGATTCATGAAACAAATGACTAACAGACACGATTGAAGGACTATATTTGACCACTATTATGTTAACGAGGAAACATATACAATTGGATTGTGACGTCACACGTTTTGTCCACGGTAGATACTTAAGAAGATTTTAAGATTTTACGAGAGACCGTTTATATGTTATACCAGATGTTTTTGTTGTGCTCAATCGTATTTTTGAAAAGTTGTAAAAAACCGACAGCATAAAAAACTAGTTGTTATGAGCAGTCAGAATCCTGAATGTCTTTTTAGTGGGAAATCATCAAATGATCCCGCTGAGGGTGCAACTGGAGGGAGTGTCAGACTCTTACTGATTAAATCCCACTATGTTCCTTCTGGAGGTCCCTGTGTGCTAGGGACAATGTAACTCTTGCGAATAACCCTCGGACCTTGGACACCCTAAGGTGCCCCTCCGAAGTCTGACAACTACTCTTACTACGGGGTATTTTATTGCCCAGATAGCTAGGCTCAATAACTAAACAAATAACAGTCGTTCCATATAATAACATATCGCAGCTGCATTCTATTAAGACCGGGAGCCGACCCCAACATAGGAAATGGCTAGTCAAATGACGATATCAACAACCTTGGATCACGGTACCTCTTATAATTACTCCTCTTTACACGATAAATCTCAAAAGACAGGTCAACTCATTAATCGCATTGTTATGTCACAAGCATCCTTGAAAAACATCACACAGAACCGCGGAAATACACTGAACAGCGTACAAGGCCGGTTTTGTTGACAGGTTGAAGAGGCAACCCTACATGAATACGCATTGGAACATGTAAGAAGCGTAACTTTGGTCTCAAGGGCCCGCCTTGGGAGGTACAGTTCGCATGAATATGTACTTATAGATGCTCTATTGTTTTTGTGTGATTAAAGATAGAGTAAAGTTTGTTGTATAGATCAAGCACATCAAGCTACTACATTCTGTCGAAATTCCTTAATAGGTAGATTTTGAACTTTATCACTGAAGCTTGGGGTTCAAAGTTAATAGGGAAAATTTGACAGTTTCGGATAGCTTCATGTTCTGGTGTCTGTACTTGGATCATTTAATTTGCTATGAACTTAAATTGCATTTAAGTAATTTTATTAACATGATTATTTAACTATTTACACAGACTTTTATTTAATTTAATAGATTGCCACTTAATTTTGTAAATATTTTTTTGCTGCTTGTAACACTTAGGTACGGTGTTTATTAAAAAAAAATAGATGATTATCAAAATTGTCAAGAACGACTACCTACTGAAAGCAAGTAGGTCAGGCATGTTTTATTATAAAGATAAAACTCTTATCCTTTATTATGACCTGTTATGTACTTACGAACATCGCATCATTTTTATTACATTGTGATTTATGCGTGAAACGAACGTGTCTAGTCACATTAATGTCTTAATTTAGTACAAAGGAAAAATAAACATCAAAGTATCGTTTCAAGATAATAGACGGTTTTTTTTAAATCCACAGTTTCTATAAAACAAATTATTTCTATAATAACTTAAAAAATATTGAAGAAATTAGTATACTACCCTTCTTGCTCTACTAGACCACGGGACTACAGAGTCCCGGATTTTTAGAAGGCGAATGTGGGGCCGAAGCCAACACGCTGAAACCTTTTGAGACAACTTTAATATATGTAATGGTGACACAAAACCGACGATTATTCCTGTGTACACTATAGAAATATACCCAAGGACAACTCCCGGTTTGTGCTAAACTATTGCTAACTATGGAAGAAAAACTACTTGGGTTATTGTGATGGGATGCTAGTGGACTAGGGAAGGGAAAACTATGTACTACCCTTCTTGCTTATTATTATCGTACCTTCTTACTGAATTCGTCTAACAATTTGTCTATTCCGGAATATTGTGCTAATTTCAATAAGGCGACCCTGACAATTTATTACGTTTCCTGTCGATAAAGTTAACCAAACAGCTTTAAGTTATCGTTACTGCGTATCGAAGGCCACACTTGTAACTTAATTAACTTTTATAAAATTCTTACGCAATTAAACTTATTTAAAAAAATTAAGTTAAATACGCCGTTGATAAATTAAGCTTTAGGCATTTATGTACGTGAGCGCTTGAAAAGTGTTATTTATGTGAAAAGTGACATTGGCGGTAATTTAATGGCTTTTAATTTTTTGATTGCTGTTATTAATTTGGTATATTAAATTAGTTCGTAATATAACATAAACTTTTAAGACCAAGAACATTTTAGATTTTTTTTTCTATAAGACTAAATGAGACTGCGAAAAATATAACTTAGGTAGCTTTTTCAATTCTTAGTAGTGTCGTTGTATCGTTTTAGTTTATAATACTTACATAATGATATTTGCAGCTTTCTAATCACAAACTGGCACCTGTGTCTTTATGAATCCAATGTTGATATCACAGGTGTATTCTAAAGTCACTCAATAGACTTAACGCACCAAATAAGACCGGTGCCACAGCTTGTAGAAGTTACAAAAGTGACAAACGGATTTGAATTGAATTTAAGCGGCTAGGTAGAAACTTGAGATATACTAGACCATATGTACATATACCTAAATAATAATAAAATAACAATCCTTAAATATGTCAATTTGGACAGCTATATAGATTTCCGCATCTAACACGCCACAAAGAGAGTACTCCGCAGTCATAAATAACGTATTTCAATTGTTTTGTAACGTTACCCTGAAAGAAAATCCTAATTAAATTCCTCCGAAATTTCTCACGATCGATCAACTCAACAGAACAAGTGATTTACTAGATATACATATAGATAAGCTATGAATGGAAAGGTATCTCGATGGCCACGCTCCTATTCCTCCTGTGGTAATGTATCGCAATCCATCACTGGTTCGAGTGAAGCCAGGCGCGACTATTATGCGTAGACTTGGCGACTGAGAGTTGCACAATTAGTCCATGCTGGTGTTGGCTGGGAAACTTAGTTTTGTTCGTTTCTTGGTATGAAATTGCTAGACTCTAATCAATCTAAATGAGCTTTGAGGGACTCGTATATTGTCCCTTTTGTGATGATATTACTCTATCAGAAGCATTTCGAACTTACAAAGCGATAGATAAGGTGTTGCTGATCGTCCTCGAATAGAAGTCAGCAACATTGTAGGTTCGGAACGCCGCAGGGCCCGCCAGACCTGCCAGAGTTGTGGGTTGTTGGCAGGAGTTAGCGCGGCCTTGGGACACAAAAACTCCTAAAAGGAACACAGTGGGTTTTTGTCAGCAAAAGTCTGACGTTTTCTCCAGCAGCACCCTCAGCGGGAGGGGCATCTGATGATTACCCACGAAAATATGATGTTATTGATCACCGTTGTTATTGATAAGTTTTAAAACTTATTAGAACGTGGAACCTCTGCTTTACTGTGCTTCATGTGACCAAGTTTTTAACAACAAAGTCGACTTCGCAAGTCACTGCCGGGCCCATGAGTGAAAACAGATTGCCGGGAATAGACAGGGTGTCGCCGTCGACGGACAAGTCTGGGAGGAAATCATCATCAAGCGGTAATCGTAATTTGCACAGTGTTGACGTTTAAACCCTACACGGTAACTACATAGCTCCAAAAGCGAACTCGATTAAAAATTAAGCTCGGTATATTAATTTAGACGGGCCTTAGAAGTTAGGCTATTTCATTGGATTGGATTAGCCTTCTATAGTAGAATTAGCATAATACGCCGACTATTATGCGTAATGAAGCCGTGTGTGATTTATTTTATGTGCAGGCACTAAGAATAATGTCCCTAATTTGTATCTGTGTGCCTAATGTTTTCTTAATTAACGTTTAAACTGTAGATAGAATACTCAATGCGGGTATAATAAGCAGTCAATTGCACCTTTGTTTTGTAACTGCGATCAATAAATAGTGTTGAAGACTGCTTTAAGTTTTGTAGGACGGGTAAAAGTTGTTACGGTCTTTACCTTGGGTTTTCTCATTAAATTATTTTTGTTTTATTTCCACGTGAGTGTAATATTTTGAGAGACAATTGTTCTTCCAACTTGTTCAGTATTATATAGATAGATATTGCTTTATTATCTATACTTATAATAAATCTGTAGAGAGGTCAATTCTGTACATTGAATATATTTTCAAAATAACTATCAGGGGGTGATAAGTGATCGATACTGATGCCAAAAATGCAATCAGTAAAATTTTTGTCTGTCTGTCTGTCTGTCTGTCTGTATGTTATTAATAGGAACAAAAACTACTGGACGGATTTTAATGAAACTTGGTACAATTATTCTTCATACTCCTGGGCAGGTTATAGGATACTTTTTATCACGCTACAATCAATAGGAGCAGAGCAGTGAAGGAAAATGTTGGGAAAACGGGACAAGTTACACCATTTTTTAAGCTTTCGTCGCGTGTGCAGCCTTAATGGTTAAAGCTACATAGAAATTATGTATGACGGAAATGTTCTACATAAAATTATCCAAAAAAAATCCATAACAGCATATGTCTATCTTTAATGGTTGACTCACAATAACACGTATAACTCCCGATAGTTTACCAGTTCGGAGCTTTCTGATTATTTGTTATTGATTAGATAAAGATAACATTATAACATATTCTATAAAAAAAGAATCACAGAAATCGGTGTAGAAATACCAAACTTATACATAAAATCGGTCGGTAGGTATAATAAGGCGGGAGGTCCGAGCGCGAGCTTCTCATCCCGACAAAAGTTAGGCTTTGGTAGCGGTAATCGACATCCACACTGGCGTAGCCGCGGGGGTCCTCTATAGGTTGTATATCAGAACAACACATAGACTCCTTTTTGTCGCGAAAACCGACATCCACGCGGGCGGAGCCGCGGGCGACCGCTAGTAAACAATAAGTTTACTCAGTTCAGCAGACAATAATTTTGATTATTTGTTATGATATTACATTAAGGCCCAGTTTCACAATGTCCGAATAGCCACTATCTGCCGAATAAATTCAGAAATTATCTAGCAAATAAACTAACTGGAACTTATTCGTAGGTGGTGAAACAGGCCCTAAAGGTTCAAATAATATACAAGTTAACTTTATTTAACCTGCCGCAGCTTACATAACAAAGCTGGTCTTAAATTGGTCATACACGTCGTTTGGTCTAGATTCGCCGAGCGAGCGTAACCCACACTGGGCACTCCTATTGAGTGCTTGTGACATTGTACTAAATTAAAACCTTTTTTGTGCTCTGACTCATGCATTGATCGCAACTACATTGAATTGAGTGGACGTTAAGGTATTTATTAAATCAAAATAGTTGCTGTTTATCTGATATGCAGTTAGTGAATGTTATGATCATCTTCTGTATATATGGAATGCAATAAAAATTAAGTATTAGTAAGATTGCTAGGAATGAGCACCTCTAGCTTAAAGATAAAATTCAAGAGTACGTACACGCTTTAGACAAGTAACGATTACTTTAAATATACAGTTTGTCCTCACGAAACGCCATGTATATAGGGTGACTGGTAATTAGTGACCGATATTTAAACACTTGATTGTACTCATGTTTACAAACAACTTTCCAAAAGAAACTTTTTTTTTATTATTATTATAGCAAAATCACTGACAACGCGGGCGCGGGGCCTCGCCGCTAACAGCTGACCGGGCGATGGCGACCGCGAAATTTGAATTTTGCTGTAATGATAAAAAAAATAACAAAGAAAGTTTCTTCGGGGAAGTTGTTTGTAATCATGAGTATAATCACGTGTTTAAATATCGGTCACTAATTACCAATCACCCTATGTAAAAGTAAGATAGTAGCTTTATAGGTATTATTCTATGACTATTTTGTCAGTGACGTATATCAATCAGACTTTTTTAGATCAAACGGGAGGGTCGGCTTGAACGATTATAGCAATTAGCTTCAAAAAATATTTATCTACACAAACTTTAATGCCTCATTTCCTGCACATAAATAAAGTCATGCGAATTTAATTGGATCGATCTGGTTAAGTCTTGTATTTCAACTGCGTGCGCGCACGCATACGTGATTTATACCTATGATCGGTTGACAAATATCATGCAACGGTTGTCTATCTAAGTTTTATCAGGATATGCTATGAAATGGGAACAAGAATAACTACTTAACTAGGTCTTATCTTATGCATGTAGAATTTATTAAATTCGATTGAAGTAGGTGTAATTTGAATTTTATCTATTCGTAAATAATTTGTGGGGTATATGTAAAGCTGTGGTTTGCAATCGGTTAGATCTGATACCTATTTAAATACTTTTATGTTTCTTTTAGTTGATTTATTAGTAAACAAATCATTTAAGGGCAATCTTAAGAAATCCACTTTTTTTGGTCCGAAATAAATATGTCAGTAACTCTCTTTTTCTGTCTGTAACGTTCGTTAGCAAATTCAAATGCACGCATATTTATAAACTGCAATTACACTTTTGTTGTTCGCATTACACACTATCACACTATACTCTTCTAAACTGATCTAATCTTTGCAATCATATTAAACAGCTTGATAACAGAAACCATATCTTGTTTCAGGATCTCCGCAGTCTTCTAAAATCGAAGCACGTCCAAGGTCTGGAGCTACACGATGCCCACAAAAACCTTAACAGGACGAAGGTTGTGGAAGCGGTGGAGGCTGCCCGATCAGCCATCACCTCGGCTGGCGGCGGCCCCCTATTCTTGGCCCTCCCTGCCCACCCTGAACTGCTGGCCAAGTACTATGACTTGAGGACATTAGTGAAGAAAGTGGATCTGCTGATGGTGGAGACGCATGCGCTGGGATTGGTGAAGAAGATGACGTACCACCCCAGTCGGTTAAGCGGAATGTGGGATATGATGAATACTGTGAGTTTTTTTTAATTTTGTTTTTAGAACTGGTTACACCCCACCACCCAAATACTCAAAAAGAGGGGTGTTATTAATTAGACTACTGTGTTTGTGTCTGTCTGAGGCACCAGCTAAGGCATCGATATAGGTTTTGCTATTGCTAAACAGTGGTAAAGTTACTTGTTTAGAAATACGAAGATCTTGAGTACTCAGATTTTCACAAAAAATGTTTTACTTTATACTCGTATTTAGATAGTACCACTAGTTTCACTTAATCACTTAATACCTTCCAATTCCAAAGATACGATTGAAAAAAGAACAAAAACAAAACAACGACGCAACAATAGTTCTGAAACAAAACAGCATCAGAAGAAAAGATCGCTGTCAATACAACATTTCTTCAAAACAATAAGACTTTATCACCTGCATGTTATACGAAAGTAATTAATACATGAAGCCTGATACAATGGAGTTATCTACTGCATTATATTCCTGGCTATCCATCATAGTTGCACCAATTGTGATTGAGCAACGATTCAATGAAATTATATAGAAAGAATAATGATATAATCATTATTGTTGTGGGCTTTTGCTCGCGGCACGGGCGTCACGTTATCGAAATCAATCACACTAGTTTATTTGCTTATGATAATCTAATGTGTGTTAGAAAGAAAGAAAGAAAAAGTGTCTTATTGCGAACTTGAACGCATGTATGACACATGTATCAGGCGCTACATAAAATTATCTCAGCGTTAGATATGCTATTTCAACATCAGATAAAAAAAAACCCAGTCCAACAGGACCAGGACACAGCTGAATATTGCTGTTTTTCATGGATCGACTGCCTGTTTGACCTCCTCAACCCAGTTAGCTGGATATCCCTGGGTGAGACTGGTTTCCGAAACACGAAGGAACTCGTCAGGGCAACATAGTCACCCATCCACGGACCCACTGCGACCACTCTAGGATCACATCTTTGGATTGTGGATACTGTCAAGTTTTCCGTGTACTAATAGCAGTTTTCTTGGGAAGTGGGAAAAGCTAGTGTAAAACAAACTATCAAAACTAAATTTTTCCTACTACATTAGTTGATTGCATTTCAAATGGGTTAAATGTTATCTCCTCATTAATAATATCCATTAATCTTCAGAAACTTACTGACAAGCAATTAGTCAGCAAGACACGCGCTCTAGTTCAATAATTAGGAATCAATCATTCGTATAAAATATCTATTAATAACCCCTCTATCGTATTTCGGTCACCGTTCTTGCACCTGAAGGCTAACCCGGTATAAAAAAAAACTAACTAACAAACTTATTCAGCACACTTATACATCCTAATGTCACTAAGCTTAAGGTTCAATTTCGAATGTTTATGTCTTATAGTAAGTTGGTCGCATCAATACAATTTAGGGTATGTAGGACAATTATAAGCAGGTGCATCTCTTCGGAGATTCACAACGGTCTAACTTGTATGGCATGTGTTGATGTTCAGCCTTCCAAATGAATGGATGGCAATTAATTGGTGCTTAGTATTTTTACATTTATCACTCGTTGACTGATTGCTATGTGATTCGTAGAAGGTATTAACAGAGTTAAGGTCATGCAGTTACTTTTATGTTAATGATACGTTGAAGATCTTTTTTTTTATATATCAATCAAGTTTTTTTTTTGAATTATTGGACACTTATCATCATCATCATCATCACAGCCTTTTTATCGTTCCACTGCTGGGCACAGGCCTCCTCTCCTACGGAGAATGATTGAAAGTTAATTACCACGCTTGCTCAGTGCGGGTTGGTGATTTCAGACTTTATAGTCCAGGTTTCCTAGAGAGGTTTTCCTTCACCTTTAATCAGACATTGGTGTCCAAGATAACTTAAAAAGTACGTATAATGTAGAAAAGTTACATTGGTACTTGCCTGATCTGGAATCGAATCGACACCCTCATACTCGAAGACTGGTGCTTTAACCACTAGGCCACCACGACTTACTGCGTACTAAAAAAATATATTTTATTTTTATTTACATTCTTAGCAAGCTTCTACAAATGTGTCCTATTAAGTAAGAACGTTGCAACATTCTATTGTTTTAAATTCGATCGACAAGTCTTATAACCCATACTTCTGTTTCCAAAATCCTGATATACAATCTTCATTCCATAGGACTCTGTAGTAGACCTAGTGATAGGTCTCGGCGTCCCTTCATCAAAGATCGTCATCAGCCTGCCGGCGACTGCTCGCCAGTTCACACTTGTGAACGAAACCCTCAGTACTCCTGGCAGTCCTACTGAAGAAGATGAACCTAAGGAGATAGACCAAGCGGAACTTTGCAGGCAGTTGAGGAACGGAAGGTGGACTTTGGAGCGAGACCAGGATTTGTCAGCGCCTTATGCTTTCAAGTGAGTGATGATGTTTTGCTTTGAGAAAGTGTTTGTAGATTCGGTTTTGTGTAGGCGTTAAACTTTTTCGTTAAAGTCACATTTTGTTCAGGCCTTCAACAGGTTTTGTTTGTACCCACAGACGCTAACACATCATGCTCTTACAATCTGTCAAATTTCTTTAATAGCTTTTTTAACTTTATCGTTGAAGCATATGGTTCAAAGTTTATTGGGTTTTGTCAGTTTCGGGAATTTAGATATGCTGGCGTCTGTAATACACACACATAATTAGCTTTCTGTTGAGCACTTATTTACACTTATAGTCTTTATGGAATATAGTACTCACGGCCTGTGTAAATATCGACTTGAAGAAAAAGTTGCGTGAACTAGTGTTTTTTCTTCTGATTCCAGCATAATTTTAATCAGTCTACGTCTTGCCATGTTTCAGAAACAAGACATGGATATCATTCGAAGACTCCTCGTCCATTGACGTGAAGGGTAAATACGCAAGAGTCCGTGGATTGGCTGGAATTGCGCTGCACCGAGCTGATCGCGACGTGGAGTCTGCCTGTGGTCCCACGCTCAGAGCTTCCCTAGCCAAGGTCCTTAATCAGCAGAGTAGAGCACCTAGGGCTGCGGTACTCAGGTATGTGACGTAAAATATTGCGATCATATGGGAATAAATTGTTCATCATTTTAAATCCTGGTTATTCGGTGATTTGCTACTTGTCACAAGCCTCTTCTCATACAGGCGGATTGGCGTTTTCATAATTTTAAAGTGTGAGTTTGCTTTTGGTGTTTTCTATGACCTTTATTCAGTCTTGTGTCTTGTGCTATGCTACTTAAGGTACATATAACTTATAATAGTTACATTGGTACTTGCCTGACCTGGAATCGAGCACACGTACTTGTATTTGTACTTAGAAGCCTTTAAACACGCCGCTAATTTGTCTTCTAACTGTGTAATTATTTCCCATATTTCATTTCCAGATCCTTAGAGAATGAGATCCTCTCAGCGCAAGGTCACGTCCGTGCTCTGGACGCACTCCAGGTGTCTCCCTACAGAATCACACAAGTTGTCGATTCCGATGGCGTCATCCACTCTATAAGAGAGGTGAGTTGGGTATCATCTTTATTAACACCATTTGGTTCCCTTGGAAGTACTTTGAGGGTTCTATTTAGCATAGAGAATATCGTATGTCCTTTCCTTAACTTGACAAGACATCCATACCATATTTCATCGATTTTGTGAGAACTTTACGATCTTTCGAACGAACTTTCGGGTTCTAAAAACTATCAGAGAACATTATTTGGAAGCGTATAAGAAAATGTTCTTAAACGACACAGTAAAGTCAGACAGGTTTTGATTTCACATCGTAGCTTAGCTTTACCTGATTCGTAAATAGTGCCAAATTGCACAACGGAAAACATATGAACTGAATTGAATGTTTACTTCTGCAATAATAAACATAGGTGTGTTCCGTCATAGCACTCATTATTTGCTTTTATTTTTGTATTTATTAAATTGGTTTAGTGTATCGAGGCTTCAACTTTGAAGAAGTTTTTAAAGCCGAGGGCAGCTAGACTGTCTTCTGCTTTTAGGAAAATACGGATGTCCCCTTTTTTATCACCGTGCTTATCAGGTTTACAATCTGTATTGTCTTCTTTATCATCACGTGACCCACTATCATTGTGAATTGCAGGACACTCGTACGGAGTTCTCCTGCTCTCGTCAAGGATACTTCGTGCATCCTCGGTCCTGCGCCCGTTTCTATCGTTGTGTCAAGTTCGATCAACTGTCGCCCGAATATACCGTAAGTTTTTTTGATTGATCATTAGAACAAAACTAGAACTTAACAGAGATATAGATATAGTGAATCCACCTAGCCTTTTCCCAACTCTGTATGTTGGGGTCTCTTTCAGTCTTTAATGGATATAAGTAAGTACCAATGTTGTCAATGAAACGACTGCCTCTAATTGACACTCACAACCCAGTTACTCTGGCAAATCCTATACATCTTGGTTGTTAGTCTTGCATGAAACGACTGCCTATGACTGACCAGAGTATACATATTGGCTGTTCGATTTTCACCTTCAGACTACCTGCAACAACTGCCACAATGCACAATGTGGGGTTTCATTAACCTACGTAACTAAAGAGAAGCGTTAAGAAGTAGATCCACCACAAACTATTTGTACAACTTCCAGGTGTTCGAATTCGACTGCCCCGCTGGCTTAGCATTCGACTCCCGCTACGAGGTGTGCGTGTGGCCCGGCAGCCTGCCGCACTCGCAGGCCTGTCCCGGATCCTCTGAAATCGCGCCCGTTCCCAGGACCAGGTTCATCTGTCCTGAACATGAAGGTACAGTACGAAACTACGTCAGTTTATCCTTTGATGGTCAAACGTTCACATTTGTCACATTTTAAAGTTCATTGTACAGTCATGTACCAGTTTTTTTTTAAATGACTCCTGAATGCGAGACGCGTTTTGCATATTATTAGGTATGGTTAGAGTACATACTTGCATCATCACGTCCATCGTAGGTAAAAAAACAAAAGGCAATCAACAATTAAAACAATTTTTTTTTTACTTTACAGGTTATTATGCCGATCCTGAGAACTGTCGCTGGTTCTTCGCTTGTCTCGACCACGGCAAGTCTCCGCTGACGGCTTACGAGTTCCGTTGTCCATTCGGCCTTGGTTTCGATGCCGAGAAACTGAAGTGCGACTGGCCTTGGCTGGTACCGGCTTGTGGAAATATTGGAAGATACGAGGCTGAAGCTTATGGATTTTCTGCTGCTACTCTCACTGGTAAGGATAAAATATGAAAATGAAATGCTGCGACCAGAATGTAAAATTTCTACATTTCTGACATTTTGATTTAGAATATGAAACAGAAGATCAAAATAAGAATTATTCAATTACGTTTTTCAGGCGCCGCAGGTTACCAAGGTCAAACCGCCGATGCCATCAACGTCGCCGCCCATCAAAGCTTGGTCTCTGGTGCTTCTCTAAACAACCTAGTTGGAATTCAGGGAGGATTCCTCACCAAAGACGATGCCTTAGACTCCAATTTCATCGCTTCCCAAGAACTGGCGAACGCTGCACATTCTTACGAAATTGGTCATGATGCTAACCATATTGGTAGTGGGATTGTAGGTCATGGATCAGGTCATATCGATAACGGATTAGCTTACCATGTTGGTGATGCTGGCGCCCTCAACGGACACGTAGGTTTAGTCCAACCAGCTAAGTACTCCAGCGGTTCCATTATCTTAGATGACTACAGACTACCAACTAAAGAAGAAGCTCTACGTCATGGTGCTCAGAGAGCAAACATTGCCCATTCTACCCAATCTGCAGGATACAACACTGGCCACGTCCAATCTGAAGGTCAAGCTTCTGGGTACTCAACTCAGTCTGGACATAATTCTGGTTATAAGTCTCAAGATAGTGGACACGCTACCGCCCAGGCCGGAGGATATACTGTGCAACAGGGCGGATATTCCGGCTCATACAACGCAGGACAGGCTCAAAAGACAGTGCAGTACCAAAGTACAAGTTATGATGACGATAACTCTGGGGCTTATGTACATGATCCCACAGGAGATTACGCAGAACCTTACAAACACGTAGACTCTCCAATCGAACCATACATCCACGACGGAGCTGCTTACAAACACTCTGGTGACTATTATGACTATGGTAAATATTCAGGATCTTCTCACACTGGTTATGAAGGCAAATACGTTGAAGACCAAAGTGGACAATATGTCCAGGATAACTCGGGAGCGTATGTTGAGACTGAAAACACTGGTTACAAGGGAGATTATTCTACTGGCTCCAATATTGGTTATACTGCTGATTCCTCAGGTGCGTACAAACATGATGACTCTGGGAAATATGAAGCTGGAGTTTACAGGGCCGACGGCCATATTGGTGAAGGTAAAGCAACTAGTCAAACCAACTTCCAACAGTACCACGGATACAGTGAGGCAAATGCTGGCAACTACATTAGCGACTCTAAGGCTCACGCTGGTGCATCGCATATTTTGACCGCAGGAGCCATCAACGTTGGCTTAGTTGGAAAGACTACGTTAGTCGACGCTGATTACAATAACCAAGCTAATTATCAAGGAGCCAGGTCTCAGGCTTACGATCAGGAACAGGGTAGCTACCATGGAGCAGGTAATCAAAATCAAGGTTCCTATCAAGGATCAGGTTCTCAAGGATACAGTCAGCATCAAGGCAATTATCAGGGAACAAAATCATACAGCCACTCCACTCAAACTTTACACCCAGCCCATGTTTCGTACGTCTCCCAACCAGCTGTAGCCATAAAGCATGTTGGGACTGATGGTAACAATCTTGACGGGTATAGTTATGTGACCACACCAACTTCTTCCGGAATCCCAACCACTGCGACTCCATTCGCAGTCACCTCCTCAATACCGACTGTAACATATAAGACTACTTTCGTTCCTGAAGCACCTAAGACCACTATCAAGCAAATATTCGGTGTTTCTCAACCTGCTGTGACATACGTTCAGCCGACGGCTATTGCTGTCAAACAAGTTGCTCCTCAAGTACACATAACTGATCATAATGAAGGTCTGAACTATCAGTATGAAAGCAATGACTATTCCGGCAATTACAATGGTGCCGCTAAGGTTGAAGCTGGATACGACTACTCAAAACCCAATATTAAATTTGAAGATGGTGTTTTATACACAACCGCGGCGCCAGCCATATCTGTTTCCACGTACCAACCCGAAAGCATTAGTCAAAATCACCAAACAGTTCACCATGTTGAGTCTGCAGGTTTTGGATACTCTACTCCTACGCCTGTCTATGAAGAGCCTTTCAAAAAGATCGTAGCTTACACAACTGGGCCGTCAGTTGCCACATACTCGCAACCCACCGCTGCGACATACACACCTCATTCGTTCAGTCATCAGACTATACATAAAGTGGAATCTAGCAATGTTTATAGTCCATCAGTCGAATCAGTGTCAGATGCTACTGGCTACGATTACTCAAAATCCGGAGTGTCTTTTGAAGAACCTAAAGTAGTCCAGTACACAACAGCACAGCCAGCTCTCGCTGTCCAACCATCAGTCTCTACGTACCAACCGCAAGTGATCAGCCACCAAACACTTCACAAAGTTGAAGCCAACCGTGTCAACACTTATTCAGAACATTCGCCTTCCGGATATAAATACGAGCAACCTTCTGTGAAGTTTGAAGAAGTAAAGAATGTATACTCAACTCCGGCACCTATTGTATCATCGACTTACCAACCTCAAACATTCAGTCACCAGACTATCCACTTAGATACACAGAAAACCGTACCAGTTTCTTCAACACCTAAATATGAGGTCAGCTACCAATCAACTCCAGTAACAGTGTATGAAAATCCGATATTTAAGTATACACAAAAGGCAACCCCTGTATCTTACGTCGAGCCTACTTATAAATCTCAAGCTTTCAGCCATCAGACAATACACAAGGTTGAAAATAATAAGGCGTACAATGTCGAATCTGGATACGAATATTCCAAACCAGCTGTAGCTGTCCAGGAGCAAGTGCAATACACTACAGCTCAACCGGCAGTAGTGTCTACATACCAACCGCAAGTATTTAGCCAACAGACGCTACATAATGTAGATGCCAGTCAAGTTAATACATATACCCAAGAAAGTGATGGTTATGATTACAACAAACCCGCTATTAAGTTTGAGGAAGCTCCTAAGACTGTATTTCAGTACTCAACTCCGTCGCCCGTAGTGGCTTCGACTTACAGGCCGCAGACCTACAGCCATCAAACCATTCATAAAGTGGAATCCCAGAATTATGTTCCAGTTTCATCCACCTCAGCTCCTAAAGTTGATTTGTCGTACCAACAAGCTGTCACCAGATACGAAAATCCTATTCTTAAATATACACAGAAGGCAACTCCAGTGACTTACGTACAGCCGACTGCCGCAGTCTTCACGCAGACTTACAAGCCTCTTATTCAGCAACATGAGGTCAAGCACATTGTGGATCAACCTGTGCACTACCAGCAACAACATTTAAGCCAAGAAGGATACTCATACAGTCAGCCAGAAATTCAAAGGAATATTGAGTCTAAGGCCTACTCCGATGCGAGTGCCGTATCTCATCAAGTATACCATCAATCAAATGTGAACGATAATTATAAATCTGGCAAAGATGTTGTATTTGTATCAACCTCACCTTCTACTCTTGTGTACGAAAATCACTTTGTTGATTACGAATCTCCGAAAGTAGAAACGTACCAGGCTCCTGAGTACATACCACCTAAGAATGACTACAAATCATACTCTGTTGTATCGACAGCTTCAACGCCTGTCGTCCATCAAAGTTCTGTGGTACACCAATCTCAGGAATATGTAGCACCTAAAGTAGAGTTCCGATCATATTCAACAGGATCAACTGCCTCTACACCCATCGTTCACGTAAGCTCTGTAAGTAGCCAAGGGCAGGATTACGACACGTCTAAAACGGGTTATAAATCTTACTCTGTTGGTTCTACTGCGTCAGCTCCCGTCGTTCACCAGAGCTCTGTCGTCCATCAAACGCAAGAATACGTCGCTCCCCAGACGAATTACCAGTCATACTCTGTATCAACTGCTTCGAATCCATCCGTCGAAAAAACCGCTGAATTCTATCAAGATAGCTATGACTACGGCCAACAATTTGAAACCGTTCAGAAATCTGCACCGATATCGACAGTCCACGAGCATTCGTTTAGTACGTCTCATGCGCAACAGCCACAGAAAGTAGAATCCATTCACATCTCGTTCCCTAGTTCTACAGCATCTCCGAAATATCAGCAGGTTGAATACCAATCTCCTGAGATCCAAGTTGCCTCAAAGGGTGAGGAATATCTACCGCCTGTGGTTTCGACCACTAGCGCTCCTGTTGTAACGTCCACATACAGACCTAGAACTTACTCTACTGTGGCGACTACGAGGGAGTACCTGCCCCCAGCAGAACCTAAATATGAATACGTATCGTCCACCACTTCTAGACCTATTGTCAAGTCAACCACACCAGCTTACCGGACGGAATCAACAATTTCTTATAAAGCATCAGAATACTTACCTCCTGGCGACGATTCTAAATTGGTTAATTTCGAGAGCTTCGGATTCAACGACGCAAATGCTGATTCCAAGATTCAGTACAATCCTTACCAACAGTTTACAGTGACTCATGATGCGGCACCTGTAGAAAGAAAACATAACATCGTAGTTGAAACTGCTAAGTCTCATTTACTTGGATTTGGAACAGTAGGACCCGATGCCGGGTTAGTGTCATCAGTTACATACACTACGGCTGCACCTGCTGTATCTTCCACATACAGACAAAGAGTTAAATCAACAGCTCGTCCTGCTTACAAATACACCACCACGACTGAATACCAGGCTCCAGAATATTTACCACCGTCAGATGATTTGAAATCAGAGGTAAATTATGAGAGTTACAGAAACAATGAAGAAGAATTTAGCGCTGATGGTAAATACAATCCATACCAGGAAATCTCAGTGTCCACTTCTAACCCAATTCAAAGAAAGCAAAATATAGTAATTCAAAAGGCAAAATCACAGCAACTTGGTTTCGGTACAGTAGGTTCTGATGCTGGGCTAGTCAAATCCGTGTCATACACCACGTCAGCTCCTATTGTTGTATCCAGTCCTGAAACGTACTCCTATTCACCAAAAACGGTTACGTCCACCTACGCTCCTGTTGAGCAAGGTTTATTCGAAGTCGTGCCATCGGCTGTGCCTGCACGTAGAACGAAGCCCAAGGTAGCCGTAGTTACAAAGATTAATGACTTCAATCCCTTCCTCGTGCGTAAACTTGGAGCTGTCTGCAGCTGTCAGTCACCAGTTCTTATTCTTAAAGGAAAGAGACCTACTCAAGCTCAACAACCAAGAGATGAGATCTATGATTATGATGACTCTAACCGCGGAGACATCAGTGCCGGCGATTACGGTCAAAGATACACTAAGGTTGAAGCTTCAGATGTGAATTCAGTAGCAACTGCAGCACCTATTGTTTCGTCTACATTCAATCCTATTATCGTTCCCGACGATTCATTCTATCAAGATTATCAGGAGAACGGTGGTTACGATTTTGAAGTCAAGCCAAAACCCAAGGCAGTATATTCTGAGAGCTACGTCTCTAGTACACCTGTAGTGTCTTCTACTACAGAGAGGTACGTGAGGGTCCGACCTCGCGTGAAGGCCGTTACTCCAGCTCCTACCTACAAAACTGTATTGTTGAACCAAGAAGTAACCCCAACTATTACTATCAAGGAAGGATCTGAATCTGGATCTGCTATTGAATCTCAAGCGTTCGACCGTTACGGTCCTGGTGGATGGAGAAGCAGAGACGAGACTCTACAAGGATCGGTTGACTGCCAGAGAGCTGGTCTGTTCCGTCATCCGAAGCAGTGCAACAAGTTCTATGCGTGCAGATGGGACTGTACTAAGCAGAGGTTCACGCTTCACGTGTTCAACTGCCCCGTGCAGCTGAGCTTCGACCCCAGCATAGGCGCGTGCAACTGGCCCAGCCAGGGCCCCGCCTGCCAGGGCGACACACTCCTCACCAACGTTCTATAAGTACCTTAACATAGTTGCCAATCTCGTCGTGCCATCTAAATTGTGATAAAATTGTGATCACGAATATTGTCTAACTCTATCTCGATACAATTGGATGATTTGTCTCTCTTTTGTTTAAGTTGCTTATTTATTTGTTTGGTTTTGTTAATGTTATTTCATAGTTATTTATTACATATTAATCACTTTTTCAGCTTACAACGCGCTTATGCTAAGCCATGTGAATTTTCATTATTGGAATTAGAGTTACCATTTTCTAGTTCTTGTTATTGTAAAATAGTGAAGTCATATTTTTTGTATTTTTATAAATTAATATAGAAATAATACGCTGTAATTTGTAAATATATGATTTTATTCAATGAACATTTATTTTCATTTAATATTAGGTTTAATACACGTCAAATTCTTAAAATTCAAACAAATGCAACAGTTTAAATCATTAAAGCAACAGGCTTTCCTACTTCAGCCAAAGCATGTTTATACTTGGCAATAATGGGGTTGACTTCTTCTTCAATGAACTCCGTTACTTGTTCAGGAGCCCTGCCAATGAACGTAGATGCATCTAGGATCTTGTCCAATTGCGATATAATAGGCGCAAAGTAGCTGTCTTTCTTGACACGCTCGATCAGGTCATTATCTTTGCCATGTTGTTTCACTTGAGCCCCTGCTTCGTGAGAGAGCACTCTAATTTTCTCGTGACAAACTTGGCGATCACCGCCAGCCTGAACCATAGCCATAATAATATTCTCAGTTGCCATGAACGGCAGCTCCTGTGCAATATGACGCTCAATAACTTTAGGGTATACCACCAGCCCTTGGCAAATGTTAAGCAGGGTCAATAAAGTCGCATCAGCTGTTAAGAAGCCTTCAGCAAGCGTGATACGTCTGTTTGCAGAATCGTCCAGAGTACGTTCTAACCATTGCACTGCGTGGGTGTTAGCAGCATTAGCGTGCAATGTAATGAGATGGCGAGCGAGAGCGCAGCAGCGTTCAGACCTCATCGGGTTTCTTTTGTAGGGCATAGCGCTGGAACCGATCTGGGAGGCTTCGAAAGGCTCCTCGAGCTCTTTACGCGAGGCCAATAGACGTATGTCGGAGCACATTTTGTGGACGGTAGCTCCCAGTCCGGATAAAGCTGCAATGACTTCCAAGTCAACCTTCCTGGAGTAAGTTTGACCAGTGACGATATAGCGTTTGTTAAATCCTGCAAGTTCGGCTACTCTTTGATCGAGGGCTCGGACTTTTTCGTTGTCTCCTTTGAAGAGTTGGAGGAAGGAAGCCTGAGTACCTGTTGTGCCCTTGACTCCTCGGAAACGAAGGTCGTCTCTTGCCCGGGAGAGAGCTCGCTCGTCCATGAGCAAGTCGCTCAGCCAGAGGGATGCCCTCTTGCCGACAGTCGTCAGCTGCGCTGGTTGCAGATGGGTAAAACCAAGCATTGGGAGTGATCTGAAAATGTGAAAAGCACAATTCAAATAACTTGCGTGTACGAGTCGTGTGAAATTCTTCGTAAATATGTAACAATGATGGAAGTAGATATGATACAACAACCAGTTAGGACGTAAGTACAATTTAGCAATACGCAATAAATCAGGAAGTTGCTTTTAATTAATAACGTAAGCAAACATATGGATCTGTCAGCGTATATCGAGTGCTCCGTACTACATATGCGTTTAATGATTGCTTATTGTTCTAAGTTATTGTATGCTAAACATATCTGTCATAATGGCTACGATATTTGATTGAAGTCTTTATATAGGCTATTTGTTTTGTCTCTTCTAGCGTAACTTCTGGTAAGCAGGGAACTACTACGCGAACTTGGATAAAAAGTTGCTTATATTTTAAGTTTCATTAAAATCCATACAACTAGTAGTTATAGCATGAAACATAAACACGCCAACATACATCCTTACAAACTTTTGTACTATATTAGTAGGAAGTAGGATTAGAATATTACGATGGAAGCTTAACAGTTTCAAACGCAGTACATCTATTATAATAAAAAGGTTACATAGGTCGATAAGAATGACATTGAAAATGTGTCGGACCTTAAAAATATAACCAGATACTTTTACTCACTTATAATCATCAGCGAACTTCGCCAGCTGGCTGATAATAGCGCCCAACCTCGGCAGCAACAAATCAAGTCCATGTCTCAGCACGATGAGATCGGTGTTATCCCCTACATAGCACGAGGTAGCTCCCAAATGTATGATAGGGGCAGCCTTGGGACACCTCTCCGCTAAAGTATGGACATGAGCCATGACGTCATGGCGGACTTTCTTCTCGTGGGCTGCAGCTGCATCGAAGTCGATGTCGTGGATGGCAGCCTCTAGCTCCGCGATCTGGTCGTCGGTGATGTCTAGACCGAGTTCCTGGAAAGAGGAGAGAATAGGATTAGGATCTTTTAAAATTTTCTCTTAGTTACTGCTTACTTCAACAATGCAAGCGCTCGAGACGAGAGTCTGAATAGTGGTTTAGCAGGAAGGGACGCTGAGCTCAAGCTTAGCACCTTTCTTTAACATAGAAAATCATCAAATGAACTCTCCCCAAACTGTGTGGGAGCAGCTGAAATGAGTGGCAGTAACTCTTGACTGTCAACCCGCAACCAAAGTTCTTAATCTTACGTAGTTTGATCTTACGTTGTACAGATGCCAACACATCAGGCTATAACAATGTGTCAAATTTCCTTAATGGATTTTCCACCTTATCGTTGAAGTATAATGTTCAAAAATGATTGGGAAAATTGTCAGTTTCGGGTAGTCTGATTGCTGGCGTCTGTACCTGAATAAAATGCATTTCAAAATAACATGGCTAACTTTTTCTCGTTGTTTTTAAGATGGACATGTCTTGATCGTTAACAAAATTTAAAAAAAACAAACAAACAAACAGTTTTTTTTTAATACCAGCAATATAATATTCGAAGGTACCTTGTTATACAAGTAATGAATTGGATAGTCTCTCAATAACAACTGCAAATGTCTCAATAACAAGTTTATCGAAACATATGAACTGCTTAGTTGTGCTGTGTATCGCGTCATTTTGAATCTAAATATATGTTACATATAAGTTATTGAATTTCTATAAAAATAGGTGGCGCCAATAGAAATGATCTAACATTTAATTTAGGTTATGAAATAACGCTCTATCACAGCCTCAATAAGAATTAAAAGTTTATTTCAAGACATTATGTATACCATTCATTTCTAGTTTGTGGCTTTGTGGTTTTATTGAGGACTTGTTTATTTTTAAGACAACATGCATTCATGGCATTGGTCCTTGTTATTATTTCATACTTTTAGTTCATCAATGTGCTCATAAATTCAAACTTAAAATAGGAGGCTCTGTCATATACAAATAAATATGTCATATAAAGTTAAAAGCAGTTTGAAGGTCATTTGCTTTGCTGAAAAGTTTGATTGCAAGAACATTTAAAACTAGTGAAAAACACAGCGACTAAACACTTTCTTTCCGTTCCCACCAAAGTATATAGTATATTTAACATATGATTTATTAATTACGATAAAATACATTTACTTCGAGTTAAAGAAGAATTATGTATAGAACCAAATGATTGAATGTCAGTAGACTCCACCAGATGGCGCCCCCGTCTATGTGTTCGTAAATACTAGTGTTCGATTCGACAACTTTTTTTGGCTTTCTGTATAAAAATATCTGTTATTGGTCTAAGAAGGATCGTTATTACATTTATCTTTATTGATTAAGACAGGAAACTTCCAAATAATTTTCAAGGTCTCATTTTTACTAGCTAAACTTCGATTATTTTTTAGCAATCAATAAGTGTCGGTGAAGTAAAACATACAGAGGAAATCTGGAGCCTCAATACGTAAATTTCTCTTTAGAACGAAAATGTACGAAAAGAGACCCAGAACTACGACAATAAGTAAATATAACAATGATGCCGATTATAGTCTTATTAATAAGGTAATTTTGAAAGGATCTAAATACTTAGTCAGAAATAACACACCTGCACAACTAAAAAGGACATTCAGTGTGTCACGATACATTCAAAGTATCGGGAACATTATGAAACTGTAGTTCTCAACACTTCGGTACCCTTACGCAACAGCCCTTTTCCTTTGTCTACGAATTGGTCAAGTTTTTGTTAGAAAACGAGAGCTCGTTATTTAGGACATCGGCTTAATAGATTTCTAACCTTCGATATGACACGGCGGATTGTTCATTATGGCAACGCTGGCGCAATTAATTGATTTCTGCAATTAGTAATTCGCAAGCCATTAGTCTAAATAGATATGCGCAATAAATGTCTTAGAGGCCTCTCTTAACTATCATAATTTTATTCTGTTCTACAATTTGTTATTTGCATTTTCATGTTCAAAGGCTTAATGGAATTATATACTTTGATTTGGAGATAAAAAAAAAAACATTGCTAAGGGTGTTAAGTTATAGCATTGGTTTTCTTAGAAGAGTCTATAACTAGTCTTTCATTCTAGGCACAGACTGTAAATATTGACATCAGTTTTATAAAATTTTGTAGACACACACAATCAAGTAAATTAACATGCATTTTTCATGAGCACAGCCCATCCCATTAGCAAGAGGTAATGATAAAACATGGCGTCCATCAGTTGCTTGTTTTCCCGCACAAATTATAAAATCGATAACAGACAGTTTACAAATTAGTTTAATTTCATTGCTTCAAGCTAGTGCGTTCAAGTAAGGAGTAAAGTTAGAAAGCCTTACTCTAGATATTAAAATAATGGTAATAAAAATAACCAAATAATCGAGTCACAAGTAGAGTCAAATAAAATACTTCAAATCGATTTAAGTTTGAATGAGCACCATAAAAATAGAGTAGTAGCCTAAATATGGCGATAATGACTAGATCAACACCTAAAAACAATACAGAAAACAAACATACAACCTAAACTCATGAAGATAAGGTCACATTTCGAAAAGCAGGTGTGTTTAAGGTACAATGCAACCTGCCCTACTAATTCGCTAGAAGAGATAAGATTAGAACTCGAATGTGCTGATAAAACCATACAAAGTGATAAGTATAGCCGTACAGTGACGGGCGACGTTTTAGCGAAAACGGACATAAAGACAAAAGAGTGTAACATTCATTTATTAGTAGTGATAAACAAGTGTAAGTGAAAATGGTGTCCGTGCAAACCATAGCGACTATTGTCGTGAAGACATTCAAAGTTGTAAGTAATAAACAAAAGATTTTTAAAGAATACGTTCCACCATTTAAAGGTGTATTAGGGCGCGGCTTGGATGTTGATCAGAAAGCAAACGTGGTTTTGCTATCATCTATTCCTAATTGCAGATCCGGAATTAAGTCTTCTAAGCTAATTCAGAACAACATGCTTCCTTGCAATGAGTATCTTACATCACATTATGAAAAATATTATCTAAAGAGGAACGCTATAATAATAATGTATTCCTGACAGACAAGGTAAAAGAATTGTAAAATCAGATTTTAAAGAAACTGGGATAAATGGAGAACCTTCCAATAACATCAAAAGAGCTAAACACTGAACTTATACTATATTAAAATGGGCAGCTTAAACTGTGTCAACAAGAAATTTGCGGACTGGCCTAATTTATGTGATTGCATGAATTGTATTACTTGGAACATTTGATAATAGGACATTTCTCTTCAAAGAAAATGTTTGTTTCGAGGAAATTTTCCGCCAAAGACACTGTTGGTTTTTATACTATTCATCATCAGCCTTTTTATCGTCCCACTGCTGGGCACAGGCCTCTTCTCACACAGAGAAGGATTGAGCGTTAATCACCAGGCTTGCTCAATGCGGATTGGTGATTTCAGAATGTATATGTCCAAGTTTCCTCGAAATGTTGTCCTCCACCTTTAATCAGTCATTGGTGTCCAAGATATACTTAGAAAGTACGTATAACTTAGAAAAGTTACATTGGTACTTGCCTGGCCCGGAATCGAACCCACAAACCTCATGCTCGAAATGCTGGTTCTTCAACCACTAGGCCACCACGACTTTTACACTATTAGAAACCAATATACACTATCATAATCATAGCAACAAACCCTTATTATTGTGTTCAAATACTCACATACTTTATATGAATAAATGTATATTATTATTCTATAATAATTAAAAATAGATATTTGTGTGGTTTAATAAGATACTAACCAAAGGTCGGAGCTTAATCATCAAAGTTGTAACTTGGCAATAAATATCATTTAAATTATTGCAAAAAGTTTCAATATTCCAGGAACAAAGAAAACTGTTGAATCATTGGAATAGCAAAAATAAGTGATTATAATAAACTAGTCCATATTTACTGACTGAAAATGATGTCATTCGAATTGATAAAAAAAATACAAGCATTTATTAATATCGTTAATGTCTCAAGACTTATAATGTGTCAATGGTGTAAACTACCATGGGATTTGCGTTAAGCTTAAGGACCTATTAAGAGATCAAGTTATATCGTAACAATTTTTTTTTTAACCAGAACCGTGCTAAATGTTGACATAAAGAATGGTCATCATCAACCTTTTTACTGTCCCACTGTAGGGCAAAAGCCTCTTCTCCTACGGATAAGGAATGAGCGTTCATCACCACGCTTGCTCAAAGTGGATTGGTGATTTCAGTAGATGGTACTTTGTGAGTGTAGTAGTAGTGTAGTTTACGGGTAGTCAGAAGCCAGTAAGTCTGACGCCAGTCTAACCAAGGGGTATTGGGTTGCCCGGGTAACTGGGTTGAAGAGGTCAGATAGGCAGTCGCTCCTTGTAAAACACTGGTACACTCAGCCGAATCCGGTGAGACTGGAAGCCGACCCCAACATAGTTGGGAAAAGGCTCGGGAGATGAGATGAGATGAGATGATGAGGTACTTTGAGCGTGTAAATCAGCAAGCTACGGACAGGGTTGCATTCTTCATTTCATTGTAAGGATTTCGTTTTCCTAACTTATCATCTCCATCTCATGATTCATGAAGCATGGTATTGATAACGTCACGTTCTGTTTCTAAACCAAGTTTATTTGGCATAGGTATGTGTGCATCATCGTAAAGGTTAATCGGCCCTAGCGGCCTCATTCCCTATCAAAGTGATAACGTGATAACCACACCTACGCGATACACCGTCGTAGCTCCACATACTTCTTTAATTACTACATTTCTTTTAACGTTCATGATTTGAGAATGTGTTTATTTATATCTTTCAAATAATTTTCTAGTTGTTTAAAATCTTTTTCGTGGGAAATTATCTAATGATCCGAGTCTGAGAGTGCAGCTGGAGGGAGTGTCAGACTCTCAGTGACTAAAAATCCACTGTTTCTTTTGGAGGTCCCTGCGTACCAGGGCCACGGTAACTCTTGCGAATAACCCACAGTCCCAGCAGTAGTTGTTTAACTTTAGTTTCTTATAATTTAATAGAAGAATTTATTTGTTTCAATAATGATATCATCGTTATAGAATATCCATGAAGTATTTACACTAAGGGTTAGTTCTATTAGCGCTTACCTAATAACACCTTTCAATGATTATAACCAAAGCATGCAACGTTCTAATTAACCGTCTGAATATCGTGAAGACTTTATTAATAGTTTGCCATTATTTTAGTGTTCCTTCAATAGCGTTATCATCTTTATTCTTTAATGATTTAGTCCAAAGTCAAAGTATTTTACGAGGGCCTGTTACAGGTACTTGTAAAACGTCAATTTGAGGCTCCTGGTACCAAAAAGTTGATCGTATAGAGAAAAACCGGCAAGAACTTTACTTACTAAAGGCTTAGTAAGTAAAGTTAGCTTTTGTTGACTTCTTTCATTAAATACATTTATAGCACGTGCAATATTTCCTAACTCATGATTAGCAGTAAATAAGTCATCATTAACGTTCTACTCATGTTGTGGTCCTTTACACAACCGCAGAGCACGTTGCAAAACAGTAGAACAAACAAATTTATCAGATAATGTGTTACTCACTTAGTGGAGGTACGGAGCGCAGTGAGTAATTCTATGACTAATATAGCTCACGGTTAGAATGCAAACCTGGATGTATAGGGATTCAATTGTTTTTGATGATTCATAAATATAATGCCATAAGAATGATAGACACTTTTAGGCATTAAAGACTTATATCCATGACTAGAATAGTTTCAAAAATTGACAAAATTGGGAGTTTATCAAAAATATCTAGGAAACTTACTGTTATAGCTTTGGTTACTTGTTCGTTTATGGGTGTATCAATCACCATTTATGAAAGTCTCTTAAAACCCACAAATCGACTTCGGCCCGCTCCGATATGACCATGAGTGACCCGGAATGACCGAGATGACGACATGAGAGACCCGGGAGTCGAACCTGAGATCAAGCTCCCATTACAGATGCATGCCATCTAGATTTGCGTGTGCGCATACAATGGCTCTCCCAAGCGGCGCGGACAATCAAATCGTACGCTATTTACCTTGAGTACGCTTATTATGTACTACGTTATGTACGTGATCGATTCGTTCTGTGACAATCAAATCCCAATAGATCTACTATTGTTTTTTATATTGGATAGGTACCTATTTGTGTTTTAGCCTGATAGACTCATAAAAAATCGACATCAGCCCCCTTAATTTTACCGGGTTTAGTGCTAGGCTTAGGCCATTGACTTTGTTTGAGATGATTGTTTAAATCTAACCATTATCTAAAAGCTAGTACTTTTTTAAGACCAAGTTTTATAATGAGGGTGTAAGATGTTTGAAACCGAATTAAAATCTGATAGCTTTCAATAAAGGCCGCATTGACGATCCCGGTGGCGCAATGGTAACCAAGAAGGACTGCCGAGCTCAGGTCCCCGGTTCGATTTCCGGCATGGTCGAAATTTGTGTGATGAGCATGCTTATTGGCTGTGGTCTGGGTGTTATAATGTGTATTTATAAAAATAAATGTGTAAAGTATATGTAGTTTATAAGTTGTGTTGGCATCCATAACACAAGTTAATCAATAGCTTACCAACCCAACCCACCGCGTGCGCACAACGTGTCCCGGTGTCCCGGTTATTCTCTAAGATTTATCAAATAATACAAAATCTACAACACCGATGATAACCCCTACGTTCATATTATTAAAATATTCCAACTGAAAGTCAAATCAAACAGCTGAATCTAATAAAAAGGGTCACATTAAACAATCGTCTCAATCATAAAGATCGTGATTTGCACAGGAAGACAGAGACCTTCCCGTCTCCAGTAATTAAACTAGTTAGGGCTAATTACTCGTGATCTGTCAGCTGCTCTGAGAGTCAGACATAATGTGCAGGATGTTTACTTAGTACAAGATGATTAGAAAAGCTGTTCTATGCGTTTAGGAAGTGTGGAGTATACATATATTTGTTTGCGTTTGATCGTAAATATAGTATAGGTTGGTGTTTTATTTAGATGTAAAGATTTAGGGCCTGTTTCACCACCTACAAATAAGTTTCAGATAGTTTTATTTATTTTATTTTATTCAGAAAACTTACAGCTAAACAAAGAGATAATACCAAAGGGTACAAACATTGATGGCCATTTAAATTTTTTTACAATTAAACACATTAATACAGAAATATACAAACATAAGTCAGTTTATTGGTAGATATTTTCATATAAATTCTGAATTTATCTGGTAGATACTGGCTATTTAGACATTGTGACACTGGCCCTTAAAAGTTACTTTATATTCTGAAATCGCCAATATTATGTCTTTAGTCCTTTTAAAAAAACATTCAAGGTTATATTATTTTCTCGTTTACAAAAAAAAAAACATACATTTTTTGGGATGCATTCGAAGAAAATTATTTAAAAGATTTTCTTCTTGCTCCTCGGCTATTTCTAATCTCTTTTTTATTTTGGCTTTGCGACTACTATGAATATTAAATGTATGTTTATATAAACATGTATTTAAGGTCCAAAACAAAATCTTCATCAACTCATAACACCTTTCGAAGTCAAGTCAGGGCTCCTTTAGTGTTGACTCCTGACCCTGATTCTGATGACTAAGGACCACGTACACCAATTGTGGCCAACCTAACTGGTATATCATGAGTTGGACAGGCAGATGCACTTCACAAATGCTTGGGAGCTTAATTTTGCAACTGATATGAGTAATATAATTGAGTGAGGTACTTTTAGAGGCCAGTTTCATTGACCGGCTTAAAAAGGAGGAGGTTCTCAATTCGGTCGGTTTTTTTAATGAGTGTTTCCAAAAGAAGATTGACGATTGACCGTTATCTGCGCGAGAGGAGGTCTATGCCCAGCAGTGGGTGGTGTTGTTGGTTCGAAGCCTTTTTTTGCTTAAGGTTGTCGAGCTAGGCTTCATCGTGCCTCACAGTCCCATTTAGTAAGTCATAATTTAGTATTGTATTACAGACGGCAGCACATCAAGCTACCATAATAAACTCTGTCAAATTTCCTCAATAAATTTTCAACTTTATCGCTCAAGTTTATGGTTCAAAGTTGCTCAGGATAATTTGACAGTTTCGGGTAGCTTAGTTTGCTAGCATTGTACAGATACAATATGAGATACTAGCTTCCGCCAGCGGTTTCACCCGCTTTCTGAGGGAAGTACTTTCCATACCCGGATAAAAAGTAGCCTATATGTTATTCTGATGTATAAGCTATATTGTGGTAAAGTTTCATTCAAATCCATTCAGTAGTTTTTACGTGAAAGAGTAACAAACATCCATACATCCATACATCCATCCATCCATACATACAAACTTTCGCCTTTATAATAGTAGTAGGATTTAGGTATGACGTAAACACGCGATCTCGACCTGGCATCACATCACGGGTCAGTAATGTAACGATGAAATAATTCAGACGCAATCCATTGATAATCAAACCATTATCGATGTGGGGGTCACGAGTCATAGGAATACTACGGGTTGTTACTCACTCAGTTATCACTCGTTATTTTAGCTTTGGACTTACGTTTAGATTGACGTTTGGACTTACATGATATTCTAAGATATTTAAGGATCGTTTGAGAAGAATCATTTTTAAATAAATTTTATTTTACCTTAAGGACTTAAAAAAATTCAAAATTAATTTAAAATTATACATATGACGTGAGTACCTACTACTATTGCTGTGATGATTAAGTAGAGGGTTTAGGTACTTAACAGTTTCTCCCGGGTCCCCGTGGAACTTCTTCCCGTAACGTAAAAAAACATAGCCTATGTTTACCGGGGATAGTGTAGCTTCCCAATAGTGAAAGAATTTTTTAAATAGGTTAAGCAGTTTTGGGGTCTATTCGATGTCGTTTCGAAACCTATTCGATTGAAAATTACAAATATTTCCTCTTTATAATGTTAGTATAGACTAGTTTTTCACCTTCCACCCGATTAAAAAGTAGCCTAGTTAGGAAAAGGCTCGGGAGATGGTGATCTGGTTCTGTATCTAATTGCCGCGCTAGAAATCGCGAATTCCATTACTTTGGTCCTTTTGAAAAAATTGTGTGTATGTATGAATCAGTGTTTTTATCAGATATTTAATAGCCCATAGTATAACTTCTGCTTCGGTTGGACCTAAATCCATTTTTTCTTATACTCTGTCTATCTGTCTGTGTATTAAGTTTTATTTTATTCATAAGTTTTATACTATCTAGGATTCTTCCTAATACGAGAACACATGGTACGAAATTCAGATAATCAAATGTACTACAATTACATCATTTCATTAAGATTAACATGAATTTAACTCCGCACCACCGTAGTCAGGGAATGTGGACTGATAGTGAGATTGCGTGTGGTCTATGGTTATCTAGCGCATGCCAATCTTTACTTAAACTACTAGGATTACTAATGAGTTACACAAGATAGTTATTTCGGGTATATACTGCTTATTGAGATTGAAACCATGTGACACCAGATTAATACCCAGAAAATACCGACCTCATCTCGGTTTGAACAAAAAAAAAATGTGACGTGTAAAAGGATTGATTTCAATCTATTTACCAAGGATTAAAAAGGACGATGCAAAAGCCTTCTAAAAATAATGAAAGGAGAATGATTCTTTTTTTATAAGATGTTAGTGTTTGCTAGAACGAGTAGATCAGAGGAAAAAAATGTGTGTGTCACAGGTAAAAGGGACCTACGAATAAGTTCCAGATAGTTTATTTGGTAGATAATGTCATACAAATTCTGTTCCATTTTTGAATTTATGTAGTAGATAGTGGCTATTCAGACATTGTGAAACAGGCCCTAAGTATTTTAAAATTCTAGAGACGGTTTACTGAAGCGGGATTTTTTTTCTTATATCTGTTTTGTATTTCGAACACTCGCGTTCTTTACTAACTTTTTTTTAAGCGACAATGATTTTACGATGACGTCACACAATCGTCAATGTCAATAAATGTTTGAGATAGTAAACGTCTCAAGAATAAGTTTTTATCAATACATTGTGTGTCGTTTCCGATATTATTAGGAACAGTGTTTTTACGATGAATGATATTTGGTATGTAGATAAAGGGGGCTTGGATTTTTGGCATCCTGGTGCGAAGATGAAGTAAAAAAAGAATGCAAGTAAAGAAACTAATGTTAAAAGTAGTATTTTCTGCTTTGAAGAAAATGGTTTAATAACCTATAATAATAGTTATTTTGGGAAGAAACTCAGTAGCACAAATTTGAAGCAAAACGATGAATGGAGGAAATTTTCGGCATTTGACCATGAAGTACAACAATCTTTTTAGAGTATAAAAGATCTTCGTCTTTTGCTAAAGAACTCCCACCAACATCAACCCACACATGCTTAATTAATGGCAAAGTTCACTTGAGCAATTAAGTGTTGAGCAATTAGAGAAATTAACCTTTCCATTCAAACTAGTTTCAGATTCCCCAGAACTATTACAAGCATGAAAGACTTCGTGCATATGGATCAATAGACTGTTCTTAAGGGCTATTTTCCTTTGAAGTTGGAGACAAAAAATAAAGGTGACATTATCAAAACATTAGCCTTAATTTTGTTGCACTTTCAACTTATTCCTCTTTGTACGGATAGGTTTTTTTATTAAATGGGATACAATAGGTGAATTCCATAATGGTTTGGTAGCATTTAGATCTAACATGGAGCTGTATATGGTTGTTGGATAAAGAGAGGCTGGTGGCTAAGCGACAGCCGCAAGGATAAGCATCGCGATTTGGATGGTTTACCATCTACACATGACGAGGTCCTACGTGTTTCGGCACGCACGTTTAATAACTGGGTCCCGGCTGCTATCGGAACATCTTCGGCAGTCGTTCTGGGTAATCAGAAGATAGAAAATCTGACAACCTGTCTTACCATGGGCTAGTACGTGGTTTACCCATGTCACTCAAAGTAGAACACTGTTACTCAGCTGCATCATGACTGAAAGCCAACCCCAACATAGCTTGGGAAAATACTAGGCAGATGGTGTATGTAGAATTCAGAAAATTCATATCAGGTCCATATAGTCCTAAATAACCCATAGCAGGACTTACAAGAGAGTACCAAAGAATTTCATTCAAAAATCCATGCTATAAAAAAATATACAGATAACAATGTCGTATTGCCAACAATGCTACGATGAAGAAATTTTGAACAGAAACATTCGCCAGAATCCACACAAAGGCAGAATATTTCTTGTAATCGGAAATAATGACTGTGTGGCAGTTATCGAGAACCGCTTGATATGCTATCTTATCGATCTGTGACACACAACTACAGTACATATAAAGGTATTTACCGGCCGCAAATTATTTGCACAAAATTTCACTTTTTATAGAAATGATAATAATCGTCCTTATTTCTAACATGTGTATTTGCCGAAGATCTCTAGACTTCTCTAGGCTTTGAAGGATCTTGACTGTTAGATTGCATAAAAGATAATTTATCTTTTACTAATACGTAAACGTTAAAGTAATTATAATTTCTCTTCGTTATTGCCAACAAAAGAACGGACAACTTCAGATACCCATAAAATTGCTGAATCTATAAAGCATGAAAAACTGACTAATCAATATAATATAGAAAAACATAATTAGCAGGGCTAACAAATAAAATAATTAATCCTCTTTAGCAAAATTATAAAAACAAAACAACATCGTCGTGTCAGCCGAAAGACGTCCACAGTTGGACAAAGGTCTCCCCCAATTTCCAAACAACATCAGCGTTTCGAAATTTAAAAAACCCAGATATAAAAACCAGCTTAACTAATACCCTCTTAAAAATAACTTGGTGATGAAAAGTGGTGCCGTCAACAGGATACGCAATATCAGTGAGTCAGGTTAGAAATATGTAGCGACCGGTAGCACCCACTGATTAACCAGATCCTCGGAAGTCAAGATAATACAGAACAACAGGAAACAGATCATACCTGCTAATGACTAATATTATTTCGTAAATAAAGCGAGGAAATCGTCAATTGGGAATGCGTATTGTTCCAAATTTTATCACAGAGATGGGTCTTATTTGTGAGTTATTTGTCTGTATATGCGTTTGAACACACTATCAAATATTTTAAGGATTATAAATAATTGAGTAAGCGTTATGCCAGATATTTCAGTAAAGAAATTCATGCATAATTTTAGCTAACATTTGTGGTTAAGTTTCAGTGTTTTTCTGCAAAGAATGATATGAAGGCTCGGGGATCATTTTCTTATAACACTTAATATTTCTCTATTTGTACTTAATTTATTATTTATGGAGTACTTTTTTTTTCTTGTCCCACTGTTGGGCAAAGGCCTCCCCCTAAGTCTTTCATCTATCTCTATTTGAAGTGTACTGCGGCCAATCAGCGAAAATAATCAACCAAAAAAACTAAAACGCTTCCTCAAACCAAAAAACCGCCACTTTAGGATAATGATTGAATACTAGGTTTCTAGTCTACATCATTAAATAGAAGACAATTATGTCTACATCAAATGCTCCCAAGCTCATGTATCACCATCACCATCTTAAGCCCCTTACTAACCACGCCCTATTTTTCCAGGTCCTAAACATAGTGATCCTGGTGCTGTACCGAACGGGTTACAATGGCGAGTTTCTCGGAGTGGGCGGCACGTGGAACCTCAACGAGGAGAAGAACCCTGACGCTGAGATTGTAGCCTCTGGAGTCATAGTTGGCTACCTCATATACACGCTTGTTCAAATCGTCACTTTCCTGTTTGGCACTACTGAACATAAAAGGTAACGTATTAAGATACCGCTTGATTTTATCATCAGACTATTTGTTCCCTGGGAAGTCACTCAGAGAACTGGTTGATAGTGGGAGTAAGGTAACGATTTACTCTTGCCGGGACAGCGGGATTGTTTGCTAGAACTACCGCGGCCCTGGCACACAGGGCTTCAGGAGGAACATAAGTGGGTTTTAGTCAGTAAGAGTCTGACACTTCCTCCAGCTGCATTCATACTAGAAGGGGTCGTTAGTTGCAGAGCTCAGGTAAAAAAGCTTGAAGATGACAGTCTATCTTGTATAAGCGTATTGAGAGGACAGATGATGATATTAATGCTATATTTTTAATAGACTTTGATATCTTGGTTAATCAATTGTTTATAACAATTGGATATCTAGTCTACCTAAGTCGAAAAGTAAGAAAGTAAACGATATTTACTTTTTAACGAATTATTTAAATATTTTTCCAGAGCATTATCAGAGATAGTGATGAACTTCGTGGGCGTGTTCATGTGGATCGCCGTGGGCGCAGTCGCACTGCACTATTGGGGCGGTTACCAGGGAGAGCACCAGTATCAGTTCGTGTTCGCTGAGAAACAGGTCAGTTTGGCAACCATATTGTACGGGAAACTTGACACAAGATGGTTTTGAGATACTCGTAGAATACGAAAATAATATAGGTTACAGTTATCATCGAGTGGCTTTGCGTCTCTGTGTGCGCAGTAGGCGCATGCGTGAGACGTCAAATGGATAGCTTTGAACTGTATTCATTCTTATACCATTATAAGCGACTTATATTATGCGACTGTCTATTTGACCACCGCATTACTTTTACTAGGTAATTTCTTAGTAAGACTAGTTTCAGACTGCTTATTTAACTATCCGATGGTACAAAAGTCTAACTAAGTACTACCTATTTAGTATTCTGTGGCACTACCATCAATGAAGTATGGAAGAATCTCGTTATGACAAATGTCATAACGTGATAACTGACATTACGCGAGGTATTTTTTCGCTAATTTTCTGCTGCTACTTAGCCATAAACTACTCAATATTTTATACATAATATATGCGCATTATTCTACTTGTTAAACTTATCTATTTCCATATTCCAGGTTGGATTGGCAGTCGGTGCCCTCTGCGTGATCAACGGAGCAGTATACTTGCTAGACACAGCGCTATCCGTCATTCACTTCACCAAGGAGATGTAACTTAGTACTTAGTGCTTAACGTTAATAAACTTAATATTATGTTAATTTTAAGTACAGCTAAGTTGAGCTAAGTGTTTAAAACGAACGATCGATAAATTCCGTACAAAATGCGTTTTTACGTTCATTCCAGTTTCGATTGAGATCTGAGGATTGGACATAAAACAATTTACGATCAACGAATACAAAATACACTACATAATAAAAATATACATATCTTGAGTCATAATTAGTATCTTATTTTATTAATTTCAATACCGATACTTAAAAAAACAGAAATCGATTATGGAATACCTTTTTGAGTAACTGTCAAATTTGAAGTTTTGTAACACAATTTAAATTTTAAAAAGTTGTTCATGGTGTTCAGAATGCTCTCGTGCATAACATTGTCTACCTTCCCACCTTCGTCCTAAGTTAGTATTGTAGAACATGTTTTTATGTCAGTTAATTTTGTAACGTAAATATTATTTTGAAACTAATTAAAGTGTAATTCTTACACTGGTGTTTTTATTTTTGACATCCTGTTCGTACTAAATCATACCTTCTCAAATCTTAAAAAAATAAAGCTTAAACCATATGAGAGAAGCGTATACAGTAAATACTACCACGAATGTAATAATTTACCTTTCACATTGAAATAGTGGTTCAAAAGATCGGTTGTACAGATTGTAAAATTTTCCCAATCAACTTTGAACTATATGTCTCAGCGATAAATCTGAAAATCTATTAAGGAAATTTTAACAGATTAGTAGTAACTTAACGTGTTGGCGTCTGTAAATTGAAAAGGTTTTTGTAAAGTATCTTTTTGGGAATGTGTAGCTCCCGGGCTTTTAATGACGTAAAATACCAGTGTCTAGTCATAATGGACAAGTCATGATACAAAGTCTAAACAGTTCGTCATTTTCCGAGGAAAATACAACGTATTTTAATGTACCACGGGTTAGCGGACTATTATTCCCAACTAATGCCTTCTTATACATAAATAAATATATGTATATACTATGAGTAATAAAGCCAGAATTTTTAATAAAAATAATTGAGAAATAAATTGTTTCTGTAGAGAGGTTTATCTTTAAATTAGGAACCTAATTATTTTTTTTTTAAAAAGCAATAGTACCTACTCTTTCTTAGGTAATACTCAAAGATACGGACGTGACGTTCGGATACGTCGTCGTGAACGCGCGAATTGTCTATACCACGTCATGATATTTTTATCCCTGTTCAATTACGTATAAGGAAAATTATTAAGTTATTTTGAAACAAACAGAACGTTCCGAAAAGAGTTTTTACTTATTGCGTCCTACAGAAATTGCTTGAGGACCCGAAGACCATGTTCAGTTTTATTTTCAATTGTGTGAAAGCTCTGTGCTCAATTTTATGTAAAGCTGTGTCAGGGATTAGGTCGTGTTAATTAATGTATTATACAGTCATACAGTTATACAGGGTGTCTTCCTGACTCATAATTATTATACAACTTATATTCCATGGTTTTACTTGCTTCTTTATCGGACTCTCAAAATAAATCTAAGTTCTAACAAAAGTCACTTTTTACATGAATCAGTTGCCGACTTCATGGGATATCGCTCTTAACTGCAATTACAATTCAATTTAAGGATTAATCACAATTAAAAATTAAACACGTACTAACGAAAAGTATTTTTTTTTAAGATTTTTAAAATAATTTTATATAAAAGATAGACTTATCAAGAAATGACAGGTATTAAACCAGCTACGATGGGATAACAGCCCGGGGTCAATGTGGGAGTCAAATTAGATGCCGGGGCGAAGGTCGAAGGTTAAGTGCGATCCGTCTTGAGAACTGACTCACTGATGAAGCTAGGATTAGTCTCCTACTCCACGTACCACGAAGTTCACGACAACCAGCAACAAGGAGATCCGTTGCTTTCGAAAAAAAACAAAAGAAAAGAAAAATATAAATTCAAATTTAGAACGTCATCCAAATTATACGTCAATCTTTTGGTTTGTTGACTAAATTGTAAAGCTTTGTTTTTTTTCTGTTTTTTACGATATTATTATTTGCAAAGAATAGTTATTGATAAAAAAACAAAAGTGGATCATCTATTCGAGAACTGGGTAACCATTGCGCCCGACAGCAAGGAGTTTTTGTGCGACGTCGACGTGGAAACCGCCAAAATTGCTCCACTAACGGAAAGCGTAAGTAGAGAAACCTTTGATTAAACAGAGAAATACTTTATAAGTTCTATGGAAGACATTCTTTCTTTTTTAAGATTTACCTATGAAAACCTACGTCGTACTATTAGCTACGAAACGTATGTTGACTATGTATGATTTGGCGTTAGAGTTACTAACGAATCTGCGAAAATTTGAGAATGGTATAATAGGAGTCTATTCATACAAAATAATAAATATATCTTTCACGCGTGTACCGATTGAGATGGAATTCCCGAATTCGACATGGAGATACATAGCAAAGCTCCTTTTTATCCGTAGTTTTAGTAAGAAGTATTTTAAAATCCGTGGTAGTACGGAATGCGAAGCCGCGGGAATAGTATATATTCCTCATATTTTCACACAACGTCATCTAGTCTCAAACTAGGCAGAGCTTGTACTATTGGTACTAGACAACTGATAAACATACTTATATACTTTTTTTGTAAATACATACATTTTATGCATAGAAACACCCAGACTAAGCCAAACACCCTGTTTATGCACACAAATGTTTGACTTATGCGGGAATCAAACCCGCAACCTGTAGCGTGGCAGGCAGGTTCACTAACCACCACGCCATCTGGTCGTCCGCCATGTTTTAATACCATTGAGCCATCATTAAAGGATCTCCTTACAACATCGATTCCACAAGGGGGCTATGTAAATAACGCAGTCACTTACAGTCGTATGGCGCAGCAAAAATAAGGCGTGTCACGCATTAGCCACGTCAACGTACTCGGTGTATGGTGCATTGTTATGGTGCACACGAAATGAGTGTACGTAGTGATGGGAATATATCATGCACTCGAAATTAATCGATTGCAAAAAAAAAACCATTTAACTGTTATCTACATGTATTTTGTACTTTATTCTGTTGCTTAAACAAAATTCTTCGATACATTTTATTGGCTTGTAATAAACGATGTTAATTAAAATATGAAATTGGTCTTTCAAATCTAAAGAACATAAAAGTTTACCTTATATCAATGTGTGCGCGATGCACCTTTTTATAACTTTATATTTTTTTGATTTTATACTTTTTATTCTTTTATATTTGAATTTTGATAGCATGTGCTTTTGTTCTTAAATAAAAGTCAGTTTTCTTTTTGCTACCGACGAAGCTGGCGATAACAGACAGCACCAACCTGACCTGAGACCCAGCACCTGAGGAGATTTAGGCTCAGTCACCTTCACCATGTATGGAGTAGAGAGTAGACTTGGTCTAACACACGCATCTCACAAAAAAATCTCTCTCAAAAATCTGACACACGACCGTTTAACAGTGTCATTTGTTGCATTAATAGGATTTGTGTACGAAAAACGTCGTTATAAGCACATCCCTAAAGCAAGTTACGTACAGACAAACGTGAGTTATTAAAGCTATTAGTAGAAACCATCACATGAATATGAATACATGTGTGTGTTGTCTTTGATTAATCAGGTGATTTCAAAAGAGGTTTTATGTATCTTAATATTGTCTTTTGTTAAACTTTACGGATTAAGGTTGCTCTAGTAAAAAAAAGAAATAGTTCATTTACTTCATCTATATTAGGTAATAATTTTAATGCGGAAGAGTTTGTTTGTTTGGTTGTACGCGCTTATCTCAGGAACTACTAGTCCGATTTGGAAAATTCTTTCAGTGTTAGATAGCCTATTTATCGAGGAAGGCTATATAAGATATTTTTATCCGAGTGCGCGGACTTATTCCTACAGGAAAAATGTTCCTACGGACGGGGGAAAGTTGTACTTGTGCTATACTGGAACTTAAATGGTTACAAACTTTTCTAGAGAACGCAACGTAATATAATAAATAGGTAAATTTCTTACTTTCTGAACAGACATGTTTTCACCTCATCGTCATCATCATACTAGGCAAAATCCTTCTACCAATTGAGATGCGGACTAGGTCAAAAATAAAATACTTTGTCATATTAATTTTGTAAAACATCTTAAAATAATGTCGGAAAAAGTACACGGCTTGATGTGAAAAATCTGCGACTGACGTCACAGGTTACGTTTTCATACAAATTGCATCGAGAGTAACCGTTTTTGACTGTTCTATAAAAGTGCTGAATTTGTCTACTGGTCCACTATCGTATTACGTAACATGGCAATAGAAATTCCCTGTCTATACAAACGCTTTGGACAAATGGCTGACAATCACCGGTCAACCCAGTTTCGTGGTTAACTGTCGGTACCAACATTACGGAGGCACGCGCGTGCATCTAACTGTTGGCTACCAAAGGGACGGGTCATTAGCATAAAAAGTAGGTGCCTGCTTATGCTGTTATCTGCTTAGGACCTCGTAAGTTTGTAGGTTAGGTATTCGTATTACGCATTTGAATGGTTCTTGCATATATTTACGTGAAAATACTAATAAATATTTATATGTGTTCGTTATGAAATTTCGTTGAAAAGGCTAAACATAGATAGAAGATTGGCAATTGAAACAATGATTGCTTTATTTTACCTAGTACCTACCTACGTAATAGACCTAGCTATTACGTCTCTGCTGGGGCCAAGGGTTCTTGAGTTACCGCAGACCTAGCACACATAGACCTCCAGAAGGAACAATAGTGGGTTTTAGTCAGTAAAAGTCTGATAATCCCTCTAGCTGAACCACAGCGGGACGGGTCATTTGATGATTTCTCACAGAAAAAAGGTCTATTACTTGTCCATTTATCTGCACATGTGATAGGAAATGATGCATTTTGGGGGTAATATCTAGATCTACTGGGCATCAGTAGAATATAGACAAGATCGCGAACATACCTAAGCTTAGTGTAGCTTAATGTGCTGGCGTCTGTACATATTTCAAATGTCAATATTGATTGGATAAGTCAAACTGTGCATTACTGTCATCAAATATAATATATGGGGGATTTTAATATTCCCGTTTCTTGGGTGTGTCTAACTTACGTAAAACGGAATGTCATCGGTACATGTTTTACCTGCTATAGTTTTCAGAGGTTGACTTTCCTGTAAATACGCCGTGACTAAGTTAATTATTGAAAAATATTGTTTGTTCATCACTGTGACGTAGCTTTAAACTTCAATTGCTTGATCAACACGTATTAATATGACACAATTTTAATTAATACGGTTAATTATGAGGAGTGAACTAATTTATGTTAAGGTTCACAGATGTTGAGAAAAACCAGATCTTTGGGAGGTAACATTGTATATTATTTCCATAATTTATGGGTTTGTATAGACGCCAGCACATCAAGCTACCTGAAACTGTTAAATTTTCCCAAACAACTTTGAACGTAATTTGCTTCAGCGATAAAGTTAAAATTCTACTAAGGAAATTTGCTATGTTGGCGTCTGTACATTCATACCTACAACAAACAAGACATTGAGTAGGTATATGAAATATTTTCAAGAAATTAATAATTATAACATAAATGTTATCTTTAGACAAACATCAGAAACCAAAGACAAAACTCATATCTTCATTTGATTAAATGTCTTTCCGTAAAATATCAGTTCGGACATTTTTCTTTACAAAGTTTTCATTCTTTGCATTAACGATGAAGCAACATAATTATGTTTTGTAAACAAATGGTTTGTATATACAGATATTGACACCAACCGAAGTCACACACACACTACTAAGTACCTATATTATAGTATATTATTATTTTGATTTGAGAACAGTAAAGATGGCCGAATCGGGGTATTATGCCTATTGTCTATGCTAATTCACGTGAGAATGAAACTGAGCGATTATAACAGTACCTTAGTTCACATTCACAGTGCTCAGTCACTTAAATACTTAATTTTATTATCTTGTAGATTACCAAGATGGGTTTAAGTATCCAAACAATACTTTGGGGCAGTTTCACCGGTTACGAAAAAGTTCCAGATAGGTTATCTTGCAGATAATTTAATACAAATTCTGTTCCATTTTTAAATTTATCTGGTAGACAGTGGCTATCCGTTACCTGTGAAACTGGCCTTTAATGTAGGTATATATTTTGAATTTTATCTAAAGGTACTAATGTTATACTTAAAGGCATTTAATTGTTTTTTTGGATTCAATAGGCTTCGAGGTTTAAAAACAATATTTTCGCTTTTATTCGATGAGAATTCAGATTTGTCATGTGTAATGTACCTACGTATATTATAGTAGTAAGTAAGCAGTTGGCAGATAGTAAAATATTTTAAGTGAGGTCGTTATGTATTATAAGCCAAACAAAGTTCAATGCGCCGTTTCTGGAACATAGATACAGATGCATTGCCTCACTTGGCAGCCAAAAGACATAATTAGCAAGAATTTTAATCTTATATTTTTAAATTCACTCTAAAAACTAAGATTGCGTACAACATTTTGAATAACATAAGTAAGATGAGACAGAAAAGCAGAAAATGATTATTTTCTGTTTTCTATTTTAATTAATCTTAACGTTTTAATGTTTAACGATTACAGAATTTATTACAGCGTTAACCTACACTTCTGCAGCAATTACAAGGCACGTCTATAGAAATTAGGGCCGTTGTGCATACAACCTAGTCGTTAAGGGTACGCACTGTGACATTTGAACAAATAGGTCAGTGTAACAACAGCCTGGAACGCACCCCTTCACGCGGGCACGTTGGCGCCAAAACTGGCGTCAAGATGGCGCCCGACGCCCGCCGGCTTGGCGGGACGCTGCTCTATTTCATGCATTTACGGGATAATATTATGTTATTCGAAGGCTTCTTACTTAATGTAAACAAATAAGAGAAAAGTAACTTAGCTTTGCAGAGGTCATGTTTTGGTCAAAGATTATCTGTTTACTTAAACGACTTAATAATAATTTTCTTTTGTCATATACTAAGGTTCAGTCTACAACTATTAAAGCCTTATAAGTGTCCCTTACACGTATAATTTTTGACTAAATATTATCACCATACAGATTAAAAAATTAACAATCTTCTCAATTTGGCAATGCAGTTGCAAGTATACCAAAAATGCAAAATGTCCGTTTGGCAGCTTGTTGGTAAGTAATGGTCACCAAACAATGGCCCATAGCAGCGGCGTCTAACAACATTAGCCGTGAGCGCGACAAATACTCATTGTTCGTATTGCCCACTCTTTGCCCTTACCAATAAAAGCCACGGTTATGGTCTAATATTTCATTTATATGCACCTTGCGATGGGATTTTTGCCTTAAAACAATTGATATTGAGGAAACTACAGGTCTCGTTTCGCGTGAAGTTGAGACGTCTGTGTTAGAAAGAGTTGTTATAGCTTAATAAATAAACGTGCCATGCAGTTTCGAAAGAAAAATCACTTTTTACAAAGTCTGCTTTCCTTATGAACAATGTTTTCTCATGACTATAGTGACATGAACAAAATTAAAACCTTTACGCCCTTATTATTGTAAAAGAGAGCTTCATGTGGAACATAAAATTGATCCTTCGAGCCGAATAGGAAACAGCGACTTACGGATTTTACTACTCAATGTAAACATATCAACATTTCATGAAAAGTTACCATGAAATGTATAATTCTGTAAAATTAACAATCGACCTATAACGCGATGTTTTTCACGCTTAGTCAGAGGCGTTTTTGCACTTGCTGCTTCAGATAGTAGATCAGTATAACGTAATTGTTACCCATAGTGGCCTTGCGTACGCGCAGCATTTGTCACGGCTGCCATCAAGGTTAATCCTTGTAAAAAATATAACTGCCAACCTCAGTGTCAGTTATTAATTTGATAGTTGGCATCTACCTTTTTAGATTTGGAAAATAAATAGTGGGTTAGTTTAACTTCGTCACGAATTACGATTGAGAAGGTTTGTAATATTTTTCTTTGAGCTGCAGTATTAAGCGAGCTACAGTGATTTGATACCCAAAACTGTAAAATTTTCCCAATCAACTTTGAACCATATGCTTCAGCTATAGAGTTGAAAATATACTAAGGAAATTTGACAGATTGTAGTAGCTTGTAGTAGCGTCTGTACATATTTTGTCATCTGAAAGAACTTATTTGTTTTGACCCCATTTCAACTTAGATTTCAAATTCTACGTAGGCAAGTAATTTACCCATAAAGCGTGATTAATTCGTAAATACAATAAATTATATTTTCCTGTATTTCAGACGTCAACCAATGAGATGTCATGTTTACAGTAGCAGTTAATGATTTTCAGAAATTATGACTAATTACAGCAAAATCATGGTTTGAAACACCGTTACTCATATATTGTACGTGCGACGAGAGGAATTGTGTTTTATGGGATACATACTTCCATTGTATTAGTTGACTAATGCAAATATAAACTTGGTTAAGGTCTTCGCCTAAAAGTATTTGACCTACTCTTTAAGGAAAACTAAATCATCATCATAGCATTTTTATCGTCCCAATGCTGGGTACAGGCCTCCTCTCTCATGACGAAGGATTGAGCGTTAACCACCACGCTTGCTCAATGCGGGTTGGTGATTTCAGACTTTATAGTTCAGGTTTTCTCGAGATGTTTTCCTTCACCTTAATCAGTCGTTGGTGTCCAAGATAAACTTAGAAAGTACGTATAACTTTACGTATAACGAAAAGTGACATTGGTACTTGCCTAACCTGGAATCGAACCCGCACCCTCATACAAGAAAAGCTGGTGCTTTAACCACTAGTCCACCACGACTTAAAGGAAAACTTAATATAGGTAACTCGAAAATTAAATACAAACGTTTTAAAAGGGCTTTTCTATGGAACATTGAAATATGTGCTCAAGCTAATCACATTATGTCACTCATCTTGAATGAAAATGAAAGACAATATATATAAATCATGTATTTATAAATATATACTACATGTGTAAAATATATGTAGGTACTTTATCAGTTGTGTTGGCACCCATAACACAAGCTTATTAATAGCTTACCATGGGGCCAACCGACCGTGTGTGAAAAAGGTGTCCCGATTATATTTTTTTTTTCAACTTCAACAAATATTGTTGTAATTAAATAAAAGGTAAAGCTAATACATAATAGGGATGCGGACAACTAGTCAAATTCAATACTTTTTTAGAACTGTCAAAAACGGTTACTTTCTATGCAATTTGTATGAAAACACCACATAAGCCGTATACTTATTTCGATTAAATTATCAATAAAAAAATAAAAACAGTTTTCGATTCAAAACGATAAATTAAACTGACATTATTTTAAGTGCTTTACAAAATGAATATGATAAAGTATTTTATTTATGACCTAGTCCGCATCCCTATTATAACAATATTAAACACTCAGGCACACTATCTTACACGCTAATTATTTCTTTCTCATGAGACAAATGTCTCCATCTCAAACAAAAATATAACAAAAACATTCGACAATATAAAGATCACAAATTGCATGTCAGTATAATAGCAACGGACTTATAATTTCGCATAGTTATCGTTCGCGATCGAGGTGCGTGCGCGCATATGTGTGCAGAAATGCGCGCTGACTTCTAGACCGGAAAACGCTAGAAAGTGGCTTTTCAATTTACGAATAGCTACATAATAAATGCGTTTGAGTCGATTCAACGCGCACGTTGATGTAAAAATCACATTTGATGTTGGATTGTGATTAATATACCTTGTATTTTGCAAGTCAAATAACAATCTCAACATGATTGCTTTTGCTTATACATACTTAACAGCGAAACTTTTATAAGTGAGCTTTATCAGCTCTATATACATATATGAATAGAAGATTTATCTTTCTAAAGTAAAAAAATAAGTAGGTACCTACATATTTCATTAAAAGTGTCTCATAAATAAAATCAATAACTAAGAAACGCGTGGTTTCTATATTCAAATGACTGTTCCATAATATAAATAAGGTTTTTTCTTAACTGACAGATTATAAACAACACTAACTTAGGTAAACAATGCAAAGCAGAAGTAATTTCTATGAAAACATCAACGATTACAATGACAGCTTTGGTTTTAAGCCAAAAGACGAACTGAAACGCAACCGTGCCAAGATGAAACTCGTAATATAAGACAGAAAACAGCCTACTGCAATAATAGTACAGACGCCAGCACGTCAAGATACCCAAAACTGACAAATTTTCCCGATCGACTTTGAACCATATGCTTCAGCGACAAAGTTGAAAATCTATTGAGAAAATTTGACAGATTGAAGTAGCTTGTTTTGCTGGCGTCTGTACAAATAGTTCCATTCCATTATTTAATCAATAACAACTATTTCGCAACTATTCTGAACTAGTGAGTTCCCTAATTGCCGATTGGAACGAATGCGTACCAAAATAAACCGATCAAACGATTTAGGGCTATTCTGTGACCACTCACGGCAACTCGAAGGGAAAAGTATTTTTATAACGGCCTAGAATTCATCAAGTGGAATCGGACTCTGAAATACATTGGATTACTGCGCAGCATTATGTAAAAAGAGAATGCATTTGTAATACGTAAGTTATTATGAATCAGGCAACGATTAAGTAAGTTTCGCGAATTTTCGCGTTTCAGACACGACGTAAATATGATAATATGTACAGCCAAATAAGTTTAGATGTAGATGATAAATAATGCGTTTCAATAGTAAGTTCCACACGTTCTAGGCACAAACTTAACAAATGAATGAAAGCTGTTTACTCATCTGCTACGCATTACTACGCCACCGGTTCTACGGTTCAACGGCCAACTTTACTTGACCTCTCACGGTTCCCCCATCACGTGTTGCAAAGGGCGACATAAGGGAAAACAGAAGGACAATCGGAGACCATTCGATTATTTTCAAATGAAGCATAGAGGAGCGCCGATTGTCGGCCAAGCGGTAGTCGCATCGCGCGGTGGTCCGAACGCACTCGTGTCTGCACCGAGCTTAATAAACATCTCTCGTCACCGAAGCCGATCAACATTTTGAATTTCGAAGTGCAAGTGAATTAAAAATAAATAAAATAGTGCGTTCATTGTTACTGCTCGGAGTTTTTGATTTCGGTCTTTGGTAAGATTTTTTTTATTGTTATGTTTTGTATTCAAGCCTTTGCTTCTATTCTAATTGCATGTTATGGTGTTAGCGGTACTTATGTATTTTGCATTTTAATTAGTTCTTTTGAAATTAATATTATGGGGAAGGAAAATATTTTTTGCAATTACATAATTTTATTATAACTGGAATGTTTATTCTTGAACCTGTGTGATAATTATTTAATCATTACACAATTAGTATTGGAGCCGCTTGAGTCGATAATTTTTATATAATATTCCAATACATTGTTTTTAAATTCATAAAGCGGAGAAATTAGCAGCAGTTTATCAGATCGATTGATGCATATTTAATCAGAATTTTAAACGCTTGCCTGAAACTTTCATTTGTTACTTACTGTTTTATATCCGAACTCTTTAAAAAACATAAGCTAAACACTCAAATGATATCCAATAATCATTAATCCATTAACAGACAAAGCAATCGCTTGCTTACGTGATGTTTTTCATTATTAAGTAGCAACCAGTGATGTTTGTAAAAAACAATATTCGTTCGGGAAAGCATAACGCGCCGGTTGCGTTCCGTTTCAGTGATTGGCATTCAGCTTGTTTATGATTTATGCATTGTCGTCCATAGCTAGCCGCTTTTCAAATATTTAACAACACGCGTAAATAAGACTAGTTAGTATTAATTGAATTAATTAACGCAATATATGTCTTTTTGTTAAATCACGCTACGTTTTTTTTGTAAGATTTGCGTAGCATTTTTTCTGAGTCACTATTTTAATTTGTTGTAAAAAAAAGATATAGAATAATTTGTTAGAAGCACGCAAGTTGGTCCATAACAGTAATTACTGACTAGATTTTAGTCGCCATTATTTTCATGGGCATACATAAAGTTGGACACCATAAGTGTCACGTTTTTAGTACAAGACTTCCTTATGTATTAGAACACAACATTCCTTTATGGCCGCTTTAATGGGATGCCTTCATTAGCAAGCATTACCTGATGGAAGAACTTGGCTACGGGATCCGTAGGATTGCTTACATATTTTATTATATTCATTCTAGCAAAAGCTTTTTTAGCTTGAGAACCTTATAGCTTTGTCTTAATTGTCTCTTTAGATTCGACATGTTTTATTAATAAGGTATTTTTCTTTACAAAGCCAGAATTATAAACAAATTATGAATTTACTTTCGGATAAATTCTTCATCAGATATTACATCACTACGTGTTCACAAATCATCTTATTTGATCAAGAAAGATTTTGGAAAGGCGTTGGCTTTTCAAAATCACATAAGAATAATAAATAATTATCTCCAGACTTTTGAGCACTTTTCCAAGTTTCTCTATCTCCCCAGGTGTCTGAGTACGGCGGTGGCGCTCGAGTAGTGTGGGCCATGTCGGCGGGCGACCGAGAGGCCGAGGCGCAGGCCAAGAAAGGAGATGAAGCAGCCTCCAACGACCGGGACAGCAGGGCTGCGGCCGCCCTCAAACAGTACTGGTGCGTGGGGCTACGGGCACTGGAACTGGTGAGTTACACACGAATATTGCTAAAGAACTTTTTTGAATAGACTTTCCAAAAAGTTTTTAACCTATCCGTGGATTTGAAAAAGTCTTTAGAAGGAGATCCGAGTTAAAGGTGATAAAATTGGTGTAGAGTTGGGATTCTGTCGATTAAAACAAGGTTATGTAAATTTGATTGCCATGTTCAAATGACCATGTCAATAATATAAAAAACTACAATACACAACAAAAGATATCCGTGGCTATGGAGACATTGACTGTAGACGTTGAATGACTGGAGCTGACAAAATAATTTACAAAACAATTTGCACGCTTCGGTTGATATTAGAGGAAGATCCCAACAGCAATTAATCACAACACCCAACAGAGGATGAAGTAGAAAACAAGACAAATGTGAAAGTTCTGAATCATTCGAACAGCGGAAAGAAAAATGCGAGCCAATAGAAAATGTTACACTAAAAACTAGAACATCTAAAACAAACCATTTAATACAATGTATAATTGGAAATCGATACAACTGGATGATCGCAAGGCACGGCCGTAATTGCGTGCAATCATGGCGGCTATATGGGAACTGACCATGTTGCGATGCAAGACATGATAATTTGAGGCATGACACACTGCCCTTGAAGTCAAAGGGTCCCTTGTTCTCTCGTACTTGTGTTTAATTAAACACAATACACCTCATTCTTTATTAAACTGTTGTTTGTCATTCTGGATTATTCTTGCAGAATTGCAATATTATGTTTAGACGATAGATGAGTATGTATATTGACTGCCTCTTTCGGTGGTCTAGTAATCGCATAGTACTACTGCTGTACATGGGGTCTGGGGTTCGATTCCCGGTTTGGGCCGTAATCCTCTTGTGGGTTTTAAGATACTTTCATAAAGCAGTTGTTGATACATCCGTGCATCGGAGCACGTAATAGCACGTTAATGTCGGTCCTGCGCCTGATCTCTATCCCATCGTGTCGGATTGCCGTCCCATCGGACTGAAAATGAGGGATTAGAGAATGCATCTGTGTTTGCGAAAATGCTTGTGTACTATAATATGTCATTGCGCAGCTGGCTGATCCTATTAGAGAACGGCCGCCGCCCGTGGCCGAGAATCAATCTGGACGCCATCATCTTCATATCTTAAATCCAAATACGGGTTATAATCCACTGGATCAACAAGCACGATTATCGCAAGAGCCATGACTGCAATAACAGAAGTATCCTTTTCCCTTTAAAGGATATGTAGGGCTTCGAAGATCACGCTTTAAGCCAGGAGCCTAACCGACTTATAAGGTTGAAGACCGTAAAACAGCACAGTCCTTTGTCAGCATATTCTATCTTCAGATTGCTATAACAAATCATATAACTGTGGTTAACCAAACGATGCGCGAAAGTGAAAACCGTGTAATAGCCATTTATGAAGACTATTGCGGTGATGGAAAATCACTTGCTTGTGGTATCAAAACACGACCAAAAGGAGAAACTGTTTATGACAATGCAGCCACTAGACCGACAGACGTAGGACACTTTCACTTAAATACTTTAAACCACTTGTTTTAATAAACGATCTCATGGTTTTTAGTCGCGTACGTGAGCTGTGTCATTTGAGAGAATCGCTAAAAAAATATGACAAAAGTCATTTGGGATACTGACAATGAAAAAAGTTAATGAGTTAGATACAGCAAGCGGTTTGCGGTCGTCAAAAGCATGACTGAAATATTTGGAACTTTCTTCTTTGAAAATAAGATAAGGAAAAAAGACAAGATATTGGAACATGTTTTCGGACAATTTTCCGGGCCATGTGAAAGAACGACACTACAGCATTTGTTTCATTGAAATTTAAACTTTAGAGTCTCACACACAAGCTAGGTTTTAATATGCAGACCCTAATTTCATTTTCCTTTTCAGATAATCGCGGTGATAGCAATCGGTCTCATTGTTGGCGCTTTGTACTCTCCGCAAGTGGTGCAGTCAGACCAAAGGCACATTGCCGTCATCTATTCCGCCTACTCCAGTAAGTATTGCAGCTACATTTTACAATTGAGTCGTAGGCCAATGAGCACAATAGTACAACCGTACAAACTTAGCGTAGTCGCTTAGATCTTTTGTTCCTGTTTAGAGGCCTTAACTTCTAGATATCTACACTACACATTGATTGTGCGGGTTAAGGCGTAAACAAAAAATAGGCATCCCATAACATCACTTGAAATAAAGTACATAATATTTATAACGTACGAAAGTTGTCGACAGTGTTAATAGTGAGCTACAGCTGTTGAGAGGAAGAATTCATTATTTTAAAATTTCTAAAATTTCTAAATGTTCATCAGTTCGTAACGTCAATTTCAGTAAAAACTTCGTTGTTTCTGTTCAGCTAAGGATGCTGAAACCGTGACCCGATTTCTAATAGAATTAGTTCTAATCTTTCAATTTAGCAATTGTCACAGAATCAATTCTGGCACATTTCATGGCCGGTTTTCATGCCGGCTCAATTAAAGAACGCAAATCAATTATGAATTAAAATAAATTGAACGAAAGAAAAAAACACGAGGGAGTATTCGGAAAATCCCATTTTCAAGTTATGACGTCATTATTTTTCATGGTTAGGGAAAAAACATGGTTTGAACAACCAACAGTGTTGTAGTGTCAACCAACTTTACGTTAATTACTTTTTAATTTAGTGTGTAATCGTTTCTTCATTATACGTAGATACATCCTTCGAATTTAAATGGTGATTTTACGCACAAATGGGCACGGATTTTGACACAATAGTCTTCAACCATTAAAATGTTCACCTTTGTTTACTCAGAAAAAAACTTATAATAATAAATGCAACAAAAACTCATTTAAAAAGTCTTCAATACTTGATCAGTCGACTGTAGAATCATTTCGCAGATCATGAATATTGAAGCTAATAACTTTACTCATGAAATATCGATGATTATTTTCGTTGCAATCATCTCATGAATCGTTTTCACTCGATACTCGAGTGGAAAATTGGTTTCAATGAACTTTGTGTGTGAAAGTGAAAACTGTAAACACTTGTAAACGTAAACCGTCAACCGTAAACCGATTTGCGATAACTTCCTCGATAGTGTCGATGCTTGATTTATTGTTCATAACATTGTTATGATTTTTTCCTGTGTTTTCGATTTGCATAATTTCGTTCAGAGAGTATTATAAAATCTGTGGTTCAGATTAAATTTGTTGCGCCTTTATAACTTTGAATGGTTGATCATTGTTTTTTTTTTAATACGTTTATACTAGGTGGCTAGATAAAATCCTTTTTTAAACCATATTGTAAGAAGCTTTAAAAGCCATGTTCGGGCGGAAACGCTTAAATTCTTCTTTGCACGCAGTATATTAAAGTTATAGTTTTCATCCTGATGCTGATCGTTAAAATTGCTCAATTATTTAGAAACCGGCGAAAATTAAGTTTCACTCGGTTAATATTATTCAATTTGTAACATTGTACAACAGTAGCAATAACAACTTATCAATCTAATAACACTTAATTACGTCACCTTCTTCGTCTACAATAATTACATAAGTATGATAATTTGAACATTTTTGGAACCAAGCCTGGAACTTTATAGTTTTCGGGATAACCCAAATCCAAGAATATGTAACTTTTACATAATTATAACAGAAAGACAGCAGCCCTATGCTTAATGATATAACACTTTGTTTAAAAGTCTGATTACAACTTTGACGATCAGATTCGCGGGTTCGATTCCCGCATAAGTCAAATATTTATGTGCATGAACGTGGGTGTTTGACTTAGTCTGGGTGTTCCTACGTAAAATATGTATCTATTTATTTACAAAAGAAAAGTATATAAGTATGTTTATCAGTTGTCTAGTATCCATAGTACAAGCTCTGCTTAGGACTAGATGACGTTGTGTGAATGTGTAAGGAATTTTATACTTAAGATCTTATATATGCCGGGGCTGCGTCATTATGCGTTAGAGTTGCCGGGGCCCTGGCGCACAAAGGGCTCTAGAAAGAAGAAACGCTGGTTTTAGTCAGTTTAATTAGATCCTCTCCAGCTGCACCCACAGTCGGGTTACTTGAAGATTTCCCACACAAAAAAGACCTAACAATTTAGTAATAATATTCTCGTATTCAGGCTACATCATCATTACTGGCGTGCTAATCATCGCGAGGTTGTTCGGCGAGTCTCCTGGCTGGAGGACCTCCATCGGTTTCTCAGTGTTGGGCGTCATCATGTTCACTGCCGCCGCTGCTGTCATATTCTATGGTGAGTGCTAACCTTTTTGGAGTAGAACTTTTTAGATTTTCCTTGGAGTTAAGAATAAATCAGACAGTTTTTCAATTCGGTTTTCAACTGGTTCAATGAAATGGAAAAGTTACATTTCAGGACCAACTTCTATCGATGTGTGTTTAATAAAGCAAAGCTAATTTAGTAAAACGTGTTATTAACTCGCCATTTATACGGTATATTTTTTACATGAGTAGCAATTTGTAATTACGATATATTCTAGAATACAAACAACTAATAATCTAGTTGTTACCCTGACCACTGATCCGATAGAGCGTGGATAATAACATCGCAATAATATTATTCATACATTACGCTGGGCCACATAACGCATGCTTAAAACCTGCTTACAGAATACACCTATAGACAAATATTTTCTTTAATTATAGTGGTACGCTAAGAAGGTACCTTATGTGCCGTAAAACACACAACTGTGGAATGTAGTATTTCCAATATTTAGATTTGTTATTTGTAAATTAAATTATCTTCGCAGTTCACATCTATTGACTATTTAATGGAATTATCCAATTTTAGTATCTGCTAACACAATTTTACGACGCAATTACTGATGTTGGTACTACAATAATAAAATTATTTGTTCTAACAAACATAAAGGTTTTAATAAAGGTTTCTAGTCACGGATAGTTGTAAAATAATAATTGATATGCACAGTGCACCTATGAGCCCACTAGGCTGTCTGTATAAGGCAGGGCCTTGGCGTTGCCTATTAAAAATGTAGACAATTAGTCTATGGGGATTGGTGTGAAGTGTAACTTCCGTTCCTTTCTAATACAAGTTATGTTTTTAAAACGATTTGGTTGCGTTTTTCATTATACATTTTTTCCCCTTTACTTGAATTGTTATATCATGATGATCATAAGTGTTTGTTGTTCCGAAAAGGGTAGGCGGTCGATGTTATAGCATATAGATTGATTTTTAATGAATACATATTTTTTTATTTCAGATTGGCATAGGTCTTACTACACAAACCTTCGTCCTAACAAGCAGGCATACGACCTCCTTATAGCATCGGGAGTTTTCGCGGTCATAGAAGTCGTAGTCTTCCTTGTCCATGCCTTCATAACCTTCAGAGAAGACGCTGACTACTAAACAATGACTGCTTCAGATTTGTAAATTATCATTTGTCTCCTTTTTTTATTAAACAATTCATTTTTCCTCTCAAAACCAAAGTCTCATAGAATAAGTCGCTTCATTTTCAATTTTTTTTTCATTCTTTTTGTCTCTGGTTTCTTTTTTTATCTATTTTTTAAACCCGTCGTTAGCCCTCATATACGTAATTATTAAGTGTAACCTTTAAGAGTATTATTTTAGTTAAGTTTATTTTTCATTTATTAAATTTAAGTTGTATATAATTTATGTCAAAATGTTGCCTCATTGGGTAGCTAAAGCTTTTTATTTATATTTAATATATTTTATCGGATTGCCCTCTGTAGTAGCTATTATTTTGGACACCCATACTCATTATGGCAACTATTTTGTTTTATACTTTTAAATAATGCAGCTATATATGGCAGTTATTTTACGTTCTATATTTAAATCAAGCATCTATATGGTAACTATATTATGTAGTATTTTTAAATTGAGCAGCTATACGCGAACTTTTTTCTGTAATATTTTTATATAAGGCAGCTAAATGGACACTATATGATGTATTTTTTTTACAATATGGCAACTATTTTATACTCAATCAAGCAGCTATATAGCAACTTCTTTAAGTAATATTTTAAACCAAGTAGCTAGATGGCAACTATTTTTTATTTAATATTTTTATAAATCAACAGCTATAGGGCAACTATTTTACTTTTTTTTTTATTATTTTTAAACGGTGCAGCTCTGATTTCTTTACATAATATTATAATATCTACTATTTGGTAATCTTATGGTATTAATTGAGACAGCTATCTAAAAAAATAAAAAATATTATTTATATTGAAAGGCAGCATATATTTTAAATACATACATTAATTTTATTTGTAATTGGTATATTTATAATCGCAGGTATTTTATTAATTTTATAGCAGTTATCGTGCAAAAAGGAAGCATATTTTAATTAAGTATATTTAAAATGTAGGCAACTATACTTTTACAATAATAGTAACAGGCAGCTTTCTTTATAATTTTAAGAAGAAAAGATTTTTGATAAAGGCAATTATATTTTTAAAATATTATGTTCGGACAGCTATAACCAAGAAACTATTATAACAATTTCATACGTAAATGTATTTTTAATATTAACAACATTTTTGTTTATGTAATTCAGCTTTAATTTTAATGAAAACTGAAAGGCAGCTAGGATAAATTATATGTTCAGTATTTTGGGCAGCTATGCAACTAGACAATTTTATATTTAACATTCAATTAAATAAATTGGCAGCAAAATTAACCTAAAATAATTATTTAAGTTCAATATTTTAAGGCAGCTACTTAAACATAAGTACAGACGCCAGCACATCAAGCTACTACTATCTGTCGGATTTCCTTAATAGATTTTCAACTTTACCGCTCAAGCATATGGTTTAAAGTTGATTGGGAAAATTGGACAGTGACGGTAGCTTGATGTGCTGGCGTCTGTACATTTTAATTTCACCAATGCAGCTTAAAGTAATCTGATTATAAAAAATAAGCGAAAAGGTCAGTAAATATATTTTTAATACAATACACAGCTATATAGTTTGGTAGCTTTTTGTACCTATATTCTGGCAGCATATTTTTTAGTTTTTTTTTTTTAATGCAAACACATTTCGGCCGCAAGTGCAAGTTTAAGAATAGAAATAAGTTGTTTTTTTAAACGGATTTATGCAATGATTTTGGATAGATATGGCGATATACCTTATAATCCTTTTTAAGGATAAGTAGAAAGCTAGAAATTGTAGAAGTTAGATTCGGATAAAATATTTTCGTTTTTATATTCGGCTTTTTTTTGATAATTCTTAAATTATTGAGTTTTTTCATGTTTAGTTTAATTAGTTTTAAGACGTTTGTTTTAATTCGGTTATATTACTATGACATTCCGCTAAATTCTATTATAATGTTTAAATACTTATTTCTTTAGTATTAACTTTTCGTCCTCACCATGTATGAAATGAATTACGTCTAACAATACCTAGTGCAGCATATTTTAACAGATCGATTATTACAGGCTAAGGATCATGTTTACCACAAAAGAAGCCATGAAAACAATAATATCTATACACATAATAAAATCGTAGAAAAGTCAAAACTGTACATTTTTTAAAAGAATAATTGGGACGTGATCTACAATTGATATCGAATCCAAAAATATCGATTTTAGAATTTTTGTCTGTCTGTATGTATGTCCGGGATAATCTCAAAAAGTACGTATAAAAGTATATAAGTTGGCATGAATATAGCTAAGAGGTCGGGTCGACATATAGGCTACATACGCCGTCGCGGGCTACAGCTAATATTTTATAAAATTTATCATCACACACCGGTCTCTATGAACGCGCTCGATCGTTGATCCCTAGGTTATTCAACTTTTTTGTGGATGATCCTTAGCATGTAGGTACTAGACGATGTCTTTTGTCTCTGTAAAAATATGGTGCACTATTTTTGTTAGAAAAAACAAGCAAACAAATCTTTGGAAACAATGTTATTAGTTGATGTAAAAGGAACACAATTTTTCATTCATAGTGAGGAACCATTTATGCAAGTAAGCGAAGCGAAACCACCGCAAATGTTTATAATTAATTTTCCAACACACTTTGGAAACATTCATCATCATCTCCCGAGCCTTTTTCCCAACTACATATATTAGGGTCGGCTCCCAGTCTTCGAAAAAGATATCGGCATAAATATTGATTTAAAAAATCTGTTTCAATTTAATCAATTATTTGTTATGTTAATAAGTTGTTTAATTAATTAAGGTTTAATTTTATTATAAGTTATATTTAAAGGGTAAACCAAAGCAGTAATCAGTATCCGTCCAGTGGTAGTTAATTTTTTCTCTGATGACATCAGAATATCTGTATTTCTTCTAAATTATAGTAACTTTAACTTCACTGTCATGATCTGATTAAACTTCAAGTTTTATTTTTAATTAATTTTCTTGTTTAAATATTTTCTTAAAGCTTTTCTTTTTTTTATTAAGTTGTGGTCTGTTTCATCGCCTTGGGATTAGAATCGATTGTTTAATCGATTAATGTTAATTGCCAGATAATTTATAACGTTCCAATTTACGAATAAATCTGGCTCCATCTATCCAAGGGCGGTGAGACATGTCCTAGATGTAGCTATAAGATGTTTAGAAGTCTTCTAAAATAGTTGTAGATTCAATTGGTGTCTAAAATGTATCGTAGCATAGATAGAATATTTTTCATCATCAATTTAGTTAATTTAGATGTAATTGTTATTAAAAAATAACGTGTGGATATCACATGAGTTGTGAACGATAATTATAAGGAAAAAAATATTAAGATTTATATACGAAACATGTAAATAAAAATATATAACTCATGTAACCGGCGCTAATGTTACCTTATTTATTCCCCATTTTTAATAACAAAAGGTACCCGCGTCACTCACAAACTAAACTCTTTCGATAAGAACAAAAATAATGTAATACACGTCATGTATCTGTATGTAACAATTTAATAAATAAATGCATTAAATATTGTTTTATTTCACTTGGACAATTGCTCTTGAGAAATTGGAAACTAGAGAAAAATTAAATGAATTCTCAAAATATTACAAATGAAATGCTCAGAATATGTGCAGTAAAATCTGATTGTGTTGGCTCGCTGATATACCAGCGCAGTTGACAAATCGGGAATATACAAATTTCAAATCCAACCAATCTTTTTTGTCAGTTATTGTATGGACGCCAGCACATCAAGCTACGAAACGAAAAAAAAAATCTAATCAACTTTGTACCATATATGCTTCAGCAATAAAGTTGAAAATCTATTAGGAAAATTTGTCATAGTGTAGTCGCTTGATATGCTGGCGTCTGTCCAGGCCGCACGTGTCTTGGGGCCAAATAAAATGCCCACATAAAAATTAATCGCTTAAAATAATATATAAAAAAAACTTATTTTGAGTTATCAGAGGGTACAGGCGCTCCATTTCTTGTTATTTCATGTTTTTCAGTTACTTTAAGGAAGAGTCAGACAGTCCATGATATAATATTTCGTAAATTTTGGAAAAAACGATGCTCCTCCAGCCAGCATCGCACCGACTTCTTCATACTTGAAATAGTTCCTATGAATACTATTTCGTTTTTATGAAACTGTTATTATTTAAAATGAATATTGAATCATTAAAATGAGTCTAAGTTAAACAACCTTTTTGAGAGAAAGAGTTCAGGCGTCTTCGTTCTTTCGTGAACGAAAGTGATAGATTGGCCAAATAAGTAGGTATTTTGGGTTTTCCTGCTCGGTAAAGCATCCGCAGAAACATAATGTAAAGATGTTGTTCCTTATAAAACGATATGTGTGTGTTGTATCTCTTTGTGTCTATTTAACAGAAGCTTAATATAAAAAAGGGAAAACTAGACACTAGTCTACCTTAACGGCCATTGTGTCCGAACACTGAACAGTGCCTATTTCTTGGACTTCGTAGACATGTGGGCCGATCCCAAGGAAGAGCAATGTCAAGGATTACTCCAGTGAGGGCAGGCATTGAACAGAGAGTGAAAAGCTCAGCTGCGGTTTTCAATTAGAGGCCTACATATCTTGCAAAAAAATGCAACGCATGCGTTATTTAATTTACGTAAATGTAAATTAAGTCCAAAAGACCTTGTTTCACGTTAACAAATGCTCAACCGATGACAGCTTAATTAAAAAAATAGTTAGGGATATTTAAAAATTATACTTTCGGCGTAAATAATCAAAATATTACATATTACGTGTATGATGTTGAGGGTTTATATTCTGAGATAAACTTACCTTTTCAGCTTTCGCCAAATAAATCCACAGCTTTCTCCATGTCGAAAACTTTTTCTGGTCGCTAAAGTTATACTGCATTTCCTTCGAAGCATATCTGGTGCTCAATGGGGATCTGTAGTTGCAATATTCAGAGTTTTGTATTTCCACGGGAGCGTCGATTGAGAACATTTTTATCACAGTTTATTGTAAAATGTAAGAAACACTGTCTTGTTACGTCGATAGCGGTATACAGCTGACACTTCAATGAACATAACCTAACAACCAAGGTCGGTCAAATCGGCGGGAGAATTCAATTCAGATAACAAGGTTATCGTATTATTGTTGGTCGCATGACGAAATTTAAATTTCTGACGATAGTGGATTGGTTATTGTATTGTGCCGCTAATACAAACAAGATATTACTTCATCATTGAATGCTATTAGTTGCGTTCGTGTTTTATTCTATTTTGTAATGGTTATTATAAGTCGAGCCAACTCTCATTGCGTTTTACGTTACATGGGTACACAGTGGTATAAAAGAGGTTCCATTGGATGCTAGTGATTGAGTCCCGATATATATCTGGGTTGAGGAGGTCAGATAGGCAGTCACTCCCTGTAAAACACTGGTACCTACTCAGCTGAATCCGGTTAGACTGGACATAGTTGGGAAAAGGCTCGGGAGATGATGATGATGTTGCATTCATGTAGATATGTGTAGGTAAAATTAAAACAGGACAGATAATGTAAAAATAGTTTTATTTACAACATCTGGTTAGAATATTTTTTGTTTAATTTTATAAAAATACTTTATATTTGTTTGGCATTTTAGTGCCAAAGGCACCAGTTTGTAAGAAAGTTTATTGTTTGATTGCAATATGCGTGATTCACATAAATATACAATTTAAAATTCAAGATTATTCAGCTTTTACAAAATCTTTTAAAAAAACTTTAATACTCACTGTCCAATCTAGTTACAAATATACAAACATTATAATACATAATATTTTACTGCAGTCTGTTAACGCTTGCCTTATATTCATATTTCTGTCACATTTGAATAAAGAACTGATCAATATACACCCAGTGCTCTTCTCTATATTACATTTTCTGTATTTTCAATATAAATCTAAGATTATACAACAACCTCCTCAAAAGTAGGTGTGATTATATCACAACTACTTAAATAGTGTTTGACAAGGGAAGTATGTTTTCCTCGTTACTTCTTCTTCTGGAGCGATTTCATCATTTTCTCTAATTTCATTGCCTTCTGGATATCTCCCTTGATCTTCAATTTGCCCATCATGAATGCGGTAGTCGGCTTCAGCTTACCTGTTGGACAAAAACAAGTTTTTCAAAACAAGCCTATAACTACCTCTCTCTTCCTAGCGAGCAATCAGTTCCATAATATATATTATTTATGCATAATTAAATGTTTAGCATGCATAATTATATTATGTAGGTTAAGCAGACTTAAGGCCTGTTTCATTACCTACACATAAGTTCCAGTTAGTCTTTTTTAGTATTTGGTAGATAATTTCATACAAATTCTGATGATGACTATTTTAATATTGGCCAGGTTTGTAGACACACATACCAGCAAACATTTCTGCGAAGTGCTGTCCGTCCATGGTAAGTGTCGCGTCGGGCGGGTTCTTGGGCTCGCCCTGACCGCACTGCCCGTCGCCGTTCTTGAGGTCGATGTGCCATACTCCTTCTTCCTTACCTGAGTATACAAAATAAGTATGTGAGACTTGGGTTTATGATCACTCGAAGAGTTTAAAAGGCATCGAATATACGAAGATGTTGTCTATGTGATCCCTTAAGCAAAACAGGGTGTCTTTTAGGAAAATTATCAGTAGTATATAAAGGTTAAGGTAAGCACTCCCAAAGTCAATTTTACTGATGACATAACGGTTATACTTATAATTTAACGTTCTTTAAGTGAAACTAAAAAAAATCCTGCCGGGAATGCGGATTGTTCGCAAGAGATAACGCGGCCCTGGTACACAAAGACCTACAGTAGTGAAACGAAATGTAGTGGGGTTTAGTCAGTAAGTCTGACACTCCCTAAAGCTGCATCCACAGCAGGGGAGGGCCTTGTGATGATCCCATGCAAAAAAAGAGAATAAGTAGTCGTATAATCTGCATACCTTTGACATTGAACTGGTAGACGGCTTGGGTCTTCTGTACCAGGTCTGATGATAGAACTTTGCTGATAGAAGCGAACAAAGTTGGGATCTGACCATCTCCTGCGCCTTCCTGTGAATGGTGGTTAATTAATATTACAAAATTCATTTGCAAGATATAGGTAACCCAATTTATTAAGTATTTCAAATTCCCAAAGTATTTGAGTATTTTTCTCAATATTTTCAAAAGCATTAGATTAATAGATTATCACATAAACAAGTATTAGCCGTAAATTTTAATTTATCTTGTCTATGTTTTCAAACCACTATTGTATTGGGTGTGCCAATAAAGACAGTGAGTGCATAAATACTTAAATTAATTTCAAATATTTCATGTTTTATAATTGCTTTAATTTTCAGATTTAGTTTACTTTGTTACTTAAAACAAATTAAAAGGCAATAACTTGCAGAACTAATTAAAAAAATACCAAAACTCTACAAGCAGCCATGCATAGATTAGTAATAACATTTTTTAATAGAGCAGATTATTTGAATATTTATTTAGTTTTTTGACAACTGCTTAATTTTGATTTCCATTTATAATATTATAATAGTGAACCATTTACATTGGAAAAAGTTAGTAAACAGTAAGCATTGCCGTTAGTAAGTATCAAGTTCTCTTGGAACAAAAATACACTTACCAAAAGTATTTTTGTCTAGTAATTTGTTAATATTACCAACATCGAAAAGGGTGGTCGACAACACAAAAATAAAAACAAGCATGCAGAAAAAACAAATGGTCATAGAATAAAATCTAGACACCCATTTTTATTATATTCACACCGTTTTAGCTTTCGTTTCCTTTGTCATATGGGGTAGGTCCAGGAAGAAGTCGGGTAGCAAATTGTCTTTGTTATCTGTGAACAAAGCGACATTCCCAATTTGAATTGCCAAGTGAAAAAAAAACTCCCATTTTAAATTTTGTTACCAATTACAAATTTTGGACTGGTTTCCTGGACCTGAAAACGAATTTTTTGGCCTGACCACTGATTTGTTCTGCTCAAAATAAAACAGCTAACTTATATACAAAGGTGTCATAGACATTTAAGTTAAGAATAAATTAGTGAAGACACATCATACAAAAATTCTACAGATATAAATGCCAGTTACACTTCAAATAAAACCTTTTTTCTAATTGTACTAAAAAGGTTTCGGAAGACCAACCTTTTCCTTGTAGTGTACGGCAGAGGTATGATACTGTCTGGCGCGATTTGCCGTAGAAACGGTCGCCTTGTGATGCGCTAACGACTCAGGAACATCCAGGAAACCGTCCAGTAATAGGTTATCGACGTTCTCTGTGGTCAATTGTTACTATGTATTCTCTTACTTAGTTATTAGAAGGTAAATACAACAGTCTTGATTTGCTGCATGAAGTAATTGATAGACTGAATATGTGTAATGAGAAATTACAATATTTTTTATGATAATGACAGTATGAAAAAGACATGTATAATTATTATTCCATTAACTGTATATAGTATGATGGAGACAGCTATTAGCATTTTGGATACCAAGACAATCTTTATTTTTGTACTCCCAAGCTTGGTTCCTCTAGCTAGACTAAGATTAATATAGGTATAATTAACGACGACGTCTTTAGCGGCTTATATGATAAATGCTTTATTTATCTTATACTTACTGGGATCGCAGGCATAAGGTGTCAAGTCCTTAACGCCAACGGATTTCACGACGTCTTCGTCGATGGCAAAGTTGCCTGTGTAGGTTTTGGGGTCTCTGAAAATAGTACAAATATTTTAGTAATATATTAAACTCTCATTTGAACATCTTTGGCAGTCGTTAAGGGTTATGACAGTCGGGACCCACCAATTTAGCGTGCCTTCCGAAGCACGGAGGAACTCGTCATGACAAGACGGTCACCTCACCACGGACCGACCGCGACTAGCATTGCTTCTACTTAGCTACGGGCTCCTCATTAAACCTTCATTAAATCCATCACTAAAGTGAAACAACTAAAGACACTTTTAATTTATTAGAATGTTGTGACGAGTTTTGCTCCATCAAAAGACTGCCACGGGTCCCAAATAGTATAGTTATGTCACTGCCAATACGTAATTAGGGTAGTGTGAATTAATGAAACGAAATACGTACTTGCAAAGCATGACGTAGGCGGCGTCGGAGACGATGTCCACTTTGCGGCTGGTGGAGCTGGTGCCAGTCAACATCTCGATGGCAGCAGTCGCGATCGCTGTTGGTATGTTAAAAATGTATCAAAGATAAAAGATGAAAAGTTGTTTATTCAAAATAGGCTGAAAATCAGCCCCTTCTTAAAGGTCAATTTTACAAAAGACAGACCCCAGAACGTCTTCACCACTTCCTATGTGTTATCGCTGTTACTGTTCCTATCTGTTGTCGCTGTGACTGCCTCGTTGGTCTAGTGGTCGCAAGGCGCGACTGCTGTGCACGGGGTCTCGGGTTCGAATCCCGGGTCGGGCCGAAATCGCTTTGTGGGTTTTGAGAAACTTTCATAAAGCAGCCTGGAGTCTGGAAGTTGGTGATTGATTCACCCGTGCATCGGAGAGCACGTAAATGTCGGTCCTGCGCCTGATCTCTCTCCGGTCGTGTCGGATTGCCGTCCCATCGGACTATGAGAGTGAGGGAATAGAGAGTGCACCTGTGTCTGCGCGAATGCTTGTGCACTATAATATGTCCTGCGCAGCTGGCTGATCTCCATAAGAGAGAACGGCCGCCGTAGCCGACAATCGGCCTGGATGCCATCATCATCATCATGTGTTATCGCTGGGAAGAAGAAATGGTGGAACAAACTCCCCAGCAAAATAAAAGACAATAGAAAAAAATGTGACATCACGGATTGAGAACCTCCTCCGATTTTTAGAAGTCGGTTAAACGCTTAAAAGGATAAGATACAGTAATATCTCTTGCGGCTTTACTTTAAAAAGGTCATTTGATTTGTTTCTAATGGTTCAGTTGATTGAATTATTGTTAATAATATGAAGTATTTGCAACGATTGCATGCCAGTAACTGTACTGGTAACTGGGTCAGATAGGCAGTCGCTCCTTGTAAAACACTGGTACTCAGCTGAATCCGGTTAGACAGGAAGCCGACCCCAACGTAGTTGGGAAAAGGCTCAGGAGATGATGATGACATTAATTGCAAGCTTAAATGAGTTTTTTAATAACATATCATATTAAGATTGTGTACTTTTAGTTAAATAGGTACCTAACCAAAGTATTGGTACCGATCTAGGTGAATATTCTAATCGTATCTTCGTAAATGCCGAAATTCATCAATCATATTTTATTTTTCTAAGGAGGTGCTTTATTCTAAAATATTAATAATACAAAAAATATATAAAACATACCAGTCTTAGGCCAGAGGGCGTTGACACCAATGTTGTACTCCTTGAATTCCTCAGCCATGCCGAGGACACACATGGACATGCCGTACTTAGCCATCGTGTACGCCACATGGAGGGAGAACCTGAAATATTTAATTTACTTTATACATATTGTCATAGAAATAGGATATATTGATGTAATCTATGGTAATATTATAACGACCTCATCTCGTTATTTTATAAAAAATATGTTGACGTGTAAAAGTGTTGATTTCAACCTATTTGCAAAATAAATATCAGTTATCAGGAGGACTTTTTTGTTTGTGCTTATGTACAGACGCCAGCAGGTCAACCTACCAATCAAATATTAACTTTCCGGCGTTGTGAAAAGGTTGAAAATCTATTAAAGTAATTTGACAGATTGATGTAGGTTGATGTGCTGGCGTCCGTTCTTGTTAAACGTTGACTACAAAATTACTGAAATGCTTTAAAAAATATTTCATTGTTAAGTAGGTAAAACATCCCTGGATGATTATAGTCTATAATTTACACGGGTAAGGGAACTAGCTTCCAGGGGATGCGGGTGCAACCAGGAAATAGATAGCTTTTCATAAAACTTCAAAGCTAGACAAATGCCATTTTTACAATTGAATAAAATTGATAAATCCTCAAGTTGGCTTCTAGTGAATCCGCAACAAGACTATTGCGCGTGCGCAAGGCTATATTTTACAACTAAATTTACAGTGAGAGCTGGAACTCTTATATTGTTTCCACTTACCAGTAAGGGCTCATGTTAAGAGGTGGCGACAGGTTCAAGATGTGGGCATGGTTGCTGGCCTTCAGGTGAGGCAGACACAGCTTAGATCTGGTAATAAAATAATAACATCAAATTCTTAGGGCCAGTTTCACAATGTCCAAATAGCCATTATCTAGCGAATAAATTAAAAAATGTAACAGAATTTGTATGAAATTATCTACCCAATAAACTAACTGGAACTTATTCATAGGTGGTGATACAGACCCTTAATACATAAATATAAATAGACAGATGAGAATCGTCAAGGTAAATTGTAATTTATCTACATACATGACGTATTTGTTGCGTGTTCGTTGCAATTTAGATAACATTATGGAAATTCGTTTGCCTTCGCATTATTATATAATTTTGAATCGTTATGTTCTTTTTTTTGTACGTAAATACATGATTTGTCTTACTACATGTAATAAGTAGGAAAAAAATACTGTTATGAGAGATTTGTTTCTTGTATTAGGGCATAATGGTGTCCAGACCGATTATCGGCTACGGCGGCCTTTCTCTCTAAGGAGATCAGCCAGCTGCGCATGACATACTATAGTGCACAAGCATTTGCGCAGATACAGGTGCACTCTCTATTCCCTCTCTCTCATAGTCTTCAGGGACGGCAATCTGACACGACCAGAGAGAGAGATCAGGCGCAGGACCGACATTTATGTGCTCTCCGATGCACGGGTGAATCAATCACCAACTTCCAGACTCCAGGCTGCTTTAAGAAAGTTTCTCAAAACCCACAAAGCGATTTCGGTCTGACCCGGGAATCGAACCCGAGACCCCGTGCACAGCAGTTGCGCCTTGCGACCACTAGACCAACGAGGCTGTGCAAAGTAGTGGGACGATAAAAACGCTGTCAAAAAATCAGTTATTCAATATATTATACGTCAACTTACGCCAAGAAAGTTCCTCGAGTGTTGATGTTATGCATGAGGTCGTATCTCTTCATGTCAGTGTTGGCGGTGCCGGTCAGGACGATGGCCGAGGCATTGTTCACTAAGATATCAATGCCGTTGAACTGGAACCAATTCACCAAATGAAATTACGTGTTGATACGAAATTTAAAAGCGTTGGTCTTAGAAAGTAAAGACTAAGAAAAGTAGCATTGGATGTGGAATCGAAGCCCTTCCTTCGCTCATACTTGAAAGGGTGTTGCTTTAAGCAGTAAACCGCAGCTTACATAAATAACTTGATTAAACAGCAATATTTAATATTCTGGAGATACCAGGGTTTCCTCATCACTTGAGCCTTCTCCCAACTATGTTGGGGTCGGCTACCAGTCTAACCGGATTTAGCTGAGTGCCAGGGTTTTACAAGGAGCGACTGCTTATTTAACTTCCTCAACCCATTTGCCCGGACAACCCAATACCCATTGATTAGACTGATACCAGATACCAGGGATTCCATTGTTAATTTGTTTTAGAGAGAAACATTAAAATACCATCACAGTATAACTTATTTCAGAACTAAATAGAGGGATGAATTGCTACTTTTTGTTAACATGCCTATTGATAATAATTGAGTAGGTACCTAAATATTTTGTAGACATTACATAAGCAGATAAATTTTACTTTGAGATATTGTTAAATAGATCTAAAAATAGTTTTCAATGACTAAAGTCTCAAGTCCAAAATCAAGATAAAAAAACATAGTGAAGTCTAACGGTTAATCACACACTAGAGATAACCAACCTTTGGAATCAACATTGTAACATACAAAAAACAATATTGCAACATGACAAAGTATATCAATTTCTGATTTTGATTTTATTTATTGTCAAGTTTGTATGGTGATAGTAGGTAATCTTACAAACAATAAAGTTCTGGAACAATTTAAAGAGTTCTATGCAGCTTTATCCCTGAATGGAGTGTTATATTTTCAACATAAGCTATGTGCTATTCAGTGGCCCGAATCTAGATGCTAGATGCAATACTAAACGCACCCATATATTTTATGAACAAAACATAGTTACCTATGTACATACTTAGTTGTTTTTATATGCTACAAATGGTATTGTTGGCATAATATCAATAAATTGTACATACTCCTTGGAATTAATACTAAAATAATGTTGGCATTGGGGTAGGTTATGGTCTGCATAGCAACATAATAAATATCATGCACTTTATTATAAAACACATAGTCTAAAAAAGTACCAGCTTTAGTGCTAGGTTTAAACCATCATCTGGAACAAAGTTAACCTTTTGCCCGCCATGTCAAAAAAATGTGCCTTCAGCATCAAGCTAAGAATTCATCGACAAATACATACAATATAGTGGAGAGTTTGGAATTATATTGATTGACACTGACTATTAATTTTAAACTTTTACAGTTTGTCATGTACATAGTTGTGATTGTGGCAGGCTAGGCACTTTTTGTTTTATCATCTATACTTTAAAATAACCATTACTCAGATTTTTTATGTTCTTCATGGGGCTTTCTAAGATACAAAATTTATTTTAAAGTTGTTTCTTGCAGATGGTTTGATGAATAATAATGCAGTTTTTTATAATAAGAAATGATTATTCATAATATTTATCATTATAATTTATGTAATGTAACTGTGATGTTTAGCAAGGTTTTTATATATAAGTATACTAGGCTAGTGAATAAGTTACAGAGACCAAACATTGAAGTTATTTTAGATATTTTGTTCCACCAATAAAACTATTTTTTTTTTTAGAAAATCTATAATTGTAGGTTTACATACATCTTAAGAAACATGAACCTAAAAATTATGAGGGTGATCTATAGTGTGTATATTAACTGCTTACCTTCTTGACAGCCTCATCCACAGCCTTCTGAACCTGTTTCTCATCCCTCACATCTACGATGCATGGCAGCGCCTTGCCACCAAGAGCTTCAACTAAAAACAATAGATGTTTATGAGTATTTAGTAACTAGCTTCTTTATAGTAATGGAGGATAGAAAAACTTTCTTTGCTTTACTGTCAAAATTTAATTTAATATATGAAAGTGACCTGAAATCCTGAATCAAAGTAGTTATGAGAAACAATTTTGAAAATACTGGCAACATGAACAAGAATAAATCAAATATAAACTTCTTACAATCTAAGGTACAGTTAGAATAGAAATATTACACCTCTAGGTATGTTGCAATCATAATTCTTTAAAAAAAAATAAGAAACTATAAAAATAGACAATATTGATTCAAATATTCATTATTCAACAGGTATATAAACAGTCTCAATAGTTTACAAAACAAATCCATTAGGTCAATTATAGGAAGTTCCAAAGTCCAAAGCAATATGGTGGACAAAGTCCATTTCATAGATACACAAATACTAACACATTTCTCGAGCATTATGACTTAAATAAAGTTCCAGACTATTTATAGAAGCTAAGAGAAGTTAATAAAAGAGGTTGTATCACTTACTTTCCTCGGCCGCCGTGTAAATCGTTCCAGGGAGCTTCGGATGCGGGTCAGCTGTTTTAGCGGCAATCACAACGTTCGCGCCATCCTTAGCCGCTTTCAAAGCAATAGCCTTACCAATACCACGAGACGCACCAGTAATGAACAGCGTCCGTCCAGCCAGTTTCCTAATTTAAACAGCGATACGAAAAATTAGAAGAAAGTAGACCAAACTACAGTTGCTTCATACAGGTTTAAATTATAAACTTCTTACCCGGTGTTTGCTACTAAACTCATTTTTGTAAGATTATTTTAATGTTATGTGGAAAAGGTAACGTTATCGATATTCAAAGCAGAATAAACAGTCTGCTCGTAATAACCAGTCCGATGTTAGTTTTCTTGTTTTAGGAATTCTTTTGACAAGTTGACTGACAACGTCGGTCAACGTCCGAGCAAATTTGACATTTAACATGTAACATTGCCATAGCAAACATTTTATAATTTTATTTATTGCATTCTTCGATTTTAGTTTATTTTGTCTCAATTTGTGGCATACATAATTTGCTTTCATGAAGGTAGTATAATTGATATAAAATAAATAAATAAAAATCGTTTATCGTATATAAAGCTGACAGTCATTTATGTGCTTGAAATCGTTAAATACACATATGCCATCTATCGAGCAAAGTAAAAGCAATTTAAAATTTTTTTCGATGCTTCTATTCTTAAAATGCCTACCTATGTATATTTTTTTATTATAATTACATTTAATTTCCTTGGAAGGCCCACAGATCAATCCTCATCCATGGTGAAGCGAATGTTTGAAAATGGTCTGGTTTTCTTTATTTTTTCTTTCATTATTTTCAGCATTAAGCATTTTTTTATTAGCCGATAATAAGGGTCTCGGGGGCTGGGTGTGACACTCTCCTGCTTCACTCACAGAGGAAAAGATATGTGATGATTGAGAGAGTAAGAGCTCCCAAAAGTAGGTACCTAAGTTATTTTATAAAATCTGAAAGATTTTCAGGGCCTCCTCCTTACGGGAAGGAACGGATAGATCATTATGAAGTTTCAGTAGATTAGTGACGATAAGGTAGATTAAATAAAATGACAAAAAAGATTTGAAATACATTTATTTTTGTGCATCATTTCATAACCCCACTCTCGCTAATTTCTAATGTACAACACCAGATAGGGTGAATACATACATGATATAATCTAAAATAAAACTTTAAATTATTTATATATCATAAGACATTCAGTTAGGCATTATTAAAAATTGCAATAATATAATCTTTTATTTATGGCTCGAATCGTTGATAATTTCTTTTACATATTTTTTTTTATTATATATTCTGCTTTAATTAACTACACTCCCTTTTGTACACAGCGATTAACTACAGAATTTACAATTACATTACAATAAAATTATTGTAAATTATACAAATTTTGAGTATTATGTTTTAAACAAACAAAAACAAATGTTCAGTCCATTCATAATCATTTCTATAGGATAATACTCGTACGTAAACCATTTAAATAAGTAACAAATTATTTTGTTAAGAGATCTAAGTATTTAAAGTGAATGCGACAATTGGTAGCGGGATATACAAATATAATATATATTTTTTGTTATTTTACCTATGTTAACATCAAATATGAGGCATCATATTTTCACTCGGGCTAATAATATACCTCAAATTAATTTTTATGTTTTTCTTTAATTAAAAAATTAGCGAGAATGATGATGAATCATAATGATGTCAACTTAGTTAAACAAATTATACTTCTGAATTTCTCGCCGCCTGTCATCGCTTTCATCTTACCTAGTAGATATTATGTAATATAAATTAATCTTCCAGAAAGGACATACTAAAATTTAGATAATAATTATTATTTAAAGTTTATTGAATAATTTCGAAAATCACCTACTGTTCAAATATTATTCAAGCAGTTTTTGTCATCCTACGCGTGTGGATAATTAACATTTTTCGTGGAGCCAGACATTTTTGAGAAATAAATGAATACATAAATTCTACCATAAAAATAAAATATGACCTGAAAGTGAAAACAAGTTATTTACAAAATAACTTCTGAACATTCACATAAGTACTAAAATTATCAAAATATTATCTACATAATTCATTTTATCGATAGATAGATTAATTTACTTTTAAATTATTTACACTTAACTCTACCCTATATTCGACAACAAATGTTGTTTTTTTTTTCATAATTGCTTAAAATCTCTAACCACATTGATGCTTATGTAGAATAGATAATTTTATAATTTACGGCGGTGGTAAAAAAATATCGATGAATATCTAAGAAAGGTCGATAATCATTTAGGTAAGCCAGCAATGTTAGTTCCCCCGAGTCCAATATTTTATTGCTTTTAAATCACATAGCGATAAAGAATTGTAAAAATAGTATCATGGATTAGGTAATAAAATGTAGGTAACCCTGTTTACCTCTGAGATTATGACTTTATCTGTTTTTTTTTTTATATTGAGGCACTTTGATAAACCTTTACCACTCATTTAAAAAAAATGGTGTTACCAACCTCAGAAAAACGAATACTTTAAGAAATGAGTTTTGTATGATTGTCTATGAAATCGGAATTAGATTTAACGATTGAGTCTACGACCTAAGATAGTTTAAATTGATCGATAGAACTACAGAAACAGCACGACAAGAAGAAATTCATCTAAACAGGAATAGCTATCTCGTTAAGCATAAACTCTTTACGAGTCTAACAAATAATTCGTGATAAATCTGATAGAGACGTTCAAGCGACAATATTTTACAGTGAAAAGCACCATAAATTCTGTATTAAATATTTTCTATTATTACTCACAACTTTTACTTAACTATTTAAAGCATTAACATAATCAGAATTGGCACCAAAAATGAAAGGAATTAAAATGCTAGTCACTGTAGAAGGTATTTAAAAATATATTGATAACTAATGAAGATAAGTAACTTATCAATTAAGTTCGATACCGACTTAATGGATATAATATTTGTACAGACGCTAGCACATCAAGCTATCGAAATTCCTTAACAGATGTTCAACTTTATCGCTGAAGCATAGACAGTTTAGGGTAGTTTGATGTGCTGGCGTCTGTACGTATTTAGTTTTAGCAGAAATCATAGTCATCTGTAGGCGGTGAGATATAAAGACGGCATAACCATTTCAAAGTCTTATTTACAAGCGCTAACTACCTTCCTACGGTGACTAAACAGTTCCAACAATGAATCCTACTTATGCCACAAAACAATATCTCTATTCCTTTGCCTAGTAAAAAAACCTTTTCAAATATACGCGGGCTGTTTGGCAGAATGCTGCAGTGCTGCCAACACATCGTGTTTGAGCCTGACGTATAATCTCCCTTTTCTCCAAGGATTTTGAAGTTGTAGCGGTCTGAAATCGTCCCGGAGGCATCTTTCGCGAGCACCTATAACGGCAACTAAGCAGAAGTCTTGTAGTTTCTCTGGGCCGTAAACGGGTCCTGATTTGCCTTTGAGGACGGCGGCCATGTTGAGTTGTTTGACAACAAGGTCGATGACTTCCCGCGCTGACGTTCGTGGTGTCACGTGGAGCTTGAGCGAGGTTCCCGCCGCGAGGCCGGTTTCGTATGCAGCGAATACCTGGACAAATACGATTAGTATTAATCGTTAATTCGATATTTTTCGATGTAATATGCATTAGCGACTGTGGCCACTCAATTGCCTGCAATTAATTAGGTTAAAATAAAGACAACCGCGGTAATAGTAAGTGTGGATTCAGTGGATCAGGTAATCAGCATTTAAAAGGTTCAAAAAGAAGGTAGTCCATCGTCGTATTTTGAACTATTTCTTTGGTTTCGGTACCTAATTTATGGACGAGTTTGACATTAATATTACCTGCAGTATTCCCGCCTGGTCCGGTGTCCGCGGGTCCGGCGCCTTCACATCTTCACTATCCCTCCTCTCATCAGTCTTTGGAACTTTATTGTTATACTCGGCGTCTTCCTGCGTCTCCAACAATGGTTGACGTTTGACGCACAAACTGGACTTCGCGAAATCTTGTCCCGTGTCCGTGAAGTCTACCTCTCCTTTCACGTTCGTCATACTCTTCGAAGCAATGACATTACAAGGGCTCCTATAATGCTTCCCTTGAGGACGGACTTTCAAAGGAACTGACGTTATCGGACAGGTCTGGCTCTCTGAATCACTCGAGAGACTTTGGGCGGACTCTGAAACATTTCCTTTGGACGTTCTAACGCTTATCATACTGCCAGGATAGTAGCCTTTTACAGTTAGCAGAGGACTCGATGTCGTTGAACTAGCGTTAATACTGTGAGGCCTCGGCTTTGGTTCTACATTTTCATTCTGAAGTACGAGAGTATCTTCGCTTCTGGAAGGCGGTAAGCGATTGCTACCAATACTATTATGTGAGCCTCCTGATGACTTTATATCGAACTGGGAATTACTGTTCATGAAATTGTTGCTGACAGCACTAGATTGCGTGTACTGGGAGTCGGCGCTGCCTTTTCTGGGAAATTTGTGGTTATCTGGGTTTAAGAATTGTGAGCTGCATAGATTTAGTGTGGATACGGATGTTTGACGAGGGGAAAGACTTAGCTGTTGTTCAGACTTGCTGAACTCTGGGTGTAGGTTGGCGTGGTTACCGTTTCCAGCTGGCCCAGGCCATGAGCCTCTACCGGGAGAGGTTTTCGTTATCTTGCCATCTCTTGAAGGTATCTGAAGGAAGTCTTTAAACTTACTATCTGTCTCATTGACTTCTGAAGTGTTCTCAGTATGCTGTGACGGAGTCTTGTCCAGAATATATTTAAGAACTATGCCAGAACTAGGTGCAGCTTTGTCCTTATCTCTCGCGAAACCTATAAGGTCCATGAGCCATCGTTCAGCTTTCCACACAGTGTTTAGATTATTCTGGAGATCTTCTAGTTTAGTTAGCCTCTCTTTGGCCGTCTGTAGTTCAGTGCATGAAAACGCTTCTCTATGAGAGTGGGCGGCTAAAGCTACATCCAGTTCCAGGACGCAGCTGAGTTTCGAGTATTTGTTCAGAATGTTCGTGTGATAGGTTTGTAGGTGTATCATTTCGAATGCTTGGATTGGTAAGCTGAGTAGATCACCTTTCTGTAGGAGTATTTCCTTTTGTCCCGGCACTGAGCAAGCTTGTTCAGCGGGGGGACATATCATGATGAAGCTAACGTCATTATTCAGTTCGACAACTTCAAGATCGTATATTCGGTGGGCTATGACACTTTCGATGGGGATCTCCATCTCTTTGAAGAGTCTTCGTGCGCCTGAGGCGATGAGGTCGAGGAACATTTCTTGAGATTCTGAGGGCCTCTCTTGACCGCTGATGGCGAGACTGTTGATCGGCTGTGAGTCGTCGGATTTGCCTGATTGATTCTTCAGGTACTCCCATTCCTCTCTAAAAAAGAAATAGACAATTTTAGTACCAGAATATACCAAATTTATTTTATACCTTCATTATTACTGGTAATATCTACTCACGCAGAAACATGCGGGTTGTCCCGCACGCGCGTGTGCGGCGGCACGTTGGGCGTGCGCGCGGGCGCCACGATGCGGACGACCTCCACCGACGACTGCAGCTTCAGGTAGCCCAGGTACAGGCCGCGGGGCAGCTGAACACGAGATACCTGAGGACGTTATACAAAAACTTGTCAGTAAAGAACATTCTCTGCCTTCTACTTTTTGAAGCTTCAAGCTACTTATCATTCAATTTATTAAATTTACCTGATGATAAGCAATCTGCTCATGTACCGAAGCCATCAACAGTTCTCCTATCGTGTTGTCTTCACTGAGCACTCTCCGCCGAAGTCGTGATACGGCAGCCCAGCGCGAGTTGAGCGCGGACACCGACTTCACCGACTTCACGCTGTTCACGCACGACAGGACGATGGTGCCGTGCGAGTCTCGGAGCGGCTTGTGGTACAGTTGGCCTAGGGAGAAATATATTCGATGGTTGAAATGAGCTAATAGGCTGAAATTGTGACGAACTTCTAATTTTTTCTATCTTTCATCATAGGTCCTTCATAAATGGTAAACTCACCTAAATCCTGTATGCATAATGCAGACTGCATCTGAGCAGCCGCTGTCAGAAGCTTGAGTCTGAAATGAATGGAGGATGACGTATGCTTCTCCATGTCAGACCGCAACGCCTTCACGTCGTCCCATGAACAGGACACCTGGAATGCCACGGAGAAGAATTGTTTAAATCCAATTGCTTAGGCTTTGGAGGTCAAATTGGATGTCGCTCCAGGTAAAATATTGGTTGGTAATTCGTCGGTCTTTAAAGACTGGGTTCAGCTGAGTTTTACGAAAGATTTGTTTTACTTATAGGTGTGTACATAAAATAATATTTCGCTGTTATCGAGCTATAAATTAGAGACTAGTCATCCAAGCTTCTCAATTATTGATTACGATGCTATCTGGAGATACTTATATAACACGGTAAAATCCATAAAACCATAATGAAAACATAAATAAAAAACTTTCTTGCCCTACTGTTGTGTCTACCATAAAATTTTAATTAATAATTTATTACTTTTTTCCTGTTAACGAAGATTTACCGTCAAAGTTTTGCAAGGCGAATTTAATTAGAATCACCGATCAGATACATAGATAAATAATTCCAAGATATATAACAGTCCTGGATTTATAAATAGGCCGTATGGGCCGCGGCCTAGTGGCGGCAGCGTCCTAGGGGCGGCAGATTTCAGAGAACGGTCACTAGTATTTTCATGGTGTTTTTATATAAATAGAAAAGAATTACGGATGAAGCCACGAATGAAGAACCTGAAATACCCTCCGGTTCCAGAGATTATTTCAGAGTGAACACCTTTTTGGTCATTCTTGATAAACTGAGAGCTGAAATACAGAGAAGCCATAATGCTTACTTGAACTTGGAAAAAAGATAGCCGATAGATAGCCGAAAAGATAGCAGATAACTGTACATGGGGTGGCGGAAATAAAGTGGTCTACACTCATAAAAAATATAAATCCGGCACTGATATATAATATTTCTTACCTTCATGAGCCAATGGAAGTCGGTGTAGATACAGGTGGGGTAGGTCTCGTCAACTTCGATGACTGGCAGGAATTCCTCGCTGGTGACCAGCACTTTGTCCTCATGATATAGGATGCATGCTAGGTATACGCCTCTGAAAAGATGAATAGAGTTTTTTTTTAAGAATATTGATTTTATAGTTGTTAGGTACTTGAAATAAGGTAGTAAATATTACGACTCAAATTAAAGTGGCATGGACTCGTATCTTTAGGATATTATGGGCACTCTTTTGCTCTTCACCCTTGTTTGGGATATAATATCGTAATAGAAACTGGGGGATCACCCAGGGCTCACGGTACTGGCTGGAAAGACAAAGGATAGACGGCCTGGTATGGCGGTAGGTATTTGAAACTTCAGAAACGATATATGTCACAAATCGGTCTTATAAGTGTAAAATTACCGTCTAAGATTCTTCTGGAACTTGCTAGCAGCAGTGAACAGTTGACGTATGGTTGCAGTCTTCTTCCTCGGCAGTCGCGCGTGGTGCGCGGCGGGGCGTGCGCGCGCGGCGGAGGCGGCGGCCGACAGCGCCTCCAGCGCCGCCGCCGCGCCGCCCGCCCCGCACGCACCCCGACCGCCGCGGTTGCTTACATCTCGCCAACCTATAAAGTTGTTAATAAAGTAAGAACCCAACAAAACAGCAGCTCAGAACATTACGTAAGCCAGCTGAAATAATTATTTCGTAATGGACAACTATGACCACATGGGCACACCTGTGCTTAGAAGTTAGTTGTGAGCCGCCATTAATTATGGTTTGGGCTTTAGGACCTGAACTTGCGAATAGTTTTATTAGTCGCTTATACTTGTAGGCAGAGAACGAATAATATAAGTGGTTTACAACTGCTAGGACAGAACCATGGATATAGCTGATGTCACTTTATTATAAAGTTTAGAAGACATGTTTTGACATGGATTTATTGATCCTTGGGGTCAGTACGGAAACATGACTTCATCACTGAAGGAAAGTGCTAAATAGAAAAAACGTAAATAAGGTTATGGAACAAAAAATCATAAATACTCACTGCTTGGAACAACACTTCTCGGAACTGAGACAGTATACGCTCCCCATCCCTTGATATTCCCGGCAGCCGCTCTGAAGAAGTAGCGTCGACCCCGCGTCAGCCCCGCTGCTAGCACTCTAGTGCCGCTGTTAGTACCAGACGCCGCTACCTCACGACACCCGCAAACGTTTGAGAAGTCCGCACGGGAAGACCATTCCACTGAGAAGGGCGAAGACGGACAAAATCAACAACGATTCCTCTGGTAAATAGATAAAAGAAACTCAGCCGATACGATAGATTAATGATGAAATGAATTCTTCTGATATCTGATATCTTCGATATTGGAAGAACAACTAGGTACTGTTATCGTGCATCGTCTATTCCAAATTGAATTCAATATCAATGCTGCGATTTACTAAATGCATTTTGGAAAGCTATTTAAAATCCGCTCATGTTCATATTGGCATTGTACGAGAGAGACAATGGGGAATTTTGAATAATTTATTTTAAAGACCTTATACGACTGTCCTCTAAAAATGTAGTATGAAAACAATGACTTGTTTTAACATTATAAAGACTTCAGATTTGATCAATGACAAAGAAATTTTAACTCGTATCATTTGCCTTTCATAATTAAATTTCTTTTCATAATCATATTATTTGAAAATTAAATTTCCCCTTTCATACTCCATGAATTTTCTTGTCGCTTTAAACGCAACCCATATCAAAGTCCCATCTAAAAATATACCCTACTCCAAAAATAAAACATGATCTTACCTTTGTACTTCGTAATGATAGGCAGGTCTTTCGGAACAGGTTGCATGGCGCGGGTATCCTTCAGTCTTACAGACACGGAATGTGCACCACACACTTCTAGGTCTGGCGGTGGAGGTGCTGGTGGGACACGGGTCTGCTGCCAACCCACAACTAAACGTCTGTGAAAAAAAAGGAAAGAATTAACAAGTTATATCGTCTGCGCGAGGAAAAGTCGTTGAAGACGAGAAGAGAGAAACAATTTTTTTGGGAGCGTACCTAATTAAAGTTGTAGTCTTCGATAAATCTTTTTATTTGAAGCAACCAAATATTGATCACACAGAGTTAGACTTTGTGCCAACGATCAATCGACTCGCAGAAGATTTAAAAGATACTGATGATTTTAAATGCATCGAGAGCAATGATTTCGAGTGCCTGTCTTCCAAAAATGCAACCTACGATGAAAAAACAAAAAATATTGAGAAAACAAACATTTTGAAGACAGATGATTGTGCTTAGGTATCAGATGTTTCTTCACGTGGACACACATAATCAAAATCAGTGTTTAACATGTATATAAAGTGAACGCATCGTGTTGAATGATAATTCAATCAAACACTCGGTTATCACGAATGCTTTCTTCTATAAGCGTGATGTAATCCTTACGATAACGTGCCTATCTTCAATCTCTTACCAGAAATCTGTTACAAGGTTCTCGAGAGATTATTTTAGGCTAGCTTTCGCCAGCGGTTTTACCTGCGGCCCGTTGAATATATAATTTTTTCGGTTGGTGCAACCGAATAAAAAGTAGCCTATAATCTTCCTCGATAAATGCCTTATCTAACACAAGATTTTTTTTTTAAATTGGATAGATTTCTTGAGACGAGTGTGATCAAGAAAATAATCAAACAAACTCTATCGACGTCGTTCGCGTGGACATTAGGATTAAACATTCACCCCCCTTCCCCCGTAGTGATAGCGTGATAATATGTAGCCTATATGTTGACCCGACCTCTCAGTTATATTCATGCCAAATTTGAAGCAAATCCATCCCGAGATTATCCCGGACATACATACAGACAAACAGACAAAAATTCTTAAAACTATATTTTTGGCTTTCGATTCGAGATCGATTGTAGATCACGCCCCAATTATTCTTTAAAAAAAATATTTTATGTACAGTTTTGACTTTTCTACGATTTTATTATATGTATGTATATATAGATTATTATAGATAAAAATCTACGAAGATTTATGAAAATTTCATCTATCACGTGCTTCTAATCATCATCTGCCTAGATCTTGTTCCCGAGATAAGTTGCAGTCGGCTTCCACTCTAACCGGATGCAGTTGAGTGCCAGTATTTTAGTACACACTTGCACAGATAGAAATTAAAATATTTTTTTTCCATTTACTAAGCTTTTCTTGTCCCTATTTGTTTGTTGTGTTTGTGTCGTTGTTAATGTGTTGAATAAATGGTTTTTCTTTCTTCTTCTTCTTCTTTCTTTTGGCGCATATACGGTATTTACTGATGTAAATACCAATAATTGTTTTTTTTACTTACTTAAGAGTCCTCACTCTTCTCTCCCAATGCTGTGCCTGCTTATCTTTCTCAGAACCAGCACCGCCCGCGCACCCTGTCGTCCCCGCCGCTTGACTGGCAGCTGAAGACCTGTATCGAAAGTATACATTGATGAAGGGAATGTAGATCGTATCATTAATGCTGTAAAGAACAATATACATAACTGTCTAAGGGAACTATAAACGTCTACGGCTCACAGCCATTAATGACAGCTCCAAAACAGATTCATGTGTGTGAGTGATAATCACATGGATAATCATGACTGAGGTGAACAATCATTTCTCAACACCAATTTTTTTTTGTAAAAATTGTCTGTTCCCCACGGTTCTACCCGCCGCTAGAAGGAATAACTACCCGCATCCGAATAAAAATGCCTGTGTCCTTTCTCTGACTCTATTTTTTTAATTTAATATCATCATCTCCCGAGCCTTTTCCCTACTATGTTGGGGTCGGCTTCCAGTCTAACCGGTTTCGGCTGAGTACCAGTGTTTTACAAGGAGCGACTGCCTATCTGACCTCCTCAACCATTATTATTTTTTTAATTTAATAATTTATTTAAATCGGTCCAGCCGTTCAAAGGTGATGGAGTGACTAAGGGAAACAGGTATTAATTTTTTATAGAGGTTAAATAATTGATAAAAATTAAAACATCTGACTAAGCTATACCAGAAGGCAATGAATATTCGTTCGTTTTCAAAATTGTTCAACTCGTTAATTCAAAGCAAGTTCATTAATATTCACTTTTATCATGAACTGTCTCGGTTGTCTTCCTTTGTGAAAAGTTCCTCAAAATATCCTCGAGCTACTGTAACAGTTGCAGGGCTTCTGACTTTGTGCCATCGTGATATTGTTCCGTAGAATATAGTTAAGATGGTTTGTTGACGATAATAAAACATCGCGAGGAAACTTGGACTATAAAGTCTGAAATCACCAACCCGCAATGAGCAAGCGTGGTGATTAACGCTCAATCCTTCTTCGTGGGAGAGGAGGCCTGTGCCCAGCAGTGGGACGATAAAAAAGGCTGTGATGATGATGGTTAGTTGACGAAGTGTTATTTGATAAAACGGAATTTATTTTTTTTTACCATAGGGTATTTTTTTCTAAATGATATGTTTCAGTCTGAGTTTAGAACGCAATAGATGTATGAATATAAAAGTCTTTACAATCAACAAAATATGACCTAACATTTTATATCTCTTCTTACTTTATTTAAACACGCTGAGGTAAAGTAAGTACAGACGCCAGCACATCAACCTACCTCAATCTGTTAATAGATTTTCAACCTTATCACAATACCGGAAGGTTAATATCAGATTGGTAAAATTTGTCACTTTCGGGTAGATTGACCTGCTGGCATTTGTGCTTTCAAATTTATTGGAGTTCAAAATACCTTCAGTAACATTTCTATAATATCTTATTGACTTTATGTGATGTACGTACCTGGTGCAAGCATCTTCCCGGCAGGTCCTCTCAGGAGCGCAGCCTGTCACCTCATGTAACTTGGACTCCGCCTCACGAGCCAGCCGTCGAAGGTGTGTCCCCAAGGAGTCTGAATTCTTGACTGTAAGGAAAAAATAACGTTAGGGCGGAATTCCATTCAATCGTGTGCAGATTAATTCGTAAACATGGTGTGTGGCAGTGAACGGACGGGTATTTGGTATAGCTTCTGTGTCCACAGACAAGGTAGCGTCAATATCTACCTACTTCAAAGTAATATGGACAGACGCTAGCAGGTCAACCAACCTACCCCAATTTGACAGATTGAGGTAGGTTGATTTGCTGGCGTCTGTACCAAATGAAAGTTCAACTTTTTTAAAACGTTTTGTAAAAATTAATCTGATATTTTTTTAGACAGCTTTTTTGTATATTTTTTCCTCTAACACCATGTGAAATTCATGGAAAGTCTAAAAATTATCCAAAAATTTTGACTTGTATAAAAATTGCTTGAAATTTTTAAGTTCAAAAATTTGACAAATGACGCTGTCCTGGCCCCCTGAATGCCTCTTTTATTTGATTCATACTTCGAGGGATACCCTGTGTAAGTGCTTGCATGAAGGTAACGATGATCGATAACAAGCCTCCCAAAACAAACCTCCAAGGCTGCCGACAGAAAAATGGAATACACAACACCAACACATGGGATCGCATTTCCCAAACGAATTAATAAACCATCCATTTCCTGCGTGTCTTAATTTTGGACCATCCTCCAACAATTACGAAACGTGAAATCTGATACAAAAGCTCGGTCGTCATGTATCAGTATTTGTATTGCGTAGGTATTCTGCCCAATCTGTTCAATTTCGATGCGCTAACCACGTTAAATCGGGAGAGCCCGTTTGTATGGCAATCGTGTTCACTCATCACAAAAGTGATTAATTTACTAGCAGACCTGCATAATTGATTGTTGACTGAACGGCCGTTGAATCGGTGATTTTCATGGTTTAGTTTAAATTTTAATGAGAATAACTGCTATTTCCTGAAATCAGCAACTGTAATGTACCCAGTTTAGCAATTAGCGTTAGAATTCTCAGAAGCGATTTGACGGATAAATGTATATAGGATAAACGGAAGACAGGCGAAAGAACTTAATGTTAATTTAAAGAGATTTTTGGGATTAATCGAGCATCAAGCTAATACTAGACTTATTCCGGCGTGTGGTAAAGCTGAGAGAAATGTGTGTTTGAACGCGCTAATCTCGGTAACTACTTGTCCGATTCGAAAAAATCGTATGTATGTATGTGCAGTGTCGTAACCAGTCTCTTATGGGTCTGGAGTGAGTTTTCAAAACTGCGCCCTTGAAAATGTTCTAACCATCTTATGAAATTCAGAACCGTATAAATTTTGGGATAAAACATCAGACAAAATAATGTTATCCTTCCATCACTAGCAAGCAAGCTAGATAAAAATCCTTTACTTTACTCCTAAAGGTAAGTTAAGAGCATCTTGAAGGTAGGTAAGCACTTAAGCGACTTCTATTACGACCTTGTTTGTTTCGGCTGAGTAAAGGCATTACAGACCTTATTATTCATGATCATGGTCCCTTTATGGTTGCTTTTAAAAAAATGGCGGCATTATTTTTGTTTCCCGCGTAAATGCGAGTAAGATCAATGTTTATGTTCATGCGGAGTGCTTTAAAGCGCTTTGACACGCTTTACGGGGGGATAATAGTCTTTTCGCTGAAAAAATATGCGGCATAATGCATTTATCATTTACACACGTAATGATGGAACTCATTCGGTATTTCTGTGACAGCGTTTGGGGTTGCCATTTTATTCAGAAAAAAGTTGCCAATACTCAGAACATCTACACTTATAATAAATCTGTAGAGAGGTCAATTCTGTACATTGAATATATTTTCAAAATAACTATCAGGGGGTGTCATTTTTGTCTGTCTGTCTGTCTGTCTGTCTGTCTGTCTGTATGTTATTAATAGGAACAAAAACTACTGGACGGATTTTAATGAAACTTGGTACAATTATTCTTCATACTCCTGGGCAGGTTATAGGATATTTTTCATCACGCTACAATCAATAGGAGCAGAGCAGTGAAGGAAAATGTTGGGAAAACGGGAGAAGTTACACCATTTTTTAAGCTTTCGTCGCGTGTGCAGCCTTAATGGTTAAAGCTACATAGAAATCATGTATGACGGAAATATTCTACATAAAATTATCTAAAAAATATTCCACAACAGCATATGTCTATCTCTAATGGTTGACTCACAATAACACGTATAACTCCTGATAGTTTACCAGTTCGGAGCTTTCTGATTATTTGTTATTGATTTGTTTACTCTTATGTTTATAATATTCTCGCTCATGCCTAACAAAAGATAACATTATAAGATATTCTATAAAAAAAGAATCATAGAAATCGGTGTAGAAATACCAAACTTATACATGAAATACGCTAATAAGCCATCGCCCCGTGTCGTTGCCGCGCTCGACGCGGGGCGGCCGGTAGGTATATAATAAGGCGGGAGGTCCGAGTCTCATCGAGGGACGAGGTCTCATCCCGACAACAGTTAGGCATTGGTAGCGGTAATCGACATCCACACTGGCGTAGCCGCGGGGGTCCTCTATAGGTTATATATCAGAACAACACATAGTCTACTTTTTGTCGCGAAAACCGACATCCACGCGGGCGGAGCCGCGGGCGACCGCTAGTAAGTAATAAAATTGAGCAGCCATATAACATGGCTTGGGTTTCTGTCTAAGGTAATAACGCCGTGAAAGATTTAACGGCAAAACTTTTACCAGAACTCTTGGAACTTTATAAGCGATGTTTGTAAGTGGTACGATTTACCGCGTAGACGAACAACATAAGTTTTTATATCTGTAAGTAATATTTTATTGATGGTTCAAATCCAATCAAAAATAATTTATTCATATCAGGCTGATAAATCAACACTTTTCGAACGTCAACTCAAAAGACAGCCTCCAAAGTGCCCATCCTTCACTACTCCCTATGCGTTTGCTGAGAAGAAGTGTCTCAACAAACTCCCCAAAAAACAACACAAGTCTTTCTGATTCTTGATAAATATTTAATTATACAGAGTGAAAGAAAGGACAAAAAGCTCAAATATGTAAGTGATCGCTAATGCATTAATTTAGATTTTTTCAGACTTTATAGTCCAGGTTTCCTCGAGAAGTTTTCCTTCACCTTTGAACAGTCATTGGTGTCCAACACATACTTAGAAAGTATGTACATACAACTCATAAACAAAAAGTTGCATTGGTACTTGCCTGACCTGGAATCGAACTCGCACAGACATACTTGACAGGCTGGTGCTTTAACCACTAGGCCACCACGACTTGGTCATGGTAAATTTTCATATAACAGTGTAAAAGTACCTACTAAGGTCATTTATGTTCAATGCCCTTGATACACTTTTTTCTCTAAGCACGCCAGTTGATCGGTCATTGAACTAAAGTCTTATTTCTCACCATCTTGGCTATAAAAGTTCTATATGTACTTGCTAAACGTTTCCATCTACGTAATAAATTGTTGAGGAAAACCTTTACATTAGTGGAATTTTCTCGAAAACTATCTAGAGATGATTATCTTTTAGTAAAAGTGTTAGAATATTTTAGGGATCTTATTTTTAGTGTCGCGGGTATTGCGGGTGAAGGCCGCTAAGTTTACTTGCTAGGTACTTCAGTTTTAGTTGCCAAAATGCACTTTGTACCTCTTAAAAAAGTACCGGCTTTAGTGCTATGTTTAAAGAAGAAAGTTAATTAACTAAACATGACACTAAATCCAATTTAAAACCACGTTTTATAATAAGTGGGATTGTGTTTTAAATACGTAACTAAAGATCAAGCCTCCTAAGACTTCATTTGTTTCAACTAAAATGAGAAACAACTGTTATGGAAAGGGTTTAGGCACAATCTTCACTCAATTTTGGAACGATATGTGTTTAAAGTTGTTTATATTTGTACTTTTATCGACCATACAGATATATTACTAAATATATAATGTTGTGTAGCTATTAAACGTTAGACTGTGATAAAAATAGCTTCACTCCGGTTAACACGAGACGAAAACCTATTGACATCAAATACCTGAAAAGTACTTTACCGAAATTCAATCTGAAGGTAAAGACGCAAAGGCATCGCAAATCTTGGATAGGTAAGCTGTTTAACATATGTCGAAGGAATAATGTCTGTTCCACGCAATGTTTGGCCAACCACAAGTGATGTATATGACCTACTTTGATAGATATTCATAAGTTTTGAAAGCGACGCGACGGCCATTTACGCAATCAATTTAAAAGAAAATCATTCGAGCGCGCGAAAATGAAACTTATAGAAAATTCGGTGACGCAAAATTATTTATACGAGTATTATTCTCGTCATTATCGCTTTATTAATTAAGGTTTGTTCTCTTGGGCATTTTTTAATTTAGGTACTCAGTATTCAAGTTGCGATCAATTATTTTCAATGTATAAGTTTTGTTTGGAAACCTTAGAAATGGCTGATCGTCTGAATTTTGAAGTGCCTTTAATTTTAAGTATAGGTATCAACAATTATTTTACCAATTATAATAATACTTAAATATAAAATTTTATTTATTTACTTTAACCAACCAGTCTTTAAAAATATTTTTATTCTGGTTGTGAGTGAGAGCGCTCTTTATCATGGCTTCCATTTTAAGTTGAACATTTTTCTTTAAAAACTTGCCGTTTTATCTGAGTGCGACAAGTGCATTTTGCAAACAGGAAAATCTTCTTCATATATGTATGTATGTTATGTAACAAATAGAAGATAACATTGTTTTGTTGTTATATTTTGTTTCACGGTTGACGATGATTGAATGGATGAGTGACAATAGATAATTTTTATATTTTTGTATAAGATGTCTGGATACAGATAAATGTCTTGGCGTTTGATTGTCTTCTACATAAAAAAATAGTTATTCTACATATATTTATATTTTTTATTAAAGCTCAATCCTTCTCCGTGGGAGACCTGTGCCTTGCAGTGGGACGATATAAAGGCTGTGATGATGATTCTATATTTAAACAAAACAGTATTTATGCACATTATCAAATTTATTGTTGAACTAAGCTTCCGGTTTTTTTTATTAATATCTAATTTTATAATATCTAATTTTTTTAATTTAATTAATATCTTTGCATAATTTGTGTAGGTATCTGTAATTAGCGATAATCATGATGTCTTCGTCTGCAGGAATATAAAGCTATTAAAAAAAATTACTATACATATCAATTCTCACGACTTTTAAAGATACCAAACATGTACCAAATGACTTGCGACTATTTCGCTTGTATTTACAAGTGATCCGTGATTTTTATGCCACAAGTTACCATGGCAACGCATTGAATCCTAATTGATCGAACGATGCTGCAAGCCGAAGTTTCTACAACATTAAATGTTAAGAGGACAAGGATACACAGGAATTTCGTTATCATCATGACTTTAAAAGTCATCAAATACGCTGGTGCATTCTTTGACTGTTTCAGCTGCAATCCATCACGATGCATATCATATTTCTGTTATATTGATAGTAAGAAAGTATTCTAATTATAAAGACTCTGATATTTGTGTGAAAATTGAATATATTTCTTTTTAACAGTAATTTTTCTTTTTCCTTGTAATGGCGGCACGATTTTTGTCTTGGGAAATAATCATTACCCTTCCCGTTGTGTGTGCAACTGGAGGGAGTGTCAGACTTTTACTGACTAAAACCCACTACCTATGTTCTTTTTGGGTGTCTCAATGCGCGAGGGCCACGGTAATTCTTGCGAACAACCCGTAGGCCAACATAAAGACAGCACTGCGATTTTGCTTAGCTGTAAATCCATCGAATATTTCACCAGCATTACATAGACCACAGAGAATACTGTGTTCTACATTTGAAAAGCAAATGCACAATAATATAGTTGAGATACAACACGTTCGCGTCAAGCTTCGTCTCACGCCTGCAAAACCAATATCGTGCGATGCAGGGTTTATGTGGGCGAGAATACATCCCGGTGGGAAGCCAGTCGGGTGGCTGGCAATTCTCCCAATTTTTGCTGCAGACCCGATATTCATTGCTCAAGGGGCTTGCTGTTAACAAGCCGAGAATTTCTCTGTTAGTGGGAACTTTTTTGCGCAATTTTAATTTGGTTTTTCAAAGTTTGGGTTTGTAAGCGTGCCGGATACTACATATGTAGGTTTACGTCTAATTTTATTCTTTCCATTTCAATTAGTCTGTACTTAAGTATCGTGTTATGATTATTTTCCCTTTAATACAGAAAGGTAAGGTTAAGGTTGGTATCTACTGAATGCTTTGTGACATTCAGTCGGCTAATGTATAATAATTTTTATGTTTGAAGATTAAGTGAATGTGTAAATAAAATTTTGACTCCTAGACTAAACCAACATTCTAGGAGAATCATTTATTGATATCTGCCAGTTATTAAAAAAAAATAATACCTTTAGCCTTCAAGACAAACAAAGAGCTTTCATAACATCCAGAACTACCTACCAACGACAAAGTTCTCCAAGAAGCGGGTTTAAGGACTATGCAGTAGGCTAAGCGAAGCATGTCTCGATTCAAGGTCCAAAAGTTAGCCGGATCACTTGCTACTCGTGTCACACGTCGATAAACTTCGGCCATCTTCGGCAGTAGTCGGAAACGACAAGTTTCGCCCGCGGCTATCCGACCGACATCCCGGCATTTGTAATAGTTTTTTGTTCTTTCTTATTTCCTATTTCTCGTGCGTATATAAAAACTAGTATTGACATGTGAAGGTTTTTGTGCTAGTTCTATACGTTGGCTGTAAATAGGAGCATATGTAGGTATGTATATCACTGTACATGACCTTGTAAGAGAATGAACTGATCGGCACTTATTTAAGATATCTCCGTTTAGTGAAATAATTATATTTGCTTCTTTTCACAAAAAATATTTCAGTACTCAATTTTTTATTGCATTCCATATGTGACAAAGGATATAAAAAACAAGTTAAAGATACTGTGGACCCTGTCAGGGACGCAAAAATCAGGGAGGTAGGAAGAGGGCTGAATAGCAATTAAATGATATCAATCAATGTCAAAATCAAAATCTTTTGGCAACACGTACAAATAATCTCGCGATATTGACTGATAACAATGATAAAGGATTCATACCCCACCTCCCAAACACGACTAAAAAAGTAGGTCTACGATGACTAGAAAAACAAATCACGCCCACCAAGTGAAAACAAGAAAGAAAATTGCTCTGATAAACGACAGATAGCGACCGTATTGTGACCGATTATCTCCGGAAATTGACACAAAAATATTTGTCCAGTCCATGCTCCAATTAGGCTTCTGCTAAATCGAACACAGTCTATGGGGAAAGTTTGTGAACAGCAAGTGCGTAGTTAGTAAATAATAGTTATACAACTTAAAAGGGGCTTTTTTTTTGGCGTCAATCATCAAATGAACCCTACCGCTGTGGTTGCAGCTGGAGGGTAACTCTTACGAACAACCCGCAGCCCAGACAGACCTTGGCCCTAAGAGCACCTTCTTTCCTAAAGGCGCCCTCCTTTTTTTTGAAAGGGGCTTTGGAGTAGATACAGTTTAATGGAAGGCTGTATGAGTAGAATAAATCGTGCAACTTTGCCAACCGTACTCCGTTTATTTTGGCTTCTCTCATATATTGCTTTAAATAACTTCAGAGCTTTAATCAGGCATTTTCTGTATAAGAAAGTTATATATGCACTAACGGAACATCAATAATATCACGTAACATGTTCCAAATTCTTCCCCAATTATGACGTAGGCACAAATTATAAATTTCCCTTGCATGCAGTTCCAAAACCAAAACCCAACACGGCATTTAGAACCTTATACTCGACGCATAAGGTTGAAAATGACAATTGGATATTAAATGTGGTTAAATGGATATCGCAGTCCACATTTCGTGACATAACTTTGGAAGGTGGTCACGACTCGCGTCACGCGACGTTACAATGGCTTGTCCGTCAAGCCGGACAGCGATTGTGCTGAGCAGGGGTGAGCGTCGGTCAGGTTATGACTGACAAGTGTGGTCTTGTGAAGTGATATTGTAAATACAAGGTATTTCGTTGCTAAAGGTTGGTAGACCAGCAATCAAGTTACGCTGGCTTCTTATTTCAAGATTTCGTCTATGTAGATGTAACGGGCAGTTGTAAAAGGCTATTGCGATTTTTAATTTTGGCAAGGATGCGTACTTGGGTTTATAAAGTTTATTACTGATTTTTACTGTTTCCAGAGGAAAATATATAATTGTTTCAAGATTTTAACAAATAAACTTATCTTTATCTTTATTTTTAAGAGTTTGTCTGTAACTCCACTTGATGTGGCGACAATGCTATATCAATTAGCTACATTTAAGCGGTTTGAGATTCATATTTTTTAATCGGTCACAAAACTTAACCTCGATTTTTCTTAAGATTCTTTTTTATACAATATTTCCAGCACCGACGAACCTAAAGATTATACTTGAAAAAAGAAATAAACCAACTTCTAAATACAGACGATGGGAAAACGAAAGAATAATCTCGAGCCAGTTAATCAACAATCTCAGATGCACTTATATCCACATCACATGAGTATAATTAGCACTTGCTATAACCGGATAGTTGGCAACCCTATACGGCTACTGGTTTGGTGACACGTTACAAATATGGCAATACCAGGCAGCCTGGGTTTACGCTTGTCAAAGCTTCGATTCTCAATTAATCGACATGCATGAATGAGGGTGTAAAAAAACCATCCGGAACGTTGTATCTATGTACAAACGAGAGATGATATGTATAGTTCAGAAAGAGTTGAAGGGAGAGCTGAACTAGTCAAACTAAATATGTACTTTTATTGAACTGTCAAAAACTATTAATCTCTATGCAATTTGTATGAAAACAAGAACTATGACGTCACAGTTTTTTTACATCAAGCTGTACCATTATTTTGCTTAACGACAACTGAAAGTGGCATTATTTGAAGATGTTTTACTGAATAAATGGCATAAAGGATTTTATTTTCTACCCAGTCAACTGGCGTCGAAAAATTGAGTTTCTTTCAAGATGACGCCAAACTTAATAATTTTGCATACTGATCATATTTTTGTCCCATTATTAAACTACCCCAGCATATGTAAAATTCGGTCATTGAAATTTAAAATTAACATACATTTCTACATAATGAATCTGCTTCCACGAAAACACCATTTACTAACCTATTTCCAGGAACATTTTGATTGCAGGTGACGCCGGCATCACCTATTAGCATTGTGCATTTCCGTCGTTATTCTGTTACACTGACGTTTACATAATTTCCAGTTGTTGGTTTATATGTACTTGTTGCGTGGCTATTCAGTTGCGTTTTATAAAAATCGTAAATCATTTCTGTATGTCTAATAATGCTAAAATTTGTATACGACATTACAATAATTGTGAATAATCCTTGTTAATCCTTATTACCTTTGTTTTCTGCTAACTTGAGCACGAAAGTAATAACTTTCAACTTTTGCTTTTAAGGTAACCGCTTGGTTGGTTAAATTCAATTAGTTACTGAAAAACGCAAGCCTTTTGCTCCGATATCATAACAGCGAACACTATGGTACTTTAAGATGAAGTAAATACTTTTATTCATTTATTTAGTTATGAGAATCCAATTAAAATGTGACTGGGTTGAGCACGTCAGCCGAATGCATCCAGAGAGGTGGGCCAATATCGTCGACCAGTGGATACCCCAAAACGGCCACCGCAAACGTGCTAGGACCCGGAAGAGATGGTGGGCACGCGCTCAAGATTAGGAGGTGTGGGAACAAAGTGGGGAAGCTTTTGCTCAGCAGTGGGACAGCACAGGCTAAAGAAAAAAAATGGCAATCCAACGATTTCCTCTCTAGAACAGACACGAACAGAAAATGCGGAGATTTCACTTATACTGAGTATAAAGTAGATGCACACTTAGTGTGGTTTAACTTAAAGAAAAAGAGAAGTTATACACACGTATATGTCGAAAAGGTGTCTAAATAGAAAGAATTCTTCAAATTATCTACAATTCCATCTGATTAAGGCCTTCGCGGAGAAACCGGGGAAAAATTTCATCCGAACATTATTTCTTTCCCTATAATTCTCGCGTACGCAAGGAATGTAAATTATGAAAATACCTGAGGTACCAACCGAAATATGAGGTGGAATGACAGCGGAATAATAATCTCTAATCTTCTTACCGTATGGTACGTCGAATCAAGGGCACGTGTTTACGTAGACGTACCCAGGAACGTATTATGTAGGTTTTACGTGATAGGAGTAAAATATTTTTGGAAAAAGAACAGCTTTCGTCTCGTGGACCTATAATATTGTTGAATGGATTTTGTAGACACTGGGGTCTTGGCTGATAATTTTGGATTGTTACCTTGTGTGTTAGGTAAATCGTAATTTTACGTGATAATATTATCTTTATTTAAGTGGAAATGCGTGTGACCGGGGCTACAGTTCTTAGCAAATATTTGTCTTATTTGTAAATAAAAAAGATAAATAGGTCATGTAAAATAAAAATATTAGATTCTTTTTAAAAGTCAAAACCAGAAGAATCGAATAAAAAGTTAAAAAGAAATGTTCAAATAACAAAATTCTTAGTTCCATTTCGCGAACTGAATTTAATATTTGTGATTCGACCCCGTAAACCCACATACAGGTGGGTTACGTCAGAAATTGAAAATGTATGGGTTCAGTGAAGACATCCATTTATTGTGCATTTGCTTGGATGCTCTTGTCGCAACCGGTAAAGGAATAATTTTATTTTTCATATATCCAGACTATTTTCACCTATTTTCTTGCTATAGTTCATTTATAAAATTAGACAAATGAAAGTTTCTAGCTCTTTATTACAAGGCCAGTTTCGCAACGTCCGAATAGCCACTACCTACTGAATAAATTTAAAAAAATAAATGTCTAACCTAAAAAAAAAAACTAAAAGGGTAAGAGTTTTTGTATGAAATTATCTACCAAATAAACAAGCAGGTGGTGAAACAGGCCCTAAAGGTATTAAAATATCATCATAGTTCCCAACGATACCAGGAGATTTAAAAAAGAAAATCGTAACCCAACTGAAGCCAAAACAAAAAAACAATCACCCAAACAGGTTCAACCACAAAATGATCACGAGGAAAAAATCGTTATCAGATAATCTCCAGACTACTAGACTTGTTGAAAATCTGATTAGATCTGCAGCCGCTGCAATTGCTACGACTACATTTAGAAGTGATTCACATGTTTTCTTAAACGATTATTACCTTTCCAAAGGCTATTGACACTATCTACGTAAACCTAGGCACACGATTTATACAACATAGCTATTTGAATCTGTACTGTGGGGTTAGCCAAGTTGTCTTTCTACAATCGTAAACGCTAGTAGAAACGACAAAAATGTATGGAATTGACATTTCGACTCACGTTATGACCACGTGACTTATCGATTTCAAATGTCATTTCCACACATTTTTATCGTTTCTACTAGCGTTTACGATTGTAGAAAGACAACTTGGCTAACCCCGCTGGTTCCACAAAAATAATACTATTGAATTAAGAACAGATAAAAGTGCAAACAGCATTAAGTTTCCTCTTGTTTTGCAAGCTAAGATTGAAAACAAGCCATTTGTTCAAGATAACAACACAAACTACTAAGACTTACATTGAGTTCCTTCCTTAGCACCGAATTCCATGAGCATTTTGGCGAGTTGTCTGTTGGTTGCGAGGACGGCCACATCGAGTGGTGATAGGCCATCTGCATTGAGGCTGGAATAAAAAGGAATATAAGCAAACTATAGACCAATACAATCATGAAGTGCTAGAGAGATTTTATAAACCATTCTTTGAAAATTTGTTGGCTATTATATAAAACAATTCGATGACAATTTTATTACACGTAAGTCTAAACTGAAAAGATTTTTTTATTACTCAGGAGGGAAGCGAAAGAAAATCATGATTCCTTTTGTTGAGTAATTCAAAGAATGAGAGTCTAGATATAAAGATGTAGAGAGAATAAAGAGAAAAGAAGAAAGAAAAAGTTTATTTTCATATTTTATTATGTTAAAGGTGTAGGTATAACAAAATAACCTACCTATTTAGAATAACTGTAGCAATAAGGATATCAGTATTTTTTTTTTACTTTGTGAGTGTGTTTGTTCGTTTTGTTGTATGTAGGTACAATACTATAGGAACAATATTGTTAAGAAAGTCTTCAAGCTTTTTTCTTTTCTTAACACATACATTCCCTCTCTTGGTGAGAGGAGGCCTGTGCCCAGTAGTGGGACGATAAAAAAGGCTGAAGATGAACACATTATCAACAGTTTCAATTTTAGAGCTTCCAAAACATCATGACATTCAAATATCAACGTAACATCAAGCTCAAATCCAACACTAAAGCTATGATCCCCTTAAAAGATAAAAGGTAAACATGTACCTAAGCAGAGGCGTCGTATATTACCCTGACAAACCCAGGTGCCGTGAACTGTTCCTTAGTAACTGGTACAGTTTGACGGTGATAAATCTTTAGTAAATGCATGCTTGCAGTATTGGCCGTAACAGTTGTCTCAAGCATACTCTATTATACCTGTTCTTTGTACCTAATATATCGTACGTGTTCCACTTTGTTTATTCTCTTTAGAGTATTTATTGGTTGTGATTGTCTGAATTATTCTTCTTGCATTTGTGACGTCTTATTTTTATCAACTCTTTATCGGATCGGGGATTTGGTTTATATCAATGGGTTTTTCAAGAACTTTTGTTTGTTAAATAATTGAGTGGTCTAGTGATTTGTATATCATCACTCAATCTTTGGGATTTACATAAATTGATGATTTTGAAGTATTAGTGTGATTTGTGGTGTCAATATATCAAATTCTTTCGATACCGATAGTGAAATGTTGATAGTATTATTTTGTGGCAATAAATTTATAGTAGTATGTTCGCCGACTCCAAATCTTATCGTAAGCAATAAAATTGTCGTAGTAAAAGTGCCACATAAAAGGGTAATGAATCACAAACCTGTTGACGTCGACGTCGGTGGATTCCAGAATGTTCCGCGCCTTGTCGAGGTAGCCATGTTCGACGGCCGCGAATAGTGCTGTAACAAACAGAACTAGGATTCACTTTAAAGAACTAGTTATTTATTATTATTATGAATGTATACCGGTAATAGACCGAGAGCCAGCGGCTGCCAGATCTCCCATCTATAACTCCTCGGCTTTACAATATAAGTATAAAGCCGAGGAGTTCATTTGTTTGCTTGAAAGTGAATTCTTCAGCAATATCAGTATTACAGTTTATGGAGAATATACTTTTATTATAGATGGTAAGTTTTAGCAGTCATTGGCGCTGGATTTATTATGAGAAAGCTCCAGTTTGTTAAGACGTTGCTGAAAAACAATAATATTAGTATGCAGATAATTAGTCGGTCGTACATGTATCTATATTTAGAGCTATGTGTTATTTGTTAGAATAGTCATATGAGAAAGATGTACCTACATTGTATGAAATAAGTAAATTGTTATAGAATTACAAATATGTTTAAATATAGACAAAGTTTAATAGACAAACGCACAGGATAAGTGTTGTTTAATGAATAAATTAATATAATGAAACAAACAATGATATGTTAAACACAAAATGAAAACGAAAAATGAAATAAAGGATAAAATAAAAGAAGTAAAAATAAAAACAAAACAAATACCGTGTAAATGTATGTTAACTTGTGCAATTTTGTCTTGTTGCGCGCGCGCATCCTTCTGTTGTCGGCGTGTTGCTTTGTCGAGGGGCGGGGGGTGGGGGGCGCATGCGCTAAGTGACGGCAGCTCCCCCCCGCACCCCTCGAGTAGTGCGCCGTACTGCAGCTCTAAGGGAGAAACGTGCAAAATCAACAAAAAAGAAAACAAAATAATAAACATAATTCCTTCCATCATCGCCCTTACAACGTTTATTGTTACTTGGGGTCAGCGCAGCATGTCTTCTATACCGTCCTATCTGCAGGCTTTGCATGACGATTTTATATCTATTCTGTCAAGGAAAGACAAAGATCTTTCTGTGGATGTCAACATGTCTTCTGCCCGAGCAAGGCGCGACCTGTCAACTCGCATATAATCACTTGTAGTCTTATGTCAATCGAAGAAAAGAAAAATTACTTCAAAAAATGTCAAAAGAAATCTTACGTCAATCTGTCTCTTTTCTGTCATTATATCCAATCTCCGGTAAACAAAACTTGTTTCTACGATTGCCATGCTAAGCCTGCTGATGTCATCTCCCAAGTAACACCCATAGCAGCCATATCGTCTCTCACACAGTTCATCCACACAGTCTCCTTCTTCGTCCTCTTTATCTACATATATCCATCCACATTCATTCTCACAACTTCCTGACCACATGATCCTCATTCCTCCATATAACATATCCATACCATAACAGCCAGTTCCATCGCATCGTCTCTGTTATTGTGCCAATTTCAGAGTTCTCTTATAAAATCATAACAAAACAAAATGGAATAAATAAGAATGAAAGATGGCTGACAACAATTTTTGTTTATACAATGTAAAATAGATAGATACTAAAATATTTTCATTAAATGTATTTCTGAATTATAAGGATTTTTTATTAGGAGAAAATAAACTTTCCGTTATCCGTGATCAATTCTTAAGAAAAAATCTAGCATTATTCTCAAAATGATCAATTTATCAACGTGCTTACTTACGAAACCTACACAGCGCAAAAATAATCCGAAACTGGAACAGATCAGGTTTCGCAAAAACCGAACATATAAAGGACTTCCGATCCACCTACATTCGTCCGGATCGTTTATCAAACTACCCACGGCTGACAGCCAAAGGTTACTTTAACAACAATGCGTATGATTAGCCCAATGTCGAACTAATTTTGTACAGACGACCATCTGACAAATTTCCTTAATAGATTTTCAACTTTATCGCTGAAGCATATGGTTCAAAATTGATTGGGAAAATTTGATGGTTTCGGGTAGCTTGATATGTTGACGTCTGTACATGTTACTCATAATACCTTTCAACTTTGAGGGCGTGGATTAGATGCATATCGGTATAATGAGATTTCAAAGGTAGTCCAAATAAGGTGTTAAGTAAGGCGAAATTTTGAAATGAATAGACTAGAAGATTGATCGATTTTGATTGCAATAAGAACATACAAAGATTATAGGCTTCATAGTAGCAATATCCTCACTCATACAATAACACTGGTGCTAAAACAATAGACGATTATATGTAAGTAGAACACCTCTTTTTGAAAAGAGTGTCTATGTGGTTTCTAGTCGGTCATTCGCCATAAGACCTACTTCTTAAAGAGGTTTTATAATGTCTATTTGATAAATATAAGAATATGTACATATTCAATCTCAAGATTGATTATTATTATGTTTGAGTTTTGGCTAGTGCGAAATTTCTCGATTGAGCTATCTTCAGATTCTTCATTTTGATTATAAAAATATTCCTCCAGTATTTTTTACAATCTTTAGGGCCAGTTTCACAGGTTACTGATAAGTTCCAGATAGTTTATCTGGCAGATAATTTCATACAAATTTTGTTACATTTTTTCATTTATCTGGTAGATAGTGGCTATCCGTAACCTGTGAAACTGGCCCTTATACTTATAACGTTTTTTTACAGTTTCATAAGCCGATATACACATAGCTTAAAACATTTTTAGCGCCTCAGGCATATCCGAGGTAACGCCTACCGTCATTCAAAACCTGACGACAGATTATGATTATCTATCGATTCAATATCGATTACAAATCGATTTCACAAGGCGACATGCTGTACTTGTTGGAATATTAAAAAGCTTTAATTCAATGTCATGTCGGAATATTGACCTTGTGGACATGTAAGGTCATTTAGGTGAAACGAGGAAAGGTCCGGAAACTATTCACGTATAAACGAAGATAGGGTATCTCGATTAAATTTTGACGTATAATTTAGATGCTCTTAAGGTCGGGGATGCGGGTTGTTCGCAAGAGTTACCGCGGCCCTGGCACGCTGGGACCTCTAGAAGGAACATGCGGGTTTTAGTCAGTAAGAGTATGACACTTCCTCCAACTGCACCCACAGCGGAACTGGAAGATTTCTCACACAAAAATAAATGCTCTAAAGATGACAAAGATGTATGGTGAATTTATTTTTGTAGAACGTCTGATATTACGATATTTCAACACATTAGGCTGTCATACATCCACAAAGCCTCCGTTGTACCGAAGAGCGTTTGTACCACACGACAGCTTTTACTTTTTCTTTTATCAAATAATAAAAGCCAATATTTAGATATTAGCATGTTTGCCAAAATACGGTTGAAGTTCCGATCACGGATATAGATGTCGTTTAGAAGTAGAATTTCAACTGCTATTTACCCAAAAAGCTTTAAAATAAATTACCACTACAAAATATAGCAACGAAATAGCAATATATTTCACTGCTAAGTAAATTACGAGAAGGATTAACTGTATTTAATAATACTATTAGTCATTTCGGTAGTTCCCTAGTTCTCACGCATTGTAAATAATTAATTTGCGTATAATTTCAATGAATCAGCCATTGTGTACTTTATTACACTCTAGCCTTTTCCCGGTTCCAACCGGATCTCTAAGGAACTACATTCCGAACCCGGTTAAAATGGAGCTTAGGTTCTTTCTCAGGCTCTAGAATAGCTGTGCACCAAATTTTATTTAAATCGGTTCAACAATGTTGAGATAAAAGCAAGACAGACAGATAGAGTTATTCATATTCATATTCTTTATTGCATTCCATAATGTACATAAGGTGGAAGATTATAAAATTATTGTCACAATTATGGACCCTGATGGGCACAGCAAGATAGAAGAGAGGAAGACGTTTGATGTAAGATAGTATAATGAGTTTAAGTTACTTTCGCATTTTTAATATTAGTAAGGATAACATTCGAAATATTTATTATGAATGTCCTATTTATCTTTAAAATAATAATTGAGCAATTACTTAGAGATGCTGAATGAGAGTAATCTCTATCTGTAATTAGTATTATGGAAAATTACGGACGGTGTTATCTTATCAAACAAAGGTTTTAAGAAAGAGGCCTAGTCTGTGTAGTTATAATTGAAATTAACTCATTATACAAACAGGAACGACCAAGCAGTATTTGTATTGGCTAATGTATCTATTCATTGTATTTTGCACATTGAGTATACACCGTGACTTTTAAGTCGTCTCAAAAAGGCAGTCTAGTTCATGTATGTAATGACTAATAACCGTTCATAATAAAAAATATGAATTTATGAGATCTGAATAATTTAAAAATAAAAAAAAAACATATTATTATGACGCAAGACTTTGTTAGAAACACCCTTGTTTCATAGAAAATGGAGATGAAATGATCTGCTCGACTGCGACGTGCACTGGGTAGGTTTAATAGGTACGTAACCTTTTTAATAGAGCGTTTCATATTTCTAATGTACCTACTTATTTATTACTGATACAAAAATAATAATCGCGCCTAGAGGTATTTTACGTCGGATACATTGAGTGGACCGCTTTTGTAAGACGCCTAAAAATTCACTGTGTGTTTTATATTATTATGTAGGTTTAAATACACCTTTCATTATATTTAATGACTGCTTTCCCTAGCAGTTAAATTGCGATTTCTTTGTCATAAAAATACTGACGAGATAATAATGATGTTTATCAAATACACACGTTGATGTCATAATGATTAGACAAAAAATTACTTTAGCAGACATTATGACAACTTTCTCTTTTATGATTTCAAATTTCGAATCTTAAATTGCAATGTCGTAATTTGTATTTAGAAGGAATGAAATATTTGTAAAATATGTTTTTTTAATCCTTTTGAATTTATTCAGTTATATAAACAGCTGTTGGCTGTATGAACATAAAATTCTTTATTTAAATTCAAATATTTTTTGACAGTCGGATATTACATCAACCCGTCATTTTAGACGAACACTTAATTATTGTATAAGTAATAAAACCTCTTTGGTACGCTACCAGTGCGCAGCGATGAGAAGGAATTTTTTGACGCTTTATTTTAAATTCAATTTATTCAATTATGTTTATTTATATATTAGCTTTAAAATTTGTTTATATGAAAATAAGTAGATTTTTTTTTAACATAGTCATTTTTTTGTATCATGATCATCCTCCTGTCATTATCCCAAGTTTCATTTGGGGTCGGCGCAGCATGTTTTTGTCAATTTTTTTTGTATATTTGAAGTATAGGCAAGCATTATTGAGATTTTATAATTTATCATGTTTCACAAATACAGCGCAATAACATAACATGAACAAAGAAAGCGTCATTCTCAGTGAGGAGGTGAAAGGTTCCCAACATTGTGACGCTTCATTGTACCAGTCTCTGGAGGGTTGACGCGTAATTATGGTAGGTAGGCAAAGGTAAGCTTCCTATATTACGTAGCCAATGAGATACAGACGCCAGCACATCAAGCTATCCTTGTCCTGACAAATTTTCCCAATCAACTTTGATCCATATGTTTCAGCGAAAAATTTCAAAATGTATTAAGGAAATTTGACAGGTTGTAATAGCTTGATGTGCTGGTGCTTTTACTTGGGTGTCGGATGGTTTGGTCTTCGAACAAACTGCTAAAAATCCTATACTTTATACAAAGATAGAAGAGTTTGTTTGTTGAAAGCGCTAATTTCAAGAACAGTTTCTCCGATTTGAAAAAAAAAAAAAATTTAAATAGCCCATTGATCGAGGTTAAAAGGCTATTTTTTACCCAGGTGCGCGAAGTTATACCCACGGGACGCAGGTGAAAATGAAACTGCTGACCAATTTATTGAACACTTCGTTCTATAAATCCCGAAATCTTCACATATCAACCCACAACTACATATTTACATAAGAAAAACCCTATGCATGTCTCAATTGCCGTGCGCCGACGCACCGCGTGGGTAATCATTACTCAACGACGAAAAAAACTGCACGAAAGCAACAGTGATGCATCGTAAATCGTTTGTATTGGACAGAACGCGGAAGGATCATGGTAGACCGACGAGGCGGAACGAGGCTTCGAATAAATTTGTATTATATCGAGGTGTGAGAACGCAAGTGACCTTTGTTAAATTGTATGTGAAAATTTATGGAGGTTTTACCCTTGGAGGGGGTATCATTCGTCCTTTTTGATGGATAATTTATTTAAAAACTTATTTTAAAGTTTTGAGAATCATGAAGGCACAGCATTATGTTCTAGGCTTCTTATAAGGTGACCCGATTGAATAAAGGAAGCGGACAGTCGAGTAATGAGAGCAGCTTAGGAACGAGCATTTTGTAGATTCTTGGGGCTTATGTAAAGTAGAGGTTTTCCAACTAAACCGACAGCGAGAACCTTTTACGAATGGACTCGTCAAATAAACCGAGTTAATTTACCTTTACTTCAAAATTACTGTTAATAATTAATTAAAATAACTCACAAAGAGGCTTCTAAAACCATTTTCTAATTACAGCGAAAGCATGAAAAATCTCAATACGCTCTCCATTAAAATGATAGCGTAGTAACTTATCTATTGGCACTAACAAACACAACAATAAAAATAAACGATAACTGGATGCTACGTATTAATTGAACCCAAAAGAGGTTAACAGTAAAAATCACATAAAACACTGGCCGAATTTTTCACTGACACGCAAAAAAAAAAACAGTTCAATCACATCACTGGCCACAAATAAAAAAATATTTTTGAAAAAAGAACTGACCGCAGGTTATAAATTCTAGCATGTCGCTCCATTGCAGTATCATAGTTGCAACTGAGATGGTCGCACGATTCTGAGTTTGGTCATTGTACGGACTATCTAGATCTTTTTAATTGGCGACATCATCATTTGAACTGTGAATACGTACACATATAAAGTTTTAATGAGTTTTTTACGCAAACGTTATGCTTTGTAACCTTTCCGCGCAACTTTTTTTTGCGAAATATGAAATTTTGTAAATTGAATCAGATTTTTTCACATTCTAAAAATATTCTTTTAAACTGTAATATGTCTGCTGTAAAGTTTTAGACAAGGCCTGTATGCTTCCAGCTTTAAAACCCAGTGTGTCGACACCTCACTAACTAGGTTGAGTGGAAGTTCAATTTAGTTCTCAAATTAGTTTAGCAGTGATGGCAAACGCAAATGGACTCCCTTCTTAACTAAGAGGATTTTGTTGCAAGTACTTATGGATATTTCCCTCTGAATAGATTTAAATATAATAATTTAATATATAAATGGAACAGTAAAACAATTATCACCATAAATAAAGATGAAAATTAGAGCAAAGACAAAAAGCATAGATTAAAATTCGCGACGACAAACTTGCGTCTAACCATCGATTTTATATCCATCAACTCGATTCTAGAACATCGATAAAGATTTTATGTAAATCGTTTAATAAATAAAATATTCGATTCCAATTACGTGACGGCAGTTCGTCTCTAACCGAGCCGCGTCCAAATATCTCGGAGAAAGTAATATAATCAATGGCAGCGCCATTTTAAATGGAAATAAATCGAATTTGTATTCAACATTTTGATCTAGTTTTAGGGTTAAATTATTAAAATTGTAACATAAAAGTGTAAAAAGAAACAGGTTCAGACGCCATTACATGAAGCGGCTACAATCTATCAAATCTTCTTAATAGATTGTCAACTTTATTGCTAAAGCTTGTGGGTTGAAAGTTGATTGAGACAATTTGAAAGTTTCGGTTAGCTTGATGTGCTGGCGCCTGTACTCATTAACTATGCGTGAATTGGGCTTTTTCGTCCAAATAATTTAGAAAAAGAAACCACAGTGGTATTAAATATGTGGTATTAAATAAACATTTTAATGTTTTTATGCCGTCAATAGAAAAAACAGCAAATGAGCATGCATTATGAAGGCATATTCTTTTTTTAAATTCAAAACCAACGGGTTTTAAGCAATTTGTTTGGTCACTAAGCGATTCGGGGAAAAGGTCAATGTCTCAGCTTTCCTCATAATATTTCGTAACTGTTATTTAGTTCCAAATTCTCACCGGCCATTGTCAGTTAAATTATTACGTAAAGAGTTATTAAGTTAAAATTGCGGACAGGTACGACATGAATGGTAAGTATTTTGATTCGCTATTGTTAAAACCTTTTTAGTACAAAGATATTTGAAACGACTTTCCATTTTTGGAATATTTTTCGATGTTGCAAAACCGTTTCATTATTTTTCATATATATGTGATGTTCTTTTATGTAATATTTTATAATTTTTATTGTGACTTGTATTTGACTTTTTTGAATTGTGACATTTAATAATTAACTAACTTTGACATTTCACATACTGCGCATCAGTAAAATAGATGATACTAACACTAACTTAGCACAAGACCAATTTATACTCTATTTTGTTGTAAAAGAAATGAATTGAATTTAATATTGTAATAATATTATGAAATTAACCTAAAACTGGTACCTATATTATTTAGCTCTTAATACTAACTTCATGTACCTACAGACGCCATTACCTTAAGCTACTCAAAACTGTCAAATTTTCCCAATCAACTTTGAACCATATACTTCAGCGATAAAGTTGAAAATCTATTAAGGAAATTTGACAGATTGTAGTAGCTTGACGTGCTGTCGTCTGTACTATTAGTTCCAGAAAGTGTAAGATGCGGTAATAACAACGTAGAAAATCAAACATTTTCACTCGTATGGGAACTGTTGGCACAATAGCCTCTTTGTCTTCTTTATCAGTAAATTATAAGAAAGATTATTCGTGCTTGATTCCAGCCTATTAGGTACTTTATTTAGGAGATAAATATATTAAAATGCATTTCATTGACTGTGTTTCGGATCACATGACTAGATACAGATTTCTTAGATCTCACAAAGTCAGATAAACAATTAATGTTATTCCAATGTCTCTCTCTAAAACGGCGCAAATTCTGACAGATCTTTATCATCAATCCATTATTAAGTAGGTACAGACGCCGGCACATAAGGCTACTACAATCTCACAAATTTTCTTAATGGATTTTCAACTTTATCGCTGAAGCATAAAGTTCAAAGTTGATTGGGAAAATTTAACAGTTTCGGTTAGCCTGATGTGCTGGCGTCTTTACATAAATAACAAGGCTCCAAAACCTTGCGTACAGTATAGACGCCATCATCAAGCTGCTATAATCTGTCAAATTTCCTTAATAGATTTTCATCTTTATCGCTGAAGCATATGATTCAAAGTTGATTTGGAAAATTCTGCAGTTTTGGGTAGCTTGATGTGGAATAACTTGGCGAATTCGGCGTTAGATGATTGGCTGAACAGTTTAGTAACTATGTTTCTAAACTCATCAACTTATTTCAGTCGTACTGTATAATCGCCTCATGTTATACGGCCTATTTTTACAGTATATTTGAGTGAGGATATTGCTACATAGATACCTTCCATCAGGAAGGAAGCCCAATGAATTATTGCCAGGTTTTTGTTAGGACTAAGCATTTGCCCTATAAGGGCCGTAGACGAAGTGAAGCTTCTTGCATTGCAAATAAACCAACATAGTATTAGTATAACTAGTATTAGTTAAAGATGGGAACGTTTTGTTTGTTCATCATCACACTAGAAATTGTAAAGGCGAACGTTTGTGTGTGCGTATGTTTGTTAATACTTCACGCCTGAACCGCTAAACTGATTTTTATGAAACTAAGCAGTAATGTAGGTTATACATAGGAATAACATATAGGATACTTTTAATCTGGGTGTGAGAAGTACTTTCCTCAGGAAACAGGTGAAACCACTGGCGATAGCTAGTTTGGTGTAGTTTTGTTAGCCACTTCCAACTTAAGCTTTAAAAATATCATGGGCTTTCAGCCGAGTGTATGAAAAAGTTTATAAGTTATTTAGGTTTTAAACGATTCAAAATCACAAATCCAAACTTGGTTGCAAAAAAGCACTTTTCTGTATTACTTAATTTTGATTTTCTTTCGTAAAAATTTACAAAAGAGTGCCCCCGAAATGCCCAACCTTCACGACTTCAATCTTTTTGCTTGAAAGACGAAGCAGTGCCACAAACTCCATCATGGTCATGGATTAATTTGGTCACAGATTCTACCATAGACCTGACATGTATTTCACATACCATCTATTTTTTGCGTAACCTACTTACTATCTTATACAACAATAAGAAAAAAATGGGCCCGCCAAATCGCTAAAAGCAGTGACTGATTTCGGCTGATGAAAAGATAAATTTTAAATCAATCACATCAAAATTTATTCACGTAGTATTTTAAGATAAAGGAAAGTTTACTTCAGATAATAAAGATATATTATGTATAGGTACCTACCTAGTCATCATTGGTGATGAATCAAGTAAGTATTTCATAAAAGTAAAACGCTATTGAAATGTCAATGTAATATACATATAGGTAAAAGCATCGGTCATTGTCTTTTTTTATTTATATCGAGACCAATGCCCCCAATTTTCAAAATAGATAAAAGTTTACAACATTATACCTACTTATAAAGTTTTTAATTTCTATTTTTTTTTAACTTTCATTACCGACATATATACCTAATTTAAATCATTACACATTGTAAAATAGGACTATTTAAAAATAATGTTATTCTATGTTCTTTTTTTGAATTTATTGAATATAGTGATAGTGACACACACTTAACTACAAATTACGTTACTGGTTGCTACCAAAACCACCATATAGCCAAATAACAAGAAAATCATGTTTCCAATTAAAAGATACATACATAGTTCAACCTACTTATTGCAAGGAAAATACATGATAACGAGTTGCGAAACACTAGTTAATGAAGTGCCTAGCAATGCGGGTATTAAGTAACAATGGTTTGCTGCCGAAAAACACATAATTTTAACACTTACAACAGAACCTAATGATCCGTTCAGGGCGATCTAAGTTTTTTACTTGATTAGGTACGACGCACACACGCTATAGCGTGTTCTTATTCGATGAATGTGTGTAGGCTTTAAGACTATTAAATTAGTTTTTATCAAGGCAAGCAATGCTAAACATTATTAAAAACATATTTAAAAAAAAGAAGCTTAAAGTTAAATTATACGTGTTCTAGAATGAGTAAAACCTTTTTAGAACGCGCCTTGTTTTAAACAATAGAAAAGAGAACACGAAACGTATTCTAGTTTTTGTACGATTTTTCTCTATGGTTGCTGTTGATTAACGAACAGCTTCAGAGAATAAAGAACATCCGCATTTATTTGAACGAGCAAGTTCTGTTTCAATGAAAACAGCGCGATTTTTTACACAGGCGTTTTTTCAACTTTTCTAATATCGTGGTTGTTTAGTTTTTGATATCAAAAAGGTCACGTACTTCGAATAAAAATATTAGAAAATAATGTGTTCTTATTTCAAAATGAGCCTTTATTTTTTAAAAGCTTTTATTTAACTTGCCGTGTATGTATGTTACGGTGGATTCTTTGAACTCAATTTTGAAGTAGATAATTATCTTCAACCGATTGAGCTGAAATTTTGTATACACGTTCAGTTTGGATGACAATGCAAGATATGTTATATGACATTATTCTAAATCCAATATGGCGGATCATCCAAGATGGCGGAGTAGTTATTTTTAATGAATTTCAACAATGTGGGTATCAAATGAAAGGGCTTATTGAGAGTGACTTAAAAATAATTTGACGTTATTCTAAATCCAATATGGCGGACTATAAAAGATTTTTCTTTCAATTTATTTATGTATGCGCTGTGGTCTCTGTTTAATACGATTACTATTACATAGAAACTGTTTTGTGATATTAATATTCATGAATGCGTTGTTTGGATATGGCTATTACAAATTCTAATTAGTATTGGCTAGGATCTAAATTAAAGGCCAGCGTTAAACAGCAAGGTGCCATTTTGTGAAATATGAAATCGGCTAATTCGTGTTCGGTTAACGACATGCAATTACACACACCACTAGCAACTAAATCACGGTAAAAACTTCACGTATTTAATTTTTATTATGAAATCCTACTTCGTGGAGAATTTAACAAGCCTAGTAATATATTGAGATAACTTATCGTCCTGTTTAAAATAACAATTTTATTTGTAAATTTTATATAAAAAAAAATTAGTAAAAATGGCGTAAAAACCTAAATAATAACCACGAAATAAAGTAAAATATTTAGGTTGGTATAGAGGGATAAAATTCCTGAAATAACAATCATAGCTTTTTCAGTAACCATTAACAATTCAACTGGACTACAAACTCAAATGGAATAGCCTTTTTGAAGTAACTTTAAGTGATGTTAAGAACAGAGATCACAGTTTATTGTTTAATTACAGTGGGATAACACCGCTTAACGAGACTGAGATTGGAACCATTATCTCGCTAATCTTTGGTTTAATTTTAATTATAAAGCTAGATTAATACTAAATATACAATCGCTGTCTTTAATCCAGTCGTTTGTGATGAATGGTGTTAATTCCCTTGATTTAGTGACGCCATTCTGGGTTATGTAACATATTATTCTAATTCTTAATTTGATATTGTTCAAAACTAGAACTATAACACAGACTATAATTTACTTTCGAAATTAGAACATTATTTAGAAGCAATTTAAATAATTATGCCGTGGTGGATGGATAGTAAAAAAAAAAAAATTCACTCTGTCAGATTTAAAAATAGAACAATAATTACAAAGCGTACTTTAAACGGACATTCGATTGTTAATCGAGTCGAACGAAACCGATTACCCGTTGTCCAGAAACCAGTTACTATTTTAGCGCGAAATTACGTTATGGTTACACCTACTAGGTTTCTGACATGCATTAGATACTGTTTCTACTTAGTTCTACCCACCTAAGTCAGGATAAGATAAGGAAACCGTAATTTGTACAATTTACTTAAAACATTATACGTGGTATCTCGATTACATTATATCGAACAGAATAGTGCTGGGCTCGATTAATTCTCCGATTAAACTTTCATCTAAATCAATTCGAACTGATTTATCGAGTAGCGGTTAGAGCGTTCTCGTGTGAATAACGTTTTTGGGTGAAAATATTACAAAGTAAAATTGATACAAGCATTCCATTGCATACTGTTTTATGGAAATAAAAATGGCTTTTTTTTGGAGACTGTTTTTTTTAACTTTACTTACCTTGAACGTTAATTTCTATTTCAATAGCTATAAAAGGCTGTTATTGTCATATAGACTAAGTATCTAGAGAATTTTCTGGAATAAAAGAAGCAAAATTCTCCGCTAGTAACAAAAAGAAGTTACCACTATCAAACAATAGTGACGAAAGTTTATATAAACGTAATGCCTGTTCATCAGTCTCTCGGATGATATCTCTTAACCAAAGTACAAGTGCACCGCACGTACGGCATGTATAATTAGTGACACTTCATGTGATATTATTGTACACAATGAGTTTTCCAACAGCTTGAGCAAATACGCAAATGGAGGGGAGAATGTGGACAAAAAGTCATAACATGCCAAAATTGTTGACTGAGTTTTAGTATTTTTTAGATGATACAGTAAACGGTCGTCAAAAACTAAATTAGTTATAAATATTCGAGCATATACGTACTTAGAAAAGCGGTGGGTGACATCGGCATCTTCCTGTCCTTTGGTGGGGTGCTGTACACAAACGCAGGATTCACACAACCACGTGATTGGCTAGGACACATGTCACTTTCTGAACCCCTGCGAACTCGCTTATTCGACATCAACTCAGCCATTGACTTCGCAGACTCGGACTTCCCCATCCCCTTCAACTTCTTCTTCATTTTATCATCAGGTGAATGTATGTGTAAGATAGCCGCTGCCTTCGGTGGTATTTTCTCCGGCACTATAAGTTCTTTAGCCGACACACTCTTTTGTTTCTTATTTGAAAACAAATCACTGAACTTTTTCTCCACTTTCTTTGGCCGCTGAGGTTTTAGGCTCAAGTCAATATCTCCACTCTTCTTCCTCAATTTTGGTGGCTCCGCTTTCCTCTTCGCCATGGCAGGTGTCTTTGGTTTATACGTTCCTTCGATACCCGTATACGCTACGTCGTAATCCTTCTCCGTCCAGATAGGCTTAGTGAAAAATATTCCGTTGCTTTTGATCTTGTCAATATCATCTGTAGTTTCGTCGTCCTTCGACCGCCAGCGGTTGCCTATCAGTCGTAGGGAAGCGCGGACGGATCTGGAACGTCGTAGACCACTTTGCTCCCTCTTGAACTTATCGAGGAGGGTCTCCATAGCCCTGTTAGGGGTAGCGGGGCGCACTGGGCCCTGGGCATTGCACGTCACAATCGACTTCGCGCACTCTATTCACTAACGATAGTTACGTGAGTCGCTTCCTTCCCGACGTTCACTCGGTGCGGCGCCGGAGTGTCGAGTGCGGCCTGCAACAACGTGGTAAATGGTAGGGCTCTTGCGCCGGAGACCTCGCAGTAGCCCGGCCCGGACTGACGCGCCTGATAAACCGTTCTCATTTGCACAATCATTTGATTTGATAAGATATGATTGTTTGGTATACGCATTCACGAGTCAGATTTGTTGTGACGTGAGTTCTGAGATAAATTCTAAGGACACAGTGATAAGTTGATTTGAACGGGTAAGTTTTATAAGGTGCATTGCTTCTATGGTTGGTATTGATTCTTTCGCAATGTTCGTGCTGGCCGCGAGGCTTGATTTACGGCAATGCAGAGCTCGCTACGGCGCCGGGTATGCCGACAACTGTGCCGTGATCGATCATTCGTTTAATTTATTGGACATTGCCAGTGAACGAGGTTACTCTATGTCTCATAACTCGACGAGCTTGTGGTAGTTAGGTAATAGCTATGTGCAGTTACATGATTCTCTGCATTTCTGTTTAAGATCTTGGAACATATTCCAATTATGATAGCTTTGTTCGTGCAATTTCATTAACGTCTGCAATTAAAGATAAGCATATTGCAGCGCTGTGCTTAATTTGCGAACGGATCACGTAAATATACGAAGTACTTTACAATTAAAAAAAAACATACCGACCGAATTGAGAACCTCCTCCTTTTTTGGAGCTCGGTAAGAAATTTAATAGCTGCCTGAGCAATTATCCTCTTTGGAAACGAAAGTTGAAAAAAAAACAACAAAAATAATGCAATAAAACCTTTATAATGCCTTTATATCTAAGACCATACTTCTTAACAAAAGAATATTGAAAGATTATATTCATTGACACTAAGATCTAGTTCTAGTTGCCAACACAAGCCGCATATTGTTGCCATCGATACCCAACTGTCTTGTGTTCTATACATTGTGTAAAGTCCTTTATAAATCATAGCTAGAAACTTGATAATGAGGCGAAACTTCTACGAACAACTTTACCGTGATGCCCAACAACAAAGTTCTATCATACTTAACAACACGTCAAATTGGCTAACATAGTTTGAGCGTATTGCTTAACCGCCATTATTATAGCTTTTATAGCTTAAGTTAAATACTTTATCAAAAATAAAAGTCACGTAGATAATTTAGGTGTCGCTAATCTATTCAACAAAGTAAGCTTGTATGGTTTCACGTGATAATTTATGTCTTGAATAATACAAATGACAAATAGGTAATAATATTAGAGGATGCATTTAAGAATATTAATTAAATGTGACACGCGCGCCAACCAGTGCAGTAACTTTTTTTTGTTCGTGTTGTGAACACGAAGCTTTACAGGCAACGGCGTTCTAAATTTTAAATTGCGGCACACCGCTTTTGAATTTGAGCGGGAAAACAATCGAACACCCGATATTTTCTTTTTTAGGAAAGCTAGTCTAAATGAAATCTATTTTTAAATTGTACGCGTTCGAATTTAAAAATTCGTTTCATCTTCTGGCCGTGTACATATCCGTATTCTGCATTCAACCTTCTTCATACGAAGATAAATGACGTATTTATCTTCGATATGCGTTGTCGGACATTTTTCAGATATTTAAAAAAAGGAAACGATTTAATTAAACGATCTCCGTTATTACTGTAATGGCACAACGACTATTATGGAAGTAATATTGGCATTCAATTTGTCAGCATTGAATTTATTAAGACTTCGTTCCGATAAATTGTTTATGGAACTAGTTTCAAGTAAATACACACTAGATTTAAATCGAGTTTTTTAAATGGCTTGGTCAATTCCTTTTTGGTAATAGATATTTCTTAACTTCATTATATGAACAGAAACAAACAGGTCATGCAAAATTATGTCAAGTTATGTCGTAACCGGTTTTCTGATGATCTGAATAAACATATAGATCTTAATAGATTTTAATAACAGTGGCCAGTTACATTTATGCCGATAGTAAAAACCGTTAGAAAAAAAATATTAATAAGGCTAACTCGATAAGGATTCGAATTGACCCAATTCGATTTAAATTAAGAATTTCGTTCTAAACAAGTTCACAAAACATGATAACCTTATGTACATGAAATGACATGTACTAAGAAAAATAATAAGAATACTTGTTCGATACGTATTGCCAGTATGAAAGGGTTACATATGTACATACATTGCAGCATTATCAACAATATTGAATAGATTATAAAATATATCAATCTCCTTTGACAAAATAGGAAACCAGAACATTTTTAAATCACCACAATAATAAAGAACAAGCTTTGTTATAGTTTCCTCTCACCAAATAGATCAAAAGTAGAGTCACGCAAAGGAATTTAAAAAGGCAAGCATCCTTTCTCTTTATAACTTTTCTTCATTCCAAAAACAAAATGAAAAAAAAAAACCACACATTTGGTTTACATTTGGAACCGCCGTGAAGCTAGTCAAGGGCCGATCAGGTAGCAGGTGCGGTATCCCTTATTTAAAACGAATGCGCCCCTCATACTTAAATTCTTCCACTCTTTGTTAGTTTTCAATATTAAATGTAGGTATCTTCCGGGTGTTTTTGTTACATTTCGGCATTTGCAAATGAAGTTTTTTGTAGTCTTTTAACAGGTTTTGAAGATAGCGTGGCAGCAAAGAGGCCGAATATATTTTTTGACTTTTGCTAATAAGTGCTAGGTCAGAGACACTTCAATTCGAAATTTAAACGTTTACACATTTGACGTTCTAAAAGATAATGCTTACAAAATACTTGTCTTTAGTTTAGAACATAATTAAGCAATTAAATCCTTTGTACCTAATTAAAACGAATTGAACAAAGCGGCCTGTTCGGTGTGCCGTGTAAGCGCGGTAATTAAAAGCATATGTTTTAGAGATACGGTCACATGGGGCACATTAGTATACATTACAAGGGTCTCTGCATCTGACAACAGTTATTATAATTCGAGATTATCAAAGGTCTTTGAAACCGTAAAATCAATTCTACTCGTGTTAATATTATGTAGCTACATTATGAAGGAATAATTTCCCACGTTTCCCGCTTTCTAGCCCACTGGTTAACAATTGCCATTCCAAGCTTGTTATCCATTTGTTAACTGAATTTCTTCTAAATCGGATGAGTGGTTTTCGTCGTTAATTCGTGAAAGGAAGACGTTTATTTTAAAACGCTTTTATTATTAGTTTTGATGTGGAGACACTGACATAAGTTCTATAATTTCTATGCCACTATAAGCTCTTGAACTAAAGAGAACCGATTCGCTTGATTATCACGCACTTCAACTAAGACAAGCAATTGAAATCAACAATTTCTTAGTAATCGACTACAAATAGGCATATATTATCGTATTATCTATCCGTTGTTTTGCTTACTGCAGGCTTAGCATGGCGATTTTATATCTAGCTCTTTCTGTCAATATCAACATGTCTTCTGCCCGTGCATGGCGCGACCTGTCAACTCGAATACAATCACTTGTAGACTTATGTCGATCGAAGAAAAGAAAAATTACTTCAAAAAATGTCAAAAGAAATCTTACGTCAATCTATCACTTTCTGTCATTATATCCAATCTCCGGTAAACAAAACTTGTTTCAAGGGTTGCCATGCTAAGCCTGCTGGAGACTGAATTTTAACATTAGCCCCATATTTGTATATTTGTGTCAAATTCCTATCTCTAGTAAACAAAACAACGGATAGATAGGTCATTAGTTTCGGCTGTATGTCTATTTTGAAAAAAGAAGGATAAGTTGTTGTATTTTTTTTCTTTTAATAGTTAATCCCGTTCAAATCTGATCGATTCCATAATACGATTTTTAAAATGAACCAAAGAGGCTATTTTACGCGCATTATACTCGTTCCCGTGAAATGGAGATTACAATGGAACGTTTACGCTATTGTCAATGGTCCAATAAAAAATAAGCTGTATTTATGATAGCTTTTGACAATGAAATTTTATTATAAAAACAGAATAATATGAACCATGAATTATCTCTTTCTCTGGTTCATCATCATCATCATTAAATCATTAGCCTTTATCGTCCCACTGCTGGGCAAATGCCTTTTCTCATACAAAGAATTACTGAGCGTTAATCACCACGCTTGCTCAAAGCGGGTTGGTGATTTCAGACTTTATAGTCCAAGTTCCCTCGAGATGTTTTCCTTCACCTTCAATCAGTCAAGATAGACAGTACATATAACTTAAAAAAGTTGCATTGGTACTTGCCTGACTTGGAATCGGACATGAACATTCATACCTGAGAGGCTGGCACTTTTACTACTAGGCCATCACAACTCATATTATGTAGTGGGTTGCCTAAATACCTACGCAGTTGCATTAGAAATAAGTATAAACATTGCAATTCAAGGTGAAACGAATTAAGTCATATTATTTACCCAATTGTTCATTAAATAGAAAAAAAGAGACAATCCTCTCGAATTGTTCTGCAGCATAATGGTGTTTATAATGTATTGAATGCTCTCTTCGCCCATAGCATAAGTCTTGTTAAAGCTGGCTAAATAGGATTTCATAATAATTTCCTATTGTTAGATTAGTTTACTAGTTTCCGTGTTTTGGAAGGCATGTTAAATTGGTGGGTCCCGGCTGTTATACAAATAACAGCCTCTTCGGAAGATGTTACAGGTAGTCAGAAGGAAGAAGCCCTAAAGTCTGACACTCCGTAAAAAGGGGTATTATGTTGCAAAGTAAACTGGATTGAGGAGGTTAGATAGGCAGTCGCTCCACGTAAAACACGGAGCTGCGTCCGGTTAAGACTGGAAGCCGACCCCAACATAGGGAAAAGGCTAGGCAGACAGATTTGTCTAGTAACTTATTTATAAGGACGTCCGAAACGGTTGGAACTGAAGCTTTTAAACCAATTCTAAGCCAGGAAATGACGAAACTGGGTAAATAGAGGGGACAGGCCTTAATGCAGAGACCTCTTATCAGCGACCCTGTGAGTTTATGTAAATTTGTTGATTTTGTGCATGTTACGGAAATCCAACTCATGAAGAATACTATTAAAATGGTAATTTCCGATGTCAGCTGACGCTATCTACGGTTCGAGAAACGCAGTTAAAATTTTATTTAACACTAGCTTTTGCCAGCGGCTTTATTCGCGTTAAGAAGTATTATTATTGATAAGTTATAGTTTTAACTTTTTTGTTCACTTAGGAATGGAATTTATCAAAATCCTGTGCGGTGGATGCTTACGTCGTACTTAAGTAGCTTTATGCGTGCCAAATTGCAGCCCGATCGGGGGCTGCCACAAAGGTGTGTATTCTTTAGTTTATTTTGAGATGACAAAATGTCGAAAGTTGTTCATCAATTTTTGATTTATATTATTGGAAGAGGAAGAAGATGACAATGCTTTGTTGTTGCAAATTCATCCTTTTCATCATTGATGCCTAGCTTGGAATGTAATCTCATATAGGCTTATACATATGTAGAATTTGTATTACAGTAGTGTCGCGGCAACACTGCTGCTTGCTGTCGAGTTCGGAATCATACCTTAAAAATCGTATTTCAGTGTCGTTAAAAACGTCTCGAGAAGTGCTTATTTAGACAGTTTGAGTTATTACTTTATCATCTAGATCGGGAACTTGAGATTCAGTTTGCTGTAGGTATTTCCGTATCGGACGGAGACACATGAAGATTGATTATGCTCTCAGTTTAATGTTCTGTGTCTGCTATTTAGGTAATATTCACTCAATGTCAGACAGGAACTGGATTGCTGTGATTTTGGGACTAACGATTGATTAAAATTGTGAAACGTGAAGAGCTGAGCGAGACATCTATGAGACATCTATGGTAATTTGGGGGCTTATACAAGATGTCTCTCTACAATCGTAAACGCTAGTAAAAAACGAGGAACGTGTACGGAAAAGATGTTTCTAATCACATTATGACCACGTGATTTATCAATTCTAAATTCCCTGATGTCACTCACTGAGCATTTTAAGTATTTTGAGGTAAAAACGTTTAATTCCAATTCTTAAAGGATTTCTTCGTCTTGGTCAAAAATACAAAAATGTAATGAAATAACTATCGCAATCATATCTCAACAACAGCTAGACGCTTTTTAAGCTCGGATGAGCGTATAACGAACAATAATGTGCAACTAATTCTATACAAGGACTATACTACAGTTAAGGACTATACTGCAGACTGCAGGAGATAAAATTAAATAAAGTCCTTGTGTAATATCGCTAGCAAATAAACTACAATTGCGTGTATTTCCTAAATTGGATAATATACTGATATCTATACGAAGGGGGTCGAATAGCAAAGGTAGGTACCCCACCCCGTCTTTTATTTCAGGAGTATTTTGCTGGGAGAGAGCTCCAGTTATGATAGATTATCATGGTACGTAGGAACGATGAGATTGAGGAAATAGAAAACACCCGTTGTGATTTGACCCGGGTTCGATTCATGGTCAGGAAAGTACCGATGTAACTATTTTAAGTTACATGTTTCTTCCAAGTCATGAGACAACAATGTCTGAGTAAAGGTTAAGGAAAACATGAACTTGAGGAAACCTGGACTTTAAAGTCTGAAATCGCCATTTCACCACCAGCAAGTGTGGTGACTTGGTCCATTCAAATTGAAGGAAACACAGCTAAAAAACTCATCAAATTCCCAGATGAATCAAAAAATATTGCGACATAGTACGATCCATAACTAGAAGAGACACAATGTTTGTAAGCTTACACAAAGCAACAAATGAATGTATTTGTGCAACTTGCAGTTTGAACACAATACGTGATCACCGCTGCAACTTACTGCCGGAAGCGATCCCGATTGCCGACATTATTTCTAGGTACTGAAGTTCAACGAATATTGACGACGACTCGTGTACCAACTTGTTTAGTCATAGATAAGAAAAGTTCTGATGTTATTTAAATGTTCATTATAAGGCACATTAAGATAAGAGGAGCTTAAGTTTAACTTAGGTCATGTTTCAAAATTCCAACTAGTAATTAATGATTTTGTCAGATCTCGTTGCTCTAGTAGTCGGCGACTGCAGAGCACGGTTTCTTAAGTTCCGTTACCGGGCCCAACCGAAATCGCTTTGTGGGTTTTGAGAAACTATCATAAAACAGCCCGGAGTCTGCAAGTTGGTGTTGGATACACTTTTGTATCGGAGAGTCCAGCGCCTGATCTCTCTCCGGTAGTGTCGGATTGCCGACCCATCGGGCTAGGAGAGTTAGAGACTAGAGAGTGCATCTGTGTCTGTGCAAATGCTTGTGTACTATAATATGTACTGCGCAGCTGGCTGATCTCCTTAAGCCAGAACCTCTCCTTAAGAGATCAACAGTCGCATTGGCCAACAATCGGACTGGACGATATTATTATTATCAGATTTCATGTTTGTCCTAACCTTCAGAAATAAGACAAGAATAACTTCGTAATGCATTTAGGTTTAGTTGTTTAAGCAGTGCGAGGGCACAAACTGACTGACATAGATACATACTCATAGTGACATTCAGAATTTGTAGTCAGGTAACAATAGATGAATAATCTTTCGAATTTATCAGCCTGGCAAGTGGTAGAGGTGCTAAACTATATTCGTTAAAAAAAACTGCCTAACAACAAATATCTTAACAGCATATAAGATGACGTCGAGTATTTAGATATGAGCTAAATATTTAATAGAGGAATAAAGAGACCTCGTGAGTGACCCATTGAATTCATTAGCAGTTCACCACAATAGACCAAAATACCAACATTACGGTTGAAATCCAAAATGGCGTCATTTTCGATTTAATGGTCAAGTGACGATAATGTGTCGCAGTTGTTACATTTTCCGGCTAAATTGGACTAGCAATGAATATTATGTGGAATTATAAAACATAATTTCGCTACAAAGCAAATTGGCTATTTGAATTAATTAACCGAGTTTAAAACTAGATGAGGTTTCCGTTTAAATTTGGAACTTTTTTGAATTTTTACGATGTTCCATAGTCAATAGAAGTTACTGACGTCATTCGGAATAATTTATTTGGAAATCATGTTAATTAGAATACTTGTTTTACCCCTACCGTTTCATTAATTCTGTGGAATAATATTATAAGCCAGGGGAAAACCTAAACATTTATACAAATGGACTAATAATTTTATATTACGGCGTAACTGTACCATACAGTTTTAGTTATATGATGTCTTGGCTGTGGTTAACTTAACCAATAGGTTAATAAGGTTTTGAAAATGATTGCGACTGGTAAACAAGAAAATAATGTTATTTAGAATTTATTTTCCTTCCTCATTTGTGGTCTTTGACGTTAATTATAATAAATGTTTAATTTTTTGATTTAGTTATTAACCTATAATATCGTGTAGGTAAACATATACCTAGCTAATGCAACTGAGCAGAATCGTGAATCCTAAAGATGGGTCCGAAGTAAAAACAAAATTGTTATACAGGGTGATCTGTAATAAGATCATTATTTTGTGAAAGTGAGGGTATTGAATGCGAGGTACTTAATGCAGTTGCTGAGTTCAAACTTTATGGGCCAGATTTCCTCGAGAGGTTTTCCTTCCCTTATTTTTCGTGGGAAATTACAAATGACCGCTAAAGGTGCAGCTGGAGGGACTCAGACTTTTACTGACTAAAACCCACTATGTTCTTATTGGAGGTCCCTGTATGCCAGGGCCACGGTAACTCTTTCGAACAGCAGACCTTGGCCCTAGGGGGCTCCTAATGATAGTGAGGGTCATTACAAAATTTTTAGTTTGAGACCAGCTATGTTTCTTCCTTTACATTTGTTGTTGTGTATGGGTCATGTCAGTTAAAAACGATTGCCATTAAGAATAACATGGTGGCAAGCATAAGACGATTATGAATGAAAAACACCAGGAATTTCAGTCACGTAAGAAAAAATGGTTGTAAGTCTATTTGTTTTTGCATATCAAGAGGGTTAAGCAACACAATTACGATGTTTTGTTACGCGTTTCGCGCATTCTCGAGATTTATGACAACATTTGTAAAACAATACATAATTATGTTAGCAATTCATTGCAATTGTTATGTGATGTAATGTTGTGTCATTGCGGAATGTGGATAGATGCTTAGAAGTGGAGATAAGTGCGTGGAAGACAAAAAAAAAAATAGAAGAAGATAAATGAAAATGTCCCTTTTAACCTTTTTTCTTTGTCTCATTGAATTGTATTTAGGCAATTCTCGTTCAATGAAGGATTTAAATAGTTTTTTTTTTTTTTTATATGGCTTCATGCAGTTCAGCCTATGAGGCCATGTAGGTACTGTTTAACCAGACTTTCCTGTGAAAACCTAAATGAATTTTAGGCCTCTAGCTTGGGGCGTATATAAACTTAAAAACTAAAAGACAGAAATTTAATTACTATATTAGAGACCATAAATAGCGAACTTCACTGACTGCGGGAGGGGTTAACTACGGGAGGGATTATTTGATAATTTCCCATTAAACACCGCCTCAAAAAAAATGTTTTCGCTGTTTTCACTAATTTACAGAGCGAGAGCCGAAGACCTCTTATATTCCTTAACGCTTGAAACTTTATATAATCAACTTAGTGTGTTTCTTTTTTTTCAAAGCCACCAGCAGCAAAATTTCGTCTTGAACAAAGCTTGATATACCTATCTACGCTGAAGGATGGATCCACACATAGTTTCAACCTTTATAAAGTAGAGGTCTTGCAGTGGCTGGTTCACGTTCTATTGTGTACAAGCCTTAGTTTCATTACGAAATCATTCGTTAATAATAAGTCATAGTCATATTCCTGACTTTGTTTGGGTTCCAAACCCGCATACTCTTTTCTAATATGCGGGTAACCTAACTGAAGAACTACTTAACATAGTCTGGGGTAATGTAAAAGCTAGCATGTAATTGCTATCTTTTATCAGTTAGTTATTATTTAAACGAATTGTAACTGGAAAAGTAAATAGTGCGAATACTTTTAATTGTCTATCAATATCTAGGTACTCACACAATTCACTATTATATGTATAGTATGTATAGGTAACAGTTGTGTAACATTTAGAAGCACTTTTTCTACTATTTTTTATGGAAGTAGCACAGGTATTGTAAGCGTCCTTACCAGCTACAAGCACGCATGTGTCTAATATTATTTTGTTTTGAGACATAACGAATTGCAAAAATCATGTAACAAAAGCAAAACGCTACAATTTTTTTGTATTATACACTTTAAAAACAGCCACAGTTGACGACTTCCCCGGAAACACTCGATTACGAAGATAAATTATAAAAAAAGGGACCATGATTTTATCGTGCCTTTTCGAGACAAAATTAATTCGAAACATTGCCATAAACGGTTGAAGGTCTAAGACCGGGCTCTGCGAGATCTCACGTCGTAAAGTTCAACACAACACGTAACGCGTAAATCTGTCGATACTTTTTGTAACAACAGCACACACTATAATTACCTAATTACACTTTTTTTATCCAAACATGTTACAATCAACCGCATTAATGAGTTCAACTGTCAACATAACCAAACTTTCACTAAGTTACTTATCAACGGACACTTATCACTTTAAAACACTTTTAATAACATAAAAACAACACAAAAGCCGTTGTCCAATCGTCAACGGAAATAAAAAAGTTCGTTCCATTGATGAAAATACGAAATTCTATTATTTATGAAACCGTACGCCGATACACAAACAGTTCAAAACATAACTAACGTAACGTTTGCGTATACCGCTGTATCGTGAAGTTGGCGGCGGTTGCCAGGGGTACCAACGTAAGTCAACATGGCGTCAATGCTACCAACATGGCGGATCAATATGGCCGACCAGCGAGTACGCCGCAGTCAACGGCCTTTGTAGTAATGAATGGGGAACGAATGAACTTTGACGAACCTGTTCGATCACTGCATTCTACTCTTGCGCAGGTAGCTATAAACAATAATGTTTGACAGGGTAAGATTTAAGTCAGAGCTATGCATAATTCTGTTAACAGTTTCGGATACGATCGCAGATGATTTAATGATCATTATAATATGTTAAATATAATTAATATGCGACTGTTATACAAGGCAAACAAAATTATGGATGTTAATTTTTTTATTTCTATTTCATATTTTTTTATAAATGAATAGATATACGCATTCCAAAATATGATAACATTATTGCGAATGTGTATTTTGGTCTTGTATTGAAACAAATTAATTCATTCTGCAGTAACTTAAATTTCGTCAACCAGTAGATTAGTCTTATTCAAATTCTGGAAACTTTAGAGGATCAATCTTGTTAAATAATTTAGTGGAACTTCTTGCAATCAACGTATATATGCTGAACATATAGTATCGTAAAGAACATAATTTTAATTAATTTGCCATGTCTTAAGAATTTAGAGTTTCAACCAAATAGATGCATATATTATAATAAAATAGATACATAAATGTATGTATCTATTTATGTCAGCATGTTGAATCAAATAGACTGCCTAATCTAAATAATAATCACTACTGCTTCATTTATTTTTATTCTACCGGACTTTTTTATATTTTTTGTAACAGAACACACTACTTCGAATTATTGCGGGCAGAAATAAGGCAGGCAAAATATATAAAAAAAAAGAAAATAGCGTCTAAGAATACCTTAAAGAATACTAAAGCTTACAAGACGTTTTAAGATGAAAACGCTAGCAAAAAAGCGCGAAATGGTAGAAAATGCTTTCAACTTGAAGTTAAATCTTCAGAGATTTAGAAGCGTGTCGTGTTTCAAAAGATTTTTTTTTGTAGTACTGAGTTTAAATGCCAAGTACGTATTTACTCAAGCTTCGTAGAGCAAAAGCTTCATGAATACGAAAAGATGTCTTGTCGCTAAGATGTACCGTATCGTACCTATACGGTACATCTTAGCGACAAGACAGATCTCATTTAGCAAAAGGAGGAACAACAATATTTTATTGTAATATGAACTGCGAGGAAAAAAGAAGGTGAATCTAATGAACGGAGACAAAGGTTAATAAATTGGCGGTCTTAATGATAGAAAAGTTCGTTTAACTTGTGGTCCTGAGCTTAATGTGAGGACTGAAATTAATGTTAACGAAATTGTCATCCGTCACAGTTTTATTTTGCCATATAATTTACTAAGGGTATGTTTCATCACCTACGAATAAGTTCCAGTTACTTTATTTGATAGACAATATTATACAAATTTTGTTCAATTTTAGTTTTTTTTTTTTTTTCATTTGGTCATTGTGTAACTGGCCCCTTTGCAAAGGTATGTATGTGTACCTGATACAGTTATGAATCTTAATCCTTAACAAATTGAATAAACTGTGCCTAATCGTGTCTATACTACTTGCTTTCTCATCACTTCTGACATTGACAGAAATGTCGGCTTTGACTTCGGCGACATCTTCAGTCATAAACAAAAAAAAATTGCCTATCCTATGAATTATAGCCATCAATCATAAAATTATCAACACGTGGTTTTTAATGTGTTGAATGAATGGTCTTTCTTTTTGTATTCTTTAAATGTTGTCTACCCCCTAAAAAGTATCTTACACAAGAATTTTTAACCGACTTCCAAAAAAGGAGGAGGTTGACAACCATTCGGCCGGTATGTTTTTTTTTTTTTCGATTTTTTTGTTTTAAGTATATACACCGATTACTCCGAGGTTTCCATGCAGTATACTTATCATTTGGTCCCATACAAATTTCATCCAATTTGGTTAAGTACTTTTTGTTTTGTGAGTATTTGTTTGATTTATATAACGTAAGGTTCAGTCGTATTTTCCAGGAAGATAAAAAAAAAAACAACCACGAGTTACGCATCTCACCTCTACGTACCGTTGACACACGTGCTGTCACACTAGAGTAGCGCCGATAGTGAAAGTGTTGCGCTAAATGACTATAATTGAACGTTACGCGGCTGATGCTCTCGGCAGTACCGCGATCAGACATAATGGGGAAGTTATCGTAAACATTTCGAACGTGGATTAGAATACGGTTGACTACTAGTCAAATTCATTACTTTTATTGAACTGTCATTATGAAAGTAAGAACTATGACGTCACATTTTTTTTTAACATCAAGCCATCTAGCCATATTGTACATTTCCTGAATAGATTTTCAACTTTATCGCTGAAGCATTTGAGGGTTCAAAGTTAATTGTGAAAATTTCATAGTTCCGGGTAGGTTGATGTGCTGGCTTCTGTACTTATTTTGCTTGTATTACCAATACAAAGTAATTCAAACTGTATTTCCATCAAAATGATAACTGAAGATTACAGTGACATAATTTTAAGATTTAACGAAGAAGGTTTACCGAATGAATGTCATCATTATCGGCCTTTTTATCGTCCTACTGCTGGGCACCGGTCTCCTCGCATACAGAGAGGGATTGAGCGTTAATAATTACCCAATGAATACACCTTAAAAAATATTTTTGAGCAGTCAACTATCCAATAATTAAAATTAATTTGAATAAATCGATTTGTTAAAATAGCTTTAGTTCAAAACTTAACATTAGCTCAGACTTTCTGGCTTCTGAATTCCTGTAACAATCACCAAAGATGTGCAAATGACAGCCGGAACCCACAATGTAACAGGCTTTCTGTAACACGAAGGGACATTATGTCATAAAGCTAAGAATATCGACATTAATTTGTTGTTAACGCCTGCATATCAAGCTACCCGAAAAATGACAAATTTGCCCAATCAATTTTGATCCATGTGCTTCAGCGGTAAAGTTCAAATGTGACAGATTATAGTAGCTTGACGTGCTGGCGTCTGTACATGTGTTACTGGCCACAGTAACAAAACATTAACACTACAGAAAACAGTTTGATAGCAATCTCAACGTAAAAGTAACTATCGTAAAGAATTAACATAAGTAAATTGCTTTTACTTAAATCGTTCGAACAATAGGGAAACCCCTTAAATTACGCAATGTTCTATTGTTCTTGTATCCCATCACACGATTGGCTTTCCACCATTCCTTATCTTAGTCTACCATTATATGTTTTATGTAATTCTAAGAGATGTTCGCGTAAGTCAGATAAGTATCATGTGTTGATAATGAAATTTGCTACCGTTGGGAAAATGTGCGCTTATCTTTATAGTAGCGAGAATTAATAAAAACTGAAATGAACCTTTACCACCTTATTTTAAAATTTCGTTTTAAAGGGTACAATTTTTTGCACAGGAAGCAGGTGATTTTTGTCGAGTAATGCATTGTTTTAATCACCCGTTTATGTCACCTGTATGGAAATGACACTGTAACTCTGATTCCAATACGTAAACGTTCACGTTCACTAAATTAATACACTTTTAGCTGTAATAAATGAATATGAAAGAATTTTTAAAATATTATTTATCGACAAGAAGTTATAAAGCTTCAAAACTGCTAATAAGAAAGAGAATTCCGAGTGTAAAATTTACGTCACAATTACACTCGCCCGTAAGGCTGTCATTGAATATAGCGTTTTTTAGATAGATTAGATTGCAAATATTTTTTTCATGCATATTCCCTATTGCGTAGAAAGTAACCGTTTTTGACAGTTCAATAAAAGTAATGGATTTGATTAGCTGTCAACTAGCCTATTGCTAATTAATAAAAATGACTTTCGCGACCATTCAAGCCGTGGTTGGGATTTTAGAATCTTCTAATCAACAGATCATTCACACTGATATTGAATTATCTACGTTCGTGCTTAGCTATTGATGTATTAATTAGCGAAGTAAATCAGTTCGTATTAAAGCAGGCATTTATTATTGTTTATTGGTTCCTAACGAGCTAGCAATTATTGTAAAGTAATTACTGCAGTTAAACGGCGTGAATTATACTCATGAATCAGGAACGGTAAATTATTGCGGCTAAGACTGTTTTAAGAGGATTGCCTCTCGCTACCTCTATTTTAAGAGAGATATTATTCTGGTACAGCCTTTTTGAACAGGCAGTCGCTCCACCTAAAACACTGGTACTAAGTTGCATCCGGTTAAGACTGGAAGCTGACCCCAAGACAGCTTGGGAAAAGGCTAGGCAGATATTATTCTAGTATTTATAAATTATACAATTATCATCATCAGCCTTTATATCGTCCCACTTTGGGCACGGGCCTCATCTCACACTGAAAAGGATTGAGCGTTAATCACCACGCTTGCTCAATGCGCGTTGGTGATTTCAAACGTTATAGGCCCGTTCCCCACGAGATGTTCGATCCAACTTGAAAGATAGAATAGTATACCTACATCTTAATTTACAGTTCCACCTTGATTATTATATTGCAAAATATTTGTCTATTATTATAACAAAAAACTTAGCTACAACAACGCGTGGCCGGGTATCCTAGTGTTGTATGTGTAATGGCCTTTATAATTAAATCGAGGATTCAAATAACATTAATGTGTGAGGTTTTTTAGGACTGAATAATCATCGAAACAGGTATTTTGTATTTTTAATGTAAAAGAACTCTTTTTCTTAAGTTTAATAAGTAAAAACAAACACTATAAGTAGCTTTGCATAAGTAAGTACAGACGCCAGCAGGTCAACCTACCCTAATCTGTCAAATGATACCTATCAAATGTTAACTTTCCGGTATTGTGACAAGGTTGAAAATCTAGGAAAGAAGTTTGACATGATGAGGTAGGTTGACGTTCTGGCCTGTACATAATTAATTTATAAAACTATGATTGATCATCGCAAGGTCTTAGGTTGATCATCATGAAGGTGTCTGGCCTTTTTGAACTATGTTGAGATCGGCCTTCAATCTTACTGGCAGTTTTAGTATTTTTGTTCATATACGTATAGTATAGTATGTATTTATTTATGAAAGTAGTAGGTATTTTTAATTTTTAAAAACAGTATGTGTTTATTAGTTGCCATTAAACGATATTTTTAAGCTCTGCTTATATAAATACTTAGATGCGTAGGGTGACTAGCCTTTTACCAAGCTATGTATGTTTGGTTCGGCCTCCGCCCTCCATTATAACTGGATGTAGCTAAGTACCAGCGTTTTACATGGATCGACTGCCTGTCTGACCTCCTTAACCTACTTTTGCAACCCGATTTGAGAACCAATCGGTGAGCCTGGTTGTTAGACTTTTTGGTTTCTGACTACCGGTAACGATTAAGCAGGCCAGGACCCAACAATTCTGTGGAACTTATTAAGGCAAGATGGTCACCCATCCACGGACAATCACGGACATTTTTTCAAATCGGACCGTTCCTGAGATTAGCGCGTTCAACCAAACAAAAAAGTTCTTCTGCTTCATAGTATTAGTATAGATCAAATGTATCTAGGGTTACCTATTAAGTAATACTAGCTAGCTGACTTTCAGGCTTTAAAGACCGGGAGAAACTGTCACAGCTCTTACAAAGGGCACATTAGGTACTGCAAAGACATTCATTTGCAAACAAAACGATTTGGAACAAAGAGTAGACTTGTCATAACTTAGTGGAAGCGACAAAACCTAGCTAACATTAAAGCCAAATGCCGAATTGGATGTAACTTTTCAAAGAAATTTTACTTAACTTATGTTCGGTATTTACTTGATGAAACTATTAATTCAAGAGGCATTATCATCATCAGCCTTTTTACTGTCCTACTGCAGGGCACAGGCCTCTTCTCACACAGAGAAGGATTGAGCGTTAATCACCACGCTTGCTCAATGCGGGTTGGTTGGTTTTATGGTTTTAAGATGGCATTATAGTGGTCACATTAATTCTAGAAAACTAACGCAACCATAAGGTAACATAAATATTTATAATGCGATATAATTACGTCTACATTAAGAAATTGTATTTAATAAACATATTTTATACCTTTGGTTAAAACCAAGTTATAAAATTAGTTATAATGCATTAATTCCTAACATAAAAGAGAGCATTAATAATATTATCGCTTTTCTTCTTATAATGAATTAATCAATCTAAATACTTTTTTTTAATGAAAGCATTATATTATCTTACTTCCATAGCCAGAATGCGATCTCATTGCATTAAAACTATTTTATCCTTCAGACTCCTTGAATACGGAGTAATGTAAATCTAGCTTTCGCTTTTCAATTCAATTTCTTTATTTAAATTCAAGTTTTCCACGGAACAAAAAAACTGCATTGCGCGGACATCTAGGAAGAAAGATTCTAGATACCTCTATCTTATATCTCGATAAAAAGTCTATAAGAATCTGATGATTTTATGTTTTAGAAAACATAAAAGGTCAGTCTAAGGAGGTAAGTGTTCAATACAGTAGTATTAAAAAGAAACACCTTAACTAGTTTTGGTGTGAAGTTTTCAGATATCTAATTATAGCGCAGTCACTTTGCTGAGAAGCGGAGAAGTTTAAACTATTCAGGAGTTAGCTTGAGAATTTGTTAACTTCAATTAGTCAAGTGAAAATAGAGATTTTTCGTTTTGCTATGCACTGCAGCGTTGTTTTTAGAAATCAAACTTCAAGAATAATAAGTAAACAACTGATCTTGAAAAACCCATTGATTGAAACCAAATTCATGATCCGATAAGTGTTGATAAAAATAAGACATCGCAAATTCACGAATAAGGGCCCTCGCCCACGGCGACTTTTTGTAGCGATGCAGTCGCAATACTGTCGCGCGTAGGCATCGATACAGACGCGCAGCTGTGGCTAGCTGTGTGCCCTCGCCCACAGGACCAGATTCAGTCGCGATGCAGTTACACTAATGTTCGGCACACTCCCTCCCCCTCTGTTCTTTCTCCGATATCGTCCAACGCTGTCGCGCGTTTGTATCGATACAGTCGCGACGCAGTAGCGCGTTGCAAATGCGACTAACACGCGTTAGAAGCGATGCTGCCGCGCATTTGCTAAACGCGCGACAGCATCGCTACAAAAAGTCGCCGTGGGCGAGGGCCCTTAGTTACCGAATCACAACAACAAAAAAGAAATCATTTAAAATTATAGGCTCGTAAAAAGGCGGTATATAATTTTCAATATTTTCCATTTTCAAACGCATGAATTCAAGTTCGAAATTGGAATGTAGAAAAAAAACGTTCTCAAGAGAACAAGCAATGAGGTAGAAACAGCGCGGCTGGAATCGAGGAGGTTCAATAATGAGATCCGAGTACTAACGAGTCTGTGGTGCGCCGCTGACGACGGCGGCGGCCATGATTGTGACGATCTGCCGCTTAATTTTAATGAGCCTGTGTTTCATAATGATGTTCGTACGTATTTTTGAAGGATGAGGTTTTGTGGGTGTGAATTTTCAATTATTTTGCTTTAGGACTAAAAATAACATACCTACAGGAAGATTATTTCAATTCTATAGAATACGTGGCCACTAGTTTTGAAAATCTATCCTTCATCGTCGTTCCTTTGGGGTATAAAAGTATTGGGATTATATTTCCTAAAATTATCTTTCAAAATATTATTCATTAAATGTAAAATTTGCTGTGCCAGCAACATCTCCAGCAACGTAACCGCAGACACGCACTTAATTGAATTAAAAGATTTAATTGAAAATAGACGCAATGTCACATGAAATTCAGTTGAAAATGCTACATCTGCACCGGTTGAGTCCAATTTGAAAGGCCCAAGTGCCCACAAACCCGCCATGAATTATAATTGGTGCTCCAAATGAGCCACGGATGCGAACGCAATTAGTCCTGGAATAAAAGAACTGGCTGGTGTAAATATTTATGTAGCCAATTAGCCACCCTGGACCTGATAATAAGAACCTATAAAAATATCTATACTAATATTATAAAGCTGAAGAGTTTGTTTGTTTGAACGCGCTAATCTCCGAAACTACTGGTTCGATTTGAAAAATTCTTTCACTGTTAGATAGCCCATTTATCGAGGAAGGCTATAGACTGTATACTATCACGCTAAGACACACGGCAGCGGAGCAGTAACCAAAGATGCGGGTGAAACCGCTGGGGACAGCCAGTTTATTTATAAATCTGAATAATTCGGTTTTGAAAATTGCTTTATCGTCTTAAGAACTAGATGTTTGTTGTTCGTATCACAGTCGTGATATGATGCCGCTCTATTATGTCCTTCCGTATGTCGTATATAGAAATCTCGTCATCTTCCAGGTACAGAAATCTCGAACCATAAATATTTATCAGCATGTCCAAATTGCCACCAGTAAACTAACTATGACAAGTATTCTACTGGGTACTATCTGGAACTTATCAGCAACTTGTGAAACTGGCCCTTACTATAATGGTAACTGGTAACTGGGTTGAGCAGGTCACATAAGCAGTCCCTCTAAATAAAACTCTGGTACTTAGCAGCATCTGTTGAAGACTGGAAGCCGACTCTAACATAGCTCGGGAAAAGGCAAGGCAGATGACTTCCTAAGTAAATTGTACATAACTTTATACTGGCCGTATTTTTTTGGTCATAAAAGACGTTTTCTAATATTCTACTTAAACTGATTCATTTGTTTTGCTTAATATTGGCACGTCAGTTATATTCGACAGTTTAATCCGCTTAACGTGTCTATGGCAACATGCCAGTGCCAGATAGTTTTTCAAATAGGTATTAATATTACTGTCGTCTATGGTCTACTATACATAGGTATAAAATAAAAAAAAAAACAGTAATTTAGCTTGCGTTTAGATATTATACGTAGAATGAGTTGAATCTATACCAATATTAAAAAACTGAAGAGTTAATTGTTTGTCTGTTTAAATGCACTAAACTTAGGAACTACTCAATTAATTTGAAAAATTATTTCAGTGTTAGATAGCCCATTTATCGAGATACTAATATAATAAAGTTGAAGAGTAAATTGTTTGTTTGCTTGAATGCGCTAAACTTAAGAACTACTGGACTGATTTGAAAAATTCTTCCAGTGTTAGATAGCCCATTTATAGAGGATGTTTATAGGCTACTATCACTACGATACTTTTCATTAGTGTGCGCGGACTAATTCCAACGGGATGCAGATGAATCCGGTGGCGAAAGCTAGTTATTTGATAAACGACATATATTTTTTCTTCGTAACAGCGTTTCCCTAATCGCTTTCACAGTAGCTGTACTTAATACTCTTACAAGCTCATACTTCATAACCTGTCAAGCTTAGCCATTTTAGCTAAAGAAATATGGTGTTGCTGTTATATTTATGAAAACCAGTTTCTAACCGCAGCATCGCCCGTATTTTATAATAAAGTTATGGTTTGTGCAAGGATCTTGTAGGGACGCCAGCAAATCAAGCTACTATAATATGTCAAATTTCCTTAGTCAATTTTATCTCTGAAGCATATGGTTCAAGGTTGATTGGGAAAATTATACAGTTTCTATCGATAGGTAGCTTGATGTGCTGGCGTCTGTACTCAATAAATATGAACTAGCTTCCACCAGCGATTTCACCCACTAAAAAGCCTATAGCCTTCCACGATATGGGCTATCCGACACTGAAAGAATTTTTCAAATCGGACCAGTAGTTCCTGAGATAAGCGCGTTCAACCAAACAAACCACTTTATTTCATTTAGTATCTATAATACTAAATGAAATAAAGTGGTTTTTCTCTGTCTGTTTATTTGCTGTAATCCCAAGAAATACTGAACTTACTATCGTGTGGTATTCACAACTAGCTCTTAATTGATTCTTGACTAAGATTTTCCGGCAGAAGGGTATAAAATATATTTTTGTTAATAAAAAATCCTGTCATATGCCGGCAGTATCTGCTCTCCCCGATACAAGGAGTAAGTGGGTAGCATTTATTAATATCTTGAATGTCTATATTAAATTATTAGTCAATATTTTATTTGTTTGTATTGTTAAAAACTCAAATCTGAAGAAAAGAAGAAAATTACTTTTAAATAAATAGTTCCATCGACACGCGGCTGAAATCGCGCGGAACAGTAAGAAGTTTTAATAATAAAATGACAAACAGGCACTAACCTCATTCTCTTGTAGTTCAGCTACAAGAGAATGAACCTCAAAATTTGGGTCGACTTGTTCAACTTTATTTATTGGTACCTTACTGCAGAAATGAAGCTCTGTTCATAATGTCCATACTTAAGTACTTTCGCCGAGTTTCAGTTTTTTATTGGAAATTACTGCTTTAATTGTATCTCTTTGTTTGGAGACTAAGGGCCAGTTTCACCACCTACGAATAAGCTCCAGTTAGTTTATTTGGTAGATAATTTCATACAAATTCTGTTCTATTATCATATTATCTAAAAATTATTGTTTAAAGGCTCTTCAAACCAACAGACAGACATGTGTTGCTGGGGAGTTTGTTGCGCCACTTCTTCTTCCCCGCAAAAACACACATAGGAAGTGGTGAAGGGTGGGCGTTTTGGGGGCTGTCTTTTGTAATATTTGACGTTCAAAAAGTGCGGTTTTACATCGACATTGATGATGTCGATGAATGACATTGTGAATCTGGCTCTTAATGTTCATATGTAGATAGTATTCCGGAGACCCTTATAGCCAAAATATTCAGCGGGAACCCGAAATCAGCTTTCAAAATTCAAATCACGGGTAACACCATAGCAAAAGCTAGTCAGTAATATCAACAATAAACAAACAATCGAAGCTAAAACTTGTAGCATTAGTAGTAGTAATCACGATGTGCAGTCACGACTTGCGCATGCGCAAGTAGCCACACGTTATGGCCAGCATAGGAATCAATTTCCCTTGTTTGAGTAATAACAGGAAGCTTCCTGTCATATGCTAGACAAATGAACCTTTTGATTTAAATATAAATATTGTAGACTATAGTAGTAGATTTATTTTCTGTAGTTTTTTATAGTTTCTGACTACAATTTAAACGCATGTAATATTACTATGTTCCTCAGAACGTTTTAAACCAAATTCATGTCTATTTTTTTTACATTACAATATGACTCGGTACAGATAGATAAAAGATAGTTAGGATTGCCGGCTCCTTTCTGCCGGGTCTGCGGGTTGTGCGTAAGAGATACCGTGGCCCTGGCACACAGGGACCTCCAGAAGGAACATAGTGGGTTTTAGTCACTAAGAGCCTGATATTCCCTCCAGCTGTACCCACAGCGTGAGGGGTCATTTGATGATTCCCACGAAAAAAAAAGAAATATGATTGCCTTCCTATCGGAATATGAGAGTGAAGGAATAGAGAGTGCACCTATGTCTGCGTAATTTATGCATACACTATAATAGGTCCTACGCAGCTGGCTGATCTCCTTAGAGACAACAATCAGTCAGGATGCCATCATCATAGCATAGTCAGGACTTCCCTTCCCCAACATACTATGGCAATAGAGACTGGGTAAGAAAACACGTCTATTCATAGTTACCCTTAGAGTCTACAGTTTCTTGGCACAGAACCCTCGTATTATGACGCTGATTAGCCTTACTGGTACGAATTCATTGAGTCATAGGCAAACGATTATGGGCTGAGACATAAGCTTGTTGCTTTTGTTATAACGAGACCAAACGGCGTCGGATTGTCTGTGTATTACTTACATTCTTATGAGTAAAATTTAATTGAAGAAAAGCTGTTGTTGTTGTTATGATGATAATACAGCTAGGCGTTTCCTTTTTTTTCTTGGGAAATCATCAAATGACCCCTCCCGCTGAGGGTGCAGCTGGAGGGAGTGTCATACTTTTACTGGCTAAAACCCACTATGTTCCTTCTGGAGGTCCCTATGTGCCAGGGCCATGGTAACTCTTGCGAACAATCCGCAGCCCAGGCAGACCCTGGCCCCAAGAGGCTCCTCCTATGTTGCTGACATCTCTTCGAGGAGCGCGTGGAACAGAACGCACCGCCGACACGGGCCTGTCGTCCTTAGACGTACGCACGATTAGCTAAGCTAGGCGTTCCCTTGTTCTTAGCTTGCGCTTTCAACTTATACTCAACAGCAATGAAAGAAAAGAAATTACATTATATAATTCATACGTTTATGCAATCATCAAAGTAAACTCCCAAAAGTTCAAATGTTAGCACTTTTAATTAAACTGCAGACTAACAGAGTAACTGACCATTTGCAAGAGATAACAAGCCCGACTCCTAGTTTATTCGAAATTCGAATTTCGAAACAAGGAAATATGGCCGCGTTTTTGAATTCCGAAAATACGAAAAACTGGACACTGATATCGTTTAAGGCGTTTTATTTCCAACAGCAATGTTTTTGCGTTTTATTTTACGAGAATAAACGTTCACGTTTATTGAAGCATGTTGGGTTGTTTTTTTATTATTATTTTGTATGTCTTTTTCCGACCACGGGACTATAGAGTCCCGGATTTTTGGAAGGCGAACGTGGGGCCGAAGCCAACACGCTGAAGCCCTTTTAAGACAACTTTAATATTATGTAATGGTGACACAAAACCGACGATTATCCCTGTATACACTATGGAAATGTACCCAAGGACAACCCCCGGTTTGTGCTAAACTATTGCTAAGTATTATTAAGTGGAAATAACTGTTCGGTTTTTACATAAATACATATTTATGTATTTATATTATGTTAAACAAAAAATAATCATGAAAAACAGAAATTGCTTGGTTTCACGATTAAGCTTAGATGATGAAGATTAGATGTAAAATTATCTAATCTTCATCATCATCATCATCATCATCCATATATAGGCCTCCCGTTTAGATCTCCACATATTTATACCGGTTGGAAGCGACCTGCATTCAGCGTCTTCCGGCGACCATTATCTAATCTTACTTCTTGTTAAGGTACGAAGCAATTTATTCGTTCAATTCTCATTTCTTCAGTGTATTTGAAGTGCAGGAATTGAGTGTACCATTCTAAAGGCGTGGTTCCACCCGTGTGAGGTGTGACGCACAAGAATGCTTCAAATCAAACACAAAAACATCAAACACTAAAACTTGCATGCGAACTTTTCTAAAATTTCCCCGAAATTACAAAAAAAGCACAGTTAACGAAGTGTGTATCTGCTTAAAAAACGGCACTTTACACAAACAAAAATAATTACAACTTATTAAAAAATAAGTACATAACCAAAACGACATCACTATAACAAAGGAAAAAACTTTTTAATAAAGTAAAAAAAAAACAAAGTTATTTTCCTTGCAAATTATAGCTACACTGTTACAGACACATTTTATAAGGCAACAATATCTATTACAAGACTTAAATAAGTATTTGATAATGTAAGGACCTACCAATTACGCAAGCATTGCTAATATCTCGACAGACCCAAGTAAAACAAATGACTGTAGTAGAAATTTCTCGAACCAAATCCACACAGAATAAACATGAACACAAGTAACATAAGTCACGCTCTGTCTGAACTAATAAACATAATTTGTTCTAAAATTACAGCAGCAATAATTTATCCAATTATTCCCAGAGTTCGGTAAAGGACTAACGAAGCGAAGGATTTGATTACATTATGCAAATGTTTGATTGTTCACTTGGGTGTTCTGCGCTTGCGCAGTGACGTCACTATGCCCCCTAATTGACGGAGATTTCCACTTTTTTGTGCAGTTCGGGTTGAGATCACGGATTTGCGTGTTGAGGATAATTTATTAGTGTAATGTTGGTTTTATTATATTGCATTTATTAATTAATTATAGTTTAGGTAGCTGAATGGAATAAAAAAAGCTGACAGTATAATAGACAGTATTTTTGTAACAGGAATTTTCTTGTCGATATCTTTCACTCGGTTCCTGTAAAAATAAACTACTCCTTTCCCTTACGAGTGGTATTTTTTTGAGAAAAGCCTGAGACAGTGAACGTCACGTGTATTGTTTATAGGAACTGTGTTTTTATCGACTTTCCAACTTACAAACTAAAAGTCAATAACCAAGTCAAATATTTTACAAAGGTAAAATTTTGATATCTTAATATTTAATGAACGTCATATATTCCTGGCTTTACTCTTTGCCTTTATACATATGTTTAGCTCCACCCCATTCAACGACTAACGACTATAGTCTATAGACTTCACTCTAGCACTTGAATTGTATGTGTCTCTGGCAAGGAATGATGTTCTACACTACCCAGACATAGACAATAGGAAAGACAATGAACACCACTTGGGTTATCTGACGTTTCTATCGCAGGAACCCTCTTAGCGACGTATTGAGATGCTTGCGATACATTTCACCTATAGTATTCTTCATCATCACTATTAGCTTCACAAAATAAAGGAGTTAGAATAACGCTTGTGAGTTCGTGGCTAAGAAAATGCCGCGCGAATCGATCGATCATCAGGTTAAGCAACGGTTGGTGCGATCGGTTCGAGGATGGGTGACTATCTTGTCATGACGAGTTCCACCGTGTTTCGGAAGGCACGTTAAAATGGTGAGCCCTGGCTGCCATTTGAACATCTTTATATCAAGTAGTCAGAAGCTAGCAAGTTTGACAACCAGTCTTACCAAGGGGTATCGGGTTGCCTAGGCAACTGGGTTGAGGAGGTTAGACAGGCAGTCGCTCCTCCTAAAACACTGGTACTCAGCTGCATTCGGTTAAGACTGGAAGCCGACCCCAACATAGCTAAGAATAGGTTAGGTAGCTGATTAACATTATCTACAGTAAAAAGAAGACTGGCGGAAACCACTGCAGATCAACTTCGATGGCAGCCTGTCTTTTTTTAACTTTAAGATTAGTATATTATCTCCAAACCCTGAAGTTTTTCAGCAATTTACAGAATTGCTGAAAAACTTCAGGGTTTGGAAATTGATTAAGTATCATTTTTTTTATAAAAAAGAATATTATTCTAAAAAAATATAATTATTCTAAAAATATATAATTATTCTAAAAAAACATAATTATTCTAAAAAAATATAATGATTAAAAAAATCCTGAAAATTTATTTTTTACTAGTAGATCACAGTTTGGGTTAGTTATACGTGTAATTATGTATTTTCTTTAACCGCAGACGGGTTCACATAACTGCGTACTAGATGTACGCTATGTTTAGCTAGACAGTGTTATAATATCATTTAGAACTGTTAACTAACTTCTAGAAATGCAGATACTAAAACAAATAGACTGTTATTATACGTTACTGTATATATTTGGAAAACAAAATTGTTGAGCGTGTTCCTAAAGGATACATCTTTTATTATTGGAGCTAGTTTAATTCTAATTTGATGTAGGTAATATAGTAATACCTAATTACGGCTATAACTTGTTATAAATAAATACATGAAAAAAACGAGAAATACATAGAGATAAAATAATGGAACTGGCTTTCGAAAATCATATATACATAATATTGAACAGTGAAATCAAGAAGAGAGGAACCAGGAGTTGGACATGGATGTCACCGGGGATTTTTTGACGGACGGTAATCGGCCTGAAGCCTACAAAAAAGACGCGTGTATTTGCTAAAGATGACGACATATTTTAGAAAAAATATTTAACTTTAATTCAACGAGACAAAAATCTAGGCTAAGATGCAATAGACCCTCCGCTCAAGCAGGAAAGGTAGTTATGTGTGTAGGAATGCAGCCTTCATACAAGGATAGTATTTTGTTTCACGGAAACAAAATTATAAATATGTTTCCTAACATTAAATGCGTTAGATTTCCGCAAAGTAACGGCTAATTACATTCATCATCGTCAGTCTTTTTATCGTCCCACTGTTGGGCACAGGCCTCCTCTCAAACAGAGAAGGGTTGAGCGTATCACCACGCTCGCTCAATGCGGTTTGGTGATTTCAGACTTTGTAGTCCAGTTTTCCTCGAGATGTTTTCCTTCACCTTTAATCAGTCATTGGTGTCAAAAATAAAATAAAAATACATACAACTTGAATTAGGTACATTTTATTTATCTAAAGGCGATGTATTGAGCCATTAACAGTTTACAAATCCAGACTACAACCTGCCTTTGAGAAACTACTCTCACAAAAACAACGAACAGATACCTTATAAGCACTTAACTAGTTGTATAGACTGGTTAGCACAAAGCGAGCGACCTAATCAATCGTGACCCCCTTCTCCATGCTTGGGTAACTGGTGGAAAATGTTAAGATTCCGCTCAGGTGTAAGTTTGATTTAAGAACATAGTGATTCTATTCTTGAATATTGTAGGTACTAAAGAGTTTTGAAACTGGTGACAGTAGTTTTTTTTTTAAATTCAAATTTAAATTATTATTAGAAGGTAGTGAGAATTCCGAAAAATTGTTTTGACTTTTAGCTTATTTTTTACTTATTTTGATATATAGATAATATATATATGTTATAATATAATGCGTTTGAGAAACATCCACGTACTACATGTAAGTCATATTCTAAAATCACAGGGACCGGTTACACACCTTCTTTATCATTGTTGTAAGCTAAAAAATGAAACATTATGTACAATACAACATACCAACACGTATGTTTGATGACGTCACTATTCATAAACAATCCTTATCGGCAAAGGAAAGTTGATTCAGCCAAAGCGCTCGACTGCACAACACAGCAAGGAGTTTTGATACCATATGTCAAGCCAACTGTTTCGGTCACCCATCCAGATCGATGGGGATGTTACGGGTTTGTAAGTTTGTGAATTTCGATATTTTTACATTCCCACGAACAGAATGTAATTTTAGGAACCCCTCCTTGATGGGAACTCTAGCGATATTAAAACCGCGAATGTCACGCTTGTGACTATGAGTGTAGGGGTAAATTTTTAAGCTTAAATAAAAATACTACATAGAATTATAAATTTGATGATATTCGGAACTAAAACAACGAAAAACTTACTATCTAAGGTACAAAAAAGTAAATTGCTATATGAAATATCCTCTAAGGATAACATCAAGGATCTTACATTAAAAAGGAAAGTATTATGCAGACTAGAAATACATATAAGTACAATGTTCAGTTTCTGTTGAGTTTTCGCTTATTATATTACGAATGCAATAGTTTATCAAATCAAGATAAGATCTTTGCATTATTCTTTATTCATTTAATTAAAATATTATTACATGTTTAAATATTTTGTATATAAAAAAAAACATTTGAAAATATAAAAATAGTGTCCCACCGGTATTGGGAACAGGGTCCAAGCTACCGTTTTTACAAGTTTGCATTATTATTATTACAGTACGTATGCTTCGAGGCACTATTTCTAACACTAAATCACTTTACATTATTATTTCGGCACAGACATTAGCGGTCCATTGTACCATATATGTGGTACAATATAAGAAACTATTTAACTGCTGAATCTGTACAGCGAATTTGAGCGCCTCGCCTCGGAGAGCACGTTATGCTGTCGGTCCTGCGCCTGATCAGGGTCACTCACAATTCTTGTCGGATTTCTGTCTGATTGGACTAGGGGACTGATGGAATAGAGTGTACCTGTGTTTGCGCGTACATGCTTGCCCTATGATCTTTGAGAAAAGCTGTCGTTGCCAAAAATCGATCTCTAATTCAGCTCCTTTCCTGTTGCGGGTAGATAAGATTGATTCCTTGTGTCAAGAAAGCGGATAAGATCGGATAAGTGCGAGTTGCGAATGAAGGGTTCCTTACAAACATCTATAAAACGGCTAAAAATATGAACGTTGTTTGACCCCTGGCTGGAGACCTCAAATTCTAGGCATCCACAGGGTTCGTCCGGTTAAGCAGTAAACAGCCTCCTTAGGCTGAACTGCGAGATGCCACACAAAAAAAAAAACTTTTCATTATTAGTTGTTATAGCGGCAACAGAAATACATCATGTGTGTGAAATCTCAACTGTCTTACCGATAGTCTCAGAGATAGAGAAGAACATATACCTAGACAGCGAAGACTTAGCGATATTGTCCGGTTTTACCTACTGGTTACGTAACCCTAAAAAATTAGTGCTCAAATAGAAGATCCAAGTCTTTTTGTCAACCATACGTTCATTGACAAAGTTGCTAATAATTTACTTCCAGGCTGTTCATTGTTGTACATTAAACTATTATTGTTCAGCCAACAATAAGTTTTTAGTGCTTTTGTTGGTAACCCGAGCGCTCTTGTGAAATAACTTGGTCTTGGGTTTAATATTTGCTTATAGAAACTTGCGTATAATATTGTCGACTGTTCTATTTAGATACAGAACTAAAATTAAATGGTAACTTTATGAATATTCACGCTAATTTATTGTGATTAGTGCTTGTATGAATTAATGCTGAATTCCTTCAATTGTTTATTTTGTATAAAAGAGAAGATATAGCACATCAAAATTAGTGCAAAGTTTAGCTCATATCTTCTCTTCTGTAAGAGATCAACAAAAGTTGATTTTGTCTTTAATGTAAAGCATAACAAAGCTCTTTATTTTCTGTTTTTATTCGTGGGAAATCATCAGATGACCCCTCCCGCTGAGGGTGTAGCTCGGGGGACTGGCTGAAACCCACTATGTTCCTTCGAGAGGTCCCTGTATGCCAGGGCCACGGTAACTCTTGCGAACAACCCGCAGCCTAGGCAGTATGAAGAGTGCTTGTATGAATTAATGTTGAATTCCTTCAATTGTTTATTTTGTGTAGGAGAAAAGATAAAGCTCATCAAAGTTAGTGCAAAGGTTAGCTTATATCTTCTCTTCTGTAACGGCGAATTTCAATAACCTATTTGTCTGTTGATTAGTCTACTAGAGATAGGCATTTGACATTATTCGTATGAAGTTTGTGTCAAAATTCTATCCTCAGTAATCAAATCATAGGTTATTGAAATTGGCACTAAGAGATTAATGATTTCTGTCATATAAAGAGTGATCCGTATTGATGTTGTCTTTAATGCAAAACATAACAAAGCTGTGAATATTGTTTTGAGTACGATCATCTTTTTTTATATCTTATCTAAAGCCACCGTGCGTGAGTATAACTTCGTTCTGAATAAAATTTGATAGACACTGTAGGACGGATGCCCCACAAAGTTTCAGTCTTCATAAAATATAGGAGATCGGGTACCTACTCGCTATATAGATACCAGGGCTAAATATCTTTATTTTCTTTAATTTTGCTGTTATTTCTACTGTTATGCAATAAATTGAGAAATAATTAAACTAACCACCCACCCTACCAGCAGTTACCTTTGTCTTTTTGAAAAGCCAAACATTGTAGGTACATTGTACATTTCTCATTGTTAAAATTCTGGCCTCTGTCAACTGTGTCATACCTACTCCACACATAATATTATTATACTAATTATTCCCTATAAGGCTACACAAACCAATTAAACAAGCGTTTATTGATTTTATTACTGCTTATTACCAATTAATTGGCCATTTGACAGTTGCCGCCATGTTTGTCTAGGAAAAAAAGTTATCGTGCCCGGTGGGAAAACCTCTATGATGCATGTTTGAAATAAGAATCTGAGCTATTTCAAAAAAATAGCGATGAAAACTTTTACCAATTAATTGAAAATGTAGTCTTCCGCATGGCCGCTCGTGTTATTCGTAAAGAATATAATTATATTTTTATGACTAAAAGCAAAATACACATCATAGTATAGAAATACATTTAGAATTAAAGACTTTTTGAATTCCTTCTACTAATTTGTTTTTATTTAATATTTGAATTTAGATCAATTTCAATAATATTCAGAAAATAGGGAGTAATTTTTCCTCTATTACAAATTGCCATCTTGGAATGAATTTGGTAGTTATTTAGTCGTCAAATTGACATTTGACTGTATACAAAACATTTCCTTGTATTAATTAGCGTTATTAAAATTGTTTTTATAAATATACTGAAAATTGTTTAACGTACAGACGCCAGCACATTAAGCTACCCGAAACTGATTTTTTTCCCAAACAATTGAACTATGAGCTTCAGCGAAAAGTTGAAAATATATTAAGATAATTTGTCAGATTGTAGTAGCTTGATATGCTGGCGTCTGTATTGTACTGTTATTTGACGTCACTATACTAGTAAATTATGCTGTTATTACCAGCAAATTATGTGCGGAAATGTCAGCTTACGTTTAATTAAAAATAAGCTGAAAAAAAATGCTAACAATAAGTCTTGTACACAATTGCAAGGCATGTAACCCTATAATTTTCTTATAAAAGTCGCGTTCATTATACAATTGTACGCCTACGTAATTGTGTTCTTAATTCATCCTCTGAAGAATCTTTTAATTACTTCATTAGACTTCGTTTTCAATTATCAAATGCCTTTGAGATATTATGTATGAGGCTTCTGTATTATGTGATATTTTATCGTTGTAAATATAAACTTTGAAGTTGCCAGAATAAATTATTATCTTTAAATTTTCCACAATGAAAGAAAAACAAATGCATACCTACTGTTGACGCGGCTTTTTTCCATCTAGATACGTGTTCTGCTTTTGCTTTTTTTTTATTTGATAGAACTGATCAATCAAAAAAGCAGTTTATATTTGCGTCATTATGTTTTTGTCATAGTCACCTACTGTGAACATAGTTCAGATATATAAAAGCCAGCCTCTGAGTTTCAGGCCTTGGGTTATATTCTCGGTTCAACTTAGTTTAAAATGATATTTATTTTGTAAATTGGTTAATCAATCCTTTTAGAGATGAGGTCGATTTATTTAAATCAGAACCAGAGAACACTTTTCGCGTAAAATTACTTCCTTGAAAGTCGCGACTACCGATATCATAATATAGCTAATAGACAATTTCCTTATAGCTATTTTATGATCGCAAACTTAAAAGGCCTCACGCCACATACCGACGTGTTAATAGCCATTTATCTAGAGCATCGACCTAATATCACATGGTACTGTATGGTCTAAAACACGCGAGCTCTGACCTAATGGCATGCATGATCCTTAGTAATGTTGTACATGCGAAACTTTGTCTGTCTGTCCGTCAGAATTGCAGCTAGACACAGTTACACTGATTATTTCAGTGATTAACCTTTTGACCGCCACGTCAAAAAAATAAAAATGTCTCTTCAGCGCCACGCTAAGAATTCATGAATTCATCCATAAATACCTACATTTAAGTCTTCCGAACTCACAAGTTCGGAATTAATATGTCGATTACAACTGACTATTAATTTTGAATATTAAAAGTCTCGCGAGCTGGGCACTTTTTGTTTTGACATTTTTACGTGACTGCGGCGGTAAAAAGGTCAATAACATTTATCAGTTCATTGGATTGATTGCAACTTGAGCAGCATATGTTTAGTTTAATTACAGCAATATAGCTACACTGGGTAAGTGTCAGTGCGAAATTAATTAATCCAAACAGAAGTGTAGCGACAGCGGGACCAGTGTGAGACAGTTTACATGTTCAGTGCAGACATTTATGTCTGACATTTGAATCAGATAATAGTGGTACTATACTCCTCTTTTTTTCCGTGGGATATCATCCAATGCCCTTCCGCTGCTGGTGCACCTAGAAGTAGTGTCAGACAGAATAAAACCTACATGTTCCTTCTTGAGGTGTTTGTGTGCCAATGCTCTTGCGAACAACCCACAGCCGTAATGTACTCTTCTTAAAAATAATTTCAATTCCCTCGGGATTACTCTCAAGTGAATCAGTTGGAAACTCGTGTTATATTATATTCGATAACTTATGCGTTGAAATGTCGTCCGTTATTTGACCCCAAATTGCAGAGAAAGCGCCATTTCGCTACGTATATGGTGGATTGACTGAGCAGTCACATTGGACGTGCACGGGTCCCAATCGCATAGCTTTTTTATAAACAGTAGGAGTTCAACTTGGTCGACATAAACCCACGGAGAACGGACGAAGATGTCATCAATGTAAATCAAGTTTTGGTTTTTAAATAAATAAGGCACATACTTACTTGAGATATATGGGCTCTTGGAGAGTAAATAGTCCATTAGAAAAAAAATGTTCAGTTACAAAAAAAAAATTTTTTCTTTTGATTAGACTACTCTGAAATACTGATGCTTAGACAGACAACTAGGATATTTACAGTGATAAAAGGACCTCGTCTAATCACACATGTGAACTTAGGATCCACAAGGGTCATTAAAAAATAAAAAGTAATATTGTCTTTTAACAAAAAAAATATTTAAACACTGCATGAACGTGTGTTGAAAAGAGTGCTTATAATTTTCGCTTATAAAAAAACGTCTCGACGATCGTGTGTAATTAACAACCTCTAAATATTCAGAATCGGACATCTTCCATCATTCTTATCCGTTAGATTTTATATCTTATATTATGTATACGAATTACACACGATATACACACTTATATAGCCTTTATTATTTAGCATTTATTAACTTTTATATAGACTTTATTTTGTTTACGCAAATAATAAATAAAAGTATTTTGAACATTAGCATTGACAATATCCAAGAGCGATTAACTCCAACCATTGCCCAAATATGTTCTGTATTTGGACTTATTTTAAACACGTACTAAACGTCTATTTAACTTTTGGTAACAACACTGATGAAGTGTACTAAAATGCCATAATTTATGAGTCTGCAGCGTCGTTAATATTTAAGCAGGAACTTAATCTTTCAAGTGGTTCATCATGCAAATTTTAAACCGTCTCAGCGACGAAATAGTTCCTTTTGCATAAAATTTGCTACCTATTTTGTATAGGTATGGACGCTTACGCTTCTAGGTATAGCATTGCTAATCATTGTTTTATTTTGTTGGACATTGAATTCATAACAACTAATGTTTAGCGATAGAACATACACCAAACGATGCTTTTCTATACATGCTGGGATGACGATGACTCTAGTTCAACCTGTGTTGATTTATAGTTGAGTTTTAGCAACAATGTTGATTCCTTATCAATAATGATGAATGAGGAAAGAACAGTCTACGGCTCATCTCATCTCTCTCATACTCATCTGCCTAGCCTTTTCCCAAGTATGTTGGTTTGCTTTCAGTCTCAACCGGATCTGAGTAACAGTGTTTTACGTGGAGCGACTGTCTGTCTGACCTCCTCAACCCAGTTACCTGGGCAACCCGATACCCCTTGGTAAGTTTGCTGCTATGTTTATTTATTATAGGTGCGTCTTTGTACATAGATTAAGATACAATTTTTTAAGAACGTATTCCTTTTTGTGATAAAATGTGGTATTTAAAAGTACCGGCTTTACTATTACATTGAGACCATTAATTTTGTTCAGGATGATGGTTTACAGCTACCACTAAAGAAGGTACTTTTTAAAGACCACGTTTTAAAATAAGGTTTAAGCTTATGTAGGTACGCAGACATTGAAGACATACAGATGTGTGGGTTAACAGAAGATGAACGTAAAACTGCCAACGAGAACAACTTCTTATCTTCTAAGGATTGTTTTAATACAAAATGCTGGGTTAAGCAATAGGTAGTTGGAATATAACGGCTTGTTTTTATCTATAAACCAGATCGTGTTGCAACAATTGTTGTGAACGGTAATGACTTCGATATTGCCGTAAATATGAAACTAGCCGTTTTGAAGACAATATTTTCTTGTAGCTTATATTTAAACGGCTTCCAGTCTAACCAGATGCAGCTGAATACCAGTGTTTTACTTGGAGCGACTGCCTATCTGATCTCCTCAACCCTGGGCAACTCTATACCCCTAGGTAAAACTGAATGTCAGACTTTCTGGCGACTGCCAAAGATGTACAAATGCCGGTCGGGACCCATACAATATGACGTGTCTTGCGAAACATGGAGAAACACACGTCATGACGAGATGGTCAACTTTCCACGGACCGAACTAGAAAAGGGTTGCTTGACCTAATGACCGATCAATCCGTGTGGCTCTTATGTAGCCACGAGATAAATCTCTATAATAACGATAAAAGAAACAAGGAATAAACGGATAGAGTTGTAACTTATATTTATTTTGCAAATTGTCTCGGAAATGCGCGCTAAAAATGGCAGTAGCGACAATTACCGATTACGGTGACCGCCATATCACGGGTCGCCAATTAAAGCTGTGTATACAACATGCATGGCCTTATCAGTTTCCTAGAACCATAACCCGTTCGTTGCAACGATTATTATTATTCTGCACTAAACCTAATATAGCATAAGGAATTTGCTAACGAATGTTCAGTCACTGTTTAAAATGCGCGCCGCGAATTGCGGAGTCAGACACAGACGTTGGCAAAATTTCAAATAAAAAACTTAACATTTTATATGTAAGTAGGCATTATAATAGAGGTTGTATTGTGGACAAATTAAGGTAAATAACATGAGGAAATTTTGGTATCTGCATCGGATTTTGAGCAGTCAGGAAAAGTGTTGATAAATTGGCAATAGGCAAGGATGCAAATAAGGATGGGTTTGAGCGGAATTTTAAATATTATAGGTATTTGTTTTGATAGATGTGGTTTGACCACTCATGATTTTGGTAGCTTTCGATATTTTGACCTGAATATCTAAAGAGAGGTCGGTGAATCCTATGAACCAGTTGAGCGGTTGGTAAAATAGGGATTTTATTTGCATTAAAAAAAATCAAGAAGTCTTTTGTTTATGTTTTTAAGGCTATTTACTTTGTTACCATCACTGATGGTACTGATAATTCCTATTTTTGTAAGTATTTTTCCCACATTATTATTTCTAATAAAATTCTTAGAAAAAGTTAAGTATTTTCTCAATAATAATTTGAGCAAACAAAACTAAACATTTAATTAAATATTTCAGGGTAAAATAAATATAAGTAACGCTTTATGAAAACTTATTAGCTTGTTAATTAATTTTGAGACTGAGTTTTTGTTTACCTTAGCATTTAAATTGAGAAATACAACAGAAAGAGGGAATATACGTACGTTTGAGCTTTATTTTAATACTGTTCTTCGGACTCCAAGTGAAAAACAATCCTGGTATGTCAACAATACCACGGGCACCCATTTACTGACACAAAGTCACAATTTTCTTACATACACTTCCATAATCGCACACATTTCTATACATTTTGTATCGAAAAAGTTTTTAATACACTTTAAAACAAATTAACGCAGTCATAACAAGAACGCGACACAATACAAAGAGCATGCGCTTAGGCAACTGTCAACTAGTACGCCGGGTTACCGCTAGTTGGCGTGTCGAGCAGGGAGAGGGAGACAGCGATGTTTTTTTCTTAGCGTGCGAGCGAGAGGAGTTATGTGGCAGCCTTAAAAGCTTCTAACCCGAGCCTCCACTTTGGCCCGAATTAAAATATGCACGCTGCAATGTAGGCGTTGTTTTGTTTTCGTTTTACGAGTGTGTTTGAATTTGCAAGACTTCCGCGCGCGTCACTGCGGGTTTACTATGCGAGTACTTGGGACGTTTGTTAAAGGTTTTAAGTCATAATGCAATAAGTAGTTGCAGGATAAGGAAAGCAGTTTGAACTGGTTCTTCAAAATCTAACTGTATTATATGATGTAGGCTTATTATTTAATGGTTAGATCGTGCCGTTCGGTTTGTCATTAAATCGGTTTTGACGTTTTTTTTTAATTTATTTTACTGTTACTGTATTTTGTTTAATTTGCTATACGTTGCTAAAAGCCAACTTTAAAATGAGAAATAATTTCTGTATTGTTGAAGAGTATAGAGTCAATGAATTACTTCTGTTTTATATTAAATAAAAGATTATATATTAAATAAAATTTCTGTTTTATATTAAATAAAAGAGAAGTAATTCATCGACTCTAAAACTCATATTATTCTTTGATAAAACCGTAAATGATCTCATAAATAAATCTATTTATTTACGTAAAATAATACTGCCAACCTATATTATCCTGCCGACGCCACGGGACGCTTCGAAAGTGCCACCGCGGCCCTTGTACACAAAGGGCCCCAGAAGGAACATATACATAAGAAGGTTATAGTCAGTAAAAGTCTGGTACTCCCTCCAGCTGCACTAACAGCGGGAGGAATCATTTCATGATATTCTATAAAAAATCTTGGATGAATGAACTTGAGGTTTTAAAAACTTGATACACTGTTAAGACGTTATTAACCTTGCAAAAATAAAACCAAAATAAACTGCCTACGTCTGAGATAACGGAGATAGCTTATCTGATAACACCGAGCGTCATAACTTGACGGAAGATGAAAAAAATATACATGTTTGATATTTGCATTAAAAGGCTAATATAAATAATTAAATACAAATCCTGAGACGTTGCCTATGTTATAAAGTCAATAAACAACTATATAAATATATAAGAACTAATATACATATAGATTATAAATATAGGTATATATACTATGTGATGGCATCCGAGCAGATTGTCGGCTACGGCGGTCGTTCTCTTTTAAGGAGACCAACCAGCTGCCATATTGTAGTGCACAAGCATTCGCGCAGATACAGGGGCACTCTCTTTTTCCTCACTCTCATAGTCCGATGAGACGGCAACCCGACACGACCGTAGAGAGAAAAATATTATATATCTTTGATATATTATGCATAAGAAAGCGAATGTTGTTTAGTAGTAATCAAATTTATTACAAGTATTGCATAGTATTAATATTACCTAAACATTATTAAAAAATGCAGTGAGAGCATACTGTAACACCAGATAACCTAATATTAGTAAGTAACTAGAATACACCCGCGGCTTTACCGCTTTCCATGGGAACTACTCCGCACACCCGGATAAGGAAATACAATAGCCTTTCTTGAAAAATGGGCTAATATTGTTTATTCGTATTTTGATATTCTTAGATTAGCAAAAATCGATTAGCAAAAACAACACATCTAAGCAAATGCTAGGATTATTTCAATTCTTAGTTGTAAAAACAGCTGCTCATATTTAAAAAAACTGGTTTGTTTAGATGACCTCGTATATAATTTATGAACTGAGAAATTTTACAAAACGTTAATGTATGTAATAATAAGAAGCTACACATAAAATAATATATGTATAATTGCAATCATCAATCTCAGTTTTATTATCATTTAACAAGCTGTGAACATTATAAATACACCATTTTATTGTTTTTTTTTTGTCATAAACACTCAAACAATGCTATATATAAATGTTTATACTATTACAATATAATGCTGAAGAATTTGTTTGTTTGCGTGAACATGGTAATTTTCGCAACTACAGGACTGATTGAAAAAAATCATTAGATCTTAGATAGCGCTAATTGAGCTTCTTTTTATCCCGATTAAAACCGCTGGTGGCAACTAGTCTTAGATACGTATTGTACAGAATATAAATTAGAGTTTTAATAATTCTTGATTCTTTTTTCAGATCAAGATAACCTACAATTTTGCAGGTTGAACTTATTGCCTACACAATAAGGTCTAAAATGAGGAACCGAAAAAATATTCTTAAGCAACAACTAAAATATTTAATCTCAATAAAGGTAAAGTTTTAAAAGTCTAGACATTTGCCAAACAAAAAAGAACACGCAATGTCTATCAAGGCCTAAAGGGAAAAGTATCTAACTACCCAAATAACATTAAAGTTTTCATAATTAAAAATAATGTTTCAATGAATACGCACCAGCATATCAAGCTACTACAATCTGTCAAATTGCGTTAATAGATTTTCAACTTTATTGCTCAAGCTTATCATTCAAAGTTGATTCGGAAATTTCACAGTTTCCCGTAGCTTGATGTGCTACCGTCTGTACACAAAAAAAGGAAAAAACTAATCACACAAACCACAACACGTCAATAACCTTAACGCGATTTTTTCCCGCAAAAACGAGAGCATAGATTAAAACAAAACTAATATTTATCCAGCTGCGGAAAATAGCTAATTCTAAATATAGGTACAATGGACTTAAACAAATGAATTCGATCTTTAGCTTATCACGCAAGAGTTCCGCCTAACACCGCTTGGTGATCTACTGACCCCTCGGCCGCGCAAGCGTGAAGATGACCGATCAGATACGCTAACATTAAGTTATGGTCCCCTGGTAGTTTGGCGTAGTGATCGTTCATGTGGTAATTATTCCCAGTGGGGATGGCACTTAAATACCATACATAAGCTACATGAATGTTTATTTTTTGGTAAAAGTAACGATACTTTTACACTAGTCAAATTTGATTAGTCAAAGATATCAGGTAGTAAATTCGCATGTAAATTTGTGTACCCAGCATGTAAAGCGTAATTTCGTTCAAAAGTAGTCGTTAGTATTTAAGATATATAAGAAGAGATGTTTCATCGTAGGAATTTGCCAATAAAACTAGCCTTCTTCGATCTATTCGGCTAACTATTCTAACACTCAAAGAATTATACAAATCTGACTATAAGTTCCTGATATAAGCTACATATATGTATACTAGCGACCCGCCCCGGCTTCGCACGGGTGCAATGCTGATACTAAATACACTACAGAAAAACTCAAACCCAAAAATAACAGTACTTCTCCGCTATTTAATGGATGTTATACATATAAACCTTCCTCTTGAATCACTCTATCTATTAAAAAAAACCGCATCAAAATCCGTTGCGTAGTTTCAAAGATTTAAGCATACAAAGGGACATAGGGACAGAGAAAGCGACTTTGTTTTATACTATGTAGTGATAAGCTCATTCAAGTAAATTCACAATGCATCTTTATTTACCAGTTGTGATATAAACGTAACAAAAAAAAAATGTGCAAAGTCTAACAAAAAAAAAATACAAAAATTGCTAAGTGATTATGTAAGTTCTTCTAATTTAGTTCCTCCTGCTTCTAATTTTTATTAGAGTCAATATTTCCACAGTCATAACTTACTATCACTGTTATAGACGTTAATATCTCAATAATATAATAAGAAATACTAATAGGAGTAAGCCTATTGACGCAGGATAGCCGTCATTGCAACCAGTTTATCCAATAGATACTGTTATTCACGGCCATTGGTCATCGTTCCATTTCCTATATAAAGGTTGTATGGTATTGGATTCCAGTTTTCTTAACGCAATTTAAGCCGGACTAAGACTGAGTTTTAATCTACAACGTTCGCCTACGTTTTTAGCAAAGGATTTTTGTATATCATCATCAGCCTTTTTATCCTATCATATAAAGAACGATTGAGCGTTAATCACCACGCTTGCTCAATGCGGGTTGGTAATTTCAGACTTCATAGTCCAGGTTTCCTCGAGATATTTTCTTTACCTTTAATCAGTCAATTGTGTCCAATTATACCTACTTAGAAAGTACCTGCTACTTAGAGTAAAGTAAAAGTTGCATTGATACTTGCCTGACCTGGAATCGAACCCGCACACTCATACTTGAGAGGCTGTTGCTTTAATCTCTAGGCCGCGGCCGGCACGACTTTTTGACGAATTTTCCCAATCAAGTCTGAACTATAAATTTTGTGATAGATTTCAAAATCTTTTAAGGAGATTTGGGAGACTGTAGTAGCTTGATGTGCTGGCATGGTGTGGTAGCTTGATGCAATGTACATTAAGCTGACGTTATTGCGCTGCCGTGGGCGATGCATTCCAGTCCCTAATGAAGCCAAGATGACGAACATATACCGCTTCACAGTCTAATTTAGTTTTATTACGTGAGACGAAACTTGAAATGTTTTGTGGCTGGATTACTAATGGCGGTGATATTTAGATCGTGGTGGTCTACCGGTTAAAGCACCAGCCTCTGAAGTATAAGTTTGCGGGGTCTATTCCAGGTCAGGCAATTACCAATGCAACTATTCTAAATTACGTATATGTGTTTTCTAAGTCTTGGATCTTGGACACCAATGATTGATTAAAGGTGAAGGAAAACATCTCGAGGAAACCTGGACTATAAAGTCTGAAATTACCAACCCGCATGCTGATTTAGATTAACGCTCAATCCTTCTCCTTGGGGGAGGAGGCCTGTGCACAGGCCTCCTCTCAAACAAACAAGGGCCAAGCTCAAGCGCACCACGCTTGCTCAATGCGGGTTGGTAATTTTAGTCATTATAGTCCAGATTTCCTCGATATGTTTTCCTTCACCTTTAATCAGTCATTGGTGGCCAAGATAAACTTAGAAAGTAAGTAAGTCTAAACAAAACTCTAGCTTTCACATCAAACTGATTGTCCCCGCATTATTATTTCAACGTAAGAAGTAGGAACATGTAAATAACTAGCGTATATCCTTTGCGGTGCTTGCGTGAGTCATGAGGGTGCCTTTGATATGGTAATGAGTGGGAATGTTACAAACCTCACTTTCTTTTTGATATTACGGTTTTTTTTTTCAGGTGCCTCTATGGTTTGTGTAGTAGTATAGTTAGGTTATAATGGGGTCCTAAATTCGTTTCAAATTGAAAGCAATGCAATAATCGGAGACGCTCAAATAAATGTATTTTCAAGTGTAAATTTCATAAGGATAGGTTTGAGTACGCCAACACCATTAAGCCACCCGAAACTGTCAATAATCAACTTTGAACCATACGCTTTAGCGATAATGTTGAAAATCTATTAAGGAAATTTGACAGATTGTAGTGGCTTGATGTGCTGGATTCTGTACCATATGTTTGTTTGTTTGTGTTAAACTTAAAAACTTCACGATGATTATCTTCGTGATAAATTAAAAGGAATTTACAAAGAAAATGTATGTATGTAGGTAATATTAAAAGCCGAGTGCCGAGCCGAGAGCCGATTTAAATTAAAAATTCTGTTATTTTCAGAAACGTGTAAATGAAGTAATACAGTACAATTCGAAAAGTTACAAAACAAAAGCGTTATCGCAAAAGAATTGTATAAACAACGCAAGCACAACAGTAGGTAATACAGATTTATGCATTGTGAACGGAAAATTCCAATTTTACGCTCGAAAATTACAGAACAATTTTTATTTCATACCTAAGTATCTCATACCTAAATTTGGTAGGAACATAATTTTCTTAAATTTTAAAGAATCTCGAAAGAAGAAGGGAAGGAAGAATAAGAGGTTATAATATTCGACATGGAAACTACTTTAACAGTAGCACGCACCCAGAAGATCCTGTATTGTTTATGGCGTGGCTCCGTACGCGAACTTTTTGTCTAGCTACTACCATAAATTAAAAACTTTTCAGTAAGTAGATTTAAATAAAACCATATATTAATTTTGTGCCATGCTCTCTACACTCGAATTTATTAAACCCGCAGACCAAAGAGTAATAGGAAACAAACTAACCCGACCAAGTTGAATCGAAATAATCAAGCGCCTGAAACTTCGCTCATAGCAACATGTTCTGTCTGGATAGTAATTAACAAACACGCAGGCGTTTAGTGCAGGCGTCGTGGAGACTCTTGATTTACAGTGTAGTTAATCACACTATATGTATTCTAGTGTGTAGGATATTTTGTCTTATATTATAAACAATTTGTTATATAGGAGCTCCTGGCTGAGTGACAGTCTCACGGGTCGATCGATCATAAGGTTTAACAACGCCTGGGGCTATCGGTCCGTGGATGGGTGACCGAGTAGAGTTTCTCTCTGCGTTTCGAGAGGCTCATTAAATTGGTGGGTTCTGGCTATCATTTAAAAATTTTTGGCATTTGTCTGGATATTTAGAAACCAGTTAGTTCAAGTTTGACTAGCCTTCTTACAAGATGGTGCGAAGATCATGACATCCCCTTTGACGCGCAAATATAATAGCTAATCTGATATTCGTGTTAAATTTTCAACTAACTCACAAATCCTTTTTCGTCGTAAGGGTTAAAGACCAAAAACCCTTCTATAAACCTTCTTAAAGCAATTGATTACCGGTATAAACTCAAGGGTCAGGCAGACCCTTTAATAATTCCGGTGAGATGGCGTCTTAACCTTAATAAGGAGCGAAAAACAAAGCAACCCGATAGCTTCCTATCTCGCTTACGTTGTGGGGGCGATTGTAGGGCTTTAGGTATTTATTTACGTTTATTATTAAAGATTATGATCAAAATCAGTTTTTCATTTTCGAGTATGTATATCTGATGAGTATATACAGGGAGTATACATTAGAAGGGAGGTCATTGTACTCGTAAATCCGAACCGATATCAGCAAAAAATAACTAAGTTTTCTACGGAGATTCGCATTTTTTTCACAAATTACAAATACATTGACCTCCCTATTCAGTATATGGCCTTATTATCTAGTTAGATAATTTTGAACAACACTGAAAGATTTTTCGAAACATTCCAGCAGTTTCAAAGAAAGAAAAACCAGTTATTCACACAAAAAAGCGACGCAACAAACAAATAACAAATACAAACAAAATGGACAAATAAAATCAACAAAAAACGCTGTAGTTGCGTCACATAGTTTCTCATATTATCGCATTTAAATAAACATACCTAATTCAACTTTATTCATAACCATCATCATCAGCTTACTGCTGGATACAGACCTCTCACACGGAGTAGGATTAATATTAGTGTAGACAAATTCTATTTAAGTAAACTTGTGTCATATTCGTATGTTCCACTGTCCTATTGAATGTTTAAACAATTTTTTAAAATAAACAAGATTTAGGGCCAGTTTCACCGGTTACGAATAGCCACTATCTATCAGATAAATTAAAAAATGGAACCCAATTTGTATGACATTATCTACCAGATAAACTATCTGGAACTTATACGCAACCGGTGAAACTGGCCCTTAAAAAATATAATTCGTTTAAAAAACTTTTAATATTCTGGCACATTGCTAGCGTCCACTGCAGCTGACCTCATTATCATGTCAAAGGCTCTTACCAGTAGCTTTTTATACCTCTTGCATATAAAAATGAAATAACCCAGTTTTGTATTGGTTCAAAAACAGATGCAGATTGCACTCGAAGAATTGGAATTGAAGAAAAGAATATCTGCAGCTGATTTGATATTTTTTTAATATTTGATTGAAGAATAATGCGTTTGTCTGATGTCCCGTATTGAGCATGCATGGTCAATAACGCTCAATCCTTCTCTTTATAAGAGGACGCTTCTGCCCAGCGAGCGGTGGGACCATAGAAAGGCTGATGGTAATGATGATGCAATTAATTTTAGGAACCACGGTTTTAAGTCATATCTAATTTCTCTCGCTAATGCTAGCTTTTTTAACCAATGCTGCAGGATTGCAAGCATATATTCAGAAATATCCTACTACTATTATAAAGGCGAAAGTTTGTAAGTATGGATGTATGGATGTATGGATGTATGGATGTATGGATGTATGGATGTTTGTTACTCTTTCACGTAAAAACTACTGAACGGATTTGAATGAAACTTTACCACAATATAGCTTATACATCAGAATAACACATAGGCTATATATTATAACGCTATTAACTAAGGGGGATGAGCAATAAAGCATTTTTGGTCAGTTTTAACTAGACGCCATCTATATCTTTTTAATTACAACACATTTAGCAAATTTGACAGTACCAGCTGGGTAAATAGTTATTACCTACTGTCATAGATGGAGTTAAGCTTTTCATACAATTAAACCGTGCTAAAAATTTTTTAATTTATTTTTCAGTTCAAAGTATATACCTAAACATGCTACATATGTTATTTCGACAGATAAAAATAATTTAAAGACAAAAGTATTAAGGCAAGTTTCAACCTAACGCCATCTTTAGCTTTTCAAAACAATCTAATTTGACAATCTGACATTGTTAGTAATTATAGCTGATCATAGATGGAGTTCATAGTTTTATTTTCATAAAATTAAATTATACTGGGGTGCCTTCCAGTCTACAATCGTAGTCACAAGTATTAATTTTGATTATTCAAGTTCCAAGATAACACTCAAAATCGGGGACAGAGGATGAGAGAAAAAAATCTGTCTTTGGGTAAGTTAGTCATTTAAGATCAAAGAAGGAGTGCTGTACTTTCTTCATACAATATCAATCTGGGGTAATGTTAGCTAAGCTTCCAGTATACCACACGTAACAAAGCAGCATGGCTTATAAATATTTTTATTTGATTTTTACAAACGATTACTGATCAAAAATACATGCACATGTATGACTAAATAATTCTAGAGAAAAGGTCAATCTCTTGGAAACGATTCAGAAAAGAACAGATCTCTTCGAATAGGATTGGCTGCTGTTCTGACTCTAAGTGGTCGTAAAAGGAAAGGAAATAAGTAATAATCTAAGGATTGACTACGATGTTCATTACAATGTAGCCCCTTAGATAGACATCTCAAATTAGAAAGACTCGACTTCTTTCTTCATCCATGTCCAGCAGTCATTTGTTGATATAAACTGCCTCCTAAGAAACGGTCAGCGCATATAAGGGCGTCTAAGATCAATTAGCTGTGTAAGTAGTAAGTATTTGTGTGGCCACAGGTGCACTCCCTATTTCCTTACTCTCATAGCCCGACACGGACGACAATTCTGACATAACCGGAGAGAGATTAGGCACACGATCGATGTTTACGTATTCTCCGATGCACAGATATATCAATCACCAACTTTCAGTCTTTTTTTGTGGGATGTCGTAAAATAACCTCTCCAGCTAAGGATGCAGCTGGAGGAAGTGTCACTCTTACTGATTAAAACCTACTTTGTGCCTTCTGGAGATCCCTGTATGCCAGGGCCATGGTAACTAAGAGGCCCATGTTGCTGACATATCTTCGAGGAGCGCGTGGAATGGAACGCGCCGCCGACACGGGCTGTCGTCCTTAGACGTACGGACGGTGAACCAACCAAAACCCACCGCCCACAGACCCACGCCTACGGTGGTCGGGAGTCATAGATTAAACACTAATACTGGAAGTCGTCCTACGACACTCGGCGCCCGCGGTGTCGACCAGTACCAGGTTTTCCGCTTCGGCTGGAATGAGCGGTGCTGTTTCTAAACCACTCCGCCGCCTCCTTCGCTAGCATAATTGCTTCGCAGAAGGAGGCGGCTGCTCCCATTCTTTCATGCTCCGGACCACGGCCTGGACCAGGGCCGAATGCGAAAGCTCGCCGCTGTAAGGACACGGTGGTGCTCCGCCCAAGCAGAGCGCATCCCCACCGTTTGCTCCACCGTATCCTTTACCAACTTCCAGTCCCCGGGCTGCTTTTTCAGTTTCCTAACACTCACAAAGCGATTTTGGTCCGACCTGGTTCGACCGAATCGAACCCGATACCACGTCGTGCACAGCAATTATTATGTTATGTTTTGTTATGCGACTACTAGACTAGCGATGAAGAGCGCATACTTAGTGCCTAAACCAACTTTATCGACCTCGACGTGATCGACCTGCAATGTAAGTTCGAAGTGACTACAATATCATTTGAAGTAGTGACGACATTATAATATGTACATTATTATATACGAGCATAGGTTCAGAATGTATTCCGCAACAACATACACATTTTGTACCTTCGAAGTTCAGTTCAATCTAAGACAAAGACCAGAGCGAGAAGCAGCAGGAGACCACACCTGCATGTCCAGTCTTAGTGAACGACGCGTGTGTATTGTTGTGATTTGCAAAGTAAAATCAGCCCCAGAACTCTAATGCCCACGCGGACGACGTCGCGGGTAGCAGCTAGTTGACGATAAACAGACGCCAGCACATCAAGCTACTACAATCTGTCAAATATCCTTAACATTTGTAACTTATCGCTAAAGCATAATGGTTCAAAGTTGATTGAGAAAATTTGACAGTTTCGGTTAGCTTGATGTGCTGACGTCTGTAAATACACAAACATTCAGATAATATTATCTTACGATTAAAGATTTCTTAAACCAAAAATTCCTTCGCCATCTAAAATCGAACTAATCAACGCGAATCGGAAACGTATACGGTTTTTGCGTCGCCGAGACAAAAATCGGTGTGAATTTAACCGTAAAACTGTTTGGAACGTATTCCGATTGGAAATTTCAATTTACGAGCAACGCCCGTACACTAGGGACGTAGGTAGGGGGATATCAGAAAAAGTTGTGATTTCTAGTTAACCGCGTAAAATTATTCATGATCGCAATCTAGCTAAAGAGCGAAGTCATATAGTTGTTACTAGGACGAATGAAATATGTTTGACTATAACTAACGATGCGTATTAATTATATAATATTACAAATTGGCGCGATAACTGTCTTAATTTTTGTTTTCAGGATATTTCATTGTTTTTTTTTTCTCCGCAAGAACCATTCACATACTATTAGAAATAAAATATGAGAACAAAAAAGAAGCACACTAATCAAACCTCGGAGTAATCTGAGTACATAATTAAAAAACATAAGAAAAAAAATACCGACCGGATTGAGAACCTCCTCCTTTTTTCGGAAATCGGTTATAAATAATACAGTCAGCCACAACGTAAATAGTATCTATAGTGCAGCATAATATATTTCATAGTTTCATATCCTCCAACGAAAAAAAAACGCATCGTAACCATTTTCGTCGCGTTACAAATTTTCCTTCCTTCAACTTGTCAAGCGACATTATGGGTCTCGCTCAAATATTGAAAGATTCCTTTCAACAGAACTCCACGCGGTGAAAAAAAAGTAAAAAAATACAGTTCCATTTTTGAAGTGCCTTTCTCCATAACCGCGGTTCCTCTTGTGACGACCGTACTTCCGTAGCTTGTACCTCAGTACCTGGTCTTTATAATTCCCAATGCGGCGCGAGGGTGTGACAAAACATGTATTCTGAGTGCTCGCATTTTTGCAGACTAATGTGAACACGCAAAATTTACGCAATGTATGTAAATATAGACATGTTTATATCTGTTTTGTGTTTTGTATGCTGCGGAATTGAACTACAAACAGGACAATGGGTTAAGGTATGAGAAATGTGGAAAATTGAGTAATTGATTATGATATTTATTTGGTAATGCATCTTATGTAAGGCCCGCCGCTGATTGCAACTTTTTGTCACCGCGACTTTTTGTCACTGAGTCAAGTGCAATGAAAACTGTATTGAGTGCGCTCATTATGGTGACGTAATAATACGGGGACAAATAGTTGCAGAGGCAGGCAACACCGGGGGCTGGTGACTTTTTGTCACTCGGCCGGTGAATTTTCCGGAAACCGAAGACCGGAAAGGGTTTACTAAAATCGCCTTGTTGCACTTAACCTTAGAAATGCTGCCACCGGGCTAGTAATATTAAGGGTCAGTTTCACAATATCTATAATAGCTATATAATACCTAGTATCTACCGAATAAATTAAAAAATGGAACAGAATTTGTATGAAATTATCTACCATCAAATAAGCTAACTGGAACTTATTTGTAGGTAGTGAAACAGGCCCTCAGAATACCTAATATCTTTTGTTTACGGCATTTGCTTGTGTTCTCTTGTGTTTATGTTTTTCCTGAGCATCGTGGTATAACGCCAGGAAAATAACCACTGCGTCACTGCACCACAGACTAAATGAAATGAAAATATCAAGCCAGTCGCGCTCGAAACCAAAATATGTATTTAAATTGTATATGAGTACTTTCAATCTTTCTCGGGGTACTGTATCGAATTGATATTTAAACGTAGTTGACCAAAAATACTGCAATGAACAAACCTTACCAATAATATGTATTTTTAAATATATATTGTGTACATTATACATATGTAGTAAATCAGTTGTGTTAGCACCCATAACACAAGCTAATCAACAGCTTTGTCTCGGGGCTAACCGGCCGTGTGTTAAAAGGTGTCCCGATATTATACATACATATATTACCTTAGTAGGTAGTTAAGTAGCAAAAATAAATTCTGTTCACTATACATACAGATTAAATAGAGATATAATACAATAAAGTAGTCTCAACCCGCGGTTACTCCCGCGTTCCGTCTGGGGTTATATCATTCTTTACGGTAATGGTCGTGAAGTTAATAATATTATACATAATTTCAAATGTCAAATTTCTTTAATAGATTTTCAACTTTATTGCTGAAGCATATGGTTCAAAGTCGATTGGGAAATTTTGACAGTTTCCGTAGGTTGATACTTTGAACATAATATTAATATAAGAATATTATATTGAACTTACGAACATAGTGAAACTTCCTTTTAATGTATAAATGCTAGTATGCTGCATACAAAACAAGGAGCTCCGTATAGCCTTTATGCATTTGACAAAGAATATATTATTCTGCGGAACAACTTGGCGGTTTCGCATACGCTCAAGTTTTAAGTTAGCGTGTTCTCGCGTTGACATGTGCTTAGCTTGCAAACTTTGAGCCCGCGGAGACAAATTCTGAGCCATCAGAACTTAGTGCTGTTCTGAGTTTTCTAGATTATTACATTATGTAGAAACTGTGTAATATGCATGGCTCGTATTAAAGTTACAGTTTTTGAGATTTTACTCATCATCAACGTTTTTATTGTTCTACTGCAGGGCATAGGCCCTTTCTCATTCAGAGAAAGAATGAACATTAATCACGATGCTTGCTCAATGGGGATTGGCGAATTTTTGAGTCCAAGTTTTCTCAAAATGTTTTCTTTCACCTTTATTCAGTCATTTTCGTTCAAAATATACTTCAAAAGTATACTATGTAACTAAGAAAATATACATGGTACTTGCCTGAGCTGAAATCGAACCTTCCGATTCGAAGCAACACCAATGACTGATTAAAGGTGAAGGAATACATCTTAAGGAGACCTTGTACTTAAAAGTCTGAAATCAACAACCTGCATTCAGCAAGCGTCGTGATTAACGCTCAATTCTTCTCCTAGTGAGAGGAGGCCTGTGTCCAGCAGTGGGACGGTTAAAAGGCTGATGATCATGTTAGGGTACTAATTTATACAATAATATTTGATTATATCCAGCTGTCCTCCTTTAGGCCAAGAGTAGAATCGAAAGTCATTCCAATAATTTTATTTAGAAGGAAAGTCAATTCCAAGCGAGTTTATTAAAATACCAGACGTGTAAATATGTCCGATGGGGAGGAATGTTTTAATTGCTTTTTTTTTTAATTTTCCCTGAATATTATAATTAAAAAGGGGCTGTCATTTCATTACCACGTGTAATTAATGTGTTGTATAACATTAATAATTATCTGCCTCGCCTTTTTCTATGTTGGGTTCGGCTTCCAGACTTCCCTGATTCAGCTGAGTACCAGTGTTTTACATGGAGCGACTGCCTATTTAACCTCCACAACGGAGTTGCCTGGACAACCTGATACCCATTAGTAATACAGATTATTAGAGTTTCTGGCTTCTGAAAACTAGTAATGCTTGCCAAAGATGTTCAAATGATAGCCGCGACACACCAAGTTAATGTACCTTCCGAAACACGGAGGAATTCGTCATTACAAGTTGGTCACCCATCCACGGACTGATCGCGCCAAGCGTTGCTTAAGCTCATGATCGCTCAATCCGAGCGTCTGATTCTATACCTAAAGCAAAACCACGGGCTTCTCTGTATGTATAACATTTATTTAACGTAATTTCATTTTAAATTTTTAACCGACTTCTAAAAAAGGAGGAGGTTCTCAATTCGGATGTTTCTATTTTTTTTTTTTTATGTTTGTTCGCGCATAACTTCGTCGCTTGCCAACCGATTTGAAAAATTATTTTTTTGTTGGAAAGGGTATACATCCCAAATGGTCCCATAGTCACCAAGTTGGGATCTGATGATGGAATCTTGGCGAAATCAAGGGAACTCCTCAAATATTAAAGGCAACTATATGATGATTTTGGTATTTTCTTCGAGAACTTAACCATTTACAGTCAAAACGTAACATTCGATGAAGTGGAGCTGATGAAGAAGACCAGAAATGGCCAACGGTACTTCATACTCAAATAGATATCACAATGAAGGGCGACTAAAGCAATACAAATAAAAAATAAATAGTTCTTAACAGTTATGTTGAAAATAATATCATCGAAGTAACCTGATGATGATAATGGAGCTGGAAGCTAGGCACCGGAACTCCGTAATTAATCAATGTATCTTAGCCTTGTTTGGGCTTGTTAAAATTGTCATAAGATGCACTTTGGCTATAACGTACTATCGAACAGATCTGATGATGGAATCGGAAGGTGGAAGGGAGTCACGGGAACTTCATAATAAAACAATGTATCGTAGCAGTGTACGGGTTAATTGGGTCGGGTTATAAGTGTATCGCAAGATCACAACTAAAAAAAGTGAAATAAAAAACTTTTTAACTTCATCGTTTGCCAACCGATTTGAAAAAATCATTTTTTGTTGGAATAGTCCTATAGTCACCAAGTCGGGATTTGTTGATGGCATCTTGGTGAAATCGAGGGAACTCTTCAAATTTTATAGGGAAACGTATAGAGAATTTGATATTTTTAAACAATTTTTAGGGTTCCGTACCTCAAAAGGAAAAAACGGAACCCTTATAGGATCACTTTGTTGTCCGTCCGTCCGTCCGTCTGTCAAGACCCTTTTTCTCAGGAACGCGTGGAGGTATGAACCTGAAATTTATATCAATTACTCAGGTCTACTGTCTCTTGAAGCTGTGAAAAAATCAAACTTCTAAGCCAACGCAATCAAAAGATACAGCCGTTTATGCCGCAAATTTTTGACACTTGCAAGGGAATCAAAACCTGCAGGGTGCTTCCCGTGAACTCAGAATCTTGAAATTTGGTACGAAGCAACGTCTTCTAGCATAGATAAAGGAAAAATTACGAAAACCATAAATTTTTAGTTACATCACATAATATTTTTTTTTTTAATAATTTTAAACTTACTACCCATTTCCTCATAAACGCGTAGAGGTATTAAATTGAAATTCATACCAAATACTCAGGTCTATAATACCTTTAAGCTGTAACAAAATCAAACTTCTATGTCAACGCAATCAAAAGAAACAGCAATTTAAGCTGCATATTTTGAAACTCGCAAGTACTCGCAAGGGAATCAAAACCTTTTTTAACTTTTTAGTGCTTTTAGTTTTTTTTGAAGTCGGTTTTATTTTTTTGCAAAAAAATTTTCATTATAACCTTACCTTTGTCCTAAACAGTCGTTATTGTGTTACGTGACTGTTAACTTAAATAAACTCAAACCTGATGTTTTTATTCTGTTTTTATTGCTACCTATTTGTGTTTAGACAGAATATAAAGCTTTAATTAAATTATATTAACATATTTTTCCTACATTGTATATGGGATTCACAGTTGACTTGACAGTAACCTTTAAATAGCTCAAATACAGCCGTTCAGCAATTTGTATAAAAAAGTTATATAATTAAAAATCTTGTAACAAATCGATAAGTTTGTGTAAAATAAGTTGGGCCAAATTCCTTCCAAATCTTACAAGGTAGAAGAAGAAAGAAAGAAAAAAAAAGTGATTATTTGCGAAATTGCTATGAATTGACAATGGAAAACAATATTTTCCTACGAAAAAACGCCATAATAAAATATCACAACATATTAATATTCTCGTGTTTTCGCAAGATGTGCACATCAAATAAAAAAATACATACATATTATAAGCTGCTCATAACAATTGCTAACTTTCGCCAACGTTTTTACCCGCATACCTTGTAATCGTCCTACCTAGTAGCCTACGTATAGCCTTCCTCGACAAATGAGCAATTTAACTCAAGAAAAACACGCGCTTGGTTTTGACGCATACTACCACCTCATGCTTGATAATTCTTTATTTTTCTTTTGTTTTGTACAGACGCCAGCAGGTCACATTTTACCAATCGAATATTAAACCTTTTGAATATTGTGATAAGGTTGAAAACCTATCAATGAAATTTGATAGATTGAGGTAGGTTATGTGCTGGTATCTGTACTATTTTCATTATGTATGCGTCTTCAATTACGCAATTAAAAGTATTTTCTTTCTTTCTTTCATCAACAAAAGTATGTATTTATTTAACCAGACTTGTAGTTATTAAAAAATGTAATTGAACGCGATAATGCGATACAAGCAAACAAACAGACTCTTCAGCTTTATATATATAGAAATATACACCAAAGAGGAAAAGTCAGCTGTTATAAATATCTTTCCATATTGTTTGCTTAACCCTTGATGTTATTATTATTATCTCGTTGAACATGTTGTTCTGTAGGCTGAACGCTGTTTACACATTTAAGCAAACAAGCAAGTATTCGCTTTAATAACAATGTTTATTGTATGTTTCTTGCTAATCTCATCAATATTTAATTTTATCATTTAATATTTACTAGCTTCCTCCAGCGGTTTTATCCGCTTCCAGATAAAAAGTAGCCTATGTTATTTTGATATATCAGATATATTGTGTTTTTTTTAATAGTTTCATAAAAATCTATTAAAAAAAAAACACAATGTGGGAGATGAATGCGTCAAATTGTATATAATTCCATATTTTCTTAATTCAGAAAACCATTCCGGTAGTATGAGGTCGCCTATACAAGGCTAGGAAATTAAAAAATAACTGACATACAGTTAGGTAAGAATCCTGATATAGGGCTGAAGACAACAACAAAAAAAAAAGACAAGAATCTCTCCATCAACTTACCAGCTTGTCCCCTCTGTGTCTTGGCCCTCCTTCCAACCACTGGCGACGCTAAACTGAATGCTCTGTCAGCCCTCGGCAGCTGCAATGTGGTGGGTTGGCTCGGTTCTGAGTGGCGGGCGCAGATTGCTGCTTCTACCACGGAGTCTATGCTGGCTGACCTGGGTAGCTGGCCTGCTGATTCTCGGCTGGAACAACGACCAATTGAGTTTAGTGGATGTTTTCACAAATATAAGGTTGTAAATGTGTTTTAAGGTGGAGATCGGTGGAGATAGAAGAAGGGAAAGCATAACTGTAAATATTTTTTGTTTAATTGAAATTTTGTTTTAGTTTTCTATTGTTTTGCTTTTGTGTGTTTGTTGCGTCAGCTTACGTGATTTGAAACGTGTGCTGCCGTATCTTAGACTGTAGCTTGATCGCATTTTTTATATAAATATACATGATTAATAGGAACTAAATAGATATAAATATAAAGGTATATTTTAATGAGTGAAAAACGTATGTATAAAAGAAACAAATAAAAAAAAATGTTGAAAGTAGATGAAGTTCAATTACTTAGCTGTCCAGAAGTAGAGCAAAATTGTGTGGTCATTACAAGAATGCGAGAAAATTACATATTTTTATTTCCTTATATATTTTCCTGTTTTTCTTGAAAAAATTTTTGACGCGTAATATAATTAAGTTCGTTTTAATTTACGTTCCGTCCTACGCAAACATTAGTCATAATTTACTAAATACAGCTTTGAATCGGGAAATTGTTTGAAACACTCATAACTTGACATGATTACTGCAATAACTTTGTATATGCTAACTTGTAACTTGCACTAACAAAGCCTCAAAGTACCAATCTTTGAGTAAAGTTAGAAGTTTATAAGTTAAACTCTTGAGTCGTGCTTGATTTCGTTGCTGACAGCGTCTGTGTGTGGTTATATTAATATTATGGATGTGTGTGTTTGTTTGTCTCTTATGAAGCGTACTGTTCGTATCGTCTGAGAAAACTTTTACCATATTACATACTATATTTTATGTCAATCTTAAGTTCAATCGTGACAGCATGAAAAAGAAGAATGACTACTCTAATGCTAATATTATAAAGCTAGAATTTGTTTGCTCGTATGTATGTTTGCTTGAACGCACTAAACTCAGGAACTACTGGTCCGATTTGAAAAATTCTTTCACTATAAGATAGCTTATTAATCAAGGAAGGCCAAAGGCTATATATAAAATCCAGGTGAGCGAAGTGGTTCCCACCGGACGCTGGCGATAGTGCAGGCAAAAGGTATAATTTATACAGTTTTCGCTTATAAACTGAAAATCTCGATAATACGACACACAGCTCATCAGGTATAAATTAAAATTAATGATATACTTTTATTATTGGTCTGGAGGCGCCGCGGCGTGGCGGCGTCGCGACGCCCGCGCTGTTTACCGCCCTATTTGCATTTTAATCGAAATAAAACTTTCTTAGGGTTGGTTTGGCTAACATTTTTGTATCAAATTTAGTTAAATGTGAAGTGGTATCATGAGGTGAAGAACACTGGACAGCGGCTATATAATATTGGGCATTTCGCATCAATGTCGTTATAAATATCTACTCGAGGTTTTTCTTGAGAAGGCTGCCGAGGCTGCTGGTTGGCTGTCTTACAGTTACCGCGCACAAAGTTTCAAGAGGAACAAAGATAGTATTCAGCTTGTTAAAAGTGTGAAACTCACTCCCACTGCACCCACAGCGGGACGGGTCATTTGTTGAAATGGGAACATAGGAAAAGAAAACCACACCTAAATTTTCAATTATTATTATGTATAGTACTAGAACATAATAAATGATTTGTCGACGACTCTCGAATTGGCTGACACTTTGTTTTACTCATTCACTAGAAGGAAAGTTTTTGGCAAGCTTTGCCAACCCTATCCATAGGTTAACAGTCAACAGATGTTTTAATAAATATCAACCAAACTAAAACTGAAGAATTTATTAAGAGAAAACTTCAGAACGTAATTATTTACTCCTGTCTTAAGACGTTGCCTTTATAATTACACATTGAAATGCGTTTTATATTTTTCTTTTGTATATATTTTCAAGACAACTACTTATTGTTAACGGATCCGACCTTGTTTCTGCTCTTAATTTTTATATAAACTATGAACTTGCAAAATATGTATAAAATCATCGGCGGGCGCAGTATTATTAAAAGGGATCAAAATTTTCTTTCTATGTCAGGGTTATTACAAAATTACATGGATACCTACTATGAAGCGTAAGTACATATTCGGAAAGTATATTTTGAGGCATTTGGTTGTTAATAAAAAAAATTAAAAAAATACAGAATTCTGTATATTATTGTAAAAATGACAATAAGTAAATAAAATTAGTCACTATGGACTATACATATATATTCGCTGTCCAGTTATTGAATGTAGACGCAATTAGGAACACTTATCCTTACAGAAAACTAGCACAGCTAAATAGAATTACGTCTAGAAGTAATTAATTACTTGTTCCACGCACTTTTCGCTAAGAAATCACATAACCACTGACTGAGCGTTACAAACAGAAAATGTGTGAGAAAGAAAACAAATATCCCACGAAAAACATTAAATGTAAAAAGGTGCCAAGTCTCTCTATGCAATCTTTTCACCGTAAAAAGTTTTGAGATCACATCGTAGCCAGGTCCTGTTCAACTTATTTTGTAATGATAAATCAATATTTACAGACTGTATCAATAGTTTTACTTACATTATAATTATAGCGACTTGGCAATGGGCACAATAAGATACAAACATAGAAACATATTGGAGGAGTTGAAAGTAATTAATTATATTATTAAGCTTAAAACTTTAATATCACAGAAGCTTAAACTCTAACTTTGTCCACATCGAAGATGTAGAGGGGAGAAATAGCCGCGAATCGCTTCGAGAAAAGATGGTACGGCCGTGCCCGCTCTGCTTGAGACTTGGCTGGGGCACTCCCGTGCCCTCAGTTCAACGATACTGTATAAGTCCGTTAAGAACTTAATCTAGTACAAATAATCAGCTTAGCTCAACACTAATTAATTGCCTTTTAGTAAATAGACTTTTATGGACTTGGTTGTTGTAAAAACAATGTGAATGAAAATTAATTCTTTACAGAGATGTAATGTTTGTTCTTTTGTATCGTTGTGTGTACAGGTTAAGTAATATGTAAATGTTTTAATTTACGTTTTTATTTTTGTATGAGACAATTCTATACCTAACTAATCATATATTATATAGCTGAAAATCTATATGATTTTAAATCAAATTTTTATAAGTATCAAAAGCTTAAGCTCTTTGAAGAGCTCGTGGATAAAATAATAAGCAGCACGGGTCAATCGATCATAAGGTTAAGCAATACTTAGCGCGATCGGTCCGTGCATGCCATGACGAGTTCTTCCGTACTTTAGATGGCATGGTTAAATTGTTGGGCTATACTGGCTGTCATTTGTACTGTGTGTCTTTGGCAGGCGTTAGGCTAGTTAGACGCCAGAAATTCTGACAACCAAAAGCCAAACACCAAAAGTTATCGAGTTGCCCAGGTAGCAGGATTGAGGAGATCATATGGGCAGCCGCTACGCGTAAAACACTGTTACTCAGCTGCATCCTGGAAACTGAAAACCGACCCCAACAAAGCTTGGGAAAAGGCTAGGCAGATGATAAAAAGCTAAACTCTTTGCTTTCAATATCAGATGATGTCCATTTCTATTTGTATCTAGTGTTTGTGTTTTATTGTGATAAACATACAGCCTGGTACATACGTATATACCTACATCTATTATGTAATAGGTTATCGGTGTCATTAGCGTGGGATGTACAAAGAGCTGTGAAGGACAGCCTTGGGAGGCGCCACTCATCTGCTTGGATACTGGACGAGGTTATACAGCTGATGGAATCAATTATTTAATAAAGATTAGAATTATTTTAGAAGAGATAGGTATACTGGATGTAAGGGACAGCCCTCCGCAGACTTATAGGGTGCATTCAGCTTCTTATTTTGAATAATATTTTACTGGAATTTATCTCAGGATTTTTTTCTAATTTTTCTTTCTTTGAATGCAAAACGGAGTTTTTTGTATGTGGAACTTATTTTTTTTAATTTAATTTGCTAAAATAAATACAACAATGGATTTTGAAATAATCGTAACGATCGACGCATGAATCAGCTACTAAATTTTTGTGAGGTTTTAACCCAAATCAGTTTTATTGGATTTAACCAGTCATCTAAGTATGGTATACTGAACTCACCCTATCAGTCTGTCCCTTACACATTGTATACAATAATATAGTCAGTTGTCCTTTTATTTTAACCTCTCCGCCTATAAATCTGTCCAGATTTTCTAATCAATTCCTTTTTATATCAACCCTAGATCCTATTGAAACCCTCACTAAAATCGGTTTATCAATAAGTCCCTTTTCCTGAAATATTCCTTTTTCCTGAATTAGGTACCTAGTACCTTTTAAATGACATTTTAAAATTCACGTCCAAACAAAAAAAGAACAAGAATACATCTTCGACAGAATCCTCAGAAGAGCATTTCAAACCTTTTCCATTAGAAAGCTGTTAAAATTGCAACGTTCAAGAATGTGAGCATTGCTCTGAGTTAGCAAACACCATTTTGTATTCCAAAGCGGTTTTGTATAAATGTGTGTAAGGAATAGTGTTGGGACTTTCAGATTTTAACGATAAACGTGTAAATGCCGTTTTGGGGGTAAATGGCCAGTTTGTATCGAAGGTTTAATGTATTGAAAGCGATAAGTTTAATGTCGCATTCTGTAAGCCAAATTATAAATTTTCACTCTCTTTTTTTATATAATATCGGGACACCTTTTCACACACAGTCGGTAAGCCCCTGTGTACACATATACATATATTAATAAATATATATTGTAACACTCAGACCACAGCCAACACACAAAATGTCTGCCGTAAAAAGAAACGTCTGCCGAGAAACGAACCCGGGACCCTCAGCTCTGCAGTCTGGCGTAGTTACCATTGCGCCAACCAATGGATCGTCAAATGCTTAATAAGTTATCTTTTTTTAAAGCTGAAGAAGAGGAAATAAATGCCAAACCCAAACAATGAAATGAAGAAAAAAAACACCATCGAAGTAAAAATAAATAAAAAAAAATCTATAAATACTTTCGCCATAAGAATCAGTCTATAATTTAGAATCCAATCTCAGCAACCAATCAGCTCACTGTCACCCGTCCACAGATAACAAACTAATATCCGTCCGCCATTGAATCTGGGAGATGCTATCAATTTCTTTGTGAAAATATCTTATTACGAGGTTATGGAGTTAGGTACCGTGTTTTTAAAGATAGAAGAAGAGATTTATTTATCACTCTATCACCAAAAAACAACATATTATAAATAACTTCCATTAAACAACGAGGTTGAAATCAAGCTACTGCAATCAGTAAAATTTCCTAATTAGATTTTATTTATTGCTAAAGCATATGGTTCAAAGTTAATTAGGAAAATTTTAAAGTTTCGGGTAACTTGACGTGCTAGCGTCTATAATTGACTAACATAAATGTAAATCGTGGACAACAACCAGTTTGATTATGGAATTGCTCAAAAAATTACATTGCAACTTATTATTTAAGAACACGCATTGTGTACAACCGTTATCAAAGCGCAAGAAGAGAAAACAAGTCTATTTCTAGCTTTAAATTTCTCTTTGATAACAGTATATCTCTGTCCTAAATTCGCCATTTACTACTACAATTTGTGTTAAGCCTATATCTTCCCTCTAAATAAATTAGTTAAAATAAAAGAGCGATTCTTTTCAAAGGTTAAACGATGAAAGAAAATTAAATAAGGTGTAAGAGTTATTTCGTTCCTTATTTTCTAGCCCCGGATATACCGCAGGTTTTGAGGAAAGTGGGCGCGAAAACTCCTGAATTATAATGAAAGATGAGATAGGTACTATTATACACCCTGACTTTATTGTCGTCTTACAAAAGTGGTAAATTACCTCTAGGCGCGATTATATTTTTGTATCATTAACAGTAGTTTGTCGTTTCGGCTGAAAGACGTCCACTGCAGGACCAAGACCTCCCCCAAGGCTCGCCATCTTGTGCGATCTACAGCAACCCGCATCCATTGCTTTCCGGCGATTTTGACTATTATCGTCCGTCCACCTAGTGGGGGGTCTGCCCACGCTGCGTCTTCAGGATCGTGGTCGCTACTCTAGAACTTTATTGCTCCATCGGACATCTGTTCTGGTAGCTATGTGCTCTGCCCATTGCCACTACAGATTTGCGATTCTTTAAGTTATTAATTAATAGTAATTTTGATCATTAATAAATAGGTACATTAGAAATATTAAACACCCTATCAAAAATGTTTACGAATCCAACTGTAGAGTATACATAGCCAGAGCACGAGTCAAGCAGATCATTCCATCTCCATTTTCTATGAGAGAAGCGTGTTCCTAACTACGTCTTGCATCACAATAGTGATTAATATTTTGATTTTTAAATTATTCAATTCTCAAAAATTCTGTTATTTAATTTGCCACCTAAACCAAAAAGTACACCGTCAAATTGAAAAGCTCATGCTTTTTTTGAAGTCAGTTGAAAAGTAAACAATTTCTACATTTACTTTTTTCAATTCCCTTTTTGAAAGCAAGCTAGCAACCTCTCAACGTTAAGAATTAAATAAAATCTCCTTAGAGTAACATTTGCTAATTTCTTCGTTTTTTCTGAGCGAGTTTTTCTACAGGGTGGATTAATTTGCATTCGTAGAATAATTTTAATTAAAAGAATTCGGTACAATTTCCCTGAGGCATCATTATTTCTTGTCTTGTAACAGCTGGAGATGTATATTTCCTCTTGTTTGATGCAACGCAAAGTTAGCAATTTGTTTCTTCTTCGCTTCTAGCCTGAAAAGTTCGAATATTTCAGTGCGCCGATTCTATGACTATTTTGTGTATAAAGACTACAATACTAAGATTTCACTAATGACCCTGTGACTTTATTAACGTAGTTTTTGAGTCACGTAGACATCTAAAACTAACTAAACTAAAATGAAATTGATTTACAGAAAGTAAAAAATATATTTTATATTAGGTATATACATAGAAATGAGTCGTAGTGGCCTATGGTTAAATTAACACCTGTCTCAAAGATAGTACATTTCCAGAGCAGAGGTCTGATCGATCATAAGGTTAAGCAACGCATAGCGCCGTCGACCCGTGGTTGGGTGACCATCTTGTCATGCCGAGTTCTTCCACGTTTTCGGAAGGCACGGTAAATTGATGTGTCCCGTCTATCATTTAAACATTATTGCCAGTTGTTCTTGCCGGTAGTTACAATCCAGAAAATCTAACACCAGTCATACCTAATTGGTATACTCCAGGATGTTAGGTTGCCTAGGCAGTAACCTAGTTGCGGAGGTCACATAAGCTGCCACGCTGTAAAATACTGGTACACTGCAGCAACCAGTTAGACTGGAAGCTGACCCAAACATAGTTGGGAAAAATACTAGGCAGATGACAACAAGATATATATTGATGATGATGATGGCATCCAGGCCGATTGTCGGCTACGGCGGCCGTTCTCATTTATGGAGATCAGCCAGCTGCGCAGGACATATTATAGTGCACAAGTATTCGCGCAGACACAGGTGCACTCTCTATTCCCTCACTCTCATTATCCGATGGGACGGCAATCCGACACGACCGGAGAGAGATCAGGCGCAGGACCGACATTTACGTGCTCTTCGATGCACGGGTGAATCAATCACCAACTTCCAGACTCCAGGCTGCTTTGTGAAAGTTTCTCAAAACCCACAAAGCGATTTCGGCCCGACCCGGGATTCGAACCCGAGACCCCGTGCACAGCAGTCGCGCCTTGCAACCACTAGACCAACGGGGCAGTAATATAACCACGTTACTACCGCATCTCAATGAAGGTGAGTAAGGGTTTAGGAAGTCGTATAAAGTGTATAAGGGCATACAGTTACGAAGTTCGATGGTTGCTGCCTCGAACTTTACTAATTTAGCGCCGATGTATCGCTTGTGAACATTCACTCAGCATGTATTTACTTGTGTGTGGTTTTATCCGAACTTAGATTTATTGGCACGAAATTCTTAGTCCAAGATTCAATATGATATTGTCGAATTTTTCGTAACAATTTATTTGATTATCATCCGTAGCAATAATTTTGCTTAATAGGGTATTTGACTGTGTTTGATTTTGTACAAAATTGTTAACAAAACAAATAAACACACGCACAAGCAACATTTTTCTGAAAACAGCGTCAAAATTGGTTGATAAATGGAGCAGCAATCAACATTTTTTATATTCGCATGATGAAGAGTGGGATCATAGTGGGGACATCTTGCTATCTCTTTTGCACATGCGTGATCAAATAGCGTTGACGTCACAAGCTTGTATGTGCATCCTTTTTCTGTTATTGAACTGTTTGACTTTTGAAAGTTTTATAAATTACTTATTTCTCAACAGATTCCAAAAATTATTTCTGTTTTTGATTTTGTAAAATGTTACTTTTGATATGAATAATTAAAAAAAAAAATAGTCAAATACCCTATTATTGAATCAGGTGTTACTTTGTGGACATCCATTACAATAAACTACTCTCGTCGTCTCGCGGAATTAAAACTACATATTCTTTTCTGACATTTTGCAATTTTGCAGATATGCTACAATTTTTTAGAAAATGCCGATAAAATTTAATGGTTTTATGATGTCGATTGTGTGAATATGAAGTATTCAGAAGATTCTAAAGGTATATAAATAAAGAAATCGAATCCCTGTTTCCCTTGGTCACGCGAGCACGTATGAACGGCTGGACCAATTTCACTTTTTTATTGTCTTCAAATACCGGTTAAGCTGAAGGGACAGGTCTATAAATTAATAAAGATTGTATTATCTGAATAAATAAATTGATTGAAAGATTGATAAATCAATCTTTTGGCCTGTACTTTTGTACAACAAATGTCTGGCCATGGTGCCTCCGCCCAGACGTGGTAGACTGTGTAGACTCAGGAAAAGCTGGCTGGACGTCGTAAGTGGAGGAGAAGGAGCAGGAACGCGGACCCCGGGCCCGAAAGGTTGCAACCGAGATAACGCTCGGATGATGATGATGAGCTAACCATAAAACTTTTGGAACACATTTTGATATAACTATCATGATGTTTGTTTATTGTTTATAGTTTTTAAATTAATTCAATTGATTACGTTACACATTTTGTCAGTCTTTTCAGAAAAAATACCACAGCAATATTAGCCTACCGAAAGCCCACCAAATAATACACTTCTTTCACAAAACAGGTGTAGGTAACTAAGTACGCTATTTTTCAGTGAACCTGGCAGCCTGCCTACTCCCTCGACAAGATGACTCGCGTATGAAACCTTTTCTTTGCTACGACAAAAGAAGAAACTTTGTCTATGCTTTGGACGAGTTCCATATGGCCTTACTTTCATCAACCTTCTTGCTTTCATTGTGAGTGAATTTTGTACGTGTACTGGTTCAAAAGATTTTGGTGAATGTGAAATGGAATTAAATTAGGTATTACTGGTATATTTTTTGTGGTTGGCTGAAATGAGGGATAATTTAAATAAAAAAGACATGTGGGGACTCCAACGACCGTGAAAAGGGTGACAAAATTGAAGGTGAACATGACTTTTACTAAAATCTGTCAAATTTCCTTGATAGATTTTCAACTTTATAGCTGAAGCATATGGTTCAAAGTTGATTGGGAAAATTTTACAGCTTGGGTAGCTTGATGTTCTGAGGTGTGTTGTGTACCTTCCCACAACTAGATAAAAAGTAGCCTTTGTCCTTTCTCAGGCTCTAGGCTATCTGTATACCAAGTTTCATTAAAATCAATTTAGATGGCGTTACTTTCCGATTTTTAACATTAGTAAGGACTGATGATGGCATCCAGGCAAATTGTCGGCTACGGCGGCCATTTTCTTTTATGGAGATCAGCCAGCTGCGCAGGACATATTATAGTGCACAAGCATTCGCGCAGATACAGGTGCACTCTCTATTCCCTCACTCTCATAGTCCGATGGGACGGCAATCCGACACGACCGGAGAGAGATCAGGCGCAGGACCGACATTTACGTGCTCTCCGATGCACGGGTGAATCAATCACCAACTACCAGACTCCAGGCTGCTTTATGAAAGTTTCTCAAAATCCACAAAGCGATTTCGGCCCCACCCGGGATTTGAACCCGAGACCCCGTGCACAGCAGTCGCGCCTTGTGACCACTAGACCAACGAGGCAGTCAGTAAGGACTACTATACGTAGGTAGATACATACATAAAGCTAAAAGTTTTATTTTTTCACATAATATAAATCACAACAATTTTTAACCTGCTAATTAAAGGTCAGAGGTTGACAGATCAACACCGTCCTCAGACGGACACAACTTTACAATTAAGGCTTAAATTGATCACTCACATACACTCAAACGTAAAGAGGCCAGCACATCAAGCTACCTCACACAGACAAATTTTCCCAATTAACTTTGAACCATATGCTTCAGTGATAAAGTTGAAAATCTATTAAGGAAATTTGACAGATTGTAGTAGCTTGATGTGCTGGCATCCGTACGTGTATATTTACCAACACATGCATATTTAAAAGACGGTTTCTGGTTAAACATTGAGTAGGGTTCAATAAATCTCTTTAAAATTATCTGTTTCATTTGGATTGAGGTCGTTGAGTCTTAGCGTATGTTAAATGTTAATTACAGCATTTGCAAAGAGCGTCCGTCGATCTGTTTGTCCTGTTTATCACGTCTCCGAAACGGGTCTTGTGGTTTAGGAAACATTTATTTTGGAAATAGATTGGAGGTTCTACTTAAGGGTTGTATTTAACTTATCAAATGTTATGTAAAATAAAAGTAGGCTGAAAATCACTTCACTTCTTGAGGAAAAAAAATCCAAAGGTCAGCCCCAAAAACGCGCCGCTCTCCACTACTTCCTATGTACTATCGCTAGAAATAAGAAATGATGGAACAAACTCTTAAGCAAGAAGGGCTAGTTCCCCATAAAAATAAATGATGTTTGTTAAAAGATGTATGACATTCTCCCACTAAAGCCTAAGAGCGTAACACGGATTACGCTGGATGCCTATGAATAGTTTGGTATGAAAAGATGTCCGCGTAGACTAGCATTTATATTAGCAGACTAGCAGACCCGACAGATATGTTTGAGTTTGTAATGAAAACAAATCTGAGCAAATTTCTTGTTAGTCACGGATATTTAATTTTGTCATTATCTGGCTAGCTTTTTCGTATATTTCGTGAAGTCTTCTTTAATTATCATCATCAACCTTTTTATCGTCCCACTAATGGGCGTGGGTCTCCTCTCATACGGAGCGCTTATCACCATCATCATCATCAGCCTTTTTATCACTGCTGGGCACAGACCTCGTCTCACAGGTACTGGGAAGGATTGAGCGTTAATCACCACGCTTGCTCAATGCGAGTTCGAGATTGCAGACTTTAAAGTTCAGGTTTCCTCGAGATATTTTACCTTTAATCAGTCATTGATGTCCAACATATACTAGACAGTACAATTAACTTAGAACAGTCGCATTAGTCGCCTGACCCGGTATCGAACCCGCATACTTGATAGGAACTGTAAACCTCAGAAATCTAGTAACGTCAATATGATTCTCTAGTATTCAAGAAGTTTCTAAACACAGAGACAGCCATACTTGCCTGTCGCATTGTTGGACTATATTGCGTTCTATATTAAAATAGTTGAACAGAAATTGCTACGGTATAGTTCAGTCGAGATGCACAGTTTGATTTATGCATTGCACATATTCCGTGTTGTGCATAGTTGGGTAAACAAACAACCTAAGGAATGCGGAATTTCTTACACAAAAATTTGCTTGTATGTATAACCTTTAATACAGACTACAACTGTAAAATTTTCCCAATTAAAGAACCATATTATGCTTTAGCGATGACATTGAAAATCTATTAAAGAAATTTGACGGATTGTAGTAGGTACCTTGATGTACTGACGTCTCAGGTACTATACAACATAATTATCGATGCTACTTATTAAAGTTTGTTTCATTTTAATGCAATTCCCGTTGTCAATAAATATGTTTTGTTCTCGACGAAATAACAGTATTCACCAAGAAATACTATCTCCAATTGCAATTAAAATAAAAAAAAACAAAATTGTTTCTTTTTTCAATTAGGCTGATAAATCAGCACCTTTCGCACGTCAACAAAAGGCAGCCCACAAAGCGACCACCATTCATCACTTCCTGTGTTTTTGATAAAAAGAAAATGTGACGCAAGCATCTCCTTAGCTATGTTTTTCTTTTAAAGCAATCCTTGTACTGTTTATACAGTACAATGATTGCTTTAAAACGGACCATGGATTGTCGAACCGATGCATAGAACAATATAATTTGTAAAGATAAAATAAAAAAATAGTGCTATTTTTTATAAAATTGTTCGCATTATTTATTCACGCAGCCAAACATTTCTTTAAGTTATTAAAAAGAAGTTCTTTATTATTTAATTTTATCTTCACATATCGATAGTGTTTCATAATCCGGCTCGACCCTCCACGGGATTAAAACGACCAAAATGTAACCCTGTATAATTCAAATTCCAAGGCTTTAGAGGTAAAAATCTCAAACAGATTTACACCCAATCACATGAGTCATACATACATACATTCTCACTGTAATATCCGGATTGGCAGAACACGTTGATTCCATTGCCTGATGTCCCGGCCCCGTACTCCAAATTCTATAACAACCAGCTTATTCTAGACGAAATTGAAAAAGTTCCCGCCAAAATCACTGTCATTGCCAGTAAAGTGTTCCAAGTTTAAATTGCATTTGGAATCTGTGGACGGTTTTAGCAGGTGCATCAAGGAACTCAAAATTTTAGATTTAAATGTAATATGTAGGTTCTGAAGCTCGATGGTATCGTTTATTATGTAAAATTTGGTTATTATTTATCCTAAGAGAACACATACACCTAGTATTGTATCCACGAATAGTACAAAAAAACGAATGATTAGAATAACCCGTAAATTTGAAAATTCTTGATGTTCTAGGTTTGAGGTTTAAAAGATTCAGTTTTTATTTGCTATAACATCGAATTTTCAAAATAAACAATAAGACATTTAATAGACAGTAAAATTGCATAAGTATGTCCAAAAAAGACAGCAAAAGGCTGGATCTGAAGATGAATTCATTATTCAAAGCTAAATTTAGCGACATAGAATCATGTAGACAGTATTATTATTTTTCTAACATCCCGCAGTTATACATACATACAATAAGTACATAAGTTGTATTTATTTAAACTTTTTCTGACAATTTTCCATGGCATCATCTCCCGAGCCTTTTTCCCAACTATGTTGGGGTCGGCTTCCAGTCTAACCGGATTCAGCTGAGTACCAGTGTTTTACAAGGAGCGACTGCCTATCTGACCCCCTCAACCCAGTTACCCAGGCAACCCAACACCACTTGGTTAGACTGGCGTCAAACTTACTGGCTTCTGACTACCCGTAACGACTGCCAAGGATTTTCAATGACAGCCGGGACCTACAGTTTAACGTGCCATCCGAAACACAGTCATTGGTGTCCAAGATATACTTAGAAAGTACATACAAACTTAGAAAAGTTGCATTGGTACTTGCCCGACCTGGAATCGAACCCACGCCCTCGTACTTGAGAGGTTGGCTCTTTAACCACTAGGCCACCACGACTATTCAATTTTCCACGGCATATAAGCATGAAATTCCCTCAAATAATTTTAAGGCCACATTTCCGAAACTCCGTTCATAACCTACCAATATTCAAGCCTCCGAAGTTCTTCAACCCCATATTAGAAGGATGACTCTGAAATTTTAAGTTGATGTACGAAGTCGACTTCTGCCGAAGAATGATTGATTAACTTCATACAACTTTGTTATGTCAGTAAATGTGTGTCGATTGGGAAACGACGGTGTTTCTATCGTCGAAAAATAGACACTGACCTGCTTTTTTTATTAAAAAAGAACAAAAATTTAAAATCGGTATTTCTGTTCTAATATTATACAGCTCACGAGTTTCTTTATTTGCTTGTTTTTTTTTTAAATAGGACTGTTCATACAAACATACTTTTAAGCGCGTTAAAGTTTATTTCACTTTTATGTTAATATAAAATTATGTTTTGTTAAATAAGTTGTTACGGAGTATTCTGATGGAGTTGTCTTTCCATTTTATTAAAACTCATAATGTAAATCAATTACTATATCGGGATACCTTTTTCACACACTATCGGTTGGCCCCATGGTAAGCTATTGATTAGCTTGTAGTAGCATGTAGTCGTGACCGTGGCGTGCTGAGCACTTTTTGGCTTGTCATCTATACGTGATCAAGGCGGTCAAAAGGCCGCGGGTTTGTGGGCGGTGAGTGTGGGTAGCTCATCGTCCGTACGTCTAAGGACGACAGGCCCGTGTCGGCGGCGCGTTCTGTTCCACGCGCTCCTCGAAGAGATGTCAGCAACACGGGAGGGGCCCATAAAGGGCCAGGGTCTGCTTGGGCTGCGGGTTGTTCGTAAGAGATACCGCGGCCCTGGCACACAGGGACCTCCAGAAGGAACATAGTGGGTTTTAGTCAGTAAGAGTCTGACACTCCCTCCAGCTGCACCCTCAGCGGGAGGGGTCATTTGATGATTTCCCACGAAAAAAAAAAAAAAAATGCTGTCAAAAGGTTAAGTTAACATGTGTATTTAACATTTCCGTTTATTTTTTTTTTAGTTAACACACTGAATTACTTTTTTTCTGCCTAACTAATCACTTTGAAGCGACTTTAAATTAAAAGCTTAAAGAAGTTTTTACTTAGCAACCTTTTTCTTAGAATTGCGACAGAAATGCAGACTGCAGTTGACCTGCATTTAAACGTAGGGAATTTCTTGGTTCCACCGCAGTTGCAAGGAAAGTAACTTAAATTAAAAGAAAGCTAAGCTCAGTTCAACACAAGGAACATAGCGAAATTAATTATACTTAGCGTAAGGACTTGCTGTTGTTAAATAGTCATTTTAGAATAACAAAAAATATGTAGAACGAATTCATTGGCAATATATTTCATATTCCTTGCAAGTTTATAATGTGATTAATATACTATATAAAATATTAATATACTATATACAGTACTGAAATATTGACCAGGAAAATTTTACCAATCACACTGGCCAATTTTGAGGTTCCGTGTTTGACTGATGCTATAGAGGCCTGGAAAATCGCCTGCCCGAATACCGATATCCCCGCTAACCCATCCTTCCAGAGACAGTGGGATGAGCCGCTCTGCAGAGTAATTCGGAAAGAATTAGTTGAAACATCCAATACTCCTGCTGAGCGAGCGCGCCTGCTGGCTGTGGGGGAATGGGAGTCGGGTCTTTGGCTTCACGCACTTCCGTCGTCAAACATCGGCACCATGTTTGATGACACCACTTTCAGACTCGCCGTGTGCCTGCGTCTGGGTGCCCCATGTTGCTCCCCTCATCGCTGCCCCTGTGGTGAAGCTGTCAGCGGCCTCGGGCACCACGGCCTGTCGTGCAGCCGAAGTGCGGGCCGCATAGCTCGTCATTCGAACATCAATGGCATCATCCGTCGTGCTCTTGTCGCCGTAGGCGTACCAGCTGTATTAGAACCAAATGGCTTGGTACGCGACGATGGTAAGAGACCAGACGGTATGTCATTATTTCCTTGGAAGATGGGTAGGTCTTTAGTGTGGGACGCAACCTGCGTCGACACTCTGGCGCCTTCCCACCTTGCTGGGACGGCGTGTTGTGCTGGCTCTGCCGCTTCGGAAGCCGAAAACCTCAAACGGCGCAAATATAGTACCCTAATAGGCAACTATACCTTTGAGCCGTTTGGGGTTGAAACTCTGGGGCCGTGGGGTCCGAGTGCACACCTCCTTTTTAAGGATATTTCCAAGAGACTCGCTGACACTTCCCGCGACCCAAGGGCTGGCTTTTATTTCGGCCAACGATTAAGCATTGCCATACAACGTGGCAATGCTGCCAGCCTTTTGGGTACACTACCGGCGGGCAGCGATGATAAAGAATTTTTTGACGCCATTTATTAATAAGGTTTTTTTTTTTTTACTTGTATATATTAATTTATATTTTATTTGTAAATATATTGTAAATATTTATGTGAATAAAAATACTATATAAAAAGGAAAGATTTCATTCTTTGTTTGTTTGGATTCAATAGGCTCCGAAACTACAGACTGATTTTAAAAATTCTTTTAGTGTTGGGTAGCTACACTATCCCTGGTGAACATAGTTTATTTTTTACCCGGTTTTGGGAAGAAGTTCCCTGAGAACACGGGAGAAACCGCGAGTAATTGCTAGTTATAACTAAACAAATACTTAATTTATATTGTCACTTAGTAAAAGGCAGAAAAGAAAACCATTTTCAAATGAAGCTAGAATTCTTTTTATTATTAAGTAGTATTGTTGGGAATTCGGTTGCGTGTAGATTTCTTTATTAAAAAAAAATCCCTTAATAAATTATATTTTTTTATCAAGTTGCATTTCAAATAATATTTTTTTGAGTACCTAACTTATAATCATGAAATAATGTTAAACTAAAACTAACGCACTGTATACTGTAATATGTATTGTATAGACGCCAGCACATCAAGCATACTACTACAATCTGTCAAATTTCCTTAATAAATTTTCAACTTTATCGCTGAAGCATTAGGTTCAAAGTATATTGAGAAAATTTTACAGTTACGGATAGCTTGATGTGCTGGCGTCTGTACCTATATCTTATATCCAGTATTAAATTCTTGTCTATCCTCATTATTTCACCACCCTACAAAGAATATCTTACAGATAATATGAGATGGTCACCGTGTAGGTAGGTCTAGCCATAAGGCTCTATTGTGACAAGGTAACCCGAGCTTCGGATATCCTGTAGTGAAACAATAGTAGCTCTGATAAACAGGTCAGCTTCTAACGGTCTAATGGGGATGACGTCACCGCCACGTGTTCCCCATTGACCTTCTGTCACCATTATCGGGTAATCGTCTTAAGGAAAATGGATTGGATGTTGTTATTAATGTTCGTATTCTATTATGTGGGGGGAAAGAATTTTATTGGTGTTTTTTTTTAAATAATTTGAGTTTCGAACGCTCGAACTGCAGGCTTAGCATTTTATATCTATTCTGTCAAGAAAAGATAAAGCTCTTTCTGTCAATGTCAACATGTCTTCTGCCCGAGTATGGCGCAACCTGTCTACTCGCATATAATCACTTGTAGCCTCAATCGAAGAAAAGAAAAATTACTTCAAAAAATGTCAAAAGAAATCTTACGTCAATCTGTCACTTTTCTGTCATTATATCCAATCTCCGGTAAATAAAACTTGTTTCTACGGTTACCATGCTAAGCCTGCTGCAGACGTGAAGCAGCTTTGACTACGCGCCACGTATGAAAAAGTATTAAATGGTACATAGAAATGTCCTAGGTACAGTTGCAAGCACATCGAGCTTCAGTAATCTGTCAACTTTCCTTAGTGGATTTTCAACCTTATCGCTGAAGTTCCGGGTAGCCTGTATGCTGGCGTCTGTACAATAGTTTAGAAGATGAAGTAACGAGAGTAGCACAAGAAGCTACTACAATCTGACAATTTTCGTTTATAGATTTTCTAATTTATCGCTGAGTTACTTATATGATGGTAATTGTTCATTCCATTGTTGCCATTATGTGCGGCGCTTTATGTAAAAAAGTATCAAGTGCACAGGTGGGAGAGGTTCATAGATAACTAAGTTGTATTGAATATTATATCTAACACATTTTTTTACAAATCGGTCTAGTAATTCTTTAGAAAGGCGCATTCAAACAAACAAATAAATAAACTCTAAGCCTTATAATATTAGTATGAATGTACAGACGACAGCACATCAACCTAACTCAATCTGTCAAATTACTTATCGCCAAAGTATATAGTTCAAAGTTGATTGGGAATATTTGTTACTTTCGGGTAGGTTGACCTGCAGGCGTCTGTACTAGTCTCTCCACATACACACAAAGCGACCATAAAACTTATTTACATAAACATAACTTGAACTACAAGATAGAAATCGACCTTGACCGCCATAGATGCGTTGGATGGATAAATTTCTAACTGACCTTGGTATGCATTTTCCTCATACTAGTCTCTTTTAAGTAATAAAGTCTTAAAAGCTTTTGATATCAGATGCTTGTTAAAGAAAATGAACTTTTTTGCATAGAGGATGTAAATATGTACTCGTTAATAAGCAAGTCGTGGTGGCCTAGTGCTTAAAGCACCAGCCTTTCTAGCACGAGTGCGCGGGTTCGATTCCAGGTCAGGCAAGTACCAATGTAACTTTACCAAGTTATATGTACTTTCTAAGTATGTCTTGGACACAACGACTGATTAAGGGTGAAGGAAAACATCTCGAAGAAACCTGGACTATAAAGTCTGAAATCACCAAACCGCATTGAGCAAGCGAGGTGATTAACGCTCAATCCTTCTCAGTGGGAGAGGAGGCCTGTACCCAGCGACGATAAAATGGGACGATAAAAAGGCTGATGATGATAATTATGTATAAAAGTATAATTCCCAACCAAACATGTCCAAAAATTGCGAATAATTACGAGACAGCTGTTGAATTAAACGCATTAACTTATTAAACACATAATGTAAATTAATCAGATCCATGGATCAGATCCCTAAAGCAGTGTGCGGCCATGTGTTTAACACGAGCTGACGTCACGCCGGCACGGACGCATCCGACGCCGCTTGCAGTGACGCGGACACGAGCTATGTCCAATACTTGTCAGTATACCCTAAATGTTGTACGTGTACGTTGAAATAGAATATTGTTAGGCAATCTAGATGGGAATTCCTGGTGTTTTAATCGATTGTATGCTTTATAGTTTTATGTGGTTTGTATGCTTTGTAGAAATTGATTATTCAAAGTAGGCTCAAAATCAGCTCTTTTCGAGGATCAATTTTACAAAGGACGGCCCCTCATCACTTCTCCCATGTGTTATTGATGGGAAAATAGAATGGTGGAACAAACTTCCCAGCGAATTGATGTACAGACGCCAGCACATCAACCTACCCGAAACTGTAAATTTTTCAGATCAACTTTGAACCATATCCTTCAGCGCTAAAGTTGAAAATCTATTAAAGTAATTTAACAGATTGCAGTAGCTTGATATGCTGGCGTCTGTATAATTGATGTCAACTAATATTATAAAGAGGATAGATTTGATTGTTTTGATTGAACAGGCTCCGAAAGTACTTGATCGATTTGAAAAATTCACTCTTGGGAAGCTACACTAACCCCAGTAAAAAGGCTATGTTTTATTCGGGTACGGGAAGAAATTCCCTGGGACGTGGGAGAAACCGCAAGTAGCTACTAGTTATCAAATAACCAATTACTCGTATAGTAAACAGGTCTTCAGTAAGTATAGAAATTAAATAAGTAAAGAGGTTGACAATAGTAATAGCAATTCTGTCTAAAAACATTTAAGAGCTCATAAAATTCCAAAATTAAACATTTTGCGTCTATCAATAGCTCATTATAAGGCATGTAACACACAGTCGTGACTAGTCACGCGGCTAATGTCAGTTGACGGCGCGTTGCCACCGACGCGTCGTCTTCAATCAAGCCGACACGAGGGTGCGAGGTAACTCAATATATTAACAGCCTAAATAACGTTTTGAGAACGAATGTGTGGGTAGATACTGAAAAATTTGGATGGGAATTCCTTTTAAATTGTGTTTTAATTTGTATTTGAATGTTACACTTTTTTTACTTAGAGGGGCTCATGGCTAAGTAATAGATTCACGGGTCAATCGTCGTAAGTCCGAGGATCGGTGACCATCTTATCATTACGAGTTTTTATATAAGGTGCTATATAAAAATATCTGCCACGGCTTTATAAGAGGTAGTATTGTGTTTATACATTACAATAGTGAAGATAAATTAGATATTATTTGACATATTTTTTTATTCATCGAGTAAAATGTACATACGTATAAATTGTGAAACACGTTATGCAGAGTAGAGTCAATGTTACATTGAATTAACTGCTCCGGGGTACGAAAGTTCTTCACTATGGTAATCTATAAACACAATACTACCTCCCATTATATTATGTCGCTGAAGAACTTTTCGTAAGTTATTGATTACCCAATGAACTAAGCGTCATTTAGTCTCCTCGTTAAAATACAGTGAAAGGCGGACATTTATGGGGGCGTTCTTTTATAAAGTTGACCTTCAAAAAGTGCTGATTTTCAGCCTACGTTGAACAAATGACTTTTTGTCCTTTTTATAAAAAAGGTTAAATGTTATGTCATTAGCTTCTCAATAGGCGGATCCCACACGACGAAGGTCACAATTTTTTTCATGTACAAGGTAGTATTTATGTACAGACGCCAGCACATCAGGCTACTAAAATCTGTGAAACTTCCTTAATAGATTTTCAACTTTATTGCTGAAGCATATGGTGCAAAGTCGGTTGGGAAAATTTGAAAGTTTCTGATAGTCTGTACGTCTTTATTATATCATTATGGAACAAACGCTTACTAAGAATGGACGAGATTATTATCAAGAGCATAAACGATTCAAGTACATAAGTTAATTATTATTGATAAACTAAAGAACTAAAGATTACAAAACACTTCGCCGATTACATGAGTGATGCCAACAACAAAATAGATTTAACAAATCTAAGAATTTGACAACATGCGATCACAGATGCGCTCATGTTTCGTGGCAGTGTGAGATCCGCCTTAGCAATATATTAAAACAAATGGGACAGTTAGCCCATTTGCGAGTGTAACAGCTACAGGGAAGTGCAGGCGACGCCAGGTGTACGACACTTGGCAAGCAGCCACCTTGAAATGGGAAAGTAAGTAGGTACTTCTGTCTATGAAATGTGGGTTCTGATTGTTTTAGTTTTTTTTGAGTAATGGGCAAATATTATTTTTTGTTTGCATAATTATTGAAGATTAAGGGCCAGTTTCACCGGTTACGGATAGCTACTATCTACCAGATAAATTCAAAAATGGAACAGAATATGTATGAAATTATCTGCCCAATAAACTATCTGGATCTTATCAGCAATCGGTGAAACTGGCCCTTATTCTCACAAGTCTTGGTGACCTAGTTGTTAAAGCACGGGCCTCTCAAGTAAGACTGTGCGGGTTCGATTTCAGGCCAGGAAAGTGTCATTGCAACTTTTATAAGTTATATGTACTTTCTAAGTATATATTTTACACCAATGACTGGTAAAAGGTTCACCTTTTACGACATTTGGAGAAAACTTGGACTAGAAAGTCTGCAATCACCAAACTGCAGTCAGCAAACTTAGTGATTGACCCTCAATCCTTCTCTGAATGCGAATAGGCCTATGTTCAGTAGTGGGAAGACAAAAAGGCTCCCAAACTCTTCAGCTCTATGTATATATTTTATATAGCTTGTTTGCATAGATAATTCAAAAAAATACTCATTATATTTACTGTTACATTTCTTTACAAATCTTTATTTTATTTTCTTCTCCGAAGCAATAAAGCGCACGTTTCAAGCTTACTCTAAACAGAATCACGAACTTCCAATTCCGAGCTACATCGTCGTAGCACTATTGTTAACGTTGGACGCGTAGCACGTAGCACCGTAGCCACGTAGTAGCGTTGCTACGAATAAATAGGCAACATTAATCGTAGAGGCTAAATGCGACCAGTGGGACTAAGAAACTGGTGTATTGACAATGATATAGTGCCTTCTAGGCCTTATTTATACTTTAGCGGCTATATCAACACGTCATTTTTCATTGATAAAGTATTGTTCGATATTTTTATATGTTAAGCATGATGTCAATTCTGTGTACCAATTTTCCTTATAAAATAATTTTTATGTTGACTGTGAACATATTGGGACTTGCCAAGTGTGATCTGCTATACTTTTCAACTACCTACTCACATTTTTGTTCATATATTAAGTCATTTGAGTAAAAATAAATAAATTATAATAATATAATTATATAAAATAATAAATTAAAATAATATAAAAAGTCGTGGTGGCCTAGTGGTTAAAGAGCCAACCTCTCAAGTGTGAGGGCGTGGGTTCGATTCCAGGTCGGGCAAGTACCAATGCAACTTTTCTAAGTTTGTATGTACTTTCTAAGTATATCTTGGACACCAATGACTGTGTTTCGGATGGCACGTTAAACTGTAGGTCCCGGCTGTCATTGAACATCCTTGGCAGTCGTTACGGGTAGTCAAAGGCCAGTAAGTCTGACACCAGTCTAGGGGTATTGGGTTGCCCAGGTAACTGGGTTGAGGAGGTCAGATAGGCAGTCGCTCTTTGTAAAAACACTGGTACTCAGCCGAAGCCGGTTAGACTGGAAGCCGACCCCAACATAGTTGGGAAAAGGCTCGGGAGATGATGATGATATTAAGTCATTTGAGAGGCTGGCTCTCAAATGTGCAAGTTCGATTCCAAGTCATTCAAGTACCAACAACGCAACTTTTCAAGTTATAATTATATACTTTCTAAGTTTTTCGTGAACATCAATGACTGATTGAAGGTGAAGGAAAACGTGTCGAGGAAATATGAAATATAACGTCTCAAATCGCAAACCCACACTGAGCAAGTGTGGTGATTAATCCTTCTAAGTGAGAGAGGAGGCTTGTGCCCAGCAGTAGGACGATAAAAGGCTTATGATGGTAGCCTATTTATACGCGCTTTCCATGATCATAATTGCAACATTAGAGGCATATTTTAACAGCTGAAAATCGCACCTATTGTGTTAAAAAGTTCCTTTAAAATAAACATTTAAAAAAATCTCCTACCCTATCCAAGTTTGTAGTGAGAACTAATAACCTCTCACCCGCTCGGCAGCAGAGGAAACGTTTGGCTTGTCAGGACTTGTCACATAATTTACCAAGTCAACACGACCGCACTCCTGATTAAGCGAGGGTGTTAATGTGTGCCGTTGTGTGTGTGTGCGTTGGACTTGCAAATTGGGTATTTGACTGCGAACTTGGAGTAAATATCTTTCTTGTTATAAAAATCTTTAGTTTATTACATTATAATATGACGACGCTGATGGTACAATTGTTACCACGCCGGACTGCCAAGCTGAGGGTCTGGGGTTCGATTCCTGCCACGACCGACATCTATGTGAGGAGCATGCTTGTTGACTGTCGTCTGGGTGCTATAATGTGTATTTTTAAATATACATACATGTGTAAAGTATATGTAGTTTATCAGTTGTGTCAGCACCCATAACACAAGCTAATCAATAGCTTAGGACTAACTGACCGTGTGTGAAAAAGGTGTCCCGATATATTAATATTATTTTTACACTTATATCAAAAATGTAATATTTAAGATGTTTAAATGATTGTTACATGCGCCATTTTAACATAGCACTAGCAGAGAAGTACATAGCAGACAAATAACGTGACACGTAATTTATATATGTATGTACTCGTACATTACGATGACACTTATGTATATTATAATTATTTTAACTGTACAAATGAACACGCTAATACCATTTATAAATTGTTGAACTAGAAGACTCAATTGCTAGCATTGATAGGAGTGTTTCTATTCCATACACAGATGCAGTTAGTATTTTAAGGCGACGCATGTGTGAACCATTGAGGCGATCTGCGACAAAGTGAGGGCAGAGTACTATAAGTCATTCAGCTGACCATTTTCAGAGGGACTAAATGCAATAAACTTTATTTTTGGAAACACTTTTGCACGTAAGTAACTGCACGATCTCACATTAATTTCATTTAAGTCACTTTTAGAGATAAAAGGTTTTTACATTTTGTTAAAAGCACTGATGTTCTCACTTATATTTTTTTTGGCGCATTGATTTATTGATATAATTGTAAGATTTTTTTACTTGTTGTTTGATTTTTGTTGAAATTGATAAACTAAACAAGAAAAAATATATAAATTATTGTCTTAATATACATATATTGAATAAATCCAGCCCAGGCATCTAGTCCATTATATTTTGGATTACAACACCATCAACAGACCAAATTAAATACCAATACCAGTAGTAATTTAATGTAATTCTAATTATACAGTATAAGTAGAACCCCTGAATAGATTTTCCGACCCACACTAATGATGTGGGTACAAGACTACTTGGCGGGCGGAGTCACAGGGCATTTCTAGTTAGTTACGTAATCCCAGTTATTTTTAGCATTCATGAAACATACTATTCATATTTTCATGACATTTTCATAATTATGCTGCGTGACCGAGATTAATTTAGTTTGAGTGTGAATAAGTTGAGAGTTTTTGAATTTTATTCGTTATGATTTATTCATTTTCATATATGTATTTATCATTATGTATCTTTTTTTTCTCGTGGGAAATCATCAAATGACCCCTCCCGCTGAGGGTGCAGCTGTAAGGAGTGTCAGACTCTTACTGTCTAAAACCCACTATGTTCCTTCTGGAGTTCCTTGTGTGCCAGGGCTACTGTATCTCTTACGAACAACCCGCAGCCCAGGCAGACCCTGGCCCTAAGGGGCCCTTCCTGTGTTGCTGACATATCATCGAGTAGTGCGCTTTGCGTTTAGAAACCATATGCGTAAAATAATCATGAAAATTGGCTAAAACTAAACGTAGTTTTTCTTAGCAGTTTTTTAAATATATTTTTGGTATTATCAAAAAGATATCTCAAATATTGCTTAAGAATTTATCGAAAAGTAAGAGCAAAAAGTGTTTGACTATCATTTGCATGTTCTATGTACTGATATTATGTATTCAGTGTTCGCAATACCACGTGACTAGCATTCTAGTTATTTTCAAACAGAATAGATCAGTATTATTTTAAATCTAAACATCAAACGTATAATATATAAAATTTTGGCGACGCTGTCGGCGCAGTGGTCAGCCACGGTGGACTGCCGAGCTGAGGGTCCCAGGCTCGAGTCCCGGTATTGAACATTTGTGTGATTTGGTTGTTGTAATACGTATTGAAAATGACATATTATGTAAAGTAGGTATATGTAGCCTATCAGTTGTGTTGGCACCCATAACACAAGCTTATCAATAGCTTACCTTGGGTTAACCGACCGTGTGTAAAAGGTGTCCCGATATACATATTATACTTTACTATTAGGTATATACCAGTTTGTACTGTTTTTAATTATCAAGCTCTCCTAAATTGTTAAAAAGGATGTTAGCTGTGAGATGACGGCAGATAGAAGAGTGTGGAAGAAGAAAACATGCTGCGTCGACCCCAAATAAAAGGTATAAGAGCAGGAGGATGATGATGATGAAATTAAGCTCTCTTCTGAGAGAATACTGGAATTATTTCAAGGGAGTACGGATAATAGAGCATAGCTTTTACCTGACTCCGCTTACGGGCTAAGCCATAAAAGATTAAGGCGATTGTAGCATGAGAATTGCATTGCAGTTGTAACAAGGAACCATTAAAATATAAAGGGATGTTTGTCTGTTTTAAATTTAGTAAAAAGAAGATACGATTTTTGCTCTTAATGATGTAGTGCTGCTTTTTTTAAGAATGCAAAGGCTTCTAATATGGTGGCATCCAGGCCGATTGTCGACTACGGCAGCCGTTCTCTTTTATGGAGATCAGCCAGCTGGCAGGACATATTATAGTGCACAAGCATTCGCGCAGATACAGGTGCAGTCTCTATTCCCTCACTCTCATAGTCCGATGGGACGGCAATCCGACACGACCGGAGAGAGATCAGGCGCAAGACCGACATTTACGTGCTCTCCGATGCACGGGTGAATCAATCACCATCTTCCAGACTCCGGGCTGCTTTATGAAAGTTTCTCAAAACCCACAAAGCGATTTCGGCCCGACTCGGGGATTCGAACCCGAGACCTCGTGAACAGCAGTCGCGCCTTGCAACCACTAGACCAACGAGGCAGTCAAAATGTCTGTTACTATAAATATTTTTATTTATATAAAACACTTCATATAATTATAATTCCATGAACAAATCGCTTTTACAATTTTGCTAAGTGAAAACATGCATTGTACAGTCGGCTTCATCCATAATAGATATCTATAGCTGCCTACTTTCTGACAAAATCAGCCGTGCAAATAAATGGCGCAAACAAGTTATATACGACTCATTTCTCTTACATCGGCAAATAACATATTGCTGTGTCTACAGACTTTTTGTTACTGTCACAGTATATTATAAAAGTAGTACTTACGTAAATATTCTGTCGTACCTGACTTATGTCGGCAAAATGTAGGGTAAGCATAATCTGTTATGTCTAGACTTTACGGATTATAAGGGATACCTGAAATGTCTTATGAATGACGACCAGATGGCGTGGTGGTTAGTGAACCTGCCTGCCACGCTATAGGTCGCAGGTTCGATTCCCGCATAAGTCAAACATTTGTGTGCATGAACATGGGTGTTTGACTTGGTCTGGGTGTTTCTATGTATAATATATATGTATTTACAAAATAAAAGTATATAAATAAGTTTATCAGTTGTCTAGTACCCATAGTACAAGATCTGCTTAGTTTGGGATTAGATGACGTTGTGTGAATTTGTGAGGGATATTATATGAGGGATATATTAATGAGATGGGTTTAGGAAAACTAGTTTATTTCTTATTATATAATGTTAAACTGTAGGTCCCGACTGAACATCCTTAGCAGTCGTTACTGGTAGAAGCCAGTAAGTCTGACGCCGGTCTAACCAGGGGGTATTGGATTGCCCGGGTAACTGGGTTGAGGAGGTCAGCAGTCGCTCCTTGTAAAACACTGGTACTCAGCTGAATCCGGTTAGACTGGAAGCCGACATATTTGGGGAAAGGTTCGGGAGATGATGATATAAATTATAAAATTGAAAACTATCAAGGAAATTTGACAGATCGTAGTAGCTTGATATGCTGAAGTCTGTACAATAAACTGTTAAATAAATATTTATTTATACATAAAACGTCCTTAATCTTTTATCAATATAAACAGAATTCCGTTGTATTTTGAATGGTTGGTTTGGAGATTTTTTTTCCCCGCAAAATGAGGTCATTGTTACTCACCGCTCCCAACTGAGTCTCCGAGGCGTGTCAATAGCTATGTCCTCAGGGGTTCCCCGGACTCCCTGCGTCAGTAGCCTGGCGAGACGGGACCCTGTGCTCGTGCTACTCGTGCTGGATACTGAGCCTCGGGGTGTGGGTACTCTGCAACAAATAAAGTAACATTTAATCGGGATAGTTAGTAATACAAAAGTAACCTACTAGAACATCATCTGCCTAGTTTTTACGCAGCTATATTAACCCGGACGCAACTAAGTACCAGTACTGTATGAAGGCCTATCTGACGTCCTCTACCCAGTTAACTAGGCAGCCCGATACACTTAGTAAGACTGGTTGTCAGACTTTCCTTCCGAAACACGGAAGAATCCGTCTTTACAACCTTAATAAATGGCACTATCTTTTCTGACTAGAAGTTATTAAAAAAAAAACATTTTTTTAATAACTTCTCTTTAATCAGTTTATACATTTGTAAATATTCAAGTAAAAAATAGTAAAAAAATAACTATTAAAGTTTATATTCAAAATCTAAAAAAAACACTTGATCATAAACAATTTTTCACTTCGCAGAAAATGCCGCATTAAAGGGCACCCAATAATAATTATGTTCACGTTACTAGTGTTTAATACAAATTTCATAAAAGCATGCCCACTGCAGCTTTGTTAACGTCAAAATGAATGCGCATTGTTCCATGCAAAGCTGATTGCATAGTCGGAGACTCGCGCGTTGGAAATACTGTTATAATCATGAGTGCAATTATGTAACTAATTGCAACACTACCGTTTGTTATTAACTAGCCGCCCGTGACGAGACGAATATACATATTTAGCTATACAAACGTACATTAAAAATCAAGTTCTGTGTCATTAAAATTTTCTCGTTAATCTATTTTATAATATATCCAGCGAGCAGCGATGAGGAGGAATTTTTTGACGCCACTTTTTAATTATATATATATGTATATATTTTTTATGTAAATATTTAAATTTTGTTGTGTAAATAAAGTGTAAAATTTTTATAATTGTTAATATTTTGGTTTCTCATTTTTCAGATTGTAAATTGAGTTAATTATCACATTTTGTAATCAAAATATATACCTTAATCTTTTTGAAATCATACCTCTACTCATTGCAATCTCGCTCAGAGAACCCCGAGTCCTTTTCTGTTAAATCACTGTATAAATTGGTGAAAACCGCATGAAAATCGTTGCAGCAGTTTTGAATTTATGGCGCCAGTAGACCTAGTTTTATAATATAAAAAACTATAGTTCATGATGCCTTATTTTAGGCTAAATATAGCTATATGTTCTAAAATGCATAGGGTAAGTTTAAAGTTACAATTGAACATAAAACAAAAAGTAAGTACTGACGTGTTTTAGACAATAGAGTAGAGGGGTCTAACAATGCTGGAGGAATCATTTGACAATATCATTAGCCTTAAAAATTCACAGTAGAATTCATCATAATCATCATCATCATAATCATCCTTCTGCCCGTGTACCGAATTTTATTTTGGGGTCGGCGCAGCATGTTTTTATGCACAGTCAATTTAAGAAAATTCAAAACATTTTTAACTATCAGGAAACATTAGAACAATCTATACTAATAACAAACTCTTCAATCTGTCTCCAGAATTATGAGAGTTGACAGAAATCTATGTAAAAGCTATAAAACCATGTTTTTGTCAGTTTACATTCACCAAGAGTACGAGTATAGACAAGACACACATATTCTATGTTAACCCTCTTCAAAATCGTGTGTGACAGCTAGATGATGTGGGCCAGTGTGACAAGTTCGTCCTTGATTGAATTTGATGGAACTTGAAAGATTTAAGTCAATAAAGTTAAAAAGATTTTTAACACCCTCACCGCAAAACCCACAAAAAGGCCACCAAGCCTTAATCGCCCAAACTAGAAACTTAGTAGAAATTTACACTTGACTTTTTTCTCAAACTCATTTTTGTTTACTAATAACTTCTAAACTATACGTCTTAACCCAAACCCAAATATACCGTTCTATTCGTCCAGGCCAGAGGATTATATTCCGCATACAAAAAGTATGAAAAGCGTGTGCATTAAGGATACACAACGTTCTAAACACGATAGGCCGTGTGTATCATTTTTGATACACAATGTAATAACAAGTGTGTGCCAAAATGATACACTGGCGCTGAGGGTGTTAAAAATGAGATTATGATAAATTCATAATAATAAATGAAGGGAGCTCGTGGCTAAAAGCAACAGCCACACGTGTCGATCAATCATATGGTTAAGCAACGCTTGGCGCGTTCGGTCCGTGGATGGGTGACCATCTTGTCATGATGTGATTCCTCAGCGTTTCGAAAGGCACGTTAAATGGTTGGGTCTCTTTCGGCTTCGTTTGTACATCTTTGGCAGTCGTTAGGGGTAGTAAGCCAGAAAGTCTGACAACCAGTCTTACCAAGGCGTATTGGGTTGCTCAGGTAACTGGGTTGAGGAGGTCAGACCGGCAATCTCTCCACTTAAAGCACCGGTACTCAGCTGCATTTGGTTAAGACTGGAAGCCGACCCCAACACAGTTTGGGAAAAGGCTAGGCAGATTATGATAATGTTCATGATAAATATATATTTTTTTTCTAAATAAGTGTCAAACATCTGTTGAACTTTATTGTGGTACGTTAACCTTAAAATTAAGTTTTCTTTTTCCGATGATGTGAACAGAAAATTTTCGGGCTGACACCAAATAAATTAATATCTGAACAAAGAGAAGTCCTGCTATCCCTATAAATAACTCCATTGCAGGTACATTCACGAATTTTAATGACCAACATTTACGTAGTTTTATTAGTAGCAATACTCATAAATCCTTTTTCCGATCGCATTGTTTCCAGGTTTGCCGACTAACGAACATTGCCGATCGGTCGAGTTTGGTAACCTTCGGCTAATGAAGAAAAGTTTTGGGACACAGCCTAAGAACGTGAGGAACTTATTGAGTTGTTAGACTGACGAATGTTAAGCATAGCCCTTGAAGTATTTATAGACTGTTAGAGACTGAGTAATTACAGTAATTTGCTTGTTTTTATGGCATGCCTGAAAAGTTACATAACAATTTATTTTTAACACAAGAGACTTATATTATTTCTCGAATTGTTGCTTCTATTTTATATTAGGATTTGCTAAAACGTGGGAAAAAAATTATGATAATAACAGATTGTATCTGTTTGTGAAGTTGATTTTAAAGAGGTGCCTCTGAAGGTGCAACTGAAGGGAGTGTCAGACTCTTACTAACTAAAATGCACTTGGTTCCTTCTGGAGGTCCCTGCATGTCAGGGCCACGGTAGCTGTTACGAATAACCCGCAACCCCGGCGGTAAGTGCACGGATCCTCTACAAATACATGTTTTGCTATAGCCTCTACCGTGGATGGACGACTATCTTATCCTGACGAGTTTCTTTGTGTGTTTCTCTCTTAGCCAAAATGGAGCTCTAAGTTAGTACGTAATAAGCTACTCTTACTCATTGCTGCAACAAAATATTCCATTGTTCCCTAGCGTTAGTCCCTAGCTATAATACTTAACAACTTGCACTATTATAATCCTACGTGTCTAATTTATCTAGGTCTCGTTAACCGACGCCGGTAACTAGGGGCAGCGCACACCATATTACTTAGCTTGGGATTTTACGTTTAATAAAGGAGATTACGTTTATTGAAGTATGGTGGCATAAGGTGTACTACATATGTAGACTTTAAATATTTAAAGGGGAGATTACACGGCATTTTGGCTTACATAAACGTTTCCTCTGGTCTATTCGGTGTATTGATCAGTAACAAAGCTTCTTAAATGTCTGTGAAAGAGAAAAAAGTTCAGGAACATTTTTTTTAAGTCTCGCCTTATGATTAAATAGGTATATATATATTATTTCTAATTGTGAAAGTTACGTATATGCTAAAGCTTTCAAAATAAATTTCTTGCCACTGACTCATTACAGCTTTTAATGGCAATTTTAGCTGCCCTTTTTTGTATACGTTTTCTTTTGTGAAAAACACATACATACAATTAGTCATCATCATCATCAGCGTTTTTATCGTCCCACTGCTAGGCACAGGTCTCCTCTCACACAGAGAGGGACAAGTCTACTTATAAATGAATGATTTTATTATTTTATTTTTATAAGTGAGGAATATCGATGCACAATGAAAGACGGTTTAAGCGAGACTGATTTATTGTTTGTGTACCCACATAACTGCAATATATTACAATAAGGTTTCAAAATTTTTATTGGTTTAGCTTTTAACATTTCGAGAAATTCTGCGTGGTGTCTAGTATGACGCTCATTCCTTCTCTTTTTAAGAAGAGGCCTGTGCCTTGCAGTGGGACAATAAAAAAGGCTGATGTTGATGAGTTTTTCTCCACAGCAATACCACAAAGAATCTAATTATTAACTCCTAAATGACTTTATAGGTAATAAATAGACTTAAACTGAAAGTTACATAAGCCTTCATATCTAGTATCAAAGAGCATAAACATCGTAAAATAACCATTGAAATAAAACTAGGCGTCCGAACAGTTTAATAAATAACACCTCGATCGTTTAAAGGGATTACTGCTAGCTTCAACTACGGTTGTTCAGGATTCATGCTAGGCTACAATGTTTTAATTAAAACTATTTCGCTTGTACAGGCTTTTAGCGATATAACTGTGTAAAAGGCATTAGTTTGGTTATGCAAGACGCATTAAATATACATATTATCTTCTATACATTTTACGTCAATACTTAATAAATAAATACTTTAGAAAAAGAATAATAATATTTATTTTTATTTACATCATAATCAGCCCCCTCTCAAACAGAGAAAGTTTGAGCGTTAATCACCACGCTTCCTCAATGCGGGTTGGTGATATCAGATTGTAGTCCAGATGTTTTCCTTACTTTTAAAGTACATTATAGCTGAGAAAAATTACATTGATACATGCCTGATGTTAAATAAGAAAATAGGGCCTGTTTCACCACCTACGAATAAGATCCAGTTAGTTTATTTGTTAGATAACTCTATACAAATTCTGTTCCATTTTTGAATTTATTCGGTAGATAGTGGCTATTCGGACATTGTGAAACTGGCCCTGGACATTTATCCTTAACGCAAAAAAATAGACCAACTTGTATGATATATAATGATGATGATGGCATCCAGGCAGATTGTCGGCTACGGCGGCCGTTCTCTTTTATGGAGATCAGCCAGCTGCGCAGGACATATTATAGTTCACCAGCATTCGCGCAGACACAGGTGCACTCTTTATTCCCTCACTCTCATAATCCGATGGGACGGCAATCCGACACGACCGGAGAGAGATCAGGATGATATAATAATAATAGCAGAATGAAAATTCAGTGTATACACATCGAAAAATTTATAAACACATTTACGCTAAATAACCTGCTTCAAATATTTGAAATAAGACATCCAAAACCCAATATTTTAGGTCTCCACTATGTTCAAATAAGCAAATAACAAAATGCAGTTTTACTTTGCTCAGTAAATGTGATATCGGAAGCAGATGTTTGCTTGCATGTAGAAAGCAATTCCTTTAAATCTTATTTTAAACTTTTGTCACATCACTGACTACACACGCAAGTAGACGAAATTATCGTTAAATATTGACATTTATGTAGACATAGGTTTCACAGGTTACGGATAGCCACTATCTACCAGATAAATTAAAAAATGGAACAGAATTTGTATGAAATTATCTGCAAGATAAACTAACTGGAACTTATCAGCAACCTGAGAAACTGGCCGATATGGGCCGATAGTATATTAATTTACGTAAGTGACGTGTACCTAGTTAACATTTTTCGAATGATGACATTGAACGCGTGGATGCTTGTTACCCTTGCAAAATACTAAATAGGCTAAGGGCCTGTTTCACCACCTACGAATAAGTTCCAGTCAGTTTATTTGGTAGATGATTTCATACTCATTCTGTTCCATTTTTGAATTTATTCGGTAGATAGGGGCTATTCGGACATTGTGAAACTGGCCCTAAGCATATGGAGGCGCAAGAAATAACTTCCTCAAGTATAAAATTGGGACATCAGCTGTAATATTATTACTTGTAGTAAATCTTTTACAGTGAAATGTAAATGTAATATTGAGCTCTTAGCCTTTGCCGTATCGTATTGAGTACTTGACCAACTAAAGCCGATGGAGAGCTTTCCAGTCTAGCCTGTTGTGTACAGCCTCTCGGACGTGGTCTAGATTTGTTAGCTAGGGTTGAGAAAATAAGTCAATACGGAGAATTCGAATATATTATACCGAGCGACTGTCGGACGAGAAGAGCCCTAATTCTTTGATATTTATGAATAGTATGATAACTTTTTCTCAGTTTTCCTCCAGCAGGCTAAGCATGGCAACTGTAGAAACAAGTTTTGTCTACCGGAGAATGGACATAATGACAGATAAGTGACAGATTGACTTAAGATTTGTTTTGACACGTAGCAAAGAAATTTTTCTTTTCTTCGATCGACTTAAGTTTACAAGTGATTATATGCGAGTTGACAGGTCGCGCCATGCTCGGGAAGCAGACATGTTGACATTGATAGAAATGGCTTTGTCTTTTATTGATAGAATAGATATAGAATCGCCATGCTAAGCCTGCAGGTGTGCATATGCTTGAAAGCAGGAGGATGAGATTGCATCCTGCATTCAAACCTGTTTTTGGCAAATTATCAAATGACCCCTCTAGCTGAAAGTACAGCTAGAGGGAGTGTCAGACTTTTTACGGACTAAAACACACTATGTACTTTCTGGAGGTCTCTATGTGCCAGGGCTTTGGTAATTCTTGCCAACAACCCCTAGCTGTTGCATCCAAGCCTGGATTTTTCTCTCGCGGAATTTAAACTAAAAACAATATATAATCCCATAGCAAATAAACTAGACTAAATTACCGCATTCTACATTCTGTGACGTGTCTCTCCATCCTTGGCAGCCCTATCACGTGCTATTTGTCACTAGGTTCCGACTGCAGCGTCGGATATGGTCGGCTTGACTCGTATATACGGGGCACACTGTATCGCTTTGCCTTCATTTCTCCAAGTGGCTTTCTGGACAGCGGCGAAAGGGTATACTAGTTCTGACCCGCATTGTATTGGCCTGTTAATCTTTTTTCATGCTTACTTGCACGGTTAATACGAAATTTACTCTGTCTGTTTATCGCTCTTTCACGCAAAATCTGAACCGATTTAAATGAAATTTGGTAAATATATATAGTCTAAAGCCTGAGAAAGGACAACAGAAGTGGTATCGCAGGAATTGGTGGGATTGTGGGGAACAGCTGAATCAATAAAAAAACTGATTTACAATGTTATAAAATATATAATACCTAAGAGCAGTTATATAACGTTGTATTTATAACGGCTGTGTAGCACCCTTTGCATATACATATTTACTTTATGAAAAAGTTTGTGAGGTTATTAGAATGAAATCATTCAATCTTAATATTTCAAGTAGATTTAGACGATTAGATACACGATTTAGACCGTTTCCTCTAGGACTGGCCACAAAAAGCTAGGCATAGAGATAAGTGGAAAGATATGGGGGAGGCCTTTACCTAGCAGTGGGACAGTACAGGCTAATAAAAAAAACTAAGTATAATTTGACAATATATAGGTACCTAATAATATAAAAAAACTTAATAATTCGTTTGTCTGCTTGAACGCGCTAATCTCGATAACTACCTGGTAGCTAATCTGGTATACCAATTCGATAAGTACTTTCAGTATGGAGTTTTACTTGAACTGAATATATGTATTGATAGTTTAAATAACATACTCGCTTCTATGAAAACGCATTGTTCACAATCATCAATGAAGTGAACATAGCCATAGACCATTAATTAATTATGAATCGTATCTCTGCAAATGCTCGAATCTTTAATAATTGAGGGAGCAATTAGCAACGTCCAATATCATAACATTATTAAATCATAGAAGCGTTTTGTCGATGGTCGAGGAACAATTTTGAAACTTAAGATCGTTAGTACAAAGTTACTGTTAAATGGTATTTAATTTCATACGAGCTGATTTGTGAGACATTTTGAAAACTACTAATATCATAAGACTAAAGAGATTTTTTACCCATATGCACAACAGGAACTACTGGTCCGATTTAAATAAAAAAACAGTGACAGATAGCCTATTTACACAGGCTACTTTTAACCGGGTGCGCGGAGCAGTTTCCGCTTGTAAATGATTAACATTATTAATCATCTTTTTGTTATGACGAAAATAAATAGTTAGGAAAGTTAATCTTGAAATATACATTAACGTACATCGACATTCAAGCTGGAAACCATAAAACAAAGAAGAAAATAATTAAGACAGAAAGAATTTAGTCAATCAATTCTTGAACATGTATAATGTGGCAGCTAATTGGTTAAAACTAGCCGTTAAAATAACTACTAGTAACAAAATGACTTGCAATATCTTTTAGTAGATCTAGAGATTACCCCCTTTAAGGCGCGTACCCGAGCAAAACGTTGCGGCATCCGTTTTTTGAGCAAATTTAGGAGCCATCTTCTCTTTAACCAAAAGAAATACCAACTAATAAAAAATACATTAATATTCTACGTAATCTTGACTTCAAAATGGTGGAATTGTAATTTTATTTTTGTAACACAATTTTTAAATAAAGAGGCACAAAGAAACTACAGAAATGAGAAGTAAATATTTTTAATACGCATCTCCTCGTAAAGTAACCGATATTTTGATTTGATAGTTAAACCAATGGATAGGTAATTTAATAAAGAACATTATGATAATTTTATTTTTTTCAAAACACGAGAATTCGATTTTATAACGATTTTATTCTTAAATCTGAGCGTATTCCCTACGTTTTTCTTGTGCTGGCTTGAGTGCAGCGAAGAGGGAATGAATGCTCAAGGTTATTTGGTCAGGGTACCGCCTTAACGTCACAAATTCACAAACCCATACTCTTTTAATATTACTAGTATAGATTTAAATATCATACAATTTAATTATGACAATAATCAGCGTGATTAGGTAGTCTTAGTTCGTGACTTATGACCCAATTACACACGGTGTGGTTAGTAATTAACTTAGGATGCGGTTACCGTTCGCTTTGATAATGTCTTTAGTATTGACGGTATTGATTTCATGACAATGCTATGTTATGTGTAACTAGAAATGCTTCCATTTGATTATGATAAATATTACGCATATAATTAATTAACCTGTACCTTGTCTAGACTAGATCTTTTTGCATGACTATATAGCCATGTCATATGTCTGGTATGAATCCCTAAGTCGGATATTGTTTGTAATTTTATGCTAATTTTCATCCGCACTGTTTTTAGTGTAAGACTCTGCCATGTACACATTGAGTGTTTCAGTAGATGATCATATTTACTGAAATTTAATATTGCTTTTTCATAATAAAAATGCCTTTGCTAGCTTTTAAATACTTAGGGCCAGTTTCACAAGTTACGGATATCCAATATCTAACAGATAAATTAAAAAATGGAACAGAATTTGTATGAAATTATCTGCCAGATAAACTATCTGGAACTTATCAGCAACCTGTTAAACTGGCCCTTAATCTTGTTTGATAAAATCAGTCAAACCACTTATTTTCGATTAAATATTATAAAATGTGAAATTAAATACAGCGCGTTATTTAAAAACTGAAAATATTACTTAATACGCTACAATAGGAGGATAGAATACATACTCCCTGCTAAGAAATGACGTGCCTTTATTTAATATCATCCCCACGAAATTCGTACATGAATTTAAAACTTAATGCCGGTTTGACTTTTTCCTATCGTAATAGGTAAATCGTAATAAGTTTTTAGAAATAAATTTTATTTTTACTTCCAAAACTGCATTTTGAAGTGAATTTTAAGTACTAACATTGCGATGCACGGAGAAGAACTAGTTAAATTAGCTCAAGTGAAGCAGAAATTCTAAAGTGAAGACTTAATTAAGTAAATAACTTAGACAAGTCAGACAACTCAACTTGAAGTCGAGAAAATTAAATAGTGGAAAAAGGACTTTGAAATAGTTTTAAGACGACCAAGAAATAATTATTTAAGGGAAAAGTATTGCCCTTCTCTTTAAGAAGATCAGCCAGCTGCTCAGGACATATTATAGTGCACAAGCATTTGCGCAGACACAGGTGCACTCTCTATTCCCTCACTCTCATAGTCCGATGGGACGGCAATCCGACACGACCGGAGAGAGATCAGTACCGACATTTGCGTGCTCTCCAATGCACGGGTGTATCAATCAGCTACTTCTAAACTATGAGCTGCTTTATGAAAGCGTCTTATTCAACCCACAAAGCGATTTCGGCTCGATCCGGGAATCGAACACTGTGCACAGTAGTCGCACTATGCAACTACTAGACCAACGAGGCAGGGAAAAGTATATGTTGTGGGCTTCAAGACTGTACCTAGGCTATATAATATGTAAATATTCTTGCTTGTTGCATTACTAAAACATCAATAGATATGTAATTATGTTTTCAAAGCATAAAGGGGAGTTTTTCCAACAACAACTAAGCTTTTTTTCCTCATATTTTCCATTTAGGTTAACAATGAACTCTGCTACAAAACTCATCATGAAGGAACCGGTTGACCCCATATCCCTTATCAAACTCGTTAACTGAAACGTCGAAAACAACAAAGCTCTAGTTAAAGTTAAACTTAACTGGCACTACGCACTCGTCGTATGAGGTCAGGCCGTTAGACGTACAGTTCGTGGCAAACTTAATGGCGGCTGGAATATCGCGCGAGTTGCTGATCAGATCAGGGGTCACATATACAATCTATCTTTCCTTAGTACATTTTCCACTTTATCGCCGAAGAATATGGTTCAAAGTCGATTGGGAAATTTTTACACTTTTAGGTAGCTTGATGTGCTGGTGTATGTAAGAGTCGTGCTTGGAAATTAGGTTGGGGTGCCATTAACTTTGGCAAGAATAATAGAAAAGTGCTTATGTATCTAGACCTCACTTCCTGAAGCTTATATGACCCGCAGGCTTAGCATGGCAACCGTGGAAACAAGTTTTGTTTACCGGAGAATGGACATAATGACACAAAAGTAACAGATTGACGTAAGATTTCCTTTGACATTTTTTTAAGAAATTTTTCTTTTCTTAAATCGACATATTAAGTTTACAAGTGTACATATGCGAGTTGACAGGTCGCGCCATGTTCGGGCAGAAAACATGTTGACATTGACAGAAAGAGCTTTGTCTTTTCTTGATAGATTATATATATGTATGTAGAATCGACATGCTAAGCCTGCTGGTAATTTATAGGAGAGGGCAGGCACTAGAGAGCATGGCCTTTCTTCATTGCCACAACGCATTGAGTCTTTATGTGATTGTTGTTAAAACCGTCCATTACTGAAGCCTACTTTTAAATATCACTAGACTTTTTTTATTTCATTAATTACAAAGGCACAATCAATTAACTACATCGGCATTACATTAAAAAACTTGAAGAATCCCGGATGAACATTTCTGAGCTTCGAAGTTAATGGGACATCATCTCTTAGGGATATTATCAAAAGTTGAATCCTTATTGACATACTTTACGTTTGATCTCGGAAATTCTGTTGAAAACTTTTTCTATTTGATTATCAATATTATTGAAAAGGCCAATGCAATAATTATTGTAGGTACTGCCTAATTGCCAAAAAAAAAACTTATTGAAATTAGAATAATATGACATCGTTTCTTTTTTGTTTTGGGGTTTTTTTATTATATTATTTACAGGATAATGTTTATTTCAAATATTAGGGTCTGTTTCACCACCTACGAATAAGTTTCAGATAGTTTCTTTGGTAGATAATTTCATACTAATTGTGTTCCATTTTTTTTATATATTTGTTTATTAATTTAAAGAAAAAAAAAACATAAATGTCAAAAAGAATATTTCAAAAAATTCCCAGAAAACGCTTGACTGAACTCAAGTAACTTTTTTAGTGGAGAAACAAGAAAAGGTTTCAATACTTTATATTCCGATCACAGTTCTTTGGATACAATGTAGGGTAGTTTCATACATCATATATGTCCTGGTCTGGCATATAGAGGACTGAATACAAAACTACGGTGAAAAATGATAACTCCTAGACTTTTGTGGATAAACAGGAAGCATAACAATCTCTAGCTTAGTGCCACTATTATTCAATCACGATTTTATGTATTAAAGGTTATTTTTAGTAGGAAATCATCAGACGACCCCGCTGTTGGTGCAGCTGGAGGGAGTGTCAGACTCTTACTAACTTACTACTCTTAAAATGTACTTATTAGTGCTACATTTTGTTCAAGAAGATGGTTTTAATCTAGCACTAAAGGCGATACCACCTCGGTATTTAATAAAGGGGTTACTGACTAAAATCTACTCTATTAAACCCAAAAGATAATATTATTAAAGCGAAGATTACTGTCAACAATTAAATTAAAGTGCTGTTTGTAGTAGTTAATGTACCTAGCAAGCTGGAGGTCGCGGGTTCGATTCCCGTCAAACATGTCCTATAAGTCAAACATTTGCGTGCAAGAACATGGATGTTTGACTTAGACTGAGTGTTGCTATAGTATAGTATAATTTTTATTTATTTACAAAAAAAGTATATATAAGCATGTAGTATAAAAAGTATATGCAAGCTGTCTGGTACTCACAGTACAAGCTCTGTTTAGTTTGGGACGAGATGACGTTGTGTGAATAAACGAGGAATATTGTAGGTATAGCTTATAGGTATAATAAAGTATGAAACAAGTAAAAAAAAAACAATACATTAAATACAAGTCATCATCATCTCCCGAGCCTTTTCCCAACTATGTTGGGGTCGGCTTCCAGTCTAACCGGTTTCGGCTGAGTACCAGTGTTTTACAAGGAGCGACTGCCTATCTGACCTCCTCAACCCAGTTACCTGGGCAACCCAATACCCTTTGGATAGACTGGCGTCAGACAGGCTTCTGACTACCCGTAACGACTGCCAAGGATGTTCAATGACAGCCGGGACCTACAGTTTAACGTGCCATCCGAAACACAGTCATTGGTGTCCAAGATATACTTAGAAAGTACATACAAACTTAGAAAAGTTGCATTACAAAATACATTAAAATTACATTAAATACAAGTATATACATAAAAAACAAAGCGGCGTCAAAATGAGAAAATGAAAAACAATATCAGTTCACAATAAACTAAAAACTCATTTTACCAACATTTATAAGAATATTGTTTTCAATATATTTCACTTGAGGCACGCCTTTATTTCAGCACTAAGCAGAAGCTATTTGAACTTCGTTACTTCTACAAAACTTTAGCTACAAACTGCTGTTTACTTGTAGAACCACGTTTTCTAGTAATAAATAAGTTTTACTTGCGTTTTGTGAAGAACAAACTACCGTTTATTTTCCCCCCATCTTAAAGAAACCGTGAAATTCAACTATACATAAAGTACTAAAAACTTTTTATAAGAAACGTAGTCGAAAAAATACAATTCTTTAGAGACAGGTGTCTTCATAATTTAGCTTATGAGTATCTCAGCAAGCATTTTCACGACGAAAATGTTTCGCGCATTTATTAAACATTCAAAGGACATTTGAGAGAAAAAAAAAGAAATATAACGTTGGCTTTCTTTTTCATTTTACTTCGTTTCTGCAAAAAAATGTGACTGTGATTTGGTATGAAAATTTGAATGGCAGTTTCTTAAATCTTTATATATTTTTTCTCTTTATTTGTCATTTATTCAGACCAGCTGTTTCACGGGTTTTCGAGATAAAGTATATAGAATGATATTGCATTTTTTTATTATTTCAGCTAGCCCCAAGGTAAGCTATTGATTAGCTTGTGTTATTGGTGCCAACATAACTGATAAACTACGTATAGTTTCCACACATTTATTCATAAATAGGTACATATTATAACACCCGGACCATAGTCCACCAGCATGCTTTACAAAAATGTTGAATGCACCGAAAGTCGAACCGAGCCGGCGTGATATATTAGCTGTAAGTAGTTTTATAACAAATAAAACCGCTTAACTCAAACCAGACGTAATCCTACCATATATACGAGATCATTACAATTGTCTGAAGAATTTGACACCATCATCGACCTGTTTTTGTCGCAGAACTCAAGGTGGATTAGCATTTTTGGACCTGGTTACCTACCGATGCCCTTCTTTACTGCTCCTCAACGTTTTCTACAACATACTTGCGGAGTCTTTCTAATCATTCAATAATAAATCCCACAGTCTTAAAGGTAACTAATGCTCTCAAACCCACTCATAATTGAACAGCAGGCACCTTAACCTCCAGTCCACCATGCCACCAAAGAGTTCAACGACCAAAAAGAGCCAACCTATCAATGTCAATTTTGAACAGTCTATGAACTTGCACACGTCCACATAAATAAGCATTAAAAGTGGATAACGTACCAAATTGACAAGTCAACTGTGTCGCTTCTAGGATCTAAAAACAGAATATATATCTTTGATCAGCAGTGCATCACAAATGATGCTGTGACCCTTGAATAAGAGGGAATGGCTCATTAGATTATTCTGAGAATTAAATCGTTGGAAAACTTGACTTCGGAAAGATTTTTAAAAGTAAGTTTAAAATATCATGGTTTTTCATATTTATACTGTAATATTTTTATATTTAATACCATGAAACAAAAGTAATAAGTAAACAAACTCTTTCACAAGAAAACATACGAAAACAGTTTTCTTTTCGTTTCATATGACTATGTACAGGTGTCATATATAGCTTTCATGATTACAAAATGTGACAGTTTTCAGGCACCAGTTTCGAGTGAAAAAAATGAAATTTGAAAAATGTAATTTGAACCAAAATACTCGGTGATAATAAACTACACATGTACTTGTAGATAACAAACTAGACACTTATAACTCTGGACTCTTGAAATTGAGGATTTGGATTTTTACACTGAGAATTTGTGTTGGGGACCAATTCTTTGATTAGACCAAGTCTTTTGTTGGGGACCTAGTCTTTATTAATTTTATGTATTTCATGGCCCGTGAATGTACCTACAACGATTGTAAAATAATAAAAAATAAGTACTAAATTATTCACCTATAAAATCCTAGTAACGTGACAGCGTAAATATCTGACGACAATCACACACACACACTCCTGACGACACACATCGTCCTGCAGTTGACAGTCACGATTTATACGTAGAGGTTCTACGAGAGCGGGATAAACTAATTCCGCAGAGCGATTGCGATTTCATGTACTACGATATTGAAACGAGTTGTATTCTAATGGTATTTGTTGTGTGTGTATTTGAAATTACGGCATAAAACATTAGTATATTTTATGTTTTAACTTAACTAAAAACAACAAATACATAGTAGTTTTTAGTTAAGTTTTATTCTAGCATAATGTTATGTGTTATGGGAAATAAATAAGCGCTAAAGCTTTTTTGTTCAATGAGTAATTAAAAGAAATTCCTTTTTTTTAATATATAAAAAAAAACAAAAACATTTTCCCTTTAATTTTTAGAATACATATTGGGTTAGTAGCGAATGAAAAGCTAAGGTTTTGTTCATTTTGTCTGCGCTTTTTAGCTTTGTAATTATAAATAACACAAAAGGTTTGGTCAAACAGAAATGTTATATTGAAATCGGAAAGGTTTTTATTTTCTCTAATTTTAATTGTGCGGGCTACAGACTATGCAAATAGTTTAACGTCTACGGCATTGTTTTAATAAACCTAAAAAGTCTTCAAGGACCTACCGAAATAATATGTGCTTCAATTTTATGAAAATGAAACGAGAATACGAGCAGGAGTCTTTCCTCGTTTTGTCACATGACTGCTTCCAAAACACACACAATGTTTAAAACGTTATATTTTTTTATCAGCGACCCGCCCCGGCTTCGCACGGGTGCAATGCTGATACTAAATACACTACAGAAAAACTGTGAATGTTGTATATATAGAAGCATAGCGAATAAATGTAATTATTTACGACATCACATTAGAAACCTCAAAAATAACAGTACTTCGCCACTATTTAATGAATGTTTTGTATGTAGTATGTATTATATGTAGAAAAAGAAGAAAAAATATTATCATACAATTTGCTTTTTTATAATTATTTTATTTGAGCTCTTTGCACACATTTGTAACCAACTAATTTCACGGTAAAGCGACATAATTTTTAATTTTATTAGATTTATATATTATGTACATCGATAGTAAGCTTCTGAAACAGTTTCGGATTAGATCTCATAAACTAAAACCTTCATGAAGGAAGATAATGTAAAGATTCTAGCGCATGAAGTATTTATGTCTGCATAAAGGCGCAACCCCGAGAAACATCTAGTTAATAATAAAACATATGGATACATTTTAGCTTTCAAAACGTCTAAAGCTATTTTGTTATATGAGTGGCTCAAGTCATAAGATGTAGCGATTTACTACACTTACTCCCAAAAAAGTCTAGAAGAATACGATTAGCAATCGTCACTAGCTGCTAAAGTCTATAGTAGTTGTTACAAATGAAGGCGCCTAATGCACCAGGGCTGCGGATTGTCCGCAAGAGTTACCGTGGCCCTGGCACACAGGGACCTCCAGAAAGAACATAGTGGGTTTTAGTCAGTAAAAATCTGACACTCCATCCAGCTGCACCCTCAGCAGGAGGGGGTCATTTGATGATATTTCACGAAAAAAAGGCGTCAAATGTAAAACAAGCAAGCAATTCAACGTGGCAATACTGCCAGACTATTGGGTACTCTACCGGGTGACAGCTGTGAGGAAAAGTTTGATACCCTATAATGATTTTAAGTTATATCTTCCTGGCCTTAAAAGTGGTATCTTTTTATAAAATTATCATTCAGCTGTATGTCTATATCTGTCTATGCAATGTCGATTGACATAGTAGGGTAAATACCTAGACGAAAATGAAACATTGAAAATGGCTTAATAGAAATCACTAGAGGTATAATCGCTCATCGCCTATGCTTTGCACCATAACCAAAAGGACTAAGACCTGAATTATTTATTCAGGGTGGACTTGTTGACGAGGAACATGCGATGTTTTGATAAGAGTGACGTTGAGTAAATAGTATGCTGATTGCTATGCCCAGTGGCATTTATTTACTTGAGCAGGGATGGCAGTGGTGTGGAAAGTCCCTTGTAGGAATTGACGAACCCAGTCAGTCTGTAGGTACATAACTTTTAATGCTCTTAAGGAGCTAAAGGTATCAATTAATAGTAATGAATGACAATTTAACGGCTTTTTTCAGGCGCTGAATAATTGAGAGCTGAAAAACACTTAATAAAGGCGAAAGTGTGTGTATAATATGTTTGTTACCTCTTCACACCCAAACGGCTGAACGGATGTTGATGAATGCCGATCATGAACTACACGAATAGGCACGAAAGAAATCTGCATTTTTTTCTCAAGTAATGACGACAAAATGAAGCCTTATTCTTACGAAAATTAATAATATAAATAACTAGCCGAAATATTCATTGATGTCAGATGAAGATTGAGCCCTGTTTGTTATTAATTATTGCTGTGTTGAAGCGAGGCTTATAGGTTAAACCCAACCGCTATTGTTGTTTGTAGCTTTAATTACTGGTTGGTCGAGAACCACAAACAATTCAATGTTAAACCTTTAAAATAAACTGTAAGGTATTATGGAATATAATAATATTATGGATTAGTTGAATTATTATAATCAGTTAAAATTAAAAAAAAACCACTGAGCGATGTACAGACGCCAGCATATCAAGCTACCAATATCTTTAAAAAATCCTAAATAGATTATCAACTTTATCACTAAAGCATATAAATCAAAGTTGATTGGGAAAATTTGACAGTTTCGGGCTACTCCAATCAGTAAAATTTTCCCAATCCAAATTGAATCTTATGCTTTAGACATAAGAACGAAATCTATTTTTTTAATGACAGAACTATATTAGTTGGGTCTGCTGGCTACTGAAAGTTGGTCTAGTCTAACCATGCATCGGTCTAAATAACAGGCCAAAAACAATATCTAGCTCGAATTTGGAAAAAAACGTGAATTGTATGCCTTAAATTACATTTTTTATATTTTTTTTTGATCGTATTCTATGTATGTTATGAACTATTATATTTATCACCGAACCCACATATGTAATTAACACATCACACCGTTAAGTTCCTTAATATACATAAATTAGCTGTCACGTTGTTTGTACGCGATGGGCCTCTAAACTACTTAACCGATTTTAATCAAATTTGCACACCGTGTGCAGTTTGATCCATCTTAAAAGATAGGATAGCTTACATTTTAATTTTTAATCGCAATATTATTTTATTGCAAATTATTTGTCTATTATTATCACATAAAATTAGACACAGCAACGCGTGGTCGGGTCTGCTAGTACCAATTTAAATCCATTCTGTTATTAAAAACTCATTTCAACCTTATTGCGTGTGTCTATCAGAAAACAAAAGTGAATCGAAATTATTGCCTGAATAAAACATTCCCACAGAACCTATAGCCAGTAGGTACGTCTATAAACTATTGATGGTATTAAACTATGGAGTTCAATAACCTCCTGGAAAATAGGGGAAAAAGTTTGAGGGGATATTGGTTGGACATTAACAGACAGGATAATAAAACTGGGGTGCTATTAATTAATGTTATACGAGTAGTTGGGTTTATTTGTGGAACTGATTGCTAGTTTGCTTTGGTATGAAAAGATAAAATTGTGTGTACCAGTGACAGTACATCAAGCTACCTGTCGAAACTGACAAATTTTCCCAATTCAACTTTGAACCATATGCGTCAGCAATAAAGTTCAAATCTATTAAGGAAATTTGACAGATTGCAGTAGTAGAGTAGAGTAGCTTGATGTGCTGGCGTATGTACGTAATTTAAATATAATACTCTGTACACATAGGAAAAGGTAAACATCTACTTACTGTATTAATAATACAAGAATAATACATTCACAATCTATAAACTGTCTATAGCTTATAATGTAATCCACTCAAATAACAAAATATCGATAGTCACATCACTACATACGAGTATAAAGCAAGCATTTCTATCGACAACATTCTTACACCTCATCAAACAATAGTACGGATAACATCGACAATAAAAATACAATACAAAATTACCTCTCAGGCACCCTTCAAGTCCTTACAAAGGAACAGGTAGATAATACCTACTAAACGAACTACCTACTAACATGTGACGTCACTGAAACACAAACGTTGTAAAAGGCACGTGTAAAGATTAGTTAGAAACTAGCTGTTCCCTGCGGCTTTACACATCTGTCCAGGGAACCACTTTGAGCGCCTGGATAAAAAGTAGACTATAATAATGTTATGGTATGCTTTACAAGCTATGCTACACCACTTACTAGGTACGTAAAAAAGCACGTTAAGAAATAGTTATAATGATAAATATTAATATAAAAAACTAAAAGGCGTCGAAAAATTCATCCCCATCTCTGTCTACTAGGATCGTGCCCAAGAGGCTTGCAGCATTGCCACGTTGAATGGCAATGCTTATTTTCTGACCAAAGTAGCTAGATATCCAGCCGTTGGGTCACTGAAGGCTTCAGGCAGCCGTTTAGATCACCATGTCCAGAGCCTTTTAACCCAACTACGTTGAAGTCGGCTTCCAGTCTAACCGGATTCAGCTGAGTATCAATGTTTTGGAGGACACAAAGAGAGAGAGCTGGACACAAGGAGCGTCTGCCTATCTGACCTCCTCAACCCGGTTACCCGGGCAACCTAATACCCCTTGGTTAGACTGGCGTCAGACTTAGGTACTAGTTTCTGACTACCCGTAACGACTGCCAAGGATGTTCAATGACAGCGGGGACCTACAGTTTAACGTGCCATCCGAAACACAGTCATTGGTGTCCAAGATATACTTAGAAAGTACAAACAAACTTAGAAAACATGCATTAGTACTTGCCTGACCTGGAATCGAACCTACGCCCTCTTACTTGAGAGGTTAGCTCTTTACCCACTAGGCCACCACGACTACAACCGCTTAGATAGCTCTTTATAATATTTCTTTCTATCGGCTTTTTATAAATTTCTTTCGGCTTGTTGAGTATTAGCCCGCGTGTGTTAGATATTTAAGTATTAAAATTTCTTTATATTGTCATATATACATATATTTAATTAATTCATACAAATTGTGTATGGAAAAATATTGTTTAAAGGTTCTTCAAACCAACAGACAGACATATGTTGCTGGGGAGTTTGTTGCGCCACTTCTTCTTCCCCGCAAAAACACATAGGAAGTGGTGAAGGGTGGGCGTTTTAGGTGGGGCTGTCTTTGTAATATTTGACGTTCAAAAAGTGCTGTTTTACAGCCAAGTTTGAATAAATGATTTTGAGTTTTGAGTTTGAGTTTGGTTCTTGGTAGCTTGTGTGCAGTGTTTCAACTTCAAATTATTGTCAAATTGGTTTACCATTCTTTCCCATAAAGGTACGTGTACTGATTACATAATTAACGTTATCGAACGCACTCGTTAGATCAGACACGCAGTCCCATCCAATACATTTGCTAAACAAATAAGCACTAACATTTACGATTCCATTTAATGTGACAGTTAAACTGTTTTACGTTTGTCCAGAGTGTTTTATCTAATAAACTGGAGTTACTGTAAATTTTATTGACTTCACTTACGAAACCCTAAGTGTATGGACAGATAAGTTAATTTCTTACAGAAATGTTCTGAAATGATGATGATGGCGCCCAGACCGATTGTTGGCTACAGCGGCCGTTCCTCTCTAAGGAGATCAGCCAGCTGCGAAGGACATATTATAGTGCACAAGCATTCCATTAAGCATACAGGTACACTCTCTTTTCCCTCACTCTCATGGTCCGATGGGACGACAATCAGACACGACCGGAGAGAGATCAGGCGCAGGACCGACATATACATGCTCTCCGATGCACGGTTGAATCAATCACCGGATCAACTTCCTGATTCCGGGCTGCTTTGTGAGAGTCTCTCAAAACCCACAAAGCGATTTCAGCCCGACACGGGAAGCGAGCTTGAAACCTTGTGCACAACAGTCGCACTATGCGACTTCTAGCCCAGGCAAAGCAACGAGGCAGTTCCGAAATAAAGTGTGAGGAGCTATTTATTTTCGATAAAACAAAATATGAAAGGCTTGTGAGGGTAAACGAATTACGTCAAAGCGTTGAGTGTTCAATTGAATTTTAAGTTTCGTTAGTGTAATTTTATTGTGTTTAACAAAAAGGTAAAAATATTTATGGGGCAATTTTTTCAAATGCATAACAAATAAGTTGTCATCTGCCTAGCCTTTTCGCACGCAGCACCGGCACCTAGGAGCGACTGCCTAACTGACCTTAACCTGGGCAAGTCAATACCCCTTCGAAAAGCTCGTTAGATTTTCTGACTCCTGACTACCTATAACGACTACCAAAGTTGTACAAATGACAGCCGAGACCAACCAAGGAAGAAGGAAACACGGAGAAACTCGTCGTGTCATCCCTCCACCAACCGACCGAGCCAAACGTTGCTTATTGTTATGATACTTAGCCACGAGCTTGTGTTGCCAGCCCTGAAAAATAAATGCCGATCAAATCTTAGAACAACACAAGATGGATTTACAATTTAGTAGAGCCGTTTTCTTCGGAACTTTTTCATACCTAGGTATACCAGGGACTAATTCTCCAAAGCTCCCCTACTATAAAAATAGTTCACACGTCTCCGTGTACCCCGTTTTACACCGACCTCACCACAATCTAATTACGCGGCGCAAATTGGAAACTAAATCTTCGATAAATTGTTACACCTACGTACCATAGTAATTAATTCTTCATCGGCATGGCACGTTACAAGTTTGTGTAGTGTTTTGTTTTTTTCCTCGTAAACTATAAGTTCAATGCACGAACGGATTATGAATATAGGTAATACATACATACTAAAGAACTTTGCCTGTCTTGTTCTGTCTGTCTGTTCGTGATGAACTTTTACAATAAAATGATTCTTGTCTGTTACACTTTCCCTTCCTTAAAAAAACATTTCCCAGAATCCTGGTGCGGTACAGTTGCCAGCACATCAAGGTGCTACAATCTGTCAAATTTCCTTAATAGAGTTTGAACTTTATCGCTGAAGCATATGGTTCAAAGCTGGTGTCTGTACCTATTACAAGATGTTACAGTAGGTATTTCGAAGTATTTCACATGTCTCGCCGTTTAACCGACATACAGAAAGGAACTTTATAATTAGTGGAAGTTACATTAAAAATATATTTAGTATATTAAAAAATATTTTTTCAAACAACACAAAATATGCAAATAAATGTAATTCAATAGCAATTCTGGCTATTGTTTTTTCAAATAACTATCTATATTTGTTTCCTTTACTTGACTATAGTGTTAACTACTAGTAGATGAACTAGTATGATGAAACAAACAAAACAAAATATGCAAATAAATGTAATTCAATAGCAATTCTGGCTATTGTTTTTTCAAATAACTATCTATATTTGTTTCCTTTACTTGACTATAGTGTTAACTACTAGTAGATGAACTAGTATGATGAAACAAACAAAACAAAATATGCAAATAAATGTAATTCAATAGCAATTCTGGCTATTGTTTTTTCAAATAACTATCTATATTTGTTTCCTTTACTTGACTATAGTGTTAACTACTAGTAGATGAACTAGTATGATGAATCCCATAAACTAGGATATCGCTAAAAGATTAACTGGTTAAATAGCTAACAGAAGATATAATGTCTAAAGAAGCCATTATCACATAAATAATAAACCGCAAACAAGACAGTAAATTATTTAACGGAAGACAAAATAAAATATGAGTCTTACTCCACATCACATACCGTAGAAAATTGAAATAAATTATGTATTGCTTGCTTAGATAAATCATATTTGAACAGAAGAAATAGATAACAACACAATCTAGTATTTATGCGAGATTATATCGTACGTATCGGATCTAGAAAACTTTCCGTCCTGCTTTGAGCATTCTCATCTGTCTAGCCTATTCCTATGCTGGGAACTACTTCCAGTCTAAAACAGTGTAGCTAAGTACTAATATTTTAAATAAAACCGCTGCTTATTTTACCTCTCAGCAGAGCTTTCAGTAGGACTGGTTGTAAGACTTTCAGGCTTCTGTATTAAAGAACGTAATAACAAAAAAAAATTGCACAATTTTCCGTACATACGCCAGCACATCAAGCCACTAAAGTAGATTTCTTCAATTTTTAGACAACTAAAGAGCAGAAAATCAAAAACAAAAAAAATAAAAACCGACTTCACAAAACACTAAAAAGTACACTTTTCCGATAAGGGGTCGAAAAGTGCTAGAGAGGAGACCACGGAATAGCAAGCGCAGCGTAGGATGCCCACCAACAAGATGGACAGACGACCTTAAAGATCAGTGGAAGACGCTGGATGCAGGTCGCTTCCAACCGGTGTATGTGGAGATCTAAAGGGGAGGCCTATGTTCAGCTATGGACGGCCTATAGCTGATATGATGATGATGATGAAGCTCATTTTCTACAAGCTTTTTCTTCTAGAATATAGCCAATAGAGACATAAAACAAACAGGATTTAATTATAAATAACATCCTGAATCTTTAGCGTAGAAATCTGTCATTATCGACGGTTACCTATAATCGATCATTTTGGTTTAGGCAAGTATTCGTTGATTTGTGTGCGTGAGACAATGATGGATAACTGAATCACCCACGTGCGTGTTGGTTTGTTCATGAGTGGAAAATATGATAAGCAATTGATATATGAGTGTACGTTGCGTTAAGAGCGCGTATTCCAAAACTTGGCAACGGCAACGTCGCGTCGGCAAATAGCTGTCAAATATTTACAAAGATTTAATTATTCTGGTAGATTTACTATATGATAATAAGAAATATGGCTTGGTTATGCACTAAAAAATATTAAGAATTGTAATTAAATCACAAATTTTGATGTTGTGAACGTTTCAGGTGTAAAAAAGGCATATGGCAAGTTCTCAAATATTTTTATTACTATTCGATGTCACGATATACATAAGGCTGATGGCGATGATAAACTTATATACTACATGAAACATAATTTTAAATGTATAGCGAGATATGGTTAACAGAATAACAAATGCACATCTCTGCAGAAACCTTCAGGGAAAAACGAGCGAGATATCATACTTCAGACATATCATCACTGTCTACATACGAGTATTATATAAATAAATAAATATAACGTTGTTATCATTACAGCTGCAAATTGTGTTATCATGTTGGCTAGTCAAACAGAGCGTGCCGTCTGAAGTGCAGCTTGAAACGTCATCCATTCCAATTCAATTTGAATTACGTTATAACTTTGTCCTCATAGAAAATAATAGTACCGTAAACTTCATAAATACATACATGAATATAATTTTTTTGGATACAAAGTCACACTGTATAATTATTTTTTTGGAATTACTGAAAACTTTTATTTATTAACCTTTATTTATTTATTAACCTACACTATTTTTAGACTCCTTACAAACTCTTTGTACATTGTTCATAGATCTAAAATTAGTTCATAGATTTCAAATTGAGTAGGTATTATACAGGTATATTACCCAATTGACTAGCTATGTTCTTAATCTATTCATGTTCCATCCGACCACAAATCTTCTTTTTGATCTAAATAACTCCGGCTCAATATGTTAGAATATTTTTTATGTCAAATTTGTGTATGTATGTAAATAATGATATTATGTTAAGTGTACCATCATACAAAATAGCAATATACATATTTTTTGCCAAAATTGCAAGCAATGAGAGTAAAACATTTGTTTGAAGTCTAAATGATTAGATCAAAAGCATAAGCCGCCTTTTCCTCTTACACGACAGCAAATGTAGAAACATAAAATTGGTTTGTATGTACATCTTAAACGGTATTTGTTTAATTTTCCTTGAGGAAGGCAATGCAATCAGATATCAGACATTAAAAGAAATATGAAAAATAGAAAATTAAAATTAAATTGCTTTTATAAATAAATTGTACCGGTATAAATTGAATCGAGTTTTTGTTGTGCGAATGGCTTTGGAAAGGTGAATCTAAACAATTCTATACTTACCTATATCATAAAGCTGAATAGTATGTTTGTTTGCCTGAACGAGCTATTCTCAGGAATTACAGTACGTATTTGAAAATTATTTTAGTGTTCTAGGTTGCCCACTTATCGAGGTAGGCGATAGGGTACTTTTAATCCAGATGCGCGGAGTAGTGTCCACGGTACAATGGTAAAATTGCGAAAAGTAGTCTTTACTAATATTATGAGACTAAAGAATTTGTTTGTTTGCTTAAACGAGCTAATCTCAGAAACTACTGGACCGATTTGAATAATTATTTCAGTGTTAGTTAGCACGCTTATCACGGAAGGCTTTACACTTTTATCAGGATGAGCGGAGTTCCCACGGCACGCGAGCGAAACCGCTGGAAGCTAGTTACACAATATTTCTAAAGATACCTACTTTGAGAACTGGCTCCCCAGTCGTAATCCATGGGGATTAAGCCTTAGACGTAGCGTGACCGTTGGGTTTGCTTACCTAACCTAAACTGATCCTCAAAAATCCAGTTGAACGTATAGCTATAATTTTCCTTAACATTAGATCTAGCCTTATTTACTGAGGGTCTGTTTCATCACCTATGAGTATGTTCCAGTTAGTTTATTTGGTAGATAATTTCATACAAATTCTGTTCCATTTTTGAAGTTATTCGGTTGATAGTGGCTATTCGAACATTGTGAAACTCGCCCTTAGACTTATTAAATACATTATACTAAATGATAAACGATATTTATTTTGCAAATAGGTTGAAATCAACACTTTTACACGTCAACACATTTTTTATAGAAAGAACGAGATGAGGTCGGCATTTCCTAACTGACTACCTTGAGAAGAAACTTTATTACAATAACTAATATATAACAACAACAAATTCTACTTTAGATATACTTACATATTATGCAGAAATTTTGAGAAAATACGAAGAAGAGCTACTTATCCACTCAACCATGAATTCCTACATCTTTAATAATAAAAGAAAAGGCGTCTTAACCTTGAAATTATACGAATACCTACATCATTCACTCATTCAGCAATATTATTTCCTTTTTAGAAAACTAAAATATTCGTTCTTTTCACTAACCTAGTTTCACAGAAAGTAAACACACGCAAAAAAGGTTTGTGACGAATTCGGAATAAGGATAACGTTGATCTGTGCTAGTAAAAGCAAAAACTGTTTTTATAGATGGCTTGATACAGAAAGGTCGTATGCTAGAGTTAAGGAACTTTGCAATTTGAGACTTATGCTTAAGATAATAAGGCATAAGAATTTATGACATGAATTTATATGTTTTCTAAGGGAAGTTGTAAGAACTTAATACGGTGGATAAGAATAAAAAGCTTGTCAATAGGTAACATATATGATACAGAAGCTATTCATGTAATAACCAAGTAGTTTTATTATATTCGTTTATATATCGTCTAGGGTAAAAATAAATTACAATCATTTAAAACTGGAAAATTATAGCACAGATGTGAATCAATCAAATTTCTTTAACTACGGAAAGGTTAAAGGTAATGCAACATTTATCTACTCTTATGCACTAGATAAATCTTATTGTTACATCTACTGCATATTATTACTATACTCGTAATACATATTACAATGCCGAAGGGATTTTTCGTTTGGACGCTAATCTCTGGGAATACAGAAGCAATTTGAGAAATTCTTCCAGTGTTAGATAGCCCATTTATCAAGGCAAGCTATGGGCTACTTTTTATTAAAATACGCGGAGTAGTGCGTACGAAATGCGCTTAAAACAGCTGGATGAAGCTAATCTATACTAACATGGATTGATTGATTACAGCCGAAGAGTTTTTTTGCTTGTTTGAATACGCTCATCTCAGGATCTACTAAAGAAATTCAAACAATTCTTCCAGTTTTAGACAGCTTACTTATCGAGGAAGTAGGCTGGCTATAGGCTACTTTTTATAAGGGTAATTTCTGCGTGGTGGTTTCTGCGATACGCGGAAGAAACCGCTGGCAGACGCTAGTGCCGTAGTAGCTAGTAATAGACAGGGAAAGTTAGATTTATATTCACTTTCACATGATGGATGGCACTTGCATACAATGTGGAAATAATAATACAACTTAGTTTTCGTAGCTTAGGCTGGTTGCCAACTCTGCAGATAGTCACGTCTCCGTCGTGCCCTTGGCAATGAAATTCGTGTGGTCGTTGCCAAAAAAACTGTGTGTAATGCGCCATATATTATTTTAATATAGGTACCGTTTAAATAATGAAGTAGCTTGGCGAATGTGTCGGCCAGGTGTGGAGGTAGAATTTTAAAGATATTTAGAGACAGGATTATTAGTTTGTACCGACGACGCGACGCCAGCACATCAAGCTAAGCGAATCTGCATCAGCGAAATTTACAAATTTTGCCAATCAGCTTTGAACTACATATGTATATGGTTTAGCAATAAAGTTGGAAATCTATTAAGGAAATTTGACAGATTGTAGTAGCTTAATGTGCAAAGGATTCTGAGTATTTTCGCTTACGCTACCTTTTTATAATGAATACTTACATATTTTCTTCAACCCTAATGTCATCAGCATTTTATTTTCAAATTAAGTAGTGTGAATCCAATATTTAAAGATATTCCTATAACCAAAAATAGATGGTGCTAGTAATTTTGGTAAGAACCCATTATAAGACTGGTTGTCAAACATTCTGGCTTCCAACTACCCGTAAAGACCACCAAATCTATTCAAATGAAAGCCGGAACCCACCAATTTAAATTGCCCTTCGAAAATGTTATCTTCCAATCGAATGCACCCATATTTTTGCAATGGATTGGCGTGCATAAGCACTATTTTATCCAGTCTGAATGTAGCAGATAGGATTGCGCCGTGGGAGAACGTCGTAATATTTGCGGGGCTCCCAAGACGATTGCGTTGCAATTTTTGCAAAAGGGTTTCTAGTACTCAGATTATGTATATCATATTTGTATAAGCAGTTTGATACTTAAAAGTGGGATTTTAATAGCACGTTGGTATTGTGGTTGTGATTTTTCCGACGTTGAATATCATAATGGAGGATGTAATGGTCTTTATTTCCTTGAAATGTTATTGTTAAAAGTCTAATTAAATAGGCATTTGTACCAATCAACTAGAAGAAATTAATAGAAAACGTTGCCGGATGACAGCGATGTTGAGAAGTAGTCAACGCCTGAAAACGCGCGGTTTTTTTATATAGGGTTTTAAGTTTTTATATATCTATTTCAATTGTATGTTTAGACAATAATTGGAATAAAATAAGAAATCAAATATTTAATAAACATGAGTGAACCCCTATTTAAATTACGCGATCACCAATAATTGTATCCATCCAGCTCACTCATAAGACAGAAATGAATTACCATGAACTAATAAAGTCTCCACGGCCCTATAATACAAGAATGTCTTTAGATGAAACAAGAGTGGGTTTTAATCACGTTTCATTAAAATCTTTCCCTTTCTTCCAGATTAACGAAGATAATTAAAGAAAAGAAAGAGACAGGCATATTTTCGTCAGACAGACTTAAAAATAACACCACTTACCTTAGCGCAGCACCATCAGCTCTCTCTTCACTAGCAATGCTACTTCTAGGAGAACTCCCGAGGCGACTGCTCGCGGATTTTCGACGCAGTTCATGAGGATCTGGCTCGTCTTTGCTGGTGAACGAGATGCGTGGCGCGTGCGCCCGTAGCCCGCCGACTTTGTGGCCCGACACGCCGCGGCATAGCATCTGGCTTTGTGTTACGTCTGTAAGAAGATAAAATAACATTGAATTTATATTGAAACAGTTTATATTATAATGCGTGTATGGTAAGTCATACTTTTTAAATTTAAGTCCAATAAAAAAAAAACACTGAAATCAATTTCAATGGTGAATTCTATGTTAGTTAAAATCCTTCTATTATCATTGCTTTGATTTGACATCAAATTTATCACGACGCCCAAGAACTCAAAACAACAAGAAAAATCTCTGCCTATGCTAGAAATAATTACGTGACCCTTTATACCATTGAAACTGGTAATCTCTGCTAATGTTTTACAGTTTAAAAAATTGTTTAGTTTATATATTTTTGGTTGCATATACGCGCTAAACTACGGATCTACTGATAGCTACTTTTAATATGTCTCACGGTACGGGAGTGAATCTACGGCCCAAGCTAGTATTATATAATATATAGGTTTCAATCTATTCGAAATATCATAACGGTCAGGTCTTAACTTAACCCAGTATAATATCCAGAGCCAACCAGATATTATACTGTATCGATACCTATTAATTATCGCCTTACATGTAACAACGCTAATAATATCTAACATATTATTGAGTTCCACTAGGGTATTTGTAAGCGTTCGTTTGACGGATTACCAATTAATATTAAGAGTTAGGCTTCTGAATGAACAGTACTGGTGGCTTCGTGTTACCGTCACATTATTAATTCAGAAGCCTTTCTTAAAGTGCAAAGGCTTAGCCGTGTTAAAGGTTTTATAAGGTGAAAAAAATAGAAAGGCACACGGAGAGTGTGTTTTGTTTTTATTCTGCGCGTGCTAGCCTCGCTCACGACTTTACTTAAGAGGGCTATCACCGAAAGTTGGCAACGTCGCAAATAGCTGTCAAATATTTACACGTTTTAATTAATTTGGCCATTTTACTATATGAAAGTAAGATATATGCTCAGGGAGCTCCCTAAAACATTGAATAAGAATTGCAATTATTAATATGGTAACACAGAATATATAGTTTTATATGTAAAAAACGTAGTTGGAAACTTCCCAAGTGCCTTTTATATAAGTAAAACGTTAAAAACATCAATTGCAATTCCTATTCAATGTTTTAGGGAGCTCCCTGAGCATATGTCTTACTTTCATATAGTAAAATGGCCAAATTAATTAAAACGTGTAAATATTTGACAGCTATTTGCGACGTTGCCTACTTTCGATGATAGCCCTCTTAAGTATTTCGGAGTGGGATGTAATATCGAAACAGAATAATATTTCCCCGTCCATCCTTAGAAGCTTAGGTCCACCTAATATTGCCACACACAAAGAAGGTTTTAGTCTAGTCAGAGTCTGACAGTCCTTAAAGCTGCATCAGCGGGAAAGGTCATTTTGAAGATTTTCCACGAAAACAAAAAAAAAGATCCACCTAGTACAAGTTGGTTTCGTGACAAATAATTTGTCGTTATATTTATCCACAATTAATTACTTATCTGTCACAAAGGTATAGCAAAATACTACATTGCCTTTCCGACTCATGTATAAGGGATAAAAAATGCGATAACATTCGTGTACATGTACAATAATACTCTTTCGAAAACCCAATACAAGAATATAAGGGCTTTGATTCCTATTATTTATTCAAAGGTCTCTTGCAAGTAGCTCAGTCCTGTCTCACAGTAATACACGATTGCGGGTATATAAAATCATACCAAACCGCTTATGCAATAAGCATATTGGGTCCCATTATCCCGAACATTTTGGAATACAACGCAAATATTCGGGACCTACAAAAAACGGAGGCAAGAATTTTTTTATTGCCTCCGCCAAACAGATATTGGGGATAGCAGTCTTTCGAATAGTCCCGTTGATTTCTTTCGTAAAAGATTTTCTCTGAACGGTCTCAGGGGCGGAGAGAGCGGGCCATTCTATTGTCAAGTACAAACGGGTCCCAAAGGTCAGCGTTGATGATTAGATATATCGATACGGATTATAGTTGTACGTAGGGTCTTCTTTTTGCTGTTTGCCATTAAAATAAAATAATGTTTATAATACTTATAAGTAATGTAACTTTAGGTTTATATTGACGTTAAGTCAAAAACTAAGCACCGCTTGCACAGACGCCTCACGCCAGCACATCAAGCTACCCGAAACTATCAAATTTTCCCAATCAACTTCGAACCATATGCTTCAGTTTCAGTGATAAAGTTGAAAATCTATTAAAGAAGTTTGACAGATTGTAGTAACTTGAGGTGCTGGCGTCTGTACATTGTCGTTCTGAGTACGATATTTAATGTAAGTGTTGATAAAGTTACAAGATCTTTGGACTGAAATTATATAAGATAAGGATGTCACGCCATGCATGATCACACGCCAGCACATCAAGCTACCTGGAACGGACAAATTTTCCCAATCAAGTTTGAGCCATGCTTCATATAAAGTTGTGAATCTATAACTTTGACAGTTTGTAGCAGTGTGATATGCTAGCGTATGTACAGACGCCAGCACATCAGGCTACAAAATCTGTCAAATTTCTTTACTAGATTTTCAACTTTATCGCTAAAGCATTACGTTTCAAAGTTGATTGGGAAAATTTGACAGTTACGGGTAGCTTGATGTGCTAGCGTATGTACATGAAGAAATTAAGCAAACACGAAGTGAAGTATTCGGGCTTTTATATGGTAGTTTCGAATTTGACTGTATTTAGATTCGATACTAATGACCAGTAAATAGAGAATTGGATCGGATTAACCGCAATTTAGTCTGTAGTCACATCGTTAGTCCGATGAGTTTTATTTCTATTTCAGGACAAGAGATCATTATATTGTCTGTGTCTCCAGTTACCATAGATTTTAATCTGCAAATACGAACGAGCTTGATTTTGTAGACTGTATTATGTTTATACAAAACCTTTAAAGTTGCTTTGCCTATTAAATTAATTCAAGAATGGAATCTTTACTAGATTAGACTGTCTCAGTCCAATCATGCCCTAGGGTTTTGAGCTGTTTGCAAAATAAAATAAAAGACTTTGTAATTGTTATGCTAGGTTAAAGCTTCAGCCTGTCGGGTAATAGTGTGCGGGTTTGATTCCAGATGAGGCAAGTACCTTTGCAACTTCTCTATGTTATAAAATATATAAGAATAAAAACGTAAATACGACGTTAGGCGTCCCGACGCTTGGCGTCTCGACGCTAGTTGTCACTACGTTAGGCGTCAGTATGAGTCTGACACTCCCTCCAGCTGCACCCTCAGCGAGATCATTTGATGGTTTTAAACCCAAACAAGGTGCACTGATTTTATATCTACCATGGCTAATTTTTTACCCAATTGCCAAAAAGGGTTATGTGACATGCAAACATGATAATTAATCATATCTTATTTGTAATTACCTCATATAAGAAACTATTGAATGGATTACGATAATCAAGTTTTTATATTCAGGAATTGTTTTGATTACTTATAAGGCAGTTTCGTTTTCGGCCGAAACCGACCTTTGCCGAAATTCGTTTTCGGTTTCGGCCGTAAAACTTGTTTCGGTCGGACACTACATCTAATTCAAAAACCTAATTAGCAAAAATACTAAGCAACAGATGACTAGATAATATCACGTTTAGTTTCATAATAATTCTATTAATAATTCCGGCATTAATTGCTAGCGGTATTAGCAGCTATTCAACTCACTTCGGTGTCTAATGATCTCATTTATATCTCATTACATATTCAGTTGTGTCTCTTGAGTCCTCTGTTTCCGTGTAATTTGGCACTTCATAGATCTGATGTCGATGGAAATGTCACGTGTTAGAATAGTACTGCTTTGAAATTCGATAACAAGAATAGATCAAGAAATTCGACCGATAAGATAAGGATTTAAAATGACTCGAAATCGAACGCATAAACTAGAATGAGTGACGTTCCTGGAACTAAACGGAGTTCCATGCATTTTCTAAATTTTCCGATGTTTCACTTTATTTATAAACAAAACAAAAAATAGAATAAATTAAAAAAGTGCGTGATAAAATTCGTTATAATAATATTAAAGCTAAGTAACAGTTTCACGGGTCGATCAGTCATAAGGCTTGGCCGGTCGGTCCGTGGATGGGTGACCATCTTGTCATGACGAGTTCCTCCGTTGTTTCGGAAGGCACGTTAAATTAGTGGATCCCGACTGTCATCTGTGCATCTTTAGCAGTCAGAAGCCAGAAAGGGTTGCCCAGGTGACTGGGTTAAGGAGGTCAGATAGGCAGTCGGTCGCTCGTAAAACACTGGTACTCAGCTGCATCTGGTTAAGACTGGAAGCCGATCCCAACACAGCTTGAGAAAAGGCTAGGCAGATGATTTGAATTATTTTTTGCAACATTCGACGCTATTATTTTAGGTATACGGTTAAAAACTGGCCAGAACTTTACAACAGCTAAACTCCCAAACTGTTTATTTCATTTTTTATTTTTATGATACATAAAATCTAGTCGTACATTATATAGCCAAATCATGCCAGCCAGTGCCTCAGTTCTCTAGTAACAATGAGTCTAACTCTCCCTCCAGGGAAATAAGTGGTCGGCAGAATTCGCGCATTCATTGAAACATTTATTGTTATGATTTGTAGCTTTAACTAAAGGTTATATTGCTGAAATCAGCCTTCATTCGTGAATAATGCCTTTTGTTTTTTTATTAATTTTTAATTAATACTGTTTCGTTAAAGTTGTGTGTATATCCAAATTTGTTAGTTAGTGGTGTCAGAGTACAAACAAAGGCTGCTTCTCGGGTTCGATCCCCGGGTCGGGCCGAAATCGCTTTGTGGGTTTTGAGATTTTTTCATAAAGCAGCCCGAAGTCTGGAAGTTGGTGATGATCAGCCATGCATCTGAGAGCACGTAAATGTCGGTCCTGCGCCTGATCTCTCTCTGGTCGTGTCGGGTTGCCGGACTATGAGTGTGAGGGAATAGAGAGTGCACATGTGTCTGCGCAAATGCTTGTATACTATAAATGTCCTGCGCAGCTGGCTGATCTCTTTAGAGAGAACGGCCGCCGTAGCCGAGAATCGGTCTAGACGCCATCACATATTTCGTCAGCTCAAGACATTAATAGGGCTTAACATATTTTTTAGCTGAGCCAAAAAGCCTATTTACAGGTTCAATCGCTTGAATTTCTAAACCAAACTGCAAAATAGATGAAAAACCTTTTACCTTTATAATTCTATAGGGCATAGGGTACTGTAAAAAAGAGCCCGCCTAATAAGCCACTTTACAAAAAAAAAAAAATACAACAACATTTTTGCCTTTAATACCTACTCTCTAAATTTAGGTATGTAACAATACATATCAGGGCCTTTTAACGAATCGAATAGGTTTTCAAACGATATTGCCTACACAATATGGTATGTTTTGTAATCAGAAATGTTCCCTCGAATCTGGGATTATACGATACAAATATTTCGTCCACTTTTGGAATGGTAGCGGAGAATTTGGGAGATTTTTTCAATGATTTCACTGTGGTTACGTAACTTTAGTTCTGTGGCGATAAATGATACTTGTTTTGTTTTTTTTGCGATAAATAGCGATTAATAAATACGTGTTAACATCACTACATAGTATAAAACAAAGTCGCTTTTTCTGTCCCTATGTCCCTTTGTACGCTTAAATCTTTGAAACTACGCAACGGATTTTAATGCGGTTTTTTTTAATAGATAGAGTGATTCAAGAGGAAGGTTTATATGTATAATAACATCCATTAAATAGTGGAGAAGTACTGTTATTTTTGAGGTTTCTAATGTGATGTCGTAAATATTTACATTTTTTCCGCTTACATTGCAAACGCAGGCTGAACCCTACGAGTTTTATCAAAATAATGTACTAAGTATTGTACACATTGAAAAGGTCTACAGAAAAGTCCGTGATGGTATATGTCTATCTCTTATGGATAACCCACAATAACTCTTTTTTGTCATTTACTTTTTACGACAAATAATGGCTAATTTTCGAAGCGATTTTAACCAATACAGCATTAATCCTTAACCAATTAAATACCTTGAATACATTGTCCATTTAATATAGATTTATATGGCCCTTTACACCGTATTATTTAAGTGAATATTTTCGAAGATATTACAGATTAAAAAATTGCGGGACGTAGCGTTTGCGGCGGTACCGGCCGGCCGGTATGTTTTTATATACAACGTTCACAGTTTTCCTGCCAGAAGTCAGCAGTGGCGAAACCGAGATCGCTCTGAGACAGCTCAAAAATGGAAAAGCCCCTGGCGAGGATGGCATTACAACAGAGCTATTAAAAGCAGGAGGTAAGCCCGTACTGGGAGAAGCTTTTCAATGCCGTCCTGTTTGAAGGGAGAACTCCAGAGGCGTGGAGTAGGAGTGTTGTCGTCCTGTTATTCAAAAAGAGAGACAAAAACCAGCTGAAGAACTATCGACCCATTTCCCTCCTAAGCCACGTATATAAGCTGTTCTCAAGAGTGATCACGAACCGACTTGCGCGAAGACTCGACGAATTCCAACCACCGGAGCAGGCTGGGTTTCGGAGCGGATACGGTACCATAGACCACATCCAAACAGTGCGGCAGATTATACAGAAGACCGAAGAGTATAATCAGCCCCTGTGTCTAGCATTTGTGGACTATGAGAAGGCCTTTGACTCGGTTGAAATCTGGTCTGTTCTGGAGTCCCTGCAGCGTTGTCAAGTAGATTGGCGATACATCCAAGTGATGAGATGTCTCTACGAAGCCGCTACAATGTCCGTCCAAGTACAGAATCAGCAAACAAGGCCCATACCGTTGCATCGAGGAGTGAGACAAGGGGATGTTATTTCCCCGAAACTGTTCACTAATGCAATGGAGGATATGTTCAAGACGCTGAACTGGAAAAGACGCGGCATCAACATCAATGGCGAACACATCTCTCACTTGCGATTTGCTGACGATATCGTCATCATGGCGGAAACGCTGCAGGACCTACAACAGATGCTGAACGACCTGGCTAAATCTTCTCTACGCATCGGCCTACGGATGAACTTGGAAAAATCCAAGGTCATGTTCAATGAACATGTTCTACCGGAACCGAATGCGATACACGGCGCCGTTCTCGAAGTTGTTCGGAAATATGTATACCTCGGGCAGACATTGCAGTTAGGTAGAAACAACTTTGAGGACGAGGTGAATAGGAGAATTCAGTTGGGTTGGGCTGCTTTTGGGAAGCTACGTCGAGTCCTAACATCGTCGATCCCACAGTGCCTAAAGACAAAAGTCTTCAATCAGTGCGTCCTACCTGTCATGACTTACGGAGCCGAAACGTGGAAACTGACGGTACGGCTGGTCCACAAGTTTAAAGTCGCTCAGCGGGCTATGGAAAGAGCTATGCTCGGCATTTCTCTGAGGGATCGCATCAGAAATGAGGTAATCCGTCAGAGAACCAAGGTCATTGACATAGCCCACCAAATCAGCAACCTGAAGTGGCAGTGGGCTGGCCATATCAGCCGAAGAACCGATAACCGTTGGGGTAAACGAGTTCTAGAGTGGAGACCACGCCTCGGCAAACGTAGTGTAGGACGTCCTCAGGCACGGTGGAGTGATGACTTGCGCAAGACGGTTGGCAGGAGCTGGATGCGAGAAGCCGAAAATCGATCTCAGTGGCGTGCACTTGGAGAGGCCTATGTCCAGCAGTGGACTGCGATAGGCTGATGATGATGATGATGATGATGATGATGATGAGTTTTTCTGTAGTGTATTTAGTATCAGCATTGCACCCGTGCGAAGCCGGGGCGGGTCGCTAGTTAATTATAAGTAAAAGAAACATTTGGTTCCAATAAGGTAATCATGAAATGTTGGCCTCAGAATGTCGTAAAATAAATATAATATAAATTGAAAACTTACCAGTATTAATCAAAATAAATTTTTGAATTCAATTGAACTAATAAACGTAACTAAACTATGCTTTGAACAAAGTACTAGAATCTTAGAATATGGCTACGTTTTCTATCTGAAAAATAATGGCGAATATTGTCGCTATCCCAGAAAATATTGTCGAAAGATATCGAAGGCTGCCGAAGACCCAAAAAATAAAGTTGAATATCATGTACGTACTTCAAGATGATAAAGTTTTCATTCCAGAAACTAGTATCTAGGGACTGAAGAATTGGGTCAATATTTTCCCCCTTTTTCCTGATGGATTAGACTTTACCTTTGACATTCTCAAAGTTTATCGACTTTGCCTTCAAAAATTGATTGTGAATTCTTTGAGTCAGAATCGATATTGAAAAGAGTACCTAGGATAAGATTACTTTGTAATAAATCATTTTAGAAAAATATGTTGCTTTTATTATCCACAATTTTTTTTGTGGGAAATCATAAAATGACTCGCTTAGGGTGCAGTTGGAGGTAGTATCAGACTCTTACTGACTAAAACCTACTATGTTCCTTCTAGGTAACTCTCGCGAACAACCCGCAGCCCCGGCAGATCTTGGCTCTAAGAGCCCCTCCGATTCTCAGTATCTACTAGGTTTAAGTTTTTTTTAAGTTGCACTGGAGCTATTTGAGATCCATCATATATTTGGTTTTGGCATAAAAAAACATCTTCTTCTAAATGGCATCTCTTTCAATCGATCGTTCCTTTCTTAAAATGTTTTCGATGCGAATGTAACATCAAAAGGTTCTACTTATTTGAAATTCTGTTTTTTGGTTTTGTGGAAAACCAAGCTATTAAGGTCCAGTAGGGCAGAGTCATTATCTTGGCCCCTTAAATAATTTTGTCACGTTTCTCGTTAAAAATGCAGAGGACGGCCCATTGGCCCTTTATTGGTCATAGGGTTGCCACAACAATTGTAAGCAGTAAAAAAGTACTGAATACTGTGAATTTAAGTATGTTTTTTTGTTTAACATTTATACTACAATCGCTGAATTGGTTACGATTATTTTTTAATAGAAAAGTGACGGAATCTTGACATGTAGGTATCTTATGAATTTTCTTTGATTCTAGAAATTATTTTTTATATTATTTTTAAGTTGCAAAAAATTTGTGAAAATATTTTTGCAGAGAATTATTCAGGAAACTGGAATCATCGAAAACAGCAAATTTCCACATATTTTCCGTTAAACTTAAAGCTACTTTTCTCTAAATAAAATATCATAAAATGCTACGCGTGTTTGGGTTAGCTCGTAAAATATGAGAGCCGTTGTTCTCCATCAGGCATAGAGCACGAATGAGTGACTTTATGACATCACTATCGCATAGTTGGACGGGTCCTCCGAATGTAAAACTTTACAGCTTCCCTTATGGTTTTAGTATAAAAGAAAGTTTCTTTTTTGCCATAAACCATTTATAGTGTCTCTTCAATAACAAGTTTAATAACAAGGACCTCCATTTTTTTGGATCGTCGTCGTCGGAACAATTTGGGAATTATTTATTTGCTCAAATAAGGTACAGAAGGGTGGCAAATTGTCGAAAATGGTTCTCCTATTCTGCCTTTAATTTCGGTATGCAAATGTACAGTTACCTACATAGTTTATCTAAATTAATTCTAGATCATTCTTGGTCACAGGAACAATAAGTGAACCACAAATTAATAGCAAACTGAAGGATAAAATTTACAATAATCTAATTCAAGACAATAGGTCTTTTTGGTTTCAGTGTGTTGCGAATTTAAAAAAGGAATGAGAAATTAGTGTATGCAGCAGAGAAGAGAATGTTGAGATGGATTTGAGGAGTAAATAGGAGGGATAATTATAAAAGAAAATTGATTGGAAGGAGTCTGAGAGTGGTGCCAGTGGCAAAAAATGAGAAACCACTATTGGTATGGGTATGCAATGAGAAGAGATGAAATGTCCCGTAAGTGTTATGAATGTGGGTAGAGAAACAGGGAAAGGCCGATCGAGCAAAAAAAATGGATATATAGATTGCCTGAAAGAGGACATGAATAAAAATTCAATGAACATTAGTTAGATAGCTGACAGAGAGGGATGGAAGCAAAAACATATTGGTCCGACCCTAAATAAATTGAGAGCAAATCAGTAGACTATATTTCGCACCATTCGCGAAAATAACGCAAAATTCAAAAGCCGAACGTCATCCTCACTAACAAATATTTACACAGAGAGAGATTGACGACCAGATGGCGTGGTGGTTAGTAAACCTGCCTGCCACGCTACAGGTCGCGGGTTCGATTCCCGCATAAATCAAACATTTGTGTGCATGAACATGGGTGTTTGACTTAGTCTGGGTGTTTCTATGTATAATATGTATGTATTTACAAAAGAAAAGTATATAAGTATGTTTATCAGTGGTCTAGTACCCATAGTACAAGCTCTGCTTAGTTTGGGACTAAATGACGTTGTGTGAATGTGTGAGGAATATTATATATTATTTTATAAACTAGCGACCCGCCCCGGCTTCGCACGGGTGCAATGCTGATACTAAATACACTACAGAAAAACTCATCATCATCATCATCATCATCATCATCATCAGCCTATCGCAGTCCACTGCTGGACATAGGCCTCTCCAAGTGCACGCCACTGAGATCGATTTTCGGCTTCTCGCATCCAGCTCCTGCCAACCGTCTTGCGCAAGTCATCACTCCACCGTGCCTGAGGACGTCCTACACTACGTTTGCCGAGGCGTGGTCTCCACTCTAGAACTCGTTTACCCCAACGGTTATCGGTTCTTCGGCTGATATGGCCAGCCCACTGCCACTTCAGGTTGCTGATTTGGTGGGCTATGTCAATGACCTTGGTTCTCTGACGGATTACCTCATTTCTGATGCGATCCCTCAGAGAAATGCCGAGCATAGCTCTTTCCATAGCCCGCTGAGCGACTTTAAACTTGTGGACCAGCCGTACCGTCAGTTTCCACGTTTCGGCTCCGTAAGTCATGACAGGTAGGACGCACTGATTGAAGACTTTTGTCTTTAGGCACTGTGGGATCGACGATGTTAGGACTCGACGTAGCTTCCCAAAAGCAGCCCAACCCAACTGAATTCTCCTATTCACCTCGTCCTCAAAGTTGTTTCTACCTAACTGCAATGTCTGCCCGAGGTATACATATTTCCGAACAACTTCGAGAACGGCGCCGTGTATCGCATTCGGTTCCGGTAGAACATGTTCATTGAACATGACCTTGGATTTTTCCAAGTTCATCCGTAGGCCGATGCGTAGAGAAGATTTAGCCAGGTCGTTCAGCATCTGTTGTAGGTCCTGCAGCGTTTCCGCCATGATGACGATATCGTCAGCAAATCGCAAGTGAGAGATGTGTTCGCCATTGATGTTGATGCCGCGTCTTTTCCAGTTCAGCGTCTTGAACATATCCTCCATTGCATTAGTGAACAGTTTCGGGGAAATAACATCCCCTTGTCTCACTCCTCGATGCAACGGTATGGGCCTTGTTTGCTGATTCTGTACTTGGACGGACATTGTAGCGGCTTCGTAGAGACATCTCATCACTTGGATGTATCGCCAATCTACTTGACAACGCTGCAGGGACTCCAGAACAGACCAGATTTCAACCGAGTCAAAGGCCTTCTCATAGTCCACAAATGCTAGACACAGGGGCTGATTATACTCTTCGGTCTTCTGTATAATCTGCCGCACTGTTTGGATGTGGTCTATGGTACCGTATCCGCTCCGAAACCCAGCCTGCTCCGGTGGTTGGAATTCGTCGAGTCTTCGCGCAAGTCGGTTCGTGATCACTCTTGAGAACAGCTTATATACGTGGCTTAGGAGGGAAATGGGTCGATAGTTCTTCAGCTGGTTTTTGTCTCTCTTTTTGAATAACAGGACGACAACACTCCTACTCCACGCCTCTGGAGTTCTCCCTTCAAACAGGACGGCATTGAAAAGCTTCTCCCAGTACGGGCTTACCTCCTGCTTTTAATAGCTCTGTTGTAATGCCATCCTCGCCAGGGGCTTTTCCATTTTTGAGCTGTCTCAGAGCGATCTCGGTTTCGCCACTGCTGACTTCTGGCAGGAAAACTGTGAACGTTGTATATAAAAACATACCGGCCGGCCGGTACCGCCGCAAACGCTACGTCCCGCAATTTTTTAATCTGTAATATCTTCGAAAATATTCACTTAAATAATACGGTGTAAAGGGCCATATAAATCTATATTAAATGGACAATGTATTCAAGGTATTTAATTGGTTAAGGATTAATGCTGTATTGGTTAAAATCGCTTCGAAAATTAGCCATTATTTGTCGTAAAAAGTAAATGACAAAAAAGAGTTATTGTGGGTTATCCATAAGAGATAGACATATACCATCACGGACTTTTCTGTAGACCTTTTCAATGTGTACAATACTTAGTACATTATTTTGATAAAACTCGTAGGGTTCAGCCTGCGTTTGCAATGTAAGCGGAAAAAATGTAAATATTTACGACATCACATTAGAAACCTCAAAAATAACAGTACTTCTCCACTATTTAATGGATGTTATTATACATATAAACCTTCCTCTTGAATCACTCTATCTATTAAAAAAAACCGCATTAAAATCCGTTGCGTAGTTTCAAAGATTTAAGCGTACAAAGGGACATAGGGACAGAAAAAGCGACTTTGTTTTATACTATGTAGTGATGAAGAGAAAAACAAATGACGTACGTTAATAATATAAAAGGAACATGTGCAACAATATCACGAATCTGTAGACTTACAAGCTTAACGTAGCAGAACATTATTTAATGTCATGTAAAATAACATGACGTGATTGTGGCAGCCTTAAGCGGTGGATCTCATTAAACCGTGCCGCGCCATCGATCCTGTTATGCATTGTTCCTGTCTGTCCTCCACCTCAAGAGTATGCGGCACAACTCGGATATCACGTATGTTCAACTTTGGAGTAACTGAATTATGAATCTATAATCTTAGAAGTATTTAAATTGTGTTTTTGAATTATACAGCGTGGTCTATTGATGAAATATTTTTTGAAATGAAACAGATATAAACAAATATTTCCTCTTCTAATCTATATTTATCTATTAATTATATATATATATATATTTATAATCTATATGTTTATTAAAATCAAGCCCCATATTTTGTCCTGGTTATGGATGATTATTTTTTATTTTATTCTTTGATACCTTTTTTTCGTGGGAAATATCATATTACCCCTGCCACTTAGGGCAAAATTAATTCATTTCTCAATTTCAGTGACATGAAATATAAGCTACCCGTAACAGTCAGATTTTCCCAATCAACTTTGAACCATATGCTTTAGCGATAAAGTTAAAAATATTTAAAAGAAATTTCTAAGATTGTAGTAGCTTGATGTGCTGCGTCTGTACGAGTACTATGACCGATATGAAATATATTAAAGCAACAAAATGAACCATATGTTATACTAATAATGGAGTTGGCGGGAAATTCTGACAGTTCAATATGGATCGCTCCGAAAGAACGAACGAAATAGTCTACTCAGAATGAACGAAGTAGTTCAATCAGAATCTTATCGGCGGCAGCTGTTATAAGATTATTTATGAAGTAATACCACGTGCCTACAGGTTATATGTATGTGCAAACTTGCAAAGAGTTGCTATGAAGGTGAACGTTTTTTCATGTAAAAAATATTTTTTAACAATAAGTTTTCAAACTTACGGGTTACAAAAAAATCATCTGCTGATATTTGATTGAAATTTGAATACCTTAAAAAATATAATTTAGTTGTTTTTGGTACTAATTTTCACGGATGGTGGTACCCTTTTTAGATAAAGAATGCAATTCATAATGAAGCACGTTATAAAAAACTTAAAAAAAAGAAAAAGGATTTATATATCACCCGAGTAAGTTTTCAAGAATGGAAAAGTTATCCAAACATTGAAACATACAAAGAAGGTCACGTATAGATGACAAGCCAAAAAGTGGCCAGCACGACACGGTCACGACTGCATGACAGACTTTTAAAGTTCAAAATTAATAGTTAATTTTAATCAATATAATTCCGAACTCATTACTATATTTTAGGTATATATGGATGAATTCTTAGCTTGGCGCTGAGGGCACGTCTTTCTTTTTTTGACATCAATAGGTTGATTATCTCCTTACCCCGATCAAGCAAGCACAATATTAGATGACCAAGCCGAGATATCCAACCTGCCGGTAACATTGTTTGGCACGGAATGGTTGCTAGCCATCAATAATCCCGACTACGTATCCATCAAACCAGCTGCCCGTTTTAACCAATCATACGCCCAGAAATCTAACCGGATTACGTTGAGTTAGCATAATGGTGGAAATCGGAATCTGTTGTGTGATTGTAATCTGTGGTGTTGCATAAATCATATACATATATTTTTTTTATGATTACATATTATTATTTCAATTGTTGTATAATTTTTCAATCAAATTGTATTAGTTTTTGATAATGAAATCCGTAATGAAATAAAAAATAATAATATATACTGGATATATTGTGATATATATATTGAAATATTGTGAGCATGTTTTGTGGTAGAATAAAGGCTATTTTTATTTTTATTTTATAATCTGTAGGGTTATTGTAGTCAGTAGTTATTTGAAGGATTCTAACTTTGTATAATATTACTGGATTTTTTTAAGAGACATTTTGTAAGGTCGTAGGTTTGTTCGCAAGAGTTACTGCAGCCTTGGTACACAAAGACCTTCAGAAGGAACAAAAATGGGTTTTAGTCAGTATAAATCTGATCAATATACTCCTTTCATCTGCACCCACAACGAGAGGAGTCATTTGATGACATTTGACGAGAAAAATATATCGTGATAATTTTTATCAAAATACAATCTTAAGGCCCAGTTTCACAGGTTACGGATAGCCACTATCTACCAGATAACTATCTGAAACTTATCAGCAACTTGTGAAACTGGCCCTAAGTAAACATGAACCAGTATAACACTGCTCAGTGAAGTAGACACTTCTGTTGATGACGTCACTGAACATCTCGCGACGACCTGATCTGAATACAAAATGATGTGCTTATTAGATCACTGTCAGAAACAAGGTGCACAATTTAGGTAAAGGGTTTGAATTTTGTGAAGAAATATCACAAAAGAGCAAAACCCTTATAACTTGTAATTTATATTGAAAAATTCAATTCAAGCTTCCATTCATATAGACGTTAATTGATAAGGAAAGAAATTGAAAGGATCAAAGCTGAAGTTTATGTCTTTGATAGTTGTTTCGGGTGGTCAGAAGCCAGGAAGTCAGACAACCAGCCTGACAAAGGTGTTGTCGTTGGAAACTGGGTTAAAGAGATCAAATAGACAGTCGTTCCACGTATAACACTCAACCGATACTCAGCTGCATCTGTTTAGACTGGAAGCCGAACCCCAACATACATAGCTACCCCAAAAGTTAGCAAATGAGATCAATTTTTGTATTTATGATTTTGCTTTATTGAGTGATCACACGAGGCTGACTTGGCATAGCAATGCTCTAGCCTCACCAAATAACATATTAATAAATACTGCCATATAACTACATATATTAGGTTATGTTGTCTCAAAAAGTTGTCTTCAGCATGTTGGCTTTGGCCCCACGTTCGCTTTCCAAAAATTCGGTACTCTGTAAGTAGTCCCGTGGCCTAAAAGAGACGTACAAAATAAAACTGCCTATAACTTTCTCTCGTAATTTCAAGTTGAACACTTTTCGTTTGAAATATAACAATGAAGACGTGTCTCTTAGGTAGCTATATTGTATTAATAATTCATAAGTACGCTTTGCCAACGAAATATGTGATGATAAAATGTATTTTAAGTGCCTTTTTGGGGTTTTAGGAATTTTAGAGAGTAGCAGCTATGTACGCATTATTCTAATGGAGTGGTGTTCGTTTTTTGAGATAAAATTTATAGAGAGCTATTAAAGAAAAGATTAGTGATCCTAGTTAAGACTACGGCCTGTGGTTTCAAAGATAGCTTCTCCATGCAAAACACTGGCATCCAGCTGCAGCAGCGAACATAGTAGAAGAAAGTTTAGTCCATATCTTATGTAATTCAAGTAATACGGAGGGCTTAGGATAGTATAGGCCAAGTTTGTCAAGATTATGTTTACATACAACATAGTATAATTATTGTCTAATAAACTTCTGGAATTTCTTATATGGATAAAGAAAATACTTAACAATTTGATAAATGTGTGGTAATATAAGACTTGATGAATATTAGATTAAGAGGCTTATTGCGTGTCGTGTTATTTTTTAAATCAATTTATAAAGCATAATTACAATTATTAAAAGACATAATACAATTATTCACATTTGACTACCTTTAAGTACTAAGATTTGGAAGAGACCTACACTCAGCATTTGGTGACTAAAGGTTGAAGAAGAGGAGAGAGAGAAGTACTAACAACTAAAATAATAATAAAAAAATTAGGCTTATAAATTCCACGACAAGGTACAATACAATAATTTATGGATTAACGATATACTTATACAATCTAAACCGTCTTAAAAACTCTTTTGGTGAAGACCAGATGAAATGCAGCTGATGCAGACAGGCAGACGCAACTGGAAACTTATAAAGAATTATAGAACTAAAATTCATGTTTATTTAAAACTGAGTTCATGTTCAATACACAATAATTAGGGCAGCTTACAATTCGCCGTCGATTTTTTCGCGTTTACATGGACATTTCGCTTGCAAAAGAATGTGAACCAAATATCTATTCCGCTAGTTGCCGCAAAAATAAATTTTGAAAAATAATTTAAATAAATTTATTGCATAATAATTATTTGTGTATGTTTGTCAGAATTGAATCAGAAACCATTAAACTGAAAATTCACTAACTATTTTTGACGAAGGTCCAACGTAATTTGCTAAAACTAACTGTTATGTTAATCACGACTTTAATTAAATCTTTGACGGGTATAGTAAATTAAGTTACTTAACGAATTTCTATGCAAATTGTTGTAAGTTTGACATTTGGCGAAGATCAGATATGTTTTAACCACAACTGATCACGGAAGACGGAAAACATGAGCCCTTTGCTATCATAGGTCAAGTCAAATCAGCAGCAATTTAAACCTAGTTCAGATCATTCAACTTATTTCAAACAAATCGTGGTGCTGCATCTAATCCAATAGAAATAAGTAATGTAGTAAAGTAATGAAAAGTGTGTTCATTTATTTTTATAGCTTTTTTCTAAATGGCGAAACAACACTATTTTTATTTAAGTATCGAACAGCCTGAGTCGGAGAAATATTATAAAGCAGCTGACAAATATTTCGCCCATAACCACATCGTACCGAAGGTAAGCGAATTTCCGCCGGTTCTGCGGGATGTTTCGTTATAGTTACCTCAGTCTTGGCACGCAAAGTGCTTTAGAAAGAAGAAAAGTGCGTTTTGGTCAGTAAAAGTCTGATAAATTCACCAGGAGCCATTTAACGATTTCCCTCTTAAAAAAAAATGTAGTAAATTTCGGCATAATTACACATGCAATTCTGTTTAAAATGCCGATGAAACATTACCTATGCCGAAATTACGTCGCGTAATAGCGTACCTTTAACAGAATTTTTGTGGAGCGTAAATTCAGTCGCGGAATTTCAGTCACATATATTCGGCATAATATGTTTTGCAGAGTATAATAACTTACATAACATGGACCCATTATCATGATAATAACTTTGATGCAATAGAGTTACGATTATGTAAATGTTTCATTATATTAGAACAATAAGTCATGTTTATTTAATGTGATTGGCAATCCCAATACGTGTCCTTATCTGATTTAGATTAGCGGTAAATTACTTATTCTGCATTCCGCATATATAATACCTGTGATGAGCAATGTGTTAGGTACCTACGCGAACACCTACGAGTATACCCTTGCACATTTTAATAAAAATGCCATTTTAAGTTTGTTTGTTCTTATCAATATGTCTGAAACAGTTCCCCTCAAGAGCAAAAGTTAGTGGCAAGTAAATGTAGTAAGTAAATAATTTAATACAAATTCTGTTCCATTTTTTAATTTATTCGTTAGATAGTGGCTATTCGGACATTGTGAAACTGGCCTTTAATAAATCAATGTCCATACCTAAAATACCTAAAATCAAGATAACATTGCCAAATGTCAAAAATTTCTAAAATAATTATTTTTCTGTACAATTTCCATTTTGAAAAATGTTACCTATATAAAAGACTTAGGTATATAATCTACGTCACTAATTGGTAATCGTACACTTAGTATAATTAATATCCATCTTGTGTATTTTCTGAAAATTAATTTGTTTGCTATTCATGAAACAACTGAAAAGCTGATTCAAAAACGACTTTCTCTCTGAATTAACTTAATTAAACGAGCAAACGATATTTATCAGCTAGAGAAAATATTTACCTTACTAATCAATACTTAGTACTGAGCACATCAAGTTACTCCCAATCAACTTTGAACCATATGCTTCGGCATTAAAGTTGAAAATCTATTAAGGACCTTTGACAGATTGTATGATGATGATGTGCTGCCATCTGCCTAATCTGTTTTTCGTGATTTCCTCTTAATTGCTCATCATATTAATATAATAAAGGCGAAAGTCGTTTCTTCTTCAAGCCCAAACGGCTGAATAGATCTTGGTGAAACTGTTACGACAAATGGCTCAGACATCAGGATAACATGTAGGATATTTTTTTCCGGGTGTAGCAAGTAGTGACATTACGTAGCAGGTGAAACCTTCGGTCGAAGCTAGTATAACATAAATTGGTTTTCATATTCGTCACTATAAACTCCTTAAAATCATTTTCATAAAATCATCATGATCATAATCATCCTCCTGCCCTTATACCAAGTTTTATTTGGGGTCGGCGCAGCATGTTTTTGTCTATCTGCCGTCATCTCACAAGTTACATTCTTTCTAGCCATATCAACATTCACACAATCCATCCATCGTTTCTTTGGTCGTTCATTCAACTCTTTTGTGGGCCAGCACTCTGAACCATACAGGACAATATTTTCGTAAAATATTAAAACTTTTTTATTGTTGCAAAATTGAAAAGTATGTACCTACAAAAAAATATGACAATATACCAACTCACAATTCATTCAATCACTATTAAACCTCTTTAGAACTTGAATCATAAAATCCGAACAACTTCACAAAGTAACTTGGCGATCGAATTTAACGATTCTCAAAGAAAGAAAAGTTTTTTATATCATCGATATTCACAATACAAAAAGTTTTTAACTCCATTAAACACTGAATAGAATAGAATCTTAAAGATTAATTGCTGTACCTAATGCCATGGAGGCGGTTATTGATAGACAATTTTATCGACATCTCTTAAATATTTAATACTTCGAAAAGTCGTGGTGGCCCAGTGGTTATATAGAGGACTAGACTCTCGAGTACGAGTTTGTGGGTTTGATTCCACACCAGGCTATAATATACCAATGTAACTTTTTTAAGTTATATGTACTTCCTTAATATTATTTTAGACACAATGAATATCTGTGAATGGATGAAAATTTAAGGAAAATGTATTATGTTCTTTGAGTAACTCTTTGTAATTAATTTCATGAATTTAGTGATATCCTGAATAACAGCATAGCTGAAATACCAATGGCGATCCAATGGCAGTTTAATGGAATGCTTAAAATTGCTAATAATAAACAATTTCAAAAATTGACATATTAAATTACCAGACTTTAGTCACTTTTTTCGTGGGAAATCATCGAATGCCCCTCCCGCTGAGAGTGCAGCTGGAGGGAGTGTTAGAGTCTTACTGACTTAAACCCACTATCTACGACGACCAGATGGCGCGGTGGTTAGTGAACCTGCCTGCCACGCTATAGGTCGCGGGTTCGATTCCCGCATAAGTCAAACATTTGTGTGCATGAACATGGGTGTTTGACTTAGTCTGGGTGTTTCTATGTATAATATGTATGTATTTACAAAAAAAAAGTATATAAGTATGTTTATCCGTTGTCTAGTACCCATAGTACAAGCTCTGCTTAGTTTGGGGCTAGATGACGTTGTGTGAATGTGTGAGGAATATTATAAAAAAATAACAAATATTATAAATATCTTTCGTCTAAGGTCCCTGGGTGCCAAGACCACACGGTAGGAGTAAAGATAATGACATATAAATTTAAGCAACAAGATAAACAGGCTTTCTTATAATCTAACCTGTGACGCTACTTCGTCATGCGAGGGGTAACTTTAATCAAGTTTGTTCAACTTAACTAGTACAGTACTTGCTTTATATAATAAGCAGCAAACTCGAGGTGTTTCCCCATATTACTCACATGCATAAGTAAGGATTTGTGAAGCTCACCAAGTTGGTCGGTGGTTGTATGTGGACACCTAAATATGTATGTATATGTGTGCAATTCTTAGAATTTATTCCCATCTATACTAATATTATAAAGCAGAAAATTTTGTTTGATCTTGTTTGAAAAACTATTTCAGTGTTAAATAGGACATTTATCGAGGAAGGCTATGACTACATTTTATCCGGGTTCGCGGAGTTTTTCAGAAATCACTGGCATAATTTTAAATAAACAATTTATATGATACAAGCCGGAGCTGACTGCATTATTAGTCTAGTAGTCGCATGGGGTCATTGTTGATCAAGGGTTTCGGGGTCGATTTCCTGGTCGGGCCGAAAGTACTTTGTGTTTAAGAAACTTTCATAGAAGCAGCCCGGAGTCTGGAAGTTAGTGATTGATACGAACGTGCATTTGAGAGCACGTAAATGACGGTCCTGCGCCTGATCTCTCTCGGATTGCCAACTCATCGATCTAGGAGCGAGAAGTCTAGGACAGTGAACGAGAGAGAGTGCACCTGTGTTTTTTTCAAAATAATATTTGGTTTTTTTAAAGGCCTCATATAAAAAACAGTGGGATAGAGGCAGGAGGATGATGACAAAAAACAGTCATAACAATATCATTCTGAACGAGATTATCACCCACTAAATCAAGATATAATCTCACTTATATTCCACAAAAATCCATGAATAGAAAATCCTATCAAATCTTATTGCTTACCTACTCATAAAATTCTATAGTATAAAAAAATCTATTACTATTCCATTTCAGAAGCTAAAAAGATTTTTATTGAAGTTTTGTTCATGTCTTAATACATAAAATTTTGAGCCAAGAATAAATTTGTATTTACATAGGTACTTATGATTTCTTAAATTAAGGTCTGTAAGTTTTGAAAGTACTTATGTATTTTTATCTTTAATTGCTGACAATAGTTATTCAAATATACATTTGTGTTACAAGATTGATAAATATTTAAATTTGTAGATTAGAAAAATGAGTCAATTGAAAAATGCTGATTTTAGGTCTAGTCTAAATTAATGATTTCAGATTGAATTTTTATTCTGAATTGATTTGAGTTTCTAAACCAACATTCAATTTAAATAAGGAGAAAGAAAATAAATTATTTTTTGAAGGTCATAAAAGTTATCTTCACATTCATGATTAGCAAAAAAAAAGTTTCAGGTGAGATACAATGAATTTAGCAGTTATTTAATTAACCATGGATTTAAATTGATACGTTCACCCAACGTTATCTAGAGTGAGTACCAGTGTTTTACAAGGAGGGACTGCGTATCTGACCTCCTCAACCCAGTTACCTGGGCAACCCAATACCCCTTGGTTAGACTGGCGTCAGACTTACTGGCTTCTAACTACCCGTAACGACTGCCAAGCATGTTCAATGACAGCCGGGACCTACAGTTTAACGTGCCATCCGAAACACAGTCATTGGTGCTGGAATCGAACTCACGCCCCCATACTTGAGAGGTCGCGGCTCTTTACCCACTAGGTCACCACGACCTACAACACCTATACGTATATAAATAATAATCGCGAGAACTAACATCAATACCTACATTATTTTGTCCTCAAGATGTGTGTGTGTGTCCCACCAGAGCGGTAAAACTTCATAAAAGTTGGTGTATATTGGTGTGTGAATCCTGGGAAACCTCTGGACGAATACCCAACGGCTTTCGTAGATAACAAATGGGTATTTTATTGTGTTTTGGTATAAGTTTGTCTAGGTATAAATTGTTTTATTTGAGATTCGATGTTTCTTGTGCTTAAAGCAAAAATATTTTTGGGCAAGTCTTCGCGAAAACTATAATTATTCAGTTAAAGACATAATTGTATTCGTAAATAATAATAAGGTATGTTTTTGTGTCTTGGTCTCGCAATAAGTATTATTGTTGAAGAAAATAGAGTTTTTTTTTTATTTTTTTTTATTTTGAACAAGCGGTTTCGCGCCTAAAAGTCTAGCTTACCCTACAATATCTTTCATTCCTAACAATACAACAATAAATTCATCTCAATAACGTAATTTCTAGGTATTTCCCGATCTCGATACCTAAATGGTTTCCTATAAAACGTCATTGCGCGAAGATTTATCGTCGCCGTTAAAAATTGTAACAATCTTCTAAAGCTTTCTGTTCTCGTCTAGACTAAGTGCTTCGCTGACTTTGTTGCCGTTTATAGCTGAGAAATCCCACTATAATATTTACCTTTAATAAAGGTATAAATCATCGCGAATTTTATGGATTTTGAAGTATAAAACGTAGTATCTATTTATAGAATCGTTTATTTATTTTTTAGTATGGTCACATGAAAATATGAATGTTGTTTGTATTTAGTATAGGTAAACAAAGTTATAAATCTTTGTTGAAAATGTGAGACATGGACTGTGTGACTCTTAGAATTTGTGTTTGCTACAGTTTTTTCAAGATAACTTCACAGTTAGTAAAAAAAACAGAATGGACAATACTGTAAGACTCTTCTTCAAAGAAAACGCAGAGTTTCAGTAGATCATCATATTGACTCAAACAACTGTGTGTGTAATATTGCTTTTTCACAACCGTACTCAGAATGCCGCCATTTTCCAAATATTACTAGCTTCTAAATAAAATGTTTGGTAAAATGAAAGAAAGGAATATAGAAAATTCGTTAAATTACGTAATCCCAGACGCACACGGCATAATATAAATACACAACAAGAAAAAAAAAACAAATGATATGAGGGGGCAATATGCGTCAAACAAATATATGACTAAACATAACAGTATTTTATTTCTGATGATATGATGATGATGTGTCAAGTACATGTACATGTACACAGCTTATAAGCTGTGTTGGCCCCCATAACACAAGCAATAATCAATAGCTTACCATATGGCTAACCGACCGTGTATGAAAAAAGTGTCCCGATATATTAGTAAGTATTCTATTTCTGATATTATAATTTATATTTAGCAATTATTTTATGCTTCAATCTACTCATACAATACTAGTCAAGACATACTCATAAAACTTCGCTTTAAAATTCTAAAATCAAACATCATAAAAGCATGGTGTTATTAACTGTACCTACTACGGGATATTTACGAGCGAAACTTAATGTTTATTACTATACCATTAGAGCTGCATGTTTATATCAGCGTGTTACAGTGCAGTTTCTAAGTCGGTAGATACGGTACGACTAAAAGCTTTACCATATGACAGCCATGCAAGAAAGTATCATTATTATATTGTACACTCATCATCATCCTCCTGTCCTTATCCCAAGTTTTATTTGTGGTCGGCGCAGCATGTTTTTGTCTTCCACGCTCTTCTGTCTGCCGTCATCTCACAAGTTACATTCTTTCTAGCCATATCAACTTTCACGCAATCCATCCATCGTTTCTTTGGTCGTCCCCTTCCTTTATATCTATCCACATTCAAGTTCAAGACCTTCCTCACAACATGATCCGCATTCCTCCGCATTACATGCCCATACCATGCTAGCCGGTTCCCACATAGTTTTTGTACACTCATAATAAAAATAAATTGTTAAATAATAAATACATTGTTTATTGTAACGAGAATCACAAATCAATGATAATAATGTCATCGTGGTCTAATGGTTGGAGCATCAAGCTCTCAAAATTAAATGTAAGTGTTTGGGTTTCGATTCCAGACCAGGCAAGTAGCAATGCAACTTTACTGAGCTATATGTGCGTTCTAACTATATCCAATGCCAATTACTGATTAAAAGTAAGAAAACATCTTGACGAAACCTGGACTTCTAAGTCTGAAATCGCCGACCCGCATTGAGCTAGCGTGGTGATTAACGTGAGTTGGGATTATGATGATGTTAATAGAAATGAATTGAGTTATGTAATAGTATAGTAAAAAAAATATACACCCAGGTAATTAATGAACTCGTATGTACAGACGCCAACACATCAAAGTACCCCAAACTGTGAAATTTTCCCAATCAACTTTCAACCATATACTTCAGTAATGAAGTCGAAAATCTATTACGGAAGTTTTACAGATTGTGGTAGCTTAATGTGCTGGCGTCTGTGCGCATCTACGCCCACTTCATATGCAGCAGAGGCCTTACTATTTGCTAGTCAGGTGTTTTCTAACAACTTTCAAGGATAATCACCACTAGCAATCCCCAAGGTCACAAACTTGCACAGAATTCCATTAGCGTCAACATTCACTTACACGTCCCTAAGGCCTGATGCATTATGACCCTGAACTTGGTTATGGACATAACTACTAAGTAGGAGGTTGCATCGCTTTAAAGTTATTCAAGGTATGATATACATATATTGGGTGACTGGTAATTAGTGACCGATATTTAAACACGTGATTGTACTCATGATTACAAACAACTTTCCCGAAGAAACTTTATTTGTTATTTTTTTATCATTACAGCAAAATTTAAATTTCACGTGCGCCGTCAAGACTTGTTAATTTGTCTCATCATTTTATTAAAATTACATTTTAATATACCTAAACAGTGTGTGGTGGACACCACCACGGTTTTTCAACCATAAAAAAACCTCTAAAAGTAATATAATAATAAAATGAACTAGATAATTTTCAAAGACACGACCTTGCAAAATTCTTAGTGAAGTGTTTCGCGTGTTCGCATTTCAGCGTCGGCCCGTGTCGCGGCGACATAAATTTTGCATCACGCGTGACAAAATATAAATCAACGTCGAGGTATGTACGCCGTCCAAAATATTATGTTAGAACTCGGACACACTGTAAACTGTATTTATGATGCATGCGATGCTTTTCCCTGACCTTTTATTACAAGTCCCGCAAATAAGTAGAAACATCGTTATACAAAAGTAGAAGTAAAATTTTCTAAATCTGTATACTAATCCTTATTACATTACCATTCAGTTTTCAATGCATTATTTATTATTTATTAAAACTACTAAAACATATTAAAAAATAACATAGTAAATTCCTAACCACCGGTAGCATGGACCCTGTTCCCGATATCGGTCGGCATTTTTTTTATATTTTTACATGGAGAATAAATCAAGAAAAAAACTGCTTATATTTGACTCTGAAGTTGGATGAAGTATCGATTAGAGGCGATGAAGGATGGTCACAAAAATAAATCTACATATAGGTATACCTATCACTGGAGGGAAGCGAGTATAGAAAGGGTAGAAAGACGTGGGCTAGCCAACATGGTCAAATATAATATTTCATTGAATTTGATACTTCATGTATTATTATTATTTTTGTATAGAAACGGTTCTTCAAACCATATAGACAGAATTATGTTGCTGGGAAGTTTGTTCCACCATTTCTTCTTCCCAGCGATAACATAGGAAGTGGCGAAGGGCGGGCGTTTTTGTAGGGGCTGTCTTTTGTAAAATTGACCTTCAAAAAGTGCTGATTTTCAGCCTACTTTGAATAAATGACTTTTATCTTTTATCTTTATCGGTTACAATATAAGCTATCCAACATGGATGTAATCATTAACAAATTATAAAAATCCACTCAACTTACTTTACCACAAAACCCAATATAATTGCATCGTAATACCTCTCGAGAGTATCGGTAATCGAATCGAAACACGTGACGATACCAATATATGTACCAAAACATCGATTTAACTTCACTCTTACCTCAAACCCACTTAAACTTTTCGAATTGAATCACTATCCCCCATTACTTTACCAGTTTCCCCCTTTTATCTGTTCGGGTTTAGTTTCGAATTTATTACGAGTATTTACGAGTGATTAAAGTTGAAACCTTCATTGTGTACGACTGACAGGGAATATTACCTTTGCTGTCAGAATCAATTTTCAGCTGAATTAACAATTACTAACAAAACTTGTGTTCGTCATTTCCAGATACTAACAACGTCTCACGGTAAACAGAATAGTCCCTTCTTTGCACATAACACTGGCATAGTAATCGGCAATACATAGGCCAATAAAGAAAAGCAAAAAAAAATATTCAGCTAGTGTTGTTTTTGTAATTCTAATTAAACGCATTGATTCAAAATAGAAGCAAGAAGAAATACTCTTTGTCTCGTTAAGCCTTAAGTTTGGATAAGGATCCGACCTTAGACTGCACAACTGTTTAGTCATCATCTGCCTAGCCTTTTCCCAAGCTACCAGTGTTTAACGTGGAGCGACTGCCTATCTGACCTCCACAACCTAGATACCGCTTGGTGAGACTGGTTGTCAGACTTTCTGGCTTCTGACAACCCATAACGACTGTCAACGATGTACGAATGAGAGCCACCAATTTATCGTCCCTTCCGACACACGGAGGAACTCGTCGTGACAAGATGGTCACCCATCCACGGACCGACCGAGCTAAGCATTGCTTAACCTTATTATTGATGGACCCGTGCGGCTTTTACTTAGCACGAGCAAAATTGTAATATTACCCTGATCTAATTATATAAGGAGGTTTACGTATTTCTCAAAGTGTTTTGTTAATTAATGAGTACTGCAGCATTGGAGAGAATAAATGAATCAGCGCATAAAACTTAGCCTAAAATGAACATGTTGAAATAGTACACTAAATTAGAAACTTACTAAACTAAAGTACTAAACTTTCACAAAATTACACACGGATAAGTTTACCAAAGCTGTTCTTTAGTTTGTTCATTTAAATTCTAAGTTCCTCCGATCTAGAAACTTCGATTTTCGTCTAAAATACTACTACGAGTATTCTTGGCGCACCTACTGGCATTTTGAATATAATTTGCATAATATGAATAGTGATCGGTTGTCTTGCTCTTAGATCTATCGTGCAATTTGCAAACGAGGGTTTTAGAGGAGAGGTAGACCACTAAAGCTTGTTCTGGAAAATCTGATACATCAAAGGCTTGGACATAATAACTGGTATTGGGAATTGAGTTGCTTTGTGATATAGAAATTTCCAATGAGGTGTATGATAGTACCGCTTTTCCTCGGAAAGGTAAGCCAGAGGTGTATAACCAACCTCAAGGAATATATTTCCAGATGTTTGAGTCCTCTGATATTATAAGGTAAGCCTGTAATCCAAATTTTATGTAATAAAGTCAACTGGTTGTTACTAATGCGATATTTTTTATGTAATATAGCATCGAATGATTTTTTTATGTAGGTAATACCAGATAGCGTAGTGGTTAGTGAATCTGCCTGCTACGTTGGAGTTCGCGGGTTCGATTCCCGCATTTATATGTATAAGTATGTTTATCAGTAGTCTAGTATCCATAGTACAAGCTCTGCTTAGTTTGGGCCTAGACAACGTCGTATAATTGTATGAGGATTATTAAAATATAATAATATTTTTAACCTTATGATCTCACTGTACTAGCGCTTATGAAACACCTACAAAAACGCCTTATTCAATCTACAAAAATACCCAATACGAAATGAAATTACACTTTCAATAATCATCTCAACAAAGACTCAGCTGTTTAAGTAAAAACAGATCTTGAAAACAGTTTCAAATTACTTTGCAGTTCTAACCCTAACTCGGTTCTAACCCTTACCCCGCTCAGGTAAGCTAGCGATTAAAATTCTGATGTAATGCAAATAAGCCGCCCGGGACGACTTTCGGCATCAATTTTGAGGTACCCCCCATAAATATGGAGGGTTTGGCCAACTTCTGGTCGTATCTTATGATTACTAATAAAAGTTGGTATGATAATTGATTGTTTGGTAAAAAATATGAGGAAAATGTCTTAGTTTGGTTTTATTTATGGCCAGTTTAATTATGGAGACATTTGTTATGCTGCGAGATGTTGTTGAAGCTATAGTTTTTAGTACAGACGCCAGCACATCAAACTGTCAACTTTCCTTAGTAGATTTTCATCTTTATCGCTGAAGCATATATGGTTCAAAGTAGATTAGGAAAATTGGACAGTTCGAGTAGCTTGATGTGCTGGCGTCGGTACAAGATATTTAATCTTGGTTTGGGCTATCTTTTACCGATTTTCAAGTCAATCAATTGGCAGTCAGTAATCAGTTTAATTGTCCAACTATATGAAGACACGTAACTCATGAGTTAGTTAACTTTAACTACAGTAGCTATATAAAGTTATTTGCGCCACAGAGCATTAGCAGTCTAAAATACTGGAATTTTCAAGGTCGTTGAACCGTACTTATTCTAAAACTTTATTCTAATTCTGTCGCAATCCCAAGTGTTACATAAAGTCAACTTAAAACTACACTTACAACGAAGTAATTTCCACATTAGCATGCCTCAGTTGTGTGTGACATTACAAGATGCTGTTTCCTCTCTAATATCGAAAGACATGAAGCAGCTAATGACACGGGGACGATTGTGATGCATTGCTTCAAGACGGGGTAGAAATAAGTGACGATCTAAAAAATGCTATATACATATATTCATCTGCCTTGCCTTTCCCTAGTATGATGGGCTCGGCTTCCAGTCTAACTGGACGCAGCTAAGTACAAGTTTAACACGGAGCCAGAACAGCCCGATACCCCATGGTAAGACTGGTTGTCTGACTCTGGCTTCTGACTACCCGTCATGACGGCCAATAATGTTCAAATAATTGCTAGGACCTACCAATTTAACGTGCCTACCCAAAAATGGAGGAACTTGTCATGACAAATTGGTCACCCATCCGCAGACTGACCGCGCCAAACACTGCTTAACCTTATGATCGATCGACAAGTTTGGCTGTTGCTTAGCCATGAGCTCCATTATTTTATGATCTAGAATACTTCCTCACCTTCCTTTCTATTTTGTAGATCGCATTGTATACAAACAGAAAATTAAGCTCTCCGCCCAATGGATTTATTAAAAGCTTACCAGTGCTCGCTTGCTAAGTAAAATCTTTTAATAAAGCGTCATAATATTCCGAAATTTATCCTCACTTGGGGCGGTAATTTTGCAAACTAATTAGCTGTTACCTGCGGTCACTCTGGCGTGTTGTTGGCATAATAAACTGAATTAATTGTCTGGACTAAAGTTATCCCTTGGTAAACAGTGTCTTTTATTACGTTTTATCACGGGGAATAATTTTATGAGTGTTTCAGTTAAAAATAATTTTATTAGGTATTTGAGTTTTTTCTTTATCTATTTCGGTATTTTTTAATTTGTTGCATAATTTACTATGTGCTCGCATGTGTCATCGTATTATATATCTAATCTTTTTTGCAAACATCCGCAGACATTGTGGACACCGTCGATATAATTATAACAGATCGCCGCAGGTGGTCGGGCTTTCAAATCATAAAGAAAGACACCTGGAACTAACCAGCTAAGGTACCTAATCTTTAGAGACAACATAGTGAGCGCAGCTTTGTCTTTATACCCCTCGAACTCGAAATAAAAGTCAGAACATAAGACCAGCATTCTTTTAAATATATTACTGCAAGAAGAATACAAATTAAGCAAATCATAATGTAGATAAGCCTCCAAACCCTGACCTGCTGAATCATGACTTCATAGTAAATTGAGTGCCAAGTTATGGTAGGTATAGTATAGTCAAATATGTGTTTCATGTTCCATGCAATGGTAATGTGGCATGATGACCGCGGTAATCGTTTTGGAACGTTGCCAGATGTATGATTTACTGTCTCTCTGTGGTTGTCTTGGATGACAGACCAGTTTTTCGACGTACTATGAGGTAAGGTTGTAAGAATAAAATTGTATTTTTCTGTCACCGTTTCTGGTTGCCGTACCAAGAATTTATTTTGAGCTTTTTAATGCACTTCGAATCTAGAAAGATGATTTTATAATTCGTGTAATCGAATTTAGAGAACTTAGTAGTTCACCACTAATTACAGACGGCAGCACATCAAGCTACTACAATCCGTCAAATTCCCTAATAGGTTTTCAACTTTATCGCCGAAGCATATGGTTCAAAGTAAAATTTGATAGTTTTGTCTACACCTGTATTCAATAAAATACTACCTGCCTTGCCTTTTTCCATGTATGTTGGGGTCAGCTTGCAATCTAACCATATACAGCTGAGTACCAGTTATTTACATGGAGCACCACTGCCTATCTGATCTCTTCACTCAAGTTACCCGGGCAACCTTTGGGTAACATTGGTTGTTAGCCGTTCTGGTACCTGATCAATCGATCCGTGCTGCTGTTACTTAGCCACGAGCTTCTCATTCAATAAAATGATGAAAAGAGTTATTATGAAGCCTATTTTCAATATTTTAATCAAACCAATAGAAAAATGTTTTATTCTTTTGAGTTTTTTGTCCCTCGGTATTTCGGTCTAGTTAAGAGTTTATACATTTTTATAGACCTATTTACCTATCCACTGCAAGGCCTATAGTGGTCGACACTAAAATCGATGTTAATATATTCAGCAGCTCTAGGAATTAGGCCAAATATGCTAAAGTATTTTATGTAGTATATTGCTGTTCGTGCTTTCCTAGAATTTCGTATTTATTAAAGTATAATGTATTCTGAAAAAAGTAACTAAAAAGTGTACATTTTGAATAACCCTGCGCGCAAATCGGTATGAAGTACCGTGTCTTTTTGATACAAACTTGTATTTCTAGACTTTTGGTTTTTTTGAAGATCAACCGCAGTTTTATAAAACAATCCATTATATGACATATAATACATTGTATAATACATTGTATTATAAAACAATCCATTTTCATATATAATCCGGTTTTATATACAAAGTTGATACGACAGAGGGGCTTTCCTTTTAACTGCCTATGCTAGGTACCATTTTCAAGCTCTGTACCAAAAATAAATTAATAAAATAATATTTATTTTTCAGTTTTTGCCCTGTTTGAACACGATGTATCTTTTCTAACAGCTGATTATGTCAAACACATAGGTCACGCATAGGTCGTGCGACGTTGCCGCTTTATTACCTAGGTCTCTATGGTCAGTAAAATTTATTCATAAAGGGTGGTTGCGTTTTACTAATTTATAATTATATACCGTGTCGAATTAATACTAAACACGTCTAGTATACGTAGTGTAATTTAATGCCCCTCTGTCATATCAACTCTGTATTTATATTTCATGGCATAAGTATTTCATTCATTCATTTTTCATCAGATAATCCTTATCAAACTACTAGCTACAGCATAGATAAGGATACATGCTAGCTTAATGAGCGGGCGTTATCAATAGCACTGGCTTAATAATTACGTAAGAAATATCCTTGTACCATGTGTCCATTTAAATAATAAATAACAGTATTAATTAATCACTTTAATTGCACCAAATAATCTCTTTAACCTTTCGTGTGTAGCTAAAGAAATAATTTATGTGTTTATACTGCAGTCAGCTATTAGTAATGACGGCTAGATCCAAGAAAACATTATCTGTCGCAATATTTGTAACCTAGATTCTAATCGCCGTCATAAACTACACAATAATTTAGACTGAAATAACTTCAGGGGTCTTAGCCAAGATGTCTTTCTACAATCGTAAACGGTAGCTGCAGGCCCAGCATGGCGATTTTATATCTATTCTGTCAAGAAAAGACAAAGCTCTTTCAGTCAATTCAACATGTCTTTTGCCCGAGCATGGCGCGACCTGTTAACTCGCATATAATCACTTGTACACTTATGTCGATCGAAGAAAAGAAAAATTTCCATTCCATTCTCCGGTAAACAAAACTTGTTTCTACGGTTGTCATGCTAAGCCTACAGAAACGATAAAAATGTAGGTATGGAAATGACATTTGAAATTGATAAATCACGTGGTCGTAACGTGTTTCTCGTTTCTTAATAGCGTTTACGATTGTAGAAAGACGTCTTGGCTAAGCCCCCAGGTTATCATAAGCCAAAACTAAAGTGTCATTGGAGCTTTATATTGAACAAAAATGTCACAGTACAAATAATTTATAATACATCAGTAATCCTATAGATCTCACTACTGAGAATCCCTGTTGTATTATATGAGTAGTACTTTATTCTGAGAATAAACTAGTTGCTAACTGCGATTTCGCTTGTATTTCAAAGTTGGCTATCCAACATCCAATTCTGAAAAAAAAAACTAATCGATCCAGTAGTTCCTGATTGGCGCGTAAAAACAAAAATAGAATCCCAAAAAAATTAACTCGATCCAAAAATAGATACATATATCTAAATATTATAAAGACCGACACGAATTCGACACATTACTTTTAGTATTGGCACCAACATTTGCACAAAAATTAAGTGTTATACGTTCCATTTTGGAATGACATCATACCGTCTGCACATTGGTACAAATATTGGTCCCAAGCGGGCCTAAAACTGACAGCTTTACTGTTGCAACTATAATGAAGACCTATTTACTAGCCTAGCGTCTAACCCAATCAATGTCTTTCTATGACGGATAGCAACGTGATCCCTGCAGAACAGAACTTTATCTGGAGAATAAGGTAGTTGACAACTAGTCAAATTCATTACTTTTATTGAACTGTCAAAAATGGTTACTTTTTATGCAATTTGTATGAAAGTAAGAACTATGACGTCACATTTTTTTCACATCAAGCCTCAAGTAAAGTAAGCAAATGTACTTACTTTACTTAAATAATCAATAAAAAAATTAATATAGTTTTTCTTTCAAAACGATAAATGAAAGTGACATCATTTTAAAATGCTTTACCAAATTAATATCTCAAAGGATTTTATTTTTGACCTAGGCAACTACCCAATTGGAACGACTATACAGACTTCTATAATAGATTTGCAACCTTATCACAATACCGGTAGGTTAATATTCGGTTGATATTTGACAGTATATCGTACCCAGATGCGTGATCTTGGTAATATGTAATTTACAAATGAATTACGGTTAGCCAGAATACCGCTTAAGTTATTACTTTAATTATAAACGGTGAATCCCTGCAGGAAAATCTTATACTAGGTATCACATGAATAACAATAATCCTGTCATATGAGCCGAGTTTATAAGAATCATTTTAATAATTCAGAAATAATGATAAATGAGTAATGGGCCGACCAAAGATTCGATGGATGGGTTGTGAGGAAGTCGATATGGCTGGAAAAAATGGCTCTTGTGAGATGACGTCATATAGAAAAAGAATACCACAAATAATATGACTTAAGGTTTTTTTTTCATTGGAAATCATCAAATAATCCTGTACCGCTAAGGGTGCAGCTGAAGGGAGTGTCAGACTCTTACTGACTAAAACCCACTAAGTTCCTACTGGAGGTCCCTGTATGCCAGGGCCACGGTAACTTTTACAAACAACCCGCAGCCCACACAGACCTTGGCCCTAAGGTGTCCAAATGAGATAAGGTTAGGCGGATGACAGAAATTTAAGATTAGAAAAAATATTTTGAACTGTTTTTAAACATGGTTGATTTATAAATGTACCTTTTGCAGGGTAATTGCATCATCAAAAGACGTCACGAATAGAAAGACGAAAAAGTCATCGTCAAACGCGAAAACTCCCTTTGACAACTCATCAATAAAGTGGTCACAGAAGAAACAAAAGAAAATCGTTCGGAATTTGAAGTTAGTAAATGTAAATCTCTGATTCCCTGTGATGTCCTCAAAGTCAGATCAAGACACGAATAAAGCTTGCCGCTAGTCTCGGCACAAGGCAAGCGAAAAACTAACTGTCAAAATTTGACAATTATTGTGACGCAGATATACTAAGAAAGCGGTTTCGTCAAAGCGAGAAAATTTTACCTCAGAACTTTTCAATCCTTTTCTTTGAACTTACTCTTTCCCTTGAGAGAGGGCAAAAAGTTTTCTTTTTGGGTCACAATCATTTTTATCTTTCAATTTGTGACTTTTACTCGCTGTGAAAAAAAGTTCCTGGAATATTAATAGAATTAAAAGTCCTAAAAAGCTTTTATTACGAAGTAAATTTGATCTTCTCAAATCATCAGCCTAGACTTTTCCCAAGCTACGTTGGGGTCTGCTTCCAGACTAACCTGATACAGAGTACCAGTGTTTTATACGATTTGGACTTAGCTTCATGTATAATTCAGTAGTAGATATAGTATTTCCAACCCGCTCTGAGCGAGCGTGGTGATTGACGCTCAATCCCTCTGTTTGAGAGGAGGCCTGTGCCCAGCTGTGGCACCATAAAAAAGCTGATGACAGCATATGGTGTGATAGTATTTCACTGAAGAATTTAAATAACAAAGCAGATGATTTTGTACGCGTAATAGAAACTTTTAAAACTTACGTTATATACGATAAATTCAATTAAGTAATCGATCAAAACAATTTGTAGTAAATCATAAGCTTTAGATTCCCGCAATAATTTTATTAAACAACTTTGTTGTTAGTTTATTGTCTGAAAGTGATAAACGATAATGTCATAATAATCTTGTTTGCCAGTTTTTGTACTCTACAAGGCTTAGAAGTAATTATTTTATCTTGTAACTTCTATTTTATCTTTCGCTTTTACACTTAAAGTTTTTATTGTTAAGAGTATTATCAATCTAGGTTTTTCGGCTCTCAGTGTAAAACTGACGAACTGACTGAAACAAAAATCTGTAATATTAGTACCCTGCCTCGTTGGTCTAGTGGTTGCAAAACGCAACTGCTGTGTATGTTGTCTCGGGTTCGATTCCCGAGTCGGGCCGAAATAGCTACGTGGGTTTTGAGAAACTTTCATAAAACAGCCCGGAGTCTGGAAGATGGTGATTGATACACCCGTTCATCAGAGAGCACGTGTCTGACCTGTACTTGATCTCTCTCCGGTCGTGTCGAATTGCCATCTCATCGGACTATGAGAGTAAGGGAATAGAGAGTGCACCTGTATCTGCGCTAATACTTGTGCCCAGCTAGCTAAAAACCATAATCAAACATGAGGGGGTAGTATGCGTCACAACCACGCAATACGGTACGGCATAACAAGATGCACCAGCTCACCGTAGACAATATTCTTCTAATTTTACTAAAAACATTGCATAAAAAATACCTCAGTATCACCACAACTACAATATTCTTAAAAAAAAATAAACAAAAACCAGTTTTGTACTGTAGTGAGTGCACTGCGTTGGCTGCGTTACGAGGTATCCAGGTATTCCAAGAGAACTCCTGCCGTGCTTTACTTAAAGTGTTTATTTTCGGTTTGAGGGCTGGCGAACGACTGACTATCTACTAATTTAAATCTAGCTAGGTACTTGTTTTTATTTCGATTCTTTATTTAATTGATGTTTCGGCCTGATATAAAATATAATATGAGATGTAAGGAGGCTACATCTCTACAGTACTGTATAGTTTTCAGGCAAAAGCTGTTTATCTGCAAAATGGAGGAACGACGTAGAACAAGTGGGTCTCGGCGTCAGTTTGACAAATGCATTACGGTGACGAAGCGAGCGATTCCGTATACCGGTGTCAACTCCGGTGTGTTGTGTATAGTAAGTACATACATAGTGATCGTTTGTCAATGTATAGGATTTTTCTGTATTATCTATCTACGTAGCGACGCTTAGGAGACCTCGTAAGTGTTAAAAACGTAGGTAACTTTCATCTTTTTTATTTATTGGTACACTGTTGGTGTATTATATGCTGCGTATTATTTATTATTTGTAATGGGCATACATAACAGAAACATTTATGCTTTGTTACTTATACATTATCTTCCCTGTATCATCATCATCATCACAGCCTTTTTATTATCCCACTGCAGGGCACAGGCCTCCTCTCCCACGGAGAAGGATTGAGCGTTAATCACCACGCTTGCTCAATGCGGGTTGGTGATTTCAGACTTTATAGTTCCTCGAGACGTTTTCCTTCACCTTTAATCAGTCATTGGTGTCCAAGATAAACTTAGAAAGTACGTATAACTTAAAACTTAGAAAGTACGTATAACTGAAAAGTTACATTGGTACTTGCCGGAATCGAACAATCGATATTTTAACCACTAGGCTACCACGACTTCCCTATCATGTATTACATAAACTCAATAAGTATGTAGATACGCTTACAGAGTTGTTTATACCTCTCTTTTTAAATACAGAAAATACCGATCTAGCAAAGTAGACACATGTCTCAACACATGGACAAATATAATGTACTTATCAAGCAAGCTTCTGTCATACCATTCGTAGAATAAAAGCATGATACACTAACTACTGTTCAGAAGAAAAAAAAAAGGTTTATCCATTTACTCTTTCCTCGAAAGCAAATATCCATCAGTCCCACATTCTTCGAACCAAAACTATTAGTGGAATCGTATCCGAAATAAGATTGGGAAAATCTATATATTTATTAGAGTATCATTTCTCAGAATATATCGTAGGATTAGATGTTTTATATCGGAGGATATTTCGTATCATGTCTGTCGGCTGCAATAAATACGATTGGCACGTCTATTGGCTATTGTGATAAGTTAATATAGTTTATTCCGAAATTTATCTTATTTTAGTTGATCTATTTTCTTCGCCCTGTAAAACATAATATATTAAGTATTTTGTTAGCGTCATTAGTTTACGGATATAATGATATATATATTTATTTCATACAATTTATTCACGTGTGCCTAGCCTAAAATCATTTTAAAAACTCCTTAGGACCCAAGAGTTACTACGCACAGTCGCAAACCGACATTGTCTGATGTCATAGTGCGGCTTTTCTCTCTTAAGGATATCAGCCGGCTGCGCAGGACGTATATTATAGTGCACAAGCGTCTGCGCAGACACAGGTGCACTCTCTATTCCCTCATTCTCATAGTCCGATGAGACGGCAATCCGACACGACCGAAGAGAGATCGGGCGCAGGACCGACATTTACGTGCTTTCCTATGCTAAACTAAGGAAGCACATGCTATGAACTACTAACTATGAAGATTACAGGGAAGCCGTGGGATGTATACTACTTTATTAAAACTTGTTGAAGAAGTTGATCCCTACAAAACTTTTCACTCAAGAAGATCAGCTTTATATAAATATTAATAGCTTGCCGAGGAAGGCAGCTTTGTGAATTACTGATTTTATGGTGAAGAACTTCGCTTACGTACTTAATAGGAACTCTGTACCAAACACTTATAAAGAGAGTAGGAGAAGCGAGAAGAAAATGGTGAGAACTTGAGATAATGTTTAGGTCTAATACAATGAATTTTAATTTTAGAAAACTTAAAAAGAAATAGTTACAATTTAATAGGCTCAGAGACACCATATTAAAACCACGGGCTTATATAAAAGTAGATTAAGGGCCTGTTTCACCACCTACGATAAGTTTCAGTTAGTTTATGTGGTAGATAATTTCTTACAAATTCTGTTTTTGAATTTATTCGGTAGGTACTGGCTATTCAGACATTGTGAAACTGGCCCTAAGGTTTATAAATAAACCAACAACAAACGTACACCTTAATCAGTAAGACTGATAGTCCCTTGTAACGAACTCTGATACAGAACAACACGTTTCAATTTAAACACGAAGCAGAGAACGAGCGAATCAGAATACCACTTTGTTAACCAAACAAATTACCGAAAAGAGTCCGGTTATCTGTTAGGCAAGATAATCAACCTTTTTGCTCAACAAAGATACCTGTGTCGGTTTTTTTTTTAACGACAACGAAGGTTGCGTGCTCGGAAAATGCAACGATCCCTGTAGAGAAACTATTGTGAATCACGCGAACCTTAATGGAATTTTACAAACTCACATTAAATGCTAAGGAAGCACTAAGGTTATTTTTAAACTTGGAATTTTCAGGCATTATAACCGGGCTTTCAGGCTGGAAATATGCGGCAATGCAGGCATTACTAGGCAGCGAAGTTTGAGTGTTGTGCTATTAGTATTTTATGATTAGAAAGTAATTTACGTGCACCTGTTTTTATAGTTTAATTATACGGTAAAATTTTATGGAACTAACACATAACATACGAGGTAGTATAACACTACAGTCACGTTAGGTTTATAATTTTACAAACTGCATATCTTGGGAAAAAGTAATCTATAACCTTCCTCAAGAAATGGGCTATCTAAAATTGATAGATTTTTTTACCCCGGACCAGTATTTTTTAAGACCATACAAAAAAAGGTCTTGAGCTATATAATCTTGTATGAGCGGCGTTGAAATTGATCCACGTTGCCATCCGTCAAAAAGCTTTAAGCTGAGGTAACATGTTAATTATTGTCTTATATAAATTTCGTCGCTATAATGGGCCCTGCTGCTCCGTTGCTCTGGAACTACGAAACTGGTAAATTTTCCAACACATAAGCTCCTGGCCATATTGATAGTCACGGATACGTATTTTGTAGTTCGAAACTTGAAAAGTTTCATTAATAATTAGGAGTATAATTACATGTATATTTTCTGCAATAAGTACTCAATTGTACGCGTGATTTTGAGGAAGGTAAAACTATTATAGTAAACAAATGAATTTATTTAACCTTGGATATTATCTAATGATAAACGCTTAATTAAAATATGCAATATCACCATAATATGAAATTGATTTTGTATGTCTTTTTCCGACCACGGGACTATAGAGTCCCGGATTTTTGGAAGGCGAACGTGGGGCCGAAGCCAACACGCTGAAGCCCTTTTAAGACAACTTTAATATTATGTAATGGTGACACAAAACCGACGATTATCCCTGTATACACTATGGAAATGTACCCAAGGACAACCCCCGGTTTGTGCTAAACTATTGCTAAGTATGGAAGAAAATCTACTTGGGTTATTGTGATGGGATGCTAGTGGACTAGGGAAGGGAAAACTATGGGGACTATGACCCCTGCCGATAACAATGTAATAAATACATGTAAAAATGGCAGGAGGAGACTCGCCAGCTCACTTACCGGGCCCCCGGGAACTAGTCGCTAAGTCGCAACAAGGGGGCAACGGGGACGTGAGCGGCTGAAGGGTGAGGTTGCCCCGGCCGGCTTTCTACCCAGATCACGCGCCTTAAAACCGGCATCAAGCCAGGGTCCAGCATCTCTGTGCCCACTCGCCACTTACCCGAGGCATTCACCCTCCGAGCATTGCTCTAGCGACTCCACTCTGGACGGCCAATGAAGGCAAGCCAGAGGCGGGAGACCTGTCCCCCCTCAGGGTTCACTCCGGCGAGCCGGAGATGAGGGACAGTATCCTCTCCCTGGAGCACTCGGTACCCGCGGGGTCGCTACTCCCCGACATCCGCCTCAGATGCCCTGTGAAATTGATTATTATTATAATATAAATATCATAAGATTATGTAATATAGCCCGCTGGGGTAGGCTATATTACATAATCTTATCTCGCACGAGGTAATTTAGTTTTTATATAAGTTCCACCGCTCATCCGGATAAAAAAATCTGTTTGGTTATACACGCTAAACTCAGGAACTTCTGAACCAATTTGACAAATTCTTTATGCGATTAATTGCCTATTGATCGACGAAGGATTTAGGCTACTTTTTATATGAGTGAATAAAATATTACCTGGTTCTCCAATATGTTTCAAGTGCATTACCAATGCAGTTATTACTTACCAACCGTCGAACAATTTCATGTAACCCGTCTTCGTGTAAACTCAGCTACGATAAAAGGATAAGACACAAAGACACGATACAGTTTACTAACGAGAAAAGTTTCAAACTTCTTTTTGTTTCACTTTTCATCTAATTAAATTCCGTAAGAACCAACGGCTTAACTTTTCTCGCTGTCTTGCCAGCTTCGAAGTGGTGCGGTAATGACCGTTTTGTTTATTTTGTTGTAGCAACACTGGATATTAAACAAGGCATGGTAGAATTATTAGAATGTAAGTATAGAAGCAATTGATTTTTTTCGTAAATAATTAGGTATTTTTCGTAAGTATTACACAATTAAATACACGTGTTTTAGTCGCGATGGAAATTATAAAGGAAGAAAATATACTTTACCTCTTTTCTCCCAAAATCCCTATGTTCAAGTCGCGAAAATTTAAAATCATTAATTAGGTTTATTAATATCACAAAAAGAAAGTTTAATAATCTTCTTATTATATCAAAATGAATTAATAATTGATAAGCACAAATCCTTACAGCAATTAAACTAATGTCACAAATTCTTTATTCATAATAGTCCTTAAAATACGAAGATGGTTCGTATGAAGTGAAAAAATATACACAAATGTGTGAAAAACACAGTTCCAAGGTACGAAGGTCACCGTACATAAGTAAGACTAGTAACCTCATAAAGTTATTAAAAAGATACTGAATATATACCTATAAAAGTGGCGATTTTTGTACCAAAATAACCCCTAAAATATTTTGGAAAACTTATGCGATGCTTGTTGGGTTTCACTTAAATAGAAAAATCCCAAAACAGGCCAGATTAACAGCAATTTTCGATATTTCTTAGACCTTTTCTTTTGGTACTATAAGTTTATCCCTTCGGTAATGAGCACCGGTCACGACCTCTTTGAAGGTACACTGCCTAAAGCTAACCTTTCTCATTTATTTGGAAAAAATATATATTCGTTTACGACACGTGTTGTGTTTTTTTTGTGTTCATCGTGTTCATATTGGCATCGACATACAAGTGTCTGTGTTTTTAGACACCCGGTAATGAACTCAAAACTATAAACATTAACGTGGCAAAGTTAATCATCTCCTTAGCCTTTTCCCAGGCTTTGTTGGGTTCAACTTCCAGTCTAAGCCGATGCATCTAAACACCAGTGTCTTAGTCTTAGACGGAGCGACTGCCTATCTAACCTCCTCAACCTAATACTCTGTGGCAAGACTGGATGTCTGACTTTCTGGCTTCTAACTATCCATAACAACTATCAGAAATGTTGATAAATCAGCACTTTTCGAACGTCAAAACAAAAGACAGCACCCAAAACACCCACTCATCACCACTTCTCGCTGGGAAGAAGAAGGGGGACTATTTTCATGTATGAAAGTGAACAGTCTTGAACGAGGAATATGGCCTACAAATAAATCAAAGCCACTTGAATTATAATTGATAGAATTACGTTACAAAGGACCACAAAAACAGTCTTAGCTTGAATACCTTCTGATTCGTTTACACTCGTTTACAAATAGCAAAGACAGCAGATACATTTTGCTTCCAACACGAACCTTCAAACAAAGCAAAAGAGTTCGCATAAAACAGTGCAAAAGAAAATCTTCGAAAAAAAAAACTGTTTCGCGAAGAATGAAAACTGAGTTCATTTGTTTTTTTTCTTTCTTGAGGTAAGTACCGTGTACTTCAATGCGGATAAAGAAGACAATCTCAAAGGAGTAATTTATACTCGGAATATGGTTGCGGCTATAACTTTTTACAAACAATTTGGCTCGACAGCTCCGGATCGCGGCGTATTGTTATAACTTTGTGAGAAAAAATGGAGCTAGCTAGCACGTGTAACGTAGAGTGTAAACTTCTTTATCATAAAATGCTTGGTAAAATCTTGTATCAATCAGACTTACGTGATGTTGATGTCAGGGGGTAAAACAGTGATTGCCTGGGCTGCGGGTTGTTCGTAAAAGATACCGTGGCCCTGGCACACAGGGACCTCCAGAAGGAACATAGTGGGTTTTAGTCAGTAAGGGTCTGACATTCCGTCCAGCTGCACCCTCAGCAGGAGGGGTCATTTGATGATTAACCACGAAAAAAATGGGGGTAAAACAGTAAGTTTCAAGTTTCATATTCATCTATTTACACGTCCGATTCTGTAAAATTCAAACAAGAACTCGCATTCATTTCGCTATTCGCTCTTATTTCGCATAAGGTTTGACACTTTCAATCGAGTTTGGATGCGAAGTGAGCGTGGAAGTTGTAATGTGTGATGGTTTTAATAAACAAAGATTATTTTAGTAAAATTACAATCTTTTTTAGTTATTTTACAATGATGTATTCTTCCTTAGCTTCCGGGACACAAATTACAAAATTCCTGTATTTGACATCTCCAAACATGACAGTCGTCTCGTATTGACACAAGTCAATCGGTGTTACTAGTTTACATCAATCAATACAATCTATTACAGAAGTGACGGGGGAATCCTGTGTAGGGGATACCACTTCTTACGTCATCTCATACTTTATCCGTCAAAATCTCGAAGTCAATTTAGTTCAATTAGCAAAAATGCTCTCAACAGTAGCGCAGAATGAAGTCTTATAAGAATCATACTGATTATAGATGAACAGAAAATAATAACGAAAATAATACTTTAAACATTAGTTGTTGATAATTTTCCACTCACCATTAGTTCGTTGAGGATCGATTTGAGCATGTAGTATGGAGAAGCCGGGTGCTATGATGGCGGGTAAGGTGCGTGAGCGCAGCAGGGGTGGGGGGCCGCGGCGTCCTCCCCCACCCAGCGCCTCCGCCGCCGCCGCCGCTGCCGCCGCCGCACTGCGGATACACAGAAAATTTACATAAGTACAGTTAAAAAATACATACTTCGAAATCAATCAAATTGTTTCTTTTTAATAATTCCTGTTATGGAATCGTCAGTCATTTGTACGGTAAACAAAAAATGGAATTTCAAGTTTCGAAATACGAAAGTAGCTCCCGTCACCATAATTTTATTTAAATACACTGCAGGTGCAGACGCCAGCATATCAAGCTATCCGAAACTGAAAATTTACCCAATCGACTTTGTCCCATAATTATGCTTCAGCAATTGAGTTGTAAATCTATGAAGGAAATTTGACAGATTGTAGCAGCTTAATCTGCTGGTATTGTTATATAATTTATTAAAAGTTATCCTAAAGTCACAGCACAAATACTTCGTTAGCTAAAATCCTCACGAAAAGCTAAAAATTAAATTAGAACAATAAGTAACTCAATATTTTCAGATGCAAAATAAAATCTAGGTTTCTCCACTTCTGGAGCGCTGAACAGCTGTTGTACGTCAATTAAAACTTCAATGCTTAAATTGGAACGGTAATTTGCCACTGGCGACTTTTGATACTGGCAATATTATTATTTATAGTGTTTCATGTTCTATATTTGTTATGAATTCGCGATGACCTAATGGTTAAAAGACCAACCTCTAAAGTATGAGTGTGCGGGTTCGATTCCAGGTCACACATGCACCAATACAACTTTTCCAAGTTATCAATGGTGAAGGAAAACATCTCGAGGAAACCTGGACTATAACGTTTGAAATCACCAACCCGCATTGAGCAAGGGTGGTAATTAACACTCAATCCCTCTCTGTGTAAGAGGAGGTCTGTGCCAAGCAGTGGATCGATAAAAAATACTGATGATGATTTGTTACGCAAACACGCAAAAATGACTGAGTAGATTTGAAAGGCAATTGCACAGATACATAGTATGTACTACGGCTGAAACTTTTAAACAAGAAACACACGAGACAGACATAGGTAAAACAAAATAAAATCAAGCAAAACAATAAAGCATTATAACCCATATAATCCCATAAAAATAATATACAAAAACACACGAACATGACACGCAAGCCAGCCCGCAAATCGGAGTCAACAATCCGCCATTTTGTTTACGTAACCGCCGGCGGACAGCTGATAACAGCCTCGACATTCAGCCCCGAACAGCAGTGGCGTAGCGTGGGGGGGGCGGGGGGTGCGGTCCGCCCCGGGCGGCACTTTTTGGGGGGCGGCAAAATTTCACATTAATTAGTAAAAATAATTTAAACCATTTTGAAATAAAAAAAAAATAAAAACAGCGCATGCGAGCGCCAAGCAACGTACCGCGTGTGCGCGGCGTATCATCTCGCTGATCATGTTCTTAAAGCTTTTATTTATTAAAATAATGAAAAACGGACCAAATAGGATTTTCAGATACTTCCTCAGGGTTCCGTACTTTTATACAAATATTCACGGTTTTCAGTAAGATATAACTAGGTTCCTGTAGCCAAATTTCATGTTGATATCTCAACGGAAACTAGATATTTTTTTAACAACATGGTTGGTGACAGTATCTTTCCGTTAAAGGTAAGTTTCTTTTTGCTTTTTAGGAACAAGTCTTAAAAAAACAGGCATTTTCTGTAAAGCTCTGTCGTTTTTTTTTTGTAAATATTCGATCGTTTCGTTTATGAGATTCTTATACGTGGACTTTTGCCATATTACTAGCTTTCGCAATCAGCTTCACCCGCGTCCCGACGGAACTACTTCCCGTACTCGGCAGTCCTGGATTTATAAATAGGCCGTTTGGTCCGCGGCCTAAGGGCGGCAGCGTCCTAAGGGCGGCAGCGTCCTAGGGGCGGCAGATTTCAGAGAACGGTCGCTAGTATTTTCATGGTTTTTTTATATAAATAAAAAAAATGACGGATGAAGCTACGAATGAAGAACCTGAAATACCCTCCGGTTCCAGAGATTATTTCAGAGTGAGCACCTGTATGGTCATTCTTGATAAACTGAGAGCTGAAATACAAAGAAGCCATAATGCTTACTTGAACTTGGAAAAAAGATAGCCTACTGTACATGGGGTGGCGGAAATAAAGTGGTCCACACTAATAAAAAATATAAATCCGGCACTGGTACTCAGGGAGGGGAAAATATCGGATAAAAAATATTTAGTACGCCCCCATACCATCTTCCATCATCTAAAAACAAAGGACCTGCATTAATTTTTTTTTGAGTGGTAAATCATCAATTAATGACTCCCGATCACTCCTCCCGCTGTGGATGCAGCGGGTCACTGGTGTCAAACTCTTACTGTTTAAACTGTCTTATGTTCTTTCTGGAGCCCTTCAGGTTCCAGGTGACTCATGCGAACAATCCCGCAGTCCTGATCCATATGGCTGACTGCCGACTGGTGAAAGGTGGGCGTTTTGGGGGCTGTCTTTTGTAATTTTTGACGTTAAAAAAGTGCTGTGCAGCCAAGTTTAAATAAATGATTTTGAGTTTGAGCTCATCAAGGAGTGCGTGGAACAGAACGCGCCGCCGACACAAGCCTGTCGTCATGAAACGTACGGACGGCGAGCCACCCAACACTAACCGCATACGGCGGCCGGGAATCAGCTCTCAACACAACGCCCGTGGCGTCTACCTGGTTCAGCTTTGCCGCGGCGGTTGGGATGAGCGGTGCGGTCTCTCAGCCGCTCCTTCCACTAGCACAACAGCTTCGTAGAAGGAGGCGACGGCATCCCATTCTTCCTCGTGCCGGACCATGGCCTTCACCAGGGCCGGACGCGAGAAGTCGCTGCCGCACAATGCCGCCCAAACAGAGCACACTTCTATTCTACCGTGTGCTACAATTGTGGCGTGCCCTGCACGGGGCTGCGACAACAGCTGGAGAGATCTCCATACCACCATGAGATCGCGCCGGAAGTCCGCCCGCTGCGCAGCAATCATACAGGCGCTAGAGAACCCTCGGTTCTCGCTTCCATCTCAAAGAAGACCTGCCACCTCGCGGGAGATTGTGCGGTACTCCGGGCCTTATGGAAATGACCTTCGGGGCACGTTCCGGTAGTGGGCGGCTCGCAGCTTCATTGAACGCGCCCATAGCGGGGTCAACCCACACCGGTAAAGGGCTATGGACTATGGACGTTCTACTCCCGATAAGAGAAGAACTAAGTTGGAAAGCACTGCCAGCTACGAGAGAAGTTTTTTAAATATAGTTTCGCTAGCGTTGGAAGTTTGTATGAAAGTCCTTTGTTTTTTAAGTAAGAGACTTAACATTTGAAATGTATGCTCTACAGATGCTACTTTTTATCCCCTCCCTGAGTACGGGAAGCAGTTCCCTCGAGACGCGGGTAAAACTGTTGGCGAAAGCTAGTAATATGGCAGAAGTCCACGTTTATGAGTCTCATAAACGAAACTATCGAATATTTACAACGAAAAAAGTTCCTGGTTTTAAAGATTTGTTCCTAGAAATAAAAAAAAACTTGGTACCTATAAGCTCTTATAAGCTCCTATAAGTGAAAGTTTACTGTCTGTTTATTTATCACATATAAAATAATGACATAGAAAATATGCCATAGACAATTATGGTGAAATATATAAGCGGTTGTGATGTGGAAAAGTACCTACCTACCTAGACAATTTTTTTTAGGATAATTTTGTTAATGTTATTGTAAAAGTTTTAGATATTTTTTTTAGTTAAATTCTAATAAAAAAAAAACCTAAAATAAATATTGAAAAGCCAAAACAGGGGGGCGGCAAAACTGTCTTCCGCCCCGGGCGGCGGATACCCACGCTACGCCGCTGCCGAACAGCCACAGAGAAACATTCAGAAACTAGATACGTACTTTGAAGATTGCGACTCGAGTTCCTTTGTGTTGTAAGTATTTGGATAAACAGATTGTTACCCGCGGTGTCATTCGCGTTTTGGAAAGACAAATTCAACGATATACACATAATACTGTAACAGGCCGGAACATCAATTAAATATAGAATAGATTTAAGAATAAAGTAGTTAGTCTTTAGTTTGACACTAAGTCGCCCGTCAGCTCCCAAACAACGAATACAGCTTGAGGTTAAATATTAATAGTTTTAATTGATCCCAAATGCGGTACCTGGAAGCCTATATCTTCACGAGAAGAAGATAGGTTTCCACAATACTAGCCTTCATGTAATTCAGATGTAAGTTTACTTAGGGTCAGTTTCACAATATCAATCTACCGATAAAAATAAAAAATGGAACGGAATTTGTATGAAATGATCTACCAAATAAAATAACTGGAACTTATTTGTAGGTGGTAAAACTGGCCCTTAGGGTCAGTTTATCAATGTCCGAATAACACTATCTTCCGAATAAATTAAAAATGGAACAGAATTTGTATGAAATTATCTACCAAATAAACTAACTGGAACTTATTCGTAGGTGAAACAGGCCTTTAAGATAATTTACTGCGAAGTTTTATCAAAATCCCGTTCATTTGTCTTTGAACAAGTAACAAATACTTTCCTAAGCGTGTATAGTACGGTGAAATTAAAAAAGATATATTATGATAAAAGTGTAAAAGATTAAAGTAGCGAAAAAAAGTTTGACTGACTCACTGTTTGATCATGATTCATGTGATAAAACCTCATTTATAATGTGTCTACTGGAAACTATTTACTATACATATTCGTACCTACTTACAAACAAATGGCTCAGTGAAAGAGCTCAGTTTTATTTTCACTAGGCTTAAATACACTCTCAAGAAGTAAATTTTCAAGAAAAAAAATGTAGAGAAGAGCCGATAAGAAAATAATTGAAATATGAACTTCTACTAGGCTTTGAGACTGGTATTTGAGTTCGGAGAAATGTAGGTAACAATTTATATAGTACGAACCAAACAATAAATCTTTATAAGTTCTGGAAGGCACAGCTAGATTTAGCAAAGCTATAAAACTTCAGAACTATCAGACTAAGAAGAAAATTATTGGAAATATTCGGAGTAGATTCGCGATAGCTTTTGATAAAGTAATATTGTTTTAGCCGTGCGAAAAACAGTAAATTATCTAGAACGATATTGTTATTCGATCGGTTATATTTCTCTTGTTGAAGTTGTACAGACGCCAGCATATCAAGCTACCCGAAACCGCCAAATTTTCCCAATCAACTTTGAACCATATGCTCCAGCGATAAAGTTGTAGATCTATTAAGGAAATTTGTCAGATTGTATTTGTAGCTTGATTACATATAGTTGCTGGCATCTATACAAAAATATTAAAACCAGTCATATTTCTATTTTTTCCCCATTAATTCGCTCTAATATTTCATTCAATATTGGTTTTTAAAGTCATGTCAAGTTGGATTGTTGCCAGCAATCTATAGACATGATGTGTTATAGTTCGTTCGATATTGGACCTTCATCTGATAGAAATGGTCTTTCATAAATAGATACTGCGCTCTGATAGCCTTTATACACAATGTAAATATTTTAAACATAACTTTCGGCTTATGTTTGAATCCTTTCATTATATCTTTCAAGTATATCTTGGACACCAATGACTGTGTTTAGGATGGCACGTTTAAACTGTAGGTCCCGGCTGTCATTGAACATCCTTGGCAGTCGTTACGGGTAGTTAGAAACCAGTAAGTCTGATGCCAGTCTAACCAAGGGGTATTGGGTTCTGCGGGTTGTTCGTAAGAGATACCGCAGCCCTGGCACACAGGGACCTCCAGAAAGAACATAGTGGGTTTTAGTCAGTAAGAGTCTGACACTCCCTCCAGCTGCACCCTCAGCGGGAGGGGTCATTTGATGATTTCCCACGAAAAAAAAAAAAGGGGTATTGGGTTGCCTGTGTAACTTGGTTGGGGAGGTCAGATAGGCAGTCGCTCCTTGTAAAACACTGGTACTCGGCTGAATCCGGTTAGACTGGAAGCCGACCCCAACATAGTTGGGAAAAAACTCGGGAGATTCCTTTCATTACTTACGTTGCAACCCCCATCTTGACTCACAACTCTTAAATTGATCCTACAATTTTGCTATATTTACGTCCGCAATATATTGTCGTGTAACTGCATAATTTCACTGTTGTGACGTCATAAATGCAACACAGCTCATTGGAGATGCCTGCGGCAAACGATCCTACTTACGCGCCAAGTCACCCAATAGAATTTAAGGAGTTATGCTTAGGAAACCGAGGAAGTAAATGGACGGTCGTTTGAAAGTAACGGGGTTTCTGAATTCGTATTTTTTTAGGTTGGGTGGTGTGTTTTTGAGACACGCTTATATGTTTGGTCTCATTATCACATATGTACATACTGCCATTGTGTTATTCTCACTTGATTTAAACAAAATAGTATGTTATATGTAGTTTCAGGAATTGCATTGAAGTGTCGTGAAATCACGAAACTTATCTCAATAATGTGTTTTACAGACAATCTTAGGAAGGTCCATGATAAAGCCAAAGGTTCTTCAAAAGCTTTCCCTGCCATCAATAAATGATAAATGATATTTATTTTGCAAATAGGTTGAACTCAACACTTTTACACGTCAACACATTTTTTATAAAAAAAAAAACAAGATGAAATCGTAATTTCCTAACTGACTACCTTGAGAAGAAACGCTAAAACAAACTCAAGGGTCACAGTCTCTTTCAGAATGTGTTGATATGCCTTCTGATATAAGAAACTGCCATACAGCACAACAATTTATCAAACTTTGAGAATGACTAAATACCTCAAAAATTACGCAAAAACCGTTACCAAAACATTACATTTCATAACATAAAAGCCAATAGCAACCATAACGGCCGTTTTTGACATCGATAAGGTGAAATAATATGTCATTACCTGTTTGGGTCAGAAAGAAAATATTTGTAACAATCCATTATTGTTCTAGTACATTAGACCTAGCCTATTTGCTCATACCACTCGTACTGTTGACAACGTGTAATTTAGCAAAGTAGAAGTACGTATAATGTAGAGCTGTCATTTCCATACTCATGGTGTGAACACGATGTGTAAACTTATCTATAGTTAAATGTAAACATGTAGACAACATTATTTGCTGCCTAGAATCATTAGCAAGTAATTCTAAGTCTGTTTTTGTAATTTTAATTTTTATAATTAATATCCATTAGTTTTCTATTAACGAGATTAGGTTGCTTTGAAGGATTAGCTTGTGGGTCAGTGACAGCCGTTTTAGTGAGGCGATCTATTAAGATTATAGTTTTCTGATGGCAATGGGTAACAATTTGACCATTCATGTCATATAAATTACCCTGTTTCTCGCAGCTGGCATTTACAGATCCTTGAGAAAAGGTCATCATCTCCCGACCCAACTATGTTGGGGTCGGCTTTAAGTCTCACTGGATTTAGCTGAGTAACAGTGTTTTACAAGGAGCGACTGCCTATCTGACCTTCTCAACCCAGTTACCCGGGCAATCTTTGAGAAAAGGTATTCCACTTAAATTCAGGTAGGTCGTCCAAGTACGCTGCGGAAGAATCTGGAATCCCGCGGCCCCGCGCGCACATGCGTTGAGACACCGGGGTGGTTTTAGCCGGTAAGAGTCCGGCAAGCCCCTCCGCCTCTCCCCAGTCGGAGGATAGTCCATGAGGATATCCCCCCGAAAAAGAAAGGTCGTCATTACTAGAAGACCAATCCACGAAATTTTTAAAATAACCTAGAAAGATATTATTAATTTTCAATGCGACTGTTTTAAATGAATAAGCGACCACGTGAAATAATTATTTAATAAAATTAAGCACGTTATTTATCTAAACAGTATTGTTAGCTACGACATTGGGAGCTGTTGCATTTACTGTTATCGGCTGGACACTACTTGAAACTTCAGTCGTAGTCTGAGCTGTTTCATTCTTCACGACTTCTGAACGAACTGAAGTTACATCAAGTGTAGTTGTTATATTTTGAGAGACAGTAGCTGCTGTGGTTTCATTCAAAATGTTTTCAACTCCACTTCTTCTAGTGTTATTCGTAGTAACAACTTCATGTTCGGTTGTCAAATTATTCTTGGTGCAGTTGTGACATCCATGACCTTTGGAAGTATAATGAACAATTTTAGTGTATCAAATTGTTCATAATCGTTTCTAATTTCGAAAATAAGTTTTGATTCTAGTCTTAAATTATCAACGATATAAAAGAGTTGAAAATATAAAACTAGTCTATTATCTTTTAGTTTAAGCTTGATTACATTCAAAAGCCAAAAAATATTCTGGCTTAAAATTCAGAACGTAAAATAAAAGTGACATCTAACCTATCGTTTTACGGTCGGTTAAATATTTCTAAAAGAATGGAGAGATATTTCATAGCTAATAACCTTGACTATTAAATGCAAAGGTACAGAGGCCAGCAGGTCACTCTACCCGAATTTGTCAAATTTAGCCAATCGAATATTAACCTTCCAATATTGTGATAAGGTTGAAAATCTATGAAAGAAATTTGACAGATTGAGGTAGGTTGATGTCTAAACACAGAATCCGTCGTCGAGTCCTGTTGTTCTTTGAAACATAAACCTTAATTCTTACCAACGAATAAATTGCTTAAGCCTGGTATGTAAAGCGCAGAATGTCCAACGCCCAGCTCCACGTGAACTTTTCCTATATTAGATATTCCACTGGCATCTAAATTGATAGCGTCTTTACCTAAAATGTAAATAAGGTTTTAGCAGTATTTTCGTTTATTCTATAATCCTCTTTGGGGATATGCTATCATGTGTTATAAACTCCTCCATTAAAAAAGTATGAGACTTCTTTAAGCAGTTCAATGATAATTGTGTTAACTACAATGATCCTATTGATTGCAGTCGTCGAAAGCATGAGTTACGTGCCTTCGATTGCGTTGGTTCAACTCCTAGGATGGACCAAAATCACTTTGTGGCTTTTAGAAACTTTGAAACTTTCACAAGGCTGCCCGGAGTCGGGGAAAAAAATATGCTCCGAATATGCTCAGTAGCTGTCGTTGTTGCAATTCCACGGCCGAGGTCGTCAGGCTAATTAGGGCAAACTCTAGCGATTCTTTGATTAAACCTGTAGCTCACTGGATAAGGAGAAGGAGTACTGTATTAATCCTGTAGGATTTTTTTGGTAATTATTATTGTTTATATAATAAAGTTAGACCCGATATTGTGGCCTACATTTCGTTTTTATTATGTACTCCGTCAACAGTTATGACTAGTATTTATCCGTTATATTTAACCGTTTCCATTTGACGACACAGTAGGGCCCCAGCCAAGTCTCGCGCAAAGCACCTATATCAAAAAATAAATTGAACAGAACTTGGCTTCAATGCGATGTCAAAACTTTTTACGTTAGATACATTGCGTAGATGGCCTTGACTTTGCAGTCATCACTTTCATTGACCACATCTGAGTTTTCAAAGCTTGTTAAAATTTTATGTTCAGAAGCTTTTCGAATGATGGCAAACATAATTAAAAGCTTACGTCTTCAGTAATTAATTTACCCTGTCAGCTCTCATTACTTATGGAGGAGTTGTGAAATTGACTTAACTTTGGCGTATAATATTAAAAGGAAGACGAGCATTGATAAAATGGTACTGGAATTTGTTTCCAAGGAAACGTCTGTGACCAACGATGTCAACGTCTTTTTGAGAATCGAGACTTAAATGGTTATTATAATATTTATGATTATCATCATTTCCAGTGGCAATAATCTTGTTTAACCATTTTGTTTTTGTTTCATGAAAAAGTCTTTTGTTTTTTTGTTGTAATCTGAAGTTCCATGATTTAATAAAAACTGCGTTGCATTTTAACATCCTGCTTTTTAGCCAATCTTAGCTTCTGAGCAAAGATGGTATATAACACAAGAATCGAATAGAGACATGAAGACTTCTCTGTATATTTACCCTCCCATTGTATGTCCAAAATAATTGATTTTAGTCAACTTGGCTTCTTATTAGAGACATTTTCAAGTACGTGTCAAGATTCACACCTGATCAGAAAGTGTTTATCAAACTCGCTTAAGTCATTTTCAATTTCAAAACGAAATCAAGTTCTATTGTTAGCCTATAACTTGTCTTAAGCATTTTATGGAGTTAAAATAATTGAAACAACATTCATACCAGTTCCATACTTGAGTTGCAAATTCGCATCCCCAAGGGCACTAATGCCATTGACCTTCAGATTGACATCAAGATTTTGCAAATTCTTGTCACAAGGCTTGTTATTTTCTACACTATTTTTATTAATTATATTGTTTCCGTCTAAGCCGTTGGCCTTCTTTTTCTTTTTGTCTCTCACTTCTTTCAGTTTTGTTTCCAGCTGAAATTAATGTTCCATTTTCAAAATTATTCTCATAGGTAGCTATAAGGTATACTTTAAATGCAAAAAAAAAATTGAATGTCGAAAAAATGGTAATGTAATACAAACGATGGAGTTTATAAATACTATTGAAATCGATTCTGTTTCAATAAAAGTGAGCAATAGATAGCTGGATGGTAAATAAGCAAAAAATACACCAATAAATGAACTTACGCTAATCTCATCAGAATTAATAAGAACGAACCTAAATGATGTATTTGACCTTGACAGTAGACGATTTGTATTGATTACTTTAGGAAGGACAGTTCGGGAGTACGAATATATACCTACTGGGATAAAGATAGACTATATATAGAAAGCAATGTTGATACAATAACATCCGTTACTAAAGCCAACACTTTAGCCAATTAAATTGTTTATCACGGAAAAATAGCACACAATAACTATATTTGATCAACAAATTAGTGCAAATATAGAATTTGGCTTTAATACATTTTTTTTAATGTGACATGATGTCAGAAAGAGAAGTGTAAATTTAAGATAAAGGATGATGATGAAATTGAATTACCTTAATTAACAACCGATAAATTCATTATTATAACAATTCAGTATGATATTAATACGATACCCCCTGTTTATAAAATCTGAGAGAAAGCTGATACAGAAGAATCAGCGATTTTTAGCTTTTAATTACATCTTGTATCTTAAAACTGTGAAACTTAACATTGTTCTGTAGTCTCCGAAATATTCAAAAGGATATGTATATGTTTCCGTAGGCTTTATAATATATCATCCTAACTGTATCGTATCCTGTATATATGTTACGGCTAAAACCCGAAGTGCGGCTACACCTAGTTTTAGCCGGTTAGAACTAGGTGTAGCCACTCACTCTTGGTTAAAACTAGTATTAGTCGATTGTTTTCGGGTAAAACTAATTCTATCCTTCATCATGCCGGCTACAACTAGGTCCAGCCATTCCCTGTTGGATAGAACTAGGTCTATCCGATATCATTCCGGCTAGAACTAGGTGCAGACAATCCCTGTTATTATAAAAGTGTGATTTATATCTTTAAATTATAAAATACAACAAATTGTCTGTTGTTAAAAAATCCTGATTGTTCCTATTATATTAAAAATTGTACTCCTAATAACTTGTGTTTATTAAAACAATGTGATTTATAAGAATAAAGAAACTCTCTACGTTTCTTGGTATTGGGTGTTTTTTTTTTTATATTTAAAAAAGCTCTGCCGATAGAGTGCCGGCTATAACTATGTACAGCCAATTCCTGTTGGATAAAACTAAGACACGCGCTGCTGCTGCAGACGCTGTGAGTCACACTCGCTAGTAGACCTGCAGTAGATCAGCAGTACCTGGCGCTCTCAACCTGCAGAGGCGCGTGCCTTGCTACGCCCTCCACCCCGTGCTGCTGCTGCAGATGCTGTGAGCTATGAGTGTGACGCGGGGCGGAAGGCGTGACGGGGTACGCATCTAAGTTATATCCAACAGGGAATGGCTGGACCTAGTTCTAGCCGGAATGATATCGGATAGACCTAATTTTATCCAACAGGGAATGGCTGGACCTAGTTCTAGCCGGAATGATATCGGTTAGACCTAGTTTTATCCAACAGGGAATGGCTGGACCTAGTTGTAGCCGGCACGATGAAGGATAGACCTAGTTTTACCCAAAAACAATCAGCTAGTACTAGGTGTAACCAAGAGTCAGTGGCTACACCTAGTTCTAACCGGCTAAAACTAGGTGTAGCCGCACTTCGGGTTTTAGCCGTAACATATACATACAAGCTACATGATGTATGAACCTTATAACAAGGTTAGTCGCCCGTCCCAAGCCCTACGGCATCGGATAATTGATTTGTTACGAACTTCGCACATCCAGAGTAATTCACCAAAGGCAATTGTTTCGTGTGCCGAAACAGTGATCACCTATCTCTTCAAAGTTGTTAACATTTGTTCAAGATCAGTGTTCTGATCCCAAGTTGCTTTAATATTAACAATAATTACATGTTCGTGTTTTGGGATGTTTGTTTTTTTATTCTTCTGTTTGGTGGCGAATTTTTGATGAAGTTTGTTTTCCTGTTTTTCTTGTAAGGTAGAAATAAGTATCAACTGGTCCTATAGTATGATTTAGAATCCATTATTGTTTGCTTCTTTTAAATAAACCTTGATCTGGTTTACGTGCTAAATATTTCAATAGAGTATTTTCACTCGTATAAGAAAGATTTTCATGCTTTGCAGCATAGAAGAAAGTTTTTACTATGAAGAGAATTTCACTTTTAGGTTTTTTAAAATACGTACCATATCTAGTAAAATATCTTTTTGTTCTAAAAACGTTTCGTCAACAATCTCGCTTCTTCTTTTGGGATCTAAATAGGGTTTCACATTCATCATACCATGAGGATTAAGACTATTGGCTTGAGAATCTTCCAGTACTGCTAATATCTATAAAATTAATTGAAATTCTGGTGTTAATATAAAATGATATTAAGTGGTCGTGGTTGTAGACACTGTGACGCATATATACGGTGTAATGGAAGGAGGGCAGAGGAGAGTAGAAGGGAGGTCAATGTACTCATAAAACTGAACAACTTTCAACAGAAAAAATACGAAATTCGATAATTTATTTCGGGTTCGATTTCCGTATGAATCAAACATTTGTGAGCATGAAAATGAGTGTTTTATTTAATCTAAAAGTTTCTATGTCTAGCATGTATTAAAAAAATAAGTAGACATTATATATAGTATACATCATAAAATCTCGTTTTCTCTCTTTGAGTCGTGACTAAATGACGTTATGTGAATGTGTGATGAATATTATATTATTAAGTTTTGCCATCATTGTCCGATGATAAATAGGAAAAGCACTTAGACCCACTTCAGCGTAGCTATTTAAAACATAGTTGACTAACAAAGTCAATAATAAAACACTACAAAAGAAAACATCGTGACGTAATATACAGCCCCATCAATCATCGTAACTTACCGTAACGAGAGCCGGTAATTTAAAAATAACCCCTTTGACCACAACGCAAACCAAATTACCAGAACCAGCAATAAATTCATAATTCGAAGCATTGTTTGTTTTTTATTTATCGAAATTCTGAAATGGAATAACCAATTGATGATTCGCCTACAGCGAATAAATTCCCAAGCGTATGAAAGGTTAACATGATTTTTTATTCCGAATAAACTACAATAATTTATTTATGACAATACTTTTTATTTGTGTATAGTTGGTATTATTCTCAATGTAAAAAGGTTGAAGGGGTTGAAGATATAATAAATGATACGATGTATGTAAAAATTACTACAAAAACGAGTATGTTTCGGCGGATATGTTTAAATCAGTGCTGGCTCCTCCGTCCTCTGTCACGTTAAGGGTTTAGCACGTATTAGGCTGAGCGTGGGCCGTTTAGCATGGATGCGATTCATACATTTCAATTGTTTCTTCTCTTTCGTATATTTTTTGTAATTCTGTTACTTATAAAAAAGCCTACGAGGTCGTGTACTGTTTAACCGGTCTTTCCTAGAATTAAAAACCTCTTAATCTCGAGGAGAACGAGAAATCTGAGATAACCAATCCGCACTGAGCAAGCGTGGTGATTGATTCTCAATTCTCTGTGTGAGAGGATGCCTGTGTCCAGCAATGGAACGATAAAAGGCATTATTACTTACTTATATTGCCTTTTTCATCCTTTGTTTGCTCGTAAGTTTGCAACTCGTTGACAATGTCAGAATCTGTTTTTCACGTAATAAGAAAAGACTGATATTCATACAAAACTTGCATATTGTTTATAACTTATAAAACTTTGCTACTTGATAAAAGTTTATTGGAGTGACGCAATTACCGGCACGTGCGACAGCAAGTAAGTTAGCGATTTTTATGATAACTACAGGAGTACTTCAATACATAGAAAGAAAGTTGATAAGTCATATGTGAATAAGTTGATAAGCAATTTATTATGGATAATCAGCTTTTACTAGCGATTTCGATGGAGTGGATATGAATTTTGGATATTATAACGTTCCTTTTCCCATTATCGTATATTATACACATTTCCACCACTGCCTGAGTAGATATTTATATTGACAAGGTTTCACGAAGCTATTCTGGTCACGAAGTTACTGCATAACTGATACACAACTTTTTAATGCATATCGCAAGCTAAATCCTTTAATAATGTAACAAAAAAAAGACTTTATTTCTTTAAGACATGTCAAAAAAATAGTATTATTGCATGAGCTTCGAAAATTTGTCTTAAAGAAGACGAGATGAAAACTGATAAAAAAGTAGGTATAGAATAAATAATCTCCTTTTCAATCAAATTCCCCAAAAGGAGGAAGTTCCCAAGTAGTAGTTATAGTTTCTTTGTCTGTTACAAAGACTTAGGTACTGGTTTCATAATCATCATTTCCAAAGAGCCGGTTGCAAGTACCCTGCTACCAGCGTCTAGTCGAGACCATTGTCCGATCATCTGACCACCACGTTGGTGGCCGTCCTACCGAGACGCGACGTACGGTATTAATCTCAAATAATTCTCGAAAATATGATGTAATTATGTCGAACTATCCTAAACATTATCAGACAGACTGACATCGAACTCGATGACTAACACCGAAACAACGTAATTTGGCAATCCCTAACAATATAGTTATTCAACACAGTACATACCAGTAATGTGAATGCCAAATGTGCTCCAGCCATTGCGTTTTACTGTTGACGTGAAACGAACCAATAACCGCCTGTGTACGGGGTTGCTAGATCGCGGGAGAAAATTTCCTCGAATAAAATTTAAAATTATTTTAATATTTTTTTATAAAATAATTTTCCTAAAGCAAAATGCATGACTTGTTGTGGTGTTTGATCACTGCTAACTAGTTTTATGTTTAGCCTTTGTTGAAGGTATGTATCGATGGGTAAAATTAATATACATAGTAAAAAAACTAGCCTATGAAGTTAAATCTAACTGAGACTACTGCACTGAAAACTGTAGAAAAGCCAATAAATATCATAAATACCAAAATTGTTTTATGACAGTCAAAAAGATACAATTAAAAATTAAAATACCCATTAATTTTATTATTAGGGCAACGAAAGCCCAAACAAAAATAATCCTCAAAACTCTCCCACAACCCTGGGGAATTACCCAAAGCTGGCAACACGAAACGTGCGAAATTTTACGATCAGTTTCTGAAATCGACGTTTATAAATAAAAACAATTTAAGCGCATTTTATTGCTTGCATACGGTACCGAAATGCATTCAGATCGAAATAGGAATATACTGCATTTGTACGCAAGCGAGTTCCTTCACCAATGATGTAAATAAATGAATGCTTATTGTTTAAAATCTTTGCTTAGTTTTATTTTTACCATAAGCCGAGCGTATGGGGTACTTTTACATGTTTCAAAATCCAAGATATAGGACTTCTTTATTAACATGTGAAAAAAGGCTAAGGGTTGACAAATGCGTGGGTTATTTGAATTGAACTCGACATTATTTTCTTAGTTTTGTTATTACTCTTAACAATTCGCAAGAATTTCAAACCTTCAAAGAAATAGTCACATTAAAAATTAAAAAATTATTTAAATGCCAGTGCACTTTAATTAAATAGTCTGGAATAAAATTAATTCCATTACCGTTTATTACATTTTTCACACTCGGACGGCATTTCAGAGAATCGATTTTAATAAATTTTTCTATATGAAATTTTATTCATGATTTTATATTCCAATTTTGCATAATAATTCCAAATTCCACAACTCATATATTTTTTTTAATTACAAACACTTCAAGAATGTTTTTCCTAATATTTTCTGGACCAAGGATCAAGAATTTAATATCTTATTTTTCAACTGTATTGATGTTTTACGTTGATTATAAATAAGAAAACGAATTAAAGTATAAAATAGACCCATTCGGAAAAAAGTATTTTCTACCTTCACTTTAGTTACACCATTTTGAACATTAATTTTCTAGTTCCTAAAAATACGTTCAATGAAATTCCTTGCAATTATATCATTAGTGCTACATAAGTGCGATTCTATCAAAAATATTTATATTTTAAACTATCATGTTATGTTAATAGGATAAAAGAATCATATATTTTAAATATATACTTCTGTACCTAATCATTTATTACAGCGTTATTAACGCTCAATCCCTCTCTGTGTGAGAGGAGGCCTGTGCCCAGCAGGGACGATAAAAAAGGCTGATGATGATGGTATAGATTCATTTATATAAAATTCATCTTCCCATCGAAGACCCGCCATACCAAAAAACATCCCCTAAATTACAATAATAAACGACCAATAATATCGCATTCTTAATCTCGATGGAGCCGACAATTTGCCAACATCCTATTTCTCAATCGTAACAATAAAATGTGAAAACCAATAAAACCCAAATAGAAGTTGCGAAACAAAAAGAATTTGATTCGAAGCAGAATTTCAATCAATTCGTTATTGCTCGTAGACTGCGACAAACGGTAAGCAAACTTAAACTAAGATTATTATCTTTTTTTGTTAATATTGTTACCATGCTTATATTTCTTTGTTATAATATTGCTGTCGTTAAATCTGTCTTTTGTAACTTTTGTTAGTTGACTAGCTTCTTTCAGCTTCATGTGGGAACAACTCCTCGCACCCGGTTAAAAAGAAGCCTTTTAATAGTAGTCTTCCTTCATAAATGGGCTATCTTACTTGGAATCGGTCCAGTGGTTCCTAAGATAAACGCGTTCAAGCAAGCCTACAGACACACTTTTTTTTAATATAAGGGAAAAATTTGGTTATAAATCTTTTAATGATAAAGATTTTCTGACCTACCCCACCTACCATTGATGATTTCTGTCGCTATAACGTGAATACGTAGCCATTAAAACGGATTCAATTATTAAAATTACGTCAGCATCAATAGTAATTATTATAGCAAGCCTAAAAAATCAGTGCAATTAAAAAAGCTTGATGTATAAAGCAATAAATAAAATCATCAAGCGATTGATCATTTGTCAAGTGATCATTCCATTTTGAAAATAACCAGAATCGAATGAGAAGACCTAACATAATGGTGTTTAACTTTTAATAACATCGTAATGTCTTCGTTAAAAGTAATTTCAAACAAAGAGCTACTATCCACATCTCCCACAAAATGTACAAGTTTATTGCCACAAACGTTGCTATAAATTCTGATTTGCAATGAACATTACTGATGTAATTTTTTTATTTATTCCCAGAATATGTTTACTCAAGCATTCACTGTTCTGTTGGGGTACCTCGCGGTCGCCTCCTCCAGGGAGTCGGCCCGACCTATGCCCACGATAACCAACTCCCTAGTGAACCTCGGCAAAATGGAAATCTCACTTTATTTCAACGGTCGTGGTAAGATTTAGATGAAATAGAACGCTGTCCCAAAAGATCGCAAAGATATATCGAAGGACTCAAAAGGGCTAAGGGTTATTCTACGACAGCTGTATTTATTGTTAGATTTATCGTCCGATAGTCTAACAAAAGAAGATCTATATCTTATCTTTACTTATACTTTATTTATTTGAAAGCTAATCCGAGAACATTATTCATTTTAATATTGATGTTTTCAGATCCACCTCATCGAATGTCAGACAGCCAAAGTCACAGCCAAATGCCACCTCCACCGTTCATCCCCAAAATGGACCCAATGATTGAGGAGCCATGCCTTTGTTCTGGCCTTCGTAATGCCAAAGACTCCTTCTTAAACAACCCAGCTGGTCTCATTAACAAGATACTTATGCATAATGATTTGTTCTCCTTTAACAAAGATCCACTGTCATCCACATTATGCTGTGATTCTCACGAGCATATTCAAGAAGGTACCCTATATTTCGAATTGCCTCCTAACCCAAAACCTTCAAAGCCCAGCCCATCCAGATCAAATCCTCTGCCTATGATGCCATTCTTATTCGATAGTGTAATCCCAAACAAATCGATGCTACCTCCCCTAAAGACGAAAGCCATTGAAATATTCTTGTTCCCAAAGAAAAAAGATATGGCAAACGTCATGAGCAGCTTTGAAATGGCGAAGTTCCCAAAAAAGAAAGATCCAAAAGAGGGCATCACGGTTGTTGGTGACAAAAAAATAGAAAATAATATTAATTTATTCAAACCACCTCCGCCAGTTAAGAAGGAAACCAGTGCTCAAATTGTAGTGACTAAAGATAAAGATAATGAAAATGAGAAGCCTGCTGACGATGGGGACAAGATTCTAGTAGAGCCTGCTAATAAGCCTAATACAGTGTAATCAGAGGTGTAGTAAATAAAGTAGAAAGAGGATTTGAATGGCGTTTTATTCGACCAACACCACCCAAGTTTAATATTTTTAATCAAGACTGTACCATGCAATAATCAGACAAAAAAAGTAAATTGTAACAGAATTCATCAAAATCATATCATAACAAAGCATCTACAGAACAAATAATCCGGTTTACACCTACCTATTTATAATCAAGTTCAGCTAAATAAAACTGGGACAAATCGTCACTAACTGCAAAACTCAAATTCGCCAAGTGTAGCAAATTTCGCAACTAATCGAAGTATAATTCTTGTCTCTGGCTTCGAGAACTTACCTAAGCATGATCGGAATACTAAAAAGATCTTGATTTAAGACTGTGTTTCAACAGAATAATTTAGTCATTAGTCTGTCTCCTACCTTCAGAATTAATTTACCTTAAAATAAATGCAGTTCATCTAGACATAACTCTACCTACACAGTCATTATAACGTGTAATAACATGCATCACAGTATTTACCCCAATATCAGAAAAAGCAACCGTTCGCTTCAAATGACCGGGACATAATGAAGCTATTTCTTTCCCCTACTTTTATTTATTCATGCAATTACTCAGCACTACGTATTCATTGCTTGCTAGTCTTACGAGTCTGAACGCATCAGCATTGTGACCGAGCAATGTGCGTCGCAATCGTCAATATGTTCGCTGAAAGTGTTCACGTAGACAGATCGTAGGTTCAATAAACCTGGTACGTGTCCGTATTGCTAACTACCCTCATTTACATTTGTATAAGCAAAGGGATTATCTGCAGGTGTGTAATGAGGACGCGATGGTTGATTGCGATTGCCGTAATTAGAACTTCTTGTACGTTGGTTTTTATTGTCCATGTAGGCTAATTGGAGTTTCTATCTTACAAAATTAGTAAAAGCGGTCTGTTCTTTAAAATATAACAAAAAATATTCAATATCTTTACGATTGAAGGTACACTTTAGCGGTGTACTTAATTTAAAACAAGGAAAACACATACAATAAATAAAAAAAAACAGTAATACGTTATTTTTCAAGAACATAGAATAGAATAAGCATTAGAACATTCTAAGAAAATACTAACTTTGTCAAAGTTCGTAAAACGGTATTAAACTTTTTCAGCCCGCACCTACGTGGTCTGTGCCCAAAATTAAGCTCCCAAGTCTTGTTAGAAATGTTAAATGACTTACGGAGATCCTTGATTAGATAGGTAGACATTAGAACTTGTAAATAACTACTAAACTGTGCAAAAGCTTAGAACTACGGAACCCCAAAAAATAAGAAACTTTTACCACTTCCTCTCTCTCTCTCTCTTACTCAAATTCTGCCACCAGTGGCGTAACTATAGGTAGGCAGGGCTGGCAAAATGCTTCGGGCCCCTGACCCTAGAGGCCGCTAGTTCAGATTTTTTTTTTACTTTGTACACTGAGTTTAGTTTTTGAGTCCAGCTCAATACCCATTCAAGTGAAACCCAATACATCATCATCTCCCGAGCCTTTTCCCAACTATGTTGGGGTCGGCTTCCAGTCTAACCGGATTCAGCTGAGTACCAGTGTTTTACAAGGAGCGACTGCCTAGCTGACCTCCTCAACCCAGTTACCCGGGCAACCCAATACCCCTTGGTTAGACTGGCGTCAGACTTACTGGCTTCTGACTACCCGTAACCACTGCCAAGGATGTTCAATGACAGCCGGGACCTACAGTTTAACGTGCCATCCGAAACACAGTCATTGGTGTCCAAGATATGTATACTTAGTTAAGTGAAACCCAATACAAATTCAGTTTATTAGAATATTGTGACGAGTTTTACTGACACTACCCATCAAAAGACTTTGCCACGAGCCCCAGATGGTATAGTAACGCCACTGTCTGATACTGATAATGCACAAACTACTTACTGTTTCTCTTTCCTCTGTTGCCGCTTCTTCTTGAAGGCCCTCTTGACCCTCAGGAGCAAGAAGGCAGCTCTGTCTATAGTTAGCACTGACGGCCGCTTGGCGGCGCTGGGTTCGTCCATCCCCTCCTCCTCCGCCGGCTCATCGCACAACCTCAGGCCAAGCCATCGCTGTTTAGTTGCAGTCCTCGTGGTGACGCCGCGGAGAACACACGTCTACTACTGAACGCACGCTTATAGCATTTTATTTTAAATTACCTATATTTATTAATTTCGCTATATTATGTACACTTTAAACACTTATTTTTTAATTAAGTAACACTGTTTCTCACTATACACTTAATATTAAAATTTGATTCACTTATTTACGAATTTCACCTGAAACAAAGAGAAGGATACATTTTAGTATTACGATTTTAATCTAATTACTCAGTGGAAAATATAACGGTCCGTTTGACATTAAAAATTTAAGAGAACTCCGAAGATTTGAAAATGAAAAGGTTCTCATCATATAAGTGCCTATAATACTTTAAGTAAGAAATTATTTCAGAAAAGACTCAACTTTCTAGAAAGTTTGCTAGAAAACTTTATGAATGTTCCACAATTTCTATATAGAAGCGTCTATTGGCATTAGTTTATCAGATTCGCATCGGATGGCAGTATTAATGGCATTACGTGTATTGATGGAGTCTAGACGGACAGAATATTAATGCAAATTGTTCACGTCTACAGATTTCAGATATCACTTCATTTGTGAGTACAGACGCCAGCATAATCAGGCTACAACAATCTGTCAACCTTATTGCTGAAGCATAAAGATCAAAGTTGATAGGGAAAATTTGACAGTTTAGGTTAACCTGATGTGCTGGCGTCTATACAAATGTATAGATTGATCTTTTTTAAATTGTGCTTAGGGCCTGTTTCACCACCTATGAATAAGTTCCAGATAGTTTAACTGGCAGATAATTTCATACAAACGCTGTTCCATTTTTGAATTTATTCGGTAGATAGTGGCTATTCGGACGTTGTGAAACTGGCCCTTAATGTGTTAACTTATTTATTCAGATTGTTATTCTCGTAGAAATAAAAAAAGGAAAACTTTTTATTTACACAAAAATGGAAATAGTAAGAGGCTTTTAAAGGAATTAATATATAATTTCATGTCATAATTTATGTATAGTATTTTATATAGTTTCATATTTGTATGTTATAGTTTTATAAGTATTGTTATATTAAATGTATGTATAAGTATATCCTAGAGGTCCTAATTGCCTGAAACAAAGGTAGTAGGCATCGTCTACAGTATGCAACGACAACTTATAGTATATGTAGATAGCAAGTAATTGTGTTACTTGCTATCTATAATAATAGACTTCAGTTAATCCATAAAGTAAAGCACTCCGTGTTTTGTTTTCATTACCTCATGTCCTTTGAACGGAATGCATTTTCTCGGTTAAAATTACGGGTTTTTGATACGTCGCTTGATGAAATGCATGTACATGACGCCAGCATATAAGGCTACTACAATGTGTTTTTCCTTTATAGAGTTGAAACTTTATTGCTGAAGCATATGGTCCAAAGTTGATTGGGAAAATTTTACTGTTTCGGGTAGCTTGATGTGCTGGCGTCTATCGACATTAGTTTAATTTGAACTAATCAGTTACCTATGGGTAGTTTAATGTTTATTTTAATTTGTACTAATGTCGGGTCGTCCGAAATATGAAGAATAAACACATATATAATTAAATTGTCATGACACACGTGTGTCACGCAACCTGAAGCATGTAGCTGTGATATTTATTAACGTAAGTAAAATATTCGCACGCAGCCCCATCCATTTCATGGCGTATTTATGTCTGTCATAGCATGAATGGAATGGTGTACATTTTATGATAAGGTTACATACTTTCACGCATTTTTAATCAAGAAAAAATATAGACGATTACCTAAAACACTCTCTAGCTACTAGAAGTCGGTAAATCGAGGTTGCTGGCTAATTTTGCCACCGGCTTCTAATAGGACATATATTATAACTTAAATTAAATTCATTATTCCTGTCAGTCAGTTAGTAAGTTTGTATGCATGTTACAATCCATGAGCACCATGATTCTAATAGACTTTTTTCTCTTCTTACGTGGCTAATTGTTTGATCACATAGGTATACCTTCCCGCTGCACAAAAGTGAGAAGTATCAGATTTTTACTGACTTAAAGTTCTAAAACCTTCTTTTGCGTCTTCTAGAGCTCTTTATGTGACCCGCAGGCTTAGCATGGCGATTCTATATCTATTCTGTCAAGAAAAGACAAAGCTCTTTCTGTCAATGTCAACATGTCTTCTGCCCGAGCATGGCGCGACCTATCATCTCGCATATAATCACTTGTAAACTTATGTCGAACGAAGAAAAGAAAAATTTCTTCAGAAAATAGCAAAGGAAATCATACGTCAATCTGTCACTTATCTGTCATTATGTCCATTCTCCGGTAAACAAAACTTGTTTCTGCGGTTGCCATGCTAAGCCTGCAGGGCTGCAGTAACTCTTGCAAACTATCCTCGCAGATAACATGAAAAAGAGCCCTTGCTTGCACTGTCAACTTACATCATCAGTACCAGTGACCAAATGAATAATTTGATAAAGTCTAATTTGAGGATACCAGTAATTGTAATCACACTAACTGGCTGGCCATTCTCATGACGTCATATAACAGCCACAAATCATTGCCCTGTCAAACATTGAAACCTATCCAGCCGCATCTAGTTAGATTGGAATCCGACCTCAATCAGATCAGCCGTGCACAATACGGCAAATTAAACAAACTATCCTAAATTAGTTCGAACAATAAAATTAATTTCTATGTAATACGTGCTTTATTTAACAGTTCATTTGTTTATCTATGACCATAACAATAATAAGTCGTGGTGGCCTAGCGGTTAAAGAGCCAGCCTCTCAAGTGTGAGGGCGTGGGTTCGATTCCAGGTCAAGCAAGTACCAACGCAACTTTTCTAAGTTTGTATGTACTTTCTAAGTATATCTTGGACACCAATGACTGTGTTTCGGATGGCATGTTAAACTGTAAGTCCCGGCTGTCATTGAACATCCTTGGCAGTCGTTACGGGTAGTCAGAAGCCAGTAAATCTGACGCCAGTCTAACCAAGGGGTATTGGGTTGCCCGGGTAACTGGGTTGAGGAGGTCAGATAGGCAGTCGCTCTTTATAAAACACTGGTACTCAGCTGAATCCGGTTAGACTGGAAGCTGACTCCAACATAGTTGGAAAAAGGCTCGGTAGATGATCCTAATTTAGATAGAACAATAAAATTAATTTCTATGTAATACGTGCTTTATTTAACAGTTCATTTGTTTATCTATGAACATAACAATAATCGGATTCAGAATAAAATTATAGCATGAATAGCTTTTAATATCGGAGTTTGTAAATATAGAGGTGATTAACGGACCATTGTTCCAAGCAATAAATACCGGTAACCGTGTTAAATTTACCGGTAATTATTCGTTATGATGATTATTTTACCGGTTAATGGTGTAATTTATATTTTAAAATTATTACTTTATAAAATTATTCTTGGATGGAGCTTTAATAAAATATTATTGTATTAGGTAATCAAGAGCTCCGTTTAGAAGCTTTTAAGAATCCTCAAGCCCCTAAAGGATTAAGGGTCCTTTGTTTCAAATTCAAGAGATTTTGGTGTGTTTAGATAGTAAGCAATACCTATCTTGATAAATTGTTATAAATTACGTTTTCAGGTATAAAATTGCATGTCGATATATAAAATACGTTTTGACTGCCTCGTTTATCTAGTGGTCGCAAGGCGCTACTGCTGTGCACGGGGTCTCGGGCTCGAATCCCAGGTCGGGCCGAAATCGTTTTGTGGGTTTTGAGAAATTTTCATAAAGCAGCCTGGAGTCTGGAAGTTGGTGATTGATTCACCCGTGCATCGGAGAACACGTAAATGTCGGTCCTGCGCCTGATCTCTCTCCGGTCGTGTCGGATTGCCATCCCATCGGATTATGAGAGTCTGCGCGAATGCTTGTGCACTATAATATGTCTTGTGCAGCTGGCTGATCTACGTAAAAGAGAACGGCTGCCGTAGCCGGCAATCGGCTTGGATGCCATCACGTTCATAAATAGTCATGTCCTTATTAATATACTATAGAGTACTTACATCAAAATCCTATATTTGATTTGAATAAATCGATCAATCAGGTTTTCCACCACTCTCACGGCAATCATACACACTCTTCGGATTTTTGACGTATTTTCATGCAATGGAGAACTCAAAACATACTCGTATTTTGCGAAAATATGAAAACGTTTTTTCAGCGCGAAAAGGCTTTGAACCGTGTAATCTATGGCCCGGCTGTCAGTGTTCAAATTTAAAAGCAATGTTTTTTGTTGCGGTGTATAAAAATATAATTTTCGTAAATGCTTTCGTAGGTAAATGATTAACAAAGTGGAAGGTATATTCGTATCTTACTTACATATCATCATCATCTCCCAAGCCTTTTTCCAGCTATGTTGAGGTCGGTTTCCAGTCTAACCGGATTTAGCTGAGTACCAGTGTTTTACAAGGAGCGACTGCCTTATCTTAGGTATATATATTTTCACTAAAGCGTAATTCAAAATTTAGTATTCCTATTTCAAATTATCACAAAACCAAAATTCGTCATAATAGGGTAGTTGACAAGTAGTCAAATTCATTACCTTCTATGCAATTTGTAGGTATGAAAGTAAGAACTATGACGTTACATTTTTTCCATAAAACCATATTTATTTTACTGAAATTATTATGAAAAAAATTCAAATAGATTTTCCTTCAAAACGATAAATGAAAATGAAATTTTAAGATGCGTTACCAAATTGATATCGTAAAAGATTTTATTCTTGACCTAGGCAACTACCCAATTGGTTCCACTGTAAACAGACATGGAGGTCCTATCCTCTACGTATAAGGTCATTTTATTCAATAAACCTCTTTTCTCCAGTACAAAAGAATAATAATCTCCTCATCTCAGTGCATCCGAGGGCATTCCACATATTAACCCAGATTGTTCGCTAAATGCTGGATAATAAGCTTCTCAGTTTTATTTTAAAATCTCAAACAATACTTTGTTTCTTGCTTGTTTTGTAAAATAACTTATATTCAAGCGAACATCAAGACTTTAATACTATTTAATTATTGTCTACAAGCTGTTCCCTGCTTCCACCCACCGCCCGAGGGAACTTCTTCCGCACCCGGATAAAAAAGTAGCCTATGTCCTTTCTCAGACTTAGACTATATGTATACCAAATTTTATTTAAATCGGTTCAGTAGTTTTGGCGTGAAATCGTGACAGACAGAGTTACTTTCGCTTTAATATTATTAGTAAGGATGGGTCCTAAAACCTTCATTTAATTGTGATAACACTTTTTTGTTCACGCCGGAGATCGGACCGGAATCCCTTTTATAGTAGCGCATGACTGATACAAGCCATAAGTCTTGGAAAACTGCAACTTTTTTTATCGTGGGAAATCATCAAATGAAACCCCTCCCGCTGTGGGCGCAGCTGAAGAGAATATCAGACTCTTACTGACTAAAACCCACTATGTTCATTCTAGAGGTCCCTGTGTGCCAGGGCCACGGTAACTCTTACGAAACACCAGCAGCCCAGACAAAGAAAAAAAAACTGCAACTTTAGCAAAACTTAGTTTGTGCAGGTCCACTTAAAAACAACCAGAGAGTTTTCAACCTAACTTTCACAAAACAAAGTTACAAAGTACGACCAAACCACTTTATTTTAAACTATAGACACTCAATAAAAGAGGAGTGGCCGTGTCATTTCAACAGAACTTTGTTTCGATACTATACTGGATTGAACTTGACAGTGCGCCCAATTTGTACGGATCGAAGTTTCTAGAAGACGAAGGAAATTGAAGGGTTAAGTTTATTAATTTTGTGGGTTATATCCATTGTAAAAGGTATGAAATATTCCCTATGGGCTTTGTGATTTTTTTCTTGGCTAACGTGATACGAATATAAGTAATTTTGTTTTTAGTGACGCGTGTAATATAATCTCGTTTCTGTATTCATTTAATTAGATTGACTATTTTAATCTGTTATTATTTTTAAATATAAATCTACGAATCGATGTAAATATCATCTGCCTAGGCAAAAGCCTACTGAAAATCGTCCCCGACAAGGCTTAGGAACCTAAGCCTTGTCGGGGTCGGTTTTCAGTCTAACCGAATAAAGCTAAGTATCTGTGTTTTACACGGAGGAACGGCCTATCTGACCTCCTCACCCAAGTAAGCTGGACAAATTGATACGTCTTGGTAAGACTGGTGGTATCAGACTTTTTGTCTTCTTACTTTCCGTAACGACTACCAAATGACCAAAGACATATTTTTGGGAAGTCGGTTAAAAAGACCTTTATTCCGACCAAGTTCAATCATTCCAGACTAATCCCTTTACTTACAGCTTATAGAATAAATTTTCATCATGAAAGAGTTACCTGCAACAAAATTTAATGGTTCGAGAATACAAAATAATAAGGTAAACACCGGCCCGGGCTACTGTTAAACAAAATTGTTGGCTCCATCAAAATTGCAAACACAATTTATATTGTTTAATTTTAATAAATTGAACCTACTCTAACGTAATTTTCGGAAAGTAGAACTAATTTAGCAAGTAAATAGATTATGAAGGTTTTAAATGATTATAAACATCTATGGATTAATTAGGTACCTTTGTAATTCATTTTTTATCAGTAGCAAAGCACGTTAGTTGTAGCAGTTCGTTGCTGCTTGTTTAACATACTTATCAAGAAGGTAAATGATTAAAAGAATTGAGGAATCGAAACTTAAATGTTGTAGTGTTGTTATAATTTTACTTAATACCAGTATTTTCTCACGGTTTCTCCCAGAAAAAGAAACACCTAACCTATTCCCTGCCAGTGAAAGTATTTTAAAAACGTTCATGTATTTCCGGAGCCCATTCAAATAAAAAAAAAAACAAACAATTCAACTCCTTCCTCTTTATACTATAAGTATAGATAAAACCGATGTTACCAATTAAAATACACTTCAAAATGTGTGATAGACTTTGAAGAGCTGTGGTATTTTTTAATTCATTATTATTGAATGGTACTTGATGATGGTACGTGATTTCATAGATTCTATTTTTTAACGGTAACTAAGCTCTGGCTGCCGTCAGTAGCCGTTGGCTTACGTCAATAATGTCGCTAACAAAACTTGAACCTTAATAGCGTATTAAAGAGTTGGATTTTAACTTCTCCTGTTATCTAGTTTTATCATTAGTGATTAATGGCCAATTCTTCTCCAAGTTACAAGAGACCTGGGCACAGCAGTGAGACAATAAAAAGGCTGATGAAGATTAAATTTATTTTTAAAACTTCATCATAGTTGCCTCGTAATAAAATCTCCATTTCGGGAAATAATCTAGCCGACAGACATATGTAGGTCGATTCTGTAAGCATCACTTCACTTCGCTCAGAAATTCGATTCTGAATCCGCGCTGATTTCTACACTAGCGCAACTCGATCGAGCGTGTTTGCGAGTTGAACTAATGAACTTCGAGATTTTGACAGCAAAATGTATGAAATGACGTAAAAGTGGTATTCTGTAAGCATCACTTCACTTCACTCAGAAATTCGATTCTGAATCCGCGCTGATTTCGACACTAGCGCTACTCGTGCGAGCGTGTTTGCGAGTTGAACTAATGATCACTTCGACGTTCACCTCACCCAGATGGTAGGGGAGCCCTAGAAGGGATTTTGGGAGTAACTCTAGGAGCGCACCATATTAACATATGGGAGAATGTTTGCATCCCGTTGAGTACCTAAACCATAATATGAGCTTTTTATACAATTGCTCGGGTTTAGGGTAGTCCATTAGATAAGTGAAAAGCTGGAAAGTGTCAGATTAAGGGTCAGATGGATTAATGACGAGCTTAAGTATGTGTATATGTACTTAAAACATTCTTAGGCCCCAACTAACATTTAGTACCCCCACCCCACTTATAGTAGAAAGGCAGATTTATATGATATTTGATGTCAGTATATCACATTTTTGTTTTTTTTTTTTTAGTTTATCCAAGTAGATGTCCGTTAAAAAAAATAAGGTCTGTTGAAGCTTTGTCCATCGCTGAAGAGGAAACATTGTCTAACATTTAATTCTTATTTTTAATTTATCTCCGTTAGGTCGCCATGACGCTTGAGTTCCTACCGATTCAGCATCCTCTCCTCCCCTACTAAGACATTCGATTAAAAATGTCATGAAAATGTCAAATTATATATAAATTATATATATGAAAGGAGTGAATATAGACGAAATCACAGTTTAATAGTGTTTACATAACGTTTTTAAAGGTTTAAAGCGAACAAAGGTGACCCTCTGACCGAATAAGTAGCTAACTATTCAAGCGATGGCAATAATGTTTTTGTGCAATTCTTTATTAGAAGAAGCTGATGCTTTAGACAAAATAGAAAAGCGTAGACAATCTAACAAAATACGAAGTTTATCTTTATTTACCCGGGATGACGACTATGTGAGTATATAGATTTTCAAAGCATAGATGCTTTGATTGACCAACTAGGGTATGAGTTACTGCTTCTGATAAAGTCCACAAAACGTTGAGGCAAAGGAATTTCAACTCGTGTAACAGTAAGTGCTTCATTTTACTAAATTAAGTATAAAGTTCATTTTGTAAGTATTCACATAGTTTATAGCTGAATGTTCAATTGGTATGCAAAATGGATTTCAATGCTGTAGTCGATTATCATTAGGTATTCAATTAGTATTTTTTAATATACATATATTGTTGTCAGATTTCAGATGCAGATCTAAATATTTAAAATGTGGATCCCACACATTGTGGAGCTACTCATGACAGCTTCATTTTTAATTATAGTATAATACAATCTCACTTAGAGGAATTAGCAGATGCTGGTGAAGAAGTTGTTTTGCTCCGTTAGTTAATCCCACCCTGCTCTTACTTCGGAACATTACATCACAACACAAAGTAATAAGTATTACAACTACATAATTATTTGTTATTTTTTTCAGGTGAATCAGGATATGTTCAGCGTATAAACACATAGAAAGAGCTGAAGGGTGGAACTTTTTGGGGGCTTATTGTTTTGACGTTCGAAAAGTGCTGATTTATCAATCAGCCTAATTTGAATAAATGATTTTGATTTTTGAATGGCCTTTCAATGAAACTGCACTAGTATCCGTTTAAAGTGTTTAATTTGATTAAAAAAGAAATACATAAAAATACACTTTGATAGCTATGCTATTTGATAGCATCATTTATGACCTCTGTCAATACTTGCAACCATTTTCTGACTGCAGCCACAGCTTGACCTAAAAAGGTATCCCTTTCTGCACTCCTTTCCGGAAAGGACTGCAAGATCGATCGATCGATCTGGTGGTCTGTAATTATGAGTATGTTCTAGACTAACCTCACGCAGATTTGGATCCTGAAAATTAAATTGGATTAAATATAACTCCATACCTTCCTTGTGGGAAAACATTTTGACTGCAAATAGTACCCTACAGATAAATTTTAAATTTCTTACCGTTAATGGCTGTAAGCCTAAATGTGCACCACCTGAAGAAAAGCTTTCACCACCACGTAAAGCCACAAATCTTTTGAGTTTCAACCTGAGCCGACGATGGGTGAGAGGAACGTGTCTCATTTGGACTGTACCATTATTGTTGGAATACAAAACAAAATAAACACTTCTGTATCATTTTTGAACCACATTTCACAATTATTATCGTCGATCAAAACACAACAAAAAATGCAAAGTACGATGATAATATTGTCCACAGATTAGTATTGACATTGCCTGTCAGTTTTTTTTCGTAAAGCAAGCATATATTATTATACATACTATGTATTTACGGCATGAGTATTTTTATTACATTTGCATATAGTGTTTTCGATTTTTTTTTTTACTAATAACTGCCTTAAATTACTTAATTCCTTAAAATAAGAAATTTTAATTTTATAATCATAATATGTAGCTAAATTCTGTGTCAAAAACTGGCAACATTGTGTTGAGTATGGTAATCACTAGTATTGTATTGTAGTAGGGGAGCCCTAGAAAGGATTTGGGAGTAACTCAAGCGCGTCAGATAAACATATGGGAGAATGGTTGCATTATGAGCTTTTTATTATACAAGTCGCTAGTTTAGGATAGTCCGCTAGGTAAGTAAAAGGCTGAAAAGTGTCAGATGGATTACTTACGAGCTAAAGAAAGCTGTACTTAAAACAGTTTTAGGCTCCAACTAACAGTTCCTCTGAATTTCTGACTTACTGCGCTTGAATAAAACGGCTTTGTCTATTTTGTTATCCTGGACGGTAACCCCACTACTATAAAGGAAGATTAATATGGTATTTGATGTCCGAATCGTACTTACAACATCAATATTAGATTTTCATTAGTTTATACAAAAAGTTGATCATTAAAAAAATGGAAAGTGTGTTGAAGCTTTCCCCGTCGTTGAAGGTGAAAAAATCTCTTACATTTTAGAATTATTTTTAATCAATTTACAAACTCCAATAGGTCCCCATGACGCCCGAATTCCTACCGATTTAGCATCCTCGCCTCCTCAACCATAATTCGCAACTCACTTCACTTCGCCAGTGCCTAGGTGATGCTTACAGAATACCATTTTTGACAGCTGAGGCGAAGTGAGGGCGAAGTGAAGTGAGTTTTATAGAATCGACGTGATGTACGTATTTCACTTTTCGTCTCCCTGACCAGTATTACGATTCCATACCATTTTAACGATACCAACAAAGTAACTTTGTACCTCCAAAAAGCCAATAAAATTCCTCATAACTTAGGACGAGATATACCGTATTACTTCCTAGTTTGCTACTTTCAATCTTATTTGTAAGAGCATAAGGTTGATTGTAGTTTGTGGGTTAGTTCCTAAATAATTAAGACTGATATCTGGCTTATGAACCATATACATTTGAGTGCGTTTTTACTTGTTTATTATTATGTGTTCAGGAATTCTGAGCATTTGGCCTGATATCAATCAAATGTTGTATGATGAGTAGAATTTTTGAAGAAACTTTTAAAAGTTTTAATTTTATTACATTACGTTACCTATTAACTAAAGTATCCCAGCTACCTCTACCAATTTAAGGTCTAACAAAACTAATGCACCATATTTTTACAGATCATCTAGTCCATGCTAAGGATCATGTCTACCAAAAAAAGTCATGAAAACAACACAATATTAATGAAGGCGCTCGGTCGTTGACCTTAAGGTCATTCAACTTTTTTTGTAGTAAACATGATCCTTAGCATGTACTAGATGACCTGTGAACACAAGTTTTGTTGCTAAATATTTTTTATTAACTTATATTTCCGATGCAGAAAATCTGTGACGTCATAAATATTGACATCAAATACCTGTAAAGCTCACAACCCCACGAGTCGATACCATTAATATGAGATCGTTAAATAGAAACCTATATGAACTAGATTTTATGGCCATTTTATGCAGCTGCAATTTTAGATCATTATTTGATACCTATGGGTGCCTTACTACAAAAAAATTAGACAGAGTTTTGACACGTGTTTAAAGAAAAAATGTATGAAAAATTATACTCGTATTAAATACGTGTCAGAAGTCTGTCTAACTTTTTTTTAGTAAGGCCCTATTTCTTAATTATTGAACTGTGTAAAATTATACATTAATAGTTAATTTAAAACAATAATCATTAAAACTTTATAATTACGTCAGCACATTAAACCAATTAATACTTTATAATTTTTTAATTGAATTAACTTTAAACACAAGTAGATAACTTATTCAATGTCAAACAAACTTTCTAGAATTAATTGTTTTAATTTTACCAAAATCAAAACAGTTATTTAACTTCAAATTGTGATAATTAAAACGCAGTACAGCAACTAAAATGTTCTTTGTTTTCAAATTATAGTTTTAACAAGATTTTCTCATGTGTTATTTGTTCTAAATGGATGCCCCGAACCTAGAGCTTAAACAAAGGAATTCTTGATTTCGTTAACTACCAAAAACCATCTTAATAAGACCCCTCAGTCCGTATACAAATTGTTCCAGTCTGTTAAACATTCTGTGAAAGCCATGCGGGCTACACGGGTCATTGTAGCTGGTTAACCAAGTTAGTGCACCTATTAAAAGTTGGTGAATTTTGTGGCGTATTTACAGGACAATTAATTTTCGTTTTTAATGTTATTGTGAACCATTTTGGTTTGCGTTTAGGTTTAATTTACGTTAAATCTGAAATTGGTACTGAAAAGTAGATTTTATGATGATTTAAAGAAACATTTCTATGGTGTTTATAATAGACTCAGATTATTATTAGATTCTGTGCTTGATTTAAAAAGTGAAGGGATATGTTGACTTGTTACAATTTTCATGAAGAGTGCTGTATAAAACAAATTATGTCTCTCATACGGCAGGACCACTAAATATTTATTTATTGTAGTTTTCAGTACTTTTTTATTACAGTGGGAACATAAATAACCTAAATAACTATCTACCAAGGTTTTTAAGCCTAAGTATAAAAAGCCTGGTGACAGAAGGACAAACAGACAGCGGTCTTAGTACTCAGTCTCGTTTTATTTAGTCTTTGGTTATGGAAACCTAAAATATGAATGCGGTCTTTGTATACAGCGTTTCGAAAGTGGTATACTTTACAAGTGAAGTAGTTTCTTGCTGTAATCGAATAAGTTGGTGATTAATAACTTTCAATTTCAGAACGAAGACCTACAAACATTCTTATGTACAGACGCCAGCACATCAAACTACTACAATCTGTCAAATTTCCTTAATAAATTTTCAACTTTATCGCTGAAGCACATGGTTGAAGGTTTCGGGTCGCCTGATGTGTTGGTGTCTGTACCTATTGAATTTGAAAATTTCAGACATGGGTACAGGCAGTGAAAAAAAAAAACTAGCCAAAAAATATACCTTACTTGTCTCATCAAAATTGACTCTTATTTTCAACCCCAACATAAGTAGAATATCAAGCATCGAGAACAATAGCGGTAGGTACGTGACGTCACAATGAAACCCTTTGACACCAAGTAGCTCTACCAGCTTTTATGAACAGCTATCAATAAGGACCAGGGTAATGAAGTTAAGCATCTTTGCTATTGTTTCAACCTTTGCGTTGAGATTCTTGTTAGTAGGAAGTATTTTGTTAAAGAAGTCTAAATCTATTTATAAAAAAATGTTGTAAACCCCTTTTTTTAATTATAACTACATATTTTCGAGAAAGTACTTACCTATACTAACATGTTTTGAAACTGATATCGCGATAGTACAGACGCCAGCACATTAACCTACCTCAATCTGTCAAATTTCTTTAATAGATTTTCAACCTTATCACAATACTGAAAGGTTTTTTTTCGATTGTTATTTTTTTTCAGATTCGGTTCGGTTAGGTTAGATTAGGTCTGTACAAACTTTTTGGTGCACGGTGCACCTGTCATTTTAATATTTATTTGTATACTATTGAGTATGCAAGCATGGGTGTAGCCTTTTTTATCTACCTTAAAAAATCCCAAGGAGAAAAAAATTGCAACTCGATAAAAAATAAACTTTTATCGAATTTGCGAATCAAAATCTAAATTATGTACATACGTTTGTGACAAGTAATAATAATGTATGCACATATTTCTAATTCATTTACGTGAATTTGCGATGAAATGGATTTTTAACTCATGTAAGGTGCCTATAAACTTCTTTGAATATTTCATATTTATGTACCTATTCTTAAACTTTTTTGAAATTTAAAATGTAAGTATATATTAGAAGAAAACTAATTTTATTTTAAAGATTAAAACAGTACGACAGGCGTTAAAATCTATCCAATTTTCTTTAAAAAAACTTCATAAAACTTCAATGAAAAGTGTTTAATAAATATTTAATACATAATTTAGATAACAATTTAAGTGCTTATATTTTTTTATTAAAGCATTAACAATTTATTATCCCTATAAAAAATAATTATATGTTAACGGAATTAAGACATAAATCTTCTTTTAATCATAATTTTTAAGCATTTTAAAAACAAAAAACATTTTCTTCTGAGTTGCAACTGAGCTGAAATTACTAAGGGCCTGTTTCACCACCTACGAATAAATTTTTAGTACTATATTACTTTACTCTATGGAATAAGTTCCAGTTAGTTTATTTGGTAGATAATATGATGCAAATTCTGTTCCATTTTTTAAATTTATCTGTTAGGTAGTGGCTATCTGGACATGAAACTACACGTGACGTGAAATTGGCCCTAAATATTATATAGGTACATTTTCTGTCAACCTCCTTTCAAGTTATCTACCTGCATTTACTCGTATATCCCAAAAAAACTAACGGGTTAGAAAATAACTCATCGCTAAAGCTAAGCAGGACAAATGGTTCTCCACTTCACCGTTTTATGAAAAACTTAAGCCATAAATTACGTTCTTTAAAAAAATGGCGCCCCCTTTTCAGCACAGGTTACTTGCAAAAGGGCATAACACGACTTCAAAGTAAAATAAATCCTCAATATTTAAAATAATTCAAGTGACTTTCTTCTTTTTGGAATCGAAATAAACATTAGAAAACACATAAGGTATCATTTTGTAGAACGCGAAAAAAGAGTAAATAAGTGGAGTTTCTTTCAACTTTGTATTAGCTCAGATAATAATAATTTTCTATAGTTATTTAACCCTTTAAAGGCTATTCGCTCATCTATACAAATATAAATAAAAATAAACTATCTTTAAGAGTTAACTTAGTTTAAGTAATAAGTAGGTCGTTAATGTTCTTCAAAATAAAAGCGATGATACCTATCTATTGAAATTACTATATCTACTTCTTCTTTCGCCTACTTTAACAATTTAGAAATAAACAAAAATTAAGATTTTGCAGTAACGACGTTGTGACTCGTTAAAAATGATACTCTCCGATTTGCTAAACCAGCAATTCTTTTTTATCTTCATTATAATTTGCTACTAAGAAGAATTTTGTTTCTCAATAAAGTCTTGAAAGGCGAAAAAAATGCTGAAGTTTTTTTGTAGAATTCTATTTGAACCTGGAGACGTTTTCGATATTACCTGAACAAGTAATTGAAAATGATTATAAATATATTTAATAGAATATTTGCTTCATTTGTAAATTGGAAAACTTAAAATTGACTTCAATTTAAAATGTACAGACGCCAACACATGAAGCTACTACAATCTGACAAGTTTCGTCAATAGATTTTCAACTTCATCGCTGAAGCATTATGGTTCAAAGCTGATTAGGAAAATGTTTAAGTTTCGCTTGATGTGGTGGCGTCTGTACTTTCATCTCCATGCTTCACCAGCTCAAGAGTTACTTCATCAGCAAAAAATCTGTTTTAAAGAAACAAAAACCAAAGTTCTCAGGAGAAGATTTCAAATTCAATCACCAGCTTAAATCTGAACAAGATGGCGTCGTCGAGATAGAACGCAAATGGTTGCCATTAACCCCAGCGAATTCTAGTGGGATTTATTGCACACTATAAATTTTCTCCAAGACATTGTTTCAACACCTTTTGGTACAACAGTGTGAAAAAAAATGATCTAGACTTAATAAAAGTAATTGCTTTATTAAGCTTGAAAAAAAAATTGTCATCAAACTATATCTTTTTCATTTCAACTAAAGAACCTATTCTATAGATAACAATAGAATATTTATTCAAATAAATATAAATTCGCTTATATAGAATATTTCAAACTAATATAATAATATAACTTAAAAACAAGTATATGCGCGTCTTTAGGCGTCAAAGTACTCTCCACATTTCTGTCATTCGGTAACGTGCCCAGAAGACAGGCCGCATTGCCACGTTGTATGGCAATGCTGATTCTTTGACCAAACAATAGGCCAGCCCTACGTTACGTGAAGTATAAGGTTCTATAAGGTACATTATATATTCGATTTTAGCTACAGACAATATTCTTTAAATAATTTTTCAGACACATCCTGACCCAACCCAGCACAAAAATCTTAAAATAACGTCAAAAAGGTTCAGATATAATCATAACACACTGACGAACCGAATCGGTTCAATTTCCTCAGTTGATGAATACCAGAAATGAATCCTAATATTTTAACAGACCCTCAAGTTTCTGAATCCGTAAGCCACTTAGTGGAACGGTCCTTACTTAATCCCGGACGAAATCCGACACCAATCTAAAAGCTTGAATTGACTACACGTTGCGAAGGAACTCTTGGATTATTTAACTGTTATTTTGTATATCCTGGTTAATAGAGTTATTATAAATGCGAAAATGACTATGTTTGTTTTACTTTTATGGTTAAACGCCTGATTGAAATGATATTTGCCACGAAAATAGTTTCAAAGCGCGGGCGAAATTTAGTCATGTGTATTTTTGTTAGTATATTTTATGTAAAATACAGCTTCAATCCTCTAACTCAAACTGAAAATAATTTATTCGAACTTGGCTGCAAAACAGAACTTTTTGAACGTCAAAAATTACAAAAGACAGTCCTCAAAACGCCTACCCTCCACCGCTTGCTATGTGTTCTTACTTGGAAGAAGAAGTAGCGCAAGAAACTCCCCAGCAACACAATATCTGTCTATATGTTTGAAGAACCTTTGAACACACACTAACTTTACAATTGTATAAAGAAATACATCGCCAACTACAATTTTAAATACTTTTTCACACACTGGCTAGCACTCAACCTTATTCGCTACGGTATATGGGCCACGAGTTTAACAATCAGCTCTCTGCTTCACAACGACTACCGCCGTGTGTCAACATGAACGTCGTAAAAACACTTTCAATGTAACAGCAATAAAAAGACCTCAGACAGAACAGATGGTGAATAAGGCCAAAATTCTCAGCAATATAACCCAGGTTGCCCTCATAAACTGGAGGAATTAGTTCAAAGGTTGTATAGTGAAATTTTATAGCTGAACAAGACGAATTGCCTTGTCTTTTATTTGAATTTGGAACATAGTTCGACTAAAACAGTTGGATTTCTACTAGTTTGGTCTCCCAATTAAAATTGGAACATAATTATAAGGGCCAGTTTGTCAGCTTGCTGATAAATTCCAGATAGTGTATCCGTCTATCAATTTTGAATTTATCTGATAGATACTGGCTATCCGTAATCTGTGAAACTGGCCCTAAAACGGCAATTGGGGCCAGTTTCACGTGTCCGAATAGCCACTATTTACCGAGTAAATTCAAAAATGGAACAAAACTTGTATGAAATTATCTATCAAATAAACTAACTGGCACTTATTCGTAGGCGGTGAATCAGGCCCTTATAAAAACTAAAATAGATGGATTCCTTAAAAAACGTCTAATCCGTATAAGTATTCTTTAATTTAATTTCTTTAGGCTTTATATATAAACTAGCGATCGCCCGCGGCTCCGCCCGCGTGGATGTCGGTTTTCGCGACAAAAAGTAGTCTGTGTTGTTATATAACCCATATAACCCATAGAGGACCCCCGCGGCTACGTCTGTGTGGATGTCGATTTAGGTATAGATATAGAAGAAGATTAAAAATGACACATACATACATGGGAAGTTAAGTAATTCACTAATTTATATCCAACTATAAACCAGCTAGATAATTGCTTACACTTATATAACAGTGCAGTGTCGTTCTAGTGTCGTACCCCTAGCACTCGCGTCTCCAGTGACTCTTACGTAACACCTCACCTGCGCGGTGCAAGCATTGTGTCGCATCACTATCGCATAATAGCTTCTGCTGACACGTTATCTGCAGCACATTGTTACGCGTTTTTTTTAAATTCTAATTTCGTTCTACGTGCTCGTAATTTCGTCAGCCATTTTACGTTCATTTTATGTCAACTGCACTAAGCTTAAACAAATTGTATTAAAGTACATACAAAGCATGAAGCAAAGAAAATTGCATATCAAAAACTACAAAAGGTAATCTGTGTAAGAATTATAAGCCAATATTGTTGCGTTTCAAAATAGGAATATTCGGTGTGGCCAAGAAGCGGCAAAAGTAATATGTGACTGGCCCGGCTACGTCAGCCCTATGCGTTCTGAGACTCCTCCTCTGAGACGCGCTCCTCGAAGAGATGTGAGCAACATAGAAGGGGCACACTAGGACCAGGGTCTGCCTAGGCTGCGGGTTTTTCGCAAGAGTTACCGTGGCCCTTGCACACAGGGACCTCTCGAAGGAACATAATGGGTTTTAGACAGTAAGATTCTGACACTCTCTCCAGCTGCACCCTCAGCGGGAGGGGTCAAAAAAGCCCTATGCGATTTGAGAGGTCGGCTAATGTCGTCGCCCAATGGATACCCCAAGATGACCACCGCAGACGTGGTAGACCCTGAGAGAGATGATGAGATGACCTCGACACCTACCACCGTAATTGGTGGGCTCGCTTTAAACATAGGGCGGTGTCGATACGAAATGAGGAGGCAGCCTTTGCCAGGCAGTGGGAGTAAGCTGTAGAAATAAAATATTGTTACAAAAATATGGAGTTATTCTTTTGTTTTGCTGCCAAATAACAAAGTCACGCGATTCCCAAACTCCGTGTAAAGCAATAAAATATTACTAGAACGAAAAGGGAATACGAATAAAATTCTTTTGTTACAAGCGAAAAAAAAATTACTGAATTCATCACTCGTCCATTTTCGACCTCTATTAGAATGTACAGTTCATATTTTAGTTGTACATTCGAGTACAGGGCGAAATAAATCGTGGACCTTGTTAAAATCTGATACTAAAACCTTTGAGATCTGACCCATCAATATCGCTAGGTTAATAAACAGGAATCGAGTTAAAATGTTACGAGGCTACAGAATAAAATCTATATTAAATTAGCCGCTCCAAAAATTGTGCGAGATGAAATTACTTGGTCTGGAATACCCAGAATGGAAGCCCCTGGAATGCCTGGTATACGTTAAAATATAGTGAAGTGAATTTTTGCATGAAATTATAAAAAAATAATCTAAAAAATCAAATTTGAACTTCATCATCATAAGCCTTTTTTATCGTCCCACTGCTGGGCTCAGGCCTCCTCTCAAACTGAGAAGGATTGAGCATTAATCGACACACTTGCTTAATGCGGGTTGGTCTTTCAGACTTAACAGTCCAAGTTTCCTCGAGATGTTTTCCTTCACCTTTTATCAGCCATTGGTGTCCAAGGTATAAGTAAGGTAACTTAGTTATGATTACCTAAGCATCAAATTACATGCAGTGAAAAAAGATACCTTTTAGTAGAAAGTCTGAAACAATAAGAATGACTATGGCGATACATCAACCTTATCTACGTTTAAGCAGTTTTTCGATCAGCTTCCTATATTAAGGCTGCCTGTCCACCGAAGCGGAACGAATCTGCAATGCATTGCATAAAATTTGAAATTATACACTAAAATCAATTGGTTAATATTTCTCGGTTTCTCTACACCGCAGCCTCGCTCCGCTTCCGTGGACAAGCAGCCTAAGGGCGTTTAGACGTGCCACAACCAGAGGCATGAATGCGGTCGAAATTTTACCATGTTATGATATCATTCACACGTGCGACAGTTTCACTAGATACTCCTCGTTCTAATGGAAAGGTACAGATGGTACAGACAACAAGCTACTATCGCTATATAGCTTTTCAACTTTATCGCTGAAGCATATGTTTCAAAGTTGATTGGGAAAAAATTACAGTTTTGGGTAGCTTCTATGTGCTGGATTCTGTACCATATTTGAGAAGTTACTTCTTTAGTGTCTAGACATTTTATTAGAAGTTGTACTAAGTAAATACTTGGCTAAATCCTACTATTCCTCCTATTTTTAAAAATGTGAACGTTTGTGCTTACAGCTTTTGATCCTGGATGCGAGGAGTTCCCTCAGTAAGAGGGTAAAACCACTAGTGATAGCTTGTAATGTAATAATTCCAAACACTTATCGTTGTAGTACAGTCGCCAGCACATCAGGCTACTTCAATCTGTCAAAATTCCGTAATAGATTTTCAAGTTTATGGCTGAAGCATAAAGTTCAAAGTTGATTGGGAAAATTTTACAGTTTCGGGTAGCCTGATGTGCTAACGTCTGTACCTACCTATAATAATACCATTAAAACTAACTCAAAAAAACTCCTCAATAAGAATTGTAAAGGGAAGGTCTGAATAATCCCTCTCACTATTCTGATGCTTTCTTTATCGGTGTCTCGTCCTTACATGAAGGTTGATTTTCAAGGAATCTACTATAGAGAAAATATAAAATGTCGTTTGCTTGCCAACACCAACATAATATGAGCTTCACATAATGGCATTGACATTGACAAAATATTGAGCGCAACTGTGAAGAAGTTTGAAAATAGAACAAGCTTTCATCGGTAAAGGTTTGTGTCGACTGTGGCTGAATTACGATAGAATTGGGATGTGGACTGGGTCAAAAATAAAATACTTTTGTAAATACATCTCAAAATGTCAGTTTAATCTGTCGTTTTGAACCGAAAACTGTTTTAATTTTTTTATTGATAATATAATCGAAATGAGCATACTGCTTGGTGTGAAAAATCTGTGACGTCATGGGATGGATTTTCATACAAATTGCATAGAGCAACCGTTTTTGACAGCTGTATAAAAACATTGAATTTGACTATTTGTCCAGTACTGTATTCTGATAATTTGGATTATCATAACCGATTAATAGAATATTTTAATAAGATAAATAAAATATTCACATAATTTCAATAAGATAAACTATATACCGCAAAAAATGAGGTGCCGCTCATAAATGGTGATCAAGATGGCAAATATCAAAATAAGTGAGTCTTTGACTTTTTAAGCAGATGAGCGGGCATTGAATAAACATCAACCAAATGGTCGCTCACCTTAAAACAAAATGTACTAATGATCATAAATAACTTTCTTAGAGTATTTTACTTTCGTATCAAAGACGTTATACAACGTTATTTTTTGTTTGTGCGAAACATGTGTTTGTTTTTACACCATGTTATATTTTTTCCCAAAATTATCTAAAAAACTTTGAATGTTGGACACCACAAATAGGTATTTATTCTCGCACAACAAAGGTCACGGCGAGTTCATAGCGGGCGCGAGCGCACAGTGCTGTCGCGTTGCGCGGACTTTTTATACCTACGCTACGCTCGGCGGCAGGTTATTATGTACCTACATCAGGCCTCCGTCACTCCATGTACTTGCGCGCTATAAGTGCCTACCGCCCAGCCGAGCGGTCTCCGAGCAATTCAGTGCGGCTTTCGCAACCGAAGCGCGGGCACGCCGTTCAATTTTTAACCGACTTCTAATAGTGCTGTTCGTTCGTACGCGTATTACGATGCCGTGTGGTGCCTTATGTGCTGTAGATGGATGTAAATGTCGGTGCTTTTTCGATTCGTAATTACCAGCTGTTAGCACCAACATAATTACCAGCTGTTAGCACCAACATAAAAAAAAAACAAATTATTTCTTACGGCTTAGTGCCTTATTTGAAGTCGGTTCTCTTTTTTCAAGGCTTTTTTTTTCATTTCTAGTGAACATCTCCGAAGATCATCATCAAACTAAGAAGTATTATAATTATTTTAAAACGTTCTCCTAAATGTAACAAATCCTTTTCTGAAAACCGCATCGATATCGGCTTAGCCAAACGCGAGATTATCGCGCACAAACATACCTACAAACCATACAAGTCAAACTTCTCAGTTTGGCCTGTACCTATGTCTGATCAACTCCTTTTTTTTAAGTTGGTTAAATATTTTATAAATGATAAAATTTTTAACTGCCACATAAAAGTCAGAACATATTAACAGTTCTCAATAACATAGATAAAAATTTATGTTAATTTAATTTTATCGAAGATGCAGCCCTGCGATTACTGTGGAATCGCGCGGTGCGAAGCAATCACTGCTGTACGCTTGAGCATTTAGGCGCATTTTAGCATACAGTGGTTGTTGACGCGAAGGAGTAGGCAATTATCGTAGTAGGTATTGGAAATTTTCTACTGAGTGAAGTATCTGTTACGTAGTAACTATTCAGTAATCTGTGCCTACATTAACTTCTGTTGGTACCTATTTTGTGACATGACCATGACAGCATGTGTGCGTTTTGTGGTGATTATGTATTTTTACGGACAGTCCCGTAACTTAACAAGCTTATAACTTTGTGATTTTTTATGATACGGTTTTGAAATTTCGTACATAGATTCTTTACATAAAAATACTAGATAGGTGTATCAGGTTTCGCATAAACAAAAAATAACGTTGTATATGAATGGGACAAATTAATAGCTTATTTAATTTACCAAGTCGTATTTATATTTTCTGGTTCGTGATTTTTATTATAGACTGTACACACGGCTACACACAGAGCTATAAAACTAATATTGGCGTGTACACAAGCTCTACATAATTTATGCCATATACAAGTAATGAGGTGATAAAAAAAATCTGTGCTCGATTCTATATCTCAATTTCAATCTATCTATATTTTTCAATATTTCCTTAAAGGTTTAATTTTGTGTTTGTTTTAAGTTTTTTTTTTTTTACTTTTCGAAATTGTAGTTTTTAAGATTTATCATTCGCCTTCACGGCTAAACATGAATGTAATATTTCACTTATGTTTCACAAATAAAATATATTCTGATGCCGATTCTATCTCCGTAACAAATTCCATCGTAATTAGTTCAGCATGCACTCCATCACAACTATGTCAACTACTACAGAAATAAAGTCTTTAAACCCTTTAATTAAAACGAAAGTGGTACAAAAAGTGCAATTTTCCAGCTTAGCGCACGCGGTGAAAATGCCCCGCTGTATCAGTGGACCGTGAATATACAGGGTGTGCTCTCGACGTGGCGGCGACGTCTCCCTTACCTTTTTATGAAAAGCTTTACTAAATGGAGCGCGATATTTTTATACGAATGTTTACTAAAACATACTATGTATATATTTTTTAAATTAAACGATTATTTTAGATTGGAGGAAATAGTTCTCATCAAGCTACTACATTTTGTCAAATTTTCTTAATAAATTTTCAAAATCGCTGAAGTATGCGGTTCAATATTGCTTAGCAAAATTAAAAAATACTTTGAAGCTGCTCACTGTTCACCCCTTTTTTTAATGACAGTATTACGTAAGCAAGCACTATGCTTGTTCAGAAAACTAAATTATTTCAGACGATAAATACAACATCTTTTCTTGACCGTTTCAATTCTATGTCTATTCTGTCAAGAAAAGACAAAGCTCTTTCTGACAATGTCAACACGTCTTCTGGCCGAGCATGGCGCGTCCTGTCAACTCGCATATAATTACTTGTAAACTTGTCGGTTGAAGAAAAGAAAAAAAATATTTTCTACGTGTCAAAATAAATCTTACGTCTATCTGACACTTATCTGTCATTATATCCGTTCTCCGGTAGCCAAAACTTGTTTCTACGGTTGTCATGCTGAGCCTGCAGGCATCCTGTTGGTTATATCATATCCAGATGATAATTTAAACTCTGCACGAGATATTTTCATCACGCAATTATTTTCCGTACAAAATGCAATGATCAATTAAAATCCGTCCATTCATCTTTCTCAATTAATCTCTCCCAGCAATGTAACAAATTACCGATCATATTAATAACCGTCGTATTTTCTCAAATTTATATTACCGACGTTGAATAATAATCCTGTATATTGGAAAATTTTCATCTGATTAAATCTCTTCTATCTATACCTACTACATAATATTAAAATGCTGAAGAGTTTGTTTGTTAATTCATTTGTATGTTTGTTTGCTTGAACGCTAATCTCAGGAACTACTAAACCTAAATAATTATTTGTGTTAGTAAGCCTATTTATAGCCTTAACCGTATGCAGCTGAGTATCAGTGTTTTCTAGGTGTCTCAGAATCCAGAAAATCTGACAACTAGTGTTGCTACACTTGTCAGATTTTCTGGATTCTGACTACCCGTAACTACTGCCAAAGATGTAAATGTAAACCGGAATCCACTAATTTAACGTGCCTCACAAAACACGGATGAACTCGTCATGACAAGATGGTTACCTATCCACGGACCGACCGCACCAAACTTTGCTTAACCGTATGATCAACCGACCTTTGCAACTGTTTACTTAGCCACGAAGATAAAATTATTTCACCCACAAAATTGAAGAAATAAATAATCATGTATGTTATTACAGTCGTGTTGAGCATCATCCAATCAACTCCCTTCATCAGCCGACGTCACCTCGTTACGTATGAGAAGCGCTAATGAGATTTTTTTTACCTCCCACAAAAAACTCATTACGAACCCACCATCGAGTGTGTGACCTTTAAGGAGAATTTAATCAAAAAGTATAAAAACTCCAGCTGGAATCTGGAATCTTAAATTTAGAACACATTTAAAAGTTCCAGTCAAGGATCAACTTAGAACTTATTCGTTTTAAAACGAGCCAAGATATGAAAACGAGGGTACAGTTATGTCGGGTTAGTTTCCATACTCCAATAGTATTTTATGTCTGAACTGTCAAAATATTTAGATGAATGTGGATATGAATAATTTGAGTGGGAAACACGAGGTCCAGATATCCTGTAAATTGTGTGATATTTTGACTGAAGTTTAATAAAAAAAATGTAAATGGCGTCTTTATATTGCCATGAATTCTTTTAGAAAAAATGCATGTTGATGTTTTATGGTCTTTGTTTTATAAATAAATTACCTATCTATTTATATTTAGGTCATTTATTTATTTTGAATGTATCTTCTAGACCACCTGTCTACAGTCCCGGATTTTTAAAAGGTGAACGTGGGAAGAATTTTTCAGTTCGCTTGCGAAATGACAGAGATATGCGCGAACAAAAGTAAAAAAATATAAACATGTCGAGTTGGGCACCTCCTTCGTTTTTGGGAAGTCGATTAAAAATTAGATTTATTTGGCTTGCAATCTCGCTTAAAGCCTGGGGTAATAATACAATTTTGTCATCAGCCGTTGCTTATCAAAACTTGAAATTGTAAAGTTGACAACATAATTTGGCATTGGATTAACATGATTTAGTTAATGTTAGACTGTTTGACAGTATAGGCCTAAATTTATGTTGGCTTAGCTGAGTGTCATGAACTTTGGACAGGTTCAACAATTCTTTCTTTCTGAATAATATTTTCTTTCAGGCCGTGACTTCATCTGCTACATTAGCTCAAACTCAAACTCAAAATCATTTATGCAAACTTGGCTGCAAAACAGCACTTTTTGAACGATAAAAATTACAAAAGACAGCCCCCAGAACGCCCACCCTTCACAACTTCCTATGTGTCTTTGCTGGGAAGAAGAAGTAGCGCAACGAATTCCCCAGCAACAAGCTTAAGAAGCAAGTCCGAATAATATATACCTTTTAATAATTTAGCTAACTATTCAAAATAAATCAGTAATCAAAGTCACACATATCACTAAGTAATATTAATCAACACTCAAGCTGAACTACGATATCACTATTTGAACTTTCCTAATCCTAGGCAAAATAGGTAATACGATCTATTCCTCTCATATATCTTGCAATTCCAAACATATTTCACAAACTCGGCTGTAATTTCAAAATAAAATACATGCTTGAAAGAGGTTGATATTCAAAGAAACGAATGCGTTCCCCAGAAATTGTAGACAGACCTCATCGCGTTGTGAATACAAGTCTTTTTACCCTGTTCATAAGCCGAGCATTCGTGCACACCAACTCTGATTACATGATGTTCCTTATACGTTGCGAGTCGTGTGAATTGAAATATAAATTATAGGTACAGATGTCTTGCTTATTTTAACGCTGTTAGTTGTAGCTGCCAAGAAAGAAGCCGCGATAGCTATATGTCTTAGTATGATTTTTTTTTATAATCTTTGTAACTATTCTAATAAAAACGTATTCACAAATTCTTAAAATTAATATACGGGCCTACACTTTAAAGCTGTTTATTTTTAAGGTTGGTTTTATCAAAAGACTTTTTCCGCTGTGGGTGCAGCTGGAAGGAGTGTCGGACTTTAACTGTCTAAAACCCACCTTTCTTTATTCTGGAGCCCTTTCTGAGCACATCATCATGGATATATACCCTTGTTTGTGTCATGTAAAAAAAACTAATCAAAATTTAATAAGAAAATTTGACAGTTCAAGTTACCTTGATGTGCTGGCAATCTGTACAAATTTGTTTAAATATCCGAGCATGAGGATTCTTATTCAAAAAACTGTTGTTATACATTCCAACGAAATTCGACCCAAATAATAGAATGAAAATTAATTAAGGCAATTATTATACCCGTTACAAAATATGACACAACATTCGCGCCATAAGTATGGAGAGTGCTTATTACAATATTCATTATTCCCAATTTTAATTCAAAATAGCTTCTACCATCGAAGTTTGCCTCCGGAAATTGCCGAACGGCCAATTAGTGAAGCCGAAACAACGGGTGAAATATCAATGAGTTTCTCTCACGAAGGATGCGTAATCCCGGGGTTATTGTGAGCGGTTGAGAGCAATTGCCTTCGATCCCAACCCTTGCAAGGGTCACTTAGACCTCAGATAGCCCGATATTGCTTCCGATGGGTTAAGAATGCCGATGGCCGTTATGCTATTTTCTGTACTCTTTTGTGCGGCTTTCTTGAATTTAACTTTGATGTTTAACTTTTTTTTCTATTGTGTTTTCAGGCATACGGGAATGCTGATTTATTCATAAGTGAATACTTTCATTGTGAGGAAGTTGGTTGATTTTAGTTTTTAAACGGATTGCATGTGTCATCAGAAATGAAACTACTACATTAATTTAAAAAAAAAAACAGCACTGTTAACAAAACGTCAGCCATCTTATTATAAAACGTGGTCTTAAAAAAGTACATGCGCCAGCAGATCAAGCTACCTGAAACTGACAAATTTTACGAATCGAATATTAACCTTCCGGTATTGTGATAAGGTTGAAAGTCTATTAAAGAAATTTAACAGATTGTTGTAGGTTGATGTGCTGTCTGTATCTTTAGTGCTAGGTTTAAAGCACCATCTTGAACAAAGTTAATGGTTTTATAACGACGTTTTATAATAAGGTGGTATACGTAAGTCCTTTGCTATTTTGTTAGCTAGCAATAACCTAAAGCTGATGCCGACCAACCCGCATTGAGCAAGCGTGGTGATAAACGCTCAATCCTTTTCAGTGTGAGAGGAGGCCAGTGCCCAGCAGTGGGACAGTAAAAAAAAGGCTGATGATGATTCCGATTAATTCTTAACTCCAAATATGTCCCAAACTCAACAAGTAGACGGCGCCACAGGCATAAACTAACATCATATTATCATCACAGATACAAAATTAGTTGAGAGAGTGTAAATGGCTGAACATTTCAGCTCGACAGTCTCCTCAGTCATAAGTTATTCTAACAAGCAAATAAACGTGAGCAAATATTACACCTCTGAGGTGTACGCTTGGGATTGTGTAACTATTTATATGAAGTTTGTTAAATGTAATTCATTTTCTAAGTTATAATCTGTTATGTAATTCTAGGCTGTGGAATTTTATAAATTTTAATAAACACTATTGGGTTGTCTTAATTAAAGGACTGGCGGCCATTCTACATTCGAATGAAATATTTTTATTTGGTGTATTTTTGGATTAGTCAAATTCGTTTTAGGGTTAAGGCGAAGTCATTTTTGAATTGAAATAACAGTTCAAAAAATACAATTTCATTCTAATTTAAAGCAAGTCCGTGAAAAACCATCTGTCAGTTTGACAGTTAATTCAAGTGACACTGACATATATGTAAGTTTATACAGACTAAAATAGACTCGTACATGAAGCTTTGTTTCACTGAATATCTTACGCAAGATGAAATTTGACACAGAGCTCTAAGTCTGGCCAGGGTGACGGGTGAAACGTTGGGAACAAAATATTTTGTATTTAAAAGGCCTCTATCAGTATCAAAATATACCTCTATCAGTAAATGAGACTCGTTACTTTTAAACAAACTGCTTCATTGAAGAAAAATGCAACGAGACAACATCTAAAAGATCCATTCAATCATCTCATTTCAACGTACAGCTTCACTGTAAAGAAAACCGCCACCGCCAACCCTCGATGCAATTTGATAAAAATGGCGATGCAATTTGAATAAAATAACTGGAAATATCATTCATAAGACACGTAGAATGGCTTCGGTTGGGTTTGAAGGAACGAATGTTAAGGAAAAAGAAATGAAGTCTTACAAAGCGTTCCTTACAGTTTCAATAAAGCGAGAGAATGCTCATAATAATCATCATGGGCCCAAGGTTTCAAATCTATACTTAATGTTGTAACGGTGAAGAGTTTATTTGCTTGAACGAGCTAATCTCAAGAACTACTGGACTGATTTGAAAAAAATAATTCAGTATAGCCCATTATCGACTTAGAGCCAGTTTCACAATGTCCGAATAGCCACTTTCTACCGGATAAATTCAAAAATGGAACAGAATTTCTATGAATAATTATCTACCAAATAAACTATCTGGAACTTATTCGTAGGTGGTGAAACAGGGCAACAAGGCGGAGGCAAAACCGCTAGTGGAAGCTAGTTCTTTCAGAAAACTCTAGTAGATGAATGCTCTGGGCAAAAAAATCTGTAAGAAAATGCTCGTATTCTAGTTCTAGTATCTTTCTTCGCTTTGTCTGTTTTAGGTTCACAAACTTTAAATTAAAAAAATAAAGGTAAGTACAACTAAGACGCCAGCAGTACGACTAGCTACAAGTCTGTAAAATATCAATATTGGACCTTGTTCTTTAGACATAAAGTTGAAATATACTTTTGAAACATTAATGATAGTAGCTGGATATGCTGGCGTCTGTACGATTATTTGATTGGTAGATAACTTCAAGAGACTTTTCCCAAATAATAGTGTTTGTAACAAATATTGTTCAACTTTGCTAAATTATTTTCCAGTACAATATGTAATTGTAGTTTCAGTACCTATATTACATCTCTGAGGAGCATATTACCTGTGAAACTTTCCATTATAATGCTAGTTTGAATATTGTTATTTAGTGGGATACCTCATATTGTATACTAGAGGTATATATCTAAAGGAAGGTCAATGTACTAGTTAAACCGAACAACTTTCAATAGAAAAAAATATATTGGATGTTTCATGGAAAGTTTGAACTTGCCGCCTAAAACAGTCGCAAATTTTTTTAATAGAATTTAGTATTTTTTTTCTGTTAAAAGCTGTTCATTTTTACAAGTAAGACCTCCCTTCGGATTTCTATTTTAATGTTTAATTTCTATTATAATGCTTAACTGAGAGCTTAACGCTAAAATGAGTGTGACTTACATCCAAAATTAAACGAATCAAAAATATTTTATTCAAACAAATCATTTTTATTAAAGCTGGCATCGTCAAAAACTTGAAACAAAGACGTATGTCATGCAGTTTCCAATTTCAAATTACACCCTCCATGCAAAATGTCAACTTTGACGTGGGTTAACAGACAATACCATGATGTCGGTAGACAAAAGAAAGTCTATATTATGAAAAATGTACATAACATTATGTATGTATATACGAAACTTTTCTTAGTCAGTTTTAAAAGGAGTAAAGATGGATTTTGAATATTTTTTGTGGCTAGTCATATAATATGGTAATAGACTCCATTTTTAGCTGTTTACATCAAAAAGTGTCATATAAGAAACTAATACAGAAATAATTATTGGATTAAGTTGAGAAATAAGAAAAATGAATATTTATTATATCTAGTAGAAGGGGAAACTGTCAAATAACAGAAAAAGGATGCATGTAGAAGAGTATGACGTCACCACTCACCGCTATTAAATTGTCCAAGTACAACAGAGATAGCGATATGTCCTCACCTAAGCTAGACTCTATAATTGTATGTTTAATTTCTGCTTCATTTATTAAGCAATTTTGATGCTGTTTCCGGAATATTTTCCTAATAAGTGTTTGTATTGTTTATTATTGTATTTGTTTCATCAAAATATTGTTCACAATCTAACACGGGCTACTACCCTATCCACAGCAAATAATATTTACTACTTCATCTACGAACGGGAAAGTTTACGGTATCTTGTGCTCATATATACCTTAAGCATTTAGATATAAAGTTGAAAATTGAATAGCTAGAAATATCTGCTGACGTAGACAAATATGTGTGGTTATATAAAAGAGTCAAAGCTCCAACAAGTGAAGAATATAAAATTACCAATAATCTCAGGCGTGAACTAACGAACGCTTTTGTACTGCAAATAATTATATCTGTATCTTACTATATTTTCTTTAGATATCGGATTTTTAAGGAAAAAATCTTGTATCTTCTTTGATCAGGAATTGAATGGCTACTGAAATCATTAAAACATAATTACATTTTATTTATCAATGATAAAACTGAAAGCCGAAACCTTTATTCACCTTTATTCTAGTTTATTAAACACCGATGCAAAATTCTTTATGGACAATGAATTTGAAACATTTTTTTTTTAATATACTGAACATCTAGCAAAATTATAATTCTGAACAGTGTTAAAAACTCCTTGGTTGTCTGAAGTTTTGGTATTCGGTATTCGTAGTTTGATCATTATAATCTTTATTAAAAATGTGAGTTCGGATATTTTGCTTATAAGAACATACTGCAAACACTGTATTTATTATTTTTGGCGGTTGCTGTAAACAGCCGGGGTTAATAACCCTAAAAATCATTTTAAGTAAATAAATTCGTGTTTACAATAATCCACTCTTGAATTCTAGTAATTTATTCTAACTAGTTTTTAATTTTACCAGATCAATGCACACGTGACATTTCAAATTTTTTGCAATAGACAAATATGATACCATAGACAAGTACTACAAAAAGTATGGTTAACGGTTAGTTTATCTTAACAAGTCTTATCTGTAAAGGTTGAATAAGAAAATTACAGGCACTACCACATATTTACAAAATAAACTGTATAACCCCTGGGGTCGACGTCCGCAGTCTCTGTCAAATAGAGCAATTTGTAGAGAATTATCGCCCTCACTCGTTAGTGGGCACGGAAGCTTTTTTCTTTTACCTTTTACAAAGAATGGGTTTTGGACGAAAGCTTGATTATATTTTATTTTAGAACGTTTTTTAAACGACTGTAGTAAATGGGTACCTGTGAATTAATTTTGAACCTCGAACCAAATTTTGAAGGTATCTATGTATATTATAATTTTATTTGGACCCTTTAAAATAAAAAAATAAGTTCAAAGAATCCACCGTAACATACATACACGGCAAGTTAAATAAAAGCTTTTAAAAATCTAAGTCACCTTGTATGAAAACAACATTTAAATTTTTAATATGTATTGTAGATATAGACGCCAGCACATCAACCTACCTTTGACAATCTGTAAAATTTCTTTAATAGATTTTCAACCCCATCACAATACCCGAAGATTAATATTCGAGTGGTAAAATTTGACAGATCGATTCGGGTAGGTTGATCTGCTGGCGTCTTTACATACTTTTTTCTGCCAGCAACAGGAATGTTCCTTACCATGCTACAGTACTTTAGGAAATTACTCGTTATTGGAAAGTTATCGAATTTTTATGAGCCACAAAAAAAGCCATTCAGTCTGAATTTGAAATTCCTTTTCACTCAATATTTTGAGGCCATCTCGAGCCATTACATACTCGAACAATGAATTTCCGCGACATTGTCAACTGTAATACATTTTATTCGAGAAAAGATACAAAAGGTGAACGATGACAAATTGGTGTTTTCACTTATTCAGGCTTTGTATATGACAGACGCCATGACATTCGAAACCGTCAACTTTTCCCAATCAACTTTGAATCTTATGCCTCAACGATAAAGTTGAAAATCTATTAAGGAATTTTGGCAGATTGTAGTAGCTTGATATGCTGGCATCTGTATATGGGTGTGTGTTATAATATTAATATGTTACTCGTGCTATTAGTCGATTTCCAAACTTTTTATCAGGCATCTTTTAGTTAGTGTTTTGAATGGTTTGTGTGCCTGTGACAATGAACTAAGAATAAGGTATAAATTTTTGCTAATCATTAATTAAATCCAAAGCAGTAAAATCAGCTGGCTAGCCTTTTCCCAAGCTATTTTGGGGTCGGCGTCCAGTCTTATACGTGTAATTTAAGATAATGTATCGGGATACCTATTAAATGTAGATTACCCCAAGTGAGCTAATCAACGGTAATATTTGAAATACCCCATAATAATTAAAAGGCAATTGTTTCGGATATTATTTTATAATTTCTGATAACTCGCCTACGGCCATTTTTAATAATCGGACGAACATGCTATGATAATTAATTTAATGGCTGGTGACGTAATTTCACTTTGGATTTCGTTTGTCATTTGTTTTTGTGGTGATAATGTTTTTAATTTAGTTTTTTTTGTTGGTGTAAATTAAAGTTTGTTTGAATGTCAAAATAATGTGATGTGTCACACGTAGGTCGAGATAGTGAGAGCTTTTAATCTTTTTTAATTATAGCTACAGAAAATATAATAAGGGGTGCCTCGTATTAATGTTGAAAAATGTAGCATAATATTTTTAGCTTTGGTCCTTACAAACATTGTTTTTTTAACAAGGGGGTAGGTAGGTTCGGTTATAGTTCAGATAGTGATCCGTCCACGTTAGGGTTATTCTATTATTGTTATTGCAATTATTTATATGTATCACTCTGAGTCACAAGATACAAGCTGTGCTTAGTTTGTGGCTCAATGGCAACACAAGCATTGTAAAATTATCTAGTTAATAAACTCAACGTCTGTTTTGAATTTTCACAACTAGTTTTCGTCTCACAATTACATAATAAGACAAATTACGTACTGGACTACACCTAAACTAAAAATAGCAGTAGAGTAAAACAAAACAAATGAAAATACATAGTTATTCTAAATTTAAACAAAACTAAATGAAGTGTCGGAAGGCCAAACGGTGAAGGTACAGACGCCAGCACATCGATCTACCCGAAACTGTTTTTTTTTTCCAATGATCAGGTTGAAAATCTATTGAGGAAATTTGACCATTTGTAGTAACTTGTCGTGCTGTGTGCGTATATACTTGCCCTAAAACTCTATCTAGTTTATTTAACACTCATAAAACCCAAACTACCTATAGTATGTTCATTAACTAGTTAATCATAATCCTTGCCATTAAGCGGTTCTTAATTACTTTTTCTTAGCCCTCGCAGGAAGCAATAAAAACCCTGAACATGACACAAGCTTGCTATAGGAAGTAATCTATTTATATTAATTTTGAAACATCTACGTAATTACAACCTTATTTTTTAGTTGTTAGAGTTCAATTTTGTATGCAATAATTTGAAGACTGCTTTTGGATATTAAGCTTTGTGACTATAGAGATAGAGTATAATTTATATTTGTTGTATCCGCATTCATTTTGATGTCTGAAAAGGAGGTGTCTTCCCGTCAATTAGAAGATAAATTTGGTAGTTATATCTTAATATAATAGGACAGCGTTTGACGACATAATTCAAAGTGATATTTGATATTGAAACTTTGTAATCAGTATCGAGAAAGATCGAAAAAGCAATTTTCTTATGAACTTTTTTATACTTCAGTAAGATTAATGAAATAATTGCAGTGACATTCGTTAAATGTAAAAACTAAAAATTATACATAAAAAAGTAGACATCTGTGTTATACACTAGCTTTCGCCCGCGGTCTCACCTGTATCTAGGAATCTAGTTCCAACATAGTGGTAAAAAGTGACTTTTATGTTAATCTTCCAATGTAACTTTTATAAGTTTGTATGTACTTTCTAAGTATATCTTGGACACCAATGACTGTGTTTCGAATGGCACGTTAAACTGTAGGTCCCGGCTATCATTAAACATCCTTGGCAGGCTTTACGGGTAGTCAGAAGCCAGTAAGTTTGACGCCAGTCTAACCAAGGGGTATTGGGTTGCCCGGGTAACTGGGTTGAGGAAGTCAGACAGGCAGTCGCTTCTTGTACTGGTACTCAACTAAATCGGGTAAACTGGAAGCCGACCCCAACATAGTTGGGAAAAGGCTCGGGAAGTGATGATGAGATTACAGTGGAGCTCGTGGCTAAGTAACAGCCGCACTGGCTGATCATTCATAAGGTTAAGTAACGCTTGCTCCGGTCGTTCCTTGGATCACAGACCATCTTGTCGGCACGTTGAATTGCTTGTTAAATTGCTAGGTCCCGGCTATCATTTCTACAGACGCCAGGCTACCCGAAACTAACGAAATTTCCCATTCAACTTTCAACCATAATGCTTTAGCGATAAAGTTGAAAATCTATTAAGAAAATTTGACAGATTGTAGTAGCCTGATGTGCTGGCGTCTATATATATGTGGCATTGGTTACGGATAGTCAGAAGCCAGAAACTCTGACAACCAGTCTTACCAAGAGGTATCGGGTTGCCCAGGTAAGTGGGTTGAGGAAGTCAGATAGGCAGTCCACGTAAAACTCTGGTACGAAGCTGCATCCAGTTATAACTAGATGCCGACCCCAAAATAGCTTTGAAAAAAGCTAACCTGATGAAGCTAATACAGCTTACAGCCAAGTTTAATCAAAATCTATCCTACTGTTTTAACGTGAGAGAGTTACATACATATGTACATACAAACTTGAATTTACATATTAGTACGATTTCCGGGACTTTTGAAACATGGTCATGCTACACTATCCTTCTGTTTTCCTGTAATCTCTAACGTTAAACCATAGGATTACGCTGTTATCAAATCGATTAAACCTTAGAATACTCGTAATATCAATTCAGATAACACATCGATAACAACCCGTGATAGAGCGATATGATGGTATGACGAAACATGTGTTACTATTAAGTAGGATTTTCGAAAGTTCGTTGAAATAATTATTTATTTATTATTAAATAGAACGGCCAGAGCCAATTAAACTAGTTTCACAGGTTGCTGATAAGTTCCAAATAGTTTATATGGCAGATAATTTCATACAAATTCTGTTCCATTTTTTAATTTATCTGGTAGATAGTGGCTATCCGTAACCTGTGAAATTGGCACTTAATCTATTAACTTTACACAGTCATGCCATCTTCTCACAAAAAAACAAACATTCTGACATTATCATCTTCCATCCGCAATCACAACATACATATAAACTGTACAATTTTCCCAATCAACTTTCAACCATATGTTTCAATGATAAAGTTGATAATCTGTTAAAGGGCGGATTGTAGTAGCAGAAACATCTTGCGCACATAACACAAAAATGAGTACCTATATAGTAAGTAGGTATCTATACACACGGCCTGTATTACAGATGTAATTTAAATTTTATACACGTAACAATAAAGTTTGTTATCACATTATGAGGAGGTAAGCGGTATCACATAACACTCCTAATGTAAGTAGCTACGTCCATAAAAAAAGAACATTAAGAGCAGCCATTAAGCCAACACAATTTCATACAAATGGCAAATGTTTTCTACAGTTAAATACGTTCTCTTTGCAAAATATACTTATCATAATCACACTCGAATTTCAAAAGCTTTTGAATCTTAGCGAGGAACACGGACTGCTTCAAGCAGTTGAGACTCGCGATGAACTATAAATCTACTATACAATAAGAATGAATAATGTAGAACTATAATATCATAATTATTTTATTCCCTGCCCTAGACACGACATCTCAAGCGGCGCTCGAGCGGTCGCATGGCAATCACCGACTGCTCGAGCCGTTGACTGCGCTATAGCAGTCGACAGCTCTACGACCTCTTTCGTCTTGAGAAAATGTTGCACTCAACTGTGGTAGAAAATCAACTACTCGAGCGGTTGGTATCGACAGCTCCAGCAGTCGACGCCGACCGCTGCGGTTCATGTACGTCGGCCGTGTACCCATGTATGCCATGTACTCAGCCGGATAAATAGACGAACAAGCTGGTTAAATACAATTTCTAAAACCTTGATTCAAATATGGAATCACCGCAGACAAAAACCGTTTGCTCTACTCGTGGGTATTAGTATTCGCGGCCACACATCAACCCCTTCCTTGCCACTAGTTTTACAACCCCACATTTAAATATTAAAAATGTTATTTTGCACCCATATTTATTGCGATACCGACTATTTTCAAAGAAGTTCTGTTTGGATTATGGTAATCGGAGTGGTTCTTGAGCCATCAAACTTTCGCTCCCGCGCTGAAGACGCAAATAGGTTAAACCCAAGATCTGCTGAATAAAGACTTACTTAGTACTTCTAGAATTAAATTTCTTCAATTAGTTTTTTGATTTGATTTTAAATGAATTGTTTTTATATATTTTCAATTTTTAGTTGTAATTTATTTTAAATAGTAGGTTCAGTTTTATATGTTAGATTAGTAATTAATCTTTGACATCATAGGTTGTGTTTTCATACAATTTTTATAGAGAGTAATCGTTTTTACAGTTCTACAAAAGTATTGAATTTGACTAGTTGTCCACTACTGCAGGCTTAGCATGGTGATTCTATATCTATTCTGTCAATAGAAGACAAAGCTCTTTCTGTCAATGTCAACATGTCTTCTGCCCGATTATATGCCGATGCGGCGCGACCTATCGCATATAATCACTTGTAAACTTATGTCGATCGAAGAAAAGAAAAATTTCTTCAAAAAATGTCAAAAGAAATACATCAATCTGTCACTTTTGTGTAATTATGTCCATTATATGGTAAACAAAACTTGTTTCTACGATTGCCATGCTAAACCTGCTGGTTTGTTGCCTCCTATAACAGCGGCTGATCGCAATTTTATAAGTGAAACATAAAGTCTAGAACATATAACATATAAGTACAACTTACGATAAGCGAACTAGCGTAGAAATATTTACGAGAAAGACGAAACTGAATGCTGTAATAAATCAAGTGCACTTTCCCTCCATTCGCGGCAAATGGTACGCGGAGACAATATTGTAAAGTTGAACCACTTTAAAGTTCTACGATCTAAGTGTACTAAAACTAATATACGTAGGTAAACTAATCTATACTAATACCAGCTTTTGCCCGCGCGGCTTTGCTCCCGTTCTTACTTACTCTACCCTACGCTACTCTACACTACTCTACCCTACTCTACACTACACTACTCTAACCTACTCTCCTACTCTACCCTACTCACTTCTCTCTTCACTCTACACTACACTATGTGATTCTCCTGGCTTTAAACTACCTTCCTGCCAATTTTCAGCTATATCGGTTCAACCGTTCTTGAGTTATAAGCGAAGTAACTAACACGACTTTCTTTCATATACATATGTATATAGATTACATAGAATAAGAGTTTGCTTGTAAGCGCTAATCTCAGAAACTACTGGCCCGATTTGAATGCATACTTCAGTACCCCAATGCTTTCTTTAAAAAAAAACATATTCCAAAGTTAAAAATCATAAATCGCGGTGATGACCATGAATTTCCAAAAACCATAATAAACGAACACGAAAACAAAAGTTTACTAGTAGCAGGTAATCAGTAATCGGAATTAAATTGTTTCACGTCAAAGCTTATTAAGTTAATCAACAGATAAGCCGGATTCTGTGAGGCTACCTGCGTGACGAAACAGGATAACGCACGATAACTGTATCAATGACATTGGTGTGATATTTATTTAAGTACATACGCCTGCACATCAAGCTACCCGAAATTGATTTTTTTTTCCAATAATCTTGGAACCATGCTTCAGCGATATAGTTAAAATCTACTAAGGTTTGTCAAATTGTAATTGCTTGATGTGCTGGTTGCTTGATATAATATGTACCTACTCACATATTTAGAAGTAGGTATGACATAGTGTCCATATTATATCAATAGCTATGATAGGAATGCGTTACTTTGGCTATAAATAAATAAGCCTTTTATTCAGACATCAAGTTAACAATATTTTATACAAAGTTACTAAGTATTTACTTAATCTAACAATTTGATTTTGACGACCAGATGGCGTGGTGGTTAGTGAACCTGACTGCCACGCTATAGGTCGCGGGTTCGATTCCCGCATAAGTCAAACATTTGTGTGCATGACCATGGGTGTTTGACTTAGTCTGGGTGTTTCTATGTATAATATGTATGTATTTACAAAAGAAAAAGTATATGTTTATCAGTTCTCTAGTACCCATAGTACAAGCTCTGCTTAGTTTGGGACTAGATGACAACGTGTGAATGTGTGAGGAATATTATTATATTATTAATTACTCATATACCTATATAGGTACTTAATCTAGCAGCTCTGACGAGTTTGTGACACCAACAGCCTTGTCTGTTTGCCTATATTACCTTCTAAAATAACGACCTTGTTGGCATTGTGTGGCGGTAAAAAACCTCAAACAACACACGCCTCTACTTTCTTTAAAAAAAAAAAAACAAAAGAACATAAAACTCATTTCTCCCACAGCTTGAAATAGTAACTGCACTATTGACCACACGAAACCGGTGCTCTATTACAAATCGTGCACATAAAAGTACCCAGCATCACCCGTCTGCACTGCTGGCCATAACAATAATACAGTCTAGCGTAGCCCATAAGTGAAACATGAAAGGTCAATTCGTCTAGAATTTCTTTTATTTTGCACTGTGTTACAAATTGTCATTTGAGATTCATTTGTTTATATTTTCACGCTAGACGCTTTTGAATGATGTGATTTGAATTTGTTAAAATGGGTGTCCATCATACGCTTAGATCATACGTGTCTAAATGATTTATTTCATGTGTTCGACAAACAAGCTGACAGATTACCTTTTGGGAAGCGGTCATCCCCGCCCATAGACACCCCCAATTCCAGAGAAAAAGCACGTGTGTAGCCATCCTTATAATAAGGAATTTTAAAAGCTAATTTCTTAGATATTTTACTGGAGTATTATTTCTAAAATAAATAATGTTTTCGATTCATATTAAATAAAGCTATGCGCTCAAAATATCAGATCGTGAATGGCCTACCTTATTTATTTTTATGGCTGTTGTAACATTAAATTGTTGGGACAAGATGGACAAGACGTGCTTAGAAAAAAACATGGAGAAAAACATATCAGGAGTATTCGGAATTCAAATTCGAATTAAAGATTTTCAGAAACAAAAAAACAACTTATTGGCTGTCCTATTTTATAAACCAACTATAATAAAATTATTGATATATTTTATGTGCAAATATTAGTTACAAAAGTTTTATTTTTTATTGGCATTGTTTCTTTAAAAATATCAATTTGTCCAAAAAATCACGGCATAGAGAAAGTACCTATATATATATCATAAATGGACATGATGGTGAGAAAGCATTGAGCTTCCACGTAGAACTTACTGTTTGAGCACCTCCAATAACTCTTACCTGTGGATAAAAAGAATTCTAATATTAATTATATTGTTAAAAATAAACTATGCACTGTTGTATACAATAGCGTGTACCAATTTAAAAATTTCGACATTCACAAGATTTAGGGCCAGTTTCACAGGTTACGGATAGCCACTATCTACCAGATAAATTCAAAAATGGAGCAGAATTTGAATGAAATTATCAGCCAAACTATCTGAAACTTATCAGCAACTGGTGAAGCTGGCCGTTAAAAATCAAAGCCACAAATAAGAAAAATAAATAAATTCCATATTTGAAAGCTGTCAGTCACCTCCGAATAAATCAAAACACTCAAATCTTCATGACAATGCAAAGATTTATCTTAACAAAAGAGCACGAGGAAATTAAACAAGCACTCCTTTAATCACATCCGATGAAAAAACACTAGCGCCTGCTTCCAGTCCGAAACACATTTACAACGCCGCCCTTATTACAAGTAGTTAAGGTTCATTATTCAGCTACGTGATAGCAATACGGGCCGTCGGAGCTACCGCCTTGAAAATTGAATCAATTTACGTTGAAAGCAAGTTGCGCGAGAAGGGAGATTGGCAGTTTCTCTTTTTTGCTTCTAATCGAGTTAAATCAGATTGTGTTGTCATTTGTCTTAATGGACCGACCCTAAATAAAGCGTTGAAGATATTCGCATGGCCTATGACACAATATGTGACAGCGGTGCTAAACAGTAGGTAGCTTAGCAAGCTAATTACTATCAAACTGGATTCTTTTGACTATTTTAGCTTCTATACAGGGTGTAAGGGACAGCCCTCCACAGACTGATGGGGTGAGTTCAGTAGGTATACCATACAAAGAAGACTGGTTCATGAAATTGCTTCAGGAACGTTATGGAAATCCAATAAAACTTATTTGTTTTAAAACCTCAAAAAAAAATAACGGCGGATTTCACGCGTCACGATTATTTCAAAATCCATGGCTGCATTTTTTATTTTAGCAGCAACATTAAAAAAAATAAGTTCTGCGTGCAAAAAAAAATGATATGATGATGATCCTGAGAAAAATTCCAGTGAAGTATGATTCAAAATAAGGAGCTGAATACACCCTATCAGTTTGCGGAGGGCTGTCCCACATCCACACCCTGTATAATTTTATTACACTAACCAAGCTGGACTTTCGATGTCCAAACAGTCCATCCAGTAATTAATTTCTGTAATTTCAAGCACAAATGCGTCAAACCAGTAAGTGTTTAGTAAATTGAAGCCTGTCCCATTTAATTTAATTTCGCTTTGACTCAACACGCTAGTTTGGTAATATTTGAATATTTTAACGGGTAACAAAAAGAGGCTTTATCACGACATTCCCATAAAAATATAAATGTGAGTTTTGATTTCTATCTAGCAAATGGATACAATTTTATTGTAAATTATCAAGTCGTCGCCTTTTTGGTGGGTATTTCAGTTATAAACATGGAGACTATAATGATTGAATTTCAGTAATTTACCATAATTGATTTCGGTGATTACTTTAATTACAAAGATACGTATTTGTTTAATACATTTGGCATTCGTTATTAATCAATTTCACTACATCAAAAACAATAAATTACCGTTTATATTCCATCATAATAAAATACTCGTTAAACTACTTCGTAAGGCCAACTATTTCTTAGAAATGTCAATCAGAATTCTTCTCCTACGATTAATTCGAACATCAGCAATTCAAATATTCAAACTCGCAGACGTATTCGTGAACGAATAAAAAAAACAAATGACATCTGATTTTCGAGATTTTGATGACATCGCGGTGTTGTAGTCATAAAAATAAAAGTGGCAATAAAAAATCCTAGCTGCGGATTTTTAATATTAGAAAGCGGACGGAACTGGCCCTCTCCATTCGATATCGAGTTGTCGCCATTCCTGTGACTGGCAGGTCGAATTTTATTTAAAATACGAATGGTATGGGTGTAAAATATTTTGAAATATTTTTGAATTCCGAACGGGTTATGTGTGAACTATTTATTTAGAAGAAATACAACTTATATATAGAACAATATTTAAAATACACCTATCCATTTATTGAATGACATTACGCAATAATATTTTCGGAAATTCAATCATCAAACAGTTAGCGAGAACCACTTCAATCCAGACTCAACTAGTTTGCCTAAAGAGTGACATAAACAAACTAGCAGATAGACTTACTAAGCGCATTACAACATTAAGGGCCAGTTTCACAGGTTACGGATAGCCAAAGCTATCTACCAGATAAATTAAAAAATGTAACAGAATTTGTATAAAATATCTGCCAGATAAACTATCTGGAACTTATCAGCTACCTGTGAAACTGGCCCTAACTAAAACCAGACAGCTACAACATTAGTCCAGACTTCACCATTTATCTTTAATTGTTTCTTTTTCACCCAAAAAAAATACAAATACAAATAGAACGCTAAATAAAAAATCAATTTAACACGAAGAGGGGACACAATAGGCCATTCTGCGGTAAAGCAGCTCAGTTTTCAACACCACCGCCTCTCTCGACGTGATTTACGACATATACATGATAAGGGAGAATCTTAATGCCACACATATATGTGTGTGAATATTCACGTGGGCGGCATTCGGTAAATGTGCGGTTATTTTGTACAGATCGAGTACATGGTGAGGTGCTGTGAGTGTAGAGTGCAGGGTTGTCACAGCTGGGAGTTAGTTGTTTGGGTCCTCGATACGGTAAAGGTTTGTTGGGTTGTAGGGTGTAAAATATGATTGTATTAAAAAAAATATATTTATAATGTTACACATGCTTTTTGTCATGTGTTAATGTTGTATTTTTTGGTCAGTCAGTTAGACATATTCCTGTCCAATTTTATTTATTAAAAGCAGCGAAATATTTTAATGTCATAAACGAAGTAACATTCCATTTATGAGATTCATTAATATGCAAATCAAAATAAGTTAACGGTCTATTTTAATGCCAATGTTTTCACTATTATTTCGCATCAATAATTTTAACTCCACTAACAAAAAATAACACAGACATATTCAATTCATTGTACCCTTACAATTCAACGCCTAAAAAACAACAATATTTTTCAATTTTCACACAAAACACCACGAAATATCTTAGGGATAAAAAACTGGGGAAAACAAAAGACGGCGCGCTTCTCTCCTGCCAAACAATAGCCTAAAACGTACCCTGCTTCAGTGTGGCCGCGTAATTAATAGTTCCAATTTATCTAGGGTCAGCCCTGATAATTTGTGTTATGAGACTCATATGTCCGTGACCTTAGACCCTTTGTTGTTTTAGTGTTGCGCTATTTTACTGGCTTTTCCTTAGACTTTTGTTTTTGGGGAAAATTGAGATTTGTTGGGATGCTTAAATTGAGCTAGAGGAGACGTCGCAAGTTAACTGACCCTCTATATCTAAGTCTAAAAAATCAGTATGTAAAAAAGAAAAGGAGAGACTATGGCATTTTAACATAACACTTAAAAGAAACCTTTTGCAAACCCTAATAAAATATCCAAGGAAAAAAAATGTAAAACCGATATCGTCAATTATTCGCTCGATTTGCTGTTTTAATGGGGTATTGATGGTATGGGGATCCGGGATCTTCTCTGGTACTTACTATGTCCGCTGAGATTAATCGCAGACCTCCCGAGAAATTCGTATGAATGTTAGTATGTAACAAGACGAAGGAATGTACGTATGTTTCTGTTCTAATCACACAATATTAACCAGGCAAAAGTTTGTGAGTGTCTACGTTTGTGACTTCTAAACGCCTAAACATCTAAATGGATTTTAATATATAGTATAGTTTATACATCAGAATAACATATTGGCTACTTTTTATTCAGTTGCGCGATGTAGTTCGGTCAGAAAGTGGAATGCGCTAACGAAAACTAGTCTTAAAGATACTCTTATAATAAGTACGAAGCAATTAAATAATAAATAAGTATGAATGCCAAAATTACAATCTTCTCACTCTAAACCTCTACACATTTTAAACGGCTTAAATATTATGAATCATCATCATCTCCCGAGCCTTTTCCAAGATATACTTAGAAAGTACATACAAACTTAGAAAAGTTTCATTGGTACTTGCCCGACCTGGAATCGAACCCACGCCCTCACACTTGAGAGGTTGGCTCTTTAACCGCTAGGCCACCACAACTTATATTATGACTCATAAAACATTAAAACAAAAAAGTAACCAATCTCTATAAACCCTTTTAAAGAAACTTTTTTTACACAGAAATGAAATTAGCATTATCGAGTTATTTAAACTTTCTATCGATATATTATCTAGGTATCGATAAAAAACATTTCGAGACCACTCAATGTGACCGATTCGTTGCAATGTCATTGTGATAATGTACTCTTCGATAATTACAATGTCTGATTTCATTAGGTTTAAGCTGATAAAATTGCGTATTTCGAAAGTGCATTAGGCTGAGCTCGGGTATATTTTATTAATCTTATTATAAGATTAGTTTTAGTAAGTTTTTGTGAGTGAGAGTTGATCAGGACAGGTGGCTTTAAAAAAAGTATACTAAATCCTAGAATTAATGTTAGAAAATAATATCTAGTTTTAATTCCGCGAGACAAAAATCCAGCATTGGGTGCAGGATGCACATGCAATACCGCCCTCCCGCCCACTTACACAAGCACAAGCAAGGAAGGGAAGATACCACCCTCCCTCCCTCATGCACCTGGACACGGAGAAATGGCAGCAAGCCCTGCAACCAAGCCGACTCGACACGTGTTTCGCCCCTCCCCGGGGCATCTTCAGGAGGTGTTGACTCGACGACCGCTCGGGCGCGAATGAGCATTACGGACGGCTCTTGCCCTTTATATACCTCACCGATGACGCAATCTAGAACGGTCGACACTTACGTCACAAAGACGCCTGTGTCGATCTACCTACAATTACATTTAAAAGAGGTGATGTAATTAAGTTGTTGTAATTAAGACCGGACGTAATTTTGAAAAACGATATGGGGAACATGTTGCCGCTTACAGAAATGGCCATCCAGAAAAATCACATTTCGCAAAACATTTAATAGACACCGGCCATTCCTTAAGCGACAACGATACATATAAAGTTTTGCATGTAATAAAAGTTTCAGGTTGTGTGTGTTGGAGCAGTTAGAAATCTCCAGACATAATCATAATGATAGCTATACACTGTTGAACGAACAAACGAACTTAATTACATCACCTCTTTTAAATGTAATTGTAGGTAGATCGACACAGGCGTCTTTGTGACGTAAGTGTCGACCGTTCTAGATTGCGTCATCGGTGAGGTATATAAAGGGCAAGAGCCGTCCGTAATGCTCATTCGCGCCCGAGCGGTCGTCGAGTCAACACCTCCTGAAGATGCCCCGGGGAGGGGCGAAACACGTGTCGAGTCGGCTTGGTTGCAGGGCTTGCTGCCATTTCTCCGTGTCCAGGTGCATGAGGGAGGGAGGGTGGTATCTTCCATTCCTTGCTTGTGCTTGTGTAAGTGGGCGGGAGGGCGGTATTGCATGTGCATCCTGCACCCAATGCTGGATTTTTGTCTCGCGGAATTAAAACTAGATATTATTTTCTAACATTAATTGTAATGGATTTCCGCAAAGTAACGCCTGATTCAATAAGCTAAATCCTAGAAATTAGGACTTATTTCTATAGTTTCTTTATAAGGTTTTACTTGTATTACCTACCTACTGTTACCAAAACAATAAAAAGATATAATGTAATATTTTTTCTTAGTATGAAGCCGACCCCAACATAGTTGGGAAAAGGCTCGGGAGAGTTTGAATTTCCACATGAGATCTTAACTATAAATAACTTAGGTCCTTAAAAACTCTACATTAATGGGAGTAGACACTTGCACATTTTATAACGTAAAAACCTACTAGAAATAATGTATGTAGAATTTATTTTTGAATTCAACATTAATTTTACTACCACTGACTAAACTTGTATTAAAAACACAACTGCTTGTATTCCATTCAAAAAGTTCAGATTATTCACGAACCGAGCAGAGCTAACATTATTTCAGTTTTTAATTTTCGACTCTCTAGCGAAAAAGAGATGGTTAATTGCTCATACTAGGGTGAAGTATGAGCAAGCGAGCAAAGAGCATAGATATACATACATATTTTTATCTGTATATTTATTACTTCTGCTAGCAGACTGCAACAAAATTGAGCAATATATCAGCTTAAGCAATTTATGAAATCCGACACAAAATCATTTCAATGTTAGAGAATCGCTTTGTTATGTATAAAGTTAGAATTGTCTGGTTAAGTGGAAAAGGGAAAAGATTTTTGTTTTTATTACTGTAGTGTCACTGTGATTGTGACTGCCGCGTTTGTTTGGTGTAGTGGTCTCCAGCGACCTCTTTGCACGGGATCCCGGGTTCGATTCTTGAGTTGTACAATAATTGCTTTGTGGGTTTTCAAAAACTTTCACTAAACATTTAACAGTAGAAGAATCTAATATAATGTCGGCATAATAACGTTTTTATTGTCACTGGCAGTACATTCCAAAGTTCATCATCATCTCCCGAGCCTTTTCCCAACTATGTTGGGGTCGGCTTCCAGTCTAACCGAATTCAGGAGTACCAGTGTTTTACAAGGAGCGACTGCCTATCTGACCTCCTCAACCCAGTTGCCCGGGCAACCCAATACCCCTTGGTTAGACTGGCGTCAGACTTACTGGCTTCTGACTACCCGTAACGACTGCCAAGGATATATAGTACGTTCCAAAGATATTTTAAGTTTTACTAACTAAGAAATCTTAAAGTGTTTAACATAGGAAGTCAAATCGATTCTTGAGAAAAATTATACATAGTAATATGCAGGTTATTTTTTCTTATGATTCCTTTTAATCATATTTTCAACTTACACAAAGAACATTTCTTTAAAAGAAATCCCAAAAACTTCAACTTTAAATCCACAATCGAAGAATGGAAAGAAACCAGTAACTACAAATATTCTTACCACAATTTCCAGTACAGCTGTAAGGAGGTTGGAACTTGATCTTTAATCTCGCCATAATAATGTTGGGATATTGTCGCTTTGATTGTTGCCGACAAAGCCAACGTAGACGGCACTCTTAAGTAACCTCTAACAATTTCAGGTTTTGTGATTTTTGAAAATGTATGTGTTTGACTGCCTCGTTTGTTTAGTAGTCGCATAGCACGACTGATTAGCACGGGGTCTCGGGTTCGATTCCCGGATCGGGCGGAAATCGCTTAGTGGGTTTTGAGAACTTTTCATAAAACGGCCCAGAGTCTGGAAGTTGGTGATTGATACACATGTGCATCGGAGAGCACGTAATTGTCGGGCCTGCGCCTTATCTCTCTCCTGTCGTGTCGGATTGCCGACCCATCGGACTATGAGAGTGAGGAAATAGAGTGTGTACCTGTTTCTGCGCAAAGTCTCGTGCACTATAATATATCCTGCGCAGCTGGCTGATCTCCTTAGAGAGAACGGCCGCCGTAGCTGACAACGGCTGATGTTGCTATTTGTAGTAAACTCTGAATTTAGTTCATAATATAGTCTTCAAACTATACTGAGAACTTTATTAGAACTAAAATTACACTAAAGCTAAATGTTCTGTCCCTGGCTCCTCTTCACGATTAATTTTAACAATGACGTGATGAAATATTCAACTTTCTAATTATAATATAAAAAGACAGAGATACTTATTCTGCTCCCATTGTAATTACTAATTAGCAAAACTTATTACAAACGCTAAATTGTTCAGAGACAAAAAATATAATTTAAAGCATTTCGTAGCGCTACGAAATGCTACGCAGCGTAGGCGTTCCGTAGCATTTCGTAGATATCATTAATCAAGCGCTTATTTTTTTTTCCTTTTTTTTATTCAAACGGCTAACAGAAACGCTTGGGATGAATTAAGACAATCCTTTGAAAGGTATTTCAAAGTTAATTAATATGACAAATAATGAATTACCAACTATTATCACTTATTGCAAAAACAGCAAAACAAAATTGAACTGTTTTAATTTGTTTTATATTAGTACATACTAGCTGTTCTTCGTGGTTCTTCTCGCACCCGAACAAAAAGTACACCATGTCCTATCTCAGACTCCAGAATATACGTCTACAAAATTTTATTTAAATCGGTTTAGTAGTTTTGGCGTGACAGACAGAGTTACTTTCCTATTTATAATATTAAGTAAGGATTACTTCTTATCAAATTATGTCCTCTCAAATCCTCCAATATCTTAAATAAAGAGAACACTCAAAAGTATCTCCAATATCTTAAATAAAGCATTCTAACTTCAGACAGACGAAGACAAACCACCTTCAACAAATATTTGTTCCCCCACAAACCAGAGCTTGGACAACAAACCTCTCAGACAAGAAAAATAAATAATTAATCATTTGTAAGCCGAAATCCAATTAGCTTCGGCACTTAAATAGCCATATTTTTTGGTAATTAAGACCGAGAGAACAATCACAGATGCGTCAGATGTTTGCTTTGGCTGACAGGAAAATTAAAAAAAAAAGAAAGCTTAGAAAAGAAAATGTTAAAAATTACTATTTAAGGAAATCTATTTCGTGTGTAGAGTGGACCCCAATGTGAGAATTTTATTTCAATGACAATGTGATTTTTTAACCGACTTTCAAAAAATAAGGAGGTTCTCAATTCGGCCGGTATGTTTCTTTTTCTTTTACTTGCACGTTAATGAAAAAGAAACACATCTGCTACACAAGTCTTAAATCATAAATAGCAAAAATATTAAATAGTAAAAATGCTTCTTTCATACGTACTTTTGTAAAAAAAAGAGTGTCAATACTATATAGTACTCGTATGTAATAAAATCGCATATTCACGATGAGTGTATAAGTTAAAAGTGTGAACCAACCATAATTTATTTCATTTATTGTAAGCATATTGTATACAGCATTTATTCAGCTAGTTTCACACAGCGGTTTCGCCCGCATTTCGTGGGAACTTCTTCACACCCGGTTAAAAATTAACATATGGCCTCTCTCAATCAATGGGCTAGCTATCACTGAAATAATGTTTCAAATCGGACCAGAAGTTTGTAAGATTAGCGCGTTCAATCAAACAAACAAACAAATTCTTCAGCTTTATAGATAATGAGATGATATAAAAAGTAGGTAATATCATTTTTCAGTTACGTTTTCGCAGAAGCGTTCCTTACAGCTAAAATAATTACGTAGGTATATCAAAAAATATTTACTTTGAGTTATACAATTTCGGTGGAAAATACGAATAAACATCGATCCCAAAAATATGCATGCAATAATAACATATCCATTACAGATATTTTCAGATAAACCATATTTGCTTTCTTCCCAATAATATTATTCTTTACACAAACAATGTATGACAGGAGAACACTATCGTAAAGGTTATACAGTTACATCATTATAAGTCTACACAAAGACTCTGAAAGGTACAGTGAAACTATACAGCAGTATTGTATAATATTATGTAGTTGTTCCCTGCAGTTCACAACCACGTCTTGTCCCTACTATTTCCCAAACCTGGATAAAAAATATTCATAAAATTTTTATAGTGGGTTTTAATACGTTAGAGTCTGATACAGTCCTTGCAGTTGCACCCACAGCGGGAGGAGTCATTTGATAATATCCCACTCAATAAAAAAAACACTTCTATACATTTGTAGGTTTGTATTTGTCAATGTGATATATATGTGTATTAATAAAACTTACGTTTTAAACGACGACATGACGTCAGACTCGACGCGTTTTGTGGTAACATAAAGTAGCTACCAAACGTATTTTATAATCAAATAAAAACTGTCCTTAATTCGAAATACAGATATAAATACACTGTCCTAATGTGGACTCTTTTAACTCCGTCCCCTTTAATAACGCCATTAAAATTGTAACAAAAATAACTTTACTCTGTTGTGTCTGTGACTCTCTGGGAGTTCAATGACCCGATCAATGAAAAAAGCCACAAACCGAAATTTAAAACTAGTAAATTGTACACTCCATGTATTTATCAACAATCGTTACAATTTAGTTCAGAGTAAAGAAATAGTCCCACTCAATTGTAACTATAGCAGAGCTAAAATTAGAGTTGAAAACTTATACCACAGTATAATGAAAGAAGAAAGATAGAAAATACTTTATATTGCGTGGGTAACGGGCACATAATACACTATTTATAATAAAATATATGAAGTGGCAAATAAGCATCCCAAACACACAATACGGCCCTCACTCAGCTCATTGCTGCGAGACTATGCGAGACAGAGCCCCAGCGCTGATTTGCTAACATGATGACGTTAAAATGGTGATACAAATGAAACAGTACACACAAAACAATGTCAAACAAATCTTAAAGCAACTCCGAAATTCGTCACTCATCACTTAAAACAACAAAACTTTGTCGAACCTACATAGTCTGAAGCCGACCGAAATACTTAACAATGCGTATAGCTACGTAAAGGAGAACAAACAAACGTACCTTTAGCAAAGCTACGAAATGCGTTAACAATACGATCATGAGGAGTCGTTGAATTTAAAGCAGCATCCCTTTTTTGTGCCGACATAACACTCGACATCTTAAAGAACTGAGTCGTTCAAAAACTTCACTCGCAAAAGTTCAAGTATTGAATGAAAAACCAATGAACAATCTGTGTAGCTATTGCTTACACTTTTCTACGCTTATAAGATTAACATTTTGGTAAAATTAATTTTATAATATCGCCAAAATACTTCGTAGGTAATATTTTTTTATATTGGAAAAAAATACATAGTATTTTTAGTATTCATGTTAAAAATATCATAATAATACTACATAATGTATTAGTTTTGTGTCACCATTACATACATACATATGTATATTAAAGTTGTCTCAAAAGGGCTTCAGCGTGTTGGCTTCGGCCCCACAAACAATTATTAACTATTTTTGGCAGTTTCAAATAATGAAAGCTTGATTTGAAAAGACGGGGCGTTAATTTAGTTAAGAATAACAAAAAGTCTTAATTGATATCGGCTTACAATTAAAATAATTACATTATTATTTTAAGCTCATAATTTTGAGTTTAGCTCTAGTATTTTACAATGCCAGCAAAGGGCGTCAGGGCAAAGAGAACTATGAAAATTTTCAGATATTTATCCTTCATCTTTCACTGGAAATCGTATTTTTGATTTTAAAGTTTCGGTTCAGAGTCGTGGCGGCCTTGTGGTTAAAGCACCAGCCTCTTAAATATCAGTGTGCGAGTTCGATTCAGGTCAGGCGAGTACCAATGTAACTTTTCTAAATTAGTACATATACCTACTTCCTAAGAAGTAATTATACTTAGTAGTAATTCTTCCCTTAATGTCTTAATTTTGTAGATACTACATAGGTATATGTCCTTAATGTATCTATCTGTCACAAGCCCGTAATAAAAGTTATTTTCTTTCTTTCAAGTATATCTTGGGCACATAAAAAATTATCCGAATAACTTAGCCGCTCTGAAATTAGATACTAGTGACTGCGAAAGAGTCAAAATTTATGAACAACAACATATTAGGAACTGCACATGCGTAATAGCTGACTTCAGAACGGAAAAGGTATTTGACGTTGAACTAGTAGGTACTTGAAACAGCTTATAGGTGCGCCAGCACATCAAGCTAACCAAAACTGAAAATTTTTCCAATCAAATTTGAATCATATGCTTCTGATTTACAGTTGAAAATCTATTAGGGAAATTTTATAGACTGTAGTAACTTGATAACTTGATGTGCTGGCGTCTTTACAATCAATATATACTTTGACTAAATACAATAGCCTGGCTATGTTTTACTCTTTGGCCAAACCGAATGTAGTATTTGAAGTATCGAAGTCTACTTAATCGGCTTTTGACATTGCCATTCGGAAAAAATCCATTCATGTTCAGAAAAATCTATGTAAGCGCTTCATAGTACAACCACTCAGTATTCATATAATGTATATGTATAATACTTTTATGTCAGTAAAATAAACCTACGCATTCCACGGGGACAACTGAAAGGTTAAATAAATAATATTTATCGTATAAATATAATGTCGCTAGCTTCACCCCAGTCACTTGGGAACTGCTCCGCGCACCTGGATAAAATTTAGTATATTTACGTCTTTAGGGTACCACCTATCTCTATGACTATTTTAATACGATTTAATTTTATTAGATACTATTGTAATATACAGACGGAGTTATATTAATATTTATAGGTAGATAATATTAGTTAAGATAGTAGTAGCTTACAGCTTTTCTCGACAAATGGGCTATCTAACAGAGAGATAATCTTTCAAATCGGTGAAGCAGTTCCTCAGATTAGCGCGTTTAAACGAAGAAATATACAAACCATTCAGCTTTACAATATTAATATATAATTTTTGGTTTATTTTATTTTTCAATTATTATTTGATCGTGTAAACTAAATAATTATTAACCAACATTTAATTATATTGTTACTGTTTTAAGTAATTTTACTGTTTTAAGACTGAATCAAATTAAAATTATGTTTATAATTTATTTCGACTCGCTTTTATAAAAATACCGTCGTGGTGGCCTAGTGGTTAAAGAGCCAACCTCTCAAGTGTGAGGGAGTGGGTTCGATTCCAGGTCGGGCAAGTACCAATGCAACTTTTCTAAGTTTGTATGTACTTCCTAAGTATATCTTGGACACTAATGACTATGTTTCGGATGGCACGTTAAACTGTAGGTCCCAGCTGTCATTGAACATCCTAGGCAGTCGTTACGGGTTAGTCAGAAGCCAGTAAGTCTGACGCCAGTCTAACCAAGGGGTATTGGGTTGCCCAGGTAACTGGGTTGAGGAGGTCAGATAGGCAGTCGCTCCTTGTAAAACACTGGTACCCAGCCGAAACCGGTTAGACTGGAAGCCGACCCCAACATAGTTGGGAAAAGGCTCGGGAGATGATTTTATAAAAATACGAACACTGAATTTTCAAATGGTGATTCGATATTTAAATTCAAAACACGAATTCGAAACTTTTGCAGCCTGCCACTGTTAGTAACTTATTGAAACTTAGAAACAAAATTTGACAGGAATCCGATTTGGGCTGCGATCATTGGAATCGAATGTTCTAGAAATTGGGCTTTAGATTTCCAGTTGCGTTGTATTTATTGAGATAATTGAGCCCACTTCAAAGGGGGCTCAGAATAATTTGTGGTCGGCTCAAACCGACGATCTATCGGAGAACTAAAACAAACATTTATTACCAGAAATGAAACTAAAATAGATCTGGATATTGTGTATATTAGCTTAACATCTTGGCTTTGTTTTGTTAAGTATTAATAATTTCTATACAGGTATAAGAATTTGTGTTAGAACATCGTAAGATCATCAAATCACTAACTTCGTAAGATTTTATATCGGTCGGATACAATCTGAAGCGATTAAGTGACATTTGATAAATCAAGACACATACGATAAAACTTTTCAAACGGAGCGGAAAATTGTTATGACAACTGCTACCAAGAATACAAAGATACTAGTATAATAAGTTACATACATACTTAAATAATATAAGTTAAGATAGTAGGCGTATAGTTTTCCTTGATAAATGGGCTATCAAAGAATGAAAGAATTTTTCAAATTGGACCGATAGTTCGTCAAACTAAAAATGTAACCGTCTTATTTGCAGCCAAAGATGAAGAAAATATCCAAACACCAAATTGAATACCTACCGAATTTTCATAAAGCAACTTCAAAAATACTTTTCACGCAGAAAATTACGAACTTTTTCGTGACGACACGCCACGGGGCTTGCCAAGTAAAAAATATGATTAAACTAATATTCTGCCGGTAGATCGAGTCACGAAGATAAAATTCATAATACAAACGCCAAAACATCAAGCTACTACAATCTGTCAAATGTCCTTAATAGATTTTCAACTTTATCGCTGAAGCATATCGTTCAAAGTTGATTGGGAAAATTTTACAGTTTCGGGTAGCTTGATGTGCTGGCGTCTGACCATTGAAATTTTCAAAATAAATGCGCGTTCATATGGATTGAATCTTATATTTTACTTTTCGATTTTAAGATTAAAAACTACGTACTGTTAATGTTCTTCAAAACTGCACATTAGTTTTTAGCAAATTACCTGTTACCTACTCGAAACCCATAAGATAAATTATATAACAAAAGCGCCAACACTTTAAGTACATACTACCTCAGTCTTCCCGCCAGACAGACTACAATATATCCAACACGCGTGACTGAATAATGCCTGAACTTGTATCCAAGGCGATAATTTATTCATAGATTGTCATTCACGCTTACCCAAGCTTTTAGCACTAACTAAACCTTCGAACTAAGTAGTCGATAAATAGTTGTAATATGTTGAGAAAAGGCTAGGCATAATAGACTCATCATTATGCCTAGCCTTTTCCCAAGCTGTGTTGGCGTCTTCCAGTCTTAAACGGATGCAACTGAGTACCAGTGATTTACGTGGAATGACTGCCTGTCTGACCTCAAACCAATAACCTGGGCAACCCAGTACCCCTTGGTAAGACTCGTTGTCAGACTTTCTGAATTCTGACCTGTAGCGTCTGCCAAAGATGTACAAATGACAGCCGGGACCCGGGAACACCCAGCCATTTAAATTCTATAATTTATTAAATACTTATATTTTTACAGAAACACGAGTGTTCTTGAAGTTACATTCGGTACTATTTCCAAAAAAGAATCATCCAAAAAAAAAGGAATAAAAATAAGTGAACCTTAAAACAAACAACTTATTCTGGTCACAGAATCTATAAAAACGTTCGCGTTGGCGGTACGGTCGGCAAACGCAAACTAAAAATGTTGCTGAATTTTGTTTTCGAAATATATCCATTGATATTATGGTGCACGTGTGTTGTATTTATATACCATTTTTACTTCAATCAAATTATTAAAACCTTTTTTTTATCTAAGTAACGTAACAAGATGACATTTCATTTTACTAAATTTTCACTAAAATAGACAAATAAGGTAAGCAAAAACTTATGCTGCTGTCCCTACAAAAGAAATCTTGAAGCCAACGATCTTATTTACCAGCTAGCAACGTAGAAACCAACACTACAATATTTTCTTTAATATAACGAACAAACTTTATACATAAATGATCGTCATAGTTATCCTACGAAAAGTGTCAATGACCTTTGTTTCTAACCAAAATATTAGATGTTTTCAGACCCCTCACATTTTAGCCAACAAAATATGTAATGCACGTCATATTTCACCTGGAAATTTCAGCTGTAAAAAGGTGTATTTGTACCCTTGAAGTAGTTGAATTAATAAAGATAATATTTTTTTACTGCATTTTAAGATTCTGGTGCATTTACTTTGGTAGTAATAGATCCTTTTTATCTGTCACCATACATTATGACACTCTCCGGTCTATAAAACACCTTAATATTAGTCACAGCGCGCTGTTTCGTTCGCTCCCATAGGTACTAGATCAGGCACCCTGAAAAAGCTTTACTGACAAAAACATTTTTTCGATAAACATTTAAATTGAAAGAACTTTCGGAGAAACAAAGAAAACAAAACTTTAAACTATTATTTCTTATACATGCTAAGATCACGCCTCATATTTGATGTAACTTAAATACCTAATAAATCAAACTACATAACAGGATTAAAAGCCTATCGTTAACTTTAGTAAATGATCTATCTAAATCTAAAATAAGTTTTAAATTCGGTCCAATAGTTCAACTCTTATCCTTTATAATGTAAGTAGGAATAAATTTCTCGCTCCAATTGGAGTTTGAACCTTAAACCAATGTCGATCGCTTTTTTTCTATCAGAATATAAGAAAAGATAAGGTGATATATTTTGTAGGTCAGTCCTGTCACATCCAGGTCTCTCTTGAACAACTTGACGTCCAATACCTGTAGATTTTTCTAAGCTTATAACTTATGTACCACTAGTAGTCACTCGCAGGTTTTCCCGCGTTCCCGGGTAACGTTTTCTCGTACCCAGATAAAACATGGGGTATGTTTACTGGGTATAGTGTAGCTTCCAAACAGGGAAAGAAATTTTCAAATTAGTCATGTAGTTTTGGAGCCTATTCAATACAAACAAACAACCAAATCTTTCTTATTTATAATACTATCTATATACATAGATACTATATTTATACATATACATAAATGAATTGCTCTTAGTATTCATAGTAATCAGTAGAATCACTAATACTCGAGAATGGCTATTATAATATGTAAATGTGTAAATGTAAAAGTAACTTTGTCTGTCTGTTTATTACGCCTTTACGTAACTCCTGAGCCTATTGAGATGAGATAAAGCGCGGAGATATATTACCAGGGAAATGGATAAAAGCTTTTATTTAGCCGGGTGATGGAATTTGCTGAAAACGAAGGTGGACAAGAAACATAATATTTTGAAATACATAGAAATATGAACAACTTTCTAGGATATTTTTTTTATAAACAGAAAACTACAATGGTGGTACATCTCTGGCACGAATCTTTTACACAGCTATAACTATAGAATATAATACGATTGTCACCCCTCTCTAACACATATTACGTGTGTGTAATATTAGATTACAGATGTCCTCGGTAAGCTTTCATCACTAAAAATATATCCCAAATCGGTTAAGTGGTTCTGTGGGTTATACAACACATACATATATATCATTATAGCAGATATAATAATTTTATATCGCAGTCACCACGCTTGTTCAATGCAGGTTGGTGATTTCCGACTTTATAGTTCAGGTTTCTTCGAGATGTTTTCCTCCATGTTTTAATCAGTCATCGGTATCCAAGTTATTAGTACGTTTGACTTGGAAAAGTTGCATTGCTACTTGCCTGACCTTGAATCAAACCCGCACACTCATATTTGAGAGGTGGGTGCTTTAACCACTAGACTACCAAGACTTATGTACATATATGCCAGTAGTATTTAATAATAATACAGTTTTTCCTTAAGTGACAGACTGAAAAATTATTAATTAATTGCAAAAAAAACAATGTATCTCGTTTCACCAAACACCTGACTATACTATATTATAAAGCTGAAGAGTTTGTTTTCTTGAACGCATTAATTTAAGGAAACACTGAAACTATTTGAAAAATTATTTAAGTGTTAGTCATTCCGTCCATATTCACATCGAGAAAGGCTATACTCGTACTATACTTTTTATCTGTATAGGCGAAAAAGTTCCCACAAGAGGCAAAAACAAAGTCGTGTTTGTTCAAACACTTATAACTCGAGAACAAATCAGTTTTTAACTGGACATGGCTAACCCAAAACGTGAAGTGCAAAAAAAGAAAGCAAGAAAAAACATGAATTAATTTCTATGGATTATTTTTTCTTTAATTGCTCTTCAAACAATGAAACGAGATGGGAGATATCTTAGGTCAAAAGAAAATCCAAATTCAGAGGCCAAAATATGTCCTAACAGTACTCCAAAAAACAGTCTTGACCCCTTAAAACGCACATATCGTAGACACTGACCCCTGACAGCTACCGTTCTTTATCTTGCGCGTCAGTTTACATTAAGAACGTGGAACCCTGTAGTTTTTCCTTTGTTTTCTAGTGAAATAAATTGTGTGTACCTACACGGGCCTTTTGGGAAAAATTAAAAAATATATAGAGGAGGTTGTTAATGTTGCTGCGTTTTTGACTGATTTCATCGATCGTAAAAGTATACCCCATACTCTAGTTTTTACGACTATTTATATTAAGTGTTTTTTTTTATCAAATATACATATTTTTTTACTGTAATTACAACTGAAACAGAAATTTGTTTTGAACCATACATATCCTAGCGTTTGCCACATTTCCACAAAGCGTTAAGACATAAACACTTCTTCCATATTCGAAATAACCAAACAAGCAGAGAACATAATCATCGAATAAGTAATAAAACCCAGATGCGACAATAGGGACGTGGACAACTAGTCAAATTCAATACTTTTATAGAACTGTCAAAAACGGTTACTCTCTATGCAATTTGTATGAAAACAAAATCTATGACGTCACAGATTTTTCACATCAAGCCGTATTATACTTATTTCGATTGTATTATCAATAAGAAAATGAAAACAATTTTCGGTTCAAAACGATAAATTAAACTGACACTATTTTAAGATGCTTTACAAAATGAATATGATAATTGACTTAGTATTTTATTTTTCCACATCCCAATTACAGACACTACACTATACTCGGATTCGGTTCCAAAATCACAAAAATAAAACCCGGCAGCTGCTACTATCGTAAAAATATCAACAGCAGTATAATCGATAATATTATCATGAATTATATCCCGTCTACACTCTACGCTGTAGTAAATAAATATTTGCTAATAAAAATATCTATTCCGATATTCCAGTCACAACAATCCAGATTTAGTATCAACCTCGTATTTTTATGTATAGTAATTTCAATCTTAGATTCCTTTTGCGTGTTGAAAATTCTATGTTGGTAAATAAAGGAATAGATATATCTATACGAGACATTCAATTCTTACTAATATTATTGATGTGAACGTAATTTTGTTGGTTGTAAAACGATTGGACATATTGTGATAAAATTTGATATAGAGATAGGTGGTACTTTCGAGACACTTATAATATAAATTAATAGGTTTTTCATCGAAATAACATCGAATGGGTCAGTTTATGAAACGTTCCGCCACACGTAATTTCGATCGCGCTGAAAAATACTGCAACCCGCTTGTAGTGTTGAAGCTGCGAAATATCTCGACTCAGTAGGATACGCCGTTGTTTAAAAAAAGGTGACATCTAGTGAGCGAAGAAACCCTATTGAAAACCTCGCCGCTACTCTCCGCTTCGCTACGCTCTGGGCCAAAGCAATGTATTTTGTATTTCGAATTGCAATCGTGTGTATATTTGCATGTCAATACCCACGTATTTGCGGCTGTGTCTTGATAGTATAAACTTTGGCTAATACACAGCATATGGCATTCCGTAAATATAAGCTTTCTTTATAATTGTTATTTATAATCGATAAGTATTAGACATTACACAATATATTTTTTGGTATAATAGAAATAACAGAGGAACTGTAAGTGCTATTGTAACTTTTCTAAGTTACATGAACAGTTGCCAGCATATCAAGCTACCCGAAACTGAAACTGACTGAACCACATACTTCAGCGATGAAGTTGAAAATCTATTAAGGAAATTCTGTACCATTTACTGTTACTGTGTTAAACGAGGTTTTTTTTTTTTCAAAATAAACGAAATACGAAAAAAATCTTACCTAAACTCCTGTCCTAATGTATTATACCTATTGCTATTGCCACCCACCTGGACCACCACATTACCAGGACGTACATAAGGGGAGGATCTTGGGAGTCCGAAATCCCCAACAGAAAAAATCGCGCATCGTGTCCGTCTATACTGAGTATTATACTCGTAGTTGAACGCATTGTTTTATTTGTAAATGATACATACTCAACTGGAGTTGGGGTCTGTTTTTACAAACCCCCCTTTGCAAAGCTATAGCTACGTCCGTGACTATTTCATACAACATATTATATGTACATATATAGCTCTATTAAAGATAAGCATATCGCCGATCGGCTATGAGATATTGGGTCAGTGTTTAACAACATATCATGGCGATGACGTCATCAGCTCGTGAATGAAATGTAACAACGGATTTATGAGATGAGGCCAATGCCCTTACCATGAACTGCGGTTTTCGGATTGTATGTCTTACCGCGAGGGCTGTGACACGCCTCGCGCGTCATACGTTATTCTACACCCGTATCGAATTTATTGTATCTGTTTCTTTCTAATCATTGTTGATTTATAAGTATAAAAATAGGTTTTGATAATTTATCAAGAACAGTGTTGGAGGAAATCGCTAATAGTGTTTGAATTGGGATACTGTCCGAAAAGAAAATTACAATCTCTCTAATAGATAGTATTATCTGAAGAGTTTGTTTATTTGCTTGAACGCGTTTATCTCAAGAACTATTGAGCCCATTTGAAAAATTCTTTCAGTGTTCAATAGCCCATTTATCGCGGTAGAATATAGGCTACCTTTTATAAAGGTGTGTCGACTAATTCCTACGAAACACGCGTAAAACCGCTTGCAGAAGCTAGTTTGCTATTTCCATAAAGCGTTACTGTAAATTATCGTTGGAAAGATGACAAAACAATTGTTCAGACCCCAGCACAACAAGATACCCGAAACTGTCTTTTCTCAATCATTTTTGAACCATATACTTCAGCGATAAAGTTGGAAATCTTTTAAAGAAATTGGCAGATTGTAGTAGCTTGATGTGCGGGTCTGTACTTTACAGTATTGCAGAAATAATATTACAGAAAGGAGACAATATTCCCCTCAATTCTTCAAACACAACCGCACAAGGCAAGATCCTTCTAAATTCTTCAGACAAAATCGCGCAAGGTGCACTGTAGAACATGATTTATTTAAGAAACAATGACGCATCTTGAACATAACTTCATACAAGACTAACAATGTACTGTTTATGGCCTCGAACAAATTTATACATCGGCCAATAAAACCAGATTTAAACATCAAAGTCGGTTACTACATTTGGACAGCGAGTGTATGACAATGTTGCTGGGCTAAGTGTTGTTGTAAAATGTCTAAGTACGTGTTTTTATTAAACATGACTGCCTCGTTGGTCCAGTGGTCGCAAGGCGCGACTGCTGTGCACTGGGTCTCGGGTTCGAATCGCTTCGTGGGTTTTGAGAAACTTTCATAAAGCAGCCTGGAGTCTGGAAGTTGGTGACGGTTGCACCCGTGCATCGGAGAGCACGTAAATGTCGGTCCTGCGCCTGATCTCTCTCCGGTCGTGTCGGACTATGAAAGTGAGGGAATAAAGAGTGCACCTGTATCTGCGCGAATGCTTGTGTACTGTAGAGATGTAACCTCTTACATTATATTTTATAATAGGCCGAAACACCAATTAAATATAGAATAGTTTTTATTATAAGGTAGATAGATTTTAGTTTGACATTAAGTCGCCCGTCAGCTCCGAAACAACAAATACAGCTTCAAGTTAAATATTAATAGTTTTATTCAAGATCCCAGATACGGTACCAGGAAGCCTATATCTTCATGAGGAGAAGATAGGTTTCCACAGTACTATAATGTCCTGCGCAGCTGGTTGGTAATCTCAAGAACTACTGGCTAGATTTGAAAAATTATTTTAGTATTAGATAGCCCGTGTATAGACGAAAGCTAGGGGCTATAGGTTTTTTATTCGCGCATCTGGAGCTTATTATACAGAACTCTTTACTAGTGTATCTGCAGTAGGACAATGATGAAGAAACATAATGTAGTTTATCAGTGGTGTTGGCACCCATAACACAAGCTGATCAATAGCTTACCTTGGGGCTAACCGACTGTGTATAAAAGGTGTCCCGATAATATCACGAATAAACGGCTTTACATACATTTATTTGGCAATCAGCCAAAACTATTTACCTAAACGGATAGTGTGGCATAGATAAAAATCTTTGTAACGACTCTATCGGCTGCGTGGGCGCAACTTCCATGCAATAACGATCGGTAATTCTGTTATTATTATGATTTATAGGCGAAGAATTGGCACAATGTGTAATGTTTAAAGTTCGGGGAAAATATATAAGGAAAGATTAGATTATTCAGTGTACTGGAAACCTTATTTTTTATTTGAAATATGTAGGTACGTTCTCAATATTTGTTTTTGAAGAAATTGAGTATGAAAGTTTTGCTTAAACTACTTCACAATAATAATTCATCTATAAGCGCGGAATACGCGTTTTTGTTTGTATATTTTGTCTAATTGTAACTATATGAAACAAATTAAATCGCAATATAAGAACACGAAATAAATTATTGTGGCACATCAAGCTACTACAATCTGCCAAATTTTCTTACATTTTGAACTTTATCGCTAAAGCATATATATGTTACAAAGTTTATTGAAAAAAAAAATACAGTTTCGGGTACCTTGATGTGCTGGCGCCTGTACACACAAAAGGTAGAAAAATAGGGTAGTTGTTACGCTCGCGTGCCTTTTAATTTCAAAAAGTTTGAAAGAATATGTATAATTGGCCTTGTTCGAAACTTTCAAAATGAGCGTGCATTATAATTACTCTTTTAACATCAAAGTAGTTCATTATTTATGTATAACTATATTCCACCGATTACTTCATTCATGGGTTCACCCGCTTCTTAATGGAACTTCTTCCTGCATCGGAATAAAATTTCTATTGAGTGTAATTCTCTCTCTTCTCACCGATAATATTAAGTACTACGTACTAAATTAGGTCTACCGAACAATAATTGTGTCTTCAAAAACTCATTCATTGAACATACATCTTAAATCAATACAATTTTTTATGTATTTCTTAGTTTAAATCTATATACATATGTACAAATGTGTCTTATAGTATTTTATAAAAAAAAATGTTCTAATACATAAGATACGAGTAAAACCTACCTTTGTTTAAATCCAAGCGGAAACAAAACATCCAGAATCCATGGAGTCTGTATATCCCTAAAACCTATTTTATTTACTGCTGGCCATTAAAGCTAAAGTAAGTGCAGAAATAAAAAAGTATTGACCACAAAAGAGGTTGACAAGCGAAGATCTTGAGGCTAGCGACACTCATAACCTCATTCGTGTTTGAATGAAATCGTACCTTTGATTGCTCGCGCACAAAGCTTTGGTCCCCTTTTCTTTATTTAATGTTATTCGGAAGATAGTTGACAGAAATAGCCGTTGGGACAAAGAGAAATTCAGGAGAAACACAAACGGCTACGGATCAATGATCATTCGATGCGAACCCTTTTTAGCAAGTTTCGTTACAAAACATGGAAGCGGTTTTACTGTGAAAAATATATTTTTTTAATTTATTCTAAGATTCTTCTCTTTTTTATTGTTGTAACTTTAGGTGTATTTTTTAAGAAGTTCACAGTGTCATCCGTTTATTACTTTCATTTATGACAGATGATGACAAGAAAAAAAAATTATACAAGCAGGTACAACTGTTATTGTAGAGAGCCAGCACATCATACTACCAAAAATAAAATTCTACCAATCGACTTTGAACCATATGCTTCAACGATTAAGTTGAAAACCTAATAAGGAAATTTGACAACGAGGTTGACAACTAGTTGCCTGTACAACGAGGTACAATTATTGTTGTTACAATAAAATATCTAGCAACTCAATGATTTTAAAACTAAATACTTAGCCTTGATTCTGGAAGCTTCTATGCAAAGCACTAAAGAATCTTTTAACCATCAGTTCCGTATCGAAGACAACAGATTTATTTCAGTGCAAATACTTCATACTTAAGTGGGAGTTCTAGAGAAAGTAATTTAATTAACCACGGTTGTCAACATGTAAAACTTTGGTTAACTTTGACCTCATTCCTGTCGCTTTCTTCAAGTTAAGACAAAATGACTAATTTCAATTTAATTTGGTTTTTGTGTCCATGTGCCTGTTGATTAAAGGGTTATTTTTTACTCTGCCTGGGCTGCGGGTTGTCCGCAAGAGTTACCATGGCCCTGGCATGCAGGGACCTCCAGAAAGAACATAGTGGGTTTTAGTTAGTAAGAGTCTGACACTCTGTCCTATTGCATAGTGTCCACAGTGGGAAGGGTCATTTTATGATTTCCCACGAAAAAAAAGATTTCCTTAAAATATTTTCCTTCACCTTCAATCAGTCTTTGGTTATGTTTATATTGCCAATAAACAAGAATGCCACAGCACAAGGCTTGCTGACAATTAAAAAGTTATTAATCCATCTTTCACATAAGCAAAATATAATTGAACCGGTGCTTTTTTTTCACAGAAAAACTAATTAAAACGAAGATAAAACACATTTAAATTTCGCGTAACTTCACTTCATGGTACAAAATTTACCAGGTACTGACGTCACAAGCTAGCACTTTTTGTTATAAAACTGTTGTTGTTCTATTGTTAAAACAAAATATAGGAGCCCAATACTTTTGCCACTTTAAATGATAGACTAATTAGAATAATTCATTTTTAAACTTGTCAAGAAGCTTGTCAAACAAACGACTTAACCAACAATGCTTACAAACCTATATTCTTAGTAATTACGAAAGAAAAACTTAAATAGGACATTGGCCCATTCTTTATATTGTTGAGAAGTAGACGTCTGCGAAGTTTGGTTGGCAAAAATATTTCTTTTGTTATTTATTAAGCCTACTTTTGTAACTTCAAGTAAAAGTAGCTACTTGGGACTCAATACAAGTTATTATTATTTTCTCTGCAGTTTGTCTACTTATGAGAACCGTGCAGGTAGAATTTATCAAGTATGCGTTTAAACGTACCTACTTACTTAGTACTTTTTCTAAAAATAGTTGGAAAAACTGAATTAACTGAAGAGCATCGTGAATTCATCATCATCAATTAACGTCCCACTGCTGGGCAGTGGGCACAGGTTTCCTCTCACAAATTGAAGGATTAAGCGTAAATATTAATCACCAATGCTTAATACAAGTTACTGATTTTAGATTTTATATGCCATGTTTCCTCGAGATGTTTTTCTTCTCCTTTTATCAGTCATTTGTACATAATATAACTTAGAAAAGTTACATTTCAAACTCAAACTTGAGAGGCCGGTGCTATTTATTACCACAAGGCCACGGCGAATCTTTGTAATATATCTAAAGAATGGTTTTCTTTTATGACGTTCCCAAAAATTCAAAACATCTTTAATATTAACATAAAAAACATGTCAAGTAGAACCACCAATTCCACTAATCCCAAAAACAATAAGGTAGATTGACGGTTTGAAATATCCGGGAGAAGCCGGTCAATATCCTTTATTGCCCCTCGGCTTATCCGTAAGCAATCGGATTATTTACACTCGTAAATATTCCAGATCACACGCATTTTGTACGTAAAGAAAGTAAAGAAGAAGTTTACTTGCGTAGCTTTTATAGAATTTAGTAGCCAAAGAATTTTATAACTCTAACTTTAAGGGCCTGTTTCACCTACGAATTTCATACAAATGTTCCATTTTTTAATTTATTCGGGAGGAAGTGTGAAATTGGAGCTTCGTGTAATGTAAGTTATTATAACATGTCGCGTTTATCTACCATTAATGAGATATTATCTACTTAGTTTTTCTTAATCGTATTGACAAATTAATTATAAAGACACACTTAAGATCTTTGCATTTGAAACTAATCATCTGTATCATCTTCTGCTTAGTCTTTTTTAGGATGCAGCTGAGTATCAGTGTTTTACGTGGAGCGACTGCCTGTCTGACCTCCACAAGCCTTACGTGGAGAGACTGGTGGCCAGACTTTTGAAACGAACAAAATTGTTTGTATCTATATTTTCAAAAATAAATAAATTGATATTCATCTATTGATAAAAAAGGGTACATGTAGTCAAATCTATGGAGGCTACAATTGACTATTCAAATAATGACTCCGAAAACCATTACTACCTAAATCACCCATAATAAATACAGCCATTAAAGCCAATCAATAAAATAAATAATCAACGAAATAGCTACTAATAACTACAAAAGCAAAATATGTTTTTAGTAAACACACAGCAAAGAAGCTCATTTGGTGAGGCCATTAGAAGTTTTTGTATTCCCGCCCTTCTACGAATTGGGTAAATGAAATAAAAACACAAGTACACAAAGGTACACATAGTACACAAATACACAGGTACGAAGGTACACAAATACCTCGACCCTAATGCCTATGAACCTCCGGGGTAGCTGTCACAGACAGAAATTATGTAATGGCGGACAGGCAGGGACCGCAATAACGAAGGACTTGCTTACGGCCGGACTGAGGTAATGGACTCACGAATTAGATATAAATGGGATAAATTAATTTAATTAAAAACTTTTTATGATTATTTTTTTTAAGATGACTTTTCTAACAAATGACGTATGTAAAAGTATTCTTGTGTAGTACCTAGTATTCAGCTTTCTGTTAAAATTCGTTCTTCATACTTCATATATTCGAGATGAGACATTACGAAAAATCATTTCATTTGTTTCTCTTACGGTCGCATACTGAAACATCACTAAATTTTAAGTACTGCTCAAAAATGTCACTGTCACACGTAAATTGCTACGATACATTAATAATACGTAAAATTAAGTTGCGTTTCAGTATTTCGGGGTTAGGTTAATTAATTGTGAAAAATATCTGCACTGGTCCTGTAGCAATAGAGCTGAGCTGACATCTCCCTTTTCCTATGACCAATTTATCTTGATGAAGGAAACATTCTGAAATGAAGAAAATACTTTTCCAAACAAAAAAATTACGGTTTTTCCAAACAATACGATTCCCTTGGTGTTCAGTAATCGGCTTAAGTAGGGTGTTCTGCGCTTTCGATTCCCACACGAAACAAATAGTTGTGAATATACTATTGTTTTGTATTATAGGGTTTATAAGTTAATACATTGACAATAGACATATAAGACCCAGCTTAATATTTTTCAAAGACAAAATAATATACTAAGGGCCAGTTTCACAGGTTGCTCATAAGTTTCAGATAGTTTATCTGGCAGATAATTTCATACAAATTCTGTTCCATGTTTTAATTTATCTTTAACTGCTAAACTTTGTTATTAGCTTTAACTGCGAAACGTAGGTACAGGCGCTAACACATCAAGCTACTCCAATCTGTCAAATTTCCTAAATAGATACCGCTGAAGCATATAGTTCGAAGTTGACTGGGAAAATTTAACAGTTTAACCGACCATGTGATCAAGTGTGATATTACTATTCTAAATGTAGGTAATATCTAGTTTAGATACAACTCCGTCCCTGTGTTTAGTAAATGACAATTTGTCGTTCGCGCGTACCCCTCGATTTCCTGATAACATAGCTGTCATTTCAAATACCTATCATTTTTTTTTTCATACAAACACAATTTACTTCGATTGCGACAAATGAGCTAATATTGATAAAATGAGCGCTTTATCAATATCGTTGAGTAAATTTGTATTTTATTCATATTAAATGAGAGTACAAAATTGTTTGACTTGTCAACGTTGAAGGGACATTTTCATATTTTGCCGGTAACTCGTAAATAGCAAGTAAGGGATTATCTTGATACTTAAGTAAGTCATGGTGCAGCCATTAATCTGAGGTGATATTACAGAAAAGTAAAGATGGGTCAGCCACAGGCGCCGGAATGAGAGACAGGCTGATTTAAAAAAAATCGTAAAACGTCAATTCTCTATTCCGCTTCTGATCACAGATTTCTTAGTAGAACAGTTTTCTGTAACCAATATTACCGGTGTGAGACTGCCTCTTTGGTCTAGTATATGTATTTGCTGTGCATGGGGTCTCGCGGTTCGATTCCCAGGTCGGCCGAAACCGCTTTGTGGGTTAAAAGAGACTTTTATAAAGCAGTCCGGAGTTTAAGGAAGTAAGTGATTGATTGTGGGAATAGACAATGCAGCTGCGTCTTCGAAAATTCTTGTGCATACTATATATCATGTGCGGAGCTAAGATCTCCATAGACACAAGGGCCCCCATAGCCGACAATCTGTCTGAATGTTAGTGTTTTGATTTAATAATTATCCATTTTAATGATTAAAAAATAAAAAATGTACCCCAATGTTTTTGCAAATTTTTGTCAAATGCCAATAATTGTTCTTTGTACTTTGTACTTTAGATCACCATATTTATCTGTTATTCTTTAACTAAACCGACGTAAGAATAATCAATTCAAGCTAACATACCTACTAAAGCCTACTCGAATTAGAGGCTCTCGAATATTCTAGAATGGGTCCGCTAGAACATCAACAATTTGATTGCAGGCAAACATTCAGTACCTACAGACATGATCTAGCTTTGAACAGCAGAGTATGTAAACTTGCCAAATTCGGTCCATGTTTTAGTAACTAAACAGTTCATTAGAGTAGGAAGGTCATACTCAATTCTAAAATAGAAATAATAATTATGTACATACGCCAGCACATCAGGCTGTCCGAAACTGTCAAATTTTCCCATTCAACTTAGAACCATGATGCTTAAGCGATAAGGTTGAAAATCTATTAAGAAAATTTGATTGACTGTAGTAGCCTGATGTGCTGGCGTCCACACGAGCAGGTTTTTGTAAAGTTTTTGTTACAGTAATAGACAAATAATCTGCAATATAATAATATTGCGACTATAAAATATGATGTAGGCTATCCTATCTTTCAAGGTGGATCAAACTGCACACGGTATGCAAAGATTAAAATCGGTTAAGTATTTTAGAAGTCCATCGCGCACAAACAACGAGACACGTAGTTTATATTTATTATTAACAAGATGCTACGGCATTTTAAAATAATTGAAAACTGTGTGAGAAATTACAGTTACACTCCAACCATTTCATGAGAACCGATCAGTTTACCGATGTTTTATCAACAAAAGATACAGAAGCAAACGAGACTTCCATGGAATAAAAAAAAACAAGTCATAGTCAAATGCTTACGTGAAAGAAATACAGTGAAATATTTTTCAAAGTCATATTGGGTTGACCTATTTCATACATATCAATCATTTTTTTTTCGAATTAATTCGGCCTGTTTAGCAAGAAATTTAAGCATAACTGTAATCATAAATCTTCTATAACAACGTAAAAGGTATTCAATTACTCAGACCAAAAAGCTATGACGATGTTCTCCATAACCTCATCTGCATAGCCTTTTCCCAAGCTGCGTTGGGATCAGTTTCCAGTCTCAATCGCATACAGCTGAGTACCAGTGTACCAACCCAGTTACCTGGGCAACACAGTACCCCGTGGCAAAACTGGTTGCAAAAATTTCTGGCTTCTGACTGCCCGTAAGGACTGCCAAAGACGTACAAATGACAGCCATGACAATACGGTCACCCATCCACGGATCGACCACGACAAGCATTGCTTAACCTTATGATCGATCGACCCGTTGTGCTGTTAGCTACGAGCTCTTCATAAGGTTTTCCATAAGCTACATTATATTAATTACCAGACCCAAAAACCCTATCATTTTTAGTAAAGGACACACTACTTACCTACACAGAATTATTACACGGATTTATGAAGATTAAATTCCGGAATTTTACGGTCTTTTTCATGCACATTCGTCACGGTTTTACAAAATCGTATCTACAGTTACTACAGTTAACGAGATAGAGTTTCCATTGTCAACAAATTCTGGATAGGAATTTTACTAAAGTTACGTCATTCGCGTTTTGAACTAAACCATTTACATCGCTTTTATATAGGTGGGTCTAACAAAACTAGTGCACTATATTTTTACAGGTCATCTAGTACATGCTAAGGATCATTTTAACCACAAAAAAGTTGAATGGCCTAGGGGTCAACGATCGAGCGCCTTCATAGAGACCGGGGTGAGGCGTACAATTTGGTGATTGTGATTATAAATACTATAAAATATGTTCTTGTTTTCATGACTTTTTTTGTGGTAAACATGATCCTTACCATGTTTTACATGACCGATAAAAATATGGTGCACTAGTATTGTTAGACCTTATTAATGTAGTTTCAACCACTTCCTGAAGAAACTACTTCCCGTACCAGCAGGCATGGCGATTTTATATCTATTCTGTCAAGAAAAGACAAAGCTCTTTCTGTCAATGTCAACATGCCTTCTGCCCGAGCATGGCACGACCTGTCAACTCGCATAGAATCACTTGTAGCCTTATGTCAATCGAAGAAAAGAAAAATTACTTCAAAAAATGTCAAAAGAAATCTTACGTCAATCTGTCACTTCTCTGTCATTATATCCAATCTCCGGTAAACAAAACTTGTTTCTACGGTTGCCATGCTAAGCCTGCTGGATTAAATAGTCTATGTTATTTTGATGTTAAGCTTTGTTTCTAAGGTACACCAAAATCGGTTCTTTCTTTACAAACTTTCGCGTTTATAAATTAGTAGGATTCCTTAATACATAAAATTATTATATAGATACAGTTTCATCTTCGCATTAAAAACATTGTAATTAACGCATTCCACACAATAATAACAGAAATATTATACGTTGTATTGAAACAACCGTTTGTTGACAAACGACGAACGATATAATAAATACTAACAGAATAATACATATACCAATGTGTCATTTTCTCGATGAAATTCTTGCATGCATCTGAAACGAATAGATGCATCTTTTTTTGTAATGGCGTCTCTCGCAGTTCCGTATAGGAGGCTATCTTATTGCTTAACCGGCTTTTCTTGACGACCCCGTTAGCGCAATGGTAACCATGCCGGACCGCCGACCTGAGGGTTCCGGGTTCATGCTTTACACGAACAAAATTTTTTTATATGCTAGTCTATGATTATATAGTTCCCTATCCTTTTATTTTATTAAAAAACATGAAAGCTCCATGAATTCATTTCTACAAATCAATAAAGCTGAGAATTGAAGTTATTATTCAAGTACATATATGTACATTTAGCACTTATATTACAGACTAACTGACAAAAGAACGATATATTCAATACATTCTCACAAGATATACAACAAAAGATTTTTCTATGTTCATCCCCAAAGGGGTGAACAGGGATGGCGAAGTTAGTAAGTTCATTAGAAGGAAGAAGTTCCCAAATCCACGCGCTCCGAGTCCCAACGAAAACTAGTTTGAGAGCAATAAACAAGTATATATATGTACCTATATATATTCCTTTGGGTTTTTCTTTTTCTCAAATTCCCTTAAGAACCATCAATTTGATTCAAATAAATAATATGTACATTATTTGACGTAAGAGTTTGGTAGTATTTTTTAATCACAACAGTACAGACGCTGACAGTACAGTCTGTCAGATTTCCTTAATGGATTTTCAACTTTATCGCTGAAACATATGGTTCAAAGTTGATTGGGAAAATTTGACAGTTTCGAATAGCTTGATGTGCTGGCATCGATCGTTTTGACTCAAATGTAATAATCATACTCACAAAAACAATTTAGGCAAAAATTATAAATATTTATAATACAATATTTCGATAACTTACAATTTATAAATATCCAACGTCTGATGTGGTTATTTCTGCCGTAATAATGTAAAATTACACAATATAGTGTATTTTGTGACCGCAAACGCTAGCGATATGATCACCTGGGTCAAGTTATCCAGATATAAATAGGTACAGACGCCAGCACATCAGGCTACTACAATCGTCGAATTTCCTTAATATATTTTCAACTTTATCGCTGAAGCATAAAGTTCAAAGTTGATTGGGACAATTTGACAGTTTCGGGTAGCCTGATGTGCTGGCGTCTATACTTCACCGTGTTACTTCTATACGACGCTAAAAGCTAACCGATTTACTTTCCACCCGCAAGGACCAACTGAATGATAAAAAATCACTTTCCTTAATCTAGGGTTAATGAAGACAGATTCAGCGTACCGTGGACGAACTGGGAATACGGACAACAAAAAATTTGTTCCACGTGCCTTGGTACAGGTCAATTGAAAGAATGGAAGATGTGGGGTAGACCAACTCTCAGCATTTGAGGTAAATTATTAACAACTCTTTTCTTACTAGGTCTTAGTTATTTCGCTTAAGAGCGCGTATACCGAAAGTTGGTAACGTCGCAAATAGCTGTCAAATATTTACACGTTTTAATTAATTTGGCCAATTTACTATATGAAAATAAGACATATGGCTCTGTAGTGCACTAAAACATTGAATAGGTATTGCAATTAAAACACTAAATTTGATGTCTTAAACGTTTTAGCTGTAAAAAGGCAAATACGTTTTTTACATATAAAACTATATATTCGGTGTAACGATATTAATAATTGCATTCTCTATTAACTTTCTTAGTGCACTACAGAGGATTATTTTAAGTTTTCATAAAATTAATTAAAACATGTAAATATCTGACAGCTATTTGCGACGTTGCCAGCTTTTGGAACACGCGCCCTTGAATACAGGTCTCAACTGCAGTATTATCCACTAAGGTATTCATCAAAGTTCAGGCTTTTGACTGGTGACCGTGAAGTATCGTAAAATTTCAAAGCAATATCGGTCAGCTACGTATTTTCTAGTACCTATCGAAAATACTCAAATTCGCTGGTTAGATTTATAACGCATATAGGTAACTAATTCAAAGCAAATTCATCAAATATTACCAATTAATACAGGTGAAAAAGAAATACCACTAAAAAACTGTAATATTTCATGAAATCATGAAAATTTCTTACAATACGGGGGCAATGACTTCATAGGTTATGGACCCTTCAGAACTTAAAATAAAATTGCTGCCGTTGTCAAAAGTATTGTGTCCGCACCTTTAAAGCCTACGAAACAAACATTAAAGTAAAATGGATAATGAAGTTGTCGCTTTCCACATATTTACGTAGTTTTGGGGAAGTTGCAAAACAATATATTTTAAAATTTTAATATAACCTACATAATTATATTAAAGTTTCGGTTATGACAGGGCAATCTTTAATGTTGTAACAAACATAAAAATCAACTTCATCTTCAATCCTAACATGATCTAGAGTGACTATGATGTGTTAAAAAGAGGGGACTGTATTTTGTAAAATTTACTTTCAAAAGTCTCTAATTTACAGCCTGCTTTGAATAAATGCCTTTTCATTTTCTTTATAATCTATCCAGTGTGGTTACCACGAAACTAAAGAAACTCAAAGTCAGCACAATATCCTTTAAAAAACGCACTTTCGGACTACGATTGCATCTGCAGTGTCAACAGATTTTATTGCACTGGCCGTTGAACACAGAAGTGAACTCGAAATAGCTTTTTTGGAAACACTACAGTTACATACAGAATATGAGTCTGAAAAAGTGATTAGTTTGTGCAAAGCAGTGCTCACTGTTTTGTCATACATATGTATGTACGTATCTAATTGTTTTTTCAGGTTGATGAAAAACATAAATTATGTATGTTAGGGCCAGTTTCCACCACCTCCCGACCACCGTAGGCGCGATTCTATGGGCGGTGAGTTTGGGTAGCTCATCGTCCGTACGTCTAAGGATGACACGTTCTGTTCCACGCGCTCCTCGAAGGGATGTCAGCAACATGGGAGGGGCCCCTTTAGGGCCAGGGTCTGCTTGGGCTGGGGGTTGTTCGTAAGAGATACCGTGACCCTGGCACACAGGGACCTCCAGAAGGAACATAGTGGGTTTTAGTCAGTAAGAGTCTGACACTCCCTCCAGCTGCACCCTCAGCGGGAGGGGTCATTTGATGATTTCCCACGAAAAAAAAAGGGCCAGTTTCGCAATGTCCAAATAGCCAAAAAGGGAACAGAATTTGTATGAAATTGTCTACCAAACAAACTAAGAGCCAGTTTCACAGGTTGCTAATAAGTTCCAGATAGTTTATCTGGTTGATAGTGGCTATCCGTAACATGTGGCCCTAAATGAAACTTATTCGTAGGTTACGAAACAGACCCTTAGTATGGAAACACAATTAAATTATTTTATAGAAATTTTACAGATTGTAGTAGCTTGATGTGCTGACGACTGTACTTCTACCTGGCATTTTTCAGACCACACAATTTATTTGGACCTGTGAACACGCCAATGCAGCATTTTTTTTTCAGTTTAAGGTCAAGAATCTAATTAAAAGGAAAGGTTAATTAACATAGTATGTATATTTAGTACAAAGGTACCCAATTTAACATCAGAAGATGTTGAGGTAAATTGGATAGCACTTTAAGGAAAATTTTGGTCCGAACTCAACAAACAACGCCGTCCCTATATATGAATTTATTTTTGTTAAATTTGTAGACATTTAATAAAAACGTTTTAAGCTAGCTAACGTAGCATTTAAATCAAGATTATTTTAGCTATCCATACTTTCAATTTCAAGAGATTAAAATAATTCGTTCAACTGATACTATGAGTATGTTTCATAAAATCTATTTAATGTTGGGTTATATAATTATTGACATAGGTAAGTCATGAACATGAAAAAGTAAAAATTTCAAAAATTGGAAACTATGAAACTCATTTTTTAAGAGATATATTGCAATAAGACCTCCTTAGCGACTTTGACGAGTCTAAATTCCTTAAAATAATAAATAAATAAAATAAAAAAAAATATCTCAAGAGTCAAAGAGGTTTTGATTATGGAGATGTATGTTACTGTAGCCAACGATCAGATATGTATTGGTGGACTTAAAAGTTTTAAAGGATTCTCATCTACCTTTGAATTAATCTGTCGATAATGTCATATCGAGGTAAGCCTGGACCGTCAACCTGGTCTAAATTGACCGTCCTCCAGATGTACTCAACCTTCAATGGTAAATAAAGTGATAACACTGAAATTAAAACGTGTATTTATAAAATAAAATAGCAGTACAAGAATACTGCCCTGATAACAAAGAATGCAGTAATCGACATTTTTGAGATTTTCACTTTTTTCCAGAAATGGTATCCCAAGAGGTTCATGTACATGAAAAAAAAATATTTTCATTAAAAAAATCACTCGAAGTATGTTTTTTATGTAATGATTTTCGCCGTACTTGCATAAAAACTGCTTCAATGATAAGAAAAATCGCAGTATTAAACATGGCCTAAGAAAGAATGCAGTACTTGCAAGAATACCCTAAAACAGAATGCAGTAATATCCACTACTTCATCATTTTGTTTTAAATTCAATGGACAAATTGCTAAATTAAAACGCAGTACTCTTCACATTACTGCATTTAAGTGTAGTAAACTTAGTTCCGAGCATAATAATAATGGCAATAATTACTAAAAAATAATGCAGTAATCGACTTGTGCTAAGACATAATGCAGTAATACGCGCAAGTGCTGCATTTAGTTTTAGTATCCTGTGACTCGAAAACGACCTGATACTAAATCGAAACGCAGTAATACGTATTATAATTGCATATGTTAGTAAATTAAATAAGGGAAAATTATATTGTAAAAGCTTGATTTTTTTCCCAATTTTTAGATATATATTATGACCAATAAAATACGAACATCTTGCTCAGATGATATGAAATATGTTTTTTGCGTTTATCTCGTAACCGCCATTTTGCGATTACTGCATTCTTAGTTATGACGGCAGAATACCTATTTAAGAAAACAGCAATAAATATAATACGGTAGGCGACAACTAGTCAAATTCAATACTTTTATTGAACTGTCAAAACGGTTTCTTTATATGCAACTAGCTGTCCCCAGCGGTTTCACCCGCATCTTTGGTTACTGCTCCGCTGTCCGCCGTGTCTTAGCGTGATGGTATATAGCCTATAGCCTTCCTCGATAAATGGGCTATCTAACACTGAAATAATTTTTCAAATCGAACCAGTAGTTTCGGAGATTAGCGCGTTCAAACAAACAAACAAGCAAACAAACTCTTCAGCTTTATAATATTAGTATAGATTTGTATGAAAACACAAACTATGATTCTCATCATGAAACTCAAATTCACATATTATGAAAACAATGTTCGGTTCAAAACGACAAATTAAACTGACATTAAGATGCTTTAAAAAATGAATATGACAAAGTGTTTTATTTTTGACCTAATCACCATCTATACATATTGAGCGTTATCCTTTTCCTGATCATTTAAATACAACTGACGAGTCACAATACTAAATTAAAACTAATCAACGCAATTTTAATCAATCAAATTGAAAGACATTGGTAATTACAAATCGGTAGCCATCTTGTTTGTAGCCGCAATGCGATTGAATACGACTGTCCTGATTACAGACTATAATCCGACCAGGGTAACGTTAATTGATAGATATTCTCTCACCAATAAATCAAGATTGAAGTTTAAATTGGTTTTCACGGTACAAAGAATCGTAATTTCTTAGCAGAACGTGCTGAAGGTAAGAGTAAATTAATACGTAGTTGCCGGGTTACCTGAAGCTAAAACCCATCTGTTTCCTTCTTGAGCCATTCATGTCACATAGATGGGATATGACCCCTGATATGACTTATTGTAGGTACAAACGCCAGCATATCAAGCTACCAAACGGACCATATGGTTCAAAGTTAATTGGGAAAATTTCGCTCCAGCGATAAAGTTGAAAATCTTTTAAAGAAATTTTACAGAATGTAGTAGCTTGATGTGCTGGCGTCTGTACATTTCCTTTTCTTCTTCACAAAAATAGCACAGAGCACTAAAATTACCTACTTTATCAACACAGCATGGCTCCGATTTTACCAAGGGAGGTTATTTATTTATTCACATTTCACCATACCACATTTTACCACATTTCATTTGTTAAATGTTCTTACAAGTCTCGCTTGCTCTCTTACATTTAAATGTAAGTAAGAAACGGATAACCCTTTTTACAAAACTAACGGGGTGCTTTTTCCTGCCTGGACTGCGGGATGTTCAGATCAAGATACCGTGGCCCTGGCACATATTGACCTCTAGAAGGAACATAGTCAGCAAGAGTCTGACACTCCCTCCAGCTGCACCCTCAGCGGGATGATTTCCCATGGATTCATTTGATGATTTCCCACGAAATGGTTAGGTACTTATTCTTTGGTACGTAAAATCCATACATAAAAGAAAATTAACTAAAGACTGTTCAAAGGTCAAAAGTCAATTAGAAACGCTAAGATCCACTTCATTATAATAAAAGTACGTAACTCTTGGCAAGAAAAATCTCAAAACTGCTTTAAACCCGCGAGAACGGGTCTGTTTTCTTATAAAATACTAAGCGAACTGTAACACTAGCTAGCGCCAGCGTTTTTACCCGCTTCCTAATGGAACTAATACCCTCACTCGAATAACAAGCAGCCTATATGTTATTCTAATGTATAAGACATATTACGGCCAATTTTCATCATAATCCGTTAAGCCATTTGGTCGTGAAAAAATAACAAACATGCACTCACTTACAAACGTTCGCCTTATAATACGAGTATTAGGGCCAGTTTCACGGTTACGGATAGCCACTATCTACTAGATAAATTCAAAAATGGAAAAGAATTTGTATCAAATTATCTGCAAGAAGGATTGAGCGATAATCACCACGCTCAATGTGGGTTGGTATGATACAATGTTGGCCCTTAGTATGATATAATTTTATAATTTAGTCATTTAAAAATCGGAGCAGAAATAATGTGAGCTTTTCTACGTATATGACCAAAAAAAAATAAGTGTCAAAAGCGTCATATCATAGTCATTTTGTTTTAAAATCACGTTTAAGTCGCATTATTACAGTAATGTTTGCTAAACACTTTTTGATCATAAATCGATAAAGTAAGTTTTTCTATTAAATCGATAAATATTAGTTATTCGTTTAAAAAACAGGCTTTGAAGTTATACAAATATTTATGATCATTAGAAGTCTATTACCGAACTGGGGTTCTGTAAAATTTTAGCAAAGAAAAAATGTGTAAAAGAACTATAATCAAGAATATGTTTTGGAAAGACGATAGTTATAATAATAGTTGTTAAAGTTTTTTTTCAAAAACGGCTATTGGTTACTGCATAAAAATAATTTCTTTTATGTAGAAGGCCTATCTTATCCAAAGCGATCGGATACATATACATCAATGTACCTTAATGAAAAATTCGCCTTTCGTTACAAAACCTAGACAAATTTACGTATTACCTACTTTTATTTGCCTATAAGTGGCCAATTATTACTTAGTACTTTTTTCATGACTTGGTTTTGCGAAAATTACCATTTTCATGATACCCTCAACACGTTGATTCCCTTGTTTGTTTTAGTTACAATTTTTTAAATTACAGACCTCAGCCCATTGCATCTAAGTACCCACATATTTAACCTACAGTATAAAAACCAGAATATATTAAAAATATATAAAAATTTAAATTATTGTTCCAAAGAATTAATAGTTTATCTATACATTAAAATGTACAGCCTAAACACAAAATATTTGTGACAGATAAAATATATTCAACTATCAACATAGGTTTTAGTAAAATAAATGTAGGTATTTGGCGTCCTATGGCATCGCTATGCGCTTGGCTTGTAGGTAATGGAAGGATCGGATAGTTTCCTTTCAATTAAACACTCCCTACTGGCCGTAAAAATCATTCATCCCCCACAATTAAAAGAAACATCTTACTTAATGAGGTTAAAGATAATTTCGTCATGAATAAGGCACTAATTAAGATAAAAATATTATTTTTGAATAAATCAAAAAAGTTATATTGTTCAACAGTTTTGATGACTTAACCACTATTGTAAAAACTTTCAAAAGTATACACTTACCTAATAAAAAATATAGAGATCGCTCCAACGAAAAAAAAACCGCAAAACAAAAAATAAAACTTTGTTTTAACCGAAACCAACACTCAATAAATAATTAAAACTTGCCAGAAATTGAAAAAAAATACACGTAGTACACTTTTACACTAGTAACTGGCCACACAGCCGCGCGAACTTAACAATTTGAATTCAAATTAGTTCGGAATTCGAAAAGCGCGGGAAATTGTCCCCGGGCGTGCGTTCAGAAGAAAATTTGAGTCGAACTGAAGGGCGGCGCTTCTGAATGGACGCATCGTCGCGACCACGCTCATGCGCTCTCATGTTAGCTACAGCGAATGTTTTTCCAGCGGACTTTAAGCTTTTCACGCTTTTGCTGGAAAATATATTTTCGTCTTTAAGTGCACTGGGCGCCCGGGGGTTTGTTCTAAAAGCGAGGAAAATTTTGTACGCTCCATCGTAAGGTAGCAGCGACGGATCTAATAAAGGCAAACTTGTAATCTCTTGCCTACTGTTATTATATCTCCATTCACCCATTCTTATGTGAATAAATGTTATAGCGAATTTTGCACTTTGTATTACGAGTATGCTGTTATAATTCGCTCTTTGTAAGAAAACTCGTGTTAAAACAAGCTACAATCTCGATGCCACTTTGTTTTTGTATAAAGTTGGAATTCTTGTTGATACACGAATTCGATGCGCTTGGTGCAATTTCCTGGAAGTTCCTCAAAATGAACAGTCAATTTATTAATTTAAAAATAATGATGTGTTTTCATTCAACTTGTCTTTTTTAGCATAGATTTATAAGTATAAATCAAATTTTGTTATAATATCGAATCGGTTGGCAAAGAAAATGGAATCAGAGTTACCGATGTTAAGCTGGCCGCCCTCGCACTATCGCCATTTTGTTTTTTTTTTTTATTTCATGCCTCTGACCATATGCCTCTGACATAATGTTTTGTTTTTAAATTCAATGATTACCTTACTTATTACTAATTTTAGTAACAATTAAAGAATTTTTAAAATATGACTATTATGCTATAGGTAGGTAGGTAGGTAGGTACTTCGTACAAATATTGGTTTTAATATAATTTAAACCTTCTTGCCAGCAGTACGCTTGGTACCTAAAGAAAAATATGATTAACCGTCCGGGAAATCATTTTATCACGGAAGAGTTACCTATAACTGTCCATAAAGTCTGATAATTTTAAAAATATTTAATCTATAGTTTTATGACTATGTCTGACTAGGTCATATACTAACATGTATTTTCTTCCAATGAAGTTAGACTTAGTAATTACAGGCAGTAATTTCGTAATCCTAAAAGATCTTAATCCGAAACTCGAACCCATAACATTGGCCTTCCAAAAACTGACAGGCCTAATTACTTTCGCTGGGGATAAGATAAATCGTCTTACTGTCAGCTTAGGACACGTAATTAAACCTTTTTCAAGAAGGTGTTTAGGTTCGCAAACCCGTAACTTGGACCTACGTTTATCGGGCAAACGAATTTGAAATAACTGACTTTGGAAGTTCTTGACTATCAAATAGGTATATTTGTCTTGGTCCAATATAATTTAATCAGTTGACAACGTCATTACATTTACGATAAACACCAAGATTTAATCAAATATGGAAGACACTGGCAAGCTTCATACGCGTCCCGTGGGTACAACTTCGCGCATCTGGATAAAAAGTAGTATAGTCTTCCTTGATCAATGTCTATGTAATAATGATTGAATTGTTTTCTCAAATCGAACCTGTAGTTCCTGTGATTAGCGTGTTCAAGCAAACATAAAAACTTTTTAGCTTTCAGCTCAAGCTATAGGTACAGGGTGTAACGGAAAGGGGGTATACATACGAAGGGAGGTCAATGTACTCGTAAAACTGAACAACTTTCGATAGAAAAAATACGAAATTCGATAAAAAAATGTATTAGCCTAAATATTGTAAAGAGAATCGCAATATTTTTTTATCGAATTTCATATTTTTTTCTGTTGAAAGTTGTTCAGTTTTACGAGTACATTGAACTCAATCCGGATGTATACCCCCTTTCTTTTACACCCTGTATAGAAACCTAGAACAGAAGTATCAATCTAAATCAAAATTGCTGCATTATATTATCATGGAAAATTGAGTTGCAATCATTACCTAAATGCGTAAGAAGGCAAGAAAAGGCTAACTTGGACCATGATATTTAGTCTACGACTACCCTATGTGAAAATGAAAATATTCCTACGATGTTTTAGTGAGCTGCGCTGACCGGGCCGTGAAAATGGGACAGTTTTTGCGTCAAATAGTGATGTAGGGATCGGATACGATAATCCGGTTGACCTGTAAACGTACGCGTACCTTTGTTTGAACTTTTTATTTTTGTTTTTGTGTGTTTTGATTGTTGATTTGTATTTTTTTAGTTCGTGATAGATCGTTGCTTTGCATCGCACTGAATCGATTAATCCACTGGACGCGAATTTATTAACTTTGGTTCGATTCCCATTTCAAGCTGATGTTGGTTTGTAGGATTTTTTTAGAAAAAAAAAACAATAGCTACCCCTTGCTCCTCAGCTTCTTGTGACTGCCTGATGTCTCAAGTCACACATACACACGGAACAGAGAATTACAGACTTTAATTCTCTGTTCCGTGCACATACAGACAAAAAACCACACCGCGGTTAATCTCAGAATCTTTGCGGCCAAACATTTTTGTAACAATTCCAAACGAATGAAAGGATTGTTATACTATTTAGTATGAGGATAGATGGAACCGTGGCGACTACCATATTTTTGTCATTCTGGAGCGTACGTATTTCATATGGGACATGGATTAAGTCCCGTCAAACTATAGAATAACGTACACTTAAACGAGCAATATTTACAATAGCTAAAAATACTATAGGTTTATTAATAAAGACAGCTAAAAATATTGTTTTAATAATAGAATGGAGCGATAATAGACTGCAAAGATAATGCACGTTCGTCTACTGTCTTGTTACTCTCGGCTGATCAAGATAGTGGCCACTAGCCGAACTATACCTTAGCCAAGAAAAGAGCTCTAGTAGTATACTTAAAGTAGGAATGAATATATTAGATTGTACTCTGTGATGCAGTCTTAAAACCACCATTCATACTATGCTAATAGAAACACTTTTTTCATTAAAAAAAGTTTTCTTTGTTTAACTTCCTCCCATCTCACGAACTTCAATTGGCTGTGTTCATAAATAATTCTCCCTTTTCGGATATTTATCAATTGTTTATTTCATACCATCATCTTATAAATAAATGTAACAAAATAAATACAAACAGGTATTAAAAGGCCGTTTTCCATTTGTAACATATCAATTTAATATGATTTCTATAAACATTACCTATTGTATAATTTATAAACCGAAATCTTACACTGAACATAATGCAACTGTCTCGTATAAAATGCTTTTGTGACTTTAGCGGGATGAAGGTATAAAAAAACTTTATAGTCTGTGGTTGGTTTATTAAAAATGTGTATCCGATCGCCGGACTTCGAAGGAGGTCGGAGTTTGCACGCCGACCTCTAACGTTTGAGCGGAATGGTGACTACTCGATGACCGTTTGTTCCTCTTTCACGAAAAATTCTACTACCTCCTCTACCGTCGTTGTTGTGTCGGTGTCAATACCGTCAGTGTCAACATCTGTGGGACAGAAAATAATATTAGACAATCGTTTCTGAACTAACTATTAACATAACGTACTGCTTTACATAATTATCTAGACTTAGTCCTAGTGAGATAAACAATTTAGTGATGCTAAGATACATTCCTTGTATCATCTAAAGGCTTACACACTACACTTCGATATTAAGCTATCCAAATACGTTATATAGTACAATCATGTAAATTACATGTTACAAGCTTTTAATTTCATTGCGACAACTTCCATTACACTTTCCACCCATGTAAAGAATAACAAAAGAACTACAATGATAAATAAGATTAACTCTACAAGTAGGCTCTTCTCTTCAGCACAAAAATGTTAGTAATATTCCGCCTAAAGATATAAACACGCAATACGTACAATTCCTGAGCTCGAGCCGGCGCGGCTTCTGCTCGTTCCACTCCTGCAACTTGGCCTCGCGGTACTCCATGTGCTTCTTCATCTGCTCAGTACGCTTGGCTACCAATTCCTATAACGAAAAAATAATTTAAAGCTCCAATTAAAGTACAAAATTACAGGCAACTTGCAAGATCAAACATTGTACATGTTTTTTATAGTCATCATCAGCTTTTTAAGTCCCTCTGCTGGGCACCGGCATCCTGTTAATCACCATTCTTGCTCAATGCGGGTTGCTGATCCTTCATAAGTCATTGGTAGTTGCCTGAGCTGGAATCGACGATGCACACTCATACTTGAGAGGCTTTAACATGCTTTAACCACTAAGCCACCATGACTTCGTTTTTTATAGTAATTTACAACTTTATAAATTTGACAACAGCTTACAAACTTAATGATTCGAATTTGGCTCCCAATCACTTCCAACATAAACAAAACATCTTGCAATTTCGAAAAAATCTTAAAAATCACCACTAAAAGTTCATGCTTTTCTTTGAATGATGATCTTTAGCTGTTTTCTTTTTCCATACAGTCAACTCTCATGTTAAAGTTTACCAATAAAAAAATTATATTACGACGGCCTTACCTTGCTAGCTTTGCTACTGCGCATGCGGTCCTTAGACTCGAACTGTGAGTAATATTTCTTAAGGTTCTTCTTGATGTCCTTCTGTTGTTTCTCGGACAACAACGTCGGAGGCCTAGGCCGCCAGTTGAATTGCGCGAAACCTTCCTTCATTACTCTGTAGTAACAAGAGATGGCTTAGCTTTATTAAATTGAATGTGAAGTCACTTGTATCATCATCTGCCTAGCCTTTTGTGGGGTCGGCTCCCAGTCTTAAACAGATGTAGCTGAGTACCAGTGTTTTATGTAGAGCTATCTGACCTCCTCAACCTAGTTATCTGGGCAACCCAATACGCCTTGGTAAGACTGGTTATCAGACTTTCTGGCTTCTGACTGACCCATAACTGCCAAAGATGTACAAATGACAGCCGTGACCCATCAATTTAGCGTGCGTTCGAAACACTGAGAAACTCGTCATGACAAGATCAAGTCCATCCATAGACCGACCGCGCTTTGCTTAACCTCCTCCCGTCACACGTCATAAGAAATTTTAGATTCATAAAAGCATGTATGAAAAATATAACAGTTTATTGATGTGACGATATGAATGATTCCTACCTTCTTAATATCTTGCCCTGGAATGACCAGATGTAGTAACCAGTATCGATCTTGCTCTTGAGCGAGGACACGCCGGTCACCACGAAGCGTCCGGTTGGATCCCACTCAATGCCAGACATCTGTGAAAAAAAAAACATTATTTAGTAAAACAGTTTATATTACACTAGACTAGAAATCTAAAGTGGTTTTGACACAAAGGATAGTACTGGCAAATAAGAAGTACATATAACTCTTGCCAAACTTAATGGCGGCTCTCAATGTCGCTCGAGGATTAAGGACACCATGCTGTGCTCGGAAGTTAATTGAGATCCGCCATAAAGTTTGGCGCGAACCGTAATAATACATACCTGGTAATGGTCGGAAACATTCATGATAGTGAAATCATTAGTGTCCAAGAACTCCAGAGCACCACCAGTCAGCCCAAGGTTAGCCAACACAATGAACTGTCCCGACGGAGACCAGAACAAGTGATTGAAGGGCTGCCTCTCGAACTTCTTCAACAAAGTCGGGGCCTGACCAGTGTTCACTTGGTAGAAACTAATGCAGATGTTAGCTGGGTCACCGTGGATGATCGCGAACTTAGAACCGACGGGTTCCCACGCAAACGCTTGAATGGGTTCCTTAATTTCTACGGAGTCAACAGGAATCTCCTTCTCCCTCATATGGAATATTTCAAAGTTGTAGTACATTCCGGAATACTTGATTTCATTTTTGTCTTTCTTGACTTTGGAGTAACGGTCTACTTTGACACAGAGGTAGTCTCCGCTCTTCTGCCAGTGGATCTTACAGTCAGCGACGGAGAACAAGTTCTTGGAACGTATTTCGGTACGGTTGGGGAGTTCGAGGAGGGTAACTCTTGCGGGTACATCCTTGTCTTCCGCCACCCAATACGCTACGATGTTGTCAGTCGGCGACCAGCTGAAGTCTCTGTGAATTTTATTAGAGAATAAGTTATCAACAAAGAAAAAAAAGGTAATAAAAAAGGCATAATCATGCCCATAAAACCAAAGAAATTGATAAATATTTTCCGCAAAATATAATATAAAAAGAAGTTTCACTTTTTTTATAGCTTTTGCTATTTCACATTAGTGTTTGTATAAGTGAAACTAATTAAATAATGCCATGGATATTGAATAATTGGCGTTATTAATCAGCGTTAATACGGCACGCCGTAAAGATTAAAACAGCATTCCGAAGTTGTACATTAATGACTTACAAATCAAACAGAACACTATATGGTAACTACAGTCTTAGAAAAAAAAAACTACAAATTGTCACCTCTACGATAATTTAAAAGGCAGCTCCATAAACTTCGCAAGAGTTACCGTGGCCCTGGCACACAGGGAGCTCCCGAAGGAACATAGAGGGTTTTAGTCAGTAAGAGTCTGACACTCCCTCCAGCCGCACCCTCAGCGGGGTCATTTGATGATTTCCCACGAAAAAAAAAGCTCCAAAAACTTCCCACAGTCACAATACTCATAACATGTCTTACCTAATTCCAGGTATCTTAATAGATTTCTTGTCCAGCAGACCAAAGCTCGGGGTCTCGTACACGGAGAGTACATCCTGGCCGAGCCTCGCGAAGTACCGGTCGTCCTTGCTCCAACGGAACACTGGCCACGTCACGTATTCATCCGGAGGAGGGAAACTACGCTTCTCTTGACCCGTCCTTTGTGGAAAATCAAGTTTATTCAACAATAAGTTCGAATGTACGTGAAATTCACACACATCTAGATTATAAGCTAATATTAACCATGTGTAGTGCACAATTGTTGGTTTTCCTTAATAAAAAATAGTAGTTTCTTTTATACTTGAGTAAGTGTTATTTTGTATGCGAAGCTAGACGTCTCGCTAAATGTATTAAGTCTTGTTTATATCCTAAACAAGCTTCAGCAAGCGCTTTCGCCCGCGTCCTGTGGGAACTACTCCGCGCACCCGGATATGAAGAAGCCTTACTCGAGCTACCTAATACTAAAACAATTTTTGAAATCGATCCAATTCCTGAGATTAAATCATCTAAGCTAACAAACTCTTCAGTCTAAAAAGCTTATGATGGAAGTCACGACGAACGGGAAATTCAAATATAAAATGTTTTTTTAATGTTTTGCTCAAGTCAACTACAGATATGAGACTTGAACTATCATTCGCGCCAATAATAAATAACTCAAAACAATTTTTGACGTAGGTATTTGTTTAACTCAGAAAGTTCTTTGTAAAAAAAAAAAACAAAACTAAACTTCATACTTAGAAAATCTTCTAAATGGTTTTAAAAAGAAAGTCACACAAAGCTTTTTGTCTATATGCAAATCTTTAATACCAGTTAGTATTCTAACTGTCTGATGTCTAAGTCGCGCGTCGCATGCTTAATAGCAAACCTGTTTACGTGACTTGGAACAATTCACCAAAATGCTCCATTCACACATTAGAGTGTATTTGGTTGTTTTTCCATATCAACAATACATTTCATTTAAATTGGTTTGAAGATTCTTCCTGAATGGAGTTATAAAAAGTCTTTCCCACATTATCACCTATCTCCAGAGGTAAATATTATAAATGTGAAGTTTTATAGGTATGTATGCTGCTCTTTCACATAAAAAATACTGAATGGATTTTAATGAAATGCTAGTGACGTACGATGTGACACGGATGATCAAAACGGATGGCTACAAAGATTACAACCACCTCTAAACTTTCCTTGATTCAAAACCTAACATTGTTATTCTTTGGAACATGACTGTCAAATTTCAATTGCTCAATATTGTGTAATCAAGCAGCAGACAACTAATTAAGGGCAATATTGTTACTAAAGACTAAGATACTCGAAAGCTAAATATAAATAATCTCACTAACCTGATATCCCAAATAATGAGCTTCTTATCTTCACCCCTGTCACCAGTAGGTGAGAATGTAACTACATAGTTTTCACATGGTGAGAAGGAGATGAACCGAGCTTCCGGGTGGAAGAACTTCTGGAACTGGGAGAACTTGGGGCCAGCCCATAGGGCCACGCCCCTCCAGTGGAACGTTGCTAGGTAGGTACCCAGCGGTGACCACACTGCATAGGTCTCCGTCCAGTTCTTAGGGAGTGGAGAAAAGTAATGATTAACTTTTAATGTTGTGACATCAAAGTGTGTTTAAATATAAACTTGAGCTTCTGCTTTCAAATGTTTGTTTGTAATAACAACAACTTGATAAATATAATTTACAGTTCTATGAAATAACATTCATTACAAGAAGAGAATGCTTCAGAACTAATTGCTTACAAAAAAGTTTGAAAACATAACTAAAACAATATAAAATTGATATGATATAAAATTGAGAGTCAAATTTAAACACTAAAGAAATGCACTATCGTCATAAAATAATCCTAATTAAAATGCAAAAAAATCTTTTTACAATTTAAATTAAATCTTACCGGTCTCTCCTGCATAAGTGTAGGCTCAGGCAGGGCATTCTGCCAAACCTGGAGAGCAACACCAGTGCCAATACCGACCAGGAACTGGTCGTACGCATCCGGGTCCATCAAGTACCATTGTAAGTCCGACTGGACCTTGAATGGCTGAGGTGCTGGAGGCTCCCATTCTTTAGGGATATCTGAATATCTGATCAAACAAATGTTGTTGTTTAATAACTTGTATTGGCATGTTGCGACAAGCTTTGTAAACTGACTTCTAAACTTTTAGAGGAAATTGTTGATATTCTGTTAAGCATTTAAGTATCTATTTACAGCATAAAGAAAATGACTAAGTAAGTGACAAATGCTACTTATTATCATGAATATGTTTTAAAGTATTTCAATAGAAGTTCACATTTAGTTTTCATGTTATGATTGTAACGTCATCTAGTGCAACCAGGAACACTAATTCTATACAATTAATACTTCCCAATGCCGAAGATAAAACTATAAAAGAGCTCAATGAACTTTGTATGATAACCTTGAACAATTAGCACTTGGGAAGTTTAAAACAATTAAAAAGACCACTTACTTCTTAAAATCAGTGAACAAATTCACCAAGAATGTGTGCTGCTTATCTAATTTACAGTTATTTGTTGCCTTTACGGCTTCGGCGGCGTTCTGAGGGTTGCTGTACTCCAGGAAAATGTAACCAGTGGTCATTCCATTCTCGCTGGTTGGGTAATACTCGTTGACGATCTTGCCGAACTTGCTGAATATCTTGTTTATGACGCTCTGAAGCTTCTCCAGGCGCTCGGGCCCGACCTGCGGACACCCGTCGACCACGACCACGTTCTCATAACTGTCAGATTCCTTCGGTTTCTGCTCTAAAAGGTCGGCCAGCAACTCTGCAACGTCAAAGTTAGGTTAGGTTTTTATTACTTTTGATACACTGTTAAACTCACTTATAAAGTTCAAGATTTAATACAATCGCACTCCCTAACACACACTAAGCCTCACAATAACGTTAAAAATAGTAACAACATGAATGAAAACTTGTAAAATGCGTGGGTGACGCATATGGCCGGTCAAACTTGTCACAGAAAATTGCCCACCTTCATCGGGAATATCGTCAACGAAACCCTCTGGATCCTCGAAATCGGGCTCCTCGTCAAAATTGGGCTCCTCATTATCACTATGAGGTGTTTGGTTCACTTTTTCGTCGCCTTTTTTCTTAGCCATTTTGACGATTTAACGTGTGTAACAGGAAGACACGCCATTAGTGACTGAGCATAGAGCACAATTTTTTGACTTTCACTCAAAATGGTGAAGTTACGTTTTGTTATCACTTGACAAGTTGCAAGAAATATATGACTTTAAATCTATAATAAACTTTAGTCAAAGAAGTGTAAAATAATTCAAGTGAAAAATTCAGTGAAAAATATTTCAATGTTATTTAATTACTTGCAATACATAATTTTACAAATGGAACCCTCCTAACACTCGACTATGACATTCCATTAAAAACATCGGTCCATGTAATAAAACGTTGATTCATAGACAATTTTAAGCATGGCGGGTAAATCAAAGTTTTAAAGTTGTGAGTTAAAGTTAAAGGGAAAACAAGTAAACATAATTTCGCCACCAAAACTACAAGTAAAAACGAAATGCAGATTTCAAACCAACACTGTATTATTGTTCAGGGTGTTTTATCTATAGATCGCTTGTTTGGTATTTTTAGTAAAAAAAATAAAGTGCATCGTTTATATTTTTACATTATATTTAGTATTTTCATATATTATTGTCCATAGTTATACAAAATAGCAAAAAGCTAGTGCCTTAATAGTAAAAAATAAGATCTAATACTTCCCTGAACTATAAAATAGGACAATGAGGTATGGTAATTATATCTACCTATCTATTAAAAGCCCTAAAAGCCCTAATTAAACCCATCACTTATGCAGTCTTTATGAAAATTAATAGGTAAGTTTTGTATTGTATTACCGCGGCAAAGACCACCTTCAATTTTCATAAGCCAGCCAATGTTTTTAAATTACCTGTGCTATACGACACGCATCTCATTCTCACAGATGAGGTGGCATTTATGCGGCGGACGGGTCACCGCACATGAAAATTGAGGTCGCACCGCATGCATCGCTTGTAGTTGCACTATACGTACTTATATGTGTATGTATGGCTTAGAGCATTTAACCAACGGTAGACGTTTTCATTAACGTGCTTTCTCTCACCAAAGGTACGATATCGGAGATCATACCTTTTTTGTACGTGAAGTTATGATTGTTTTTGATAATTTGTCGTGTGTATGCTTCGATATTGATGTGATCGAAAATGCATGAGTGGGCGGACTTTTTCACATAGAGATTTGTAATCATAGCAGCTCCGGTTGTTTTAATGCTCTAAAACGTAGAGGTACATTTGTTACAGTAAACGCGAAGGTATGCGAAGCAGACGCGTTTCCTCCGATTAACCATTTATGTCTTGTCTAGTTAATAATGTTCTGATTTTTGGCGACTAAGCAATAAATATACTATGTTGTATTGATGTATTAATAAATCACGTTTTTGTAAACTATAGTTGATGTTTGATATTTAATAATGCTGTTCGATTCATTTGTCAGAGAAAAGCATCCACGTGGCATTTTGGGTTTGTACATAAAACTGCGAATCGCCGCGATGCGGAATTGGAACGCAAAACTACGCGATTTTTTGCGATGCAATTTCGTGTAGCATGGGCTTCCATCCTAATGATTTTGATAACCATTCCTTCTACGTCTTAACCTTGTAGAGTATACTTCATAATAATATCAAATTGTTTAGTATCACCTTTATCATTGATCAGAAGATAAAGAAAATACGAAGAAGGTTTTCAACAAGTAAGAGGTGTGACGTGACGTCGATGCGACTTCTCATCGCATTTTTGTACAAGCCCTTCAACCCAAATCGCAATTCCTTACTTTCTAAGTTTACTAGCCTGACTAAGCAGCTACACGAAAAGTCATAAGCCAGACATATAACTTCTTATTAGCTGGGCTATATGTAGTTGGTAATAATACACTCAAGCCAATACCTGCCGAAAGTACCGTTATTCTTGAATGACAAGTCGCCATTACACATATCAACTAACCAAACCGGCATTTTTGTCAGTCCCGTACAATGTGTGGTAATCAAAACGCTGAAGCTGTCGACATTATCCGCAATCTACGAGTACCTTCCTCTTGATTATGTTATTGTTAAATCCGAAGTTGTATGCTTTGGCCATGCACTCATAAGCAAACATCTCTTCAAATATTTTATTGAAATTAACCGTGGGAAAATTTGGACGTAGACAGGAACAAGCATATCCTAGAATTTGAACTCCCTTAGCACAGACGCCAGCACATCAAGCTACTACAATCTGTCAAATTTTCTTAATTAATTTTCAACTTTATCGCTCAAGCATATGGTTCAAAGTCGATTGGGGAAATTTGTCAATTTCGCAATTAAGAAAACGATCAGTTATTTTTGACGTACCCATTATCAAGTTCACGTGTTCGTATGTCTTTTCCAAGATCGGATTATTTGGATATCACATCCAATATCCTCCACCTTTGTAAATCAAATCACCCTCAGCTATCTACAATTGCAAATTTATATTAAGTTCAAAAGACTCATAAGACCATACACATAAATCTAAATCAATAGATAGGTACGTAAAACACATGTTACCTGCACCTTAAACAACAGACTACACTCTTAATAGAGCCATTTAAGAGCGTCCGCAGCATCTTACATTCCATAAATAGCAAACATCACGAATCCCCTTATCAGGCCATTTCATAACTCTTATCTGAAGCTCGAGTGCATACAAGCTCGGCATCGCTTTCTAACTTGCAGCTTGCAAGGAGGTCGAATCGGCTGAGGTTTAATACTTGGCCACTTACCTCTTTCGTCACAACCGGTGCCACTGACCGATGTTGATTGCGGCTAACCATTGTAGTACTATGATTAAAGTGTTTGTTCTATTTGTAACCACTATTTTTTTGCTTGATTTGCACGTGTTTTACAATGCTTTGGACGTACAGAGCCAGCACATCAAGCTACTACAATCTGTCAAATTTCCTTAACAGATTTTCGACTTTATTGCTGAAGCTTTGTGGACTAAAGTTGATTGGGAAAATTTGATAGTTTCGGGTAGCTGTGCTGGCGTCTGTAGGAACGTTGTTCAAACGTAAGTAGGTGTCTTCTTTACTAAGCATGTGTAGGTACTTTCCTAAACTTTTCCCCTAAAATTCCTTTTTTTCGTCAATTATCTAAAACTAAGTATAATTGCTTCAAAATTAATAGAAGATAGAAATGTAACTGTTACTTTTTCTTCCGATTATTTCTAATAGTTATCACCAGTGATTCTAAAACCCGCTTCATTGCCAATTTTTGCAGTATTCTTCAATTCATATTATGAAGACAAAAGTTTAAACGAAGTCCGCTTACACTGACTTACCTGACCTTACCTGACTGTTAAATAATTTTACGACTATCACCTACTGGCACACGTGTTATTTACACATCCACAACAAACATGTCCTACACTGAAATAAACTCGTGATTAATGCTTGCACACATTGCGACAACTCGTCTTTGATCACACGTAGCCGTAGCGAGATGTTGATCTTACCCATTACATATCTTACAGGTAGGTATCCTCATGTTGGTCAGAAATATCCACAGAGATATAAACCCGCCTATGGAAGAAAGAATGGTGATTAGTAAGGCAATTCAGGGAACTCCACACTGAATCACGGATATATGCGCGAACAAACATAAAATCATATAGGTTAAAGTGGATACCTCTTCTTTGGAGTCGGTTGAAGCTCTAAGACCTTCTCTTGAATGTAACAAATACTTTTCCGAAAACCGCTTCGAAATCAATTCAGTCGAACGCGAGAAAATCGCGGACTAACATACATACAGGTCAAACTAAGAAGCTAATTTTTTTAGAAGTCACTTAAAAACAAGTGAAAATCTCATGATGAAGACAATATGCTCTAAAAAGGATTGCTAGAGCCGAAAGTTAGATATGCAGATAATTAAGTAGTTCTAAACCCTAAACTAAAATGCGAAATTAGTTATTTTCTGACTGAATTTCTCGTCAAAAAGTTTTCATACCCGAAGCGCGCAGATTGCTTGACGTGCATGGTGAGTAGCAAAACTATTTGCATATCAATCTCTTTGCAGTTACCGACAATCTACAACCAATAGGCGCAATGATCTTCGCTCAATGGCCAATGGGTTTAACAAACAATGATGCGTAACAGAGAAAATCTTCCCATGCGATTATTCTCTCGGAACAATCAAAATAACAAGACAAACGCCCGGAAAATAGGGCGTACGGTTTACGTCATTTTCTTACGGTGGTTTCGCTGGAAGCTAGGAAAACTATGAACTCCAGTCGCATTTCTTGAATTGACCTAGAATATTCAAAGGATACGGAATATGTACGTATAAAGTTTAAAATACATATTTTTTTTACCCAATGCTGCCAGCCTATTGGATACACTCCCAGTGAGCAGCGAAGAGGAGAAATTTTTTGACGCCATTTTTTTTAATAACTTTTGTCTAAATAAATTGAAAACTTTTTTTGGACTCATTGATATTTTCCTGAAATCCCAAAGAATAAAATACAGGCACGTCAAAAATATGTTAGGAAATGAGAAATGAATATGTACTAACAAACTTTAAATATTTAGCTAATAAATCTTTGGCTACATAATTTTCGTACAATACGCATATTCGAATTGGGTTTATTTACTTAAGATCATAGTCTACATGGGCGTCAGATAGATTTACGTTTACATACATAGATTACCTCACATGCTATTTTCTTAACCAACCATGATGTCACCTACGCTGGACCATGTGTGACACACAAACCATCAATAGATGTCTTTAATTAAACTATTTTTACACCAATCGAGTAAAATAGACTGGAAATCCAACATGTATGGCTGAAAATATTATTATACTAGCTTCCGCCAGCGGTTTCACCCGCTTTCTGAGGGAAGTACTTTCCATACCCGGATAAAAAGTAGCCTATATGTTATTCTGATGTATAAGCTATATTGTGGTAAAGTTTCATTCAAATCCATTCAGTAGTTTTTACGTGAAAGAGTAACAAGCATCCATACATCCATACTTACAAACTTTCGCCTTTATAATAGTATTAGGATTAGGATAGGATTAGGATTAGGATTAGGATTAGGAAGGATAGGATTAGGATTAGGATAGTAGGATAGGTATGGTAAATAGATTCTTTTATTCAAACACATTTTCCAAAGACGTAAATAAGCGGTGCCTCCATAGACTATGTCTTCAAAAAAATAAATGACTGTAGTATAGAGGCATGTACACGCATCTGTGTAAACTTAAAACGGCAATAAAGTTGGTTATTCAGTACTCTGTCTAATTTAGGCAAACCTAGAAAATAACAAAACTTTCTTTCAATTACCGGCAGAAAGTTTGAACGTCATTTGTACACTCTAGGTCCGAGTAGGTCAAATATTTAAACCGATATATCTACTTATACAGACTATAGTATGGCTATAGGTACCTGGTGTCTTGCCATTTATTTACTGACCACGCAAATAAGTAAGCAGAAAATGTTTATCTACAGTTGCTTAACTAAGCAGTCAGCTGTTTAAACACTGACTCTTATAAAATTCTTTTACTTATATTGACTCGATCAACATATGAGACACGTAACTTCAACTTAATTGAATACCTCTGCTAATGTTTTGAGGTTGTAAGCACACGCATCTTCACGCGAGGGCCCGTAGTACGGAGGCATTAGGCAATCGAGGCAAGCGCTCGGTGCTCGTGTACGCGAATGCCAAGCCCAGTCAGACCAGTCAGTGCCTCATAGCGCCCGCGGGCCGCCGCGTTTCCCGCGTAACCGAACCACAGACAACATTGTGTTATCCCGAATATTCCCGCGCAAAGGTAATCAGCGTAGTACCGTTCGTTTTAATTTATTCCGTGTTAAAATACTTGTGATGTGTTCAAGTGTGTCACATTAGTGCAGGTTCACGCCCATTGTGCTGCTTTTGTTATTTGTTTGTTTAGTTCAAACTTGTGGCCGGCTTTTTTGTGCCGTTCCGTCGTAGAGTACCTATGCGGGTACCTCAAGTAACGTTATGTATGAGTTGATCCAATTCTTAATTATGTTATAATGACATAATAGGTAGTTTGCAAAGCGGCCGGTGTTAGTACCTACTCGAATAAAGGTTATGATCGTTGTAGAACCTGGTCGGAAATGAAAATCCATTTTCTCTGTTAAGGAAAAAATAACTACTTAATTCCTTATTTGAATAATGTAAGCGTTCCATGGTTTGTATAAGTGCGTTATGTCCAATTCAATGTGTTGACAGTTACTTACTAGTTGGTTAATAACAAGTTTAGCAAGTTTTTTTATTTATTTATCCTTCAATCGAGTCAAGGTTTTTAATTTCTACAATACCTATATACCTATTCTTTCTACATATATGTAGTTCTACATATAGATCTACATACTTTAAGAATTGCTAGATATATGAATATGGGAATAACAATAAAATTCTTGATTTACATACATAAAATAAACTTAATTAAAACAATACGTAATTGATTATGAATAATGTATTACATTATAAATTTATAACTTACATATTAAACATAACGTACTTACACGTGTACCTACATTATGTAAATAATGTTAAATACATTTAAGTAACTCGCAATAATATAAACCAGAATATATATGTACAGTACAGGATAATATGTATATACCTAATTCGTCGGTTAGAGTAAAAACCTCGGAAATGCGTTCATGATCAAATTTATTTTATTACTTTTCTACGAAAATAATGTTGCAAGTGATATCCTATATCTTCCTCAAGAAAAGTTACGTCTTTTAGACTTACGAGGTTTTCATTGTAAGACGTCGCAATTCCCCCTTGAAAACTTCTACCCTATTACTCAAGGTCATAGAAATTTTATATCATGGAAATATTTACAGAAATAATTCTGTTTCAAAGGCACTGAGTAGGTACAGTTTCTTACAAATAATGAGAAAATTAACGTAAAAAATTCAAACTAAAATTATAGAACATTAACGCTTTAAAAATCTGCTCAAAAATTATTTTCAATAAACCTATTAAAATAATTGCACCCATATTCTCTATAGCACGCTGACAAATCTGGACTTTTCTCGAAGATGATTCGGCTGTTCCTTCTATTCGCGCTGGCAGTGGCCAGGGGGCAGGAAACCTGTCTCTCCGTGGAAGATGATCCTTACCTCCTATTTGGCACGAAGACGGCATACATGTTTGCCAATTTGGGCGTCCCTTCGTCAAGAGCTCATGATGTACCTGGTAAGTTATTATAATTCACCGTGACTTTTTTAGTCGCCTTACAAAGATAGACCATTTCATGTATCCAATGACTAGTAAACGTTCATAATAAAAAAAATATGAATTTATGAGATTATTCATGGACAGAATAGACATTTTTCATACTAAGGAAGTATTATGAAAAATCCTATGATAGAAGACTGTTAGTAAAATTAACTCTGTCTGTCTGTTCGTTACTTTCTGTTTCACTGATCTACGAAACGTCTTAGATGATGAGGAAATGCAATATTTAACGTTTAGTTAAGTATACCTACTAAAAGCTCGAAGCTATTTCTGACTTTAAATCATAGGAAACGGAAAATATATGTGTGATATTATGTTTTCACTTAAACTCTAATAAAGTGCAAATAAAGTTTATTTTTAATTGACACCTCGTTAACGTCAACTTACAAATACGTGTTCGTACGTATCACTACTGCCCGTTTTTTTTAAACTACTCGTTTTGCTTACTTTTGAAAGCTCAAAATATTGAAAAATTATTAAGACATATCATTTCAAGATTCTAAAAAAACAGTTTTACGTAATGGTTACGTAAACTCTCAGATTAATGAAGGACAATAGATGAAGTGTAACTTAGCAGGAAGAACTTACGTATTGCTATCCTGGTTCTGCAAGTAAAACTCGGTATTTGAAGAAACAAGATGGCAATGTTTTTGTCAGGATGTCAATTTCAATCCGTGTACAGCCTTGTTTGACAAATCAGTGTCAAACGCTATCACCCAGGAATGTACCAACAGTTTTAATCGATATCGACGTTACTTGATAATTAAAAACGTGCTAAGCAAAAGAAAATATTTGAGTTTCAAAAGTAAAACCAAAATATGAATAAATAACTATATGCGTTTCTACAACTGACTTGAAAAAAGAGAAGAGGTGCTCAGTTCCTCGGAATTTTATAGCTCGAAGATGGCTAAACCGCTTGTAATAAAATATTTTTGGTTTGGGAAGTATGCTTTCCAGTCGTGGTCTTCATATTATAGGTTTACCTCCTATACTGACCTGAGTATTTTTATTGTTACAAAAATAAATGAAGTAGGAAAATCAGATGTGGCTACTGGGACGCTGCAACAATGAGGTTTATTCGAGAATCTGTTCTAAGTCATATCAATTCGTAAGGAATTATTGTAAAATGATTAATGTTCTTATGATAATGGAGGTTTAATAAAACTCGAAACATGAAAAAAACATTCTTTAATTTATGGATTAAAGTGTCGTGAGCACATCCTCCAATGGTTTTCGGGCTGATTCTCATCCGATCCGTAACAGGGAAGCGTTGCACACGGATGTCTTCAATTTTCGGAAACCTTGAAGATATAAGTTAAATATTACATATTGATTTACATAAAAGGTCAAGTTACGGGCATGAGCGACATTCTTTGGAACGTCATTAAGCCGCACCAAGTAGGACGAGCGCGGTGGAGAATGCAGAAGCATCTGGGCATGCGCTCGCTTGGAGCCTCCGTAGGTGTAGATCTCGGTATAAGTAGATCAATAATCAACTGTCGATAACAGTTTTCACGACACTAGTAACCTCAATATTGAATTAATTGAATTCGCGATTTTTGTGTTTATTTTCATTTTAACATGTATGAAATTACCTCAGAATTGTAATATAAGTTATCAGAAGTATTTTAACTTAATGGCACTATATTTTCTGGTTTATTTACTTTAAAAAACATGTTTGTTTACTTACTTCATGAAGCTGATATTTTCGGCCGAGTTTTCTTTGTGCTGGAATGTGATCTGCAATCGCGCACAATGCAGGACAATCTGCCTGCCCTTTCCTTCTTTCTCCATATAAAAACGAGGCACAAATACACCACAATTTATCACAATTCTTTTAAAACTGAAAGTCTTTTCCCGGGCAATGACACAAGATATAATGCGACTAAATTGAAAGGATTTCCCATGTTGCTAGTGTCACTTATAAAAGTACCTTTCTTATTTGGTCGGGTGGATAGGAGTCGTTAGGAGTCGGAACTGTCACTTTGGGTAGTACGCTTTTATGGCATAAAGGTTTCATCTATTGTCCTTCATTAATCTGAGCGTAAACTTATTAGGTTTTATTTTAGGTCAATGTCACGGCGAGATGCGACAAAATTCGATTAAAAAATATTTATAGAATTTTCCACACCTCGGCATCAAATCCACATGAATTCTCGTTTCATCTAAGAAAATTACTATTACTAGTTGTCATAAGTGCAAATTATTCAATGAAAAGCTATGTGTATGTATGGAATGTAAAAAAAAAATGTTAATAGTTACATCCTAAAGAAAATATCAAGTTAAGAAAATAAAAATCTTTATTAAGACGAATAAATCCTCATTGCTATGCTGATCTTATCGCAAAGTTAAGGTCATATGAAACATCTTCTATAATCGTGCATGGATTATAACTTATAACTTAATTACACTGATGCCTATTATAAAGACGAAACATTGAATTTTATACGCATGTATGTTTGTAATGAATAAACTCAAAAACTACTGCGCCAATTTCAAAAAATCTTTGAAAATAAAGCTTTTCAATTTTCACACTGACTAACATAGGCTTCAGTTTTACCGGGTAGAAGTTGTAGTATCCATGGAACGCTTGTGAAACTGCGGGATACAGCTAGTAAATTATTTAGTTTATAAATAGCAATCAGCGTATCGCAGTATTATGAAAACTTTAAAGAGTATCTACGTGAATAATGGCCATTCTTCCATTAACTTCATATGCCGTACATTAATCAAACGATTAAAATCTACATAATGATAAATAGCTAGTCGAGTATCTCTAGTAATATTTATTCATAAAATGTTGAAAACATTAGATACACTTAGACAGATTTCTGACTCCTGCATATTTTTTGTATAATTTCGTACAGTTCCAAAATTACGAAATGACATCAAAAAATTCTTCCTCATCGCTGCTCACCGGGAGTGTACCCGGTGCCACGTTGTATGGCAACGCTTATCTGTTGTCCAAAATAAAAGCCAGTCTTTGGGTCCCGCGGGAAGTGAATACAATAAAGAGTGAAATTATAAAAAAGTATTAGTAGTAATACAAACGTTGCGTACGTAGCCGTAATGCCTTCGGTAATTTAAAATGAAAAATGTGGCTTGCGTTAATTTTGAAGGACATAGATACCTATTTTTATCAAAAACAGGAAGCAGGAAACAGATTATTTTTTGAAACCGCAATGTAAAAAATAGCTGCTAAAATAACAACCCTGCTCAGTGTTCACTGCAGATAACTACTTGATAATTATTAAAATTTTGCACTGCTACTAGAAATAAAAATAAAAATTTTACGTTGAACATATGTATCTTCAAATCCTATTGAAATATTCTTTGACGACCAAATACATACATTAATGCCTACTTATTCTTCTTGTGGCTTTCTACTTCTGGAGATGAGCATTCGGCTTGGAAAATTTATCTTGTACAAAACGAAACAGTTCTTAAACGCTGAAAATAACATATCCTCTCTCAGATGTTCCATAACCAAGATCACATATTCTTAGGCATAGCTATTCTTTTGGAGCGTCAATTATTTAATTGACACCAATTGATAGAAAATCATTTATAGAAGAATTAAACAACTAACCGTACATGATTCAAATGACGATGATGAAGGTTCTAAAACTGAATCCACCAGACCAGAATAAGTACTCAACATATTAACAACTTAATTTAAACTAGCGATCTAATTAGCGATGATAATTGAGTAAAAAAAAAAACGAATATTTTGTAATGACGACTTTATTATGAACGATGCTAGGTACTCAGCTGAATCCGGTTAGACTGGAAGCCGACCACAACATAGTTGGGAAAAGACTCGGGAGATGATGCTAGGTAGAATAGATATGGAGTTAAAAATGTAGATCATCATGTAAATAAGATAGATATTAAATTTTAGCCTCAGATGGAATCCGACACAATGAATATTGGCTATATGCAGGCTTAAGAAATTTCAGAGCTATCCATAGAACGAAATATAAAAGCCAGCCTAAGAATTACAAAGCCAGCATGTAATTCTTAAAGTTGTTGTTTAAAAAAAGAAAAAGACACCCGATAAAGCTTTGCCCTTCTTACATAGTTCATCAATAATACATACTTAAAAACATTTTAATTTAAGTATTCCGCCTTTAGATCAGTAGCTATTTAAAATTTTGCACCTAACGCCTTGCTAATGACTAGCTAACAGTTTCGACTCCCACGATTGCTTGATAATCCTCACTCGACTAGCGCGCTAAGTAGCTCATCATACGTCGTCGGCACCTTTGTTTCCAGTCCCGAGCTTCACGACTGCGGTGTGACTTGACTTGTTAAATAAAATCGCGTTACGTTTATCGACAATTATTTATTTTATCTAACGTCTATATCTGAGCGTGGTCTGGACTGTAGGAATTTGTTTTGATTGTTTAGAAGTCGAGTTGTTTCTATCTTTTGTGCTAGTTGGTATCCTGACCTTATCCCAATTTCTAATTTGTGATTCGCGCAGTATGTCTTCTTCTTCCATAAGTACTGCTCTGTCTGACTCTATGTTACTAATAACGTTTTTTCAGCCACATCACATTTCACATAATTCATCCTTCATTTCTTTGCTCTTCTATAGGAATCCATATTCATACTTCACATGATCTTCATTGCTGGAAAAATATGATTTGAATATTCAAATAAACCACCGTAAAATCTCTGTAAAGTATCGGATTCTTGAAATGACATCGATACATTTTCTTTCCTATTTTCGTTGTCGTATCACCCTTTAGACCATCCTTAGAAGGGGAGTCTGCTGCAATTTTGACCCTGACTTTCCTAGTTACATACCAAAGTAATTATGTTAATCAACCATTTTTTTCGCATCAACCATATATATGCGTAGTTAGAGCATTCACCCCCGTAACACAATATGTATGTGATTTGTTCTCATAGCAGCGACGTGCATTGTGTAACACTTTATACAAAAACAGAGTGCGATAACCTTACATAATGTGCCTATCGCAGATATCATCACGGATTTGTAACAATGCGATTAAAATGCAAAAATTTAATTATAACCTAATGCAAAAAAATTATACAGCTCCTGTTTTATGTAGCATACCTATTATTTTTGCCCATCACTCTTTCACTAAGCCAAAGTGGCTACATACTTCAGGGTACATCAGGCAGCTGCGGGTTGTTCGTAAGAGATACCGTGGCCCTGGCACACAGGGACCTCCAGAAGGAACATAGTGGGTTTTAGTCAGTAAGAGTCTGACACTCCCTCCAGCTGCACCCTCAGCGGGAGGGGTCATTTGATGATTTCCCACGAAAAAATATAAAAAAATATGGGCATACCAGCTACTACAATCTGGCAAATTTCTTTAAGATTTTCAACTTTATCGCTGAAGCATATGGTTTAAAGTTGATTGGTAAAATTTGACATATTTCAGTCATTAATGTACTGGCGTCTGTACAAAGCCTAAAGTCTACTAGCATGTAAAGCAGTTTTTCCAGACTTCATCCGATAGCCCGTGAGAAGACTTGACTAAGAGCACCAATAGTTGGTATACCTGCATGGTCATTAAGACTTTTAAAAACCGATATGTGACCACGAAAATGACACTGTTACTCTAATTTCCATCGTAAGAAAACCGATTCATATCATTTATCACTTCAATTCACTATCATCGCTTTCATCCAGAGCATTTAGTTCGCCAACTCCATTATCTCTAGTTCCGATCTCTTTAATCTTGCACTGATGTTTATCAATATTATCCAACGAATTTACAGTATCATTGTCTATAACATCATGTCCTATTTTAATTTTAATTTGTAATATTTGGATTGGGGCCAACTACGTCACAGTACCTTCTCTACGGAGCTGCGGAGGAACGATGGGCCTTTGAAAGTTAATATCGCGTGAACCATTTACCTAGAACGTACGTGCGGTATGATGTAATCGCGGTTTCAACTTTATTATCGGATCTGTAGCGTCGTTACAATAATTCTCGTCAGTCTAAACTTAGCGTGGGAAATGGACTGATTATCCAAACGCTAAATTTGATAATCTTCACATTACTTAAATGCAGACTATTCTTTATTATTCTTCATGTGTTTCATGTCCTCTAAATGATGATAATTTAATGAATCTCCGAAACACTTCTGGTGCCTCTTAATTTCAATAATTGGCTATCACTTAAGGGTATTAAAGACCCTTGGATCCATGGAATAAAAGAAAAACTTCATTAAAATTTTCATGAACTTTTCTTGTTAACCAAAATCAACTAAAATAACGTTGTATAACATATCTTAATACTGCATAAAACGCTATTCCGAGTTAACAAGCTGGACCAAGGCTGTAGCTGAGTTTCCCTGACACTCGATGCTCTGCGGGATAGCAGAGGGGTGTATATAAGTATGGGACATGACACAGTTTTCTAGGCTATTGTTAGCTATAGGCATCTAGACGAAGGGTGCTATTGTAGGATGAAACTAGGTAAACGTGTGACTAGAATCTTAAGCTTGAGATGAGGGGTTTCCATTTAAAGATAGAGATTGCTTGGGGATAAGATTTGCTTAGTTGTTAATATGAACGAACATTTCCAAAAGGATTCTTTATGTAGTGCTAGGTAGGTATAATCTGTCAAATTTCCTTAATAGATTTTCAACTTTGTCGCTAAAGCATAATATGGTTTAAAGTTGATTGAGACAATTTGACAGTTTCGGGTTGCTTTATGTTCTGGCGTCTGCACCTTAAATTAAATCAGATAGGCAAATATTTCCAAAGCCACTTCCTTTCCTAATAAGAAACAGAAGCATGTCACGAGTGTCCAATTTTCGCCAACGATTTGACCTATATTGTGTAACTTAATTTGACCTGCTAACGAATGTCTTTAATCTTTTTGTAGTCGGGCAACAGTTGTAAATGTCGATATTAAGGCGAGCGCGCTCGACTGACAAATAGCCACTAATATGCCTCGTAAATATGACTGATCGAATCGTATTTATGAATGAAGGCGACCTGCCATTTGGCTGCCATGATTATTGTGAGTTATTGGCGTCGTTAATTGATCAGAACTTACGCGACTTGTACGGTTCTTATTGCGATAAAATTATTAAGGTAGGTATGCGATACGTATTTTCTGCCGAATTTTTGGCTGAATTGCATCGGCCGTGGTCACGGGTGGAGAAAAGGGGTTTCGAATTTTGTAAATTATAGATAACCGTAGAACTTACGCCAAAATGCATACCAAACTATTTGTCGAGAAGATAATCAACCACTTTTAATTACTAGATGATGACAAAATAGAAGAAATAAGATGAGATAACCTTCCTTAAAATACAATCACATACTCTTCAGATGTTAGGGTTTATTAACGGCCGAAATTAATAACCTATCTAGGTATAAGAATTTGACACAAATGATATTGGGCTGTAATGTCAAAATTCAGTCTCTAATAAGCAGAACAAACGGATAGATAGGTTATTAATTTCGGCCGTTAAAGAATACATTCGTTCAACAAATGATTGGACAATCTTGGGTCATATCTGTCACCTCATGATTCATTGATGGCCAGTATCTGCAGTGCCTTATCGCGAACTGCATCGTATGCCAAAGGAACTCGCTCCTTGCACCTCGTTGCTTAATCAGAGCAATTAACTCCAGGCCATCGGGTCAAGACCTAAGCAATCTAGACTCGAATGAAAAGTACTATCTGGACACCAGAAAGTTAAACATAATATATAGGCTGTCAATATTTTCTATGGAATCTCCTGTGGTAAAGAAGACTGCTCATCAGGTTGTGAGAAGTAAAAAGTATTATGAACCTATTAGTTAGGAAGGTATGCGAAGCTAGTGAGTTTCATAAAGGACTAAAAGAACTAATGAAGTATGTTTACTGTTTACCTGTATCTGCAAAAGTCGTGGTGGCCTAGTGCTTAAAGAACTAACCTTTCGAGTATGAGGGTGCGGGTTCAATTCCAAGCCAGGTAACTAAGTACCAATGTAACTTTTCTCAGTTATACGTACTTTCTAAGTATATCTTGGACACCAATGACTGATTAAAGGTGAAGGAAAACATCTCGAGGAAACCTGGACTATAAAGTCTGAAATCACCAACCCGCATTGAGCAAGCGTTGTGATTAACGCTCAATCTTTCTCCGTGTGAGAGGAGGCCTGTGCCCAGCAGTGGGACGATAAAAAGGCTGATGATGATGTATCTGCAAAGTCCAATGAAAATGGAGAAAGGGTATCTAGGTTTTTTGCTACCTTTGCAAAGATACACGATGATACGACAAGTAACGTATGTACCTAAAGTTATATGGTGGTCTGTTACCTGCATAGTACCTAATCTATTTTTAATATACCGCCTGAGCAGTCCACACCACGATACCGCTTTGTTCCGGGAACGTCGTATGTCAGGGAAGATGCAACGTACGGTACATTGATTTAGTTTTATGAATGCAATGTCGGTGCACTGCCGGACGTATTGATGCAATGGACGTGTGTAAAAATAGACGCCCATTTAAAGGTATGTTGGTAGGAAAATTACGGATGTTTATTTTGTTATGAAAAGTTCTAGTTTCGCGATGTGAGTTTGTAAGTTAACTATGTAAAAAAGAACATATTATGTAAAGGATTTATGTACCTATATTTAGAATATAAAGTAGATAAATAAGTAGTAGTAAGTGATCGGTTAGCCATGGTAAGCTATGATGATGGTTAGCTTGTAAGTAATAAAGTAATAATTGAAAAAGCGACAAAACTGAACTAAGCGACACGATACTTATATTGTGGTACTAGCACTTGTACCGGACCAGACTTCACACCATAGGTTTGTATGTGTGATAACACTACAGATGTGTATTGACACTACACGTAAAAAAACGTTTGTGGTTCTATGTAAGCAAAGTACGTACTCGTCAACGGGAATTCTCTACTTAGCTATTCAAGCTATACATAGGTACCAATAGAATATGCAAAACCTAAAAAAACTAAGTGGCCACTGTCTGTTCCGTGTAAGTGGCCAACTACAAATACATAGGTTTAAATTTTTAATTCGAATAAGGCCTCTGAAATTCCATGGGTTTTCGTCTTATGAAAAACTAATAGTCCTGATAATTACGGGAATACCTACGTATATTCGTGAACATTTACATTGTATACTTAAAGGTGTTTGACCTAACCAAATAATTAGGAGTAAATTATATTTTTAACGGTTAGTTGCTCTCAAGTCGCGCTTCACGTATGCAGACAGACCGACAGAGTTAGATACCTTCGTATTTTACTTCAATAGGGAATATGCATGAAAAATATATTTGCAATCTAACTAGTTTATCAATAAATATACAAAAATAGAATACTAACTGTCTAAATGTGTAGCTGTGTGAAAAATATCGAAATCAGTAGAAAAACAAACGAGATATAACAATCGTAAACAAGTATACCTGTCCCTCTCACCAAAACGCTATATTCAATGACATAAATTTTACACTTGGACTTCTCTTTCTTATTAGCAGTTTTGAAGCTTTATCACTTCTTGTCGATAATATATTTTAAAAATTCTTTCATATTTATTTATTACACCGAAAAGTGTATTAATTTAGTGAATAAAAAAATTACATGCATATTCCCTATTATGTATCATCATCACAGCCTATTTATTGTCCCACTGCTGGGCACAGGCCTTTTCTCCCAAGGAGAGAGATTGAGCGTTAATCACCACGCTTGCTCAATGCGGGTTGGTGATTTCAGACAATATAGTCCAGGTTTCCTCGAGATGTTTTCCTTCACCTTTAATCAGTCATTGGTGTCCAAGATAAACTTAGAAAGTACGTATAACTTAGAAAAGTTACATTGGTACTTGCCTGACCTGGAATCGAACCCGCACCCTCATACTCGAAAGGCAGGTGCTTGAACCACTAGGCCACCACGACTTTTTTTTACTTATTTTTACTATTATGTATGATTTATTATAACTAATTGGTAGATGAAGAAGAAACCATTATCATTGCCTATATGTTTGTCAGGTTGTCAGCCCATTGCCTTCTGGCTGCTAAGCCGACATGGTTCTAACAATCCTGAGGCCAATGAGATCGGTGAACTGCAGAGACTTTCAGACTTCAGAAACAACATTGTTACCAACTATAGGAACGGCAACTTTAGGAACACTAATGTAAGTAAATGAACAAGTATATAAACGGGACGAAAAAACGATAAAAAGTTTCATTTCGAGGCATTTTAGCTATCCCCAGAAAGTGGATTTAACGACCATTTCACAACCAATTGGGTATTTGCCTGTGTTTGATTTTGTACAAAATTTTTAACAAAAGAAATAAACACACGCATAAGGAATTTTTTCCTGAAAACAGCGTCAAAATTGGTTGATAAATGGAGCAGCAATCAACATTTTTTATTTTCGCGTGATGAAGAGAGACTGGTATTCAGCTGAATCCGACTAGACTGGAAACCGACCCCAAAAGAAAAGCTAGAGTAGATGATGAAACAAGCAATTTATAAAACCGAAGATTTCCGACCGAATTTATAGAATTTTATATAGACCTGTTCACCGTTCAATAACTTCAACATACCTCATTTCCATCCCCACAGCAACGCATCTGCTCCTCGGACCTGAACCTTCTAGAGCAATGGCAGTGGAACCCCCGCCTCAATGTGACGTTCGCGGGAGACCTGACCGCGGATGGGTACATGACCACCCAGCAGCTCGCACAAGCATGTAAGCAGAGGTTCCCTGGCCTCCTCACTTCAAGCCGCCATCATTATTTGGTAAGTCGATGCTTCTAGTCAAAAAATTCTCTAGCCTCGAAGAAAAAAAATTGACACGAATCATTCAACTTGACGCTAATAAAACAGCATTACCTATTCAGAGTTTTCAAAGCTATGGCTAGCAAATAGCATAGATTAGTGTGTACCTACGTAAAATGTTCTTGTCCACGTAGGTAAATAGATTTTCTCTTAAAAAGAATCCGACAAATATTGAACTACATGATTCTGAACGATCAAAAAACCCGACTGGGATTTAGGTAAACACCTTGATACAATTTACTTTTAAGCATATCGTCGAAAATACAACTCTTTTAGATACATTTTTCTTTAAATTCACATTAAAAGTGTGGATCGTAAAGACACTACAAGTAAAACGAACTTGGATATTATATCATAGCATCGTCTCTTTCACCGTCTGCCCGATACGAACCTTCAACTCCATTCATAAATAATCCAAAAGGTACATACCTAACGCTACAGCTGCACGTGATCGGCTTGTCTAATGTTCATCAAACCTACGGGCGTTGATTACTCAATACAACGAATACAAGTACCTTCGACAGCTGGCGGATCCCACCTACTGATATCATAAAACAATGCCTGTTCCCTTTCGAATCCGGATAGAAGAAAAGTAATTGATACCTTCGCTTATCACGTAGGCAGTGCGTACTTACTGCTCTATGACCTACTTACTCTGTATTTCAAGGGATGAATAGGTGTAAGGTGGTAATTAATTTTCTTATATGCCACCGCCTGGTTATAGCAAAGTATGGCTAGAACTAAAACATGTGCTAACAACTTTTTGTACCCATATTCTCACAGATATATGTTTCTTTCTTTCATGTTGAGTGTTATTATGCCTTGTCTCCTCATCTCCTATAGCTTAAGTTGATAAGCCAACAAAACTCTCAGCTGTCATCCTTTTTTCTATAGGGAGGAGACAATGGCATTCGGTCGGGCTAGTGACCATAAACTAAGAATATAACCCTTTCTGCCAGCTATAAAACAAGAAGTATTTTTCCATCAAAATTATGTGTATCTATTCGAAGTAAAAACCATCAAAATTCACATTCATCCAATCGTCAGAATTCTTACTGCTTATGTGTAGGTCTCTAGTCATACATTTTTTTTAGAAATTCTGACATATTTTTCATGTTTGAACATATTTGCCCTAGATGCCGACCGTCCTCGCTCTATAAGCCATTAATATCAAGGAGGAGTTTCATTACATTTTCAGTGACATTACGTGTTCAACGGCCCAAGTCACGCTTCGATGGTGCACTGTGACGCCAATTCACTCATTCATATTGTATGCGAGCCTGTATATGAGTTGAACTCAGAACTAGATCACAATCCATACTAATATTATAAAGCTTAAGAGTTTGTGTGTTTGTTTGTTTGTTGGTTTGAACGCGCTAATCTCCGAAACTACTGGTTCGATTTGAAAAATTCTTTCAGTGTTAGATAGCCCATTTATCGAGGAAGGCTATAGGCTATATACCATCACGCTAAGACATACGGGAGCGGAGCAGTAACCAAAGATGCGGGTGAAACCGCTGGGGACAGCTAGTTAATAAATAGAAGTAAAATAATTCAATACATTTCTTGGCCTTTTCTTGGCCTACATGTTGGACACCTGTGCCTAAAGTGGCATGTAATAGGTTAAGGTTGTCGTAACCTAGCAGGCCTAATGGCATCACCTATGAAAAAAACCTCGATTATAAAATAATCTTCAACACACCTCGATTGTTCATGCATGAACAAGCGTGATAATAAAATTCTGTATGAGGACGTATCAATGGCAATGATTTCATCCATTGGTACCATTATTAATAATACTTATAACTGAAGAGATTGTTTGTTTGTTTGCTTGCTTGAATGCGATAATCTCAGGCATAATTAGCTCCGCTGTTCGATAGATATAATATAATAATAATATAATATCCCTCACACATTCACACAACGTCATCTGGTCCCAAACTAAGCAGAGCTTGTACTATATGGGTACTAGACAACTGATAAACATACTTATATACTTTACTTTTGTAAATATAGCATAGAAACACCCAGACCAAGTCAAACACCTATGTTCATGCACACAAATGTTTGACTCATGCGGGAATCGAACCCGCGACCTATAAGCGTGGCAGGCAGGGTCACTAACCACCACGCCATCTGGTCGTCATCTAGATATCTATATCTATTATCTCAACATACAATCCAGATGCGCGAAATAGTTCCAAATGAAAAAGATGAAACCGTGGGCAGAAAGATGCTAGGCTAGCTATTTATAATGACTTGATTGTTTGTTTATTCTTCACAGTTCAAGTTCGTGAACGACCAGCGATCCAGCAACACTTTCAAAGCGTTCACTGAGGGTCTATTCGGAGACCAGGCAGAGAGCTTCGATATACCTAAGGAGAATGATGAAAAATTAGTTCGGGTAAGCTCTTCTCTTAATCAAATTTCCTTTATCAAGATTATGCTACACTTGTCATTCATGTTCTTATTTATACTGAGACTCCTACGCGCATAATATAAGAAATCAATTATTCCTAACCAGATCTTGCTACTACAGAACTACTGAGATTAGGATACGAAATTGGATGCCCCATACCTTGCGGCCAAGGTCCCAAACACTTGTATGTTCAATTATTTTATTTTTTTATTCACAGCCTTACAAGTTCTGTCCAGCATGGACGAAAGCCGTTGGAGAAAACAACGACAGCTTATCACAATTGAACATCTTCGAGTCTAAGAGAGAATACCAGGAGGTGAGCATATTATCTTATATCTTAGCAATTATTATTATCTTAGCAATTATTTGCTGATTACGAATCAAAATAACTAAACACTATACTTTTTGTTTGTTTCGGGTTTCCTCTTCAAGATAACCAAATAGAAACGATATATGCCAATGTTTCCTTAATTAGGCCCTATGCCCAAAATAGAGGTACTTACCATTTGCTAATTATAAAGACCTTAGTACAGTACAAATTGATACAAATGAGATTTAACATCATCATAATGATCTTGTTCGTTGTTTTAATTACGAAGGTAAATACGTAAGTTTTTTTATGGTAATTAGCTAAGAATCGAGTAAGTAGTATTAGCTCTATATGAGTCACCTGGGTACCTATACCAAAGTATTTGACTGCCCCGTTGGTCGAGTGTTTGCAAAGCACTATACGGATCTCAGAAACTTTCACAAAGCAGACCGTAGTTAGGAAGTTGATGGATGGTGATACACCCGTGCATCGGAGAGAACGTAAATGTCGGTCGAACGCCTGACTTCTCTCCAATAGTGGACTATGAGAGAGACAGAATAGAGTGTGTACATGTTTGCGCATACGTGCGTGCCTCGACAATCCGCTCGATAATTCAACCCATTATTATACCAGTCTTACTTAACAGGCATAGCCACCTGCAATTGGCATTTTTCATAAATACACGAATTCGGTTGGTGAGAATTTAAACTAATAAGTCTTGTTTTCAAAATATTTAGTCTGCAAAAAATATCCTGATACTTCTTTTGAACTAAATACTATTTTATTTCCATGGCTGGCTAGATGATCAGCAACATCTCCCTCCGACTGGGCTTCAACTACGACGTGCAGAAGGAGACGATCCTGCGCATATACCAGCTCTGCCGCTACAACAAGGCTTGGGACGTCGTCAGGATATCGCCCTGGTGTGCTGTGAGTATCTACTGAGTCGTTAGGGCTCTTAATATTTACATGATGGTCCATAGCACCTATTAAGATCTTAAGGTCGAAGCCTGCCAGGGTTGCGTGATTGTTCGAAAGAGTTACCTCGGCTCTGGTACACAAAGGGACAGTCAGTAAAAGTCTTACACACTACCGTAGCAGTTACCAGCAGAAAAGGATATACATATTTGATGATTTCTCATCTCGAACAAAAGGTTATAGGGTGTTTTGTATATGTACAACTTTTTTTTAGATAAATATAAAATATAAAAAATGTCTCAGATTAGATGATGATTTAATCGTCATTTTTTTTAAGTAGTTTCGCTCCAGACCCTTGAAACAAAGGCTTCAAAGTCTACTTTTTTAAAAGCTTTTATTTAATTTGCCGTGTATGTATGTTACGGTGGATTCTTTGAACTCAATTTTGAAGTAGATATCTTCAACCGATTGAGCTGAAATTTTGTATACACGTTCAGTCTGGATGACAATGCAAGATATGTTATATGACGTTATTCTAAATCCAATATGGCGGACCGTCCAAGATGGCGAAGTAGTTATTTTTAATGAATTACAACAATATGGGTATCAAATGAAAGGGCTTATTGATAGTGCTTTAAAAATAATTTGACGTTATTCTAAATCTATAAATAACTATAAAAGCTTTTTAAAAAAAGATTTTTCTTTTAATTTTTTTCAAACTCGTAAGACATTGTAGAATTTCCTCTCCACAGGCTTTCACTCGTGAGGATCTAAAGCGCCTGGAATACGCCGAAGACTTGGAGACGTATTACAAGTACGGCTACGGATCAGCTCTCAACAAGGACATTGGCTGCACACACGTTAAGGATATGATGACCTTCTTCGAAAACTATGTTGGAAAGGGTATATTCTACGTCATAATGCCATATTAGTCAGTAAAAGTCTGACACCCCCTCCACCGGCACCCGCAGTTGATCATTTGATGAACTGCGGGTGCCGGTGGAGGGAGTGTTGAGGGGGTATGGTTTCTACTCAAAAAAAAGTTATCTCCGAAGATCTCTCTCCGGTCGAGTCGGATTGCCATGTGGGATTGTTCCATCGGACTATTAGAGTGAGGGGTTAGAGAGTGTAACTGTGTGCGTGCAAATGCTTGTGCACTATAATATGAGCAGTTGGCTGATCCTCTAAGAGAGAAAGGCCACCGTGGCCGGCAATCGGTGTGGACGCCATTACTCAAATAAAATAAATTACTTCAAAACCCTCCGTGTTGACTCAGTAATGAAAATATTAATTGTTCGGTTTACTTCGGAAGGTCAAGTTTATTAACATTTCGTTGCTAAACCCAAATAACATCCTGTACTCTAATTACTGTTATGGCCACAAATTATTTTGTTTACATAAGAGAACTAATTTAAAGTCAGTCATCATATGTAGTTTCGCTCAAAAGGTTCCAGGTTTTCAGGATCCATGATCTGAAATTTAATGCCTTCACATCAGGACTGTCTTCCACTTAGTAGAGGCCCTGTAGACATTAGAACAATGGGACCAATGACCAATCAACGATTTTTAAGAGTCTTCATATGATGAGGGGTTCCAATTCTTGCCAGATGTTTATAAACAAGTAAATAACAAAAATAAAAAAGAAAGTACTATAGTCGGGAGGAATTTGCTAGGACTGATTTTCAAGCGAGAGTAGAGTACCTAACTATCGGTTATCAAATAAATATTTTATTTTTATTTACCTTGGTATTGGTATTTAATATTTACCTTGTCTTTATCTTTATGGTTTGGTAATGGAGTAGGGACTAGACTATGGGGACCCAATGCATCGCAGGGCCCTGGGATCGTGCACAGCAGAATTCCGAATCCAGAACGCGTAATGATTCACTTAGTTTATGGTATTTTTCTTACAATAATATTGAAATATCCATGAGTCAGATTGTTATTGAAATATTGCGCAGTAAGCATTTGATATGCTTACATTTAATTAATACGTGGTGTTATGTGGCATAACATAAACAACGGTTCACAATATTATACGTGATATTGACTTCCTTTGAGGTAGGCCTGATGAGATTGAGGTAGGTAGGATACGTTACTAAGGCATGAGAAATGAAATTCTTCGCTCGAATTAATACTACCTAATGGCGTCCAGACCGCTGACCGGCTACGGTGGCCGTTCTCTCTAAGGAGATAAGCCAACTGCGCAGGACATATTATAGTGCACAAGCATTCGCGCAGATACAAGGGCACCCTGTATTCCCTCACTCTCATAGTCCGATGGGACGGCAATCTTCGCTTTCTATTTAAGCAGTTTCATAGGGTCTAGCGAATATTATGTTAAAATTATAAAACACGTTAGAATACTTATATTTATTCATTTTGAATCAACAAACAGACATACCTCGTCTTTATAGGTAGAGGAACTAAAGTTCAAAATTAATTATTAACGTATCTCTATGGAATTTTCTAGATGAGCCTCCTCAACAGCAGCCTCGCGCCATGATCCAGTTCACGGAAGCAGCGATGCTGCTCATGACCCTCACGGCCATGGGAGCGCACCAGGACACCGCCCCCCTCACTGGAGATAATTACCACTCGGCTGTCGTACAGTCTAGGAAGTGGACCGCTTCGAAAATGGCGCCCTTCAATGGGAACCTTGCTGCTGTTTTGTACAAGTAAGTTTGATGACGTAAAATAACTGTTTCCCTTTAATTCTAGAACCCCCCCCCCCTCCATATCCTGACTGAGACTTTAACATTTACCAACATCTCCTTGCTTTAGTTAAATCTAACGTAAATTAGAAGGTATCAGAAGCCAAACAGATTTTTCCTTCAGTGTGTTAGCGAAAAAACTTGCAAGAGCCTCGTTCACCGATTAAATTGGTTAATCTTTACAAATATGATAAATGCGAAAGAAATTTTGTCTACCTGCCTTTCACATCAAAATTACTGACAGAAATTTTGTACACAGATAGTCTAGAGCCAGAGAGATGGTTATTCGGGGTAGGGAAGATATATATTCCTTCAGGATACGGGTCGAACTATGGGGAATGGCTAATAAAAAATAAAATTCACATTACTCTTTAAAAACTATGTTTAAACTCTACTTTTCTTTCAGGTGCACCCAAAACGGTAATTTCCAAGTAAACGAGGAGTACCAAGTTCTATTCTTAGAGAACGAGCATCCATTGTCCCTACCAGGGTGTCGCGTAGGACTCTGCGACTGGTCTCTCGTCAAGAATCGCTTCGGAGAACTCGTAAAGAACTGCAATCTGGATTTCTGTAACTCAGCTGCTAAGATAAGTAGTGTTAATGCTATGTTATTTACATTTATAGCATTTTTTGTTAGGTATGCTGTGATCAGGATATAGGTGACTATATGGGTTAATAAACAACATCCCCTTCATTATAAAACGTGGTCTTAAAATACCGGCTTTAGTACTAGATTTAGGGCCAGTTTCACAATGTCCGAATAGCCACTACCTACCGAATAAATTCAAAAATAGAACAGAATTTGTATAAAATTATCTGCCAAATAAACTAACTGGAACTTATTTGTAGGAGGTGATACAGACCCTTACATCGTTAATTTTGTACAAAAGGAAGGTTTAAAGGTAGGCGGTAGGTACTTATTTTGACCACGTTTTATAATAAGGGTGAGTGAGTTTAAGGTCACGGTGATACCATGAGATCTTAGTAAGCAGGACGGCTGAAGTCAGTGTTAAAGACGGTACAGTAGGTGATTTTGGTTCGTACTAAAGACGTTACATTCAAATTTCAACCCTATTTTCATCATATAAAGGTATAATCTATTCGTCGCCTAAAAATACCTTGGCGTGGCCGTTAATTGACGCTGGGCCTTAGTGTTAGTGGTCATGAACAATTAAGTAGGTACCTAAATAAGTCCTGCTTATCATGAATTCATGGTAGAAAATAACACTCAATAATAACTTACAAGCTAAAGAAAAGTTACGATTAATTCAAAAGAAGAGCAACAGTTTAAAGCTTCGTACAGACTAAGCGTTCCGTAAGTGTTGTCGGTTCACATGTTTTGATTGCGCTGCGAAGTAAAACTCAAAACTCATATATTCAAATTCGTCTGACAAATCAGCACTTTTCGAACGTCAAAACAAAAGATAAAGCCAGTAAGTCACCAGCGTGCTAATCTTTCGCTGTGAACGCATAACGTACGATCGCCGCGATCGCGCATACCTTGGCAAGGATTTTGACTGTTTAATGAGGATAAATTCGCGCATCGGGCATTTAGTTACACAAAATAGCGGTCCCTTTCTGAGCTTTCCATTAATCTATACTCATTGCCATGTTTTATTTGTAATCATGTCTGTTTCGAAGAAATATGGTCTGTTTTCTCCTAATGATTTTTGCCAAGTTATATGCCGGGACATTTTAAAAACCACGCGTCGTTGGAGCGACTTAGTCTGTACGCGGCTTTAGAATATAGGTGCATTGATAACGCGTGCATTTACAACTTAGAAGATTATTATTGATCCCTACGATATATGCATTAGATTACACAGAGTTTAAATAGATTTTCACTATCAGTCATAGTTTAGATATTTTTAATTATTTTATTTATGTTTTACCAACAATTACCTGTAATGAGCTTAGGAGTAAGAAATAAATGTTGCTGTCTTAAAACTAAAGTGCTGTAACCCGGAGATGAATCTACATAATCAGAATTGTGGTACAGACGCTTGCACATCAAGCTACTACAATCTGTCTAATTTCTTTAAAAGATTTTGAACTTTTTATCTGAAGCATATGGTTCAAAGTTAGTTGGGGAAATTTCACAGGTAGCTTGATGTGCTGGCGTCAGTTCATATTTTTTGACTTTATTGCACCGCAAGTGTACAAAATAATAGCCGCTATCACTTTGGAAATAATAATAATGTTTAACAAAATTAATCATGTATGTACCTAATCTATTAATTTTGTAAATAGAATCGTCTTTGCTTGTGCTTTCTGAACTACTAAATTAGTAGATATTTTATTTTAAATGGATATATAAAATAATGTAAATGTAACAATACCTAGATAATGATGTTATAGAAGTTGGTCCCTACCTTCAGAAATACAAGATGGTCTACACGATAAACTTGAAATAATTGCATCAATCAAATATGTATCTGATTGCAACATTTTAGCCAGTCGTGTAGCCCAGCCTTTTAATTATCTGACACATGTAGACATTTTGATAATTTCTTAATAACTAAAATTGTATTATTTAACCTAATTAAATTACCCAATTGTATTTTTGATACATTAAAGTATCAAAATATTTTTAAAGATGATAATAATTTTTACTGTACTTATTTTTCTATACTAAATAAAGGGCCTGTTTCACAGGTTACGGATAGCCACTATCTGCCAGGTAAATTTAAAAATGCAATAGGATTTGTATGACATTATCTGAGAGATAAACTAACTGGAACTTATCAGCAACCTGTGAAACTGGCTCTAAATAAAATGTTTTCAGATGTTCAGATGTAGAAGCACAATATTTTTACACAAGTTGTTAATAGGCAATCGCTTAAACGTTGATGTTTGATATATTATTGTTGTTGTAACTCGCACCAAATAGAACTATGTAATAGTTGAAATAAAATGTTTTCAAATCTTTATATCTTTTATTTCGATACTTCATGATCATCTCTTTTCGCACCTAACTCAAAAACTACCGCACAAATCATGCGGTTTTCACCAGTGGACAACTCAGATTAAGGCTTCCTTATTCTGAGGTGGACAACTAGTCAAATTCAATACTTATATAGAACTGTCAAAAACGGCTACTCTCTATGCATTTGTATGAAAACGCACCCTATGACGTCACGGATTTTTCACACCAAGCCATATACTTACTTCGATTATATTATCAATACAAAAAAAAAAAAACGAAAACCATTTTCGGTTCAAAACGATAAATTAAGCTGTCATTATTTTAAGATGCTTTACAAAATGAATATGATAACGTATTTTATTTTTGACCTAGTCCACGTCCCAATTGTCGGTCTTGGCGGCTGTTCTCTCTTAAGGAAATCAGCGGCAAGATCAATTGCACAGGACATTGTTATAGCGGCAAGAGTAGGTAGTATTATACAGCCGAAGCAAACCACTAATAACAAAAAATTGAAACACTCGGTAACCATAATAAAAACACCGTATAAATAATAAAACATTCTTTATTTCGTTTACAAAAATTAACAACTTATCGATAAAATCACAAATTGCTCATACACAATTTTACATTACAATAGCATACAATTGTTTTATGTACAAACAAAATTTATATACAATTGCTATATATTAATTTCACCTACTTAGATAGCAGCTTATTTTTATGAAAGGACTTATTTACGGTTTTTATTCACTGGAGTTACAATAAACGCACTTTATCGGGTTTGTCTATGGAAGATATTGTTATACAGGGTGTAACAAAACTAGTGCACCATATTTTTACAGGTCATCTAGTACATGCTAAGGATCATGTTTACCATAAAAAAAGTTGAATGACCTAGGGGGCAACGATCAAGCGCCTTCGTGGAGACCAGGGCGTTATGCATACTATTGGCGACTGTGATGATAAATTTAATAAAATATTTGTTGTTTTCATGACTTTTTGGGGTAAACATGATTCTTAGTATGTTCTAGATGACCTGTAAAAATATGGTGCACTAGTTTTGTTACACCCTATATATTGCTATTTTTCTATATATTTTTTTTAAAGGCTTTTCTAGCGTGATCACATAATATTGATGGCCTACACAAACTCATACATATTGATGACAATGTTAACATATGGTCAATTTATAGTTAGCGTTACTTTACTAAGTTTCAGATAAACTAGATATTCTTATATATGTTATTACTTGTATAATATAAATTGCTTCTTTTCAGATATAAATGTAAAAAACAATATAAATTATCGTGTGATTGTGGTTGCTTCAGTCAAAGGCAATTAATTATTTTCAGACTATTATTTGCTTGCATGATTTTCTTATTTTAAGGGTGTCCCAACACACCATTATAACACGATGTGTAACACGATAACATTTCATAATGTTAATATAACACGATATATAACATAATGTTATCGTGTTATATATGCTGTGTGTCATAATACACGATAACATTTCATAATGTTATCGTGTTATACAATGTTGTATAACGTTATATATGCTGTGTGAGATGTCCCTAAAAGGCTTTTTAATATCTAGCACTGTAGCATATATGTATATTGGCAGTGTTTGTGATGGGTCGGTAGTCACTAGCGGTTTATTAATTATGCTATATTTTATTTATAAATTATAATATAACATTATATTATTATCTTAGATACAATAAAAGCTAATTAGGCACATTTTTGCATACATTTAATATATATTTAGGACTATGATGTGGATTTTCTAATACTGACAGAATAACTACTGTCATAATAAACGAAGCTAGTTATATTATTATTACATAATAATGAATAACTTTCATACTGCCATGCAGTTAAACTTACAATTTATGTAAGCATTTATAATATAATTATTAAATAGAATACAGATATTTCGATATAAAATTTAACAACTGTAGTCATGCTAGAAGTCTATGAATTTAGGTCTATTTGAAACCCCATAACATGTTCGTAACTTTGTTACTCGTTTACAATATTACAAGCCTTCTAAATATTCCTGTCAATCTGATATCTAGGAGACTATTAAGGATTCTAAAAAACCTATATTAATCTCGTAGCCATGGTATTGACAACAAAACAATAATAATTTATATATATAAACTACAGTTTAATTCACTGTTAATAATAGTCAAAAAAATACCGCAATAACTATGAACCAATCACAAAAAAACACTGAGAACTCAATACTTTCATAATGAATACTAAAAAACTACATTTCATAAGATTTCCTAGTCAACAATCGCTGTTACAAACAAATATTAAGTTAACAAGTGCAAGCAAAACTATGTGTTTAGTTGCTCCCACACAGGACTTATATACTAACTCAGACAGACTTACAGACTCATAATATTATCGTGTTACACAATGTTTTATAACATCACGTTATATAACTGCTGTGTGGGAGCACCCTTTGAACAGTTAAACAACTTGATTTAAACACAAAACAACAGTTCTGGTTGGTGAATTAATATTTTCCATGATAAATTAAAACATTTGGAAGTCCACTGGTGATTATTATGTTTGAATCCATTAACGCACATTGATTAGCAGCACCAAAACTTTAATAATGATGATTGACGCGTCACAATTCACTTATGTTCACTAAGCACTGGTGGGTATACTCTACAATTTGATAACCTAGCTAGGGCGAGAATCACGTGGCGTCCTGAACACTGCTTGAACTTATATTCCTAGTCCTTTTCCCACTACCGGTAGCGGATTTATTTTTGTGTCTCTTTCTTTCACTATCCTCTTCTGTTACACTGTTGCACCGAGGTTTTGGGCTCATCATGGTATCTGATGACACGGAATCTCTTTGAGATTTTTTCCTCTGCCTTTTGGGCACATTTTCTCCGATCAACATTTCATTGAATAATCTTTGTCTAGCCTCCCAGTATAAGTTCTGTCGTTGAACAACTTCGGGATATTTCATTTCGAAGGCTACGTCGGGTGGTATGATGAGCTCCCATCCAGTCTTGGGGTTGAACTTGGCGACGGATTGGATGATTTCTAACACCTGTGCGGGGGGCAGGCGAACGGCTGCAGCTACCTTCCGCCGGTCGATGTACGAATGTTGTGTGAAGAGATACAGCTGTGGTGAAAAAACTGTATTTAGTTGCAGGAAAATTATATACATATTAATTTTAATTTTAAAATTAATTAAGATGAAGAATTTCGTTTTAAATAAAAATCATGTTGTTAATTTAAGTCAGTACCACTATATTTATATAATTCGATCACCTCGTCAAAGAGAATATTTTATAAGAGAAAAAAAAATTGCATCCTAAACATTGTCGCGCCACAAAAAGTAACAGCTTTATAAGGATTTTTTTCATACAACAAAAAGTTTTGAGGACTGTTTCCAACGACCCCTGTTTCTAAGTACCCCAGCGGTCTCCTATAGAGTACTGACCACGTGGTCCCTGGCGGCGCACATGAGTCGCGCGGGCACGGGCGCGGGCCGCACGTACAGGTCGGCGGAGCGCGCCGCCCACAGCCCGCGCACGCAGCACGCCGCGCCGCTCAGCGCCGACAGCAGCGCCGCCGAACCCACGCTGCCCGACTCTGTGCGGATGCGCTCTGACAGGTCTTTGAAAGTCATTAGCTTTGCTGGAAAGAATAACAATATTTGTTTTTTATTTAAGAGCCTTGCTTGGAAATGCAGGTCAAGTAACAGTTAAGCTGCAGTTGGTGCCATAGGTTTGTAGGTGAGTAACAGGCTATGACATAGACGCCCTCGTCCCCGCCCTCTCAGTCTCCAGCAATTATTTGTACACCTTGGGCAGTTGTTACAAGTACAGAAACCAGAAAGTCTGACAACCAGTCTTAAATGGGTATCATATTGCCTGTAATAACTAGATAGAGTTGACTAGACAGGCAGGCAGTTACAAAGGCAAATGATAATTCATTACAATATGAATTTGGCTACTATTATCGATACAGAAACAGGGCACCTCATCCTTGCCAAAACTACTACCTATTTTCTATAACAAAAATGTAAAACCAAAGAAAATAATTTCTTATTATTTGAAACGAGATATGATCTCATTTAACAGTTCCAGCACATAAATTACCTCTAATAAGTATCTCTTTCAGCTGTTCCTGAAGCGAGGGTAGCTTGGTGGGCGCTATGTCGGCCTCGTCTTCTGGCGGCGCGGGCACCAACGCTCGCACGTACTCCCGCGCTCTCACTGTCAGTGCCGACCCGTCTGATGACGTCGCGCTGAATAATTTCAAGCGCTCCAGCTGTGGAATTTTAAATGATTACAATCTGTACTATAAAGGGAATAGAAGAGGGACAGAAACCTAACCTCGACATAGGGGGTAAAAAGCGAGCCAGGATTTTCGGCTCGACATAAAGACAATAAACCTTATAAAGCTATAGAGTTTAATCTTAAGGGCAGTAGTTTACTTACTCTTTTTTTAATGGCATCTCGCAGTTCAGCCTAGAGAGGCTGTTTACTGCTTAACCGGACATATTCCTAGTGGATGCCTAGAATTTAAGGCCTCCAGCCAGGGGCAAAATTTCTTATAAACTAAGCGACTGCGCTAAGGGCACCCCCTGTGGGGTACGAATCCCGGCTTAGGGCGTCGCTGACAGTACAGCAAGGATCATATTTAGGGGTAATTTGTTTACTGATTTGAAAAATTCTATAGTTGAAGATAGTACAAGCCTTAGGACTGGAATCATCATTTCAGGAAGGTTAAACCACAGTCGAAAACTAGTCTTAGATATACTGATTGTTTCAGTACATTCTGCTTTCATATCATATCTAAATCATAGGTATACTGATAGTTGTTGGATTAACCTTGATGGACTAACACAAGGTAACCAAGGCATCGTTTTTAAAATGCGAATTGATTTGCAACACACACTTTTGTGGCAAGAACGTGGAAGGAACTTGCCTTGCCACACTTTTCTGCACACATCTGACTTCAGAGTAAATAATATACCATGTAGATGATGAAGACACACATTTATGATAGAAAGTACTGCAACAGACCTCAGCATGATCAGTTTCTGAAGATTTCCATAGAGCATCATACCACGGCTCTTCTTGAATTCGCTGCGATATTGTTTCATAGGATTTCTCTCGCGCCTTTTTGGATACCTCGGTTTCTTGGCGCGCGAATTTTACTGTCACCTGAAATATTTTTTTTACATTATTTGGTGATCACAATCAATGTAAGAAGGCTTATCTTCTCAAATCAAATAGCATAGATTTGGAAAGTAATCCTTCTTATGTGAATCTCCCTGCAAGATCAAATGGTCGTTTGAGTTTATACACTAAAGTAAACAAAACGTGACAACTGCACCTTTGACGTCACAGATGTTTCACGTCAAACCATACACTTATTTCGATTATATTATCAGTAAAAAAATTAAAACAATTTTTGGTTCAAAGCGATAAAAACTGACATTATTTTAAGATGTTTTACAAATTGAATATGATAAAGTATTTAAATTGAAAAAGTTTTTAAATTGTAAAGTGGAGACCATGGACCAGCAAGTGTAGGATGTCCACCAACGAGATGGACAGACGACCTTATAAAGGTCGCCGGAAGACGCTGAATGCAGGTCGCTTCCAACTGATATGTGTGAAGATCTAAAAGGGAGGCCTGTGTTCAGCAGTGGGTGTCCTATGGCTGAGATGATGACGATCTAATTTTTGACCAAGTCCACATCCCAACTATAGAGGTGGGTTGTATAATTCTCAGATTAAATTACCTGCTGCGCTTCAGGCTCCTTGTCTTCATCGTCAGAATCTCCTTTACTCTTATCATTCTTACGCTTGTCTTGCTTATCAAAATATGAGTAGGCTGGCCTCATTTGAATAATACCTAAAAAGATAATTATGAAATTATTGGTGATTAATTTTTTACTTTATTTAAGAATATGCTTAGCTTTTCCCCAACCAAGTTTAGGTAGGCTTCCAGTGTAACCATATGCAGTAATTGCCATATTTTACATGGAGAGACTGCCTATCTGACCTTCTCAACCCAGTGACCCAACCAATGTGAAACCCCTTGATAAGACTGGTTGTCAAACTTTCACAAAGCAGAAGAGTGTTTATTTGAATGTGTTAACTTCAAAAACTACTGCTCGTTTTGAAAAATCCTTTCCATTTATATCATGCACACTTTAGGATTGAACAAAACTTTTTATCAATGTATTTAAAGTAGTTCCCATAGACATAGGGTAGTTTTTAATAAGAATTTAATGAAGATTTTCTCTAACATCCAAATCAATATTTTTCTTATAGTCTCTCTATATTTCAGAGTGAAAAATATATTGTGGTATATATCTATCTACTTTATTTCAAGACTTTATACCTTGTATAGGTGTACAATGTAGCTCCTTATCCTGCAGTATAGCTACAGCGTAGTGCTGTGTCTCAGTGCATGGCACACTGCTCTCATAGACAATCTTGTCCATAATGCCATGTCTAAAGTACTGTGTTTTGTCCTTCTCTTTTATGTGCCATGATGATTCCTGTCAACAACATATAATAATATGCTGTTAATGTAGTATTTAAGTTATAATAAAAAACAATATATGGAATATTAGACAAGTAAAAACGAACTACAGCTGTCAGACACTTCACTACCAAATCAGTTGAATATTTTGCAAAGATAGAACTTTTACCTGTTGGCCATCAGTATTGAGAGCGATCTGTTCGCCTTTAGACGAACAATACTTGTCACTGTACGTGTCCAAACCAACTTCTAGCCGCACCATCTTATTCTTAGGCTTCACGGATGCATTCACAACATTTATGTCTTTCCAGTCTCTGTTAGCCGGTCTCACTGGATATTGGTATATGTACAGATTCTGAGATAATGCCTGCGACAGAAACACAGGTATCTGGAACGAATAAATAACAAATTCAACCATAAAAGCTACGTTTTCTCACAACAACATAACCTAACGAACTACCACGTTGTTAGTTAGTTTTGACTGGTAGTTTTACCTCCTGCACTACCGGGTCTTCTTCCTCCATTATTGCTATGTATATCTTGCAAATAATGCTATAACATGAATGGATTAAATAAACGAAATTTATAAAAATCACACCGCAACGCCAATGTGACAGAACAAATCCACCACAGACTACTTAGAGATACTACGTATCAGACTGCCAACTGCCGAACAAAAATTCTCACCACAGATTTCTTCGAATTTATTATGATAGCTGACGTTTCTTTTTTTTTTAAAAGCTGGTACTGTGGCAAAGGCATCAATAGGATGCATTATAAAAAACCCCGCCTGATACTATTTTCGTTTTTTTTATTGCTTATTGATTTTGGGAAGAAATAAATAAAACAAAGACTTATTAAATATTTTTTTATTCATGAAAATTCTTTACATATTGAAATATTTACAATTCTTTACAGACTTAATAATATAAATAAGGAATAATAAAAAATTAAAGGATTTTAATTTTTCCAACGCTTGCATCTCAGGCAAATAGAGATTTCCTAAAAACGTGCCCTTTAAAATTATATTGAACTAATTCTTTATACTGGTCGACAGCGTTTTTGCCACCAAAGTGAAATATATAATTTCTTGTAGAATATTTCACATTGAATCGCAGTCCAGAATACAAAATTGCTCTAGCACGTCGTGATTCGGATATATAACAATCTTAAGAGCGCGTATACCGAAAGTTGGCAATGTCGCAAATAGCTGTCAAATATTTACACGTTTTCATTAATTTGGCTATTTTACTATATGAAAGTAAGACATATGGCTCTGTAGTGCACTAAAACATTGAATAGGAATTGCAATTAAAACACTAAATTTGATGTTTTAAACATTTTAGGTGCAAAAAAGGCACTTGGAAAGTTTCCAAATACGTTTTTTACATATAAAACTATATATTCGGTGTTACGATATTAATAATTGCATTCTCTATTTACTTTCTTAGTGCACTACAGAGCATTATTTTATGTTTTCATAAAATAAAATTGAGAAATTAATTAAAACATGTAAATATTTGACAGCTATTTGCGACGTTGCCAGCTTTTCAAACACGCGCCCTTAAAGTGCAAAAACTAAGGACAGTATTACATTTCCTCATATATAACTTAATCATCATATTATAGTACAGACGGCTACACATCAAGCCATACGAAACAGTTTATCTTGGATTCGCTTTATTTATATGGTCTTTCTACAAATTGAAGGGTCAGCAAATACTATTTTTGTATAGCTTGATGTGAGCCGTGTGTACTATTCTTCCGAATTCACACCAATTTAGGATTGTCATGATATATTTTTTTAGCTAAGCCGTAGTTCAAGCTTCCTTATTAAGAAAGAAGATTTGTACTGATATAAATTAAAGTGGGTTTGAATACAGAAAAGTAGTACTAAATGATGCTTTAGTTAAATATGACGAAAAAAAAATAGCTGTCCTTATAAAATGACTTCAAATATCGTTAATAAAACGCGTTTTCAGCATTTTCATACTGGTATATCTCCAAATCCCGATGTGCTAGAGCAAGTTTGTGTTCCAAGCTTCGATTCAGTGTCAAATATTATGCAATAAATTATATTTGTTACAAATCTTTGTTACAAAAAAGAAGACAAGTTTCGTTGACAACATTGCAACTAAATAAATGAAATGAGTTAAGACAGCATTTGGTACATAAATGGTGTTTTCAGGATATTTCCTCACTTATTTTTTCATAGGATAGCAGCTCCATTGAGACTGTCAAATAGTGAGGTCAAAAAATAAAACCGTCTCGGCTATGTTTTGCAGTGTGCTACTCCCTGGTCTTCCATCTGCATAATGAGCTGGAAAAGAGAAAAGTATTTATTTATTTATTTATTTATTTATTTAAAACCTTAAGCTATCCTTACAGGGTAAACCTAATGCGACAGCTAAGAACTTAAACTACACAATAATAACTATTTACAACATAAAAACATTAACATTAAAATCCAGGTACATTATTTACATATTAAATTCAATGTAGGTAATTACTAAAATAAAGTTTAAATTTACATCTTTTTGTAACACAATAAAAACAGTGAAACCTTTGCGAATTCACCAAAACAACAAGTAGTTTAAGTTTTACAAAATATTATGGTCATCGAAGAGATTCATTCACCATATCTGCTTATTACCAGAGAGACTGATCGCATGATTGGAACAGAAAAAAAATGGAAGCGATTCGTGACTGTTGTTTATGCGATAATAAATTAGTTTACTGTAAATTAGCCAAAACAGGATAATTGGTATTGCTAACTCTAGGGTTTGTAGTAAAAAAAAACATTCGGAGGATAAGGTAGCTTTACTAGACCTAAAGAGCTAATAGCCTTCCTCGATAAATGGGCTATCTAACACTGACAGAAATTTTCAAATTGAGCCAGTAGTTCCTGAGCATTCTAGCAAACACACATACATACATAAAAACTCTTGAGCTTTATATTATTCTATAATATATTATGCATTCTTTAATACATACCATATAATATAACGGTAATGTAACTCTACAACAATTTCTTAAAAAGATTGTATCATAATTTAAGTAAATAAAACTATTACCATGCAGGCGAAAACAAATGCTAAATGATACTATGCAAAACATTCCTTTTATATATTGGTACCAGGAAATAAGCATAATGCCTGCAGCAAGTTACAAGTAAAGATATTATTAACAGACAAAGAAAATCTAAATTACCTGACTAATGAACAGTTAGTGGATTTAGCAGACTTTTGGTAATGTTTTGAGGACACAGCTGCTAGCCGCAGTGACATCTGAAATAGACAAAATCAAAGTAAAAAAAAAATTTAAGAGATAACATTTCATTTTGCATATTTGACATAATCTAAGAAATTTGCAATACCTGAAATTTGACTAGATTGTGGGCATTGTGGTGGGTATTGCCGAGGAAATCCAGTGGTGCAAGAAGCAATGGCTTAAATCTATAAAACAAAACAGGAAATTATTGTAATTCTAATAAATTATACATAATTTAATTATGGTAATAACACAAAATTATGCCAATACCTTTCAGTGGTTCTACGGAGTATGTGTGGTCAATGTGTCTTTTATGGTAGAATGAATTCTCAGCCGGAGGAAACACATTTTCTGAAATCAGATAATTTCCATTATCATTTTAATTATGCAATTGCGAATCCAATACTCTGAAGAGAGGTATGCAAGAAGCAAAAAGTATAGAGAAACAAGATATATCATCATTATATATACCGGTGTGATGCCGAGTTGGTACTCCACTCAAAATCTTATCTTCATTAAATAGAGATGGATAGGCACTGCACAAAGAGACGTGATTTAGACGCAATGAATTTCTTTCCAACTGCTTCGAAAGTTGTTCAGGTGATAATGATTGCAGATCATCACGGTTTAGACACTTTTACCACACAACTAGTCTTTTCTCGTTAAAATCTAAAATAGCGTCCTGTCGCAAAGTTTTGCAAACACGGCACTCGTAATACATTTTGCAAGTAGCAAAAGTAATCGTAAATATCGTAGATTTATTACAAATAGAGCGGAAAGGATAAACACAAAGACTTCAATCCATCTTCGATCGATCAAAACCACAGAGTACGTTATTATATAATCAAAACTGTCAATCGTCTGTAATGTCAAAAATGACAAATTATAAAAAAAAGCAAATGGCGGCCTACCTGCTCTTGCGGCGGCCAATCACGGCCAAGCAGAAACGTCAGGCATCTGTCAGTCATCATGGTAAATACGATGAGCGTTTCGATATATGAAGATTATCAGCCGTGAAATCCACCATTTTTGACAGTTTTCAATAGTATTCAACATCGACCATAGGCAAACAATTTCCGCGGTCTAGTGTGTACAAATACAAAGCAAAACTAATTTGTCGTCGCCCTCTATCTCCTAATCATTTCGTAGAGGGTAGGGATTATCAAAGAATGAATTTGCTTTTGTGTGACCGCGATTGAAATGAACTGGCAATGGGTTAAGCAATGAAAAAAATTTTAATGTTGAGCAAAATTCACAACCGTTACAAAAATTAAATAAACATATAGCAAAAGCATCATCATCATCATCATCATCTCAGCCATAAGACGTCCACTGCTGAACATAGGCCTCCCCTTTAGATCTCCACATACACCGGTTGGAAGCGACCTGCATCCAGCGTCTTCCGGCAATCAAAAGCAAAAGCATTGCTGAATGTAATTTTCATATTCAACATTATGGCGCTCTCTAGACGCTCAATTACGAATTGTGTAATACTACTATGCTATTTTAGTATAAACTCGACATTCAAACAAGTTCCAATTCGTGTTAAAAATTATTTTTGCCAAATTCTGGCAAACAAGCATTTAGCATCTGGCATCTATAAATTGTAAAAGAAAATAACTTTGATTGACAAACGTCTATCAGATAGTCACAAATATTCTTTTTGAAGATTATTTTTTGTAAATATGTATTATTTTCAATCCAGCTATTAGAGTGTTACAATAAATGTTAAAGGACTATTGAAACGAAGGAATAATTCACAAACCTCAAAAATGTCGGACATGATAATAAATGGTAATGATTTTGCGAACATACAGTGTTTAAAATATTTCTTGCAGATTGATTAACTCAACAGAATCATAACATTACATTTTCCATATCCCAATTTCAGCAATTGCGTTGATATATCTTTACAGCATTATTTATCTTTAAAAAACATTTAAAACCGACTGCGAACCAAATCATCTTAACGTTTACTTCAATTATTATTTTTTTGTTTTAGACTCAGTACCAGTAGATAAAAAATGGAGCGAACTAATCAGATATAATATTTTTATTATGAAACTTGTCGAGTTTGTAAGTATTTTCCTTTACGCATAATATTCTTGTGCTGCAATTTTGAACATATTTTTATTACTATTTCGTTCCTTGTAGGCGATTTCACTAGTAATTACCATATTGCCGCTGATAATGCCAAGGCCACAAGGGCATATGTACTGCATATCAACTGGTCCTACGCTAGTAATATCATTATTATTCATTATCTTGTATTTACGAAGAAAGGTTCCATTATTTATGGAAAAAATGTACTTATTTTTTCAAATTCTGTTTACATTTGGTGCTTTTATTCAATGTTTTCTACTGAATCTTGTAAGAGTTTGGCTATGGTTAATTTACGGTGTATTTTATTTCGCATTGTTAACAGCATTAGCACTTGATTTATTTCTGATCGCTAATGAAAGAGGATGTACTTTTAGTTGTGCATAATAATAATTATAACCTTATCAGTTTTACGTGTACCAGGCATAATTAGTGTTTTAATACAATATTCAATTAATAAAATGTCTTTTGATTCAACCTACACCAAGAATAAAAATATTGTTTATAACTTCTTGAAATTTAGTCGATATTATTTTTAACTATTTTTCGTTACAATAATTCAGTACAGCTCTATACTCTACACAGTTTCGATTCGACCTTGACCTTTCAAATGAAATGACATTTGTTTGATAAACACAAATCCATGTGATAGTAGAATATATACGTAAATAAAGTTTAGTTAAACTTAAACCCTAGCCCTAGACAAAAATATGACTCGAAGAGAAAACAAGAGTGATGAGCACACAGTATTCTAAAATTGAATATGATATAAAAGATTAAAGAAGGGTTTTATTATAACCCGCAAAGTATTGAACGTGCCCCCCAAAAGTAACAAAATGCAAAAATTTAAAGGGCTTCCTGTTTATTTTGATTCACTAGTTCGTTTCGAAACAAATGACATTGTACCTGCGCTTAGATGTATTAGGTAAGTTCCAAAACACATACGAGACGAGTGTCATGAAGATTGTTACTTTTAGGTTTTATCAATGCTCCTCATGATAATCCCGTTTATTTTGACGGAGCCCGACACAATGCACTGCCTGGCCGTCGCTCCGACCCTCGTCCTGTCGATAATGTTCGTCGTGCTATACTTAGTGGACCAAGTGCATGATCTGGCTGAACAACTATACTTGATATTTCAAATATTTTTTAATACCCTTGCATTCATATTCGTATTAGTAAATGCGAGCCCCACTGGAGCTCTATACGGACTATTTTATTGTCATCTTCTCATTGCACTGTGCATAGATTTGTTCTATGTCGTCAAAGAAAGAGGTTTTGCATTAACAAGAAAAGATTGAATGTTAAAGTTAAATAAAATGCTTTAGAAAGCATACGAATTCGTATTATTCAGTAGTTTTGAGTACTTACTGAAGATTTCATGACTACCTCATAACCTTGTCTTGACATCTTTATCAAAGAGGGAGGGAACATTAATCAGTTAACTAGTTCTTAGATTAGTTTGTTGTATAAATAAATGTATACAAGTGGGTCCGTCTCTTACTTTTAGGTAGTGGCACTGCTCCTCAATATACTGCCTCACGTAGTGGAACCCGTGGACTGTTTGCATTGCCTGGTGGCCGCGCCCACTGTCATGTGCTCCACCCTTTTAATGGTGCTATATGTTGTGGACCAAGTACAATATGAGGCAGAGTTGTATTACGTCATCATTGAGCTCACATTCACAGTATTAGCATTCATCAACCTATTTATTGTTGGTAAACTGGTAGGCGCCATATATGGATTGTTTTATGCAGATTTAATAATAGCATTCTCAATGGACTTATTTTACATGCGTAAAGAGAGAGGCTGGACCTTTTAATGTGAATATTAAATTTGTTGTTATCTTTACTATTGTATTATTTTTAATAATGCTCTAAGTTTAGGATGACTGATAATGGTTTCCTGTTGCAACTACTCTGTATATCCTGTCAATTTCACATTTATGTGGATGTGTGAGTTATTATAGTTAAGAGGTTTCAGTCTACCATTATAATGTGTAAAAGATTAGCTAAATACACATGGAATCTTATATCTTTCATATTTATTATGTTAAAATATATGTATAAAAGAATAATGATGGTGCGGTTGCGAGTGTTACTGTGGTTTTTGCTACTATTTTTAGTTTTATTCTTTTTACAACAGATGTTTATTTCTGTCGATGAAACAAGTGTAACAAAAGCAGCATCTCAGTATCCGGTGATACTCTGGTGGACTATGGAGTTCCCTGGCACGTCGAGCCTTAAATATTGCTCTAATAATGTGCAGTGCCATGTCTACAGTGATAAAAAGAAGGACCAATTTTATAAAGTTGGAGCATATCTGTTTTATGGGACTACTATAGATTTTAACGCACTGCCTTTACCGAGACAGCCCAAAGAAATAATCTGGGGCTTGTACCATGAAGAATCACCAAGAAATGTGGAAGAATTCTTACATGAAGCAGCACTAAACTTGTTTAATTTTTCAACTACATTCAGCAGATATAGTAACATTCCTTTTCCATTGCAATACTTGCAGTCATTGGATGATATAAAGACCACAAAATACTTTGTTGAGACATCTAAGAAAAATGAGTTGCTTAAAGAGATTGCGCCAATAATGTACTTACAAAGTGACTGTGAAATGTCAAGCGAAAGAGATGCATATGTTAAAGAGTTGATGAAATTTATAAAAATAGACTCTTACGGAACTTGCCTTAAGAATAAAGAAATGCCATCAAAATTCCAGAATGACTATCTGAACAATTTAGATGAAGATGAGTTTTTGAGATTTGTTGCGAGGTACAAATTTGTTATAGCTATAGAGAATGGTGTGTGCAATGATTACATAACTGAGAAGTTTTGGCGAGCTATTAAAGTGGGCACAGTCCCCATATACTTTGGTTCACCCACGATCAAAGATTGGTTACCAAATGAAAAGTCAGCGATACTTTTGCAAGATTATCCTACTCCAAAGATCATGTCCGAGCATATCAAGCTATTGCTAACTAATGATAGTTTATATGAAGCCCATTTAGAACATAAGACCAAACAATTTATAAGCAATGAGAAGGTGTTATTAGAGTATAGTACCAGGCCACACCAATCGGATGGCATTAAAATTATTGATGAATTTGAATGCTTTATTTGCCAGAAGTTACATGATAAAAGAAATGGTAAAGTAGATGTGAATGTTGTAAATAAAAGTCATTACGATTGTCCCAAACCAATTTCAGCTTTAACTTTAGACGTAAACCCTGATAACAGTTGGGTGTATTCTTGGGAGAACGCGAGAGATAATGCAAAAAAAATATACGACAATGTTTTTAATGGAGATTGAAATTAATTTGTATTATTATTGTTTTTACATATAATTATATACATTTTTGATACAAGTTGTTATTTTTTATTCATTTATTGGCAGGCTCCATCTAGAGGTGAAATCGGGTGGATGTCGTAGCGTATTCCTCTCTTGATGACGTGAGGGATAGTTTTGGGCACCATCCTGTAAAATACAAAAGAAAACTCTTTTATTTTCTATACAAATTAAAAAGCTGTGTTGCAATAAATTGCACTCTCAAACAAAATTACAAATTGTGACCAACTTTTGTACCATATCCTTGACGAATAAATATCTTTAATTTATAAATCTAGACTTGAAATCACAAACGTAGTGATTGAGTGCTGCGCAGCATGACGTGGGTTCGATTCCCGCACAGGATGAGTTAGTTAACCTATGCAAGTTGCGAGCATTGAGATTTTATCTTGAAACGCACCCACGACTCGAAAAATTATGAAAGAACTTAAGAAATTCCTATTGTGGGATAGTGTTAAGAAAACTTAGATAATACAGTCAATACCTAGAGTTTTTTTCTTTCCTAGATAAATGTATGTACCTTTTTAAACTGCACTGATCTCGTTTTATTTATATAAAGTAATATAGGTACTCACGATATGCAGTCGATGATAGGACAAACAGACAGACATAAGGTGCATCCAGTGCAGTCTTCCGTCACGTGTGGTATATGAGTCTTGGGGTCAAATCTGAAAAGAAAAGCAATTTGCTTAATAATATACCTTACATACAAATTCCACTAAACTTCCAATGAACAGATTTCAACCAAAATTCATCTATATATTGATGATGGCATCCAGGCCGATTGTCGATTGATGGTTGGCCGTTCTCTTTTATGGAGATCAGCCAGCTGCGCAGGACATATTATAGTGATACAGACCTTTACGTTCAAGAAGGAAGAATATCGAGATAATATCACAATTGTACTCGAGAAATTCTATAGTTATTTTGGTTCAAAATTAAACATCACATTAATTCGATATAAATTTTTCACTCGAAACCAAGATGAAGGGGAGACAATTCAACAATACGTTACTGCATTACGTCTCCTAACGAAGAATTGTAACTTCAAAGAGCTCGAGGATGAATTGATTAAGGATAGAATTGTGTGTGGTATTCGAAGTTCGAGGGTTCGAGATCGTCTATTGAGATGTGAGGATTTGGATCTCGACAAAGCTGTGAAGCTATGCCAAGCTGAGGAGATGTCAAGAGAGTCCGAGTAGCAGATGGATGCTGGTGGTACGAGTGCGGGAGCAATGCAAGTGGACGTGGTCGGCGCGCAGCGGCGAAGAGGTTGCGGGAGTGCCGGCGGCGCCCGCCGGGGTGCGCGCAGGGGCGCAGCGCCCGGCCCGCTAGCGCTAGTATGTGGTCGCTGCGGTGGCCTGTCATCGCGCTGTCAAGCTGGAGGTTGTCCGGCAAGTCAATGCACGTGTTTCGTGTGTGGTAATCGTGGTCACTTTGCAAAGGTGTGCAAAGCAAATGCGCTGAATAAAAATATCGCCACACCGCGAGTACCTATGCGATATTAAGCAGCAAAATGAATCAGAATCCGATGAATGTGATTCATTTTTTATTTCTATGATTAAGACAAACAACCAGTCAGGTGAGTGGTTCGAAGTATTGTCATGTGGGAATGGAGCAGAGAAGTTCAAGCTGGATACAGGTGCTGACATAAATGTCTTGTCTTTTGAGAGATTTTTAGAATTAGGTCTTGATGTTAACATTTTGAAATGTGATAAAATTATAAAATTACAATCCTATAGTGGCAATGTAATACCGGTAAAGGGAATATGTTATCTGGATTGTATTTACAAAGGCAGACAGTATCATCTCAAGTTTGCAATAGCTGATATGAAATGTCAGAGTGTGCTGGGGCGGTCATCCTGCTCACAATTAAATCTAATCAAGCGAATTCACTCCTTAAATTTGTCTCATTATGATGACTTGTTTAAAGGTATAGGATGTCTGCCCGGTAAATACCATATTGTGATAGATAAGTCAGTACGGCCTGTTATCTCAGCTGCGCGGAAAATTCCGCTGAGTTTGCGAGATCAGTTGGCAGAAGAACTCAAGAGAATGGAAAGCTATGGGGTGATTAGGAAAGTCACACATCCGACGGACTGGGTCCATCCTTTGGTCATAGTTGCAAAGAAAAATAATACTATTCGTGTATGTTTAGACCCGCGTGAGCTGAATCGTGCGGTACGGCATGCACACTTTCAGCTGCCTATCGTGACCGAGCTGGCGGCGCGCCCGCATGGCGCTACGCGCTTCTCCGTGTTGGACGCTAACTCTGGTTTCTGGGCTGTGCAGCTTGATCAATAGAGTGCTGATTTATGCACGTTTATCAGTCCATTCGGGAGGTACCAATTCTTACGCTTACCATTCGGAATAAATTGTGCTTCGGAGGTATTTCATTGTAAGATACGCCAGGTTCTGGAAGACCTGGACGGTGTCGATAGTTTCATTGACGACGTAATAGTCTGGGGTAAAGATAAAGAGGAATATGATAGCAGACTTGATGCTTTATTAAATAGGGCCCGCGAAATAAATTTAAAATTTAATAAAGCGAAGTGTAAAATTGATGTCGACGAGGTAACATACTTAGGGCACATATTCGATCGGAACGGGATGAGAGCGGACTCCAATAAAGTAAAGGCGATAACTGAAATGCCAGAACCTACGGATAGAAAAAGTTTAGAGCGATTTTTAGGTGCCGTCAATTACTTACCAAAGTTTATACCAAGACATTCGGAAATAGCTTTACCTTTGACTAACCTTCTTCGTAAGGATACGGAATGGTTGTGGGGTTGCGGTGAACGCAATGCATTTCAGAGTTTGTGTCGAGCGGTGAGCAGTGCGCCGGTACTGGCACTGTACGACGTGAGCGCGCCGGTGCTCTTATCGGTGGACGCGAGCGCGCACGCGCTGGGCGCGGTGCTCATGCAGGCTGGGCGTCCTGTCGAGTTCGCGTCGCGCACGCTCACCGACACGCAGCGGCGGTATGCGCAAGTAGAGAAGGAGCTTCTTGCTATTGTGTTTGCGTGCGAGAGGTTTCATCAATACATTTTTGGGAATAATTTCTATATTATATATTTTTTAATTTTATTTATTTAGTCAGTTTAGTTATGTCGTAGAGGAAAAGTTTATGTTATTTTTTTAAGGGGGAAAGTATGTTGTATACATATTTTATGAAATGTTGTGTAAGGAGTCTGAATAATAAACCAGTTGTTGTCTGACAGTGACGTGTTTCACTACATATGTATAAAAGAATAATGTTGGTGCGGTTGCGAGTGTTATTGTGGTTTTTGCTACTATTTTTAGTTTTATTCTTTTTACAACAGATGTTTATTTCTGTCGATGAAACAAGTGTAACAAAAGCAGCATCTCAGTATCCGGTGATACTCTGGTGGACTATGGGATTCCCTGGCACGTCAAGCCTTAAATATTGCTCTAATAATGTGCAGTGCTATGTCTATAGTGATAAAAAGAAGGACCAATTTTATAAAGTTGGAGCATATCTGTTTTATGGGACTCATATAGATTTTAACGCACTGCCTTTACCGAGACAGCCCAAAGAAATAATCTGGGGCTTGTACCATGAAGAATCACCAAGAAATGTGGAAGAATTCTTACATGAATCAGCACTAAACTTGTTTAATTTTTCAACTACATTCAGCAGATATAGTAACATTCCTTTTCCATTGCAAAACTTGCAGTCATTGGACGATATAAAGTCCACAAAATACTTTGTTGAGACATCTAAGAAAAATGAGTTGCTTAAAGAGATTGCGCCAATAATGTACTTACAAAGTGACTGTGCAACGTCAAGCGAAAGAGATGCATATGTTAAAGAGTTGATGAAATTTATAAAAATAGACTCTTACGGAACTTGCCTTAAGAATAAAGAAATGCCATCAAAATTCCAGAATGACTATCTGAACAATTTAGATGAAGATGAGTTTTTGAGATTTGTTGCGAGGTACAAATTTGTTATAGCTATAGAGAATGGTGTGTGCAATGATTACATAACTGAGAAGTTTTGGCGAGCTATTAAAGTGGGCACAGTCCCCATATACTTTGGTTCACCCACGATCAAAGATTGGTTACCAAATGAAAAGTCAGCGATACTTTTGCAAGATTATCCTACTCCAAAGATCATGTCCGAGCACATCAAGCTATTGCTGAGCAATGATAGTTTATATGAAGCCCATTTAGAACATAAGACCAAACAATTTATAAGCAATGAGAAGGTGTTATTAGAGTATAGTACCAGGCCACACCAATCGGATGGCATTAAAATTATTGATGAATTTGAATGCTTTATTTGCCAGAAGTTACATGATAAAAGAAATGGTAAAGTAGAAGTGAATGTTGTAAATAAAAGTCATTACGATTGTCCCAAACCAATTTCAGCTTTAACTTTAGACGTAAATCTTGACAACAGTTGGGTGTATTCTTGGGAGAACGCAAGAGATAATGCAAAAATAATATACGACAATGTTTTTAATGGAGATTGAAATTAATTTGTATTATTATTGTTTTTACAGATAATTATATACATTTTTGATACAAGTTGTTATTTTTTATTCATTTATTGGCAGACTCCATCTAGAGGTGAAATCGGGTGGATGTCGTAGCGTATTCCTCTCTTGATGACGTGAGGGATAGTTTTGGGCACCATCCTGTAAAATACAAAAGAAAACTCTTTTATTTTCTATACAAATTAAAAAGCTGTGTTGCAATAAATTGCACTCTCAAACAAAATTACAAATTGTGACCAACTTTTGTACCATATCCTTGACGAATAAATATCTTTAATTTATAAATCTAGACTTGAAATCACAAACGTAGTGATTGAGTGCTGCGCAGCATGACGTGGGTTCGATTCCCGCACAGGATGAGTTAGTTAACCTATGCAAGTTGCGAGCATTGAGATTTTATCTTGAAACGCACCCACGACTCGAAAAATGATGAAAGAACTTAAGAAATTCCTATTGTGGGATAGTGTTAAGAAAACTTAGATAATACAGTCAATACCTAGAGTTTTTTTCTTTCCTAGATAAATGTATGTACCTTTTTAAACTGCACTGATCTCGTTTTATTTATATAAAGTAATATAGGTACTCACGATATGCAGTCGATGATAGGACAAACAGACAGACATAAAGTGCATCCAGTGCAGTCTTCCGTCACGTGTGGTATATGAGTCTTGGGGTCAAATCTGAAAATAAAAGCAATTTGCTTAATAATATACCTTACATACAAATTCCACTAAACTTCCAATGAACAGATTTCCACGCGAGTTTTCCTTCGGAGACAACTCTTATAACCAAAATTCATCTATGATGGCATCCAGGCCGATTGTCGGCTACAGCGGACGTTCTCTTTTATGGAGATCAGCCAGCTGCGCAGGACATATTATAGTGATACAGACCTTTACGTTCAAGAAGGAAGAAGATCGAGATAATATCACAATTGTACTCGAGAAATTCGATAGTTATTTTGGTTCAAAATTAAACATCACATTAATTCGATATAAATTTTTCACTCGGAACCAAGATGAAGGGGAGACAATTCAACAATACGTTACTGCATTACGTCTCCTAACGAAGAATTGTAACTTCAAAGAGCTCGAGGATGAATTGATTAAGGATAGAATTGTGTGTGGCATTCGAAGTTCGAGGGTTCGAGATCGTCTATTGAGATGTGAGGATTTGGATCTCGACAAAGCTGTGAAGCTATGCCAAGCTGAGGAGATGTCAAGAGAGTCCGAGTAGCAGATGGATGCTGGTGGTACGAGTGCGGGAGCAATGCAAGTGGACGTGGTCGGCGCGCAGCGGCGAAGAGGTTGCGGGAGTGCCGGCGGCGCCCGCCGGGGTGCGCGCAGGGGCGCAGCGCCCGGCCCGCTAGCGCTAGTATGTGGTCGCTGCGGTGGCCTGTCATCGCGCTGTCAAGATGGAGGTTGTCCGGCAAGTCAATGCACGTGTTTCGTGTGTGGTAATCGTGGTCACTTTGCAAAGGTGTGCAAAGCAAATGCGCTGAATAAAAATATCGCCACACCGCGAGTATGCGATATTAAGCAGCAAAATGAATCAGAATCCGATGAATGTGATTCATTTTTTATTTCTATGATTAAGACAAACAACCAGTCAGGTGAGTGGTTCGAAGTATTGTCATGTGGGAATGGAGCAGAGAAGTTCAAGCTGGATACAGGTGCTGACATAAATGTCTTGTCTTTTGAGAGATTTTTAGAATTAGGTCTTGATGTTAACATTTTGAAATGTGATAAAATTATAAAATTACAATCCTATAGTGGCAATGTAATACCGGTAAAGGGAATATGTTATCTGGATTGTATTTACAAAGGCAGACAGTATCATCTCAAGTTTGCAATAGCTGATATGAAATGTCAGAGTGTGCTGGGGCGGTCATCCTGCACACAATTAAATCTAATCAAGCGAATTCACTCCTTAAATTGTCTCATTATGATGACTTGTTTAAAGGTATAGGATGTCTGCCCGGTAAATACCACGTTGTGATAGATAATTCAGTACGGCCTGTTATCTCAGCTGCGCGGAAAATTCCGCTGAGTTTGCGAGATCAGCTGGCAGAAGAGAATGGAAAGCTATGGGGTGATTAGCAAAGTCACACATCCGACGGACTGGGTCCATCCTTTGGTCATAGTTGCAAAGAAAAATAATACTATTCGTGTATGTTTAGACCCGCGTGAGCTGAATCGTGCAGTACGGCATGCACACTTTCAGCTGCCTACCGTGACCGAGCTGGCGGCGCGCCTGCATGGCGCTACGCGCTTCTCCGTGTTGGACGCTAACTCTGGTTTCTGGGCTGTGCAGCTTGATCAATAGAGTGCTGATTTATACACGTTTATCAGTCCATTCGGGAGGTACCAATTCTTACGCTTACCATTCGGAATAAATTGTGCTTCGGAGGTATTTCATTGTAAGATACGCCAGGTTCTGGAAGACCTGGACGGTGTTGATAGTTTCATTGACGATATAATAGTCTGGGGTAAAGATAAAGAGGAACATGATAGCAGACTTGATGCTTTATTAAATAGGGCCCGCGAAATAAATTTAAAATTTAATAAAGCGAAGTGTAAAATTGATGTCGACGAGGTAACATACTTAGGGCACATATTCGATCGGAACGGGATGAGAGCGGACTCCAATAAAGTAAAGGCGATAACTGAAATGCCAGAACCTACGGATAGAAAAAGTTTAGAGCGATTTTTAGGTGCCGTCAATTACTTACCAAAGTTTATACCTAGACATTCGGAAATAGCTTTACCTTTGACTAACCTTCTTCGTAAGGATACGGAATGGTTGTGGGGTTGCGGTGAACGCAATGCATTTCAGAGTTTGTGTCGAGCGGTGAGCAGTGCGCCGGTACTGGCACTGTACGACGTGAGCGCGCCGGTGCTCTTATCGGTGGACGCGAGCGCGCACGCGCTGGGCGCGGTGCTCATGCAGGCTGGGCGTCCTGTCGAGTTCGCGTCGCGCACGCTCACCGACACGCAGCGGCGGTATGCGCAAGTAGAGAAGGAGCTTCTTGCTATTGTGTTTGCGTGCGAGAGGTTTCATCAATACATTTTTGGGAATAATTTCTATATTATATATCAGTCAGTTTAGTTATGTCGTAGAGGAAAAGTTTATGTTATTTTTTTAAGGGGGAAAGTATGTTGTATAAATATTTTATGTTTAATGTATGATTTTTTCAATTTTATGTTATTTTTAAGGGGGAAATGTTGTGTAAGGAGTCTGAATAATAAACCAGTTGTTGTCTGACAGTGACGTGTTTCACTACATATGTATAAAAGAATAATGTTGGTGCGGTTGCGAGTGTTACTGTGGTTTTTGCTACTATTTTTAGTTTTATTCTTTTTACAACAGATGTTTATTTCTGTCGATGAAACAAGTGTAACAAAAGCAGCATCTCAGTATCCGGTGATACTCTGGTGGACTATGGGATTCCCTGGCACGTCAAGCCTTAAATATTGCCCTAATAATGTGCAGTGCTATGTCTATAGTGATAAAAAGAAGGACCAATTTTATGAAGTTGGAGCATATCTGTTTTATGGGACTCATATAGATTTTAACGCACTGCCTTTACCGAGACAGCCCAAAGAAATAATCTGGGGCTTGTACCATGAAGAATCACCAAGAAATGTGGAAGAATTCTTACATGAATCAGCACTAAACTTGTTTAATTTTTCAACTACATTCAGCAGATATAGTAACATTCCTTTTCCATTGCAAAACTTGCAGTCATTGGATGATATAAAGTCCACAAAATACTTTGTTGAGACATCTAAGAAAAATGAGTTGCTTAAAGAGATTGCGCCAATAATGTACTTACAAAGTGACTGTGCAACGTCAAGCGAAAGAGATGCATATGTTAAAGAGTTGATGAACTTTATAAAAATAGACTCTTACGGAACTTGCCTTAAGAATAAAGAAATGCCATCAAAATTCCAGAACGACTATCTGAACAATTTAGACGAAGATGAGTTTTTGAGATTTGTTGCGAGGTACAAATTTGTTATAGCTATAGAGAATGGTGTGTGCAATGATTACATAACTGAGAAGTTTTGGCGAGCTATTAAAGTGGGCACGGTTCCCATATATTTTGGTTCACCCACGATCAAAGATTGGTTACCAAATGAAAAGTCAGCGATACTTTTGCAAGATTATCCTACTCCAAAGATCATGTCCGAGCACATCAAGCTATTGCTGAGCAATGATTATTTATATGAAGCCCATTTAGAACATAAGATCAAACAATTTATAAGCAATGAGAAGGTGTTATTAGAGTATAGTACCAGGCCACACCAATCGGATGGCATTAAAATTATTGATGAATTTGAATGCTTTATTTGCCAGAAGTTACATGATAAAAGAAATGGTAAAGTAGAAGTGAATGTTGTAAATAAAAGTCATTACGATTGTCCCAAACCAATTTCAGCTTTAACTTTAGACGTAAATCTTGACAACAGTTGGGTGTATTCTTGGGAGATCGCGAGAGATAATGCAAAAATAATATACGACAATGTTTTTAATGGAGATTGAAATTAATTTGTATTATTATTGTTTTTACAGATATCTAATTATATACATTTTTGATACAGGTTGTTATTTTTTATTAATTTATTGGCAGACTCCATCTAGAGGTGAAATCGGGTGGATGTCGTAGCGTATTCCTCTCTTGATGACGTGAGGGATAGTTTTGGGCACCATCCTGTAAAATAAAATAGAAAACTCTTTTATTTTCTACACAAATTCAAACTGCACGTCTTTTAGATAAATTGTAATCACTGTCACCAATCAACACTTTGAAAGCATAAACGTAGTGGTCGAATGATGCACAGAATGACGTGGGTTCGATTCTCGCACAGGATGAATTAATAGTATGCAGGTTGTGTGCATGTGAGATTTAATTCTGTAGATGCACCCACGACTCAGTACAAATTCCTAGATGTGTCCAGTGTTAAAAAAAGCTTAGATAATACAATTATTACCTACAGGTTTTTTCCTACATATATGTAGATAATAGACTGTTTTTTTTTAACTCAAAAACTTTATATTTATGTACTCACGATATGCAGTCGATGATAGGACAAACAGACAGACATAAGGTGCATCCAGTGCAGTCTTCCGTCACGTGTGGTATATGAGTCTTGGGGTCAAATCTGAAATTAAAAGTAATTTGCTTAATAACAAAATATAACATACATACAAATTCCATTAAACTTCCAATAAACAGTTTTCCACGCGAGTTTTCCTTCGGGGACAATTCTTATAACCAAAATTCATCTATGATGGCATCCAGGCCGATTGTCGGCTACAGCGGACGTTCTCTTTTATGGAGATCAGCCAGCTGCGCAGGACATATTATAGTGCACGTAAGCATTCGCGCAGACACAGGTAGAGTGCACCTGTGTCTGCGTCAATGCTTACGTGCACTATAAGATATCTCCTACTACTAATATACCTCTACTATTCCCTCACTCTCATAGTCCGATGGGACGGCAATCCGACACGACCGGAGAGAGGTCAGGCGCAGGACCGACATTTACGTGCTCTCTGATGCACGGGTGAAACAATCACCAACTTCCAGACTCCAGGCTGCTTTATGAAAGTTTCTTAAAACCCACAAAGCGATTTCGGCGCGACCCGGGGTTCAAACACGAGACCCCGTGCACAGCAGTCGTGCCTTGCGACCACTAGACCAACCGTCTGTATATTCGTAAACTATGTTATCATGAAAGACGATTTTAGTAGGTAGGTAAGTAATTTATATTGCATTATTTTTGTAAGTAATAATTGCATTTAATGATGTGTTAATTAAATTTGCTATTAATTTTACTTACTCGATAGCCTGGTAGCCGGAATCCGCGCATGCCATGTAGCATTTACCACAGTTTATACACATGTCCTAAAACAAACAATAAACGATTTAGTACAAAGCCTTCGAAGGCTGAACTGGTTATAATATCCATTCAACCTAACAGCTAACTTTTGACTGCACACACAAACAGTTACAAATTCACAGCCCCGGTAGGCTTTCATTGTTTGAAGGATGTGGATTTGACCTCCACAACCCAGTCACCCGGACAACCCTATACCCCTTGGCAAGACTGTCCAGTGTCCAGGCTTCTGACTACCCGTAATGACTTCCAAAGATGTTTAAATCACAGCCGGGACCCACCAATTTTACCACTCGTCACATAAAGGAACTCGTCATGACAGAATGGTCAGCCATCCACGGAGCGACCGAACCAGGCATCGCTTAGTCACAAGGCCCGCTTTAACAATCAAAAATAGTAGATTTTAACTTACATCATCAATAAGAGCCACAACTTGCTTCGTATTATCCAGATGTTTGTAAGTCCCAACTCTAGGCAAAGCTTCGCCCAAGACGTCCTTGATCTTAGGAATGTCCACACTATTCTCATGGTCCCCGTTAACGCCGTTCGACAGGTAAGTTTGGACCTTATTGTCGGCTAGTAAGTCTGATTTTAGTCTGGCCTCGTGGAGTAACTCTTCTCGCTTTTTGTTGTATGGTCCGAAGTGGGCTAATACCTATAATAAGGAACGTTGTGTTAAATTCCATATATAAAAGGGGGAAGGGGTCGGTCGAGATTAAAGAGAAGGTGAAGGTTGGGACGTATAAGGAACTTCTAGAATTTTGGCACACGATAGGCAGAAATGGAAAGATGTGCACCGACAAGAGCCAGGCTCTTAAGTTAAAGAAGAAGAAGAAAATTAAATTGGCTAAAATAATAAAAATAATGTAATTTATTGCAATCGATAGGAACATTAGGTACCTAAGAACCACAAGTAATTTAGATATTCTTTTGAAGTCTATCAAAAGTGAACTCTATTGTCAAATACATAAGATTTACTTTACCTTGCCATTTTCATCATATAAAGTTTGCACGGGTTTGCCCTTCTGATGTTTGATGGTGGGTGGCGACTGCCCCATCCAGCCGTGGAGCCCTTTAGTACGTAAATACAGAAGAGCCTTCAGGCCTGTTATGTAGTCTTCCACAACTGTGAAGTCTTGGTTCTGGACTGCACTGCAAATCTGGAATAATATATTGTCATCAATATCAGCAGAATGTTAGCGTTTGATGCGTTTAGCGTATAATGGTATCACGAAAAAGTGGTATTGGCGAAAAATCCAGATATCAAGTAAGACCCGTCTTTGAAACATTGAAATACGTCTTGTAGGTACCTACTTCTTGAGACTCACTAAAACGAACAAACTCGAACAGATGCCGCTCTCCTGACCTCAAACACAGATCTTGATGTGTTTGCAAATGAGTGGAAGATGATTTTTGATTGTTTGTGGGAAGAATGCATGACTGTGTTAAAATTAGTAGTTTAAATATTAAATCCTAATACTATTATAAAGGCGAAAGTTTGTAAGTATGGATGTATCGATGTATGGATGTTTGTTACTCTTTCACGTAAAAACTACTGAATGGATTTGAATGAAACTTTACCACAATATAGCTTATACATCAGAATAACATATAGGCTACTTTTTATCTGGGTATGGAAAGTACTTCCCTCAGAAAGCGGGTGAAACCGCTGGCGGAAGCTAGTAGTACCTATAATTGGCTTTGGACGTTCTATTTAACTCTTTAACTTTATAATATTAGTGTGCATTCATTAATATTACCTGCACAACCGGAGCTCCGCACATAATGAACTGTAGCGCGGACTCAGCGGAGTCTATCCCGCCGATGCCGAGGATGGGGAAGCCGGGCAGCTTGTTCCCGATGGCGGACACGGCGCGCAGGCCCATCGGTCGCGTCGCGTTGCCCGAAACACCGCCGTACGTCGTATGTTTCTCTACACCTAAGTAAAGAAAGAAATGAGGTTGCTAGTTGGAGTTGTACCTCATTTTGTTTTTATTTAAATTACTAACTGGCCGAATTGAATCATCTTTTGAATATGGAAGCATGAAAAAGTGTGAAGATAGTTTGTAAAATATAAATCTTACAAATTCTTATTACAGACTTCGACTGTATGTATGTACAGACGGCAGCACATCAGGCGACCCGAAACTGTCAAATTCCCCTGATCAACGTTGAACTTTAGGCTTCAGCGATGAGGTTGAAAATCCATTAAGGAAATTTGACAGATTGTTGTAGCCCGATGTGCTGGCGTCTGTACATGTATGTTTGTCCGAGATTTTCACTCGTTCGGCTGAACCGATTTCGATGTGGTTTTCGGAAAAGTGTTTGTTACATCCAGAAGAAGGGTTTAGTGCTTTAACCTTTCAACTAAAAAAAGGAGGTGTTAATTTTTACCTATATGATTTTCTACGTATGTTTTTTCGGTTCTTAAAATATGTAAATTGGGGTTCAAATAAAACTTACCCACGGCCGGCCAAGGTGTCGCGTCAGGTCTGACCGTCATTAGGCCGGAGACTGTGTTGATAGCTGACACACCATCAGCACCACCTACAAAGAAATATATATAATATAATAAACATATTTATTAAAAAAAAAGTTTGGCTGGAACTACCTAAGACAACTAACAAAAATGAATGGAATTGGGAGCAATTTTTTTTTTATGTCAAAATAAGTACACTTATTTTAAAACAACCTGTATTTCCGCTGCTGCGAGTTAGCGATTTGCATGAAGATTTGCGACTAGCATGAAGTCACTAGTAGAGTCTGTAACTCGCCTGTTAGCCAATTCTCTTTAATTATGAAAGGCTAACTTATACCGGGCTAAGAGATTGTTCTCAAGATTTACCGTAGCCCTGGCACACAAAGACCTCCGGAATGAACAAAAGTGGGTTTTACTCAGTAAAAGTGCCCACTGCGTGAGGGGGAGATAGTGGGAGATTATATTAACGTAGGGCAGGGTACAAGGGTTCTTACCATCATGGGCAGCGACAGCGATGCTCACAATATCAGTTATGTTAGGCGTCAGTTTTACGAAGAACGGGATCTTGACAGCCTTCCGCACCCACTGGGATATACCCTTCACTAGTACTGGATCCTGTTCGATTGAAAGAAAAAAAATTGAAATATCAACCTACCCAATAATCGAAAATCAATCTTCGGGTATTGTGATAAGGTTGAAAATCTTTTAAAGAAATTTCATAAATTGAAGTAGATTGATGTGCTGGCGTCTGTATCTAATAATAAGAAACGTCGATAGTTATATACGAGACGAAATAATTCAACAAAGATACATATAAGCAGTTCAGGATAGCAGTAGTTATAATTCCATATTATGAGAGCCTGTTGAAAAATCTATTAAGTAAACCTTCAGTGTCACTACATAACAAGAGGACACGTTAAGCAATTAGCAACTTTAACGCTCAGACATAAGGTTGAATCTGACCTGTCCGCAAGCGAGCCCCATGCCGGACTCGCCCATGCCGTGCGGGCACGACAGGTTGAGCTCGAGCGCGTCCGCGCCCGACGCCGCCGCCTTCTGGCTCAGCTCTGTCCAGTCCGCCTCGTTGTACGAACACATTATCGATGCTATTATCACCTGCAATTTGCGAAAAAAATATTCGTCTAGTCCATATTTCTTTCAAATTATACAGAGATGATTTTTTATACTTTTTCATTGCCGTTGAAATTAACTTACTCTGTATGATTTTCTATCTTTGATCAGTTACTCGGTCTGTTAAATTTTCGGGTGTAGGTATCTGGATTGGAGGCCCATTTTTACATTCTAGTGAATTGAATAAGTGAATGTTATAAAAAATTCTGAAAGTTTAATTAAAAAATAGTAAAGACTTAAACCATAATGTACCATACATTTCTTAAAAGTATAACTTTAATACATATGGAAAGAACTTGGGGGTCCTCCATCTAGATGCTTGTATAAAAAGGCGTAGCCTAAAACTAAGCTAGTTAATCTTATCTGGATTAATAGTTTTTATATTTAGGGGTTCGCTTAGCGCTCAATCCTTCTCCATGGGAGAGGAGGCCTGTGCCCAACAGTGGGACGATAAAAAGGCTGTGATGGTGATATCTAGGGGTTTGGTAAAGAACTGCGTATTTACATACTTTATGAGGAAAGTCCTTCTTGAGCTCAGTGATGCTCTGGCACCAGTAGTCTGCGCACTTCTCGGAGATGAGCTCGATGTTGAGGAAGCAGCCCTGCCCCGGGCCGTACTGCTCGCCTGACGTCACGCCGCGGACTATGCGGGGGGACACGTTGGTCACCAGGTCCTGTGTCAGTACTCATATGTTTAGTGCAGGAATATATTCGGCTTTTGTATGAAATGAGCTCCACCAAGCAGTCCTGGCTCGGGTTCCTGGTGGAGGCTAGACCTTAAGAGATGTTGTGGAAACTTCAGGCCAGATAAAGAATGGAAACTTATAATACCTGAAGAGATATACAGACAAGGTGATCTTGCAATCTATTGCAAGTCCTAGTCACGTGACCTAGGCCAGACCTGGACTTCAAAACTTTTTAATGCTGACCTTAAATATGGGGGAGATTTTGTCATGAGATAGCCAAAGTTACACTACAAGTCCTAGAGTAAAGAAGCATAGTTCTTAGCAGACCCTTTCGCAAGAGTTACCGTGTCCCTAGCACGCAGGGATCTCCAGAAGGAACATAGTAAGAGTCTGACACTCTCTTTAGTTGCACTGAAATAGAGGCCCTATTTACCTTATCAAGACCAAAAGTCTTAGTGACGGCGAAGCCCCATCCTTGCTGGAAAGCTCTGCGAATCATTGCCGTGCTGGTGGTGGGCGGAGCGCTCGCTAGTCCAAACGGGTTTTCAAACTTGATGCCGCACACCTCTACTGACAGGTCCACGTCATCGATAGCCGTGTGGAATTTGGGCAGTTCTATTGGTGCTGTGAATGGTATGCCCTGGGAAGGCCAGAATTATGTGTCAATTATGGGAATGTCCATTTAAGAGGAAGGTAAGCTGTATACAGTTTTTTTATTTATTTAACAGTTTATGTACATGCGCCAGCACAACAAGTTACTACAATTGTCAAATTTCCTTAATAGATTTTCAACTTTATCGCTGAAGCATTTGGTTCAAAGTTGATTGCGAAAATTTGACAGTTTCGGGTAGCTTTATGTGCTGGCGTCTGTAGACAAGAATAAAAATAGCACAATCAGCATTAATTGAAAGAGTAATATTTTCTATTGCAATACTAAAAAAAAGAATTATACACGCTTTGCTTTCGAAAGACCTCAAAAATTAAATTTATAGAAACTGATAGCCAATTTTTTTTACGTCCATGAGAGCTGTTGTAAAGGCCTGACAAATGTTTTTACTTTGAAATGACAGTTTTCACATTCCTCTAAACTTATCCTTTCCCCTTACTTTTCCGGAAAAGTAAAAAAACCTTACCTGTAAATAACAATGCATATACCAAGCAGCGGTCTTGCCATCATTGACGGACTCCACCGTGGTTTCTGCAACCCCGGCTAAGTCTCCGCCCACAAACACTTTGGGGTTGCTAGCACTCTGCATGGTGGTTTCGTCAACCTCTGGCAACCCCCAGCGGTTGAGTTTCACGCCAGACATCGCGTCTTTTACTAGAAATAAAAAAAGGTATTTATGAGGATTATAACGACAAAATTTTCATACCTATATATATGTAGATGCCATAATGATAAAGAAGACTAATGCAAAAAAGTGGCTGAACTTAAGGTGGGTTTCCAGTCCAGTCACTTTTATCTTTGAGCCTTTAAGTTAGTGTAAATCTTACAAAGACATTCAAATGCTGGTGATTAATGGAAAATCAGAGGGTCATTTGAAAATTCTACGACACCCGCCAAAAAAATCTAAAAGCATTTACTCTCCTGAGGCAGTCGGGTCAAAATTAAAACTTACCATCCGCTTCATAAAGTCCGGATCCGAACGCCGAGATGATAAAGTTGGCTTTGAGCTGCATCACTTGATCTTCGTCCTCTATCCACTCTCCGTCGTCCAGCTGTTCTGTGCGACACATCTTTAATGCCGCGATCTGTAAAAAAAAACAAAAAAGAACATTGTATTAAGCATTTTTACAATAAATAAAGTATGACAGTAGATAATTGATAGAAAAAAAATAACTTGACATTAAGAAAACTTGAATCTGGGTACCTTTCCATTCTTCACGATGACTTCTCTGGGAGACATGAACGGCACAAATTCACACTTCTCTTCTTTTGCTAAGTCGACCTGAAAAAGAAAACAATAATTTTGAAGAGGTGCTACACCAAAGTTGGAAGCATAGGTTGTAGATTTTGGTCCCAGCATGTCTGCTTGCGTTCAAGACTATAAGGTCCCCGTTTAGCGCAGTTTTGCAAAAGCAAGGATAAGATGCAAAGACAAGGGGGCTTAGCCAAGATGTCCTTCTACAATCGTAAACGCTAGTAGAATCGAGGAACATGTATGGAAATGACATTTCATATCATGTTATGATCACGTGATTTACCGATTTGAAATGTTATTTCCATGTACTAGCGCTTACGATTGTAGAAAGACATCTTGGCTGACACATCTTGGACACTCACCTCTTCAGGCACGGCCCTAATATTAGTGACTCCCTTCCGGAACACGACGTAAACTCGCCTGGCGCCACACCTGAGCGCAGATGTAGCGCAGTCGAACGCCGTGTCGCCTGCGCCCAACACTATCACGTTGCCATGTAGAGCGGGTAGCGCAGACTTGCAAGCGCAAAGTCCTGAAAAATGCGCAATAATTGGTTGGGTTCTGCTACTACCATATTTTGGGACACTATACTAAAAATGCCTACGAAACAATATTTTTCTTTGGCGACTCGGTCGACAAGCATAGAAATTAACTTTACGTGTATTTTAAAATTTCTGGTTAGGTAAAGAACGTGCCTCCAAGACTTAAAGCTCTGTTTAATCTAAGCTCGTTTAATCGCACACAAATCAATATCTAGAAGATTCTTAAACGTACCTTTCTTGCTGCCCTTAGCAACAAGAGGCAAAAAGTCCTTGCTGGTGTAGAAGCCCATTTCTTGGTTCAGTCCTTTGAAGATCGGAATGCTCTTCGGTTCCGGTAGACCTATACCGAGGAACACAGCTGCGTGACCGTCTTCTAGAAGACCCTAGAAACGCCATGAGAGGGTATAGGTAGTTGTAAAATGATCTAAGCTACTTCTATCTGCTATATCTGAACTACGTTTATTTCTCCTATTCCTTGTCCCAAAATGCATTACTGGCTTTACCCCAGGCTTGATAACTACCTGGGCTCCATAGGGCCGAGGTCTTCATGTGCCAGGGCCTCTTTATAAATCTCGCGAACGACCCGCAGCCTCAACTCTACGGGACCGTTCCGATGTCGTCCTTAGACATAATGGACGGTGAACCATTCAAAACCTACCGCCCACTGATCCGAAAACCTTACGACAACATCAACCTAAGCCCAGAACTAATAAATCAAACCACAAAATCCCGTTCACATAAATATGAGAGTACTTACATTGACAGTAATGTCCTTCGTAGACAGCTTCCTGCCAGTGACGAACTTGACTCCGAGGTTCTTCACTAGGTCCACTTCAAATTGTACCACGTCGTAAGGGAGTCGGTATTGAGGGATTTCTGCTGAACTGAAATGTTTAAATCGAGTTAACTCATAGCAGGACGAAGAGAATCAATTGCTTTTTGGTCCTAGATTGTAAAATACCATACGGCTTATGTATGGCTTTGTGCTTGAGAACTTAATAGTATTTAGAGAAAATACAACAATGAAGAAATTAAGGTGCTAAACATCCTTTTTAAATAAAACTTATATGTATGTCTTCAACTAAGATGCTAAATTGTCAATACAGGTTTTAAAACTAGACTTATATTTCTTCTTTAGGCTTTTTTTCGTGATCCATCATCAAACTTAGCTTTACTCCAGAAGGAAGATAGTGGGTTTTACTGACTAAAACCACTGTTCCTTCTGGAGGACTTATTAAAAATTAAGAAGGAACTGGTGGGATTTAGTCAGTAAAAGTCTGATGATCTCTTGATACTGACCTCAGTCCACCCAAGTACTTCTCCTTCTCATACACATTAATGTTCTTGTATCCAAGCCTTGCTAAGAAGCAAGCGCAACTAATGCTAGCCGGGCCGCCGCCAATCAACGCGATCTTATGGTCACCGCCCTTCGGCAGCGGCTTCGTGTTAGGGTCCAGCGTTTGGGGGATACCCATCTTCATGAACACCTACCAGTCAGATAGGAAAACTGATTTTTACATTCTTAACAGACTCAGATATCAGTTTTTGATGAGAATCGAGAGTTTCGACTTCTATAACCCTGATAATATAAATTAATTACACAAGGTTAAAATAAAAAACGTAAAATATACGATAATTATTTTTTAGGGTCAGTTTTACCGGTTACGGCTAGCCACTATCTACGAGTTAAGTTCAAAAATTGGACAGAATTTGTATGAAATTATCTACCAGAAAAACTATCTGGAACTTATCCGTAGGTAACTGGTGAAACTGACCGAAAAAGAATTTAATTATGGCTGAATTGAGTTCTGGCAAATCAAGACTACAGGTTCGGAAGAACTGGAAGATTAATGTGCCTAATAGGTCAAAAATAGTATCTATGGTTGATATAAAGACCTCTTGACCTTCTATCAACATTCTAAATTCAAACTCACGTCAACGGCAAAATGCTGCAGTCCACCGATATTGATGGCGCCCTCCTCACTGGCGTGCAAGTTACACCCTCCCACACAGAGGTCGCTTGTGGGACATACCATGCCGCATGTAAGGCCGAGGGGATTGTCCGACAGAATAGCTTTCGCAGCTCCATAGTAGTTCTAGAATTAATAAGTCTTAGATTATGAGATGTAATTATTGAACCGGACAACAATCTAAATCAGTCTATGAAACCTTAATTAAAAAATCGATCTTATTTTCAAAGACGAAATTCGGCTTTTATGCACAATTGATGATGATGTTTATTGACGCTGTAAGCAGTTTACTTATTTCCATTAACTCGTTTCTCCACATAAAGTTTTTAATCAACGTGATATAGTACATTCGATAGAGATAGGTGATTTTATATCATACAGAATTACAGATAATTTCTTAACCCTCGTTACCAACCGAGAACGCCCTGGTCAGGGTACACTACAGATTACAATTTACAAGATCAATGACTTAGTAAATATTCTTGACGATAATTAAATACAAACCTTGGTAGCGATACTGCTGATAAAGCTCTTGACGTCTATCTGCGTAGGGCAGGACTTCTGACAAGGTGCGTCTGCGCACTTAAGGCATCGCGCCGCCTCTTTCAGCGCTCCGCGTTCCGATAGCGTCGTGTGCTTGATGTCATCGAAGTTCTTTGTTAGGGTCGGACATGCCTGGAAAAAAAGGTACCTAAGGTAAAATTGTCACACAGCAAAAACAATACTTTGGTATTTGGAGGAAGAAATGCTGGAACAATAGTACCAGATACCTATGAAGTTACAGCTGTTTCATCTGCATCGCGACGGAAGTCTTTCCCACATCTAGATAAATGTATGTAATGTTATGTTCAATTGTAGCATCTGTAGCATCTCCCGCTGGAAGTAGTTTTGACCGAGCGGGGGAGGGGGGGGGATAGAGTGGAATCGGCGAGAGATGTCGTGCGGTGTTCCACTGGGTCGGTTTTCAGGACGCCTGAGAACCCTGAGTCCTGTGGGAGATCGGTGTAGTTATCAGTTAAGTCAAAACACTCACGGTACATTTCCTGTCTTCATTCCTCTTCCAATGCTGTTTATTCCTCTTGGTTTGAGCTGAAGGGACCAAGTTAGTGAATGGCTTTACCGTCGGATTGAGCCTTAACAAGTTCTGTAAAAAAGGCAGAGGTAAGTATTATTTATCATAGGTATAGTTATATGATTCTTAATCGGCATAAGCCTTCTGCCTCGTGGTCTTCTATCCTTAAAAATGTTAAAAGGTATTGGGAATATTTATCGCAAACCTTTTCCTTGACTAGAAGAAAAAACCAACCTCGAATTGCGTGAGAAAACAAAACCTACTTAGCTTATCTGGACTAATCATAAGGGGCCTATCCTATACAAAAAGAATCGTTTTAACATGTCATGTTGACACTGCGTAATAATTGTAAATAATGTGAACGTTAACTGAGCGTTAACCTTGATTCACAAATGCGTAGATTACATAAAGAGTATTTACACACGTCTGAAACGAAAGATAACCCCCGACATTTAGTTCCACTGTTACAGTAAAAATCATCGTTTTATCTGTTATTCGTTGTGATTTCAACAATTTATCTGACACGCCCTTTATCAGTTGTTTTTAAATTGACAAAAATAGAGAAACTACACGTGTTATACTTGAGTTAAACCTATTAATTTCAATGGCAATTAGGTGTCAAGGCCGTTTGTAACTCCAACTCAAAAATCATTGATTAAAACTTGGCTGCAAAACAGCACTATTTGAACGTCAAAAATTACAAAAGACTGCCCCCAAAACACCCACCCTTCACCACTTCCTATGTGTTTTTGCCGGGAAGAAGTGGCGCACTCACGCAACAAACTCCCTAGCAAATAGCCATAACTATATACCTAACTTTGGCCACCAGTGGTATCCATCTTCTGCTATCAAACTGGATATTACAATTTCTTACAAAGAAAACCTAAGAGTAGAAAGACCTAATTCAGACCATACACCACAGTAATTATTAGTTCCATCTCGTGTTCTATTTGAAGACAAAATTGCGGGAAACGCTCTTAATTAAACTGTTAACATGTATTTAACTAGTTTGATGTGTTATTTACGGTACTGTTGCCATGTGTAGGAAACTAGACACTGTATAGTCTAAACAGTGTAGGTATGCGGTTGTTCCCATAATAGGAACCCATTGATTAAAGTCTTTCAATAAGCAATTAACTAAGTACATATAAGTACGCTGTGTATATTCTTTGTTTATTGTTCCTTCTAAGTAATAAGATCTGGCCTCGGAATTGGTGAAACTGAGCGAATAGAATCAACAGAGCAAAAATGTGTTACGTTCAAAATAAAATTGAAACCAGTATTACGAGTTTGTGTTAATTATTATGTACCTAATGATGTTAGTACCCGGAATAATTAAGTTGAAGTATTTGTCTTGTCTATATTATTATGATAATCATTTATTTATAGGATTGAAGTAATAATATAAAATTGTCAGTTTCTTTCTTTTACACTATAAAGACAGTAAAATTAGTTAGATATACCTTTGCGATTAGGGTACTTCCCCCACGCAGTATGTTGCTATCGATATCAATAAGATAAATAATCAGACAAAATCACTTCACAACACACCAAACGATGTCTTTAAAGTAAACGTGTTATATTATCTAATACCAAAACATTAAATGTAAATATAAATAGCTAAAACTAACCTCAATATCCGGCAATTCCTTGCTCAAAAGCACTTTCGACATTTTTTAAAAATGAACTTTATTTCTTTAGTAATATGGTGAAGAATTGAATTTCACGATTTTTTGTAGATTTTTCGTAGAAATCGGGACAGACGCAGAGGACTGCTCACTGGCAGCGCCACTCAAGCGACTGATTACAAACGTCTCGTGAATCGGTACTATCTCTGGTAACCATATTAACATGAACTTTGTTTTTCGCCTCAAACGCGTTTAGCTGTTGTTTTTCTATTGGAACAGGGAGAGGGGGAGGTCTTTTTAAATTGGTTATAATATATGAACTCGAAGCAAAATACGCGCAATAGTTTCAATGATCAATGATAAGTAGTTCGGTAATATTGCATTTGGCTAATAGTCTAAATATTGGTCACTTATACTTACTAATAGAACATGCTTTCACGCCAAAACTACTGAACCTATCTTAATAAAACTCGGTAGACATATAGTCTAGAGTCTGAGAAAGGACATAGGCTACTTTTCAACCGAGTGCGGAAAGTAGTTTCCTTGAGCGGTGGGTGGAACCGTAGGGAATAGCTAGTGTGTCCATAGTCCAGATTCCTGATTGACATAGCAATGACGTTACTGTATATCTTATGCGGTTCGGAAGTCCAATTCAGCTGTTTAGTGTCCAATTATTATGCATTGCTCATCCATACGTTTTTAGTATGTAATTTCTTTTTATGTCTGGAATTTAAAAGAGACTATGACCCTTGAGTTTGTTTCGGCGTTTCTTTTCAAGGCAGTCAGTTAGGAAATGTCGACCACATTTCGTTTTTTTATAAAAAATGTGTTACGTGTAAGTGTTGATTTCAATCTATTTGCAAAATAAATATCATCGTGCTGACGATGACGTAAGGAAATACAATATGCAATTGGCACAGTACATAAAGTTTATCGTAGGACAATAATATTCCTCGAAATGAAATATCTTACTAGTTGTCTGTTATCACTAAATGCGATTCTTTCGAGTTATCTTCGCGGTTAGATACAATAAATGTTTTCTTTTACTATTTTTTTATCTTTCTCACTGTTTGATATATGTTACTAAGGTTGCGTCATTTTTATCGTTTAAGCTGTTTGCACTGTAGATAGGTCCTACGATTGTTTTATCTACGGCAATTCTTTGCACAAGGTTAAGTTTTCTACTGACGGAAATTTATGAATGAATAGATATTTAAGAAAATAACATAAAATGGTAAAAGTTTACAGACGGCAGCAGGTCCACCTACCCAAACAAACCTGTCAAATTTTACCAATCGAATATTAACCTTCCAGTATACAGTAGTAGTATGTAGTGATAAGGTTGAAAATCAATTATAGACATTTGACAAATTAAGGTAGGTTGATGTGCTGGCGTCTGTAGATATGAATAGGATAAATAAAAAAACCCACATTTTGAACAGTTAATATAAATATATTTTGAATTATTCAGAGGCTTTACAATATTTGGAAGAATTACTTGACAGCGTTATCTAACTATCATATCAATCGAATTATAGACACAGCGCATATGTATACATATACAATTTTGTATAAAAATAATATTATACAAGCTGTTATTTGAATGAAAGCAAATGCAGTACATGGCATACGTGACTACCAAAAATACATTAACAATATTACAACATAACATCGATACAAATAATCGTGTCTAACATACACTACAAATAATATAATTATATAAGTATGGAAAATTTGGACTAACAGATCTACTAAATTTACTAAAAAAAATGTTCAATAAAAGTTTTTATAAAAACCCCGTCACATAGTTTAATTTTTTTTAAGATTGAGGTGCATTTGATAAAGCCATAGCGGATTTATTGACTACTATGTCGCCTCCATTATGAAAAAATATTGACAAATATTTAACGTTATATTTCTTGACAAAATAATAATTAATATCTTATCTGTTCCAAGTTTAAAAAATATCATTTGATTCGATCTCGTCCTATCGCTGCCTCAACAGGTATTTTATATTGTTGACCTATAATATTTAAATTATATATTTTATAATTAGACGTTATATAGTTAGTCCATTCAACCATAAACGCATTACGATACACGAATATATAAAACTGCACAGTGGAAACTATTAATTTCAATTAGCATCGAAAAGTACGGATGTGGAAAAATGGATCTAGTATAAAAAAATGTTACACCTAAGAAAATGGCGTGTGTATTTTAATTTTTGTATATTTTAATACTAAATTACCGGTATTTACATGCTGATTCTTCTAAATATTTGCATCTGAACAATACATACATTAAAATCTTACTGCTAGGGATGTTCTGTGCAATTGTTCGAGCTTTTCAAATTTAGAAACAGAAGTAAAAACTCATTAGTAAAATAACTTTTTTTTTTAAACGAATAAAACTCTATGGCCACTAGTTTTAAAACAGCGTGCCGCGTTCGGTGGCAAGCAACAACAATTGCACACTTAACACAAACTTACGTGTACTGCTTTCTTATTATAACATTTATATTTTAGGAGTGGATTTAGACAGTAATTAACTTAGTGCCATTTTTATTTACTAAAGAAACGATCTGTAGAGTCTACGACAATCGTGAAGTTAGGCGTATAAGGTAAAATAAGCGTCCCATATCTAGAGGCCGTGTAAAAATGCCTAGATAGTCAATTAGAGCCTAAACCCGTTTATCACATTTTAGCGAAAAATGCCTCCCGTGACAGTAATGCGGCCGAATTGAGATGTCGAGCGAGCCAGAGGTCGTAGAACAATGTGCTGTCAATCTCGATTCGGTCGGTTAATGCTAAAAGTAGTTGTGCGGTATTTTACATTAGCCCTAGAAGACTAAAATACAAACGATAAATTGCGATACAATCTTGTTGCTTATGGAAACTGCGCTAGCGGCCCTAGTTTGCAATTTTTCAAAATTCCTATCTAACAAGTTGTTTTCCTTACCTGTCATTGCAAATTGATACTTAAAACATACTATTTAGGTTGAAAATCGCAAAACTATCGCCACTAGTATTACAAAGACGTCACGATAGCATAGCTACACTTTACCAACGATATGTATCTAAGTATTGACCATTCACGCGGCGCTTATACTGTTAAGCTTTTAGCCGATTTAGAGAAATAATACGCAAGAAATATATGAATATAGCTATTGCATTTTAGCATTTATGGCGGAGCTAATAGATCTTAAATTGCATCCTTCAGAGTTTTATAAAATGTAGTAGCTAAATTCTCATGAAATGGCATACTATCGACTAATCGGCCGTTCATTTAATTGCCGACTCCAATAAAAGCCGACTTCAACATGAGTTCTTGACATAGTGTTACCAATAACTAAATGCGGGATTGTGTGCTTGGGTTCAAGTTTTGTACAGTACATTGGGTTCTTATTAAAGACATTATTAACCTACAAATCACATCGAAGTCAATTTATCCTGGAATCTGCGTAGCGTATCAATAAAACGAAATACAGTTTACATCATACGTAGGTACATATAACCTTTTTAATTAATTAAATATACAATGAATACAAAACTTTAATGATTAACCATTTCCTTACGAACGAATGCTGTACTTATTACGCCACTATCCTAGCCGAAGTAACTCGTATACAAATTGAACTCTAACTCAATAGAAATAAGGACGAAAATGTATACGAGCAGTCGACTTTAAACACTGATATACAACAATGTGGAAACAAATAAAAAGCAATAATAAATCGAAAAATATAATCTCTGGCAAACACAAATTTCAACAATTCCATTTTTAAAACAACCGTTCAGAAGCGACGGTGAATTATGTGTAAACAATTTGTACCCGAAATTATCATAGATGTAGGAATGTAATTACATATTTCCGTAAGAGCGATGTTTTAGGTTATGACAAAGCACCCAAATATGAGTTAGTATACTCGGATTTACCTAGCAGTCACTGACAGGCGGTGGTATATTGCGAAATAGTGTAAAAATAACCAATATAAAATATAGTGGCGCATGATTCACAAAAAGATTTGAATAAAGATTCCAGTGACAGCTCATAGACAATATTCTGCAAAGGCATAGGGGTAAACCTCTTTGCTTACAAACTGCCAGTGACAATACCCGGTCGATATAAAAAAGCGTTATACATTAAACGGACTTCACTCACACCAACCCACGTTACATATTAATTAATTAATTAATAATGCGTACTTTAACAGTAAAAATTAACATCTATGTATGCATTTATTGCAGTCCATTCAGTTATAGAGCGTGTGTTTATATGCACATTTATACTGATGTTGGTGCGCTCTATTGCAAGCTATGCTGTATACACTGGCATCGACGTCTGTACTACGCTATCTGTTGACAAAAAAAGAACTAAATTAATATTCTGAATTTAAAAGTAAACCTGAGTATCATTAACATTATTTTATTCTTTTTGCCCGTTGGAAGCAGGGAGCTCATTCCTTCTCTGTGAGAGAAGAGGCCTGTGCCCAGCAGTGGGACGATAAAAAGACTGATGATGATGATCATTAACTAACTTCGCAATGAAGCTCTATTCCAATTTATGGCGGAACGTAAACACTATTTAGTTCTATAGAATTTCAAGGTCTTTAATGATTAATGAAAATTAAAGGATCATTGAAAGTGCTGTTACATAACTACCCAACATTACTCAATTGGTGGCGGACTTCAAACAATTTGAATTTGGAACAAAAAGTTGCGCACAGCTTATAACAGAATGTAAAAAAAAGCATGATTGGTTACAAACCTTATCTGACAGTGTTACACAAATCCTTAAAGCAGTGTACACTTCCGCCGCGGCTTGATCGGCTGCACGGGACAGAGGACGGCGCGGATCGCCTCGTCGAACACCGTCTTCAGTCCCTTCTGCGTGAGCGCAGAGCATTCGAGGTACTTCACCGCGCTGATCTCTTTCGACATGCCGAGGCCCTGGAATTGAACATAAGCGTAAGATAGTAATAATAAGACTTATAACAGAGATTCTGTAAGTTTGATCAATGCTTGTGAGAAGATTTCTTCGTTAAAAATATGGTGTCTCCTGTTACAGGGTGTATTTTATTGAAGCACTTTGCCCTTTCACAGTTCTGTTAAGAGTAATCCGATTTGGATAATATTTACTAGAAGTCAAACAGGGTACGCTTTTTAAGCGAGGTTTGTGCGAAGTAGCACATACATGATGCTAGTTACCAGCCTGTTTATAAGACAAAATAAGATACATAGTAGTTTCCAATTGTACTGTTCTACATGGTGTAAATAAACAAACTTCGCATACGTATACTATCATTGAAGAAATAAATTGGAACAATTCACTGCACAATGCAGGAACACTCGACAATAGGAGTCGTAATACAGACGCGTAAATTTGCAATATCCTGGCTGCGGGCGGCAGGTCGCGTCCCACCTCGGGTATAACTAGCGGCCGGCGCATATTCGCGGAGCGTAGCGAATTTTTCACCGTCAAACTATCGAGGTTACTGCTCATCATCATTGTCTACCTAGCCTTCCTTAACCATGTTTGGGGGCGAGTAACACGTCCCGTCTGACGTACTGAACCAGGGGAGCTTGTATGAGCTGTTGCTGGGGAGTTTGTTGCGCCACTTCTTCTTCCCAGCAGAAACACATAGGAAGTGGTGAAGGGTGGGCGTTTTGAGGGCTGTCTTTTGTAATATTTGACGTTCAAAAAGTGCTGTTTTACAGCCAAGTTTGAATAAATAATTTTGAGTTTGAGTTTGATCGAAACCCTGATACACCTTGGTAAAACTGGTAGTAATCAGACTTTCCGGTTTCTGATTACTCGTAGCGACTGCCAAATATGTAGGGAGGTCATTGTTCTTATTGAAATAATATTTACTAATCATTTGTTTTATGAGAGGCCTATGTCCAGCAGTGGACTGCGATAGGCTGATGATGATGATGATGATGATGAATCATTTGTTGAAGGGTGAGCGTTTTGGGGGCTGTCTTTTGTAATTTTTGACGGTAAACTGTTTGCAGCCAAGTTTGAATAAATGATATTGTATTGGAGTTTGATTTTAGTCCCTTCCATACTTTTTACGTCTCAGCATATATAACATATTTTCATTGTGAAAAAATGTTCTCGGTTGCTATCACTCATATGCGCCAGCCCTAATGGTTACGGGTATACGTCAAAATGTCAGACGCACGTTGCCGTTGTGAGTTTGTGTTTACTTGGCGAGGTGTCAATCAAGGGTGAATTGTGAATCTTACGTATTGTTACAGTAACACAAAAGAATTAAATTGCGTGTTTGGTTCTGTAATATTTTCATAGTTATTTAATATTTTTTTGGAGCTAATATAAGTTGTTTTGGGAGAGAGACACAGGTACTGCTTATCACGTTAGCCTGATCAAATAATATGTTACATACGGAAAAACAATTTTCTTTAAAGAATAATTTGATTACACTATAGTATGCTAATGAAACCTATGGCCAATACAAAGTGGACCTCCAATTTCTGAATGGAACTCAACAACTACTTTTCGAGCCTCTTTCGTCTTCGGTAATAAAGCGAAGTTTAATATTACCTGTGTGTAGGTGATAGGCGCGAGTTTCTTGTCCTTCAGCTTCTCAATGGTGTCCTTGTCTTCGCGGAGATCGAGCTTGGTGCCGACCAGGATGATGGGCGTCGATGGGCAGTGATGCCTCACTTCAGGGAACCACTGAAATGGAGAAGAAAAACAATGTTATAATAAAAAGGACGTCTTTATTACATTTCTTAGGCATCTATAGTAATTGGCGACATCAATCAAGTCGGGATATAAAGAACGATCTTCTTTAACAGGCTCATAGTACAGAATCATATTTTCTGTGTTATCAAGACATTTTACGACTTCCTACAAAGTCGGGCTTTGACATACAGATAATATTAATATAAAATTACGATGCTGGTTTATTCCACTGAGAAAATTTGCTGTAGATCTCAGCTATCGGGGTATTGTTAAGCGATTTACAGGCAGTCGTTACAGGTAGTCAGAAGCCAGTAAGTCTGACGCCAGTCTAACCAAGGGGTATTAGGTTGCCTCGATAACTGGGTTGAGGAGATCAGATAGGCAGTTGCTCCTTGTAAAACACTGGTACTCAGCTAAATCCGGTTAGGTTACCGGTTAGGGACCCAAACATAGTTGGGAAAAGGCTCGGGAGATGCCATAGATACGCACTATCCAAATCCAAGCCACTTCTAAGTCCCCTCAAGCCTTCGTAAAGACATCATTTCTCCAGAACAAACAATAAGAGATATTATAACATCGTATTTTATCTGCTAGACAATTTATCCAACAAGATCAATTATCCAAGATAATCAAACCCACCTTAGCCCGAACGTTCTCAAACGATGCTGGGTTGACAAGCGAGAAGCATATGAGGAACACATCGGTCTGTGGGTAGGACAGAGGTCGCAGTCTATCGTAATCTTCCTGACCAGCCGTATCCCATAGGCCCAAGTTGATTGGCTTGCCATCTACCATCACATTCGCTGAGTAGTTATCGAATCTGCAGATTCAAAAGTAAAAGGTCACAAACAAATAGATTTGTATATCTCACGTTGAAGGTAAACCTGATTTGATCGGCTACAATTTAGGTCACGGCTTTTATAAGGATGCTACTTTAGATAAATTAATTGCAGCTGCAAACATTATTGGCACAAAAAATCGTTTGATTCAAACTATTGATGGCATTGATGCGCAAAATAAAAACAATTGATAAACTATTCTTAATTCAAATTGTGACAGTTTCAATGTCAATCATCTCACAGATTATAATTGCAAGACCTATTTCTCTGCTGCAGCAAAATTTGAAAAGCTTTTAGTAATGCAAATATCATAACAACCGAGTGAAATTGGACCGTTGTCTGACGGATTAATTCATAAAGCTCTAGATTGTGCTCGAAATGGGTCAAACAACTATAAAGTACTGTAAAGTATACTCATCTCGTTACATTTTGTTTGCTTAAGGTGAAGTTAACGAGCGTATAATTAAGTTTGTTTAAAATCCAATAGTAAGTACTTACACTGTGGGTATATATTCTCCCGGGAAGGCATTTGTGGTGTAACTGATGAGCAGGCATGTTTTACCGACGGCACTGTGGACAAAGAACGGAGGAAACATTAAACATTGCTCATCAAGTGACAGACAGAAAGAGATCGAAGTCTCGAATTACAATTCGTTGAGACAACTGTCATAATAAATCTCGCTAATAGGACGGATTTTAAATTAGAACAAAGGCCAACAAAAACTTTATGCGGAAATCGCAACCTCATTTTGAATATTAATGTATTTTTAAATAAGGAACATGGAATTAAAATTAGTACGCTCGGTTCCAACTTTTCCAACTTCCAAATTTAAAAATTGTATACCAGTGTAACATTACACTGACCCAAAGAAAAAACAACACTTGAGCACGTTCTTGCGTGCTAAGGATGAAGGATGTGATAAGTTAAGTGGGCACCATGCGCTTGCCACAGCAAAAAACGCAAAAAACCTAGTTTATAATGTTTGTTTATGTGAGTGGAAGCCATTAAAGGATCTAGTTGTACACATAACGAAACATTTTATTAGGCAAACAGTAACATAAGTACCTACAATAACACACTACTATACTAATGTAGGAAAATTACAATCCAGTTAGTCAGTATCATAATCCAGATTATAAATACCGCACAACAATAATAGCATATGGTGTAACACCAGTATAAATAGCCCACACTATTTTCGCCACCTACGAGTATACCCCGCGTGCGTACATATAAATCCTCTGTTTAAAACAACACTGCGTTGTCCTCTATTCTCGGCCATGTCTAGAGGTCACAAGTGCACAACATAAATTGGTCGTGTAATAATGATGGCTAATATTCCGCCCTCGTATCGTCGAGCACGACATCCTGTCAGATACTCCTGGCTAGGGAATGTCGATGTCGATAAACTCGTTTTTGTTTCAATATGCAGATCATTTTGGTTAATGTTGTGATTTTTTTGCATCGTAGTCTACCGATTGGTGATCCAATAGTTTCTATATTTTATCACACTGACTACATTCCCGCCACTGATAACGATCTCGACTGACGTAAATTTCTTCGTAAATAATGAAGCGTCACAGCTAGCTTAGTTAAAAATAATGTCATTAATAATTATTATAACAGAAACTTATTTAATATTTCTATTGTAGCGCAAAAAACTTAACATAAAAGGATAAAGAAGAATGTACCAGTGCGAACCCTAACGAATATAAAGAAGGAACAATCGTCGACTGACCGCCCATAACCCTCGACCCGGTGCGTACGCATCTCTACAGCGATCGCTCTTCATTCCACAAATGAATCACGTTGCATAACAACCTGCATGAAGGAAATATTGAACATGGGAACATCTGACTTGAGGTTATTAGTCACCGACGAATAGAAAAATAAACTACAACTTCCATATCCGTATGATTCATTAAATGTCGTGACAGAAATAAGATTTTTTTGCTTTATTTACATTATTCTAGAAGATCGATATCAGTATTGGTTAAACGTTATCTGCATCAATGGCTGTCTTTAGATTTATGGGGAAAAGTGACGCGTTTTCAGGGTTAACTAGTCGTATAATAACAAAGACAATGCCATGTTTCATGTTTCTGTAACTTTAAACCAAAGCTATATCGTCATGTTAAGCATTAGATTTAGCTTGAAAACCATTTAAAAAAAGGTTCTTAGCCGGTAATTTATCAATTAAAAACGCCTTACAATCAAACCTGACAGCTGATAGCTTACGTTTGCGTTCAAAGTTCTGTTTTGATTTATAACAAGACCCATCAACGCCAACACACGTTTACGCACAGGAAACGATTGTAGATGGTATAATTAAAACAACAGAACTTAGTCCCAAAACATTACAAAGAACATGACACGATATCAAACAAATGAAGGCGATGCGTCAATACTCGCATAACGATTCGATAACATCGGTTCGTGACTGACTCATCATCCATGACTCAACGAAGGTCAAGAAAGCAAACGTTATGAGGTAAATAGAAGTGTTTGCGGTGTCAAGATTTATTTCATACAATTTTTTCCCCCAAATAATGACCGCGGGACGTCGTTGCCTCGGCTGACATATCGGTGTTTGTTTTCTCGCCTCACTCGACTCAACGAGTACTTTGTCAAAACCGGGGCGAAGTAACAATCGAATTAATCTTTCCGGTCTCGGGCTCATGTATTTGTAAAATAAACCCAACATTTTGTGCTTGTATCAGTCGTAGTTGTTTTGTTACTTTCCACAGTGGGTCCTTTAATATGGACGTGGATGTATCTTTGGATTTTGAATTCGTTTTCTATCGTAGTTAGATATTAAGCGCTTTTGTTTCTGTATATTAGAGCAGCCATGAGATAAGCAATTTTGCAGCATCAGTATCTTGCTCAATGGACAAATATTCTACGAGCTAATGAAAGTTTGATACGAGTATTTACTACATAATGGGAAAATACAAGTATGTTAAATACAATAAATCAAATATGGTAATGTGGCCGAGTAGATTAGTCCTCTCCCACATTATTGACTTGCTTCTGTTTTTCTCAAAGCAGCCACTGGTCGACAGATAACGTCATGAATCGTTTAAAACACGTGTTCCATTATACGTAGCTGATGACACGTTAACCATGTGTGGAACTCGCTTAATTATCGCTCTAACTCACCCGGGAGTCATTGTGTTTCCGTGTGAAATAACAGCACTTCACGTACGTTTGAATTGTTGAATCCTATATTGGATAACTCGAAATAAGGTCATTGCGAATATAGTCCGCTGCCAATATCAAAGAAACAAGTTAAAGTACGTGCAACAGACCGAAAAAACGGCGTTCATTCCAACAAATAATACTACGGTAGGCACGAAAGCAAGGAAGCACGGAGCCTTCAGAATCTAACACAATTTCCTGTATTACAGAAAATTTGCAAGGATAATCCCGCACGTAAATATGAGTTTCATATCGAAACGAAGTCGAGTTACTAGAGGTGAAGCGTAGGGCTGTCGCGAAATCAAAACACCGCGGGAGAGAAGTCGAACTTTATAAATAAACCGAGTATCTAACGACTTATGGCTGTATAAATACATGAAGTCATTCATCGTAATGGCCGACCGAGAAATATTGTATTTTATCTGTCTAGACGGGAATATTATAACGTTGTCATGTTTTCACTCACAGTGAAGGGACTGTAAATGAGTTTGAAGTATTGGATAGCTTCAAGATTTTATGGCGACAGTTCATTTATACACAGACCGAACGTATAAAGATTTAGTATTATTGATAAAGATAAATCAGATTTCACCGGAAAGAATACTAAAAACAAAACATTCTACCTGATTTTGAATAGGAAGTTTATCAAATCGTGTTTTTTTGCTGTTTTAGTAACGATGACGTTAAGATAACCTTCGTTTCGTTTCCCAATGTTTTCCTAGTAAAACCGCTAGTTTTTAATAGTTTCCAAGCATTTTTGTGATAGCATCAACGCAGCTGTTTAAGATCTCACGTCTTGTGGTTTTGAGATTTTTCAAAACTGTTTACTTTTAGTTTTTCTATGTTAAAAGTCTTAAGCATTTCGTCATTCCAAATTGCGATTTTACCACAACGCTTAGAATCGTCGACTAAAATGGTTTTACTTCGTCATAATATTTAGCATACTGGCTCCGGAACTGGTACTATCAAATCATTTGAGATGATGATAAACACATACTGCATTTTCTTCCATTTAAAAAAGAATTTTATCCATTTGGTAAAAGTATAAAGTAGGAACTCGTATCGCTGTTCTAGTGTGAGTGAGGAAGCGATACACGACAACACTATAGCTTTATTGCAACGAACAAATTTCATGGTATTGGTACTGGAATCTGGCATGCACGAGGGGAATCCAATATGGAGTCTATATGACGACAATGTATGCACGGGGACGCCTGCAAATATCCTTGATTAGAAGGCTAGGTATCTTAATTTCCTGTTGATGAATTAAAAATATAGACACACATTACGGGGAATTTTCTTTTATACTTATTTTTATGAATGCTAGTCGGATTATTAATTACAAACCAAAGTTTTAAGTCAGGCTGTGATTGACCTACGGTAAGCTTTTGTCGTATGAACTCATTAACTATGCCACGATACAAATAACAGATGTACTTCCTCGTGTAACAAAGTAGTGTAGTATGACGTATAGTTGCATGTTTTGTCGGCACAGCTGACTCAGACGATCTTTGCTCTTTTACTAAAAAGAAAACTAACGAACATTCACTAGAAATATCTATTGTTAACTACCGTTGACTAATGCACTTTGTGTAGTAGTTTGTTGTAGTTATTTATTCTCCCAATTCAATTTTTATTCGTTTATTTACGTCATTGAATTCTAGAACTTTTTGTTCGTCGGTTTTCCGCGAAACAGTTGCGGTAGTTAAAACAATAGACATGTTCCCAATAACAATTGAAATAATGCGTTAATCTAATAAAATAGAATTCACACTAAAACACTTTTTTTTATTTAATTTATTTTTTGCACTAAATAAAATATTGAATAAAGCAATCCGCCATCCTAGACGAAACACCAATCAGCGCAAAGAGAGTCAAATGACGTCACTTCTCTAAAGTTCTAAGCAAACAAAGCGAACCTTGTACAAAATGTCTAACAATTTTCACGTTTCGATTTGGTTACTTTTTATTTCTTAATGTTTTGATTACTATTGCTTATAATTATTCCTCAGAGATCCCCACCCCCAAGTCAATCATATGCCAGAGTACAAGCAGGCGTTTGAAATATATATTTTTTATTATTTTCAAGGGGAATCAGGCGCAAATTCTGAACATTGTACTACTATTTTTCAAAAACAGAAAATGTGTCTATTGTGCTTCGTTTTAAAGGAAAATGTTGACTACCACTGGCCATCGCGCATCGATGGTATTAAATTATTACAGTTTCCTCTAACATGACACATACAATAGCTACGGAGAGTTATCGAACATAAAAGAGTCAATAATTCTTGTATGTCCCCATTCATTTTCTTTGTAAGTCAATGAACTGACGCTGCATACCTACATACATACAAGTATTTTATTATTAAATTGTATTTTTACAAGTTGTACGCGTTTGAGACCACATGCACTCTGCAACGGTGGAGGTCATTGCCCCAGACGCGTTTTGTTTATTCGGATAAAGCAACATTATGATAACGTTACGTTACGAACACAGTATGGAATATAGGTTAAATTGCCGGAAAATCAACATACGTCCAACATAGAATGAGTGATCGGTTTACGACTTGTAAATTGAAATTAGGTAATACCGGAATATGTATGTTTGAAATGATTTATTTTATTCGTTTTATATTGCGTGAACGTCAATCATTGGTGTTATGGGCGGATCATACTTCAGAGTATACATTTTTAACTTCCATCGCCCGTTAAAACCGTAATTTCTATTACATTTATCTATCTCTTTCTACACCATTCTCTTCACAATGGGAAAAACTAGACCAAACAAAGCAAATAAACGTAAAAGTCGTAAAACTTAATTTATTATCTACTACCCGGTATCGTTATTCGGTGCAGAACTAACTGTGAAGATAACGTAACGTTGCAGTGCGGTAATTATTTCTAGTGATAAGAGTTAACTGCGCCTCCATGTCCGATTAGAAGAGATAGGTGCAGTTAAGTTCCTTATACTCTTGGCAAAGATAAATGATAAGTTCTCTAACGGCCGAAATTAATAACCTATCTATCCGTTGTTTTGCTTACTAGAAGACTGAACTTTGACATAAGCCCCGTATAATTTGTGTCAAATTCCTATCTCTAGTAAGCAAAACAACGGATAGATTATTATATTAATTTCGGCCGTAAAAGAATAAGCAGGACTATCCAGGCACAGCTCCATTTGCATCTACGCCTGAAAGAGCTGATAGAATTTTGAATTTTAAACTTCGAATCAGAAGCAATGGGTTCTATAGATTTATTTATCACTTAACTTCCCAGTATCTTGACATATTATATGAATTAATTTACAACACTCATTATTTGGTCCATGATTGCGGTCACGTAAAAAATTACACGAATCATACGTCAATAATGATTAAATATCGTACATGTACATATATGTAAATGAATTTCCCCTTTATTTTACATAAATAAATTGTTTGTTTGTATCATTTAACGATGACAATATTGATCAGTATGTAAGTCTTTCCACATCACATCCAATTTTAGTAACAGAAACCACTTTTACCACTGCACAGGCGCCAGCACGTACTACTACAATCTGTCAAATTTCATTAGTAGATTTTCGACTTTACCGCTCAAGCATATGGTCCAAAATTTACTGGAAAAAATTTACAGTTTCGGATAGCTTGACGCGCTGGCGTCTGTGCTTATTTTCGCAGCAACCGCGTAGGATAAAATTTTTATATATAATCACAAGATACATTTAAGCTTTGTCTTCGGAAGAGAAGAGACACGGTACAAATGATGTCGTATATCGAAAGCTACAATATTAATGACTATTTCTTTATTACATATCAGGGACATGTAAGACAACATGTCGATGGTGCAAGACTGCAATAATTCGACACGGCGCATAAAATAAGTTATTGTTTACTTGCAAAATCTATGTTAACGACTTAGCAAGCAAGACTGACTTTATTCATATATTTTGTAGCCTGCATTACTGCATACTTATTGCGACATAGTTGTAACACCTGGAAATTATACTTATTGACAAGTGTATGCTGTATGAACAATATACAGACGCCAGCACATCAAGCTACTACAATCTGACAAATTTCCTTCATAGAATTTCAACTTTGTCGCTGAAGCGTAAAGTTTAAAGTTGATGGGGGTTTGACAGTAGCTTGAAGTGCTGGCGATTGTGCAGTAAATGTTTTGTTTGTTTAATATCTGCACGTGTCATTAATCAATTATCATTAAAGCAATTAACATGTTGCATTTGATCTGCTTATAAGGGCGAAGACTATTTCAACTCGATTTAATCACTGGACATGTATGAATGATAATCAGTTGCCATAATTGATAATGTAACTGTTGATAATGTTCTAACCGATTTTAATAAAGCCTCTACACTGTATGAAGTGAGGCATAGACATTATTTGTTATGTGGCGTTCTAAAGGAAGTATAGCGATACATGTGCATCATCTACACCTTGAAATACAAGATTACAACCACAAATAACATCTAAACATAATAAAACACAATGCCTTTGCTTAGACTGCGCACAAATTACAAACAAAAATGTCGGGGCCGATTATAAGCAGACCTGTTTCTCAGAGATAGTCCCAGAATATTAGAAAACTTGGCAAACTCCGTGATTGCATCCGAGAAATCGACTATAAACCTTGTCTCTAGCTAAAGAATGTTTTGTATGCCGATATAATGTATTAGTTCCCAGTTCCCACTAAATCTATTTAGCACTTCAAGTACCCTCGTACTACAGCTGGTGATTAATTCGTGAATGAGTCACTCGTGATTCTCATTACCTTGTACGTCGTCGACCAACGAAATTAAATAAACGGAACATCTTTATGAGTCAAGAACGTTAAAATACCATTAAGTGCAATAAAGTGCACATTTAACCGTTACGTACCAGAAGTAACGATGCGTAATCATGCGTACGCATCTATTCCTTTAATTTGAATTGTGATGCACTTGCCTACGTCATAGCTAACGGACTTATTTTGAATTCTGAACAGCAATTCTATTGGATGTCTGATCAAGGAAAGCGCTTTGTATTCGTAGCACACAATCCTGTTCGGTTATTATTAAAATATTTTATTACCAACTATAATATAGAGTTATATCTCACAAAGTATTTGTCTTCTGCTATCTAGATGACCTACCTGCTAAAATATTGATAGACTGCTTGCATTCAGGCTGTAGGAAAAGCTACTATTGATCTCTCGTTAGCCAATTTCATTGCAGTAACCATCTGTTCATCAATATCATCAGAATCTAGCTATCCTAAATAGCCATAGCAAATTTGACACTCACATTTTCATATTACAAGGTAGTCATATTTAGCAAGGTAGTTCATATAGTGTAGTTAGTACCAGCTAGTGCACCGCACCCTTTCTCCCCTCGCCTCGTATGATGTACGGGCGCCATGCTAATTTCATTAGCCAGGCACTCACTGCGACTGGCAGTATCGCTTAATAGCCCGGCTATTGGTCCAAATTGATTTCCACTGAAGTGAAATTTGAGTGCAAGCATTTAGTATGGTGATAAATGAGTTAGTAGAGCTAGACATATTATTTTAATTGGACGGTCTAAAACCAAATCATCGACATAGGCTAGCTGATGCAATGTTGTATGATAAATACAGCAAGAACTTTCTTCATAGGAAAAGCCAGCCATCTTTCACCCAATAAGTAAATCGCACATAGTTCTTGCAACCTTTTTTATTTCCACCATCAGCAGTAAAGTCAGAAAATACAATTCCACTTTGTGATATACGTATAGTTAAACACTGGAAATGCTTTAGTCCCGCAAATATTTCCCGTGTCCCAACCGTCCGTCCACGTGTTTGTACACTCTGATACCAACGTCAGGTATTCTCGAGATGAATTTCAAACATTAATTTTATTACTCCGTCCCTTATACGGAGAAGCGGTTTCATTCGTGGAAGCAATTTAATCTCCACCCGTTTGTTTTGTTGTCATGTAATTTCAAATATTATTTCAACGCATCTACATTGTTGAGACTCGTAGCAGCTCTAAGATTTTGAGGAAATATGCTTAGTTTTGTAGTCTTTTTTTTTCGAGGAAAATCTTAAAATGACCTCTCCCACTAAGAGCTGCAGCTAGAGGTAGTGTCAAACTCTTACTGACTAAAACCCACTATGTTTCTTCTATCGGCACCTGTGTGCCAGGGCCATGGTAACTCTTGCGAACAACCCGCAGCTCCGGCAGGCAAAAGTCAACTTCTAAGGTACAAATAATCAGGCATTGTGAACCTTTAAGAGATAATTATTATCACTTAAGGCATGATAATGATTGGATTCAATCTCGTCCTAATGATGCATTCAGGGTGTTCAATGCTCATGCTTAATAGCTACATTTACGAGTATAAGCCGATGTTGTCCAGTATTACGACAGGAATATTTTTATGACAGTCGTCAAAATTAATATTGTGATTATATTTTTAGATGTTTGTTGTATACTCTGGTGTGCCATTAAACTAAATTAGGATGACTTTACGAACTCACAGTGAAATACTAAAATGTTTAAACAAAGAAACGTGTAAAAAGTAATGGGCACAGTCCAACATTGCAATATGGACCCAAACGTCAATTCTAAAGAACGACTACAAAGGTTTTCAGAAAGAATGGTGATAGAACTCACAGCACAGCTGAAATGTGGCAAGTAAATAGGAGTTTAGTAAGTACATAAACCAGTTCCTCATTCGCAGGATGGATTCTATCCCACAGAGTTGAGAACAATTAGATTGTACACAGCTCTATATGTTAACAGTGAAACAGTCCTATGTCTTCTCTGCATATACCAAGTTCTGGAATTTGAAGAACCTGAATACGAAACCATTGATAAAAGGCTACATTCAACAACAAGATAAATTCAACGGAACTTTGGTTGTATCTCTGTGACAGTTGTGTCAATATTGCTTTATCAAGATGAATCGTTGCTGGTTCCCGAAACTTCTATGATATGATTGAGACTGATATAATTGATACAATCGTTGTCAGTACAAGTCTATAATATTCGCTGAATCTGTGTCATTTTATATATTATTTCATGTATATGGAATATCCATCGTACTTTGACGAGAAATAACGAGGCATTATTGGACAAATATTAAACTGAAAATAGAAATATTACAAATAAATCAGCGTTATTCCGTAATTCCGTTAAATAACAAATAAAGCTATCCTTCTGTAGTGCGTCAAAGAAATGTTTTTCTTGATTTAATTAATAAATAAACCCACGCTAAAATAGATCGGCTTACGAATGTAGAAAATATGTTATTATTGTAACTTTTATCCCATATAAATAACAGTAAACATTCAACCACATACGAACCATTAAACCGGGAACATTTCGCTGCAAAATGGCGCCCAACAGACTTGCATTACGAAAATGTATTTTTGATTCCCAATCGGAAAGCAAAGGGCATAGAATAAATATATACAAAAATAACGGAATAGCCCATAACGTTCCTCTTACATTTGCCGTGTTTTTCAATATCATTATTTATTTTGTCGTATCGCAACGGAAGCGAGGCACTGGAATTTCGTGTCCAAAGTTTACTGTTTTGTTTCTGGGAATTCGGTATCACCGATTTGACCTACATTTTTCAGGGTGATCCTAAAGGTATAGGTAGTTTTAAAGGGTTATCCTGCATTTATGGTAACAAAGTTGTATTTTTGCATCGATAAGGACTATTTTCCGATGAGTATTTTAACGTAATCCATGCAAAAGCGCGTTATTTGATAGTTATAAATAAGTACTCGTTAATTATATTTCTAAATAGAAACTTTAGTAACACATCATGGCCGCCGTCTGATTAAAGGGGATAAAATTTGGGTGGACAATAAATTCAACTACCTACCATGTTAATTAAGCAAAAAGCGAAATCGTGGCATATTAAGTTGCCAATAAAACCCCAGTTTAGTTTGTAGGCATCACAAAACCGCATCCCATTTCCAGCCGGGTAAATAAATAGGGCAAAGCAAAGCGGGCACTAGGGACCACTAACTCCCTGAAAGGGAAACCCTACTCTACATAGGAAAGATCAAGAAACAAAGTAAATTATGCTTTATGTCAACGAGACAAGCTGCGTAACAACAGCAGATAAAAGTGTGTATGCTTTACAAATTGTGTATAGTAAAAGAGGACAAATATGATTTGTAGAATTGTGACGTCATGAGGACGTGGTTAGCGAGCGTTTGACTGCAAAATTCATACTTCAATGACGGAAAACGGTATTTTTATCCTTATAGCGTGATTTACTCGTTACTGATATTTAGTACTTATTTAAATGTCATCATGATATTTTGTTATAACGTTTACATTATGTCGGTAGGCACACTGAAATGTTAATAGGGAAAACTGATTTTACATTTTGACGTGAGAAGTTTACTTGCGTATTATTATATAAGAAACTAGCGACCCGCCCCGGCTTTGCACGGGTGCAATGCTGATACTAAATACACTACAGAAAACTATGAACCACTCTTTAATGGATGTTATTATACATATAAACCTTCCTCTTGAATCACTCTATTTATTAAAAAAAACCGCATCAAAATCCGTTACGTAGTTTCAAAGATTTAAGCATACAAAGGGACATAGGGACAGAGAAATCGACTTTGTTTTATACTATGTAGTGATTATATTATAATTTTTAAGTGTTTAGGGAAATATAGAAAATTAGACGTGCATTTATGCATTATAGAACTAATATTTAAATATACAATAATTTACATTTGTTTGCATTTTTGTCACCAAAAGGATCCATGCTGTCGATTTTACCAAAATGTAAAATTAAAAGTTTTTGACCACGATTATTTACAAATCAATAACTGCAGTTTAAACTGCAGGTCAATTTACAAATCAGTAACCTCATAAATAAGAAATACGGTTATAGAGCCATGTATTACCAACATCATTTACAAAAAATAACCGCCTGAAATAGTTAACAATAGGAAATTAATAATATAATTCAAGACACAACAGCATATTGTTTTACACATTCGTGACACAGAACAGAAACCCATGCGTGCTATATTGCAATAACAATATACATTTCATGTTCAAACATTTCCTAAACAATTGCACTGAAATATTGCTGAAAAGTTCATACATTGTTTACGACAATATTGTAAAAACGACACTTATATGTTATATCAATACATTTTATGAAAACTAAAAATCCCGTAACTATAGAAAAATTAACTTGAATATGTATTAATAGGTATCCATCTACAGAACAGTTAGATGTTTGTGGGTAAGCTTTAAAACTATAGCATAGTAGAGAAGAGTGGAAAGCACAAATGCAAAGGGATAAGCGAATATCATGACCAGGGTTGCCAAAAATAAAAATATACATACTACAATTGGTTCAATAAATCAAATGACACATGTATTCAAAATCATCATACACTTCAAACGCGGAAAACGTGAACTATTAAAAACATTATCAAGCGTACGTTCAAATTGCTTCAACTAAAACAGCTTACATGACAGTTAAATTCCGCTAAGTCCATAAACTCGCAGTTAAGCCACAACCGAGTTACACCCACTAAATCCCGGAACTAACAAGTACTTACAACTAAAGCTCAGTAAATCGCAGCCCTATTACTCTGGTACAGCACTCGGGGCCTAAAAGCAGTCGCATCTATGTACTTTATGCTCCTATTCTGAAAGCAATTCATTTAACTCTTGCAGCGTTAGTTTTCAAAGCACAATTTACTAGGTCTTCCATTGTGGAAATGTTTAAGGCACATTAGGAGATGAATTAATGCGTAATGCATTTCTGCTATGCATAAATACTGTTGTTATACTCATATCTAAGTTAATGCTAGGTGTAGTATTAAGACAGTTCAAATGCCACGGTTCATCGTCCATGATGTTATTTAAAATTGAAAAGATTCGTATATCCGATAAGAAAAATAATTATCTCATTCGTTATTCATAATGACCGTCTAATGACCATGTTGTTGATTTCCAATCGAGAGGTCAACCGTCCATTTCAATCCTTTCTAATGTATATCATTAGATATGAAAATAGCTTCGTCCATCTACACCGTTTGGGATAGAAAAATAATCTTCCACCTCGGCGTGTAGCAATTCCGTTTCATTTATCGGTAGTAAAATGCATAGAAACTAGGTCTTCACGGCAGGTTACACAAAAAGCTCATCTATTTTCAGTGTAGCTACCAAACAAAGCGTATCTGTTTGATGAACAAACAGACCGCGATGCACAGTAAACTCATTTACTATTTAGGGCCAGAGATGCTAATGAGTTGCAGTATCGAAGCCAGGGTTTCCTTCGATACTAATATGTGGAAATTGAAAGGAACAAACCGTTTTGATGAACAACAAAAATCCAAACTGCACGGTAAGACTGTTTTATAAATCAAAGCACGTTCTGAAACGCAGCAGCTCATTGATTTACAAAAGCACTTCTCACTGAGAACGGTCTTGACAGAGTATTAGTTAGTTCCAAGCTATGAATTTTCATAAGCAAAACGTTTCATGTTGGAACGAATTTTGACGACACTAAGAAAATTTCAAGAAACCTAATTTGCGGGCATGACGCTAACTCAATTTTCTCGCAAGAAATTGTTGATCCAGATTTTCGGGGACGAGACTTTAGTTCCAAATTAAATTTTCCGATACTGGTCCGATCGATCCTTTTGATGTAACCAACATGGGATCATTCACGTATAAATAACCCAAGCAATGTTTCGATTATGATCCCAACACGAGGCACTCGATGACGCAACTAAAACGCGTTTGCCAGCGGTAGGCAACAATAACTTTATTGTTTGGACTCACGGTGCTATTTCTTATTCGTAACCGTTGCCGGCATTGATAGCGTAATTAATTTGACCCATTTGTTTGGACATAACACGTACAACAGTGTTACTCGCATCCGTCACGTAACTACGCACTATCGAAGAAGTTACACCAACTGAAGTGTTTATGTATTACAGTTTTTTATTCATGCGAAATCGAAAAAGAAGCCTTATGGACTTCTGGTCTAAACCAATAGTTACCAGTGTTGCATAAATCGGTCGCGAATGAAACCCATCGATTGAACAAACCGATGCAGCTTGCATTGGAAGCAAACAGGTCAGTCGACTGACTAGCCGGGATCAGAGGCATCAGGAATTAGGGCAGAGCAGTAATTACTTACACGCTCAGCGGCCTAGGGTCGAACCGGCAGACCTGAAAGGGCTTTGTGAGGGAAATAGTCTCTTGTTACGCCTTGTTGAGCATTTCGAGCCATCTCGGCTACTCGGTAAAACGGAAGTGGGTTAACTTGAAAATCCTTTGTTTGTTTATCGCTCGCTTCTCTGTAGCAACAACTGTTTTATTTTGCAGCATTTTTCTATCGACTTGACAGCATCTTATAGTGTTTAGAAAGTAGTTTTCTGCTTCTTTGTGATTCACTATAGGCTTGAGGCAGCCGTCAATAAATCTATTATCGTCCAATGGCTAAGTAGCCCCAATCAAAACAAGTGTTTCGCAATTACTTTCACGGAAAGTAGAATTATGCTTTTGAGCAGTTTCTTTTGTTTATTTACATTAAATATCTCTTTAATGCTGACGATGTGGCCGTAATTTACGCAGAAGCGATATGGATATTTAATTTGGCCGCAGTACACCACTGAGCTGTCTAGCCTTGATCGAACCCACGCGTATTTACTTACTTTAGGTTTCTAAAAATGAAACTGCGTATCTTTTGTAACTCAAAATTATCATATTGTTAGAGTTCTGATTCCAATTTGTACATTATTGTGCAACAATTGCTGGATTTTCTCAAGTTCAAATTTTAAGGTTTTGTAATAATTTCACAAAAATGTAGCGTGTCAATATTGAAATCAAATAATAGCATCCTCTGGCAAAGTTAGCCACTTTAGAGGTTTTTATTAGTTTCCATCTAATTGCTCGTAATCACTTGGGTTTAAGGAATTAATGTAAAAAAAATATTGTAAAAAAATGTTACCTAGGAGACAAAGACTATTTAGTATTTCAATATGTAGTTAGAAGCGTAGGCGATTGTGCCCGTGGCTAACATATCGATAAATCGAACATATCAACTGTAGTTCGTAAACCGAACTGGCTGCATAAGAGCTGACCAGATCTCTAGATCCCTGGCCATTATTTACTTTCCCGTCTGTAAACAGTCGCGAATGCTATCAGCAGGGGGTCGGGAGAGCTCGGGCAACTGGATCCACTATTGTCTCCGAGTGAAATTCCGGTACACGCCGGATTGACCGGTTCCCGCAGGACGAGGGGAGAGCAAGGTTACGCGTTATTTAGCACGCACGTGAGACGCAATACTTACTCTGGGATCGAACGCAAACTGCGTCCCAATTTCATATTTTCGCTCGTAGCATTTGTCTTTTAAAACAAAGATTGGAAAACTTTGAATCTTCTCATAGAGCCAACACCAATAGAGTAGTGAGAGCTTATGTCATCAAACATAATTTATGGGTAGCTGGCGCGAGTTTCCCACGACCGTCTTAGCTGTCAGTAATGGCCTCCAAAGGTTAATGTTGAACTGCAGGCACATTACTAGACACGATGGTGATCATTTGACTGTTCTTGTTTTTATGACAAAACATAGATTCTCTATCTTCAGTACAGACTCCATTACCACAGATAACACAATAACCGTAAAGAAATATCTATACAATAACTGTACTTAGATTACATAACAACGGTTTTGTTCCCACAAATTCGAATTGCCTGACGCATCGTAAAGTTTTACAGAGTTTAAAATTACCCTCATTTCAGATAAGGAACTTGGTACTTCGTGCGTATTGACACGAGTTTTGGATTACATTATACAGGTCAAAGTGGGAAGAGGTTTCAATTACATTTCCGCTTCTCTTAAATTCGATAACCCTGAAAGCGTGCGAGACTTGGCAATATGGAGACTGAATTAGAGGACTGGAGTGGCTGGGATAGGAACAGACGTTTTAAAAATGAAATTATACGAGAGAGCGGAACCCATGTTCAATCGAGACAGAAAACAGAAAAATGTAACTTCAAACGGAATTTACGACTTTTTATGATTAACAGCGGTGGTAGACTGACAGCGATAAAACAAAAAAATGTTTGGGAACATTAATCATTCAAACGGTTCCAGGGCTGCGAATTTACACTGATTCAGATTTACAAACGGTAATCAAAGTATATTTCAAATACTTTCAAAAAAATTTTTAGACGGCATTCAGAATTTTGATAGATAGACTTCTAGAATGATTTGTTATAGGAGCAATTTCACACACTTCAGAATTATGACGTCGCAGACATTATTCTGTGGGAAATACATCACATTATCGTATAGATAATATAGATCTTTGCGGTGGTTTTTTTTTCAAATCTGAATTAAAAACAAAACTCGTAATATCGGCTCAGTTGTTTAATCATAAAATATTAATGACTTGTTTCTAATAACAGATCATTTTAGCGGAGCAGTTTAGTGCGGGGATTTGTAGTTACTCATAGTAAATTAATCATTGTTTTCAATCATGTTTTATATTTTCCTATAGCTTTAATAGGACACTCTTAGCATTGTTATAAATAATACATTATCTGTTTCGAAATGCCAGCCTCAAATAGTATCAAAAAGGAAGGAAAATCCATGAGAAATCTAAATTAGAGCAAATCGTTGTTATTTTAATATATATAATTAGATAGATATTACCTAGATAACATTTATTTTTGGAATAATCGGTATTGACAACCTCGTTTTGTTTTACTTTCCAATATGATAGCATTAATATCGAAATAAGTATAATCTGATACTTTATAAGTCTACTAGATTACTAGCGCGGAATTTTATTACTCAAATAAGCCGACCATAACAGGAATAAAAACTCTTAAGTAAAACCTCTATCATTAAAAGGCAATTAAGGAGCAACGTAAAAGTTCTCTAGGCTCAGCTTAAGAGCACTGGGCTCTCCAAAAATCTTAATAACAAAATACCGTGAACCCAATTAAGCCCGCGATTAAAAATACGAACCAGACACGAGCGTTCCTCCTTAATTAGATTAAGGATTTAGCAATGCATACAGCATACCGCTCTCAGGAACGTATAGGTTAATATATTTTGGTGCTCACTTGACGCATGAATCATATCCAATTCAAAAGAACACGATACTTACGTTCCTCTTCGCCGTTCAAGCGTTTCAGTCTATTGCCAAGGTTCGCTTTACTTATAGAAACTGGTTGTGAACGTTTTAGCAAGGACAGACTTAATTAAAAGCTAGTACAGGCTGTGTTATGCGAACGGAGAATCGCTTTAATATCCAACGTTTATATAAAACATCACCATGTCTTGTTGAACAACTATTTTTAGAACGCGAGGTCAACGTCTGATACTCTGATCCCGGCGTAATCTCGCCTTCACAGTTCACACAAGATGCTTAGATGTCACAGAACATAGAAGAGTAAAACCGTAATGGCTTTCATTATCCTAAAAGTGTGTTCCAATAGTTTATCAAACAAACATCTGTCTCATAGCCGCCAGCATCAATCACTTAATAAAAGCAATCAGATTGTCCAAGTGGAGGCCGCGGCTAACAGGGATTTGTACGGTTGGTACACTAATTTGATTACGTAAAAAGCGGGTTTTGTATGCGGGCGTGTATTGTCGTGGGGACATACGGTCTAACGTTTGCAACAGTGGCCGCGGGCTGTCTAATTCCATTGATTACACAATACAAACGAAAGTAGACTGCTTCAGATACAGCTGTCAGCCTAATGGCTTTTATTTTTGTTCTCATTGGCAATATTACGGGATTTTAATTTTTTAATTTGTTATTTTTTTACATTTTACTCAGCTAAATCCAGTTAGACTGGAAGCCGAATCGAACATACATAGTTGGGAAAACGCTCAGTAGATAATGATTTATTTTCATTTTGCGAAAAAAGAATACGCAGTTTATAATGACTAAGAATTGTGTCGGAAAGATAAACTTAACACGATTTTGATTCAAACGATCAATACCTAAGTTTTAATTAAGTACAAGTTGGTGTCGGCAAAGGTTATCTAGTCTTAGGTTATAAACGATAGTAAAAACGTTGATAATTTCTTAGAACGCAAAACAAGTACTGAATGCTATCGTTATCGATACTAATAAATTACTCGATCAATAGTATAGATTGGTTAAGATAACATGAAAAATCGATAGGAATTTTATCATCTTTGCTTTCTATATTTATAATTGAACATTTAGGGCCTGTTGCACCACCTACAAATAAGTTCCAGTTAGTTTATTTGGTAGATAATTTCATACAAATTCTGTTCCATTTTTTAATTTATTCGGTAGATAGTGACTATTCGGAGATTGTGAATCTGGCTCTTAGTATATTTTTATCAGCTATGTTACTTGGTTGCAAATACAGAGTTCAAAAATACAAAAACACCGTTTTGAACAAAAGAATTGCACACTTTAGCTGTATAAAATTTAGCATTAGAAAGCCCTGTATTATCCGTTTCCTATTTGTAGTACAAACCAAAAGCCATTGTTTGCCTTCTATAATCTATTTACAATGGCAGGAAAGGTTGCCAAATAAATAGAAAGTCTTTTCCGAATGTTGGTAAATTCAAAACAAGCTGGTTGAGGTCAAAACTGCACTGTTCGGAAAGTTATCCATTGGTCATTCATTTGTTTTTATAAGAGCAGGTACATAAATGGGGCGCTCGGCGGCGCTGCGATCAGCGCGGCGTTCGGCGAATTTTAGTACAGTGTCCACATAAAAATACATAGGTATAATGTATGTAATATATACTAGATGACTCGTTCCGAACAACCCAAGTGTGCCCTAAACTGTAAACCTGTGGTTGAAAACCTTCAAAGTAGATGTGTAAGGAGCTGTTGCCTAACAAATCTGAGAATTCAAATTACAGTGTAAATCTAGACTTAAATAAACAATTTGAATGCTGATACACATCTGTCGATACACACCTTTTTTAATATATTTAGCAACAAACAGGCCCCGCCTGGTCGTGTCACCATATGATAGAACGGTTCGTTCCGTCATCGACTATCTATGGGTTCAACAATACACCTCTGCCCTTTGGGATCAATTCGGTGTATTATCTGATCTATCGATTGGCGAAATATATGTCAATGGCTACCCTACTGATGAGCATATGGTAGCTACATTGCCATCAAACGTTAAAAGCTAAAGTTCGTTTGTAAAACTGTGTTTGTGTTGTTCATAGGAACTACTGGGCCCCCTTTGAAAAATTAAGTGTTAAATAGCCAATTTATCAAGGAAGGCTTTACTTTTTATCCACGTACAGAGTGGTTTCCCAAGAGAAGCGGGTGAAAACCGCTGGTAATGTGTTTACAGTAATTTTATATGGCGGCTAGTCTGTCTTGATTTTAAGCATCACTATGGCAGCAAATCATCATGATTTTAGGTAAAGAAATTATTTATGGGTTGAGAAGTGACGAGGCTTTTTTGTTAACGAAAAAGTTCAGTGATAAACCCCAACAGAAGGCTACATAAATAACAAAAATGTCAGCGATACTTTCTAAGTTTCTACGGGATAAGATAAAACGTGATTGATTAGATGTTTACGTTATGTAAAGCTAACGAACGTTGTGATCGTGCACTTTTAGAAAGGAGTTTGCAATCCCTTTCTTGCAAGTGCTGAGTAATACGCTTACAAAGTCGTTCGGAAACTTGATGGTGGCTGGTAGGACGCTCCGCAAAATAAATCTAAGCGTACGAGCGCTCGAGAACTGGTTTTGAAAGTTCAGCAATTCGTTTTATTTCTGAAGCTATAGTTCCAATTTCTTAACCTTGACCAGACAAAAGAAGTAGAAAATCGATAAAATATTTCTGGATTAAAAACCAGCCACCTTTTTATAAAACGGAAGAAATAAGGGGGAAGTCTTTAATCCAAAAATAATGACCCACAAAACCATCTATTTCTGCGTGTAGATACATTGTTAAGACTAAAAAAAAACAGTCATGCATCGAATTCTACGCGAGACGACCTTCAAGATTCACGGATTTGTAAAAACATGTGTGTTTGTGTGACAAACAAAAATAGCTTGTTATTAATAGTAATCTTGACTACTAGGCTAGTGCTAGTATTCTCTCGAGATTTTCCGCAATGCATTATAACATTCGGATGCATTACAAATTATGTTGTCCTTAGCCTGAATTGAAATACTAGATTAATGTAGACAGTATTGAAACCTTATTTTTCAATTCCTTAGCTGATTTTGAGAAGAAAATCTAATTATTTTTTAAATTACTCGGATTAAGGGCAGAGCAATTAATTACTTTTGTTATTCGGAGTTTAATTTGGGAAAGAAAAAAGGAACATTTCAAAAATGAAGACTATGCTTTCTACAACACATATAACGGTGCTAGTTCAATTCATAGACCCTTTTATGACTCATTAAATTGTTTAAAATCCTCCATTAACATTGAATTACCAATTTCCAAGATATTAATCAGTTTAATTTTTAAAATGGCAACATAATCAAATTTTAGATTTAAGTAACACAAATTCCCGTTATTCTAAAAATAAACAGAGTATTTAAAACATCAGGCTACTTAATTAAACATGGTTATTCAGATAGCAAATGTAAACAGCTGTTTAAGTGAATAAGCAATGCAAAATGCATTTCTAGGTTAGGTGAATAGGCATACAGTAGACACTAAGAGGACGCTAAACATTAGCTGCCATTGAGACCGTCCTACTTGCAATATTTGCTGTAAGCAAATTTTACACTGAATTTTAAAACAATATATCAATACAGACCGAGAGATAGGTCGTATGGACTTACTTAGCAGTATGATAGCAGTACTTTTGATTTGGGTAGGACTTAGTGCACTTGTGATTCGGACACAGTAATGACCTAAATCTAGTTACTTCCGACTCCTAGGACACAGGGTTTCCCTATTTTAGGAGACATGGCTTTTCACTATATTTATGTCACCTTAAAACAACTGTATTGTATTTATGCCCAATTCAAATCTTCCTATAGCTAAGATTTTTTATTTTTTCTGTAACAAAGGTTTTTAAGTATCAATTAAGTTATTTTTAATTTTTATCAGTTAAATTCCAGCATAAAAACTTCTTAAATATAACATACATATAATATTCATAAACAACTTCATTAAGTATAATGAATCAGTCCCAGTTTATGATCTAATAGAGCCCTCCACACATGACTCAGTAAGGGCAGGTTTAAATTGCAAAGCAATATATCACAGTGTCAATTAGCAGTGTATCTCATGTTACCCAGCATCTGTGCGAGTTCAGATGCAATCTGAGATTGTGGACCTAGGTCATAGATACTCGTCAAACATTGAATAGTTACTTTTAAGTAATGAGTGACTTGTTTCAAATACTATGTGGAATAGATAAGTAAGGTTGTGTACATATGTAGTAATACATATGTACATATGTAGTCATACATTACTACATAATACTTTACTTTATAAACAAAGCCCCATGATACCCAATGTTTTTTTTATAAAATGTATTTATTTAGGCACCTACCCTCATAATATAATTATGATACAGCATAAAAAACCATGAAAAAAATATTGGTAGTTAAATATTCCACTTGTTTAGATTTATGTTTACTAAAACAAAAAAAAAATATCAGTAGGTTTAGCTGTTTTATCGACCTTATCACACTCCTTATCTGTTCGCCATAAGTTTATTGATAAGATATCAACTATACTTTTGTAAATGCTACAATGAAAGGTAAAATTTTGATTTAAATAATGAACTTGATATCTTTTTACTGGCATTTGTATTCCTGGCACATAAGATTTTCATAATGTGACTTCCTTGGCTGCTAATTTAAAAAGTTACATATTCAAATTGTGGTCTATGGTAAGAGTACAGTTGAACTGATGGCCTCATTTGGAGAAAGGAAGCACTTATTAATGGCAGGTTTGAACAAAATATAAAATTATAAATAAATAATAATAGTAAATGAAAACAATGCTGACATTGCTAAATAATTTTTTGTTGTTCTGATTTAGATTCTTAGTTCGTAAGTTAGTTCTTAGTTCTGATAAATTGTTTCAATATCTTTTAACTTCATTCAATGAAGTAAAATACATTTTATTTCATTTAAAAGCATTGTTGATTTCATATTTCAAATGGGAGTTCTTCAAGGAAATTGACTATACAACAACAACCGAAAGCTTTTGGGAGACCTATTACCCGTTAATAATGGATGCATTTTCTATATTAAATCTTTAAAAATGTAATTTGATGTTGAATAAATGGATAAGTATATTAAACAACAATAACTATTACAAATATTTCTGTAACTATTGCATGACTAAAAGAGTTAAGTTGAAATGAGGGTATAACATTCTCTATCCTGACATAGACAACAGAAATTTGCTAATAATGTTGTGCTGAACATTTTTTTGATGTAATGCAACATCTGGCTGTTTATTAGTGACCCTAGCAGTGAACAATATGTTCCAAACGTCGGTTGCTAAGGCCGAGAACAAATAACCTGCAGACTTCTGGGTACTTGGCGTGTGATTTTTTATCACCTTATTACTCATACTTTTAACAGTCTCCGCGTAGTCACAGAACACAATAGGACAATGGTAATAGTAAATAAAACGTGTATTATCGTTGTATAACCACTACAAACGTGCTGGATAAGGCACAAACCAACGTCGTTTGACGAGGCTTCAATTTAAAATATGACGTCAGACCGTTTACCAATATTATTACGCTAGGAAAGCATGCATTTGGAGTTAATTTATAGAACTTACCCATCACCGACCACTACACATTTAATCGCCTGCATTTTTGCGTTCTACTCGACGGTTGTCACTATTAAAGCACAATTTATCAAGGGTGGCTTCAGATATTTCGAAGAACTCGGATTTGCTAAAACTACACAGGTATCCACGTCTAGTTGCAATTAATACACATCCGCATCACAATCAACACTTGTACAAGTGAACTGCACAGTTTTTAGATAAAAATATTAATTTCATATCTCTTCGCTGGCGATAAGGTAATTTGTTCACGAATCCTCCGTTTCGTTCACTTTGGTTGGAGACGTTTCACTCGCCGATTACGGCATTAAAAGCAATGTTGCTTGGTTAAAAATGTCATTACCCATTTTTAACATTTTAAAGTACCGGAAGATATAAAACAATGGATTGTGCATTGATTTAGAAAATCCAAAGCAATCAGTACCTCAAAAAGTGGATTTTCTAAGGAAATGAGCAGTTTGATGTCGATCGCAATACATGATCATCGATAGCAAATACACCCAAATCTGTTTTCGCAAATTGCTAAAATAATGCGCATTATTTGCAGTACTTTTATAAATTTCTTGAGGGGTATACGTATTCACTGTGAATACTAATATAACCACTGTGTGTGTATTTGAACAAATTCGAAGTTATTTGGTTCCTGTTGGGCGTCACTTGAAGACGACATTTGAATGTGTTTTAATTTCCCCGATGAAAAAATATTTTTATTACCCGGTCACACTACAGACCATAAACACTTTGTTTTTTTTTGTACAGTTACACTGTAGTAGAATAGTTATTTTCTGAAAACAAAAATATTTTTAGAGTTAAATCGTTTTCAATAAAATTTTAAGTATTAAAACTGACCTTTTATTAATATTTACCTTATTATAGATACTTCGGCAAAATTGCGGTTTTTGGGAACCGCCCTACTGCAACACGTTATTGCGCGCTTGATTTTCTATATTATCTATGCTATTATGGCGACTTCGATAGATCGCGTTGCGCGGTATTGCGTGATACGATTGTTGATTTTCGTTAGAATATGGCAAAAGGTGATAAAGAGTTAGAAAAACCAATTGTGAATAATGAACTACCTAATCCGGAGTGTCGGAGTACGGACCATGAAGACTCGGAGTCGACACAGGAGCAGCCTCTCGATATCGGAGAGCATTATTTGGTGCGGCGTTCGGATGAGTCATGGCACCCGGCTGAGATTATACAGACGCGATACAATGCCACGGAAGGCTGCTACGAGTATTATGTGCACTATGTCGGCTACGATAGAAGGCTCGATGAATGGGTATCCCGCCACAGGGTTATGTCAGATAGATTCGACATGTGCGAACAGTCGAATAACAACATAAACTGTGATCACCTGCTAACCGACAAGTCCGGCCGGAAAATAACAAGAAACCAAAAACGAAAACATGATGAAATCAATCATGTTCAGAAGTCTTACGCGGAGATGGACCCCACGACAGCGGCGCTCGAGAAGGAACACGAAGCTATCACTAAAGTTAAATACATCGATAGGATCCAGTTTGGCAAATACGAGATAGACACTTGGTACTTCAGCCCCTACCCTGACGAATACGGTAAACAGTCAAAGCTTTGGATATGTGAGTACTGCCTCAAATACATGAGAATGGAGAAAACATACAGGTACCATCTGAGCGAGTGCACAGCGCGACAGCCGTTAGGTAGTGAGATATACAGGAAAGGAACAATAGCTATATTTGAGGCAGATGGCAAGGAACATAAAATTTACTGTCAAAATCTTTGTTTAATTGCTAAATTGTTCTTAGATCACAAAACTTTATATTTTGATATAGAGCAGTTTCTATTTTACATATTGTGTGAAGTTGATAAACAAGGAGCACATCTTGTTGGCTATTTTTCGAAAGAGAAGGATTCCCCGGAGGGTAACAATGTTGCTTGCATACTGACGCTACCTCCATATCAGAGACAAGGCTATGGTAAGCTGCTTATAGCATTTAGTTATGAGTTATCCCGGCTTGAACATGTTGTGGGTAGTCCTGAGAAGCCACTGTCGGACTTGGGCAAGCTTAGTTACAGGTCGTACTGGTCATATGTTCTACTAGAAGTATTAAGTGTGAGCAGAGGTACCTTGAGTATCAAAGATCTGAGTTCTATGACAGGAATATCCCAAACGGATATCATATCAACACTCCAATCTATGAATATGGTGAAATATTGGAAAGGGCAGCATGTAATATGTGTCACTCCAAAGATAGTAGCAGAGCAATTAGCAAGCTCTCATTTCAAGAAGCCACGATTGTCTGTAGACCCTACTGCATTGAGATGGACGCCTCCGCACAAGCAGGGGAACTCGGCTAAGGCCAAAAAGTAGTACAGGCTAACAGGCACAGCTTAGAGAATACTTAAGAAATAAGTCACCACCAAAGGAAGTATCTCTAAATGCTGGCCTGTTTTAAAAATACAAGGACATAGGTAACCAATAAATAATATTTAATACTCTATGATGTAAATTTAATATCAATAATATGTACACAGCTATTTTAATTTAATGTTAATTTTATCCAGTTCAGAAACTCAAAGTATTTCCAAATATGTGATTTTTTTTCTTCTTATGGAAATGGTTCTTTTTTTAATACTGATTGATGTTAAAAGTACATCCGAAGCTGTATGCAGTGTATAGATCATTGCTAGAGTATTATTCGTAAGTTACAAATCATTTTTGCTTTAAGAAAATAAAATGTTCTGTGGCATTTGTTGCTGAAGAAGATTTAGAATAAAAATTCGCTCTAAAGATATACCAGTGAAGGAATAACGAAGCATTTGGAAGTAACATTAGAGTAGTCATATAATAGAAAATTAAGGGAAAAATATATAATATTGTAAACAAAAAAAAAACAAGTCTCAGTTCTTCAGTATGTTTTGGTAAAAGCATGAATAACATTGTAAATATAGCTCATTGGACCATTGTTATGTGACTATAAAATATGTGTATATCATATAATATCATGTTAATGATCAATTACATGCATTATGTATGTAGCTGACTCAAACCGCTTAATATGTCACTATTTGTATTCATAATTGCACTTTTATAAGTCATAGATTGTAACTCATTGTAGTATGTACCTATTTCTTAATTTAAAAACCTGTAGACAGTCTGTCTAGAGCTGTTCATTTTTGCCAGTTGTATTTTTTATATTTGGCAATGGTTATTTTTATAATGTTGTAGGCTGGTAACTCTTAATGTCTTGTCATAATTGTGGGATAAAATAAGTATTATTGTCGTTTTTACTGCAAATATTTCAAATGCCTAAGCTAAAAATTACTTTGTAAGCAGGTTATTTACATTATAGATAATTATGATAAGATAAGTAAAACATTTATGGATCTTAGAGTTGCCAGAAGTCAAATGAAAACTTCAGTATGTGGTAATAAGAGTTGGTTTCGTTTGATATGAAATTGAAGGGCATGAATAATTTATTCAAGTATTAAAAACTTGTTTTATCTACATACTTTGTAACCATGGTGATGTATTCTAAATTGAATGCCATTGATTTTTAACTTGAAAATTTTCTCCAATGTGAGATTTTGTTGCTTGTGATGTGAAATGAAATAAACCCTTTTTACCCCTCTCATCCCAAAGTTCTAACTGTAAACTAGATCTGTATTCTACAACTTGTTCAGTTCCTTTTTATACTGGTAACAGTGATACTAATGATTAAGTTTTAATTAAGTGTCTACAGTGATGATTGAAACTGTCTGACAGTATGCGTGTTTATTTAGCTTTAAGTAAATGGACGTCGTTTATATGTTTTACGACTATTTCTGTAACACTGATGTTACAAAGACCTAGGAATAAGTAGATGTGTTTTAGGTGTAGTACACAGTAGCGCAACTGGCAATTTTGTGCAGTTTTTTCCATTTCAAATTTGCCTGAAAATATCTCAAAGTCAAGCCATTCAAAAGGTGGTATTGATATTTATAGTATTATGCAGAAATTGTATAAAAATATGTATTGTTTTAATGAATTTGACCATGTTAAATTAGTCTTGAATAATTGAAAATAAATATTTGAATCCAATTATGTTCAGCTCACATGTAAAAATGTTTTATGTTAATTTATGCGAAACCCTAAAACGTGCTGATTCGTAGAAATAGGCCCGTAGGTGGGCCATTATTATTGTCAAAATATTATTTTTGAACAAGCTTGTTCCAAATTTTAACAACCTAGTTAACAAAAAAACGTTAAAATGCTATGAATTCGTTAATTCCGTATTCAGTAAGTAAGCATAGGAAATGTTACTTATGTTTTAACATTTAATAGAAATGTGTTTTTTACGGCATGAATAATTCCTTCGGTATTTCGGAACAATGCATTACGTTGCCCGATCGCTTTCAAAATTAATGTAACAATGGTTAATATGCTGCATAGTTTGAATATGAACTAGTACGCTAATTAGGTACCCTCGTGTAACAGCTGTTGAGAACAGTTGAATGTCTGCCCTCAAAATAGTGTCGTGCTCGCGACTATTACATCACCCCAGTGAGGTGAACACACTGAAATTATTGTGAAATACTTATTTCTGAAATAGTACTGAACAATGCGAAATTCTTATAGTTAAGCTTGATTTTAATTCCGTAATGTTATTTTGCAATGTAAGCATCTTTAGTTGATAACAATTTGCCACTTTGTGTTGTGTCAAGTTGCATTAGAAATTTAAAGGTATACCCATTGCCGTTTTAATTAGATTCTGTGAATCATCAGTAATTTTCACTGTTTATTTGTGATAATTTTAATCGTAAGTAAAAGTGTCCAATAAAATGAATTCAGAAAGCGACTTGCATTTATTTTACACTTAAATTACCCTTACATATCCTTTAGAAAAACCGCCGCGTCTCTAAAACCAACTGAAAAGAAAGCCAGGTGGTAAATAAAACACCTCATCCACAATATCTATTATTCCAATTAATTTTTATTTACCATTATTTCATTTGCACATCATTATCGAACATCTAAACACGTTACATATAAGGTACATGTCGAATATAATGACCGAATTGGACACATTCAGGTTTGTGCGCTTGGAGTTCAATTTAATGCTACAGTGTAATATTATATCGAGAACTCGCAGAACACTAATCGATTTTTCGAGACACTAGTCCGGTCCTATATTCAGCTATTATTTTTTATATTCTTGGTTTTAATGTATGGAAGGGTACCTTGATAGGCTCTTTATAGATACCTACCCACTCAGGCATGAAACAAAACAACGTAGATTTTCGTGTCGGACTGATCCGCAGACGAAATAATTAAATACCGGTCAAAAATTATACGATGCCGTCCAATGACTCACATAGCACAGAACTGGGTACCTACTTACAATGAAAATGTGTCACGTATCGTCTGAAAGCTTATCTAAGTAATAGCTTATATAAGTCTCGAATTCCGCACTATTATGTTTCATACGTTTATCTTACGGTAACTCATGGCTGATAACAGGTATTATAATGACATAGAATGATTTTTTTAAATATTTGGAAGAATAACTGGACTTGTTTGTAATTTATTGCCTTATCGTTCCGAAACAGATGAGGGCGATATTTGATATCCAATTCGATAATTACATTCAAAATGTGCAACACAACAAACAGTCAGCTTGTATGCCGATAAAAATAAATAAACAAGAATGTCTTTAATTTATTCCGAGATATGAGATGCAGATGCTTTTAGGAAACCCGAAATTTATCTGAATAAATGGGATAGATAAATGGTTCACCAAACCGAATATTGACGACACTAGTTTCTCTATGGAGTATGAAGACATTGCATGAAGAAAGCTTACGTTAGTTTTAAATTTCGCGGTCTTTTTTCTCTACATTAATCGCGGGCTGGCGGACCTTAAATAATTTCATAGTAAGGGTCTTTGTCTTGATAGGAAAATTAAAAATACTGCGTAATATTGTCCTGCATCCCATTTCACAGAAAGCATGTCTTTGATTACTTAGTAGTAAGTACAATACAATAAAACAAAATAAAAAAATAAACAGGAATTAAATAAAACCTCTTTTTAGTTTTTTATACACTCGTCTTAACATTAAGTAGGTATTTACCGAACACTGAACGACTTTAGCATTAAAATACTCAACACTTATTACAATATTTTTTTTACTGTTTAGTAGATTTTTTTTTATTATCGTCAGAACATACTAACCAACATACAAGGTACATGTCTACGGCTAATAATAACTACATAATATAGTGTACAGATGTATGTTTACATTTTATAGTTATTACGAAAACAAAGTAAAAATAATTTAATTTATTTAGATTTAATTTTTATCAATCATTTGCATGAAGGGCATAAGATATAGTTTCTTGTGGGGTGAGAATCCAGAGATCGATTCCTAATAAATATTAAATAAGAGAAGATTGTTAATTGCCTTTAAGAAAAAAAGTTGTTTTGACCACAGCTGGCCATATGATAAAGGTAAGTCATCCTCCGTCTTTCTGATACCCTATTAAAGGCAATCCCTATTCTGACATCATCAATATCCTTCAAGGGTAAACCATCGAAGAGTCTTAAATGGTTGAAAACAAAAATGATATAAATTATTGATTGCCTTGAAATTTAAGTAGTATGTAGTACATTTTTTCGAATTGTGTGCTCAAAAAACGTGTTAATTTTATAAATATTAAATGACGTTGTGTCATTAAAATATCTACCTAAATACATAAGTACTTTCATTGAAATTAGTTTTGTTTATACATATAAATATATATTACGACGATGCCCCTTACACATAAGACTGATATGAAGTTCACACAATTCAGATGTACTCTTTACTCAGTAAAGCTTGCAAGCTTAAAAAACGATGTGTTGCCAACATTAACCGTTAATAAATACATTTTTGAGTAATGAATGCATCTGAATACTCTTATTATTGCTAAGTTTTTTTTTTATAAACGATAGTGCAAGCTATGGAAGTGATAAAGGCATCTACAGGCTTGCTGACGATTTAAGCCAACACTCGTTAATACCACGCTATTTATACACTTAGGTTATATTTATTTATATATTTGAAATAATAAAGATTAGAACCATTATTGCACACATTATAGGTATATCCTATGATTAATAAGAAATGCTAGTTTAGCTTTCGCACGAGACAAACGTACCTTATTCCTGAAAAATATTTTTATAGGTGTTACGATTTTGTAAGGAGGTTTACATAAATATTTTGTTCACTTGGTACATTATGAAAATGAGTTATAGTTATTATTAATAACTCATATGTTATTTTAGGTGTATGACAGACAACGTTTTTACGTTACGTTTAATATATATTTCCGACATCGATATAGGTATGACTTTTACACAAAATGTACTTTCCTATACATACTGAGTACGACAAACACACTTATTATTTTTCCATTAAACATCAAACTATCAGCAAGCCGACTTTTCAAAGTCCTAACAGGACACATTTCAATTATTTACCCTGGGGTCAACTGTTTTGTACTCAATTTTAGACCTTAACAGCACTTCAATAGAGCTCAAATTACATCGACAGCTTATTACAGTAAGACTAATACAAACTACGCGAGAGTAATAATAAAAATGTGCCCAAAAATTAAATGTAAGTATTCTAACAAGAGCATTACCTAGAATATATCTTTTTATATTAAAAAAATACTATGATTTGGGTAAAGCGCTTACTTCATAGATATAATATTTAACTATTAATTAATACTGAATGTATAAGATCCATAAGGTACATTTTGTGGGTACTGAGAGACAAATATACACTAGCTTAGACGAGACAGTAACACTTCTTAGGAGTTATTGAGATTAAGTTTTTCAATTTCTTGAACTATGTCATTGCAGATATCTAGAGAACCTATAATGCCTACATGTGACGTTAAGTAGAAGAAAATACTTTCAAAGCACTATGGTACATTGTCATCAAAATAACACACCACCTGGGCATAAGGGGCATAGACAAAGAAATAATTAGATAGGGACTTTTTTATTAATTGCAATACTAGTTCTTATGCACGGTAGACAGGTAATTAAATTATTTGTATTAATTAATTCTGTTCTCATATATCTGCAAAGACATACCCCAAGACTGACTAAGCTACGCACTTCAGAAGCATTTAATATCTAAATAGTAACAATACATGTATCGAACAAGAAACAACATTATGTAACGTAACCTGTTACAGATAACGTGTTACGCGTAACGAGTTACAATAACGCGTTACACGTTAAATTAAAAGTAACGACGATATGCTGTTTACGAGTAAATATTAACTAATGTAATTAATATTTCGTCCTAGTTTTAAGTTTTTTTTTTTCAATATATTTATTATTAAACAAGCGTGATGACTGGTTATATTGTACATTTATGATTATGATTACAGAGAGGTTACTTTGATAAATTATTAAAAAGTATTTATTGTGATTAAAATGAAATTAGAAGTTCCCAGTACTTTTTATCATCAAAAACACTGGCAGCATATAATTAGATGATGCCCAATAAATTATAACCGTATTATAAACATAACCGTAATTTATAATCACAACGGTTTATTTCTCTGAGCAACCACTCTGTCTTCAGAATTCGCTCTTAACATAGGTACATCATATTATCGTATTATATCCTAAACGACATAACTAGAATGAGGTATGACTTGAAACATTCTGATTAGGACAAAATATGTTGTTTTTTTTAATAAAAAAATAAACTTTTAATACATTTCAAAGACATGGCACGATGATAGTGGAGACATAATTTTCAAATAAATATCACATAAAGTGGGTTTTCGATTTCATACGACTAGATGGCAGCACTTCACATGTAAGCTTTTTTTTCAATTAATTTAAATATGAGAGCCGGTTTTATTTAGGTAGGTATTATTCGAAATAATCGTATGCAGCCTCGTTTTTATATAGTCGTCTGAAACCCATCTACAATATGTATTATAGTATTTTAATATCTGTTTACAATACATTGGTATTTACATATAATATATTATGATGTTATATTACAATATATACGTGAATATTGTCAAAATATACCTACAAGCAGGTACTGTGAAGCGATACACGTTTTCATATATTTGAATACATATAATATTTATATATAGGTATCATCTGATTACAATGTACATGAACTTTGTTATAATTATAATGTAATGACTGATTATGACTACAACTAGTAAATAAATAGAAAAATAAGCTTCACTAAAATAAATGGACATGATTAGCTATCACTCAACAATTTATAATAAACAATTAAGTATTTTATTTACATACTTTTTGTATGTTCGGATTCGTTTGGTAGATCTTTGGTGATTTAGTTGGTAACACTGTGTTTAGTATTAATTTAAATCGACTAGTCTGATATCTTTAGTCGATTTTGGTAGCATTTGTGTAATAACGATGGTATTGGTAATGAAATCCGAGTAATAATGGTCATTATTACTTACTCCCAGTCGTGACGTGAGCTTGCAACTAAAACTTGATAAAATCAACCCTTCGATGCCGCGAAACCGCTTAGTAAGTTGGGGCCGTGTAGTCAATGTTTCCTGAAATATTAAAAGCAAGAATTTACTTTAAGAAAACAAATAAATTGAATGGTGAAGTCATTGAATGCAGTGGTTCTGCAAGGAGAGTGGCTTAGAGTCCCCGTACTCTGCAAACTAATAGTCAGCCGGTAGTTTGATCGGGTTATTAGATCAGTGCAGTATGGACGTGAATGGATGTATGCCCATGAAAGCAAAAAAGAAAGTTTTTTTTTTGTCGTGGTTCCCCAAGAAAATGATCTGTGCCACGGAGCTGTAAGAAAGCTGGTTCGCCCTCACACTAAAATGTCTAACTATAGGTGACGGTGTCTTGACTGACCTGTGCCGTGGTTCTGCGAGAAGGGAGGCTCGCTGTAGGCGGGCTCGGGGTCGGGCGCGGCGGGGTACGCGGGGAACGCGCCCGGGCTGCCCACCGCGCCTTCCACCTCGTACGCGGGTGCGAATGCTGCGTCAGCGCCTACACGGAACCGCTGGAACGCGAAAAAGGCGCAGGCGACCTGGAAGCGATAAAAAGAAATTATCAATATGATAGGTAGGTACCTGCCAAATCATAAACAACGCAAACTTAATAATTCAAACCAAAGAGTTCATTCTTCACCGCATTCCTATGTGTTTTTGGTGGGAAGAAGAACACAACAACTGTATATTATTCCATTATTCCATGGGCCAGCTTTACTGAATTTATTTCAATTATCGAGTTTGGTATTTTGGTATTTAAGTTTCAACATCTGAGGCATTCGCCCTAAATTCCACATTACTTTGAATAAAGTTTTTTATGTGCTTCTAGTAAAAGAAAACTCTTTGGTAGTTGGTGAGTACCCGTAACAGGACATTTATTTTCCAACCATCCAAAAGATATCGAGAAACTAGCACTACTGCATATGCTAGATTAAGATTCTTAATCACAGGAGCAGTTGACGCTGGATCCCAAAGCTTCACAAAAACTGTTGTACTCAATTCACTAAAACCGTTCCCTATTTATAACTAACCAGTACTTACCCAGGCAAAGATGGAGAAGAAGCAGAAGGCGATGGCGCCCTGCATGTTGTTGGCTGTGCCCACCGGCGGGTTGTCAGTCTTGCCCCACGCGTTGGACAGGTAACAGAAGCCGACGAAGTAGAGGAACGCCCAGAACGCTGGAAATATGATAATGTGCTTAAGTACTAAGTTGTTATTCTTATTTCCTCTTCTTTAGTCAAAAAATCAGCATTGCCATACCAAGTGGCAATGCGGCCAGTCTTCTGGGCACGTTACCAGATGACAGCGATGTGTGATGTGTGCTTTGCCGTTTAACAAGGCGAACATATTTTTGTATGTTTTTGATCTATATTATGGATATGTTTTTAGTATTACATAAGTTTGTATAAGTATATAAGAAGTTAACTTTTATTGCTTAGGTAAGGATAGTTTATAGAATTCATAATATCTCTACTATGGGTCGTATTCTCTTTGGGGAGGACGAAACCCTTGCGAATGTAATGGTGATACATATTTCTATGTATGTTACGTGAATATCATACAGAGTAGGTATAATTAAATAAAGTTATAGTACTGTCGTGAAACAAGACCATTAAAATAAATAAGCACATAAACAATTTACGTAGGTAGGTTTTTTCGTGACAATACGCCTTATTATGCTCGTAATAAATTAATGTTGCCAAATGTTGTTTTGTGAAAACTACTAAACTTTTACGGAAAATTCTTTATATACAAAGAATTCAGTTGTTATATCTGTTTATCATTTGGATAATTCAACAATCAACTCCCGAGCTTTTTCCCAACTATGTTGGGGTCGGCTTCCAGTCTAACCGGATTTAGCTGAGTACCAGTGTTTCACAATGAGCGACTGCCAATCTGATCTCCTCAACCCTATAATTCCTGTATATAGCCTAAATTTTCGTATATTGCATAAACAAAGTGACTTTCTCTGTAAGGTGGGCTCAATCGACCTCGTAAACATGAATCCGTTTTCACACGATAAGTAACAAATTAGGGTGAATTTTACGATCTATAAAATTTTACATCCACTGAGAGTGAATGCTGTCCGTTCGATGCGCGCTCTAAGAATTACGCTATTCGAGTAATAAAGATTGTATGACCTGACATTAATGGGGGGTTGTAAAAAAATATGGACTCGTCTCACTTTTGTTTTATCGTTTGTAATTAATATTGGGAGATAAGGAATAAGTACATGATCTCCGTAGAGCAATTAAGCTTAGTTTATCTTAAGGGGTAACATTTGTCTTGCACTGTGGACTCGTGAGTGGCCCCTTGGCCTTTGTTAATTCCAGAACGTTCTTTTTTAAGAGGACGCTAATTAGTTGGTTACAAAAGGTAGGTGGCAATTTAAAGCAAACTCCTATTTTTTGCAAATCTGATATCTAGAAGCTTCTCGAACTGTATGTATGATGCACATAGTGTGCGAAGGGCCTTTAAACACAAGTTTTAATTTAAAGCCTCCACAACTGTTTCGAATTTCAACATCAATCACACGTCTGTATAATATCGACAGATAAAAATCCACGAGGCTCCATTTTATAACGATTACGTAGCCTAAGTTCTCTTGATTACGTTACCCTTTATAGAGGCATTGAATTCCCACAAAGTAATGTTATTCTAATAACAACTGCCAGCTGCTGTGTTAATCAAGAAATTAAACAAAGCATTACGATAGCTTTTGTTTTACACTTTTATTAAAAACTGTTTTATGTATTGAGAAAGAAGCCTTCGGAATTCAGCTATTGAAGCTGCAAAAAAATTCAGAATATCTCTCGTGTTGAACTCTGATGGTACAATTCTTATAAGGCTGAAGAGTTTGTTGGTTGCTTGAATCATGATGATCAGCGCGGTTCACGCAAAAAACATTTCTGTTTTAGATAACCCATTTATCGAGGAAGACTATAGAGCTCAAATAAACATTTTGTCCGGGTTGTGCTGAGTACAACACAATGATTCACATGGCACACCAAACTATTACAATCTGCCAAATTTCCTTATACGATTTTCAATTCTATCGCTGAAGCTTTTAGTACAAAGTTGATTGGAAAAATTTGACAGTTTCGGGTAGCAGGATGTACGTTCCTCCATTCTTTTCTATTAAAACGGAAACTGGTGTATCCCATGGATATCACCATCAATTGGTGTCCAGCCTACCAAACCTTTAGCTGCAATTACACGAGCGCATCATGGCAGTCTGCTGACCCTTGACTCAGCATGCAGCACATTGTATATATCAATCTGCCCGCCATTGATGAGGGCAATTAATTTGACCTCAAATTCAATTTAGATCCTCTCACTCAAGTTTATTGACTTATCTTGAAAGATGTTTTGGAGAAAACTCTAGGTATTTTAATTCATAAAGAGATCCCACCAAGATTGTTGTACCAATGTGTAGAACTAGCCTGTATCACAAAAATTGTATTTCTATGTGTATCAAAATCTATAATAAAATACCCCAAAAAATAAGAGAACTTCCACTAAGGCTGTTCAAACTAAAAATAAAACAATGGTTAGCAGAAAAATGCTACTATACAATTAAAGAGTTTTTAGAACAGAAATAATAATATTGTAGGTAATTTTCTAATGTTGCAACTGTAATTGTAATTATAAATTTATAATTATAAAGTTAGTTTTAGATTTAAATTTTATTTTAACCTATGCCTAAACAGGCCTTGATTATTGTATGCCTAAATGGGCTGATTGATGTACTGTGCCTGTTATATTATAACACCTGTATTTACTCAATCAAAGCAATAAAGATTACTTTACTTTACTTTATTCCTTTTATAAAATCGGGACACCTTTTACACACGGTCGGTTAGCCCCAAAGTAAGCTATTGATTAGCTTTTGTTATGGGTGCTAACACAATTGATAAACTACATATACTTTACACACATACGTAGGTATATATATTTAGAAATACATAGTATAACACCCAGACTACAGTCAACAAGCATGCTCATCACACATATGTCGACCGTACCGGGAATCGAACCCGGGACCCACAGCTCGGTAGTGTTTACCATACCGCCAACGGGGTTGGTGTTTTACACGGAGTAACTGCGTCCCTGACCTCTTTAACCCACTAACCGGGGCAACCCGATAGCCCTTGGTAAAACTGGTTGCCAGACTTATGTAGGGAGAATAATTCTCGACTTTGAGAGACTCGCGTAACACATTGCAAATGCAATTAGGTAGTATATAGAGTTAGGCGAAACAGTTTCAACAAGGTAACTGCTACGCTTTGTATTTTTCTAGTGCTTTTTAGTACTCCTGGCGTAGGTTTTAACTGGCCTTGAAGACGTGTTTTAAGAACTGTTTATTGTGAGGTATAGATTTTATCGTGACAAGAGGACATTCCCATTTTATTATTCGTATACATGATGACTGAATGTATGCGCTACATTTAGGTATTACATCGAAGAATTACCTCATCTTCAATTTGCGTAAACAAAGTCTTAGCTCGGTATATCATTTTCAAGTACAGAATGGATTTCAGTATCGATTTCTTTGCAGAAATTTAATAGTTTTAAAGATACTATAGCTATATGTATAGGCTACTTAATTAATTGACTACCCAAAATATTTAGTTGAATTTAAATACACGCGTGTTCGGATATAAAAAAGAACTAAGTACTGTTGCATTCATTAATTTCTGACAGCTAACTAAAAACTTATTCCAAATTCAAACCACAAAAACAAAAAAAACAACTCACCAGAGAATCCCATGTCAGCCAGTACGTAATGCTTCCTTGTCTTCACAGAGGACATTTGCTCAAAGAGGTATTCACCGGCGATGAAGCCTATGGACGCCACGAAGGCGATCACGGAGATCCCGACACCATAGTTGCAAGCATTCGTATCGTTGTTGTAGACGCAGTATTCCTTGCCATCTTCTGCTGTACGCCAGCCCTTGGCTGATATGCAGCCCATTACGATGACGCTGAATAACTGGGGAGAATTGTAGATGTTTTTAGAGCGAGACAGGGTAGGAGATATAAGGTCTCTGTAAATATGTGACATGATTTAAGATATTGTCTCATGAGATTCCTATGGAATCTGTTTTTTTTTATATTTCGCAGTTTTTTCCTAACGTGTTTGGTAACTCAAGTCCAGTAAAAATATTACCTACAATAAATTTTCCGTGGAAGAGCCGTGACCGACAATCAGTCTGGATGCCATTAATGTTACATGCTAGAAAACTTCAATGGTCAAGTAGACCTTAGTCTTGTGTCAACTCAAGTTGCAATCGAGAAGATATATCTCAACTACTTAGAAATTATTTTTATAGCATAGAGTGCACCCATGGTCTCATTTGCCGACCACATTCGAGTTGACATTTATCAATAAATTAAAACTACATGTTAGCTTTGTCTCTCAATTGCGAGTGTGCGGATTCAATGCCAGGTCAGGCAAGTACCGATAGGTATATTCTAAGTGGCTACTGCCTAGTTCTAGTCTGGTCTAGTAGCAATAAGGCGCGACTACTATCATCATCATCATTCTAAGTGGACTTGGACACAAATGGCTGAGTATAGCTGAAGAAAACATGGATACCTCGACTAGAAAATCGTCAATCTGCCTAGGGCTAGCGCGTAGATTAACGCTCATTCCTTGTTTGTATGAGAAGTGGCCTGTGCCTTGCAGTGTGACTATTAAAAAAAACAATGATGATGATGTAGCGAGATCTACAACCTCCAGTATATTGATGAAAGAATTTTATTTATTTTTTCTACCCTCTCTCGACTTAGTACCAACTTGCAGTGCGTAATGAGCTGTCTATAGCTACATACCTACCTATGGGTGTTGATACGACCTTTATAGATTAGAAAACCTTGACCTTAAACAAATTGTATTTCAATACTTCCCTTATTCGCTTTTCCATTACCTATATGATAACATCGCGGTGACATTAATATAATTTGAATATTGAACCTTCTTTTTTTAGCTGTCGTGGTTTAAGGAACTGAGCTACGGTTGTCGTATGTAGCTAATAGATTTAAAAAAAAATACAGAGCTCTCTTTTATCGTGCTGTATGTTATTTTAATATGTATTTAATATTATGTTGGTACTTAAGTTTTAATTTTTGAAAGTTGACCATCCATTTTTTATTATGGATACCAAAAATTTATAAGGTAAATCCACTGGTCTATTTTTAATGACATGATGAAAGAAAATTTTCTACAGCGACAATTTTAGAGTTACCTTGTTAAAGATAGCCTAATCTTTCTACCAGATTAATAATGATCGGATGTGACCCAGTTGTAAAGTCTATATATATTTTATGAGTAAATTAAAACCAGCTCCATGCTGCAATCAATGCACCGTGCAGCGTTACACAAGTTAGTTTCAATTACTACTATCAATATGCACAGATTGTGAATAATTGTCTATTCTTGGTTATATACCTCTTTAGTTAACCCAAGGCCAGTCACATGCCATATACAACCTACATGCTGCGTTTACAAAAAAATACTTACAAAAAAGAAAAAAGTCTAATGATTTTCCGAAGTGCGTAATTCGAAAACCAAATTGAATTTGTTGAGAGACAGAATGACATACGCGATCGTGATCAATTAAATTTAAATTATATTTGTGTCATTGTAAGTTAGTAATAGAAAAACCAACATCGATTTTAACAAATTAAGGTAGGTAGGTACTTCTAAGTTTAAACAATTTTAATGTCAATAATGTTTTTATTTGAATTAAGAACGCTGACGTAATTCGATCTTTCTGTATTGGAAAAACACTGTTTTGTCGCATTACATGATCTCAGTGGGTTGCATGTAAAGTATCTTACCCAACAGACCGCCCTGACGATCACGGGAGGCCTCTGGATGAATTGCTGGGGATCGAAGGCTCCCCCAGCCTTGCCGCCGCCGTACGCCCCGCTCGTATCCATTTTAACACTTTACAATTAAAATTTTGCTACTTGAAGCACGGACGTTAACTATCTATCCATACACGGCTCAATAAGTATTCAACCTCTGTAACTCCGAATAGCCAATTCGTGTTATCGATCGCGCAGCAGACCAAATTCACAGATGACAACAGGGAAATCTGACATTTGGGCGTTCTCTACGCCCGGCTTGCGCATCGATCTGCTGAAGCGCGCACTGATTGGTCGAAATTTTACGACACGAGCAGATTTACCAATGAGCTTCGGGAAAACTCGGCTTTCAGGAGAATGTGCCATAGACATTAGAAAACTGGCTGTCAACTTAAATACCTATATATAATATTGGCATTGTATTTATTTGATGTACAGTACTTATTGCATTTACATGTTTATTGTATTATGCAAATAGATTTTACTATTTACAATTTTATGAATAGAGAACGCTTAAGGTAGCTTTATGCGGTGGCAATTGTATGGAAACTCTTTTGTTTTCACAAAGTAGGTTAGAGATCGTCGCATATAACTTCCTGTTTTTCAGGAAAGCGGAAATGAACTCTTGAATATGGCGCGCCAATTTTATATACTGTAGGTCCCACATTGTGCGCCATTGATAAGAGCCTTCCTGAAGCCTTCACTGTTAATTACTGGATGTATAATTAAGGTAGAATTACGTTTACTTTTTTTATAGGTTGATAACGGCGATTACTGATATGGCATGGAGTTCGAACCTTATTTTAATATAAATTTATTGAACTCCTTTCTACAACACAAAGAATGAGTTGAAAACTATTTGTCTGAATTCATTATGGGGTTTAGGAGCCGTATTTAATGGCAGTAACAAACCATTCATATTTCAGTTTGAGAAAGCGGTGTGTGTGCATTAGGTATATTCTTAGTCTCGTTAGTCCTAATTCCCGTAATTATAAAACGTGGTCTTAAAAAGTACTGGCTTTAGTACTAAATTAAGATAATGAACTTTGTTCAAGACGATAGTTTAAATCTGCGATAAAGGCGTACATTTTTAAGACCATGTTTTATAACACAGGGGCTTAAGTCTGAAATTTGAATATTGTAACCTTTATTATAGATTCAGAGGTCTATTTCAAGACGATTATGTAATTACTTCAGTTATTTAAATAGAAAATCAATTAATGATTTCCCCGCTCTTCAGGATTGGCTCCCGACTGCTGGGGTTAAGGGATTTTACTAACCAGCCTGCTCATCTAGACTCAAGAGTACGTAAATGGACGTATGAAGAAGCATTCTCATATAGGTTTAAATAATAAAAGAGCATTCACGATGTTTATAATTAATTAATTATTTAGGGTAAAAGAAAAACTCACTTAAGATATTACAAATATATTTATTGAAATAAGAAACGAACTAAATGAGGATCATAAGCTGCTCAATAATATTAAATTACATTTTTAAACAATTTCAGATTATTAATATAATTATAAGTAAGTATATAAAATTGCTTTTATTTGCCGCCACTCGGAAACAAATAAAAATTTTGACTAGTTCATAGAACATTACTTAAAGAAAAAGTAAATAAAAAAGTTTAGTTTGGAAGGTAAATTATTTTGCTTTCTTTTCTAGCACCTTACAAAAGTACAATATACCTCAGTGTTCTAAAAACGAGTGGCGGCTACATTGTTTTTTTTTTTTATATAATAGTATTAACATGTAGGTATACAAAAAGTTTACATTTTGAAGTGAATATCAATGAAAACTGTATAGAAACACTGATTTGTATCAAGATATTTACAAAGTTAAGCTTAATTATACTGTTCTACGTTAAATAAGATGTTATGTTTTTAATTACCTACGTTCACTGTTAGTAACGGTGTTTTTTTAGTTACGGGTTTATTACTATGGGCGTTATTTTGAAAACAATGTTAGGTAAAATAATTGCAAGCCAATAATTTAAATATACAATTAAACCTAATTAAATTCAATATTTCGCACTGGTATTAGTTTTTATTTTAATTTAGAACGAAAACTTATTAAAAAAGTACGTGATGTACTCATTTTAAAAATTATTGTTACTGTTGTCTATGGGCATGTTCATTTTACATAACATTGCCATAACAAAATAATTGTAGGTAGTATACTTTATGGCCGCTTGATATCACGTTGTAAGTGGACATGCGTTGAAATTTTCAAAATAAAGTAAGTGACCACATTTTGTGAATTTTATTCAGATGTAAGTAATAAAGTATCAAGGGTATTTCTCAATGTAATAAGTTAACATCTTCAATATCTTTAGCGAGGGCGATTCTGTGTTTCTTTGCAAGCAGGGTGAAAGGTGTTGCCAAGCGTTTAAATGGAGGAGGAATATTAAGTAGAAGCATAACTTTGTATTGTTTCTGATGATGGGGAAACGCCATGTCCCTAATGCGTTACAAGAACGTTAACATACAAGTTCTATGAGGTCTATCGCTAACTTTATATCTGTCTATAATACATTTATATGTAAACCCTAGTTTTTCACACTATCACTAGACTAATGTTCTGTATAAATTCTAGCTACATTAATCTACATCATAATCAGATAATCTACAATTATTGTACATGAAAAACTAACTACTGGGATATATTTTATCTATGACATAATTTAAGTAAAACAATATTTACAAAAATAGCCATTTTTGTCTGATTTTTGGATCCGACTAACATCTAATTCCTTCACTATCCCAATAAAAACACTCAATTTTAATATTACAAGGAACTAATTATTTGTAATAACAAAATTACACAGCTCACTAATTAAATAACAGAGGATATTAGCAAACTAGGTATATGTTTAAATTACAAGTATGTATAAAATGTACTACGTCGGTACAAAATGCTACAAAACTATTATATAGTACGTACATTATCCGTTTGTAGGAATAGATTGATGGCAAGTGACGAATATCATATTTTGGCTTCTTGTGTAGCTCAGCTATGGAATGGTCACACGTAGAAGCGTCGGTATGCATATACTTTAGTCACATTACGGTTTAAGGGAGTTCAATCCCGTTGGTTTCAAATATTGAAGTAACATCACATTCTACTATAGTCAGTCCTTGACGTAGAGGTAAATATAATTATGCAATGGAAGAAATGCTCACACAGCTCGGTTTTTGATTGTATATTTTGTATAAAAACTCATGTTTCCAATCGAATAGCTCTTTAACAAAACGCTTCAACCCTTCAATCGCGTTATTCAGAATTCATAATCATCATAACAATGTAATAATTATGATGTACACAAAAAGTTCGTTATTGCTAGACTCCTAAATCAACGTAGTTGCCTGTAAATAGCTGTCCGCGTTATCAAAAATGTCAGCACGTTATAAAATTAGTGGAAGTCTTTGCCGAGTCCAATTCTTTGGAATTTTTGACATGATTGACATGTTTATTAAAAAAAGAAATGTATTCGAGTACAAATAATCTAGTCTATGGATTTTAGGAATCTGTGAGTCCTTGGCGCTTTTCTTCTTCCAACATGGCGTCGAGTTCGTCGGTGAGGTTGGCGAGCATGTTGCCGATGTCGTTAAGGACGTCGACGGGTTCGGGTTTGTCGTCGCTGTCGGGCTTGTGTTCGGGACGCGGCGGCAAGCCCGCGAGTCCGATGCCGGCGCGGCCATAGTCCACCGTGTGTGGTCTCCCGCCGATTTGCCCGCGGTTCTGCTTTATGGTCCCGGCGTTTTCGTTTGCAAATGGAATACTATCTGATTCCGTGCTGGAGCTTGACTGTAAGGAAAATATATATGATCTTTAGACACTTCTATCATCGTTATTTGATGTTTTTGATTATTCTGCAGTTACTTAAAAGCTTAGAAGTGCTTTAAACACTGCTCAAGGTGGAGTGTGACAATCATAGTCACAGAATTGTACGATTTTTGTGAAAGAGATGACAGAAAAAAGATATAATTCTAAGATCCACAATCACCTTAAAGCTAGCATCGGAGCCGGTGCGCAGCTTGTCGTCGTCGTAGCGGCGCGGCGGCGAGGCGGGCGCGGGCGGCGGCGGCAGCAGCCCCGTGCTGTCCAGCGACACCGACAGCGAGTCCGAGCTCGGGTAGGCCGGCAGCGACAGCGGCAGTGACTTCTCGGGGTGGATCTCCACGGTCGTCTGGCCGAAGCGCGAGAAGGGCGCGTACTGCGAGCTCTGGCGCTTGGGCGGCTCGGGCGGCGGCTTGCGCGCCACGTGCGGGCTGGCGCCGTACGCCACGCGCTGCAGCCGCGCCGAGTACGCCAGCTCGTCGTACGCGTACTGCGGCGTGCCGGCTATCTTGGCCACGGGCCGCGGCCGCACCAGCCCCCTCGGCCGAGGTAGAGTACCGCCGCCTTCGTAACCCCCGTCGTTGGTGGGAGTGATGTCTCCGTCGTCGTACGAGCGCCGCCACTGCCCGCCGCCGTAATAGAACCCGGCTTCAGGCGAGAAAGTGGTATGCGATGCTCTCTCTGAAGGGTCCTCTAGACTTTCTAGCGATTTCCCGCGCGGATGACGTATCTGTTGGCGTTGGTTAACCGTTTTAAATCTATTCTGATTGTAACAAATGTAGAATTCCATTTTGAAAGTTAAATTATATATAAAGTTGTCAAAGAACATTTACAAACAACGGCATCAACTTATTTTACAATTCATGTTAATGTCGCTCCTCTTACCATGCTGTCTGTTTAAGATTTTGTCTCGTCAATCATTAATAATGAAAATATTTTTATTAATGTTAGCATTATTAAAACCATGCGCGATTAGTACAATATCATAATTAATTCATATAATAATAATTAAGAGTAAAGTGAAACAGCTAACTACCGTGCAGGATAGATCAATCACAGCGGTTTCTACGGTAGTGGGGAGAGAGGCATAAACTCGTACAAAATAAACACACACATGGAAAACACTGCGTTCACTATACGATCAATCGTGTGCACATAAAAGCCGGGTGCTCGGTGCTGGAGAACAAACTGACAAGACCTGTGCCAATGCGGTTGTCTCATACCTGAATGGGGACCAAGTCTGTGGCACAAAGGGGCGTCGGTATGGCGTCAAAGTTTAGGTCGGGGGGTTTATGGTAACTCCGCTGGCGCTCCCAAGGCTGGTAATGTAGCTCCCTCGGATATAAATCCTTTAGCCGATTATGTCCAAGGTGCGGTTTGTGTTTGGAAAAAGAAAAGAAAACAAAACATTCACATGCTGCTTCGGGCTAGTGGTATGAGGTGGATGCAGCGGATGGACGTGTGTGCTGGCGGACCACAACCCTGCGACTCACTGGCTTCGATAATATACTAAGAAGAAATGCCGTCCGGCTAGAAAGTAATATAAGGAAAACATTTTCTTCCGAAACTGTTCACTTTATGGTTAAAGTTACATTTTAGTCAGAAATAACAGTCATAGAAATAATGGCAGTGGAGGAAGTATGTTCGCAGGACTGTTGGACATCCGACCAGCGAAGGCGATGGCGATGGACGAACACCTAATATCTAAGCGAAATTATATTACGACGTTTCTGAACGCATTGGGGAAAAATCACAAAATTTAACACGACACACATTTACTTAATATTGTTATTGAACATAGTAGGTTAACAAATTGGTTGGTAATTTCCCATAATGTGTCAGCTTTCGGCTCGGCAAAGCTTTGCAGCCATTTCTGTGCTAGGGTCACACAATATGGAATCTAACAACAAAAGCCTATGTCGGCTCAACAAATATATTTAATTAGTTAAAATAAAGAAAATATATTGAAGCTTTTAAAACGCTTTATGTTAAATTAACGCAGTTAGTATAAAAAGAAAAAGTAAGTATTAGACTTTTTATTATTATAATAGCTTCGGTTCTGTTAGATTTAGCGGCAAAAATGAAGATGGCCGATGTATGAAATGAGATGTGATGTGATGTGAAAAACATATTGAAATCATAATAAAATTATGACAAAATAATAATAAACAATATTGATTTGAAGTGATGCTTTGAAAATTGTCTTTTGATTGACAGAATAGAAATCTAATTTGCTCTCTATTGCACGGTCTATAAGAGTGTTCTTATGAAAGCGGATTTTCATAAATCACTGTATTTTTTTCTTTATTTTATCCGCTGTCATAAATAGGGCTGTTTTCATAGCAGACTGTATTTATAACCTCAAAAAAAAAAACTCATTGTCTCTGTCACACGGTATTTTACTACCATAGACAAGTATTTTGTTATTTATCTTTTTTTTTACAGTCGGCTACAAAACGGCCGTCATCTATCAAGAGTCTAAATTCTAAAACATCACTACAAACACAATTACATTAGAGTAGATGACGTCACGGTACTGACCTGTCCCGGTTGTATTCTCGTAAAGTCCAACGATCCTTGGTTGCTAATGCTTCTCTTGCCTGCCCTAATGTCTTTCACTCTTTTGATAGCAAGGAGAATTTTCTTTTGGTGGCCCAAACGGACTATGCCCATGTCCTCTAGATCCTAGAAAATTTAGAAGGATGTGTTAGATCGGTTTTTGAAGACCTTGTAGATAATATGTTAAAGTCCAAGTTACATATAACAGGTCTATCAAAAATAAACAATCAGAATTAGATTCTCAAAAATCCTCTACTTGGAATCATATCAGCAAATGTGCTATCCAAAATGGATGATAAACACTGCAACCTGTGCAATACCTCAAAGACCATAGGAATGTCAGTAAGCTTCATACTAGTAGTAATAAAGTCGATTACAATCTAAAGAGGATGTTCCCTTCTTATTTCATAACGACTTTTGGATAATTTTGGCACTAGAAGAAGCTTATTTTGCACTCACCTCCCAAGCTAATTGTGTGACGTCATGCACGGTGCGGTACCCCTGTGCTACCAGCGCGGGCCCGTACTCCTCCAGTCGAAGTAATCGCAGCCATTCTTCTAAGGACCCCTGGAATTACAAGCGACACGATTAGAATAATCTGAGGACACCCTCACTGTCAAAGGACCATATACAGGACTGCATTCAATAAATGTTACTGAAGAAAATATTGTAATATCAAAAGATGTGTGCGCTGCTGGTCTTCTTTCTATCTTGCAGTTACTAATTACTAAAGTTCGTTATTTTTGTCAATATCTACAAATTACAGTTCATACTCAAGAAAAATGCTTGAGCTGACCTTTACTTTAAAAGCTTCTAAGTGTGTAAGTATGAGTGTCTTACCCTAATCACCAATACATACCGGTATATAATCAGGCAGGTTATCCGGGACGTTCAAATTGGCCAGTTCCGCCTTTAATCTCTTGCGATGGTTGGGCTTTTTAATGCCCACAGCCGTTAAGTCCTCGGGAGTCATCCGTGTGACTGTTGGCAGGTCATAGCCAGCCTCTATGAAAAGTCGGGCGTACTCCTCCATTTGGAGATCCGCTAAGCACGCGTGGATTATGTCTGTGTCCTGGAATACAAGTGGTGAACTTCGTGTTAAATCAGAATTCTATTTTGAGATCAGTTTTCGCATGCCTGAACTATATTCAAATCGTTTGCCAAGACTTTTTCAGTGTCCCTTTTGAGCGTACATGCGTAGAAGGATGGTAACCGTTCATGCTGAGGTAGAATTAATAAATAAGTCATGAAAGTTGAATAGAATTTAAATTGAAGATTTACTGCATAATAAGCCAGTAAGTAAGTACAGTATGTTATGGGTAAATTATTCTTCACAAACTCACCGGAAGACCCTGCGCGATCATAGCCCTGACTCTATCAGCTAAGTCCCCGCAGTGACACGCGGCGTGGTGGTGGTGTGGCATGCGGCCTGACGCGCGCCCGCTGTCCAGTGACGCGGACGAGTGGCGGGAGCCCGACCCGGCTGAACCTGACGACGAGCCGGGGCTGTCGCGCCCGGGGCTCTGGAACATTCGATGAAGAAGGTTATATAAGAAAGTTGATGCAATAATAAAATTGTGTTTAGCATATGAAAGAAAACACTGCAGTGATTGGAAAGTGGCAACCAATTTAGCTACTTTTTTTGCTATAGAAAAGTTGAAAATTTAGATTTTGATCCTGACGGAAACTATAAAAATTGGAAAATCTGCTCATGAAATTTTTTTCTGAAGTTCAGACTTATGATTGCTTAACCAATATTGTTTCAGAAATCAATCCTCACCTGTGTCATATCAATCCCCTGATCGTCACTAAGCGCTAGCTGGTGGTGGTAATACACAGCTGCCTTATGCGTGAGGGGTTGTGCGGGCGGGGGGAAGGTGAAGGTGCCGCCGCCTGCCGGACTCTTTCCGAGGCTGCCGCTAGCGCCCGACACGCCGGACACTCCGGATACGGTGCTGCCATAGTCTGAGTGGTCATCTGGAAAGGCGACAGTATAAAAGTTAGGATACAATTTTCTCTCTAATTTGTACCCGTCTAATCAGAATGCTTCGGGATTTTTGATGCTTCTACTATACCGACTCTCTGTCACAACGTGTTCAAATTCAATGCATCATCAGCGTTCTGTAGGAACAGCTGACAACCATTCCTATATCTATAGGTAATTTTGGATTTTACTGTAAGGGCATTTTTGTCCAGATCTACTTGAACTTACCTCTGGTATGTGACGGCGTATCAGGTGGCTGTGGGTACGGCTGCTCCTCGCAGGAGGCGTACCCTTGCGAGCCGAAGCTGGAGCCCGAGTGTCGGTGCTGCGGTGTCCCGAACGCGTCCCCTGGCACCGCCGGCGGGGGAACGCGCTTCGCGGTCGCCGTCTTGCCGGCGCCGCTCCCACCGCGAGACATCCCACCCACTGAAAGAAAAAGAGCAAAATTAGTTGAACTGTCGTTGTTCTTGAGTTATGAATAATTATATGCCAGGTATGTTATGAGGATGAAAGGCCTCAAGTGTCATAGTAGTAAACGTTTTGCTTATAGAAGATGGGTGCTTCAAGAGGTTCAGGTGTATTTGGTGTCAAATCCCCTGAGGGTTGTTACACTCTCTATTCAATTAAATTCCAAATACTATTGTATTTACCTCTGCCTCACCTTGTTTGCTAAACCTTTGTACAGTGTTTGCACAAAACGAAATCTCATCTCTCAAATAAAGGGTTCGCCTTTAGACCCTTAAAACCCAATATAATGAATACGCAAAGGAACCCAAAGGGATGTAAGTGAAATAAATGAAACCCTTCAAAGAGTTCAAACGTTGTTATCAGGCTTGAACACGACGTAACCGCAATTTCGTAATGAGAAGCTCCCCCCACTCCCTCGCTGTAAGCTGATAAGCCGTGGAGGGGATGGCTTCGTAATAAGGTAAAAACGTCATCAATCATGTTTGGGCCATCGCGGAGATCACACGGCCCGGATCGGATCGACCGCCTAATTGCTTGTTTCGAATCGATAACGTTAACTAATGGGTGGGAAAAATCGACATGGAATTAATTGCGATTCAAACCCCCGATAGGGAACTCAGCAAATTTATGTGAAAATTGAGTTTTTAAAAACAATTTCTTCGTTGAATAAGATTAATAAGGTTGGTGTTGATGAAAACACTTTTTGTTTTGTAAACAGCTTGTTATTACATCTTTGATAATTGGCAGGCAAATCGATCATACGATAATTTAACGCGGTTGTTTTTGTAAAGAAAGCAAAATGGAGTAGTTTCTCAGAACATGTCCAGGTTCTTTTAATAGCGTAAATATAATATTTTATCCCCCGCCGTTCAAGAGTAATAAAAATTATACCTTCAATTACACGCACGCTATATTGGAATATAAAAGGTTCAATCAAGAAATTAATAAAAAGATCATCGAGCTTTGAACGCCTCGTGCGAATTTTTTTAAGACTGAGAAATATGCCAGTTGAGAGAATTTTTCTTTTAATGTATTGAATCAATATTATTTTAACAAAATGATAATACGCCAGTTCATCAAGCTACTTTTCGAAACTGTCAAATTTTCTCAATCAACTTTAAACTATATGCTTCAGCGATAAAGTTGTAAATCTATTAAGGATATTTGACAGATTGTAGCTTGATGTGCAATTAAGTTCCTACACGACATTAAATTGTAAGCAGCTGGTTTCATACATTTTTATCTGGTTTATTTTCCCTGAAGAAATAAAACACGTATTAAAGAGGCTTTACTACTCAAAACTTAAGTAAAAAATCTTAGATAATGATCCAGAGGACTGGCTGATAATCCCTTAAGCATTGCCACCCACTTTACGTTTTATTACCCTGTCATTACATTGGCTTGCGGCGGATTACCCACCTGGCCGGCTTAAACTTTGATTGATCATTCAGTCTCTTGGATCATAAAGAAGTAATGTGGAAGTAAGCATTTTACTTTGCCATTTGGAGGAACAAATTCCTCAAGTAAATCGATCGAAACGCCCGATTAGAAGTATGGCTGTTTATGCTCAACGATTCGTTTTGTTTACAGACGTCAGATTTTTGACATAAGCCGCCTAGAATAATAATGTCAAAATTATTTCAATTATAAAAAAAATAGGTACCGCGAAAGCCCCAGGTAAGATTATTATTGAGCTTATCGTTTAGTTAAAATTGTCTGACAGCGATTTTCTTATCATTAAGAACAAGTTAATAAAGAAAGAGCCAATAAAATTTGATCATTATGTCTACAAGATTATTAGTTTAATATTTGACATACAAACAGATATAACCAAGGCAGTAAATAGTAGTTATCAGACTGTCCGGGCAATAGCTCCTTAAGTCGGAGCTATAATAATTGCCAATAAGCAAAACGGTAGCACTTCTGTCTTGTAATAAATAAGTGTGTGTCTGCTAATTCCTGGCGATTAACCAAGTGATTAAGCCACTATTACCAGCTAGGACAACGTCGTTATGCTATTGGTTTATCAGTCTGTATTTTGATGTACACCTTATGTGCTTACCTTAAATGTTATAGTAGCGTGAAGAAGCTAACAGACTATGTAACACGCAACTGACGCCATCTAGCAACGTCGTATGTAATTAATTAAACGTATCTGCAGAATCAAGCGAGTCGCTAATGTTGGTATCTATTGACAGACGCAACCGAGCCGACATTATTAACAATTATGCGGCGCCGGCATCAATGCGCTGTTTATTTTTAAAAGCCCATATTAGTTATATGGCCGCATGCCTACCAATGAAGGATAATTTTAAAGGCTCGATGAGTCTGATAAGCTGGCTAGTCGTAAACACGATAAGTTGGGCATGCAATAAACTGAATAAAACAGAAAATTAATATTGGCAGGTTATTTCTCACGGGAAATTGAAACGAATAGTACATATTTAGAGTCGTAAAATTCAAGACTTGATAGAATCGATTGTCGGTTATTAATAGATATTTATTGAAAGTCAATATATTTTCAGTTAGAACACCTATTTACCTAGTTTGGAAATAACGTTCAAATCTTGTGAACGCTTAGTTAGAGCGTGAAATATTGTTTCCACTTTTACTCTATAATTAAAAACAGATCACTTGAGAATATTTGTCGGGCCAAATATTGTGCAAAATACCTATTTATTTTGTTATAATGACCTTCAGATCGATTGTCTGTTGTTGTCTTCCATACTTTTAATCTTTTGACCGCCACGACAAAAAAGAAGTCGTGCCCTTAGCGCAAAGCTAAAAATTTGTCCATAAATACCTACGATATAGTAGTGAGTTTGGAATTTTATCGATTAAAACTGACTATTAATTTTAAACTTAAAAAAAGTGAGCACTTTTTGGCATATCATCTACACGTGACGGTGGCGGTCAAAAGGTTAAATAATAAAAATTCACCAAAAAAAATTAAAAACAAATCTTAGGAATACTTACAGCCTTGAGAGTAATATAAATAATCGTCACTATAGCCGTAGACACTTAACGTATACCTTCTACCTTCTTAACTCGCTTAAAGGGATTAATTATAAACTAGTACTGAATATTTGCAACATAATAACAGTTTTGTCATAACATCGACTCGTAATATCCTTTTATTACGGCATTATATTAGGAATAAACATTGTACTTATGTAAGACATGGAAATGCTAATTGCGATAATGGCGCACTATGGTTTAGTTATGCTATTTGAGTACCTACGAGAATATTATATTTAAACTCCTTGAATAAGAACTTGGCGGAACTCTACAACATTTAAATTACCACCATAGATAGAAATGGGTTTAAATTAAATTCGTTCTTAAAAAGTAAAATTAAAATACAATTGCAAATTAAATTCATTGGGAATGGAAAATTAATAATCAACCAAAGCAAAAAAGAAAGATAGAAATAGTGTTTAGTTTCGTAATTAAACACATACATAATAAACACAACTTAATAGTACAAAAAAAGGATAAAGAATCAAACATGGGGGGTACAATACGGCAAACGCAATTTATAGAAATAAAATAAGCTATGGAAATAAGTAAACGAGAATTTAATGACATCTAGTTTCACACATGTTTAGTTAAAGGAAAACTAGAAAACAGTTTTCACATTCCCGCCAAAACTAAACGTCGTAAATGTGCCCCTGTTGTGTCAAAGGAATTTACGCGTACAGCCAAGAGGTCGGTTATCAACCGTTTGACTAATTGACTTAAGAACAATAGCCAGTGTGTATAGATATCGGAACATGTTTTGACTTTCACCGCGTTAACAGCTAACAGCTCCGAAATGGGTTTTTAGAAATTACTGTTCCTGATAGTGGTTAGTTCTGACGTTTTTAGAACAATGATAAGCTGCTGTTTTTGTACGATAGTAAATTAGGCTTGGAAAAGAGTGCTGATAATGTGAAAAGGAGGTTGCATTTTATGTATACACGTAATTAAACTTTTTACTTTGTATGTTTTAAAAATCGAATGTTTCGACAGTTTTATTATTTTAGGCATAGACAAAAATAAATGTTTGCTTAATTAAATGAATGGATAGGAATGGATTGTTATCATTGCATTTAATAGTTTTATAAAGTTGATGTAATTTAATCAGTTTGTCATCAATCAAGGCTCAATTAAGAAGGATATCAATTACCTAATTAATTTTAGTATCGATAACAAAAAGTAACGAACACTTCTTCCTGAACCTCAACCTTTTTAGTCTATGGTTACTTTTAAAGTCATAATATTTCATTTTGATATTATTTATTTATATTTTATATAAAATGTTTTCTTATTCTCAGAAAACCTAAATATTTACCATATAAATATGAAAGTTTATTACCATATGAAGTTAAACAGAAACATGAGGAAATATGGTTGCCAACGTAAATCGTGGATTTGTTTATTATTTTATACAGTGCATGTACATACGATGCACCTTCTGCGAACAACCGTGAATTCCTACCTGTAACTACATAATTCATTAATTTCGTGACCATTCCTTCAATTAATACAATGAAATAATGGTTAAGGTCAGTTTAACCGGTCGCTGATAAGTTCCAGATAGTTTATCTGGCAGACAATTTCATACAAATTCTGTTCTATTTCTGAATTTATCTGGTAGATAATGGCTATCTGTAACCGGTGAAACTGGCTGGAAATATGAAAAAAAAGCACACAACATTATATTCACACTTAATTCTAATATCGTTTAAAAAAGAATGCTTCCAATACAAATCAATTTAAAATATGATCGCGGTAATGATAGCGGTCGCTGATAAGTTCCAGATAGTTTATCTGGCAGATAATTTCATACAAGTTCTGTTCTATTTTTGAATTTATCTGGCAGATAGTGGCTATCGTAACCTTGAAGCCCTTAATCTATTTATATAAAATTATATAAAAATGAATCTCTATTTCCCTTGGTCACGCAATCACGCGTGAATGGCTGGTCCGATTTAAATACAATTTGATAGACACATAGTCCAGTTAGATTCTGAGAGAGGACATAGGCTATATGTATTTTATCCAGGTGTGGGAAGGAGGTCCTTTGGACGACACGGGTGGAACCGCGGAGAACAGCTAGTGTTCTAATATTAATTTAGTACGTTATTACCGGTACTAATTATAGGTACGTGCTTATTTTGGCGCCAATATCAAATTAAAATAATTTCCATAGCATAACCACTTGCTTAATGCAAAAACTATGTAAGAAACTTAATGGCCAATAACAGAAATTCCTACATTTATGCCTGTAGGCAGGCCATATACTTTCGTCTATTACTGAGCATAAATTACTAAGGAGGATGGTTACTCAATCGCACTAAACATTCGCTGGCAGTCATTATGTGACATACGCTCACGCTATATCCGCTATGAGGTAAACTTTCATGTAACAGGTTAAGGAATGTCAACAAACAAAATTAGGTTTATGAGTGTCATATAATTTTCGACCATCATTGATATGATGTCAATAAGCAAGTTGAATAAATAAAAATAAAAAACATTTCAATAATTTTTCCCGCCACAAACGGCTGTTGCTTGACACCGTCACTTGTTATTCACTTGTCTATGGTTTTAGGGTCGTTCTATTTAGGAAACGATTGCCATTTGCGCAATCGAAAGAGCTTCAAGCAACTCTAAATGCAAACTAATGTCCGAAACAAAATCTGAGCGCGGTATATTCTCATATTTGTCCTAAGGCTAGCTCAGCATAATCAGACATTGGACTCAAGACAAGATGTCTTATATATCTCGATATTCAGTTGTTGAATTTACGATGCACGATTAGAAAGGACCCAAGATTAACCACTTGAACGAAGTCGTAAATAGTAATCCTATGCTTAGATATACAAAGTTTGATATAAATAAATTCTGTCACAAACGCGACTTATGAGCGTGGCTTTTGCAGCGCCTTGTCGATACATTCAAAATGCAATATACTTTATAATTGACTTTGATCATGTTCATAGACAATAAAAAGCATATTTTATAGAATAAGGAACTTGAATAAAATAATTAAAATACATAAAAATAGTATTATTATAAGGACCTGATTATTTGGTAGATAATTTCATTAAATTTCTGTTCCATTTTTTTTTCTGTTGATGGTGGCTATCAGTTACAAGCGATGAAGTCATTTGGATTCTCTAAAAAAATAAGTAGAATAGTAATTTGACAGCACAGTCTAATACACAATAATAAAATTAATTCAACGCAATCTCTAAAATTAACCGCAAACGTCAAACATTCCATTCGATCGTTCCAAATTGGTTAATTTATTTCCAATAACAGTCTCGCTGAACTAGCTTATCGCTGCGTTCACAAAATTGGACCACACCAATAAGTTTAAGTTATCTTAATGTCACTATTTGCGTAACAATAAACTTTTAGGTGCGGACATGGCTTCTATCTGTATAAGTAATAATAAGTTACAACTATTGTTTAGAGATCGGGTTACAAAGCTTGCGGCTTATACTCAGAATACTAATGGTGATCGCTGCAGGAATTTGTGTTTTCAACTAGACTAATGCATTATTTCTTAGTGTAAATTAATGGCGGGCAACTGCACTGGATTTACTATATACAGATCTATATTTTCACAAGAACAAAGAACTGGAATTCTTAACGATTTTTGCTGATTCCAATTAAAATGTGAATTTAACATAGCTTTTTTCCAACTATGTATATTGGGGTTGCCTGCTAACTATATGCAGCTAAGTACCAGAGTTTTACACAGAGCGACTGTCTCTCTGACGGAGTTACTAAGTTACTGCTTGGCAACCCGATAACCTAAGGTAAGGCTGGTTGTCAGATTTTCTGGCTTCTGACTACCTGTAACGACTGCCAAAGATGTCAAAACGACAACCCAAAAATTAAACATATCTCCTTAAGCACGGGGAACTCGGCATGATAAGACAGACGGTCACCCATCCACGAAACTACCGCGCCAAGCGTTGCTTAACTATATAATCGATCGACCCATGCGACTGTCACTTAGCCAAGAATTAAATACATAGCAGTAAAAAATAATGTTTAAAAAATTCCATCTACGTAAATACTTATTAACAATCTTCGCTCGTACAAAGCTATCAGCTCCATTAAAACAGAATCGCAATGTCTCTGGGCAGTATAAGCCGTAATGGAAACTCCTTCGCCGTAATCAGTTGCTTTCACTCTCAGGGTCCTATTACGTAAATCAATACTCTATCTCGATTTATTTTTATTATGATCAATCAACGAAAGCGATCGTTCGTTATTGTGTTGGACGCACAAGATTACTATTATATCTCGACTCGAATTATGAAAGTGTTTTACTATCCAAATTGTTTCGTTTGGTTATCAATCACGGAACCTGATTGATTGATGGATTTAAGACTAAGTGACGCTATCTAGATCTTTGCGTGTATTAAGTTTGGTACCTTATTCATCATCTTCATTAGTTTTATGTCTAAAAGAGGACGTCTTTCGATTGGTTTATTAAATGAATGTTAATAAAATTAAGACAAGACACGATACTAAACTTTGAGTAATGGATGTGCCATTACTAAAAGCCTTAAACTTTCTCATGGCAGTAAAGTGTTGTCATTGCCAATTCTGACTAAAAAGTAATTAGACGCTGTCAAAATCTGACCGCATTAAACTATTATATAGGCTTTTAAACATGTACAGACGCCAGAACATCAAACTACTACAATCTGTCAAATTTCCTTAATAGATTTTAAATTTTTCGCTGAAGCATATGATTCAAAATTGACTGGGAAAAATCGGTCCACAATTGGCGCAGTAATCGCGTAAAAACACACAAAAAAACAGCGTCAAATTGATAACGTCCTCCTTTTTGAATTCGATTAAAAATGTACACTTTTGGGTTGTTTGATGTGCTGGTATTTGTACATAAAACCGTAGTTTAGGTACTGCGTAATTGCATCCGAGAGAAAGCAATTTCGTAAAATTATCAAAAAACCTTCGTTAACTGAAAACAAAGGGCACTATTATCACTCATTAGGCCACAATTAGGGCCACGGGCCATTGTACTCTAATGGCTTAACCGACGCCTATTAACTTGACTTGCTTCGCGTTCCCCGAACCAAATGTATGAACGCGCTAATTCACATTTCACGCTAAATTCACTGTTCTATGCAATGTTGCTGTGAATTAAATCAGTGCTGTTAACTTTTTATAGAGCAATTTAGTTTCGGTCGTAATGGTTAAATTGTTTTTGTTAGTGTTGTTGAACTGATTCAAGGTCATCAAGCAACAAAAAAAGACCGTGTTTTTTTTCTGCGACATACAGACACACATCAACCTACCTCAATTTGGCAAATTTCTTTAATAGTTTTCAAACCTTATAACAATAACGGAAGGTTAATATTCGATTGGTAAAATTTGACAGATTCTGGTAGGTTGACCTGCTGAGAAATTTCTCAAAATGTAATTAAAATCCCTCTCTTAACTAAAAATGTCAACAACGATTTCAAGACCTACCTACACAGATTATACTCGTCTAGACTATTAATTAAAAGTCTGAACAAAAAAGTTCTGAGAATAGCCTAATTGTTGCAATTTCATGATAGATGGCGCCCCTGAGTGATCTATTAACCGTTTTGTCTGTGGTACTTATAACTAAACAAATTAAAACTAAGCTTTAATAAACATAAACTTAATTTCACGTGTTCAATTTATTTAATTAAAATTTATTTTGTAATTAAAATTTGTTTATTGATTTACGGTTTACGATTTTATTTGGCAGAATAACTTATGTGCCATTACTCATTTCATTAAAAAATTTATTGAATCACTTAAAGAGTTAAGAGTCGTTCAATATATTTTATTTAGCAAATGTTATTATATTTAATTAAGATAAGAATTATGATCGTATGTTTAGAATTATTTATTTTATTTAGGAGAGATTTAATAAATACATAAAATTCTCTAAATCAACTTAGTAAAAACAAACATGTTTTGTTTTTTACTAAGTCAATTATGAGCAATTTTGCTGTCAGTTAATAAATTTATTGTATGAATTGAATTTCGAATAGGTTAAGGGTCAGTTTCGCAATGTCCGAATAGCCACTATCTACAGAATGAATTTAAAATTTGTATGAAATTATCTACTACATAAACTACCTGGAACTTATTCGTAGGTGGTGAAACAGGCACTTAATCTCGCTCATCAATATCAGAGTTTTTTTATAAATAATTAAAAATCATTAACTAAAAATGTCGGGCTGCTACAGAAGCCGGAGCCTCATTGGGCAATACCTGCTTGTTGCTCTTCACCCTTTTATTCTGTCCCATCAATATTATGCAACACTACATGAAGTAGTACCGCGGCAATATCAATGGGAGTAAATATTCAACTCGGTTTCGATCCCGCGCACTATAACGCAGGGAAAGGTTTTTTATACCGCGACGCCAAACGACACTTAAAACTTCGCCTCAAATATAGATTCTGTTTCGACCTGTTGATAACAGCGCCATCTATGAATGAAGTTAAGTACTTACTTGACATTTCAGGAGGCCAAAAAATTTTTTATTAATCTTTTTTATTTTTAAACTTGTGCATTTATAGAGCAGTTTAGTATTCATTATTATTCAACCATTTCAGTAACTTCTCAATACATTTTACGTGTATTCCGTGACCATAACTACTTAAACAGGAATATACGGAAAGTCGTATTAGACGTATCGGACACTGTCACAGTATGTCGGCATTCGCGATCTATTGATAAGCGTAAGACTTATAGTGGAGGAAGTGAAACAGAGTCCATTTGCTGGTCAGACACCGGACGCAGCGTCCGCCGTGCATGAGCCATGGCATCCACTTTCCCTATCTACCGGAGTTATGATTAGTAATAACTAGTTACTAACACGTCAGGTGGTAAGCCTGTATCAATATCTATATTTCCATGCTGTTAGATTGAAGCATGGACTCAATAGTAAATATCTTACGTTGTAAGTATACATGTACTAAATGTAATGTAATTTTTTGAAATATTTTCAACCTTATCACAATAACGGAATGTTCATATTCGATTGGTACAATTTGACAGATTTGGGTAGTTTTCTAGCCTGGCGTAGCTACTAACAGATAAGTTTCTCGAAGCATCTTCAACAGAGGTCAATTTGTAAGCGAAAAAAATGTATTTTCAGTCCGTCGTCTGATTCTTATCTACCTAAATAAATCCAGAGTTGTTTTTTTTTTAAGATTTTTTATTTGAACCATTTTGCATAGTATTGACACGTGGGTTTGATAACAAATCGATAGAATTTAATCGGCAGTAAATTAAACAGACGTGATTTTGTAATAAAATGCTTTGCTTAAGTCTATAAAGCTTTTAAGTACTAACGGCTGGTTCCAATAACTGTCATTTGGTTAAGAATGAAAGCAGTTGCGTTGTGCTTGTAGCCAGACTATCTAGTCAATCGTTTAGACTGTGTTAGATATTCGATACCTTTAAGTATCCAGTTTTATGTAATGTTTAAGCTTCTGTATAGCAATGACAATCTGTCGAATTTCCTTGATAGATTTTCAACTTTATCGCTGAAGCATATGGTTCAAAATTGATTGGGAGAATATGACAGTTTCTTAGGTAGTTTGATGTGCTGGCGTATGTACCTTTAAACTAAACATATAAGTACTTGAGTAAAAAAGTTACCATGTAGAAGCAAAAAGAAAATCCGTAACAGAATACGTACGTACAACAAAGAAAAAAAAACTACAACGTATCGAATATCGACAAAAAATGTTCTACATAATAAAATAAGTTTCTCGTATTGCTATATATTTCCCACGTAACACAAGCAGTCAGAGTTCCGCCAATCAAATGGCTCGACAGCCGAACACCAGCGGAGCGTTATTGGATCTGCTTGACGCTATCTATCATCTATCGACCCTGGTAAGTGGATGTACGGAGACATGACGTGTGCAAAGGGCACGTTTTTGCCGAAATTATGTTACGCTGTTTTACTATTTGTTTTGAGATGGGAAATCATCCAATGATCACACTTTTACTGACTAAAATGCATATGTGTTAATTCTGTAGCCCTTTGTGTAAGGGGGCTACTGCAACTCTTTCAAACAAGCCTCGCAGCCCCGCCAGGCTTCGGCCCTTAGGGGCTCCATACAATTTAGGAGCGCGTGAAACAGAACTCGCTGCCGACACGGGCCTGTCATCGTTAGACGGACGGACGGCGAGCCTCCCAAAATTCACAGACTCGCATGGTGGTTTACCTTGGGTTACGCTAGTTTACCTTGAAAGTACAAAGAACGGAGATGGATTAGGACCAACCAAAGACGATGAAAGATGAAGCTTAAGTTAAAGAAACTTGAGCATAAGACTAAATATTTACCTATTTTAAAAAAAGGATCATTTCTTTTAATGTATTAAATCTTTTAAATATATGCACATAACTAATATGATTCCTATTGTTACTTAAAATAATTGAATTTGATATACTCTACCATGACTCTAAATAATACGAAAAAATTGACCTGAGAAAATTTTCTTGCTAGTTCACACCAATTCTGGTATAAAGGACCACATGAGTTAAGAATATTTTATATTTTTTTGCCTTTCCGTGTATATGTCATACTTTCCAATGCTGTAAAAAAATGCGGAGTACATCCATAACTGAAGTGGAGAGATTTCATACATTATCCATTACTCGATACACATATATTTCGTAACATTTATATCGGGACTGACACAGTTCAACAGACACTATCTGAGATATGTCCCGTCCATGTGTTCGGTAACGAGGCCCGTTGCGGACATAATAATTGCTTGTCCCCTGACACTGTACACGTTTTCACCACTTTCTTTATATCAAATAATAAATATCACAAGTATCCGGAAGATAGGTAAATTGATTGAACGTATCAAAACAAGATTTTATTACAGGGTCGTAAGGTGCAAAATTGAGGGGAGGCCACCCGCAAAAATGAGTAGGTATAATGTCGACTTCAGTAACGGGATTATTTCGAAGAAACGGCCATTGAAGCCCTTCGTTTCATCTCTAATTGCTTCTGGGGAACTGATGTTATTAAATTTGTGGATCCTCGCATCGATCCGCGCCGTTTTTATGTTGCCATGTAATACTGAAATATTGCTTTATTTTATTTATTGTTGGGGTAACACTGAGGCGTGGCTCTTTTAGGGCTTAAGCTACCTGTGGGCTATTGTGCGCTTTGTAAAGGCACTGTAAGCGGGGATTGTTTTACAATTTAATAGTCTTTTAGTTTCAAAATTTTAATTAATTTGATGGGAGGCAACGGTCCTTTCAAAGTAGAATTAGCTTTGTATAGTTCTGAAAATTGTGGCTAATTAGGAGACTGAACATTTAAGTACAGACACCAACACATCAAACTAACCGAAATTATAAAATTTTCACAATCAACTTTGAGTCACATGCTTCAGCGATAAAGTTGAAAATCTATCAAGGGAATTTGACAGATATAATGAGGAATAAATTAATGAAGTAAATATTTATAAAGCCAAAGACCTTATCAACTGAAAATTATCTACCTATGTATAAACTTTAACCCAGAATTCCCCTTTTCGTATTTCATAGCAGACTACAAAACAACAAACGTAAAACGATCGGTTAAAGTTACGGTTTTGTTTACCGTAACCGCTCCCCGTTCACCCCTTGGGAAGGCGCATAACCGAAATACTGATATGTCAGCAGTCACAAACTCGTATTGAAAGCTTTTGTAACTTTTGTCAAATTTATTCTATGAAAAAAAAAACAATATAACCTTAGGTACAGACGCCAGCACATCAGGCTACAACAATCTGTCAAATTTCCTTAATGGATTTTCAACCTTATTTCTGAAGCATAAAGTTCAAAGTTGATTGGGAAAATTTGACAGTTTCGGTTAGGCTGATGTACTGGCGTCTGTACATACGGCTACACATCAAGCTATAGAAAACCAGTTTGTTTTGGACTCGCTTTATATGGTCTTTCTACTAATTGAACGATCAGCTTATACTAGTTTTGTACAACTCGATGTTTAGACGTTTTTGAAGGCGTTTTATAAAATATATTATATTATAAAAATTATAAAATTATTTGTAATCTTCGTAGAGCAAAATATTAGTCTTAGAATATGGTATCTTATTAACGGATTTTATTTATATAAACTTTTCTACTATCTCTTAAAACAGAGCAAATAATTAATTCCCACTTTTAACAATACACAACATTGCAAGAGAATTTAATTTTGGAGCTAAAACACGAATGCGTAACTAAAACTAACAAAACGTGGACATTTTACGTATTACCCTAAACACGACCGTTTTATTTAAAGTTTAGTGTGGCAACACATTTAGAATATTAATTTTGTTGAAAATTAAATTATCATTCCTGGATAACCTTAATGATACTGGCATTTAATTCAATTTGGGCTGTACCATATTTTAGTTTCGTTCGAATTTGGCGGTAAAATAAAATTTATATTGTACAATAAGTAGTAAAAATAACGATAGACAATGCCACGTTTATTTATTCGTGACTACAAGAACATTTAACCAAGTTTTCCTAGTCATGTTAATCAATATAAATTCAGTTTAAGGCGTAAAGAAATTTATTATTTCAATTTCTTTTAGTTGTTAAAATGACAACTAAAACTTATATAAGATATATTTTGCTAATGATATATGTAGTTATGTAAAAGCCGCACGAGTTGATTCATATTAAGGTTAAGCAACTCTTGGTGCGGTCTGTCCGCGGATGGATTAACATCTTGGTTGTCGTTACTGATAATCAGACTTACTAAGAGGTATCGTGTTGCCCAGATATCTGGCTTGAGGAGGTCAGATAGGCAATTGCTCTATTTAAAACACTGGTTCTTAGCCTGCATCTGGTTAGACTGGAAGCCGACCCCAATATAGCTTGAGAAAAGTCTAGGCAGATGAGCTGCTAACAAGTTTAAAGAAAAAAATAAGATAATTTTGCAATGAAATCTACCTGATAAGGCATTCAAGACACAAAATTCCTGTCCAATTAAAATTTTATAACACTTACAATTACCATCAATAACAATATTAATTAATTAATTACTAATATTTTTTTATTATGCCCCGCCCAAATTTCGCTTCGTACTTCTGGGATGTTAATAAATTCATGTAACAATATACGACAAAATTTAAAATGTAATTAAAATTGCCGGTTTGCTTGGGGCGGGCCCGACCTCATTAAACGGTCAGGTAATTAGCAATTTTGTAAATGGTCTTATTCATTATATTGTTGGGGGCTAAATTAAATGTGGCCGTAAAAAGTCGCCTCTTCTGCACGTACACTTGTTTTCGTCGTTGGCTAATTTGTAGGACATTCCTTAATATTTTTAGGGTTCCGTAGAAAAATTGTGAAAACCAAATGGTGGGAAACTACACTGTTTGATATATTTGGTCTTCTCAATTGTACACTAGTGAAGATCCATAAAGTTGGCGTACTACGCTTCATTCTCCCATTTAAAAAAAAGATCTTTGACAGCTTATATTTAGGCAGTTTTAATCAACTCTATGGTCCTTTCTGCACAGATAAATAATAAAATATATAACTCAAACTGTCTCTGACGTCACCACAAATAATTCCAGATATTGAAACATATCTATTGTAGCTAATTAACACGAAACAGTAAATTATTATTTTATTGCCTACATTTGCGGCAATCGCGTGAATTATAGTCGCCAATAAACAATGATTAAACAACTCTTGTCTATTGAATTCAATGAAATCATTTTATAGCAAATTAACCGATTGGAATGATTTGGCGAGTTCATTTGCTTATGTAGGGTATAAGAATGGGACTATAGAGTGCCTGTGATTGGCAAATATTATTTTTAGCAGTCCAAATTTAATCTAAATACCTACATATCTTTTTCTGTTCTTTAATCGTTTCACCGAACAGCTTTTTTTTCGTGGAAAATCATCGCATGACCCCTCCCGCTGAGGGTGCAGCTGGAGAGAGTGTCAGACTCTTACGGAATAAAACCCACTATGTTCCTTCTGGAGGACCGTGTATGCCTGGCACGGTAACTCTTACGAACAACCTGTACCCCGTTTATTGAAGTTGAAATAGGTAATTTTTTGTCAAACTTAGCTGTGTTGCTTTGCTATTCGTATCAGACATTTCAAAGCGGCCTTACCTGCAAAGAAACAAAGAAACACTATTAGTAAAATATTTTATCAACTTTATTTTTAAATAAGCATTGTGAAAAAACATCAAAACATCTGGTTATGATAAGCATATTAAAAAAATATGTAATTACAAATACCTTATCTACGAAACAAAACACAGAACAATAAATCGCAATTACAAAAAAAAGTTACAAAGACTTAGAATGACTCGTGCATCTGCATACGTGAGTTTAGCAATCGTGACTAGCTAGTGGGTCAAGTCGGTCTATTAAATGGTAATGGTTTACTGTGGACACAAGCACGTACTTGCGAATGTTCGAACAACAGATCAAATGTGTCGAGGAGTCTCCGGGACTGTCGCCTATAATGGGATGTCCACGGGTCTGTGAGAGATGGGCATTGTATTGCGTGCAGTTACAGTAGCAAAAAAAAGTGACTTCTATTGTATTTTATATCATAATGTCTCTTAATTGGTTCCGTTCTTGACAAAGATAACGTACTATTATTAGATTCTTTCACTTTTTTAACATCAGGCTATCACGAGCCCAGAAGTAATTAAGCATAGTCTAAGCAATTGACAAAGGCCAAGGTCTCACGGAAATAAATTGTAGAAAAGTCTAGAATCCATTATTTATAATGCTTATAAAACTAAATTAGATACAAACTCGACCTCCTCCATTCTACCAATAGATGTAATAAGGCATGTCATTTCATACTTCCTCGCTTAACAACGCTATGTTAAATTAGAATAAGATTTCATTACGTTTATATTTTATCTTAGTGCCGCGCAAAACGTCAACGTGTCGTATGCAATAACCCGCTTCATTGCTATCCCTACTTATACAGATATTTTGTCTCTCAGTTAGCTGCTAATTCTACGGTTGTCTGAACATGTTTTAAAGCGTATCGCGTTAAAACGACAGTTTCAATAACCCGTTTGTGAAACATAAAACGTGTTATTTATCGTTTTATTGCTGTTTCATATTATTTTAAACAATTAAAACAACGCGCTAACGTCGCATACGGCGATGACTGTCAAATCTTAGGTTAGGAATTTTGGCGCCAAACGATATATGGGGAAAGCGTGCCGTCTCGACCCTGAGGCAGAATAGATCGGTGTCAGTGCTCGAGGTGACGTATAAAAAAACATAAAATGTTTTGATTTCTGAATACGCTTTCAATGTCATTGTCAAGTTTTACTGCAAATAGAAATGAAGAAACAGCCTCAATTATTTAACGCTAGACAATGCGTTTTAAATTTTGTACCTCACATGCCATATTCCCTAATTGTAGAAACCGTTATTCCGGTATTACTAAACCAGATTTATTGACCCGCTAATAATCTTAACTTCTAAAAGTTAATAAATCCTAATTAAAGCGTCATTATCGGCGTTGTTTTAATCTCCTATTCAGGTTGTTCGAAGTTCTATTTGCGTCTCTCAGTTCATTTACCTACATTCGAAATGATGGATTGCACCGTTTGTCGTTTAACAATAATTTAAACTTAAGTTATGTGGTATTAAAATGCCAACATGGCAAGACGTCTCATTATTGGCTGTCAGTTGTGTCGATTTTTTTTTCTTTTAAACGTAATTGCTTGTGAAAGGCAAACATGTCTATTAGAAATTATTATTAAGAAATTGTTAAGTCGCAAATGAATATGTAGCAGAAATCAATGTATGCCTGAAACGATTCGTAACCGGTCCTCTAAAGGAAAAAACTTTTCGTTTTGCTTACGGCTGGTTTCTTATAGTTTCTATGAAGCTTACGTAAAAAATCCATCACCTGATCGTAGAGAGCAATATCAGTATCTAAGCTTTATGCAAGTTTTTTTTTGTCCCTATCCAATAAATAAATAAACAAATAATTTGAGCCTATGAAATTATGTATGAAGACGATTATGGTCGAACACCAACTAGTGACCATGCGAACATTAGCGGGTCGTTCCACCCTAAATAAATTGAAGTTGTATCAAAATGCAAATACGAGTAACATAACGATTTGTCCGTGGCAGATTATAATCTCAGATGAATGTATCATTGTGCATTCGGTCGGTCGGATAAATGGTGCCAATTGCTGCAGCAAATTGTGGCTATTTGTTTATGAAACTGAGTACTGTGACAGTTTGAGACACATTTTGAGTTCCGAATTACGTTTTCTAGGATTGAATTCGTGTAAAAGGTCGTGTTGTTGAAAGTAGTGACTGTGAGTCACTGTTTATGGTTTCCTTATTGCTGTACCTATTTATGGTCAGACTTCTGCAGTGAGGTCCTTCGGTCCTTCTAGTCAAGATGTTTAAATTGTGTTTAAAAATTTTGCTTTGATTGAGATTCGTAATAGACAAAACGAAAGTCGAAAGTTGGACAGCGTCCGGTTTTTTTGACAATACTTGGAATAGCAAAAAGTCACATACACAATCATCAGTTAGCTTGTATGATGATTCCTGATGACTCAGTTGAATAATTTGACATAGATATATTATCATATAAGAGACACCGAGATCCAAATGTTAACGCAGTTTTTATATCTGTGGCACACTTGTCTCTGGTGACGCCGTGTGATGGCGCCAACGAAACAGGTTCTTTATGTGCGTAACCTCCTTACGTACAAACTGATTAATATTCACAAAGCACGTGAAACATGCTTAATTATTAACCATATTTTATTATTTGAGGTAAGTTAGTGATAAATGTCATGAATATCGTTGCATTTACTCATTGGATTTAACCTAATGACCCTTTCGGTAGCTGCATTAGGAATATAGTAGTAACATGTTTAACTGCTTAATATGTTACTTCCATAAATTCGTTTGTAATTCTCTTGTTTATTGTTGATAGGAAATCCTTTACTAAGTCCTTAAATATTTCATTTTACTTTTGTTTATTTCTATCACATTTTAGGCATGTTACGTTGTCCCAAAAATTGTTAGTATCATTTATAAGGTCTTTTACAATACATTCAGCAGTGATAACTATAAAGTGCTATTCAGTAGCCTTCCTTATGTCATCGGCTATAATCGAGAAGCCATTTTAATTCATATCAAATTTCAATTCGTTTTATTTGATTACTTTCGGGAAGTACTCACCTGCTAGTTAACTGGTTACACCACGTTTTCCTACGAAAGTATGTTTGTAACTAGTAGTAGCGGGTTAAGCTACCGGTATGAAGCTACTGATAGCCTATGACATAGGCTTACTGAGGAAATATCATGTTTACTGCTCGTATATTTAAGGATTATCGTTTTATTGTGGAATTTATTGTGAATTTATATGGGGCAGATGACGTTTCTATTTCATATATCCAGGGGAGCAAGCTCTGTTTTTTTTCTTCGTCGTTAATATAGCCAAGATCTCTAGATTTAATCTAGTTATTTTTTCACTTGTTTCATTTTATTGGCTGTCATTGAATATCCTTAGCAGTCGTTACGGGTAGTTAGAAGCCAGTAAGTCTGACGCCAGTCTAACCAAGGGGTATTGGGTTGCCCGGGTAACTGGGTCGAGGAGGTCGGATAGGCAGTCGCTCCTTGTAAAACACTGGTACTCAGCTAAATCCGGTGAGACTGGAAGCCGACCCCAACATACTTGGAAAAAGGCTCGGGAGAAGATGATGGAAAAAAATTGTACGTAAATTTCAAAAAAAATCTCACATAAAATATGTGTAAAGTTAACTAACAACTTCATCAAGATAAACGACGTGAGAAAAAAAATAAAATCATCCAATATGGAAACCCACAAATATCATAAACAATTCCCATATCCTTTTAAGAACCATTTGAAACATAAATTATCCTAAAATCGGTTTGTGTCATGACGCTATCGATTCCTGTATCGTACGATGGCAATTTCCGTTTCGTGTTTTTTCGAAAAATTGCAACGTTATGCGTCAGTGAACCACGAACCAGTTTTATTCTGACATCATCTTGTGTCTTCGTTGGAGTCACGTAAGACATAGCGAACTTGCCTATCACAAGGCTGCCTTGCTTCTAGGTATTGCGAATTCTCAGTATTATGTTTATTTGCATTAGCTGTTACCTCTTTACCTTTTCTTTGCTTTTATTAATGTTCTTAGCATTAATTGCTTGGTGATGTGTTTCTTCTTTTTGTGCTTCATTGAGAGTTTTTGAATTTTGTGTTAGGAATATCTCTGTATTAACTTTAATATAGGTGCATAAATAAACAATAACAATTAAATGCATAAGACGAATATAATATTCATAGCTTCAGATAAACAAGATTAGCATCAATCAAAATGCATGCATACGGGAAATAAATTTAACCAGACGATGGCAAATATAAATTAAATAAATAACCATTTAGCTGATAGATATTCAAACAGAGATCTCGATATGTTCCTCTATCAATCAGTTAGAAGCCGCTGCCCACTGATTTACTACGTTTATTACCCATATTACTTATTTATGATATTGAATGATACATGTTCCCCGCTACCTATTAGCAAATAGAGAGAAGAGCGCCTTCATTGCTTCAAGGAAAGCGTTCATCATTAAACAGGTTGAAAATACATTGATAGAGAAAAATGCGTAATTATAAAATTGATGACTTGTGATTGGTTCAGGAAATTGATATAATTTCCTCGGTAAATGAAATATTCAATAATTATCCCGATTTATGTCATCTGCGAGTTTCTGGTCGTTAGGGGTATACTGGAGTTAGATTATTGATTTCTATTGCAATCAAAGGCGTCATTGAGGTGTGAGTGTAGATATTTAGGCAGACAATTGACCATAGAAATATAAATCCTACAAATGAAGGTACTCACGACCCTGCACACGAGAGGTGCAATACCACTGAGAATTGGGCCATAGCGGAGTTATATAACCAAGATATTCTGCGTGCGAACAGCAAAGTATAGTTGTAACTACATAAGTATAGGGATTAGTGTTTTGTTCGCTAGATGGCACACAGCAGGGGTCAAAAAGCTATCTGACAATCGTAAAACCGGATCGTCGTTTGTATCCCAACAAAGCAAGGCCCGATGCAGTTTTGCATTACGAAAACAGTATGCATCCTACCTTCGTCTTCGGGCCCTAAAATGTAGCATTAACAAGATTGTTCCATTTAAAGCTTTATCCCGATGGCTCGGTAATTTAAATTGTGATAGTTTTTACTTGTACGTTCTAAAGTACTCGCACTATTTAAGGCTGGCCTTAGCAAAATGTTAAGGGTTTAAGTGACATTCTTACTTTTTTTGAAGTTGTCATTTTTATATTAGCAAACTTTTCTGACTTTGGACACCTGGTTATCACGTAATTGATATGTTTTAGGAATAAGGAGATTCCCCTAATTTTAAATCAGATACATTACAAATTAGCTTAATAAAATTAGCACCTTCTAAGCGCACTCTCTTATCATACATTATGAAGCAAATAACATTTGTGCCAGATTTTTCTTCATTTCCATGACACAAGTACATTTTATCGTCCATGGGGCATGTTAGCCGCGTTCTGCCGTTGTATTGGCCGATGTTAACAAATGTTATCGACTGGCCGTTGACATGAAGTTATTAATGATGCACTATGTGTACCGGTATTATCTAACAATATTCGGTACATGAAATATCATTGTATTTCGTCAACAGTTTTGGGATTCTGGGTGGTCTTGTACCCGCCGTGGTTCTGACGTTTATTGTATGAGGCTTTTGTCTTAAAACTACCATCCATAAGTAACACGAATCGTTTGTTTTTTTTTTTAAGAACCTGGCAAAGAAGAAGAATTTGATAAGGGAGATTGTGCTAATGGTAGTTCGAATTATAATGAACTGGTCTTAAAGGAAAAGTTTGAAATAAGAACAAGGAGTAACATACATATAAAACAATTGCCTATCGGTAAATACAAGCTAACGGTCCCAAAAGATGCGCCGATAATTTCCTTCTTTCACGATTCAATAAAACACTTCACAATTTCATTGGCATCGCAAAAAATCGTGTGCAAAATGGCGAATTCCTTCTTCTTTCAGCGTAGATTGAATGCCATCGTCCGTTTGTGGTCCGGCCATAAAACGTGTCACGTGATTGCTATCGGCATTCCTCTCCCTATCTGAGGGTATTTACGGCAAAATTTTATCACAAGCCGGTATGAAAGAGGGACAGGTTCCATAGACGTGGGACGAACTGACAGGCTGGCCCTGCTTATATAAGCTTCGCCACTAAATGTTGAACGTACACATTTAAATTGGTGACGCCGTCTCAAGGGCATTTGTTTCTGGAACGTAGGTGATGGATTTCAGTATCTTTTTTTGTTTCTCTGGTACGCATATCGGTGCATCTGGGAATTACAAAATGTCAAACTCATTTGTTTAATTACGATCAAATTCCAGTAATCGAAATGCAATGGGGTTTTTATGTGTCCGCTATAACTAGTAAATTAAAGTTTAATTAACGCCTTCCTGGGCTGTCTAATAAACCGTCCTAATGTTTATACTTATGAGATCTGATTAGGTGGTCGTCAGCAGCCTAGAGTTCATTATAATGCCTTCAATAATGTTCTGCATCTAAATGTCTTATAAGCAATTACTGTCAATGGTGTTAGAAAATTACCATTTATTCGCACTTGAAGGTGTTAATTTAGTTATTGGAGATTTATTTATAGAACAAGTCTTGCCAACACAACAGGTTTGCAGTGTGTCGAGGAAATAACTATGTCACCAAAGTAAACATACGACGGGAACCGTATTAATTTTGATAAATTGCCGTATAGGCGCCGTATTTCAATATGGTGGGAGTGCGTCGCACGGAGTCGTGCGCCAGCGCGGCGCACCGTACCGCGTACGCAGCTTGTTAGCGCGTTCAGGCAGTTCGCGCGCATTTTTCACCAAGATGGCGGGCGTATGTTACCTCATGGCGCCAGCCCACTTGATAACCGATATACCAAGGATTTATGATCCCTGCCTCCATTTTATTACTTCTGCACTCAATCGACAAACGTACGAATTTAATCGAATGCTTTATTAAAAATAAGTTATGTCTACACCGCCTTGCCATTAAACGATATGAATTATGTTATGATCAGTCGCCTGCTGTCGGTGCTGTATATCAATGCTTTTATTTGAAAACAAAAGTGAGCACACGATAGATCAAGGATTTATTGTCATTCGCAATGGTTTGTATTGGCAAACACCTGGTCCCCTGAATAGAGCTTTTCCAATTCTAAACAGCTGGTAATAGCACGAATTATCTAACTAAACCATTGTTAGTCTGGCTGTAGTTTCAATAGAAGACCCAAAGTGAATTTAGGTATTCGCAGCGTTGATAACTTGCATGTAACCGTATTAACTATGATTTGTAGTAGGTAAATGAGTCGCTATGTAGAGAAATGGTCAGTTCTTACTGTAATTTCATGGTAATAAAAACCTAGCGTACTATTTAAGAATTGTAATAAACTACAGCTATTTTAGAATCAAGAAATATCAAAATATCAAATAATATGCTTCACATCTATAGTTATTTGTACAATATATTATTTGGAGTTAACTGTCCTGTTGTATCATCGGATCCGTGGTTCCACTGTTCCATATTACGTCAACAGATCGATCTTACAAGTTTCTTGAAAAAAAAAAGTTTGGATTGAACCTTAGCTATCACCAGTGGTGGGGGCTGTATATTATGCGAGTGAATAACTGATTTATTGCCAGTATCGTCGCGGCGTACGTGGGCGTCATATCTCCTCTGATAAAGTAGTTCGTACGATCTAAGTTCCGACTCGCAGTTCTATCAAGTTAGCATCTTTCAATCTAATGGCTTTTCGTTACAATGATCTATGATTTGTTTATTCAGAGAAAGCGGTGATTTTGGTATTTGGAACATGACGTAAAATATTCATATTTAATGATTTATCGTATTTATGTGACTTTTTAGTGTGTCAACTGTTTATTAGAACAGATAATTGCACGATTTTCAAATAAATCCCTATTTATTGATCTAACTACCCTTCATTCTGAATGCTATGAATATGATTAAGATAGAATAGCTGTCTATAGCATTATGAACGTATACGGCAATATAGAAAAACTTCAGTTTGGAAGACTTTACATGCGATACATACATAATCGTGTCTCCACACCCAAATTGCGACAGCAAGATCACATCAAAGGCTCAAGTTACTTCTCACACTAACCTAAATAGCAGTTTCTTCAGACACCATCAAATTGGGCAGTACATGTAATCAAACCAAGATACGTATTGGTACACTGGTTTGAATGTAACTGTCGTAATTTAAATTTCCTTCAGAGCACGATTGACTTGTCTCGATAATGTTATATCCGTACTAGGGACTGCTACAAAAACTGCCTGGATTCAATTATACCATACAAGGTTTACGCAAAACGAAGGTGAGGCCTAGAAAGTGTCTAGATATTTAAATAAGGTTAGGTAGAAAAAGTTATCTCTTGAGTATGTAAATGTATTCATTATGTACACCTATGTGTTGATTTTCTTGTAAATTTCGATTGAGATTCGTGTTAGTTGGGTCATTGGTTGGTTTGATTAATACATTAGATTCATTAGTACATTTTTGCAATAAGTCGTGGTGGCCTAGTGGTTAAAGAGCCAACCTCTCAAGTGTGAAGGCGTGGGTTCGATTCCAGGTCGGGCAAGTACCGATGCAACTTTTTAACAAAAGTTTGTATGTACTTTCTGAGTATATCTTGGACACCAATGACTGTGTTTCGGATGGCACGTTAAACTGTAGGTCCCGGCTGTCATTAAACATCCTTGGCAGTCGTTACGGGTAGTCAGAAGCCAGTAAGTCTGACGCCAGTCTAACCAAGGGGTATTGGGTTGCCCAGGTAACTGGGTTGAGGAGGTCAGATAGGCAGTCGCTCCTTGTAAAACACTGGTAGTCAGCCGAATCCGGTTAGACTGGAAGCCGTCCCCAACAAAGTTGGGAAAATGCTCGGGAGATGATGATGGTAGTACATTTTTGCAATGTTTGATCAGTAAATTTCAATCAGAAAGAACGTTTTTGGAGCTCTTTGCAAGTTAAGTTCAGTTTTCAAGTCTTCAACATCTTGTCTTGGACCTTCGGTCTAATAATTTAGACAGCAAATTATCTAAGCTTCACTCTTAAGCTTAGGTGTTTGTGGTACAATCTGTGTGTTGACTTACGTCCAAACTGACTAAGGTCTTCGCAGTTTCGCAAGCCCCAAATACTTTACAACCCGCTAAAGAAATACAAACATGAGTATAGTAGCAAATAGTATTTGTAAATGAGCGATAATTAGATCTTAGTGTCGGGCTTGGGGCGTCGGGCGCCAACAATTTAGACCGGTAGCCGGTATCGAAGATATTTGGTGTACCGGGAATATCATATTTGTTAAACTTAATTTCGAGCCTTACGAATAATACAATAGGGAATTGTGGACCATCATGGTCGGCTTCCAGTCTAAACCGTATGCAACTGAGTGCCAGTTTAATTACTACGAATTTTGTGATAAAATCACGTTCCTAACATTCACTAAAATATATTTTATGAACTAAAAATTGAATCGTCATAACTAGTGGCGTGCTATTATGCAATGGAACTAATAAAACATGAATAAAACCCTCCATCCACCGCAGTGGCTTAAAGCTATAATTATTGGCACGAGCCGCGTAAATCGTCATTATGATAGAAATCGGTGACTGAAACATTGCGAGCCTGGCTATAATTGAGCAGTTGTGCTCGGCAATACAAATAAATATACTTGAGTCTGTAATAACCCTAAATACTGACAATGTTAGCTGTTAATTGTCCCTTTATATTTTGTCTATGTTTACATAATTTAGTACAAACATTAAAGCATTTGTTCTCGTTTAGGTTTCACAATTAAAGTGTTTGTTTGCACCCGAAAGGTTTTGCTTGGACAATGTCACTAATTTTGAGCAGATAAATTATACTGCGACAGAATATTTCTTGGGCATTTCAAAGCGAAAAACTGATTGCGTCTAGCATAGCTTATCCCACAAAGAGTTCTAATAATCCGCTTCAAAAGACTTTTCCTTCAAGCTTGCCTTGCAAATATAAATGTAATAAAACCTAGTTTCATATCCAGGGTTTTCAAAGAGTTAATATAAATGCTGGCGAGTGGAGTTCTTACAATTTCGTCATGTTCGTCCATCTGCTGCTCTCTTATAACCCGGTTTGCGTCGCTGTGTGATTTTTCACAGGAAAATTATGACGGTTGTGGAATTTGTACCTGGTACAAAGTAAGATGAAAAATATCTACGGCTATTTTGTGACTTTATTAGATATTTGTCCTTGAGGTAAACATTATCTATTAAATTATTTTCAGGAATTTGGTTGCCATATTTAAGACATTTAAAAGTGATTCTATTTTTTTCGATACTCAATTACTTTTTTATGTATAATCAACATAAAGTTTTGTTTTTGTTATTCGTAGCCATTAGATTCTCGTCCACGATTGATACCATCGGCAACAATTAAGTCCAACGTTCAATGGTATGTTGTTTATACCATTTCTTCCTTGACAACAAACGTTCGCATGTTTCCCCGACATACCGATATCAAACAAGTAATGGATCATAAAAAATAATTGTTATCGTAGAATTGAAGGGTTTTCGATCCCATTTTATTTAGAATTTCCACATTGTTCGTAATTGAGTTCAATTTATATGGGTTGAAAGCAATTTTCATTTGAAAATGTGTTACTTTTACGACTATTATCTACTGCGGCGTAGTGTGGGATGCTTTCATACGACGTAGAAGACATTTGAACGTTATTACGTGTAGTGTATCGAACAACATTATTTGAAATGGTTTAAACACAGCTATCGCTAGTTGATGTTCAGGTGTTAATGGGACTACTCGAATTTATGCCTTGTGCTTTGTAGATATTTTGTAATAGTGTTTGTTAATCGCATTTTGAAATAGAGAAGAAGATAAATAATAAGTATTAAACATTGGTGGACTGGACGATAGTGACTATCTACCAGATAAATTAAAAAATGGAACAGAATTTGTCTGATATTATCTGCCAGATAAACTATCTGGAACTTATCAGCAACCGGTGAAACTGGTCGTTTTTGTGCTAAATATTGATTTTGCATGACATCTAGAACCTCTAAAGAAGATTTGCAAGCCTTTGGATTATTGTCACACTGGACTTTACTAGCGAAGTCTTATCTGAACAAAATTAAATATTCATAACGAGTTACAGTTTGTTCTCGATCATATCATTACGTAGGGTTTGTAGGTTAGTAAAATATGTCCAGTCAGCCACACCGTGCAAACTCGTCCAGTAAAATTGTAGAGGCACACACTTGCAGCAAGTAATTGAGGCGTAAAACAGCGATTACATCGGTGCGGGTGGCGTTGTCTCGACACGGGACCGTATCTTAATTGATTGGACCGTGCCCATTACACACCATTGACTTTTGGATAACTTAGGGCTGCTATTAATATTCGCCGATTGCGATATTTTGGGGTATCTTTTTCCTTGGACGTAAGTGGTTGTTGAACTCAAAGACTTGTGTCTGGGGTCATTGTGTTATTAAGAGCATTGAATGACAAGTCCTTTTTTTTCGTGGGAAATCATCAGATGACCCCTCCCACTGGGGATGCAGCTGGAAGAAGTGTCAGACTTTTACTGACTAAAACCCACTATGTTCCTTCTGGAGGTCCCTGTGTGCCAGGGCCACGGTAACTCTTGCGAACAACCCGCAGCCCAGGCGGACCCTGGCCCCAAGGGGCTCCTCGTCCAAGCCCTTAGTTTTGAAAGACATTTTTGTCTTAATGTACATAGAAAGCAATTATTTATAGGTATACTAGGCTACCATATGCTTATAAAGATCTTTCACCATTTTCGTTAGTCACACAAGTTAACATCAAATTCAGTTTTTATTTTACTTAAATTAGATACAAAACAAATTTTTGTCGTAAAGTGGGTTACCCTAACTTAGGGCTGTCATGCATACATTTTGTGTGCGTCGTGCGTCCGTATCTAACCTCTGTGATAATTCGTGCGGAATTTGATTAAGACGTCGATATTTCGTCAAAGTAGGCTCGCTTGTTAGTGCGGGGCTCGTTACACACGAACAAAATGTCAATAGGACACTTTCGCTCAAGAAAAATCGATTTGTGACGAGAAAGTAAATTGTTAGTTGCAACGCTCGTAATTTACCTTTTTGAGAATAATCATGTGTTAAGAGAAATCATAAAAAGTTTTTAATTAATTTAATTAAGTTTTTACAGTCGCTTTCTTGTGAATACCATCTTTATTCGTAGCTTTTCAATGTAATTGCAAAAACAGACTCAACTTTTACAATTCCAGACATCAAGGCATGTAAACGTTTTTCATGAACAGTTAATTTAATTCTTCACCCATCTTCAAAATTGCGGGCAATTTATCCTTACGTGTCCGTTCATCCAAATTGGTTGTTACTCTTCATTGCATATTTAAGTCACTTTGATATTCATTCTGAGCACCGCATACATTAATTAATGACAGTAACCGTCTTTGCCACTTTGAGGGAACATCGAGAACGCGATATTATGCAACATTCATCTTTGTGAGCTCGTTAAAAGAATACAAGCGTGTTACAAATGTAACAAATCAAAGCGTAACATGTAACAATGTGAAACAAATCATATCTCCGCATATATCATGCTGTCATGTGGAGCCCGGGGCGCGGAACTTCTCCTAACTTTTCGAATTTATATGTTGTTTTTTTCTTGTATATCGAAAGGGTTACTTTGGGGGGAATGTTGATTGTATGTTATTTGGGAGGAGTTCGTTTCTCAGATCTGTATGAGGAAAAATTTGGAGGAAGCGAAAGGCGCGAGTTGAACGCAGAATGCTTTTAATCTCGTTTCAATTTCAGAATACTACACACTTTAAAATAAAGACAAGCTTGCAAAAGCTGGCAGGAGCTGGATGCCGAAAATCGATCTCAGTGGCGTGCACTTGGAGGCCTATGTCCAGCAGTGGACTGCGATAGGCTGATGATGGTGACGATTGCAAAAGCAATTGTAGATTATTAGAATGAAAGCTCAAGTTTTTGACAGTGTAATTTAGAAAAGAAGACCATCTTCAAATTTTAAACACAAGATCCAATACAAATGCGTAGAACCTTGGCGCAGAACCATACACTTATAACCAACATCATAAAGAACACTACCTAACTACGTGCATTCGTACAATCTGATACACACAACTAACTAACAGTGTTGTCAACGCCGTCTGAACGTCGACAAATCGGCTCATCTCAAAAGCATCACGTATTCTTTTATGCATCATTGTGCAACAGGGATGCAACCCGTCGACCCACACGCAGTCGGCAATTCGCAATCTTCTTGTCGTAAATAAAACGAGTTGGCGCAACCCTATTCGGAGACACAGGGATGCCAGTTTTTTTTATGACTTCGACGAACGTGCAAGCAGGTTTTATTTTAAGTTGCGATTGTTCTTGAAGATGTTTTTGCGGTGTAATTGTCTCTAAGTTAAATGGTGTTTTTTTCAAGGCTCTGTCAACGGAAGTGTTTCGCATTGGCGGTTGATTGCTGTAGATTTATTTCAAAAGCCAATGTATTGTTGCCTTCTTTCATGTAATTCAGATACTTTTCCTGTTTTACAAGATCTTTTGTGATCGATATCCGTTGCAAATCTTTAAACATTTTCCATCATTTTATAACCTACTATTCCTTTTTTTATCAACTGAGAAAAATGCCTTGCGTATCCTCAAACAGCCCGGGGAGGCGGTGAGATTATGTAGTGTTTCCACCCACTAAAAACCCAGCTTTTGTGCCGTCTCCTGCCTTTTGGGGGAGTCCACGAGAACCAAACTATTCCTGCTTATGTTTTACGACTGTAAGGTTCGTACCTACCTTAAATTGCGTCCGTCGGCAGCCCTATCAACATGTAGTGTCGTGGGCGTCTCGGATTTATGCGGCGCGCCGAAATTTAGACGTGTTCAGTTGTTCACCCCGCGCGCAATATGCACGATAATATTCAACGCGCATAATGCGTTACTTTATGTTTTTTCCTTAAAATGCAAATGCCTTGCAAAATACTGTTTGAAGGAGTGGTCGGTGACAATCACAAAAAATGGTTTAAGAGAGCAACATCCCATTTAGATCTCAATTTAGGCGAGATTTAAACATTGCAACCGTAATTTGTCGGAATATAAGGTTATCATAACAAATTAAGCGTCATTTAGAAGCTGCACACCTACGATATGCACAATTTTAGCTGCAGTAAACGTCTGCATTGCCAGTTTGTACACTCGATGTTTATGCATCGCTAGGCCGAATTTCGACCGCACAAGTGGCCGCAAACGTCCAGTGTTTACTCGAGGTCTTAATAATGCATCGATTACATTTTTAATTCGTGGAACAGAGTCACGAGATTTTTACTTCTTTGGTAATTCGATACTCCACTTTGCGACTCATTGAATCAACAGTCACAATCTTAATTCAAAACCTTTTGTTCGGATATTTCAATTATGTGTATTTTTTTAAACATATCGTCCAAAAAGTATTTTGTATACTGAATCGTAATAAACATTCATACTACCGAATACCGCATGAAAATAAAGCAACTTACATTTAAATAAACGAACATTTTGCAAAATATTACGAACCTTCAAACGCATTCGAAAAGCTACCAGTAAATAAATATTGCCAACCATAAAAACAAATTGTCACTAACCTCCTTGAAAATCAACTTTAATAATAATAAAAACCAAAATAAATACAGCCAAAATATTGAAATAACGTTTGCATTATCATACAAAAGGCGTTCAAGTCATCGTGTTATTTGTTCGTGTTCCTTATTCAAACGAACGGCACGATTCCCGAACTTACGGCGATTGGACGAATATTAATAATCGTATAGTAAAGCCGCATCCACACTACCGGATTTACAAAATAAAGTATTGCACAAAAATACAACGCTTAAATATCACAATGTATGTATGTAACCCGCATCTTATGATATGATTATTTGTGACGTCAAATACCAATTTAATCGTTTCATCAGTAGATTTTGACGAAAATTACTGTGGTGATTTATTAATTTTAGAAACAGTTCGGTAATTGGTATTGTCTAACCTCTGTCTACGCCTTTACTAATGGCGCTAATGTTTTAGCGTTACGAGGCAGCGACTTTGGCATCAAACTAGCTTTGATTAGTAGCAGGTGTGTGACCCCTTCTTAAAACAACATTATTTTATTTTAAGACTTACATATAATAGGGCCAGTTTTACCACCTACGAATGAGTTCCTGTTAGTTTATTTGGTAGATAATTTCATACAAATTCTGTTCCATTTTTTAATTTATTTGTTAGATAGAGGCTTTTTCACACATTGTGACACTGGCTCTTAATATTACCTATAGATGAGCATAACATAACCCGTGCAAAGAAATGTCGTATTTAAAAGTATAAATAATACAAAAATAATATTTTTATGGCGCCTCGCTTCGATCGCTCATGTGTCGCGACTTTAAATGACTTTAGACTTATAAAAATACAGTTTATTGTGACAGTTTGATTATACAAAGCGATAATATTTGAAGAGCCAATGAAAATAAGGAAGCATTAGTGGTATTATTGAGTCTAATAATATTTTGTTTGGTTTTCATTATGGGTAGTTACGAAACGAAATTGGTTATCACAATTTTATTTTCTTCTCGGCGTTATAAAATCTTGTCATTACTTCATGCGTTATAAAAACTACGTTTATTTTTATTTAGGTAACTATAAAATACAAAATGTTCATCGACGTGCGCCCACGCACGTAGACAGATAACATACTGGATGAAATTGTAGGAAATATCAAATGAACAATGGTGTGGTGCAGAACCGACTCATTACAGGCCATTACTCTTCGATTTCATAACTTCTAGTGAGTAATGAAGGAAATCCTACATCATACCTACTCAATTTCAAGATCCTACCTACCGCAGACGCGAACAACTTATGAATAAACATAAATATAACAGGAACCGTGACGTAATGACATCGTGAGTAGCATTTCCTTTTCGGCGTTCAGCTTTCGGCATCGGAACGAACATGTTTATGATCACCGCACACTGCAGACTAATTGTCGGCCGATAGTTGCCCCGATGGTGTTGGTTGACAGATTTTTTTCATATGTTGTATTATTTTTCACTTAAAGCTATCATTCCAGGATTTAAACATAAGGCATTAAGGATTCTCGACGAGATGTCCGCAAGAAACGACCTCCTAGGGCCAAGGTCTGTCTGGGCTACGGGTTGTTCGTAAGGTTCTACCGTGGCCCTAGAGCACACAGGGACCCAGAAGGAACATAGTAGTGGCCCGATCAACTATCGACCGACTAAAAGTTTGCCGTGTGCGAGGGACCTTAGACTCCATAATTATACATGCAGTGGTGTTTAGGGGCAGGAAATGAAAATGAAAATCAGCTGTTTTGATTTTGCCGCGTATAGTTCAAACAGGTTACAGGAGGCATACATATGTATGTATTTTTCGTTTCTACTAACGATCCCGATTCTAGAAAGATATTTAAGCCCACCCTATAGGTTTTTTCTTTTCTGTCACTGTCAATCCTATTTTGTATTGGACTTAACATTTTTCTCTTGTTGTTTTTTTTTAATGTCTTTGCTACTTAACTCATTCACCTAGCAAACGGTAGTCAAAACCTTTCAACTCGACCCATAAACTCCTGGAATTTATACTCTATAAACTTCAAAGCATATTCAAGCTATCACTCCTAATGATTAATAGGTAATTACATTAATTTGTAAACTTACACTGAAAGTTTCATCGGAATTTCAAGAAACAAAGTCCCCAACGGAAAAACTTGTCAAATAAATACTTTTGTCATAAAAACTTTTTGTCACGCTTTTTAAACGACTTCCCTTAACCGTTAAAACTGTTGTGACCACGTTAATAACGTTAATGGCACAACACTCGTTAACTCTTTAACGGCTAATTATTACATCACTAAATTTCAAAAATAAGTGTTGAGATTTTTATCGTTCTATCAACGTTGTCTCTGCTCTAAGACTCTATGGTTTATTTAAAAAAGAACCGTTAAGTTGTTGATGCTTTATTTTAATTTTAGGTTATGGTCAACTAATAAAGAAAAGAATTATGAAATTGTGATATCATCATAATTACTTTAATGATTTCCTTTGCTTTGCTACTAGATTATGAGTAATTATAAAATTCTTGTTTAAGAAAATGTCTTTACTACGAAGTATAAATCACGCATCTATTCTAATATGTCTCGAACATCGATATAGGAAAGTCTAGATGGAGTGTTCAGTACAAAACGGAACGTTCATATTGACAGCATGTTTGATGCGCGTGTGAGTGCCGAAAGTGTATGATTATCGCGTCTGCATTTGTGTGCGTGTCATTCTAATATACCAGCGCAAAGTGATTACCCCCAAAATGTGGGAAAATTAAAATTTGTGCAGTTTTATTCACATTGACATAGGTGATAAAATTATCTTATAAATACAAATACAAATACAAATACAAATACAAATACAAATGCAAATATAAATATAAATATAATGACTGGATGTCACAGGATCAGTCGGAAATCTATTGAAGAAATAAACTTATGTATTATCAATAAGTATCTTACTAAATTACAATAAAATAATAATGTTGATTTCGTAATACCATTTTACAATATTAATCGCAGCATCAAAAAAGAAGGTAAAAATATTTCATACCTTGGCAATACTCAAACAATATGGAGTCCTTTTGTTGTTATTTTGCCGTCGTAATATTTTCAAAGAAATGCATAGATATCTATACATATTTATCATAAAATTTCAAACTTACCTATGAAAAGAGATGTTCGTATCCTTATGTTTTTTTGCAGTGTAGTTATTACAAAGTTTCACTACACAAACCGTCATTTTTGAATTTTTTTGTGAAAAATTTACAATGTAAACACGCGGCAAACGTCTGTCGCGTAATGGCGGCCTGTGGGTGGGGTTAAGCCAAATTGATGTCTCTGATCATAATGCATTTTGACAGCGCGTACTAGGCATCTAGACACTTCTTATATCGATGGTCTCGAATAATAATCTCGAAACCAGTAAAAGTACAATATTACGAAAAAGTTATACATTCTAGGAACATTAACATAAAAACAATTCAACATTTACCCCTGCAACACAATTGCAGCTTTTCCGTCCACGAACGACCATTTAACGTAACTAAAAAACTTTTAAAACTTATTTCCCATACAAAATGGTTGGAAACATGCAGTTTTGGCGTTCTCGTCACGTCCCCTGTCACATGGTGGCAGACAATGGGGTATAAATTACGACATTAGCACGCTATGGGACCCCATGGCAATTCACCATAGAGGTCGCGACTCCATAAGGTTTTATGTGAACCTGTACCCCGGATTATTAAAGCTATGGAGAAATAGGAATAGCATGTTTTACGTGGTACATGATTTATTAAATTTAAGTGTCCCGTCACGACTGTAACTTCTAACGGCGCTCGAGTATTAAAAGGAATTCCACTAAAAATCCTAATGTCAAATGGAAGTAGATTTTTTACCCGATCAAAAATAAAAAATCTAATTTCAAACACAAAATATCGAATTCTAAAGTTGAATTTGGAATCGTTTTATACCACAGACAATTTTCCTACGAACTACAAATGTCTTGAATTTTTATGTTCCACAACTAATAGCAGACTATAAACTTTTTGCTAGCTTAACGATAAATCAACCTAAATTAATACCTAACTACATTAAATTAGTTGGCAATGCACGTAGTCTCCATAAAAACAGTAATACAGGTCGACACGGTAACCTGGATTGCATCAAGTTATTAAAATTAATTTGTTTGCTTTACATTCATCTTATTAAGACAGATAGTACTGATTATCTTTTTATGATATAGCTGTTAATCCAACGAGATGGGAGATAACTCAAATAATTATGAGGCTTAGATTAAACTGGCTATATTATTAACGATTCGTAATTTTATTTAAATGTCTAACGAGCGTTTGAAATTATCTTGTTATTTGCACGTCTTTCTGGGTACTCCAAAATCTACAACAATATTGCTGAAAACAATAAATGTCTAATTTCGAAAGTATTATTATTTCACGTAAATACCAGAACTCGTTAAGAAGAGTGCTCGTTACCGAAATTATCTTTTATTTTAGAAACGAGGGTATCTATGTATATTGAACACGGAATTATTTAGTACCAAATCTAGAGGCAAATTCAGAAATAAATAATCCTTAATTGTGAAAACGTTTGGTATTGAACTAAATTACTAATTTTCATTACCAATGCTTTATCTTTTAATTTAAGGCCATTTTGTATTGTAATACCGTATCCGTAAACGGGTATTAAATTCTCATTAGTACCATCCTAGGCTAAGTTATATATATACAATGAAAACTTTTTTCTCGTGGCCTAAGTAAACGCCGCACGAGTCGATATAGTCATAAGGTTAAGCAACACCTGGTGCGGTCGGTACGTGGTTGGGTGACCATCTTCATATGATGAGTTCCTTCTTGTTTCAGAAGGCAAGCTAAATTGGTGCCTCTCGGTTGTCATCTAGGCTAAAATTATGTATTTAATTTCAAAACACCGATTTTAAAATTAACGACACAATAAATTAAATATCGAACTATAAAATTGTTTCTGCTCTAATTGACGACAGATGTCATTACTCATAAGTAAAAAATAAAAATGCAAATACCTATGGCTACTTTCCTCACATGGCTCGATAGAGACATAAAAATGTATGAATTCCCTCTGATTTATTTGCGCTTCCTTTTACGATTTTAATGGCTGAAAAGATATATCGGAACTGTTCGGTAGTAAGTTTTTATTAGTATTTGAGCTTTAGCGACATTTTATATCGCTTTCTCCACTTTTAAAGGTGATTTATTTATGCCAGGTGATATGTTGTAAATGAAAGGGGAGCCGCGTAATGCATGCCTAATTGAGTTCTATAAGAGTTCTTTACGGGACATGTACGTGCTTGTCAATTGGATCAAATGTCTTATTACAATAAATCGAACTTCGTGACATTGAATATTATAAATAGCTTGTAATGTAATAATAAAGTCGGTTCAAACAAATTCGGTTCCATTTTTTAATTTATTCGGTAGATAGTAGCTATTCGGACATCCTGGAACGGGCTTTAAGACTAAAATATACGCATTGAATAGATAACAGAACCTAATTCTTTTTTTGAAAATCTGTTTAAAATCATGGCTGAAGTAACTTACTGGCGTTTTATTGGTAGTTTTTAATTAAATTATATATCTAGTAAACCATGTACAGACGCCAGCACATCAAGCTACTACATTAAAATACCTTAATAGATTTTCAAGTTTATCGCTGAAGCATACGGTTCAAAGCTGATTGGGAAAATTTGTCAGATTCGGGTCTGAATTTTACATTTCCTGAGATACCGCGAGGATGTCAGTGACAAGTTTCAATTTAAGTTATAGGTACCTACGTTATTAAAACCACTTAAATAAACTATTCACGATTTCATAGAAATTATCTTCTAATATTACCTGATGGAATTAAACGTTGCATCCGATCGTAAAAGTGACAAGAACATCACTATTTTGAAATAATCCGACATTTAAGTAGCATTTAGTATTAATTAAATTTAATAATTTAACCAGTAATAAATATAGTACTGGGCTACTGTGCGTGGGCTATATTAATATAATTTATTAATAAATGAAGTGTGTTATTTAATTACGGTTCACGACACCAATTTGTAATATCATTGCTTGACGTCGGCACATTTGTAACGCGAATGGGCGTACAATGTCTGTTAGTTATGGTTTAGGTGTTGCCATGAGAAATTATTATATTACATTTTGACAGGTACAGTAGAGTAAGTAACTTTATCGCGTATTTTTTTAAGAATAAAGTTAATTTTTCTAAATTAATTTATCATAAATATTTTTTTCAAAAATGTGAAGGCAAGACACTAAGGGCAAGTTTCACCGGTTACTGATAAATTCCAGATAGTTTATCTGGCAGATAATTTCATACAAATTCAATTCCATTTTTTTATTTATCTGGTAGATAATGGCTATCCGTAACCGGTGAAACTGGCTGTAAATATGAAAAAAAAAAGCACACAACATTATATTCACACTTAACTTTAATATCGTTTAAAAAAGAATGCTTCCAATACAAATCAATTTAAAATATGTATACCATTGTAACAAATGACATTTCCTAGAGAGACGTAACCGCTTGCAGAGCTAGTTTCGTTTGCGGAGGCGTCAGAGGTCAACAGAGGTCAGATATCTGATATGATTTATAAGTTGTAATTAGAACATAGACTTTACCTACTGATAACCGGTAATAGTTTCGCAAATAGGTTACTGATAGTTATTATTAGTGATTAACTACCTATGCGTAAATATACGCGAATAGATGCTCATGTGTTCTGTGACCCTGGTGGTGGGTGGTCTTTTTGAAGCCATTTGTCAGTGCTCGAAGGAATTAAAGACGTCATTAAAAGTTGGATTTAAAAATAATAGAGATTAATATTGTTTAAGAATGAAAAAAGTTTTATATGGAAGGATATGTGACTAGATTATGTACATGTTTTAAGGGTAGAATATCACCTTTAAGAGCTACATTTAGAACCTCATCTTTCATAGTGTTATTACTAAAAGGTTTTTTTGATTTTGCCCCAAGACTAGTTCAAGAATTAGCGATGAGATCCTTCCTTTCCACGTTAAAGCATTGGTACCTGCTACATAAAATCCTAATATCGTCAATTCACGAATACCGATTAAGTAAATGCACTCCATCTATTTAAAACGTAACTTAACGTAATCAGGAAACAGTAAAACCGTTTTGCTGTAACAGTATATACTAAAGTTATTTACTCATGGCAACATTTTGCGGCTCGGCCCACCGCTAACGTATCATGGTTTAATTAATTACAGTAACGACCGATTTATTTCAAAACTAGCACAAAATATAGAGCATTAAGTAGGACGGTGGTATAAAATAATCGGGTCTGCATGTCCTTGTGGCTTTTAAAATTAGATCAATGAGAAATTTTATTACAAAAACTAGGTTCAATGATGTCAGAATGTATTTGATCATAAAGAACGCCTTGAGCTCCTTTTGTTTTCTAAATAAACAAAAAAGAACGTAAATTCAAATTTGAATTCTTTTGTGCCTGACTGCGAACTCGACTTTATCATAATTTAAAGTAATTCGATTCTTTTATCAAAATTTGCATTCAAACAAAAGCAATTGAAGTCTTGACGTTCCGTTACGCTTTTGTGTCGTGAAAACAGTTTTGTTGTAAACATCAGGTTCTGTTGAGTAAGAGCGCATAACTAGAGAAAGCTTGCAGGCATCGCCTACGTTCCTACAACAATAACTAGTTTCCCTTAGCCTAACAAGTTGTGGGATAAGATGGTGACATGGGTAACTATGTTCTTGCCTATTATAATCTGAAAGTTACTAAATCTAAGTAAAGGCATACCAGTTTTCTAGAGAACTTTAGATCTAGAACGTTTAGTAAACACACTACAATTACATAGGCAGACCTGGCGATCTCATATTTAATTATACAAATTTTGAGTACTTAGTATATCCTAAACATCATACTATTCATCACTTCATCCATCCATTTATCTAGACCTGCCTACAGCATGTTTATCAAATAAACTGATAACAAAATCTTGATCGACACATAACAAAAGGAATTCTAGAATGTTCATTCAAATTCTCGATCGTCAATCGTTCTCACACCCATAAACGGAGTGTCAAGCTGTATCGTTGACGATATCACTCCATCTGACAGACGACCTTTACCACCAAGATTATTGTCAATACAATAAAATATATATGGAAATAACTACACTATGCACTGACAATAATTCTCCTTACTACATAAATAAAAAGATTATAATCTAACAACGTGGAAATTGACTCCACATCCTGCGATATAAAACCCTGTGGTAACAACTTGACTTAATTAATAAAATCGCATTTAAATCGGTACGGTACACAATAAATATTTGACGTGATTGGATTGAAAAACGCATCCGAAGTAAAGTCGAGAAGGATAGCATTAAACCAATGTTTAGGAAATAAACATTTAGAAAGGAACAAATATGCATGGAACTACATACTATAAAATTATGTTTACATTTTTTTTGGGTTCCACCCCTAAGAGTAGAACGGGTCTCTATCACTAAGACTTCTTACTCCAACGGTCTGTCTTTAGGCTGTATTTCATGAAACGCGATGGTTAATTCAACATTTCACAGATTATGTATTTCATACCAGCAAATACTAAAAACTAGAATAATTAAATACATATGTTTTGGCAAATATTTACCTATATTTTTAGGAATAATATGTATTAAAATTAAATTTAGGTATGTTTATGGGGGTCTACCATAACAACAGACATTATTTTTATATTTTTTCAAGATGAAGGAACGGGAGTCGGGATCCTATGTATACGAATGCCACTTGGATGTTTTTTTTAACTTTACATTTAAAACTTGTTTACAAAGTACTGGCCGCACAAGAAGCTACCAAACGTCAGCGATTAAATAATAATGAATTAATTAAACGCCGTGATGAGATTGTAATCGCAACATGTCATTTAGCAAAACATATAGCGACATTAGCTCGAGGGAATAGCCGTGACAGATCGCTTGGCTCAGCGCCAATCGATGCTTGTAACACGACGCTCACCTAATCCGACTTGTGCACGGAAATTAAATTTTTGAGGAACAATACTGGAGCCGTGGACAGCGCTAAATTGAAACGTTTGCCTGTTGACCGTGGACCGTGTTCCTTGTAGACGTGTTTTGAAACTTCAGTTCACGTTATTTCTGCGACGTAGTAGCTCAAAAACTGTATATACTAAACAAAAGTCTAAGTCAAAATCGTTTATTGAAAGTAGGCTACTTAACGCCTGCACTTATCATGTCCGAAAATAAAAGCTGACAGCACCTCCAAAAACCCTTTCAATAGGACTAAGTGTTATGGCTTTATAGAAGAAGCCGTGATGAACAAGCTTCCAATTTAATTATTTGATTATCCCCAGCATTACTGCATGGCTCATGGGATCTAGTCACGCACCTGGATAAAAATTAACCTAAAGCCTTCTTTAATAAATGATTCTAATATTGAAAGACCGGAACAGTAGTTCCTGAGATTAACCCATTCAATCAAATATAACTCCGGAGCTTTACAGTAAACAGTACGGATTGAGAGTTATCTACACTGACGCCAATCCAACCAAGTTCTAAGACTTGCAATATACTGTTTTTAAATGTTCAATAAATGCTTATTAATATAATTAAAGACAATGAAACATAAGTCATCTCTTCACATAACACCGTATATTATGAACTGTTTAACCGATCATTAATTCAACGCGTGCATTGCTAATAAATTAGAACTGCCATATAAATTATTAATGCTCATACCTGCATTGTTCTATTCCTAGATACGAAGAAGTCGGTTAAAACGAATTTAGTATTCGCACGAAGCTAAGCGTGTGACTCTTAAAAGTCAAAGTCTATGCGCGCTGTCAAGAGTTTTATAAGCGTCATCACGCAACGCATTGTTCTGAATTAAAAGAAAACGTTTTCTTTAAATTAAAACCTTATTTATAGTAACTGTCGCGGAGCACAAAAACGTTGAAAAGGGAGAGTGCTTCGTGAAATATTACTTCGTCAGCGGACTGCGAGGGAGTCCCGTTTTGACATGTAATGAAAGAAAAAATACACGCGCAAGCCTTTGTACAGTCGCCACTTTCATTTCGACGAAATTAACTTTTGGATGCTCTGCACTTGTTAAAAAGTACTGTGGAAACTCGATGGCGAGGCTGTCAGGCGGGACATTACATTTTCAGTATTAAGTACGAGTTTCGTGAACGTAGGTAAGTGTCTAATTTCGTACACACTGTTTTATTACGAAAATCTAGGTGTTAATATATTTTACTCGTACATTGAAAAGGTTGAACTAAATGAAAGTTCTTTGTTCAAAGTGATAACAGTGTGACTTCTAACAATAGAAGAAAATCCCAAGAAGTCCGAATGGTCTTTCGCAAATAAAATTAAATTGAAAAAAGCGGACAAGCACAGGGGACTGACTCTTACGAAATTTTCCAATTTCTCTGATTTTCACTTCATAAAGCAGAATAGATGCTTCAGCATTGTTAGAAACACCAATTTATTTTACAAAATAATTCATTTGCTAGGATAAATTCACAAAGCGTTGATCCCTCGTCATTTGAGAAACATTGCAGAGGAATGGGATTGTGGATAGATCTCTCGGTCGCAAGCGTAGTAATAAGATTTTCAATGTGAATTTCTGTCTAAATGAACTCGGTCATATTGACACGCCAATATTTATGTTTGTCAAACCGTTGTTAATTAAATTCTGATGGGTACATAATTTGTTTGTGTTATTACTTCATATGACAAAACATATTCATAAAAAAAACAATTGATTTTTATCTGAGTACACTGACATATTGGAATATATATTGTACATGTGTGCAAATTAGCAAACGAAAGAGCGTGGAACATAATTTTGTTTTTAGAACACGCATTTCGAATGTTTTAAATTTAAACGCGGAAAGTTGACCTTAACGAAACATCGACACAAATTCCAGCAAAGAGAAAAAAATCACAGCACTCGATCAAGTGAGCAAAGAGTATTTTTGCAAATACTACGATAAGCAGGAACCATTGATCACTCAGTTGCATAAAGACTCGTTGCTAAGTTGATTCAGCTTTGCTTGCCGTGCGAATGTCGATATTAGAAATATTCGAACTTTTATTTGAACAACGAACATGTGTCTATGGCATAAAGTGGTAAAAAATTATATTTTTAGCTAATATTCTACCTAGTTTGCTAAGAGTCAATATTGAAGTAATGTGATTTATAAATATTTGAATTACCTGATTCGAATAGCCTTGATTTTAGTGAAATTCGAATCTACATATGTATGTTCACATTTACGGTGACCATTTAAAGTTGATTAAATTTTTGCGGGATCAATTTATTACGCTATTTTTTCTTCAAAACAGGCACCTAATCAACACCTCAAAACGCATAAAGCAAAGCACTTGAGCGTAAAATGAAGCGACGTGAAAGTTAACCCTTAATTTTCCATTTGAAAACGAGAAAAAAAATCACTCAGCCCTTCGCGTGATATACAAAAAACCGTTTTTTATATACAGGGTGAATACAAAGCGGGTAAGTCAGCTGATGAAATCGTCGTCCAAACAAGCGGTCGGAGGATCCTGAATAATTTACACAGAGAAAAAGAATGCTCCCCTCCCCTGTTTACGTTCTCTTGTTGATTTTCCATGGGGGCTTCTAAAACGGCCTCTGAAATACACATCTCTCTTTCAAACATACGCATTAAAAGCGAGAGAGGAAATATTTGTTGTGTATCGAGCCTGGATTGAAACGATTTGAAATTTTGGCGGAGTGAAGCAACGTTTAGATAGGCGCAGGGGAATAAAACGAATGCAGATTTAAATGAAGATTTATATACAACAATATTTCCTGGTGAATAATTTAAATGTCAAAATCGATGGAGCTTTTTAAACTGTTTCTGTGACGGTCGTGTTACGTAATGGACAATACTGTATTGATAATATTCGGTTTAAAATAAGTGAACGGCTTAAATTTTACTAAGGATAAACTCGATATTGAAACCAATAATACCTGAGGGGTTTAAGCAATATTCCCAAAGTATACTGTACAAAAGTTTCAAGTTAATATTTATAATAAATATGACCTATTCGGGCTTCATCTAACTAATATAGAATGCCTTAGGGGAGATCGCTATCAGTTTACTAAAACACGAACTTTAAACACCTAGTTTATTTCGAATTACACAAGTTGGACATAAATTCATAATACATATAGGTACCTACATTTTATATTAGTCACGGGAAATGTTCCGAGAACTTAATCTGACAAGCGTAAAAACGTCGTAAATATTGAAAATACAAAACCTATGTGCCCACACGACTCCTACGCAAGCTATGCACGGTTCTGAGAATGCGCGAATTTAACATTATCTGCGTATACGCATAATAATGTCCGCTTTGAAGCGAACAAAGCCTGAATGCATGGTTGACGTTATGCACCGTTATTGATTATGAGAGCCTATTGTCTGATAGTAGATTAATGTCAATCTGTCAGATAACGCGGCGAACAGATGAATTAAATTAATAATTTAAACGTTGATTTTTGGACTGATAAAGTAAATCCTTTTACGTTTATATTTGAAATACACCATGTATATTCTTCACATTTTGAATATCCTTTTTGCAAAGTAAATATACTGCATGAAGGGCTAAAGAGAAAATAAAATCCGACGAGTCCGGCAATCAGGCGGGCTCGGTGCTTATTAGAGAAAACCTACACATTTCGTTGCGGGGATTATAATATTTTTTAAAGGCGGACATAAGAGAAAGGTATAAAATTTTAGAGTACAGTTTCTTTAATAAGTTTGGGCCGACATAAAAATTGTGGTTGTCTTTAATTAAACGAAAGCTTACGCCAGGAAGGGATCTAGACGATAAAAAATAATGCGCACCAAATCGAAATTGCAATTTTATTCCGTTTAGGATTTTAAGGATAAATATTATTGCCCCCTATGCCCCTAACACTTGTCTCATTTCCCTGTCGTCTCATCATTCCCCTGGAACTTTACAAGCGTCTCATTTTTCCGATTTTACACAAGCACAATGGGCGTTCTCCTTAATTTAACCTTTTGGAACGCATGTATGGTTCCCAGAACGGCATGTAAACGTTTCTCCTCGTTCCGTTTCGATTTTACGAGTCAAGTACGAGTTTTAGAATTGCTTTTATGGCTTTTTTCGAAGTACCCTGCCTATTTCTGAATTATTAAATTGAACACTGTATACAGCTGTATCGCGAAAATATAAAACTATATCTTCTTATGCTGGGTTGTTTATTCATTAATAGGATTTTGGCAGGGGAATTTTCGTAGGAGGGTTTATAGCCTCGAGATCTTCTACGCTGTGTAAAGGTCTAGATTTATGAAACAGCGGGAGGTAGTAGTAAGTTTGATATTAACGCCATATTTCCCAGCGCTTACCTGCTTTAAATATAACGTCTACCTACCTCTAAGCTGCCAAGAAAACTCTCGTACTTACCTGTAAACAAAAAGGAATACACATTTAATAAAGAGAATGATACAAATCTTAATGTTCCCAAAACGTGGTGAACTTGCAACAAAGTGGACTAAAGTGACCGTATCTACGTCTACGGTAAGAATTTTCGTCCCCTTATCAAGGTAGAGTACACAAACAGTACTCCATTAATTTTCGACGATATTATCCAACATAAATTTATATTCAGACGTATAATTAGCTGCCCACGCGCAAAGGAAAAAGCGTACAGAATTTCACAATCCCGACCGCCCACACTCCGCCCGAGCCTTTAAAATACGCGGAGTATTTACACGAAAACGGACTTTTCTAAGATTAAAATGTTGTCGGATTTGCATTGAGGCGATAAGAGTATAATGAGCCGGGCGGTTGCCGGCGCCAATAGATCACGGTAGACGGCGCCACTGAGACGCGCTTGCGCAAGCACAGCACGCACACTTCGCACTCCATCATAGATTAGATCGCTGAGATACGACGACGATTTGACTTCACTTCTGACTCTCGTCGCGGACGGACGTGTCGCGCTGCGCTCCCGCTCGTCTCGACGTCAGTTATTCTGTGTTGCGCTCGCCGTAACACGCCAGTGGTCGCTCTGCCGACTACAACCCTTAATCAAAAGCTGCCTTTTTCAAGGCGGTGGCTGATTGCTGTTTCGATTGTCTAACGTTACACGAGCTAACCACTCGGTGTTTGGCCCCATCTGGGTAAAATCCACAGTTTCGTGGTTCTCGGTTGAAACCTTACGGTGTCAACGAAGCCGAGAGGGTGTTGACCCAAATACACCCGCTGACCCCCTTCAGGGCGAAGCAGTCAATTGGACGGGAGCTCGGAAGTCGGCCTTGGGGGATCTCCTAGTCGTGCCTTGTCTCTGGTTTCCTTCCACAGCTACACACCTGGTGTCGGTTGGGCGTGTCTACACCCTTCGCACTAGACCTGGCTAGGGCCCGTTCGCACAATAAGACTGGCGAACGGTTACAAGCTTAGGGCTCACCAATAGGCACTCACCTCCCTGCCTACACCCGGCAGGGAGGGTTACACACCCCCGGGCCCATCCACCCGGGGTGATAGGGCATTAGGTTCCCTCCCTCATTCGTCTTGTCCAAAGTGGTCCAAATTCCCCCGGGAAAATGGCCTGCCAAGGTCAGGACGACCTCGAAAACCTCGAGGAGCTCCTATCGAGACCCGCAATCCGTGCGTTATTTCTTGAGTTTTTACGCTCAAAAGGGCTGGTTTCGACCACCAAGCCGTCCGATTCCGAGAAAGTGCCTACCGCAGGTAGCGCACCCCACGATAAGCCTTACTCGAGTAAGGACCCCCGCATTGTGCGCAACACAATGCCAGGTAATCCGCGTACCGCGAACCCTATTGTTGTCGAACCGACAACAAAGCCCGTCCCGCCGCATTCCACGAAATCGGCTGTTGCCCCCGCAACAACACCTGTCCCGGTAACAAAGGCCGAGACACAGCTGCGCCCCGCAGCTGCGGCCTCTGTTGCCGGGCCGAGTGTTCCGAGAACAACAGCTGCCTCGAACGCGTCGACCGCCGCAATTGAAACTTTTACCGACGCGATGGACACCACGTCCTCGCGTTCCGCCTCCCCGTCATCTCTTGTTGAGGACGCTCAGTCGTCCCTATATGAACCCTCTTCCTCCGAGGACGACTTCACCCTCGTCCAAGGTAGGAAAAGGAGGAAGGGCAAAAGCGGCGCCAAGGCCCGCAAAACCGTCGCCCTAGAGGCTCCCCCAGTAGCCCAACCCAACCCCGACTCGCCTGCCTCCCCGGACGCCGAGCCGCCAGCCTCCCCGGCCCCCTCCCCCGTCCCTATACCCCTGACCCAGGTCGCCGCTTTAGGGGCCGCTCCACCTAGGAGCGCTCCGCCGGCTTACAAGGCCAAAGAAATTCCGCCTGTCTATCTTCAAGACAAGGCTCTTTGGCTCGCCGTTTCTTCAATGTGCAACGAAAAGCACATTAATATCAAAAAGGCTAAACCGATCGAGAATGCGATACGTATCACATTCTACACCCCTAACGATTACAGAGCGACCATAAAGCTCTTACGTGAAAGGAACATCTCGTTCCACACGTACTGCCTCCCCGACGAGAAACCCCTCAGAGTCGTCATCAGACGCATCCCGAGGGAAATCCCGACCGAGGACATCTTAAATGACCTCATTGCCCAGAACGTCCCCGCCACGCACGTGCACAGAATGCACCGCTCCCGCGGCGGCGCTGCATACGACATGGTATTAGTAGTTTGCGAACCGACAAACGAAAAACACCACCCTATCTTCGGCATTCGCACAGTGTGCGCCCTCTCGGGAATCTCAATAGAGAAACCCTTGAGGACGGGCATTGTGTCGCAATGCCATCGTTGCCAACTGTGGGGTCACTCGCAGAGCAACTGTTACGCCCACCCCAGATGTGTCAAGTGCCTAGGTGACCATGGCACATCTGACTGCCCTCGTCCCAAAGACCGCACGCTATGCACGGAACCCCCGAGCTGCGTTATTTGCGGCCAATCCGGCCACCCGGCCAACTACAGAGGATGCCCCAAGGCACCCAAGATTTCTCCCAAGCTGGCCAAGCGTGCAAGCGCCCGCCAGCAAAGGGAAAGCCCCTCAGTCAGGCTCCCATCTGCCCAACTTCCACCGAGGCTCAGCCCTCAGCGTCCTACCCCCTGGAGCGTTCTCAACACGCAGAGAGCCTTCCCAGCCCTGCGGCCGACACAGGCCCAAGCCACGCCCGCCGCGATCCCACCTCTAATGCAGGCCCCGTTACCGCCCACCGCCGCGCCTTCTACGGCCCCCGCAGCCGTAAAGCCCGTTGTGGCTTCTCGCATCGCGACCACTCCCACGTTCAGTCCCGCAGCGTTACAGGCAATGAACGTGATCGGAAGCACTCTCAGCGTGTTCGAGAGTGACCGAGCACAACAAATGTCGAACGCGATCATCGCCACCGAAGGCAACCTGTTGAAACTCTTGCAAGTATTGCAGGAATACGCAGACGTTGCTCAATCCGTCCAGAATCTTCCCCACTTCAAAAAATAATTATGGATAGTACACCCGGTACAATTAAACCCCGCTCCTTTAGGCTTGGCTTTTTTAATGCCAACGGCATGCTCGGCCAACGCGACGAGATTGCCGCCTTCCTTAGAGATCATCGGATAGATATTCTTCTCGTACAAGAGACCTTCCTTAAACCTCACAATCGCAGCCCGAAAGTTGCAAATTATAACATCGTTAGGAATGACAGAACGGTCCGTCATAAGGGCGGCACGCTCATTTACTATAGGAAATCCCTACACTGCGTAGAGGTCACTCCCCCCGACCTGTCCCTATTAGAAGTCTCTGCATGTCGCCTAGGCATGACAGGGCACAACTCGATCACTGTCGTCTCGGCATACTGCCCTCCCTCGTCCCCCGTAGACAAAATCCTCCTCACTAACGACTTCAGCGCTCTCATGAGCCTGAGTGACTCAGTGATAGTCGCCGGCGACCTCAATGCCAAACATCCCGCCTGGAACAGTAACACCGCCTCTACCAGAGGAAGGCTGCTGCACAATCTAGGCGATACCCTTCACTTCGACGTCGTCGCCCCGATGCAACCCACCCACTTCCCGCTCATCCTTGACCACCTTCCTGACGTCCTCGACGTGGCGCTCCTAAAGAATGTAAACTTACGTCTACACTCAATAGAGGCGCTACACGAGCTCGACTCCGATCACAGACCGGTCCTGATGGAACTAGCTTCCCGCTTGGGCCCTCTCGACCCGGACCGTCCCCCTCCCACCAAGACAGTGACGGACTGGAGAATGCTAGGCGAAAGCTTAAAATCTCCATCCGCTCACCTCGATTCCATCCCCGACGCAATCGACTCGGTCACTGACATGACGGGCGCGATCGGTTCGTTCACCGAGCACGTACAATCCGCCGTGGACAAATGTTCACGAACAGTTGAGGCGCTGAACTTTCATCGCTTCAAACTGCCGGAAGATGTGCGCGCCCTGGTGACCGAAAAGAACGCGGCCGTCCGTGCCTACAGTGTCTTTCCCTGCGACGCTAACAGATCTCACATGCGTAACTTGCAGCGTGCTGTAAAGGAACGTATTCGTGGGATGCGTGAAACGCGCTGGGACAAGACGCTGAGTGAACTCGAGCCGACGCATCAAGCCTTCTGGAAACTTCAAAAGATTCTCAAATCCGATGAAGTGGCCTCCACCCCTCCCATTTCCCGCCCCGACCAAACCCTCGCCTTCGAGAACGACGAGAAAGCAGAATGCCTAGCAGACAGTCTCGAGACTCAATGCTCTCCCAGCACCCAGCCGATCGACCGTGCGCACCTCCTAAAGGTCGACGCCGAAGTCGAACGTAGGTCCTCCCTCCCGCCCGAAGAAGACCCCGATGATCCCATCCCTCCCGTCTCCCCGGACGAAGTGGTGGAGATCATCAAGACTCTCAAGCCCCGCAAAGCCCCGGGCCCCGATAAAATCACCAACAGGGTGTACAAAATTCTCCCCGCTTCCCTCATTATGCTCATGACCGCAATCTTCAATTGCGCCATGAAACATAACCTATTCCCCCAGGAATGGAAAGAGGCAACCGTCATCGGCATTCCCAAGCCCGGTAAACCCAAGTCGGAGCCCGCCAGTTACCGACCCATCAGCTTACTCAACGTGTTCGGAAAGATCTACGAGAGGCTTATTTATAAGCGCCTCAAGGGTTTCGCCGAATCACGCAGACTTATTCCCGATGAGCAGTTCGGCTTTCGAGCCCATCACTCCTGCATCCAACAAGTACACCGCATCGTGGAAGACGTAAGCTACGGGTTCCAACGCGGGCGTCTCACCGGTATGATTTCATTCGACATAGCGAAAGCATTCGATAAAGTCTGGCACAACGGCTTGATTTACAAGCTGTACAAACTCGGCGTGCCAGAACGTCTCGTCGTCATCTTGCGAGACTTTTTATTGAATCGCACGTTTCGCTATCGCGTAGACGGCGTCCTCTCCTCGCCCCACCCGATACGTGCCGGAGTCCCTCAAGGCTCCGTACTTTCACCGCTCCTCTTCACGCTGTACACTAGCGACATTCCCAAGAGCAAGATTGTCAAGATTGCCCTGTTCGCCGATGACACGGCAATCTACTACACCGGCGTCAACCCGGAATCCATTTCTCAATCGCTTCAGACCTATGCCAACACCCTAGGTGACTGGTCTAGGAAATGGAGAATTGAAATTCATCCCGACAAAAGTCAGGCCGTACTCTTTTCGAGTCCGCACCGTCGACTGCCCCCCCGTCCCCCGTCCATCTCCATGTTTGGCAAGCCGATTCCTTGGAAGGAGCATGCCAAATACCTCGGAATAACCCTCGACCAACGGCTCACCTTCGCCGCTCACATCCGGGAGGTCCGCAACAAAGCGGCCTTCGTGTGCGGCCGTTTGCATTGCATGCTCAATAAAAAGAGCAAACTGTCCCTCAAATGCAAGTCTCTCCTCTACAAGACTTGCATACGCCCCATCATGACCTACGGCTGCCCTCTGTTCGCACACGCCAAGCCGCGTCTAATCCATAGATTACAGACCCTCCAAAATCGTACTCTACGAAAAATCACGGATGCTCCCTACTACGTCCGAAACGAGACTCTCCACGTAGATCTCAAAATCCCCACATTAGGTCAGTTTATGAAGCGTGCCTCCATACGTCACTTTGATCGCGGCGAAAAACACTGCAACCCACTCGTAGTGTCAGCCGCGAAATACACCCCGTCCCAGATTAGTAAGGTACGCCGTCCCAGGCACACCCTCCTCATTCCCGATGATCCCATTACCCTCCTCCAAGAGAGTAGTAAGAGCACAAGCACACTACACAAACCGCGTTCGTACAAACCTCGCCGCCGAGGTCCGTCGCGACAGTCCGATAATAACGACTCTTGTCCTCCCGTCCCTAGCACATCGAGCCAGCCCGCGAGCTGAGCCAGTAGCTTAAAAAAAAAAGTCCGTAATAATAATTACATTCAGATCCAGCCCGTCCCTTTGCTGTCCTCCCCCCAACGACGCCCTGAGCCGAGGTCCTAACCCCACAGGGGGTGCCCTCAGCGCTGTCGTTTAGTTTTAAGTTCTATATAAGCCCCTGGCTGGAGGCCTAAATAATAAATTTTAGGACCCACAGGGAAGCCCGGTTAAGCAGTACACGGCCTCCTAGGCTGAACTGCAAGAGGTCATATCAAAAAAAAAAAAAAAAAAACGACGACGATTTGCAAAAATGCTAAAAATTACATATAATTAAAATATTTGATGAAATTCATATAAAAAAATCTTGAATAACGATCGTATGCCAATTGTATTGAACATAAATATGTATTAAGCAGGATTTGATGACACGCTATTAATCTCTCGATCTCCGGATTAAGCGCAAATTAATTATGTATTTACATTATTAAAAGAGTATATGGGCAGTTGCCAACGAAAGGTTTGAAAAAAGAACCTTTTTTTATGTCATGCCATTCCAATTAACTACACTGAGTTAATCTTTAAATCCGATTCTGAAGCTGAAATTGTCCGGCAACAGCATGTTCATAATAAATGGATTTAAGAAAGTTTTCCAAGCTTATCCTTACTAAAATTATATTAGCGAAAGTAACTCTGTCACGCTTTCACGCCAAAACTACTCAACCGATTTAATAAAATTTGGTAGAAGTATAGTCTACAGTCTGAGAAAGGACATAGGATACATTTTATCCAGGAATCAAGAACCGCGGGAAATAGCTAGTTCAAAACAAAGATCCAAGTAATACAGAATTTCTGTTCCGTACAAGGAATAATTTGATTAATTTATTTTAAGACGTGCGTATCTGATAATTGTTTAATCTATGTTATTCAACGAGCCTATCTTCAGAGCTTTACGAGGCATGCCTATTAATCGGCTTCTATTAGCCGATAGCCAGCTCTTTGATAGACTGACGACCAGCTCACCGTCGAACTCACACGCACGTCACTGAATTAGGTAATTACTGCGGTTAAATAACCGCTAATGTACAGCACATCAAGCTACTACAATCAGATATATATCCTTAATAGATTTTCGACTTTATGGCTGAAGGATATGGTTCAAAGTTGATTGGGAAATTTTGACAGTTTCGGTAGCTTGATGTGTTGGCGTCTGTACCTATGTAGCTATGTTCTTTTCCTAAATAAGTGAAGGGAATTTCAATTAACAAGATATGTGGGGTTTAAGCTTACTGGTATCGCTAATATCGGATTAAATTGCGACTAAAAGATGGACAGGACTTGTATGTTAAGAGCATGGCTTAGTATAGTTAATTAATTTATAACATACATTTGCGTAGGTACTGGATTTGGGCATTCGAAGGATATCTTTCAGACGAAGTGGTCGAATCTAATTCTAAAAATGTTCATAGAATTTTAGATGTTGAACATTTACATTTTCTAACTATACGAAGAAAGAAAAGTTCCTTTCATTATGATCACTTTTTCAAAAGATTGTCCCCTCTCAACTGCCATAAAGTCATAAAATTTATTTAATAGTAATAATCAGTCTTTTTTCGTAACTGTTGATCGACAGAAATGGACTTGCAACCTTAACCTGACTTGAGAAGCTGCAAAAGTTTGTGGCTTCGTTTAAACTAAGCAATACTTGCTAATCATAATCAGCCCTTAGCTGTTTTAAGACGGCTCTTGTCTCGCGCTCTTGGATCGCACTTACGTACTAACCCGATGTATCTCGACTCGTATTGATTGAAACAATTACTGGTAGCTAAAACAAAACACTTTATTTTCTATCAAAATTAACAGCTTTTTCGCCTGTCCCCTGCCCATATGCGCTGAAATTGAGTCATAAATATATAGCTTCCCAATTTTCCCATACTTATGCAACCGTCTTACCGTATTCGTGGTAACTCACGATTCCATTTTACAATAGCTCATATTACCAAGGCCGTATAAAGACCGAAAGCAATTAGGTTCAAAATAGCTGGTGTAGCAAGAAGGTTGGTAGCTAATAAGATCTATAAAGGCAGACGCCTGGATGCACTAAAATAAAGTTAACTGCTCATAAAATGCTGGCTGGTACGGCCATGTTTGAATCGAGAACACATTAGACAAATATAATGGTTCTTTTCGGCCAGTGTCAGTAGAAACATATCTGCTCGTCACCATTCAAGACATTTAATTTCTTGTCATTTCATTAGCTTAAATAAATTAAATCTATAGGTACTAATATTATAAAGCAGAAGAGTTTGTTTGGTTGGACGCGCTAATCTCAGGAGCTACTAGTTCTATTTGAAAACATCTCTCATTGTTAGATAGCCCTTTTATTAAGAAAGTCTATAGGCTACTTTTTATAAGGGTGCGCGGAATTGTTCCTACGGGACTCGGGTGAAACCGCTGGCGGAGGCTAACGCAATCATAAATTTTCAAGCCTTGAAAACGGAAAATGCCATCTTCCATTACAAGGCTCCCATGATAGATTCTTATCCTAATTCGCAGTTGGTCTCCGAAATGGCTTCTGGTTTTTTAACAGCATGGTCAAGTGGCCTCGCAAAACCCAGTTCAGTTGTTTTATGGCCAAGATTATGCGTTTATGTTGATTTGTGCAAATCATAGGAATATTTGAGTGAGGCGGGGCGCCGGTGTTGTCGTGGGCGAAGAACCATGAAGCCCTGACCTACTAGAGACAGGCAATAAAACCTAATTTAACATACCACTCGATATAATTCAAATATATTTATCATACTCATAATTTTGGGGAAACTACATATATCTTTCTTACCCATGCATAAAGTAAAAACTTTTTCATAAATTATGACACAAAGCATAAACAGTGTAGAAATATTTTTTTGTACGTCAACTAAATATTTCTTGAGTCTGAAGTGAAAATCCCGATTCTATTTTTAAATAAATTATTATGTTAATATTTTACAATAACTGGGGCAGATTTAAAGAGAGAACGTTACGTTCTTTATGAGGTTTATGTACTCAATGGTACAAAGGGAAATAAATCTATGATTGAAATAAGTAAACAGAAAATTAGGTGAATTTTTTATATTTGTCTAGTATAGGAAGTTGGTTTCTTGATACAGAATCATGATGATTAAGGAGGGCCTTATAACATAAACTTTATTTGAAGAGGCTATTACTGTTATTAGCATAGTAAATTTTGTTTAATAAACCTTCATCAATTCACTTCAATACCGTCCCAGCAACATAGTACCAAACTACATTATGGCGCCGATAAATCAGCAATAAATAAAGCCGACGACACACTTAGCGCTAAACTCGTCTATTCCAAAGTTCGCATCACGAAAACACGAGCGCACCTTAACACTATAAATCACAATCGTTGTCCAGTTTAATTACCAGTCAGGCTTTATCTAGGATTCGACATTCATAGCATATCGTAGGGATTGTCGCACCCACGAGTATCTATACTCCTTGGTTGGCGCCAGTGCCACGTGGGCGACTGAGTGAAAGGAATTGGTGGTATTTATAGAAAAACCTGTGGCCGGTGTTTAGTGCACCTGCTGATTTGCTTACTCTGTGTTGGTATAGAGGATGGTATGGGCAGATAAACTGAGTTTAAGTACGGACGACCCTGCCAGCGCGATACCATGCTGAGGGTCCCGGGTTCGAATCCCGATACGGACGACATTTGTGTGATGAGCATGCTTGTTGGCTGTAGTCTGTGTTTTTGTTAATTGTGTGAAAAGGTGTCCCGATATCATATTATAAAAAAAGTAAATAAGGATAGATTAGTACAAGCGTGCAGTGCAGTGATTGCCTTTTTCTAGAATTTTGATTGGCGAATTTACAGAAGCTACTGAATTTTAGAAGTTTTTTAATTTCGAATTGTAGGAACTGGCTGCTGGTACAGCTTTTTGCTTTCTAGAACATTCTTTTTGTACGGGAATTGCTTAGTAACTGATATTTATTAGGTATGCTTACACATAAGGTTCGTAATGTGTCATTATCATTATATTGACATTTTATGGTCGGTTTAGGATTACTCAGTTTTAATGTTTGGAAATACGTGTGTATGTTATTATGTTGTTCAGAAATTATCATAATAAAAGATTATTGCTTACACTAGGCTTCGTTTTAGAATTTCCTAATGTTGTATTCAATGGTGCTTTGCTTTATTAAAATTGTTGTTTTTGAAAGTAATGTCAAAAACATAGCCATGAATAATAAGTTACAATTCGGGTAATTTGATCTTCACTTAAATTAAGAGAACACCTACATGCACAACAAAAGTAAAACCACACAGAAACCAATAAAAAGTTATTATTCTTATTTCTTCTTTCTTATGCCTTTCGAGTATGAGGGCGCGGGTTCGATTTCAGGTCAGGCAAGTACCAATGTAACTTTTCTAAGTTATACGTACGAGAAGAGGCTTGTGCCCAGCAGTGGGACGATAAAAAGGCTGATGATGATGATATTCTTATGAAAGATTACGACCACACGGAGAAGTTAATAATTTTATACAGAACCCTTATGATGTAGGTATACGACTGACTGATACGTATTTTACGAAGAGATACCCCAGTAAACTATGTAAGGATATAACCACTAATAAACATCAAACACACAGATAAACATACAGATATGGAGTGGATAAACGAAGGCGGTTATTTGCCTAATCTATATCAATTCTATTTTTGTTGTTCTGATAAGCGAAAATGACTCTTATTGTGTAGGTGTTTAAGTGGTTAATAAGGTGTGAATGTTCCTGATAACCGCTGGGCGCCAAGAGATCGCTCTCACGACTGTTGCGCCCACACGTTTTGGGGGACTAACCTAGACTAGTATTTAAAGTGATTGAAGTAATTTGAACGTTAGCCAAAACGGTTGGTGCATTGGACTAATTATTAGACGAATATTTAGAAATACACATTTTAGTGCAATAAGTAAAACAGACGCCAGCACATCAAGCTACCCGAAACTGACAAATTTTCTCAATCGACTTTGAATCATATACTTCAGCGATAAAGTTGAAAATCTATTAATGAAATTTGACAGATTGGAGTAGCTTGACGTGCTGGCTCCTATCCCCATTAGTCAAAACTGATAAGTTAAAATATAAAGGTCCTATTCACGAATCTTATGTATGCGTTGAAAAAGCTTTGCCTTTACATACGCTAAGACACATAGAAAAACAATAGAAAATTCTACAATATTTTTTTTCCCACGATCGCAACAATATTTTAGCACATAGTCACAAGCCGTTCAATATTAAATTCCCAGAACACCTTTCATTTTAATTTACCTTTCCATCCATAAAATTTTACAAACCAACACTCGATACCTAAACGATATTTTTATCCACTCCTACGCACACGGTAAATTTTTATAACCCTGATTTATTCAAATTAATTATTTCATAATTTCATTTCGCGATATCAGTTCAGAAGTAATTTTCCCTTTATGAATATTTATACCGACCCGCAACTAACTAATTACTAAATGTGTAATCGTTTGTAATTGGATTAATGAGTGATTATACTGTGATGATCATTTTCATGTCGATCTGAAATAAGAAAGCAGTTAAAATTATTGTGATTTATTATTAATAATATATATATATATAATTATATAATATTCAATGTACAGTTTCGACTTTTCTACGATTTTATTGTATGTACATATATAGATTGAAATGTTATGTTAAAATATTTTTGGCGCGACAAGCTCTCATAAGAATATAAATTATTGTTTATTTATGTACAGTCACGAATTCACATGCGTTATGGGATGAATGCAGTTTAAAAATTAATGCATACTGCATGAACTAGCCCTTTTATATCCAATGTCCACAAACATTAAATAAACATTCATTAGTTTAGCTCATTCCACGCTTTTTAAAAAACTGATAGGCAAATTAATACGCACTATGACTATAATCCAAAATTGGTAAGCAAAGACGTGTTTTTTTATCCTTAGCCTTTATTGTCCCACTGCTGGGCAACGGCCTTGAAATGTATTTACAGAACACTTACAATAATCATAATAATCCTAGTCCTTTCCCAAGATACATATGTTGGGGTAGGCTTACAGTCTCAACGGAAGCAACTATACCATTGTTTTACACGAGGAGATTGCCTATGGGCAACCCCTTGCCTTCCGAAAGATGGAGGGACTCGTCATAACGAGATTAGGATAGGTTACCCATCCATGTGCCGACCGCACCATGCGTCGCTTATCCTTATGATCGAAAGACCTGTGTGGCTGTTACTTAATAGCAAAAGAAAAAAATACGTAATACCTAGAGCTAGTTTAGCTATCGTAAAAAGTAAAACTAAAGCCACTCATTACGAGCACGCATCCAGAATTAAAATGGCCGCCGTGTTCTTCAAAGTAAAATCCTTGCAACTTTCTTGTACAATTTGTCAACCAGCCCGTTCTTATTTATAGCACATAATATATTTAACGAGATCCTCAAGTGCTCTCAGTAATATATTCAACATCGTAATTACAGGGACTAGTTGAAACGTCCTTTGAATTATGTATGCGCGCGCGCAGTCTTTGACGGTACGATTTGATTTGATTTTCTGTAAATGGCACCGTGTAATGTCTGAGGTACGGCGACATTGTTTTGTTGGAATTAATTTATTCGCGGCTAAATATTCACCTGTATTTTGATGGCGATGACTTGACGTGCCTGTCTTATATGGATAAGACAAGCATGGACTACTTGTGGGCGGGGGGGGGGGGGATCAAGACAAGTGGGGGTTAAGCCATAAGTTTATTACTATCATATACCTATATGTATATTTAACTTATTGCATTCCTTATCAAAAATGTTCAAGACAATTATGATAAGCCATCATATTTCCGAATTTACCTCCAAAAAATTACCTACTGTATATCATTCAGGATTATTTCATTACTTTTCGCAAGAAACTCGATTCAGTTTAAAACGAATTTAAAATTCAGATGTAAATTCGTTCCCACCCACATTCGTTAAAAGATTTTATTTAACAGAATTTCGTCAGGGACCGGGGTTTAAGCTTACAAAGTGATAATTAACCACAGTCTTACCGAATTCTGAAGCTTCAAACGAATTCAAAAACCGCAAACAGAACTCCATTACTAATTAAACATTTCACATAATTAATGTATGATATAACGGTATAATCTGTTCAAGAGATTAGTGTGGTTACAATTGGTTAACACTGTAGATTATGGCAGAACGGGTCACAAAGCCAGCGGTGAATTCGGCTCTGTTAAACGGCTTAGTAGAACACGCTTCGGGTCTCTGAATGTGCCAAAAGATATATAATTAATGGGCTCAGGTTACCTTTAAAGCTTAATTATTTATTTGTAGATTTTAAATGGAATGTGGTAGAAAAAAATCGTGTGAAAAACAGCAATAAACGGTTAGGCCGCCATCTTTATAACATTGATAAATGGATAGCACAAAATATTTGGCGCGTAAAATAATAATTTATTGATTTCATTTTTCCTTGTGATCTTTTAGAGGTCTATATGAACTGAATTCTCTTGCATCGTGGGTGTGTTTACAAACACAAATAACTCAAATGTGTATTTGAGTTTTCCGACTTACACCTAAAACATTTGACTGTAGACCATACAAATATTTGCTGCCTGTGGGAATCGAACTAGGACCACGGAACTTGCCACTGGGTAGTGGGATTATGGGATTATGTTTCTTTGAAACATACCTCTGATTCTTTTACTAAATATCTTGAATTAGTATTGGAATCGACCTTTTTTAAGCATTTGTTTTGTCACATAAATATTTACGAACGAAAGATAGAATAATAAAAAACAACTTAGGACACATAAACAGAGTGCCTAAACCACGCCATAATAGCTTTTTAAATAATATGTATTTGATTCGTGCAAAATTAACTTCGATATTCGACATAGTATATCTTAAAACGCTATCGCTCACAGTTCGTCGAAACCCCGCTGTTTTTGTAGCCCAAGCTTAAAATAGTGGGAACGACACTTGAACAGTGTATCGCTTTTGTTATAACACTCAACATTATTAAGAGTAATGTTCTGTGAAAGCAGTGAAGCTAAGATTTAGATGCGTAAGACGTGAATACTGCGTGAGAAGGTAGTTTGGGACTTATATTGTCGCTTAAAGGTCACCTAACAGATAAAGGGCAATATGGAGGACTAAATCATACTGATATTAATTACATTAGAATCTTTGAAAGAGATCACTTCGTTGCCAATGTACAAACATCAGCTACCCGAATCTGACAAAATTTCTCAATCAAATTTGAACCATATGCTTCAGGGATAAAGTTAAAAATCTATTAAGGAAATTTGACAGATTGTAGTAGCCTGTCTGTACCTAATACGCTTATATTAACTATACGTAAATATGTACAAAAAAATGGATTCTGTGAGCGCATAAACACAATGGCGGCGGCGTCATAAATAAATATTATATTGACACTTTCTACCTAAACATTTCGTCACAACCAATAATATGACAAACACAAACTCCAAGCGTCCATAAAAGTAGAAAACAGTTATTCTTACTGATCGTAATATTCCCAGATATATTCCACTCTGTAAGATCAGGCGTATGTTTAGAATTACAATTTAGAGTTCCCAGTTGTGAGTGACAAGTGACACATTGCTCAATGTTTGTCCTCCATTGTCCACTGAATCGTTGAAATCTTCCCGATTGGTCCAAGTTAGAAGAGTCTGCTTTCCCGCCACAGAAAGCGAAGCGACCGAGTTTTGTATTAGAATGATTACGATTAAAATGAAGTGTGTCTGCTTTATTAAAATGCGTCTTTAGGAAAATAGATTTGAAACCTAACACATGGCACACAAAGAACTCCAGAAAGAATATTTAGCCAGTAAAAGTCTGACACAGTCCGGCTGCACTCTCCAAGGCAGAGGTCATTTGATGATTTCGCACAAAAAAACCCCTATGACTTGCATATTTTGCCCGTCATTATTCATAAATAATTGCATATTAAAGAAAGTAATTGCAGCTTCAAATTTAAATGTATAAAATTTTACAGGCAATGCAAACCGCTCGTCCGCCATTGCTACTTCATTCCTCGATGCTTCACAGCCCAAGTTTTCAGTAACCAATTGGCTCCGCTTTCACCCACATCTTACACCTCTCTCTTCCAAGACGTCCACTCACTTGAATAGCCGGCAGTCAGGTGGATGCGCATTCAGCCGCCCGACGGGCCGCGCATAATTATGTTACCTATTTGGACCTCAATAGACCTCATTACCATACGGTCATCGATGTTGTCTCACTGATCAACTTCGGAATGTTTTTGTTTGACTTTATTGGGAAGAACAGATTAGAATTTACGATCCCGCACGTGTTATGAATTGCCCGGATTCTGATTGCAAATCGCCTTTAAGGATCGGACTACGTATTCATTGAGAAAGACCGGCAAATATTTGTCTTGATTTATGAACTACGATTCTTCGTATCTTGGTTTGAGATCTGCATTTTTAGGTCAATTCGTAACATTACGATGACTAACTTTTAAATATTTAAAGAAAAATTTACGTCAATTTGTCACAATCAATAGTTTGTGTCCAATCATAAATTATACAAACAAGCATTTCACAATTCCTCAACAAATAAACCACTGGAATAGTCTAATCGATAACCACAATCCGAGTCTTTTATCTACTTAAAATACAATAGGGCTAGGCGTAACACGGAGGCTGGCGAGTTAATGCTATTGTTACTAGTATTTATAATGCCCTAATCCCACAGCAGGCCACTGGGAGCCGCTTTCAATGCAAAGTGCGAATTGTACGGTGCTCCCCGTCCCGACGTTGAGACGTCCATGTTCCAAGCCAGTGCTTAGCGATACTAAAGATATGGTTCTCAAGCTACGGATTATCTAGAGATCGAAATCTTCCGTGGTTATTTCAAGACGTGAGGGAAGTGATTGTTTTGATTGCTTCTGGTTGCGTTGGATGTGTTCGCAAGTTAAACACGTCATTGCTACACTGGTTATCTTTATGGAGGTCTGGTATGCGGATGATGTCATATGCGGAACTAAAATTCTTCTCATATGCAATTGCATGAATAGTATTGACAGAAGCAAACTTACCAAGCGAATGTTATGTTCTTAAATTATGCTTGATGCAGAAAATATTCCTCACTAATTAGTTCATGCAAATGCGAAGTTGCTTCATTGACGAACAGGATTCGAGAGACTAATTCTAATTACGAAACCAATTAATGGTTTAGCAGTTTTTTTCTGCACCTGTCTAAACTGTCATGGATACCGTAGGCCGGCGGGAGCGGCGTCGGTTATCCGCAAATTTGCATAATCGGGCGGTGTATATGCTAGACGGGTGCGCTTTACACCATAACGACGAAATTAACCAATCAGACGCGACAGCCGCTAGATTTTAATGCTGTAAGGGTTATTTGAAAGGATCCTGTGAGATGACACACTTATGTTGGATATGTATTGTTATTAGAAGCTTTGAGGATTTTGAAATGCGGAATAGTTAGTATTACATGACGGCAGCAGGCTAGGTATGCTCTTTTTTGAGTTGGTAGTAACAATTTTGGCAAAACGAGTGGCTTTATTTCTACGAAAACAGATCTCGAATTTGTCAATCTATCCACTTAGCAAACTCCTTTTAAATCCATAATCATTATCACAAGTGGCAACCCTTACAGCGATGTTGCCTGCTACATGATTTTATAACAACCTTTTAATAGAAGATTATTGCATGCTACATTGTTATTATGGAATCACTCGACGCGACCAGCCGTTTTATAGCAAAGCGTTTATATGAAACGAGAATACATTGTTCAATTTAAAATAAGCATTTTCGGAACGCATCATTTTAATTGGAAATTATTAAAATAAATGTTTTAAATATTAATTCTGGTATTCGAGTATTGCGCTGAATAAATTGTTTTATGAGATTGGGAATGAAAATCTGTGCAACTGTTTGTTTAAAAATGGAACGTTGATTGACGTTTTACATTGATTTTGATTATGTAAAAATATTTGTTGTTTGCAACAGGACAAAAACAACAATTAAATTCAACTTAGTTCAACTATAGCCCAAGCTACTGAATTTATATTTCACAACGATATAACATCATCGTAAAAAATCTCCTGAATACAACTATGACAGCAGCCCCACCAACACCTATGACATAACCACAAAAAGAAATCATAAGCTAGTTTCTGTTAATATTTCCACTATTACAAAACCCCGTTCCCAGGACCTAAACCCTTAGTATAATGATGCTTATTAAAAATTCAAGTAGCAGCAAGCTTATTCGCACTTACCACGGCTATCACTTGTCCATTGGCGAGCCAATTACGGCTCTAGTTCAACCGGGCTATTTCATATTATTATATAATTTCACGATTAAACCCGTGGTGTACAATGTACATGCCTCGTGAGCGTAAGGTGTGTTTACGTTAATCTTTATTATTTTGTACAATTTTATTCAATTTAAAAGTAGTGGAAGAAAAGTGATATTTAAGCTACGCTAACTGTTGCTCTAATTGTACACAACATGTGTTCTAAATTTGCCTCTAGATGATACTGTTATTGCCAGTCTTTTGTTTTTGACAACTGCTCACTCCAAATCAAGTGAAGGATGTGCATGTTATAGTAACTACATATTTGAAGCCGTGGAAACAAAGTTAAGTCTTTAAGAGCAATCTAATTCAAACTGGCTATTAAAATTGCCGCATATTACTGACTTTTAAGAAGCTCAACACATTACATTATATTTTCGCAAACGTCAATAGTGGTCTGCCACTAAGTTCAAAGTCATCCCTCCCACGCCTCCGTCACCATCTAAGACCTAAAAATGGTTTTTGAAAAGCCAATGGCGTCATTTTCCGTAACGACAAAAAAATTGGCGAAATCTATACAAAGGTGCATAACTATAACTCCCATAAAGCCTCACTGACCGCACCTTCTATAAACACAGCCTAACATAACACTGAAACCTATAGCTCCACATCCAGTTAGTGAACTGATATCGTGTCATTTGCATAATCGGGCCGTATACGGGACTGACACGGGACACGGGAATTATCTCATGTCACAGTCTGGACGAGGCTATCGATAGGTTTAGTTTATAGAACTTGGTCGTTTCAATCTGTGTTCAGTCAGGCGAAATGAGGACGAAGAATTTTGATTTTGAAATTGTTAAGTAAAATATTTAAGATATGGTGAAAATAGTTTAGTTTAATATGACAATGCTGAAGAAATAGAAAGAGTTATCAGAAGATTATACTTAACCCCGATGAAGCAGTAGAACAGACGTCGACACGTCCAGAAAACTGTCTTCCCAATCAACTTTGAACCATATGCTTCAGTGATAGAGGTGAAAATCTATTAAGGAAATCTGACAGTTTGTAGTAGCTTGATGTGTCTATACATGAGGATATGCATCCAGGTGATGATAACGTCAGGTGAACGTTTTACAACGATGTTTTGATACAAGCAGGTTGTTAATGTGTTGCAGATGTATTCAATCACAATGCAATAGGTATGTGGTATGTTATGACTATTCAGCTCAGCAAGCGTAGGTAGGCCACAATTTAATGCCAACACACAATAATTGGCACAATGATTCAACATCATTAATTTGTGACAGCCCCCTATTGTCGCAGATCAAGTTTAGTCTAACCAAACAACAATGGTTATCAAAAGGTCATACATAAGTCACAATTCTATTGAGTCCTGCTCCGTGGTGGTTCGTATCGGGTTACAACCGGCTTGTCAGTTGGCCATCTAGCTACAATCTGTAATAGTGTGCTACCTATAGTAGGAATGACATCTGTGGGAAATTATTTATTGCGCAGAATTTGAGAATTCCAATTTTCTAAATTTGAACTCATAATTTCTGCTTTGATACGACCCTAAGAAAATGGAATGATATCTAACGTTGTTTTCACAGGTCATTAGACTTTTGGAATACCGAGTAGTTGTTACGATTAGTTAGGGATTTAAAAGTCTAACAGCTAGTCTTTGCAAAGGGTATCGGGTTCCCAAGTGAAACACCGGTACGCAGCTCCAACTGGTGAGATTGGAAGCCAACCCCCAACATAGCTGCGAAAATGCCAAGCAGATATTTGACATGGTCAGAAATATTGCGTAAAAATTCCTACCTCCTGTCAGCATTTTATCTGTCTTAGCGTACTACACTATGCAAGTCTAAGGACCGAACATTCTGGAATGCTAATCCCGTGTTACGAAAAGCTTAAAAGTCATTCGATTAGACCGAACAGACACGCATGCAAATTATTGTTAATAGAAATTGCGAAGTCCAGCTTCGAGCGGTTCTTGTTAGTTTACGTATACACTTGGCTAACATGCACTTAATGCAATAACATATTTGTTTGAAGAACCCAGAACAACCACTTGGACTTGTCTTAAAACCTCTGCAGTTATATTTAGTAGGTATTATGTTAAGTTGATAGTCATTGTCTTGTTGCGTTACTACAACTGTTTGTTTGTGTGGGCTTTATTTGCTTATTAATATTATTTATAATAGTGGGGATTTAACATCACTTGTATAATCCAAAATTTTTGAACCCTTAAATATATAAATATATTTGACGACCCCGTTGCCGCAATTGTAACCACGGCGGACTGCCGAGCCGAAATATATGTATATGTGTAAAATATATGTACTTTATTAGTTGTGTTGGTAGCCATAACACAAGCTAATCAATAGCTTACCATGGCGCCAACTAACCATGTGTGGCTAAGGTGTCCCGATAGTACATAAAATATGTGTATATTATATATTGTTTATGTCATTTTACTATGAATTCTGTGTTTTCATAACTTCTCATGCTATCTTTAATATTACAACTTTCATGGTTTATTATTACCGCGATCGAATTGAGAAGTAGTGAGACAATTTGAGCATGCGTTTGTAACCACAGACCGTCGTATAACTTAGACACGTCTCACCACATAAACTTGGCTGAACATATAACGACTTCATCAAACGGTATTTTAATTACAAAATCTTTACACGTGTTCATTATATTTACCTAATGGCTTTTAGAGATTCGGTAGCTTACTCCCGATTCACCTGTTCATAATAGCGAGGTTTGCGCCCAGCGGGTTGGGGCCCATAAAAGGGGGCCCCGCGACGCGGCCCAGGGGGTCATTATCACCATAATACATGATATGATTTATAACTTTACGTACGGTCCGTTTAGACGTCACTTACAGGGTATCCGCAAAGTGCAAGCAAAGATGAATGTGTGCAATTTAGTGGTGTGGTTCGTTGTTTGTCACTTATTAATAAGATGAGATTAATTTTAGTTTTATTTTATTCTTATAGTACTGTTATAGCTGAACAGTATGGTTGTTTGTTCACTGAACGCGCTAATATCAGAAACCACTGGATCGATTTGAAATATGTATTCTTTCAGTGTTCTAAGAAAACGCCAGGAGACAGAACAATTATATTGTATTTAATCAAACTGTAAAGTGCCACCATTTTCAAAGTGTTGCCAGCTTCTAAATAATCTTGTTAGGTAAAATCAATTGAGCAGAATATATTAATAAAAAAAGCTGATTATTTAAAAATATGTATAACTCAAACTTTCACTGGTCTACACACAATGATACTTTGATACTTACACGTAAACATTTTTGACATCATAGACATTCTAGAAGTTCAAGGTTTTATTCAAAAATATCTTTATGGCCGGATATTATATAATCTTACGTCCTCAGTAATCCCGCCTACACTACGAGTGGGCGAATTAAATAATTTGCTTTCGAACAAGTTTCGTCAAATGCGTATTACCCATTAGATTAAGGAATTACACTTTAATGATAATAATTGAATGATGGGATATGAAACCGATGACGTGGAGAAAGATCTCTTAAGAATTTATTACAAGTGGTACCTATGTAATAATTTATGGTCGGTTCCTGAATACTTTTGTCTGTGGTCTATCTATTAATTTTTAAGGTATAATTAATAGGTGAACCAAGGACAAAGTACCGAGAAACTGACTATAAATAATGTCTTATTTTATCGATTATTTTTTAGGGAATATTATATATATTTTACAAAATAACCAACTTCTCTGCAAAAGTGTTGATATCGACTGCTTAGAACTTGTAATGAAATTAAAACTCTTTCAATAATACCACTGATATCGCTATCAACATGAAACGCAACTAAAATCAATTTTGAATTGATTTAAGAATGGAACGAACATTAATAATTAAATTTTATCGAAGTTACACGTTGTGAAATGTGTGTCGAATCGAATTTATGTTTAAATTTAAACCAATGAGAACCGTCCAAAACTCACAAAGACAGCTAATCCTTTCGTTTGAATTCATCGCAAACACCATGTTAAATTTTCATCGATAAAACAAGAGATTAGTAGTTTCAGTCACGAAAAAATCCGACACTATAGCCAATACGTATGGTTTCAATTATGACAGTTCATTTAGACCTTTACTTTCATTCCATTTTTGAAAACAACAGTGCGAGCGAGATACCTATTGTTCGTTTATCCTTGAAAATCAGAATGATTGAAAACGATGCCGATACAGCTTCGTAAGCAGGCAATAAATAAGCAATTCTAGATATAAAGGTCTGGTCCAACCAGCCGATGCCGGTGTGGGCGTGTAGACTGGTTCTAACTTCTTTTATTTTTAATTCTCGTTTCGCTAATAACGCGGTGTGAGCGCATCTCTCGAGTTCAATACACTGATTGTACAGTAGAGTAGGGCTGGCTTTATTGTGAGTGCAGTTATTGTGTTCCTAAAACAAAATGTGGATTGTTTTTCTTTTTCTTGTATGCCTGTGTTATTTTTTTTTTCTTCTTTATAAAAAGTATTTAAAACAAAAAGTATTTTTCAGTTCAAGTAATAGGCCACATAAGGAATTAGTTCTATCAATCCATTTATTAGATTTATGGTTTGACCGGTACCTTTTTAAAGTTGGCGGGAATGGCCATTTAATTTAAGTAGCCTTGTTATTATCATTTGATAGGATGTCAGTTTCAAGAATGTAAGGCACAGGAAAATTAATATCATATAATATTTATTACAAGGAGTTGGTGACAACAATTGTATAGCTGCAGGCATAAAACTCATTCTCAGGTGTTAATCTCTATGGCCGAAGGTTAAAACAATGTTTATTATCATATTTCACGCTACAATGAACTGACAGACAGCGCAATTATTTAAATTATTGTGGTATGTGTTCGTTTTGTAAACCAGCATTCTACAATAATGTTAAAATGTATTGAGTTGTGACGAATTTTGCTGGACTCAAATCACATGGAATATACATAGTTATGGTAAATTCTGCAAAAAGTATGTCTATGGTAAAGTTCTTAAGTGTACACCTGCCCTTATATTGGGCAATAAAATGCACTACATTATTTTTAGTGCATGCTTCTAGTATGTAAATTATAATGTCAACAATGTACAGTAGCAAGCTCTCGATACAAAATAAATGCAATAAACTCAACTTTTACACATATTTTCCATTAAGCAATTAAATGCGTGAAGACTTCATTCGCCTATGCGTCGTAAAATTATAAACTTAATGATAATAAAACATAATATTAGATTTCAAAACGGAATGTAACAATCCTAATTCAAATAAATTGAATAAAAAGGCGCCAAATTTTGACAAAACAAGATCCATGAATGTCTTGCATGGTTTCCAAATTCAAAATAGAATTCCATGTCAATGGCCATAATTTCGGATAAACCCGATTATTTTAACAATACAATAAATATAAAAAGGTTCCAAACGTCAATTAAAACATAACACAATTTATATCATAGTAGTTTCGGTCGGTTATGCTCAGCAGGGGTTGGTCAATGCCATAACTAATGGCGCCAACATAGTTTATTATATTAAGATTTGTTATTCAACAGTTTGTTAACATTATTATTTTATGTAGGTGTTAATTGAATTGGGAATATTCATTAGTCAGCCATAAAACTTTCTGTGGTTATTACAATAACTGCACAGGCTTTATTACCGAGTAAAGATTTATTTCCTTTGAATATTTTACATTGTTCAATTTATATTTAAATACTGGCTGATATTTTATTTCATGGACGAGCCATAGACTAAACAGTTCAACAGAATAGTGCTGTTTCTATTATCTGTCATGTGTCAACGTCTCTTGACTTGTCCTTCTGAGAAATTAAAATAAACAATTGGTAATGCTAGTATCCTTATTTCATCCTCATTCCTTTGCTGGGACTTGATAGGAAATCATAGCAGCTACCGACCTAACCAGTGACGGCCATGTTAACCTACCATTGCCATATAAAGAGGTTGGCTCTATTAAATTTGCATTTTACATACAACATGCTTGCAGTGATGTAACATGACAGGATAGTGATCAGTTGCGCAACCAGAATGTCGCTCCTTCTCTTTTTTGTGTTATCTGTGAACCGAATAATTTAATTGTTGGTTCGTAAAATGTTAAAAACTAAAACGAGATTTACTGTTTTCTTTGAAGCCTCCAAAACAGTTTTAAAATCTTTGAAATCTCTACGGCTTTTTACGAACTGCTAGTCTCTGGTTACTTTGACACATGACACGTCAACGTCACAGTTGACATGCAGCTCAAAACATGTAAAAAAAACTTAACCAACCATAAACTCTACAAAGGTCAGGTTTTAAAGTTTTAATATCACAGACGCCGCTTAATAGTTTCTTAAGAAATTAACACTGCTTATCTTAATGAGAGCGTTTATGAGTGGTTTATCTTCAAGGAAATGCTTGCGTGTTTACTCTTGTTCCTTTATAGGTACCGCGAGAGGAACTAGATGATTGTTTTATAAGATGCTGGGAACTTTCTTGTGAGGTCATTAACAGACACAAAAAGCGGTAATAAAAGTCAGGATTGAAATGATGAGCTGACTTACTTATGACGGGAATATCTGAATAGTACAAATATTTTAATTCTAGTTCTAATGTTATAGCAACAATTTGAAAATTGGGAAAGACAGAAGTACAGTTCTTTTACTGCAGAAAACATTATCACACCCGATGAGAATAGTTAAGCCAGTTGTCAGTCTTTTAAATTACAGTCATGATGACAAAAAAATAAATATTAAAGATATAAAATTAGACATACGTGCGTAGTCGGAAAGGAACTATAATGTATGACGAGAGCATTGACTGATAAGATTAAGAGAGAGTCGACGTCTGACCGAGTAGATCTCAATCGTAGTGATAAGCGAATTGAGAACAGTGACCTAAATTGTTCTGATAACTGCAATTTATATCGCTGAAACTTGCAACGGGTTTTAGTACCAGCGTTTTGTACACGGAACATTCGAATTTGGAATCCTATTTTAAAGCAGTCTTAAAACTGCGTTCGAAAGATCTTCCTTTGTTTGAAAGCCATGAGGGGTTTAAAACCTTATTTCTGTCTTAACAAATACTTCTGGGTCATTGTTTATAGTAAGATGCTTTTGTTTCGATGTTTGAGTACTTACAGAACAGCATAAGTTAATCTTATATTTCATGGTTTTGAAATTCTGAAGACTGCTTTGTTTAAAATGCACATCTACCTCATTTATAAGTACAAAGCTGTGGTATATAGTCCATATGCCCAATTTACAAAAGACGCAGTTTCTTAATCCAAAATTATGGACATTTAACATTATATTTTGCTTAATAAACCGGTAATTTTGCTACTTTAAAGAGTTTTATTTTCTCTTTCACACATTTTGAAGTGACAATACTTAAAAATCTTACGTGAGAATGGTACCAGTTTAATTTAATCTCTACAATCTTGAATTTTGGTGTCCATATTGAGACATTAAGGAAAAGTAAGAATTACGGAGTGGTCCAAATTTGTAGCGGGCCAAAGAAAGCTATGATTGCCAAACGATATTCAAATGGCGATGTAGATGACACAAATGTCAAGCTGTTATGATGACACAGTTGTTAAATCAGCTTAGTTTACTTATATAGTTGAAAATATCTTATATAATTGAAAAAATTAACATCGTGATAAATCTTTACAGCCCTCTTATGGGAAAATATAATTCGATAAATGACTGATTACATAAGTTAGATTTCTCTAATTAAACTTAGAAATCACTAAGGGATCGCTTTTTCCATAAAATTAGGCATCAATTGATATATCAAACAATCTACGGCAAACCCGCTTCAGGTACAGCTTGTCTAACACATTCCTTCTAAAACCCCATAAGATATACAGTAAGTGTCAAAATGTCCATTTACAATTACCACTCAATTTAGGGTAAGGGCAGACACATAACGTACTTTAATCGACGGTGTTGACCACAGAAGACCAAGCAATCTCCACTACATTGTAGTTTAACGTCAAATTATTGTCATTACATAGTCCGGTCGTGGAAGATTTTGTGGGAAAGGTGACACTTCGCTTAAGTGCCGTGCTTGAGATTGGGTAATTGAGGTTTAATGTAACGATTATTCAGAAGAGGTGTAATATCAATAGAGATGCTTGAAATTGGAAATTTAGATGTAGGTGTATGTTTGAATGGGAGTGATAAGGTTATGAATGAAATTTTTAAATTGATCGTCTTCGTCGTCATTTTGATCAGATTAGTACAAGCCTTAGAGAATGCACAGAAAGCTGTTGAAAATAATGTTGATATTTTGTAAAACTCTTGTCTATTAGATCCAGCTTTACCTCAAACACTAAACACGACCAGTATTCGACCAGCTGCGCAAAATCTAAACAGATCCAACAATTCAAGCTAAATTCATAAACACTGACACGAAACTTGTAACAATTGGAACCTCCGAGCAAGTAAACTCCGCGAACATCAAAGTTGAGGCTGTTACAACTCGATCATAACATTGTCTATTCAATTTACAGTTTATCCAATGCGCGCTTACAGTGTCTGTCGCTTTGAGCTGATCGTTCTTGTCTGTCAATGTAGCCAGTACAATGTGTTATTGTCGCTTCCTCGTGGTGGTCGTAAACTGAGCGTTGTTTTATACAAACTTGATTGTTTCAGACGGAATTGCTGTTACTATGTTGTTAGATATTTTGACTTGAACAAAATGAAACTGTTCTCTGCCTCATGTCTACTTTATTACTGTTTCGAGTTGCTTAGCAAGAGCCAATCACAGATACCTACGTTTTTTTTTTTAAAGGAATTATTACCTTGCTGTATTAAGATTGACATTCTTCTTTCTGCCCTGTTCCTAATTCTATTTGGGGTCGGCGCAATATGTTTTCCTCTTCCATTCGTTTCTGTTAGCCTTCATACTACTATGCGCTCTCTTCATAATCATCGTCATTCAGGCAATCAATCCATCTGTTCCTCGGTCTATCTCTACCTCTCCATCCTTTCACATTCATACTTAACACACACTTTGTAGCATGTGTCTCACATCTTCATTGAAGAAAATTAAATTTTGATTGATGGTTGGTTTCGACACTAGAGGTATTTGTGTCAATAAGGAAGCGAGAAATCGAACCATAACGAGAGCTCCAATCAAATAAAGCCAACGATTCCATCAATCGTTCCAATTTCAAATCCACAACAATTCCAGAACTTTCTCCTGAAACAATCAGTCGCAATCACAAACAATGAGCTGTAGCAAGCAAATCAATCAGCCATCCTTCCTGACCCATATCAACACAATGGTTGCTAACCATCCTTTAAAAGATGAACAAGTTAATTTACCCCAAGGCAATTACTCAAACATCAATATCGGAATAAATCTTCGTCTGGTGGTAGACACCTCTGTATTCAAGCATTGACATTGCAATTCCGTAAGGCTTGTCTTCAAAAGAGTTATGGGTATCTCGTGCTATTGAAAACGAACTGTGGATTATATTATGTGCAAAGTAATATAAACTTTGTGAATAAGTTGTTGCGAGTGGTTATCAGGAGTTATTTTGTTGTTTTGAGTGTTAGAAATTTCAAGAGCTGCTATTTTGTGTTGATTTCGTTACTAACCTTCATGGTTGCTTTTTTTTGACATGTAGAAATTTTCATATGAAAGGTTAAGATTTCTCTACAAAGGTAAAAATTCGAAAGCTAGTGAAGTTTTACCGTATAACAGACTTTGAACCGTATGCTTCAGCGATAAAGTTTAAAATCTATTACGGAAATTTGAGAGATCGTTGTAGCTTGATGTGCTGGTGTCTTTACAATAGTCCTTTTTACTATTCAGAAAAGATATATAATCAAGTAAGTAAATTATTAATAATATAAAAATTATATAAAAATTGCAATAAACAAAAACCGATTTTGAAGCAATAACTAAGTAGTTTGTTAATAAACAATAAACCTTGTGTAAAGATAAATAATGGCTTCTATTCTAACCTTTGTTGAAGGAAGTAATCAAAGTTAGAATCTAAACTATTTAGCCTAGACATTGACACACGAACAAACAGACTGAGCAAGCGGTCGATTTGATCTAACCAGTGAGGTCTAAAATAATTAAATAGCTGACTTTGTTCTGTTTGGCAATGAAAGTTATTGCTTACAAGCCTTATATGTATTATTTATTACTTACTGACAGGAATTATATTTGAAATGAATATTACGAACAAAGTACAGTCGATAGCAAGTTTACGCACCAATGAATATAAATATTAGGGCGGGTTTCACAGGTTATTGATAGCCACTATCTACCAGATAAACTATCTGGAACTTATCAGCAACCTGAGAAACTGACCGTTAGTATACATAATCCAGTGCAGGTTATTGAAAAATACACCGGCAAAATCTCAAGTCTCAAGCAAATTAAACAAAGAAGAAACGTAATTCTAAACTTAAATTCGTACATGTTATGACACAATGACAGGGTACCTATTGCATAATAATTATAAGCTGTCATTCATTCGAATGTACTCAAACTGTCAAATTTTCACAATCAACTTTGAACCATATGCTTCAGCGATAAAGTTGAAAATCCATTAATGAAATTTGACAGATTACAGTAGCTTGATGTGCTGGCGTCTGTACAGTCCCGAAGTCAGTGCTTTATTTATTGTATACTTGATTACTATATTATATGGAGTTAATTTAAAATAGCAATCACAATAACTTAACACAAAAGCTGAACAGTTAAATTTCCGTCCTTTCATTAGTATTGTTTACATTTATAACTGTTAATTTAACTGTAGTTTATTATAGTAGTTAAAATTTACTTGTTGAGGAAGCCATGAATATAAATTTATGATGATAGGTATATGTGTTTAATTTGTTCCGTAGTCTGTGGGCTATGTCTAGGTCACATAAAGATTCATGTAGGTACCTTTGTATATATCTTCCTTTGTTTCCTAAGCTAATAACTAAGAGCTTTATTACAATACCTAATTTACTCAGAGCTTTATTATTTCAAGCTTTTGTTTTCTGACACGTATTAAGTTTTAATATTTATTAATATCCCTTAGTTCATTAAAGCCTCTTTCGCAGATAGCATTGTTTTTAGTCGTACAGACAGCATATCAAGCTACCTGAAACTGACTTTCCCAATCTACTTTGAAGCATATGCTTCAGCGATAAATTTGAAAATCTATTACGGGTATTTGACAGACATTGTTGTAGCTTGTTTTTTTTTTCAAACAAACTAAATACTATAAGAGTAAAACTCAACCACATATACCACATAAATAAATTTTACTGACCTTAAATACCTAGGTAAGTAATAAAGCGGCAACGTCGCACGACATATGCGTGACCTATGCGTTAAGACATAATCTGTTAGAAAAGATACATCGTGTTCTGTTCTGTGTGACCCCTTTGTCAAAAACTTAAAAAAATCATTTGCGTTGACTAAACTACTGCTCCTATTTAATTGATTTTTGGCACAAAGCTTGAAAATGATACCTAGTATAGGCAGTTAAAAGGAAAGCCTCCTCTGTCGTATCAACTTTGTATGAACAAAATAAAAAAAAAACAGAATAACTTCACGATACACGTCTCCAACCATTTTCTCCAAGTGCAGTCTGCATATGGTGCGCTAGCCACACGCTTGCGTTTGACGTGAGATGCAAACACAATCACACGCGCAGTCATGGCCCTCCATAATGGTGCAAAAACGCCGGCTGACATAAGAGCAGTTCCGAGAACTAAACAGATCGGAGACAGGCAAGAAAACAGAAACGTGATCAGTAATCCTGCTTAGAATACTGTTTCCAATACCACACGAACTGGTGCGTAACAACAACCCGCTTCTATGAAACAGTACGGTAGATGACAACCTGGTCAAATTCATTACTTTTATTGAACTGTCAAAAATGGTTTCATTTTGTATGCAATTTGTATGAAAATTCTAAGATTTGACGTCACAGATTTTTTACATCAAGCCTTGTACTTATTTCGGTTATATTATCAATAAAAAAAAAGTAAACAATTTTCGGTTCAAAACAATAAAAATAAACTGTCATTATTTAATGATGTTTTACAAATTGAATATGATTAAGTATTTTATTTTTGACTACTCTATCGTGCCAGGATTCATCTATTTTAGAGCGCACCATAGACTATTGCCGGCATTTAAATGACAGTTGGAAAACCTCCTTTTTCAGTGACAAGATGTAATAAGATTAAGCACCTAAGTTCCTGAATAAGTTTTTCAAAGAAATTATTAAAGTTCCGCTTGAAGATAAGCTAGGAATGCTTTAGACTTGAGAGATTAATATGATTCATCGTGTATAAGACGCGGGTTAATAACGTTGATGATTGTTGTAATCTTAGAACTTAATGAAGCAATTTGATTTAATCAGTACAGACTTTCTAAGTTGGTATCATATAACTGCAAACCACTTCGTTTGCGTGGAATACGCAAATTGGAGTACTACTTTTACTAAGCAAGACGAGAGACAAGACTCAATAGAGGATACCATTTCAACCATTAAACTTATCAATGAAATAGTTCCAGTATAATTTGTTACGGTAATTATTGTGAGTACTCAGACATTATTAAACCTCATTTATTCAAATTCGGAACACAAAAACTAGCTACCTAATCATTCATCTTATTCAGGTTTTTATAGCGACGTTAAACAAATTCTAAAATCATAAAAGCAGTGAGCGAACAACGAGTAACATCAGGATGTCTCGCGTCAAACCAGTTTCTGTTCATTCATAAATAACAATTCTATTTTTTATCTAAATTGGCTAAGATCCCGGCGCACAGCCTTGAGACAAAACAATTGGTATAGCAAAATGATTTTGGTGTATATTCGAATGAATGACAGCTTATAATTATTATGCAATAGTTACCCTGTCATTGTGTCATAACATGCCCGAATTTAAGTTTAGAATTACGTTTGTTCTTTGTTTAATTTGCTTCTTGAGACATGCAATTATGTATGTACTGTGTATTTTTCAATAACCTGCACTTGGAATTATACAATGTAGAGTTAATAACAAGACATAATTTATAAAGCTGCATGAACTCTATTAAAATGCCAATAAAATCGAATAATTAATTGATTCTAATCAGAAAATAAGATGGCAAGAGATAAACTAAATATTGAACCCATAATCAAATACTGACTGGTGACATGGATTACTTTTTAAAGCCAATTACTTGATAGAGTTGCTTTCAGCCTGTCATAAAACCTGCTTTCATATATTGTACGGAACTATAAAACGATATATCGATTCACTATTCGATATCGGTAGGTACTCGTATATCTCTTAATCGAAATTAAACCGATTCGTGCCGAGAACTCGCTGATCAACACCGTTTTAATTTAGTTTGACAATGAGATTATTAAATGCTATTGAATATAATGAACCTCATTTGAGTCGATTGTTTTCGTGTGCAATTATTAATATTCATATTCCTATAAGTTTGTGAATGCATATAGCCTGATTATTTATTAAATTTCTGGTATAAAAAAATACACGTAGAAAGAGTGAGATTTTATCAAAATGACGTTCCGAGCAACATGGTAACATACGAAGAGGAGGCGAGATAAAACTGCAACAAATCGAATGTCAGGAACACGCCATATTTGGCGTTTCCCTCCATGGCGCGGCACCGTTATACGCTCGCAGACTCAACTACAACATTATGAAACACATTAAGCGAATTAAAGCTTTACCGCTTCGTAATAAGAATCAAAATTAAGTAAGTTACTGTAAGATGCAACGCGAAAGGCGACAAATTGGGAATGTTGGTGTGACGGCTAAGGAACCGGATAATGGCGGCTATTTGACTCCACTAAAGTATTTTTACATATTAATTGTTGTCAATATTTTGCAATGTATCGACATATTTGGATGCTCGGCTTAAATCAGGAAGCTTGGTGAAGTATGCGATCAATTTGTCGCAAGAGTCGAGACAGAAAGTTGGTTGGAGCAAGTTCTCTGTTTAAATATAAAAACAAACAAGTCTCGCGTTACTTGCATCGCATTATCCCACTTTTATAATGAGTATTGCCATTAAAAGGAACATTAAAAATGGAATTTAATATACTTACACTCCAAAATAAAAAGTTACGTACGCTTCCCTGAGGTCATTTGAGCACTGACGTCATCAGAACTGTCATTAAAGTTATGTCAACATAAACATGTTTTATCTGTCATTATTTTTCACCATTCCCCATAAGTAATATTATGACTATGTGGCATTTTATTCTTATCCAACTTACAAAAAAAAAGGAAATGAGTTTTATTACATTTTTGATTTTGATCTCCCTGCTTATTTAACAATAAACTATATCAGGTTTACATACGATAAACCTCCTAACCTTGACACATGTTGCACTCATGAACTACCACTATTAGTAGACCTCTGAACTCCAGTCTACACACCTAATCTGTGTTTCACAATATAGCGACCGAGGGGGGATTGGGAGGTCGCGATATTCTGGTTCATGGCCGTTCACGTCACGGGTTAGACTGGTCACACCGGTAATGTTAGACAATCAGAATCAATTAAAGATGACGTGAGCATTGCTTCTGCTAAATGGTAAAACAAATAGCGATGATGTTTTAGTCCGGTTAGTTTCTCACTGTTTTATTAAATGATGATTGTTGGCAAACAAGGTGAAGTGTTAGTGTCTATTGACATACTTGAAGTAATTTTATTCGTACGTAAAAAGAAGAAAAGTAGTGTGTGACAAAAGTTGCCAGGTGCGAGTTGGACTTGCGCACGTAGGATTTCGTGCCGTTATCTATGAAGGGCCAAAAAATTGCGCCAGTTGTAAGGGGCGTCTCTTAAATATTCTTTTATATTATTTGTTATTAAATATTATTTTGATTTCTTTTTTTTGCTTTTAAAGTGAGTAACATCTTGTTGCAGAGAAACAAATAGCAAAAAATAGCTAAAATATTTATTTTATTTTAGCTGCGATAGAAAAACATCATCTGTGAAAATTTCAACTTTCCAGCTCTCACGGTTCGTGAGATACAGCCAGGTGAAAATCAGACAGAGAAGTCGTAGTAGGGTCCCATTTTATTTTTTGCAAAAATGACTTGCCTTACCCCACAAACTGCACATAGCTGCATGCTCATATCAAGCGCCTACAACGTTACTACAGCAAAAAACTTACCTGAAAAGACAGAAAAATACGAGATTAATAAAATTCGTAACAACAAATCACCTTAAAATTTATAGTTTTAACGATCAAAACATACATAGTTTTTTTTATGGAAACTGATACACGCACGGAATTGTGGCATTTTATTAGAGAACACGAGAACTCAATAGTACTTTGAAGGTCAGAAAACTGTACTTTAGAGGTAAAGTTCGGAGACTACCCGTTATAAATGTCGTGTTAGCATAAAGTAAACTTGCTTTATTGTTATGTATTATTCAATCGCTTTATTTACGAGCATAGTGCAGTTAAATCACCTTGGTTATGTATGTTATACTATAAATCAAATACCTGTTATTTGCTATGTTACTTTTGGGCGGATAATTTTACGCGTCAACCCATATTAAGGTACAGACACCAGCACATCAAGCTTCTACAATCTGTTAAATTGTCTTAATAGATTTTCTACTTTATCGCTGAAGCATATGGTTCAAAGTTGCTGGCGTCTGTACTATAGTAACTTTTTTTTAATCTATAGTAAATATCATAAAGCTAAAGATTTTTTGTTTATTTGAGAAATTCTTTCAGTGCTAGATAGGTCATTGTTCGCGGAAGGCCGGGTATGCGAAGTAGTTTAGAAGTTTTAGAAATCAATTTTAAAATGTTGTCTTTCAGTTCAAATAATAAAATATAAATTAGTCTAAGAAAATCACCGCTTTTACATAAAAGGAATTAGCAGTTAATTCTAAACTTGCAAATAAAACAGTAGCGCTTATCTATCCCATACTAAGGCTTAATCCCTTCAGCCCAAGTGAAGGTAATTAGACGCAAATATTCGCAGCCGAGACTCGAACCGGCTATCAGCCGACATCGCGGCGACGACAGCACTCACCGACATTGTCCAACAAAAGGTTCTCTTTTTTTTGTTAAACTTAAAAGCCGAGAATGTCCACAATAAGTTTCGGCGGTGGATTAATAAAAAAAAAGTTTGGTATTGTAAGATTTATCGGGAATAGGCTTTTGTTTTATTTTTCATACGCGCTGTTGGGGTCGGCGGAATATTGCATAAGTGTTATGTCTGTCTTCTTGGAAGGTTAACCCTTCCTGCGGTTATAGGGAACACACATCTATCGGAGACAAACGCGACGAACGCACTAAAGGAATCAAATTTTGATAGGTGTGCGCTCACCATTAGATGGAAGAAATCCGAGGTCACCTAATAAAGTAAAGTAAAGAAGTCCAATTTTCATAGGCCGACTTCTGTTATATTCTAAAGATCCTGACCATTAAGAAGATTTTCATTTCTTGGAGCCTAGAAGCTCATGTGCACCAGTTTCAGAGCTATTCATTACAATGACTGGGTCACCTAGAATCTTCTGGCACGTGACGTCATGAACCTAAGCCGATTAAGAAGGCTTTAACACCTAGTAGTCTATAATCCGCTATACAGGATCCTATTAATACGTCATAAAAGACTTCCAATACTAAAGAAGTTTGTTGCCACAACAATGAGTTTTTTGAAAACAGTTTTTGTGTGAACGTGTTGTTGGTCTCCTTTTTTGTTACCTGTTAGAAAGTTACTACAGTCCAATCAACTGTAAGGAAGTTCCGTGTTTTAAGAATAGTATTAAAGCCATTTAAGCTAATAACGTAAATGAAATAAGATCAGGTATACACTGGCTCGATAGTGTTAGTGAAAAAAAAACATACCGGCCGAATTGAGAACCTCCTCCTTTTTTTGGAAGTCGGTTAAAAATGAAAACTAAATTAGTGTCTACAAAGTAATTTAAATCGACTTGTTAAGATCTCCTTATCTATATGATAAAAACGGTATAGCCGGATCTTCAGGATAATAGGAATTGAAACCTGATAACATTTTGAGAAGTAAGACACAAAAAGTTACACACACTTCTGTTGACACAGAAAGTGGCACAAATATTCAACTTCAATAAAAAAGATCACTAGCTACAGCGTCAATGATAAAAAACCAATTAAAAAGACTTAGGAACGAAAAGCGCAATTCTAAGAGCCAGTTTCACAGGTTACGGTTAGCCAATATCTACCAGATAAATTCAAAATAAGCACAGAATTTGTATGAAATTGTCTGCCAGATAAACTATCTGGAACTTATCAGCAACCGGTGAAACTGGTCCTTAAGGACAGAAGTCCATCACACATATAGTAATAAATGTCTTACCTAACCTCAGTTCGGAATGTGGAGACAATATAATAGATGGCATTCGGGCCTACACCCGGAATGCGCTACCTACGCCACTTCGTAATCTAATACAACAAAACATCAAGTTTCATAATCCTCCGTGCTATTTCTGATACTGTTGACAAATATATTGATATCGGACCAGTAGTTAGATTGCTTTATAGCTTTCAGTACTGTTTAATATCTTGAGTGCATGATGCAGGCTCTTAAGCTATCGAATTTATTGGCGAAATGCGCCAGAGTGTTACACGTGTTACGGTTTTACTTAGTACTGGAAACTTTATAGTCTTCTTAGAAAACATGATGGTCTTATCCAAAGTTATGTTTGTACTTGCAGGTAACTAACTACATCTATCGCGAATTGCTGATTGAAAAAACCCTCTCAATTATCAATCCGAGTCATGATGCATAAGGAATACTTGTATCAACAAATAGACAGTTAAAATTGTAGGAAAATGATAAATGACTTGGTATCGCTCTTCCTAAATCCTAGATATTTTTAAAAGCTTTTATTTAACTTGCCGTGTATGTATGTTACGGTGGATTCTTTGAACTCAATTTTGAAGTAGATTTCTTCAACCGATTGAGCTGAAATTTTGTATACACGTTCAGTTTGGATGACAATGCACGATATGTTATATGACGTTATTCTAAATCCAATATGGCGAGCCACAAAAGATGGCGGAGTAGTTATTTTTAATGAATTTCAACAATATGGGAATCAAATGAAAGGGCTTGTTGAGAGTGACTTAAAAAATAATCTGACACTATTCTAAATCCAATATGGCGGACCATAAAAGCTTTTTAAAAAAAGTTTTTTCTTTTAATTTATTTAGTATCAAGAACCAGTTAAACGCCAAAAACGAGTAATTGTAACTAGATACACCGCCAGCCAGTCAATTGTTTCTAAACAGGAAGGCTTACTTATTGGACGAGGCAACAATTTGAATTGCAGGATGTGAATGTAAGTTTTATATGAAATAATGATAACATTACACTACGGAGTTTATTTGACGCTTACAGGGACAAAGGAGACCCATTACTGTTGTGGAGTTAGATCAGTTAAAGCTAAAATTTAAAATTCTGCACAGAAGCTCCAGAGAACACCCACAATTACGTACCTCCTTACCTAGAAAGCAAATCTAGATGGTTTCCAACATGACGAAACACTAGTCTTAAACATCATGACCTCGTTTGCAGAAGTTAGTCCAATTCTAATGGCTGTAAACAAAACTGATCTCGCTGGCTCTAACCTTTAACACCGCCAGCTAGTTACGTGTTCAGATTCGTAAGTAATGGATTTGACAACTAACATACCACAGTCCACCGTATTGGTCAAAAATCACTTTGGAACACGCATACACGTTCAAGTGTCGTAAAAACACGGACTATTTTATTGTAGGGACCGAAATGTTATAGTGAGCATCGTAAAATAAAAACGATGTAAAATTCACGCATTGTACCACCGTCCATGTTATATTTATGACTGCGTTACATACCATCGCTACGATTATACTTATGTTATTAACGATTTTTGCTGTCGTTTTTTATACACTGAACCTCTTATCTTTGCTTTCGTATACTTTACTAAACTTCAACGGCAATGGAAAGGTGACATTGAATAAATCTCAACAGCGCAACATCGTGGTTTCACCTAAACAACACATTTGACACAAATATGTAATTTATCACAATTTATGATCAATCCATTTGAGAATAAATACGCGAGTCGACAAGAAAATGGACGAAATGTCTATAAATAGCAATTTATGGCTTGGAAATGACTACGGTCAGTCGGAGGAGAATAAAGAACTATAAAAGTCCATTTTTTGTAAGACACAGGCTTCGAAAGCGGTAAGCCTTAAGGGATAAAAGTCAGCGCTTTGGAGTCTTTTGTGAAATTTATTTGTGGTTATCCAGCTATCTTTATTGCAAAAATATTGGTACATTTGTACGCTTTTACATTATAATTGAAATTGTGAAAGCCAAGTCCGTCAATTAATCATATTTTATTTTCTAAAAAGCGTGATAGTTAACTTTTACTAACAAAATCTTACGTTCATTAATGATCTCATAGCGTTGCATTCTGCAAATCATTACCGTCAACTAAGGCAAACAACTTGCATTAAGCGAACTCAATTCAACCTGTTATTGCTCATTGCAGTTGCAACTGATTTCTAATCCAATTTAACAACTATGTTCGCCATTTTGATAGTTCAATGGCTTGTCTGGCTCCTGTAAATTGTTGCCAGCTCAATTATTTCCCCATTTTTCATTAGCAGTCATCGTCATAGTCTGGTAACAATTACGCGGTGTGTTATTAAATAAAAAGGCGCCAATTATATGGCTCCGGTGACTCAATTATCGTCGGCTATTGGCTTGGTAAGTTAAGTCGCTATTGAGGCCGCGCATGCGCTCTGAGTTGCCAGAAATATTGTGTGATTTACAAGTATAAATAGAGCCAAACACAAAAAAAAAACAATAAAGAAGTGTAACATTTTTACATTATTAGATATTTAAGGAAACCTGTACCTTATAGATAACAAAGTTTTGATAAACTTGCAAAAAAGCAACTTAGGTATCGATGCTGAAATTTGGTCCAATACTGAATCTCTATCCTCGCGATGAACATCAACTAACAGATCAACTTTTCTCAAATGACACAAGAATTCTAAAAACTCTAAAGCTATAAAATGTAATAATCATGGCAACACTGACGGGGCATGATTGATTCGACGAGACGTGTCAGTGGATGGCGTCTGTCGGCCGACGTCTATTGCTAACTAGGTAGCACAGAGGTACATTGCCTGTCCACTTAATAGCTCGCCAAAGGACGGTAGGCGCCAATAATATATTGAAACACAAAGACACGGCACACGGTAGTCGCCTTAGGAATTCTAAATTGCTACTAGATTTTTTCCTATAATGCGGATATGAAGATTGGAATCTATCGGTCTAGGATTTTAAGACAATAGAACGTGTTCTAAATTTAAAATCATAGATGAGAGTGTTAATGTTTTTGTTAAAGATACAAAAGCAGTTGATGACTTAACACATAATGCCAAATAAAGAACAGAGGCTAAAACCAAATCACAACATAAAACTTCGATAAAAGTTATGACATCATATCGTAACATAAACTTCGTTTTAGACATAAACAAAAGCTTTAATGAGCAACAACTTGTAAACATTGAATTAAAATCACCAAGAAACTTCTATCAACAAATAAGCCACGAAATTTATGTTAAAACATAAATATGGTAACCTCAAAACAAGAGTTTGGAGAATTCATCAATTTTAATGAGCATTTAGATTGGTTTAGATCAAGTGTATAGGTTCGTGCGCTGGCGCCGCTACGACGCTGTGTGGGATGAACTACCTGCGCTTGCGACGAATAACTTTACATATAATGCGAATGGTCAGCTCTGTCATTTCTCGCTTAGCTCCACTTGTTGGCAAGCTAAGGCTGTTGTTGGACTGAACTTTAACCGAAGCTGAATTAGTGTATGCAGAACTAACTCTTAACTCCTGGACTCATTTGTCAACATTACGCCAATCTGTGCCTTAAAATAACATTTTTGTTTTGAGACCCAACTAATTACAGCATACAAGGGCAAAGTCACCTTTTTAAAATTATGATGGACAGTGCTAAAGCCCTTATTTCAACGATAGTTTTTATTACCGCTTTATTTTTGCCATTTCTCTGAAGATATCGAAAGCAAAATAAACCAAACCAGTTCTCTCTATAAATCTTAACTTTTCTATTGAAGCAATTTTATTCTCAGCGAAGTATATCGCTTGACTGACAATCATTCAGCCAGAGCGTCTAATGTTTAATTCTATCAGCGATTTGTAATTCATGACTGATGGAACTGACAGTCTGTTGAGTCTCTAATGGTCTTAAAGCTACTTTAGAACTATTAAATGGAACAACTAAGTCATTTCTAACTTAAGTCTGGTTACCCACACGAATAATAAGTTCGGTGTAAGCTACCAAAGTGACACATAATAAAGATTTATGGGTACAACTAAAGTTCATTCAAATTATAATGGCCTCGGAAAACTGGAAGTGAATAGGGTTAATAAGCCTATACTGTTATTGTTAGAACTAAGGTTTTAGATATACGAGGAAATAGGCCACGCTTATCAAGACAAGTGGATTTTTATACTCAAAGACTAGTTTGGAACTCAGAGTTTTTAGAACTGTTGTCTCTTGAAACATAACTGCTCTGATACTCTTTGAAACAAATGCCAATGTCTATCTTTAGAATTACTTGGTAATTCAATTTAGTATTACAGATTCTTAAATGCTTGTTGACCTTACTTATTAATATCAATCACCTCATTTTTAAGTGCTATTAGATATACAATCTTAATAACGTTGTTGTAGTCAGCAAGTGCAATGCAAATGCCAAGCGCTTGATGGTCGAGATTGATAAATATTTGTTCTTGAAACTATAGCAATTATTGAATAGTTAACAGCTGTCAGTGATTGTTGAACAAATTTGAATATTGATTTAACACCTATTTTTAGGATGAAGGTCTGCTAATAGCCAACTTTAGTAATAAAATTTAAATGATCTCGATATTGCGTGTCTAAGAGCAATTCTAAGGCAAATAATAGTTATACTTATGTCTAAAATATGGTACTGATAAGTTGACTGAAACAAAAGAAGAGCGTTTAAAATCACCAACGAAGTTAAAACACGGTAACTACACGTACTACCGAAATAAAACTTTAAGGAGCAGAAAACAAACTTCACTACCATGTTCCCAATAAATAAGTTCGGTTACGTCTTTATTATCATAAGCCGCACTGTAAAATTAAATATTCGCTTGTAACAATCTCATAAACCTGGATATGCTCGCTTGAATCGCCAGTAGGCGTCATTTCCTGCGTCCAGATAATGTTCGCGTCAGCACAACAGCAACAGATCGATCGACTTAATTATATCTGAAACGTCGTAAGTAAATTATTGAATTAGATCAATTTGCTTAAGCTGGCTCGTAGTAAAGGCAGCTGGTGTTACTTGAAGCTGTTTCATAACAGTATTATACGCCATTCGCACAAACCGTCCACATCAATATTTGGGGCATAAAGAGAAATTAACGTCTTACATTCAATTAATACTAAAATATAAAATGAAAGTGACATGAGCTGTATCAACATGTGCCGCCGTCTTGATATCATGCCAAGCAAAAAGACAAGTTAATATTTTACCGACACACGATAGATACAATCGACATGTTTAAATATCTACACCGCAAAATAAATAAAAAGAAGTTAAATAAAGAACACATTTTAGGTCGCGCTCATTTTATTGCCAGTGAAAATAATACGCCGGTATCGACGCGTTCAGAATTTTAGGCACGTCGGCCGTTTACACCAGCCTGTTTATTTTAAATAAGGTTTCCGTTAAGTAAAAGCAAACCCGAGGGATTCGGCGCCCCACAGAGCTGAATGAAAAATTAAGGAAAAATATTCCGATTACTCGTCGTTGAAAATCCAAAATATGTGGGGACAAGTTGGAAAAATTTGTTCGTTATTCGTAATGAAGCAGCCTAAATTACTTTGTCTGGATTGTTTGGAAATTCCAATATTCCGTGTCTGCGTTGTTACGTACTTATTTTTGCTCCCGATGTTACATTTTCAGATATTTTGAAAGGAAATCTAACACGAATTGATGATGTCAATGATGAATGAAGATGGACACAAAATGTTGCTGCGGGTACAATCATATTGAAGGGAGATCAATCATAGTAAGAGATTTTGTGGACGGCTGCTGATTAAATTAGTGGGTAACAACATGTCCACTCTACTATCGCCCCTACTCATTATCGCGGCCATTCCTTCCGTTATTTGATTTAGTAGTGACAGTATATCAAAACCTATTCTGATTTTTTCTTCGAAATTTTGACAAGGGTTTTAGCGAAAATGTTTAAGAGGCATCTATATTCAGTAAGTGTAAGTACTTAACAAAAACAAATGCAGAACACAAAATGTAAACACCAAAAAACGGCTCCTCCGCTTCTCACGTTCAAAATGAGTTCTAAAGGTTTTGCATTTTATATTATGCAGAGATTTGCGAGTCGGTCGACAAATAACACGGTAAGGAACTCGACAAACAGAAAATATACTGAGGCGTAGAAGAGATTGTCTCGAAACTCGCTTGTTCCACAATCGGCTCTATAAAACGTGGAAAAACTTTAGTATTCCAGCCGCACGCGTGGAGTACGACAAAGGTTGGCGGAAATACTAATTTAACCCCTTCGCTTCGGCTTTGCAAAGAAACCGTTTATTTTCTGCTATGAACTAAATTGACAAGTAATTTGCCTGAGTTAAGAGCAACACGCTTCCCTGTCATAGTCTTTTTTACACTACTGTCATTTTCCGAACGAAATTTTGAAAGTCGCTAAGAAAAATAACTTAGTAAAATATAAATAAATATATTATTTCGCCCTAAGCAAACTTTTCAATCAAAACAACAACCAGAGTGATCTTATCCGTAATTTTGTTCAACAACTTTATCGCTTCAAAATTACTTGCAATAATGTTATTAAATCTATGTATAATTGTATGATTGATATATGTATAATTTCATCGACAATCATACCAAATATCACTGCGACCTTTCGTACGCTCACACTTTATAAAACCAAAGTTCAACAACACCCACTGCTTCTTGGAAATATTTATCTTCGCTACTTGAAAAACTCTGCACTCTAGTTTCACTATCTTCTTTGGTAAAATCGAGTTCAATGGTAGATTACACAATTAATGCTAAGTATCGATTTTTTTGTTATCGTTTACGTATCTCTTACTTGGTCGAGAATGTATCGAGTTCGTATTCTGTGGTAGGGTCAATAGATCTGCCATGAACGATCATTCAGCCGGGCCGGTTCCCCAGAACTCCATTAATTATTCAGCACCGATTCCCTGTGAATCAGCGCCAAGTGTTTCCCTTCCTAAATTAGAATTATGAAGGTGGAAACAATGTGGTTTGGGAACGTGATGATTCGATGTAACCAACTTTAATTTATTGCTTTTGTCTTACAGGTGAGCAACTGAAAGATTTATGTTAACGAATTGAACGGAATCCCAAAATGAATTTTAATCACGCAGGTCATACTTTAGGACAACTTGTAGGTAAAATTGAGGCTTTATTTTTAGCACATTTTAATTATTCCAGGCAAAGCTATAAATCTTTGTAGTTTAAAAAAGAGTTGACCGCTGCTAGCTGCGCCAGCAGAAATAAAAACAAAATAAGCAATTATTCACCGAGTGCGGACTGAAACTGAGCAAACCTCGCCAAAAACAGAAAATCGTAAAACCAAACGTTATAAATATGTATGTTCGTAAGTAAATATTCCAGTAATTTATCTCGCTAGCTTCTTAATGCATAATAATGTATAGTTTACCTCCAGCCGGCTGTTCAATGCTCGCTTGTTTTGCGGTGACATTGTAAAAACTTGGATGAAGAAGCGATTTCCCTCGGGCACAAAGGAATCGATAGCTATTGTGATCCCCCTACGACATTAAATTATACGGGAGGGTGCCTTCTGAACACTGAGACATCTGCCAAGTTTATCGGCTTTGCATTTTATCAATATTTGCCTATTTGATTTTAGAGTGGGTGCGAGCCTGCGAAGCTCTTTCATCGTTGCGTTTTGTGCGTGAGTCACTTCACTGATTTCCGCGGTTGTCCTATTCTTGGCACCTTTACGTAGGCTATTTGTATTTCAGGACATCGCAAAATAGCACAATGTAGAACAGATTTTGTATGAGGATCGGTTTGATGTTGATGGACTTATCGATGATACACAAGAATTGATTTTTTATCAGTATTTCCACTTCGTCCTAGCACAGCACCTTGCAAGTTAAACAATGTAATCATTTCGTCCTATTCTCATTCTCCGTAACCTTCGATTCTAGATCAACCTACTTCCCACAAAACATTGAAAACAACTTTTGTTTGTACACATTTTATTGCAAGATATAGATAAAGCACGTGTGCAAGGCTGTTTGATATAAACAAGTAGATACAAGTGTACTAGTAACAGGAGGGGCACAAAATTGTGTTTGCCGTTTAGTAGAAACAGAATTTGTGACAATAAGGGAGGTACGAACGGTTCTTATTGGTTTACGATAAACAAATCAGGTGGCCCACTGATTTTTGTTGAAGGGTTGAAAATGGGAGTTATTTAGGTAGAAAAACAATGTTTATCTTTGCGCATTTATTATTGGGACTAGAGAAATGAAAATGTAATGTTTTTTCGTTGGATTGGCTATTGTTCTCTTAATCATAATATGACCCCTTTTCCAGATGTAGAGAATTCAAACACATTCATACCTATCATAACATCTTCTAATATAAATGAAAAATCATCCTCCTTATCTCTCGGAGTTATCCTATCTACAAGAAACAACCTATGATAGATTCCATATTGGCATTTGATATTAACCAGAGATATTAAAGTGTCAAACTATGATTGAACCAGCAATCATTTGGGTGGGAGCTACTCAGATTTAAGCATGAGTTCATGGAGCGATTATATGCTTGTTATGTTGTTGAAAAACTAGGTTGGATTGAGGACATATGATTGGATTATGTTAACACATGGCTAGGGTTAGGTTTTAAGTTGATATAAATCAGGGCTGTAGCTATAGGATTAAGGAATTGTAAGAGAAATGTAAAGACTAAAGACATAACCCTTCTTGATCGTTGAATAAAAATATGGTTCATCTGAATAGTGGCGATGCGACTAATAGAAAAGGAATAGATTATTAAGGTTATACATTTTGGGACAAAATTGGATTAAGAGAATTAGATGCAACAATTATGCTAACAGTAGGCCATCTACCAACTTAAGCAAACACTCGCATCATAATACCAGTTATTAGCTCAATCATCACAGGCCATTAAACACCCGTTTCTTCACCTGAAACTGCAGGGAGACCCCATTACATCCCAGATTTACGACACAAATAAAATTTAATTAAGACCTTTAAAATAAACAAAGAATACATAATTCCGACTTGGGCTATAATTATCGGCGCGGTCGAATCCTGATTGATTCAGTAGTATATCGATAAAATTGCAATTACAGAGTCTTAACTCAGTACTGATTCACGTTATGTAATTACTTGATGAGAAATCTGAGCGCCTGTCGTCGTGATTTTAGGTAAAGACAAGGTTCAGGTGGGGGCGCCAGCGATAGCGATTTTTGAGAAAATTATGCTCTGGCTGTAGAAACGGACAATAGGTCTCTATATGTTACATATGATCTCAATGCTTTTGGTCTGATCGATGAATGTAATGCAGACAAAATTCCATACATACTTTGACCACTTTGTAAGCCATAAAAAAATAATTGACAGTTTGCAAAAAGAAAGAATAAAAAAAGATAAGAAGTTAACGGAAGCAGATTCAATTTTGATCTAGATAGAAGAACTGATTAATTCTGCCAGTGACACTTTCGTATTACAACCAAATCATCGGAAGTTCAAGCAAAGTTAAACTTTTAAAATTAAGCGATTAAAAACCACCAAATTCGCGATGGACATTCGTCAGACAGTAATTTGTGTTGCAATCACTGTTGCAAGTGCAAGTTGATATTCTTTATAAGGAGATCTTTGGGTTTCTCGTAATTATGGCAACGGTGATATTGTAAGTAATGCGCTTTTTAATAAAATTTGGAAATCGAACTGGATAGTGTTGGGAGTTATATAAAATCAACTTTTAATATTAAGCATTGTATAATAGAAAGGATTGTTCTTGGCATCGGGGGTTATATGTAAGTATCATAATGTTAAAGTTAAAAAGTTCTTCATCGATTGCCAAATGAAAAGTCAAAATAATTTTGTTCTGGCCATCATTAAGAATAACGGTATTACCATTTCAATTCCTCAACTAAAATCTACCGATATTCCCATATCTGCAATAAAGTAATAAAAACAAGTAACACATCACTTAACGATTATTAACGCAAATATTAAAATGTAATTTAGCACACTTTTATAACAAATTTTCGATCGTAAAGTTAACTTTCTCACGGTCGGTATCTTCCTAGGGTTGGCAAACATGTAGATAAGACGTACATTACAGAAAGCAAATATTTAATACATTTAAATAAATATTATATTTTAGAACACCGTGAGATTTTTAACCGACTTAAAATAGAAAAGTTGAAATAAATAATAACTTCCCAAGATACAATGTCGATTAGCTGAGGTTTTTAACTTGACTGAAGTAAAAAATAACAACGAAGAAGAAACATATCATGTAAAACCTAAGACAGCTGATTCAACAACCATAACAGGTACAGCTAAACGCTTATACCGTACCGTTGACATTTACAAAGCAGGAGATATGGAATTACATGGCGATAAACTCCACAGAGTCTAAGATTAAAAACTAGTCCACTTTACAACTTTGAATTTCAAACATAATCTGCTATGGCGGTTTCCACTGCGCTAATTGGTCATAAAATCATTCAGTACCTATCTGTAGGTTAGTGCAAATTTGTTTGTGAATCTCTATACCAGTTGCGATTTCTCTTAATCATTTCTTCCTCAAGCTAAACTTTCTCTATGAGTATTATTGATAAGTTCTCCTGCCCTTATCATTGAGCCTAATCCAAATAGGTTTTCAACTTATAAAATAGTTCTATGTGTACGTTTATATACGGTAACCGTTTAGCGAGGAACATTGTAGCTGTTATAGTTTCATAACCACGCCATGTATCTGACAGCTTAATTACACCATCAAACACAAAATATTAATTAATACCAACAATAGATGAATACTATATTTCCTATAACCCTATTAACATTTCTACTTATGTTTTCCTTCATCTCACATGTGTAAACAAAAGCTAGCTGTAAGTGTATATTTTTCCTCTCCATTCATTACTAACAAGGCTTGGTGGATTACTTGCGTTGGAAGGAATTAGGGAGCAGTTTCCTTTTTATAAGACATTGGCTGGATTACCCGTCATTAGGAGTGCACCAAACAAAGGAAAGTTACGTTTGCGTTTGCTTATTTCGTATTATCTGACATACGACCGATGTAATAGCCAGATTATATCTGTTAGTCTTTCGGCGCTTTTCAAATGTATGCCGTTTAGTAACACGGTATTACGCTGTGTTTAGTAGACAGTGATATTTATCTGATAGTTTATGTATTACTTAAGTTATGATCACTTTAAGTTATTTATGGTTGTGTTTTCTAGCATTTGGTAAGCGCTAACATTTAGCCAGTGTGTGATAAATAGAGAAAGATTCAAGATTACAATCTGTCTCACTATATTTGCTTGACAAAGTCAACAAATTATCTCACACTAAGCTACTAGCAAGACGAAGGTAGTCTCGTCTCATTCATAAGATTAAATGCACTACTAATGTTTTTCAACACAATATCTTAACTACTCTTGCTGTCATTGAACATCCTTGGCAGCCGTTACGGGTAGTCAGAAGCCAGTTAGTCTGACGCCAGTCTAACCAAGGGATATTGGGTTTCCCAGGTAACTGGGTTGAGGAGGTCAGTTAGGCAGTCGCTCCTTGTAAAACACTGGTGGAATCCGGTTAGACTGGAAGCCGACCCCAGCATAGTTGGTAAAGGGCTCGGGAGATGATGATCTTAACTACTATTCTACTTTTACACAATGAGGACAGATTAAGAGGATCCCACATCCATATTCAATACCTAATAACATCAGGAGCAATTGCCGTATGTATTTGGTCCCCACGAATTATAAGCCATAGGTACCAAACGCGCCCAAATGGCGTCAAAATAAACAGTTTTTATAGAGTGGACACGTTTATCTACTCGGATCCATCTTTGGATCTCTTCAGGGGCGTGCATGGTATTCTTGCCCCAAGCACTTAGTTATGGGCAAAGATGTAAGCGAAAGCGAAGTTATAAACGATTAAAGAAATATTTCTAGTGAAATGGACCAACCATAGAAACAATCGTGTTTGACGGTCAAGGAGAGAAGTATTCTCTTGAAGTAAATTGCTGTGTACTATTGTTTCTGAATTGATTTGCTACTTTAAATTAGAAATAAAAGTGCGATATCTTTACTTTATTAAAAAATATTTGATTCATCATCATCGTCTCCCGAGCCTTTTCCCGTCTATGTTGGGGTCGGCTTTCCGTCTAACCGGATTTAGCTGATTACCAGAGTCTTACAAAAAAAAAAAAAATTGATTCCTGCGACAAATTTAAACAGCTTTGTGATAATAAATATGTTATCCGCTTATATTGTTTTTATTTATTATACGATCTCCTATAACGTCATTACTTGACACTTTTAAAATGTGCTATGTGACAGTTTTTCTTTGGATGCACGTCAATTATTATAGGCCAAGGATATGTTCTTGTGTTTTTCACCATCCTCGTTTACCATATCCGGCACCTACATCTCCTAAACACTAGATGAGGCGATAACCTAACAATGAACAAAGTTTAAACAGACAATAATTACAGCGATTACGTCGCGGGTCAGGTGGCAGCGATTGACGTTCGATATCGTGCCGATATCGCGGCCCACATCTCAAATAATTGTTTTCTAAATCACTTTCGATTAGTTAGCGTTATCTGAGCGATGGATCCGGATGTTGTGTGTGCATTAATTGTTAAATGCAATGCATTTGTTTACGGAGAAGATTTAGGTACAGACGCCGTAGTGACCTGTCAAATTTGACCATTGGAACATTAACCTTCGAATATTGTGTTAAGGTTGAAAATCCATTAAAGAAATTTGAGAGATTGATTGATTAGGTAGATCTACAGGTACCGCAACGGAACCTTATGTCCATTTTATTCAATCAGTCATTTGGTTAACTATGCATAGTTAAGTAAGTGTTGTGTGCCGTAAAGAAGTACACTATTTAATTTAGTCGAGCGTTAGTTCGCACATCAACAGCAGTTAACTTGCGAATTCGCTCTAGCACTCCAACTCCCCGACACGCGAATTTGTTTCACATAATTTTGCGAAGAGCGAATCAAATTTAGAAGCTCTTGGAAACTTGGCAAACAAGTACCGTCTAAACGCTCTAAAACTCCACTTACGTATTGAGGAAATGGGTTAACCGCTCTAAGCAGGTACTCACCTGAAACAAAAACAACAACAATAAATAAACGTTCTATACAAACATTATATTATTATCCACTTCTAATAGATCAATTTATCAAACTTCCCAACTCCACACTTCAATAGATCAAATTTTGTATTCTATAGAGAGGGTGAGGTTCTTAATCCATTGTAATCGCTCGCACGTGTGTCGCGAAACTTCGACTAATTCCGCCTAATAACCGTATTCATATCAACACAATGGAAAATCAACCCTATTCATAATACAGTAAAGCAGAAAACAACTTTTCCAGCGCACACAAAGCAACGGTTGTCAGTCAGAATGAGGTAAATCAAATATGGTCGTTTTGTTACGTATTCACTAATTTTTCGTGGAAGTGTTGTGTTAAATTTTGTTAGCGGGTCATGAAATCATTCTTTGCTATTTACAGAAAATGTGCCTGTCACATAAAAGTACGACATTTCTTAGAAAAAAAATATCGATAAGTGTTTCCTTAAGGTATGTTATGGTGGCTTCCTCAAGGAGAAGGGTGAAAAAAAAAATATAATCTATGAACTGTGAAATAACTCAATAACATCATCATTTTCACTATTTATGAAACGCTATATTTCGATGTAAATTTAAAATAGTTAAGCACTTTTGCTGCTTGCCCGCCACTTGGAAGGTACAAAGGGCCAACACGTATAGGGACGAACAATAAGGGTATTGAAGGCAGTCTGGAAAGGGCACATGCTTTCAAATAATAGTTCAGAGAATCCAAGTCGACGTACCCAAAGAATTTATACGAGGTCCGACTTTTTGTACGGTCTTGTCGTCTTGCGAAACCAACTGTTTGATTTTTTCGATAAAAAAAAAGTAAAAGCAACGGCCATTTGAATAGACGATATTGAAAGCGACCTTTTCATGTAGTCGGATCGAATATTTTATTTGAGAAACGATTCTAGAAACTATTATTATTTCTATGGTTTTAATTACGTCGCAATTATTATTATATGACGATATCATTATTGAGGAATTGCAAGTATATCTATATTAAGACAAAACAAAAAAGAGAGAATATTTGAATTATTATATTGGTATTTAATGGCTTCTTTTAAATGGAGATACGAATTCATGAAAGTAAAATATGTTATATGGATTCTGTTCCCGGATTTAGCCCAATTGCCCCGTTCTCATTACCTTATAACACTTATTTCGCTTATTAAACCTACTGCAGTCTAGAAATTATATTCCCTACGTTATCCATTACATGCAAATGTCCTCTTGTTACTCCCTAAAAGGGAGGGGCAATCGTGCCGTGAAAAACGAAATGCTTAACTTTTTATGAACGTTTGCACGAATGCTTTGTCCTGAGTCTGGAGCGCAACGAGGGGGATTTTTTAGGATAAAAGTGGGCATTTATTTAACTGGCAACTTTTTGTTGCTTGAGATGTCTCATTGTGAGAAGGTTTGATGGTATTATTGGTGACGATGTATTCCGATGTTTGTTGTTAAGTTAGGACGTTAATTGGAGTCGGAATTATTTTTATTTAATTTTTTTAAGTTCATTATGTGTCTAGATTTTTACAATCCAATTAAGCGTTGGAAATGGCAGTACTTTTGAACTACCGTATAAATTAACTTTGTTATGTACAGACGCCAGCACATCAAGCTACCACCGAAACTGTCAAATTTTCCCAATCAATTTTCAACAGTATGTATGCTTCAGCGATAAAGTTGAAAATCTATTACAGAAATCTGAAGGATTGTTGTCGCTTGATGTGCGTCAGTACGTCGTGGTCTAAATTAATTAATTGAATTGAAATAAAATAATTGAAAAACCAATTTTATCAATCATTGAATAATTTACTGAAGCTTATCGAAATATATCGCCAATATATAATTGGAAGTAAACCGCTACTTTCATACAGAGTGTCAATTAAACAGAGTTTATACGTGTGTGAAAACAATAGTCCCCGTACACGTCATGAGTGTGAAATACACGAAATTATAAGTAGGACATTGCGATAAACATCTGAAGACAATGCAACGGGGGACACTTATAACGATTGCAAGATTACATTTTGGGATATATTGAGGACTTTCGAATGATTATTTTAAGACAATTTTGGCAACTTTCCTTAATTTCGAATAATACCCTTTCTATTATAGTGCACAAGCATTCGCGCAGATACAGGTGCACTCTCTATTCCCTCACTGTCATAGTCCGATGGGACGGCAATCCGACAAGACCGGAGAGATATCAGGCGCAGGACCGACATTTACGTGCACGGGTGAATCAATCACCAGCTTCCAGACTCCGGGCTGCTTTATGAAAAGTTTCTCAAAACCCACAAAGCGATGTCGGCCCGAACCCGGAATCGAATCCGAGACCCCGTGCACAACAGTCACGCCATGCGACCACTAGACCAACAAGTTAGTTAACACAGACAGAGATAGAAGTATAACTGCATAATGCGTCCACTTATTCTGTGACGTATTGAGTGAAATGTTGACATACACTTAGATCATACATGTCAATTTCAATAGGGATATGTATAACCTACATGGACACAGTATGTATCTCTAACTCACCATAACTAGATTAACGGTGTCTTTTTGCCCATAAATGGAAAACCCGATAATACTCCCAGTGTGCACAATTTACGGCTTCATTCACACTGTGCAGCATAAACACTGCACTCCAGTCAGCACCGGCCCTTAGTCGAAATGTCCAAAACATGGCCGGTCGTTACGTCATATAGGTAAGGTTATATAGGGTGGTTCTAAATCCGTACTATTTGCTTCTACGTTGCCATGTCCTTCTTATAAATTAAGATTTTAAAAGTACCAGCTTTTGGTCTAAATTTAGACTAGAATTTTGTTCAAAGTTGGTTTAAGGCTAGCACTAATCACGGTACTGTTTTAAAACCATGATTTTATAATAAGGGGGGATATGTTTTTTTGGCATATGTCAATGAATCATAAGGTATTTGTTTAAGATAGAAGACAAGAATACTGTTAATTAAATTAACATATCAGAATAATTAAACAAAGTGCTGTAAGTCGGACAACTGGCCCCTCATAATCAAGTGCGCTTACGCAAGGATAGAACCAAACCAGATAGGTACTGAAATTATGAACCACCCTGTACACATAGCAAATAAATATAAATCCTTGTATATTACAGTAACAAGCCAGTGATTTACCGTTATTACATGCTATTTATATCTGATTGCTTTGTAATTGACATTTGCCGACCAGCGGGCAATTGATCGTGTTGTTTCTTATTACATGAACTGCGTTGTGCATACCAAGTGCATAAGCTAATAATGTTGTTGATGTTGATAATTGTTGTTAGTTCTCCCTTAAATGATTGACCTTATATGAATGCATATGATCTATTTATCATATACTTAGGTAACCAGTAGTGTTATTAATATCGTTCTTTGAAACAAATGAAGTTCAAAAAGCGTTCCTATTTCGAAAATTCTAAGAATGACAGTCCTTTGTTTTTGCATTTACAAGTTTAAAGGCCAGTTTCACCGGTTACGGATAGCCATCTACTAGATAAATTAAAAAATGGAACAGAATTTGTATGAAATTATCTCCCAGATAAACTATCTGGAACTTATCAATCAGCAACCGAAGAAACTGGCCCTAATTCGTGATGGCGTTCTAGGTGTTGTAATACCTACTAATTTAATGGTTATTATCGACATTAATATTGACCATCTCGTAACGAAAGCTAACCAACCTTTAAAAATTGATGAATTCCAGGTTCACTTTCAACGCAGGACCATAATTGATGAATTGCGAGATGAAATTCATATTACTAGTAAGACGGAAATTAGGAGCAAGCCTGCCTCGGTTGTTATTATTAATTGCTGGGGTTCAGAGTTCAGCTATATTGGTATCGTAATGATTTCAGACCTCTCTAACCGCTCTGGTTAGAATTTGATACGAGAAATGGATTGGGGTTGTTTTAATGAAATATTAAGTATATCGGTTGCTTTTGTTGATTTGGGATTTGGGAAAATGTTTTATTACATATCAGACGCAAGAACACCAAAGTATGAAGATATGATAGTAAAAATACAGAAAAAGAAAATTTTGAATCATAAATTTGCAACCATCATTATCTTAGTTGATCAATTAGTTGGATCCAAATGATCAATCACAATGTTTAATTCCAAATATGAAGCATGTACAGTAGAAGATCATAAATAACAGCTTATCTTTTTAACCTTAAGATTCAAAAACTTATCCACACCTATCACTTTAAGATAACCTAACAGTATATTGAAAAATTACGTTAAAACCAGTTTTGCCTCTGACCACTTCGTAATATCCATCACACCATGTCCAAGATTGCAGCACGTACCCTAGCGGTCCTGGTGGACGGTTATTGGCCCCATTTATGGCCTATTACCGGCCATGCGGCCGATTATCGGCTGTACGACGAGGTACAATCTCAGTGTCGTTTGCTCTGACCTAATAATCTGAGGGTAATCTTAATACTCTTGTTGTTGGGGTCGGTTAAGCTGCGGTATGGCTAATTGTTATTTTTATATTTACTGTTTGTGTTACTCATTAGTTTGTGAATTGCTTCCTGTGTTCTGGGTGTTAATAATATGCATAAATTATCATTTTATTCATTGTTTTACACATTTGCATCATCAAGCTATTCGGAGCTAAATTTATTTAAAAACATCTAACGATCAGAATTTTGAATTTGTAATGATAATTTCAAAATGGCGCGCAACTGATTGTGTACACCCGTAATCCTTATGTGCGGAATGCGCAGATATCATGCTCAACACACAATATCGACGTGACTGGGATGACCCTGTTGCTACGTGAGGTGGCTCTAAAGACCCACGATAGATAAAAATAGATGGCGGCGAATGTGCTGCTTACTACTGCATTAATATGCATTTAGGACTTATTTATCGTCATCATCTGCCTAGCTTTTTCCCAGATATGTTGAGGTCGGCCACCAGTCTAACCGAATGCAGCTAATATACATGGAACGACTGCATATCTGACCTCCTCAACCCGTTCAACTCGATATCCCTTGGTGAGACTTTCTGGTTTTAACTAATCGTTTAACAACTGCCGTGATGTTCAAATGACAACCGAGAACCAATGATTTAACGTGTGTTTTTAAATGGGACCGTATTAATTTACTAAATGGAAGATTACTTAAATGCAAGCATAATTAATTTCTGATGATACTAATAAGTTTTGTTTACTAATACTTTTTAACACAAGTTTGTAGGCAACTGTGCTATTAACAAAATTGCATTAACAGAAATCCTAAACTAAAACATATGCGAATTTCATTAAGGGAAGATGAAACATCAATTAACAAAGCGTTATCAACCACAACAGATGTAGGTACATACACAAACAAAAGTAATTTCGCTAAAATGCCGCGAGCAAGCGTTGTCCGAATAGGGATAGTCACGGTTGACAACCCTCCCGTACTATCCGTGATATTGGCGAGACGGATATTTAGAATGCGGCCACAAAGGGATACTGCGCTAATCGTATTGTAGCCGAATGTAGACAAGAAGATTAATTACTTAAGCTTTGTAGATCTGCAATTGTTTTTATTGAATCGTCCCTTTCAATGTCGTCTTAGTAATGCCTATTAGGAATTGGAATGGAATTGCATTTAATAATAATGTATAACATGGATTAACAGAAAGGACACCTTTTACGAGTACATGGTAGTAACCTCATTTGAATATTTATTTGGTTGTTTATTTCAAAAGTAGCTCTGCCAGATTATACAGACGGCATTAATAATTTTTTGCCGTTTAGTTAGACTTACAGATAGTATTTTCCGTTGCCAAATGTCCCTGATATGTGAGACGAGTAGTCAAAACCCATTATTATAAATTTTATAGTATGGAGTTAATAATATCTATGGAGAGTTCATTTTATTCATGGTAGAAATTCAAATTAAATTTGAGTTCCCACGTCAATAAAGACGTGCAATAAAATAATTTATGATCGCAATTCTAAAACAATTTTTGGTTTCGCAATTGTTCATGTTATTCTGTTTATGAGAAGTTTCATTATTCAATAAATTTTAACGAGATTCATAGAACTCTGGTCTATTTTGTAGGTATCTAAGTAATATATCACTTATTCTGCAAATTTTTCGATATACAACATGCAATAGTTGGTTATTTGAGGTTAAGAGAAATCACTTTTTAATGGGTATTTTAATTAAATGTATTATTTAATAATTAAAAACTTACAGGAATGTACATAGCATCTTACTAATTTAATGGACGCGTGATTAATTGAATTAAAGCAACAATTTCATATACAACTATCAATTGTTTTTTTTTTTAGATTCGCCTCATAATTATTTTCCACGCAGTATGTGTCTGTTTTACAGACGCCAGCACATCAAGCTACTACAATCTGTCAAATTTCCTCAATAGATTATTAACTTTATCGCTGAAGCATATGGTTTAAATTTAATTGGAAAATTTTACAATTGCGGCTACCTTGATGTGCTGGCGTCTCTACCAAAAAGTTTAGAATAAAACTAGAGTGTTGTTACTTAACCGTGCCATTCGACAGGGGCCCATAAGGCCAGCCTAACGGAAAATTAAAAAGGCAATTTTCTTAATGAGCAGTGTGGGGTTAGCACGGCTTACGCGACACCATGCGAGATAACAGCCGATTACATGTTGAATAGCTATGCTCATACATGTGGAGTTATTTTTTTCTTGTCTGGCTTGAATGCTTTTTCGCCCTATTTACTTTCTTAGTTTACTATACCTATGTTATTCTTATTTTAAATTGGTGAGAGATAATTTGACACACGCATATAACTACACTTAAATTAAAAAAAAAACCTAATAGTTTTTTAGGGTTAACTTTCAAGTGAAAGTTTGCTTTAACATTGTTAAATCAGACGCAAAAAGAGAGGTCATGTTAGTCTGACCGCTATGTGATTCTGTCTGTCTTTCTGTGGCACCATGAATCTTGAACTAATGCACCGATTTGGATGTTTTTTTAGACGATAACTGCTGTTTCCTTTGTGTTTTTAGATAATCTGTTTTATTAAAGTCAGCTCAGTCATTTTATTTAGTGATAATGATGACTAAGCTGTGTATTTATATAGATAACAGTTATCTACTACTAGTTACTAGTAGTAATGTGATATGACAAACTGCTTGAAGTCCAAAATAAATTATATTACATGGTTTAACTATTTCATAGACAGCTGCACCACCATATAAGCAGAAATTGTATTGAAACGTCAATAGGCATTCACGAAATGTCAAAATTGTAATAAAATTACCACTCGATCCGCCTTATGGGCTTATAAAACAATAAATTCCATATAAAACCATTTATATACAATTTCGTACGTGATATATGCATCCTACACTACATTATGTAGGCGATGTTGGAGGCGTAAACCTCAATTTGAAGACAAAATATGGTCAGGATATTGGTACAGATGCCAGCACATCAAGGTACCCGAACATGGCAAATTTTCCCAATCAACTTTGAACCATATGCTTGAGGGATAAAGTTGAAAATCTATTAAGGAAATTTGACAGATTGAAGTAAGTTTGTGTGAAGTCAAGGCTTCTGCGTTTTTAATTAAATTCAAGAGCGCCACCTACATGGTAAATGACAGAAGGAATACTTTGTAAGTTAAATAGCTACGATAAAGCTAAGTAAACATTGTCGAGAGCACACTTAGTGTCAAGGCTAAAGGAAGTTACGTCCTAGAACGTCGCGAAGTCGCGATAACGATTATGTGAACGAACATGCTAAATGTTTGGAATTTCATACCTTGTTTTGTAATTTGACGGCCTAAAACACAAAAAATTATACACATCATAATGGTTTGTTTACCAAAATTAAGATTGATCTCCGAATTTGTTCTTTTCAGTAGTAAATTTTATGGTCAATTAGTCAAGGCAGGCGCCATGGGGGCCATGAATCACAATAAACTTTAATGAACCTTCAATATAATTTGGCTATTATGTCGAACTTAATTAACCGGTATCATTCTCAATAAAATATAGCCACATTGTCTAATACGAGATTAATTACCACCCCACTTGGCAGTACAAACAATCAGTTAATTTACATAAAAGAAAGCGTTTAATTCGGTTAAGCTACGCGGTTAATCACAGGTATAAACTAACTAAGCTCCTAGTGGTCATTTGTACCCGTCACACCAATAATTAACCCAGACAAGGCGAGAGCAGTAAACGGTTAACTACCATTTAAATAACAGAATAATGAGAGAAGAAACCTGATTCGTAAAGGTTAAGAGTTATGTTTACGCATTGGTTACGTTTTTAGACACGGTTAATAGATGATGTTAATTACAGTGGTCTGTGGCTGCTTAGCGGTTAATCCTCCGTCGCCAGTAATATACAAAATTAATCAAGGAAGCAGTGAAACCACATATCTCGAGAACTCACATAGTAAAAGGTTCTTCCAGCTGCCGCCAAGAGCTCGCAGACATCGGTGGAGGCGCGGCGCAGGAGTGACGGGCGGGGCGCGGGGGGGAACCATCCTCACGTCTCCCTCAGAAGAACTTCTACCAAGCAGCGACGAGCCCCTATCTCTCGACAAAGAGCGACGCCTTCCGAAAGGCGCACCTCTAACAGTTGCAAAGTTCTCCTCATAATTCACATTGAAAGTGTCCAAAGGTATCCCTTCGGGTGCTTCCCTTCGACTCCTCACAGAAAACGTTCTTCTGAAACCATTAGCTAGACCTTCGGCTATTTTCTTTTTTGGCTTTGGAACTTCTTCAGAACTAATAACAGTTATGTCATCCATATCTTGTGGTTCGTATGTCTTGTACGTTCTAATCTGTTCTATTCCAGTGAGGTCTTCAATGCCTCCGTGTCTATACTTTAAGGGCTTCGCGCGGTCGATGACCCCGAGTTCATCATAGCTTCTATAAGTGGAGGATGCACGCCTGGGCGCTGGTGGCCGGCCGGCTCTGTCAATCGTCATTTTAAGCTGATGTCCGATTAGCGACCTGACGAAGAAACGATAAATTTGAATATCGTGTTCAAACTCTGATCCTGGTTTGCACGACGAAGCTTCTCACGCAGGTGATGATGATTTCGGTGAAGACAACACTGGTGCAGCACACATTTGAGAAGCAACAGATACAGTGAGCGCGGCAGTCACAATCAGACAGCGTGTAACATCACGACTATGTTAATGATTACATGTAGAGTGAGAAGTTATGCTGGCCGTAAATTAATTGGTAAACTCATTATATGACACCACATAATGGCTTATTTATATTGTGGTAATAAAATTAACACGAGGGTCTGTTAAAGAGTTTTTATCGTAAATATTTGAAAATAGTTCGTCATAGGTCAAAGAACTGTTTATGCAGCCTCGTGAATCTCTTTTTGGAACATTATAAATGACCTGAATTGATCACTAGGAATCAAAACTTGGCAATGGGAATTTTATTCCATCGATCATTGAACTCAGTAACATCTTCATAGAAGTTCAGTATTCCTTAAGGTATGGCTGTTCTTTTGTTTTGTTTTCCTAACTTTTTTAGAGACAATGTTTTACGTTTGTTGTATTTCGTCAGGTACATACGATGGGCCGCCTAGTGTTAAGTGCGTGTACGGCAGCAGTTGAACAATGCCGTGACTAGCGCACCTCGGGAGCTATATGCCCATAAAATTTGTTTACCATCCCCGACGCCGGTGAACTCAAATCTATTGATACTATCACGAAACGTTTATGCGCCGGTAGCCTTACCAGGCCTAATTTTCATGGAAAACTTTTTTTACTAACTATTACGTTCGTAACGGGTAATAATTTGTTCACTTTATGCTCATTTTCCTTACCTACCAAACGTTCTGTTGAATTTTTAAAATAGACATCACAAAAAAGTTTCTACATACAACTGAAAAATTATACCTAATATGAGCACTGTTTAAGTACTTCTTATAAAAACGTTGGCTTTGACCTTAAAAGAACACGTTTGCACAAACGAGAATGAAGAGATTGTCAATAAAATCACATTCGTTCTACATTAATCCAAACATTTAAAAACTTGTTTAGTCTCGCCTAGAAACGTAAACATACGTCGACTGCCTCAAGTGATAAACACACTGGGAGCTAGTGGAACTCGACCGCCAATTCAAGTGGCTAATGACCGACACGTAATTACCAACAATTGCACTCGCCTGCCTACTGGCAGACAGTACTGTCCACGGAAACTATCCGATTAGTGAGACGGAATTCGAACAATTATCGAATTAGGTACCATTTCCTGCTTCTGGACACTCGACATGGAGGAGATCCCTATTGAAGGAGTGTGTCCCGAATTTAAATGTTCATAAGTGCGCAAACTATTTGCGGATGTTGTAATTTATTCCATAATTGAGGTCAAGTAATCCATAAGTTTGTTCAATTTGCATAAAAAATTACGTCAAAAGCAAGTCAAGTACCAGAAAAATTATGTGAAGAAGTTTCAAACAAAATTGACAGGATATTTGATCAATACATAACATTTTGCAAGTCCTTAAAAAAATACATTTGATATCTTCATTAAAGTGTATGTGATGATTACGTAAGTAAATGATGGATAAATTGTAGCCTTGATACCAATTAACGGACTCTACGAGGCAATCAAGCTACTGAATGAAGTGATGTCAATTAGTCTCATTAATGAATTCTTAACGATGTTGCTGTCTCTTTTCCATTTGAAAAGGACTCAATAATTAAAGAGAAAGAGGAGATTAATAGTGATGATTGGACAATACGAATTGAATAAGGGTTGATAGAGAAAGCTGATTAAGTGTCAGTTGATGAAGCAGTATATAACAATATTTTGGTTATTATTGTTGAAGATTTTGTTGTGATAGATTTGGTTGTGTTTGAAACCAAAATAACCATAGAAATTGTTTCAGAAGTTAGATGAATCATCAAAGTGTTTCATCATATTATTGACGAGCTTTCTCTAGTCTCGGTTCCAACAAATGAACCAGATACTTCACAGTCATTAATAACACATATGCAGCATAAAGTTGAATGCATTTATCATTATTAAAGCATAGAACAGATAAAAATTAAAAGATTGCATCATTCGCCTACGTAAGCTTCCTCTTACAATTTATCTTAATTTAACTGAATATTACCAGTTTTTCTATCGCTCATTTTTCATTCGGCTTGTTTTGTTTATGATTGGGTAAGTAAATTGTTTCTGTTTTGTTTACCAGGTAATGCAATGCTACTGTATCAGCCACCATCATTGAAAAGTAAGAAATGTAATTAATACAATTTTAATCCGAAAGATATCCATAACTTGATTTTGTTACCAATTATTTGGAAAGTAACCTTTATTAAATTAGATAATGTAACTTTCACTTTTGAAATTGCTACTAGATAATTGTGTAGGGACACCATTTTGTGAATCCAGTAGCAATCAAAAGATTATTCAATGGCGAATATCACGTGTGTATCGCTTCGGGCGGAGTCATTAATTCGATCCACTTTTGCCAATATTCAGAGCAATTAGAAATTGCCTATGGAACAACATTTTGAATATTAATGTTCAATATTTCAATAACTCAATGCTAAATACTGGCGAGCCTTCGGGCGATCCACTTCTATCTTGAATCTTTATTCACCTCATAGCGAGAGAACGATAAAAGCGGCAAATAAATATTAGTTATGGAATCGGTTCTTGTATCTCCTTCTTTATGGTCCAAGTTTTAACATCATTGTTTTAAATGAAAATATATTTAAACATGCTATCTTCCACTTTACAATAAACATAGCGTAGATAAGCCTAACATTTCCAATAGCTATAGTATTAAGCTTAACACCAGGTGAGACAGAATTTAATGAACCATTTCACAATTTATGAAAGTAACATCTTTCACCTATCGCGGCTAGTTACAGCCACCACTACCTCTAGCCTGGAGATATTTTATAACGAAGCACAGTAGCCGCTCGCGCGTGAAATGAACCGCGAACACTTGTAATGAAAACAACACTATCGTTGCACAAGACATTTTGATAGGTTGAAAAAACCTATTGGAAATTTATTTAGTTACACTTAATGGAATGGAAATTAAAGCATCTCTTTGAATAAAAACAGTTAAGTATATTTCAATGTCAATCATGTTTTATGTTACGTCACACAAAATAGTCAATTTAGACAGTGTCATGCGAAATATGAAATGATGTAAAATCTTTTTTACTATGAAATTAATTGAAATAGGTATTCGTATAAGAGTATTTTCAGAAAGTATATCATTATAAAGAATGCAGTGAATAATGAAAGATAAGGCAAAGAACAATTGCTTTCTGAAGCTAAAGTAGGCCGCTAAATAAAGAGGTCAAGATTGCTTCTGGAACGTAATGGCTCCGAGAAGTCTACAAAAGCTTCTAGACAGCTAACTACTGTGTCATAGTCACTATCTGCTAGATAGGAGCAGTCAATAGCCTTTAACCTTGCGTCAAGATAGCAAAGTGTTATATAAAGTACCCGGTGGCTAAAGAAAAATGGTGCGCTTTAAAATATTTTCAGCAACTTCGCGTAAAATTAAATATAGTTCACGCAACTCATTGCGGATGTGAGTTCTAAAAAAACAAAAATTTAGAGAAAAAAAAAACACTTTTCAACCCAATTTTGCAAACATCGCTGAGAACGTCTTGAATATTTTAATATTCCATTATAATAATGAAAACTTAAAAGCTCAAGATATCTCGTTGTTTTTTAAAACTCTTTATCGCAAAATATAATCAGTAGTTGAAGTAACAAACACCGTAACTACCGACAATTTGGAGTACCACTCGAATTCGGCTGGCGTTAAAAATAGTTTTTAAAGTGCAAGTGGCACTTACCCAACTCTTAAATGAATGAGGCTTAAAGATTTGGGAGCCGGAAACCGTCGCGTCGCTTACGAAACCCATTGATTATGTACTTCTAGTATATTCTTTTGTAATTTTAATTGTGTTTACAACAGTGTGAAGTGTAATAGGAACCATGTTTTTTTAACGTTGTATTGTTTAATTTACAGATGTTTATCGTTCATTTAGTAACGTAATTTGGTTCAAGGTCTTATATGATATAAATATTCCCTTGAAGAGGGTTCTAGCTGTGTAAAGCGTAAAATATCAGTCGGATACCCTCGAGAGTAAACAGAGTTATCTTAAAATTTATTACATCCATTACAGCGTTTAAGATATTAATTTCGCTGTTCGAATGACATTTTACGCAAATAAACAAATATATTGAGAACTTACAATACTTTCTGTTCTTCGCCACTTATCAAGGCAATATAAATCTTGACTGTCAATTAAACGTCAATACGAACGACGGACAATATCGAAACAATTGAAGATTCCATGTAATCAAAAAAAGTACTATTAAGACTTCAAGATTATTTAAGCATTTTTAATGAACAGTCGTAAATGGGGACTGGTCAGTTGACGGAGGAAAACACGCCATGCTGTTTAGACATACACGAAGACAGTAATGTATTATGATGCATGCATTCAGGTTGGGTAACGTGGTCCAAATATGGTTACATATCAACGGGAGAGGAATAACACTCAGAATATGATAGATTTTTTCATGTTACTGCGTTGTAGTAAATGGTAGAGCGTGTCAAAATATAGGCCGAACATGTTAAGTTCCGACTGTGCTCTCGATGCCGAGAAAGAAATTAAACTCATTGTACAGACGCCAGCTCATATTTCATGAGGTCAGATAGGCAGTCGCTCCTTGTAAAACACTGGTACTCAGCTGAATCCGGTTAGACTGGAAGCCGACCCCAATATAGTTGGGAAAAAGGCTCGGGAGATGATGATGACAGACTCAGCCAGCACATAAAACTACTACAATCTGTAAAATTTCCTTAATAGATTTTTAACTTTATCGCTGAAGCATTATGGTTCTAAATTGATTGGGAAAATTTGACAGTTTTGGGAGGCTTGTTGTGCTGGCGTCTGTACAATGGTAAAATCAAGAGACAGCGTGTATCAGAACTTTAAGTAGGTTTATATCGGGTCTAATGTAAAAACAAAAAATACCCTCACATAAGTGTAATGATTAGAAATACTGCATACAGTTTATCAATAAAATTCCACTTAAATCATGTCGTCACTAAATATCAAATGCTAATCTATTATGCTTCCCAGAATATACACATTAACTGAAAGGATTTCAAACTAAACATTAGAGAGATATAGGCACATCAAATGACATCTGATATGCAGTCAGTTTGTAACATTCAACAATTGATGTGTAAAATTTGCGTGTGCACACGTACATACGTATAATGCATTTGTTTATAAATTGTTATAAATATATATTACCCGATATGTAAGACAGTGTAATGCAAAGATCATCTGAACATAATACTTATACATCTCCCGAGCCTTTTCCCAACTATGTTGGGGTCGGCTTCCAGTCTAACCGGTTTCGGCTGAATACCAGTGTTTTTACAAGGAGCGACTGCCTATCTGACCTCCTCAACCCAGTTACCTGGGCAACCCAATACCCCTTGGTTAGACTGGCGTCAGACTTACTGGCTTCTGACTACCCGTAGCGACTGCCAAGGATGTTCAATGACAGCCGGGACCTACAGTTTAACGTGCCATCCGAAACACAGTCACTGGTGTCCAAGATATACTCAGAAAGTACATTCAAACTTAGAAAAGTTGCATTGGTACTTGCCCGACCTGGAATCGAACCCACGCCCTCACACTTGAGAGGTTGGCTCTTTAACCACTAGGCCACCACGACATAATACTTATACAAGAGTAAATTATTATAATAATCAATTTAATATTTTCCACACAAATTGTAGGTGATATACAAAAGATATGTACACAATCTAAGATCAATTTATATGATAATATTTATGCATCATGCAATATATATCTAATCACACCCAATCCGGGAAAGATAACGCGGTTTATTTCACAGTTTGTATCCGTTGATTGGGTGTCATTGTCGACAAAAGAAAAGTGTCAATTTTTGTGGTATCATTGGCTTATAGATCGCAGACTAAGACAGCGACAGATTGTGTCAAAGATACATGGATATAGAAAGAAGGTGGACAGAATATTCTGGAAGAGAAGATGATGGGATGGCTATAGCTAGAGCACTTGACTGTTTGCAGTCTTTGACTAGTGGAAAGAGATCTCGACATTTGCTTGGAGACAAATTAAAATGCATACAAACGAATCTACACAATTTGTGCTAGTAAAATCATACAGATTAAGACACATTAAAAACATACATAGCCCTATAGCAGAAGCTGTTAGTAGACCCAAAATAAATAAATACAGCACTGTTCTCGTATTAATTAAAAATCAAAGCGCTATCTATAAAGTGTTTAAAAAAGGATAAACTCTCTTGCCTCAAAGGTACAATAAAGGTATTATCATAATATTATTTACTAGCCCAACACTAGCAAGATCGATAGTCGATGCAGCCGAGCTAGTGCTGCGATAGCTCGCCTCAGCTTTTATTAGAATTGCTAATTGGCTTCTGTGGCTTATAGCTACACCCTGTGCAATATAACAGTTTGCCTTCTGTATATTTCAAGATCGGCGTCATTGGCACACTGTTTATGGTCCTGGGTTATTGTGGTTGTAACTGAATTGACGTGGCCTAATTTTGTTTGAAAAAATAACAAAAATATTTCTGTTTATCAAAATCTACACGTAATGCCTCCATGGGTGGCGATATCTTATTTTTTACACGCGCGTTGTTTTGCAATTTTCTGTATAAAGCTATAAATCTTAACGCTCTAGAGTTTATACGATACCTACGCCTCTAAACTTACTTTAAGAAAATACTTACTACCTTCTTTGTGTCGTGTAATAACTACTTTCAGCCATAAAAACACAATAAAGCCTGAAGAAAAATAAAAAGGAGGAAAATGCTGGACTTCCTTATGACATCAAACAGTCTAAGAATTCAATTATCTATGGTCATTGACCTTCAATGAACTATCGAGGGCAACGTCGTGTATGTAGGTGTAAGAAGCCGATACTCGTAATTAGCACATTCGAACGTAAATTATATCAACTTACAAAGAACATGTTGACAACTATTTATCTTTAAACTATATAATAAATAATTAATGAAATAATGGTTGTTCGTTAACTGAGTTATCTACAGTCGGTTAGTACAAAGGAAACTTACAAGGAAATACACACTACGTATTTGAATTGCAAATAAAATTTCTTTCGGAAACATTGTTCTAAGTGTCTCGACTCCCAAAATAGGAATGGCCGTCGAACGTAAAATATGCGATAAGAGCTTTAGCATAAATTAGTCGATCATAGTATTTAGTTCAAATATTTGACCGGCAAATATAATAAAATAAATTAATTCTCAAGGCCAATATTCGGGCGACTAGACCTTGTTGTATTTCGATGTTCAAATATCTGTGTAGGTTACAGTATTTAACCTACATACTACATCCATAAAAACTGTTCTAATATGTTAATATCAAAACTGAGGTGCAATAAACTCTATTAAAAAATCAAATGAGTTCATGTCATAGCAAGCTGAGTTCAGCACTTGCTATCAGTTTACGTAATACTCGAATAGAAGACATTACCGTGATTTGTGGATTTTATAGAAAAATCCTTGCAGATACTTTGAGTAAATGAGATTTTTAATTCAATTTAAGACAAGAATACCGATAGGTTTCAAATAACGCTAGACATTTTCTATTCCTAGTCTATCTAGTCTATGGGATGCCATGATACCTTTACACGGTTTATATTTTGCCTGAAACTGACAAGAAGAACCAATCTTCTCACAATTGATAGTACTAATTAAACTAGAGAAAGCACTCAGAAAGCTTACTCCGCAAATGCTGTCTAATTAACAACTCTAATTAGAAGAAAATAGAAACGATTACTAACACCACGGTATTAAACAACTAACTAGGATGTTGCTTTTTCTTCATTGCCTTTTCGAGATTACCTAGTTTCATAACAAGTCGTATTTCCTATATCTAGCGAGAAACTTTATGGTTAAAGTTTTCATAGATACTGCACCTAACGATAAAACTACATGAAGTAACTTTTTCCGATAAACATTTTATACAGTGGAAAACTTCAAGGAAACAATAATAAGTGTATTACAACGATGTCGATACATTGTAATAACAGGCACTTATATTTAATAATTCTAATTACTAAAGTATTTATCGACACCTGCTTCAATGCTTACAAATCGAATTTGCATTACATCAGCCGAGCAAGCGAGACGTCGGTCGGCTAGTGATAAAATAAGCTCCATAATAATTGATTAAATAAACAGCCGTGTTGAACTAAACTGTTACGGTCTGTTCGCTAAAATATCTCATGACTTAGAAGTGTGAGCACCTACTCTAAATATTTTAGCATACGATTACGTAAGCATCGAACAGGGAGACAAAAACATATCCATTTAATTGGACAGTGAAAGGGTTATAGGTACCTCTCATCTATTATACGGTGGAGAAATCCACAATCAGATAATATAGTAAACAACAAGCGCACTCGCGTGGTCACCATCGGCGATCGCCAGTCACATTAGCGCCAACAATACCTGACCCCGGCACGAGAGAAAGTGACTATCCAATCGATTAATCTGCCGAGTCCCCGGGCATTGGATACCAGACGTATGGTAATAACAGATCAACATCGAAAGCCGTAATTGTTGCATTGATAATTCGCGACTGACAGAGCAATTGCCGGTTGCGAAAATGATACTGCCGAGCGAAATTCATATTGGAACCTCCTAGCAGACGCGGCAGCTGTTGACACCTTAACGAGAGCCTTTAAAATGTAATTTCTTGTAAACAAGACAGCGAGAGCGATGAAAGGGAAGCGATTTGTGCCGCTCAATAGCACGTCATGAAGTGTGAAGGGACGCAAGACCCGGGTCATTCATCAGTAGTGAAAGCGGGGCCAACTGATAGTCCTAAATTACCCCGGGCCACGAGTAAGGCCATCGTTACTCGGCCGGCTATAAAGACTCGACAAAATATAGGAACCGCCGACGAAATTGCAAATCATTCGTCAATGGATAGTAAACGACCTCACCTTGTCGAGCCATTGACATTGACGTAGATACAGGTTACTGAAGCTAACGAGATTGATGGGCGGCCGCTTGCATCCAATTTATTGTACGATGACATAATGCAACAGAACTAAATACAAATGCAGTTATCGTCGTCAAAATGTACAACTTCACTTCTGGAATATAAAGTGGAGCGGGGACGTAAATTGGGAATGTCAAGCGCACCGCACGTTGTGGCAAAATTTTGCCAATCTCTGTCGTCTCGTTTGCATTTCGAGTGCACAGACGTTGGGAGGGCCTTTATTTTATCTTTTTACCGGACAGCTGTTTAAATGAAAGCCAGTTTTTATGCATTCCTCTCAATTTTTAACGAGATTTCCCTGACAAAAACACGATAGCTCTGACAGTTATTTAAACATTCTCTTGTTCTTTGTATTCTGTTATTTTGGGTACCAAACGTGAGGTCGCGGCAGGACCTCTCAAAAATCTTGAAGATGTATATTTTGAGTTGTCAGTTGTATTTTTAATGTATTACGTGGAATTTAACGAGGAAGTCATAATAAGACGACTCTGCAATTTTCCGTGATATGTAGTGATGTGAAGCTTGTTAACAGTTGTTAACGTAGTGACGCTACACCGATCATCAATACGCAACGGAACACCGACCATACACGGGAGACATTATCGATTTGTATTTCCACGAACGCACTTTAGGTCAGACATGATTATGCAGTTTCGAAATTTCTGAACCGTCATGACATGCTCATAATTATTGTATCGATAAATCTGATAAACATATCGAATGTTAGGCTCACAAAAGCAAAGCCTCACGACAATGCTCGCATTAGAAAGCTGGATTCTTAATACCGTTAAGTGCGTTTGATGGAGACGTGGCGAATATGTATTGAACTTATATTAGAGTCGTTAGTCATAATTGTGTATCATGCAAAAACGAACTAGTTCTAGTTGCGGTAAAAAATCGTTTTCGCTCCACAACTTCTATTGTACAAGATAGTGATTAATATAATTTTTATTTGCTTTGATTGTGTGTGTCTACGGCATGATTCTGTTCGCGTCTCGTTATTGAACGGCCGTTGACATCAAATAAAAACGCTGATTGGACCGGAGGTGGTTTAACTGTACCCATAGTACAAGCGTCGTGTGATGGATCGGCCTGTCAAGCGTAGTAACCTCCGTTTCTATTGTACAGTCCTCCAATTTCAAAAAGTTAATATTTATTATGGGTTTCTATTAATTATCATGTTTGGTTATGCGAGCGATCAGAAACTCATTATAGGAAATTGGTACAACTAACATCGTAATAGCGCTTTTAATATTTAGGAACAGCAAATTCAGAATTGCTGTAATAATAACGTTATTACACCACTAAATATTAGTGCTAGCATTAGAATAATCAATACTGTTAAACTACAAACAAACACTGATAGTAAATTTTAATACAAATTCCGTCCTAACAAGGCAAGAAAACTTGACAAATGCGTCTATAGCTCCGTGAGAACATAGAAATGCGTTAAGAATTCCACCAAATGACAAATACTCTGGTGACCGAGGTTGAACAAACCAAAATCAATTGTGTCCCCGATGACAGATAGTTGTATCGCGTTACAGCGGGGTTACTGATACCGCTGATGATAATCATTGATTAGCGGTTGACATTATCGGTGGAAATAAATTGAGTATTCACGGCGTCACACGGGGAATATAAATCGTTGGAAGTATACAATACGGTGATAGGTGCGACATACTTAACTTGCGCTTATGAACACGTCACAGCTGTTGACATCGATAATTGTTTGCAGCGGATGTCGCTGTCTAGTGCTTCTTGCGTTTAATTAAATGTTATTATTTATTCGCCTTTTAGACTCCTAGATATGAGCCATTGGCAAATACTATTGCAATCTCTCTTTAAATTTGTGTTATAATTAGTCTTCTTCTTCTATTTCTATACTAAACCTTGTTGATTACCAGAGCTTAAAACATTGCCAGCCGCACCAAACATTTCTCCATTTAGATTCGATGGCTATTCGCCTTAATAGGAGTACCGTCATCTAAGTATATTTCTACCTTCCCGTTGTCATTGTTTACGCTTCGCATAGCTTATGGAGTCATTAAAACGGCTTTCTTAGACACATCGGCCCTTTGTTCAGCTGATAACTCTATAGTTGTATGTTCTCTCTCGTATCCAACAGTTTAATTAGTTTTTATGACGGTCTTGAGTTGGTAGTTGATGAACCGGGAAGCCGGGGTCGACGCGTGAATTCACTGGAGCTCGTTTGGGTTTTAAATATTATCAGCTTTGTAATGCATTCCTATAACCTAATGTTATTTGAAACATAGTTGAAATGAGTTATTACAGAAATTATACTTGTCTGATCAATCATGTAACGAATGCTTAATTCATGATTTTGACGATTTATTCAAGCGATCGGCCGGCTTATTTGCATCATAACGAACGGTAATATAATATCTAATTTACTAAGTTATCATACACAGACCGAACAACATATTTACATATTTTGAGATAAATATCGTACAGGTGAAGCAGTTTAATCGAAACTCATTTAAATTCGACGAATGCACTTGATTTATTATTTTATTATTGACAAATCGTTTGGAGATCTTGTCTTCTATTTCGAAAGGTTCGAATGAATAATCGTGGGTTGAATTAATCGATTGTTTTTGTTTCTTTTTCTATTCCCTTCAAAGGAGTTGTTAACGGTATTTATGGTGCCGTCAATTCTCATGGTTAAGATAAACTAACTGGCATCATACATCACATGCGTTTAAGATAGTGAGAATTCAATAAATTTAATTAAATAGAAATGGTGATGATCATTAAGGCCTTACTCACTCATGCTGATGGTTACACTATCGTAAACAAACAAGGTGCATACAAAATTTTACATAAATGGAACATACACACTAAGCATAAAGAAATCCAAAACATCAGTCATACAGCCACACAGATAAAGCGTGCACAAAGAAAATGAAAAGACAGCTAATTGTTGTGCCAAATATGGCACACAGATTACACCAAGTGTCTTTGCTTAACTTGCTTAACGAGAGCGATGCGGCCCGGAATGGACACCTTGACTAATCGCAACATGACCGAACAAATGGGCCGAAGTTCTCATGACAGATGCACTTTTGTTGAGAACACGTGAGACACCGACGGAAATTTACATGCGTTCTTTACAAGAACATAAAAAGAGAGTAAAATAAAAAAACATTTCTTAAATATTCGAAAATGTTTAACACGCCACCTGTGACATGGACGTGAATTCGTGTTTAACATTTATTCAGTGATGACATCCATTTATTTTATACGACATTTTTGCCACTTCAATGAAATTATTATTGTAAAATATTTCAGGCAAACTACCAGCAGTTGCATAATAATTTTTGGTTTCATATTTTTTTATGGCAACCACAACTTTGCTATCATTTTCAATGTCTTTCGGCAACCTGCCAGCACCAAGAAAATAAACCGTGATAAAGTATCGAGAGGAACAAAGGAAAACGACGCGGTCAGTGATAATTTAACGAAATTACAACATTTTAACGACAAACATTATAAAAACAGAACATTCATTCTAATACCTACAATAAAATTTCGTGGCGAAGATAATAATCAGCCATCAAACACCTCATCTTTTTTTTTCAATTTAGGTGCTATGCAAATGGACAAGGTTTTTATCTGAGATTTAATCTAAAAGAAACGTCTTCGGATTTGGCGGGGAGATAAAATGTCTGAGTGATGGTACAAGTGTACTATTAGTGTCTGTGTGTTTAGACATTAGAAAGCTGCTTTGTGATGATATTTATTTTCGTAACAACAATGGTATGAATGTGGCTCTACTTAGCGACGGTTCACAAGTGTTAGGACTAAACATATCTGATGGTAGAAATGAGAATGATGATTCAAAGAGCCTAGTTACTAGCAGCGACGATAACATTGTACAAAAAGATATTGATAAATCATTCTAGCAGTGATTGACAATACCACAGTTTTTCAATACATAGTCATGTATTTCATCTTTATACAATATATAAAAGCCACAAGTACAATGAGAATAATCTGAAGCAGCTGCAAAATAGCCCAATAATATCTACATTGCTTTCTTTGAAACGATGATCTCGATTTATTGAGTCTAAAGTCCGTTTCTTTTATTTCTACCAAGATTGTTTACAAAATAGGATAGTTTCCAAGTAAACATCCATTGGAGACAGAGCAGACTTGTTGCAAGCGAGGCTGGCAGCGCGCCAGGACATTAATCAGAGAGAGGCACCTGCAATTTACACTCATCTCGTCAGGTGTGAGATCTTCAAGCTGAGCACTGTACGAGATGACACTGAGAACGGCATTAGAAAACAACTGTCACTGCCAAGGAAAGAACTTTCTTAAGCCACAGAAAATAAAAATGTAACTAACATTGTCTTGAGTGTACCACAATCATTATTGGAAGATCCCATGTCCCTTTCAGAGTCTGCAGTATAAACTGCAATTTTTATTAGGTTCAAGTTAATGTCAGATTATAACGCAATTGAACAAAAAAAAAAACATTTTGAGTAGCGAATTAAACTGGTTTTTATGTGTCTATGGTGTTTAATAAAAATAATATAAGTTGTTGGATAGATCCGCCAACTGTAAAATACAATAAATTTAAAAAAAAAACAAACTTTACAAAAAAAAGTATCTCAAAATAAAAATATTCATGATGATACAATAGTACGAAGAAATTATTGTGAAATGAAGTCATTCTGCAGTCGCAAGATGAAGAGCAATGTAAAAATGTACGCAGACGTAATGGCATCTTGTTTCACAAAAAATGTTTTTATGTTCACTCATTTAGATGAGCTTGTATTGAAAGATGAAAAAGAAAGCATATATTGTAGTACGGAATGAGGTTTAATGGACTTGTTGAATCTGCGGTCTTATTTCTTTTGTATGGGAAACAGTACAAGATTTTTGGTACAGTGAATTTTTGTTGTTTGGTTAAAACCGTGCAACGAAAACAGGACAAAACAAAACATTGAAGCAATATTGATTCTATGAAATAAAAAACATGCTTATACAGAAGTGACTAAGGAAAAATACAAATGTCAACCAAACAAAAAACCACCCCAAACTGTCAAAACAAAAGCAAAGGAAATTAAATAAAAAAACGGACATCTATAACTAATACCAAATCCAACCTGATTCAACTCGAAACAGGATGATAAAAAGCACAACCCTATGAGAAAATAAGGATTTAAAAAAATATTCACATCCGGACCTTGAAACATGTTTTAATTTAGACTTTGGAAGAGCAACGGTGATTGAAGGTAAAGTAGCCAAGCAAAAAATAACAAGTAATGAGTTGATGCGTTCAGGAAGTCTAGGGATGCATGTGTTTTCTTATTAACTGTATTAATAGCTTCTACCAGAGTTTCACCCGCATCCCATGAGAACTATTTATTTCACACTAGCTTCCGCCAGCGGTTTCACCCGCTTTCTGAGGGAAGTACTTTCCATACCCGGATAAAAAGTCTATATGTTATTCTGATGTATAAGCTATATTGTGGTAAAGTTTCATTCAAATCCATACATCCATACTTACAAACTTTCACCTTTATAATAGTAGTAGGATTAAAATATTTTTTCAAAACATAACAGAGTTCCTGAAATCTAGAGATTTTTAGCTTTACAATACTGGTGTGGATAACATATTTTGTGCAGTCACATGACAGCGATAGATATCGACAAAATGCAGTCAAGAGAAGCACAATTTAAAACATGTAACTGTATTTTCCATCAACATTCAATTTACCCATTGACAAACTTGTACCAATAAAAGAAAGTCCCGCCAAAGCTATCAGTAAGTTTTAATTAACCAATGTCATTTATCAACAAGTTTAGTATTGGATTTGGTAATCACGGTGGGGCATTCAAATTGAAAATCAAAATTTTCTTTATGAAGAATGAGAGTGATTAACGATGTAATGTCACCGGAACCGCCCCTCGTCAGGGCACAATGCCCAAGTCATGCTATATAATAGCAATATTGTAATGCTTTGGTGTGAAGTAAATTACTTTCCATGCCATAATTAACAGTTGTTACGTTATACTGGATGGAGAAATCGCACAATGACTAAATCACTAAATAGCATTGGAAGTATTGATTACCCTGCCAATATCTGGTGCCTTTTGGTCTTCACTTTGATACTTATAATAAAATTCATATATCAAACACTACTATGTGTATAACATGTAACGAAACTGAACACATTTTTTATGATCCTAATTTTGTTTAGAGAATTCAACTTTTAAGGAGTTCAAATATCCAAGTAGTTTTCTAGGACATAAAATAATATAAAAATGTTCAAAACTTAGTGTTATGGGCACGCGCACTCAGCCAAACACATCGGAACACAGGATATGGTAATGGTGGCAGAGGAATGGAAGCCGTTGAATGTTCGACTATTTTAGTATAAGTTTGTCGTAAGGGCGATTTATTTTCAGCTCAATTTCCTTTCCAGGCGCAACGGTGGAGATGCGATACCACTTTTACTGAATAGATACGTCGCTTAGTCTTTTAATGTGGGTGTTATGCGTAGGACGAATATAGTATGTTTGGTTACTGTATGATAAGCAAAACACGTACATTAAATTGAGTAACACATTTGTAAATGAAAACAAAAGTAGCAGGCACATGGACGAACCTAATCGAGGTACGCAAGGTTAAGATGTAAACCGTCTTTGAAGAAAATGATAGAACTGGTCCATATAATACAAGGCTCGAAATAGCGGATTAAGGGAGGGATGTAATTAATTGTTTTAGACTTCGCTCGTCTTTCGCACTTTCGGTTAAGAGGTTCTTAGGGTGCGTTTGAAGGAATTAATTTTATAAATGAATCCGTCAAGATTCTTGAAGTAAATTAAGGTTGAATGTTTTTTTTTTATGACGGTGGGTAATGGAGACGCTTAACATTGTCAAAAGCTTTGCTGAGGTCGAAACTTATTAATTTTTATTTTCTTATCAAGTTTTTACGATACTTTCTTTTTGTTTGCGACTCTTGAAAAGCTTATTGCGAATTTTACCTTTGTGATGGTTTTTAATATTCTTTCTTAGAATACAATCTTTTTCAAGTCCGTTTTATTGTTAAAAATGAAATACTGATAGGTATGAAGTATCACTCCAATATTTGTTCAACAATAATAATTATCGAATCATAACAATTCGATACAATTACTCATATCAACTTTCATGCGCTTTCTTAATCGTCTCTAATCTCTAATATCGATACTGCGATCAATTCTCTTCCGTCAATTATTGCAATTATCAAAACGAGTTTCCTCGGTTCAGACTACATTTCACCCGAGGAGTTTAATTCTAGTGAAATTCCGAAATTGTCCGTGTGGTTCGCTCAACATGATTTTAAAACATCTGCTAACTTGCTGGGGTGTAGTTGAGGGTCATTTTTCACAGTCAGATGTAAATTTGAGCAGCTGTTAGGCAGGTGGTTGGTACGTGCCCGCTATTGAAGGATTACATCTTTATTGTACATACTCAGTTGTGTTATTTTGATTAACAAATGCATTCTTTTAACTTGTTTGTGTATCTGTCTTTTCTGGGGCCTTGTTATCTTTGGTTGAGCTTTTTTTTTTAGTATTGCTGATGCATTTGTTTTCAGCTGCTTTGACAATGGAGTTAGGTCCACGTAATTCTGCAGTCTTATTTGTGGTCTGAAAATACATAGATTTACGTAATTCTCATATTATTTAACACTATTGCAAATGTCAAACAATGTACTTGTTTGAAAAGAGTCTCCATGGAGTTTCTTGCCGATTCTTCTTCGTGAGATTAACTTAGAACCGCATATTGTGTGTGTGTGTTTCATAAGAACCTTCAGCAGGTCTAATACGAAATGATTTTGACTTCATTTTTTACAGATTTTAAAATTTTAATATTTTAATATGTACGTTTGTGCAGAAAAAATATCACGGTGTAATGATTTATTCAAGGCAGATTCTATCGTCAGCAACATACCCAACATAATTACTGACGAAGCTCGTTTAAAGAGCGCATATTGCTCTTATGCCAAAATGTATTCTAAGACGAATGGCATCTGTTATAATTTCTGCTCACACACGTTTGCGTCAAATTAATATTCCAAAAACGTTCTCAGCCATTATTTCGAGTCGAGTTTACTCGATACATTTTGCCTAAGAACTGCTTAAGTCCACAATGTGTTTGCCGTACCAAGTTACAGCCACTACAGAAACAAATGGAAGTATTGTATTACATTTTACCATTTACAAACTATGTTTAAGCTCGTTGCTATGTTCCAGTGATCCGTTAAATTGTTATACTTTATTACTTTGCTTGTTTTCTTTTTGAAAGAACTTGTTTTTTTGACCAACAATAATATTGCTTTGGTCTATACCAATGAAATGTTATTGTTGGCACTTTTGTTTCCACTTTTTCTGTTTAACGCAACCATAACGACTTACTGCTTACCGGACAAAGAGTTGTAACTAGACGAAATACAACGTATTCTCAGTGTAAGACAAAACATTAACGACCAAGCAATTATATGTGTCTCCACGCTCCACGTGACTTAAAGAGTTGTGAACTTTCCAATCTTCGACTATTATATGCTAGGCTATATTTGTGAAGCGGTCATAGTCACTGTCGATATTCTCAACAGCCGCGCCTTGAGTAAGGATAGAGAAATTATGAAAACACCTAGAGAGTTGATAGTTATCTTAGATACTGATGTCGACTATCCCACAGTTGTCAGTACTAAGTCGGCGCGAGCGCAGGTTGCCGTAAAAGGCGACGACCGTCTACGAGATACAGGCGATCATAATCGATGGAAAAACTCGGTCCTACGAGCCGGACTTGACCTCTTTGGAACTTAGACACCCATTACTTCAAATCAAGCTTCTGTACCATTAAAAAAAATGATACTTATCGTATTTTTTGGTGAGTGTCAAGGTATTTCAGGATGAGAAACGTGACCCATGGTAGTTTCTTTTGTGAGATTGTATCAAAGCCCTTAACAGTATTAACTGCAGAATAATGGATCTTAAATCTCAGCTGCAAGCAAACCGGGCGAGATTGTGAGATAAAGAACCGTATGTATGACGGGCCTCGGGATGCGCTTGCACATCTGCCTGCCCACGTGCCACCCTCGCCCGCGCAGGTTTCTCTTTAGCCTTTTTTGTTATTTCCTCAACGAACGCATTCATCATTCACGGGCAGATGCATACAGTAATAACATAGTTACCTTGGGTAATTCAGTGTTTAATTAAATTTCTTTATCCCCTTTGTTTTGATTACGTTACGTAGGCGTCATTCGGTTTGTTTATCATTAGAATTATTTTTGAAGCTTCCATTCCGTTTAGGTAGGTTGCGCTGTCGTGTGAGTCTTTTTTGGCTCAATTTGGGCCACACATGTGCGGAACGGTGTCTGTTTTTTGTCAGTCGACATCTGAGGTCTATTCCGTAACATATGCGAAATTTATGTCCCTCGTCAACAGCAACAGGATGTTGGAGATTGTAAGGATTCCTGATCTATTCAATGTCGGACGTTTTTATAGCTTTATTAATGCAGCATGTCACAAAGATTAATTTATTTATCTTTCGCAACTCAAGAACAGTCTTATAGAGATGTTGAGTTTGTTGAGATACCTTATCAAGGAAACATAAAGTTCGGATTAATGATTAGTACCTATGTAAACTACAAGCCAAAATTTGCTACTTTATCGAAAGCTTTGTTAGTGACTATTGAGAATATGTTATAAAGGGCTTTTCATCTACAAATCGAGCCATGGGCATGCTTATAGCTTTGTTGTGTAACCTCTATGGCGGTGATTAAATCTCACCATTATTATTAACTGGCTCCATTCAAACACCCACTGTCGTTCTAGGCGGTTCGGAACTATGCCGTCCACCCACAGCGGCTGGTCCCGTAGGCGCACCACGGTCACACACACTAGCTGTTATTCATAATATATCGACTTCTAAACTCACTAGGTTCGATTGTTCGCGCTAACTCAAATTTACATTCGGAGAGTCAATGTCGCCTGACAGACACAAGGTCTGCTATTGTTTTGGCCGTTTTGGTGGTCCGGATGGAATATCACCGCGCTCATTTGAATATATTAATAAATAAACCCTGGCTCCACTCCGAATCCTTTATCCCGTGCCAGATCTCCCGTGTGCTGCCACCACGTAATGTGAACGAATGGATTGTGCGTCGTGCAAGCCAAGATCATCAGATCATCCAGGTAAATAACAGCATACCAACAGTGACAGTGAACATATCCATAAGAACACATGCAAAAACTTATTGGAAGACTTTATTTACCATTAATTTTCATGTTACTATTCAAGAGGACCATCGGCTCGGTTTATTGAACTTTTTTATTAAATAGTTCCAGCACTAGAAACACACATTCATTGTAGTTGAACGTCACAAACACTGCAGATCATCCGATCCACTCGTAATCGGAGTGCACTAAGTTTGGTCACAAGTTATTAAACACTCGTATGAAAGTGGCACTACCGAACGCGCGTCCCTCCTTGCGCTGAGCGATTGGCAGACTGGCCGGGCGACGCGAGGTGCGGCGCGGCCGGCGTTGCCGCGCGGTAGCTCCCCCTTCCCGCGCTGTCGCCGAACCCGACCACTGCATCCAACAAATCCGACGATGGCTCGATGGAACTGTCGTGACTCGAAACCTGCCTGAAATTTCTTCTCGTTTTTACGCGGGGATTTCGTTTGAGTAGGTCGTGATTTGACGGAGGTGCGATACGCTCGTGTGAGCTGCTCTGTAAAGCCCCTCTGGTAATACAATAAACTGAAATTGTAAAAATTACACTACGATGCAAGACCGTTATCTGGCGTGTGGCACTCGCCGGTGCAGCGGCACCATCGAGCGCATCGATAACGATGTGACACAACCACACTCAACCATACGCCGTGAAAGATGATCTCATAGATACTATGTAGACCACTCGTACGAGCGATGATAAAACTTTTCCAGATGGTATTATTATTCTAACATAGTTATCGTGTACAAAGAAAAACATGAAATTATAAATTGTGTACTCAGATAAATAAAGATTGATTACATTTTTAAGTTTAAAGGTTCAATCTATAAATCATTACGGAATCAAAGAGATCATCAATCGTAGATGACTTGTTTCATATCATCAGAGAATGATATATTTTGTTTAATTAGATTGTTTTGACTAATTTATTAGTCTCGTGGGTTTCAAGATACCTAGCTATTTTATTTATGAAGAGTTATTTTACAAGGCCTGTATCGGCTCGCAGATTCATTATTCAACACGAGCTTTCACTCAGACTGTTATTATAACCTCACGCGTTCATCTATCATAAGCCTTTCTTTGTGAATCAAATCAAAACGTACCCAATGTTTCAGATTTCAAATTTAATTAAACTTCAAGAGGAACCTCTTGCCCAAAATGTTACCTCTCTCACAAAAATGGAATCTTTCACTTTGTAATTAGATACATAATCCCATCGCGACGCCGCGATTGTACAGGAGCGATAAATTGTGAAACTAGTTTGGGATTGGAGCCGTCTATCAGCTTGGGGCTCTATACTTTTAGTTTTATTTTCTGAATACGTTCTGAGAAGGTCGCACCTCAAGGACGTCAGACGGGTCACGATCCTGCCTCGCCCGTTATTATTATCATTAGTAGATGGCAGTTAGACGTTCATATTAAAAGTTCGCGTTTTGTGTGGGATTAACAGAAACGAGTTCTAATTAGTTCAGCAAGTTGTTCTTCAAAGTTAAACTTTTGCAAGTAATCTTATTAATCTCGATGCCCGCCAATGAATGAAGGCTGCTGATTGGAAACCTGAGCGAATGGAAAGTGAAGCTTCAGTTCTGATCTTGTAATTAGGAATATCTTTTCGAAAACTGATAATTAGCTAATAAAACCGGTGTCGGTGGTCGTTGCACTCGAAGAAAGGGACCAAGACACGCGTTTCAAGAATTTGAGATTGGAACGATATTTTTTTTGCCACTTCAAGTTACTTTCAAACTACATATTGCGATTTCGAATGGAAAAGAAAGAATTGTAAAATTTTCGCAATTTATCCAGTTATTTAAACAGTTGAAAGAATGATATAATGAGTGGCTTAATTGCGTTCGTATGGAAAATTATACTTAACAATCTGTTTTCGGAATTATAAGCTCAGTGCTATATTAAATTTAGCTTTGAATTAATTACTGGAGCATTGTGAAATATTCTATAATAACGTTATTGACGTAAAGTAAATACGTATATGACATTTAATTTCCGTTCCCTTCAGATACTAATCTTTGCTTCGTTAAGTTTTAGAACATAATTATTTATATGAATATGGTACCCGTATATCAAGTTGATTAAGTATGTTGGAAGCAAATATGTTGTCCCATGTAGACATTTACTGTTTATTTACTAGCAGTAAGTTGAAAATTATATCATGTCCTTCTTAGGAGAATTTCTTCATACTGTTGATTAAAAAGTTATTGTTGTTATTGGACATCCTTTGTCGTCGTGGTGGCCTAGCGGTTAAAGATTCAACCTCTCAAGTGTGAGGGCGTGGGTTCGATTCCAGGTCGGGCAAGTACCAATGCAAATTTTCTAAGTTTGTATGTACTTTCTAAGTATATCTTGGACACCAATGACTGTGTTTCGGATGGTACGTTAAACTGTAGGTCCCGGCTGTCATTGAACATCCTTGGTAGTCGTTACGGGTAGTTAAAAGCCAGTAAGTCTGACGCCAGTCTAACCAAGGGGTATTGGGTTGCCCGGGTAACTGGGTTGAGGAGGTCAGACAGGCAGTCGCTCCTTGTAAAACACTGGTACTCAGCTGAATCCGGTTAGACTGGAAGCCGACCACAACATAGTAGGGAAAAGGCTCGGGAGATGATGATGATGTTGATTAGAAAGTTAGCAATAGTATCCGTCTGTGACCTGTTTTTAAAATCCCTTTAAAAAGTTCACTATGTACATTGAAACGTCCATTATTCACTTACACTTTCCAAAAACCTGCAAGAAAGTACAAATTGAAAGAGTCTCTCATAGGGTTTTCTTTTTGAAATATTCATTCGCCTGCAACAATATTTCATAGTCTGGCTTCATAATCGTGTCTACCTACGCTCTTGGGAGCCCTGGTTGTCATGTGGCCACGCATTCTGTCTGCACCGTTCCTTTTGTTGACGTATGGTATAATATCTGTCCCACTTTCTACTGAATGTTTGGTGTTTATGCAAACAAACTGTTTTGGGTAGTCAGTGCTTTAGATTACGGCTCAAAGGACTTGATTTGACTTGGGAAATCTTTCTTGAACCTTCAGAAGCAATATCTTCGCCAGCAAATCAGGCTACTACAATCTGTCAAATTTCCTTAATAGATTTCCAACTTTATCGCTAAAGCATTATGGTTCAAAGTTGAATGGGAAAATTTGACAGTTTTGGGTGGCCTGATGTGCTGGCGTCTGTACATGCAAAAATCATGCGGATGAATTGAGAACCTCGTTCGTTTAAGGAAGTCGGTCAATTATGGACCAAGGGCCTGTTTCACCGGTTGCTGACAAGTTCCAGATAGTTTATCTGGCAGATAATTTCATACAAATTCTGTTCCTTTTTGAATTTATCTGGTAGATAGTGGCTATCTGTTACCTGTGAAACTGGCCCTTAACATTTAATTTTACAAGTTTCACTTCAATAAATAACCTATAAAGACTTAAATAGAATGAACTCATTAGTTACATACGAGTATAATTAAATTTGAAAAATTGAGATTTATCATCAATCATTAGTATTTTTCTGACATCAATCGGTAATTGATTATGCATTAAATTAATACGGCAACATTAAGTAACGTGTTCCAAAACAAGTTTCCATATTTTTTTTTAATGTGGCTTATCGGTAATCTCATAATTGATAGTTTATGTAAAAATGTTATGCTTATTGTAATAAAATTTATGATGACCTACAGCGTAATTCTTACTGATTTTTATCTATTTAGGTATTTTCGTTTTGATTTGTTCCTTTTCACTATCAGAATGTCTGATAAAAATCCTAAAATTTCTCTCGAATGGGATGAATATATTTCTACAATTTTTGATTGTTTAAGCACGTTTGTATCGTGTTCTTCAAAACAAATAAAATTACTGAAATCGGATATTGGAGGAGATGCATTTTAGTTAATTGCACAAACGAGTTGTAGAGAATCAGATCACTATCGCATGCATTTGTCAATCGCCTCGAAGTAAGCCAGGACTCGTCAACCTGGTCAAAATTGACGGTCCTTCAGATGTACTCAACCTTCATTGGTGATAACATGAATGTGATAAAACTAAGATTGAAAAGTATAACTTTCGCCATCAGAAGGTCCTTGCGCATAAACATTTTTTGGACTTGATATGACATAAATAAAAGACCAATAAACGGCGCCGGCGCATCGTCTATATTTATCCTCGATTCACTTATTTAATGATTTGAATTCCAATAGACCATTAAATACGTAATCAATATATTTTATTTTTTAAGAAGAAACCCTACATGGCATCCACTTACTTTAAACTGATTTAATATTGATAAACGTTTAAAATGTGCTGCACGAATGTTTCGTAAAGTGCAATTATTCTACTACCAGACAGATATTGCATCGTGCCTTAAAACAAGCAACGTGGTTGAAAAAAAAAAGATAGAGTAGCTAAGTTATTAACGCAAATAAAACATCTGTTCAGTTATTATCGAGGCACGAATGAAATAAACAAACCAAAACAGAAGACAATCTGGCAATAAAATGTCTCTTTCAGCAACTCTAGTGCGGCCCGAGTACAGATATAAATTAAATAATAATTAAAACGTCAACTTGTTCGTCCGTAATGTACGACACGGCGTGTTCATTAACAAGACTTTTTTCACATATTTTTTTATTCGGCCTTTTTTTAATTGATCTCTCATTCAGCTGATTGTACGTAATGGATTTACTTACAACCTCATTTATTTAATTACGACCCGCCCCGGCTTCGCACGGGTGCAATGCTGATACTAAAATTATACATATAAACCTTCCTCTTGAATCACTCTATCTATTAAAAAAAACCGCATCAAAATTTGATGCGTACTTTCAAAGATTTAAGCATACAAAGGGACATAGGGACAGAGAAAGCGACTTTGCTTTATACTATGTAGTGATGGGTGACTTAAAATGGGCAAATAGGTGCATTCTCCAGTACTTATAACTTTATCGGGTATTGTCGAGATTTTAAGCTGTGATAACATTGCGAAGATTTTTAGTGTTGCGTATGGAAGGACCAAATTGTATATGTATATTATTTGATATGGAAAAAGATGGGCTATCTTTCTCTGCATGAGAAGGGTTGTGCATTATAGTTGTTCGCAAGAGTTACCGCGGCCCTGGCACACAAAGACCAAAAGGACCAAAAGTGAGTTTTAGTCAGTAAGAAGAAGTCAGACGACTTCCTCCAGCTGCACTAGACTTAGTAATTTTTTTATAAGGACTAATGTCATTGAAGATTAATTTTATGTACAAGATCCTATTACTAAATCATACATATTATTACACATGATATCATAGTACAAAGGTTTCATGTCAAAAACGATTTATCTACTGATACGTTTATAATCTACAGTTCGTAACTTCGTTGATGACGTCCATACTTAGAATCTATCCATCGGGTGCATTCAGAATATAAAATGGCGTTTATTTTTATTTGTGACGCAGTCTTGGATTAATTGGCATTCTGTTTGCATATGATTAGGCAATAATAGGCAAGGTACAAGCTTTGAAGAAATTATTCAAAGGCGAAGCTAATGCTAGTTACAACGTGAGGTCCTAGTTACATATTCTTTTTTAAGACCCTGTATCCAAAAAAGTGGGTAGTCGTGGTGGCCTAGTGGTTAAAGCACCAGCCTTTCGAGTATGAGGGTGCGGGTTCGATTCCAGGCAAGTACCAATGTAACTTTTCTAAGTTATACGTACTTTCTAAGTTTATCTTGGACACCAATGACTGATTAAAAGGTGAAGGAAAACATCTCGAGGAAACCTGGACTATAAAGTCTGAAATCACCAACCCGCATTGAGCAAGCGTGGTGATTAATGCTCAATCCTTCTCCGTGGGAGAGGAGGTGTGCCTGTGCCCAGCAGTCGGACGATAAAAAGGCTGTGATGATGATGATCCAAAATGGGTTATAATTCGATGACGCCGTCGGCGCAATGGTAACCACGCCGGACTGCCGAGCTCAGTGTAGATTCCTGGTACAGTCGACATTTGTATGATGAGCATGCTTGTTTGGCGCTTTACTTCCAATACTACGACTAGAAATATCTAAATAGGTGAATACTGCAGCGTTACCCCGACGTAAAAATATGGCGTTACTTTTTTTCGATGAGTTTAATTTAATTTTTACAAAGGCTTTGAGTGCGTTTAATTTTTTTCAATGATTGAATTTTGGTTTTGGTAATTGAATTGATGATGTCTAAACGTGTAGGGATACGATCAAGATTGACGATCATGATTTGTCAGTCACAAAGTGCATTTATAAATAATCTAATCTACACATTCTTTCTGACATAATTGCAAATTTTCTTGTGATAAGATTAGCTATCACTAAGGAGCTCGACTTTAAGGAGGCCGAATTTATGAAAATAAATTTTAAATTGAAATTACATAACTGTAAAACTGTAAGAATGATTACAGAGTTAGCAGAGCTTGCTACCAACTTAATTAAATAAAAGGTCATTAACCGTATATTTTTCAGTTTCTAGCTTTTAATTATTTCTTTACTGTCTGGCGAAAACGGTACGAAATAAACAGTTAATTCAAAGAAATAATGACTTACACCAAAATCCTTACCACAACTAGTAAATCTATCTTTATTTACTAAGAAATAGGGGTCGTAATTGCTTGTGATGTGTATTTAAGAAACCTTTTCCCTAATAGCGGTTAAGTCTTTTGGATGTATGTAGTTTTATTTTTTGGTTTTCGCGCTCAAAAGAATTTATTTTTTGGCCTTGGTCCTTCCACCCACGTATGTTTTAGTTTTAAATGGTTAACGATAACAAACCAGTCTGGAACCTAGTTAGACCTGAACCTTGTTATTCCCTTTAAAGACTAAAATAAGCTATTACGTTGATCAGATTCCATTTGATCCCAGTGTCTCCTTTTTTGCGCAAACCTTAAAGTGGCTTCTGTCATGTTTTGTGAGTGAAAATGACGTATCATCGTGCGATTGGACGCTCGTTTCAAAACTCCATATGTCGTTTGTTGGACCTTATACGTTTAAATCTGGATTAATAAAGCCTTCTTGTGTCAACCAATCAGGCCTGGCAAAGTGTGATTTGTGCCCAGAAACTATGAATTGCCGCTGTAAGTGAATTCAGAATTTTTCACTTCAAATTTGTTCATAGAACTCCAAAATTTAAGAAACAATTATTTATCATCAAACACTTAATTATGTAAAGGATACACTATCCGTAAGCATGTTACCATAAAAACTCTAAGTGCTTCCGAGCCTAATTTTACGCACTCGTCCATTCACGCGGCCACTCCTGCGCAGGTAATTACGCGTTCGCCGCTTCACTCACATTACGAACTGCAAGGTATTTCATATGTAAATGTAGGCTTCCTGCCACCGGCCAATTACATGTGTACGTCTAAAGATAGGGAAGTGATAGTAGTACCTACGGAAATTTGGCTACCTGGGTTATTTTATTAGTTTTTATAAAGTTTGTTATATTGTCCCACTGCTGCAATTGGCTCCTCCAAAGTCTCCTTAAATCTTTCTCTGTCTGAAGCGTGCTATGGCCAGTTGCGAAAAAAGTGTCTCAATCTTCTTGCCACAGCTTCCGTGAACTTCGTGTAGGGCGTAAGTATTATAGTAGTTTAATACTATTTTGCTACCACACAAACTGGCATAAAAGTTGTTATCATCTAGTTGTATCTATTTACTTCAGTTTTGATAAATAATGCATTGAAAATAATGTTAACATTCCACTCCCATTTTTTATTATTATGTAAAAAAAAAACAAGTATTTCAAAAACAAAACCGAAGAAAATTATCTCAAAAATAACAGCACACTGTTCTATTTGGACTTTGTGTTACAAGAACATAGCACACTTGATAAAAACAAAACATTTCATAACAGAAGGACAGATAAGCTGGTCCTCGGTGCCGTCCTGTCTGCAAACAATCGATTGTTTGCATTAAGCAACAATCGATACTCATGATTGATCGGTACCTACATCGTTATCATTGTGATAGCGACATCGATAATTTATTGGAATTCTTTCCACGGTACTATTTACGCCTTAAATGCAATCGATGATAAATAAATTCTTTGTAGGGAAGTTAAAGGTGACTTCATTACGAGTATGTGTCCAGTTTTACGACATCGTTATTTGTTATTTACATTCTGTTATCATTATTATACTGCGGTCACTAACCCACTTACCACTTAACGAGAACCAAGGCTTCAAAGACAACTGAATGCTTTTTAACGTTAGTTTTTTCAACCTTAAAGTGGACCGTCAGATTTTACATTCAGAGTAGAATTTCTTTGTTAGTTTTTTTCTATCTAATTAATTAATTGTATCTTTTTCATTAATACAATTGCTATGGATCCTCAAAATGGTAGGATACTCGATCCTAACAATACTTTATATAGTTCTCGGCATGTAACTTTATTGCTCTCAATCTCATAATTTGACTTATCGGACATGATATTTAGTTACATTTACACATAGTAACTAGTGTTATCCGTACCGTACCACTAGTATAAGTTGGAAAGCTTTTGACGATAACAGTACTCTCTCACATCTCTAGTTCCCAACAATGCAAATTGCTACATAGTCCAGGAATTCAAAAGTATCAGCATTTAAATATAAATTTCCTCATTGTCACTCAATACTGTTGCAGTATATACTGTAGTACGGCGTTCCATCTCATTTGACACAAAAACTCCAGTAACTAGACACCGAGTTTCCCGCGCCCGCTAATTGGCTGAACGCTTCAGTATAGGATTACGGAGTAGGATGACAATGGTTTCGAATTTTGCAACATTCATTGTGAAATGAACGGTTTATTTCACTCTGATCATCACCAGGTAAAATGATTACCCATGATATCATTTAAGTGATCAGAATTAATCGATAGCTAGTTGTACAAGCTGAGTGCTTATTCTTGTCTAGAGTGACTCCTTCGAGAGTCGTGGCTCCCGACAGCCAGCGCGCGCCCTTTGCTAGATTATACATATAGGAAAATACACTGACCGCCACGCACGGCTCGTGACATTCGCCCGGCTACTAATTATCCTTAGAGTATTGAAAGGTTATTGAGTTAACTGCGTTCTTCGTCTTTTTGATAAGTAGTTTAAGTATTAGGAGCTTACAAACGTTTTATCAAGTTTAACTTTTGAAAGTGTATTTTTGTCAGTTATGTTTAAGTGTGAAAAGAACCTTTTTTTCTCTCAACTATGGTCAGACATGCAACTTTAACTATCTCTTTTTTATGTAATAGTCAATTGTTTTACCAATGAAAATCCCATAAATCGTGGTCCTCCTACAGCGTGTCATACTGCCAGCGTGGGGCTATTTTCGTCAATTTTATTTGCATATTTTAACGCTCAATTGATAGGGGCCTATTAATTTGGGGAAGGGTCCAATCTACCGTAATATATTTATAGCCTACGAAAGGACAATTACTCTATGATATTTACGTCCTACAAAATGATAAAGGTATAAAATCCCATTGAAGTTATAAATAGGCTTAGTCAACCCTTAATATCTGGTTAGCATTTATTGATAATAATATCTGGTTAGCATTTATTGATAACTAGCGACCCGCCCCGGCTTCGCACGGGTGCAATGCTGATACTACATACACTACAGAAAAACTGTGAACGTTGTACATAAAAACATACCAGCCCTAATTTTTAAATGTGTAATATCTTCGAAAGTCTTCACTTAAATCATACGGTGTAAAGGGCCATATAGATCTATATTAAATGAACAATGTATTCAAGGTATTTAATTGGTTAAGGATTAATGCTGTATTGGTTAAAATCGCTTCGAAAATTAGCCATTATTTGTCGTAAAAAGAAAATGACAAAAAAAAGTTATTGTGGGTTATCCATAAGAGATAGACATATACCATCACGGACTTTTCTGTAGAACTTTTCAATGTGTACAATACTTAGTACATTATTTTGATAAAACTTGTAGGTTTCAGCCTGCGTTTGCAATGTAAGTGGAAAAAATTTAATTATTTACGACATCACATTAGAAATCTCAAAAATAACAGTACTTCTTCACTATTTAATGGATGTAATTATACATATAAACACTCCTCTTGAATCACTCTATCTATTAAAAAAAACCGCATCAAAATCCGTTGCGTAGTTTCAAAGATTTAAGCGTACAAAGGGACATAGGGACAGAGAAAGCGACTTTGTTTTATACTATGTAGTGATAGTTATCTCATTACATCTCAACTTGTTGGGTAAATGGATTTATAGATAGCTCTTCTAGCATAACATTTTAATTTATAAGATCAGATATCTCCGTAATATGTATCAAGATTGATGATTATATCTAATTATAGTAATTATGTAGATCATTTATCTAGTGGATATCGACAGCCAACATTGCCTGATAAACCTCAAGACTGCTTTCATAAAATTATAATTTTATGTTAATGTGATTCTTATCTTTTTTAAATATGTGTCACACTTACATAGTTGGTCTGCGGATACGACGCCAAGCACGTAGCTTCACTTCTATGATACAATATAAAACGCTGGAAAAAGTCAACCACTGCCATATTTTTCGAGGGTTGTTTAAATTGCGAAACATTTTAAATTTTATTCATAATCCCAGGGTTATAGAAGAAATGGAATAGTTCGTCTGCGTAGCCTTTTCCTCAGGTATTTTGGGATCAGCTTCCAGTTTAACCAGATGAAACAGAGTACCAATGTTTTACAAGGAGCAACTTACTAAGTTCCTTGGGCAACCCGATACCCCGATTAGTAACACTGGTTGTCAGAGTTTTACCCATAAAAGATGTACAAATGACAGCTGGGACAACCAAATTTAACGTGCCCTCCGAAACACGGAACCAAAGATATGGTTATGGATAATAATTCCATAGATCCATGATCCCTAACTAACATGTATCGCTTTGTCTATCATAGAGTCATTCAAAATCACCTCCTTTGACTCCTTACACTGTCCAACGGACTGTGACAAGAACACATTCGATATAACACATCCTTTTCTAACACTATAACAAGCGATAGAGATAAAAGATACGCGAGTTGGCTTACCATTCCATAATTTCACGTTTGGCTGGCGCGTTTACTTCTAAAGCGTATAATGTTGAATCTAAATTTATAATTAATGTGTTCGTGGCATATGGCATGTGTTGAATGAATTATTTATGACTGTGTTTGTGATAAAAATAACAGCAATTATTCGGGTATTTGGATGGGCGGAACTGATAGGAAGTTTGGGTGGCTCTTTGATGAAGATAGTTCTAAGGAAGGTTGGGTAATCTGAGGTTCTAATTAGGTCATGAGAATCTATAGTGAAGTAATAATATAAAAACATCATCATACTAGAAGTTACAAGTGCTAGCTAACCGGATGAAACTCCTGTTTGCTCCATGAAGACATTATAAAATAGGTCACAACAGTGAGGTAAGCCGTGTTGTATTTCAACAATCTTAAATGCTGGTAAAAACGAAAAATACGTATAGTAATGACAATTAAAAATCACAGAGATAATTGTTTTTAGAAGTTCCATGAGATTTAACAGATAACTATGCATTTAGCGGATACGTTAATCAGTAGGAGTATTAAATACTTTGCTTAAAATGCGAGGTACCTAAATGAGCTTATACAAAATAATAATTTTATTGCTGACTGACGATGTGCAGACATAGTGACTAAGTTCTTTGTTATGAAGCGAGTAATTTCCTCCAAGTCTTTGATATCATTCGAGGCTGGTATAATAACCTGAGCACTTAATGCACTCGAGATAAGCCCTTCTGCTAAGTACTACAACTAGTCATTTTCTACTGTTATATTGATACTCTAGATTTTCCAGGAAAATACTTATTCTATAGGTTTCTATGGAATTGTTTGTATCTCAACGATTGTACTTATAATAAAATTATAAACTTGTATTATTTTTACTAATAATAAGTATTTCTAATATAATGGAACAGAAAGTGATCGCAGACCTAGCACACAAAGGGCTCTAGAAGGAACAAAAGTGGGTTTTAATCAGTAAGTCTGACAATCCCTACAGGTGCACCCACAGCGGAACGCTGGTGGCGGGCAGGTTGCTAAAATAATTGATGACGGCGCAAGCGCATCTTGCGCATGCTAACATCAGTTAATGATTGTAACACAGTGGATCCTAAGATTTTAAAAGACCAAAAACTAATTTGTTCGAAACTTAAACTAAATGTCGAAAGATTGCGTCGAATTTAATTGATAGCTGGATTGAATCTTCAGAAAAAGCTTACTATGACATTGTTGCAAATTAACAATTTCATTCAAGAGGAAAGAAAATTGCATCCCTGTCAAGAAATAAGATACATAGCTCGCTTCACTACGAAATTTCAAGAGGAGAAATAAAAACTTGAAGAGGCAATAAACGCGCCAGGTTCCAACAATGTTTTCCTGCAACATCAAATTAACAGTAATTAGCAGATGGCTACTACTGGTATTCATAAAAAAGGAGGAGAAAATTACAGCAACAAACTTTAAAAATAAAAAAGTAACTATAGCAACAGTTTCAATCATAATCCTACTAATATTATGAACGCAAAAGCTTGTATGTATGGATGGATTTTGTTACTCTTCCACGCAAAAACTAATAAATGGATTTTGAGGACTCTTTGCAGTAATATATATAGCTTATACATTAGAATATGTAACTAATAAGCTACATATACATCATTATCTAGATACGGGAAGTATTTCCTTCAGGAAGCGGGTTAAATCTCTAGCAAAAGCTAATGATAAATAAATGATTAACAATCTTAATCAATTTAAAAATGAAAAGATCCTTAAACAAGCATCACTAAAAATCATCATTAAACAAGCTAAAGAAAAATCCGAAACAAATAGAAAGCTAACCCAATCAAAAAGGACAAGTAATAAAATTCCCCAAAATGCTCTCAATTAACTTCCTACAGAAGAAAACCATTACAGGAAGAAATCCGACATAAGACGTAAAACTATAGAAGCGACGGCACGTGGTCTACCCAATTATAATAATGGATATTATTTTTACGACACCAAACGAACATTCCCGTTTCCTACGAAGGAAATAGAAATAAAACACCGGTAAACGAAACACAAAATAAATGCTACGTGCTGAATGAAGCCGGGGTACAAGCTTAGTTGGTACATTTGGAACGCTTTATTTATTACCGGCTGTGGTCTAAATTAAATTGGTGTTGTGAATACAGACAATATTTAAGTCGTTTTAACTAGTGCTTTTGTGGTAATGAATAAAATGATATTGGAATCAAGAATAATGGAAGACTCTTCTTCAAAGAATACGCCAAGTGTTCTAGTAGACCTTCATATTTACTGAAATTGTATACTATTGCTTTTTCACAATCATACCGATCAGCGATTCCAGTCAGAATGCCTACATTTTCCAAGCATCTAAATAATCTTGTTTGGTAAAATTAATTGAGCAACTAATTTAATTTTTGAAAAATATGAAATGAAATATAGCGGATTATTTTAAAATCGAAGTATGTTTTAAGTTGCGTAGTAGCAAACAGAAGTTAAATGAGGAAAGTAAAAGTAAGTCAGTGTTATCTTGTAACAATGACGATATTAGAGAAATACTCTTTTGCAGAGAAAAAAAGATTTAACGAATTTTTCTTCCACATACTGTGTTAATTTGAAAAGTCTTGTGGAAGCAACAATAACACTGAGTAATAAGGTAACAATGCGGTACTTATGCAAAAGCAGGTGCCCTCACCAGTGCGTCATCAGAGAATCTCATTAGACAACACCTTTCCCTTAATCTGACTTGACGTCAAGCTAATGTGTTTTTTATTTTAACATCCTTAAAGCACTAAAGAATTTCAATAGCATGTGTATTTATTTCACTCGTGACAAATATACGAGTTCTTAATTAATGTTATAGACGGGGCTTTTTTTCGTGGTGCTGAGGGTTCAACTGGAAGGAGTGTCAGACTCTTACTGACTAAAACCCACTATGTTCCTTCTGGAGGTCCCTGTGTGCCAGGGCCACGGTAACTCTTTCGAACAACTCGCAGCCCCAGCAGACCTTGGCCGTAAGGGGTTATAGATAGGGCCTAGAGTAGTTATGTTAAATTAAGATTGTTGGAGTAAATCTTTTATCTAAAAGAAATAAACATCTTACATAACAGAATGCCTGTAAAACACAACCTGTCATTGCGGACACAGGCCACAGCGAAAATACCAACGGCATTATAAAATAGCAATTATAAAAGCCGTGTCTAACAACACAAAGACGACACGGACAGACAAAAAGACTAATTACAAAGTGATCAAAGCTTAAAACACAAAATTCGTTGCTGTTAAAACGGTATGCATCGCCGGAATACGGACTAAAGGCTGCGAACGTACGGCCTTCCATAATTGTTGGTTTTTTATACTCATCTGAAGGTCGGCGGAGTTAAAATTTTAATTGCCCAAAACATTAATTCAGTGGGAACTCGTTTGCAAAATGAAGGACTAAGAAAAACCGTTGTTTGTTCGCAAAAGAATGCGGAGTTTAATCGTTGATTGGAGAAAGATGGATGGCTCCGTGCGTGTTGCTAAACTTTAACAGGTAATTGATTTGTGTACAGATATATTTTTATGGAGGCAAAAAACTGAAGGTCGAATAACATCAATTACTGTGAAACAAATGAATACGAAGCAAGAATGTCAGAAATATTTTGAAGAGAGACACTTTATTACAAGCAAGTACTGTAAGTAGGCGTTCAGAATTCTGTAAATTTTCCATGAAAATTGAACCTTATCCTATAGAGAAACGTTTAAACTCTATCAAAAGAAGTTGATAGATTGTAGTAGCTTGATGTGCTGGCATATTTACCTAATATCTTGAGTACGTAAAAAAATAGGAAAAGATATAATTGCTGTTTAAAGCTAAAGATATATTTGCTATTACGGAAATAATTGCCTTAGTACCCATTACAAACTTAGACAACACATGTTGAATAATTTAAACTCTGGGCTTAATGCCGTGTCGATCCATCACCTGCCGCCAATAGTTCTGACGGCTTGTCCTCCCCTGGTATTGTCTCTTAACGAATTAATATGAACTGAACACGACATTGATACAAAGAGAAAACACCTTTGAGAAGTAAGCCTTTGATTGATATTTTACCTCATACATTTGTGTGAGGATGTATTAAATATTTATAAACCGTTAGCTTCATTGGTTTTATTACAGTGGTCAATATTTTCAGGATACTATCTGACTTTGGCAGGGCCACACTTTCAGGCATCAACTTCTGTCTAAGCCAAATTTATTATTAGCTTGGGCTTGTAAATTGTAAAAAAAGCCGAAAATCGATCTTAGTGGCGTGCACTTGGAGAGGCCTATGTTCAGCAGTGGACTGCGATAGGCTGATGATGATGATGATGGGCTTGTAAATGATTTGCCAAGACACAGAAAGTGACTTCGAGCGAAGAAATACAAGTTGCTCCTATGTCATTGAATTTCTTAATTTGTAAGATCCTTAGCAATGATTTAAACAATGAAAAGTCGGCTCGCCAAATGCCACCACATTGCGTCTATTTCTGATCGTTCGACAGCCTCTAAAGCTTTATAAACACATGTGGCAAGGATCTCATGTTTACATGAAGCACTGATTGCTGTTCACACGAGTTTGGTTTACAGCCGACAGCTTCGTTTTATTATTATAAATGACGACAGTCGCTTGAGTGACGAGATAACGAAGACTAATAAGGTGTAGTTAAGCTATTTGATGGGTTAATGGTGATTCTTTATGGTAAGTTGGGGTTAATAAGCTATGAAATGGTTTGAGAACTGTCAAGTTTTTCTGACTTGGTAACGTCTCGGTAGGTCTATTACTCCGTGATTTGCGTGATCCCTACAACATGCAGAAAGATGTACCATTCCCGTCAAGCATTTAAACTTAAACGTTAGAGATATTTCAAGCTCAAAGGATGCTAGGCTTTTTTGGACTTAGATGGCCGCGGATAGCATCCCTGCGGTGAGTGTGTGACAGTACCAACAGCTCCGTATCCATCATTGTGGACTGATTGAAGAGTCAAATAGGCTGGCAATGGTAACTCTTGAAAATAATCCCGCAGCACCGGCACATTAGATGACAACTCAGAGAGTTCATCAAACATTTGAAATAATTTGGCTAATGATAATTTTCCTATTTGATCTTTTACTTCATTACAAAGTAAAAATAATAAAATCTTTACAGTGAGAACACTAACATTAAACTAAGTACGATCCTAACCAAAATTCAGTAAAGGACCGTCTCGGTATACGGCAAATACACACTCGTCTACAGTGAACAACATTCCCACAGCAACGACCTGAATAAGAGATTATTTAGCCTCAAAGCTTCACAATTCAATATTGAAATCGAAACTACAATTCGCACAACGACATTACTTGCAGCACACATATTAATTTTACCGTCTTACAATATTGAACAAGCCCAAGTTCAGTGTTTGCCCGGTCTTAGTTACAAGTATTAATGGGGTATGAACGTGACCGACGGACGAACGTTTCCGCTATATATAGAGTCCTCGTAATGGCTTGTATTTCCTTAGTTTAGCTGCACACTGTTTTGGGTATCAACAAACATGCTGTTTGCAAGTAGAATGTCTAATGGATTTGAACAAAGATCTATGACTTGTTTATAATTGGTTTCAACAGTTAGTTTATAACTGCATACGCCTTGGTGCATGAGTTCAGTGGTAAATTATTTTGCAGTAAATTAAAATATCTTCAGTGATGTTCAAAGAAACGGTATTTTTCTACAGATAGAAATTATCTTACACTAGCTTCTGAGAACAGTTTCCTGTTTCCTGGGGGCACTACTTCCCGCACCTGGTCAAAAATGAGCCTATATGTTCTTCTGATGTGTAATTTATATCACTGCTAAGTTTCATTAAAATCCGATCAGCCGTTTGGGCGTAAAGAAGTAACAAATATACGCACTCACTTTTGCCTTGATAATATGATTGTGATTATTATATATCTGCTTTAACACTATATCCTTTTCCGTGAGTTATTTAATTAATTTGTGTTCTGCATTTTATGCTTTTACCAACATTTACCTTACCTTAACATGGCCTGTACACACTAAACATACCCACATAACAAAAAAATCTTTTGAATCCTTTATTCAAATAATGGTTGTATTATCTCCCTAAGTTCGTCTCCATTCTCTTCTGTATGTTAGGACATAATGAGGTGTATTTCCTCAGCTTAGTACAGTACGCACTATGAATTCCGTGTATTCGGCTGCATCTGACTGATAGAGCGTCGCGCCGTACTTCGCATACAAATAGTTCGGCGCAAATCAATGGCTGACGGCGTCGCCGTGAGACCGATCGGTGTTGATGTCACAACCCAATGGATTTCTATTGGTTTTAATCTATCGATGATCGTTGGAATTATTTCTTTTTTAAGTTTATGATGATATTTCTCAAGAGACCTGCTTTTATTGATATTTTATGCTTTTGAATCTCCTTTTATTTTAAAACTAGCTTCCATCTGTATTTACACCCGCGTCCCGTCGGGACCTAGCGACCAGAGAAACGAAAATTCAATAATAACCTTTTTCTATAAATGGGCTATCTAACACTGAAATAATTCTTCAAATTGGTCCAGTAATTTCTTAGATTAAACAAACTCTTCAGCTTTACAATATTAGTACCGGTATTGCTGTGATTTTTTTCTTATTTCACGACGATCTCTTCTTAACAAATCCTAGAAAAACTATTTTGGTACCCGACGCTTATTCTTACTTCTCCTCACAGCGAGTTTCTTTAGTTTCCTAAGATTAATGTCTTACAAACCAAAAACGCTCCCTATAACTTCAAAAACTCCATTCATTATCCATCAAGTTCCAATGAACTGCCAAACCAATTTCATTAAGCGTGTAGTGAACATTTACATGCGTTGAACGAGCCTTAACCCCACCAATGTTCAAGGAATTTGAATTTCATATGAATGAGGTCGTCAATGTCAACACTCGTGGGCCTAACAGGCATGAAACAACGGCTCTTGTATTTAGGCCCTTGAAAAACGCGACAACTGCTGTGTGATATGCACCTCTTGAAAGTGTACTGAGAATTGATGATTATGTAGATGGTAGATGGTACTTAGCTGTGGCGTTATTAATTATGTTTGGTCAAGTAGTTATATCATATTGGTTTCCTATGTTACTGCAGGAGTAGGTACAATATGTAGGTTTGTATATTGGGATCTGTAAATATGGAGTTAAAAGTATTTTGCCAGCGTTTTTATTTAAAGTTACTCTTCCTGTCTATCGGCGTTCGCGCAAAAACTGCGAAAATAATTTCCATGTTTTTTGGTATGGAAGTCTAGAGCCAAATTTTAATCATTTGTAGGTAGGCACCTATATGAATATTGCACAAAACCTTATTAACTAAAAAAAAGGTTCACAAGGTCAAGAAATTCTTTCATTATCATCTTATTGATAACCTCAAATACACTAAGGTGACGCTGTTAAACTTATAATTTGATAGTTTGTCACTTCTTCTTTAACTTAAGAGCCTAGCTCTTGTCGGTGCAGCTCCTTCCACTTCTGCCTATCGTATGCCAACTCTTGAACTTCCTTATACGTCTCAACTTTCACCTTCTCTTTAATTTGACTTGTCTTTACTAATATTAATTTTTAATTTAATTTAATTTATTAATTTGACTCTTTAGTTTGTCACTACAAAAATATTATTTAAAAACACTTTGTTAATCTGAAGGCATCGTACTATACCCTATTATAATATATGTAGTATACATCCGAATCTGTAAGACCGTTTCAAAGAGGAGGTTTTAAAGCAAATTACATTGATGCAGACACACAAGATACGCGCGAAAACTATAAGTTTATAAATTTATATACCGCAGTCGGGTAAAAAAATAAATAGTCATAAAACAATAATAATAAGAGCTAATAATTAGGGGCATGTGAACAAAGATAAATATTGAAACGGAGCAAAAAATAATACCATTACGAAGCGGCGAAACCCCATCGATTCAACCTGTCCATGCCATGCTACTGACAAATGCAATGACAGATTTCTGGCCCCGTTTTTTTGCCTCGACAACTTTGATTGTTCCGTCGACCTATACCGTATTTACAAGGGACAAGGACACATTTTCCCATGCTTTAAATGTTGATGTAAAATGGCAAGCTTATCTATGGTATTTGGGAAATTCCCTTCAGTGACCGCAGTTTTTTTCTTTTTCTCTTAATGTCGTGTGGTTAGGGTTGTCGGAGAAATGATTTTTATTATACTTTATTTTACTTTACCACCTAAATCTCTGTTGCCTTGCGTAAAACACCGTACCTGTAAAAATGAAAACCTTGATTAAAAATGTGTTAAAATATAATTTAAAAAATAAACAATAACAAGACAATAAAAGAGGAATAATCTTTGAAATGCAAAACATAAATCCAAAAAGAAGTCTGACAGCGGTGGGATTCGAACCCACGCCCTTTCGGACTGGTGCCTAAAACCAGCGCCTTAGACCACTCGGCCACGCTGCCTCTCTAGAAAACTTGCGAAATTAGCGACCGATTTACTAGGGGTATAAATTGATAAAATTCACAATGTGAAGTTAACAATTCATTAAGCTAAACGTTTTAATTCCTTCAGGTATTATTATGAAAAAATACCAAAAGACCTACGAAAAACGGAATTTCATGTTAGCACTGCTATAACAAGAGAGTACGAGTGCAATAAACATCAGTTAGCAAAAGCACTTGGTCATACCACACTAACCCGTTTCCCATAGTTGACAACATTTATAGACAGCCAATCATCAATGCCTTTACTTCTTCGCACACTATATTTATCAACCATTTCTTAAGCAATACGGAAACAATTATGACCACTAAGACATTTTAAAACCTTAATTTGTAGAAGTTCAGCACTCTCATTACTGCCAACGCATTAGACACTGAACGAGGTCTAAATCCGAGTGACGCACCTCATTTACACCGATCACTTGTAATAGGCAGTTATCTGCTAGCGAGACGGGCAATCATTATGGATTTATACACGATAATAACTTGGCCCTAGCTTGGATACGCCTACAAACTTTATGTGGTTTGTACGCCAAGGATATGCGTGGCTTGTATGTTTTTTTTTTTATATCCGTCATTATCGATTTACTATAGTTAATTTGTGTTGAATTGAGTACGGGCTTGACATCCTGTATTTTTATGTTAATTTATCAACCAAATTACTGACTTATTTATTTTTTTCTCTTTTGTCTCTGATTGGTCACCTTCACAGCAAACTTCCTGAAACGATTCAATTTATATTGTATGAAGATGTTCTGAATCTGATATAAGATCTATGAATTACTACGCGTATAGTATAACCCCAAGATGCAACTACAACAGCGAAGCGGATGATTTTTTTCATGTGTCTTTTTAATCAAAATTAAAGTTTTGTTTGTTAAGATGTAAGTAAAATTGCAATAGAACGTAGACTTTTTTATGGTTGACGATATCTTTAGTAATATTGTGATTTTTGTGAGGACTTAGATTCGTTTCTGTAATTTTATTTTCCAATCGGACCTCGGCCTAATAACTGACAAGGCAACATCTGGAAAGTTGATATTTTGTCTTTGTCTAGGGATTCCGTGTTTACCTTGTACGTGTGATGAGTAAGCGCCCTTCGGTAACGCTACGAAACTCCTAGAATCTTCTTCCTACGTACGCCCATCAGGATCTGATGTATAAATCGTTTGTTATTTACGACTGCCATTAGGTGTTTAAGCACTTGCATTGTTTGAAGATGACAGATCAAGCTAGCTCGTTATCTTGGCATCAGTTATTTGTTTATATTCTGTTTCATCATATTTATTGTGATGAGTTTATCGTGAATGTTATATAGATTCGCTTTTGTTTTCAAGTTATTTCGCTAAAGACGCTCAGTATTTAAGTAGACATATGCTACGTCAACACTTGTAGTTGTAATGGCGATATTCTACCAAAATTGTTCACGCAAAAAATGGATACGCATCGATGTGAGTCCACTGTTAGCGTATATTAAGGCACAAAGTTGCTAGATCGAGGAGACCTAAAGTGCCGCACACTGGAGGATTATTGCCTTAAGCAATAGTAGAACTACAAGAATTTCTCAAAACAGAACACTTAGATTTACTTATAACGCAATCTCGCCTTAAGTAACAGTAAGTCTACAAGAATTTCTCACAACACTGCTCTTAGATTTACTTATAACGTTCGCCTTTGGAAGCAATCACAAAAATCGTTCCATTCAGACAAAAGCCGGATTGTGTCGAACATAATTTGTGGCCTCAGTATCCTATAACAATAAATCTCCAATGTCAGCAGATTTACGACACTGTAAACATGCAATATCATCAAAGTTATTTAAGTGCGTATAAAGGATACCATTTTGAAAATTTTTAACGATGCTGCGACTTAAATCATGTTTCGCGAATTGTTTTCGATTGGTTTCAATTAATAAAATATGATCGTATAAAATAATAAACGGTGTGATTTATACCGTATCTTGATTCATTTGGTATTAAAATGAAATGAAAAAAATATTGTATCGAATGCGCTGTGAGTAACGAAATACTTGCAAAGAATTAAAACACGTAGGTACCAGTATGGCTGTTTTTTTTTTAATATTAGGAACAATCAACTTCATTGAAAAATCTCAGACAGTTGAATGAACTCTTCAGCTGAAGAAAAATTGATTAAACTGAGTCGCCTTGTCTTGTCGAAGGATATTCAATGCTGAATCCGAGAAAATTGAGAAAAAAATGTATTCATTCTCACCAAAACGCTGACATTTTATTATTCATTCTGTTGATCATAGAAGTTTATAACACAGTAACTTAAAAAGTTCAATTTGGTTTACATTTTTTTAATAATGCCGAATTTAATAACCATGTTCATAATGTTGATATCAAAAAGTAAACATGTTTAGTTTTATGTTACTTAATAATATATACTAATCGCCACGCGCCACTTCTAAGCCCAGGTGCTTTAAATTCACAATTTAATATAGAAATTTATATTTGACACCGTTAAAATCAAATGTGGCTCCATGATTATCGAAGTGTACCTATTTAAACTTGTTTATATCCAAATTACACTTCATACAAATTTAGTTGGTCACCTATGCAAACTAAACGCATTATAAAAAATCGAATAACTGCGGAAAAGCAATAAAATCTATAATATATGCTGGTGACTGATATTCAAATACGATAAATTCCTCCGTGTAGACTTGACCGAGATACGCGAATTAGGAATGAACAGCGGGGGCGAATTTTTGTGACAGCCAGAGCTGGTCGTAAAAAATTCTTACCACCCGTGGTGGCCATTTGTTTAGTTAAGCAGTTTCTACGAGCTATGAGCAGCATGACTTTTTAGGGGCTTGTAAAAATTGCACTGTCAACTTGGCGTGCTGACTAAAATTAAGGATGCCATGCAAGGCTTTTATTCTACTTTGAAGAAATATCGGTTGAGTCTCTTTATAAAAGGCCAAAAGGCAAATTGTAAGTAAATACTATATTTATTAGATAAATATTCTCAAACTATCAAAGCTCCTTAGACACAAAATATCAATCATCTTCTAAGCTAAGTGTATTTTTTTGCTCGGTCCAGGGCAGGCATTGTCAACTAAAAATATATCGTATTCCATACGCAACCATTCTATTCTCATTGTCATCCCAAATGACGTTGTATGTGGAGGCAACCTTTACACAAATACAATAGAAAAACCTACTGTCATTCAGCTGGTACCTTCGCAACTTTGCAAAGATATCTTTTGGAAGAAAGATTCATCACATGTCTAACAGGCCATGGGTAGTAACGAGGGTCGACGCCCCGAAAGGGTGCGTTCCGAATCGCGCGATAATCCCCGCTAACCGCCGGCTTATAAACTAGCCGGACGGGGTATTTGTACGGTGATTGTTTAGTGATCTGTTTGATGATTCGCTGGATTTGTTTGAAAGGCGTGTGAAGTTGTTTCTAGTCCAATTATTTTGATGCAGTGGCAATAACAAAGGAAAACGAGATATTCATCCAATCAACATTTCCTATTTAGATATCACAATGTTTGGAGCTTTTTTTCATCAGCCTGCTAGTACAGTTTAGAATACTAATATTGGACAGAAATAGGGCCATATGTCCATGAACCCTAACATCATTCTCCAACAACAACCCAGAATAGATAGCAGTACCAGCAAAAACCTGGGCGCCACATTTCTAAGTCAATTTATTTCCGACATTATTTGCACATAGTCAATCAAGTGACTAAGTACAGTAAACTGACCCTTAAGCAACACACGCTAAGCACTACATATCATGATTGATTAAGCAAAAACTAGGCGGTAAACGTGGATAATGACACTCAATTATCTGAAATGATATTAACGCCTAAACACACACCACGTCTTACGCAAATCACTGCATTAATCAGGTGTATCATGTTGCAGTGGACTGGGGCAGAAGCACAACTCAAGAATAACCAAAATGATGACCTTCCATAGAATTATCACAAAATGAGGAAGATCAACATTATGTATGTATATCCAATCTATTAGATGATAAGATTGATAATCATCTCCCGAGTCTTTTCCCAACTATGTTGGGGTCGGCTTCCAATCTAACCGGATTTAGCTGAGTACCAGTGTTTTACAAGGAGCGACTGATAATGCCTATTGTAAATGAAGTATTTAATATTGAAAAAAATACTATGCTATTTATTGCTTAACAAAACAACATTTACTTCAGGATTTTCAATAGACAAAAGACACTAATCCAGAGATCTCTGTGTCCGTTGATAACAAAGACAACCGCTCTGCTACCAATTACACACAGTTTCACTGCCCCGGGATAAGTGCTGGTCAAACATTTTTGCCAGATAATTTTGTACAAATGACGTGCGACTTAGTTGAATCATGTTTATCGAGAAAAAGAAAACAAAGACTTGTAACAGTGACTAATAATAATTAATGGTTGCCGTACTCTCTTAGGAGATCAGCGCACAGGCATTTGCATAGACACAGTCTCTATTCCACACACTCTATTCCCTGGCTCTCATAGTCCGATGGGAAGGCAATCCTCACGATCGGAGAGAGATAGGAGACCGACATTTACGTGCCTTCCTAGGCACGGGTGTACCAATCACCAACTTCCAGACTTGGGGCTGCTTATGAAAGTCTCTTCAAACCTATAAAGCGATTTCACCCTGACCAGGGAATCAAACCCGATGAGCCGATGCACGGCAGTCGCGCTATGCGACTACTAGATCAACGACGAAGTCAAAAGTGCCTGCAGTTATCTTGTTCTGCTTCAGTGAGTGAACCTTCTTCCCTCATAATTCGCTGATGTTGATGCCGTCTGAGTCATATCGGCTCCTAACTTTTGCAATAAGTCATTTACTTGAGCAGTAAAGGGACCCCTTGCGATATATTGCCCCTTATAATATTCACTTCCGCGTTGTCTATTTGCTCTTTAGAAGGGTGTTAGTATGACGAATATTTCCGCTGGGTTGTCAAAAACAAAGTTGATTCCTAGATTTGTATGTTTAGTTCTTGGTTTAGAAATGGCATTTTTTACTACGGGAACGGAAGGTTGGAACTTTTTTTAATGGATGCAACATAAACTTCTAGCGATGGCGAACAGTTTACTACTAATAAGTGGTATAAAAATTGTACCTATAAGAACAAAAAGTATAAAAATATTTTCACAGACAGAACCCATATTATCTAGATATTTTCATAAACTATAAAAACCAACGGGAAAACGTCGCTAAGACAATTTTTTCGCAAAAATCTACAAGAACAATTCGCCTTATGATGCAGCGTTTCTTGCCACATTATATCCTTATTTTCCTCCTCCAACTGTAGATAGGGTGGTCTCTCCAGTTTATAAGGAACCTTATCTCGAAGATTTAAGGTTGCTTATTGATTGTAGTTTGAACAGGCCATCAACAACACGCATGATAAAAGCCAGCGGGGTACGAGTGATTAAAATAAGTACGGATTTAGGTGCGGCTACCCTAATGGGGACCACCACGCCCCGGGTTGACCTGACGAACTCGACTTCAATGTTTTGTGGTAACTACATTAGTAGAAGTATTGCTGAGTACTCCCGTCCCTTGTGCATTTAGCGGAGTGAAAGAGAAAGCTTTAGCAACATGACGACGTCATTTAGACACAATGTGCAACGTCATTCAGGGTTTTCAGTAGTCATTTGTTTTTAGGTTAACCCTTCAACGCTTGGTTGTTAAAACATTAGAAATTACGTATAAAATAATGAAATAGAGAAGCGGCATGTATATTCAACATTTAACTTTATCTCTTAACAATACGTCACGAAAAACCCTGAAAACATTTTTCGCACTAAGTTTTTTTCCGCGCTACGTTTCACTCTGCTCATCTTCATTCACAGTGCCAACAAAAGCGTCGCCATTTTTATTACGTTAAAAAATCATTAGCACACCCCAACGCAACGGAATATCCTATTCTGCCAACGTTGACATACCAACTCGAGAGTTGCAGAAAAAAAATAGAATAATTTTATTATGAGTGTGATTCAGTAAAAAGAGGTTTGTTGTCATTGTTTTCACCATTTTATTTAAATTGAAGTGCTGTGGATGTTTAATTTTAGATAAGTGTTTTTTTAAGACCCAATATAAATAAGCAATTGTCTAAAAAAGCAACTTTATCTAAAGTCGTACTTATGAAAATTTTCATTAAAACGTATTTTGTCAAGTAAACAAGTGGCCAAGTGAAGAGTTGGTTTCAATTCCTTTGTAGAAATTTATTATTATCGTTGTTTTTCCTGTACAACCTGACTGACCCTCAACAAGCGGTTCTATAAAAAATAAATCAACTCAAGCATAATTTGCACAAATTAAACACATGTACACACAATTTTGGTACAAAATCTCATCTTAGAACAATTTCATACGAGATTAAGTTGTCGCATTAGCTTGATTACCACTCGTAATAGACAAAGGTCTTACAAATAACTGAGCAACGTTGCTGCACGTAATTAGCTTTGCATTCGACTTTCTTACCGCTTTGGCAAACTATAGTTGTGGTTGCAACTTGCAGCGTGTGTTTTGTCTGGCTCATTTACTTCTAAGGATAGTGTTTTGTTTCTCTCAAAAGAAAACATATAAAAAAAATATTAGAACAGTCTTGTTAGCACTCTCATTCAAAGCATATAAAGCAATGAGCGTTCATATTCAATTTGACTTAAATTACTTAATATCTTCTGCCGGGGCTGCGGGTTGTTCGCAAGAGTTACCGCCCTGGCACACAGGGACCTAAAGAAGGAACATAGTAGGTTCCAGGTTCTAGTCAGTCTGCCTGGGCTGCGGGTTATTAGACGGTTTTAGTCAGTAAAAGTCTGACACTCCCTCTAGCTGCACCCTCAGCGGGAGGGGTCATTTGATGATATCTCACGAAAAAAAAGGTCTAGTCAGTAAGAATTTGCCACTCCCTCCTGCTGAAGGTGCAACTGGAGGCAGTGTCATTTGAGGATTTCCCAACAAATAAAAGGTACTTAATATCTTCGTTGAATATTTCAGAACTATTGAAGAAAAGATCTTAGTAAGTTGCCTGCACGTTGAACATAACGATAGATGCTTAATTAGTTTAATTGCTGCCTTCTAACTTCATATAGACTCACAAGTTTACAACCTAAAGGTAATAATGACATTCTTTTTCTATCCATACAAAGGCCTACATCCGTATTGCACCCAACACAGATACAGTAGCTAAGTATAAGCTCAAACAATGCGGGGCAATCAAGAGTGATCGCGGCTCACGTAGATACCGATATCTGGCGATGCCGTGGGGTCACCGTCATTAATCACATCGGTACTGTTCGACCGCCCCTTGGTGACACACGGGAGGATAAGTTGCTGTGCCAGTTGTTACAATGTTTAGGCTAAAAATTAAATATACTTATTTTCTTCAACATTTTTCTTTTGTATACACGTGTCACTTACAATGAAGATGCATTGTTTTACCTATAATACTAGTGGTTTTACCCGCGTACAGTAGGAACAACTCGTAAGCCTATAGCCTTCCTCTATATGGGCTATCTAACACTGAAAGAATTCTTTAAATCGGACCAATAGTTCCTGAGATTAGCGCGTTCAACTAAACAATCAAACTCTTCTGCTTTATAATATTAAGAGATATACATATTATGTACGTATAGATGCTTCATTAATCAATGAATCGACGACCCAGAACAGAACTACCTGGCGAAGAATCACGAGGAGAGCCGACCCCAATTGAAATGGGATAAGGCTAGGCAAAGAGAGAGAAAAAGATATTTAGATGATTCATGGGGAATAAATCGTTAAGCTTCATGCACAGTTTTCAATTAATATCAAGTCGTAGATACGATTTGTTAACAAAGGACCACGTTTGTAGTAAAAATAGGTTTTTCTAGGAACTAAATTTATTCGCCAAACAAACAGTTCGTGTGTCCACATTGTAGCACGCGTATCTGTGATCGACATTCCCGTGTGATTACTTTAACAAATCTGTCGGTAGATATAGCGAGCAGTTTAGGGACCTATTAGTTGGTCGATATCTGCAGTCTTGTTGTACTAGACGGAATAGGGACCCAAATGGCTAAATATGGCAGCGAAGTGAGTGGACATTGGACAGCTTTATTTTCTGGCCATCTTTGAGGAGTTGCTGTAAATCAAGTCTAAGAAATGTGAAAGGTAGCTTAATTATAGCTGCAGGTATGAATGTATTAGGAATTATTATAAACCACAATTAAAGTTCTTTATTCCCACTGACATTGCCGCATGCGTGGTAAATAAGATTTTCAACGTTTGTCGCGGACGCTCCAAGAAGAATCGGAGAACATCTACTTAGGACTCACGTTCCGATACCTGTCTACGGATTATGTAATTCTAGTAGCTGCAGTTTTATTAAAAACAGCTTTATTAAAAATCAGATTCGAGTTTGTTTATTTTACTTTACAGTAAAATGGCAGAATTGATTCAGTTGCGGTAATAGATTTAATTAACTGGAGTACCTACATGAAATATCCGCAAGAACGCGGGTGACGCCATTATCTTTAAAGAATATTGAGAAAAACAAATTCACCCAATAGCCAATAAACAGGATAGATTATTCATATTTTTAGAACATAATGAATATGTTGAATGGTTCTCACGTTTGTAAAACAAATAAAAGGTCCTAAAAGACACATAAGTAGACATACAGGTGGATAAAAAATTATAAGACATTCAACAACACAAAATATACACGTATGTTATGTTATATTAACACGATTTATAGGAATTTATTAGGAAATTCCTACACCCTTTCACGCACTAGGTATATAAATTACAAAGATAAGGGATATTAATAAAAGTTTATTTTGTTATTGTGCTTAGCTATGATTTACGTTTTATCTCGTATTCTCATGATAAAAAAATACTTGAACATAACACTATTGCTAAGTTAAGGCGTATCTTCATCTTCTTCGTAATATATTACGGTTTTTTTTATTTATTTTAGCAGTATTTTACCACTGGTTTGAACATGCTGAAGATAGCATTAGACTACAAGAACAAATAATACTAATGTTATAAACGCGAAAGTTTGTAATTATCAATAGATGTGTCTTATCTCTTTCAAGCTAAAACTACTGGATGGATTTTGATGATGCTTTGTCTTGATATGCGTAAAGTAATTCCCTCATCTTACATGTTATACATGTAGTAGTCGACCATATTCAAGCTAATATTCATCTTTATTTATTATGCCATTACGAAGACTGGAACGAATGTCAATTATTTTATTATAATTTAGTTAAAATTATAATAAAGTGTTTAATGAAAGCCAATCATGCTAATGTCTTTAAAGTTTTTAATCTTTTTTTAGAACATTTAAATAAATAAGACCCTGGACCCATTCGACAAAGTATCGCACTATAAGTCGCATTTACTTCCAAATAATGTAACTATTATACATTTAATGAAGATCTGTATAATTTAAGAAAAGGTTCAAAAGATACGAATGTCCTTTGTTTGGTCCATATTAAGTAGAACATAGTGCACTAGCGGTTGCACAGTAGTTTATTCATTCCCTTACGAGTCATTGAATAATAGAGTCAGTGGTTTTTACAAATTAAACGAAATGTTCCTAGCTACCTTTTAATTCATCGAATGTTTATCGTTTATTTATATAATACTTGTTTTTTTTTTCTGAATAAGTTTAAGATTGGAGTTGTTTTGTATAAATCTGATTCTTCAAACCTAACAGAGATATCAACATATTGTATTGCTGAGAAATATGCTGCGCCTATTCTTCCCAGCAAAAACACATAGTAGTAGGAAGTGGTGAAGGGTGGGTGTTTTGAGGTCTTTGTTTTGACGTCCGAAAAGTTTAAAAGAAAAGGAGTTTCTTATATGAAATAGCTATGTATAGAAACACCCGTTTACTTATTATTCTTCAATTTTCTGATCATTCACCAGACGACCGTATAAATTTTATAAGCGTACCAAAATTTAACACCACTACCTTTTATCTTTAAGTCCGATCAACACATTTTTAAAAGTTTGACAACCATAGATAAGCCCTGTAGACGAGCATAAATCATTTTTACGGCGTCTGTGCCTCCCTTGTCTATGCGACAGGCTTTCACGGGCCGTGAATGGTCCTCTTTATGCTTTACTTACTGTAAAACTACAGTGATAAATTGCATGCTATATCGACCTTTAGTGCGTTGACATAAGGGTGCTTTTAGCGTGTCCTATGTTAGTATGTTAGGTGACATTCACCCCGAAATGCCTAAACATTGGTTTATAAATATTGAATGCATAATGCTTGTGTATGGTGTTCCTTATCGATTTCATCTTTATTGTTAAATGAAGGTCGTTGTTTTTACCCACTTTGCAGTCAATACTGATTCAATTATTTTCCGTAACAATTCTTATATCCTTGTGATAACTAAAGTTTTACATAGAAAATAAATTGGAGGATTCAGATTGGTGATACATTCTTATATGAAGTGGATATAACCAGGTCAATGTTTACAGCTATCTTCAATATATACTACACTATTCTAGAAGTACCACAAACTCCCAGGAGAAGTCGAGTCAACTCTCCGAAACCTAAATTGCAAGAAGCGATGTTACTACACAATTATCTGAAGATCGTATCTAATAGCCTCATGCACATCGCCCGTTGGGTATTGTCTTGGATGCAAGCGCTGTTAGCTAAAGTTTCGTTGTATTACAATATCTGGTTTATCGGCAAATATCGCTCAGAATATTACCAACATGACAGTAGCGGCAACAGTAGAGTAAAAAAATAATTAAAAGCTCGAGGCAACAACTAATTTCAGCTATCAGGCTGCTCACACAGATATTCATAACAAACATATATATTCAGGTACACCCATTTAATCCGAACGTTCTGTTTAAAAAATCATAACCTTTGTTTGTAACCACTGTAATTAGGCCTAGGTGTGCTTGCAATGCACGCCTCGAGACGGGCGAGCGAGGGGTTCCGTAGGCCAATTCAAATTGGTTAGCCCACAATCGCAGTCGCAGATAGCTACCGCGCGACACCCTGTATATTTGCTTAGGATACATCCCTCTTTATTTACATATACATTGGAACATCCCAAAACGTACTTTAATTGTTCGAGCACAAGTTTGAAATTCGATTGGGATCGGTTCTCATATGCTGCGGTACAGAGGCTGTGTAAGTTTAAGGTATGCACGGATAAACAAAAGGGTTTATTGACCTTGGCTTTAAGCCAGATTTGGAAACAGGCGAATTAAGAGCATCGAGATAATCCCAGTTAAGTTTGGTTGCTTAGCAGTCTACCTGATAGGATTGTGTTACTAGATTAACAGAAGGGGCATGTGTATACTAGTACCTTAAAATATATGTATTCTTTTTTGGTTTTGAGTTATTTCAGGTAATTGATTAAGCTTCAGTTTGTAGCAGGTGTTTTAATACGGCTAAGTAAGTGTTAATGTCATCTGAATATAATGTAACAAGTAAATAAATCTACACAATAGTTTTTACGCGAGTAAACAACACATACGACATACATGTATGATTGCTATTGAACCCTGTCTACTCTGCCTTTTTACTTTTAAATTTTGCTCACCTAATGTTTGAATCGGGAAATTAGTAACAAGTTGAGTAACAATGAGCATAAGAATATTATCTATTCATGGATAACTGGGGTCAAAAGGTGAATATACCCCCATACTCCATAAAGCCAATTATACAGACAGTACATCGAACTACCCAAAACTGTAAAATTTTCCCAATCAAATTTGACCTATTCTTCAGCGATAAAGTTAAAAATCTGTTTAGGAAATTTGACTGATTATAGTAGCTTGGTGTGCTGGCGTTCTGTGCTAGTATTAGATAACCCTACATAACAAACTAATAAACTATTCCAATTGACATACGACTTTGGTAAAATTCGCACACTTTTGAAACAGACCAACAAAACATGGTCTTTATCAACATGTAATTGTTGACTTCGCTTAATTAAAAGCAGTCATTTAATTAAATGACATACGAATAAGGAAAAACGTATGCTACCTACTCTTTTGTTTTAGTTTTTGCAACTTGCAAAATGCTCATTATCGTCTTCTAGGTCATACGTTATTTAATTGCACTTACTTGCACGTGTATACCTATGTTTATCTTCTCCCTTCAATACCTGCCCAAGGTAACCTCAATTGATATTGTAAGTAACTATATTCAACATCTGCCTAGCGTGTTTCCAATCTATGTTGGAGTCAGCTTCCAGTCTTTAGGTACTTTATCCAGCTGAGTGCCAGTATTTTACATGGACCGACTGCCTGTCTGAGCTCGTCAACCCAGTTACCTGGGCAACCCGATTCCCTTTGGCAAGACTGATTATCAGACTTTCTGGCTTCTGATTACCCGTAATGACTGCCAAAAATGTACAAATGACAGCCAGGACCCACCAATTTAGCGTGCCTTCCAAAACACTTAGGAACTCGTCATGACAAGATGGTTACCTATGCCATGCACGGACCGACCGCGCCAAACGTTGCTTAACCTTATGATTGATCGACCCGTTTGGCTTTTACCTACTTAGCCACGAGCTCCTCAAATAGAGAGTAACTATATTATTGTCCCAAAAAGAAACATCACCAAACTACAAATTAAAAACATTGCCATGTCGTCCCACTATTAAAATTTCCGCGATCAATAAATTGTGACAATAAATTATTTTCTTGTAATTAATTTCGGCGCACCGCCTCGCCCAAATTTTCCAAACGGCGTTGTTTACAAAACCAAAATGGCGGCGTTGTCAAGGTACACCGCATTACGTAAACGCAATTTAAAATTCACGCCTATAAAAACAGCTTTCATCTCTATAATGTAATTCGTCTGAGATAACTAAGTGACACGTACCCTTCTAAGTACATACGCCTGGAGCTTTTTAAATAATAAATTGACTTCTAAACAGTCTAAAGATGACTTCGTGACGTCACTACGTCTAAAGCCCATTAACACGATGTGGTTTTAAACGCCCGATTTTATAACTTGCATTTTGTTGTTATCATAAGGTTAAGCAGCGCTTAGCGCGATCGGTTCGTGGATGGGGGACCATTTTTTCATGACGAGTTCCTCCGTGTTACAGAATGCACGCTGATTTAGTAAGTTCCGGCTGTCATTTCCACATTTTTGGCGGTCGTTACGGGTAATCAGAAGCCAGATCGTTACGGATAATCAGAGTCTGACAATCAGTCTTACCAAGGGGTTTCGGGTTGCCCTGGTAACTGGGTTGAGGAGGTCAGACAGGCAGTCGCTCCACTTAAAGCACTGGTACTCCGCTGGATCCAGTTAAGTCTGGAAGCCGAAGCCTCAACACAGCTTGGGAAAATGCTAGGCAGAAGATGAATTTGTTGTTGTAAAATTTAATTTCAGATAGAATAAACTCTGAACTGATTGTAGATTGTATGAATAAAATTATAATATCATTTTGACGAGTTTATATTAATTGTTTGTTGTCAGTTATTAATTTGGCTAATGCGATCTGAATCGCTACTAATCGGCTTAAACGCTCCAAATTGTTACGATGATTTTAGTATAATTTCCACGCTATTACATTGGATTGTTACAGAGATAGCTGAATAACAATTATGGATATTGAAGTTGGATTAAATCCGTTATATTTACTTTTGAAATTATAACGAGTGAATAAAGTCGTGGTGGCTTAGCGGTTAAAGCACCAGCCTGTCAAGTTAGAGTGTGCGGGTTCGATCCCAGGACAGGCAAGTACCGTGCAACTTTTCTGAGTCGTATGTACTGACTGATGTCGTAATGGAGTGATGACTTGCGCAAGACGGCTGGCAGGAGCTGGATGCGAGAAGCCGAAAATCGATCTCAGTGGCGTGCACTTGGAGAGGCCTATGTCCAGCAGTGGACAGCGATAGGCTGATGATGATGATGATGTACTGACTGCTACTAAGTTTATCTTGGACACCAATGACTGTATAAAGGAGAAAGAAAACAAGACTAGACTTTATAGTCCAGGTTTCCTCATGAGGAAACATGTAGAGTCTGAAATCACCAGCCCGCATTGGGCAAACGTGGTGATTAACGCTCAATCCTTTTCTGTGTTCGAGAAAGCCGCCTCTGAGCAGTGGGATGATAAAAACGCTGATGATGATGACCGAGTGAACATAGTCTACAACTGATATAAGCAATGATATCTAGCCCACAATAAAATTACCAAAACATTTCTTTAAATACAACCAAATTGAGAACCATCTTCTTTTGTTTCGTTCGACTGTGTTTTTACGTTTTCGCACCTATAATTTAAGTCAGTCTTCAGTGGAGTTTTTTGCATATTTCTCATCAACTTAATAATTAACCCATCATAAGTACGACACAAACGCAGAGGTGCGTCAAAAGCCCCATGCGTGTAGTTCATTCCGACGGCGACGCGACGACTTTGTGATGCTAATGTGCACCCAACCTTCGGTACAAACGCTTATTGGAATCTTGACATGAACCAAATTACAATCAGCGAGAACAAAAACAAGAGATAGAGGGGGAATAGAGAAATAGTACTAGGAGGTGGGTATCACAGTTCATGTCAATATTCTAATTATGAGAATGGTATTGGAATTAAATTCAATTGTTTTTGAGGAAAAAGAACACAACGTCCAAAGGGCAATTCTTTAGGAACTTTTTATACGAGTATAAAAGCCCTAATTTTAGTCAAGAAACTCATTAAGAACTGTTTATACAAAGGGCCTGATTTTAGTCAAGGATTAATCATCTCCCGAGGCTTTTCCTAACTATGTTGGGGTCGGCTCCCAGTCTAACCTAAAAATATATTTATAAGTAGACGTGATTCTTTCCTATTCGAGTTTTGAAATTTTCAAAATGTTACTGAAAAACACATACGTGAAATAAATTTGTCTGTCAGAACGTAGACCCATGTGGTGGTATACAAAATAAATTCATTTTGACTGATGATGATTAATGAATTCACAGGCGAAGGTGTCTGCTTACAGTTATTTAAAACCTGCACGGAGTTTTATTGTACGAAATGCAATTGCAAACGGAAATGAGTTTATATGAGCGTCGATTTTAATTGCACTGTTACTGTTCGAATGAACAGAAATAATCCCTGAGCTGAGTCAAGCTATTTGTAGGCGTTGGAATATAAAACTACAGGATACCAAGGTACACGCATATCTACATAGTTTTTAATTGCGGTTTATTCCTGCTCTACCTTAATGAACCAATATTATAATGATAAACATTTTATGCTTAAAGAATGGCGACTTTTTACATCGCCACTGACGAGCAAGCCGAGTTTTCATTAATATAATCAACAGTCATTTAGTCAAGCGGTCTTTTAACAAAAGTTGTTTTTTTTTTTTCTTTTTAAACGGACAACGCCATCCAATTAAGGATAAAGCATACAGCCTTTAGGACGAAGGTATATTAGCGTTTGTCACGAAACCTCCACAAAGGTTTTATTAGCTAATTTAACATAGCTCAGCTTTTTGCCTGTGATTACTGACGACGTAAGGGCGAATTAGCTTAGGTATTCAGACGCCGTGACGCAAAAAACGAGAGCTTATAATAATGTTGTTCCTTTATTAGACGGCTTGAGCTGTTCTTAAATCGGCTTTTGTGAACCTACGATGAGCTATTGTGAGACAAGTATAATTATAGGGTAACTAGAGGAATACTGCCTTTTATTTTGGTTTTGTTTGAGTGGATCAGTGCTAATGAAGGTAAATAAATATATAAATCCGCTGATCATCAAAATAACTTGTTTAATGTTTGTTTCCAGTACTCGAAGGTATAGTAACGATTAGGCTACATTGTTAGATACACTATTTGCAAATAGGTACTACCATACAATAGAAATTGTACCTACCAACTTAAAAAAATTGAACTGTTCTTATTTCAAGTTTTAATTGTGTTCTTGCGTTCTTTTCATTTGCTTTTTTTTTAAACGGCTTAATGGCGTTGAAACAAGGAAGATTACTCATTTTGCTCACTTGGCACAGTTTATTTGCCCCAGATGGATCTAGCTAGTATTTACGTCATAAAAACGCGAACGCATACGAATGATTGTCAAACAAGCAATCAATCTTGAGCCAGACGCTCGCTAGACAATGTAATTTGAAAGAACGACAAGTACGAAATTAGAATTCATCAGGGATTTTTTTTATTAGGATATTGTAAGTATTCTGACAATGCCTTATATAAGTACTTATTTATCATGATCTCATTGTCTCTGGAGGATATGAGCGCTAATCAACACACCTGCTCGAGGTGGTTATGTAATTTCAGACTACCCATTTTTTCTTGGGAAATCATCAAATGACCTCCTGACGCTGTGGGTGCAGTTGGAGGGTGGGTCAGACTCTTACTGACTAAAACCTACTATGTTCCTTCTGGAGATCCCTGTGTGCCAGTGGCACGGTAACAAATTTCAAACTACCTTATGACGTCTTCAATCAATGAGCATATTCCGAGAAAGATGACCTTTGAAGAAATACAATTGGTACCTAAGTGCTGAGCAGATATATTTAAATGCAGGCACCAAAATCGTTAGACATTTTGCATTTATATAACATTAAACCAAAATAATAGCACCAATTTTGACCAAGCATAACGCGGGGCTCTTACAATGGCTTAGAACATTAGGGCGCTCTCACACGGCGCGGTCAGAGCGCACCGGCGTCGCTGCGTCCGCCCCGCCTCCCCGCACCTCACCCCGGCTTCCGGGTTTCGCGCCAGATGCAATTTGTAACGTCCTCCGCCATTGAAAATAGTGGTAAGCTGGATATGAAATAGAAAACCTGGTTTGTGGAGGAAATTGTATGTAGAAATGCTTTTGTTTAGTGGGAATTAGTTTTAAGTGTATGTCTGTGTTATTGTATAAATGACTTAAACGGCCTCTAATCTATACATATAATAAAATCGTAGAGAAGTCAAAACTGTACATTGAATATTTTTTTTAAAGAATAATTGGGGCGTGATCTACCATCGATATCGAAGCCAAAAATATAGTTTTTAGAATTTTTATGTATGTCCGGGATAATCTCAAAAAGTACTGCATGGATTTGCTTCAAATTCGGCATGAATATAACAAAGAGGTCGGGTCAACATATAGGCTACATATTATCACGCTATCACTACGGGGGGGAGGGGACTGAATGTTTAATCCTCATGCCACGCGGACGACGTCGCGGGCAACAGCTAGTACATAATATGGATATTCAAGCTGGCTTTCATAAACAAAGTATGGGAACATCAATACAACAAAACTCATATAGTTTTACTAGACCAAAAACAGACTAATAGAATTTACAAACATTGAAACATTAACAATACTAATAAAAACTACTTGAAGTAATAATGTCGAAGTATTTAATCCCTGGCCATAGAATGGAAACTTTACTCACAACGTCCACACATAGAAAACGTCGCCTATTCTGCAAACAAAACTTGAGTAAACTTTACAGAAGTATTAAAGGCATTCCATCCACACAAACATTGCAAAGGTAAGTAAGGTAAGGTCGAAAGGCAATGCTCTAACATTAATAGTAGTTTGCCGTAACTGCCGTAAGCCAAAGTCAGCGGTACAAAGGCTGAAGGATTTTAGTCTAGACGAAGCAGTAAACTTTGTAGACGGCATATAATATGAATGGGGTTTTACCAATAAACATGGTGTTTACTGCCGAATAAGCTGATAACAACTTGAACAAAAATCGTTTATCGACTTATGTGGGGGTACTTTATGTAGGAGAATAACAAATACAAGAACTTCTAAGTAGGGACGAGTGATAAAAACAACATTGAAAAAAATTACATAACACAACATAAAATATGAATGATTTATATCATCATCTGCCAAGCCTTTTCCTAACTATGCTGGAGTCGGCTTCCAGTATAAAAGGATCCAGCTGAGTATAGCAGAATTTTATATGGAGAGACTGCCTATCTGACCTCCACAGCCCAGTAACCTGAGCAGCCCGGTAAGACTGGTTGTCAAGCTTTCTAGCTCCTGACTATCTGTAACGACTGCAAAAGAGGTTCAAATGACAGGACCCACAAATTTCACCCATGGTCACCCATCCACGGATCGACAGTGTTGCTTAATCTTATGATCGATCAATCCATGCGTCTGTTACTTAACTACCGACAAAGTCAAGATTACCAAAATATTATGTTGATAGGCTTCTAACTACCATGCCAACCGCCACTAGTCGCAATGTATCATCATCATCATCATCAGCCTATCGCAGTCCACTGCTGGACATAGGCCTCTCCAAGTGCACGCCACTGAGATCGATTTTCGGCTTCTCGCAATGTATACGAGAATCGGATCTTACCAAATCAGGAGTACTTACTAACATAACAGTAACACCAGTCATCTATCGTATTCACACAGGTATCATCATTAGAATCTAATTCGAATCTCATTTCCCGTTTTCAGAAGCGAACATAAACTGTTGGCTGTTTTCATTTGAAACCATTCAACTGTCAGCCAGTATACAACATATACTTGAATTAGACCATCATCATTGTGCTAACAAATCGCTATTGCTGCATTCGGAACTACAGGCTTCAAGCATTGTCAGTTCCGTGATGCGCTTTGGTCGATAAGTGTGCGGTTAATATGATTGTAGATTGCTTGACTGTTTTTGTTGGTCATTAATGTTTTCTTTAAACATATTATTTTCACCTTCACTGAAGTTTAAGTTCTGTAAGTATTCCTGTTAGGCTTTCCAAAGCTGTTGAGAAAACATACTTTGAACATAGCTCCGCAGCTTATAACTCTTGTTCCTAGAAGAGAAACCAAAAGCAAATACAAAGAACCCATGTTGTTGAAGAAATGTTTGTTTTAACAGAAAACACTAATTTATATAGATATTTATTTATATTCATGAATCCGCCTGCTTTCTTGATTATAAAAATAAACCATGTTCTTTTCGCGAGCAAACCATTACTTTTTTGATCAGCGTAATATGTATAGACGAGATCTTATCTCTACGTAAAGTAATGCATTAAGTCCATCTTCCCACTGCTTCGCTGATGCACATTTATACCTGAGGATCCCAGACGTATATTAAAATAAAATACCTCGAAAGAAGTCGAAATACACGAGTCCGTTGATCCTTCAAGATAATAAATTGGATACGTACGAGGTTATGTTGATAATAAATAATGGCGTTCTTGTGACGTAAGTGTGAGTGCTTCACTCGTCAACACTCGCCGTGCGAACAAGCGGCAAACGTAAGAAAACGCCAATAATCGATAATAATCGTAAAGCAGGCAGTCATCGACATCTCGAGTTCTCGACTGAGCCACCGACCCGGTACAATTACAATAATTGAATCAGGAAATCGTTCCCCTCCAAGCAAAAGTATAAATAAATCAAAAAGGGCTCTCTTCGGCGCGGCTGCTGCGTGCCTTATTTATTTAGACTCGATAAAAAACCTAAAGGGAACGTGTCCACGAATATACCCAGTGGGGACGCCAAACGTTTGGAGATGTAGTGGACAATCTTGCGATATAAGTTTGATATCAGCGGCTAATTAGAAAAATCCTAAATTAGCTACTGGAGTCTAAAACTAAGATATAAATGCCGGTGGTAATTCACACGCTACGTTCAAAAATGTTTTGTGAGCTTTGGATTACCAAAACAATAAACCCAGAAAGAAGCCGTATTTATTGCCTCAAATCCCCCATTTCAATGCCAATGCAGTAAGCCGTACATGTAATTGTTGCGGAGCTTTCGCTGTTAATATTTCAAAAGGTCCGCGTCCCGCATTCATATTAACAAAAGTTGGCACTCCTACACGACTCACACACATGCAACTCACACCTGGGACCAATACAGCAGCGACAAAATCATTATTCATCCCCGAGCCAACTTCGGCCGCACAAAAACCATTCAAAAACTTGTATCCGAACGAAATCCGCATAAACAAATCTGCGTCAATTGAAAAATGTGCGGCAAAGGAAAGTCAGGCATACAGCCTAGTGGAAATGGCGGGAAAGTTCAACGGAGGTGGTATGAATTTCCCCTTTACCATAGATTGTAAAACTTCAATTAATAATTTATGTCAAGTTTATTATAGTAATTATAATATAATTGCAATTCGACAACGAGCAGCAATAAGTTTTATAGTAGATGAAATTTCTATTCACTCGGATCATTCTGTAATTTCCGAAGACAATAAAATATTAGTGACTAATATTCCCGAATATAAGGTCAAAGGTGGCCTGAATAATGAAGAGGGAGAGTTATTTGCCAGTTATTGGGCACAGTTCCAATCTCATGCTACGGCTGGTGCACATTATTAATATTCCTATCAAGCTCTCCAACTAAGATGAATATGCTTGTTCTAGTATCGCCATAACAGTTAATGGAGCAGGGTTAGCTCACGACACTCGATCGCCAGTCAACGCCATACTTTAGCTAGTCGGTTATGGTAGCAAGTTCACGAAAGTTTATCTATCATGCGATACTGAGGTTAACGCGATTATCATTGACCTCGTGTATAATAATAGTCGTTACTTCAGCTATCAGCAAATATAATGAGAACTAAATGCTTATTTAAATGCGAACTTCAAAAGCGTCTTGAGAATAAGTTTCATTTCAGTTCAGGTTGAAGAGATCCAATTGCAAGAAAATAAGGTACTATAACAATCGACGAATCTTATCGATAATTTTATAGTACAGTTTTATCAACAGGCACATGTTTTATGAACAGTTTGTGTCGATATAAAGTTTATGACACGCCAAGCTCTTAATACAAACATAGCGAAATTTTGCATCGCGAGAGAGTCAACTTTCGCTAACGAATATGGTGGTGGCGGGTTTTATTTCGAAATATATTGGCTGCACAGGGCTGCCATATGCTCGTTTCCCTTCAATTGTCGACCATTTAGGGCTGTGTCTAAGTTCACAGCGGCATTTGTATAGTTGTCTTTTGTTTTTGGTCTATGAAGATTTTATGTGGGGGTAATGATTTAGGACGACAGCGAAATTATATGAACTTGGCTTTCATTTGCTGTCACTTCAAGGCAACAAAGAGTGATGTTTAAGTCATGTAACATTCTTAGTTGGGAGATCGTACAGACAACTTTCAAATTTTCCCAATCAACTTTGAACCATACGCTTCAGCGATAAAGTTGAAAATCTATTGAGGAAATTTGACTGATTGTAGTAGCTTGATGTGCTGGCGTCTATACATTAAATGTATATTTATAAAGATGATGATGATGATAACAGTACACAGAACTAGAACTAGAATACTAGAAATATAACTTTATTTATAACTTAGGTATTTTAAATATCTTTCCATTATATCTAGGGCCTGACAATAAATTGATAGAAACCGTTACTTTGCCGCACAATTTTTTTTAACCTAAGCTGCGTAAAATACAAGCTGGCGTAAAATCTAGAAATAGCATAGAAAACATTAAAATGTCTGCAGTAATTCTAATTTTATCGCCTCTGTCAACTACCCATAAGTTAGCACAGTCTATAAATTTGACAAACTTGAGTCCCACAGTTTTACTAGGCAACTAATCAAGACTAGTTTGCTTAGATGGCTATAAAATAATTAAGATTCAAGATTTATTTTACATAGTTTAAATTAAAATATCCCAGCATCTGATTTTTGAGACCATTGTTCCCATATGGAAATAAGAAGAGATAAAGATTAACAATATGGTTTTTTCAGCGAAAGAAGCTGTCTAGCAACTAATCAGCTGCAAACTACTGAGTTCTGTTCTTCTAAGCTAAAACTTATCAAGTTAAGACTGCGTCGACCAAAATAATACAAAAACGGCCGTCACGGTTAAAGAGATATCATCAATACTATTAACATTATCACAATAAAAAATATGTTTTGAGCAACTCAATGAATGTTTTAACAATTTATTGTTGGCATAAATTATAATTACTGTCTAGATTAAATTACAAAAATACGTAAAGATGGATAAAAATCTTAAAATATCATGCTCGTATTTAGTTGAATTTTGATAGTAAACTGTTGTTTTTTTTCACAAACTTTGATTCATATAAATCTATAATAATCATACTACAATTTGTTGTATTAACATTTTCGAAAATGTTTCTTGGTTATTTTAGATAATATTTTGTTTAAAATTGAGCCGTTGCGCGCGCTGTTTTGCATCCTACGCAACGTACACCGGTCGAATATTCAGTCGTCCACGAGAGCTCAGAGAGTGGTCACGTCTCATTGGGAGCGATAGGCCGCTAACGATACTTCGCGATCTATTGTGTAAATATGCCTTGCCAAACGCAAACGCAAACGGTTGAATGGGGTAAGTCATATTTTTTATTTTTTGAGATTTTAATGGCTTATTATAATATGCATATCTAATATTGTCTATTTATTTATTTTTTACTATTCAATGCATATTTTTGTAACTTTTTTTTTAAATATTTCTTTTAGTGAAATGAGGAAGCGTGAGAAGAGATATTATAAGAAGAAAATAATTGGTGCTAAGTTGAGAAAAAAAACTGATATCTGAAAAACTACGTTTTTTTTTGTAATGATATTTCCCTTTATCTAAAATAATGGCGGATGTAATCTTTTCTTTAATTTTTACTCAAACATTCGATATGGGTATAGTGGAACAGGTTTTTGGGGATGGCGATTGCAAATCTGACATTTATTTTGAAATCCAAGATGGCTGATGCTAGTTTTTGTCAAACATTCAATATGGGTATCGTGTAGTAGGTTATTGGGGATGGCGATTGCAAATCTGATATTAATTTTAAAATCCAAGGTGGCAGATGCTAGTTTTTGTCAAAAATTTAATATGGGTATCGTGTAATAGGTTTTTGGGCGGTCATTAAATGTTAGTTGTTACAAGATAGATGTTTTTGTAGATCCATTACTCATGCAAACAAATAAAATGAAACTGGAAATTCTTCCTTTATTATAAATAAACCACGTTTCTCTGCGCTTTTTGGATGATTTGTAAAATTATAAAACAAGCAAGGTATTACTCTAGGAAATTATAGTTTTTTTTTTACATACTGGTTTTATTATAACCCATATACCTTACCTATACACAAAAAAATAAATAAATAATCAACATCCTCCTCTTTTTAGAAGTCAGTTAAAAATAAAAAGAAAGAGTAACAAACATTCATCAAAACAAACTCACGTTTACATTCCAAATTTTCACGTATATGATATTAGTAGGATTAGTTTTATTAATCGGAGTTATGTATAGGTATATACAGAACCATCTAAATATTCGGTATTCGCCTTTTCAAGTCACTCAATACACTAAAATTTTAAAAACCCTAAGTTACACTAAGTCACTCGAATTTTAAAAATCTTGACTTATCAACTTCTGTCATGCGCAAGCAAGCGCACCGAGCGAACTTGTCATTGTGTGCGTGACGATGACACACACGACTAGCGCGCTGCAGTAAATACCTATTTTTCGCGCGCCGAATTTGCTCGGCGCAGTCTTAAACGATTATCGTCAAGGAGTTCTGGACATTGTTTTAGCCACTATAGCGTTAAAAATGTTCTGGGTTTTTAAAATGATTCTTATTCTATTTTTTTTTAATAATTATTACTTAATTTGGGGTTTTTTCAACGATGTTATTATTAAAAAATGGAACAGAATTTGTATGAAATTCTACCAAATAAACTAACTGGAACTTATTCGTAAGTGGTAAAACAGGCCCTTGAACTCATTTGAGCATCAAAATATTTTTCCGCATGTCTAAGAATTATCCGATTAAGTCACAATAACGCATCAACTATATTTCCAGATAACCTATAACTGCTGCATCTATGTATCGATATAAATAGGAATAGATAACCGCCAGCCCTGTTATCAGGTAATATCTTCGTTGCTCAAGTAAGCCTTCTTAATTGATCGCAGCTAATTACGAGAGCTGTGAGACCGATATATTGACGAAGCAATCAGCTGGGAGCTGTTAATACCACTTTCGATCAGTTTGCGGTTGAGTATACCAATAAAATCGCTTTTCAGAATTTTATATTAAAAGTTTTTGTAATAAGTTGTTGCAATAACCGTGTCCAGAGAAAATAATGATCACCATATCTCGGTTATGAGTTTAAGAGTGTGGGAAAATGTAACTGTAAAAAAATGGTAAATAACAATGACAAATAAATCTTTACTGATAGAGTATTACATAGGTACATATACATCGATTGAAAAACTTATCTAATTCTAGCATAAGCCAGTGGTTTCTCTCGCATCGTACAGGATATACCGTGCACCTAGATAAACAAATAGCCTACAGCCTTTCTCGATAAATGGGCTCTCTAACGCTGATTTTTCTTTTCTAACCAGTAATTCCTGAGATAAGCGCATTCAAGCAAAGAAACAAACTGTTCAGCGTTATAATATCAGAATAGAAGAAACAGCTGTTTTTTTAATAATTCATTATTATTTAGGCACCATTTTTCAATTTGGAAGTATATACGCCAGCTCATCAACCTACCTCAGTCTGTCAAATTTCTTTAATAGAATTACACCTATCTTATATATACCTTATCACAATACGGCAAGATAAATATTCGATTGGTTAAAGACAGATTCGGATAGGTGGACCTGCTGGCGTACAAAGCGATTTGCCAACGTTTAAAATAATAAGAATAGAAACTAAATGAGCTGTTAGCCACAACTTTATGTAGGTCCTAAAGTTACCTTAGTGAAGTTTCAAGACTTTTTGATGAGTGTGGCTTTTGTTTTAAATCAAGGACTCACATAGCGCTTGATTTATGAACTTTATGTTCCAACACAACGAGCCTTGCCCCGCGACGGGACTTACCTGTAACAGATTAATAATTATTATTAAAATTAACAGTCATTTTATGTGTAGTATTTGGAAAAAGGCACAGGACAGAGGAGCTCGTGGCTAAGTAACAGCCGCATGGGTCGATCGATCATAAGGTAAGCAACGCTTGGCGCGTTCGGTCCGTGAATGAGTGACCATCTAGTCATGAGAAGTTTCTCAGTGTTTCGGAAGGCACGCTAAATTGGTGGGTCCCGGCTGTCATTTGTACATCTTTATTAGTCGTTACGGGTAGTCAGCCAGAAAGTCTGACAACCAGTCTTACCAGAGGTATTGAGTTGCCCAGTTAACTAGCTTGAGGAGTTCAGACAGGCAGTCGCTCCACGTAAAACACTTGTACATAGCTGCATCCAGTTAAGACTGGAAGCTGACCCCAACATAGCTTGGGAAAAGGCTAGGCAAATATTAAATTAACACTAGGTATTATTCTTCATTTGCATTATTAATTTACAAATATGAAAAAAAAGAACATGAATTCGTTTTTATAATTTAATTTTAAATAATGAACAAAAGAACGAGATTTTTAAATGATGCAATAATTTTAACACATAAAAAGAGTTCATGAAGTTTTTATTTGCGATATTTTTGTTTGAATGTTGAAAGTAAAGAAATACGGCTGCTATTGTTGTTAATAATCAAAATTAAAAACTTTGCTTGCTGCAATGTTTTCTTTGCATTATCGAAGATAAATGATAATACTTCCAATTTTCACAATCCTCATTTTACTGAAATCTTAAATATATGAATGTGTAAATAGATGAAGTCTGAAGTCTTACGTGTATATATACCTTGATCAATAATATTGGAAAAATATATTGCTATGTTGGGAACACCAAGTTCATCTCCTAATTCCCACAGTTTCTTATTTTCTACTACATGTATGTAATTACTAACATTAATTTATAGTTTATATCCCAATAAACATGAATCATAATAATATTATTATAAAACTTAAATAGTATGCAGCATAAACTTAAGGCTATTTAATAAATTTAAATTAACGCAATTAATACAGGTGGATCCTCTTTTAATAACAAAGCTTACAAGCGTAATAGCCTCACAAGAGGCTGGCAACATATTTCTGGCTTATAATCCTATAGCCATTTGTAGCCTGCTAGCTTTTTACGAGACTGTGCTAGAGCTGTGAATTATGACGTTATCAGGCTGAATCCTAGACCTCCTGTGTAGGATCTTCTATTTAATGGAACATTGAGATTGCAGGTGAAAATTATTGAATATTTCTAAGAAAAAATCGCTTTTTGGTATGATTTGACAACACGTACAATTCTTAGCGATTTATATACACTAGCGGTTTCACCCGCTTCTTTAAGAAACTCCCGCACTCGGTTAAAAATAGCCTATATCTTATTCTATAACTATATTACGGCTAAGTTTCACCAAAATCCATTCAGCCGTTTGTGCTTGAAGACAAAAGAAATAAAAAGAAAGTTACAAACATACACACACTCCTTTCGGTTTTATATACTCCTTAGTGTGATGATTATTTCTGTTAAATAATTATTAATACAAAAATTATTACTTATGTAAATTAATGCACAATATATCGCTAAAAAGAGTACGGGACCCCACACGCCGAAAATACAATTCGGTCATGCTTCATCGCGTACGGGCCACCAGAAACCTTAATTTAATAAAGCTTATAACAATAAATTCATATTGGCGATATTTTATACAGAGTAACGGTGTTCACACGCATCATAAAGATGCACGAAGTCGGTTAAAAAAATATAATAATACCATAAATCAAGGGACCGCACATTCTGCCGGTGTTACCGCCGTCGACAAATTATTAAGGCTTAATTTAGTGACAAATGCCTGAAGGCGGCAGTCATGCGAACTTCAAGTTTGAGATAATAAGTAACACATTTAAGTATAAACTTCCAAGTGTTATTTTTTTTGTAGGTTCTTTCTTAGATGATAAAGCGATTATTAAAGAAATCATCTTACCTAGCCTTTTTTTTTCTTTTTTTTTTTATATCGGGTTGGAAAATCCTCATGGAGACCCTAGGCCCTGGGGGAAGGGCAAAGGGTACTGTCAGACTCTTACTGACTAAAAACCAACCCGTGTTCCTCATCTACCCATGTGTCGGAGTGGCGGGTATCGCCGAAGCATTCTCGCAACCCCCCGACGGGTATTGGCCCGCCAGATAGTCAGGCGGGCCCCGTCACCCACTGCGGCCGTCACCCCGGCCGCAGGACTCCACTAAGAGTCCAGTCTTAACTAGATGTGGCTGAGTACAGACGCCAGCACACCAGGCTACTACGATCTGTCAAATTTTCCTTAATAGATTTTCAACTTTATCGCTAAAGCATTACGGTTCAAAGTTGAATGGGGAAATTTGTCAGTTTCGGGTAGCCTGATGTGCTGGCGTCTGTACAAGTGTTTTACGTGGAGCGACTGCCTATCTGACCAGCTCAACCCAGTTACTTGGGCAGCACAATACCCCTTGATAAGATTGGTTGTTAGACTTTCTGGCTTCTGTCTACCCGTAACGACTGGTAAAGAAGTTCAAATGACAGGAGGGACCCACCAATTTGTTTGCAAGTTAGTGAGCGACAAAAGCCTCCAGAAGAGACAGTGGGTTTCAGTCAGTAAATCTGATACTCCATCCAGCTGCACCTTTAGCGAGAGGGGTCATTTGACAATTTCCCACAAAGGATAGCTAGTTCAGTAGTTATCTCTAATCGGGTTATCTGTATTATATTAATTAATCCCTTACCAATTTGTGCCATTCTTATTACTGGTAAGTCTTCATAAGAAACTGCTAATACCTATCAGTTCTAGAGTCTGGACAGTATTGATAGATAGGTATTATCGTCTCGAAGGATTCCGACTATCGTTTCTTAGACTACATATCAAAACATTGGGTGGTAATCTTAAGTACTTTGAAAGCACATGTTATAAGCATTGTCTTAAAATCGATATAACTATAATATTTATAACGCGAAAATACATTTTGGAACCCGTAATTAATTTAAAATTCATCTCGTAACAAGATAATCGTATACGTCAAAATAAATAATACACTAATTACGTTTGTTTTAATCAATCTTTCATATTAAAAACTTGCTCAAGTAATTTGTACGTTACAGAAATCTTAAGTTTAATTAAATTGAAATTCTAAACTGCTCAAATTAATGAAAAAGCAGACGTTATTAGTGTAGAGGTCTCAACTTCAAAATTATGTTAGGTTGAATAAGATTGATCACAAAATACTTTAGAAGTATTTTAAATAATTACTAAGAAATTTTTAGACATTGAAACTTTTATGGGATTTCGCAACATCGATTTCTTTATGTTTTGCCATTATCATCATCACAGCCTTTTTTTATCGTCCCACTATTGGGCACAGGCCTCCTCTCCCACGGAGAAGGATTGAGCGTTAATACCACGCTTACTCAATGCGGGTTGGTGATTTCAGACTTTATAGTCCAGGTTTTCTTCGAGATGTATTCCTTCACCTTTAATCAGTCATTGGTGTCCAAGATAAACTTAGCTTAGTTTTTTGCCATTAAGCTTATTTTTCCTGAAAGTCCCATTCCGTACATAAAAGTCGTATATACCATAACACATTATCACAAAACTGGCCATATATATTATTTTACATACAAAGCTCAGTTCAGTTCAAAATATTTACGAATCGCAAATCTCAGAGAGCTGGTGCTAACGATCCATAGAAGAACTCGTTTACAACGAAATAAATAGTAAAAAAGTCAAAGTACTAAAGTAATTCATGTAGGTAATACACGATGGTACGACCTTTTGCAGGCAGCTCAGCAAATCGTCTAGATTTTTCTAGCGAAACAGACGTTAAATTGGCAAATAAGTTCCGCGTACATGCAAGTACAGACGCCAGCACATAAAGCTACCCAAAACTGTAAAATTTTCCCAATCAACTTTGAACCATATGCGATCAGCCATAAAGTTGAAAATCTGTTAAAGAAATTTTTGAGATTGTAAAACTTGAAGTGCTGGCGTCTGTACAAACAAAATTGCATGAAAAAAGAAGCAAACTTTCGAATCGATTTAATTTATTTGAAAAAAAAAATACCTGTTCTTTAGCATTGTTCATCAGTAAAGTAACATTAAGTTTTTATTACAAAAACAAAAAAGAAAAAAACACCTAAAACAAACTCACTATCCCACTTTAGATAACGAACCTAGACCGGTATTAATTTAATCTGTCGGCCCTTTATCCGTTTAGCGCTCTACAGTACACAGTACGCTTTCTCAAGGCAGAAAGTGTACAAAATATGTGTGGCGAACAGCACCGCGCCCAGCGTTGCGATGTGAAAATGATTTACGTATTCGAAAAAGGAAAAGCAACCGATTTCCTCGTACATAAATCCGACGAGTCCCGACCTAAAAGAGTTATATGAGAATCACATTTTTCCATTCACCGAGGTATTTTGCAGACAGATTGATGTGCAGTCTTTTCTTGTGGAAGTTAATAATAAGGGGGGATGGTACGAATACATCATTGATTATTTTTGATGCTGAGATTAATGGTTTGGTGATCAGATCGCTTTTGTTGAAGGGGTAACGGGAATACTAATCGATTTTTACAGTTAAGCAACAATCGCTACATCCAAAGATGGGTGACCTTGTATTTTGAAGTCATCAAATGACCTCTCCCGCTGTGGGTGCAGCTGGAGGGAGTCTCAAACTTTCTGCGATCAATCCAGCAGCCCCATTACGTAGATGGGTGACTCTAAAACGACCGCAAGTATCGATATTCATAATCATATCGATAAAAATAACATCGTCTGTAATTCACAAGTGGATACTTCCAAGAGTTTTTACAAAATAAACAAAAGTCTTCATGGCATCTTTGAAGCAGTTTACAGTCTTACTCATCCGAGAAAACAAATGAACATCACATGAGGAACAGCGGAGTGTAAAACGGTACTCCAAACCTAATGTATCGAGTTTCCATTGTGGACATAATATGCCCAAAGAGAAGTGCACTACGGCGCATGCAACGAGAGCCGCTACCTATAAATTGTTAGTAGTGAGTAAACAAAGCTTTTCTGCGCCGTGAAAATACCGCAACACTGCAATGTGAAACATAATTGAGGTTAACGGAACGAAATTTAAGTTGGCGTACTATTCTCTATGCAATCACGAAAAGTCTTAGTAAAAAAATTATATAATCCGCCCACTGTGCAAGTTCATGATTTCTGATTATTTATAATTTGACGTAAATTATTCGAAATTTTAATGAATGTAAAGCGACAAAATTATTACAATTATTATTTATAAAATCGTTTGCGTTGTATTTTTTCTTAATTTACAGCTACTAGATATAAAAAATACAATAGGTACGTAATAGGCTCCAATCTTCAAACGGTTTTCATAAATGAAGTATTCAATATCCATAAACCGTACGATACGTAATTACATTAACATTTTTCGTGTAATTTGTGGACTGTACTTTATTAATAAACGTTAAATAATAATTTATTTAAATATATTCACGATTTTTATTGCTTGACTGTGGATGAGTTTCTGATAATATAAAGTGATTCCGGATAGTCACCTATCTCATGTTATTCAAATTCTCTCACTTCAGTAGTTCATTATAATTAACAACGCATCATTAGACACCTTTATGGTAAATTGATGGCCCTTATTTTATACTTTGTCGGCAATCATACAACTCTTATCGCTTCGATATCTATAAAAAAGCGATAATTAGGTTTTTTTTCATATTTATACAGTTTATTGAGAATTGTAGTAATTTATTCGTAATCATCATCAGCCTTTTTATCGTCCCACTCCTGGGCACTAGCCTCGTCTTACGCGGAGAATGCTTAAGCATTAATCACCACGCTTGCTTAGGGAATTTCAGACTTCACAGCCCAGGTTTTCTCGAGATGTTTTCCTTCACCTTTGATCAGTCATTGGTGTCCAAGATATACTAGGAGAGTACATCTTAGAAAAGTTGCATTAGTAATTGCCTTACCTAGTGTTTTAGCTACTAGACCACCACGACATAATTTATTATAAGAACAGAAACCTAACTAAAAATAATCACAAAATCTCATCACGCACACAAAACAAATAGCCAAATTATAATTAAATTAAACTAAATAGTTGTTAATAACTACGTACGCAAGTGTACAGGCGTGGCGCGTATTACGGTAGTCGATAATTACTTGAGCTCAATTACAAGTTCGATAAACATAAAGTAAGAGTCAGAATTAATTGATATTAGATCAGCAGGGAAAGTCGCATGTTGACCGAGGTTAGCACCCTAATGAGTTGGTTTATGTACGAGAAAACACGTTCCTGGTATTGATCTTAATTTATTTATCTTATATCGCCTTACGGTTTAACTCGATTAGAATTGATTCTAGTCTCAAATGGTCTTATGAGACATCTTGGTAGTGGTTTTAAGGACCAAATCATCACTTACTTAGATTTTCCTCAATTATGTTGGAATCGGCTTCCATTCTAACAGGAGTGATTGTGTTTTGATTTAGAGTGAGATGTGATTGTGATTTTATTTAGAGTATCGTTTTACATGGATCGACTCCCTCTCTGACCTCTTCAACCCAGTAACCTAAGCAACCAGATATCCCTTGGTAAGACTAGTTGTTAGAGCTTCAATTACTCATCCACCGACCGACCATGCGACCATGCCAAGCGTTGCTTAACCCTTATGATCAATCGACTCGACGTGTGACTGTTACTTAGCCACGAGCTCCTATTCGATTATCAAATAAAAAACAATAATGGCTTTAATCATATGTTTATTGCATAAACTCTTTCACTCAATTTACTTTACTGATAATTTTAATACTGTTTGCCGACGAATCACAGTCATACCGAAACTTTTATCTGTCACTTTTTGAAACAAATAATCGTTGTTCTAGAATATTCGATTTAAGTACTGGCAATACGAGTTTACTGATAACCTTGGGGTATCCGATAAAATTCATCATGACCTTTCTGGGATGAGATGGACTTTATAAATATAGTGTACTAACTAAAATGTGTTCAATTAAGCTTCGGGATTACATAGGTTATCTAACAACCTCTAAAGATAAAATTTTAAAAACATATTGTTATGTAAATAATGTGTAGGTATGCGCATAGGACTAATTTATTTACAAATACTTTTTCATTTACCTATATAAATATTATGATACCACTAAATCTAAAATTGTGAGGACTTTTGGCTGGAACGACTACAAAAATCCCTTTTCTCATTTAAATCTGGATTAACAATTGCGGCCTATTCAACTTTCTCACAACATTTAGAGGATAATCAACTAATATTTTAAAGCAAATACAAAAGAGGTCAAATCTTTCTAAAATTAATGCAAATGAAGCAAACAATAAAAACTAAAGACCACGTTAAAAGGGAATATAAAAATTTATTACAAATATCAACTTCGAGCCGAATTCGGGACTCACTCCGGAAAATCCAATAACCGAAATGAAACGAGCAAAATTATTCCTCTAAAGAAGATTATTGCGAGCAAAGCCGAAGAAAACGTTAAGTGTACGCGCTCTGCCGCGACTAATGTCAAAATCGATATGGAATACGAATTGCGAGTTTTTTTGCACTTTAAAAATCTCTATAAATCTCGTAAGACCCTCTATTAATCTAAAGTTTTGAAGACCTGTAGTAAAGTTGGTTTCCGTGTCTCTTCAGAAAATTATTTATTGCTTGCTATAATGCCTAGGTAAACTATTCTGGTTTGTTTGTTAGGATTTACTACCAACTGAAGATATGGTTATTTCTGCTAAACAAAAAATAATATATTGAAAAATAAATGTTATATTTATCAGGGCTTACTATACTTAAATCAATCAGAGTTAACAATGATTTCTGAATAAAAAAAAAAAACAGAGCAAATATTTAGTTAACAACAATGAAAAACTGTTTATTTTCCTATTGTCATGATTCCAACCGTATTTTACGTTAAAAAAAAACAAGCCTCGCTCCCACTACTCTAAATCAAAACAAACGGGAAAAACAAACACTGTAGTGACGTGTTTCGAGTGGGAAAAAGTAAATAACAATAAGAAGCGACTACTTAGTGTGGGGTGAGAGGAGACCCCAGGACTTCTGAGCACCCCAGTCATACGTCACATGTGCAGTGACGGTAGAATAGCTGTTCACTCGTATTTGTGCAGTCCATTGTCCGTTATATCATTGGAGGGAGATAAAAAGGATTCGGGATTACGTATGTGTTACGAAAAAAGGGATCGCAGTACCTAATGAAAAATTTGCAATCTGATACCGGTATTTTTCTATTAGGAATTTTTGTTGATGGAATTATTTATCCTTTAGTTTGGTGCACTATATTGCGTCAGCTCGCAAAACAAGATCATTTTTCACATAAATAAAATGATTGATAAAAATAATGTTTGTACTCAATTGTCTTCAATTGAGCATTATTCTTGTTTTACGGTCGCTGCTACTGCTCGCAGCGCAAACTGCTTCATAAAGATAAAATTTTGAATTTCGATTAAACTCTGAAAACCAGCGCATGAATTCCGAGCTTCGCTGCTGCAGACAAAGGAATTCACAGTAAACATGTGTAGGATAAGAATGTATGCAAAAGTTGATCGTCTGAATGTTGGAAACAATTTAGCGGCAGACCAGCCGACAACGCCAACAAAACACTGGGGAAAACTCCATTGAGTTTCCTGCTAACTTGCATCGTCATTACCGTAACAACCGGTCCAACTTTTAGCATAATGTCATATTAATTCGTTGGATAAACTCTTTGTCTAAAGATATTAGCGAGTTTAATTATTTTAGCACTCTGAAAGTAATGTTGTTTAATCATCTCGTTAAGATAAATCGTGACTAGGGTTTAGTGTTGTGGGACTAATTATACTGGTTATGGTATGTTCATTACTTTATTAAAGAGGAGAGAAATTTTATTCTATCGTTATGGCCGCGTTTAGTTAGGTAAATGTTACATTATAACTATGATAATTAAAATTGCAAATATAAGATGTTTCCACGAAACAAGTAACCCGACTCAATTAAACAGTACATAACAATATTGACAATGTGTTTCGCACAGCTGCGTGCAATTTAACCCTCAGAGCGCTACGTCACAAAGATGCACGAGGCACTAAAAACATCCGAATTATACTCACAAACTTGCCACCCTCGACACATGTCCGTAATGATACGACATGTCAACCCCCCAGACGCGTGTGAAATGAGCGCACTTCAAACGGGGTCCCCCAACACCCCACCAATGCATTTAGTTGCAGGTGCTTACAATTTTTCTTCTCAGACAAATTCGAATGGAGTTGTTCCGTCTTACGAAGGCAGTAATATCTTTGTGTGTCGTTATAGGGTAAATTTTTCTTTCATGTGTATCGCTTTGGGGTCGTTTCTTTTGAAGAATAATGATGTCGTTTTAAGTGGTACACTATTTTCGGGTATTGAGATCATTATTTTGTTAGAGGAAAACATTGGGTTTTTATGGCAATCGCTTGTGTGTTGTATAGTTAATGAACTATGGGATTCTAAGAAAACCTCGTTACCATTTTTTTTGTTATTTAAAAACAAAAATCTTTAAAAATTAAATGATGAATGACAAAAGAAAACACAAGACATCGAGTAACAATTGAGAGAATCTGGCAAGAGCACTGGAGTCAGACGTTCATTAGCATAATAAATACGTACCCACCGGTATACTTGAAACGGGCATAGTCTCGAGAACACGGGAACAACTATTTGTCTGAAGCACCTCCGCACTCTTGTTCATGCTAATTTTCATTTTACAAATTGCCTTGTATGCCGTTCCTCTGAACGTTTCTATGAAATAGGATACCCATTTCGACGTTACCAAGACTCGAACAATCGTGTGAAAGGTTCAAAGCTATAAGTAGGTCTTATTATAAATAAACCAACAAATGCACTATACATTAAGCCATGATGCACAAAGCTGCATGAGAGTTTTAACGATGTTAATATCGTATAATGAATACAAAACAAAGTTGAATAAACTATAATACTATAGCGGTCGCCCGCGGCTCCGTCCGCGAGGATGTCGGTTTTCGCGACAAAAAGTAGTCTATGTGTTGTTTTGATGTATAAGCTATAGTCTATGTGTTATTCTGATGTATATTGTGGTAAAGTTTCATTCAAATCCATTCATTAGTTTTTACGTGAAAGAGTAACAAACATCCATACATCCATACTAACAAACTTTCGCCTTTATAATAGTAGTAGGATTATATGCTGTATCTTGCCACACAAGCGGAATGAATAGTAATATTTCTCCAAATACGTTGCAGTATTAGTGCATCATAACGCGTTATTAAATTCTGATTTATCGTCGCGTGCCTCGGGTAGATACGACCCGCCTGCGTTTTATAGGGTTAGGGTGGACACATTCTTCCTAGTCAAGTTTTTGCGGAAGATTAATTTGTAAGCGAGAATTTTTCTATTCTCTTTGGCTTTGTAGAGCGTTGTTCTGAGAGTAATTTATTCACTCTACTGGTTATAAAGCATTCGGGTTGTTTGGAACTTGGTTTTGATGTTTTGGTTCTGTTTATGAAAAATGAACATTGTAATTTGTAGTTGCAGTAAATTGATTTAATTTTCATGCTTTCTTTTTATGTCGATTAACATTGCGAACCTCTTTTATAATGAAATCTTATCTTCTCTAGAATTTTATAGACACTAAAGATTCACGTATATATACATAAATTAGCCATTGTCTAGTCTTCATACGAAGTGTACAGGTTTTTGTTCTAATATTCCGAGGCTGTGGGATTGCTAGCTAGAGTTACCGCGGCCCTGGCAAGGGACCTCGAGAAAGAAGAAAAGTGGGTTTTAATCAGTAAAAGTCCCATATGACGATTTCTCACTTAAAAAAAGGGTTTCTTCTAATGGGCTACCACAAATCTAACAGTTCAGTCATCAGATCACACAAACTAAGAATCAAACCAATCGCATAGCTCATTCAATTTGAGAACAACAAAATTAATTCAAAAATTACTCAATTACTCCACGAATATCAATAAACCTGCGGTTTATAATTAACATCGATAGCAACATATTAATTTGCTATCATCGGCCCCTAGTTTTAATGATCAATATGCGATTGTCTAATTGCGGTGTAAGCAAGTTTTATAATTAAAATCAGTGCTTAGAGGCCGACACAACTGCCTCTGTATAGACGCCAGCACACCAAACTACCTCAATCTGTCAAATTTCCTCATTAAATTTTCGACTTTATCGCTGAAGCATATGATTCAAAGTTCATTGGGAAAGTTTGACAATTTCGGGTAGGTTGACCTGCTGGTGTCTGTACATAATGATTAATTTCGTATCGAACGCGTCGGTAGCGGAGACTAGTATTTGCTGATGTTTTATTTATTGACTTTCGCTAGTAAGCTGTTTGGTTTACCTACTGTTTAATTTATGTGCGGGTATTATCGGCACGAGATAAGTATTACTGTTAAATACTGGAGTGCCTGACTACCCGAGGTTCGATGACTATCATATAAAAATAAATAGTACTAAAGGTACTCGACACTGGCCAATTTTCCCAATTGGCTTTGGAACATATGCTTCAGCGATAAAGTTGAAAATTAATACGGACGTTTGACAGATTGTAGTAGCTTTATGTGCTGTCTAGGCTCGATGTCTGTACTAGTGACAATAATGTTAACCAAAATTAAAAAGCTTTAACTTAAAAAACATACACATAACCCTCGTTCTTGCGCAGTCGGGTGAAAAAAAAACATCAATTTAAACAAGTTAGTGTAAGTCGTCTTCGTTATACTTAAAACAAAAAAAAAAAATCACAACCAGTCTTATAAATGCAAACGCAATTTAAATGGAGATCTACTTATAAATAAATAAATAAACAATAATAACTCATCAATTATACTTTGATGGGTGGTCTATTAAAAAAATATTACGCTTATAAGCTCACTTTTTGGGCAATATTATTTATTTATTTTCTAACAACTAATGACGAAAATATTTGTATAACCATGAAACGATTGGTCTAATAATCTCTGTGTCAATCATTAAAGTCTTAGCATCAATCATAAATGATTACGATGGTTTGTAGGAAATTACGTACACCCGATCAAAGTTATGTCATATGTATAATTATGAAAGAATGAATTAGATTAACGGCATTAAAACGCAAAATATGATGTACCTTGCTTCTAAAGGATTTTTAGAATAATATTTTTAATCAATTATCTTAATATAAACAATTGTAAATAACGTGTCACGTTGTTTGTGTTGGACGGGTTGGACGTCTAAACTACTTAACTCATCATACATACATATATCTTAATCTTTGAACACCGTGTGCAGTTCCATCCAACTTAAAATATGGGATAGCTTACATCGTAATTTATAGTCGCAATATTATTTTATTGCAAATCATCATCATCATCTCCCGAGCCTTTTCCCAACTATGTTGGGGTCGGCTTCCAGTCTAACCGGTTTCGGCTGAGTACCAGTGTTTTACAAGGAGCGACTGCCTATCTGACCTCCTCAACCCAGTTACCTGGGCAACCCAATACCCCTTGGTTAGACTGGCGTCAGACTTACTGGTTTCTGACTACCCGTAACGACTGCCAAGGATGTTCAATGACAGCCGGGACCTACAGTTTAACGTGCCATCCGAAACACAGTCATTGGTGTCCAAGATATACTTAGAAAGTACATACAAACTTAGAAAAGTTGCATTGGTACTTGCCCGACCTGGAATCGAACCCACGCCCTCACACTTGAGAGGTTGGCTCTTTAACCACTAGGCCACCACGACTTTATTGCAAATGCTTTATTTTTAATATAATACAAACCTTAACCAAAGCAACGCGGGGTCAGGTCTGTAAATATATATTATACATCATTTCAACACGTCACATAAAATTTTTAGCATATTTAGAAGATATAAATTACCAAGAATAAGTCCTATCAGATGGTTTGTATACTTCAAACATCGAATCGACCAGCTCAAAATTATCTCCATCGCACAAATCGATAACCCTTGACTCTTATAAAATTACAATCAAAAGAAATTATATATAACCAACCTTTACAAAGAGAATCCTAATGGAAGGTGACATCTTTCATATTCCATAATGTATGAAGAATATACCGAAAGCGTTGAAAGTTTATCGCCTATAGGTTCAACGATCTATTATCAAGCAGGTAGGTACTAAATACATCACAAGAGCAGCTATCTCTTTGACGGGCGTGTGACTACAACGACACAGACCCTTATCAGACTACCTAAAGTACCTACTAACACCTTATCTTGTAACCGTCTCAGGAATTTTGGAATCGACGTACAATTTTGATGTTAAATTGACGAGTTTTTAATCGCGTCTATTATAAAAAGCTGCCCCAATTTTATTAAGATAAAAAACATTCTATGACATACCCTGTTTGTTAATCAATATCAATATAAAAATAAAACCATCGAGTTCATCAATAATAAGTATAAAAGTGAGAAATCGGTAACATGGAATATTTCTATAATTTTAATTAAAGACGCAGAAAAACTAACACTTAATAAAAATATCCTTGGAAAGTACATAGAAGAAAACCCTTTGCAGCGTGATACTGCACACAAACCTGCAACTATGTAATACCCGAATCGTCGTGATTATTTATAATTATGGCCCATCAGAATATAATAATATTTCGAATACATCATGTCCCACATTTTCATTTTCTTGTAATAAAAAGTAAATAATAAAAACTATTTCATGGGCGACATGTTAACTGCAAGTGACAAGTGACAGCTGTCACATTTCCCTCGCAAATGTAAACATGGCGGCTTATCTATGTCATTACGTTTTCCAACATGCTTAAATATTGGTTTATACTTATTTATAATCTAATCCTATGAAAACCAGACGCGTAGTTTATCAAAATATTTAAGTAAGTTTTGTAAACAGCGAAGGTTCTTGTTTAAGTGCTTGTTCTTATTTGCGTCGTTGGTGAGTAATTACAATATTTGATTAAGCATGCAAAGAATTATGTGACCTGAATAAAATTTCGGTATTATGAATAATTTATTTTTCGCAATTGACAAACTAAAACAAAACAATTAAAAACGATCGGAACTCAAACGAGTGACACAATATAACACAGAACTCGGCTGAAATCCAGAACTTAGATCTTCTGCGCAATTAAGGTAATTTTAATCTTCTAATTAAATTATTCATAGAATTTCAAGTCCGTCAATTAATTTAGGAATGTTGTTTCAGTCCGGCTGACGCATTAAACCTGCCAATGCGTAATTTATGAACCATCTGAAAAACGAATTCAATCGCCGATGGATTTCACATCACAAAGACATGAAATTATGTTCTTACGATCGACAAACGATCTTCAATATTATCTTTCAGAATGTTTTTTTTTTTTAAATATAAGTCAGGTATTTAAGACGAGAAAAAAAAACTGTCGGTCACCAAAATATTAATACCAAAAGATTCTGTAAGTTGCTGCATCACAACAAACATTTATCACCTGCAAACAATACAAGTTTCTCCACAATTAATAGGCTTGCCTATAACTCTAAATGTCATCAGTCTACCAAATTAATGATGCAGTTTCGCAGCCTAAGTGTTTAAAGCACTTCCTTCCATCAGAGATATATTCAAATTACAAAAGAGAGTGCTAGTTCATAAAATCAAGTGCTGAGACATGGGAGTGTCACAGACGAGAGGAGGGAGGTAAGAGGAGGGGGAAACTAGGGCTGCTTCTAAAGTGTTACGTCATTTTCCTGTAACACAATCCTTTGATAGAACGCCTTGCAATTAGGCAGTAGTGTTTACCCTCATTTCTAGTGTCTAAAACGATATACTACCTACATCGTTTTTGCGACGACACTTTTAATATAGCTGCTATCTATACTAGTGCGAGTGATACTTGTTCTTCCAAAAAAATTCTTGAGCTTTTTATTGTTGTAATTTACTTGGACGTCATCACTTAGGTGTGATAAGATGTTAGCAATGTTATCAGGGGTCAACAAAAGCATGTCAATTAAATATTTACCACGTTCACACTGCATGTCACTATTTAAAACAATGACATAATGACTTTAATTATGCTATTTTTTCAAACTAACTATAGCAAGCTTGGCATCCTTTTCTGCAGTAAAGGTTAAGGGTTAAGGTATGCCCTTAATAACAAAACTTGGGAACCCTGGTCGGGAGTGTCGCGAAATGCCTCATATATCATCAGCGCATGGAAGTATCTCCGCCAACATTGGATGGTTATCGCCACAATGGATAAAATTATTAAACGCTCTAGGTGAGCTTATGAAATAAAGTGATTTTATCATCCCTGTAAAAGATAAAATCTTTCTCCAAAGTCGATTGTTCGCAATATCGGATTTAGTTCGCGCCAAATTCCATCGTTACGTGAAGTTTGAAGTTTTTTCTTGGTGGAGCGATCTTGTGACGCTAAACGATATTGTCGCGTTGTGAGAAGGCTTTCATTGTTTTACTCCTAAAACGTTTGATGATATGACTAGGAATAATGGTTTCTGCCTACAAAAATTTGGATTGGTTTATAAAAGTAACCAACATTTATGTTTTTCAAACTTTTCCCTGGCTGCGGACGTAGTCAAAAATGCGTTAGGTCCTTTGTGTTTTCCCTGAATTCCTACCCTACAAAGAGCTTTCGAAAAACATTTCGTACATCCAACATTGCATTCCAAAACGGCATACTTGCTGTCAACAATTCGAAGTCAAACCGTACCACATAACGACAACCAATAAAGCACGTGTTCCATTTCTGGTGTACTTAACGTTTTCTTAGAGAGAGAAGTCGGGACGAGTTGTAACACTGACATGGTTTGAACACAAATCGGTAATGCGTCCAAGAGGACCGTAAAGTGGCAGCCCACGCGGTGAAACTCTTGCTCACAACGATACGACTCACCTGTATACATGACATGAAACAAGAATTGTGTCAGACGACGAGTAAAATTTTACGTAAGTCTTAGAGACAAAAAGTTTATTACAATATTCGTTTCATGGTCCGGGAGAACGCGCGGAATCCATCCCAGCCGGTTATCAAAAATGTGGAACTTTTACAAGCCAACTTGCATTTTTGTAACATCTTTCGATTGGTATTTTTAATATCGGAGAGAATGCGAAGGCAATTTATTTAATAAAGGCCTCACTATGCACATACCGATCTGCTATACACAAAAAGCTGGTCTTTATATAAATTAGAAGCAACCATTTAGTCCCTCAACTACCTACTATCTTAATACAACTTTCTTCAAAACCGAACTATCTTGATTGAGGGAAACCAGCAAGTTATACTTAATAGGGAACCTAATTCTAATACGACGTTGGAGATTCTAAACACTGTAGATGGTCCTCATTTACATAAACAGGCGATGTTATTCGACGTAGAAGCAATAAATTGGCCACAGAGAAGTGAAACGAGCGACAAAGCCCATAAGTAGTTGGAACAATAACACTTCATGTACGGAATGACATGTATTCCTTTATATTGACTTGAGTTTTGAATACAGCGATGGCTCTGAGAAATTCCTTTGGAGTAATGGCGCTAGTTGGGCAATAATTCTATCATTATTTGCGATTTAAATAAATTTCCATTACATTTAGACAGTATTGCATGTCACATCAATATTACATTTTCAATTCAATGCTCTATTATCTTAATTTCTTTATGGTTTGTCTATCAAACTGACTCCTTTTTATCATAGATAAATGACGTCTAATAGAATCCTCAAACCTCCTTTCATAATCGTCTCCATTGACAATAGTCGCGTGTCCAGACCGGTCGGTGTTCAATTAAGCGTCGAGTGATTTGTGAGCGGATGCTGGCAACACTGACTGTGACTGGATTCTTGCACCCGCAGCACTATCGGAGCTATTCTGTCTTGCTAACTGCTTTCTATAAAGCTGTCTTCTAACTTGCCCACACGATATTGATATCAGGATCGGGACTTGTTCCATCTGAGTTATTTGGAGTTCTATATTTGAATTCGAGTTTTTATATGTTCGAATTTTAAATTTGCGACATGTCAACATAATTATACACGTAACAAAAGCAATTTTTGGTGATAACTAAGGGATTTGACACAGCATATCATTTTTAAAACATGTACTTTAAAGTTTAGGAAAAGTGAACTGTATTTACAAAATAAAAGGTACATAAATAAGTAAAATCTCATAACATCACATACATAATACGATCGAGCCAGTCGAATATAAACCTCTATAATCTCTACGACATTTCTCATTATGGGCGCCATTTTTACTGCCTAGTATTGTAAACGAGAATTTAAACCGAAGATTTATATCCTACTTATAATCTTCACAAACACCAGTGCTGTTTAAATAATGCAAAGCTATAAACTTAGCTGAGAAACTTATTTGCTAGTCGTTTGAGTGTTTTGCAGATTGACCTGGAATTTATGCGTAATGGCCAGTCAATCTTGGTAACAATGGTGGCCTGCTATTGTCTAGTTTATATGGTCGGTCTTTAGGAAAATGAGTTTGGAATATAAAGAGTCATAGTATCTAGAGTTTGGAATAAGGAGATAGGATTGGTGGTAGGCATATAACCTATCAGTGTTATTACAAAAAAGAAAAACCACTCTTTTAACTCATGTTCGATCGTTGTCTAGCGATCATAAGGATAAGCAACGCTCGGCGCGGTCGCTTCGTGGATATGTGAACATCTTGACATGACGAGTTCCTCCGTGATCATTGTTGTTGACATTTGAAAAGTTCTTCCCGCAAAAAGGATTTTTCGAAACACGGAGAAATTCGTTAAAAAGGAGATGGTCTTTTATCCACGGACTGACCGCGTCAATCCTTGCTTTACTTCAAGATCGATAAAACCCTGTGGCTGTTACTTAGTCACCAGCTCATGTCATCATCTCCCGAGCCTTTTTCCCAACTATGTTGGGCTTTCAGTCTAACCGGATTTAGCTGAGTGCCAGTGTTTTACAAGAAGCGACTGCCTGTCTGACCTCCTCGATAATGCCAGGAGCTCGTGTAGACTTACTTTCAGTAAAGTAATAACAAAACATATTTTAATTACATTTTGTATTAAAACCACCTGTACCTACCTTAAAAAATCCCTTATAGATATAGTTCTTAGTCTACATTTTCGCTAACTCTTAACATAGCGTTTTTGCTGTACACTATCAAAGTTTCGCCAAGCACGGCTCGCCGAGGCGAAGGATTTACTACTTAAGGCGCATAACTTTTTAGTCTAATTAATGTAGGGGAGGAGCGGCCGAAGTGGATTAATTACCGGTGCATGCGTACCTATTAGGCCTTAGTGGGGCAATGGAGGGAGGGATCTAAATTAGTGGGCTAATAGCGATGTGGTGTGTCATATGTAATAATGATACTGATATGTAGCAATAAGATAATCTGATGATAATATTTCTTAGTATTAATAGCAGCTACGAACTATTTGAAGAATTGCAGTAGTTATTTGACGTTTAATACAACATTTTTATTTAAATAAAACAGGAGTACCCGACACAACAACGACCATATAATAACTTATATTTGCTTTTTTTTTTTTTTAATTTATTTATTTACCATATTTTTGCATTTTTAAATATTCTCTATATATACATATAGGTATATATAAAAAAAACATTTAAAAATATAAAAATAGTGTCCCACCGGTATTGGGATCATGGTCCAAGCTACCGGCGGTCAGGGCTCCACAGAGAGAAACCTCCTGACGATGCGTGCCGTGTCTAGAAGTACAGCTTTCTGCATCAGACGCTTGATCCAACCGTCTAAAGAGAGCCTCTTGAGGTGTGAGTCGAGGCTCTTGGCTATTAAGCCATTTGCAGAAACGACTATCGGCACAATGATTGCAGAATCCACATGCCAAATGTTGACAACCTCGTGAGCTAAATCAAGATATTTAAGTTCTTTTTCTTTTTCAGCTTTCACGAGGTTCTCATCATGTGGCACGGTGATGTCAACAATCATTGCGCGGCGCTCTAATCGATCTATCACCACTATATCAGGCTTGTTAGCTATAACAGTCCGATCAGTGATGATAGACCGATCCCAGTACAATGTGATACGACCACTTTCGAGAACTGGGTCGGGCACATACCTGTAATATGGTACCTCCGATTCCACAAGATTATATTTCAAAGCAAGTTGCTGGTGTATTATCCTGGCCACTAGATTATGTCTGTGCAAGTACTCACCGTTAGCAAGATGAGAACAACCAGAGATAATATGTCGGATAGATTCACCGGGACAGCGGCATGCCCGACATATGTCCACCGTACCGTCCTTCACAACATATTTCCTGTAGTTGTTGGTCATCATTACTTCGTCCAATTTGCTTTTTATTATTAAGATTTTCCTCAGTTGTACTCGTATTTTTTTAATACATTTCAGTCTATCAATACATTTACCTAAATAAGACAAAATAAATAAATAAGTATTTAGTAAAATCGTTTAGTTTTTTCTATAAAAACTTCACAAAACTTTATATGGAAAATGCCCAGCAAATGGAAAGAACTCATAAGGAGTTCATACAAAGGATCAAGTGGACTTCAAACAGAATTCAGACAATTCTTATGAAACTGTCTCCGACATACTATCGACCGCCTATGTAGACGATAACGTTACAATACGAACCGACTTTAGCCGATCACTACGACTTTTGGTCGCGTCTTGTAAAAGGCCACTAAAGCATAAGCGTAATAAACGCGTGTGAGCTTTAGTTTTTGAAAACGCGTAAGGACGCTCCTTATGACACGCTTTTTACACTTTTATAAACGCGAGCCTCTATCACTCACCATTCTAGAAATGGTGTAGTTTTACCCAAATTTAATGGCGGATCACAACTGGCTTCCGAGCATAAGTACGCATAAGCGGCCATAACCTTCGTACCTAACCTACTCCGCTTATGAAAAATAATTTCGTGCACAGCAACCCGTGCGATTTTTCAAGCCACTATTAACTTTAGCACTAATCATACGATTACGGTATACCTTATAGTAAGTCTATCATGTTCCATGAAGCAAAAAAATTAGCGCGTATGCCGAAAAAAACACGAACACGCGCGAAAAAAAACGCAAGTTTAAAATCGCCCTAAGGTGTGACTGTCGATGTATAAATTGGCTATTTGCACAGCGGGTGAATGTTATAGGATAGGCTTATGTGCCGGACGGTATTCAATTTATTGTAAGATTGCTCCCGTCAAACGTGGATTTATGAGGGTATCGATGGACTAACTGATGCTTGAACATTAACAGCATATTTGAGAGTGTATGATAGATCGACAGCGATATTTTTTGCAAAATAAACAGTTATTTTTCGAGAACTTCTTACGTGAATGGTTGACATTGTGCAAAATCTATGCAAAAAAGTTTGCTTCTTTGCTTGAACGCGCTATATTTCAGAAACTACAGGATCGATTTGCAAAATTATCTCAAGGTAATTATAGCCCATTCGAGGAAAGCTAAAGCCTAGCCTTTTTATCCGGGTGTGCAGAGCAGTTCCTACGGGACACGTGTGAAACCACTAGCGGGAGGTAATTTCTTAAATCTTTCAATTACTTCTACTTCATTCCTAGATCCACAATGGCACAATTTATTTCTACTTAACGACAGCGCCCTACTTGTAGCAACACAACTACTTGCAGCGAACTGTCAGTGTATACTATAAAACGCGAGAATAGAGTAAAAGTTGCAGATCCGAATGAAACAAACAGACAAAAGATTACATTTTAATTCAGTGATAAAACGGTTTCATAGCTTTGTACAGTCGTAAGAATGTTAGGGATCGATGAGGCGTTTTAAACATTTTTTTTATCTATTGTTAAGGAAACTTGAGTCTCTCATTTATTTTAAGCTTGTCTGTAATTATTTGAAGTTGTCCCCTTTAACTTTGATCGAAACAAGCAAAAGGGAAGTCGCAAAAATAAAGGTCCCGAAGTGTTTGCACAAGAAAAATTGTCCATCTTGTGAGAATTTTCTCAATTAATAAAATAGACGTCTATAACATTTTTTTTTTGTTTACGATCTCTGAACTTAACTAGTAAAACTCTTACGACGAATATTTCCAAAATTAAACAATTCTATTTGAGTTCGATTCCATCAATCAATCGTCAACTGTCTGTTTGTTTATAAAATGCATAACTAGTAAGTACTTAAACCTAAGTGTCCATCACTGTGATAGACAACAATACTAATATTTACATTCGCTTAGCTAATGATAGGAAGTAGGAAGCGTCCGGGAGAGCAATAATGATGGATATAGAAACGCCATTAAATCTAACTTGAATTATTACGAAAACTAATATATCATAATGTAAATAAGACCCATTTAGCAAGGAAATGTAGAATACACAACGGTTATATGAGAATTTCGACACAGCTTAATGCTATTATGAACTTTATGGTTAATAAAGATGAGCTAAAACTTGGAGAAATATTTAGTTCAAAAGATATTCGTCTTCCTTGGTGGCCAGTTCTCTAACGTGTTATTAAATGGAACATAGTTTATGGTATTATACAGGGTGATCAGAAAAATGCCGTTCAAAAGAAAAATAAAGATCCCGTTTAAAATGTGATCGCCATAAACGTGATTGGGGTTACAAATGGAGTCACCTCGGATATAAGCTTGTTCATACAGAATTAAACATTTTCCTTTTTATTGGTCTACATCTTAATAATCCAACTCAGCCATATACCACATATCACTCCAAGCAGGCACACCAAAGCGATATTTGTATCAGCTCTAAACGCAAGACGTCTGTCAATGTAACACCGAGCTCCGACATTTTTATAGTTACACTCAAACAATAAAACGCTGCATTTGTTTTTCAACTTTAAAAGGGAACCAATTTGAATGTAATTTGTGATCTGTGAACACACACACACAATTGAGATTAATTAGTAATGAAAACTGACGCCTAGTTCAAATGTCGAAACCATTGATTTCCGTATGAGTACAGTCACCCGCACATCAGTGGAAACATTTGAACTGCGAAAACAGCTCTTATGTCGTAGGAAATAGAGGCGGTCTCAAGGTCAAAGTGTGTCTACTGATGTGCGGGTGACTGTACACCTGGATGGAGCATTGACATTTATTGAGGATATTGAGTTGTTCCGCGTCCAATACACCGTCAGTTGTGATAGTTAAAATGTCTTGGTGCACTCAAGCTGTAAGTCATACCCGCCGTATTATTTAGGTGCCTGCTATTGTGGCTGTGGTTGGGTAACGGAGAGAAATATCATAATTCTAACTGCTTAAGAGCCCACGTACTAAGTGATGTAAGCGACTTTGTGACATGTTCAAGATGTTGGAGCATACTAAACAATGTTAGGTCGTTACGCTTTTGTAATAAACTTATAGATGGAACATTAATAGACTGATTTCCTGGTTGATTCAATGATCGCATGATACTCAGCCGATAAAAATATCGTCCGACTGCTGGGCACAGCGTCCTGGGGGTTGGAGATTTCAGACTTTATAAGTCCAGGTTTCCACAAAAGGGTTTCCTTCACCTTTAATCACTCATTGGTGTCCAAGATATACTTAGAAAGTACGTATAACCTAGAAAGGTTGCATTGGTACTTGCCTGACCCGGAATCGAACTCGTACACTCATACTTGAAAGGCGGGTGCTTTAACCACTAGACTACCACGACTTCTACTTAATACTCTCCAAAACAAATTCAGGATGAACCTGAATTGGATTGAAAAGCTATGCCTAGGTCTTGGCCATTTTTAATCGACTTTAAATGTCTAATTTTAGTTTTTCTCTCTTCAAGTTTGAGTAATGAAATGTGATGTCAATACGTCCTATACTTTATACAGCCTATGAGCAAGCCTTAGGCAAGTTTTATGATTTCTAAGAAATATTTTTATCAGCAAGTAGGACCTAAACTTAGCTGAGTAGGAGACCATCAAATAACTTTTTTACGATAACACTTACACACTAATTCTCGTCTAGGTTCCCATAAAAACTGTTCAAGGTTTATGCTCGCTTTACGCAGGCCCTGAATTGGCAGAAAATTAAATTGTACGAGTACCAGCCTGTTTTATTCAGCTTACTAGGTATGAAGGAGTTATTAAATGCCTGATGAAGGTTCTAGAGTCTTGTTGCTATAAAGTTATCTTGAAAACTGGCAGTTGTAAAATTCTTATGTCTCTCCTGTGTTGCTTAGCTAAGTAACGACAAGAAGGTGATGTTTCTTTAATAGTCGGTGGTGTGATAAAAAGTATTCAAAATAATATGGTCAGCGACAGCCATTATCAAATTGTAATTTAAAAGGTGCTTGTGCAATCGTCATTTTATTTTAGAACTTATTGCTGAATTGCATAAAATAGAAATTATAAAAACCCTGAGCATATCGGAGTTTGCACAAAAGAAAGTAACAAACTTTAGCGTATATGATATCAGTAGAATAATAAAACACACCAATAAAATGTTATCAATAGCAGCTTTGAGAGAAATTGATGTTTCATCCAAAGTTGGTAATAAGATTGAAACTCGGCAATCCGTTCTAATGGTTTGAATTGTTCCAAACTTATGATGGATATTCTTTAACGTAATTGCAGAAGTTCAATGGCTATTATTATTAACGTTTATTTAAAGTTTAGCACAAAGAAGTAAAGATTGAAAAGATTATAATATTATTTAACTTTGTTTCGTTAAGATCTTTAATGGCGTCCAGACTGAGGCGGCCGTTCTCTCTAAGGAGCCAGCCAGCTACGCAGGATATATTATAGTGTACAAGCATTTGCTCACCTGTGTCTAGGTGTACTCTCCAGTCCCTCACTCATATACTCATCGATTTCAGCCCGTGACGGGAATCGAACGCTAGACCCCGTGCACAGCAGTCGCGCTAAGCAACTACTAGACTAAAATAATGTTTATTCTATATAAATTATTATTTTTAAAATTCTTTAAAATTCAATGTCAGTTTGACCGATTGCTGAAAAGTTCGAGATAGTTTATCTGGCAGATAATTTCATACAAATTCTGTTCCATTTCTGAATTTATCTGGTAGATAGTGGCTATCCGTAACCTGTGAAACTGGCCTTCGTATTGATAAGGTCGATACGTTAAATATTAATGCTCTAATGTATAAGTAGTCTAAGCATCTACAGATGAAACCCTGACCTACATAAATTACTTGCTTTATTATTTAGATGCACACGTTTCTATAAAATCCTAAAATTGTCTTAAAGCACTTCACCTTTGTCCAAGTAAATCCCTTATTCTTTGATAAGAACTCTACTTATTTCACTTATGTTTATACATATAAAAATTGTTTTACTTTCTGAAGAGCTCCCAAGTGAATTGAGGCTTATAATTCACACGATTATTGAGGCTTATTGAGCTTCAAGTCTTTTTTGATGTTCACCGGTTTAAGGTGGTTCAATGGCACTTGTATACTTTGATGTTTTTCAAGCTTGGAACGCAAGAAATTTGCTTACAAAGGCTTTCATTGTATTGTTTAATAAGCCTTTATATATATATTGGAATCTTATGTCTGATGAAAATTTCAGTTGCGGTGACTTGGGAAAACTCTGATTCTAGAATATAGTTACTGATCACACCTGCAGCCCACCTGATAAGAAAAAGTATAACTAGAAAAATCGTTAGGGTTCGTTTCTGCAGGCTTAGTATGGCGGTTCTATATCTGTTCTGTCAAGAAAAGATAAAGCTCTTTCTGTCAATGTTAACATGTTTTCTGTCCGAGCATGGCGCGAACTGTCAACTCGCATAAACTCATCTCGATCGAAGAAAAGAAAAATTTCTTCAAAAAATGTCAAAGGAAATCTTACGTCAATCTGTCACTTTTCTGTCATTATATACATTCTGCGGTAAAAAAACTTGAAAACTTTATATTTTTCATTTTTTGATTGACCTTTTATTAGTTAATCCGATTAGTTAATTAGCTATAGAGTTCGTATATAATGTACAGTCGCCAGCAGGTCAACCTAACCGAACCTGTCAAATATCACCAATCTAATAAAGAAATTTGATAGATTGAGGTAGGTTAATGTGCTGGCGTCTGTATATTCCTATGTAAAATGAGTTTGTAGTTTAGATATCCAATGTCAAGATCAAGCTAAATTCAGAAAACATACGAAAAGATTGACATATAATGTAGAAATAAAACTACAATCAGAAACAGACAGCAAAGCCTTTCCGTCCATAATGTCCGTTGAAAGAGCATATCATAAAAAGAAATCCTGCCTAAAATGGACTTCGACCCGAATAAAAAGAGCTACTTATATGTAAGGGCCCTTTAGATTTATGTACCGCCTATTCTAGATTTCAGATACGCGACATCAACTGGATAAATTGGGGACTAGAGTATTTCACTTACGATCGTATATTTCTTTTATTTCTTCTTTTTGAATAACCAACCTGTCTATTTTAACAAAACATGCGAAAATACCTATTTTTCTGTATCTACAGAGCTACTTCCATGTTATTATGAAGTACAATAATAATAATATCTTCTTTAGAGACTTAAGACACATTAGATATAAACTTTATTTGAAAGAAGCTGGCTACATACATTTCTGGTCAGACCATCATCATCATCAGGCCACCTCAAGGCACAGACCCCTTCTCAAACGGACTAGGAAGCTGATTCCAACAAACCTTGGGTAAAAGCTAGGCAGATGAGGCAGATGGCTACGTAGGTAAGACCAACCTACATATTTACGTAAGTAATAAAAACACTAAGCAACACTTCAGCGGTTCTTATTCTTATTGATGTTCAAAGTCTAACTATGCTTCTCGAAGTGCGTAGAGGCTGTACTTTAATGTCCCAAGCTCAGTATTAACAATGTAGCTGGAATTATTTGGTGGTTTGTCCATTTTTGTAAACAATATGTAATGCTGTTCAGATTGCTACAATTATGCATTTTTTTAAATTAAGTAATGACAATTTCTATGATCTTGAGAGTTGGTAAAGCAGATCCTAAAGGATCTGCTTTATAATTAAATAACAGTTACATAACGAAAAATTAGAGACATAGTGCAATGAATTCAGAGGATTTCAACGTCACATGTTCGTGACGATATTATAATTAGTATCACAGTCCTGACCTACACAGCTACACTAGCACTTCTCTATAAACACAGAGCTAGACATAACTAGAAATGCTATTCTCCCACAATGTCTGTAACGGTCTGCAAGTCGAACAATGGCGTATTATTGTCAACTATGTCAATGTCAAGTCACACAGTTATAGTTTCTGTGTTATATGTATGAGTGTTCTTTCTTCACATTGTTATGTCGAATTGCAGTCACTTCTAGGTAACAGTTTATCTACATTTTTATTGGACAAGGTTAAAGTTGCCTCATGACTGCTTAGCTAGGTGAGAATTGACATAAGCCTTTGCAATTTGAATGAAATACTAAAATATTACCATCGTCATCATCATCGGCCCACTGCGGAGCACAAGTCTCCTCTCTCGCAGAGAAGGATTAAGTATTAATCACCATGCTTGATCAATGCAGTATGGTGATTTCAAACTTTATATAAGTATAGGTTTCCTTGTGATGTTTTCTTTCGCCTTTAATGTTATACTTGAGAGGCAGATGTTTTAACCACTAGGCCATGATATTCTGTCAAACTTTGTTAAACCCTTAAATGGGCATGTTTATGATCAAAGAGGTATTCTAAATCAATAGTAACAGCAAATTAATATGTAAGTACGGTCGTAATCTCTAAGCTGATGACGTGAATAACTTGTCTTAGAACATTTTATTGACAATAACATGACCCAGTTTTAGCAAACATTGACAGACATCTTACAAAGCCAATACCGTTATTTAAAAATAAACTGCATTAACAATTCATCGGATTTTCCTCAACAAAGATCTTTACGTCATCACCTTCGTTTATTGTCGTGTTAAATAAGTCGGACATCTCACTGTCAGTAACTTGGACGAGACGAGTCGTAACAAGTTCTCGTATTTTAAGATAAAATCTTAGAGCATTTAATCCATCAGAGCCGGCATAGCTGTGTGAAGAAGTTTGACATTTTTCACGCGGTGGACGATGCAACACTACTTTCATAGCATGCTTAAAGCCCAATTATACATTTTCAATCGCATCCTTACGCAGGCATACGACAAATTTATCAATAGCATAGCACACGAGTATGTGTACGTACAAAATACCGTCTCCGGTAGCTTAAATGCTCTAAGGATAAAATCAATATGCCAAGACTTGAACAAGTTAACTGTAATAGCTACTGCTAATGTTGTTACGGTGAAGTTTGCGAACAGTTGTCGCCTTGGATTAGCGAGGTTAGGTTGGCAGTTTGTCACTAATGACGAAGATTATCATAATGTGACAAATTGATGTCATTACCGCTAGTTTTTGACAGGTACGCGCAAAGCTTGAGAGGTTTTAACAAGCGTAAATGTAATATCACGACTTTCACGATTATCACGGGTGGGTTGTAACATGTAACGACAGCCGTCAAATAGCCGCTATTTTTTTTAAACTAACACCAATAATAAAATTAGAATGTGTCATAAATAAATTGCTCATTCATTCTTAAGCTGTAAAGAAACGTCAAAAATGACATTTGGCAGTCCCCGAAAATCAATATTTTAGATAAATCGTATGTCGATCCTTCTTTACCCAGAGGTCTGAAAGTACCTACCCAATATGAAATCTATCTTACCACTTGATCCCCTCAATAGTGAAAAAATGGATTACCTGCAAAAAAATAATAAAAATATTAGAAAAGTATTAACAGTTGATTTCAGTCAAAATATTTTACATAGAATATCAATTTAGGAGAAAATATGTCAATAAGAACACCATCATGGTGATAGGCTTGCTTCAGACTCATGTAGATGTCATTGGGTTCTCTATGAGAGTTGAGACGACCAGCAGGCTTAGCATGGCGATTCTATATCTATTCGGTCAAGAAAAGACAAAGCTCTTTCTGTCAATGTCAACATGTATTCTGCCCGAGCATGGCGCGACCTGTCATCTCGCATATAATCACTTGTAAACTTATGTCGATCGAAGAAAAGAAAAATTACTTCAAAAAATGTCAAAAGAAATCTTACGTCAATCTGTCACTTCTCTGTCATTATATCCATTCTCCGGTAGACAAAACTTGTTTCTACGGTTGCCATGCTAAGCCTGCTGATATCAATGCGTGATTTTTAACCCCATTAATATTTCACTGATTTTAGTTTTTTAATATCTTGTATACAGACATCAATGCACTCCTACCGCCTTGCATAATTCCCAAAACGAATCTATCTTTTCTGCACAAGAACCCTTTAAATCACAACCGAACGAAGCTCCTAACATCGTCTAAAATACTTTTACCTACAATATCTTATACCTTCGAAATTTCCCTTTGAGCGTCCGAAAAGTCGTCGAGTTTATTCCCGGGACACTTCCTCCCTTCTTCCAGATTCAAGATGAGACTTGAAAATTAAAAACCAACATCTTGGCCCCAAGTCTCAAGGGACCTTCAAGTAATGGTATGCGGATACCTTAAACTTATGTTGAAGATTATTGCAAGTATTCGGAGGGGTTCTGGGATCTTTGAAAAATGTTCTGGATTCATCGACGTCTCAATAATGTGACGACAGGGGTTTTATCGGGACAAATCGTTCTGACATTAAGTACATTTTTGTCTGCTAATACAATAAATAGGAATCTAATTAGACAAAATATAATTTCTCAACTAATACAACTGAGTGCACTGAAATTAGCTCAAAAGATCTCCTTTTATTTACTCAAAAAAAAAATATTCTGTTTGCTACATAACGAGTACATTATCAAAAGGAGTTAATTATACGCAAAATCTTTTTCAGTATTTAAATATAGAAACCAAATTACAAGCTTTTTAATTTAGCAAATGAAGTTGCCAGACTAAATAAATTTTAACGGAACGTTGCCGGTGAAATATTCAAACAAAATAAATGTGTATAGTGGTCGGGCCGGACGTACTACTCCAACTTATTTCAGACTTTTATTGCGAAGCTACATCAGGATCGTATCGGATCGCCGATCTAGGTGTTTGGCTATGTGACAAGCGATAGCGTTTTATATAGATACAGACGTCAGCACACCAAGCTACTAGAATTCGTCTAATTTCTTCAATAGATTTCCAACTTTACCTCTGAAGCATATGGTTCAAACTTGATTGAGAAAATTTGACAGTTCCAAATAGCTTGTTGTGCTGGCATCTGTACCACTAGCAGTTTCGCGCGGTTTCACCCCCGACCCCGTGGGACTTTTTCCCGTACCCAGAAAAAACATAAAACCGTTCACCGAGCGTGTTCACCAAGGATAGTGTAGTTTCCCAACAATGAAATAATATTTCAAATCGATCAAGTAGTTAGGGAACCTATTAAGTCCGAACAAACATATTTATTTCATCTATCCTCTTTATAATATAAGTATAAAAAATATAGACTAAGTTAAAACCTTGCCAGTGACAAAACCATATTACAACTAAGTTTATTCCATTTCACATTTTAGTGTCATTTCAAACAAATACTCAAGTAAGCTTTGCAATTTCATATTTTCATAAAAAAGTCATGTTTGTTCAAACACTTATCAACTCGAGAACAGCTGGACTCTTTTGCAAGGTTTATAAGGATTAATTTCACTCTCGCATAAACACGAATTAAAACAGTAGAAAGAGAGCGGGCAATATCCTAAAGTCACGCAGACCGAGTCGCAGATAAAAGTTGCTATCCAATAAAAAAGTATGAATCCTGTTGCTTATGAACATATCAAAAGAACAGGTAATAAATCTCATATTTCCCGTCTCATTACTCGCTGTCCGCCACCGAAGGGCCCGGCCCTTAAGGTGAATCCGATGCGATAGGAAACTTCCAGGAAACTATTGTCCCAAGAGGGCTATGATTTGACCGCAGTCTTCCAAACTTTCCGCTTTGTTTCTTACTCCTCCACACGTTTGTATGGAATAAATCCTCCATTTTTATTAGCACATAGCACCTTCATTTATCTAAGTTTTTACTACGTGTTAACCGAAAAAAAAGTTGTTCAAAACGTGTTACATTTTTGTAGAATTTCAACTTAAAGCGCCTACATTTAAATAGCGAGGTATTATACTCCCAAAAACACTGCTGACTTGGTTAATTTACCACACGCTCGTCCTAGTACCTCCTAATTTATTACACTTAAACAAAACAGCTTACGTGAAATTATTTCCGATGGACCAACACAGCCTAGATAGCAAACCATCAATCACTATTTCCCCAGAACGTTACTCTAATTTTGGGCGAAAAAAATACATGGCCAGCAAAACCCATAGGTCAGCCATCTCGTTACGCAATACCCCCGCAGTTTTATTCACAAATATATTAGGCAAAGGAAAAGATTGGAGTGAAGCCAGGAAGAAGAAAATCGATGGCGCTTTGACAAGAAAAAAGTATGTACTTCGTTACATAATAATAATACTGGCTGATCAGAAAATTGACTATGATTCGTCTTCTGTTTTATTGTTTGAAAAGAGTTTCGAATATCGAATATTCATTGCGTTGTGTAAGTTTTTTTTTTTTTGGCAAGTCGCTATTTGTGCAATGCCTCTGACAAAAGTGGTGTAAGTTTAGAACCCCTAATTAATACTTCTTTACTCTTTGGCATTCTCACTTTTGAATTTTGAATAAGGAAAACATTCAATACTCGTACACAGTGTTTACTGTCACATCTGTGCTTAATTAGGACACCAATTAAAAAGAAGTAAAAGATTATGTCAACCGACAAGACCTTTCAAACCTAATTAAGTAACTGTCATAATTAGTTCTCTTGACAGTATTTTATATTTTTATCAATTAGCGCTTACTTTACAATATTGAACAGTCTCACGCCTACGTATCTTTTTGGAACATAATAAAGCAAGTAATTAATTCATAAGCGTGTATTATTAAGTATAGCCGTTAATTAGTCGCCTGCCTAATTATTCAGGAGCTATCAATATGCAGTAAACACGTGGGTATGGATACGTTGGGCTCTATTTATCATCTTGCACCCGTTGCGAGTTAGGCAGATCACACATTGAGTGACAAGAGATATTGAATATAAGGGGTTATTAGTGAAACAGGCGCTTTGCGTTATGTACGGTAAGTGTTTGGGCTACTGGACTGTGGAATTGTGGCGATTAAGATTGCTTAAGTTTTCAAAACTTGGTGAAAAAAAATACATTTTATTTCGGAACACCGCCATATACGAGTATAAGGCCGTCTGCTTCACGGTTTGTTAAAATAAAATTCGTTTGATCATTATCATTTACATAATTGATTATTTTATCTTTGGCATTTAAGTAAAGTTGGCATCGCAAGTCCCTTGCTGAAAGCAAGTAGTGATACAGGTACTTCATGTATCTATCTAAGATTTTCTATACGAAACACCAACTTTTTCCGCATCCAAAGCTTCCCTCCCTTAATCTAGTATGCACCACAACTTACCCTATCAGACGATACACAACTACCGTCCATACGGAAACATCGCACCTCATGTACCCCGATAAACCCGAAATTCGTTTACGCGCGAGTTTGATCGCGTGTCGCCCCATGTGTGTCGCGCCTTAGATATGACGTACAAGATCGACGACCCCGCTGAGACGCCTCCATCATTTAAGCGTATTTCCGTATTGAGAGTTGCGGTTTTTAGCCGCACCCGTCTACCTAATCTGTGCCGTTCGACTTTTGAAACAACGTTGGCTTATAGTTTGGTATATTATTCGTGTATGTTAACATTATCGATCTTGTTTGTGTTTTGATTTTCATCGTCGGAAACTAGACGCGGAACAGAGTGAAACTTAGTATTCATTATTCGCTTAGATAGACGTTGTTTGTTATTTTATGGCGAATATTTTGGGAGGGGATTATTATTAAAGTGATTTAATGCTAGTTTATTAGTAGTGGTATAAGTTTTGGTAGCTTAGTAGTTAAGGCACCAGCCTCTCTAATATGAGTGTGCTGGTTCGATTCCAGGTCAGGGAAGTACAAAGGCAACTTTTCTGAGTAAATGTACTTTTTATGTATGGCTTGGATAACAATGATTTAAGGTGAAGGAAAACATCTCGAGGAAACCTGAACTATAAAGTCTGAAATTACCAACCCATAGCAAACGTGGTGATTATCGCTCAATCCGTCTCTATGTAAGAGGTCTTTGCCCAACAGTGGCACGATAAAAAGGCTTAATGATCAACGAAAAACACGTCACAACTTGCTGAGTAAAATGGCAACATCAAAGCGAGTTACATTCGCACATTCTAATTCCGATTGGAACGCCATCAGCTTCATACGAACGTACGCTCAAGAAACCAGGAAACCAGTAAATCTCCTGGGAATAACAGATCGCCCGAGGCGTCGAGTAGCCGATCACTCACTTTACCGACAATTAGTGAACGTAACGTGTTTTAAAACTAACTCTATCTAGTGTCCCGGGAATTCTATCGTAGTCTTAGAGTGTTTAACCAACTGGAGACGCCAATTAGCTTTAACGTGTGAAATCATCAAATGAGGGAAATCCCGCTGAGGGTGCAGCTGGAGGGAGTGTCAGACTCTTACTGACTAAAACCTATACGTTCCTTCTGTAGGTCCCTGTGTGTCAGGGCCACGGGAACTCTTACGAATAACCCGCAGCCCAGGCAGATCCTGTCCTAGGGTTTCATGTCCCTATCCCATGTTGCTGACATCTCTGCGAGGAGCGCGCGGAACAGACACGACCTGCTACATACGACCTGCAGTCTCGTAATCTTGGCATGGCTATAGCATCTCCAGAGGTTTAAATGCTCAAAGATTTCAGTCAATGAACCTTTTGAAATTTATCGACACCCGCCCCCGGCTTCTTTCAATGAATCTAGCTATTGCTTGATACTAATGTATCATTTGGAATTTATTGAGTGGTAATACTGTTATCATCATTTATTAGGCTAGCAACATTATAATACATGTAGCGGGCTATAAATATTGAGCGTTGAAATTGTATTTAATCGATTGCTGGACGAAGTCGGAAAGCAAGCTATCGTGTGAAGTTATTTCTTCGATATATGATACCTTTTCAAAGTTAGGTATATTGTTTCAATAACAACCTTATCATATATATTGTTCTTCATAATACTGTTATATCATATATTCTTTCAATAACCTTTAAGGCAAAATAACAAAAATAAAAATAGATATAAACTACACAGCAATATTATTTTTTTGCATTTACCAAATTATATACTTAATGTATAATAGAAAAAACACACACTAGTCTCCCTACACAATGGAAAATGATGAGCCACAAAATTTTAATTGTCATCGGTATGCAATTACTAGAGACCCCCCCTTCATTCCTGACGAAACAACACAGTTGATGCAATTGACTCGTTAAACAACAATAAACTGACAACTATATAGGCGACCTATATATGAGTATAAAACAGAGGCGCTAAACCTTTTTTGTGCAGAAACCAAATTAAGCTTTGCTTTGCCGATGTTTTAAATTGATATCAAACGACAAACCAGCACTAGATCTCAATTCTAAAATATTTTCGGAAAAAAATGCGAGTAAAACATACGCTTTGCAACATAAAAACATTAGGATTGCCAAAATCGAAAATATAATATAAAATTAGTGAGTATACATTGGAAACGTAAAGAAAGTATTCATAAAAAAAAACTTTTAAGTCACATGATATCCTCATAACTAATTTTGCTGAAATCCGTTAGGAGAAAAACTGAATCACAATTTATTTTCCGCAGTACAAAGGTTGAGAGCCGCTGTTCTAAAGTAATTATCTACTGGATACACTGTATGACAAACGCGTCAGTTTACTAACAGTTCACATTTGTACCGTTTACGGTATACACCACAATTCTAGATGTTTTATGTCCTTACTTCGGTTACTACCTTTACAAGCGACACTTGAAAGGCGTCAAATTGTTGCTATGTGAATATTTCTAACAAAGCATGACTGTCAGGAATATATCAATAGATAGATCGAATTCAATATACAATCAAAGAAATATCCAGCGATCTTTCTGAGCATAAGATGTTAATTTATTTCATCTCAATGTTGGAGACAAAAAAAAAACATTAACCAGTTCAGATATAACAATAGCCTAAATACAAAAAAGTACTAGGTACCCAAAAATTAAGAGCTCATTTTATAATGAATACCGATTCAGTCAAAGCGGATCCAGAATTAATTATCCTGAAAATCCTTATCTCTTTAAGGCTTCAAAATTTTCTAGGACGTCCATTCAATTTCAATCGGCGTTTCCTTAGCACCTTAAAATCCAATCAACGCCGACGCAGCACCGGTTATATTAAAGAGGGTTTAATTAGACCGTTCTATAGTGAGTATAGGGTTATGACGTCACGGATAAAGGGTGGAGACAATGCGTGTTGGACCACAATAGCTGAATTTTAATTGTTCCCGGCGCAGGTAGGCGGTGATGTGACACGGGTTGCTTGCCGTCATTTTGTAGATATTATAATAGTACTGCCATGTTCATGGTCTGTGACAAGGTGCCTCGTGAACCGCTGAAATGTTGGTGACTTAAAGACGGGACGGCGGGTATATTTTGAAACCGCTCTAGAATCAAATTCGGCTTAAGCATACAAAAATTAATTGGTCACACTAAAGACAAACAACAGACATCTTAAAGGAAACCACAGATAGAAAATAAATGAAAATAAAAACCTTGTGAAAACAGTTCGGTTTATATCTTGTCTGGCCATTAATCCCGCTATGATCTTTGGCTGACATCCAAAGCTCTTAATCGAAGAATTTTCTCTTCACTAAACTAATAAAAGATTTTGTGTAATATCGATCCTTACATTGGTATGCTAGACGGTGCTCAAACTATACCCACCTGGGTAAAGAATCTTAAAAACCTATCTGCGCAGTGTATGCAAAAGAAATGCAAATATTTTAAAAGGCCAGGGATGACCGAGTCCCTGGCGCGCATACAAAAACTTTCTCTCGACGAAGAAAAATGTTGACGATCCTTTTACGGCAACCGGGCGTCGGATGAGACGGCGATCTCGTACACTGTCTTACTAAATATGCGTATTGATATATGGACGTAATTAAGCCACACATGTGCCGTTAACGGCCGATGTCAAGGAAGCTATAACAATTCGCATGCGAACGAAAGAGTAAAAGAAACAGATATTGCTCTGCGGACTGGGAACCTTCAAGATAAACTTTTCTTAAAACCTCTTTAGATATCAGCAAAGAATCATTTAATTGGAAATTTGTCATGGCGGTCTGCAAAGTTTTGTACTGAAAGGCATGCAAGTCGACGCGGCAACTTCTCCCAGTCGGGACAGGAACAAAATATCTAACATTTATGTTGAACATTCGTCTAGACAAAACGCTCACAGCGAGTGAGGTGCTTTGCATGAGTTCCTGAGACATGTGTTGAAATGTTCCTTGTACATTTCTCCAGTGCATACAATTTGTCAAACTTCCAACAAGTTTTCACATTCATGATTTTGACAAACGAGTTGTAAAATATACACCTTGCTCGGTGTGCTTTTGACACAATTCAAACTTTTGTGGTTCTGCATTCTGCATTCTGCATTCAAGGAACCTGTTACGTTGAACTTATTCTATAAATAGTTTCTGTGCCTAATATTGCATGTCCAAACACATAATTATTGAAATCACTATCAATATTAATTACGAAACAATCGTCCAATAAATCGATGGCCCACACATAACAACAACAAGGGCACATAAACTAGACACATCAGTTCCATTACCAGTCACACGCTCCGACCACGTGAAAGATTTGCGTAACTAATGTGACGACAATTGAGCACCGAGTATTGATCTAGTGCCAATAATTGCAAGCTTCATCGAATTGTGAACATATAGAGGTATACTACCTATTGCAAAATAGCATTACTGTACAAGTTAGAATTAAGTTTTCACCTGCCAAAAGCCTGCAATAATACACCCCAATTTCTACAGATTTCCCTGCTTCCCACCGAAATTTTATTTTCGATAGTTCCTTACTCGAATAGGTTATGAGCGAGGTTCAACGGCTCGCCGCCAACGACAAATCCAATAAAGAAGCGTGCCTCCAAGAAATTTATGTTATTGACCGGATTATACCAAGTGACGTGCGAGAACTGGCTGAGGACCAGGCGACGGAGATCTCCGATACTTCTCACGAACTCCTCAAGTGCTGAATTTATTATTGAAGCGGAGTTTCAAGGAGGGGTCTGGGAAAGTGGTCGAGTTATTGATTGTTCCAAACACCTTTTTCCAATGCGTCAGCGATCAGGGGTTCTGCTCTACATATAACGTGCAAAACGGTTTTGGCTATGCACCATGTTTGCAATTTATTGTTTTCTATATGACTTTCTGTAGAAGTTTTATTTATGATGACGCGAATATTTTCGGATTTCATTTCAAATCCACATTTCGGTGTCGTGATTTACGAGTGACCGATGGCCACTCATTGTTACGCGGTTATTCTGATTTCCCTCGGGGCTCTCCCATTCTCCGACACTGCTATGAAGTTTATTTCTTCTATTTGGAAACAATCTGCTTGATAAACGGAAATGTTTATAAAATTAAATAGAATTAATTAAGAAAGTAGATTTCCGCACAAAGCATTCACTTAAAAGAATAAAAACCATGATTTCAGACATACGAGTTTTTACTGATTACTAAGCAAGATGCATGTTTATTAATTTGAATTCCCATGTGCAGTTACGGCAGAGGGAATGGGAATCTTGAAACAAGTTGCGACATGAATCAATCATGTTAGTATCCACTGAATTGTAATTGCTAATTATGCACCGACAATGCGGTTGACATGGCCTACAAATTACGTTATGATTGTTACCAACTGGAAGCTAAACATTGCTCCCGATATACCAACTGTTATGCTAATCTTATATCAAGCGCCGCCCGATATTTTGAAAACAGTGTAGGAAAATTTAAACAACATTTAAACTTCACTTCAATTGAACGTAATCGCAGAAATCTGAGGTAAAATATCAAATATTCGGTTTGAAAATTTTAACAAATATTATAATTGGTTCAGAATTTTCTCGTGTGTGAAATATGTATGGATTTACTTTAAATGAAAAGACCCAAAATGCCAATGAACGTAAAAAATCTGGACCACAAAATCTATAACAAAGACGGGGAAAAAACGCTCTTGAAAATATAATAGAAGCTCAGGAAGGGTATATTGGCGATCACAGCATAAGTTTACTTTCACAAGGGGTTTTGTTTTTAAACCTCCTTTCATCGACTCCACTCGAACTTGGTCATAGTTTAATAAATATTATAGGGAAATTTGTAGCGCCGGCGTCGCGTCGCCCCGTTTATTATTTATTGCGTTATCGTGAGGACCTTCTGTTTCACTTGTGCTCATAATAGCATTACTTTGGTAAATTATTACAAAGTAAAGACAAGTTTTAATCTCATACACATCTAAAACAATTTTGCATATTCTATAAGATTTTCTTTTGTTAGAACTTCGAAGAATTTTTAATAAACGTGCTTGTGAATCGCTTGTGAATTGATATATAAAATGAGGGAGCACTTTAATGGAATGCTTTTGAATTCAGAGCAAGAAGACTGTTAGCGTATCATACTCCTAACCTTTGACTTGCTCGCATATTTCATAGTTCAAACCATGCAACTTAATTAGTTCAGAATTGCTGTTTAAACTAAAAGGGCCGAGGCTAGGACGTCTAATTTTAATGGCGCCTGTATCACGAGTTGTTTGAAACCGTATACAGGCCAAGTATTTATAAAGTTCTAAATACGGAGAAAACTATTCAAATTATTCGCTAGTCAACCTTAACAGCAATGACACTGTCGTTAATCCCACACAAACCATTATAAGAGACCAGCAAATTGTAACATCCCAGACCGGAGTCCAACAAATAATTTTATTGCCATGTCTACAAATTTCAAAGCGTTTCATTTGAAGACCAATTTTAACTCGTTCTGAATTTCACGGCTTTAGTCGGGCCAGTTCTTCCGCACATTTGGTTTATATATCGTCTTGGTTGTAAATCTTGTTAGCTTTGATCAACATGCCGCTGTGGGCCGCATGGCTCCGTGTCCCAAAGGACCAGAAACAGATATAGGGAACTTTGTTCTACCCTACAGAATTAATCTCGGGTTCAGGTGCGATTTAAGTTTTATTTATAATTCACCTAATGTAGCGAGTAATTTATTTTGGGAGTTTTATTGTTAAAGATTTGTTTAGGGATATTTCTTTTGCAATTCTTTGTCGTGATTTGAATACGAAATTGAATATCGTGTTGTGATACTTAGGTAAGACTTAAAATCGACTTTAATTGATTCTCATCAAGAATTTCCCAGTGCAATAGGTAGTTGTAATTCCTTTGCATAAATAATAAGAAGATATTAAAATAAACGTGCATTTCAAGCGATTACAGAGATGTCACAACATCCTGCCGACGATAACAAAGTTAGTGGTCGATCGACAAAACGTTTATACTCGATTATGTTGCAAATGAATCGATAAATCGGCGGTATTATCAGTCGATTGGTGTGACGTAACGCTGCTCTATCACGACACGGCCATTAGGGGGCGATTTGTCTGCAATGGACAAATGTAGGACCAACCAAGATTGGTCTACGGTATGTTTTATTAATTTAAAAGGGAGTGTAGTTATTGGGGTCGAGTAGATTTATTTGACTTGCAAAGTTAACGTTAGATTTTTCAAACGGTTGCGTGAGAATAATTGAAAAACAACTCTTGTGTTTTTCCATCTCGTTTGCTTAGAACATTGCTTTAAAATTGGATAAACTATCTTTTGTCTTTGTTCAACCGTTTGTTCAAATTGTTTGAAGATGACTTGATTTTGCGGGGATTTTCGAAGATCTGGTTTCTCTGTGATCTCGCGGCTACAATGTTGAAGTTAGCTTCAAGGATCCGAAGTATCCTCTAATCTACATTTACTTTAAAATTATTGCCAGTACGAGGCAATTAAAATTTAGATTTTAGTATGACAACTACAAATAGATTCGCCACGGGCCATGTACGATTCAAATAAGCAATGCAATCAGTTTAAAAACAGAAAGTGTAGGTAGTCTTGTAGAATAATTTGGCTCAGAGAAGGAAATATGACATGAGAATTCAGAAACTATTGCTAAAGCAAGGGAGTAACCAGTTTTCTTACAAGTGGATAGTGAATTATTTCGTCTACCTATGTCATTAACCTTTTACCTCAAACAAAAAATCTTTAATCCTGTTAGTAGCCGGGACGAATTATCTAGAGAAACTTAATGAAATCATGTGTTGTTTTAATGTGCTGAATCAAAGATTGCGCAACACAACCGCCATACTTCATCAGCCCATAAATACACAGCGTCCACAGAACATGGGACTCCCATAGATGGAGAGATAACCATTAAGGTGGACAATGAATATCCCAGTGTTGCCATAATCACAGGATTTGCGTTCGCACTAACATCTGATTAGTACGCAAGGAGGCTTCTCTCTATCTTCCTGGTACGTTGCCATCAGTTAGACGGTAACGGCAAGTGATGGGTGGTCTATGGAGATAGTCTATAGTCAGACAAGACCACACATTACAACTTGAGGTTCGTTGCCAAGTTTGACAATTGTGGGTAAAATTTTCAAGAGTTTGAATATGTATTTGCAGATATATTTGCGGCTTTTGGGTTCTGATCTTAGGCTTAGAGGATACCAATAAGATGGAAAGAATGACTTTCTAATATTGTGTGAAGTCACAATGTAAATAAAGCCATCATGATTAAAGACTAGAAGAAAATTCAGGTTTTGTACGCCAGCACATCGAGCTACTATCTGTCAAATTTCCTTAATAGATTTTCAACTTTATTGCTAAAGCATAAGTCCAAAATTGATTGGGAAAATTTCACAGTTTCGGGTAGCTTGATATGCTGGCGTCTGGTTAAAGGATCAGAAAAATAACATATTGATGCAAACGGTCATATGAATAAAAAAATCCTACATGCCCAGTAATTATTGTTTTCACGATCATGGTTTTTTTTCATTGGATTCACGATCGAAACACAGAACAGAGAATTAAATAATTAAATTCTTTAATTCTCTTTTTTTTTAAATTCTCTGTTCCGTGATCATAACAGACCAGCATCTACCAGTACATCACGGATCAGTCTCAACTGGTGTAGCAATCGCACAGAACTTGCCTTTTTGTGCAAATTGCCTCGCTGCAGGGGATATTTGCAACGTACCATTGTAATAGGCTAGCTAAATATCACTATTTATTCAAGCCGCTTTACGATGGTGAACATCAGACTAGTTATTTTGATGTCGTGTCACGTTTGTTTTGTTACGAAATTTGAAGTGTAATACAGATCCTGATATCTGGGTCACAGTATCTTCTGTTCTGTTTTGTTTACTTACTATTTTGTGGTTGAGTTTTGGCACCTACATATTTCTTTTATCAGGAGAATAGGATTAAAAGATTTGAATGGGCTTTGAAATCAAAGCTATTAATACGATTTTTTATCGTATTTTATTGAATTTAGGTGACTGAAGCAGTAAAATAGAAATTTTAGAATTATAGTCGTGGTGGCCTAGTGTTAAAACCTTTCGAGTATAAGGGTACGGGTTCGATTCCAGGTCAGGCAAGTGCTAATGTAACTTTTCTAAGTTATACGTACTTTCTAAGTTTATCTTGGACACCGATGACTGATTAAAGGTGAAGGAAATCATTTCGAGGAAACCTGGACTGTATAGTCTGCAATCACCAACCCGCATTGAGCAAGCGTGGTGATTAATGCTCAATCCTTCTCCGTGGGAGAGGAGGCCTGTGCCCAGCAGTGGGACGATAAAAGGTTGTGTTGATTCTTTAAAAAATCAGTTTAATTTTTTTGTAATTGGTCAGGAAATAGGTTCATATTATTCTTTTTAGTTTTTGCAACAAAATATTATCGATTAATTGTTTTTATCTGTAAGTGCAACCAAAATAAAGATAGCATGATTGCAATTTTATCAATTAGAACAAGATGTTCTTAATTAATTGCGTAGAATTATGTTAATTGCTTGTTATTATGCTTTCAATTGATTTATCGTATGAGTAGTATAATATAAATATTATTTTTATATATGGCTCGGCGTGTGATGATATTTATCCTTTTATATAATTGTGTATATAGTATGCCAAGTCTATCTTTATCAATTAGTTTCCTAATTACTCATAAGGACACGAGTATAAATATCGATTAGCCTCTCAATTAATTGTAGTTTGGAAGTTGCCGATATTTCTATAACTATGTAGCTGAACGGGCAAAATTCATACGTATGTCGATACCCACCTAACAGTCAATTCTTTAATTTTTCTTTTGTTTTTATTTCATTTCCAGGTTTTTTTCTCTTCATAAGAACCATCCTCGTCCTTCAAGAAATATTCTAAAAAAAATAATTAGCGCGGTCGGTTCAGTTGTTCTTGATATTTGCGCGTAGCGCTTAGATTCATCGTAGCGATTCATTTTTAAATAGTAGATTGTATACCATCATCTCCCGAGCCTTTTTCCCAACTATGTTAGGGTCGGCTTCCAGTCTAACCGGTTTCGGCTGAGTACCAGTGTTTTACAAGGAGCGACTGCCTATCTGACCTCCTCAACCCACCTGGGCAACCCGATACCCCTTGGTTAGACTGGCGTCAGACTTACTGGCTTCTGACTACCCGTAACGACTGCCAAGGATGTTCAATGGCAGCCGGGACCTACAGTTTAACGTGCCATCCGAAACACAGTCATTGGTGTCCAAGATATACTTGGAAAGTACATACAAACTTAGAAAAGTTGCATTGGTACTTGTCCGACCTGGAATCGAACCCACGCCCTCACACTGAGAGACTTGAGAGGTTGGCTCTTTAACCACTAGGCCACCACGACTTGTAGTAGATTGCATACCATTGGCTTAAAATTCCACAAAACTCGCCACAGATACATAAAAATAAGGATGTATATGCCATCAACGTCATGTTTGCGAACGTGCAGAAACTGGCCGTTACTTTGTTTCATAAATACTAACAACCAAGGAGTACAATGTTACATTATTGAATTCTTCTAATATGACACCTTCAGGCTCGGTTTGCAATCCATTAGATAGTCACGCGGAATCAGCGTGCCTACTCATGAGCTAGGATACTTTATTATCAGTGTCATATTTAAAGCCTCAATCAACAATAATTTCTACAGGTACAAATTATTTGTATGTTTATACGTAGAAGGGTCTTCGAAACCACTTGAGTTGTGAATACTGAATCTAAAACCTATTTTTTTTTCACTGATAGCTACATTAAGCCCGACTATTTTCCCTGCCATTTACAACATTGACCTAGCTAGTATCTAAAGGCAACTTTTCCTACTCCATTTAGCATTACATTAGAACTTCCTATTCGATCCATGGTAACATTTAAGTTATAGATAGTACCTGCATGGTCTTGGTCAACAAATATAGCTATAGACATAAGAATACCCTTTACATACATTCCTTTGTCGTTATTATCGTTGGCCTTACAAGGTTAGCACATATCTAGATCCTAACTCGAACAGAATGACGTCATTCCCGGCTCCATGACGTCTCCCGCCAAATATTTCCTGCGTACGTGAGATTTATCACGCTTGACCCAAAATTTTCTAGTAATATTCTATATGATCATCCAGTCAACGACAGTCGACACGCCTTTCTGATAAGGAATTACGATTGATAAATGAAGATCAGCAAAGATAGTGCATTCCGCAACTCTACCATATCGATATGAAATTTAATCGATTACAATCGTATTCGTTCCGACTGTACCCACAGATGACGTCAGTGAGGCATATACTTTATGAGTGCAATTTCCCGTACAAGGCGTTTATCGACTATTAATAATGATTGTAGTATTGTCGATATAATAACTCGTTCTGATTTAGTAATGAAATAATTAATCGGTGCCACTTAGGCGGTATCTTACAATTTACAACTTAATTGGAATTGTAGTCGATTGTCTTCAAAAATAGATGTAAGAAATAAGGTTCTAAAATAATAGTGTCAGCCTAGACTAGCGAAAACGTAAAACAATAAAAAGAGAAGCCGAAACGATCTCCGCCTTTCCCATTTCCATAAATTACGCAAAGGGCAAGGTCATACAGTCAGCGACCGCGTAACCGAGCACAATATTATTAATTTTACTGCGCTAGCATTCAGGAACAATATATCATAGCATTTGAAGGAAAGCTAGAAGCAGGGGCCAAGGAAATAATAACTTAATTACAAGCCTTTAAGACTGCTGATTAGTTGACCTGTGGACTTGGGCACTTGATAAGTGCGGACTATGATTGACGAATGTACGTAAAGGATGTTACAATTTTGAGGTCTTATATTTTAATTAATAATATTTATCATGAAATGAAAAATTCTAAACAAAAGACCTCCGAAACGACTGCAAAATTGGTTGGTACATTATTTTAAATATACATTAACAATGTGTTCTTATGATTTAAGCCTTATTTTAAGCATTCAATACAAATGAATACCTATAGCTACCTACAATTTTTTTTTTTGTTATTCTAATTTTCGATAATGCATAACCGACAACGTGAAAATACTGAATCTCCCTATAAAAGATGAGAGTGCGTAGGTCTTAAAACAATCGTAAAGCAAATAAAATAAATATGCACCTACTTTGAAATAACCACAGCATTCTGCTGCGAAGTCACGTAGATCCACATAGAAAGAAAATCAATTAATGTTTAATAGCGGAACAGTTTTATTATCGATCCATATTCATTGGTTCCTGTCGACAATATGGCCGATAAATTAAATACATATACTGGCAATGTTCGGTCTTGTATGTAATATCCGGTTGTGTTGCTCACTGGCTGCCTTATCGTGAAATGTGACAGACTGCGTACGAGACGTTTTACGTTCAATATTTTTGTCCTGCGTTAAATTTATAAGAAATATTATAGAAATTAATCTTTATTATCTTTTTACAGCTATATCTTATGTGAATGAATTATAAACAAAAATAATATTATTCTTGTCTTAACAGTCCTATAATTCATGCCTTGATTGAAATCCCAACAAGTGCTTATCTAGACAAGTACTTTAAGTAACAATATGAAAAAATATGTAATAGATACGCCTACGCTTGCTTCTAATAATTACTGAATATTTTAACACGCTCTTATTAGCTTCACTTGTAACTAACTACGTATGTAAGAAAATCTTGAAATCTTAATTTGTTATACAACAAAATATTCACACTCTTAAAGCATACACACAATAAAATGTAACACTAAACTTTTTTAGCTGAATAAGAAAACATTCGCTATAGAATTATTTAAACAAGCGAAGATCAAATTCGGCTTAGCGAAGCGCCATAACTACCAACTCACTAAATCTACTAGTTTACATGGCAACACTTTAATTGAATACATTAGTGATTTATGCCGTATAAATCTCATTGTGGGCTAAGTATTTATCGTTGTAATCCATCACGATAACCCTTGGATAATGGTGAATACAATTCGCCTTCTGTTAATGGAGTCTGCGGTAATAAGATTAATTTCAGTTGTAAAATCTTTTCTATTGAAATTTGATATTTTGAGGGTTTTGTCAGCAACATGTCAATCAATTGTACAGCAAAGTCATTCTAAAAAATAAAGTAAATATCATACAAAAAAAATAATATACATAAATATAATAAAAAAATACAATAATAAATGTACAGGCGCCAGCACATCAAGCTACTACAATATTCGACTTTATCGCTGAAATATATGGGTCAAAGTTGATTGGGAAAATTGGACAGTTCCAGGTGGCTTCATGTGCTGGCTTCTAATGCCTAATGTTGCTGTGCCCTAACTAGGTCCACAATTGCTCATAGCTTTAGGCACTGTAAATATATAACACTTGTAAAACTTGTGCAAAACTAATAAAGAATATGAATTATTAAAATTAATAAAGATCCGAAAAATCCTACAATAGTTTCAGAACCCTAGCTCTAACTTTAACCTAAAACACTGGTTATATGCAAGACACGCGTCTATGCAAAAGGTTCTTAAAAACATACAGCACCCGTATAGGAAGCTGTAACATAATCAATAGACTATATAGTAAATCTACAAAGGCATAGAAGAATAATAAATGATTTATTTAAATAAATAACATAAAACTCTGGCCTTTGAAAGCACTCGTGCCGCTCCATAGTTTTCTCTCCATTTTGTTTTTTACTCTTTACGTTTTAAGCGTTCCTTTGAAATGAACGTAAACAGCATTGAATAAATTTGTAAACAAAATAACTTATCCATTGAAAGCCGCGTTCAATCATCATTTCATTCATCTATAAAAAGAATAAAGTAAATATTTTTTGAAATGTAAATGTTATATTTAAGTTGTATACGTACATACTTCCCATGTCTGAGCTACCATATAGGTAACAAAATAACCCCACACACAGCACAAAATGGCCTCCAAAAGGCACAAAAGTGGGTTTCAGTAGGTAAAAGTCTGACACCCTCCGGCTGCACCAATAGCGGTAGGATGTCATTTGATAATTTCCAACAAAAAAAATATATATTTAATTTTTAGGTACAACGGCTGCAGAAATATACAGAAAATATGTAGGAATTTATGGTGCTTATGCTTTTGTACGGGATAATGAGTTGTGTATGAAGGAAGGCAGCTGTTGGTATGTACTGTTTACTGCAAGATACGTAAACGATTCGCAAATTCCAATTTGTACTGTGCAATCGTGCGAGTAAGATGTTAATCTATCAAATATACGAGAATCTTTCAACTAAATAAAACTAACAAATGTTAGTACAAAAACAGCTAGGTGAACAACAATCGATGTACTAGTCATTACATTTTACTTGTGAAATGAGACAGTAAATTATATAAGAGGACATATTGCGCCGCTCTAAAAAACGGATAAGGGCTAGAGAACGGTAATGTATAATAATAATTTTATATCGATACATTTTCAAAAAAACTGACGAGAAGAAAACCATAATTCCTTTTCCTAGCTTTCACAATTCGCGGTGGCAAGCAGCGCATAGCCCACATTTGTCATTATTACCTATCCTTTTCTATAGAAAGTTGCCTTCATTTCAATGAAAATAAATAGTAGATTATTCACCTACTTATATTTTACTAGATTCTGTCAGCGGATTCGACTGCGTCCCATGGTAACTACTGAACACACCTGGATAAAATGTAGCCTAATTTTCAAGCGACATCTTTATTTTATTTTTTGTTTGTGTTCTGTTTCTGTGTGTGTGCTTGCGTAGGATAAATTATTTTCCGCACTTTCCTGTAGCCCTCGACAAATTTGCTATCTAAACACTGAAAATTGTACAAATCGTTCCAGTTGCAAACAAACAAAAAAGTATTCACCTTTATATTAATACTAGCTTCCGCCAGCGGTTTCACCCGCTTTCTGAGGGAAGTACTTTCCATACCCTGATAAAAAGTAGCCTATATGTTATTCTGATGTATAAGCTATATTGTGGTAAAGTTTCATTCAAATCCGTTCAGTAGTTTTTACGTAAAAGAGTAACAAACATCCATACATCCATACTTACAAACTTTCGCCTTTATAATATTAGTAGGATTATACATAATATTATACATATTATTGCGTGTACTTTGCTATAGTTTACGATAGGATAGGAAAGCTGGTTGGTTCAGGAGCGGAGCCAATTGTACGGACACGCTTCGTTGAGGGAAAGTCACTAGGCTACTTGGTCTGATGCCATTATGGCTATCTATTTTGCATCGGATATTAATATATTTTATTTATGCTCTGAGCTGATTACGAACGGATATCGTTTAAAGATAACAGACACAGACTTACAATTCAAAGCTATTATCAAACTATTAACTTACCTACAATATTAGAGTCTCGAACTAACGTATAACAAAATTTACTCTAGGTATTCCATGTATTAAACTCGTAGAATTTCATCCGAAATCCGACTCCAATCCGGATTGCATGAGAATTTGAACCCAGCCTGCTTCGTCGAAATTCGTCGCCACAGTCCCGACTGATCTTGCAGCATATTTACAATACAAAAAACCTAGTGAAATTGCTTGAAGGCATAATATTTCTACATGACATTTTAACACATGTTCGTGAAAAACGAAGCATTCCTTTGTGTTTTGTACCACAAAATAAACATTATTTGACCTTACAAATTCACGAGATCTCTGTCTAAAACAAGTAATAGAAAAAAGAAAATATCTATCAAGTATCAAATCAAATAAATACAAACTAAGTTACAACATTACTCCAAGACAACTATCGTCTGCAAAGTTTCTTTGTTCACTTAGCAAAATACGTAACTAAAGTATCCGAAGGGAATTCGAATAGTCCACTAACATCTTGGCTTTGCACCACGACGTACTGCACATTTATTTTAACATAGTCATTACTTCATCGTCATTTTTCAAAGAATAAAGAAGACATACAGCCTCATTCATTTGGAGAGAGCACAGCCTATCAATCATGTTTCTTTCAGAATTTTGGTCAGTAATTCCTTTTTTGGTAAACGATATCTTTAAATGACTTCTCTTTCTAACTCAACCCTCCATTTTCCTGGAGCACATTATATTTTAGGGACGCGATAACTTTACAAGTACAAGTATCCCTTTTTTCTTTTCTTGGGAAATAATCCCGCTGAGGATGCAGCTGGAAGGAGTGTCAGACTCTTACTGACTAAAACATACTATGTTCCTTTTGGAGGTCCCTGTGTGCTGGGACCACGGTAACTCTTGCGAACAACCCGCAGCCTCAGCAGAGTACAATTATCCCTGAGATTCAAACAATACATAATACATAGTTTAACTTAAACAAATTGATTTAAATAAATCGTAGCATTGAGAGCTCGTAACACGAATTGTATCTCTTCAATAATCAGTACAGTAAAGCAGTGTGCTTTATAGCTAATTATGTGCTAAAATACGAGCTGGTAGCCGCTTCCAGTTTATTTGTATCGATTGCTGTTTATGTTTGTTGCATTCACGGAGTTCTAATGTATAACTGTTAAGTTTATGACTGCATTTACTGAAAGCCTGGCTCTGTCCTATCACGGCAAATCGTGCTTTATTTAATGAAGAGTTCTTATCAACCTCTGGAAAATTAAGCCATCTTCTCTTAAGGAAAAAAATATCTAAAGAAATACTTATAAAACTTAACATAAATTTTGAAATCAAAGTATGTAAAGAATCAAACTACCAAGGTTTTATTCGAAGATAAAGCTGGCTGATGTTATGACAGTTCTAATTTCAAAATAGAATATCCGAGCTTCTTCTATTTATCAATATTTTTTTTTCATCACTTTCACAATACAGCCAACAAAAGCAATAGAAACCTAACCTTCTTGAATCTAAAAATGGAACAATACGTAAGGACGCGAAGACAACTTATCACAAAATACACTCGAGCTAAACTTGAAGAATTCCTAGAAATGTGAGGGTCTATTGTTACAGGTGTCTCATTCAATATTGTGGAACATATTATATTTTTATTCTAGCATCGTGTTCTGAAATTGTATCACGGCTTCTTCGCGAAAGTGGCGTGAGGCGATGCAAATCGCAAATTATCCTTGGTACTCCCGTCTAGTGAGCGGTGCAATTCTAGAGACGCAGCGTTTACTGTTAGCTAAAGCTCTGGTGCGTTACTTGTCATGTGTTTTTAAGATCTTCATGCTGTAATTCAATTGGCTACACTTAATAAATTTGCTTGTTTTGTGTTCAGCATAGAAATGTAAAGTGAAACACCAAATGCTAGAAATATCTACAACAAAGATTTTGTGCAGAAATTTCATGGTCCTTCGCCACGCCATCACGTGTGAACGATTAGACCGATATAAATAAAATTTGGTAGACACATAGGCGAAAGGACATGGGCTACTTTTTATCCAGATGCGCGAAGTAGTTCCTTCGGGCGGCGAGTGGAGCTGCATAGAACAGAAAGTGAAACAATTTTTTGGCTACTATAAACCCATTGTTCCAAAACCCTTAATCTAAATGAATATGTGGCCTACAGTCTCTCCTACTTTAACCCCAAAAAGACTTGAAACATAACGCTTCACTTTATTGGTGCAGAACAGAGTATGAATGACGGCTCGTGAGGTCACGACATGCATTTCACTAACACATACTCGAGTGTTACTATGAAGACTTTTGTGATCGACTGTACCGCAGCACGGTTCGTACGTTATTAGCAGATAAGGGTCGCGATGAAAGTTTTAAACGATCTTCTATACTGAAGAGTCTTAAAGAAGATGCAGTGTAATAAGTTTTCTATGGGTTGTTCGCAAGAGTTGCCCCAGCGACCCTGCAGGAGAAACATAATGGGTTTTAGTCAATAAGAGTCTGACACTACCTCTAACTGCGCCTTCAGCGGTAAGGGGAGATGATTTCCCATGAAAAAAATAGGTAGGTTAGGTACTGTAAAAACTTAAAAAAAGCTTTCAAATCAGATTACTACTACTACTAAAAGTCCTTTTCCATTCAATAGGCACATGATAATCCATACTAAAATTATAAAGCTGAAGAGTTTGTATGTTTCCTTCAGCGAAGGAGGCTATAGGTTGCTTTTCATGCGGGTGCTCAGAGTAGTTCCTACATAGACGCGGTTGAAACAGGTGACGGATTGCTAGACTAGTACTACTCATAAATAAAAAAATGATCTTTCTTCATTAAGCGCTTCATGATTCTAAACCTTTCATGGTGAATAAGCATGAAGCCTACATGAAGTTTTATGTGAACATCAATGTTATACGTCGTCCAATCATAAAGTTTTATACGATGAACTGTAAACAAACGTAATACTATACAAGGTAAGTTAATAAAACAACCGCTATCAAAAGTAATAAAGCTATTAATATTTTATATAAAATACGACCATTGTCGTACATACAGTATCCGACAAAGAAACACAAAGTTTCTAACGATACTTGCATTACAAGTACCTAGTGCATCGATGTTATCCTTCTCACACAGCTGACTTTTCAGTATGTTAGAGGGAGAAAGGTAGAAAAATTATGTGTGGAATAGGAAGTCTGTCACCTTCCATTTATAAAGCAAGCTGGGCGAGCACGTCCGAGGTATGGGCGTTGCAGTTTTGAGTCAGTTTTGTGGAACTGTAAAGACATTTAGCTTTCGTGTATTCTTGTATTTCCAATTGGATTTTGTGTCGTCTCGCATCATAAGTATCGAAAAATATATCGTGTTGTAAATATATGTGTAATTAGGTAAAGACGCCAGCACATCAAGCTACCCGAAGCAGTCAAATTTTCCCAATCAACTGAGAACCGTATGCATCAGCGATAAAGTTGAAAATCTATTAAGGAAATTTTTCATGAGCTGGCGTCTGCGCCTAATTGATCTTACTATCTGGGTCTCTTGAAAATTTTCACACTTATTTACAGTAGTATACTGTCAACATAAATAAATATTATGCAAACTGCATAATATCCATATACGTCAACACATTAAACCAGAAAAAACATGATTAATAGCTAACCATATGTAAATTTTGTTTCATTAACACTAAATCATTTTCACATGGTCATTTTGAACTTTATGAGTATTGAAATTAGGTCGTAATTATTTCGTAATTAACCCGTCGTAAAAGTTATGTTTTACTTCGGAATAGTAAAGATAATAAGCTCTCACCGTTCTTGAAACATAATATATTTTGTAGTTTAGCTCTTTAGTGTTAAAACCTTTCTGTCCAACTATAGTGAAATATAAGATATTTATATTTTATGACTGCCTCGTTGGTCTAGTAGTCGCATAGCCCAACTGCTGTGCACAGGGTCTCGAGTTCGATTTGTTCGGACCGAAATCGCTTTGTGGGTTTAAAGCAGCCTGCAGTCTGGAAGGTGGCGATTGATACACCCATGCATCGGAGAGCACGTAAATGTCGGTTCTGCGCCTGATCTCTCTCCGGTCGTCTCGGATTGCCATCCCATCCAACCATGAGAGTGAGGGAATAGAGAATGCACCTGTGTCTGCGCAAATGCCTGTGCTCTATATGTCCTGCGGAGCTGCGGCTGATCTCCTTAGAGAGAACGGCCGCCACGCCATCATATTTTATTAGATATTAACACGTCCTTATTAAATAACAAATGCTCCAATAAACATCGCGGATACAGCGCAAGAGACACTGAACAGCTTTCTTAGTACAATCCAGATAAATTCCCAGTGAAATCTTGTTACAATTTTAATGTAATATGCAAATCCTGATTATCTGCAGTATAAACAACATACATTGTATTAAATACAAAGATAATAAACAAACAAAATGTACGATAACGACCTCTCGACGCTCTCTATGATACGTAATGTAAGAATAATGAAGGAATGGAGTCGCATTTACATACTAAATTAATTTACGCGCATTTCATACTGATGAGGAACATTTAAGTCTTTGCATACTGGGATTAGGACTGTTGTAACTGTGAGAACGTTTAGAATTCACTTGCTGAACCATTGGGTTCAACCAATTTTCTATAATAGCCGAAAACAAACTTAGAACTTTACACCTTTTTTTTTTATTCTGTTGTACAGACTCCAGCACATCAAGCTACCCGAAACTGACAAATGATCCCAATCAACTTTAAATAATATGCTTCAACAAAGAAGTTGAAAATATATTAAGGAAATTTTACGGATTGTAGTAGCTTGATGTGCTGGCGTCGTTACATATGTGTATCTACCAAAATTATTGTATTTAAGTATTTGATTCATTTTGTATAATCTGAAATCTAACTGAAAGATATGGAGACTGTAATCTGTGCTTGTAACTATGCCTTTCAACAGCTTTCTTCTTTTAGAGCACAAAAAGGCTTGCTTACAAGAGATCTTGAAATCAGCCACACAACGGCTATTGCCTAACATAAAATATATCTTGGCAAGTCTTATTGGCTGATTGACTATGCAGTAGATAATTTCGGTCCCAAAATAATATAAATGTGCAGACAAAAACATCTTCACACTTTTGGCTAAAATACGTCATCCGCACTGTATGCAAATTCTCGTCACGTAAAAAATAATTATTGTCTATGGTACCTACCAATATAGTTGCCTATTCTTCTATAACTCTAGCTGACACTACCTCTTTAGTTCACAGACGAATATATATAATGATATCAAAATTATTATTGTGAATAAGGTACGGACGCCAGCAGGTCAAGTTACCCGAATCTGTCAAATTTTACCAATCGAATATTCACCTTCTGGTGTAGTGATAAGGTTGAAAATCTATTTAAAGAAATTTGACAGATTGAAGTAGGTTGATGTGCTGCCGTCTGTACGCATATGATAATGTTGGCAGATTTATTGTCGAAACAGCGGAGACTTTGTTTTAAAACGACCATAATGGCCTATTGTTATTCATCGACACCGCAGATTTGCGCGATGAATATAAAATAAGGGTTTCGAGAGGCGGATATCTAACAACAAACACATTACTAAGCAGATATTATTTAATATAAGAACATGCATAAACAAACAGCGTAAGGCAGTGGTCCGACCGTCCGCGATGAACGAGAAACGAACAAAATTAAAATCAACTAAACGAGTTGGCGATCACCGGGATGCAAGTGTGTAGATTCGATAGTTTTTTCGCTGGGCTATAAGCGGCGGTCGGTCGCTGTAGTAGTGAAAACCCTGAATGAAACCAGCTATTAAAGCTTCGGGAACAATCAGAAAAAAACTAATAATATTATACACCCGTTTCGTTTATTGTGTGTGTTTGTTTATTTCGCGTTTCTTGACAGCGAATATCGCCAATATTGAGTCGTTTTCTCGCTGGCGGTCGGACCACTTCCTAATAGTGCGTTTAAATCAAAACACAGAGGACTTCGTCATGATGGTTACCACAGACCGACCGAGCAGAGAGTTGCTTAACCTTACAATCAGTCGATCCATGCGGTTGTTACTTATAACTGCCGAGCATCTATATTTACAAGGGAAATAATTAACAAAATGCCACGATGTTTGGTCAAAATTTTGATATCAGAGATATCCACTTTGATACCATTTTCAAAATCGATCCATAATAACATTACCATACAACAATTATTAAAATTAAGTCAACTTAATCAACTTATAACTTGACAGAAATACCCACGAACACCATCTACCGCAAGAAGACAGAAACCACACAACAGCCAACAGCGGGAATATCGATGATACGGTATCTTGTAATATGCGACTTTATTGAATCACCAAGATGGCTTCTCCTGTCGAATTAAGCACAACATCTTGTACACGCGTCAATTTATCGAATAATACGTGTATGATGCCGCAATCGAGGGATGTAATGTGTTTGTACGCTCAATTTCTTGCGAAAAACGTGTTCAGAAAATATGTAACAGACCACTTTTATAATAATTTATATTGTTCTAGAATTAATCTTATTTCAGTTAGATAATATAGCAAATCAAAAAGGTTGATTGGTAAAAGGAGATCAATCTTAAGGACCTGTAATTATATGTTCGTAACATTATTGAGCAACCTGATTTGTTAGATACAATAAACATAAACTATACAAACACTAAAGGGAGCACTAGCCTATGTTCAAAAAGCGTGTCCAAACTTTAAAAGTTTTTATTAACATTTTTATAACTAGCAATATAGTAGCCCCATAGCTACTCCCAATAAGCACGTAAAAGGAATAACACACATAACTTCTTAGAACACTTAACTATGGCGTTGTAGAACCTCATAGAAATTCGATAGCAAAAAACCCAAAAAAGCTACAAAATCTCATGAAAATTGAACTTTACACCAATATAATAAAGTAGAAAATCGATTGACCGTGAAGTGTTAGTGAAGCAGTGAAATGGTGTATGAAGGGATCAATTACGAACAACACAGTTGCTGAGTGATACGGGCTTATTTACTGTTACCAGTTTAACTTGAGCCATAGTAACAGAAGGAGTCATTTAAATCTGCTGTAAAGGACACACTATTGTAAGACGCAATGCGATAGAGTAGTGTCAAGAAATAATGGATTTTAATGCGTGCTACAAGAATGCATGCTGGTGGAGTCTAAACATCGTTAGTTTTATACACTTTGAATGAAAGTATGCGCATTATATTGCAATAGAATGATGATAAGGAAACTGTGACAGTTAAGATAAATCTAATACTTAATTGATTACTTATATGCTTAAGTTAATGAGAGAGAAACAACGTGAGAGCCACTTATGTAAGGAAATGTCAGATTATACCTAACTAGCCAAGCAAAACTAATCAAACTAGAACTTGTGAGATTAATTACAGATTAAGAAAACAGATCAGCATCATGTTATCGCAGGAATTTGCTCCAGGGTTGAGTAGATATGTTGTATCCATCACTTTTTGGCATTTTTAAATCTTATTTAGACAACAAGCCTAATATTAGAGGTATTTGAATTTAAAAAAAAAGTTAAAAAAAATTGATAGGATGTCATCTGTGGATTGAACACAAATGTGTTAAAAATATGACTATAGATAACGTAGCATATAGCAAAACGCTAACATCTAAATAATCTTTAACAAAATAACATCCTTATTCCTAAGCAGTAGCGAGACGTAATTAATATCAATTCGTTCCATAGGGGTGACAAATTTGAGCAGCTGACGCCAACTTCAAATGTTGGCCCAACATTGATTGTGATTCAACCCAAAGTATGGATAGTGAAATACACTGTAGGAGTAAGCCAACACTGAGCCAATTTCAAACCTTTCTGCCACTTAGATTTTGAGGACCTTTGGAAGCCTATATATATATATATATATATTTATTCCTCCTGGCCGATTTCGGCCACAGCGACTTGGGTCTGCGCTTAATTTTGAGAGCTTCGCTGATGTGCTCTCCAGTGACTGACAAAGCCAATTTTTGCAGTGAATGTCAAGTCAGCACTCCTCCGATATAGGTGTATTGGATGGCCGCGGGTGGAAGCCTAATCTTATATTAATAAATAGTTTATTTAGTTATCAGTAGTATAAGTTGGGGCAGTACGAAAAGTAGCCTCATATGGAAAAAAATGGATGAGAAGCTCCATGGATATTAAAATAAGTTTTGTAAGGACTTTGCAGGGTCTGGATTCAAGTAGCCCTTTGGCAACCTGGAGGTCTGAACGCCCTCTGCCGGAGTCTTTACCCTAGAGTCGTGCGGTGTATGCCTCTGATTATAGAGCGGCAAGCCTCCGTCTACTACTTCGTCCACACGTTGGCCCAAATGTTGGCCTCAACGGCTTTACATAAAAATCCTCTACCCAGTGGAGATCAGCAGGGTCCTATAATCGTGTGAATTGTGCGCCCTCCATTTGACACATCCGTCTCGTAATAAACTGGCCGTAAACACCCTGACAGCGATGATGATGAAGTTTTTAGGGCTGACCAATGTTTAAAATAAAGACGTGAGAGAAATTTCGCTACGAAACTCTCATAATTTGTAACTTGTGATGGGAATGATGAAGAATAGGTTATACTAGCTTGTAATACGGAAATTTGAGTTTAGAAAAGTCTGGATCAAATATTCTCAATCCAACCAAACCCTGAATAAGCGGAGTTGAAAGATATTTCCTTCAGTAAGTAGTGTTTGATAGACCGAGAAGCATCGACGATGAATTTGTGCAATGTACGCACACTGTATCAAACTTTATCCTATACTAGCTGTTACCCGCGACGTCGTCCGCGTGGGTATTAGAATAAAGATTCACAGCTGCTCTCCGTAGTTGATAGCGTGATAATATGTAGCCTATATGTTGATCCGACCTCTTAGTTATATTCATGCTAAATTTGAAGTAAATCCATGCAGTATTTTTTGAGATTATCCCGGACACACATACAGACAAACAGACAAAAATTCTAAAAACGATATTTCTGGCTTCTATATCGATTGTAGATCACGCCCCAAGTATTATTTTTTTAAAAGATTCAATGTTCAGTTTTGACTTTCCTACGATTTTATTTTAAGTATAGATTATATTTTCCCAAGGCATACATACTTTACTTTTACTTACGTAACTAGTAAAAAAACAAATTTTGGGCCATGAGCGCTGAGCACAAAGGAAACTAAACAGATGAGGTAAAAATAATATTTGTCAATCTCCCTTATGTCCTCAAGAACAATAATGAAGAATGTCATTGTTCAATGTTTGAGTATGTGCCGAATACTTTTTGCATGACTGTATAACTTAAGTGACAATGTGTGACAAGTGAGCATAAGGTTTGAATCATCCGAGAAATGATTGGATTCTAAGTGAAAAGGGTTTTTCCTTGACCATCTTTAGTCAGACCTTTGTCAACCATAAAGTATGTCAGAGATTTTTTGTACCTGTATCTTCATTTCTCTTTAACCCAATGGTTGACTGTCCGCCAATGTATATTTTTGTACATGAAGTTTAAAGCTTGTATCTTTTTCATAAACATAAAAATGAATTGCTATTCCTTAGTCTCACTTAACCACGAGAACTCACTTTCGCATTTGTTTGTAATCATCAGTAAGGATTTTTTTCTTAGAAGCTCTCAAAAAAAAAATGTTTTTAGAATGTGACAACCCTTAAACAGATTCTAGTACAAACGGTATCCCTTCACGGTCACAAATGAGCGGCTGTCAGGGCTGACTCACGCGATTTGTCCGACAACGCTTGACCCAACATCCGGTGCCAGCAATTGACACATTTGTCAAGCTGTGTCCCAAGACGATTCGGGTTGCGCAGAACTATTATATTTTACTTTTTACAGAATTCTTTAAATGTTATCCAAAAACAACCCAAAGATAAATAAAATCTGACTTCCAAAACCAAAGTTAGACACGACGTTTGTCACATGTTTAAAGAAAAATTCGTAAGCAAAATTATTTTAAACACGTATCGAACGTCTGTCTAACTTTTTTGTAGTAAGGCCCTCATTGCTGAGACAAATTTTGCCACCGACTTAAACGTAGTGAGAACCTCTACCTTTTTTAAAATCAATTAAAAATAGTTTAAAATAGCTGTTTATACAAATTTATCGATTAGGGTACGTATTAATGATTTCTAATTATGATAATAACGTGTAAATATAAAACACGGCTGATGAGGTTGACCGGGTCACTGGTGAAATATTGAGTGTTTGCCTAATTGGAAACATGTGTATTCTAATATTTATTCATGTTTCTAATTAATTAGAAGACGTTTTGGATAGTAAAAGTATTGCGATATTATATTAGGACTATTTGGCTATAAACAGTTTTATGATTACTAAAATAAATATAAGCTTCTATTCGCTGATATGATGTATAATTTGCATACCTACCTTTAAAGACATTTCAGCAACGAAAATACCCTTGTGAGAAACGTCCTTGCGAAATAAAGCCTGCTAATGAGGAAACTTTTTGCCCCAACATCCAAAAAAAACAGCACAAAACATCTTTTTAGAAACCGAATCAAATTCAGCCTAGGCAAACCCAGTCTAGCTAGAAACACACCGGACGCGAAGTAGCCACAAAAACGATTACCACCTCAACGTACAATGACATAGGTTTTTGTTAATCGGACGAAGTGGTCCGATCATTTTTTTATATTCCGATTGGCTTGTGGTACTAAAAAAAAAGTCTACCGTCGAACGACATGCTCCAGTAAATAATAAAGCAATAATGACAAAAAAAATAACTTACCGATCAACAAAATTGTTTCTTGTCCCATTTTTAGTTTGTAAATGCAATTTTGGCTTGTTTTTCGTAATATTATACTGACCTGAAACAAATAGAAAAAATATACATATATTGAAATTGCTTGTTTAAAATATAATGAGTTCATTTACTGATCATAACATACATATTTCAGACTAGCTTCGGCCAGCGGTTTTGCCCGTGTCTCGGGGGAACTACTTCGAGTACCCGGATAAAAACTCTACTAGCCTATAGCTTTCCTCGATAAATGGGTAATCTAACACCGAAATATTTTTTTAAATCGGACCGGTAGTTTCTGAGATTAGCGCGTTCGAAGAAATAACAGAAAGACCAATGAACAAACAAACTTTTCAGTTTTATAATATTAGTATTGATTCTAAGTCTGTTGCAATCTCCAAAATGGTGAACGTAACTGATTTTAATTTAAATCCGTTGTTTTAACTTTCTTTTAACACTTCAAAGCTATTGAACAAATCTTGAAAGTATCAATCATATCTGAACGCGCTCAAATAACTTCGAACACAAACTCCGGGAGAAAATTCATTATCTCTTTCTACAGAACAAATTAATCGAAACGGAACTCCTGCTAAGACATAAAAGATGCAAATAAATTCACAATAATCACTATATGGGTTAGGAAGGCGGCATTTCCAGTACCACCAGTCCTACAGACTGCAGATCGGAACAGATTTACACAGATTAGAAAATTATTCACTGTTTTCCCTGCGCTACTGCTGTAAATAACATTCAAATATAACCGAGGAAAATACACTATGTTTTATTATGTAGTTCTAGATAGAGTTGAAACTAGTGGAATTTCATCTGGGCGTATATCAAGTGGCTCTCCAGCTGTTTCTATTACAATATGCAGTAGGCTGGTTTGAAGTCATCGGGGCAATTCCACTTTATGGTCACCCTGGATATTGCTCAGCATGTCGCCTCGCTTGAATTATAAATGTCACAGACATACAATCTGTTCTGCCGTTGAATTTCTCACAAAGGGAGGGTTTGGCTTGAATTATTTGCTTAGTTAAGAGATAAATTTTGCATGAATTGAAGACTGTCATTACATACCACAACTAATGACTAAATGAATCCGTAATATAAGCTTTTAGAAGTGCGCCGCGTGGAACAATGACTTTATGGTTTTAATCAAGATTAATTTCTATACAAGATATTGATAACTATAGTCGATTTCAGATATGTATAAGTATCTAGAAATCAATATTTTTATTATATGAGACGTTAAATTTAATAGTCTACATCATAATCAATTATATTAGACGACCAGATGACGTGGTGGTTAGTGAACCTGCCTGCCACGCTATAGGTCGCGGGTTAGATTCCCGCATAAGTCAAACATTTGTGTGCATGAACATGGGTGTTTGACTTAGTCTGGGTGTTTCTATGTATAAATTAAATGTATTTACAAAAGAAAAGTATATAAGTATGTTTATCAGTTGTCTAGTATCCATAGTACAAGCTCTGCTTAGTTTGGGACTAGATGACGTTGTGTGAATGTGTGAGGGATATTATATATTATTTAATAGAAATCCGAATCCACATAACAAGTGCAAGTAAGCGAAATAAATGTCTTAATTTAATGAGAATATCATCGATAAAAATCAATATACAATATCGAGAATGTCTCAACGTCAATTTCTGTCATCATCGTTTCGTATTTATACCAAAAAGTTGACAAATTGGACGATAACTCATATTAATATTATGTTAAAATATTAATAACGTAACAAAATACCGATATTAAGGTGGTAATTGGGTGCGGACACGCCATAACTTGATGGCAGAATACAACAACGTTAGCTGATAATATAAGAAAAAAAAAATAAGGAAGATGGCGATGGCTTTATAATTCCATTTTTTTTTGTGTAAAAGGTTTGATTTATTACTTTAAGGATTGTGTAGATATACAAATATGCTAAAAATAAACATGAAGGGTGTTTATTAGCATGGATTTTAACATAACAAACCGTCAAAAAATATATTAAAAGTTTGACATTTGTTCGATCACAACTGTCAAATTAACGCGGAATCATTGAATTAATACAGTAGTAAAAACATTTCTAACCTAACTTGGTTTTATTTATAGATATACAGTGATATTAACATATATTTACAAACTTAAAAAAACTCAAAGAAAATAAAAAAGGACAAATTAAAATACTGCACCAAAAAATTCATCCGCATCGCTGTCATTTCTAACCTAACTAATTTACATGTCTAACCTTACTTGAAAGCTATCACGTGACACGAAAATAACTGTGATATCACTTCGATATCCATGGTAATTACATCTACTTACATCAAAACACCAATAATACCATGTTTTTAATATCCTCAACACAAATTAAGGTCCTATAAATTAAAAGTCAGGTATACGATCCCACCTCATTAAAAATCTAAACATACATACGAAAGTATCGATTTCAAAATACGTAAATATAAATACGTAATCGAAAATAAATATGGGTGTTAAAACCTCAGACCACACTTGAAGTAACTTGAGTGTCGGGGTATGATGACAGCATAGACTAAGCCCGTGATTCGATCATTTGTCGATGGATTTGAATAACTGTTTTGTTCGTAGCGAATAATTGTTTTTGGTGGCAACTCAAATTTTTATATTTTTTTATAGAATAAAAAAACTTACGCCTCTATCGTTTTTAAAGTTATTTTAAACGACTTCCCAAAAAGGAGTTCTTTTGTTTTTCGCGCTCTTGTTTATCAGACGATTTTTTCAAATTTGAAATGGTCACATTGCCATTAAGATCTAGGATCTGATGATGAAAACCCTTAGAAATCCAGAGAAAGTCTCACCCACTCCCTCAAAAAACGACTTTTAAAAGCCCTATAAACATACTTTCATCTACATCGCTCTAGAAGTCGGTGACGAAATAAACACAGCTGCAACCTTAACAACACAGTATATCAAGACAGGAGAAATGCTCTAAGTTTGAATATTTAATAATATGCAAATATACATAAAGATATATGTGTGTGTGTGTGTGTTTGTTACTACTTCACGCTCAAACGCTTGAATGGATTTTAAATAAATTTGGCCGAAATATAGCTTATACATCAGAATAACATATAAACGTTAATGTTTCGTCTTATAAAGCAATAATAAAAAAATAACGCAGAAATATTTCTCTAGCAGGAAAAAAGTATAATATGAATATTACATGAGCTTATCAAGAAAATGATTCGCTTAATAAAATTTAATAGAAAAAAACACAAAATTATTATAAGATCCCAAAACGGACGGACCTTCCCTTGGCGGTACAAAAATGCAATAAACAAGAATATAATTATGATATTTTCCGGTCTGTTTACTGGGAATATATTTTTTACTCTGGCAACAATAAGCAGCGTATGACGCGCATATAAAACAAACTTCCCTTTGTCTATGGGTCACGCTACGCGGAACAGGTTCTTTATTAACTTCGCAGGGTAACTATACTCTTTGTCCACTGAATACACACGTATTAGCTAGTCTAGACGGAGCCTGGATAAATTACGATGGAATAATAAATTTAAATTCACCTCGAGGTCGCCTTTTGTAACGAACTTTAATATTAAATGGACCGTGACTGACAATCTTTTTGTCTTTTTCATCTTTATTTCGGAATATTTCAGATTTCTCTTTGCCACATTGTTAGTCTATCTTGCGTTGACCCTACCATACCATATCTCATGAATTCAATTTCCTGCTGGGCTAAAGTACCTACCTATTTGAGTTTTCCTTCGATATTCTATTACATGGGGGATGCAAAAAAGTGATTCTTTAGCTCTTTAACAGTTGGTACGTGAACTCTTCATCTAATATTTTACTAGAAAAAAAGATCACAATCCAACGCTTCAAATTACAGTCTGCACTCGGGTACGATTTCAATCGAACAGCGTCATACGACCATTGAACTAATCCTGGCAGCCGGTAAATCTGGCAACACGGTCGGTCCAACTACAGTTTTTTTTGCTAGTATCACAAGCCAGACTCCTGTTACACATTGATTTTTTAAATTTTCGCACAAAACCATTTTGTAGTGCAGTTTTTTTACGGCCGAAATTGAATCGGCGGTGACAAGGTACTTTTATTTTGATAAAAAAGCCGTGTTGCCTATTAATTTTGAGCGCACGTTTTCGAACGGTTTGAATGTAATAATTGTTTGCTTTTTCGTTATTCAGATTGTGTAAAATATTTTTGCTATTTTTACCATTAGTAACTAGTTTTTTTTATGAGCTGCTACTAAACTGTTGATGTTTCTCTCGAGTCAAAAAATAATGGAATAACGTTTGGAGCCCCAACCCGCATTTATAATATGCCAAAAATCAAATCAAGGGACCTCTCCAACAACACTAAACCGACTGATTAAACTTGCAACTCCTTTCAATCACACAAAAGTGTACCAACATAATGACATCAAATAAGCGTTCAACTTATGAAGTTAATAACAGTTGCGGTTAGTTCGGGCCCAGAATAACTAACAGTCGGCCCACAGTTGGTAACTTCGGACCCCTTGACCGTACTCACATGTAAATAGTTTCTTTGGAACTACAGCCATTTGAGTATATAAAGGGAACGCGGTGAGCACATAAATCGAACAGAACAGCTTTTAGAGAACAACACTAGATCGTAGGGAGGAAATTATGACATCAAGTGCGTACGAGTCGTTTGAGTTGTGGGACTCGCAATCATTTTAAGGAGTTCTTTTTTCGAAATTATCTGTGTACCCGTCGCGACTGATTCAGTTGACGAAAAACTTAACAAGTTCTATAAAAAGTTTGTGAAGGAAAAAATGGATTGTTGGTATTTGCATTCTCGCCCAATTATTTCTGCACGTGTAATACAAACATTTTTAAAAGTGTTATTAACTTCTTAAATGCTATGAAAGTATTAATACCTGTAACTCCAACAATAGACTTCTAAAATAAGTATTTTGCCACCAATTTTTTCTATACCGCAAAAAAAAACATGCAAATTCGTGACTAGCATCCAACAAAAATGGCAACAGATCGTTAGAATTGTATCAGCATCACCGTCAACATTCCCATCATTGTACAGTATTGCGTCACGGCAGCAGCGGACCACACCAGTGGCTGCGCGTGAGTTGATCAATCATTCCGATCGAACACCCGATAGTGCCGTTCAAACTTCGAACGCTACTCGTGAAGTTAACTATAAATCTCATGAGGTGCTTCTGCAATTACACTGTTATTCGTGACTTTAATATCTACTTTCAAATTAGAAGGTCATTTGTTATCACGCTTTACATTCTGTTCGATAGTTTTTGTTCTTGTTTTATCTCAATAAATGCGCCTCGTTGAACTATATTGATGACTAAGAAATGAGCCATGTGGAAGCCAATCCATGTGACAAAGATTAGAGAACTATGTCTTCGAACTACTCTACGCAACCAGATAAAAAGTAGCCTTTAGCCACCTTTAGCGTTCCTCGATATATGGGCTGTCAAACACTAGCAGAGAGCTTTTCCAATAGCATAGAATAGGTCAGAATTTTTTATCAAATAAAGCTTTTTGAAAAAAATTAAATTGAATTTAAAATATGTAAGTCTGCAGATATTCGTCTCTGTTTCCATGTTTCTGTTTGTTCCTTTAGATTAGGTTTTGTTTTAAGTAATTATTTCTTTTTTCTATCACGAATACGGTTACATCTAGCACTTAGTTTTACAAAATCTAAAATTATATAAATTTACACGTGGAAGCTTGTAATTAGCATAATGTATTTTGTTATTTATAGATGTAATTAGTCTGAAAGCTTTCTATAAAATAAATAAATAAAAGGTTAACGTGTAGTAGTTCTTGAGATTATCGCGCTAAAGCAAAGAATGAAACTCATCAGCGTTATGATGACATACCATGACTAAGGATCAGGGTACTTTGTACAATATTGTGTTATCAAGTTTTTTATTAATTTCGTGCTATAATCCTCCTTCTGTAAAGAAAAGTTACGGGACGGGACGTTAAGACGTAGAGGTAAGTTTGTCCTGGAATAGCACTATTGGCGATTCATTCTTAGAACTTACTGAAGTAAGTGAAATCGAGGTTCACTGATAATTCGCACGAGGGCGGACAATAATTTAACAATTGTGGGCGTTTACAGTCTCAATACACTTAAGTTCTCAAATCTGATGATATTTCGCAGCATTCGGATTTAGGACCTCTAAATCTTTATTTATTAACCACACTTCAAATTTAATTGGAACTTTATCCTCAACATCTGTTTGCTAATATCGCTAGCTTTTTCTGCTGGATATGTCTGCTATACTTTTCTTTACATCAAAAATAACTAGCTATGAGGACATCAGTGTTATATCTTCTATCTTTACCTACATTTTCAACACAAAACGCCACATATCTGCTGTGCTATCTGTATGCTATTTTAAGCTTAATTAAACAGACACACTCAAAGGAATCAAGATTGTATCATAAACCTACTTCCCAAATCTGATAGAAGACGTGTTTCCTTCGTTTCCTCAACCTCCTGAATGACCTCGCGTTATAAGATCCATTTATCCAGTACCTTTCCCAGATTTCAATACATATCCATACTTTTCTCGTATTCGCATTTGTTGGTAATAATAGTAGCAAAATAATAGTAGGTCTGAGTTATGGTTATTCCTATAAGAATTTTAATATCTCCTCAATAAACTCAAGGCCATCAAGCTCAGCAGTTTCAGGTCACACAAACATCATATTTTCCAAGAAGCTAATTGATATAATAACAAGAGTAGTAAAGATAGGTTCAGGAGCAAATCTAGACCACGCTAAATGATGTTGTAGGCAGACTAATGTTTCTTTTACGACTCAGAGCATATCAATTAAGGATTTATTATGACCACAAATGGATTCTCAAAGTGAATTTTTATACGTAAGCTCGTAATAGTTTCTGGAGACATAAAATATTGAAGACTTATCCTGTTTTAATCTATGATTATAGTATCATATATTATAAAGCTATATAGTTTCTTTCTTTGCTTGAACGCGCTTGTCTTGGGAACTAATGCTTCGATTTAAAAACTCTTTCAGTGTTAATACATATAGCCCTTTGACCAAAGAAAGCTATAGGATACTTTTTTCCGGATGCTGAAGTAGCTCCTACGGGATGTGGATGAAACTGCTGGCAGAAGCTATTAATTATTATAATAGAAGAAAGAGGACATTTCATTACAATACAATATTAAGGACCAGTTTCATAGGTTGCTGATAAGTTCCAGATATTTATCTGGCAGATAATTTCATACAAATTCTGTTCCATTTTTGAGTTTATCTGGTAGATAGTGGCTATCCCTAACCTGTGAAACTGGCCCTAAAGGTTTTGTTTTTAATCAAACACCATAAATCAGAAAGTAGCGAATAAAGTGTTGTTACGACTTATAAAACATACTCCGACACTTACAATCGCCATTAATTAAATAAAAACAGCATGTATTAGATGTTAATCGTTCGAGAAAGTTGTAAGTGTCAAGCGAAGGAAGCTGGTTGAAATCAGCCGGACAGAACTTATAGACAGCGTTCTTTGCGAGAATCACTACCTTCCGAAGTTAAAACGGCGTAACGTCATATTCGTTCAAATAGCACTTACAACCTTTTGCGTATGATAGTGGAAACACGAGGAGCTAGTAACTGATTCGCTTACCGCAAGTTCAGAAGTAGCGTCATTTCATTATTTATTTATAGGTACCCCGCTTGGACACGTGTTCGCTTAACAGCCTTGAATGTAACTTTCGGGTTAAAAGGTTGCATGTCTGATTGAATGCAAATTCTAAGTGGTGAGAAAATCATTTTAACGACTGGTATTCAAAGAAATAACAAAACAATCAAACGACGACCAAATGGCGTGGTGGTTAGTGAACCTGCCTGCCACGCTATAGGTCGCGGGTTTGATTCCCGCATACGCCAAACATTTGTGTGCATGAACATGGGTGCTTGACTTAGTCTGGGTGTTTCTATGTATAATATGTATGTATTTACAAAAGAAGTATATAAGTATGTTTATCAGTTGTCTAGTACGCATAGTACAAGCTCTGCTTAGTTTGGGACTAGATGACATTGTGTGTATGTGTGTGAAATATTATATTATTATTAATCAGATTGATATTTGAATTTGAGCGCTCATTGATACTAAAGAAAATGGTCCAACTGCCAAAATTATTACAAATGATACTAACGCCAACTCAACTGATATGAACAAGACATATGATCTATCACAGTTGAGTACCACTGACAGCTCATGTATCGCTATTTTATTGAAAGTTAATTGATGTATGCGGGCTGTGGAAATGTGCCACGGCTTCTACAATAAACAGTTTATAACCCAGTTTGGCCCACATACTTCTTCACAATCGCGGTTAGAACTTATACGGGTGGAAAGTTACTGAATAGAAGAAAATTCTATTTCTGTAACACTTCGAACGTTCTAGATAAAGTTTTCTGGCAAAACGAAAAATTCTGGTTTATTTTGTTCGCGGCTAGTTTTTTGTGCCTAGAAGACAACAATATAGCTAGCAGTATATCATATGTATTGTGAGGAAGAGAAAATTAACGATTGCTTTATGTTAATATAGTAAGATCTGGATCACGGATCTTGGAAGGATTTTTTTATTATTATTTTATTTATAATGGGATCACTCTTGATCCCAATCCAGCTCGGAGGGCACGGATAGAATCTATGGAGGTAAGCTTACCCAGAAAAAGCCTATTCACTCTTGCCTTAAAGAGTCTTTATTATTGAATACTAAATTAAACATTGGAGCAACTCCAACTGGTATTGATTATATAAACATATATTTTTTTGGTAATAATGTGAGCAAAAATATTGCGTCCATTGCATGCCTTGAGTTTATCGCTCACGTTTACATAAACGCAATACCCTTTATTAATGTTCTTCTTTATATAATTTTCTCTATCGCGAACCTTATTTACTATTAGTTTTAATAAGTATATATCTGCCTAATTTCTTTTTGTACTTAATATCAAAATACGCCATTATTTCAATCAACACATCTGGTACTGAAATCACAAAGGAAGTTTGTCAAAAGTTAAAAACTTTAAACTTAGTACTTCGGTTTTTATCGCCTGCGCAACTCATAAAACTTGGGGAACTTTAAGTGGGGGCTCAGAAGTGAGTTACCTACTGCTTTCCTACTTCTAATAATAGCCCTGAACCGACAAAGTGGAAGGCTGATCTTATATCCCATGGCCGACAAGTAATTGAAGCAAAACAAAACATGCTTTAATCGAAATTTTTAGTTTTGTAATAAATTTTGTCGTTCCCCTTGGCTGCCTTTTTAGGGGGGATATATAATCCCAATTTAAAGCAGAAGTCCTAAAATAATGTTTACTGATGATACTGAGAGAAAACTGATTAAAAAAACAAACAGCCAATCTATTCATGGACCAAAAAACAATAAAAAAGCTGTGAACCATAAAATATTAACTAGCGACAATCTCCGCACAATAATCGCGTTCAATTCTCACAGTATCAAGTAACAAACGGACAGGAGACACAAAAATACATAATTCATGACACATTATAAGTGCACCTAGAGACGGCCGCAAAAACGCCGCCGCGCGAATGCTAACACCATTTTGGTAAAGCTCTCTCGATAATGCGAGACGCGGAAGCGAATAGGCTATGGACTTAGACCATTTAACCTACAGGACATGCCATTGCCGTGCCTTCCTCTCTGCCAAAGGTTCCTGCCGTTGCTGCCGTTCATATGAAGTATTTTGTGTGAAGCTTATGCTTGCTTGACAATTTTGACGATGTGATCGAAAATACACAACATTATATTGTTCAAAAATAATGTTATATAAATTGTATATTCTGAATAACGGCGCGAGTTTCACATTTACACATCTTAGTTTATATTGTTTGAACAGATATAATGTGTTAGTGTTTGTACCAAATAAATAAAAGTGATAAATGATAGCTCACTTTACTCGTTGCGTTGCCTCGCCCCTACTCGTAATTTGACAGAATTTTTAGCGTACAGATTTGTGCTCTAGGCGGTTCCAGTTGGTAAAATGGTCTAAGTATAGACGCGCGCACGCCACCTAGGTGCCTCTGAACATTGCTCGTAAAAGCCTTATTTATTATAGAAACTTGTGTTGAAGTACTGTTATACTGTTGAAGCATAGGACGTGACAAGCATTATAATAGCTGTAATGGCTGCAGCGACATTCTCTATTGCCGCTTATGATGTAAGTTTTATTTTAATCAAGAAAACTGTTTCTTGGCTAATTAAATTCACTCGAGAATCCGAAGAAATTATGTCAATTTTAACTACAAAGATAAGTAGAAGTTCAGCTTATAATCCAGCTGATAATGCGCGTGATTGTTCAGGTTGAAATTCATAAAGTTAGTTATTATTAAACCTATCCGGAACATGCGGATAGTTATCTGATCGCCAATGCCTACATCATAGAGAAGTAACATAGCGTACTTAATGCCATAATACAGTCCTCTATCCGAGTTCAGGCACGGCATCACAAAGCGGCAAGCAATCAAACTGCACTGCACACAGCGCTGGAGCAACAGTACGTAATGATCTCGGTTCATCTGGCTTCAATCACGTTCAATTCACAAGTCGTACGGTCCCAATCCCATTCAATAGCGATAGCGGTGCACCTCAGTTCAACTACGTACGCTCTTGATTGATGTTTTCATTCAGCTTTTTCACTCACAATTTTATTTGTACAGCATATACAGCATGTGGAAGGCCTGGGGATTTTTTAGCATCGTTGCGAAATTGGGTCTAATAAATGTCATGTAATGCTTGAGCTAAGAAGAACGACATTTACTTTTTAGCTTTAATTTCCACTTTTTAAAGTGCATCTGGCTTCGCTTAAACTTACTTTTCTTATGCTCCAACTTGGCTTGAAATCGAGCCGGTCAGCGTGAAATTCGCAAGCCTTTTCCCGATCATGTCAAGTCTCATTTTGTTGCCAGATACCGTTCTGTTGCCAACTCGAGCATAGATCGAAGACCACCCAACTTTAAAATCAGTACTTTAAAAGAGGTTTTGCGTTCACATGCTGGCACAAAAGAAATTAGAAAATTCTGTCAACACCGCATCGGAGCTAAGTGGAACACGAGCAACCCTCGTTCCGAACTCAAGTCCCCATAGTATCTCGTTGTTAGCGATACACAAAATATCTTCCCTTTTATACGAGGGAACGCCATCAGCACACATATTAACATGTGAGGTACAGTCGTAAATTTTTATATGAACGGGTAACACGTCACCGCAATGACGTGTTACGTGTACGATCGCGAGGATAGCGACGCATGTTGCCAGATCCGTTATTTTTACGTAAAGGGGGAAAATTGCGTGACGGAGTTGCAAACGAGACACTGTTTTCGCACAAACAATGCACGCACGATTTGAAATATCTGTTTTGTATACATCATACCCGTAATATGCGTGATAACGCTGTCATGAAGGGGATTTGCGCCGTGTTTTATTTAATGTTCCCTTTAGTAGGTCAAATCTCAGAGGTGGAATCTTTGTATAAATGTTAGCGTTTATTAGAGCCACATTAGTAGCTTAACCTTTTTCACTCTTGGACACTTTTCATCTCGCTTGTTAGTGAAGCCATACGAAAAATATTTTTGAATGCTGCTTATTAAATCGTTGTAAATTTTCATAAAATAACAAAAGCAGCAGCCGATACGTATGTAATAAATCATCAATTAATTACACTTCGCACATTATCATTACAGTGTTAACAAGCGTGAACCGTTACCTTAAAGATAAAGTTTCGAAAACCATATCAATAACAATTTACGCATTAACACTTAAAGTTCCCACTACATTCCACTTACCGATAAGTACTCTACAGAAAAATCTTTTAAATTCTTGAAAAAGTCCGTCTTAACATGGGTTAACTAGGCATCTGACCTACGTACGAGTTTATACCTTAGCCTCATAAATATAAAAGTGAAATTGGAATGATACTAAAGGTTACTTTAAACAGAATTGTATGGTTGAGGGAAATTAATACCGTGGGACATTGAGTCGACATAAATCATTGACAACTAGCCTGTAATGGGGCATCGACAACTTACCATTATATTCGTTGAAGTTTCATTATCACTTTATATTATATTAACCATTAATTTTTCAACACAAAGAAGTTATTAACGACATAAATATTCTTACAAAATTAATGTTTAAAGTTATTCATTGAATTTAACGCTCGAAAATACCAGATTCGGATACGCCGTCTCATTATCTTGCTATATTACTGGGGGTCACAAACCTTTAGAAAATGCCGACAAACTGAACAAAACAGGGTAAAGAAGGGTATGAACGACGCGCGATGTTTTATAATCAAAAGGAATCCCACTAAACACAAGCATATCGGAGAAAATGCTAAGAAAATGCTTATATTTCAAAACCTTAGAAATGTCATTCGTATTCAAGCGCTTAAAAAAGTAGGGCCCAAATATTTTGATGGACAACTACTATTTTCATAATTATAGCTGTCATCGTGTCTACAGCGTCTTCAGCTGTCTTTGTGTCTTCAACATAAATTACATCATTAATAGTAATAGCAGACTATCAGACTGTCTTTCAGACATTATCTATGACTTTGCTCGTGTCAAAACTTACATAAGCGTCTACCACTAAAAAGCTTATTGGTATTTTTGACAAAGAAGTTTTCTGATAATTACTAACTTCATTTAAAACAATACTTTCTCGAGCATATTCATTAAACTCTAGACGTGCTATTGTTAAACATAATTAAGTTTTTGCTTTCGCGTCAAGAGAGATTAGACATGTCAAATTTCTTATCTCACTCTGATAAGGCGACGCGACGTGTACGCCTGAACTGGGGCATAAGAACACTAACATTAGAATTCCTGACTAAATAATGGTAAAATGCATTAGAAAGTTAGAATAGGATACGTATAAGTTATTAGGTTAGGCACCTATTAACTTAGTTCATACTCTATCTTGCTCAAAGATATGTATGTAATGGTGAACGTGATTTTCGGTGTCACTTGCATCTTAACATTGCTTCAGCGAACGTCATCAACAAGTTTTTGATGTTTTAAACACCATCCAATTCATATCCAGATAAAAAAGAACTTAAAAATATAGCTTACACGTCCTATAACATCAAGCAGGACACAAAATCTCATTTACAAAGCAACACAATAAATGGGGACCTAAAAACAAAAACAAGCTTAACAATTTGTACCATTTAATTTAACATTTTCAAGTTGTTGTTAACTAGCCCCCGATAGAACGACTACAATGTAAGCCTATAAACTAGGTCGAAACTGAACTAGATTTTCCGCTAGGCAATATTTTTTAACACGACACTGACACGGAAAAGCTCTGCGTGCGCGCATGCCATGACCGCAGGTTAAGGCAAGGGTACATTACAGAACAATATTTGATAATCTAAGACCGATTCGTGATTTAGTTTATATGAATCAGATAATTGGTCATGCATGCATTAATCTAGATAGCACTCTCAGTCAGTGCCGTGGATCGGGAACCTTGCAATTTTCCTTCGACACTTTTCAATAATCGTAGTACTCCTTGTAGTAAAGCCATAACGAAGATCGAATGAACTTTTTCAGTCCAGTTGGACATAAACCTAAACTGAGTTGCAGACTAAAAAATACCACCAAGAATAATCTATCTGTATCCTTACGCGCATGAATCCAGGATCTAACGTCCAGGCCACTAGAGCAATGCAAGGCAGTAATTTGCTTCTTGAATTTTATGTTATTGTACACTTTGCTCGCAGCTCCGTTGCAACAGTAAATTGTTGAACACGCAAGTTCTCTCGGGAACATAAACTAATTGAACGGGGAACATCATTAAGATGTTACTGCTGGTCTTTTTATGGAGACAGATCAAATATACTGCCAGAATTGATGCTTTAAACATAATGTATGATGAAATGGCTAGGTCTTTGAAGAGTTAAATAAAATTGTGTTCATATTCAGTACTGTTTTCCTTAGTTGAAACCTCTTGACCTTAATTGTAGGTTTTGTAAGTATCCATCTTCAATCGCCGACGCTCAGACTATTACCAGTGAAGCCCGCAGACAAACAGTTGGTATTTGTACAAGATTAAAACAATACAATTAAAACAACTATGTCATAAATATCATACGTAAGCTGTGAGCTACATTCATGCACTTGTCCAAATAAGTGTACACAGACGGACTGACGTCACTCGATATTCTGTTCCTCAACGTTTGTTGTCACAATATTTTCGTCGCTGTCTTACTTTCTGTTAACAATGCCTAACTAAATCGAAAGTTAAGAATTTGGATTAAGTTGTTGCCGGCAGAAAGCGATCAATCGCTCTGTGTCAAGACCGTTAACAGACTTCTTGAGATTAGATTAAAAGTTTGTAAGTAATGCGAAGAGTTGTGGCCTGAAAGTGTTCGCGGATCTATCGGAGTGCCCAGACGTCGTCTTACCATTTTTGGAAGCGCTCGACTCAACTGTCACGAGCTCGCCATTCTTCGCAGAACTGAAGGGTTGATATGTACTCTTAAAACGAAAAAGTGATCCCTCTATTCGATTCCGAGAACGCTCAGAAACTTTTTAAAACAGGTTTTGTAATTACGGTGAAAGATATGAAAGCGCGATATTGGCTAAAACCAGAAATTACAGCAAGTCTTCCGAATGAACGCACTGAGATATCTACATAATCTTCACATTAGTAGTCCACGCTTTGTTCAACGTCCTACTAAAATATCTTCAACAGAATAAAGCCTAGGAGGCGGAAAATAAGCTTTTTGGAGCTAACAATGAACTACAGAGAGAGTTATTCGGGTTAAGTCCGTGTAATTAATTTTGCATACTGTGAATAAACATGTTCTGTGAACCTCCGTAAGTGCCTGGATTCAGATGAATTTTGACATAACAGAGGCAATCTTGACCAACAATCGTTCATTGATAAGATAAAATGTCATCATAAATGAAAATTAGGCTTCAAGTGGGCGAATAACCTACCATGGCATGCATATATTGCACACTTATGATTTCAATGAATCCTCAAATCAAGGTCTTAAAAGCACGTAGCATGCAACTTGCCGAAGAATAAAAAAAAGCTAAAATTAAACTTTCATACAAGACATGAGAGCAGATTTTTAAAAACACTTTTTAAATATAATTAGCGCCGCTAATTGCAAAAACAGCGAACTTTCGGAAAGATACTCGTATAAGAACGAATCAAACTAAATGAAGTAAACGCAGGTGTCAGCAGATAGGAATCGTGTCACAGAAGTACCGGTGGACACGCAATGTGCAAAACGTAAAATGGCCGCCCTGACAGATGGAATTGATTTCGACAACAGTAATTACGTGCTAACAGAAGCATTGTCGGAAGTTACAAGAACAGGTGAACTCAATAATTGAACTGACGACGTACTTAATGAATCAGTTCTTAAAATTTAAGGGAGGGTGGCATCATGTAACTATAAACAATAACAAGACGTCAAATCGCTGATTTGACGTTTCGGCGGCAATTTGACAGCTGGTGGTAACATGTTGTAACCAATTCTAAGAAATTTTATGTAATAAACGTCACTGCAATCATCATTATCATTAGGTCTATTACCATCTGGTTTATGATTACTTTTATTTTTATTATTAGTTCTCTGAATTCCACGGCAACATTTCCACCTGATGTAACATTAAAACTTTTCAGCACAAACAATTCTAATGAGAATCCGATCACGAAAGTGCTTCATCGGCTAGACTTATAAAATCCAAACCATTTCCATAAATTAATTTAAAAACCGGTAAAACCACAAACAAATACCAGCGTTGCAGTAATTAAACGAGCCTTCACAACTCCGATGTGCCACATACAAATGCGCCAACAGCTAGACGCAGGTGTCAGAAGATACCGATCGTGTCAAACAAGTACCGGTGCCTGCAAGATGCTGAAGATAATGTTGTCGCCCATTAATAAGATGTCGCGTGAGGAACGAGCACGCACTTCGTATTGAGGATGTGATGAAGGGATATGGCTTGAAAGACTTGAAATAGGTGTTAAGGCGGATCTCGAACTACCTTGAGCTACGCTCTGAGGCTACGTTAATCGAAGTACTTCACACAGCAATGGCCCTACTAGTACCTACATCGTTCTGCGCACAACGGTGGTGACGCTTGCATCTGTACAACTTCCATAGGTTTTTGCGGACCAAACCTTTATTACGTTTCGCATCGCATCGTCGTGTCTCCTTCCATCATAAAATAACAACTTTTTAAGATTTGTGGTCTACTCCACTCCCATCTAGCTAGATATATATATAAGATAAAAGGGGTCCGCTTCGATTATTATAACGTTATCAGTAAATATAACCAATGAATATCGAATCAATAAACACGCAGAAATGTCATGTATTCATATTTCAATAAATCAAGTAATAACTAAAAAAGACCGTTGCAGCCTTGTTGCAGCTCAAATAAAATCATAATAGCACTTTAATCGAATTGAACCTAACATTCTTGCATAGAACAGTTTGACAAAAGAGGATTTAATACTTTTTTTCATTACAAAACAGGTTTGAAATATATTGCATTGCGTATTGTTACAATGAACCCTGTGCAATGTTTAAGGACCATATTGGCTTAAGACACATCGGTTGACCGACTGAACGGCATGAGAACCACAAACATACTAATCCTACAGCAAATATTGTGCCTCAACCATTGTTTGAAAGTGAACGCGTGCTGATTTTTTTTCGTCGTTTTACTATTTCCAAAAAATTTTTTTTTACTACACAAAAGAGTTCCCAGACATTAAAAAAAAAATTCGATTGTTGTCTACGCTTTTTTGTTGCGCTAAAAACTTTTTTTTTATTCGGGTTAGGCACCATTGTTTGATGCTATCTATATTGGGATTAAAAGTCTTTAGCCATTTGTTTTATACAACAAAAGCTTTTATTTTATGATTTGATACAGTATCTGTAACAACAGAATTATAATCCTCAGTCTTAACGAAGTTCTCTTAGACATCAATCTGACTAAGTAACTGAATAAGACCCTATTCACTATTTTTACAAAATTATCTTGTTAAAAGAATCTTGTCTTAAAACTCATTAGCTTAATTAGTGTTAAAACAACGGATAACTTCAATTAGTGCTGTTCTTAATGACTTGAGTGAAAACCTTTACGATCTTCACGTCTGAGTCCTAGATGAACTGAGATGTTAAAAAGATCTTTGTGAGGTTAAGAACCGTTAAGTAACCATTTGATTCCCCAGATTTTTATAAATAAATGTGTTAGAAAATAGGAAGAATTAATTCTTACCATCCTTCTCTTCTCTCCTTCATTTCCGTATTGAAAGGTAAGGTCGTGACGTCATAAAATATTTGTATCCTGTCGAAAATTTGACAATGATCCGGATTTTAACCCTGCGCCAGTTTAGACAGCAATTTTATTTTCGCCAAAACCATAATCCTTGACAGGTTTTAACAAGGCCCCTAATCTCTTACGAAAAGCCAATCCTTGGGGCTTAAAATGTCGAGAACTTGTCAATTATCCAGTCGATATTTGACGTCCATATTGGTTCGCAGGATGGGTCTTGCCAACTACAAATAAGTGAGGTTTCGCTCATATTTTCCGAGCCGGTTTCATTAGGGTGACCACTTAACATATGTTCAAGTTAAAGTACATGCCATAAACGTGAATTGGTGTCGCTTGCAACTTTGCTTTACATGTTGTAAGCACACATTCTAACGAGTTTTTTTGTTGTCAAACATTTTATTGATATTTTACGTTTAATTAAGACGAGTAGAGGTTTACTTTCCTTTTAAATGTTCCAGTGTGTCTATCTTACTTATAAGCTTTCTCTATAATGAAAGCAAATCCTGATTGAAACTGATATTGCTTAGATATTTCTGTTACAATCGAGTACCTATTAATGTTAAAGATCTCTGATTTCCTCAGATATTAGTTTCAATGAAGCAGCCTTACGTTTAAAAGGCAAACAATATATTTCGATACTATACATCTTGTCTGGAAACTAGCATCAAGCAAAAACCTTTAATTTTCTTCTACGTTGCAGTAATGGAAGAAATTGTCGTAAAATACAAAACATTTGCAAAGAGGGGAGGAAAATATTCGGAATAAAAACCGCAGCCATAGTTGAGTGGATCAAGAGGAAATAGCCTGCGACGGGCAGTCGTCGCTGAGGACCGTATAACTCAGACCAGAGCACATTTGCTCTTATTAGTGTTGGGCAACATCTATACGATGTCGATAAATTGATCTGACTGCACGTACCATTTCCTCGTAAACTACTAGGTTTTGTCAACGCTTGACATTATTTCAGTTGGATTTTATGGCACGTCTAGTTAAATAAAATTTAAGAATACTAATTCCAGTTTCAATAAACTAGACAAAAGGAGATTTTATTATCTCGTAGCTATAAAACAGCTGCTGATACTTAATTAAAAGTGGGACACTTCAACGAAAGCACCTATTTAGTTCTAATTGCTTTTAATACAATACTAAATTTGAGCGTTACGAAACCAATATCAAGCGAATAACACGAACAAGTTGAGCTTTAGAGATATCTCAAACAATTAACATAACACTACCTGGTACCTACACCTGCCCTTGTTCATATTAATTAAATTTCATTCGCACGAATTTGAAATGCTCGCGTGTTCGTTCAATTCTAATTACACGAATTCACATGGGGAGTCCCGAAAATCGATACGCAGGTGCGGTCAGCACTAGACGGCATGGCGCCAGTAATTCAATCCGGTCAAGAAGGGAAAACGCTTATTGCTGAGCCCTTACATACATTACACTTCTCACTCGATTCGGCCGAGTTGTATCGCCCATAGCTCGCCTGACGACATCCCCTTCAGTCATAAATTCTCTTCCTGTGCAAAAGTACCCAGCCTAATTAAGTTGGGATACTTCTGAATATTTCAAACGCGCTACCGGGAGTTGAGTACTATTGCCCCTTTGAAGGTTATCACCAACTATAATTACACGGTAATATTTCAAAAGGCTCGGAATTCTGAGTAACTCTTGAGGGTAAGAAGGCCTAGAACTATAGATCCGTGTTTTAAGGGGTCGTGTACAGTTGCGCCAAACTTTCCAGACTTTGTAGGAGGCGTTATTATCTCTTGGGGCTTAAGTGAGCGTAAATTTTTGATAGGCTCTAACTAGATAGGCTGACAATATTTGGGGATTATGCGTCCTGAATAATATTGTTACCTTATAGAAAGTTTCAAACTGAGAATTATAAAAAAAGCATAAGTAACACCCAATCGGTTGAAAATATTTTTTGTGTCACATTTTACAAATACGCAAACGCAACACAGCGTGTATGACCCAAAAACTAAAACTTCAATATTCGATCTTCGCTATCCATGATAGAAATACTAGAAACAATGTACAGACAGACAAATAAGTACATGATCATGCTCCTTTTCAACAAAGTGTCGCGAGGTGAACGTACGACAGCCGCAAACGGCTCCCTGAGCATTTCTCGTGACGTTTCCGCTTCCTGCGACCAATCGATAACAATATCTTAGAGTGTGAAGTGTTTCACTACCGAGTGACAACTAGACCTACACATTTTTCATTGACATGTCTCTCTTTACAAATTTCGTAACCAATGCAAACATTGGACAAACATAATTAAGTTTTGATGAAAAAATTATGAAGTGAATATACTGACATAAAACATCAATGCGAAAACCTCAAAACCCTCATATTTTTAACTATATTAGTCGTGAAACTCTAAGCAAACCAGCCATTTAAAGTGCAATTTTGTTACTTCAGGCCCAGGTGGCATAAAATACCTTTTACAACTCCTTTACAATTTACATCTGACAGACCCGTTAGTCGAGCATACATATTACATTAGTAAGCACCCATAAACCACTCGGGCTGTTTCTCGCCATAGTTTAAATTCTGTACTATTCTATACACCATTGTCAATGTTAAGAGCCTATAAACTGAACGGCTATAGTGCTGAATGTCAAGCTAAAGGTCGCGAGCCGCGGTTCAAGCACATTCGGCGAGGCTAGAATGGATATCGGGGACGCAAGATTGGCTACACCATTTCAGCCTTTTCATATCGTTTGTGTTACATGAATAAGAAAATATTTGTTCCTAACCTAGTTTTCGTAAATATGAATGCGAATTAGATGCGAGGTTGTTACAAAGAGGGAAATATTATTTGTAAAGATCTTCTTTCCCTAAATTACATGGGAATTTTTAAAGAAAACTGAGGAGTATGTAGGATATGATACGGAAAATGGGTTTATCGAAATGAATGTGTGAAAGCATAGCATTCAGAAACTGGCAAAAGAATTATGACAGGTTATTTGATCCCTAACCCTATTCCAAGAACTTGTATTAAATTCAGAAATGGGATAATACATTTTCGACTGATCGTGGGTGAGTCGAAATCAAGAAAAACGTTCTTCTAAAACGTTTATGTGAAGTGGTGCTCTCAACATTTTGTCGTACAACGCGTGGCGCGCGCATTAGGCCGTACCCTTGTGACGTGTGAGCGAGCCCGAAACGTATAAAAGGTTTTCAACATCTGCTCCCCCTACAATATTAAAAGTTGTTCAAAGTGCGAGTTTATAAAAAACGTCGTCTGGCGGCAAATATGACGGTGTTGAATCTATGAATGTGTATTGAACGAGTAATACGCACTCTTTGCTTGCGAGCAATAATCCTTGTATAAGATATAGCCATTTATTTCCGTCTCCATGTAGATTACAAGCCAAGTGCCAAATTAAAACTTAGTTACTAGTTGAAGTAGAAGAAACCTGATGCATAAACATTTTTTTCCTCGAGGAATAGCGAAGCGATAAAGGAATTGTTATTTGCAGCGATAGACAAAACAGTAGCGCTTAGGAGAACTGACGCTTTAGCTTTGTGAATAAACTACGTTTTTAATGAATGTATTGTCTACATGTTTGTTATGAGAACCTTCGTTTTCTACCGTGGTACCTAGCTTGTGTATACAATTAGCAGAAACAATTTCTAATGAAATAAATACATAAATAAAAATACTGATTAGACGCAATCTGCCTACCATTGATTCCTAAGTAAGCTTTGTGGTTAAAACCGTTGAAAAATTCACCCCAGGAGCGGCCAACTTAGTCCAATCCAATTACTGGCGCGGAACTCCGGAAATTCTAAACCGATTATACGGAATTGAAAACATTAAGTACTTTTCGGATTTCGACTGTCCCTAGTCGGGATATCGAACCTTATTTCCGTAGAATTGGTGTCACATTATAATGGCGACGAAATGATTACGAAGTCAAAGATAGAATTTGGAAATTATTTACGGAAAACTCTTATTTCGCACTCCGAGCAAAGAAGGTACTGATTAAGAAAGTTTTATAACTTGGCATTCTGGGGGACAAACATCGTTCCGATAAAAACGTGACCGAAATTGCTCGTTACAACTTTTGCATCGCTAACAAATCAGTTTTTGAGAGTCAATAAATCGTATAAAACGAATCAATGAACATCGATAAACCAATTAATATTTTCAATATGAAATTCACACTACAAAATCCACACTAAGCGAATTAATAGAATTATAACTTCTATAGTTTTCATCAAACATAATGAAATCAATTTTATTCAAACAAATTGATACCTTTGCAACGTTGCTCGAAATAAACACAAGTACACATGATCCGACGTTAATAACGATCATAATAATTTCGCAAGTTGTTGTTCCAATAAACTAGATCATCTTTACATTGTAGCACACGACACGCGTACATGAACATAACAAAAATGTACACTAAGCCTTACATCAGCAATATGAATATCGATGTGAACATTCACAGATTGCTATTAATTAGAGCACTTGCACAATACATCAAGTAACGAAACCGTAGCTAATTGAAGCAATGCGATTTGTACCTTAAGACACGGGTGCTAGAATATTAAATGCTAACTATTCGCAATTTATGACAGCAAAGTGACCCTAGCATTAGATGGAGGCAACGAAAGCTCGTTGTTGTCTTCGTGAGTCACGACTCGAAAGTGACAACTTACACGTACAGACGGAGATAAAAGTGCAAATTGCATCCGGCTGTAAAACCTGGAAACATTAAATTTAACAAGTCCCCGTGAACGATAATGACGTGTTACATTGTATTGATAGCCTTCTGTTTACGGCTTCACATACAAACAATATTGTTTTGGCTCTAAACTGTTTCTGGATGGACGAAACTTCACTATTACAACATCAATCATAGTATTTCTTTGAAAACCATCCACCATGACGGAATACAAAATATTTGTGTTTCCGTTCCAATTCCCGTTGCTCCAATTTACTTCGAATAGAGACTGTTCTCGGGTGTACTTTTACGTTGTTACCTACACCATTATCCGTATCAAAATTATTTAATGTCACTTTTGATGCTTCTTGTTAGGCCCCGTTGACATAACTTGACGCGACTTAACGTTAATCTATTTAGAAACATCTCTTTCTATGTCCGGATGACATTGTTGTAATTGGCACCCATTGTTCTTTATTTTTTCTTTCAAAATAAAGTTTATCGATATGTATCTTGGGACTTTCGATTTCTTTAGTTTGAAAGGAACAATTATATCGAGATGACGCAACACTATTTTGTGACATAAGTTTAATTATTTTAAGATTACAGATTAAGCCTATGATGGATTTCCCTGCTAACAAGACTAGCACTAAGGCCCTGGGCAATTTCGAAGATGTCACAACATTTTCATTCTAAGACTTGCTGAGCAATAGTTACAAAACATATTGTTCAAAATTAGGGCCATTTCTGATTTTGTCCCTCACTGTAATTGAACTACGGAGGTTTCATTCATTCAGCCTTATTGTACTTCGTAAGTCATTCGGAATGACACTGTCATTCAGGTCACCATTTTTCGTAACATCAAGATGATGCAACTGAACTGCCCCTTTGCCTTTTTCGAGCGTTCGGAGATAAATTTCAAGTCTGAAGACAGAACTGTCGATAACTTATCAGTACATTACCTACTTGTTATATAAACTTGTTTTACGAGTTTGTTATTATTACAGTTTTATTTAATGTTTTACTCTGAAAATGAACTTACAGTATTGTTTTTCATATCGTCAGGTATGTTATTTTTTTATCACTGGAGCAAGATTAGAGGTACGTAGCATGAGAGTATGAACAAACCTTGCTTTCGTAAATAGTCCATGCCTCAATTTCCTTCGACCAATACTTGAAGGGACACTCAGACAATAAAAGCGTTAGTCCACTACCTTCTGTTTAATAGAAATGGAATTTCCTAACCATTACATTTTCACATTAATCGATATCCAAGAAAAATAATACATACCTGTCACTAAAACGTAATAAGATAATCCTGTGGCGTTCCAAATAAAAGCAAAGGTCAGCGACATACAACCTATCAAGTGGTCTACACGTACTTTCATAAGACGGTAAAATTTCCTGCGCCTTTACGTAAGACAGCGATGACGGTGCGCCACCGTGCACAGCGGTCGTGATCTTGAACCGGGGGCTGGCATTGTCTCATTGACTACTACTTTGAATGACTTCGCTGTGGTCCCTGCTTTTGAAAATAGAAGACTTCGGATTGGTTTGCAGTTTCCACGGTAAACCAACGTCTAGTTTATGTAAATTCGAAATTAGAATATAATCAAAATTGACAGTCGTAATTCAAATGTGGTGGCTAGCCAGCCAGTGTTTACTCTCATTATTATCATTGGGCAAGACCATTGATCTCTGTGCCATAAATTATATTATATTACAACATCACGATAATGTACATCAACCTCTACGTAACAATCTTTCAACTCATGTAGCCAAGATCAAATGAGATTAACTTCTTCTGCTGAATGTGTTATTGAACTTATTTTCACTCAAATAACACTAAGCACACAAGATTATTCCTTAATTTTGAATAATACATTATTTCCATATAGAATCATTTAATCCTAAGATTTACACAACTTTATACAGAGTAAACTTTTAGATTAAAATGTTACAGAACATGAAAAAGGATTTCAAAACGTCGCCATTTATAATGTAAGGATCCATAGGTTATTAAGATAGGAACACAATGGATTTGTGGAGTTGTAGTGAGGTACGTTGCAGTTATGTGAGTGGGGCTGAGTCGCGATTCCCACCGTCCCGGCAGTACCACGTGGGCTGTCGTTTGAAATATACATGACAGACCAGCTCTCTCTCATTATCATTGAAACTCTGAACAAACTACCGAAGGTGTCGCATGCAAAGAAATTGTTGCAAATTCTTTAACTTTTTTGTCCTATACGTCTATTAATTGCATTACCTTTAAAGCTCATCATCTCCCGAGCCTTTTCCCAACTATGTTGGGGTCGGCTTCCAGTCTAACCGGTTTCGGCTGAGTACCAGTGTTTTACAAGGAGCGACCTGACCTCCTCAACCCAGTTACCTGGGCAACCCAATACCCCTTGATTAGACTGGCGTTTCATAACTGACTGGCAGACTTACTGGCTTCTGACTAACCCGTAAGGACTGCCAAGGATGTTTAATGCCAGCCTCATTACCTTTCCAGCTACGATCGCTAAATCAAAAGAAGGTTATATAGATCAGCGTGCAATACCTGTTCAATAATGCATCATCCCATAGACAACATATCCCAATTATAATATTGCATCTCATTACCTTGGCAACATGGTGTTATTATGGTAATTCAATATTACATAGTACATGATACAAAAGTCCGCCTGCGACAGACATGGTGCGGTAAGCAATTACCCGGACAACCGAGTCGCGTACAGTCTGCTGGTTGCAAATGCTATGATACAAATTTTCGACAATGCTCGATGGGCAACAAAGCAAAACTGATGTTGTTGTATAAAACGATATTTTGGTCATTACAGGAATGGGTTTGAACTCAAAATTATACGCAAAGCGTCCGATGATATCACGCTTGGCGTGCAATCAATTTCGTTATTGTTTTGTTTTTATTTATCTTCCAAATTCAAATGTTGTTATCGTGCGAATCTGCGAATATTTACTTTTAATAAATGATCTATCTCTTCTTAATATTTATGGTATTTAGTCAGGCTCTACGGAGTTGCTACTTAGGAAACTATTACTATTGCTGAGGATATAAAAATTAAATTTTGCTTTTATTTAATATTTTTTTCAATGCCAATGTAGGCACACCAAAAACTTTCTCTAAAGTTGCATTTATGCAACAAAATACGATAATTTCATCGTACATTTAATATGACGTAGTTTGTGGGCGATCCTTGCACCTGGCAGGAGTGAGTTTGTCAACAAAGCCTCGCTAAACCTGTTATAGTAAACGCGTAGTCGGCTTTATTACGTAGAAACAAACGATATTTCCTAGGATTACAAGTTTCTACTGTCTACTGGTCTTTCGTATTTAATGGAGCAAGTATTTTTTCTTGAGTAAGTATAATCCTGGTTATGATCTTTCTGGTTTTTTCACTGGAGTTCTTGATTTATATCGTAATGTTGTATCGTTCTTGCTGATACAGGCTAGATGATTACATAAATTATATTTTACACGGTTATTATATTATAACAGAAGTATTGACGGTAGCACTATTTTTATGTAAGAGCCAGGAAAGAGGTTTTGTAGCCTACAAATTTCGGTTTCCATAACCGTGAGAATTCACTTCGGAATTAATTCATATATTTCCAAAATAGAAGCAACTCAAACTATGCAGCAGCGAACAGTAGCTCCGTAGTATTTACGCAAACATCTCGTACAAGACACAGTTCACTGCAACCATCGTCTCTCAATGAAATATTATGAAGTCAATGTCGCCACAGCGGACATTTCCTTGTCGAAAGTCCAAACACACATTGTTAGACTCGGGAACCAAACATCGCATTGTGAACTCGGTAGCAAGATGGCTTCAGACAACCTCGTGACTCACGACCTACGCTTAATCAGCGAAGAAAGTCATACAAAATGTTTATTTATTTGTCGAACATGACCCTAAGGATGCCCTAAGGCTAGACTGTGAACTATGATGTGATTGTTCCAACTGACATTGATTTTTGTTAAGCCACACAATTGAAATCTGCTAAATACATCAACTGAGAATGATGCGTAGGTGGTTGTATGAAGAGGATTAATAGCTACAAGTGTTGTAGTACATAGAAAGTCACTACATCTAATACTTTTAAGGACGTGACCTGGGAGAAAAGTGTTGGGAGAAGAGGCTCTGCAGTTTTTTGAAATGGAAATAGTCTGTATAGCAATTACAGCTAGCTACTTCAAAGTGACATCTCGACCTCAAAACGCGTGTCTTGTCTCACAGTGACAAGTTTCAAATCAAAGCCTTTTGAACAAAAGAGACAAGACTATTCTAAGGCTTTTAGGTGAAGGTCGAGAAGACGGGCAGGAAACGTGTGTGAGGCCGTACGGTGACGTCATTTCCTGGGCCGATGAACGCCTTACATTATGTTAAGGCATTCGACGCGATAACTGGCAGTGTAAACTGGTACATGAGTTAATGTTTCAACGATTAACGTACTAATTTTAACACCGAAGCCGATCGCATTCCTTCGGGATCATGGAGCCAACAAAGTTTAATGCTTTCCAATTTTCTAAAGGTCAACGTGGGCGTACGATACGAGAGTTTTAAGTGCCCTTCTTTATTGTGAATTTTATAACCAGTTCCACCATCAACACTGGATCGCGGAAGATCGATACTTTTGGTCGCAGACTTGTACCCTGCATTTGCATTCAACTTTCGCCTTTATCGCAAATTGAATTAACATAAACTTTGCTATAACTTCGACTGCATTGCGAAAAAATAATTCTTTCGCTGTTTTGTATTCCGCAGGAATGATTAAAAGTCAAAAAAGACTGCGTTTGGAAGCTACATGCATTTTAAAAGGCAGGTTGGTGCAAAAAGGGAACACGTTGTTGTAGTTTTGTACTAAAACTGGATTTTCAATAAAAATATGTTTGAAACAACTGCAGAAACTAGACAATATCCAGTAAAATAAAACATAGGAAACTCGTCCAATCTAAGATGGATCAAAGACGTAGATCGATACCGCAGAGCCTCAGTGGAGTACTATCGAGCATCGATTGTTGTATTGGCCCTGATAGTAACACGAAGTCAATTTGTATGCTGACGTATCTATTGGGCACTAGGCTGACGGGTGCACGGTTCAACGCGCCACGAGTTTATCGACGTTCATAAACCCGTAAATAGATCGAATGCAGTAAAACCGAGAACGCTGCACACACTCGGGCCACTGTTCGTCTGTTTCCAATTCCACTGCAATACGATCAATGGAATTCAATCGATATCGCCGAGATACTACTCAAATGATTCCAATAAATGTTCTATCTCCTAGAGAAAATGCTAAGCTTCGAGTAGCCTGAGCTTTTGTGAACAGAAAATTTTGTACTAGATCTTGATTAATGTTACTACTGTCCAGAATTTGGTACATCCATAGATACGGCTTCTTATCTTACATCCTACTCTTCACAATAAACAATAACTGGAACCTTAATAGTAAATCATTATTAGCTGATAAATAAGTCCAGTATATAAATTCAATGTCAATAGGCACCACACGCCGTAGAAAACGGTTGCGTCCGGATCGTAAGTAAGTACAGCAAGAAATAAAGGAAATATTCCAATACCTTAGCACTTATCTATGGACGGTAACTGGGGCTGGTCTGGTCATTTGTTAGAAAACTTTCCACTCGTTAATTAAGCTATTAAAAGTCATGTTACTGAGCAACAATGTGAGAGTAAAGCTGGATGCTAATACGAATGTGACTTGCCTTGTAAAGTGCAGCTAAGTTTCACTGAAAATTACTGCATTCTACAAATGAGTCAGACTTCATTATTTAATTTGTGGACTTTACCTTGCAAAATATCTCCTTTGTTTTCAATCTCAACCCGAAAATGAGCCTACAATATTCTAAAGTTCACCGGCCCCATATCAAGAGTGCTCTCCAGATAAATGGATCACGTTACTTGATTAACCGGCGCACATCCCTACCCCTTATCACCCCTGGGAATATTTAAATGGGCCCTGAATATATCACACCACCCTCTCGAGGTAAACGAGCTAAGTAGACTCGTTTACCTGCGCTCTAGATTGAGCACGTAAATAACTGTATCTTCATTAACAAGTAATACACAATGTTAAAACTGTACAGAATAATAAAGTCGCGAGAAATCATGAAGATCTGGTTATGCTGAACTTTCTGTGCATAAGTGCGTATTCTCGTCACACGCGAATTGGAGCGACAATTTGTTACATACGTGTGATCTCAATCAACATGGCAATCACGCGCGGCGCCACCACAACTACTCCTAATGCGATGCTATTGAAAATCAGCATTCATGGCGTAGACACCGCACTAACGCGCCTAGTTACACTCATTGATTGTACAGGGAAGCGTTACATGTCGCTGAAAGTGATAACTCGTTTTGACAACGTTATCACACAAGCTCATCAACGTTTCATGATCGTTCCACAATAAAGCCAATTATATTATAATTCCAGGCCGCTAACGTAGTGCCACTAAAACGTTTATTTCCCTAAATAAGTAGGCAGTGAGTAGGTATGCACGGAGCTAGTCCGGGCACTCGTAAAGTGTTTTTGCAGCTATAAATCCTGCCGCCTAAGATCCTTGTCTTCGAGCCAAGGTCTGCAAACTCATTCACAAGATCAAGAAGCAAAAAAAAACTGGAGCAATGAACTGGGAGTCACGTACCATTCTCATCAACTCCCAAAGCACGTAGTGGCGTCTAAACTACCGCTCATTGTCAATATTGGAGTGCTGTTCCGAACCACTGGCAAAATCAATAGAGGCATTATCGGTTATTAGACGTATGATTGCTGGAAATTGTTTTATGAGCTAATGAATAACAAACAATAGTCCTGAATGGAGTGCACTCACAAAACCATTGTCAGACTCCTATTGATCACATATGCGGTAAGAACGATACAGCAGTTGTAATTTTACATGAAATTCCAGCAACTCATTGCGAACCTTTATTACCTTAAGAAATTAACCCCAGCTCATTAAAGGTAAACAAGATAACTGCTGAACAATTAAAGGAATTAAAACTTTACTCAAGCCTCGAGGGAAATGCCAGTGAAGTGTACGCTTTTTATGGTCGGCAGGCAATGCAAATTAAATAATCGATATGAATTGCAAATATGCAATTTCAATAGAGTCGGCAACCTCGAATGTCTGAGTAATGGTCGCCACGACTGAACAGTTGTTCACACACAAAGTGCAAGGCTACCAAGTGCATCGCCGATAAACCGGAGATGAAAGCGACTGTTTATTTGATTTTGTGCCGTACATGCAGGCATATTAACTAAGGTTCGGTCAACGACCCCTCTGCTCCATCATTCCTTGAGCTCGTAAAACTGCCGCAAGTTTGATGTTCGCACCACGTTACCGTAAGGTTGCGATGTAATTAACTTGGTCCGAATTCTCTTCATTGGCAGGTAAAGTTTGATGGATTCGGTTTAATTAGCCATTACATCAGTTGGTAGTACTGCCTTTATAACTTCGTCTGTACGACTGGGGGCCATCAAATTGTCATGTTACATAAATGCGTCTCCGCTGTAGCATGTTATTAAAACAAATAGATGTTCTACAGCGTCTGTGTCGCAATCATTAAACGATAAATCTCGCAGCGCGTCTAACGCAGACCTCACAATGTGCCACATTCACTAAATGGAAACTGTAAATTATGTATGAAAATTTAAATTTGATTCTGCATGGAATATTAAGTAAACAGCTCAATGCTATTGGTTTCCTTTGAGTCTTTGGCCATTACATCATCGGTTATGTCCTCGGTAGATGATCTTTTAACGATCTGCGCGTTGCGACCTTGACCAGTGACGTCTGGATATTGAATTTTGTTTTACGAAATTGTAGGAAATATCAAGTTATTTTTTCGATGCGAGTTGTTCACGCAACTTTTGTCTAGGAAGACTCACAAAACGCCGGTTGAGCAATCGAACGCCCGCCCGGCCGGCAACCCATCAAACATTGTCGGATTACGTTTATGGACCATTTGTATGGGATCTGCTACGGTTAATGATTGTCGGTCGGACTCTTGTGCAATTCTATTTAGAGACAGTTACTTAATAACTTTTTATTAAGGCATCATGATCATTTCTTTGCCTCTCATTCTTCTGTATTACGAAATATTCATGTACTAAGATGGAATAGGTATTTTGAAATTACTTTTATGAAAGTTAATTTTGGGTGATAATAAATTCAAGGGCAAAAGTGCGAACCCTACAGTTATTATTATTACGGCAGCACACCGGTCCCCTATTAAATTACAAGCACCCCATGTTCTTGACATAATGGCTACGAACGACAGTGTTCGGCGATAAAGTTTTAAAATTAAATTCTCTTATTAGTTCTGAATATTAAATCAAACTGATTTTTCTTTGATCTTTATTATTCTTATCGTTATCTCTGAACGCAACCCGGTGACATTTCCACATGGTTCTTATCTCTGTTTATTACTGGTTGACTGAGCTCTACGTTGCTGGCATGCTTGAAAGCGTCTTGAATATTAGTGTCCTCACCGTTTATTTTCCTCATGCCGGCCCTAGACCTTCACCGCACGGCCAAAATCCTGCCCTCGGTATCGGCAACAACAAAACACATACACATACGAAACACTAACAAAAACTCCACAATACACTCTTGTAAATATTCGTAGATCAATTTTGTTTTACTGGCAACACACACAACTTGAATGCACTATTTTGATTAGTTGATAAGGAAGAAAACACACAAATTGTTTATCACGATGCGATCTACACCCACGCAAACATGTTGCGACGCGCGTCAACGCCGCGTGACTGGAGGCGTGTCGCCGGCTGACACTTTGGCGCCACTAGAGACGGCAGGAACACGAACTAATAATAGTTAGCTAATTCCACCAAGAGATGGCGCTATACTCAAATAATGGAAATTTCACTGTGTTTACCTACGAACTACGATAGAATTTTCACCATTACAACAGTACTTGAAATAGTAAACAAACACATGTTCAATTCCATGTACATTTTTTTTGTCACGCTTGTATAGGTTTCAGTACTTTTATGATTCCTTTAATACCTAAACTGATTTTATATAATAAAAATAAGTATTTTATAGCTAATCTGAAATATACAGTTACAGCGTTTTTAGGTACTTATGAGGTTAAAACTTACCTTAATGATGCAATAATGATGTGTAATATTCAGAATTTGAAAAGCGTTCTATTTCTCCACCGCACTTATCACAAGATCCACTACAATTTCGCTTAGAAAAAACAGAAGACTGTATGCCAATAGTTTCAGCTTATCCCGTAGTAAAATCCGCATTGAGAGAGATGCCGGTCGCTAACCGCTACAACCTATAAAATCACTGTAAAAACACTGTTTGACACATTTCCTGTCAACTATGGGGTTTTCCGTGACACACTGTAATAATAAATGCACGAGTCAAACACGGAACACCATGAATAGCAACCGATAACACTATCCATCACCCCATTATCCTACGCGACTTGAAGTTAGCAGCGAGCGAGCACGTCAAAATATACCATAAATAACATGGTACGTATTTGGGGTGCGCCACCCCATCCCCGCCCTTCGATCGTCTGTAAACAGAAGGTTCGGTTTCGATACGAATATTGAAAGTTCAAATTTTAAATTCTTTAAATCGATGCCGGCCGGAGTTGAGCGTGCGTGTACTGGCGACTATCATTGAGCTATGGTATTAGCTGCAAGGCGTCGGAGCCGAGGGGGAGGAACGTCGCATAAACTCACATTACAATACGTTAAATCGCCTCCAGCCCTCGCCGACTGCGGTCGTAACGCGACGGGAACTTCCCGGCGACATCCCGACTAGGCTCTCACCATACAGCCAATTAACTACAACTTAAATGACGCTTTTCCATTAAAGAACTTAGGAAGCTTTCGCAGTTATAATAGACTGTCTTTGTTATAAGTATGAAAAGGAATTTTTAATTTTATAAGACTTCTTGTCTGTGGGTATTTGAAAATGAAAAGTTTCTGCCTGCCTCCTTAATTACAAATTTTATATTTTCCAGATTAAAAAAATAAATAACTTATGAAATTTAAATGAAATGGCATCACTCCTCTGTCATCTTTGATATAAATATCCATTCGTTACAGCCCCAAGGCGAAATGCGCCGAAAGGGAAAACCGACAAAGGAAGCCTTTTTAGGGATCCGGATAAGAGGCGACGTGAAGAAAAAGAGAGCGACAATTTTTCCGGTTCATATCTTTCTGTACATTTCATTACTTCCGCTATGTATGGACGTAGATCTCGGGCGAAGTCGGTATCGTTCGGCTACGCTCGTCTGTCGTCGGGTAATTCCGGGAGACTAATCGATACGCGTTAGGCATGCTACCGACGTGCTACGTTACAACGTAGCTACTACGCGAGTCTACAACTTTGTAGCTTACGCTACGGTTGTGTTGTTGTTACCCAACTAAATTAAAAAGTCAGCGAACTTGACTCCACGAGTGGGGTTGTCGCGCCGTACGTCTTTAGGTGGTGTTGTTCCGGTTAATTGTTTTTGCAGCCGGCCGATGTCGTAGCGTTGCGCCGCTGCACCGATGTAGATAATTATATAATACCTATATTTTAGTTGATGAACTGTGATAGTAAACGGCGTTGGGAATTGAGTTCACGTTCCCTTTTAGTTATTGCTGAAGTGAACAGTTTTCAATTTAATTGTTCATGGCAATTGAACGTCGATTCAGCTGCACAGCTTCAGCCGTCGTATTTAATTGCAATCTGGCCTTATTTTGAAATCAGTTTCTGGTTATTATTTGTTATGAATCAGTTCCCTTTATGTATTAGCTTTTAGTTTTTTTATTTAGTTTGTAGTTTTTTTTTTATTTTGTTGTATTTACATTTGCTTAGTTTTGTACACTATTTTCTATCTTGAATGATTTATAAAAGAAGTTTAGACAGACAGATAAATAAATACTCTTCAGTGGCGGCTTTAGTACCTAGTTATTCCAAATCGCATCTTTTCACGCCAAAGAGGTAGCCTTACTAAAATGTCAGATATAAGACTTTTATCTGCGTTTTAATTAGGTGCCTATCATATCTACTATTATTTTATTATAATTTAAGTACGAGTCTAACTGCTGGCAACATTCCTTGTTTATTATTATTATTCCCTGTACAGTGTCCCGGAATCAATGTAATTCCAGTACAAAACATATCTACTTTAATACGAATTAAAACATGCAATGACTGAACACCATCTAGTGATAGTACCTTTATCGTATTACGATAAATAATCGCATATACAAAACTATTTATTACAGTTACATATTACGAGTATATTTTATAGGAAAAAATAATCCTGTTTTCTTTATACAATATTTATGTGTGCCTAGCCTGATTGAAATGATTATACTGATATGTAGGGTGGTCTGTTCATATGTGTTGGCCGACTCCTTTGGCCCTTAATATGAGAAATTGGACGAACAGTTGTATTGTAGTACGATCATGTATAACAAACAATACTAGCTGGATCATGGATCCAGCTAGTTTTGTTTGTGATTTTCTCTCAGGATTTTTTACTATACTTGGAAATCATAGTACTATTCTTATTATGCACCGCACCAATCAGTTTCTGTATATTTCTATCTTTTCCAAAACTTCAATCATCACTGATTGTCAACGTCAGAAGCAAAGCTTCAAATGTCAAAAATCTATATGAGAAAAAACACGACTTGTGTTTTCTGGTTATTGCATTAAATGATTAAAATGCTTTCTTTGTGCTGTTTTTAAAATAATTATGGAGACACCGAGAGTACTGTCGTAAGTACAAATATGTCGCAAATATTTCACGAGAATACGTACTTGTTTACACGAAAATTATTCAGTTTTCCATATTGCGGTGTAGGTAAACGATATTGAGCTTAGTTTTCGCAGAAATGTAATTGTTATTCGTGAGAAATATTATAATCATCATTATTTATACACTGGTCCGAAAGAACACACATCTTTTTAAAATCTATATTGTAACGTGTTGAAAAAAAAACATTTCAAATAAGCTGATAGACGAATAGGAGATAGTATCATATTCCTTTTATTTAAACACATATATAATTGAGTTCGCCGCAATTTATATGCCAACCTCCAAATATCATTTGATAGAACATATTTATTAATTTTGTGTCAGACACGACAGTTCATTAAATAAAAATTGTTGTTTGCTGGCAAAGGTAACTATTTTTAAAAGTCTAGTCTGTAAAAGCATAGTGGAAAAACATAATAATTATTGCATTTTTAATTACCAACAATCACAGAATAACTTTCAAGCTAATAATTATCAGTTGTAACAATCGTAAAGAAGAAAAATGACATGTTTTTTTTATCTGACTGCATACTTTCATTGCAATCTTTTTTCTTAAGCAGTAAGTCTTTTCTGTTAGGCCAGTATCAAATTATGAGAACACGAACCTTATACAAAGATATGGAATTAGAATTACAGAATTTGAATGCTATTATTGTGAACATTTTCAGGGGATACACTTTAGTAGCTAAAGGCATCACAAAGATAGATGCTTCTCTTCCTGAAGTGGGCTTGAAGGATGTCGCACCTAATGGCTCCTGGCTGGAACAGAAGCAGATACAAGCCGCCTTGGAAGCTCGCAAGTACCTGATTGAGGTTGAGAGGATTGAGAAACGGTATGTTAAACTATTCATCAATTAATTCATAGTTTTATGAGTTGAAATACATATATATATACTCAGTAGATCTCAAAAACAGTATTCAAACAAATAAAATTGCTCTTTTTAACCTTTTTATAAGAATGCATCTATATCGTTTAATCCTGTGCAGATTAAAATTTAGTTTCCAAGTTTCATCATCATCATCATCACAGCCTTTTTTTTATCGTTCCACTACTGGGCATTGAGCGCACCACTCTTGCTCAATGCGGGTTGGTGATTTCAGACTTTATAAACCAGGTTTCCTTGAGATGTTTTCCTTCACCTTTAATCAGTCACTGGTGTCCAAGATAAACATAGAAAGTATGTATAACTTAGAAAAATTACATTGGTACTGATACTATTGGCCTGACCTGGAATCGAACCCGCACCCTCTTATTTGAAAGGCTGGTGCTTTAACCACTAGGCCACCACGACTTTTTTCCAAGTTTAATATAAAGTACATAATTTGATTCATATTAAACTATTATAACATATTTAATATGATTTTTAAGTTTTAACAAAGTTTATTATATAACTTCTAGTGGCACACTAAGTCATGCTGAATGGCGAGATGACCTCATGCTTGCTGAAGTGACCCAGAAGGTTGGCGGATATTGGCAATACCTTGGCCATAATGTTGGCAAGACTTTGTATCTCCAACCTGAAGAGGCATTGTTTTTAATGGAAGTTGTAAGTAGCCACTTTTAACTACCTAACTTTTCTGTAGAGTCATGCTAAAGTGCACTTCCAAAGGAAATGAATAATCTATTTGGTTTACAGAAGGTAGTTTTTCCAATAAGCCTTATAAAATTAAATGTTAAAAGTCCATAAACAAAACATTGTTTTCTAAATTATTGGAACCTTAAATAAATACATAAATGAAATATAATTTTACAGAAGTATTTTAAAATATTGGGTGTCTCCTCAATAAACAATTTAAGTAATTGTGTATTTTGTACCTTCCAGAACTGCCTGCTATTAAAACACAATGAAGTCACAGTATCATTACAAAAAGCCTACTCCTTACTCCTACAACCACCAACAACAATGATACAATACAAAGTATATGCCTCACTCAGTAGACTCGGCTACAAAGTATTTCGACACAAAGGTCCTAAAGCTAATGATAATAAAACACACTGCCCAAAACTCAGCAGACTAAATGAACTAAAGAATATTGATTCGCCAATAACTAGTACTGATAATGAATCTGAAAATGTTGATTCACCTGCTACTTATAATAAATCTGATTATTTAAATTCACCAACTATTAGTACAGGAAACGAGTCTGAGGGTACTAGTTCTCCTGTAGTTCAAACACTAAATAAATCTGAAGAAGAATCAACCATTACTGTTGCAAATGTTTCTGGAAGTGAAGATTCTCCAGTAGCCAGAAACAAAGATAAAGTAATGGAGAATATCAGTTCAGTAGTGGTAAATATTGTTAGTGATGTAAAAATTAGCCCTATTCCAGTAATTGATACAGTTAATGCATCAGAAACTATTGGTGTTTCTAAAGGTGAAGCAATTGATGCAAATAGAAATGTGGGTTCAAGAATAGAACAAGAAGATAATAAAGATAAAGTAAGTGAAGATATTGAACTTGATACAACTAAGGATGATATTGAATTGAATGACAATAAAAATAGTGATGAAAATATAACAAATAATAATGGAGAACATTCTTTAACAAATGAAAATGATGTACCAAATGTAATGAATGTGGATGAAGTTGTTAATTGTAAGATTGCACATAATAATAATGAGAGTATGGAAGAAGTATCGTCAACAGTTACAGAAATTAACGAAAATGTCGACAGTATGGAGATATGCATCAAAAATCAAGTGGCTACAACCTCAGGTATGTAGCATTGATTTTTAAGTTAATTTCAACCTAATTGTGAACTGAATAAAGCAGAAATGGGAATAAACATCTTATTGTTTAATATTTCAGGTCCAAAAGCAATAGATGAGTGTGAAAGAAATGAAGATGTTGAGCTTACAGCATCTGTGAATGTAACAAGTCTAACGTCAGATGTAAATATGGATTCTGGTAATTATTCCACTTACTTAGAAGTTATGTACTTTTAACTGCGTGTGTTTTTTGTTGTACTATGTGTCTATTTAGTATATTATTTATGCATGATCCCCAGCAAGACAGACATGTACTACTGGGGAGTTTGTTGCGCCACTTCTTCCCAGCGAGAACACATAGGAAGTGATGAAGGGTGGGCGTTTTGGGGCTATCTCTTGTTTTTGATGTTCGAAAAGTGCTGATTTATCAACCTAATTTGAATTAACGAATTTGAGTTTGAGTTTGCAAGAATTTATTGTATGTATGTATGGTTTTAATTTTCAGTGGGTGAGTCCAGTGTTGATGATACAAATATAGATGTCAGATCTGACGTTGATATATCAATGGCGGCGGATGCAGTTATGAATTCGGGTAATGATGTTTTTCATTATTTAATTATAGTTCATTTCCTCAGTTTTGCCCCAGTTCTCATCCGCCAACGATAGCCGGATGAGCCCTTTGTCCACTGCCACCACATCTTGATGCATACCCACGTCGCTTTTTCTAAATATTCCCTGATATTGTACACCTCACAGTTGTGGAGTATCTTATCTAAAACTATTATTATTCTTTGCGAATGTTTACATAATAGATATTATTGTTATCACAGATGCTACAGTTGAAAATGGTGATAAATCTTTAGAAGATGTAACAAACCAAGATCAACAAAGTACAAACAATTGCACATCAACAGAAAAAGTTCCAGATAAATATTACATTCAGAATAATTATTCAGATTACAACTATCTAAGAAAAATAGAAAAGATTACCAGGCGACAGATTAAATGCAGTGACTCAAAAACCATAGAGGAACATTTTAAAAATGTACCAGATTTTTCCAAAGACTGTGTGGTCACTGTTAATGTACCTGATCAGCAATTTATACCGAAAAATGTATTTGTCCATAATTCGAACTATGTGCTGAATTTGCAAAATATCAAAAAGAGATCCATAAGGTCTGCGTCATCCGATGCAGCTTCTTACACAAGTTCCGACGAAGTCAATGGAGCTAACATAAGGAGAATAAGAAGTAGCTCAGGCACTGAATTTCCTCAAAATCCAACTTTTTTTCCTAACATGAGGTTTCCTAGAACCAGCCAGTTCCGTCCTTATGGGTTTTGGCGTCCGCAAAACAACATGAACTTTTATCAACTTATGTTCTTCCAAACACGTGTTCAGTACCATCAGAGGTCACATCCATTCTTAAGGCCATCTTCCTATCAGTTTAATTCTAATAATCTTAACATAAGTAACAATGCCAGAAAAAGAATGAGGAGCGGTAAAACCGCCCATTTTCAAGGCATTAAAAACCTAGCAGTCAGATTGAAGCAATCTCTCATATCTGGGAACACTGATATGCGAAACCTAGAATCTCTACATACTCTAATACATTCATACAATCAAAGATACAAAACTAGACTGAGGTTAACTGAGAATTTTGATGTAATAAATGAAGAAAAGATTGTAGAGACTATCGAACTGGATGATGATGATGAATCTAAAAGTAAAAAACCTAGACTGGAAAAAGAAGAAGATAAGTTTGATGAAAATATGTATAGGCTTAAACAGCTAGCGTTAAGATTACGAGATCTTGAAACTAAAGATAAGGCGACGGCGACTCACAGAAGAGCTTTTTCAAAAGCAATTAAAACCTTCAACAAGTCCTACGATGCTGATCTATATTTAGATGAGGATAGCTACGAAGTTATTGACAGAAGATGTATAACATTAGATTCTAGTTCAGAATCCGATTGCATAGTCGAAGAAGCACCGCAGCCAAATAAGAAGAAAGGGAAAAGGTTAAGGAATCCTTTTAATATTCTAAAACGCAGATCGGAAAGATTGAAGTCTCAGAATAACCCTGGTACAAGCAAAGACGATAACAATACTGACGCTAATAAAACTGCGCCGGACCGAGTTGTTGCTGAGCAAGATGATAAAAAATACAATGAGCATCTAAACAAAATCTTTGATGGAACATGGTTGCCAAACGAAAATGATTTTGGGAGAGCCGAAATCGTACCAAAAGTTTACATGAATTCTCGTCTTATACATAGCAATAAAGAGCAATACTTGTACGATTTTATGAATGATCACTTAGAACAGCATGAAAATTGGGCTGAAGCTAAAATATCGTTTTTAAAGTATTTAGAAGAAAGTAATATTGCATTTAAAAATGAACGGGCGCAAATTCTCGCTGATTCCGAATTGTGTAATTCGGGATTGAAACCGTTAATCGATTTTGACGACAGCTCTGATATGCCTTCAGTTCTAGAAAAATTAAGGATCATAAGTAATAACAAAGATGTAAAATCAGAAACTAGTCTAAGAATAGATTTTGATGTGTACAACAGAGATGTACAAAACTTTAGAAAGAGGAATCCACCGAAACCGCATTTCAGGATTATTTGTATCGAGTAAGTTGATTTTAATTTATTTCGCCATTACTTACGAAGCAAGCACAAGATAGACCACATTATCGGTTAAAAATAGAGAAATCTCCTTTAGTATAGATAGCTTCCGCCAGAGGATTCACCCGCGTCCCATAGGAACAACTCCACGCATCCGGATAAAAAGTAGCCTATAGCCTCCCTCGATAAATGAGCTATCCACCACTGAAAGAATTTTTCAAATCGGACCAGTAGTTCTGAGATTAACACGTTCAAACAAACAAGCAAGCAAACTCTTCGGCTGTATGATATTAGTATAAATTATTTTTTCCTTTTTCAGTATATCATCGGGTCTTCCTTCGGCGGCAGATATAATGGCCCTACACTCGAAATATGAAGATAACGTAGCAATCGTTTTCGCCGTAGTCGATACAGGATCTATTTCCTATCTTCAAATAAATCCTATAGACTTACCCATATATGTTCCGAATAGTGATGTAGTATAAAATATTTAAGCGTTACTTGTATATTTTGTACAAAACATTTAATTATTTACATAAATGAAATATGTAGAATACATAAAATGTCATGCATAATTCAAGTCATTGTTATGATTTATATGAACTGTTTATGCTTTTAAAAACTAAAAAATGTTTATCGTTTTAAGACTGTTATAATATAAGACATTATTCTGAAAAGAGTTTTTACGTACACAATAATAAAATACCTAATTAACCTTTTGACCGCCACAGTCATGTAGTTAACAAGCCAAAAACAGACGTTTAAGGTTAAAAATAGTCAGTTTTAATCGATTAAAATCTACTTTACTATATTGTAGGTGTTTGCGCATTAATTTTGAGCTCTGCGCTGAGGGCACGTCTTTCTTTTTTTGAAGTGGCGGTCAAAAGGTTATAGGATAATAGTTTAGCAATTAAATTAAATCAGATTAGTTTCCGAGTTGAATATTTAATTACAATATTAATTTTGTCTCGATATCTTTTGAAGTCATACCTCATCATACATTTTTCTTCAATAATGCTAATAAACACTGAACGTTTCGCCAAATTATTTTAATATCGTCGATATTATGTAAAACTTTAAATAAAAAACAGTTGATTGTTTATAGGTGTATTTTATTGAAATAATTTTTAAACAGCCTTATAAATAGATATTTTAATTATCTATTCTACTAAGCAGCTACATGGCACAAGTGATTCGGAGGGCTCGGTGCAAATATTCCTAGGATTAATACTAAAATACTAATTTTATCTATACATATACAGGGTGTTACAAAAATACATACTGAAAGGGGGTTAATGGCCTATTATAAAATTGATCGTGTTTCGAAGACACTGTAGCACAGTCTTGCCGGAGCTGCGGGCTTGTTCGCAGGGGCTCCATAAAGAACAAAAAGAGGCTTTTAATCAGTATAGGTTTGACCCTCTACCTGCACTACTTTCCCAAAAATAAAAAGTACTACAGTAGTAGGAAAAATATTATCTTAGTAGAGGTTGTAAAACTTTGTAAATGGGAATTAAAAAATTGTTAACGCCACTGTTATATTTTTTTGTCCTGATCATGGTCCTGATCCCTTTTCAATGAAATGCCATTACGCTGGAGTTGGTAATGTTTAGGCTGTGATAATTAATGGTATTATTTGTGACTATTTTTGTAACACGCTGTATTTGTTCACTCTCTTAAAATAACAGGTGTTATTACAAAAATACAGACGTTTAACACGTGTTTATAGTAAAGTAAAAAATCAGAACTCAAAACATTTAGGCAGTCAACGTAACTAAATATTTTTGAGCATAGGTATAAATAGGTATACCTATACATATAGTAAGATGGATAATCAATTGGGTAAAAATGAATAAAGCTGTCTGTATCTGAATATTTAGCACGGTTTCTTTCTAAATAAGAACTTGACATTGTGTTGCAACAGGCAAAAAATAATAATTATGGTTTTTTTTTGTAATAACACTGTTGATGTTCAACATAATGTTGAATTAAAACAATTTAAACATATAATTTGCTGACATTGGTAAATAGAATTTCTATAAAATAATAATTTATGTTTTTTGGCAATTATTATCACACTCAACATTGATACCTATTTAAAAGATTGGTAGGTAAACTCAAAAACAATACAGGGGATAAGTAAGACATTAAAAAATGAGAGTGAATTATACCTATGTTTGGTAACAAAGTTTTATCTCATTGATATAAATTATTATCTACCTACGTTATATGGCACGTTTATATAATAACTCTGTCTTTCATTCGTTCATAATACACAACCTTCGTATGCATAACATTAATGGTAAGACTTTTAATAAATAAATAGATTATATATTTATATATTTAAAAGCATATTCATTTTTGTTTGGCGTAATACTAATACATTAAAATGATTGCTACTTAAACATAAAATTAAGAGCCTAGCTCTTGCCGGTTGCATCTCCTACCATTTCTGCCTGTCATGTGCCAACTCTTGAACTTCCTTATACATCCCAACCTTCACATTCTCTTTAATAGGCCTTCTACACAATGAGAACCAATCGCTGACGAAGGTCACCTTGGTCAAGTCTCACACGGTTGGGGCCGACCACGGACAATGTCGCGATGGATACGCTTCCGACCAAGGTCGTTCAAAAACGTTTAACTCCGCCCACATCAGGTCAGCCGACCAACGTCTACACGGTAGATTTTCACACCAACTGGACCAAGGTGACCTCTGTCGGTTGTTGGTTTGGTTCGACTAGAGCGCGTTTAATATGGCTGATGTAGCTATATCTCGGCCGACCCCTTCTCTCAGACTTTCCATGATGTTTTAATGAACTCGTCGTGACGTACAAGGTGTCCAATCATTTTCCCTCTCCTGGGGCCTAATGCTGCTAATTTAGTTTAAAGAACACTCAATTCATATTCAACTGATACTCAATCACGACTCCATGTCGATTGAGACAAATAGGATATTCCGAAAAATTTTGTTTTCAATCTCAATAAAGTCGTAATTGAATTGTTATTCTAATTCTGCCAAAAGCTAAGTGATGAATGATATATTGTATTGGCAGTTCATACGTGGACCATTGGTCTTCAATTAGTAACAGAATACCCCATAAGGTAAAAATTGCTATTAAGATCCAATTAAGTTTAAATTGACACAATATTAAATTAGCAGCATCAGTCCCCTGTTCTTTATATCATTCAATAGTTGTCTTTTAGTCCCTACTCTGTTTAATAAAGTACCATACTATACTTCATAACTCACTTAGGTATAGGCAAATGCCCATGGTAATTCAACATTTATTCAGCATGTCACATAACATACATTTAGGTACATATGGCTACACATCAAGCTATAAAAAACCAGTTTGTCTTGGACTCGCTTTATATGGTCTTTCTACAAGTTGAACAGTCAGCTTATACTAGTTTTTTATGGCTTGATGTGTAGGTAGCCGTGTGTACCTCCTTATTTAATTAAGCTTGCTAATCATACATTACTTCACAATCGTATAAATTATGAAGCGATCACTGTAAATGATATTAATGGGAACACTTTAGTTAGGAATGTTGACTAGGAACTAGGCTTGGAAGCAACTAACCCCATAAAACACAGCTTTGAATAAAATAGTAGGTACCTACGCGAATTTTTTGAAACTTACAATGGAATCGACTTTAAAAATTAGTTCAGGTTTATTAGATATTTTTAACAAATACCAAACTTAACTTTTCGATACAATACACATCTTCTTAATCATACAACAAACAAAATAAATCAATTCTAATTATTTTATCAAAATTAACAGTATATCACATGGTCTGTAGGATCGCGTTAATTTGTTTCACTGGTCAAGCGCAAAAATATTAAATTGTTAATTAATATTATATGTATAAGTAGTCAAAATAAATATGTATTTTTGATATTGTATTAGGATGCACAGTGCTTTTTGTTCACAATGTAGTGGACAAAAAACTTTTAATGTCCAAATAGTCAAACACTAGGTACGTAATTTATTAAAATTTGTTGATAGGATTATAAAACATTAATACACTTAAAAATGAAATTTAGAAATTACTGGATCCGCTTTTGCATTGCCATACAACGTGGCAATGCAGCCTATTGGGTACACTCCCAGTGAGTAGCGATGAGGAGGAATTTTTTGAAACCATTTTTTTTAATTTAAATATTTTAATTAACATTTGTAAAAAAATTGTAAATCCGCTTTTTATTTCGCCTGTATTTGACTATCAGGACACTAATATGTTAACTACATAAATGATTATGTAGATACTGTTCTTCTTCAATCCGTATACCAAAAGTTCAAAATCACAACATATTAAGGCCATCCGAAATTCATACCGGCCAACTGGTAAAATCTTTCGTTGAACGGCCTGTAGAAATCTCTCAGTCTTTCTAAAGTTTTCGCGTTGATGTGAGGGTGGCTTCTGCCCTTTGTCTTGCCGAGGCAATGTGGTGTGGAACGACTCTCAGATTTAAGGAGGCAAGGAAAGCCCTTGGTTGAGTTGAAATAAAAATGCTTTTCTGTTATCACTCGCTTCAAGCCGAGGAATTCCTGTAAGTATAGTTTAATTATGTTGTATAATTAACCAAGTTCCAAGATGTTATATTAGAGAGGTCGTTCAAAATTAATTTGGCTTTCCATGAACTTCTTAATATGTAGTTTAAATAATAATTTTAAGACTACAAGGGAACGTAACGTACCGTAGTATAAGAATTATATTTTTTACCTGAACTCTAGCCATCTCTGCCGCAGGGTCAGCAACGAGCCTCTCCCCACTAATCAGCAATAACCTCGGTCTAGGGAACCTTCGTAGCCACCGTCTCAACGGTCTTGCGTATACACCTAGCCTAACCGGCGGCCATGACGCATCTACTACTGAAGGCGCTCCGCCCCAGCCGGCTGAGTTGTTCACTAAGGCTAGGTCTTCGAAACGAGGGAGTGCTGGTCTTTTACTGGGAAGTAAAAGAACATGACTTTGATGCTGACATTTTCGTAAAACAGCGATTAAAAATGATCTATAGGATATCTTTAGGTCTAAACAGTTTTGCTGTTTGAGCTAACCATCTTTCGTTGAAGGGATTCTACAAATTTGAAAAAAGAATAACTGAGCAGTTTTTACAGCTTCAAAAGTGTTCTTTTGTTATACGTTAGAGTTAAAGGTATAAAGGTCAATTTACCTCGCTGACTGTGTATAATCACTGATGGCCCTTGTAACAGGATCTCGCACTACTGCTAGCAATTTGACGCTGGGGTTCATAGCGTAAACACGTCTTGGGGCTGATCTCGTCACCCAATACGAGGGTGTCTTCTCCATCGTAATCTGGCCCTCAAGTGTTGGTGGCATTTTATCCCTGAATTAAAAAAAAAAAACAAGTAAACAAATAAGATATCATTAAAAAGTCTGAAATAGAGTAAGTACTGGAGAGACGATTTGGACCGTTTCCTCCAGGACTGGCCACATAAAGCTAGCTATAGAGATAAGTGGAAAGATATGGGGAAGGCCTTTGCCCAGCAGTGGGCCAGTACAGGCTAATAAAAAATAATTGGATATAATTAAGAAGTCTGACATAGATGGACCATCTTCCCAAAAGAAATGTATTCTACCTACCTGTACCATTCGAAGCCTTTGTGATAAAATTTATCAAAAAAGTGCACCTCTGACCCCGCTGCTCTGACATCTGGATGTAATCTGTAGGTATAGTAGTACACGAAGGTTAACCAATTACTTCAATATACAGAGATAAGCTGTTTAAGGGCATGCATGACGGGCATGCATTACTTAATTGTAATGCTCCTTCCATTTGCACAACCCATAAAATTGATACAAGTTTTACGATATTTCAAAATGCGCTTCGGAAATAGGTGTTATCAAAAATGGTTATTGAAAAAACAAACACATTATTAACAGTTAACTAGATGATTAATGGAAAAGGCTCTCGATTATCTTGCAATAGTGAACCTACTTCAAAAACTTATTACATAAGATAAAAGTAACAGCAAGTAAAAGTCAAAAATCTTTCCAGAATAAATTAATTTCTAGTCTACCTAGTGCTTAACCAATAATCCAGCACCCACCTTAAAAACTCCAGCAACGCCCTCGTCCCACATTTCTTAACCCCTATAATAAGTGCGTCGGGTAATCTCTTTACAGGCACCTGGTTTTGTTTCAATCGCCTGTACTTGTAACTCTCGTCTACGTTGAACCCAAATAACGAAGCGAAACGCACGCTTGCAGCCCTGTACTTCGTTATATGCTGCTTTAGTAGTATGTATTTTATTGTAAACTGAAAAATAAATATTATAAAAAAATAATCTTTAGAACAAGCTATCAAATAAATATTTCAAAATTTACGATCTCATTTTTATATACCAACATTCTAAACCAATAAAGATCTACTCTAAATAATTTTAAACGGGGTTCAGAATATACCCCGCGGCACCGGTTCGTTTGACCACGTGGTAGGACTGCGCAGTTAATAAATATTGAGTTTCAAATGTAATTAACAATTTTGGCCCCGTAACGGTCACATGATGACCACTGGGCGACTTAAGTAATATTTAATTAGCTAAATCAAATTGTAAAAAAAAATAAGATAAGTACGCGTTGCTTACCTTGTTTTCGTCAACTAAACAAGAATTCAAAGCATAGAATAAATATAATAGAAATAATAATATGAAACAAATAAACATAGTTCGCTTTGATAGCACTGGTATCCATCTCATTGCTATTCTTCGGAATCATTTGTAGAGTTTTCTTTCTACTTCGGTTAATACACAAAATTCACTGCACTCAACATTTTACTAGGATATTTTAATTCATAAAAGAATTATTTTGTAGTTACAACTCAAATCTTCATGTTTTTAAGTTAATTGATATGTCTGACACTGCGGAGTTCACGCAAAACAAGCAGTGTATACGAACGATCGATGTAATTTTCTTTGGAGCCTGCTCGAATCACGATGCGCGCAATCGCTGTCAATTCGACACGGAGTCAGTCGGAAAATCGCATTTCGCGCGGAGGTAATTTACCGCCCCTAATCTCACTAGCGTATTTCCGGTTTTTCCGGATATTATCTTGTTTCTGAATGTTGGTGTTCAGTGGAAAGTGAAATAATTTTCACAAAAATGTGAACGTTTAAAATTATTATAGTTGCATAAAAAATATAAGAAGTGAATATGCTTTAGTGGAAATATTTGCTAACATTATGTTTTGTAAATTCTACTACTGCATCGGAGTTTTTCGCGTTCCAGTGCTACGTCGGAAATTGTATAAACTTTTAAGCGTGAAAGAAAGAGATAGCATTACACACTGCTACTGAGACAGAATGAGATAGTGTTAGTTTGTTTATGGTTGATGAGCCAAGGACAAAACAAGAGTTGCACAAGGCTGCCAACATTATTTGATAAGAACCAGTTGACAGCCGACAGCTAAATAAAAAGAAATTTGATCGCGTTGAACTTTGAAGCTGTGAAATAAATTAAAATGACAGTCCAACAGATTAACTCGAATATTTCTGACGACTCTGATGATATGGTTAGTTTACCATCCGAAGAGGAAATTTATAGGCGAAAATACCAGTTGTTGTTGGAGCGATGTGAAGTCTTACAACAGGATAACGAAAGAATTATTACTAGGTTTGTGTTTTGAGCTTTATTTCTGTTGATAAACGTTATTCGTGCGTGGGCTAACAGAACATTGTTGCAGAATACATGAAGCGAAGAAAATAACCAAGCGCTATCGAAAGGACATTAAATTGTTAGTGGAGCGATTGGATAGACATGGCGATCAGTTTAGGACTGCATGTTTGGAGGTTGAAACGAAACCCGAGGTGATAGTGCGGCCTCCCAGAGCTGGAGGGAAAACTCAAAACGTGTCCAAACAAACAGATAAACAGAATGCTGGGGCTGCTAAGAAACCTGGACCTAAAAGAAAAAGTAAAGCAGACAAGGTAACATACTTGCATTATTTACTTTATCAAGGATATAAGGATATTTACACTATCTTCTACTTCATAATCCACCTTTTATTTCCAGCCCGAAAGAGATCCAAATGCTCCAAAGAAGCCATGCAATGCATTCTTCCAATTTTGCCAAGAACAACGGCCCTTAGTTGTTGCTGAAGCTAACTCTGAGTTGGGATCTGAGCCCTCAAAGCAAGAAGTCACCAGACAACTGGCGTCACGTTGGAGAGCACTTAATAATGAAGAAAAAAGGGTAAGATTCCTATTAGGACGACTTAAGACTGATATTAAAGGAACAATGCAAACTTCCCACATCATGTATTGAAAGAACCATACATCATAAAGAATGTATTCTTCCAGGTATATGTGGCAATGTTTGAGAGATCAAAGGAAAAGTATGCTGAACAGATGTCGGCATACATAAAGAAGGAACAATGACATTCACCAACACCTGCCATTAATAGCACTTAATTTTCTTGTGATCATCAGCTTTAAGGTTAGGTTAACTATTAAAACAGTATTTTGTAAGGAAAACTTGTTTGGATTTCTCGACTGTTCCAATAACAAACACTTCCAACTGCAAAAATCCTTGAGAATAGTGAATGTAACAGTAAACTGCAGTAATTTCCCAAATCATTCCAGTTAAAAAAATAATATGCTTGATAATTCTTAACATTTCAATTTTCCTATCACGAATTCATTACCATTAGATATCAAAACACCACTGCCCTGAATACACTATACTAGAATACTAAGGGCCAGTTTCACAAGTTGCTGATAAGTTCCAGATAGTTTATCAGGCAGATAATTTCATACAAATTCTGTTATTTGGTAGATAGTGCTAAACTAGCCCTAAATAAAGAAAAATATGTGATAAAAACAATTTAAACTATGGAAATTACATTGGTTCTCTTTATGAGCACTAGGTTGCAGGTACCAAAGTTATAGTGGACAAACTAAATTCATTATTTGAACATTTTTATTTAATGCTGACAATAATTCGGATTTAATCAATCACCAAGGCAATTATGTATTTTGAATTCAGTTGACAAATGCACAATAGTATGAAGGTAAGTAAAATATTGGATACATTGTTTTATTGGAAGGAGTCTTTTTCCAATCGAATATTCTTCATGGTTTCGACAGCAGTTTGGGACTGTGCGTGGCTCATCACAGCTGGTTCTAACACCCTCATGAATGGATTGTACTTCTTTTCCTGTCCAATAGTAGATGGTACCTGTACACACAAATAGCGGTTTAAATATATAGAGGAGATATATCTATCAATAAAGCCATCAAAAGAATTTGAATGGACTTTCACAATAATATAAGTAATATTCTATAGTTAAATGAAATCGTACCGTAGGTTTCCCCTCTTCCCTCCTCTGCTGTGACCAAGCAATTTTATCAAGTATCTCACTATTGTTTGGTTCTACATGTGCGGCAAACTTAAGATTTTGCAGAGTATACTCATGGCCACAGTAGACCTTGGTGTCGTCTGGCAGGCTGCCTAGGATCGACATGGCATTGAACATCTGTTCCGCATTGCCTTCAAAGAATCTTCCACAGCCAGCAAGGAATAAGGTATCACCTGGAATGTTATAAGTATTGTTTATAAAATTATAAGCTCAGTTAATTCAATTGGAATTGAAATCACTAGCAGCTTTATACCTGTAAATACAACAGATTCTGATCCTTCCTCAGGAGCAGTTATGTAGTAACAGATATGGCCTGTTGTATGGCAAGGAGTAAACAGGCATTGTACCAGCAAGTTGCCGAGACTAAACATAGTGTTGTGTTGCACTTTCTTTGTCAAAGCTCCAATGCGGTCATCGCCACCATAAATTTCAAGATCTGGAATCTTTTTGGCAAGCTCTTCATTTCCACCAGCATGATCCCTGTAAGATAGAACACACACATATACAGTTTGTTATCATAATTGCATGATGGCAGTCTTATCTCAATAGATAACAATCCAGATCCGGCTAAAACTGCAAATTCATTCTGGTGCGAGATATATAGGGTGTTACAAAACTAATGCACACTATTTTTACAGGTCATATAGTACATGCTAAGGATCATGTTTACCACAAAAAACCATTTAGATTTTTTTTTGTGTCATGTTGAATGGCCAAAGGGTTAACGACCGAGCGCCTTCATAAAGACCGGCGTTGTACGTACAATTTGGCGATTGAGATGATAAATTCAGTAAAAAAAAATATTATTTTCATAACTTTTTTTGTGATAAACATGATCCTTAGCATGTACTAAATGACCTGTAAAAATAGTGTGCACTTGTTTTGTTACTACATCTGGAATCTTTTTGGCAAGCTCTTCATTTCCACCAGCATGATCCCTGTAAGATAGAACACACACATATACAGTTTGTTATCATAATTGCATGATGGCAGTCTTATCTCAATAGATAACAATCCAGATCCGGCTAAAACTGCAAATTCATTCTGATGCGAGATATATAGGGTGTTACAAAACTAGTGCACACTATTTTTACAGGTCATTTAGTACATGCTAAGGATCATGTTTACCACAAAAAAACCATTTTGAAATTTTTTTGTGTGTCATGTTGAATGGCCAAAGGGTTAACGACCGAGCGCCTTCATAAAGACCGGCGTTGTACGTACAGTTTGGCGATTGAGATGATAAATTCAGTAAAAAAAAAATATTTTCATAACTTTGTATGTGATAAACATGATCCTTAGCATGTACTAAATGACCTGTAAAAATAGTGTGCACTTGTTTTGTTACACCTTATATACATCCTCCATTTTACTACCATTGCATAGGTTATTTGTAAATTCAGAAATAAAATGCTTACCAGTGATGATGGGTGGTCAGAACTGTTGTCAGTTTGGCACCATGATCGCTCACAGCTTGCAACACAGTCTTTGGCTCAACTGGATCTACAACGGCAGCCTCTTTAGTAGCCCGGTCAACTACAAGATACATGTAGTTGTCCTGTAGGGCGGGTAGTATCTTTACATCCATGCTTCCGAGTTGATGGTGTTCTGGACAGCTGTGTGATTGGCGCTGGTTCCGAATAAGCACTGAAAATATTAAATAAATTTTATAACTTAAAATTAAGATTTCTTATTTAACATACATATTTTCTAAGTTAATAATTACACACATTATACTTTTGAAATGAAATGCTAGAACAAATATTAACTGCCTAAATTAAATTGAGTATGACACTATTTAAGGTCTGTAATGAATGTCAATTAAATGAGACAAGACTACAGCAGCCAGATACAAATAGTGAAATAATTATTGTAATAATGAGGATAGCTATTTGTATAGTTTCTTCAAGGTTATTAAATATGATAAAGCATGACTTTGCTATTCTGATTCTAGCAAAACTAGAGTACATTTTTTTGGATGCGCCAATTTATTCAATTTGTTCATCTTTGTAGGTGCAGTATTCCAAGACGTAATACTAAAGAATAATTTGAAGAAAATTCCGACTTTCATAACGTTTCTAACGATAGCCTTATTATTATTTGTCATTTAGGCATGTAAGCCCATGGCATAAAATAAAAAGACAGGCGATCTTCCAATCGTTTGTCAATTTATGTACGAAAAAAAATAATTATTATAGAATACCTTGAAAATACAGCTTCGTTATTTGCTGTGATAAGCCGAACGGCAAAGAATTTACAAATCTGGCCAGCATTGCATTTAGTTAACTGTGCGTGATATTTATATAAAAATATTTAAGATAGCTTTTCTATTTTTTTTGTATATTTTACTAAAATTGTTATGTATCAAGCATGGAAAAACAAAATACCTTATCAGTCAGCTGGTGTTTTGACAGCTATTTGTAGAACAGAAAAAGTTCGATGTTGTATGTAATGCTTTTTGGAATAATGGGGCATATTTTTGAATAGTTACAATATATTTTTCTAATTTCCTCCAGTTAACTAAGAAAATCATAATTTAGTATTTGGCAGCCCCTGGATAGGTCCAGGGCTATATCATAGTAAAATATGCTTTATTGCACAATAAGATTGAAAGGAAATAAATAAAATTTAATACCTTGAATCCAAACGATCAATTTAATTGCGCAATATTACGAAATATGCAATATAATTGACCGTATAAGTTTGGTACTTGATTGATACATACATATTTAAGACAGTGAATGAAAGATTGAGCGAGTTTAATTATTATTGTTGAATATCTGTATATATTATTATATACACAGGATTTCTGATCTTATAAGAAAATAAAGTTGTATAAAATAGCGAATAGCAGCATTTTTTCATCTAAGACCCCAGAAGTGTTTCTTGAACTATCTTTCTTTTGGAATATTGGCTCTTTACTAGAATATAAAAATTCAAATGAACTGAATGTGTTCAATAATTCAATCAAATCATCACTTGTTCGTCTACACCTCAGGTCACCCGTACATTTTTTGTACTTGAGTAGTCCGTATCTCTTTATAATATGTGGTTTAGTTTCAACCTCAGTTTCAACTGTATAATCATAATCTGTGGTATAGTTTTGCTGTCAGTGTCAGTTCAGTACAGTACTGTCAAACGGTCATGTGTACGTTTGTGTCGGCATGTGGATTTATTTACAAAAGTTTTCTACAATTCTAAATGACTTAGTAAAACATTAGACAAATCTATTCACCATGAAGAGTAAACCTGTTAAACACAAGTCTACAAACACATTCCGGGTAAGTTCTAGGATTGCATTACTATTAACTTTACAGATGTTTTAGGTTAAGTGCGTGTTTTCTATCTAAAACTCGGTATTTATTGAACTTTATTCACACATTTTCGTGATTTTTTAGTCCTAGAAAATAATGTGTAGTTATAATTTAATAGTGGGTCGTCTTAGGTATAAGAATAAGTCTCCTGTATTATTGCCAGTATTTATAACAATATTTTTTTACAGTTTGTACCCTTTGCGGAGAGAATAAATGCTATTGACATCCGCCATGCAGCACTGTATCACATTGAGCACGCATATGCACAGCAGCCTGCTGAGAACGAAACTCATTTCTATGTGGCACTGCAAAAATGGCATGTGCTCAACTTGACTGAGAACTTTAAAAAGTTCCGCAAGGAAGTCTTTGGTATCATAACTGTTCCACAACTTGTTCACAAGAAAGAGGAAGTGATTGAGATATTGGAGAAATATTTGAATTTAGAAGACCAGCTGTGCTTACAGCCATTGCTTGAGTAAGTATAATAATGAAAATATATATTAAACACTTTTTTGAAAGAGTCTAATCCAGAAGCAAATCCATTCATAATCTTAGGTCTTTTATATTCATTTTCTTTTCATGAAATACACTGAATACTCCTGTTCCTTTCAGAATTCTTGTATCAGTGGCTAAGGACCTCAGAGAAGATTTCTACCCGCACTTTCCAAGATTCCTAGATGTTCTCATAAAACTGCTTAACACCAAGGACGCTGAAAGACTAGAATGGACCTTAGTCTGTCTAGCATTTTTGTTTAAAGTCCTAAAACCGTACCTCAAGAAAGATGTTGCCGTTGTGTTGAAGAGGATCATACCATTATTAAGTGAATCCCAACCACAGTATATAAATAATTTTGCAGCAGAAAGCTTTGCTTTTGTTGCCAGAGACATCAGGGACAAAAAGAAGTTTGTCAGTCTTATTCTTAATTATTTGCAGACTAATGATGATGTAAGTATCTTAAAATTATCTCTCTGTTGATAGACAAATTAAAAAAAAAATGTTTTCATTCATTTATATCCTTTTCAGGCAATCACTGGTTGTGGCCATCTTATATTTGAAATACTGAGAGGCGTTTCCGGTAAATTCCACAGCTGCATAGAAACTTTCCTGCCAATCCTTCTCCAGTACCTTAAAGAAAATAAAGAACACCAAGAAATACTGTTCAAAGTTCTAACACAAACCATAGAGGACAGTTTACAAAGTATATCACACAAGGAGTATGGTGTCTTTTGGAGAAGCATCATTAAATTCACTGAGGAAATATTGAAGGAGGATGATGAGGAAAGCAAAGCACTAGAATACATACTAAGACTTGCCGGCCAAGTTATAGAACACCAGAGAGGCAAATACTTAACAAACCCTCCTCAGTTTGTACTTTTATTAATAAAGGTAATTTGTGAGCAGTCTTCAGAGAGTGTTTTGGAAGTCTGTTCACAGATTGGAGCTGTGCTTCTCCTCTCACCGAACGTGTCATTATCTCAGGAACATGCGGGGATTATTGTCAAAGTTCTTCTGCCATTACCATTCCCCAATATACTCATAAACTTTGTGCAAAATGTTATTGAATACTCGCAATTTGATATGCACATACTGCCTCCTTTCATCAAATTTGTTATTCAATCGAATTTCGATACTGATGCCATGGGTACTCTGACCAAAATATGTCTGAAAAAATCACCATTGTCAATGAATGGTATAAAGTTATTTGAGTGGGTGAAATATCCTTTGGATTTTGGGAACAATCTTTCAAAGTTCATGGAACATTTTGAGCAAGTTTTGTCGGAAGACATTGAAAAATATGTGGAAGACCCACTCAAGCTGACTAATGTACTGTTCTGCTTGCCACACATAGAGAAACTTGATGTTGACTATTGTATAAAAAAGTTGGGTGCGCTGATAATCAAACTATTGGAAATACTGAAGAGTTATAACCTGGAGAATCAGCCTAAAGAGAACAAATTCCATTGTGACACTACAGCACTATCAAGATGTGCAAGAAAAGTTTTATTTATATTGTCTGTAGCTCTTGAAAGCGCAGTACATATTTCAAGTTGTAAGAAACTGAAAGAAATTTGTGATATTGATGTATTGTTGCCAGTAATACTGCCTTGTGCAGCTGACCCTAACTATTTGTGCTCTTTGCACCTAATTGATCTGTATTTAACAGCTTATGAACACGAGAATGGATTGACTTATCCATATTTGTCACTGGTTGACTCATATTTGAAGACAAATGTGTCTTCACCTTTTCATATGGTAAGTGTTCTGAAACCCGATTAATTATTTAAAAAAATAATAAAAAAAATACATATCAAACCTTGTTTTTCATATTTTCAGGTCCGTCTTCTAACCACTCACATTTACAAGTTATTCGAAAATGTAGAGGAACTAAATAAAACAGTTGAAGTGGGAGGTACTGTCGAAAAGTTCTCAATCTTTAGCAGATGTTACTCAGTCGAGTCTATTTCACCATCTATTCAAGAGTACAGGGCTCAGTTAAACATGTTACAAAAAATGAGTTTCAACACTAGTCAGTATGCCTTAGCTAAAGATACTGACTTCCATCTTTTTACTTTAAACTACATGTTAGGTGTGTTATACGTAAATTTCAAGTTACTTTGGGAACCCATAACTGAATTCATAGCAGGATATGGTAATGCCCTAAATGTTGAAGACTTCTGGCCAACTTTTCATAGTGCCCTAGAATCATCGTTCTTGAATGCAAAGAAGAATCTTAAGCAGTTTCAGTTTGATGATGAAATAGATACAAATTTTGATATCCTGCAAAAATTGTATTCTGACTACAATAGTATATCAGAAAGACCAGATTTGTATAACTACAGAAATTTAATTCTTAAGGTGATGATGAATTGCATTCAAGTCTGTGAAGCCAGGAATCGAGATGTCGTAGTTTTGTTTTTGAATTTCATCGAAGAAGAATACAGAAGGAACGATAGCATGAATGCTCTAAAAATTGATATGGAGATAAGAGATAATAATAAGATGGAAGTCGATGAAGAAAAGGCCGAAGAAAATACTGATAACATAGAAGAAATAATTGAAGAAATTGATGATACGAAAGATACAGTTTCAGGGAAGATTGTGTTCAAAACTCTGATCAATATAATGCAAGTACTATCTCAGTTCAAGAATCCAAGAGCTCTACACAAAGAACCAGTGTTCTGGGAACTTTACATGGAATTTCTCAAACACAAAAATCCAGGACTTCAGAAATATGCCTTAGATTGCGTTCTAAACTACAAAAACAAGAATGTTACTCAATACAAAAGTAATTTGTGCAATTTGGTTGATGAGAAGAAGTTTAAAGATGAACTGACTTTGTTTAAAATTACTGAAGACGCCAAGAGTATTCAACCTGAAGATAGGGAACATGTAGTTCCTATAATACTTAGAATACTCTATGGAAAAATGACATCGAAACTAGCAGCTGAGAAGAAAGGAGGTGGACAAACACGAAGGTCGCTTATAATGCGCTACTTAGCTGGTTGCAACGAGAACGAATTGAAAATGTTCATTGAAATGGCATTCTCATTTTACAAACAATACTTGGATATGAAACCTCGTGAAATATTTGAAAAAATATCTTCAGATATAGATTTGAAATCTGTAACCAGTCCTGGAAAACTCCACAGTATTTTAAACTTATTTGAGGTAGTTCGTGAATATTTTGGAGGATATATGAATGATGAGTTACTGTCTCAACTCTTTAACATATATTTTGCTATCTGCTCTACTGTAGCAGTTGTCTTAACCCAAGGAGATAAAGTACATGTAGGTTACGTGAAAGTAATGAAAAACCTTCGTACACTTGCGTTAGGTACAACAAGGAAATTGTTTGAACAATTCACGAAATATCCTTGGAATAAGGACGAATTATACGTCATGTACGAGACCCTGATATGGCCATTGATGCCTAAATTACATATTGAAGGTATTCATAGTCCGACAGCACTTTTGAGACTTTTAAACGCATGGTGTCAGAATCCTCGATATTACATTTTACTCATCACCAGCTCAGAAAAGGATGAAATAAGTCCATTCCCGGCTATTTTCAAACTTTTGCTAGCTCCTAAAACGACACCTGGCGTTGTTAATATGATTTTAGATATGATTGAAAAGTTAATAACTCTCACTGAAGATGAAGAAGACAAAGAGATTCCTAGGATAGAATCCTTCAATGTCCTGCCCGTAGATGCTCCGGAAAATGTAACCAATATTAATTTCGGTAGTAAAATTCTGATACCTCACATACCCAGTATATTAGAAGTTATGAAAAGGCGAATGGCCAATTCTGCTAAGTCCAACACGGTAAACAAGAGAGATTTGCTCATACTTTCAAGAATCACAGAATTGGTTGCATCACCTGAGCTTTGTGATGAACTATTGAATTTACTATTACCAATACTAGTAAAGAAGGTGTGCATGAATATGGCGGAAGAAAATATGGAACATGCTGTGAACACGATCATCAATTTACTTGGACACAGCTCAAATCCTCAAGTTTATATAAAGAACATAGCAGTTTTATTCAACAAAGTCGGTCCAATAGATGTTAGAAAATTACTACTAAAACTACTTTCGTCGATAGCTGCAAGTGCTCCAAACAATAAAGATACACTTACTAGAATGGCTGACACTATTGCAGAAATGAATGCATTCAACAAAAGGTGGATAGAACAGCCTGATTTTGACCGAAGAATAGATGCGTACAAACAGATATATCAGTTACTGGAAAAGGATGAAATTGATATAGATCTGGCAATACTAATTGTTAACAATTGCTTTTACTTTATCCGTACTGAGAAAGATATTGGTTTGCGCGATAGTGCTGGTTTGTGTTTGAAAAGAATTCTGCCAAAACTTCTTATGAAGTATAGATCATCAGCTGATGGGCAATTTTTTGTAAGGGACACGGTCCTGTCACTAATTTCGACTGGTATAAGAGATACTAAAAACGAAATATTGAGGAATGAATGCATCAATTTACTTGGGGAATTGGCAAGAGAGTGTCCCGATGCTGACGTAGTAATCTCTGATTTAGCTCATTTCATTAACAAAGAAGATAGAGAAGTAGATTTCTTCGATAACATGTGCCATCTACAAATACACAGGAGAGTTAGAGCGCTGTTGAAATTCTGTAAAGTAGCCAAGAAGATGACTAAATGTCCCACTCCTAGGACATTGACAAACTTTATTTTACCATTAGCGTCCATGTACATTTGTGACGATAAATATACGGATAAGAACACTTTGATAGACGCTTGTATTGAAGTAGTGTCAACATGCTGTAGGTTGTTACCTTGGTACCACTACGAAGTGATACTAAAACTCTACTTGAATAAAATGAGACATTCTTCAGAACATCAAAAACAATTGACTCGTATTTTAGTAGGTATTATAGACGCTTTTCATTTCGATTTCTCGAAAGTGAAAAATATAGAACTGCCAAAAGCTTTAACAACAAACGTGCATAAATTCAAAGTGGTTAACGCAAGTTCAGAAAATAAACAGAATATTGAAAACGCAAAAGAGGTTAATGACGATGATGGCAAAGAAGATGAAGCCGAAAATAAAGATAATTTAGAATTAGATGAAGAAAGTGAACTAAAAGCAGCGGATGATGAAGAAGTTGAGGAAGAGGCGAGCAAAGAAATGACTAACGTACCGGCCTTTGAGAGAATAACGAATGTGTCGCCTTCAGTGGCTAAAAGAATAATCAAATCTTTGACGGCTGGATTATTACCACAGCTGAATCGGTAAGTTGTATTTTATTTGCGTTATTAGTATTGTGTTCTATGAATACATGTAAACCTTTTCACATTGCCTTACTATTTATACCCGAACCGCAAATCTGCTAGTCGTACTTGATTTAATTTTAGGAAATGTATAGTAATTAAAGAGTTTTCCTTTTTTTTAGTTCCATCGGCAGAATGACGGAACACGAAGAATCTCATAAGGTGAATCGTCGTAAGACAGGTTTTGATCGTCAAGAGGAGGACATGCTTCGAGTTCCAATAGCTTTGGCATTGGTCAAGTTATTGCAGAGATTGCCTGGTGACCTCCTCAAACATCAGCTCCCTGGGTAAGTTGTTCGGAATCCTACTACTATTATAAAGGCGAAAGTTTGTAAGTATGGATGTTTGTGACTCTTTCACGTAAAAACTACTGAATGGATTTGAATGAAACTTTACCACAATATAGCTTATACATCAGAATAACACATAGACTAGTTTTTGTCGCGAAAACCGACATCCACGCGGGCGGAGCCGCGGGCGACCGCTAGTTAGTCATAATTATGTTTCGCACGTGTTTCGTTTAAGTCGCATTAAAGCTAAATTGTGTAATTTTCCGTTTTAGAATCATCATAAAACTATGCTCGTTCCTTAAATCACCTTTAAAGCAAGTCAGAATAACAGCTCGGGATATCGTGAAAAAGATAATGCTCACAGTCGGAACGTCGTACTTAGGAGTCCTGCTAGAACATTTAACTTTATTGCTGACAAGAGGTTTTCAAGTCCATGTTTTAGTTGCCACAATACACACAGTTCTAGACGCTTTGAAAACAGACTTCAAACCTGGAGATCTAAATGAAAATCTTCATTACATACTCGATGTTTGTACCAACGATCTTTTTGGAGCACTATCTGAAGAGAAAGAAGTTGACAAACTTCACTATAAGACGCCAGAAGCGAAACCCAGTAAGAAAAGTTACGTAACACTTATGATAGTGTCCCAAAATATAACAGAACAGTGCCTTATCAATCTCATATTACCGTTCAAAGAAGTCTTACAAAAACATCATTCAAAGAAAATAGTTTTGAAAGTACAGGAGGCGTTAATGCATGTGACAAGTGGACTGGTTACTAATAAATTTATAGATATCGAATCTCTTTTCATATTCTTACATGGAATTGCCTCAGAGAGCATACCAGAATTTGTACTAGGTGCTCCAAAGAGAGAAATAACAGAAAAACAAAGGGAGAAGATGCTAAGAGCTAAACCAGATTGTTTCATAATTCCCGAAACACCGAAGCGTAACAAAGAGTCTCAAGCTAAACATGTTAGAACTTCTGGGAAGGCGAATGCTCACGTTTTAGTAGAATTCAGTTTGAATATTCTTTACGTTATTCTGAAAAGAGAGAAAGTGCCTAGAATGGATTGCCGAGCGTTCGTAGATCCACTTATACCATTACTAGTTGATGCATTGAAGAGTGATCATGTCAAAGTAACGACGGTTGCTATGAAATGCATAGCAACTTTATGGACGATCAGGGTCAGCACGCCAACGTTAGAAGAAATGGTCCAAGATATTGTCAAGACAATATTTTTGACGTTACATAAATATGCCACGTTTGAAATCAGTAAGCAGAATGACAATTTCCATCTGGTCAGGACTGCTTTTAAGGTAAGCATATGTTCGTCCATTCTTTCTCTATGATACATTTAATGAAATTTTACTTCTTAAAGATATTTGCTTTTTCTAGGCAGTAACTGTTCTAGTCAGACATGTAAAATACTACAAACTAGAAGCAGATCAACTGAAGACCCTACTATTATACGCGGAAGAAGATTGTCAGAATGATGAGAAGCAATCCAATTCATTCTCTCTTCTGAAAGCTATATTAGAAGCTAGGCTCGTGTCCAATGAACTGCACGAAGTGATGGAGAAAGTATCCAAAATTTGCATCTTGAGCGAGTCTGCAAGATCTCGGTAAGTTATAATGTTTTAAGTATGGAGATGTATTCGATTACACAGAAGAAGAAAAAGGGAAGAAAGAAGTAATATCTATTGATAAATGACCACACAACATGAAATATTACTTTTAGTGATCTAATTATTTGAGTTAAGGGAACTCAACATTTTTATTATGTCGCTAATGCTTATGTAGTTATAAGCCTATTCTGGATCACTCCATAAGCAATTTTATACGAATAAAACGCAGTCGTAAACATTTTATTTTTGTAAATATCTGGGAGTAACTCAGGGTTCAATACTTAGCCCACCGTTGTTCGCAACTATGTTATTTTGTTCAGTGGATATTATTTAATACTTACTACCTATAATATATTATTTATAATAAATTGTTACTTATTTCAGAGAGGAAGCTCGCGTGATATTCGTGAACTACCTGACTCACTATTCCCCGGGCAAGCGCTTGGAGAAATACATAGACTTCTTTGTGTCACAGCTTAACTATGAGTTGCAACATGGACGGGAGTCTTCGCTCAAGTTCCTAGAAATGATCATTAATAAACTATTAGTGGTAAGTTTATTGTGTATAATTGAGATAGAGAGCTTTAGATATTAGTTCCTCTAGGGTAACAATTATTCTATTATTTCAAAAGATTTTATTAATTTATTTAATAAAGTTAAGAAAAGAGAGAAGTCATAGATTACAGAAAGCCAATTAAATTAAGTCCTCCCTTATAATAAAATAATATTATTTGAACCAGGGAATGTCTTCTAATCCGTATTTCATAGATGTTCTTTTGTTTAACATAGCTATGAAATTTTGTTTTTTCATCAAGAAGGTGTTTAACAATTAATTGTGTTTTTACATCGAAAACAAAAAGTGGGTTTGATGATAGTCGAGATAGTTTGATGATAGATTGATATTAGTCGTTGTCGGTTAGCAGTGTTTTTAACTCCCGACGCAAAAACGATGGGATTCTTTTTTGTTTATTTTTAATCAAACTCATTTATCTAACCAGGTACAATTATCGAAACATGGTGCACATCTTCTACTATCCCTGGGCGCGTGTATGCTTAACGATTCGGCGCCAGAATGCCGCGCGTCCGCCGCCAGTTGTATCGAGGCGATGTTGAAGAGATTCCCTCTGCAAGAGAGGAATAAACTCTTCGATTTAGTTATGACTTTCTTCCAGGATAATCAGGTGGGTTTTGTCATTTGTCTTATGTTATAAATAAAAATATATTTTTCCCGATATACCATCTGTATTTGAAAGGCATTACTTCACACTGTTAGATAAAGATAAAGTAGTCCACCTATCTTTACAGCAAATTGTACAGCCAGCACATCAAACTACCCGAAACTCTCATATTTTCCCAATGAACTTTGAACCATATGCTGTAGCGAATAAAGTTGAAAATCTATTGAGGAAATTTGACAGATTGTAGTGGCTTAGTGTGCTGGAGTTTGTCCCTTAATTGGATGAACCATTTTACCGTGTCAGCATAGCACAAACAAACTTATTTTCGCCTTTATAAAAAGGATTATGTTAAAAGACATAATATACACATTGTACGATGATTAAAACGTGCCCCTTTTAAATATTTCCAGCCGGTACACTTTGAACTAGCAGCTCAACTGAGCACCCGTTTCGTGAACGTAGAAAAAGACGAATTCAAGAACCGTCTCAACACAATTCTATCCTTAGTTAGCGGCAAAATTCTTTTACTAAGCAACGACATCACTGAAGGTAGATTTGTCAAAATAAAACTAGAACAATCTGAGGACAAGACTGACGAAGATAAACAAAAAGAAAAAGACCACAGTTTAATACAAATATTGAACTTAATCGAAAAGATCACCTTCCATTGCGCTTCAAGTATGACGAATAAGAAGTACGTCACCGACTTCGATGATATAGCACAGCAATGTAAAGCGTTGTTAGCATACCCTCATGCGTGGGTACGATTGAAATCAGCAAAGATATTGGGACAGTTACTATCTGTAGTTGATGCAGAAGAATTAGATAGTATTGTGAAGAAAAAGGTGGAAAGTGAAAGAGGTTTTATTTACGATGATACGGAAGATGTGCTAAGGAGTTTGGTGTTGGATCTCTGTGCCCAGTACACTACTGGAGCTTCCAAGGAAATGGTTGAACAGGTGAGGAGTTTTAATTGCTTATTCATAATGAACTTTATAATAGGAGCACTAAGGTTCAGGGTACAAAAATAGACTGTTAGCTAATGATTTGGATACGGGAGTTTATCGCACAATGCTGATCTATTTTAAATTATTATAAAATAATTTCTGTGAATTTGCTTTGATTACTAAAATATTCTATAAGTTTAACGGCCAGTTTCACCGGTTACGGATGAGTTGCAGATAATTTATCTGGCAGATAGTGGCTATCCGTAAATGGTGAAACTGGACCTAATATTAGGTAAATATAAATGGCCTATGTAATCCGGGAATAGTCCATCTTCCGAACATTGGAAGAAGTGAGTGTGTACTTCATCACGTAACGCATTAGGGCGCCAGTCTGTTTGGCTATCTCTTTCTCTCACGCTTACGGTAGCGGTAGGCAGGTTCTCATCTCACTTGAAGGAACCCACAGCCCACAGCGCTAGCCATATTTTGTTTTGGTTTATGATATCATGTCTATCTTTATTCCGAAACGCATACGTTTTTTTTTAAATCCTGTACAATGCAAACAAATATTAACTATTGATAATTTTTTTATATAATAAACTAAAGATTTTAATGTCGGTCATTTTATATTAATTTTTACTCTTAATGAGTCTATTAACAATATTAAACAGACGACTTGGTAACCGTGTCTGTATGCTCACAAATACTCACCCAGAATTTCTCTTATAATACATACAACTGGATTTAATTTACATACCTTATTATAGCAATTGGAGAGGCCTATGTCCAGCAGTGGACTGCGATAGGCTGATGATGATGATGACCTTATTCTTCTTTCACACAGGTGACAGCAGTACTGTTCCAAATATTGAAACTAGTTCACTCCATGTCAAGTTTTAAGCTAGACAAGAAGTCTCAGGCCGAAGGCGAAGAGGCCGAAGGTGGCACCAGGATGAACATACGCTGGATCCTGTTCAAGTTGCGCAGAGCTATCAATGTGGAAGTCGCGAGAGCTCCTAGTAAAATGGATATTGTAAGTCCTGAATTGTATTTTCACAATATTACTAGCATAAAAATACTCCGGGCACTTGGATAAAAAGAAGCAAATATCCTTTTTGGATGTATGGGTTATCGAACACTGAAAGAGTTTATCAAATCGGTCCAATAGTTCCTGAGAATAACGGGCTTAAATAAATAAACTCTTCTGCTTTACGATATTAGTAAACATTTAAGCTTTTTGTGTTTTATTTTTGGAATGAAAGCTAAGAGACAATATTAAAATCATTAAATACTGAATTAACGGTTACTTTTAAATGTTTATATCACTAAGGAGAGTCAGAGAGACAAGGATAGTCTCTCTGAAGGCATATAAACTTTCAATATACGTCTGACACTTTCTCTAGCTGCACCCACAGCGGGAGCGCTTTGATGATTTGATGATTTCCAACATTTAAATAGAGAAGGCATGGAAACTTTAAGTAGAAAAAAACCTTAATCTTTTTATTATATAGAATCTAAACCGATAGCGGTTTGAGACTACAGAAATGCAATTGTAAACGTCTAACCTAACACCTGATATTATTTCAGAGAACATCAATATTCACAATGTGGACGCACGTAATAAGTTCGTTAGAAACTGAAGACGTCAATAAAATAGTGGATGTGATACTCCCGCCGATAGTTCGAGAACTTTCCACCGGCGACGCGGCGACCCCGGCGACCGTCGCCAAGCAGTTGGCCGGCCGGCTTGGCAAGAAGTTACGTAGAAAAATCGGAGAAATAGAATACAGCAAATTGGTCGCTGAGGCGCAGATGAAGCTGAATATTAAGAGGGCTGAGAGGAAAAAGGTTTGTTATATTGTTTACTATCTATTCTTCGTGGTTCCTTCCGCCGCCCGATTCAACGACTATCCGTATCCGGTAGATATCTAAAAAGTAGCTTATGTCTTTTTCCACAGACTCTAGACTATATGTCTACCAAATTTTATTTAAATCCGTTCAGCAGTTTTGGTGTGAAAGCGTGACATATAGATAGACAGACGGACAGAGTTTCTTTCGCATTTATAAAATATTAGTAAGGATAATATAATATTAGTAATCTAATGATTAATAAACTTCACTAAATTTACTATTGTAAAGCCTTACTCTATCCTGAACCGTCTTTGAGATATAGCTCTGTTTCAAGGTCTAGTGCCATGTTTAGAAATGTATGTAATTCTATCACAATGCTTTACTTTCTTAATCAGACCGCAACTTAAAAAAAAAATATATAAAATGTCTGTCAAGTGTAATCAGTCAAATCGAAATAATTGGCTTCTTTTTAATTCTTAAACTTCGATATTTTATATAAATAATTATTCTTTTAGCTACTGCTACAAGAGAAAGTAAACAACCCAGAGAAGGCAGCGAAGAGGAAGCTTCAAGTTAAAGAGAAGAAAAAACAGTCCAAAAAGGTTAAGATGGAAATGCTGCAAGGCAAAAGGCCGAGGCCTAAAAAACGAAAGGCCGACGATTTTGATATCGAAGACCAACTACTTAAAGACGATTAAGTAATTTTACAACCACGGCACATTTATTGTTCAAAGAAATGGGGCTCCTACAGTTAAATTAAAAAAAAAGTTAAAATCTGTTGCTATCAAAACGTTTGTATATAATTTAACCCTTTGACCGCCACAGTCACGAATAGATGACAAGCCAAAAAGTGCCCAGCACGTCACGGTCAGGACTAGATGACAGACTTTTAAAGTTAAAAATTAATAGTCGATTACTATATTGTAGGTATGTATGGATTAATTCTTAGCTAGGCGCTGAGGGCACATCTTTCCTTTTTAGGCGTGGCAGTTTTGACTGCCACGCTAGCAATTGCCTTTAACCTCAAAAGGTTGCATATAATTTAAAGCAAATAGATATAGTACCTATAATGACTATCACTGTTATTATAGTTTGGATATAATAATAGCGTTTGTTTGATAAAAACAAATATTTATTTACTAAGTCAAAGAAGTTGTTTCGTTAATACCTACATATGGCGTTTGTAAATATAGTGTAAGCTGGTATTAAGAATATAAACATTGTTGTTATGTAAATTCACTTTTTTATTTATGACGTGACTACAATTAGAAATCTACTTATAAAAAACCCTGAATATTGTTTTTGGTTAACCTAATATTGTAAGGTGTATAATTATAATGAATCCAACTGTTTACAAAAGTTTTGCCCGCATCCTGACTGAACCTACTTCGCACACTTCGGTAAAAAGGATTCTACCTCAATAAATGGGAGTGCTTTATAAATAAGCATTACCTTAGTAAGTTCTTTCTTTCCTGTTGCGTTTCTCTATCGTGTGTGTACATAAATCCGTAAATGAATAAATGGGATATCGAAGTGTACTAAAGTTTTTTTTTTAAGTTTAAGTAGTTCCTAAGCTAAGCGTGTTCAATCAAACAAAATCTCCAGCTTCATAATACATCGTCGGACATGGGAATGGCGTAAATAAAACATCATTGTATAATCAAAATAAATATATTGCTTCATGCATTCAAAGTATAAAAGGACAATAATTAACAAAAACACCGAACGAACAACATTCATTGAAATGAATTAACATCACAATGGGAACGATGCTTTTTACAAAATGTGCTTTCAAGCATAGTTTCAATAATATTTCATCAACAATTGCGTTGCTTACACATTTAATAGGGTTTTCTTAAATAAACTATACTATAAAATATACTAAGGGCCTGTTTCACCACCTACGAATAAGTTCCAGTTAGTTTATTCGGTAGATAATTTCATACAAATTCTGTTCCATTTTTGAATTTATTCGGTAGATAGTGTCTATTCGGACATTGTGAAACAGGCCCTAATAATAATAATCCATGCAATTTTACGTGAATATAATTTTACATGTCTCAAAATTTCTTAAATAAATTTTAAGGGTAGGCCCACTCATTCTAAGAGGCTATTATCCCGGGTATAATTAAACTATACACTTTAATAATAAACCCTTACGGCTACTTTCACCACTTTCCTTGTAAGTACCAGTTAAAATTTTCTGCAAGATATTTTTAAAGAATCTCGTGAATAATAATTATTTTCGAGAAGTGGTGAATCGCTCGTAGCCTATATGATTATAATAATATTATATCTTAGAAATAAAATTAAGTAGATAAACCTCTTTCTTATCAAGAAAATGTGCGTCGATGATACCAGAACCAGGTGGTAGCCATTTTTATAAATAAAAAATACTTACACCATAGACACGAATATGTTCTGTGTAGGTATTAATTCGTGTATGTATGCATAAGAGGTTCTCAATTTGTGTTCAAAAACAACACAACGTGAAACTTAATTGTATTATTAATTATAAAATACACAATTAAATTAGATAATTATAATATTTTTCCTGATACTCAAAGCACCATAACTCTTTAAACACTATATATTATTTTTAAAATAATATTTAGCTTTAAAATTATTATTTTAATATCTGAAACTATTTTTGTTTTACCGTGTGTACTGTCTACAGCTAACAACAGTGAAATATTTTAATGTAATCTTAGGCCGGGAGCTGACATACTGAACAATTTTACTATCCATAATTTATTATCTTGATTTAATTTATCTACTGTAAAGTTTTTTTACTGTCTATGAAAGCGTATAATATTTCATATTTCTGTAGATTAGGTACAGCGAATGCTTAAATAAATTCAAACGTGAATAAAAGGTATTTCATAAATTTTTAGGAGCGCGTGTACCGAAAGTTGGCAACGTCGCAAATAACTGTCAAATATTTACACGTTTTAATTAATTTGGCCAATTTACTATATGAAAGTTAGACATATGCCTCTGTAGTGCACTAAAACATTGAATAGGAATTGCAATTAAAACACTCAATTTGATGTTTTCAACGGTTTAGGTGTAAAAAAGGCACTTAGAAAGTTTCCAAATACCTACGTTTTTTACATATAAAACTATATATTCGGTGTTACGATATTAATAACTGCATTCTCTATTAACTTCCTTAGTGCACTATAGAGCATTATTTAATGTTTTCATAAAATAAAATTGAGAAATTAATTAAAACATGTAAATATTCGACAGCTATTTGCGACATTGCCAGCTTTTGGAATACGCGCCCTTAAACACAGTAATAAAAAGGTATACGTAAGTAAAAGTACAGTCGTAGAAAGTATAACAATAACATTAGTAGCAATGGACGGCAGCAAGCTCTGCGATTATCTAAAGCTTATTCAAATTCAAAGCGTAACGTTGGAGGAAAAGTTAGCTTCGTAGCTGTTAAGAATGTTAAAAGATCAAGAGACGGGAGGTATTACGATTGTGTTTCTACGAAGCGTTGGAGGTAGCAAATAATATCTTTGTGAATTGCTGTTGTTAATTTATTCTTAGTATTTCACTATTTATTTATAACATTAAATGAATATCAAATGAGATCTTCCCTGTTACAGTAACTCTTGCTACCTTGAAAACCTTAAAATTGGTAATTGACTAGTGACTTGTTTGAGAAAAAAAAATGTAGGGAAGATTTCAATCGAAGAACTGGTGCGGGACCTGTTCACATCACACTGTTTTTTTTGTAAGTACGATTGATACGCTTTGCGTAGACACAGAAACGTTTTGTACAGTTCATGTCAAATAACTACCTCTATGGTGTCAGCAATTTTATGCCTCGCGTAAGCTTAGTATTGTTTTTTATTTTTATTTATGGAAATTTCCCGAATGTTACTGCAAACTCTTCCAAACTCGTGTGACATGATAACTCATTGGTTCAGAAAGAAATAATTATAAGATTAGCGTTATTTGTTCATTATGTTCAGTGTTGCGCAATCACTTGTTGCCAACTTCAAAGCGGCAATACTATTTGACGTGAACTGTACACATTTTGACATTTACGTTTTGACAGCCCCGCCAATTTTACAACAACATTGCAGATATAGGGTTGTACCTCATGATCTTGGACAGCAGTATCCACAGTAAAGAGGTCGTAGTTGCCAAAGCCACTCCTCCCCACCCGAGTTCCAGAGACCAGGCGGTGGAGAACTCCCTGGCTGAGAGGAGGGGGAGGGCGGGACCTCTGGGGCCTACGACCCCGTCGCCCGTGCCGTCGGCATGGGAACTGCCGCGGGCGGACACGCGTTGGACGCGTTTGAAGTGAATGATCATTAGGGTGAACATTGCGAATAGACCTGGAATTAAAGGATTTATTTTTGGATGAATATTTCTAAATGTGTTTTCCTTTTTGGGAGTTCATTTTATTTTGAAATTCATGTGAGGACATACAACTTTTTTATAATAGGTATCTAGTCTACCCATAGGTAGGTACAGGTAACATTTGGGAGATGTATTAATTGCCAACTTACCCCAGCGATAGTTTGACCAATCATGACGAAGTATAATAAATTGAAGGTAAAAAAAATACCTTTTCTAAAAAATAATCCTAGGCATTGGGACTCATGAACTGCTGATCATTTAAATAATTCCTTCATAATTATTTTCAAAAATATATATATGAAACTTACCAGCTAACAAATACATGACGCCAGTAATTAGTACAGCGCTGATCTGATGTTTACAAATGCCGAAGGCGCCGACCAAAGCGGCACTGCCTAGCACTATCAGGCAGACAAGCGCGCATGATATGGATAGATTCTGCATACCTAGAAACATACATATAGGTTTTAATTAAACATGCCACAGTCTTATATAACCCCTGATACAGAGGAAAAAATCATGAATGCTCATGGAGAATAAAATAACGAGTGAATGCTCTATTGTTAAGTAGGTAAATTGATACGTCAACATTTAGAGTATGAGAATGTATGGCATCGTTTGCGAGGTAGGTGTATATGATGATACTCGCCAAACTTACTAGCGGCCCGTAACTAACTTCCGAGCACATACCTACGCGCTTGTGCTCCATATCCTTAGTCAAAGAAAGGCGCGAAGTTTTTTTTTCTGATTGTTCTGCCGCCATTAAGTTTGGCACAAAAACATCTGTCTACATGATGCGGAAAAGTACAGACGCCAGCACATCAAGCTACCCGAAACTGACAAACTTTCCCAATCAATTTTGAACCATACGCTTCAGCGATAAAATTGAAAATCTATTAAGGGAATTTGACAGATTGTAGTAGCTTCATGTGCTGGCGTCTATACCCTTACGCAATAAATCTGGAATTTATTCCATCAAACTTTCCAAAAAATCATGTCGGTTTTCCCAAAAGCAGTTTTCCTTTCATGAATAATGAGGGTCGCGGCTTCCCAAACATTTGTCGATTATAAACACATCGTAATGAATTCAAATATTTATGAGGCCACGTCAAAAGCTTCTGTAATCGGCCTCTTTAATCATGTAAAGGGTAGAGCTCCGATTAAATGGCGCGAAAATAAATTTCCGCTTCCCACTAGCTGAATATAAAAATAATTCAGGTTCTTTAGCATTTCATTTGAATATAGAATACAATGTGACAGTTACAGCCAGAAATATTCCTGTTTCTGAGCTCAAAAAGTTAATTAAATATTCAAATAAAGTCTAGATATTTCTGGTCTGGACTCGAGAGGTTTTTTTTATAAAATACTTCGCTTTTATAACATCGTAGAACTAATGAAATGGGGCAGTTTTTCTTGGTGTTCTGTAGGTATACCTAGCCTGCCCACGACTTTGTGTGGGCTTCAATTTGGGTACCTATATAAGAAAATTCCTCGCGTTTTCTCCCGCGTCCCCGGGGAACTTCTTTCCGTACCCGGTATAAAAACATAACCTATGTCCACAGGGGATAGTGTAGCTTCCCGATAGTGAAATAATTGTTCAAATCGGTCAAATAGTTTCGAAACCTATTCAATTCAAACAATTAAATTTTTCTTTTTTTTAAGTGTAAAATTAAGGACCTTTTTTATTTTTTCGTGGGAAATCATCAAATGACCCCTCCCGTTGAGGGTGCAGCTGGAGGGAGTGTCAGACTCTTACTGAGTAAAACCCACTATGTTCCTTCTGGAGGTCCCTGTGTGCCAGGGCCACGGTATCTCTTACGAACAACCAGCAGCCCAAGCAGACCCTGGCCTTAAATTTTGTTTAATATATAGAGCAATATACATAGATAGCACACATTTTTTGGGAATATCTTAATTTTCTTTATCACAAATATCAGCACCATACGTTAAGTTAAAGGCTGATTGCATCAGCCAACCTAAGCTGACCCCGCACGACTCGAAACTATCCGCTTATAATCTATTTTCCCTAATTATCTTTGTTAGTTCCTAAGCACTTACTTATACCAAAACATGTTGATAAATGAACTTAGCCGACAGCGAATTCAAGGTTGAATCACCGAGGGATGAAAAGGCCGTTGTTTATGCATACCTTGACTTATCGTCGTAGAATATATTAACATCTAGTTTTGGTAATGAACAGTGCTTTTATTACGTAAAAGAATAATTTTGACAGCTTTATGGAGCGTTTACAAGTCGCTTAGAATGATGAATAGATGTTTTTTAATTGTTGTAAGTATTAAATAGTTACTTATTTCATAGTTTAAAATAATGTGTTTCTTGCTGTCTCAAATAATTTGAGATTAGACTTGTTATTGCATAAATCTAGTTCTTCAAACCTAATAGACAGACACGTGTTGCTGGGGAGTTTGTTGCACCACTTCTTATCAGCGAAAACACTTTGAACTGGTGAAGGGTGGCGTTTTGGGGCTATCTTGTGTTTTTTGACGTTCTTCGCACTTTTTTGCTGATTTATCAGCCTAATTTGAACAAATGATTTTTATTTTGGTTTTAGAAACAAACTGAGCAGAGCAAACTAAAAGATTTATAGAGACACTAGTGAATTTTTCCGTGCATATACGCTTATAGCTAACGCGTGGCTCAGTCGGGCGCCAACACTCGAACAATGTGGTACCCTGTCAGTTGTTGAATGCTCTTTACCGTGCGTAAAGAGCGCGAAGGCAAAAAATCCGCTATTTTAAAAGCATTAAGTAAGTTTTAAACAAATGAAGACTCACGATGCTGCCAATCGGCTCTTGGCTCTTCATCGTCGCTGTTGGCTAAATAATTTGTGCATACCGGCTGCGAGGGGAACCCAGCCCTGGACAATATCGATACCTCTTCCTCTGAAACAAATAGACATAGATATTGCAGACCTAAATTGAAAGACCAGAATTTGGAGCGGTCCTCAAGATTTTTAAGGTTATTTATTGTGAATGTAGACAACTTCGACAAAATAGGCTAGTTAGTTGGATTGTTTGAGTCTAGGATGACATATAAAAATAGGTAAAAAGGGAAAATAAATAGGGTTGAAATAAATCGGCAGTGGCCCATCCTCAAACTATTTCTATGAATCTTTAAAATGTTTAATTTGGCCCAAAGTAAAGACCCTAAACCAGTCTTCTGTAGTATAATATAAAATCTCACCTTCTAGAGAGACGCACATTGTCCAAATCCCGCCATTCATCGGCACTAGAAACGTCCCCCCGCCTTTCCGATTACTTGTGTCTTCGATCTGAAAAGAATAAATAATTAGATCGCTTAACTAATCAGCCTTTTTTTAATTACATTCAATGACAAACAAGACATCGTTTCGTAAATCTTAAGTTAAATGTACAAACGCGGACGCCAGCAAATTAAGTCCCCGAAACTGTCAAATTTTCCCAATCAACTTAGAACCATACGCTTCAGCGATAAAGTTGAAAATCTATTAAGGAAATATGACAGATTGTAGTAGCTTGATATGCTGGTGTCTGTACGACGAATAAATGGCTTTTACTATGAAACAGTAAAATGTATAATTAATGGTATACGTATCGAAATACTAGTGGACCTACCACTAGTATTTTGATACGTTCGGAGGTTCCTTTTTCGGCATATGCATAGACGTTATTTCGACCGTTTATGGGATCTAAGTCCGAGAATAGTACTTAACAGAAATAATGCTATTAATCATACATAAACCATTCTTGTTATGAATCAGTAAGTACCCATAAGCAGTAAGTATGACAATTTCTTTCAACATAAAAGGATCGCGGCAATTAAGAGGTTTCCGCGAGTTTGAAACCTGATAAGTTCCATGCTTTTATAAACTACACCTGTTGACCTTTTAACTAGGAATTTTGGTCACAATATTGACATAGACAAACATTGATGTCGTGGTGGCTTAGTGGTTTAAAGCCCCAGCCTTTTGAGTAAGAGGGCGCGGGTTCGATTCCAGGCCGTGTAACTAACGGTAATGTAACTTTTCTAAGTTATATGAACTTCCTAAGATTTTCTTGGACACCAATGACTGATTAAAGGTGAAGGAAAACATCTCGAGGAAACCTGGACTATAAAGTTTGATATCACCAACCCGCATTGAGCAAGCGTGGTGATTAACGTTCAATCCTTATCCGTGGGAGAAGAGGCCTGTGCCTAGCAGCGATAACAAGGCTGATGATGATTAACAAAAAAAAAAAAAACGCGAGTATTCGACATTGCGAAAAGGCTCTAAAACAAACTCAGTAGCAGTTTGGCATTTTCGTGTGAGATTCCGCTCATCAAGCACTAAGCAGGATAACAAACAAGTCCTTCTTAATATTACAACCACAATATGCCTAAAATATGACATTATTAACATCAAGATTTGCTCTCAAATTGTATTAACTCCGTCTATTTTGTCAACACAAGGCTTTCATGGAACGTGGGCGTCGGGCGTATTTGCTAAGCATATTTGCTTACACGTGATCGCATAACTGAACCTAATGCCTGAAATTACTGTTGATAAATATGCGTGACCTTTTACAATTTTGTACATACATAACGACACAATTTAGGTAGGAATAACAATGCGAATAACCGAATAAATGCTACAAAAATTTGGACCTGTTCATTACAAAGGCTAGCTGTTTCGCACTTTCGCATTAAGGGTGTTACTAAACCTATCGATCGTCCGTCAATCGACGCTATCGATCGTTGGTAGAATGGATTGGTCGACGCTATTAGTATGGTGGAAACTAGCGATCGACGTCGAGCATTCCATTTTAGCATCGATACATGGCATCGATAGTCGATCGATTGGTTCGGTAACACCTTAAGAGATTTGATTAGTAGTTGGTCTAGTAGTTGCATAGCGCGGACTGCTCTGCATGGAACCTTGGGTCCGATTCCCGAGTGGTCCCGAAATCGCTTTGTGGCTTTTGAGACACTGTCATAAAGCAGCTCGGAGACTGGAAGTTGGTGACTGATACATTTTTATGTCGGTCCTTCGTCTGATCTCTCTCCGGTCATGTTGTATTGCCGTCCCATCGGACTATGAGAGTGAGAGAATAGAGTGTGTACCTACGCAAATGCTTGTGCAATTTAATATGTCCTGTGCAGTTGGCTGGTCTTCTTAGAGAGAACAGCCGCCCCGTGGCCAACAAGTGGTCTAGACGCCATCAATAAAAAAACAAGATAAGACATGCTTTTTTTTTCATCTTTATTTTAAGACACAATATGGAAACCAATAAAAGAAAATGTGAAAGATGCCTTATATTAGGACTTCAATTTTCGAACAAACAGATAACAGACACAATCTAGCTACGGTTATTGCAAAACCACAAACTATAGACCTGGAGTCAAAAGCCAAACCGAGATGGGCCGTTGATATATGACCTAATTCCAGGCTGGCTTATATTAATGGGCTCGTTGTAGCTATAGTGTCAGTAACCTAGACGAGGCAAGATAGTTTCTTTTCATTACGCGAAAACTGTTAATTAAGATGCTAGCGACCGCAAGAATACCTGGATATGAAGTCTCTGTCTTTGTCTAGCTTGATTAGATTCTAGAAAAGGGTAATGTGATTAAATTTTTTCATGACAAAGTATTCACGGACAAAGTATTCAGCCAGGGTGTGTTGGTATTTGTGACCCGTTCGTGCCAATAAGTTCGTCAACTTATATTAAGCCGGGTCCAGACGAGAGTAACCAGTAATTTATGTAGCGTTTGATGTAACGCGAATTTTGAAGTGAATGAAGAAAGAAAACAAGCAATTTTTGTACCCCTCTCCCCGGCACTTGCCGTGATCCGTCAACTGTAGTGTTTATCGCGTACACACTCATAGCCTTCGAAAACGTCTCGCTTACAGTATTTGCGTTGAGTTCTTGTGCCGTCGACACTTTTGACAAAATTATACGTAATCCTACATTTAGCATTACCTACACTCGTGTGAAATCGGCATTAAACTTCAACATGACTGACGAAAAGTGGCTCTAGGCCACGTGACGTCACGAACGTGGCAACCTGTAGGTATAACCCTGTCAAGCCCGTCCGGTATTTAGGTACGTGTGACGTCATGTAATTGAGCATAGGTAAATAAATGCTAGCGATTCTTCATTACGATTGAGAAAAGTTCATAAGAAGATATGATGTGTAGCTTTGGATGTTTGCTTTTAATATGTGTGTGGCAATGTGGCAAAAACAACCGATTGATTGTGTTTGTGTGAAAGACAATGTGGCTGGCAAGAATTTCACGTGTGAGATGACGACACGCGTCAGACAGATAAGTATGAAAGAAAAAGATTCCAAATAAAAAGGTTTAGAACATGAGAATTATGAACTTAATAAACATTATTTTTATTATGAAGACAAAATGTATCTAACTGAGCACATAAAAACATAATTTCAACGACATAACCAAGTACGTAGTTTCAATAATCTCACCGTCGCATCTACAGCGTCGCGTGCAAACTTAAGGTGCAGTTCCAAGGCAACACCACCTGATTACAGTTGTTTTATTCGCTGCGAACCTTGACCTGCCTTGCCAATATCAATACACGGGGAATAAAAGGCGTAATCCCGGTGCTAGTGTAGTAATCGATAGTCGATTTTAGATTTAAATGTTGTTCGAATAAGGTTTACTTTAGAATGGTGAGGGGCGCTTTTGTAATGAAATGGAGGTGAGTAAAACTTGTTACGTGGGTTAGTTGTTTTTAATTAGGTACAATTCAAATGATGGGAATTTTTGAAGATGTGTCAAAACATCAGAACATTATATTAATACAACAGAATGTTCTAATAACATAATATTTTATTCAAATTATTTATTTTTATTTTTAACCTTTTGACCGCCACGTCAAAAAAAGAAAGACGTGCCCTCAGCGTCAAAGAATTCATAATTAATATCTACAATATAGTAATGAGTTTGGAATTATATCGATTGAACTCACTATTAATTTTAAAGTTTGTCATGTAGTCGTGACTGTGGCGTGCTGGGTACTTTTTGGTTTATCGTCTATACGTGACGGTGGCGGTCAAAAGGTAAAAGTTATTTCCATAATAGGATGAAATATCTAAAAACAAAACTGTTTCATTAGGTACCCCAACTCTTCCCAATACACACAACACACCTTGTTGGGAAAGAGGCCGAATAGATGATGATAACTTTGCTAAGACGAGACTGAGGCATTCAAATGACTAGGCAAAAGTACTTTCGGAATATCTTTGTTTAGTCTTAGGCTTATGTTTGAGGCGAACCTTGATATACGGTATCAAACACTCTCTTAATCCGACTTATCAAAGTGAAACGTGAAACCTCTAATTACTTTGTAAAGGGTAAAGGTTCCAGGGTATAGTTAAGGTTTACTTTTCAGTAATAGGTAAGAGTTTAAGGTTTGCCTGTCAGAATTAGGCAAAGATATAAATTAATACTAGCTCTTTATCGCGATTGTACCAGAATCCTTATCTCCTGCGCCTGGATAGATTATAACTATATCTATATGTTTACCTATGCTGTTAGCTACATAAATCGATATATTTTTCCTTCCTTCCTTAAAAAAATTGTTTCCTTCGTTTGATCGTGACCAAGTAACAAACATACTTGGGTGTATGTTTATGTAATAACAAAAAAGCTTCTTTTATTACTAGCGTCCAGCCCCAGCTGCGCCTGGGTTATGTATTTAAAACCTCCTCATGAATCATTGTATCGATTTGAAATTTTTAATAATTTTTGAGTTGATCCCAACTAGACGGACGCGGATGACCTTTGTTTTTACCTATGTAATAAACAATTTTAATATATGTAGTGACTATAGTGTGATCAGACCCGTAGATTATAGGATAGGACTCTGTCATTAACATCGATTTTTAGTAAAAAGCTGTGTTCAAGATTTGATTGATGAGCTAACGTCGAGGGCTTAAGCGAAAGCACAACAGCGGGGGCGTGTGCGACATTGAAGAAAGAAAATTAATGGTAAGGACAGATGTTGAAAAATATTTTCTATGACCTATCCATAAAAAATATTTATTGATACCTTTTTTTTCGTGGGAAATATCAAATGACGCCTGCTCAGGGTGCAGCTAGAGGGAGTGTAAAACCCATTATGTTTTATCTCGAGGCCCCTGTGTGCCAGGTAACTCTTTTGTACAACCTACAGCCCCAGCAGACCTTGGCCATAAGGGTGGCCTTGGCCTTGTGATGCTTTGATAGCTGATACTGACACATTTACCCAATCAACTTTGAACCATATGCTGCAGCGATAATGTTGAAAATCTATCAAGGACATTTGACAGATTGTAGTAGTTTGATGTGCTGACGTCTGTACCTGACTGACTGCTACTCTATGTATACTAAGAGAATACTTGTTATTTAATTTTCTGAACATCTAGACAATATTATTTAAAATATCATCGGCAAAAATTACCCATGACCACATTGGAATATTAAATTGATTTAATTAAAACTTTAACCGCTAAACATTGCCATTTGAGCGAAACGCCGTGAAGCTAGCTCCCCAATTGAATTATAATAACTGGAGCCGAAGTAAAACCAATTACTAAATGGGTATTGTTAATTAAATTAGTAGCTTTATCAACGAGTTTCGTGTCTAATCGTATATGTAGTTGTTTGTAATTGGCTCGTGGTGTTCTGACAACAGCTGTCTGTTAATCTACGTTATTCTTGTTTGTAATCCGATGGTAGTTTGTATACTAATGAGAATTGTAATAATTAGGACGGTAATCAAATAATGGTGGATGTTCCAATTTAGAAGGCTTTGGAATACTAATGCAAACAGTTCTTTTTTGTATTGGTAACTAGGTATACGAAAATAGGAGTGTCTTGTGGCTAAGTAACAGGCGAGCGGGTCTATCGATCATAAGGTTAAGGAACGCTTGACGCGTACGGTCAGTGGATGGGTGATCATCTTGTCATGACGAGTTATTCCCGTCCCGATGAGTCAACTTTAGCAGTCCAACTAACTAGACGACTTACTAAAGTGTCTCGGGTTCAGCAGGTCAGAAAAGCAGTCACACTATGTTAAATACTGGTTTTCAGTTGCATCCGATTAGAATAGAAGCTGACTTTAATATAGCTCGGGAAAAGGCGAGGTAGATGGTGGGTATGAGAAAGAGAAGTAAATTGTATGTGTTCATTTGACATGGGCAGCAGGTGCGCACTAACAGGTGCTTGTAAGAATAATTTTCTCAAGTGAATAAATTATCCCTTCTCCCACACAAATATTCTGAAGAAATGTGTATTTGTTGCACTATGGTACGGGACCTTTTCAAAATGTGTCCTGAATAAAAACTGCCGAATGTTTTGAAGGTATTGAGAGGTGTCGAAATGGAATGTGTCCTGCGCCCTACGGCTCCTACCCGACTAGAATAACGATAAGGAAATAAATCAGACCTTTTTAGTCACTGAAATGCGTGGACAAAGGCCTTTGAAGTTTATACTTGGTCAAAAATAAAATCGTATATGCTATTAATTTAGTAAAGCATTTTAAAATAATGTCACTTTCATTTATCGTTTTGAAGGAATTTTTTTATTGATAATTTAAGTAATATGGCTTTTTTTCGTGGGAAATTATCAAATGACCCCTCCCACTGAGGGTGCAGCTGGAGGGAGTGTCAGACTCTTACTGACTAAACTTACCCACTATGTTCCTTGGGGAGGTCCCTGGGCCACGGTAACTATTGCAAACATGCTGATGCATGCTTGATGTGAAAAAAAATGTAACGTCATAATTCTAACTTTCACACAAATTGAAAAGAAAGTAACCGTTTTTGACAGTTCAATAAAAGTATTGGAAGCTTTAAATGGACCTGAAAATAAATTCTGGAGAGCAAGCATGGAGGAGGAATTAGAATCATTTAAGAAGAATGACGCATGGGAACTTGTGGATAAGCCTTGTGATGCTACAATAGTGCAGTGCAAATGGGTTTTTAAGAAAAAGTATGATAGTGCTGGTAATGTGCGTTATCGTGCAAGATTAGTGGCAAAAGGTTTTTCACAGAAAGCTGGCACAGACTATCATGAAACTTTTTCACCTGTACTCCGTTATACTACTTTAAGATTGTTATTTTCTTTAGCAGTAAAACTAGGCTTAGATATACAACATCTAGATGTCACCACAGCGTTTCTTAATGGTTTTTTGAATGAATCTGTGTACATGCAAAAACCTGTATTTTATAAAGATTGTAATGATGATGATAACAAGGTATTAAAGCTTAAACGTGCCATCTATGGACTCAAACAGTCATCACGTGCTTGGTATCAGAGAGTCAATGATTACTTAGAGTCTTTAGGATATTTAAAATCTAAGTATGAACCTTGTTTGTTTACAAAGTTTGAAGGAGATGCCAAAGTTATAATTGCATTGTTTGTCGATGATTTTTTTGTGTTTTCTAACAGTAAAATGGCAACTAATCAGTTAATACAAGACTTGAGTAGTAAATTTAAGATTAAAGATCTGGGTCCTATAAAGCAATGCTTAGGCTTAAGAGTGAATAAGTATGAAAATGTTATAACTGTAGATCAAGAACAGTATGTAGAAAGCTTGTTTAAAAGATATAACATGTCACATTGTAAAACTGTGGATACTCCTATGGAGATTAATTTAAGATTGGAGAAATCTCAGAATAGTTTTTGTGATAAAAATATTCCATATAGACAACTGATAGGCAACTTGATGTATTTGGCTGTTTTAACTAGACCAGACATAGCTTACAGTGTATGTTATTTGAGTCAGTTCAATAATTCATATGATGAAACACACTGGAAGCATTTAAAAAGAATATTGAAATATTTGAAAGGTACTAAAAACTATGGTCTATTGAAAAAGCCACTCTGTGTATTATTATTTAATTTGTCTAGTTGTCAATTACCCTATTTTCATTCGTAATTTGAATTTTAAAAAAGGAACTAAATAATCGAATGCAAATTAAGTTTATCAGATACAATAATTATTAATATTCAGAAAAATGTTGTGACAACATTGTTGAAACAAAGCACTAGAGAACAATTTATTACTACGTAGAAGCCAAGGGTTCGTACGGATTCTAATTAAAAACGCGTACATGACATGTAATTTTATATCATATTCCACTGTAATAAAGCTCACTTTCACATGTTGAGAACTTATTAACTGTATCGTGTTGTAACTGGATTAAAACCTTAAATTATTAATTATAACATTTTTAAGTACTTTAAAACGAATTACTGACTGAAATGCTTTTTAATGTAATTAACAGTAATTCGATTCTTCAATTCATTCAAAGGTACAGACGCCAGCACGTAAAGCTACCCGGCACTGTCAAATTTCACAAAACAACTTTGAACCATATGCTTCAGCGATAAAGTTGAAAATCTATTAAGGTAGTTTGACAGATTGTAGTAGCTTGATGTACTGCCGTGAGTAGGTTCTTTGCTAATGAAACTAACGGAAGACTGACATGATTGCCTGTATAAAAGCAAAGGCTATTATTTATTCAACCGAACCATTTACTGTAATGAGTCCGGTAATTGTGGGGTATTTATTTATTCATTTTAAATGGAACGGTCAAGAACCAATTACACTATTTAATATTAAAAACATACAAAAACTCAGTCATGCTTTCCTCTCACAAAAGTTGAGACATGCCCACAATATCATCCTCTCATCATTCGCAAAGTTGGCGCTCTATAATATGTCCTGCGTAGCTGGTTAATGTGAAGAAAGCGCGGTGAAGATACTTCGAATAAATCAATTTAAAATAGGTAAACCTTATGTCCAAAATCTCCTTATCTTGACATAGGTTGAAAACGACAGTCCCGCGTCTGCTCCCAAAGACTACAATATATGTATTGTCTACTCTAGGGGCAGCTTGGCGGTTCACCAAGCGCTTGCCATTCGCTTTGCGTTTCTTTTTCGACCGCATGTCATAGGAGTTGAGGTTTATTTTACATTGATTTATCTCTTATTTATCTCTATCTCTTGGTTTGGAGGAGTTCTAAGGAGATCAGTCAGCTACACAGGACCTATTATAATGCGCAAATTCTGATCTGCGCGTAAATTGAAGATGATATGGTGGGAATATCTCAAGTTTTGCGAGAAGAAAGCATGTCTGAGTTTTCCGCCGATTTGCGTTGCACCTTAGAGAGAACGGCCGCCTTGGCCGGTAATCGGTCTGGACTATTATTGTAGTCGCTTACGTTGGTCGTAGTGAAATCAATGGCGGATTCGTGGCGTCGGCTGACTTTACATGCATAACTGCTAGGTCAAGGTAACGTAATTGTGGAGGTATCGATAGGGCCATGAAGACTGAATTTTACTACCTATCTAAAGGTAACCTTTAGTACTTATTAGATTGCTTTCTTTATAGTTTCTATAGCTTAATCATTGTGACATTGAAAAGCTCTCCTTTTATAGGAATAAAATTGAAATAATCTAAATAAATTAAAAGAAAAATCTTTTTTTAATAAGCTTTTATAGTCCGCCATATTGGATTTAGAATAACGTCAAATTATTTTTTAAGTCACTCTCAATAAGCCCTTTCATTTGACATCCATATTGTTGAAATTCATTAAAAATAACTGCTCCGCCATCTTGGACGGTCCGCCATATTGGATTTAGAATAACGTCATATAACATATCTCGCATTGTCATCCAAACTGAACGTGTATGCAAAATTTCAGCTCAATCGGTTGAAGATATCAGATAAAAAAAATTGAACAGAATTTGTATGAAATTATCTGCCAGATAAACTATATGGAACTTATCAGCAACCGGTGAAACTGGCCCTTATAGTTATGATTTTCAGTGCACAATAACCATAAACTTAGGTTAATTTGTATTAAAACTTTTTTTGTAAAGAATCAGGTGAATACGTATAGAACTTAGGTCTCCACAAAACGTTGGCAATCATCCCGATCTCGGGCAGTATCTGTTCGCTGCCACTTTCAACGAACTTCGCTGATGTCAAAGGAAAATCTGAATGCCTACTCAATACCTCATTGCAAATTCCATAATACATTATGCACGAAAGTTGATTATGTTTTATAATAGAAATTATATTAGGAACCTGTCTGGCACAGCAAATTTAGTGTTATAGAGACGAGCATATAGAGCGTTTTGAGCGCAAATAAAGGAAAAAAAATATAAAGTTAGGTGGTTAATTATTTGCTCGGTAATATAATTTTTTTTTTTATTTTCTTCACCGAAAACCTTGGGGAGGCCATTGTCCAGCAGACGTGTTTCGGCTGATACGAACTGTAGATTTATTAATTTAACTAATGTTATAAGTTATGAAATATATTGTAGGTATGATTTTTTTTATTATAACTAAATAATTAGGTGAAATTTATCCTTTAAGTATAGTAATGTAGCTTTTGATTACGAGAAATCGTTTTAAGTTTGTAAGTTTGTTTGTAAAATAGCTTTTGAGGGGAAAAGTTACCTGACGTAAGCCATTTGTCATTACTCAAAAAAACTCTGATTCGTTTCAATAACTCTAACAGACACATATCCAGTTGAAAAATCTGTAGCAATAAGCCTTCATATGAAACACATTTCGAGGCGAAGACATTATCCATCTATCTACCGACAGATCGGTATTAGTTTTGACATGATTCTAATCGCTTCCGATATAACAGCGATGAACGAAATTGTTTTAGACGATGATAAATGGGCTTTCCTTATCAGATATGAAGACAGATTTAAGCTTTCATATTGATATTAGCGAAAGCTGAAAGAAATAATTTCAATTCGTAATTTTTAGGTCGTTCCAAGGGGATTATTCTCGACACCTTTTCGACTTTTTATGAAAATATTTATAGATATCATTTATTTTTATTTTTTTATACTTTGTAAATATTGGTAATTTTAACGTGGCTTTTTATTTTCATTTAGGCCTGTTAGAAAGGCCTGTTAAACCACCTACGATTAAGTTCCAGTTTGTTTATTTGGTACATAGATAATTTCACAAAAATTCGGTTCCATTTTTGAATTTATTCGGTAGATAATTGCTATTCGGACATAGTGAAACTGGTCCTAAATGTTTCGTTCTATTTAAGTACCTAATTAATAATTACTAGTTTGCTTATAAAATTATTTCATTTACTACACAATGTTTTCGTGTAAGCAGCTGAAAGAATATCTTTTTGTTAATGACTTATTATAATAGATGGGTCATTATACTTTAGGAAATTTCCAAAAAAAATCCTAAGTACCGTATTCTATATTTTTAAGCAAATTTAAAGTCTCACATGTACCTACCTAAGCAATTTTTTTTAAATTATTATCAAGTTTGGGAAACAAAAAAGCTCGCTATAATAACACAGCTAACTGTTTATTAAAAAAACCCACAAACTTACTCAAGCACTCAACAAGAAACATATATTTTTACACCCCGGTTTCATAAGCTTCTATCATCTTGTTATGAGTCTCGAGTTACGGGCAACCCTCTGAGAGTGAACGAAATCCCACGGTCCGACCGACTTTTTATTTAACAATGAATTATAAACTAAGGAAAAACACCTTCATATACACAGGGTTTTATTTGGGTTTCGTATTATGGTATTTACGTGATGTGGTATCATTTTTTATGGGGTATTATAGCCTAATGTAGTGTAAGGTTGAAATGTTTCGATATCATGGAAGCGGATTTTGGTTCTCATTTCCTATGATTGTCTGACTTCTCAAAAAAGGCAGAGGTTCTCAATTCGGCGGCATGTTTATATTTTTTTATGATTGTTTGCGCATACATCATTAAGCAACCAAAAAACAACAACAAAAAGGGTGGTACTTATTTCAACACCTACTTCTAGAGCGATTTACTTAAAAGTTTTTTTTTCTTTTCAGTGTTTTTCGAAGTTTAGCCTAGTCTTTCTTTTTTTTAGGAAGTTTTTTATATACATATTATTGTATTGAATTGCCTCCCTCAGCATGAGGTATTACAACTAAATGACTGGATCTTTGGCATTATTAAGTGAATTTACTGCAAACAATATAATGAAATGCCTTGATTTTTGGTAATAAAATTTACGAGTACGACTACTCGAGGCTGTTTCAGCCATTATTGTGCTCCCTTGAAATCGTAGACGCAAAGTGCTCCCAAGCGGCCTTAAACATAAAGTGCCGGGAAGTGTGAATTACTTTTTACTTTGTAAAACAAATGACAACGCAGGTTCTAGTTCTAGACTAAATAGGATCATACACAGCTAATAATGAATATGTTACGCACGGTTGAACAGACTGGTGACGTCATTTAAGTATTGACGTAGACTTAAATCAGGTAACGGGTGATAGACCATCCATGAGTGAAGTACGCTACAATTGTCGGCAAAACCTTCTTCTTTTTGTGAAAATTCATTAAATGAAGATTAGTTTAATGATGTAAGTAAGTAAATCGTGATATAATACTCTAATTACTAAAACCATACAGTTTTTAAGATCCAAGGAAGAACCGATGCTCTTGATCATATTACTTTGCATAAAAACTGCTTCAGACCTAAAATTAGGTTTGCGTGGTCCTGGCATACCAATACCTCCTGAAGGAACATAGTGGGTTTTAGTCAGTAAGAGTCTGATACTCGCACCAGCTGTGCTCTCAGCGGGAAGGGAAATCTGAAGATTTCCCAAAAAAAAGACTTCAATTTAGAAAGAAATCTTCCGAAATGTACTATTTCCTAAAACGAGCCACCACACCTAAACTCCAATACAAATTACACCACCAACATAATCCAAGGCACATACACTATCACAAAACAAGGTTCCAATTACGTTAGACCATTCACTTCATAGTTCAAGTCACATTAGGGTGATATTCGGACGGGGTCAACCGCAAGGGATTAACTGGTGTTGGTTGTGACGTTAGATTAGGAAGCACCCACCTGTGTTTGCGGGTTAGTGTGGTGGAATTCGTTCTTGTTTGGGTAGTTGAAGGGCAAGGATCATTTGGGAAATGATTTTGAGGTTAGTTCATTACTAGCAATACGAATACATCATCATCATCACTACACATAGTATAAAACAAAGTCGCTTCTCTGTCCCTATGTCCCTTTGTATGCTTAAATCTTTGAAACTACGCAACGGATTTTGATGCGGTTTTTTTTTAATAGATAAAGTGATTCAAGAGGAAGGTTCATATGTATAATAACATCCATTAAATAGTGGAGAAGTACTGTTATTTTTGAGGTTTCTAATGTGATGTCGTAAATAATTTCCTTTTTTTTTAGTTTACAACGTTCACAGTTTTTCTGTAGTGTATTTAGTATCAGCATTGCACCCGTGCGAAGCCGGGGCGGGTCGCTAGTTTTATAATATATTATATAAAAAATATAAAATATATAAAAAAATATATTACAAATTATATAAAATAAAGTCTTACTCCATATATGGTCTATGTCAGTTCAGCGGTAAACTAAAAATCTACTGCACGGAGTTTCGTGCAGTTTCCACCAGGAGATAGAGTGATTTATAAAGGAAGGTTAAAGGGCGCAGTGGGGGGGGGGGGCACTAGTGTTTAATAAAATAATGTATAAGAACTCAAGAAATAAGTATGCCCAGAGAATACTACTTCAGATGATTGCAGATGTTTTTAGGGCGAATTGCTCATCGCGCAAAAATATAATTTAGTCATTCGGGCGAGGTAAACTTTTTCCTTCTTCGAAATATTAAATGGGTACCTACCTCAACAAAATACGGTGTTCAAAATAAGTCTTCTAGAGAAAAAAACGAGCTCCTACCTACATAATATACCCGTACATGGCATTATATTTTTGAGTTCGGCTGTTCACATTATTCTTACTAGGCATAATTACTACTGAAGTGATGAGATAGACATTAGACACGTCATCCCAGATAAGCTCGCTTTAGTACCGAATACCTAACAAGGCTGTCAGTTAAATGTTCTCCAACTAATGGTTTTGGTTCATATCATTCTTGTAATGAAATGTTGATTGAAGATCTAGGCAGACCATTAATAATAATCGTTCAGTTTTATTCAAACAGAATCTATATTTGTGGTATACTCGTACATATTTATACGTTTTATTACGACTCCAATTTATGTTTGAGAAATGATTTTTTCTATAGTAATATTTTTAAGAGGAAAGATTTTGTATTGAGTAGGATCTAAAACTACTTGACCGAATTGAAAAATTCTTTCACTGCTTGGAAGCTACACTATCGCCGGTTAACATTTTTTTTTATTAGCCTGTACTGTCCCACTGTTGGGCAAAGGCCAACCTGTCCAATGCGCCCTGATAAGTGGGCTAGGATTACCACGAATTGGAACCCAGATGATGGCAGACGATCGAGAGGAAGAACAAGGAAGCGCTGGAGAGACGATTTGGACCGGTTCCTCGAAGACTGGCCAACTAAAGCTTGCGATAGAGATACGGGAACGGGTACGGGAAAAAGTTTCCGAGGACGTGGAGGAGAAGGATTTCATACCTCTGTTAATAAATAAAATTGATTTGATTGATTTTGACGCGGGTAAACCGCAAGAAACTGCTAATTTGATCAATAATTTGATTTATGAATTGTTATTTTTTGTGGCAACACTAATAAATATGCGCGACTTCGAATTGGCACGAATAAAACTGTGTCAAATTGAATAAAAAAGAAACTCTCTTAGCTTTTATTAAACACGGGCAGAGTTTACTAACAAACTCATACATAAATTTTGCCACCTACATAAAAATTCTATTGAATTTTGTATGAAGTCGACCTACACTCAATTTGTGTCATATTTGTATGCTGGTTTGCGAGTTGTTCTACTTCTTGAGAAGATAAACTGAAGGGAGGCGTAATGTCCTGAATTTATACTTTGTACAAATAAAGGAGCGTTGTTCTATGTTTGTGTGCAAATATACCTATAATATCAACAGTAATAAGAACTAACCATATTGTCTTGTTGTCGTTTGTTTTTTTTTCTCTTTATTTTTTAGGGACTTTTATCCTTACATCCTACTTCTATTATAAAGGCGAAAGTTTGTAAGTATGGATGTATGGATGTATGGATGTATGGATGTTTGTTACTCTTTCACGTAAAAACTACTGAATGGATTTGAATGAAACTTTACCACAATATAGCTTATACATCAGAATAACATATAGGCTACTTTTTATCCGGGTATGGAAAGTACTTCCCTCAGAAAGCGGGTGAAACCGCTGGCGGAAGCTAGTATATACCTATAATGTCAACAGTAACAAGAACTAACCATATTGTCTTGTTGTCCTTTGTTTTTTTTTTTCTTTATTTTTTAGGGACTTTTATCCTTACAAGGCATGTTGTTTAGTTAAAGATCATTTGCCCTGAATTAAGACATTTTTATTTGCCCGTGCGCGTGTGTTTCTTAATAAAAAAACTACTGTATCTAATTGAATGTTGCTTAAAATTTGGTTTGACGTACAGACAGCAGAAGTCAAGAAAAACAATATTAATAAATAAAAGACAGAACATTGAATATACGGCTCAGAATATGCTCAGAATATATACCGCTTGCTCAAAATTGCCCCACTACTTGAACCTAATTCTAAAGCATATTACGTATGAACTTACCTGCAGATTCTAGACTAAACTTTGTTTAATTTCCTACAAAGTACACCTGACCTAATTTCAGCTACAGTGTAGGAGTCATTTGTACACTACATTGAGTTTTAGGTAATACCTAACTTTAAAGGTAAAGCTAGACTAGAACTGAGCTAGCATTATACGCTAAATAAGTATATGTATATGTTTCTTCATTAATATACTCGTATTATAGTTGCGTACTTGGTGATTTATCCTTCCTTATTTGAATCTCTCGATCGCTCTAAGGTTTGCTGTTAAAGAGCCCAACTTTGGGTTAAGCTTGCCTTGCCTTGTACATAAATTTTCAAACTGTATGTGTTATACTCGTACAAGTAAATACATGTACGAGTATATAAGTGTGTGCAATAAAGTATTAAAAAAAATAGGAAACTCTAGATGATATGATAGAGCTTCAATGATATTCGAATTTTTACGTAACGTGTAAGTGAATCTTGGTTATCTTACGTTAGGAATCGTGGACTTTAAAAGTCTGAAATCAATAAGCTGTTTTCAGCAAGCATGGTGATGAGCGTGCTTGTGAGCTGCAGTGGAAAAAAAAGGTTGTAGTAATGTAGATTTTGACCTCTTTTCTCCATTTACGCAGATCCGAGGGTAATCAGAAACGAACGTTGAACTTCTGTGACGTAATAGAATGACGTGAACAAAAAATCCGTGAGCACATAGCATAATGTGAATGTCTGATCAAATATAGTCAGTCGTTATTTGTGTATGCGGTGAAGTGTGGTCTGCGGAATATGTCGGGCGATTATTATTTGTATGAATGTGAAAATATAGATCAAAGTTTTTGGACGAGACCAATAATCTAGCCAAATGTTTTATGACTGAACTGAAGTTTTGACAACTTCGCGATTTATTCCATATTGTGTTTGACCTGAGTAATAAAATAAAAAAACCTAAAAATGTGTGTCAATTTTGCTTGTGGTAAGAAAAATGGTAGAAATAAGGATCCGCAGTATAAATGCGTTATGGCAAAAGATGTCTTAGATAAAATTATGGCCAAGGACATAATATTATACGTCAATAAAGCCCGAAAGATTATGAGAAAAGACAGACTGGGCTAGCCGGTCATAACTCAATTATACCCTATTTCCTGCTAGAGGCATAATTCTTTATTATCTGTCTGTTGCATTATTACAAAAAATAATATATTCTCTTGTTAGTCATTACAAAATCACGGCAACCTTAACTAAAAGGTAATAAAACCTAACTAGATATTAATCCTACAATAAGACTCCTTACAACAATTCCTTAATAGAATAAGGACCAGTTTCACACTGTCCGAATAGCCACTATCTACAGAATAAATTCAAAAATGGAACAGAATTTGTATGAACTTATCTACCAAATAAACTAACTGGAACTTATTCGTAGGTAGTAGACAGGCTCTTAGTTGTTCCGAACTATTCTACCACTTCATATAACTTAAATACGAGTATTTTCCCGAGCTAAAGGCAAATAATTGTAAGCCGTTGATCGATCTGTGTCTGCGAAATTAGGCAAGCTTAATTTCATACACCCACATTCAAGGTGACACAAACGTATATAAACCGTTTAAATTTGACATTTTAACTATTGACGAACCCCAAAGCGTTGGCTGTTCATAGGTACAACTAATTTCACTAAAAGTTGTCTGATTTTAAATAAAGTTGACGTGAAACGCTGGAATATTGGGGTTGAAATTTTAATATTATTAAAGAGATGTTTTTTACTGTCGTTGGTCGTTGTGGCGTTTTTGAAAAGTGTCATCGTTAGAGAATTGAATCTCTATTAACCTTTTCAAAATTTTTGTTTGTATTCGTTCCATTTTGATTCAATAATAACAGAAACGTTTCAATGGCCAACATCGTTTTGATTGACAGGATTGATAACATTCCGTACACAATGGAAGCGATATGAATTGTCACCCATTACGGCACACCAGATTGATTTTCTGGGAAAATTGAATGGGTTTTTGTAACAGGGAATAATAAAAACGATATACTGTGACAGGTTTTCCCTACACCCACGAATCACGAAACGAAAAATGTGTACTAGAATTGATATTGCAGTTTCGTATACTATTTTCCATTCTGTATTCAAATTGAAAATGTCCGCCTGAAGATCTCAAACCTTTTAAAAAGCTTCCATCCGTTGACCTACTAACACCTAGATTGGCGCCGTTTTATCTCCGTACTTTATACTTAAAGGAGGTTAAGTCTCAACGGACATACTCGCTAGGACATTTAGCTAACACAGCGTTTTACTTTCTGCTTATATGACGTCATTCACAATACCGGAACATTCTAGAGCCTTAGTATATGGACGGATCCTGCTTAATCTTCTAATATCAGACTTGATTATAGAAGTCTTTGTTTAGACAGTAATAGATAGGATATTTGCCTGAGTTTGATTTTGTACAAAATTTTTAACAAAACAAATAAACACACGCACAAGGAACATTTCTCGGAAAGTAGCGTCAAAATTGGTTGATAAATGGATCAGCAATCAACATTTTTCATATAGTGGGATCATAGTGGGGAAATCTTTCTATCTCTTTTGCACATGCGTGATCAAATAGCGTTGACGTCACAAGCTTGTATGTGCATCCTTTTCTATGTCCTTTTACTGATTTTGAAAGGTTTATAAATTATTTATTTCTCAACGGATTCCAAAAATTATCTCTGTTTTTGGTTTTGTAAAATGTTACTTTTGATATAAATAATTAAAAAAAAAGAGTCGAATCGTCTAAATAGGGTTTTAGCATTCTTGTTATGGGGTTGTAAAGGATAGCGTTAAATGTACGAGGTATTGAGGTCAGTTAGTTCGACCTTACTGGCTTTAATTAGAAGCTGAGATAATGAAAGTTGCCGAATTTATTGCTGCGAGTAAATTGTCATTGTGTAAGCGTTGTTTGGCCTTCGGGGGAATAAATTAATTTTAAGTGGCTCTCGACCACTTGCTCATTACTTTTACAACAATAGAGAGATGTTTTTTTTTGGGATTATGTAGGATTTATTTAAATTTCCAGGGATAACACATAGGAAATGTTGTAAGGGCGGGTGTTTTGGAGGCTGTCTTTTGTAAAATTTACCTTCAAAACGTGCTGATTTTCAGCCTACTTTGAATAAATGACTTTTTATCTTTATCATTACAATAATATACAAATTTAATTCATGAACTGATCTTTATTACTTCAAGAATAATTTGTATACTTAATCTTAACTTCTTCTGTAATCTTATTAATAGTTATGTGTAATTGCAATCACAAATCAAAAATTCTAACATTATGAAGTTCAAAATATCATAATGTCGTTTAACTAGCCAATTTATTTTTTAAATTAGTTCCTACCTTTTTTTATACCATCCATAAATATGTTCGCCTAGTTAATTCGACAAAAAAATATTTCGCGACTTAATGGACCTATTTAACAAGAAACATCGCGTGAGAAATAAAAATACGTCAAGGTGACTGAAGAAAGTTTTACAGTACTTACTAATGGTCGGGTTGCAGAATATGCCTACGATATATCTTTACGTACGAGTAGAAATATTGCGTTACTAACTTATTAACGTTATAAGGTAAGACTAGAAATTAGTTTAGAATGTGTAATAATGTTTATCACGTTCATGTTACCACCAATGAAGGCTGGGTTCATCTGAAGTCGTCTAACCAGGTTGAAGAGTGCTGGCTTACCTCGAGGCGATTGACCCCCTATGTAAGTAAAACAACCGCGGTCTGAAGAAAGTTGAGAGAGTTGTTTTTCTAATATTGAAAATCAACATAAACAACATTTTTATCCTCCCACTGCAGTATGCTGGGCACAGATCTCTTCTCATACAAAGAAGGGTTGAACTTTAATTCGCACGCTGTTGCGTAGGTACTTCTTGACCTGGAATCGAACCCGCACACTCCTTTTCTCTTTTTCCTTTGAGGGGCTGGTGCTTTAACCAATAGGCCACCATGACAGGAACAAAAGGAGTACAAAATACAGGAGTAAAAAATAGACAATTTTTTCAAGTCAACGCAATAACCAGTAATTTATCATACGCTAACGATTATTAACGAGAAAACTTTTAGTTTCAATCACGAAGAATTACCCTCAAACATCGTCCATTAATTTTATCAAAAACCATAAATTCGAGAGCCATCGACAAACAGATAAAGAAAATTAGAATTATCATCAATATTACTAAACTTAACGAGAACTTTCTTATTTATTATGTAAGATTAACATAAAATTTAATCAGAACTTTGTTTTGCAGGTTAAAAATATGTACTTAATCTCATTTTCTTGAATATAATCTTGTACAAAATGAGTTTGTTACAAGAACAAACTTAGGTCCTACTAAAAAGTTGACGGTCTCGTTGGTCTAGTAGTAGCAAGGCGCGACTGCTGTGCACGGGGTCTCGGGTTCGATTCCCGGGTCGGGCCGAAATCGCTTTGTGGGTTTTGCTCGCTCAAAAAAGCAGCTCGGAGAGATGCTTTATAAAAGTTCTAGAAGTTGGTGATTGATTCACCCGTGTATCGGAAAGCCGTCCCAACGATCGATCCCCCGATTAAGAGAGTGAAGGAATAGAGAGTGTACCTGTACTTGTGTACTATAATATGTCCTGCGCAGCTGGCTGATCTCCTTTAAGAGAACGGCCGCCAGTAGCCGACAATCGGCCTGGACGCCATCAACACGAGAAAGTAAATGAATTTTAATAATGAAACATGATCCTATAATGCTATGAATTTGTAAATTTGTGTTTGTAATTTATAATTTAAATAAAATGGCCACGAAACCAAGTTGAAGTTAATTCCACGGCTTAGTACGAGAGCCAGCTTAGATTTTTAATGCAAAGTTATTTAGTAAAACTCGCGGTAAGTAAATTATTGTATTAAAATTTTAAAGATAAGTTAAAATTATTCTCTCATTTTTGTATTTAGATTAAACTTAATACTTAAGGGATTCGTGTAATTTTATTACTTAATTTGGGACATGAATATTGTCTCATTAAATTAATTTCTAAGTTTTTTTTTTAATAATGTCGGGACACCTTTTTCTCACACTGTCGGTAAGCAACACGGTAAGCTATTGGATTAGCTTGTATTATGGATGCCAACACAACTGATAAACTACATATACTTTAAACATACATATTGTAACACCCAGACCACAGCCAAAAAGCATGCTCATCACATAAATGTCGACAGTGCCGGAAATCGAACCCGTATGTGGTAATCATTGCACCAACGGAGTCTATGCTTATGTAACTTAGTCTCTGTAAGTTTAGTTGAAAAGACATGGAGTTAAAACACGTAGCATATGAAGATTGATCGCAAAGTTATGCATTTTGTAACCGAAGTCAAAAAAAAACTAGATGAAACAGCCGACGAAGATCTATGAGTTGGAATAAATTGAATGCGCCACTCGCACTAGTTGTCCTACTCCTGACCTATTTCAAAGAGGTCGGTATGTCACTCACTGAAGAGAAGCCATTGAAGAGTATTTATTCGAGAAATATTTTATTTTTAAAGATTTATATGTTTGTGTGTGTGCGTCTAATAATTAAAATTGTGAGGAAGTTTTCTTGTGCACGCAACTTATTATTGAAGAAGTTGGCAAAAGAGTAGCCATATGGGATATCAAATTATCAGACTATTCCTCTAAACAATACTATGCGTCAGCCTCTGCTACGAATAATTGGGTGCACGTCAAATCGTCGACGTTCTCGGTACTGACTGGATCCCTCCTTGTGTAAAAACACGCATAAAACATCGCAATTGGAAAGCCTCAAACCGATCATTAATCAATTAAATATTTAAAAAAATACCACCCATAAAAAATAAAATATCAATTTAAAAATGGAAAACAGCCGTCAACAGATTACCATAGACAATTTGAGTAAAAAGTTTCCATTACAAAGAAGTATGTAGTACATTAGGAACAGCCAGTAACAGCGGGTGGTGATACATACAATTAAATACTACTTTGTTCACGTACTTCAAGCCTGTCAGTAACAAATGTGGCGAGAACTTTGTACCTGATTCTAATTTATTTTTGTCGCCCTAGCTTTCAGTGGTTAAAAGGATTTATATGGAATGTTCTTGTTGAAATCAAATATGTTTTAGACGTTTTCAAATGAATGAACTGACGATGTAGAGAATTAAAAAAAAATATACTGTGTCACAATATTTTGGGTTTTATAAATCACGAGATACACAGATATCCAATAATGTTGATTTACTTTGTTTTTAAATCAGCATCTCCCGTGCCTTTTCCCAACTTTGATGGGGTCGGCTTTCCAATCTAACCGGATTCGGTTGAGTACCAGTGTTTTACAAGGAGCGACTGTCTATCTGACCGCCTCAAACCAGTTACCTGGGCAACCCAATACGCCTTGGTTAGACTGGCTTCTTAATATCCTTAACGAAAGAAAGAAGAAGAAAAAAGATTGCATTGGTACTTGCCTGAACTGGAATCGAACCCACGCACTCATACTTGAGAGGGTGGTGCTTTAACCACTAGGCCACCACGACTTTACTGATTTTCTTTTAACTTTATTTTGTCTTTAAATGATTTAAATAATAAGAAGGCAAGTATAAGTTTGCCATACCACTATCTCAGAATAACTTCAAGATGTGGTATTTCTAGACAATGAGTCTAGAAATTTCTATTATTATGAGAGTTGCCGTCAACTATCACTGGTATTTCTTACTGCCGTCTACCCGTACGTACATATATGTATATTACAGCCAACAATTCCAATTACTAGCAACTCTGTCACGTGGGAAATAACACCAGCGATGTGATGTGATGTGAACAGGTTGTTCCCGTCATTGCCAAGCCCATTAATAATGCAAGCAAGTGTACAACCAACTTTTTGAACTACATTATTTGGAACTTTACCAATTCGTATTGCGACAACTTTTCTGACCTTGGAAAGGGACCTTTTTTGTTTGAAATACTTTTGTCATGCTAGACTCCCATTATAATGGTGACTACGCGTATTTTTTCTATATCCTTCTAGAAAGATAATTAACTTTTGCTTGCGGATACAAGAATTCGATTTTACGAAGCAATTCCATTTATATACCGTTCTAGTGAAGTACCTATCCTTATCTGTTAAATGTCTGAAGTAGCTAGCTCGCAAGAAAATGGTATTTTCCTTCTCAAGTCTGGACCAGAGAAGCTGGTACAGAATTTTAGATTAGATTTCAAACGTATGACGACTTTAAAGTCTTACATAGCTATAAAGCGTCAGCGCGCTACGAAGTTGCGAATACGCTACGTGCTACATTTCGTAGCAAACCGTAGCAGCTACGAGATTACAGAAAATACATTTTACGATGCGAGCGATGTTGGAGGTAGATTTAATTCTGCATTTGCGCAGTTTAATTAATTTTGCCGGTTCAACCAAAAACTTTATTTTGTACTGCAAATGCAGTTTGAAGATTTCCGTCTATTTTTGGTTTATGAGGTTACCTTTGCGACTTTTTCGTCGAGTAGCCACTGCAGTGCCGTGTTGGAGGCATTGGCGAGCGCGGCCAAGGCTGCATGCTCCCACACCACGTGCTCCCAATGCTCTGTCATGATGGCCGCACATAGCATCGCCGTCGAGCAGCTAAGACAAGAGAAAAAAAAACCTTTATACGTCACATTTTCACAAACTACGGTAAGGAAAGGGGACACTATGACACGCTGAATATCCGAGCGACGTTGATCCTCTCGTAAATCTTCCCATAACCATTAATCAGGCGAAGATTAAATCCTGACCTGAATAAATGACAATCTAGCAAAAAAGCAAAGTTCAGAATGTACCTCATTTTCCGAGCGATCGATTGAGCTCGAGGCGAAAATCTGAGGGCATTCCCAGATGTAAATTGTAGGTACATAAGGAGAATCCTTTAGATCTGAGATTTCTCCTTTAAGGATTATTATTTCGTACGGTATCTTATACTTTCATTTTGTTATAACATTATGACTGCAATTATGAACTCGTGGTGGCCTGGTGGTGAAAGCACAAGCCTCTCTAATATGAGTGTGTAGGTTCGATTCCTAGTCAGGCAAGTACCAATGGAAATGTAACTTTTCTAAGTTTCTAATACTTTAGTAAGTAAGTACATCTTAGATAATAACGACCGCGGTGAAGAAAAACATCTCGAGGAAACCCTATTAGTCCATATAACCCATTTAGCAAGCGTGGTGATTAACTCTCAATCCTTCTGTGTGAGAGGAGGCCTGTGCCCAGCAGTGGGACGATAAAAAGGCCAACGATGAAGAAAGAAGTCGTTTTATAACAGATTGATAAAAGATGACTGATGCATTATTCTTTCAGTGCATCGCTTAAAAATCACTTAAGGTTGCACATGCTTCGACTTCAATCTCGAGAGCATATTGCAGAAAGTACAGACGCCAGCATATCAAGCCACTACAATCTGTCAAATTTCCTTAATAGATTTCCAACTTTATCGCTGAATCATAAGGTTCAAAGTTGATTGGGAAAATTTCACAGATTCAGGTAGCTTGATGTGCTGGCGTCTGTAGATCGAGTTCTAACACTAGCAGATGGCTACGTCTCGAAGATAGATGATACGAATAATACTGTAATTTTTCAACTGCCAAACGTAATAAATTGTTCTCTTAGTTCGAAATGGTTTTATTTTTACTCTGTCGGAAAATGGAAAATACACTGACAGTTCTGAGTGTATTGCTATTTGAATTTTAACATCAAACTTTTACTTCTAACACTCTTTCAGCAGGCTTCGCATGACAACCGTAGAAATAAGTTTTGTCTACCTGAGAATAGACATAATGAAAGAAAAGTGACAGATTGACGGAAGATTTCTTTTGACATGTTTTTAAGATTTTTTTCTTTTCTTTGATCGACATAAATCTACAAGTGATTATATGCGAGTTGACAGGTCGCGCCATACTCGGGCAGAAAACATGTTGACATTGACAGAAAGAGCTTTGTCTTTTCTTGATAGAATAGATATAGAATCGCCATGCTAAGCCTTAGAAGAAATTGTCGCAAGGGAAAGTGATTTATCACGTATCGAAATCTTTCTTTGACTAAATATTCTATGTGATACAAAGCAAGATAACAATTTCATCTTCAACAGAAAAGTTAACGAAGTTTCCAACTTTGAGAACTCTAGAAACTCAGTTATATTCGACGAACTTTGTAGCGGCAACGCATGCATTTTTTATCACCCTCAAGGCAGCTTGAAAGATGTCAAGACTAAACGTCAATTCCATTTTATATATAGTTCTATGATTTAGGAAGCTGGAGTTCTATTAAGTAAGAATATAAAATGAGCTCTATGTTTATTGTTATAGGTACTAAACTCGCAATTCGGAATAATTAGTCCCGATACAATTTTGGTGTTTAGGAATATAAATTAAAGCAGTTTATGAGACCAATATATATACGATACTGCTTTTAGAGCATGGTTTTAGTACTTGTGTTATCTCTAGTTAGCTTATATAAACAGAATCTGTATATATGTTATTTATACTAGTACATTTGTCACGAATCAAGACAAGTATATCTTGGACTATAGAGGCGAAGGAAAACATTTCGAGGAAACTTGAAATCATCGACCCGCATTGAGCAAGTGTGATAATTGACGCTCAATCCTTCTCTGTGAGAGTGGACGCCATTGCTCAGTAATGGGACGATAAAAAAAGGCTAATGATGATTTAACAAGGGCTTGCCTAGTTACGACAATAGATTACAGGTGATGACTAACGGCCGAAATTAATAACCTATTAATAAAAAGTCGTGGTGGCCTAGTGGTAAAAGCACCAGCCTTTCGAGTATGAGGGTGCGGGTTCGATTCCAGGTCAGGCAAGTACCAATGTAACTTTTCTAAGTTATACGTACTTTCTAAGTTTATCTTGGACACCAATGACTGATTAAAGGTGAAGGAAAACATCTCGAGGAAACCTGGACTATAAAGTCTGAAATCACCAACCCGCATTGAGCAAGCGTGGTGATTAACGCTCAATCCTTCTCCGTGGGAGAGGAGGCCTGTGCCCAGCAGTGGGACGATAAAAAGGCTGTGATGATGATGATTTCAATACTCAATACTCAATTCTTTATTAGCATTCCATATTTTATAAAGGTACATTTTAATAAAGAAACAATATGGACCCGGTTGGGCACAGCTTAAAGAAATTAAAGAGCTATGCAATGAAAAATGTTAATAACCTATCTATCCGTTGTTTTGCTTACTAGAGATAGGAATTTGGCACAAATTATATGGGGCTAATGTCAAAATTCAGTCTCTAGTAAGCAAAACATTGGATAGACAGGTTATTAATTTCGGGCGTTATACATTTAAGTATTCTTTGTTAGATATTGATATTTTTAGTGGGAAAAGTTTCGAGTAGTTTTATGGTCTGTGAAGGCTGTAACGTTGCATCGAAATAGACAACAAAAAGCGTGTGTGACAAAAAAGTACGATAAAAGCTGCCGGGAAATATCGAACACAATTTTAACGAATCGCTATTGTGAATGCTGTAACATTTTGCTTGGCATTATTCCAGAATATTCTATCCGTGAACGGAATACGTAAGTCCCTTTGATTAATTTTCTACTTCTACAGTATATAAAATAATCTCGAACTTCTAATTCTGGTTAGTAACACTCCATTCTGAGTTTCAAGAAACGTGCTTTCAAAAAACGCTTTTTTCGATTTTCAAAACTTCTGAGCCAATTACTACTTAACTTAAATAAATACTCCAAAGACTTAGAATTAGGATTAATTGACAAAAAAATAACAAGTCAAAAAAAACATTAATTAATCTCACTGAAAAAACTATAATTAATAACGAAATATTTATTGGACAAATTGATGTTTATTTGGTTCGGAGTTAATTGAAATGTATACCTAGCTTAATCCTTAATTTATAGAGAACCCTTGATCTAATAATTCGTGAGCATTTATATTGGTTAACTAACGGCTTCAATTTTTGTAATTTATTTTGTGTTTTTTTTTCTTTGCTACTGTATTTTAAACTTTTTTTTATGCCTATAGCTGCTGAAGCTGTAGAGCTTGTTTGTATGAACGTGCTAGTCTTAAGAACTACTGTCCCAATTTAAGTAATTCTTTGAGTGTTTGATAGCCCATTTTTTTGATGAGCACGTATTTCCACTGGACGCAGATGAAATCGCTGGCGGTATTTTGGAAAATAATATGTATTCTGTTATCACAAATTGTTTGCTCCTTCAGATAGCAGATTCACCGGTCTTCTGACTTTCCGAACAGCTATCAGCCAATACTTGGTTGAGCTAGAAGGGTATCGTGCAATCCATTAAAAAATAAAATTCGGCTGGTACTTAAAAGCCCATACTACTTAACAGTCTGATCAACCTATCGACTGAATAAAAGTTTAAAGACTATACGGGAGATTCTTAAAAAAAAAATATAACAGATACTTATATAACAAAATGATACCATTGAAAGGTCAACCGGCTGGTCAAACATCAAACAAACAAAAACATTCGTTAAAGAAACCCAATTAAAAGTTTTCACAGACAAGCTGAAAACTGGATAAACTTAGAGAGGTGTCTTAAAATACTTATTAAAGGTTACATTCCAGTTCGATATTTCGATAACATCACGCCTATACAAGCTTGAATACTTTGTTGCTCCTTTGTACCCGCAACTGTCAAATTCTCCCAATCAACTTTGAACCATACGAATCAGCGATAAAGTTGAAAATCTATTGAGGAAATTTCATACCTGACGTCTGTAATTCGAATCTTAGTACGTATTTGTCACAGGTGGCAACGACCTAGCGATGCACGGTTCGATATGCTCTTGTCACTTATGGCGTAGAAGCGCATATCTGCTATCAGGGACAGAGGCAAAAAAGGACAAGCGGTTGATACAATGTGACGGCGTAAGGGTCACCTGCAATTGAAACCGCAGGGTAAAGCTAGTCTATAATACCTCTATACCTTGTACCCTACCGGGTCCATACTGTTTCTTCTTTATTATAAAATGTACCACCTGTATAACATATGGAATACTAATAATTAATTGAGTATTAATATAAAGCAAAAATGACCGGCTGATTGTGCTGAGTCTAAAATATAGTATACACACTTTTAATGACACAAGTGTCGATAAACTTAGAAGGAGTTTGAAAATAAAAGCGACGCGGGTGAAGCTGCGGGAAACCGCTTGTATTGTTTATAATAGCTTTCTAGAATAGTGTAGCGAAGAGATTTTCATAGATTACGCCTTCAGTCGACCTGACAGTTCACTTACAAACTGTCTTTGCGATAGGGAGATGAATTGAGCAAGCGAGAATTTGGAGACCGGAGCGTTAGCGTGAATTAATGTTTCTTTTAAACAACATTCGTTACTTTTTGGGCCATTTTTTACGGTGGTTTTTTCCCTACTTTTACCGTTTTTACCGTTTATTTTTCCTTCTTTAAATGAAATATTTTATTTCAATTATCTCCTCATCATCTCCCGAGCCTTTTCCCAACTACATATGCTGGGGTCGGGTTCCAGTACCGCTCATATCAAAAAACCAGCAATGAATGCTAAAATAATCGTAATGATTGACGACTGAAATGAGCTGTTCAATGTTTGTGAGGGTTTTAAAACATATCATTTTTATTGTATTTCCATAACGTTACCGAAACAATTTCATGAACCATTCTTCTTAGTATGGTATACTCGACTCACCCCATTAGTCTGCGAAAGGCTGTCTCTTACACCCTGTATAGCCATTATGCATCAATTTTATGGGAAAAATAGAACTAATGCAAAAGCAGTAGATAGCTATAAATAGCTATAGCTCTGCTCGGTCGTAAATGTCGTATGGATCTTCCTGAAGCGAAGAGTTTCTTTAAACTTTGCTGGCACCCTCTCTCAACTTACATTATATAAAATTTTCAGCGATACGGCGAACTTGCGGTATCGTAGAGGAATATGAAACCGCTCTGTCATAAGTTTAAAACATGTTGCAGAGCGAGGAAATTCTACAGAAAATGTGGTGAAGGAACCAACTATATATCTGATATAAGTTTCATAATGTAAGTGTCTGATATAATTTATTTTTGGCTGATATGAGCTTAAATCTAGGGTCTCATTCTACAGCAGAGTAGCCCTGAGCAACAACAGAATTGTTTCCTTATCTGTATTCCATAACGTCCATCTAAAAAGAAAGATGAAAGACTTAGGGCCAGTTTCACCGTTTGCTGATAAGTTCCAGATAGTTTATCTGACCGATAATTTCATAGAAATTCTGTTCCATTTTTTTATTTATCTGGTAGATAGTGGCTATCTGTAACCTATGAAACTGGCCCTAAGTATAAGGTATTTACAATTAAATTTTGAAGAGCGCAAGCTTGATTTAAATTGAAGTTTTTGTTTCAATAACGATCATTATTGAAATATAAATAATTTAGTGTATTAATAATAAATTGACCTTTATTGATCTTGGATTCATTCAATTCCACATGATTGTAATACTGATTACGGGGGGTTCGAAAATCTACAAGTAAGCAGCACTAGCAATTATTTGCTTAACTGCTGATTCATTCTGCCCAAATTACATGTGTACGTGTAATGAATAAAGATAACCTCGATTTTCTAAGATCGTGGGCCGAAGCAAATTGTCTAACATTTAACGAAGATTAACAACGTATACACATAGTGCCTCAGCGATAATTTTATCCCTGACGTGATTTGATTATAACTGTTCGAATTACGAAGAACATCGCCTTTAAGACTTTCATCATCTCCCGAGCCTTTTCCCAACTATGTTAGGGTCGGCTTCCAGTCAAACCGGATTCAGCTGAGTACCAGTGTTTTACAAGAAGCGACTGCCTATCTGACCTCCTCAACCCAGTTACCCGGGCAACCCAATACCCCTTGGTTAGACTGGCGTCAGACTTTACTGGTTTCTGACTAGCCGTAACAACTGCCAAGGATGTTCAATGACAGCCGGGACCTACAGTTTAACGTGCCATCCTAAACACAGTCATTGGTGTCCAAGATATGCTTAGAAAGTACATACAGATTTAGAAAAGTTGCATTGGTACTTGCCTGACCTGGAATCGAACCCACGCCCTCACACTTGAGAGGTTGGCACTTTAACCACTAGGCCACCACGACTAAAGCCTTTAAGACTTTATGCTTTACTTATATACTTTATTATATGCCTGACTATTGTAACATAGGTAAGAGAGAAATAATTACTTAATATCATATTCATTGTCTTCATTTATTTGCACACTGTAGGGCACAGATCTCTTCACAAACAGAGAAGGAACGAGCGTTAATCGCCAAGCTTGCTCAAGACGAATTGGCGATGTCAGACAATTAAAATTTCAGGGTTCCTCGAGATGTTTTCCATAAAGATTTACTTATAAAGTGCATATAACTTCGAAAAGTTGCATAAGAATATGCCTGCTGTGAAATCGAACCAACACTCTCGTTCTCGAGAGGCTGGTGCTTTAACCACTAGGCCGCAAATTATGTTTCATGGCCCAACATTCTCTTTTGTGTAGTAATATTTTTACAAGCACAAAAGGTAAAATATTTCAGGCTCAAACAAAACATGTGTGACTAAAAATGAGAGTCTTAAAGGTCACAAAAAAGAACAAAGCCAAAGAAAAATACACGGAATAAGTACTAAATATTTTTCTTTTGTGCCATTATTAAATGCGGAGATATAGAATGATGAAATATTGTTTCTGTGCGTTCGCTTGACCACGTACCAATAAGAAAATGTTTGGGACAATTTAATTTAGGACAATCGATCTAATATTTATGGATATTATAAATAATACCTACCTATATATTTTCGATGATATTAAAGAAATTGGATTCTAAACCTGATTTAAGACAGTAGTTATGTTAGTACAGTTCTAGGACTGAAAACAGTATTTTTGATCATTTTTTTTATTTTTAAATAATAATAGCAGTTCTTTTTCCTGGAAAAGGCAGTTAGTATGGGCAGCTAAGTTAGCATAAACAATAAAAAAATTCAACGTTCGAATTTAGAATCGCTTGTTTTTGATGTAATTAAGTTTAAGCGAAGTTTAGCAATGATATGTCAACAAATGGAAGGACCGAAGAAATTGTCTCGGTCGGTGACGTCATATCTTGGGGCAATGGTAACTACCTGCCATCAGGATTACGCCCCGACAGGACTTTATTCGCCCTAAAGATAAAAAGGAACATGGAAGATTATTTTTTTACGACAAAGGCCGTAAACCTTTTTTTGTGTGTGAAGCAAGTATATATTGCTATCTAAATAAACGCCGTGTTTAGAAGAAAACCGGAGGCAAAACAATGGATAACAGAACCTTATTCATGACTGACCTTCGATCCTTCAATGTTTTAAATTATATTTCATTAACATTCAGTCCTATAGTACAGACGCCAGCACATCAGCCCAACAGACGCCAGCTACTGGAATCTGTCAAATTTTCTTATAGATTTTCAACTTTATCGCTGAAGCGTTATGGTTCAAAGTTGAATGGGAAATTTTGACAATTTTGGGTAGCCTGATGTGCTGGCGTCTGTACATATAGAGAGTAAGATTTCAAAGAAAAGAAAGAATATTGGCAGTACTTAATAATGGATTTATTTACCGTATATCTTGTTCGGAGATGGTTCGGAAGAAATAAAATTCCTCCACTGTGCCGATATTCGGTATTTTATTACGAAAGTTTTTTTGTATTACTCTGCCGGACTTATGGATTCCCACTGGTTAATCCTCTTTGTTTGGGTAGCTTCGGCTTTCAATATAACTTAAATATAATATAAAGTATAATAATATAGTTAGTATAAATAAAATATAATATAAAAATGAAGTAATATAATATAATTAAAATATATTATAAAAATTAAGTAATCCTACTACTATTATAAAGGCGAAAGTTTGTATGTATGGATGTATGGATGTTTGTTACTCTTTCACGTAAAAACTACTGAATGGATTTGAATGAAACTTTAGGTACCACAATATAGCTTATACATCAGAATAACACATAGACTAGTTTTTGTCGCGAAAACCGACATCCACGCGGGCGGAGCCGCGGGCGACCGCTAGTAAAATATAAAAATGAATATTTAAACTGTGGATTAAAAAGAAGATAAAAATTTGAATTGTTCCATTAATTAATACACCCTTTTTACTATTACGTACTGCCTCGTAAATTCTTATGATGTCATATAAAAACAGACGCTATACCGACAGGATTAAATATCAATTTGGCCCTTCAGTACATTTATAAAATCTATATATCATATTAGATTCAGTTCACAGTCCAAAGCCTTGAATTTTGATACCGGTCCGGTAACGAGAAGGACGCTTTGGATATTAGATTGGGGCTCCAATAACATGATATTAGGTCTTGTCAGGCTGTCAAATTGTGATTGCTTCATGAGGACTGTGATTGGAGGATGGAGAGCGAGGTCTCAACGTGTAAGTATCGATTGTAATTTAAAATTATAAACTGCCAAAAAAATAAAACGTAATTTTATAATAATCATATATGTATAACTATTATTAACTTAAAACAAAGGATAGAGGTACACCTTAAAAAGTATAGTTTTACAAAATCAGTACTATTTCTACAAACGTGTGGGCGTGTGGGTGTAAGCACTGCTCTCCTAGCTAGGTTATAGAAACCTGTGCTAAATGGAAGACCATTTTATGCCGGAAACTTAGAAAGACAAACAAAACCGTTCACTCAAACTCTTAACTTCAAAATATTCATACAAACCAAGGCATAGTTATTTGTTGTCATTTCAAAATCCCTCCCTACAGATTTTGTTTTCAAAGTTTCCCTTAGGCCTGATTTATACAGTTGAAGTAAGGTCGTAAAAACAAAGTGAACGTATACCTTTCGTGCAAGATCACGCGCGCCATCCCAACAGCCAATTTAATGCCAAGTAAACAGAAATCACTGAGGCACGCCGATTTCGGCCGCTGAATTTGAATATACAAATGTATTTCTTTCCATTTAGCCCAAAATTGATTTTAGGAAACCTTTTTGGATCTGAAATTCTTCCTATTGGAGCCAGTCTTAAGGGTCATTAAAAATAATGGTCTTGTCGTCGCTTCGCTAATTGAAATTATGTGCCTATATTTTAAAAGATATTGAGAGACTCTCGAAACTCACGCACATTGACTGCCTCGTTGTAATAATGATCAGAAGTGTAACTGCATAATTAGGAGCCGCGATTTTAATTGACGCGTTAAAACTCAAAAAACTCAAAATCATTTATTCAAACTTGGCTGTAAAACAGCACTTTTTGACGTCAAATATTACAAAAGACAGTCCCCAAAACGCCCAACCTTCACTATTTCCTATGTGTTTTTGCTGGGAAGAAGAAGTGGCGCAACAAACTGCCCAGTATCATGTACCTACTACAATTACACACAGTGAAAACTATATATAAGAAAGAAAAAATAAGTGCTGTTTAAAATTTAAGCGGCCCCTAAAATCTCTCTGAAGATCACATAATTCGGTTCAAAATTAATAAAGTATTTGATATATCTAGATAAGATATATACGATGTTAGGTACAAAGCAAAGTTTGGGAGTACTCTGGGGTAAAATACAAGACTTCGTGATTTTGCTGAAAGTAACACGACTGCCTTCTAGGTCGTGCAAGTGGCTGGGGAGTTCTTTTGTTTCTGAGAGGTCTCCTTTGCTGTGATATCACTTTCTGTGTAAAGACAAGTTTAACAATGGAACTACATTAATAATTAAAAAAAAAGATTTTTAGTTTTTGCAGCGAGCCTGAATATTTTACACTGTTCAGTTTTTATATCATCATATAATAAATCTGCGAAACTGTAAAAGAAGCATTTAGGTATCATGTCCCCAAACCTTCATAACATCTCCATGCACACAATGGAGTAACTTTGCATCAAGTGTAGCAATAAATATAATTTCGCTCTATAATGTTTATCCAGTGAACTTGACACAGTACGTGGGATGGGTGCTCCATCGATTGTCGGAGAGGCGCCAAAGTGTCTGGTCAGAAGCCCCACTGTCTCCATACATCACGATTATTCCCTTGCTACAGTACTGTTGCCAATTTGGGCCGCAGACGGGCCAAATGGCCCAAATGTATCTAACTTTGAGGACTTTCACTTAAAGACACCAATGAAGCTATATGGGCTCACTAGGAAGGAAACTTTTGACATTGAATGGCAAAGTTCCATAGTTTTTTGGAGAAATGGTGATAAAATGTCACTTTTACAAACTTTTAATAGATATTCTAGGTGGGAGAACACGCCTTATCTGCTCATTCAAATTTAGAATGTTTGCCGTCAAATATGAAACTCAGATCAAAATGGCTGAAAAAGTAATAAGTTTGAAACATCACTACTTTAGTCCTGGCTGGTAGTCGTGAAGAGAATAAAAGTGGCCCAAATCATCGCCAGATTACGTGACCGCTCTAATGAGTTCGTGACCTTATTTACAAAGACCTACAAGCGAAGGGGCTTAGAAAATGTCACTCACCTTTAAATTACATTAAAAACAGTAATTACTTAAAGTGTTTTGTTAATTTCCGCGAATTCAAACTTGTTGTAATGAGTGACATTCAAATGGGGATCAACAGAAAAGTACTGGTGATGGGAAGACAACATAATGAAGCAATTTTCAACCGACTTACAAAAAAAAGAAGGAGGTTCTCAATTCGTTTTCTTACTCAATTTCTCAAAGACGCCTGGACCGATTTCAAAAATTGTTACAAAAAAATAGAAACCGACTTCACAATATATACACATAGCTCTAGAAGTCGGTGACAAACTAAATAATAGCCTCGAGACACCGACTTCTAGAGCTATGATACGAAAGGCCTTTTTTTTACTTTTTAGTGTTTTGTGAAGCCGGTTTTTAGATTAAGATCCAAATTTACCACTCGTTTTCACTAACATCAGTTATTGCACTTCATTAAAATATTTTTGCGTTTCATTAAAATATTTAATCCAAACCGCTTCATTAGTTTGGCAGTGTCTAAGTCTAAGAGATAACCAGACAGCATTACTTTCTCATTAATAATAATATTACTTAGTAAGGATTAAAACTCTTGTAGGGACGCAGCGCCCGCATCGTTTAAAGACTTAGTCTAGACTATGGAATATATAGTTAGGTAGGTTCTTGAATGTTGGCTACTTAAGAACTAAATGAGGGAGTCTGCAAGGTACCCAAGTGCTCTGTTTCATATCTCCTATATAAGGAAACCCAGATGCCTCTCTCTGGTGTATTTCATATCTTTTCTCGTTGCCTTTTTTTCGATAGAATAGACATTGTTAGTTTCGCGCGGTCATATTTTTATTCACAGAATAGGTATAGTGTCTAGCAAACATTCAAAGCCTCGTTTTGATGTCGAGTTGTCAGTTCAGTTTTCCTGTGTAGGCGTAGTCGATCGACACGTCATTGAAACAGTGGTATTGTTATACAGACATATGGCTATGAAAAGGCCCGAATGCATGCTTCAAAGCTGTCTAAACTTTGCTTTTGTATCTCAGGTAAGGCGCATCACATTCACACTGCGAGGTACGTTGCGCAAGGCTACGTTTCTTTCATGTTGATTGTATGTAGCTTTCGTTTGTTTCTAACCCCTCCGCAAAAAGAGGGGGTGGTATAAGTTTGACTGCTATTTGTGTCTGTGTCTGTCTGTGGCAATTTTGATGCGGTTTCGATTGAATTTGGAAGTTCTTCATCAAAAGCAGATCGACTGTTTTTAAGTTATTAGCTATTTTATCAAAAGAGCGTATGTAGTGTTTGGATTCACTCTGATTCGTAGTTTAAGGGTTGGACCTCATCTGGCAGCACGGAATCGCCTTTTCCATCGCCTTTTCTCTTTCCGTTGCTTAGAACTACTATTTGCTAGACCGAGACAGCCGATCGTCTCGAGGATTCCGCCGCGTGCTATCGCATTATGCTTTCTGTCTCGGTCTAGCAAATGGCAGTTCTAAGCGACAGAAAGAGAAAGGGCGACGGAAAAAGGCGATTCCGTGCTGCCAGATGTAGTTCAAACCTTAAAATGTTATTGTACTACAGTCAAACACACTGACGACGGTAGAACGCGCGTTTTATAGTTACGGCACTTCACATACCGGAGGGTACCGCGTTACAATATGCAATCCGCTTTACTTTAGACATAAAATCCTAGAAAATGGAGGTGGTGAAGCCTCTATAAACTGAGAAAACGGATTCGATACGGAATAGCTGTTTACCACATAAAATTTAATAATATAGCGGACTACAGACCTAACACGTAAAAGCACTAAAGGTCTACATGAAGAAATGTTTTGGGCGAAGCTCGGTCCATATAATACAATACTAGTTCACGATATAGTAAGGTATATTTTGGTCTGTATATATAAGTATAGTATACAACGTGTAACGTTTACTGTACTGAAAATAGTTTGATCAGAATAACGAGCAGTATCTATTAAATCACTTTTTAATAAAGGTCACATTTTTTTTAAATCTTCCCTTAAAACGTTGTCCTATCTATTAAATTGTAGGTCAAGCCATTAGCTGCTCAAACCAATAAAATAAATAGGTATACAAACACCAATTGTTGTTAACCAATTTAATATTTACCATCCGCGGGACAACAATAGCACTTATTTTAATGCCAATACGAATCTTCCATGCAGTAAATACCATGAATTAGTAAAAGCGAACAATATGTTTTTCTTTGGAATAGGTCAATTATATTAAAATCAGTTGGGGTGTCTGAGGTTTTGCGCATTTAACGTTACATTTGTATATCATTTTAATGAGAAATATAAAGTAGGTTTTCCACTTTTATTGTAGGTATTATTCATAGGAATATACTTACTGCTACGAGCCTTTGTCAAGAATGTGTACTCACTTAAAAGCAGCGAGCACCTTTTCATAACACTTTTAATTTTTTAATGCTTAGCAAAGTTATGTTTATATAGATAGATAGAAATGTAACAATGCCTACTCATTCGGGAAGATAAGAACAAAAAAAAACAAAAGACAAACAGAAGTTTAGCAAAGTAAAGAAACACTAATATTTTTTTTGGCGGACCGAGATAAGAAAACTCATTTCAATCACCGATTTAAGAGGATATAATATAAGGGCTTTCAAGAATTACGTAATCATTTCCAAAAAGGTGAGATAATCTTACAAAGGGCCTCACTCTTGTTATCTAAGATACTCTTAAGATTGTCGAGGGATAAGGACAATTAATTTTATTCGCCCTGTTCTCAATTTATCACTGTTGAGTTACATAATACGATATTTACTTCAGTTCTTACTTGTGAATTTGTTTATGTACAATGGGTGAATTATAAATGCTTAGTAATAGACTCTGTTATGGGCACAATAATGCTAATGGTTGGTTTTGTTCGTGCTTTGTGTATTCACAGACATAGTGTTTGTCATTAATAGTTATTTTGTGGGTGTTACGTTAGTTGTCTATTGTATTTTGACAGTATATTAATTTTACCTACATAGTACAGTCCATACCAAACTTAATACAAATAATTCCTGCAAATAAGCATTATTTCATCAAAATCGATTTCTGGCCACGGTGGCAATTCCCGAAGTGGCTGCGACGGTATAGTGCACAAATGGTGCACAAGCTTAGCTGTAGACACAGGTTCACTCTTAAAATCCGATAGGAAGGCAATCTTACATCACCGGAGAGTGATCAGGCCTTGTCCTGTAGGTCTCAAAAATGTAACAGTAGCTCTTTATGCTTGTCTGATTGTTTGAACAGCTACAGAGTAAGACAAATAATTAGGATCTCAAGACAAATTAAGCTATGCTATGTAACCATAAATAGTCTGAGTAGTTCAAGGTAAGGTAAAACCAACAGTAAAGGATATAGAGGTAGAATACCTACAGAGGATTTTCTCCAAGTAATTGATTTTCTTTTTTTTGTAGTAATTGCATGAAAATTGGTGCCTTGATTGATCGCAGTCTAATGGCTAACAGCTTTGTAATGGTAATAGATTATATTTTATCCAATACTTTTAGTATTTGTCTGATTGTTAATTCACCATCAGCCTTTTTATCGTGCCACTGTTAGGCACTGGTTTTCTGTCATACGGGGATGGATTGGGCCGTGGTCACGCGCTTTATGAGGGTTGGTGATTACATAGTCTTGTCTTTTATTTTTAATCCAGGTTTCATCGCGAACTTTTCATTCTCCTGATTTATTATTTTTTTGCTGTTATCATTGAAATTTGGCAATGCCTAGGTTCTTGAAAAACTTAGTGAGATCATTAGACAACGAATCGTAATTAGCGCGCTTGTTCGGCTTGTTCCCTCAGGACGCGGTTGAAGGCCGCCGCAAAGATCTAGCAAATTACAGAGTCATTTATAAGGCCACTTATCTTGGCCAGCAATTTGTGAAAGGCAATTGTAGGAAATTAATACATTTACCGTTCACTGACAGGGTGGGAACAAGCAAATGTGAACTTTTATATTGTTATAAACAGCGGCTATAGATATCGATTTTCACTAATACTCTGCAGTGGAAACCATTTTTAGTATTCGTAAAATAATAACAAAAAAACTGTTGTTTGTCGCTAAAAGCGATCTCTTACAGACAGCCTTTGGATGGATTGAGACCAAGCAGCACCAAGACGACGGTCTTAGATTGAAAACCTCGGAAATTCATTTTTGCTCAAATTTATTTTATCGAGTTTCTATGTTGGTAACTTCGCAAATCATTTTCTGTGTCATCATCATTCGAGCGTTATCCCGGTTGCAACCTATCGGGCCCGGAGTCCGCTACAAAGCATGTTCTATGTCATACTGTTGAAAAATTACATCTTTTACATTTTCGAGCTTTTCACTATAAGGCGTCGTCTTGGTGCTGCATGCTATCGATAAATAGGTTGAGTATACTCAACATATAATTCTATACATATTACTAACATTTACACTGGATTTAATATACAACACCAGTACCTGTTATGTTATATGGTTATTTCTTTTCTTCCCAATACACCCAAAGATTGTCTGATAAAACCGCCCATTGTGTCACTCTTACCTTTTCTTTTACTATTTAGTTTTTCTATCAGAATCTGTAAAATTTTACCAATCGAATATTAACCTTCCGGTATTGTGATAAGATTGAAAACCTATTAAAGAAGTATTGAGGTAGGTTGATGTGCTGAGTATAGTATTGTGCTGGCGTCTGTACATAATAAAGAATATTAAGGGCAGTTCCATCAGTTTCACAGGTTGCTGATAAGTTCCAGGTAGTTTATCTGGCAGATAATTTCATACAAATTCTGTTTAATTTTTGAATTTATCTGGTAGATTGTGGCTATATGTAGGTAGCCTATGAAACTGGCCCTAAATATCTGTCTACCTATCGAACATTCAAAATAAGAAATACACAAACATTATGATTTTTGAAACTGGAACAATTACGTTCCTCTAAAGTGAATTAAAACAATGCAGATTGTGTCTTTGTTTCAGAATTAACACTAGCTCGGCTGTGAGCAGCCAATTACGGCGAAATATCCAACCACAAGCCGACAAACGAAAGTTGATTTGAATGCATCGTTGTGAAACTTTTCTGTACAGGGTTAAATTTAACAAGCAGACCTGGCTACAATTTGCTGTGGCTAAGGTGTGTGTCATGTAGACAAATATTTATAGCAATAAAATAATATGGTGACTATAGGTCAATTAAGATGTAGGTAAGCTATCCTATCTTGTAAGTTGTATCAAACTGCACACGGTATGCAAAGATTAAAATAGGTTAAGTAGTTTATAAGTCCATCGCGCACAACTTGAAAAGTTTATATATATTAATATAAAGAAGATGAATGAGAAGAACATTTGTGTAAACTAAAGTTTACTTTTCAGTTAATCGCACACATCGCACGAATGAAAAAAATCTTTTAGATGAAGATTAGATGAAGATTTATTATTTAGAGAAGAAGATTTTTTTACGCGTTCGAGTCATAATCATTTCACAGACCCGTAATTTTTTTTTTACTTTAATCGAGCGGGTACGTAACCCAGGCGATTTATCAAGTGAAAATCATTCCTAAAAGAATTTAGGTACGTACAGATTTCCCCGACTTTCATTAGTAGACACGTTCGGTCAATATGTTTATACTGTCAATTTGGCGTTAGCGTGAGCCGTGAGCTTCACGTCTTTTGTTCTATCTTGTTTACACTCGTTCATGTGGATTCAGACCCATCCTATTATCAAACAAAGCGCTATTTTACTAGAGAATGCCACATTTGTATGTACCTATTATTCTTGAATGTCTGTTGGGACCTAGGCGGTTCTCACGCGTAGATTTTATCCTCGGCAAAGGGATTTGAAATATCACTGTGTATTGTGCCAGTTTCTTTATTGTATTTTTTTTCCTTTGAATAAAGTTCCGTAGATTTAAGTAGTGTGGAAACGGATCTATTCAACAAGAGGATGTTTCCAGGTAAGTATCCAGAATTTTGCGAGGAATTCATAGACAAAAACACTTCCAAAATATTTAACTTCAAATATCTGTAAGGAGCTGACGGGGCAGAATCGCACTGACAATATGAAAATATTGTATACTATCTGCGTACGTTTTCGTGCTTCCATATTTAAAACCAGCTGTCCCGTCCCCAGCGGTTTCACCCGCATCTTTGGTTACTGCTCCGCTCCCGTGTGTCTTAGCGTGATGGCATATAGCCTATAGCCTTCCTCGATAAATGGGCTATCTAACACTGAAATAATTTTTCAAATCGAACCAGTAGTTTCGGAGATTAGCGCGTTCAAACAAACAAACAAACAAACTCTTCAGCTTTATAATATTAGTATAGATTCGATTCTGCCGGTCCTATAATTAAATTAAAAATATTATGAGGTACAACCTCCACAGTACCTACCTAGAAATATACGATTTTCGTTCAATTCTCATCGCTAGTTTTACAAAAATATAATTATAGGTAAAAAAAACCGGTACATACATGTGTCCTTCAACTTATGGCTCATTTCCCACAGGGAACCGCTTTGTATGAGCGTATCGTGTTTGACTTATTGACCGAATAGGGCCAATAGGACGCAATGAAAGTATGTTGTTTGTACCACAAAGAGTTACACTTATTTACCATCAAATACAAATGAAAATCACGGCCAATGTCAGACCTAATACAAGATACAAATGATAAATGAATAACACATAATACTGATGAAATTTGTAAACGGATACAAATAATTAATAAGGGCTATTTATGCTGAAATACAATAATAATGACGTCCAAGCTGATTGTCGGCCATGCGCTATTCTTTCTAAGGAACTCAGCCAGCTGCGCAGGATTTATCACAGTGCACAAGCATTAGCGCAGATATAGGTGTACTCTCTATTCCGTCACTCTCCTAGCCTGGGTCAGCTAACCGACACGATCGGATATAAATTAGATGCAGGACCGACATTTAGATGCTCTCCGATGCAAGAGTCGATCAATCACCAACTTTCAGATTACGGATTACTCTTGTGAAAGTTTCTTAAAACTGACCCAGGATTCGAACCCGAGACCCCTTGCTCAGTATTCGCGCCATGCGACTACTAGATCAACAAGGCAGACATACTTTAGTACAGAAAAAGTACCAAAAAGTTCTGCTTCTTCACAACAATATTCCATCTCTTATATCAATATGTTTTCCTTATAACGCTGAGGTTCCTTCAGAAGTTTACTTATAACATCAGATTTATGATTACGTCAACCCATTTGTTCCATTGAGGAAATGTATGTAAATGGGTATTGGCTCAGTGAGCTATAAAAGGAAAGAGGAAATCTTTGAACGCTAGGAACTTTCCTTTCGAATGTTTGCCGTTAACCAGTTACGCGTGGAAGGGTTATGGGTTTGTTGGATAGTAACAATATGGGACTAATTGCTAGATATCGATTTTGAATATCAGGATACGGATATAACATAAATCAGTTTAAAAAAAAGCTTTGTATAAGTATGAGTCAAGACAAATTTATTCATATACACTATCTATCAACATCATCATCATCATCATCATCATCATCACAGCCTTTTTATTGTCCCACTGCTGGGCATAGGCCTCCTCTCCCACAGAGAAGGATTGAGCGTTAATCACCACGCTTGCTCAATGCAGGTTGGTGATTTTAGACTTTATAGTCCAGGTTTCCTCGAGATGTTTTCCTTCACCTTTAATCAGTCATTGGTGTCTAAGATAAACTTAAAGTACGTATAACTTAGCTACATTGGTACTTGCCTGACCTGGAATCGAACCCGCACCCTCATACTCGACAGGCTGGTGCTTTAACCACTAGGCCACCACGACTACCCTACAATACACTATCACTATCTATGATATACTAAAATAGTATTAAAAAGTTCTACATTTTTTAATCTGCGCCAAAAACAGCCAGTTATACAAATTCGCTTTAGATTCGGTAAATAATACTCAAGCGGGTACAAACGAATTTAAACAATCGTTGCAATCAATTTAAGGCCTTAAAAAGAGCTTACGATCGTTTTTGTACTATCCACTTTGAGAAACGCGAACAGGGTAGCGTGTTCCTAAGCTCTATTTTTATCAAAGTCGATTCAAGCTTAGCGTTCCTTTCAAAGATTTAAATTTCTTTTTAAACCAACGCGAAACTCGTTTTTCTTCGTTCTCTGAAGTTTAATGAAAAAATATTAAATTTTCTGAGGCGGCGGGCGTCGAGTGGCAATTTTAGCAAACATGTCTGTCGCTAGATGGATATTGCCATATTTCCCAATTAGTTTTCCCAGCTTTTGTAATATTTATGTTCCGTATTTTGTATCTACGCTAATAAATGTCGGCGGAATTATGTTGATATTCGATAAACACATTTTTTATGGGCCAATCTAACGGATTCTACATCAAATTAGTTTCTATCATGCAATCGATTTCCAACCCGCATTGAGTAAGCGTGGTGATTAACGCTCAATCCTTCTCCGTGGGAGAGGAGGCCTGTGCCCAGCAGTCGGACGATAAAAAGGCTGTGATGCTGACAATCATAGATTTCACAATCAAAATTATTCGTACCTGAATGTGTATGGCTTTTCAATCAATGAATGTTGTTTATTATATAGACCCAAAACAGATTTGTTAGAAAGGTAAATAAATATTAGCAATTCTAAACAGAACCCCACTAGTGTAGCTAGGCTAGTCTGAATTGAATTTAAATAAAAAGGGTTGCTTAACATAAATCCGTTATCTTCAAACGATGTATTTAAAAACAACAAAATAAGGTTTGAAAATATCTATCAACACTATCCTCTTGTTAGACCCTTAAACCCTCGAAAAGATGAAATAGCTTGATCTATTCAATTTGAAAAAGCTGGTCATGCTTAAGATCATCAATCATAAGACAACCTTTTGGAACGAATGATGAGGGTGTCGTTTTTAAAGTGTTAACCATAACTGAATCTTCAATGGGGGGTTTTGAACACTGCCGGGAAAGTCATTTGTCTGTCTCTGTTGGAACATGGATACATGTTGACAAAATGTGATTATTTGCTACTGGCATAAAGTACATACGTATGTACAGACGCCAGCACAATCTATCAAATTTCTGTAATAGATTTTCAACCTTATCTCAATACTGGAAGATTAATATTCGATTGGTAAAATTTGAGTAGGTTTACAGATTCGGGGAGGTTGACCTTCTTGAGTCTGTTTAAGAAATTAAAAAGTATAGTGACAGAACTCACCTGGTAAGGAGCAAGGTAGCCAGTAGATAGAAGACCGAGGGGTGCACACCACATTCGCACTCGGTTTGCGGCGTGGCGGTCTGGGCCTCCATGCCTGTCCCGAGCTTATGGTAGGCGATATACGCGCGCGCAGGACTGCCGTGGGGAGCAATTTTTGTGGCCTTCTCTTGCTCCCGATAACACTAAAACTGATCATCTGGTCGCCGAGGAGACAGTACTCCTCACCTGAAAGAAATAAAATACAATACTGAGAAAAAATACAAACGAAACCCACTTAGGTACAGAGTACGGAGTTGTGTATCGTGTATTTGCTCATTCTGTTGTGAACAAAGGAAATACTCATAATAAAACGGCTGTTTATCGTTCCGGGTGAGATGTTAGAGTTGGATCAGAAGCAAAGGTCAGAATAGTGGTCATAAACAGAACGAGACGCTCGGAAATGGCGACTTTTGAGAGGATTACTGCGTACCCTTGCAATAGGAAAGTTTTGCTTAGGGTTGAAAAGATATCAGAAAAAATCTAACACACAAATGTGTATTATTTTTGGTACAGAATTGTTTCTTGTAAAATGAATAGACGCCAGCTCATCAAGCTACTACACTCTGACGAATTTCATTAATAGATTCTTAACTTTATTGCTGGAGCTTATGGTTCAAAGTTGATTGGGTAAATTTGACAGTTTCGAGTAGCTTGATGTGTTAGCGTCTTTGTCTTGTTTTCAATGAAGACGTTAGACATTTTAGGAGAGGCCAAGGTATTACTGTGATATACATATGTATGAAATATTCGTAAACTACGCTACTTCAGTGAAAATGTATACATTTCCGTAAAGCATATTATGGTATGTAAGTACATCTTAAATAAACACCAGCTGCACCAAAGCCTGTCTACTCCAGTAAAGCCGCGCGTTGAATATAACATTCACAGAAAATATTCACACTAATCCGATATATATTTGCGTGTGAAAAACGCGTTTACACCACAGAAATTACAAAATAATTCATACATTTTTGTTCATAGGGGACAGGGGCGCGACGAAAATTTTATTACTTTTTTTCGTAATAACATGAACCGAAGAGTGATGTTGTGACTTTTAGGTCAGACAAGTAAAAATAAGTCTGATAAATCGGCCCAACTTTATTACACGAGTAATCACATTTTACTGGCGGTAAAATTAATCCCTTACATTCATAACCTACTTATTTAGAAGTGCTGATTTTTGTATTCTTGGCACGCCCACGAAATGTTCGCCCTCTCCCTAATACCAAAACACGCCTATATAGGGGAATAATGCTGAAGTGTATAATGTTTGGGGTAATTTATTTTCCCTTAAAGTAAGCATATGCAACTATGTATTGCAATAATAGATATCGTGTTGTGCAAAATTGCCTAAGTGGAGCCGAAATAAAGGTTTTCGCAAGTAAAGTGGATCATTTTCCATTTCTGAAATATTATGATCTATAAATTCTGGTCGGATTACAGGGGACTGAATTTTGTTCTCTGTGGGTTGGACATAGAAAAGCAGCTCGGGAGACGGATATTATTTTGGTTTTTCCTGTTGATGTTGATAAAACCGAATCCTTTGTGAGCGAACAAACGCTAGCAGTGTACTCGCGAAGACGCGTACTTTTGATGGAATTTCGCTATATTACTTCAAACCTCTGTCAGCTCGTCTTTTGTTCAGACCGTAATAAATTGTCCAAGTTCTGAGTTAGCCTGCCCATCCAAGTGCAAACATAATAATATATCTTTGTGAGTTATAAAGGTAAAGGCAACATTCACGAATTGTGGTGTGCACGCCTATTTATTTTATGTTTCGCTTCATGAGTATCACAGCTTGTGAGTAGCCAATACAAATAAGCCGATGTTCAAATGTTTTCGGTCGATAAAATTGAATTCTTGAACTAAAATCGAAAGAATACTATCTTTCGCTGGATGGATTGTGTGAGAAGATATGGCTGAAAATAATGTTACTTGTGAGATGACATAAAATAATAAGAAAAATTGAGACATTATACTGCGCCGCCAGCGCCGATCCCAAATAAAATTGGGCACGAGGATGATGATGAACTGCAATAGGTATCAGAATAATAGCAATGCCACTAGCAAAATCTAGTCAATAATAGCCAAACTGGCTAGAAAGGGCCTGATAATTAGGTGTTTGTATTTATTAACAGCTGGAACTCCATCCAAAGTTTCTATTCCGATGTTAAAAAGGTGAAGTTGTATAAGTGCGTTATATCTTAGTCGAAACAATCAACCATGGAGGTTGGTAGTATCTATGAAGGTAGGTACGTATTTGCTTAATGGTACCGGCAGGTACTTGCCTACTCAACAAACCTTCAGCAAAGGTCATTTGAGTAATTAACCATAGATAAACCATAGATAGTGATACCGATAATTGTAGTGAAATTATAACGAGTGAATTTAGTTAATTAGTTTACCCACTGTGTGAGTAGTTTAGGAAATTAAGCGATATAAATCGTATGGGTTCACTGAACGACCTTAATTAATTTATCAGAGGTGTTTTGGACTAGGTAAGTAACTATTAACAACAATGTACCTACTCGCTGTCATTATCTATGGCCAAATATATGAAGTACGTATACCAAATAGATAAAATCAGCCAGCAATATTCGAAGTGCAAAAAAGTACCTACTTATATTTTTTAAGTAAGTAGGTACATAAGCTCTTATCGTAGTACAACTTATCTAATATAAAAATTGGCTTATAAACAAAAAAAAAATACTCACATTAATGTGTTCGCACCACCTCACAGAAAAAAATACAACAGTCTTTTGTCACATTTTTTTGAACAGTACAGAAAAACTTTTTATTCAGATATCGCGTGATTGGTATGTCAATAAAGGGTTGCAATAGGTTCGCGAAGGGTTAAGCACGTCAGCACGAGTTGCCGGTCCACCCGTTGCAGACAAACTGAGGGAAAGTGGGAAAATGTAGCGGTACGTAGTGCTGGCGCTATGGAAAACTGTTTTATCGATAGTAAGTAAACATTGATTGTATATCCACTTATGGTTGCTGTTTTGGTTTAGTTTGCTGCGTAATATGTTGATTATACGCACACAAATGTTTGATGTTACAAAATAAATCGATTTAGTAGGCAAGTCCAAAAGCTATAGCTATACATGTAGATATGATTATAATTATATTATGTAATTTATCTTTGTCAGTTTAGAAGTAGGAGCTTGTAGTAATATCTACAAAATGCATCTATTTACCATAAGTATTCTGCGTATTAAATATCATAACTATCGATAGAACTGACATATCCTTATTAACTAATTTATCGATAAGTATCTCGATAATGCGCAAACATTACTAAAGTTTGATTGGGCGGGTGACCGCTTTCGGTTGGGCGGGGGAAACGTCGATAGTAGAAATCCACCCTGTGTCATTACACGATGCAGGCTGCACTGTCATTAATTAGATATATCGACGTTATTCTTTAAGCACCTAATTAAAAGAGGACGATTACATATATATAATATTATCATTAATATAGAATCAATCTTTTGTTGATTAATAAATAAGTAAGCAAAATTGTAGAATAACTATACGATAAAAATGAATCTTTTTTATGTATGTACTAAAAACGTTTAGTAAAAATTTAGCTAGTTGATTATTGTTAGATACGCTAACATAAAATTGACTGGCGTATAGTTTTCAACATTTAATTTCATCTTTAGTAAATAAGATAACATATTAAGGAACCGCTTATAAATATAATCCTTACAAATACGGAAAAAAAAAACTTAATAAAAATTGCTCCATACACGATAAGAATAATTAGTTGCATTTTGGTAAATAATAAATAATCCTTCAACAAAGGCATACCTATAAATTATTTGTTGAGACTTATGTTGTTTTTTAAAAAAAGCCGCGGGCAACATTTCAACTTGTAAAGCGCGGGAATGTAATGAACCATAAACAAATATCATAGACAACTACTACCTATTACCATCTTTGACAACCATTTGATTTGACATATCTGTCAAATCCATTTCACTTGAGGTTTTTTATCTGTTTTAAACGGCAAGCAAACGGAATTGGAGGTCGACACGCGTGCATTATTCTTGTTTTAATGGTTTTTGCATAGAATTTAGTAGTTATTTTTTAATAGAATCGTAATATCACGTGAAAGAAAACACAAAAGTAAGTATTGACCTCATGTTTCACTGCAACATGCTTATTTATCGATTTCGGATTCTTACTTTTTGGCGCGGTTCTTGTACTGAAATGTTAGTTTTCTCTACAGAACTATATAATTTGAACTTTATTCGATACTATTTGCAAAAGTTATTACGATTTGCCGCTTAGAATGTAATTCTTTGCCCTTCCACGTGGAATTTCTTAATAGCCTATTGTATTTATTGATGTAGGTATTGTTATAATATCGCCGACCGTTACATCGTGGAAATGGAGAAAATAAAGCTAAATGTGTCTTTCTTCGTGAATTTTTGTATAATATGTGCAATTAAACGTTGTATTGTGGCTAGGAGTGGGGTACAATGCCCTATAATTGACATTCGTTGAGTGGTTTAGCGAGAACACCACACGGCATCTGAATTCTGGTTTGTTCTCTTTGTGTTCGGAAATAAAAGTCTGTACAAACTTACTGCACTTACCTCAATGTAGTATACCCCACATCTATGTGATTTGATGGCATAATAGAGATAGGTAGTACAAAGATATATGATAAGTTTCTATACTGAATTTTGTAAGGTACAAAATTATACTAGAGTATAAGTATTTAGTCATAGAACATTGTCTCATTCATCTTAAGTTGAACGGTTTGCATTGTTATTATTCACAAGCAATAAAATATTAAAGTCATTTATTGAAAGTAGGCTGAAAAAGCACTTTTTGTAAGACTGCCCCAAAAACACTCACCCCCTACCACTGCCTATGTTCTAACACTGGAAAGACAAAAATTTTTAACAAACTCACCAGCAACAATTCTGTGTGCATGGTTGGAAGATCAGGTTCTATAAAAACATTGACATTGACAAAAATGTGTGTTTAGATGACTGAAGTATCAGAAGTATCAACATCATCCCCTCTGGAGCTGTTGGCTGCGGGTCGCAGACATCTGGCTGTGAGAGACTTTAGTGCGGCAGCCAGCACCCTTGCAGAGGCATGTGAAGGCCTCGCCAAAGAACACGGAGACACTGCCGATCAGTGTGCTGAGGCTTATTTATGGTGAGTCAATCTTGTAATCAAATCTGAAAAGTAATTAAAATATTATCTTTATTTTTTGTAATGAAAATTTACAATATTATTATTTCTATATTATTTTTTTATCATAAATATGCCACTGCTATGTAATGTTCAGCAAAGGATGTTAATTGTTTAACACTAAATGATAACAAAAATAAAATAACATAAATAATTAAAAAAATTGGATGTTTTTTGATCTTTCACACTAAAACTACTGAATGGATTTAGAATAGAATAGAATATCGTTTATTTCTTAGTATATGGTAAATTACAGATGTTAAAATTATAGAATGGTTCACATATACTACCATATCTGGTGTTATGATAAAACATAGATGAAACTAGTCAGCAATATAGCTTTTAGATCAGACTAACTTAATCAAGTAATTTTTGTGTGATATGGGTAAACCTTGGGGAACAGCGAGTGATATTATTAATGCTTTTAATCACTTCTAGGTATGGCAAAGCTCTTCTTGGCTTATCAAGAGAGGAGAGCGGAGTCCTTGGCGATGGCATGCCAGGGTCTGGCAACGCTGATGGAGAGGAAGAGGATGATAATGAAGGTATAAAAACACACAAAAAAAGTAGTTTTAATTTTAAATATTATATAGTGTAATTGGCTTTGGCTGTTCTATTTAATAAAATAAATAATAATAATAGCAGCTATATCGTCGGTTTTGTGTAACCATTACATTTATTAAAGTTGTGTCAAAAGGGCTTCAGCGTTCTAGTTTCGGCCCCACGTTCGCCTTCCAAAAATCCGGGACTATAGACCCGTGGTCGAACAGAGAAACATACAAGCTATAGATATGAACTTTAATATAAAGACAATCACAATATTTATTACTTAAATAATGTTTTATTTCACTATAGAACAAGAGGAGAATGGCGAAAATGGAGAAACTGGCGAGGCTGAAGCAGAAGTAGACGAGAGTGCAGAACCAGCAAAGGAGAAAGAAAATCAGGAAGTTGAGAAGAGTGAAGCGGAGTCCACTACTAAGGAAGAGGAGCCAGGTAGCAGCACTGCTCATGAAGAGAATGAAGAACCGGTGAGCTACATGTTTTTTATTAGATGTCTATTTATAATATACACTTACACTGGTAATGGAATGGATGTTTCTGCTCTTTTAGACTAGTTTTGGGTATAGCATCGTGCTCTGACAATGACACAGAATATACATATTGAATACAATAGTCTCAAACATTTAGTTGTTACAGTCTACTTGCACAGATACTCGTGAGAAATCATCTTACTATCCCCTGGTTATCTGACTCGGACCATATGAAATGTAATCAATTCCTCCAAAAAATATTCGGGACTCCAATAGGCTTTTGATTTCTCTCCTTATATGTATAAAACTAATTATTTATGATGGAATTACAAGAAATCCTATATTTTATTATAAATAAATTAATTTAATTAAATTAAAAAATTACCTATATCAAATTTTATTTGAACAGGGAACAACAAATGGCGACGCACATGACGAATCTGCAATGAATGTTGATGCTGAGGATGATGTAGATAACTTACAACTTGCATGGGAAATGCTGGGTGAGTTCTTAGAACAAAACGTGGTTTTAATTTGTTTGTTGACTACTGGAAAATGGATACAACATTTCTTAGACCCCATTTTTTTTATCTGTGCTGTCATGATGTCATGTACATAACAGACACCAGCACATTGAGCTATCCGAAACTATAAAATTTTCCCAATCAACTTTGAACCATATGCTTAAGCGATAAGTTGAAAATCTATTAAGGAAATTTGACAGGTTGTAGTAGCTTGATATGCTGGCGTCTGTACAATAGAAATGTATATTTTCTTAACCATAACTTTGCTAAAATATGCACAATAATTTTTGTTACAAATCAGTCATTTTATTAGACGAAAATAACATTTTTTTGTGTGATTTAAATATTTTTCAATTGATTTGAAACAAGTTGGTTTGCTTGTATAACTAAGTTTATATTATCTACTTCCCATAGACCTAGCTCGAAGCATACTGTACCGGCGCGTGCAAGAGAACGGCGGTGATGGCGCGCGTGCGCAGCTGGCCGACGTGTACCTCGCGCTCGGCGAGGTGGCGCTCGAGAGCGAGACATACGACAAGGCCGTCACCGACATGCGTTAGTACTTACCTCCTCTTTTTCAATTTAGATGGGCACTCACCTTCCGTGCCAGTCGACTGTTGTACCAGTCCCAAAGCGTGTCAGTCCACTGTCGTTAAATCTATTATCCATTTTTCCACCACAGTCACCTATAGACGACAAGCCAAAAAGTGCCCAGCTTGCAATAGTCAATGTCAATAGATATATATGTATGTCGGAGAAGCAATGTTCTCATCGACATCATCAATAGTGGTTGCGAGCTTCGTGGGCGTCATTAGGGTAAAATGCGAGCACAAAACACAATGATCACTGATTCACAATATTTTAATTAGACGGAACTGTATTTGATCACTAAGAATTATAATGTTCAAACTAAATCAAACAGTTAAGACCGAGCAGCGGGTTCAGGGCACCTATCTTACTATTAATTTTCTATTTGTTTTTTCTCAACTCTCAGCGATCCAACTCGATCGGCCATTTTCCCGCCTCCTCTCCTGTCATTCATCTTTGTCTATTCTTAGCTGCCAGTACTACCATAAAAGAAGTAAAACGGCGCCTCGACCCCGCTCGAGGCTCATGCTCTGCTCTGATTGGTCATTACATGAATTAATCACTAAAAAGGTTTTATAACAAATTAAATTAAATTAAGGTAGGAACTTTAGAAGTAATAAAATGTTAACAAATAATATTAAATTAAATAACAATCAATGTAGCTCATAGCTTCCTCCGACATGTATATATAATTCCGGACTCACTAATATATTGTATGTACGTATTTATGGATGAATTATTAGCTTGGCGCTGAGGGCAAGGTTTTTTTTTTGACGTGGCGTTCAAAAGACTGAACTGGAATTACGCGTGCCTTGTAAGCTGGAAACTGTTGTTTTCTTTTTTTACTATTGTTTTTAAATTTGGGTTTTCAGAGAGCTGTCTTGATCTCCAGAAGGAACTATACCGCAGTGACGACAGGCGCATTGCTGAGACTCATTATCAAATTGGTAAGAAATTAAGTTCCCAAAACTATGTATCTGATGTCAGAAAATACTTACAAAATAAAGTGTTTCTCACAAACCCCTTTATTTCACTTCAAGGTTTGGCAAACTCCCTGGCATCTAACTTTGAAGATGCAATCACACATTTCAAAAATGCAGCGAACATTCTAGAAACAAGAATCAAGACACTAGAAAACCCTGCTGCTGTCAGCGACGATGCCACAGTCAAGAAGTTCACTACAGCGGACCCCTTCTACTCTGTTGAAGGAGAAATTAAGGAGCTAAAGGAACTTCTGCCTGAAATACAGGAGAAGATTCAGGATATGATGGATTATAAGGCTGAGGTAAGACCCTGCGATTGCATTGAAGTTACCAGAAAAATGTTACGTAATATGATCATAAAGGAGAGGTCACACTGTCAGGTTGAATGTCAGTCTTAAGTATTTTTTTGTTGCAAACATCATCCACTTTCTAGTAGTTAGTACAATTCTGAATGCAACAATATTAATAGGAAAATAAAGTATGTATGCAGCTTTATTTTTCTTATAATTTTTTATATTATAACAAGCTTTTTTATAATTAAGGGTAGTTGACATTCCATTGCATTGTGATATTAAAAAAAAAACTTGTTCCTAAATTGTAATGTGCCAAATTGCTAAAACCATGCCACCATTTGTGATATTGTGATTGTTAATTTTATTCATTGTGTGTTAAATATAATCAGTATTATTTTTTTTGGAAATTTGCGAATGAATGTGTGCCTTATGCTTTGAAATTTTTGAATATTATGTGATTTGAGAATGGTGGAACAGTTGTATGAACCCAGTTTTGACTGAAATTAAGGACTGAAAGTTGTAATGTTAGGACTTTGTTAACTTGATTGTGATATTGTAATTGCTAACGTTTGTATGACTATGTAAGGATCGGCAAGGTTGTATAATAAAAAAGAAAAACACCCTGCATTTTATACGTAAATACTAACTGACGCGGTAAATAATCTCATTTAACCAGACTTAAGTCTTAGTCTTAGGCAGCATTTATTTTACTTATAATGAATACTCGTAGATATAAGCTCAATGTACTGACTTTTTTTATCTGAATCATGTTAGTTGTAAGCCAACATTTTTACCACAAGGCCATGAATCTATTGTTTTGCAACATTTTGAAATAAATATGTTCAAAATTATACCCTGTGTGTTATTTCAGATGTTCCCAATACATGAATGGCCATGTGGTTGATATGTTGCTTTTGTATTTTGTTATCATGGCCATTGATGTTCTATTCATGGTTTTTTGCCATCATTTTCATTTACCATATACAGTTTTGGATAAATAGGGTATTTGCCTGTGTTTGATTTTGTACAACATTTTTAACAAAACAAACACACGCACAAGAAACATTTTTCTGAAAACAGCGTCAAAATTGGTTGATAAATGGAGCAGCAATCAATATTTTTTTATGGTGAAGAGCGGGATCATAGTGGGGACATCTTGCTATCTCTTTTGCACATGCGTGATCAAATAGCGTTGACGTCACAAGCTTGTATGTGCATTCTTTTTCTGTTATTTAACTGTTCGATTTTCTACTGGTTTTGAAAGGTTTACAAAATTACTTATTTCTCAACAGATTCCAAAAAATATTTCATTTTTTTTAAAATTAAATTTAAAAAAAGGAGCCCAAATACCCTATTGCATATTGATTTCTTACTCAAACTCAAAGTTTTATTGAATGATGGAATGGTACACATAACTACCTCAACAAATCAATAGTTGAGTGCACCTAGTAAAACGAAGGAAGGACTCTTCAGATTGTCAATGCTACATACTTCAAGTATAACCTTTGAAATCTAGTAACAGGAACCGTGATCATAAGCACCAGTAAGTGGTGTATATTTAGCAAAAGGCTTCGTTAGGTACATGACCCTGCACTAATGTTCAGCGCAAAACCAATGGCAACATCCATGACATACAAAACTTTATATTAGAACCTCTTTTCACATTTTCCACAGACAATAAAACGCGTCCGCGAAACGCTCTGTTCCACGAACGGAGAAGGTTCGTCAACGTCAAACGGCGCGGGCCCTAGCTCTAGTTCCAGTGCCTCATCAGCTCCTAAGCCCGCAGCTTCCGACATTTCTCATCTCATTAAGAGGAAGAGGAAAGCTAGCGAGGGCGAAGCAGATTCTTCAGCAGCCAAGAGAGTAAACACGTGAATACGACTAACAAACACACTTTTACTAATCTGTAAGGGTTCCCACGCGATTGTAAATTATTTAAAAAAGCGATTCGAATGTGATGAAGCGATCTTTGAGCCTGTAAGATGATATTGAAAACTGATTTTGTATTGCCTTCTATGAGTGTATGTGGTTAATAAATAAAGTTTTAAATTATGATGTATTATAATATAATGCAACCCCTTAACCTTTTGACCGCCTTGCGCCACAGTCAATGACAAACCAAAAAGTGGCCACCACGCCACGATCACGATTACATGGCAGACTCTTAGGGCCAGTTTCACAGGTTACGGATAGCCACTATCTACCAGATAAATTAAAAAACAGAATTTGTATGAAATTATCTGTCAGATAAACTATCTGGAACTTATCATTAACCGGTTAATCTGGCTCTTAGAGTTCAAATTAATAGTCAGTTTAAATCCGAACTCACTGCTATATTGTAAGTATTTATGGATGATATTTTAGCTTGACGCTGAGGGCACGTCTTTCTTTTTTAGACGTGGCGGTCAAAATGTTAAAGTAACACCTTTGTTATGTTACAAACGTTCGTAGGTATACTTACTTATTTTTGTGATCAACATATCGTAATTTATTCGGCGAATCATGCCTGTCATTGACTCTAATGGCTTACAGACGTTATCATAAGTACCTACTCGTTATTAACTTTTACAAAAATCTATTTTCGGCTCGAATTATCTTTCAGGCTCAAATATTTTAATGTAAATTAACAATACCTAAATTATTTGAATGAACTTTGGTACGCGTTGGGGCTCGAACATTTAATATTGTGTACAAATTGGTCAAATTGTTAATTCGAATCTTATGTCTAAATGTACTGATTATTGTTATGTATTGTAGTCTTTGTGTTTGTCAGAAACATAATTATTCTTACAATAATTGAAAGAGGCATTTTTGTATTCACTAAAAATAAGAATCCAGTGAGATTTCGATTAAATCGATTAGAGGCTTCATCTTTCAGAAGGCCCAATATTCATATTGCTCAGTTTGTTATCAATTATTATGTACACACGCCAGCACATCAGGCTACTACAATCTGTCAAATTTCCTTAATAGATTTTCAACTTTAGCGCTAAAGCATTATGGCTCAAAGTTGAATGGGGAATTTGACTGTTTCGGATAGCCTTATGTGCTGGCGTCTGTACAGTTTCGTTCCAAATTTAAAAACGTAACATCATCTTTTAAAAATATAATAATTCTTATCACTTGCGCTCTTTAAATGTTAACAAATTCGAAATCTATAGATTATTTTGTCTTTTTTTAATTCTTTAAGTCTCTAGTGTTTTCCCATAAATAATGGTCTATTCATTAGGAACCGTAATTAAATAAAGTTAAAGTGATTTCTATGAGAGTCTAATATTATTGTGAAGGGATACATCAAAAGTGCTTATAAGTGGTTAAATACGGTACATAAATCGCGTACCTAGTAACATTAAGATTAATTATCATGTAACGGTTATAGACTAAGGACTGTATTTATATGTTGATTTAAACTTTCATGGTCATGAATTATTTATTACGAGATTCGAAAGAGGGTAGACCGATATGTCTGCCAATAACATCTTGCCAGCAAGTTTCTTCTATTACTCGGCGCTTGCAACAGTGCCGAAATATCGGAAACTCAATACAAAGATACACGGTAGCAATCTCGTAATAAATAATTAAAATGTATATTATCGTTAATCACTCTTTCCTGTCTTATAACATGTTTTGTATGAATATATGTACTAAAGCAAGCGATTGGACGCACTTATAGTACCTTCACAGTGGTTCGTTTGTCACAGATGAAGGGGATAAAAAAAAAAACACATTTGCCTTAAAGTTAGGCAGCGTTTAAGTATTCTAGCAACACGGAACAGTAGCGCTTTACTATAATTGAAATTGAATTGAATCTGGCCAGTTTCACAATGTCCGAATAGCTACTATCGTACCGAATAAATTAAAAAATGGAACAGAATTTGTATGAAATGATCTACCTACTTAACTAGCTGGAACTTATTCATAGGTGGTGAAACAGGCCTTTCGAAGTCGTACCTACATAAATAAAAACAAAATTTAACCGTACAATTTTTTGAAAAGTCTGCAACAAAAGACTATTTAGTTAACAGTCTTAGTAACCAAATAGTTGAACTGTAAAATCTTATATGCAAAATCTGTGTTCAGGAATTTTTGTAATACTCTGATACAAAAGTTACTTTTGGAAGTTAATAAGTGTACAGGTTTTTGTATTTTTTATTACCTCGTTGGTCTAGTGGTCGCTAAACGCGATTACTGAGCACAGGGTCTCTTGTTTGATTCCCGGGTCGGACAGAAAAACAGAAACGAAAACTCGACCAGAAAACTCTTATTTGTGTTTCAAGTAACTTTCATAAAGCACCCAGTCATTTCATAAATTGATAATTTTAATTATTTTGATTGCAAATGATAAGCTTGACGTCAGTTTAAGGATAAATATGTATTTCGATGTTGTAAGATAAGAAAATCAAGTGATTGGTTATGTTAGAACCGTGGTTATCATGTCCTTTAAATAAAAGGAATTCCGATCCGATATTTCCTTGATTATAGTATTGTAAGGTAGGTAAGATGATAGCGAGTCGTAATTAAATAGTAATAAGCAAAATGTTGTAATATCGTCATTTCAGACCTTGTTTTACAATTAAATAATAATTTTGATATATTTCTGAGTTTTTTTGTTTCCTTGCTTTAACTAGCGAACAGATTAGGATATTTACGAGTATTGAGGTTTATAAGTTTTATAAATGGTTATCGTTATCTAGTACTAGTTAATCTTTTGACCGGCAAGTCAAAAAAAGAAATGCGTGGCCTCAGCGCCAAGCTAAGAATTATGCATAAATACCTACAATATAGTAGTGAGTTCGGAATTATATCAGTTAAAACTACTAGTTTTGAACTTAGTCTGTCATGTAGTCGTGACTGTGGCGGTCAGAAGGTTGAAGGCTAGGTAGATGATGATTGGCTTTTATAGGGCTTATTGGGTACTATGGTCCAGTTGGTGATATTTGATCGATTTCAACATGACATTGGTAATTTTTGAGAACCGGGTTTTTCCGGTAAGAGAATACGATTGTCGAGTCTTTTTGTAGAAGCTGAAGTGACACTTAACCAAAATTCTAAAATGAAAATCACGTGTTTGACTGGACAAGGTATATTTATTATAGTTTAACAACGGCTTTACCGAAATTTTCGCCTTTCAGCATTCCTACAAAAGCGTCATAGATGTTTTCGAAGCCTTCCGTGATGTGTTCCCTGGGCTTCAACTCTCCATCCTGTATCCACTTGATAAGTGGGGTAAATGCATCTTCTTGGCGGTTAAGGGTGTACCAAACCCAAAAACCTTCAATTTTCAATTGCTTGGCAACTACAACTGGTTGTAGAATGCTAGCTTTGGGAGTGTTAGCAGGATTCTCATTGTAGGAACTGATGCTGCCGCAAACTGCTACACGACCGAAGTCATTCATCTGGTACATAATTTCGCTGCTGAGCTCACCACCAACGTTATCAAAGTAGCAGTCGACGCCATTTGGGGCGGCTTCCTTCAGGGCCGTTTTGATGTCAGCAGTCTTATAGTTGATTGCCTTGTCGAAGCCGATCTCTTCCAACCACTTCACCTTATCGTCAGAGCCAGCGAAGCCGATGACCTTGCAGCCCTTAATCTTAGCAATCTGTCCAACTAGTGATCCAACTGCTCCAGCAGCGCCGGACACAACTACTGTCTCACCTAATTTAGGTTGACAAATTTCCAGAAAAGCGAAGTAGGCTGTTATACCAGGCATGCCAACGGCACCAACTGCCAAGGATTTCGATAAACCGTGCAAATTTGGCAATTTGTAAACCTTTCCAGCTGGCGGTTGAGCTTCATTGGTATCGATGATGGTATAGTCACACCAGCCTTTGTGAGAGACTACTGTGGTGCCAACCGGGAATTTAGGATCCTTTGAGTCTTCCACTACCCCGACTTGATAACCAAACTGGTCGTATGGAACAGTTAATCGTGAATTGTATGCACGCATGTATGGGTCCACACTCACCCACTCAACTTTGACCAGAATCTCCCCATTCTTAAGGGGTGGTAACTCGTATTCAACGATTTCGAAGTCTTCACGTTTGGGTAGACCGTTGAAAAATTTCTTGACGACGTATTTTCGTGCCTTTACCATTGTGATGTTTCGTAGAGAAAATGTTCCGTGATACTGAGTTTACAAGCAATAGAACGCAGTTTATATGTGATTTCTCAATAATGCTATGTCACTATCATTAACACTGCAATGGGCGGGGATAACATGTTATGTCGGCGATGAATCAGATAGCGATCGCGGTATGTTTCATGAGTTAGCAGCTTCTTATATCACAAATAATACTGAAATAGTGAAATGGATTATAGATTTTTTTTGATGACTGTTAATTTTATAAAAAGGCATCAAGATTCCAGACTACGCTATTATTTTATCATGGAGATAAAGAACATGATTTGGGATACATGTATGATGTATTAGCTTCAAATATTGTACAGGTATATATTTACAGAATAAGAGACAAGTTTATTTGCAGGGTTGTGAATTGAAACCAGATTTTAAGAAATGTTTCTGCTGTCCTCTGAGATTTTTTTGATGTGGCTACTTTTAAAGGCCAATAAAGGCACTTTATTTTGGGAATCAATCAGATTTGCCCTAAATTTCCGTAATATTGTAGTTTCATCAGATATACACATTGATATCAAGTTTTTACCCCATGCTTGCCTACAATTTCAAGAGACGCCCTCGATTTCTCAAGGTTTCCACCACCAGGTCCTGATCTGATGATAATGGGACCAAATGACAAGCATACCCTTTCAAATAAAAAAAAGAATTTTTGAAATCGTTCCAGGCATCTTTGAGAAATCGAGTAATAAACATAAAAAAACAGCCGAATTGAGAACCTCCTCCTTTTTTTGAAGTCGGTTGAAAACTTGATTTGATACAATGATGTTCAGCGACATTCGGATTGATGGTGTACAGCGACTTTTGGAATTTACAAGTGCACAGATACTTTTGAAATAGTCGTGTTTAGCGACTTTTGTAAATTTCTGGTGTACAGGCTATTTTGTTTCCTAGTTGTGACAATAACTTATGGCGTTTTATTGTGAACAGGTATTTTGCAAAATTGATTCTGTTCAGCGACTTTTGGAGCTGACTGTACTAAAACGTTCCTCAATTTTAACTGGTGCTTATTTGAGAAGCGATTAGACGCACTTATAGAACCATCACAGCGGTTCGTTTGTCATAGATGAAGGGGATAAAAAAAGCACATTTGCCTTAAAGTTAGCCAGCGTTTAAGTATTCTAGCAACACAGAACAGTAGCGCTTTACTATAATTGAAATTGAATTGAAACTGGCCAGTTTCACAATGTCCGAATAGCCACTATCTACCGAATAAATAAAAAAATGGAACAGAATTTGTATGAAATGATCTACCAACTAGCTGGAACTTATTCATAGGTGGTGAAACAGGCCTTTCGAAGTCGTAAATAAATAAAAACAAAATTTAACCTTACAATTTTTTTAAAAGGCAACAACAAAAGACTATTTAGTTAACAGTCTTAGTAACCAAATAGCTGAACTGTGAAATCTTATATGCAAAATCTGTGTTCAGCAATTTTTGTAATACTCTGATATAAAAGTTACTTTTGGAAGTAAATAAGTGTACAGGTTTTTGTATTTCTTATTACCTTGTTAGTCTAGTGGTCGCTAAACGCGATTACTGAGCACAGGGTCTCTTGTTTGATTCCCGGGTCGGACAGAAAAACAGAAACGAAAACTCGAACAGAAAACTCTTATTTGTGTTTCAAGTAACTTTCATAAAGCACCCAGTCATTTCATAATTGATAATTTTAATTATTTTGATTGCAAATGATAAGCTTGACGTCAGCTTAAGTATAAATATGTATTTCGATGTTGTAATAGTCGTGGTGGCCTAGTGGTTTAAGAGCCAACCTCTCAAGTGTGAGGGCGTGGGTTCGATTCCAGGTCGGGCAAGTACCAATGCAACTTTTCTAAGTTTGTATGTACTTTCTAAGTTTATTTTGGACACCAATGACTGTGTTTCGGATGGCACGTTAAACTGTAGGTCCCGGCTGTCATTGAACATCCTTGGCAGTCGTTACGGGTAGTCAGAAGCCAGTAAGTCTGACGCCAGTCTAACCAAGTGGTATTGGGTTGCCTAGGTAACTGGGAATTCGATAGTCGAATGTCTTTTTGTAGAAGCTGAAGTGACACTTAACCAAAATTCTAAAATGAAAATCACGTGTTTCACTGGACAAGGTATATTTATTATAGTTTAACAACGGCTTTACCGAAATTTTCGCCTTTCAGCATTCCTACAAAAGCGTCATAGATGTTTTCGAAGCCTTTCGTGATGTGTTCCCTGGGCTTCAACTCTCCATTCTGTATCCACTTGATAAGTGGGGTAAATGCATCTCCTTGGCGGTTAAGGGTATACCAAACCCAAAAACCTTCAATCTTCAATTGCTTGGCAACTACAACTGGTTGTAGAATGCTAGCTTTGGGAGTGTTAGCAGGATTCTCATTGTAGGAACTGATGCTGCCGCAAACTGCTACACGACCGAAGTCATTCATCTGGTACATAATTTCGCTGCTGAGCTCACCACCAACGTTATCAAAGTAGCAGTCGACGCCATTTGGGGCGGCTTCCTTCAGGGCTGTCTTGATGTCAGCAGTCTTGTAGTTGATCGCCTTGTCGAAGCCGATCTCTTCCAGCCACTTCACCTTATCGTCAGAGCCAGCGAAGCCGATGACCTTGCAGCCCTTGATCTTAGCAATCTGTCCAACTAGTGATCCAACTGCTCCAGCAGCGCCGGACACAACTACTGTCTCACCTAATTTAGGTTGACAAATTTCCAGAAAAGCGAAGTAGGCTGTAATACCAGGCATGCCAACGGCACCAACTGCCAAGGAATTCGATAAACCGTGCAAGTTTGGCAATTTGTAAACCTTTCCAGCTGGCGGTTGAGCTTCATTGGTATCGATGATGGTATAGTCACACCAGCCTTTGTGAGAGACTACTGTGGTGCCAACCGGGAATTTAGGGTCCTTTGAGTCTTCCACTACCCCGACTTGATAACCAAACTGGTCGTATGGAACAGTTAATCGTGAATTGTAGGCACGCATGTATGGGTCCACACTCACCCACTCAACTTTGACCAGGATCTCTCCATTCTTAAGGGGTGGTAACTCGTATTCAACGATTTCGAAGTCTTCACGTTTGGGTAGACCGTCGAAAAATTTCTTGACGACGTATTTTCGTGCCTTTACCATTGTGATGTTTCGTAGAGAAAATGTGCCGTGATACTGAGTTTACAAGCAATAGAACGCAGTATTTATGTGATTTCTCAATAATGCAAAGTCACTATCATTAACACTGCAATGGGCGGGGATAACATGTTATGTCGGCGATGAATCAGATAGCGATCGCGGTATGTTTCATGAGTTAGCAGCTTCTTATATCACAAATAATACTGAAATAGTGAAATGGATTATAGATTATTTTTGCTTCCAGCCAGATGACTGTTAATTTTATACAAAGGCATCAAGATTCCAGACATCGCTATTATTTTATCATGGAGATAAAGAACATGATTTGGGATACATGTATGATGTATTAGCTTCAAATATTCTACGGGTATATATTTTTAGAATAATAATGCCTAGATATCTATATATATAAAATCGTAAAAAAGTCTAAACTGTAGGGTGAACTCATCTAATTTCGTGACAAATGCATTTGAGTAATAAAATACCAATAAATTATTAATTAATTTAATTCATTCTCAGCATGAGTTTTTATCAGTCTTTTATGAGGAATACTTGCACAAATAATCACATTTCTTTCTAGAAACCTAAGAGTTATACCAAATTTACTAAACCAAGTCAACTTGCCTAATTCCGTGGTGACCTCTTTAAGTCCGTGATAGCTAGTACTTTAATTCTGATATAACGGAATTAGGCAAGTCAACTTTATTTAAGTATTACAATATTAATATAATAAAATTAATCTTAAACACCTTCGAAGCTTTGTAAACTGTCATTGTTGAACTCGAAACATTTTCAACAGCGGTTCTGAAATCGGTCTCCGAGTATTTTCTGATCTTCGTGTTGGGGTCATTCATGATATATCTGAAAGTAAACAAGCAAATTAAAATAATAAATACGCACCTGCCTGCTTAGATTTTAACGACGGTTCAAATTTGAGTTCATATTAATAAAAAAAGCTGCCAAATTTGGTAAATTACTCACGCAATTACGTGACAAGTGCAAAAAAAAGTGTCACCCAATTCTGTGATAGCAAAATATAATATTGCCTCAAAGTCGTCATTTCAATTAAGATCAGATAAAAGTAATAAAATGACATTAATCTTGTCTACTAAACTCAAAATAAGTCAATAATTTCAGTTAAAACCACAAATATTTGTACATAACTACTATAATTCCGTGAAAGCACAGAAACCACTCATCCGCTAAAACGCTAATATTTTTGACGAACAAAATAAGCTCTAACACGAGAAAGACGCAGAACTATGGCAATTTTTTTACTGCCACATCAAGGAAATATCAATTACAATCCATTTTATTAGAAAAAAGCTAAAAAATCGGTTAAATACTTACATAAATACAGCAAAGTTCGCCACCAATTCACAAGCACTGCCGAAACCGGCGAAATTCGCGCGCGATCTGTCAAAACCGTTAGCTGTTCCTATCTCGCTCAGTCGAGCATCCCCAAACTTTACAGACGAATTTTACCTTTATCAAAGAGGCTTAAGGTTGTATTTCAAACCATTGATTTCACTCGTATAGCCCTATGATAGCGCTCAAACCAAATATCACCGAATTAGGCGAGTCACAGAATTAGATGAGTTCACCCTACATTGAATATTTTTTTTTAATAATAATTGGGGCGTGATCTAAAATCGATATCGAAGCCAAAAAAATGTTTTTGGAATTTTTGTCTGTTTGTCTGTATGTATGTCTGGGATAATCTCAAAAAGTACTGCATGCATTTGCTTCAAATTGCATGAATTTAACTAAGAGGTCGGGTCAACATACAGGCTACATATTATCACGCTATCACTACGGGGTGGAGGGGGGTGAATGTTTAATCCTAATGCCTACGCGAACGACGTCGCGGGCAACAGTTAGTACAGAATAAAAGAGTAAAGTTTATTTGCAGGGTTGTGAATTGAAACCAGATTTTAATAAATGTTTCTGCTGTCTTCTGAGATTTTTTTGACGTGGCTATACTTTTAATGGCCAATAAAGGCACTATAGTTAGTTACTATATTTTGGGAAGCCATCACAATAAGTGAAAAAGTATGTCCCTATATGCCGACATAATTTAACTATTTATCAAATAAAAACGCGCAATCTGACTATGTTCTTCACATCTCGTTATTTTCGTTAACGTTTTACCCGACTGCCAAGAAGTTATGTTTTTAGTCTTTGTGTGTAAATAAACTAGCAAGTAATCATAACATGGTATATACGTACCTAAGTTCCGTATTTTAGAACTGCGATAATTATTTCTTATCTACGGCCTATGGTAAAGTTGGTAGGTATAAATTTGTAATTTGCACAGATTCAGTTTAGCCTAGCCCGTTTAGGCTGGAGGCCTAAAATTAAATCTTTAGGATCCCACAGGATAGGTCAGTTAAGCAGTAGACGGCCTACTACGCGGAACTGCAAGTAATCATATCAAAAAAGAAAGATTCAGTTTAGTTACGGCTCGTCCGCAGGTACTTATCCAACACGGTGAAGAACAGAGCACCGTCATGTCCCCGTGACAGCTATTGGCGGCAGCGAAGTTTCGCGTCATTTAGTTCATGCCATGATCCGATGCGAGAGGAGATGGGCTGCAGTTGCCTCCTTCTGCAGTCATGTTAGCGGCCTGTGGTAAAGATCTTCACACCCCAACTACCGTGGGAGATGCCGGAGAAGTCAGATGTTAGGAGACGACTCACAGTCACCGTAGATCCCGTCCCGATCGTAGATGACCGGGTCTTTTTTTTTCGTGTGAAATCGTCTAATGGCCCCTCCATAGGGTGCAGCTGGAGGGAGTGTCAGAATTTTACCTACTTACTAAAACCCACTATGTTCCATCTGGAGGCCCCTGTGTGCCAGGGCCACGGTATCTCTTACGAACAACCCGAAGCCCAGGCCCTAAGGGGTACCCCCACCTTAAGATTACCGGGTCTACGGATTAGGTTAGTGTTACATGGGTGGGTGAATAATCATCTTCGGAATGGAAATTCACAGTTGAAGGAGCAAAATCAGATGACGGATAAAAAATAGTTCTTAGGTAAATGCTGTGTAGTACAGAAAAAGTAGGTTCGGATCGAACTGTGCGAACGTTCTAGGCGATGCGGGCGACGCACTGACCGCCATGTTGACCTTCGCGTTTAATGTCAAGTTCGTGGTCGGACGAGTCATTTATGTAATGTAACTTGAAACAAAAAATGAAACTCATTGCAGTGTCTGATATGTATAAACGAATGATTTGTTTACATACAGTACATTACATTTGAACTGCAAAACACTTTATACCTACACCCCTCCAGAATTATTTATCTCGAAAAATGAAACTCATTACACTATCTGATAAACGAATGTTATATTTACATGAAGTAAATTACATTTGAGTTGCAAACACTTTATAGTCTCCAGAATTATCTGGAACACCCGTCGAAAAATTCTCATTACACTCATTACACTAGGTACACTGATAATCTGATAAACGAATGTTTTGTTTACATAAAGTCTCGAGAGTCATTTGGTTGGAACACCCGTTGTTCATAAGCATGACTTTGAAACCATATTTTATACTGTACTGTATTTGTGTAAAAAACTGCATGTAATGGTTATGACTGTTGATATCAGAGTAAGTGATGAGTAGTGAATTTACTAAGAAAAATATTTTTCATCATCATCATCATCCTCCTGCCCTTATCCCAAGTTTTATTTGGGGTCGGCGCAGCATGTTTTTGTCTTCCACGCTCTTCTATCTGCCGTCATCTCACAAGTTACATTCTTTCTAGCCATATCAACTTTCACGCAATCCATCCATCGTTTCTTTGGTCGTCCCCTTTCTCTATATCCATACACATTCATGTTCAAGACCTTTCTCACAACATGATCCTCATTCCTCCGCATTACCATGCTATCCGGTTCCCACTTAGTTGTTCGGTTACCGGTGACACTTTTAAACTTCCTCTTATATACTCATTTCTTACTATATCTATTAAGAAAAAATATTTTTATCGTGCGAATTTTGCTCGTTTTTAATAAGCACAGACTCTTTTCTTTGGGGAATAGTTGGAACCGATTTCAGGTGTAATGAAGTAATTAAGAAACAGTAGACAATTTTTATAGTTTGAACTTTGTAAGTATTAGTTAAGCTAAAAGTTTTCCAAAACAGTGTGGGAGAAAGCCAGTCAGCGCCGATTTAAGGAGTGTACCTAATAGGTTGACAGGGTACCTAATAATGGAGATGGAGGTAGAATGAAGCCTGGGACAGGACACATTATGTGAAGAACCCTTGGGTGCAGGTGAAACCGCAAAAAAATGTAATACCCATTACCCGGTACAATGATAAGATATGATAACATAAGGTTGATCAAAGATATTACCTATATATTTTGTTATTGTGAACTTTGGATCTTATGTAACGTGCTTAGCGTATAAAACGCTATATCAAGCGAATAGCGAGTCACAGTCGGCCGATAGATAGCATTCAAATGGATCCTGTTGTTGACTCTCCAAATATAGCTTGATGTCTGTCCTTTTATCAATTTAAATTTCGTTGTTTATCATTCGGATTCAAGGTCCAAGCTACTATAATTGACAAATTTCCCAAACGATTTTCAACCTTATCGCTGAAGCATATGGTTCAAAGTTTATTGGGAAAAATTGACAGTTTCGGATGGCTTGATGTACTGGCGTCTGTACATAGGTACCTACTAGCCTGTTCAATTGTAAATAAAGTCTATTGCATAATGTTTTTGAATATATTTAAATACTTACCTATTTGAGAGTTTGGAGTTGTTTTAAATGGTAGGTATGAAGACTATATGGGAGGCTTAGTTATATACTTACGATTGTTATAAGAGATGAAATGACAAGAATATCAGATACGAGTAGTGCAGCGTGTCAAGGCGTCAGATAGCCCTGCCGTATCAACTAATTAGCAGTTCGCTGTTATGAAAATCTTATGACGTAACCTTTCGTACAAAGTTTTTTATGAAGAGGTTGCAAATTAGATTAACAAATAAAACATCGATAGCAAAATATAACTTCACTCTTTAATCTGAGCGATAAACATGTGTACAATTTAAAAACTTACAATTTAATAACAGCCTTTCCGACATTGTCACCATTCAATATTCCTACAAAAGCATCAAAGATGTTCTCGAAACCTTCAGTGATGTGTTCCTTCGGGTTCAACTGTCCACTTTGTATCCACTTGATAAGTTGAGTGTGGGCCTCCGACTGGCGGTCCATCCACCGCCACACTAGGAAACCTTCGATTTTCAATTGTTTGAATACCAAGGCAGGTTGTAAGATTGATGCTTTGGGCACGTTTGCAGGATCCGCGTTGTATGAACTGATGCTGCCACATACCGATACCCTGCCGAACTCATTCATCTGGTTTATAATGATACTACTGAGCTCACCGCCAACATTATCGAAGTAGCAATCGACACCTTTGGGAGCAGCTTGTTTCAGAGCCGCGGAGACGTCAGCAGTCTTGTAGTTGATCGCCTTGTCGAAACCGATCTCTTCCAGCCACTTCACCTTATCGTCAGAGCCAGCGAAACCGATGACCTTGCAGCCCTTGATCTTAGCAATCTGTCCCACTATCGAGCCGACCGCTCCAGCGGCGCCGGTCACAACCACTGTCTCACCAGCTTTAGGTTGACAAATTTCCAAAAATCCAAAGTAAGCGGTAGTACCGGGCATACCAACTGCTCCGATTCCCAACGAATTGGACAAACCGTTCAAGTTCGGTAGCTTGTACACTTGCCCACTTTTATCGTTGATATCGATGATAGTATAGTCACACCATCCTTTGTGTGAGACGATTCTGGTTCCAACTGGATATCTGGGGTCCTTCGAATCTTCCACTAAGCCGACTTGGAAACCGAACTGGTCGTATGGTGTGGTGTATCGTGAATTGTAAGCCCTCATGTAAGGGTCCACACTCACCCACTCAACTTTGACCAGGATCTCTCCATTCTTAAGGGGTGGTAACTCGTATTCAACGATTTCGAAGTCTTCACGTTTGGGCAAACCCTCGAAGTGTTTTTTGACGACGTATTTCCGTGCCTTCACCATTATGTGATTCGTTCACGCGGTGTGCGGGGCGACTGAGTTTACAAACAAGCCAGACATAGTTTATAGATGTTAATAATGCCACATCACCGTGACTCACGCGACCGACGACGACGCAACTGCGCGGGCTCACATGTTACTGGAAGCGCAATCAATGAGATACCAAAAGTTATCTCAGCTGATAGGAGCTTCAATTTTTTACGATGCGAAAGACCTTCACAATATTCTTAAATTAATATTCTTAAAAAAAAGAAAAGTACCTATCTATGTAAATCTACATCTACGCTAATAGTATAAAGAGGAAAAAAATGTTTTTGTTTATGTTTGTAATCAGTAAAAAAATCTTCCACCATGTGTAACTAGGCTATATTTTATCCAGGTAGGTACGTATTTTTATCAGGTACTATCCGGGTAGTAGTTTCTACGGGAAGCGAGTAAAAAAGCTAGTTCACTAATAGGTAGTAAGCAAGCAAAACTCAGCATCTATGTAATATGTAATACCTAAAACTCGACAAAACCAGTTAGTTAAATGTCAGCTGTTCGAAGGCTGTCCCTGATACGTCGGTTTTATAGTAGACCGTTCTGTGTATATAGAGTTAGGAATGAAACAGTATCAGTAAAATAAAAGCACTTCAAGAATACTGCGATACTTTCAACCCGCCATCAATTTAAATTCACCAAAAACTGTTTACATTCCACAAAAAAGGTATTAAAAAACAAATGTATGGTGGTGTAGGGCCTTGCCTGCCTTTCAACCAATCAGCGCACGAGGTGCGTTCCGTTTCACAATAAATTTTACGAATTTAATAACACGTTAAATTGTAAGCATGTATACCATCTTTCGACAATTCACAATCTCGCGAAAAAGATTTCAATCTAGTGGTATTTGCAATTTTACTAAGCCCGCTTTATCCATTTTTACAATAAAAACACTAATAGCATAAAATTGTACGACGTTGATTTTAGCCATAGAGTCACTTTACTTGCAGGCGTTGAATGACTAGCTATTCAGTATGAAATTAATTGAAGTGTTTGACTTAATGGTTAAGGCGGGTTCTAAAAACGCCTGCAGATTCATGCTAGGAGTCTCTAAGTCTTGCCGAGATATTGTAATATAGGCGTTTGCGAGAGAAACACGACGAGATATCTGCCACATTCACGGTTTTCGTGAGTTTTCTGAAGTTACTGGCAAACCTCTGTAGACCCTTTACATTACAGCTACATCTCCGTGCTTACTATTATGAACTACTTTCTCCACTAGGAGAAAAAGTATCATAAGCCTATACAAGCCAGGGTAACTTTTGAGAGAGGTACCTATTCCACAGAACAAACATTAACATACTTTTTGATTACTGAGTGTGTTTTCATATATAAGTGTTGTTTTTTTTGAAGAGGTTGCAAATTAGATTAACAAATAAAACATCGACAGCAAATATAACTTCTCTCTTTAATCTGAGCGATAAACATGTGTCCAATTTAAAAACTTACAATTTAATAACAGCCTTTCCGACATTGTCACCCTTCAATATTCCTACAAAAGCATCAAAGATGTTCTCGAAACCTTCAGTGATGTGTTCCCTGGGGTTCAGCTGACCACTTTGTATCCACTTGGTAAGTTGAGTGTGGGCCTCCGACTGGCGGTCCATCCACCGCGACGCTAGGAAACCTTCGATTTTCAATTGTTTGAATACCAAGGCAGGTTGTAAGATTGATGCTTTGGGCACTTTTGCAGGATCCTCGTTGTATGAACTGATGCTGCCACATACCGATACCCTGCCGAACTCATTCATCTGGTTTATAATGATACTACTGAGCTCACCGCCAACATTGTCGAAGTAGCAATCGACACCTTTGGGAGCAGCTTGTTTCAGAGCCGCGGAGACGTCAGCAGTCTTGTAGTTGATCGCCTTGTCGAAACCGATCTCTTCCAGCCACTTCACTTTATCGTCAGAGCCAGCGAAGCCGATGACCTTGCAGCCCTTGATCTTAGCAATTTGTCCGACTATCGAGCCGACCGCTCCAGCAGCGCCGGTCACAACCACTGTCTCACCAGCTTTAGGTTGACAAATTTCCAAAAATCCAAAGTAAGCGGTAGTACCGGGCATACCAACTGCTCCGATTCCCAACGAATTGGACAAACCGTTCAAGTTCGGTAGCTTGTACACTTGCCCACTTTTATCGTTGATATCGATGATAGTATAGTCACACCATCCTTTGTGTGAGACGATTCTGGTTCCAACTGGATATCTGGGGTCCTTCGAATCTTCCACTAAGCCGACTTGGAAACCGAACTGGTCGTATGGTGTGGTGTATCGTGAATTGTAAGCCCTCATGTAAGGGTCCACACTCACCCACTCAACTTTGACCAGGATCTCTCCATTCTTAAGGGGTGGTAACTCGTATTCAACGATTTCGAAGTCTTCACGTTTGGGCAAACCCTCGAAGTGTTTTTTGACGACGTATTTCCGTGCCTTCACCATTATGTGATTCGTTCACGCGGTGTGCGGGGCGACTGAGTTTACAAACAAGCCGGACATAGTTTATAGATGTTAATAATGCCACATCACCGTGACTCACGCAACCGACGGCGACACACGGCTCACATGTTACTGGAAGCGCAATCAATGAGATACCAAAAGTTATCTCAGCTGATAGGAGCTTCAATTTTTTTACGATGCGAAAAAACTTCACAATATTAAAAAAGAAGGAAAAGTAACTATCTATTTTAATCTACATCTACGCTAATAGTATAAAGAGGAAAAAAATGATTTTGTTTATGTTTTTAATCAGTAAACTCAAAAACTGCTGTGCCAGTTTAAAAAAATCTTCCACCATGGGAAGGCTGTATTCACCATGTGTAACTAGGCTACATTCTATCCAGGTAGGTACGTATTTTTATCGTACGTAGTAGTTTAAAACAGCTAGTTTACTAATAGGTAGGAATCAACCAAAACTCAGCATCTATGTAATAATACTTAAAACTCGACAAAACCGTTCACCATAGACCGTTCTGTCTATAGAGTTAGGTTAGTATCAGTAAAATAGACACTTCAAGAATACTGCGATACTTTCAACACGCCATCAATTTAAATTCACCAAAAACTGTTTACATTCCACAAAAAAGGTATTAAAAAACAAATGTATGGTGGTGAAGGGCCTTGCCTGCCTTTCAACCAATCAGCGCACGAGGTGCGTTCCGTTTCACAATTTAACGAATTTAATAACACGTTAAATTGTAAGCATGTATACCATTTTTCGACAATTCACAATCTCGCGAAAAATATTTCAATCTAGTGGTATTTGCAATTTTACAAAGCCCGCTTTATCCATTTTTACAATAAAAATACTAATACCATAAAATTGGACGACGTTGATTTTAGCCATAGAGTTACTTTACTTGCAGGCGTTGAATGACTAGCTATTCAGTATGAAATTAATTGAAGTGTTTGACTTGAATGGTTAAGGTAAGTTCTAAAAGCGGCTGCAGACTTATGCGAGAAGTCTCAGTCTTGCCGAGGTACTGTAATAGGCGTTTGCGAGAAAAACACGATGAGAGATCTGCCACATTCACGGTTTTGGTGAGTTTTCTGAAGTTATTGGCGAACTTCTGTAGACCCTTTTCATTACTGAGTGTGTTTTCATATAATATCTGTGTTGTGGGCCCCCTTTCTTACTGTAAAGGCCTAGAGTAGCCTTTATTTTTTTTATTCTTGCTAAGTATTTTTATTTAAATTTGGAGGAAAGTTCACCTGTTTAATAAGTACCTATTTAATAAATATAAATATTTTTATTTTAATACATACTTTAAAATTATTTTAGCCCAATGTACAGACGCCAGGACCATCAAGCTATTACAATCTGTCAAATTTTTCTTTATCGATTCTCAACGTTATCGCTGAAGCATATAGTTCAAAGTTGATTGAAAAATTTTTATATTTTCGGGTAGCTTGATATGCTGGCGTCTCTACTAGTTTTAGACTCTTAAATACTAGTTACTTAACAAAGACTTAGAGTGGTGTTGATAAACAGCCATCAATTAATGGCTGAATTTTTTCGTGTTCCGAAAATGACCTTCGATAACTGGAAGAAAGGATTTTTGAATTTAAACAAAGCTTGTTTGTCAAGCCATGTATTTTTTAAATGAACTCATAATTTTACAACTGCTTTACCAAAATTTTCACCCTTTAACATTCCCACAAAAGCGTCATAAATGTTTTCAAACCCTTCAGTGACGTGCTCCCTGGCCTGCAACTGTCCGCTTTGTATCCACTTGAAAAGTTGTTTATGGGCTTCATACTGGCGATTTACATCAACATCCAATAATGAGAATCCTTGAATTTTCAATTGTTTCGATACTAAAGCAAATTGTAATATGGTTGCTTTTGGCAGATTATTGAGGTCACCATTATATGCACTGATGCACCCTACAGCTGATACTCTGCCGCCTTTGTTCATCTGATGTATAATAATGCTGCTAATTTCGCCACCAACATTGTCGACGTAGCAGTCCACACCCTCAGGAGCAGCTTCCTGTAGGGCCGTTTTGATGTCAGCAGTCTTGTAGTTGATTGCCTTGTCGAATCCGATCCCTTCCAACCACTTCACCTTTTCGTCAGAGCCGGCGAAGCCGATGACCTTGCAGCCCTTGATCTTAGCAATCTGTCCGACTATCGAGCCGACCGCTCCAGCAGCACCAGTCACAACGACAGTTTCACCAGCCTTAGGTTCACAAACATCCAGGAATCCGAAGTACGCGGAGGCACCAGGCACACCCGCTGCACCGATTCCAAGAGAATTAGGGAAACCGTTCAAGTCAGGTAATACGTACATTTGGCCAAACATGTCCGGTTCGGAGTACGGTTTATTTGTATCAATGATAACGTAGTCACACCAACCTTTGTGGGCGACAATTCGGGTGCCAACGGGGTACTTAGGAGCCTTCGATTCTACCACTAATCCGATTTGAAAACCGCCCTGATCAAACGGGACTGGGCGTGGTTTGTAGATACGCAGGTATGGATCCACACTCACCCACTCAACTTTGACCAGAACCTCTCCAGTTTTGATTGGTGGTAACTCGTATTCCACGATTTCGAAGTCATCACGTTTGGGTAGACCGTCGAAGTCTTTCGTGACGACGTATTTGCGTGCCTTCACCATGGTTCTGTGCGGTTGTTACGTCTCAACACGAGTTGACTGACTGAGTTTATCAATGAATAAATTACAGTTTATAGTCGTTCAATAATGCTACGTCATCGTGACACACGGTAAGTGATTCAATACTAAAATTCTACATCTTAGATTCTCATCAATCGGCTTATGGTCGATTGCGTAGTAGCTTGATCTGGGGGCACGGAAGTGTAAGTCCCCTGAGTCGAAAAAAAGTCGCAGCCATATTTAAAGAAAAGCCTACCTGGGCAGCTGAAAATATTTTAACACCACGCACAATAGACAACTGAATCTGTAGTGACATCTGTAGTCCGTACTCTTGTTCCTTTGTCTGTGTATTAAAATTACATATAATAATAGTGACTTGGCAATGAGCACAATAAGATACAAACATAAAAAGGCACATTTAGAGAATTGAAGATAGGCAAGAAAGAGAAGAGAAAAATGAAAATGCGTTTAAAAAACAGACCGCGGGTAGATTTATCCTCGGTGCTTGACGGCAAAACGTGGCTAGGGCACTACCGTGCCCCCAGATCGCAAGCCGATTGATAAAATATAGCTGAAGTTTCAACATTTAGGTATGTAGTCAACAGTATTATTGTCCTAATCATGTTAGCATAATAAATTGTCTCTTGTATTACATAATTATTTTCGAATTTATATCTAATCTACCAGAATAGATATACCACTTAGTCAGAATCATTGTATCACGATGATATTGCACTATTCAATGCCTATTAAATATATCACATTCGTTTATTAATTCAGTCTCTCTGCACCTAGCATGGAAAACAATATGACGAGCGGAGATGCCACATCGAGACCATCGAGATATGAAAGTAGCGTCGTACGGATGAAATACGGATGAGCTAGCGACGAAGTGCGGCTAGGCCTATTTTGGAACCCATGTTTTTTTTTGTAATTCCACGTAGAGCCGAATAAAAGAATGAAAATTTTCATACATCAATAACTTCTGCAACATACCTTACACTGAAGGGTACAAATCGTTGGGCTGCGGGTTGTTCGCAAGAGTTACACACAGGGACCTCCCGAAGGAATATACACCTGCACCCTCAACGGGAGGGTGCATTTGATGATTTCTCACGAAAAAAAGGGTACAAATCGCTCAAAAATAGAAATAATAGCAAATAAAGATGGGGAGATATATGATTCTTATGAAATTATAACCAGTCGAAAGAGCCCATTATTTTTATTACTTAAGGATTTCTGGCGAAAATTCTGTCTGTCAGGTGGGTGCCCCCTTAAATATGACTTTTACTTTTCTAAATTCAAAATAGGGAATATTTCTTGCATCTAGGAGCAAAAAAAGAAATGTCTCTTGTACAAGCTTCTAGTTTATTATTATGGCATGCGGCAATTGAAATACATCAACTGTGGAAATTTCAACAGCCTACGTGTCTTGGTCTATGAGATACAGCCTGGTGGTAGACGGAGAGCGAAGGCTAAGGATACTAAAGGATTGCAAGCGACGTTAAAGCAGAGCAAGCGTCGGGACGATAGACGGTCTGCCGGGGCTGTGGGTTGATCGCAAGAGTTATCGTAGCCCTGGCATACAGGGACCTCCAGACGGAACATAGTGGGTTTTAGTCAGTAAGATTCTGACACTCCCTCCAGCTGCACCCTCAGCGGGAGAGATCGTTTGATGACTTCCCACGAAAAAAAACGACGATAGACGGCCGTCGCCGTGCAAAACATATTTCATACTAATTTAAAATTGCTAAGCACTGCCACTATCATTGATTAGAAGTTAGATAAAGATTATCAACAAGTATGACCTAAAATTGCAGATTTGCGCAATGCGCTCACAGCTGTCGTGATGAGACGTCGCATCGCAGTTTTGTGTATAAGCCCTTAGGATATTTTTAACGTATTGATATCTTCTTTATGACATTATAAATATTCTTTACTTCGATAAAATATATTTAGTACAATATACTAGTGTACTTTTTGTAAGAGAGCAAAACAACTTTATTTTCCTATTCAAATTTTAAGTAAAAGGGCCCTACGCTCGCTCACAGGTCACGGCACTGGGCATTATCCTATTGGAATAATAATAGAGAGATCGAGATCTGAAGGTTTCTTTTCACATGCGGTTTTCACCTTCCAGATACTTCCAACAGGTTTTTCAAATAGTTGGCATGAACTTTAATTGAACATTTATGTAAAAGCTTGAAAATACGCGCGTCACAAGATTTTTCAAAAATTTTCCTTAACATGAGCAAAATTATATAGCGAGAAAGTGATAAAATCCAAGGAGCATCTGCCCTCCCTTGCTCTATCCTACGTACGTACGATTTTTATTATAATGAAAGAGTCCTGTTTATCGACGATTTGATTATGTTAAAATCTGTTTTATATTAAAATAACAAGTAATCATACACCCTTTATTATACACATTTTTGATGAAATTAGTAAAGTTTTTAATTTATAATTTAACAACTGCCTTACCAAAATTTTCACCCTTAAACACTCCCACAAAAGCATCATAGATTTTTTCAAAACCCTCAGTGACGTGCTCCCTGGCCTGCAACTGACCGCTTTGTATCCACTTGAAAAGTTGTTTATGTGCTTCTGGTTGACGATCTCTACAGTACGCTACTCCAAATCCTTGAATTTTCAACTGTTTCGATACTAAAGCAAATTGTAAAATAGTTGCTTTTGGCAGATTATTAAGGTCTCCATATGCACTAATGCTTCCAATAACAGATACTCTGCCACCTTGGTTCATCTGATGTATAATAATACTGCTGATTTCACCACCAACATTATCGAAGTAGCAGTCCACACCGTTCGGGGCAGCTTTCAGCCGTCTTGATATCAGCAGTCTTGTAGTTGATTGCCTTGTCGAAGCCGATCTCTTCCAGCCACTTCACCTTATCGTCAGACCCAGCGAAGCCGATGACCTTGCAGCCCTTGATCTTAGCAATCTGTCCAACTATCGAGCCGACCGCTCCAGCAGCACCGGTCACAACTACTGTCTCACCAGCCTTAGGTTCGCAAATATCCAAAAACCCGAAGTATGCGGTGGCACCTGGCATACCTACTGCACCAATTCCGAGGGAATTAGAAAAACCGTTCAAATTAGGCAATGTGTACAGCTCACCAAATATGTCGGGTTCGGGGTAAGGGTTATTTGTATCAATGATAACGTAGTCACACCAGCCTTTGTGGGAGACGATTCGGGTTCCAACGGGATACTTAGGAGCCTTCGATTCAACCACTAACCCAACTTGATAAGCGAGCTGGTCATACGGAACTGGGTGTGGTTTTATCAGACGCAGGTACGGGTCCACGCTCACCCACTCAACTTTGACTAGAATCTCTCCATTTTTGATTGGTGGTAACTCGTATTCAACGATTTCGAAGTCATCACGTTTGGGTAGACCGTCGAAGTCTTTCGTGACGACGTATTTGCGTGCCTTCACCATGGTTCTGTGCGGTTGTTACGTTTCAACACGTGCTGACTGACTGAGTTTACTAACAAATGCAACACAGTTTATAGCCGTTCAATAATGCTGTGTCATCGAGACAAGTGATGCGATTGTAAAATTCTACATCCTAAATGCTTATCGGTCGTCTGTAGTATATTCTTTGAAGGTGGATTGCGTAGTAGCCGGATCTGGGGCACGGAAGTGCTCCCTATAAATGGAAAATAATTCACAGCCATATGTACCTAGGTATATATTACAACTCATCGTTTATGAGATGATAAACTCTCTTCGTTCTGGAATAATTTGTATGCGAAGAATATGTTGACAAAAAGTATTTTATTTTAATATTAATTATTTTTATTTAATATTGAATAATTAAACCTGTTAGGGAGAGTTCTTCACTTGCATAAATGATAATGTTGTTTTTGATATGTAGGTACTGGTTTATGACAACGGTAGGTAGGTGCTACACAAATACATAGACATACATACATGGTTGCTCCCCGCGCCGCGCTGTACCCACTCTGATGTCGTCTCCAGACTCCTCCGTCGACGTCATAGTCATATTCGAGAGGTTTCGGAACAAAACCAACCCAAAAATATGATATGTAGAAACAATTCCGTCTTAAAACTTTTTGAGATGGGCTATCTCTATATAACTCTGATATAACCCAAGTCTTATTCAACTTAATTTTGTAATAATGAATTAGTATTTTGTGAATATATCAGTAGTTTTATTTACATAACAATAAAAGTGATTTTTATCATTTTCCCTTGATATGTCGCTAATAACCTGCACTGAGCCAAAGGGGGAATAGAATAGGTTCTTCTGAACCTATAATACGTCTGAGGCCTCTTTGCTCGAAACTTGGCTGGAACACTGCCCTGCCCCCAGATTGAACGCGTTATGCGATTGATAAAATGTAGCTAAAGTTACAACAAATATGCATTATACTAAAATAAATTTTACTAAAATAAATTGACTGTAGGTTATTTGCATTTTTTTTATATTTACTTAGTCCAAAGTCTAGTTTATATCAGATCCGCCTCCTTAGTAGGTTATGTATAGATATAAAAAAATCGGAATCATTGTGAATACAATGACTTTGCACTATGCAAAGTCTATAAAGTGTATCAAATTTGTTTGTAAACTCTTTCTGTAGATAGGCACGTTCTAAGAAGGACCAAAAGTCCAAAAGTCAAAAAGAATTGTCGATGCCATTCGGTCTTGCCAATACCTTACTAGAACCAGTGATGGCATCCAGGCCGATTGTCGTTCTCTTTTATGGATATCAGCCAGCTGCGCAGGACATATTATAGTGCACAAGCATTCGCGCAGATACAGGTGCACTCTCTATTCCCTCACTCTCATAGTCCGATGGGACGGCAATCCGACACGACCGGATAGAGATAAGGCGCAGGACCGACATTTACGTGCTCTCCGATGCACGGGTGAATCAATCACCAACTTCCAGACTCCAGGCTGCTTTATGAAAGTTTCTCATAACCCACAAAGCTATTTCGGCCTGACCCGGGAATCGAACCCGAGACCCCGTGCACAGTAGTCGCGCCTTGCGACTTCTAGACCAACGAGGGAGTCACTAGAACCAGTATTAAACATTTGTATAATGATATCGGAACACCCCAAGTGCGTTGCCCCAAGGCAAGCTATTATTTAGCTTGTGTTATGGGTGCCAATACAAATGATAAACTAGGTACATATACTTCACACACATATATTTTTATTAATACATATAACACCCCTGACCACAGCCAACAATCGTGTATCAAAAGTTGTGGTGGCCTAGTGGGTAAAGAGCCAACTACTTGAGAGGTTAGGTCCAGGTCAGGAAAGTACCAATGCAACTTTTCTAAGTTTGTATGTACCTTCTAAGTATATCTTGGACACCAAAGACTGTGTTTCGGATGGCACGTTAAACTGTAGGTCCCGGCTGTCATTGAACATTCTTAGCAGTCATTAAGGGTAGTCAGAAGCCAGTAAGTCCGATGCCAGTCTAACCAAGGGGTATTGAGTAGCCCGGATAACTGGGTTGAGGAGGTCAGATAGACAGTCGCTCCTTGTAAAATACTGGTACTCAGCTAAATCCGGTCTAGACAGACTAGACTGGAAGCCGACCCCAACATAATTGGGAAAAGGCTCGGGAGATGATGAAGGTGATACACTTAGAAACGATTGGTGGCCTTTGGTATACGCCCGATGAGGCAGCAATAATTCAACACCATTGTTTTACAAAAACTGGCTAAGTGCGAGCTGAGCTCGAGAAGGATTCTAACTAGTTGTCATAAACAGGCATTTTTGCGTTTACATTGCAAACTCCTAGACCCTGTGAGATAGATCAAAATAATGTACTACAGTATTTTACACCATTAAAAGGTGTACAAAAACACCGCGATAGTATTATGTATATTATGACTACTTTTTATGTTTGAGAAGATGCTAGTGGCAATTTTAGTCCAACTTGTACTTAAGTATTATTTTATTTTAATACAATTATTTATCTTGAAAATGTAAACTCAATATTGGGGAATATTTATAGCGCCTGCTCAATTGCTGTTATCAATATTAGCGCCTGCTCAATTGCTGTTATCAATATTGAGTTACAACGAGCAAAAACTTTTTTTTTGTATAGGTGCTTTAATTTGTTACAGTTTAGAGTTTTAATTGGCAGACGTACAGCGAAGACTAAGGGCCTTAGCATACAAGCGGAATGCAATAAAACACAGCAGGATCATTGACGGTCGTCACTATTTTGTTCTCCATGGTCGTCACCCTACTAAATATATTTTATACTAATTTCAAATTGTTTGGATCTGCCACTATCATTGGTCAGAAGTTATATAAAAAATATAAAGGAGAAAAGCGTATAATTTCACGACGCTGATTTTTTTATATTCAGCTACTATTAATAATAAAGTAGCCCGCAGGGCATCTGAGGCGGATGTCGGGGAGTAGCGACCCCGCGGGTACCGAGTGCTTCAGGGAGAGGATACTGTCCCTCACCTCCGTCCAGCCGGAGTGAACCCTTACGGGGGACAAGTCTCCCGTCTCTGGTTTGCCTTCACTGGCCGTTCAGAGTGGAGTCGCTAGAGTACTGCTCGGAAGGTGAATGCCTCGTGGTAAGTGGCGAGTGGGCCCAGAGGTTTTAAAGCGCGTGATCTGAGTAGAAACCCGGCCGAGGCAACCTCACATCCCCGTTGCCCCTTTGTTGCGACTTAGCGACTAGTTCCCGGGGGCCAGGTAAGTGAGCTGGCGAGTCTCCTCCTGCCTTTTTTACAGGTATTTATTACATTGTCATCCGGGGATATAGTTCCCATAGTTTTCCCTTCCCTAGTGCACTAGCATCCCATCACAATAGCCCAAGTAGTTTTTCTTCCATAGTTAGCACAGCGTGTTCCGGGACTCCATAGTCCCGAGTGCATGGCAGGTACAGACATAATAATATATTATTTTAATTAATAATAAATTATTTATTTCTGAACCAACATCACCTGTATCTTAGAAGGCAACTATTGAACATGCAACTAATGAGTGTTTGATTTGAATATTGATGCTAGGTTTTAATAGCAGCCTGAGTCGTGCCGAGATATGAGGAGCGAAGACTTGCGAGGACTGAGAAGATAGCTCGATACAATACGCGTAACTGAGAAAAAGACGACTAGAAACCTTCCACAATCACGCTTCCTTCAGTGTTTTCAAGCGTTCTCGGCGTAAGTCTGTACCCGTTATAAGCACAATACTGAGTGTTTATTTTCTCTTTAATTTGGGCTCGTCCTAACTGTAGAAGCCTAGACTAGTTTATTTTTATTACGAACGAATACAGCCAACAACTAATCTTCGATAGTTGGGTGATGGGATTTCAAAAATTAAACTAAGCTTGTATTACAAACCTTTTATTTTCCAAAATAATAAGCTTATAATTTTACAACGGCTTTACCAAAATTTTCACCCTTGAACATTCCCACGAAGGCGTCATAAATTTTTTCAAAACCCTCAGTGACGTGCTCCCTGGCCTGCAACTGACCACTTTGTATCCACTTGAAAATTTGTTTATGTGCTTCAAATTGCTGATTCATATCACACTCTGTTATTGAAAAACCTTGAATTTTCAATTGTTTCGATACTAAAGCGAATTGTAAAATAGTCGCTTTTGGCATTTTATTAAAGTCATCATTATATATACTGATGCATCCGACAACTGATACTCTGCCGCCTTGGTTCATCTGATGTATAATAATACTGCTAATTTCACCACCAACGTTGTCATAGTAGCAGTCCACACCGTTAGGGGCAGCTTCCTGTAGGGCCGTTTTGATGTCAGCAGTCTTATAGTTGAACGCCTTGTCGAATCCGATCTCTTCCAACCACTTCACCTTATCGTCAGAGCCAGCGAAGCCAATGACCTTGCAGCCCTTAATCTTAGCAATCTGTCCGACTATCGAGCCGACCGCTCCAGCAGCGCCCGTCACAACGACAGTTTCACCAGCTTTAGGTTGGCAAACATCTAGAAATCCCAAGTACGCAGAGGCACCAGGCATACCCGCTGCACCAATTCCCAGAGAATTGGGGAATCCTTTAAAATCAGGCAATTTGTATAGGTCATGAAACAGGCTGCTTTCTGGGTAAGGTTTATTTGTATCAATAATAGAGTAGTCACACCAGCCTTTGTAGGAGACGATTCGGGTACCAACTGGGTATGTAGGAGCCTTCGATTCAACCACCAACCCGACTTGAAATCCGCCCTGGTCGTACGGGACTGGGTGTGGTTTGTAGATACGCTGGGATGGATCCACACTCACCCACTCAGCTTTGACTAGAATCTCTCCATTCTTGATTGGTGGTAACTCGTATTCAACGATTTCGAAGTCATCACGTTTGGGTAGACCGTCGAAGTTTTTCTTGACAACGTATTTGCGTGCCTTCACCATGGTTCTGTGCAGTTGTTACGTCTCAACACCTGCTGACTGACTGAGTTCACTAACAAATGCAACACAGTTTATAGTCGTTTTTAGTAATGCTGCGTCACCGTGAGACACAGGTACGAGACTAGTGATGCGATAGTAAAATTCCACATCTTAGATACTCATCGGTCGATTTTAATTCTTCCAAGGTAGATCGCGCAGTAGCCGGATCTGAGGCACGGTAAATAAAAAAAATGTAACAGCCATACTTACATAATACAATTCTTCGTTTATGACATGATAAACTTTCTTCGTTCTGAAATAATTAGTGTGTGAAGAATATTTAGAAAAAGTAATTTTATATTTAAATATTAATTATTTTTATGTAATATTGCACGTAAAAACCACGGAATAGAGAATTAAAGTGGAAGTGCTCAGTAGGCGTGGCACGCATGTCACAAGTAGGCCCTGTAACGCTTACTTGATCTCAGTCACTACCATCTACTAACATCGCTGCGAAGTGGTCATTTGTTAGGTTAGGTTGATAGGATTGTTAGGATACCTATGAATGTCAACCTTATGCTTCAAGCAGTTAGGGAATAAGGCCATCTGTGGTCGAGTAGCGAAATTAACTTGTCAAGCAAAATCAATCTAACCGTGTAGGATTAGAGCTTATTTTTGACTAAAATTGGACCGCCAATCAAACGACTTTTCTTTTTGTGTGGTATAATGATTACCAGTTTGTGTGAGTGTAGCGACACCGGTTCCATAGTAATTTTTTGGTATGCCATTTCCACTTTATTCTCTGTTCCGTGGTAAAAACCACCCAAAAGTATTATTATGTAAAAACAATTCCATCGTAAAATGTTTTGAGATAGTCCAAGATAACTGCAACAAGATAATAATAGATAATACAAATCTTGTTCAACTTATTATGTAACTAGTGGTTGCCCGCGGCTCCGCCCGCGTGTTTTTCGGTTTTCGCGACTAAAATCCTAACTTTGATCCCACGTGTGCGACTGCATAAAAGTAAATTCAGCATTAAATTAATTATATTTTTTGATAGAATGAATCGATTTCAATTAATTGATACCACCTACCCCAAGTTGTGTAAGTAATTTTGGAGATGGCCGGAGGACCGGACTCGAAAAGAGTACGGCCTGACTTTTGTCGGGGTTAGCTTACGCGCGGAGCTCCCGCCTTTTTATACCCTACCGCCGCGACCCGCGTCGAGTGCGGCAACCGTATGATTCCGTATTCCGTATTCAGTTTGGTGTTTCTATACCGATTTCTATGATTCTTTTTTTGATGAATAGGTAATAATGTTAACTTAAAATTCACAGTGATTTTTACCATGTTCTCTTGATATGTCGTGGTATTGGGCCAAATGGGGAAGGGGAACCTATAATACCACCATGCCCTCTTTGCTCGAGACTTGGCTAGGGCACTGCCCTGCCCCCAGATTGAAAGACGATAGATAAAATGTAGCTGAAGTTTCAACAAATATGTAATAGCATTATTGTTATACCTATTTTACTAAAATAAAATGTCTGTTGGTTATTTTCATATTTTTTTTATTATTGAATATACTTTTTTACAACTTTTTTATAATAAACCAAATATTATAATTAAAAAATAAATTATAATTAAAACATAAAATAAATATGATTTTTAACACGCTTTTTTATAAAAATAAACAAATATTTTTTTTATATTAGGTATTTAGTCCGAAATCCGGTTTGTATCAGATCCGCCTTAGTAGGTTATTTAGATATCAAAAATCGGAATCATTGTAAATACGATGACTTTGCATAATGCAACGTCTATAAAGTGAATCACATTTGTTTGTATACTCCCTCTCTGTAAGTTGGCACGTTCTAAGAAGGACCAAAAGTCAAAAAGAATTGTCGATGCCATTAGGTCTTGCCAAGACCTCACTAGAACCAGTATTAAAATTTTGTATAATAATATCGGGACACCTTTTTCACACACGGTCTGTTGGCCCCAAGGTAAGCTATTACATAATTAGCTTGTGTTATGGGTGCCAATACAACTGATAAACTAAATATACTTACTTCACATCATTATATTTTTATAAATGCACTAGCTGATGCCCACGACGCCGTCCGCGTTAGAGGAGCGAAATAAAATAAACATGCTTTTTCGGAACTGTTCTTGTATCCTTTCAAATCACGCTATAATAACTAAGGTATTTTTGAAGTCAAGGCCAAATTCTGTGGGCGGTGAGACAACGGGCCCGTGTCGGCGGCGCTTACTGTTTCACGCGCTCCTCGAAGAGATGTCAGCAACGTAGGGCCCTGCCTGTGGGTTGTTCGAGATACCGTGGCCCTGGCACACCGGGACCTCCAGCAGGAACATAGTGGGTTTTAGTCAGTAAGAGTCTGACACTCTCCAACTGCGGGAAGGGTCATTTGATGATTTGTGTGAGTAGGTACTGTTAAATTGTCGGAGTCTAAATGTATTCGGTTGCTATAACATACCAAAAGCGCTGAACTTATGCGGCGGAAACATAGTATAAAGGTATCAATCATGGAATACTTGTTTTAATAGCGCAACAAAGCCTGCGCCGTGTGCTGACAGGGGTGAAATAAATATATGCTAAGGTAGGATATGCAAGGTGTGCGCTTTGGCTTTGGTAGATCGATTGTACTATTGTAAATTGTACGGTGTCGTGATATGATATAATATATCGGGACACCTTCTTTTTCACACACGGTCGGTTCGCCCCAAGGTAAGCTATTGATTAGCTTGTGTTACGGGTGCCAACACAATTGATAAACTACTTACATTTATATTATACTTACACATATGGGGTGTAACAAAAAAAAAGTCGTGGTGGTCTAGTGGTTAAAGAGCCAGCCTCTCAAGTGTGAGGACGTGGGTTCGATTCCAGGTAAAGCAAGTACCAATGCAACTTTTCTAAGTTTGTATGTACCTTCTAAGTATATCTTGGACACCAAAGACTGTGTTTCGGATGGCACGTAAAACTATAGGTAGGTAAATTTGGCGACTGTTATAATAAATTTTATAAAATATGTTGTTGTTTTCATGACTTTTTTTGTTCGACTTGATTACGTCGTTGGTCGTAGTCGCAAAGCGCGACTGCTGTGCACGGAGTCTCGGGTTCGATTCCCGGATTGTCGGTTCTGCACCTGATCTCTCTCCGATCGTGTCATATTGCCGTCCCATCGGACTATGAGAGTGAGGGAATAGAGAGTGCACCTGTATCTGCGCGAATGCTTGTGCACTATAATATGTCCTGCGCAGCTGGCTGATTGCTCCATACTTGTAAAAATCTATACTTATAATAAATCTGTAGAGAGGTCAATTCTGTACATTGAATATATTTTCAAAATAACTATGTGATAAGTGTGGTGATAAGTGATCGATACTGATGCCAAAAATGCAATCAGTAAAATTTTTGTCTGTCTGTCTGTATGTTATTAATAGGAACAAAAACTACTCGACGGATTTTAATGAAACTTGGTACAATTATTCTTCATACTCCTGGGCAGGTTATAGGATACTTTTCATCACGCTACAATCAATAGGAGCAGAGCAGTGAAGGAAAATGTTGGGAAAACGGGAGAAGTTACACCATTTTTTAAGCTTTCGTCGCGTGTGCAGCCTTAATGGTTAAAGCTACATAGAAATCATGTATGACGGAAATGTTGTACATAAAATTATTTAAAAAATATTCCACAACAGCATATGTCTATCTTTAATGGTTGACTCACAATAACACGTATAACTCCCGATAGTTTAGCAGTTCGGAGCTTTCTGATTATTTGTTATTGATTTGTTTACTCTTATGTTTATAATATTCTCGCTCACTAACAAAATATAACATTATAACATATTCTATAAAAAAAGAATCATAGAAATCGGTGTAGAAATACCAAACTTATACATAAAATACGATAATCAGCAGGTCGGTCGGTAGGTATAATAAGGCGGGAGGTCAGAGCGCGAGCTTCTCATCCCGGCAAAAGTTAGGCATTGGTAGCGGTAATCGACATCCACACTGGCGTAGCAGCGGGGGTCCTCTATAGGTTATACATCAGAACAACACATAGACTACTTTTTGTCGCGAAAACCGACATACACGCGGGCGGAGCCGCGGGCGACCGCTAGTCGTAAATAATATTATTATAGAATACTGCTTATGAGTTTGAGGGCTTTGTTTTGGAACTTGACTTTGTCAAAACGAACTAAACGATAAAACCATGGAGTGTTCTCCATGGATAAAACTTTTATGAAGTTAATAACATCATCATCTATGAATTTTAAGAATAACTAACTACAAACCTCGGCAGCATAATCAAATTTAAATTATGCTTTTCCAAAAACTGTTTACATGTAACTTGATTTGATTTTCATAAAACCTCATAGAAGGCGCTGTTTTAAAATTGTGTTTATACTACTAATATTCATTAAATAATGTTTCCCTGGCCAAGTTTCTTAAATGGCGTAGTTTTTATAGTGTAAAGCTAAATTATAACACGGCTTACTAAAAACATTTAAATATGCGTCGTTAGATTACACGCTGTTACAGAACGCGTGAGAAAAATAAAGATTCGCAGCTGCTCGTAGGTGCCCGTAGGTGATAGCGTGATAACATTATGTAGCCTATGTGTTGACCCGACCACTTTGTTATATTCATGCTAAAATTGAATTAGATGTCATGCAGTAGTTTTTGAGGTTGTGCCGGACATACATACAGACAAACAGATAAAAATTATATATTGAGCTTCGCTATCGATTGTAGACCACACCCCAAGTATTCTTTGCCTCACCGAGATGGTCATAGAGACAATTATAGACTGCTTTTAACCTAGTCACGCTAATTATTTCCCTCTGGACGCATGAATAGCCTGTGTGAATAACCTAGGATGACTGAACTGAAAATGCGGTTTTCCTTTATTTAATTAATCAATTTATTTATTTATACACATTATCCATGGAAATTGGCCGAAAATACAACAAATAAATATGTATATCAACCATTACAATACCTATAAAGTAATACATACTAAATAAAAAATATAAATAAAAATTAGTAGCGATGAGGTTGCGCCGTACTCTCCAGAGATTGTTACAGCTTTGGAGAGCAAACACCCGGCTGCATCAGATGATCTCACCTTCCGCAACCCTCCTACCGTAGACTCAGAATGTTTAAATGTTTCAGTTAACCAATTTTTGTTCGGCTGTCAGCTCCTTTGGGAGCGGCTCAGCCGGCGGCCTCGACGGCTCGACCCCACAGCACCAGGACATTATGAGTGCAAGCGCCGAGGAAGCTGGTGAGTCCCTGTTGAATGTGCACGATACCGTCATCGATGTTCTCTACCGGGCTAATTTGTGTGACCTACGGAAAAAACGTGGTGGCATACGTCCCATTGCCGTGGGATGGGATGCACCCACAGACGTATCGCGGCCATAATTTGCTGTGCCTATTATAGTGAAAACTTGGCCAACAAATTCCAGCCCCTACAGTTAGGTTTCGGATCTTAAGGGGGGCTGTGAGGCTGCGGTACCTGCTTTAACCACATTTGTTAATAGAAATGAAGGTGAGGTCATCTTGAAGGTTGACGTCATGTACGCCTTTAACTCTGTAAACAGCCTTTTCGCTTCAGCCAAAAAAGAACAAGCCAGAAAAGAAGCGAAAAAAGAAGTTCCTAAAATTTTTAATTTTCTTTGGCAGAGTTTGTAGGTATCCTTCAAAATTATTTTATAAAGACCACCTCCTCGAATCTGCTACTGGATGTCAACAGGGTGACCCTCTTGGGCCAGTAATTTTTAGCTTAGTAATAAATTCGTGAATTAAATTCTAAATTTAATGTAGGTATGGTATTTAGATGATGGTACCCTGGGAGATGATGTTAACACTGTTTTTAACGAAATCATGTCGTTAAAAGGAAAATTCCGTTTCAACTTTCAAAATGCGACATGTTCATTTCTCACACCATTCACAGGCAAGACATCCTATCAAAATTTTATTTAAAATTTAAAATCACTGAAAAGGACTTTGAAGATTCTTTAAGAGGAAAAAATCCAAAATTTCGATGATGTCTCGAAAAAGTTGTTCAAAATAAATCTACATTCGGCATATCCTCGATATTGCTGTTTTGTACCAAACCCCATTACTTGACATTAGCCAGTCCATTACTTGTACTTTAGTATTTCCATATATTGATGTTATTTTAATATAATTATTTATTTTAAAAGTGTAAACTCTATATTGGGGAATATTTACAGCGCCTGCTCAATTGCTGTTATCAATATTGAGTTGCAACAAGCGAAAACAATGTTTATTGTATAGGAGCTAATAGTTTTAATTTGTTATTATACATTCTGTCTTACTACCACGGCTCATGAGATACAGCCTTTTTTTTTTTTGATATCGGGTTGGAAAATCCTCATGGAGACCCTAGGCCCTGGGGGAAGGGCAAAGGGTACTGTCAGACTCTTACTGACTAAAAACCAACCCGTGTTCCTCATCTACCCATGCGTCGGAGGGGCGGGTATCGCCGAAGCATTCGTCGCAACCCCCCGACGGGAAAATAATATGAGATACAGCCTGGTGGCAGACGGACAGCGAATTAGCGGCCTTAGCATACAAGCGGAATGCAAGTCGAAGCAGAGCAGGCACGCAATGAACTACGGCAGCAGGAGTCTCCCTTCCATGATTAGGGTGATCATTCTTTCGACAGTTGACGGTCTTCACCGTACTAAACATATTTTTTATACTAATTTCAAATTGTTTAGACCTGCCAGTATCATTGGTCAGATATTATATAAAAAAATATGAAGGGTATAATTGCACGACGCTGATTTTTGACATTCAGCTGATTTGTTTGGAGGCATTGAATGACTAGCTAGTAGCTATTGAACATGAAACTAATGAGTTGATGCTAGGTTCTAATAGCGGCCTAAGTCGTGCCGAGATATGAGGTGCGAAGACTTGCGAGGACTGAGAAGATAGCTCGATAGAATACGCGTAACTGAGAAAAAGACGACTAGAAACCTTCCACAATCACGCTTCAGTGTTTTCAAGAGTTCTCGGCGTAAGTCTGTACCCATGATAAGCACAATACTGAGTGTTTAATTTCTCTGTAATTTGTGCTTATCCTTACTGTAGAGGCCTAGACTAGTTTCTTTTTATTACGATTCTTGATGGGCCTTTCTGCAGTGGACGCGTCCATTTCGCGAGGGAGCAACGACGTCCGGTATCCAGCAACTCAGCCATCTCACAATTGTCGCGACGCGTACACTAATGTTTGTAACTTTTTTAAAACTTATTCTTATAAATTAAGGTCTTATATACATATGTCGTAGGCGGTCATTAATACGGAGACTAAACGAAACATAAGCGCGCCCTCTAGTGGCGTTGTCGTGCAACATCGTTTTGGCGCGCTTCGGCAGAGTAGTGACGTTACCAGCAGAGCCGACGAACTCACTTTTGGATGGAGTCGTCGAGGATCCACATGAATCGACATCATGTGGGCAATAATGGCTCGGGACTAGATCCTCAAGACCCTACACACCTATATATATCAAGGTCGATTGCTATTAATCGCCTTTATACAATGTATTAGGGTGAGCTTCTGCAACCCCCGTTTTTAAGCGAAGACTTACTGTGTTATTCACAACTACGAACGAATACAGCCTACAACTAACCTTCGATAGTTGGGGGATAGGATTTTAAAACTTAAACAAAGCTTGTATAGCAAGCTTTTTAATTTTACAAAATAATATGCTTATAATTTTACAACTGCTTTACCAAAATTTTCACCCTTCAACATTCCCACAAAAGCGTCATAAATGTTCTCAAACCCCTCAGTGACGTGCTCTATGGCCTGCAACTGTCCACTTTGTATCCACTTGTTAAGTTGTTTATGGGCTTCAAATTGCTTATTCATATCACAGAAGTTTATTACAAAACCTTGAATTTTCAATTGTTTCGATACTATAGAGTATTGTACAATAGTTGCTTTTGGCTGATTATTAAGGTCTCCATATGCACTGATGCATCCGATAATAGATACTCTGCCGTTTAGGTTCATCTGTTGCATAATAATACTGCTGATTTCGCCACCAACATTGTCGACGTAGCAGTCCACACCCTCAGGAGCAGCTTCCTGTAGGGCCGTTTTGATGTCAACAGTCTTGTAGTTGATCGCCTTGTCGAATCCGATCTCTTCCAACCTCTTCACCTTATCGTCAGAGCCAGCGAAGCCAATGACCTTGCAGCCCTTGATCTTAGCAATCTGTCCGACTATCGAGCCGACCGCTCCAGCAGCGCCCGACACAACCACTGTCTCACCAGCCTTAGGTTGGCAAATATCCAGAAATCCCAAGTATGCGGTGGCACCAGGCATACCTACTGCGCCAAATCCGAGAGAATTGGGGAATCCGTTAAAATTAGGCAATTTGTATAGATCATGAAACAGGCTGGTTTCGGAGTAAGGGTTATGTGTATCAATGATAGCGTAGTCACACCAGCCTTTGTAGGAGACGATTCGGGTACCGACTGGGTATATAGGAGTCTTCGATTCAACCACCAACCCGACTTGAAAACCGAACTGGTCGTACGGGACAGGATGTGGTTTGTAGATACGCTGGGATGGGTCCACACTCACCCACTCGGCTTTGACTAGAATCTCTCCATTCTTGATTGGTGGTAACTCGTATTCAACGATTTCGAAGTCTTCACGTTTAGGTAAATCCACGAAGTCTTTTTTGACGACGTATTTGCGTGCCTTCACCATGGTTCTGTGCGGTTGTTGTTACTTCTCAACACGTGCTGAGTGACTGATTTTACTAAAAAACGCAACACACTTTATAGTAGTTCAGTTGTCCTTGTCATCGTGAAAAACACGAGACAAGTATTTCTCACGATGACACAAGACAACTGACGACTACGATCTAACATCACTAAACGCGACCAACGTCGTCGTTTATCTAATGACTCACTCGCACGACGACTGGACTGCATTAAGACTGGAAATAAAGGAACTTTTTGAGAAATTCTCCTCCGAACACAACAATTTCTGAAAAAAATATATACAATTTTTCTTTGAGCAAATTAAAAGCATAGATTCTCTATGCTATCTATAAAACATGGGTAAAATTATGTCGTTGGAAGAGGGTTAATAAAGGGAATTGCTATATATAAAAGATAAATGTGGAGAAATAGAAAGTTATTCATTGAAAACAATGATAAAAATAAGGAAGGTTCCAAAGTCTAGACATGACAAGAAAGAAAAAAAAACAAGTTGGTGAACAAACCTTCGGAAAAATTCTGAAGTTAAATCTTGTAAGTGGAGACATCAGAGATGTACATATATCGGATGCCCAGTTGGAAGGAACCATATTTTTTTAATTATCAAACACCTTAATAAAATATTTAAACAGTGGCTCGGTAGTATAACAAAGACAGCCTACAGCAATTCAACGTTCAGCAATCAAAGTTGGTAACAACTCCTTTCATTTTCCTACTTTTCGACGGAAGACGACTTTTCTTCTTGGCAAGAGACTTTGCCAATAACGAAAAAAATAATTTCAGCTGGACTGCAAACGGTGTGTTTGTGTGTGTGTGTGTGTGAGGGTGTGTGTGTATGCATGTGTGTGTGTGTGTGTGTGTGTGTGTAAGTAGTGTGTGTAGGCTTATGGTCTAGCAGCATTAAATTTGACAGAGCCGAATTTATAATGTTCGCAGACGATACGGACATTCTCTTTCATGATGTAACGTGGGACTAAATTAAAACTACTGTTGAAAAAGGGGCTGCCTCTCGTAATGCAGCAGTTAGAAAATAGCCTGCTAAACCTTAATGCTGGGAAAAATATCTATGTTTCTGTATCAGGAAATCAGGGACCCCAAAGGATACACTTGCAATAAAGTGCTATTCGTATCCATGTAACAGAAATCCAAATCTTGACGTTGAGTCAAGTTGTACATGCCCCATTTTATCTAAATCAATGACCATTAAGTATCTAGGTATTATAATAGACGATAAACTAAACTGGAATGCACACATACTTTCAGTAGCGGCTCAAAGCGAATTTTCGCGTTTAAAATTTACGTGAAGTGGCCAGCAAAAAAACTTCTGGTACAGATATGCCTAGCTCGCTGTCAAAGTGTACTCAACTCATTCATCTGTGTGGCTGGGGGGACGGAGAGTAATATGATATTATTGTTCTCGAGCATGTAAAGCGATCACTGCTAAAAATCGCATTTAAATTTCCCTAACGCTATCCCACCAAAGATCTTTATGATGAGACAAATGTTATGAGTGTTCGTAAAGACTATGTTCACACATACACACACACACACACACACACACACACACTCACTCACTCACACACTCACTCACTCACTCACTCACTCACACACACATTATTTCTGTTCATAACTACTTTTTTATATTTATATTGTTAGTTTAGTTAAATGCACTTTTAAAGTTCATAAAAAGGATTTGTCTATTGTCTTATTTCCAAGGTGGATTGCCGAGTAGCCGGTTCTGGGGGTGCGGAAGTATAGTACCAAGTAGAAAAAAGGAACAGCCATGTTCTTAACGAAAAGCATATTTATTTGGGCTGCAGAAATTATTTCAAACACAACACACAGTAGACAATGTATAATGTAAATATTTGTATGTAAATAAAAATGTGTGTGACATTATCGCATGATCCGAGAAAAGTTGACAAAATAATCTAGCACTAACTTTACTTATTATTTTTCCTTTGAGACTACAACATGTACTGTTTACCCTTATAAAAGTACAGACGCCAGCACATCAGGTTACCCGAAACTGTCAAAATTTCCATTCAACTTTGAACCATAATACTTCAGCGATAAAGTTGAGAATCTATTAAGAAAATTTGACAGATTTTAGTAGCCTGATGTGCTGGATAACAGAATGAAAGTGGCATGATTGACTGCATTCTTCATTTATGACCCTTTTTTCTAGAATAAACTTTGTGTATAGAACATGTAGAAAAACAATAATAAAATATTTGTATTGATATTTTTCTGAGTCATAATTATGCTTTAATATTTACGTAACAGCATTACGATTATAAAGATATTATTAGCATTCATTCATAAGTAATTATTTTTTTATTGAAATCCGGTTCATATCTGATCTACCCTAATAGATAATAGCAGTCGATCTTTCACGATGATACGGCTGTTCAACGTCTATAAATTGAATCACATTTGGTTGTAACCTCAGTCTCGCTGTAGGTACGCACCAAGACGAGTACTTCTTTTTTCTTTCTTAGTGGAAAATCGCCAAATGATCCGCCCGCTATGGGTGCAGATGGGGGGTCAGACTTTTACTAATTAAAACATTAAATTTTGTTCCCTCTGGAGGCTACTCGAACTCTTGCAAACAATCCCACAGCCCCGGTAGGCCTCGGAAAATTTTGCTGACCGCTCTACTGATTTGCAACAGAACGCGTCGTCGTACAAGACATACTAATGTCAAACAACCCAAAATTCACCCTTTATGACCCTTTGGGGTATCAGTAATGAACCTATCTATTGGTAGTGGACGGTTTGCCACCCTATTGCCTTCATTAGGGCCTCATAAAGGGCCCGCACGACTGCCGCATAGTGTCTCCGGCAGGAGGCAATTATACCCCCCATCCCAATCGCTTGATCCTCTCGGTCACCATGGCAACCTCGTCAGCTGCCGCCTGGTGCGACCCACCCTGCTGGAGCACCAGAGTCTCCAGCGCATTAGTGACGCGTCACACCTCGCGGGAGCAGCAGCAGTTATTCAAACGGTAATATTTTTTCCAATAATGCTGAACTTTAATAATAGTAGGTACTAAAATTCATGTGTAGCTCCAAATTATTCGTGGAGAGGAACTCCATTATTTTCTTTGAACTTTGGCTGGACTCACTGTTATGCGTCTAGATAAGTTCTACATTGATAATATTAATAGCGTAAGTTTATTTAATAACTATTATTATCATAAATAAGTGCATAATTTTTTGCTATGACATTTGAGACTTGGAATAGAACAATACTTGCTTTGGGGAAGGTTTAGGGTAAACTTTGTAAGTTTCTTATATTTGGAACGAATGCGAAAAATAGAAAATGTGGGTTACAAGACGGGCATTGTTGGGTTGTAAGGACAGATTATATCGATATGCAGAGTGTCTCTCGAAGTATGAATCAATTAATGGAATAGGGGCTTGGGCACTAGACTGTCTGGTTTGACAACTTTTTGACCAATCAAAAATGTATGCTTAATTTTGGAAAATTTTCAATAATTTCACATAATTTATGTCCGCAGTTGATGAGAGAAGAAGAAAACTAGAACAAACAGGTACAAAGACACTACTTATTTCTGAAGAAATCTCTTCCAGCCGTCCTCTATGGAAGATTTAGAATCACAAGAAATGTAGACAGACTGTAAACTGACAGGAAGAAATCCACTCCAGCCAATACTTAAACACAATAAATACCCTACTAATACTACCCTACTTACTACAAGCATCTAAGACTATAACAAAAGAAAGTGTTCCTTCAACTTACGCAGGTCATAAACTGTCCTGCATGCGAAGAAATAACAGTAGCATTCAGTGGAATGGGAACGGATTTCAAGTGTAGATTTGAAATGAATCTTGCAGAACTCATCAGGCAACTGGAGAAAGGCAAAACAAATCCAGCAGATAGGAACAAGTATACACAAAATGTTAGTGACCCTTAAAAGACGAAGGGGGAGCCACTTGACTTCGCTTGAGTACACCAATGGGCGTTTTTATGACAATGAAAGAATTCAGTTTATCGACGATTGGAGGATATAATTTTTATATTAAAATAACCAGTACCAACAATAACAGTACTAGACTTTAAAACTTATAATTTAACAACTGCCTTACCAAAGTTTTCACCCTTCAACATACCCACAAAAGCGTCATAAATGTTTTCAAAACCCTCAGTGACGTGCTCCCTGGCCTGCACCTGACCGCTTTGTATCCACTTGAAAAGTTGTTGATGTGCTTCAGACTGACGATCCTTACGCTGTCCTACTGCAAAACCTTGAATTTTCAATTGCTTAGATACTAAAGCAAATTGCAAGATAGTCGCTTTTGGCAGATTATTAAGGTCTCCATTATATGCACTGATGGTTCCGAGAACACACACTCTGCCGCCTTGGTTCATCTGATATATAATAATACTGCTAATTTCGCCACCAACATTATCGAAGTAGCAGTCCACACCCTCAGGAGCAGCTTCCTGCAGAGCCTTCTTGATATCAGCAGTCTTGTAGTTGATTGCTTTGTCGAAGCCAATCTCTTCCAACCACTTCACCTTTTCGTCAGAGCCAGCGAAGCCAATGACCTTGCAGCCCTTGATCTTAGCAATCTGTCCAACTATCGAGCCGACCGCTCCAGCAGCGCCGGTCACAACCACTGTCTCACCAGCCTTAGGTTCACAAATATCCAGAAATCCGAAGTACGCGGAGGCGCCAGGCATACCCACTGCGCCAACTCCGAGAGAATTGGGGAAACCGTTCAAGTTAGGCAATTTGTACAGCTCACCAAATATGTCGTCCTCGGGGTAAGGGTTATGTGTATCGATGATAGCATAGTCGCACCAGCCTTTATGCGTGACGACTCTGGTTCCAACGGGGTATTTAGGAGTCTTGGATTCTATCACTAATCCAACTTGATAAGCGCCTTGATCATATGGCACTGGGTACGGTCTGTATGCACGCATGTATGGGTCCACGCTCACCCACTCAACTTTGACCAAAATCTCTCCATTCTTGATTGGTGGTAACTCGTATTCAACGATTTCGAAGTCTTCACGTTTGGGTAGACCGTCGAAATCTTTAACGACAACGTATTTGCGTGCCTTCACCATGGTTCTGTGCGGTTGTTACGTCTCAACAAGTGCTGACTGACTGAGTTTACTAACAAAGGCAACACAGTTTATAGCCGTTTAGTAATGCTGCGTCATCGTTAAACAATCAGTGCGATAGTGAAATTCTACATCTTGTACACTTATCAGTCTACGATAAAAGTTATATTTAGTCCAACTGTGCAATAGCCGGATCTGGGGGCATGGAAGTGGACTCTGAAAAATACAAGAAGCCAAAATTGCTCTAGAAGTCGGTGTCAAGAGGTTGCAGATATTTATTTGGACACCGACTTCTAGAGCAATGTACTTAAAAGTTTTTTTTGCTTTTCAGTGTTGTAGAAGTCGGTTTTATTTTTATTGTAAAAAGAAAAATACAATATATTTTTAGTGTCTCTATACCTTCTGTAGCTATGATAGCTTAAGTTTATGGGAAATTCTCATTAACCAGCCATAAACCGTTAAAGCGTTTGTAATTTTTAGTTCGTTCATATTTAACGAAAATTATCATCATAATATTACATATTTTTTTATATGTGCAATTGTACTTTATTGTAATCCGTAGCAAAGATTATAACATCATCCAAATAAAACAAACAAATGCTAATAAAATAAAAGGCACTAAACCAAATTGGATGAAATTTGTATGGGACCAAAAGGTATATATACTGCATGGAACAAAAGGAATTACACTAATCGGACTAGAAAATCGGTGTGTACATATACATACAAATAAATACCGGTCGAATTGAAAACCTCCTCCTTTTTTGAAGTCGGCTAAAAATGCAAAAAGTCGAGGCATTGCATGACTAAATAATATGCAACGGTAAATTTCATCTCTGAATAATTCTTAAAAAATAGCAGTCTAACTTTAATCTCAAAATGACTGTCTGTCCAGAATATAAAATATTTACCAAATATCACGTTTTTTTCTCTACTCCGAAACGGCATTTAAATGTAGAGAGGCAAATAGGAATAATTGCATTTATGCAGGGAAGGTGTTAAGATTAGGTAGAACCTATTTTGCAATTTGCTTAGTCATGGATGACGGATACGGAAACGTCCTAGATTCGATATCAAAATATGGTGAAATATTATGCTAATACTTATTCACTTAAAATATAAAAATGTAAATAATTTTCAAAAAAGGAGGTTTTCAATTAGTCTGTAAGGTATAGTATGTTATGCGATTACTCTAAGATGTGTGGACCGATGTGATCTTATAGCCACAATATGTACCCAGCTAATACCCGACTGTTATTTTTTATTTAAGAATACTATTTTCGCCAGTCTAACCAAGAGGTATAGGGTAGCCCGGGCACCTGATTTGAGGAGGTCAGATAGGCAGTCGCTCCTTGTCAAACACTAAATCCGCTTAGACTGCAAGCAACCCCAACATATTTGGGACAAGCCTCGGGAGATGATGACTTTTTTCGCGCGCATCTTGGATGTATTCTATTTTACAGGTTGATATACTTCCCTCGTTGCATTTAAGTATCTAGATAAGCTACACTACATATTGATGATATCGGAAACCCTGAGTGTATTATAGTACAGTCTTATTATAGTATGCTGATAATTCTAATATCTATATGATTTTGATAAAAAAATGCAAGTTTTTATTTGTTATCGCTTTGGACTTGGAACAGATCAATACTGAACTGATATACATATGTCTATATATAGGCAAAGCTAACCTTTGTTCGTTTCTTACTTTTAAAATGTTATAGTGGAAACATGGCTTCTGAATTTTATTAATAATTATTATCATTTATTTATTTTTTAAACATATTATTTACATTTTTAAATATTAATATAAAAAAAAACATTTAAAAATATAAAAAATATTAATAATATTGTTTTGTGACGCTTTAAGTACTTAAATGCTTACTAGCTTTAGCCAGCGGTTTTACGGGCGTCCCGTAGTAACTACTTCGCGCAATTGGTTAAAAATATATAGGATAGCCTTCCCTAATAAATGGGCTATCTAGCATTGACAGAAATTTCCAATGGGGACCATTAGATCTTGAGTTTATCGCGTTTAACAAACATACAAACTTTATAATATTAGTATAGATATAGATTAAATATTTAGTTGGTTCATTGTTTCTCTATAGAATACTATCTAAGCATTGCCATCCAACGCGGCAATGCAGCCAGTCTTCTGGGCACGTTTCCGAATGACAGTGACGCGGAGGAATACTTCGATGCCTGATGTGTATATATGTAAGTATTTTAATTTAGCTACATATATATATTTTTTTTGTTTCAATATTTAATTAATTTTAGATAGTAGTTAAGTTAGTAAGTTAGTTAAGTTAAGTAAGTTAGTAGTTAAGTTAGTAAGTTAGTTAGTAAGTTTTATTAGAATACTTAAAACTATATATAAGCTAAAAAAATTACACAAAGTGGCATTCGTTTGTGGGGGTGTTTATTACATTTAATTAGATGTAATGTTATATTTAGTCCCGGAAAATGACCCTAGTGACAAGTTACAACAACGCAAAGACGCCAGCACATCGAGCTACTACAATCTGTCAAATTTCCTTAATAAATTTTCAGCTTTTTGCTGAAGTATTTACATACGTCGAAACATACGTAAAAATTTTCAGTTTCGTTTCGTTGGTAGCTTGATGTGCTGGCGTCTGTACAACATTCGAAACTTATTAATTTTCTACATTCTTGTATTCTGATCATTAATTGACATAATCTCCAGTCGAAGATTTTAAGGGCCTGTTTCACCACCTACGAATAAGTTCCAGTTAGTTTATTTGGTACATAATTGCATACAAATTCTGTTCCATTTTTTTACTTATTCGGTAAATAGTGGCTTTCTAAGTATATTTTGGACACCAATGTTGTTTCGGATGGCACGTTAAACTGTCGGTCACGGCTGTCATTGAACATCCTTGGTATTCGTTACGGGTAGTCAGAAGCCAGTAAGTCTGATGCCAGTCTAACCAAGGGCTATTGGGTTGCCCGGGTAACTGGGATACGAAGCATATATAGATAGATATATATAGATAGATACTGGATAAGAAGCAGTCGCTTCTTGTAAAACACTGGTACTCAGCTGAATCCGGTTAGACTGGAAGCCGACCCCAACATAGGTGGGAAAAGGCTCGGGAGATGATGAGTGGCTATTCGGATATTGTGAAACTGGCCTTAAATGTTGCCACTATGAACAGATACACGAGATACACGAAGCATATCATCCATTTAAAAGTACCAGTTTTAAATTAAAAAAAAAAATCGTGTATGGTAGGTACGTAAATTGTTTTAATTTACCTACATTATAAAAAAGCCTTAGAAAACCTATCTCAAGACTCGGGAATGAAGTAATTAATAAGAACTAATAACACTAAAGGTCAGTTTCACCGATTGCTGATAAGTTCCAGATAGTTCATCTGGCAGATAATTTTATAAAAATTCTGTTCCATTTTTTATTTTATCTGGTAGATAGTGGCTATCCGTAACCTGTGAAACTGGCCTTGATTTTTTCAATTTTATAAAACGATTATTAATATTGTTATATAGGATCATGTGTGTACTAGTAATGGGCATACATACTAGAATTGCTATTATATAATATACTTTTCTATCTTATGTATCTTATTTATGTAATGCTGTTGGTATAAGGTATACCAATAAATTAATAAATATATCCGTATTTTTTAATTTATTAACGCTCAATCCTTCTCAATGTGAGAGGAGGCCCGTGCCCAGGAGTGGGACGATCAAAAGGCTGATGATATCCGTTTTATCCTCATTCGTCACATGTGATGACTGACTGAGTTTACTAACAAATGCAACGCAGTTTACAATCGGTAAGTGCTATGTCATCGTGAACCAAACGACACAATCACTGCGATAGTGAAATTCCAAATCTTAGATACCTATCAGTCTGCTATAGATAATTCTTTTATAACAGATAATAGCCGGATCTAGGGGCATGGAATTGCCCTCGCCAAATTGAGCAAAATATTCCAGTCTTCATCGATTAAGGTATTGTTTTAAACATTCGTAGGGCCAAGGCTTGCCGGGGCTGCGGGAGTTACCGCGGCCTGGGCACACAGGGACCTCCAGAAGGAACATAGTGGGTTTTAGTCAGTAAGAGTCTGACACTCTCCAACGGCGGTAAGGGTCATTTGATGATTTCTGACGTGAAAAAAGGCCGAACTATGTGTGTACGGTTGCTATAACACACCAAAAGCGCTGAACTTATGGGGCGGAAATTTGTGTATCTAATAGAGTAAGAGTCTGATACTCCTCTAGCTGCACTCTCAGAGGGAGGGGTCATTTGATGATCTCCCAAGAAAAAAAGATACTGTTTTAAAACATGGCGGTCCCTACCCAGGCGTGAAAATATCATTAAAATATGTCTTTTTAATTTCTAGTGCTTTTTTTTGCCGATGAAAACAATTTGGCGCTTAATTGCTAATCTATTGTATAATGTAATACGCTTGGCGGGGGCATTGCCCTGCCCCTGATCTATATCAATGTCTACGCTGATCCACTACTGCCGTGTGTCAGGATAAGCTGATGATATCGATCGCGTGACTAGTATTGATATTTGTACTATTACAAACAAGATTTTCTTTTGCTATCTCTTTGGACTTAGAACTAATCAACATAATATTTGCTTTGAGATAGGTTAGGGTAAACTTAGTGTGTTTCTTTGATTTAAAATGCAATCGTGGACATTAAAACTAGGTAAATTTAGTTTTTTTATACTGTTAATTATTTTAGTTTCATACTTTTCAATTTTATCTATCTATACTTATAATAAATCTGTAGAGAGGTCAATTCTGTACATTGAATATGTATATTTTAAAAATAATTATCAGGGGGTGATAAGTGATCGATACTGATGCCAAAAATGCAATCAGTAAAATTTTTGTCTGTCTGTGATTTCTTTAAGTGTTTAGTTAAGTTGATTTAATTTTTTTTTGTCTATCGAATATCTAAGATTACTTTCACACTTCATACCTATCATCGTTACCGAGCTTTCTAACGCAGTCATAATCCAATGCCACTTGTACACTGGTAATGTCCTCATCAATACGAATATTATAAGTCGAAGCGTGAGGTGGCTGCTATCAGCCGTTAGAAGTACCCTAAATTGTACTTAACTTATGAAAGTCACATTGTCAACCTTGCAACGGTGTGCAATTCTAACCTATGTTAGTGTAAAGATCTTGTCAATACAAATAAATTAAGCTCAAACACAATGAAGCTTCTATGAACCATTTTGGATTTCAGTAGACTGTACATATGACTGTTCATCTTCATCGTCGAGCTATCAGTGACAGACTTCCAGTAAAGATCTCATCTACATGAATAAAATAGGCTGAAACATGCATTAGCTACCATACACCTATATTTGAGGTTTCACAATTTTCTGTCATTCTCATCATCAGATCAGCTCTAAACCTCGATTGTATTCTATTGTGATCAGACATGAACATTAAAATTAAGGTTTTACCCGATGCTCATATGCAATTTTCGAGAATTGCCCAAAGATTGCTTAAGTCACGTCAAGACAGATTGATCAAGGTTTCATCATCAGGTCCTGACCTGACAGTGGGACCAAACGGCAAGTATACCCTTCAATATGAAGAAAGTATTTTTTAAATCGATCCAGGTAGTCCCATTAAAAACCTCCTCCTTTTTTGAAGTAAGTTGAAAAATATAATACCAGGGTTTAGCTAAACACTATCAACGATCTGGAGGCAGAATTTTGTAGGCAAAAAGTTTTGTTAGTAATCATAAACCTTGGAAATTTAAAAATTTATTAAGTTATAATTTTACAACAGCCTTGCCAAAATTTTCACCCTTCAACATTCCCACAAAAGCGTCATAAATGTTTTCAAACCCTTCGGTGACGTGCTCCCTGGCCTGCAACTGTCCGCTTTCTATCCACTTGAAAAGTTGTTTATGGGCCTCTGGTTGACGTACCCTAACATACGGCGCCGCCACTCCAAATCCTTGAATTTTCAATTGCTTAGATACTAAAGCAAATTGTAATATAGTCGCTTTTGGCATTTTACTAAAATCTTCATTATATGCACTGATGCTTCCGATAACACACACTCTGCCGCCTTGGTTCATCTGATATATAATAATACTGCTGATTTCGCCACCAACATTATCGAAGTAGCAGTCCACACCCTCAGGAGCAGCTTCCTGCAGAGCCTTTTTGATGTCAACAGTCTTGTAGTTGAACGCCTTGTCGAATCCGATCTCTTCCAGCCACTTCACCTTATCGTCAGAGCCAGCGAAACCGATGACCTTGCAGCCCTTGATCTTAGCAATCTGTCCGACTATCGAGCCGACCGCTCCAGCAGCGCCGGTCACAACCACTGTCTCACCAGCCTTAGGTTCACAAACATCCAGAAATCCGAAGTACGCGGAGGCGCCAGGCATACCCACTGCACCAATTCCAAGAGAATTGGGGAAACCGTTAAAGTTAGGCAATTTGTAGAACTCACCAAATAAGTCGGGTTCGGGGTACGGATTATTTGTATCAATGATAACGTAGTCACACCAGCCTTTGTGGGAGACGACTCGGGTACCAACGGGGTATTCAGGAGCCTTTGATTCTACCACTAACCCAACTTGGTAAGCGCCTTGATCGTACGGAACTGGGTTTGGTCTGTACACTCGCATGTATGGGTCCACGCTCACCCACTCAACTTTGACCAAAATCTCTCCATTCTTGATTGGTGGTAACTCGTATTCAACGATTTTGAAGTCTTCACGTTTGGGCAAACCTTCGAATTCTTTAATGATAACGTATTTGCGTGCCTTTACCATGGTTTTGTGTGCTTGTTACGTCTCAAAATGTGCTGACTGACTGAGTACACTAACAAATGCAACACAGTTTATAGTTATTCAGTAATGCTTCGTCATCGTGAGAACATCGTGGGACAAGCGTTGCGATAGTAAAATTCCACATTTTAGATAAGTAGGTATCCATCAGTGTACGATACTACACTTTATCATGGTCGATAATAACCGGATCTAGAGGCATGGAGGTGTCCGTACCGAATATTCAAAACCATTTTTTAAAGGCTTTTATTTAACTTGCCGTGTATGTATGTTACGGTGGATTCTTTGAACTCAATTTTGAAGTAGATATCTTCAACCGATTGAGCTGAAATTTTGTATACACGTTCAGTTTGGATGACAATGCAAGATATGTTATATGACGTTTTTCTAAATCCAATATGGCGGACCGCCCAAGATGGCGAAGTAGTTATTTTTAATGAATTTGAACAATATGGGTATCACATGAAAGGGCTTATTTCTGTTAAAATTTTAAATCCAATATGGCGAACTATAAAAGCTTTTTAAAAAAATATTTTTATTTTATGAACAAGGGTACTAGAACTTTGATTTGAACCATTCCTTTAAAAATGAACAAACTTTCCTTGATTTTGACATGAATATGTGTTTGCTCAATGCTCTTTAAGCGTTGTTAAGATATGATATTGAACAAAAGACTCGCGTTTGCAAGGGCCATGCCGTGCAAAGATTTATTAGACAAAAATAAAAACGAAAAAGATATGGTCAAAATTGAAAAAAAAAGATAAAAAAATAATAATTTGGTGCTCGATAGAATAATGATATCGAATTTAGAAAAAATCGATAGGTCAGATTAGACAGCTGCAATTGGAGCCTAAAATAAAAGAAAGCCCGAATAGGCGGGTTTTGACTGGACCCTAACCTTTTGATAAAGTCAGAATGACACTTTTATCAAAATGTTAATCGACGATATAAAATAATCGCGTTCGTTATGTAAACGTTATGTGTACGTATGGTAATCTATGAATAGAATAATTATCATTCGACGTTGCAGTTTTATTTCATAACCTTTCCCTAATCTTGATTTTCTCCTCGATAAGCGATAATATTTGTTGTGATCTTTTCTTAGCCTTTGTTATTGTATCTTCTCACACACAGAAGGAGTGTGTGTTAATCACCACGCTCGCTGAAGGCTGACTGGCGATTTTAGTCATGGGGAACATTATGAGTTATTTAATTTATCGGCAGTTGGAAAATAAGTGCACAAGTTTTATATGGTAATAAAAACAAGTGGTAAGTTAGTTTATCCTGATTACGTCAGTGCAAAAATACAAAAGTGTAGTAGACAAATGGATGGTAAAAATTAATTGAATAGGCAATAACAATGATGGAATGGCCAGTTAGATAAATAAAGACAAATCGCTGCATATCTGACTGCACGCCATCTAGCTTGTCCTGACCGTAGAATGCAATTTAGAATCACCTAGGGACGAGGAAGTCCGTGAGCTGAGGAGTAGTGGGCCAGGGTTAGCCAGGGTCCAGTATCTCTGTGCCCACTCACCACTTACCGCGAGGCATTCACTCTCCGAGCAGTGCTCTAGCGACTCCACTTTGGACGGCCAATGCAGGCAAGCCAGAGGCGGGAGACCTGTCCCCCTTCAGGGTTCACTCCTACCGGAGGTGAGCACTCAGTACCCGCGGGGTCGCTACTCCCCGAGATCCGCCTCAGATGCCCTGCGGGCATATTATTATTATATATGTCTCTACTAGACCACGGGACTACAGAGTCCCGGATTTTTAGAAGGCGAACGTGGGGCCGAAGCCAACACGCTGAAGCCCTTTTGAGACAATTTTAATATATGTAATGGGGACACAAAACCGACGATTATCCCTGTATACACTATAGAAATGTACCCAAGGACAACCCCCGGTTTGTGCTAAACTATTGCTAAGTATGGAAGAAAATCTACTTGGGTTATTGTGATGGGATGCTAGTGGACTAGGGAAGGGAAAACTATGGGGACTATGACCCCTGCCGATAACAATGTAATAAATACATGTAAAAATGGCAGGAGGAGACTTGCCAGCTCACTTACCGGGCCCCCGGGAACTAGTCGCTAAGTCGCAACAAGGGGGCAACGGGGACGTGAGCGGCTGAAGGGTGAGGTTGCCCCGGCCGGCTTTCTACCCAGATCACGCGCCTTAAAACCGGCATCAAGCCAGGGTCCAGCATCTCTGTGCCCACTCGCCACTTACCCGAGGCATTCACCCTCCGAGCATTGCTCTAGCGACTCCACTCTGGACGGCCAATGAAGGCAAGCCAGAGGCGGGAGACCTGTCCCCCCTCAGGGTTCACTCCGGCGAGCCGGAGATGAGGGACAGTATCCTCTCCCTGGAGCACTCGGTACCCGCGGGGTCGCTACTCCCCGACATCCGCCTCAGATGCCCTGCGGGCTTATTATTATTATTATTAATCAGACTTTTTATGAATGTGTAATAAATATCATAAGTAAAACAATTACAATCAACATTGCCAGACATTTGTCAGGGACGGACAGTCTTACCATACATTTTAAAGTTCCCAATTTTATGCCATTTTATACACGCCGTAAAATAATTAGCGTTCTTCATACTTTCACTCTCGAACTTTGGACAGGATACATAAATTTCAAAACCGAGCAAAGTCTTCATTTTATTGTGTAAAGAGTACTCTTTGGACCCAATCATACAGCTTAGCCTTGACGTTTCTAGAACATCGTAATAATAAATGAAGCGAGATCAGCTGATTTTCTATGTGTGTTATTCTCGTTATTTTGTTCATCTTTATCATCACAGCCTTTTTATCATCCCACTACTGGGCACAGGCCTCCTCTCACTAGAAGAAAGATTGAGCGTTAATCACCACGCTTGCTCAATGCGGGTTGGTGATTTCAGACTTTATAGTCCAGGTTTGCTCGAGATGTTTTCCTTCACCTTCAATCAGTCATTGGTGTCCAAGATGAACTTAGAAAGTACATATAACTTAGAAACATAACATTGGTACTTGCCTGACCTGGAATCGAAGCCGCACGGTCATCATACTCGAAAGGCTGGTGCTTTAACCACTAGGCCACTAAGACTGTTTTAATTGTTATTTTGTTCTCCATGGTGTTATTCCATAGCGATCCGTTAAAATCTGTACGCAATTGACTATTTGTCTTTATTTGCATCAATTAATTATTGTTACTTTATGTCACCTATTGGTTTTCTAAGATATATATTTAAATAAAAGATAATAGATCTCTTTATATTTATTAACTTTCCATTTTTCGATTTCCGAATTTGAATCTCATTACGTAAATCAGAGATTTGATAAGCTACGGTATTGTAAATATTGAGCTTGAGAATGCAGAGCTAATTCAATACTTGTTTTTATCCAAACACTATTATTAATGACTATAAAACTGATAATTAGGGGGTAGAATTTTGTAATAAAATAATCGTAGAACTTGTATTTTTTAAATGTATTAATTTACAATTTTACAACCGCCTTGCCAAAATTTTCACCCTTCAACATTCCCACGAAAGCGTCATAAATGTTTTCAAAACCCTCAGTGACGTGCTCCCTGGCCTGCAACTGTCCACTTTCTATCCACTTGAAAAGTTGTTTATGTGCTTCTGGTTGACGTTCCCTAACTTCGGGCCGCGTTACTGAAAAGCCTTGAATTTTCAATTGCTTTGATACTAAAGCAAATTGTAAGATAGTAGCTTTTGGCATTTGACTAAAATCTTCATTATATGCACTGATACTTCCGACAACTACTACTCTTCCATCCTGGTTCATCTGATGTATGATAATACTGCTGATTTCGCCCCCCACATTGTCGAAATAGCAGTCCACACCCTCAGGAGCAGCTTCCTGTAGAACCTTCTTGATATCAGCAGTCTTGTAGTTGAACGCCTTGTCGAATCCGATCTCTTCCAGCCACTTCACCTTATCGTCAGAGCCAGCGAAACCGATGACCTTGCAGCCCTTGATCTTAGCAATCTGTCCGACTATCGAGCCGACCGCTCCAGCAGCGCCGGTCACAACCACTGTCTCACCAGCCTTAGGTTCACAAACATCCAGAAATCCGAAGTACGCGGAGGCGCCAGGCATACCCACTGCACCAATTCCAAGAGAATTGGGGAAACCGTTAAAGTTAGGCAATTTGTAGAACTCACCAAATAAGTCGGGTTCGGGGTACGGATTATTTGTATCAATGATAACGTAGTCACACCAGCCTTTGTGGGAGACGACTCGGGTACCAACGGGGTATTCAGGAGCCTTTGATTCTACCACTAACCCAACTTGGTAAGCGCCTTGATCGTACGGAACTGGGTTTGGTCTGTACACTCGCATGTATGGGTCCACGCTCACCCACTCAACTTTGACCAAAATCTCTCCATTCTTGATTGGTGGTAACTCGTATTCAACGATTTTGAAGTCTTCACGTTTGGGCAAACCTTCGAATTCTTTAATGATAACGTATTTGCGTGCCTTTACCATGGTTTTGTGTGCTTGTTACGTCTCAAAATGTGCTGACTGACTGAGTACACTAACAAATGCAACACAGTTTATAGTTATTCAGTCATGCTTCGTCATCGTGTGAACATCGTGGGACAAGCGTTGCGATAGTAAAATTCCACATTTTAGATAAGTATCCATCAGTGTACGATACTACACTTTATCATGGTCGATAATAACCGGATCTGGAGGCATGGAGGTGCCGTACCGAATTGAAAAAATTGTTACAGGGCAATGTTTTTAATACAAAATTAAAGGAATAGCTTCTGTCACATTGTTTTTATAGTATGTACTAAAGAATTTATAGAATATGAGAATTTATAATAGCTTATAAGTAATTTAAAAATATTTAATAACCTAGGTATAAAAAATTTGCACGTCTGCTTGCAGGCAGAATACAATTACATTTAGGGTTATAAACATTTGAATTTGAACACAGACTTTGTTGTTGAAAATATTCAAAGACGGGAACTTTGATTTGAACCAATCGTTTAAAAATGAGCAAAGTTACCTTGATTTTGACATGAATATATGTATTTATGCTCTTTAAGCGTTGTTAAGATATGATATTGAAGAAAAGACTCGCATTTGCAAGAGCTATGCCGCGCCGTGCAAAGATTTATTAGACAAAAATAAAAACGAAAAAGATATGGTCGAAATTGAAAAACAAGCAAAACAGATTTTTGAATTTGATGCTCGGTGGAAGAATGATATCGATTTGAGATGAGATTGAATCCATAGGTCAGTTTAGACAATTGCAATTTGAGCCTAAAATAATGAAAGCCCGAATAGGCGGGTTTTGACTGGACCCTAACCTTTTTGATAAAGTCAGAATGACACTTTTATCAAAATGTTATTCGACGGTATAAAATAATCGCGTTCGTTATGTAAACGTTATGTATTGGTAATCTATGAATAGAATAATTATCATTCGACGTTGCAGTTTTATTTCATAACCTTTCCCTTATCTTGATTTTCTCCTCAATAAGCGATAATATTTGTTGTGATCCTTTCTTAGCCTTTGTTATTGAATCTTCTCACACAGACAAGGAGTGTGTGTTAATCACCACGCTCGCTCAAGGCTAACTGGCGATTTCAGTCATGGGGAACATTATGAGTTATTTAATTTATCGGCAGTTGGAAGATAAGTGCACAAGTTTTACATGGTAATAAAAACAAGTGCTTAGTTAGTTTATCCTGCTTACGTCAGTGCAAAAATACAAAAGTAGTGTAATAGACAAATGGATGGTAAAAATTAATTGAACGGGCAATAACAATGATGGAATGGCTAGTTAGATAAGTAAAGACAAATGGCTGCATATCTGACTGCACGCCATCTAACTTGTCCTAACCGTAGAATGCAATTTAGAATCACCTAGGGACGAGGAAGTCCGTGAGCTGAGGAGCAGTTAGCCAGGGTCAGCCAGGGTCCAGTATCTCTGTGCCCACTCACCACTTACCACGAGGCATTCACCCTCCGAGCAGTGCTCTAGCGACTCCACTCTGGACGGCCAATGCAGGCAAGCCAGAGGCGGGAGACCTGTCCCCCTTCAGGGTTCTATCCGACCAGCCGGAGGTGAGCACTCGGTACCCGCGGGGTCGCTACTCCCCGAGATCCGCCTCAGATGCCCTGCAGGCATATTATTATTATTAATCAGACTTTTTATGAATGTGTAATAAATATCATAAGTAAAACAATTACAATCAACATTGCCAGACATTTGGCAGGGGCGAATAGTCTTACCATACATTTTAAAGTTCCCAATTTTATGCCACTTTATACACGCCGTAAAATGATTAGCGTTCTTCATACTTTCCCTTTCGAACTTTGGACAGGGTATATAAATCTCAAAACCGAGCAAAGTCTTGATTTTATTGTGTAAAGAGTACTCTTTGGACCCAATCATACAACTTAGCCTTGACGTTTCTAGAACATCGTAATAATAAAAGAAGCGAGATCAGCTGATTTTCTATGTGTGTTATTCTCGTTATTTTGTTCTCCATGGTGTTATTCCATAGCTATCTGTTAAAATCTGTACGCAATTGACTATTTGTCTTTATTTGCATCAATTAATTATTGTTACTTTATGTCACCTATTGGTTTCCTAAGAAATATATTTAAATACTAGCGGTCGCCCGCGGCTCCACCCGCGTGGATGTCGGTTTTCGCGACAAAAAGTAGTCTATGTGTTGTTCTGATATATAACCCATAGAGGACCCAAGCGGCTACGTCTGTGTGGATGTCGATTACCGCTACCAAAGCCTAACTTTTGTCGGGATGAGAAGAAGCTCGCGCTCGGGCCTCCCGCCTTATTATACCTACCGGCCGACCCGCGTCGAGCGCGGCAACGACACGGGGCGGTGGTTGATTAGCGTATTTCATGTATAAGTTTGGTATTTCTATACCGATTTCTATGATTCTTTTTTTTATAGAATATGCAATAATGTTCTCTTTTGTTAATTAGGGATAAGCGAGAATATTATAAACATAAGAATAAACAAATCAATAATAAATAATCAGAAAGCTCCGAACTGCAAAACTATCGGGAGTTATACGTGTTATTGTGAGTCAACCATTAAAGATAGACATATGCTGTTGTGGAATATTTTTTAGATAATTTTATGTAGAACATTTCCGTCATACATGATTTCTATGTAGCTTTAAACATTAAGGCTGCACACGCGACGAAAGCTTAAAAAATGGTGTAACTTCTCCCGTTTTCCCAACATTTTCCTTCACTGCTCTACTCCTTTTGATTGTAGCGTGATGAAAAGTATCCTATAACCTGCCCAGGAGTATGAAGAATAATTGTACCAAGTTTCATTAAAATCCGTCCAGTAGTTTTTGTTCCTATTAATAACATACAGACAGACAGACAGACAGACAGACAAAAATTTTACTGATTGCATTTTTGGCATCAGTATCGATCACTTATCACCCCCTGATAGTTGTTTTGAAAATATATTCAATGTACAGAATTGACCTCTCTACAGATTTATTATAAGTATAGAAAAGATAATTGATCTCTTTATATTTATTAAAACTTTCCATTTTTCGATTTCCGAATTTGAATCTCATTACGTAAATCAGAGATTTGATAAGCTACGGTATTGTAAATATTGAGCTTGAGGATGCAGAGCTAATTCAATACTTGTTTTTATGCAAACACTATTATTAATGACTATAAAATTGATAATTAGGGGGTAGAATTTTGTAATAAAATAATCGTAGAACTTGTATTTTTTAAATGTATTAATTTACAATTTTACAACCGCCTTGCCAAAATTTTCACCCTTCAACATTCCCACAAAAGCGTCATAAATGTTTTCAAACCCTTCAGTGACGTGCTCCCTGGCCTGCAACTGACCGCTTTGTATCCACTTGAAAAGTTGTTTATGTGCTTCTGGTTGACGTTCCCTAACTTCGGGCCGCGTTACTGAAAAGCCTTGAATTTTCAATTGTTTTGATACTAAAGCAAATTGTAAGATAGTAGCTTTTGGCATTTGACTAAAATCTTCATTATATGCACTGATACTTCCGACAACTACTACTCTTCCATCCTGGTTCATCTGATGTATAATAATACTGCTGATTTCGCCACCAACATTGTCGAAATAGCAGTCCACACCCTCAGGAGCAGCTTCCTGCAGAACCTTCTTGATGTCGGCAGTCTTGTAGTTAAACGCCTTGTCGAATCCGATCTCTTCCAGCCACTTCACCTTATCGTCAGAGCCAGCGAAGCCGATGACCTTGCAGCCCTTAATCTTAGCAATCTGTCCAACTAAAGAGCCGACGGCTCCAGCGGCGCCGGACACAACCACAGTTTCACCAGCCTTCGGTTTACAAACCTCCAGAAATCCGAGGTACGCAGAGGTACCAGGCATGCCCACTGCACCAATTCCAAGAGAATTGGGGAAACCATTAAAGTTAGGCAATTTGTAGAACTCACCAAAACTGTCGGGTTCGGGGTACGGATCATTTGTATCGATGATAACGTAGTCACACCAACCTTTGTGGGAGAGGACTCGGGTACCAACGGGATACTTAGGAGACTTCGATTCTATCACTAACCCAACTTGGTAAGCGCCTTGTTCGTACGGAACTGGGTTTGGTCTGTACACCCGCATGTATGGATCCACGCTCACCCACTCAACTTTGACCAAAATCTCTCCATTCTTGATTGGTGGTAACTCGTATTCAACGATTTTGTAGTCTTCACGTTTGGGCAAACCTTCGAATTCTTTAACGACAACGTATTTGCGTGCCTTCACCATGGTTCTGTGCGGATGTTACGTCTCAACACGTGCTGACTGATTGAGTTCACTAACAAATGCAACACAGTTTATAGCCGTTCAGTAATGCTGCGTCACCGTGAGACACAGGTACGAGACTAGTGATGCGATAGTAAAATTCCACATCTTAGATAGATACTCATCATACCACGATAGTGAATTATGTCATGGCCGATAATAACCGGATCGGGGAGTACCGGGAGGTCCCCTACCAAACTGAACAAAGACTTTCCTGATAAAATGTTCAAGGAATAATAAATAAACTTATATATATTCAAACCATTCTTTTAAGAATATGCAAATATCCTTTTCTTTTTATTGACTAGCTGGCTCACCTGTATTCAATCATAAATAGGTCCACAAGCTCCTTTGTACTAGTTTGTACTAGTGCAGTAGTCTCCCCCTTCTTCTGTAACTTTACATAAAAGGGTACGTGTGGTTTATTTGTATTTCCACTCTTTATTTTTCATTCTCAGTAGAGTGAATAATAAGGTACAAATATACCGCTCTTTTTTTGACGGATTAAGATAATCTTATAAATATTTCGTTCCTTCCCCGTTTTCTGAATTTATATTAATAGAGATGTTCTCAACCAAAAAATAGTAATGATGAGCACCTACGACATGATCAGTCTTTGAATTCATATCCCAATTACATTTTATATATATATTGTTTTATTATTGTGTATCCTTATAGGCTTCAATTTTTTTTAAAGAATATATGTTTTTTTTAAGCCGGCGTTATATATATAATCAACACTAATGCAACACTAAAAATCGTCTACTATTCATATCTACCTACAACACTAACATTCTGTCTGCCTCTGTACCACACTGGCTAAACATAATGTTTTGCTAAACATTATTAGGTTCTTCATTTTTCGGCTCAGAGTAGTCATCGTTTATAAGTTAATATTTTTTATATTAAAATATACTCGTTGGTCTCCATTCATTGATAGCAGGTAATGAGAGGTCTCTACAATACTGAATACACTATTCAGTTATGGGGATCAAATAAAAAACTTTTTACAAAAAAGAAAACCGACTTCTAAAACACTAAAAAGCGAAAAAAAAACGTTTAAGTACATCGCTCTAGAAGTCGGTGTCAAGAAGTTGCAGGTTGTATTTCAATTTTGAAAATCGGTCCACAATCGGCGGAGAAATCGCGTAACAAACACACAAAAAAATAAAAAAATAAACATACCGTCGAATTGATAACCTCCTCCTTTTTTGAAGTCGGTTAAAAAGCGTTCCAACTTGCCTCAATACACCTAAGAATTTTTTTATCAATAAAATCCGGTTTATATCTGATTCAACTCAATCAACAGCCGGATTTTTCAGTACCATCGTAATGACGTTGCACTATTTAATGCCTATAAAATGTTGTTTTGTTTGTAAAATTAGCCTTGGAGTTGAACGTTATTGGATGCGGGTTGTTCGTAAGAGTTACCGTGGCCCTGGCAGACCGGAACCTCAAGACGGAACATAGTGGGTTTTAGTCAGTAAGAGTCTGACACTCCCGCGAGATGTTCCCTCAGCGGGAACTCATTTGATGATTTCCCACGAAAAAAAAGTGTTGGACGTTATTTCAAGTCACCATTTACAGTTACGTGTGACGAAACGATTTGGTAGTTGTGTGTCGTGAGCAGTACCACAAGTTTTTTGTCAGGCTGTTGAGGCCGTGTCGGCTAAGTGTTTATGTGAGTGAGCCGTTTCGAACGTTAGTACCTACGTAGTTTCCGAGCTGTTTATATCTAAACTGTGCCTGGACGGATTTGAAAAATTATTTCTTCAATTGAATTGCTGTTTGATCCCATTGTCATCAGGTTAAGATATTATGACTATGAAAACCCTTATGCCTAATTTACATTCAGCCCCTATCGCTGCTACTCGCGCTGCCGGCAATAATTCCCTTAATACTCCTGTGGCAGGATCGAGGGATATGTGTGTTTGCATACTGCCCTTCCTCTCACTTCGCTTTCAAGTTCCGGCAATGGCAGACATTGAAATTTTGCAGCGTCCGCGCTGTGTCTTTTAGCGATACATAAATATCTTATTGATATCAAATTAAAAAAAAAAGAAAAGACGTCGTAGAAGATGGTGGGTGATATCTATTCATCGTAATAGAACTTTGTAAATACATACCAACCTGCTTAGATAATATATGCAGAAGCAGTAGCGCAGAATGTAAACACGACCTACCGCTCGGGCTGCCGGTCCTTTGAAGTTCACACTAAAAACCGCTCTTTTGGGGAGCGCTGGGCAGCGCGAGTGGCATTAAGCAGTGGCAAGAGAAGTATACGTATACATACTCGTCCTGCCCACTTCCCTGCTCACTATAGCTGAATGTAAATGAGGCATTAGAAATAGAGGGCATTCTCGAAAAACCGGCCAAGTGCGAGTCGGACTCGCGCACGAAGGGTTCCGTACCATTATTTTAAAAAAATCATGTCTGTTTAATGGGATCCTCAAATATTAATTTAATTTTAATGCAATTCATAACAAAAACAAATTCAACATTCCATATTCTGTGAATATTTCAAGCATCTACCTGTTGCCGTTATCGATATCGAGCAAAAATTAACAAAAAAATCACGTTTGTTGTATGGGAGCCCCCCAAAATATTTATTTTATTCTAGTTTTCAGTATTTGTTGTTATAGCGGCAACAGAAATACATCATCTGTGAAAAGTTCAACTCTCTAACTATCACGGTTCATGAGATACAGCCTGGTGACGGACGGACGGACAGAGGAGCGAAAACAATAGGGTTCCGTTTTACCCTTTGGGTACGGAACCCTAAAAATGAAGCATCGGATATACAAATAAATAAAAATTATTTAGATCACATAGTTATGGAACACTTAAGAGACGACTCGGACATGGAAAGGGAACGGAGAGCGTTGGCTGCCCGACGCAATATGCTGGTCTGCAGGTTTGCACGTTGTACACCAAGTGTTAAAGTAATGCTTTTAAAGGCTTTCTGCCAAACAATGTACACATGCATCCTGTGGGTTCAGTATGCGGAGAAGGCATACAACGCTCTAGAAGTTTGTTTTAATTTATTTTTATTTATTTATTCTTAGTTCAGTACAATAATGCCTTTAGGATGTTGTTGGGGCTGCCACGTTACTGCAGCGCATCTGGTATGTTTGCGGACGCGCATGTTGACGGTGTTAATGACGTCATCAGAAACAAAATAGCATCCATGAGGCGCAGAGTGCATGAGAGCGCCAACAGCATTCTGAAGGTCATTCGTGATAAGCCATGTTGCGCCATTTTGGCTCACTGGGTGCATGTATGTACATATACATACATATGTGCATAAACCCGGTGTGTCGGGATGGTGCGGGTGGTTTTTAAATAAAAGAAAAAAGAAGCTATGATTTTACTTACTTTTATTTACTTACTAACATAGTTTAAAGTGGTGTGATTACTAACAAAATATGAATTACTGTCTGAAATAAAATTGTTTTTATTTTATTGTTTTATTTACACATCCAGTTGGAGGTCAATGTATAGAAGCCAGCACCTCAGGCACTACAGTCTGTAAAATTTACTTAATAGATTTTCAACTTTATCTCTAAAGCATTATGGTTCAAAGCTGAATAGGAAAATTTGTCAGTTTCGGGTAGCCTGATGTGCTGGCGTCTGTACTTTTAGAGTACTGAACTACTTTCAACGGAAAATGATACGAAATTCGATATATTAGTTCAACTCAAAAACGTAGGTACTAGTCGCTATGCCACTAATAGAGAACAAACGATGAATCGCGGATCGGGCCCAAATTGCTTTGTGGCAAAAGTAGCTTAAGTCTGGAAGTCGGTAGTGGTACATCCGTGCATCGGATGCAGTCGGATCTGCACCTGATCTCTCTCCGGTCGTGTCGGATTGCCCATCCAGATGTCGAATTCCGTCCCAACGGAATGGAAGATTGGATGATTGGGGGAAGAAAGAGTGCACCTGTATCTACGCAAAATCCTGGAGACTTTTCATATGTGTTTTGTAAGGGAAAAGGGAAAAGATCTTATGTAGTATTTTTTATAACCATCCAGAAATTACATTTAGGTAAATTAGTGGCTCTGAGGTTATAATATGGATGTTCTTAAATAAATAAAGATTAAAAAAAAGAGGTTATAATATGGATCTTCCTTAAATAAATAAAGATTAAAAAAAGAGGTCATAATATGGATGATATTGTACTTTCGTGCTTAAAAATTGACTGAAACTCTACCAACCGTCTACTATTCAAGCACATGATCCAAACTTGGCGAAATATTATTATTCTTAGTTCCTTCATCAAAAGCCATTTTGTTTTTTTACTGATCATGCCGATATGGCCACGATCTACTCGTATCTACGTATATTCGTAATTGATGGCATCCGGGCCGATTGTGGGCTACGACGGCCGTTCTCTTTTATGGAGATCAGCCAGCTGCGCAGGGCATACATATTGTAGTGCACAAGCATTCGCGCAGATACAGGTGCACTCTCTATTCCCTCACTCTCATAGTCCGATGGGACGGTAATCCGACACGACCGGAGAGAGATCAGGCGCAGGACCGATATTTACGTGCTCTCCGATGCACGGGTGAATCAATCACCAACTTCCAGACTCCAGGCTGCTTTATGAAAGTTTCTCAAAACCCACAAAGCGATTTCGGCCCGACCGGGAATTGAACCCGAGACCTCGTGCATAGCAGTCGCGCCTTTTTAATTAATAATTTATTTATATTAATAAATTACTTAATCGTATAATATATTATACTCTAATGTAATAAATCAAAAAGTACAATCCTAAATGGCGCTATAAATTACAACAAGAAGTTTAAAAAATGGAACTCCCACTTAACTTACCATTAAAGGAAGATTAAGTTACATGCAAGAAAGAACGAAGTATGATGGTCAGCCTATGTCATGTGATAGAGAATGTTAAGGTTATATGTTCAAAAAAAAAAACAACTTAATAATTATTGGCCGTGTTCTATATTAGGAAAACCACAGCCTGGAGACGGTAGCAGGCTCCTTTTTACCTGGGAGCGTGTATAATTTTTCTGGGGAGTCAAGAAAACCCACAGGAAAGGAGTAGTTGTTATCAATGTTGTTTTTTTTTTAATTTATATTCCTATTGGTTAATAGGCAGGTTTGCCTTGGTGGTACCAAATAGCAAGTATCTGGCTTATTTGGAAGTCGGAGTCAATTAGGTTTTTATCTATTTGTAGTATCCACCATACCCACGGATCATATGGGTATATCAGATGTTAAACTAGCTATAGGTACATATGTTTGAGCAGCATTTATCATATTTGGAGCTCTCAGCATGCTAAGAAATCAAATGCATGTATGTAGTATGTGGCCTAGAGTTTAAAGCCTCTCAAGTATGAGTGTGCATTTTTGAATCCTAGTCAGGCAAGTACCAAATGACAGTTATAGTTATAGAGTAGAGTACTTATATAGTGTATACATGTAGTGTATAACTATGTCTTGGACTCCAATGACTGGTTAAAGGTGTAGTAAAACATCTCTATGAAATATTATATACCAGAATAACATGTAGGCTACATGTTATCCAGGTGCGGGTAGCAGTTCCTTCAGGAAGCGGGTGAAACCGCAGATAGAAGCTAGTTTTAAATAAAAGAAGTTAGCAATTAAAAACCTTTTATTTTTTCAAATTATTAAAATTACAATTTTACAACCGCCTTACCAAGATTATCACCCTTCAACATTCCCACAAAAGCGTCATAAATATTTTCAAACCCTTCGGTGACGTGCTCCCTGACCTTCAACTGACCGCTTTGTATCCACTTGAAAAGTTGTTTATGCCCTTCTGGTTGACGTTTCCTAACATCGGGATCCGTTACTGAAAAGCCTTGAATTTTCAATTGCTTAGCCACTAAATCATAATGTAAGATGATAGCTTTTGACATATTACTAGAGTCTTTATTGTATGCACTGATGCTTCCGATAACACACACTCTGCCGCCTTGTTTCATTTGTTCATATATTACATTGCTAATGTCGCCACCAACATTGTCAAAGTAGCAGTCCACACCCTCAGGAGCAGCTTCCTGCAGAGCCTTCTTGATGTCAACAGTCTTGTAGTTGAACGCCTTGTCGAAGCCAATCTCTTCCAGCCACTTCACCTTATCGTCAGAGCCAGCGAAGCCGATGACCTTGCAGCCCTTGATCTTACCAATCTGTCCAACTATCGAGCCGACCGCTCCAGCAGCGCCGGTCACAACCACTGTCTCACCAGCTTTAGGTTGGCAAACATCCAGAAATCCGAAGTACGCAGAGGACCCAGGCATACCCACTGCACCAATTCCGAGAGAATTGGAAAAACCGGTCAAATTAGGCAATTTGTACAGCTCTCCAAATGTGTCCGGGTAGGGGTAGGGATCATTTGTATCGATGATAACGTAGTCACACCAACCTTTGTGGGAGACAATTCGAGTGCCAACGGGGTACTTAGGAGCCTTCGTTTCAATTACTAATCCAACTTGGTAAGCGAGCTGATCGTACGGAACTGGGTATGGTCTGAACACACGCATGTAAGGGTCAACACTCACCCACTCAACTTTGACCAGAATCTCTCCATTCTTGATTGGTGGTAACTCGTATTCAACGATTTCGAAGTCATCACGTTTGGGCATACCGTCAAATTCTTTCTTGACGACATATTTGCGTGCCTTCACCATTATGATGTTCTGTTCTGTGAACGTGCTGAGTGACTGAGTTTACTTACAAATGCATGCGCGTATATAGTTCAGTAATGCTGCGTCACCATGAGCTACGAGACAGTTGATTAGACAATAAGTAAATTTCAAGTATCTTCAAATCTAATTAATCTGAGATAGAAACTTTTGTTGGGGCCGATTGCCTTATCTGTCAAACGTCGAAAAATTTAGTTTGGTTTTAACGATTTTTTGTGGAATACCTATTATCCCTTACATTATTAATATTTTGTCAGAGGATTTTTTTTGTACGCACTGTCTGCAACCCTCAGTGTGAAATTCCGACACGCACTTGGCCGCTGTTTTTAGAAGTTGTTTCCGTAAAGACGTGAATATCTTACAAGATAGGGATTATTATGATCGATTCTGATTTTTATGAATCATAACAATAATATTATGTGATGTTTAGAGACAGACCACCGTGACATTGATAAATAATTATAATTTGTTCGAATGCTCAGAATGAAGGCGGGACAACTTTATGACTACCTATGAACCTATGAACTTTAGAGGTACGGACGCCAACACATCAAGCTACTCGAAACTGTCAATTTTTTCCAATCAACTTTGTCCCGAATACTTCAGTAATAAAATTGAAACTTTATTAAGAAAAAAAATATATACTTCTATGTACATATACTGGTATTATAAAACTGAGGGGTATTTTTGTTTATTTGATGGAACGTGTTAAACTCTGAAATTTCTGAACTGAACCTCCTTTTTATCCGGGTAAGCAGGATTCCCAGGGGACGCGAATGAAACCAGTGGCGGAAACTAGTAAAAAGATTTTATAAAATTCGGAAATCGTAAACACACCTAAGGACGCCGTAGGTTATTTTGGGTAGTCTCAGAATAGTTGGGATGGGACGGCAGGAATATCGCAGAGAAGCCGCAACGTGGTAGCCACCATGGATTGGGAATTGTATTTTATATTGGGAAAAGTTCATCTTGCTACTATCTAGCCCGAAGTCGCCGCTGCAGATCTCAGGCGCCCGGAGCTGTACCGAGTCGCACCGATGCGATGCCCAGCCTTACAGGGCGCCGTTAAAATTCCAAACATTGGTGTTTGATTTAGTCTGGGTGTTTCTATGTATTCAGAAAAGTATAAGTACAAGCTCTGCTTAGTTTGGGGACTAGTTGATGTTGTGTGAATGAGTGGGGATAATCTTTCTATATCTTCTATGTATACTTATAATAAATCTGTAGAGAGGTCAATTCTGAACATTGAATATATTTTCAAAATAACTATAAGTGATCGATACTGATGCCAAAAATGCAATCAGTAAAATTTTTGTCTGTCTGTCTGTCTGTATGTCTGTCTGTATGTCATTTATAGGAACATAAACTACTGGACGGATTTTAATGAAACTTGGTACAATTATTCTTCATAGTCCTGGGCAGGTTATAGTATACTTTTTATCACGCTACAATCAATAGGGGCAGAGTAGTGAAGAAAAATGTTGGGAAAATGGGAGAAGTTACACCATTTTTCTTTCGTCGCATGTGCAGCCTTAATGGTTAAAGCTACATAGAAATCATGTACGACGGAAATGTTCTACATAAAATTATCTAAAAAATATTCCACAATAGCATATGTCTATCTTTAATGGTTGACTCACAATAACAGGTATAACTCCCGATAGTTTAGCAGTTCGGAGCTTTCTGATTATTTGTTATTGATGATTTGTTTACTCTATGTTTATAATATTCTCGCTCATCCCTAATTTCCAAAAGATAACATTATTACATATTCTATAAAAAAAGAATCATAGAAATCGGTATAGAAATACTAAACTTATACATGAGATACGATAATCAGCCATCGCCCCGTGTCGTTGCCGCGCTCGATGTGGATCGATCGGTAGGTATAATAAGGCGGGAGGTCCGAGCGCGAGCTTCTCATCCCGACAAAAGTTAGGCTTTGGTAGCGGTAATCGACATCCACACAGGCTTAGCCGGGGGGGTCCTCTATAGGTTATATATCAGAACAACGCATGGACTACTTTTTGTCGCGAAAACCGACATCCACGCGGGCGGAGCCGCGGGCGACCGCTAGTATTATAATAAAAATATAATGTTAAGCCTTCTAGGTACTCAAGAGTATTCCAACAAGTCCGTTTTGTGTGTGTGTTGGTTCGATGAACATTAATGAAGACTTTGAAACAAGATCTTATAAGGTACATGATGACGGCTTTGTCTCCTTGAAAATATTGACTAAATTTATAAAGAAAACTGTTACTGAACCCACCATCGGAATTGCAGCTTATGATCAATGATGATGATCTTCAGCAGTTTACGAGTTATTATCGAAAATGACTGTCAAAATTTGTGTCCGGCTCAAGGTTTAAGACTCAGGTTTAAGATATAGTCGTAATGAAGTGTCAAAGTCTCACGGTGACGTTGTACTATTTCACAACTATAAAGTGCTTCACACTTTTTTTTGTAAGTTCAGTCTTTCCGTACGTCTTGACGGCATCATTTTTTTTTTGCTAAGGCGAAGAAATCGAGCTGCACACAAAAAATCGTATTGTTTCATACAAAGCATGCGATCTAGGTGCTGAGGAGCTCGTAGAACTCGTAGCCGCACGTGTCCATCAATGTTTAAACGCTGTTTCAGCGCGGTCGGTTCGGATAGATGACCAGGCACGTTAAATTATGAGTCCTATGGACCACCATATTTGACAGCATTTATAGATATTTAGAAACCTCAAAGTTTGGGAACACGTCTTACTAATTTGTATCAACTCATCTAGGTTGGCTTGATAATTCAGCAGGCGTGAAATTAATGGCTCTATGGAAACCAATCTCTTCCAGCCACTTCATCTTATCATATCGGCTTGAGAAGTAGCCTTGCAACGCTTTTATATTCAGTAATGTACCATTTTTACCATTTGTTGAATATAGTTATTTTGCTTTCACGGCCTCAATAACATTAATCAGGGAAATACACTATTTTGAAATAAAAGGCCACAGGTTATCCATCCTGTAAGAGGCTCTCGATGACGCTGGTTTGAAGTCTGTAGGAATGAACATTTTTTGTCATTTTTTGGCTCCAAATCCACAAATACTCTTTCTTTTTAGCTGTAGCTGGAGGGATTATCAGACACTAACCAAAACCCTAAGATAAGATAAGATAAGATTCATTTATTTATAAACATGAGTAAACATACAGAAACATGCAAGATCTTATAACATTAGGGTAGGTAACAGTCATGTTTGGCCTTTTAGGCGTATAAATTTAGTAATTTTACAATGGTCATGTCAGGTACAAACAGTCAATTTTACTTGAAATGTGTGAATAGCCATAATATGCCCTAGCAACCTTATTATAAAACGCGGTCTTAAAAAAGTACCCGCTTTAGTACTACATTTAAACCACCCTCTCGAACAAAGTTAATGGCCTAAATCTAGCACTAAACCCGGTACTTTTTAAAACCATGTTTTATAATAAGGGGGACTATGTTCTTACTGGAGGTGCCAGGGTCTCGGTATCTCTTACGGACAACCCGCAGCTCAAGATCAACAACCACTTCAACAAATATCAAATCGAATACAAAAAAGACTGTTTAAATTAAGTTTAAAACTCTTTCTTTATGAAGTCACGCATCAATGTCAAAAAAAGAAGAAAACACCACTATTGTCAAATTAAGAAGTATCCTACAATAAAGTTTTTAGAAATTTTTGTTTCGTACAAATTACGTTCAGTGTATAGACCATGGCTAGTAGCGGGGACGCGCCAAATAGTTTGCCGAAGCATATGACTTATTCTTATTCTAAAGTTCCACTGTTGGGAGCTTTGATCGACTATGTTGATACTAGTGTTCAGTACCTTAGGAGGAAGACGTTCGCGCAAGCGGAGAAATTGCACGCTAAGGCCTCGCGTGCTACGCTGTCGGCGACATTCCTAGCAGCCGTGTGTCTCATGCTGGGCTTCACGTGCAATGTTAAGTTTGAAGTCGTGACGGTGGATGAGGAGCCGTTGCCCAATGACTTGCACTTCATGCTCATGAGTAAAGACGATAAGCTCTATATTGACGATATCGATGTGTCGCGTGAGTTTTTTTTATGATCATTCTATTGTATCGCAGAGTGTGTTTTGTTTTGTTATCGCTTTGCAACTTGACCTAGATTACATTGATTAGCTTTGGGATAGGTTGGTATCCGAAGCAACATAGATGACGGGCATGGGTAAACTTTGTATTTTTTATTCGATATTCAATTAAATCTTGGGAACTAGATAGCATAGCACACAAACGATCGTACGAGTTAACTAACTGCGGCTTTTAATAACCTATATATCTGTTAATTACACGACTAGAACTACAGATAGAATATTGACATTAGCCCCATATAAGTAATGTCAAATTGAGATATAAACATTTTAAAAATAAATCGCTGGATGTGTTGCTAAGCGCAAATCTTGAGAGCAGCTGAATCGATTTAGCTAATATTGTTTTTTAGAATATTTCTTGAAGTACAAGGGTCAGTTAGTTATAATTAAATGAGTGCAACGAGTACCACACGAGGTTTATTATGCTTTGCGAATAGTGCCTACCCATATATTATACAGTTATTAATGCTAATACAACGTTAGATAAAATCAACAAACAAGTATTTAGATAGATGCTATTTTTATACGGATTGACCTTCGTTTTTATAAACAAGGTATTATTATATCATAATGATATTATTGCAGGTGTGATGTGGTGTGTCGAGGCGTCAGACAGCCTCGTCATACTAATTAGCTGTTTGCTGATATGGAACTCTGCAAATGTGGTAACATTTACAACTATTCTATGTATGCTAAATTGATGACCCCGTAAAGCCAAAGCTAAATTGATGACGCCGGACTGCTAATAGCTTAGGGTCCCGGGTTTGATTCCCGGTACGGTCGACATCTGTGTGATGAAAATGCTTGTTGGTTGTGGTCTGGGTGTTATAATATGTACATATTTATAATATAATTTGTAAAGCATATGTAGTTTATCAGTTGTGTTGGCACCCATAACACAAGCTAATCTAATCGACCGTGTGTGGAATGGTGACCCGATATTTTAATATTATAAATACCTATAATACGCGGTAGCCTAGCGGGTAAGCCCGCTGCCTCTTTGCAGGTTCAATTCCATGGCAAGCATCAATACAACTTTAGTGAGTTATAATACTTTTTAAGTATAACTCTTTAAATGTGAAGGAAATAAAGATGAAAGCATCTCGAGGAAACCTGAACTATAAAGCCTGTAATATCTTCCTTCAGTGATATCTTCGTTATGCTTGTGCTTATTTTCGAAATTCGAAGGTCAACTGTATCCAACCTACATTTTCTGGCGTGAACTTATAAGCATTATCAAATTATTACTTTTCCTATTTTATGCCGATATCCCAGCATCAAATTGTTTGATATCTAATGGTGATCTTTATCATTGAGTACTAGAACTGATAAGGGGTTTTTCTTACAACATATTATGTTTTTTTCAATGTTTGCGTTCTTAAAGTCTTCGTGGGTTTTAGTATCTAGCTGAAAAAATATTAATAATATGAAAATAGTAATAATTAATAATGTTTATACTGAAAGATTTACTGATTAAATACTGGTGCAGCTAATTAAATACTAATCTTACATTCGGTAGGTAGGCTAGTCTGATACGGTTTGTTTATTATCTAAACTAATTACCTTTTCCTGCCTGCTACAAAATACTTGTAAATAACTCAATATTATATTTAAAAAAATGTGCCTATTGAAATTGTTAAAAATCTCCTAATACTTCATCTCAGGGCAGAGAGAATAAGGCTGACACAGACGCAGACGAGTTAAAAAACAACAATCATAAAAGACTAGGCACTGCCTGAATGCATTATGGTGTTGTATCAAGTTTATATCTCAACAGGTATAAGGTATATTCCTGTTATTGAAGGTACTATTTACCTTTTTTTTGATGACGAGTGGCTAGACTAACCATACCAGGGGTATCTAACCAGGACTATTTAATCGTTTGTAACCAAACAATGAAAGACTGGATAAAAAAGATTTTTTTAAATAGTAAAGGTAAACTAATTTTATATTAAGGACTATACTTATATACGGACTTATAATTTAACAACAGCCTTTCCAAAATTTTCACCTTTCAGCATGCCTACAAAAGCGTCATAGATGTTTTCAAAACCTTCAGTGATGTGTTCCCTGGGCTTCAACTCTCCCGTATGTATCCACTTGGCAAGCTGCGCATACCCTTCAGGGTGCCGGTTGAACCATCGCCAACAAAGGAAACCTTCAATTTTCAATTGTTTACCCACTACTACAGGTTGGAGGATACTCGCTTTGGGTGTATCATTTTCGTTGTATGCACTAATGCTGCCGCAAACTGCTACACGACCGAAGTCATTCATCTGGTATATAATTTCGCTGCTGAGCTCACCACCGACATTATCAAAGTAGCAGTCAATACCATTGGGCGCAGCTTCCTTCAGAGCTGCCTTGATGTCAGCAGTCTTGTAGTTGATTGCCTTGTCGAAGCCGATCTCCTCCAGCCACTTCAATTTGTCATCAGAACCAGCTAAACCAATGACCTTACAGCCTTTAATCTTAGCAATCTGTCCGACTAGCGAGCCGACCGCTCCTGCGGCACCCGTCACAACCACTGTTTCACCAGCTTTAGGCTGACAAAGTTCGAGAAATCCGAAATACGCGGTTACACCAGGCATACCGACTGCACCCACTCCTAACGAATTAGACAAACCTTTCAGGTTTGGTAATTTGTGCACTTTTTCGTCGTCGGTTTTGGCATCATTTGTATCAATAACAACGTAATCACACCAGCCTTTGTGAGAGACGACTCTGGTGCCAACTGGGAATCTAGGATCCTTTGAATCTTCCACCAAGCCCACTTGAAAACCAAACTGATCGTATGGGACTTCGTTCTGTGAATTGTAAGCTCGCAAGTACGGATCTACGCTCACCCATTCAACTTTGACCAGGATCTCTCCATTCTTAAGGGGGGGTAGCTCGTATTCCACAATTTCAAAGTCTTCACGTTTGGGTAAACCGTCGAACTGTTTTTTGACCACGTATTTCCGTGCCTTTACCATTATGATTCTCTTTGACGAAACTACTGGCAAACTGAGTGTACAACCAAGCGGAAAACCGTTTATACTCGGTTAGTCTGGACTGGTATCTGCCTAATATCTAAGATAACATAACTATATTTATCCGATAAAACATCATTTATTACGTTAGTGGGAACAATATTACGTTTTATCTCAGTAACGATAAACCCAGATTATTTTGTCGATCTTTGCTTCTGATTTTGACGACAGGTGCAGTTGGCACAGGAACTTAAAGCATACTTATATTAATACAGATATATTTCCGATTCACTCAGATTATTAGTTCTTAGGCAGTACGAATTTATGCTAAGATAATGTTCAAGATTGCTTTGTAAAGATTAGTTTGTATAGGTATCATCTATAGGTTTTCTTGGTATTTTCCTGAATAAACCAATGTCACATTTTTATGATACACAAGATGGTCACTAGTCCACAGACCGAGGTCGCCAAGCGTTGCTTAAGTAGGTACGATATGATCGATCGATTCGTACGTCTGCTACCTACCACGACCATAACTGGAAAATTGGGAAATTCCCATTAGATAAAAATAAATGCATAAGTTATTAAAAAATATCCCAAAAAAAGAATTATCAGAATCGGTCCAGGCGTATACACGTGATTCGATGACAAGCAGAATATTCAGGCCAACTAGGTATGTATGACTATGTTGTAGCTTCCTTTTTAGACGAAAATACTAATACTTAAAAAGAATAGAATTATGTTTAGGCGTTCATTTTTAGATTCGTTCATCAACATGTAAAAAACTTACAATTATACAAAGCACGACATAATTATGGCACATAAGGATTTTTTATAAGAATGAATACCTATATTGGTAAACTGTTTTTCTGTTTGGCTCGAGTAACGGGATCTTCTTAATGCTGTCGGATAAACGATACTGTAGCCTGCTACTTACTTATATTTCTGTGACCCCGACAGCCTTCAGACTCAGCCCTCCGACATACATTGAATATTTTTTATGCAATTTCGTCACCACAAAAGAGTACAGCAAACAAACATACCAAATTACGTTCGACATATTGTTAATCATTTTGGAATAAGAGTTAAGATTGTACGGATACGGAGAATTCTTTACCGGATAAATTACAATTGTTTCGATAACCCAGATAAGTTGCAATCAGCTAGATAAGGCACCTGGAAATTATAGAATGAATTGAAATAGGATTTACCATGTAAATTATTTACACGATATTATTATATATTTTCTCTCTCTTAGGATAGAGAGAGAGAGGGCAAGAGTGTCTAGTAGTTAGTAAAAATTTTTTTTTTTTTTTTCATAATGTTTGATGGCCTTCAAATCATAAATAAACTTCAAAAACTAAAGAAATATGTTCCCTTACGCAGTCTTATTAAGCGCAATCAATTTTAGGAATTTACTGTAGATATCCAGTCGCTCCTTATAAAACACTGGTACTCAGCCGAAACCGGTTAGACTGGAAGCCGACCCCAACATAGTTGGGGAAAGGCTCGGGAGATGACTGTAGATATCCATGGGCACCGGTCTTCTCTCAAACAGAGGATTAAGCGTTGATCACCATGCCTGCTCAACGCAGGTTCGTCATATCAGACTTTAAAGTCCAAGTTTTTCTCATGATGTTTTATTTCACCTCAGTCATTGGTGTGCAAAATATACATACTTAGAAAGTACATACAAAGGTATAACTTAGAAGAATTGCAATACTTAGTACTTGCTTGATCTGGAATTGAATCTGCACCACGACTTCATATATTTGATGGTATTGATATTGATGGATTTGGTGGTGAGAGGTACCTTTCACAAAGTACAGGACGCCATCAGGATATTAAACCTTCCGTTATTGTGATAAGGTTGAAACTCTCTTAAAGAAATTTTACAGATTGAGGTAGGTTGATGTGCTGGCGTCTGTTTCTTAGTAAGCGAATCCATTTCCATTTTTCTACATTCTTGGTAACTTATACTTCCTAGAACGTACCTACTTTTAAATGGACAATGACGCTAGGAACCCACGTATATGCCTTAATCTGGATTGTTTTAATTTATCTTAAGAGGGCTATAATTGATCGATTGCGATTAAATATTACTTCTGGCATGACTTGCTCGTTTGTATTTGATCTGTATCATAATTCTTGCAAAGATAGCGTTACTCATTCAGTAATGTATTATATCTACGTTTCCTCTACTGCAGTGGGGTAGAATGACAAGTCATTTTTAGTCATCGTCGCGTCTAAACTGTTCAACCAGTTTTGATACTTGAAAATATAAGATTCCATTTTTATAGTAAATGAGAACTAGACATATTTAGTAGGTGCGCAATAATTGAATTCAAAGCTCCAAAAGTATCATGAAATAATTTGAACATAATTTTTGGATGTTTTACAATACTGTTTGTTTTTGTAACTTTTACAAACCTAAACAAAATACTTAAATTACAACAACTATACTTAAATAAATGATTAGTGACAGTACTTCTACCGATAGTACTAACTATTGGTTTGTTTTCTCTTAAACATAAGAGAGCCTATTAACTTTTTTCATCATGGAAAATTATCTAATAACACCTCCTGCAGTCGGTGCAGCTGGAGAGAGTGTCAGATTCTTAGGGCCTTACTACATAAAAGTTAGACGTTTGACACGTGTTTAAAATAATTTTGTATGCATTTTTTTCTTTAAATACGTGTCAAATGTCTGTTAAACTTTTTTAGAGTAAGGTAAGTTTAGGGAAACTAACTAACTAAAACCCAGCCGCGGTAACTCTTGCGAGCAACCCGCAGTGGCTTAGTAGGCTTTGTTTACTATCTATTTTTTATTGTTAGATAATTATAGTAATAATGTAGTTATCTAAATCGTGGTCATGGTCAATCAGCGTGAAGTTGAATTTGTTATTTAATCGTGATATGTAATACCTACGTATTTAACATGTGACGTCTGATTAAAAATATTAATGTCATTGGCGATATTGTGAATGAAAATTTTCCACTGTCTTCATTCAGAATTTGTCATTAACACCCACTTGTAATTTATCCAAAATTTTGACTTTTTTTTCGTATTTAAAAAGCTAACCCTTACAATTTACATAACATGGTTGTAATATCGGAATATTATTAAAATAATTTATTTTTGCGAATAGTTAAGTACGTGGTGATCTTAATGTACGAGTATCTATACTAATCTATAACGAATGTAACAATTTAAATTCATTTGTTTCAAGTAAATACGGCTCTGTTTATTTATTAAGAAAAATCATCTACAGAAATATTACCGTACCTAGCTAATAGAATTTATCATTGCGGGAATATTTAAGATGAGGTACAACATGACGTATCTTTCATTAACAAATGTAGTACTTTGATGTTAATGTCCTTATTATACATATTTCCCAGCGTTCCCCATTGAGCGAGTATTTATTCCTGCCGTGGCTGGGTGCCACCCTGCGTGGCCTGTTCCTTCGCCAGGCGCCCACAGCTGGCGCCCTACTCTACACGATGGCTGTCATCAACGGCAATGTCAACCCTCTGTTCCTTACAGCATTTTCGTTTTTATTCTGTAAGTATTTATTTGACTAGCGACCGGCACTGACTCTTTCCATGTTTTCTGTCGAAATTTTCCTAATTTGTGAAAACTGCGTGGACATAGTTCAGCAGGTTTTTAAGATTTATTCCATTCTAATACCAAAAACTAATACCACTGGTATTTGATTCAACTCTTATTTTTTTTCTATTCCGAACGGATACCACTTTTTAAATAATTTAATTTAATGTACGAACGAATACCAACAACTTGAATTTGGTACAGTCAGCGCAGTCAAACCTAATCAAAGTAAATTTGTTTGTCAATATTTTTATGTAATCGTAATATAATGCTTAAAACTTTCCAAATTCACTTCACTCCAATATTTTTACAAAGGTTAGCATAGGTAAGAGTAGTTTTAGTGAATCATCTTGCTATTTTTTTTACCTGCGAGAAAGGGTGGAACCAATCAGAGTCAAGTGTGACTGGAATGTTGTGCTTTGACTCATAAATTCCTCATAAATACATAAATTCCAAAAAAAAAAATACATAAATACAGTGGTTGTTACTCAATATAAATCAAACGCACCCCCCGCAAAACGATGTGCACAGACAACTATTATGAAAAATTCGTGGATCACATACGTAACTGACCAACTCCTCAAAAACAAAATCTCCGTAGGTCACTGCTTAGAAAAATTTAGGGTTTAGCTACTAATTGTTGAAATATAAGAAATTATTTACACGTCATTTAGCTGATTATACTAATAGTTGATTTTCTGCGATATTTTATAATTGTTAGATTTAAAGTGAATTTTTCATATTAGATATTATTGCAAAAAAAAATGCTGATTCATTGCTATGTAGGTGATGAATGACTGATTAGATTATACAAAAAGTTGGATTTTCTGTGATATTTTACAATTGTTAGATAAAAAGTGATTTATTTTTGTTAAAAATTTACCTGACATAGTTGTTATGAGATAGGTAGACGTGAATAATTACGTACCTATCTAATAATAACTATGTCAGATAAATTTCAATATAAATTAAGAGTTAATTTTTTGAGATATTTTGTAATTTTTAGATTGTAAGTAAATTCTTCTTGTTTGATGTTTTTGCAAAAAAAAAATATTATGCAGGTATAGAGAGGAACTAAAATTTGATTTTTATCATTGAACAAGACGTTTGCTAACAAAATTTGTTTTTTTGGAGTTATGTTTTTTTTTTCAATTAAAGGTCTTATATTTACATACAAAGCATTTTTACTGACTGTACCTTATATCTTTGAACTTGTTTTGGTATTAGTTTAAACAATGGTATCCGTTCGGAATAGAAAAAAAATATGAGTTGAAACAAATACCAGTGGTATTAGTTTTTGGTATTAGAATGGAATAAATCGTTTTTAAGTTATTTTTAAACAGATAGACATATGTATGTGTTTTTTATTAGGCATCTAGTGATATAACCAAATTTCTAAATTGTTCATCTGCGTGAAAATATAGGTTTACAGTAATAAAGATTAATCAACAATTAAAATTCATGCCTTTTATGACATTGTTAAGTCTAGGTTTATTTCCATAAGCTTTTTAAAAATTATTCCTTTATTTCAGGCAACAGGCTTTGAGGTTCATGAAAATTTATTACCATTGTAATTTTTAATTGTGTTGTCAGTATTGGAGGCGCGACTGTGGCTAGAAATCGCTCGTCTGGTGAGATCGCGATGGGAACGCCGCGAGCACGCCGTCGCTTCCCAGGACTCGGAATACGAAGTTGAGACCCTTTGGAGCAATGACGATGTGCAGAGCGTTGAAGTACGGAACTATGTGTATTAGCAAACCCTTAACGTATTACAACTTTCATACATAATTCAGCTAGATATTGTCTCATCTAGATCAGTTATGTGCTGAGCTATGCTTATGACAGATGAAACAGACAAGCAACTAATAGTTGCTCATTATGTTGTGAGCAACTTTTTTTTGCTAATGATTTATTCTATGTATTTTTTTGTCTGCGGTTGTTCCTCGTCGTGTCAAATGGCCTTAACAGCTTTATGTCGCTGGTTGGTAAGTTTGTAGGAAACAATAAATTATGTGTGTTTTTGAAAGACACCTTTTTTGGATGATACTTTTTAATTAAGTAATAAAGATTTTTTGAAAAGTATACCTGTACTCTTCATTGCTTCCAAGCTTAAGTCAAGAAGAATTTAGAATTTTTTTTTTCTAATATTATAGGGAAAGGGAAGGGAAAAACAAAATGGCTTAATAAATCTTTTATTCCAAATACGAAAACCTATTCTCATAAAAGTGCTTACAAATACATATACTGAGGTAAAACCTATAAAATGTACAACTACTAAATAATACTAAACTTTAGTAACAAAATACAAATTGCTAAAAATATTAATATCACAATTGACTTTGGTGCTAGTCTAGAGTTTATAATAACAACGATACCTATATGAGCTTCATCAACGAGTCTTGGGATCAAAAAGTCATAATCGAAAAATAAAGGTATTTTATTTCCGATATAAAAACGGTAATTCAATTAGATTTGTACTTTCATGTGGATAATACAACACGTTACGCAGCTTAGTGACGTAACAATATTTGACGAAGCCCGTAGCACTTTGTTACGAAGTACCTAGCAGATTTGTGCAATATGTATGTTTTTACTCGCCTCAATCAGACAAGACCTTTTTACAAGCCTCAGTCAGGCTGGTTTCGTCAAAACAGGCCCACACACACACTCATAAGCGAAACATGAGCCATTCAATTGTTTTCTAGAGCTTTCATAAATAGAGAAAATTGGTATTGATAAGACCCTACACATGTGTCATTTAACTTCTGTATTTTTTTAAAACGAGCTCTCCTTACGTGCTTTGATACACAATTACCAAACAGTACACTTGTGGGTAGGATTCATGGGAGATCCTGGAGGACATTGGAACTCCCTAGCAAAGTCGTGGGAATTTGACAAAGTGCCGATGACACGGAATCTGCCCGGAGAGTGAACTGCTGTCTTCAGTTTGTTGCGCATCGCTTCTGGTCGCATTGCACCACACCATACCTGGGAATATCATATTTTTATAGTTGAAGAAGGGTGTAGATAACTTGACTGTCAAGGTAGTTAGACATTGTCAAAAGTGTGTGGTTATGATCATGGCAAGGCTTGAAGTTCAATTATTTTCTGTGAGAAGTTATGAAAAATTGTAAGCAACCTAAGTTTTAACCATCATCTTGAATGAAGTTAATGGTCCAAACATGACACTAAGTCTGGTACTTTTTAAAACCACGTTTCGATTGAGGAGCTTTCCAAACCTGAGCGAAATTGAGGAAAAACAGTTGCGTGTGGGTATGGTTGAGTCCTGGAAGAGTTTCACCCTTGACGCCATGTCGTTGTACCCAGTGCAAATAGGCGCGAAACGCCTGCTTCACACCACCGTTGTCTGCTATATTCTCGCCCTAGAGAGAAAATTGATTATCAATGTGAATTCGCTTTTTATCGAAACTGTTTTATCGATAAGAATAATTTTCAGTATTTCTAAGACCTACGAAAGTGGCGCAGTTCTATGACATGACATAAGCGGTTATCTATCTATTGATCGAAAGCGTTCGATCACGCTAATGGCCACGCTTACCTAACCTTTCCGTATAGCTGCCAGAACCATGCACTAGCTATTGCTTCATCAACACCTAACTTAAAAGAATACTTTCCAATCCTCCTTACCTGAGTATTTACACCATCCAGCTTCATATTAACTTCAGGTACTACGTACTGGCCGTACTGATCTATGAGGCACTGCGCGCGCCGGTGGAAGGCTTCTATTGCGGTGTCCGACCACCAGCGGTGAAGGTTGCCATCACAGTCGAACAGTCGACCTTTGTCGTCGAACCCGTGGGTTATCTCGTGACCTGCAAATGTTTTACCAACAAATATAGAAAACAGGATGTTATACTAAAATGATCATCATTTGAGATGATGTCCTCCTAGACGTTTCCGTCGACGGCCACACGCTGGCATATACTTGGTTTCGATCATGTGCTCGAATATGACTCGCGAAGCCAAACTCAGCCTTAAACACGCGGTCACAAGTAGCGCAGTAAAGTTGTCCTTGCGCATTGTAGGTGTAGTTCTAGGAAGGGTGGGATTTTCGGTGCTGTCTTTTGGCGTCTAGGTTTTCATAGTGAAAGACCAGAGTGTACTAAAATACGGCAGAAGCAAAACAAAAAGGTAAAAGGCAAGTTTTTGCTCGTAGCATTAAAAATATATTTTCTAGTTAAGCTCGTCTAGGCAAATGAATATCGGCCCAGATCATAAATGGTAGTAGCAGCTTGTCTTACGGCTAAAAGGAAAGCCGGTAGCAATGTTGTTTTATGGGCGATAGCCGGACTGGGAGCAGGTTACCGTAAGATACATCTGTTCGGTACATTTATGAACTAGAGTTACATTATGGGTTCAGAAGTGATAAAATAAAATTTGCAGCATTCATTTGTTTTTGGATGTAAAGTCAGACCAAAAAATTGCCCAAATGATGAAAGTCTGTTAAAATACAGAAGAAAATGATATTACTTCACCTATAACAACTCCAATGCCTCCATAGTTCAGCGATCTGGGAAAGTGTCGGTGATAGAAGGGCGGTTGTAAGATGCCAGCTGGGAACATGATCTGGTTTTTATTTCGACTGTAGTAGGCGTTGACTACAGCTGGTGCCGTGTTCCATAGCGTCTTGTTCACTGGTTGGCCGATGCTGAAAATTTTAACAAGCATTGATTGCAAGTTACTCAGAAATTCAAAATGAAAGTTTTACATACACCGTTGATTTATTCTTAAAATAGTGCTGGAGAAACTTATTTAGAACTCGCCAGAACGTCAAGCTACCAAGCTGCGAAACTGACATATTTTAACAATCAAGTTTGAACTATACGCTTCAGCGATAAAGTTGAAAATCAATTAAGAGAATTTGACAGATTGTAGTCGCTTGATGTGCTGGCGTCTGTACCTCCTTGTAAGCGGTAGTTGTATAATAGCTACATCAAACCAATTAAAACACGTCCCAGTAAATATAATTTACTACGTAGTTTTACCAGTATTCAGGTATATCTTTGATTACCTACCTGCGTTACTAGTTTACGGCCTCACTGCCTCACTGTCGCAATCTATTGCATAAACTAGTCCTATAATATCAAATAACACTTTTCCTAAGATTTCCAACTCACCGAGATTGCTCCATTTTCGTAAGATGTTGCAATATATTCAGTATGTTCTCAAAATACTTATCTGGGTGTATTTTAACTTCTTTATACCTATCGTCTAGTTCTTTTTTGTTTAGAATGAAGTCAGGGTATCCTATTCTGAGCATCATTGCGTCTACTTTATGAGCTGCAAGTTTCTTTGTTTTATCGTCTATCCAATCAGTCATATGTAGGAGCTCTCTAAAAGACTGCTGTATTTCCCTCGTCATGTATAGTGTGTCATTTTTGGACATTTCATCGAAATATTTTCTTACAAACATGGATCCTAATGCCATGCCCATATTAGAATTGACTTGCGATACACAATTCTTCCATCTTGGGGGTGCTTGTTCTCGGCCAAATAAGATGAAGTAGAATCTAAAAATTAATAATCAAGCTGGATCAACTTTTTTATCCCTAGCGAAAAAAATAAGACACCCTGTAACCCTGTTATTGGTTAAATCAAGTTCAAGAATAAGTGCATGAATGTACTCACTGTTGTTTAGCAGATTGAAATCTATCATCAAGGTTGTTGACCCGATGTCTCACAAATCTCCACAGTAGGTAATTTGCCAAAGTGCTGGGGTCAGTTTTATTTATCAATTGAACTAAATGCTGTCAATGAAACATCGTATAATGAGATGAGATTAAAACGGCGTCATTATGTATCACGTAAGCCTTTGTCTTTCAGATCTACATTTAGTAGATTTAGTTTACGATCTTCTTTGTGAAATAGTTACTTTTTCAGTTAATAATTTTCACCTAATGATACAAATCTCTCCAAAATCCTACTATACATTACATACCGTGGACAGCTTATATCGTTACATAGCTTTAATAAATCTAGCTTTAGGTATATAAAAAAAAAATCATACCCTAACATAGCAAAGAGCAAACAGTACAACAGTTTCATTAGAATGCACGGTCCTGTTCATCACCACACATAAGTACCGTCGCCACTTCACTTGAGGCACCAGCTCCTCTAGTTTGCGCAGTGGCATCCTTCTGTATAACTCCGATACATTCCTCCTGTCTTCCGGAGCTGAGGTAATCTTTGCTAACCTGGAATATTTGATGAGATTTTAACATAAACTATTGTATTCTACTATAAATGTTTGTGTTTCTTAAGCAGAAAATTTTATATAGAATGATGGTGAATCTTACTTTATCTCAAATTCAATCAGTTTATCGGCACTATCTCTTACATGATCTGAATCCCCTCCGAGTAATATCGCAATTTTCATCAAATAATTTTTATAGGCATCCAAATAAACTTTATTAGAATCTTGCAGGAAGTAATCCCTAGTTGGTAGCCCTGTAACATGTAGCACAAATTAAGACGTTTCATCCGATTTTCAAGTCGACGAATATTGCACCAAACCGTCACCAAAATGCTTACCTAAGCTCGTTTGGTCAAATTGAATAACAAATTCGTCTGAATTTTTAATATCAGGTCCAACCCATTCCGATATGAGAATATCGTTATTATATAATCTAAGCTTCGCCATCAATTCGAGCCAGTCAAATTTGGATCCATTCCAGTCAGGATTTAGTATTGGCCAACCACCGAGGAGGTCTAGTAAATCTATTAAGGGTTGATGCCCACGCTTTTGTAGGATCTCGTAGTTCATACAAGATTTGAATAGATATCTCGCTTTCATAGCAGCGTCGCCATGTGGAGATGGTGACCCAGGAGTTTTAGTTGGAGGTTTTCTAGGTTTTACAGTTGTTGGTTTTGGTGTTGGTTTTGGTGATGGTTTTTGTGTTGGATTTGGTGTTGGATTTGGTGTTGGCATTGGTGTAGGTACTGGTATTGGGATTGGTATCGGTATTGGTTTTGGTATTGGTTTTTGTGTTGGTTTTGGTGTGGGAAGTGTCAGTGACGGTGTAGTATCGTCTAAGTCAGTCGTAGTGTCTCTAACTTTTCTCCTTTTGTATCGTGCATTATATGACATCAAACTTCTTCCATAACGTATTTGTTTTGATTTTATAATAAACTTTCTTTTAAACACCTTCTTTTTAAGTTCTTCGACAGGTAGCTTAACGAGTCTTTTTACTCTTTCCTTTTTAAGTTTATGATTTTGTGACATGTAATTTCTGAATTTCGTTTTGATTTTTGAGATTGGTTTCATAACTTCCTTTGATTTTTTATCTAAATATCTACGAATCCGATTGACTATTTGCCTTTTTTCCACATCGCTGGTGCTATAGCGGAATTGGTCCGCTGAGGAGTTACTTGCAATTGTTTTTGAGTATCTCTCTATTGTATCCAAATATTCTGTACGATAAGGCACCTTTGCTTCCATATGTTGAAGCTTCATGTTAATTAGGAAATTATCTTCTAAATCTAAATTCGATCCTGGATACTTGCAGGGAACCTTATCCTTACTTTTAAACTCTAATAAATCTTTTAAGACTGTATCTAAATTTTCTCTAAGCATTTCGAAGGTATCGTATCTAAAAATAATATCAATATTATAATATATAATATTTTTATTGTGTCATAAAATATGCATACTATTGAATGACAAGCCATATGTAATATGATAACCAACCCTGCTTTATCTGCTGGTATCGGGTTGAGTGCAGCCCAGTTCCCACAGGCGTATTGATAAAAATCGTGACATGGATCTGCTTGAGCATCCATGTATTGCTTCATTATATTAGCTTGTGTAGTTCTGATCTGATTCCTGTCACCTTGTCCCTTCCAGAATGCATGGATACCTAAATACAAATCAAATTTTTGCTAGCTATGATAGTAGATACAGTCACTAGCAATAATATGTATCCACTTAGCAAAATGTAAAAGTGATTTCTTCGTGAATTTTACTTTGAGATGAGACCTATTTTGTAATAGTGAGGCTTCCTAAGTACTGTGCTTGTGAAAACTTTGAAAGTCAACGCAAGGGAAGAAAATCGACATTGAATTTTGCTAAGTGTATAAGCCGGTGACTGTACATTGTACAATCAGAAAATAGGTGAGAATCTTGACCCAGCCGTGGCACAGTTAAGGAATCTGAGCGATGTGAATCACGTTGTACAGGACGCAATCAAAGTACTAGGTATTGTACCTGCACGTTACCGTACGACTAACCTTGGTTCATTTTGGACAAGATTCAATTGGATAATTTGTGACTCAGCGTGCAAGGATTATCAATGTAATTTAGGTATTTGCCATACGATAGAACTATGTAGGGACAGGCGATGACAATTGTTTAATGATCTTAGAATCAAGCTAGGTTTCCATTCGGTAATTAAAGTGAAGTAATTTGCAATCGCAAGACTTTTCAGCTTTTGTTCTATTTTTTCAAATTGGTTTATCGCATGCCGTACTTATACTAAGAACGTACCTGCATAGGACTGCGATGGTTTGTATAAGTGGGCTGAGGAAATCATTTCTGCTTCTTCTAGTTCGGGCTGACCACGAACCTGTTCCACCACATCGTCTAATGGGCCGCGATCTACGTGCATCTCCGGACGAACTATGCTATTCAATCAATCCGTTATGTGAACAATTTGTATATGTAGACGCATACCACTTATCTTTTTAAGAACCACTGTTTATTGTTTGCCACTATTTCTATATTGCTAAACGTTTCCTATTTTTTTCTTAATATTTTTACTTTACAATTTTAACATGTTATCGTTATTGGCAGAATGCGAAGGGACCAAGAGAACCAATACGCACATATTGCTATAAATAAAAATTATCAAAAAGAGTATGGACCTTGTATGCTATTAAGCAAGATGTATCTCACAACCAAAAAAACTCTCCGCCGTGCTAATTAGAGTTATTAGCGAAAATTTTGGTTTCTTTATAAGCCCATCATATAATTGTCGACATCATGATCGTTAACTCACATTTTTTTAAAACAATTTTTTTAAATTTTCGTCGTAAATAATAAAAAGGACTTTTGATAAGACACAATATTGTCAACAAAAAGCAAACGTGGTTAGATATGTATGTTTAAAGACGTTCGGAAGACTTACCTTTCAATGCTATCTTCATCATCGTACTGATCACTAGAGTCTGCACTCTCGTATTCCTCTTCGGCTTCGCTTTCACTTTCATTGTCTTCATCATCATCTTCACTGCCTTCGTCCTTGCGTTTTCTATGAGGACTTTCATGACTAAAATCGAAAGAGTTGCCTTTTAAATTTAGAGCATTATTATTAAGTATATTTGTGTACTCAATTATAAAAGTAAAACAATTCAAATATCTTAAACAAAACTTTTAAGGATTTGATCTACGAAAACTTACTCGTAGTCTTGTGAAGTAAACGTAAAATGGCTCATGCGTTTCACCCTGGTCGGTGTTGCATGCTGCTTGTCCGAAGCACCCCATATCAAAATATCACTGGTCACATTACCCTCATAGATCTCTCGTTTGGATTTTGAATTAGAACGAGCAAGCACTATCTCTTCAGGCGGGAGGAACGACGTACGAAACCCTTGGAACACATCCCTTTCTTCAGGATCAACTCCTTCTAACCTGGTATAGATTTTTGGGATATTTTTAATAGTATATTGGTCAGAAGGATCGCCTAACGAGTCACCAGGTCTTTTTATAATGAAGTAGGCAACAGCGGCAAATCCTGCGAACGCTACTACGGAGAAGAATCTACAGAAATTGGCACTTTTCGCACGCGGTTTGATTGATACTGTTTGTGGTGGGATCCGCGTGTCCACGCGCGTCATGGCAGCTTCTAACTGACAGTGCAATGGCGGAGATTCGTAACTGGAACATCATACATAGCCATATGAACTGCGTAGTGGTCGTTGTAATCTTGACCCTGTTGTTGCAGCCGGCAAGTAAATTGCTTACAATCAACAACACAATTTATGTACATCAGCTATTTTTAGCATTCCCTTTACATTAAAGATTCATATTTTTATATTTAGCGTATGTACTGGCAGTTACATTAGAAATTAAATTAAAAATGAATCTGATGACAGTGTCAGACAAATTTTTAAGTCAAAGCTTATTATACTTAGTTGTTATTTTTTTATATTCCATAAAATTATGTTTGAACACAACAAGCCGTCGGGTATAACGTCTTTCGCGGACTTAACGAAACAAGTCCATTTAATCAACGATTTGATTTTAGCTGATATGACTTGCGGTATGTTTATACAACTCTCTGACGCGATGCACGGGGTACTTCAATACCTCACTACCCCGTGCAGGAAGCGAGGCCTGGATAGCTGGGCCAGCACTAGTGCGCGGCTGCGGATGATTTTGGATTCCCGCGGCCCCGCGCGCACGTGCGGGGAGACACCGGGGTGGTTTTAGCCGATAAGAGTCCGGCACACTCCTCCGCCTCTCCCCAGGCCAAGGAAAGTCCATGAGGATTTCCAACCGATAAAAAAAATATATAGAATATACAATACTTAACAGAGGATTTATCTTTTACCATGAATCATTCGTAAATCTGTCCATCACTCAATTTTATACCAATATGATGTAATGTATTAGCTCAATATAATCTGAATATTATGAAAGTCATGTGAGTTTGGTACGGGCTAATTCTCCCAGTCATTGTGTGAAAAGCAAAATTGAGCATGCCTAATACGTATTTTGTCAACATGTTAATAATGCCCGTTAGATAAGCTCAATAAAGATTAACTTATAAATGCACACAGCTGATAAGATTTCCTGTTTGTACACACGATAACTTCCGTAACCAAGAAAACTTTTAGCAATGATTCTCACTGGCAAAGAAATTAAGGAAGGAAAAGGGTTTTTCAAAGATGGAAAACAATAGCGTGAAACATTTATTTCCTTTACCGCAGAGGACGTAGATACAACCAAAGAGGCAGTCACGTTCAGCAAGCATCTTCTAGCCACCAAGTACTGGTTCGCGCGCATATCTTACGCTAACAAGAAGAGGTACTTGCTAGCGTTACTCCACGATGTGCGCAGTGCGTGGGCGCTCTCTCTGCTTCTCAAGTCCATGTGGAACTGCCGCCCTAAGGATGCTATTATGTCTACTAGCGAGTTAGTAATTACTATCCATAGTAATATTATAAAGCTGAAGTTTGTTTGTTCGTTTGTTTGTTTGAACGCGCTAATCTCAGGAACTACTGGTTCGATTTAAAACATTCTTTCAGTGTTAGATAGCCCATTTATCGAGGAAGGCTATAGGCTATATATCATCACGCTAAGACACACGGGAGCGGAGCAGTAACCAAAGATGCGGGTGAAACTGCTGGGGACCGCTAGTACTAAATATGAGTTTCATCATTTTGTTTGACAGTAAAATATTCTCGACATGCGTTGCAATGCCTATCTCAGGCCAATTAGGACCTTTGCGAGGTGTCAGAAGATACGCAGTGGCTCCTTAAGCTCTGCTATCATCAAAATCTATTACTAGACTCAAGAACCTAACAGAGAAAGAAAACTGTTCCAACTGCTTCGGCAATGGAAATCATCATCATCTCCCGAGCCTTTTTCCAACTATGTTGGGTTGGCTTCCAGTCTAACCGGTTTCGGCTGAGTACCAGTATTATACAAGGAGCGACTGCCTCTCTGACCTCCTCAACCCAGTTACCTAGGCAACCCAATACCCCTTGGTTAGACTGGCGTTAGACTTACTGGCTTCTGACTACCCGTAACGACTGCCAAGGATGTTCAATGACAGCCGGGACCTACAGTTTAACGTGCCATCCGAAACACAGTCAATGGAAATAACTTTCTTAATTATTATTTCTCAGACTGAACGTGTACTCTAGCTACGACCAGGTGCCGATGGACCACAACAGAACCGCCTTGCCTGTGCACACGTTAGCGCAAGTCATGAAGAACGACCGCTTATGGTTTCTTTCTCTTGATCCAGTAAGATATTAAATGTGTCTCTATCGTAAAATTGTGCGCCTAGAATAGTCAAGGTCACTTTGTAACCGCTTTTGTTCTTTTTTTTTCTAAAATAATCGACCCCGGTAAATATCACCTATTGGTTACTATAGCAACGGGGTTCTTTTACCAATCATTTATGAGTATATAGGCTATGTTATTATATATTGTTTGGGTATGGAAAGTAGTTCCCTCAAGACACGGGAACTCCCTTCTATTACATAATGAAGATCATAATTTTTAAACGATACCAGTTCCATTCCTCGCTCTCTCCACGCTTCTTTCAGGAGTCGCAAGCACTGGTTTTATCAGAATTGCTGACGGTAGCGGGAGGGCCAGCCATGTGGGAGGTGCTGCGCCTCGCTCGCCGGCTGTTTGAACGAAACCGAGAACAGATGCTGAAGAGTATCCAGGAGTGCATCGTCGTCAACGATCCTCTGACGCAGGTGCAGTTGGTGGACTTAAATATACCTCCCTATAAGCGCAATGATAATGTTAGGATTTAGATTAAACTCAGTACATTGTCACGCGGGAGCAAAGCGTCCACATCACACAGGGAAGAAACATTCATAATTTATTTTTAAGGTGTTATTATGCAAATCATAAGGTATAAAAGGTTGTCTGGAAGGAATTGCTTTTTAGGGATAAGAACGCCAACTTTATGTACCTTACTTTGCTTTGTTTGTATCCTTTATTGGTAGTATTATTTTTTTATTACACAAGAAAATAGGCTGTAGTTACTTCAGTTTTGTCTACAACTTAATTTAGCTTTGTGTTGCTGCGCCCGATCAGGGTATCATGTATGTACCTTTACATTTTACAACACCTATGTATACTCATGATCGCAATAAATATTTGAATTTATATCGTTGTAGAAATCCAAAGGCGATCAAGCACAAAGCCGCGACGCCGTTTCGCCTGACTCTACACAAACCGGACCGCCGTCAGAGGCACAGAAAGCAGTAAGTTTTCAATATCAGGTCCTCGCGAAAATTTTTCTTCTTAACACACCCATTCACTACTAAACAGTATTATTATGATTTTTATGTAGAGTGCATTGGCCTTATTTATTTGGGAAAAACAGGAATAATTATGGTTGTATTAACTGAAGCATTTAAAAGACTTATACTATTAACTTGTTTCAGTTGGACGCAAACTTGGCAACATGGAATGCGACAATAAAGGGCATGCGCGATAGTCTGAAACTGGAAGAAATGGAGATGACTTTCAACGATGGATCCAAGAGAAAGATTTGGAAGGTCAACAGAACTAAGCCTGAAGTCGTCGAAACTGTGGATTTTGTTAGTACTTACTCTGGATAAAGATTTCTCAAAGTGACTATCGCTGAGTAGAGACTTTGATAGCTATTTTTTATCCACATTTTCGATATGAGAGAATTTTAATATAAAAATTCTCTATCCAAGAACTAGGTGCTAAAACGTATTAGCCAAATGTTGAACACGTGATCGATCTTCGACATATTCTTCGATGAATTGTAAAATCTAGATTGATCTTATGTGTACAGATACAACTGCTACCATCTGCTGTTGGCAAGAAGATTCTTTCGTACCTACCTCGTGCACAGCTAGGCGACTATGCAAGGGTGAACAAATACTGGGTATATTTAGTTGATGAGTTCCGTTCCGAGCTGGCTGCTAGAGCGAAAATCAACTTAGACTTTGAAAGATTTCACGTAAGTAACAGAGTAAATTTTCTTCGCACAGGCGACTAAAAAAGAAACTAACATTCTACCTACCTAATATTATATTAACAAAGATGCATAAACAATTGGTTTTAAGCCTTTCTAAAGCTAGCTTTTAGAGAGAGACGGATGTCACAGTATAAAAATGTAAGGACTGGCTTGTCGTCAAGGAAAATATATGGTACTGTATTATTTTTGCACGAGGCACGCCTCTAACGCCTGTGTCTGGTAGCTTTAAGTTAACTATAATCAGCTTTCCGCTCTTTATCGTAATTATTTTGTATAACGTTGTAACTAGATGCGTAACATTACAGGAATTGCTACTTCGTCACGACACGAGCTTGGAACTGTTTATCCCGCCAAACGAACAAGTGAACCCGCCAAGCTCACAGGGTGTCAGCATGGCTCACTCCAACAAGGGCCGACAGCCAATGCAGCCCAGCATGAAAGCCAGTGAAAAGTCCGGCGGAGCCTTCTCGTTGAGGCTTTTCCTATCAGAAAAGCTGAACAAACCCATGATCGTACACTTATGCTCTTTTATTTTTATAGCTTAGTTTTGGCTGAACGATAATTGACAACTCTCGGCACTATGGTTCAAAATTTTTCCGTAATACTAATTTAGTTTTGGCACTGTCCTGCAGATGTTTGGACCTGTCAATTTTTTTAAATCAAGAAGTTTATTTTATTTTTATTTAGATTCAGAAACCGATACGGAACATGCGAGACCTAACAGAGAGGCTGGAGAGGCGCGGGGCTGCAGATGAGAACATTTGGAAATGGTGCGACTGTATCCTAGCACATGCCAAGAGAATAAAGAAAGTTAGAGAAGTAAGTCTGTATAAAATAACAAGAGATTAAGGGCCAGTTTCACAGGTTACGGATAGCCATTATCTACCAGATAAATTAAAAAATGGACCAGAATTTGTATGAAGTTATCTGCCAGATAAATTATCTGGAACTTGTCAGCAACCGGTGAAACAGGCCCTAAGGTTCAATTCACTGATAGTAGCTTCGTTCAAAAAAGGAGGTTCTCATATATGATTTTTTGTATGTTGCGCATTTCCCAAAATGTACCAATTGATTTGAAAAAAATGTTTTGTTGAGTAGGTTTAACTTTTGTTTCAGAAAACAAGAGAAGAAAATGGTGTGTTATCGTTGGGTGACGTGCACTTCCCATGTCCTCTCATGAAAGTCAGTGTGGAAATTCCTCTTATTCCACCTCTGTATAAAGATCCGATCATGAGGTGAGGATACTAACATGGACCAATTTTATTGATAAGCAGCTATTTTAATGTTGACGACAAAATAAACCGTTAGTGGCTTACATATTTTCGAACAGGTCTTAGTCTAAAATTGTAGGTAAGAATGAGAATGGCTGAAAATTTGTAAATTACAAAACTTCTAGACTGCCTTCTAGATTGCGAACTATCGATACGAAATAAATCCATAAGCTTTTATAACAAACAGCAATAACATTTTTGAAAACCCACTAATACAAGACTTTTCGCTTCTTATAGCACGTCCGCTAAACCAAAGAGAATGATGTCGGATTGCCATTTCGTGCATGTCCCAAAGGAAGTTGTGAAGAGATACAGCCTGTGGACTCGAGATCTTTCGACTTTATATCGTGTTTTCAAAATACCATCTTATTTGAACCCCGAGCCGTCACCTTTGGGAGCTCAAGGTGAACATTATTATTAGTACAAGTACTATGATACCTTGAAATAACTAACCATGGACCCTATTTTATAAAGGTTTCTGTACTTACTTGAAAAATAAATCTGTATAGATATTATTGAAATCATTTTACTGTCAACCCATTCCTACATCCATTCTGGGAAGCTGATTGTGGTGATCAAATATTCTGAAGATAAACTAACGCTGTCAAAATGGAATATGGATATAAGAATTTTATGACCATTGGTAGGCAGATATCGGTCTATTCCCATGGCACTTATAGGTACCTGATTTATAGGAGCGATCCCGTTTCTAAGGTACATATTGTTATGGCTACTTAATATATGCCGGCGGTGACGCAGCCGGCTTTATGCCGAGGGACTATGCTCCTTTGTGTGGCGGCTGGGCTTGTCCGGCGGTGGCTTCTTGTAGTTCAGCCTAGGAGGCCGTGTACTGCTTAACCGGACTTTCCTGTGAAAACCTGAACATTGAATTTAGTCCTCTAGCCAGGGAGGCGGGGGACTAGTCTCCTAGGCCCCCGCCCCCTCCGGCGAGGTCAGAGTGCCACTGGGTATTTTTAGTGGGTATACCGGGAACGACTTTACCGGGGAGTCCCACATACCCCTGTCCCGTCCCTCGACGGGAACGGGATGCGTACTCTCAAAAAACTTGTTCATTGCTTTGCTCATAGCATGTTTCGGTTGTGATCTGAGGTTGTGATACTATTATTGCCAGTAATTCCTAAAGTAATTGAAAAAGAATTTTATTTGATATGACAACACTGCAATATGTGTCATGACGAGGAATGAATGGAATTAGTCCGTACGTCAAAAACAAAATAAGCAAATGTCAAAAGCTGACAAACATATTTTTCTAGAAAAAAAATAATCACAATAATTTCAATCGTGTGCGAATCTAACAGTTGCGTAAACTATCTACATTTTCGCCTGAGTTAAATAATGATATATGTGACAATATTGACGTAAAACAAGTGAGAATATAGCAGGGAAAATGAGTAAACACACGTATACCACGGCGAACCTTACCGATAAAGAACTCAAGGAGCAAGGCAACAGATTGTTTAGTCTGAGACGATTTGAGGATGCTATGAACTGTTACACAAAGGCTATTGTGAGTATTCAGCACTTTTTCCAAACTATTAACTTTCCCTCATTATGAATTTCTTTACACCAAGCAGGGAAACAAAGATAATCCTTCTTTGTTTTTGAGACCTCAGTTCTATTTACCATAAACTTCTTTTTTTTATTTTTTACTGACCAAGGAATACCCATAAATTAAGTATTCAAATAAGGTTGCAATGTAATGTTCATAAAAACGATTTGTAAAAACAAACTTTCTATCATAATGACCTTCTGATCAATAAGTAAGAAATAAGAGAATTTTCAATTAATAAAAATACAATAAGCTTTTAAAATGATACTCTAATGTTGTACAAAACATGTCCTGAATTTATTTAACTGTTTTATCATTGTGTCCATAGACTGTGAGATGGCGAAGTTTGTAGTCTGATTCACAAGACAAACTTGAGCTCATGATCATATCATATCTGCTCAATTTCCTTTTGTTTCTAATTCCTTTGAAATGTAACATGTATGTCATAGGCTAATGCTAATGTTTATAAATTGTTAGAGTTTATAGATATTTTAGAGTTTATAGTTGTATATTTTCCTCATATTCAAGCATTGGTACATTTGGAGCCATTTAATTATCTGATATAAAAGTTAATTTATTGAATTCTCCTTCAATAATGTTCTAGAAATGATGTCTATGTCTATAGAAATTACTAGAATAGGCCATGAAAAATAACCAAAGATATTGAAATGTCTAGCCCAATTAAATGAGGACCTTGAAAACTACAGGCTTAGAGACAATGTTTTATTGATTTTGCATTAGTTTGTCTACTTGCCTGCTTGGTTCTAGCTAAAAATATTTTATATTAAATCTACTTTTGAAATTTCATACCAAAGAGTTTTATTTTGTGTCTCAGTTTTCCATAGCTGAGATTTATGTTTAAGGGTTTTTTCCCCTATTTATATTTTGAATACAAAAATGTTTAGGTAACTACTTAAATGATTTTTTAAATAACAAGTTTGAATATTACTTTAGATAAAAAATCCATCAGTAGCGACATATTTCACAAACCGTGCACTATGTCACCTCAAAATGAAGCGTTGGGAGGCAACATGCCAGGACTGTCGCAGAGCATTGGATATAGACAACAATCACGTAAAGGGCCATTTCTTCCTGGGCCAGGCTTTGGTGGAATTGGACTGCTATGATGAAGCTATAAAGCATCTGCATCGGGGTATGTTGTTATTTTGATTATCATGTATTTAAAGGCAAAATATGTTCCGAGTTTGTCAAATTTACTGCCATGCAATGCATTACTTGCATTCCCTCCGGTGATCAATAGGAACTTCTTCCCGTATATGGATAAAAAGTAGCCCATATCACCCAGGGATAGTTTAGCTGCCCAAAAGGGTTTTGTAAAAAGAATTCTACCTATTGGTTCAGTAGTTTCAGAACATGTTTGCTCTTATCTCCCATTATGCTCCCACTAAGCAAACAAACAGATCATTAACCATTATTAAATTAGTATTAAATAAATAAAGATAGAAATATTCACTTTTCCGTATTGCGTATCTGCTTTATGACCAGTAATGACCAATTAAGTGATTGTTTAATTAGACTTTACATACAAATTAGTTAAAATGTATTTATTTGATGATTCTCTACAGTGCAGCAATAAAAAAAATAGGGCTTGTTATTATAGGTTATAAAACTCATAAACTCAAAATCATTTATTCAAACTTGGCTGTAAAACAGCATTTTTTGAACGTCAAATATTACAAAAGACAGCCCCAAAAACACCCACCCTTCACCACTTCCTATGTGTTTTTGCTGGGAAGAAGAAGTGGTAATATATACATAGTTTAATAATCATAGTTCCTACAACAGTAAGTGAGACTAAACAAAAAAAAAATGTTTTCATTCTCATTACAAAATCGATCAGAAATGTAAACCATAAATAAAAGAAATATGAAAAGAAAAAAGAAGACAGAACTTTTTGTATGTGAGTTAAACCCGCACTTGCCTGGCTTTGTGTATTAATTATTTCTAATATATTTCTTGATGAAACCTATTTCAGATCTATTTTCAGGTAACAGTCAATAGGATTCAGTTCACATGTATCAAATCCAATTATTATAATTTTAATATGTAGTTGTAGTTCAAGGTGACATTAGACTCGGCCCGTCTAAACATATTTTAGTCTTCTGAAATATTTAATTTGATTAGGTACCACTTCCTATGTGTTTTGTTGGTTAGAATTGGCGCAACAGATTAGTTACTGTAGCCACCAAATTTTATTAGCCTGTACTGTCCCACTGCTGGGCAAAGGCCTCCCCCATATCTTTCCAGTTATCTCTATCGCAAGCTTTATGTGGCCAGTCCTCAAGGAACCGGTCCAAATCGTCTCTCCAGTGCTTCCTCGATCTTCCTCTCGACCTAGCCAGGCCTCCGTCACTCCATGTACTTGCGCGCTATAAGTGCCTACCGCCCAGCCGAGCGGTCTCGGTCCGCCGGCGGAGCGAATTCAGTGCGGGTTTCGCAAGCGAAGCGCGCGCACGTCGTTCAATTTTTAACCGATTTCTAACAGTGCTGTTCGTTCGTACGCGTATTACGATGCCGTGTGGGGCCTTATGTGCTGTAGATGGGTGTAAATCGAGCAAAAGAAGGGATAAACACCTAACATTTTTCCATTTATTTTACCTACACACTGATGTATATAATTATGTTTTATCTAGGTTTTTTCTACAGTCAGCACCAATATATAAAACAAAACAAACTTACAAATATAATAAAAAAAAACTTTAAAAAAAGAGAACCGACTTCAAAACACTAAACCGTAAGAAATAATTTATTTTTTGATGTCGGTGCTTTTTCGATTCGTAATTACCAGCTGTTAGCACCAACATAATTACCAGCTGTTAGCACCAACATAAAAAAAATCAAATTATTTCTTACGGCCTTATTTGAAGTCGGTTCTCTTTTTTTAAGGCTTCTTTTTTTCATTTCTAGTGAACATCTCCGAAGATCATCATCAAACTAAGAAGTATTATACTTATTTTAAAACGTTCTCCTAAATGTAACAAATCCTTTTCTGAAAACCGCATCGATATCGGCTAGCCAAACGCGAGATTATCGCGCACAAACATACATACCTACAAACCATACAAGACAAACTTCTCAGTTTGGCCTGTACCTATGTCTGATCACCTCCTTTTTTTTAAGATGGTTAAATATTTTAACATAGATAAAAAGTTATGTTAATTTAATTTTACCGAAGAGGCAGCCCTGCGATTACTGTGGAATCGCGCGGTGCGAAGCAATCACTGCTGTACGCTTGAGCATTTAGGCGCATTTTAGCATACAGTGGTTGTTGACGCGAAGGAGTAGGCAATTATCGTAGTAGGTATTGGAAATTTTCTACTGAGTGAAGTATCTGTTACGTAGTAACTATTCAGTAATCTGTGACCTAGCCCACTTATAAGGGTGCATTCGACAGATGTGACCCGCCCAATCCCACTTCAAGTTTGCAGACTTACTGCCCACATCGATTATGCCCGTCTTAGACCGTACAGTACAGGCTAATCAAAAAAATAAAAAGACGCCGTATGTTCAAATGTGATACAATTTTTGATGCAGCGATCCTGTTTATAATTTACGTATGTAACAATTAGGACTTCATTTTTTTTTTTTGCCTACATTCATTTCTTTAATTAACATGTCTGTTTCATATTATATTGATAGGTTAGATTATTTTACGGTGAATTTTAAAATAACTGTGTATTTTTCGATGTCAATTTTTACTTAATTTGGAGTCAAGGTAACCTCAATATTGGTGTAATTTTTATCGCTATTTAATTCTGATTCTAGTTTGAGGTACTGGATTTTTTTATTTTATGCAACACAATCAAAATTAGTTTTTGGCAAACATTCAAGAAAGATGCATGATTCAAAAGTCGGTAGTTCTAAAATAAAGCTGTAGACTGTCTACTACAATAATTTTAAGTTTGTGAATCATACAATTTTATTTTAAAACTAGCTGTCCCCAGCGGTTTCACCCGCATCTTTGGTTATTGTTCCGCTCCCGTGTGTCTTAGCGTGATGGTATATAGCCTATAGCCTTCCTCGATAAATGGGCTATCTAACACTGAAAGAATTTTTCAAATCGAACCAGTAGTTTCGGAGATTAGCGCGTTCAAACAAACAAACAAACAAACTCTTCAGCTTTATAATATTAGTATAGATAATTTTATGTAACAGCCGGTTGAGTAGGTCAAGAAATCTGCTACCGGATTACACATGGATACGACACTAAGGGGCCTGTTCCACCACCTACGAATAAGTTCCAGTTACTTTATTTGGTAGATAATTCCATAAAAAAATCTGTGAAATTTTAGAATTTATTAGGTAGATTGTAGCTATTCTGGCATTGTGAAACAGGCCCTAATATAATAAGAGTCTTACACACTCTTCCAGCTTAACCAGGGTGTGAGAAAAGTCTAGAAAATTATATGAATGCAATTAATGTTTTCAGCAAATGATTTGGCGCGCGAACAGAAGTTGAACTTCGGGGATGACATTGCAGCACAAATCCGCATAGCCAGGAAAAAACGATGGAATGTCCAGGAGGAAAAGAGAATATCGCAGGAGATTGAACTGCAGTCTTATTTGAATAGGTACTTAAATATTAGTTTAACCCAAATTTAGAGTTCGTGACTTTCCCGCTAAGGGTGCAGCTGGAGGGAATATCGGACTTACTGACCTAAAACCCACTATGTTCCTTCCGGAGGTCCCTGTGTGCCAAGGCCGTGGTAACTCTTGCGAACAAGCCGCAGCCACGGCAGAATTCATACCCAGTTTCCAGAGATTTCGTTCACGTCCCTAAAGAGCTAAATATTTCAAACATTTAATAAATGTATGCCTACAAAAAGTTGGTGAAAGCTTCTTCAGGGTCCTACTTGTATGTTACTTGTTCTTGTGTAAACAGACCAATCAAACATTCACTTATGTGTTTGCAATTACGATATCGGGAAATTTTAAAATGACCCAAAATCATTTAGAAGTCCAAGGCTACCAGTTTTCGGCTCTGTTATATATTAATTATTTATGCGAGATTCATAATAAACTATTGAAATGGTTTCTATAGAATATGAACAACAATAAACATCTTTTATTAGCCTATTATACATTCAAAATTTTACTAATGATGCAGAGAACAAGTCAAAACACTAACGAAGTGGAAAACACGAATTACTAGCAATGACTAAAATAAAACAGATGCTTCTCATTCGTTTGTTTCGCTGCATCGGTGACCGTAGTAAAGGCCCATTTAGATGGAGAGAGTTTCTCGCATGTTTTGGTACGAAAATGTATCGCAAGCAATAATCGCTAAACATAATCGTAACAAAATGCTTTCAAGTATGAACTAAAATGCCGCCAATAATATTTCATCGCATATAATATATTGCTTGGCGATTTGTCTAGGTATATTTGTTTACGCAGCGAAATTATAGTAAGAATTTTCTCGCGAGAATCTCGACAAACACGATCTTGTATGACATTTTTTCAAGCTCATACAAGTATCGCACAAATATCGTTTTGAATGTTAGATTTGCAATTCGAGTTTAGCGAAATGACACGCCTCTTGTCGCTTGTCGCAAGTATACAGGCAAGAAGAGTGTATGTTAAAACGAAGGAAATATTTTATATTCCTTCAATTTTCGTATTTCGAGACTAGAAACTCTCCCCGTTTAAAAAGCCCTTTAATGCCGATACTGATATTGGTGAACAGATCGTTTTGTGTCATCAAATCAGATAGACACAGTTCCGCGCACACCACGGTTTGATGCTCAAGGTGGTTGCTGGCCTAAGATTGTGTACTTGTTAAAGGACGCTACCTACCTGAAATCTTCAATGGCAGAAGTTTAAATTTGATTATTATTTACTTGCCTGCATTGATTTTTAATAGTCTTCATGTGCCAGGATCCCGGTAACGGCCTCTGATCTGTAAAATTAATAATAGGGATGCGGACTAGGTCATAAATAAAATATTTTATCATATTCATTTTGTAAAGCATCTTAAAATAATGTCAGTTTAATTTATCGTTTTGAATCGAAAACTGTTTTTATTTTTTTATTGATAATTTAATCGAAATAAGTATACGGCTTGATGCGAAAAATCTGTGACGTCATATGTGGTGTTTTCAAAATTCATAGAAAGTAACCGTTTTTGACAGTTCTAAAAAAGTATTAAATTAGACTAGTTGTCCGCATCCCTATTCTCTTGTAGCATTAATATATATATTTTTTTGTATTTCCAGGTTAATAAATGAAGATATGCAACGTAGAATAGAGGCATTGAAACTAGATGTAAGCAATAAAGACGATGTTAATAGTAAAGCATCTAAAATTGAGGACGAATGTGTGAGTATATGTAAATGTGGAATATTTTTTGTGTTTCGAGCCTATTTGCAATCCAGGGCTAACAATAGTTGCACTTACCTTAAACACGCGTGCATCAATTTATTTTGGTCCTTAACTTAGTAAATAAATTGGGAATATAAAATAACCGAGGGGATATTATATCCAAAATGAGTTATATTATACATAGCTGAATTCGCAGTTTCTTTCTTTCTCTATAATCTCGATATCTTTGTCCCAAATGCTTAGTACACACGGCTACACATGAAGCGATACAAAACTAGTATAAGCTGACCGTTCAATTAGTAGAAAGACCAATAAAAGCGAGTCCAAGACAAATTGGTTTTGCATAGCTTGATATGTAGCCCTGCGTACATAAAACGCAGACTTAACGTTAGTCTATGGAGAGAAATAAATATACAATAAAATCTTGAAATTTTTTCCCCATAATAAAATCTTGAAAATTGCGCTCCTGAAAATCTTGGTTTTAAGATTATATTTGAGAATCAGAAAGGTGTATTTAACATAAATAAATACTCTTAAATATTTATAAAATTACCTATGTATTATGTTATTTCATACAATTTTTTATTGTTTTCAGAATAACTACAGAAGCGAACTAAACATATTATTTTCTAAAATGGACGAAAGAAGAAGGGTCAGTACTATTTTCAACATTTGACTTGTAGAAACTGTTTAAAATATTAACTATGGTTTTTTTTATGTACAGAAACGTGATGTACCGGACTATTTGTGCGGCAAGATAAGCTTCGAAATACTGAATGAGCCGGTGATCACCCCTAGCGGCATTACCTATGAAAAGAAGGACATCGAAGAACATTTGGAGGTAAAATTTTTATTTAGTTGCCAGTACTTATTTTGTATTCGTTATCGCGTTTTTGACGAAAATGAAGGGCCGTTTTTTTTACAAGTAACACTTTCACCTTCTTTGTATCTGCCACGCTTTATGTATGCGTCGTTCTTTTTATCTCGAAAATGTCGATTAAAACTTATATAATATGCTTGAAAATTCTGCTATCGATATGTAGGATTTTGTTGCAACTTTTCTACAGACGCCAGTACATCAAGCTCAAACGATCAATCTCTCAAATGACCTCAATGGATTTTCAACTTTATCTCTGAAGCATATGGCTCAAAGTTGATTGGGAAAATTTGATAGTCTCGGGTAGCTTTACGTGCTGCGTCTGTAGAATATCTCTCAGTTAAAAGCATCAAGTCCAGTTTTTAGGGTACCTAATAATGCAGAAAATAAAAGATTTCCATCGACCAAAATAATCTGAAAATTTGATTTTTTTTTTCTTTCTTCCATAGCGTGTTGGGCACTTCGACCCGGTGACCCGCGTGAAGTTGACAGCGGATCAACTGATCCCTAACTTCACGATGAAGGAAGTTGTGGACGCCTTTCTACAGGACAACGAATGGGCTCTAGATTATTGAGCTGATATCGATCGTCCCATAGGTAGTGTTTGTGATGTGATGTAGTTATACCCCGAAAATTACAAAAAAAAAACATAACGGTGGGTCAAAGCAGGCGAAAATATGGTCGTAGACCCGTTCTACAATAAATTAATAATCAATAAGTGTCACAAATGAAACAAGTATATCATTATAATACATAAATTACAAAGAAAATTGTATTAAGTATATGTACTTCATGATATAAAGATTTGATTTAAATGTGGGAAATATTCTCTACATTTATATAGGGTGACTGGTAATTAGTGACCGATATTTAAACACGTGATTGTACTCATGATTACAAACAACTTTCCCGAAGAAACTTTTTTTTTATCATTATAGCAAAATTACTGACAACGCGGGCGCGGGGCCTTGCCGCTAACAGCTGACCGGGCGACGGCGCGCGCAAAATTTGAATTTTGCTGTAATGATAAAAAAAATAACAAAAAAGTTTCTTCGGGAAAGTTGTTTGTAATCATGATTACAATCACGTGTTTAAATATCGGTTACTAATTACCAGTCACCCTATATAGTAGATATTATTGAGTTCAGCTTCGCATTTTTGGCTGATATCTGAAGACGGCTATTCAGATCTATAGGCTATAGAAATATGCCAAAATTAAAAGAATTGAAAATCCAAGACAATTTAAGTATTTATGATATACTTACTGAATTTTACTCCTAATAAAACTTGACCCGCCCTCATTTCAAACAAGATAACATATCGGGGTATTACTGCAATGACTGTGTCCTATTTTATTCATGTGTATGTTTTACGTTTAGTTCGTTCGTTTCCGGACTCGAAAGGAGTTTAATATCGCGAACTCTTGACAAGAAGTCCGGACTAGGGTAATCTATAATAACGTAGGCAATTGAAACATTAAACCTCAACTTTGAAAAGTTAAATGGTGATTTTATTTTGCTTTCGTAATTTGAGTCTTATTTCTAGGTAGTAAATATTATATTCGCGATGTGGGGCAATACCTGTACCCATAATTCTGGTAATGTACGTGGTATTTATTATTATTTCATATATAATTTCTGCTTAAATACAGTTAGAGGGAGACGCGTTCGCGAAGTTTGGATTTTAGTAGATATGTCCCACACAGATACAAAAACAAATGGGTCTACTTCGTAAATTAAGTACTCTTTGCGATTCGAACTAAAATAACCATTCACGTGACAACCGTTCTAAATCAGAAACAATACATTAATTATTAAAAAAATATGTGTTGTATGTATGTTCCTCACAAATGTAAAAATAAATATAAAAAGTACGAGCTTGCTAACAGTACGCATAGATAGATTATCTTCTATGAAAATTTTAGAATGTATCTAGTTTTCTCTGACTATATTTTTATTTCTTAATTAATTAGCTCAGGAAAAAATCTACATTTCAAACTTATATTATTTATGCATAAATAAAATAAAGAATTAAATTAAATTATACTTGTAAGGGTGTTACCATACTAAAAGATCGACTGTCGATAGATGCCGTGTATCGATACTATAATGGAATGCTCGACGTCGATCGATAATTTTCACCGTACTGATAGCGTCGACCAATCTTTTGTACTATCGATTGACGGTCGATATATGTCTAGTAACACCCTAACAATGTCTAACAAACACATCCCTATCTATTATTTATGTTAGAAGTCTATAACAGCCTGTATTAATATTTTATACCTTCACCAATACAGCCAATGTGCACAATACTGTTACTCTTGCCTTCTATGTAATAGAGAATATAATACAAAGTAATTTAAGATATTCTGACGTGTAGATAGACAAATAGCGATAAACTTCGCATCTCAAATAAATTAAGAAGCCAAACGCTGATTCATCATAATTTATGCTATATAAAAAGAGCTGACGATAAAGTCGACAGATTTGTAAATTTTAGTACCTTTTTTTTCGTGGGTAATCATCAAATGCACAGAACTGCACCCGCTGTTGGTGCAGCTGGAGGGAGTGTGAGGCTCTTCCTGACTAAAACCGACTAGTTCCTTGTTTCAAGGTAACTCTTGCAAACATTTCTTGCACTACTTCCTAGGCGAGCAAACAATTTTGTTTATACTTTTCAGCATTGACGTAGATTGCATTACTGTCGTGAATAGTCGACTATGAATGTTGAAATGTTACCATTTTGTTACAAAAATTATCGTTTATCGTATACCTTAAATTCGCAGTCCTTTTTCATGCTAACATGCTCCTAGAATGGATCCTCCTATGTAGATGAAACTGAAAAAAAAGTTGGCCCATGATCAGTTAGTCTTTATACAAAACTGCCAAGGTTGTACTGCTACTACATTAGCCATTTCAATACCACAAAAGCCCTTGAAATACCATACAAATCTAACTAAATAAAGAAATACAAATGTGTTTATTTTGATGTTTTTATTATAAAGCTGCTGCTGAAGCGATTTCATATCATTTTACGAAGTATCATCTGGTTTTTTTGTGAGAGACCTCAGAATTAAAAATGCTTTTGTGTTTATCTGTGCTTTAACAGTAATATGAGAATAATGTTAAGTATTTTCAAATGAATGTGTACCCGTGTGTACCCATCTACATATTTTAAAAATATGCCTAACCTACTGACTGTTTAGAAGCATAAATTCAAAATGGGTTCAAGCAAAACGGTTTTTTTATACACCCTATGCTGTATCTCTTTTCGGTTTTTTGTTTTTAAAAAGAAAAGTTCAGTATAATATTGTGTGCGATTTATGCCTTATTTTATTACAAAAATAAGTATTTTTGTTCTTCATTTTACATTATGGGCCCGCATTTCTTGCTTATCTATGAACATTGAATTTGAATTTAAATTAAGAATATAAAACATTATTCATTAATAATTGTTTTAATTGTGATAAAAATATGTTCTATTTGGATAATGTTACATCGATTTGGTATCTAATCGATTTGTATGCTGTCGAATCGATGTACGCTATTCGATTGTATTTCTTAAGTTTATGGTGTGTATGATTTGGTAAAATAGTAAGTATGTATAATGTAGACGTTTTTTTTAATTAAATCACGGAATTCGATAATTTTTTTAAAAATAATGTTGTTTGCACAATTTCAGCCACTATCACAGAACAGTAAATAATGTTATAATCATCTATTTTAACTTCAAATAATTTATGTTTGGTACGAGTAGTATCTACCTATAATTTTATGTATAATAATATATATAAGAACGATACCAATGCTGTTCTGTCGCCCATGTACAGACGCCAGCACATCAACTTGCCTCAATCTCTCAAATTTCTTTAAAAGATTTTCAACCTTATTACGATACGGGAAGGTTAATATTCGATTGGTAATATTTTACAGATTCGGGTAGATTGACCTGCTGGCGTCCGTACTATGGGCGACAGAACAGCAATCCGTTACGCGCGCCATTTTGTCATTTCTATCATGTCTCGATAATTTTCTAAACTTACCTATTTAATTCTACTATTTGGGACCGTATTACTCATCAGTATTATTGTTCTGATGGGAGAGAAAGATAGAGATATATAGGAAATATAGTACTGTCTCTTTTTCTAATTGAAAAAAGATCACGTCATTAAAGAGTTAGAATATGGCTTTTATTATTTGACCTATGTGGGAAAGAGACGGAGCTATACATGACATATAGCAGCATCTTTTTTTCCCACTGATATGAGGAATTATTTTGGATGTGGTAATACAGCCCCTCGTGTTATTTTAAAGCTGGTTCATACTAAATGAAGTTCATGGGTTTAGTGTGTAGCTTGTACATTACAGATTTTTTGCGCGTTAATAAAACTTTGTTTAGTATTAACTAGATATTAGTTAGGTATTATATCTTATTTATAACTAAGAAAAACGTTTATGTGACAAGGTATTGCTAAAGCTAGACATATTCACATGTATGTCATAAATTGACACTTATTACGTTTAAGTAAATGTTATTTTGTATCTGTGGCGTTTTATTTATTCAAACCTCGAACTAATCTTATAAGCTACTGCATAGCTCTCCTACTTCTTTAAGCTGTGCCCTACCGGGTTCATATTGTTTCTTCTATATTATAAAATGTACCATCTGTATTACATATGGAAAGCTAATAAAGAATTGAGTATTGAGTAATTTCAAGCAGAATTCAGATCAGTGAATCAGCAGATCTCATTATTATGGGATCATCAATGTCAGGTTTTTTTCGTACGTACAGACGGTAGGTCAACCTGACCGAATCTGTCAAATTTTACCAATCGAATATTTACCTTCCAGTATTGCGATAAGGCTGAAAATCTAATAAAGAAATTTAACAAAGTAGTAGCTTGCTGTAATGTCTGTACTCACGACATATTGGAGTTAGTTCTTCTTTTTTTATGGTTCATTCTATTAAAATAAATTATCATCACTACATAGTACAAAATAAAGTCGCTTACCTGTTTGTCTGTAACGATTCTACGATTATAAATTAGTAAACAAATCTTTTATAAACACCTAATTAAAAAAAAAAAACAAACGCACCCCACAACTTCCCTCGCTTATGCAAAAAGGTTGCACCACAACCAGCGCGATAAGCATTAGACGATAGAAGGCAACCTGTTACCCCTCAATTGTTTATTAACGGCACACGTCACGGCCTACCTGTTGCTTCGTTAATGCACCGCACGAAATGTTCACACCGGAGCTCTGAGTTCCGTACGTTGAAAGGGTTAAATGATGATGACTGAAATGTGGTTGAAATGTTTCTTTTGGGCTGTGGAGACAGTCTTTTGTTTTATTGCGCTTGTTTTTAACCTTTTGACCGCTACGGTCACGTAGTCACGTACCTATAGACGACAAACCACTGACACGACTACCTACATGACAAACTTTAAAAGTTAATAGTGAGCTTCAATCGATATAATTCCGAACTCATTACTATATTGTAATTTGTAGGTATTTATGATGAATTTCTTAGTTTGGCGCTGAGGGCACGCACGACTACCTACATGACAAACTTGAAAAGTTTAAAATTAATAGTGAGCTTCCATCGATATAATTCCGAATTAATTACTATATTGTAGGTATTTATTATGAATTCTTAGCTTGGCGCTGCGGGCATGCCTTTTTTTTCTGACGTGGCGGTCAAGCCTGGTTTACACTTTGATTAGTGCGACTACTGGTGCTTAGTGACTAGGTGTGGACAGGAACTGTTTAGTGCATGTGATAAGTTGGCTGTGTAGTAAAGCGAGACAGCTGGAGCGCGTTCTTTTTTTTGCGAGAGGACTGCGAGTAGCCACGTCCCGCGCGTCTTCACTTCCCCTAACTCGCAACGTGCGAGCCACTCAATACGTCTGGACAGGGGTGAATTGGACACTCGTTCTACACACTATAGGTACTTGCACTAGGAATCGACAAATTATTATATGATGGGGATTGAGGCTTTTGTTATTGAGATATCCATTTGTTAGAAAGAACGCAAGTAACTACAGAAGAATCAACATAGTGGTGCTTTTATAATTATCTGAAGTTCAGTTTATGGGCTGCGGGTTGTTCTCAAGAGTTACCGTGCCCCTGGCACTCAAAGACCTTGAAGTCCAAGAAGGCGCAAAAAGTGGTTCCAGTCAGTTAAAGTCTGACACTCCCTGCAGTTGAACCCAAAGTACAGATAGAATAGCCACAAGATACCTACAGATCAAGCTTCTACAATCTGTCAAATTCCTTTATGGATTTTTCGTATGGTGCAAATGATTCAAAGTTGATTAAGAACATTTTACAGTTCCGGGTAGCTTTATGTGCAGACGTGTGAACGATGCTTGCATAAGCAAGGTACCTATGCACCGCTGGAACGTCACAGATAAGCAAATGCCCTGTGAGTAAATTGAATTACCCTAACGAGTTCCGACCAAGTCCCTGATGTAGGTATGTTTCCACTGCACTTACTAGTTATGTAGATTTATTAGAATATCCACTAGATAATATCATTAATGCGAAAAAAGGTTTGTTTAAAGATAAAATGGCTGAGATGAAATTTAGCATCTTGTCTTGGACAAAATCAGTCCTACCGTTATAGGTACTTTTTGTTTAATCATTGCGGGTTTGTTTTCCTGTCACCTTTTTAATGGTTATTGTTGAAAACGGGAAATTTTCTTCTTGAAGGAGTCCTTTGTGTGCCGGGGCCACGGAAACTCTTTTGAAAAGTACGCAGCCCCGGTAGTTCCTTGCATGGTCGTCCTTAATTCTTGACATACCTACTAAGCCACTTAAACTAATACCTAACATATCAAATCCTTAAGAACCTTAAAAAATGTACATTTGTAGGTACAGCTTTAGGTATGGAGGTCAAAAAGTTCACGATTTTCTAATGACAAACATACCTCAAGTCATACCTGCCTTCCATGCGCGATGGAATGCACGCTTGTTTACAGTGAAGGAACGTGAATTATAAATAACTCATTAGCTGGTAAGTACATAAGTGGCCTCGTTGATAAACACTGTACGTAAGTTCAGGGGTCTTAACATAGGGACTAGGTACTCGTACTGTACTTAGAACTAGCAACCCGCCCAGGGAAAACTAATGTCGTAAAAAAAAAACAATAAAACAAGAAGACTAAACAAAAGAAGACTCTAAGATACATCGACTGTAGTCAGTTAGAAGAGCTCGTGGCTAAGTAACAGCCGTACGGGTCGATCGGTCATCAGCTAAGTAACGCTTGGCGCGGTCGGACGTAGATGGGTGACTATTGCATCTTGACATAACGAGTTCCTCCGTATCTCAAAAGGTGTACGTGAAATTGGTGGGTCCCGGCTGCCATTTGCCGTTTTACGTTAGATACGGGTAGCCACAAGTAAGAATTTCTGGCAACTAGCTTTACCAAGGAGTATCGAGTTACCTAGGTACCTAACTGCGTTGTGGAGGTTCAGATCGGAAGTCACTAAATTTATTTATTTATTTAAAACACTGGTAATCATCTGCATCCAATTAGGCCGGAAGCCATACCTACATAACTTATGAAAAGGCTAATGAGAACATTTTTAAACTCAGTCTTTTTTTTTTTTCAAAATATGTCACACAAAATGGATATTAAAACATTACGATCACGTTGATATCATTCCTCAACCCACACATTACACAATTTAGTAAAATCCCCAAAATTTCCTTTGTAACCGAAAAGAAAATCACTTAAAGTTGTTCTAAGTCCATAAATTGCTTTGTCATGGAGTATCGCTTTCGCCCTGCAGATGACTTGAAAACGAGTGTCGCTGACAAAATAAACCGTGTTTGGTAAGACGACAATTTAAAGAGTTAGGCCCTTGTCGAAGTGAGAGTGGAGCGGATGGTTGTACGCCTGTCGCGACCTTCGCGAATGTAAAGTAAATTTCGGTAACGGCTAGTAGGTATGTGCCTGTAAGAAGGCTTACTAAAAGGATAATTTTTGGACGTCGCAAATAGTTAAGAAACCTACCTACATACAATGGATAATGAAAAAGGATGTGTGGAAAGGTGAGTCAAGGTTGATGAGATTGCTACCTAGTTCATTTATGGTTTAAATTCACTCGCTTTGCTATTATCCTCTCTTGAATAAATCATCGTAAAAGATCCTACTTATACGATACTAACTATTTGAATAAAATGTAAGATAGTCGTTAACTATATCTAACGAAAGCATTAAGTAGGTACCTCCTTTACACCTAAACTATTAAAGAGGGCTCTAGAGGAACTCCTTTTTTCATTATACCTATACGTGAGATTTGTCTATAGAAAGGTCTTTAAAATTTTGCAATTGTATTGAGGTTCCTAAAATCGTTTTCTTTCAATGTCACTTTTTCCTACTACCTACATTCTATTAAGTATTTATATTATCAATGTCTACCGCCTTCTACACGACCTAGCCTTACCCAAATCGCCTGCCAAAGTACATGGGTAGAAAGAAAGAGTATATTGTAACAATTGCATCGAAGCCTCGTAGAACTGTTGCTGCTGGCTAGCAGCCAGGACAGCGCCGTTAGGTGCTGCCATTCAATTACGCATTAAATATAACCCTGATTTCAACGAGTGATGTATCACTCTGGGCTTCTATTGAGATCTAGCTGAGGTACTGGTGAGTTTCTTTACGTTGTTGATTTGTACCTACGCTATATAATGTGAATTTCGATAAATGTTTGGAAGGTTATTCCGTCTTTATTTGGTCTTATTAAACTGTTTTGTAATGGGAATAGGAAAGTAGTTAAATGTGAAAGTAATTTTTGGTTTAGTCCCAAAATAAGTGTATAAAGGTGAACTGAAAGTAAGATTATCTGATATGAAGATTGCAGCTGAAAATAATGGTATCCAGATAAGAGTCTCTAACGTAAGAGAATAATTTATTAAAGGAATTTGTAATCCCTCTGGGAATTCGTGTCTGCTATCAAAACTGTTCAAATACAAACAGCCAAACTTTGGGATCGATAAATCAGGCCATCAAAACTTTCGTCCATTACGCTTCGCTTTCCGTGCGTCCTATCACTAATGCGACATGTGTCGTGCAGCCTCCGCAGCGGTCGGCCACGGACTGTGTCGGGATGCAGAGGCAGTGGCATCAGGACGAAATCCTGCACGCACGCGCCCTGGGTGCCCCCGCCCCTTCTCGAACGCGCTAGGATATTCACCAAGTTTATGTGAGTACCTTTCTGTTATATGTGCTGCATGTAATAGTCATTTGATTATATTGTTTAGCAATGCTTGGTTAGCAGATGGACAAAGTATAAGAAAAATATTTCGTTCATGTAGAAAGTGAGATAATTCTTAAATGTATGGCACACTCAAAGCATAACGGAGTATCGTGCCAACTAGTTGCGTTTTGCCAAGTTTGTCGAAACTTACATTATGAAACACTTTCGCTGAAAGGCTTCACTGTATTTGGTCGAACGTCGTATGGTGTAAGTTCGCGTTCGGCAGCGCCCTGCGCAGAGTAGGTCAGGACAGGGGGCGCGGGGGTGTGCGGCGCAGGGCCCGGGGGCGCGCGGGGCGGGGAGGGGTCCCGATTCATGTTTACGGGGCTCGGCCGTCAGCTGTTCGCGCGACATGAATGTGCCGCGCCCGCGACGCGCCCGCGCCGACGCCGCGCATCGATTGATTGATACCTGAGCGGCCACGTGCGGCGGGCGCCGGCCGCCAGTCCCGCCGCGCTCGCCGGGCCGCGCGCGCGACCGCTCTATGCGACCCCGCCCGCGCTGCTTGCCGCCTCAGCTCATCAATGGAGTGCCCGAGGTGACCGGCCCCCGGAGCCCGCGAGCCGCGCGACGCACCCGCCCGTCCCGTAAGTACGCGCCGGGCCTGGGCCGCGCCACGAGTAAACACATACACGCACTAGCACCCCAATCCGTTAGTAAATAATGGTTTTTCCGATAGCATTAATACCCGGAGACAATTTATGCGACTGCGCCGTGTGATGTTTACTGCGAGCCGTTCCTCGAGCCACCTTCTCATTACATTAGCGACGGAAATTTTCTATATAGAAGCGTTTTTCTTATCGATCGTCGTAAGTTTCGTTCGTTTCCGACGGAATACTTATAAAAATCCTCTATTGGTTTACGTAATCGAAGGACAGTGGGATCGTTTGTTATTGAAAGCTGTGGATATCTGCGAGGTGTGTACGAGACACGCACCTCAATCATTACATAAAACATTCCAACCGGTTTCTATCGACCTGTCTATCTACCGTTATCTTCCCTTCGCTATCGCTTTCTTACGAACCGAAAGGTATCGTTAACTGGAAGCTGTAACGTTATTCGAAGATTGCAAAACACACCCCACGTCAAATTAATATAAGTCAATTAATATAATCGCATCAATATATTGAACGTGTAACGTAACAGTATCGGCAATATTTACTTAGCAACAAGTCATAATGAAGTAATAATACGCAGCGTTCAATTTTGTTCATAAGCATATTGCTGGCTTATGTTACAGTCGACAAGGCTGCCAACAAACTGTCAATCATGTCGCTACAAGCACTCGGAATACTCATACTTACTTGTTATACACTCGATACCAATAATTTTGGGGCTCACATCTCATCAAACAACAAAAAAAATAAGAAAAGTGAACTCATAATTCAATAACCTTCATTTTAAAGACTTTCACAAAAAAAAAAAAGATTTTAATTCATTGAACCCTTCTTTCATAAGCGTCAGGAGTGTTTTTCACAAAAATAATCTTTAATTTTTATACCCTTAGATATCATCTCCATTACACAAGTTACGTTTTCAAATTTTCGTATGCATATGTACTCATATTTTTTTCTCATCAGTGTATACCTACATTAAAGCATGCTCACTGGCTTCATCTCCCCAGTGACGAGTACTTACGCGTTTCGTCAAGATTCGCTGATAAGTGATGTTTACGTTCACGATGCTGTTACTGATACTTGGCTGGTGTCGTGACAAAACCTATGATTGATTGACGACGTGTATTTGAGAAGAATTGAATATGATTCAATTTAGATGACAATGTGGTAGCCTTAAAAGTTTATGTAAGCGTCAAAGTTGGTACATATGTGCGCATAAAAAAAACAAGCTTTATTTATTCCATGGTCATGTATGTATGTATGTTGTTTTGTATGCTGTAGACCTAGGGGCTACTATACAGTTATGTTTTAAACATAGCTTACAGCCATGTTTAAAGTCCTTCAGACCATAATCCCATGTTTTATGGTTTTGATGCATCTATTTAAAACGTAATTCTACAACTTAGGATATTGACTATGACAGAAATAGTAGATGTATATATCAGTAGTAAAAATGAACTGTTTGAGGTCCGACTTCTGTTTGAAAAAGTATCTCAACGTTTAGTCAAGTTCTTATGCTAGCAAAAGCCTGTTTTCAGGTTTATTTTTCAGGGGAAAAATTCAGCTTTGAATTACAAAGTGACAATGTAGCCTTTTGGGCATAGCACCCGTTGACAGCCTCGCGGACGTACATTTTTGAATGGATATTTTTTATTACTTTTAAATTATTATTTTTACGTTGAACTAACAATAGTAAAAGTTCCATTTAAGGGATTTTAGTAAGCTTGTCCTTATTTAAAATTAACTTCATATCAGATTCTTTAATTAATTATTTGAATTTGGATTTGCCACACATTTGTTTTTAGAATAGAAAATTCGAATACAGAAATCGAATGGTTCTAAAATTTAAATATTATCAATAGATTATTATCTACTTATCTATTGTATTGTTAACCTATTTGTGAATTCAGTAGGCTTTTTTACTTATAAAAAACATAAAAAAAATAAACTACGACTGCCAAGGATGTTCAATGACAGCCGGGACCTACAGTTTAACGTGCCATCCGAAACACAGTCATTGGTGTCCAAGATATACTTAGAAAGTACATACAAACTTAGAAAAGTTGCATTGGTACTTGCCCGACCTGGAATCGAACCCACGCCCTCACACTTGAGAGCTTGGCTCTATAACCACTAGGCCACCACGACTTCATACTTCTTCTACTTCGACTTCATATCAATAGCTTACCTACCTGAGGTAATGTTCTATTGTTAGTCCACGTGGACTTATAATACTAGTTATTATTTTAATAACTTCGATACTTACATATGTATTTTTTGTTTAAATCAATTGTCAAGCTATAATTACAATGTGTTTATTCGAGTCTAATCTTGCTATCGTAATTTACAAGCATAAACAGTATTAAACAATTACTATATCTTCATTGTATTTTCAGTTTAAACTGCCCTACTGCTGAAATAAATTCATTGTTTCAGATCAAACTATCTCTTGTATAACCACGTCATCTTCACTTCATACTTTCAAACTTACAAAATACACAATTTAATATCAATTTTCAAAAGAAATTTTCAATTTTCGTTCACACAGAATCGCTTCACCGTTAGACAAAAGCAATTTAAAATCTCACTACAGAAAACACCTGAGAGATGCACTTGAAACACAATTTCTGCAAACCGCAGATTTACTGCAGATGTCAGCCGTGCCACCAAAGCGAATCAAATACTTCGTAGCCCTGTCATCGTAGTCAAGGCTACGAAGTGCTACGGTGCTACGAATATTGCTACGTTATTTTAAAGTGTAGCGACGGAGTGTTACTATTGACTATCCAAGATATTAAAATAATAAATAATCTTTGATAGTGTGGTTATATTGGCAACTTAAAATATCCTTAACTTCTTTATCATCTGCCTAGCCTTTCCCACCTATTACCAGCTTAGTACCAATGTTTTATATGGAGTGCTTATCTGACATCCTCAATCCCACATGGGCAAACCGGTGCCGTTTGATAAGACTACTACTACTACTAGAAGGTGTTGAGGTTGTCAGACTTTCTGGCTTTTGATCTGACTGACATATGTTCAAATGACAGCTGGAAATTTAATGCCGTGCCTTCCAAAACACGGAGGAACTCGTCATAACAAGATACCCAACACCGGACCTTCCGCGCTTAGCATTGCTTAACCTTATTATCGATCAATGTGACCTCCTCATACCTCACCTAAATCTGCTCTAATTATATAAAAATCTGAAAAACATCGCCATTTTTTTCTGTATTGATTTTATTTACAACTATTGTTAAAAATAACGTGCAGGCAAAATGAGAATAACAGAAACATCTCTCTCAAACGTAATTAAATACAACACCAAGAAAATTTGCCGAAGACATTCCTCTCCCTAATCAAATGTTCCTTATCCTTGCTTCGTAAATATGTATACGCGTTACGGCACAGTGCTCCTTTGTAGTTGTATAAACAGTCGTCTATTTACGAGCCACAGCCCACAAACGAATGCAACCGTTTCCAATCTCACTCTATGTCAAAGGGAACACTTTAATTCCCCTCTTAAAGGAATCCGTTCGGCTAGCTCTTTCTTCTCCCCTTTTCAAATGAGTCTTGTTTCTTTACAACTTCTATATTGTAATACTGGCTGTATACACTATAAACAAATCTCAAATGTAATAAAAAAGAACTGTCAAAATATTATTTTCAAGTTTCGAACGCGTCTTCCGTGAATTTATGGGCGGCCCATGGGCGGCCATTTTAATTTTGATTTGATTACGAGCTGTAAACTTTTTTGTTTTTATTCTAACGATTAAGGCATTATGGGTCTTGATAAAGCTGTTTCCAGAATTGTTAGTAGGATGATTAAAAGTATATTTTAAGTCCATTAATTAAACGGTTTGGTTTTAATGAGTTTGTTTATAGAAATGAAAGTTTTATTTTATTTTTCAAATAAACATTGATTATTGAATAAGAGTAAATTAATAAGAATATTTTATGATTATTTTTCTTAAAACTCAAACAAAAGTGTTTCACCCGACCAATGATGGCCAATTCAGAAGTACCCAACTTTAGGTTAATGAAACAGTTATACAATTTTAAATCGCGAATGTTATTAACTTCACAACTCGACCTATTGCAAGTCAAAGTATTATAGCATAAAGGGTTAACATAATCTCCAATTCAACGTCATAATCAAGGCTTAACATAAAACCCATAGCGTGATAACCCTATAAATGTTTGCTTTAAGAATCGAAACGGTAACAGCCCTATTACAATGTGTAAAATAGTTGGGAACTATACGGTGTCACGGAAATTGTACTAATGGTATAACGAGAAAACTTTGTTTGTTTGGGATTTATACGGAAATGCTTATCTGATTGACGGAACGTTTATATTGTTTTCAGTTTTGAAATTAATTTAAAGTTTAAATTTCTAATGTTAGTGGATTAGGTATTGGTCTAGTTCTGGTATCAATATGTTGACGAGCCCGTTAGTGCAATGGTAACCATGCCTAACTGCCAATGGTTCCGTCCACATTTGTGTGATGAGTATGCTTGTTGGCCGTGGTCTGGGTGTTTTAATATGTATTTCAGATGTTTTAATATAGTAAATCAGTTGTGTTGGCACCAATAACGCAAGCTAATCAATAGCTTATCATGGAGCTAACCGAACGTGTGTGAAAAAGGTTTCCCGATATAAAAAAAGTTTTGGGCTACGTGACTTTTAATTTTGGTTCTCTAAATCTAACTTTCGACTCACATAATTTACCTAAACAAAATTGGTAACATACATCACTACATAGTATAAAACAAAGTCGCTTTCTCTGTCCCTATGTCCCTTTGTATGCTTAAATCATTGAAACTAGGCAACGGATTTTGATGCGGTTTTTTTTAATAGATAGAGTGATTCAAGAGGAAGGTTTATATGTATAATTTTAGTATCAGCATTGCACCCGTGCGAAGCCGAGGCGGGTCGCTAGTATTATATATTATAGAACTATTCCTACAGAATAACAATTTAAAATACATAAATATCACAAAGATTTAAACTGATACAGATAAATTCGCACACGTGTGCATCTGATTGAATAAAATATTCAAATAAAACGTACACATTGCGATACGTTCGGTGCGCGTCCCATCCTCGAATCGGGGACACGGATTTGCGTCCCGCCTGTGTCTTTATATCGGGATATCTTTCGACTTAGGACTGTTACCCACGCAACGTAATGTTTGTGTCATTGTAGATTTATTTTGCGCGTTATATGTAGCTGGTAGCCTTGAAGCGAGGGCAGAGCGTGGGCGATCCTTTTTTTGTTTTGGAGTTCGTTGCATTACATCGGTGAATTATAAATAGCTCCATTTTCATTCGTGTCAAAGTTTTGATCTTTTAATAGATTCTAGAAGAAGTAGGTAGTAGATTTAGAACCTTAAATAACTTATAGGTATAACTCTTGTAACTGAAAAAAAAACGATACTACATTTACATGATAATATAAGTAGAAACACGAACTCAGAAGGATTGTTTTATTGTTTTGTTGACGACTTCCCTTCTTTATTTAGTAGCAGCCATTCCAGCGCTAAATGTATAAAACATAAACTCAGGTACCTCATAACTAGACATCAATTTCAACCAAAACACGAAACAACACAACTCGAAAACATGTTATGACCGCGGAAGCTGAACAAAACCGCTTGTTCATCATTTATCTAAGCGGCGAGTTAGATCACAAATCATTCGAGCGGAACAGTCCACATACACAATACCTCGCGCTGCCATCCATCATGTACCTCCGACATTATCGTACCAACTTACTAACTTGCGATAGTCAGCCAATCTCATCGAAGCACCCTCTCTTTCATTAGTCTGAGTAGAAATATCATAACAGCGACAAAGCAAACAGAGCATAGTTCAGCGCTATAACATGGTATATTACTATTGTTTGCCAAACACGCGTGGGTAATGCCCATGCTACAGCTACCAGACAATTATTCGTATACCTAGTTATTATATTCAGCAGTACCTACTGAATGTCGTACTAATAAATATTTTGTCTTTTAATCAATTCGCTTCTTGTTGATAGCACATTAATTATGTTTCGTTCTGGTATGACAATGAATTATTGTTATTGGTTGTATCAAGATGTTTTTATGAGATTGAACGTATGAGTGTGATGGATTTTTCAATTTATCGGTTTCTTATTAGTAAAAGGTAGAGACGTCGGTATTTATTCTTCTTTATATATCTGTATTGGTTCCCCAACTATGAATATCTACTATGGATGGTATACATATGAGCTCTTTTTCATGCAGTGAGACAATCAGCTAAAAGGCATAAAACCTCTTTAAATTGCCTTGACCAACAATAAAATTCTAAATTCAATTTCACCAGCATGCACCGAAATTCAAACCTAATTCCATATTCAAGATTTAATCGGCCACTAACTAAATGCAGGGCCACAAAACAGTCCAGCAACTGGCCACAATATACCGTTTCGTTGTACGCTAGCGTGGCGGTGTGACATCCACGCTATATATCAAGCTCCACCTGTCATGGACACGCCACTATCTCACCAAGACAATGGCAAGCTCCCCATCTATGTTAATAATATAGTATGAGCATATTTGACTGCCCGATTGTTTCGTTCTATACGATTGTTCTAGAACAATCGGGTGTAGTGTCGTGAATATGTCATTGGGTTGGAAAGGTTTGAAGCGTTTGTTGGCTATTGAGTGGTTTGAGATTTGATGAAGGGTCTTTCAATTGCCTAAATTAATACTATCACTACCATATTCAAATATAGGACTGGCATGTATAGGAGGATTGCCCTATCGATAGAACATTCTAGTAACTTGTAGTAGCTTGAAGAATAATGAAGCCTTATACAGTAAGTAGGGCTCAATGTTTAAATTAAATCAGAATTTAAAATTAGTTGTAACATATAATCTCCTTATACCCTGTTATATTCTATCGGACGCTCGCTCGAGTATTAGATACACGGCTTCTTAACTTAATAACTTGTATGACTCGACACAAAACTTGAATGGTATTGGCTTGAGGCTAGCTTCCGACAGAACGTAATCTTTGTACTGGCCTGCTGAAATCATATTTGTAGAATTATAAGCAAAGTTTTTTTTTTATAATATAAGTACTACGTGGAATCCGGCTATCACTGCATGGGCAAGTAATGAAGAGGAATGAGGATAATGTTATGAGAAAGGTTTTGACCATGAACGTGGATGGATATAGAAGAAGGGGATGACCTGCAAAGGAATGAAAGCCAGGAAGAATGTTGTTTGAAGAGCGTTGAAGAAGAAGACAAGAGACAATTAAAGACAATTAAAGGCAAGATGATAATGACGATACTATGAATTCATTATATTTGTTTGAATAGTCTATGGTTTTTAAAAAGACATATATTGCAAAGAACTTTTAAAAGTGCGATTAAGTGGCCATCGAAAATTAAACTTTCAAATATTATGTGTGAGTGCATATAAAAATGTTTATTAGATGTAATAACTGCAAACTCATACCGCAATCTAAATATTAAATTCGAGGCTGACGGTAAATTCGTTTTTGTAGCCATTTGTCACTTCCCGAACCCGACCGCTACAGCTATTATCATGCTATGCACACAATTATTACATGCTACATACATATACATATATGTATGAAATATACACGGTTTTATAATTAAGCCATTATTAATCTCAACCCTCTAATGTATGCATATATTATTTGACATTACCGGGAAAATGGGACGGTACATTCCTGAAAATGTGAGATTGTTTAACAAATTCCTAATTTATATTGTACGGTTGTTCGCTCTGCATATATAATTATTTTACACAATATGTATGTATGCAGGAACTAGTATGTTTGACATCAGAAATAAGTGTAGTAAACGATTTCTGAGAAGGTGGTCCAACAAACATGTTTTTGAAATGCCTATTTTACATAGCTGATTTCCGTAATTTATCTTTCAAATTACTTCGTCGAATTTTGATGTAAACTGTAGATCGTCCATCAGACCTTTTGAAACGTGAAGTTAACGATTTGCAACCCATACTATTCCACATAGAACAAAAGAAAATAAATGAGTACATAATCAACAATAAAGTACCTAAATAAATTAGAAGTTAAAAACAAAAGATATGAGTAATTAATATAATATATATTTTATCCGCAAATGATTCCTATTTAAACATTTGCTCCTGTTTTAAACTGATTTTTGGATAGACATTATAAAAGCCTGTTTCGCCACTTATGAATAAGTTCAAGTTAGTTTATTTGGTAGATAATTTCATACAAATTCTGGTCCATTTTTTTAATTTGTTCAGTTTTGTTGGAACTGGCCCTTAGTCTAGTCGAGAAAACTGCGAGTTTTACAATACACAATTCGAGGTAGAAACACCCGCTTGAAACAGACGTGGCATGCGCTTTCCTCGCCAACAGTTCTGGGTTCTGCATGAAAAAAGATTTTCTAAATCATTATGGTATCTAAAATTTTATCTGATGATCCATAATAAAATACCACAAAAAACAACACTAGCCATATGAAGTAAGCCAATAAATATATTCCGATGCTTATTCCCGAACTAAGGCTTGACAGAGCCGAGTGGCAACAAATGGCGGTTTTCGACGGGTCCATTGCCAAAACCGTGTCCGCGAAATATCAGGTACGTCCCGGACCGGGGACGAGCATCTAACTCACATCCGCAGCTATGTAGGTCAGGCGACGTCCTTACTGCGTATTACATGCAGCTCAAGTGACCACACTACACGACAGCTGGAAACCTTTTGCGTTTTGCATTTATTTTTTAAATTAACTAGGTTCTACTAGAGGTTACAATCACTTACTATAACGTGTAAACCATAGCCTGCTTCGATAAATGGACTGTCTAACACGGTTCCTAAATCACATCTGTGCCTAAGATTAGCGCGTTCAAGCAGACAAACTCTTCACTTTTATCATACTAGCGACCCGCCCCGGCTTCGCACGGGTGCAATGCTGATACTAAATACACTACAGAAAAACTGTGAACGTTGTATATAAGAACATAGCGAAAAAATTAAATTATTTACGACATCACATTAGAAACCACAAAAATAATAGCACTTCTGCACTATTTAATGGAGGTTATTATAAATATAAACCTTCCTCTTGAATCACTCTATCTATTAAAAAAACCTCATCAAAATCCGTTGCATAGTTTCAAAGGTTTAAGCATACAAAGGGACATAGGGACAGAGAAAGCGACTTTGTTTTATACTATGTAGTGATTTGTATGGAAACATTATATACTCTTTAATATGCACACAAATCTAATAATATCTTATAGACAACCTTTAAATTATTTGATCTGTGTACCAACATATCAAAATGACTTTATAGTTATCAGCAGCAGTGAGTTTTTCATCGCTCTGAAATAAAAAAGAATGTTTGTATTCACATGTTTGTTGACGTTATATCGTATAATATAATACATTTTGAAATTGTACGTTAATACTATAATCCTTTGTTACAACATTAATAGATTAAAGTAATTTTCTTTCTGTAGGTGTAAGTCTCTTTTTAATGCGGAGCTATCCCAGCCTAATTAAGCCCTGTCTAAAATAAACTAAGCTAACCTTGGTGCGTAGGTGGATCATAAATATGGCCTTCATTGATAAGGTTGTTATACATTAAAACCTCGTTAAGTTGACCGACCTTTAACAATAGCTGAGTCAACTTTGTACCGTCATTTGATAGACACAAGTAATAAGGTTTTTGGGGAAATGAGACAGATTTCTGATTAATGTCGCGGAAAAAATGCCCTATCTAAATTTAAATTTGTTGCTCGCGCAAAAAGAGGTCACGAAAAAGAAATTAGAATAATAATATAAATACACGTATACAGTGTGAACTGAAAATAGGTTTAAAAACAAATGACTTTCGAATTTTCGAATTCCGAGTCTAGTCAATACATCTACTTCGTCTATGTTTTATACTTAAGCACTTAAATATCTACTACATGTACACTTCCTTGCAAACCCAGTTGACACGTCAATTCATCACTATTCATACGGTATAATCTATCAAGCTATATGGTAACACTAGCTTTGACATTATTATATACCGAAGCGCAGTACATTTGAACCGCTCCTGAACTAAAGTCGGGGACCGAGTGCTCTAGTATAAAACTCAACATGCTTTCTTAGTAAGCGCAGTGTATTATTAATTTTCTTGTAAGCTCTTGTAGCAAGCTGTATACTGATGTGGAATAGCAAATGTTGGCATGATATAAGATAATGTTATGTATGACTCAATTGCAATTCCTCACTGTTTCACCCGCCGCACTTAGGAACTGCTTCCCACATCCGAATAAAAATTACCGTATGTCCTTTTATAGGGTCCAGACTACGTGTTTATCAATGATTTTAAACTTTCGCGATTTTTACACATTTTAAACACAACACACCACCACCCGTGGTCCACCCGTGACCAAGGTGGTTGTAATTCGGCCGAAACGTCGGGAGAAATAGAGGTAGCGTACATGCCTTTATAATTTTTTCATCGCGAGTAAGACCCGTGTGTTGTGCTTAAAATACGTGTTTATCAAATTTTATTTTAATCAGTCAAGCATTTTTTGCGTGAAAGAGTAACACACATACATACATCCATACATCTATTATCACAAACTTTCACAATTTCTAATATTATTAGGATTAGTAAGATTAACATTCGGCTATTTCTGTACTAGCCAAAAAAAAAAAAATCCTATGCTTCGTTGATGGTTGCATTATAAAGGTACTGTACTGTAGCTAGAGGTCCTGGAAACCGAGCAATGCTATTTGGTTTTCCATTAGAAATTTCCCAGTATTCGCTTGGAAGCAGGATTTGTCCGTTGGTAGAAATAGACTCCTCAAATTACATCAGACTTAAATGATATAGATAACTGAAATGTACAGAGACTGTTAGTAATACTTCGGGGAAAACTGACTATCTATTGATCGTATATTCGGTGATAGTAGATAGCTTAAAGGATTTAGTTCTACATTTGTAATTTGGAGTCCAAATGTGCCTATACTCCACCACTGCTCATATGTTTTATATTGTTGTAATTTCATTGGCTACAAAAAAATGTTGCGACTATCTCTTTAGTAAAACATATTTCTGTCATTTAGGGCCAGTTTCACAATGTCCGAATTGCCACTATGTACCGAATAAATTCAAAAATGGAACAGAATTTGAAATTCGAAAATAACTAACTGGAACTTATTCTGCCCTGATAACAAAGAATGCAGTAATCGACATTTTTGAGATTTTCACTTTTTTCCAGAAATGGTATCCCAAGAGGTTCATGTACATGAAAAAAAAATATTTTCATAAAAAAATTCACTCGAAGTATGTTTTTTATGTAATGATTTTCGCCGTACTTGCATAAAAACTGCTTCAATGATAAGAAAAAACGCAGTATTAAACATGGCCTAAGAAAGAATGCAGTACTTGCAAGAATACCCTAAAACAGAATGCAGTAATATCCACTACTTCATCATTTTGTTTTAAATTCAATAGACAAATTGCTAAATTAAAACGCAGTACTCTTAACATTACTGCATTTAAGTGTAGTAAACTTAGTTCCGAGCATATAAATAATGGCAATAATTACTAAAAAATAATGCAGTAATCGACTTGTGCTAAGACATAATGCAGTAATACGCGCAAGTGCTGCATTTAGTTTTAGTATCCTGTGACTCAGAAACAACCTGATACTAAATCGAAACGCAGTAATACGTATTATAATTGCATATATTAGTAAATTAAATAAGGGAAAATTATATTGTAAAAGCTTGATTTTTTTCCGAATTTTTAGATATATATTATGACCAATAAAATACGAACATCTTGCTCAGATGATATGAAATATGTTTTTTGCGTTTATCTCGTAACCGCCATTTTGCGATTACTGCATTCTTAGTTATGACGGCAGTATTCGTAGGTGGTGAAACAGGCGTTACATTGACAAATATATTTGCGAGTCACATAAAAATACGGTTATAACTAAAATTGACGGTAACAGCGATTCCGCATCCCCTCCCCCTTTATCTCCGGATCAATATGGCAGAATTTACAAAATCGAGTGGGATTAAGTTGGCGTTAAGCTTACAAAATGAGGCCAGTGTCAAGGGCCTACATCTCCGCTCGTCAAGCACGTATCGGACCGTCTTTTGTGTTCGAACGAAGGTTTCACTTCAAATAAAAATGCAAAAAGAAATATTTTGTTTAGATTTTATATCTTTTAAAAGAACGAAGAATGATCTTAACTTAATCGTATAATTATTGCGCTAAAGGGTCTTTTGACGTCAGAGTAAAGCAGTCAGTCAGGGCAATTTTAAGTTACACCGTTAAAACTTTATTTTTATAAATTTATTGACGTATTCACTGAGTCACATGGATATAATTACATGCCAGTATAAAGTTTATAACAACAAGGTGTTTGACCCTTTTTTTTTCGTGGGAAATCATCAAATGACCCCTCCCGCTGAGGTTGCAGCTGGAAGAAGTGTCAGGCTCTTACTGACTCAAACCCACTATGTTCCTTCGGGAGGACCCTGTGTGCCAGGGCCACGGTAACTCTTGCGAACAACCCGCAGCCCAGGCAGAGGTGTTTGATCCCTGTCTGTTTCTGAACCTTCGTAATTGGTAGGGACATACAATCATAAATCACTGTTCAATAGGAATAGGTAAAACTATTCTTAAAGCAATCCAACAAAACCTTTAGACATGAAGTCGGCAAAAGAATTTAACTTCCAAAGAAATAGTTATACACGTTCTTTCGGCAAGTTTCCGATAGAACACTCCTCGCGTCTAAGATTACATAATCAAATAACATGTTGATAGTAGTGACAAATACTTTTTATTTACTGCCTGTATTCTCAAGGTCTACAATCAGAACATATTGGGTTGCTTTGAGACTACCTTCCACGTGTAAACGTGATTTACTTAGTAGACAAGATGGAGTCATGGTTATGACTGTCGCCAGAAGTTCGTTGCGTGAAGACATATTATAATATCACACTTTAGCAGGGGTCTACATGAGTAGCACGGCGTCTTGCGTTCGATCCTCGGGTCGGGTCGAAACAGCTTTGTGGTTTTAAGACACTTTCATGAACCAGCCTGGAGTCTGGAAGTTGTTGATTGATACAACCGTGCATCGAAGAGCACGTTAATGTCGGTCCTTCACCTAATCTCTCTCCAGTCGGGTCAGATTGCTGTCCCATCGTACTATAACAGTGAGGGAATAGAGAGAGAAAGAGAGCACCTGTGTCTGCGCAATTGCTTGTGCACCGTATTATGTCCTGCACATCTGGCTGATCTCCTTAGAACTGCCACCATGATCGACAATCAGTATGGATGACATTATTATCATTTGTGATGATGTTGGCGAAAAAGAGACACTACTATTTATCTTCTATAATAACATCTCTTTCACACATGAAAATATGAGTTACCTTAAACCCTGCCTACTAACAAAGTCGGTTGAACGAACGATTTACGTAAGAGATCGCGTGCGATTTTTTTTTCAACTTCTAATCAGATTGCGAATGGAAATCTGTCCAATAAAGTACAAAGTATTGACGTCAAGTCGTAAACTAAGTTGAAAGTCGCAAGTTTTATTTCCAATGTCGCTTCGTGTTTTAGTTTATCAAATAGGCTAGTACGTTTATTGGAACTAGTCTTCTCTTTCTACACTGTGATCGACGGTTATAAAACACTAGTTTCCGCCAGGGATTTCACGGTTTTCTGAGGGAACAGCTTATCGTGTTATGTTGTTCTAATGTCTAAGTCATGTTTCTACCAAAGTTTCATCAAAATCCATTCATTAATTTTTACGTGAAAGAGTAACAACAATTCCTCTATCCATCCATGTTTAAAAGTTTTGTATTTATAATAAAAGTAGCATGAAGTAATTATTACTCAACTGCAATGAAATTTTTAATGATAATGTTTAAGACGATTTTCAATAAAAGACAGGGTTGTATTTTGATTTGACTAAAGGTTTTTACTAGCCAAATAATGCATTGTAATATTATTTTATCGTACCTTCTTCTTCGAATTCTCATAACAAAAAAAAGATAACATTAAGATATTTATTTTAATAGATTTATTAAATTCTTTTTGTAATAATTTTGATATTAAATGACACAACTATTGATAGGTGACACTTATTAACAACATAATTAAATATTGCGTGGCGTGTTATGAAAACAAGTGGTTTAATTCATGTCATTATGTTAACAGGCGCATAAAACATGATGTGGTCGATCATCGCGACACGGCGACACCATTGATTTAAATTAGGGATATAGTGATGTACGGAGAGGGAAGCGAATTTGAAATTATGAAAGAGACTTTATTTTTACACATAGAAACAAGTAAAAACTTAGACTGGAAGCCTAATCCATCATAGTTGGGAGAAGGCTAGGCAGATGATAATAAGCTACTCATAATAACACTTTTTTTTCAAGGGAAATCATCAAATGATGATTATCCCCTCCCGCTGAGGGTACCGATGGAGGGAGTGTCACTGACTAAAACCCACTATGTTCCTTCTGGAGGTCCCTGTGTGCCAGGGCCACGGTATCTCTTACGAACAACCCGCAGCACTTATAATAACACTTAACGATAGAAACAAGAAAGATCATGTACAGACGCCAGCACATCAAGCTACTACAATCTGTCAAATTTCCTGAATTGATTTTCAACTATATCACTGAAGTATATAGTGCAAAGTTGATTGGAAAAATTTTGTAGTTTTGGGTAGCTTGATGTGCTGCCGTCTGTACAAATTCTAGCTACAGTTTGTGAGAACTAATTACTTAGCATATCTATTCTTATCCTTCTATATATAAAAGTTCATTTCCATTTGTCTTCCATACTTTTTAGCTTCGATATGTGCGAACTAATTAATTAGAATATCTATTCATATCCTTCTAAATATAAAAGTTCCTTCCATTCTATTTGTCTTCCATACTTTTACGTAAACACAACTCAATTTACTCGTGTCGTTAATTGAGTACGATATTCGCGTCACAATATCGTTTGTGTTGAGCTTCGTCTAAATTACTTGCACTGTTTAATCGTATAAGTTTGCGTCTTGCATATGTTGTTCTAGTTGCTATCTGTGTCGTGTATGTTTGTTGCCAGTAAAACTTGGGTTGGACTCAACTAGATGTTAGAAAATGCGGTTGAAAACTCCGTGATTGAATCCTTTATCAATATTATTTCAGATCATTTGTGTATCGTTAGCAATTGTTTAGGGGACTGGGTTGAGGAGGTTATTTTTATTGAGGAGGATAGGCAGGCGCTTCATGTATAATGTACTTGCTCAGCTGCATCATAACGCTAGTTCGTTATCTTAAGAGTAGTCTTGTAGGATTCTTTACAACGAGTACTACAATTTAGATTTAGGGCCAGTTTCACCTATTCAATTTCAATAAGTTTCAGATAATTTATCTAGTAGATAATTTCATCAACATCAACTCGCCCTTAGGTAGCTTGTATCTATCTTCTTCATTTTAATTTTTTTTCCTGTATGCCAAAGATGTAAGATGAAATCAATAGAACTTCTTATTAAAAAAAAAATACACTTAACGGCTGCAGATTATTAATTGTTATACGTCTAATGCTTAGTTATTAGAAAATGAATGTAGAAAATAGGACAACGTCTGTCGAACGTGAAAACCAGTACAATTTACAAGCTCGCTCCCGCTATCTCGTCGGCCATCACCGCAGTCTCGCCTCACGCATTATTTATTCTGTTTCACAGTTCAGCCTATTAGGTTACGGAATATTCCTGCTCTGAAGCATTAAGATAATGATACCTCAGTTTGTTCATAACACCGTGGGGCACGCCTGTACGTGAATTAGAAGCAAGGAGTTCTTGATCTGATAGTTTTTTTAATTAGTATAGTTTAAAGTGCTTTTAATTGAATTCTTTATACGATTGCTTTTTGTTTATAAAATACAATATTATTATGCTAGTTTTCTTGCAAAACAAGGTAGTAGAATACATAAATTAATACAGTAGATACCATTTTCGTATTTCTCGTTTTTATTCAATAAAACTGGAGGCGTGTATTTTTTTTATTTTTTATTATAACAGTTTTTAAGGGCCCATATTGAAATAGTATTGCTGTCATCGAACATTCTTGGCAGCTGTTACAGGTAGTCAGAAGCCAGTAAGTCTGACGTCAGTCTAACCAAAGGGTACTGGGTTGCCCGGGTAACTGGGTTGAGGAGGTCAGATAGGCAATCGCTTCTTGTGAAACACTGGTACTCAGCTAAATCCGGTTAGACTGGAAGCTGACCCCAACATCATCATCATCTCCCGAGCCTTTTCCCAACTATGTTGGGGTCGGCTTCCAGTCTAACCGGTTTCGGCTGAATACCAGTGTTTTACAAGGAGCGACTGCCTATCTGACCCCAACATAGTTGGGAAAAGGCTCGGGAGATGATGATTGAATAATAATGTAAACACAATAAGGTAAACCAACACGCCGGTGAGACACACACACTATAATCTAATGCAATAAAACACTACAATGCGTCCCCAATAAATATAAGGCTAGTTGCAGACTATACAGTTTAATTACGTGAGTTTTTATAAGGGCAGTAATACCTTGTACCTTACTCAGGGGAAATTACAGCACGTTGACCTAATTCTGTAACAATTAATATCGAATAGTTAATTGGAAACGATGATCTTGTCTGATGGCGTATGCTTACATCCCCCAGACCATTTTATATCGATGCGAGTATCGATTTTGGATCCCTCGCAATCTTTGTACGGATGTATTCGGATTGATATGTTCGCCTTTAACTTTGTATTGGAATTGTGAATAATAGATGATGACATGTATAATAGATGATGAGATTTATTAAGCATTAAATTTTCAATTTATTGTATTTATGGAATCAATCTCCCAAAATACTCGTGGTACTACTTCCTCCGTGTTTCGGAAGGCACTCACTCAAGGTCTATGTAAAACACTGGGACTTATCTGCATCCCGTTGTACTGGACTAAACATGTATGCTAGGCAGATGAGTCTCCTCGTAAGCATTCAGCGCTTAAATCCCAATGAAATAATAATTCATCACCATCCCACCTTCTAAGCTCAGCTCGTTTTGCTGGCTCTGCTGCTGCGGCTGCAGAGAACCTCTAATGGCGTTGATATAGTAGTCTCGCTGGCAACTAGATTTTTGAGCCGTTTGACGTTGAAACCCTCGGGCCGGGGGGGGTCCAAATGCTCACACTGTTTTTAAAGATCTAACAAAGCGGTTTGTTGACACTTCAAGTAACCAAGAATCCTAATAGAATGCATATTAAGTGAAATATTCCCAAAATAACTATTATATTTCAGAATTATCTCTACATATTTTAATGGGGGTAGAACAAAAATCTATTCTGAGAAACGTCTTTATATTGCTTTTATATTTTGTACAAAGCGAGTGTATTTTCACCGTCTGTTAGCGTTCATTTTGATTGCAAACAGTGTCTGAGATGTAAGAAAATACTGCTGTATTTTGTATGCAGTTATCTACAAATGCAAATTATCATATTGTTTGTATATCATTCTAGTGCTTTTACATGTTATCATTTTTTTTAGCTCAAGCACTCAATCTGTCCTGATTTCTCTCCGGTCGTGTAGGATAGTCGATCCCATGCCTTCGGTCTTTGAGAGTGCACCTGTGTCCGCGCAAATGTGCACTATAATATGTCCCGCACAACTGGCTAATCACCTGATCACCTTAGAGAGAACCGCCGTTATGGATGACAATCGATATTTTTCTTGAAATGGTTAAATTTAAAATAATCGCTCAAATGTTAGATATGTTGCAAAACTAGTACATTTTTTGCAGTTTTGTCTAAAAGATTTAAAAACAGCAACTAAGCCCACTTATTTGCAGGTTAAGGACGAAATAGATGGCTAATATTTTATTGGTATACGTAGGAACATAAAACGTAAACTTGTATGTAGGTAACATCAAACTGATGACATAACACAAAAAAAAAACAACAACACATTAAACACAAAATATTTAGTACAACCGCGCCATAACACGTCCTATAAAATATGTGTCGTGCCTTTTATGGGACATATAGCTCAGAGCAAACAGAGTTCGGTGGTGTTAGTGATGAATAAATGATAGAGGGTACGCATGTGTGTGTAGCTCTGTCCTTGAGACAGGGCGGCCATGTCAAATAATTACAATTTATTGTCATTTACTCACTGATGACTTTATGAAGCTCTTTGTTGATTGAAGACCATGTTTTTATTTGTACATCTGATATATGGAAAAGTTTGTTTGTTGATCGGATTGTATAATGAGTGAGGTTTGTAGTTGTCAGTATAAATGCTACATACTCGCTCTGGGTTTTATTTGGTGTCCTAATTTGCTGGCCTTCAACGCTTTGTAATAATTTAAATGAAATGCATTAGAGATGATACCTATAAGTACGCATTTTATTTGGCATGTATATAGGTACATATAATCATGGTTCTTGCAGATAAGTAGAGCGCTATGTTTTGTCAAAAGACATACCAATATAAAAATTTAATATGTATACCCATATGACACCAATTATTTCATAAATAGTGTTAATTAGAAAATATTATCAACATTCTTGCAGAGTGTAATAGCATATTGGGCATACTAGGCGATTTTCGTAATTACTTATTTTTTAAACATTCATGATTTTAATTTATGTATTTACAAATGTGTAATGGTTTCCATCGGCAAAAAATTACAGTGTTAAGATACAAGGAGCAACTATTTATCATTTCACACCAAAAAAGATCATTTTACTCCCAAAAAAATGACAAAATTAAACAGAGATATACCTACAAATGCCTGAGGCCAGAACACGAAAATCACGAACTGAAATTCGCGTCGCCTGTAGCACTTGTTAAAAATACTCTGAACACACTCTCTGTTTCACTTAAAAAGCCCACAAAGTGGAATTCACGTTGCGGTTTAAATCACTCTCAAGAATTTGGAACAAACTTTGTCGCAGTAGGTGAAGGTGCCGCTTAGTTTTACAAAAAGTGGTTTAAAGTGTTATTCTACTAGTTAGACTTTCTACAAGCGCTGATCATTCATAGAGTTAGTCTGCATTACCATTGAGAAAAGTTTATAATTAAGGACTACCAAAATATAGTGTCTTTTAATGTAATTCAAGAAAATGAATATCTGATCATTTAATGAATTATAAAACATGTAAGGCCTGTTACACCACTTACCGAATAAGTTTCATTTAGTTTATTTGGCAGATAATAGCAAACAAATTATGTTCGATTTAAGAATCTACTCGGACATCGTGGACTTATCCGAATTGCGCGAATGCTTGTGCACTATAATATATCCTGCGCAGCTGGCTGATCTCCATAAAAGAGAACGGCCACCGTAGCCGACAATCGGCCTGTGGCCTAGGTACAAGTGGGTAATATATGTAGCTTTAATTCGAAGTGAATATTCTTCAATAGGTAATGGTTGAAAATGTATGTAAAATATTTTGTTAATAACAACAATTTTTCCGGAAAACTGCAATATGCTGGCAAGCCAGCCTGCCGTGCGTAGCTGTGTCAATCGCCAGACCGCACCGTGGTCGATAACATTTTGTCATAATATATTTTACATAAGCGAATGCGTGGTTTGTGTTACCAGTTTCCGATGTTTGGCTCCCTATGTAATGAGTTTGAATTGTAAAATGCTAATTGTATACCACAAACAGCTTTTACAGTTCCATTATTGTGATGAAGTTGGCTACAAAAATAATAATCAATGTTTATTTTTGTCCTTGAAGTTATTTTTTAAGTTATCATATACTAAAGAATATTTCCTCCCATCTCTTCATTTATACAATCCTTATACTTTGTTGTACAGACGCCAGCACATCAAGCTACCCGAAACTGACAAATTTTCTCAATAAACTTTGCACCATTTGCTTCAGTGATAAAGTTCTAAATCTATTAAAGAAACTCGATTGCAGTAGCTTGATGTGCTGGCGTCTGTAAAGACTTAGAAAGCATAAAACCGAACTCAATACATAATACATACAGATTCTGTTCCGAAACGTACACAAAATCCCCGTAAAAAAAGTAGGTAGAAGAAATAATTCCTTCGTAAACAGTAACATACTCAAGTGGAATTCTCGTAATCAGCCATTATACCTACGTCAGCGCTTCCCCATTTTACCGCCCCTTACGTTTAATAAGAGGAATTACATCCCAAATCTCGTATAAAAAGATACTACCGTTCTGCATTCCACCGTCCTACTAAACCATTCACACTCATACGCCTTTTAGAAAACCAGCAAAAAGTTTTTTAACATAAAGCTACGTTTACACTGGTAGATTTTTCTGTGAAAACTTTGGTAGCACTTTGGTATCTAGAATGTGCTTTTCAAAAGAGTGTTTATGCATCGTTTTAATACTCCTCGTGTCTTTGTGTTAGTTTTGGCGTCTGAGAGTTGCGAAGCAGCTGCATCGCTTGAATCCTTTTAGTTTTTGAACATGTTTTTTTCATTATACAGGTGGGATGGTGCAGATTACTAAATATTTGCTTACTATAGATACATCGATAAGTAAAAGGAAAATGGGTTGAAATCAGTGAATGTCTGACACTTCCCTCCCACTGCATTCACAACGATCATTTAATGATTTCCGATTTCTAAATCCTACATCATCATCATCATCCGAGCGTTATCCCGGTTGCAACCTTTCGGGCCCTGGGTCCGCTTTCCTGCTCCTTCTCCTCTACTTCGCACGATCTTCGGCATCCTTGTTTGTCGGTCCATTGGCACGCATGTCACCCCTTACGACATCCAGCCAGCTTTTCCTGGGTCTACCCAGTCTGACACGTCCGGGCGGAGGAGCCATGGCCAGACATTTGTTCCCCACGTAAGTGGCCGGTTTCCGTAAAACGTGGCCGTACCAACGAAAGCGACATTCCTGCAGTTTGTCTGCAATGTCTGCAAATTCTAAAACCTATATCATATCCGAGCCGAATGCGCCGAGTAAATCTTTTCTTTATACCTTACCCATGTCATAACCTACTATCAGCCTAGTCAAATCTGATGACGTCATCTGAATTTGTCTAGCATTTTTGGGGACGATTCGACTGATTACATACACAAGCATGCAAAGTATCATAAAATATCATATAACAAATTCTAAAATTCATTTCGCTTAGCGCGATAGCCGAGTAGGGCTCGGATAAATGTGCGTACACTATAATAGTAAATTATTTCACACATATACATACATATCGTAATTATATTAAGGTGAATATTTTTAGCCTCATTAACTATTCTTTCATTATTCCCTTATCGCGATCCGAAAATACTAAATTGAAATGTAACAATACATTATGAAAGCAATTCTAATTTCTATACGAATATTGTATTTATAACCGTGGTCGCTATTATATTGTCATTTAGTCGCGAGGGCAAAGCGAATAACAGACGATATTTAAAAATGAAAAAAACAATTGAAACTAATTGGTACACGTGTGGAACGCAATTAAGAAAATATTTTTTAGATTTCCTAAAGAATTTCTAGCTAATTAACCTACATACTTATGTGAACGAAAAAGGTATTAAGACCTGCTCGCTTAACTATGACATTTGAAAAGTAAAGTTTCTTTAACTTGAACAGTAACAATGGACCAGTATGAACCTAGGCACTAATTTTAATGAAACGGTAACGAGAGTAAGTTTTGAATCTAGAATATTCCAGAAAGTATGGTAGGTACGTCGTGTGTAGGTATTTTATCGCAATGAAGAAAATCTTGCTCAATGTATATATAAATGTGAAAATTAATTATAGACAAGCATGTTAGGTTTATGAAGGATTTTTTGGGACGCATGACCCAAAAGAAGCCTGTTGTACTGTGGGTGTGTTAACAACCATAGCTAACTTCAAATAGTTTTCGCTGCTGTTAATATCTATAAAGTCTTTTTGGTGGTTGGTACACAGATCAAATAATTTAAGGTTGTCTATAAAATTATTTTCTATCGATAAGACCGAGAGCGCTCATAACTGCACTGTGCCACAATCAAGTAGGTATTTAAGAATTTAAAATGTTAACAAAATTGGTGTGCACATCAAAGTGGCATCTATCTTAATAATCATAAAGCTCAAACTTGTTTGTTTCAAAGCGCTTGTCTCAGGAACTACTGAACGGATTTGAACAAATCTTTCATCGTAAGATAGCCCATTTATGAGATTTATAGATTATTTTTTATCTAGGTGCGCGGAAAAGTTCTTACGGGACGCTGATGAAACTACTAGTGGAAGCTACTAGGTAACAACTTTCATTCTCAGTAACAAAGTTTCCATGTTATAAAGACAGCAAGCAAGTTCGGAGCAAAATTTATGTTCAGCTAATCCTTCGCAGATGGTTCTTCCTATAATTAATTAGCTATGCACCTGGCATATTACGATCTAAGCTATACTAATCTAGATCCGATTAAATTATGTTTAGTAAGCAAACACGTCATTATTGACGGTTATAGAGAAGCGTTTCGAATGGAGATATGCACTAATTTGATAGGGATAGGATTAATTAACGCCACCGAATAATAGATGGTGCTCTATGATAATTATTACTTAAGGAGCTTATGATGTAATTAGTTGTAAATTGCAAATGAAATAATGATGTAGGTACAGACGCGAACACACCAGGCTAGCCGAAATTATAAAAATTTTCCAATCAACTTTGAACCGTATGTTTCAGCAATAAAGTTGAAAATCAATTAAGGAAATTTGACACATCGTTGTAGCCTGATGTGCTGGCTTCTGTGCCTTATTTTAAACTACATAGATACGATTATTTAAGTGGAAAATAATCATGAAAGTATAAGAAAAAAATTTGTAAACATTACTAGATTATTTGGTTATAACCCATTAGGCCCAATGCAAACCGGCAGAGGCGCGGTGACGATACTGGGAATAAAGCAATTTAAAATAAACCTTAAGTCCTACGACATGTAGTTGAAAACGCCGCACCCCCGCCGGTTTGCGTTGAGCCTTATAAAATACATAAAATTGTAGGCGATATAGAATGCCTGCTCATTTGTGTTGTTAGTAGGGAAAAAAAAACAAAAGAAAAATTCTCAAAGCAAAGTCGAAATATTTAAATTTGGCGACAGTGGGCTATGCTACTTACGAGCTGCTAATGTATTGTAATGAACTGAGACTGGGTCACTGAATGTTAAAATATTAATGTTTTCTTTTAGTCGGCATGGACTTTTTCCTCCTTACAGAAGTAGCGTTAGGATTTGCTTTTTGTAGTTTCTATTACTTGCTTTTCATCTGATAAATTGATAAATCAGAAATTTACAGACGCCAACACAAGCTACCCAATTTAAATTGAACCATATGCTCCAGCGATAAAGTTGAAAATCTATTTAGGAAATTTCACAGATTTTACTAGCTTGATATGCTGGCGCCTGAACAACATAATTTATATACGAAAATAAAAATGTATTCAAAATGGGAGAAAAGTAACAAGTTGAAAACTTTAAAATGATGTTTTAGGACAAACAATATGACATTTAAAGAGTCGAGGCATAGGCTCTTTCGCCATGTTTTAAGAAGTTCAAAGTTACACTCCGAAATAGCTCTTATATAAAATAAAAGAACACGAACGCTAACTCTTCGAGTTCGCACTTCTTTCGCGGGAACACGTCCCATCTCTACGCTGTACAAGTATCTACAGCCGCCATCTTGGAACGGCTGAAACGATAAGCTGGTAAAAGTCGAAAACGTAGCGTGGCTCCGTTTCAAGGAGCTCGTAAGTATGCTAAATTGTTGTTTATGCTTATGATAATGTTATGGCCTGTACTTGAGGCTTGAGAGCCTATCGGGGCCGAACGCAAGTGGCCTCACCCAAATTTTTGTATAGGTATTTTAATTTGCGAACGATTTACAGAGTTTTCACACTAGCGAAGAGTCGCGGGTAGCAAAATTGATTGTTTACGCGCTACACATTCCGATCGGATAAAATCTGTATCGCAGTTCTAAACGTCGACTTTCGCTACTGTAGTTGTCAATTGTTTCTTGGTACGTATGACCCGAGCATAGTGTGAAAGTACCATTATAGTTTAAGCATTAAGTGATATTTGAGAGCAAGGATGACTTGAACTTTGTAAAGAAATTGTTTGTACTTTTATCATAATCAATAGTTATACGTCCCATACTTATATGCTACATGATTGGTAGTTTTAAATGAAATTGCTTCAATCAAGCCTTATGAAGCAATTTTTCATTTACATAAGTTTACCTTGTAAACAACGTGCATAGTAAAAATAATATGTATTAATGATGTAAGTAGCAGCTGATTAGTGCATGTCAAATTAATAAATAAGAATCGAGTTTATTCTTAAAAGACACAAATCTACGATAGTTGATGTATACCTATGAAAGTTCATTATAACCTAATGCGTTAAAAAATTCCAAATATTAAGCATGCATTTCTCAAGCTTAATCTGACCCGCATTTAATAAGTAATTACTATGTACAAGTGCCAGCACATCAACCTCCCCGAAACTCAATTTTGAACCATATGCTCCACCGATAAAGTTGAAAATCTATTAAGGAAATTTAACAGATTGTAGTAGCTTGATGTGCTGGCGTCTGTACCTACGCTATTTCCGACGCGTAGGTATAGTAATTATGCACGTTCCACGTTTTTTAAGTCATTATGGAAAATATATTGTCGGCATAATTTAGCTAACATCGCTTTCACTATAACGGAGATTTATGGCTGTTATATGCATAGTTGTTTTATAAGCATGGTAATAACGGTTTTATGAAAAAGTATTTATCCCTTATAAGGCCGTTTTTTTCACTGTTTATACGCTATATATATTTTTAAGAAAGCATATAAAGTTACGCTTTTTAAATTAGCTTCTAAGTACGATCTTCTAACCAACAATACAGTAATCATTTAAACAGATCTCTTATTGGTACAAACTGGAATCTACACGAATAAATAAAATTGGAGTGAACATTCTCTGAATCTCAACGTGAGATTGAAACCGCGGCGACCAGCTAGTCTAGAATAAAATACATTCTTCATGGTTGACGCTACCATATGAAACTGCATCGCAACAGTTCGCATTGCAGTTTTCCCGTGGAAAATCATTAAATGATCCCGCTGTGGGTGCAGCTGGAGGAAGTGTCAGACTCTTGCTGACTGAAACCCACTGTGTTAGTTCTAAAGGTCTTGGTGTACCAGAGCCACGGTAACACTTACGAACAACCCGCAGACGTTGCAGAGTCCTGCGTTGCGATTTCGCATCGCGCCGATCTGCAGCATTGTGTCCAAGCCCTTTATCTGTGGTACATTAACTGCAACGATTACGCGACCGGACGGTTGGGACACATCCTCCTAATTACTGGGATTTATAGCGCTAGATACACTGCAAGGACTACAATGTGGGTTAGTGTAAGTTTTGTTGTTTAGTTTGTTTCTGTAGCTCTCGTTTGGTCTTCTAATGCAGTTGGTGGGCTCTTGCTAGACAAATCAATCTTTTTTTTTTAGGCCTAGCTTAATATTCCTCATTCATTCCTCACACATTCACAAAACGTCGTCTAGATGACTGATAAATATTGTAATATACTTTGTAAATACATTCACATTATACTTAAGCACACCAAGACCTAAGACAAACACCAAAATGTTTGACTTATGCGGGAATCAAAATCGCGGCCTTCGGCATGGCAGGCAGGTTCACTTCTGGTAGTCGTGTATTTATTTATTTAAAACTTTAACCACCTATATTTAAAGGTTTAGAAACCTCATAAAATAACTAAGAGATTATTGCTACTATCACAATATTAAGGGCCGGTTTCACAGTTTACGGATAGCCACTATATACCAGATAAATAAAAAATGGAACAGAATTTGTATGAAATTATCTACTAGATAAACTATCTGGAACTTAATCGTAGGTAGTGAAACAGACCCTAACTATTTTAAATAAGGCTGCATCACATTACTTAAACTAAAATAATCGTAACAGTATAAATAATTGCACATAACACCACATCTCTAACTGCAGGGTTTAGTAAGAACTGACAATTACTCAATATTCAGTTTGTCGCCATTGACAGGCTTGCTAGCCGGTTAGCTCAAAACGGCTCCCACTAATGAGCGCCCACGCGTCAATTACGGCGAAATCATGAGTGTGATGTTTCTGTATCAATTTCTAAAATACATCACCCTATATTTATATTGGTCACATAATACTAAAAATATATTTTATATTATCGTATCCCCCAAAGTATTTTCTTTAATTCTTGTTAGACACTCATGCGAGTTTAATGACTACAAATAAATAGTCATAATTTCTTTTTTCACAAATTCCTCCTACTAAAAGGTCGTTTTTGAAAACATGTTCTAATTAAATCATCATACATATACATACATACCTATCAATTTTATTTGTGTCTGCCTAGCACTTCTTTTCTTCAGTACTGCATCTGCCCTCACCCCAATGTAATATTTTTTTAGCGATATCGACTTTCACATAATCCATCGTTGTTTGGTCGTCCCCTTCATCTATATCCATCTAAGTCTTAATTCTAAAAACCATCTTCACAACATGATCCTCATTCCTCCGCATGTCATGCCCATAGCCGATTTCCACATAGTTTTTCAGTTACCGATGCTACTTTCTAACTTCCTCTCAAGCCAGTTAATTGAAAAGGGCAAAGTGCATTCCGTTGCTGTTCCAAAAACTCGCGATACATCGCCAACTTTAGCTTCGTACGTTAAGAAGATTTATTCATTCTAGGTTATTGGCTTTTTAAAGGAAACTTGAAGAAAAAAGAAGAAAGGAAATTCATAGAATTGTAGCGATATTGCAAGAAGCCAAGAAGCTTTCTTCTATGTCAACAATGATGTACAGACGCCAGCACATCAAGTTACTACAATATGTAAAATTAAATTAATAGATTTTCAACTTTATCACTGAAATATATGGTTCAAGTATGAATGGCAAAATTTGTCAGTTTCGTCTGTACATACCGCATACTTACGCATATAACGCAATCCTATATCGCGCAGGTAGAGTATTATACAACACTCAACATTATATTATAACATGGTATATTTTAGGGGCAGAGGTCTACCAGATACAACACTCGTCTGGTTCGAGGAGCCTCTCCTTTCGCATTCCGCTTTTTTTTTACTTTTCTATCATAAAGAATGAAATGCCTCTAGAATTGTATTGTCGGTATACTAGAGAAGAATCAATCCTTTAACATACACATTTAAAAAGTTGTATGTGGGTGATCAAAATCAGGATTCCTTTAAACTTAATATCAGACTAAGCAAACACAATATAAAGCTTACACCTACATATGTACATACATACATACATATCACAATATTCAAATAACCCCGAAGACTCGAACATGACCTTTTCAAAAATAACATCCCACGTGATAAAACGTTTTAATACTGAAAAGTACCCTTGAATGAAAAACCCCTACTTACTATCTTTGATAGAAAATTGGCGAAACGAAAGGAAAATTAAACTCTTGAGCGAATGAAAGGTGTGAAAGGTTCAGTTTCATAGTGCGCTTTAATTGCTCAGCTTTCAGTGAATTTGGAGATCAACTCATTCTGTCACAGAGTAAAAGTAAACCAGTAGGTCATCATTTTAAACTGTTTTACTCAAACTCAAAATCTTTTATTCAAACTTAGCTGTAAAACAGCACTTTATTAACGTTTTAGTATGGAACATGTTAGTGTTTAGTTTATTTTTCTTGTATCTTCTTATTGTTTACTATGTGCGTTGTGCATGTCTATACATTTCTAGTAGAATAATAAGCTAGATCAATGTTTGGGCATTGTGTGCAAAAGAATTATTTTTACCTGCATATAGGCTCTGCCTAATTAAAAGACCGCCCTAAAAAAACTTAAAATAAAATAACTAAGTCCTGTACAGACACCAAAAGATTAAGATAGTACAATCTGACAATTTTCCTTAATAGATTTTCATCTTTATCACTGAAGCATATGGTTCAAATTTGATTGGGAAAATTTGACAGTTTCGCTTGATGTGTCTGTAAAAGATTTAGTTATTTTGAAACAAATCAAAACTCACCCCATTAGTCTGCGGAGGGCTGTTCCCTTACACCATGTATGTATGTCAGTATTTTTTTTGTTGTTTTAAATTATAATTTAACACATATGTAGTTTTACATGTTGTTTGGATTAGGAAGGGTAACTGTTATAAAAGTATTCTTTAAATCAGATCCGAAATAATAACTTAAATCATGTACAGACGCCAACAGGCTACTACAATCTGTCAAAATTCTTTAATAGATTTTCAACCTTATCGCTGAAGCATAAACTTTAAAGTTGATTGGGAAAATTTGACAGTTTCGGGTGCTGGCGTCTGTACTTATATAGTGACAAAAAAATTGGGACAAGTCACGAAACCCTCTATTTCATTAACACCGTTCGTAATACGAGTGTTGCGTTAACACCTTTTGATTCGCTGCTCTTTGTTAGTCTGTGGCTATCACTAACGAGTGACGAGTGAGCTCTCTCGGTGACTCATTTTCATTTCGATTTTAACCAATGACGTCACGGCCCATGTCACTCCAAACCTCTTTACGTTAATTGGTTTTTCCGTTATTTACTGCACATTTATTTAGGATTGATGTTGTTAAACAGATGATTTTTTTTAATGTCCTTTTTTAATGTATGACAATTTAATGCTGATTAATAATGCCACTATTTCGGTTGTCATTATTTCTCATTGGTTGTAATATTTGGTTCTCCACGTTTTCGACCACTCAGATGAAAAGTAATCTATACCTTTTCTCAGGCTCTAGTCTATCTGTGTACCAAATTTCATTTTAGTGGGTTACCTATGTAAGTTTGGTCTAAAAGCGCGACGGACAGATAGACTTACTCTAGCATTCACAATATTAGTGAAGACAGAAATAAAATAACATTTTATCTGGATATGTAAATTAGCTTTAGATCACAATGACAGTGAAAATGGAACTTTTAGTGTTGTTAGTATAAAACATTCAAGCCTTTAATCTAAATATGACCAAAAAGCGGCAGTTAAACCAATTTTCTCATAAACAACACGAATTCTAAACACAGATATCAATACCAAGCTTTGAAACTGTTATCAAATGAATGAATCCAGTGCAAGGGTATTAATTCACTCAGTATTAGCTAAAATCTGTTTAGAACATTATCCCAGTATACGATCCAACTAGACACTAGCCCCATTTATACCAGTAAACAGCACTGACGCTCACAGCATTACAGTGTCGTGCATCATTATGTCAAAGCGATTGTTTTGAAAGCTGCTTTCGTTGGCAATTGCGATTGATATTGATGGTTATCGGTTTGTTTGGACCCTTGCTCTGGAGGTTTTGGATATAAATTATGATGCATTTTGGTGATCATTTAAATTTAGTAGTTCATTATGAAGGTGATTGTGATTATATTACAGTGTTGGTTATGTTTTCAGTTAACACTATTTAGTTAATTTAAAGTGAAATTTGTCAATAATCCAATTAGCAATGTATGCTTTTTTTAGTTGAATATTTGTGCCAGGACATGTCATAGACATTATTCTAAACTTTAATGCTTCCGTCATAGGGTTTAAACTTCCGTGAACTTCTTGAGTTAAGACTCAAACTTGTCCCCTATCTATTGTAATAGATTTTAAGAAAAAGTCTAGTGTATAGTCATTTGGGGAAGGACATAATTAAATACATTTTATCAGGATGCAAACAATACCACAGAACCGTCAGTCAGTCAGTGTTAATAAATATGAACGCACTATTCTTATCGAAGGAAAATCCTTTCACAACACCATCAATTGGGAGGAATGTCAGGGGTATTAGTGGGGTTCCCATCCTACTAATACCTCTACCGTTTCTTCTACTGCGTTGAGCCTTAAGCCAGGATACACAAGAACTGCAGTCCAGATAAGTATCGGACAATTATCGGGACCGGCCTTGATTTTCCTTTTGGATTGTCTTGCTAGTCTTCAAGATAATGGATCTGTGTTCCGTTTATTTTATTATTTAAACAAACTCTTTAGCATTATAAAAATAAGTAAAAATATTTAGTAGCTCGAAAGTTGCCAATCGATAGATCATCATAAATACATCATTATCAGCCTTTTTATTGTCCCACTGCTGGGCACAGGCCTCCTCTCACACTGAGAAGGATTGAGCGTTATTCACCACGCTTGCTCAATGCGGGTTGGTGATTTCAGACTTTATAGTTCGGGATTCCTCGATATGTTTTCCTTCACCTTTAATTAGTCATTGATATCTAGGATATACTTAGAAAATACATACGACTTAGAAGAATCAACCAAAACAACAAACCCGCACATGCACATAATTGAGAGGCTGGTGCTTTAACCACTAGGCCACCACAACTTGCATTAATTAATCTTCCCTATTTATCAAAATCCATATAATCCAAAACAAACATAGTAGGTGTAACATAATCATAGTTGCACCTACACTGTTTACCATTTTTCTTTATTACAATATGGAATATAAACAACGAGTCTATATTAGTGCCCACGCGATTTCTCAGAAGTTATTTATAGCGATGAATGGCAGTAACCACACGTTAATAAAAGGGAAAGTTTCTTACGTTACAGTTGCATGTTGCACACTAGCCATTGATGTGTCACTACATATGTATAAAAAGGGGTTACGAAACTTAGAGGAAAGTGATGATTATTCTGGACTTCTGCAGGCTTAGCATGGCAATCGTAGAAACAAGTTTTGTTTACCGGACCATGCTCGGGCAGAAGGCATTGACATTGACAGAAAGAGCTTTGTCTTTTGTTGACAGAATAGATATAGAATCGCCATGCTAAGCCTGCTGGAGATTGGTCTGGACTTTTAGCTTAAATAAACTTTGTTAATAACTGAAAGTTGGATTTAAATTACTCTTGTCTCATGAAAATGAAGGAACAGTATAGGGTAGTTGACAATTAGTCAAATTCATTACTTTTATTGAACTGTTAAAAACGGTTACTCTCTATGCAATTTGTATGAAAGTAAGAATTATGACGTCACAATTTTTTCACATCAAGCCATGTTACTTAAATGCTTTACCAAATTCATATCGTAATGGATTTTATTTTTGACCTAGTCAGCTACCCAATTGAGAAGTTAACACAAATAAGGACTCTAACAAAGACACAGTCTGAACTCACCATTACTTCAGTATCTATTCTCTTTAATATACCCAGTAGCTTAATCATTTCATACAAAAAATGCCCCCAGAAAGTAACAAAAGGCACACGTTTATTTCAAATCAGTAGAATTGAAGTGAATTGGTGAAATGTGGGGACTATTAGTACAAGTGAAAGTGTGTTGTATTGCATAGTGTGAGGCCACAGGGGACTGCCTCGGCCGTAGACCTAGCTAAGGGTCCAGTTACATTCATAAGCGGAGCGAGTAGTAGAGCGGAATGTAAATATTTTGTAGCATTGGTTTCTATATAATTTTGATACACAATCTTGTACCCGTAATGGGTTATGGGTTGCTAGAAGTCCTGAATAATAGGGAATATGCATGTAATTTTTCTATTCACTAAATTAATACACTTTTAGCTGCAATAAATAAATATGAAAGAATTTTTAAAATATATTTATCGACCAGTAGTTATAAAGCTTCAAAACTGCTATTAAGAAAGAGAAGTCCGAGTGTAAAATTTACGTCACAACTACACACGCCCGTAAGGCTATCATTGAATATAGCGTTTTGGTGAGAGGTTATATAGAAACCAATGCGATTCATAAGTAAATTATCACGCAAGTTCTTTTACGCAGAAGTGTAGATTGTAATGCTACGACATTGCAGCAATCTCGTAGCAGCGTAGCATCGTAGCACAAGTTAATCATTGTAGCATCAAAGTGAGCGCGTTCATTGATATGAGCTTTCAATAATACAATTTTTTTTTCTCTATAACCAGGTTTATGGTTTACCCTTATAGTAAATAGTAGTTATTGATTGTTCTATTTTAAATAAGCTGATAAACAAATCTCGAGCTACTGACATCTTACGGCCGAAATTAATAACTATCTACTCGGTTGTTTTGCTTACTAGAGATAGGAATTTGACACAAATTATATGGGGCTAATGTCAAAATGCATTCTCTAGTAAACAAAACAACGGATAGATAGGTTATTAATTTCGGTCGCTATCAAACATGAAGAAATATAAACGTAAGACTAAGTACCATGAAAATGTAACACGGAACGCAAATTTTTCCTTTAGCATTATGCTAAAAAAACAATTTCATCGTAAAACGTTCTAGAAAACCCTATTCAATAATTTACCTCCCTACAGACTTATAACTGAACATTTTTTCCAGGTAGCATTTATGCAACTCGCATTATGGAGCATTGATCACAATGGCTCCCGAAGCGTATGAATCGTGTAACGAAGTCAGTGATACTGCAGTCGCGCTCCACTGCACACGGTGTTTTCCTCACGGGGACGTATCTAGTTCCACTGTCTTTTGGAGCGTGATAATTGAGCTAGGATTTGAATTTAAAATTTTATTGTTGGAGATATGGATCCTTTTTTTTAAATTCTGAAAATAAAAATTTTGTTTGGGGCTCTTTATAGCTATTAGCAGAAGGATAATTGAACTACTTTTAGTACTTGTTTCTTTTGAATTTTCAAGTTAGAAATTTTCCTATTAAGACACACTGAGGTGGAATCTACTCTTTATTAATATGTCACTCAAGTTAATCAAAACATCTAATCTGCGTTAACATCAAGCTATAATGAGCAGTATCTGTACTACGAGTATCGATATATTATCACTGACTGAGATTGTACATTTTGACTTTTAATAGCATAGTTGGAAATAATTCCTTTTTTAGTTTAATATGTTTCGTTGGCTGATTTTCAAATTCCCAAATAAATTTGTTAAAAAAATCATTTCTAAACTCGCTCTGCTACCCGCTCCGCTCCACTCCTATGGTGCCAAATTAAGAATGCAGGGGTGGCAACCACGCGGCCCGTGTAATTGCCAGTAATAAACGGCCGTGCCGGGTTTATTACGCGCCGCGCCGTCGAGCGGGCCGCCCGTTCGCTATCAAAAGTGAGTTGAGCGCCGCTTGCGGTCATTCTTGATATGTTTATTTGGTTCTGATTCAATTAATTGGTGGAAACCCTTTGCTAATTTGACTTTGATGATTGAGATTCAGAATTCAAACATAATTTTGATATTTGATTTTGGGAGGAATATTAAGAAATGAAAGACAACATTTATTGTTCAAATATCTTTATGCTAATCAACGTAATTTCCAGTGTTTTTAGGGTTCCCTTTATCTGGCAGAGACTCGATACTTTTTTTTAGTACTAATGCAAGGCTACGGCCTCTTCTCATATAGAGAAGGCATGATTCATAATCACCACGCTAGCTCAAGGCCGAATGGCGATTTTAGACTATGAGTTTCCTCATGATGTTTTCCTTACCTTTACTGGGTCATTAGCGTCCAAGATACACTCAGAAAGTATATACATATATGTAGTATAGAAAGTATATATAATTTGGAAAAGATACGTAGGTACTTGCCCGATCTAGACGAACCCTCATACTAGCACTTGAGAGGCAGGTGTTTTAACCGCTAGGTCACTACTGTTCATTAAATACGATATCCATTATTTAATCCTCGTTCTGCCTTTTGTTAGAAATTGTTCATTTTTAATAAAATTCTGGTAAAAATATTCTTCTGTGGAATATTTATTAGACATATACCATGTTTTAATTAACATTGATATATCGCGATAGTTTCAAATGATATCAACTTGAAATGTACTATAGTACAATACATTCTAGCACGAATTGACTATTGCATAGTTCGTGATAAAATATAACTTTGAATTGTGACAATAATATGGAATTTTATAACTTTTTTGTTTTTTTTTTTCTGGAATTTCATGGAATCATAAAAAAAAACTGTTTCTGGACGCAAAAATCCATGTCAATCGAAAAAAAAAATCTTTTATTACTAATTTATAATACTTCATTTTTATAGTAGCTCTTTAAACTATACGTAAAAATTATATTGATGCTGTAAAGATCTCTTTGACCCTTGTTTTTGAGATGATTTCATTTTTTTTTTCTGATGATCCCGCTCTGGTTGCAGCTGGAGGGAGTGTCAGACTTTTATTAACTAAAACCCACTTTTGTTCCTTTTGAAGCCATAGGTGTGCAGGACCCGCGGTAACTCCTTACAATTCCGCAGCCCTGAATCTAGTTGACCCTCAAGCATACTCCATTGAAGTGTTGTGGTTGTTAGTACGTTGTTAGATACGTAGTCTCGGGAAATAGATGGAGCAGGTCCTCCAAAATATTGATACGCACGTACTCGTTAAGTGAGGATCATACAGGATATTTTTTTCAAAACAAAGCAAAGATTAATGCTTAATAATGAATTATTTCTTATGTATTGCTCAAACAATTAATTTGAAGTTATAATATAGTGAATAAAGCCGAGATAAATCTTCAAAAAGAAAATTAAACCGACCTCCTCCTTATTCATTCACAAAGCGCCGACTTCTTTCTTAATTATTCACTAATTAATTAAAACGTTTAAAACGTCTTAAAACTCTTATTATATCTTTTAGTTCATTATAATTTCATGTGAAATACCGCTTAAGCGTTGAACAATTGAATTTTAATTACAAGTTAACGGAAGGAGGTAATTTGCAAGCCTGAGTCAACAGCACGCTAAGTAAGAAATGTATTGCCACATTACTTGAAAAGGGCTTAAGTTATCTATGTTAGAGATTAAGTTGGGACCTTATTTCGTGTGTAGTATAAAGTACTGATTAGTTGTTAAGTAGTATTTCTTTGAAGAATTTATTAGCTTTACGTATCTATACCATATGTATATACTTGCGTGAAGATATTTTTTTAATCAAATGTACACATATCGTATTACATTAACTAACTGTTGTCACAACTGTTAGATAGTTCGGGAAAGCGCGGCTAGATAGCGCTAGCAGTGCCAGAAGTTAGCTCGTTAAATAGAAACGTAGCCTTTAAATTAGAACTTAATTTTAGATATTGAAGAAAAATATAATAACAATCTTAGACATTGAAGAACAACCTCGAAGAAAGTAATGCTTACATAATTATTATATAACTGACTGCCCCCTTTGGTCTCTTAGTCGTATAGTGCGACTGTTGTGCACGGGTCCTCGGATTTGCTTCCCGGGTCTAGACGCCATCATCATCATATAAATAATTTGACTGAAACTCACACACTAAAAAAATGTCGCCTTACAATATTCTGCTTAAGTACTTTCAATTTGATATAAAACAGCTAAACAGAACTTTATAAGTACCTATGTATGCGAGTTGTAAACACAGTTATACAAACAATTTACGAGTTCCGTTGTAATCTCAATCATCGCTGCATTTTTTCTTGTTTCAATACGATGATTGTCATTGTTCGTTGGTTTCATGAAAGCACTTAAGCCTGATTAGCAATCGCTCCCATTTTTATTAGACTAGTCATTGATGATCTGTTTTTACATTATTAATTTCTCTTAGGGGAATCAGATTTTTATAGTGCGGTTCGTGATAATGTAAAACTCATAATTCTTTGTTAGTTTGTATATACGGCAGTTGGAAAAAATTTAACACTTTTATAAAACGGTTTCTTTCTATACAATTTGTATGAAAATAAGGACTAAGATGTCACAGTTTAATCGCATTAATGAAATCAATAAAAAAAAATCCTTCAATTTATTTCAATTTATTTTAGATGCTTTAGCAAATGAATGTGACAAAGGATTTTATTTTAGAGTTAGCCAACTACCAAATTATGCAGCTTTTGTGTGCATTTACTTCGTCAATAGATAGTCTGCATTCCATAAGTAAGTATATAAAAGATAGAATACTTTTCTACACGAGTACAATAATACTATGTGCAGAATATACAGATTGCAATACACGTAATAAATTTTACTATGCGGATAGAAAAAAATCTCTAACAATCAATTACATAGCAGGCTGTAGTATATTTGATATAGGTTGTAATGTAGGCATTATGCCGTGTATTATAATGTTAAAACTACAAATGTTCAAACCATATGGCCTTAAAAGTGTAACATATGGCAGGCTGGCCCGTAGCCAGGGCCAGCTATTACGGCTATTAAGAGGAACACTACATCACTTCGTGCCAAGCCAATACAGGAACATGATACTTAAGAGTTTAGTATTGTTCTGACGTTTATTTATTTGTTCTAATAAACTGTTGCGGGTTATTTGAAAAGTGAGCTTTGAGGCGCAATGTATTCTTGTACGTTTTACTTTGTGTTACCTAATGTCAGAAAACTGACTATCATAAGGTGGAATTACCTGGGTATTAGGGTATTGGTATTGGGATTTGGTATTAGGTTACTTCTAGGCAAGTATACCTACATCACCTTCGACTTAATCGTTAACTATAATTTGAGAACGTGAGTAAACACGTGCTTATGATAAAGATGCAAGTTTGTGAGGTTATCCGTGTGTAGGTATGTTTGTTATTTCCTCAAGTGTGTTATTTCCTTTTTATGTAATTTTTATACAGAAGCTGTTGGTGTACCTTTTTAAATTAAATAAATAAATAAGTGTAAACTGCTAAACGGATTTTGATGAAATTCGTCAATAATCATCAAAATCAATTACAGTGGGGCTATATTTTCTAAACTGAAATGGTATGAGTTACCCAAGTATCAGGGCAATGATGGGTTATCGTAAACAACATATTGAACTTTTTTTTAATTGCAAGAAAAAACTAAACCACGAGATATTACATTCACAGTAGAAAAAAAAGAAGCTATTCTAGCAATTGCTCTATTTTCTGTTAGAATTGTCTATGCACTCTTTTGTTTTCTTTCCCAGGCCCATTAGAAAGCTGCAGCCCATTAATGAGAATATAATTCTAAATATAGTTTATTCTAAAAATGGGTCATATCTGATGCAATGGAATTATTAATTCTATGAAGATATAATTCATCTACAGCAGGCTTAGCAAGGCGATTCTATATCTATTCTGTTAAGAAAAGACAAAGCTCTTCCTGTCAATGTCAACATGTCTTCTGCCCGAGCATGGCGATCTGTCAACTCGCATATAATCACTTGTAGACTAATGTCGGTCAAAGAGAAGAAAAATTTGTTCAAAAAATGCCAATGGAAATCTTGCGTCAATCTGTCAATTTTCTGTCATTATGTCCATTTTCCGGTAAACATAACTTGTTTCTACGGTTGTCATGCTAAGCCTGCAGGTGTTTCGGTAGCTTAGACCCTGTTCCCCTTATATGTGGTCATTATTTTTGTAAAGTCTGACTAGACTGCTAGCTCATTTTTCACATAAATACAGACCCAAGCACATAAAGCTACTACAATTTATCCAATTTGTTTGCAATTTTTTTTTGTCCATTTCTAGTAGCTTGATGTGCTGGCGTTCGTACTAAATAATGAAAAGATTGCTCAATTTCTACTAGAAGTCTGCTTCTTCTAGTATAAGAAGAACGACTTCCTAACATCTAGCGGTTCATGCCAAGTTAGTTTTCTGTAGACTATTTTCAATTCCCAAACACTTCGTCCCACAGTCAGGATTGTTATTTCTGCAGTGTTAAAGAATGCTCAAGTGCATGTGGCATGCACGCTGATGCAATTAAACTTGTGCCGGAGTTTTGCGTTGCGAGAGAGCTTACACTTGAAAAGTTGAATCATTTTTAGAATAGGTTATGTTTATACTATAAATGTGACTGTGGTTATATCTTGCGTGTTTTATCTTATGCATGGTAATGACTTAACAGTTAGTGGTTGCGTCCAAGTTTACACAATAAAGCCTACATAAATGTGAACCCCAAGTAAATGGGCTTGGGGTCCACAGCTAGCTATCAATTAAAAATAAAGGCATAATGATTGAAATTAAGAAGAAAGTGCACCTGTCTGCGTAAATTCTTTTGCACTATAACATGTTTATTTATTATTATAAAAGAGATACAATGTTTATTTAAATCAATCTCCCACAAAACTGGTTTAACGGTGTTCTGCGCTCTATGTATGTCCTGCGCGGTTAGCTGATTTCTCAAAAAAAAAAAAACAAAAGAAACTCAAAATCATTTATTCAAACTTGGCTGTAAAACAGCACTTTTTGAACGTAAAATATTACAAAAGATAGCCCCCAAAACGCCCATCCTTCACCACTTCCTATGTGTTTTTGCTGGGAAGAAGAAGTGACGCAACAAATTCCCCAGCAACAAATGTCTGTCTGTTGGTTTGAAGAACCTTTAAACATAACAGCCGCCATGGCCGATAATCGGTCTGGGAAACATCATTATTATTACTGATTGGATATGAAATAAAAAGAAGAACTGATTCTTATATCAAACATACAAGCGTTTACTCCCTATTAACCAATTATAAATACTCAAACCAATATTACTCCAAACTCAACAAGTATACACGGAGTCTCGTACATAATACACAAGGACTTTAAAACCGTCCCGCCCCATTTATTGCCTTGTAACGTCAAACAATAACGATGTTTGAATAAAGGCGACCTGATCTCCCCATCGACAATTGACATGTACCCCCCTTTGATAGATCGACTCAACTGTTGATTACCACTGACAAATATATCCTGACCTCTAAGTAATAATGTTTTTGTAAACAGTGAGGTGTCAAGACGTACTGGTGTTTCCCATTGTGTGGGAATGAATGGGAAAATTACTATTTAATGGAATGGTGTTTCGGGGTTGTGAATTTTTCATATTATTTAAAGTGTGCTACAGCTGTGGTAGTTGGCGGTAGTTTGTTTGTGGTTTTTTAAAGTTACCTTTGTCAAAATAAACATAGTTGCATGCAAAAGTAGATTTTCCCGTCGTTATATCTGCTATATTATTTTTTATTTTATGTAGGCAAAGTTTATTGCTGTTTTTTGTTAAATTTTAATGTAAAATGAATACCCAAAGCGATGAATGCCAAAACCAACAAAAATAAAAACAACGCAAAGGTGCAAACCACTACCAAAAAATGGATTCCACACAACAAACAATCCATTTAGGAACATGCATTCGTTATTAAAAAGTGCTGCTCTTCCATCACTCTTTTCTACAGTTATACAACAATATGAAAATTCCAATATTTTCCCGCTATACAAAAATCAACTAGCATTGATCATAAATCATCGAGAGACCGGCAAGCCATACCTTCCCTAACAAACAATACGTTGTAAAAAATATTTGCGTGTGATTTCTCTGTGTACATGAACTCAACACTCTTATTTCGTGGTAATAAAGTTGTTAATCGCTTTGTGACTGTGTTTGGCGGCTGTAGGTGTAAGTTTGTCGCCATGGACGTACACTGCTGTTAACACTGGCGACCTGATTGATGATTCATGATTGTTTACGAAGTCGGCTCGGGGAGGATGTGTTCCGCTTTCAGCGTAGCAAGTTTATTGACTGTTTTTGTCATTGGCAATTGTTTTATGGACTTTCATAGGAAATATATAAGCTAAGCTGTTATTTGTATTTTTGAAATAAGAACTTATTTTTATGGGATAGCTATAATCTGTCACTGGAGGCCAGCCCACATTTGTCTCAAAGACTCTAAATATTATTTATCAATAGACGTCATTGTCACTTGCAATATGATATATAACTATAAATGAATATTATATTACTAACGATTTCACATTGCGCGTGGATGTTCGTGGATGGGTGACCATCTTGCCATGACGAGTTTCTCCGTGTTTCAGAAGGCATGTCAAATTGGTGGGTCCCGGTGGTCCTTGGCAGTCGTTACCTACGGGTAGGCAGAAGGCCGAAAGTCTGAAAACCAGTCTTACCAAAGGGTATTTGGTTGCTCAGGTAACTGGGTTGAGGAGGTCAGACAGGCAGTCGCTGCACGTAAATCACTGGTAGTCAGCTGCATCCGGCTAAGACTGGAAGCCGACCCCAACATAGCTTGGGAAAAGGCTGTACGGATTTCACGTCAAAATTATTCACAAAAAAATCAAAGTGGTTTGAGATATGTTTTTTTATAAATCGAATCACCACATTACGTAATCGAAAACATTTCCATGCAAACCGCAAAATTTGGTTCAGGCCAGTGATTTCACAGCTAGTGAAGTGAAATACCAACTAGTTAGAATACGTTACTAACTACGGGTAACTTGCACCTAGGATGATTGAGCTATGTGTCGCCTTTCTCTGCGAATAGTTCAATTGTTCTACTCAAGAGAACAAATGACGCTCGTTTTAACAATGGCCTGTGGAGATAGTTTTGGAACGTTTTATCTTTTATATAAATCTATGTTCATTTAGTAAAAATATTACATGGTTTATCATTGGAATCGGTGAAAGTTTTTTTTGGAAATACTTATGTAAATCGTTATTTCTTCTGAACCTATAATCGCCAGCCTATTGGGAGACTTTATATTCTATGTTACGGGATATAAATTATTTATTCCTAAAGCTTTTCAAACAGCAGTGAGAGAATCTGGTGTCTAAACCAAAACACTTAATTGTTAACTAATTAATTAATTGTTATTTTTTTATAATGAAAATCCTCCTGCAAGAGCTTTAATTTGTAGGTACTCTCTTTAGTAATTATTCGTTAGAATCTTCAGCAAAAATTACAACTACGCAATAGGACATTAGAGGCAGGTAGGTTCACGTTAATACTAGGTATTGTTTACCTCGGTAATCGAGTGCCAATCATTGCTATCATGTTGAATACTACTGTCGCTCATCGTGTCTGCACCCTGTCCGTAGTTCGCGTCCATTGCGATAGGTGGCGCTAGACAACACTATTGTTCGTTTCAGTTTGGTCATTTCTGTTACCGCTGAACTTTTTTTTACCTTCAAATGTACTACTGCTTATTTACATTTTTAATAATAAAATCACCTAAAATATTTCGCTTTTAATCTAAAAAGTTTAGATAGAGAGATAAATATTTAAAATTTATCACGAACAGCGTTCAGAAAATTCCCAATTTTCATTTGTTAAATATAGTCTTGCAAATCGAAGGCTTGTTGCCAAGATAACAGTCGCACGTGTCGATAGATCTTAAGGTTAAGCAACATTTGGCGCGGTTGGTCCGTGAATTCTGGCTATTGAACATGTTTAGCAGTTGTTACGCTAGTCAGAAGCCGAGATGAACTAAGTCGACGTGGTTAGTTAAGTATCTCTCCATGTAAAATACTGCTACTCAGCTTCAATCGTTTAGCCTGAAAGCCAACCCCAAGATCATTTGGGTAAAGACTATGGAAATTAACAACATTATGATTTATTAATTATGAATTTGAGAAGTAACTTCTCCCTTCATGTACTTATTTATTTGTTTATATTTTTATTAATGAAAACTTTTATTATTTACATATAATTAGAAACTTATTTTTTTTTAAAGGACAAATTAAAATAATGCATAAAAAATTCGTCCGTGTCGCTGTCAGCGGTGATCGTTCTCACAAGGCCCTTCATTCAAAAATCTCAGACAATCAAAGTTAGACCTTACGAAGAAATTTGTAACAATAGTAACATGAATTGCAATGAGAATATACATACGACATAGGTATAGAAGGAAGGTACCACAGCCAATACCAACATTATTAATACTCGTGCGATCAATTGAAAATCAAAGTTCATCAAACGATAGCTTATATCATAAATAATTCAGGCTGGACTGGGTCAGTTCACGTAACCCATACTAATAAATTATTAAGTCTATAATTACCACCTGTTGTCTGTCTATCATCAGGTTTGTTGGTAACCGCGGCTAAAGTGACGTGGGAACAAAATCTGTGGTGATTTTAATTGACAATATTTGGGTTTGTACGGGTGGAAGCTGTGAATATAAGTCGGTTGCTATTCTCATCATGAATTCTTTAACTGTCTTTAATATTGGTATACATAATGAAATAAATTATTGATATGATTGTTCAACTTGTTTCTATCTTTAAGTTCGTTAATTGAGATTTTTAGTTTTTTGGGTCATTTTTGTTTTTCAATGTTTGTAGTTATTTGATGAAGTGTTTAATATTTTTTTAAATTTTGAATTACCTAGTTATGAAATAAATAATTTATTCGCTTTCTTAGGCGTTCGTATCACTTTAAAGTTCACAAACTTGTCTAGTTATCCACACCACGCACGCGTAATTAGTTTTGATAGGAAAGATCGAAAGATCGTATTTCATTATGTACAGACGCAAGCACATCAACCTACCTTCATACCTGAATGTAACCTTATCACAATACCGGAAGGTTAATATTCGATTGGTAAAATTTGACAGATTCGAGTAGGTTGACCTGCTGGCATCTGTACTGTTTTAGTTATGATATTGATACTCCATTTTTTATCTTTATAAAACAAACCCTTCATAGCAGTCTCGTTAAAATCACGCAGTTACCTTCGAAATTTTCTTAGAAAATATATAAGAGGAACACAAATAGTATAAGTAGGTTCAATAAGCAGAGAAATACTTACGAAATGAAGAAGAAACGCCATGTTGTGGAGCCAGAAACAAATCGGATAGCCTTGTGACCAGCGTGAATATAAGCAAGGCTTCCAATAAGTTCACACAATTATTTTAATTCGTACTAAATTCAAGTAATAATAGGGTTACAGAATAAACCGTCAGTCATTTCTTGTCGTCGTTATTTCTTGGTATACACTTAATTCAATAAAGTCCACGTGTTGTACAGTCAATATTGGATAAAAACTGCCTTATTTATATAATTTAAAAAGTGATAATACTAACATTTTTAAAAGAAAAATCAACTTTTTGCTGGTCATAAATATGACTGATACATACATGTAAATAAATATTTAAAAACTTCTACCAAGGTCACTATATCTTGATGCTGACTGTACTTTTGTGTTAGTTTTAGATCCCGTTCATAGATGGCGGTAACAGCGCTGTTCTAAGTTCAAGCTGTTTTTCAATTATCTAGAGTTTAGTTTAGTGTTATGTTTGGTATATATGATATGGTTTTGGATAAATTAATGTTACCGAACACTTCCAAGTATTGTATTAATTTAAGCTGGATGTTATTCAAGGGCGTTTATTGTGAATGAATAAATAAAAGGCTTTGACGATGAAGCTGGAACGACCAAAGTTATATCTTACGCGATATGTACGAAATAACAAAGAGAACCAGAAAATACCAAAAATAAAAAAAATAAAAAGTATAACATTACTTTAACTTTACTTTATCTTGGCGCTTACTCAAAGTACCAAATAGTAAAAATTCCGTCGGACATCCTTATCAGAAAGATTTGTGTCCGAGAAAATTTAATAATAGAATTTTACAAAATCTACATTTATGAATGTAATCATACTTAGGCTGACTGTGAATGGGCGTTGATTTTTTAACGAGGCCCCTCCCCCAACCTTTTATGTCTGCACCCCCTCCCCACAGAGACTTTTGCCACAATATAATAGAGTAAAGAAGGTTTATACCAGTATTTTTTTTGACGGTTTTTGCATTGTTCGTTGATGTATTTTTACAGAGTTCTATTCTTTACTGGGAACTATCTTCTCAAGATAAAAAAAAAAATTTTTCTTCTTCATTTGACCACTATTTGGGTTATATACAATAAAATACTTCAGCAGTATTAAAAACGAGATGCCGAGACTGCTGAGCTCGGCCGAATCGAGCTGAGACGGGAATATATGTACCTATGTAAGGTATAAGGTATGTAGTTTATCAGTTGTACTGTCACATATAACACAAGCTAATCAATAGCTTACTGCTTGAGGCTAACCGAGCGTGTTTGAGAAGGTGTCCCGATATTATTAATTTACCGAAAGCTTGAAGCATTGTTCTCCCGACTATATACCATTAATATACGAAGAACTTTTAAATTTACATCAACTTTCTAATGCACTCCCAGACTTGGACTTCTGTGCAAAACTTTCCAAGGGCGTAACCGCCACCCCATCCGCGTCCGATACACCGATGCATTTAAAATGCAATCGAGTTATCCAACTCGTACTCGATTTGCACGGGACCGGTACGCGTCGGAATATCATTTCACTGTTCTGAATATCATTTTGAATCGTAATAGAACAGTATTATTTTGCATTTGAAAAAAGAATCACTTTCGTTGTGGAAAAAACGGCTTCTCATCGTGTATCCGATATTGGTTAAATCCTCTTTGCTAAATTAAATTGCATGGTTTTGTTCGGTTACCGTTCTTAATTGAAATCGGTATAAATTTTTGAAAAGAGAATGTAGTGAGATTTTTAATTTGTTTTTTCGTATTGTGAATCCATGCATTGTGGGTTGTTACGGAATTAGGTTTTGTTAATTGCTGTACTGAAAACCTTACTAAAAGCTTTTAAATATTTCAAGATAGCCTTCATACATTATGTTATGGTGTTAGTACACATAAATCATTACGATATACATTATACAATACTTACGTATATTTTATTTATTTTATGTTTTATTATTACCTTTACAAACAACAAAAATGACGAACTTATTTACATAAGATTCAATAAATCAAAGGTAGAAATAATAACATGACAGGCATAGTGGCGACCTTGGACCGTCGGCTGGGCTGTAATTATTTATACTTGTTTATTGCCATTAGTCATTGATGATACAAATTGCCTTTGAAAATAGCAAATTGCTTCTTACAAATAGATTAAAGAATGAATTTTGGCGTGTATTTTCAGCGATAAGGATAAATAATAACATCATAAGTACTTTTTTTGACACCGTTAGGGAAATGTTAATGACAATAGTAAAACGAAGCCATATATTTTATTTTGATGTTTAAGCTACCTTACTACCAAGTTTCATAAAAATAGTTCAGCCGTTTGGGCGTGAAGAAGTACGCAAACTTTCGCGTTTATATATTAGTTAATATATTTGTGATGTAATTACAGTTCACCTTTTTCTAAATTTTACACCTAATCACTATAATTCTATGTAAATATAAAGATAAAAACACAAACTCCATATGCCTGCTATATTAAAATAAACTAATCTCATGTTGAACCTAACTACTGCTGTTAAATAATTAGGTACTAATATGATAACTACAGATGGATGTCGCCAAGTCTTAAAAATCTAAAGACATTTATTACAAAAGTACAGGCTGACTATTTATATGTCTGTAAAAGGACATAGGCTTCAACATTCCTATATGATGGCATCCAGGCCGATTGTCGGCTACGGCGGCCGTTCTCTCTTATGCAGATCAGCCAGCTGCGCAGGACATATTATAGTGCACAAGCATTCGCGCAGACACAGGTGCACTCTCTATTCCCTTACTCTCATAGTCCGATGGGACGGCAATCCCACACGGCCGGAGAGAGATCAGGCGCAGGACCGACATTTACGTGCTCTCCGATGCACGGATGAATCAATCACCAACTTCCAGACTCCAGGCTGCTTTATGAAAGTTTCTCAAAACCCACAAAGCGATTTCGGCCCGACCCGGGATTCGAACCCGAGACCCCGTGCACAGCAGTCGCGACCACTAGACCAGCGAGGCAGTCATTTATATATATTACTCCTATATACATATATTATAACTCGCGATACTGTCGAGACTGCGTTTAATAGCGAGAATGGAATATTGTAATTAATAAATGGCTAATTCATAATAACATAAATACACACTTCAACAAGTGCAAGAGTATTACTTCCAATTAAAATGCCCAGGAAAGTACCGCATGTACTGTGAAACTAATAAAATGTATCGAGAGTGTGGTGAAGTGAACGATAGCTGGTCTTCTGGACAGACGCCAGATACAATCTAGCGTGTCGTATCAACACATCGGACATCTTGACGGCTACACTTTGTCTCACGTTTGAAGTCAAGTGCGAACAGCTTTTGTTTTAAAAAAAATAGCTATATATTTATTCTATTGTTTGTTCTAGCCCAACTTGTAGGAAGTAAGGTAAAGCTTGATAAAGTACTCATAAATACATGTTTTTAGGAGCGTTTTTGAAGGACTCTATATAGTTTGTAAAACTTTTACTAAATGTTATATTACAGGTGGCAATACCTTTACTTTCTATTTCTATACTAAGATTTGGCCTACGCCAAATCTCAATATTATAAATGCAAAAGTTTGTATGGGGTATGTGGTTCTTATTCTTCTTCTTATAATTTTAATAGCTTTTATTAATTTAATTAAGATAAATGAAGATCTTATATGTATATCAGAATATCAATAATTAGGCTGCTTTTTATCCATGTGCTGAAATCAGCCAGCTGCACAGGAAATTATTATGGTGCCCAAGCATTTGCGTAGACACAGGTACACTCTCGATTCCCCCACTGTCATAACCCGATGTGATGGCAATCGGACACGACCGGAGAGAGATCAGACGCAAAACCAACATTTATACCCTTTGATGTACTAGTGTATTAATTACCAACTTCTAGACTCCAGGCGGCTTTTTTGAAAGTTTCATAAATCCAGGAATGAAACCTGAGACCCCGTACTCAGCAGTCCCGTGCGACTACTAGACCAACGAGGCCACATTAACATGTAACTAATAATCTCCCAACAAATTCTATCTCCTCCACATTAATCATAGACCGCATTTATCACAATGACGTCTGGCATGCCAAAGTTTGTTCGACGTGAATACTTTAAAATGGCGGTAAGATAGTTATACTGATTATACCCAAACTATACCAAATGGAAGACTTGCCCTGATAGCCTCGCGGAACCTTCAAATATTCACAACTAATTACGTACTGGGACCACTACTTTTGAAACTCGATTTAATTAGAATGTACTCGTATTTCGAGTGAGTTTATTAAATTTTGAGAATGTTAAAGGAATTTTGGCGTGTCTATTTTTGAGACAGGTATACCTAGTAAATTCTTTAAATGCTATGCTTTAAATACAAATTGTGACCTCTATAGTAAAAAACTTACTATAGAGGTCACAATTTGTTTTTTTTTCTTCTCTTTTCTTAGCCTATACTGTCCCACTGCTGGGAAAAAGCATCCCCCAAAGTCTTCCATCTATCTCTATCTGAAGCATGTAGCAATTTGGTCTTAGCTAAAAAAAAATTACCGTTCAAGTAATCAACTTCGTTTTAAGATCCCGAAGTAAACGGGGTGCTGTTTTAATTAACATGGTTTTTAATTACAGACAGTAATCTGAAAACTCATAGAAATCCACTCTCTCAGACAAAATTTTCATGTAATTATATAACACAGATAATAAAACTGCTTTTGCGAAGGTGAATAAGTGTATTGGGAATCTAACCTTATCTCTATGAGCGTCATATAATTTACTCCGAATTCGTAGTTCCTAGTAAGTTCGAGTCAAGCTTCGCGAGTCGAGGTCGCATAGTAACTCCCCAGGGACGGACTTCTACCTATACTTTTATAACTTAATTTCATGTTTACGGACTTTTAGTGGGCATAAAATAGCGCTATTTTACGTCAAAATCGTTTAGCAGACAATTTGAATTTAATAGGATGTTAAATTCGACATGATGAATATTTGTTGCTCGTCGCTGTCGTAATTATTAATTAATGAGCTATTTTGCTCATCGTTTCGCTGTCAAGAATATTAAGTTAAGATTTTATGAACTCTTTAAGGAAGTTACTTTGTTAATTTCGGTTTATCAACGAGATGTACCTATGATTTATGATATTAAGGGCCAGATTTACAATGTCCGAATAGCCACTACCTACCGAATAAATTAAAAAATGGAACAGAATTTGTATGTAATTATCTACCAAATCTGACTCGAACTTATTCATAGGTGGTGAAACAGCCCCTTAATCTTTAGTCATGTATTTACTGTGTACATAAATGGTTTAAGAAAAAAAATGTTTATTAATTAGGTAACTTTATAATGCCTGTGTTGCCATTGAGCCACAAACTAAGCACAGCTAGTATCTTGTGTCTCAAATATTGAAGTATATTTGAGACGCAGCATGTACAGACGCCAGCACATCAAGCTACTACAATTTGACAAACTTTCTTAATAGATTTTCAACTTTATCGCTGAAGCATAAAGTTCAAAGTTGATTGGGAAAATTTGACAGTTTCGCATAGCCTTTTGTGCTGGCGTCTGTACTTACGACGTTGTTATCGTCAACCAATCCAACTAAGGTGCATAATGTACTTTATATAAATACGTAAAAAAAGCAGGCCTTAATGTAAAAATGTAATCACAAATTATCATTTAGTATATAGCGTTAATGGTACAATATCCAAGGTGAATGGTTGTATGTCGTGTCCAACTTGGTCACAATGCCGATATCACGTCATTTAAGTGGTACGCCCAAACTTTTTTTTCACCGGCGACTTTGTGAAATTATCATGGAACCTTGTATTATATTGAAGTACAAATTGCATTGTTGAGCTTCATTTGTGCGGTCTACTTATGCTGTTTTATGCAGCGGTCATTTAGATGTTGGCTCTAATAGTTGATAGGCTTCAGCCTTCTATGTTTAACTACTTATAGGTATTTCTTCTAGCCGTATTGCAGTATTTCAATAGCCATTTTTTAATGTTGGTTTTCAAAATTGGTCGGTTGAATATGAAAACATATCTATACATATATCATATATACATACATCATATATATAAATTCATCATTACAGCCTTATTTATCGTCCCACTGCTGGGCACAGGCCTCCCCTCCCACGGAGAAGGATTGAGCGTTAATATTATACATTATAGAAATTAAAATAAAATAAATCAGTACAGAGAGGAGCTCGTGGCTAAGCAACAACCTAAAAATGCTCAATCGAATCATAAGGTTAAGCAATGATGGGCGTTACAGTTGTAATGGGTAGTACAAACTCGTACCTAGGGGTATAGGCCTGCCTAGGAAACTACATAGGTTGAGGAAGTCAGACAGACAATTGCTCTATGTAAAACACTGGTAATCCAGCTACACCCGTTTATAATGGAAGCCTATCAAAAAATAGTCCCAAAAAGGCTAGGCAGCTGATGATTTATCAGTATTCTATTTATATAACTTACTCAAATTACAAAAATAGACTTAGTATGTATTTATAAAAGAAAAGTAGGATTTGAGTATATATGTATACGTTTATCAATTATCTAGTATCTATAGTACAAGAAGCTCTGCTTAGTTTGGGACTGCCAGATGCCAGATGACATGACGTTGTGTGAATGTGTGAAGATTTGAAGAATATTATTTTATACACTATGGATAACTCAAAGGGCACACTCGATCACAAAATATATATACAAACAATATCCATTACAGCAGCACGCTATATATCGCGTTGCACTACAAGGTATGCTGGAAGGCTGCAACGTCCCAGGGCGCAACAATGTAAACTCGACAGCGGATTGACTGGCGGCCCCACTAACCGGTTTACTCCACCTATACGTACAATTTCGGTACACAAACGGACATAATGGAATTACTTAGTGAATGTAAACGCTTGTAAGGCATTTGAGCTGTTTGAAATAGTGTAACGACCGTTCTAAGTGCACTGCAATTAATGGTATTACGGTAATGGGTTGCGGAGGATTGGTTTATGCTATTGACTGTATTGTACGTTATTAAGCACTAACCAATGTGATATCGTCATTTGAAATGTAACTGTATAACTAGTATATTCTATCTAAAAATTACTAAGCTTAACCATGAATAGCCAAAGTTTTGAGCACTGAGATCCCGTGTCTTCGTTCGCATTTTTTTTAGATTTTTGATCTAGCAGATTAGGCAGAAGTATTGATTCGGAATGTGCGAACCTTCATCTAATAAACTTTTTGCGATTGCAAAAATTTTTTAAACAAAAAAATCAAATCCCCATAGTAGGTACGTAAATATGTGAACACCCTGTTAAATTTGTATTAAAAAAAAAGTAAAAAGCAAAATACAGTTGTGTATTTCCTCGCAGATACACCTGTTTCATCCCCGCGGTCAGGTACAGCCGAAGTTATCAGAAAAAAAATAAAACTTTGACATTTAACGCATTGTTATTTTTATTAAAAAACGTCGCTACGTTGGAACGAATATTTTTTTACGAGAAAAACCAACAACCTTTTTTTCCACTGCCACTGCCATCCGACGTGACATCGAAGTTTCTAGAATATAGCTTTCGGAATTCGTATATAAACAAATAGGCTTTGACGTTCCGTGTGTGCAATGAATACGGATTTTTCATTGTTTTACTGAAAATTGAAAAGTGTCAATTTGCGTATTGTTTGCGATAAATGCTTTGTGTTTTATTACTCTTTGATCTCTTTATGGAAATAAAAATGGTAGGTATGGGGTATAGTTTTATCATAGTTCGCTCGAAGATATTGCAGTGTCGTAAAAGAACTGTTTAATTTACAAATTCATTACAGTATAAAGCATTAATAAGCATTGTTATCATTGTGGGAACATTCCAGGTGGGCAGCGACGAGGAAGAGTTTCTGGCGTTATAAATTATGTATTTTTTTGTTATGTAAATATTTACGAGGTGCATCTGACATATACATATTTATATATTTCTTTATTTATATATTTATGATCAAATAACACGTTTCCAAGCAAAGTTACGAACATGATGACACGATGATAATCTGTATTACTAGGTACATTTAGACTTATAAATACCATAATTATTTGGTCAGAATTTCCGTATTAAATGGGCTTTTAGTGGACAGGAACAAAAACCCAGGCTAGAGCATAGAATGCGCCGCTATTTATCTTTCATCGTACAAAGGGACGTAAATGCATTACGCTCCCATTTTAACCGGATTTTGAAGTCAAAAGAATTTTCCCATACAGGTACCAAAAATTAGTTATTTTCTATCACCCAGTCAAAAGGAATGGCTGTAAAAAAATCGTTTCACATTTTCGCGAAAGTCTTTTTTTTTATTGCATCGTCAGATTTGCTGGCAATTAAATTTTCCACCGTCACGTCAAGGCTTTAAAATTAAAACATTTTGTGTATAAAATTTCTAGGGTAGTGACAAAAAATGGAATTTGATCATAATGGCTTGTAGGACACGGCAGCTTGGAGTTGTGCCAGCTTACTGGTGTTTGAGTGGCTCGACTTTCATGATACTGTAATGTAGATTTAAACGTCTGTAATTTAGTTCGTAATGTATCAGCACTTTCATTGTTCTTTAATTCTTCGACTTTATCAGAGAAAATTATGGGTTCACTTGCAAACGTCTTGTAAAAAATGCACTTAAAGAAGTACCTGTTCGCTTTGTAATAGAGCCTTTTATTAAATGGTTGGGTTTGTTGGATATTTATTAGGTGCAAGTTGTACTGATTGCTTCGTTTCAATGCTTTTAATGTTTCTGAAGCATGCAGGTTATAACACGTTACAGAACTGAATTTCAGACAAAATTCTAATGTTTGATACTGCTATAAAAAGTAATGAAAAGACTTGAAAACTATTTACTGTTTAACTGTACATAAAAAGAGAACCTGTCAAAATGAGAATTCCCTTTTTAAGTCGGTTAAATCACTAAAATTTTCTTCTGAATGTAACAAATAATTTTAAGGAAACTAAATCGAAATCGGTTCAACGGAACGCGAGAAAATCGCGTACATACATACATACATACTTAAAGGTCAAACTTAGAATCTTCTATTTTTGAAGTCGGTTGAAAATAAAACAGAGTTGAAACTAAGATAGTCACCGCAAAGTTTACGCTGAACTTACATAATATTAGCCAATTATAACAAACTGCATTTCAGAAAACCGAGCACCAATTCCGTTTGCTCCCAGTCTTTACTAAGAATCCGAAGCGAGTTTGCGTAACATTAAATCGCAATTTGCTAGAATATTGCCAATTAAATGTCGAGTTATTCAGCCATAGTTTCCATTTTCAAGGAGCTAGAGAACCTGGCATGTTTCTCCTAATTGCGTCCCTCGTATTCAGCGTTTGAAGGTATATTTTTCAAATAAGATTTTTTGTTAGATATACTTTGTAAACCAGGCTACGTTCGGATGCATTTTTGCCTAAAGTAAGCCTAAACTTAAACTTATTTTTTGGCGAAATAAGTAATGGAAGCGGCTTTTTAATTTGAAATACTTTCGGGTTTCCAGAGAATGCGATACTAGTGTGTAACATGGTGAAGTAAAGTCGTTTTTAGCACGTTTTATTTAAAAAAAAGGGATTACTTAATTATGAATGCGTATTTACTTGAAGTTATTTTTCAGCCCCCTATCAAATTGATTGGACAGTTTCGAAGTATAAAGTAGAATAGATTTTGACTACAATCTGCTATCATTAATGTTAAGTATTAAAATTTTCTACCTCAAGAAAATGATTTGTATTTGCTCATTATACACCCAAAGAGTTCTTACCTATAAATCAATTGTCAGTAAGAAAATTAAAAAAAAAGAAAAGCAGAAAAAAATGCTTTCTTAATTATAAGAGATCACCGATAAGGTGCGTTTCCCTAGAAAAATGAGACTGAAAGAATTCCAAATTCAAAACACAAAATAAATAAAACACATCGACATGCACTTCCAAAGCATTTATAAGCAATAAACCCAAACAGGTACCGGCGCTTAAATGTCAAAGTTGTCGAGAGCTCTGCCAAGCTCCGAACTGTTAACACCGGGTGAAGACTTGGCAGTGGCCCGCATGGTTATGATCCGTGATAACACTTCATGTTACGAGTTCCTTAAAGCTGTTACGGAACGTATGCAAGCCAAAAAAGTAGGCAAATATTGTTGAAAAATCGATAATGGTGGATTTAAGTTTTGAATTGTTATTATTGGTTTTTAGATTTACATTTCCCTCAGCCTTTGTATCGTCCCACAGCTGGGCACAGGCCTCCTCTTACATAGTAGAGAAGTATTGAACATTATTCACCATGCTTGCACAATGCGGGTTGGTGACTTCAGACGTTATAGACTAGGTTTCCTCGTTGTTTTCCTACACCTTTGATCAGTCATTGGTGTCCAATATATACTTAGAAATAACATAAAACTTAAAAAAGTTGCTCTGGTACTTGCCTGACCTGGAATCGAACCCACCCAGTCTCAATTGACAGACTGGTGCTATATATAACCAATAGATCACGACGAATGAATTGTTACCTTTGACGCAGTTTTAAATAGTTTTTATTAAGAAGAAGACTGTTGATTTTTTTTCTCAATAATTTTATTTTCATTTATTTATTTATCTAAAAACAAACGGTCACACATTTTTCTTATATATTTTCATAAAAAGACATGGTTTCTTTAATTTAACAGTAATTTATAGCATGAACAGCACTACATTTTTACGAGAACAAGAAAAAATGATACAAGTATTGAAGAATACATAGGTCTATAATAAGTATTGTCAAGTTAAATTTATGTTTTAAAAAACCCCGTGTATGTATACCCATACACAAATGAACACCGAAAACTTAGGTATGTGATAACGCTATGCCTAGGTAAACTAGGTAATATTTTCAAAGTAAATAGCGCTATTCATTATATTGCGTGCTAAAACTATTCAACGTTACACTAAATAAATCGTGATGTTCATTGCAGTTTAATGTTGCAATGAAACATTGAGGTACAATAAAGTTAGAAAAGTAGGTTTTTCATACGTACATCAAGCTACCCGAAATTGTCAACTGTTCCCAATCGACTTACAACCATATGCTTCAGCGGTAAAGTTGAAAATCTATTAAGGAGATTTGACATATTGTAGTAGCTTAATGTGCTGGCGTCTGTACATGTTTGATCCATAATATAAAATCTCTCTTCAGGACAAATTTTGGATGACCATATGAAAAATAACGGTTGAAATTTTCTTTCCTTATTTTACATTGTTTTTTATTATCTAGTTTATTTTTCAGTGCAAAAGAAAACTTCAAATATGCGCCAAAATGATTCGTAGAAAGCGCGGGACATTTTTAAGAGTCTGTTTGTAGGAGTCTTGCAAACATCGACAGCGCTTATTCAAAAGAAACTTTGAACTTTAAAACCTGAAGCTTTCCCATGCAGCAAAAAAAGCTATTCACGGTCCGTTAATATTTAAGTTTGCTATCATAAAATCTTTAATTTGTAACTTTCAAAACCTTTTGAACAGCGCATAATTCGTGCGTGACGTTATTTTTTCTTGCTTCCTCAATATTCGCTTAATGGCCGACCACTCTCATTAACTAAAGGTTCTCGGCGAGAACTAAAAAAAAATACAGTAAAGCAGAATCAACTAACTAAACTACCTTTAAACTACTAACTTATTCACTGACAAGAACTTTAAATTTTAAAGCCCGTAGTTACAGGTGATTCTAAATTGGATTGAATTTTTTAAACATACACACAATTTAAATCAAGTTTTGTTTATTAATTTTCTTTAATTATGATAATAAACTGTAACGTCTTTGGGTATTTACAGCCGTTGATAAGCAAATATAATCAGATACGAAAAATATCAAGGTCAGAACGACGGAGGGCGTATCGCAAAGATCGAAATTTTGCGTGATCGAAACCTTCACCACATTCATGCTGTCTGCTTCGGCCGAAAGTGTCATAAAACATCTGAAATTATTACAGTTACGGTAAAATGAACGTGCAAAATCAGCGGTGGGTTACTATTCATGTGGCGTGCAGTTCGATCGTGGCAAAGCAAGGCGCGGAGGAAACGTCAGAAAAATCGAATTTCCATGCCGGCAGTCGAGGCTGAGGCGGCGTGGCGCGAACACCGCGCCGACAGCGCGCGCGCCCCTGCACACGCCACCGCTGTCCGCGCCCGCGGCACGGCTCACTCGCACGCTGCACTCGCGGGCACTCCTCATTAAATCGTACACGGTGGGCTAATTAAGGGATTATGGGTTTGGCAACGGCCGGCCCGATCGCGGGTCAGTTTGTCGCCCGACCACATAAATTCGTGCTCGTTTCTTTCTTCATTAAAAGGTGACGTCACTCCCGCGGTCGATTTTTTGTGTAATCGCGGCAAATTCGCGAAAGTGTTTGTGGATAATAAAAGTTTGTTGATCGGTTAATTGTTGCATTGTCTCATGTTATAAGTGGTGTCGATGGTGCGGACGTAATCCGCAGGACTTCGGCCTTCAGTTTTTATTGATTTATTAAGCAATATTGCATTCTATACGTTGTGTTTAAACAAACATATCTGCATTGTGATTCATACTACTGCAATTTGTTGTTGATAAACTAGAACGATTGTTCTGGACATTTGAAAAGTTTTGGTTTGTCGCGCGACAGCCGAAACATTCGGCAAACAAACTTTTTTCTATTGTTCCAAGACTCGCTTTTTATTTTTAAAAGTTATAAAACATAACTTTAATGTCAATTGGAATTCTGATCGATTCGAATTTCAAAGTTAGTTCGCAAAACTGATAATAATTTATAAAAACAAAATCCGTGGCTCACGATTCCAACTTTGAACTGAACAGCCTATGTCATTCGTAGTACAGTCACATGAAAAAAAACCTCTCTATATGATACTGACACGCGTATATTTGCCCCAATAACGCAGCAACATTTTATTGTATTAACATGTAACATAACCATAAGACAATATATTACTGACGGCAATAAGATATTTCTGCGTATTCGTTAAGATAACATGAATATATCTCCTCTTTTCTATTCGTCTGAACAACATTTTCAGTGTATTTTTTCTGAAGCTCTTTATCAATGTAGAACATTTCTCTTTTGTTAATTTATTACAAGCGATAAGGTTTTATTCGATTGTATACAGATTTGTTTCCGAGTAAGTAACTTTAGGATTAAGTGATTCATAGCTAAAACTTAAAAAGACTAATATTATAATAAATACAGTCAGTGAACTTATAAAAAGTCAGTTTCATATCACTTTCACTTTATAATCTTTTTTAAAATCAGTTTCAGGGACCACTTTAGTAATACAGATACCTAAATTAATCAATACTATCAATAATATGTAATTTAAATGCCAATATCTAAAGTATTCATGGTTTCAAAGAGAAATATTTTATTATGAACCTGCATTTGTTAATTCCAAACCTACATTATTATGAAAATCCAAAAAGCTACTAGAATATTCTTCGTGTAGACCTACCTAGGCATAAAGTACCTAGATATAAATTTTGCGTAGATATTATAATATGGATGGTCATTAGTTCGCTCACTTTAACAAAAAAAGGTCGAACTAGACATTTCGCGGTCAGGGACGAATCGGTACGTCATACATAGGTATTTTTTTGTAAATAGAAAATAAAAATGTCTACCTTACAAGGCATATACCTTTTACACGATACCTACACTAAAAGAAAAAAAAACAGGAGAAAACTTTTCTAAGTTGTTTAAAAGTTTCCGAAACGAATACATAAAAATTAAAAAAAGAAAGTTTATAGGTACCTATATAAAAGAATATATATTATGATAAACATGTAGAAACAATTTTCAAATATTTATTCTTCTTTATTGTCCTTACAAAGCTGAAATACTGCTTATACGTATGGCACACAAAATTAAAATATAAACCCTTAAATACAACGTTCTGAAACTACGCTATCTAATTCAATAGTACAAAATCCTAGAATTGGCACAAAAAATTCAGTCAGTGTGTCAGTGTCCGGTTCTATGTACTGAATTCAGTTGTCCGAATAGTTTATAGTGACAGGCGCCGCTAAAAGTCTCTTGGACGAGATTTGAACTCAATCAATTCGGCTTTTTGCCTTTGTAGTGGTCGAATTCAATTACGAGGCAGTTTCGACCCATGTTTTAAAGCAAAAATTACATAGTTAACATACACATTTTAAGTATTTTTAAAGTGTTAATCACTTTTCGTCACAAATAATCATCATCATTAGCCTTTTAATGTCCCAATTGAAGACAGGCCTCTTCTCATACAGAGAAGGATTGAACGTTAAATCACCACGCTTGCTCAATCCAATTTGTTTCCCTTCACCTTACCTCAATTATTGGTCTCCAAGATAAGCTTTGAACGTATATACGTATCACAAAGTTACATGAACTGGAATCAAACAAGCACACTCGCACTTCAGAGGCTGGTGCTTTAACCACTAGGCCACTACGACTATGAAAAATAAACAAAACCGATTTTTCCTACTCATACATTATTCGATACTCATTCGTCAAGTTTTTCGGGTGCTTGTATTATTTTGATTACATTATAATAACAATAAAGATAAATTCTTAAAAAAAGTATTTCTTAGAAAGCGTAACATTGATTTGACCAAAGTTGACCTCCTCAATAGCCAACTTTTGTTGATTATCGCCATGATTCATGCTACTCATAAGTACCGACTGAAATAGACATTTGTGTAGAGTTTGACCCAACCTTTGGACCAATATGTCATATAATAAAATGTTCTTGCTCGCCTAATTACATACATAAAGGTATCTTGTCATTCCTATTTATGTCAAATTAAAGAAAAAGTACTTTTGCAAATCTTCTTTTATGCCATATCTGGCCACCATCTTTATTGTTGTACTTAAAATGCTTTATCCTCATTGTGATAATGAATTCAAATATCAATGCGTTCATGAAGTGAGAAAGCCATGACTAAAATTTGTTTTTGTCATTTCTTTTCATTTTTTAATCTCTGATTGGTAATAAATCGGTAATACTTCCATTTAATACCAAATCTGTTTTGGTGGTGCAAAGAGATAAATATGGAATCTCCTCTTTATTTGAAAGTCGGTTAGTAGTAGGAGTTTTGAAAAATAATTTGTAAAATTTACTTTGAATTTACCTATATGTAAACACTTATATTTTCTTCACAATTAAATAATATGACGTATAAAACAAGAATTAAATAAATGGTTATAACTTGTGTCTGACACGGAGTTTAGCTTGGTCGTCATAAAATAATTCATTCCTCTAAACGATATAGATCTATTTATCTAATGATATGTTGCTCAGTCAATTGGCCAAACCATTTTGCCCATCGTCCTTAAATATTAGATTATATAGCAACACATTTAAATAGGTACCTAATTAATGAAAGCAAAAAGTCTTTCCTTATTCTTAGTACGAACTTATAATTGTTCCACGTGTCGAAAACCTTACTGAATTATACATAAACAGAAATACAAACTTTTTCTTTTGATACTTTATTTCGGAACAGAAGTTATTTTGTTTGAAAACAAGAGTTCAAACTTAGCATACCGTTTCGGTCATTATTCAGAAATATTTATGAATATTAATGATTTGCCTAGATAATTTATCGTTTGAAACCTCGAAATAATATGAAATCAATTGAGGTCTCGTTCTTTTCCGTTTTTGAACCGAAAACCGATGTTTGATCACTTTGGTATATACAGGTTGTTTTATTTTTGGATGGTGATTAAATGCTCTGATCAACATGGTATACCTGACCTGTAATTAGAGATTTTTTATTTTAAATGACAGAAACCATATATTATTATATATGTTAGGAATGGGTATTGTTATATGTTAGGAAAATTAAAAAGACGCTTCTGAAGGTTTTTAAAAGGTTTTAAATAATTTTAAAAAGTTTTAAAAAATATTTTTTTAACAGCATTACTAACATGAATCATTCCGTTAACGTAATTCCTCGTCGTGTTGTGTTGTGCAAACAGTGCTGTGGATTGGACTTATGGGATTAACCGACTGCGGAAGGTAATCGCATTTTTTCTTTATTTCGTTTTCACCTAGATTTAACACTGAAAGCAAAGAATTAAAATTGTTTTGTATGACAACAAACTTTTATCTGATTCATCTTTTTTGTAGTAATTGGTAACGAATTGACACATTTTTTAATGACTAGCTATGTTTTTGGTACGAAGATATCAAAGCTAACTAAAATTTCACTTGACAATGACGTTATAGTTAAATATAAAAACTTTACTTTTCACATTACATTACAAGAGCGTAATATGTTTTAAGTACAAAAAAAATAATCCAACTTTATTTGGTGTCAATACATGTAAAGATTTGGTAGATACCTTGAATGATACTAATATAATTATGAGAAAAGCCGCACATAAAAGTCTATCTGAATAATGTTATTTAATTTTATAGACATTTAATGTCCGTTTTACACGATATGACATAAATGTCATGTGGTCAGGGTCTATAGGCAAATTATAATTAAATACATCAATTTTTCACAATTTCTTTCTTTATATTACAAAAACCAGCATATCAAGCTACTACAGTCTGTCAAAATTCTTTAATAGATTTTCAACAATTTTTTTATTGAAGCATATGGTTCAACGTTGATTGAGAAAAAATACAGTTTCGGTAGCTTGATGTGCTATGTAAACATATGTACATAAAAAATATTGTGGTAATGTGCTAAGATAATTGATAATCAATTTCTTGAATATTATCAATATCCATGCAGCGTATGGTGTCACTATTAATCATGGATTGTAACATCAAAAACAAAAATACACAAATCAATACTTTCGTCATTAGAACAGACACAGAAACTCTGTATAAACATCGTGTTTATTTATTTATTATTATATACAGGGTGTGATTAAAAAACCATTACACCTTATCACAAACTATGGAAGGTATGAAGCCTTTGTTTTTGTCGCTCTCCGGTATTGTGGCTGGATATTGTTTTAAACATCATTTGGGCGACCATTTTGTTCGTAAAATATACAGGAAGGGAATTTGTAATTGGATCGCTGTAAATTCTTTGTTGTCCAAATTGTTTTTGGGGAGGTGTCGTGTTTCTAGGCCGAAAATAATAGATTTTTTACTTAACATTTTTTAAAATATATTTTTTATTATATATATTTAATTCGCAGTCAATTTCATAATTATGTTGCGTTGTACTGTATACTATATCTTCTTCTCAGAAATAAATTCTATAAAAAATTTCATTTTTGATTACGATTTTAAGAAAATAAGTCACTCACACAAACAAAAGAGAACGTATAAATAAAACGTTATCTTAACTAAGTTACATGAAACAACATTTGTTTCAACAAACCACAACAAAGATAAGGCCAGCAATCAGAAAATGCATTACAGAACTAAGCTCTATCGAATACAATATCGTATATTAAAAATAAAACCCGCTGCATTACCTGTTTTCATATAAAGCAGGTTCTATGCCATGAACTACAAACTCCTTTGTCCGTTTACTTTGTACAGCTACACGTGAATGTGGAATCACTGTGGGTTTGTGCTCATTTTTTAAATTCAATAGAAACAGAATATGTGGGTAGTTGTGCGGGACTCTAGTTTCAGTTTGGGTCGAATCGCTATGCCATATTAATAACGACTGAACTGTGGTCTGTTTACATTTTCGGCGTATGCAAGATTCGGAAGGGTTGGGAGAGTAGTGATATTGTTTGTTTGTTTAGGCCAGGTTATGTGAAAGGTTAACGGCATAGGTATATTTTAAAAAGGGCACTATTATTTTATGAATTTATTGACGTTTTTTTTTAATTTGGTAATATTTTGAATTTTCTTTAGGTAATTGAATGCTCTATCTATAGTATAAAAAATTAATCCCTATTTCCCTTGGTCACGCCATCACCCATGAACGGCTGGAACGATTTCACTGTTCTTTTTTGATAGGTATATAATTGTCAGAAGATTCTCATTCAAAAAAAAATAGGACACTGTCAGGTCAGCTAGTCAAATATAATAATATGTTACTTGAATGAAAGAAAGCACAATTTGAAAGCATGTACGTACATATATGAAATTGCTAAAATTAATGTATAACAAAAGATATCTACTTTACATTTTGAATCGTACGAGTTCAGCTTATCCACTAGCACGAAAGTAAACGCGCCTCCGAGCGCTGTAGGCGCGCTTATTGCACCATCCACATCGGCTACTGTACACATTTTATATGATTCTGTAAAGAAGATCAGATTGTACGAGCAAATCTCGGCGCAAACTATTGTACAGTATTTATTTACGAGTTGTTCTCTATTGTAACTCTAGGGATTACGTTGAATAAGTATATTAGGAAGGCCTATAACAGTTGCATTGAATATTCTGAAGCAATTCCTTGCTTGAATGTAGCAACAGATTGCTTGTTAACTTTTATTGCTGTGCAATACGGTACCATGTAATTCGAAACGCTTTATTGTGATTTAATTTTTCTTTTGTTATATTTGCGCTTGCTGTGCGTTGAGAAATAAATAGGTTAGGTGAAAGTATTTTTAAATGCCACTTATAGTCTATCAGATAGGTAGTGTTTCCTATATATTTCTGGTAAATAATTCAGAAGACCGCACTAAATAAGAAACTGTAGGGACGTAGACTTTTGCTGGATGAGAAGAGCTGTTTTCTGGTAAGGTAACTTCTTTTCTCCTCGCGCTGTACTCAGTGGTGGTGTAGCTGGAGTGTGTCAAAATTTTACTGACTAAAACCCACTGTTGTTCCTTTTTGAGGACTTTAAATAATTATTAGCGTCTAATAGATAATGATATTATTTATGACAACATATACCCATTCGAAATACAAAACAAAACTATTTAAAATAGCGTTCCATTTTCAGCCAGAAAACCCTACTATACCGTCGCACACCATCTCAAAGCCCAGCCGTGACCTATAAACAGTCCGTACAAACAACTAGCCTACAAAACAAAGTGCCGGTTAAAACAATTGATCCAGACTGTCAGATGTTTGACGTGTCTCAAAGGGCAGTGCCTCGATGACGTCACCGCCTATTTTACCTTAGGGCGATTTCAGATTATACTTGTTAAAATGTAGCGTGATTAAATGATAGGATAGATTATAGTAAAATATAAAGGAACTTACAATCAGTGTTATACATTTAGACATGAATAAAACATCACATATAGCTTAATAATTTATGTACATTTTTTGTTTGTTTTAAATAATTTGATCTATCCTTAGGAGTGTATATGGTATTATTAATACACGTCTCATCATCAACCGCCTTTTAATCGTCGCACGTTTGGGTTCTCTCATACGGAGAAGGGTTGAGCGTTAATCACCACTCTTGCTTAATGCGGGTTAGTGACTTTAGACTTTATAGTCCGGTTTCCTCGATTATTCTTTCCTTCACATTTTATCAGTCATTGGTGACTATGATATATTTGGAACACGTTTATATGCGTCTATCAAAATGCTAGTCTGACACTGCTCTTATTCGCCCGGTCACACGGCGAACTGTGAATGTTCTATACTAGCTAAATATATTTTATAAGGTCGAAACAGTCACGTACCTTTTTCGTATTTATCATAATTTTAAGGCAAGGCTTAGAATATAGCTCGGTACAATTAAGGCTTATTAAAATATAGTAGTTTTGGCTCTGTCAGTTGTTTGAAGTTTGTTGAGATAGAATGATGTTTTTAAATGTATTTGGCAATTTCAGTGTGTAGTGCTGTAAGTTGGCTATGAACCAGTTTTGCTACTACTTTTTATAATGTGTTATAGTTTGTTATATTGGCAGGTGGGTGTGTTTATGCTATTTTTATTTTGTTCTCAAGTATGCAAAATAAATATCATATTATTTTAAGTGAACTGAAACAACAGCTCTGCCTAACCGTAGAGGAATATTCCATGTCTTACTTATTCAGAAGAAGAAGTACATAATTACGACTGTAGTGAACGCCTCCATTAAAACATTTTGATCCTATGACTAAATTACTTACGCAAATTCATTATTCAGTTATAGATACCCTATCGTTGCCAATTGAAAAAAGTATTCTCTATTATGGCCAACGATATTTCAAAGTTCCCACATTCCCATTACCATATAACACATAAAGTTAGCAATTACAGAAATGCAACAGTTAGACCAAGTGGCTAACTTACGTCGAGTTAAGTCCACAACCGATGGTTACTCGGATAAGCATGCAGTTTAATCGATTAACTGTATTCGACTAACTCGATGCTCGATATTCGATATGAAAGCCATATCTGAAATTGGAGAGGAATAGTCGGTACTGTTATCTTGTTATACGATTCGGGAAGGTATGATGAACATTTGGTAATTTGCTTTAGTTAGACCCTGAATAATCGAATTTGTATCGATTCGATAACTATCATCTGCCTAGTCCTTTTTCAAAGTACTGACGCCAGCCCATCAACCTAAGTCTATCAAATTTCTTTAACAAATTTTCCATCTTATCACTTTACCGTAAGGTTAATATTCGATTGGTAAAATTTGACATATACGGGTAGATTGACCTGCTCTCGTCTGTACATTCAGGTCAGTTTTCGATTTAACCAGATGTGGTGTTTTACATGGAGGGGTGGTCTATATCATCAATCTTATTACCCCTTAGAAGAACTGGTTGTAACTACTTTCAAAGATGTTCAAATGACAGTAGGGATCCACTATTTTAACATGCCTTCTGAAAGTCGGATGAACTCGTTATGGTATGGTCAGCCATACATGAACCGACAGAGCCAAGCGATGCTTAACCTCATGATCGATCGACCTGTGCGACTGTTACTTAGCAGCCAACTTCGATTTTCGATGATATTTAAAAAAAAAAATTGATTACCTTTTTAAGTTTTAATAATAAAAAAATATCAAAATATTTTAATAATTAAGTTCTGGCTACATTTCAAAATAAATTGAATAATATTTCTACTATGAAAACTAAGTTGAGTAATGAATTTCATACATCCATAAAACATTATTTATTTACGCCTAGTAATAAAGTTTATAGCGGAACTTAATATATTACCGCAATAAATGCGACTAGTATTAATTTGAGGAAATTAGTAAGATTTATAACGCATATATTAACACTCATAAGTTAAAGTCATAAAATAAAATACAATTTTAAGTCCTCATTATATAAAAAATAACAAAATGTACTATTCATAAAAAAAGCATAATGACATGATCAAAATATAATTATTATTTCGTTGCCAAGTAAATATAATACATGACATCATTTAGTTAACTATAAGGCAGCAGTGTAGCCAAATAACTACTACGGCGTAGCAGCTACGGCGTAGCAAAATACTACGACGGCAATGGCAATGCGTAAGGCTAGCCAGTCAGTTTAAGTACCCCAATAAAATTAGTTCAAGTATCTTATCGTATATTAACAATAACTAGTAAAACATAATTCAGACAGTTTTAAATTCACAATAATAGCTGCTTAATCTTATTTCGCTTTACTTCGCAGCGGCGTCACGATATTTCTGTGTTATCGGTCGATCTAAACGTTCTTTGAACTTTTACCGACCCCAGAATGTTGCTATAAAGCAATTCTGAATTCCAATTCAGTTCCTAAACATAAGGAAAATATTAAAATGACTTTGGTTATTGCGCAGCTTACGTAAGCAGGACGGGTGAACTTTTGTTTGGTACCGAATATAATTTGGGCTTAGATGTTTTGAAATTATATTAACTGAACACGCTTTGTATTTATCGATTTCTAAAACTTGATAGTATTTTGACTGAGCTTCTTTAATTTTAAGGTGTTATTGAACTTACTAATGACTCTGTTGCCAAAACAAATTCAAACTTTACGTTACAATGCCTTCAAATACAGTGTAGAACACTAAACATAATAATTACATGAGTTACAAAATCATAAAATAAAATAAAAAATAAGCGTAAATAAAACAATTTAATCAAAGGGAGGGGGTTTCCCTTTCAAACCTTAGTATTGCATTTTGCAGTGAATGAAAAAACCCGAAATACCCGAAACTGTCAGTCTTTCCCAATCAAAATTGAATCATATGCTTCAGCTATAAAGTTGAAAATCTATTAAGGAAATTTGACTTTTAAATGGTACGAAGTTCTCTAGGTTAGCTAGAAGATAATATAACCGAATTTACCAAAATACGTCGTCTTTGTTGTCGTGTCAGCCGAAAGACTCTACTGCTGGACAAAGGCCTCGTCCAAGGTTCGCCACTTTGAGCGATCTTCAGAAATCCGTATCCACTGCTTTCAAAATGTATACCTACTACTAATACGTACGCCATAATATTACGTAATGTATGTACTCGTACAAGTACATTGTGGATTCATCATGTTTGTACCTGAGAGAGTACATCGGTGCCTCCCAAAGGAGATGTACTCTTGTACAAGATTCAGTAAACACCTGCTAGTTGCTTGTTGTTAATCACTAGCTGTTAGGCTGGAATATGCTTGTGATTTACATTATTAATCTTATTTCTTTTTTTATACATATTAACGACATTTTCATTTAAATATCAATTATATTACAAATACGTTTATTTTTGGAAGTGAATATTTTTCATATAGTAAATAGTTATCTAAATTAGTATGTTATTATTTTTTTTATAAACTGATATTTAAAAATAATATTTATGGCAAATAAATAAATTAAAAATCTACTACCGGCTCTAGTGCTAAGTTTAAAATGAGGTTATTTTATTCTGTCAATAATATTTCTGTCTTGGCTGATCTGAAATTGACCCCCACACTCGTACTTAAGTGGGTCATACTTTAACCACTCGGCCGCCATGCGTAGAATATAATGTATTAGACATATATGTTATATCTATCTAAGTCAGATTGATTTGAAACTTAGGTTAATAGATCAAGTACCTACCGGGTCGTTACGGGTAGTCAGAAGCCAGTAAGTCTGACGCCAGTCTAACCAAAGGGATATTGGGTTGACCGGGTAACTGGGTTGAGGAGGTCAGATAGGCAGTCGCTCCTTTAAGACACTGGTACTCAGCTGAATCCGGTTGGACTGGAAGCCGACCCCAACATAGTTGTTAAAAGGCTCGGGAGATGAGATGAGTTTATAGATTAAGTACCAAAACCAAATATCTTATAAACAGAAATAGCCAATATTGTACCCCCATACAATACCCGTGAACCATCTCCCTAATACAAGGTTCGCGAAGCGCGCGTCATTAATTTAGATTGGCGGCGAGCTTCGATTGTTTATTCCATTAAACTTATATCGTTGTTGGAAAACCCGCAGTTTGCGTTCCCACGGCGTTTCTGTTGCGTTCGCGACCGTTGCACGGAACCTACGACCTTTTAGGTGAATTATAAGGGCAGGGGTTCGCAATCATGAATAGCCTGATTTTTGCGCTTGGTCATTAGAAGTTACAGGAAAAAATATTTAACAATTTTGATTATAATTTTAATAATACCTATTTATTTTTTTGTTAATGTATCGGGACAGCTTTTCACACACGGTAATGATGACCTGGTGTTATGGGCCAACACAACTTATAAACTACGTATACTTTACACATAAAGTACATATTACAACGCCCATACACACCACAACCAACAAACATGCTCATCACACAAATATCGACGGTACCGGCAATCATACCCTGGGCCCTCAGTTCGGCAGTTTAGCGTGGTCACTATAGCGCCAACGGGGTCGTAATTTATAAAAAATAAGCTGAAATATAAATTTAATACGATGCTCAGATGATTACTTAAACTTGTCCATTCATAAATACTTTTAACACAGATCCTAACTGTTCAATGTATTTGGACATTATAACCTTTGTTTACCCTATTTTACCAATATGTCTTGTCACGAAACAGACAGTACCGCCTCCTCTTTCGTATATAGCAAAAAGCTGATTAATTATCAGGGCGCAGTTGTAAAAGTCAGACAGAAAGGAGGTCATGGACTGTACTGCAATGCATTGGCACTGTATGAAGGCACTGCTAATCGTATGCATCGGTGAGGTTTGAACATGGGGTATTTGTAACTGTTTGGTTTCATAATAGGTTGGCTACATTTTATGCTTTGTTGTATAGTCTTTTTGGATAGATATATGGAGAAGTAATTTCACGATTGGCTTTTTCACATTATGGTGGAATTTGACGATATTTTAAAACGTGGAAGAAGGAACGCTTTTAACCCCTTTCATCAAAGTTTGAAAGATTTGAGATTATAAAACGTCAATTATAAAATGTAGTTTCATTGATTAATTGGACATTTCACATATATGCTGCAGCATCAGAGTACACAATTCGTCTTTACCCAAATATAAAACATTATTTTTTTAGCACTTATAACTTGCGCCGCCGGCACATCAAGCCACCTACACAAGCTACACAAAACTGACAAAATTTCCTAATCAACTTTGAACCATATGTTATAGCGATAAAATTGAAAATGTATTAAGGAAATCTGAGAGATTACCTATAGTGCGGTACATAAATATAGACTAAAAATCTAATTCCTATCTAACAGTCATATGTATTCGGTTCACTACATGCTAAATACATTAATTAGTAATTGAAAATTCATTTCGATTGTCGAGTTTAATTTATTTAAATTGCACCCAGCAAGCTGCGGCTCGCAAGAGTAGCTATTGGTTGCTCTGCTCAAATTAATTTATCAAATGGATGGTCAGTGTAATTATACCGAGCTAGTTTATAATTAATTAAATATTAGGGCCTAATGGACTTTATGCTTGATGTTTTGTGCGAAATGAGCGTGTTATGTTGGGATATGTTTGGGTTGTTATTGATTTAAGTATAAGTTGTATGTGACTGTTCTAGATGTCGTTGTATATGGTTCTAAAACGCTTTAGGCTTGTTATTTACTTATTAAAAATAAATAAGTTGTTTAGGAAGGTGGCTTTGAAGGATGTCTTTTCTATAATTATAAAACAGATGTCGACAAAAATTAAAATACGTATGAACTCACACAGACTTACTAACAATGATTATTTATTTAAAAACTAAAAGTTCCTCGCGATCCCCCCGCGTCCCAAAGGGACTTTAGGTTCATTAATTATTAGTCTAAACTTTCACTTTTATATATTAGTAATGGTTTCACTTAATTTCATATTTTTTACAGTATTGATAAGTAAAACGCTCCTATGTTGTGTTGTAACATTTCCGTAGAATTATTATCTTTTCAAATAACAAAGTTTAATCAAGTGACTATTCTATAAAATTGCATGAAAATCAAGTTATTTTTTACAGCAATATAAACAACGTCAATATTTTATATTTTGTATGTACCACTACGTAGGTGTTGGTGAGTAGCCCGGATGAGGCGGCGTCGCGCACACCCGCGCAGTGCTAGCGATGCGGCGCGCTAGCTGAACGCCGGCGCCGGCGGTGCATGTACGCGGCGGCGGGCGGCGCCTCGCTCGCGGGCCGTAAGGTAACTATGACCTTAATTTACTAAATTATTTACATAGTTACTTTCGTTCTAAGGGGAATACTGAAAAGCAGCTTATAGCGTTTATGTAGTACATACTTTCCATCTAAAATAATGATAAAAGTTGAACGTTTTTTTACTACCTACCAAATGTAACCGATGTAACCGATAAAAGATGATGTAGGTAATCTTGATGATTTCGTGCTTTGCCTCTTACAATAGAGGCATTATGCCCACCTCAAAGAAAACTGTAATACTAGCTTACAAAACCAAAAGAATAATTTGTTATAGTGAAATCACTCTTGACCTAACATGCCTAACTATATCTTAAACAGATTCAAAATAATGTACTGAACCTGTAAATCTACTAATCATTAAAATACTTTGTCTATGGATCTAGTAAAGACTGATGTCTCACCAAACTAAAGCCATAGCACCTATCACTACGTATATTCTACAGCTATTTAATACCTTCTAACCTTATGTTACTCTTCCGCAGGCGCGCCAGCACGGCCGCCAGCCCGCGCCGCCGAGCCCGCGGCCGCACAGCCCGCTCCACCCGGCCCCCACCGGCGTCCGCGCATACTCGTGCCAGCACTGGGAGTCGCGCCTCGCCGCCCCGCCGTCCCGCGTCAACGCGCCCCTCTCCGACCCGCCATCGCCATGCGAACTCATCGAGGTATTACGCTAATACAGCATCGATGTTTTGTAAAAAGAAGTTTTGGATGTGGTTTTTGAGTTGGATAACAAAATGTTTATTTTTGTGTCAGATGACAATTTATGCGTTAATTCTGAAAAAAAAATATGTTTATATACTACAGTCAGTTGATGCCAGAATATAAGGATATAAAATGACAGAAATATAAAATATCTTTGAGTTTCATAAACCGTATTTTTTCTTTAAAACTTGCTGATATAATGTCTGAAGAACGTAATGATAAATGTTTGCCTAATTCTGGCGTCAACTATAACTACCGAATTTAATGCCAAAGCTCTTAATAAAAAAAATCTACAATGTAAATGTACAATGAATTAACACCTTAATCACCTCATTGTGTTTTACCAATTCAAAAACCACTCATTCCAAAGTGCAGTCTACATCAATACGTAACTGCGTACAGTACTTCAGGATTGACGAACAACCGGTAATAGAGAGAGACTTGCAACAAATGCATTACAAATTATAATAGAAGGGCAACAAGCAATTTTCTGTAAACAGCTCCGTTAAGCTCTGTAGTACGAGTATTACATGATTGTACCTATTGAATGTTGTTCGCTCGAGTAAATTGACTTGCAAGCTCTAAAGATGTTTATCGGACGTAACTAGTTCGACATTGAAGAAGCAAGATTACCGATTGATAAAAGGACGGTTATTAAGTTCATTAAGGTAGCTGCAACAACAACTTGAAAATGTTTACAATATATTTATCAGACTTTACAGAGCCAATACAGTAAAAGTTTTAAAAACTTAAACTTTTTCTTACAAACTTTTTTTGAATGGGAAATAATCAAATGACCCCTTTGGGCTTGTAGTTGGAGGGAGTGTGAGAATTTTACTGACTAAAACCCACCTTTGTTCCTTCTGGAAAACAGGGAAGCAAATTTTATCCTTAGTAGATTCCAAAATAATTTTAGAATTATTCTTTTTCAAAAAATTACTTCAAAATTATCAATTTGCTGCATTTATATTATTATTTGCTTGTAGGTGTTTCCTAAACCAATAGGTTGTCTGGCCAAAGTCTCTCTCTAGCACCCAATGTTACTCAAACCGTCAAAGTGCTGCCCTATATGTTTCATGTACACTAGCGTACGCATGGTATATATCATTTATATGTGTTGTGTGAGGCTCTGAGTCTCGTGTATCCGCTCTAGAGGTAACCCATCGTAGCTGCGCTGGTATTTAGGTATGTATTCAATGTTTACTGTATCCATAGCTAGTTAATGTAAGCATGTACTGAGACAATGCAACTTATAAAGAAAATGGGAAACGTCACCTTTTAATTTGGGGGATCCCTAATTAGGCGTCCGTTACAAGTGTGTTGTGTTTAGTTCGCGTTGAAGTATGTGTGAGATGTGCTACAGTGCAGTGTTATCGAGTGCTGTGAACAAAGTGGGCCGGCCATGAAACTGCGACACCGAGTGGGCACTAGCGTCCGATGGCAGGTGTCGAAGAACCAGAGACTGCGGCTCGACGTGCGAAACGAGACATGAGCGAACATGAGTGACCTAAAGTGCGACTACCCAAACTAAACAACACTGAAACGCCAAATTGCGCTTGCTTCCATTACGTATTCTCTTCTCACATATCGTAATATAAGATCGACCACTTTATTATAATTAAATTAGATTTAAAACTAAATCATAGTTTCGCGCCTTTCTTGTGCCTGTCTCAATCCAATTCTAAAGCATTCTAAAGTGAGATTAATTGAAAGTAATTAATTCTGTGATTGGACCAACGTAAGAGTGATATTGACGTTTGATGTGTAAATAGTCTTTATATCTCTTTAATACGCTAGTTAGGGGTAGTGTAGACTTGCTAGAGTAGATCTTCGAGTTGTAAGATAAGTGTCAATCCGCGGTAACTTTGTCAAAGTGCGTGGTTAGAGGTGAGTGAGCGTGCGTTGTGGATAGCCACGAAGCCGCCAGGGGCCCCTGGTTGAGTTTTGTGCCAGCGCTCACCAACGGCCACAAACCTGGCAAGTATGCAGGCAGCTCTTATGCTAAGAAGCAAATCGCGGGAGAGAAGAAAACAGCGTTTAAAGAGAGGGATTAAGCACGACTTGCCGAGCAACGTGGCGACCAAGTTGATCGCGCCGTTCCCGAGATACCCTCCGGCTTCATGGGTAAGTCTAATGTTGTATTGATGGTATGTTCGGTTGCATGTTGAATGGTAGTAGATAATAACTTCGTAAAATATTTGCAATGTCATGGTGCCTTCAAATAGATCGGTTTTAATCGATACCTACATTCATGAATGTATTTGCGAAATCATATATTTTTATTCGAAATTTAAACTTGTTTTTTGTTTTAATTCGAGCTAATTGTTGGTATCTATTGGTAACGTGCTGGCTGGTGTGAGAAATGAGGTGTGTAGGGAATGCAGCATGGAAGTTACGTGTTTGATATCGCTTCATGAAGTGTTGCCCGTCTTCCGTACAAGGTGACTCGGTCATACTTAGTTATACCTACAGTTTAATGATAATCTGAGTAAACTTGTCGTTTTACCCAGTTATGTTTATTGTTGACAAGCCTTCATAAGTTATACTTGAACTGAACTTGCTATATAAAAGTTAGGTTTTCTTATAGGTATAGTTGGATTTCGATTTGGAGCAAAATTCAAATGTCGCGCGCCCCTTCGCCAGTTAGCGGCGAGGCCCCACGCCCGCGTTGTCAGTAATTTTGCTATAATGATAAAAAAAAAAGTTTCATTGGGAAATTTGTTTGTAATCATGAGTACACTCACGTGTTTAAATATCGGTCACTAATTACCAGTCACCCTATATTATCAAATGTTTACATAAAGAAAACAGTAAATACAAATATTAAGTTAAGTGAATAATTCATTTTATCTTCTAAAAGCGGCTGTTTATCGTCTACCTTTGCGATTAACGAACTGTTCCCGTTTATAAACTCAAGTAAATAAGTCAAACGTTTATTAAAGGTGCACTTGAAACAGAACGGTACAAACTAGTTCGTATCTAACAAAAAGTCGCGCAGTTTTTGTAGTTTTTTTCCAGTACTTAACTCCTAAATTAACTACAAATTGTAATGGAAGAACGTTAAATATGCATGCAGTGATTTAGCTTTGTGAATTTTTATGAAACAAAATGAAAGAAAGTATTTATTTTCATTGTTCCATTCATACAACGTGGGAAAAAAGGGTAGTATTGTAAAAGCTTTGATTTTCCTAATCATTATCGATATTCGAAAACTCCATTTTTATGTTGAAAATATAAAAATCATAATAATCAATAAATGGCTACCTCCCCTTTTTTTAGAAGTCGGTCAAAAAACTAAAATAACGTATAAGGATAATTCAGGCATCAATATTACCTCTAAGGCATATTCAATACAGTTTAAAACCTATAACACAAAAATATTTAGATAATGTAACCATAACGTAAATAACAATTTTCCGCCAAACCTTAAAGAATCTTAAAGAAACATAAAAAAAAACAATTCAAACCAATAACAAAATTTGACAGCAGATATTCAAAGTTCTCGGCTGATGAAACGATGATAAAACACATACATTTCGAGCGGGTAGACTATAAAAATGACGGATGTGCGCTACTTAGTATGTACGGCGAGTCGGCGGGCCATTTATCAACCAGCGTTGTCCGTAGCGAACGTGTTGCTACGCTTGTTCCACAGCTCGGCACAGCTGGGACACAATACAAATAATTGTACCCCACACTAGTTTGTACTCTTTGTATGATGTTCTACTTGGCTGTAGGACTTATGAACAGAAAGTTGGTTCTGCATTGTGATTCGTTGTTAAATTATGAACGTTTTGAGAGTTTTGGCAAATAGTTATTTAGTTCATAAAATATCTCTTGAAAATTATCCGGAATATCATAGGTTATGTTGAATAAAACGGGAGAGGGATCTAAAAGCAAATAATTTAATCAACTTTGCGTTGGATTTCAACACATTCAACTCAGGATATGTGCAGATCCCAATTTTTATTTGGAGTTGGCGCAACATGTTTTCTCCTTCCACAGTCTTCTATCTGCCGTAATCTGACTAGTAACATTCTTTCTAGTAGTACCTATCTACTTTCACGCAATCCGTCCATCATTTTTTTGGTCGGCCCCTTCCTCTATATATCCGTCCACGTTCATGCTCAAAATCCCCTGGCTGGAGGACTAAAATTCTTTAGGTTTTCACAGGAAAGACTGGTTAAGCAGTACACAGCCTCCTAGGCTGAACTGCAAGTAGTCATATAAAAAAAATGCTCAAATCAAGAGAGAGACCAAGAGAAGATGCAATACCGTTAATATATTTCACAATGTTCTCGTAACACTGAAAGCGCATACCCCAAAACAAATCACAGATCTTACAGACATAGCGTCCTCAATACTTCAGTTTTCAGCCATCGACATCGTATTTCAAATAAAACAAATAAACAGTGCAATAAAGTCACTAGATGGTGCAGCTTCGAGAAGCCGAGATAAATAATGGCTTTCCCTGAACTGGGGTTGACACCATTCTATGTGAACGCACATCATTATGTAGGTAAGTAGGTAGGTACGTGGGTAGGTGTATGTGCTATAGTTCTGCAAGGAAGGACATGCGCGCCGTTGCATATTCCATCAGGCGAAATGAGGGCGTGTAATTAGTGAGAGTACTGAGAAAAGTAAATTTAATAATCTCCTATTTAGTGCACTTGATTATAAAGAATTTTAATTAGTACGAGTATTTTTGAATACAATGAAATTAGGAATGGTGTTATGGTTCTTACCGTTTCCATACGTAAAGTATCTAATAAGTATTGCTTACTCTAGAAAAACGGTGTTTTTTTTGTGTGATGACATTTCATCATCTCCCGAGTCTTTTCCCAACTATGTTGGGGTCGGCTTCCAATCTAACCGGATTTAGCTGAGTACCAGTGTTTTACAAGGAGCGACTGCCTATCTGACCTCCTCAACCCAGTTACCCGGGCAACCCAATACCCCTTGGTTAGACTGGCTATGATGACATTTGAAAGATAAAAAAATTAAGAAGAATATTTAAAATTGATTTTCAATTGTTTGTATAGATCAACAAAGAACTTGTATTATATGTATGTATGTATTTTGAACTCGGAATATTTGAACAATCTGAAAAAAGGCAACTTTAACCAAGTTTTTCGGGAGCGATGTTAATGGCCCAAGTTTAGTTATATTACTGTCCGTTGTTAATGTGTTTAACTATCTGCTGCTATCGTGGTTTAGTTTCCGTGACCTTGAGTTTCGCCCTCACTGTACCTGGTTTCAAATGGTACCCCACTCAACTACGTATCTGAAAACAACAATTCTAATTGGCTTATATGGTTTGAATTCATGAAACTGGAATATGGGTATTATAATTACGAATACGAAAACGAACAGCTGCTTATCTCTTCATTTTTATACGTAGATCTTTGGCAGTCATTATGGGTAGACAGAAGACAGAAATTCTGACAACCAGTCCTCACTAAGGGGTATCGGGTTACCCAGACAACTGGGTTGAGGAGATCAGTAGGGAGTCGCTCCACACTGGCACTAAACTCAAGCCGTTGCAAATGGAAGCCGACCTCAAAATAGCTTAGGGAAAAAGCGAGGCAGATGATGAGTTGCTTATTTCTCCAGTTTCATTGTAGTGCTCTTCTTTAATAATATAAACACTCAATCTACTGGTTGTAAAGAGGAGATAAAAGTTCAAACTTTTACCTATCTATAATATATGTACGTAAAGATAAGTGATATTTTCTGAACGTCAAGATGAAACGCTCTTTAAAAAAGCGCATTATGCCCTAATTACATCATTTCCCCCGAGCGCCATCCCTTAAATACACGAACGATGAAAAATCATTCTGTTTGAAGCGAGTTTATAAAGCAAGCGAGTGCTGTCAGGCCCATTCAGCTATCACGAGGAAGCTATTATCGCTCTCAGCCCCACGAACGCTCCTTCCAACACCATCAGTCAACACCTGTATTTAAAAACAAACCTTAACACGTAACCAATAAGGTGGAAGATCCAGTGTAAATAATATTGATGAACAGCAATGATAAAGTCGAGTCGCGTTAGGCGCGAATGATGCGGCACAAGTTTTACTTACTCGCTAACTTATTTACTGAAGCAGCTTTATATTGAGGAAATGACGATATTATTTTTGTTGAAAAAAAAGAGACAATTTTATACGCCTTATTTCGTAATTTTTAGACTGGATTTTTGCAAATATATAGCTGATAGCCGAAGCCTACTACGAATACATTTGAAAGGAAATATGAGTAGGCACTTATGGAGTCATTATCCTTAAAATTTACTTGCCCAAAACATATATTTTTCGAACCAATAGACAACGTATTCTTAAAATTTCGATCCGATTTCGATTTCTACCCAAGCATTATATTAAGTACAGAAGCTAGCACATTAAGCTACCTCAATCCGACATTTTTTTTTAATAAATTTTCAACCTTATCACAATACCGAAAGGTGAATATCCGATTGGTAAAATTCGACAGATTTGGGTAGGTTGACCTGCTGGCGTCTGTACGCCAGTATAAGAGCTACGTAATTACCTACCTAGGTTTTATAAAGGTACCGGTACTATAGATACAGGAGACCAGTTTACAAAACTAATCAAGCTAACTTAGAAAGTATGACGAGACATAACAGAGAAGCCACGTCGGCTGCGGAACATGAAAAGCGCAATTTTTCCAAGAATCCCGCCACAACGCTAATTAAATTACGGAAAATGCAATTGCTTGAGGAAAATGAAAATGTTTTCTTAGTACTTACGACGTATTTTAAATGCTTTGTAAGGCTGAATATCTGTTTACAGGCAATTTATTTTATTAAATGAGCCTCGCTTTTGTAAAGCCGTGAGGTGAGATAAGTTAAATTTGACATAGATATTATTATGATACAAATTTCCAAGCCATTTTCTTCAGATAATAAATTTTGTAGAGAGAGGTTCTATCTTTTTTTGAGACATACGTTTTGTTATTCATAATATCGAAGACTGTCTATAAAGACCGAAATTGATAACCTATATCTATCCGTTGTTCTGCTTATTAGAGATAGAAATTTGACACAAATTATATGGGGCTAATGTCAAAATTCAGTCTCTAGTAAGCAAAACAACGGATAGATAGGTTATTAATTTCGGCCGTAAAACTATAAACAAACTATTGATTACCATCGTTACAGTTATAATCGATATCGTTATTTGAGTGTCACCTAATTTAATACCTCACTAGCTTCTACCAGCGGTTTCACCTACGTCTCGTAGGAACTACTTCGCGCAACCGGTTAAAAAGTAGCCTATAATCTTTCTCAATAAATGGACTATCTGACACTGCAAGATTTTTTTCTAATCGGGCCAGTAGTTCTTGAGATTTGCGCGCAAGAAAACAAGTAATTAAACTCTTCGGCTTTCTAATACTAGTACAGATAAATTATGGAATTTCCTCGAATATATAACAAACACTAAGCAAAACGATTCATAGGGGTTGAAGTGGCGGTATTATAGTATTAAGTGGTGGTGTAATTGAGTGTAATAGAGCAATTATCCTGAGGTATCGCTTTAGCTACCATTTTGTTTGCTCGGTGTTAACATACACCTTACTTGCGGTGGGACTGAGTAATAGTTTTATTCGTACATAAATATGTATGTTTGAATAGGACTTGTTAAAAAGTAGGTTATTGATAGTTGGAGATTTATAATCGCACATAATTATCAATGTGAAAGCTAGGTCTGTGTGGTATTTTAAAAAATACAGTGTTATAGGTAGTTTTATATTCAGCTGACTTTAGAAAGCGAATAAATAGTTATATAGGAAGTCTTTTTAGTCGGTTCCAATTAAACTACGAATCAAAACATATATGTATAAAGAAACTAATATCTTCTTATCTTCATGAAGCGTCTGAGATTCCTAAGCTGTTGACAAAATAAAAAATAAACAGCTAAGTGGATTTAAAATTTGTTTAAAAACCAACTTTGAAAATCCTTTTGCGTCGGGGGTTGGTTAAAAACCCAGACTTGAATTAAATGCTCTCTATTCTTCTATGTAAAGTCGGACATTTATTGCATACTTCGTTTCATAAACTGTATAAAATATATAATGATATTATGAATGCAAACAAGTTTACAATCTTTTTTACATTACTTCAAACCAATCGTAATCATTATGAGAAAGAGTTTTGAAAATTCTGTATTCTAATACTATTTCTTCATGACTGCTGTAAAAACTGCCTGGAATACACATATCGAGGAAGGAGTATTTCTCAGTACTAGAAATACGAATAAATGTGGCATATTACAATCCGCAGCGGACCCTAGCAGACGTTACAGCTCAATCCTTCACTCTGAGAAGAGCCTTCAGTCCCAGCAGTGGGAATATTTCAGACTGATTACATATACTTTATGTATTTGAATGTTTTTCGGATTACGTATCTTTCGATTTTTGGTACTACGAGGTTTCTGGGTCAGCTCCTAAATATTTGTAGAGGTATAAGGTCAGTAAATTATAAAATGTCGAATGATAATTATTTATTTTGCAACTAGGTTGAAATCAACAGTTTTACACGTCAATACATTTTTTTTCTACTGTGTGTGCTGGCATCTGTACATACATCGTGTATGTACATCAAGCTACCAGAAACTGTCAAATTTTCCCAATCAACTTCAATAAAGTTGAAAATCTAATAAGGAAAATTGACAGTTGTAGTAGCTTGATGTGCTGGCGTCTGTACTATGACTTTTATCGTTACCTTCTATTCACAATACCTACATTTTATCTAAACTATAAATATAGATAAATAAAATATATAGGTAAATAAAAGTATCTCCCGTATATATTCGTTTACTTAGCTAAGCGCTACTTGTCTACTTGTTCTATAGTGTGTTTGAACAAAACTTGAAAATTGCATCGTTTATTTTTTTAATGGTCGTAACGTACATTTTCCTTTCAAAATGTGTACACTAATAATGCAGTCTATAGTTTATTGTTTAAGTTTTAATGTCATTAAATGTCAGTAAATCTAAGTACAAAATGAGCCTCAAAACGCGATTATTACTGCAAATATTTAAAAAAGTAAGTATCAAGTATCAAAAGTAAGTATCCCTTTAAGTCAATATCAAGTTTATTAATAGCATCTAGATGCGAATTCTTTATTGCCAACAAAATAATTCCCAATAATCAGTAATTGACTCGGTTACAATAAAACATACCACGTCTTTTAAATAAATAACAACTAAAGCCACTACCCATACCATACATATTTAAAATTAGGTCAACCTTTTCCAAACAAAGAGCATTAAAATTAATAGTGTTTTAATTATACAGTATTTCATGCACGTAACAGATGATAAAATATCCACGAACTCAAAGCGGGCATAGATTAAATAGAAATCTGACAGCTAGTGTAGTGACACGGCCGGCTCGTGTCAAGGACTGGCTATGCAGATATCGACGTCGATCGATACGATGACTAGTGACGTGCCGCGATGACGAACACCTGATTAGCTCATGAGTGTTGCTGTGCTTCGTCTTTTGTTTTGTTTTCTTTTTTTAAATACCTAATCTTTATTGGTATATCAAATTGAATATATCTAAAATAAAGTATGTTTCTCAATAGTGGCCTGCAAGATTGTTAGTATAAATTAGTTTTCTCGTTTTGTTGAAATGTATGTACATTACTATACACGTGAACCGAAAAGTTGGCTAATAATAATTGGGTCAACCTGTTAAAAATATTACCTATTTTAAACGCATGTCGTTTACTTAAAATCACCTTGTCAGGTGCAATGAAATCACAAACAATGTCACCACGAATGTTAACGTTGTAATAAAGCCGAGCGTGTGGAATGCATTAGTGCAGGAAATGCATAATGCTTGCGACACAAGTGGCGAGTTCCTTATCACGATTGTCGTGCCTGCTTCATCATTATGAAAGTGCAACCATCACTTTCTAGCAAATTAATTAGCTACCAGTAAAAAGTCGATGTGTAAATCTTTCGAAAAATTTCGATAATTATTTCTTCGTGTGATAATCTGCGATGCGTTTCGTTAAGTAAATTGTTTTTATTTGCTCGTGTGATAGGCACAAAAATGCTCATTACACTGATCTCTCTTTGTTTAGATTTCATGACCCTGAAAATTCAGCCCATATATTCTTTAAAACCGGTTAAAACAGTTATTTTTAACCTATTTGAATGATCCCTATTATACGTGCATTAAAAATACTATCGCTTTATATCTAAACCTGCAACGGATACAACACTACACTGTTATTTATGCAGTTAATAGGCGGGTTGAAAGGTATTTTTAAAAGTACAGGGCGTGTGAATAAATGCGTAAAAATAATCTGTGCTAATATTATAAGCTGTAGAATTTGTTTGTTTGCTTCAACTTTATTAATCTCAGGAACTAATGAACCGTTTTTTAAGGAAGGCTATAGGCAAATTTCTATCCCGGGTACGAGGAGTAGTTCCCATGGGACTCGGGGAAACCTCTGGCCGGGATAGAAATATCACCGACGTTAAGGTTAAGTCACAAGTTATATCTAGACCAACAATGATTAGTTTATGCTTTTCGCGTCAAAGTTTTAAAGTAAGTAAGAACATCAGAAAAACAGGTATAGCTTCTACTAACGATACAGGTCAAAGATCAAATTTTCCCAATCAACTATGGACCGTGTGCTTCAGCGATAAAGTTGAAAATCTATTAAGGAAATTTGAGAGATAGTATACTCGATGTGCTGGCGTGTTTACCTAGTGGATGCGTCCACTCTGTCTACTTAGGTACCCCACTTCCTACACAAAATAGAGAGTAGAATTTGCTATTACATGGCTAAAGCGCTTTGTTCCCTGTTCGCTTCACCATGTTCCCTGGGGCAAATCCTTTTAGTGTCGTCCTCTTTGATACGGAACCAAATAATCGTGGCTATGCTCGAACAAAGTTTATTACTACCAATAATCAAATCGAAATGCTTTGTTTGCGGTCAATTGCAAACGATACAACAATTTTGGATAAAGTCACGAATTAAAATAATCATGTTCTTCAAATTGTTCTTTATTAGGAATTAATCTGGTTAATCTAAAGTAGGTATAGACTGCATACCTGCCTAACCTTACGCAATGAGCATGTTTTTTTTCTTGATAAGTAGTCCTGCGATGTTCACGTGTTTAGTGTATGATGATGTGGGTGTTTCTGAGTACTTAAAATAATACATTTTCCGAAAAATAAAATATTTAAAGTAAATATTATAACTTAAAACTCAGTATTTTAAATTCTTTCCAAAACGCTTGTCTATCATAGCAACAGCTCATGACGTCACTTACCTAATAGCTGACTCTGAAAACATGACTATTCAGCAAATAAGGTTTGTGTATCGTCAAAACTACAAATACTACAAATAAATAAAATCCATAAAAACTTTTAGATAGGTTTTTGCAATTTTGACAGAATATTTATTGCCTCCAAACTCAACACCAATGCTGTTAAGCTCTTAATTGTTCAAACTGATTCAACCGTGTTACGGTTGACGTGACGTATTATATCCGCCATATTGAATTTTCATTTTTAAAAACAAGAGTTAGCAACAATCTAGTTTGGCTATAACATCGTTGATAGGCTTTTAACTTGAATTCAATGGTTTGTTTAACGACTTTGTACTAACTGACTGTCTTATATTTACATTAAACAAAGATTTATGTATAAACAGACTGAACAGATACAGACTATGTCTAATTTCTTTAATAGATTTTCAACTTTATCGCTGATGCATACGGGTCAAAGTTGATTGGGAAAAAAATTCAGTTTCGGGTAGCTTGATGTGCTGTATTGTACAAGATTCTTTCAGTTCTATTTTCTATAAATAACAATTTCTTACATTTTGAACTTTTTCTTTAGATTTCCAAGCTCTTTGGAGGGAAAGGGTCAGATCAGGATCAGAGGTTGATGATTAAACATGTAATTATTATTTCTGTATTCTTCTGCAACAGTAGTACATTTTCAAAAGATTTCTGCTACCCAAATTCAAAATCATTTCTTCAAACTTGGCTACCAAACAGCACTTTTTGAATGTCAAAAATTAAGAATAAATTAAATATATACATATTTAATCCGCATTGTCTTACCATTTTGTTTTTTTTTTTGGCTGGGTTGAGATGGCCAGAAAAGCAATCGTTCCACGTAAAACACTGCGGTACTCAGCTGAATCATGTTAAGACTGGAAGCTGACATCGACATAGCTTGGGAAAAGGCTAGGCAGACGATTTATTCCGCATTGTATACCCGGGAAAAGAGTATCTCATTATTTCCCTTCTCTCTTCAACACATTCCAAATTATATAGCTCTTATCTTTTTTATCCTCTGAAATGAATGGGGTTGAAACATGTAGACCTTCAAGTTCTTCCGCAGGCCTTAACTCAATGAAATTGCAATTAAACCGGGCTTGTATGGCGAGGTGTCGTCGGCTTAATGAAACGGCCATATTCATTATGTTTGTATGTTTCTGCCAGCGATTTCACCCTTGTAGGGTAGGAAAAGCTTCACGGATTTGGATAAAAAATAACTTATAACCATCCTCGATAAATGGGCTGCCTGACACTGAAAGATTTTTTTCTGAATATGTCCAGTTGCTTTTGAGATTAGCGCGTCCAATCAAATAAAGAAACAAAAACAAAATCTCAGTATAGAAGTGCCTATAGGTTGACACGTCTTGTTGACAATGAATAAAATTTTAGAAACTACATTACGCAGTTAACGACTTTTAAAGAGGCTTTTAAATTTACACATATATTTAAAACGCGGGAACTGATAATTTTCAAAATTAAACAATTGCATTCGCAATTGAAAATAATGGAAATGATGGAGCTGAAACGTTAATATCGAACATTAGGATTGTTTATTTTACGCGCCCTATAAGTAACCTTAATACAGTATTAATTATTGTCAGCCCGACAGAAGCCAAACAAACTTCCACGATCCCACCTAAAATAAACGGAAAAAATTCCATTCGATTGCAGATGAATCGATACAAAATCGTAACAAGCTGATTACCGACGGATTCACCTGTTGATTACAAAATCGATAGTTTATTCACATACGCTTATGTTCTGTAGGGGTTTAAAATATTTACACTTAAATAGGAGTGCTTATAGAGACAATATCAGCTGGTATGTTTCCCTGTAGCGCGTACCACTTTGGCTCACTTGACAGTAGGGTGGCGCAATGACTAGAGTTTTCACTACAATATCGATATACAACCTAGTTGATATAAAATTCATAAAGTTCAAAGGTAATTAGATATTATATTACCTTGATATTGATAATTTGCATAAGTTTTAATATTCTATAAATTTTATAATGAAGTAAGGTCACTTGATTAGCACCTTAGCTAGTCCATTCATTAAATACCCTCTCTCAGTCCAATTGAAGGGTAAGTCATCCGCACAAGTTTTAATGGCCTTCAAGTGGACCTTCTTTTTTCTATAGCATTTGGCAGGTTCACCCACCAATAAACAACAAACGAACATGTAGACTACAAAAAATATCAAAGAAGTCGCAATTCACACTTTCCTGGCGGTAAAACTCGTGCTGATTGGCTTAGAACCCGAATTTAAAACCTTTTCCTCTTTTTAGAAGCCGCTTAAGAATTTAATAAGGTTGATGTCATATTTATGTAGGTAATGTTTTTATAATACACTCACATTTCTCAATCTTCTTATCTCATGAAATGGTTGCTATTCTTCAAAGTCAATATCTACAACATGTCCCCTTACTTACTTAGTTTCTTTTCCCATTCAGAAATTAAGTCTAGTCTATAAAAACGCGCAATATCGATTCACCGTTTTACACCGTTTGATATGAATCATTTGAAAAATAAATTCTATCGATTGGTCCCGCCTTCTCGATAGTCAAGTATTCGTTATGGATAGGTCGAAGTAACGCTAATAACCGGCTATTGTGTACAACTGCCGGTTAAGTCGCGAAGTGCGCTCTCATCAATCAAACGGCTTGCCATTGATGCGGATCGGCTTTACTGTACCTACTTTTTATATTAATTTGATAGTTTTAACGCTAGTTCGATTAATATTGATATTATATGTAGGTAGTAATGGCAGATGTGAGGCGTAAGAATTATGATTGTATTTTTCACTTCATCTAACTGTTCTAGAGGCCCAGCAACTAACCTTTCTTCAAGTAACTCTATGTGGTCTGAGTTCGATCCCCACATCCGAACCATCTTGTTTTGGGGTTGCGGGTTGTTCGCAAGAGTTACCGTGGCTCTGGCACACAAGGAACTCCAAAAGGAACATAGTGAGTTTTAGTCAGTAAGAGTCTGATACTCTCTCCAGCTGCACCCTCAGCGGAAGGGGTCATTCGGTGATTTCCCACGAAAAAAAGGTGGCTTTATCTACTAGGTAGTTGTCTCTCAATTTACTCATTTCAGACAAACTATGATAAATAACAATTTTGTTTCATGAGTACCTAGTGAAACATGCCTTTATATCAGCACATATAAATTGATCATGACATGGTTATAAAAATTAGCTAGTTGGCAAGGTTATTCAAAGGGGTGCGTTCATTTACTTTAATAGTACTTTCTGCGTGTGTATGTATACTCTTATTTCGTAGTTCACTGTACGATTATTTATAAAATATCAAATACAAAAAAGTATGATCTTTATTTAGAATAAACAAAATTGATATTCAATGACTCGCATTTAGAAAATATCTCCAATACAATAGGTACTTACTTTCGCAACTAAAGCTTTCAAACATTTTTATCAAATCCATATATTTTCAGTTTAACAAAACGCTTATAAAATAGAAACATAATATGATTTATGCATTTTACAACAGATTGCAGAAATAAAAATCTCAGTTGAATTTGTAAAAATAAATCCACAATTCGTAAATTGAAATGACTCCCACAAACTGAACATCATATTTTATCATAACAAACGAGTCTTGAGCTTTGCGAATATAATGGATTTATTACCTATCCACGCTGTAATAGGTCAGGAGTAAGAACTTCATATTTTTAAAAGTTCTCGTGTGGATTTCCGAGTTGAAAGTTGTGCTATGTACAGCTAGCAAAAGGGGGATGTTTGTGCGGAGAGATCAAAGTAGTTCCCTCGCAGTGCACACAATAAATATCAGTGACCTGAAGAGTCAGGTCGATCGGGCCCGATCCATTCGTTTGCATACATAATGCGGGCATAACTAGCCGTTTTACATAGCCCGTGATAGAAGCGCGTGGAATGAATTCAGCTTTCAGCTGCATCACTGGCGATGTGTGGGCTTAGTGCAAACTTGCTAATTTACACGTAAGTTTAATAGGAGTGTGTTTGGATTGAATGGCTTCGTTTTACATTTAGTTTAATGAATGTTTCAATTTGTATTAATTCATGTGGAAGTCTAAAAATATGCTTCGAACATATGCAGCACTTTTTAGTATAGATTAGGATTTTAATAATTCACAATTGTATAATAGGTATTATAGATTTATTCTTTAGTAGCGTTAGTAATAGACAGACGCATTTCACTAAAGAAATCACCTCCTATCTAAAATTTTATATTCGAGGCAAAGGTTTTCACTTTTCTCACCGATACTCGCCTGAAATTGTGTAAACGTTATCATGAACTCTTATCACGACACGTGATAAAGCACGAACCTCTCAGTGCTGATATTGCTTGTAAGCACTTTTGAGCTTTACAAATTTTAAGAAGCAATCATGTAGGGCTTAGTGTTTAAAGCACCAGCCTCTCAAGTATGAACGTAGGGTTTGATTTCAGAATCGATGTAATTTTTCTAAGTTATAAGTACTTTTTAGGGTTAAGATATCATGAGGGAACCTGAACTTTAATATCTAAAATCACCAATCTGCCTAGATCAAGTGCGATGGTTGACGCTCATTTCTTCTCGGAATGAGAAGGGGACCTGCAGTGCTCAGTTTTGATACGTCCCTACTGAACAAACTTTTTTACTCATAAGTTAAGAACAGAATGGAAGTCTTTCGTTCAATTAAGGTATTATTAGTTATCATGGTATCGTTAGCTAACTAGAAATAATGATCGAATATATTCAACTGGAAATAATCATAATCAGTAACAATTAACTATATGATTTAGACATGCATAAATAATTGCCTAATTAATCCATGGCGTAGATTACACAGTTTAATTGGTAATACGACACTCGGCCACTAATAACTGATGGGTTTTCATTGCAATTAGTACCGGTTAAATTTTCTGATTGATCGTTATTTACTTTTGCAGATGGATTTGATTACAGATCAGGATATTAATTACTCGTATGTGATCAATTCGTTTCAGTGTACAGACGCCTGTTCATCAAGCTACTCAAATCTGTCAACTTTTCCCATTCAACTATGAACCTTGTACTTTGAAGATAAAGTTGAAATCTATTTTATAAAATTTAAGATTTTTTTTTTATATAAAAAAAGCCTGGAGCTTACTTAAAATCATTTTTGCTGAAGATACCTATAATTATGGCTATCTTATAATGTCTACGCTGTAGGTCTCGTTATGCCTACTAGAATCACATTGATATTGTCTGATATTTAAAAATATCTATTTATTCAACGTGCAGGTACATAACTCATACAAGTTTTCTTGAGTGAAAAAAAATGTACCTCGTAGAATATTATAATGACTGTTTTGTTACCTTAAATTAGTACGCTACTCATGTAAAAAAAAAAGTATGTGGCGACAGGTTTATGATATCGATCCCAGTCCGATACGATTCGCGAACCTCCATGGTGCGGCCTGCGTCACCGCCTAAATGTCTCTGACGCGAAAACGTAACCTTTCCCGTTCAAAAATATAACTAAATACATAGGAAATATAGTAGGTACGTAGTGCTATAGCGTTTAGCGTCAGTACTGGGTTTCGTGTCTTGAAATATCAGTAGGCAAATTACATTTTCGTTTCTCGATTTGTATTATATCCGTTGGTTTTTGATGTAATACTTAGGTATATGTATATACTTACATCGCTTTAACCAGAATACTGATTGCCGATTGTTTATTTATTTGGGGAAGAAAATAGAAACTTTGATTGTTTGAAACTGCTTACCGTAAGATCGCTTTTATACTAGCGGACTTTGTTCCGCGTACACGCACGGTTGACGCGGAAGAAAGCCTGTCCCGAGTTTGCAAATGACATGAAAAAACTGTGAAGCGCGTGAAAAAAAAACTAAACATAAATCCATCCAATCCACTCGCTAGTGTTTAAGCGCTATAATTCAATAAAAGTACATTAAATACTCCAAATAACTATTAAGCCAATGATGATAGCTAACTTTTAATTACTAGCTACTTTTGTCTGAAAATATTTATGAAAATTAGGGTTCATGAAGATATTGCAATCAACGTAAGTACACGATGTAATCAAATAAGTGATCTAAGTGCTACTTACCCATAAAAATTACCTTCACACGGAACCCTTTTCACCAAAATTCGAAGTTCAAACTTCGAGGCCGATGACGCGTTATGCAGAGCATAATGGTTGAATGAGCCAAAACATACAAAATGCGGCGCCCCCCTCGTTTTCGGTCAACGAGCATTTTCGATCTTTGAGCTCGAATACACAATCATGTGGTCACATGCGGAACCTGGTCGAATTTGTAATTTATTGATAATGTGCTGTCAGCTGTGTTTTTGGTTAGATTGACGTCTATATTATTAACCTATATTAATTGACGTCTATAAATTGGTACGGAATAGATGTTTTGTAAATGGAGTTACAATAATTGTTTATTATTTAGAGAATTTTTAAGTGCTTGTTGATATTTTACACAATAAACGGGTCTTGACGAACGCGATGGAAATTATAAAGGTATACGCTACCTCTTCACTTCCAACGTTTCGGGCGAGTTATACCTTAAAATTTCTATCGGGAGCAGACCCGAGTATTGTATGAAATACGTGTATTAATCGCAAAAATCTAAACATATTTATTGCCAATTGATATGTTTTTGTTGATATATTTTTCGGGTACAAAGTCCTCTTTTTTATTTCACATGTTTACTGTCCAAGTAATCTCGTACCCTCTTATTAATAAACACAGAGTAAGGCGAGAATAGCTTTCCAGTTAGGTGTACGTCAAGAGTAATCAAATTCAGTATTAATAAACATGGAGTAAGAAAATAGTAAGCTATTCTAATTCTACTCTCGGAATAAAAGTTATTCCTTCGCACTACCTAGTTTAAGGAGTGAGTAAGCAGAGAATAAATATATTTTTTGACAGATTTTGACTTTTGACGGCTTTCATAACCTGAAAACCTCAGTGAGGTTACTGCTTTGCACGCGTTAATGCTTTGTTGAATGTGTTGTTTGTTAGGTTTGCGTAACGATTGATATTGATTATTTTATTGAGGATTTGAGGGTCATCATCTCCCGAGCCTTTTCACAACTATGTTGGGGTCGGCTTCCAGTTATTTCAGTAAAACCTCATGCCATTGATGAAGAGCATAAAGCATTATAAAATAGGTACGAAGAGATCCCCTGAATGAGCTTCAAGAGGGATAATTTAAAGAGAGTACAGGTTTTCTAAACATTCTGCTGTCATAGTAATTGATATGATGAACAGACAAGATTTTATGAAGACGGTGATGATGAAGTTCCAGTAAGATTGGTTAAGCGGTTCCTACAGAGGCGACTGTCCGTGCAGCATTTATCAATAAGAAATTTTAAAGAATTTTAGTTTGAACCCTATTTCTGTACAGACAGAAATTTCCTTAATAGATTTTCAACTTTATAGCTAGTAGTTTGATATGCAGGCATCTGTACATAAATAAAAGACATTTAAGTTGAAAAAAGTTTTATTTGTAGAATCAGGAGTGCCGAGCGGGATATCGTCAGGATCTGGAGTCCCCATTTTTTTGGTATAGCCAAGTCAGATTTAAGAAAATAACAATGTTTAATAAGAAAAAACCACATACACACTATATAAAAGATACACAATGTAATAATGTTGTAAATAATATGGATTTATTTTCTTTTATATGCGCGTAATCTATCAGGATTGTCCTGAATAATTGCTGGAATAATAAAAGTAATCAGAGAACGGCAAATAAATTAATTATCACGCAACATGCGTAGTCATTTCAAAATCAACATGAGAATTCAATTTTTTTCTTCATCCCAGTTAATGGAACGATTGCGCTTTTGGCTCATTTTTCACTGTATCAAGTTTAGGTTTTCGGATTAAGATTATTATCTTCGGACACACATAATTATTTTAAAAAACTTTTTGTTTACAAAACGGCACAAAGGAAAATTCAATGATTATGTCAATTTGATAGACAACTTCACGAGACGTTTAAGTGTCATTCTTTGTTTTTTAGGGTTTTGTTATCGCTCCTCTGTCCGTCCGTCTGTCACCAGGCTGTATCTCATGAACCGTGATAGTTAGAGAGTTGAAATTTTCACAGATGATTTATTTCTGTTGCCGCTATAACAACAAATACTGAAAACTATATTAAAATAAATATTTTGGGGGGCTCCCATACAACATACGTGATTTTTTTGTTCATTTTTGCTCGATATCGATAACGGCAACAGGTAGATGCTTGAAATATTCACAGAATATGGAATGTAGTACTTAATTCAAAAATAAGTAATTTTTATTACATAAAACATTTGAGGGGTTAAAATTAAATTAATATTTGAGGGGGGCTCCCATTAAACAGACATGATTTTTTGTCCGTTTTATTAATAATGGTACGGAACCCTTCGTGAGCGAGTCCGACTCGCACTTGGCCGATTTTTCTGAGGTTTATTTGAGGATTTATTCATAAGCTCAGTTTCTTTACTTTTAAATTGACTGGGTTGCCATAGCATTCACACTACTCTCGGTGTAAGGAATGTATTGTTACTGCAACACTCCTCCATGTTTATTAATATGCTTAGTTAATACTCCGTTACACTGATAGTTACTACTCCAAGTGTAACGTCAGATGAGCTTTGGAATAGAGGATTTTTATTAATAAGACGGTTAAAGTTTAAGCTTCTACATGACCTAAATAAATTAAGCTCCAGACCTTAATTGCTAAAGAATAAAGGACAAATTTTGAGAACACGACTTATGAGTACGAATAAACTTTAACTTGACATTTAAAATGCATAGTAAAGTTGGGAAGTTAATTTTCGCGTGGTGAATTTTTAAAGCGAAGCTATTTGTACGAGCTCGGGCTCATTAGCATACTTGGCTTCCTCGTCAAAGATTAGGGCTTCGAACTTTTTATAAGTGGAGGTTAAAAGCCAGTTTATATCAGCTTAAAAAGAAAATTAAAAAAAAAACTACGCTTCTAGAAGAATTTGCTAAATTCTTATTCATAGAGAGTATTCATAAGGACACTCGATAGATTAATGGCAGTCAAATGGTACACAAATAAAAATAATATGACTTTATTGTACTACAATTCAAGTAACAAGTTAGAGTCTACTCCTAAATATATATTTTTTAAATACATTTTACGACTTGAAAGAAATCATAAAATCTTTCAAAACTACACCTGTTTACTTGCACTTGTTCGTCAGTAAAATCAGAGCTATTTAAACACGAATCGAGTTTTTCTTTAACAGTCGGTAGTTACTGCCGTTTCCTCTTCCTGCCTTTGACCTGACTTTTACCTCGAGGAAGCGAGCTGTAACCGTGAGTCGCTACGACTATAAACGTAGCAAAAGCGTAGCAAATATTTATCTATGTAATATGCTACGAATGGCTACGAAGCTACGAAATTATTGCTTGTGAAATTTGTAAGTGGGATTTTAATGCATTATCACAAAATATTATTATTGTATAAATATATTATTATAGTATATCTTGGACACTAATGACTGTGTTTCGGACAGAACTTTAAACTGTAGATCCCGGCTGTCATTGAACATCCTTGGCTATCGTTACGGGTAGTAAGAAGCTAGTAAGTCTGACGCCAGTCTAACCAAGGGGTATTGGATTGCCCGGGTAACTGAGTTGAGGAGGTCAGATAGGCATGCCCTCCTTGTAAAACACTGGTACTCAGCTGAATCCGGTTATAGTTGGGAAAGGACTCGGAAGATAAAGATGATCACAAAATATTATTAATGCAAAAATAAATATATTATTAGTACTATATGTATTTAAAAATACATAAATAATGAATAATAAAATAGGCCCAAAATCTGTTTCGGAAGGAAATAGCAATTAGGTTTATTTTTATGGGTTGATTGAACCCTGAAGTCTAATTGCTCTCATGGCATGTTTCGTTTACGTGAACGCTAATCTGCTAGAAAATTATGAACCGTAGCTTAACTAAGTACGGCGGCGATAACCACGACGAAAAGCGTGTTGACATGCTTAGTATACCTAGTTATTATTTTGTTAGGGAATAATTAAGTTTTTGCTAAAATAAATTACTTAGGCGTTAATACTATTTTAGCATAATGCATTAGAATCCACTCAATTAAACGACTTGGTATTTTTAGTTAAGGACTGGTTGGACGGTAGAGAAGTGAACTACAATATCTACTATCCAGACTGACTTACAGGTTAGAGTGTCTTCTCAACAATCTTTAAATAAATGTAGAGGTTTCACTTGCGCCCTATCGGACCTACTTAGCGCATCATGATAAGTGGCATAAAGTCTTCCTCGACAAATGAGCTATATAACACTGTTATTTTTTTTTTCAAATCAGACCTGAAACTACCGCACTAAAAACGCGTTTTTTTTTGTTTTTTGTTAGGTAAAAGTAATCTTATTAGGTATATAATGAAATTGAGTTTTAGATACCTATGTTATATTAATCAAACCAAAATATTAGTGCAACAGCACAACTACAGCAAAATAAAATGATTCAATAAAACCTCAGAATGTTTACTGCAAATCCTAAACGTCAAAACGTTGAATTTATGATCGCCAGTCGGTTTGTCGCGGTTCAATAAATTCACAACAAACGGGTTCAAAACAGTATTATATTTATAATAGTAGTAGTAATTATTATTATAATTTTATTACTTATTTAGGGAACAAAAATGCAAGTGAAACTTGATTTATTTAATACTGGCTGAATTTTAGTGAATTGTTCGAAATTTTGAATATGGAAATGTTTTGTTGTGCACGCCAAGGTTTGAAAAAAGTTATCAGTGTTGATATAAAAAAGTTAAACAGACTATTAACACGTATTTAATAAAGGCGTTATATAAATAATATTTAGGCAATGGTTAAAATTAAACACTCCTTTTATTGCATACCATCTACCTAGTCGTTTCCCAAGCTGTGTTGGGGTTAGCTTCCAGTCATAACTGTATGCAGCGGTTGTCTATGTAACCTCCTCTTACGTAGGCAACTAGATACCCTTTGATAAGACTGGTTGTCAGACTTTCTGGCTTCTGAGTACCCGTAACGATTGCCAAAGATATAGAAATGACAGCCGGGACCCACCAATTGAACGTGCCTTTGAAGCGCTCAAGAACTCGTCATGATAAAATGGTCACCAATCCACTGGCCGACCGCGCCACGTGTTTCTTAATATGTACGTAAGTTCTTATAATGGTGAAGGGTGGGCGTTTTGGGGGCTGTCTTTTGTAATTTTTGACGTTCAAAAAGTGCTGTTTTACAGCCAAGTTTGAATAAATGATTTTGAGTTTAATAAAAAGGTCCCAGTTAGGTACATCGAACCAATAACCGCAAACGTCAAAAAGTTTCAGTCATTCAAAAGCAAAACATTTAAAAATAAAGTTCAGCAACCAGGGATAACTGGAAGCGAGCAAACCTTGTGGGAACAATCGAAAAACGAGAAACAAAATAATCGAGCGAGCCGAGTTGCCGAGTTTTAACTGAAACAAACAGACATAACGAAATTGTTTACTTGTTAGTATTACTGTACCAGTTTGGAACTACATTTAAATTATTCATTCATAGTGTAAAATGGCTTCTATTAGAAATTGTTCGTTTAATACTTTCATAGCATTTAACGCGTCAATCACGCAAAAGCGGTCTTTGAAATTGTGAGTTATTGAAATTAAAGAGAATAACCAAAATGCAATCACAATCGATAGAATATTTTTAAAATAAAAGTTATGATCCCATATGATATGAGACCCATTCCATAGAATGGCTTAATTTTTTTGCTTAATTGGGATATGGCTTAGGTAAAAAATTAAATACTTTATAATAGTCATAATGTAAAGCATCTTAAAATTATGTATGTGACGTCATAGGGTCCGTTTTCATACAAATTGCATATTATAAAGAAACCGTTTTTGCCAGTTCTATAAAAGTGTTGAATTTGACTAGTTTGCGATGATAAACTCTTAGTTAAACATTCCCTCGTGTAGTGCAAAATAGGTGAATCTAATATAGCACAAATACCCATTGTAATTGCTTCCACACAAACAACAAAATGGTTTATAATTTTATATTAATGGTTGTTTCGTTACGTCACCACGTAGGCCTTAATACCCACCTGTCTACCAAGAATATTACAAATAGCCGAGGATAAGGGCAATTTCACACAATTAAAACACGTTTTACCTGCAAAGCATGGAAACCCTCATGACCCAAATACCAGGCCGTATTAAACATTTTCCTTCTTAATTGCTTTAGAAAAATTCGCGTTATGTAATTAAGTTCCGAAACTCGGAGACTGACTGAGTCAACATTGTTTTTTGGATTTTGTGATCAGTGATATTAGTTGGAGTTTGGTAGTTATCGTGTATGTTGCATATAAAAATATAAGTATATCGTGAAAGGAAAAGACGTTCAAAGTTAGCTATTAAAATTTTGAAAAACCATTTCAATCTCTTCTCAAGAATGTGTGTACATAAATAAGCGAACACGTAAGAAGACGTCAGAAGTACGTAAAGCAAAATGGGGTTATTTGGTAATTATCTGGTATATTTAGAGACCCATTTCTGAATTAATTTCTCAACTAACTTAGCTCTCTCACTGTAAAAACGTAATATGTAAAGTACTTATAATTTTAAAAATATTTAAGCGACACTCGCATGACGAGGTAGCGTGCGCCGCGCCCACCGTGTAATAACATTTTTGTCCGCATAAATCAAGTTGTAATAATTTGCACAAAGGACTTCGAATTAACATATCGTGTGGGCTTCAATGTTTTTACGTATAAGATCCTGTTTGTCACTCGTGTTTTAGAACATAAACAACCCTTTTATAGTTAGGCACTAAGTTATTAAGATCTGCCAAGTTGAAATAAACTACCTAATTCTTGTTTGTCTACAAAAAAAATAGTTCTATTTGACATCCACTTAATAAAAAACACCTTCCACGTTCCTCTACTTATACTCTTGAATTTTATCGGTCAACAGTTTTAAAATACTTAACATTATCATTCAAGAATGGATATAAAGTACCTTTGGAAACGTTTTTGTTACCGCATAGTCAATTGCCGTGTTTTAAATACAACGGCTTGTGGAAACATCGCTGAACGGTATATATATTTTAGTAGGCTCGCAAGGCGGACTATTAGACGCAATCATTTCGGTATTTACGTCCTCTATTGACCCAGAAACGGTCAATTTGCATAGTTACGATATACCGGTGCAAGCGTGACCTAAGTTTTTAAAATAAGAGTAAAATATCCGCTAAATAATATAGGTCAATAAGGAATTGTTTTGTAAATAAAAACCCTGTATACAGATGCCAGCACATCAACCTACCCGAAACTGTCAAATTCTCACAATCAACTTTGAACCAAATGCTGTAGCGATAAAGTTGAAAATCTAAATGTTAACTGTTCTAAAGACACACGTACTTTTGTCACTTATTGGAGCTGCCTCTATTTATGTATGACACAATGTTCGTGATGAAATATTTTTTTTTGTATTTTTTTTACTAATGAAATTTTACAGATTGTAGTAGCTTGATGTGCTGGCATGTGTACAATGAGAAACAAGAAATATCCGAATTTTGATAGTCTTCCCTTCTAAGTATACTTTCGTTGTTTGTAAATCTGGTTTATAGCCACTTTTAGAGGATTTTTATTGCAGTCAATGTTTCCTTGTACCTATGCGCGACATGAAATATCGCCGGCGGGCGGTCCAATACCCGTGTAATATGATCTCAAATCCACTGGCTATTGCCTATATGTCCTCATTTTCTGTTTATCGAAATCGTGACTGGTATCAACAATTTTTTTACCGATAGAAGGTTGACATCCAATGTATTTATTGCTTTCAGATCGTATGTAATTACCGATATTTCCTTTTTACAGAATAATACTATGTTTACAAGTCTTCGAAGACAAAAAATGTCTGGTAAACATGAATTATAATTTGTTTAATTCTTACAAAACGAAAGCTGTCTTGCTAACTAGGTAGGTATACGGAAAGACGCTAGCACATCAAGCTACCCGAAGCTGTCAAATATTTCCCAATCAACTTTGAACTACATGCTTCAGCGATAAAGTTGAAAAACTGTTAAGAAAATTTAACAAATTTCTGTAGCTTGATGTGCTGTCTGTAGGTACCTATTCCCAGAGACATTGATCAATCTAGTGCCCAACAGCCCAACAAATATGTAAAATCGGAACACCTGCCCGTTCTCCCGTGCGGTAGATATTTCTCAGAGTGACGAATGAAATGGCATACTTAAACCATCAGCGCTCTGCACTTTGAAAGGAAAATTCAACCTGAAGGAAATAGCTGTGCCTTAAATCGTTTATTGTTGTCATAACTATAAAACGTGTAGAGTAAAGCGGTTTGTAACAATACAGAAAATCTGTTTCAGAATTTACGTAAACTTCCGAAAGTTGTTCGATAATCTGGTTTTGAGTAAGCACGGAGGATTAGTTGAAGGCTTTAATTGCTGCCTAGTATTCAGTTCATATGTTCTAGCTAGGTTAGTTATAGCATATACCTACGCGGCTACACGGAACGTAAATCATAAGGCAATACAAGAAAAGTCCTGAGACATTTTCATCAAGGTTTAACATGAGATACACGGTCCACATACTGGTCCGAACTGTTGAACTAATTGTCACTTATTTTGTTGTGCAGTGCGCAGCAGGGCGCGCGGCGTGGGCGGAGGCGGCGGCGCTATCGGTGGGAGGGGGATGCGCAGGCGCGGGCGGCGCGGCGCGGCGCTGTTCAGTGCTCGGCGACCACCCAGGAGCGCGCAAGGCCCAGTCCGGGAAATGGCACAGGAACAACCGGGTATAATACACTTGAATTTTATAGGGGAAGCTCCTGGACGTTGTATCTACAGATCCGGACAAACATAAAAGGGGCCTTTGGGTTCCCTCGATTAACAAAAGTAAAAGGGATAACGGGCAGAAGGAGACTTCTGGCCAAAATCAATTAAGTTCACCTTTGATCACCCAATTTGATTTTTTCTAAAGGTGGATTGTGGTGTGAACAACACCAAAAGTGGTTAGCTATTCATGTCTCTGCTAGTTTTCGCTAGAACGCTAACGCTAAAATGCTATCCTGTTAGTATAATTATGTTCTTGAAGATCCAAAACTAAACTGCAGCCCATTAATTGTCCCATTTCTCAGTGAAGTTCTCTTGATAGACCGAAGTGAAGAGAATTCCTCTTCTACAATATATACCTTCATTATTAATGATCGAAGCTTCATTTCAAATCATACCTTTAATTTCCAGGTGCGAGACGCTTCGTACGGCTCGTCGTCGGAATCGGACGGCGAGGCGGACGGGGTGGCCGGCGACACGTGGGGCGTCGCGCGTCTATTATACGCGGGGCTCGGCACTCTCGCGCTCGGCCTGGTCGTGTACTTCGTCGGCACCGGCGACAAGGTACGCGTAAGTTGGATGCTGTCTTTATTTTATGTAGATGTGCCTTAGATGGCAGGTTTCGTTTTTTAATATTTAATTTATCAAATGGTCATATCCATACTTAGAATGTTTGAGTAAAGTTCTGTTATACAAGACATAATTCAGCTAACCATTATTTCCTACTTCATCCATTAGCAACCAAATCACTTTAGTTTTTCATCAATGAGCCTTGCACGTACCAATCGTTATTGAAGATGAAAATAGCAACAAAAGCTTAGTTCTCGTATAAATGTAGAAGCAAAACATCACGAGCATCGCTGCTCCTCTAAAGTTACACAAAATGCTTATCATCATAAACTTTTGTTGCTGCTGCTGGAAGAGGTGCATAAAAGTTTCAAAAAGAGCGCAACTCGCCTATTGTGTAGCCCGTCACAATAGTGAAACGTAGGCGAGCTCTCGCAGATGCTTCCATGTCCTTTTATATCCCTTTACCTACTGTATACTTTGTAGGAAAGTATAAAGGAAACTTAAGGAGCTGACGAACTGAAACTAGTTAACGCTATAAGACGCTATCTTATGATAGCGGCTACAAGCTGCAGTTAGCTTCTTTCGATACTTTTTCATAAAGTCATCATTACGTAGTCTTACAATTTATGCAAGATTGCATAATTTATAATAGCTTGAGTTCCAACGAATTTGCACGGACGCCAGCACATCTAGCTACTAAAATCTTTCAAATTTCGCTGCAGCATATGGTTCAAAGTTGATTGGGAATTTTTTTTTTGGGTAGCTTGATGTACTGGTGTCTGTGCTTAATTGACTATAAGGATCACATTCCAATTTTGAAGTGACCAATATTTGAACCCTACCGTCATGAATCTGTGAGAGATCGTAGAACTATAAAAGATATGTGACACAAAAAGAGAAATCGTTTCCAGGGTTTCAAAACACCTGCCCTGCGTCTGGTGGGGCCGTCGCTCATCGTCGCAGGGCTCGCCTGCTGTCTGCTGCGTATTCTCTTCTGCATATTTGCGAAGCCTTGCTGTCGACGGCGAACCATCTACAAGGAGAACAGAAGGTAACGGAGCTCAAGTGAAAAATCAGTGCGAGTTTGCTAAACACCATAGTATCGCCAAATCGACGGAACACTCACAGGTTTATTCAACGTCGTTGATCTGTGGTACGAGTATCTAAGCGGTACTCTTATGTACAATACCTTTCGCAGGTTGACAATTCGAACAATAGGTACACTCGGCATCTTGTTTTGCAATTTTGGTTTCATTAGTGGACTGGCGTTTTCAGACTGTCTGGATGCGGGGAGGGCGAGGAGATGCCGCTGGCGGGGAGCGCGGGGGGCGGCGGGGGCGGGAGCGGCGGCGCGCGCGCCGGGCCGGCGCAGTGCTCGCCCGCGCGCCGCCTCGACGCCTCCTCCTGCGACGTATCCTCTCTGTCCAGCGGCGAGGAGGACGAGCGCCTGCGCCGGTACCGCACCGCCTCGCTGCACCCGCCACCTCTACATCAGGTCATTGTCAGTCCTACCAACCCAACTATGTTAGAGTCACCTTCTAGTCCAACCGGCTACAACTGGGAATTTACATGGAGTAACTGATTTCTTCTGACCTCTTCAATCCAACAGGCATCCGCGAAATACGATAAATAGCCTTTGCTACGACTGATTTTTCATATTCTGGCGTCTAACATCTTCATCTATATAATCTGGGCAGGTCACGGCGCACCAAGGCACAAGCTCGCCAAATGGGTTGCATCAGAGCGGCTCCCGCCAGAGTCCGTTGCAGCGGAGCGGGTCGCAGCACAGCCCGGTGGCGGCGCTGGGCATGGCGGCGCAGAGCGTGCCGACGTCGCCGGGGCCCAGCTCGCAGGGCGCGGGGACGCCGAGCCCCGGGGCGCAGGCGGCGCCGCTGCCGCCGAGCGCGATGGCGGGTGCCCCGGCCCGCAGGCCGCCCCCGCGCAACGTGTCCTTCGCCGGCGGACCCGACGGCGAACTTGTGCTTAGCCCCGCACAACTGCGCTCCTAACCCACAAGCAATAAAGGTTTTCGCAATACCCCCTTTTATACCAAAATACTCTATGGACGATGTGACTATATCGACGCGAACCGCTACAGATATCGGTTATGTGATAGCGTGAGACTCTTGACAGTTTTAAAGTTTTTAAGTGAATTTTCTATTCGATAAGCTACGAGGTCGTTGATTTATTTGCACGTTTGGATATATTCTCGCAAAACTCCTATCGATACTCGTAACTAATTTTAAGTATAATTTGCTAGTACTAACTTTTAATGTTTTGGGAATGCCTACATTCGTGTACGTGACGTGCAACAAACTAAAGTTCTGTAACGAGGGGCCGTCTGTGTTGCTTGCAATATTTACTTTATCTGGTAGATAATTTGATGTATCTCGTATTGAACTGATATTTGGCTGGTAACTATTAATTACTAGATACTGATAAAATTCTCACCTATTTACACAATAAATGAACTAGGTAGTAATTCTAGTTCCTTGTTGGTAGACTCAGCTTTGTTGCACGTCATGATCTATGTTCAGTTTCTGTGGCAGAATGCTTCGACTGCATGTTCATTGAGCAACGAGGGAATGAGGTTCTGCCAGACCAACCTTACTCGTAGGTAACGTACGTGGTTATTCCACTAGACTTAACATTCGACTGTCTGGCAGTTCCTTGACTATTTTTACCGTAGTACTCGTATCATGTAACTGTAAGCGTTAATTCTAACTGTGTAGAAAATTACTGAATGTGCTAGATCCATCCATCTCAGCCGGCTAGTAGACGCCAAGCTGCACAACGAGGTGTGGTGTTGACGACCAAACTTATATAATTAAATTGTAAAGATAACATAAAGACATTTTAAAATATTGTCGCCTAGTAAAGTCCTATCTTCCGTTTCTTTAAAAAATGTGAAATAAATTGGAAATCTATAATTAATTTATTCTTGTGTAAACATATGTTTTCTAAATATGTATTTAATGCATTAGAAACATTTATATCTGTAAGTTTGTTCCTAAAATGTGCGTACGTTCCAGCACTGATGAGTTATGTAGATAAAAGCTGATGCAGTTGGCTGAGTCCATTGAGGAATGAGAACAATACATGACAGTCCATCCAAAGATATGTAAGATGTTCATAGTAGAATGTAGCATAATTTATTAGTACTGATACAACACCACACCACGTAGCAGTTGGGAACTAAATAGTGAATATAATTATATAAACATAATATTGTTTTAAAACTGCCTACTACTAGACGCGAATTTATACTTAAATATAAAATTCATAAAAATAGATTTATAACTGACAATAATGATTGTTAACTGATGTATAAAATGTTATGGCGTATGTGCGTTGATTTTATTTCGATTATGTCCAACAAATTGTGAGTAGTTCAAGCGCCGAGTGGGGTCACACTGGTCACCGTGTAAAGTGATGCTGTAGCACGGCTCCTGTCACCGTTGCCCACGATACAGCGGTACATACAACTAATAGGCCTTCTACATGATCCAAACCAACCGTCAACAGAGGTCACCTTGGCCCATTTGGTATGAAAATCTACCGTGTATACGTTGGTCGGCCGACCAGATATGGGCGGAGTTAAACAACTTTGGTCGAGCTTGGTCAGGAGCGCGTCCATAGCGACTGTGTCCTTGATTGGCCTCAGTCGTGTGGAACGCTGTCGGACGACGGGAGATGCGACCAAGGTCAGCTCTGTCGGCGGTGTTTGGATTGTGTAGAGCGCGTTTAAGGAACGTTACTTTGCAGCTTAATTAAGCATTTAATTTTAATTAAAAACTTGGCGTGTGAACTACGTATAGACACCAAAGGATATAATATAATAGTTAGCTAATTACATAAAGGTTGGTGTATAGCAAGTGATACTGTCTAACAGTAATGTTTTTATGTGTAAGTACGTACGGTAAATTAAACAATACATACATGTGTGTTACGCGTGCATTGTATATGGCACAATATAGTGAATACTGTTTATAAATATATAATATATTTTAGAAATATTTGCACCTTTAGTAGTGAAATATTAAAATGTATATCTGCAGATTTTAGCTAGAATATTGTGGACACTGAATGAGGTGTTATAAAAACATATTTTGAAAATTATGTTTCAGTAGACGAAACAGAAAATTATTGTAAAAGTTTTTGATTAGTTTTTGTCAATTATATATTTGTAATCAAATTAAAGTGTAGTTACTTTGAATTGTTTAAATCTAAGGAGGGTCAATTACTTACTGATTATTTTTGAGATAAGATTCGCTTTGTTTTACTTGCTGTCTGTACCGAGCACTACATGTACGACTAACGCTTAGAATACTCTTTTTAATTATACAATCATCGGAACCGTTGGTACGCTTTCTTGATTACCAAATTCCAGATCTTCAATATAAATTATAGTATTTTTTTGTATCTATTTATTAAATTTTCTTGTTTAATTATTTATTAGGAAACTCAAAATAACTGAGTCCGATTTTCTATGGTCGGCAATAAAAATATAAGCACGCCACTACGGACAAACATTGAAGAACTCACGTTGCCTGAACAAAATTTCGTATAAAATATTTTGAACAACACAATCAAAATAACATAATAGACGTACATAATAGATGTTAAGAAAAATATGAGCTTCGTTTAGACTAACTGGCTTGTGTAACAAAGTGTTGTGTACATTAACGAAATAGATATCCACTGTAAACATTGTCACTCCTTGCATCTCTTCATACTTGTAGAAGTTAGGTTTCGTCGTGAGTCGTGTGTTATTTATTTTGAACATCACCTGGTATACTAACATTGTTTTCGCTTCACTTTTGAGTAATACGATCTAAGCGCACATAAATCTGGCGACAGGGTTCATTTATTTTTGTCTACCGGCAGACGAGTTTTCATTTACCAGTTAGAAATTACATCACTTCTATTTTACGAAGGGAAATTCGTCTGCTTATTTACGTATATAAAAATATATAGATCGTTTTATAGATAAACTGTATTGACATAAAAACTTTTCACTTCACAGTTCGTACTGAAAGACACCAATGTTTAAAATTAAGAAATTAATTTTCAATTTCTAATGAAATTGTGTAAATAAGCAATGAAGTCGAATCTTAGTGTGTTTACGGTATCGTAAGCGTGATTCTAATACACCAATAGAGATTTTGTTCCTTTAGATTTAAACTATGCAGTAATAATTTGCGCCAATTGCTGAATTTGAAAATTTATATTGAACTTTGTGAAATAACTGGCACAATCAAATATTAGAATGAAAATCCAAATAAGGAAGAGCTAGACTTTCACACGGTTGATATTATATTTTAATATTTTAGTATAATACGTGCTTCCATTAAAGCTTGCATTGACGACGCTTTTTTCGTTATTCCTAATAAACGCAGCAGCATAGCGTGAATCCTATATTTTAATGAGCTAAGCAAATAAGTTCCAGGGCCTAATAGCGACTGCGTTTTGACGGCAATCCACGTTTTTCATTGAGTGTAGTTAAGTGCCGTGTTCAAAGTGTCGTTATTTATCCTATAAGTATTAATATTACTTTCAATATTCCTCGCATCACTAACGGAATGTTATCAAAACGCAGCTTGGTGGAACTCTCCGATGTTCACTCTTAGATAGATTTTTTGTAAATATACAGCTTTATAAAGAAAGAAATAGGCGAACATAAAGTAATATCAGCCCTAAATCCTGCTTTGCGTTTGTTTCGATTCAGCTTACGGCTTTTGACAAATCCCTGTAGATACATACATTTTTATTAAAAATAAGGAATCGACTGTCTTCTCTGTATTATTATTTGACTGAACAATCGTTACTTGGATATGGAATAATAGACATGATTATAAAATATTTTAGTGTTTTTGTTAAATAACGCCTCATGTTTTGTAACTCTATGTGGACGATATTGTAATATTAGCGAGAATTATCCCTGCCATTACTTTGTGAATAATAAATTCTGATAAAATATGTTAAGTACCTCTAAATGTTAAAAACAATGTTAATTCAATTTTCCTGTGTGTGAATATTCTTAGTTTCTGTGTTATTAGCTCTCGCTTTCTAATTGCTACATAGTGATTTAGTTGCTACGACCAAAATGCTAAATAAGTAATATTATGCTGTGTTATTAAAGTTAACTATTTGTTATTATAAGAAAACATTCCGTTATATTGTTCGAATATCTTTTAAAGTTTAAGGGTAGTTTTGTATGAATCCCAATCCTGTTTTCTGCTCTATTTTAATTTGAAAAAAATAAGAAACTAAAGTACACCCAACTTCTAAGGAGTTTTAATGCTTGAACTATAATTATTTAGATACAGAAAAGCTTGAAACTGAACGCAGAAAGTAAAGTCTTACCTTCTCTATCACCTTTAACTTGACGAGACTATTTTCAGACTTCGAAGTTTTCAATTTCCTACATCTGTGTGCGGATTCTACACCTTCCTACATTATAGGAATGTAATTGCGGTGCAAAACATAATGGATAGATCTGTGATTTAAATGTTATTGTTAAAAGAAGGATGTGAAGTGTTGGGCAAAGATGAATGTTAATGTTTAGTTCCAGAGGATAATGAAATAAATTAATAACATAGCTCAAGGGTTACCTAAATATGAATTTTTATTATAGAATTTTATAATGATAAAGAGCAATGGTATGTAATATTGTTTTGTTACGTTAATGTAAATATGTTTATGTCATAACCGGTATTGTTCATCATCGTTTATATTATTTATAGGCATTGGTGCATATCATGTGTATAGAGCAGATGATTAATCAAATAAATTAGAACAAAAATATAGTTGACAATGATGTTTCATTTTTATTTTACCTACCTACCAACTTCAGAGAAGGATTTCATTTCAAAACACTGATATAAATGTAACATTTGATATATTTCATTTCAACACTACAATATTTTCTTTTAAGAACATAAAAATACATTTATTTACATCAATTATTGCAACTCTTAAAATAAAATAAAAAAAATCACAACATAAAAATTACTGTAGAATTATCGATAGAATATTCTCGTTAGATCTGTTTGTTACTTTGTTAGTCATACTTAGATTTTTATATTGAAGGTTATTTTTTATATAAATTCTTGTTATTTACCAACACATACAAGGAATGATTATATTATAACATTATTGACAGTTGTAATTGCAAAGTCTTGGGGTAGCAAAATTATTTTATGCCGTAATTTGATCTTGCAGACCACAACATATTATTTTCGTCAGAAGTTAAAAATTATATTTATTACATATATATTATATTTGACATACATAAGCAAGCTTTTACATTCAAATTAATATAGAAGTCAAAACAATTCCTGGTTAGTCAAGAGTCACGAGACACACAACCATACATAAAGGACATAAATACAAGAATACCATACATAAATACATATATCATAATAAAACATTTATTTTATTCATTCTATCTAATCAAGAGTTTGCGTTGTTTCAAATGAAGATACTAAGGGCCTTACTACGAAAAAGTTAGACAGAAATTTGACACGTGTTTAAAGTCGTGTCAAACGTCTGTCTAACGTTTTTGTAGTAAGGCCCTATTTGTTTAAAATGTATTATAGTTGAAATTGTAATGAATACCTACTGTGTCAAAAAGTTTAATTATTAATAAAAATATTAAGACTTGTAAAGAATTTAAGTTATTTTTTACAATATTTTAAGTCAACGCAAACTCGATCACAGAGTTTCACACACAATGTCGACTGTGTGAAACCACTTTTTTTTATTAATTTTCATACACTACGTGGACGTAACAAGATCCAAGCCGTTAAGTTTTAGAAAAATAACAACTACATTATGGAATCTCCCATGATTTATATTACAAATCTGCCGTCCACTAACTAAAAGGGCGTTAAGCCACAGTTGGTCGTTTTTCACTTTTTGATGTAGTCTTATACAACTTTCGATGCTCTATCTTTTGGTCTAAGAATCATTTTTCTATGATTTATAGTTTTAGAGATACAGAAAATTGCTGAGCAGTTAAACCACATAAATTTCGTTACTCCCTTAATTAAAAAGCGGCTAAGCCACAATACCTCTCTAGAAAGACGTTAACATACTTTAACGGCAAATTGATGTATCATTTTTTTCTAAATTTACTTAACTAAAAGTACGTTATGTAGTCTTGCTTGACTAAAAAGCAGCTAGGCGTCTTTAACTACCTTCATGTATTACCTACCTACCTTCAGTTATAAAGAAAAACTACACTAGAAAGCAGTTATACACCATTAGCGGCTTTTAAGTTATGTATTGAAATTAGTATTAGCTAAATATCAGTCGCTAGAGAGCAGCTAAATAACAATACTAGACTAAAAAGCAGTTAAACGCTCGTGATTTGCATTTGCGTTTGACCAGCTCACGCTTAGAAAAAGTAATTATTTTACCACGAATAGATACATTTAAATCCGTATTTTTTTGTCCAAGACTTACAGCATATAACCAGGCATTCGCACCAGTAGGAAAAATCACAATCTTCAGCAACCCGCATCCATTACTTCCCGGTGACCTTGACTAGATCGTCCGACCACCTAGGGGCGGGGCCTGCCCACGCTACGTCTTCCGGGTCGTGGTCGCCACTCAAGAACTTTACTGCCCCATCGGCCATCTGTTCTGCGAGCTGTGTGCTCTGCCCATTACCACTTCAGCTTTGCAATTGTTCGGGTTATGCCGGTGACGTTGGTTCTTCTGCGGATTTGCTCATTTCTGATTCGATCTCGCAGTCAAACTCCTAGCATAGCCCTCTCCATTGCTCTCTGAGTGCCATAGTTAGCGACCACGGCTCTGTACCATAAGTCATCACTGGCAAACACACATTTGTCATAGACCTTCGTCTTTAGACACTGGTGTTGGGGACGAGAAGATGTTACGTAGCTTCCCGAACGCTGCCCAGCCGAGTTAGATTCGACGATTGACCTTTTTCTTGAAGTTGAACTTGCCTAACTGGACTGTTTGTCCAAAGTACACGTACTGGTCAACAACTTCGAGTGTGCAGCTCCCACTTTTACGGGAGTAGGCACTACATGGATATTAGACATGACCTCTGTCTTATCCATGTTCATTTTAAGACCTACTCGCTGGGAGACTGCTGAGGTCATCGAGCATTTTACTTAAATCACTACGATATCGTCCGCAAATCGAAGGTGCGTGAGGTGCTCGCCATTGATGTTAATGCCGAGTTCGCTCCAGTTCAGAAGCTTGAAAACGTCTACCAATGCAGCAGTAAACAGTTTTGGATATATAACATCTCCCTGTCTGCAGTTGGATAGGCTTTGTTTTTTGATCCTGGAGACGAACTGACTTTGTGGCGTTCTGATATAAGAAGCAGAAACTCAACTGTGATTCCATCATCACCCGGCACCTTGTTGTTTTTTAGCTGTTTGAGAGCCATACTAATCTCGTACAGGCTGACGTCCAGGATGTCTTCGGTATAATGTCGGCTAAGTTTGGTCAACTGTTCATAGAACTTCTCAATCTCCCTCAGTATCTCCGGCTTCGACGAAATGATCATGTTATCATTCTTTTTCAGCCTTGTAAGCTGGCTCTGCCCACAAGACAGATCTCTTGCAAAATCTTTGAAGCCTTTGTTGCGCTCTATAGCCGCCTATTCAGCTCCCTAAACTGCGAGGCATCACCCGTAGACTCCAAGACCAATTTACGTCTTTCTTCCATGATACTGAGGGAGTGATCGGAGAGTTTTGTGGTTCTTTCTGTCCGGTGGGTTTTGAAGAACTTTGTCCCGACCGTATGAACAGTTTCCACGAACCTGTTAGTGAACTCGTCCACATCGATGCAATTGCCGAGGCATTCGATCTCGATACTACATGTTTTGGGTATTTTTATAATTATAATATAATTTTTCCTATGGTTTCGCGAATACTGATTATTATTAAAGACGCAATTGTGATCTCATTACTGAATAAGGTTTGCAAAAATTTGATTAAACTTGTTTTTTATTTTATATTGTTTAATTAATAATAAGTTTTTTGTTAAATTCCTACACAAAATATAATTGACGTACTGATTGTCTATTCTTTTTTATTAATAAATAAAGTGCTGATTTTCATAGAATAGTTTTTAACTTCTCAACTTTTTACCCGCAAGTGCTTATTTAAAAGGCAGTTAATTGCGAGCGAGATGTCTTTAACTGCCTTCTAGTTAAGCAATAAGAGAGCCAGTATAAAAATATGTTTTACAATACCGAGCTTAAAAGCGTTTATAATCCCATAACTGCTTTCTAAGTAAGCAAAGTTAGTCTTCCAAGTGATAGTTACTAGGCTATAAGTCTGTTAAAATCCTTTAACTGCTTTATAACTAAGTATATTTTGATAACTTTTACTATAAGTACAAGACGTGGCAGTTACAAGAAATTGCTTTACTATAAAGCAGTTAAGGTATGGTTAGCGGCCTTATAGTGCAGTATATTATGTAAAAAATTAAAAAAATGCTTAGCTAAAAGTTAGAAAATGAATTTAAATAAAATGTGATTCATATAAATGAATGAAATATATCACATATTGTGCAAAAAGACTTTGCCTACGTATATAACTTACAACCTTGTTCCTAGGTAGCATACTTTTCAAGAGACATCAATTCCCACTTATTTTTGCGTTTACTCGAAAACTACTTTTTGCGCTTAGCTGCCTTTTTGTTAGTGGACGGCAGAAATGATTGCGTTAAATTATCTACTGAAAAGAATTGTGTTTATAACTAACGAAGACTGGAATTAATTTATTATATCTAGAAGAGTTCAATGAAAAAATAGTTTTGATAAGTTTTCTTTCCAACTACATACGCGCTAGCTTTGACAGTTATGGAAGTGCAGATACGACAATATATTCTAAGATACTTATTTAAAATAACATTGAAATAATCACGACGGATCTAAGAAATTATTTTATTGTTTCACTTGGTAACTATTTATAATACTTACGCGTGTGCTGAACTAAGAAAAACTAAATATATGACCAACCTTAATGTCGTAAATTCGGTGACATTTTGGAAATCTATGATTTTTCTCCAATGATTCTAAAGTGGCATATTTAGATAATGAATCTTGAACTATTTGCGCTTTATTCATATTTTTTTAAAGATTACTTATTTTGCTTCTGAAATGTTTAAAACGGTGATACGGTCATAAGGTTAAAAATAGACAATGCTTATCCTAACATAGCGGAGTTATTGTCAACTAGAGCATGCCATTCGCAAGTCACTTCGCATCTACCAATTCGATACTCCACAGGATTGTCAATAACAAAAGACTAACGCAAACCACAATTTATCTGTCAAAATTGTTAACATGCATTAAAATGTAAATAAATAAAAATCAATTTCATATCACATCACTGGTTAAAACAATATAAATATACTTCAACATTTGTCTATGAACTTGAAAGGGGAATCAAAGAGATCGATGACCCAGAACTCGACGTTCTTAATTTAAATTTTAAAACAATATCTATTGAGCCAATTTTAAAAATCCCACTTTCCATATATCTTACTATTTCTCTTCACTTTTCCGTACAAAAAAGGTTTTAAACGCGTCATTTAACTTTGACACGATTCTATCACATCTATGACCTGTCATGTGACTTACGACCCGTCAGTTCATTCACATGATTAAAGATTTATACCCGGCCCCTATAAAGAAGAACAGTCTCATTTCGCTTACGGACAGTAGTCTACTTTTGACTGATATTCTTATATGAGAATTTTGACAAAAAACTACTCTCCATAAGCGAATCCGTAAATGTTGTTCATTTACAAGGTTCGAGCATATGAAGTGAGGTTACCGTGCTATTCTGGTAAGGTCGTATGCGCCATCTAATATCATATAGTTTCGACGAGGCCCTTGCGTTTCGGTCGTGAAGGCTCGCTCGAAATGAACGAAGTTTCTTCTGATGACACGTGAGGTTTTAGGAGAGGGGATGATGTGCTGGGTTGGCTCTGCAAAGAAATGAAAGATATTTAGTACCTACAGTATCGTAATTGAACATGGGTGTAGCCAGGACGGCTATTTCGGTTTTTAAAATCCAAATTCCTATCAGAGACTCACGATTCCTACACTCATTTTGAAAAAAAGAGCCAAACAAATAAACCTACTAAACGGCGTTCTGCACGATCCAAAACCGACCGCCAACTGAGACTTTGGTCCAGTTGGTGTGAAAATGTACCGTGTAGATGTTGGTGGGCCGATAAGATGGGCGGAGTCAACTGACTCTTGAACGACCTTGGTCCATCGCTACGAGTTGAGTCCGAAGTCAGTGGTCGGCCGACGGGAGACATCACCTCTGTCGGCGGTCGTCGCTTTTAATCCTCTTCCAAAACGCAGGCATTTCATTATAATCATATATTATGGTATCATACACGAAGCTTGACTGTCGTATCTAAATCTGGCTATACCCATGTGTTAACGTAGCAATTTGTTTCAATAAGTAACGTAAATACATACATTACGGATAAAATCGATCATGATGCGCATGGATGGTCAACTTTTGTTGTAAATTCATCCGCTTGTCTCCATCGTTTGAAATGTTCTTGTTTCGATGAGATACCAAATTAAAAACATTTGCAATCAGTTGAATTAATTGGAATGCTTAGACAAGTAAAATATCTACTATTTATCAAGGTGTTTATTCTAATGCAAGCACTACATGAGATGTGCAGAATAAGGGCAATAATTGCAACTGATGTCGAAATTATTTTAAATTATAAACTACATTTAGAAACAAAAATTTTAAGACTCATATGTTTAGTATTTCATAACATTTTATTTCATTATAATATGTGACTAATAATCACAATAACATGATAATGTGAATCAAAACCTGTAACACATTATCGATAACATATGGGTTGTGCTAATAAAAGGTCTTACACAGTGCAACTAACGTTCGGGAACTAACTATGAAGCCTAATAAAATGCACGATTTCCAGTGGAATGCTGAAACAAGGCTTTCACACTAGCGGATTTTCCTCTCGGTTTTTTCACGTTAACGCGCAACAGGAAACAGTGGACAACTACCGCTACGAAAGAAGAACTCCTGGAACCGCCCTATAGATTTTTTCCGCGTAGAAAAAACGAGCGTATACGTGCGACAAAATCCGCCAATGTGAAAGCACTCTAAGGCTGAGATATATTCATACAGTAGAGACCAATACAAACCTGCGGCACAACAGGCGGTGCAGCCAAACTAGAGGTGACGGCGTTTCTCTTGATATCTTCCATGGGTATCTCCTCAGACCGCGAGCGCGGCGAGCCCTCCCGCGACCCATGCGCGCTACTGCTGCGCGACACACTGCTTTAATAGGAGTAAATTGATGGAATTTTAGAATTTTGGATAGATGGATGAATTTATATTGATTTCTTTTTATTTTTTCCGATTTTTTTTAGGGAATTGTAACAAACTGAAAGTACCTTAGTGACCATATTTTTATAGAACGTAGTGATAGAACTATATAAACAAAAATGTGTTCCATGGATTACATTATTTCAAATATTTTAGTAAGAACTACGAAAGGGCTGACTCTAGGTTTTTTGTCTTAACTGGCTAATAACGTTATTCATATTTATCTTTTTCTATCAATAGGAATTTATAGTATAAATTGGAAGAACTAGGCTAAAAATATTATTCGAACCAGTTCAAATCCTTTTAAGACAATGCAATGCTTTAAAATATTACCAAGCTTACCTAGATAAATAATGAATGCGAAATCTTGAGTGCACATGATAACTAAGTAAGCATAGTGTCAAACATTTCGGCGAGATGGCGCGACTACTTGTGAGAAGCACGCTCAAGCAGAAGCTGAGTAACAGGCAATAGCCAATGAAATTAACAAATGATGACAATTACAAAACTAATAATAGAAACTTATTTTAGTTATGCAACTTACCTCTCTCTGCTAGTGGTACGTTCTCTATAGACAACAATTCCATCTTTAAGCATATGTCCGCTCGGTCTGCGCAGGCGCCGCTCTGTATCGTCATCGCCTCCTACCGAAACAACTGTATAGAGTGTGATATTGGTTCTGTTCAGAAATAAGTAGAAGTACAAATATTTATTTCAGACTTTTATTCCTTAAAGATTTGAGGCATATCGAGTAGCTACTGGGATATTATTACCTTTGATTTGGATTTGATAAGGAGAATATTCTCTCCTGATTATTTAAGAAGAATGTACATATAGTTAAAATAACATGCTTTAGATATTAGGTAAACTTTGGAAATTATTCTAATGCATATAGCATAACACTTATAAGAAAAAAAAACATAACTTACAAACAGTATTCTATCATACATATAAAAACTCGTATTTCCGTAATGCGGATATGCGTAAACGCAAGATTTTTTGTTTGTTATCGATTTATTTGATATTTACTAGCTCGATCTGAGTTAACTGTTTTAACTTTGAATTAATTTGAGTACAAAAATATGAGCCTACCTGTAGACCGTCGCACGGTGGCTAGCGCGGGACGGGCGAACAGCGGCCGGTGCCGGGGCGGCATGGCGGGGGCGCACATGCCCGACACTTCCAGCAGCCGGCCTATCTGTTGCATTTTCTTCTGACGGGATTTCGTACGACCCTGGTGAACAATGATAGAGGAATTTTAGTTTATTGTTTTTAAATCAAAGGTAGATTTTAAGAAAATCAACCTTTTAAGTCTACCTTCAAGTAAACCTAAGTGGTAGCTTAGTGATAAAAAAAACAGCCTCTCAAGTATGAGTGTGCGAATTCTATTACAGGTCAAGCAAATACAAATACAGCTATTTTTTAAGTTATATGCACTTTCTAGGTTTATCTTCGGCTTTCTAACACTATAAGATTTTTTTCCTAAAATCAACACATTCAAGCAAACAAACAAACTTCAGCTTTACAATTTTATACAGATTTACAAACCTTAGTCAATCTCTGCTTAGCAGCCATACTTCTAATATGATCATCGAACTTAAACTTGGCTCTTAGTAACACAGTGCGTGGCAGGGCTCCGGACGCGCCGACTCTAGGCTTGTGAATGGTGAGGTGGAGACAGCGAGGGTCTTCTTTATCGCCTTGGATCTGATTGGTACATTTTATAGGGTATTTTAGATAATTAAAAAAATAAGGTTAATGTTCTAGACGTTTCTCTCGCTTTAAGAAACTACGGTTATTTGCTCATGCGTAGACACGATAATCAATGTTGTAAGGATCATAGTACAGACACCAGCACATCAAGCTACCCGAAACAGTAAAATTTTCCCAATAAACTTAGAACCATATGCTTCAGCGATAAAGTTGAAAATCTATTACGGAAATTTGACAGTCTGTAGTAGCTTGATGTGCTGGCGTCTGTACTTTGTTCGTAAATTTAGAAATTTTTTGGACAACTGCTAGCCAAACTATTTGTTATTGGTATACTATATGTAATATATTGCTTGATATTCTCTTAAAGAAAAATTTCTCTGAACAAACACGTCTCTTATTTTATGGTCAGCCATCTAGTTATATAATCAAAACTATTAAAATACCTTGCCATAAGTACGCGTCATATGGGGTGAAAATTGTGAAACAGTTGTCATAGAGCTCCATACAACACGACCGTGTTTACACACTACAAATCAATCACAGTTCTTTAAGACGGAAAGATTGCCTTAACCAACCATTGAACTATGTAATGTGAACATAACTCACAAATATACGAATACCTACAGAAGTCAATTTAATTTCAACTGTATTGCCAATGCAATAAGAATGAAATTCGGTTGTTATTGTTGAATTAAGTTTCAATTTTTATTAAGTATCTTTTTAATATACTTTTTTGGTTCAATGGTCAGCAAGGCATAACATAGGATAATAAATTTCGATTATAATATGTAAGCGTAGGGCTATCTATAGATACGTATATCCAAATTATCTCTAAGCATTTTGAAGTAGTGTTAAAAGCATCGGATAGTGATAAGCAATAACACAAAGACTTTTAAAAAAATATCGTGAAGTATTATAGTCATTATTACAAAAGTGCTACAAACTAAAACATAATTATGTATGTATATATTTCAAATATAAATAATACACATTTGATACAAAAAATAATAATATTCAAGTACTAGAAAAACTAAAATTACTTTGAATAGGTACCTGATTTATCTAGAACGCAAAAAAAAAACACAATGATGACGATTATTTTTCGAAAAACCAATTTTAATAAGATGTTAATAAAGGTCATTTTTAAATAAAATAAGAACTTACTTCTAAGTCTTGTAGGCTTCCCACTAGTTTGGCGACGCCCCATCCTAACCTTTGCTTATCCGGTTCAACTAAAATAATTTGTATATTGTCTACTGCAAGAAACCTATGTTGCCATGTGCCATCCTTTTGTATAATATCACAAGATATGAGATCAGAATCATCTGTAACACAGAAAAAATATTTGCATTTAAATTCCCGCCAATATTAGCAATATTTGAATTACGAAAGGTCATTGTACTGCACCTAAACAGCTGCCGTTTAAATTTGTAAATGCAATACTTTTATTGATTTGACCAAAAAGGTTGATTAATATAATATAATGTAGCTGGCTACACTATCTCACCAAAAAATGCAAGATGCCATTTGCTTTTTATTCATAAATATTTTTTCTTCATTCGTTTAATGGCAATGGAATTATTTTTCGGGAAATACAGCCAGAATTTATTGACTTAGGATTAAAGGAGGTTTAAATACATATCAAAATAATTAGTCAGATGTACTGCAATTGTAGTTTTATTTATATTTGATGTCAAATAATGAGCTTTTATGTGTACCTAATCTATCGAAGTTTATAATTAAGTGGTTGTATATTGTGTTACATAGTTGTTAAAAGTAAGAAGATATCAACTTACTAAGGTCCAAAACGTCTCCAACTTGTACGAAGGGCGCAGGATTAGTTAGGGGCAACTGAGTTTCAGGTTTCCCGGTCAGCTTCAAATATAAGTCCCGGATTAGAAAGAAGGTGCATATTGCTCGCCGCGCTCTTTCCATCTGTTTGTGTTATTATTGAAAGGATTTTTAATATTTTGCAAATTATTTTTGTATTTATATCAAAGAATAAAAAAATCTATCATGCTTCTACCATGCTCTTGGCAAGTATATATTTTTTTTAATTTTTACCTCTCCACTGGGCAATCTCTTGGCGAACGCGATGCCCGACATGGGTGTCCTAGTGGGTGGTAACAAAATGGCGGCGTCCATGCATAGCCATTCCACGTTTAAAGGTCGTTTGCTGGTTTCGCAATATCTGTGAAAATAAACGAAAGATTTTAATAGTACATAATTTCGTAGATTGCTTTATTCACACTCGGAGAACTTTAGAACTTAGTTATAGATACATAGTAGTTGGGTTGTAGTATTAGTAGTCTACTACAATCTGTCAGATTTCCTTAATAGATTTTCAACTTTATTGCTAAAGTATATGGTTCAAAGTTGATTGCTTAAGCTTGATGTGCTGGCGTCTGTAGCAAGATAATTTAATTGAGATAGTACAAGGCAATGAAACGGATTATTTACTTTGAATCTTGCAATAACTTTTGTATATCTTGTATACAGTTGAGACTTTACGAATTTTAGTTGGGAAATTATCAAATTACCCCTTCCGCTGTGGGTGCATGAAGCTGGGTGTTTCAATGTTTTCCCATTTAGTAAATATTCTGTCCATAAATAACAACCTGATACTATTATTGTTGGTTTCATGATTAGACGCCAGCACATTAAGCTTCAGCCCTGAACCTTATGCTATGTTAGTCATAAAGTTAAAAATCTCTTAAGGAAATTTGACAGGTTGTAGTAGCTTGATGTGCTGGCGTCTGTTCCTAATTAAATAATTTATTTAGGGTGAATACGTGGGCAATAGCTTAGTTTTTCTAGAACCATTATTGTCATGAAATTGCTTGTTAAAGATATGATAAGATTGACATAAGCAGTGTTTTAGTTCGTTATTGATAATGTCAAAAGATATAAGACATTATTATATGTAATAGAGATTACCAACTTATCGGTTAATCTGGTAAAAGTGTACTTTTTTAAAATCCAATATCCATGTAGGTACGCATGTCAACTTAGATAGTATGAATACACATATTTTGTTTTGTTTAATTGATCTAAATAGTTATTTTGAAAGATCAATTTGATCAAATTCTATTGAAATTTTTACAATTCCAGTTTATTTACTTTTATTAAGTGTGTGAAGAAGTTTTCACACGATTGAGTCATATTTAAAAAAAAATACCCTAGTTGGAAAGGTTACGATTCAACTTTCCTTTCCCGATTCCTATCATTCTAAATACAAATAAAATCTCATTTAAAGTTGAAATATATTCTATATATTATCTGCATTTATAACAAGAAATAAATAAATTATAATATTTTTATAATTCAATGAAAATTCACTCACTCATCCTCAAACATATCGAGGAATATATCGTCGCACTTGTAGAAGTTGCGCGCGAGGGACGCGGCGCGGGCGCGGAGGGCGTCGGCCGCGGGGGCGTGGCGAGCGCTGGCCCCGCCCCCCGCGCCGCACATCGCTACCCGCATCAGCGTCACGCTTAGTTCCAGCGTAACTAGACGGACTTTTGAAGCTAGAACAATATACAAAGCGTTCCAATATATAAATACTTTCAAATACGATGTTTGTAATCACCTGCTAAGTGAAATTATTTAGTTTCTTTTTTATGTTATACACGCTCATTAAAAGTAAATACTATTCACTTATATTCAGGCATTAATTTTAAAAACAAAATTTAATAGATACCACTGCAAATAAACATGTTTTAATTCAATTTCACAGTCAGAGAGAATCCCGTCCCCTTCGTTTATATGCACATGCAGTTATATGCATATGATGAAGAATAGTAATCAAAGAAACAGTCCAGTGATATATACACTGTATTTCCATTCTTTGATATATCAACAACAATTGACAAAACATACCAAAATTCCAGTGTATCATAATAATATCAATGTATCCTGTTTTAGCCAACAATAAAACAATACATACCAGGCTTACAGCTTAAGTTAGCGATAGCCATCAACTTCGATATAAGCAGAGCATTGAAGCTCTGCAATGGCCGCTTCGGAGGCGGTGACGTCATCGAGTCGCCCGAGGGCGCTGCACAAGCCGAACTCGACTCGTGGGTACCACATGTTATTTCTTCTTCGGGACATAGCAGTGTGTCTAGGAGTTCTGTGTTTACTCCTAGAAGAATATTAAATATATATTAAAGGTTGTTCATGTAAAAAGTAATGTTTGTTGTCTATGCATTAACTGTATGTCATAGTACCCATATAGCATCTACAAGTAATATTTTAAAGCCAAAGAGTGTGTTTGTTTGATCCAAATTTCAATGTCCTAGACCGATTTGAAAAATAACATGTTAGATGGCCCATTTATCGGGGAAGGCAAAAGACTCCTTTTTATCCGGGAGCGCGGAGTAGTCCCCACAAGACGCGAGTAAGCTAGTAAAAAATATATAATAGTGAGAAGCTAGGTGAGTATTTGGAACCTGCTAAAATTAGTAGAACAGCAAAATGTTTATTTAATTTAGATATGTAAATCGGTATTTAGAGGACTTCCTCCGAAATGGTCGCTAGTATTAATAAAAATATTATAAAACCCATAAATTAGTTCGGGCCTCCAAATTCATGCTGCTTAATATGTATAGCATTTGCACTACCTGCCTTGAACAACGTACATATTTAAATGCTGCGACGATCCTCATTACCATAACTGACATACATGTCTGCGGATGACTACGTGCTATATTGCCATACAAAACTACAGAGTGATCTAAAATAGAAGAAATGCAAGAAATGAAGTACGGAAGAAACTAACTTACCCACTATTTTCCAAAGTAAGCAAGACAAACAAAAGGATAAAATTAGTAGTAATTTACATTTTAAGTTTTATCATAAAAGTGTCCACGGGACAACTCAAAATCAAATATAAAAATATTCTGATCGAGCATTGCACTACGCATTGACCTTGTTCAAACGGGGCGTTACATACGTTTGAAGGTTAAGAACTTTCGGAATTTGCGCAAGGATGTGGTTAAGATTTTTTAGTTTGTACTTATTTAAAAAAAAAACTATAATTATGAAAATATTTTCAAAAATGGAATATTTTGCACCTATTGCATTCACGTGGTACTTTTACCTAAATAAAAAAAAATGAAAACATAATGTCAAATCTAATGTAAGGTGAATGGCATCATAAAATCGGACCATATGACGATATCTACAATCTGGTGACGTTAAATGTTTACTCACCTTTGTTATTTATTAGCGCAAACAACAGACACAGCGCGAACAACGCTTTGTAATCGTTTTCGCTGCAATCCAACGAGTCTAGAATTGTTTTCAAAAATGGCCTTTTTTCAATCTCTCTACTTTCTCTTTCAATTATACTGTCTAACGTCAGTGTTCTCTCAGCAGACGTACTTGGTGCAACACCTAGAAGTTTCTGTTTCTCTTCATCAGTGATATTATTATATTCGTTCCCTTTCGACGAACTCGATTCGATACCTGAATCAGGCAAAGGCGAATCGGGCATATTCTGCTTGAGCGTCCCCGAGCTATTAGTTTTCGCCGAATGTATTTGAGTAACTAAATCCTCAGTGGAATCGTGGCCGATGCTCGATGATTCACTTATATGTGACGTGGACGGAAGTGAAGTCGAAACTAACTCAGGATCGAGATCGCAACTCGATTGATCGGTATCGTATCCAAATGCTTTGGGACCGCCGTATTCTGGGGTCGTGTAGTCCCTCTCGCTTGACGTATTTTCTAACGCCTTCTCTAGACTAAGTTGTGGTTTAGAGAACTCTAGTTTGACATTGGACTTAGCATTGCTAATATACATCTCTAGTATCTTAGTGGCTCCGTCCTCGAATACTGATAAGTCTGACTGCAATATGATCCAGGCCAGCGCGTGGACAATTGGACCATGCGTTATGATAAGGAATACTTGCGATAGCAGAAACAGGGACACTACGCATGATACCGACGGTTTGGTCTCGTCCTCTGATTCCATTCTTTGCCTGGGGAATGTCATTCTTGATGGTGATTCGGCGTTCTTTCCTTTAAGTATAGCTTCCAGGTTTCTTGTAATAGCTTCTATGCTTTGTATATGATCTCTATTGTACGGTGAGGATGTTTGCGTTCGTCTTACACTTTCGGACGTGAGAGAGTAAATGTATAGAGGTACAAGCAGTTTGTGCAATAGATGCTCCGTCAATACATCGTTTAGGTCAGGAATGTTTAGACATAAGATGTCATTGATATAATGAAGATGGTCTAAATGTTCAGCTACGAGATCATCCAATTTCTGTTGTGATTGATGGCTGGAAAAAGAATTTCTGAATTTTGAGTCATAAATATTATCTGTGTTCGAATGTTTTAAAAATGTGATTTTGAATTTGGTACATTTAGTATGCAACCGGTTACTAGGCTACCGAATAAAAAATAATAAAGTTACAAAAAATCAAATAAAGGTTTTATAACTGAAAACCGAACATAACAAAACAGACCAAAACAAAATCCTAAGAAACATAATGATGACTTACTCAGCGTCGTTTCTAACACACGCGTCCAGTTCTAGAATGTGTTTGCCGATAAACCAAACTAGATTACTGAAGTACGGCGCCGCAGTCCTGTGGGACAGTCAATTGTGTTAGCATATTGATGCTCGCTAATGAAACGACCGAGATACTCGTACATCGTTGAATATTCATAGTATCTAGGACTACTACTCGGGCTAAATTTAATTCCCACCAGTATAAAATATAGACGTTAATTGCACAACAGTCGCATAATTTAATAATAAAAATGAGTATCTAATAAGAACATACGTAATTGAAGACTGCAAAATCTTGTTGTCCATATCAGTGAGCCTCATTTTGAATGTTTTTTTTATCTTTCTACATGACTAACTAAACACAGGTTTTATTCTATCTAGATTAAGCCCACAGCATAAGGATACTTTACTATAAAAACACTGGCTCCATGATAGCTAGACTGAAACCACATAATCCTCGGCAGTAACTGAATCCGATCTATGTTGACACAAAGCGCGCGACCTCGCGATATCACGTCTAAACCGAAGCTAGACCACATCGTAAATTGTACGTTGTAAACGTTTGAAGTTCAATGTCAATAGGATTTCAACACGCATGGCAATACAAAATATACTTAACACAACCAGCCGACAAGACAATGTCACTTCGTACAGTCGAGAATCAATTGTATTCTATTCACAACACTCAGCTAAAATCAATTCAAGTAACTGTAATGAGACAGTAACAAATAACCCAAATTGACATAGCATTCATAAAATTCGATAAGAATTCCAAATCGAATAAGACAGAGGTAAGCCAACGAATTACTTTTTGTCCTTACTTCGACAAAACGTCTGCACGATGTGACCTTGTACTGGGGTTAATTTGCAAGAATTTACAAACCTATCTCTAATGAATCTGAGCATACTGGCATCTTGAACTCTGTACACGTTGAGGGTGAGAGTGCGAACTGCGATTCGCACCATGGACTCCGAATGGTTGAAGAACTTGATCGCCTCAGTATACAGGGGGAAATCCTTCGTGTGCTGCGAACATTTCATACTGTGTCACTCCTAGATTTTATCAAATCTGTAGACTGTGACAGAGGTATAAACCTTAGACATAAATGGCTACAGTGAGTTGATTCTTTAGTCTCACACATGGACACACGCGAATAAGATATGTCACACACACACTCATACAGAATGGTGTCATTCTAAGCTGAGCCTTACTGCTAAAACCTAAACACGACATTTCATGCAAATATGAAACAGATACTTTATTAGTGATGCTTTTAAACTAAACACGCTATAGTTCGTGACATAACCGTTTCCACGTAAAAGCATAACCTTGGAAATTCGCCCATCTTTTTTGAACGGTAACAAAAACTTGAAAAAAAAATTAATGCATAATTCAATTTTGGCGGGAAAATTACACTTGCCTTTTTGTGTTGTACACACGACGATTGTATACAGTTTACCTATGCAAGTAACACAGTAACATAATTATTTGCATGATAAGGACTATTGTCACTGATGACTTGGTACCTCGATGACCCTATTACATTTACCTTACTCATTATAAAATTAAAATGTTCTTAAAAAGAAAATAGCAAGGTTTTTTGAATTATCATAAAATTATTTTAAAACCTCCATATACATAAAACGGTAAAACATATTTATATCTTATAGTCATATCAATTTAGACTGTAAATCGACTGTAAAAGAGTTGGAACTACAATGATAACGTGAGCATACACTCACTGTCTTATTTGCACTTAAACTTGCCAATAATACTTTTAACAATTCAATATCTCAATAAATATATTGTATTTTCTTACACTACACTAGACAGGAAATAGGTATCTCAGACCTGCAGTAAAGATAACTTTAATTATAACAAACATGTGACCTGAATTAATAAATCTTTAATTACCATAACAACTCGCAAGATAACTTAATATAAGTTGAGATAATATTGTAGAAGTTCCATGTAGTATTTATTAAATTGCAATACTTTATTGATAGCAACTTATTAATAGCAGGCTGTGCGATAAAAACAATTTCTTCTTCAAGTTCATTCAATGGATTACTGATACTTGTTCATTTCCTTAATTCAAATTCTACTACAGTTTAAGTTGGTCATACATCATTAAATATAATATCAGTAGCATTATCATAATTATTTAAAGAAGATAGCATGCAAGATTACATAAAGCATATAAAATTTAATTTAAAGAAATATTCAATAAATTATGTTTCCTTTTACCTTTTCTAAAAATATAAATATAAAATGGGGTTCTGAAAAGTACCTGTTTTAGTGTGAGTTTTGAATCGTTTACTTTTTTTGAGAAAGGAAATTTTAAACATTGCACTAAAGCCGGTATTTATTTAATATCATTTTTCATATTGAGCTGGTTCAGAACTTCACTGAAAATCATCCACATATTTATATAGAGTATTCAACTTTCTTACCTCATTGTAAAAGAAATGTATTGTGTGATTGTTGAGCTTCAAGCTAAGAGTTTTGAGGAAGGAAATGTAGTATGCCATCACTTCCTCATCAGAGAAGTCGAATTTGTGCACTATTATTGAGTTCACATGATTATTGCTCAGCAAGTAATCTGTAACAATTGACATACAATTAAGATTTTTAAATATAAATGTACTAGCTTCCGCCAGCGGTTTCACCCGCAAAAGTAGCCTATATGTTATTCTGATGTATAAGCTATATTGTGGTAAAGTTTAATTCAAATCCATTCAGTAGTTTTTACGTGAAAGAGTAACAAACATCCATACATCCATACTTACAAACTTTCGCCTTTATAATAGTAGTAGGATTCAAAAATAATAAATAGTACTTAATATTCATAACATTTTTGTAACTGTAACACATATAGTGTCAGTGCGGAAAAGCTAATTCATCTTATATTTGATAGTACTGTTTTAGCCACTAGCACTTGTGAAAAACATTCTGGCCATCAGTATGTTGCATTATCAACATGGATATTGACATATTATTGAGATACACAATACATTTTCAATCATATAAAATTATAACACCGTACTACACCAGACTTCATTGAAAACAGCAAAACTATCAGTTAATAACAAAATAATACATTTAACAAGTCCACTTACACAGTGACGTCTCATTTCTTATGTTCTCAAAGAGTATATTCAGGGTTTGCAGCAGCTGCACACACACATAAGAGGAGCCTCCGCACTTCTGTCTCATGATCTTTAGGAAGTATGACAGCATATTCTTTTCCAGGAAGAAACTGTAAAAAGGTATTCCCATGACAACTGTTTCGAGTTGAGGAAGAGGGGAAATATAGAAAAAATATTTAAGCACCTATGATTACTGTATGTAATAAGCAATGTTTTTGAGTTTGGTATTCATCAAACATACAAATGGTTCAAGCAGTAGCCTGAATTATTTGAACCCGTATACCACAGGACCACAAGCAACTGAGCCGCATTTTACTTATAAATGTAGCCATGTATGTTCTTTATTATGGGAATAAGAACATACATGGCTACATGTTTGTTTTGAATTGAAAATTATAACAAGCAATCTTCCCATTTTATATTCTGCTTGGAATAGGACTAATTCCTAAGCATGATTATAACATAGGTACTAATCATTACCGTTAGAATGACTCATCATTTTACCAAACATGAAAAAATTATGATATTATTACTTATTTTATGGACAGTAAAACATGCTACACTAATAACACAGAGCCTTATTTTCTTAGCACTCAATGTGACAATTCAATGACACGTTTTCCAATGCATTTCTCATTAACTAATTCTTGTTTACAAATAATGAACAATGAAATAAATACTACTGACAGAAAATGTACTTACTCAAATACGGAACTGTCATTCTGATCACCCCATATTAGTATCTCGGCTATACACCTGAGCGATTCCACCAAGGTACCGCGATTACTCTCGGAAACAGTCGTGTTTTTACACAGAATATTATGTAAATATTTCAATCTTTCTAAGGAATGAGGGTTCTTTGGCCGCCCCCATGAGGCACCGAACCAACTCCTGCTGCGAAACATGACGGAACTTGTATCCTCTACACTTGGTCAACGAAAACAACACAGTTTTTCATTTTTTTTTTATTCCTTTGAGGCACGTCGTCACACTAAACCATTAGCACCATGTTCTCTTTTTATTTTGTTTTTTTTTTATCTTCTTGTCACTTTAACACGTCATTTCGTTACGTGCGTCAACTTAAGCTAATAGTTAAAAGATCAATGTGCATTTGAAATAAAACTGTATTATTTTTGTAATATATTACTGGGACGATTTACTTGGCCAACGTAATTTTGACAGATCTCTGGTTGTTCAGGATTTTGAGAATGACATACACGTTTGCGTTTAGTGCATGCTCTATTAATTATATTTTAAATGAAAATAAGAATTCCAAGTTGGAAATATTAAATATTAATTGATATAATAAAAAAAATGTAAATTGTATGTACTGTTATGTGATACCCTGTTTTAGTGAAACATGTAATTTTTGGAATAACTAAGCGCATCAAGTGCAACGTTTACGAAGGCAGCTATCACTTTCTTCACTAAATCTTGAACAAAGATTTGCTATAATATTGTTTAAAGTTTATTTCTAATAAAATCTGTGTTCAATAATTGGTAACCTGTATTCTGAATATTCTACATCTGGATAAAAGGGTAGTAGGCGATGATTTGAGATAAGCATGACTGTGGTCATGGCATTCTTGTAATCGTGAGAAATGATGATGAAAATGAAAATGCGCAGATATCTTCTTTAGTTAGACATTGTGGAACGCTCGAAGCCAAATTGGATTGCTTTAAGTTCCTAAATAAGTTGTTGCAACAGATACTCAACGCGATAATCTTTGGGTACCTACCTATTTTTTAGTGTTTGGTGAGAGAATGTCTTCCGATTAAAAAAAAAAAATATTCCACGTGAGATTTAGCTGCACTGAATATGTTTTGCACGGAAATTTAAAATACCTTTACGTGTATCTATAATCCAAAACCTTGACACTGCTTCCATTCGTTTTTAGGATCTGATACTTAAGGTCTGTTGTCTGTTTGTTTATAGGTACAAATTCTGGTCCATTTTCGAATTTATTCGGTAGTAAGTGGCTATTCAGATATTTTGAAACTAGCCTTTACACTTTTTACTATATTTAGGAACGTTCATTGAACACTCAGCTGATTATTATGTATTTCAGTTTGAAATAAATTCTAGTTTGTGTTCAGTTCTGACGTAGCTGCTAACTTAGCGAACAATCTGAAAACCTGGTCAGCAATAATAATTATACTTGTGTAAGGTTTTCATAAAAGCAGGATATAAAACTTATTACAATTAAGTAATTAAGAATTTTTTAGCTTCCCTGTTTAGAGACACTAAAGGTGTGTTGTGCTCTTAGGTTCTGTTGTATGATGTATATCCATAGAATATTCATTCTCTTATTTTTTCTATACAGTTCATTACAAGCCATGGGAAATGTGTGCCTAAAATGCAAACGATCGTCTTATGGCCGACTTCTAAGCACAATTATTGGGTTTATTAATTTATTTCCCTCAAAAATCGATGAACCAATATTTAAAAACTGAAGATTTTGTTTGCTTGTTTCAACGTGTTAATCTCAGGACGTACTGGACCGATTTGTTGTTTCTTAGTATTAGATAGGTCATTTTGGATTTCTATACAGACGCACGGAGTAGTTCCCACGCCATACTGGTGAAACCGCTGACGGAAGATAGTTTTCGTATAATTTGTGGACCAATAAAATTAACTATTGTTTTAGTTTTCATCATGCCTCGACCATATCACATCTACATGGGGCGAAGTCAATCAAAAATGCAAACAGATGAAGACTCGAGTCTTCTTTACACCTTGGGATCGAACCCAAAAAGGATCTCATGCTTAGCTAAGCTGCTATCTATCTTAAAACATATTCATTGATGTAGACGAGTGAGGTATAGGTACAAAAAACTCATATTTATTATAAAAATATTTTTATTGTCTTAATTTTCATATCCTATATTGCAAATTAATGATTTCTAGTCGTACTTGCCCTAGTCTTTTAGAGTACAAATTTATATTGGAATAACCCAAATTCTTATATTACCGGACGGACCTGTTATGTTTTATTGAGAACCTACCTATATTACTACCTATATTGTGACATTTTGTATTAGTCTAAGTATAACATTCTCTAGATTTAAGATTAAGAAAATTACTTATAGCTGACTTCACAAAAAAAAACTAATACGATAGTTTTTTTTTTGTAATTAAATGAAGGTGATTAAAATAAATTATTAAATTGTTCATTGAATAAGCAAATATTCCGAAGAAGTCATTTTGTAGATCAGATTACAAATGAGCAACCTATTTACAAAATTCCAGCAATTGAAAACGAGCATTCAAACTAAACTAGAAAGATTTTTATTTCTCTTTTCTTATATACTAGTTTTTGTATTTATGGATTACTTTTCAAAGTAATTATGGATCAAATACATACTAGCAATAAAATATTATATTATGTGGTGGTTTGTTTATTCAATCCTCGAGTTACAAAGACAGGTGCAATGTAATCAAAGATTAAAAATCTATAAACACCATTTTTTTAAAACCTATTTAGGAGAATAATTGCCACCCAACACGTTTTATTTTGTGAGTAGGTACTTGGTGCGTTTATGCAGCTGGTTACAAATTATTATTATTTTAGTTTCCTTTTTTCATGGACGGCCTATTTTTATTAAATTGTACCTAATAAAAATCTTAAAACTAGGAAAATAATTTAGTGAATAAATATAAGGTCAATAAATTATTTAACAATAAGGATTATTTAAATCTAGCGCTGACTCAAAATTATTGCATAGGTTCCATTCTCGAGCAATCAATCGATCCTATTATAGGTCAGAGAATTGTTGCTATTAATTTAGATAAAAACGAACAAATTACTCGTAGGTGGAGATAGATTTTAAACCAAATAGATTTCGCAACAATTTAGTTGTATTTGTATGTACAGACACCAGCACATCAAGCAACTACAATCTGTAAAATTTCAAATCTCAATTTTCTTACTACTCAAATTTCCTTAATAGATTTTCAACTTTATCGCTGATGCGTATGGTACAAATTTGATTAGAAAAATTTGAGTTGCGGGTAGCCTGATGTTCTGGCGTCTGTACTAATGTCTATCCGCCTTAACTAACTACATTCTATAACAATGGGAAATAACACACATGTCCAATTTGCATTTGTTTATATACCTAACTGAAAATCGATTGCTTGCTTGAGCCTGGAAATACTAAAAAACTTAAATAAGTCCATAATTTCTTAGCAGAGAAAGCATTAAGTACGAATAAATTCTACGTATGACTTTTATGAATACTTATTAAAATATAAATAACTTTGCTTGGATTGCACAAGTTACATTAAAATAAATATTTAGAAAAGTGTCTCCATAGCTTTGCGTACTAAGGTAGGTACATTAAATTTTCAATAAGAACCTATCTAATCTAAACCTACTTGTTTATTTGTATCAGAAAAGCAAGGAAGGGTGTTCTTAACATATTAAAACACTACCTTGCATTTGGTAAACTAAAGTAGAGTATTAGAACTATGAATCTGGCATAATATTACGCAGACAGCTGTTTGAAGCTACTGAATAATATTAGAAATATTTTTGATGAATGAAAGAACAATATTCTTTTTTTGAAAATATTAAATTCGTGCTTAAAAAATTACTTCATTAAGTAGCAGATCTCACTCATAATTCTTCAAGCCTACTTCGACTCGGTGTTTTCTTGGCAAGTAATCTTAATTGCAACGATTCTCAGTTGCACTTACTGGTCCCTCACGTTTCTTAAGCATATAATTGTTTTTAAGATTTCATTTAACACCGTTATTTTTCATGTGAGAGATAATTAACTTTCCATCTTATAATTATTGATCATTAACTTTGTTGTGAACTTTCCCTTTTCTTCTCGTCCGCACGTTGGTCCCTCGAAATTCGTTAATTACAGTAGCTCGATACGAGCCAGACACAATCCTATCCTACGTAACTCAGGTTTTAAGGGTAGAAGTTTTGTAGGGCATCTGAGTATATGGAATTGTATGTGTCTCTTAGCACGTAGACGTTGTCCTGTGGCTTCCCATTGAAGACGTACTGGCCTTTCAGGTTTGTTATCTTCGAGTTTGATGGAGTAGGCTTGGGTTTCGGTGGGGAGTATGAAGGTACGTTGTACGTCGGCCTTGCTGGAATCATAGGTTGTCCGCCATAGCCGAATGGGTCAACTTGCGGCATTTGAGGGTATGCAGGCGCTCCACTCCATTGATACACTCCCGTGGGTTTTCCGTTTGATACAAAGTCAATGGGCAGGTTGATGAATGGATCTGCGACCTGTGGAGGTACTTGAGGCATCATCGGTGCCATTGGAGGACCGAGGCTCGGGGGCTGAGAGACGTACCCTAAGCCAGGGACAAACATGTACGGAGTGGGGGGCAGCCTGATGTAGAAGATGGGCGAATTTTCGTACTGCAGCGAATTGATGCTGTCATTCGGGTACTGGCCGTTACCATTTTTCTTCTTGTTCTGTTGTCTGCGCCTGGAGGGGATGGTTCGGGACAGGTCCTCATCTTCAAAATTTTCGTCGTTGACTGTGAAGTTGATGTCATCGTCGTCTTCGGAATAGTCTACTCCGGAGGTTAGGAAAGAGGGGTAGAAGCCGAATAGGTTGAGGGCTTTGTTCCTTCTAGCAGTTATTGGAGCTTCAGTGGTTGTAGTGGTTTCCTTGAACTCGTCCTGTAGTTTGTTCTCTCGGGCTGTGGTGGGTTCTTCAGTCTGCAGGGCGGCTGCGCGTGACCTCCTGGTGGGCGCGCCGCTGCTGTGGCACGCCAGAGCTAGTACTACTACCGCCAGCAGCATATTTCTTGAGTATTCCATTGTCAGTCTGAAATGAAACAAAGTTCTGAATTAGTAACGTTAAAAAAAGAAAGCAGGATTAAAGACTGGAATTTATGAAATTACTTTCAAATGAAAGGCTATTATTAAGACATCATAAGTTCATTCCATTTTTATTATACATTTTTATATGTCTCTACTAGACCACGGGGCTATATGTAGAGTCCCGGATTTTTAGAAGGCGAACGTGGGGCCGGAGCCAGCACGCTGAAGCCCTTTTGAGACAACTTTTATATACATAATTATGTAATGGTGACACAAAATCGATTATCCCTGTAGACACTATGGAAATGTACCCAAGGACAACCCCCGGTTTGTGCTAAACTATTGCTAACTATGGAAGAAAAACTACTTGGGCTATTGTGATGGGATGCTAGTGGACTAGGGAAGGGAAAACTATTCACAGAGAACGATTAAAGCTCAATCCTGGTAAGCCCTGCAATGAAACGATAAAAAGTCTGATGATGATGAGTAGTAGGTATAAAAATATTGCTCAAATTTATGACAGTGCAAAACATATGTAGGTACGCTTTTACTCACACGTATGCATATTATTAAATTAAAAAAACACCTAATTTATGACGGGCTTAAAGTAAAAGGCGTGGTCAAGTTAAATCTCTCTCTTTAATGTCTGTAGGTGTACAAACGTAAAAAGAAACTGAAGTATACAGGTAATTATTTAAGTTTTTAAATTGGTCTGAGGTTCGAGCAAATAACACATTCACACATTACTAGTATGTATTTAACATCGATCAAGTTCGCAGGGCGTTCATTAAAAAACAATATTCGTTAAGTATTGATGCTTTGGAACTGGTGATTTCGAGTATCGTGTGTATACTAGCTACATCGTTACCTACCAAGGAGATGTCATGTTTTTCATTGTTTATTTTTTTGTTATAATAGCTAGGAAAAGTGCTAGTTTCCTAATATAATACATCTAAATACTACGTCTACGAAAACATAATTGAAAATAAAAAAAAAAGTATCTAACTTTAAATTTATTTTTAATTTGAAATAGGCTAGCTTTCATAAAAGAGCCATTCCATAAATTCACATATTTTTTTTAATTTTAGTCAAATCACCCAGCACTCATGCAAAATAAACTACAACGAGTATCGCCTATGAACAACATGGCGGCAAGATATCCCCTTACTACGTAAAATACACAATACAGCATGTCATCAAAATTGATCAGGCACAAACAAGTGCTTAGATACTAACGTCGCCACATAAAACAAAACTACCTGTAGTTACTAACATACCTACATCTATCCTTAGAAAACATTTAGGATGTCTATTTTTTATGTGGAGCTAGCCAGTCATAAGTACGACAGATCTCCTTGGTCCTGGCGTCCTGGCAAACAGGATATGTTGTGTACAAAAAAAATGAAACATCATGTAGCTGGAGCAGTTTTCAAGGTCGGCTCTTCACCCCACTCCACTTATATCCAGTAATCTATTCATTCTTAGCATTTACTTAAGAAAGACGCAAATTAAATGGCTTTTTGGATAAAATAAGAATTGAATAGCAGCTGACATAAACGGTGAGCGATGTTTATGAGGCAAGATAAAAAGTAAAGTCTTACTGGTTAACATTCTTGTTTATTATTTTTGATTTGATCACTTAATTAAATAAAGCATATAAATATACTTGCAATACCTTATAAGGGTACTACTTTAAATACAATAATATTTCTGTCAAGAGTCTTTTATATTGTAACAGGGATAAAAAAATGCGGTTTAGCTTGGCCACGATTAGATCTGATGCTGATATGCGTATATTACGTACCTACTCATCCATTACCATAAACTGTGGTGAGTAAGGAAGTTTACCTCATCGCATCATTGTAAAGCTTGTTAGAACAAAACTTCGCCTAACTGCCTAGTTACACGCAAAATACACGAGATTTTTCACGATTAACATTCGGATAAATAAATCACATTTAACAGAGAGACGTTTATTATCCAGATATTTACAGCACGGATGTACAGAACTGCAGACGCTTGATCGATAACAAGCAATAGAAAGTTTATTGCAACTTCTGCGCGTAAGCATCCCAGCATTTTGTTAGGGAGTGCGCTTCGTGAGTGCGGCGCGTTATAAATGATAACTTTTCCTAGAAATCAATTTGATGAAGGTTTAGGTATACCTACTAAAAAAAAAAAACAAAAAAGTTTTGTTTCGATTTTACACAATTATACAGTGCTACACAGTTGGTGGCGTTTCGGTTTTAAGCATACATATGTATGTGTATGCTTGTGCCCGTGGGCGCCGCTCTTTTTTATATCTCACAATAGTGTAATAATTAATAGCTTAAAACTAGATAATTATTTGGTATTTATGTGCGTAGTGTAGGTGGAATAAAACTTCGCAATAACCATAATGGAAAGCACGTAAAGGGACCACTATTTTGTGTAACTAAACGCCCGATGAGCGAACTTATCCTCATTTAATAAGTCAAAATCCTTGCCAAGTTAAGCGCCGTCGAGACTGTATGTGGGTAGTGTTTATTGACCAAATTGATTTGGCAAGGAGCAAGTTACGTGTGCACTTTCCTCAAACGAACACGTATTTACGATAGGTACTTAATCCTAGCAATTAATTATGCCGATAGAATCTAACAAGAAGTCTTCATGTTTACTTTTAATTGATCTTACTCTTTTTAATGTAATCTTTGAAGAATTTTCATGCTCTTAATAGCGTTATTTGTGTCTGTTTCACTTCTATGTTGCACTTCTGCTGTGGGTCCTATTGAACATCGCATGACTGTAATGTGTTAATACATGGTAACTGCCACAGGGTCTCACAACATGTTACTATTTTTACAATAAAAAACTTGCTTGATCTGGTTTCAAAAATAAGTTACTCATAACATGTACTAAGTTCATTTTGTAACAACTGTTGGATTGTTTTCATTGATCTTTAAATTATGGGTTATCTAGAAAAATAAGGGAAATGATTTCTACAAGGTCGAGGATCCAGGCCATCTACCGAGGCTACGGGAGTTTTCGCAAGAATTACCCTAGTCCACAAAGGGCTCTAGAAAGAACAAAAATGTTGGTCAGTTAAGTCTGGCATTGCCATGAGCTGCTCCTGCAGCGAGAGGGAGGGAGAGTTTAATACTATCCCATTAAAAAAAAAGATTCGAGACATAAAAATATTTGTAAGGGAAATTGTTTCTTAAACGTCTACTTAGCTGCTAAATGAAGAATGATATAATATGGACCTACAGATTTTTATGATATAACAATTAATTACGCGTCGGGGTGACGATCATATCCATACAATACTCTGAGTTAAATGAACTTTTTTTAATCAAATCAATTAAGTTGTCAAATGATTCTTCTAGCCTAAAAATGTTTTACTCACCACTTTTTTTCTATTTTAAGTGGTACCTTTACAGTATCTTATAGAGATGTGAAAACAAGAGCTTGACTATGCTATCGCATGATTTCGTCGTGTAAAACGAAAGTGCGGACATTAAAATACAATTTGGGTAATTTGCGTTAAAATATAAGAAATGAAAGCGTTATTTTCTGATAATATGTTGCTATGCCACTATATTACAGCCTGGCCGATTACAGCGTGATTTCTTAGTCTTATTATAAGTGGTACGAAATGATGCCTAACTGAGCGTTATAAGTTTTTCATCTAAACATAATCAAAACAAGTGAACAGTTATTTTTATAGACTCAGGCTGGATTTCTCAACAGTATATATTACTTTCGTTTTCCTCAACTATGTTCATACTCGTGAAAATTACACGCGAGTCCATAATTAGCTGCCATTTGATGGTTATTTCATTTTAATACGAAACTGGTACATTCACGGTCGTATTATCATTAACGTTGGTTCTAACACTTGCGGATAGTTAGACCAATTTGTTCAACAAGTTTTGAAGCAATAAAATTATAATACACTGCTATTCTTGTTAAATTAAGTAACGTTATGTCAGAATCATTAGATCATTGGCTTAACGGTCATTGCACACTACCCAATAGCTCTCAAATTTACATACAAAGTTTTATAGCAGCATGATTGAAATGCATGACGTATTTTACGATTAACTGATGTAATTAAATTACAGCTATTTCCTTACTTAAATGTTGCGAATTTCCTTGAAAAAGCTACAGTTAGGGGAAGATCATTGCGGACGCTATCAATAGGACATAAAAAAGCAGTTGAGAGATTTATTACAGACGCGGCGAACTTTTAACATGCCAATACTTCCGTGTGTAGATTGTCTAGCCGCTTATATGAAGGATCAGCATCAAAAACATTCCGCATAGTAAGAAAACCGTCACCCACAAAAGGATTTTACTTCTACGTAGGGAAGCCATCTACCTATAAATATTGAAACGAAAACAGTCTAGTGAACTGGGTACTTTATTTTACCAGACAGTTTATGTTTTTAAAGTGACCACTTTCCGAGTCAGCAAAGGTGGTGATAATATTAAATTAAAATAGTGTGTCTTGCAAAAAATAATGGGCACTCTGTGACGGCATACCGTTTTATTAGGTGTCGTTAAATTCCAATATAACATTAACAGGTTGAGTTTTTGTTATTGTTATGATCGATTGATGTGCTGTTGTTTTTTTAGAATATATTCGTATTTTCTGAATCTTTTTTATAATGCACAATGCTCAAAGACCTTTTTAAATAAATTGTATATTTCCAAAACATTTCTAGTTAATTATTATAATAATACATTTTCTGGATTTTTTATTCATTTTTCATTCTTTGTTGGACTTGTGTTTTCTTTGACACCTTTATCAAGGTATCACCATTTTCCCGAGTGCGGTGATTAGTATAAAAAGCTAATATGACAATTGAGATAAACTAGGTACAAATGCACCAAGCTACTACAATCTGTCAAATTTCCTTAACAGATTTTCAACTTTATCGCTAAAGTATATGGTTCAAAGTTGATTGGGAAAATTCGATAGCTTGATGTGCTGGCGTCTGTAGGTAGGTACTCAGGGATTTCTAAAAATGAGTTGATTTAAATGAACTCAAGCAGCATAAAATTAGGTACCTACTATGTTTACCATAACTACTGTGATTCAAGAAAAAAGCAACATGAGATTACTATGTTTACCATACTGTGATTCTAAAAAAACTGGTAACAGTACATTTGAGATGAGCAAAGGACATTAGCATCACACGTTGGATGTTTTTTGCTTTCTTACAGGTTTCTGATGGATGTGCGAATGTCAATGCTTTAATCAATTTCATCAATTACTTGGTGTATCTAGGTGTTTATCTGAACAAATAAAAACCCCAGACTGTTTTTCTGTTGCGCTTTAAGAAAAAAGCTTCACGCTAAGTAATTAATTATGTTGTAAGTTTTTTTATATTCATTTCTTTCTAAGTATATCTTTCTTTGAAAATAATCTATAAGTGAGTATATGTAGCTACTCATTGATAATGACCCGTAAGACAAAAAAAAAACTCCGTTTAACTAAAGGAGCAACGTACTAAATATTTATGATAGACATATTTTGTTTAGTGATTAAGAGAGTAATAACTGCGCACGATCAACGCTTGATACGGTTGGTCCGTGGATGAGTAACCATCTTATTATGACAAGTTCTGCCGTGTTTCGGAAGGCACGTTAAATTGGTGGGTCCTGGCTATCATTTTAACAGTTTTGGCAGTCGTTACAGTTTACAAAAGCCAGCCAGAAAGTTTGACAGCCAGATGTCTTATCAAGGGTCGGGTTAACTGGGTTAAGGAGGTCCATGAAACACACTATTTAGACTGGAAGCTGACTCCAATATACCTGGGAAAAGGCTAAACAGATTGGGCACTGCGAATGATCGAAAACGGGATTAGGAAAAATAAGACATTTACGTAGATAAACACATCTTTTTTACGCTAACTAAATATGCATCAGCAGTGTCAATAAATACAATATCATCAGGCCGTTTTCACTGGTGCCCATAAATCTTACAGATTGATGGCTCGGTGGTCTCGTCAGCTGTCAACGGACAACGCATTACCCTATAATGTGGGCAATTTGCAACCTCCCGGATTCCCAGACACGGGGAAAGTTGTAAACAGACCATCATAACAAACAAAACGAGCCGACAATGCAAATTGACCGGTTAATCACGATAATTTGTTTTGCACATTCTCCGAGGTAGCTAACGGGCAGAGTTATGATTAAGATTATCATCAATGACCATTTCATACTTATCGGCGAATCTGATGAATACAGAATTATGGTTATTAAATGATAATATTATGCTACTTAATATTTATTATTTTGTTTGATTTATTTGCTTTGATAAGAGGGTTATTAGGGATGCCTTTACAAATACAAATACCAACAAGACGATAATGACTCACATATTAATATGATTTTCTGTGTCTGAAGGAATTTTAGGATTAATTATATTGACACTAAGGCAAAGATAGATGGAAATTGACTTCTTTAAATAAGGTTTACATAGTTTTTTTTAAATATCTGAATTCTACTATCTTCCTTTTCAAGGGTAGGTAACTGATATGTTTATCTATATACACATTTCAGATAGCCCTTTATTCCCTTCCCCAACCAAAAACAATCTTCAAACAGCGTTTGCAGTAGCACCGCATACTTCTGCGGTGTCGATGAAATCACAATTACGTGATAAGCATAAACGCTTAGTAAGCAAGCCTCTAACTATCGATACTGATAACTCTCTCCAATTTAATATTTTGTAGATTTTGTCTCGTACCAAATACAGGTAATAAACAGCTTTAGGCTTAGCATGGCTAGTTAAGGCAGTCATAATTCCAATGTCTATAAGGGATGGTAAATATTATACGTCGATTATATTATGTTAAGACCTACTGTCCCATCTAATCAATGCGTAAATCTACGCAAAATAAAATAACAATGTTTTAATTTCTCTACAATTTACTGGGTAAGTTTTTCTTTGAATTTTCACTTTACTATGTACGTAGCCAGTGAAGCGTGCAAATATTAATATGACACACAGTTAAACAGACATTCTGCAAAGTTTAATGGTCAATCACTATGCAAATGTAGTTGTACAGGTCTGTTCTTTGATATTTCGAGAAGCGAATATCTAACAGACTGTTAGGTACAATGTTTGTAGCAAACACTTTTTGTCGGCACCTTATCTCGCAGCTAATTTGACACGAGACAAGTTAGCGGCACACAACATTAAGTTAATATAAGCAGAGATCGCTGACTTATGATTGGCAGTTTCAAAAGATAATAAGTAATGGTTAGTCGTCATTTAATTAACTAATCATGTAATCGTATCAGATTTGCGGAGACGACAAAAACTTGTTGATCCACTCACGCCCACCGCGAGTCATTACTTACATAGCTTAATGTTGTGCCAAAATGAAAAAAAAAATACAAGAGCATTTCATTAAATAAAATAAATTACTGCGCACGAGTTTAATTTTTTGCATGAGAGTGCAATTACAGCTTTAAATGTCGTTGTTGGCTGCAAATTAAGAAAATCAACGTAGGTAGTCAAAATAAGTGGAATTCGAGATAAATTCAGTTATTTATAATTTTAATTAGAGGTGCCTGCATGGGTCGCTTTCCGATTTTTGCCAAATTATGGCGAGGTTTCGTTGAGATAAGTGGGTGAAGACATCGATGATCGATGTTCTTGTTCTTCGGCTTGCATTGAATTCAGTTTTCGGCGGTATTTCAACATTATCAATAGAGAAGCTTTAATTTTAGGGATCAATACCACCACGTACCTACAATGTCCAATATTAAACTGTAATTTGTAACCACCGAACAACCTTGTAGTTATTATTATTTATAAGGGAGAAATAGAAAAGACACATTTTTATGTAAGCTTACTTAACTGTATATTGTTTAAGAATTATTTTGTGAACTTGTGAAATGTATTGCATTTATTTTGGCTAATCCAACGGATTTACAAATGAACCTACAAAATGGCAATTGGCTTTGATTTTGACTTTGGCAATGCTATTAGCTTATCGAGTAAACTGCCAGCTGGTAGCAGTGAGGAGTTTTTTGACGCATTTCTTTAGTCATAAGTTTTCTTTTAGTTAATAAAACTGAAACTTTGAGTGATAACAACTCGCAAACTAACACGACTATAATCAATTTCAGGAAACTAGGAGACCAGTAAACTTATAACATCGTAAACAGACAATACACAGTTACAGCCGGCGTTTCTTGCAATATATGAGCGCACATACGTGTGAATCAGGGGCTAACTACTAGCATTGGCCATTGGCCTAACGATGCATAGCTTTGTCAAGACCGACAGGCCATTCGTGTTTATAATGTGATCTTGACCTACCAGCAAGTTTTCTTGATTTGGAATTTCCTATTTTTATACTGTAATAGCTGTTCTCTGCGATTCCTCATGCTGCCAGAAGGTGTTACTTCGTGAACCCGGATAAAAAGTAGTCTATGTGCTTTTTTTTTATTCTAGACTATGTGTCTACGAAATTTTATTTACATCGTTCCGGCCGTATAGGTTCGCGTGATGGAAAGACCGAGGGAAATAGGGGTTCATTTTTATATCGGTATATTTAGTATTTTTTCTAATAAATAAGCATTGTTTGTGAAATAATAATCTCTTAGATATGCTCCCGTTACTTAGTAACGATAATTAACGAATTTACTTTACTTATTTTTTTACAAATCCGCAAACATTTTCAACCATCGTGTAGGATGAACATTCTTTGTAAGTATTTAATTAAATGAAAAAGCCTACATATCGCTTTCACTCGTATCAATGTTACTTCAGTATTTATTCGAAATCGATACATTCGATCTAATAAAAAGACGAACAATACAACATCTACAAACACATGACACCGATTAATTTCACTATCGATACAGGGTAACAATGGCCCGGAAGGTAAATCGATACGAAACAGTTTGAATGAAATAGTTTAACAATAGCTACTGAGGGTCAGTTTCACAATATCGAAATAGCCACTATCTACCGAATAAATTAAAAAATGGAACAGAATTGGTGTGAAATTATGTACCAAATATACAAATTTTAACTTATATTCGTAAATTATATTTATTTTGCAAATAGGATGAAATCAACACTTTTACACGTCAACGTAGGTGGTGAAACAGGCTCTAAGAGTCAGTTTCACAACGGAATAGGATTTGATTTGATAACAAAATGGAATAGGATTTGTACGAAATTATCTACCAAATAAACTAACTGGAACTTATTCGTAGGTGATGAAACAGGCCTTAAAGATTACAATGGTGGTCGTTCGTATAGCTAAGATGTCTTATACTGTAGATATAAATAATGTAGCTGTTCCTGCTACTAGCGCTAATTACATGCAAATGGGGCAATTAAGCTGCATGTGTGTATTCGTCTAATTAGCAAATAATTACGTTGGTAGCATTTATTTTGTGTTTGACAGAGGTTTAACATTTACCGTTAGGGTGACGCTGGACTGTGTTGAACGTAATATAGACATTACTTTAAGAAGTTTAATGTGATAACAGGTCTTGCTGTTATGCTACCGTAGTGCTCTGAATCAATATTATCCTTCATGTCATAATTTACTGTAAGTAAAGAGCCTCCATGATTGTTTAAATCTTTAAATACTCGGATCGGCTTCCAGTCTAACTGCATGCAGCTGAGTACCTACCAGTGTTTTATGTCTATCTGACCAACTGATCAACTATTCTGAGCAAAAAGACTGGTTGTTCAGACTTTCTGGCTTCTGACTAACCTTATGACTGTCAACAACACGGAGGAACTCATCGCCATGAAAAGAATTTCACCCATACAAGGACCGGCCAAGTGTTGCTTAATTCTAATGATCAATCGATCCGTACGGCTGTTACTTAGCTCTTAATTTCTGAAAAGCTGTGTCGATAAAAAAAGGAAGGTCTATTGAATTACTAATTTAAACTTACAAATCGATCGAACTGATGCGCAAATAAACTCGAAAAAACAAAACAACATCGTAATTCCAGTTGGCATCACGCAACCCTTCACTGGATAAACCCAGGGAAATTGAAAATAGGAAATTTGCATACCTAACACACACAATATGCGTGTCTCATTGGATGAACACGTCAGTCCGTGGGCACCTTTTATTTATATTTATTTGTTTGAACAATGGAAACATTTCGATGTTATTTAGTGAAACAGCCGAGTCGCGTGCGCAGTAGAATAGAATAAATTCATATTCGTGCTATTACAAACGTTATGTTACAATTAAGAGGCTTTACATTGCTAATTAGTCTATGAGATGAATGTTTGACGGGAAACTTTTCCGATTATTCCGAGAACTCGTCGTCAGTTTTGGTCGAATAATTTTGAATAATTGATCGAATATTATAAGTTATAGGCGTAATGATGTTTAGTGGACGATGTATGTGGCAAAACGTGTTATTAGATGACGCTAAAGTTGGGAAATTAAATGTGGCAATAAAAAAAGACGATCGGAGTTCTTTAAACGAAAAAGAAGAAATAGTAAGAACTGAGAAAACGTTATTTTCTATGTGAAGAAAATGCTTTCAGGATCTATTTTAAAGAAAAACACATTCGTTGTAATCGACTTTAAGTAAATTTCTTGTAGGAGCTGACGGGAGACTCAGAACGTCATCATATCAACTATTTTTTTTTTACGATTCCATATTTATATTAAAAATACAACGGAGTAAATCAAACCTCTACAGTACTGTAGAATTGTAACCTGCTTACATCTCAACATTATATTATGGGTCTGGCCCTACGAGTTACAGCACTCATATTCCGTTCAAATCCTTGTTATTATAATGTATGCGAAACAGCACCCAATAGCCCTTAGCACTAAATTGAACATTGTCATGTCCTTTATTAGTAAGAAACTCATTACAAATAAACACGAGCCTACCACGATACCTGTTATCATCGGAAAGCCTAAAAGAGAAACTAACATTTCGAGTTTCATACCTCGTTTATCAATATTATGAATGCGGTATCGCAAATAGAACTGTTTGTTGGATATTGATAAATGTTATTAAGCCCATAGGGGGGCGAGCTTGCATAAATATCGGCTAAATATAATAAACGCTTGCTATGTGCCTGGTAACAGCAGACAACTGGATGGCCAGTTTACATCGGAAGCTGGTTTTATTTAAATTATGTACCTATTTGCAGTTTATAGGGAATAATTAAATGCATTACAAGTTCTTATTTAATTACGTATCTTGTCAAAAAACTGGGCCACGATCAAATAGGTGCTAACTAAACACTACACACCTACACACCATAGCGCGTACAGTGGTGTCAAATGGCTTTTTTTCGTTGAAAATCATCTAAAGATGATGCAAGCTGAGGATGCAAGCTGGAGGTCAAAAGGACTGTGGCGGTGACGGTGTGACGGTGGACAAAAATCTTCTGGAAGTCTCTCTGTGCCAGGGCCATGGTAAAGGTGAATGACACAAATGACTCCAAAATCCTTTCAAGAGAGCTGTAAGAAATATTAAAGAAGAGTATTTCCAATTGTTTCATGATGACAGCTGTATTTCCATTGCAAAGAATGTCTAGCACGTTTCAGCAACATTTTCAAAACAATCTTAGTAATTTTAATTTTAGGCAAGCAGTCCAAATTAGATGCTGTTACCGTGAAAATGAAACCGCGTATTTATTTCTTAATTATCTTGTGTTGTTTATTTTCAATTACATAAAAGCTATTATTGTTTAATAGCAATTTTTATTGAAAAAACTGTCACTGTTTTCACGCCTTCTTTATAACTAAGTTTTAATAGATATATTACATTTTTCACGGTTATTAGAATGTCATTAAGTTTCAGTGTGTTCTGTATTTGTTTGCCCAGTACTTGATTTACTCGACCATTTATGAAAGCTAGTACACTTGGATCACTAACTAACGTTAGAATGAAATATGTTTAACTTGGTCTTTGCTAGTTTATAGGCCTTGAACACCATAATTAGATGGATTGCGAACTAAATTGAGCCGTTCATCTCACTTTGCTTGTCATAATTAAGGTGATATGATAGATGTGTATGTATTAATCTCAATGATGTAAAGTCCGTCGTTTACACCATGAAAGTCTTCATAAATATGTTATGAAAAATGTTACAAGGAAGTTGTTTTGAGAAATATGTACCAAAAACTGAGGATTAGTTAGACATTTTGAAATGAAAATAGTAAAGTAGAATAATAATGTATTAATAACAGTTTGATTGACACCTTCTTTTTGGAAGAACCTAGGTACCTTGTATAAATGGAAGTTCCACTACTTTAGCTTTAAATATACCTACGCTATTTTCGACACTTAATTAAAACGTTAACAGTTAAAGTTTATTTTCCGCATTTACAAAATGTTACGTATCTCAATCTCAACGTAACTAACAGAACTAGGCAAAAACTTAAGATGGCGCAGGAAATGCATTCCCAACAGGTGTAGTAGGGGACAGCAAAAACGCATCCATTTGACATGAAGCGGCATATCCCATTTGTTATAATAACTATACAACGTGTTAATTGTAGCTGGTTTTATTCGAATTCCCGCTTAATGGACCTGATCCTGTTGTTTACGAGCTCAACTAATATTGTGTTGTGTCTCTTTCTAACGTTAATGTTGTGATAGGGATGGGAGTATTAAGTCCTGAGAAATTATTTGTCATACTTTATAACTGTAGTGAAGTCCCCTGAAATATACATAGAGTGGATAAAACCCGCTCTCAAGTATGCTTATGTATATTAGAAATATACGATGCGTTAAGGGAATATTAAGGCTTAAAACTTATAACCTTCCTAAAATTTAAACCCTACTTAAGATACGTAACAGTACAGCGTATCATAAAATACCATCGATAAAAGTCGCGTACCACCTTACAATTTGTGGTAGTTATCTAATTCGAAAACGCTTAAATATACAAGAGTAATGCTCGCGTTAATATTATCGGACGTGGAGAAATAATAACAGCTCCCGGTCATGCGATCGAGGCACATCTCTAGAGGGACTATAGCTATAGAGGTGCTCTAGAGGAGCTATAGTGCTGACAAGTCGCCGAAGGAAATAATCATCTTGCCTCTAGCGGAATGCATTCCCCTACTACGTTTTCTTAAGTAACTTGTATATAGGAATACGACAGAAATGCTAAGTTTATCGTGAAGTGTGTATTTTTGTTGTGAAGACATTGTTGTTTGATTAGTCACGATTTTGAGGACATAGGCTGGTATAAGTAGTAAGGTTGTTTCGTCGACCTGGATGACATAATCAGAATCCCGTAAAGGATGACTTCATCGGTTTTTGTGCAGCCTCAAAATTGACAAAAATATGTGTCACTATGAAAGTTATTTCCATAAAAGAAATATAATTTATGTTATGAACACTTCATTAAAAAAGAGGGCACCAATGATGCTTTTGGACTACTAGTATGCTTCGAAGGAGTTTAGTGATGGGAATATGTTGCTATTTATACATATAAGAGCTAGTCAGGCGTGATTAAGTGCATTCCAAATTCTGTGGCATAGTAGGGACATTATCCATGTGCAGAGTAAAAATATAAAATGGACTCTCAATATGCCTAAAAAAGCCTTCGATAACACAAAACAAAAGCTGCGTAACTCTTTTTTCTTTTGTCTTTAAAATAGAAGTTCAGACATTCGTCAGTCTTCACACTAAATCATATTTCCATATCGTTTGCTCCAAAATGTATTTCATCCAGGAAAGTTACAAAAATAAAAGTACAATGACATTAGTTTCGATTCACACCAATCTATTCACCATAGACCTCACAACGAGTTCCAAATACAACCAGAATAATATTGCATCATTCAATAAGAATTCTCCAAAATTATCGCAATTAAAATTCACCACACCTATAAAATAGCCATTGGATTTATTTTATTAGGTTTCACGTCTAAAATATGGGAAATATATATAAATACCACCGTCAAGTGTGAATGGCCGCTTTGACAATTAAACCTGACTTCTCATTTGGGTTCCAGATAGATTAGAACATAAAAAATAACGGCGCCATACCTCAAATGCAGCCTAAAATTATATGGCAAATGACACATGAGAAGACAATCGTACAATAATCTAGTTTTAAGCGCACTTCCAAAATAAACGCAGTTTGTGTTATTATTTAATACCACGTAATGACTTAAACATACGCAAATACCCTATTATACTTTATTTCCGTCAGCGGTTTCATCCAGCTTCAAGTTTCATCAAAATCCGTTTGGTATTTTTTGTGTGAAAGATTACCTTAATTAGAGTATTTAACTAATATGGTTTTAAATGTCTTGAGGTAAATAACATAACGGCTTACTCAAGCTATTCTCTCACTTTATGATAGTCAAGAAAATATGGTTAAATTATTGTATAGTTTTGTTTACTGATGTAACCAAGGAAATGAAGAGGCACTTAGGTAACAGCAAAAACATTGGTTACACCTATTACATATATTGTATCTAAAATGGTTTAAGATTTCACCCATGCATGTGAAAAATATTCGCAAGAGTCTGTCAGTTCACACATCATTTAAATATAAGCATGGTAGGGGATAGTACTGGTCACTCAGTGTTCAAAAACATATGGTAGGGGATAGAACTAGTCTATCAGGGTTCATAAACAGTTGGAGGCGGTATAAAGTGGTTAGGGAAGAATGCAGCCACTAGCACACGGGGATAACCTTGAAGTAAGGTAGCAGCTACATAAAAGCGTACGGTAATCTATCGCTAATATCTAAAAACGAATCCCTATTTCCCTTGGTCACGCTGTCACGCGTTAACGGCTTGGACCGATTTAAATAAAATTTGGTATCAACATAGTCTAGTGTCTGAGTAAGGACATAGCCTATTTTTGTCCAGGTACGGGAAGTAGTTCCTTCGGTTGGCAAGTGAAGCCGCGGGGAACAGCTAGTGTTATATGAAAATGATTCCTTGTCTAACTGAAAGTGGATGCGACTGAGTAGGAGCGTTCTACGTGGAGCGACTGGAATTTGGGAAATATATAAATAACACATCATATACATACTATCAATGTGTTGCGGAACTAATTCCAATTCTCATAGACCATCAATGTGGTTTACCGACCACCAGACAAGAGTCAATGTTGTAAAGCTTCATAATGGTTCTTAAAAAGTCTTTTAGTAGGAGCGGTTACCCATAGCTCATAGTTCATAATACATTATTTTCAGTTCATGAAAGTCAAGTTGGTACCTACTTGATGAATCATTTAAAAAAAAAGGCTTACTATTTACTACGCTTATTGATATTGCAAATTTTATTTATAAAAAATCTACTAGGTACGGAATATTATAGGTAATTTATTTTATCGATAATTTTATAGCTAATAAAAAATTACTTTCTTTTTTCACTGCATGATGATATCTCTGTTTAGTGTCGATAAAAATATTTCAAGCAATTTATATATTACAGTTTATTAGTAAATATTGAAAAGTCAGAAAATTACAATCGACTTTTCTCTTTACTGAGTAGACATAATTTTTAATGTAGAAAATTGACGTAAAATTAAAATTTCGTGTTTACCAATGGCTATATTATTTCAATTCTCCAACCATACTGTACTAAATCAAAATATAATAAAAAAGCGGCCATTTTTGTATTAGCGTCAATATACACAAATGAAATTAAAACCTCTTTTTTATTGTATTTAAAAAAATTACCGTAGAATATCATAGTACAAATCCTGCGCATGGTCGCAAGCGCTGCCCACGGGTGACTCGGCCAAGTCTTAGTTAAGTAATCGGCGGTAGCTGATGAGCTCGTTACAACGGTACTTAAGTTAGTTTGTCATGTCCTCTCCTCGGCGTGTGTAAGCTATTTTAGGAACCAACGGTTTCACCTGGTCAAGGAAACTGGGGGTCAAGGCCCTTGGGGAATAAATGTCAGTATTATGGGATCTTATTATTTGCTAAGGGGTATATTAAAAAATATGTTTTAAACAGCTTTATTTGACCGAGAGTCGCGCCTTTACCATAATTCATTTAAAGAAAATTTATATATAAGATTTCTACTGATACAGAATATAGGTATGTATGTATAGAAAAATCATGTAGGGTATGAATGGCCTATAACATGCAATATCTCGAAAGTAGTAGTATAATATGTAAGCATAGTTCAAAGACAGCCTTTTTTATCGGGGCCACTTAAGAAAATGAAAACGGATACCACTTTTTAAAATGGAGTTAAAAATAATAATATTTTGTTAAAGTAAAATGTCCATAGTGCTAGGCAATGCGTTTTTGTTCGACATTTACGCCTCGTTATTTGATACAAGCATAATTTTCTTCTGCGCATAGTATAAAACCGATGTTCGGATGGTTATCGGCGAACTTACGTACAAGAAATATTTATATTTAAGATGTTTATAGTAACCACTAAAAATAGTTAATATTTGTAGCGTGTACAGGCTGGTTTCATATTAATTGTTAATTTATTTAACAACAATTTATGAGCGTTTTAACGTGCAAGCTTTGGCTTAATGAATATTTAGATTGATCTTTAAAATTAATTGAATTTTATTTTATCATTTAATTTACAAGGGGATATTAATTTTGCTTTCATAATGCAGATAATATTACAACTTAACAACGTCTTAAACATCCTTTGGTATGTATATGCCTTTTTCTCCAGGTCAGAGTAGAATCAGTTAAATAATTAAAAGAAAATAAGTACGTTTAAACATCTATTGTTTTTCACTAACAATTAGCATAACAATTAGTTTCACAGTCCCGCATTTCCATGAGAAGTAATAAATCTATTCCAGCGCCCAGGTAGCGAACGGGAACCTGATAGATTTCCTGGCGTCCCACGAGTGTTCGCTAAGTAAAGCTATCGCATCGCATTGTAAGGCAGAGGCGCAATCTGGCGCCCCTAATGGCCAGGTAAGCACATTAGCACTGATTAACTACGGCGCCCAGAAAAGGTAGGGTTACCGAGTTGTTTTTGAACTATTTTGTTCATATTAATGAACCTCTGGTTGATTGTGGAGCTGTAGGTATTTTTTTTGTTCTTTTAATGAATTCTTCTTCTAAGATGTTACTTATGACTTCATAAAAATCTTTTTAATTTATTCGGTATTAATCCTTTCGTCCGGAATATTTAAAATATTAGTCAAACTTGCCACAAAGCAGAACTACAGATACAACAACATATATAGCAACAAATTTCATTTTTGCGAAATATTTTGAAAAGAAGATGGCAACCCTACAACATTGCGGGTACGCAACTGCGCATGATCGTTCCAATGCGCGGGCGCAGAGATTAATAATGACGAATAGTTAAAGATAATAGCTAGTTAACTTGCTTAATCTGTTTCATTTCAATCTTGTTACCTGTTGCTAACACATTACGGTGGGAATGCGATCTCGTAGTTTAACTTGAACTTTAGCAGTTAACTTGAACCATAGTTATCATTGACTGTGAGATGATTACTAAATTGGTACTGTTGAGCATCATGCGTTGTTTTGATCTTTTTAATTATCTGTTATTGAAGACAATAGTTCATACCTAGCGGTAAAATCATTAATTGCATCGGTGTGGTTCCATGGAATGTCTAACAGTAAATAAGGTTAAAGATTCAAAAAATTATAATAAGAACTAAGCAAGGAGTAGGTATGTCCAATTGAATTAAATTATGAATTAGCCAATATATCCGTGTATACGTAAATTAAAAGAGATCTTAATTATGATAAGACTTTTACAAAGAATACTGCGAAAAAATACTTAGGCCCCTAAAACCATTTTTTAATAGGTAATTATTAGCTGAGAATTGAATTCAGTTTATAGTACTACTCGTAGAAATACATATCTGTAATCTTAATAGCCATTTAACAACTTGGACACCAGATTAATCATAACCATTTGACACTTAATGAATGCATAGCCACTATCGACTGTCCTTAGATATATTCTAAACGTAAACGTTGAAGAAAATGAAGTAAAGAAAATAATATTTTTTAGTATAAAAGTGTGTGAAATGACACAATATTTTTTTTATTGGTCTGATACTTCCTGAGATTAAAGCACTTTAAAGCATAGAAACTCTTCAGCTTTATAATATTAATAATTATAGATTTAGAATTACCACGATGGGTGATTCCACTATAAAGATCAGAGCTGAATTAGGTATTTTAAATGAAAGAGCCGACCCCAACACACTCGTAATTATTAATAGTGATGTATGTCTATCATTAAATTTTATTTTATTCAATAACTAAACAGAAAACGCAAAATTACTAGCATTCTAAAAACCGTAATAAGATAATGAGGCGAGCTATACTTAAAAAAATCTTTGATTATTTCAGACGGTAGACGCGTTTGGCAAAAAAAAGTATTACAAAATAATTGGCAAAAAAAAATGCCAGCCGTAATAGCTTTGTGAGCGAAATTCTAAATAAAATTACAGATAATGGCGGTAGCAAATAGAAATTTCAAATACTTTTTAAGTACCTTTTTAAATCTATTAAGAACAGCGTCAGTACAGACGCAAGCACAATAAGCTACTACAATTTGTCAAATTTCCTTAATAGATTTTCGACTTTATCTCTGAAGCATAAGATTCAAAGTTGATTGGGAACATTTGACAGTATCTACTAAGTAGTGCGTGCCTTCGTCAGTTATTTCGTAAGACACTTCAGCACCTTACTGTAATTATAATTATAGCACTTTCCCATTTTATAATTATTTGTAGAAGATTTACTGGGCATCATCATTATCATTATACAACTAAAAATCTTCTAGAGAAAAATAATTAGTTTAAGTGACCAGACTGCTTTAAAATCGAAAATACTGTTACTAATTATAGAGAATTATTCGCGAATACTTAAACACAAGTTCTATTTTTGAAAATAATTGGTTCTCTGTAGATATACCTACGTTATATAAAATTGAGATAAGATATAACTCGATCACGACTAACACACTCATATTTGGGAGGCTGGTGCTTCAACCACTAGGCCATCGTGACTTATCTCAATATGCTACAACCAGTAAAATACTATAAATATGAGTGTGTGGGTTTGATTTCATATCTTTTCTTAGATACGTACTTTGTAAGTATATTATCTTGAACACGAATGAATGATTCAAGGCGAAGGAAAACATCTCGAGGAAATCTGGACTATAAATTCTGAAATCACCAACCCGCATTGATCAAGCGTGGTGATTAACGCTCAATCCTTCTCTATGTGAGAGGAGGCCTGTGCCCAGCAGTGGGACGATAAAAAGGCCTATGATCATGCATGCGACATGCAAAAATGCAAGATAGTAGAAATTTTGTCAATTTTGCGAAAATTACAGATCTTGAAACACTCATTAATTTCTAACCCTAGATCAACTATTACGTAACGATCTTAAGATTGCATGTGCATAAATAATGACAGAGGAACGATCGTCCGCAATCACGAAAGTGGCCGATTAACCTCAGTTAACGCTAATAACTCCGGCCGCCTGATTAACTGGCCGCTTAAACTCAGTTTAAATACTTCTTTAACCATTCCCAAGTCAGCATGAAAATAAAATTTACTTATGAAAGGAATAAGGTTACATAAGAATAACGATTATGTTTATTTTAATCTTTATCTGCGAGATCATTGCACTGAGTTAAACGAGTGTTTAACACGCTGCTAGAAGATTAAAAATATTTTTATATCTGATACTTTGGTCTGCTTTAAATACAGAGCGCAATAGAAAATAAAATCAAAGCATAAATTGGATTTGTTTCTACACACGCTTTCGAAGAAACCTCTTATCTATTCCTCGAGTGAAACTATTTTCAGGGATACATAATTTCTTACGCATAGCATTTATCTTTATTATCTAGTCTGCTTGAAACCATTCAAAGCTCAACTTAATTGAATAATTTTATTAAAAGAATCTTATTTTTCTTTCTAAGAAGTTTATTACAGGCCTTAGAAGATACCTGGAATGCAAATGCTGGACTTATGACTAGTTTCTAAGCACCCGGGTTCATCATCGGGTTTATCAATTTATTGCTCTCAAAATTAAAATATTAAGGGCCAGTTTCACAGGTTACGGATACCCACTATCTAACAGATAAATTTAAAAATCGAACAGAATTTGTATGAAATTATCTGCCAAATAAACTATCTGGAACTTATACTGACTGGCCCTAATTATTCAAATAATGAAAACACACTTTCTTTGTTTTGCAAATTGATTAAGGTAATTTAAAATGTCCGCTTACTAGAACAGACCAGACATACCATGCACGTATATGGTAGAAAGCGTGCAACTATTATTATATCTAATTATTAATTCGACATGTTATACACATGACACACTCATATCTGATTTTAACTATTGTTAAGACTATGCTCTCTAAATCTTGTGCTGTGACTATCTGAAGATCTTCGCATATCTTGTCTAGCTGTTGACTTTTTAGACGTAGATTTAATTAAAAGATTTTTCGGTAAATCAAAGTGAATTGGGTTTTGTAAGTAAATTTTGACGTGATTGTTATTACAATCTGAATATTTTTAGTTGGAAATAAAAATATATTTTAGTATGTATTTCAAAAACTTTATTACTCTTAATTAATAAGATATTATACTGAATTTTTATCGGCATTTTCTTAAATTGGCGAATTTAACAACGTACCTTAATTATACGTAACGTTATTCTAATAAATTCCACATATTATACGAGTATTATATATGTTTTTTATTGGATATGGACGTATGTTGGGGAGACAAAGAGTAAACGTGTGTCGTCAACGACTGTTATATTTCGAAGGAATGTCAGTTACAGAATGTGCGATTGAAGTGAACATTGAATGATTGAATGTTGGACAAATAATTGAAGTATGCTATGTGTGAACTTGGATATTTGTAGAGGTTTATAACATGTACATAATGCGTATATTGAAACAGTTTTGTTATAACATAGCATCAATGACAGATTAAATGTTTTTGTCACCATCCGAGCCTCTTTTGCTATGTCAATGTCGTATGGGATTATGTTCATATCGTAAATGAAGGGATGTCAAACCAATAATGATGGACGATTGAAATTATACGTTCCACAATCGATTCTGTTGCTTATGAGGCTGTAACTAAATTTACTTTTATTCAGTACGTTTGTTTTTGACTAGACAAGTGTAAATGATACTCATCTCAACTTTCCAACTATCTTTCCCAAGGATTCTTTTGTAATATCGAATTATTGTCGTCTGCTCACAGTTTTGTACATACTTTCGATCCCATTTGCTATAATCATTTTATGTCGTCATTTGTTTAGTATTCCTTTTTTAAATATTTTCTTTTAAAACATAACCTATCTTAATATCCTTGGCAGTCGTGTAAAAAGTTTTGAAAGAAAGACAAACGAAATATCAATCATTGGGTACAGCTAGCTGTCATGATAGTTTATCCGGATGACTGCGGCCTCTGACTATCTGATCAAAGGCGTACAACTTGTCCGAGGGCGAGTTGCACCTCATAAGAAACAGAGAAAATGTTCATATTTTATATGCGTATTCTTTTCTTATCTCTTTTTCTATTCTTCATTATTCGATAAGCTACGAAAGACTAGCATTTTAATCATAACAGTCGTAAATACATAGAACCTATTTATAAAATTATCTGAAATGAATACCTTCGACCATTTATCGTCTTCAGTAGGAACCAAGGGCCGAGTTAATCAATAATTACGAATACTTAAATTTGTAATTATTAATCAATATGAGTAAAGACTATTAATATATGAAAGTCTTGACGTGACCTGATGTAATTATACGGCTGGCTGTCTGTTCATTCTCGTCTTAATTATTAATTAATAGCTAATTAATATCGAACTATTCGCATTTAAACATTTCTGTGTAATTTAACTTCGTATAATAAATTCCGGTGATATTTAACAAAGACTACATGCCAATCAAAAAAAAAATGTATGCATTATTACGTCACAAATAATGATAAATATAATCAGGTCAGGAGGTTTCTCTCTGTGGAGCCCTGACCGCCGGTAGCTTGGACCATGTTCCCAATACCGGTGGGACACTATTTTTATATTTTTAAATGGTTTTTATATATATATATATATATATATATATATATAGAATATTTAAAAATGTAAAAATATGTTACATAAATAAATATGTATAACAGGATTATAATATGTTATATAATATAGATTTCTTTAAGTAATTGGAGCTACAATGTTACACGAGAAAGCGATTGAAATGCGATCATGTTTATTATTGGGCTTTAGCGTGTTGGAGCCTTACTAAAAATCTTAAGTTACGACATGGTAAAAACTTTTTTTTCCACGTAATACCTATGTAACTAGATCGAGTATCTACAATAATCCCGATGATGCTGTGATGCAAATAAAATAGCTAGCAAATTTTTATAGGGACTGTCTTGTAAGAACGTCCCTGTAATAATTAAATAGGTACCTACTCACGTGCTCATAAAATTGGAGCTTTTTCATGCAAGATGATGTTACTTAGGACATTTTTTTTATTAGCCTGTACTGTCCCACTGCTGGGCAAAAGCCTCCCCCATATCTTTCCACTTAGGACACTATATCGTATGAAGTTGCTTATGTTTGTGGACGCTGGTTTACCTGTCATTGGCAATGTGCAAGGCCACCTCTAAGTTCCTGCTCTTTCTTTTTTTTTACTTTCTATAAACAAGCTGTTAGAGTTCCTTTACCAATAAATGATTAAATAAGATTACTAAGTAGATTCTTAAGTATCTCAATAAATTGTAAAGTAAACATGTAAAATTGTAACAAATTACCTACACTACATTATGAAAAAAATATTTCTATTTTCAACTTGGAAACTATCGTAACATTTTTATGATGCAGTTGATAACAAGCAACATTATTTAAATAATCGCCTCAAGCTTTACAACAAGTCTTTCAATACAAAAAGGCTATTTGTTTACACTGAGCTTACGCTGCTTATGACGTTCCATTATAAGCATGTAATAAATGTAATGCTATCCGTATAATACGCTAACTGGCTGAACAAGGCTGTAATGAATGGCGCCAGATGCACACAAGATATCATATTTTACGATGAAGTTATTTATTTCAAAACAAAGTATTATTAATTACAATTATGTTCTGGGAAATGCGTTAAACAATGTATCTGTAAGCGTGAATTACAAACCAGTTTAGAGTGCTATTCCATTGGGAGCTAAGCTAGAAATAGTTATAAGCTAAGTTGTACGGACACACATCGAGTTACTAATATGTCAAATTTTCTAAATAGATTTTCAACTTTATCGCTGAAGAATGTGGTTCAAAGTTGATTGGTTTAGACAATGAATTTGATTAAGGGCCTGTTTCACTACCTACAAATAAATAAGTTCCAATTTATTTGGTACATAATTTTATACAAATTCTGTTCCATTTTTGAATTTATTCGGTGGATACTGGCTATTCGGACATTGTGAAACTGGCCATTATCATTATCCAATTCAACTCTGAAGTTTCAAATCTGTAATAAAATAATTATGAAAATTATTCACTTACCTTTTAAAAAATTGTCACTAGATTTTCAGTACTGGTCACACGTCTTCTGTACACCTAGAAAGAAAACAAAACACCGTTTAGTAAAAGCTGGATTCATTCGATTTCAATATGTGAAGAAAAGTTCTGACAAAGTGACAATTATGAGGGCTACTCTCAAAAAATTGGTTAAAATTGAACTCAAGGATTAATCATGTATGGGAATAACCCTCAGCAGAATATTGTTTTCAGTAAACGTTGTACAGATGCCAGGACATATTCAAGCTACCTGTCGAAACTGTGAAATTTTCCCAATCAACTTTGAGCAATATGCTTCAGCGATAAAGTTGAGAATCTATTAAGGAAATTTGACAGCATGTAGTAGCTTGATGTGCTGGCGTCTGTACGATTAACATAAAAGACTGAATACTGAATCATTTAAGTATACTGTAAAAAAGTCATCGACGGTTGACCTTTCCTTGAAGGCTTAATCGAATGTGCAGTCATAAAATGACCTCTGAAATGGTTAGGACGCGGAAATTAAGCTTTCCGTAAAAGTAGGTACAAACGCCAGCTCATCAAGCTACATGAAACTATCAAATTTTGACAGTTAACTTTGAACCGTATGCTTCAGCGATTAAGTTGAAAATCTTTTATGGTAATTTTACAAGTTGTAGTAGCTTGATGTGCTGGCCTCTGTACAATCACACTCAAGAATGTAGAAGACGCTTAGTTTGCTATGACATCGCAAATATATCCAACATATTAACGGGACAGAAGGGCTCAAATAAGACTATTATAAATTGTGTGAATTATGTTTAAGTATTAATATTCCTATCGCGGGCCTTCAGTAAGTTGCCTCGGTGGCGGGTTCTCTTCCACGCGCTCCTCGAAGAGATGTCAGCAATATAGGAGGCCTTAGGGCCAGGGTCTGCCTGGGCTGCGGGTTGTTCGCAAGAGTTACCGTGGCCCTAGCACTCAGGGACCTCCCGAAGGAACATAGTGGGTTTTAGTCAGTAAGAATCTGACACTCCCTCCAGGTGCACGCTCAGCGGGAGGGGTCATTTGATGATTTCCCATGAAAAAAAGGCCTTCAGAATGCTATAAGCACATAAGTGAGGTTGTTATTTTCTTAGATATCAGTCGGCTAGTGTTAAATTTTCTTAAGTTATATAGAACGTAACCGGTCAAAATTATGAGCTTGTAAGTGGACACATACACAAACTTGGTAAATAGGTCATCAGCCTTTTGTTATCATCCCACTGTTGGGCACAGGCCTCCTCTCACACAGGGAGGGATTGAGCGGTAATCACCACACTTGCTCAATGCAGGTTGGTGATTAAACTTGATAAATATCATTAAAAAAAATACTTTTATTACAAAACAAATACATCATCTAACATTACTATACCCACTTAAACAATTTCTACATAGCTACCTACACATGTTCTAATTAGTTTTATAATTATTTCATAACGATGACGCTGGCGCATCTCATGTTATACACACTTTTATGGTATTCAAACATATAATTATGGTCAATTTGCATCGAGTATAGTCTTGTAATTACAGTTTATGCCTGGCTTCCGTTTGATGCTCGTTAAAGCGAGGAAGCAGAGAATTTCGTACTTATCTAATAAGTAATAACAATCATCTTTATGATTTTGAGTGTTATTATTTTTCGTTTACAAAGAAATGTTGTTAGAGAAACTGTTGGAGGCAATTAGCTGAAACGGGCTCTTTTTTTATTAGCCTGTACTATCCCACTGCTGGGCAAAGGCCTCCCCCATATCTTTCCACTTTCTCTATCGCAAGCTGTATGTGGCCAGTCTTCGAGGGAACGGCCTTTATAACAAAAAAAAAATCATAATTAACATGGATAAAAAGAATTTCAAGTATAAAATAGATATAAGACGGTATTTGAAAAGGCGCTGCTCGTCCTGACAATACTCTAGGCCAGTTTCACAATGTCCGAATAGCACTATCTATCTACCGAATAAATTCAAAAATGTAACAGAATTTGCACATATGAAATTAACTACCAGATAAAATAACTAAAACTTATTCATACGTGGTGAAAAGTGCCCTCAATGTAAGGGAGGGAGGGAATACATCAAAGTGATTCCGAGACAAGCGACAGCCGCGCGCGCATCGCGACTGTAGCTTGTTTCCGAGTAGTAACTTTAGAGCATTGTTCTAATCAAGTAGCGCAAAGATGAAGCTGTCTAGGAGTAACAAGCTCCAAGAAAATTACCTCTCTACTTATACGAGTCTGGATGAAGAAAGATTATCTTATAATTTCCCAATGGTTCACAATAAAAATGTTCTGGTATTAAATAAAATTAATATAGATGCAAATTTCAAAGAAAGTTAAGCGAGTTGTTTCTAGGGCTAGGTATGAAGGAATTCTGTTCCTAGAGCTTAATTCTAAGCGGAAAACTCAGTCATGAAACTGGAAAATGTTGATGTAAAAGTAATAAGTTGCAAAAATTATTTTGTAAATAATACTAAATAAATACTGATTCGAATTATTGGCTGCACGTCGATAATAGGTTTCATTTTATTTTTTTCATTTTCATTCAAAAACATAACCTTTTTTTTTACTCCACCTTTAAAGAATTTATTTCCCTCTTGCATATTTTATTAATTAGTAAACACTTAGTTTAACTAAATGAACTTTACTTAACCGTAGATTTATTGCAAATAGGAACATTCGCATTCAGCCATCAGATATAAAAACAGTATACATTCCCTAGAACTAACTGTTAAATTAACCTTTACCGATACCATTTAAACTCAATTTGCTATCATGTTTGTTTAAATATTCAATCAGTTGAACCGGAATTCTTACCAAATAGGAAATAGTGCTTAACAATGTATCGAGTTATAGGCAAATCAAACGCGTTCGATATATAGGGATCGCCAACCTTTATAGGTGAGACATTCACAAAAGTATATCCATCAGCTACCTATACAATAAATATACAAAAATGTTGAAAAGTGTTTTTAAAGAAAATACTTACACCTAATAATACAGAAAATATGTAGATATCGATATATACATATATTGATGTTATAGGTTCGTGAATAACGAATTATTACGTGGATTTAAATGCAATTAACCAAGACGCTGGATGCAGGTCGCTTCCAACCGGTGTATGTGGAGATGTATAGGGGAGGCCTATGTTCAGCAGTGGACGTCCTATGGCTGAGATGATAATGATGAATGATGATGAAACAAGTTTAAAAGTTTCAAAGAATTATAGGCCTTTTACCTCATGTCGAAAGCATTCTGCCGTGTGCCAGCAACTACCAGTATACAAATGGTTCACCATCCCTGTCCTAGTACTAATCTATATAACTGAAGGCAATCTACTGCGATAAGCCAGGAATAAATCTGCTATACCTGGTAGCCATTAGTGGTTACCGGTGTACATACAATGGGGATCTGGAATTGGTATTGGCAGGAATACGATACGTCTACATGTATAATATTATCGTACATATTCATTTACAATTTGGATAGTCAGCTGAAAGGTAATGTGGCTAGGAATGGCTTCTTTTATCGTTTTCATAGAGGATCTTCTAAAGAAATTCGATGAGTTATATTTATATCGTTTTACGAAGTGAAAAGGTTTTTAGTATTGAAACTAAGCGGAGACTTTTGGACGTGCAAATTTACCCCTAAAACATTTTCGCTTTAAGGAACACTTTTTTATTAAAAAAAAAGGAAAGATTAAACATAAATTATCTTAATTTTAAAATAATAATATTAAAATAAATTAAGGATTGATTTTTTGTTAAATTTTAATCTTGTCGCGCATGTAACTTTGCCTTAAGAACCGAAACTGAAAATCAATTTAAATCATCACTATTTGAAAAAAGCAAATGCTAATCTTTTAGGGTGGGTTCATATCCAGCGGAACATGCGTCGCGTATTATCGGTCGCGTAACGCCAGAACTGACAAATGTATAGAAAAACATTTGCCCGTTCACACACACTCAACTGATGATACGTTAGTACGACTGATAATACGCTCGGCGTATTTTACGTCAGATATGAACCAACCCTTACTGTGCAGTCAACTAAAAATTGAATATCAATGTCAATCACGTTTTTCCTCGGGAGACAGACTTATAACGTTGCTATGGGAACGCCAATCAAATAACGAGGAAAACATGGTCCTTTAACAAAAACCTCAGCATCACATCACATGATTTATTATAGAAAACTCACACTTAATTCGCTGCTTCGCAAAACACACACGTTTTTATCTATCAAGTCTACTCTACTTTCATATTTTATGTGAGAAAATTATCACTGTACAGCAAATCTTAATTGTTTTCAAAATAATTAGGTATATTGCTATAATTACGTTGGATAATAAATCTTGATCAAATTACTATAGAACTGTTTAACAAGAGCTCAGTTGTCTCCGCTTATAGTTTTCCTTTCATTATGTACCTATCTGTACTCATTTCCTGTTACAAACATTAAATAAATAAAATAATGATTTCGAATCAAAGTACGTCATCTCTTTTACTTCTTACAGAACAGGAATAGACATTCCCTAGTTGACTTAAAGCTTTCCTTAATACATTTTTTGATAACTTTATAGGCCAGGACTATTTTAAGATTTATTTATTTCTGACATTATCATCTTCCATTCATCTGCAAACACATCAAGACTTGTACCAAAGTTCTGTACGAGTAACAGGTGGTTTAAAATGTGCTACAGTACGGAAACTTGGAACAGTCAGTAGGTGATGTTTTCTGATAAACATTTGCAAAACAAAACAAGATAAAAAGTAATAGAGAATTAAGAATGAAACAATGTCCATTATACCACTGGAATTCGAGTTAGATTTCACGTAAAGCTCGCCACCTAGGCTTAAATGAAAAGCCTAAGCACTAAGTCAACACTAAATAGGTACAGTCGCGATCAACGATCGCACCTAACGGTCTGTATTGCTGAGCAAGCGTGTAAGGAGGCTCTAATTGCAATATTTACATTTAAATCGAGAGCCTTCGTTGTTCAGTTGTTGGTCACAAACCGATGTTAACACGACCACTGCACGCGAAGGTACCAGCCAAGATTTATCGGTGCAGTCGCCGACAGCTTGACCCACAATAAACTATGTAAATTCTATTTTATATACTGTTTTTGTTCAATATATTCGCTATGGGGAATGTCATAATAAATCAGATTTTGACATTGTAATGTCATTTTGGGTACTAGTAACTACGGTTTACTTTAATATATGGATAGATTGGGTTTCTCAATAGCGCGTCTCACTCTGAAAAGGACGCTATCAAATCAAGAACAATTTACAATAGGTACGTAAAATTTTATGTAATGACTGATAAGCAATATAGCATTAATAATCTAACCCTTAACGAAGCTACACCATTAACATAAAAAATCCTCAAAAACAACTCTAAAGAAGTGATAATCCTAACTAATCAATCAGTCATCTTGTCATAGATTAAAATAATATCCGCACACGATCAACGCATGTACACAAATGCTCACGCTCAGAACCAGTCAAAGTAACCATTAGCCATTTAGCCACGGCATCTGACGATAAAACGTTGTTGCTTCACTGTTCAATCCTTCATCGTTCCACATCAGCTCCGACACTTACACTTCGAACACATCGACAAATGAACGACTCGCCGACATGACAACCAGCCGTAGCTTGTAATGTGACATGTCGACAAATCACTGCGCCGACACTATCGTTCAATCACAGTTTTATATTGCCGACCAGCGTCATAAATTACAAAGCTACATGTAAGGGCTTTACAAAATCGGCACGTGCTCATTGTCTTGAAGATGGATAACTACACCACACCGTTGGCTCAGTAGTCAACATGCCGAACAGAGGGTCCCGGGTTCGATTCCCTGTTAGGTCAATATGGACGTGATGACCATTTTTGTTGGCTGTGATCTGAGTGTTATAATATGTATTTTTTTAAATGTATGTAATTATAATATTATGTAGTTTATCAGTTATAAAACTAATGAATGAACTTACTTTGGAGGTATCCGACCGTATGTGAATGATGTCCCGATATTATATAAAACGATCATTATTACTTCGATATAATAATATGTTATATAAAACGATGTAATTATGCAGAGGCGTGTCAAAAGTACCTTCATATGTCGATATGAAGGTATGGTATGAAGACCTGCACGCAGTGGTCCTTGGACACATACAAAACGGGACATCCATTCATCTGCTCCTTTTTTCGACGATTTGGCATTTTTTTATGCGAGTTATATGCATAAAAAAAACTTACAAGAAATTTTAGATAAATATTAAATCCAGAAGAAATGTTTATGCCAAAATAACAGTTCTCAAAAATATTTGCGCAGTAATAAATAGGATATAGCACAGTAGCGCACTATGTAGGTAATAGATTGGCCGGTCACTGCAAATCGTGCGCCCCCCGGTGAGTGCAACCAACGGGAGCAACAGATAAGATTTATATCTTCAAGCTTGTAAGTCCACAGAGGCATGAACGAATAGAGAGCTCTTGGACCATCAGGAATAACACATTAAACAGGTTAGAGAATCCAATCTTTGTTATATTCTTCATTAAATTAACACAAATTATTACTGCTGACAGTAATTTAAAGGCGTTTACAATTAATTTACAAAATAGAATTAAATCGTGTTTTTGAGAAAATGTGTGATGTAATGTATCTTCTATGCTGCTGAGAGATCTACTGAGAGGTCACCGAAAATGGCCTGTTTGTTGCGAAACACCTAAGAGTCGAGTGAAGTCTTTTTCTATTTAATCACCAAGAACGAGAAGACATGCCGATAGAAAGACGAATCCAAAACCTACAAGACATAAGGAATTTTCAATGAAATCGGATACGTTTTGCGATTCTGTTTTGCAGGGACGTGATATCCTCCACAGGTTTTCCAGAACAAATTATCAAACGTTGCTAACTACTATCATAAGCCTACCCTTTTCCCAAGCTGTATTGGAGTCGGCTTCCAGTAATAACCGGATGCAACTGTTAACGGAGCGACTGCCTATCTGACCTCCTCAACCTAGTTACCTGAACAAACCGATAACCCCTTGGTAAGACTGACCGCTGGCTAAAATGTGGCCATTAAAAAAAATCCACCAAAAAAAACAAAAGCTAACGGCATCTTATTAAGGTTCTTCTATCAACATTATCTATCTATATACTCGTACAACCCGTCATAGGTTGTCTAGATTTGTATCTAAGTTAGGACGTTATACGTCAGCGGTCCGCGGTCTGTCTATCGCTAGGAGTCAATCAGGTTACCGCCGCCACGCCGGTGCCAACCAGACACAGGTCCGTCACTTACAGTCTGATACAATTAAAATGAGAACCGACTACGAAGATGTATCGTGAATTTAAATAATAACGACGCAGTTCTGTTGCTATTTATTTTATTCTTGAAAATGGAATCTTATCATAGATGATGATTTTACCTTAAGTGTTTTTACTCTTGTGTGTCGCGTATATACGCCAAGATAGAATTTGAGATACGACATCACGACAGTAAAAAAGTTGTTACGCTAATAAATAATTCTAACTATAACAATATAATTATGTTACACTAGCATCTTCTCGCGTATTCACCCGCGTTTCGAAGGAACTTCTTACCACACCCGAAAACTGTTTTAATTTGGATCGCACTGCCCACCTTATTTCGGTCAGCTGTGAAACATCCAAACCCACTAACTATGTCATTTATAATATTAGTAAAATGAAGTAGGTACACTGATTCTCGAATTATCTATTTAAATACAAAAGTGAACAAACCCTTACACCCCACACTTCCCCTCCAGACCTCACACTTAGCAAACCAACACGAGTGCTAAGTATCGATAAGATTTATATCGATGTTACGCTCGGACGTAATGCGTCTACATTCCACCGCCTATCTCCGTCCTAGCACTTGCCAGTCGTCCCTCAGTTAATTGCAAGAAATAACTTTCAATTATGACTCATTCCTTAAGGTTTTAATAGTCTATATGAAGAAGAACGCGGAAGGTTTTGTTCATATTCCACAAGCGGAGCCTTTAAGCATTGTCACCGGTGTTTTCAAAGAATTTCATTATTCTCGACACAATAGTTTTAACAATACCTAGTATTCCGTTAATTAACAGTCTCTATTAACTGTTTAACATTACAAATCGGGAATTATTTAAAAAGGTAAAGTTAAATGTCTATGCCTTTTAAAATTCTATTAACATCTCTTTCCTATTACATGTTTTATGACCCTGCAAGTGCTGCTTCAGGATAATTAAATAAAGCTATACAAAAGGTTTACTAGTTTCTGGGGAGTTTTACTATAAGGTTTTAATGTTTCGGATCGAACAATATTTTTTTTATTCTAAAAACACCGCTTTGAATTTTACACCTAATTTCCGTCGCTGACTGTTATGTTGGCAAACCTGCCCACCCGGCCATAATCCAAGTGAGACTCATAAGTTTAGCATGTAATTACTGTCAAGTACGAGTATTAACGCTCACTTACGCTTAAGTACTGAATTTACAAATAGTCGTCATTACGAAAGACAAAACGACAACTCTTCGACACTTCTACATGCACCGTCAGTAGCCATAATAGCCCACGAGATGCGAGCAATTTTATATCGATAAAACGATATCGATTAAGCTTTAAGCGTAATAAGTTATACGAATAATCGATCCCTTCAAAGTTAATCAATAACGGAATGAAAAACCGCCAATAACTTAAACATTTAATTTCCACACCATCACGAATATACGTAATTGAAACAATTACAACGCCACCTTTCTCCATGATGTAAGATATTACATTTTGGTCGGCTATCAATCGCGTGGTAGCACGAAGCAATCAGCGGCCCTGCTAATCAATCGGTAACATTTGTATCGAGTGCCTCATTTAATTAATCGTTTCAATTGCTCAGGTCGCCGGGTGAAACCCACGCATTTTCTAATGTAAATCGTTTCTAATGGAGTAGGTACGCTAATGGGTTTACTTACTGCAAAACCGAAGCACTAGACTTATTTACGCGAGTCTAAGAAATGTAAGTAACTGTTATTATTTGTAGATGTGTTGTTTTCTAATTAATTTTGCAGTCGAAAGCTCCGCTAATGTTTGATAGATAAGCTAATGGGCGCGATGAAGGCAATTCCGAGATGTCGTTATAGTCCACAATGTGTTTAGATGAGGTATACTTCGCGAGATAATCTTAACTTCTTTACTACCATGCCCGCACATTATACAAAAATAAATAGAAGTATCAAGGCAGGATAATGAATACTTCTATTTCTCGCAAAAATTTGCCATAAAAATTCTTTATCGTGATATTTCTTAGAATTAAATATTTATTTCGAAACAAAATTCGCCATTTCGAGATATTTATTATGGTTAGCTCAAAAATAAATAGGTGGCATATACGCTTTACTGATAATGGTGCAGTATCTCTCAGGACACCTACAGCGACTCAGGTGAAATTATTGGATTATTTCCCAACAAAGGCGATGATTCTTAAAAAGGCATACAATATTAGTCTCAATCCCAACGCAGTACAGGTGAAATTACAATAACCTTTACCGTATCATTTATATTTATCGAAAAATAAATTGAATTATTCATTGGAATTTCGAAGTCTGAAAAGGAAACCATATTTAAGAAGTCGCGCGGATGGGTGATTACAAAATATTTATTGATTTTCGTTCGGCGCCGCAAGCACGTAAGTGCACTTCCAAAATAAATGCAATCAATTTTCTAAAAGTGATTGTTCTTATATAATTTCTAAAGGTCACAAAGATCACAAGATATAATACGTTTCTAAACCGCAACCGTTGTTATCGAAATTGCAGGACTGACAGCAGACCGCAGTTATTTTGTTTCGCCTTGTTAGTTTTACTGTGATTGCATTACAAATAAAATGACTAGGTACACAATTATGTGAAAAATGAATGAAATTTTACGATACATAATTTCATTAGTATCCTAAAAAAATATAAATACGACTTTTGTAATATTTTCACGCAAAAGCTACTGAATGGATTCTGATGAAACTCGGCAAAAACACTGCTTATGCATGAGCATAAAATAAATGCCACTTTTTATTCAGATTTGAAAAGTAGTTCCTTAAGGAAGCGGCTGTAACCACTGGCATAACAGCTAAATCATAGATTTATTTTTCAGTACATAGAAGAAAAAAAAAACAAACAAAAGTATAGCTAAAAGTGTTAGAATGGCCAATAATACAAATCAAAGGATGGAATCTGATAGATCAGAAGGAACGTAAACGATTCGCCGTCGCAAAAAGACAAAAAAATATAAAAAGAAGAAATTGCTGCCAGTATTGCGCACGCTTCCTTTTTCTGTCCCAACTATTCCTGATTTATATTCTATTGCCATCCCTAAAGGTACCTTATATAGGGTGTGTAAAAATATCAACAAATACTTTGACCACGCTGCATAAACGTTGGTTTGTCAACATGTCATTAGTCGCCATATTAGCTAGTGTGGGGACCAAGAATTAATAGTGATGTGACAAAAAACTTGCTTACGCTCCCGTTTCTTGAATGTAGTATCGATAAAATTATGCGAGCGACCGATCAGTGGCCAGTTTTAATTAAGTGTGGAAATTATGTTCGTAATCATTTATTAATTAATAATGTTAATGATGATTTTTAATGGGCGAGGATGGAACGGGACACGCAGTCTTGACTATATCTTACAATTGTATTGTAAAACAAACAAATACAATAAAATTGACCATATTTTAATTATACAAAAATTATATTACTTATTCGATACAATCAATCAAAATACAAGAAAAGATCCCATCATCAATACCATTAGGTATGATATGCTACACGTACTTATAGCGTTTAAAGGAATTCGCTAACGACTGAACAGATATTGAAACTTGGCAGTAATATACCTTATTCATCAGAACAACATACGGGGCACTTTATAACCTAAAACCCACTATGTTCCTTCTGGAGGTCCCTGTGTGCCAGGGCCACGGTATCTCTTACGAACAACCCGCAGCGGCACTTTATACCCTGGCTCGGGAAGCGGGAAGTTGGTCTCTCAGGATGTTCGTGAAACAGCCAGCGGAAGCGAAAATAAAATAATTATTTACAAAACTAACGCGCCTTCAAGGCTTCATTATTATTCGCTTAGCAGCCCTAAACACATAACATTACTATCTAATGTGACATGAATTGCATGTTTTTTTGTTCATATTACATCAGACATATTAAATTTCGCCGTCCATTGTCGATCACGTAAGTGAGAGAGAGTTGTATTAAATAAATTGAATCACACTAATCGTTTTGGAACACGTGATTGGACTATACAGCTTTAGCGATTAACTTTTTTCTTTTAACAACTAGAAGAGTTAATCTGCCTAGCCTCAAACTGTACTGGGGTCGGTCTCCGTTCTTAACCGATGCAACTGAGTACCAGTATTTTACTTGCAACGACTGCTTATCTGGCCTCCTTAACACTGGGGACCCTGTTATCATCATCATCATCATCTTCCGAGCCTTTTCCCAACCGGATTCAGCTGAGTACCAGTGTTTTACAAGAAGCGACTGCCTATCTGACCTCCTCAACCCAGTTACCCGGGCAACCCAACACCCCTTGGTAAGACTGGCGTCAGACTTACTGACTTCTGACTACTACGAGCTGAAAATATTTTTCTGGTTAACTACAAGTTTTTACAATTTGAACATAAATTGTCCAAACATTTCAGATGACTGATATTTTCTTGACGCATGTTAAGAGCGATATCTTAGAGGCTTCATCGCAAATCTTCCGCATAAAGCCTGACTAAGTACACATGTACGAACAATATTTCCAAGACTCACATGATATACTATATTATTCGTTATTCCCAAGATACGTTACGTCATGATAATTTTGATTTGCAGCGCTTCCTGTACCAACCAAAAATACAGTTACAACGTACGCTTGCATGGCGCTCACGATCTACCAGATAATCTAAACCTCTACAATTATTAAGCCCTTCCCGGCCCCGAATCAATAATGCGACCCTTCAGTAATAAATTTAACAAAAACATAGTTATAACACGTTTATTATTCACAAATGTGTGTTATTATTCCTGCCCCTATCATTAGAGTTGCGCAATAGCGATCGATTTCGAAATCCACTCGGTGGTGCACAATTGTTATTCATTGCGCACCATAATATTATTATTGTACTACAATCAGATCATTTTCTGAGCTATTACAATGAATCGAGTGATTCTAAAGCATCGATAACAGCACTTACCGACGACGACCGAGCCGTCTGGTTCCGTTCTAATTTCACCCACAAAGAAAATCATGTTTTCACCACAGACAATTTTTAAATGTGTAATTATTTTTTAAGAATCTGAGTATGAAATTACACCGTGAAGTCTTCATTGTCTTTTAAAATTTTTGATTGATAATGAGCCCTTTATTACAATTTGTATCGTGGGGTCACAGTTTTCTCAATGTTTTGTTCATACTCAATTTATTTATTACAATACGTTGAGATACATTAATAACAATGATTACGGTGGGAAGCTGTTATTGTATTCCAATGACGGCTTAATTGCATCGTTTAAAACTGTCAGACAACAACTCAATGTTGCTTACTTTTGAGTAAAACCTAGAATCTCGTTACAATGTACGTGCACTAAAGTTATTTCAGTCTTTTTGTTGGGTCTTTTAAAATTCCCATCGTAGATACCAATTAAAAGGTTTATCATGGATTATTACAGTCCGCAGTTCATTTGAACGTTTTGTATGAAGGCAAATATGTAAAAAAATACATTTTTATAACATAATCACGTCTTGAACGGTATCTTAATATTGATCAACGATAATATTACGGTTTGACAGGGCATTTTGCGGGCTAGTTAGCGCAAGACACACGATTATTAAATTGTGAGATGGCGATTAACTTCCATTCAAGTGGCTTACTTGGGGCACGCCCCAAATAAAATGGTAATTGTATATCAAGGTAACAGATAAGGTTGTTTTGTGAACCTACTGTGGATATTCATGATAAAAAATATGTAAAGAAGTAGATCAGCACCCTTTTTAATTGAAGATTACAGAATAATAGTTTTATAGTTTTAGTAGATTGAGAAAATTTATTACTTTGAACAAAATGTCTGCCATGATTATATTGCTGTTGCAGAATTAAATTTTCGCAAAAAAAGAATGGCCCTCTTAGGCTATCTGAGGCGTCAAGGTATCATTGGGTGTCTTTTTTATATTAATAGTTGCGATATTTCTACACAACAAAAATTTGAAATCAATAATTTAAAATAAAAATCCTTTTACGTAAAAAAATAATGAGTTCATTAAGGCATTGAAAATTATTTTTTTTTGCACGGTAATTTTGCCTCTATCTAATTGCCCCATTGCATTTTACAATTTTAACATCGCATTATATATTTTTGTCTGCGACTGTACTTTGATAACGCACATGTCAGCTGCACAGCTAATTAAATTACAATTAATTATTCGAGATACACCGGATAACTACATCAAGATCTGAGCAGTTAATTACAGATACATTTATAAGCTCGTAAGATTCTATGTTTGAGAGCTTTTCTCATCATTATCATATTTATTGTTTTAAATATCATTTTAGTTGCACTCTAAGGCGATATGGGAGCTATTTGCCTTAATTTAAAGGTATGGAATGTACTCCACATATTAAACACAATTAGTATGTAATGTAAGTATGTAATGTAAGTACATGTTTGCCTCTTATAATAATAGTTTTATGGTAACTGAACTTTATATTAGCAATGATATAACAATAATGAGCTCAATATGTGTGTTATAAAGTAATGTATGTATAAAAAACTAGCTTTAGCCAGCGGTTTCACCCGCGTCCTGTGAGAACAACTTCGCGCACCCGGATAAAAAATGGGCTGTCTAACACTGGAATATTTTTTCAAAACAGTTTTGTGGTTTTTGAGATTATCGCGTTCAGACAGACTTAACTTCATTTTTTTATAGGGACAACAAACAGCAGTAATCAATATAATAATAAAAAAAACATTAGTAGGTACGGTTTAAATTAAATTACAATTGCCTAATCTCATAACATATTCATACAATGTAATAAGTTGTCCACTATCAAATATCAGATGTACCTATACCAAAGGGTTTAAAATATAAAGCGAGTAAATAACATTTAATGAGCGATGAGTAACGAGGTTTTGAGATCGGCGGGAGGCGCCACACAGATCCTTATCCCATTCGCATCAGCCCTACTGCATTACAGAAATAGTTTAAAAAAATCTATAATGATTAACATTTCTTGCTATCCCTAATTAAATGAAAATGCTAGGATTTATTTTTTAAATTAAATGTAAAAAGATTTTTATAGTAATTACCTACTAATCAGCATAGTTTTTTTCTGAGGGACTTAAAAGTCGCTATCGTCTGCCTAGCTCTTTCCCAACTACTTATTTATATTGGTGTCGGCTTCCAGCCTAATTATCAACAGCTGAGTTTTAATTGGGGAATTTAAAACACTAGTTTTCAGTGTTTTATATTGAGCGATGCCTATCTCACCTCTTTAATATATCCGGGCATCCATTGATAAGATTGGATATTAGACATTTTCTGCTTGCGGCTTCTGACTACCCGTAAAGATGTTCTACGACGCTAACGTCCCTTCCAAAATCTACGGACTTAGCGTAGCTATACATTATGATCAATGGACCCGTGGCAATGTTTCTTAGCGACCAGGTCCTCTAAGGTAGGTATTTAAAGATCACACCTCAAAGATACACTTAAATAATATTTGCTTGAACTATGACGAAAACGGGAAAACCTCACTTGAATAGGCAATCCAAACACGGATATAAACAAAAGTGTATTTTCTATCTGTATTTACTACTAGGTCATGGACCCTTCTAGAACAACTTTAAATAGACGAGTATATGCCAGTATGAACATGGTAGAAAATAGAGACTGCGCTCATATGATCTCGTTAGCACAACGAGTACGTATAATGCAAAAGAAAGCTAAGTAGATAAAACGATAAATGCCTTATCCAAGCGTTTTCATCAAGCTCTTTAAATAATGTCATTGAAAATACTCGAGATTCAATTTAGATCTACTTAACAATAAAGATAGTTAACAAATTGCAAACTAATTTCACTTACTTCGGTTCTATTTAAAAAGCATTTTATGTAAAAAGCAGGTTATGCATGTTTTTTTTTACGCATAAATTTATTTGAACTGCAATTAAATATTACACAAATAAATTCCAGACGCATAATCTGCATACAATTACCATAATGTTAAAAAACTTATTTGTATCTTCCTAAAAAGGTAGTGTGGTATTATCGACAAACTCTTAAATCTAAACGCATGCGCCGGTTGATAAAATCTGTTACTAAATAATTGTTTGACCACGCCCCCAATGTTCGCGCCGCGATGACGGCCCACTATATTGTGTTAATCCTGGACCAAAGACTTGTAACTACTAGAAGGTGCATTACAAAAATAAAGCGTATCAATTGACTTATTAGTGACAAAAATATACTCAGATGTAGAGTAATAGGGATGCGGACAACTAGTCAAATTCAATACTTTTTTAGAACTGTCAAAAACGGTTACTCTCTATGCAATTTGTATGAAAACGCCACATATGACGTCACAGATTTTTCGCATCAAGCCGTATACTTATTTCGATTCAATTATCAATAAAAAAATAAAAACAGTTTTCGGTCCAAAACGATGAATAAAACTGACATTATTTTAAGATGCTTTACTAAATGAATATGATAAAGTATTTTATTTATGACCTAGTCCGCATCCCTATTGAAGTAAATTTTTGATTTTAAGATAGTCAAGATATGTCTGATACTCAGTATGATATTCATGTATTAAAGTATTGTCAAAATCCGCCAATAAAATAGGTCACCTAACTCCTTAACATTTATAACAACTGTGCTTCATTACCGCAGATCATATTTTATATCCACGTGAACTGTTTAGCGCAGGCCAGGGAACCAGTGGCCGCTACAGGGTGTGTACGTAAATAGCGCGGTCGTCGACCGGCCTCCGCGCGGCCTTCACTTTACCGCACGTTTGCACGCAGCCGTCAGCGAGTCGTCGAGACAGGCCGCAAGAGTTAGGGCTGGGCTATAGACGCTTATGATAACGTTTAATTTTTGTGTGTCACGTCCTTAGTAAAATATATGTGTCACACCGATATTATATTTATACGTATTTTAACACGTCTATTATGTTATACGAGTGGCGTGATTTAATGTTTCCTATTTCGGTGATACAGAATTTTTTTTTTAGGTCAGCCTATATCTCAGTCGATACAAAAATATAATAGTTGTTTAGTCCTTAGTTAAGAGGGAAATTAAATCAATAAAATATAGAGCTCATTTTAATGTTAGGCTAGTCATATCAATTTAAAGCTTCAATTTCTCGATTGTATTAAAATGTGTAAATATAAACAGTTGTGTTGTTATAAATTGTTCTCATCTTAAAAGTATTTAGGGTTCCGTAACTAAAACAACAGAAGTATTATGTATAAAATCACTATGTTGTCAGTCCGTCAAAAGGTATAGAGTTAACATTTAAACCGAACACTCAGGTCTACGGTCCCAAGAAATTCTATTTTTAGTAATTACGTAAAAAGAGACATAGCCATTTATGCAGAAAAAGACACTGATTTCCACACTCTAAGGGAAATAAAATCCTATAGTATATTTCCTTGAAAAATATCAAATACTACCAATAATATCGATTCCTAATCTATTTATATTGATCATACAGTCGTACGGAACCCTCGGTGGGTATGTCCAACTCGCACTTGTCCGTTTTTAAGCTATTTATCGGATTATGATTATGAAACATCGGTAACTTGTTCTTAACTCGGGAAGGTAGGTACCATGCCCTAAAAACCGTGACATTGGTACCTACGCGGGGCACAGCTAGTTTGTAATATCAATCTGACGTATTAATGGAACTGTCAATATGATATGTGTCATCCATACTGTTTTCTTTTTTTATAAATAAACCTTTAGGTAATATATTTTCGTAAAGAACAGTAAGGGCCTGTTTCACCACCTACGAATAAGTTCCAGTTGGTTTATTTCATAGATAATTTCATACATATTCTGTTCCATTTTTGAATTTATTCTGTAGATAGTAGCTATTCGGACATCGTGAAACTGGCCCTTAATAGTGGAGCTATTTTACTTTTTTATTTTGTCTCGGAACATGCCAGCACCGTTATTTGTGGCTATACCTAAAACAGTTCTTTATATCATTATGTAAAATAATGAGATAGCCAACCTTATGCCTGGCGCCAGGGCTATTGTTTTGGCGTATGCTAAAGAGAGAGCCATAAAATCAAAATAGATATGTCCATCTCTTTTTCTCATGAAGAAAATATGTAATTTGTAAATAGCATTACAGCGGTTGGACAAATCGGTGCATATTTCTTTACAAATGAGCTTAAGAGGAATTTGATGTAAATATTATCTTGTGTAGCTTGTGAGGAAGGCATTATACATTGTATTGACATGATAGTATTTTCATGCTAGTATTTCCTTACAATATAAATATTTTAGTTTCTTATAATATAATTATCAATACGAAGCTAAACTAAAATACAGACTGAAGTAATAGATTTTCAACTTCGTCGCTAAAACATACTAATTATGGTTCGCACTTTCGGGTAGCTTGATGTCCTGGCGTCTCTTGATGTCTACAAATGATAATATCTACTTTTATTATTATCTTTTCAATTAGCAAGTACAAATTACACGCACTTAGCTTCGTAACACTCCCATTATTACAACTATATACATATTATGAATATACTCGTAGACTAAAAATTAAAAAAAAGTTGTTAACTTAATTCAAACAAAACATATTTAACAGTCCACTTGGTATCTACCTAATAAAACTTTTCACGAGCACAAAAGAATAAAGGAAAACAAAACACCATCTACCCCTTAGCAACCAACTTGCTAGGCACGATGTAAATACTTGTAATCTTATTTAATCTCGTTATATGTTATACCTTGGGCTTGAATGATTATATTGATATTGTGAAAGCACGAAGCGGATAAACTTTCGCTATAGTACGAAGAATGGTTTTTCTCCAAAACTACTTTGACAGATTTGAAAAATTCACTATTGGGAAGGTACACTGTCCCTGGTGAAACATAGACTATGTTTTATTCGGAGACCGTAAAAAAAATCCCCAATAACACCGGAGTGATAAGGGCTTTGATGCCTGAAATAAATGGATAAGAAAATAATAAATAAACAATTTCTTTCTACCTTGATACTTGAAGACTGTCACCAACCACGGGCTGCCGGTCCATAATACCGATGTCCTATCAGCCTGAGTGTGGCCAGTTATATTTTCACAACTCGTTTATATGCTAATTGAATCGCAACTTCATGTAAACATCATGAGTATTAAAAACTGACATCGTAAATCCTTTCGTCGCTTGTTTATTTTAAATATACTAAATGATTTAGATAAGGTTGTTACGCTAAATAATTTTCTCAACACCTTTCAGTAGTCTTAGGGCCAGTTTCACAATGTCCAAATAGCCAGTATCTACCGAATAAATTTAAAAACGGAGCAGAATTTTTATGAAATTATCTACCAAATAAACTAACTGCAGGCTTAGCATGGCAACCGTAGAAACAAGTTTTGTTTACCGGAGATTGGATATAATGACAGTAAAGTGACAGACTGACGTAAGATTTCTTTTGACATTTTTTGAAGTAAGTTTTCTTTCTTCGATTGACATAAGGCTACAAGTAATTATATGCGATGTGACAGGTCGCGCCATGCTGGGCAGAAAGACATGTTGAAATTGACAGAAAGAGCTTTGTCTTTTCTTGACAGAATATATATAAAATAAAAGCCTGCTGGAACTTATTCGTAAGTGGTGAAACAGGCCCTTTGAGTCTCAGATCAGTTGCGATTGAATTAAGAATATTGGTTAGCAATACATGGCAATGTTTTAGACGTTGTCTGACCTTCATTGAAATGAATGGTTAAATAAAATTCGCCTCAGAAACTTTGAAATTAATGGACCTTATTCTCGTGTTTACTAAGTGCGAATCAATGCGGATTGAAATAGCCTTTTCTATTTAAAAAAGAAGCAAGTGATGTGACATTTTTCCTTGGGTGAAATCATTGTCAATTATTTCCTATTTAACAAAATAGGAGTAAAAGTGTCGTCTGATGTTGACTAATTGAAATAAAATAGTAAATTTTCCTTGTCGATTGAAAATGAAAGTTATTGAAGTTTTTGTCACTGTCATTAAGGAAATAAGTTTAAGAATAAATTGTATGTATTATAAAGTTATAAAACTAAAACCCCATAAAGTGTTTTTTTGTTCTTGTGACTATTTATTGAGGGAAATAGTTGGGATTAGCCATTTTTTTTCGTCTCATATAATCAACAAAACATTAAAATGCTTACAATTCATTTAATAAATACGTCTAGCTACGCCAATAAAAAATAAAAATTATCGCTAAAAGTACCCAATGGTTACTTAAGATTAAAACACTAAAACTTACTAAATCAAAGCCTCATTACTCAACCTAAACATTCGCTTTAAAATGCCTGTAAAATAATCTTGAGATATCAGTCTAAAACCAACTCAGTTCCATTACTATAACTCTACGACATGATACTGACTCTTAAGTAGAATAAAAACTTACCGTAGCGAGATACAAATCGTTGTTTAACTCGCCAATTCTGAATTCAGACGTTTTAAGATATGATCACAAGCGCACACTTCTAGTGACAAGAAAATAATGTTCCTTGATTATTTACGACGAAGTGGTACTATTTATATTACTATTTTTAATTTATATTTGCAAGCGTTGAGTTCTGTGGGAATAGGGGGGTAGGGCCCTAGACTTATATGTATAGTACATATGATTATTTGCACACAGTAAAAATGAGATTTATTTCTCGAGTAAAATGACTAGACTAGACCAATTGCAGGAATGTTAAATGCTGTTTATTATCTTAGTCGATGATTTTTTTTACACTTAAATTTTATGGTAAAGTGATAAAAATGCCTAGATCTGTCTGCCTGCAGTAGTTTGTTAACACGAGTACCTCACTCGTACATTAAAAAAAATCTTCAGTATTTTTTAACCATTTATATAACGCCCTGGAACTCAATCGTCTCACCCACAGAACATCTAGATCTTACCTAAGTTTTAACAATTCGAATCTATAAAATCCTGGTCACCATGGCAACACCAAATTCCACTCATGATGTTGCAACCAGAGCATCACATATTCTATTTCCCCGCGGCCCTGTAATTGTATGAACACGATTTATGACAACCATGCCTCAAGTCGCTGATGCAATGATACAACCCGACTAATTAAGAAAGACATGCAATAGTCGTAACAATTTTAATGATGGCATACAACAGAATTTAAATGCATTCTGTCGGCAAAACGTTTATGGGATGTGAAAAAATGTTTTATCTAATGCTGTTTTGCACTTAAAGGTATGAATCCATTTTATGTTCGTCGGCTTAACAGGTTAGATGCTACCTGATTTAATGCCGCAAGAAATGAGCACGCGTTTGCTTCACGTTTGATCGTGTTATTCACCGACAATATCAAAGGAGTTGATGGTTATTTCTGAAGCTTTGTAAGACTTTAATAAAACTTATCATAAAGGTTTTAATTAAGTCAGCATAAAGATTTCACCAGTAAAATAATGAAATAGGTTAATATACAGGAGGTGCAATGATCATCACGCTAAGGGCCAGTATCACAGTGTCCGAATAGTAACTATCTACCGAATAAGTTAAAAAATCGAACAGAATTTGTATGAAATTATGTAACAAATAAACATAACTAGAACTTACTCGTAGGTGGCGAAACAGACCCTTAATCTAAAAGAAATTTGACCTAGACAAGGTCACTGCGAATGACAGATAACACGTATTGACATACGTTAATCCTTACTTGCTTTTAAATTATATAGAAAGGGACCGAAAACTTAGATTCTATACCTTCTATTCTACTAAAACAGAACAATCAGAACCAACATGTATATAGAAGAAAGCACAATTTTATGTGAGTTGTAAAATGTTCAGCGCTTACCCGATATCCCTCGTTAGTCGCGTGATAAGTGCTTCCTTTACAAGAATACTCGTTACCTTAGATATACAGGAGGAATGTTTATAAAAATTGCGTCATTACCTGTCCACATATAACATGGAATCGGCGGAGATCAAATTAAGTGGTTGATTTATTACAACACCTTGTATAACACACGTCAGTTCTACCGGCTCTCGTGTATTATCTCACCGACATCCATCATCTAAAATAAATGATTTATGTATTTTCATCATGTATTTTTTTTTTCTTTTCATTGATTTATGATTCCTCATTCACAAGATTATTTTATTTTTGTTCCTTTTTGTGTTTAAAGCGTATAAAATGAAATGAAGGTTTACTTATCCGGTAGCTGTTTTATGAATGCAAATGCCATATTGCTTTTAAATTGGCTTTTCTTCGGCATAAGGCCAGGAAATAGGTTCAAGAGAATACAATAATACCTGTTTTTATCTATAGTGAGAGTCAATTTAGAGTGCAGTGTCAATTCCGAGACGTGCTCTCGAAAACATTTGCCTGTCTTTATCTACTGCGGAACCTATTGAGGCATCCACAATGGTGTAAGCTCACGGTAACAGCATAGAATATTTGCATTTACCTATGTAAGAACTGGTAATGATATAATAATAAGGAAAAAGAGTACATATGATAGTGTTGCCAGTTAGTTACATTTGTTACATTTTTCGTAACCCTCCGTAAACCTCTAACTCTGAACCATATTCGTTTCAGCGATAAACTGAAAATCTATTAAAGATATTTAACAGATTATAGTAGCTTGATGAGTGGCGTGGCGAGCCTTGGGGGAGGCCTATGCCCAGCAGTGGACGTCTTTCGGCTGAAACGACTCCAGTCTGAGTCTAAGTCTTTTTTTTTAGTGAAAAATCCAAAAACACGTTACCATCCCAGCAAAAAAGTAACATTTAGGGAAGGGAATCGTAACTTTGGCAACGGTCATAGTCCTGCAGTTGCACACGTATTGAGTTGCAATGTGATTACAAACTCAAAATCTATGACTTGCCATTTCTACGTTACAAGCACTATCACTTGAAGATCGTCTATAAATTACTTGAAAAAATAAAGCTCAAAGAAAGGTATGATATGTCTGAAGGGTATTGGAAGCTGGTAGTGATTACCGTGACGCAAATCGTCGACAACCGCAGATTATTTTAATAGCCCAGTGAGAATGCACTCAGTAAATCGCGTCACATTTTCTTGGATGCATTTAAATGTGCCTTAAGGTAATGTATTCTATTTAAATAAAGAAATAGAATATTTTTTTTTTAGTTTTTTAAAGAAATCATTTGACGTAAAGGTTCGTCACTAAAAAAGGTTTTATTTTCTGTCCTTCGTTTCAGAAAGTGTATGCGAACTTTTCCGGCTACAGGTTGTATAAATGTTATTACTTGGTTATAGAAAAAAATGCATGGTAGTTCATAATTCTTGTACCTACGTGAGGTCATAAGCTTTTACTACAGTTCAATGCTCCTCAAACAACTACTTCAAAACGTACTACTCTTATTTAAGCTTTTTGTATATGAGGCATTTTTTGTTACTGTTCATAAAACCGCATGTTTTTTCTCCAAAAGTATTATTTACACTGCGGAGCATAATCTATCAACGATACGCTAATTAATTTTTATTTGACCGCTAATAGATGGACACGCTCGTAAATATTAATTGGAATAGAATTTTGTTAAAAAGGAAAGTTTTAATTAATTAATTTGCCAAAAAGTTCGTTACACAGAAATTGGCTGATTTGTCCGAATATTTCGAAAGTAGGTCTAACTTAGTAGTGATATTTGATATCTTGAGGTTTATTTTCTATTAATTTGGTGTAAATAAATTGAATCGATGATATCCCATATATTACTGACAAAAACATTATGTCCACTCTCAGTCGATATTTAAAAAAAAAACAAACTATCTCTCGTCTTTAAGTAAAATCTCACAGTACAGTCTTTCCCACCGCGATCTTTACTCAACTTTACGTTCCAACTTATGATTAAGCATCATAATCACTAGCATTTGATCGTCAGGTCGTTGACCTTCATATTCTCTTAGTGCAGCAAGTGCAACGTTGCTCAATAAGCCTGGCTTCTGCACCTTCTAGTCATCACAATGACAGGGATGACTCAGCTAAAGTACCCTCCAATAACCCACTTAGAACTTGACCCGAGATTGACGGTTACGTAACTAATTCAATGATGGAAGCAGACTGCGGGAGAATAGCAATGAGGAATTTTATCTATCTGACACATAAAAGATTAATTAACCAGCCAAAGAATTCAGAATTAACTAGACTGCAGAGCCACGTCTAAAGATTTCCTTCGAATACAGAATGAAACTAGGGCTTCCAGCTTTCATACAAAGCGCCCAAAAAGTCTATACTTATTATAATACATTAATTCGTAACACCGCAACCGCAAATCAAATTGCAATTTGTTTAATCAATACAATGAACAGTAATACACATTCTAGTGAAAGCGAAACCGAAATTGTGTAAAAGAAGCAAGAGACCAATTTGCTAAAAAAAATCTGTTACAATAGTAACATAATCGACGGCGGCGGCTGCGCGGGCGACGGCCGGCGTGCGACGTCGCGCCGACAGCCGTGACAATTAAGTTAGGTTTTTTAATGACTTTTTTACCGTCCAATAAATTGTGCACTTTTTACTTGGAAGAAAGTGGTAGAAAAACGATCATTATGTTAGCGAGCTTTTGTACGGCCCGTTACGCTTGCTGGGGCATAATGAGCGCCGCCGTCCGGTTCGTTAAAGGCTCTGTGAATATTGAATCAGCTTCTACATATGTTTAATTTACAGGACAATCGGTTTTCGGGTTAGTGGTGAGTTGCTACAAATATCGAGACATCTTTTAATCGAGGAACAACATCTTGCCATCCGTGAGCGCTTTGTTGAAAAACGTCGACCAGACAGAAGGTTAATGTCACGAAGCACGTCACCATGGTTGGTTTTCAACTTTCCTTCATTTTTGTCTCAGACTTTTTTATCACGAACAAACAATGACGTCATCTGACATTGGAGATCGTGAAAAGATTTAACAAAACGACGCGACGAGCAAACGGAACTGGGCCAAACCGCACACGGTTTTACTTCAGGAATTTGCGAAGCGATCTCAAACCCGGAGATCATCGAGAAAGTTAACGCATACATCACTAGTGTCAAAACCAGCCACCCAGGGAGAAATTCCGCATAAAAGCCAGGTGGAACAAACGATACATCATGGCTAGGCTTGTCGCGGACATAATAACACCTTAGCGGCTGCACAAACAGAATAAACATCAAAACAGTCCTAACACAATACCGGTGTACATTGTCCTAACAGCGCATAGATTAAAACCATGTAGCGCAGCGCCCCGCCTCGCGATGTAACGGGCTTCAGGGCGTGTTGGGACATCTCTAGTCCGCCATTGTTACGTCACACTTTGATTTATACCCCAAGGTTCCGAACGTCTGACAACTCTATGCTGCAAACATACTCGTAAATACTTCCCGTAATAAAAATAAAATAAGTTTAAAATTGAAAGAGGTAGTGTTGCTACAAAATATTACGAGGCAGCTGAATTGATATTATGTTGCGTTCGCGCAGTTTCATGCGTGTTTTATAACACTAGTGCCACGGTATTACATAGACGACCGCGACTGTTGTCACCATAGAGAATTATTGCTGCAAATGAACTGGATACAGCATTTCCATTTCGATTTAACTTTGTAGTTTGTACATCAATGAATATTAAATGAAATGAACTAATAGGTACATAAATCACGTACGGAACTAGGCAACCAATTAGTCTTTATTCAGTTAACGAGGAGAAAGATCGTCAATTAGTGATATGCATTTTCAACTACAATCATACGTGCAGTAATTTATTTATCGCCAAGTACCTAATTGTAAGTAAACGCGTCACTATTTTGACAATTCCTTAAACAGTATAATATCATCTTATAACGGTAGAAAAATCATGTTTTATTATATATTTTATTATATTTATTATTAATTAAATACATTATTATTACAATGAATTGTTACATAATACTTGTATTGTTTTCTAAACTACAAAAGCATAAAGACTCAATAAAGTTAATCACAAAAACAAATTAAAAATCTCCTATGCTTTATGATCAAAGATGAATGTTGATGTCAAACAATGAATTAGCATAAACAATCAAAATATTACTTCAACCTACTATTGAATGATAAATGTCTCATTTCCTGCGCAATCCTTTAAAATCAAACAAGGCGATCTCAGATTAAATAGCCAGTACATAATTAATTAGGGAACCATTTATTTAATGGAGAGAGATTTGAATAGATAATTATTACAGGCCATCAATTCTGAGTTTTCATTCTATTGATGCCTTCGGGCGAGTCGGGGTAAACAGTCAATGCTATCGAGATTAGTTAGAAAACTAATTGTGTCTCGTTTCTATTAGGACTTTTCCATCAGAGCTACACTTGCTTAACCATGAAACTAATTTACTAGTAGTAGTATGGTAGCTTGTTGCGCTAATTTGAATTTTGCCGAAAATCCGAATTTTAGATGTACAGACGCCAGCACATCAAGCTACTAGAAATTGACAAATATTCCCAATCAACTTTGAACCATTATGCTTCAGCGATAAAGTTGAAAATCTATTAAGGAAATTTGACAGATTGTAGGAGCTTGATGTGCTGGCGTCTGTACATCTAAAATTCGGATTTTCGGCAAAATTCAAATTAGCGCAACAAGCTACCATACTACTACTATTTCAAAATTAATTCATAATAGGTACATGTTAAAAAAATCGCATTCATTAAACATAAGAATAGCCGGGCATTATCATTAAACGATAGAAGCTCACCACACCTAATCGATATCAGCAAATCGAATCGGCGAAACAAAACAAGTTGCGACTAATTTAATAGATGTTCATTTATTTTATTCAAATACTCAAGTACGCAGTCACAATGGACATTCATCTTTATAATCTTATCCTATCCATATCATTAGAGTGCGCGTGAGTGTTCGGACGGAAAATAATCGACTCAGGCGCAGCCGTTATTACGCGGGGCTTAATAGGCGTAGATTGAGACAGTTTAGTGACAACCACTATTAATCGGTTCTGTGTAATTTGTGCCTGCTTTTAGAAATTCCCGTGAAGCATTTAAAATAGTATTTGAATGCAGAGATTAAGATTGTGCGATGGAAATGTTCTTATAAGTAGTCCTGTAGTTTAATTCATTTGTTATTAGCATATTAGCCCGCTGTAGGTCGATGTAACTCTCGCTTTCCGTCCTTGTCTAAGGGTCAAAGCGATTATTCCTTTGAGATGCTCCCACCTCGTATAGAATACAGTTCATGTTTTTACTATACCTACATAAAGGTTATAAGTCGTGGTGGCCTACTGGTTAAAGAGCCTACCTCTTATTCGATTCCAGGTCCGGCAAGTACCAATGCAACTTTTCTAAGTTTGTATGTACTTTCTAAGTATATCTTGGACACCAATGACTGTTTTTCGGATAGTACTGTAGGTCCCGGCTGTCATTGAACATTCTTGGCAATCGTTATGGGTAGTCAGAAGCCAGTAAGTCTGACGCTAGTCGAACCAAGAGGTATTGGGCTGCCCGGATAACTGGGTTGAGGAGGTCAGATAGGCAGTCGCTCCTTGAAAAAACACTGGTACTCAGCCGAAACCGGTTAGACTGGTAGCCGACCCCAAAAAGTTGGGAAAAGGCTCAGGAGATAATGACATAAAGGTAGGAGGTTAAAATTAATCGAATAATGGCGCTGGACTTATTATCATTACGACAGTCATGTTCCAAAAAACACTTCGTCGTATAAGCCTACTACTAAAGCCATACGGTACGGTAAATCCTTAGTTAGGTACTAACAAAATCAATATTCAGATAGGTATGTGCCATTTTCCTAACAATAGCAATTAGCCTTTTGTTTCAAAGCTAAATGACAACAAAATAGCCACGTTCGCGACAATAAAGCCTTCATAATAAATAACGTATGAATCATAAGAATATTAAGATGCAAATCTGTCTAACCTCTATATAAAATTACAATCCATAACATAAAACAGCAGAAGTTATGACAAATGTATAAATAATTAATAACCTGAGTACATAAATCTTTATATCTGATACGTAATCTTATCTTGACGTTCATACAGCTTCTATGCTAAATGGAGTTAAACGAATGACGTGTCGTTGAAATTATAATAAAATCATTAATATCTGTGAATCCTGAGTAGGAAGCTGGCGTCCTACGTGCCGTCAGAGTTCACAAGTGGTCAATGTATTCGCGGATTATAACTGTCGACTGTGACACAAAAACAATCCGCATAAATAAGCCACGATTTTGAGTGGGACCTGTTTGGTTCTATCATTGTTTATGGTTACTTTATTGGACTTAGAGATACTATATATATTAAAAGATATATAATATTCCTCACACTTTAACAAAACGTCATCTAGTCCCAAACTAATCAAAGCTTTTACTATGAGTGGATAACTAATAAACGTACCTAGTTATATACATAGTTTTCTTTTGTAAATACATGCAATGAAACACCCATTTTCATGCACACAAATGTTTGACTTTCCAAAAGCTGGCAACGTATGTTTTCATAAAATAAAATTGAGAAATTAATTAAACGTGTAAATATTTGACAGCTATTTGCGACGTTGCCAACTTTCGGTACACGCGCTCTTAAGCGGGAATAGTACCCGCTACCTTGGCGTGGCAGGCAGATTCACTTACTACGCCATCTGGTCTTGGAATAACTATGAGATTAATTAAGACCGCCACTGGTGTAGTATGTACGAGAACTTTTAATTGCTCCTTCAATTAAAATTCAATAAGGTTTTAATAAGCCGTGTTGTTCTGCTGCAAGTGATTTAAAGACGAGGGTCGTAATGTGAAAGGATTATTTATGAACACTGTCTTAAAAAACCGTTCCTTTTTTAAACATTTCTGAACTTGAATGGGCCATCCATTTAAATACAGCATGTAGGTTTCATTCGCTGATCATTCAACAAAAAGGTCATTAAAGAAGTCGATACATGAAAAATATATAGACGCCAAGTTACCCGAAACTGTCAAATTTTCCCAATCAACTTTGAACCATATGCTACAGCGATAAAATTGAAAATCTATTAAGGAAATTTGACAGATTGTAGTAGCTTGATGTGCTGGCAGTAATTGGCAGGTTACATAGAATATATAGCAACAAAAAATAGTACCGGATTTCTCCAAGTGCGTTATTGATCGTATGTATTGCAACATTGTTTTTTTTTATAAATAAAGTAATGGTATGGTAGGTAACTCATTAATATCTAACCAGATTTTTTAATAACGAATTAAAATTATCACAAAATCAATATAAAACCATCAACGATTAAGATTTTAATCGTTTCATTACCTAAAGGCTGTATCTTGATATAGCGTGAGTTTGTTTTGACTGCTGCCAAACAAAAAATAATTTAGACGAAGATTGGGAGCCATTTATCAAAATTAAGATTAGTGTACACGCCTACTTACATGAACCCGCTATTATATATGTTACCGTTAGTATTATGTAATATTTAGAATGTGTGGTGTGGTACCGTGTTAAAAAACTGGATGCAATTCTAGGTAACCGGCAGTGTGCTTATGCGCTTATGGCATTTTAATGTACTTTGTGGTTATAGTATAGTGTGGACCTTGGTACCTAGTATCATACGAACAACTGAAGAATTTACTTATAAATTACTTAAATAATAGTTAATATACCTTTTTTTTCGTGGGCATTCATCAGTGTGTCAGATTCTTAATGACACACTATGTTCCTTCTGGAAGTCCTTGTGTGCCAGGGCCACGGTAACTCAAACTATGCCCCTACTTTGATGCTGACAGCTCTTCGTTGAGCACGTGGAAATTATCAGTTCATCATCTCCCGAGCCTTTTCCCAACTATGTTGGGGTCGGCTTCCAGTCTAGCCGGATTCAGCTGAGTACCATTGTATACAAAGAGCCCTACCCCTTGTACTTGTAATACCCCTTGGTTAGACTGGCGTGAGACTTACTGGCTTCTGACTACCCGTAACGACTTCCAAGGATATTCAATGCGGGACCTGCAGTTTAACGTGCCATCCGAAACACAGTCATTGGTGTCCAAGATATACTTTGTTATTGGAAATTATCAGTTATACCGAAGATTTACCTACTTCTAGAGTGCCGGGGCTGCGGGTTGTTCGTAAGAGTTGCCGCGACCTCTATTAGGAACAAAGCAGTTTTATTTTCTGCGGAAAAAATATATGTATCTACTTCTAGAACAGTTACACTTTCTCTCTATATCATTTTAATTATTTATTTCGAATGAATGTACCTTCATTAGCGAGAATATTTAAACCTATGTTCTACTTAACTTATTATCCGTATAAAATACTACAAGTGTTCTTTAAAAATAAAATAAATGAGCGTATCTCTAAAAGTAAATCACAATTATCGTGTTTTCAAGCACATTTACATAGAATTAATTCCGAAAACTTTATCACAGCAAAGTAATGTGTCCCATCACAGTAGAAAACCGACTCTCACCTTGGCGCCCGTTATCTCGAGATCTGAAACAGAACAACACTATTAGACAATAGCTTATTAGCGGGGGAACCGAATAAATCGGCTAATCAGATGGAAATAAGAGAAATTACCGCGCAATTAAATGTGTGTGAACTTAATAAGATATATCTAACAGTGATACATTTCAAGGCAGCAAATGTTAATTGCTAGATTTGCATTCTGCGGTAGTTTACGGTTTTTGCACACTGGTCCGCGGTAACGCTACCCGGGTTTTGCGTACGCGCATGCGCAGTTATAATGAGTTGAACGAAATGGTAGCTGACTTGCTAATGTGCATTTTATTCGGTCAGTTTAATTTCGAGATCACACGGCGTCAGGATCAACTGAACCTAAACAAAGCGGTAAATCCCATAACGTGGCTTCAAAACTAATAATTGCGTGCGTTTAATAATTACAGCTTGATTACAATTATCTGCTTAATATCGTGTGTTCGGTATCGTTATTTTAATCGATCGTCGAGTTGTCTCGTCTTACCAGGTTTAATTAAGCAACATTGCTATGAAGATGTTGATAGCATCCATTTCATAATTACGCGCAAATTAAGCACGATGAATAATTTTATGTTGATTTCGAATAAAGTTTTCTGTATTTATACACAGATCTTGACACAAATTATTGCGATTCTGGGTCACATGCTTTAGTGTAGAAAATTCACGGCCAATAAAATTCATTGTAATCGTTCGCGCGATCGTGTGAGCCGGAACGATGTCACTGTTATCTATTCTGCACACGTGTTGCGCCAGACACCACGCATTATAATATTGATCAGAAAAAAAAACTGCTCATTAATATTGATTGGAGATAATTTCACCTTCGTGACTTTTCTATGATTTACGCCGTAATAATTCACAATATAAGTGACATTTTAATTGGCCTCACTTGTTTGTTCCGCAGCCTCGTCGTAACAGTAGGCGGGAACAGTCTCTCCCGACCCTCAACACTCAACTATTATGATTTATCGAGTTTCATCGACCAGAGTCGCAATAAACCTTCGAAATAGTGCCTCCAAGGGCTCGATAAATTACTCTAATAACATAATTCGGTCATTCATCTCGCATCCCAACTCACAGCCTATTAAATATTCATCTTTGACACTCAATAAAAAATGTAAGAGCCATTTTATGCACGTAGCATGTCGCAACTAAATTATAAAATTTTCAAGCTGTAAATTACATCTTGTTAAACAAAGAACCATTTTATGACTCCGAGATTATTAACAACAAATTATATTTATGTTAATTAGAACGTTTATTAATATAATTAATGTTTTAACAAGTCTAGATTTATTTATACCATCATAATAACCAAGATGAGGAAATTGCATGTTATGCTGGCGTCTCTATTATAAGTACCGGTAATAAATCTGTTACAAAAAACATAAGCAGCAATGTATAACGTACGGGGCCTAACACAACATGACCAAGTCATGCTGATCACGGCAGAAAAACTTCATTAAATTATTTCTATCTATCCATCTGCCGACGTTAGTGGTCGCGTGTGCAATCTGATATCAATGAGCAATGAAAACAGATCAATTAAATCCATGATAAATATTTATCAACAGTTTTTTAAACACGAGAATACATAATCGCTCGGACGTGATACATAAAGACGATCCATCACTGATGCAAAAAATATAAAATAATACGAATTCGGCCTTCGCTTTCGCCGAAAGCTACATAGTTAAATTGTATGTAAGTAGATCTGTTGAACAATACAAACTCTTTCTACAGGATGTGGCCGATGTGAAGCAATTAGAAAATATCATTAATCACCCGTCAGCTGTTTATTCACTCTAATATGGTGAAGTGAAGCCCATCCGATGTTCGTGATTCCGACATTATCGTGATCAATAAGCCCGTATTGTGTATTAAATAATACGCGTGCCAATCAATGACCACTCAATATTTGATCGATTACATCTCAATAAAAGACTAATAATTTCGTTTGGCGCCATCTTGCTAATAACGGATGGTTAATTTTAATAAAAAAATGTTGTGTAAGTACAGAACAAATCAAAAGGAAAACGATGTAATTAATGTCAAAATTCTTCATAATTATATTTTCTCTTTTTTGACTGAACAATAAATAAAAGGTAACACGAAAACGGCGCGTGAGTGACAGTTTGACTGAACATATCCGGTGGTGCCTTTGTCAGTAACATTTTGTGGTCAAAAAATCATTCTCATGTATGCTTAACAATGGTTATCCGTCAGCTTGAAGACTAAATTGACGATAAATGCAACGCCAAATTAGTGCTAATTCTCGTACTACAGCGCACGTTAACAATTTTGTATGTAAATTATCACTTATAATTATTTATGGTGAGAAACGTTAAATATAACGTACTTATTAATGGTAAAGGAGCATATAATTCAACCTTATTTTCACAATCCCAACCAAAAACACACAGCGAATTGTCTAGGCCGTATGTTTCCATGCTATCATTCGACACGGTTCTTTCGTGTCAATTAGCCCCTGTGTCAACCGTGCCATATTAATCAACCACACAATTCTTCTTAATCACTTACAAAACCAAACAGCTGTTAATTCAAACTACAATGTTTATAATCTTAAATAAATTCTTCTAGTTTTTATACCGTAAATATTTATAGGAGTTTTCTAGGAAATATTCTTAAATGCCATAACGAGATCAAGCTGTTTGCCTTTGTTTTACCTTACTGTTATGATTGATTACTCGCGGTCTATTCACTTAGTTTCAGGGTATTGTCGCTGCCGAGTTATTGGCTTCGGTGGCTAGTCACGATTATAGAGCCCGTTATTGTCAAGGTGCACGAAACATCTGTTGCTGGGGCGTCTATTAAAAATGCAGTGGCATGCACCAATTTTGCTTTGTAACTTTATTAATATCAATAGTACCTGTTTTACTAAAAACCCACTATGTTCCTTCTGGAGGTCCCTGTGTGCAGTACCTGTTTTACTTCGGCCTGTCATTTGCAAGTCAAAAGCCAGAAAGTTTGACAATCAGTCTTACGAAAGGGTTTCGGGTTGCAGGTAATTAAGCTTGTGTAGGTTAGATGAAGTAGACAGTCGCTCCATGAAACACTATTTCTCAGCTGCATTCGGTAAGACTGGAAACCGACCCTTACATAGTTGGAGAAAGGCTTGGCAGATAATGTTAACTAGCGGATTCACTCTGATTTGAAAATATTTCCTAGTTTAGGCACACAAAAAAAGGCTAACCTAACCATAATATAGAGTGCTACAGACTACATTCTGTGTGCTTTTTTTAATAGTATTACTTGCTACAATTTTTTTTAATAGTATTTTGCTAAATATTTTAATATAGTCTAAAAACTAAAATTTTATTCAAAAAAGGCCAAGTCTCTCAAATAAAGACATGACAACGAAACGTAAAATAATGCATCTCGTTCTGAATAATGAAAGAGAAAATGTGTAGATACGATAATGTAGCCGCAATCTACCGAATATTTTACACTAAAACGACTTTATGATTGATGTTAACAGTAAAATAATCTCTAGTGTGAAAACACTATTTTTTACTATTCCAACTTTTTACTATGTTTATATAAAAAAGCGAATTTCTTTATAATGAATGCACATTTTACTCGGAATTTTAGGTTTGAGTAACGAATTATGAACTTATTGTTATCACATTTAAGAACTATTTTTGATTAAAATTTGTTTTATAAATATGTATAATATTTCTTGGCAATTATTGTAATCGCTGGAGCGAATACTTAAGTCAGATATCTGTGGATTAGTGAACACCTTGGTTCCTTATTTGAATTTGACGCACAAATTACTTTCTGCACTGTTTCCTAAACATAATTAAAAATACATTTAAGAACTTAATTTGACGTAAAAGATTACAGTTAAAAGCCTTCGAAATAGACTTTTTACATTTATAATTGTTATCATTATTTTCGTTAATAGCTACATATATAATGGTTGTTAGAGATAAAATTTAAAAAATATACATATAACAGTTCTGATAAGTATATAATAGTAGTACCATTAAACTCTGCCAATTTTTCTATAGAGCAAAGACCTTCCGAATAGAGATAAAATCCAATGTTTCTTTGCGTACTAATCACCGTAATAAGCTTAATATCATACTTTTATACTAAAAAAATCTGCTATCTTAATTTAAAATCGCAACTTTTAAAGGAAAACTGCAAGGCCTTTTATTTGGGTTGGAAAAGTTAACGTATTTCTTATCAAAAATGCTTAGTATTTCTTTTATATATTACCCGATACCGTTAGAATCTAGAACCCTAATCAGTATCATATATAACAAGAAGTATCAGCTCAAAACCCTGAACCTATAATTTGAGGGCACCTTTATAGCTTAGTTATCATGAAAGTTAGTCGCCGTCAATATTTTATGAATAAATTAATAATATCGTTAAGCGTTTGTAATTAGACTTTATGTTTGATGGCGACGATAATTCTAGACGCACGATAAATGTAAATCGTATCGCAAACGTATCCGGTGAAGTGATTACGGATAGAAATCACGTGATCAATAAGTTTGAAAATAATTGTGATCATTAATATAGTATTTAACTCCTACGCCTGCGACTATTTCTCGAGTTTTCTTAGATCAAAATCGTAGCATAATTCCATAGATCAATGTCTTATAAAACTGTGGGTATATGTATAATCATGAACTAATTGATGAACAAGACCAGCATTTAGCGGTGCAGTGCAAACTGGATTTTATCTTTCAGTCTTATGCACTCATGTTTTCTATATCGTTGTTCCGTCTATTATAAACTTAGAAGGCAAGTCATGTATCCACAAGGCAATTAGTGTACGTTTTATAAGATTAACATTAAGCTAAAACGAGAGGAATAGGTAAATAAAAACTAAAAAATGACATTTCCATCAAGGAAATGCCATCTAAGTACTGCAATCAGCCCTTACAAGATACCAGCCTAAAAACTCTTTTATCGATCCAATTTAAACCAGCCAGTATTTTTTAAATTCATGTTCTAGAACACCAAGTTCAAATATTTTTAACCGCCAATTATATCTGCCATTGGCGTCGATGATGGGCTATGTGTAACAGCAATGGCGTTCGGAATGCAAACGGTAAATATCCCGCAGGATCAAATCGGCCGGGATGCCTGCGGCGACCGGCGTATGCGCAGACTCTAACGACGATCGTAATCGCCTGTATTACTTTTATGAGCTAAGATCGTTTGTTGGTTGAAAAGTATATTGAAGGTATGTTACGGTATATTTGTGAAATGTTTATGATGTGGAAGTAAGAAGTTGAATAGCTTAGTTAGAATTCAGCTGTGAACTTTACAAATGATTTCTAATAGCCCTTTATCTAATCTATTTTTGGGAGTCCCCTCATTGTGTGGTGTGGATGAGATATACTTAATTTTAATATATCCTACAACCACTTTTTTATACTTAATAAATAAAAAAATACTTAATTTTTGGTCAATAAAGGACAATGGGCAAAAATGTATGGAACGTGGTACCAGCTTCTATTCGTGGTGCACCAAGAAACATAGCTTCGAACTAGCAAATGCCCCGTTCATTCCTCGATGAAAATTTGCAGTTAAACACCGAGCTGACACTCCCATTCGTACACTGATCACCACTCAGCAGCCATAAATATGAAGATGCAACTCCTCGAGGCGTGAACACAGTGAATAGCTTTCAATGCGCTGCTCGCCGTAATTTGTTTGTTTCAAGGCTGCGTATGCGCTGACCGTGTAATCCTATGCAGGTAAGCCTGTCCGCACTTAATGTTACATGTTCGTATCACTTTTTTGTTGTAGGACTGTTATTTGTTTTTATTTTTTACTTATATGTGTTCTTTGTTGGTTTTAATAGATTTATTGATGTGGAATGTGAATTTGTCACTTCATAAGGCGTAGTTTTATGACGAGATTGTTTATCTGACTATAGGCACAATTTATGTAGTGTATTCTTTATAATATTCTATGCGTTGAAATTTTGTCTTGGGGTCATTTATGGACTTAGATATATTAAGAAAAGGTAATGAAAATGGTGGTCAATAACGTTGTAAAATAAAATATCGAACACAGTGGTAGATAAGTAAATATAGTCTCTTTTCAATCCACAGCATTAAAATATAGTTTTAAAATGTAGGCCTGACAATAATTTCTAGATAATAAAAAATACAGGTACAGACGCCCAGCACATCAAGTTACCCGAAACTGTCAAATTTTCCCAATCAACTTTGAACCGTATCCTTCAGCGATAAAGTAGAATTTTGACAAATTGTAGTAGCTTGATGTACTGGCGTCTGTAAAACAACACAAAGCGGATACTATTCTTCTATTTTCTATGTAAAACCACAACGCATGGGGTGAGGATTGAGCGGATTCCAAGCTTGGTTAGCGGTTATGAAACATGAATATATTTTATATTCGCACCGTAACTGGTATTGAAGCTATACTATAAGTATGAACTAAAGGAGCTCAATGCATACAAAGCACATAGAAAAAAATATATATAGAGGGTAACGTTTTAATAGGAAAGGTAGGTAACATACATTTTTTTATTACACAAGTCCAAAAAAAAATGCAAGCGCTTAGTGAAGTCCACGCGTGGTCAATGGGCAGGGCAAAGAATTTGTAATTCCATCCAAAGCACTAAAGCGGCTAGCGACAGCTGACAGCGACGCGGATGAATTTTTGATGCATTATTTTAATTTTCCTTTTTTATATTTGTAATGGTTATTTAAGTTTGCGACATGCATAGTTTAATAGTAGTAATAGTTTTATAGTAATAAAAGGATTGAGTTTTATTTCAAACTTAATCAATTAGGTCAATAATTGTATTTTTCTGCTAGAACCCCATAAAAGATAAAGGCAAGATTTATAACAATCATTATCTAGCTCATTTAAGTAACCGGCTTTATTTATTTTCTTTTTCAATTAAATTTGTACATCTATACGCAGGTACCTGTAAATGATACATCACCATCAACGTATAAACAGAAACGTATTCGATATAATTGCATCGATCGATGTTCATCGCACGTGTGTACTCAACTCGCGCCATTTTTTACGCGCCTTCGCGTCCATGACACTATTAGGGATGTAAGTGATTTAAAAAAGTAATATCGACACACAAGCACCGGGTGATTTGCGAAATGGCTGCTAATGACGCTTTTAAAGACATTATTCATATAAACGTAGCAAATAAACTAAAAACGCTGTTAATAAATCGAAAAACTTTATGGCATCGATGTGATTAATAGATAGTGTCGTCTTAATGTTTCATCATCGAAGTACAAGTAAGGTTATCTGAAGATACCTAATTCATTTAGTGAAGTTAAATAATTATTCTCACCAATCCAGTTTCTCCACACCTTTCCGGGATTCGAAGTCAATACTTCCAATCGATATCAGATCCAAGAAAGGACAGACATCTCTAATAAATTCAATTTTCTCAAGTTTTAATTGCAAACACGTTTCGTTCGCGACAACCCTACTAAAGACACGGAAGTGCGTTCCAAGTTTATCACCATTAGCGAGAATCCGGGAATTTATCGAATTCACGTAGCCTAGAGTGGGTACTAATGTGGCTTTGTTGATAGTTTAACATAAGTTTTATAGAAATGCTAAGGAATTATAGGAGGTTCTTAAAGACGGAGACGTAACTCTCATGCGAATGATTTACACATACATAAAACATTTGAATAAAGAGATGAAGTCTGCTCAGTGGTTTGATGGAGCGGTCCTCTGGTGAGCAAAGAAAAAGAGTCGAACACTTGTAAATCATCCTGATATGTTACTGAAAAGCATAAATGAGAAAAAGGTAACGAATGCAGTGACTAACGGTATTGTTTTGTGCCATATACTAAGGATTTCTTAGATAGAGGCTTAGATAAAAGCGGGACATATAAAAGGTTTTCTATGTGAAATAGCAATCTCATCATCATCATCCTCCTGTCCTTATCCCAAGTTTTATTTGGGGTCGGCGCAGCATGTTTTTGTCTTCCACGCTCTTCTATCTGCCGTCATCTCGCAAGTTACATTCATATTTCACAACTTGTGAAATAGCAATCTAGAGAACATAATATATTCTGGACATTTTGTCATTTTATTGACACACACCAACATTGAATTAGACAGTGACTGCGCATGGTTTACCTATTTAAGACTCCAAAGACACTAGGGCAGTAACGCGAAAAAATACACAAAAAGGATGGAGCTAGTATTTTCACATATCTACCTAAAACTAGCTTTTCCACTCTGTCTCATTGGAGCAGCGATGACTCAAACTCGTCACAATTTCATAACCTGTGCATATAATTACAGAACCCTCGGTTATTACATGTCACATTAGTGGTAAGTTCTTATAACCGAGTAAAACAAACCACAGCATGGTCATTAAACAGGAATGATGGCATTATTACTGGCTCTGCTTGATATGTTTTTGTTCCCTTTTTGTTAGTAGATATCTCTCGGGTTTCTCTAGGTGTGGCCTTCGGGACCGTTGGGTATGTATTAATTGAAGATAGCAAAACCTTTGGTATCAACGGTAGGCCCCATTCTTTGTGTAGCGTATAGAGTTGGCACTTAATCGTTCATCTAGTGTGTAATTTTTTTTCTACTATATAAATGTTATTCTAAAGTATTTCAGTTTGATAATACTATTATATAAAAAGTCGTTGTGGCCTAATGGTTAAAGAGATAACCTCTTAAGTATGAGGGCGTGGGTTTGATTCCAGGTCGGGCAAGTACCAATGCAACTTTTCTAAGTTTGTATGTATTTTCTAAGTATATCTTGGACACCAATGACTGTGTTTCGGACGGCACGTTAAACTGTAGGTCCCGGCTGTCATTGAACATCCTTAGCGGTCGTTACAGGTAGTCAGAAGCCAGCAAGTCTGACGCCAGTCTAACCAAGGGGTATTGGGTTGCCCGGGTAACTGGGTTGAGGAGGTCAGACAGGCAGTCGCTCCTTATAAAACACTGGTACTCAGCTAAATCCGGTTAGACTGGAAGCCGACCCCAACATGTTATTATACTATTCATTAAGAGCTCGTGAAGATTTCAGATGAAGTGTATTTATGTAGCCAGACGAAAAGTAAAATTTTACAGTCCTTAAAATTAAACAACACAGATCGTTTATGTCCCACATTATGACATTCAATCAATTATATAATAATTATATACCTAATTTAACACTTTTATTTTCATTCATAACATTCATAGACTAAATTGAAAACATCCACACTATACATGGGAACAAGCTTCGACAACGGTAAGAAGATTCTTGCGCACGCGTCGTCAGATAGTTGCGCGTGCGCTCACATAAATACATGATACAAATCGTTGTTAATCAATCACTAGAAGTCTACTAGATTTGTATGGATTTATGCAGGTATTTAATACAGCCTTCGTATATTTATAATATGTTTGAAACAAATACAATTGTTTTACTGTTATGATAAACTTTTATTGAACTTTTCAATGCGGGAACTTTTCAAGAATTTTTAATAAATTGAAATGACACTGGAAGAAATAAATTACTTTAATATTTCAATGGGGATAAAGAATGTTCGTAATCCGTAATTGACCAGTTTTTTATCGTCCAACTTCTGGACAAATGCCTTTTCACACATTTACGAAATAGAGGCTTCATATTTTTTTCAAGAAGTTTTCCAAACATCACAATTATATTCCGACGCCAGTAGGTCAACCTATCCGAAACTGTAAAATTTTACCAATCAAATATTAACGCGGTATTGCGATAAGGTTGAAAATCTATTCAACAAAGACAGACTGAGGCAGGTTGATTTTCTGGTGTCTGTAACTGTTTACATTTATTCGTTATAATCCTTTTTCGTTAATTATTGTTATATTTTCTACATGGATTCACTTGGCCGGTAATTACTAGCAACATCACAATTCGATGGCCCCACGGATTAACAAAACGAAGACGGATACCGTTTAAGCACTAGTACTCTACTTTTTTAATTTGACACAGAATTCGTATCGCATGCGCAGGCATTTGTCTAGACTTAATTCGACGAAGTTTGAGTAAAATTCCAGTCTATTCTACTACTAAAACGAATTTCAATATTTTACTGTGTAGTTATGTACTTAAATGTAAAGCTGTCTTCACAGTTTTATGCTTATAAGCGAGAGCCTTTTGTCCAAAAGTATTATATAAACCTATTGTATTATATATCCATAAAATATGACGTCACCTTATTGTGAAATTTAAAAATATTTATTATTAAATTAAGATTCAATCAGTACTAAAAAACACAGGCATTTACATAATTTCCATAAATACCTGCACAAGAAGTAAAACAACTTTAAACACAGAACAACAAGTTTACACGATCACACATACACATGTATACACACACACACACACACACACACTCAGACACATGTTTGTGCACAAATGTTTATTGTTTGATGTTTATTCATCGCAACTTGAAAGACTTAACGGTCCAACTTATGTTCCGCGATGACACAATGCTGTGTGCCTCAAGCGGCACTGGCATACGTAACTGAATTTTAACTATCATCCCACAATGGATGAATGGATGGCTTTTCTTTGGGAAACTGCTGTATTAAGCTTTGTTGGAGTCCACGGCTGAAGTCATGTAAAGTTCCTTTATAAATCGATTTCTTTGAACAATGAATATAATCGATTGTGTCTCGCATAGATTTCCGTTTCTTCATTTCTACTATACAGAGAGGGTTTCATTTGTAAGCTTGCAATAAAATTATTATTAGCAGGCAATCTCGATAGATTTATCGATTGTCGATAATTAATATTGTATAAATTATAGCTAGAGCATGGTTACATCATTATTAAAGAATATATATTTTTATACAGATTTTAGAATATAATTCCACAGTTTTTTTACTGCTTTTAAAAACCAGTAAGCAACATGAAAAATTTTGAAGGTTTCAAAAATATTATAGTTCTAAAAAGTCTTACAGTTCTGAAATGTTAATAGTAGGCTGAAACATTAATTATTATCTCACTTTCAAGTTATACACTTGCTCACTTTGTATTTTAATTGTTTTATATATTATTGTAGAGTGTAACTGTTTATTTTCCTAAATAAAAAAAAAATAGCTGATTCTGAATTAAAATCCTCGAACTAACCGTCGAAGATCTGCCTAACTTAACAAATATGTACATCGATACATGTTTTACTATTTATAACTAACATACAAGCTCCTTCTACACAATCTGTTTATTAAATAAGAACCAAAATAGTGAAATTTCACAAACATTTATCGCATTATTAAAGTCAGCACTCGATAATGGGTTGTAAACAACCTCAAATATATCGTAAACTTTCTAATCCAGCAATATCGTATAATCTAAATACATGTTGTATTTCCATGTAAATTCTTCAATAAGGCACATGAAACTTTCCACTATATTACTTGTTTTACATAAAACCTCCTTACAATAACATAAGCTTAAGAATTCAAGCACATACGATATGAATTTATTCACATCATCTGATTTTACTTTATAACAAAGTGGTACTGAATATTTTGCTGTTGAGACCATAACTGGCTTCAGTACTGTTACAAGGAGACGGTGGACAAACCGACAAGAGCGATTCCAAATATTACACAGTTCCGTAGGTATATATTTATTTTTTGGTGGAATGGAATGTAAATTTGTAACTGGCCGTCTTGTTACTGATTTATGGTGTTGTTAATAAATGTTGTCGATGAATTGAAATCATTTTATGAAAATAAAAATGTTTTTTTTTCGATCGAAAAAGGTTTAAGTGTTTAACCTATAAATCAAGATAAGCTTAAGTTATTGCACTTGAAAGAGAAAGATTTTTTTTAAGAAAAAATAATATCGACAATTCGCCTATTATTATTGTCTATTTTACTGTAGATGACCATTCGAATAATTTACATAGAAATAAAATAAATAATTATCTATTTAGAGTTTTATCGAGATTTCACAGAAGACAACAGAATTTTTTCGACCTTCTAAGTACTTTCAGTTTATTAGCAGCTAAATCCCAATACCAGACTAGTGAAGTCTTGAAGCAAACTTTCGCATTTTTTGTACCTATTCATTCATCTTCAAAAATCTCATTGTGTCACGACCACACATTTTAACAGCCGCCATTCAATATTAAAGTAAAAATGTATTTATGTAAGTAAGCAAACTAGTGCTTTCAATAACTAAGTAAAAATCTTTTTATTCAATAAAGAAAATCAATAACTTTTATTAGAAGACACGGCACTCTAAAAACAGTCTAAAAACCAGACTGGCAGACCGCTCGATTCGAAACACGAAAGTATCGATTGTCTAGTCTTTGACAAGCGACGCGATTGATTCCCGATATTCTGAAGAGGTTTAGTTTCCAAGCTGCATCCAATTCTAAGTTCCACTGATCCTATTTATAAGGAATTTCGAAAGTATATCTTATGTATGAGGTGTTTTCTTTACCTGATTGTGAAACTTATAGAAAAGTAAACCAATGTAGTTAAAGGTGCTATTGCAATTCGTTGTAATAATAGCCAGTGGTCGAGAACTCGATTTCTCCGCAAATAAACATCCCTATCGTTAACACGAATGAAATAAATCATGTCATTTTAAATTAAGAATGCATTGAACATTTGATTTGTTTCTTTTTTCAATCATTGCACAAAAAGCCGTAAAATACGGAAAAACAAAAAACGATCGTCACTACAACAAACGCTATAAAATGTCGATTAATTAAAGTAATCATGCTATCGAATCTCAAACATGAACAGTTTATTGGTACATCTCTATTAGCATGATCGATAGTTTTTGTTGCGACTTCGTGTCAAACGATTATTCCTTACACGGCACCGCATATATTTGCATGTCGATAATAATATATTCCGAATAATGTCCGACATAAGTGTTGTTGTGTGGCTGTTAATATATTTCGAGTAATATCGCAACGACATTGTAGTGACAGTGGGAAAAATCATCTGTGAAGACTTTAAAAAGAAAAATACAAAAATTAATAATAAATATAATGATCTTTTCCCGATATTGGTGGTCATCTATTTTAATTATATTTTTATGTCTATATAAAAATTACGTAAATTAAGAAATGTTTAATTAGATATGTAGCTATTTGTTGACGATACCTACATATATACATATTTTTGCAAAATACAAACTACTTCAAATCTACATATTTATTTATTTATTTGGGTCTACTAACAGCTTCTGTGTATAAAGAGTTATGTAGTATGTTTTTAATGTGTCTTAATCTAACACAGATGCCAATTACTAGGTATTGAAATTGCTAGGTAGTGAATTATACCAGTATTTCCCAAATACACTTAAGATTTGAAAGGAAACCGCCAATAAAATAGGCTAACTAAATAATTCTAGGTGCACAATCACTTAACTGTAAATTATGTATCAATTGCTTAACGCCGCGGGAGTCAGACCTAGAATCCAATATATTGCTAATAATGTACCGGAATATTGTACTTAACAACTACCAACTGCTTACTTCTAAGGTGAAATAACTATACGCATTACATATAAACCACAATCTACATGGAACTGTCAAATTTTCCCAATCAAGTTTAAACCATATGCGTCAGTATTAAGTTGAAAATCTAATTAAAGAAATTCGACAGATTGTATTAGCTTTGACGACGATTTCACACGATGTTTATACAAATTTTATTTATAAAAAAATATACAGTAGATAATTATTGTCAATAGGATCAAGTTGTTTTATGTAGGTACCTATATTTTCATAAATCAGACACGTTTTTTATCCACAAGTAAAAAAACAAAGCTTTAAAATGTTTTGTTTGTACAAACATATTTATGTAGGTGAAGCACAGTGCTTCTAACGGATTAGACTTGAAAATTAATCAATGCTACTTTCTGTACATCAAGATACCCAAAACTCTCAAATTTTCCCAATCAACTTTGAACCATAATCCTTCGGCGATAAAGTTGAAAATCTATTAAGGAAATTTGACAGGCTGTAGTAGTGCATTGATGTGCTGTCGACTGTACCTAATAAGTCCAAAAGACGAGTAAAAACAGCACTTGACAAACAAACAGTTTTTTACACCACACATTACGGTACAATGACAAAAAAAAACATTTGTTTTAAAGTAGTTTAAAATCTTCGAATTAAGTGTATAGCAAACACTTGCTTATTATGTTTGCATGTATACAAACAAATTATATGTACTAAAATAAAACGCGAAGGACTCTTGAGCTGCAAATTGCTTTTAAAGAGACTCTTGACAACTCAAATAAGCTTCACCGTTAGTCTTGCAAAAAACTTTAATCCAAATATTAAAATGTCTCAATGTTTAGTTTAATTCGAATTCTCTAAGTATTTGCAATATTTTAATAGAGCTATAATAATTGTGATTATTTATTATTATCGTTTACATATTTAACTATTTATTAATATTACAAAAAAAATACATTCTTATACTTATTAACGAAGTTATGAAAGGTAAAATATAATACTATGATACCTATAAGGACTAAAAGGTGTCGAAAAAAATATCCCCATTGCTGCCACCTGGGAGCATGCCCAAGCGGCTGGCAGCATTGCCCAACAATCATTATTAAATACTTAATTATACTGTCTCCTGACATTCAGGCTAACTACCTAGTTCGGGAGGCAGGATTTTCATACAGATTGTTAAGAAAATTTGCAAATAAATGAATTTTACTTATTTATTAAAAAAGATGACCAACATTTAAAACTTACCAAAACATTGTACAGCTATGTAGCTTAAATAATTTATAGATGACATATTTTCTAAAGATAACATAATATTAAATAATTGAATTTTCCAACTATGTTCTTCACTGAACAAGTAATTTCGCAACTCTGTAAGACTTCCTGCATTGCTTGTCTCACAAGACCATAAAAGCTTCACGTAATTTGTAAATGAAAACTGGAAAGTATGAATATGGCAACACTGCGGCGATTAGGTATTTAATTTTATGATAATCGTGACTTTAACGTGATTTTGATGACGAGATAACGAATACTATCACTTGGTTCTTGTGGTAAATAACTAGTTTTCGCTTTAATTGCTGAAGATCATATTACGTCTATCTATTTGAACGACAAATGGGGAATTAGTACCGTTATCAGTATAGGAACACAATTAAATCATTGTCACAAACTATACATAAACGATTAATTGAATTAAGAATCTCCGTGCAGACGGTTAAAAAACTAGAAGAGTTTTACCTACTTAGTTTATTAAAATAAATGGCAAATATTTGCATATGCAGTTTTAAGAATAAAAATATATTTATCGTTAAAAATCCGACCAGAAAAATCGCCCACATTTTATAAAAAAAAAAAAACTAAAATACTCAATTGGGTTCACCAAGACATGTAAACCGCCAGTGTTGCCAGATCACACGGAATAATATAACATGCAAAACAGCACTAAGTACCCATAATTATATGCATCCAGATCATAGATTCTGCACTCCCGCCTTCAGCGCTTACGTGCAAATCTTGACAATGAAAGAATTTGCATGAAGTGAGAATTGGAAATTCTGACGAGCTCTTTAATGTGATCGAGTAGACTTTTTACTGGCTCATATGTAAAGTAGGCGCCTCACTGGCACGATAGATTACCGCTCTGTTTATGTATTGATGGAATATAATTAAAGAGAAAAAAAGTGCAGTTGTGTGCTAAATAAAAAGTGCGAAGTGTTTGCCTTCCTGTATTTTTGCCACATTTTGTGTGATGCGTGAGTACATTATGTGTGAGTGATATTTTTTATTAACAGTCGGTTATAACGCACATGACTTATAGTTTTCTATCGTGTATTAGCTTCGGTTGGAAAACCACTGCAACTGTATTTATTTGATCCAGATTATAGGTATTCCTGCCGATACAGGAGGAGCCCCTTAGGGCCAAGGTCTGCTGGAGCTATGTGGGTTGTTCGCAAGAGTTACCGTGGCCCTGACATACAGGGACCTCCAGAAGGAACAAAAGTGAGTTGTAGTCAGTAAAAAGTCTGAAACTCCCTCCAGCTGTACCCACAGCAGGAGAGGATATCTATTTTGATTTCCCACTCAAAAATGGTTACAGGTATTTCTCTCTCTTAAGAAACGGACAAATACCTTTCCAACATATACTTGTACTAAGATAAATTCAAATAATTCATTACAGTACGGTCCCATACTTAAGAATACCGTTTCTGCAGGACGCAATGAGGCTATTGAATTCAAAATCATTTGAGAGCTTACCTCCTTCGAGAAAACGGGAACGATTAAGCTAACAAGTGAAGGTAGACTATACAAAACTCTAAATTGACGTTAATAGACGTCTAACATCTCAGTTTAACCCGCGATATTATTCTAGTCGCGATCGTGAACTCTAAAAGGACTGGGCGAAAATTGAATAAGAAAATCGTACTGTGGTGAAAATCTTTCTTGACCTTCTTATCAATTAAATTATCAGTGTCCATTTTTGTTCTCAATTTTACATTTTAGAAAACATATTCTAGAACGTTCTTGAACACAAATACCGAGGACAAATAATGTTTTAAACGCTTTTAAAAAACATTTTCAAAAAAAAAAAACTGGTAGACTATCTAATGCTGCCTTACATTTAGGTATTACAACAAACTCACACGTAAACTTTTACTAATAATTATCATTCTCCATATTTTGGTGGTATTTTGCAACTAAATTTTAAGTATCAAATGTCTATCAAATTAATAAAAAATATTTGTAGTCAAGGAGTCGAATACCAATAAAGTTAACACAAGCTAAGCCGCTGGCTACCGGCCAGTTACACATTCATTCATAAAGTCTCCAGCACATTGCAGCCGCAAAATATATTACCTCTTTTTACTAACACTACTTAATAATATGTACGTAACATATGTTAAAAGTGTCAAACGTTTAGGATTACCGCTAATATATGGCATTACAACGTGTTAATACGTGGCAAGTTAATGACGCACCCTGTAGCCTGTTCCTTGTTTCCGTCCTATCATCGTAAAAATATGTACATTTACTCCCATATATTTAGGGTTGGTTGTACACTACCTTGGTAATTGTAAGTTAGAAAACTGTGGTTAGATCTCTATGAAAAACTCCATACAAGCCACATTTGGTATTAGATGATATAGGTAAGTAGCCCTAAGCTAAATTTAAAACTATTTTCTGCTCAATTATATATTTAAAAATGATAGGTTTTAAGCGTTCAGTATTCTTTACCGTCGGTAAAACTAATAATGTTATTTTTTGTTATAATAGCAGAAAATTGCTAAGTGTAAAGTGTTTGATCTGTAATGGCACGGTTTCAGTAGCTATGGACGGTCACGGTAAATTGCAGGTTTTATTCCGATATACGACAAAAAGTATATACTGACGTACGAGTGCGATTATTTTGGTCTTAAACATATAATGGCGTCCAAGGAGATCAGCCAGCTACGCAGGACATACATATTATAGTGTATAAACATTTGCATAGACATATTACAGTATTCCCTCACTCCACAGTCAGAAGGAAGTACAGTAGTATAGTACAGGCGCCAGCACATTAAGCTACTCCTATCTGTCAAATTTCCCTAATAGATTTTCAACTTTATCGCTGAAGCATATGGTTCAAAGTTGACAGTTTCGGGAAGCTGCATGTGCTGACGTCTGTACAAAATGACAATGATCGTCAGGTACTTGCGCTCAAGTTCAAATAAAGCAATAATAACAAATCGTGTCTCTAACTGTTATGAAAAATCGATTTCCTATAAAGATTAGCTGGCAACAAATCCATATAAAATTATGGTACACTTAGATATTGAATTAAACACTGTTAATTGCTATTAACGAGTACACGGCTCATTAAATTTCTCTCCACCTAAGGCACCGACATTACGGACATATAAACAAACATTTATATATGAACAATATTTCTTAACTAGTGCATCTAGTGATCTAACGTGTACTGAGATAAATGACACTTGAGTCTGCGCGAGCGCAATGAACACCATTTAATTGTTATTGGATTCTGCTTCCTTATCGAGAGCTTTCGTTACACTTGCTGTTTCTTAAGGTACTTGATCCAGTGAAGGCGTTGCGACTAAATATATTAGAGTCATAAATGTTGGGAGCACCTGATTTATTTGTATAGTGGAGCTTCCTTATAAAGTATTCAACGCATACTGTTGATATATCACTTTCTTGGCCTTAGACGAGTGGACCTTCTGATGAACTATTTACACTTATTACAAACTTAAACTTACATTTTGTGAAATTCGTTTTGTAATCTTTACATGTCTATTAATTATAAAGTTTGTATATTTTTATGGATGAATATTTAATAAAATTTTAATGATGAAACAAAATAAAATTGTTGGGACTTAAATAATTTAAATTGTTCAAAACAATAATTCGTTGCGGTTCACATTTAAATGAGGTGTTATACCAAAATCACTCTTCATGAAACTCCTTGGTTATAAATTTATTCTTAAAAATAATAAGTACGTAAATACATACGAAGAACATAATATTTTCAACATTACAGAACTTTAGTACTTTGTCTCGCTAAGCACTAAACTTTAAGGCAATATATTTAACTCAAAGTCTTGAAAGGTCATGAACAGCACACAGATAGCCATGTCTATAGTGTCTGATTAATTGAATTAGCTGATAAAGTACTGCAGTTACTTGTCTACACTAACTTATAGTGTAATCAGGTACTATTTCGTGAACACATGTGATAAGGCGATAAACAACGCACAAGGCTTGCAATAAGCGAAAACATTTTTTTTTCAAAATTAGCCTTCCTTTGTTTGTATATTTAGTTTATTTATTTGTATTAGCTGTATTTTTTCTTAAAACTATAAACTATGAGAAGAATTTATGAATCGTCTTCTAACTAGAGTGGATAAACTAAATCTGTAAGATATATGACTGTATTTTTAATTGATATTTTAAAAATCTTCAAATCCAAATATAAGTAGCATGTTGATAAAATCTTCGTAAGAGTTGGTCGATAAACAAAGGACGATAGACTTAAAACGTATGAAAAAAAAATATTTCGGCGCACGCGTAGGTCCTTAATAAAGAGGTATAAACATAAAATTAATATAAGCCACATAATTTCGCAATATTAAACCTCTTCACGTAGGGTGCCCATTCTTCATAATCAGGACAAAAATCAGTACTTTTGTTCTAAAATAACAATGTTCTATATTAATTTACAAAGAAGTGGAGGAGCTCGTATCTAAGTGAGGAATTTGGAGCGAGGTTACAGCGGCATGGGTCGATCGATAATCGCATAGACTGGAAGCTGATCTCAACATAGTTGGGAAAAGGCTAGGCAGATGATGATCAATTTAAATGAAATATTTCTATTTTGAAGGAAATTTTGAGAAAATGATCTTAGAATTAACATTCTTTGTGATCAAGGTTTTTAATTATATGCAGAACATTTTGCAATGACAAAGATTGGGTGGTACACCTCAAACTCTGATATATCCAACGAAATCCGTACGAATGGTCACCGTTATCGCAGTATTTCATGGTTAAGCCTTGTTTGTACTGGCCAGCGGCCAATTACCGTATTTTTTGTATTAAGGCTTCACAAAATCGTTTATTTACATTTTATGAAAATAGACTCGTTAAATGAAGGTGCTTAAGGTTCATAATTTAAAATTAATAATGTTCATATAACAGGTTTATGGGAATCCAATAAGCTGTAGCGAAATATTTGCACGTCAAGAATTTAAGACGTCCAATATAGACTGCAATGTAATAATGGCTGATGAATTTTTCTTTGAAATATTTCGTTGACATTGTAATTAACTTGTTAATTCTGAGAATAAATTTAATTTCGATCAGTAAATTGGTGACCTACTATTATGAACATATATAGGGTGTAACAAAACTAGTGCACCATATTTTTACACGTCATCTAGTACATGCTACTGATCATGTTTACCACAAAAAAAGTTGAATAACCTAGTCAACGATCGAGCGCTTTCATAGAGACCGACGTTATGCATACAATTTGGCGACTGTTAATGATAAATTTAATAAAATATGTTGTTTTCATGACTTTTTGGTTTTGTACTAAACATGATCCTTAGCATGTTCTAGATGACCTGTAAAAATATGGTGCACTAGTTTTTATGCCCTATATATACGTCCAAACTTAAATAAACATTTGGAAAAAATATGGCAACAAAAAGCAACTTTATTTTTTAAAGAACTCCTCTTAAAAGTTAGTTAAATAGTAGTTTTGACTTATATTTTTACCGAATACAAGTAGTAATTTCTAAGTATTTCTAACTAAAATCAATACTCAAGATAAATCAAACAAAACGCTTCAACCACCACAGACTGATTGTAGATAATGACAGCAATCAATGAAACAATTTGCTGTTTTTCCCAAGTATTAAAAATGCCGCTTATGGATTTTATGATTGCAAATGTGGCTTCTAATTAGACAATAATAATCACAGCCGTCTTTATTAGTCATTTTACTAAATAACTAAGGCCTTAATAATCAAACTGATGTGAATATATGCCTCATAATTTTTACTGTAAAATGCACTACTGGAGCATACTTTTATTTCTTAAAAAAGACAACAAACACAATTATACTTAGTTGATTTTTTTTATAATTTCTTTTTTAACCACGTAAAACCATATTAAAAACATGCTTTTTAAGTTTTTTTTTTATTACCTACTGTTATTAAAATTATACTAAGGGCAGCAGTAGAAAATAAATGTCACGAAACTTTTATTTTATGTTTTTAAAGGAAAAAGGATGACCATGAGATATTTATAGTTTTGAAACAGGATAAGAGAATGGTACCTTAAAGAATCAGAATACTTTTTTTTCCAATGAATTATTAGTAAACTCTTATCGGTACCTTATATAGGGTGAACGAGAGCGCGCGGTAACATTTATTTTATTTCAATTATAAAATACTTTATCAAGATTACTTTTTAAATATATATATAGAGCTGGTTAATGCGGACTTGACATTTAACTTGGGAACTCGTAGGATTGTAGAACCATTAAATTTAAAACTACAAATGTAATTACTTATCCTTACTAGGGGTGAAACAAAATATTTTGATCACAAAAAAGTAGGTTACTTTTAGTACTTTAAATTAACAGAACTTGTTAACATAAAACAACAGTCCATGATTGAGAAAACTACTTAAAAAAAAAGTATTTACATGCATATGCAAAACAATTGCCGACCGCCTTATTTATCTTTGTAAAACATGTATGGGAACTAAGTAAGAAACCAGCACACGTACTGAATTAAATAAAAATATCGGTTAAGAGGTGTCCCAAATGATGGAAGGTGAGCTCGAAGGAAACCTTGAAAAGAATGTCGGGCCACAACATTGTCGGCTCCGCACAAATGTACCAACACGGTGTAAATTGTCACTGTTCTTTTTTTAAATTCTACCAGGCACTTAATAAAACAGTCTTGTATTATAGATTTTATTATCATTCAGACGCCTAGACGTCATTATGTTAATTTTATAGCGAAATTTAGGTAGTCCTGCTATTTGTATATGGCACGTAAGATAAAAAATATTCATTAAATTCAGTCGTGCAGTATTTTTATTCGTCGTGCACTTAAGCTGTTTTTTACGACGCGGAATGGCCCAGATCTCATTTGCTATGCACTAATCTGCATTGCCGTAGTATTGTTTCGCTTACTTCATTGCCTGTCTAGTTTGGAGGAAACAGTTAGGCGTCTTACGACCCTGGTCACGTGTCTTTCGTATGTTTTAATTTTCAGTTCACACGCCAACCGTGGTCTTTCAGACTAGTGGTACATTAATATTAATACCGTGGTGTTGTGTATATTGCCCATATAGGCGTAACAGTATCATGATTCTTATAAGACCAGCGTCATCGTTTCCTTGCACTCGTAACGAGATGGTGACCATGAATTCTAAGTACGTTGCACGAAGGGACGCAATAGGACTTGATAAGCGACGGAAGTATCAAGATAATCTGGATACATACGTTTTGATGTCTACTTTGATCTTCGTGTTGAATTGCAAACAGCTTTATGAGTTATACTGTTTTGCTAAGCGAATATGACGTAGGAACAAGACGTAAGTATATTCTGTATGTTATTATATTACATAATACTGTCAGAAAGTTATCTCCCTATCCATATAGAAAATGAAGAGCGTTTTCAACATAATTATCAAGCAAAAATCTTGAAAATTTTATTCCATCTCTCAAAGGGAAGATATATTCAAAAAATATTCAATAAAAAAAATCTGGAGAAACCTGAAGCGGGAAACTCCAAATAAATTAGAACATGCAAGGAAAAAAAAACTGTAGCAATCTATCATTGGGGACCGGAGTATAATCAATAATCAATTTGTATTAATAACTGCAACATACACACATAACTATAATAATGATCTTTCAACATTCACCTCACTCACGAATTAAACAAAAGAACTTCCATTATGCGCACCCGCCATTCGGCATAATAAAATAAGCGGAAATACATTACAATACACTACATACCTACATAAAACTTATCAGATTGTTTTTCGTCTAATTAATTTTAATTCGTTACAAAAAAAACTACCATCCGCGTAATTTTCTATGAAAACTGTATGCATAAAAATACATAAGTTGTACTTTCTATAGAACCATGAATATATGCATAAACTATTCAATTATGTTCATTAAAGTCTTATTAAAGGCTAACATCAATTTTTCTTGGCGCTACTGTCGGCTAATGGCGCCACGGCACTGAATATTAAGGTTGTGAACCACTGACAGTTTGCGATTTGTTTCATTTATCGCATGCATACGTGTAGGTGCGTCTATGCGTCTACCCGCCATAAATTATTTTGTTTATTTTCTCTTCTAAACAGTATTCTGAGTATACAGCAGTTTTCCTAAAAATGGTACAGTTTAAATATCTAACGAAAATTGATTTACATAATAGGTAATCTCAAATTTCTTGATTTACATAGAAATTTATCTACATATAATAGTATTTTTTACTATTTCAAATACTAGGATAAATCTAAAACTTATTAGAAATCTGATACATAGATACCTATATTTTATTTGTGATAGGTACATCGGTTGGTCATATTTGAGTTTAAAGTGCGCTATGATCATCCTATTAAGCATAAAAATATAAGGACATACGTGGTTACAATTTTAACACAATTACAAAATATCGTATCATTGAATCCGGGCAAAAAAAAAAATACCTTCATTACAAAAAAAAATGCAACAAAATCGCCCATTAAAATCATCGCTCCGACTGTACCACAGGGCTTACACCCACAAATGTAATTAAAGACTATTAAATAGACAGGTCTTAAACATGTAATTATTTACAGCATTTTTTAAAAGAATTATGCTCTACGTTTTGTTAATCTATTTAAATTATCCGTTCACAATTATACGTCTGATGGTGGTAAAAAAACTCGTGGCTTTAAGCGTATAATAAGTATTCTAATACATTCTATCGGCGGTGTAAATAATCGGCACGTTGGACGTATTCAATTGTAGGTTAATAGTAAAACGTTTACACGGCATAAAATCGATAATGGGGGAATCTGGTTTGTTTCTCACAGCTATTTTTACGATTTATAATTATGGCTACCTCGATTTATGAGCAAAGGAATTATTGCAGTTGTCATAATTTAAGACCGATTGTCAGCCATGCCGTCTATTCTCTATAAGGAAATCAAACAGCTGCCCAGGTCAGATTATAGTGCACAAGCATTTGCACTAAACAGATACACTCTCTATTCCCTCACTCTCTTAGTACAATGGGTCGGCTATTAGCGGAGAGAGATCAAGCGCAGGATCGATATTTACGGGTTCTTTGATGCACGGGTCCCAGACTTCCAAACTCTGGGCTGCTTTCATGAAAGATTCTTTATTAATTTCGGACCGACTTAGAAGTCGAACCCAAGACCCCGTGCTCAGCCATCGCGGCATGCGACTACTTGACTAAAGAGCCATTATTTACCTAATATTCGTTTAATTATAAAATAATATGTCTAATCCTTCTTTCTATAATCACGTCACAACATTGTTCAATGTTAACAATTTCTATACAAATTAAAAACCACTCCCCATAGAGCCTCGCTATACAAAATCAATGATACCACTGACATACAAACGTAGATATATATTTACTGTGCAAACACATATGGTTCATAATTGTATAGGAGATCACATGTGCGTAATATGAACAAACATCAAACGAAGAGAGAGCCGAAAGTATATTATTGATTTTTTCGCGTATTGAGGAGCTAAATGCATAATTAAGGAGAGGTTTCACTAGGTACACAAAGAGAAATAAAGCTTCCGAGAATAATCTTAATATATGTATGTACCTACATGCGCGATGGACTTACTACTACCGTTTTTGATCAAACTGCACACTACATACATATGTGGAGTTTGATGCAACTTGATATAGGAAAGCTTACATATTAATTTATAGTCGCAACAAAAATCTCAGTCAGGTCTACTAGTTATTTTTTTCCATTCCATGGTATGGAATGCCTTCCAATCTCATATATATTATTTAATCTCTCTATAAGAATCCATATCTTGAATTGGAGACGCTAGTGTATTAAAGCAACAGTCGCACGCGTCGATCATAAGGTTAAAAGACGCTAGACGCGATCGGTGCGTGAATTGTTGCTAACTCCTATTTTAGAACAATCTGGAAGATTATAAATTACCGTATAAGTAACGTAGGTAGCTATTAAACAATTCAAATGAAGAGATTGTGACTCAAAGGTATTTGTCGTAAAAATGTTAGGCAACATGAGTCCTTGCGCATCATGTATTCAACTCGTGTAATGAAAACGCACTCTAATGAGATAATTAGACAAAGTGCCGATTCGCAAGGCAAATGACACTACTTTCACCGGCTCAGCCTTTATTTACTTTAATATGCAATCGGTAGTTCGCAAAACTATTGTAGATTTATCTGAAACATTTGTTATTAAGTAGGTACTACTTAAATAGAGTACCTACGTGCCTAAACTAATTTGTTTGGGTGGACATCAGTAGAGTATAGAAATGCCAAAGCTAAGCTAAGCTGTATGCTTAAGTAAACCATTTAATTGTTAAAAGTTTTACACGAGTAAGACTTCTCTCTTTAAAATAAACTGTAAGGCTGTCTATACCCAAAAAGTCACATAAAATAATTATCGGAAAAATACTATCTAAACTATAAATAATAACATCCATGTACTATGCATGCTATAATATTATAAAAGTGTTGAGTTTGTTAGCTTGAACGCACTAATCTCGGGACCAACTAAACCGATTTGGAAAAATATTTCAAATTTTAGATATTTATCCGAATGCGTCTACTTTATGTCCGAATGCGCGAAGTAGTTCCTACGTGAAGTGGGAGAAACCGCTGGCAGAAGCTTAATAAGTTTCGTAAATCTGTACATCATACTTATAAGGCTATCAGTGCCTATTAAAAGTTTTAATTCGCCGCCTTCAACCAAACCATCATGTTCCCAAAAATATTATCTTTCATTGCGCTCCTAATGAGAATATTCTAATGACTTCTAACAACCTTATCTAACATAACGATCCGTGTTCAACTCTGTCTAAATATTATTCCGTGAAAATAAGGCATACGGATAAAATAAGACTTTTTGCATATATTATAACTAAGTCATTACTGTCACATAAAAACATGATTACGAGAAGCGAAAGTAAAATAATTCAAAGTTCAGTTTCGACAAAAATCCTCACACATAATGACTTAATTCCGAACACAGAGGTCAACGGTCAGAAAACACAAGACAATTTGGATATCATTACAAAACATAAGCATCAAATCCAGCGAAAGTGTCGAGCCCTAAAGTACCAACTTAAACAAAAAACTCATCTCTCCATCACAATAGAGGTGAGCTAATGCACTCAATTCTAATCGAGTACAGTAAAGTTCGCGTGTTCGAATGAACTCGTTAACCAATTTCGGCCAATCATGATTACGAAGAGCGCAGACTGAATATAGACGAGCACTTTTTATCTAACTAACGCACCCACTTTCGTACGAATGCGTGCGAACTGTATCGCGAGCCTGTATGACCAAGCAATGACAGAAGCCACTGGCTAGAGATAATTCGAATTTAATTTCAAATTTAAATACTATATTCTAAATTTGACAAGCTAATTTGTATTGTCCTCAAATATCAATAAAGTCGTCAATTTAAATGATTGTGAATCAAATTCGAAAATGACTCACATCAACATTTCATTTAGGTACAATAGCTGTTTCGTGCTTGGCTCACAAGTTCGTTTCCGACAAATTAGTATCAATTTACTTTCCATTTTCATTTTGATATTAACGGAAATACAATTTTTAGATCCAATTGAACGGATACTTTGATTTAACAGTTGAACGAATTTATCCAGCCGACTGTTCCCACGTCTTGTCAAATTACGGCGTATTAATTAAAAACTCTCACTGTCAAAACATTGATTATTTCAGTTACGAAACGATTATCGTGTATTGATTTCTTTATACAGCTTTATACGAAACGTTTTATGATGATAGATGATACCCCTGTCAAATTGCATGAGTGCATTTTTTTGCCGTTGCAGCTTTTATGTTCACGCTTTCTGGTGCAAAAATCTGTTGATGCCGACAAAGCGGAAGTCACGTCTTCGGCTCGGACAACTTTCACGCCTTGTTTTATTTTTACACAACTCCCTAATTTCATCACGTGTAGGAGATAAAGATGAGTTTTATTAGTGCCTGAATTTAGAAATAAATTGTCCGAGTGAGATGGGAACTTTTTGTGAATGCTACTTGCGATGCTTCGGATATAACAGTGCAGATAAAACGAAAAAAGACATCGTTCGTTGGTTCAGGTGCATTTTCGTTCCGCTGCTATAATTTTACAGTAAGGTTCACCGTCTAATAATTTGATTGATTGAAATCAGTTTCACTTGTTTCTACAAGAGAAACGTTAAGTATAAAAAAATACGTGCAGACAAATGGAGAGAAGGAATTGAATTATCTAGATGATTATTATTATTAGAAATGTTGGAATTCGTCAAGCTGCATCGCTCTTAAAAAACAGACGTCGTTATTATATCCGGACATACAAACATACTATATTGTGATTTGTGATTTAAAAAAGAAAATATAATTATGAGGTTTACATTTTATATTCTTTCTATATCGTGTGTATATTTATAATGCTAATTCATTTCAAATTGTTATTCTAACACAATATACTGCAACACACAGATTACTATAATACGCGTACAATCATATCGGTCTCCGATTTCACGGTTCTCAACAATGACTTACATTATTACTTTACACATGAGGTACATTATTCTGAACTGAATTTGTGATTAAAGGAAGCGTCGTATTTCTGCCCTTTCCAGCAAAAATAACTGAGCACTAAAAGGATAATGGTGAAGTAATAATTTGCCATCCAGCATTCATACACATGTTCAGAATAATTTGCGCGTTTAAATTCCCGAGCTATGCGAGTGGGACTAAATTTAATAGCAGCTGTTTAAGGCCACTCAGCATCCATTAGGTGGGTTCGTGACGCCGCTGTCCCGGTGTCTCAGGTCTTATGTGCACCTACCAATGTTAGTACCGTTGCGTGTCCAAATGATCCAGAGCTAGATCGCCACCGCTGGTAATTAAACTAGCGAAGGAAATGCACATAAAAATATACATATAGTATATTTTTTTTATGTTTCTAAGTAGTGTAATTTTCTTTGTAATTGTGTCATATCAAGTTTTCTACATACTCGTTGCCGTGTGAACAAGTATATGTTTGAACACCGATGTTTCGTCTCGTGTATTAGCGAAGAAAAATAGACGTGCGATGTTATTTTAAATGAGTAATGAAGTGACACGACAGGATGTGGTGCGAGATCAAATGCAGGGCCTACTGTTAAGTGTTTGAGTGTATTTATTGAGAGTCAAGAAAACTTATATTTTAAGGTAACATTTGACGTTGACGAGTAGTAATTTCGAGGTTAAATTTATACTGAAGGGCTACTTGTCTTCAAACAAAACTTAGTGCAAATGTTAAGCCAATCTTATTAGCTACAAGACATTGAGTACCATCCATTCAACGCACTTATACCTCCCCGTAGTGTCTGCGACTGTGAGGTGGTTAGTAGCTAATTCTGTCTTGACAGTATCGATTTTCCAGCTCTGACTTGTCTATTTTTATGATACTTTAGTCGCTTCGACTGTAAGTGCACTATAAAAACTCTGCAGGATTCCTCCATTCTTGCCAAACAAGTTGCAAGGACGTCATGTCGTCATGTGCAGACCGTAATTGTACTATGAAGTTTCAATATCCACATCGACCAATTCATTATACGGTTGTAACGCATACTTTAATATAAACGTCTTATTGATTAATCGTACAACATTATCGGCGCCGACCGCTCGCTCACAACATACAACCAACCAATTTATCTCCTCAGCTACTAACATTTGCATATCAGTCTATTCAACTCGATTAACGTCGCCGTGTGAAGCCCTCAATTAATTTACGATTGATCTGATCAAATTGAATTACGTTCGCGTGATAAGGCAAATAATCAGTACAATATAGTTCACCAAATCATCACTTTCTACGTTCGCAGTTAGCACCCACAAACGGCGGACACTTTCACGGAAACGCGCGCAAAACGATTTCTTAATCGATTATCGTCAAAACGGTAACGTCTATGAACGTAGAATAATTGATTCGATTTTATTATTTGTTACTTAGCATAGAATTCGCTGTAATTGGGTCTGTTTTTTACAATACATTGTTATAAATTTATGATATTATTATTCACAGCTTTTTAATAGCTTTTAATTTATCGACGTTCGAAGTTTTATGGTTTTAGATGTCTAAGGTATGTCATTAAAATTGCACGGCGCGTTATTCAGATACTTATCTTATAAAGCTAGGATAAGAAGCTGCAATGAATGTTTAGCATAATGAAGGCATGCATATTATTAGTTCGAGTTAATGATGGGTACATTTTATTTAACTTATTTTTGGACGTGACTTCATTAAGTAAATTATTTCACGTGCAAGCGTTCCTAATTTTGTTCGGTAATTATTTAAAAAAATATAGTATCTATTTATTCCATTAGAGCTACCTTTTACACGAGGAATTTCGTCACTAAAAAAATGTTTTAATCCGAATTATTTTCATTGCAAAAAATAAGAATGTAAGGGTATATAATTTAGAAGAATTAATATTTTGAATCTCGCTTTTTTATATTCTGAGGATTTTTGTTAATTATTTTCCTAAATTAAACAAAAAATTTCAAACTCACCAAAAATATTCTAGCAGCGTTATCACACGTAGAGAGCAATCGAATCTGTCACAAACGTTAAGAATCACTGCATCACACTAGTGTCACGTGCGTGCGTGCATGCGTGCGGGCGCGTGCGGGTGTGTGCGTGCGGCGCGCGCGCAGCTACGGGCTCGGTACTCGAGTGGCGCGCGGCGACCACTGCGGCTGTTTATACGCGCCGCTCGACGCCCGGCTGTTGCACTTTCGCCGTCCGACGTCTAGGAAACATCCCAGAGGCTGTAAGGGTGCGTCCGATCGAGCAAAGAGGTTTATGCCTTTATTGATTTAGCGTTGATTGATAGATTTACAATATGTTATACCCAGCCGCTGGGTAAAACTTCACTTTCTTGTACCTCTAATTGCTTCCGACTCTGGTCTGAGTTATGGCTGAAAGTTGGAGGATTCTGTTAATTGACAGACTACCTATGGCATCGTTGTAAACTGTTGTAAATAAGTAAATCAATTGTTTAACGTCCGTACTACGAATCCATACACGCTGGATCCTGTCTTAACTTTAGAAAATTCATAAAAATTTCAACAGGGCTTGAATCGCGAGTTACCGTGAGATACGGAGCTTTTTAACAAAGATTCTACCCGCTAATGGAAATATCTTCTAAAACAAATACAAATAAGAATTCGAAAATTGTTTCTCACACTGAACATAGAATTTTAATCGTTTCACACTTAAGTACAATCTTTTGCAGATTTCTATCGCAATAAAATAAATAGAATTCGCACACTTTGTTCGATTTAATATCACCTTAGGAAATAGCTGGACATATTCACAGTCACTTACAGCTAAACGATTGGTCGATAAAAATCGCAATGTGAATAAGAATGTATCAGAATGGTAGAAAAAGATGAACTTCTGTGATTTTACGGACGCCAGCACGTCAAGCTACTACAATCTGTCAAATAACTTTTATAGATTTTCAACTTTATTGGTGCAGTATATGGTTCAAAGGTGATTGGGAAAATTTGACAATTTCGGGTAGCTAGATGTGCTGGCGTTCATACGTTGATGGGATCTAAATTATATTCGAATACTAGCTAGCGCCCGCAGATTCACTCGCGTCCCGGGAAACTACTGCCATCAGCCGATAGCCTATGTCCGTCTTCAGAGCATGACCTATCTTTGTGCCAGTAAGGCTAGCCGTTTCTGCGTGATTGTCTAACAAACATACGGAATTACTTTCGCATTAGGATTTCAATTCTTATTTTTGTTCTTTTTTTACAAAATTTTATATAAATATGGCTGGAGATTAATTTAAAACAGCATGAGATAGTTTATGAATATTAGAAAAGGGTATTGCGTTTGTTTGTTGTGCAAAGTTGAAGTCATTTAAATAATTCATGATGTGTTTACATTTTGTACCTCAAACTTCAGTTCTTATATTTTATCATGGACTGTGTACTTTATGAACAACCATTAAAGGGTTTCTATTCTAGATGTTAAAGATGCTGTGTGCTTACGTTTTATTTCCATCTGATTTTCATTTTTTAGTATCACATTGTTTCGCCGAAGCTGTTTAAACTTTTTTGTTTAAACGCGCTAATCTTAGGAACCACTGTTTCGGTTCAGTCCGATTTGATAAATCCTTTCATTTGACAGTTGTATTTACATTACTTAAACAGAGAAGCAACGAAAAGGGTAAATGGCAACCATGCCATCTTTCGTCACAAGTCAAGTGCCAAAAGACATCAGGCTGATATATGTATTATCACTAAAGGGCGCCAGTAAAGCTTCCCATGAAAAAATATTCAGTATTCATAAACACAGGAATAAATCATCAATCATAATACCTACTATCATCAATATCCTATAAAAAACAATCGATCTCTCATAAACAAGTTCTTAAAGTCAATGTTTAACAGAAAATGGACGGCTATCTAAAGTCTTTGGAGCTGAATGTAATGCTCGCCTAGAGCATTCAATCTACCGGAGTCGGCGTAGGCACAAATGTATATGCGAAAAAGTCTGCCTATTCCCGTGTTTGGAGCAAGGCAATGCAGCTATGCTGTTCCGCAAAGCCATCGCTACCAACCGCTCGAGCAGATGATTTTCTAGCACAGTCGAGTCATGACGTGGAAATACTGCTTTTGTTGCTCCTTCTCAAGCGGAGACGACGGCGGCGACTTCAAGAGATAAAATTTTGGGTTTCATAAGGGATTGAGAGGAGGTCGGATAGCTGTCAACTGCTCTAGCATAGTCAATGACTGGAGCAGTCGGTTTAAGCGTCGCAACCGCTCGAGCAGTCGGTTATTGCCTCACGACCGCTCGAGATGTCGGTTATTGCCTCGCGACCACTCAAGCAGTTGGTTTATGCCTCGCGACCGCTCGAGCAGTTTAGGGCTTGAAGCAGCGAATGAATGACTTTAGTTCACCGCACGGTCGCGGCTTTAAGCCGTCGGTCTCAACTGCTTGAAGCAATCCGTGTACGGCCTCGCTTACGCATATATGTATTAACATACGAATATGAGCGGCGCTTTCGTACCTTTGACAAAAGGGAAGGCATGGCAATGGCGTCTCCAGTTGGTTAAATTCTCTAATAATGCACATGTAGTTTCCCAAGGAAGCTGGGTATTAATTTTATGAGCGTCTAGACCCACGTCTAATCGTTATATGACGCGGCCAGTCCTGTGAGACTTCCTTTTATCATTGTAAATCAACCAGTTTTTAATCATTTTCCCATGAAGACGCACGTTGTTTCGCATTATTTAGCATTATAAAAATATGCCGCTCAATGAGGGGTATTGTTGACTTAGCTTGGTATTTTACATAGCCATTTGAACGTAGTAAGAAAGAATGAATATTTAATAAGGTTCTATTCGCTGTACAGCAAACTTAGCAAAAATGGACATGAAACCATAAGGTTCACTAAGAAAAAATAGGACGCCTCTATTACATGACTTAATAGAATAAGTGCATTGAGGTTTGTTTATTAATGCCGTGGCAGTCTTTGGGGAACGCAGTTGTGATGGTTGTATGCTCAATTTCTCCATTAACTCTCTCAAAAACAAACCAATTTTTCGAAAAATTCTGCGTAACCACTACAAAAGAGAAGAATGAGATGATGTAGATAGAGGTACAAAAGAAGAGATGTTAATGACAGAACTTAACATTCAAACATACAGGCCTTTAAAAACAGCCAAAATATTATCAAAGCTGGAAATAGGAACATATAGTTATTACCATCCTAGAAAACATACGCATGATTTCTAAATACGCAATTACGGGTCTATAAATATAGAATAAAGTGATTGCGCAGGAGTCGCCATAACTCGTTCGCTTTACATGCACCGGCCGGTATAACGACCTCATGTATACGACCTTATGGATTAAAACTTAAAAGTATATTGCTCAATTATCATGTGTTAACAACGGCTTGATAATGATGTATAAGGGAAAAAGGTTTTAATAGCTAGAACACTATGTATGTGAAAATATATTTGTCTTTCTATTTGCTCTGATTTCATGAACATTGGAATTATTGTCATATTGGAATTATCAACTTCAAATTGGCGTATTAACGTCAATTTGAATTATATTAATAATTTTACATAACAATCTCTCCAAATATTTTTTCTTTATCCCAATTTTAGATGGCATCGGCGCAGAATTTTCTTTTTTTCCATACTTTGTCTCTGCTGTCATCTCACAAGTAAAATTCTTTCGAGCCATATCGCCGAATTTCACACAATCTATCCATATTTTCTTTGGTCACCGCATCCACGTTCATCCTCAAAACCTTCCCCACAATACAACACCACAAAATCCTCTTAAAATTCACACTCTTGCTGCATGCAGTTGTCATTCTTCATCCCTTTATTTATCATCCTCATAATCACTCTAACTAATCTTCCTACAATCAATCATGTAAGCTTTTTCTATTAATTCGATTCTACAAATAAGTAAACAAATATTTTCTTACTTCGCACCCTTGACTTTGCATATAAGTATATCGTAAATATTAATATTTTCCTTGATGTCAAACTGGCGAAGCGGTTACGATTGTCATAAATTGTCAGCATTGACGGCAAAGTCTAATAAAACGACAGTGATAGTTAAACATACCCTCAGAAGGTCCAGATAATGATATCAAGTTGTCACCCAGTACATAATTGATAGCGGAAACATTGCGTGATTGTGAAGATTGATAGATGTGGCTGGCAGCTAATTAGGCATCAAGATCAAGATGTTATAGTTTATGGTCTTATAGGATGGTCAGTAAGACTTCATTAGGTTCGAATGTTGGACGCTTGCAAGTACAGATGCCAGCACTTCAACTTACTACAATCTGTCAAATTTCCGTAATAGATTTTTCTTTTCCTTGCTACTTTATAGCTGAATATGGTTTAACATTGATTGAGAAATTTAAGTTTTGGGTAGCTTGGTGTGCTGGCGCCTGAACTTGGTTTTTGGTTTATTTTTTATCAATAGATGCGCAGAGTAAATACTTTGAAGCAGCAAATAAATAGTTTCGTTTTCACAGATTCAATTGCCGTTATCAAAATTAGTATTTCAAGAGGATATTCTGTTTTTCTTTCACGTTAAATCATATCCAGAAACTGGATATAAAGGTAGAAATGTATTGTAGTCACTTGAATTAGAAGATCAAAGTAAACATTATTCATAACAAATTGCCAAGACCTTTCTTCTGAGGACGAACCCAGAGTAATCGTCTAACTACACAAGTAACAATACAGTCAAAAAGTCACAACTCTCTAACAGATTAGTACATAGTTAAATTGAAACAAAAACTATTCGTAGAAAGCACGTTCACGAAATCAAATTAAGGTCGCATGAAACCAACCCTAATGACCTTCAGTACTAATAGACTATGTAACTAATCTAAAAACATCGTAATGGTACAAAAAACGAAGCACTTAAATGCGTACAAATTGACCCAACAAGCTGCAAAGACCACGAACATACAACCTCTGTATGTGATTTACTTTCGATACTAATATGTAGGCTTAGCATGGCGATTCTATGTATATCTATTCTGTCCAGAAAAGACAAAGCTCTTTCCGTCAATGTTAACATGTCTTCTGCCAGAGCATGGCGCGATCTGTCAACTAGCATATAATTACTTGTAAACTTCTTAATAATTTCTTCAAAAAATATCAAAAGAAATCTTACGTCAATCTGTCACTTTTCTGTCATTATGTCCATTCTCCGGTAAACAAAACTTGTTTCTACGGTTGCCATGCTAAGCCTGATGGAAAACAATTGAAAAAAGAATAGGTATATTCATATACTAGCCCACGCAATACCGTAATTGATTTCCTTGAAGATCGATATGGATAAACGAAGGGTATTAATAGTTATCGATATTTTATAACTGTACTTGCGTCTATAATAAGTGACTGATGTATGGATAAACCATTTTTTTGCGAAAATGAGTAATCAAATTATCCTGTCACATTCAATTGATTAAAATCACACTTCTTTTCTGTCAGTACAGTTATAAAGACCCATAGTTCACCTACGTTATCGCCTTTTAGGGTTCCGCAACCATGTGGCAGAAAAGCCCCGACTCGGAGACCAACGTTGACGTTAGTACCTACCAACTTGTTTTTGAAACACCCAGAAGAGAGTCGCGTAGGTGCAACCTCCACTATACCGTAGTGAAAAAAATCCTATGTCTTTAGAAAAATCTAGATCATATAATCAGCAACGCTTGTCAGTTGACGCCATATTAAAAACAAAACGCAACTAGCGCCGCAGTAGCAGGCGCTGAAATACTTAAAATTTTTCGGCGGGTTTTCAATCAAGTGTAATGTTGCATGTTTTGATGCTATAGCTATTCTATCAAGAAACTGTTGTTATAAGGGATAGCTGTTTGATTAAATGGCTATTTTAACCAGTTGACAACGACATATAACAACATAAATTATATATAAGTATGTAAATCACACTAGGGGTCTTCGACCTTTAACAAGCAAAATTGAAATTGATATTAAAACCATGTTTTCCATCAAAATATTAGCAACACGTTTACAATCTAAGTGGAACTTATGAATAGTGAGGACTAGTACTTCCTATGGGATGAAGGTTTAATGTTGAATAAATCTTAGCTTTATGCTTTACATTATTCAACAAATTCATGGAATATAGCACGCAAGATATGCATATGGAAACCATAGGAAATGTGTAATCTTCCTCATCATCATCACATTTTCTTATTAGTCTAGGTGTTAGAAGACATTGAAATCAAGCTTCTACTCTTCGCTGGTGAGGTATTATCTACATATTATGGTATGCTTTAAAAACATCATATTGTGTTCAACATTGGTCGCTTATTCACATTTTTTACATCTTTACACCAATTTTAGAAGTGACGCATAAGGCTTAAATTTTTCATGCATTTTTAGTTGGCTAGGACAAAAAAACACGAACAAAGAAATTAGATACCTATGTTATAAATGAATTAGTTCGACGTTCTATTATTCATAACTGAAGACCGCCCATTACGTACGGGCCTATAAAACTCTCATTTGATGAAATCCAGTGTATAATACAACATTAAGCATTTGAATCATTTTTAGATGGCGATTTTATCAACTCGGGTATCCAGGCTTCATAAAACCTTCATACTGTTAATACTCAGCTCAACTTTTAATAAGCAAGAAATGAGCAATAATGAAAGATAAAAAGACCGTCTCGCAACAACGCCTTTAATGTCTATATTAAAAGAAACTACAGTATTACCTAGATACCCCAGTTATCGTTGAACTTCAAAGTTAATACATACTTAACAGAATGATTGAGCTTCGCTATAAATTACAGTGTGACGTAAATTGGCATGCCATTCTACGCTTTATTATGAATACATAAAGGTGGTAATTGTGTGCGTTGATTTGTGTGAAGGTGTCAAAGAGTAGCGGCGTGTTCTTACGTATTTGGAAGTACGTGTCTATTGCAGACACGAAAAAGATATAGTAGCTTTCGCAAAAGGATTTAATGGTATACTGCAGTGGCCATAAAACGATCATAGTCAACTTACCGAAAGAAAACTTGAGAGAATGGAGCTATGACTGTCAGGCCTCACATTAGTGTTACATAAGTGTATAATACACGTCTGTAATAGAAGTGATATCTACACGATGTTAATGCATTTAAAACAATAGTAGCTATACTATTGTTTTCAGAACTAGATAGCCCAAAAGTATTTGATGAAGAAGTAGCTGGGACTTTTCAAAAACTCTTGATAAAGTTACGTTTAAAATAACATGACAAAAGTTACAGTTGCTTACATTAAAACCCTAACTTGCCTGACACAAACTGCACATCATCGAAAAATTAATAACCTTCCTCAACAAAGCACTTTATAAGCGGCTTAGAATAACTTAGACCCCATGAAGAAAAGCTTTCATAATGGCGCTAAAAATATAAATAGTTAACTTGTATTTCACTAAACCTCGCCCATAAACTGCAATAAACCAGGATTTACATAAACAAATCTCTTCAGATTAAAACATAGATTAATAAAGATTCCAACACTGCAACTTGAGTCGTGAATAACAGTCAATAAAAACCCAGGTATGTAAACGTGCGAATTCACTACAGGGAAGCAGCGTGCATCAGTAAATCCGAACTCATTATTCAATGAATTATTGCTATGTAATTATGTATCTGAAGTACGAAATGTAGCATAATGGTACTATTATTGAAAACAGAATAACGTAAACCCATAAAATAATGTGAGCGTAACAATGAACGCTATAAATCCAAGATAGCATGTAATACTAAATAGACCTGTACCGTTTGATAGGCAAAAACTGTCTACATAACATTTCGTAAGATTTCCTTACCTTGGGAATCTTAGAAGAAGACTCCTTTATTGTTGACACGCTCCTTCGTCATGCGAAATAAGTGTTTGATGTATTTTTTGCTATGTGAATGCTGGATAACCTCGGAGACGTAGGCTTTCTTCCCATACTTCGGACAGCGGACATGTCTACTCAATTAAGGTATGCGTGAATGTGCCTGCTGTGTACGTGTGCTGAAAAGCAGTAAATAAGTACAGCGGAAATTGCACGGCAATCTCTTTTGTTTGACATAATGATAGTATTAGCTTCCATAAAATCCTGTCTAATAAAAAAATGCTTTGGCAGACAGGTGCTCGTGGCAAAGTTAAAGTCGCATGATTTGACTGAGCAAATACTGAGGTAAGACGGTCTCACTCTATCAAAATATACAGCATCATGCAGTTAAAGTTACCATTCATCGTCCTCAGATTGCCCTTTACCCAATGTCTATTCGGAGTCGGCGCAGCATGTTTTCTTTTTCCACTCTGTTTTATCTGCCGTCATCTCACAAGTAACATCATTTCTAACTATATCGACTTCCTCACAATCCATCCGTCGCATCCTTGGTCCCCTTCCTCTATATTCATCCCCGTTCACACTCACATCATGTTCCTCATTCCTTCGCATCACTTGCCCATACCATGATAAAAGTAAAAGTTACCGGTATCTACGTATTAAAAATAAAAAAACGGACATCCAAATGACTCCTACTGTCATTTTTTTATTATTATCTATATACGATACGTTCTATTGTTTTTGCGAAGATAGACCCACCTGTTAGACCGACGTTGTTAATAGTAAAATGATCGTGAATTAATTAATTAAGATTTATTCTCAGCTACCAACAGTGGGCGTATATTAGCTGTACTTATATACATTTTAAAATTAGCAAGCTCAAAATGATTGATAGTGCGATGTTTCCTGAGATAACAGGGCGTATATATTATGTTGGTACATAAATCAATGTAGCTATGTATCAGTAGCAGAAGCGACGGGTTACAAATAAATGGGAATTGCTACCGTTAATTATTTTAATTAATGTTGTTTCAAAGGCGATAGGTAGGCACTTGGTGTTAGATGCATATTATTCTTTTTGTAGGCAGAAAAGGAGATTAAGGGATTTTGACGCCACGTCCCGGACGTGGCGTATTCAATTATCTAATCTAGTATATGTATACTGTTGCCAAATTATATTCCTTATTTTTGAATCATAAGAATGTTTTCTATTAGAGTAAAAATAAATCTCGTATTATCCTTGGTTAACATGTTTTGTTGGTAGCGCGACTAATCTTTCTAATGCAATGAGATTGTCTAACTAATTCTTAGATATATGTATATATTATTTTATTCTCTTCACGGAGAACTTCTCGAACCCAGATGTATATTAACTAAATGAATGCGAATGGGGAATTACTATATGGATCTTCGCAGCAAAATTGTGATAAAAAATATGATTAAATATCAATCAAATATTCTAGCAAGAAGCAGTTATGTTTGAAAGCATAAATAATTACATCTTTTGTCTAATACTTAAGTAGGAAGTACCTTGATTATTATTTATATAAAAACTCAGGTGACTAAAAAATACTAGTGTTATAAGAAGGAAGTTTGAAGACAAAAAGCGTACAGACATCAAATTAGCGTAGGTAATGCAATTCAATTAATGCAAGTTTCTGTAACATAATAAATTTAGTATGATGCAGCAGTAGCTTCTGTAGAGGTTTTACCTCAATATTTTTTTTTAAATAAAACTTAAGTACACTGGCTGGCCGTATCATCATTTAAATATGGAAGCATATAAAACGAAAGCAGATTTTTTTTTTCAAATATTTTCTTTGTAAGTCTTTCGTCAGAGCCCTTCATGCAATAAACACAAAGTAAAATATTCAACAACTCTTTTCATTTCTAAAGCCTTTGCATCGTTCCCGGATAGCCGAAACATTCCTGAATGAGAATACTTATTTTACGTAAGTATATAAGTATATTGAAAAAACTTTAGTTAGGGCATTTTTGGACGTTCAGAATGTACGTAAAGAAAAATTACATCCAATGTAAATAATAGTTCTAGCTGACATAACAACACAATATACTAATCATCACTTTGTTTCACAGTTCAATGAAACTCAGTCAAAACCATAAGTCTGGAAAGCAACGCCAGCTATCTGACACAGTCTGATTGCCAGACTATCTGATCGCCATGATCTCAGACGCAGGCAAGAAAAATACAAACATTTCCTACCAGAATTACACGGTAACAAAAAGAGAGAACGGAAAACTAACAAAAGGAAAACTGAGATTGCTCTAATTACTGATGATATCTCGCTTTAAATAATTGCGTTTTGCTGTTAAATGTAATCTACGAACAGTAGATGAATTAATAAAAAACTTCGCAATGTTTGTGTTATTAAAAAATAAGAAGTAATTTATGATCACTCAAAAACATAGAATCTACTATCGCGGTTGTAAATCGAAAAGTATGAATAAGACAAGCTATTAATGTAATTGTAATAATTATTGGCGATAAAGTTACAAGCCTTAGATAAATAAGATTTATTCGTTATGTGGTAATCATAGGAAAGCAACTACTAATAGAAATATTTCCAGGCAGATGTATCGTCCGTGTCGGCGGCCGCGGCGTTCTGTTCAACGCGCTCCTCGAAGAGCAGTCAGAAAACTTAGTGAGGCCCCTTAGGGCAGAGGTCGGAGCTGTGAGAAAATTCGGAAGAGTTACCGTAGCCCTGGCACAAAGGGCTGTATAAAGAATAAAAATGTGGGTTTAAGGCAGTAAGAGTCAATTCCTCCAGCTGCACCCATAGCGGAAGGGGTCTTTTGATCATTTACCAAAAAAGGAGATTCTATTTAATCTAGCTATGATAGATAGTAATGACTGTTTGTTCAACATTCATTGTTTCCAGTATTTATTTTATCCTCAGGTGAGAATATGACAAGGGTTCTACAATTCATACTCACACACCCGAGACGGATAACAGAGACTTTGCGTACATAATATTTAAAGGAGTTTTTTACACGTAGGTACACGTCGTAAAACTATCACTAACCGGTATGTTAACATATGACATATCCTGCAACACGGCGAACGACAGAAGGAATGACAAACAGACATAAACGTTTACAACTGGCTGAAGAAATTTAAATTGATAAAGATCCTTATTTATTACTTTACACATCATATGTTGAGTCAGCAAGGATGAAACTACCAAATAAAGATAAAAAAGATAAAAGTGATTATTTCAAAATAGGCTGAAAATCAGCGCTTCTTGAAGGTCAATTCTACAAAAGACAGCCCCAAAAACGCCCCCACAGGCCACAAGCATCCTTTTCACACAAATGTCGACCGTGCTGGGAATCGAATTTGGGACTCTCAGCTCGGCAGTCCAGTGTGGTAACCATTGCGCCAATGTGGGCGTCAAAATAATGGGTAAGTACTAGCTGTATTATTTTTAATCTAATTCTAAATCGTGGTACATTAAAGCAAAACACAAACGCTTAATGTACCATCAAACTGTTTACTGAACCACTGGGCATGACGACCAGCCGAATTAACAGACTCGAAAATTTTCAGCTTTTTAATACTAATACAAATACCAAGAAAAAAAATGCAGACAGACACCCATTTTATTTTAAAGAGTCTAAGTGTTACGCAAACGATAATCTAAACAAAAAGATTGGGTTAGAAAGGCGGTTAGAGAAAATATTAATAAATGCAAATAATATGGTGAAAATCCAGTAATGCGGTAGTTGACAACTAGTCACATTAAATTCTTTTATTGAACTGACAAAAACTCTTATTTTTTATGCAATATATACCTGCATGAAAATAAGAGCTACGTCACAGATCTTTCACATTAAGCTGTAGCCTATATTAATTTGGCTTGTCTTACATAGGTGTTCCCAATTAAAAAAATGTTTTTTTTTTCATCAAAACCATAAATGAAAGTGACATTACTGCTTATGCCTTTCCAAATAAATAATTATAATAAAGGATTTTCTTTTTAACCTAGTCAACTACCCAATTCTTGAACGCCTATAAGACATATTCCCAGGCAAACGGACGCAGCGTCAAGCACTTAATCACGATCCAGGTTGGATATTCTAGGTGCCTTATGAAAATATTATAGCATACAGTACCTATTTAACCATCTCTAACAACAACTTAGTATTTTTATTAAACTTTACAAAATCACAAACTGGGTATATTACTTAAAGGTTAATTATTTACATACAGTAACATATGTAGTTAATCGTGTTTTATCTCATACGAGTATATAGCTTTTGATAATAAATTGAAGCATATAGGTTAATTGTAAGATAAACCGTAGCACGCTATAACTTTCTTTCCACATAAGTAAGTTTTCGATTTCAGGTCGGAGACAAGTGGCTTTTTTTTTAAAAATACCATTCCAAACTATAAATAAAAACAATATTATTTATAAAAAAATAAAAAAATACACAAGAACTTTTCTGTCTGAAGCACAACCTAGTTTAATATAATATTTAACAAATTGTAGTATAGGCAATCATGTACTGACGAAAGTACATCAAGCTACCCAAATTTTCCCAATCAACTTTGATCCATATGCTTCAGCGATAAAGTTGAAAATCTATTAAGATAAATTTGACAGATTGCAGCAGCTTGATGTGCTAACGTCTGTACCAAATGAAGTAATAAACCATTTTATATTTAAATGCTTACCTAATATATGTTATTATGAGGATAAAAGAAAACGCACTATTCATACAATCTATAGGTTATCTTACTTATCTAGCTTATCCGTCGTTTAAGGTGCTAGATTTGATGGTAAACTTTGTTTTACCACATAGTCACTAAATATATCAAGACTTAAAAGGTTGCAAGCAGAATACTTTCGCCAGGAATTCTTTTGACGTCACTACGTAATTTTACTAAGGTACGCATTTAAGGAGAACCGACATTGGGGCCTTTGTCCCATACGGAAAACAATAGAAAACCGTCGCATTTTTGCCCGTTAATCTGAACAGTCGAAATTATTTGTCCAAATAGATACTAAAATAGACCATTTAAGATAGGAAAGCTATTGTTCTTAAAAAGGTTTTGTTGTATGTTTATAAAAGTGATCTTAGGATGGAAAAATCAGATGAGTCGTGCGAATCGCACATAGCAACGAAATTGTTTAACATCAAAAAAGGCAATTCAGTCCAGAATATATTTGAGAGCAAGTGCCTACATAAAGCTACTACAATCTGTCAAATTACCTTACCAGAGTTTAGAGTAGCTTGATGCGCTGGCGTCTGTACATTTAAAAAAAGTTTTGAATATGCATTAGGTTAATGTTGTTACATTAGAGCAACTCGTCCGCCCCATTTTAATTAACACCCTGTCGTTAAAACAAAAGAGTTCTGGCCACTATTTGTAGGCAAACGTTTTTTATAAAGGGTTGTTACCCCTGTTTAACTACACAGCGGAAATCGATGCTTACTTAAGTAGTAAGTACGTGAATATTTTTTTTAGTCTTTTTATAATGTTGCCTCACTAAATAAAGTGGTCTAGTTAGCCAAAATGTTAATGTTTTTTAGGGTTTATATGTACAGACGACAGCACATCAGGCTACACCAATCTGTCAAATTTCCTAAATGGATTCTCAACTTTATCGCTGAAGCATAAAATTCAAAGTTGATTGGGAAAATTTGACAGTTTCGGTTAGCCTGATGTGCTGGCGTCTGTACATCCGTGAATATTTTCGTTTTGTTCTGTAGTTGACTGGGGATGTAACTAGCGTGAACTAGCGGAATTTTACAGGAAACCCTTTTCTAAAAATTATCAAGTATTTTAATTAGTTCGTATCGTTATTTGATTGATTTTATCTGGAAGTGTTATCAGCAGTGAACTCTCTCTGGTCGTTTAAGTCTTCAGGCCACACCTTAACCCTGATATTGGCTCGACATCGATACGATAAGAGGCCATTTACTACCCTGATTTGAGCTTAAACGTCCTGTTAGATAGTGCCATTTATATCAAGAACTTTTTTACAGTTATATATTCAGTTTTTTTATTATAAGTAAAATGGGGAACGTAGGCAATGAATTGCTTCATGTAATAATAATCATGTCATAAATAAATAAATGAATAATAAATGGCGTCCAGACCAATTGCCGACCACAGCGGCCATTCAGGAGATCAGCCAGCTAAGCAGGATGTATTATAGTGCTCAAGCATTTGAGCAGGCACAGGCGCTCTCTCTATTGCCTCACTCTCATAGTCAGATGGGACGACGATCCGACGCAACTTGAGAGAGATCAGGTGCAGGACTGATATTCATACTTTCCGATGCACGAGTGTATCAATCACCAATTTCCAAAATGGTAGGCTTCTGTAAAAGACTCTTTAAACCCACAAAGCGTAAAAAATTCGTACCCGACCGTACCGGAGGACCTGCAAATAGCCTTTTCAAAATTTAAAATTACCTTTTTGTACTACTTGGAATCGATACAAAAATTCCCCGATTCTTTCATTGCCTCACACTCATTGAACTTTCCTCGAATAAACATGTAAATCGCATAACATTAACATGTTAAAATGCCATATTAGTATCGTGTCAATAATAAATTAAAATCCGCACTTATACCAACTATTACGAATAAACGATACATAAATTATATCGTCGGATACTTTTTTGTCTGTATTGAACGATTTTTCGAGCCATAAAAACCGTTTCTGCTAATTCGCGTGTATGACTTACATTTATTAACAGTTCTTCCGCTCTCGTAATACTGAAGTGTCGTTCTCATTTTATGAATATTGAACACTGCACAGAATGAATTGTGGCAAAGACGACCCCGTTGGCGCGATTAACGGACTGCCGAGCTTAGGGTCCCGGGTTCAATTCCCGGTACGGTCGACATTTTTGCGTGATTAGCATGCTTTGTGGCTGTGTTCTTGGTGTTATAACATTAAATCTGTGTAAAGTATAATTTTTGTAGCTTATAAGTCGTGTTGGTACCCATAACACAAGCTAATCAATAGCTTAGCTTAGGGCTAACCGACCGTGTGTGAAAAAGTATCCCGATATAATTGAAAAAAAAAAAAACTGGTCTACGAGCGCTTATAAACTAACAATAAACTTGCGGGTCAACTGTCGTCTACAATAACAGCGTACAGACGTCACAGGTGCGTATTAAGCATGCTTATTTTAAATCCAAAATTGGTACCCGTTACTTTAAAGGTTTACAAGAATTGTATAAGACAACCATCCTCAAACAAACCCCAAAAAATCTCTACTTAGTTCTTTAATAATAAACACTTTACGTTCTACAAACCTAGCAATAAATTTGTATAGGCTAAGAAAAGTACACATTGTACAGACGCCAGCACATCAAGCTAACCGGATCTGTCAAATTTTCCCAATTAACTTTGAACCATATATGCTTGAACGCTAAAGTTGAAAACCTATTAATGTATGTGCTGGCCCAGCGTCTGTACCAATAAATCAAACACAAGTGCACTGGTGACTTGAAAACTGATGCCAAAGTAGATGCATACAGAAATTGAAGTCCATTGACACTGCTAATGAATTTCCTTGTAGCTCGTTCTCAAAACCTTTTGGCTAATATGCATTAAACTGCTTCAATAGATTGACGCGATTCTTTTTTTATCATATCGGTATACTTTTCGCACATGGTTAGCCTCAAGGTAACCTATTGAATGGTTTAAAAGTATGGGTGCTAACCCGGGTACTCCCGCTGTGGGTGCAGCTGAATGAAGTGTCAGCCTCTTATTTACTAAAACTTACTTTGTTCCTTCTGGAGGTCTTTTTGGATCAGGGCCGCGGTAACTCTTGCGAACAACCCGCAGGCTCGGCCGTTTAGAGTGGACCTTCTCCAACAGTCTTTAAAACATCTCATCACGATCTACAGATAACATCTACGTATATTATCTGCATTGAGTACCCGTTCAATGATCAGTTAACTTTCATTTGCCGACATTAGTTTCAATTACAATGAGTTCAATTCTTTTATTTGATTAACAATTTGCTCAGAGATTTTTTTGCGTGCTGAACAATTTCTATCAATTAAGAACACAGATTTAAACAGACAACATTTATTCAATATAATTATTTTCAAATTGGTAGCACTTACCATTTCAGATCTGAGCTTGCAATTGAATGTTACTATTTTAGTAAAACGTTACACAATTTGTATATTATTACTTCAAAAACTTACAACATACAAAAAATTACATGCACTTCAGTACAGTTTTATTTTAATAGCAATTCCATGATTTTATTAATCAAAAACATAACATCAAAATATCATAATTTCACAAAGTTTCCACAAGACATTTTCAACCACGAAACACAGTTCACTATGAGAGATATCAGATCAGGAAAACAGTCATCAAATTGATACAATACTACGTGATTAAGGCAAAAACAAACCAAATCTAAGTTTGGTGTCAGAAAGGAGGGTGTAAGCGAGGTAGTAACACATTCCTATGGTGACAATGCTGAAGATAACTCCGCAGAACCAAATGCATCCCACATCGCAGCATATAGGCTTGTTATCGTGAGAGACCCTTATACGTCTTACCCTCGGTGGAGGTGGTATTCTCCTGCAGATTTCAAACAAGCTAGTTTGATTAATTAATCCTTTTAATATTACATAGGGGTGAGGGGGGAAATGCGGACACAGGGTTTCCGCTTTTTTAGTGCCACGCAAAAACTTACGACAGCCGGCTGCGCACAGTTTGAAAGGTAGGTAAAATTAAAAAGAAAAGTGTATATTGATCTAATTTTTGGTGTTTTTGAATTCGAGGGACCTACCTACGTGAAAGTTTTTAAGGATGTAATGCTCGAATGTTTGTTGCAACATGCAATCTATAGGTAATTATATTATAAAGAGGAAAAATTTGATTGTTTTTAATTTAATAGACTCCGAGACTACATACCTGATTTGAAAAAAATTATCCCCGGTGACAATAAATCATATTGAGCCTAAATCAAATTTTTCAAAAAGTTAGGAACCCATACTAAAACTAACAATGAAACTCAGAAAATTCCTGCGTGCGCCGTGAAAACTATCTATCGATTATAGAACAAAATAATGTACTACAACTTTGCAAATACACTGGCGAAAGCTAGTATAGTCATATATCTATGGCCTCGAACTTAGCTCCAAAAATTTTTTTATAGGGAAGTCTTTAAATAAACCTTTGGAAACACTAAACTATTTGTTCAGCTAAGTAATGAGTAATGATATGAAAATCAATTATTCATGAACATACTTACGGATATGATTTGGATTCTATAATTACCATCACATTTATGCTTGCAGCAACCACGTGCCATCTGCCATGTATCTGCGAATTACATATTGTTTAATGGCTGGTTCCCAAAAAAAGAAACAATTCGTTTTGCCCACGGAGGGTAGTTTTTAAAAGCTTTTATTTAACTTGCCGTGTATGTATGTTACGGTGGATTCTTTGTACTCAATTTTGAAGTAGATGTCTTCAACCTTCAACCGATTGTGCTGAAATTTTGTATACACGTTCAGTTTGGATGACAATGCAAGATATGTTATAAGACGTTATTCTAAATCCAATATGGCAGACCGTCCAAGATGGCGGAGTAGTTATTTTTAATGAATTTCAACAATATGGGTATCAAATTAAAGGGCTTATTGAGAGTGACTTAAAAATAATTTGACGTTATTCTAAATCCAATATGGCGGACTATAAAAGCTTTTTAAAAAAAGTTTTTTCATTTAATTTATTATTTGACATAGTAGAATGTCAGTAGTTACCATCCGTAAGCAAACGATTCTTTTGTTATCAATATTATTATGTTCCGAGCATTAGGGAGAGCCTTCAAATTAGTCGCTAAATGTCAGCAATCGCAGTTGAGGGACCTCCTAGCTACAGAAGCAAGTGTTCGTTACACCAGTCCTCTAACTAAGATTTTCAATTTGTTTCGATTTTTTTTTGAGCTCCTTCAATTAAGATTTCGATTTTTTTTTTAATTTTAAAATCCAACATCACCGTTATCGATCTTCAAACCTTTATTAGCTACTGGTTATAAATTCAGTAACATAATGAAACATGGACAAGGAATTTTCAATTGAAAATTTAAATGGTATAGTTATGGTCTATTCCTTCAATCAGTGGCCCTACACATTAAAGCAAAACTTCAGCGCAAATAAAGGAGGTCTTAAAAGAGATTTCCTATTAATGTTTAGTCAGAAGCGCAAATGCCAATCTCGCTTTCTTTTATGAAAGCATTCAAAGGCTATACAGAAGAAGCAGACTGCCCTAGCTTATGATCAGTCTAAAGCGTTTGTGAAGAGGATCATCTACAAAGCCATTAAGGCTGCTTATAAAGAGAAAATAACCACGTCTTAGAGAGAGACGTCTCCGTTGGCGCAATGGTCACTATCTTGGAATGGTGAAGTGAGGGGTCCCGTGTGCGATTCCTGGTACCTACTGTCGACATATTTTGTGTGATGTGATGAGCATGCTAACTTGTTGTCAGTGGTCTGGGTGTTTTAATGAATATGTATTTAAAAATATAATTAAAGCATAATTATTGATTATATCAGTTGTGTTAGCACCCATAAGTAAAGCCAATCAATAGCTTACCATGGGGCCAACCGACCGGGTTTTGCAAGGTGTCGCGATATTTACGTCTTTATTAAGAAACATGCCAGTATACTTACTTTTTCTTGAAGTCGTACTTAGGGCCGTATCTCACGTAGTTTATACTGGCTAAATAAAGAAAGAAACAGAAAAACCCTATTAATATAAAAACAAACGCGAAGAACTCTAAGTACCAGAGCACATTCGTGTATACTGCACTTTCATTCACCATCTTGCATTACGGAGTTAGCATTAGGTACTTGTATAATTTTATTTTAACTTATATGAGATTTAGAATTACATAATAATTATGATACAGTAATTTTGAAGAACTTATCCAAAATAGATAGTCGAATGGTCCATGTCAGAATATTGACGTTTTGGCAGGTTTTGGCTCAGGGTTTTGGCACACCTCAACTTCCTAGCTTCCTACGAAACAGGTTGTAATAATAAGGTAAGATAAATGGTTCAGGTTCCTATTCAGCCTAGATATTATCCTGTATCTGAAGAAAAAAATAAACTTTTAACCAGATCAGCTTCCGAAATAGTAAATCCTATCTTAAATTTGAGCTTTGTCGGGCAGATTCGATCACCTAAACAGGCAAACTAATAAGAAAAATGGACGTAGGTCTACCGATAACAGGACATAGACCTCGGTGAATAGAGAACAGAAAGTATAATATGTGATAAGTATACCTACCTACAAACCTAAAACCTCTAAATGCCACTGCAGGCGGATGTTTAGCAATCAATACAAAAAAGGAACTCAAAAGTATAAATTGGTTGACTACCAAATAGCCGAATTTAATTTTGTTTCAATTACATTTTTTGCGCAGGATGTCCGTCCGTGAGAGTAAGCACTTTAGAACTTCTTCATATAGATAGTGAAAGCAAGAGGATTTTTTATAGATGGTTGAAACTTGTGTGGCTCGTCGTGATGTATTAGTGATTAGGAAATACAAAATATTGTGTAGAAAAATCTATGCATATAGTTCGAGCTTCGAGTGGATAAACTTAGGAAAAAAAGTATGTACTTGTCCTCATACTTTGTATCTAGTTAAAGAAAATTAAGGTATAATCAATTAATGCTTAATAAAATAAAATATGTTCTTTGTATTTTGGGAAGTAGGTCAGAATTCCTATTTGTTAATTTTTACGCACAAGAGACGTGATCTAAAATTGCCATTGGTTGCTTCATTCGTGTACTTAACTTCATACCATTTTCATATTTCACACTATAAACAATGAATAAATCCAATAATGGGATATCTGCAACTGCTAACGAGTTAAAGTTTTTCATTATTCTTGTAAGATTGCCTTGCAAGATTCTAGGTTTCGAAAATTGCCCTCCATTCCATGAGATCTTGACTTAGTGGTAATGGTCTCAAATCAGTTAGGACGTGTGGCTGATTATATGGCTGACACACGGAGAAATACGAAGAACCTACACAGCATGAAAAGGAAACGTAACGTTCGTGCCTTTTTTCAAGTTTGTCTGCTCACTCTATTTGGTGACCAAAGACGGAGATAAGGCTTGGCCAATATATTACTTACATAATACTGTCTGAGATTTAAAAAGTAATAAAAAAACTGAATCAAAGTATATTATTATTAGTTTTCGTTAAGTGCATGAGTTTTACCTACCTACATTAGTTTTAGAAATTATAAAGAAAAATATCACGGTCGGTCGGCCCGTTTTTATTATTACACTGCGATTTCAACCATAACACACGTTGGTGGTTAAAATAGAATACTATTTTAATCTAATTATTTTCTGATAATATATTATAATTTGCTCATAAAACTTTTTTTCTAAGTGGCAAACAAATTATGTCTGCCAAATTAAAAATGACAACATGACATACAACCTTCAATGTGCTGTCAATGTCATATGTGTCATATGTACATTTTTAATCACCAAATCAGCAATAAAATGTAAAGGAAATTATCCAAAATGAACCATAATCTACACCGTAACACGTTGATCACATCATTAAGCTTAGCTAAAACTATTAGGTCAATACATTTACCAAGGTTTTTCACACATCAATTAGTGAAATCGACCAGTGATATTATTTAACATTCAATTTTAAAGTATTTACTAAATGTTTCGACTAGTCACATGATATTGGAAGTCAATTTAAGTGAATTAATATGTTATAAGCAAATTTATTATGTACGAGTCTTACGAGTTAGAAGATCGTAAAATGAAAGGCACTCTTCGTGATTGGCGCAAAGCCCTGCGCACCCCAGCCACGTACAGAGTCGGGAACGCAGTGAGGATACAGCCGCAGTTTGTGTTGTTAATTGTGTTAATAGGAGCATTCCTTATAGTGTTATTTTATTATAATTGGTGGACTAGTAGCCAGCCAGTGACTGTGCAGAGATGGGCCAGTTCCGCAAGGTCGTATAACGCGACCTATCCGCTCACTGCGCCCTTGGTCAGTGGAGATATCACGACGTTTAGAATTGGAATAGTGGCGGACTTAGATACTAATTCTAAAAGCAATACAAATAAGCACACATATATAAGTTACTTAAAGAAAGGGTTACTGCACTATAATCATGTTAAGAAGTCTGTGCAAGTGTCGTGGGACATCCGGGAGCCCACGATGTTGACATCAACTTACTCCCACAAAGGGAGAGGTATGGAGTTGTCAGAGTTGATAGTGTATGATGGGAGATTGCTCACTTTTGATGACCGATCAGGAATGGTAATTATTTATTATATTAAGAAAATAACCACACAACCCGTGGCCACAAACATTTGGGCTTTTTTTTTTGGATTATTTTGCAGAATTTCAGCCAGCACGCTATAGCTTGCTGGCTGAAACACATAATTTCTTTCATTGACTTTAGAAAACATACAAATACTTTAATTACCATGGTGCATTAAAGGTTTTATTATCTGTGTTAGTAAATTATAAAATAACCCCTCCCGCTGTGGGTAAAAAGAGTGTCCAGACATTTACCGACTAAAACCCACTTTTGTTCCTTCTGGAGCCCTTTGTTTACCAGGACCATGGCAACTTCTATGCACAATACTTAAGCCCTGTCAGGCTTCCTAACATATTTTTTTTTTGTTTTACAGGTGTTTGAAATATCAAATAATAAAATAGTGCCATGGGTGATATTAACAGATGGGAATGGCCATACAGAAAAAGGTTTCAAGTCGGAATGGGCAACAGTCAAAGATGACATTCTGTATGTGGGATCAATGGGCAAAGAGTGGACAACGGCCAGTGGGGAATTCCAGACTTATGACCCCATGTGGATTAAACTCGTCAACATCCATGGAGAAGTAAGGATCAATATTATAACTAATTAATTGTTTTTTTTAGATATAGAAGACACATTTATTTTGTAACTACACAATTCATGTGTTTTGACATCTTAAAAATCAAACATTTTAAGTAAGTAACTTCTTCCGACAGGCAGACAAAATATAGTCTTTGTTAATCAAGGATATATCATAGTTTAAATCCTTCTGGAGCCTCAAAGCCAAAGCTTAGTTTGTGGCTCATTTGTTCATTTTTTCATCTAAATAAACTTCAACTTCTTATTCTAATTGCATATAAGTAAAAAAAGAAACAGTTGTTTTTGATTTTATTTGTTATGTCTCTATTATATTAATAATTCTTAAAAACAAATTTATGAATGTTCGGGAACAATAAGCAAATCAAATATAGCTTTTTAATTTTTATTTACATCAACAAATTTAATCTGTTTAATTTAATTAAGGAAATGTATAATATAGAAACAGGAAAAGTAATCATATTTGCTTAAAGTCTGCTATACAAGCAGTATGGTTGCGAACATGTTGCTATCTTATCAAAGAAGTTACTGTCAATTCAAAGAGGTTATCAATGTTTATCTTATTTAATGTTTTTAGGTGTACAGTTTAACTTCTTACTGGAAATTTAAATTATCATTTGATTTGATGGAATATATTCTAACTTAGGGCAGGAATCGGTAAAACACCTGTATGCATTAGGCCTCCAAATAAATCACTTAGGGCCAGTTTCACCGGTTACACATGGCCAATATCTTGGAACAGAATTTGTATGAAATTATCTACCAGATAAACTATATGGAACTTATCCGTAACCGGTGAATGGGATTATATGTCCCCGAATGTTACAAGACATCTTTCAATTTTGATTTTGTTTTACCTAATTTGGTAGGTTTAACGATACATATTCCTGTATTGATGCTTTGTAAACAAATAAACTTACAAATAGAACAACATAGATTAAACTATTTTGGGAAAATCTTGGCTATTAGAGACACAACGTAGCTAGCAAAGCAGTTTACTCACTCATATTGCTTTCTTCTACAGGTGCAACATTTGAACTGGGTGACCCAGTACAAGGGTGTTCGCGGTTCCATTGGCATCCAGTGGCCAGGCTACATGATCCATGAATCGGGAGTATGGTCGCCCCACAAGAAGTTGTGGCATTTTCTACCTAGAAGATGCAGTCATGAGCCATACAATGAAACTAAAGATGAAGTCATGGGGTGCAACTATTTGATCACAGCTGATGAAAATTTTAAACATCTTCATGCCGTAGAGGTGAGTTTGAAACAAATTAATGTAAACCAGTACATTATGTAGTACAATCAACTTTGAACCATATGCTTCAGTGATAAAGTTGAAAATGTATAAAAGAAGGATGTGGTGTCTGTACAACAACCATTATAGATCAAAATAAATGCACAACCATAAGCTTGAAACCATACAGAAATACAAATAATTTCATGGTTACCTGACCTGCATAGTCTCATTTGAGTTACACAATGACGTTTTTTGGAGCGATTTTTTATTAGTTTATTGCTACCCTTGGCTTTTAAAAATTAATGAGTTATCGTAAATGTCTAGACTTCAGGATCTCCCAGTCCCACCTATTATTAATATCGTAAAAGTCAAGCATTTGGCAGAGTAACATGTCTTTTGACGTCATAGAAGACATCCATATATTTAAGACTAATGGTACATAAGTATGAAACATAATACGTAACTGATATTTACTCAGCTGTATAAAAACACACATAAATTCTCTCATTACTAGTTAAATAATATTCAATACCTACAGAATAAATAAAAATATGGAACAGAATTTGTTTGCAATTATCTTCCAAATAAACCAACTGGAACTTGTTCGTAGGTGTCGAAACAAGTCTCAATAGGAACTAAACATATAACTACAAAATTATAAGCTGCTTTCTTTTTTTGATTTTCAGATCACGAAACACCAACCAAAGCATGGTTTCTCATCGTTCAAATTCTTACCGGGAACAAATGACGAAGCTATAGTCGCTTTGAAGACTACAGAATTTGAAGGCAAGACTGCAACATACATTTCTGCATTTACAACGGATGGCACCGTGTTGCTGCATGACACATTGGTCGATAACCTCAAATATGAGGGCCTCGAGTTTATATGATAGTGAATTAGTTAATTGTAATTAAAATCGTGACTGTAAATATGTAAAATATAATATAGTTTCGTTATGTTGTTGTTTTTGTAATGTTATACATAATGCGGCACCTGAGAGCAATAATTTGAAATATTTATAAAAAGGGGGTTTTGATAAGGATATAGCCACTAGATAAGCTATTCCGAGTTAGAGAGAGCTTGTTTAGTAATTTCTCTTAAAGTATTCCATTATCGAAATATTTAAAAAAATAGTTTTAGTGTTGGAAATGATTGCTATAAAAAACAAATAAAAAAATATTTGAAAAAAATAACAAAAAATAATATTTAAATAAAATATATTTTCTTCATTAAAACAAGTCTATATGGTCTACATTGTAAACTTACATCTGTATCACTAGTAAAATAAAGACCATGGTATTGTTGTGCACCAAATTAAATAGTTACTGTCTGTCTCACTCACAGATAAATAGAAAGAGATGTAAACAGCATTATGTCAGCACAAGCATGACATTCTTATTCACTGTCCCTTTCTCGCTCTGTGTGTCAGAGAAGGATAACAGTTCAATTCGAATACAGAACATACAACACATTGTCAAGACCAATAATAGTCTATTCCCTCTATACAATACAACAGGCCTATAGGCGAAGGTTATAGATTGAATAACAATAAAATAGAAACAAAATACAAACGGCTTGTAAATTGAATAACAATAAAAACCGAAAACATATCACAAGTTGTATTAATCCTAAGAAGAGTAACTAAACTAAATTAAAGCATAGAGAATAATTATTCGAATACAAATGATGCAAAAACTAGGAACATCATACCAATAATATCTTTTAAAAAAATCACAAGTTGGTATAATTTAAATAATAGAAAAGAATCTCATTTCAAGCCGATGGATCTGGTAACTTCTTCAAAGACAGTCCACGCCATGGCGGCCATTAGAGTGCGACGCAACATCCTTGGTACTGCACCCTTGAAATATCCTCTTACACCGTATGTCTGTAACAAAGGAAAAAAAAAACAATTACTACGTGAACAATTAACAATAGAGAGAAATTATGGATATATATGGATATATACTTATAGGCACAAGGCATATAACAACTTTTGGCGTAATTACACCTTTACTTGGTATCTATGGTCAACCGTAAGACAAAAGGAAAAATACCTTAATACTATTAGGTAATTATTGTAGTCTGAATCTTTGAATATAAATCTCGCAATGAATCTTAAATATAGTTGCAAGTATATGGAGTAAGTAAATGAAAGTGATAACGGACTATTTAATTAAATTAATGTGTTTACTGTTCAGAAATAGAACACTATTTTCAACTAGTCAACAAGACAAGTTTATTATAACTAGGAACTACGAAACTGTCAAATATCAATCCCAATCAATTTTGAACCATTTTGTATCAGCGATAAAGTTGAAAATCTATCAAGAAAATTGGACAGATTGTAGTAGCTTGATTTGCTGGCGTCTGTACATGTAGGTACTCATTAATAATTGGGCAATATGGCGTCCGTGCCTACCTATAGCCGATAACCTATAAGGCGGGTTGTTTTATAATGATGCAAAAAATTCACAAAGTAGGTAATAAGATAATCCCGTAACCCTAAAATAATTGAAGTAATTAGTGAAATATTCTTTTATAAACTTGACATAATTTGAACTATGGCAACACGCCAATTCTGAATGATAGATATGACCAATTAAAAATAATAAACGACCCCCCGTCTCTTGCTTATCTTAATTAATAAATTGCGTTGTTTTAACTGTGACTCAGAATGTGGGCTTATTTTATGTAATAATTATTATTATTTGCTAATTATGTGAGTTTTCAAATGAATACAACAGTGTTGACCATTCAATAATAACTTGTTGACATTACGTAAGCTATGTGCACCAGTAATGGGCTGCATGCGTATCTAAAATGATTATTGTCTACACATATCAATAAAACAATCTATCAAATTTCCTCAATAGATTTTCAACTTTATTGCTGAAGCATATGGTTCAAAGTTAATTGCGAAAATTTGATAGTTTTGTCGTAGTAGCTTGATGTTCTTCCGTCTGTACATTGGATTATTTTTGTAAGCAATAAATAATTAAACTCAAAAAATATTGTATTTTTAGATGGGTCAAGGGATCAATATTATTTACAAAAAAAAAACTAGGAAAGAATTATACTTCTTAGAAATAACGTTATGTAATCAAAACAATACCTACCAATTATTTAAAGTTTACAATCGTCCTGATTATTTTATCTTAATATACCATAGACCTTTGACATTTGGTACGCGTTCAAAATTATCGATATTAATATTTAGGTAAGTATCTAATAAGTACGCATTCTTTATCAATACTTTTGGGTACACTTTAAATATTTCGGCATGATTATTTGAATAATTGACGTTAGATTATCTATTATTATAGCTATTTTTTACAATAATAAATAGGAAAAGTATTGTCTAACTAGTGTATCCACTAAGTACTCTAGGCTGTTGTATATAAAGGTGTTGCCATGCGAAACTAAGGATCACATTCGGAATTCGAAACGCAAAACTCAATAAAAATTTTCCTTTCACTTTACCATAGCGAATTTAAAATTCTTGTTAACTTTTCTATAGTATATTAGTATGTACAGACCTATCCGAATCAGTCAAATTTTACCAATCGAATATTAACCTTCCGGTATTGTGATAAGGTTGAAAATGTATTAAAGAAATTTGTCGGTACAGAATATAAATGACAAAATCTTACCTGATGTACATAAACAGCGGCACTGAAGGCGTTGGGGAACTTGTCCGGATACAACTGCATGTTCGTCTTCAATACGTCGGCGGGGTTAGTGGCCAGCGACGCCGCGATACCAGCTAGTATGCCGCAGCTGAAGTGGACGATACTTGCCGCTGTTGGTGATTGCATCCATTCTGAAATAAGGAAATTCTTGGTTAGTTTACATTCCAGCAGGGCTTCTTATTCATAAGACGAATAACATAGAACCCGATTTCTACCAGCTTTTCTTTCAAAATATAGCAAATAATTATTCATCATTTTAACAAATTAATTAGTTACGTCAATGACACATCTCTCTCATCTCACATGAATATTACATCAATGAAATAAATAAACGCCTTAATTCAAGTATGTGTTTTTTTTTAATTAGCCTGTGTTGTCCCACCGCTGGGCAAAGGCCTCCCCACTTTGTTTCCACACCTCCCGATCTATTTAACAAAAAAATGCCCCAAAGAATTTAATTTTATTATATGTGGATTTGTGGAAGCCTACCCTCTTCTAAAACATTGCGTTAAATTCGGGTACCTAATTTATAATACCTTATCAATCTGTATAATTAACAAAATATAACGTCAGTCTTTTAGATAAAGTATAAAACACGTATTTTCCAGACTGTGCCATTTTTAATCAATTTGATGTGTAAGTATGACTTGTAATATAATTAAAAACCAGATAATATAGGTGAACAGGTAAGTTCAATACCTACTAAATACAGACGTCATCTACCTTCATCGAATTAATTTGATAAGCCCTGCATAATATGCTATGGTCACGTTTAGCACAGACCAGTATAAATGTATTTTCTATATAATGTGTGATTCAATGTATATAAATCCCTTATCTGATACTCTAAGAAATAAGCTTCTGGTATTTACGTCACTAATGTATGCGTCATAAGCGTTATGTTTATAAAACATTGCGCCTACGTCTTCTTGTTTTTTTATTTAAATAATATGTTCGAAAAACAAAACATTCCAAATATAATATTTGTACTGACAGCGCTCAGTCTAGTTTATTAAAATTACTTAAATTTTATTAAAATTACTAGCTGTTGTGTGAAGTGTAGTGAATGTTTAATCACCCACGCGGACAACGTCGCGTCGTCCCCCCCCCCCCCCCCCTCCGTGATAGCGTGATAATATGTATAGCCTATATGTTGATCCGATCTGTTAGTTATATAGTCATGCCAAATTTTAAGCATACATACCTACAGACAAACAGACAAAAATTCTAAAAACTATATTTTTGGATTCGATATCAATTGTAGATGACGCTCCAATCATTCTTTAAAAAAAAATATTGTACAGTTTTCACTTCTCTACGATTTTATTATGTGTATTTATTTATTGTGAACCAATTTTTACTCAAAGTTAAAAAAAGAACAGCTTTCAGCTTCTGTAAATCGATAATGTTAGGATCCGGCATACAATAATCTATCGAAGCTATTATCAACAAAAAGATTAGAATCACACAATTGGGTGAAAAACAAAAAACACATTTGATGACGCAGATATTTCAAAATGGTAAACATGATAATTATTATTATCTCAGTATCGTAAGATCAATGACGCGTTTTTAAAAAAGGCGTGTTAATTATTTCACAACGAAATAAAGAAACCTGTATCTTTGTCATACGATGTTAAATGTAGTTACTGGATCTAGATATTGAATAACATTCTATTTGTAAGTATGACATAATCAAATATGCAACAAACTAATATTTATTAATTAGCCATTAATATCTAGTGTTTATAATACAGTCCAAAGTTTACATGTTCAATTTCCGAAGCAAACAAATCGAAATTAGATATTAGGCATATGTGTCTACATTGAATCGATTCATGAAATTATCTCTATACCCTAATTTAAGGAACGTGCGCGACCTTTCTTTGATCGACTTCTAGGTATGTCCGTATTTGTATGTTAGATTAACCTAATATTCTAATCTAATTTATGCGAAGTTTCACTTTTGACACAAATTCATGAATTTAGGTTTAATAAGGAGGCCAATTTCGCCAATTACTGATATCTGTAGTTTAACATTGTTAATCACCATATCTTTTAAAGAAATTCATAAACCAACAATTGATGAAAGTTATTCTAATTTATGCGAAGGGCCAAGAATCTTACCTTTAGGGACACTTTGCTTGGTTTGTGAATAGAACATCAGATACAGGCCCGAAAACGGCGCATCTCTTGCAAGGGTTGGTCCTAAACCGCAGGACAAGCCGCGGAACCCTTCTGCTTTGTAAATAGCCTTCAGTGCACCACCCAGACTGTTGTATTTGTACACTCCTGATTCATATCTGAGAAAGAAAACAATTTCAAAATATTTAATATTCAGGTGATAACAACTTAAAGAAGAAAGAAAGAAAAAAGTGTGTTTTATTGCGAACTTGAACGCATACATAACACAACACACAAACATAACATAAAGAAAAAGATATAACAAAAAGAAAAAAATATGATGATACAATAATATAGAAAAAGGTGTGTTTTGTAGGTAAACATTAGTACTACATGTGATCAGACTTAGACTAATAAATTAGCATTTAAAGCAAATGGACTAAAACGTAGTAGCCCCGACTGCGTCTTAACCTCTGATTACCATAACCATTGTTTTACAGGTGACCTGACGATCGTTTTGATGACGTATACAATCACGAGGTACAACATGGACTGGTGAATGTGAGGACAATGTACTTATAATTAGATAGATGACTTTCATTGATAGGAAATTGTTCAGTAAAGAAATGGCTCATTCATACTGTGACGACACAGACGAACCAACCGACAGTAATCGCTAATTAGGCAAGCGTCATGGAATATAACACGATAAAAGGATAAATAGGAGGCACTTTCGATGATACTTAATCGCAATCGGTAATATCAAAACCAATGACATTGGATTTGGAATTTTAAAATACAAGCCTGTTTTTGAAAGTTCAAAGAATATTGTATTTTGTACGATAAGGTAATTTTGTAGGTTAGGTATTTGCCTTCTACTATTGTTCTTTGAAATTGAATAAAATTACTACCGATTATCAAATCAAATTAAATATTGTGTAAGTATTTAAAAACGTATGTGGTTTATTTAAAATAGCAAGTACACCCATAACCTTTTAAAACTACAAAAAATATCAACTTACCTAGTTTTGATCACAGTTATAGGTATCAGAGCAACCCCACTCATGGTCCTTGCAACGACTCCTAACGTGACAGCTTCCAAGGCACCGAGGTCGCCTTTAGACTTCCCCATCTTGGCCTTGAGCCAATGCAGGGAAGAGAAATAGATTCCCACTCCAGGGACGCAGCGAGCAATGGAGGGAACCATCCCACGCCATAGGCCCACTATTTGTTCTTGCCGAATGATGTTCGTGAAGATCGTCATCATCCCGGGTTGGATTCGGCTGCTGTAAAGGTTGATAAGTTAAGTAGGTTCAAGAGTTCTTTATTAGTTATCTTAAATATATTTCTTAAAGATCTAATCAAATGGGGATGCCACAGGGTCACATTTTATGCCCAACAATTTAGTCTCATTTAGTAACGCAGACCATCATTACATAAGGTCAGACTTGTGCGCAGTTTTTTATCACTGACTCTTTCCTGGGTGATTGGAAATGAGTAAACAAAATCGTTTGTTTATCAACGATCAATGAAGGCGTGCACCCACGTGCATTCAAACGGCGTCGACCGTTTGCACGCGCTCGGGTCGCAACTCGGCCTTAGAGATAGTAATTCGTTTGAAAAAAGATAATAAAATATTGAACTAATTAAAATCAGATGTTTTTTTTTATATTTATTGGTCTAAATAACTTTGCAGATAAATAATATTAAAAATATATATTGACGCGGAAAATGATAATGGGTCATTAACAGATTCGGGAAGCGTTTAATATCTTTTGCAGACGATTAGCAGACGTTATCAATGTCAATGTTAAGGATATGACCAGTGCTAATAACAATACACAGTAATTTCGTACGTAATACAGTTATTTCGTACGTTCTACACAACTTGGACAAATTATTATTGAATTTGCTAATCAGTCGCTAGACGCTGCTTGTTGCTACGTATCTTTTGTTTCGTGGTAACAAGATATGAAGTTCGTTGTTTGTTGCTGTTATCTAGTAGCTAATTATTATTTTTCTATGCTTTCCAAGTGATTATCGCTTGTCTAGTCACTATGCGACTATTTACTGTTGCCAAGGAAAACACTAATCTATTTTTTGTACCAAATCTGATCTAAAGTAGGCTGGAAGGAATTGTTTAAGTATTATGAGAAAATGTTTTGACTATTTTATGTGACTTACTTGACAGTCGCCGCAACAACATGTTGAGTAGGGTTCTGCAGACGAGTCTTCACCAAGTCAAGCGGCTGGAACAATATAGTGCTGAAGGTCCCGGAGAAAGAACCGGCGAGAAATGCCTTGAACACTGGGTGGTACTGTAAACAAACATTTATCGCTGTTAGCATTATAGGTTCGTTCAATCAGAACCAAATGATACACTTTGACCCTCTCCCGAGTCGTCAACGAGTTAACTTCATGATGAAATCTGACTATCATAGAGTGTTTAAACTTACATTTGCCACAATATCCATTTTGGTTTATCGTCAATTCCTTTTCGGTTGACGAGAAAATTCCTTTGTCAGGTGATGTCTTTAGAATATACTCCGAACTTATAATATTCAAAGTGAAATAGCCAATGACAGAGAGAGCTTTTTAGAAGATGGGGCTTCAGGTAATAATTTAGATCGTATCCGAGTAGTCTGAATAGTAGATAGGGTTGATACGGTACATGAGAACAATGGTCATTTTTTGCAACACCTCGCTTGTAAAATGCATGTATGCTGGTGCCAGTATAAATTTTAAAAGACACCTTAGTAACGCAGTGACTGCGTTCACAGAAAGTTTGTATCACTTGTGAGTCCACTTTCAAAAACACTGGATAAACTTAATTAGGAGAAAGAAAATCACAGTAGATGAATTTAGCCATGAGGACTGAGAGAACTAAACGTAAATAAAACTGCGCGGGCCGAAGTAAATGCAAGCGAGCAATAGATACGTAGAGCGCGCACACAAGTACGTAGGTGAACGAACACTGAGCGAGTATAGTGCGGGGCGATTATGTGCGATCATTTATATTGTGTTGTTATCAGAAGCAGACGAGGGACAAGGCATCGCGGGTGAGCGAGGTGGAAGGTCGCGCTCGCCCACCCCACATGATAATAAGTATCCGTGCCTACTGACTAGGGGGTAATGAGTAGCTCTGATAATGTAGGGTCGTCACTACCAGGGAAGGATAATGCAACGTGCAATGCAGTTAACTCAGCAAAAATCCTACTATGGGTATTTTGCAGGTGAGGCAACATTATGACGGATGAAAAACTTTGGTAACTATTTACTTTTGAAAGAAAAGCAAATAAGTATTTTAGAAGTCTGAGGAATTGCATTGAAGCTAAACTTAACTATTACTTTAGAAAAAAAGGAAATAATGCTAAACTTAAGTAACTGTAACACTGTACCGATTCTGAGGGTGCCCACTTATTTTCAATATTTAAAACATAATACATTAATTTAATAAACACTTACAGAGAGAAAATCGCCGAAGGCAACGCTAAAATTGTTAACCATCACAAAAATCACAACAATGTAACATCAACTAAGCATTTAAATAAATAACTATTAAAACACGATCTGCGGTTCTATATATAGGTACGTGCCTACATAGAATTCATACGTACCAAAAGAAGGCGTGCAATAATATTATCAAAGTGACATTACGATAGTAGATAATTATAAATATACGCAAATAATTTAATATGAGATCGTGCGTACTAATATGAAAAACAAGTATGTACGTAACATGCGTTGATTTTCTTGGTATTTAATTAATTTGCGATAGCGTTAAGTTATTGATGTGGGGTCTTTATTATCAATCACTAAATCAATAACTATCGTACGAGTGGAAAATTCAGAAAATTATTATATGGTACGTGGAGCTTCTTTTATACGTAGGTACGTACTATGTATGTATAAATCAATAGGTACGTAGCTCATTATGACGTGGAAAAAAGAAAAATCTACGCGTTTACTTATGTTAAATTCTGGAATGACGACACATGATTTCAGTAGGTTGGTGACATCACTTTCAAACGTTTAAAATAAATGAGAATTTTAATCAGCTTTTGATAGACTGACTAGATTTTTGTTTTAACAATTTAACTTCAACATGTGAATCTTTGTTTGCCTAAGAAAATTACAGTTTTTCAGTCTAGCTTTACATAAGCAATAAAACTATAGGTACAGTTATGTAAAGTAAGAGGTAATTATGGAACGCATGCTGGGGTCAACGAAACGATAGAATTAATAATTAATGAAATGTAAAATAATTTAAAACTTTTCCATATGTTTCAGCCTGCAACTCAAATACTAATATCTAAATATATTTTATTTTAGATAGTCTTGTCTTGACCTTAAGCATTTGTCAAACTGATGGTATATCATACTAATTTTACAGGACATCCTGTATACATTAATAATAATGTGCAGTTCATTATGAATCGGTTGCTTTTTCAATTTAAATTAATTACATTTGTTTAATCTAGGCTAATCAGTCATGATAGAAAGCATTCAATTTAGTGCAACAAAGAAATAAAAAATAAAGTGGGTGAAAGTGACAAAATTTATAAAAGTTACCACAGGAGTTCCACTAGGAGACATCTTTGGACCAACATGACTAACGAAGGTAGTAAAATAACTAAATTCATAAGAAAAGCCAGTTGTTTCTAGCGGCTTCACACGCGTTTCGGTAGAACTTACTATACCTGGATATAATATAGCCTATACTCCACCAGGCTACCCAAAAATAAAAGCATTTTTCAAATCAGTTCAATTATTTCAGGTCCTATTCAAACCATATTCATAATTTACATTTTATCTGTGTAGTGTGTTTTTTCTATTCCATTAGTACAATTAATTCCTTTTTTTATAATTCTCTGTAAATATATTACTTTAATTGATTTGTGAACTTAAGAGATTTTTTATTCATAAAAATATTTGAGTTGGGTCTTTTTATTCAATCAATGCACCAAGACCAAAAATACTGCTTTTCATGTAAACGAGACTATTCTGAATGCCTTGAAATATTTTACATCATTCCAAAAGAATTTAAAATAAATTCCACATTCCATATGCTATCATCCCTATTAAATTTAAGACAGTAAAATGCTTGTTTAAATATGGATGGATAATGAAATCATCAGAATGGTAAAAACAAATAATGAGCTGGCCAAAGGTCAGTGACATGATACACATGGCACATGCGTTCATTGTGCTTATCAGATTGGATGCCTAATATAGGTCTTCAAAGATATTAAAATTAGGAATTATTCCGGTTTTGAGACAAATATTTTGTGCCACAAATTATCCAATGAGAGTTCTCAAAATGATTGTCAACATCTTTTTTGTCTAGTCTTGAAAACATTCTTTAAAAGTTATTCCGAGTAAATAATTTATGCTCTTATTGTAAAGTGGGAATACTTTTTGGTTGAAGTTATAGTAGGGTGATCTCTGGATCTACTTAAATGTTTTTGATAATGCTGTTACTAACATATAGACACTCGTGCCATAGAATACAAGTGTTAAGTGCCATAAAATACACTAAATGTCAGAATGCAACTGAAACTGTTAGTGTTGGATGTACTTAGAGACCTCATGACATTTTTATCATGATGTAATATTCTTGGTAAGTTACAAATAATTTGTTGAATTTATTTTCACATGTATTGCTAGTAATTATTAAGGCGCAGATAAAATTAACAAGCTGAGAATGTATGGCAACCATTTACAAAGTAAAAACAGCTACAATGTACAGTTCATACATGTTACTTGGCAATAAGTTGTTGTTTATGTTGTGCGCATAGCTATTTTGAGAATAATAATTGAATAAGATGGCGAGGCGAGACTGTATGTTTGAAATGCTGTTATTTTGTTTGTTCAATGCATGGCGTTATTCAGCATTGGGCAAATACTATATCTACTCATTAAGATAATCACATAATCTACTGTTATCTTTCCGATAATTAGTCAGCTAATGAGTAAATAAAGATATTGAATATCTCCTTAATGGTGAGTCGATCAACATCTATGTAGATACAGTTTTAAAATGTATGTTATTGGCATGAAGTTTGTGTGTCAATTTAAATTAGGAAAAGCACGCGACTCCGTGGTACAACACTGGTCCTGATAAGGTCATAGAGGACGCATTATCTTTGAAACAAACAACTCCGCAGGGGACCACTTACGTCGTTATCGCTAGAGTTCTTCAGGTCAGGCGTTGTGTCGATCGCCCATCCATTAGAAAACACCGATGCCGATTGCGACATATTATATTTTACTAATATAAAACCGAAATATTACGTCGTAACCTCACTAACATTTTTGACGTGTTTTGGCGCTTAGATAAGGATTGTGCAACGATATAATTGGTTGTCTCCAATTTCACGGTGATTAATCATGTTTATTACCGTGATTATCAACTGATATCAATACAAAGGACAAGAATAATCTAACATATTAGATTGTCCACAAAGATGTTTACAACCATTATTGCGAAGAAGTCTAGACTGTTCTCTGCGTTATCTTTTCGACAAATTTCCACCGTATTATTTATCGTGCGTGTTCCTTGTAATTTCCGCGGTCTTAGCCAATAGGAATAATTGAATTTTTAGATATTAAAAAATGACATTTGTATTTTGCCTTACAAAACACACCAAAAATGTATGAATCATATGGCAGAGGCTGACGTTGACGTTAATGACATAATTGAAAAATTGACACCGACAGTAAATATTATAGGTCGTAATCTTGTCCTAATAAAATATGTAACATTGCAAAAAAACCGAGTTGTTCTGACGAGTTATGATTTTAAGCAACTTCTATTCTATGACTATGACAAATATTTTTGCTTTCTTTAGCTCCATTTAATTTTAATCCTTAATGGCAAAATTGGTGTGATATGTTCGCTGTTTATGGTAGCGTGGCTCTTAAGAGGCAGTTTTTTTAATGATAGGTGATTTTCTAACATGTTTAGCCGTTTTGTCAACAGCAAGAGGCATATCAGCCCCCAATTTTTTACCTACCTAAACCTTGATTTTGTTTCGTTTCAATTGTTTCAATTGGAAGTTATAAGATAGTAGAGCCTGGAGGTTTTTGTTAAAAATCTTGTAATTTTTTACAGCTTGAGATTTTTCACATAGCTATCGTATTTTTGAAATAAAATTAGTTCAACTGTTTGTACCTACTATATATATAAAAAAAATTAAGTACCAACTTCAAGTATCGGAATATTTTGCGAGAGGTTATCGTTCTGCTGCCCTGCCTACAAAGCGAAGGCTTGATGATAACACGCCGTTGGGGGTATGAATAATGAGCAATGAACATGGTCATCACGTGATAAGACTTGCGATTTTAATGCCTCATAGTTTAGTCACTAGGTACCTACTTTGTGCATCGATTTTCTTTAGTTGTAAAGTAACCACCTGGGTATATAGGTAGGTACCTATTGGATTCTTTGATATGTTAAGTACTGGGAGGTATGTAATGGTATGTTTTTTAGGGCCCTCGGCTTGTTAACCACACTTGCTGCAGCTTATTGGTTCATGTGAGTTCGCTCGTAGTCATAATTATGTACACTGTCCTGCCGGATCTGCGGGCTATTCGCAAGAGTTACCGCGGAGTTGGCACTCAAACCACTCCAGAAGGAACTAATGTGGGTTTTAGTCAGAAAAATTCTGTTCCTCCTGCCAGCCGCACCCACAGCGGGAGGAGTCGTTTGATGATTTCCCACAAGAAAAAAGTCATATCCATTACATATTGGTTTTACCTACCTACATTATTATTCCCATTAAAATATTCCCTATCTTAATTATTTAAGTAGGTACCTACTGCTTATTTATTTTAATCTGGTTAACAACAACATTTTCTCTCCAACAACAGGGTCTGCTATCACGTTGTTATAGTAACAACAATAAAATAATTACTCATTCATTAAGACTTATCAGTTGAAAAATATTTAAATACCTACATCAAATTGTGTTTACCTACCTACCTTATAATACCTACTACTAACACAATTTTTTATTTATATAAAATCGGATACAAAGATTCATAGTGTGCCATAAATGGGCTATATGTATAACACTGAACGAATTTTTCATCCCGGATCTAGCAGTTCCTTAGATAAGTGCGTTCAAGGTTCAAGCAAATAAGCGAACTCTTCGTCTCTATGATATTAAGGGCTAGTTTCACTAGTTACTGATAAGTTCCAGATAGTTAATCTGGCAGATAATTTCATACAAATTCTGTTCCATTTTTTAATTTATCTGGTAGATTGTGGCTATCCGTAGCCTGTGAATCTGGCCCTAATTATAGAGTTGATAAATTTATTAAATTCTTGCTTTTTGACTTTAGCATGTGGACGCTTCAAGTGAGCAGGTGGCTGGATATTTTAGCCAGAGTGTGATACTAAGGTACGTGATTTAGATAAGTGTAAGACCATAGGTAATACCTATCATGTTCCCGTAAGTTTACGAGTACGAAAAACTTGACGAATGCACGCTAAATAGAGCGCCTTCTTTTATTTTCCATCCAACCAACTATGAGGTATTTTTGCCTTAACATAATTTGCAGGCGATAACTGTTTAAGTAGGTATGTCCGCAATAAAATTAATATGTGGCAATATTTAACTTATGTATTATAGAATAGTATTAGTATAGTATTATACTTGTCTATCCAAATAATATTGTTTTATTGAATTGTAATGGCGCTTTCATACAAACCTATCGGGGGTAGCGTGGTAGCTAGGTATTAGGTACCTAAGTTCATAAATTCGATAAACTGTTTTAAAAAAAGTCTCACAGATTCTCACCACGTTATTTGAAACATTGAATTCACATCATTTACTTATTTTCATGTTAATTTAGAAAAAAAACAATGCACAATGGTCAATAACGTAACTCTTAAGGTCGTCGTAAAGACAAGTACCTATAGGTACCCAAAGAATAATAATTTACCTGTTGTGGGTTTTAAGAGGTAAGTCGATGATATATTACGTCACAAGAGGTGTGATGATAAAAATGAAACTCAATTTAATTTACTTAAATTTTATTATTCTACGTACTTCCATAAAGCATAGTAAATACTTTACGAAACTTACACAACTAGAATTACACGTCATCGTCAAATATATACGTAACTATATGAAAATATAGTATAGAATGTAATATAAAAATCATTAATCACAGTGTGTACTAACATTCTAGACATACATATAATGGAATGATTAATTTTTTTAATAGGTAAACACTCAATAAAAACAAAATAGAAGAAAACCCTGATAGTACGTCGAAAGCGATTATATATATTTGTTAGACACCTTTAAAACATATCTCAACCCCTTCGGAGTTAGAAGGCACGAGTATTACTATAAAAGAATTTGTAATTCTAATAATTGTACTGTTTAATAACATTTATTATAAAACACTGTGAATGACAACATTGGCACATTCATAAACGTGTTTAGAAGCAAAACCGAAAAGTTTACAATCTTATTAAAACAACCAGTTAATAATCAAATGCTAGCTGACTTAAACTTACAAGTATGTATAAATTAAAGTACTTCAAACTGCACATAATTGTGGAATGGTTACGGAATGATTTTGTCACATAAATGCTTTTTTTTCTATATGACTGCAACATTGGTCAGATCTCAAGCTAGCGAAATAAAAACAATTTCAATGCTTTTTGCTCAAATAAAACCTATGAAATACCTAATAATCATTAGATTCATTTCGTTTTAAACGAACTATTTTGCACTGAAATCGGTTCCATGTCCCTACCAAGAAAACTGAGGCCGAATGTTGTTCGATTAATAGCCAAAATAGAGATTCAAAAAGAGATATTTTACAAGGAATGGTCCTTTCCTATTCTAACAATAAGTCATTTGAATGTAATAAGTACTGCACTATGCATAATTTATTATTTTGTGTATATTCAGGGATGATTATCATCAAGAATGTGTCAAAATGTTTAAAATACAACGTCCACTGTTATAACAGGAATATTTTTTCTATCAACTTGTTGAGGCAACACACTGTGCGTATTTTCCCATTAAAGTTTAATAGACTACATTAAAGGTATAGACGACAAATACATTATAAATATACGTTAAAAACTCTTGATGACAATCATCCTTGTCGAACATTTCGAGTGTCTATTTTCAGGTTGTTGGCAAAAGCACAGCGACACCCAAAGCCACGGATGGTCAAACTTTCGAGAATCTTAAACGCGCGTGGAGTGACGTGTGGTGTTGCCCTTACAGTCTATAAGTTTACATGTGCCTCGTGTTGCCAAAGTTGATGCCGCTCTGGGTGGCGCCCTTGTTCGACCCGTACTGCAGCGAAATGACACCCTGTCCGGCCCTCAGCTGCTCTTCGGAGAAGTTGCGCACGTTCTTTTCAGATTCCTTTGGTCCTATCGAAGGCTTGCCGTAGTTGCCGGCCTGGAATAAAATAATAATTTTGATTGCATTTTGTTTGCGTAACAGTTTTTCTTTTTACAAAAGTTACGTTTACGAAAGTTTACTTCGTTTATTGCTTATTTAAGTAAAAATCTAGGTAAGTAACGGACAGTTGCATGCTAGGTATCTGCATCTTCGATATAGCTTCTTAGTTAAGTGTGTAGGATGATTAAGACCATGGTTTCAATCTTAGTGTTATCACGTTACATGTTACCACCATTGAAGCCTTGAAGGTTGAGTACATCTGAAGGACCGTCAATTTATCTAGGTCGACGAGTCCTGGCTTTGCGTTATTTTTAATTTTTAATTATTAAATCCAAATAGTTAAACTATTTAATGAGTAAGTATTACCTTTCTGCCAAGTGACTGGAGGCAGATAACAACAGAGTTGAGGTTCTGTCTCTCCCACAAGTCAACGGTCTGGAATGTTTCTTGCGCGGGCACGCCCAGCGTTTTGGCCGCTTCTAGGAAAGCGTTGATGTTCTCCATGCACTTGAACGCCATCTTTGAAACGTTCACTTTCTTCACCATATTAGGCTGAATGTCGTTTACAAGCCTGTAAAGAGGGAAGCAACTTAATTAAATACTTGCACAACCATATTTTTACAGCGGTGATGTACAGACTTCAGCGGTGATTTCCAACTTTATCGCTGTAGCTTATGATTCAAAGTTGCTTGGGAAAATGTCACAGTTTCGGTAGCTTCGAGTGCTGGCGTCTGTACCTACTAACATATTTTGTTATTGTGTCATTGAGAAAAGGCTGTTGTTAAAAGGATAAATAATTACGATTTTACAAGTTCATGCAGCGAATATTATAATTAAGTTCAGTAGGTTACCCATCTCGGTATACCTACGTCAGTCTATGAGCCACATAAACACAATCGGTGCCTCGGGACACCACAGCCATAATAGAATTATAATGGAATAGTATACCAAGTATAGTACCTATGTTCCATTATGTGACGAGTTGAGGGAACAATATTGACAGAGTAATTCGAGAAAGGCCGATATTGAGGCTATATCCTATCTACTTAATTACGTAATCCACCCACGCTATGTAACATCAGACAATTTTACGTGAAGCCAAAATCAGAGGCAGTCTCTTTTGCTGTATTTTGTAATTTTCTATTGTACTGTTATGACTTACGAGTAGTATAACAAGGGTCATAACAGTACGAAAACCTCAATGCCTAAATGCAAAATGTCTATCAATTTGGGCTACATAAAAATTTCAATGTGAATCTTAGGTAAATTAATTCTCAATTAGGTACCAGCTTCTGGACAGGGCATTAGTTACTTCGTAGATAAATAAAATACTATAAGTAAAGAATTCCTGGAATCCTACCAATATAGTTTTACAGGACACCCCATGAAATAAACCTATAAGAGCCAGTTGCGGATAGCCACTATCTACTAGATAAATTCAAACATGGAACAGAATTTGTATAAAATTATCTGCCAGATAAAGTATCTGGAACTTATTAGCAATCTGTGAAACTGGCCCTAAACTTCCTATAACTTCAGACAAGAACAGATTCATCTTGTCATGATGAAGCATAAAGAAAGGAAGATATTCGCTTAAATTATTGCTTCTTTCAAATCAACAAAGCCTTTCAATAAACGTCCGAAGAAAGATGGACCGATATATACTTATAGAGACGCCAAGTCTGGTTGCTATGCAAATACAATGGTCGCCGGAGATATTTCGTCTCGCTAGCGGAACTTATAACTCCTTAGACATAACTACGCTATGCATATTCTCCGATGCTTATAGATGGCATTTCGTTTCAAATGCTGATCAATGGTGTCCATTCTTACTACAGCTGTACCCACGTATCAATAGATTTTCCTGTCTGAATTCGTCACAAATAAAATACTATAGGTACTTGCTCCGTTGGGGCAGTACTAGTATAATTTAATTTAGGTGAAGTCTGGGAGAATCCCGACACGATAGAGCACTATTGAGTATGGATCAATTCATATTGTGGCTCAAGGGAATGGTTACGTAAGTAATCTGTTTGTGGATTGTTCTGTCTGTCTATGGAATAAAAAAAAAACAGCTTATTTCAATGAGTGTAGATACGCCAGCACACCAAGCTGCTACAATCTGAAACAAAGCTGCTACAAATTTCCTTAATTGACTTTCAACTTTATCGCTAAAGAATATGGTTAAAAGTTGATTGGGAAAATTTGGCAATTTCGGGTAGCTTGATGTGCTGGCGCGTCTGTAGATACTTAGTACGATAGTCTTCCTATCAAAGTGACAAATGAAAAATTTCAACTTTCGAGAACGCGAGCATAGGAAGGGTAACTAGAAATAAGGATATAGAATAAGGACTTTAGAAGTATTTTAAAACTCACTTGCACAGAATGGTGCCGTCTTTAAGCACTTCGTAGAAGTTGTCCATATCCCCCGAAGTATTGGTGGGCTCGCCGATGATAGAGTTGATCCATTCTAGGCACTCCTGCGCAAGCTCCTCGCTGTATTTGCTGTTGATCTGGAAACGAAAATAAGATTGCATTAGGAGTTGAGTTATTGTGCATTATGTGCAGACACAAGCTGTCAATAAATTCTGAACCATATGCTTCAGAGATAAAGTTGAAAATCTATTGAGGAAATAAGACAGATTGTTGTAGCTTGATACGTTAGCATCTGTAAATAGTGGTAGCATCTTAAGAAAAGTTGGATATAATCATGTTAGGGGAAACTAAATTGTTGTAAAAAGGTAAGCCGTTCTTGCTAAGAACTATACATGGTTTTAACTCATATGGAACTTTCTAGATACATGTATGAAATTTAAAGCCAATACTGAGCAAACAACGTGTTAAAAATGTTTTATCTGTCTGCGACGTATCCATTTTCCAAGGAGGTTTACGATATGCATTAAAATCGACCCACTTTGTACTCGTAAACTGGTTGGCTGAAAACACGGTCTAGCCATATAAGAGAGTTTAAATTATTTCGAGTCTAAACCCTTAAATGATATCGGGCAGTAATTCTGTGGTGTTGTATTTATCAAAATGTTTACGCATTATTATATATCAGTGCACTATCTTATTATGTACTGCTTCGAATTTATTAGATGAATTATTATCTTGAGAGATCAGTCAGAATAAAAGAAGGAATTTATTTAAAAAAATGCAAATCTTCCGATTGGTGATAATTTTATGTGTATCGGTAGAGACGTCAGCACATAAAGCTACTCGAAACTGTCTTACCCAGTCAACTTTGAACTATATTATGCTTTAGCGACAAACTTATGAATCTATTAAGGAAATTTGACAGATTGTAGCAGTTTGATGTGCTGGCGTCTGTACTATTTTAAATAGTGTTAAAACATTTACAGATATGGTAGCCAACTTGATGTAACTGGTGGTTTTGCGCAGTGCGAACAACGTTCAAACGAAATATAATACGAAACTGGTTTGTGGTCAAAACGCACTTAATTTGAGTGCAAATCAATTCGTCAGAGTAATAAACTAAATCTACAGTTTAAAATACGCCATTTTCTTCACAAAGAGCTGTTTACATACATGTAAAATTAGGATATATATTTTATTTTCATTTGCTTAGGGAACTGCATTCAAAAATTCATTTTATTACAAGTTGGTACCTATTGCACTTGCTGAAATATAATATTGTCTTGTCAATAAGAGTGTTATACATTTACTTTTTATTGGCATTTATCGACAATTATCTAATATAAGACATGCAATCAGGGCATTAATGATATTAATTAATTACGTACCTATTTAATTAATTAATTATGCTGTTTACCTGCCGTGTATTTCTCGCGGTATTGAGGGTAATAATTGTTTTGCTTTACCGCCATGTTTATAATATCTTCGTTAGAAAAATAATTATTTTGCTCGCATTGTGCGGAACCAGCGGTGCTCAAGTCCAACTCGCACTTTAACGGGTAAAGGTGGCAACTCCTTACCCGTTAAAGTGCTTTGAATACGGGTGAAACTTCTTTTTCCGTCTAGTTTTTATGCAAATCTTCACGATGAGAAAGTACAGGTATTCAAAGTATTGATGGATATCTAGGTATCTAATTAATAAGGATGTGTCCAAAAAACAGCAGGCTTAGCATGGCAACCGTAGAAACAAGATTTGTCTACCGGAGAATGGACATAATGATAGAAAAGTGACAGGTTTTCGTAAGATTTATTTTGTCATTTTTTTTAAGAATTTTTTCTTATCTTCAATTGACATAAGTTTTCAAGTGATTATAATATAATCAATCGCATATTATGCGAGTTGACAGGTCACACCATGCTCGGGCAGAAAACATGTTGACATTGACAGAAAGAGTCTTTTCAGTCTTTCCTTGATAGAATAGATATAAAATCGCCATGCTGAGCCTGCAGGAAGTAGGTAAGACTTAGTAATAACCTCACTTACAATCAGGGCTTTCCCGAATTCAATTATCCGAGAAGAATTTGACCTAAATATCAAATTCAAATAGGTACCTACATTATGTTAAAAACGGGAAATAACATAACCATGTCATACAGTTCGCTGTATCAACCGAGAACTGACTGGAAACCCAAGGTCATACTGATAAGAAATGAGCGAATAGTTTATTATAGCCACTGCCGCTTAGTTTCTGCTCAATTATTACATTACAGGCCAATGTTTATATAACATCAACTGCAAAATTACGTCGACACTGTTTTTATTGATATGCAGATCTGTAAACAACCTGGACTGTGTTGGTAAAGTTCATATATCTTAGACAATTTTAATCTATTCGTACTTCTCCTACCTACTTCATTTACCTACCTACTTATCCTGAAACAGAACTGTCATTACCTTTTGAAGGCACAAGGTACAAACGCCATCACATCGAGCTACTACAATCCAACAAGTCCTAATAAAAAAGACAAACTACAAAGACTACTTATAAAAGGGACCCCCTGGTAGGAAGGAAGTCCCTTAGGAACTGAAGAGCCGTCAACAGTCAATTTAACAAATTGGGTGTCATATGCACACAGTGGTCAATGGTTAAGTTCTACTGTAAGGTACACATAAATGTTTCAAATACATGGAATTTAGTAAATTAAAGCAGACTTTTCGACTTCAAATTCCATGTATTTGAAACATTTTCTCTGGGTTGGCTTTAAAGAAAATAGGTTTATGCAGGCTTAAAACTATTGTCTAGGAGACAATTCTATTTTTCTCGACATCAAATACCCATTTACTACTTTTGATTTAACTGTGTCTTAAGTTATTTTAAGGGCTAGTTTCACAATGTCCGAATAGCCACTATCTACTGGAAAAATTCAAAAAAAGGGAACAGAATTTGTATGAAATTATCTATCAAATAAACTATCTGGAACTTTTTCGGAGGTTGCGAAACAGGCCCTAATACTGCACCGAAGAGAAATGGTAATGTTCCCGGTTGACATATTTCATTTGGAACGTAATAACATAATATTTTTTTAAGGTACACATCACAAAACACGCACATACGATACTTATCATGTAAGTACAAGAGCTATCGAGTCCTTAACAAAAGTTTCGAAATAGTTCATTATTTGACCGCCTTATCATAGAAACATTTTAATATTCATCACGTTCTTTGCTACGACAGTAAGCGATAGAATTGTCTCTCCGTGCCTATAGTGAAGTAACAGTGGATTGGTACGTGCAACAACAGCTGTGCTAATTAAATGTGCCCGTTTGTTTACGTACTCAACTGTTTGGAAGATCACTGTATTGGTAGTCATGTGTTTTAAATTAGGTGGACTAGTTGTAGCGAGAAAATGTCTTTACAAATCTGTACAGAATTTCAAATTGGTCCTAAACTAGGCTGTATCATGAGTGGCAGTAGACGCATTTTCCAGTCCAAGTTTATTCAATCAATTTTAATGGTCTTAAGGATGGGTTGGTCGAGGAAATGGTTACTTACTGTTGGACTCACCCTAAAGAGTAGGCACAGACTTTTAGACTTACTTGATTGGCCAATATGATATACACTTTTAAGTTTTTATTTTTCGTATCCAATTTTAATAAATTAGGAGTATCAGAAGTTATATTAATTAAAAACAAATTTTAGCTTCACTAAGGTAAACATGTTAATGACAAATACAATTTTATCATGTTTGTGACTAGTCATTAACGATGATCAAATCCTAAGGCTAATGAATCAACAACAAATTATTAAGAATTATTATGAAACTAGCGACCCGCCCCGGCTTCGCACGGGTGCAATGCTGATACTAAATACACTACAGAAAAACTGTCATCATCATCATCATCATCATCAGCCTATCGCAGTCCACTGCTGGACATAGGCCTCTCCAAGTGCACGCCACTGAGATCGATTTTCGGCTTCTCGCATCCAGCTCCTGCCAGCCGTCTTGCGCAAGTCATCACTCCACCGTGCCTGAGGGCGTCCTACACTACGTTTGCCGAGGCGTGGTCTCCACTCTAGAACTCGTTTACCCCAACGGTTATCGGTTCTTCGGCTGATATGGCCAGCCCACTGCCACTTCAGGTTGCTGATTTGGTAGCTATGTCAATGACCTTGGTTCTCTGACGGATTACCTCATTTCTGATGCGATCCCTCAGAGAAATGCCGAGCATAGCTCTTTCCATAGCCCGCTGAGCGACTTTAAACTTGTGGACCAGCCGTACCGTCAGTGTCCACGTTTCGGCTCCGTAAGTCATGACAGGTAGGACGCACTGATTGAAGACTTTTGTCTTTAGGCACTGTAGGATCGACGATGTTAGGACTCGACGTAACTTCCCAAAAGCAGCCAACTCAACTGAATTCTCCTATTCAACTCGTCCTCAAAGTTATTTCTACCTAACTGCAATGTCTGCCCGAGGTATACATATTTCCGAACAACTTCGAGAACGGCACCGTGTATCGCAATCGGTTCCGGTAGAACATGTTCATTGAACATGACCTTGGTTTTGTCCAAGTTCATCCGTAGGCCGATGCGTAGAGAAGATTTAGCCAGGTCGTTCAGAATCTGTTGTAGGTCCTGCAGCGTTTCCGCCATGATGACGATATCGTCAGCAAATCGCAAGTGAGAGATGTATTCGCCATTGATGTTGATGCCGCGTCTTTTCCAGTTCAGCGTCTTGAACATATCCTCCATTGCATTAGTGAACAGTTTCGGGGAAATAACATCCCCTTGTCTCACTCCTCGATGCAACGGTATGGGCCTTGTTTGCTGATTCTGTACTTGGACGGACATTGTAGCGGCTTCGTAGAGACATCTCATCACTTGGATGTATCGCCAATCTACTTGACAACGCTGCAGGGACTCCAGAACAGACCAGATTTCAACCGAGTCAAAGGCCTTCTCATAGTCCACAAATGCTAGACACAGGGGCTGTTTATACTCTTCGGTCTTCTGTATAATCTGCCGCACTGTGTGGATGTGGTCTATGGTACCGTATCCGCTCCAAAACCCAGCCTGCTCCGGTGGTTGGAATTCGTCGAGTCTTCGCGCAAGTCGATTCGTGATCACTCTTGGAAATGGGTCGATAGTTCTTCAGCTTCAGCTGGGTTTTGTCTCCCTTTTTGATGAACAGGACGACAACACTCCTACTCTACGCCTCTGGAGTTCTCCCTTCAAACAGGACGGCATTAAAAAGCTTCTGGAGCTCCCCCAGTACGGGCTTACCTCCTGCTTTTAATAGCTCTATTGTAATGCCATCCTCGCCAGAGGCTTTTCCATTTTTGAGCTGTTTCAGAGCAATCTCGATTTCGCCACTGCTGACTTCTGGCAGAAAAACTGTGAACGTTGTATATAAAAACATACCGGCCGGCCGGTACCGCCGCAAACGCTACGTCCCGCAATTTTTAAATCTGTAATATCTTCGAAAATATTCACTTAAACCATACGGTGTAAAGGGCCATATAGATCTATATTAAACGAACAATGCATTCCAGATATTTAATTGGTTAAGGATTAATGCTGTATTGGTTAAAATCGCTTCGAAAATTCGCCATTATTTGTCGTAAAAAGTAAATGACAAAAAAGAGTTATTGTGGGTTATCCATAAGAGGTAGACATATACCATCATTGACTTTTCTGTAGACCTTTTCAATGTGTACAATACTTAGTACATTATTTTGATAAAACTCGTAAGGTTCAGCCTGCGTTTGCAATGTAAGCGGAAAAAATGTAAATATTTACGACATAACATTAGAAACCTCAAAAATAACAGTACTTCTCCACTATTTAATGGATGTTATTATACATATAAACCTTCCTCTTGAATCACTCTATCTATTAAAAAAAACCGCATTAAAATCCATTGCGTAGTTTCAAAGATTTAAGCGTACAAAGGGACATAGGGACAGAAAAAGCGACTTTGTTTTATACTATGTAGTGATAATCAAATCTTCTGTAACAATACGTAGTAAACCACCAAAAACTAACTCATGCGCACGATGGAGCTGACGTAATCAGGCAAGGATTCGATCGTGACTCAGAGTCCGGTATGTCAGACGTTGTAACCTTAAAAAAAGTTCGCATGCTCTCGCACAACCTGCTTTAGAAGGAAGCGCCGATTTTCAGCTACTTTTAAGTAACATTTATTTTGTTACCATGCCGCACAACAAATTCCCGTCTTGTCAGCTACTTTTGGCTCAAGCGCGAAGGTTTTTGAATTTTAATTTGTTCCAAATGGGATCTAACCATTCCCTTTCATTAATATTCCGAAGCGTTGTCTAATTTGTGTTTGAACTTTGAGGAAGTGATATCTTGTAAGCAACGTCCTGTGTTGACTATGTGGCGTTGTCATCAAAAAATGGTGTACGCTAAATTAGTAAAAGGTAGTATGAACCTAAATATAGAAGCATAAGATGTGAAATCAACGTAACGTAAGCAAATTTTATTTGTAGAAGTCCTAACATTGAATTTCAAACAATACACCAGTATCACTATTTACTATATTCAATTAATTAACTCCGTTGCTTGTTAATAATATACCTAATTATCAATTTAGAACTAAAGGTCGTCGGGTTATTTCGATAGTTACGGCAGCTAACAATTCATTATTTTCGTTACTAAAATAAATGATTTCTCTGACAGGAATACAGTGAATTAAAAATGTTTGATAAACATATGAACAAACATATGATTTTGCTTTGAATGATTATATTCATGTTGCGTTATTTGATCCTCCCCTTTTTAAGCTAGCTCCTGACATGGGCAGATGTGAAACGAGGCCACGGAGCATAAGATTGCGAATATCAATACTGCTGTAATGATATTAAAGTGTTCATTCACTACTAATCGCCATACAGCCATACACGGAGCGTTAACAAAAACGTTTGCAGCCATAAATAACTATGATTCAATGTCAACGGCTCCAGTCTTTTGAAGCATGGAGTGCGTCCTCGCGGTTACGTCAGATGATTCCTATAGCATTAACAAATATAAGGAAATTCAGCATTTCTTGGGAACGATGATGAGTCTTGTTGCCTGGTATTTGTACAATGTGTTGGTATTACGAGTATAGACATGATATGATTTAAGGTAAATCTTATGAAAATACGTCAACAATAAAAAGTACTCTTCTCACATTAAAAAGTACTCAGTCCAAAAATCATTTGAAGCCTGTGGCATTGAAATTCCTTCTCACAAATTATTAATCGTATGTCTTTACAGAACGCCTAAGTCTGATCCTAACATATTTTTAAATAAACTGGATCAATTTATGTGCGAAACAGTTGAAAAATATCGGCCAAGTACTAAAATAGTTATTGCCGGTGACTTTAATATAAACACTATTAAACAAGGCAAGCTCACTAATTACTTAAAGGATCTGTGTAATAATTATAACTTGCATGTGCACGTTCAAGTTCCCACACGCAAAGATTCTTGTATAGACCACATACTAAGCAACATAACCAAATCTTCTATTGAGGTTTTACCTTTATACTTGTCAGACCATGACACTGCACAACTCTTAGATTTTCCAGTGAAAGAGCAAAGAGTATTGACCAGATCATATTTTATTTATAAAAAAGACTATTGTAGTGAGAATATAAGTAAATTCAAATCATACCTGACTAGCTTAACGTGGTCAGAAGTACATCTTGAAACTGATTTAAATAATGCATTCAATAAATTTCATGACTTTCTCTTACTATTGTATAATTTATGCTTCCCAATAATTAAGATTAAAATAGACAACTCTAAGGCAAATAAACAGAAATGGATAAGCAAAGGACTTAGAAATAGTTGCAAAAAGAAACGATGTTTACGGTATCTCTATTATAAAAATAAAACACTAACGTATAAACTTAAATATAAAAAATATTCTTCAATATTACAAAAATGTATTTTCAAATCCAAAATAAATTCAAACATTAAATACATTAATAACAGTCAAAACAAATGTAGAGCAACGTGGTCAATCATTAACCGGGAAATTGGAAATATAAAAGGCGACGATAATATTTCTCAAATAGAATTAGATAAGACAATAGTGACTAATCCCATTGACATAGCAAATACTTTTAATGATTACTTCATTAATTCAACTAGCACTCTGACATTTAATTATTTACATGATAATGATGAACCCTTTAAAACCACGACAATTCCTAATTCCATGTTTCTTAGCCCTATGACTCAAGACGAGATAAAGAAAGAAATAACAGCTTTAAAGAACACTAACTCGGAAGGTTACGATGGAATTAGTACAAAAGTCATTAAAGCCTGCAGTACAGAACTAATTCCTATATTGACTTATTTAATTAATCTTTCTTTTTCATTTGGAACTTTTCCTGATGCACTAAAATTATCAGTTGTTAAACCAGTGTACAAAAAAAACGATAAAAATGATGCAAAAAACTATCGGCCTATAACCCTTATACCCATTATATCAAAATTATTTGAAAAGTGTATGCAAAAGAGACTTTTGGACTACTGTAGCAAATACAACATTATAACAAAAGAACAGTATGGATTTCAAAAGCACAAGTCAACAACACTAGCAATTGCTAATCTTATAGGGCATATCCATAGCTCCCTAAATAAAAATTATTTAACGACAGGACTATTCTTTGACTTGTCACAAGCCTTCGACTACGTAGCACATGATATCTTATTAAAAAAAATAGAAAATAGTGGAATAAGAGGTTTAGCATTGCAGTGGATCGCGACCTATTTGAGCAACCGAAAACAATACGTTGTTATCAATAAAGTAAATGAAAATGTATTGACCTCATATTCATCTGACTATAGAGTTAAAAATTGCGGCGTTCCCCAAGGGAGTGTAATAGGACCCCTATTGTTTCTATTTTACATAAACGACTTACCGCTAGTGACTAATCACAAATGTGTATTATTTGCAGATGACATTTCGATTATTGTAACATCTGACAAAAAGTATAAAAGTAATTCTGACCATGAGTCGGACATTAATAATACTATTGATGACATTATAAAATGGTTACAGAAAAATAAATTAAAAATTAACTTAGATAAATCTCAATATATACAGTTTAATAAATCAAAACATACTAAATATAATTTCAAACTTAATATTGACAGGTTAAATGAAGTCCCACAAACTAAATTCTTAGGAGTAATAATAGACCAAGATCTGAATTGGAAAGTACATCTGGATAGTTGTTGCAATAGGATTAACAAGTTTGTTTATGCTCTCAAACAAATTAAAAATATAACCAACAGAAAAACAGCAATCTCAGCATATCACGCCTATGTAGAATCTATCTTACGATACGGGCTTATTGTTTTTGGTAACAGCACGGATAAACATAGAGCATTTATTGCACAAAAGAAATGCATCCGAGCCATTTGTGGTATCCGTCCTGACGAGTCATGTAAACCGTTTTTTCAAAGACTAGGTATATTGCCACTTCCATCACTCTACATCTCTGAAATCTGCAATTATGTTTATAATAATAAGGGATTGTTCAAAAAAGCCTATCAATTGAATTCTCGAAATAGAGATCCATGTAGACTTGAATTGCAGGATACTCCTAAATCAGCCAAGTATGCGAAAAGTTTTCTAGTTATGTGTATACGCATTTATAACAAAATCCCTAAAGAAATAAAATTGTTAATTAATAGTAACTCATTTAAAAACAGTTTATGGAAATGGCTGAAGGAACATATGTTTTATGACATTAATGATTTTCTTAACAAGAAACTGTAATTTTCTGAACTTTGTGATTGCTTTATTATTAACTTATATTATTATTGCGGGTAATGCTAGGAACTTTAATATGGTTGTATTGAAATTCTATTTGTACATTGAACAACAATTAACTAATATTTTATTATTTTTGCATGCAATTGATACATACCTTGTATAGCTAAACATGTGGACTTTACATTAATAACTGACTGTAACAACTTTATACCATGTTTAAAGCAAATAAAGACTTATCTTATCTTATCTTATCTATAGCTCCAACAATGACTAGTAAGGGGACAGGAATGGGGTCACCATGCGAGGCCAACTGTCAGACGCGGTCAATGCAATGCAACCAGTATATTGATTTGCAGAAATGGGGATAAATTTCAAGTTTAAATCTAAATTAATTCTTATAATTTAAATGAGTAAGGTCGAATTTTGCTTCAGCAGTAAAACGACTTCGTCATGTGAAATAATACTATTTACATGGATCATATTTCATGTTAGGCCACACAAGGTGTAATATGATCTCCACCTTTTTGTTAATCTATGTATGTTAAATAATACAACATAACGATTTACCATGTTGCTTGTACAAGCCAAATCAGAACTCCATGTTTAAATTTAACATCACAAGAGAAATTTGGTCAAGTGTCAATCTTGAACATATGGCTGGGTTGAAAGTGGCCTGCATTTAAGCCATATAAATGAATCCTGCGTAAAGGCCATACCTTATAAGGTGCGGTACTGTGTGTTGTAACAGAACCGAGCCTTATATGAGTCATCGTCTCGGTGAATTAGTATAAAATAAATTCTTTTGAGCTAATTGAACATCTGTTTCGTCCAAATTATTTGCGAGGGTTAGAATAGACTCCAAATTACATTTCACAAACAAGAATATCTGCTTATCTAATTAAGTTTCCCGGTGCACACTATCATACGCCTTATTATGTATTTAGTCTTATTGAATCTAACTGTAACTCCGTAATTAGAAGAAGAGAGTAACTAATACATATAAACGTCCGTCCGTTTGACCTGCATACTCGTTTACTGATAAGGCGCATAGCCTCACGTACCTGTTTGCCAGTCGGAAAACATACTTATTTTGGTATTCATCGAAAATGCGACTGATAAAATATTAATTTTAAAGAAAACTTTCCACCTGAACGCTAAGGACGGGACAAAATGTGTTTTAAAACCGGTTGTACTCATATTAACTGATCTTCCTTGACCTACATGTGAGACCGGTGCGACCGCTGCAAGGAAGAAGTTATCCTGACAATAATTACAAGTTCGTAAAAGTTTAAATTTCACAGATCTTGATACAATCTGAAGTAACGGAGCGTAAATTTTATGGAAGCTTTGGTGCCATGGGCTTTATTATGGATGTGAAGAAGTGGTATAATTAATATATATTTAGTTATCAAAAGACAAGTCTTGGTTGGCAGAGCGTTGCTGGAGCATTGACCGTTTGGGACCGTTTACTCTGAAGATGGTAGCTTTAGGTGAGAAATTCATGCATTACAATCATAATAAGGACTGAAGATGTTTGTTTTCATCGGTGAATTTACTTCATTCATTCTGTTTGAATGATAGTTCTGTTTGTCTTAAAACGATTATGCTTGAAAGTCTTTGATTTATTATAAGGATATAAGTCAAGCAAGTAAGATATTTTATTCGGACTGTGCCTACCTAGATTCTTAAAACAGATGTCGACAGCGAAAATCATCATTCAAGATCTATTTATAGAACAATGATGCTGTTAGATGCGTCCTTTATGAACGAAATGTCACAATAGACAATAAAATAAATTGCTTAATTAATGGAACGCGACGATCCAGTCACCTTGAACTCTGTTTAAGGATTGCAAGCATTGACATTCGTTGTTAATAATAAAAACAGCTTTTTTATATTAGACATATTTTTTTTCTTGAAATAATACGATAAATGATTCATCAGTCTAAAGACCTTACTTCAATGCTAACTTCTGATGCGACTGTACGTTACTTGTATTTAAATGGAAAACTTCGCCATTAGTATACAATATAAACGCATATCCACTTAAAATTTCCTTGGAATGCAGAAACATAACATAAACCTTATACTAAACACTATTGTTTAGTTGTTACGGCAGGTAGATTCCATAATAATAGGATTATGCTGTGAAAATATAAGGTGAATGTTAAGAAAATAAAGGGAAGTTACCTACATCCCACAAAATAATTTTTCGAACCCTAACGAATTTGTCCAGTTGGGAACATACCGGCTCAACTCGATCTTGCTTCGTATTTTTTAGGGCTTACAGCAGCGGCATTTTTTTACCCAGAAATCTGTAATATTATTTATTTAAACTGAACCAGTTTCAGCACCACATGCATATCGGCACCTTTAAATTTTAGTGGGTTGCATTATGTACCTATGTATGCATCTGTACCTTGGTACGTAACAGTGCATAAGGCATCGGTAGGTAATCCAGCATCAAGAGACAGATTCATGTTGCAAGCTAGATTTTTGTAAAGTCTATTGAATAACCATAATAGGTACCTGCTAAAACCACAGATATAGTAAGAAGGTAGGTGAGATGTGAAATGAATACGAAACTAAGCAAACACATGATGTGTGCCTGTTGACGACGTTTCTTATTCAAGACCATCTGGCCCTTGTATCTCAACAAACGAGGTCACACCATCTGTTCCCATAACTAGGTCACGGCTGAGTCCTTGTAACACAATTCTGGACCTCACAGCATCCCGAATCAATATCATCTAGCCGTACAACGCGACCTGTTTAAGAAGAGCCACTCCCACATCACACTATAAAATACATTTGCACTATAGCACACGGTCGGGTTATAGCTTGAAAATCTCACAAGTTCAGAACTTACCTTTCTCTGAGCCTCCGCGGCAAATCCTGACTTGGCAGCCCTGTTGTTGGCCATGTTGAGTGAACTATCTAACAGCTAGCTATTATAAATAATAAATTAAATCACTGACACGGGTGTTCGCCGTGAAGTCACTGTGTACAGAATGTAAACAGGCGCGCGGGTCAACACGACACGACCAAGTCACACGGAGTCCGATGTATGAGTGTGTGCATGAATGACATCATGCAGCGCCGTGCGGAGCCGGCTGGCGCGAACTCTAGGCCTGCCCGCGCCCCGTGTCGATAAACCGACCGAATCCAATAAGAAACACATTAGAATGTTATTGTACGCTTACATTTAATTATGTTCAACTAATCATTAGTTCACACTTTTTTTGTAGCTAAAGGAATTTGAGCTAGATTATTTAATATGAGTAGAAGATTTTTTGGAAAATCACGATTTGCGTCACAAAACCTCCAATCGAGTTTGAAATGCATGTCATTATGACAATACATCTGCAAAATATTTATTTTTGTTTACGAAAAGAGTTTCTACACTTCAAAAATATATTAGGTAATTGTATTAGTACCTAAGTCCCTACTAGATTTATCATCTTTTTATACTTGTATAGATTAGAGATTTTATTTCACGACTCATACCATGAAGTTTTATCCAACTGGAATAATACACTTTTAATATTTTAGAAGGATAAGGCTAATAATTGTAGCTATAAAGTTCGTTTGTGATTTCCCTTAACAGACGCATAGATCTAGTACTACGTAAGCCTATTTTGAAAAAACGATTATGAAATAAAAATAATAATGTTTTATTTAATTATATCGATACCATGTAAGGCCAACACTAAAAGCTCGAAATGTAAAACGAAAACCAAGTAGGGAACACAATGAGAGCGAACAGATCGGCCATATAACCTCATCTCTGTCTAACGTCTCGTCGAAATGGCGGCAACTTACCGAGTGATCCGACCTCAACTAAGGAGTCTGGGGGGTTTTGTACGATGCGGTTTGAGTGCACAACAGCCTAACGCCACTAAACCTTCTAACTTATGCATTTCCACGAAGTTAATGAACTAGGCTCTTTCTTCCTTATACGTTTCTAGGAGACCTGTAGAATTCTTAGTTTGTATATTGGTGTTAACAGTAATATAGGTACTGCAAACAACATTATTTATAATACGGAAAAATATTCGAATCCTGTAGTTTCTCGATTTATATTCATAGTAACATTAACTTCGGTATCTTCCTACTAGGTTCCAACGATGCTATACACATTAAATACCTACTTATTTGATATGCCATACGTACCTGCCGGCGGCCTCTAACGTAATAATAAAGCATTCTTTCTTCAAGATCAAGTTGTAGGTACCATTCATTGCTCCTAACTCCGATCGGTTTAAGAAAACCGGTTGGATTAACACAAATCGACCAGGGTAGACAGTGCAAACCAATATACCTTGGTCTACTTAGAAAGTGATGTTAGACTAACTAGTCCCGAATACCAATGATAAATACTAGTATATAAATTAGATGTAAAATTAGTAATGCATTATTATTAGGTGGGGTTATTGAAATATGTGTTCTGTGTAGATATAAATAGGGTATAAAATTAAATGTTGATGAGGCTCTTCTGATAAAGACGGGGTGACGGTAACGAGGTTTTGACGTCATTCTATCCATAAGTATACCGCTTGTATCTTCATAGTGTTGTATTGTATACACATCATGTATATATTTAGATACATTAGTTATGCTACCGGCTTATGTAAGTAAGTATTAAATCATATTTAGTATTAAATTTAAACAAGCTGTACCTAAATAATTTCATGTTGCATGTAATTATTTATTATATGAGGCGGTTTATTATTCTAAATTTAAATTTTAAAAAATATGACGATTCGTTTCATTTGTGCCATGGCAATTTCTGCCAGTCTCATGTGTTAGCTACCTAGGGATAACTCATGGGTTCATGAAGCAATAATTACGATATAAGAAGGGGAACAACAACACACATTTTGATGTGTGTAGATATGGATCATCAATTAAATGTCAAAATTACAATTGTAATATGAGAGCCAAGTTAAAAAAAGAATTGAGATTTAGACCAACTTAGTCTCAGACTTGTAAATAAAGTGAAGTATCAAAGGGAACTTTGTAACCAAAATTCACCGAAACCTAAGACTTAGGTAGGCACTAACCACGGGTACTAACAAAGAATGCCATCTCACTTATAAAACTTAAACCATTTGCAATTATGCATAAAGGCTGCATTTCTTATTCCAGCGACAAGGTGAGTCGAGCTGTTTGGTCCGTGAAGCCTTTTAACAGTGTGGCCTATGCTCAGTAGATGGCGTTTCACCAAACTTCAAATAGCGAACACTGGCCATCTAAAAGACAGCCATTCTAAACCAACATGCCAAAAGTTTTCTTGACATTGAAAATTACTTCAAATGACAAACCCAAAAATATGATACACCCAAAATTTTAGTGGAAATGTGAGCAAAAAATTTCAAAATAGCACGACATTCATTTGCAAGGGTGGCTCGACGCGGCAACAGAACGTTTAAGCAAAAAAAAAAGAGGAAGATCAAAATGGAATGTCGTCCACGTAGATGTCGACGGCGAGCCCTCTCCTGCATTCCTGCGAGATGTGAATCGAGATCGCAATTTTCAAAACCTTTTAATTTCCTGAGTAGCTTTACCAGCTTCCTAATATTATCAAGTCTTCTGGGAGTAATTTACTTAATGCTGGATCATCATTGCGCCAGTTGCAGCTCGAAATGTGATTTGAATAATATTAACAAGAGCATAGAAGATATTGCGGTAATTTTTTTCAGCTTTTAATTTTATAGGCAAATAGGAGTGTTTGAAAAGCTTTTCGGAACTTAGACATGGTAGATAATGCTTGTACTGGAGAGGAGGAAAAATAAATGTGATCATTGATAAATACTGTTACAGATTGCATTTAATGATTGAGATGCCTAATCAATATTCTTATTGACATACGCTCAAAGTAGACTTTGATGTTTTTCCCCAGAGTTATTACTCAGATGGCCTTTTGATTTGATAAACGTGTTTGTTACAGAAAAATCTAGCAATAATGAAAAACAGTTACTACGATTTAGAACTGAAGATATCTCGGTTTTCTAACGAATTACCAAAGATAGAAGGACAAATCGATATTTTAGAAGCCCTCGCTGCTGCTATAGAGAGTAAAGAATCTGGTTGGGATGCAAGGGCAGTTCCTCCAAGTCTACCTAACGTCCACATGTGTATAAACAAGCCCCCAATCGAACTGAGGAAGAATGTTTCCAAGTGCGGTTGTTCGAACAAGAAATTCATTCCAGTCAACTAAGATTGACTAGACGATAAGCATAAAATGAACTTGGTGAAAGAAAAACACGTCAAAAGAAGTGCTTTATATGATTTATTAAAAATAAAGTCAATGTATCTTCTATTTTGTCTTCAATTATCACTTTTACCTCATACAACATCTGAAAAATATTTCACGTGTTTGAATGGAGATATAATTTTGAAGAATATCTATCTACATTTGCTATGGGATTCAGAATTAAATTGTTTCAAATTTTACTTTAAATTCTAGTTAGACTTATTGCATTTTGGAGTTTATTATAGATCGTCGACAAACATGGTTGCGATGTTCCAGATTTTTGTAATATCGGCGGCGATTCTGATGAGAATGAATGTATTTGGGAGTATGAATGTGGGTGATCTTAGCGAAAGATTGATCTGTTGTAGTTCCCGTATCTACTGGAGGGTTCTTTGTATTAGTCGTAGCGTTTTTACCCAAAGGTCCTGTAGCCTTGTTTTCATGACCATGTGGTTCAATAAGTTTACTACTTTCCGTGGTGACTCCTACACCGACTTTCATTTGTTTTCCACTTGTTATGACAGTTTGAACTTGGAGATCGTGTAGTCCTCTATGACTGAAATTGTATACGTTCTTACATCTTGCATTTGGTTCCTTCTGTTCTAAACACGGATGGTCTTGGTCAACCATTATAAACAATTCTCTCAGTTCAGTGTAGAGATTATCGTACGCCTTGCCAATGTTCGTGATCGTGTCCTGCAACCCATAAAATGTATGTTGCATTTCATATATTAGTTGTTTCATAAGTACATTATATGATTGTTACCTTCATGGAGTGCAGGCTATGCTTCATTGTGACTAGTTCATTTTGTATGGCATATTTTTCCCAAAAGTTTATAGTTAAATGACCAACTAAAGCGAACATTGCAAAGAAGAGGACAGAATCAACACACACACTTTTTAACGATTTTTTTAGGACAGCCGGGCGAGGCATTTTTGTTTACATTTACTTTGCGATTAGAAGCGATTTGTTATTTATTTTAACAGCTATTTAAATACTTGTGAATTTTTTAGTGTTTCTTCGGATATTTCCATTTCTTTTTTTCTTGACGTGTTTTGTCAAGATTCATTATGGTATGGACCACAGATTTAGCATCCCACTACCAATTTAACCTAATTTAACAGTTTGGCAATAAAAACAGAAAAATAATGTTTGTAAAAAGTTTGCAAGGATACAAATATAATATTAGTTCTAAAGAGTATCAAAAATAAATGTGAACGTTAAAAATCGCTGGATCGATTTTAAAAAAAATCTTCCAGTATTAGATAGTCGATTTATCGAGAAAGGCTATACTCTAGCCTACATGCTACTTTTTATCCAAGTGCGCAGAGTAGTTCCCACCTGCCCGCAGGTGAAACCGCAGGCAGAAGCTAGTATATAAAGGCTAAAACTTTCTATGTCATCAAACATTGTGCTTCTTGGTCGTTATTTTGTCACATTACCAATCAAAATAAAAACAACAGTTACTTTATTTTTAGTTAATTTATTAAAGCATTTGTTGACATTGGATTTTAATTGCGATGTTACGTTGTACCGACGACACTCACAACGGGCTTACTTGCGGCAGTTCATTTTTTTTTGCGTCAAACGAATCGGTGTACACGTATGACATAAGCGTGATTTCCTGCAGCAATAAATAATATTTTGTATCCTATACAATGGAGGCTGAAGCAGGGAAAATATTCCCAACAAAATAAACTTAAATTCGGGAGTGTGGTATGCATACTATGCACTTCATACTCACATCACACTTCGGAAACCATCGCAAAGTGTAATTATGTGTTCATTTGATAGGCTAATGAGGTGTTAAAAGAAGCAGATACTGCGAAACCTTTTGATTCCGTCCAAAATTGGCAGTTCTTGAGTTCCCAATCTCCACAGTCCTCATTTAACAACAACAATAATTTAACGAAGTTCATTATCAACAAACATTTAAATACATAATATAATAATTTCTAACTTTCCTACTCTGTTAGCTTAAAAATCAATCTGAATAGCTTGGCAAAGTTTTCAGTGAATATCCATGGAGCTAGCAATTTGTACAATTCGTACCTGCGATTGAATATTACCTTCCATATTATGCAATAGAAAAAAGGAAAAATATAATCGGTCTATAAAACGGACCTTGTGGGAGGCGTTTCTATTGGGGAAGAAAATACGCCTCAAGAAACCAATTTTTTTCTCAACTTGGACCGGTTCCGATTGTGTAGTTCGCATGCAATGGCTTGTACAGACTGAGAGGTCGTGGACTCCCTGTTTTGACTGAAATAATATTCAAAATAAACTATGTGAATACAAGCACAAACATACAAGCGTATTGACAAGATACAATACCTTTAAGCGACCTAATACTAACAGTTTCCGTGGTGTCATCATGCATGTTGGATTGTAGGTTACAGATCTCATCTGCGACTGTCAGACATGCTGCTTCTGCACGTTTGACATCATTCTGAAAGTAATTTTAATCATCTTCAAAACTCCTTGTATTCTCGATACCTTCACTTTTAAGCCCGCTAAAGCAAGTCCTTCGGGGCGGTTGTGCTAAAATCACTCACCGATATTTTATCCAAAACTTTCTTCATGGATTTCAGCTCGTGAGAGGCGTGGAGTTTCTGAGTGATATCGGGGAGGAGGAAGCTGAGCATGACCACAACTATAACGGTGACGATAGCGACATAGTTCCCGGTCATTGCACAGTAAAGTGTCCATATGCAGTGGGAGGCTTTCTTGGTCCACTGCTCTAATTCTCTTTGCCCGGGCGGGCCAATCAGGATTTCGGTGACGGTGCGAATCGGCATTTTTGATCGGGACATGTAAAAAACTGGTTTTTATTACAAGCTTTTACTTATATATGTCTAGGTTCAAAATAGTATTTATTCGCCGGTTATTTATTGATTGTGATTTTACTGTAAAACATAATGGCACTCTCGTTAAAATACAGTATAATAAAGATAAGCAATCGCATCGAATTAGAAAAGATCTGATTATGTTAGTCGCTGAGCTTCGAAAATATTAAAGTACGTACCTTAACAAACCAAGAAATATCCTGAGTCACGCTCACAAAATGTTACATTTACGACGAGCAGGTTACCTTAATTATGGCTTATCCGGGAAGCTATGCCGCTTCGCCATATAATCTATTTAAAAATTCAAAATACCATTTTTGAAGGACTAGAATTTGTAATGCAAAACCATTGACAGCAATTGGGTTACCATAAACTATAAAATTTATTATTCTTTGGAGGATGTGCACATAAACGTAGTGAAAAAGTTTTGATGACGTGTAAGAGGTGATGCCTTAAGTGATACTTTCCCGGTAAAATGGCAGAACTTATTGGGTGGTAACTTATTAGGTTGTAGTCTATGTCGAGAACACGTCTACTGCATGTTCTTTAGCACCTATCGTGCGTTCTTCAAGTTCCTTTAAATAGCTGACAGTAAGACAAGTATAGTTAGGATTTTTATTCTATAACTGGAACCCATGATGTATTTGTTACTTGTATTGGGTCTTGAGATAAGTTTTATGCCGACACTTCTGGTGTATTATGTCCAAATGTCAGTGTATTTGGGCACTTACCCAGGGCCTTGTGATCGACATGGGCATATGGAAGGCGGAAAAAAAAACTACTTAGAGGTCCCTTCGTTTAAGAGCAGGATTCTCCCCCAGAATTTTGGACGTCGAGATATTCTCGAGTGAGAAGCTAGTTGTCAAATATTTTGTCAATTAATGGAAAAAAAGAACGAATGTAACTGTGATGCGTTTCCTTCTCCTCCGATCCATTTTATAAAATTAAAAAAGCATTTCTTAAAAAAACAAGGGTAATTAAAATGATACATTAGTCAGTAAAAGTTGACCTAGGACCCTCCTAAAATTATACTAACTCCCTCAGTAACAAAACCACGTTTCATAAATAATCATAACTTTTTAGAATGACTTTTTATTTTGACGATCACTAAAACGAACATTGTTCTATATACTACTAAATTAATAACAAGACAAAAATACACTACAATATTATAATATTACCTAACTTATAACATTCTATGCGCACGTTATGTTCTCAAAGAATATAGCATAATATATAAAAACTCACAAAAGAACAGATAATAAGTGAGAATGTTCTATATATTTATACGGAAATTTCGCTGCCGTCGATAGCAATGCATTTTGTTCTTTAGTTGTTTACTTTAAGGTTGGTTTTGGGTTGTCTCTTCAAGTTTTGTGTTGTTTATCACCGCCTGTCATCGTCTACGCAGCACATTGAACAGCAAGAGGTTCGGATTGCTATGTACTTTTGGCAAGGACGACGAGTGGAGAGATGATCTGGAAGTAGGAAAATCAAATATAAGATGCTGCTTTATCCGGTCAAAATAGGTCCTGAAGGGAGGTGTGGTAGTAGTCCACTATATATTATGTAGAATGCGCCATTCAACTGATACCAAGCATAGGGTTTTTAAACATTATCATTTACATTTTAAATATATAATATATTTTTAATTAATGAAGATATAGGTACATACGTTTGGCTATGCATGATTGATTGCTTGTTGGATCAGGCGGGTATATTCCAGTTTTCGATTTGGTTTTCGGTTCAGGGCTGAGAAATTACAAAAAATATTAAGAAATCAACACGACACGATTGAGACTGTCTCTCACAAAAAAGAGATACCCTGTTTTAAAATTTCGATGCCTAAGGTCAGCCTCTTAATAATTCTCCAATTCATTCTTCTGATTTCAAAATGAAATGAGTATCTATTATTCTGCCTGCCCTTAGGTTTGACGAGTGCATTTAGACTTTTTTTATTAGGTCATATAAGGAGGGGCAGTATGGCTCACTGGGTGGTCGCTATAGAAAGCTTATAGTCATGATAACATGATATTTAAATTAAGAAAGGAACGAGAGAACATTTGGATGATTTATAGATTGGTAGACTTACTTCTTGGTAGTCAGTAGTCAGAAGCCAGTCTAACCAAGGGATATAGGGCTGCCCGGGTAACTGGGTTGAAGAGGTCAGATAGGCAGTGGCTCCTTGTAAAACACTGGTACTCAGCTACATCCGGTTAGACTGGAAGCCGATCCCAACATAGTTGGAAGAGGCTCGGGAGATTATGGTAGACTTACTTCTTGGTCTTCTCCTCAGGCTTTTCTATAGCCAGTATGCTAGTGTTACAGGGCTGAAAATAAAAATAACTTGTTATTTTAATTTACAAGTGTTTATTTGACAGGCTCCTGGACAACTTAGATTAGATCTGCACGAACCCTTAAGCTCCAATAGAATGCAATGAACTAAAGCCAAGATTCTATACCTATTATACATTTTTTTTGCAAAAATACAAACTTCCAACATGAACAAGAATAACCCAACCGATGAAATTTTCCATGCCTGGCATTAGCATGAAATAATTCACGTAAACTCCCAACCCCACGTTGGAAAGGTAAGTGTTTAAGTGACAAGAAGAAAAATGCTTCTCACAACGGCTCAAAATGATTGGTTCGTGACGATAATCAATATAAAAAATGGCACGGCAGGCGTTCTTATGCAGATAGGTGCTTCAGTATTTTGTGGAGAGGTAAATCGTTGTATACTTTACATCCATTTAGTATACGCGATATTTTAGAAGAATACTGACATTTTTTAGCGGTTTTTCTCATGTCATACCCATAGGCACAACATATGTTCACCGGGAATAGTGTAGCTTCCCAACAGTGAAAGAATTTTTGAAATCGGTCAAATAGTTTCGGAGCCTATTCAATCCAAATTCACAATCTTTCTTCTTTATAATATCACTAGTATAAATAGTCATCATCATCATCTCCCGAGCCTTTCCCCAACTGTGTTGGAGTCGGCTTCCAGTCTAACCGGATTAAGTACACAGATAACAAAAGATTCTTAGTTTTTTTAGAAGGAAAATATTTCAATATCATAAGTTAACCATAGACGATGTTTTCTCAGGACAATATACTCTGAAGAATCTAACTGAACTAACATGAAATATGACCAGTCTTACCTTAGAACAGCTTGACAATCCGATTTCCCTCAGGACCGTTTCGTCAAAACTCGGTCGGGACACAAATTGTGATAACTGCTGAGTATTATTTGTACTAACTAAGTAGTTAAGCTTAGGATCCGATTCGCCATCTAAAGATATTTTTTCGTCTGGGTCTTCATCTTTTTCATGTTTTTTTTCTATAGCTTCAGTGTCACCTGTAAATAGCCAAGGAAAGTCTTTTAGTCAGATTTTCGCATCAACTGGACCAAGGTAACCTCTGTCGGCGGTTGGTTTGGATCGTATAGAAACGCCTCTTAGTTTCCGAAAAGTCATATTTAATATAATTTTATTACCTTCATCGGATGAAAGTGAAATGGTTTCTATTGGATAGTCTTGAAATTCTATTGAGGAATCTGTGTAACAAAATAAAAAGTTCAAGTTAAGAATACAAAAACCAAAACAGCTAAATTGCAACTAATCAGCTTAATAGGGACAAAATAGCTTTTATTTTGTTCGAGGAGGTATTCGTTTTTGCTATAATGAAACAATTTTCAAAGGAAGATTTTAAAATCGTTAAAATATTATTGTTTTCACATATCCAAGAAACTATTTCCACAATCTTTAAGTGCGTTCTACCATCCAAACCGATCACCGACGGAGGTGACCTTGGTCGCGTCTCTCGTCGGCCGACAGCATTCCACACGGTTGTTCTACCACGAGTTGTTCTACCGCAGCCTGTCGCTATGCGCTCCCGACTAAGGTCGTCCAAAGTTTGACTCCGACCACATCTGGTCTGCCAACCTTTGTATAGACATTCTACTAGATTTTCGCACCAACTAACTGGACCCAGGTGACCTCTATTGGCATTTGGTGTGGATCGTGTGGCCTTTTAAAATCTGCTAAAGGTACTTCGTAGAAATCCGTAGAATTGTTGCATGATTACAATAGCAAGAGCTAATATTTTAAGCGTACCCACAGACTTTCGTAAACAAGACTGTAATATAAGTAATTTGTACGAGGTCGAGGTCGCCTGAAAACTTTTAGAAGTCATACAGAACTTGTGCTCAATAATTGTTTCTGTTTATCTTGTTACCATGTGTACCGCGGATTACTTTGTAATACCAACATTATTATGAAAGTTGTTATTAATTACACAGTTTGGGCTTCCAAAGAAATATTTGTAACTAGCTTTTCCTCGCGGTTTCTCTCCCTCTATCTGTGTACTAATTAATATACCTAGTTGTTGTTTTAACGTAACAGCGTAATAAAAAACCCGCATTCTTCTATTAAATGTTAGGAGGCACATTCGCGTCCTTGACCTCTATTATTTTGATATTATTGACGAGACTCTTTTTCACCTCATTGACCTGTCATTTTATGACGACGAAAATAATATAGAAAAAGCAAAACAAGCCAACAATGTCAGCTTTGTCGCTCTCGTATGCTTTTACCCGTATCTTCCGAACAAGCAGCGCAAACGGTGTCTCCAATGTTATCCAGGGGACTTATATCACGTTCACCTCTTTGGCATGTCACCACGCGTGAATTGGCAGCTCGGTCGGCCAGCAACTTGACCACATACATTATCATCAAGATGATGGTTCCTAATGCCACGGAAATGACTATCATCGACTGCTTTACGAACTCCTCGAAACAGTCCACTAATTCGTCTATGTAGTATTCGAGGTTATTCAAAATCGCAGAGTTCGTACACATTGCAACTTTTTTTTTCTGTATTGGATATTTTTTTTATTAGAATGTGTAATAGATATACCTGAAAAAGGACATATTTGAATTAATTATTATGTCTAGCATACTACTGTACGGTAAAATAAATTTGACTAAACATCGGAACCTTGGGATCTTCTATTTCCATGTATCCTTTAGGTAGGAATACAGTACATTCTATTATCTTCTACTAGGCTTATAGGCCTACTGCTAAGATAATTCTTACCGTTGGTAACTTACTTAGTAAATAAACAAAATTTACAAAAGTGATGAAATTGGTAACTAAACAGGGCACTACACTACCTATACCTGAATATGTTTGCTATGAAAACTAAGTCACACTCCACCTACCACGCAATTCTCTTCACATTTTTAAAATATTGTGAATATTTTTTGTAAACGAAAACAGGGCGCATAGTATGTTAAGTTTTTGTAAAATTTTATTAAATTCAAACGCACATAATAATGATGGAAGTTGTTGGAATGTGACGTTTATTTTTTTTATTCGATAATTTTCAAAGTCTATGAATTTAACAAGGAGATTTCTGATTGATAGATATAATTAATCTCTGCTACAAATACCTGTAACGAAAATAATCTGCAAATTGATGGAAATTCAAATAAATAAAAGTGATGAAAAGACACTAAACTGTAAGCATTAAAACTTTAAAAATATCTTCTTCTTCTTCTTCTTCTTCCTGCCCTATTACTTTATTTGGTGTATATATTACGCCGGGAAATACGTTTTCAGCTTCCATTTCTGTCCTTTCTGTCAGCCGCCATACAAATGTTCTCTATCACGCAATCTATCCATTTTTACAATGTCAGATTAATCTGCTACTTTCCCACCTTATCCATCCTACTGTGTGAGGATCCATTCATGTCAATATTCACTCTTCTACTTGTACTTTACCCGACACCCTGATTAATACAAAACTGTGTAAATTTTGCTCTTCAATTTGAGGGACATCCGTGGGTCAAATTTTGTGATCTGTCGCCATTTCATCTATATCTCTAATTAATCCGATCGGTGCCCTTTACTACCACTTTGCACGAATAAACCTAGGTTACTGGAAGTTGGAGCACACTGTTATGGCGTTCCGGCTAGTGTTATGGCTATAGGCACTTTTTGAATAATTCTTATTCTGAATTACTGTTTAAGAACCAAAATTGTAGGTTTGAACATTATTGCGTATTTACCAATGCTGTAATAGATTGAAAAAATAGCTTGACTGATAATCAGGAAACTATAAATAATCCAAGTTTCTAAAAACAACCTTAATCATGTACGCAGTCGAATTTCCATTTTACTCCACAATACAATGAATTTACATTTAAGCAATCAAAATGCGATATACCCCGTGGTCAAACAACGCAACAATATGGTTCGCAGACGTGCCTTTCCCAACAGTTGCCCACTTTCCATAATCCATGATAAAACGGTCCAATATTTTTCGCGTGTCGTCCCGTCAGCGGTCCAAAGATAGATCGACTGTACGTCCAATGTGATTTATTTTACTATTATTTTATACACTTTAATAGTTTGAGGGTTCATTTTTAGAACAAAGGTTGCCATTTCTTTTACTATATCGCGTAGATTGTTATAGAGGAGTACCGTTCAAACGAAACTATAGTTTATTAGGTCAGAAAATCTGACATTAAAAAACGAGTAAGCAATTTCATGTCTACTTAAATTATGTATAATCAAATACTTTTTTCTTAGCTCCACCGAAGTGAGAAAAGTAATAGACGCCTATCAGCAGAAGTAGCATAAGCAGTAGTGTTTGTTAATATTGAGTAGGTAACAAGATTCAACCAGAATTTTCGAGTCTCAGCCCTCGCACCAATGGCTGCCAAAAACATCATATTTAATTGCCTCTAATAGTTTAAATCTAGCACTAGACCTAAGGGCACTACTCTAACATGAAATGGGACAGAATCCTTTATATTCAAAGCACAGTATTACTGTGCCGTTTGTGACATTCTAATTTCCTTTAGTAGTCAAGTGACGTAGACAAGTGTGTTTGGTTGTGAATATAATTGAGTGTTACTCGTATTGTTCTTGAAATGAGGAAAAGACTAGGCAGATGAATACGGCCCCTTCGAGGAAACAGCTATAGTTTATGGAGTAATTTAAAAATAGCAGGATTTATCACATTATTTTATAACGACTACAAGTGGTATGGGATTTGTATTCCACCAAAAGTCTAAATAATAAAACCTTTTAAATTGTGACGACCAGTTAATTGCACTCCTAAACCCTTTTCTAGCCTTTTATACTTATAATACATAGGTCAGTTTTATATCGTCCAACGCTAGATAATTTAAGTGACAAACTGTCCACCAGTATGTTTATAGTAAGACCCCTGTGACTGATTGATGACCCTCCGCAAGCGATTTTGTTTTGGAATCTGTAATGAAGGTTGAAAGGGTTTGAAGTTGCAATGAGGTCCATTTATTATATATTTCTAGATTATCAAGATAGATTAATATTTGAAAAAAAATAAGAGTGAGAGGAGTGATTATTTCAGAATCTGTGGTGAGAATTTCAAGTTGTAGTCATCATCATTAGCCTTTGTATCGTCCCACTGCTGGGCACAGGCCTCCTCTCATACGGAGAAGTTTTGACCGGTAATCAAGTTCTAGTAAGGCGCACTTATTCGATTTTCCTAGAATTAATTAAATAAGTATTGAATCGGCATTGAGATGCTCGTGGCTAAGTAATAGCACAGGGGTCAATCGATCGTATTGATGAACAGTTTGGATGATCCATGGATGTGCGGGTCGTAGATGACATTTGTATCAGTCGTTATAGGAAGAAGCCAGTAAGCCTGATTACCAGTCATACCAATGCCATAACCGCTTTAGGTAAAACAGTGATGCTCGGCTGCGGCCATTTAATTTCGGAAACTTTGTGTTTAACATTTAGTTTGACGCAGAAATAAGATAAAAAGTTTCAATTGCTAGTCAAAGACTAAAGCTTTAATTAACGACAATGACATGTAGCTTTTTATTGGGAGACAGTTTTTATAACCCTTCTTAAATAACAAACACAAAGTGCTATTTTATAATCAATAATAAAATGTATACATCTATTAGAGGGATTTAGTTCCATAAACTGAAGATGGCAAGATAATAATGAGAAAGAAAATTATGTTGTGTCAATAAATACGTACTTAATTGGTACGTATTTAGCTTTTGAATAAATTCTGTAATTATGTCGTCGAGTGCTCACTAAACGATGATTTTGAAGAGGAAAAAAATAGCACTCCTATGTGGTTGTATGGTGTTAGTCGTATGTTACATTAAGATTAATAGTCACATAATTTTACAAGAGAAAATTGTAGAGGAGGATGATATATTTATGACTAAAGCAACCAGAAATGGTCAAACTAATATGAAGTATATTCTACAATGGACCAAGTTCTACACAGAGCCATTCGTCTTCATGGGAAAAGGCCGTAACACATTTTTACGTCGAGGATGTACCTTTGATAATTGCTACGTAACATCAAATAGAAAATATCTAAACAGTTTGAAAGACTTTGATGCTATTTTATTTCATGGTCCAGAACTGAGTACTGAACTCATGCGTCTGCCTGGTCACAGATCCCCAAAGCAGAAGTACGTGTTTGTTAGCAAGGAATCATCTGACATTTACCCTATCCGCTATAATACCGTATACGATGGCTTCTTTAACTGGACGTGGACATATAGATTGGATTCTGATGTATACTACGGTGATATCGTAATAAAAAACAAGCAAGGTGATATTATTGGTCCTAAAGAAGTGATGCATTGGCTTAAGATGGAGGAAATGGAACCTATCACGGATGAAGTTAAAGAAAAGTTGAAAAATAAAAAAATTGCTGCCGCATGGTTTGTGTCTAACTGTAAAACTATTAGTAATCGAGCTTATGTGGGAGAATTATTACAAAAGGAATTATCCAAATACAATATGACCGTAGACATATACGGTGCTTGTGGAAATAAATATTGTCCTAGAATTCATACGGAACGGTGTCTGCGGATGCTGGAGAATGATTATTACTTTTATTTAGCTTTTGAGAATGCGCTTGTGAAGGATTATGTTACGGAGAAATTGTTGCACGCATTGCAGCACTACACTGTCCCAATTGTATACGGAGGCGCCAACTATACTAGGTGACTGTTTATAAATTTTAATCCGATAGAAGGGGTGGTGCAAAGTCTGAGGTCTACGCATAGATTGCGATACAAATGTTTTTCTGGTCGACTAAGCAAAAGTAGCAGTTGTGCATGAACAGTTCTAGAAATGTCTCGCGTTTGTGAGGGTGTGTTTTGTTCAGAAAGAGTTTCATCCTCCATTCTAGTCTAGCCACAACATTAGAAGACACGAATCCTTTAACTTTGCTTGGGTCAAAGGGTCCTCATTACAGAATCCTATCATGAGCAATGTAGGACAATCACGATTCTAAACCTCGAAAGAATTGCATGACCACTTTTGGAATTAATGAATCAATTTTTTTCCAGGTTCATGCCAGAAGGTACTTACTTGAACGTTCTAAATCAAAGTATAGAAGTTCTTGTCCAGAAGATGGTTGACATGATGAATGACAAGCAGAAGTACTACGAGTATTTTAAATGGATGAATCACTATTCTTATCCTCATGGAGAGGAGTCACCTGATAGTGATTTTTATTGCGATTTTTGTAGGAAGCTCAATGATTTGAATTTAATGAATAGAACGACCTATATTGAGAACTTCAAAGAGTGGTGGAACCCGAAGACAAGATAATTGAAATTCACTGCCTCGGTCTAGACAAGACAATGGACGTATGAATTCTGAGCAAGAGGCACTGAAATTACACCGGGTCATCCATGTTTTTTTAGTTTGTGTAACTGGAATTCCTGATGTGTGTCACAAGCATCTGTCGTAGCCCATCGGCTGCCGGCTTCAGGTGGCTTTGGGAAGTGGGAAGGATTTTCAGCTGAACAAGAATTTTGTACACAGTGAGGGAATGTTGCTAAACTTTTGCACGGTTGTTAGTATTTCATCTATTCATTGGATTTAGGATCCCACTACCATTTCATATTCTACACCTGTGGTGTTTATACATGTGTCGTTACAACTTTTTTTTTTATTATTAAATCATCAAATGATCCCACTGTAGGTCTATATAAAAATGTACTCTGTGCTGTAGGTGCAGCTGGAGGAAGTGTCAGACTTTTGTGTACCAGGGCCGCGGTAACTCTTGTGAACACACGGGGGTGTCACGGGAGTGTCTCAGGAGTATCGAGAGTGACATCTCCGTCTTTTTATAGGCCCCTTAATAAAATGGATTTATTCGTTAAAGTTGTAGTTTTGATCATTTATATGCACATATACTGCAATTTTCAATTAATAAATTAATTTTGGTATCACGACTTGTTTATTCGTACATCTAATTTAAATCTGGGTTTCGTAATTTTATGATACTGCACTCTAAATATGTATGTCCGGCATAAATTATTTTAAATTCACTTTCTCATGATTTTCCCATAAAGTGAGTGGTTTTGTAAGTGAGTGGTGATAATAGTAAAAAATACCAAATTTTAATAAAAAATAAAATATAATAAAAAAAGTATAAAAATATATGTATATAAAAAGTAAAAAAAAAAAACATATCAAAATAATGAAAACATGACAGCAGAATTGCAATTGTTATTCCCCAATATTCCAACCGTTCCACCACTTCGCAAAGTCGTTTTTAATAGTTAATTGAGTCATGAAGTTATCGTCGTTGATTTTCTTGCAGAATTCGCAGTAGTAATCCGTGTCTGGGGTATCACCTGCATAGTGATACGTGTAATGATTGTGCCACCTAAAGAAATCGTAATATTTCTCTTTGTCGTTGATAATGTTCACCATTTGCTTGACAAGCTCTTCTACTGTAAGAGATCGGGCATTCAAGTACATCCCATCGGGCATGAATCTGAAATATATAATTAATTACACAACTAACTCTCGAACTTTTTACTTCTAGATTAGCTAGGCTAGCATGGGGCCATTTCAAATATTGTCCTGACTTTTTATATAAAAGGTGTTTAATTGCGGAAATATCTTGAGTAGATAATATGGTGATCACCTAGCATTAGGTCAAAAAAAAAGGAATGTGTGTGTACAGAAAATAAAATAGGAAACTTTTCCTTAGATTGAGCAGAAGAAACCTATAATTAAGTACCTGGTATAATTAGCTCCTCCATAAACAATAGGCACCATGTAGTTTTGCAGCGCATTCAACAATTTCTCTGAGACATAGTCTTCGCTGATAGAGTTCTCAAACGAAAAGTAAAAATAGTAATCTCTTTCCAACATTTGCCAAAACATATCCGGCAGCGTCTGCCCACATGCACCAAATATTTCTAGTGTCATATTGTATTTCGATTTCAATTCGTGCTTTATTTTTAGTGCAACCCCTTCCCTTCCGCCTCGAGAGCGACAATTTGACACGAGCCAAGCAGCAGCGATTTTCTTGCGATTCAGTTTCTCTTTGAGCTTATGATTAATACGTTGCATTTCAGTTGCCTTCGGCCAGTGCATTATTTCTTTAGGACCAATTTTCTTTCCTTCTTTATCCCTCACAAGAATGTAGCCATAAAATACTTCAGAATCCAACCTATAAGTCCAAGTCATGTTGAAGAAACCATTGTACCTTTCGTGGTATACTGGGTAATATGCTGCAGGTTCTGGACTGACGAAAACATATTTTTGGTGGGCTGATCTCCTTCTTGGTAAACGTATGAACCCGCGTGATACGTCATGGCAATAAAATAAGATTGCGTCGTAATCTGTGACGTTGCTTAAAAAAGTTCTGTTCCACGTGACGTAACAGTTGTTCACAGGGCAGCGTCTTTCGATGAAGAGATCTTGTCCTGGCTTCATAAAAGTAAATGGTTCCTTCATGGGCTTTGTCCATTGCAGAATGTATTTTATATTAGGTCTCAAAGTTGTTTCTGCTAAAGGATCCTCGATTTTGATTGCACCCCTTATTGCCTCTGAGCGCCTGTTGGCTCTTGGGGTCCAGTCAAATCCTGACAGATACCATACTATAAATACGGCAAATCCGTAACAAAATGCTACTCCTTGAGATTTTATCGACATTCTCATATTATGGTGTGAAATTATGATTTCACATTTGCTTTAAACTTGATATAATTTTTTTACAATTATTTTTGAAGATTTTTCTACCGTGTCAGTGATACAATTATGAATCGTCATTTTCAAACTTCTTCTTTTCTTTGTCATTGACATTGCTGTTGACATGATGAGACAATTTACCAAAAAGTATCACGTATAATGTAAGGCTTCCTTATAATCTATTAGTCTTCGCCATACAAAGTAGATATTTAATATCGGGAACAGAGATGGTTTAAGTCGGCATAAGTCCGAAAATTCCTCCCGTTGCACCCACAGCGAGGTCATTTGATCATCATCATCTTCACAGCCTTTTTATCGTCCCACTGCTGGGCACCACGCTTGCTCAATGCCAGTTGGTGATTGCAGACTTTATAGTCCAGGTTTCCTCGAGCGGTGTCCAAAATAAACTTAGAAAGTACGTATAACTTAGAAAAGATACATTGGTACTTGCCTGACCTGGAATCGAACCCGCACCCTCATACTCGAAAGGCTGGTGCTTTAACCGCTAGGCCACCACGACTGGTCATTTGATGATCTTCCATTTTCCAAAACAAAAAAAAACAGAAACAGCTGTTGCCTTTACGTACTAGAAACTATTAATCAGTGCCTAGAATAGCGCAGTCCGTAAGTACGTTATACTAATTAGCATTTATATCGGCGTAAACCTCACGAATGAACTTTTTTTACCGATTACTAATTAGCCCGGAGTTTGCAGTCAATACAGTTAGTAAGAGTCGTGTGTAGGTACTGCAAGGTCACCTCTCGGTAGCGTAAATATGTAGTGCCTTGGTAAAAAATAACAGCAGACTGCCGCAGTTTTATAGTTTGAGTGAACGATATAATATAATGTGAAGGCGTTACAGTTTTAATGAATATTATTTTTTTATAAACATGTTGGCTAGATACGGATAAGTAAATGCATTCTTATTAATGTGTTCAGGACTGTCTAATGTGCTTATTTACATAGTAAACATAGTTAAAAAATATTGACGTGAATACCTACGTAATTTGCCAACAATTAAAACAGAAAGTACCTAATTAAAAGCCGTTTGTAGTCTCATTACTTACACTTTCATGTTCAAAATCATTTTGTAAAGGAAAGGATGAACGTATTAATATAATTCAAACATGATTGACGCTTATGTTTGAGTAAAATAGTAAATAAATAAATAATAATTAATGAATTAACAGAAGTTAGTGATGAACTAAGTTTATCGATAAAATGGGCAGTACTTCTTTCAAAAACGGTTTTACTGTTTATTTACAAATACAACTTTCTTCTACTGAAACACTAATTGAAGAATGATTATTTGTGGATTGATGGGATACTTATGACTCATTAATGATTATTTTTAATGGTTCATTTTAAAGTAGAGAAGTATTATTTTATTAATTGATCTCTATATAATTTACTATGTTAAGAGTTAACTGCTTAATTTCTTTGTACCTAAGTTTGAAATTATTTTGAATTTATTATATTTCAATCATTGTTTCAATTAATTGCATCGTTATTATTTTTTCTAAATTCTGCCGTCATTACACTTTGAAGAGCTTGTTTTACATATCGATAGTCGATATTAATTATTCGCGTTTATTTAGTTCAGCGTCACTAGTACAAGCACACATTGAGACTTGAGGATGGTCATACGCTATCGAGCGGTTTGCGGTAGTGTGACATGTAATTATATGCCTTATCTGTTCCATACATTTTCGAAACTGTTTCGTGGATACAAATATATAAATTGTTTGTAAATAATTTGTGCTCCTAAATAATTAAGTTATTATTTTTAAGATGTAATGTGTGTAGTTTTTATACGTGAGTGTGGTGACCGCTCCAGTGAATAGACTTTTCGGACATAAATAAGATGGTTATTCATAAATATACAAAATATATCTTCTTCTTTGTTATCGTGAGCGTCACGTTGTGTACCTTTTTGTATAATTTCTCGCACTATAGTTTGTTTAATACACAGCAAAGCTGCAAACTTATAAACAGGCCTTTAAAATACATTTTAATATGGACTTCAAATGTTACGGATCCCATGAAGAACTTACTCTCAGAAAAGAAGACATTTTTAAATAGAGAATGTGCACTCACAAATTGTTACGTGTCTTCCGATAGAAAATTGTTAAAAGACGTCGCAAACTACGATGTAGTATTGTTCCACGGTCCAGAACTTTACACAAATAATAAGTTAATTTTACCCAAGTCACGTTTACCTCATCAAAAGTATATTTTCATGAGCATGGAATCTTCAGCTTATTATCCACTTTGTCATTCAATGTATAACAATTATTTTAATTGGACTTGGACTTACAAATTAAACTCTGACAATTATTTCGGCTATATAGTAATAAGGGACAAGGAGGGGAAAGCTATTGGTCCTAAGGAAGAGATGCATTGGGAGAAACTTGAAGATATGAAGCCTATAAATGATACGCTTAAAGCGAAAATTTCTAAGAAAAAGTATGCAGCCGCTTGGTTCGTGTCGAACTGTGGTGCACCGAGTGGAAGAGATGTGGTAGCCATACTGCTGCAGAATGAGCTAGCGAAGTACAATATGACTGTGGATATATTTGGTAGATGTGGGAAGAAAAAATGCCCGAGAGGCAAGACAGACGAATGTATGCGGATGATACAGTCTGATTATTATTTCTATCTGTCGTTTGAAAACTCGATGAGTGCGGACTATGTCACGGAGAAGTTGGTGACGGCTCTGAATAATTATGCCGTGCCTGTGGTGTATGGTGGAGCTAATTATACGAGGTTAGTAGTCTTGTATTTAAATACCATACGTTTCTTGTCCTCACAAGTCCAGTAACCTAAAAAACTCGATACAAAATCAAATATATAATTGTTTTTAGTATTTCGCGACTAGTACACATATTATACACAACACACGGGTCTTACTCGCGATGAAAAATTATAAAAGTATGTACGTTAACTCTATTTCTTCCGACATTTCGACTGCATTACACTGACCGTGGTCACGGGCGAATTTTTCATCGCGAGTGAGAGCCGTGTGTCACGTGCCTTCAGAAGCTTTTTTCTATAATATGTATTTAATTTTTCTGCGTCGAGGCGTTATTGTTATCCTGTTTTGTCAACATTGTTACCTGTACCTTAGTTTTTTTTTCATATTTATCTGTATTCGTCGTAGGTATAATAATCGATAATACGTAAATAGAATATCTCCATTGTCATTAAACCTGTAGAAATCCAGTTTCTGTGTTGGATTGCCGTCTCTTGTTATTCCGGAATTCACGGGAAACCCCAATCACGTTATCGATGACAATCGCAGAACAAAGAATTTATATGCTAATTAATCACACTTCTATTCATAATAACAATAAGGTTACATAGGTGTGCATTGTGCTAAGTACGTCGCATGTTACATTGACATTGATTTTTAAAATGTGTCGCGTTTTCCTTGCGTCCATATAGCATAGCATAGCTTGGTTGGATGATACAAAACGATTCAAGTTAGAAAGAAAATTCGTTTAATTGCGTAGTTGAAGCTGCATACACAATAAACAGTACATCAGGTTACCCAAAACTGTCAAATTTTACCAATCAACTTAGAACTTTATGCTTCAGCGATAAGGTTGAAAATTCATTAAGGAAATTTTACAGATTGTTGTAGCCTCATGTGCTGGTACTGTACCTGTAGATATCCTAATTAATCTTGGTCTTGTTATTTCTTTCATAAAATGAGTAATTTCTTTTTTAAAGATTATCATTAATTTATGCAATTAATTTCAGATTCATGCCCGATGGTATATACTTGACTATAACCAAGCAAACATTCAGAGCGGTGGCGAAAAAAATGGTGGATATTATAAAAGATAAGGAAAAGTATTATGAGTACTTCAAGTGGCATAACCACTACAGTTACAGTGACGGCCAGGATTCTCCCGAAACGGATCCTTACTGCAACTTATGCGCGCTAATTAACGACGATGACAAATTCTTAAGAACTAGTGTTTATGAAAATTTTGGCAAATGGTGGAACCCTCCGAATAAGTGTCATAAATGATTTTTGTGATTAAACTTACCAAAGAACATTTTAGACTTTTATTTTAAGCCTATATCGTATACATACGTACGACAATCTTTGTTCCATATGAAATACCTGAGCAGTAGGTATTTTGTGACAGTGAATATAACCAAAGGGCCTATATAACGTAGCACGCAGTCATATACTTTTTAGCCGACTTAAAAAAGGAGGCTCTAAATTCGACTGCATTTTTTGCTTTGAATAATCTCATTTGATATTCGCACTTACAACCCAGATATCGCCCACTGGATGATAATATTAAAAAATAATACCTATCTTCATATTAAAAATTTAATTCGATTAGGTTAGGCCTTTTACCGCTTATGATAGCGTGAAAAACTCTCTAACTCATTATCATATTAGGTAAGTTAGAGTTTTAATATGCTGCAAAGCCCTCATGTAAAACAGCTCATTTGGGAAATCCAAATATAGTTTTATCAGGCAAATTGAGTATTACTTAGTAGTCAGTAATAATAATGGTCAATAACTATAAATAAATTATTTTCCTCATAATTAGCCTTCGAAAATATTACATTTGCTTCCAATTTTCATAATTAAATGTATGTATTATGGTGCCATTTTCCCATAACCACTACTCCTAATCGTCTAATGACGCTGAGGGCAGAAAATGCGTGCCCGGGTCTATATTTTTTTTTTGATGCTGGCAACCCGCAGTTCAGCCTAGGAGGCAGTTTACTGCTTAACCGGACAGGGGTGCCCGGGTGTAAAGTTTAAGAAAAAACCTACATCTACCTAGTCAGTGGTTATATAATATATAGGTAAGTTCGTCTTTTCATTTAAATTCTACTTCATTGTTATATAATATTGTAATAGTAATAATCATTAATAGGTTTAGTCAAAATGATAACCTTAGGTTATCAATATTTACCTCATATTCTTACGCATTTCGTATTTATTTTGTAGTTTACTGTTAATACATTTTTACCTCGTATACACAATACACTTAAATACCTCGGGTATTGGAAGTGTTACATACATACATAATGTACTTAGTTCATTTATCCTCATATCATGTGCTATTTCCATTATTTTCTCACCTTGTTATATAAGTGTTGTGCAGTTATATTATTTAGCAGGCTTAACGTGTTAACAACGGATTACACTTACGCTATTGCTATATTGCAGCGCTGTAAAGCGATTATGAAATTACCTACTCAAACAGCGACGATCAGATGGCGTAGTAGGTACTGAATCTGCCTTCCACGCTAGGGATCGCGGATTCAATTCCCGCATAAGTAAGATATTTGTGTTCATGAACATAAGTATTTAATTTAGTCTGGGTGTTTTTATGTATAATATGTATGTATTTACAAAAGAATAGTATATAAGTATGTTTATCACTTGTCTAGTACCCATAGTACAAGCTCTTCTTAGTGTGAAACTAGATGACGTTGTGTGAATGTGTGACGAATATTATTATTATAGCTATAATAGCTTGATACTCGTACCGAACCAATGTTCAACATAAACTTTAACGTAGTTTCAATAAACGGTGTGAAATAACGTGAAATCGAATAAAACGCCGTATTAAAGTGTCAAACGTTAACTAGGAAAACTAGCCCAACATATTCACAATACATTCAGAAAATCACTATAGATTAGACGCGCTGATAAACAGTTAGGTACGATTAGGTAAATGACAGACTTCATTGTGAGTCGCGCCTAACATTGGCATACACCACTTTTACTCATCACATCGCAATACACTCGACACCTATCTAAGCAATGAGGACCTTGTGCTCAAAAAAGGCTGCCTTCTTCATCGTTGCAATGATTATATTACTAATCTTTTATAATACAGCGAAAACATTTACGAAAAGTCACGGCATAATAGCTGATGGTTACAAGTTAATAAGTGATCAAATAATTTATACGAAAAGTGAAGTGATCAATGAAAGGGATAGTGACAACAGTGACGTTAAGTACATATTACAGTGGACGTCTCCAAAAAACGTTCCTTTTGTATACATGGGTGAAGGGCGGAGTGGATTTACTACTAGGAAGTGTCCTTATACCAATTGCATCGTGACTGCAAACCGGTCTTTGCTTGATGACTATACAAAATTTGACGTGGTCGCTTTCGCTGGGCCCGAAGTAGTTAATTATGGAGCCTACCAATTACCTCAAAAGAGATCACCTCATCAGAAGTACGCGTTCGCAAGTATCGAATCATCAGACTATTATCCAGTCTGCTCTGAAAAGTTCAATAATTATTTCAACTGGACATGGACTTTTAGATTAGATTCTGAAATAAGATGGGGCTATTTAAGTATTAGAGATAAGAATAACGTTTTAGTTGGACCGAATAAGATTATGCATTGGATGAAGTTGGAAGATATGGATCCTGTTACTGACGAATTCAAAGAAAAGCTTAAATCTAAAACAAAAGCCGCAGCTTGGTTCGTATCCAATTGTCATTCAAAGAGCCGACGAGAAGTTGTAGCTGCAGAGTTAAAAAAGGAATTACGAACGTACAATATGGATCTAGATGTGTATGGTACCTGTGGCAGTCTAAAATGTTCGAGGGATAAGGAAGATGAGTGCGATACGCTTATTAAAACTACGTATTATTTTTATTTGTCATTTGAAAACTCTATTAGTGAGGATTATGTTACGGAGAAATTATTACGTGCGTTGAATAATGACGCCGTTCCTATAGTATACGGTGCCGCCAATTACACGAGGTAAGTAATTTGAGGCTGATGGTCATTTATGTGGAAGTCTGTCATCTAACCAAGTTTTTTTCCAGATTCATGCCAGACGGCATTTACCTGAATGCAATAGAATCAAGCGTAAAAGAACTGGCGGCAAAGATGCACGAATTAATAAATGACCCGGAGAAATATTCGGAGTATTTTAAATGGAAGAATCATTACTCGTATCATAGAAAAGACGCTAGTGTTGATACCGATCCTTATTGTTTGTTTTGTACAAACTTAAACAATCAAGAGTTGGTGAAAAAGACAACTGTCTATGAAAACTTTCGTGGATGGTGGGACCCACCTGGTAGATGCTGATTGGAAGAACAACGAAAGAAAGGTTGGCACAAACTATAACGTATATTATTAAGTTTTTGTACACACGTCAGCACGGCAAAGTACCCGAAACTGTCAATTATCCCAATCAACTTTGAACCATATACTTTCGCGATAAAATTCAAAATCTATTAAGGGAATTTGACACATTGTTGTATTGATGTACTGGCGTCTGTATGATTTTAAGAATAACATGGTGTGTTTTTTACTATTGACAATGTACGTACTATGACTGTCTCATGGATTAGTTTCTATTTATGTGTACTATATGTTTTTCCTAGATTAAAATATGTAGGGACAAATAATGGCAGTAATTTTGGGCTACTTATAAAAAGCTTCTTGAGTTCATAGTAAAATTATTGACTGGCTGACTGGCTGGCTTATAAAAACGATTTATTTAATAAGGTAAATATTATTTGAAAACTGTAGATTGTGGGTTTGAGTAGCCCACAGAGCCACTCAAATATATAACATTTCCATAATGTAGCGTCCGACAGATAACACGTTATCAAAAAGTGAGAGTCCATGGTATTAATACTTATCTATTTATATTTATGTTAGTACCAGTAGGCGTAATCTCGCTAACTATGGTATCGATTCTGTTTTTTATTATTTTGTCCATTTATCTATCCATATCCGTCCCGGTGTCATTGAACATCCTTGGCAGTCGTTACGGGTAGTCAGAAGCCAGTAAGTCTGACGCAGTCTAACCAAGGGATATTGGGTTGCCCAAGTAACTGGGTTGAGGGGGTCAGAGAGGCAGTCGCTCCTTGTAAAACACTGGTAGGTACTCAGCTGAATCCGGTTAGACTGGAAGCCGACCCCAACATAGTTTGGAAAAGGCTCGGGAGACGAGATCTATCTATATCAAGGAATACTTATCTACATATACTAAAATTATAAAAGAGGATAATTTTGATTGTTTGTTGAATTGAATAGGTTCCAAAACTATGTTATTGATTTGAAAAACTTTCGCTGTTGGGAAGCTGCAGTATTAGGTGAACATAGGCTGTGATTTATTCGGGTACAAAAAAAGGATCCTGGAGACGAGAGAGTTCCAGAATCTATTAGCAGATTCTCATATTATATGTATTATTTCAATTCTGTAAGATAGTAATGACGCCGGTAGATGCTGAACCTAGTTTCATACAATATGACATAAAATGTAACTTGATTTACATTGATTTACACTGGTTAGTAATGAATAGTAATCAATTGCATAGTTCGTCTACACCTTCAAGTGAAGCGCAAAATAATTAAGATACAGTTTTGCATTATTTGTATCACTTCAAGGGCCAGTTTCACAACTTCCGAATAGCCACTATCTACTAGATAAATTTAAAAATGGAACAGAATTTATATGGAATTATCTACCAAATAAACTATCTGGAACTCATTCGTAGGTGGTGAAACAGGCCCTTAATGTTTATAATCATGTGTCAGCTTATTATTTAGGATCCGCCAAATGAAGCTATTTAAGTTTTGGGAAGGTGTGTTACTATATTTTCATACAGCACGTAATTTATTAAAAGCATGTTTTATGTGCCTTAAGAAGAACAATAGAAAATAAAATCAAAGTAATATATTTTGACTTAAATACATTTAAAGATGAGTAGGCCATAAATTATCAACTTCATTTTACGTATGTAACAATATAATATTGTATGAAAATTGCTTGAAAAATTACCCTATCAAGATAACTCACATAAGAATAAACGTTGGTGTAATATGTATACCTTATTGACGTAATTTATTGGTGACATTGAAGTGTTTCAAAAACTACTTAAGTCTCACAATTAACCTAGATTATGAACACATTGCAGCGCGTAGATCAAGTGGAATTAGATAAATGTTCACATTGTTTGAACAACGATAACTTAAAAATTGCGCTCAACCATATTGCCTCAGTTGAATGACATGCCACAGATGAAACAAATTACTATTCATTAATACCGATAAAACCAATGTCCCATATCTATGCTTACGTAGAATAACAGTAAATATATACGCGCAATGAAATTCGACTCCAATGCAATATCTAAAACACACGGTTCTGAAATAGAAAAATGATAAGAGAATTTCAGTCAGCGGGGACGCAACGAGTTGTTACATCGATTCGTATGTGTTAATCGAGAGCAAACAAATCCGAGTTCGGCGTGTTGTTGAACTGACAATAGTGATGTTCAACTAGTTGGGAAGAGTCGTGATTTCGTGAGCCCGTGCCCTCAGTTTACTTTCTCAATCTACACAGTTCTCGTTGATCTCCACACGCGTAGTCCGTCCAACAAATTCGTCCAAATATAACCTTAAAATGAGAAAATTCACTACCAAAGTATTCGTATGTGTGTTGTTTTCTGTTATTTTTATATTGATGTTAAAGAATTATCATAAACACCAAACAAATATTAATATATTTGAAACTACAGACCGATATTTTGAATCGAAGAAATCTGGCATGAAATATATACTCCTTTGGACTAAACAGGAAAATATACCGTTTGCGTACTTGGGACAAGGGCAAAGTGGATTTATTGGAAGAAATTGTAAATATACAAATTGTATGGTCAGCGACAATGAGAGTGATCTTGGAAGTACTGCGGCATTCGACGCAGTACTGTTTGCTGGACCCGAGTTGGTTAGCACCTTTGTCGCATTACCAGAAGAACGGCTGCCGTACCAAAAGTTCGTATTCGCTAGCATAGAATCCCCAGGAAATTATCCGTTGTGTCGACATAATTTTAATGGATACTTCAATTGGACATGGACCTACAAATTAGAATCAGACATACGATGGGGCTACATCACGATAAAAGACGCCGCCAACAACATTGTTGGTCCAAAGAAAGACATGAATTGGATACCATGGAAGGAGATGGATCCTGTGAACGCTACTTTCAAAGAAGAGTTGAAAAGTAAAAGCAAAGCGGTGGCCTGGTTCGTTTCTAATTGTAGATCTAGAAGTAGACGCGAAGATTATGCAGCTATGCTTAAAGAAGAGTTAATGATAAGATACGATTTGAACATAGATGTGTACGGAGATTGTGGATCGTATTTATGTCCTCGTGAAGAACAAAATAAATGTAATGAGTTGATAGCAAAAGATTATTTCTTTTATCTATCTTTTGAGAATGCTTTCAGCGAAGATTATGTTACAGAGAAACTGTTGTATCCTTTACAAAATAATGCAGTACCCATTGTTTTTGGAGGAGCTAACTACAGCAGGTATGTGGTACACGAATATTTCATAGCTTAAGTTAGATACGGTAAATTGCAGCCAGTCAATATGTAACAGATGATTTAAAGAGTTTTTTAGATCGTAATTATGTGTTAACGATGGCTATCATGGGTTAATTTAAATAGCAACACTATCGTAGTGTAATAAATGTAGCGGGGTTAGCCAAAATGTCATTCTACAATAATAAAACGCTATCGAAATAGGCATTTCAAATCACGTTAAGACCACGGGATTTATAATTTTCATACATTATGTGTTATGTTTTTTGATTGTAAAAAGACATCTTGGCTAAGCCCACAGACCAGAGTCTGTAAAAAAATACAGATTATATTTAATTTCAGGTTTCTGCCGGAGCGATCATATCTGAACGCCAGAGATTTCAGAACTGACGAGCTGGCAGCAATCATAAATGATTTAATGAATAAGCCCGATGAATACGCAGAGTTTTTCAGGTGGAAAAAATACTATTCATACCATAAAACAACAAAGGTTGAAGAAACCAACGAATATTGCCAGATGTGCGCTGCGCTTAATGACGATGAACTGATGGGAAAAACGTCGGTATATGATTCGTTCAGTGAGTTTTGGGAAGTTTATAGTACTTGTTGAGATAAATATCATGTGCCTTTTTATACGTATATTCGTCTCCCGAGCCTTTTCCCAACTATGTTGGGGTCGGCTTCCAGTCTAACCGGATTCAGTTGAGTACCAGTGTTTTACAAGGAGCGACTGCCTATCTGATCTCCTTCTTTTTTATACGTATATTGTTTGCCTAAAATTCGTTTGTGCTCTTTCGGGAAAATGAACCGGATAGATTATGTGTTTTGAATAATTTTAGCAACTGTTAAATCGTTGTGGTGTTTGATAATTTTAAATAACAATAATGATGAACTAGTAAATGTATGTCCATTGTCAAGTAGCTGGTGATGATCACCAGCTCGTTCAATTTACAGTATTACAATCATTGCATGAATAGGATGATTTTTTTTATACTTTGTTACAAAATAATAAATTTGCTTTGAAAATTGCATCAAACGTTTTTTATTCTGCTATAAAATTGATGGAAACGGCAAAAAGTAATAGCCTGTTACAAAAATGATGCATGAAATTGAACTGCGTTTTGCGAAACTATGGTTTTATTTGACGTCACTGTTTTTTTTTGCGGTGAATCCACGTAATTTTTTGTTTTACTACTTTTACTTCTGCCTGCGGATTCCCGCGTCTTGTGAAAACTCTTCCACGCACCCGTATAAAAAATAGCACATAACCTTCTTTGATAAATGGGCAATCTAACACTGAAACAATTTTGTAAATCGGTCTAGTCGTTCCTGAGATTAACGTGTTCAAGCAAACAAAATCTTAAGCCTTGTAATATAAGTAGGTACCTACACATTTTTAACTAGGATATAAGTTTCAAGATTTATATGTGACAACATGATTATGTTTCCATTGTAATAATGCAGTGGCTGAAATTTTGTACTAAGGAATACTTATTAATACTGAGTTTGACAATAACGGTGTTGCAACATTTGTTAGGCTCTCAGCGAGACCATATTTGACCAATTATCGCCTCTGTGTACAGTCACGCGCACCAAGCCTTAGCCTGGTCTTTTTCTGTGGGTTCATTCGGGTCGCTAGGAAACTATTTCGCGCATCCACATAAATAGTAGCCTCTAATCACCTCGGGGTTTCCAGGCATCTCTATACTAAATTTCATCTCAATCGGTTAAGCCATTTTATTGTGATTTTAATAATCAAGTATATTTTAAAATGCAAATCGTAGTTGTTTCGTTGCGTGAGTGTACTTTTACGAGAGGTCAATGTTCTTTAAATTAATTTTGAACGTATTTTTTTCTAAATCTATCTCGATAAGTTACTGGCTAATTTGGCACGTTCGAAGCGTTTGGCTCAAATGCATGTTCACCATTTTTATCAGCATGAATATAAATATGGGATGTGGGGTCAGATGCCAGCACATCAAGCTAACTATAATCTGTTTAATTTCCTTAATAGATTTTCAACTTTATCGCCGAAGCATATGGTTCAAAGTTGATTGGCAATATTAGACAGTTTTGGGTACATACATAGACATACTTGTTTTTTTCCCTAACGACTGTATGTTATCCGTTCAAGTGGTATATGGTGCCTATGTTTTGTATAATGAACGGTAATACATCTAGAGTGCAAATGAGTTTTAATTATGTTTTCCTTTTAATATAAATTCTTAAATATTAATATTTTATTTTTACACTCATACATCATGCTCATCACAGAAATGTCGACCGTTCCGGGAATCGAACCCGGGATCAGCTCGGCAGTTAGGCGTGGTTACCATTGTGCCATCGGGGTCTTCTTATTTTTTATAAATTCACTTTTAACTAAAAATACGCCAAAAAATTCTTGAAAAAGAGGAAAAAAAAAATATCGAAGATGATTGACCAACAAGTAAATTATGTCAACAATGAAACGGAGGACACAGTCCCGGAGTCTCGGAGTCCCGGAGTCCCGGGGCGAAGTCAGCCCATATATAGGTCAAGGTGAGTATTCGCCTGGATTGGCAAGCAGATAAATTCGTATTATCATTATATTTTTGGGTTTGTGTATCATTGTATTATGCCCCTATTATCCTTGCTAATATAATTATCAGTGCGAAGGCAATTCTGTATGTTCCGTTTGAACGGTAAAATGGGTACAAAAATTGGGGTAGAAATGTTTTTGAAAGTTAAACTCGCTCTACACGATTCAAACCGACAGAAGTGACCTTGGTCTTGTCTCCCGTCGGCCGACAGTGCTACACACGGTTGGAGCCGACTGCAGACGTAGCCTGTCGCGATGCGCTTCCGAACAAGGTCGGGGGAGAAATAATATCGGTTAGTATACAAATTTCTTAACGGTAAGTATACTTCACGAAGATATATTCCAAACCAAAGGTAATAACTTAAATCAAACTTGCACCTAATTTCTTCTTAATTGATTTAGCCGTTTCTGCTTAAAATAGACTTAATTAATAAAATTATGAATTTATTTTGTAAAGAAGTGAATAAATATTATAATAATTAAGGTATGCAGTTGGAAGTACTTAACTAATAGAAAGAATAGAAAAAATATGTAAAGATTTATTTATTTAAAGCACCTTAAACTATCATAGTAGGGTTTACCCTATTGCGAGAGCTAAGAAGTTAACATCAAATATTATATTAAAGAACTACATTATTCACAGACCTGCTATTAAATAAGAATTATAATATATAATTATATACGACTATTATATTCGCCTGAAGACGCTGGATGCAGGTCGCTTCCAACCGGTACATGTGGAGATCTAAAGGGGAGGCCCAAGTTCAGCAGTGGACATCCTATGGCTGAGATGATGATGATGATATACGACTACAGGAATTTGTACATTAAGTATTGACGCATTTTATTCCGTCAATACGATATTTGAAATAGTACCTACGGCTACGTGGGTTATGAAGTACTCTCATAACCATTCTGTCACAAGTATGGACCTTGGGGATTACAGCCAGCTCCCACTCTTATCAAACTTTATCATTCCCCATTCAAGTGTAGAACACTTTTATTTGCATGTGATATTAACATGATACATTTTGCATATAACTGTGTAGGTGCTGTGGTTATTAGTCTTATATATGTATCATGTATTATGTCTTATATTATTATGTTATATATTAAGTTAATATTTCTCTCATAGGGCAATATCGTTAGGTCTTAAGCTTGTCGCATGTAAAGTTAAATGCGTCAGGTATCATTTCACAGACAGTAAAATTTTTTATCCGGGCTATGTTAAGTGCCATGGTTAAGTGTATCTACTTACCACCAAATATAAATCAAACCAAATTAATAAACACTAAGTAACAAAGATCATTAGAAGAAGAAGCAGCAGGCATCTTATCATTAATAACAGTCGCATAGATGGACATCAAAAGGTTAAGCAACTCTTAGTCGATATCTGGATCGGTGACGATTTCCTCTGTCTTTCGGAAGACGCGCGAAATTGGTAAGTCCCGGCTGTGATTTGAAAATCTTTGGTAGCCGTTACGGGTAAAATAAAGATAAAGTTTGGCAATCAGCCTTACAAAGGGGTAGGGAGTTGCTCGGGTAGGTTAATAGGTAAATTAATAAACACTGGTAGGTACTAGCTGCTTACAGTTAGACTGGAAGCCGACTCCAACACAGCTTAGGAAAGACTAGGCATATTTATGATGATAATGTATAACAATTTATTTTCCTTGTACAAACGCCAACACATCAAGCTACAACAAAACTGTACATTTTTCTCAATCAACTTTGAACCATATGCTTCAGGGATAAAGTTGAAAATCTATTAAGAAAATTTGTCAGATTGTAGTAACATGGTGTATATGACTAATGTGGCTAAACACATACAATTATCAGGCGTACATTACTTAGCATGCAAATTGCAAGCATTAAAGCATCTGCCGCTTCTATCGCGAACGTCAGTCGCTGTATAATTAAAATTACCAGCTAAACATTGACATGCAAACGTTTAGAATAATTGAACGCTCATAGAAACGGTAATTAGACTGACATTGGGTGCCTCGTCCAATTTTACCACAATTTACTGAAAGCTGTGATTACTTTACAGGTTAACAAATTGGCGACAATACAGAAATTGCACTAAGTATGTAGAAGTAAACATTATTGTTCTTAATATAACACGCTAAAGGGCTGTTTGACTGTTGACCACCTACGAATAAGTTCCTGTTAGTTTATTTAGCAAATAATTTCATACAAATTCTGTTCCATTTTTGAATTTATTCGGTAGATAGTTACTATTCGGACATTGTGAATCTGGCCCTAAATATTATTGTCATGCTAAAACTCTTTACTCGAAGAATATTAGCTTCCAGCGTCTTTCACAGGCATATAGCTATTAGGAATTGTAATTTAACTGAATATCAGCACTTCATGTTTTAAAATTAGAATCACTCTGTTGCTGCAATATGCAATACATTTTTGTAATTGATACTGACCAACAGGCCCCGTATTGCAGTCCGCAAGTAACAGGAAAGACCCATATCCGTAGTCAAAAACATTATCAGCAAGCGTAATAATGTTTGGGGCTATTGTTATGACTAATTAGGACAGACCTACAAACATACTGTTTTATTGTTTAAATTTTTATTGTTTAATTTGTACAATCAGCGAGTAAAAATTGATAAGATAGTAAACCTTTCGAAATATGTAAGAGACGCCAGCACATCAATGTGTCGAATTTCTTTAATAGATTTTCAACCTTATCACAATGTCGGAAGGTTAGTATTCGATTGGTAAGAAAATTACAGATTCGGGTAGGTTGAACTGCCTGTACATTACTTTTGAAGTTCAGACAACTGTGTTCAAGTTAGGATAAACAACAAATCCGCATTTAGCTTCAAGCATGATGCCCAAATAATGCTCGTAGTTGCTTTTTCAAAGAGACCTTCCCTCTGCGGTGCAGGAAAATGAATGAGTGTATTTGAAAAAACATCACATATCACACAAACACACAGATAAATTATATTTATTTTGCAAATAGGTTAAAATCAATACTTTTACACGTTAATATTTATTCTGAAAGTGTTATTGTGTATATTGTGTTCGTCAGAGTTTGTGCCCATATGCAGATGGCTTAGCTACAAAGACAGGCGTGCTTATCGGCGAAAGTGCAATCTGATGCTGACAATGTGGAACACAAATTAGCGGTGTTGATATACTCGTCAATGGAGATTCATGCCTTTGTAAGGCACAGTGTTAAAAATAAACAGTTATAAGCTACAAAAACGTTGACATATTAAGTGTTGAAGTTGGCTTCGGATTATAAAGCCGAGAGTTGTAATATAATATGGAATACTTGAGATCGGTTTCAAAAATTAAGAAAGTCTCCGTAATTAATTTATCTATTTTCTTTTGTTTTAAATATCGGGAAATTTCCGGACTATTAGAGCGCCTACACACTGCAAATTTTAAACCAGCCGATAGTTTTGATTTGTCTCATAAATCACTGTGAATTCGAATGATATAACAACGACCATAAATATCCGGCCAGTATCAGACTGCCTAAAAATTATGATTGCCTTTACGAATACCTTTAAAAATTAAACTGTTAGTCATCATTGAGCCACCCTTTCGGCCGACTGTTTAGTCTGCTGTGAGCGGAGGCTACTAAATTTTATTTTTTTTAATTTCATACTTTAAATGCCCATATAGATGGAGAGAGTTTTTCGTATGTTTCTGTACGAGAATGTCTCCGCGACTATCGCAAGCAATAATCGCCAAAACATAATTTTTACAAACAATTTTTTTTACATTCAGGCAAGTCTATGCCAAATACGAAATTAGCGATATGACACGCCGCTTGTCGTCCGTGTCAATGTGTGAGAAGAGTGAATGTTTAGACAAAGGAGATGTTTTATATTCCTTCAATTATCGTATCTTCGAAACGAGAAACTCGTCCCATGTAACTTTTGCAAGTTATATGTACTTTCTAAGTGAATCTTGGACACCAATGACTGATTAAAGGTGAAGGAAAACATCTCGAGGAAACTTGTACTAAAGTCTGAAATCACCAACCCGCATTGAGCAAGCGTGGCGATTAACGCTGAATCCTTCTCCGTGGGTGAAGAGGCCTGTGCCCAGCAGTGGGACGATAGGCTAGTGATAGGCTGTGATGATGTACCAAACAATAATTAAGTGCCTGAAAATGAAATATCAGACATTGTTAATAGTTGCATTGAAGTTAAACAATTTAACAACAGTAACTGCATTACAATACTGAGGCTGACCCGGTTACATTGTTTTCAATATAGACCAGTCCGTCAGAAATACACGATACAGCACAGCCAGGTCATACACTCACAGCTGGTCTAGAACTATATGATCTAGTTTACCGAAATACAATAGTGACGTCAGAGATATGGATCAAAGGCTCTTGTTATCTAGCATCGTCAGCTGTTTGAGGGCTTACCTTTTGTGGTATTGAAAAATCGATAAAGGGGATGGAGAGGAAAATTGAGAGCTGATGAGCTTGCTAGATATTACAGATATAAATGGAAGTAGTATGAAAGTTAGGTTTCAAAAGGAAGCTAGCCAATTTCAATTATGATTATCTAGAGCCATGTGGTCTAGCTAATTGCGTAACTATAGGTGATTAAAGAGAAAAACATGGAGAGACGATTTTATTCAAAAAGTTTTTACAGTAGGGTACTGGAAAATGATGAAGATGTTATGTAAAAAAATAGCGGTGATGACTTCACTTCCATAGATCATAATTATTCCCGAGTAAACACCAGTATAGAGGCTGAATATAAAGCTATGCCATAACCTATGTAATATGGTTTCTTGAGGATTTTGCGTTAATGTATGTACATACATATAATATATGGTTTGCTATAGTATCAAAATGTGACATTTCAAGTATTACAGATTTGTACTTGAAATAAATAACGTACCTAAATATATTACAAATATTCCAAGATGGTTATGACGTCAACTGAGGACATAAATGACAACAAAAAACTAATTAGTTGTCGCTGGGGTCACAGAAGCACCGATCTCATGTCAGAGTACTTAGATACTTAGGTACTGCAAAGGAAATGTTTTTTTGTGTGTATATACTTTATATGTAGATTGGTTAAATAAGACAAACATATGTAATTAAGGTCCTGTTTCACCACCTTTGAGTAAGTTCCAGTTTCTATATTTGGTAGATATTTTCGTAAAATTCTGCTCCATATTTGAATTTTATTCGGTAGATAGTGGCTATTCGGACATTGTGAAACTGGGCCTAAATCTAATCAATTTTTTTTTTTTTTTTAGATCACTAAAATACGAACGAACTCAAAAATTAAATAATCATCATGCATGGATAATCAGAATGATGAAAGGTTTCGACGTACAAAATGATAGCATTACAGCTTCAGTAGAAATAAGAGCGAGTCGCAAACACGGCTTACATCCCTGACCTGTTGCTATCCAGGGTAAGGTCACGCAAAACCTCTGTTGTATTACTGAATGTTTTATTATGTAACTGCCTACCGTTTTGTATCTACGTTAAAATGAAATCTCAACTTTATCTTTCAATATTGTATCAATGTTTTATGTGAAAACGGGTGATATAGGCAATGATCACAGACTCGATATTTTGACTGATTTATTAATATTATATATAAATCCACATTATTTGCGTAATGTTGTCAAATACCTAGTTTATTTCAATAAATAGCAGAACTAATGAATATTTATTTTATTTACCTCGGTAATCATTAGAGCCTGCCAAAAATAAATAGCAATGTGTAGATTTAGGTTGATTATTTCATATTGCATTCAAATTGTGGTAGGTATTTTGTGTTACGTTTATTTAATTTACGTACATAATTTTGCATATATTTATTGAATTACGGATGAATAATTTTTATTTTCTATGTATGGAATACTGTTTTATAAATAATTATTCATGTTTTGGAACTTTAAAAATTATATCGTTCATTATAACACTTTTATTAAGGCAAAATTACCTATTAAAAAAATCAGCTTCATTGCGACGCGTGGCCGATGATGTATTATAATTACTTGCAATTGTCTGTACCTAATCTAAATCTTCTAAGATCATGAAATAATCACTGTACGCATCATTCAATTTGAAATAGATTCCGCCTTCCCATAGACGCTTTTGTTTTGTTTATTGTCATCTCACAGCTAGGTACTCGTATCTGTATAATAACAGGGGGTAATAACGTAGATACCGGCAAAGTCCGCAAGCATCTCTATTGAAACATTTACGAAACTCGATAAATTGGCTAGTGGCGTTCAGGAAAAGAAGTTGGCCAACATTTAACAAGGCAAGTTGGAAAGTTTGCCACAACAATCAGGTGAGGCTTATTATTGAAAAGTATTATAGACATTCCACGAGTTTGTGGGCTGCACAGATTTAATAGGATATTCGATCTAGCTATTTAAGGCACGCGTTCAGGTTTCGCTATTTAAATACTACTGAATATAGTACGTAGCAATAAGTAATGTTCTTCTTTCTAAACAAACTAGCTGTTTACAGCAGTCACGCCAATGTGCAGGCGCCAGCACATCGGGCTACCCGAAACTGCCAAATTTTCTCAATCAACTTAGAACAATATGCTTCGGTGATAAAGATGAAAATCTATTAAGGAAATTTGACAGATCGTAGTAGCATGATGTGAGGAGATTTGCTCCGCGGACACGGATAAAAAGAACTAGGAATCCTCAATAAGTGAGTTACCTACTATCTCACGCTGTAATTTTTTTTGATTAATTCGCTGGGGCAACCAAAAATACTTTACAATTAATTATTTGAGGGACTAATAAAACAATTGAGACACATACGTCCACGTCTCTATTATATACCAAGTCTAATTATAACTAAAAATGCAGCTTTCCGTTACTACTTAGAAACGGAGTCAACGCTGTAGCGACATCCATAAATATTAAATTTTCTGAGCAACCAATGTATGGAACTCTCAACAAAAAAAAAAAAATATTAAAAAGTATGCAAAATAAATTGAAACAGCATAGGTACGTAGGAGAAAACCAAAATTAGGACCATTGTATAAAGAAAATTCTTGTTAATACCTACGTATTTAAAATGCTTTAAATTTTCGTAAGTTTGAACCCTTTCAAATGAGCATCAACAATGAAGCCATTGTTCCTAGTTTCCATAGAAATGGTCTCCGACTCCTAATTAGGATTTTGCGCGTATTGTTCATTAAACACGAAAAAGTACTATTGTTTTTTATTATTAGGTCTTACCATATTTTGAAGCTTAAATGGCCGTTTCGGTTTGCGAGTTTCGGAAGTTTTAAATGAACCAATTTTCCACGTGAACAACGCAATGAGGTATTCATTTTACAGACGGGAAACAATCCCACGTATTTGGTATCATTTGTCCGTCTGTAAAGGATATTATCTATACGATCTCATGAAACTACGAATCTAATTTAATGATGATGTTCACAACGTTAAAAATAAGTGGGTGAAGATATGAGAGTTTCAGTTTCAAATATTCACTAAAAAAAATAAGAAACAATGCAATAATTTGTGCTGTCATAATTTATTTTTAATATTCTTATGTGTGAAATGAAACTTATTTAAATACTACAAAGTATTTTAAACGAGCGCCATTTTATTAACATAGCTTGGAGTATACGATCTTTATATTTGACTCTAATTTGCATTTACAGTATTAGAACATGACAACCGATATAAAGTAACAACCGACAGGGAAGCTCTGCATCATCATACATATACCTACCTACGTCATTCTTGATAGTCCCAGGAGAAAATTAGAAGCGCCTAAATTCGTAAGTTGGCAAAGGCCAATGTTGGCTTGTTGGCGTAAACAATAAGTCCAAGAGCACGAGAGCCAATTCCAATTATCATAAACTACTCAACTGTTTGCGGAATTGTCTGTGAATTTACATTTATTGGTGACTGTACATGTTTTGTAAGTAGGAGGTGTGTAGGGACCAGTGTGCAGTTGTGAAGTTACTACTTACTTAAATTATAACAAACACTTATAATACTTACCTATAATGTAAGAAGTATCATAAATTGATATCTTGGGGGAAAATAGAATTATGTCAATATTTCCTAACATTCTTTCACTTCAATCATTCTAGTAATCATCTAGTTGAGTAAGATCATGATCACAAATTAAAAAAAATGCAAAAACAATAATGTTTTGTTCAATAAAACTTTGGCTTTTCAAAAACATTTGAGCCTGAAGCTCTTTACTAATATTCAATAAAAGATTGTTCATTATTTATTGAACTGTTTATTCAAATGATGACCTCTCTAATAAATATGTCGTAGTTTATTAAATGAATTTCTAACATGACATCAAATTCAAGCAGTTTGTTTGATTATATTCGGTAAATACTGTCAAATGCAGATATATTGCTTTGGAAACTCATAAAGTCCGCAATTGCCTGACTGACATTTGATGAAATATTGATTACTATACCTACTCATTCTTTTGTATCGAGAACAACAACAGGGACTATTATTGGTATATATAAAGTATTTTTTATTAAATAAAATTGTTTGACATGATTTTTGAATATCATTCTTTGAAAATTCTGTTTTCTGAAAAAATATAAGAGACGAAAAAAAATGAGTGCAAAAGTTGGCGATTCCAAAAAATGTACATCTCTTAGACATAAAACCCCATACATTCTTAAATCATTTTAGATAAAAAAGGGATGTAAGGGGTTTTAATAAAGTTTGTTATGACGTAATGTGTACACAAGATACCACGGTAATCCCAGTCTTGAAGCCTTAAATGCGCGAGAAAGAGGTTCGCCAAAGTTTCTCAATCAAGATTTATGAGTGTAAGTTCGTATATATTAAACCCAGTATTAGCCCGAACCTGAAACTTTGCCTAGCTTTGTAAGACGCTCATTTTGAGGCGCTTTATTTGTGTAGCGGCTGCAAGTATCTGAGTTTTAGCCGAATTATTATGCAAAATTCGTGTATCTACAGAAGAGAATTTTTAAGAAAAATACAGAAACTTTCAAACTGGTTTTTCTGACTGAGTAAATTAACTTTCTCACCCTGAAATGATTTTTCAAATCGATACAGTAATTCCTGAGATGCACAATGCATCAAACTCTTCAGCATTACAATAAACTAGCAATTTCAGGTCGGCGGTTATTTTCATGACCCTGGAGAATTTCTTCCCGAAACTGGATAAAAAATTACTTATGTTCACCGGGGATAGTGTAGCGTCCCAACAAAAACAGTGAAAGAATTTTTCAAATCATTCAAGAAGTTTCAAAGTCTTTTCAATTCAAATAGACTATCAAATCTTACCTCTTTTTAATAAGTATATAGATAGTACCTAACATAAATACATACCCAACAGGGCCTACATAGTAACAACAACAACCTTACAGCAAGCAGAGACAGTAATAAAGCAAATTCGGTTTCTAACCACACTAATAAAATCATTAAGTAAAAAAAAGTCGCAAATTATTTTCGTCCCCTTCAACTACTACACATAGACAGTATTTTTTCTTCGTATTAGAGAGTCGGGATGGACAGCATTGCCAAGGGCGATGGACAGTCGGTGGCAGGTGGAAATTAAACTGTAATTGTCAATCTACTCGATCATTTGGCAACGGATATCGACTGATGAAGCAAACGAGTGCTCCATTTGGTCCATTTGAAGGCTAAGATTTTGTACCTACTTGTACAACATGGTTGTAGGCAGTGAAGGCATCATTGTAAGAAAAAATATCGGTTCAGACTTTTTATACTTAATTGCTATCAAGCTTATTTTCCGTGAGAAGCTTCGTTTCAATGAGACGCTCAACTTTTTCCTGTGCGATGATTCTCGATTTTGGTAGTTAACACAGGTAGGAGAGATAGAATATTTTGATTTGATGATTCTAAACTACATATAATGGTAAGGATAGAAAAATAGGTGTTAAACCCACACTAGAGCGCTGTCGCTAAGTTCGAAATACGCAAAGAGTAAGTTTAGACTATACAACCTACATGAACTTCAGTAGAAACTGGTAGGGTATAAAATAATTTCTAAACATTTAGCAAATCTAAACAGCATATTTCACCAATATAGCACATGAAATTGACTCAGCCTCAGCGAAGATTATTGACGTGTAAGTTTATGAATAAAACTCTCCAAGTCAGTACAACTCTTGCTCCATCAGGGCCCATGTTTCTTCAGCAACAAATAGAGGCGGGAAACTTTCGAGAACCTTCCACCGCACCGAGGTACGCCTGTTGCTTCGACAGATTGAACTTTCTGAATATCTATCGACCACTTCTCAAATACTTTCCAAGATATTGCCCGGAGCTTGTTCGTGAATTGATGGAATTCGCGCGCAAACTTTTGTACGTTTACTTGGTACAGTTTTGTTTTTGTGTTTGTTGTATTATCGCTGAGAAATGTGAGTTCACTCGTAGAATGAGATTTAAAGGCATTTTGATTATGTTCAAGCTAATCTTATTTGCATAGTAAAAAACGCTCGATAATGTAACAACGCAACAAATGTGAAAAGCTCATGGTTGAATTTGACGCTACGTAAAGTAATAGTTACAGTGGTATTTTTGAATACCCAGTTTTTTAACAATTTCTGTCGATTTATATAGGTTTATTCAACAAGTATTACTTAATAGTACTAAAAACCTCATCGAGTGGAAAACGCTGTCGTAATTAAAGGTACAAACCACATAAATGGTGTTTTGAGAGCCTTTATTTAATTTTAATTAGGCAGCGTTTACAAAGGTACCTTTAGATGACAGAAATCTTGGTCGACGACTGGAAAGGCTAGCTTCGTATTTGTTAGTAATTAAACTGAAGGATAAATACATTAATTATGTATTTATTAGTAGAAATAATGTTGGTATGTATAATATGCAAATGCGAGAGGTATTTGAAAATGGAATAAAATCGGATTTTTTTTTTTATTTCTCTAAATCATTTTATCCTAAAGGAGTTTTTAAATGAAACTATTGTATACTGATAAATATTTTGTCTTTATAGTAAACAAATATATCAATTAATTAATTTTACCTTTTATACTAGAAGCTAGATTGGTATACGAATACGTAGGAAGCAGGTGGTAGGTATGTTGAATGAGTTACTGGCGGGAACCCATTAGCATCATAAACGATACCCACTCATACAGGTCATTTTAATTGAAAATGTAGGCTGAGTGTGGTGGCCTAACCCGTTGATAAAAAAATATTTGTTCTTAATTAGGACCAATAAAATGACCTTTTCCTGAACAGGCGAAATATCAGTGCTTACATAGTTAGAAAAACGCTACTATGGGTGGATTTTTTTCTTCGTGGGAAATCATCAAATACCGCCGATGATGCAGCTGCAGGGAATTTTAGACTTTAACTCACCAAAGCCCACTATGTTTCTATTGAAGAACACGCAGAAATTTAACGCCACCGAGCCTCAACTGTGTTGTGTCTAGAATTTAGTTATTATTTTTGATAATTCTGATTTAGAATGTATATTCCACGGCATGCACTATGATCGCTTTCAGATACCCCCACTACGTACTCCGCAATGTGCGAGAAGAAACAAGATATCTGCTATTTAAACCCTACCTTCAAATAGCAGATGAACAAGCTGCCTTTGACTCCGTCAAGTTGCGGCGTCGACTGAAGTCGGAGCCAGAGACGTGTCTCATCTACATAATAGGATTACCTGTAGAAGCGACACCTCTATAAGATATTACACAATCCGGATTGCTATATGTCAAGTGTGATGAGCTTATTTTAATTGCTTAATTTCGCCTTGGTGGATTAATATTATAATAATCATGCTTTTATCCCAGATTTATTTAAGGTCGGCGCTGCATATCTTCTTCCATACTCGTCTATCTGACGTCATCTCGCAAAGAATATTATTTCCAGCCATGATTATTGTACAATCTATCCTTTGTTTCTTTGGTCATCCCCTACCTACATACTGAAGACCTTTCGTAAAAATATGGGGACATGAATGTGAATCATAAAACAACATAGTCATACATCCCAAGTAAAGACATCAAAAATTATAATTAAATAATTCTCATTTAAATAGATTATATTCCTTACAGTGCCACAAGATATGGTCAATTGCTCATAAAATAAAAATAATGTTCGTGAATAATTATTTTTCATGCAGCCAAGGGGGCGTATCTTGTGATGTTGCTACTGTACTACGCACGTAGCACGGCGCCTACGCATATCTGCATTACCCCTGCTACCTACTAGGTGTGTTCCTAACGATTATACATTCAATTAATAAGAGAGTTAGGTATTAATTTGTTTATGGTTCCCCTGCATTCATGTCGTAATCACAAATGTAAGATATTAAAAATTCACATCTCCGATTATTTTTGTTTTACTTTGGTTATGAATCAAAAAGCACAAAGTGGAACAAACCAGTCTGTAACGAGATCACAGTCTCTATGAATACATAGTAGTTGAATTTTTCACGACTTTCCTACATGACACACTTGTTGCGAGATTTTTACTTTACATTCATGAGGTTTAATTTTATCTAGTCTTTTACAACCTAATTACTGCATTGTATAATCATTCGTACAGCACAGCTAGCGTAAGATTTTTTTTAAAGAATCTTGAAGTAACTTAGCTCATTTTAAAAACATGGTTTTAAGTAAGTTGCTAATATAGATAGAACTGCCTCGTTGGTCTAGTAGTCACGAGGTCTCGGGTTTGATTCTCGGATCGGCTCGAAATTGCTTTTCACTGCTAGGAGACTAGAAATTGGTGATTGATACACGAAGCACGCAAATGCCGGTCCTGCGGGTGTCGGATTGACGTCTGAGAGGGCTGTGGCTGTGTGGACCTGTGTCCACGCAAATGCTTGTGCACTGGTTTATGTCCTGCGCAGCTGGCTGGTCTGCTTAGAGTTATTCACTCTCCGTTATCAAAAAGCCAAAAAATATTGTCAATTGACATCATAATCGTTCAACTCTTTAAACATCAAAGCAGTATCATCTACCTACCACCTAGGTACCATCAATTATGTATGTATGTTGGGGTCGGCTTCCAGTCTTAACCGGATGCAGCTGAGTACCACCATTCTATATGGAGCGACTGCTTAACTGACCTCCTTAACCCAGTTATCCGGGCAACCTATACGATACCTCTTGAACAAACTGGTTGTCGTAGTGACTACCAAAGACGCTCAAATTACAGGCGGGACCCACTAATTTTAATGTACCAGAAACTCCGAGGAAAAAATCATGAAATAGATGGTCCCCATCCAATGATTCACTGCGTCAAGCGTTGCTTAAGCTTATGATCGATCGCCCAGTGCAGCTGCTATTTACACCAATGAGAAGATTCTTAAAAGTACCATCAGAGCAGTGCCAAACAAATATACACTCCCATTTTTAAAAGCTTTTATTTAACTTGCCGTGTATGTATGTTACGGTGGATTCTTTGAACTCAATTTTGAAGTAGATATCTTCAACCGATTGATTGATGAAATTTTGTATACGCGTCCAGTTTGGATGACAATGCAAGATATGATATATGACTTTATTCTAAATCCAATATGGCGGACCGTCCAAGATGGCGTAGTAGTTATTTTTAATGAATTTGACCAATATGGGTACCAAATGACAGGGCTTATTGAGAGTGACTTAAAAAGTAATTTGACGTTATTCTAAATCCAATATGGCGGACTATAAAAGATTAAAAAAAAAAGATTTTTCTTTTAATTTATTATCGTGCATACTTAAGATTATACGCCGTCATCGTCACCTCGGTAAGAACTGTATTCTAACTGCTTATAGCAAGTCGTAACAACTACACTGCCTTGCATATTTAACAGGTCACAAGTCATTCACAGTCTACTGGTGCCTAATGAGATGTCTTCAGCGTGTCTGCGTAAACACGACACGAAACGCGTCAACGACTATAACTAGACGATAAATATAAGGTAACAACTTGTAAACAATGGCTCAATAGTTAAGAAAGTGTCTGATTACTGTAGCAAAGAACTGGGTTATGATTTTATTAGAGAAAATACGTAATATTTTAAGAGAAGGTACAGTTATGTTAAAAGTTTCTTATGGATAAAATTTTAATGAATTAAGTAGAATTGTTTATTGTTATATCATCCATAGGTACATAATCTAAAACGTTGCCAGTAAGTCTGTAATTGTATTATAAAGATTGAACAGTTTGTTTGTTTTAACGCACTAATCTCAGGAATTTTGAAATAAATCGTGACAATAGGGTACGATATCAAAATTATTTTATTCTTTAATTCGATATATCCCAATCCATTTTATCGAGCAAGACCATAAGGCTACTGCCGGGGCTGCGGGTTGTTCGCAAAATGTACCAGTGGGTTTAGTCAGTAAGAGTTTCGACACTCCCTCCAGCTCCATCCACAGCGGGCAAAAAATAGGCCATAAGGCTACTTTCTCATTCGGCTACTAGAGGTTTCTCAAAGTCTTTGAATAAATAAATAAAATAAAAATTAAAAAGTCTTCTTCTGCTGCTGTTAGCTTAATCAGTACAACCGAATAATAATGCAATAGTGAATTAATTACTAGTAGGCAAGCGTGGCTTTGGTTATCCGGTGAGACAGTGGTCAATCACATGCTTTTCACAAATCTTTTTTTTTTTACTCCTAATATGAATATAACGACCATGATCACAAATTCCTATAATGTATGTGATGACATAAATTGCCATAAACTCGCAAACAGAACTCGATAACGACTTTCTAAAGCTCGAGAGAATCAATAAGGTTTCCAAACATTTATTCAATAAAACAGTGTCTGAAGTCGTATAATTATGTACGTGCGTAAACTTGGTGAGTATAACTTTACAAAGTTTTGTACATACGCGTCCTCGATCCTCGGTTTCAGGGTAAACATGTTTACTTGGTGGGTTTCGGTAATTCCTATAAAGCACATTGAAATATGTCTGATTTTTACATATTTCCTAGGAAAAAAGAAAAGATAAGAATGTTAAGGACAGTTGGCTCCATCTTTACAAGTTGAGATAAGGACTAGGCGGAATTAGTAGGAGGAGTTTTAGAAGGACATTTTTTAAGACCCTCCTAATGATTCCTCCCGCTGTGGGTGCAGCTGGAGGGAGTGTCAGACTTAAACTGACTAAAACCCACATGTTTCTTTTGGAGGTCTTTATGTGTCAGGGCCACGGTAACTGTTGCGAATCACCTGCAGCCGGGGTAGAGTCCTCATAAACTACATATACATATATACCAAAGAGTTTCATTTTGAAAAAAAAAAACAAATGAGAATATTTTATTGCGTTGCCGAATAGTTAGTTACCCAATCGGTAGGTAACCTACATTTGAGTACGCCTTAATCTCTTAGTCATCAATATTCAAAAATAATTCGGCGTCTCACATATTTTGGTACATAGCAACTCAAATATATCATTACAGACATGTAAAAAATATCATACATATTTGTTAGTCATGTCGATAAGATAACCAACTGTCGCATCAAATCGTATATTTAATCGCTCTTTGTGATTGTCCTGTCATTTGTAGTGTAAACACTCAAAACATTGCCGTGAGAAAAAAATATTATATTGTTCCAATTACAAAAATACTTACGATATTACGAGTATCTAATTTTTTTAGGAATTGAAGTGCAATGTCTTTGAAAGTGTGGTCAAGGTTCTCAGCAATTGCCAAAAATGGCACCAAATTGAATTTCCGCATAGTGGATTTACCCAAAAATAGCTTTGAGAAAGTTATAAAACTGTATGTAGAATATTTTGTGAAAGAAGAGTCCACTTTCAGAGCTTCTGGTAAGACATTAATTTTGCTTATAATAAAGTTTAATATAAAGAGTGAAAATTGATATATTTTTGGTGCGACAAAACATGTTAATATTTAACTAAAATATATTTAAGGGGTCAACATTACATTACTTTTAGGAATCTATGAAAATTTTCGCTTAATATTTAGCTACACAAGGTAAGTTTTATCTTGGGGAAAAAACAGATATAATGTTAAATAATCATTAAATTTGGGGGAATTTATATGCCACTGTGATACCAATCATCGTCACTGCTTCATCATTCAGTTCACTGCTATTTCTCTACCAACCAAAGGTTCACCTTGGTAGAAAATTCCTAACGCATTGAGTATGCCATTGTAGACACAAGACGCACATCAAGCTACGAAGCTGACAAATTTTCGCAATCAATTTAGAACCTTCTTCAGATATAAAGTTGAAAATCTATTGAGGAAATTTGACAGATTGTGGTAGCTTCATGTACTGGCGTCTGTTCATGGCGAAAAAAATATTAAGCACGTTAAAAAAATCATCATCGGCTGATATTAAAAAAAAATGTGTTAAAATCTTCGGCAGTACGCCAAAATATAAATAATTAAAAAACAACATATTTATGAGTTTTTTGTTTTAGGTGTTCCAAATAGTGCAGAATCTTTGCAAGAAGTGGCTGAATTTTTATTAAACATGAAAGACGAAGATAATTTCCACATAACAATTTGTTGTTTAGATAGCGACGATGAGGAAAATACTGATATAGTTGGGGCGTCCTTGATGGGTTTATTATTGAAAGAAAAACCAGAACCAGAGGTAATAATTATATACCTACATACATATGTATTTGGACATCACTGTTTTTGCCATCTACAACTCAAACTCGTATATTCAAATTAGGCTGATAAGTCATCACTCTTTTCGGTAGTAAAAACAAAAGACAGCCCTAAATTTTTTATGCAAGTGATATAAACTAGTTTCCGCCTGCGGTTTCACCCGTTTCATGAGAATACTTGTTCCCGCACTTGGATGAAAAGTAGCCTATATGTTATTCTGATGTGTAAGCTATATTACTGCTAAGTTTCATCAAAATCCATTCTGCAGTTTTTACGTGAATGACTAACAAACATCCATACATTAATCCATTCTTACCAACGTTCGCATTTAAATTATGAGTAGAAAGAAAAGTGACAAACACGGCAGCACATCAAGGTACCAGAAACTGTCAAACTTTCCCAATCAACTTTGAACCATAGCATGTTAGCGATAAAGTTGAAAATCTATTAAGGAAATTTGACAGATTGTAGTGAAGCTTGATGTGCTGGCGTACATTCTTAACGGGCTTATTATTTTCAGATAGTCTTTCAAACGCCGCAATTGAAGAAATTGTTTGATATGTTCAACGGCCTCAATGATTATTTCGATGAAGCAAAAGAATTTGGCCTAGATCGGTATTTCTCTGACAGAGGACTCTTTGTGTGTTCTAAGTATAGAGGGCTCGGTATTGCGCAGGAGATCCTTAAAAGCAGGTACTAATTTTTGTTTAATTTATTACCAGTTAGGATTAAGAAAAAAGGTTGTTCATGGGAACTAAGAAAATGTTAGGTTTGGTTAAATTTGTCTTTCACCTTTAAAAAACGGTATAAGGGTGACAATGTGAAAAGGTATGTGTGACTTCATAAGAGTTACATCGCTTCCAAACTCGCGAATTTGGACTGGTAGCTGTAAATTATATATGGAATGTATATATAATAATAAATATGGAATGCATGTATAATAAAAATAATAACAAGTACCGATTACTAAAAAATAAACTTAGTACGCGAATTTTTAGCCAAGCGGAACGCGTAGCGTGTACAAAATCTGAGCGTTTACGCGCGACTGATTTCGCTAGTGTATAAGCGCTCTTATATTGTAAATAGATAGGAAACTGCCAGGTGTCCAACTGAAACATTGATGAATTAACCAGTAGTTTCAGGCGGCAAAGCGATAGCAGACTTTGGAAAAAATCATATTTGTGATATGACTATCATAGATCAGATATAAAAGAAATATTAGATTAGATAAAGACTTTTTACTACCTGTAAAACCCTATGTCCTAAGCCTAAAAGATAACGCAAATTGTACTTATTATTACATCATATTGTATTGATGCTTTATTTCTAGGCGAATAATATGCAAGGAATACGGGATACCGATAAACGGAGCGTGGATGACGTCATACGGTACTCAGAAGGCTGCAGAACGCGACGGCTGGGAGACAGTTTGCGAGTTCCAGTATGAGGAGTTCGGAAAAAAATATGGCGTTACCTTTGACAACGGACCTCCTACTTCTAAGTTTATGATCGCTAGAATAAATTGAATTGCTTTTGCATTTGGTTTCAATTTCTACACACACTTTTTTAGAATTTAAGTATTTACTTAGGACAAAAGGACTGCTCAAAACCCCGTAATATTTTGGCATCGCCGTGCTGCGCCTCACAAATAGGAGGATGATAATTATTATGTAAAGAACATAGAATACCCATAAACGGAACGTGGATGACATCATACGGCACTCAGAAGGCAGCACAGCGCGATGGCTGGAAGTTTGTGAGATCCCGAACGAGGAACTTGGGGTCGGCTTCCAGTCTTTAGGATTTAGTTGAGTACCAGAACTGGAAAAACAGTATGGAGTTACATAATGCATAATGCTGATGTAAAGAGTACGAAGTTTATGATTGTTAGAATTAAATAAATGAGTAAATTATTTTGTTGCATATATTTTTAACATCTTTGTAAAAGTCGTGGTGGCCTAGTGGTTAAAGTACCAGTAAGCCTTTCGAGTATGAGGGTGCAGGTTCGATGCCAGATCAGGCAAGTACTTTCTAAGTTTATCTTGGACACCAAAGACTGATTAAAGGTGAAGGAAAACATCTCGAGGAAACCTAGACTATAAAGTCTGAAATCACCAACCCGCATTGAGTAAGCATTGGTGATTAACGCTCAATCCATCTCCACGGGAGAGGAGGCCTGTGCCGATAAAAGGCGTGGGACGATAAAAAGGCTGTGATGATGAAATATTTTTATTTACATTTCAAATGTCCGCTTTCAATTCTTTTTTAAATAACGAACACTGATTCACCTTTTGCAGGCTTAGCATGGCAACCGTAGAAACAAGTCTTGTTTACCGAAGAATGGATATAATGACATAAAAGTGACAGATTGACGTAAGATTTCTTTTGACATTTTTTGCAGGCTTAGCATGACAACCGTAGAAACAAGTTTTGTTTACCGGAGAATGGACATAATGACAGAAAAGTGACAGATTGACGTAAGATTTCTTTTAACATTTTTTGAAGAAATTTTTCTTTTCTTCGATCGACATAAGTTTACAAGTGATTATATGCGAGTTGACAGGTCGCGCCATGCTCGGGCAGAAGACATGTCGACATTGACAGAAAGAGCTTTGTCTTTTCTTGACAGAATAGATATAGAATCCCCATGCTAAGCCTGCAGAAGTATTTTTTTTTCTTCGATTGACATAAGGCTACACGTGATTATATGCGAGTTGACAGGTCGCGCTATGCTCGGGCAGAAGACATGTTGACATTGACAGAAAGAGCTTTGTCTTTTCTTGACAGAATAGATATAAAATCGCCATGCTAAGCCTGTTGGTGTAAGAAAGACAATCTGTGAGTTAATATTTTCACTGCAAAAATACCTAATAAATTGCATCACTCATACGAAAACGACGATAGTAAATAGGTATTAAAAATACCTATTCACATTCTCCACCACGTGCTCAAACTGCAAATGAATGTTTTAATTAGCGAAAAAGTTTAATTGAAAAGATTCAATGTCAAATTGTATACCTATTTAAAAATTATTTATTTCTGTCTAACGAATCCAAATCTTTTATTCATTTTTTAGAGTTTTTACTAAAAAAAAATGGAAGAATAAAATTGGAGATGATATTTAATTTTACGTTTCATAATTATCAAATAATAAAATCAAGACTCATGGAAATAACACATCACTGACTGACGTGTACACGTCCTCCTCGCTTCCTACGTCCTCTGCCACCCGCGGACCATAGGTGTGTCACTAGGGGATTTGCCAAACTATTGATATAGGTACATAAAGCATGAACTATAAGCAAGAAACCACAACAATCAGATTGTCAAATCAACAATCAAGTTGTGTTTACGCGCTTCGTACAGATCAAAGACATAACTTAAATCAACAGTAAATACAGACGAGAAGGCTTGCCTACGAGTTTCTAATATGATTTTCAGCTTAGAAATATATGTACATGTGTTTGTATGTTTGTTTCTTCAGTGTGATGAGAAATTTCAAGAGTAACGCCAATAATAAGAAAGTTTCGTAAAATTATACATACAATACCCGTTAATTACCTAAAGTAATTAACGATAACTTGTTGTTTAGTAGTTTTAGCAGGCAAAGAAAAAATATGGAATAAGTAACTAACAATATTGGAAAAGAAGCTATATTGAAATAAATTAAGGAGTTTTGATAGTGTGCACTGACGTTCTTACAAAAAAATAAACTTATAAAATAATGCTAATTAACTTTTTTATTTAAAAAAAATCAATTATTGTGTTGTAAGTACATCTGCTGAATCAGTTTATTGCTGGCGTTTAAATATGATGTAATAAAAAAAATATTAGTTATTTATTTTATTATATAGAAGGGTCAAAGCCAATAATACTATTTAATATTTAAAATTTAAACTACCTACTAATTTTACACAGTCATGCATTCTTCATACAAAAATGAAACATTCTTACATTATCATTTTCCATTCATCAAAGTAATTCCAATTCCATTTCCAATGACAATTCAATTTATTCTAGCGATCATAAACTTAGAAGTAGGAGGTCCGTTGTCAAAGGTAACGCCATATTTTTTTCCGAACTCCTCATACTGGAACTCGCAAACTGTCTCCCAGCCGTCGCGTTCTGCTGCCTTCTGAGTACCGTATGACGTCATCCACGCTCCGTTTACCGGTATTCCATGTTCCTTGCATATAATTCGCCTAGAAATAAAAAAAATCAATTAACAAACTATTTTTTTTTTATTTTAACAAAAGTCTACGTACTTTAATTTTAAATTTATAACAAAAGTACCTGGATTTAAGAAACTCTTGCGCAATGCCGAGCCCCCTATATTTAGGGCATACAAATATACCTCTGTCAGCCAAGTATTGATCTGTATGTAATTCCTTAGCTTCATTATAATAATCTCCAAGACCTTTGAATAACTCCATCAATTTCTTCATTTGTGGCGTCTCGCAGTCAAACTGAAATAGAGAATCTGTTATATTAGGTAATAAAACTGAAATGAAAATAGAATAAAACATTTCAATCATTTTAGTAATTGAGTGCATGTATTTATTATTATTATTGAAAATATTATACAAGGTGTAACGTTAATTGCGCAAAACCTGAAAATCTCTTATCAGAATAACGAGCAGTAGCAATTAAATCACTTTTTAATATATGTCACATTAAAAAAAAAAACACTTAAAACGTTGCCCTGTCTATTAAATTGTAGGTAGCAAGGCATTAGTTGCTCAAACCCAATAAAATAGGTAAACAAACAAAAATTGTTGTTAACCAATTTAATTTTTCCCATCCGCGGGACAATAATAGCTCTTATTTCAATGCCAATACGAATCTTCCTTGCAGTAAATACCATGAATTAATTAAAGTGAACAATATTTCTTTCTCTGGAATAGGTCAATTACATTAAAAATCAGTTGGGGTGTCTGAGGTTTTGCGCATTTAACGTTACACGTTGTATAAGTTCATAGAGGTTCATATTTAGATTTCATATTCATAAAGGTTAAGCTTGAAAATGTTTATGATCTAGTAGGAAGAACAAAAGTATTATTTTTTAACTGACATGCCTTCCCTATTTCAGTAATATTAAAGGGTACCTGTGGTAGTTCTGGCTCTCCTTTCAATGTAAGCGCCATCAATGAAGCGCCAACAACTTCAATATTCTCGTCGTCATCGTTATCGAAACAACAAACTGTTATGTGCAAGTTAGTATCGGCTACTAATTTCATAAACAACCCATTCAGTTCTTCCAGAGCTTCTGCATTTTGTCCCACTCCTAAAAAAACAGTATGAACTCCTATACAAATCTATCATTTCTAATATTTATGACTTAACTAGCGGTCCCAAGCGGATTCACCCGCATCTCTGGTTACTGCACCGGTCCCGTGTGACTTAGCGTGATGGTATATAGCTTATAACCTTCCTCGATAATTGACTATCTAACACTGAAAGAGTTTTTCAAATGGAACCAGTAGTTTCGGAGATAGTTAGAGTTCAAACTAACAAACTCTTCAGCTTTATAATATTGGTATAGATTAACAATTGACTACCCCTTTAAGATTTTCAAACTTTTCTCAAAAGAAATGAATTGGGCTCATATTTTCTAATAAATAAAAATATATTTATTAAACATGTTTCAAACAACAAATAATTAAAAAAAAAAAAACATTTTCATATTTATCTATCATTTGTTAACGCTGTACAGACGCCAGCACATCAGTCTACCTGAAACAGTCAAATTTTCCCATTCAACTTTGAATCATAATGCTTTATAGCGATAAAGTTGAAAATCTATTAAGGAAATTTGACAGATTGTAGTAGTTTGATTTGCTGACGTCTGTACAACTAATATTAATTAAAACCAAAGAACAACTTACCAGAAGCTTTAAAAGTGGTCTCTTCTTTCACGAAATATTCTACATGGAGTTTTGAGACTGTATCGAGGAGATGATCGGGCATGTCCATTATACGAAGATTCAGTTTAGTGCCGTCTTTGGCGGTAACTGAGAACGTTGACCACACTTTCACAGGCATTATTATAAAGTAGAATGAACACTCAGAACACTGATTTAGAAAATTTATAATATTAATTTATATTCGCAATTGAAATAATTGAATGCGATTACCTGTTTTATTTTATCACGTGTATTCTTTGCGTGTTTTTGAATAGAAATATGTGCTCGGTAACCAAATTGTTCATTTAAGTATCTAACGCGACGCGTGTTGGATCTTATCATCTTATCGAAATGACTAAACATAATATTAGTTCAATATTGTTTTTGACAAGACACCAATATATTTAATAATCTAATTCTACAAGATACTGTGTTTCGGATGGCACGTTAAACTGTAGGTCCCGGCCGTCATTAAACATCTTTGGCAGTCGTTACGAGTATCCAGAATTCAGTAAGTCTGACGCCAGTTTATCCAAGGGGCATTGGGTTGCCCGGGTAACTGGGTTGAGGAAGTCAGATAGGCAGTCGCTCCTTGTAAAACACTGGTACTCAGCTAAATCCGGTTAGACTGGAAGCCGACCCGACCATAGTTGAAAAAGGCTCGGGAGATGATGATTAATGAACGTTACTATCATAACATTTGATAATGTGAGGTGTGATTCGCTACTTTTTAACTGTTATTGTAGATTATTTTTATTTAGGTCTCATTACGACTTGCACTTCGGAAGGTGCAAAGACTAGCTTTTTATAAAGCTATACAATTTCTTATAGGCATAGAACTGCTTACTAATTCCGCAATTAATAAGAAACAAATAAACCACAAAAATAATAGAAGAACAGGTTTTTATTAAATTAGAAAAGAAAAGATTTCTATAAGAAAAATAGAAGAGATATCGATAGGTAACATTTTTTTCATATAAAACTAGTTCCTATAAAAGTAAATTCCTTGTTTGCAATAATTCTAATGACCATTAAATAGCCTTGTTACTGTATTTTAGTAATCATAAACTTAGCAGAAGCAGGCTCCTTGTCAAATATAACGCCATATTGTTTTCCCAAATCTTCATACTTGATCTCGTGAGCAGTCTCCCAGCCATCAGCCTCGGCAACGTTCTGCAGATCACGCGACGTCATCCAAGAACCAGCCATTGGTATGCCTTGCTCTTTGCATATAAGTCGCCTGCATTTGGAAAAAGAATATAGGTAAGGTAACGGTTTCTAGGTAAAGTGACTGAAGCTTTAACTAAACATAGGTGGATGTGATGAAAAAAATACTATTTGAATAACAGTGCTTCCAGGGCTGCAGGTTGTTCGCAAGAGTTACCGCGGCCCCGGCACACAAAGACCTCAAAAAGGAACATAGTGGGTTATAGTCAGTAAACCCCATATTATAAAATGTGGCCTTAAAAAAGTACCACCTTTAGTTCCTACTAGAAACCATCTTCTTAAACAAAGTTATTGGTCTAAAACTAGTATTAAAGCAGGTACTTTTAAAGACCACGTTTAATGTAAGTGGGTAAGGGTCTGACACTACCTCCAGCCGCACCCACAGCGTGAGAGGTCATATTGATGATTTATTATCGAAAACAAGTTCAGAAAGCAGCTATTTGAAGACTTGCATGTGCAGTATTCTTTTATTCATAAGTTTTGACTAGCGTGAAATTACTAGTAGTCAAAGTAAGGGATTCAGAAGTAATTAATTGGAAAGTGTATTAAATTTTTCTTATAAACTAACCTGACTTTAAGTAACTCTTGTAGAGTGCCAAGGTCTTTGTATTCAGAATCCTGAAAGACCCCTCTGTCACTATAGTAATTGTCCAGATTGAATGCCTTCTGCTCACTGAACTGACTTTCCATGCCATAGTAGATTTCAAACATTTTCTTAACTTCTTCTGTTTTCAAATCAAACTGAAACCAATACACGAATAAATTCATCAATATACGCTAGAAGAGAAATTCAGATTTTAAGTAATATCACACTAAAGCCCGCCGCAGATTGCAATTTTTTGTCACCGTGACTTTTTGTCAAGTGCAAACAAACTGTATTCAGTGCGCTCATTATGGTGACGTGATAATACGTGGGTGACAAATAGTTGCAGCGGCAGGCAACACCGGAGACTGGTGACTTTTTGTCACTCGGCCGGTGAATTTTCCTTTACTTTCCGTGTATATAGAATGCACCCAGTAGCTTTTTTTCCGTTCTACGTATACGTACAAAAATGAACGCGATTTGTTACCCAAGAACAGATTCAGTGAGCGCATGGTGGGTAACAGCAGGTGACAGTAACAATAAGTCACGGTGACAAAAAAATGCAATCAGTGGCGGGCCTAATTAAGGCTAAATCGACTACGACTCGTATTGGTCTAGTAGTCGCCTAACAAATAACCCTAACATTTTGTTACGATCATGTTATGGCGATTATTGCTTGCGATAGTCATTCGGAGCATCGTAAGCGGAGACATTCTCGTACCGAAGCGTGCGTGAAACTCTCTCCATCTAAATAGGCCTTTAGTTTATTCGGGATGCGAGTGAAGCCGCGGGAAATGGTTCGTTTAAAATATAGCTATATTAGCTACGATGTGCACAGTCCTGACAAGGTAAAAATTAATAGGATAATAACCTCACCTTCGGTTCAGTATCTCCTTTGCTTGTCAACGCCATCATGGAAGCAGCAATGACGTCATGAATCTGGTCGTCTCCGTCGTCCACACAACATATCACGATGTGTAATCTCTCTGCACTTGTAAATTGTTGCATTATCTCACCAAGTTCCTCTAGTGCTGCTGAACTTTTTGGGATACCTGTAATCACATTATTATTCATGTTATTTTTCATATAATAAAAAAAAAATATTAGTTGTTATTTCTTCAAAGCAGGTTAACAGTCTTTCGTAATACGATTATTATAAATACCTAAACATAGGATTTAGAATAAGGTTTAGAATTACACTTTGGTGTTCCCAAAAGAATAAATGACCTACCGATATAGCAAAATGTAACGTAATTTACAACTGAACCCAAATTCGAATTTCAAACTGTTATTTTAAATACAAGAGAGTTACAAAAACCAAATCTAAAGATTCCCCAGTGGGCATTATGTACAGACGCCAGCACATCAAGCTACCCGCAACTGTGGCTTTTACCCAGTCAACTTTAAATCATATTCTTCAGCGATAAAGTTGAAAATCTATTAAGGAAAGACAGATTGTAGTAGCTTGATGTGCTGGCGTCTGTACCATATGCTTAGATAAAAGGCATCTTCTTCGATCCCTTGATAGTAGCATACACGGCAGGATTGATCGGTTCAAATATACTGACTTACCAGAAGCTTTAAAAATAGGGTCATCTTTCATATAGTTCATGTATAATTTTGTAACTTTTTCCCGAAGATTTTCAGGCATATCCACGATACGTAGATTGATGATATTGCCGCCTTTTTGTGCCGAAAATTTTGACCACACTTTGAGGGGCATTTTAATAGTTATTCGAAGTTTTGTTACTGTTCAAGTAGATATATTTTTAAACAATTCTAAACTTAAAACTTATTTTTAAGACGATAATTTACGCTTGTATAGGTTTACACTACGGCTTTCCTAGCAGCGGTAATACTACTTATAACAGGGTAATGTACTGGATTATATAGTCCCTCATTGTTTTAAGATGACTATCTTATCAGTTCAACTCAGAACAAAGTCAAATGATGCTGATGTCATTTGGGAAAATTGGTGAAATTTCCGTAGCATAAAGTTAATTTCACTTTTTCATACATTGTTTTATAGCACTCATTAAAATAGCATATTTTTTTTTAAAGTGCTAGAACTCATACATTTAAAATTCCCAAACTGCATTTTCCCAAATGAACAGATTATCAAGACAGCCGAATAAAAAACTTTCTTCGGTCGTTTGAATTCAAACTCGCCAGGATTACTTGGCCTATCAGTTTATCTTAAACTGCGTTGGAATTTTGTGCTATTACTCCACCTTGGCTGCCAAGTCAGCTTGATACCGTTACTTGATAACAGCAGGTATAGGATAAGCAGTTCTCGTCATGAAAAGATAAGGAAGGACCCTTCGAACTTGATTATTACAAAGCCTTGGCGTTTAAGACCTTAAGATTAAAATCATTGTTCGATACTTGGGACAAAACGTGGCATGATGAGTTTAATCATTATCTTATAATTTTTATGTGGATCAATAATTGGGTAGTTGACTAGGTCAAAACAAATACGTTTTGATATTAATTTGGTAAAGCATCTTAAAATAATGTCATCTTCATATATCGTTTTGAAGGATAAACTATTTTTATTTTTTTATTAATAATTTTTGTAATATGAGTATATGGCTCGATGTGAAAAAATGTTACGTCATAATCTTTATTTTCATACAAATTGCGTAGAAAGTAACCGTTTACGATAGTTCAATAAAAGTATTGATTTTGATTAGTTGTCAAGTACCTAATTGTTTTATAGCAACAAAATATTGTTTGTTGTCTGCCGTCTATTAACTGTTACGGAGGTTTCTATATACACAATAATTTGTTCAGCTGTGATCTGTTCAGCTTCCTATAAAAGTTTATGATTTGTCTTATAGCTTTGTCATAAAACAATTTGGGTCGCGGGTGCGACAAAAACAAAATTGTTATGTCTGTCTATACATATACGGCAATCTATCTGATTTAGAGTAAGTCAACCCATTCACATCATTTGGTTCGGAGAGGGAAATCATTAATCAAATGTCTAGATTATACTCGTCTCACATTACACAGGTTAATTTTAAGTACAGACGCCAGCACATCAAGCTACTACAATCTGTCAAATTTCCTTAATAAATTTTCAACTTTATCACTGAAGCAGATGGTTCAAAGTTGATTGAGAAAATTTGACAGTTTCGGGTAGCTTGATGTGCTGGAGTCTGTACAAGAACAGATAAAATACCAGAAAATGTATGTCTGTTTATTGCGCTTTTAGAGCGATAGCGCTGGATCAAAGACAGTACAGAATTCTGAATAATAAAAAATGGTATGAATTAAATTTCTTAACACAATTTGCCATATTTTTATTAATAGATTCCAACTTTAAAGTAAAAGGTTTAATGCTGATTAGGAAAATTTTACAGATCGTGGTAGCTTGATTTCTTAGCTGGCGTAAGATGCATAAAGTCATCGACCCTTTCATATTCTGTTAAGTACATGACATTTCGCCTTCTCTAAAGTCAAGCTTGCAAGCCATTCCATTATCACAGTAATAACCATCTTTATTTGCTCGACGATCACCAAACTGGAGCGTTTTACGAGTGCCAATGTTTCTTATGAAACTAGATAAACATTTTTTCAGAAAATAAAAGTCCAGAAAGTTACAAATAATGGTATTATTTTTGTGCCCTTTCATTGTGTAACATTGTTTTGTTCCAATATAATAGATGGCTTTTAGGTCTTACTTTTAAACGTGTGGACTTGGAATTCGCAAAACTTCTTTGCTTTTTTTATATTATAATGTTTGTACGACTTTGGGGAAGAGAAAATGAACTTCATTGAACCAATACAAACCTGAAGATTAGTGTTAATTGTACCGCTCACAATCTTTCTACAGATTATCTCGCGATATACATACATTACAATCTAGCGAAGTTTACCTACAATGTAACGGTGACATGTATGTATATTAAGAAACAAGTCTTCCTTTTAAGAATATTTGCGATTTTATCAGAAATTGGACCTATGTAGGACAGACTGTCGACGTATTCCTTTTATCAAAGAAGTACAGACGCCAGCACATCAAGCTACCCGAAACTGACAAATTTTCCCAATAATTTTTGAACAGTAAAGTTGAAAATCTATTAAGGAAAATTGTAGTAGCTTGATGTGCTGGCATCTGTATCATAGAGCAAAGATTTAGAGCCGCACCTAAGTCTGCCTCTAAAACCCAGCAGACGGTTCGTACAAAAACGGTAATTATCAGGCTGGGCGGCTCCTCGGACACCAGGGTGTCATGACATGACGAGGGTACGATCTACTTAAGATAAAGGGACGTGTGGAAAACTCGGGCGTGCCTTCCCATAAAACTTGAAAGAAATAAAATCATAATATTTGTATAATATTCTTGTATGTTTGATATTTCTGGTTGGCCTCTGATAGACAACGGGAAAGCCTGAAAAAAGCCTTTTTTGGTTTTACGTATTTCCATCTGTATATGTACATATGTAAGTCAAGTGACATTTTTCTGTTCAAAAGATATTATTTTCATGTGGAAAACTGAAATATTTATAGGTACGAATACATAAACTGATAAAACATGTTAGGTATAAGAAAACCCTAAATACGATGATTAACGAGCTTATTTTGTTGGCAGTCCTTTACTAAGACAAACGTCTTTTTTAAGTTGTTTAATTTCACAAATAGGTACCTCTCAATTTTAAAACACATTCCTTAAAAATAATTGGGTCATTCTAACTTTACATAAAAGCAACAAAGCCAGTTCGCGACAAAACGAAATTTTAAAAGAAAAATGAGTTGGTCAGAAATAAAATGCGTGCGGTCACAGCATACGACGACATTTTGAACATCAAAGTGACTTTGACGCCAAACGGAATAATTAACGTGGAGCCAGTTAATGTGGATATGGAATTGATATTGTCTGAAAATATTATGACTGGCGGCATGAAACGCAGAGATACCTACTTTGATGATATTAAGGATTACATAATTTATCTCTAATTAAAGAAAAGATTTTGAACGAGTTTATTCTCATCCCCGGATTGAAACTAACCTAAGACCTTGTGTAGGACTTAATTCATTCATAGTTGTTAACTTGTATTTAACGGGGACCTATAATCAGGAGGAACTTGTTTTGTTTATATTTTTATTAATATTCTTCGCAGAATCAACATCAAAAAGCCATCGTTCGTAATTATAACGAAGGGTTACTTTATGATAGGTACGGGCATCGGTAGTTTTACCCTAAAATCACAACAGACAGGCATTTTAAAATTAACAAAAAGTCTCGAAATAAAATAATGAATAGTAGACTTAGTAAAACTATGTACATTGTAACTACAACTAACTCAAACCTATTATTCATTAAGTTAAACAGACGTTTCGTAACAATAAACATGTCTATCTGTAAACATACCAAAAACATCGCACTCAATCATTCATTGGCGGAATTTAACTATGTCGAAGCAAATTGCATTATTTATGAACAAAACCTGTTGTGCTCTCATTAATAGTTAATCATTCGCTCGGATGTAGTTTAATGCAGCTAGTTTTATACGATAAAAGCGATAAATATTTTTGTTCTGAAACGGAAAACGAAAATTGATGACGATACTTTGTCAACGTAATGAAGTTAAAAATCCATCAGCTTCGGACAGCGTGAAATATTAAAATTGAAACTTTTTAATGACACGACACTCCAAATCAGTACTAAAATTATAAAGGTAAAGAGTTGTTTGTTTGATTGCTTGAATCTTAGGAACTACTGTACCGATTCGAAAGATTATTTCAGTGTTAGATTGCGCACATGACGAGAAAGGCTACATATTCTCTGGGGACGTGGAGTAGTTCCAGTTGGATACAGCTGAAGCTGCTGACTAGAGCTAGTCCTAAAACTACTGTTGCGAAGAAAATGTACACCATCATCGCCAATAAACTTTTGCGTGTTCAAACCTAAGCATCTGTATCTAAATGGGTAAGATAGATGTTTACCTATCTACACACACCAGCACGTCAAGCTACCTACTACAATCTGTCAAGTTTCAGGTTCAAAGTTGATTAGGATTTGATAGTTTCGGAAAGCGTGATGTGTGCTGGCGTCTGTACCTTTATTCACGCTAAGTCAATTTTTTTTTAATAGGCTAATGTGGTTAACCGTTAAAGGTTCCTTCTCAAGAGAGTAAGTCTGTAAAAAAGATAGATCATAGCAAAGCTTTCATATCTTGTTATTTATTCAGACATAAAAAATATACACATTGAGACAACGAAAGAAACTTCCTACATTAGTTACCTGAGTACAATACTGTCAATTGTTTGTATGTCACTGGAACACTCTGCAGCATTTGATTGATGCCTCTCTTTTGCCAACAAAAGTCGCGGTAGGTTCGGCGCATGCGGGCAAAGTGCTGCGTTCTAGATATGATAATATCATAGTATAAGTACATACTGGTATATGCATTTTAAAGATATTTTCGCTATAGATTAGTCTGAACTGCTGGATATGCTTCCAAATTCAAAATAATAGCTGGTAAAATTCACCAAATATCTTTTTAGGTACGTAGTAGGTAACTTTATTTATACACAATGGAAAATGCAAAATTTTAGCAATGTTTTCGGCAATATTTTATTATATTAAATCCACAGCAACCTATGTAGTGGGTATGATATATTTTCAGTACATTATTTCTACTGAAATGTCCCATATATTTTTTACTGTAATTAATGTGCACAGGCAGTGCCGACGTCGGACGACATTTTCTTTTACAAAAATGGCTGTCCGATTTTTCATTGTACTCGTACATATTTCATGAAGCTGAGTGTGAACGGGCCAATTTTTCGGAGGAACCCTGCGGTGGGTTCTGCGTATATTTTATGTTACAATGGTGATTTTATAGCAGCCACCAGACGCATGTTTGTCCAGCGCCAAACAAAATATTAACAGGCTTTTTATTCTAAAGTTTATAAAGAAATGCAGGGTGATCACCATACTTTTCTAGTACAAAGCATCCTCGCTTTCATTGAGTCCTGTGACAATTTTCATCGCCATACTCTGCTAAATAATGACTGCTATCTGTATAATTAAATAGTTTAGATTGTCGCTAAACTCAAAGGCTCTCAAATTACCGAGCACCGGTACTAGCATTTGACTTATACTCGTCGCGCGCCATCGCCACTCATTGATACCTAAACATGGTTTCATGGTGGTTCTGGGCCGCCATAAACTTTGACGCGATCTATACAAGCTCCGCTTATAATGGACCTAGATTGCATTTTGTGACTGTCTGAAGAAGAAAAAAAAATGCCTGGTTGAACGTTTCAGTAACATGAATGTCATTATGTAATAATACACCACCAAAAATGGCAATCCAATTTTATATGGCAACCACGAGTGCAAATATTAAAGCATCATTCCAAACCAGAGGCTGTGTAAGAACGCATCAAAGTGATATAGATTTAATGTGGAAGATACGACGGTCGTATTTATTTGAGACATCTTTATATCACCGTTTCCTTTCGCTGCTGCAAAGGCAGATAGCAAACAGGTCTGTGGGTAACGTTATACTCAGCTCGTTATGTTAGCAAACCTACAGATCACAATAACGTCCCTGTTATCCATTCTTCTGCATTGTTAGTACTAAAATTTTCTTTTTTTGCAGTTTATGTTATATGAAGAAAATCTTTAGAAATTTGTAGAATTCATGGCGCGTATTTTTCGTTTAATCAGAGATAAAAACGATGCATAGTACGTGATATCTGTATTATGATTTTAATTGCCTTGATACACTGGTAATTGCATTGTATGTAACCTCATTATGAAGTAATCTTGTATTGTCTAAGACTGGCTGTAAATAAAAACTCAAACGAGATTTTAAACATGGAATTTATTCGTAATCAAGGCGAACAATCGACAAATGAAAACACACTAAAAATACAGAAAAAGAACCGTAAAACAATTTGCTTGTATCAAATGATCTTTCCCTGCAATTCATTGTACAAATTGTTTGTGAAAAGCTGCAGCGTCTATAAAAAACACTGTTTATCTTGCGTTTACAGTACCACTAAGCAGTTTATTGCATATTAACAAGAGTGTAAAACATAGGAGCACGATGTTGTCACTTAAACGGGTCAAGTATACAATGCGAAGAGAAAAACACGATAGCCATTGAAATATTTAAATTGTGGTACCGCATTTGTTTTACGATTTCTGAAACGACGCTGCTAGAAGGGTGACCAAGCGATGAGCAGTATCGTATTTTGAGTTTGTGGAATAAATTAATGCAAAACATTTGAATGTTATGGAATTAATAAGTAGGTAATTTTAGACTTTTTATTTCAAAACTTTTTAAGAAATACTGTTTATGGTACAGAAAACCCCGTTTATTTATTCGAATTCTAGTAAAAAAATCTTTATGCATTTCTGCCCTAGATATTCCTCCATTTCTAAAGTTTTTGTGAATAAGCCTGAAATTCTACGAGTCACCTGTAAATTAAAATTACATCTACTTGCCCTATATGGCCCGTGGTATTTCTGCTGTCTACCATTTAAACATAATTGACAAGTGTTGTTTAGCATTTTTTGCGAAAAAAAAAAAACTAATAAGTACATTTCAAGTACACAGACTAACAAGCAACTTTAATTATCTTTTGAAATCATGTTTGAGTTGCGAATCTTTTCAACACACAGAGAGAGATAAGGTTTTACGAAATCATAATTTTAAATTGATTCCCATGTTTTTTCGACCAATATCAGTCTATTAAAGACCATCAAAGCTGGTTACCGTATTCCGAAGCGCGTCCCACGGCTATAATGTTATTTTCCTTGCGGCGGTCCCGGCAGATGGCCGTAACGACCGATACCATGGTTTAATTGTCGCCTTAAATAAATGCTGACCGACACTCTCGTTATTTTTATATTTTATACCACTATGCTATTTTTGCGATAACAGAAATTTTATATAATTTAGTTTCAGAAATATTATTATTTAAGTATTTTTCTTTTATCGCGGGAAATCATCAAATGAACCCTCTAGATGGGTGCAAACGGAGGGAGGGGAGTGTCAGACACTTACTGACTAAAAAACACACTTTGATCTTTCTGGACGTCTTTGTATGCCAGAGCCACCGTAACACTTGTGAACGACCCGTAGCCATGTATAACAGTCATACAAAGTTGTTATGGTATTTTTTACTTGAGATACAATTCTAAGCGCATCCATGTTATAACAGAGTGATACACGTTCTTTTGAAGCGTCTACTGTGATTTTGACAAGGTCTTGTTTGTCTTGATAATCAAATGACAATAATAAAAAACTTTCAGAAGTAATGTTATTTTCCTATCACTGGATCCTCAGCCTTGTCCAAAGTATTGAGAGAAACAATCATAATCTCCCCAATAATTCGACTCCAAAGGTTGGCAACCTCTTTTTCGCAATACACAATTCACTTTTTGGAATCTGCAAGCAACAAGTTAGTAACAGCTGTTGAGAACCCGGGTGTGAGGATCTCTTAAAGGAACTAGACTTACCTGCCGCGAAATCTTGTGATTTACATAATAACGTCTACTAACAAGGTGATAACAATAGAATTATCTTGTTATTGGCTTATCTTGTTACATGATTAAATTGTGTAAAATTACAGCTGTTAACTGCGAGGCATAAGCAGAAGCGATTATATGGAGCCACTTTGGTAATAAAAAGTCTCAGATTTTGCGTTATCTGATGAATTTATTATATCTAAATTTAAACTCATATGATGATGCATTCATATTTTTATTTTGATCGACCAATTTTTCGCTGTTTCTCCCGCGTCCCGGGGAACTTCTTCTTACCTGTATAGAACGTAGCCTATGTTCAATGGGGATAGTCTAGCTTCCCAACAGTGAAAGATTTTTTCAAATTAGGCAAGTAGTTTCGGACCTCTACAATTTGAACAAAAAAATCAAATATTTTCAATATAAGTATGTATAGTAAAGTTATATACTAAAGCATACTGTATTGTGTTGTATGTGTAAAGTTATTTACACACTAAATAAAAAAACTGCCACATAAAAACCTTTCGTTTAACAGAAAAAAAAAGTCAGTCGATGTGGAACTAGCCTAAGCCCCATTCTCATCAGTATGTGGCTCGCAGCGTATCTGTGCTGTTATTACCAGAATATTACCAAGTAATTACACAGCCTCCGTGACAAGACTCCGATATTATACAAAGTTGAAAGATATAAATAACAGAATAACGCTTTATCCCGTGGTTTCACGCAAGTTCTGAGTACCTACCTTTCTGGTCGTAGTACTAGAGCTGTAGGTTGTTCCCAAGAGTTACTGTGGCCTTAGTACACAAGTACCTCTAGAACCTTCAGAAGAAACGTAGTGGGTTTTAGTCAGTAAGAGTCTAACACTCCCTGCAGCTGCACCCACAGCGGGAGGGGTCATTTGATGATTTACCATGGAAAAAATACTACATACATACAACCATCTTCGAGTATGTATGCATCTTCGTACTAAAATCTCAATAAGTTTAGCCGTTCTAGCAACGCGTTACAAACAAACTGACAATCGCATTTAGACCAGTAAGGTTATTGCTCTATTCTTCGCGTGTTTATTGACGTGTGATAAGAGCAAGGTCGTGTCGTGGTATATAATATTATATACATACGATCGGGGACATAAGTTCGTTATCATGATTAAGGTAAAATTCCTGTGCTTAATTTCATATAAAAATGATACACTGTCTATTTTTTTTACACACGAAAACTTACACCAGAAACTAAAAAAATAGTAGGAAACACATTCGCTTAGAAAATGCCAAAATGTTTTCTTTTTTTTCTATAAGTACAGTACCTTATGAAAATTGAAATGTTTTTTTTTTAGTCTTCAAATTAATATAGATCGATGTCGGTATGCCGAAGAAATGTTTAAATTAAATAAATAAAAATGTGTGTTTTCAAAACTAACAATATAAATCTAATTAAAATGATTTTATAATCTATCAACACATATTTTTCTTATTTGTAGCAATTTTTTACTGCTGGTATCGAGAAGTCTCTACAATAAATAATTCGCAATATGTTTAATGACTTCAAATATAAACGTTTCAAGTTAAGTCTAAAATAGACTAACGTACAGCGCGCAACGGCAAATCAGTGAAAACTTTTTAATTAAAACTGAAACATCTGATATCTTTTGCAAAGGTTCAGAGAGTGCTTTACGAAGTAGATTTTCGTGATTAAATAATAATCTATAAATGATCATGCTCCATTTAAAAGTTCATTCTAAAGTTCTAGTTCTTTATAAATGGAAAACGTAGTGAATAACTATGTCCAAAAGAAAAATATTTCCAATGAATGAATTCGCACAAACCAGCTAGTTAAGGAAAAGGCTGGGCATTTTTTTTATAGTAAATTATTCTTCACTAAGCCAAAACAATTGTACTGTACGTGAATCAAACCAAAGACATGTCCTACAAAGCCAAAAACTCAACAACTGACAACTTTTATAAACGCCAGCACATCAAGCTACTGTAATCTATCAAATTTACTTAACAGATCTTCAGCTTTATCTCTGAAGCGTATATGTATAAAAGTTTGACAGTTGGGTAGCTTGATGTGCTGTCGTTTGTAGATTTACTCAAATACATGGATCTTAATTTACGTACTTATTTGCCAATGTAATGAGAAACATCACGAATGTGGAAATAATTGATGGCACATGAAATCACTGGCGTTCTAATTGAATTGTAATAATTCGCAATTAAAGTTTAATAACACGGAAAATGGGATGAGCTCCGAGTTGCGTATTACGTACAATTTATGTTCGTATTACTGGGGACTGTTGGAACGGTATCTTCGTGGTTCGGTTTTCAGAACCCCATTTTTATTTTATTTACATCACATTCTTAAATAGATATTGAACATTACCAGCAGGCTTAGCATGGCGATTCCATATCTATTCTGTCAAGAAAAAACAAAACTCTTTCTGTCAATTTCAACATATCTTCTGCCCGAGCATGGCGCGACCTGTCAGCTCGCATATGATTACTTGTAGACTTATGTCGATCGAAGAAAAGAAAAATTTCTTAAAAAAGTATCAAAGGAAATCTTAGGCCAATCTGTCACTTTTCTGTCATTATGTCCATTTTCCGGCAAACAAAACTTGTTTCTACGGTTGCCATGCTAAGCCTGCAGGTGTCAGCGCAGCATGCATATATTTTTCTTCTGTATTTGTATTTTAAACGTCATCTCACAGGTCAAATGCTTTTCAGCCATGTTTCGCATAAACAATTCATCGTTCTTTGATATTCTCCTTTTCCTTGAATAATCATTAAAAAATCCTTAAGGCACGATTTCTTTAATTCAGACTACTACGATGATTGAATAACACATTTATGTCTGTATGTTTCTGTGCTGACAGGTGTCTGTACTAAATATTATTACTATAAAAATCTTTCTAACTAATTTTATAAGTCAAAGGTTCGTCATTTTAGTGAAGAAATATTACTGTGGGTTAGTTATAACTTTCAACATTTAGCCAACTTAATATTTCTCAGAAATATTTCTGGAATAATTTATGACCCTGGAAAAGTATAAGTTAACGATTCAGTAGCCTAAATTAAGTTCATACAAAGTAATATCCACGCCATATAAACCGTAATTACAATCAAAGTACTTATGAATACAATTAACCCTAGACAGTGGGTGTAATATTAGTTAATTCAATTGTCTTGAATTTGAGCTAAAATCTTAATAGATCAGGGCAGACATACATAATGGAGCAATTAGACACACTACATAGATAGTGCGTGATAAATGCTTTGTTAAATATTGTTATTGAATAAATCAAGGAGTTTCTCTTGCGTTTTGAAGCTCTGTTACATGGTCGTAGGGTGTGTTTTAGACTAAAAGAACACCAAGCTTTATCATCGAACTCGAGACTCTGTGTTCAGTAGTCGTTCTATGTCGTATGCGTATTTTATTATACAGTCAGAGCATGTCTCTTCCATGTATTCACCAAATCGTGAAGAGTAAGAAAAATATTGACCATGAAATAAATAAATGAAAAAGTACGAAGAAAAGAAAATGCAGCAATAAAAGTGAAAAATGTGCTATGGAAAAATCAAAAATATTAAGAGCCTTTTTTTACATAAAGGACAGGTTATTGCTCAATGAACATCTATTTGTATTATTTCTAACCACCGATGAATTTTATGTATCCAATGATTTATTTTTATAAACTAAAATTTGTGATTTATCGACCACTTGTTCGGTTTTAGCAAACCTTGGATATGGATTCTTTTTTAAATGAAAATTAGTTATGACATGCGATTTTATTGTATATTTTATTAATATTCAATTTATGTCTTTGTAGGTAAATATTATTCCTAAAAAAAAACAAATTAGCATCATCTGTTTAGACCTCTTTTCTCAACCATGTTTTAGGCAGTACCAGTGTTTTACTTGTAGCGACTGCCTATCTGACCTTATCAACCCAGTTACTTGGGTAAACTGTTTTCCCCTTGGAAGGACTTGTTGTCAGACTTTCTAGCTTCTAACTGGGTACCTGAAACGAATGCCAAAGTTACAAAATACATATATCAATAAAAAAAACACCCGCACCCGTAATATTTTTTAAGTATTAATTTCGTTATTCATAGTTAAATAAACATAAATTTGACTAATTTGTTGTATTGGGATTCGATAAGCTGTTTAAAGGATTAATTAGATGTACCACATTGTGATTATCCTAATGAAATTAGTTGCGGACAATTACTATGAATTGCATAATCGTTATAATCGAATTCGAAATAATGTTCCATAGTACCGCCAGATTAGCAGTTTTCTAGGAATATGAATGTATATTATGTAGGTACATACGCCGGCACATCAAGCTACGTTACAACTTATTTTTTCCAATCAACTGTGAACCATATATGCTTCAGCAATAAAGTTGAAAATCTTTTAAGGAAATTTTAAACTTGATGTGCTAGCGCCTGTACGACAATGAAAAAAAAAATAATCTTATGAAACCTCTAATATATTAAACTCGCCAAAATAAATACCGGCCAAGGGCGACGCGAACAACGCCTATGCATATCATTTAAAAAAAAAACAAGAAAAGAATACTGTATAATACAAAAATATTAATAGATACTCATTTTTAAACAGGAAAACAGTATCGCAAGGAAATTATAACAAAAGCAACTATATACGATTTTGAATTATGTTAAGTGTAATTTATACTCGAGTTCTCCGTACGTTTTAATTGCTAGCCTTGAACTGGGAGAGATTTACGAGTGATGCTCCACAAATATGAAGGGTATTCTGGTATTAATTGAACATGTGGGAATTCTCCGGGTACTCAAGAAGTACTTTGTTAGGTCAGGTGAAAGTGATCGGGGTGGGAAATACTGGGTTGTGACGTCAGTGAGCAAAAAGAAATTCTTGGCACGAAATATTCAGTTGTATATTCTGGTATATGTTTTGGTGTATAGTAAGATAGTTTAGGTACTAAAGGAGTTCAATAGTCATTATATGAATTAAATTAATGTTTATAATGTTAAAGAAATAGTCGGTATCGAAATAAAACAGCTTAGGTTTAAGGCGTATTAAGACTATATTTTTTATGTAGTGTATTTTTGTGTATTATTATGTAGCTTTGGTTATTTCATAAAATTTATGATGTTCTTACTAAATTATAAATTCGAACGTAACACTGTCAGCCTGTCACGCTTTCACGACAAAACTACTGAACCATTTTAAACGAAATTTGGTACACACGCCCTTAGGAAGAATGTATTTAGGGCCTGTTTCACCACCTACAAATAAGTTCCAGACAAAGATCATACAAAATCTGTTCCATTTTTAAATTTATATGGTGGATAGTGGCTATTCGGACATTGTGAAACTGGCCCTTAATCTAATTTAATTAAGTGGGAATTAGTACTCTCGGGACGCGGGTGGAAACGCGGGGAGCTATTCCCCGCGTTTATTATTTAGTAAATTACAAAATAAATATATAATTATCCACATAAATTCCTTCCAGACAAATTAAATCAACATGTTCTTAAAACTTAGGCACCAAAGTCAATATTAATAAACTGAAATTAAAGTTATTACGAACTTTAGTTATGAGTACTTACGAGTGCTTGATTAAGCATAGATTTAGTCTAACAAGGATTCTACATTTGGGGGATACGAATCTTCTGAAGTCTGTCAAGTTTCACGAGTTAGTTATACGACGGTAATGAATTCTTTTTGCATCTCATAATTACTGATGTGACATTACGCCAAACAGTGAAAAGGATTGTCCAACCACAGGAGACCATACTTTTGGTTGATTCGTATCGGACTGTTTTTAACCGACTACCCAAGATGGAGGAGGTTCTCAATTAGACATCATTATATTTTATTGACATTTATATAATTATATATATTAAAGTCAAGAAGAGTAACAACTTCATACCTCAATTTTTGCTAGTAACCATTGGTTAGCACAAATTGGTTGTTAGGATGTAGAAACCTTTTAATTAAAAAAAGAAGCATACTATACCTACATGCTGCATACTATTTTGACCGCGTATCGCGGGAACTACTTAACGTGCCCAAATAAAAAGTAGCCTTCCTCGACAAATACGACGAAAAAAGGCTACCTAACACTGAAAGAATAATCTAGTCGGCCCAATAGTTCTTAACATAAACGCGTTCAACCAAACAGCTTTATAATATAGAAGTCTTAATACAGAACAAAACCAAATTCCATAGAAATGAACATAATATACTATTCACTCCAAATTTCTGACTAATAGATTCATTAGCACAAACTAAAAGTTCTAGCATTGTGAAGTCTCGCAAGAACTCTCAAACAAAACTCTCGTAGTTTGTATGAAATCCAGTGAATTCCACGGATGTTAGTGTTTAATATTATTTAATGCTGGATATGCAACGTTATAATTAACTGGCATTCCTTGTACAGAAGTGGGATTTCTCGTCTTGGAAGATTAAGATAGCTGCGGTGGTTGATGAATTTCTGCTTCTAACTATGCATGTATTTAGTACTAGATTTTGTATGCAACCAGCTTCTTGGTTACACTTGGTAGTTATATTATCTTGAATTGAATTTAAATTATAAGTGGCTGTCAAGCGACATTGAGCAAGCGTGTTGATTAGCACTCAAAACTTCTATGTGTGAGAGGAGGCTTGTGAGAAAAGGTTTGGTAATGAATTATGAAGATGCTTATTTTAAAAGGAAAACGTATTTTTAAAATTGGAACTCTTAAGATTTAGGAACTGTTTCACCACCTGGGAATAAGTTAAAGTTAGTTTATTTGGTAGATAATTTCATACAAATTCTGTTCCACTTTTGAATTTATTCGGTAGGTAGTGGCTATTGGGACATCATGAAAATGGCCCATAGCGTGTTCTCTTTTTAAAGACAGGATACAATCAAAATATTTATACCACTCTCGGTGCAGCGGGAATGTCACTGTTAATGCCACCTATAAGACGTCTTATTTCCTTCATAGTATATTGGTTTTTAGTGGGCGTATATTTTATTATTTAACAAAATGTCGATAGATCAATAAACTATTGAATTGATATCCATTATTGGCTAAACATCTACTACTTATTATTGTAATGTAAATAAATGTACATTATGTTCTATTAACAAAATGCTGATGGTAATCACCCATTCAGTTTAAGTGGTCTGTAATCATATTGAATCGGAACACTCAGGGAATTGCTTCCCGACTCTGTTCTGTCCCGTTTAACTGACAACCCTCGCAAACGATTTTGGTGATGCAATTATGTATAATCATATAGCAGTTCTCGTAGTATCTCAATTTGAGGAGATGAGTTGTGTAAGATTTAGTCGTATATCAAGTAATCTGCTGTATTTAACTTCATTCTTCATGGTTTAAAAAAATAAAATAACTTTTTCTATTGATTTTAACATGGAGAATGGCGGTATTCTGAGCGCAATTACCGATTTTTAAGATTGTAAAAAATGAAATATTATACAGAATGGAAGTGTTTTGGGTCTTTAGAAGAATCTTGGAAGTAGTGGTTTACAGTTGAATGGATTTTCTTCAGTACTAAACATTTTTTGTTTATATTAAAGAAAATCTATATCTCGAGTCGGCTACAACAAACTACACAATATTTTTTTCCGATATTGTGAAAGTAACGAGCCTACAAACACTGAGTAAAAAGCATAGGTAAGAAGCCTTTTTTTCAGTTTTTCTCAAGAGCATATTCAATAAGGACACCTAATATACATGCTCTGCACAAACACGAGATTTTAACATATTCGCCATAAAGCAAACACGCCATAACTTCGACGCCTTTTCACCACATCACGAACGCTGCCTACGTTTGTTCTCACACAAATTGCTGGTAATACGATCCTTGTATCTCGCGCCTCAAACGTTCCATTGTTCCCGCACCGGTGTAACGGTACTGACTTCAGACAAATAGGCGTCTTCCAGCCAGTACACTCGCACACAAATAATTTTGTAGATATCCAGGATTTGAGTGCGAACTTTACGGGTACAGGCACGTTCAGCGGTGTTGTTACCGAACTTCGAGGAACATCAAGTTTAGACCCCCGTTTGCCGTGACGAGGGGAATAGAGGATAAAGCTGTCCGCAGTGAACTTTGAACTGCATTGTTCAGTAGGCAGTGGATTTTTCCTATTATAAAGAGAGGATGTTTACTTATTACACCTCTACAGGTTTACTGCAACTAACTGAAGTTTTAGGTATTGGAGTTTTCAATTAAAGTTATAGGGAAATGATAGACGCAAAGGAAAAGGGCCGAATTTTATTATGAAGGTTCTATTTCCAAAATTATTTTAGTATAAAAATTACTTTATTCCTTTTCTTTAGAGATTATGTTTATGACAAAACAGCTGACTGAAACTCTAGCTGCAATATATTAACATAATCAAATAGGTGAAAAAAATACGGATAAGGTAATCAAACCTCCATACACTGAGTTTTTTCTCCACTATCATAATCTCAGGTATAACACCCAGAAATTGCCCCTTAGAATACCTGAAATCCTTGAGATATTATCTCAGTTAATACACCCGGTTCCTCTCCATTGCTATCCTAGGATAATTATCTTATTGTGTGGTAATGACGTGTGCTACCCCTTTGTGGAAACAAGACTACGCCATTACACAGTTAGACGATAAGCGTTCCTCATTACTTATGAAAGGGTTCTATTTTCAATTTCTTTTATTAGTTATTGAACTGGTAATCGCTTGAAAGTTGAATTTTCTGTTGATGGTAATGAATGGCATTTATTTTTCTGTAGGTTATTTTTATATACCTATTTATTAGGAAGAAGGAAGACCCTTCGTTTGACGGTCGACGACTCGATGGCGTAGATAGTAATTAGTGACTCTGCCAACCATGCCGAAGTTCGCGGGTTTGATTTGCGCATAAGTCAAATATTTTCAGACATGAATAAATGCGTTTCATTTTGTCGGTTGTACGTTTTTCTAAAATCTGTGTAGTTTGGGACTAGATGATAGGCTAGGATGTTCTAATCAAGATGACTTGATTAGAACATCCTAGCCTATCTAATTTCTGAAACTATATGGAAAGCAGACATAATACAATACTTTGAGTTACTATCATTACTAGCTCCTTTATTGTCACCTGCATCGCTCTTCTCATACGAAGAAGGAATGAGCGGAAGGAATAATCACAACGCTTGCTCAAGGATTGGTCAATTACAGATTTTAAATTCAATTTCTCCTCAAGATGTCTTCCTCAAGTTGCTATAATCACTAGGTCACCTTAAATATGGAAAAGAAAGATTGTTTTTCATCGGCTATGGTTGCTCCTCAATTGATTAAACCAACCTCTCATCCTCAATGCATTAGATGTATATGAATGTTAATTTCCATGGAAAATCCATTAGCCCCATCTATTCCCATTAATAATTCATTACCCAGGTACATCTGATCCATTTATATATCGAATATTTCGAAGGAAAACCGTATAATATACGTTCTGGGAACATTGCTTTCATACGATCTCTGGTTGTTTTCGCGAGCTTGATATGAAACGTAATTTGTTATATTTTATGAAACGCACAACATTTTCCATATGTTCGCGCAGTGTCATACGCATTCATATGTATTTATGTAATTCTTTTATTATGAATGGATTCTGCCTTTTTTATTATTGCGATAGCTATCTGCGTTAATGTATTGTTTTTCACACTTATTTATTAACACTCTGCTTTGGGGTTTTTAGCCTATCCTGGCTAGAATAAACTAAACACAAAATAAAATAGTTTTATCATTTAATCCTACTACTATTATAAAGGCGAAAGTTTGTAAGTATGGATGTATGGATGTATAGATGTATGGATGTATGGATGTTTGTTACTCTTTCACGTAAAAACTACTGAATGGATTTGAATGAAACTTTACCACAATATAGCTTATACATCAGAATAACATATAGGCTACTTTTTATTCGGGTATGGAAAGTACTTCCCTCAGAAAGCGGGTGAAACCGCTGGCGGAAGCTAGTTGTAATATATATAGGGCCTTAATACAAAAAAAAAAGTTAGACAGACAAAAGTTTAACACGTGCTTAAAGAAAAAAATGTATGCAAAATTATTTTAAGCATGACTATGTCAAACGTCCAACTTTTTTGTAGTAAAGTCCATAATGTTTAGTACTATTACTTATTGCCTGATACAGGTGATTGATAAAAAGCTTTCTTCCAATGTTATACGTTTCCCACGTCAAATTAAATAGGAATTATTTGCAACAACATTAGACGGAATAACATAGTTACATACTTGATCAGCATTCTTTACAATACCATTATAAAGTTATAATTTTGTTTTGTTTTTGTAACAATTCTGTCTTTTTTTATTTTAACCTTGTATATCGTTTCGAATTCCTACTTTACCTTCAGTCTAATAGCTTTAAATAAGCATCACTTTATTAAGTCTGAAAAAACCCGATGAAGGATACAAAGCAGGGTTGGCACAATGCATGTCAACATTGGAAATTTCAATGTAAAACGTTGTGTCATCGGTACGACCCTACTCGGGTTCGTTAAAAATAATACAGAAACGGGTACTGTGGCCTGATGAATGCCTTAGTATCTTGGCTGTTCATAAGGGCTTAGATTATTCGTTGTGTTATAAAATTCAGGTATCCTTGTCATATAATGATTATACTTTCGAACTAACGAAAATGATCCTATTTTCACAGAAAGAGTCAGACAGAAACCCATTTATGTTCCTTCAGTTAGTCTTTTGTGTGCCAGGTCTGCAGTGCGCGAACAACCCGTAGCCCCGGCAGGCCTTGGACATATGGGACCTTCTCCTTCTCTTCGCGAACAGCGTGAAACAGAACGCGTCACCGACACGAGCCTGTCGTCCTAGACGTAAGGACAGTGAGCCACCCAAAATGCACCGCCCACAGATCCGCTACATTAATCGGTGCCTACGAACTTATTATATTTTACATTCGGTATTACATCTTTAGTTAGTTTACTTTCATAAAAAAATAAACAAATTTAAATCATTTTCGACTTTATTGTATGCAAAATACAGTAACAATATAAGTAGGTACATGGCCCGTGAAAATACTACGTAATCAGGTAGAATGCAAGTTCGTCGAAATAAATCACTTGTCTTGCTACTTTATCGGGCGCTTGGGAAATAGTCTGAGGGCTCTCTTCGCACGTTACTCCAACGATAAGTTATTGATGGTTCCGAAGTTTTGCTTGCATTCATTATATGAGTCTTGAGCTTAATGCATACTTTATGTTTTATATAATATGGAAAGAAAGTACATATAAGAAAAAAATATGGTTTTGTTAAGTTGCTGGTTGAAATGGTTCGATTTTAAGGAAAGAATATTATGTTTTTAGATTTTCTATATAATTAAAAATTTGTTACGGACAAATTACCTCAGGATTTTGAAAATGAATCATTATAAGTCGAGTTTTTCTTCTGATCTACAGACGGCAGCACATCAACCTGAAACTGTCAAATTTTTCCAATCAACTTTGAACCATATACTTCAGCGATAAAGTTGAAAATCTATAAAGGAAATTTAACAGATTGCAGTAGCTTGATGTCTGTAAAATTTGACTTGCTGAAAGGGATCTTCAAAACTTAGACTACGATGAGAATCGTCAAATGAGACAGCATTATATTTCATGTGCCTGACGGTTTCTATGTCCGTCGTAGCAGTTAAAACAATGTTAACAAAAGATATTAGAGCAATAACGGCATTATATAATGCTTTAGTAAGAAGCCAACTAGAATGCAATGCAGTTATCTGGGCTCCACATGAGACTAAGTATAGTCTCATGCTGGAGCGGGTGCAGAATAGATTTATTAGGTTTAAATATATGAAGCAATATGGGGTTTATCCATTTTATCCATTAATGTATCCTACTTTGTTTGTCTTGGGTATGGTCGGATATAATGAACTGAGGGTCAGGAGGCAACTGACACTGGTGACTTATATCTTCAAGATAATTAGAGGGGGGATACATAATGCGGATATATTGCGAAGGGTTAATCTAGTAGTGCCTGATGGCTATGTGGGCCGTCGTCGGCAGCCACGGTTGCTGGCGGAACCGCGTGCGCGAACTAACTTGCTTCGAGAAGCGCCACTCACGAGAGCACTCCGCACTCTCAACCTCATTGCGGGTGACATTGACATCTTCTGTTGCTCTTTGGGTGAATTTACAAAAGTAGCTACCCATAGGATTTGTTACGGCACTTAAAAACAGTGGAATACTTATTTTTAATTATATTTTTAAGAATACTACATATGTATGCTACAATATCGCATTGGGTATAACCTGTAAAGATATTTGTATGTTTGGAGAAATAAATAAATAAATAAATATTCCAGTTTATTTCTAGTTTATTTATTTTCCTAATTTTATAGTCTAGTTCGAGGTTACAAACTCTCGTGGTCGAGGTCATAGACGACGGAATAAGATATTCGTAGTTTAATGTTTCTTTTATAATGTATTTGAAGACAGAAATAGTATACGTAACTTGAGGCTACTATAAGATGTTGATTCACAAATATATCTTCTGTCTGAAGCCTTTAAAAACACCGAACAAGACAAGACAGTATTTATTTTCATTTATTTTTAAATATTAGAAGCTACTAACATTTAGTGAATACAATCCCCTATGCAATTTACTAGTCTTAGACAAAATATACATGAAATGAAAAATAAGCCGAAGATTTGTCTGTCATACCATTATTTTATTTTTCTTATACATAAAAAATAATCCACCCTGTATTTACTACTTCCACATTGATTACCCTTCCTATGTAAAAAATGTTGAGAAAAAGGACCCGGATATTTTTATTCAGCCTTTCCTTACCTTCGTCTTTTAAAAGACCGTTGATAGTGGTTTTTGGGACTGTTTGTATATTAAATACCAATACATTTTATTCAAAGTGTACATAAGATACAAAATAAAAAAGCATGTTTTTTCTGAATTCATTTCTTCAGTACGATTTCCATTTACCGCAAACTGTCCGATTTATTTTCTTGCATGAGATGCAGCCTTAGGACCTTCGGGACCTATAAATATGATTAAAGATTTATGAAGATTCTGGAACTTGTTAATATTAAGTGTTATATATAGTTATATATCTCATATCCTTTTTATATATTAGGCATTCAGTGGTACCTTGGTATATTTAGTTCAATATTTATAGATTTTATATTTACCTGTAAGTATCCAATATTTTCAATAATTTAGTTGCAGTTTGGATCAAATTTACCTCGATATTTTATGTATTGCATTCTTTACTTTTGTACATTTTCATTTTAATATGAAATTTATTCAAAGTTTTCGATAGTAATATCAAGGTAATATCAAGGCAACAAATGTTTTGTAGTCAAAATTACAGAGCTCTCCATTATAAAGTTCACCTATAAGCTGTGTCGACTTTTTATGTATGTATTAGTATTATGTACAATCATTGCAATATTCATCGGGCTATTTTTGAAAGCACTTCTTGCCACACCACTGCTCCTGCTTCATACATGCATATTAAATCTTTATATTTTCTATGCATACATGCAGTGCACTTAAAAATAAAGCTTCGGATACATTATTCTGTTTGTGAAGTTGATATTTTTCTTGGAATTGAATAGTAATGGAGTTTTAGGCAATTTGTGAAATGTACCATGCAGAAAGCATTTTGTCGACCTAACCATTCATTATTATATTAGAGTAGAGCTTTAATTTGCAACCCCAAATCTACACATATAATAAAATCGTAGAAAAGTCAAAACTGTACATTGATTTTTTTTTAAAGAATAATCGGCAGGGACGTGATCTAAAATCGATATCAAAGTCAAAAATATAGTTTTTAGAATTTTTGTCTGTTTGTCTGAATGTACATATGTCCGGGATAATCTCAAAAAATATTCCATGGATTTGCTTCAAATTTGGCAAAAATATAACTAAGAGGTCGTTGAGACATTTAATTAGTAATTATGCTTTGTTTTAGCTCAGGTCTTTTCAGATATTTGGGAGTGTGTAATGTTGCATTTTTTTAGTTCACATACTAAACACAACACACGGGTCTTACTCGCGATCAAAAATTATAAAGGCATGTTCGCTACCTCTAACTCCCAAATATCTGAAAAGAGCTGAGCCAAAACAAAGCCTGATTACTAATTAAACGTCACATAAACACCATACAGTTTACGGCCGGGATGTAGATAAAGCCTAATATGGCTCATTTTTATGTCGAAACAGGCCGTTGTACCGTTTCATCCTTTTTGTTTTGATAGACAAATATGTCGACATTGTGGTCACCCCTTTGTGGTGGCAGCCATTTACTGTTTTTGACCGGACATCGTTAATTTTATGTCTCATTTTGGACGAAAGCTCAAAGCGCGTGTTCAATAACATCCGAAAGTGTTTAATCTTTCGCTGCTTCGTAAACAAAGATAATTGAACGGGAACCAATGATTATTATTGTTGATGTTTATAATGAATTTTATTGAGTTTGTTTGCCACGATTATTTTGGAAATTGGTCGTTTGTTTGTTTATCTTTTCTTATGCTTTGTGTATATATCTGTAGATTACACACTGCTAGAAGATATTCTGAATAGAAGAAAATATGAACAGAATGCTTTCTAAGCCCGTCTTCCGAGGCTGCGGGTTGTTCGAAAGAGTTACCGGGGCCCTAGCGCACAGGGATCTCTAGAAGGAATATAATGGATTTTATTCAGTAAGAGTCTGACACTCACTCCCGTTATTTGATAATTTGCCTCGAAAACAAAAGGTTTCCTAATAACATTGTGTTACTGTGGATAAATGAAAAATAAAACTTTTGTTTTCGTAAAAGTTAGTATAAGAATAAGTTTTTAACAGGTCGTTGCTCTGTAATAAAAAGCTGGCAATATTAAAAACAACTACAATTTTAACAGCCCATTTTTAATCCCAAGTGATGAGCTGAATATTCAAAATGTGAATATTGTGTTATCTTAATGCTAAACCTTTTATTTTAAATTTAGAATAACTATTGTTGAGAATAAAATAAAAAAATGTTATTAGTCCATCGTTTTAAATGAAGAACGAATTTTAATTTCTTTCAATGTATGTTAATGAAAGAGCTATCCAAAATTCAACTTCTTGCAAATCAAAATATCACTACATAGTATAAAACAAAGTCGCTTTCTCTGTCCCTATGTCCCTTTGTATGCCTAAATCTTTGGAACTACGCAACAGATTTTGATGCGGGTTTTTTTTTAATAGATAGTGTGATTCAAGAGGAAGGTTTATTTGTATAATAATATCCATTAAATAGTGGAGAAGTACTGTTATTTTTGAGGTTTCTAATGTGATGTCGTAAATAATTACATTTTTTCGGTATATTTTTATATACAACGTTCACAGTTTTTTGTAGTGTATTTAGTATCAGCATTGCACCCGTGCGAAGCCGGGGCGGGTCGCTAGTTAAGAATAAATAAAAGTGACAAGGAAATACTCTATCAATTTTTTTAATTATATTATATTCAATGAAAGTTTACGCTGTCAGAAAAGGAAGATACGACACTGTTCTTTTTGACATTATTTTCCACTCGTAAGTGAAGCGTGTCTACGTCAAGAGGTCCCCAGGCTCCAGGTAAAAATTATAGGAATATAACACCTATTTACTTTTTTCCAGGAATATATTTTGGAGCTAACGAGGGCTACATTAAAGTGTAAGGATGAGGGTTTGAATATGAAGAAAATATTGTGTGGAATCTGGACTTATGAAATTACAGATTTGGAAGAAATCTTCTATACAAATCAAATTTGGGATATAGGCTTCAACGTTGACGCTTCAAGTGACCCAAAGGCTGCTTTTATTGACGTGGCAACGTTGCCAGCCTCTTCAGTACCAACGCTTCCAGTGGGCAGCGGTGAGAAGGAATTGTTTGACGCCATATTTTAAGCTTAGTTTATATATATGTATTATATATATTAAGCTTCAACTAGAGTCTTATTAATATTTATATTATGAACAAATCTAATAACTACATAAAAACAAATCGAAAACGAAACTTTTGGAAAACAAAAAGAATACAGCAACACAATTCAGACAATTTCCGAAATCCGAGCGAAAATAAAACCATATCTCTCACGTCTACATAGTTGAAATAACATAGTCTATAGACGGGATAAGTGAAAAGAAAAAAGTCAGGTGGGGTTGAGGTTCCAAATTGCTAACAATAATTCATGTGGCGTACCATCTGGCCACACCAAATGAAACGCATTTAGATACTCAGAGAGATATTAAAAAGCCAGATCTCTTGTATTTTCAACACTTTAAAATATGAGCGAACTTTGGGTGACGTATATTGTATAATTATATTGCATTGTTTTTCAGTGATAGTAGGTATTTTGTTTAATTTCACGTGGATTTCAAATTGTTATTGCTGTTAAATGTGAGTTTTATTCGTTGTTATAATTTGTTAGTTTATATTATTGCGTCATTATAGGAAAATTTTAACTTTTGGTATTAATATTAAATAATTATTTTTGCGCGAATACTATGTTACAAAATATAAAAAATATTACAAAAGGATATACTGAAATATATATAAAAGTGTGTACCTACTGTAATTGGCTACTACAGGTATCCTTTGGAGCAAAGTCTCAAATGCAACGATTTTCTTTAACCTCGTATCTTATTAGATGTACGGTATGAATTTTTTCTCATTATTACTTTTAAGTAAGAATCCCACTTACTATAAAATGGTACATAAATATTTGTGTGTACGTGTGAGTATTTTTATATTTGTAGCATACTGGCTTATTGCACTACAGAGATAAGGCTACATAATAAAGAGCATAATCGTCATAAATTATGTGTTTCAAAGGTCAAATGAAAAAATGGTTTGTCCAGAAATAAATCTTCTGAAATATCAGGATTGTATTTTGATATCATTTAAAGTTTAACTTGTATTAATTCAAAAAGTATTCAACATTAAATTTTTCCTCGAAGCTTTTCTTCTCAAATCGAAATACGATTTGCGAGCAATCGAATCTGAAATTAATAAAGCGCGACAATTTTCTTTCAATTTGTTCTTTCGGAGTTCTCGCAAGAGTTTCTGAGCTATTTATAAAAAAAAACATCTCATGATTATCATTTGAATTTACATATCTGAAAAGGATGATTTAAACATAAAAAATATGTATATTCTATTTTTTTGTATACTTCTAAATGGCTGATACGTTCAGTGTCTGCAAAAATATTGCGTTGCTTTAATCAATGGAGAAATTACATATCGAAGGAGGGGCTCATTAGGGCCAGGGTCTGCCTGGGCTGCAGGTTGTTCGCAAGAGTTACCGTGGCCCTGGCACACAGGGACTTCCCGAAAGGACATAGTGGGTTTTAGTCAGTAAGAGTATGACACTCCCTCTAGCTGCACCCGCAGCGAGAGGGGTCATTTGATGGTTATCCACGAAAGAAAAAAAGCAATTTCATATCGACGAATCAGAAAGAGTACTGAATCTTTTTTACTAGTCATAGTTAATTAGTTTTAGGTATTTTTTTATTTTTTAATAGTAAGTATTGTACATATTTGTAAATAAGTTGAATAAAATTTGGTCAATCAATAAATAGAAAAAAAAAAAAAGTTTGATATGGTGAAAAATAAAAAAAAAATAAAAAATTGTATGAAAATACTAAGATTTGACATCACAGATTTTTCACATCAAGCCGTATACTTATTTCGATTGTATTATCTTTTTCGAAATCCCAATTTAATACTTCACGGTCCAATATAATATCGAAGAAAATCACTTAGACAGATCAATTGATCGTGCCAAATATTGGCGAGGAATAAAGTTAAAAACGGATTCCGAACAATTTATAGGACAATTTGATTTGCACAATGGTTTGGATCCAACCTTCGTTGGAGGAACCATTTGCATTCTAGACATCGAAGTCAGCAAAATTCTGACTACATATGAGTCTGTGTGAAATGTCTACCCCAAACACAATTGGGGTCGCTCGCTACCCCAGGTTTTACACAAGTTTTCCTTGTAAATTTTATTAAGTCGAACGAGTAGATTTAAAAAGGTGTCTGATTAATTTAAATCGCTTTATTTTTACGCTTACCATTAATTAAGTAAGAATGTCGGGTGCTAACATCTTTGCTTGGAATATACATAATATATATTCATACATATTTATAAAATAGGCGCGAAAGAAATTGAAGTCCTACAATTCCAAAAAAAACGATAGTAAAAATATTGCGATCGTGCACAGAAAAATAAATCATTTAGTAGGTACTGAATATATAACATACTGAATTGTTACCTGCATGTATCATAAAAAAAACTCAAAGAAATATGTGAAAGAAAAAAAAAGAAAAATTCATATCTCAATTATTGAAGTTTCAGGTCAGGCAAGGCAGGTGAGGATTCCAGGTCAGGCAAGTACCAACGTAACTTTTCTTGGTTTCCTAGCATATCTTGGAGACCAGTAAATGATTAAAGGTGAAGGAAAACACCTCGAGGAAACCCGGACTTTTAAGTTTTAAAATCACTAATCCGCACTAAACAAGTGTAGAGTAACGATCAATCCTTCTCTGTATGCGCAGAGGCCTGTGCCCAGCATTGGGACGCGAAAAAGTGAAATAATTACAATCGTTATTTTTTGTATTCTCGTTTTATAATCCATCACGTATAAAGTAATCATGTTATTTTAAACCTCCGACACATCATTTTACGATGACGTTTTAATTTCCAAAATGTTTATTTTGGCAGCGAATGTGATATGCTTAAAAGCCCTATGACACATTTATGTCAATGGTGAAATTCTAATTATAATTTCACTCACAGCATAGTGACATAACGAAAATAATGTTAATAAATAAAATATTATTAAGTATGTACAAACAGATATTTCAAAATATCGACTGTGTGGCGGATTAACTTCTTGGTCTGGTAACAAACTCATCTATAAGTAATAACCGATTTTTTTTTCGGTAAATTCCAGCAGCCCAGCTAATGTTTATAGTTAGTTGAAAATTTATGAATCCCAACCGGATTCCTCGTAACGTTCCACTGGAAGCGAAAAAAAATTAGCTACGCCTTGGAAATTTGAAGTATCTGAATACAGTATAATCGCGCCGCGCGAAAATCAATTCAGTTTGTCCATCAATAGCAGCTACTTAGTTCTGGATGGGGACCGTACCTGTAACAGGTATAGGGGAGCAGGGCGGGCGGGAGCGAAGGACCAGTGCACCCGTCGCCACCGCCCACTGAGCACGCCTCGCGCGCTCGCCACAACACGCGTCTACGAACCTATGCACAATATATAGTGGACAAGTGAACAGTTCTAACAGTGATTTTTAATTCAAAAGTGTTCATTTTTTTCTTCTGATTTTTTTTCGTATGGTAATTTTTGAGCAACTTTGGTTTGTCTTCTAAATCTCCATTGGTTCGGTTTTCGGTATGTATCTCATTATTTTTCAGTAATTTATTTTTAATTGTACCTCAGCTAATTGTGACTATTATAAAATATAAGACATAGAATAAAATGGTAAATATTGATTTTAATCATTCAAGATATTAATATGTCTGATAAAAATTACTAGCTAAATTGAAAGCTCTCTCGACATTAATTTGACGTTTTGATAAAATCTTTACTTACCTACATTATACAAAATATTGATTTAATGATAGTTTATCATGTGTAAATTAATATCAGTAAGGAGATAAATTACAGGGTAAGCAATACCGAACTTCTTGCTACCACATTACAAAGTACAAATACGAGGATAATCTTCCCATGAATGGTATAAGCAAAACTTTGTTCACACTACTGAATATAATAGTATAATGACAGTGTTAACAAAAGGCTTTCGGGGTCAACCCTGGCTTAACTTGTTGCGTTCAGCGCTAATGTAAGTTGATGTAAAATGTAACGTATTTTATGCTGCACTCTATCTCTGCATTGTGCTCGGAATGATAAATGAAGTAGGTTTCATTATAATGAGTGAGAACTTTAAAAAAATACTTTATTAATAAGTGTGTGTGTTTAATAGACAATTCATGGCCTTTTTTGATTAGGGAATGATGGGACTGGCATACAATGTGAGTAAAAGTTTCTTTAAAACAAAAGAAAAATAAAATTCATTGTGTTTCGTACATTTTTCTTAATGTAATACCAAATACGTGGGCAAGCAATAGCAACTTAAGAGATAGGTAAAAACGATAGATTTCCTTTATTATTTAGATAGAATGATGATACTATTCTTTTTTTTATAGCGCTCTATTTTACTGTAGCTACTGTTATACAAAATATTTATAATAATTAATAATTATAATAATTATTGTTATCCTACACGCCAATTATCAATAACAGTAAACGTGGAATATATGTATACAAGTATAAGTAACTGTACATTTAGTAGGTATATTAACATGTACACACGTCAGCACATCAAGCTACCCGAAACTTTCAATTGCTAATCAACTTTGAACCATATACTTCAGCGATTAAATTGAAAATCTATTAAGGAAATTTGCCAGATTGTAGTGTAGCTTGATGTGAATGTGTTAAAGAGTTTTTGCAAAACGCAGAATCTTCAGCACCTTAAAAGATGCGCCAATTAGTGTTACGTTACATAGTACGCAACACCTACCGAAGTTTCCGCTGGAATATTATTTCAAAGACTAACTAAATATTGGGATTTTCATTTCCTTGGTTGTATTTTTAATTCGGTATTACAAACACTGAACTAAACTAAACGTCTTTTTGAGCCTCCTACGTATTGAAGCTTTCAGACTAATTATATCTTGTTCAATACTATTTGTTGATAGACAAAAATTAAGGTGGGGAAAAAAACAAATGAAAAATTTCGAATCATGGTTTCGAAATATAAAAGTCACGTTGTGTTCGATTGGCTAGAAAGAATGTAACTTGTGAGATGACGGCAGATAGAAGAGCGTGGAAGACAAAAACATGCTGCGCCGACCCCAAATAAAACTGAGGATAAGGGCAGGAGAATGATGATGATTGTGTTCGATTTGTGAAACCAATGATATGATCAAAAAATAACACTCTTGACATTTCTGACTTAGTCTAAATTACTTCCCTAAGGTAAGATTCTCATTCTCCTTACAATCCAAATTAAACAAAACTACAATATAGTTTCGATTAACCAGTATCGAAAACCAAATCAAGTTATTAAACTTCGCGATTCTAAGTTTGGTCACAAAGGATAATTCTTAGGGACTGCTAATCTGTGTGTTGGCGAAGGTCCAACTCCCAAGAGATTAGATAAGGCAATGGTTCGGCGAGCCCGTTGTTGTCATTAACTTTGCATGCCTATAGCTCGAAAGCCTCAGATTCTGTAAACATTCACTGAACGCTAAACTGGATAATGATGATTCAGTTTGTGACTTTAGGACTGAAATTACCCTTTTGAGTAATTCGTCAATTAGCTAGAGGATTTTGGGAGGTTATTGCTGAAATCTACTCGAGGCTAAGTTACAGCTGCACGGGTCGTTGATCATAAGATTAAGCAACGTTTGGCGCGGTCGGTCCATGGATAGTTGACCAGGGTCTCATGACGAGTACCTCCGCCTTTTAGAAGGCACGTCAAATCGGTGGGTCTGTACGGTAGTACGTAAGTCGGATAACGCTCTATTGAAAACACTGGTACTCAGATGCATCCGCAAAGACTGGAAGGCGACCATAACAACGCTCAGAAAAAGCTAGGCTGATTATTGCTGAAATAATCTTGAACTATGTACTATCAAAAATTTCCATGATCAAAATACTAGGTACACGGTTAGAGCCATATATTAAAGTTTTACTTTCCATGCGAAAATTAAGGCTGAGAGCCAAAAGTTCGCAGCAAAAATTTCATTCTCTATATCGTCGACAAGACAAATTGGAAGAAACTTCAACTGAAAATTAAACCTGGCACAAAGCCTAAGCTAAGAAAATAACCATAACGAACTGTTCTAGTCACTTAAATTATTTTTTGTTTTTGTAATAGAACCCAAAATGTGCCAGCCATGTTTATATGCCCTTGGTAATTATGGAGTCTAAAATATATCTCTATGACATCCATTCTAAGATAACTGGCTTGATACTAAGACTAAACTACAGGTTTATCTGTACTTACATATATTATAAAGCTCAATACTTTGTTAGCTTGTTCGCTTAAACGAGTTAATCTCAGAAACGACTGAACCGATTTGAAAAAATATTTCAGAGCTAGATAGTCTATCTATCGAGGTTGATAGACGGTCGATACTATTTATTTGGGTGCGCAGAGAACTTAGCTTTGAACGCGGATAAAACTGCTGGCGAAACCTAGTGTATTATAACATATTAATTAATAATTATACATAAGCTTCCTCCATCACGTTAAAAAAACAACAACCAAGCGCTTTTGTATCTATGTAATCAAAAATTGAGCGATATACTCAAAGTTTTCACGAAAGGCGAACCCTCCTAAACAAAGCTAACATAAAATCTATATCTATATCTATATACATATAATAAATCTGTAGAAAAGTCATTTTTGTACATTGAAGCAATTGAAAAATAAAATAGCCAGCGTGTTAAAGGATAACTAACAGAACCCATTTTCATAATTTTTGAAATTTTTGTCTGTTTGTCTGTTTATATGTTTGTTTGTGCGCGCATAACGTAAAATCTACGAATTCAATGCAGACAATGTTTATATACCAAAATTATACGCAACTCGAGGTAAAACTTAGTTTTTGTTTCATTGAAATCGGTTCACTCTATCAAAAGATATGATTAATTTAGTGTGTTCGAGAAGTAAAATATTACAACACGCAATTCAGTATAGTACTTGCAACGTTCAACATCTGATAGATGGCGTCGTGCAAATGATTTTTGTTGTAGGTATAGGTGTTAGGTCGGGGCAACATAATAGGCTATAAATTATCTTGGAAACTTGAACAGCTGATGCAGAACAGCAACAGACCAGCTTAACTATAAGAGATAGAGAAATGCTGCCATAGCAAAAACTGTTCCACGTGATGAGCATTTTCTTTTGCGAGATAAAATTTGAAGATCTGGAACAGCTGTTTTGGACCTCCTAGAGTCCAGCTACACCATTACACATATAGAAATGGCGTCTTATGATAAATTATATTTATTTTTTGCAAATAAGTTGAAATCAACACTTAACAATAACAACACAAAAGTTGTTCAGCCTGATGAGCACTCGCTGTTGACGTATAAAAATTGAAGATCTAGAACACCTTCTATGGAACTCTAAGACCCCAGCTACACCATCAAACATATGGGACTGACGTCTTAGAAAAGTTGTTCGGTCTGATAGGCATTTCCGGTTGACTCATAAAAATCTAAGATCAGACACATTTGATGTGAAGAACCTCCCTTTTTGAAGTCGGTTAAAAACAACAAGCTGAAAGTACCTCAGCGCGGTGAAAGCTGTAACAGTTTAGGACTTCTTTTCGTATAGACGCCAGCACATCAAGTTACCCGAAACTGTAAATATTTTCCAATCAACTTTGAACCATATGCTTCAGCGATAAAGTTGAAATTCTTTTAAGGAAATTTAACAGATTGGAAATTTTGACAAATTTGGTAGCTTAATGTGCTGCATCATTGAAGATTCCGGCCAAAACTCCATATTTTTTTTTATTTTATCGCATTAATATTTCTTCGCATTTACGTTATTTCAGTTTTTAATTTTCTTTTCCATTTATCTCCGCGACACGGCAGCCTACCAGGTAGTGCAATAGAGCAGAGATTTAGATTTTTAAGGATCAAGTGTCTTCACAACAAAACTATAGGTAACTATGCTTACAAAAAGTTAATTTGTTTCCATTGTCCAAAGAAGCTAAGATTCATCGGATCATAAGATCCCTAGAATCCAACGAAGAGCCAATCTAAGTGGTGAGAGGCTTGATGTTGTTCGAGGACATAAGGCTGCAACTCGCACCGTTAAATCCTTTTCGGATCGAGAATTACGCCTGCGTGTTCAGCGTATTTACGCTTCCACATCCAGTTCTCTATATAGAGACCAAAGAAGGGTACTTCTCAGCGTATTCGTACATCTACTAACGCTTTTGAAACCAGTAATTAATCTAATGCACGACTAATTTTCTATCGAGATTATCATACATTGTCCAGAATGATGGCATCCAGGCCGATTGTCGGCTACGGCGGCCGTTCTCTTTTATGGAGATCGACCAGCAGCGCAGGATATTTATTATAGTGCTCAAGCATTCGCGCAGATACAGGTGCACTCTCTATTCCCTCACTCTCATAGTCCGATGGGACGGCAATCCGACATGACCGGAGAGAGATCAGGCGCAGGACTGAAATTTACGTGCTCTCTGATTCACGGGTGAATCAATCACCAACTTCCAGACTCCAGGCTGCTTTATGAAAGTTTCTCAAAACTCACAAAGCGATTTCGACCCGGGAATCGAACCTGAAACCCCATGCACAGCAGTCGCGCCTTGCGACTACGATCTATAGATCAACGAGGCTGTTCAGAATAAGCACACAACGAAATATTCATAAGCAGTTAGAAAGTGGAAGAGACGTATAAAATTGAAGATCAGGAACAACTGTTATGGTATTCCAAGCGCCCAGCTACACTGTTAACTATTAGGATTGATGTTAACAAAATGTTCAATTTGAGGCATTACAAAAAGAAATCGTCTCGCGCATCCTGTTGTTTTCCCGTCCCCGGACTCATAGAATTCGATATCAGACGTTTTAAATCTTCGATTTTGACGACCCCGTAGTCGCTGGCATAAGCGACTGGATCCGCGTACGAAGTCGCGGGCAGAAGCTAGTGAATAAATAAAAGTATAACGAAATTCAATGCATCGCAAAACCTTTCACCTATACATCAAAGTATTGTTACAATATTGGACTGTTGTTTGTGACATATATTCAGGCCAACATTGAGCTTAGACTTTATTGAACAAATATATTATTGTGCTCCGTTATTGACTGTTTGAGCATTTTTATTTTAGTCCGTTTGTTGTTATACTTTTCCAATTTATCGCGTAATTGAAGGTAATTTATTTTTGTGAAATAATCAATGAGACTTGGCTGGGGCACTGCTGTGCCCTCAGATAATAATAAAATGCAGAATATAAAAGAGCCTGTCATGCCAACTAACCTCTTTTCCCAAGATTTTGCATACATTTGTTTCCCTGAATGAAAAGGTTACCCTTGATGTGCGTTTGTTTCGGAAAATATAGTAGGGGAGCCCTAGAAGGTATTATGGGAGGAACACGAGCGCGTCAATTAACACATGGGAGAATGCTTGCATCCTGCTCAGTACCTCTACCATAATACCTATGAGCTCTTGATATAAGTGCCCAGGTCTAGTAGTCCGTTAAATAAGAAAAATATGGAAAGTGTCAGGTTGTAAGTCAGATGGAATAGTACTTGAAATATTCTATCATCAGTCTGTCATTTTTGTACGAGCCTTTTATTACCCAAAAATGAATGGTACGTCATAAATATGTTTCATCATCATCATCAGCATTTTTATCGTTCCACTGCTAGGATCCGGCCTCCTCAGCACTCTTGCTCAATGCGGATTTATAATTTCAGACTTTACAGTCCAAGTTTCCTAGAAATCTTCATTTTTAATTAGGAATTGCTGGAGAAGTTACATTAAGTTTCATTGGTACTTCCTTGACCTTTTTTTTTCGTGGGAAATCAACTCCCTCCCGCTGAGGGTGCAGCTGGAGGGAGTGTCAGACTCTTACTGACTAAAACCCACTATGTTCCTTCTGGAGGTCCCTGTGTGCCAGGGCCGCGGTATCTCTTACGAACAACCCGCAGCCCAAGCAGACCCTGGCCCTTTATGGGCCCCTCCTGTGTTGCTGACATCTCTTCGAGGAGCGCGTGGAACTTCGAGGAGCGCATGGAAGTACTTCCTTTACCTGGAACCGAAGTCGCCCACTCATACATGAGAGGCTGGTGCTTTAACCACTAGGCCGGCGCGATTATATTAAAACCAGTGCTATCGACTAAGCATTTCAAGGTTACTGTGTAGTTCTTCCTCTTTTTGACTCTAAGATATGTAGGAAACAAAAAAGAATATATTTCATTAAAGTATTTATCTGTATACATACATTAGGTATATGATTACCTTCGCATAATATTAAGACAGATAGGTCCAGTATATTATCTTTTTCTTTCATCTTGTATATTAATCAATTTATTTGTCAGTGTTTTTACTGTGGCTGTTTTGAAATTCATGGTTCACATACTAGGTGTTATGTGTATGTGTGTGTATATACGTTAAAATAACAAGGCCTCTAGTATTCCACACTTGCATCCATAGAACGTGACTCCATAGCAGCGTCTTCACCTCCTTTCTATATATCTCAACAAAACTACACAACTCAAACTGAATATGCAAGTTGTCTAAATAAACGAAGAGTTTGAAAGAATTGTTTCAGCACAACACAGAAACTTTTGAATAATTTCGAGTTGAAAAACTTTCAGCGAATTGTGAGGCACTTGGCAGGCAAACAAAGAGTCCTAAACTATAATTCGGTTTTATTGAACTGATGCATCGGGACTTCTATATAGCTACCGCTATTTGTGGAATAATAAAAAAGCAATACTTCATGCCATTGGAAATTTTGATACCATTTATAGTTGTTTTTTTCAATGTGGTCAAATGTTCGTGATTCATATACATAGGTACGTGTATGTATTTACATGGGGATGAATCGTTTATTATCAGGGCGATGGAATTCATTAGCCCATTTCTGTCAACATATTATTTAATCACTACTCAGATTATGGAAGCTGCGCAATCATCCACAAACAATTATACACAACCAAACTTTCTAACACGAAAACGTAAATTAACACGTAACTAATAGCACAATATATTATTGTCCTAAATAAAACAAGAAACCCATATCCTCTCATTAATCGTAACAAGGATACAATAACAATACGACGTAGCCTTAATCCCGTTGATAGCTAAATTATGAACGATAGTGCGAAGCTCCGGGGAGTTTCGACTCGGCCGACGTTTCGATTCTTCCCGTCGGGAGTTTGCGAAGAATTATTTATAGACAGCCGGAGCCTGGGGCAAGTCTGAAGCTACTCGTGTCTCGAGCAAAACCGAAGGATTGCCGAGGGAGAACCCAGCTTTGTTACATTACTCACTGCTCAGTCACATTTAAGCGGTGACCTGAACAGCTCTTAGCAGTTAATTACGCTAGTAAAAAGTTCTAATGAATTTTCTTAACAAACCAAGATTTTGCGAAAGTTTACGTTTGTTGGGTTAGGTGATGTTGGTTTTAATAAAGTCGAGGTTTAATGTTATACAGTTTGTCTTTAACCTAATTTAATTAGGAAAAAGACTAACATTAACTTAGTGTGGACCATAGCAACCAAAAATATGTGTGGCTTAGTATCTCGTACTTTAATTTTGAAATGTCCTATCCTCATAGGTGTACCTTCATCAAACCCGGTATGTGTTATACATAAGTCGAATATCAGTTATCAATAATATCAAGTTCCAGATATCTAGATTAAAACCACAAGTACAATAAAATAATAGGTATAGGTAACAGTTATTTGTTACAAGGCCCTGACACGTATACTATACAAGTGTCAATGATCAACATTACGTGTGCCTTCGAAGGGCAAGTCCACAATACAAAATTACCTAAATACCTGTTATTTGACGCTAGATACAATAACAGATTCACGGTCAGCTATATAACGCCGCATATATCATTGGGGGCAATAAAGTTTTATGTCGGATTCCAGTTCTCTAGTGCTGCCGAACTTGCAGCCAAAATAGATCAATATCGATTGCAAATATCTGTTGCTACCTCGTATTTTAAAAGTATTCTTATACGTTCTTCAATTTGCGAAAGGTACTTGAAAGTAAGTGAAATTAGTAGTTGTTGTTCAGGCATCAAATCGGTTTATTAAATAAATTTGTCAATTTCCTCTTGCTTGGAAACTAATAAAACAAAACACGGTAAACCAAATATGAAAAATAAATGACGGATGGTAAATAATTTGTTTTATAAAAACCGAGTGCCGGGATAAAAATGTTGCTCAGTTTACCTTTTTTCATTTTTATCGCAAGTCGAATAAAGCGGTTCCATTAGTAACGTACACATTGGCAGGTTATTCCTCTCAGGAGGGTAGATAGAATTTTCCCAAATCATAACACAACCGTACCATATAAAAAATAATTCAGAACGGCAAAGGTTAACCAAAAAGAGTTCTGCTACTCCAAAATGTTTATGAAGACGACCGGCTTTTCATTTACCATTTTACGAGTCCTTCAAAGTCTAGAATATTCTTTACACAATATTACCTATTGAAGCCGTATGTAGAAGCATATTGGATTTGGCCGACATATTCAGGGGAGGCGTATTCATTCGTGTGAATATAAGAGAGTAGTGGATATATAAGGATTTGTCGTCAAAGCTCTACTCGCGTATTCCGAGAAATATTCCTCCATAATGTTATGTAAGTAACCTGTTGAAAATTTGAGGAAGAAAATATTTGTACGGATTTTTTGCGTGTTTTTTTTTTCTTGTAAAAAGTTCAGTCGGCGTAGCTGGGGCTTTTTATTGCTCTCTAGAGGAATTCGCGACTTTAGTACTTATGTTCTGATGCGGTTATTTAACGCTGTTGCGTTGAATAAACCATCGCGTAGGCCGCAACGAAAATAATTTATTTGGAGTCTGCTAATGGTTCTTGAGTTTTTGACTCTTTTTTTAATTGATGCTGAAAAGAGTAACTGGTAAATGAAGCTCTAAAATAACTTTGTAAAATGTTTAATTAAATTATTATCTCCATGGAATTCCTTCTGTATTTCTTTTTTGTTCAATTAAAGTTTTAATGTGATACATTTACAAGGCTACCTTTTAGTTTTTCTTTCTTAAAATGTAAACAAATACGCTGTCTATTATTATAATAATATTAAAATATATTTTACATCACAACTCATGTTTAAAATAAAACTGTAAGCAGCTTACTAGCTTGGAGCGTACACTTTTTAGTTAACAATATGGCCGGACAGGGGTAGGTACTAAATAAAAGTAGTTGGAAATGAAATTCTCTTTATTCTGTTCATTGTCCAGAGCAAAATGAAAATAAAATGCATGAGAGGTAAAATTAAATTATAACAGTATGTAAGTGTATAACAGTTAGCAGGACTTAATTATAATATAGTACTGAATTATATTAATTATTCCGTTTGATTTGATGAGCATTGGTAGGTTGAGCCACAGGTTGAGCGCACCGCACAGACACTGTTGCCGATCCGCGTTAGTTAACTGTTGCCAATCTGCGTCGTAGCCAAACTGTTGGCATTACACGTTAGGGCGTCTACACATTAGGCATCAGCGGCGCCGCTGCACTAGTCCCGATTGGGTTTTCTATGCAGCTTGCAACACAACACGCATCGGCAAATGTACGAGTTTAGTGGAAAAAAGCTGCCACGGAGGAGTCATATGTATATACAAATCATGTATTCAAGATAAGAACGACTTTTTTTATTATTAAACAATGCCGAGACGAAGCATGAAAAAAAATTCAAATGTCATGATAACAAGGGGACGTTTGAGTTATTCATACGTGTATTACGAGTAGGTAATATTATTTAATAAAAAATCAAAGACGCTTCTTTCCTCATTTTCTTTCGGCATTCTTTTTACTTTCTAATAAACTTAGGTAATGCTCCAGGAAAATTCGAGAATATTCTCAGGGGGCTGGAGCAACGATTATTTAAAATTAAATAAAGAATGTCAAAAATACTATTCCATCGAGAGCGAGCATTGAAAAGGACTTCGAATAAAAAATGTTTCTTATAAAATATTATTTTTATGTTTTTTTCATGGTGGCACATATTTCACGGAATTCCTACGTCGCCCGTTGGGGAATTTTAATAGGCTGTTTATTAAGACGTTACAATGAACATAAATTATATTAAGCCAGGTACCCCTTGTTTGTTATTCATTAGTCGCGATAAGAGTACTGATTAACGGCAAGGGTTGTTTCAATAAACAAGATTTTGATGAATTATGAAAATCATAAATTGGCATACAATTAATTTTACACCTAATTTACATAATAATAAGAACTAAAGCCTATGTTTTCAGTTCCTTACCCTAAATCTTAATTAATCGTCATTAGTCTTGAAGTTAATGGATGTGAGACTTATTCAACAATTAAATCGACTTTATAATTCTCAATTCTATACGCTAAGTTCCAAAGTAACTTAATTGATAAATACTAAATCACTTGAGCGATCAATTCTTGAGAATAGTTAAAAAGTTGGAGATTACTTAATTTGAAATTCTCGACAGGTATTTCAGATGTTGACGATGATTAATCACCGATTTCCATTTAATTTACAATTTATTTATGCTTATTATTCATCACCATGGAACATTTTCTTTTCTTACTTTCATAGAAGAAAAAAAAAGGAAAGACAAAAGTTTTGGGAAAAAATGCAGAATTTTTAAAAGCTTCATTCTTTTTGCTCTTCACTTATATTTAATGAGACAGTTTAGGTATAGTGGATTCCTCGCAAAGACAAAAAAAAACTGAAATTCCCTCCACCGAACGCCCGCATAATATTTGACAGGACATATGATAATATAATCCTCTGTCATATCCAAAGTCGACGACGACCTTACCCAACAAGCTATGAACAAACTCCAACTGTTGCTATATCCCTGCAACTAACAACAGAGCAATCACGCGTCGTTTACCAGCCACCAACACAAACAGATCAACAAGGTACCAGCTACCAGGGCAACATATCGATTGACGCGTTCACGGCCATTCTGTGCCGAATGATTAATGACGCTCTCACACACTGAGTTTATCAAAGCAAATGTTGATGCTGTGTTTCATGCTATCCTGGTACATATTTGAGAAGAGCCCAAATATGATTTGCAAATACTGGTATGGGTAGCGGATTAAACAAAAATAAATATAAAATTTGAAAGTTGCAAAGTTGAAGTGGGATTGGGCGGGTCACATCTGTCGAATGCACCCTGATAAGTGGGCTAGGATTACCACGAATTGGAATCCAGATGATGGCAGACGATCGAGAGGAAGACCGAGGAAGCGCTGGAGAGACGACTTGGACCGGTTCCTCGAAGACTGGCCACGTAAAGCTTGCAATAGAGATAAGTGGAAAGATATGGGGGAGGCCTTTGCCCAGCAGTGGGACAGTACAGGCTAATTAAAAAAAAACAGGGGTGATGAGAGAGGAAGTTAAGAAGATATATTTCATTATCGGAGGGGCCCTTTAGGGCCAAGGTCTGTTCGCAAGAGTTATCATGGCCCTGGTACACAGGGACCTGCAGAATTCATATTCTGGTTTAGTCAGTAAGAGTCTCAACACTCCCTAGACGTACCCTCAGCGGGAGGAGGTCATTTGATGACGTCCTACAAGAATAAAGGGTGTATTTTATTCATCTGATGTAAACGCAATACATCAATAAATGTGGAAGGACGTGTAATTGGACTATTCAATATTCCATTTGTAAAAACTGTAAAAGAATGACGATTTGCCAATAAAACCTTTATTTAAAGAGATCAAGCGATCTTCTCGAACAAAAATAACATGGGCGCTACCGACTCAAACTGATCACTAATTTAAACACCCTCTCGTACTTCTAGCAAAAATGTCAAACGTTAGAAAATAAAAAGAAAACGTGTTAAACAACTTTGTGGCCGGGTACCACTAGTTTTATTGAGTCTGTCCTCGTACAAGAGCTATTATTTTAAACTTGAAGGCAGCCAGTCTAAATAGTTCTGCTCTGATGGACATTTAGAAGCGGAACTCGTTAAAAGTTAGCAAGACATTGTACTGGAAGTAGGTGAAATGTTTGTTGGTCTTCCTTTTGTTATGCTACAAATGTTTCTTACGGGTTGCAAGGTCACATGAAATTAGCTTGGAAAGGACAGTCCATTTATCTTATATAGAATCAAGAGAAGTTTACAATAAAAGTATTGCTCTATTCGTATTTGTAAAGGAAACTTTTGAAATATATCTTTTGACATTGATTCGAAGAAGGGAAAATGTGTGCAAAAATTATTTAAATTAGTTGGTTTCAGGAAGAAAAATATTTCATAGAAGTATCGTTTTAACATAATTTGAATTTTCCATTCGCTTTATATACAACAACTACAATATATTTTCCAAATGACTACTAAAGCATGTACGTAGCACCACTACTTTTACTAACGTGAACAAATGACTCGATCGGAAAAAAACAATTGAAAACCTACGAACGCAATCGAAAATCAAGCGTCCGAATAATGCGAACTTTTTGCGAACCCTTAAAAATGTACAAGTAAATCGACAGCAACAATTGCTGCTTTCACAGGCAGACAAGAATGCTTCAGATGTATATATTATTGGATTATTTTCTGCTACAAACGAAAAGGTTTTCGGGTCAAGAGTTGCGGCTTCGAGTGCGCGTGCTCTGGATAGCTGCCGGTCGTTACACGTACCGATGTTTACCAATCATAAAATAGCTAAATTATGCTCTCTGCTCGCTCACCGCCATATTCAGTGCTGATGATGCGAATTGACTGATTCGAGAACGCCGAAATTCTATTTTCAATTTGCTTTTGATCAACAATTTTGCGCGAATTGCAAATGACAATGGTAATTATCAATCTGAATATCCGTTCCTAAACACGCATATTTGAATGGTAATCCATTACTTGCTCATACTAAATGAGCATTTGATTAATGATCTATATGTTTTATAGACATGTTGAACGACTAAAAAGGTTTTGGCTTCAGCTTCCTTGTTTTAAGGCGTTTGGCAAAAACATTTTAATGATAAAATTACATGCAACAAGTTTTAAGTTTAAAACTTTTTTAAACAAATTTACAATAAGTTGAAAGTTCAAATATCAAAGTACACAAGCTAAACAAAGGCAATTTTGTAAAGTAAGATGAGAATTAATAGCTCTTAAGTTGCCCTAATTCGCGATATGATAGTCTGTAGATCGGTTCAGAGATTTCCGCCTCGCCCGCTAAAGTATTACGTTTCACGGTACATATATCTTACGAATTTTCCTCGAGATCTCTGCACAAATTCAGATTCTAATCCTAAATAAACTGATAAAAATCTTATTTATTATTTTATCTCTGTGACACAAAATTTAGAGGACATAAAGTGGTATTAAATTTTGAGCTGTTACATTTTATTCTGTCGGCATTGCACATTGAATATTCATATTTAAATCCACAACTCTGAAAAAAATATGAATAAATGAAAATGTACGAAACAGACCGAGCACTATTCACAGAATTCGCACCGTAATTAAAACATCGTGGAAAAGAAAAATAAAAATGGTATTTTTATTAAAAATAATTGGAATACCTCACCATTCATACAGAAGCAATTACGCAAGTATTATACGGTGTATGGGAGAAAAATCTGTCCCAGATATCACATCCTACTGAACATTACAGAAGTAAAAAGGTCACCATTACCTTATAGCACTCTCCCATTCAGCCGGAAAATATCGCGGCCCGAAAAATTCAATAAAAAAGTTGTAAGACCAAATACCCGTCGGAGATAGGATAGGGCGATTTCTACGTGATTTGTCGCGAAGAGATGAGGTTCCAGCAAGCATGACGATGATCTATTGTGACCGAGCTCCCGAGGGTGCTTCTAAGTGAATATTTTTCTGACTGGCAATCACTCGTGGTTCCGCGTTCCCATGTTAGGAGATTTCTTTGATTAGATTCTTTTTTATTGAGAATGGATGTAATTTAATCGGTTTTAACCGTAGAAGATTTTTTTACTCAACATGCGTTAATAAAATTTTAGTTCAGTTGTATCGCTTTTAAGTATAAAATTGGCATAAAAAAGGTTACGCTTTTTTTATGTCATATGCGTATAGCAAAGCATACTAAAAAAAAAATAAGTCATACAACTCGTAAACTTAGCTAGTCTCGCTTGCAGATCCAAATAAAATAGAAATATGCAATACATTCTCCGAACATCACCATTCAGCGTTCATGAATACTAGAATTTAAATTCTACGAGCTCCACCTGTAGCTCGAAATGCAATATAATGCAGTCTGATTCCGATGCTGCATCAGGAACATGTTATTATTATATGGCTTATCAATGTTACTAGAATCTTCATTGATTAATTTTGACGCACTATGTTGGGGTCGGCTTCCAATCTAACCGGATTTAGCTGAGTACCAGTTTTTACAAGGAGCGACTGCCTATCTGATCTCCTCAACCCAGTTACCGGAGCAACCCAATACATGGTTACTTGTAGACTTACTGGCTTCTGACTACCCTTCAGTTTAACGTGCCAACCCAAACAGTCATTGATGTTCAAAATATATTTAGAAAGTACGTACAAACTTGGAAAAGTTGCAAGACTCATACTTGAGAGGTTGGCTCTTTAACCACTATGCCACCACGACTTCGCGAATGCACTATAAATAATAGACAAAAATGCGAAAATAATCATCAAACCATTGACAAAATGACACGAGGCATTATATATAGATTTATTCGGCACACAATATGTATTAATATTTTCCTCTTGAGGTCCGTTTCAGGTTTCGTGTTCGCGGGACACGTAATGGGGGTAGTTTCCGTATGTCCGTCGCCATTTTCACATAAAACTGACCGTAATGGAAACACATTACGTGAATTGATATGGCTTGTGGATTCCCCAACGATTAAGAGGAACGAATTTCTTTTAGGATTGTACACTGATTTTTGGATTGCTATTACGATAACATGGTATAATAGAACGCCTCTTAGGTTTGCCTCGTTGGTCTGTAGTCGCACAGCGCGACCGTTGTAAACGGGGTCACGGGTTGAATTCCCGGGTCGGGCCGAAATGACTTTAAGTTTTATTAAGAGACTTTCATAAAGCAGTCCAGAAACTGGAAGTTGGTGAACCCCGTGAATCAGAGAACACGTAAATGTCGGTCTTCTCTCCGGTCGTAAGGAATTGCCGTCCAATCGGACCATGAGAGTGAGGGAATAGAGGCTCCACCTATGTCTGCGCAAATGTTTATCCTATACTAGTAGTATGTCCTGCGTAGCTTTCTGACTTGCTTGGAGAAAATTGCCGCCGTAACATGCAATCTGTCTGGTTGCAAATTATTATAATGGATTTTTTTTTAAGTAAATTAAACAAAAACGTAAATAACAAACGAATTAATTAGTATGATTAGATGAATGATTGTTATTCACCATTAATGTTTTCTTCCGAATAAATTATTTGGGACCGAACCTACGAAGCAATTATAAGAAGAAGAAAGCTTACTTAATAATACAAAGCTAGCTAGTAAAACCTACACGTGTAACGAAAACTGGAATTGATATAAATTACTCCATCTATATTCAGTTGTTTACTATCTGTAGTAAGTATCTTATTCCCTAATAAAGTCTTTTCCCCCGTATCAAGTACGTGACTTTTATCATAAATAGTGCAATCGCGGTCTCCGATATCTTCATATTCGAATCGAGTACCTACTAAACTTCGATTTATATTCTGCTTCGATTCGATTATTGAAATCGCTAAGTGATTTATTATATATAAGAATTTATTTTTTTGTGTTCCTATTACTGTTCGCTACAATGGTTATGGCAAAACAATTGAATACTTATTTAGCAGAGTTTGGACGAGTATTTCAGGCAATATCTACTACCTATTCTAATACTTTTATAGTGTTATTTTAGTGTAATCGAGTTTTAGTTGAAGTGAATTAAACAGTGTGGAGTTATTTAAACTCCTTTGATTAGTTTCTGCTTGCCTAAGATTCAAAGGTATCTGAAGATTGGATTATTTTCTCAAAATTTTGAAAATATTTTTAAAATGTCTGGTCTCTTTCCTATGTATTTAGGATAGAGAAGTCACAGTTAAGTTACAGTAGAATAAAAATAAATGCTCTCTAGCAGATAAGTTGGCGGGGTTATGGAAGTTATACTGGACCCAACGAAGCGTGAATGAGTCGTGTCGTATAGCAAGCCGGATCGCGGGACACTCTGATTGTTGCAATATTTTCTAGTATTTTCTTCGTTTTATTCAGATAATGTTATCTATGTTTTTTTAGTTTGCTATACAAACATTTGTATGAATTTTAAATCGAACAAAAATACTTGTAGTTATTAATTGACTTGTTATGAATACTTATGAAAGCACGAAAAGCTCTTTACTATTTAAGTGAACGTATTAAACCGATTGTATTTTTCTGAATTGGGTTGTAACCTTTTGTTTCAAAAAAGTAGTAAGTAGTTGTAGTCAAGAAAATAACTAACTTACTCTACTCGTATGTCTTAAGAATATTTTAAGTTAAGTATAAATTAATCTAAAAACAAATTGAAGTATTTTTGACACAATTAAAGATAAATCACTACTCACTACATAGTATAAAACAAAGTCGCTTTCTCTGTCCCTATGTCCCTTTGTATGCTTAAATCTTTGAAACTACGCAACGGATTTTAATGCGGTTTTTCTTAATAGATAGAGGGCTTCAAGAGGAAGGTTTATATGTATAATTTTAGTATCAGCATTGCACCCGTGCGAAGCCGGGGCAGGTCGCTAGTACTAATATAAATATTGCAAGTTTAATAAAAATTAAACAATACCCAACTAACGCCGGGCTGAAGTTTGCAAATCCAACGATAGTTTAACTTTTCACGTCAGCGTTATTGGAATTTTTCAAATGTTAACTTTCTCGTTAGCCTTCACAAAATAACAGGAATATGAAATGAAATATAGAGCTCCAGTTAATAAAGTGTTATGTTTTAAATAACTTTATAGAGTAGGTATTTAATATATTATTATAACCTTATTTCTATATGGAGCTAATTTGTTACCTACTTCCCTGTTGAAAATTTTAGGTATGTAGGTGTACCTTTAATATGTATATATGTACTCGATAGTCATCTGCAAATCAGTGCCGTGCAAAGCACAGCATTATTATGCCTACTAAAATGTACCTCTTGCTACACTGTATTTTTTTAAATGCTCATTTCTTTATTATGTTCAATTAAAGTTCCTATTATCAATATAGGTAAATAGTTGGAAAAAGGATTATGAATGAAGCAACATTTATGATTTAACGGTTGTAGTGTTTTGTAATTATATTTTGAAGATTTATTACTGACTATTGATTTAATTATCATCACTCCTAACAATCCACATAAATTTTTATTTTAAGGTGCAGGTACCTCGTTAAACAGCGTTTTTCAAAATGCCAATAATTTTGTACATGATGCTATATACGATATGTACATCACTAATCGTGACATAGCTACAGCACATTGGTCCCCCTGCCAAATAGAGCGTAAATTAGCCGATATTTTGGTAACTCTGTCCCTACACTTAAACTTTGTACAACAGTATCAGTTTTATTTTATGTTATCTTTTATCTTTTCGCTCCTTTTCCCTAACAGGTTGAGTAGAATTTCAAGTGGTGCTTATATGAAGTGGTTTTGCTAACATGTAGGTGCTGATATCAATGGAATATGAACTTGTAGTTATCCTATAGCCTATACGGGATTTTTTAATGAAACAACTATCTATAATATGTATAGTCAACAAGTAGATACATGCTTGAGTATGACTATGACTGTGATCAAGAGTATAATGTGTACAGACGCCAGCACATCGGCCAACATCAAGCCGTCAAATTTCTTCAATAGATTTTCAACCTTATCACGATTAAAGAAGCTTAATATTCGATTGATAAAATTTGAACGATTCGAGTATGTTGACCTGCTGACGTCTGTAGATGTAATAACAATAATAATTTATGAAAACTAACCTCCAAATCCCAGTACCGCAGAAACACAATATTTTTCGCATTTCGATCCTCATTTTTCACGTAGGTACATTTGTATTTACGTGGGAAAGTGTGAAGTTCACAACTTTGAACAGTAGTTCCCAGTTTTTCCATCCATTAATTTGAGTTAAGACAAATGCGATGTTGAGTGGGAGCGTTCACGCAAAAAATAGACCACGCCTCTTCACCGAACATAGTGTTTTTGTGTTCGTTTTGTACTAACATCTGTGTTAACGCTTTGTAGCATTCCAACCTCGAATTGGACCAGCCTAACACGATGTAAGAAAGCAGCTATTGCCAAATCGTGATAATTTATGAGAGGAAAATGGGCATTTAATTATAAGGTCCATTCATTACGTTCATACTATATGTTATTCATTTGTCTTGTATATATTTTGTATGAGGAAATAAGGAAAGTCGAGCATCACATATCTATGGACCTGCTCTTATATTGCAAAGGTTTCACCATAATAATAATATGTTATTCGAAAATGAAAAAGCGTTTGGACAGTGACGAATATGATTCTGACGGACGGTAATCTTTCTTTCAAATGGCGTGGGTGGACTTTCAGACTCGCAATATTCTACTGAATACATTATTAAATAACCTACTTTAAGTATAACCTATTTTATAAGTGATAATAGTATTTTTTTATAACTTCAAATTATCATAGGTCCCGGCTGTTATTGAATATCCTTGGCAGTCGTTACGGGTAGTCAGAAGCCAGTAAGCCTGACGCCAGTCTAACCAAGGGGTATTGGGTGGCCCGGGTAACTGGGTTGAGGAGGTCAGATAGGCAGTCGCTCCTTGTAAAACACTGGTACTCAGCTGAATCCGGTTAAACTGGAAGCCGACCCCAACATAGTTGGGAAAAAGCTCGGGAGGATGATGACTTTAAAGTATAATATAAAATTATAACATCACACTTAGTGATGTTTATAACATACATTTTTATCACATGATATACATTTTTACCCTATCACTAAGGAATGATTATGTTGTTTTCTGGTTTTCCAAGATATTATCAACAACATAACACCAATAAACAATTCACCCCCTATCTGAAATAACAAAACAACATACCAAAAACAAGTGAAAGATATTCCGAAATACAACAAACAGTTCCAAACAAGCATTTCGCAGGCAAACCGTCATTAAAATCGAGGACAACAACACAAATTGCGAACATCCCAATCAAAATTCAATTCTGTTGACATGACGTCCTTTCGCTTCAGTATGATTTCTGTTAATCTCGTAACGGGGTGAGCATCAAACGGGCCCTCGGAGACAATGCGTCTGTCATTGCTCACTCGCTCCACTGAGTAGCGTCATGGCACGCAGTCGTCACGTCAACGTCACGCCGCGTCACGATACATCTAATGACTAATGATTTGGAAAGTGATGTTATCTGTTGTTATGACATTTCATGTTGTTGTGAGAATGAAGCTGTGATGTTAGGTTTTCATGAATAGGCGATATTAAGTGGTGAATGTTATGACGGGAACTTCTTAGACTTAAAGTTTTAGAACCTTTTTATATTAACGTAAGAAATGATTTAAATGGATAAGTTTTCATAGAAGCTTCTTAGGCTATAATTAATCACTGTCAATAGACATTTCCAAAAAAGCATCGCACCTTTAGAACTTTCAAATTTTTCTTGCCTTCAACGATTCCAATGAAATTGGTACCGATGGCTGTTAGCATTTTCTTAGGCACCCAAGCTCTGTAAAATCTACGATTTGGAAGCATATTAAATACTTACAATTTACACTATCTAGCCTCTACTGCTGATCAATTATGGTAGTTTGACATTTGCGCTCGCGGTCGCCATTTCTGACCGGATTGCCATCTGTGTCATTATACTGCTGCGTACCTTATGAGGTTTATATTATTGAAACTTTTAACAAATCATGTTCATTTATTTCTATAACACAGTGTTTTAAAGATGGATTTATGACGATCCAAATCGTCTGAATGTTCATTACACAATTAGCCCGTAGACCATAAATAATATCAGTTAATATCCTTATTCAAAAACCTCTGTAACACAAGTGACATAATCAACTTTCCACATGAGAGATATAGTTCATCAATGCCGATTAGTAATGTAGCCGGGCTATCCGAATTAACGTAGGTAATAGCTATACCTAGGCCGATTAAATTAGTCAATTAGGTCATCATGCCCGTTTTGCAATACCTGTAACACAACCTAATACATTATAGTAATTGGTTCCATCAGAATTGAAATAGCGCCGTGATTTAATGAGGGAATAATTCTAGCCTACTCTGACTGGAATTGTGAAAGGTACATTTTGGATATATGCGATTTTAAATGGTTTTAAAATGAACATAATACCAGATACATAATAATATCAATAGCTCTCGCCGTACCACTAGAGACTGGACGTCTCTAGTCGTAGTAGTGGTGACCTAGTGGTAAAAGCACCGGCTTTTCGATGAGGGAGCGGGTTCGATTCCAGATCAGGCAAGTACCAATGTAACTTTTCTAAGTTATACATATGTACTTTCTAAGTTTATCTTGGACACCAATAACCTTTAATCAGAAAGGTGAAGGAAAGCATCTCGAGTAAACCTGGACTATAAAGCCTGAAATCACCAACCCTCGAGGAGCAAGCGTGGTGATTAACGCTCAATCCTTCTCCGTGTGAGAAGAGGCCTGTGCCCAGTAGTGGGACGATAAAAAAAAGGCTGGTGATGATGAGTTCGTAATATTTCTAAAATGACGATATCATGACGAGGTGCATAATTTACATATTACATGAAAAAATATTTAGCTTTGGTAACATAAAAAAATCTTATATTTGAAATACCGCGCCTCGTCGTAAGTCATCAACTATTTTCAAGTACAATAAATGTATGGATAGATTCATTATATAGTACATACAATGTAATGCCTTCTAACACCCGGTTATACAAACGATATAAAAATATAGGTAACTTTGCACGATTTATCACTCTGTACGTGTGACACTTAGCTTTTACTACACAAAGCATCTAATGTATCTTGCTCATAGTAAAGTTTATCACGCAAGTAAAAGGTCTTAAACATATGACAGATAATTTGTTCAACAAATGGTGGTTAAGTTACCCTTGGAATACAAAATAAGACGACCCCGTTGGTGCAATGGTTGCCTTGCCTAAGGTCCCAGGTTCAATTCCCGATAAGGTCACTACTAAATTTGTGTAATGATCATGCATGTTGGCTTTGTTTGGAGTGATAATAATTAATTATCTGAGGGCACGGGAGTGCCCCAGCCAAGTTATGTTATACCTATTTTTCTTAGCAAACCCAACAAAAAATTAGTTTTATTTCAATGAGGTAACCAAGACAAATTAAGAGTGCTCTGGTAGATAACACTTGTATGCGTAGGAGTGATAGTGATACGATCCATTGTATAGATTGTTGCATATTTTCAAATACGCGTTCAGAATAAATAAACGAGAATGTGGCGTTTATTGGGCGAGTCCGACGATTTTACACTGTAAACAAACGTTTGCTTTATCTTTATGTGGCTTTTGTTTCTTTTATCTACCTACTGTTGCCGCATAGATTTAGTGGAAAAAGAAGTCATGGTTCAGAGGGCAACACATAAAACTACTAACTTCATCGCTTAAGCATATGACATACGACTTATAGAGACTCATTCTGATAATTATTATGTACTTGAAATAATTTTAATAACATGTAATTTTTCTTTTGAGTTCATATTTTATAAGACTGTACTTTTTATATGGACTACATATGTATATTATGGTGTGAAATAAAGTTTTATTTATTTATATGGTTCAAAGTTAATTGGGAAAAATTTGTCCGTTTCGGGTAGCTTGATGTGCTGGCGGCTGTGCAATGCGTTGGTTATATCGTATTCAGGGTCCTTTTTAACCCCTAACGCAAAAAGAGGGGTGTTACAAGTTTGACATTCTATCTTTAACACTATAGCTCTTAATTATTGATATCTTGATTGTAAGATTAGATCAATTCCCATTGCCTAAGTGTACATTACTAATATTCCTCACATTTTCATCCGCGTTTTAGAATCAGTCCTGTAGTTTTGGAATCTTACAAACAAACAACTAAAAATCATCTCTACTGTATTAGTTTACATAAAGTTACCAAATAACAAATGGTAAGTACATGCTTCTTATGTTACGAAATGTTATCAAATTGCATAATTCAGCACACAATGTTTTAACATTATACAATAATAATAATATATAATTATGATCAATACAAATTTCACGTCTATAATACATAGCTATTGGGGTGCCCGGAGCGGCAATCGCGACTCCAATATTGTTCTGTCACTTCCAGATATTACGGAATAAAAAACATTATTTGATATTGTTCGTTCGTAATGTATGCTACATTTTCTTTCAATTTCTATGTATGTTTGTTTATATATAATACAAAAGAGAGAGAGAGAGAGAGAGAGAGAAACGATATTTTACCTGGATTCTATAAATTTATTCATGTGAGTATCCATAGATATCCATTGCTTCCCATTTGTAAATAATAATTTAAATAATTTTGTATTGATTATTCTCGTATTATGCTTTTTTTTAAGCTATAAGTTGTTATTGTAAATAAACTTCTAAAGTTCATCTTATTTATTTTGACATGTGTTCAATATAAATATGTATAGCTTCGTAGTTTCTAATATTTATCTAGATTAAATGGAAATGACTTTCACCCCTTAGATAAAAAGAATTGACCTCCTTAGAGAGATAGTCAAAATAATTTACTACAAAGGAAACATAAAAAAAAAAATTAAATAAAGTTTTGAAAAAACATGTCATAAAATGTCAAAACTATATTATGATATTCTAACAAAAGCATTTTACTCCTTATTTCAACATTATAAGTTGACAACAGTTTGGCCTGTTCATACATGAATTTTAAACACAAAGTCTTATAAAATAGCCAACTGTCAACTTACTGCGAAATATGAAATTGAAAATATAAAGCTACTTTTCTCAGCGACTAGTATTTCAAAACGAATATTATATAAAATGCTGAATTATAAAAGATGAATAATATTGTATGGCTTAATATTAAATCATCCTTTCCTCGGAAGGCACGTTAGGCAGTTATTTTAACAACTTTGGCAGTCGCTACAGATATTCAGAAGCCAAAAACTAGACTAGTCTTACCAACGTGTATCGAGTTGCTCAGGTATCTTAGGTTGAGGAGATCAGATAAGCAGTCGATCCTAACAAAACACTGGTACTCATTTGCACCCGATTAGACTGGAAACCGACCCCAGTAGCAAGGCATGAAAATTATCCTCTTTTATTCCAAAAACAAATAATAGCCAACGCTTTGTATACCCTATCATTAATTTATTTTGTTACCAAGGTCCAAAGGCATTCTTCTATAATGAAGAAGCCTATGAAGGTAAAGAATCTATATTAACCTAGGTCTTCTTAAGATTGGATCGCGCCATCAAACGAGTGAGCACTTGAATTGCCTCATAAAGATTCCTACATTCTTTCACGACAAAGGCTGCAGTCATACAGCCGCAGATTCGAAGCGTAGGTATTTTTCCTATACCGTGAGTGAATAGTGAGTTTTTATTTGTTATACAAATTGAGACGTTATTAGTTCACCTTAGGGTTTAATATTATTTACTATGCTAAATGATAATTCCCTATAATTAATTTTCAAAAGATATCGTGTCTGCTGGTTGAATGTTTACTGGTATTAGAAACAAGTCTGTTTTTCTTCTGTTAAGTTAACAACACTTTCTAAAATGCTACACTTACACAAATGGGGTCTTTCTAGTCGAAATTTCTCGTAGCCGGTAAAGTCAAATTGCAGCTCTAATAGGACTTAATCAGTAACCATGGCAACAAATGTTCAACGATATAATTTTTAACAAGAGTTTATTGTATTAGTGCGAGGTAAACTACTGGACAGAACTATTGTTCCGCTGGGCTCACGGAGTTTGGAACTAAAGCTGTGATTTTCGCTTTCCCCGAAACGGTTATTTCAAGTAAAACTTGGAAATACTTGTGGCACACTGGTTACCAGTAGGTAATAGGTAGTTAGTAGCTGGAATAAGTCCTTTGATTTTTTTTTTTAAATTGAAATGGACGAAGCTTTTGTTATTTGTTTATAATCCTAAAATTTGCTGTGGTCAGTATTAATACATTTTTGTTATTTTTCAAATCCAATTTAATTATCAATCTATTCGAAAATAAACAAGTTACGATTTTATAAAAAAATAGATTTAAAAAAACTGGTTCACTATTATTTACTAGTCTAAAGTCAGCATACACAGACAGATAATTAACAAAAGAATAGTTTATTTATAACAAGGAGCTACGAAAGTAGGCACGTGACGAAACGCGCTAGACACCTGGTTATCCAATTAGAAGTGCATTAACACATAAAATAACTACTCTATTACGTTCGTATTCTTGAAGCAAAAACACCTGTTTCGTATCCAAACATTAGTGTATCGGAAACATTCGTTTTATCATACCTATATACCTTTGTACGCGATGCAAAAGTGTTTAAATGCGTAATACTACAAAATCTGTTTTGTATAATATTTGGTGCATTTATTCTTTATAAAAAATAATGTATTCAAATTGAGTTCACCAATAATTCATTTCATGTAATAGCTGATAAGGATTTATTAATATTATCAAATAGTTACTAATAATTTAATCAACAATTAACTGGATATGCAGTCTTCTTCTTCCTGTCATGTACCCCCTTAGAACTTACTTAACCCCATAAAACTTGGTCTTGAAAAGTACCTGCCTTAGTACTAGATGTAGACCATTAACTTTGTTCAAGAAGATGATTTATACCTAGCACTAAAGACGGTACTTTTTCAACCGACTTAAAAAAATAGTAATAGTATATATTGTAAAAGTATACGTTTTGCAGCCAAACATCATTAAAGGCAACTGACTACACCCTCGTTTTGCCGACCATACATATTATGTTCTACGTTCGAAACACCGCATTACACGATTCGCGATTCGCTCGAAAATCTATTACCCGCTCCGAGATACGAGAATGGAATGATAAATCTCAACAAACATACGTATTTGATAACTAAAAAGGGGACTGGCTAATGCATAAGTTGATAACTAAAAGCTTATGTACGTCATTGTAAATAGTCCGGACTATGGTGCTTACTGCGAATGGGGTAAGTACCCATAATGTTGCATTTGCCATTTGCACACAGTCAATCATACAGCGGAAGCTGTTTTGAATGACGCTGTCTACTGTGGGGCGTGTCTTCTTTAGGTTTCATTTATGTCGACGTTTTAATGTATTTTTGAGACGGTTTTTCAAACCAAATTCGTTGCATACAGATCGACTAGCTCCGGGAAGAATATATATGAATAATACAAGTCATCTCATAAAAATAGGCGTTAATTAATAATCTGAGATTCATAACCGGTCTATGCTGTCTGGTCTATGTTCTGTACTAAAAAAAAACCTAGCTCAGAATAAAATAATTTTCAACATCACAGTTGTATACAAGTGCAGACGCCAGCACATTAAGCTACTGTCAAATTTCCTTAATAGATTTTCAATTTTATCGCTGAAGCATATGGTTCAAAGTTGATAGTTTCGGGTAGCTTGATGTGCTGGCGTCTGTACATACGTCTTCTTTGATATCCAGGGTTGAAATATACACTGTAGATTTCAATCAAATTACATGCGAAGTCCGAGTTCCTCAGATGTTTTCAAACTCAATTAATATGCTCCCAGCGTCCGAACGTATAAATAAATAACAGTTTATCTCCAAAGCCTTTGAGCTTCTTATATACTTTGTCCTGTTTATGTTGTGTCACGGTTGAGCTGCAAATGAAAGTGATATAATTTACGTTTTATGTAATAGTTTCTTTGGTAGAAAATTGCATTTTACTGTGAATAAGGTTATTAATTATTTTTTTTTATTGTTCTTTATAGGAAATATTTTGATAAAAGCAATGCCTCATTGTATTAGGATTTAATTTGGTTCCAGTTTATAAAATTGTCTTCATGCTAACGCAGCCTCAAAAACCACATTAAAAGTAGCCGTAATTAGATTATTATTACACTGACTTATTTAAAAAATCGTATAAGATTTTCTCGAAGAAATAATACCGCTGAAAGCCCAGGATTAGAAAGCATTGTGCCTGATAAAAGGCAATAGGCTTTCGTCTATGGGGACTTTATTTCAGGCTACCTGCGAACGGCGAAATTGGTAAATGTCGTAAATAGGTGTATGACGAAACAGACTTCCCTACGTATTTCTACTTATGTGATATTGATGTTGTATTTACTGTTTCAAATCACGTTCGTCGTTATTCGTTCATACATGCTGCGCCGTACCCAAATAATAATAAATTTGGATAAGGACAGGGTAATGATGATGACGATGATATTGGTGTTGTTTACTTCCTGATGTACTCTAGGGTACTTACTACTAGATACGTACAATGTGTGCAGATATAAAATGATGAATTTGATTTTATTAATGCAACGTTTGTCGAGCGATTGGCTCAGTTTCTGGGAAATTTAAAGATAGATTATGTTTTATTGTACAGCATAAATAATAAATAAACAATATGGATAATCGCATTTGAAAAAATATATATAATTAACATGATATAACACTTAATTAAAGTTGTCTCAATAAGGCTTCAGTGTGTTGGCTTCGGCCCCACATTCGCTTTCCCAAAATCCGGAACTCTGCAGGGGCGACGATTTAGTTACAATACTGAAAAATATTATAAGTGCCAACATAGAGTGGTTTCTTATAGTAAGTCCACCTAAAAGCCTAATTTACTTCTTTAAGAACATAGCAAAGTAACAGCCAGCACTACCCAATCTCATCTAACTAGCTCCAAAATTCATCATTAACGACTGTATCGTGATCTTCTGACCTACCACGCCATCGCGTGACAGTCAGCGATAACAAGCGCTTGCATTAGTGTCGCACTTTGTAAGTGAAAGGCCCGTGACGTCATAAAGGGTGATTTTTATTTTCTTTTTTTTTATTGCGAAAAAAGGTTTACTGTTTTTTTCTACAAGCTGGTGTAGTGTGAGATTTTATAAAGTTACTGATGCTGAAAAACTATTATTCGAGTAACTTAACCTACTTAATATTATTGTATTAATGCTTTAAGTACCTAAAGTTACTTACGAACATAAACATTATACGTTAGTCAATTTGGAAATGCCAAACTCGCGTCGTTTTGAAAAAAATATATATGTATTCACGTGTAAAAGTGTTGATTTCAACTTATTTGCAAAATTAATATCATTTATCATTAAATTAATAGGCAATGAAAATGATTAACGTAACTATGACATCTCTATACAAATAAATCACCATAAATTCACTTTACATGATTAAAATTAGTACCTACACCTGGTACCTGAAAATTTTGCATAGAATAAATTTTCATATACAATAATTTATTTACTCACCAATTATTGAGTGAGGTGTGAAAATCTTAACAATACTTCCAATTCATCAGCGGCACGTATTCTGCGTTTGCGCAGCTCACTGGTTGTTGTTTCAACAATAAATTGATTTATGCGCCGTGAGTATTTGTAATACGTCTATTTTAATATATTAGACAGGAATGTCTATGGTACCGGGTGGAAATAGAACGGGCATGTGTAATTCAGCGCGAAGTGCATAGTTCTTGTAAATTTGTTAGCTAGCTTCGTTTTACTCTTGTATGACCAGTAAAAATGACATCGTAGCTTTTGTATTGTTTCAGTTTTTTTTATTTGTGAATTTGTAATAAAAAATTAGCAAATATATATGTATTATGAGGGCTTCATTGCTGTCATTTAATATTGGGAGAGGACTGGTAATTTACACAGAGACCTAAAATTGAAATAACGTAGAGATTTTAGTGAAAAAAAAAATGGAGAAAGAAGACATATGCATAAGTAAAGTATAGAGCAGTATAATAATCGTATATACGTCAAAGTAATGACGAAAAAGGAAAAAGATAAATGCCAGTACCTACCTAATATTCTCAGCACAAGCTATATATATAATTCCTAATTTAAATTATAAATTCATTATAAATATGAAGTTGTATTTCAATTTAGAACACCATCAAGCCTGTGTACTTGTTCTTTGAGTTCAACTGAATGCAATAAATCACCCGAAGTCGTTTAGTCGCTCGCTCACAAAGGAATTTTGCTTTGATGACATATTTATGTCAACATACTGATTCTATTTGTCCTAGACTAATATTATAATTAGCTTTTATGGTTTTGCTATACTAATCTGACATTAAGTAGCTTAATTGTTAATGATGATTGAGGATCTGAAATGCCAGTTGTTACAAATTTTGACGATAAAAACGTTATTCAAAAAAAAACTGGGTGAGACGCAGAGACGTCGACGGATAAACTATTTTGTTCTTGTGGATGATAATAAAATGGTATGCTGTTATTGTGACGTGGCTGATTTCAACGCATTATTAATAGATACCTACAAAAAATGCTACAATTATTTGTACCTAATCGGGCTCTGCGATTGACAATTGTTTTATTTTTAAATGAAGATGTTCTATCTTGTTCTATTATTTTGCTTGGCGCGTAAAACAATTTGAATTAAGAACACTCAGAGTAAATTAGGTACTCCTTTTACTTAATCACTCCTAACAGAATACGGGTTGGTACAAAAAGTTCGGTTGGTAAACATTATGCGCACATGGAGTGCACAAGACTGATAACTTAAACCTAACAAATTACAGCGCTAAATACTTGAAAGCTTGATAAATTGTATGGAGAGATCGTCTCTGCTAATGGTCTTCAGTGTTTTGTTTTTGTTCATTCGCGTTTAGAATAACAAAAAATAAAAGGTTAATAAACCAATACTTCGTACAAATATCTAAAGAGATATGACGTAAACGATTATTCAATAAACAAACATAGTAATTTAATTTCTTACTTTCTTAGTAACTAATTTCGGAATTACTGTGCAGACGCCAGCACATCAAGGTACTACAATCTGTCAAATTTCCTTAATAAATTTTCAACTTTATCACTGAAGCATATGGTTCAAAGTTCATTGGGAAAATTTGACAGCTTAATGTGCTAGCGTCTGTACACGTGCCTTGTCTGTGAAAAAGATTCTTATCTTTGATCTAGATTGTCTCTATCATATCATGAGTACGATTATCAATAGACTCTCATGGTGGTAATCACAATTATCAGACAAGACAGCATTCTTCAATCACAAACGAGCGAGCATGCCTAACTGGTACCTGTCATATTATAGAACACGCCATAAATAGAGTCGAGCCTCGCAGATATATCGACTATTCACCGCCATGACTGACATCTCTATTAAGCACCGCTTCACTATCGCCCCATTATATCTACACAATACACTTAATTAAACCCGCCTTGATCCTCAAAATTCAATTACTAAAACTTAATCACAATAAAAATTAAGTTACAAAATTCAGTTGCTTTATTTCTATATTCTGTAAAATATAGACAAAAGATTTTCTACTTGTTTCAGATACCTGCCTTTTTGTGATAGCAGCTAACTAAATTAAAAGTTTGTCGGATCCAGTTCATTGTGTTCGGATAAGAAGTTTGATTAAATTCCACCAACTGTTTCAGTTCGGACGTTCAAAGGTGAGTAATTGGACGTTTCTGATGACTGTTTAATTTTTATGTTAATATTTTTTAGATAGCTTCGTTTAAACAAAACATTGGTTGTTAAGATATCATGTGTGACCTTCAGACAGCATTCACCTACTTTCTATCTAGAGATGAAATTTTCTCACTGCTTGCAGCCAATATCCGATAAACATTGTGTTAATTAATTTTATAAAATGTTTCATGGGAAGCTTAAATGTGATATTTTACATAATTTTATGCATTATCTGAATGCATATACAATTGATTCACATATTTAATCATTATCATACCAGTCAAACCAAGGGGTATTGGGTTGCCCAGATTGGCAGTCGCTCTGTAAAACACTGGTACTTAAATCCGGTTAGACTGGAAGCCGACACCAACATCATTATCATCTCTGAACTACTTTTAGGTAATCTATCTTCAACATCCCAAGCCACACATCTTGACTTACGTCTCACAGCTGATCAGATCAACAAAAACAATTGTCTCCTTCTTGACTCACGGTTAAGACTGAATGCGGTTTTGCCTTGGTCCATACGGGCGTCACTCGAGTATCGCGTTAAACTGCAGCGGTTTCCACTTGATTATGCACTAACTTCGCTTTGAGAACTATTTAAGGTAATATTGTACGGTCAATTAACCGCAAACATTGGTCTTGCTAATGTATTTGGCTTTGCATTGCGCCAACATATCAAGCTACTACTCGTACAATCTGCAAATTTCTTTAATAGATTTTCAACGTTATCGCTGAAGCTTATGGTTCATAATTGGTTGAGAAAATTTGTCTTTTTTGGTTAGCTTGATGTATTGGAAAATAATATGTTGATGACTAACGTATAGACAATAAAAAAAAGTTTAAAAAAGTAAAAAGAAATTTAAATTAAATATTGCGAAGTTTAAAAATACGAAAAGAAAAATATAATAAATAATATACGTTGTTATCTGAAATGAAATATTGAATGGAATACATAGATAAATCGCAAAAGCTCCGATCGAACTCACATCTGCGTCCAATCCATTATTCATTAGTTCTAATGAACATATAAAACAAACATACTTTCGTATTCTATATTGCGTGTACGTAATTTAATTCAATGAATATCGTTACTTGTATTCCATATAAGACTAAACACAGTGACCATAGGAATATGTAGAGGTATAGTCCCAAATCCTCCACAGAATCATCATACTTTTAGATGTAGAGCCTACGAACGTTTTACTGTTTGAGAACAGAACTACAAAATAGTTATAGAAGCTTCGTGATCGGCAAAAGTCTACCTTATTTACCCATACTAAGATTACAGTCTTTCATTCATCCGTCATGCTACGAAATAATTCAGAATAAAATTACTAGCTTTTCGTCAAACCAAATATCTGATTGTCACAAAAACCATATCTAATAATTGATGTATTACTAAGTAATTCCCTTTCTCAGATCGTATTCCAGGTGTCGTCAACACAAGGTTTCACTTAAGACCACACATTTGTAACAAAGCGTCGTTCGCAATTGTCCGTAAATAAAGACGGATGGTCGACTCATCACCTCCACAACACTGTATCTTCACTTGACGTATTACCTTCTTGGGATTACTTTACTTTTTGTTTTCCTTTTATTTTTCTTTTCAATATGTCTTACTCTGAGAAGAACACATTTTTTTGAACATAAAAGTAAGTTTTATTGCAGTAATAGATAGCTTTGTAATTATTGTACATGAATGTGGTTAAGAGTCTTCTCGTTGCTATATAACAGCCTTACGATTTAATCGATCATAACATTAAACAACGCTTGTCTATGGATCTAAGTTATTATACATTTCTTCGTGTTTTAGAAGAAAACTTAAATTGTTGGTCCCGGCTGTCATTTCTACATCTTGGACAGTCGTTGCAAGTAGTCAATCTATCCAGGCTGCCAGTAACTCCAAGTAAATAACTGGAACGGGTAGAAGGTTGTCTTATGTATTTTTTTTCAATAACAAGATATCAACTGTAAAGCTACGAAAACGACAACTACCAATGTTACTGATTATTACATTTATCGATTTGCTGTTGTTCGTGACGTCAGCATACACAAACATACAGCCCCATTACATAGCATTGTGTCAAATGATGCCGTAGCGCTTTTGTTTCATGTGGGTGGTTAATCTTAAAATAACCATAGTCGACACAGTAAATCGATATTCATATACGTAATCAACGATTTTAAAATATCGAGATGTTATTTTGGTATAAAGGTCATTAGATAATAAAGTAACTACAGCTATGCCAAAAATATTAACCATTCATCTCCCGAGCCTTTTCCCAACTATGTTGGGGTCGGCTTCCAGTCTAACCGGTTTTGGCTGAGTACCAGTGCTTTACAAGGAGCGACTGCCTATCTGACCTCCTCAACCCAGTTACCCGGGTAACCCAATACCCCTTGGTTAGACTGGCGTCAGACTTACTGGCTTCTGACTACCCGTAACGACTGCCAAAAATATTAACCATCTCAAATATTGAACAAAATGTTTCAAGCTAGAAATTCTGCCCCTACATATATGCCTTGCACTATTAGATTACTTTTAGATTCATCTGAGTAGATGCAACCTTAAGTGACGAATCATCCACCACAACATTACATGAACTCTTCACTCCCATTATACATTCCCACTAGATAGAGGGAGATAGAGAACAAAAGAGTATTGTTAACGTCATAATCGCCACGGCGCTAGATAAGGCCGAGATAGCCGCACGTAGTGGAGGGTCTGGCCTAGTTTACACCCCACTGTTCCTGCTACCTGAATAGTGCTTTCTTGACTAAATGAATGTTGCTTCAATGCTTAGTTTCTTTATGTGGTGTTTATTATTTGCTATGTGATGCGAATGGCTGTCATATCGTCAGAGGTTTGTTTGAAGATAATAATATAATGTGTATAGCGGAAGAAAAAGAGAAATATTTTTCGCTACAATTTTACGACTAAATTTTTTGTCTTGATGTGTTTTATAGTTTAATTTTACAAAATCCCAAGCACCGTAATTAGGAAAGAGAGTTAATAAGTAACTACATTATGTAACAATTATGTAACTTGTAAGACTTGTGTTTTGTATCAATCAATTTTAATAATATTATGTTTATAGGAGTAATTACTTTTTTCACATTTCATTATGTTTATAAAATAGAAACGAACTTAATTTTTAATCGAATAAAATTAGTTGACAATAAAAAGCCCTCCCTCAAAATAATTTTATATGAAGAATATGAAGGAAATTTTATCTAATTTTAGTAAAATAAGAAGGTATTGGCTTGATCCGAAAAATTGTGACGTCATAATTCTTACTTTCATACAAATTGCATTGAAAGTAACCGTTATTGACAGTTCAATGAAAGTATTTAAATATATTGTAGGTACCAAAATAACCAGGTACATGCTATTAAGTGAAAGTTAGGTAATAAAGTAGTTAAGGTATAAACAGTCACTTGAAATAAGCTTCGTCTAAGAGCTAACAGGTTATTAAATAACAACGTTAAAAAGTTACAGCGGCAAGTGGCAATTAATTTCTTGGCAAAAACGCTCCGTAAGTTATTTTTTTGTTCGAAAGTTTAATTTCGTTACTTTGAACGACATGTTTCTGAAAAAAACTTTCTGCAATAAGATAAGACTAATTGAAAATTCTGATGCTCAGATTAAGAACTGCATTTTTTATAAAAAGGTCCAACGTTTATTTTCAACAGGATTAAATTAAAACCCAGATTATTAAATTTAAAAAATATTTTACTTAGTCTCTAGAAACTTTGTTCAAAATACACTGAGCGAAATATTTTATCACATATTTGATATCCACAGTAGGTAGCCCTTTTTTTCCTGAGAAATCATCAAATGACCCGTCCCGCTGAGGGTGCAGCTGGAGGGAGTGTCAGACTCTTATTGACTAAAACCTACTATGTTCATTCGGGAGGTCTCTGTGTGCCAGGGCCACGGTAACTCTTGCGAACAACCCGCAGCAAAAAAAAATCGGGTAATCAAATATCAAGCGATAGCAAAATAAATCACCGCGACCTAAAAACCCGACCAATCACAAAGTCATTATAAACTAATTACAATTTTTATCTTGTAATTCACGCCATAAACCACACTCATGCCATAAAATCTCACTCGTTTAGCGCATCACCTACATATTAGGTATGTAATCGGAAAAACACGCTATTAAACATTTTCCGCGAACATTTTTCTCCGATAAAGCTAGTCGAGTCAAATCGATACCTACAATCATGTAATAAGGCACTCCAGTTATAACGAGCAAGCGAACAATTTGCTCTAACGAGTGTGAACGAATCACATGAAGCATATGACTCTCGTCATTGGCAGACTTATAGGAACGTCGATTTGATTTTGGAGAATCGGAAATGCTTGTACAGACGACAGCACGTCTACCTACCCGAATCTGTCGTATTTTACCAATCGAATATTGAAATCTTCCAATATTGTTATAATGTTGAAAATCTATTAAAGAGTTTGGTAGATTGATAGGTAGGTTGATGTGCTCGCATCTGTTCAAACTTGGTAATTTATATCTCTTTCCTAATTTGAATTGAAAAATTTTTGCAAATAATTTGGATTTATTTTATACATTAAGTGAAAACTACAACGTTTTCAGGTGGCTATGCTTGTGTCGTCGCACCATATTTATTTGAATAGTAAAGATGGAATCGAAATCCCTTCTACTACATTAACCGGTCGCTTAATGGAGTAGAAAACGGTTGTTTTAAGGGTCCACTTATTTTAAGTGAATCTTAGAGTACTTCCCTAACTTTTGTTAGGTTGGTTTGTGAGGGATTTACCTTTACTGAATACTAAAACTTACTACTTACTAAGTTAAATCAGCTTAAGTACTCTTGTATGTAAATAGGAATCCGAAGTGAGAAGTTCTACTTTACGTGTGACGAAAAAAGTATTTCGTGACTTCGGAAATTCAAACCTAAGCCAACTTATAAAGGTATACATGATAAATAAATTAAGCAAAGAAGCACCTCTTTCGAGCAGTACACTGAAATAAGCCATTTATTCGCAAAGCTGTCTTTAATCAGACTTTGTAGACAAAATAGAATAAGACTATCGCAAATCCGTTTGAGCGTTTCCCATCATGCTTGATGAAAATTGTTCCCTGATTCAGTTCTCGCTTACTCAAAGAAACTGTTCCAGTCTCATTAGCATGCATACGACTCAGATCTTCCTTTTAAACATTCACTTCATTGAAATATTCCTTACCTTTTGTATTTCTTCTTTTATATCTAAAAATCAATCGACAAGTACTCCCCATTCTCCATATAAAAATAAAAGACAAAAATATTGTAATGCTATCTACATTTTCACCATTTTGCTATACAAAATCTGAATAAAGGTATCAGAAAATCGAATACCGAGAAGTGGCAGTTATTCGATAAAGTTTATTCGCAATCTCGACGTCGCTCGATATAAGTATCGGGATAATGTTATATCGAGAGCAAGTTACCTACAGAAACCTGTCATTCGACGACCTCAGTACGTCACGTGTACGTGGAATATTAACGTCATCGGGACTGAATTGAAATCCATTGCAATTGGAATGTTCGAGATTAATTGAAATACTGAATGTGACTAACGACTGCTTGTTATTTTATGTTGAAAACTGTGTCATTACAGTTTTATGAGTTATTGAATAAATATGAACACGAGCCAATTTTCTAAATCGCCATCATTACATCATTTTCTGATCACTATGTTCATAGTTCCTTAACACGAAGTATGAATAAGTAAGTAGTAGGACCTTTATATGTAGGTCGCCTGATTTTGAGCTGTTTAGTACGTACAGATGCCAGCACATCAAGCTACTACGATCTCTCAAACTTTCTTATTACATTTTCAACTTTATCGCTGAAGCACATGCTTCAAAGTTGTGTCGGATTTTTTTTCAGTTTTAGGTAGTTTGATGTGCTGCCATCTGTACATACTACATTTAAACAATGTATCGACTTAAAATAATTCCCTCTCGATAGCAATAGAAACAATACACAGATACATTTCAATGGAGTTCCACTTGAAAAAGCTTTTGTATTTGATTTTCGTTGAACTGATAATTCCGTTCTGATATTTTAGTCGGATACCGAAACCCTGTTATTGGCAGTTGCATGGAGTTTCGATAGAATTCCGTGTAGACTTGGTTCGATGCAATAGGTTTTCCATTTTTTTGTAGGAAAAAATCCGAGTACAAAAACTATTTTGTTACTCATAATTGCTTGCCAATATAAAAGAAAATATGTTTTGATAACCGTAATAGTTTTTTAGGTGTACAGTGTTATTTTCTCCACACTATTTGTTGTTTTTACTACTATTAAGAGTGAAAGAAACATGCATTGATTTGTAAGCATATCATTTGTAACTGGGTTGAGGAGATCAGATAGGCAGTCGCTCCATGTAAAACACTTGTACTCAGCTGAATCCGATTAGACTGGAAGCCCAACATAGTTGGGAAAAGGCTCGGGAGGTGATGATTGTCTTATATTGTGTGTTGTAAATAATTACAATTTCGGTGTCAGATGAATAAAAAATCACTATTTTTAAATCATATTAATAAATTATTTTACATTTAAGCTACAACGAATGTCAATAAAGTTATTATTATAAAAAGACATTTCTCCATGTTCACATATTTTGTTCTCAAATTCGTTTTGTTTAAACGGTTCACTAAAACTTACTCATTACAAATGTTTGTTTTGCTGTTTAAATATCACTCAGTGTTTGACATTAACATGCATTATTTCGACCAAAGTTGAAATTGTTTTGACCACTTTTCTATAACTACAAACAATTAGCGGATTGCTTTGAAGATGGATAATGATTATAGTAGAATTCAAACTTCAAAGCGTATTGCTTCTCTTTAATAGTTGTTCAGGCATTCCAGATGTAAGGAATTTATTTTACAACAAAATTATTTCCAGAATCAATTATTATTATAATAAAAGTATTTACATTAAAATTAAAATTCATTCTAGATGCGCTTTAAATTACAAAACGAATGAGTGATTTTATATCAAGCTTAGGTTTATCCTAAATATTCAAATATGCCTATTATTGCACTACTGAAAAGGGTAAGGGAACTTTGTTCTAATAAAAAGAAATACAGTTAAGATCAAAAGTAACGATAATGATGTTATTAATTTTATTATTTATTCATTTTTGCTTATATTACTACCTAATAGTGCTTAAAGCTGTCACCGGTGTCCCGAGACGTGGTTGGCACGTCTGCGTCATTTAAATTCAGTAGTTAGAATTCTTCTTGGAGATCTGATAGTGTCAGCAATCTCAGCCCGAATTTAGAGACATCAATCTTAAAACGAGTTTAATAACGTTATTGGGTATCAAAATAACAATAACTTTTTACAGCAATTTATATCTTTGAACCCAACTGGCTCGCCTCCAAAGAAAATATTTTATTAATTTTACTTTGACATAGATCAGAAGGGCTTCTAAATTGTTTCTTTATAGTTTGTTGTTTGAAACAAATACTTGGCTGTCAACATACCAATTTATATGATATTCCAATATTTTATTTAGCTTCTTTTGTGTGTGTATTGTGTTTATAAATATTTTTGTGCACTGTAATAAATTGAAGTAAATCTAAAATATTCGTTATAGAAAACGAACTTTGAGTACCTAACTACAGTTTTACAAGAATAATAATTATGTACATATGTATGTGTTCAGTAAATATTCACAATTTCTTCCTGAAATAATTATTACTGCTTCAAAAACTATATGCAACTAGTGAGAACCTTAAAAATCAATCAATTAATCAACACAACAAGAGAAAATCACTATTACATTTAATTGCAACCGTTGTCCGTACCTATAAGCAGTAATGATGAAAAAAAAAATAAACACAACAATTTATTTAATGCAATATTATTTACTCTGAACATAAAACGAAATGGTAAACGGATCTATCATAATATTTTTTTTATAAAAATAAATACAAACACAACTTTATCCGCAAAGTAAAGCAAATAACAAAAGTACTTTATGAAACATCCATTAAACTGCTTGTATTCAGTAATCTCAGGAGGATAAATAACAAAAATGTAATACATCTACAAATAGAGCATTTAATTCCCAAAAGATTGGTATAAAATGCGTAAACTGTGCCTAAACGATACCACTCGGATAAAGCCGGCTCTCCATTAAAAGCTATGCGTACGATATTTGTGTGTGTCATATTAATCCTTTTAAAAAATTCGAGAGCTTTGAACGAGATTCGGTTTCACGTTGAATTAAAAATATCGTAGGTATACTGGTTTCATATCAATAAGGTAATCCGATTGTACAAAATCCCTTTACCGAACAAAACTTAGCTTTATCAATTTCATGATTGGTTTTCTTTACCGCGTTTTTGGTGAAACTTTTGATGTAGTCGACAGGCAATTTGATTAAATTACTAGTATACGTGAGTAAGAACGTCACGTTATCAAATGAGTAATACGTATATTATCCGATACTGTTGTTGTTTAAGCTTCTTGATAAATAAATTACAATGAAATTACAGTTAAAAGTGGTACTTTTATTTTTTTTAAATAAAGTCAATAATTTTATTGTAATCAAATCACTGAATTGAATGAAATGAATATTAAAAAAATCGACGTTTTTTTGTTTTCTGTATAAGTATTTGCATCGTATATATATTTATATCTTTATATTTTGTTAAAAAAAGTAGATTGAAAGAATTGCCTCAATATTTTTTCGCCAACTTAAGAGTGATATACCTACATATTCTTTTGTCGATATATTTCAAACAGATTGTATTTTTTTACTGTGCTTAGTGATTTTCCATTCTGCGACCAGCCTCTCGTATTCCTTAAAACAGTATTCTTAGCTTAAAACGTATAGCTTTGCTGACGGTGTAACCTAAGCCCTAATCCGTTACTTCACGTAGGTACCATTTATTGCTTCTAAAATATTAAAAGCCACTCAAGTACATATTACTTTCATTTTCCTCTATATTATCTCCGCCAGGTGCTGGATCACGTGACGTCACGCTGTTAAATTATTACGAGATTAATAAACTTTCTACATGAAGTTATTTATGTCTTAATCTTGGCCGTCAGTACTATGATTCGGAATCAAAGGGATTATTGAAGTAGCCTGTAAAATACATCTGCTACAAATGAAGACGTAGATTGTATAGGTAATCGAAGTAGGTGGTATGATTTTCTTATAACTTTGTTAATACAAAATCTTAGGTATACCATAATACATACTTTAAACTGCATTAATATTTATGTATCTAGTTTTAAATATTCATATTTCTAGTGATAATTTGCAAGTATGTACATTGTACAGTCTTTAATAAGATTTTCAGCTCTTTTTGTGGAGGAATATCAACTCTTAGACTTCTGGTTGTTCAGCTGTTTATGTTTATGCTTCAATTTGTATGTATGTACAGACCAAAGTACCGTTTTCTTATTGCTTACGTATGTAAACAAAAATAAACAATCGATATACCTATATAAACTCCAGCCCTATATAAATCTACGCCCGTGTTAACAAGCCGATCTAATTTATAGATTCTGTAAAGGTTAAAAAAATAGACTAAAAAAACACTACCTTATTTATACGGCATTATATTTATAAGCTTCAGACGTCGGGCCGGGGTGCCAGCCTTGTTTAAAAATAATATAAAAATGTGAAGAGAAGGCTCATCTGTTCGAAGGCGGTGGAGCGAGACTCTATCGACGGCAATTTATAATGTACTGGATATTATAACGGTCTTAGAATATATTCAGAAATAATATTTTTTCTAAAACGCGCTGGGAAATGTACGAGATGCTTCAATAAAAAAAATGTTTGACGATTTTGTCTAGGTTTATTAGCACATTATACACCGTGTTAGGTGGAATGTATTTGTGGGGCCAGGATCTGCCGGGCCTGAAGGTTGTTCGTAAGAGTTACCGTGACCCTGGCACACAGGGACCTACAGAAGGAACATAGTTAGAACTTAAGTCAATAAGAGTCTGACACTCCCTCCAGCTGCACTCACACTGCACTGCACATTTGATGATTTCCCACAAAAAAATGTGCAAAATGTATTTATAACAAAATAGTATTGTTTGGTATGAACTTTTATGTCAGTACAATTCATTATTATTTAATAAGAAATAACATATTTTATTTAAAAAATAATAGTTTTTTATTGCATTTAAAGATTGAAAATAAAAAAATATACGAATATAAAATATATAAAAATTTAAAAGCACACTCTTGCTCTAAATTTTTCAGACTTTAAATTAGTTATTAGAAAATATAATATTATGTATTATTGTACTGAATAACTCATAGTAAATACTACGGGGCCGTAACTACAGGATTTATTCCACGAAATAAATGGGATTGTTGGAATCATGCCATAATATTGACAAATAAATTGGCTGACCTTGATACTACATCGGAATGTTGTGCTAAGAAATATGAATGCCTTAAATTGTACTGGAAATATTCATAAATAATTTAAAATGAGTTGTTTGGTATTATTAAGTGGATGAGGTTAATCGTTTCATATTTTTTTTGTAATATAGGCCTCATATAAATTAAATTTGAATGAGCGGTTAAAATATTCTTTACACCTAATAAAATACATATTTATAAATCTGCGTTTCCCAGTAAGTATGTCAGGAATTTGTAGTTATTAGCAATCCGTTTGCTTCGAAGAAACTTTAATGCTGAAATTTTTCCACACAAATTTTCCGCCCATACAAAACGGCCATTTTTAATCCATCCTTTCATAACAAGACCTAAAATTTTATATACCAAAATCCACTTATATGAAATTTGTGTTAAAATAATTAGTAACTTTTAGTCACTATACATCATACAATGGCCGATACCCAACACGCTGACCCTAAAAAAAGTTGAAAAAATTTTTCGCAACTCCGAAAAAGGTCGTGCTCCCGCGAATACAATGAAATGCTCTTTGCGGTACCAACGTGTACACATTATATATTATGACGAGGATTCTCCTAAAATTGTTGGCGCTTTGTTATAATTCTCTTAATTAAAGAGAGAAGATTATTGACCGCGTTTTACACCACACACGAGTATGTAGGTAGTTTAGGAAATAAAATTACTGAGGTTATAAAAAATATTTCAGGCCTTTCAACACAATGGAACACGCTTTGTTTGTATTTCAGAATGTTTTAATGAAGTGGCCTATTATAAAAGCATAATTACAATTCTATAGCTAAACCCGTATTTAATGGGCCATTTTTATTTCAAATGTACTGTACCGTCTATAATATGTAGCACTGGACTCAAAAGGCTGTTATTAAATGGTCCTAATAAGTCAAAAATTATACTATAGTTTCAAATAATCCAAAGCTCAAAAATAAAAAACTCTTTGAAGAGGTACAGCACTTCATAATTTCAGTTTATCAGCTCTTAGAGACTGTAATCTCTTACCTCCGAAAGAAAAGGTGGTTCTTATAAGTTTAATCGCTATGTTATTCTGTCTTTGGCACTGTAGCTCTTAAACGGATATACCGATTTAGAAGCGATTTTTTTTATTGAAAGCTGGGTTTTCAGCGGTAGTTCTTATATGTATATGTTTCATCCAAATCCATTTTAAACTTATAAGCTGTTTTATCAAAATCGGAAGGAATTTTAGCCACAAAATAGAAGATAATTATTATATCGTGTTTGATTTCGTTTCTATTCTAAATTCGAAAATGGTGGTAGAAAATGGAAAAATATTCTTTTTTATGTTATGGTACAGACGCCAGCACATAAAGCTACTACAATCTGTCAAATTTCTTTAATAGATTTTCAACCTTATCCCAATACTGGAAGATTAATTTTCGATTGGTAAAGTTGGACAGTTTCGGGTCGTTGCTTGACGTGCTGTACATGAGGAGTATACTATAAGTAATAGCGCATTAAACTCTACAACCAGATTAAAATACAAATCCATTACGAGTATAAGCCGGTGGCGAGTCGTCATTACGCCAAGTAACAAAGGTCGGTGTATATCTGCCGACTAGGCCGGTATCACGTTATCAAGTGCATTGTATTGGCCTAGTTCGATGCTCCCACAATCCGCACATACTGAGTGCATGGTGTAACTGCATTCGAAATTTTGAATGTCTAGATTCTGCCGACGTGCATTCCATTTTAATAGAGTGCTCGGTTCTAATGTACGTACGTATTACAGCTACGTTTTAACAGATATATGTAGGTTCAGACGCCAGCACATCAAGCTACCCGAAAGTGAAAAACGTTCCCAAACCAGTTTAAACCATATAAGCATATCGTCAGCGATAAAGTTGAAAATCTATTAAGGACTTTTGACAGATTGTAGTAGCTTGATGTGCTGGCGTCTGTACATGAAATCGTTTTGTGTCGTTAGAAAATACTCAATTAATTCTTGTACTACAAAAAATGGCCAAGCATCTAAGAGTTTGTAGAATTTTTTCTTAAAGATTACAACAGAAGAACAGAACATTAGGTATATAGTTTACTTTCCCTAATCATGATTTTATGTGAATTAATTAACTATTTAAAATCATTCTTATATATATATGACGTCTCAAAGTATAAAGTGACTTGAGTCTCAAAATAAGACACTATTATGGTAACTCACGTGTATAAGTAGCAGTCAGTACCTAACTGATTGATCGCTGAAACTGAAAACAAGCCGCCGAAGCCCTGGTTCTACGTTTGAATCAACATTACGTCGTAGCATCCACTCGCCAATCATCACAAACTATAAACATTGTTCTGCTATCTAGAACAGGCGTCAAGAAGTCGGACATTCAGTAAAATTCATCTAATTCCGGGCTTCGGAGTTCAAAAAACCGGAACAATACATCGATGCCCTCGATCGTTTAAAACTCGGACTACTAAAATAGGTGTGCAGTGCCGCCCGGTCGCTGTACGGTGATCAAGCGTCGAATGGCTCCCAGTTACAGTGACAATACATCGAGATGAACCAAATTGTTCAGCCTGTGCAAAAGCCGAATAACCTTGGACATAAAGATTCAGTTTTTTTTTTCTATTTTTTTGCTTTTGCTGCCAGCTATACCACTACGAATGTAAATTAGGTGATGTATTTCAGAAATGGAACTGTATATCACATATTATGACGTCATACTTTGGTAGTTAGCTTTCGTAAAATAAATTGTTAGTATTGTTATACAAATAATGAGGTTTACCGGAAAGCCAGTTTAACTTTGACTATTTATCGAGCTAATGAAGCCAATGGAGCAGGTCACAGTAATTGGCCGTTATTAAATGTTATTTCCTCATTGTATCGAAAAGTTATCAGTTAAACGAGCATCGGTGATCGAAAATCGTGATTATGGCAACAGTTTTTCAGCCTGAAATTATAAATTACCATGCAGTCGTTGCTATCAAATAATCGCAAAGCTCGTAATATACTTAGATCCTTAGTATAGTTTCTAGATTTCAAACTTTGTTACTGAAGATAACTAAGTCTAGAATACCAGCTTTGATATTCTTAGAAAGAAACAGTAGCAGAGTAGAACTCTTGAAGCCATCTTTAATGCTCTTTCATTAAGAAAATAACGTTGTGTAAAACAATACAATATGCTATATTTAGCTTGTGGCTGTGGTCGAATATAATGTGCTTATTTGATTGCTGACTTATTTATTTACTTGAAGGTATTATGCGCTTATTTACTTGATGACTTATGTATTTACTTATTTACTTGAAGGGCGTTTTACGGGCTATCTTTTGTTTTGACGTTCTAAAAGTGCTGATTTATTAGCCTAATTTGAATAAATGAATTTGGGTTTGCTTATCGCTTGACACAATTTATCCTTTTGTGGGTATAACTAAACAGATCTTTCTGCTTATAATTTTATATGATTCAGTGAACATTTTAAAGGAATAAAAAAATATAATCGATTAAGTCACTTCAGAATACGCTTCCAGATTTTTTCTTCACTGAACGAGCTTTATAAATAATAAAATATGCACTTCTGCAATACAGTCACAGGTGCGTTTATTCCCGTTTTCTCTTATCTCAGGTAAAATTCTGCAAACGTTTCGTCCTCCCGTGAGATCTGCAGTTGACTTCCAAAGCCGATAAAATAATGTAAAACAGTTGTGTGCTAGCTGCGGAAATACTGCATCAGAAGCGGTAGGCTATGCAAATGACAGGATCACGTATTCTAGACATAAGAGGCAGATAAGCACAGTATATGGAAGTGCGGGCATCTATTTTCACGGACACGATTTACGATAACGAGAGCTGCACTAGACTTCATGTCTAATTTTTTATACATTTTGTGTCCTAAGTTCCCAATTATATGTATGACCTTTTTTCTTGGGATGACATCAAATGATCCCTCCTCATCAATCATTCAATCATCTCGAGGTTGCAGCTGGAGTGAGTGTCAGACTTTTAGTGACTAAAACCCACTATGTTCCTTCTAGAGGTCTTTGTGTGCTAGGGCCACGGTAACTCTTGCGAACAACCCGCAGCCCGGCAAGACAATAGAATCGTATGAATAAAATTTATTAAAAGCAAAGTGTGAATAAAGCGGTTCATATTTTTTTGAGAAGTGCGTGAAGAAACATAATAGGGCACACAATCGAATTAAGAACATCTCTCTTATGTGGAAATTCGTTAAAAATAATTGATTCTACATACTATAAGAGTGCAGGCAGTATCTCTATGGCAATTAATTTAAGTACCTGATAGGACCATGCTTCTGATTGGTTAATTTACTTAACGATCTAAAATACAATGAGCCGGGTACTTTCATATTAAATTAACACATGATATTTCAGTACTGTCATTACTCATTAAATTATGTATTATTGTAGTTTACATAACTGTTTAATTGGAATCCGTAATTTGTTATTTAAAAGACTAATGAGTACATTCATGCACGAAGTGTTATCGTACACAAGAAGACTGTGATACACTTTTAGGAATGAGAACAATCAAGTTTCAACCTTCAGTGTCTTCAAATAAGTTTGTGTTTTAAATTGTAAGTGGATCTTAGTTTATTTCTTTAATAATCTTTATTATATATTATCATATTTTGGGAAAATAAAATTTTTTTCCTGTCTACGTCCTACGTGACTTTCTGTAAAGCCTTGATAATAGTCAACATTACTTTCAAAAAAATTGTTCGGCCCCATGTTCGCCATTTAAAAATCCGGGACCCTATTCTATAATCATACAAAATAACCTCATAATAATAATCACACATCCACCAATACCTGTATAGAAAATACAACTCACTAATATTTTCTTCCTACTCTTGGTAAATATTATCTCGGTTGAATAAATATTGTATTATCATTGATCAGCGGACTATGTTCAACAGGCAACCGCCGCCGTTAATCCCTCATTAACTATTATTGCAGTATTAATTAGCAACGGTATACTATGTACTACAACATTTAAATCCCCCGTGTAAAGCGCACGGTATCCATGTTTATTTGTATCAAAATTTTATACAGAACATTCAAAATTATTTTTTATTGTACTCTTCTATAAATTATTTATATTTATATAAAAAAACAGCATTCAAATTTGGAATAAGGTAATTCCATTTATAAAAAAAATACGTGCTAATAAAATGTACCAGAAACAAAAGGTGCACGAATAAAGAGGCTATAGGAAATGTATTCTATCTAGTAAAGTGTGAACAGGAAGCTTTAGATAGCACCGCATGTTCTAATGTTAACCGTGTGTATGTCCGTTCGTTTACTTGTTGTTGTAAGGTTAGATTGTTGTTCAGATTGCGCTGATTGTGTTTAGGTTGTTGTGGAAATATGAGCCGGTTTCTTTTCATTTAGCTGTCTGAGGGTTTTGTATATTAATTTTGAAGATAAAAAATAAACACTATGAAACAGTCAATATGTGTATAAAGCTATGATCCCTTTAAAATATCATAGAAAGTATTATAGAAAAATAAATAACGCTTAATTTTCAATAAAACCAATCTTGTGAAACCTTGTAAAATGTCTGCATTTTATTGATTTATATCATATTAAACAATTACATACAAAAAATGCTCGATCGATCTCCTGTAAAGATCCCCAAAAAATCTTGTGATGGATGTCGTTTGCTTGAATGCGCCTATCTCAGGGTCTACTACAGGACTGATTTGAAAAATTCTTTAAGTGTTAGATAGCCCCTTTATTGAAGAAGTTTTTATCCGACTGCGCGGAATACTTCTCACGGGGCGCGGGAGAAACAACTGGCGGAATAAAATATCAAATAATTCAAGCCACAGCAAAACTTGGCTGATCTTTTAAAGAGAGAAGAGTAGGCTATATTTTACTGGACGTATACTTAAGGGTCCTCATTACTGGTAGCTCTTGCGTCCTAACTGTCCAGTCTTAGAGTTGGTCTGCCGACGAGTGCAGTTTGCTTGTTAACTTCAAAAGCGCAGTCCTTTTGCATATAGTGAGGAAGTCCCTCTGCCGGCATTTTATAAAACTACGTTATTAGGTTGTTTTATTTTAGCATGTTATGTTTATTTACTGAGTTTTTACAACATAAATAATTCAGCGTATATTTAAAATGTATTCTTAAAATGAAATCGCCCGCATTCCTGCTCAGAGTTATAACATTATCTTCACTATTTATGTATAACTGTTCTATTTATATATTTAAGCATCATTACCTACACGGCCAATATTCGGCCTTTATAACATGAAAAGCACACAAGTTTTGACAACTTCGCTCCCGATTTTTACGAAGACTGTAATGAAAAAGTTCTACGTCTGGGTCAGGGACGCGAATCCCTACTATGTTATGATTGCCAAACTTCAAACAACTATATATAAACTATGCAACAAACGATGCTGAATTATACATATTTGAAGTTAGTTTCAGCTGGAAGCCTCGTATATTAATCATATTGAGTTGAAATCGCTATGGAGCATAAAGTTTTGACAGATCGCTATGCCAGACTCGCTCACTATCCAATACTGCCATTTAGAATGGTTACCACATTTCAACACACAAAACCAATATAAATTTCAGTTGACAAAGTATCAGTTAATGACTTCATATTTTAGTGTTACCTGTAATGTTTTAATTTACAGCACTGCAAAATAGAACAGGTAGATTGTTTCCTGTATTAATATTAATAAATAACTGAAAACATTGTTGCTTTATTTACTACAACAATGTTGAAACAAATTTATAAAGCCGGTCGAATAGTTTGGTTCAGTAATCTATGACACACCGCCATCCATGCTGACCATGCTCATGAAAATCAACGGACAGGTATAACCAATAGTTATACCGATACCGATAATCATGACATTTTAATCTTTGAATTAAACGAAAACTTAACAAGAATTACATATTTTTCAAGCTTACGAAACTATTGAGATATGTAAAAGTTTAAGGCTAGCAATGACACTTCCGAACAACCTAGTGACCCAATTCTCATAGCCAAAGTGCAAAATTATACGGTCGAATAATCCGGTGACGGCAGATCGCGATCTCTGGAGTTCGTAAACCGAAACATGGGAAGTGAGATAAGACGGTACCGTTAAGGCATGCGACACGGACACGGCACGACGAGACGTTAGGGGAATAGAGGAAGAGAATATCGCTCTGAATTGACGGTACCGATAACGTCTGCTTTGGTTAGCGAATAATAGGTAACTCTATTGTTGTATTTCAGATTGATAACGAGTAATTCTGAGAAAATGTATTGTAGTTTCTATTCCATTAGGTATTAGGCAGTCAGTCTTATCGTGAATTTATATAGCTTTACACAAATTGGTGTACGATAATTTCATATATTTTCATTCTAGGTGAAGGTTCTTTTTGCCATTCATAGCGTAATAAAAATATAAGAAATACCCTCGACTTTACTAGTTAAACTCCGAATTGGGAAGAAATATCTAAAAGATTCGATGTTATTGTGAAAAATTACTTCCTTAACAGCTTCTGTCTAACCTTCCCAACCCCAGCAAAGTTGTTTACTTGGCGTTCCATCAGGAACCCCATAAAATCCATTCTATCATTGAGTTTCATCTCGGTAGTGAACAGATAGAAATTCGCCATGTCACGTAAATTGAAGGTCTCTGCTCCCCATGATGTATTGGTAACATTGAAATAAAATCTTATCGCTAGTTTGTTGTATAAGATACCCATCTTCTTTATAGTTTTGTAAGATGATTCTAAATCGAGCATGGGTTCGTTATACTTATGCGTTTGTATTGATTATATATTATTATTGTTTGAAAACTGTTGATCTAATTAACAAACACACGACAAAATGTTTTATAGAATTAGGCTTGTTCTGAAAGCCTGACGTAGAAATGAACTTTGGCGAAAGAAAATTTTATATTTACCTGACCACATATAAAATACTACTGTTAAGCTATCCTAGAACTAAAACAAAGCCCGAATTTAAATTTAGTACAAAGAATTAATTACACTTTAACAAAAAGCATTGAAGCAAAATATTTTACAAGGTGCTTAAACGTTTTTATCAACGAAGGTGCATAATAATGAGGTGCGCCATTAATAAATGAAGTGCACTGTTTAATTTTATCTCCCGCTTACAGTCACCAGTTTAATTAAACCCTCAGGATTAAAAGGTATTAAGTACAAGGATACATTTATAGTATAAAACATTTTTTCGATTTACTATACTTATATAAGAGAAGTAATAAAAAAAATTGGTAACAATGCGTGGTCCATGTATTGACAGCAGTTTTCTTTTTAATAGTCCTATTAAAATTTTCGCTATTAAAATCTTTTTGAAATCATAAAGAGCTGAAATCAAATACGTATTGCACTTAAAAATTGCATTTAAAAAGATTTCCAGTTCCTAGTTTTTGTGTTTCCCACGAAAGAGAACAAGAAACAAAACAATATTTTGTTTATATCGCTGAATTTTTTAATTGCATCATTATTTATAACAACTACCATTACCTAGAGCAACCGCAACTATATAAGTAGATATTTTATAACAACTGAATAAGTATTTTTGCTTCTGCAATCCCTTATTATCCCTCCCAGAAAACACAAAACAATGTGACTCGATTGAATAAGTTTTGTTGAGTAATTTTAGTTTTTCGTAATAAGAAAAGTTTTTAAATGAAAGCCGTAGTCTTGCCCACTCGTCATTCGTTAAAAAACAAACTTAAAAAATGACTTAAGCTTTATTTTAAGTTATTTAATATTGAACCCGAGATAGCCTTTCAAGTATTTTATCGGTATTAAGTTTCTTTCAAAATAAATGCACTGAAGAGAATAATTATTAGTCGAAGCATTGCAACGGTTTGTGGGGCTAACTTACAAGATTACTTAACTTTGAGAAATAAAGATAAATATAAAATTCGCATCTGAATTTTATTCTGTATCTCATCACCATCAGGTGCTAAAGTTATGTAAAAATAAAAATTGCATAACCCATATTCTTTGCATGCATAAATTTTTACAGCCGATAAAAAATTAAGTCGACCAAATATAAATCAATCGTAATATTTATTGAAAGGGAGAAAGTCTGACGTGAACCAGCAGATAATTACTTTTCTTTTCCTTCCCGTTTAGCTATGTCCCAAGTTTTTATCAAGCGAAAAGGTCGTCCTTTTGTTATAAAAACTTGGGACCAGCTATTATGACGGCAGAATGCTCCCTCGGTGAATAAACAACACTTCTCTATGATTTATTATGGCATTTTTTTTCTAAACAATTCGTAGTGCGAGTATTTGGCAAGTTTTATATATGTATGTTTTTTGTTGGTTTTCATTTACATGATTGTCTAAAAAATTGTATGTGAATAAGGTTTACAATCTTCGTCTTTTTCTTTGCCATAAGTTATGAAATACAACCAAAATTATGATTGGGGTTTGTTGGGGCTCACTCTTGCCTGGGGTTGTACGAAGGAGTAAGTCATTCAGAAGTTTTAATCCATAAAACTTTGATACCTCCTTTGAATCTCATATAACGAGAGGAACCAAAAAATATTTAGGTATTACCTTTTATCTTCCACATATGAAAAATTAAAAAGCTCGCAGCTAAATAACAGCCGCACGGGTTTATCGATCATAAGGGTAAACCATTCTGTCGTGAGTTTCTCCATGTTTTGGAAGGCACGCTAAATTGGTGGATCCCAGCTGTTATTTTAACATTTTGGGCAGATTTTACGGGTAGGCAGAAGGCAAAACTTCTGACACGTTTGTGGAGCTTACATTTTAATATGGTGTTGTATATTCACTGGTTCCCAGCATCCTGTTAGACTGCAAGCCGACTTCAACACAGAAAAAGGCTACACAGATGATGCAAAAATTAAAAAAGTGCAAATAATTTCAGCCCTACTTTAACTCCAGCGAAAAATATGGCATACTTATTTCCTAGCAGAGACAATGCTGGGGCACATTTAAGACGCGTCGTAAAATCCGCGCTAAGGGGTTGTGGTGGGTTTGCTAACTACTACTAAATGCGACGTACGTATTTACCCTTCATCTGCTTTTCACTTAACATTTCTATTTCTATTTCGCTCCGTCGCAGTTTTTTATCACGTTATTGAAAATTTACATCTAGCATTAATTTTATGTTGGAGGATATTTTATAATTGTTGAACGGGTTCTTGTTTAGTATATTGGGTCCTTATGTGCTTATAAATGAGACATGTTTAATCCTATCTATAAGTTATTTGACCTCATTAGACTAGTACAGATGCTAGCAGGTCAACCTATCCGAATTTGTGAAATTTTACCAATCGAATATTAAACTTTCGCCATTGTGATAAGGTTGAAATTTTAATGATGTGCTCGCGTATGTACAAGCTAAAAATTCTGGTATGTTTAACAGTTATAAAGGTATATACATCAGGTTATTTGTCTTACCATGTATTGCAAAGTATTTATAGGAAGGTTACCTCTTTAAACTAACCTTGTAGTAACTAAAACAAAGCTACATGATACTGCAAATTCAAACATTGTGCATTTCAACCTTCGTGCTTCATAACCACTTAACAATATATTAGCGTTCCACGATCGGATTGTTCCGTAATAATCGCTCGAGTGCTGCACATGCGCGCCAATTGCCGTGATAACACCGCATCTAACACTCGAGCTTATCAATACATTTACGTTTTGACGTTACTAAACCTGGGAGTAGGATAATATATGTTCTCACATAGAACAAAAACGCAATGTTGGTGTTTTGTATGAAAAACGATGTGTAGACTCATTTCATACCCTCTATCCGAATATATTGGTACTGTGAACTGGTCCTGTTATTTACAAACTATGCGTACATTTCTTAATTCTTCATCAGTCTCACTTTTGGTTCTAGGCCTCTTCTCATTCATGGAATTAGCGCAATTTTTGTCTAGGTTACCTTAAGACGTTGTCTTTCACCTTGTAAGTCTCTGGTGCCCAGGATAGACCTATAAAGCACATATAAACTTCATTAGTAACACCCGTACTTGAGAGAATGTTGCTTTGATCACTAACCCACCACGACTTACGACGAAATAACTTAAAAAAGAAAATTATAAATATCAACAGCCTAAAAATAAAACACTGCCATAATAAAGATCTGAAAGCAATATCAAAAGCAGACAAAAATAAATAAAAATATTATTAAATATTTATAAAGAAACTCAAAAAGTTTTTAATCACTACCGTTTCCTGAAGACTGTGTAAAACAAAATTCTTTGAAGTGTCTGTCTGTACATCCCGTTTATAATACCACCATCAGAATATGATGACTTGTAGCGAGTACTGGCACTTGAATGATAGAATGTTTACTTATCACAACTCAGCGGGAATATGTGCTTATTTTTCTTCGAGTAAATAGTGACGAAGCCGCGAATAAACATAGATCAATGTATTATTGTTTGTTTGTATAGAATTTGCCTGACATTTTGACGTCCCATACACATTTCCGATTCTCACATTCCGTGGTGCCAGATCAAGGGCGCTATGGTAAGCAAACAAATCGAACACTGGCTTGGCAATAGTTATCTGTTAAGATCATGACACAATTTCAAGCATCGATTGCGATGTAATGTTATAAGTACAATTAGTATAGCGATAGTGTTTTCTTTGTTGTAGATTTATTAAAATCTTAATATATAAACTACGTGTCACATTATTTGTGCACGATGGATTTTTGAACTACTTAACCGATTTTAATAAAATTTTCACACCGTATGCATCATCAGTATCATCCTCCTGCCCTTATCCCAAGTTTTATTTTTCACACCGTGTGCAGATTGATCCAAATTGAAAGATGCGATAGCTTGCTTGGAGAACATCAGAATGTATAAGTACAATATTATTTAATTGTAAATTATTTGTCTAATGTTATAGTAACATTATACTTTGCCACGGAAAGAAATGTATGGCCGGGTCTGCAAGTGAATTATAAATATTAAATCAATTTAAAAAGCAGCCCCTTTTTATACTTATAATTGTAGTGGTACCTTGCTTAATATACGATGAGCTTCTATAAAAAAATTCGTTGAAACGCAACCCTCATTTTCCGAACAAATGTGTGACAGAAATATCCATATCCACACAGTACGTAGTACTTTTTCGTTACTCACATAAAACATAGGTGGAACACAACAGGCCTTTGTGATACCAGTTTGAGTGACGCGACTTTGCAACGATCCTATGTAGATCTGGCTTTAATATTTCATTCGACTCTTTGATATCTGTGCTAGGCTTCAATCCAGCTAGACGTAATGAGAGCGACTTTTATAAACAACGACTTTTAAAAGGTTGAATTACATTGGCAATGGTGACAGAAATACCTACGAAATACATAAGCTGTAACAAAATGAAGTGTCTTACTGTACCGGTTTATGAGATACAGACATGGTGACAGACGGATGAACGAACAGCGGAGTTTTAGTAGTCGGTTTTAGGCCCTTTTACCCTTTGGATATGGAACCCGAAATGTAATTGATTGTTGAGTTCAACAAGCGATTTTGAAATATTCAATTGTTTACTCGACATTTTTGCTCACACCACATGTTTCCGGCCGCGGTGCAATCCGAGGTCGGACTTCCATTTGGCTGCTCTTCAAAATTCAGCGGTCGATGACACATCTAGTTAATGCGCTATCATCCTTATGCCATTGTAAAAGGGACTATAATAGCTTGTTGATTTAAAACCAGTATAATGTCTCAGATCATTGACATGTGGATTTGAGTTCTAGTGATATCGAGTGGAACCATATGATATCTCTTCTGGTCTTTACTCTTGTTTAATTACGCAATTTTAAGGCAATACATTGAAGTGCTCATAAATTCAGATTCAACTTTTCAACGACTTACGTATTGTAAGTTTAGTTTTCACGGTTCTATTACCAAGTATACATGTTACAATAGTGTGTACATAAAATATCTGCACCATCTATGTATATGCTCTGTTTGAATAGCCCGTGCTATTCAACTTGAAACCATCCATGCTATGGGTTGATGGTAAGTGCAAGATGACGTCAGCATTACCGTGCAATGTTTAAAAAAGTCTTTCCACGCTCACACTTGACGGTTTTCCGTCATTAATTTTATACAGCGACCACCCCTTCCTGCCCATTTTATTACGTTGGCAACCGACAGTTCCTACAAAATTGCAGTTCAAGGAGAAGCTAAGAATTTTTTATTCATTCTTTTATGCTTCAAAAGTATGACTGGCTACTTTTCTAAAAATGAACGGACAAGCAGAAATTAATTGTATTCATAAGTCAGAAATATAAACCATTATTACACGATAAGAAACCGTTTAAATTAAACTTAGTACATAATTAGGTTTTCATTCATAATGTAACTTTGAATCCATGACTGAGCAAAGGTGAACTCAAATTATACTCAAACTGAGTCTTTTGTTTAGAAGGGAAATCTTGAGAAAACTTGGACTTTTAAGGTCTGAAATCGCCATACAGCTTTCAACAAGCATGGTGATTAACGCATATCCCTTCTTTGTATCACAAGAGGCCGTAGCCTTGCAGTGGAACATTAAAAAGGATCACTATGAAGATGATTCGTGTATCATCATCGGTCGTCTGGAAAACCTTCCGTAGTCAAAAATAAATGAAACTTGTTTCCTGAGATAAAAATAATTTAGTTTAAAGAATCAAATCTTTAACATCTAGTATTATTAATACGACACATTCAGATGAAAGGTCCCTTTGTACAGAAAAGGTATCTTTTATTAGAACTTATCTCCAATCTCACAGAATATAAAATTAATCGTAGTCTATTGAATGTTTCCAAGCCATATAGAATTTCATTTTGTCCTGAAAGAGAGAATGGATTCGCCATCGATCATAATTATCGGATACAGGATGTGGCAGCCTGTGGAAGGATAATAATCTGAATCAATCTAGGTGCTGCGACTATGATTGATTCATTGAATCAATCAAAATCAAGGCCAAATCATTTCAACTGTAACTATGGACATAAGTACACCATTCCATCTCCAATATTACCGGTTTTGTCAACACACAATCTCTAAATATGATTTAATAATGTAGGAGGGGGATCCTTATCATTCACAATTCAAAAACGGCATTTTTATCATCAAGAATTTAATTACACGTATGTACGTACATACGTCAGAAACCATAGAAGACTTTTTTCTTCAAAAAATATTCTAGATCGCATATAACCAATCAAACGACTAGACGCCAGTTCAATGCCCTAGCGTCGATCAAATGCCGTTGAACAATTAAAGATACGGCCAGCTTAGTCTGCAGCAAAAATAACATCCGATATCGAGACAGTATCCAGACCAAGCTCCATAGCAACCGATTGTCAAACTTCTATATCGTTAAAAAATAAGAAATGGAAAGTCTACCGTCGTTATTACCCTAATTTGTTCATCAAGAACAGTTGAAAAATTAGTAGTAATATTCATTAATTTGTCGTCCAATAAATTTGTTTGTTCAAGTTCGTTTAGTACATTTGGATATTTCGTTTTCAATATAAAACCCTGTGAATAATAGAGTTTCTGTCTAATTGGCGATATCTATTGCGGTTCTCGGTCGGAACAGATTTATCTCAATTTGCAAGCTCTGCGTGTTTTATTTATAAGAGTAAAACTTAGTGATTCATCGCGGTAACTTTTAACTGGATACCTTCGCAGTTGGACGACTTTGTATTTAGGTTTATGATGCGGTGTAATGAGCGATTTACTTTGTTTTCTTCTTCATTAAGTGGAATAATTATTAATAATGTAAACATTAAAATTTAGGTTTGAAATGAGAACCTCAGAAGTTTTTGTTATTTTATGCCAATGTCAGCTCGCATATTTACTGATTATTTATTTTCATTTAGGTCAAGCAGTAATGTGTACCTATTAATACAAGTTGTATTGTATCATTCCAAAATTGTACCCCAGGCTTGTGTTATATTGCCACGATTGATCTTTCCAGTGAATAATCCAAATTGATATTGCTTTCTAAGCAATTAATAGAATTAATTAATACTGTTTGAACTATTCTATGTTTGATACAGTTACCCTTCTATATTAGAGCTTTATTACGGTAATAGAGAGTCAAATGAACCTTTGTTATTGATATGTGAATTTGGAGGATTTACAGTAGGTATGCAATAGGGAATAATCACCTCATACACATTTCTAAAGGTTTAGATATTATCGTAAAGTCGTTTATATATAAAACAACTATGACCTCATTTAAAATGTTCTCCGAAATTCCCTAAAACTTACAAAATGATGAAGAATAAAATAGACAATCCAAAAACCAGTCTTGACCTTTTCATTGTAGAAAAAATGTTTATCTCGACCGACCGTTAGCATGATTCATGGCTACCCCGGTACACGGCGAGCTTTCGTCGAAACAAAATATGCACTCGATAAATCAAGTATCATAACAATCGAAGCAGGCCAAGTAAATTATGAACGAAAAATCTTCGTAACCTTGAACGAACATATGCCGAGCGAACCAGTGTTTACATTTAGGGACTAACCAGAAATGAAAATGTACTACGTAACGATTTAAATTTATACACTTTGAAATTATGGAGTGGGTTTAGTAACCTGAGAATCTTTAGAAGACTGTAAGGCGATGACACATCATTTTTAGAAACTCTCACAATATATGTAGATATCTTTAAGAGAAAAACTAATATAAGAAAAAAAAATGTTATCAACGCAAAGCAACTTACCATTACAACAAGAACGCTTTGCATTCAGCTTATTCGGATAACACAGCATCTGAATCTAACAGCACAAACCTAACCTGAGCTCAGTCCACAAGCACTTAATCAAAATCGATTACACAAACAGCACAGTTGGACAGAATCTCATCGAGTGCGTGGTGTACAATCACAAACAAAATGTCGCTGTACAGGCACGACCAGCTCTATTAGTTCGCATGAAACGTCGGCACGCTGCCAAATGCTAAGGCTTGGAACTTAATTACCATTCGCTTTGCTTTACTGGGCTTGCACCAGTGTTTTGTTTTTAAATGCAGTTCTTTCATCGTTAGTTTTGTTTTAATGAGTGCTGTGGTCTTTGACAACACTTAAACGTTAGCAGAATTTCCTTTTAAGAGATTTTACGTATTTCAATGCTTATTCTGTGTGTGTGTGAGTGATAGAAAAAGGAACAGTTCGATCGAAACAATTTATGTTCCCCGTCTAATGCTTTTTCAGAGGTCATCGATCATTTCAAATGCAGTATTGAAACCATACGGATGCTAATGGCTTAGAATAGCATTTGCTTTACAATTGTTAATGTACAGAAATTGTTCTGTCATTCAATTTATCAGAATTTCCTTTTGGTATAAAAATAAACTTACTGTCACTGATTTAGAGGATTTTCTGTTAAAATATGACTTTGTTGATACTATTACAAATCGCTCACAATTTTTCAATAAAGTCTTAAAAATACCCGTCTGCAGGAATGATTGACAACATAGATATTTCTCATTCAAATTATAAAAAATAGATCACTAGCTCAATGTTATTGTTATAGTCTAAATCCCCACATGTTCTTGAAACAGGCAATGAATCAATCGGGACACATCTTTCGGCCTAGAATAATCTAATAGTAAGAAGCCAAATCTTTTTCAAACAATATTCCACACTTTAATAGCAACTAAAATCATAAAAGTCAACGTGATATAAAGCAAATATATGAACAAAATCTTTCCTTAGTGACTCACGTTTCATGGTGTTGTGTAATAGGTGCGGAAATGTTAATCTTCGCGAAGACAAAGAATTTAAAAATTAATTAGGCTGATCATGATATGAAGTCAAACAATATGTCATTGATATCAGTATCGACAGATATTCGCTTGTCGTTATGGAAACCGACTGAATGTATGTTATAGATTACAAAAGCCTGCAGTTGAATATTTATTTATTCCATCCTCTTTATTGAAAGCTTACATTATTGATTTTTTATAATATTATGGCTGCGTTTGTCATCTGTATCCACCTACAGTGTTATCTTGTGTACGATTGCTATGATCAGAGCAACATCTTGATCCAATCACGTCGTATTATTAGCTGAATCAGATCTTTCAATAGCATTTCGTTTCCCCTTAATTCTATTTTTGAGTTCCCTTGAACGAACTACTTCATTGATACAACGTGCTGAATTTACTTTAATTATACACATCGGAATGCACTGAGCGAATACGTGATCAGAATTTCCATCCTGTTAAAGCTGGAATGCGCATAACGTTCCGTAATATCTTGGGCATCAAATTTAATGTTTTAGTTAGCGCCAAATAGCCCTATAATGGATATGTGCCGAGAAAAATCGGCAATAGTGTTTTCTGTAATGGTAAATACCGCCCACAAAAGGCGTGCTCGACCGCAGGCGCTGCCCGTTCGATCGGTCCTCTCACGGCGCGGAGTAAACACCCGCTAACAATGCCCAGATGATGGACATCCAAAATAGAATGTAAAGTAAACAATTGGCAACAAAGCGCGTTGCGAAGTCGTCGGTGCGGTGAGATTAACCAACGCTGAACAAGCTTTTGATATCCTGTAACGTCATACCGTCATACGGGCTGCACGTGAGTATTGAATGGTTAATGCTGATAACGCCATTGTCGTGTTTAGCCGCATGTAGCGCTCTCTCAGCGTTTCGATGTGCACTCTACCGTTCAGCATTAAATCTCATAATGCATGAGAGATTTGTAATATTTTGCTTTGCATAAATTATGATGAAGAGGCATTTTTCGTTGCAACACTGTGAGCGAATATCGTTTAAGTGCGAGAGCAATGTTAGTATGTATGAGTTAGTTATGTTTATGATTCTACAAAGCATATTGCCGAGTTGTTATATACTGACGACGCAATACTTTACGTAGAAATTAACGTTTGGTAGGTATGATTTGAACACGCAATGTCTGTTCTGCGAAGTTTCGCTTCACGCACAGCGTGATGCAAGTCTAAACCATATTTTTCTATGTTTATGTTTCGTCCCTGGTATAAACTAATAGTATGATCAGAACTAAAATGGAAAGGAAACTTAGAATGTACATAAGTTATGGAAATAAGTGTCTGTAGTGGTAAACAATGGGCTTGCTGGAGCCGTCCATTACCTGGACACACATCCATTATGAGCTGTAAATTGGATGGCAGAGGTAATAGTGTCCACGCGTCATCGCCTCGCTTTGCTCTAGACGTAATATCCGAGAAGGATAGGAGAGAGTTACATTGTAATTTATTCAGAGAGTTATGATTAAAAGCAAATTTTATTCTTAACCGATGTATGTATATTTTTTATAACTACCGGCTCATAGTTATAGTGCCACTGATCAGTCGCAAGAGTTAATCGCTTGCCGACAATAACTCCTACTAATGTTTGAAATATGTAGGCGTAAACGTAATGTTTTCTTCATTCAAACGCGAATTTCGCCTTGAATTTTGATGAATGGCATTCGCATACTTTCCATAGGAACACGTAATAACAGACTGTAACCGTGACGACAGGTATTTTAGGTATTCGTCAGTATGCTTTACTTAAACGATTGTTGTATTTCGTTATTGTTATACGTTCGAGGATTATATATAGGATATTTATCAGGAGAAGCGATTGACCTCTCTTGAGATTGACTTTAGTAAGTAAAGAAGGCTAAGAGAGCCCCAGAGAGTAATAATTGGAGTCAATTAGTAAAGAATCTCTCTAAAGAAAATGTTGCAATATTTTAAACATAATATTCTCATTTACTGTGAAATGTTCAATTTGACATGATTAAACAAAATTTGGTTTTCGAACAAGGCAATCAATTCTTCTCTAGAGGTCGATCTACCATCGTCTGCTGATACGGGATCCAGCTGATTACCAGGGATCAAAGCAACTGCCCATAAAGCTGTTACGTGGTGGGTTGCGAGCTTCTCGATCGATCAACCATTCAATTAATCAACCCCACTACCAAAACAACTAATTTATTTAGAACCTCCTAGTCTAATTAGGCTACATACGAAGTTGTACCTATATATTTTTATCCCACCACATTGAAACATTGATTTGGCCGCGGCTCCACGCAACCAGCGCGGCTTTGATTGAGCTGTCACTCATTACGGCTTAGAGGGATGAACGGTAAATCGTAGCAACAAATACCGATGATGTAGATTGAATGCATTTCGATAACGTTTCAGTCTTTGGAATGATACTGAATATTTGCGTTTAGTCAGTAACATAGTTCTACGTCTTTACATAATTTTTTTTTTTAGATATTTCTATGATTTTTATTGAAGTGGCTATTGTGCATAAAAGGATATAAATTTCGATTTCACCTATTGAAAAAATGGTTCAATAAAATTTCAACACTGTATGCTAAATCATTTTCAATAAAAAATAGTAGGTATCAAACAGAAATAACCACCTTACTTCAGATTACTTAAAACCAGCACAGCCACACACGATCGCTATCGACAGCAGCGAGTTTACTAAACACAGTCTGAAATAGACGCAATTAAAGCGACGGGGCGACATCCAGCTAATCCAGCGCTAACGACCAGCTTTATGTACGAACGTGTATTTGCATACTGTACGCCTAATTGCACTTAATACAATTACGTCCTTTTTTTAAAGCGCTTTTGATCTGAGGTGCGGTAACTCAATATAGCGGTTTAATGATTCGGGTACACAGGCTGGCTCAGTTAATATAGGACATAAAAAATATTAATCAAGCCAGGTTACGCTTAGAGAGGCAACGGGTGCTCTATAAATAAACCTCGTTTACATACTTGTGGTGGAATTTCAATTCAAATTTCGATGGTTTTTGTAGTTTCATAGTTCGGTTTGGTTTAGAAGAAAGAGCATTCAGCAAACATTGGAAGGGTCCTATAGTGCCGAGGCCTGCCGGGCTGCGGGTTGTTCGCAACAGTTCCAGAAGGAACGTAGTGAGTTTGAGTCAGTAAGAATCTGACACTCCTTTCAGATGCTCCCATAGTGGAAGGGTCATTTGATAATTTCCCAAATAAACGGGAAAAAAGTAACTAGATAAAAACATACTTTGTTATTCAAATGAAAACGAACTACGATGTTCTTTCTGATATACAAGAAAAGAGGTCACTTTTCACAGGTCAATTTTCAAAGTTTTAATAGTGAATACCGAAAACGTATAAAGATAACGTGCCTTAGAAAGTAGCATTTAGATAATCGAAGGTATTGAAAAGCTCCGATTTGCCCCAATTTATGGTTCACTTGATAACAATCAATAGATTACGAGGTTTTATTAAAACTTTTATCTGGTTCCCCATCGCACCCAAATTGTGGAACAGAATAGCTTATTATAATAACAGACATTTACTTTGGCTAGACTTCGTAATATCTAGGCGTCTTTAGGCTTATTATATCATTTATCATGTGCGATTGTATGTGTTCTGTTTGGGAATGAATCTTATTTGAAGTGTCTTGGACTATCTCGCAGCTTTAGTAATTTCTGTATATTAGTCTAGACGTAGATAGAGAATAATGAAAAAGTATTTTTTCTAATAATATTAACCTTTGAAAGTCTACATATCTACTAAGTGTTATAAATATATTTTGTAGTTTTTTGGAACGCCCTAGTTTCTGGAATCACTGTAACGATAAAAAAAAATTGGGTTAGAAAGCCCACTTATCGGGCAAGGCTATAAAGTTATGCATGTATCCTGTTACACGGAGTAGTTGACGTGGTTCACCGATGGAACCGCTGGTATTCAACAAGTAAATACTAAGGTAAAACATTTCTCTAACTAAAAATATTATCGATTCAATCAATTCTGAAACAACATGCCTTCCATAAAACGATTTATCATGAAATCTTTACCATAACTATATTTTATTGAAATTGGTTTGTATATTGACAAATTGCGTCATAAGTGACGGGTTGCCCAACCCCTTGGGTTTCCAACGTCTATCAATTACTGTGACCCTTTGGCGAGATTTTGACGTGAAAGGAAAGATTCGAGGAATACGACCAATTCAGTCATAGAGCCGTTTGGAATAAATTGATTAGTTTCAATTACTTTGCCTTATAACTTGTTAATGTGATGAATTGATTTTATTTCTTTCTATTCTAGATCCTTTCCTAAACGTACATATGATTGTATAAATACATTTATATATGATGGCATCCAGGCCGATTGTCTGCTACGGCGGCCATTCTCTTTCATGGAGTTAGCCAGGAGGAGCCAGCTGCGCATGACATATTATAGTGCACACGCATTCGCGCAGATACAGGTCCCTCACTCTCATAGTCCGATGGGACGGCAATCCGACACGAGCGGAGAGAGATCAGGCGCAGGATCGACTCTAAGCGATTTCGGCCCGACCCGGGAATCGAACCCGAGACCCCGTGCACAGCAGTCGCGCCTTGCGGCTACTTTACAAACGGGACAGTCAACAGTCCCTTAACATATAATATTACTATTAGCTATTAGTAATATGTTCAAAAGTACGACGCCCTTGGCGTACATTACCATACTAATATAGATTTTAAATCGCATTGATTTACTACTTAGCTTACACTACGAAACAGATTGAGTTTGCGAGGAACCGTCTAACATACAGTTAATGTTGACGTATTTGCTTTGAAAATAAACCTCTCAGCAACTTTGTTACGTATAACGTTATTAACACGCGGCAAAATTATTGTTTATTTTATATGTTTCTGCGGAAATTAATATAGATCCACGAGCTGATTTCCAATACGGATTTACTCGGCGCGCGGCGTGTTGTAGCTACCAATGTGTTTATTATGCGAAAATAGTTTTATCAAAATGTGCATGTAAGCAGATAGTCATTCATTTATATTTGGAACACGTGCATCATTCACCTGAAGATTAATTAGGGAGCCGTCACACGGTACATATAATATTACATCAAATAAATTTTCTTGGACAACAACGAAGAAAATTACCTGTCCCGTCCTATGTTTGGCAATTTTGTCACACACTCGTATGTAGTCTCAGAAGGCCTTTATTTCTACCTGAATACATTGACCATGTCTTGCGTAGTAGTAAAGTGTATAAATTGTGATTGAGGTTCGCAATCGTCGAGTCTGGTAGAATCACTTAGCTAATGAAACAACTACTCGGGATACGTTCATCAGGTGAGCTCTCGCTGTAATAAGTCATGTTCATTTAGAAACCAAGTGGTTGAAGAAAAACATGTTTCATTCCATTGCTCCTGATTCATTTGAAATGATTCAATCTGGGAACTGAAAGATCAATGATAAGTTCTTTTTTGGATATAACACTGATGCCTACTTTGCTGCATTTCTTTAGTCTGTAAGAGAACCTAAATATAGTTTCGGAAAATATTATCGATTGCGCTCTTACGTAGTATGCCTAAACCGAACTGACTGATTGAAAAGGTAGAGGAAACGTCCCAAATTCCAATTCATATTGTGAAAAGTAAAAATAAATCGGATATATTAAACAATGACAAACCACGCGCTTTATAAACAACTATCTGATCATAGGAAATAATAATGTTTTTAATTTTTTGTGAAAGTGATGTCCAATAATTAATTTTAAACAACACAAAAAATAATTTGTCATTAAATATACATTTTCCTTGTACTTTATTTACCTTTTAAGATCTACGTTACGTACCTACGTATAATTCCGTTCTACTTACTAGAGAACCCTTTCACAATTTCTTGAACTTTGTGACAATTTGTTGTATAAAGCCATCTGTCTCCCTTTGTACGTGAGTGTTGAATTATTATTACTTGACGTAACAATAAATTAGTTAATTAAAACGTCCCCCCAAAAGGGGTGCTTTCACTCACCTGAATACAATACGGGGTAATGAAGAAAAATTGCAATTAAGGTGTTACTTCAATGACTTAATTTTGTTAGACTTTTCAGCGTTTGTAATTTCGTCCCTTGTCTTCGGTCTATAGTAAAACGTTGCCAGGTGAAGAGAAAAAACGCCGTCTTTCCTCAATGGTACATTTATTTGGAAAGATAATTATACATAATAAAACTAATATACATAGAATATTAAAACCGAGCAGAAAGTAAAAAATAAACTTTTTGATGACAAAGATTTTATAATATTGTCTACTTATTTCCCAATACTAGTTAATCGTACAGACATCAAGCTACTATCGGTCAAATTTCCTAAATAGACTTTCAACTCTATCGCTGAAGCATATGGTTTAAAATTGATTGAGAGAATTTGTCAGTTTCTGGTTGCGTGAAGTGCTGGCGTCTGTATATTAAATAATTCATAATCACAATGCCTTTAATACATTCATAGTATAAATTTACAACAGCGTCTTAACTTAATTGTGCAGCAACTAATCTTAATTCCTGAATCATTATTAATAGCCTTGTAGTCGGGCAATCACATATGTACAACTAGAGAGTACACTGCCTGGCCGAAATGCCAACCCAGTGAAGTCATCGATCAAAATCGTGTCTATTTCAGCTAATGCCACTGTCACATCGCTAATGAGACATTCCTTGATGACACAATCATTACTGTACCAGTTGTGTAATGTTTAATTAGGCTTTCTTTACATATAGCTGCTTCTATCAAAAATATTATGACGTATTACGTGCCGACAGCAAAATACATGTACATACATATTATAATTAAAAATTGAAAAATTGCTTTTTTGTGCGAGTTAAAAGTTATGGGACAGACGTCAGCAGATCAACCTACCCGAATCTGTAATATTTTACCCAAGTCAGTCAACTATTATTTGTAAAACATAGGTACAAAAATATAGGTAATATACATATGAATATTCTTCCCTACTTCTACTCTTACTCCTACCTTCCCGTATATACATAATTGTGATAAGGTTGACAGATTGTAATAGCTTGATGTGCTGGCATCTCAAGGGATCTGTACCTACCAGTATTTAAGCTGTGTACTTTAGCATAAGTACCAAATGTACCAAAATATATTCAAATTAGTTTCAAAAACTGTATTAGCCCGATTAACTATCCCACAAAAGCCACAAACGAAAACCTCCCCAACCTATTCACAAAACGAACAAACCAAACCCGAGAATCCGAGTACATGTATCTATACACTTTATCGAACCGTACGTGGCCACTGGTGTTTACAATCAATATGTAGATAGTGGTAACATGGAACACAGACGCGGTACGACGCAAGCACCGCGTCTGGAACTACAGCAGTCGAACATAAATAACGCTCACCTATTGTACCGAGCTACCAACATCACGCATCATCTCAATACACTTCTCATCGATACGAACAGGGCTGATACTATCGCTTCATATGGAACAGGGTTCTGTGCTCCGTAACAATAGGCCTTTCTTTCTATAAGGACTAAGGTTTATTATCTTTTGAATGGGAAGCTCTTTAAACAATGTGTTTTAATGCCGTGATAATCTTGTAACTCATCGATTAGGTTCAATTGAAATTTATTAATTTTCAATCAGGTAGGTACCTACCTAGTCGAAAATTTATAGATTTCTGAAATATCATACTTATTTATACTCCCAGAATAAATAACTGTTTCGGATGGCACGTTAAACTGTAGGTCCTGGCTGTCATTGAACATCCTTGGCAGTCGCTACGGGTAGTCAGAAGCCAATAACTGACGCCAGTCTAACCAAGGGGTATTGGGTTGCGCGGGTAACTGCGTTGAGGAGGTCAGATAAGCAGTCGCTTCTTGTAAAACACTGGTACTCAGCTGAATCCGGTTAGACTGGAAGCCGACCCCCATATAGTTGGTAAGAAGGCTCGGGAGATGACTCATACTCGTAGAATTCGAGTTTTTAATAAAACAAATGACGACGGCGCCATAACAAAAACACATGACGTAACTACTCAAAATTAAAATACGCTTGTTTGTAATAAGAACGTAACTACAGACAGAAGTTTAATTCAGAAACTTCCAAGAACATTTCAGAGATTCTAACCCAAAGATAAAATTCTAATGAACAATCTGTACCTAGTTACTGCAAGCCAATTTTGTGGAGTGCCTTCTGTACACGGCCATATTTGCCAATAACAACGTACGCTTTAATATCGAAATTCCTGCAATCCAGTATGTTTACTAAACTATCGTAACCTACCAGAGTCAACCCTGTGTACACTTTGATCTGTTTTTACTCAGGTCGGTTAGCCTATGGGTGATCATTCACTCCATGCCATTTCGCGTTCCTTTGCGTCTTGAACAAAAAGATTTCGCGACAGGCGCGACGTTTTGAGCAAACAAAGCGACTTCCTGCATTACGTTGTGCCATTTCAATGGGAACTATAAATGTACATGCATGTCGTGAATAGAGTACGGAGTAAGCGACCTGCTGAATTGTCTAAATGTCGGTAAATTTACTGAATTTTCTAGTTTTTCTTCTATGTGCAACTTTCACGCACAAAAACGCAATTTCCATTAAATAACACTTTCCAGTACTAAGTCTTAAACATTGATCGTTCTTACTGGCAATATTTCAAAAGCTTAGTTTTCCAACGCGCTGCGGAAGTCCGTCGGTAGTCATTCATTAACTCTATGCAAATTGGGAAATTGCTCTGAATAAATTAATTCTGTTTTTCATTATAAACTCTTTTAGCTTCTGCATATATTCGGTTTACCAAACCCGCACTCACGTCTATACACTCACTGACTTTATGAATTTACATGAATAAAAAACTCATCAGCACTCATTTTGTTTGAGTTACGGTTCAACAAACAGTTATAACACGGCACTGCTGATCCAACCCTCTAATTCGTAACTTTGAAATATTATTTCAAACGAGTCAACATCAAACAATAATATCAAACCAAAACTCAAGCAATTAATATTGACGATGTCAACTTTTCACAATCCGCGATGAAAACTTTTAATACTAGAGACTCATTAAAATCTTTTCATGTTTTACGTTATAAATTATCTTCCACGGATGCTTATAAAAAATTGGTTTGAAAAAGATGATTTGTTTTATCCGCGTTGAAAGTAATGTTTCCAATAAAACCATTTATAAGTGTTGGGGAGTCGGTGACTGGCACTGAGCTGCCGAATGGAAGCATCGAGAAAACAATATGGCGCGCCACTGAATAAAATATTAGAATTTTACTAAACAACCGAGAGCTCCGGCTTTGCGGGGACACGCTTTGCTTTATGATTTACGACTTCAACGTGTTACACTTCTAATGGACTTGTTATTTTGTCATTTGTATGATTAATATTGCACTGACATCAGAAAGCCTGTCTTGATGTATTGATGCAGTGACAGTCGAAATAATGGTTTCAGAACTGGTTTCACAAAGTTAAGATTTCGTTCTTCGTTGTGGCTGTTCCTATTTCAGTGTAAATATTTATCTATGTCAAATATGAATGCCAGAAAAGTTTTAGTGGGACGTAAAAAGCTAGATACAAGTATAGTTTTGACTATTCATCTAAGCATTACACAAACATGACTGTGAATACTTGTAAACATTAGTCTAAATATGAGATTCCTTTATCAAATCAAAAATAGAAGAATTCAAAAGGCAAGTTTATATTTTTGAGAAAATAAATAAAAAGCTACTTTGTTTTATATGCTAGATAAAACCTGCATTCAAAGCAAACTACTCCACTCTTGTATAGCATAGCACAGAATTAAGAATACCCGAGATAATGTAATATACGAACACCTTTTACGCACCGTCAGTTAGCCCCAATCTAACGTAGGTATCGATTAGTTAGTGTTATGGGTGCTTAAACAATTGACAAACAACATAAACCTGCATATATATTCATAGATACGTATTATAGCACAGCCAACAAACATGTTCATCACACAATCGTTGACCGTACCGTGAATCTAACCCTTGCCTCACAATGGTATCCATTTCCACTGCCATTGAATATAGTATTCTCTTATACTATACATGTATTTGCATTCACGTTTAGTCTGTTCCGATGTTAGGGTTTTCCTTCAATACATGTATGGAAGTGGAAACCGTGCCAGTGTCATTAATTGCCTTACCTTTGTATGGTCCAAATAACTTGTTTTGATCTTTTTGATAACGCTTCTTTGAAATTAGTTGCAAGTACTTCACGAGATCGGAAAAGTGCTGTATTACCATTTCTAATGAAGTAAAAAAAGACAAATATAATGCCAGTCATTTTCCAAAACTTACAATTACAAGGTGAAAATATATGCTCCACATTACAAAAATCCACGTGGAAGTACATTCATGTATATATGTAAGTAATGTTAACTCACCATCATCTGCCTAGCCTTTCCCCTGAACTATTTTGGGATCGGCTTCCAGCTTTAACCGGACACAGCTGCGTTCCAGGGTTTTACATGGAACGCCCTTCTGCCTGACCTCCTCTGGCCTCTGGCTTCTTACTATACGAAACGATTGATAAAGATGTTGAAACGACAGCCAGGACCCACCAATTAACTTGCCTTCCAAAACACGAAGGAACTCGTCATAACAAGATGGTCACCCATTCACAGATCGACCTAGCTAAGCATGGCTTAACATTAGGATCGATCGCCCCGTTTGTCTGTAACTTAGTCACGAGCTCCTCCATAAGTAATTATGCTAACTGTCCATACAAAATATGGAGCTAACCTTACATGACACGATGCCACATCAACTAAGACAGATGGTAAAGCCAACACGATATAAATCAGCAATGAACTGAGGTTGAGATCTATTGCCTACAAAACGATGTACTTGAATACAACTCGACCAACGTATAGACGACATTTCAGTCTACGACTATTGTTTATAGGTACCCACAAGATAACTCCTTCTGTCCCACCAAACATTTTGTGAGAATAATGTGTTTACGAACCGTTCTCCTCCTAATATTAAACTGCCGATATCAGCCTCCATAAATATACATTTAGGTAACCTAAGTGGTTTATAGCCATCAAAAGAAAAAGATTTCGGTATGTGAGCGGAATTTCTTTTGTCACAGAGTAATCGATTCCGATCTTTATTGGAACTTTTAATGAAAATACTTTTATACAGCGGTACAAAGACGCACGTATACATACGTAAGTACAGACTTTATTCAGTAGCCAAGGAATTGTAGAAAGAGTTTGCTAATGCAGTATATAAAAAATAATAAATACTCGTAGAGACCATAAAAAGTAAAGTTTGAATATTTATACTTTTTAAACGCGTTCCACGTTCGGTTAGTCCTGAATATTTGATGCAGTTTTAAAAATGCAAATCCATAAAGTATGTTTCAAAGTTGTAACGTAACATATGAAATGTACACGACAATCTGCCAATGTAACATCGAACATCGGAATATAATACGATGATACGACTCAAATGACCTTTGAAAATAAATATCTTCAAAATAAAAAACAGTCTTTCAGTGAATAAAAAAGAAACTAAACCGATACAATGTTCCGGAACAAAGAATAAGTATCTGAAAACAAAACAATGAGCTTCTAAAGAAAGAAACAAAGTGAAAATTCTCATATAATGGGTGTAGGTTGCGGGAATCGATTCCTCGGGACAAATAGCGAGACGATTGCCTTCGGTACTGAGTTCTCTCTCAACTAATACGAGCAACTCGCGTCGTGTTTCTGCACATTTGTTGCTGCCATTGTCCGTGTCTCTCTCTCAATATATCCAAGTTTCTATTACCTAGTATTGAACTTAGTTTGCGGTACATATTACTAATATTTTAGTACACTCAGTTTGCTGTGATTTATCGGAAGAAGTGTGCTTCGTCATATTACCTACATTTATTTAGTGTTACACGTTTCCAGTATTTGTCAGATTTGTCCATGTTGAATTTTCTTTTTTGTGAACAGAAATTGACTACCAAGCAATAACAATGAAATCTTTTATGTTTTGCACAATACAGGTAGTATTGTACCAATATTTTCAAAGCCAACTATTTGGAAAATTGACACATATCGGAACTGTTCAAAATAAAGCCATTCATAAATATTGGTTTGCTGAATAACGCGGAAATACTTGAAATGAAAAAGTATCTTTAATATATACTACGTTTATTTTATACGGCAATATAGACCAAAATGACAAAGGACGAAAGATTCCTATTACATAAACGTCTTTTTGATCGTGACCGTTTATAAAAACTCGGCCAGCAACGTCCCGCGGTGCCTAAAATATGATGGCCATTTCATATCTGAACGTTCTCAACACGCTTCCAATTGAATTTCTCTGCGGTCTATTTGTGATGACGATATCTGATATAACTTTTTGTTGAGAATTCTTAGCAATTTAGTAACGAGTACCTACGAAATAAGGACGGAAATTTATCAGTGTGTGAATTTATGATTGGACTCCATTTGGGCAAAATAACTAGTTTGAAAAAAGTAAGGCTAAGGTAAGGAATAATTTCTCCCGTAAATTGATACTTGTGTAACTGTTGAGTCTCCAAATATAATGAAAGAGACTCTAGGCTCTCTTAACAATTCGCTTCATATAATATTAAATTACAGGGCTGCGGCCTACTTGTGCTACCTACTATTTGGATGGTTGACAACTTTTTATTAGTAGGGCTAGCTTTTGTGCTTTCATAATTCATATTCATGACATATACTGTTATGAATTAATGTATCAATGTAGGTACCCTATTAAGTAATAACACATAACGGACGCTGCATTTCATAACAATATTCTTAACACAACCACAACGGAGGAGCTCTTGAAGCAACGCTGGGCGAGATTGGGATGTATTAAATGTACTAAAAATGGTTATTTCACAACTATTTTTAAACGGATTCAATTTTTTTAAAGGCAAAAAAATATTATTAAATACTTATATTACTTGAATTTTCTTGAAAGCTGATAATTTAATTAAATATTGTTTAAATTTATTACTTAATGGTTGATGTTATGATGAGACCTATTCCAGATTTAAAGATATCCATCCAGAGTTAATAATTATGCTGTCCTAGTTATGTAACTAAACCCCTCGAAATACTATATTATATATTACCTTATTTTTCTGAGAGATAGGACTCACATAAAAGTGCGTAATTCCGTCCACGTACGTACACGTGTATAAATTATTATAGACTAAATACCTACATTTTATTAGTACATAACACGCTCGTTTACATTCATTTTTACGTTCCTCATCTAACCAACCCGATGGAATCCTGAAAATGTAATGGTTACCCTGTACACGGCACTCCGATTGCATTCGTAAAATTTTAATGTGAATCCGAGCACTAATAAAGCAACGTATTACGTCGTAGGTCTTGTGTTTACGGTGGATATTTAAAGCTCCTTACAGAAAATCTTAGCGCCTGCTAACGGCAAAGAGGTTCTATAAGAAGGAGGTATAAATTTTAATAAGCTCTCGACGTCGTTTTGTTTTAAGATCGAGTGGTAAAGTTTGCGAGTAGCTTGTATCGGGAGTATGTATAAAATTAACGCGTCTGTAATTTGGCCGGTGGCCGTCGCGTTTGAACGCCGGTCGACTTAATTGCCGGCTGTAAAATTTTTGTTTGTGTCCGAAATCGGTCGGCATCCGCTGAGTAAATGAGTGCTGCATTCGTGTGCACTACAAAGCGCTTTTCATCTCGACCGTTTCGAAATTCAATTTTATTTACTTCAAAGGTTTGTTTTGATTTTCGCGATCTCGGGTAAGGCTCTTTAATGAGTTCGAACCAAGTTTCCCCATGAATATTTGAGACTACAACAGCTGTTTGAGAAATAATTCAACAAAGTTTCGCAACATTACGACTAAACGAACATATTTTGACATAAAACGCTATTCAATGTTCGACTATTCAATGCAAATAGATCTGTTATATAAACAAAATCACATCGTATTTTATGTATCGTGAAAATATTTCAGAGTTCTCTTTGAGAATAGAATAACAAAGTAGCTATGTGTAAGGCAATACCGAAGTTTCGAACAAAGGAATATAATAAATTGACCAAATTGATTTACGAACTAGCTGAAAACTATTTGAATATTGAAAGCGTTGTCCGCTTATGTTTTAGTGACACACAAAGGGTTTATAATAAAGTAGGAGGCCCACAAATAAAGCTTAGTATGAAGTTGGAATCGCTTTTCTATTAGCAATATGAATGTCACTTTAGTTAGGGACAAGTCGAGCGGATTACGCTGGGTTTGCATTATATTTGCAAACTAGACACGTTATTATCCCTGAACAAAACTAGTTTAAACTTTGCTTTTCTAATGTTGAAGCTTTTGTTTATTCAACTGCTATTAAGGTAGATAAGGGTTTGTTGTTTTTATAACCCATACATTCATTTTTGCTTATTTTTATAGAATTAACAAGAGATAACAAAGCTTGTGCACACAATTAGACCTTCAATTTATTTGCATTTAAAGTGAAATTACTAAGATATCGATTAACAAGCCGTTAAAATCAGTCCATCAATAGATCGTTAATGGCCAATATTGGCGATCAAACATTATGATGTCTTATGGGCTTTAAACTTCGATAATAGGTTCCATCGAGGAAAGCAAGTGCCGCAAAACGTATTATGAATTACCAATTAAATGTAACGACCATATAACATGGAAAACCGTAATTGTGTTAACGTGTGAACTTTATTGTTTACGCCTATTTACTGTGATTTAACTACCTGCAGTATGGTTGTTTACACATTTATGAGCTTGAATTGAACGTCCTCGTGTGGTCCAAATTAGTCCTTTTTGTAAAGGTCAATGACGTCACTCTTTTTATTTGTTGTCAGTGTGGACGCAATCCGATAGGGTGGTGGTAAAGTACTTTATCTATACTAATATTATAAAGTAGAAGAGTTCTTATGTTTGGTTGGTTGAACGCGCTAATCTCAGGAAATACTGGTACGCTTTGAAAAATTCTTTCAATGTTAGATAGCCCATGTATCGAGGAAGGCTATAGGCTTTTTTGAGGTCCGTGGAGTTGTTCTTACAGGGTGAGGAGGAAACCGCTGGCGGAAGCTAGTGATAATATATAGAAATCAGATAGTCATATCCTGTTGCCTTTAACCTTAACAGGTAAACCATTTGACAACAAAATTGATTTAATATAACCTGGAATAAAAATAAATCCTCTTTTGTTTTAAACAGAACCTTTTTCGTTTAAACAGAATACCAATATATCATGGGTATAATGTACCTATGTAAATTGTTTAATTTCACCTCAGCCGACCCTCTGGCAAGTATTACAGGCACGCAAGTATTCTATAAATATTTTATTGCTTCCTTTGTGTACGCAGAAAGCTCATTAGTCATTTTTGTCGTCATAATTATGCGGTGTTCGCTGGCTTTTCCCTTACAAACGCTAATGAAATAGCCACAGAATTGTTAAACAATACCTTCATATTCGTTCAGTATTTCTAATCCGGTTTTACCTCAGTAAAGATTGGACTACAACTTTTAAAGGCTTCTGATGAAGAAACTTTCGTGGTCTTGAAAAATATTCTGAATGCATGGCAAAAAAACTTTACACTTTAATATCTGTTTTAAATATTTTTTGCAGTATTCTATTTGGTTTCTCTGAATTTATGTTTTGCTAGCGGTAAACAAACCATTTGTCAATACCACTAAGATATAGTAGAAAGCAGCCTTGACCGAACGCAGCTTAAATTAAGATTTTAGCTTTCTATGATATTTAAGCGTCTTTGTGTATTCGAAATATCATTATGGACAAAATCAATACTCACAGAAATGAAAGGTTTGGTTCATAATTAATTATATAAGTATTTTATTATATAATATAAGCATTACTGTTATCGTCATTTAATAAAATCGTATTCGACTTTTATAATTGCATGCCGACAGGCGAAACATAGCGCACATTTATTATGTAATGTCATCATGTATTATATACTTATAACCTATGTTTGCAATAAATAACTTTGATTTTGACTCTAGTCATTGCCACTTTTCGGTCAAATCCGGGCATTTTATTAGTAAAACTACAGAATATTATGAGCTCAGTTGATTCTACATCTTTTATTTATGGAGATTAATGTCATTTTTCTTTTGTTCCAGATAAAGTGGTCTTCACATACAACAACGATGGAGTTTGTGAATGTCGTAACGGAGCAATCCAAACATCCGCTGCCGGTGATAACCGACACGTATCTGTATAGTTGAGCATACGGCTAAGATGGTGAAGTAGTGTTAATAGACAAATAAAGTGATACAATGAGCTTATAAGTTTAAGTGAATGTCGGGTGATCGGGAGAGGATGCCGTACTACGGGTATCGGGAGGGCGGGCCGGAGTCGGACTGCGAGGGCGGGTGCTCGGACTCAGATGGGGGGGATTCGGACTCTGAGGGGGGACTGAGTACTGAGAGCACGGTGGGGCAAGGCCTGCCCTTCCCCGGGTTCACTCCGGTCGCCCTCCGGTATCTGACGCAAGAAACGAGGCCGAGGAGCTGGTGCCTCAAGCTGATCACTAATCCATATCCTTTTCCATATGGTTTCTAGTTATATTGATATTTTCTTATTAATTCAAATGTGACTTGAATTTACATTCGATTCGATATCAGAGTCGTTCATAATGAACATTTTCTGTCTCTAGCTTCGCTCAAAGATCATAACGATCGCGTACGTATTTTATATCAAAACTTCTCATTCGATGAAATTGTACTAGCACAGTAAAATTCACGAATAAAACACTACATTTTGTGAAAATACAGTATAGTAACAAGGGCGTTCTTGTCAAGAACATTGAATCGTGAAAGCACGACATTATCAACGTTTTGCTGAATAAACGCAATTTACCAAATCTCCCCTGATCAACGGGTGTCTTCACTCTGCTATTTGTACCTAAAAGTTATCATAACATACAAACTTTAGATATTTCATTAAAATTGTTACTTTAATAATGTTAATTTTTTATATACAAAGAAAAAAAAAAGACAAAATCCTTTTTGCAGCCTACATTAAAAATCAGCATGTTATTATTTTCAGTTTGTGAATTAACAAATACCCACAATAAGTGACCAGGAAATAGAAAAAAATATCGTTAGATTGCCTACATACAGAGAATCTAACAAAATAGCCTGTTCAATAACACAGCAGTATGTACGGTCGATTGTTTAAGCCACTCCAGTGGATGGCAAACATTGCCTGGCGACAGACTCATAGGTCGAGTGGTCATCTGAAAAGATTTGTAGTGCCACTCGCTGAAGGCTTTGTTTTGTCTACAGTCCATTGTGGACTCACGGATTTCTGTAGATGAAATTTATATTTTAACGAACGTTGTTATTTTATTTGTTAGTCAATTATGTTTTGTCATTTTTAGTAGCTGACAGTAAGATATCGTAATAATTTTATGTTGTAGTCACGACCTTACTTCGAAGAGCTTATAAACTATTGTATTTTTTTACTGAAACACAATGGATAGATGTTTAATGAGAGTGACTTTCTTTAGGTGCGTCGGCAATAAATACGTCTAGATTTTTAAATACATACCTATTTAACTTTAGAATAACTAAAACTAATGGTACAGACGCCAGTACATTAAGCTACCCAAAACTGACAATTTTTCCCAATCCACATTGAACCATAATGCTTCAGCGATAAAGTTGAAAAGATGAATGAAGGAAATTTGACAAATTGTAGTAGCTTGTATGTGCTGGCGTCTATTCAACCTTACTTGCAAGCTGCAACACAAATAACAATTTAGTACTAGCACGCAGAACAATGACTCACCTACACCTAGATCTTCATTTGTTAGCAACTGTACCCGCCAGGCCACTGCTTATTCAACAGTTCCGATTTGAGCCAGCAAGTTTGTTCCCAAATCAAATACAAGGGTAGATACAGCATACAGAACTTGGCTTGTGAATAATTGACGGCGCTCGCGAAGATCAAAGCTTTGACGCGAGTATTGGTTTTGTATGGCCCTGGGCATGTCACAGCTCATGGCATACGACACAGTTTCATATTGAAATTCGTATTCGGGTTATGGCATTGTATCTGGTCTTGTGTAGAACTTCCCTTTGGTGTGTATGAACTATAAGCATATACGAGAGGCTGGATTAACCCATAATGGAATGTTTCTAAGCATTGAAATAAATATTTAAATTATAATATTATTATTATGTAGGATATCAGATCTTCAACTTACAACCAAAAACATCCCAATTTATTTAGATGGATAATACCAGGAGACTAGGGGAGTAGCATTGTTAAGAGTTGTTATTTCCACTTAATATTATTATTCCTATAACTTCCAGCATCCCAGTTTTAATATCGGTTTGGCTTCCTCCTATCGACATTGACCTGATGATCTTAACTACGAAGGTTAACACAAGGCTGCACGGCCTTCATAAAATTCAATGTTTACTATGAGATAAAAATACAAGTACATTAAAATTATACGCTTTGCTTGTTCAATATTTAGAGGTTAAAGGCGTATTTTATAATGGAAAATTGAGAGAGAAGTAACAACACAAATGATAAATTAAATCCACAAACGGTATCTGCGTTTATAGAAAATGAAAAGAGCGTAAATTTTAAATCATAATTAATATGTATCCGATATTTTATTATTTAGTTCGGTACTTATCTATGAATCCAACTGATTTATAGTTCGCAATAAAAGGAGATGAATCTATCAGTATACTACTAGTCATTTTGTTCTCCATGGTATACTATTCTTGATAAATCTCCCGAATTTTCAATGTTTCATCGTATTAATATTTAATCTGAGGGCGGGTCATAAAAAGTAGCCAGTAGGAACAGCCACCGTATTTTAATCAGACACCTTCATAAATAACTAAGTGGCTCGCTTTAGCCGATTACCCCTTAAACATAATCGAGGATAAACACGCGAATTTTACTCAAACAATGAATTTGATGTATATCGAATAAAAAGTATGTATTTCCAACCAGTATTAATTATCTCTACGACAAAGGATTTGGTGTTTGTTTTTCGAGCATCCATTCGGATAAACAATGAACGTATTTAGCCTTTGACTTTACATTTATTTTGACGAATGAGTTTCTGGAATGCAGTTAATCCATGTGATCGGACCCAAAAAGTTATAAAAATACCAAATGAGAAAATATTTTAGCCAATACTATATTTTTCTAATAAAATAAAGCTGAAAAAATATTTGTTTTTGCTTGTATTCACTTATCTCAAGAACTGGTTTGAAAAATTTCCTAAGCGTTAGATATATATTATAGATAATTTTCACGAGACGCTGGGAAAACCGGTGGCGGAAGCTAGTTCCTTATAAAAGTCTAGTATTACTGGCGGACTCGGTACATAACACACATGTCGTTTGAAACACATTAAGATTTTAAGCTGCCCCAGATTCCCCGATTCTCAGATAAAGTCTGTTAAAGTATATCAGGGAAGTTTAATGTTTATGTATTCATATTACGATCACAAAGCAAATTACGTGCATATCGACGGGTCCTACGCAGAAGGTCGGAACACTATTTTTACCTAAAATTGTTTTTTTGGGCCATTACAACAATCTTGAAGAGTAGTATGTATTACTAAAATCAAAATTTTAATATCTCATATGAATAACGAGTTTTTTAATGGATAATGGTCTTAACATTTAAACGCTACCGCGCATAAAGTCGCACGGAAAGTTCCGACGGTTTGCTCCGATCGATCGTCCGCGGCCGGTCAATCAGAGCTTAGTACCGACCCCTACTATCAGGTCGTATGTAACGATAACTCCGACGCATAACGTCGAAACGTTTATGTTTCGACTATATGCGCTGTAACCAAACGTTAAGGTTGGTCAGTTACGACTTTATACTACACAATAATTTAATTCTAGAAGTCGTATCTTAGACTTACGACCATTTACAATGTTTAAATATAAAAATGAATAAATGTATATAGACGTATCAAACACATACGGCTTTATGCTCCGCTAAAAAAGTAAGATACGGTTCTTTACTTTTCAAATTTTAGTTAAAATAGCATTAAAATTAACTTTTTAACTGCCTTCCGCGAGCATGACTGCCGGCCATGATTTGTCTGTTTCGATCGCCGGACCAGGCAATATATTATTGAGTTTTTCAATTTAGACTACCTAGCAGATAAAAAGGCTTGGGAGTAAGCTGTTTAAAAAAAACTACTAATGCTACTGTTTTTCCTAATTTTATTGAACAAATTTATTGACATGTTATAATTCTATTAGTAACCTACATTTTTTTTTATTTATATATTTATATTTTTTTCCTTGCTGAAATGTAAACCTACTGTTTAAAGTAGATGCATTTTATTTTGTGAGTGTGTGAGCAACGTCTGTCTTGACGTGTAAAAGTGTTTATTTCAACCTATTTGCAAAATAAATATCATTATTATCATTTAGAAATTATTTACCCATAGGAATCATAATAGGACTAATAACTGGCGAAAAGTGAATGGATTTAGTTCAGTTAACGCTTCCGAAACGATTCAGAACAGAACAAACACTTCGAATAGGGTTGGCGGCTGCTGTTTGAAGGAAAAAAAGTGGACTTTACATAGGTGGTGACAACCAAAATATATATGTAATCTGTTTTCGAGGAACTTAGTCGTAAAAGGATAAGGAATACGTATCTAATAATCTAAGAATTGACGAATATAGCCACTTAGATAGACATCCCAAATTATGGCGATCTCTTTTTCATACATGTCCAGCAGTAATGTATTAATGTATAATATAGACTGCCTCCTAGGTGTACTGTACTCCCTATTTCCTTACTCTCATAATCCAATGGGACGGCAATTATGATACAACCGGAGGGAGATTAGGCACACACACATTTGTATATCAATCACCAACTGCTAGTCTCTGGGCTGCTTTTTAGTTTCCTAACAAAGCGATTTGGGTTTGACCGAATCGAAACCGATACCACGTGCACAGCAGTTGCGCAATGCAATTACTAGACTAGCGAGGAAGAGTGCATACTTAGTGCCTAAACCAACTATGTCGACCTCGATGCAATTCGCAGTGACTATGCCTGCAATATTATTTGAAGTAGTGACAACAAACATGTATATTTTTATAAGAACTTAAGTTCAGAAGCCATTCCGTTGGAAGTTCAGTTCAATCTAAGACAAAGGCCAGAGCGAGAAGCAGAAGTAGGCGGGCCCCGGAGTCCACACCTGTATGTCCACCCTTAGCACACGAGGCATGTGTTTTGTTGTGATATTAAAACATAAGTCTTCCATGATTGATATGCAAACCGCAATGTAAGTTCAGCGCTTATTGCTATAGCAGCCGAATACTTTGCAACGTAAAATCAGTCGCAGAACTGTCGCTTATCTTCGGTATAGTTAACTTTACGGTTTCTACAAGGAGATCAGCCAGCTGCGCAAAACATATAAAGCACAAGAATTTCCGTAGACACAGGTGCTCATAGTCCGACGGGATGACAATCCGACAAGACCGGAGAGAGAGATCAGGCGCAAGACCGACATTTACGTGTTCTCTGGATCACGAGTCAATCAATCACCAACTCTCAGACTACGGGCTGCGGTATGAAATATTCAAGAAACCCATAAAGCGATTTCGGTCCGTCCCGGGAATTGAACTAGAGACCTGTGCACAGCAGTCGCACTATCGACTACCTACTTTATCAGCAAGACGAACCGTAACAACTTACACAATAGGAGTGTTTTTTTTGCTTAGTTATTAGAGCATGATGTTAAAGGATACAAGAACGGTAAAGCAAATTTATCATTTTACTACTCTAATGCCCATGCGGACGATGTCGCGGGCAGCAGCTAGTATTGAAGAGCCACTGTGGCTCTTAAAAACCGCTAGTTCTAACATTTTTTTTTAATTTACAAAAACGAGTCTTGTGTGTTAAGAAGACTGAATTATGTTCATGAGGGTTATTGTAATAAAAATGTTTTCAACTTAAATTTTACGGTGGTTTTTATACATCGAGTACCTTGTTACGACCCCGTTTAGAGCCCCCGTTTAGAGAGATACGATAGTTTGCACGTCGCATATAGTCGCAACAATAAGATACGACCTTTTCTTTATAAGTATATGTTCGTAAGTAAGTAAAACTAGTTTTTTTCGTTAACTACATTTCCTTTTAATATCCAGCGTCTGAGTATATATTATTTAACTAATAATTGACAGGTTAGTGCAAAAATTTCTGTTGAAAATCTTTCACAATAACTTTTATCATTAACGCATACAAAAACTGCTCTCCTCAAAAATTGACTTTTTAGGCTTACGACTTTATGCGTAGGACCCGTCGATATAGACGCGGTGTGGAGCCATGCCCTGAGGGGTAGTCAAACAATCAGCCTAAGAGCAGCCCCTTGTTCCTCCTGCTTTATTATCTTTGTCCAAATATGCTGGTTTTGATATCATATGTTTGCGTTGTTTCTTCGCAATATTCCTCCTATCGTATTTTTGTTATAATGTACCTTTGGCTTGTGATTTTGAAAAGCAAAGGGACTCAAACGTCTTCCACAGAGATACCCTGAAAGAAATTGATTCCCGAATTCTAAATAAGGAAATTCTTCCTCTGTAACATCCAAATGGTTTTCAATTTGGACTGCAAGTACGGGCTCATCAATTTCAATTGCTCTCAGCAGTTATTGAATTTCCTGAGTCAACATAAATATGTCTGCTTTATTGCCTACGAGCTCTACATTATTCATATTTAGTTAGTAACGCAATACCTAGCTACTTAATCATTGCGGCCACAAACCATTTTCACCAGATATTAATTTTCTTTTATAGTACAAACAAAAGTTCAAAGTAACAATACCAAACAAAATCATCGTGTTACTACAGGCGGGGCTAACTATCATATAAATTATGAAAAACAAATCTGGTTAATTTCAACTGTGTTGCGTATATGTAATGAATCTGTTTCATGCCTACGTGCTTCGGTATGAGGTGTTTGAGCTATTTTCTAGGCTGCCATTCATAGGTTTTTTCAGCTTCAAACAGATCTCGAAAGTTATAATAAAAATAGTAGACCTTCATGAGCCCAGAGTGACTCATGAAAGCAAATTTCAAAGTTAACACAAAAATAAAGGTAATTATGTGAACAGTATAATGACACTTTTCACCTTCCATGAAAATTTCCAGTATCTCTGATGACGTAATTTTCGAGTCATTTATATAATGTCCTCATAATGAGAAAAGCTGGGTTAGCGGCCTAAGTATGTAATTACAGCTCTTTCCACAGTGAAAAATAAAAAAAGATACATTATGAAGATTTATTTCCTTCTACAATATAAAATTATAAAAATATCAACCAAAGTTATTTCAAGATAAAGCTACCGAGTTAAAGTGTCCAAACATTAACCGGATATTTATTGCGCCCTAGATGCTTCAAAGGCGGAAACTTTATTAAGTGTCTTCGCCAGATACGTCTTAAAATAGTTCATTGTTCCAAGACCTGAACATTCGTGTAATAATTCAGAGACGTCAACAGCAAATCTTGGAAACCCACCTCACTGTCATGTGTTCTACGAAGTCCGACATGTTCGCGTTAATCCTCGTAAATCAGAGACTTAGACAGGACTGAATGGTAAAAATGATAAACAATCAATACACTGTCTAAATCCATGAAATCCAAATTCGATGTATCATGCGTCACTCACCAGTCACGCCTGATTCGCTCTGAAAATATGTAATGGCGATGGAAATATGAGTCACAGAATATACCTGCACCTAGTTTAAACAAATGTACCGGTAGGCTTAAGTGAAAAATATGAATAACCATCATATCTTCATCTACATTTCATATTTAAAACCAACAAATAGGAGCTTAATGTTTTCCCAGGTCAACCAGTCTTTATATCCCTCAAGTCCCAAGCTAAATTTAACTTTAAGAAGTATGGAATAAGGAAGAGAATCTGTGACCACAATTATCGTTAGAGATTTCATGTGAAATTCCGATGTAGACCACTCGAGGCCACTCGTATCTTGTGGAGCACTGAATAAATTAGGTTCTACAGTTACAGTGGGTGTAAGTGGAAAACTAGAGTCTCGCTTTGTCGTGTTCCAATTGTCAGGTTTCAACGATTGACACCATTCTCTGTTAAGTGGTTTGCTGAAACGGGTTGTGTTGACGACAATAGAGGTCCATGAAAATTTAATTGAATTATTAATTAATATTAATTAATTCTAAATTACACTTTAATTAATTTACTGTTTATAAGATGTTCTTTAATGAGATTAGTTAAAGAAAATAAACCAAGATTTCCCAGTGTAGAATATTAAATCGACTTAGCCACATGAAGGTATAAAACAAATTAATTTCGGCGTTCCTCGCACTGCCTTTGCAGTATGCACCTTGTTATTAGTCAGTTTGCAAGCAATATGCATGCACATACATCAAGAAAGATAGCGTGCGCGGCGTTACTGCCATCGTCTAGACAGCGCTTATGAGAAATACCTAAATAACCGTGCAGGTGATATGCTGAAACGAGATTTCATTACAATTTAATTGTTCTAAGACTCATAAGTTGAAATATGTGGAATGTGTATATTCTACATTTTTATCTTCAGCTAAATACATTTTATGAACGACACATAGCGTGTGTAGCATCGAAAACTTTTACTATTTACTTTTAAGAAATAAAAAATGGATAACTATATTTACAATTGCATGTCTGAACTTCGATGCACGTAAAAAAGGTTTATGGCGATTGAGTTGTTGATCATTTCGTGACAGTACCTAATATTGTCTGAAAAGACGAATTATAGATAATTCTAAAGATGCTGGCTGCTTTTAAGGGTGTGTTCTTTAGCCACAAAATCTCAAATAGTCTAAATTACTTATTATGATGCATTTATGATCGGAATATTGTCAAAAATAAATTTAAAGGACGCAAAAAGAATAGGCCAAATGATTCATGAAAAAAAAAATACTAAGTTCTAACTATAACGGACGTATTATTCTTATGACAGTCGAATTAGGAAACGGCGAAATATAGTTTTAGGTCAAACTCAAGCAGATGCAATGCCAACTGCATAAGTAGAAAATTAAAACCTGGCAAGAGCAAACACCAGTAGGTACTAGATAAAGCGCAACCTCGGACAACACTGCCAACATTTAAACATTCAAAAACGCCAACTTTAATCAAAGCCGGTGTGAGCTGAACGTAGCTACGTCCATTAGATAACATAGCCCACCGTGATAACTACATGTCCCGTTGGAGCCGTGCCGAAGCGATTGAACTACAATCACAGCCATGTACCACGTACAGACACCAGTATATCAAGCTACCGAAATTGACAAATTTTGTCAACTTTGAACCATGTGCATCAGCAATAAAGTTGACAATCTATTAAAGAAATTTGACAGATTGTATTAGCTTGATGTGTTAGCGTCTGTACCTAGAACAACCTATTTTTTATCTTCACCCTACAATTATGTAAATAACAGCGTCAGAGCTACATGTCAGGACTTGTCAATATCGACGCGTGACCTGAAAATACGGCTCGGTGTTTTGCTCATTTCTATTTCCAGTGAAGGGTTAGGATAAAAGATGTATTAAAGGTCGAAGTTCAGTTGATGGATATTCAATAAGTTCATAAAAGTTGAATTCGAAATATTATCTATAAACAGAAATAAAATAATATACCTACTAGTGCCACGGATTTTTAATATTTTAACTTTAAGCAAAAATGATTTCTCTTTTGCAACCGTTTTCATGGATAAAGTAACGCTCAAATATTGAGCTTAGTCTCGCCAATTAACTACTCAAACGATTCAGCTTTTAATGAATAGGCAAATTTGGTTTTGTGCAATTGTGCTAATTAAAAGATACTAATTTGATTGTGCTGGTGATCAAATACATTTAGGCAGGTATAGGAATCAATTTAAGTCTTTAAATAAACAAAAAAAATGAAACATAATAATATCATTCTTGTCAAAAAACAATTACGTCATAAATTATTATGAACAGTAATTGTTCATACAAAAAAATAAAACACGTTTCCATCGATGGTAGGATATTACGCTAGCAGAGTTATCATAACGCACATAAAACGCCGGTAGTAAAACAAACTTCTCCAGGAAGCGGGGAAGTAGGTAAATGTTCTGTTAGGTCACGGGCACCCTGCCACGTCGGGATGTGGCGCTTGAGACCATTATATTGTTATAAATGTCCCCGAGGATGCTTTGCCAAGAAACCTTGTGCACTGGAAAAGTTACTGCTAACATAGAGAGATACAGGTTGGGAGACGTGAGTTTGTAGCTTATTGCACGGACCTTTACATCCTGCCAAATATTAAGAAATTATTCTTTTATACAACCACCATACATAGTAAGCTTTATATACTACTACTTTGAATGTGTTAGCCCAGATAACTTACAAAAATGTACACATAGCATAAAAAATATTTCTAAGTCAGCAAAGTATAAATACGGGGTTAACAACTCATGGCGCTTTATTCAAGCAAGCAGGTCATTTACCAAGTTTGAATATTTCGATTAAAAAAATAGATAACAATAGGAATTACTCAAAACCTGATGATGGGCTTTGGTTTAATAATGGAAAACAGGCCGACCCTATAGTTCAAAAAGAAGGGCTAATAGCCGAATAAAATCGTTAGTAGATGATGAAGCAAAAAACTGTTATATTACGAAGTCCGGCCCGACGCCTGTAGTATAGTATCAATTTAGATTGCTTATAGGGGAAATCGACGTTTTGATTTGGGAATATCTTTAAAATAATTTTTACATCATAATCATTACTGTTAATGGCGTAATATCAAGCAATATAATTTAGGAATTGCATGATAGCATTAAATTAAAAAAAAAACGAGATTGAAGCCTTAAATACTGTTTCTTTAAATCTGATATAGATAGGCTTGTTATCTAAAGGTAATATCAACTCTGAATCAAACTTATTCAATTTCCTACAAGGCCTTAGGAAAAATATCCCGAAATCAGGTATCGTCGCTACCGATTCACGTGTAAGATTAGACTGAGTTTCAAGAAGGTAAACTAATAGGAATTGATTATAGGTAGTACCTGTGTTCGGAATGTGTGGAGAATAAGAGAGTAAACATGTTTACTATCCCTGAAAATGAGATAGTTCGCTAACCCTTGCAGACAGCTATCTAGTGTACCTACTTTATTTGTATGGGTGTCAGGTTTTATAGTCTCGACAGCATAAAGTTCAATGTTTTTTGGTGTCGTATCGAGTGGTCGTAAATTGTATAAAGAGGGAAAGATTCCTCGGGCGGGGTTAAAGGTCATGTTTTTAATACCTAAGGTTCAACAATACTGATATATTCACCGTGAAGCTAAGCGTGAGTTTGCAGCTTGGAGGGAGTTTATTTACAAGGATATTTCTATGATATATAACTTAATATATGAAAACGCGAGTTACTGTATATAGTTGGCTTTCTATTCGTATAAAATTACACTATAATCTAGAGGTTACACAAATGTGATGTAACTCATCAACAACAGAAGATTCTCATTACACATAGTTGTGTGCAAAAGTATACTCATGTAAATATATACTTATACATCGGTACGTCTTGTTAGTTACATCCCTCCCTCCACATATTCAGCTTTCGCTGTATCTCGCAGCAGTATGGCTAAAATTAAAAAAGTTCCCTTTCACTACGCCGTTTTTATGTAACGCGAACACTCGCATAATGATGCTTACAATTGAAATGAGTTTCTTCGTTAAGATGTAAGTGTATCGCGGCGAACGCAGAGACAACCCTTCGTTCTAATGCATTATTATCACGGAGCCGCGTCTGATAAATATATTTTCCAACATTTTTACTTAACCTAAGTACACGCTATCAAGGTTCTTGCCTGTCTCGTTCCAGCGAACAGCTGTATTCGTACTTTTTTCAAATTCAATTTTTCTGTAAAAGCATTTTGTGCACTTTCCTGATAGCGATCTGTCTGTTACGTGCTTTTTATTTTCTATTTCTGTGTACAAAGAAGTTCAAATCGCATCAGTTTAAAAAGCGAGAAAGGAAACGACTCCAGTTATGCACGTGGAATCGCGTGGCTTTGTAATTTCGTTTTTAGCATCGCCGTGAAGCAAAAAGAAAACAAAAAGTAGGCAACTTTGTTATGCTTACCTTTCAGTCTTATGTCTATAGCATAAGGCTTAAATTCTCTGGTATAAGTTGAAAAAATTGAGTGTGGAGTTTCACTTATGTACCAAATCGTGGTTCCACAAAGCAGTGCTGCTTGTACGGCGGCTTTTTCGCTACGAAAGAAAACCCAAGGCAAATGAGCTTATTGTTTGCATGCATTAAGCAAGGCAATTTGAAGCCCCAAACGATTTTGTATAATGAATTGTATACACTCTGAATCCAGGTTCAATTTGTGTTAAAAAGCGTGTATAGACTTCATTAAGTCTTTTTTGAATAGAAAGTAAATTATAGAAGTTAGTAAAAAAAGACTCATGAAAAATAACAACCTCTTTCAATGGAGGACTTTTTTGTCTTGAACTATGCATCTAATAAAACGAGGATAAAAACTCGATTCAGAATTAATAGCCCAGATTGAGAAGACTGGAGTGGCTCTGAAACCAATCCAATTAACTTTTAGCGTCACTTTCGCCGTTTGTCAATAGATTTATCCCGAGATTTAATTCTAAATTGAAATTCTAACCTTCTTACTTTAACTTGGTGATCCGTTCGAATGAATTAATTAAATTTTCTTTTTTTATTAGTGCCGTGAATTCCGTTTGTTTTCTTTGTTGTTATTTCTTTTATAATTGTGAAGAAAGGTCTCTGTTGTCATACTTCTAATAAATAGCACTCTCTGCTTGTCAATAACACTCGAACATTTTTGAATATAAAACAGGTATTTTGAAATATTTTTCTTAAAATACCAGTATACTGATGTCTGTGCTTTTAAGGACCAAATACAATTCAAACAATAATGGTGTTGACTCAGTTTTTCATTCCGTTTCTATGCTCGTTCAGAAATGTCAGTCCATTTGTAAAGAATGAAATATTAAAGCGAGAGACTCGATGATTTGAAATCAGAGCCGCTATCGTGCGCTTCTTCACTTCAAGATAGTGCCTCGTTGTAACGTTTTTTGGTTTACTTGCCTTTGTTATTTTCTTCGTCTATTATTTTTCAAAGATATGGTATTAGAGACAATGATATGGTATCAAAGCTCAATTTTCATTTAACAATAAACATTAAACATTAATAGTCAGTCGAGTTGTATGTATAAATCTACCCTTAAGCTATAAAAACACTGTTTGAAAAGGTAAGAAGTTCCCGTAGTAAATGAAAAGTTCTATTTCTGAACTCCCCTCTGAAAAGATCTTGACATTCAACTTCGTGACTTCAGAAACGAAATTATTAATTCATGGTCAGCTGAACGTGTAACAACAAAATCTCATAAACTTTTAGTAGCGTTTCGAAAGAAGATGAAATACTAAATATTTTTTTTATCATATTTACGTAGGTAAATATTATATAATCGTCAGTGATTATTATTATTCTTACAGTACCATTAATATAGACATCACGTTTCTTTGCATGCCCCAAACGTATTATGTTACGTACATTCGCAAAAATAAAACTAGCAATTGGGTAAACAAAAGGCGGTTGGAACGACCGCGGTTATGGCTGTTTTACGGTCAATAAAATACGTATCAAGCACAATCAATGACAATCATTGAGCGAAAATGCGGAAACCGATATAGACGCCTTAATGGATCCCTGAATAGCTAATGCTAGAATCGTAATATTTTTTTTCCTACAGTAAAGAGGGTAAAAGTAATAACGCAATTTAAAGTAAGTACGCATTAATAACATCTCTATGTGTATACTTTTTTATAGAAGTTTGTTATAGATGATTGGAAAGGCCTTTAAAATGATACTCTTTATTTTCAACGTGAATACATGTAATGTATCATGTATTATGTGAGCCACTACCACCACATCGTTCATGTATATCTTTATTTTTTACTAACTTTACCCAAAAAATGACAATCGCTAAACTTGCTCAGTACTAGAGCCGTGTGAACGAGCGTCCGTTCCGCTTGTCGGGACAATAGATAGGCCGGTGGCGTTTCCTCTCATAACACAAACCTTTTGTGAATCCAGTCTCTTCAGTTCACATAATGCTATGAGATTACTCATTAAAATCGACCAAAACGACCCTCCCTTATATAAATTCAAACGAATTCCAAAAATATCAAAGGTATCGAAAATTGGCGACACAAAATTAAATACGTACTTGTTTCCTTTGAAAACAGAATTCTTTTGGTATTGGAATACGATATTGTATTTCAAAAATAAATTCAATGTATATTTTCTTTTCTGAAACTATTTATTATTTGTAGACCGGCGCAGCGACGTTACAATATGACAGACATCGATATTAGATAATTAAGTTAAAGAAAATTATTTCAGAGCACAAATATTTTTATCATTAACCTATTCTTTTTGATTTTGAAAGCACATGAAATGAATGATTTTTAGAATGGAAATATTATTATTAAACCAAAGGTTAAAAGGAACATTTCAGGCGTAAGAATAAAAATAATACCAGCGGCATTTTAATCTGTTCAAAACCTTGCTTTCATCATTGTAATAAGCTAAACTTCATTAGGTCAGACAAGTTAAAAGTTGCAGCTATTAATCAAGCATGCAGCTCGAGGGTTCTATTGGAGTGAAGGTTGGATATTTTTCCCTTACGTGCGATGTGAACCGTTGAAGGGTCGGTGGGCGTATTCATTTTACAGGTCATTAGAGTAAAATGGGTAAACAAAATTGTGGATGCGACCTTTGTCAGTTTTAAAACATTGTTTTTTTGTGAGACATTAAAACAAATGAAGAGTTGTATTATGACGCCATGTAGATTACCGAACAAGTTCTATAATAAAGTGCGGTTGAAAAATTTATCTTTGATTTATCATCGGTAGACTGTAGAAATTTTCTCTCCAAATTGTATCTGAACGTCTGGGTACATGTATGAATACAAACTTTGCTTTAAATACAAACTTTGAGCAAACGTTGCTTAAGACACGGCAATAACTTGCAGTTTCACAGTTTAGTTTTGCATATATAATCATAGCTGAAAGGAACTGCACAGTCCCTCACAGAAACTTTTCCTGTGTCAAGAATTTCCGCTACCTCTGAAAATATAGCAAAGTAACAAAATTCTGGGTAAAAATTAAATGCCTGAGAAACAAAGCTCTTTATGAAATTTATAGGTAAGGTATTATAATGAACTAACTTAGTGCCAATATTATAGGTCAACGCAAACTGGGAAACTCCCATTTTCTCGCGCTCTCAACTCCAGATTAATAAATCAATAATTTCCCATTCACCAAGACTCATTACGTAATTCAGAATTATATTGCTCATAATGAAGTGGCGGCAGTCTGCTAACGTCTCGAGTTTGATGCATAGACTGCCACAGACCGTGTCGTAAACTTCCTTCGGTAATGACGAACTCCACAGTTGGATTTATTGGTCGACGGCTCTCTTATTAAGCTCGACTGCAGTTTGTATTGGCTTTAGTAGTTCCTGTTTGATGCGCTTAATACCCCGGCTATTTTGTTAGTTATGTTTATTTTGTCTTCGACAGCGTTATAATTAAAGATCATAAGGCGTCATTTTCCTAAATATATTGTTGTTAAATATAGTTACCGACCTAAATGTAGTTCGTTACGTTGAATGTAAAAATCAACGGTACCTTCATAATTTACATAGACGGAGATCCTTTTCATGCCTGCGAAATATAAATAAAATATAATAAAAATACGGCCTTGAAATTTGTTTTAAAAAGGTAAGCCTACCAAAAGTACCAGGGATACATAAGTCGCTACGTACTACAGACCACCGCGCCACTTGAGCGCCTGTTGACGACAAAAAGAAGGGAAAAATGTCGACGACGTAATACCGAGATGACAAATACGCCGTTTTACACTACAGATGTATTTGAGTTGAAAAGTTGGATTATTATTTTCTTTCGCTTTTTGGTGGAGCTGTAGAATAAATAAAATTTTGTATTTCGTTTACTTTGGCAAAATAATTATGTTGATGTTCTTTTAGTTTGACTGCTTTTATTAGTACGAGTCAGTTTAAATTATTTATTCTAATGTTTATAACTTTTCCGTAATACTCGAATAATTATTATGAAAAATATAGAACAACATTTCTATGTATCAGCATCGCATATACCTTCTGAGCAGCGACTGGAGGGCGACGTCATGAAACGTAACGTCACCATACTTAAATGTATAGACACACCAAGATTCCACATATTTAACGACAGTTTTACAGTCGGCTGGAGCCGAGCTGACTCAATGCCGCGCTTGGTGAACAACCAGCCTTACGTAACCTCTACACTCACACACTACAACTCCCATTTGCTAGCCATGATATCAATAACATTAAAATGAGATAAATTATTTGAATCTAGAAAAAAGAATTGTCATTTATGTAGAATATTTAAATTTAGTGTTAATGAAACTTGTTTATGTTTAACGCATTAGTGCATTTCTTTCAGTTTTCTATCAATTTTCCGTATCGCTAAAGGTAAAATAAGAAAAAATATATTTAGCCTCTTTCTTCCAAAATATAAAGCAATTTATTTATTAGACAGACTCATAGTATGATCCTCTAAGATAACAAATACCCACCAAATGTTTAGTAGATTTCTCAGTTCCTTTTTAGAGCACATTAATGAATTTTGGTGAAACAAATCGTATATTATACGTATGTCTCCCTGCTATTGACATGGCAAAAAGAAAATATAATCTTCATCAGTAAGACTTCTTCAACTAGTCAGTATCTATGTAGCAAGATTCTGCTTTTGTAAGACTCACTATCAGTACCCTCGCTAATCTTGGATGTTACAGCGAACTAATTAACTACCAAAATGTGACGTCGGTCATACAAAATGGTATGAGTGGATTAAGCTAGAATTGTTCCTAGTCTTCATCTATTCAACTTCGTACTTTATATTTTGTTTAGTCCCAACACTAAGCTCTATATTTCAACCACTTTAAATAACATAGCCTTTCAGTAATAAATTTTAACGACTTTAGGGAATTATATCGAAACAAATTGTCCGACGAGACTTTATGTCGTAGGACGCCGTCGATCTGCCGATACAACGTGATTACGGCTATTATCAGCGATATATTTCTTCCTAATGGGTAATAGAGCATCATGTAAGTGGCTTTTCTCGACAAAATAAAACTCAGATTTATCTGCGAACGTTCATCCTGAAACAACGAAATTTTCGCCTTATTTACAAGGCTGTGGATCCATTAACTTTACGGTATGTCTCATTCAAGATCTTCAAAGACTATTTTGTTTAAAGTGCAATAAAATTTGGCCTACAAACATAACAATGATAAACAAATTAGCGTCAGCTGATTTATGAAGCAGCTACATTGACGTAATCCCTTTTGCTCGGAGCGTACCATTGTAAAAGACCTTTTAACTAACAGATGGGGAGCATAATGGAAGGTGCAAGTCACGGCGGTTTGCGCTTCCTGGCCTCGCAGGAGATTCTTACTCGTTCGATTAAGATGTTTTGGCAAGAATTCGTACTCTTGCGATTCGTAAAGTTGCCAGCAATACATCTATTGTTAGGTTCTTTACTGCAATAATATTTAGTCTATGTATTTCATTCTAGCAGTTGTCTATTTAGTATCCATTTCTTACGTATACAAATCACAAATTCGAAGAAAATACTGATCGTTTCCACGTTGTAGCTTGAATAACTGATTTTACAAAAAAACATTTTCGATAAAATATTTTTAAAAGACTAATTAATATAGAATAAAGAAACTACTGTACTTATTTAGAGATGCCTAAAATGTGCTTTATCTCAGCATTTTAACCACAAAAAGTTTCCAAAATAAACGTGAACCACGAGACTAACCGATGCAACTGTTACGTCCGCAAACACGGAAAGCCGAAACCGCGTTTCTATATCGTGTAATTAATGCAAGCTCGGCTCTGCCGAAATAATGAACAACACTCCACTAGCCCGGTAATAGCGGCCATTGTACCACGTAATTACTTCGCAAATAAAACAAGAATATTTCATAAGAACAATGGTTTCGAATGTATGAGTTAGTTTTTATTTTTGAAGATTGTATATGTTTAAAATCTTAGGCTTATTTATAAAACGTAATTTGAATGTACTGCAAATGTGGAGTATAATTCTAAAAGAGACAAAAGACTAACTACGACTTAGTTTCAACAAAACTAGACACAAGCTAAAGCAGCAAAGCTGATTAAATCTAATTTAAAAGCATTATAGTGTAACATTGAAAATTAAACGTAAATTCCGACCGCAACGTACGTACATATGTATACATAAAACGTGTTCAAACGCGAGTACCTCGACGAACACTTTCAAATCGTTCTGTCAGAACACTAGCAGCTAATCTGACCAAAGCCACAACACACGGAATAGTCTCCGACCACAAAACAGCTTTGTTAAATACCACTGAATTTGTGTCTTGTCAAAAAAGTCAAGGTTTGGACCACAAAGCTGACCGCACACAAGAGGTATCGTACATAGCATTTTTACCACATATTCGTTGTTGGCGGTAGTTCAAACGCGATCAGTTCGTTGTACAGAAATTAACTTTACATGCGTAATGATAAACGTGAAATGAGTATTTATGATGTTGTATTTTGAATTTTATGATCTTGTATCTTGTTTATATTGCGTTTCATTCACGCATCTCTGTTCCCGAAACGTGTTGTCAAATGAAACATTGAGCTTTTTTCGTACACAATCTTTTATAAGCCCACCGTATAATCTCATGCGATCACGGTTTGTGTTTGTAAGAATAAAATGGTTTTGAACAAATTGGTATGGATTGCGTGAAAATTCGGATAAAAATTCAAAATGTTCTGTTCGGCCATGACTGTTTAAAAATTCTCATAAATAAAAAAGTAATAGTTTTGATTAGTAATTGTAATCTTTACTGTACAAGACTCATATCAAAAAATTCACATTTCAGGCATAAAACATTCAAATCGTGGCTTATTGATCATTGGTTTGACCAAATCTTTACCTACTCACCACTTAGATAACAATGTTAAAGATCTCATCCTTATAACATTTCAAATCTGTTTAAAACTTCTCCGAATCAAATTGTAATTTTAACCAACAGTAATATTGTCGAGCCAAAGCTTAAATCAATTAAAATGATAGCGATCATTAAGAGCGACTCTGAAATCTATCAAGGGACTGGCCCATCGACATTTAATAATTGAACTCTGAGCTTCTCTTTGATATTCTAGTTATAATTATGAGCATGAACATTATTAAATCAAACATTTTAATTTAATATCTTGTTTAAATGTCTATCAAGTTTTTTATTTATAATTAATTTTGCTGATACTGTTTTATTGTCAAATATTGATTTTCTTAACTATCTTTGCACGTGGTTTGAAAGGATATCCATGTTGGTAATCCTATTGAACTGCGTGACATTAGGAATGTACCAGCCGTGCGTCGACGATCAGTGTGTAACGAATAGATGCAAAATATTACAGGTAAGAACAAAGCCCATATTTTAAATTAAAAAAGAAACAAGCCATAACCATTAAAACAAAGCCCGTCACAAATTGAAAACGATAAAAAATAAATCGCAGTTCACAATTCAAAAATCGACCCCACAAGAAAAGTCTCACAAATCTGTAAAAAGAACACAAACTTTTTAATCAAAAATAAATTCTGTCTTGACGCGTGCACTCCGCGTAATTAAAAAAAAGAACACTGGCCGTAGAGAAAAAATGTGGAGGCTTGTTGAAGTGATTTTCCTTTGTTTTATTTTTATTTACGCGCCAACGAAATTTATTTGCTGGTAAAATTAGAATCGTTCAAATTAAAATTGTGATGTTTTATTCGAGTAATTCGCGTTTTAATATAACATCTGTTGCAGGTTTTCGACGATATAATATTCGCGTTTTTCACATTGGAAATGTCAATCAAAATGGTGGCGATGGGCGTTTATGGGCACGGAACTTATTTAGCGGACTCGTGGAACAGATTGGACTTTTTCATTGTAATGGCTGGGTACGTATCTTAAACTATCTTGACTGGCCTTTTTTTGCTTACATTTTAGATTACTTTGATTTGAAATTGCCTTAAATTACCTTAAAAAATAAATAGGTACTCAATTTCATGGTTGCAAGTATTACTTACTTGTAATTTTGATAAAATAATGTATTGTAATGTTTTTTGATTATTAATATTTAAAAATGTAAATTATATGTTTAAACAGATGATTCCCTTAAGACAAGTTAAACAGAATTATTAAGGATTTCTTAAACAAATAGGTATGTGTTTAAAAATGGATTATTTTTTCAGAGCACTGGAATATGCATTGAACGTGGAGAATATCAACTTATCAGCGATCAGGACTATTCGAGTACTCAGGCCATTAAGAGCCATTAACAGGATACCAAGTAAGACTTTCACATTTAGGTAGTTATTTAAACATATCCCACTTTATAATATAACGTGGTCTTGCCACTATCTTGAACAAAAGTACTAGGTACTACTTTTCAACACCGCGTTTTATAATAAAGGTCTTTAACGTTGCATGGTTTAAAATAAATACAAATTGTTTTTTTATCAATCGGTTTAATATCTTGACATTTCTCAACTATGGTATAGACACAGATATATAACTATGTTTGAAGTAAAAGCTGGCTAATACCTGTTCCTTCAACTTCGAACTTCTAACCCAGGTTAATTATACAGAGTAATTTATATATTCTATCAACATCAATTTGAACATAAGCTTTCCGATTTTTGTACAATGCCTTGTGATTCACTTTCTTATAGGAATATACGTTATATACAAACTTAATACCTAATGAACTAATCTAACTAACTTAACCAAATACATAAATACTTAATTATCTTATCCTGTTTAAAAATGATACATCATTTTGTACGTATGTGTAGAAGATGACCACAGGAAATACCATAATTTTTTAGTTCGTTTTTTTTAATCAAAATATCCGGTGTAGTCCCAAACATCGTTCATTAGGATGTCGGATTTCCATGTGAACAATATGAATGACAAGCCGTTTGATCTGCTACAGACAGGAATTCGGTATTTGAACTCATGTTTACTAGTATGTCAGTTACAAATGAAATAGAAAATCTTTAATTTTAATGAAATGATCAAATCACAAAGCCTTCTCCTGTTAAACTTTACGGTGATAAACAGGAAATTAATTTTCCAACAATAGCACGACTTAATTTATTTCATATTTAAAAAAGCAAATGATAAAAGAAAATACTTATTTGATACACGCAATAATAACATTGCCACATATTCTTTGAAATATTCGCAGCATTTTTACAAAACCAACCCTAATTCAATATTCCTCTTTTGAACGCTTACTTAACAAATGTCCCTTGCCCTGTAATCAAACTGGATGGACGCAGTAATTTCTACTGTATAATAGAATATTTTACGATGCCATTACGTTTGGAAAAAATAATAACGTGATTTTTTATTCGAAATGTAATAAACCAAGATGAATCCTCTTTAGAATTGAAAATTTCTTATTACGTCAATTACGATTACCATAAAAAATAATGTTAGAAATTGATTATAAACATTGCCTACTAATGGACCTGTTCTAAGCGAATAAAGCTGTGAGCGTTAAATATGTACACCACCAGCCTCGTATACAGGGGGCATAAATAACAACAAAATTCAGGCAATATTTCCTCGTAATAGCCCTACAAAGGTAACCCTTGCGTAGTTACACTAAATTCTTAAAAGAAAATTACAAAGGGAACAATTTAAAAGAATTAGAGTGTTTTCTATTGCTATTGAAGAAAGCTTTCTTGCTTTAAATCTCGGTGCTAAACTGTAGAGAGCTCTTTAGCTAAGGGTCCTTTCGCTATAGGTGACCCCGCACTACCGGCTTTGTAACGTACGGGTAATTTATTACTTGTTTATTTATAGGACCCCGGGCCCTTTCAAAGTAGGTTTATTTAGGCATCAAACGAAATATTATTAACAGTGAAACCATTTCATTAGGGTTTCTGGAATAATGTCACGTAAAGGGTGGTGGTGCTGTGGTGATAATATATTTGCATAATAAGTTAGTGTTGAAAATCTCATTCACACGACAGTCGTGATATTGACTTGAGTAATAACTTTTAGGTGAAGCCTAAACATACTGTACAATAGATATTTTACTACGTTTTTATATTTTAAATGTGGAAGTTATATGTAGAACCGGAACATGGAACTACAGAATGAAAATCAATGAAACTATGTATAAGAACTGTTGAGTGTTGCTTTGCCACTATTTATACTACTTGATAGACAAAAACCAACCCCAAAGAATATTTTGACTTCATGAAATCTGCCGGTAGCGCTATCGCATCGTAGCTGTGTGTGTTTCAAGGCAAACACTGCTCTTATAAAATCATATTACCTGACAAAAGCTTTTTATAATATTTTCTGAGACCGTCAGACATGCCATAGGTACGTACTTACTTATCCTAATGAAATTCAAGCGTACAAAGTTGGAGTACAAAAGAACTCCATAATATCTCGGTGGGTACTTATAGAAATTAACTTGAGTCAGAATCAAAAGCGAGCGTGGGCAGCGATCGATCCGCGCAACAAGTGAGACGGGCTCAGCAAGCCACTACGCCTGCTAGAGATTATCTTACACTCGCCAATATGTGGAGATCTCGAAATCGAAAATAGAAATGTTGGAAACTAAAGAGGTTTTCGTAGAAAATAGCTCACATTGATTTTGCCACGGTTTCGATAGTAACTATTTTTCATAATATGTTATTTATAAAAGTATAAATGGGACTGTGTTATTAATTTTTTTATTATTAAAAGCAATTGAACTAATTGCGATAATTTCACTCATATCACAAATCTGTCAAAGTGAAACTAAAACATACAAGGCAAAATAAACACACTTTTCATTAAACAAATTGAATTAAAGTGTAACACCGTTTTATAGAAATTCGAGCTCACAACAGAAATGGAGCAGCAAAGTCTTTATGTATCTACATATAAACTAATTACATTTCATCTAAATGGCTGTTGTGCAAATGCAGAGCCATTAATATGGGAAACAATGAACTTTCATAACGAACTACAATTTTGTAATTGTATAGGTATTCTGACCAAAACAAAGCCTAAGTTAAAATAACCACATGAAAATACAATCCAGTCTCAATTAGAACTCATGTGAAATCTCCGTGACTGCGTTTACGTATAATATGAATTTAAATACCCCTGAACTGAGCTCTGAAATTTTCTGATTCAAGTATTCATTTAGTGGTATGGTTGAACGTGATAGTGCATACGAATAAGATAATTCGCTCGTTGCCGCTCTGTCTGCCTCAGCTAATTAAATAGGTAGTGTGCGTTTATTGGAGCTGGGGTTTATCTGAAGTTCAGATTGTAAATTAAAAAAAATACTTAGTTGACCAAATTCAAAAAGTTTTATTAATAAAATATTAACGTAACGAAATAACACGACCCGATTGTGGTCCCCATTAATTTCCTAGCCTCTATTAATGATGACAATAGTGTTTGTCACACAGGATGACCCTAAACGACCTAGAGGCATTAATCAAGCTTTAATTATCGCAGGCCCTTCACGTTTACAAGTCGGAAATTTGCTCGGCAAGGGTACTGCCTAATCTTCTCTCCGCGTCCCTACATTTGCCCTCCTTACGCTGTTTACTTACCTGTAGATTTTATCGAAAGTAAACGAGAAAGCGGTATTAATAGGGGAATTATGTTACTTGTTTACTCATAACAGCATCAAAACTGTGAATAATTTATAGAGTAGAACAAAATAGTATTTAAGTTTAGCAAATGTGTTTTGAATGTGTGTACAAAACTGAGCTGGGTTTATTTTGTGTCTCTATTCATTACTTTTTTGCAAGAAAATAGAGAAAAATGTTGTCCGAATTTTTATGTTACAGAGGTGACCATTTCAACAGAATTTACGACAGTCAGAGTCTTTATCAAAAGTAACATTACATTTAGAAACAGCATTGAAATTCAATAATAAATCACGGCACCAGCGCGGACCGGCGCGACTTCCAAACGGTTAGCATTGAACATTCAAACAAAAGACGGGCTCTCGCTAAAGTTTCGCACAAAACCCCATCTGGGGCTCGCAAACAACTGGGACAATGCAACTCTGCCGCAAATTAAATCGAGCCACGCGCGCCCGCGGTTACACATACATCGGCACTAATTTGCCCTCGCACAATTTATTGCTCCCACGTGCCTTTTTATTCTGTTGAATTGAAATATACCATTTGATTTGTATCCTAATACAACTCACGAGTAACCGACATGTTTACCAACGTTCCCAGAACATAAAACCTCCTAAAATAGATAGAATAACGTTTCGTTCACAACTAACAAGCTCCGCAGTTGAGCACTAGTTAATCCTCTTTGGAATAGGTCCGCCTAGCTAAAATGAATTAATCGAAATCCATCTGTCTAGTCATGCAGAACTGCACTTCAGCAGTAAATGAATTCACAAAATTCAGCGAATTGTAGCCGATCCGCTGCAAACCAATTTGTACATAAAACATCGTATGTAAATACAGCTTAGAGTCTATTAATTCACTTGCTTATTAATAATATAGGTCAGCCAGTTAATATTTTCCAATGAATTATTAATCTCCGCTTGAGATCTGTCTGGGTAATGCTTCATTAGTAATAAAGCAACGAGATAATTAAACTAACCGCCTACTACACATATCTTATTGTTCTCAGTAATTACTCTTAATTGTTTGATGTTCCCTACACTCATAAAAGCAACGTTATCCCTAAATATTATGACCACTATTCTCATTAAGCTGTGAGTTAATTTTGTTTATGTTAATTTCAACTTTATTGTTACAGGTATGCGTATCCTGGTGATGTTGTTACTGGACACATTACCCATGCTGGGAAATGTTTTGCTGTTATGTTTCTTTGTATTCTTCATATTCGGCATTGTGGGAGTCCAACTCTGGGAAGGGATTTTGAGACAACGCTGCGAATTCGTCCCACCGCCGAATGTACTACGACCCAAGTATGTTTTTACGCTTGTTATATTCTTCTTACTGGGGTGCAGTACGAGACATACGACCCGTCTCCTACTGCCTCCCCAGCATTACCGTTGACATAAGCTCATAGGCGTTTGTTAGTGTTGAATTATATACCCGAACTGTTTGACGCAGCATATTGAGTGGCAATGTTTAAAGTTTTGTGGATGAAATTACAGCTGAAATGACTTTTTCATTTATTCCATTTGCTCGAGAGCGCTCGTCTTAGCGGCACGTCCCATTGCTAACGTTGACTGCATGCAATATTTAACGCTTCCATCCTGGGCGAGCACATCCATCGCTGCTCTATATATCATTTTGACATTTTGTATTTTGTCATACAAAATGTCAAAATGATATATAGAGCATATTGCATATTGTTTTTGCACTGTTACTACTAACATTTTAACAAACGCGCATGTTGAAGAATTCAGCTTACAGTCGAATTACCTACAACACACTTAAATATTGCATTCCGTCAACACCCACATTTGAGTAAAATGTAACTGAACACAACAGAACGAACCATTTGACAATGTAGTACATGTCAATATCTACCCAACTCCATTCATACCAATGTAACTAATTACATAAACTTTGCTACATTCAGTGGTTCCTAACATACCAACCCAAACATAGTACAAAGTAGAAAATAACCGCCATAGCAAACATGAACCGATAATAGCCATTCATAGTCGATACTTACCAAAACATCTAGATTTAGTACAAATAGTTCGAAACCAATATTCAAACTAACAGTGTCGTTTTATTTATAGAAAGCTATTGTTAGATCTAGTCAATATTCATTGTAAAATACGGGTAATAAGACGGCACTGTTAGTGACCTTATACAGACCTTTAGAAGTAAACTTAGGTACATAACACCCGTCACGGCTCCTCAATTTATGTTCCAGAGACCTGTCCGAATGGTACAGAGTGCGCGTCAGAGTGAACTCGTAAGGATTTGCGATCAAAATTAATGTGTTTCTATTAAGAACATTGCGAACTGTTGTAACGTGTACCTTCACACATCTGCCGTCCAGATGTGCTATCGTATTTGCTTCCCCTTCACGAATTGGCAGTTTCGAAGAGACGCTAGGTCTCTCATTACTTGTCGCTGTTTCAATAATACACACTTGATTTGCTAAATTTTATTCAGAACTGCCGATTTGTTTGGATTCCAAATATGGGTAGTTCTATTGACTTCTCTGAAATTATGTGAAATACTATTTCCTTTACTTATGATTTCGCAATATTATTTAATTGGCAGTAACTATGGAATAAGTAATATATCTGATTTTAAATAAAGACTACAGTTTCCTACGTTTAATATGAAAATAATGTTGACAAAATTAATTCAACTTTAGGTTACTCTATTTCAAGAAAACTAATACTAATCTACACATCAATTTTACATTTTCATCAATGACAGTCTTTGATTTAACAAACAATATTCAATATTTAGCTTTGTTTTAAGTATTATTCGTCTATTAATCTGCATTTACATGTTAACTAATATTTATAGTTTTTATTAGTTGAATAAATAACATTTTACTGTTATCTAAAATGCATATAACATGCACTAAAAGCTTTGCACGTCAGGTCATTCAACTGTTAGAAGTATCTGAAAGACATGTTAATCTGAAGTTGTGACCAATAAAAGCCTTATAGCTACCATCAAGAAAAGCCCCGTAACGACCGGGCGCCAAATGATGTGGGTTACGGCCAGTGCTCGTGTTTCTATGTACCTGTCGTCAAACGATAACGACCCAATGCTACTGACGTTAATCTGTTTCGACGATACTCGCTAGACTTTCCCCGCCATCTTGACAAGCGCTACCATTACCATTAATTGGAACTGCTATTGATCCTCAACTCCTTTCTACGCTTCTGTTCTAGCATGACTGCATGCATCGTGTGTTTCAATGTAATAGTAAATGTTTCTCCATTTGCATGGATACTAGAAGTAGTGACGATATACGATGTAATGTTAAGTGTTATATACAATCAAGATAACAACATAAAACCAAATTCAGACAACTGACAACTCTACAAACAATCTGGAATCTTTAATTTAAAACATATCTCGCCATCACTTTTCGGATCATTTGCAGAGCAAGTACAGTACCTTTAATCGAAGTTCATAATACAATCTTGAAGCTATCCAACCCAATAAGCATTCAAATGTAGCAAATATTCAGTCCAATTACTAAACATCTTAATTTGTCTTACAGTATATCGTTCTACTACGAGTTTTCAAAGGAGTTGGACTACATTTGCACGACGCCCGAAGACAATGGGATGCACACTTGTGGAGACTTCCCTCCATATAGATACGGCCCTCTTGTGTGCAATGAGACGGCCAAACCGTTCTCCTACAACCTGCCGACCAACACGTCTTGTGTCAATTGGAATCAGTATTACACTAACTGTACTCAAAGGGGGAACAACCCCTTTCAGGGCACGATCTCCTTCGACAACATCGGCCTCGCTTGGGTCGCTATTTTCCTGGTACGGCAACTTATTTGAAAATTGTTTTACCTCGTTTTATAAATAGAATTCAATAAGGAAATATGTTTGTTATATTTTCAGGTGATATCGTTAGAAGGCTGGACAGATATAATGTATTATGTACAGGACGCGCATAGTTTTTGGGACTGGATTTATTTCGTACTGCTGATAGTGGTTGGTAACTTTATTTAAAAAAAATATATTATTTTTTTAAGCTTACTGTCATGCTCACAAATATTTACAGCATATCATTCCCATTTAACTTGCACGCTTAAAAGAAACAAGCGTGAAAACAAAACACCAATAAAAAGGCAGCAAAAAATAAAAGGAAAACACAACCGTTACGGCCATAAGAATAACATTAGTTTGGCAAAAACTGAAACGATCAGTCAAGTCCGCTCTAACGATCCCATTATCTCATAAACACATATTTGTCTTATAGATCGGATCGTTTTTCATGATCAACCTCTGCCTGGTCGTCATAGCGACTCAGTTCAGCGAGACGAAGAAACGTGAAATGGAACGTATGAGGGCGGAACGAGCGCGTTTCACGTCAACCTCGACTCTTGCCTCTTCGACGAATAACAGTGAACCTGCTACTTGTTATGCAGAAATAGTCAAATATGTTGCACATCTATGGAGACGGTTCAAGAGAAGGATGGCTAAGAAGATCAGGTAAGATTTTTTAAATATAAAAATATGTACCTATATTAATCATCTACTTGATTGTTTTTTAATCCTCTGTAAAGGCTTGGGCGAAATTGAATATCGATCGGTTATCTGGGATAGGTAGAAGTAAAATGAAAGCTTACGATAATTCTTATACAGAAACAACAAAATACACTATTTAGAGTAAACCATAGAAAAGTGATAAGTACCATAAAATGAAAAGGATTAACAATTTTCATGTTAATTTTATTGTCTCGTATCTTGAACGCTAGTTAACCAGTAATTAGCGACTGTGTAAGTCTAAGAGAGAAAACACATAAATAAGCTCTATTATACTTAAAAGCTGTTGGTAGACCCTAATAAATAAATAAATAAATAAATAAACCTTAATAAATAAATAAATATTTTTCGTTCCCGTTCGAGATCAGCACTGTGAAGTCCGTAAATTGGTGTCAGTGTTTTCTTCTCAAGAACTAGGTTATTTACTTGTGCCAGACAATTTACATTGCAAATACTGATGAAATATTCCTTCACAAATTACTGGCATGTTTATTATATAAAACATATTTTTATGCGCTATATTTTTACCCGTAAATATTAGACATTCGTCACTTCTTTTATATTTGTGCAGAGTATATCGATATCAACGCGCACAACTACGTTGGCGAACAAGCAGAGAAACTCTTCAACTACCTGCCAATAAACCGAAGCAACATCACCCTTGTTGTCCCCGTGTACATCCACAGGTAATTTGTACTTTTTGTTTTGGGTTACACCAAGATGGTATGATGTTATGATCTGATCAAGTTATGAAAAAGGTAAAGATTTTTTTTAATAGAGAAGATAAAAAAATCAATTCTTTAAACGTATGATTAACTATTGGCCAAATAAAAATTTCAAACATGCAAACATTCGAATTTGGAACTTGGTCCTTTATTACCCTAGCACAAAGACCTCCAGAAGAAACAAAAGTGGGTTTTACTCAGTAAAAGTCTGACATTACCTCGAGCTGTGGCCACAACGGAAGAAGCCATTTGGTAATAAAATTAAAAACTCAAAAAAGAAGCTCCTCCTTTTTCGGAAATAGGTTAAAATATGAATAGATTTGTTTCTAAATAGCAGGTTTGTTACTCAAACAAAAACAACGGGAACTTCGATCAACTAACTATATCCTACTTCCAAAGTATATACAATACAAGCAGACAAAGCTACGCATAAAAGTTATTAATTCCATTTTAATATTCATTTTAAGTAATAATTTTACAAAACCCTCTCTAAAATTATAAACATTATCCTTTCCCAATACTTTTGTTCCGTCTTGAACAAGTAAAGTTCATCAGCTCATTATACCGTTTAGGATTACTTCCTACATTCTCATAAACTGGTTGTAATGAATTTCGTAATAATAACTCTCCAAGTTTCCGTTCGTCTTCGTTCTTAGAAAACGGGGCTTATAATAAAATATTCGTGAACTCTTATAAAGCCGTTTCCGTGTCGAGGTCGTGTAGGCATTGTATTCGACTAAGCGGAATCATTAGGAGGTTTCTACTTGTTAAACCTTCTACCTATTTGGCTATAAATGATATCTTTGCTGTAATAAGAGTCGGTACCTAAACATATTTAAGATTTTATATAGCTACACAGAAAAGTGTGAAATGTTCATTGTATGATTTAGGTAGGCTCCGTAAACTGGTCGATATGGAAACTTAGCTGAGACTTAGCATGAATTTTGAAAAGACAAATTACACAGATTGACAATCTGTTGTTGTTATAATTTGGCGTTTTGTCCTTGTGTGTGATTTGATTAGTAGTATTCAGTTTACCTACGTGCAACTAACTCTCCAAAGCATTCCACCTTACAGATGTCTATTTCAAAGTCTGTCTGCAGTCAAAAATCTAGTCTCATATTTTTCGCATAAACGTTTCTAATTAGTCTGAGATCTATAAATTGAAACCTCAATAGGTATAAAATTTGTATAACCAAAGCCTTATATTTTCCACCAGGGCAACGGCGGCAAGAGTGTGAGTGAGGAGGGTTGCGGCGGCGGGGGCGAGGAGCCTCTCCGCCGCCCCAGCCTGTTGCGCGTGCCCTCGCTGTCAGCCGCCGATCTTGAGGTAACTACGACATTATTCAATTGTACCTGACACTTTTGTTCTAGGAGGGTCTGCGATAAGTCCAGTCAAATGTTACTCGGCGATCTTGAGGTTATGCAGACATCATCCAAAAGTGCTTGAAACTTTCTGGAACCTTCTGCGATAAGCCTATTCAAATATTTGTCAGTCAATTGACTTAGGATTAGGATTGTTATAGGATTTGATAAGTTTTTGTTGGAAACTTAGAATAAGGATTTTGATGAGAAAGTAGTATTGTCGACAATGGGAAACCTATAGGTGTTATAGAAGGACGCTCAAGCAATGATATTTTTCTGCGTATAGATTTCGATCTCAAAGTGGCCCAGCTATTTTGTATCGTCAACCTCAGCCAAAATACATACTAAGTATAACCAACATAGCCATTTAATAATTCAGCGATTCAAAGGAATTCATACTGAATCTAAATAAATACTTGGTCCTCAAAAGCACCATTTATTTGGTTGTAGGAATTTGTCTGTATGTAAATACGGGCAAGTACTTTAATTTATTCTGTGTGTATTCCCGTTATGTCCTTTTGTGCGGGTAGAAATGTAAGCGATTTAGAAATGTTAATATTCGATCCCTAAGAGCCGTTTAAACGATCCCGCCTGTTGCGCGTACCCTCGGTCTTCGCTATCTTGAGGTAAAATGAACGATTTATTTTATGTAATTAACCGTTATTTCGTCCGAGGGTCTGTCTCTTGTAATAGTTATTAGAACATCGTCTGATTTGGGTGTTATGAGGATTTCTCTTCACTCTATTAATTTTATCTACATGTAGGTATATAATTTCAAAAGGGTATGTGATTTTCTTGAGTATGTGTGTATGGCTACAGTTATCAGTTAGTCAAAGAAATTACGGGTAGCATTATGACACCTTTCAGCTGTAAAGTCCGAAAATGATCCATGATCTAAAAAACCAAAAAAAAATATTTTCTATATTCTATAGTATAATACAAGTAAATCAGTGGAGATTGTAAAAAGATAATATTTTCACAGAATGCATCAAATCTATCACTACTATCGCCGCCTTCACTGAGCCGTCGTCGTTCATCGGTGATGTTCAGCGACACCGTGCTGCTGCACACTCCCAACACACCGCACGGTGGGCACCCACACAATGTGTGCTCTTCCGAAAAAATGACTCAGACAGGTAAAGATCTTAATGATTTACCCGTACTGTAAATAAGCTATTGGCCTTCTTAATTTAAAAATGTTTGTAAAATCGTGGAAGGTTCTATATTCGTGTCAATGACACAACTACAAGTAGACATACTTCATGCTATTACGCTATCAGACGTTCTGAAATTCTTGTTCAACTGTTACCCTTACAAAGCCTGTTGAAAAAGCACGATAAAAAGCATTTGTGTTTTACATTACAATACTTTGTTAATGTGCAAATACGTACGCTTGTAAAAAAGCAGCTACTTTACCTGTTGCTTGTAAGCACTCGAAACTTTCTCCATCTTACTGCGAACACAACCCAACTTGTGAATACTCTACGAAACACTTTACATTCAATAGTGTTAAAACTTTTTAACAATTCGAATGAATATTTGTAGATTCATTGAGTCAGCGTGATTGGCTTAAGAGCCAAAGTGGTGAGTCTAGGAGACGGTAGATCTAGACGACGCTATTAGCCGGGCATGTGCAAGCTCAACTCAACTTTTCGCTTCTTCTTCCTCTAATTCTTCATAGCGATACCTAAATAGGATTAGGAAAATAAACCAGGAGAACGTGTTTTCTTAAATTGGTTTGACGCTTTTCCCCTTCTCAGCATTGGACTAGAATTCCTACACTTTTGAGACCTGATTTACATATAAAAATCTTTAATCTTCTTTGAGTTACCTATTTTACCTCGAAAACATCTTGTTATATTCCATCGGGAGATTCCGAAAACATTTCTCAGAAAATATTCTTCAGTTTAATGGCCAACTTGAGACCTCGGTGGAAACGATAAATAGTTAATACTGAATTTGCTGATCTTGTTAAAATATTTAGGGGTTATATATTGCTGAAATTGTGCAAGTTTAGGAGGAATAAATTCATGTTTTTTGGTTTCAAAGCAGAAAAGGGTTTAGATAACGCCCACTGTATTAATTTAGTACAGCAAACACAGACATGTGAGCGGTTTGCGAACCCGTATGTTTAGTAGAAGTGGTATTTTTAGCGGCTTTCCGATCTCATCAAAATTTTATACAAAAACTTTTTCTTAATTTTGTACAGATTATCATAACTTAACGTTTTGATTCGAGGCGAGGTTTCAGGGCCATTTGTTATCATAACTTGCATACAACAAGATGTTTTCAACCCCTTAGTAAGATTTTTGTCCGTTAGTCCGTGTGTATGTAGTGTCACTTATTTGGGGGCATAGAGTTCGACCTGCCGACAGGCGACACGGCTGAGGAGCGCGCGGCGGCTGGCGGGACCATGTCGTGTCAGGAACTACTGGCGCTGTCCGGGGCGTTATCGGCTGCCCTCCCGACTGGACAAGTAGCCCTGGATTCCTTTTTTGAAGAACTGACGAAAGGCATCAGCAAGAGAGCTGGGGAAGAGAAAATTGACACCAGGGTGAGTTCTGCTGCATCCTGCTATACCTACAGTTATTTGCATAAAACTTCTTAAGGACTCATGACTGGGTTTTTAAATAGATTAAAAATGAATATTTTATAATGTTCTTTTTCATGAAGAATAATGATATTTTTGTTCTGTCTATCTACATATGTTTTCTTTGGATCGTCCAACGGAACTGATTACAGAACTTTATATGGCGTCTATCTTAATACAAAAACCCGTGAATTTCTCGAGACTTCATAAAAACACCATAAAAATTGAGAACCCCTCTACGAAGAGCGTAAACATTTATGTAACCTTTTTAGTACTCTTTCTATTACACGAGTACACGTAATAAAAAAATAACCGTTTTATTTAATTAAATTATTTTGTTTGTTGATTTAAACACAATAACAACGTTATAAGTTAATAATAAATTATTATATTCACGATGGAACACTTCTTGTAAATACCTGAAACTAAATTAATTAGAGTAAAACTTGCACAATTTATAACCAGGCCGCGATGTATCTGTCATCGTAAAATCTTCATTGAAATATTTGATAGCAAGTTGTACAAAGTAGTATTTTATTCCACGTCGACGATGTTGTTTTATGACGATAGATTGAAATATGACTTAGATGGTAATGTAAGTGGTTTTGCTTTTACTTTTGATACAAAAATATTTACGTATATTTAATACATATATTTTATAAGTCATGATTTTCTACTAATTCACATTTAAAATGTACGAAAAACGGGATGAGTGAATTCAAAAATAAAAAGCATTTCACAACCCATTTTAGGGTTTGGATCGTCGGAGCAGTTTTACAGTATACTTACTTGATTAGTTATTTATACAGTGTTTCTAAAATTAAACCACATTAGTTAGGTACCAGTTACTATGAGCATTGTGTGCATTATCTCTTTTTTACAATCAGATCGTGGAGATAGAAGACTTCTCCTGCTGCGCGGACCTGCTCGCCGCGGAAGCCGCCGCCAAAGAAACGCGCAAGAGTCGGATCAGTAACATCTGTTCCAAGTTCTGGAGCAGAATATCAAGGGCACTCTCCAAGCTCAGGAAGAAGATCAAGTTCATTGCTGACCATAAATATTTTCAACAAGGTACATGATAGACTACATAACAGTTTGTCATCCTAACTTTCTACAAGTACAATAGTGATAAAAATATTAACCACTGGCATCACAGAAGGTGCACATCTTAGAAGGTTATTTTAGTTTAAAACTGAACTGAATCAAAATGGTTAGACACAAAATTGTCCTGGGCCATGCCAGAGTTAAATAAAGAAAATAAAAATGGGAAATGTCTTAACGCATTATAGTAGATGAGCTCGCACAAGGGATTTTGTAAGTAACTCGTGCGCTTCAGATTACCATATGGGAAAACCCTTGCATATTGCTAAGCTCCTCCCACGTAATATGAGTTTTTATAAAAATGCTACATTTAGAGTAGTCCATGAAATAAATAAACGAACTGAAAACTGTCAGATTATGGGCCAAATTAATTAATCACGAGCTTGACAATAGTGTATTTGATGCACTTTAAGACTCCAACTAACTTTCTACGCACTGCATTCTTGACGAGCTAGAGTAAATATTTTTTCAATTTTTATTTCTCCCAGATGATAAACCCACTATTATACCAGCAGATTAATATTATATCGGATACACTGAGTTATTATCTGATTTACCGATGCAAGTGCGTCGTTATAGATTTTTTTTCATTGATCGTCAGTGGAAGCTTCCCTGACTGTTATAAAATGGAAACATTATTTTAACACTGTTATTATTTGTACTTTCGAGTACCTGCCGATTTTGCATCGTCGCCTCCCCTACTACTACCAACCATCATCTAAGATATTCTAGCTTCGAATTGTACCATTATAAAATCAGTTTTAGATTTAAAAAAGATCTTCAACAATACCATTAATCCACGATAATTTAATTCCATACATCTCACAGCTCCAATTTTCAGGCATTCTACTGGCGATCCTCATCAACACGCTATCAATGGGCATTGAGTACCACAATCAACCGGAGGAGCTCACCGTGATCGTGGAGATCAGTAACGTTGTGTTCTCGGCTATATTTGCCGTGGAGATGTTGCTCAAGATCGTGGCTGAAGGCCCTTTTAAGTATATCTCCAACGGGTTCAACGTCTTTGATGGTGTTATTGTAATACTTAGGTAAGTTTAAATTGTGCGGTTTTGCTTTCAAGGGATTTATCTTTGGGATTTCTAAAATATCGTCGAAAACAAAAAAAAATAATAGGAAGCGAAAGAATTGATGAACACAAAAATGTTCCATACTTAATTTAAAAGCTATTTTCTACAACCAAATGAATATTTAGGTACCTATTTCAAAATAATACTCATTGAGTATTATAAACTCAATTAATATTCCACAAAATATTTTACAATAAGCTTTTGTGAAGCTCATAAATATTGAATAAAAGCAACCATAGTTTTAATCCCGGCTCACTCAATAATATCAAATAAAAATACTTCGGACTCGTACTAGAACCGAACAGAACGCGTATTGTAACGAGGCGTACCTAGTATCAAAATAAATAATACTCGTATGGATTAAAATCAAATGAAACGCTTCTAGGAACTTTTTTTTGGAACAAAAAATTGTATTGTAAAATAATGCTGAATGAATTATATATTGGTAAAAAAGGTAACATTATAAAAAAGGTATGCTCTGGTTTCACAAAATAATTAAACCGATGTCCTCAAAGGTTTAAAGGACAATGTGAAATATTGTATGTGATAGCTGGGGCACACTCAGGGGTGTCCGTAATTGACTATCTGTGGTTTTGAACCCGGCTCCAATGCACGGGTAATATAATGGTGATTCACCCCCGTTCACAAGTCCATTTTACTTTGTGAAGGACGAACGGAGATAAATCACTTTGACTTCACGTGAATTTCTAAAGCATCCACCTGTACTCGGTGTTTATTAGAGTGGCTATTATTTTCGTAAAGTTTATTTATCCTGTAAAATACACTATCCTTTTAAAAAGGTTATTCAATATTCTTTAAAAAAAAAAATATATGTGTTTAATCCATATAATAGTCGGAATTTTGTCCAGTATTTTTTAAATAAAACGTTGTTGAAATATGTTGTATTATTTTATGAACAGTGCATTCGAACTGGCACATAGTATGGGCCAAGAAAAAGACATGGCGGGCAATTCAGGGTTGTCCGTTCTTCGTACATTTCGCCTCCTTCGAATACTGAAGCTGGTGAGGTTCATGCCCAACCTGCGCCGCCAACTGTTCGTCATGCTGCGGACAATGGACAACGTCGCCGTCTTCTTCTCACTGCTAGTACTATTTATCTTCATATTCAGGTAAATATCACCATAATTATTACTTCTACAAACCTTAGTCCATCAAACCACGGAGACAGATCAGGTTTTGTAAAATGAGACTTAAAGAAAAGGTAACTTAAAATATGAAATAAATGATAACAATAAAATGCATGACATTAAAATTACAGCCATAAACATTAGGATACTGTTATTTATTATTTTTGAAAATGTGAAACTGCTTTTATGAGTTTCCTGAAAATACTTTTCTTTTTAAAATTATTTTGAAGCCTATCTGTCCTACTTAAGTACTTATCAATATCCAATATCTCAAAACAAATAAACTTCTATTATTTTGTTTCTTTGCTTTTACTTATTCTAAATGGGAAATCAAATTCTAAATCTCACTAGGGACTTAATAGGCGTTATGTAAATATCTGTCTACAAACCTGACCTTTAAAGTTGAACTCTTTATTATTTTTTATGTAAACTCAATATTCCTCTCACCTGTATCGTAGTGAACTAGTAGTCAAACATCACAGCCCCCAGCAATCACTCATTGATTGCTCAATCAGATTTTTCATTTTTCCGTAGCAAAAGAAGATTTATTCGACTCTCCATAAAAATATGAAATTCTGAATGTTTCTACTTAACTGTCACACCCGCATCCCTTAACCTGTGCACTAACTGTGAGTGATTTCTCCTTTTTCTTTTCGATCTTATCCTTATGTGTGTCAACCACCTCTGTCTTTGACATTCCACCCACTACACACTGCCACTATCCACACTCTTTACAACTTTTTCTCTTCTATTTATTATATCTTATCAACCATAGTGACTTCACGCTTTTGTGCTTTTCGTCCACTTCAGTTCTTTAACACTTGCACTTTGATCACTCATCTTCTTAGCATATATTATCAACACATTTATATATGTATTCTATATATCCATCATATTTTGTACCTATGTATCTATCCCTCCCTTGTGTGTGGAAAGGATTATGATAACCGTATTATTATCTAATCGCATATTGCGTGGTAACGTTCAGCATCCTCGGTATGAACCTCTTCGGGTGCAAATTCTGCGAGAAAGACAAGCACGGCGATCAAGTGTGCGACAGAAAAAACTTTGATACGCTCTTGTGGGCCTTTGTCACGGTGTTTCAGGTATTCAACATTTTAAATTAAAATACCTAACAGACAACCCAGAAACAGACTGAACTTGCAACATTACTAAACGCTTACCCACGGGTCCGTCAGCAGCCAACACTCATTGACAGTATGACAATTCCGAATAACAGGAGGTTGTCTTGTCACGGCTAATCGACTAACCACGAGAGTACACAAACGACCGTTCACTCTGCTGCAAGAGACCGTCTCGAACACACATAACTGTACAGCAATCAAGTAACACTAACCGGAGGGATCGAACTTGCAGCACAGTGCGTTGTCAAAACAAGCGTTCAGTCGCGTAACCGCTACCCTAGAACCCGCGTAGTGAGATCTAGTACCATTCGTAACAAATTGATCAAACTTCATCTAGTGTCACGTTCACCATGTTGTTCGTACAGTACTCCCATCAGAAGTTGTCCAGAGCACATTACTTAGTCAGTGAGCTTGGTTGAGTAGTAGGTTAGCTTGAGGTCGTTCGAAGCCGAGTCGCGGGTTTACCTGTTCGTCAGTTCCTCTACTCCCACTACTACAACTGCACTCAGTTATACAGTATATCTATCACTCTGCATGCTGCTTCTATTATTTAGGTATTATAATCTTGAACAGCTTGGAATGAAATTGGTGGACAGCTGATTGATAACAACTTCACAAACGAAGTCACGATTTTGTTGTTCCAAACTCAAAAGATTATACGACAACAGTTTCCACCAGTTTCGTTATCAACCCTCGCATCCTTGTTTTTAACTTCAGTAACAATCAAATTTTCAATTACTTCCCCTGTCTTGAACTCTTGACTTCCACTTTATTAATAACAGAAGGTATAAGCTCCTCTCATCTAAATTTCCTTTTCTCTTTTCCATCTGCATTTCTCAGGATGATTTTATAATTTAAATATTACTGCATTATAATTTGAATGACTTTTGCCACGAGTTATATAATGATACAGTATGAATGAGAAATTTCTTTGATTATAACTTAATTATCTTTTACGCACTTTACTTTCGCCTATTTATTCCTCCTCCAGTTATTTTTATTGCATTTTCTACTTTTATTACAATAATGAGGCAGTATAAAGAATGAACATAATTTAAGTATTAAGTTTGTCCAGGAACTTAATTGCACAAATAACACGATGTTAATAAAAGTAAATACATAATTTAGTTTATTAACATGTATCCGTTGGTTGTAGCGTTCCAACGGCGATAACACTGCTTAACCATTTAGGCTTTTATTTATTAATTAATTATTACATCACATCTCAAATTAAGATCACTAAGACGATTGTATGAAGTAAAACTAATTTTACGGCACGTTCTCGTGTAGATACACTGGTATGAATGCACTACTAATACTGATTGTGTGCATAATAGATCTCCCCAATACGACAACAGCATCGGTTCTGACTATACTTTCCTTGTCATGGCACTAACTGCACACAATAGATGCGTGAATGCAATAACTTTGCAGACCGTAACATTAGTATTATTTCAGTAGTTCGTTCATGAGCGCAGGTTGCAGTGTTAACGTCTCGTACGCAACAATAATGTCGTCAGGATGACTCGGTCGCGGCGTTTGCGCATAGCGTTTTGTTTTTCTTTCATTTTTACATCGACTCCACGACGAGCAGTATTCTGGGCATGTATCTATTCGGTGGTAAGTTTTGCAAGTTCGTGGAAGACAATGGCAGCGAGCGGGATTGCACCTGCCCCGAAATCATCTCGCACCATCCCAAGTGTGAGTGCGACAGGAAACATTTTAATAACATCCTATGGGCTACCGTCACCGTGTTCCAGGTAAGCCTTGAACGGTACGCTACACTAGGCTCAGTAATAGACGGTTTATTTGCGATCCCGTATCAATTTGTTTTAGAGCATAGTCGCCGCGAGTTTCTCGTAATTACCAACATCATGATTGGAACTGTATATTTGTTTTGTCTTGTTTGACAACTTGCTTTGGGTTGTGAGAAAAGACGAGTAAATAAATGTAACGACTAACGTGAATGAACATGATTTGTACATTACTAGACTTGGCACAAGCGAGAGATCCGCCGTAGTTACGTAGTACTTACTTGTATATATTTGGTAATGCACTACAAGGAGCGCTCCGTAGTTAGTTTGCATCTTGCTTAGTAGTGAATAGCATTAGGTAATGCTGAACCCTGCTTGTGTACTCAAACTCGCCGTCTGTGTTCCCTTTCATTACTGTGTATTAGTGAACACCGACACAACAACATGACACTTGTCAACACTAACACGCTAATTATACTAACAACAGATTTTTGTATTTTATTTACTTTAATTTATTAACATTGAAATAATGTAATATTTTGTAACACCAAAAGGCACGACTTAATACAATATGACAGCACACCTTGCTTATTTTGATTTGTTGAACAAAATCGGATTTATACATATTTGATGTGGTAGAACAATTTAGACGGTTGAATAACATTCTGACTAGGTGTAAACCATTTCAGGTTCTGACTCAAGAAGACTGGAACGTTGTGCTATTTAATGGCATGGAAAAAACAAGTCACTGGGCTGCTTTATATTTCGTTGCCCTTATGACTTTTGGAAATTATGTACTATTCAACTTGCTAGTTGCTATACTTGTTGAAGGGTTCAGCTCAGAGGTAAGCTCGGTCGATGTAATTTTGTTAGCTTAAGAAGCTTTTTGATTAATTAGATATGAATTGTGTTTCTCTATTATGTATCTCTAGAAATTGTTTTCTTACCTGTGAATTTTTAAGAACATGCGTATATTCTTTCATTACTTATTCCTACATACCTCTGCCGCAAAATGTCCAATCAAATTCTCATGTGTAATTCAAATGTTTTAGCGAAATGAGAGAAGGGAGCGTGAACAACGCGAGCTAGCAAAATCAAAATTGTCGAGCGAATGTTTCTCAGACAATAACGAATTGCACTACGACGACTCGAATTCGGGATCACATTCCAGTGAGAGTTTTTCACAGGTGAAGTATTTGAGATACTATTTCATTAAGACAACGTGAACAATTTTATTCCATTTGAAACAAAGAACTATGTTATGTTCAAACTAAACAAAAAAATATCCAAGCATTTCATCAAGAACAAAATTTATGTCTACAGAATGAAATAAAAAACTATTGGAGGTCAGCGGATGATGTGCGAAAGGCTAAAGATGATGTAAACGGACATAAAGAAAAGGCGATGAAATCACGTCGTAAAACCAAGTCGTCGGCGCATCATCCCACACTTTGTAAGGACTGCGCACAATCTAACAAGTGTAATCTCCAAAAGGTATGTTCCGATCAAAGGTTTTAATTGAAACCTGCAAAAGCTATACAATGGAATAAAAAGCTTGGCAAATTAATAAATAATTAAAATGGGAGGATTACTCATTTCCGTTTACATATTCAATTTTATAATACGAGTATTCAAAATTAATATTTTCTTTTCGTTTCAATAATGCAAATCACTATTTTAATATGTATCAGTTTTATTATTTTAACAAATAATGATCATTTAATATGGACACTAAAATATTCAGCTTTATTTAAATTTCATAAACTTGATTACCTTTGCAAGTCTAGACTTGAACGAGATTTAATATTTTTCTTATCGTAAAAAACATCTTATTACTTATTTTTTTATGAATTATGTTTTGATCCTAATACCACTCTGAAAATATATAAGCTAACTTTTATCTCATTAAGTTACTCATTTATCTTCAGGCACTTAGGCAATATGTCAGTAACGTTATTTATTTGAAATATTTATTGCAGCCTGCACTCTATGACCTTTTCTGGCTTGTTAGCTTCCAACGACTACAAACCTTGATTCCAATTTTAACATTTCGATTTTAAGAAAGTCTTCAGGTTCTTTTTTTACATTCCATTTCTTCAATCACAGGAGTCAAAAATGTTAGCAAGGTGTGGTGGTACAACAGAATCGTCAGCATTACCAATGATAACCCACACGGCAGCTACTCCACAAGATTCTCCATCAACTACCCTAGAGCCTGGAGCTTCGTTTAGAGATTTTAACGTCGCTCTGAGCTTGGAGAGGTCAGCTATGCTATCAAGTTTGGACTCTATTGATCGTACTTCCGTAAGTATGCCAGTAGTTGTAATCTTATCATAAAATAAAATCTAATTTTGCTAATATTTAAATGTTATTTTACAATTTAACATTTTAGTGTGCCAGCATACCTGGGTTACTAAAACCACCGAACAGCTATACATTGACTCTCCATTCGGCACAAGCCCAACTTGGAGCTGAAAAGGCACGACTACCCCCTATGAGTTTAGCCCCTCCGCCTTTAACCCTCGCCCCACCCCCTATAAGATCTTCCTCACCTGTCCCTACTACGCCGACTACGCCGAGGTCTATACCATCGCCTTTGCTACCAGAAAAGAATCTTCAGATAACTATTGCAAAGGATGATAATTGTTTAAATACGAGTGATAAATCAAGTCTTCTAAGTTCGCAAAAGTAAGTTGTTCATACAAAACATATGAAAATAGTGTTTTTGTAACAAAGTGACACAAATTAACATGGTACCATGTTTAAGGAATATAAGTGTAGTCAGTATGGGTGCAAATGGCGAAGAGAAATGCAAGGTGCAACGCGGCTACAGTTGGCGTAGGCCGAGTCTTAAAAGGAAGCCTAAACAAAGGACAGGATCTGACTCAGATGCCATCGTACTCAACAATGGCAGAGATCATGCAGTTTGCAACGGTATAAAATATTGTAACTTTATGTCTCATTTTCAATATAATTTTTGTCGCATGCGTTGTTCAATGTTATAGTTGATACCTTTTGTATCCTTATTCGTTGTGATTGTACGGAAAACAAATACTTACTGCTTCTTTTGTTACCAGTCTTATTTATATACCATTCTTATAAATAAAAGTACATACTATAAAACAGATGAGATGATAGCACAAATTGTCGCACCAGTGTTTGAACTGTATACTTTTAGGAAGAAGATGTAATAAACAAGAGTGTTCGACATCTTCCGGGATTTCGTGATATCCCAGGGATTTCGTGAAATACCGGATATTTTCATTTCCCTGCGACATATACATTATAAACATCTATAGTTTATAAACGTTGATAAAGTTTTCATAAGGAGTTAATGAGAAAAGTAATCTTAATCTGACAAATAATAGAACCACAATTAAAATAACAGGTTCAAATTTGCGCAAGAACGAGCTGCTACTATCATCATCAATGGTGATAAAGAACGACACTCAGTCCGAGCTACCGAACAACAGGCCTCGTGCCCAACTGCCACCACCACGTGTTCTACCACCGCCGGCCAGGCGCGTCTCCGCACATAATGCACCATTATTACCTGATGTAAGTATGCAGAATGACAAATTTTTACTTCAAATGTTTTATAGATCACTACTTGACATGCCCCAGTAAAAATCTATATCACACTGAAGCTTCATCACAAATACATTGACTCATTGCTTCGTCAAAAAGAAATAAACATTTAGTTAAACTTTCGCATTGAATTAATAATAGTGTGATGAATCCACTTCTTATATAAATTCTGCAGTAAAAGTTAAACAAGGTGGATATGCAGTCAATAGTAAGGGGCTTAACCTGTTCAACGGAACATGTAGGAGGCACGATAGTTATGGTGATCCGCCCACCAACCGCAGCAACCTTGATCAATAGATAGATTCAGTTACTACTAAGCCATAAACTTCTAGATACATATATAGATGTCAAGAAAGACAGTGATTCCGAGAAAAAAAATTACGATCGTAATGGAAATCTAACATTACCCATGCGAATTTCTTTTAATAATTAACCAGATCCTAAATTATTATGAGGATTCACGTGTTTTGTCTGTTCAGGTATCTTGGAAGGCCCCAGAAGCGGGGTTCTCATCGGACTCGACGATTCGACTCGATTCCGTGAAGCCTCCACCTCACAGACTATCACTCACTAACGACTACTTAACAGGTACTTGTGCACTTATTTCTCAGTACTCGATACAATTTTCAGAAAACCGTAGTTAAACTAATCGATTCGACATAAGTAGGTGACTGAACTTACTGCTTTTGATTAATGCATTCCTTCACTGCAATCATTGTTTATCGATTGGGACAATATCTAAAAGAAGGTTAGTAGGTCTCATAAAAACATGAAAATATTGGTATAATGTTAGAACAATATTTTATTACTCGTAATCGATAACTTATGCACCTACACACGCCAGTACACCAAGCTACTAGAATCTGACAAATTTCAAAATACCTATATGGCTATTTCAAAATACCTATATGGCTTAAAGTTGTTTGAGAAAATTTTACGGTTTACGGGTAGCTTGATATATGTCTGTACTTATTTTACATAAAAAAAAAATGAATGAATAACCACCGATGGAGATACTCAGAACCCGGCTATTAGTGATGATTTTAAGAAACACAGATATTTATTTCAATCTCAGAAAACACATTCAAGTAAATTTTATTTCACTAACATGACCTAGACACCTTTCAAATGAACAACGGAGACTAACTACTTTACGCAAACTACAAGCACACATACTTAATACACACCAAACTTTCATAGGCAAGTTGCGAGTGTCTGAGTACGACTCATTGGTAACAGTGACATCAGTATCGGAAGTGAAGGCGAGCAACTTGTCCCCCTCCCCCGCGCCCCCCGGTGCCGCGCGGCCCGCGCGCGACTCGCCCGCGCCCGCGCTGCCCGCGCGGCTCAGCGCACAACCCCTACCCTTGATGAAGCAGATCAATGAGGAGGTACATACTAGTAAGATTAAGGTAATAAGTCTGGCAACACAACGGTAAAGCTGTACTAACGTGTAGTGCCAGGCCATACTGATAATTTGAATGCATCCATGAATTCGAATGCATCCATTTAGTTTAACATACATTTATTTTTAACATTTTGAATGATTTCTTGTTATTTTTCATTAATGGGTCAAACATTAACATAGATTCGAGCTTTGCTGCTTAACAACCGAGTCTTAACATATCCATCGCTTACAAAACCACTTATCATAATCAAGCTACTTAGATTATTAGAATATTGCTGGTATCGTAATTCAAGCATTATGCAAAAATAAATCGTCTTCTCATAGAATTAAAATTATAATAGAAGAATATGATAGATAGAATTATAGATTATGTAAATAAAGGATTAATAGAGCAAAATACCCCAGTCAGTCAACTCAAATAAGTGTGGTGAGTGAGCCCTCGCCGGCTTGCGCTAGAGGTTCACCACAACAATTCGATGGGTATAACTTAGAACTTTCAACACCTAACAAAATGTTACAAGGTTTATTTATGGTTGGAGTTCAAACATTACCTTTCTGTATTACTAAAATAACAATTAAACAGATACTCAAAGTAATAAAACATTTATTTTTGTTTTTATCTTATTGTAACAGGTCATACTTCAGATTTTACAACGCTGTATATTTTCCAGGTGGCCATAAACAACGTGTGTATGTTATCATCGAGATTTGATAGACGACGGTACAGATTCAAAGACCTTTTTCGCTTTATGGAGCCGACGGGCTGCCTCAAAGAGAAAGAATTTTACTCACTGTACATTTTTTCACCCGACAACAAGTAAGACTATAACGATTTCAATTCCTTTATTCCGCTAAAATAATTTTCGTAATGAAACAAGTACTTTTGCGTCTCCCAGGTTTCCTTAAATGATTCAGTTCATCATCGTAATGTTGCGACAAGATTGATGGAAGTTTTTTTCCTCACTTTGTGGTCCTCTAACGTTTAATGGACATTAGATAAATTGTATTCATAAACATACCGATTCGAAATTTTGAAAAACGTATTTTAATTTATTTTAAACTAGCGACCCGCCCTGGCTTCGCACGGGTGCAATGCTGATACTAAAATTATACATATAAACCTTCCTCTTGAATCACTCTATCTATTAAAAAAAACCGCATCAAAATCCGTTGCGTAGTTTCAAAGATTTAAGCATACAAAGGGACATAGGGACAGAGAAAGCGACTTTGTTTTATACTATGTAGTGATACTACAGGATTTGTTATATTTTCTAAGTTTGTATTTACTTTCTAAGCATATCTTGGACACCAATGACTGTGTTTCGGATGGCACATTAAACTGTAGGTCCCGGCTGTCATTGAACATCCTTGGCAGTCGTAACGGGTAGTCAGAAACCAGTAAGTCTGACGCCAGCCTAACCAAGGGGTATTGGGTTGCCCAGGTAACTGGGTTGAGGAGGTCAGATAGGCTCCATATAAAACACTGGTACTCAGCCGAAACCGGTTAGACTGGAAGCCGACCCCAACATAGTTGGGAAACTCTATAATATAGTTCGCTCTATATTATAGAAATAACAAATCCTATTTAAAAACCCACCTATGCTTCTAACCTTCCCAACTGTTCTTCAAAAGTGAACTTGAAATTTTCTGGAATATACTTAACTTTAAATCCTTTCATGTATCAGCATGCGGAGATTCTGCACATGGGTGGTAACTCGGGGCTGGTTCGACAACATAGTACTGTTGTTCATTGCGCTCAACTGCATCACACTGGCTATGGAGCGGCCCAACATACCACCTGACTCTAAGGAACGGGCTTTCTTGTCCAGCGCCAATTACGTATTCACTGGCGTTTTTGCTGTGGAAATGTTTATAAAGGTAAGGTTTAGGGTAGGCAAGGGTAGGTACTAGGGACAAAACAAGATTTTTTCAAGAATGTATTTCTGATAGACAAACTAGTAACATTTCTTCGAATATTTTTTTAAATATCTTGCGAGGGCCCCGTCGACTTATTTTACGCTTACAAAAGACAGTTTCAAATGATATAACAAAGAAAATTCGATTGTACAACGAGTATAGCGCTTTCACACCAGCTGATTTTCCGTTTTTCCGTGCGCAGCATAACCGAGCGAGCACGCGCTACACATTCTAAAAGTCAATAATCTGTCGCGCGATTTTGCAGCACTTTAACACTAGTTTTCAATTACTTGCTGCTAGAACTAATGCTATAAGAACTAACTTTACCTGGAAATACACACAAAACTATAGCTCATCAGCTATTACATAAAACTGATATTAAAATACAAATTATTTTAGAGCATACAATAAAATCTCGACATTCGTCAGCAACAATCATAAGGTGGAGCGTTTTACTGGCGTTTCCGCTGTGACTTTACTATTGCAAGAATGGCACTCATTCCGAGTGGTTAAGACGTTGAGTGCAGCCGTTTGATCCTGCCGTAAATAATAACTCGTGCCTTACTTAAGTACCTACCGACTTGTACTTCATCACGTTGTCTCAAGGTTACAGCTTTTGTCGACCTAAAAGCTAAATTGTTATGATCAAGATTTTGAAACTCTCGGGCCTTTTTATTGCTTTGGTTTTTATTTTATTCTAAAGGTTTCGCTTTACTTTGATCGCTTATATTTTGACCTAAAACCTCTGGACTTGATCATAACTTGGGAAAAGCTAATTTTGTAACCTTCGGCAAATAACAAAAAGTGCTGACAATGCGACAAAGGAACAAAAAATCTTCGAAACAATTATCCCTTTTTTATTGAAAAGATTATTTTGAAGTAAAATAAAAACTCTAGCTATAAACTGTACGACACAGAATGTTGGCGTTCCAGTGGCGCATGAAACAGTTTGACTAGGCAGCATGGTGCGCCGCTCGTGTCACGTACACTCGAGTTGCGATAACTTTACCCAATGCTATCAACAGTCACTTTACATGTTTAGGGGTATATTGTTACGGTCTACCGTTTTGCCAACTAAAAATTATAGTAGCGAAATATTTTGTTTACAAATAACTTTCATGCATAGTTAAGGTAGGTAGCCTGGTTTAGCTGAATAGTATAGAATAAATTAGCTTTCAAACTAAGAAGGACAAATAGCACACATATATCGATGGACACACGACAGTTCTTATCTGGGTGCATTTAGTGGTTCCCTTAGGCGCGCGTAAAATATGCAAGTACTAGCTCGTTCAATATATTTTCATCGATTTGTTTGAAAAGAGAGAAAGGCATCATTGAATTCTGTGTAACACGTTATTTATATTGTAGGTAGTTGCATCAGGAATGTTTTACGGCCCCGACGCGTACTTCACTTCAGGATGGAACATCATGGATGGCTCACTCGTCATCATATCCATCATCGATTTATTAATGTCTTTAGTATCAGAATCCAGTCCACGAATATTCGGAATTCTCAGGGTAAGCTAAATTTGAAAGAAGGATAGTATAAATATATCCAATTATTACCTAATTTTATTTTTGAAATTTTGTTTTTAGGTATTTAGATTACTTAGGTCTCTAAGACCGCTACGAGTGATAAACAGAGCGCCAGGGTTGAAGCTGGTTGTACAGACACTACTGTCTTCGTTGAGACCCATCGGAAACATTGTGCTTATTTGCTGCACTTTCTTCATCATTTTCGGCATTTTGGGTGTGCAGGTAAGTGTTTCATAAAATTACGAGACGTTCATAAAACAAGAATTTAATTTCTTCTTGTACCTTACCTAATTAATGTTATTAATATTTAAAGTACAAACTTTTTAAGAGTCCCTTTTCTCAACCCAAAACATAACTAAGTTTTGGAAGCAATCATCTTTGTGTACCTCATCGACTAACAGATTCATTATCAAACATCATCCAATATCCACTTAGATATCAAGCCCAAGTGCAATTTACGTGCATACTCAGCTATGACGCGATACAAAACCCCTCGAGACAACTGGAGTGCCTCAACCAGTGTAATCATATCAGTTACAAGATGCAATGCGGACGCCACTAAGCCGTTGTCCCAAGAGCAATTAAACGCAATCACTATACAAACTAATCAACTTGAAATACTGATTGCTCATGTTAAAGTGCATTTGATTTACATTAACTTCAAAGAGATTTCATATATAACATTTCAAAAATAACTCACGAAATTAAAGTAGCAACAGAAGTAACAAATGGCGGTTTCTTTCAGCTTTTCAAAGGAGCATTTTTCTACTGCGAAGGTGCAAACATAAAGAATGTTAAGAACAAGTCGGACTGTCTCGCCATAGAGGGTAACGTGTGGGTGAACAGGAAATATAACTTCGACGACTTGGGAAAAGCTCTCATGTCACTATTTGTACTGAGTTCGCGTGATGGATGGGTCAACATTATGTACACTGGGCTTGACGCTGTGGGGGTTGATCAACAGGTATGAATGTAATAAATAAGAATTTATTTTCTCTTTTTTGAGATCAATAACTTTTTACTAGTTTGAAAACTAGCAAATATTGCCATAAAAGAATGAAAAAAGGAAAAAAAGTAAAGTACCAAATACAATCCTCATTTAACTCTTGTCTTGCTAACAAATTCAATGTGACATTATTCTAGTCTTTTTCTCTTTCAATTTGTCTGAAGTATTTGATGATGTCGATTTACAGCGACAGATGTTGGGAACGGTCACCCACAACGATAACGACGTCGTTGCACGCTTTTAAATGCTTCAGCTTACTACTTCAGGAGTTATCGTTAAAGTCTGCGTTTTAAGAAATTGAACCTAGAAACTATTGAAACTGTAGGAACAAATAACACTTTAAAGTTTCACTACGTAGTATTTGACCCGTAGTTTTATTAACATTTTAACAACTGCACTACCAAGATTATGATACTTAGCTCATATGTACAACTACTTAAGGTTTTTCCTTACAGCCAATAGTAAACTATTCGGAATGGCGTCTCCTATATTTCATCGCATTCATACTGCTGGTTGGATTCTTTGTGCTAAACATGTTTGTGGGGGTTGTGGTGGAAAATTTTCATCGTTGCCGCGAAGAACAAGAGAAGGAAGAGAGAGTTAGACGTGCTGCCAAAAGAGCACTACAGATGGAGAAGAAACGAAGAAGTAAGTGTACTTCTTCCCGGACTTATACCTAAATGTTAATTATACTGCAGAATGAAAACATTTACATTTCAAAGCAAAATACATCATCAAAATATTTTGTTTCAGAAATGCACATGCGGCCATATTATGCAGACTATTCCCAAACACGATTATTCGTCCACAACGTAGTCACATCTAAATATTTTGACCTCGCTATAGCCGGCGTCATCGGCTTAAATGTCGTTACGATGGCCATTGAGTACTATAGAATGCCGCCGGCTCTGCAATATGCCCTTAAAATATTCAATTATTTCTTCACAGCTGTGTTTATTTTAGAAGCAATTATGAAGCTCGTTGCTTTAGGGTTCAAAATATACTTAAAAGACAAATGGAATCAATTAGATGTAATCATCGTCATCTTATCTATAGTGGGAATAGTTTTAGAAGAATTAGAGACAAATATAATTCCAATCAACCCAACAATTATGAGGGTAATGAGGGTGTTGAGGATAGCCAGGGTACTAAAGCTGCTGAAAATGGCCAAGGGAATAAGGGCATTGCTGGACACAGTGATGCAGGCACTGCCGCAAGTTGGCAACTTGGGGCTCCTGTTCTTTTTGCTATTTTTCATCTTTGCTGCGCTAGGTGTCGAACTTTTTGGGAGGTTGGAATGCTCTGATGAAATTCCTTGTCAAGGTATTTAATATTCTTGTAACTTTTAATTATTACATTATTACAAAAATGTATTTTTACTGATCAGAACATTCTATTAGGCCTCGGTGAACACGCCCACTTCGCGAATTTCGGAATGGCATTTCTGACGCTGTTCCGCGTGGCCACTGGGGACAACTGGAACGGCATCATGAAGGACACCTTACGAGAAGACTGCGATAGCTCAGTGGACTGCGTCAGAAACTGCTGCGTGTCTACCATCATAGCGCCGATCTTCTTCGTCGTGTTCGTGCTGATGGCGCAGTTCGTACTCGTCAATGTTGTTGTTGCTGTAAGTATCATAAGCAGTAGCCAATAACTGATGATGGAAATGATGGATATAATTTCTTTCTTACTTTCATATTAATTATAATTATGCAATAATTATTTTTTTTTTCATTATAAAACAGGTCCTCATGAAACACCTAGAAGAATCCCATAAACAAATGGAAGACGAAAATGACATGGACGTAGAACTCGAGCGTGAGTTAGAACGGGAAGCCGATGACGAGGAGGACCGAGCTCTGTGCCGCGCTTTAGAGCAATGTATGAGTCCCCCGCGGCCGCTGAACAAGGTACCGTCCCTTCCGGCTAACTTTACATATAGCGAGCCCAAGCAACCAGCACCGTCCCCCGCACGCCGCCGGCGCACGCTGCACTCGCACACCGCTTTGTTGCCGACGTCGCTGCCGCCGAGACGGGCCTCCTTATCCCCTCACGCCTTCGGGCGGCGCCGGCAGGACTCCAGCTCCGAGCCGCCCGCCGCGCTCTACGAGGAGGACGCGCGCTTCATCGACGCGGACGACGCCGACCAACTCGAGCCCGGCAGCCCGCCGCACCGCGACTCCTTCGCGCAGAATAGGCGCCAACGCGCTGATAAAAGAAACTCGTTGCGAGGTGAAGAGGCTCGTTTACTGCGGCCAGTACTTCTCGCTGTACCCTCTAACAGACAAAGCCTAAGACTGAGCGGCCCCAAAAGACGATCTTCCACGGAGTCAGCGGCCACAGACGCGAGCAGTGCGTCACGCTCTCAGTACCAACTCACTCCAGAATCAATGGATCAACCAATAAGTGAGGAAGAGAAAATAAGAATAGTAATCGCTGAGAGGCGAAAGATAGATGCGACGAGGCCCGAGCCGGATGACGTCGTGGAACTATCGGAGCGAGGCTCCTAGTCCAGGCGGGGCCGGCCGCACCAACACCATGAAGTCTACATCTAGACGACGCTCAAAGCGACGTCCGGATCCCTATCCTATCTCTTCCTCGATCTCCTCTCGTCTGTAAGTCTTGTATGCTCAACGGACAGTGAATGCTTGAACTCGGTTGCACGAACAGTGATTGTGACGATTACATAAACTGATCTTGACTTCGGTGCGTTTCAGTGTTGTGTTGCGTTGTCGATATTTACGAAAGAAGGATATTGCCTGTTCAAAGCAAACTTCTCCTATGTTTTTCCTTCACACATCCGACCTAACCCTCACTTACCTTTTGCGGCCGGTTCAAATACTTCAAAAGAGACTTTAATAAATTTAGTTTAAGGTGTATAAAATATGTAGATAGGAGTTAGAACTAGTCAATTTGTTGTGGTGGGATGTTTTCTACGAGAGCTAAAGTTTACTTTGTAATTTTATTATTAGTACGGTGCTTGCTGTTAAAGTTTAATTCGTTATTATAAATATTATAAGATTTTTCAAAGTAACCTCAACGAATTATTTGTTTGTAGACAGGACATAGTTTCATGATAAAATAAATTATCTTTTATCTTTATCGAATAGCCACTGACTTGCTTAAAGTTGTGTGTGCAAATTAATGTTAGAATTTGTTTTAAGGACGGGTTTCAATCATTGAATTTTTAGTGTTATACGATTTGTGAAATCCAACGATTCGAATGAAGCCTACAATATTATAATTTATGGTACTTACCCCGCAATACTAAAACGTCACTTAACTTTCAATTTCTACTTAAAAGTATTTATGTGTTAAGAATATGTTTGAGCAGTGCTTAAAATTAAGTGGCGTTTCAGTATTCGGCCGTTAGTCGACTATTTCCGAGCGATGTTAGTCAACGACTGTGTAGCCTCGTAGACTATTGTTACTAGCTAGAACTTTGTCAATCTAATGTCTAAAGTGGAACCATACGTTCGTGAATTGAGTATTAATCTCTCTAAGGATGAAAAAAAATATTTTCTGAATATAAATGAATCCTATTTTCTTACAGAGTCATGTACGTAACTTAGACGTGTAATTGGCAATACGCACATAAAGGTAGAGTCGAGATTAGATAGAACGAAGTAGATTGTGAGTAACGACATCGCAAAACTGACCTAACATAAGTTATGCTCTACGATAGTTTGGACTTAGGTCATATTATTTATAATTTTAAATGTTTAGTGCGATCTATCACTAGCCGTGCCAAATCTACAAAACCTTTGTAATTTAAGCGAACAATTTATAAGAGTATTTTAATTGAGCAGTTGATTCCTAGTTGCTTGTCTTTCAAAACTTTTCCGGTTGTTAAATTACTTACTGTCTACATAAGAAAAGGCCGCAGTGACAGAGCAAGACAAAGTTTTTTAGAGTACACAAAATATCAAATTAAGTTCAATTAAAGCACAAACTACTGTTTATTTTGAAATACATATGTCTTTGTGGTTGTAGTTACTGTACAAGATCGTACCTAGTTAGGGAAGTCAGCAATAAATTTTATACTTCGACTGTGCCTTTCCTATTTCTAATGTATTAGCTTGTGAAGTTGAATGTGGGTAGTCTCTGAGATTAAATGTAAACTGTAGGAGTTCGAGTCTAGATACATTAAATTATGATTCTTGTTGAGTCTTTATTAAGTTTTTGTTATAATTGTCATGTGAAAAGTTTTGTAAATTTAAGGCGTTCCCCGAGGATATGATGTTATCTTGGTGTCATTCCGAAAGTAAAAACTATTCTATTTGGTACCGTTGAAAGCAGTACAACAAACGTAGCATAGCGTTTAACCTAATGTTTTAGTTGTACCATTATTCCATAGATATGTCACATAATTGTCCTAGTTAACAGTGTATTTAATTACATTAATGCTTCTCCTTCCTCAAGACGCTATCTTTTAATTACATAATGTCTTCCATCTTTACTTAATCTTTACCAATGGCTTGAAATGGTATCGATCGAAATCTTAATTACAAGCTACAATAGAGTTCTTTTATAAATAGACATCGAGTGATTTCACGTTTAATATTATTTACATTTTCAAGTTTATGTAAAAGAATTGATTAAAAGGAATTTAGTAAAATTAAGAATAGTATTTTCGTGATAAAAGTAAATTTCGTGATAATGATGAATAATTGTTTTTCGGTACTGATCATATAATAATTTAAGTGGTATGAACAATGTTCATAGTTGAGTACACCTGTTATCTTAGCTGGTGATCTGTCGAGTTAAGAAAGTTACGACAATGTTAGGTTGAAAAAATAAATTAAAATTCAAACAATTGCGTTTTATTCCACACTAGAGTTCTGTAGACACGTGTTAGCCCTGCCTGTTCAAAGTTAGATTATTTTAGTTGTAGGTTTGTTGGGCCTCCCGGGTAATATTCCCGGCGCAGGTACCACAAAGGAGAGCAACAGGCGAAGTGAATTGAGTTTAGCAACAATCTTTGCCAGCGTCCTATCCTGTTAGCGAGCGCTTACAATCTCATTTGCATAATTCCTTGAAACGAATTTTAATGGGTTCTTTATCGTGTTGAACAACATAATGCCGTTTTCATGAGCAGATGAAGATGCTCCGGCTCGTTACGAAGCAAAAGGATTTGTTTGTCAAATAATTAAGACTGACCGATTTCGCTCTCAAGAAAATCCTACTTGAAAATTCAGTAAAGCGAAGTAATTATTTCGGGAGTCCTGATTTCTTAAGCAAATACATTAAGAAACTCTCCAGGCTCTGTAACAAATTACAGCCCACTATATACTTTAAATATTTGAACTAAGTAACTATTATACGGAGGTAATATTAAGCATACAAATTTGGAGTTCTCGGGTTGGCAAGTTTAGGACCAAGGGTAAGTTTACTTTTCGCAAATAGGTTCCAAATATTAACAATACTGAGTTATTTGTATTTAATTTTATAAACTGCGATACTTATAATAGCAGAAAAGTTTTTATGTTTGTTTGGTATTACCCGCTTACGAGACGAAGGATTTGTATAATCATAGCCTTTTTTCCGGCAACTAGCAACTAGTCCCCACGAAAGGCAGGTGGAACCTCTGGTGGAAGTCATAAATAATAATTTTACATGTTTTTTTTAATTACATGTACCATAACAATCGCGTATGGATTTTGGATACAAATGCGCAGCGACTAAAAAAGTTAATCTACGAGATAAAATCATCATAACGTTTATACTTAATATCCATGGAACTATAACTCGAGCTCTCGCCATAAAGTTAAAAATTCTGATGAATTAAACAACGGTAACTTTTATAACAATGCTCGGCCAAGTACGCAGACATCATAAACCTTGGCCTTACAGGAGAATAAACACAAATATTTACCTTCTTACAAAAACTTTACAAAAGAGTACTTAAAATAAATAATATTACAAAAAACTTGTTAGCCGTATGACTTGTTTATATTCTTGTAAGATGAACAGGGAACCTAGATTTTTTGTGCACCCTATACCGTCTGTGAAAAGTCAGCTGACTCAAGAAAAACTCAGATAGTGTCCTATAATACTTTACAGAATATTGTTGAATACACTTCCATCATTCACATAAGGAACCATTACTTTATTTGCCTTTTTTTTTACTATAAATTAAATTAGATCATGACCAAATACGACAACTAAAACGTGTCTGATGTCGCCTACGATTTATTCGCCACTGCCTACTTCCTCAGAAGTTGGAAAGAATGTCCAATAAACAGTTTTTTATGGATGTTTTCCGTTGCTTTGTCGATAAACAAGTAATAAATATCTCATCACGTCAACAATAGCTTAGCTTTAAACTCTTCTTCACAGTTTACTTATTACAAAGCTAACCAACAGAATAAGCGTGTTCTCCGCAAAATCAGGCAATCGTTTATTTATTTCCCCGTTAGCATTAAATTATTACAACATTTTCGATAACAGTCGGTCTACAAAAGCTTTTTTGTATTTTCCATGCTCACATATGGGTAGGAAGGCACATACAAAGGGTAGACTATTTGTTCGAAAAACTGACTATTTTCATTGCAAAAAAACGCTCAACTGCCCGCAGCCTGCGCAAACAAACCAGAATGTTGGCGCGATACGGTTTAGGTACTGGTGAAAAACGCTCAATTTTGACCGCCGATATTCTACACCATTCATTTTAAACGGTCCAAAATTGATTTCAAAAATCTAACCAAGAACTTGATTGTTCGGTCGGTGTAATATAAAACTTTAAAAAATACTAGTTACCAATTTTTTTTCCAATACTAGTCTAAAACGATTTTCGTGTAGATCAAAGTTCGAAAGTAGATCCAACGACAACTTCGACTGCCAAGCTCCAAGAAAAAGTAACTTCGAAAGTGTTCAACAAATAGTTCCAAATTCGTGAAAATAATGTGTGTTAAAAGGAGCCACTAGCGGTAAAACTGTGAGTTTGTCCTGAGATTGTTTTCCTTATGAAAAAGGTTGTATCTCATTAAAACTTTACTTTTGGCCACTAAAATCTAAAATGCTTGTCGATTTAAAATTCCTAAGGGCTACAAGTTATGAAAACCTAATAATGATCATTATCAGCCGTTTTATTATCCCGTCCCGTAGAGAAGGAATCGTTAATCGCTATGCTGATTCATATGAGACTTCTTAAATCCTCAAAGATGGATTCAATCCACTCGTTAACATAATATGTGCACAGGACTTTTACATGACACCAAAAAAATATTATTCTAACAATGAGAATAAATAGAAGGTAAGCACTTATTCATACACTAAATATACAGATCAGCAATATTCCTTTACAAAATCATATAGCAACGTAACAATTTACCAAAGGTATAAATTATTATTATACTGGAAGTCAGTTATCTGGCTCTTAACTATCGAAGGGTCCTCGCCGTCTATCGAACAGTAATCGGTTACTCAGTGCGGTCTCTAATCGGTTTACTTAGAATATTGTTTGACAAACACAGCCAAATTAGTTCTGACCAAGATAAATGTTGGCCTAGCACTCGATAACCAATGTATTGCGGTTAAGTAAGGTAGGTAATAAGTATAAATATTATTTATTATTCTTTATATACGTTCAGGTGATTCTCATGACAACATTGAACTTTCCCATAAAACGTGGCAATGCGGCCAGCCTTTTGGGCACGATCCCCGCTAACAGCGATGCGGATGAGTTTTTTGATGCATTATTTTAATTTGTAATTTTTTATTTTCTTTGTATATCGTTTTTTTTAAGTTAGTTAATATATATAAAACTTTAATATAGGGATTTAATAAAATTTATGGAATTAGCACCCGTATTATAAGGTACATTATACCTGTATTACATATATTATTTTATTTTCTTTTGGAAAGACCTGATGCGGTATATGACGAGTGTCTGAGGTATGCAACATTGTAACATAAGTTGACGTTATGTTACATTTTCTACTAGTCAAGTTATTACATCTGTATGAATACCTACTTTAGATACTTGCGTTAATAGGTATATGATATATTGAGGTACGTTGATGTAGGAAAATTTTGTAGCTACATTTATGAAAATTATATTGAAGCTGAAAATATGCCTTCTTTTAATTAGGTATTTCACCTAACAACAGAACTGTTAAGATAATTACATCTGATATATTAACTCATCATATTAATTTCTTGTTTAAAACATTTTCGTAAAATGTTTCCAATTAATCTTAATTAACAAGACACGTTGCTCTACCCGCATACTGCTTGTCGACACGTAATACATACATCATTCAAAACTTCCTTCATTATTTTAATTCACTGTTTCATTGTCACCCTTATATTTGATATGGGACATTGTCACAATAATTAACTTTCAACCACGTTTATTAACATACAACATTTAGGCACTTTAGGAACAGGGTTCCTGAGATATGTTTGAATTACGTAATGCTTGGTCAGTTCAAACTTATGTATTTTGTTATAAAAGGTGGTTTTAAAAATTACCGGGTTTCGTGCTGGGTTTGGACCATTAAGTTTAAACCTAGTACTAAAGCTGGTACTTTTTTAAGACCACGTTTTATAATAAGGTGTCGCTTTAGTTAGTTCAGTTATTTAATTAATTATACCATCATCATTAATATCTCTTTGGTGGCCAATTTAATCTAGGGGTAGATAGTAATAGGACAAGTAATCAATAATTAAATATGGTATTTTTTTTCAGTAAATCATTATGAATTTATAGTTTTATAATACAGCTGATTGTTAACCTGCAGATTCAAAATTATAATAACTGAAAATCCGACACTTGATCACGCCGAGTGGGCTTTTATTAAATTAATTCAGAGAGAAATTCGATCAAGGTCCATACTTCAAATTAATCCCCACACGCCTGCTTTCCACTCATTATTGGAAACCGCTTGAAATGAAACACTGCCCAATCATATTTCAGAGGAAATATTACAAAGGGATACCATTGTCGAGCACTTTAAGAAGAATGTACAAAAGCAATTTTTGGTTTCAGATCACGATTGCATCTGGAAATAATACTTGATAGAATTTGCACAAAAATGTCTTTGTTTGTCGCTGGCTGGATTTTTCATCTGACGTTGCACTATCGGAAGAAACCTTTTCTGGTGAAATTGTATCACATTGTATGAAACACTTTTGCACTGCGTTTTAGTATTTTATGAGTCGGTATGCTGAGACTGTAACAATTTTCCTAAGAATCTTTGAAATTCTATTCGGAACATGACATATTTTCATCGGCGACAGTAATATTAAATGTCATACGTGCATTTCATTGAATAACCAATATCCCAAGCTCTAACTGACGGCGACAGTCTTAGCTGAGATGAGAATGGTCGTAATACAGTTCTAATTTTAGTAGTTTTGTTGTGCATAAAAACATTGCAGTCTGCATGAATAGAAGTCTAGGCTATTGTAGTTGAAGTATGCCACTGAGCTTCATAAAATTTTCAAGACCAAGCGGACCGTGGCTTGGAAACAAAGAGTACATTTTACGCAGCATAAATAGCAAAACAGGAGTTATACGTAGTTCCGCATTTTACATGAAGTCCAGGAATTAACCCAAACGCGTATATTTTAACGAAAACATATATGTACATTTCAAGCTTTCACTAACTTTTTAATGAACTTTTCATGGTGGACTGGCGAATTGTGATAATTTTCAGAGCTTTAAGTTGTTTAATTAGTTCTCTAGTTCAAATACACGTGCCAACAAATGTTTTAAAACCGCTTCTGTCATTTTAATTACTTTTTAATTAATTATCAAAAAATTGCCTTTAATTTATAAACTTTCTTAATAATTTGATCATTACGAATAATAATAACAAAAAATCAATATAATGTAATTATTTGTCATGAGATTGTTACTGGAAGCAAATAAACATTTTATGAATGTAGCATAACCACACGTCCGTAGACGTTCGTAGCGACTCGTAGTCGGTTGCTACGAGGGCAACTACGCTACGGGCTATGTGTCGTCTAATGGAGGTTTTAACATTTAACCATCCTACGTACCGACCGACGTTTCATTGCTAAGTAACAAACAATGCTACAAAAAAAAAGTAAATGAAAATATAGTCTTCAAAATCTTGACGGAACTTAACGTTTTTTAAGTACACAATATTGGACTGTTTAAGATATGGTATTGAATCATGTTCAACTAACGTACGGCCGTTTATTGAATTCGAAATTTTTCTTGTACAAAAATAAATATTGCTTTATTCTCAAAGGGACAAATTAAGCTGGAAGCTTGAAAAAAATAAAGTCAATAAAATTAAAAAAGAAACCGCGCACCAAAGACATCGTTCTCTTGTAATATCATTACTTTATTTAAACTCCAAGGGTTTGGAACGAAATGAATTCGGTTAGACCTTTATAATATTATATAAATTGTGTTTATATTGAGAAGCGGCGGTTAAGATGTCTGATTTGGGTGTCTTGTCACGTCTGGCAAGAAGTTAAGTAAACACAAGAACGTAAGTACAGGGTCTTACAAAAGAAAAAGGTATTCACTTACCCAAATGTAAAAGGAATTATGTGCATTAGCATAACTCTCTATGTAATCAGCCCTACTACAAATATACTTATGAAATTTTGTTCACATAACATATTACGTTAACAAAAAACCTACCTGAATTAAAGATACTAACTCAAATACTACGAGCGACAAGATGAAAAGTTTCAATACAGATATCAATCCAAATTAGTCCTATACTTATTACTTAGGTACGAGACGCCAGGTGGGAGACGCCAGCATATCAAGCTACCCGAAACTGTAAACCTTTCCCAGTCAAATTTAAACTATATATGCTTTAGCAATAATGTTGAAAATCTATTACAGTACTTTGTAAGATTGTAGTAGCTTCATGTGCTGGTCTCTGCACATTCATACTACATAAGACGAAGTAGGTACATTCCACTGGAGCTTATCTCGCCATCTTATTCTATTGTCGCACGTGTATAGTATAGACGTTTGAGTTCCAACTTCACATCATTTATAAAACATTCAGACCCCGGGACTGATCCCAGGGTTCACAGTACACAAATGTTTTGTCTGTGATTTGAAAATTTAATGTCGCGTTTCAAGTTTCTTTGCAGCATTCAAATTATGTACCTACAATAGAAAATAAAGCTTTGTGGAGCTAACTATGATTTGTCAGACGTCAAAGTTTTTGAATTATTTAAATAATAGTCGTAACTTTTGGACCTAAATAAACCTAAAACCCGTTATCTGTCCCCATGCGGGTGTAAAAAGATATATACTGCTTCATTATAGTATGTTAGCGTTTTGATTAATAAAATACTAGAGAAGGCTTCTCGCGTGAAAACTCTAGTGAAACAACAGATTTTTTTAATCTTTTCATTATTAGAAAGCAGAGGCATCCAATCTTTTCAGGATTCCCAAAATAAAACCCTTGATAATCTTTTACAAACATTTTAAAGCTACTAAATCTCAATTCAACTACCCACATGCGAGAGTCCGCTGATCGATATCGTACTTAACTAACAATAACCAAAGTTTTAGAACCTTCGGCGTAACTTATTCCTAATCTATTCACGTGACCGCCTAATTTACTGGAACTTCAATTTACTATTAAGACGAGGGCAGAGCCCTTGGCAAGAAAACCTTTGCGCTTTAATAAGTAACGACTTCGAATCTTGTGTTTTGGACATAAATCTTTTAATGTTTGTGTGGGTGGCTGTAATGAACTATTAATTCAGTAGCTTTGTTTGTTTGGGTTCAATGTACGTTGTGCTGGAGTGTTTTTAACAGGATGAAATATCTTATGACGTTTAGTGCTAACTTTAAACCAACTTCTACTGATACTTTTTAAGACCGTTTTATAATAAGGGTGCTGGGGTTTTAGTCAGTACGAGTCTAAGACTCCTTCCAGCTGCAACCACAGGGAGAGATCAATAACCTCTCACGATGATCGCTCATGAAAAAAAAATCCGCATAGTGTAAGTAAAACCGTGAGCACACTACCTGCTTTTGAGATAAAAACACGCTTTCAGAAATTAATACAACACCTGTATCGTTAACTAACATTAATAATTGCAGCTAAACTTCTTCATCCACAAAAGAAGGTTACATGACTTAAGCAACTAAACGAAACATTGTCGATACACACCAAACACTTGGTACGAATAACCCCTTTCCGTAATTACAGTGGGCGGTTAAAACAACAGTGGCTGGCAGTACACCTCAAACAGCCACTTAAGTGGGTTAATTGTACCGGAGCCAGCGCCCACGTTATGCACCGTTGCATTACAGCCTGAACTATTTCTGCTATGCAAATTACGAAACAGTGATTTAAGGAAAAAGTATGGCAAGCCAACAAAATATTAGTCAACAATTAGATTTTAAAGTTGTAGAAACATACTTACTTGTCGATGTGTGAAACAAGTCGACATGTTTGTCATCTCACATTGTGTCGGATTATATTCCTATTATTGTTGGTTATATCCTGATATAACCTGCTCCAATAGACAGACAGATAGACAGTACCATTTGTTTACGTAAAAAAAGAACAGAAATTGTCATTTGTCAACGTATGAAATGGAAAATTGAAATAGTGAGTGAAGTTGTCTCAAACTGAATATTAACCGCGGCTTTTGTTAAACCCGATCTAACAGTACTGTTCCAAATACTCTAATTTCTCACTATCTAAACACATGTTCACGTAGTGTACAAGCATTTTCCGTATTAACACTGTTAGTTTCTAAAGAAAACTCTACACATAGTGCAAAAAAATGTTTTCCAATTACGTTCGTAAGTACATTGCAGTGTAAAAGCGGGTTGTTAAAAATGTCGTTAAATTGCAAGCGAAGCACGGAGCTATAACCTACGTACTTGCGTACAAGTCGTAGTTACTGTGTGTATACTAAGACTTGCCTTGTTAGATACTTAGAATATGTTTTCACCAGCACTTCTACTGTTCGAAGGATTTACTATTGACTAGTAACGATCTATTCAAATATCAATTCACTTTCACTAGCCAACAATCAAATTGAACTGTTTTATGGGAAACAAATTAAATCAAAACAAGTGAATCAAAAAAATATATATTTATATTTATATCCATTCATATTCAAATTAGGCTGATAAATCGGCACTTTTCGAACGTCAAAGCCAAAGACAGGTCACAAAACGCCTACCGTGCAAAAATCATAGGTATCATTGTTAATCTATGTATATACAGGGTGTCACAAAAATTCCCTTCAAGCCGAAAAGCTTATATTGCTGCTTGTAATATATGTATATCGTCTTATCATCTTCAACATTGTTTTTGAAAAAATCCCAACCATTAATAAACAAAACAAACTAAACTACATAATTAGTAAGACGATTCTCAACTATTATCACTGATGGCCTTCTAATACAAGTAGCTGTTTCTGCGATAATATTTCTCGACTAACTTCTAATGATGTTATTTAATCTGTTTCTTCCTCACTACTTCTATTTGCTCGACTGCGGAGAATAAACAATGAAGACGTGAAAGTCCTTTTAATTCTTCGTTTAAGTGAAATATGGTGTGGCTTCGTGGCCTGAACGTAGTTTATAAAAGTCTGAGTTTGTTATTTTCTCTCTATTTTATTGCCGTCCTCTGTTGAAGTTGAAAAGTGAGTTAGGTATCGAAATAACCCATTTAATAGCCTTAGGTATAATAAATAGTGTATGGGTCAGCTATGTTTTTTTTTGTTTGTGATTCAGAATCTATTTCATAAGAATAAAAACAGGTCTTATATAATGTTCCTTTCGTTTTTAAGGCTAACATTTTGTCATTCAAAATATGTTTCCATATAACCGTGTGCTAATTAAACCGCTCTTATTTATTTTTTAATTACGCTTACCTACCTATTCTATTTGCACTCTGACGACATTTACGTATTTACACAAATTAACACAGAAATTAGTTAATATAACTAATTACTTAATTACATTAGTATACTCCGTCTACATATTAACTGGATAATTCTTGACGCGTCTCTTCACTCTAATAAAATCTCGCTCCCTCTGCAAGGAGAAACCGACTGGTGTATCAGATAAAAGCAATTAAGGTATAGGTACATAACATGTATAGACGCCTTCACATAAAGCTACTACAATCGGTCAAATTTCCTTAACAGATTTTCAACTCTATCGCTGAAGCATATGAATCAAAGTTGATTGAAGAAATTTGACAATTTCAGATTGATGTTTGAAAATATAAAAGTAAAAATATATCTCGTATTAAGATCTTGGACATATCGTATACCTACCGTAGTGTTAGGATATGATGTCGATTGTGTTGCGATACGGTATTTATTTTATACCAAGGATTAAACAATAATTGAAAAAAACAATTAAATATTCCAATAAAGACACGCACATTCACGGATTAGACAAAAACCAAGCAATAAATCCCACTTCACTAAAATAAATCGGAAACTTATCATTCTGAGAATAGAGCCATTGAGAAATCTACCCTTGCCAAATTAATGTGAGTTATTTATTTATTTATTTTTTATTTATTTATTTATGTAACATGGAAGACTTACAGCTAAAATAACTACGAATAACACAAGATTAATTATTAGGGAGCCAATGACAAGTCTTCACTTATAGCAATAGTATATAAATAAAAAAAAAAAAATGAGTGAGCATACTGAGTATACACGGGTTTAGTAAAATAAAATGGGTAACTTATTGCCAACCAATAAATGGCTAAAAAACAGGATAAAGTAAAACTAACATAAAGTAAAAAAAGATAAAATAAGAACAATGGAAGAACAAAAACAGCAGTACAAACGTAACTTTATAAGAAAAATAATCTATCTTCTGAAAAAACTAAGGCTTAGACACCTTCTTGCCGACACAACACTGGTTAGAAATGGATCAAAATCATGCTGCCTACACAGGTTGTTGAAGCAACGGCTAGCTCGCACAATGTAACTATTCTGTCTGTAGTTTGATGACGCACTCGGTATACGTAGTGGTGGATTGAAACGAACTGATTTACATGGGATGTTAAAGAAGAATTTTGATAAGAGTTCCGGACTGTCAATGTCGTTATTAATAATTTTTAACAGATAAATAAAGTCAGCAATTTCTCTGCGTTGAAAAAGTGGTAATAGGTGAAACTTCCTGCATAGATTATAATAGTTTACAAACTCATATGGGATCTTTTGATGAAAGCAAAGGTACTTAATAAAACGTTTTTGGATTTTCTCAATGCGATCTATATATTTGATGTATCGAGGATTCCATATTTGTGATGCGTACTCCAGGTTACTCCTGACATAAGTGCAGTATAGGATTTTAAGAGTTTTAACGTGTGTAAAGGATTTGGACAGTCGCATTATGAACCCAAGTGATTTTGAAGCTTTTTTAACGATAGCATCAATGTGAGAGTCAAAGAGCAGCTTGCAATCATGGTGTACGCCCAAGTCCCGAACGGAGTTGGTTCTTGGTAAGGTATGGCCACCCAAGATGTAGGAAGTTTCCACCGTTGAGCGTTTTCTAGTATAAGTTATAACTGAGCACTTTGAGGGGTTAAGATCCAACTTATTTAATTGGCAGTAATCTTCAAGTCGCCGAAGATCACTCTGCAGCAGATCCATGTCTTCACTCGATGATATGGTTCGAAAAATTTTCATGTCATCAGCGAAGCTCAATAAGTTTGATGATTGGAGGCATTGATCGATGTCATTTACATATATAATAAATAGAAGTGGACCAAGCAACGAACCTTGTGGAACTCCGCTAGGTACTAAAACCCAGCTGGACATATAATTATTTAGTGCTACAGCTTGCGACCTATTTTCGATGTACGAGGAGAACCACCTGAGTAAATCTCCGCGGATTCCCACAAATTTCAGCTTTCTAATTAGGATTGTGTGGTCAATCCGATCAAATGCTTTACTATAATCGGTGTAAATGACATCAACCTGCCTGCCTCCATCCATAGCACTAGTAATAAAATCGTTAAATAGAGTCAGATTTGTGACAGTGGACCGATTTTTCAAAAATCCATGTTGAAAAGGTGAAAATGATTTCGAAAGACAAGGAACTAACTGATTATAGATGATTCTCTCGAGCACTTTAGCTATAATGCATAGTTTAGAAATTGGTCTGTAGTTAGTAATTTCTGTTTTGGCCCCTTTTTTGTGCACAGGTGTTATAAACGCAGATTTCCATAGAGTAGGGACGACACACATCGAGAGAGATTTAGCAAAGAGAATTGTGATGGGTAGAGAGATAGATGCCGCACACCTAACTAGAAGTTGAGATGATATATTATCAGGTCCTGCGCCCTTAGAAGTATCTAGCTTACGGAGCATACTTTCCACAACATCAGCTTTTACTTCAATATGGCAAATATCTGATATTAGATTCGGTGGAGAAGAGCAAGGGGAAGTTGAAGATAAGGTACAAGTATTGTAATTACCATGATTAAGAAAGGTAGAAAGAAAGTAGGAGGAAAACCCTTCGCAAATCGATTCCCCAGTGAGAAGCATTTCATTATTATAATTTAGCGTACTAGGTATTGCGTTTGACTCATGACGGTTCTTAACAAAAGTCCAGAAATATTTAGGATTTACCTTAATTGCATTCTCGGTCAGTCTGACGTAGGTGTTATAACATTCAGATTCCATATTTTTTACTCTTTCACGCAATAACTTAAATGTTAAACTATCAGATATATTACCATATGTCTTAAATTTTTTCAAATATTTAAATTTTTCTCTAATTGTTCTTATAAGTGATCGGCTGTACCATGTTGGGTATTTATTTTTACGGACAATCTTCCTAGGTATAAATTTTTGTTGCAATTTAGATAAAGTGTCATTAAAATACTCAACTGAATCATCCATTGAACGAGACGAAAATTCATGTCCCCAGTCAATAGCACTTATCTCATTATTTAAAGACTGGAAGTCACCCTTACTATAAATATATCGCATTTGCGGCGCACGCTCCAAGGTACGTATTGCAAACTGATGGACGTTAATGGATAAAGCTGGATGATACGGGTCAATAGGTACTAAAGGTTCTGAACATTCATATACATGTACCACTTTATTAGACAGAACTAGATCCAAAAATTTACCATACCTATTAGTTACCGCATTATACTGGCCAAAACCCAGCGTCCACAGCTCATCCGCAAGCAAGTATTCGTCATTACTACTAAGGTTCACCGGTTCTAGTGATAGATGGTTACTATTTGAGAGGATCCATGAAATGCCACTCATGTTAAAATCTCCGAGAATTAAAAACATATCCGAGGCATGATTCATATAAGTCTCATTTAATTTTGTAAGAAAGTTATTCAGTTGTAATGAAAATGAAAGACCTTGGTTTTGTTTACAAACATAGACGACACATAAGTATAAATTCATACAGTTACGCGAGTGTGCATCTTTAAAGCGTATGTTTACCCACAAATCTTCCGCTGTAGAAGATAGAAGTGGTTGGGAGGTAACCGGCAAATCCCTTCGCGTAGCAATAAGAACACCACCGCCTCGAGACTGCATAGTCATGTCATAGTCTCGATCACGACGCCAGACTATGTAACGCTCATCAAAGAACTCAGAATTCAAGATCCCATCCATTAGCCAAGTCTCCGTCAAGACAATAATATCATAGGAATTCATTGATACCTGACGATAAAATGTATCGGTTTTTGTGCGCAGTCCACGAACGTTTTGATAGTAGACCGTTAATTGACATTCATTAAAATCAGGCATTGTAAATGTTAACAAAGTTAGAATACATAAAAGTATATCCAGTAAGAATAAAACAGTTCATTTCCAACTTAAATAGCAGTTGCTTAAAATATAAGAACCATAAAAATATAAAATAACTATTCAAAAGTGGGTAAAAATTAATGATTAGTTCGGAAAGGCAGAAATCATACCACAGTAAGTTGTAAACAACCGTGCGAGAGAGAAAGTAGCGATGCCCCACACAAACAAGTTATATATATATATAACAAGTTATATTATAAGTATCTAATAACTTAAAATAATTAATAAAATCTATCGTTCATTAAAATGTGGCGGAGTTTATAATTAATAGCATTAATTAACCATTTGTCAAGTGTTTGCCGAGCAATTAAATAATTTTATAACTTTTTCTGCTAAACTTTGTGAAATTTGAACAGTTAATTGTAGCTGCAGATTTATGTTTGAAATGTTGTGTTTATTTTTAATTTAAACTTTTATTTTTTGAAAGAATGCGTTATCGTGATTTAAGCTATTGTTTCAATTTATTGTACATTAACATGTGATTCTGACAACGGCTGTGTTCGGGGAATTCATGATAAAATATCTCTTGTTCCCACTTCACAAATTCATGGAAGCATAGTAATACTAGCATAGTTCGCTGAAATACATAGTGAGATGAAAATTCATTGTTCTTTTGTCTACTAAAGGATATTATATACTTTTAAAATCAGTTATAATGCTGCGAGTCAGTTTTATTCGTACAATATCGCCAGATAGATGTCGACACACAATAAAATACTATGTAAATAAATATAACATAGGTTTTGATTGCATGGGTACAGATGAAAGCGAACAGAACCAACCGTTCCGAAACCAAAACTGCTATATCAAACCAGTAAGTGCTCAAGCCCATAAACAAATATTATTAGAAGCAATGAATTTAATCAAATTTCTGTACCCTAAACACACAGAAGGTAAGGTCAGCTACCACAACGTTAACGTCGATTACCATTAAGTCGAGCCGACGGGAAATTACGACATGTCTCAGACAAGAGGAAGGAACCTCGCGATAAAATTGCCGACGCGTACCGAGTGCGGAACAAATACACACTTTCTGTACTCGTGTTGGAAAATTATGTAGAATTTATAAACATTTGCCAGGAAGAATATCACATTTTTAATTGTTCATAAAAAGAAGTTTATCTTACGCCAATTTCATTTTCGCGTGATCAACCAAAATCGTGATTTTTGGAAGACAAAAAATATGAATGGTACGTTTTATTTTATCAAAGTCTGTAATATAAATAATTTTGTGTGAAAACCCAATTACAAAACAAACACTTAGAAATACGAACCTACTTACACCAACCTCATCTTCAATACAATATTGATCAAAGCCAAACCATTCAATTAAAATCACCGATAGCCTCCAAACAAGCTATCTACTACGTGCCTCCACGTAAAAACCACGACAAAACACGAAAATCATCGAGTGAACCTCATTAGGGCACTTAGGTTGGGGAAATCGTGGAACTCACGACACTCAACGAATCCGGAGTACTGAGCGTAAATTCGTCGAATTCGTAGGTATCAGATGTTAGAGCGGAATCTATTACGGGCTCGCCGATTGCGCTCCCCCATCCGGAAATTATAACTGGTAACTCGATCGAAGCTAACAGCCCACGCCAAGTGGAGGTATCATGAAGTTTGTTAGACAGTCCCGTGCCAACAGCGAGTTTAGGTATAAACTTATTTAATTATTTTGCTAAATTATATATATGTTTTACCTTTTGCGATTACGTCGGTATTTGATAAAATATGTGTAAAATGTGATGACTATTCTGTGATCCGCTTGTGTGGGGATCAATAATGTCAAGAAACCATTCTAGACTTTGCTAAAACACCTTCTATATAGACTTAAAGAACTTGCTTAAAAAGCCTTACTAAAGAGCTTTATCGCTATCAAGTAGCTCCCTTAGCAACAGTGAAGCCTACCTGTCCTAGTTCCAAACCCACTAAGGCCCACTAATGTTTCCTCCACGATACAAAACGCTTCCGCGGTTCGTAGAGACCCTCACTAAAGTCGCGCCTCTCTCGTGTCAATACCTAAATCTTAATAATGACGTTGCCTCCACTCGAGCTGGTAATCATTCTTGACTCGGAATTTTATGTGGGAAATATCGAAATACATAGATTTCGTATATTTATGTTTGATGATATCGGGTTCCATGGAACATATAAATAAAGTATTGAACGTTTTTTGAGGCGGAGGGTTTTGGTAACGGATACTTGGAAATAATTAGGCTACATTATTTTCTACTATATTCAATATTGCTTTACAACAAAAATATGAAACATACAAGAAATTTAAATATCATACGAAAAAGCTCTCAGTACGTATAGTACCTAGAGGTAAAATTGGAATCAACTCGGTATACAAATATCGTACCCATCAAAATCTGTAAAACAAATTCCCATATTCGCCCCTTGTCCATTCCTTCCGTCTGAATTCCTTCAGAGAGAATACCCAGGGGTCCCATACTATAAATATGTATGCGAAATTTTCATAGCTGTAGACCCATGTTTATCTTTTATAACCCTCAATTTACTATATGCTCTACCTTCATAACACGCCTATGGAATTTCATCAACGGTACGATATACCAAATATATGAGATATTTGGTATCAAACGGTACTATCAACTGAAATATAAGTTTGTGTAATGCCCAGAGTTTTGCTCTATTTCAGATAAGCTTTCGCCTATTTTTTAACCCTCGCATTTTTGCGAGGTTCGTTATAGAATTGACCGTTTTGGCTGTCTGTCTGCACATGGCATGGCAACATAGTCCTTAATCAGATGAATTGATTTTGATGCGGTTTTTTTAGTTGAAAGCTGGGTTTTCTGCGGTAGTTTAGACGTGTTTAATAAAAATTGGTTTTAGAGTTATAAACTGTTTTTTAACTAAGGCACGAAATTTTAGGCAAAATAGAAAATATTTTGCAGTGTTTGGAATCGTTTCTTAAATATTCTTTATTTTCCAACGTAAAATCATACCCATTACCGACAAGTAACATATTATTCTAGGTCTCTAGGCTCTCCACACTGTTTAACCTTTGTTTTTAAAACGCCGCCATATTCAGAGGACGCTTCACGCTACTACAAAATTATAGTTACTGAATTATTATACAGTGGCAAACTTTAAACCTGTGTAAAATATGTATGTATGTTAGCTCTGTCTATTCTTAATTCATAGACCTCGCACCACTTACTTATTCCTTTTCGTGTTTTAGACAATTATATGAATTTAAAAACTCTTTTAAAATAGTGTTCCAAAGCGAGAAATCTGTGTTTGCAGTTCGCCCTTTATTTATTCAACTCATTTCGCAACGGAAGAAGGTTTATTAAAAATTAACATAAAACCTTTCTATTCACCAGTAGTGCCCTCCTGTTGTGCTCATAAAAAATACAAATACCTTCCTAGTCTCACATTCGTAGGCACATTTTGGAAGGAAATCTAGTTTCCTTGTCTAGTAAAGATGCAAGCAGGTGAACCAACCCGAATCTCAAAAATTAACCTTCCGGTATTGTGATAAGGTTGAAAATCTATTAAATAAATTTGACAGATTGAGGTAGGTACATCGACCCTGAGAAAAACGAATTAATTTCTAAATCACAGTAAAAGCTTGTCGAAACAGCTTACATCTATGTATGTAGTGGGAGTTTGGTAACCTATAATAATGAAAGATCTAGGCTTCAAAATATTCACAATACTGTGATGATATCATGATATCATGATATCGTGGGGCTATTTTCAGGTCGATTTTTCTCGTAATTTATGCATGTTTCAAAGCCACAACAAATAAGCTCCAAGTTAGCTCGGCGACATTTCGGAGCAGATAGTTTCATGCAACATTGACGCCTATTTCTTTAACCTATAAAATATAATTAGGCTGTTCACAGTACGAGTAGATGTGGCACGGAGTTCCTACATAAAAAGGAGCAAAGCCAGCGAACCTAATGAGGAATTATTCAACGTCGAGAGGGCTCCGTGGTCTCATTAAAACGAAAGCAGCCAGATACCGAAGATTACGCGCATATTCTTGTGTAGCAATGTACCGCGGATATGTACATACATGTGCCTTGTCATTTGATATTAAATGTAGACATGAAAATGTGAATACGAATGGTGCAATCTTTGTTGTATGCTCGTGTTACCTGAAATTGTTATCCTCATTATAAAAGATACGACAAAGGTGTTTGTTTTTATAACAAAAATATTTAACATCCATGTGGAATTTATTTATGGCGAGAGAAACAAACTGTACAAAGTTAAGGTAAACATTTCTAAAACATATAATATGGTTGTAAAAATACGAAATCGTACTGACCTTTATTTACGGTCCACGACGTTTTTGTCGCATGCGCTAAATCTTTAATAATCTCGCGGATGACCATTGGCAAAACTAGAGCCAAACAAAATATTTCCAAATACACACGAAGAGAGAAATATCGGGGAATTATCTGGTCGGGTTCAAAGAAAAGGGAAAATAATTCTATCGCGGTGAAGGGCGGATTTTTGGCCCGTCTGCGGCCGCCCAAGCCCCGGACCCTTAATCTATTTCCAGTCCGTCTAATGGCACCTGTAAACGACTTTTTTATTCACAATATTTTCTCTGAAAATGTTTCTTCGAACCTTTTATTTGGTCATTATAAAAACTTTATAGAAAGTGCTCTCGAGTTTGAGTGTGAGTATATTTTTACTGAAGAAATTTAATTACAAAATTCTTTTAAAAAAAATTGTTCAAGAAGCACTCGGCATCAAGGTTAAGTGATTTACACGTTCCAGGAGTATTTCTTTTCGTATTGAAAATTTGCAATCTTCTCATTTTTCCTCATTATAAGCCCAATTCTTATATTAAGGAGAGCCATCGACATTTTCAGTTCGCGTGGCGAAATCAAAGCTCTGACATCCGCTTGTAACCAATATTTGATGTAACATTCATTTAGATTACAATACAAACGAACTTTTTCACTTTAATAAATTCATCGAACATGACAAACGACAAACGAATCAGTATTCAACAAAAAGACATACATAATGCCGTGTCCAAGTGTAAATACCTAACTAATGAATAAAATATTACCTTCAAGCAACAAAAATGAGGTCAACACAGGACGAATAATAAAGTAAGTGAATTTTCCCTAGAGGGGGGAGGCTGGCGACGGATAAAACTTGAGTTTCTCATACTGATGGGCAAAACACGAACATTCGAAAATTGTTTTGCATCAACACAACTTTGTTCTTCACTTGAGATGGAAATATTCAAGTTTTTAGGACATAATACGTTCTTTCGGAGTTACGTGCGAGTTTTTCATCATTTCTTTTATCGAGTTTATTTCTTTTATCGAAACACAATTTTCTTCATGCGTTATAACGAGTATGTCAACATTTTATCGATATCATTTGTCAGAAGTGGTATTTGCTGTTTCGTAAACTCGTTTAAGGAGACAGCCAAATATTTTTGTAACCTAAGTTTCCATTACTCGTTTAGAATTTTGTGGACCATAACGAAGTTTTCTTTTTTCTGATCTAAAGTTCTGGGTATGCCTACAAATCCTTTGAAGAGTAACCAGCTTGATGTTATGTTGTTTATCCTATTGATTGAGTCTCTATGGGTATGGTCCGAGCATCGCAAGGAGCGATAAATCGATTACGTGAGCACACCGACCAGCATTCACGTCGCACTAATAGTATCAATCTGAGGTCTGTCGCTCACTGCGCATGTTAAGCTCCGTTATGTCATTATCATGTTACTCTAGTACTGCTGGTCTAGAATTATACACAAAGGATGTATAGTTAGGACCTATATTGAATACCCTAATTATCAAAAAATGTCTACTTATAATAATCACAAATACTGCTAGAAATATGATGCTTAATCGAGATTATATTATGAAGAAGTTAAAGTTTCCTTATAGAGGACTCCTCAAAGTTTCCTCGTGCCCGAGTAACAGTCACCCGGACCGATCATAGGGTTAAAAAACTTGCCGCGGGCCTTGGATGGGTGTTTTGGTTTTGGCACTTCAAATCGGTGTATCCCAGCTGTCATTTGAACACCTTTGGCAGTCGTAACGTGACAGCACACACAAAATGTTACAACTAGTTCCACAAAGAGTCACTCCATTTAAAATACTGATACATATACAACATAGTTGGGAAATGATGAAGTTTTCTAATGACAGTAAGCTAATTCTTCCAATATGAAGTCAGTGATTAATTAAACAAAAATGTACCAATATTTCACTATATGTACTTAAGTCAATTAATTTGCCAAGGAAAGTGAACTTTTTATTCGAATAACGCCACTTGAAATATGACTAGGTATTTAGTATATCCTTAACATGAGCCCATCTATCTGCCACTGGAAATCTAGAAATTAGCCTACATTCGTCTATTAGGTGAAATTAACACACGTCTGCTAATATAAGTCGAGGTCAGTATTACAATCAGATTACAGCGAGCATCGGGTCGCAGCCCGCCATGTTGAGCCACACTCGGCCACCGTGTAATCCATTAGCGGCCAGCTGCGATGACCACTGCTCCGGTCTTTATATGGACAATATTATTAAGACAAGAAGCTTAAATTCTACTAATATTATAAATGTGAAAGTACTCTTTCTCGCAAAAACGGCCTGAGAAAGAACGTAGGCTACTTTTTATCCGGCTGCGGAAAGTAGTTCCTTTGAGCGGCGTGGCGGTTGGAATCGCGGGGAACATTTGATGATACTGATGATAGCATCCAGGCCGATTGTCACCTACGGCGGCCGTTCTCTTTTATGGAGATCAGCTAGCTGCACAGGTCATATTATAGCACCTGTGTCTGCGCGAATGCTTGCGCAGACACAGGTGCACTCTCTATTCCTTCACTCTCATAGTCCGATGGGACGGCAATCCGATCATTTACGTGCTCTCAAGGCACAAAAGGCAGTCAAGAAGTCAAGAGGGGAGGGGAACAATTAGTGATACTATAAGACCAAAAACAATTGAAAAGAAATACAATTCAGTGAATTACAGCGCTAGGAATGAAACTGATTCTCTCCTCGTCAAAGACATTGCTTAATTTTTAACCATAAAAAGTCGTTAGCCAAAACTAATAGTGGAAGCAAGGAATACAAGTAACATTAAAGAGATTATTTTATACCCAAGATAGGTGTTGGGAATAGGTATTTCATTAGTTTACGAGTGTCACACGGGACACGGGTTGAGAAAGAGGCTGCCTCAACTGGTCTAGGCTGGAAAGACATCGAACTTGCTGCTCAAGATCAAAAAGAGTGGAAAAATCTTCTTCGAGCCCTATGTCCCTGATGAGGAATAACACGACTTCATCATCATTACCACGAATGTCTGAAGGCAGAGATTATTAATTAATTTGTTATTTTATTTTCCTTGTCAATTTACGTAAGTTTTAACTCCTAGTTCAATATATAAAACACAATTACTATTTCAGTCCAAATTCACGTGACTTTAATGATTAATACTACATTGAATATAACTTAGGTTTCCTCTGAGTAAACATTCTATAAGTACGGTCGGATGCGCATCAAGCTACGCGAAACTGACCAATTTTCCCAATCAACTTTGAACCATATGCTTCAGCGATAAAGTTGAAAACCTATTAAGGAGATTAGACAGATTGTAGTACCTTGATGTGCTGGCGTCTGTACAATTTTGTTCCACAAATGGTCGAAGTGTACTTATTACTAGAGCCGGTAGGCTTTATAAGCACAGAACATACATATAATATGTTAATACGGACTTCAGAGCCCAAATTGGCTACCCAACTATAAGCTTTGAATACCTGATTTAAGTGTAGGTATAGTATATTTATTGACATAATATAGCTTGAACTATTCTGTTGAACTTAGAAGTATTATATGTATGTAATAGTCTCAGAAACGTTGCTGTATATGTATGTCTATGCGGCGTGTGTTCAGAACATACAAACAGAAAAATAAACAACAAAATGAAGTATGAATGTGCCAGTATTTATAAAAAAAGCGGGACATACCTAATCATAATTCAATATTTGCCACATAATTGTCTACCACCATTTGTTCAACGGTCGCGAGAGCTTCATTTCCGCACGGAGACAAATATTAGCATAGCCAATTATTTATTTTGAATCTGAATGTGTGTTTGCCTTCCTACAGACAAGCGCATTCTATTTTTCAAACAAAATTCCCTCGCTAGATTCAATCACTTGGATGTTCTAGTAGTATTTTATTTAATATACTATAAGACTTGAATATGAGAACAACCAGATGCCAGGATACATGATCGTCATGATCGTCATGACCGATGGTCATAAAAATCTGTGACTTCTATGAATATTCCAAAAAATAGTAAAGATACATTGATTGCCGTTTTCAATTCAATGTCTCGTCTCTCCGTAACCTCACCAGTCAAACCCATTCAATCGAAACACAATAAGACCACCACGTCAGAAAAGCAATTCCTGAGACTAAATTACACAAAGACCTATATTACCACTGAACCGTATTTCAGCACAAACTACACCCTGTCCCCTTGAGCGGTTTTAGCGAGAGTCAGAAACCAAGAAATATCTGTCACTACCCACAAAAAACCACTTTCAATGCAAATACAATTTTATCGCTACAATAAAGGGATAAATCGATACGTATCAAGTTATTTTTTCCATTCCAAATCTTCCGTCTTTTGTATGGAGCGGGACGCAAAGCTTATAAGGATCATGTTGGTCCAAATATCAGCTTAGCAAGATGACGGGTTTCTTTATTTACAACCCGTGAATTTTAGGACTTGTCCCATGGAATCGGAACGTGTGGCTACCACCGATGCATGACTCTGGGCTAAATGTTGAATTCTAGCGTAGAACTCGGCAGATATATACTCGATTTAGTTTTAACGACCCGTTATATTTATATAGAGATGTAAACGTACGATACACATAACATTTTAGCCTCAATACAAATAATACGGTATATTCGTATTTCGGTGCAGAAATAAGAAACATCGTGGTAACTAAATATATAATTGAGTCATTACGAGTTTACGCAAACGTCATATTATACTTTTTTATCATTTAATTCAAAAGATATGAAATAATACCTAACGTTCTTATGTACAAAAAGAATCTTAGCAAGATAATTGAGATCAACTTAAGCTACCCTTTTAAAGCTTATTTACCCTGAAAGGGATCTGGGCATTACGGTAATGTAATAAAGCTTCGAAGATAGTGTACCAATACTCCGTGCCTATGGCGGAAAAATAAGCAAGAATATTATTTATTTACTGCTAGTTACTACCCACGGACTAGCTCGTATTACTGAGAAGTAGACCACTGCATCATAACCTTTTTTGTTGTTTGAATGTCTTGCTAAGATAAATGTTTACAGAGTTCACATTTTTCTAAACCATCACTTGAAGGTTCTTACAGATTACGGCTAAAGACCAATAAAACCTACACAACCCTTGAATACTCAAACAACACATCTACATACATTAAACAATTAGAGGGTCTTAGAAAAACTGGCAATCGTAGCTCCGTTAATGTATACATACATATACATAAGTGTTTGTACACAAAGACTAGGACCGGTGATTAACGAGCGAGGTAATTTGCGAGATAAAGGTCACCGGACATTAACGAGATCGAGAAGAGAACGGCCATCTTTTGAATCCTTAATTCGTGTTCCGATGCGAGTTTGGGCTCAACATCAAAAATTTAAATGTAAAATATGGTAGCGCAGTTTTTTGGCGGTGAAAGCGGCGGGATTTTCCTTTTAATAAAATATTTTATTTGACTTGTTTCTGTGTTAAATTGTGATTCACGGAACTTAGTTCGAGTATCTACGTTAGTTTTGGCAAAATATACCCTAACTAGTAATATTGCTACCTACACAATGCGATTCTTTATTTCTTAGGGTCTGAAAAGTAGGTATATCTTTTTCAGTACCAAACTTATGCAGAAAATTATTTTATAATGAGCTACATTGTGCACGGCCTATAAAACTTCTTACTTTCTTTTTAAACCATACAATAACTCCAAGGCCTCAAGTTAGCAAAAAAATACTCGGAAAGGTTTATGTAAATTGTAAAAGAAAAATCGTCGGGATAGATTACGTAAATTGTATTAAGAAAGACATCCCTTAAATCCGGAAAACCTCTAAAATATCATTCAATCTAAAAGAAATGTATATTTCTCCAATTCTACTGCAATACAAATTTAAGATTAGATTATTGCCACTTCCCAACCGCGTCCTTAGAATTTGGAGTAACATTATAATGAAGAGATTCAAACGAGAATTTCACTGCGCTTGAACGATCTAATCAGTTAACTCGTAATGATAATAAGACGATATTTAGACGAGGATTAGTTGCTCAGTGGAGCGGTCTACCAGCGCCACGCACAGACTATTTACACGTAGTTCACGCAATGTTGCTTTTGTTTACATTGGTTGTAGATTAGTGTCTTGTGAACTTAAATGGTGTTCCAGATGTAAGAAGGACAATTCTATAAATCTGTTACAAAGCTGAAAAGAACCGGATTGTTTTTCGTAGCGAATGCCGCAGTCAACTAAAGCTCTATATATATATAAAAAGTTGTCCGAAAACAGAAGTAAGTATACAAGTTTTACTGAAATATCCTCAGAAACTCTGAGCACCTAGACTAAGATGAAGGCAAATCTTTTAATCTTTAGAAAATCAAGATGTCTGCACTCATTAAGAAAGTGAAAGATGAGTATACACAAAGAATACTAATGATAAAGTTTTGGGCGCCGTCTTCGATAATTTACTTGAGTGAAAACTTAATCAATACACTGGAGGAAGTTTTTGTCTGGCATGATATACGGGGGCTTAGGTACCTACTCACAAATTGAAATACGAGTGTGTTTGTTAACTTTCGCAGAAAAACAAATTGAAATAATAAAATATGTCACAAGGAAAATCTTTGCAAAATAAGTTTTGATACCAAAACGAAAACTACCGAAAGCGTAACTTAAAGTAACACTGGGATAAAGCAAAATGAAGAACTAAGCCTTAAAGCTTGGCTGGACATAATAATGTTTTAGTATTCATCTTTATAGGCTTCGCAAATTCAGAGACGTGGAAATTAAAGCAACGCAAGACTGGCAATAAAGAAAATAAAATAATCAATATTCTTTAAAGCTTCGTACCAAACTAGCCCATTATTTCGAACAAATCAGGCGTAAGAGGTCAAATAAGGGCAAATAGTCCAAAGTAATTAACACTTCTCAAAACCTTTATTGCCGTTACACCGTGACAAATGTCTGTGATGCACGAAACACAGCAGTTAACATGTCCTCTAACAACTTATTTCATGCAAACCTTTCGTTATCAGGACAGCTTGCAATTAATTACCTCACTAACCTATGAAAGCAAATGAAGGACACCTTAGGGTACGACACGCACGATTACTAAGTAAAAAGTTCTAAAGCAAAAATCTAACTAAAGCAAGCACTTGCCACATAAGTCAAACGAATAAATTAAACTTGAAAAGAGCAATTTCAATTACATGATGAGGTCGCGGCCAAACTACAAAAAAAAAACTCAGCCAATTTTAATAAAAGTAACTAGCGCCAAAAAATGTTATATCCGGCCTTCACGATCCCTACTTTCTGTGGCCTTATTTTTAAATCCTAGTGTTAGCCACAGTTTAAATTGAGGATTCAGCACGACGCGGGTCCTCACGTCAATTGGCTTCGAAAGCCGATTCCCGAGGCGGTGTTTAATGCCGCCAGTGGCTCGCGAGCCGGATAATCGGCAGCGTTACCAGTCGCGTCGATAAATTATAATCCTCCTTCAATTTTAAGCCCCGGCTTTGAATCTGTGGCAAACAGCTCTATTGTTAGCGTCATACAGGTAGCTAAACCTTTCTGAAATGAATAGACTTTGCACAGAAACGTTCATTTATACGACCGGTAAAATAAAAGAATTCACACATTTCAATTCCAGTAATATGAGAAACAAAACGGGTACGGCAGCTGCTGAAATACCTAAAATAAATTCAGACACAGACAACATCAATAACATTTAAAAGCTTTGAATACTTTTTACTGCGAGCAAGACAGGGCGTAACCCTGAAAGAGGCTGGGAAATAAAATACCGAACTCAAGAAAAACTTTCCTCCGCACGATAAAACTTGAGAATATTTTGGGGGTAAACAAAAAGTGAGTTTATTGTACTGAGCGAAGCCGGCGAGACTATAAATCATGTGGCACCGCTGCTCCTGAGCACCTATTTGATGTAATAACAGGCAACATTATTTATTAAAATAAGGTCAGAGTGTCAGATGTTATAGATAGCAGCGGCGGAGTAACGGTGGGCCGGCGAACCGCAACAGCCTGCACGCCATAAACAAATATGGCGACGATTTGCGAGATTACACGGCGAAGTATGCATCTACATATTAAACGATATGACAACATCAACCCCGAGTGTATGTGTACGGTCGGATTATATATGGCCACTTTTACTGGAGCAATTTTGTTAACTCATAAAAACTGAGTAGGTGACAAAAATATAATAACGTTTTGAATCCCATTTCTCGTTAAAAGTACCTAACACGTTTTTCTAAATCCTCGAAACATAAATGTAAAACCATACCCACTGGTAATTATGACTCATATTCTAATCACAAAGTCCTTTTTCCGACTATTAAACAAAAGCTTCCACTACGACCGCAATCCAAAAGATAAATGACCAATTTATTTTCACATGTCCAACACAGTTCGTTAAAGAGCTGTTTAATCTTTATGACAAAGCATTTCAATGAAAATATCAACGTTTCATTAATTAACAGACCGCCTGGAAACTCCGCTTTAAGCGTTTATTATCCGCGCCATCGATACAAAGGCTGCAATTTCGCTCCAACCTCGTATGGAACACAACACTAGCTTTGTCCACAGTGCTCGGCCGTTCAACAGGTAAACAAAAAGTTCCCTCTTGTTTCCTTTTATCGATACCTATCCTGAATATTTACATTGTACGCTTCCATATTATCGATTCAATACATTGGTACTTTGTTTATAGGAAGGAGGGCATTCAATTTACAGGGATTATACCCTTATTTACACAACACGCCGTCCAACAAAATTATAATAATGTTTAGACGAACCATTAGCAAAGCGACCTATTACGTGAATAATGAAAATGTCAAAGAGAAGTTGTTAAACACAGGCTCTGTTGAAAAATATTTAAATGATCAAACAAAAGACGTTGCTATTATCGTAAATTAGTAATCTATTGGAGGCCGACGAAACTTTGCGAAAGGTCGGATTTAGAAAGCAAAGAGGGGTTCAAACAAATATTGATTCGCGGCCTTTAACTTGTGGGACCCTTGCAAACAGTGCTGAGGGTTCGGAGATCAGCACACATGTAGATTTTAAATAATATATCACAGTAGTGTGACTATAAAGCATTCGTTGGACGCAAATGGTAATAAAACTTAGGTTAATTGCTCCATGAGGGTTAAGCGTCGATTAAGGACCGCGCGGTGAATATATCGGGTGTCATGCATTTGCCACGTTAATTGACACTCCATTAAATGTGCCGCCGTCGGTTAGAGGGCGAGAGCTGCACAACTTTAACCTTAGGCTGTACTTGGTTAATACATCGCTCAATCTTTTCTTTTCAATATAAAGAAAGGATTAATTAATTGGAATGGTAAAGAGCTTTGCATATTTATATTCAAAATTTAAAAGTAAAATCATAAAAAATGGTGAACGTAACTTTTTGTATTAACCTCATTATATTGCAACTCGTGTTCAAAAGCAACGAATATTTTATTTGCTTTTAATTTGTTTCGTTAAATAAATTGCAATTTAGTACGTAGAACTGCATCATAAATAAAATATTTTTATATTCAAACGGGAATTCCTTGGGCGAGCAAGAAATGTCCGCGCTAAAATATTGCAAGACGCGGGTCTTAATGAAAATTAAAACTTATCCATTAGAACACGACCAGCAAGTTCTTACTTCATTTTATTAACAAGTTAGTTCGTATTTTGTACTTCTGTCCATTCGAAATGTTCAGTTAGTTCGCTAACTTTGTATCTTAAAGTATACATACATATACCAGCTTCATTTAAATTAAGTAGGCAGCTCTATGAATTTTCTTTCACTAGTCCATCAAAATCGTGTTGGCCCAGTTGTTAATGGCCTCCATAATATAAACGTGTAGATTCAATTCCAGACATGTACCTATACAACTTTAATCCAACTCGAAGTTACCTTGAACACCAATGACCGATTAAAGTTGAAGGGAAACCTCTGTAGAAGAGCTGGACTGTATAAGCTGAAATCACCAACCCTTAACGCTCCATCCTCCTCTTTATGAGAGGTCTGTGCGTAGCAGTGGGACTATTAAAAGGCTGATGACGATGATCTACAGGAATCAAAATCTACGGAGGTTTTTTTTATAATAATAATATCTCTCACACATTCACACAACGTCATCTAGTCCCAAACTAAGCAGAGCTTGTACTATGGGTACTAGACAACTGATAAACATACTTATATACTTTTCTTTTGTAAATACATACATATTATACATAGAAACACCCAGACTACGTCAAACACCCATGTTCATGCACACAAATGTTTGACTTATGCGGGAATCGAACCCGCGACCTATAGCGTGGCAGGCAGGTTCACTAACCACCACGCCATCTGGTCGTTTGTCGATCATTAAAACTTAAGTTTCGAATCCTTCTTCTATAATTCCCGAAGCAAGACATGTTCAAAACCACATTCACTTTTCTCTCGGGATCATGAAGTACTCCATCATCTTCGGATCTCGAAGACTTAAATCGGGTATCGATTTGTACCTTAGAAATCAGGAAAGATGTAAAATTTTAGGAACTTTTGTCCCATGACCCCATATAAAACTAGGAATACCTGTTATTATTTTCGAAACTGAAAACTGTAAGTATTAAACTCGTAACAAAGCTAGCGAATTGCCGATGTGCTCAATATGGCGTGGGTAGCATGGGTTACGTATATGGGCCGCATAGCAATGCGACGCCAACTGACGCCGCGCGTCTTATGTAACCCGTGCAGACGTGAGACCGCCGTTAGATTACGTACTTTACTAAAATTTGTATTTAGGTAAAACTTTGAGAATATATTCATCTCGACGAGTAGATTTATGAAGCTTTCTTTTTCTCTGTAATAGTGGTAAAGATTACTTGAAACTTTTCATAAACTGGGTACTTATTAGATATCACGTCACTACCAACGTAATAAAACTTCTATAACCCTCAAGATGCAGACTGCGCCTAGTTTGGAGACCACTGAGCAAACAAAAATCTATTCTACAGTACAGTTGCAAAATGTAAATTTTAACCTCAAATATTATAATTATATGTGACTCTGGAACAATAAATTAGAAAAAATTGAATGCAGCATGTATTTAAATAATACTGGAGCAATATAAGGTACTGAAGATTCTCATTCTATTTTCAAAAATATACATTCTGTTACCTAGGTAGATGAGAGAATTTAAATACCCTAAGAACTGAAAACCAATATGAATATAGTTCCGTTGCTTACGAGAAAATCTTTCGTTCTTTTCAACACGATGCCTAGCAGAATAGCTGGTTTTAAACAAAAATAATTTCCTCACACATAGTTAGGCACGGCTATAATCCCCACAGGGTTGTTTTACTGGTGTTTTTATGTCGTAAGGGTTGCTACCCTCAAGGGTTAAATGACGTTGGTGATACAATGCGCTACTATACTGTTATAGCGCTTAACTGATGCCTCTTTTATAGGGTGTCACTTTAGCATCTGATTTCATAAGGCATGTGTTGCATTATATACACGGTGACTTTTACGACGTCTTTCAAAGTCACCCCAGTTCATATATCCAAAGACTAGCAAACGTTTTGTAATTAAAAATATGAATTTATGAGATTTGAATAATTTAAAGCTAAAAAAGCATATTAATTATTATGATGCGAGACGTAGTAAGAAACACCCTTGTTTCATAGAAAATGGCGATGGAATGATCTGCTCGAGTCGTGCGATGGGGTAGGTACCTAATAGAACCTGGAGGAATTTTATGTCGGATACATTGACCAGTCCACTTTTCTAAGACGACTAAAAAGTCACGGTGTATACTTATAGGTACCTGTACTATGTGATATTATAAATATACGCCCGTTAAAATAAATCCTTAACTAAGCTTTTTATCGTGATATTTCTTCGTAAGGTGCATATTTTTAACTGACTTCTGTGTTATTTATTAGTATAATTTAACCTTAAATCACCAAATTACAGCATTAGTTCACTATTCGATGTCACTTGTCATTCCAAGTATCACTCAACGTTCAAATATCCCACTACAAACATAAAATTGGATGAAGACCGACCGAATATTAAACATGCCTTAGGCCGAAAAAAATATTAAAAATATATCGCGCCTCTTCACGTCGATATCATTCAAAATGCTGTCTTTTAAACAAATATTGTTAATCGATATATCTATGGAAAAGACCTTTATTCGTGCGACATAATCGTTTTTATTATTTCGCTTCGTACCTACCAATGGACAGGCTTAATTGAAACACTGTTGCGCTCCAACAGGGATTGAACGAATGAATGAATGAAACACGTTTAACAGTATACGTGAACGTACTGACAATTCATGTTTGTTGAATTTATTCTGAACAGTTCAACAGTGATTGCACGCACGCATTTTCCACTTACAATTTACACTCAATTTGTATTTTATCGGTTCTGAATTTAAAATACGTATATATCTGTATATTGTCATTAGCACTCTGCTTTTGCCTAACGCTGGTCCTCTATTTATAAGATTCTATGATATGATATGGTCTATGGTATTTTTCTATGAATATTGAGCATTTCGCTCGTAGGACTGCGATTCGCGATCTAAAACACACGTTAAAAGGACGTATTGAAAATCAATTACAAAATACTAAGTTCACAACTATTTTCGGGACGGCCTCCAATCTAATTGGACGCAGCTGAGTACCACAGTTTTGAGTTACCTACCACACATCTGGGCAACCCGATGGGTACTCCTTGGTAACCCTGGACGGCAGACTTTCTGGCTTCTTAAGATCCATAACTACTACCACAAATGATCAAATGACAGCCAAGTCCTGCCAATTTAGAAACTCGTCATGACAAGATGGTCCACGAATAGACCGCGCCAATCGTTGTTTAACCTCAAGATCAATCGACCCGTGCGGCTGTTACTTAGCCACGAGCTCCTCTAAAAAAAAAAAACAAATTAACTATAAATAAAAAAAACATAATGCATATAGTTTGCATATATGCTGCTACGTAGCTTTACAGATTTTACTGAAGACCTCTGGGTTATCATCAAATAAATCATAAACTTTAGGCTCTGCATCTTAGGCGTCGTCCCCAACTTTGTTATGGTTAATTACTAGTCTTTGAAATACTTAAGGTCTTATAAATTATCGCCATAAATTATGTAGCGTGACCTTGGACTTCAGTTCATTGACTATTTCACTGTTATAATGTATGATAGTAGAAGTTTAATTTTAATCTTGATAATTACTTATCTACAAATGTATTTTACCAAAAACATGCAGTTGTAAAATACCTTTAAAGTTTAATGGAGGTTACATGACCCCTTATTGAGTCAATATCACAATATTTTCTAAATAACCATGTATACGACTTACAGCAAAAAAAAAATTACTTTTAGGCAGACTACGCTTTCGCTTAATTTGAGCAATTTTGTTGATCCATATAGACTTGATTATCATCAGCCTTTTTATCGTCCCATAGCTGCGCACAGGCCCTTTGTACATAGATAAGGATTATCATCACGCTTGCTCAATGTGGGTTGCTGATTTCAGACCTTATAATCCAGGTTTCATCAAGACGTTTTCTTTCACTTTTTAAAAACGCTTAAAGGAAAATCCCGTCAATTTCATTTTGTGGCACAGATCCTGAACATACTCTAATAACAGTTATGTAGGTACGTACCTACGTACTGGACATTTTATTATAAAAAGGCCGCCGTGGAATCAATAAACAGCAATCGCATTGTCAAGGTGTTTCCTTAAAAATAAAACAAAAAAACGCTCAGTATAATTTTAAGTGAAACACATATTCGAACAATAGACGTGTATATTAACTAATATAAACCGATTTAATATCCAGCAACGCAATTTCAGCTTAATAAGTAGCTCAAAGTGGCTCGTTACCGCGCTGCTGTTAAATCCGTGCGATTTCAATATCGCATTTGGAAATTGCTGTATTTTCAACTCGTGTAACGTAAGTCACACTAATTAATGAATTATAAATTGTTTTACAATCATTAGAATATAGTTTTGCAGACAATTTCGATAGTTGTGTTAAAGTATCAGTTCTTTTATAATACAATGCAATGTTTTTGCTAAGTCAATGTAAGCTTTAACTATTCACAGCAATAATCTGCGCTCACAACAATTATATTTGTAAACACGTTCTCGAACAACAATAAATTGTAAATTAATAAAACTTATTTATGTTAACATTCTCTTTCATACTTTCATAGAAACGATCCATCAAACGATAATATATATCATAAGTTGTTGTATAAATGATCGATTAAAGTCTTCGTGTGTCTTGCCGAACGTACAATTTCCATTTTACCGAGCACTTTCTAATTTAATGTGGCTTGAGACAAATAATATCTCCGGGGCTTTCGCCTTGCCCAGATAAACTGACACTGACAGTTTACTTTTTAATTCAATTAAACTTTCACCAAACAAACTTTTTGAAAAACAATTTCAAAAGAGTTTTAATAAACGCACATTGCGTTTAAGGTAAATTATGAAATTAAAGCTCTTTTTATAAAAACTTTTTGTACAAAATCAGTAAAATGCTGCAATAATTTCAGTTATTTAATTCAATTGAAAAAATACCAAATGTACCAAATAAAATTAATTTAACTTTTTAATAAGAAGAGCCCACTGTTTTATTTTAATTTCATTGTTGATAAATGAGGCTATATACATTAAACCGTACATAAACTGCGCAGTCAAAATTAGCGGACAGCTAAGCATTCTGTATATTACGAGTTGAGACATACAAGGTGGACAGCTCTTTAAACTCTTTATTGCAATGGATTTTAGATGACTACATAATTGTCTATAAATGCACCAGCTGCGGTTCAGTCTCAGGTTTCAGTTTCAGCGGGCGAAATTTTATTTTACTGCAAGTCCCAAGTACTTCAAGTTCTTTGATAAATCCAATTATAAAACCATGATCATTTTTTATTTAACACAAGCGGTGAAAAGATGTTTTAATTTTTCAATGTATATGTGCAAATATAAAAAGGATAATTAACTAAACTCTCGAAAAAGACAATATGAATTAATACTTTTTTCTGAACTACATTAATTTATCTCATGCATTTTATTATTTTGTAAGTAACGTTCCTTATTAATCATGTGTAGCTGTTATGACCATAACCACGAAATATAATAGTACCTACTTATATTAGTCAGGCTGTAAAATACCTAATAAACTTTCAGCCCTAATTTGTGCAATGACTGTGAATTCACAAGTAAGTACAATTTAGAGCAAATGTAGAAACTAAAGAGAACTTAAATGAAGTTTCGTAATAGGCCCTCTGGGCCTGTTTGCTAATAAACTTAACGTATCCTGAAGTTCCATATTTAGTTTGTATGTAAGTTACAAATTCTATTTTCTAGTTATATTCAAACTTTAAAAATATTTAAACTCAATCCTTCTCCGTGGGAGAGGAGGCCTGTGCTCAGCAGTGGGACAATAAAGGCTGTGCTGATGATGATTCAAACTTTAACACTTACACCGCGTGCTACGTGAGCGACATAGATGCAAACGCGAAGCAGCGTGGTGCGACACCTTGTGTCGCAAAAACAACAAACAGTTTATTCCTATTGAAGTGTCCTCCGAGACGTATGGTGCGGTGTGGCCCGGCGCGGTGCGGCGCAACGCCTACGCGTCTGATGTATTCAGGCGAACTGAACACGATTCCATCCTCAGATTCCATCACTACTGTATTATTTCCATTGCATTATTAATGTCAACTGTCAGACGATTTGCGCACATTCGCACGCGGTACAGGTAGGCTTCAACGATGCCCAATGACTTACATAAGGTTGCCTAAATTCAAATAACACTATCAAAAAGGACCATTAAAATTTACAGCCACAATTTGCTCGCTGTTTAGTTCACAATATACAAGGTAGAATATGGTGTTTTTATCTCCCTCTCATAATCTCTCGTTCTCTCTTACCCCAGCATAAATCATTTTCAGCGGGCAAGGCACTAACGAGCGATACATCTGACATACGCCCATTGTGTACGATATTCGACCGAATTCAACGCGAATCACGACATTTTTCCTTGTTCGAATGCCAACATTTAATTTTGTTAATATCGACGTCAACGACACAACCATTCTGCAAATTAAAAAAATATAAGTTCTGTAGGTACCTTGAATGTTCGTCGAGTAGTATTATTTTTTATATTATTCAATGTGATATAATATTGGTGACTGATAGCAGCAAGTGGTTTTGGCTCCTATTCTGTGATGCTTTGCGAGATAGACAAATGACTTCAGCAGGCTTATCATGGCGATTCTATATCTATGCTGTCCATATTCTGTCAAGAAAAGACAAAGCTCTTTCTGTCAATGTCAACATGTCTTCTCTTCTGCCCGAGCATGGCGCGACCTGTCAAATCGCATATAATCACTTGTAAACTTATGTCGATCGAAGAAAAGAAGAATTTCTTAAAAAAATTACAAAAGAAATCTTACGTCAATCTGTCACTTTTCTGTCATTATGTCCATTTTCCGGTAAACAAAACTTGTTTCTACGGTTGCCATGCTAAGCCTGCTGCTTGACAAAGATTTAGTAAATATTCCATTTTATGAAAACCTAAAAAATCAAAAACTGCGGTTACCAAAAAACCAATAACATTGTTGAAATATGACGTTGGCCATCGATAGCCAATCAGTGGAATGACGAATGAGGTTTTCATTAAACGATGACGTCATTGTACACTGATTGATAGACGTTATTCTGTTCCCAAGCGCAATTCGATATTCAAACTGAAGGCTATCCTAACCATGGACTTAATATTACCTATAATATTAAGTCCATGATCCTAACTTTTTAAAGTGAAGTTTGACGTGTATTTAAATGCCCCGGCGGCAAATGTTCAGGTCTATGTGGCGACAGCAGTGTTGGTCACAGGACCTAACTCGCATTACTGGGGGGGATGTGAGCATGGAATTTATATTTGTATTCATTTCACCTCTTGTGTATTGTTAGAATATTTATATTGTTGTTTTCAGTGAATATAAATAAATAAATTTTCAAAAGGACAATCATAAAGGACTGCATAATGGTAGTATATAGGTACTTCACCTACCATTATGCAAAACTAGCTTTCACCTGCTACAGACAACGCATCATCAAACAACAGCATCAGACAACCCGAAAATATCATTTTTTCCCAATCAATTTTGAACCATAATCCTTCAGCGAAGGACGGGTTGTAGTAGCTCGATGTGCTGTCGTCTGTAAATTTGTAAGTATGATTGTAACTCATTCACGCTAAAACTACTGATTAGACTTTGATAAAACGTGGTAGTAACTATACAGTTAGTTATCCCAGGAAGCGGGTGAAACCGCGGGCGGAAGGCAGTACGAAAATATATTTAAGCTGAGTATACAATGTTCATTTAAAGTTTCCGTCTCGCTAGTCGTCGCAACTCCCGGCCACAGATTATATTGTAACATAACCTTAATATTCCAACAATAAAGTTGAAATAGGAATAAGCCACAAGGTTCGGATGTTGTGAAATTTTCAGCGATATATTCATCACTGTATATTTTAAATTACCTCTATGGATTTTGTTTCTATTTTTGAGAAGCAAACAAAATATTATAGAATTTTCTTAATTATATTAAAAGCGTTTAAGTTCAACCCCAGCACATCAAGCTACCTGAAACTGCCAAATTTTCTCAATCAACAAGTTGAAAATCCATTGCGGACATTTGACATATTGTAGTAGCTTCATGTGCTGGCGTCTGTACGTTATTATGACGCTTAAAATTTTTTGTGACAATGATTTTCTTTTATAGTTCTACCTATACTAAATCAATAACTAATATCATTTGTAGGCAGCGCCAATTAAAACTCCACATACAACTTCCCTACAACAGACGCGTAGTAATTTACAACCAGGCCCTGAACTGACGAGTCGTTAACGAGCCCGTTAAACAGCTCAACCTTTAGTAACATTAACTAACGTTTTTCACTCACTTCTAAATGGGAGTTAACATTTAGTTTTAATGAAAACACTTTCTTGAAGAAAGGATTGTTACTTTTATCAAAATAAATTACAATACCTAATTATTCTACCTTCATGAAGTTTTCAGGAGTTCTGGAAGGGTCTTATTATAACTTTCTCCTTTTGTTCTAATGGTAAAATTGCGTTGGTAAATACGTAGACGTAAGTTTTTTAAAGTCTGTTGGTTCTAAATCAAGTTTCTAAGTATATTTCGTAGTCATGTCCATTATACTTATACGCCAGTTTTAATTAACAGGATTTATCCTTTAGTAGAATAAAGACAGTTTTTTAATATATTTTTTTATTTGAAATTTCTTGCTGTATCATTTGGTATATTGAAAATGAACATTAATATTAAATATTGAGGGCCAGTTTCACAGGTTGCTGATATGTTCCAAATAGTTTATCTGGCAGATAATTTCATACATATTCTGTTCCATTTTTTAATTTATCTGGTAGACAGTGGTTATCCGTAACCAGTGAAACTGGCCGTAATTTAATTTAATAATACATCGAGAGAGAAGTCTTATTTTTGCTAACACGAAACGCTGGTTTTGTCCCTTTCGTTAATCTGTATAAAATACATTCCTATCTGAAAGCTATGTACCTACACAAACACAAGAGTTTCTGTTGATGGGGCTTGTTAGTTAGTTACTACCGCTGAGATGTCTTCAAAGTGCATTTATATGGAGAACAACGGTATTAAAAAAATCGATTCTGTGATGCAAAATTAAACCCTTATAAATATAACCACAAATAACAGTTGACTATCTATAAAATAAAATAAATGCCCTCATATTTTCACCAAGTTCTTACATTCAATTATTCTATCAAAGAATACGATAAAGTCGTTAAGTTTTAGTAAATCTTATTTTTTTTAAATAATATTTTTATCAACCAACACATAAAATAACAAAAAAAAATACAGACATATATCAATCCAATAACTCGGGAGTTTTTCCCAATTTCGAGGCAGGAAATTAAATAAAAGCATTGACAGCCATGTCGATAGAACAAGTTAGGCAATTTGGAGCACCTGACGAGGACAGAGGTCCCGCACCCAATATTAAACTTTTTGTTACCATTTTATTCAATTTTGATGGAGAAGGCGCGACTCAAGCGTATTAAATACATATTTGACGCTCAGACTGACGTTGTTTCGTATTATATTTTTTGCTAGTATTATTTTTTTCGTAAAATCGTATTCGACAAAAAATATTTCCGATCTTATAAAAGCTAAGGATCTTTGTAATGTCTATTGAAAAAATCCTCATAGCTGGTGATTCATAAATTAGGGAATCTATTATTTTATATATAATTATTTAATGAAAAGCTTAGAGTACCTTGAGTAAGTCGGTAATACCTGCGTTATCACGAAAAACATGTAAAGGCGTACATGCCATATCACATGCCTGGGTTTTTGTTTAATATTTTATTAAATTACTATATTAAATTACTCAAATTCGTCCCTCCAAACATCCATTATATCCGAAGCTGTTTTACAGTTATGATCTATGTCTTTTTAATTCACAATCTCACAATCTGTCACCATAATTGAGATTAAATTAAAAAAAGCAATCAGAATCTAATTACGAACGCTGATGTTGACAAAGAAAAATTGAATAAAACAATTTACAAGAAAACCAAAAAAAGTTCGTGAATTTCTATCAACATTCGGAATTCTTGTTCCTTTGTGTATCAAAGTTTTTCTTTGATTCTGACACAGCAGTACAAAAAGTTGCCGTCCCTATTTACATGAGAGACGATCGTTTGTTACAAAAAAGGTGCAAAAAGAACAGATTTCGTTTCGAAAATTAACATTACGTGGGCCAAAGACAACGTTATAAATAAAAATAATTTGTTTTCGGAAATAGAACGTAGCTATGCGACCTCCCGACAATGGCCTTAATATAATGCACATTACACATGCGTATACAGTTACATTGATGCTGTATTACCTATAGCCATTAAGAAGCATGCGTAGCTATGCCATTTAGAAGATGGCAGCAAAACGGAAAAAATAAAAAGCAAAGCAGTGAAATTGGAAGCGTCTCTAACGACTGCCATTATAAAGATAAGTAAGGCGAGATTATGGCCGAAGCCATGGCAACTCGTTTAATATGCCTCTAATTACAGCGGCCCGCAGTAAAAGTTGTTATATCGTATACATTTGAAATTAAATAAATAAATTGCGTTGTTTGATTTTGCTCAGCGTTTTTTGCTAATGACTTCAAGCTAACGTCCAATATTAGGTTACAGTTTTTTTTTTTTGTAGTTTAAATCCAATACACTATGGATTTTGGGCATTGTATGGATATGAACTGCCATATGATGTGCCACTGAAACCGAAAAACGCATTTTTGACATCAATTTGTTGCCGATGGGATTATCAAATTTATCATTTGCAACTAGAAGTTTAAATGTGATTATTTGTTGACGTAAGAAAAAGCTGAAAGAAACTTGCATAGGTACAAAATTCGACGGCACCAGTGCTAGATCCCAGAAAGCTTAACTTCGTTGCCAAACTTCGAGAAGTAGATGGCACGTAGACTTGGTAAGTAATTCAGTTGATATATTTACTGAAGTTTGTGATATACCTAATTTATTTATTGAATAATGAATTATCGTTATCGCTTTTATGTTTTTTTTTTTCTTTTTAATGCCAATTCAAATATTAAACTAAAGGAGGCCTAGCAGGAATAATGACGAAAAGCAAATGAAAATACAAAGCATAAGAGAATAAATATGTACTTCATGATGATAAGTATCAGTCATAGTTCATGATAGTTACCTATAATTTCTCCTCCAAAAATGTCACTAGGCATATGTCACAAAGCAAGCTAAGTAAGCGAAACTAAGCTAAAAGCTTCCACACTACTCCACTTTAACTAAAAACGTTTTACAGAATATATAAAACATGCCTTAGTATAAGTACTAAAAAGCTTTACTTGGGTCACGTAGCAGGAACGACTTATGGAGTTCGAAGCCTTCCCCTTAGCGAGTGAATGTAACAGGTACCAGGCTTACATAAGTACGTGGAGTTATACAAATAGGTACATGGCTGACCATTCCACGTAATGAGTGCGCCGAGAAATGACTCGCTCAATGGGAACAGAGCCGGCTCGCTGAAATGACTACAATAAACGGAATTGCATAACCGTCCACTGCAAACTACACGCGGTGACCTAAAAACAGCCTGGAGATAGCAAGGCTTTAGTTTTAGTACCTAGAAATTTTGTTTAATGACCGTGAATATAGATCTAAAGTTAGGTAAAATCTTAGGACTTGTTATGTTGCTAACTTGTAGCTAGATTGAAAGTTTAATGTTAGTTAATAACCTTCAAGTTTAGCATACGTATGTAACGTAGGTTACTTGTAGTTGGTAATAAGATAACTAGGTCAAACCCGTCTAAAATTGGCTGATGCGCAGATCCTTTTGATTTCCCCATTGTTTCATTTAAAAACGCCCATGGGAACTGATGGAGCTGGCGCCACTTACAGGCAAGGTCACATCTAATGAAAAATTACACAGAAAATTAAATTCTTAAAGCCATTGTATGCTTTATTTCAAAGGTGCCATTAAATTAGAATCAAAAATGTGTATCCAAGTTGAAGGCGATGCTGACGGAAAAATTTATCGTCTGTCCTAAGGCTGCACTAAAATAAAGCCGTAAAATCTTCGCAGCTTTTGCTGTGGAAAATGTCACCATTTTACGGTTAAAATATTATATTACTTTGTTGATGATGAAACGAAATTGACTTGGCAACAGATGACGCAGCGCTCTGATGAATACTTTGTTATTACTGAATGAATTGGAAGAACCTCAATAAACTGATACGTCTTTATCGAAATAAAATGTCTATTTATTACCTCATGTAACCTTGATTTGCTCCGTAAAATATGCAATCTTAAGTGATGGCTACAGCCGATATCTATTACTTACCTATTGTCCAAATTAATATCATAAAGGATTTTATTTTTGACCTCGTCAACCCAATTATAGTTCTTATAGGCAGTCTGACTCCATACTGTCTTGATATTTTTACGCCTCTCCATTTTATATGCCATAAGATAAATCCCCATACTAGTACTACAAAAGAACTACTTAAAAAAAGTCTATTCCAACTGAAATGAAATAGCATGTTCTTCAAAAGAAGTTGAAACAGCAAATAAGTCTTGGATCGACCAAAGAAACGTAACTTCCACTAAGCGTTTAATCGCAAGCATTAACTAAATGCAACGCCAGTAACTTGTTTCTTAATTCAATAAAGTCGGAGTTCTCTTTAGACAGGAATTACAAGTTTCTTCTTAAAACAACTTCATAACAACATTCAGACGGATATTACCAATGAAAGTTTATCGTGTTAGGTACAACTCTATCTCTAAATGTTAGTGGAGGTAGTTCGGGGTTGTTACGAATGTAGACTGGGTAGTGATTACGTTACCCGTTGCTGTTAACTACATCTATGAACGGAAACTATTACTGAGGCTCATTGTAGGCTCAATTCCACTAGAAATGACGTGCTTGGTCTTATTGCTCTATACCTACAGATCCCTCTATAGACATTTGTATCCAAGTACACTTCACAAAGATTGTTAAAAGTGGTGCCTATAAAAAAGAAGCGATTCTCGAATAAAGCTTCCTGTTCTAAGTAGTCTAAACTTTCGAAGCATACCATAAGTTATCTAACTTACTTATTACATTCTCTCTCACACCTATTTACATATATATGTAATCATATTTAAAGAGCAGCGAGGCCAATAAAATCCTAGAAACCTATAGAGCTAACAGGAAAACGTGTTAGTTTGAACTAACGTCCCCATTTCCAACCTATTTTCTCTACAGAAACCGTTAGACCTTACTAAGTACGTTTGTAGTTAGAATTACTTAGGTACTTAAGTTCCCAAACACGCGTGTTTATACTTACTTCTGTAAGTACTTAGGTCCAGAACTCAAAGAATCTGGGTTATTTATCTACGTGTTTTGATCTTTATTCATAGTCGTAGCGTTTAACGAGTGCGCTCCAAGACTATGAATAAAATTATAATTTGCGTGCAATGGCTGTTCCGTCATTAAGATGAGCATTGTGATAACCTGTCTTTTCACGTCCACATTGTTTCTTTTGTTTAGAAGTTCGAGTGTTATTTCACCTTTCAGCTTCTACATATGTAAATGAAAAGTTTTTCATCTTATTCCTGCTTAACCTACATACTCACATAGGTAATCTACTATAACATTGTAATATACTCCATCTATGTACCGCGTTGCTTAGTTCGTATAATATAAAACATGTTTTTCAGTCTTTCTACACAATGCGCGCTATTCCCCGAAGCTTAGCCTACAGCGTTAAGTGCAAGGCAGGTCAACTCATTTCAACAAACCAACAGCTTTACGTACTTACTACCTTTGAATTCGCATCAAATGTTCACCTAAATGTTCACAGTCCGTATTGCTATCGTTGATAATAGATATTTGATAGTTGCGAGTGGCCTATCGCGATCGTGGAGCCGAGAGCCGAGAATTTGTCGTTAAACCCGAAACGTTCGGGTACATACGTCGAATTCAACACCACATTTGCGAATATTTGCGATCGAACTCTACGTGAAATGTTATATTGCTTAGTGATCGAAAGCCTGTATATGGTAGTTTAGTATCCTATGTGTTCAAATACCGGTTTAAAAAGGATACTGTTCGCATTTTGACGACGTTATATGCTTTGTGATCACGTAAAGATCTCTTGGGCTGAATTTAATTTCATAAAGTGCTTAAGGAATAAGAAACGAAAATGTTCTCCATAAATAATAAGCAAAGAATAAGTATAATAATTTGACATTCAGCTAAGTGCTACCAGCCTACTAAATATAAGGTAAAGTAGAGTATCCTGCTTTGCTACATAAAACAGCTGGTGAGAATAGGTACGCATCATTATTGAGTTCACTCAAAATGACAACTTCGTAATACTAACTATTAGATACATGCCTACAGTAGAATAAGTAGGAACCCTCGAAAACTATGAGGTTCGTAATTAGGGTACAATCACAGAATTTACATAACATCAGGGCATTACTGGGCAGCTGCGGAGCGCTTAGAGCCATATCGCGTTACGTGGTCCGAACCTCGTTAAGCTGCGTTCACAGGGCGAATCGATCAGCGAATCGCTGACAAATGCCTGAAACAACCAATTAGCCACTGTTTTCTATTATCCTAAATATATACTACGGTCTAACGACGTAAGCTAATACATATCAATCGACCTTTATGAATGTGTTATGAGTGTTGCCTTTCCATGTATCTGCGCATCGTTACACAAGCCTAACTCTAACTCTAAGTGCAACTTTAGATGAAAGACCGTCGTAACTACCAACCATCACCGCTTCTTCTAGCAAATAATTTAAAAGTATTTTTGCAACGGAACTCCGCCCCGCTGTAAGCTCCACTGATACAAAACCATAGCATCATCCCCACAAACAGATCCGAAACACGCCTGAAGCGTCCGGAATACGGGTCCTCAAAGTAAACTTGTTAATCTAGTTCAGAACTTTCGTAAGTAATTACTCTTGTCGTCTCAGAATGAATGCACTCGGTCCAGTTAGTGTTCCTACGTGCCACTTCGTTCTGCTTATCGGGCTATTTTATTTGGGGTTAAAAGGGACCAAGGCTAATATAACTATATTACTTTCCTACCTGTAGGTAACCTAATTGTAGATTGAATGGCTTTAGAGGAACCGGACTAGGTCTGGATTAGATCGCAAACAGCTTTGAAGTAGAAAGTATTTGAGATTAGCCAAGAATAGTTGTGAGGTAACAAAACGTAGAAAAAAGAATGTAACCACATTGTAGGTGTGTTGGTTGAATTAAATAAGTGTGTGTGTGTGGCTTAGTCTTTGGTCCTTAATAATAATAGGTAATTTCAAAATGCACGTGAAATCTACAGAACATTATTAACTAGGTATTCCAAATAGCAGAGCTTAACCCTATTTAATATTAATCAATGTTTGTACTTAAAGCGCCTAGCATTCAATCTGAGCAATTTCGCTCGAATTTATCTCAATTCGCCTTTTAATTAAGAAAATGTAAACTCATTTTACCATCGTCCTTTTCGATTTAGAAAAATGTCTCGTAAATTCTCAACTTTGATAACATTTCAAACAAATTACATCTTAATTTTATTACTACTTATTAAGAAACAACAGTCAAAGAAAGACCGAAATAATTTGAGGAGAAAAATACGTTTGGCAAATTAATTAAAAGTAGCCCCATATTGACGGGCCACGTTATCAGGATAGAATAAAAAGCCTCGGGTTTTTAGCGTTGGACAGGCAATCTGATCCAATCATCAATTAGCGATCTTAACGGTTTTTGGTAATTTATTTAGATAAACCTGTTGTTGTTATTAAATAAAACTAAATGAGCATTCAAAGCGCTTGCTTTGAGTGTTTAAAATCTTTCAGGCTGACATCTTCGTAAAATAGATAGACAGCTGAAGTTTAGATGAAAATTTCATATTAGAAAAATATGTATTTCTTTTGGAAATCCAAAAGAACTAGGTTATCTAATTAGATTAAAAGCGTGATCAGAAGGCCAAAACTTTTACTTCCTCCGTAGCCTAGCAGTAATATGTACTCGTAATAGGTGCTTACGTCTCATTCCAATTATTTTGATAATATTTTGACAATTATTTTGATATTCGTGTGCTATGATAATGTCGCGTACCTGCTTAGTTTGATTTAAAAAAATTAAGCAGGTAGGTACAAACACGTTGTTTTTTTTTTTCAAATCGCCTTATGATAAACAAAAAAAGAAGAACATACCTAATATATTTAAGCTAAATAATGAAACACTAAAAATAGATACATGGAAGGAACGCTATGAAGCATAAACGAGAAGGCAAACGTGATCGGCTAAGCTTGACTGGGCTGCATGCATTACCATAATCCGAGCTATACCTATCGATTTTTCCTGCTTCAAGCTTTTTTTAATAGAATTACCTACGTTGAATTCGCTGCGTGGCTCGACTAACACCGATGGACTAGAATGTTATTACGTTAACGTGCTAGCTGAATTGGTTTATTTTTATAGTGAATCCAGGAATAGAGATACTTAGGTACCTAGTTATTACTTCGAGGGGTTTTTACAAGTCTATTATAATGTGCGACGCAGGTTTCAAGTCAGTTTTTATAGTCTAAATTTCAACTTGATTAAACCTACGTTTGTTTTTCCATACTCAGGCCTTTTATCTCCGGCAATAAATACCCTGCCTTAAATACTTAGTCTGCAGTAAAAATAATAGGAATCCGGTTAATAAAACCTACCTAAATTTTTATTTGAAATGAACAAACCTTACGAACAGAAAATTCAAATTCCTTTTTCGGCATCCCATGAACCGTGAAATCGTGGCCCCTTGCTGATGGGTAAATCACGCAAAATGGAAGACCCTGTATTTAAACATTTTTACAAAATAATCCCTCATCGCTAATATTGAGTACAGCCGTCAAAATAAAGGCCGGGGCATATAAAAAGCCTTCGCTTGAGTATGCGCCACAAAACGACCTCAGCGAATCGATTGAGCAACAGGTCTGTACCGGGCTTTCACAAACCCTACATCTACGTATAGCGTATGCAGCGGCTTTTCGCCGCGGCCTTTGTAAATCATTCGCAAACTCGTTGAATTGTGCATTGTAAATTGAATTCTGCTTCAGTTCACCTTTTAGCGTTAAGTAGGGAAATATAAATTGTTTAACTTTATCCTATATTGAAAGCAGTTCCTAGACTCGATGTAGACACGTTGAAAGCGCTTATATTTAAAGCTAGCTTCATCTTAGCCACGCTCTATAGGTCAAATAGAGTGGCTCGTGTTTTATAACTTTAACATCGGAAAACGAAAATAAAATGTCAGTATATCGTGCAATGTCTCGTGTGAATGAATTCACATAGGTACCCACTTAACTTCGAATTAATACCTACGCTTGGACACCATGGTTATGCTAATACCTTCTCCCTCAAAGGAGCTCCTTCACAAAGAACTCGATAGCAGTTAAGATTCAGGAAGACAGAAGGTTGACAACCGCTCTACCAAATTACCTGGATGGACATACCCTTAGTAGGATTAGTTGTCAGAGTCTACCCATAACTACTGCCAAAGATGTTCAAATGACAGAGATATGATGATTACCCATCCAAAGACCGACCACGTCAAGCGTTACTTACGATCGATCCACCCGCATGGCTATTGCTTAACCACGAGCTACTCACTCGGAGTAGGAACTCTTATAAGTGATAAAAATTATTCACAATTATTTACAAGAAAATTTTCCGAGTACAAAATTTCCTACTTGCCTATTTTTTTCCATATAAAAAAAACGTTACGTTTATACCTCTTAGGTATGTATAAAAAATGTATAAAAATATTTTTCTTGTTCAAAGTTTAGAGATATATAAATATGTAGGCAAAAGTGACATCACAAGAATCTAATCTTGGAATGATAAACTTATGGTAGGCAAAGTAGTAATTACCAATTGGATACTGATTAATAGATTTATAATTTATTTTGATTACTTATCCTAAAATGAAAATAACTTTTCCCAGATTTTACTAATGGCATGGAATTTTACCAAAAATAAATATTGGGATTGCTATGTGAGATCATTTCTATGTGAACTATTAGCATCACTATGATATAAATAAAAAACGATCATATATTAAAAAAGAAATCACTTATTTAATGCTACAAAGTATCTACATAATAAACTTAAGTCAATACATTTTTATATAGATGATATTTGTGCTAAAGTGATGGATTTTTCTGTCTCATTATTTATAAAAACATTGTATAAAAATGCTTAATTTATTTGACTAACATGTCATGGTAGCTCAGCAATTTGATCAAATTTAATAGCTAATAAATCGGGAGTTCTAAGCAGTGCAGTGGTCATTTTAAAGCAAGCAGGTGTCTCTAGATCCCGCACTATGATCTCGGAGCCATCAGGATGCCAAGCCACAAATATTGCATTCAGTGATGTCTTTTCATATGTCACAATACTGCAGGGTTTACCTATAAAAGTTTTAAGTAGTATTAGTTGTAGGTTTGCATGTCACTGTAGGTTTACAATACCAGACTTCAGTCGTAAAGTAGCAAAAATTTTGTATAAATTAATTATTTTGATTGCTAAAATTCTTTGTATTTGTTTTTGTAAAAATGTATGGTTAATTCTTTTTTTAAATGTTATAGCAGTAATAAATGAATAATACACAGTTAAAAATGCATTGTAGAGACTGACTGCTCTAAGACAATGCAATGACTGACTACACCAAATAATTAAATGTTTCATAGACCTCTGATTAGATATTTTTCTCAACTTAGCGGCAAGTCATTGTAATCCTGATCTCTAGACTTTGTTAAATCAAATTGGTTATCTGTACCTATAATATTGGGTGGTATACAATGACTTCTACAATGTGACTACTGAACAAAACTTGCAATTTAAAACAAGACTAGCTGTCCAACGTTGAAAGAAATGGACTATTATTTATAAAATTACTTAAATAGGTTATGTACCGTTTAGTTCGCCAAGAGCTTTCAGAAAAAGTTCCCGGAGTGTCGCTGCGGCTTCCTGCTGTTCTTTTAAATCAATTTCTCCGCCTTCCGCAGCATCAATCATGATGAAAGCTTTATAATAATTCTTAATTGCCTCGAAAATTAAGTAATTTCCTAGAAAATCCTAATACTGTACTATTTGTTTACAAAACATAGTGACTTTGACATTGACGTTCATATTGTCATAAATTGCCATGGCCTAAAATATATCTAGGTTGCTACTACTAAAAATGGATTTGTGCTTCTACCTTTTCCTGAAATCACGTTTTCCCTTATGCTAAAATTCTTCTAGTTTTTGTTTTGTTTAAAATTGCCAAAAGAGAACCAAGAGATGGGCCTTTTTAATGTGAAGCCTAAACCCTCCTCCAGTTGTGTATACTACAACTAGTACTGTAAATAGTGTAGAAATAAGTTACAAACGGGCATTATCTTCATAGAAGACTAGCCAAACCGCCAGAGGTCTAACCACGATCCACGGGAACTTCACTACACGCCGAAATAAAAAGTAACCTTTCTCGATAAATGGGCTAACGTTTAATTTTCTTATTCACATTTGAAGGAAGTAATGAAGCAAACTTACTCTTCGGCTTTATGTTAGTGCGTGTAGATGATAATCTCTCTTGCTTGATTGTTTCCAAAATACTTCTTATACCGGTAGGTATTTCCTCCCTTCTTATTCCTATATCATAAACATAAGTAGAATTATTTCAAAACTATAAACTGCTTCAATGATGGGTAATAAAGTAGGATAGTCACTGTTGATTTTCAAAACTGACTTAGTGAGTGGACAGTGAACATCTATTTATTTTCATTTACTTTCACTTAACTACAATATAAATCATCTTAATAATTTTACGACACATGCTACTTTAGGCCCCAATTTTTCAGTGTTGTGAAAGTGTACTCAGGACATATTCTTCAAAATAAAACTAAGATATTTCAGTTAATGGTTTATTCCTTCAAGACAAACGCTATCAGCTCAATCCCAAACATACACAATAAAATGTTAACATTTTTACGATAAAGATAAAAAATAATTTGATAAATACCTGAATGACTCCTCAGAGGATACTGGTTTACAGAAAAGAACAGTGACCTTCCTAAAGATCAAATATCAGTGGTGTCTACACTGTTACAAACATTTAATATCTATTCGTAAATTATATCAAGTCCATTGTAACGCGGGACTTTGGGCTACATGCATTTCATAAACCAATACTTTTGGTGCTAACATTGAAATTCTTAATATTACGTGTGACTATTCTATGTCACCTCGAAACCGATGGTCAATGTAGATTTTTCTGGAACACCGTCGCGGCTCGCCTCTTCTGTACGGGTGCTTAATTTCAAAAGTACCTCTTTGACAGTGATGGTGGTTGCAGCGCGACTTGGAGTTCTTCGTCTATGGCTTTCCAACTGAAAAGTCCATGGAGCAAGCTAGTAACGGGTACTTAGCAGCGGGATAATACGGAACTGACTTGTCAATAAATAAATATAATTATATTGAAGTCAATTGGCATTCATAATAATTTTATAAATGTTAGTTAATCATTGACAATTCATTTCCTTGTGGATGTCGGGGTTCAGGTTAATTGATTGCATGACATAAAGTTTTCCAATTTAATTAAGTGCAGTAGGAAAAATTAAACCAATGTCAAGGAAAATGTTACAATTTAGACAAAATAAAACTTGATGTCTCGCGTAACATTGTTCGGGTACCTGGAAATACACAGTAGATGATGTGATAACAGCATCCATGTGATACAAAGAGCACCAATGTGTAAGCTCCGTAAATTCTTCGTAACATGGCATTGTGTGTTTGCAATGCAACGACAATAAGAAATAATTTAAAACTTTACATTTAATCAATTGCTTTTACATGACCTAATATCACAGACACGATATCAAATAACATTAACATCTCCCCATCAAAAGCCTTTATCAGAAGAACGCATAGCCTAACAAATACCTGGCAAGTGCGATCGGCACGAGTCGACTGGCGACAAATGACGACGGCGAAACATAACATGTTGAAATACCTCAAAACGACGTCGAGGCGAACTGCTCGTCTGAAGGGACCTTATTGGAAGATCGCTATTGTACTCTTTAACACCCAACTAATGCATTAGTTGTGATAGACAAATGTACAGCGATCAACGAATAAGTCTTCTCCCTTGTTGGCTCTCGGCAACTATTCAAAATACCAATCAAATACCTGCCAAGTCCGTCGGTGTGACGACAACTATCGAATCGAGAGTGCAATGGGTGTCATTACTCCCCATTATGTTTGCCATATACCGAAGTTATATTTTGGTATGCTACATATAAGCTGTAAAACAACAGTGTTCACTTTATTACTTTTAATTTTCTCATCTTTCGGGGAGGGGATTGAGTAGTGTCAGTGTGGGTTAACATTGATATCAAAGTGTTGGTTAACTGTCGTCAAATAGTGGTGATTGAACATGGGGTAGTGTATCATTGTAGCGGGTACCTGGACGTTTCGCTTTGGTAGGGACTATAGCGTGTCGCTGTATACTTACCGATTTCAGGCGCATTTGTGATACCTCAGACATTTTGCTAGTGGCGGTCGCGGGAACGTCGCCGCGAGCGCTCGTGCGGCGATCCTGCAACCAAGTTAATTACGTTAGTTACTATTTATTTTTGTCATGCACATTCTGAGAAATATCTATGGTGTAAAACAATACAAACTTCGGTCCTTGCGGTGTTTCCGGTCACGTTCCCGATCTCGCTCCTTATCACGATCCCGTTCACGCTCCCGCTCCCGGTCTTCGTGGCGATTGGTCTTCTCACGGCTCGTCCTGAATAAACCATCATCAGTTCATGTTAAGTGTCATAAAACGAAATGAAAAATGTTGCCTCTTCTTACTTGTTGTTAGAACTTACCTATGACGTTCCCGTTGTTCCCTATCTTTTTCACGCTCCTTATCCCTGTCCCGTTCCCTCTCCTTATCCTTGGTATCCTTTTCTCGCTCCTTCTTATCATTATCCCTTTCCCGATCGCGATCACCTCGTTCACTACGATCCCCGCGGTCGCCTCTGTCACTCCTATCTCTGTCTCGCTCGCGGTCACGCTCCATACGTTCCCTGTCACGTCGATCGGAGCCGAGGCCGCCACTACGGGCACTGCGTTCCTTTTCTCTTTCTTCCCGACGTTTTCTCTCTTTCTCTTGCTGTTCCTTCTCACGTGCCTCATTCATTTCTTCGTAGGCTTGCCGCAGTTTGAAGTATCTGCAACAAAGTGGGTAACAGTAAGAAAACAATACAAAAATGACATGATTATAGAGGCTTGCTTGAGAAAATATCTTAAAATATCCACTTATTTATCTCACCCGACATGTTGCTTCCCAGACAAATGATCATCAATGCGCTGTTGTGCGTCACCAACAATCAAGAAAGCTCCGCACACAGGACACACCTCCATCTGCTTCTCCTGTGCGGCTGCTAATTCCGCCGTCATGGACCAGTGACTGGAAAATAAATAACGAGGGATTACTTTGAGCAATTGATGAGCTTTTAAAAACTTGCATGATTGCATTTAAGTTGCTGGGGGAACATCAATATATAAATCACAAGCTTCTGCCAATGGTTGCACCCCCACCCAGTGGGAACTATTTCCTGAAACAATGGTCTATGTAACATTAAAAGACTTCTTCAAGTTTGACCGGTAGTACTTGAGGTAGGCATGTTTAAGCAAACACTCTTCCTTCAGCTTTATAATATAGATTCCAAGTAGGTAAAAAGGTATACCTGTTCTCTTGTTGTTTCAGTAGCTGTTCTTTCTCTTCTTTTAGTCTATCACAAAGCTTCATAAGACCCTGTGCTTGTTCCACATCACCACGAGTTCCAGCTTCCTCAGCCTCTTGTACTAATGCTGTTATCTTCTCTGATAGCAATTGAACCTAGAGGATTGTGTAATCAAATGTTATAATTCTACATATATGGGTGGATTAACAAAACTATGAATTCAAGTTAATGTTATTACCTGTTCCTGGTTTTTCTCGGTCTGAGCTTGAGTCATTGGTGGACCATCGGGCTTAGAGTTCATCAACTCTAATCTTTGTTTACCCTTCTGGATTTTTCCTAATAAGAAATAAAATAGGTTAACAACCATCATTGATTACAATTAAAATAATTCAAACTCTATTAACTCTTTCTTCTCCTTAATGAAAGCAATTCAAAGATGTTACGCAACTGATGACTTTGACCTGTCTGCATACTCACTTTCAACATCATTGATCATGTGACGGCAGAAACGTAAGAACTCTTCCACATATTGTGCCTTCTTATATGAGGACTCTGCCTTCTCAAATAGCTCTTTGACTTCATCATCATGGACCTTTGGGCAGGCGCCGAGATCTGCTCTAGTGTTTACGAACAAATCATGTGGACAGAACTTCACCATGTAATATTTGCAGTACTGGAAAAGGGTATTCATTTTAATAATATAATAAGAATAAAATTTCAATAAATGACGCTGTGCCATTGTTTGGACAGCGTTTATCATATAAATAATTGTATTTTATTAGAAGAAATTCCAGACAACATTAAATTACCTGTGCTATGAAGTAGCTTGTGTAATAATGTTGAAAAGGAACAAAACTATATAATTCTCATACTTTTCGGGTCAAAACAACAAACAGTCTTCAAGTAATATACGAAAAGACACACAAATGAAAATAAACACACAAACTTACAAAAGAATTCATATAACCTCTCCATAACCCTCATAACCCTAGACAAATAACCCGAACGAATACCAAATTGACGAACCAAATCCACCGTATCGTGTTCTCATAGTTATTATCGACTCTGTCAAAACGTTATCGAGCGGCGTACGTAAATTTACAACAAGTCCAAAATGTGAGATAACTTAAGACAGAATAATTAAAAAGTACCTCTGGATCCTCCCAATTCGGCTTCTTGATTTTTTCATTCGGATTTGTGTTGCGATGTCTGCCCATTAATTCATCAAGCAGCTGAGCTGCCGCTAGCACCGCCATTGTGGCAACCTAAATAACTAGCAATGACTTAATTAACACTAAATCTCAAAACACGCTTTAGCAAGGACGCATATTATTGTCCACGTCTTATTCAATGATAAATAATTAAAAGATTTCTACAACGTAATGACAAAACAATCTTGCCCTTCAACAACGCACGCATGCAAAGTGAACGAATTAAATGAATGAAAATTAAATGAATGGCGAAACCATAGATTAATAATACTAATACTGGTAGGCGAAACCTCAGGGCGAAACTACGAAAAAAATGAATGAATGTTGAAACTCTCGAAACTGCAATATTCTTGTTTTAGTGTTCCATAGAAAAGAAAATCTTTGAAAAGCTAGCTCCCAAGCAAACAGTTATTGTATATTGCATATGATGGTTCTCTCATAAATTGTCATGGTGAAATAGATCGGATAGATAGGTGAACTGTCGTAAGGCTACAGCAATTACCTATTTAGTAATGTCTGTGTACATAAACCAGATAGTCCAATACCAACCCAAATCACTAAGAGCAGGAATAAGAACAAGGCCTGCGGGATTGATCGCAAGAGTTACCGCGACCCTGGCACACAAAAGGCCAAAAAGGCTTCAGAACTAGAAGGAACTAAAGTAGTTTATAATCAGTTAAGGAGGTTTGACGATCCTTCCGGCTGCACCCACGCCGGGAGGGGTATCTTCTGAGGGTAGGTTGATGACTTTCATTAAAAACAAATATGTAGATGATGTTATTTTTCTGTAAGTCCAAAAAGTTAAAGACTTTATCATAAAAGTTTCATTCAGCATTCAGTTATGTATTTCAAAGGTATTTCAAGTTATCTGTCACTGTTCCGTGTTTGTCACAGACAAACTCCCAATTGTCAAAGTCAATGTCAGATCTGTCAATAAAACACGAATTTGATTGAAGATATTTAATTAATGTTTAATAAGAAATTTAATAATAATCGCAGTAATCATAAAAACTCGAGTTCCTTATTGTAGTTAAACTAAAAATTAAGTTTTATATATGCCTAGTATTTAAGCATTACAATAATGGGTTCGTTATTCGGTAAACATAAAAAACCTGCAAGCAGAGTGACTGAACAAGATAAGGCTGTCCTACAGTTAAAGCAACAGAGAGATAAGTTAAAACAATATCAGAAGAAAATAGAACTCAATCTCGAGAGGGATAGACAATTAGCTAAGAAATTGTTAGATGAAGGAAAACGTGATAGAGCAAAATTGCTTTTGAGAAAGAAGAAATATCAAGAGAAACTATTACAAAATACTGACAATCAATTGGAAAAATTAGAACAGCTTACTCATGATTTGGAATTCGCACAAGTTGAAGTACAGGTAGGTTGCATTATTTATAGGACATAAACCCGTATTACAAAACAAAGTAAATTTGTTGAAATGCATGCAGTTCATAGTTTTGAGCAGTTCTATGATTCTATGTAGTTCAAAATAGGTACATTTATTTCATTATAAGTTCTTCAATACACTGCCAAAAAGCAATGCCATTCTAAACTGACACTTATCCCAATATTAACAAACATTATGACTGCTGAAAATTAGAACAAAGAATCTTTCATGTGTATTTGTTTTTAATTTTGATATTCTTTTTAAGGTTCTTGATGGATTGAGAGTAGGAAATGAGGCGCTGAAAAAGGTAAATGAAATCTTGAACATTGATGAAATTGAAAAGATTTTGGATGAGACTAGGGAAGGCATAGAGAAGCAGAAAGAAATAGATGAACTTATTTCTGGACAACTGACTGAAGAGGATGATGACGCTGTTGAAGCTGAACTGGAGGCCATACTGGATGTGGGAGACCAGCTCCCAGATGTGCCTACCGAAGATTTGCCCGAAGCTGCAAAAGAAAAAGAACCAGAAAAACCTCAGAGAGTCAAGAAGACTCCTGTCAAAATAGCAGCAGAGGCCTAAGTCAACTTGTACATTACATAATAAGCTTTAATATATAATATATTTTTGAATCAGTCCAGTTTTAACAGATTTTTCATTTAATGTTACTGTAAATAAAGATAATATTTTAATTTAATAATGTAAGGAAACTGGTAATTTTACAAAATGTGCACATTAAAGTAATAAAACATTACATAGTTTAATATTTTTACTAACAAGCGCTTTCTGGCAGTTCAACCTGCATACCTTGGAACTGTCCCATACATGAATATAATGTCATACATATTATTGTGGCATTCTATTGTTAAAAGAGTTACCTAATTTAGTTAGGTAGATACAGATTCCCACAGAATTGAAATACACAAAATAATTTCTTTAAAAGATCACAGATTTGTGTTATTATTCCCTAACATTAGTAAAAACCAGCAACATTACATGACTACCAATAGGACTAAAAAACAATTATTAAAATAAATCCCACAATGTAAGTATTGGGACAAATAAAATTGGGGATAGAGGTTATTGGACATGAACAGGACTCAGACTCAGAACAAAATCACTGAGTAAAACCAGACACACTGTAAATCTAGTTTTTCTCCTATTTGGGCGTGACAGTGGGAACAAGCCTACACAATATGTCTGCTGTTATGATGGGACCATCCCATTGTAAGTCACCCTGGCAAGTATGTTTTGATTGTGTTGATGGAGTTCAGTTCCCTATGTAATTGCTTTTTAGGGCGATGCTAGACTTCTCATTCGAGTCTCTTGTATGGATTGAGCCACACAGATTGAGTGGGTAAGATATCGAAAATCGACGAAAAAAAGACAAAATTAGTTTCATTTTTTAATCTCATTCATATCAAATTACTGAACATAATTTAGATTTTAGTACATACTAGTGTGTCTAAGGATTTAAATTTCCTATACAATATAAATTAGCGTGGCACCATTGAAGATAAGTTACTCTTTGGCGTTGATATAAATTATCTCAATGATTCATCGCACCTTATAATGAAAATCTTTCTACAACTTACGATTCTGAATCGTATCCCAGCTTTCCATAAGATAACAGTTATCAATCCAGCCAAATATTAACATAAATGATATTTATTAGTCTTAACTTTGCTACCAAATACATCTATGTAATTAGAGCTAATTATTTACAGGTAAATACAGGCTATATTATAATATTTATTACAAGCGGCGTGTTTACAATAACCACGGAAGTGATTATAACACCACTTCGCGTGCTCGTAGTTTCACTAAGCTAAGCGATACAATCACCGTATTACTTCTATACACATTCTTATAAAAAAGTTATAACAGATTTATCACACTTGTACTGTACATACATGGCAAAGAATAATTATTACCTAAGCTGGACACATTAAATATTTTTATATTGAATATATCCTTTGCAAATCATTGCACGCAAAATAAGTTAACATGATAGGTTAGTAAGTTTTGGTTCTTATAACCAAAAGTGCATATAAAAGCTTGGGAAGCTGCAAGAGGGTCAGCATTTACTTTAATTTTACTCTCGCCATGATCTCTGGTCCCTGTTTTAAAATTCGAGTAACCAATTTTAATAATTATTTATAAACATTATTACACTTGATTAATAAAACGAGATGCTTAAAAAAACCCGCTTGGGGAATCTACAAAGAGCTGCGGCATTAGGTAATGAAGTGATTACAACAACATCATGTATTGGGTATGTTAAGTATTTCTTTCCTGCAAATAATATTGCACATGTTATAATCGACCAAAAGGAATGTTATTATTTTCATGATGTAAAAGGCAATATTTTGCTTTTATTACATAATTAATGCTGGTACTATTATGTACCTTTTCATTAAATCAAGCATGGATCTGGTAACCACTAAAATCTAACAAATTAAAATTAATTAAGATGCATACCAGTTGTGATATTAAAATTACTGACTGAAAAATTTACTTGCTTACAATTAATTATGGAAATTTAATAAAACATTAAAATAAGTATCCTATGCTGCACTACATTGATTTAAATAACAAGTGGGATTAAAAAATACTTCAAAATCTATTAAAACATGGCTGTATACATAATTTATTTAGTAATTGTGAAGTATGAATAAAACATAACATTATTTTTACACGGCTCTAGTTCTATATTATACAAAATATATATTTTCTATATAAATGTTTTTTGCGATGGACATTAAATATAATACTCAAGTCTAAACTCTTTTGTATTTGAAAGTCTCTTCTATCACTATAAACGTTATAATGGATATTGATTATGCACCAAAATAACTACACAGTTTTGGGTAAAATTCATCCAAACTCAATATCACGTAATGTCAATTTAGAAGTCGTCAACAAGTTCATTCGACACTCGTACTTATGGCTCTCACTGTCCTTAGTACAGCATACGCCAAATAACCAAAGCTTGTCGTACACATACTGAAAAACGTGCCCAGTAAGCAACTGGTAAGCAAGTTCTGAAGCAGATCTGGGGGGCAGATCCGTACGCGTATGGTAGGTTTTCACCCCTCCGGATTCAGCCTGATGGCTCGAGCATGCGAAGTATTGTTTTGTTCGTACATTTTGAATGTTTCGCAGTGGCTAACAGGCAACTCCGGTGGGGCAAAGTTGTTTGACGTAAGCTGTATCTGCACCTGGGGGCTAGCCGCGCTATGTGTGTCAGAGACAGTGCGGGCCGTCGAGCGCGGGCAGAGAGAGGGCCGTATGCTAGTAGTTGACGGTGACGGGGTGGTGCGTGAGGCTGGCGCCGGCGTGGTGCTGCGAGCCGACGGCGTGGCTGAACGTGCCGCCTACGCTCGGACCACCCGCTGTTACGGCCCCCACGCTGGCTGCGCGTACTTGCTGGAAACGAAATGTTCACATTTAGAAATTGTTCTAAACCATTAACCTTTTTTTCTTTCTTTCTTTTTTTATTCATACTTTGTACCTATCGCTAAGTCGAAAAGAAGTCGAAAACTGTATTTGCTAAATGTGATCAGCTCATTTCAATTCTTAAGTGCTACATTTAATTGATTCAGAAACCTGTGTAAAACTTACTTGATTATTGGTTATCATTACAGTAGCAGTGTTTTGTTGCGTTTGTGCGACATTGTTCTCAGCCGGTCTCGTTTCTACACTAGTCCTGTGACACAACAAGAATAATTAGTAACTATTAATAACAGTACACTGAAGTTGAATTATAACTTTTGATTAAAAGTGACTCTCATACCTAACTTCGTGTTTCCTTTCTGTCCTATCAGGCTCAACTTTGATACACTTAGTGGCATCGGAGCACTCTTCTGTGTCAGCCGGAGCTTCGCCGCCTGCCGCATTTTCCGACCAATCAGCGTGCGTCCGCCGATGAGATACCAAATGACCTGCATTCAAAAACTTCATATACCAAAACGTATCTATGTATGTTTGGAGGCATCCAGTTCGGAAAGCACATTTAAATCGTGAGTCTCGGCTGTCATTTGTACACATTTCCCAGTCGTTACGGATAATTAATCAGAACCATAAAGTTCGTGAACCGTACCCGAGGGATATCAAGCTACCTGGAGGAGGTCAGATACGCAGTCACTCCATGTGAAACACAGACACATACCTGTTTAGACATCTTTAGATAAAGCCTTATAGTGATGATATTTTGAGGTAAAGAATTCATAAAATCAGTGGTTTTTACAACATACCTTTACATAAGAACTCCTTAGAACAAATTTCACACCGGTAAGGTTTGTTTGCATTGGCATTGTTCTTGTTGTGTGATCGTTCGTGGAATAAGAGATTGCCCTTCAACGGGAAAGATTTGCCGCACTCGCCGCAACTGAAGGGACGCTCACCACAACTGTGGGACCTGGTAAAGTTTGTAAAAATATGCTTAGAGAAAAGTTGGCATAATATGTGTATGTGATCGTGAAAATGTCATAAATTGTTGGGTTAGGTTAGTAATAATGTATTTATTTGTTATATTGTGCCTAATTCAGCTCAGTCAGAATTAGGTGAATTTTGAAATATTTGCTGAACATGCGGCAAGTAGTTTTCGCAAATTTAATACCCTTCACGCATCTTCACCTCCCTTATATCTAAAAATAGTTCAAGCCTCCATTAAATTTTTCAGAAAGTTATAATTATAAAATTTAAAATTACCTCATGTGCGTAACTAGATGTTCTTTCCTGGTGAAGTGCTTAGAGCAGACCTTACAGACATGCGCAGTGTCTCCGGTGTGCTGCTTCAAATGATTCGTCAAGTGTTCTTTACGCGTAAACGTCTTCTGGCAGAAATCGCAGCGGTGCGGAGACTCGCCCGTGTGAATCCTTATGGTTAAGAATACAGAATCGACTTTAGTTCAATTGATTTTTATTTTTTCTGCAATTACGGCTGTCAACTTTTTGATGACCCTGGGTCCTCGTAAAAATGAGTTTTTTCAGATACAACCAGAGAGGTGAGACTTGACGACTAACCTCTCAATTTACTGTAATATTTGGCAATAACTAAACCCGATTCTATCGCAAAGGAAAAAGAGGAGCTTATCAACAATCATTCAAGACATTATAACAATCAACCAAAATGCATTCCACATTCAATGCTGTGCTTATCAAAGGAAGCAACTAAGGGATTCTAGAAACTATATTTACAACTTGGCAGTTTACTGAACACATATTTTAGAATCATTAATGACTAATACTTTCTTGATTATACGAATCGTCAATAGAACTGCCAAATTATCTAAGTACTTGAAATAGTAAAGGTAACTCTTGAAATTAAGAATAAAAAAAGACATACCTGACATGGTTCGTGAGATGTTCTTTCCTGGAGAATGTTTTGGTGCAGAAGGGACACTTGTGCGGCGTCTCTCCCGTGTGCAGGTGCACGTGGTTCGTGAGGTGCTCTTTACGAGAGAACGACTTTGAACAGTACGTACACTTGAACGGAGTCTCACCCGTGTGTTGCCTGCGAACAACGTGAGTATTAGCTCCCGGAATCAATGTTGTATATGTGAGTGATTGATGATTTACTATTACTAGTACATTTATGTTGTGGTATGTTAAATTAGCTTTTTTTATTCTTTTTGTGGATCTATGGAGAATATGGCATTATATGATATATTGTTAGCCTTTAGTAATGCAATTTAGTAAGGATTATTGCAGACAGACTTCGTTCAAGCGTTCTGGAATTTACAGTTACAGCACGGCGCCTTGCGGTAGTTTTCGTCAATGATGAAGCTGCTTAAAGTTTCCTTCGGTAGCTTCCGCTCCTTCGCTTCACATTTGACTGACGTTGAAAAGTCTAAGAGTATACATACCGTATATGATTAACGAGGTGTTCTTTCCTCGTAAAGCTCTTGCTGCAGTAAGAACAGGAGTGCGGCGTGACGCCAGTGTGTTGCCGGATGTGGTTGTTGAGATGTTCCTTGCGCGCGAAGGCCCGCGGGCAGTACGTACACTTGTGTGGCGTTTCTCCCGTGTGCTGTCTGCGCAACAAAGTACATTCCGATTCCAACATTAACAACATGCCAATTAGTGCTACCGTCGCAAGAGGGAGGGAACGGATACGAAAACATTATCCTGTACAACCCAAATCGGAATGCACAATGCTGTGCTACATTATGCAAGGGAAACCTCACACAAATGCCGTCTGAGATTATTTAATCGCCAGATACTGACTCGTAAGGTTCATTCCACAGATTTTATGTATCTAATATTAATCTCCTTACCTTTTTAATAGTTGGTAATATAAAAAGAAAGAAGATTCATGCGACTAAATTAAGAGACATGCGTCTAAGGCAGGTGGGGGTAATTAATCTACAACAGACGGTCTATGGTACTGCTTACTGTGGCAACATTGGCAGTAGACTGTAGCACAGCATTGTATGTTAATTAACTACGAAATAATATTCAGATAAAATAAAATTCACAGAAATTGGCATATCATACGATTACAAAAATAGTATAATAAAAACATTTATAGTACTTTGCGCCCAGAGTGTACGTACGATTACGAAACAGTAACAATAAAAGCAAATATCATCACAACAACTCTAACTACATACATGGAATCTGTTTTCATACTATCATTCAACCATAACCCAAAGCCATAGTTAAATGACGTGACTCTCGACACAAAGTACAACATCGACATGAGCAGATAAACATAAATCATACCTGATATGGTTAGTAAGATGTTCTTTCCTTGTGAAAGATTTTGCGCAGTAAGTACAACGATGCGGCGACTCGCCCGTGTGTTGTCGCACGTGGTTCGTCAAGTGCTCCTTGCGGGTAAACGATTTTGTACAAAACGAGCACTTATGCGGAGATTCGCCAGTGTGCTGACGGACGTGGTTCACTGAAATATAAGTAGAAAGTTGTAGGAAAAGAACATTGCATTAAATGAGTAAAATATTTTATATATATTTTATAATGTGTACTTGGAAGCTATTTATTCCTCCTACAAGCTCAAATTGAGACTAAACTTTAATATTCTGTATAAAAGATAATATTTAGGCTCATACACGAGCCGACCCACGTTCAGGCATACAATGGGTTTATTCTTATTATCAAGCAAGTTGAAACAAACAAAACCTATTACCGAGGTGGTCCTTCCTTGTGAACGCTTTAGGACAATATCCACATTGGAACGGCGTTTCTCCAGTATGTTGTCGCACATGATTGACGAGATGCTCCCGACGCGTGAACGATTTACTGCAGAAGTTGCAGCGGTGAGGCGACTCGCCAGTGTGCTGACGCACGTGGTTCAACAGGTGCTCTTTACGAGTGAAAGTCTTCGAGCAAAAGTCGCAACGATGAGGAGTTTCTCCTGTAATTTAAAAGTATTTTTATTGGAGGATGCCATCAAAAGAATCAACAGTGTTATGTATGTGGGCGAGCTTCTAGTAAACTATGCGGATAACAGCTTAACCACTGTTATCAGCATAGTTTAAGCTGCTATAGAAAAAATATGTTTTAGTTGCAGACGCACACAAACACAATGATTTCAACGATATATTTATTAAGAATTGTGTTAGTCAGTAAAATTTGGATGAGAAATCCAAATTTTACCAAAAAGGTTTTTTACAAAGTTAAGATTAATGCACATCGGATAATACCAAGCCTAACACCAGGACCGGTCCACAGGGCCGTACAGTCAGCGACACAGGTGTCATTTCAGTTTCATACGAACAGCACCTGCATCACTGTATCAGATGGGAAAGCTATACTAACCCGTATGCCAGAGTATGTGATTGGTGAAGTGTTCCTTTCTCGTGAACGACTTGCCGCACAGTTCGCATCGGAAGGGGGTATCGTTTGTGTGAGATCGCATATGGTTCACTAAATGCTCCTTCCTAGTATACTTCTTGCCGCAAATTGTACAATGGTGCGGCGTTTCACCTATTTGGGTGGAGCAGAAAATAAAACGTTAACATTCAATGATGCAACTATATTGCTCGAAACATTTAGTTTGTCTCTTTACTTTGAAATGAATTGTAATCTCCCCATATTAATGTTAGTAACAAGCTTAGATTACTGGTGGAATTTGAGGGAGATTGTTTTGTTAATATTCAATTAGTTACAAAGTTACACATCAAAAGTATTAGATAGATAGTTGAATCATTCAATCATTATTCTACTTTCTGCACCCCAGGATCGCCCATGGTACTGGTGCAGGCTCGGGTATTCCGTACAAAGAAAAGAAATGTTACAAACTAAAAATTCCGAAGATATTACATTTTATTATGATTGTCATACATATTTAGAACAAAGTAAGGCGTAAATAGTTGTTTTAAATATGCATTGTTCTGTAATGACAAATAATCGGAGAATCTGGACTATAAACTGTGCACATTATGCGAAACATATTTTTATAATAGAACAATAAGAAAAGCATGCTTTATTTGAAACGTAACGACGAACATTTTTATTACAAATTCATTTTTTAGGGTTTGAAAATACTTATTTTATTGTAGTCTCGAGAATTTCGACTCCCAGTAAACCAATATTGAAATAATATTAACTATCATTATTTGGAATTTGAGATGGAAAGTTAATGGAGTCAAAACTTTGAAAAGTACTGATAAATGCCATACATTACACCTTGCCACAGTGAAAGATAAGAAATTGTTAACATAGTTACAAAATAAATTATTTTGTGAAAAGCCTGAACATACAACTTCATAATTCCTGTAGATTTATGCATACTAAGAGCGGTTTCTAACTAGCGGATAATACCGCGCATATGAGCGCGTATCTAGACGATTGATAACTACTGGTTATAGCTAATACCCTCGATAGTCAACGTCATGTCGCACCAAGTGAATAAGCGCGGAAAAATACGCTAGTCCGAAATCGCTCTGATACGGTGCAACGACGACAACTCAAATACGGATATTAAAAAACACGTGCCCACTGATAACAATATTTATAATGTCAAAACATTAACGGAAAACCATATCAGTTGGAAAATCAATATTTATGGAAATATTTATCAAGATTTAGATAGTATAACGTACCTGTGTGCCACATAACATGGTTCATAAAGTGTTCTTTCCTTGTGAAGCTCTTCTTGCATATATCACATCGGTGCGGAGTTTCACCCGTGTGTTTTCTCACGTGGTTAACCATGTGCTCTTTGCGAGTAAAAGTCTTCGCGCAGAATTCGCATCTGTGTACATTACAATAAAGTTCATTATGTTATGTGTTTTCTGTACGCATCTTGATTTACTAATAATTTCACCTTAAACAGCGTTTGATAAATTAACTTAAGTTCATATCTTGTCTAGTTAGTGAGTCACGAATATGACGTACAGTCAAGCACACTCATGGCCAAAAATTATCACAACAGTTAACAGTATTGTTATCGTGTGTAACTGCACTTGCTTAGCTAGTTAGGGAAAACGGCTTTGTTGACTCAAGCTATAGATTAAAGCCTCTAGAAAAGAGATAATTTTTCAAACCGAAGCAGAACAAATCCTGAGAAAAAAAAAACTTTTCCAAATTTATAATTTATTATTATTTACCTGTAAGGAGTTTCCCCAGTGTGACTTCGAACATGATTGTCCAAATGTTCTTTACGGGAGAACGTTTTGTGGCAAGTAGTGCAGGCATATGGCTTATCTTGAGCCATCCTTTTGGCGTGCCTTTCGTTCGGGTCCCCAGCTATTACAAAAAAAATAAAGTTATTATATCTAGGAGAATCATAATATTAAATATATTTATCAGGAGTCCTTTCTTACCAAGATGACATTTCCCGTGCCTCGACAATTCGACGGGATTAGCAAATGCGGAACCGCAAACTTGACACGTGAATGGCTTACTTTCACCGTGGTAACGCCTGCGTACATTAAACCCAATGTTAGAATATGTAGAAAATAGGAAATTAGCATTATACAACGTGTGCTTGACGACAGAAACAAAGTAATTAGAAAGTCTATTATATCAACTTAAAATATTGGACAAGATTTTATAATTTCTCCCACAGACAAAAAGTTTCAACATTATGAGTACCGTCACTTTTAGGTACGATTTTTTTCACGATTTTCTTAACTTTAATGCGTTTATCTTAGGCATTCTTTTTAATATTTTAGGTAAAAAAAAATCTCCGTGTCCAATTATCTAAAAGACAGTCTAATTAGTCTGTATTTTGAACCCTATCATCGTCATGCTTATTGATAATGTATTGCACGATACCTATGAACGATAAGTTGGTATCGGAACTGGAATATTTTCCCGCAGATATCACACGAGTGGTGGCCGGGTGAGGATTCCGCTTCGGACATAGCTGCGCTGGTGCCCGCTTCTACTTCAACTTCCACTTCGTTAATTACCTAAAAACGAAATCATAATTATCATAGGAGAAAGATTAATGAAATGGACGCCATACAATTCGACTTTTTACAAGTGTATTACTTTTAGGGGCCAGTTTCACGATGTCCGAATAGCCACTATCTACCAAATAAATTAAAAATTTGTATGAAATGGATCTAGCAAATAAACTAACTGGAATTTATTCGTAGGTGGTGAAAGAGACCCTTTGTAATATTGGGATTAACACAAGAATAACACATCAGCCAAACAGGTAGCAAAGATAAAAATAATGTCTATACAAAAACATCAATGTTTGAATAATGAAGGTTATTAAATAAACAATGAGGTTTCATATATTTATTACATTATTTGAAATAATCTTTCTGATTCAGCTTCCTAATACATTTTGAAAAAACATACCTTTGCTTGTTGTTGCTGGCCTTCCGAATTAAGTTTCCCGAACACTTCATGGTAAGCTAGCAACTGTGAGAGGTCTTCAACATTGACTTTGTACATCGCATGGAGGTCGTGTTCCGACGCGCCGGCTGATATCTTCACTACTGCACCTTCCATTCCCATGGCGCCTACACTCTGTTATAAAGATAAAAAAGTATGAAATTACTGTAATTATGGTGTTGCGTAATTTCACTTTAGAGAATTACATCTAGTGCCCTAAATTGGTAGTCTCTTTCCAAAGATTGATGTATTCAATATTAATATTCTTAGATTTGGATTGCCGACCTGTGAGTGTGTGTCTTCGCAGACGATTATATACTATAATATGTCCTGTGCAGATAGGACACAGCCGCCGTAGTTAAAAATCGATCAGGACGCCACAATCTCAGAAGTTTTGATAGTTCTGTAGCAGTAGCATGGCCTATTAGATTCTTCCAATTTTGGATTAAAATCCCATTACTAATCGAAACTCTTAAATTTTCTTTAAAAATAATAATAATGGAAATAAAACACATTATTACCTTTAAATCTATCCCCTTTATATCTTTTATCTCAGTAGGTATCGCGAACTGTGCCGTCTCAATCTTGTTGGCTTTATTCTCGTCCTTCACAATGAGAGGGTCCGCTGCACTGGCTTCTATAGAAGTGGTGCCATCAGGGTTGTGGGTCACTAGAATATTCGCCGGCTCACCCGTAGCTTGTTCTATGCGAACCACGCTATCTATTACCTGGTGGAATAACAAGGAGGCGAGTTAGGACGAGTTTTACCATCCCATCCCAACCATCTTATAAAACGTGGTCTTAAAAAGTATCGTCTTTAGTGCCAGCTTTAAACCATCTTCTCGAATAAAGTTAGTGGTCTAAACATGGTACTAAAGTAAGTCAGTATTTTTAAAACCACAATTTATAATAAGGTGGTCAATGTTCTAGCTGTTTGTACTCAATATAGTTGCGTGTGTGACCTGATTGGTCTAAAATTTGTGGCCAATAGAATTTGTTTAAAAAAATATTTCAAAATTTTTACCTACCATAAAGATTTTTCATTTCATTATAGAGCAAAAAGGTTAGGTGAAATATAAAAAAGCCACCTTGTAAGTTACAATTACCTATAGCCGCATTTACCTTAAGACTATTCTCGCAATATCTGCATTCAGTGGAAGACATAACAACAATGGCCAATTACGTGGTTTTTGTGAAGTTAGTTCCACATAACATATTCCAACATATTTAGAATGAGTATAAGTTATATGTAATAAAAAAATGTAACATCAATGAGAATCAACATTACAGCAAGTATACCTGTTGTCCCACAATCTGTTGCAACTGATGTACTGTCAATGTATGATCATTTGGCATCTTGATGGCCTCGTGCAATTCTTCCTTGTCCACCATCTTAGTGCCCGCTGGTTCCACCACCGTCACTATGCCATCCTCGCTAACCGTCAGTTGGATCTGTTAGAGAATTTATCGTTCTTAGAAAAGGGTGGTTTTAAACCGATTTTGTTCAAGTGTTGTTTGCCTAACACAAATGTACTCTATTCATAATGGAATAGAGATCATTTTGAAAAGATACGGCAATCACGACAAAGATTTCCGAAAATGATTGAAACATTTTCTTATGAAACTGTTCTGGTATAAATTTAATTAATCATTAAGAAATGTCCATCAATCCATAATAGGTCCATATAAATTTATTTTACAAAAATAAATATTGCATCTCGGATATTCGGTTTTTGTTTTAAAATGAAGTAAATACAAAGTTGTAGAGAATTCTAATTTTGGTACAAAATAACGCAATTCCAAAGAATGCTAATGGAAGTGTTGTCATGGAACTTAATTATAATACAATAGATAAATGTAATCAGCTTACGTAACTGAACAGGAATGATAACAAAAAAAGTCTAAAATGTACAAGTTCTATGCACCTACAGTTTAAATATAATCATAATTAGGCTATACATATTCTAGCTATAGCAATGTGCCTGTGTATGTGAACAAAATGTTGATAAAACTTACCTCACTGACTTGCTGATGATGATAATTTAAAGCAGCGTGAAGTATAGGAATATTTAGTATTATGTGCATATTATACAAGGAAGCGAGTTTGGGATATTGGCCAAACATAGTATACTTAGTATTTAAATGAACAAACCTGTTGATTGCTGTGCTCTGGCCTGGCCGTAGCCATCAGTTGTTGCTGCATTATGTGTTGTTGTGAATGGTGTCCCTGTATCAAATTTGACTCATTTAGAATACCATATGACAAGTCCAACACATGCATTTATTATTTGAAGATAAAGAATGCATTACACCCAATAAGGAAAGGAATAATATCACAGTTCTATATTATTTTGTTTATCATGCATAATGACAATGAATTCTTTTGAGAGTAATACATGCATCTAAATCAAGTGAATTGTATATGATTATCATATTTATAATGATCTACTCGCCTACAAAATGGAGTTAGAAAGAAAAGATGATGCACTAACAACATGACCGATTTACCAGACCTTTAAGTTTCTGTGTTTTTATAATTATTATGTCATCATTTTGACCTTTGTACTATATCATGCACATTGAGGCTATACAAAAGAGAACTTCTGAGTATCTATCTATATTAGACTCCAACCAAAACATGCCAGAATTTTATGTCTAAAGAACTTTGATGATTTATGATTAAGTCATCCTTCTACCCTGAACAAACTACACTATAAAAATCTATGTACTAAACAACAGCAATGTACGGTTTGCATTCCCGCTAATAAACGGAGTGTTACCACGTGATTTACCATATCAATGTTATGGTGTTGTACAAACTCGACCCGGTTATTGGGTACCTGCTGATGAGTGGCCTGGCCAGCACTAACTGACACTTGTGCATTGTTGCCGGAACCCTGGGCCGCTGCCAGCTCAGCTTGCTGACTATGGGCCACAAGTGCTTCTGTGAACAATTCAATTTATTAAGTTACATTTGCCAACAATATGAATCAATGATTCAAGTTGTATATCCTAGTTATTTTATGAGGGTCTGAAATATTGTTTGAAACAAAATCTGTAGTCATGAGTTGTGGTAACCATATTTTATATCAGCTGTACAGAAACTATGTGAAATTATATGCAATTTAAAAGATAAAACATAATCATCAAATAGGTCAATCTGAAGTAAATTCAAAGATATCAGAACCGAGAATGACTTTAATAGCACTTTTAATTGCAAATCACTAGCAATCCTTTATTATTATTCAATTTTATTATCTGTTCAGATAACTGTAAAAAAGTTATCAATTGTAATGTGTCATTTCCAAACGAAGGTCATATAAAAAACAGAGATGGGAGTTAACTTCCTACTTTAATAAGCAATATATTTATACCACATTGTAGCCAACGTTTTAAGAGTGGGAGGGCACTATACTATATGATATTTGTATGGCTAATAACTACTTACCATGGGTTTGTCCAGATTGTGTGGCAATGATTTGTGACACCGGTATCTGCTGGCCACCAGCTGCAGACACTGTGACTTGCGACTGGCCAGGATGGTGGCCAAGTATAATATTTGGATCGCCATTCAATATACTTGCATGAGCTTGGCCAAGATCCTGAAACCGCCTTAGATTTAATAAATGTTTTATATTAACTTAATTAAGATTTCCTTTGCAATACCTACAATCAATTTTTGAGAACAATTGTTTATTATACTCCATATTTTTGATTAAATAAATTTCTTTCTGGTATATAGACACAGCAATAATTTGTCTCAGAGTATTTTCAACATATAGATGCAACCAAGCAGGTTGATTGACAAAAACAATGGATGTAAATAACCTTTGTGTAGTCACATTTAAGCTTCTTGTTATACTTTGTGGGGAATAATCACGATCGTCTTGCTGATTAATTTGATCAAGTAAGTAACAATGCAAGGGTTTGTACACCATTGCAAAACAATCATGAATCAACAGATGGTCTACTAACTTTTAAGATAAGCAGCATCAATATTAGAATAATAAAAGGATTATAACAACATTGTTGTAATGGATAGCTTTACTTCAGGCACAACAATATATGAAATTATCATAGGCATTTTATTTTGTCCATATACTTAAGTTGGTTTGTGATGTTACTAAAATCAGTGACAGGAGGGTTGTTCCCAATTGCCTTTAAAGAATTACCTAACATGATCAATTACCAAAATAAGTAGTAAAAACTTTCACATTACAAAATTGACAAATAAAACAGAAGAATATGGGAATTCACCACTGACACTGCACATGTAATGACCCCCACTGCCTAAGTACCCTGTTTACAGTGGATCATGTGAGCTTGCAATACTATAGTAATCACAGCAACTGTAACCATTATTCTAAAGCATACAGAACTTGTAGGAGGCCAAAATAAATAATGATTCAACTAAGTCAACAAGACAATTTGCATAAATTAGCTTTGGCTGACAGGTATGCTCAGCCTTACAATAAGGTACTGGCATTTTTTGTACTACATTCTCATGCATTGGTCCCATGATGACACTATGACCTTTAGCAGCCACCTAACTAGCAGTTTTTGCCAAGTTTATATATTTACATAATTATTAGTAAATATCACAATTCTTACTTGGACAGGTTTCCCATTTTCAATCCTGGCACCGGCTGGTAATCCATACACAGACACTTGCGGAATAGGTCCGGGGAATAAATTTGTAAACACCCAATATTTCGCGACACTAGACAAAGCGACGTTCACTGCTGCTGAGTTGACTCGTAAATCAGTGGCAGATGTCGTGGCAGGCAAGTTATTTTGCTGTTGCTGTTGTGAGGCTTGAACTCTTTGGCCCTGTGACTGCAATTAAGTACAATTAGTATCCCAACTAGAAAAAAAAACAACGATAAAAACTACCAAACCATTCGCACCTCAGAACTTCCCGGAGGCTGGCCACCACCCGTGTTCATATTGTGGTGTTCCTGATTCATATTTAGTCCTTTTCTAACCGTAATAATTAAACTTTCACTAAATTATTTACACATACACAACATTTTCTAAACTTTACGTATCGGCATTGTCATAATTTGACTGTCATCGAAATGGAGGCGCGGGGGACGCGACGGGCCGCCATTATGAAACTTAGCACACAAAAACATTTTGTTCAGCGGTCTCATACGCAGGATTTGTTTGTTTAAAACATTTATCTCGTTATAGATTATAAAAAAACAAATTGTCAATCACCAGTAAAGTCAATTAATTATAATTTTGATCAATTTGAAATAAAAGTTTGCGACGAAACACACATTTCCATCTTGCACATCAACGAACGAACGAAAGTTTTGTCACGGTCACAGTAGTACCAACCTATGGATAGAGTAATTAACGAATGCGAGAATTAATTTTGAAACAAGAATGCAGCGCATTTCAATAAATTCATTAAGTTTACTGTTATTGGTATAGTCTAAGCCTAATCTGTTTCCTAAAACTGTAGCAATTTGACAAAATTGATAAAAATATAATGTTTTGTTCTGCATTATTTTTAATAACAAAAACTTCTCGATAGATGGCGTTATTACAAACATGAAAATAACGCAGTGCTGGCAACATGATCAGATTGTAGTGATGCGTTCGGAAATTCTAAATTCGTTATTAATTAATTATTAAAAGAGTCATTTAATACGAGATACATACTTAATGCCTAATATAATATATTCTACTATTTATAGTATCGGTTAAAACAATTTTCCAACTTATGATAAATATTTATAAGACCTACGACATAAAACTCATAATATTAATCCAAACTCTGAACTCATTTGTAGATGTATGATAGCTTAAAGTAAATACAGTAGCGTTTGTGCCTTGAATCTATCTAACGATGTAGAGATTGCTTGTTAGCAGGGTCTTAGACGAACCTGTTATTTTTGACGATTACAGTACTGTAACACTGTTAATAGTCGGCTCAATTACCCATGCGGCAGAAGGGACACACACAACAAACAAAACAGAATTTACAGTATGAAAAATTAAAAATAAACCTTACACGAACGTTTGTAACTTACCTACATAATAGCATGTAAACAATTGGTACTTATAAAATAATAATGCGATAAAAGTAAAACTTAATTGATATAATTAAGTTTTACTTTACAAATTTATTCAGCATAGCTTTTAAAATTTATTCAGCATTCAGTTAAGCTACACGTCCAAGCATCAAGCCTCGCATGCAGAAGGTTTATAGTCTGAGAAACAGTCTGTAAATTACCATGGGGTATCAGGTTGCCCGAATTACTGGGTTCAGGAGGTTAAATAGGAAGTTACTCCATGTAAAACTGGATTCTCAGCTGCATCAAGTTAGACCAGAAGCCGACTAAAACATTGGAAAAAGGCTTGATGATGATACGTGTGATTGTAATGTATCTACGTAAGAAAGCTTCTTGTAAGTAACATTATCACAAATCACAAGTACAGGACTGTAGAATGAGTACAAACCAAAACCGTACACTAAAATCTCTACCTAAAGATGTAATTTTTTACCAATCGAATATCAACATTGTGGTATTGTGAAAAGGCTGAAAATCTTTTATAGAAATTTTACATATTGAGGTAGGTTGATATGTTTGTACTAGGTATTTCTGGATAGAGATTCCGGAAACCGCAAAGAAGAAAATTTGCCGTCTTTAGAAAGTAGGCCGCGAGAACGCCAACGCCTGTTTATATTTTTTCCTTCCTTTATAATTTGTTAGTGGGTAACCAAGAACAGAGTAGATACGTGTGTGAAAGTTCGTGAAATAAGTACATACCTAAGTAGTTAGGTGCATGCAGAAGTATCTAGATGCGCGTGCGATTCAAGCGGCGTGAACAGCTATTTTCGATTTCCGAAGTAAATTTTATGATTGTGAAGTTAAGGTATTTGAATTTATACCTACACTTATTATTACTAGAGTTTATTACAGGTACGTACTATCAGCAAATTTTCGACCAGTAATAATTTCACAGGTAAATATCCAGATGCAATAAGGTCGATATAGTCGCGTAGTTTTATACATTTTCATGGCGATAAGTTCGTTGTCTGTCATTTAATGACTATGAAAATGTTTTTGTTTGCATATCTTGAGCGGTTTTAGATTAGCGTATTAAAGCCGGTTCTTTAGCAGAAGTGCAACAAATACGAGCGTTGCACTAAAAAGAGCCTCAAATACTTAAGCGCAATTCTGAATGATTCCACCGATTAAAACGAACACGCTGAAATACCTATGCTTATGTTTGAGCGTTAAGTTTTTGAAGCCTAGCGCACGTAGGTGCCTATATGTGCCTAAGTCTAAATTAGCGTTTTTGCATTAAAAAATAGCTAGTCTCAAATTTATGTTATCCATATCAAAGTATTTTTTTAAGAAAGCTATTGATTATTTTTAGTGATAGAGTAACATAGAAGATGTTCAAGTATGGAATATGGTTCTAATTTTTATACTTAAAAGAAAATCAAAATGGCGTTTTGACAAAATTGTTATTATCTGCATCGGAACTAAAAGAAATAGAGTCGCGACAACATATAACCCGAGAAGAGGTGACGAGAGTGTCGTTGGAGTGTCTTGCTGTGGGCAACGTACTGTGTTATCGCTCTTAACTCTTAACACAGAGCATCAGAACCCAACTCTGGACACGCTATCACATCACAGGCAGCGTCGTTGAGTCAGCTATCTCGCATCACCTCTCTCTATCTTAGACAGGACCGGTACATCCAATATACGGCTTGATAGTATTGTACCTATGACAGGCATCAATGTGTGTCACAGCTCTTCTGGCTTGCCAATAAACGAAAAATCTGAAATCGTTAACGTGAACTAGGTCTGCGTTCCCGAAGGTCGCTGGGTGTCCTGCCAATAGGACCCTGCAAACGTGGGGCCCGTCAACAATGGGCTCTCGAATACAGAAGTCGGCCGGAAGAATTGCGCTATGCGTGCTTTTCCGATGAATCTCACTTTAGTTTGAGGCCGCATATAACACGTACTCTGGTTTGGAGAAAATATATTATTAAAAATGTCACTTACTAAAACATAAGAATTAAAATAAAAAGTCAATTCGGATTTGATAAATATTGATTGAATATTAATTTGTTCCCAAGACACTTTTAATGGCTGTATTTGCGAATAACTGTTTGTTTAGCCATCCCCACATAAGGTACTTAATTTTTTTTGTCAACCCACAAGGGTTCTTATTAAGATAAATAACTGCTAGGGGTGTATTGTGGCAAATCAAATAGGAGGGGGTCATGCGCTTCAAAAAATCCTCGTGCGTCATCTGCGAACGTGGAGGTGTGCTCTATGACGGATCGTACACAGCATAAAACCTCTTCCTTTAATCAGCATGACAAGAAGTAGGCGGAAAAATGATCAGTCTATATTATATTTTGTGTAACGTAGGTAATTATACAAAATATTACCTACAGTCTGATCATTTTCCCGCCTACTTCCTGTCAGGTATTTAACACATTTATTGTGGGTGTTTAGACATTTCTAAATAGATCTTTAGTATTCCATGCCTTACGTATGCTTATAAGTATGTCATCATTTCTTATATAGGTACCTACCTACCAACCTGATAGATGCATCCACATTTTTGATTAGTATTTACTACCATCCGACATGACTCAGAAAATCAAAATCAACCTTGCTTTCCATCCAGAACAGGCCCTTAAACAGAAACTTGACTTCTGAGAAATCTCATATACCTAATCTATATACCATATATCCACAACCAATACAGAAAATACTAATAGGTCTGAATACCAAATGCAGGACTTAATTAACAGTCGCTAAATAAATTATCTAATCATATCTTAAATTGTTCTAAACTTGTATTTAGTCACGAAACAAAAACGTAGGTAAACATAATAATACATATAGGTAAACAACTGCTGTGCAGAAACAAATCTACTTTTTATTTGAAAAGAATTAATTAGATACACATTTTTTACAAGAATGGTTAAGTAAAACAAGTTATACAACTTAATTACTAACGGCTACAATCTAATTATTCAACCATTTTGATTAGTCTACAATCCGATCTAATAAAAAAAAAAAAAACAAATCAAAGATCATAAGGGTCATTTCTCAATTAAGTTCACAGAATCACTTATATACCTTTTATTTACTATTTTGTCACCAATAGGAACCGATTTAGGACTTCCGTAGGCGCTAAGACTGCATAACATATATTAGACCTTGTATACTAGTGCATTACGTAGGAAATCCTTGAGCAAGGATAATACGATAGCCCCTCGATAGTGCTGTGTGAATACGTCTCCGTTCAACGTAGTGGTATACGTCGGAACGAAGCAAAATACGTTTTTACTCAGTAATAACAGTGAAGCTACACGGACCGCGCGCCTTTCCTCTCGCGTGCCGCGTAAACGTTTACGTTAACTTAGGAAAACTTTTAAAAAATCGCTACCAGTTTATTATCGCAGTCTGTACCGTGGAAGTGTTGTATTAAAATATATAAAGGAACTCTACGTTAATACAGCTGTTATCTCTCGGCTTAATTCGATTATTCACTCAGCTGTCATTTGTTTTGATTAGGAAACGCCAACGTGCGTTGCCGGCCGGTCATCCATAGCAGGTATGTACTACTGTTAAAATATGTATTGTTCAGAAAAAAGTGGCTACAATAACACTGAGACATGCGTTAAACGGAAAATGTTAACAACTCCTAGCAGGACCGGTGGTAACAGGTGATAACCCCGGAAAATTATTGTAGATTTTAAAGGATTTTTTTATAATATAAATTTATATTTTTTCCGAGTTTATATTAGTATAATTATCGGTCTTGCGAATTTCGTACATAACAACGTCTAATTGTTTATATGTTAAATTAAATTTATTTAGATAGGTACTCACTTAATTTATACACGACATAAATAACTCTGTTTTCTTAAATAACAATAGGTAACCAGTGACTAAATTACATTGTAGAGCTACACACAACATATACTACTACTAAAAACTTTAATATATGAAATAATTGATAAAGTATTTGAAGATTAAGTATATGCTATTTTAATTCTTCATTAATAAAGCCCATTAGATGCGATAACACTAAAATTAATTGAAATTGTAAATTTCTTGTACTTAAACTATGCCTAGGTCATTGACCGGGCAGAATTCACACAAATTACAGTAAATAATTAATTGTAAGATCGTTGCAGGTCAGGTATTATCTGTTAATTATCGACGGAATGCGATTAAAGGCCACATTCAAGTTAGGTATTGTATGCTTTACCTATTTGATGACAAAAATTCAGTAAAAAAATAAGAAAACAATTGTAAACTAACGCAATTTGATAAAACTTTATCAAAAATTGTACTCAAACATTAGAATAATTAATGAAACAAGTTTTCCTCCTGTTATTTATCTATCAATAATACCTATACAAGTTCCCGCGCAAAAGTTTCAAAATATTCTGTTTGTCTATGCTTAAAAGGTTACAAATTCAAACCAGCCAGTTGTGTGGCAATTTAAAAGTAAGTATACTAATAAATCATACAGTTTGTGTTTACTTTTGATGGTATCCTTTCTTATTAGATCAGCTGTTCGTTTTAATAATAAGTACATAACAAAAAGTACCTATATAACACATTGGGATTAATATTAAGACCGCTAGTTACTGAAACTTATATAACACCATAAATACCTGTAATTCTTTTGAACTCACTTTTAAAACAATTATGATTATGTGCCGGGGTTTTCTGTTTACAAAATGTTACATAAATTGTTTTTTTTTTTTACTTTTTCGATTGTTAATGTTGTTTGTGAGTCAGCTTAAATCCAGGGCTAAGTTTTGTAGGATGAAAGAAATGCATTATTTATAAGTTGAGAAGTCCTTCTATACGTTTAGAGTACTAGTTAAATTCAGAAATTAGTTGCTCCGTGTCAACAGAAAACCACAGAAAATATTACTTTCAAGTTTATTTTATTTTTATTTTCTGTAGAGAGCAGGAAGAAGATAAACCTTTGAATAGTAGCTAGTTACTTTGTATCGTTGACCAGACTATATACTATATACCCATGAAAAAGCATTAAAACTTTATTTTTGTACCGACCCCAGCACATTAAGCTACTGTCAAACCTTAATAGATTTTCAATTTTATCGCTGAGGCATTTAGATCAAAATTTATTTTTTATTATTTCAGTTTCGGGTAGTTTGATTTGCTGGCATTTTTACGATTTAATGCTAAAGAAATAAAAACAAGTATGATGAGGAAAATCTATGGAGAAATAAACTAATATTTGCAAGACTTTAGTTCTTAGAGATCGTTCTAATCTTTTAAGATTTCCCAATCGGTCAGTTTAGTGCTCTACATTCCTTGCTGGCATCTTCCAACTTAAGAAGGTATGTTGCATCGTTAAGATCTACTAAAAAGCTGTGCCGTCGATTGCAAAATCAATCTCATCATGAATCGCGTGTTCATTTTAACTTCAATTTTACTAAAACAAAGTAGGTACAATTATTTACCATGTTCGAAACTCAAAAATGAGCTATTAATCCTTTTTTGTAGTATTAAAAAGTTGTTATGTATTTTAAAACTATAGAAAAAACAGTATTACTCTTCGTAGAAACCTTGCGTGTGGACAAACTAATAACGGCAAGCGAATCAAATTGCAAAATAATGTAACACAAATAACCTGTTCGAATTAATATCCATGTAGACACTGGTTTTATATCTTAATGCAATGTTCTATAGGCAAGACGGATACGAACTTATAATATTTATTTATTCATTGATTTGCATATAAACAAATGACACTAATACGAGTATAATAAAGGCTAAAAGTTTGTGAGTATGTATGTATGTTTGTTACTTCTTCACGAGCAAATAGCTGAATGGATTTTTACAGTTTAAACATCAGATTAACATATATTTCGGTTGCGGGAAAATTTCCCTCAGAAAGCGAGTAAAGCCGCTGGCGGAAACTGTCACATAATATAACTTAATACTATTAGTAGCGAAGGTAACTAACTTATTAAACTGTAATAAGAATATCTGGAACCATTGCAATATTTTATTAGATAGGTGCTCGTACTAAGAAAAGTCCGATTAGGTATTTTCCATTGAAAAACTGACTATCGTTATCTGTATACGCGTACTTATAGTGATACAAACCTTTGACTATACAAGTTGTCCAGGGTCAATTTGTGGAAAAATTTTAATATCAAAAAGTATTCAAGGAACGCTTTCTTACACGTCACTTTCCTGAAAAGTTTAAGTAGTGAAGATTTTTTGAAGTTTATATCTGTGTAATCCTCTTGGGTAAACTCCGGTGATTTCATATACATTCAATTAGAGAGCGAATACAATTGATTTAATTCCATACCTATGATAATTTCTTCACTTGACCTATCGCGTGCCCTGAACATCTGATGGTAGGTAATAATTTAATGTAGGTATTAATCGTACGAAAACGAACATCGCAAAATCTAAAATCACCCCCATAAATAATGTTCAGTTAGCGAATCTTAAAAGAAATAACTTAGAGACCAGACTGCAGTGAGAAACTATATATACTTAGTGCAATTAAAGTGAACATGTTGAAATTCGACGGTGTTTTTTAAAATAAAAATAAACTCTTGTTTTTAATTATCATTCATAGTTAAGAAAAAAGTAGTCGTGGTGGCCCAGTGGTTAAAGAGCCAACCTCTCAAGTGTGAGGGCGTGGGTTCAATTCCAGGTCGGTCAAGTACCAATGCAACTTTTCTAAGTTTGTATGTACTTTCTAAGTATATCTTGGACAAAAATAACTGTGTTTCGGATGGCACGTTAAACTGTAGGTCCCGGCTGTCATTGAACATCCTTGGCAGTCGTTACTTGATAGTCAGAAGCCAGTAAGTAAGTCTAACGCCAAAAAACACTGGTACCCAGCTGAATCCGGTTAGACTGGAAGCCGACCCCAACATAGTTGGGAAAAGGCTCGGGACATGATGAGTTAAGAAAAAAGTAATTTCAGCCAGCAGCTTAATATTCACGAGCCCCGATAAACACCTAAACAGGCTCTCGTTAGAAGGTTGGATCAAGCGTTTGATGTAGAGACCTGTAATTTTAGACGCGGCACGCATCGTCACTAGGTTTATGTATGTGGAGTCCTGACTCCGGTAGGTTGGACCATATTCCCTATGACACTGTTTTTATGTTTTTTTTTTTAATAAAAAAATATATTTTATGTTAATTTCAGAATTAAGGACAAAAAGATTTTATAATGACTAGACCTAATAAGTGTGTCAATAACCAATTCAATAGGTTGCAAGATGCATTTTGAACGATGGGAAAATACATTGTCATAACACTGTCTTATCATCCTCATAGATTTATTGTTCTCATGGGTATTTTCTTAAGATAATTGAAGCAACTTACATAACATAAACTCAGCTGTTACCGTGACTATCGAGATCTTTTCTAAAGTTTTCAGGAATGTACTCTTCTATATCTAGATACAGCATTCACTTTCTTATATGGTTCCTAAGTGTTTTTAGTAGGCTTCATGATTCGATGATCATGTATGTCATAGCGAAGTTCCCCCGTGCTTAGAAAAGCATGTTAAGCTGCGAGTCGATAGTTAGCAGCCAGAAAAAAATAGTTAAAAAAAGAAAAATATGTAGTCTTACTAAAGAGTATTGGGATATTCAGGATGTGTTGAGTAGAGAGGAAGTCGCACCATGTCAAACACCTGAGTAAAGTCAGGTTGAGATTATGTTCCACTCAGTTTTTATCTGGGTTGACGATCAACTTGAATATTCTGGGTTAATAAATATAAGTAAATAAAAGTCATAGATTTACGTTAATCATGGTATTAACGAAACTAATATTTTAAACTTAAACGGTACAAATATGAGTTTCGTCACACGCAGCAATATCATGTTACATATAATGGAGCGTGATATTAAAATTTGTAACTTAACATATTCAATTTAATAATAATAATAAATCGCATTCAACAATAAACATATAATTGAATTTTGATAACTTTATCGACAGTATGCGGCATATTGAACGGGTGCTATGCATGAACTTGATGTGCATGTAAGGAATTATCAAACGAACTAAATGGTTTTTCGACTGAAACGAATTAAAAATTCATTAATGCATTGCAATTTCATCGGCCGGCTATTCCAACGTATAATACCGTAAGAATAATTGGTTTTAGTTTATAAGCTAGCTTGGTTTGTTTCAGTAATGCCGTTGCGTAATCAAAAGCATATAGCTGGTTACAATGGCTCTCTGGCGCACTTATAAACACGACGGCTCGCTGTTTACAAATTGTTGCATTACTAGCAATTTCACGATCGTTCGATACATTTTGATTGTTCTAATTATTGGGAATTTCTTTCATTATGCTCTTAATTAGTGTATCATCTCCCTATTTTCCTGTTTGGGTTAAAACGTTAGGTTCATAATTAGAGAGTGTTTATGCTTGTGAAGATATATGTATGTTGTTAATGATAAAGAGGCTAGGCAGTAAAATCTGAAACATAATATGCCTGTTTTCTGCGAATAAAAAAAAATAGCGATTAGCGAAATTAGCGATTAATAATTACAGAATTTTAAATTACGAAGCTAAATTGAAGTGATGCTTTTTATCGTTTGGAATGGCAGGTTAACTATTTTTTTTTTATTTCCGTTTGTGAATATCTTGATAAAAAAGTATTTATTTCGCAATAAAAACACACAAGATCGTCAAACGTGACAAAACAAATGAATCCCTAATCACACCGTATGTAGGTATTATTAACTGTGCATAATGACAAAGCTGTAATAATGGGCTTGCATAGAAAACTGACTATTTTTTTTTCATGTTCTATTTCCGTTGAAGAAATTGTGGTGTCTATGGTTAATTAGACCTCCTTGGTAGTTGGCCACTTAGTATCGGATGACTTCATTGAGGAGGAGAAAAGAGGTTTAATTGTCTAGTAAGCCCGATCATTCCTGGCTTGTGAATTGGAACATGTAAAAAGGTGTTATTTTTATTTATGATAATACTTTTATTTACAACATAATTTACAGTCTTATTACTAAAATAAATATATATACACTTATAAAATACTTCAAACTATTAAAATATACTAATAAACGGAGTCAAAAAACTCATCCTCATCGCTGCCACCCGATAGCGGTAAAGGCTTAAACGCTGGGCGATATACAAACCAGACTAGCAAAATGTGTTATTTTGTTTGTATAGTTTAATATTACAAACGAGGTAAGCTTGACACTATTCCGCGTATAAGGCCATTTTAGGGCTTAATTACACTTGATCGTCGGCGCTCGGTTACCGGATGTGGGTGTATTTGAGGTAACGTTTAATTTTGCTCAATGTTAAGGCTTGGTTTTTTCCAGCCTGTAGTTTTCGATGCGTTGCTATAAATTTCATTTCTTCTACTTCGCTGAACATGAACGCATGTCTATGCCCATAACTAGGCACAGGCTTGTGATAGTTACTAGCGATACAAAATTAGTGTTACAAAAAATTTGCTGAGTGACTGCTTTTATTATGGCCCAAAAAAACTTAGAAATATTTCTAAGAGCATGTCTAAAAACAGCGGTCTCCTTGCTTAGTTCAACCAAATTAACAATAACTTGTTGTTAATGAACTCTTGGCTCCAGAAGATCGTGTTCGAGTCAACAGCTCACATTACCCATTGATTGCCGGCGGCATTACCGTCATCAATGTTTAATGGCATCTCGTTTCAAGTACGATGCGTTAAACTGGGTAAACCAATAATACCAGTTCCTACAGTTACTAGGTATAGAAGCCAGCAAGTCAAACTGTCCGAATCTGTGAACCTTTCGGTATCGTGATAAGGTTGAAAATCTATGAAAGAATTTTAAAGATTGAGGTAGGTTGATGTGCTGGCCTCTGTACATTTAGATGTCTGTTCCATTCTATATTTCAGTACAGACTCAACTTCTCTTTAATCAGGATAGTTATTAATGGTTCATTCATTTACCTGGTCGTCATCAAATGTTACTTATGACCTAAGAATGACATGCAAATCCTATAAAGTTTAGTTCGTTTTACGATAGGCTTTGAGTACCTATACCTATACACTATATGTGTGCTGAGCCTACTGTAATTGACTATAATTTTATCTCATAACAGCTAATAAAGGTTGCTATACAAGCAGGTTTTAATAAATATTATTAAAGTAGACGTTTTAATGACGTTAAATATTAATCCTTGTTTTTGTTGATGCATGATTGATTTTAATTAATGCTCCATCTGCCGCTGAACTTATTTGAATATGGATTCATATTCGGTTGGCTTTATGTAAGTATACTGTATACTTGTGTTCATTTTTATTTTTATTGCCTGGTTTTTATACATAGAGGTATTTGTTCACCAGTATTCTGGCGAAACAGTTTGAGGGGTTGGAGAGCAATGTAAGAAGAATGATATGTATGATAATGATCATGTAAGAATTAAATGATTAAAAAACTTAAATTCAATCGCGATATATTAATATAAAGTACGATACCTTTTTTTCCGTGACCATCATCATCACCGCTCAGCATCTTTGTAAGATGATTGTGGCAGTGCTTGTATGTGGATGTTAGTGGCGCATGCATTTTTTTCTATGACTGACCACGGTCGGTGCAAACGAAGCGCAAGGAAAATTACGTCCAAATTTTTAAATAACAAAAAAAAACATAAACAAAATTCTTCAAAAACTGTGCTAAGTCAGAACGAAGCATTGCACAGCAAATAATACTCTATACATACATATCTTTATCCATTTTTGTGGTAAATTTGTATCTATTCAGATTCAGCGAACACAGACCAAAACTCCGAACACTTAAAAAGTCAGACGAAAGCGATTACGACCGATAGTACTTACACAATTAGCCCGCAGGTGTTTGAGTTAACAATGAGCGGCAATGTGCGAACTACAAGGGTTTTGTCACACCCGTTTGTTACGCGTTTTCTAAGACCGCGTCTATGTTTGCTTAAAAACCTAGCAACTACGGGTATTAAGGAGCTAAATAAAATGCGCTTATTCTATTAGTAAGTAGCATTTTAATTTTTTTCTTAATTTCTTAAATAGATTTTCAACTTTATCGCTGAAGTGTTGCTCAAAGTTAATTGGGATTTGATAGTTTGGGATAGCTAGATAGATAGATAGATACATTCTTTTGTTTCTACATGAAAATCGTATGCAACGAAATCTCTTCATCATCATTTATTTTATACTAGCGGTCGCCCGCGGCTCCGCCCGCGTGGATGTCGGTTTTCGCGACAAAAAGTAGTCTATGTGTTGTTCTGATGTATAACCTATAGAGGACCCCCGCGGCTACGCCTGTGTGGATGTCGATTACCGCTACCAATGCCTAACTTTTGTCGGGATGAGAAGCTCGCGCTCGGACCTCCCGCCTTATATTATACCTACCGACCGACCTGCTGATTATCGTATTTTATGTATAAGTTTGGTATTTCTACACCGATTTCCATGTTTATTTTTTATAGAATATGTTATAATGTTATCTTTTGTTAATTAGGCATGCAATAAATCAATAACAAATAATCAGAAAGCTCCGAACTGGAAAACTATCGGGAGTTATACGTATTATTGTGAGTCAACCATTAAAGATAGACATATGCTGTTGTGGAATATTTTTTAGATAATTTTATGTAGAACATTTCCGTCATACATGATTTCTATGTAGCTTTAACCATTAAGGCTGCACACGTGACGAAAGCTTAAAAAATGGTGTAACTTCTCCCGTTTTCCCAACATTTTCCTTTACTGCTCTGCTCCTATTGATTGTAGCGTGATGAAAAGTATCCTATAACCTGCCCAGGAGTATGAAGAATAATTGTACCAAGTTTCATTAAAATCCGTCCAGTAGTTTTTGTTCCTATTAATAACATACAGACAGACAAAAATTTTACTGATTGCATTTTTGGCATCAGTATCGATCACTGATCACCCCCTGATAGTTATTTTGAAAATATATTCAATGTACAGAATTGACCTCTCTACAGATTTATTATAAGTATAGATTTATTTAATAAAAAATATTTATTTAAATAATACGCAACAATATAAAGCATTATGCCAGTTACCTACTCTAAAGTTGGTAACCACGCATATCAACAACAAAATTGTGTTGTGTAAGTAGTAAATAGCGACAAGTAGTCAGACGTCGACTGCCAAGTGCCAAGACATCGTAGGTAGCTGCAAATTGCACGACTATTGCTCAACCATTACAAAATTACTAACCAACAGGTTAAGGGCTATTTCCTTATCTAAAATTATTTATGATTAATATTTTAAGGTAAAATTAACTAAGAAGTCTTACAGCCAGTTTCACCGGTTACGCATAAGTTCCAGATGGTTTATCTGGCAGATAATTTCATACAAATTTTGTTCCATCTTTGAACTTATTTGGTAGATAGTGGCTATCCGTAACCGGTGAAAGTGGCCCTTAAGATAGATTTTAAACATAAGATAGGTATACATTCATATCCATGAGAATCTCCGATGGCATAAATGTCATTTTAAAAAATTCTTTGGTGTGCAATATAATAACATAGAGTGACACCTACAATTTCCAGTTCTCCGATTAGAAAAACAGCCTAACTGAAACAAATCCTTAATAATATATTAATAAAAACTACTGAACCGATTCAAATAATAAATTGGAACACATATAGGCTAGAGCCTGAGAAAAGACATAGGCTACATTTAATCCTATTGCGGGAGGCAGTTGCCTCGGGTCGCCGATAGGAATTGCAGGGAACAGCCAGAGTTAAATAAAGAAACTATTATTTAACAAAGAAACGTCAATAACGGCTAGGTATTTCTCTATTATACAATAGTAGCGTAAATTGACTAAAAGAAAGTTTCATTAGGTCAGATTCGGTACGAATTTTGTGGTCACGGTCAACTGGTCGGTGGTAGACTAGAATCGCTCGCGGCTATGCCCATTATAAATAAGTTGATTTTTAAAAGATTTAATATCATCTGTTTGGCAATCATTCGCGTTATTAAAACTTTTAGTCATCTTTATTAAAATGTAAATTTTGTAATCACCTACTTACTTGTCTTTACTCTCTTGAGTTATTTCGTTTTTATTGTATTGCTTAACAATTCTAGCCCTTACAGTAGTCGTCACGATTGGTTGCTTGCACAGATTATTTTGTTACTGCAACAAATGTTTGAGAATAAATGTGACACTTTTATTGTTACTTAACTATGATCAACGAAGCTATCAACAGTACTTACTCACCTATAACAGCTAGTAACGATTACAATATTTTTTAAATACGTGAACGTAAGTCTTTATGTCAATTCATTGAACTGACGTTTTTACGCTGAACATCGCGTGCGCCGGTTACGTTAACGCCTCGTGGATTGCGGGCTCTTCCGCAGTATAACACGATGCTTCAATTTTAGGACTAATCGACTCTTATATCAGATGTAATGATTATTAGAACGGTCTTTTATGACGGGTATTTTGATCGTTTTGTAATCGAGAGTTCGCTCATTGGCTAATATTTTTGACCCATCATCATGTCTATCGATTAGTAAGCGACATGCAATCAAAGTTTCTAGTATGTTGGTCGTAATACTTGTGATGTAGGTAACGGTTAAATATATCTAGAGGTACAAAGCGATTATTGAGCGGCTACAAAATTCTAAAAGAAACCAACCGAAATTGACAACGCAATCGGATAAGACGTCTATATCGAAAATTTTAGTATTTACATAATGTTCTTTTGTCAGTGGAATATATTACAAACGGAATTTGCAAAGGATGACGCAATTTGAAAATACCAATAGAAAGTATCATGACGAACCTCCGTCAATTCTGGATTCCTGGTAATTGACATCACATCAATCATTGTTGCTATTGTACGAGTAAAGCAGACGTCAACCAACTTGCTATGTAAACTATCAATGGATGTTAAATACCGAGATATTTTCCACAAGAAAGAGACATTGAGATTTTTATCCATCCTCAAGCATTTGCTAAACAAGACGAATCTCAGAAATCTCAACCACCATGCCAGAGACACGTCATAAAGTGTGACCTCCATTACGTTAATCAAGAAATATTACGTGTATGGGCTGTTTAAAACCTGTTTACGTACGTGACATTATTTTACTTCATTTGTGTCCGTATTTTTAAGTTACAATAGTGTGAGATATTTTTAACATTTGCCTTCAAATTTGGAGGTCAATTTAACATCGGATGTTGCATTATTTAAAGGGTTGGTTGGGATAATGTGTGCCCAAGAGTGTATCAGTTGTTAAGGGTTGCAAACTGCGTTTTTAGTTTGTAGTTCAAACATGCTTCCTTTATACATTTTATTCGTGTTATCAGTTTAGTTTAATATAAAGAAGATAGATATATGATCAAAGATATCGTACATTAATTGTGCTATTAATTAAGTGGCTATCATAGGTATTTCCTTTAATTAGATGGCGACACAACGCTTACAAGAAAAGACCGCAACAGAAATTCAGAACTGACTTTTATTCGCCAATTCCTCTATAACCGAAGCCAATTTGCGTAAATTAGTATTAAAATTGTATTCTGTTCTTCTTAAACTGGTTCTATAAAGTCTATTTGCGCGGTTGATTTTTTCTTAAACAAAATTGTCTTAGAAACAAAAATCCCATTACGATGTCCGTAACAAATCACGTAATAAGCAAAGAGGCAGATAATGAATCGGCCACAGTCTCTTTTTAAAGCCTTCAATATTTACTGGACTTTACGGTTGTTTCAAATGGATTGTTCTCAACGTTCATAGCAACGTGTGGGATACACTAAATTAGAAGTTGGATAAAAACTGGATTAAAAAATTTATGTAGTATCCAGCAAACGTAAATTTTACAGGCTTTTGCCTTCTCAGCAATCTGCATTTTAGAGTGAGTGGCGCTGGTTCCCCGAAATATAAATAGTTATGAATAAGCCACGTCACGAAATATCTACAATTAATATGCATGAAAATTCAAATCATGTATAAATCGATAAAAGCAATGTAATGTCAATTCAGTTTTAAACAACTGAACTCGAATAAAAATAATGTTACTTAATACAGTCATCAGTAAGTAAGCAAACACATCTTTTCAGCGAGAATTTTTCAAGGTCACCCTAGCCTTTTCCTATGCTATGTTTCGGAAGGCTTCGGATCTAACTGGGTGCTGCTGTTTTTCATGGAGCGACTGTCCATCTGGGATCCTTAACCCAGTAACCTGGGCAACCTGCTACCTTACTTAATGTAGGTAACTTTTCAAGTTACCAATATTAAAATAGAATGTATAGTTATTTGTATATGTTTATGTTTTATTATTTGTATATGTTTTATTACAAAGTCTTAATGCCTGTCACCAAGGTATCCTAACTTACCTGTTATGAGGACGTTTATACATAAATCCTTTGTTTAGAATCACACCCCATAACAATGGTCAAAGTCAACGACAATGACATTGTAGGCTGGGATTCATCCGTCATAACCTTGGAGCATTTAACCAACAGAAAGCGATATTTCCATGCCTTCTCTGCTGCTAAAGATACGAGACCGCCGATCATACTCGTATAGAAGTATTAGGTGCGTCAAGTTTATGCATGTGTTTGTATTGTTTTTTGTTCGGAAAAGCATAAGCTATCGCTGTTGGTTGTCTTGTCGTTGCCTTGCCTCCAGGGCATCAATTGGCATCAATTTCTCAGAATACCCATGTGTTTACTTTACTTTACTACCCGATTTAGAAAGTATTGACTGGTCGGAGAGTTTCGATAGCAGCGTGAGCATTAACGATATGGTATCAACTTTTTATGATATAATTAATCGAATTATTAGTGAACATGTGCCCAAGCGTAAGCTTAGACGAAAATCTCATCCTGTTTGGTTCACACGCAAACTTGTTTATCTTTTAAATAAAAAGGACAAATTAAGGCTCAAATTTCGTAAATTTAATAATCCTAGAGATGGACTCGAGTATGATGACGTTAGAAAGGCATGTGGCAGACTTCTGCGTAAATGCCACTTAAACTACATTGGAACTATTGAAAATAGTCTCAAAAACAATCCAAAATTGTTTTGGAGTTATATCAAAAACAAAAAGTCTTCCTATAATATGTTGCCCTCAGTAATGCATAATAATAATGAAAACCATTCATCAAATGGTTCTGATATAGCAAATCTATTTGCTTCTCAGTTTAGTAATGTTTACAATAGCGTTAAAAGCAGTTTAACATCTTTACACATAGACAAAACAATTTTATCTGAAGAGGCAAAATCTAGTTCATTATCCACCCTAAGTTTTTGTGAAATAGATGTGTACACCTGTCTGAAACATCTTGATCCAAACAAGGGAGCAGGACCAGATGGAATTCCACCACATTTTATAAAAAGGTGTGCTTCGCTTCTATCTTTTCCTCTAATGCTGATATTTAATAAATCTCTTGAGAGTGGTATTTTTCCTGAGGAGTGGAAACGTGCACGTATCGTTCCTGTATTAAAAAAAGGCGATAGCAGTAACGTTAAAAATTACAGACCAATATCAATTTTATCATCCTTTTCGAAAGTTTTTGAGAGTCTTATTTGTACCATTCTTACAAAACACACCAGATTCCAAATAAGGTCTGAACAACAAGAGAAAAAATCTGTTATTACCAATCTTATGTCGTACATAACTCCAGTAATTGAAGGAGTAGATAAAAACCATCAGATAGACTCGATATATACAGATTTTTCTAGTGCCTTTGATCTTGTTGACCACAAAATACTCATCAATAAGCTCCAGAACCAGTATGGCATCAGTAATGCAATATTGAACTGGTTTAGATCATATCTAGAAAATCGCGAGCAGGTTGTTGTCCTTGCCGGATATGAATCCAACAAATACATTGCTTCTTCTGGTGTACCACAAGGATCCCATCTTGGACCAATTTTGTTTCTATTATTTATAAATGATATTGTGGACTGTATTCATCATTGCCACTGTCTCCTCTATGCTGATGATATGAAAATCTCACGGCAAGTTGAGTCCTCGACGGATATTCAATTGATTCAGGCCGATCTGGACCGTATCCATGAATGGTGCTGTACTAATAGAATGATGCTTAACGCTTCTAAATGCCAACATATTCGATTCACAAAGAAAAGAAAGGTACTAGAATCCAGTTACTACATAAATACAACTAAGATTGCTGTAGTTGACCAACTTCGTGACCTGGGTGTGATTCTTGACTCAAAATTAAGTTTTATACCACATTACAACAACATCACACAAAGAGCTGCTAAAATGTTAGGTTTCATCAAACGCAACACGAAGGACTTTAAACACACAACCTCCAAAATTGTGCTTTTTAATGCCTTAGTTCGCAGCGTACTCGAGTTTGGAAGTGTCATATGGAATCCTCATTACATGATTCATTCTGATCGTATTGAGTCAATACAACGATCTTTCACACGTCAACTTGCTTTTCTTGCTACTGGATTCAGTGCAAGGTGCTCATATAATGAAAGACTGCAGTTCTTCCATATGTCTAACTTACGGTTGCGCCGACGCATGATGGACTTGCTATGCTTACAAAGTATCGTAGGTGGTTCCTTTAAGGCTGACGGATTACTTGATCGCGTTAAAATAAATGTACCTAAACTTAATGCTCGGAGAAAATACTGCTCCTTTTTCAATGTCCCTCAATATAGAACTAATTTAGGCATGAATGCTCCAATACCTAGACTAATGTCAACATACAATCGATGGTGTAATCTCTACAATTTGGACATCTTTCACGACCATCCCAGCCATTTTAAAGCTAAGATCATAAATGAAGGCAAGATTGAAAATATCAAAGTTAAAATAGGTCAATGTGTGGGTCGACATAATACACAGAATATATTATATTAATTTAATTTGAATTATATAGAATTATATTATATATATTTAATTAGAGTATAGAATTATACAATATCTTGTAACGTAAATGTTTTATGTGAATGTTGTGCACGTCTATAATTGATGCAAACACTAGCCCATGTCTTTTTAATCAATGTCTTTTTTAAATGTGTGTGTGTTTACATTGTTGATGTGCCTTAATAATAATAAATAAAAAAATAAATAATACCCAACATTCACATCGACTCGTTGTAACTTGTTACGGACAGCGCGAACGGTGCACCATGCTTGAAAGTACATAGTAAAGATACAAATTATAGAAAAAGTATCCAGTTTCGCAGTTATAATATGTCGAAATATATTCGGTATATAATGTAGGTCAGTACTCAGCTTAAAGATTCGTACTCAAGGCAGCTCCTGTTGGTTTAATGCTCTAAGGTCACAATAATCGGAGTTCACATTCTATTCTGCATTTGTTAATGGCTTTTCGCACGATGTATGATGTTCTAAATATTTATCTAAACAATGCGTTATATAGGAAAAGCAATTGTTTTTGTACCTAATTTATTATATTATACATAATTTTCTTGTTAGTATTGTTTTCGATTGTTAAAAATACCAATAGATTTCAAAACATAGAAATGTTTTACGGATAAGTAAACATTGAGCCAAGATGCTACACATTAGTGTGTGACATTTAATAACGTAAACAGTTGTTTACTTCTTCTGAACATAGGATTCCAATGAAATAAATTCTTTCTCGATTGTTAATAACAATGATTGATAATACGAAGCAAAAACAAACAAACAAACAAAAAGAATAGTTTTCCGTGTGTACTCGTATATAAAAGAAGATTCCTTTGTGTTACAAGGATTTCAGTTTTTTATTTAACAACACACAATCTAGAAAAATAACAATCAAGGGGCAATGTAATAACCACGAATATTTATTTAGATATATGACATGTTGTGAACTTGTATCACAATTTAAAATTCAATCTTAAAATTAGTAAAAACACGTTCACTTCCCTTGCCTACTACCTATATACATACATATCTAACCTCTTTTTTCTTTTCATGAATAACGATTCCGGGTAATTACGCATGCTATTGAAAAACTCAACTGTCTTTCAATAGGAGTTAGATTTATTTTTATTGGAAGTGCGTGCTTATTCGGCGATTACATGCGGCGTTTATCATTATTAATGCCTTTAAAATTAGAAGCATCTAACGCTCCTTTGTGGATATAATAAATAATTCATTAATTTTCTAACTCAATTACTGGTGCAGTTGACACTTCATAGAGAAGTGTCAAGTTTAAATAAATTGGTGTTATAATCCGGCAGATGACTCATCTTTCCATGACGAAATCTTAAAAGTTTGGTCACAAAGACTCCTCTTAAATTGGATAAATAATATTGATATTGCTGCGTAATAAGTATTAGTTATTCGGTTAACAACGATGACAAACAATAGAGTATGGAAACCTATGAGATAAATTGACATGAATACTTTGGTTGCATAAAATGATCAGACTTGTTTTTTATTGCTCGTGCAAACGGAACTCTCACCGGTGTGAGAGCAATTTATCTGGACGAAGTCACGGCCCTTGAAGTTCTCCGTAAAGTCTTGTTTCAAACGCGTACAATAAAATAACCCGCATAAGTGCGTAGGTTAACTAAGATTAATTTCTCACGACCATGTCGAAACACGATAGCAATCGCGAAATAAGATGCGAAACTTTTTATTGGCCACGTTTTTGTCTCGAGTCTCGCTCGAGAACAATGTAAAAAGATTTAGCCGTGAATATTGCATAACGATAGTAACGGAAAAATTTACAATAGGTACTTACTTGTCGTGGTGTACCGTGCAAAGTAATTACGTCCTCATACATGTGGATGCTGTTGAATAAATCATTTTTGACGTTTATGTGTGACGGTGAGATTCAGAGTTGAGACTTAAATATTTTTTACACACTGACTGCCCTCTTCGCTTAGTAAACGAATGGCATGACTGCTGAGTATGTGTGTCGCATTCGATTCCCAGGTCCGGCCAAAATTGCTCTGTGGGCTTTAATAAATATTGTCACAAAAGCAGCCCTTTCACAAAAGTTGGTAGTTGATACACCCGTGCATATAAGCACGTAGATGTCTCTCTGCAGTCTATGAGTGAGGGAATAGAGAGTGCACCTGTGTCTGTGCTTGTGCACTTTAATAAATCCTGCGTAGCTGGCTGATCTCGTTAGAGAGAACAGCCTCCGTGGCCGACAATAAATCTGGACGCCATCATTATCATATTATCTTATCAGATATATTATTATCTTTCCCTTCTTTCTAAACCTGTTTTTTATAATTGGTTGAATTAGTCAGATCTAAAGCCGAAAGTACTAAATACTTAACAAATTTCGAAGAAAGGATGAATCAACATGATGGCCATGTTATGTCCAAATAGAGATTGTGGTTAAAGATAACATAGCTCTTGTTATTCCTCTGTGATCGAATAATTAAGACATTACTAAACAACAAAACGCAGAACTAATCTAAGCTTTGTTAAAAAAAAAAAACCTAAACAGACATCGTACAAGACTTCCATTCTGTATGCACATACTTTACATGGTTCAGCGAAATCAAAGTGATCGTATATTGGATAGAAGTTGAATTTACACTGCTAAATTACAGCGGAAAGCATTTCTAAGTAGTTCTAGGAAGCAACAAATTACTGACGCCAGTAAGCAAGGGGCAGATAGTATTTCCACTCCTATAAACAGTGGTATTAAAATTCTTCAACTGGCCGTCTCAAATTGTGCAAGGATGGGGTTTTTGTGGGACTGTGCAGTCTAAATGAGAACGCGTGGGAGAATGTGAGAGAGATTCGTGATAGGTATTTGTTTTTCCTATATGGTATTATTTTATTTAAATATCGGGTGTTTGAGATATTCCTTACACATGACATACAAAAGAAATAGTTATCAAAAATATTATTTATCGAGTACCTAATATTATTTATTGAGTACGGACGCCAGCACATCAAGCTACTACAATCAAATTTCCCTAATAGGATTACAACTTTATCACTGAAGCGTAAGATATGGTTCAAAGTTTATTGGAAAAATATTACAGTTTCGGGTAGCTTGATGAGCTGGCGCCTGTACATAGTACTAGATCCTAGATCAGTCTGTCAGAAGTCTGATAAGAAGCATACCTGTCATGCAAACATGACAACAAAATTCACAGATGCGTCAAATCTCATAGCCGTTTGAGTCGCAACCTATTAAGACAAACTCTGCAACACAGCATTTAAACTATCGATATTAGCTTAACAATCTTTGCCGGCAAACGCAATCGCACTTAAGACTGTCGTAATAAGCGCGTAGCTCTTTCAAAACTGTATTATTTCCAGTTTCTGTGCTGTCTCCCTTCAATGACTACAACACTATTTGTTAGTCCAAGCACGGGGTCATTCCGATACAATTGATTCATCGAGACGTAGTAAATGTCCTCTCGATTGTTCACCTATCATTTTAGCTGAATACTAACTAAACTGTTTTTGTGTGATGTGCTTGGTTTTCTATGTGTGTGTTTCCGGTTGGTTTCATTACTTTTAAATTATGAAGTGTGTTTTTATAGTGGGCTTATAAGAAGTGCTGAGAAGTTTGAACTTTTATCGAACCAGATGATTTTTATATAAAATGGTCTCTTTTGGACAGGTAATAAGGTAAATGAAAATACAATTTCTTTTTAGAATAATTATTACTATAATAGTTAACCATTCTGGAACAATATTTATGATATAAGAAACTGTACATACTGTATAGGCACGTATCAGGCTAAACAACCAAGTCAAGGCAAAAAACCAAAATTTATCAATTAGAAAACATTAGGGCTACTATTTAGGAAAAATAGATTTGAAATAATTTACCAAGAACAAATTAAAATAGTCCGGTTAAAGGTACAAAACTTTCTAAGAAACTCTACTTATAAGAACTCAAGAACGGCAGTTATTTATTAAAATAAGAGGAAATACTGCTCTTCTATTGAAATAAAATTACTTACTAACATAAAACTACTTCCAGGAATGAAATTTTGCAATATAACACGTTGCTACTGGTAAAATATCAGAAACGAAGCATAGTATTCTAGGTTTTTCATAGCCATCATAACAAGACGCCTTATGTTGTCAATTAAGTTTTTAAGTACAAAGAATCCTCTTGGAATTTTCCACTTTAGTTTAGGTACAATATCGGCTGATTTCAGACTTTTCCAAGTATTCATATAAAGCTTTTACTTCGAAGTAAGTTAATTGCATCCAAAACAAATAAGTTCGACATTACAACACCATGTTTCGAAGCTATGTATGTATAAGGATTTCCCATATGCCTTAGTAATTTTTGGACTAATTAAGCAAAATTATGAAATTGATAGCTTCACTTCATCAAAATAGTGCTTGATTGTTTACGGATTTTGGCACTCCGGTTATTCTGAAATGCGATTTTCATTCATAAAACACGACTAGAATGTATTATAATCGCATACGCCCTAAGATTAAAATAACTGCTTCTAGTTTTCTGCGCTTACGCTTGTGTGTTATTTTATTATGACCCAAAGGAAATTGAATGCTCATATGAAAAGAGTAATTTGCAAATGAATAGATGGGCCGCGTAACTTACTCGTTTTATTTGCAAGTTGCTAGTTGCGCACGCGCCGGCCTACATAATGTGGCGATGTTCAGTAACACAGTATGGTTTTACATAAAAACCGGTCAAGACCACGTTGGCAGTAAAATTATAGCGGACTATGACTTATGACTCATAGAATATCGCTTCTTGAACGTCTTTACATTTTTCATAAGCATATTATTTTATAGCCTAACTATCAGTGAAAAGTTTTCCGATGTTAAAATAGAGCTAGACAGTAAGAGTATTAATGTTTTGTTATAATAATACTACATGGAATATTGATCTAATTTTTTTTATTCAAATTTTCTTTGTAATGTATATTTTTAACGCAGGATGCTTGAATGATAGTGTTTACATTGACTTAGTGATGTCGTCATCGGTGTTGCCTTTACGTCAGCCTATTAAGCCGAAAATAGCTCTAAGGTTTTCAACATAAGTATAATGTAGAACATACCATGAAGTATTTTTACCATCTCTGTTACAGAGTGACATAGATCTATCCATAGATGAGGAAAAGTTGCAAGGCTTTTTAGCTATGGATTATTAAGAATATTTTGGGTATACCCAACTGTTTAGATTTGAATATAGAGACGATGGATTTTAACATTGGCTTAAAGTTGATATTACTATATATAGACACACGATAATTCGCTATAATGTGTGCTAATACTAAAATCTATGTATATAATTTCAATATGGTGTATTGACCGACCATATTAGTCAGAAAACCATTTCGCTGTTTTAATACATGTATTGATACATTAGGGAGAAATGAATTTTCTCTGTGTTTGTTTCAAGTAAATTTATTCTTCGACCTCCTTCGGTTAATATCTATTTATTAGCTCTTCACAGTAAATAAATTCATTTTTCAGCTTATCCATTCATTAATATCATTTCAAACATTTCCTGCAAATTATCCAATATTAATTAACTCGATCGAGGACCCTAAAATAAAAGCCCTCACTCAGATTAAGTAATTAAATTGCATGAGACATGGCGTCATAAAACTACATTCTTAAATTCCTATTATAAATGAGCGGAAATCAAAAACCTTGCATTAATAAAAACATTACCGTTCTCCTTGCTTATCACCTATCACGTGCGAATCGAAATAATAAACTCGAAATTAATTGGAAAATGTTTGTTATACATTTTCAATAGCGGAAAAAACAACTGATTATGTGAATATGTAGGTATAAAGAGACGCGAAATGACTGACCGATTCTCTGTCATCTATTGGCGGTCAGTGGATGATTACACAAACGTGAGATCGTTTATATACAATTTAATGTCAGTAGGATTGGCGCACCTCTCTAGAGTTCTTGCAAGCCATTATCAAATTATTATAGTTCTAGTAAACTGTAACGAGAACACGCTTCATAATGTGTTTATAATGACAATTCATGATACTAAGAAAAAGCTTCATAGCCAATAGACATTGATAGCCGAGTTCTTGTCTCCACAGGTTAAAATGGACATTCGGCATAACTAGTACAGTGGCCTTGAAAGCAGAAGAAATTCAATTATGTCGTAAACATTGAAATCTATAATAGAATAATTGATTAATGAATCTTAACAATTGAACAGCTCAAATCTCAAAACTGCAATCGAATCTTTTTTTAACGTAATTCGACTACGCGACGTTGCTTATACAAATAAATCGATTTATCTGAAACAGAACCAAGTCTAGATTAGACAATCTAGTTTTGTAGCTTGTCACTAAATTAATCAAGTACTTTAGTACATTCTAACAGGTACTTGCATTTGGTTGAAAATATTAAATGTTAATAATGTTGCTTAACAAACAAGAACAAGTATTATGATATCCTGTTGGCTGGCTGACGCAGATATTGTAATACAGGGCACTTGTAACATGAATAAAAGAATATGCATTCGACATGCATAACACGGAGTCCATTATGCTGCGCTTAGTCATAGATTTGTGAGTCTAGAACTTTACTTTCTAAAGCTCAATGATGACTATGTTGGGGTCTACCAGTGTTTTATATGAAGCGAATGCCAATCTAACCTCTTAAACCCAGCTACTTGAGCAAACCAATTCTCCTTGGTAAGACTGGTTTTCAGAATGTTACCCGTGTAAACCAGACAATACCATAGGCGATTCACGTAGACAATCTTGTGTCCCTTGCTTTGCAATAAATTCTTTCCAATACAATTTACAAGACAAATGACAATCAGACCTGCAGAAAAAGTAAACACAATGAAAAAAAAAAACAACAGTCGTTACAATTCCTCAGTTCAGGGTCAAATGATGCTGACCTTAAATGAAACCGTACGTTACCTTACTACGTTAATGAGATTTTAACTGGAGTGTAAGTTAGCGCTGTTTATTGGGTCACTCAGTCTCGATTGCCATGATTGATGTGAGGCTAATGACTGGATGGTCAATGAATGCGAGATCTTGTTTAAGTAGCCATTGAAGGGTAGGATCGTGTTAATGTGTTAATATTGAGCGATAGTATTTACTTAGCCTCTTTATATATGTAGGTATATATACATATGTAGGTCGATTTGAAGAGGTGCTTGCCAATAGCAGGTATTGTTAAGATTTGTTTGAAAATGGAAAGATTTTGCTCTTGCATTGGGACATTGTAGCACATTAAAGTAGATTTATCAATATTTAGAAATCAAGTGTCAAATTGTATTTATTTATTTGGAGTCTACACTTGTCCTCTCTTACATTTCACAACGCATCAAAAGTATTTGAAGAGTTATATAAGGCATCTTTCCTCACATCGTCTACGACCTCTCGAACTTTAAATTGGTACTATAGTATTTTAAGTCTTATTCATAGAAGAGTTAGATACATTTTCAATTAACTTGGGTTCACTTTTAAAAATGTCACGAGGAATTGTGCGATGTATTAAGTTTGTGAGCCAAACTTCGTGCATTACAATTTACTCCCACATTAGTGACATAGGCTAACATATTCGTTTTTAACCAGACCAATTTGTATCAGTTGTTGAATCTTTTGTCACACGTTTTTATTATTCTACGTGTGTCACTTAATTTTTTGGCCGAATATTTGTGGAATCGTTACGTTTTTGTTTTTAGTAGGAAGTACATTCGCTGTCCGAAGGTCATGTGTTTGGTTAACTTGCGTAATTGGAAATAACTGATTCTGCATGCATATAATCACGCTTCTGATTAGTACGTTATTGAAATACCGTACATTAATTAGTATGATTAAGTGTGAACGACAGAACGTTTTAATTAGTACTCGCGCTATTTCTCCGAAAGGTTAAGCTGACGAGTAGCAACGAAAATTATTTTTTAATATAAAGTATTCCTATGAAATTATGGGTGTAGCTTCCCTATAATTTGCCACAGGGAAGCCTAATAACTCTTTGCCCTCACTCTCAGCTTGCGACTAACTAAGCATTCAGTCATAATTAGTGCTTCATTAAGTTGTACTGCATTTATCACGGGTCCCTTGCATGAGAAGCAGGTGATAGTGTGAGTGACATTTTCACTAATGGTTCATGTGTGAGAGAAAGTATTAAAATAGAAAGTTCAAGAACAAAGTAAAAACAAAGAAATGTTGTAAAATACAGTTCAGTTTTTTAGTAATTAAATGTAACTAGCTGATCCCCGCAACAGGATAAAAATTAGCCTATGTCCTTTCTCAGACTCTAGACTATATTATGTGTACCAAATTTTATTTGAATCGGTTCAGTTTTAGCGTGAAAGCGTGACAAATAGACAGACAGAGTTGCTTTCGCATTTATTATATTAGTAAGGATTCGTACTATGTAATTTGGTTATAGAAGATACATTACCATTTTTATAAACACGTACGATAGTTTTTTGTTTATGCTGTATCCTTATTTGAAATTCGAGAGTCGTATCTATTTATTTCTTACAATTCCACGGTAAATGTTGGACTGATTTACGCGGCATTTAGATAAATTGAAAACTTAGGATATATGAGACAGTTTTTATTCTTATACGTCAAGGATGCAAGTTGCTACACCATACCATCATCACTACCATCAGCAGGCTTAGCATGGCGATTCTATATCTATTCTTCTATAGCTCTTTCTGACAATGTCAACATGTCTTCTGCTGCCCGAGCATAGCGCGACCTGTCAACTCGCATATATGTAATTACTTGTGGACTTATGTCAATCGAAGAAAAAAAAATCTTCAAAAAAATTAAAAAGAAATCGTACGTCAATCTGTCAATTTTCTGTCATTATGTCCATTCTCCGGTAGACAAAACTTGTTTCTACAGTTGTCATGCTAAGCCTGCAGAATGTGGGGTTACTCAGTTCTATTTTTTCTTTCTCATAAAATGTAAACTTGACCCACCTGTAACCATAAGTTTGTTTTACAAAGTCTATTATTAACAGTGAGTACGTTCGTTTCTAAAGTCCCAGAGGTTCACGCCTTAACCTCACGATTCACAGAAAGGTGCAACAAGCGCTGGCTAGAGAAAAGGTTACCAGTTAATGGTGTAATATTAAATTGTAACTATTGATTAGTCATGCTACGTAATAATAAACGGACTGAACAGCCCGCTGATTGGTGTGAAGTATGAATTTTTTAATGTTTCTTTTTAGTTTATTGAACTTTTTTGTCAGTTAACTTTGGGAGTATTGTTTTTATGAGATTTTTATAGGTGGCCTATCTAGTTGGTCTTTCAAGGGATGTTATAAAAAATACTTAATATAGTAACTTAAACAAAATTTTTTGGAGATTAGGGATCACCTTTATATGTTTCTTAAAAATTAAGTTGTTCTTAAATACTTAAATGCGGTAAAAACGTCAGCAGGTCAACCTTCTCGAATCTGTTAAATTTTACCAATTACCAATCGAATATTCTTTGTATTATGGATTATACCCTTCCCGTATTGTGATAAGGCTGTAAATCTATTAAATAAATTTGTCAGATTGAAGTAGGTTGATGTGCTGGCGTCTGTACATGTTAGAAAACTAACTCAACTAATGGTCGAGCTACTTGTTATGAATCGTGACTACCTAGTAAAGAATAATAAAAACCATGACAGTTTGTTCCAAATAAAACAAACACGAAATTTAAATTATTAAGAAAATAATCAGTTCGTGAACGGAGAGCATTGCGGTTAGGCTCATTGTGTAACTCAACATCAATGGAAATAAATTTAATTTTGTTTCCGAACAACTTGTTACTGTTTTGCTTATCAACGGCTTCTTGCTTATATCGACTTTCTGCGCCTGGAATTTTTTCTGCAGGGTATTTGCCGCTGCGAGGAATTACCGTTAAGAGTTACCTTGGTCCTGGTACACAGGAACCTCCAGGTGCACCCATATAGCGGGAGCGGTCATGTGTCGATTTCTCACTAAAAAAGGATTCCTATTTCTTCCACCTCCCCATCCTATTCGGTTCAATCGTATACATGTGAAAGCGTCAAAACTAAAATTTTTTTTTTTTTTTTTATTAAAAACATAAATCACATAAATAAGTAACTGGCTCAGATGTTGAGGTAAACAATTGGTCTTAATAATAATAACGATAACAATTGGAAAAACTAAATTAATCTAGGCTAATACGTACAGGCTATAATAAAACAGTTCTAATTTTAAATATAGGGACCACCCGAACTAGGTTTATTTAAACCTGTTTCAGGCTATCAAGGCTCAGAATACTTGGTAACATTTTTACCTACTAACTGTACTTTTGCAAATTATAGTATAACTACCACAATTAGATTGCTGGCTTAAATGTTTTGCTACCACAGGTTTATTGTCATACTTTATTTATTGAAGCACTAAGATGTCTGGTTATGTTAATAATGTCCGTCTAGTCTATTCCCACAGACGGCCCGCGGTTATATTGCTTAAGCTTGCAGGTCGAGCGAAAGGAGTACCCAATAATTTCTGAACCGGGTATTAGAATACTAGGTAAATGTATGTTTGGTTTAATGCATGATCTAGACATACGAGGGCGTTTTTCAAGCCTTTTACGAAATATAAATACATAAATTGCCATCTAAAGTGGCAATGCGGCCAGCCTTTTGGGCAAGGTCCCCACTAACAGCGATGCGGATGAATTTATTGGTGTGTTTTTTGTTTAGTTATTAAGTTTTTACATACATGCAAATCATTCAAAATGTAACGACGTCATATTATAGCATTCACCGCGTATAGAGGTCCATTCAAACACGCGCGTAGAATTGTCAGAAAATATCACATAAGTACATATAATGCACGTTAGTTTAAGAACCCAGGAGCAGAAGGGTTTCCTATATCAACAGACAGACCACCAATCTGTCGCCAACTAAACTGATTACGTCAATTACCTCTTAGTAATTGACTGTTAAGGAACCGTTCATTGTTAGCAGCGGTCATCGTTCCAAGAAATATGTGAACGCACGAACTAAGATTGTTTACAGTTAAGTTAAAGTATTCTGACGATAGGGATCACGCACGGTAGTCGTCAGATTCGCGTCAGATACAGAACCCAGTGTCAAATACCTTAAAGTCAGCGGCGTTATGACAGTCAAGGAAAAATGTGAAATTCTTTTCTTAGTGTTTGCCTTTCGGCTTGATATTAGAATGTGTATTTGATGCTATGACTGTACTTAACCAATCTTGGCGTATCGAGACCTGATGCATCTATTTTCTTAAAACAGTAAGTCATTATGTGATTCTTCCGGGCTTTGGTGTGACTACGACTATATAAGCTGTGTGTTATAAAAAAGTTTTATAGGTCGATCTATGCTAATCTGATGGAATACAATTAGAAGCGTAAGTGACAATGTTCCCACGGCAGTGTTAAAGTCATGCAATGCAAATATCGTGCAAGCATGCAGTAACGCTCGCGTTTTATGAATAGCTTGTCTAGTAATTCTACCGGGTTCATATTTGATTGTTTTTAGTGCATAAATTACTGAAACTAGGCCGCTTCGTTTGTCCACTTTGAGAGAGGCGCAATCTTGACGCTCTTGTAGTTACAATAGTCGTAAATGGTGCACTTATTTGCTGCATATTTTGCATATAAAAGGAATGTATGCGTTTATTTTCTTTTGAACTGGATTCGTTATCTAATCAAGATAAGGGGTACTTTTTATAAGATTATGGACGAAAGAAAATGAGCCAAAAGTAATTCGGAATTAGTTCGTTAACGTAATAGTAAGTAATTATCGATTACGCGCGGTCGCTTCGCCTTGGTCTGATGACACAGTGGCCAGTCGACTTGATCGTCTCAGGTGCGTCATGCGTTAGGGGTGACTCTCGCTAAAAAATAACAGTTTTTTTTAATGAACCTCAATAATGATGAAGTAGGTATATGCCAGACTTTGTTGTCAATTATTTTCAAGGCGCCAGGATTTATTAGTGAAATTAAGAAATGTTAATTTTCGTTTATAGAAGCACCACGCTCGCAGTCTCAAATTGCTCTTTCCACTGAAAAGATAAAAGAAATATATGTCAAGTCCCATAATTTCAGTTCCAATCACAACTGCATAGATTTTTGTCATTAGTAAAATTTTATATTACGCTTACCGAAACCTCAAAGTTAAACAGTAAAGTACCTACATAAAGTGACATCCTTAAGCAATGATATTCACCGTCGCGAACCGGGCGAACAACTTTCGCGAGTCGTCGGCGCGTCCCAATAATGTCGTGGATTCGTGAACTCTTACGTCATTCACATCTGCCTGTGTATTAATATTAGTTCACAAACAATATCGTATGAACTCTTTTAGCTTTCAAATTTTAAAGTGAAAATAAGAGTGTATGTGTATGAGTATCGTTAAGCGGTCCGGTTTCAACGTTGTTCTCTATTCGAAATTTAAATTCAAATATTTTTTGCGTCTTTAGTTAATACATAGTCATGTGTCTTGTCATTTGTATTTCTTAGATAAGTAAAGTAGTAAGTTTGATGAAGAATACAATTTTGAATGAAATTATGAATAATTTTTTCATCGATTTTGACTCAGTGTTAGCTTACTTTGTACAGCAGAAGCTACTGGAGTAAGTACCGTCTTTACTGCTAGCTTTAAACCGTCTTCCAGAACAAATTTAATTGACTAAATCTAGTACTAATGTCGGTACTTTTAAAACCACGTTTAATAATAAGGTGGGTTTCTGTTGTAGCCGAACTGTAAATTTTTGTTAACATTGATCTAATACTCCATATTTTGTAGATGTCTGAAATAAAACGCGAATCCATCTGATTTGCTTTAAACTTTATGGTTTTGGCTGAAGGCGATAAAACAAATCGTACATATTCACATGGCAATAAAGTACACGTGCACGGTTACACAAAGCACTCGTATTTAATCATACCGCGTTACATAATATTTATTATGTCTAAATAAACATGGTGAATGAATTATCGAATATGGAAGACGATGTGATCGTTAACTTTTTTCATACTTAGGGCCAGTTTCACCGGTTAGGGATAAGTTCCATATAGTTTATCTGGTAGTTTCATACAAATTTTGTTCCACTCTTGAATTTATCTGGTAGGTAGTGGCTATCCGCAACCTGGCCCTTAATTTAATGGGGTAGTTTACAACTAGTAAAGTTACTTTGTATGCAAATCGTATGACAATAAGAACTATGACGTCTCATTTTTTTCACATCAAGCCTTATACCTATTTTACTTAAATAATAAATAAGAATACAAATAGATTTTCCTTCAGAACTATAAATGAAAGTGGCATTATTCAAAGATTTTTTAGTAAATCAATATCATAAAAGATTTTATTTTTTACCTAGTCAACTACCCAATTGCATAGTTAGTTAGTTCTTAACTGTTTGTGTAATTATTCAATGGATTCAATTGTAAAGAAATAAATGCAAACTAGTCTAGTACTCTAGAATATTCTTTTTTCGAAATTATCGTGATAAAACTTATTCACTATGGTTTGTTTGAATACATTTTGATAATCAAAAACCGTCGTGAAGTGGACACGGACCAACTCGGAACTATACACCCATATAAATTAACATCGTGGGAGTTATTACAAAAATTGTTTCCTATTTAATTGAAACACGGAGATTTTCCTTGAATAAACACTATCTTGATTAGAAGGTAAGGTTAAAAAGCATCCGAATAAACAGTCTATTTTTTTGCTGTTAAAATGTGGATTGAATCTGAACCTTCAAAGGAACCTTGAGGGAATGCATTTACATTTTTTAGTTTTATGGAGCTACTGAATAGCGTACAACCTAATCAGAAATAGTTCGTTTACGACCTAACTTTATGATGTTTACTTGCAAAATTTCTATTGCCATTCAGCGATAAAGTTTTATAATTTTATGTGCGAGCTCAACGCTTTTGAAACGATTTATATCTAAACTAATATTACAAAGCTGAAGAGTTTGTATATTTGCTGTTAATCTCAAGAACTACTAGACCATCATCTACTGAGCCTTTTCCCAACTATGTTGGGGTCGGCTTCCAGTCTGGAAGGAGCGACTGCCTATCTGACCTCCTCAACCCAGTTATCCGGGAAACCCAATATCCTTTGGTTAGACTGGCATCAGACTTACTGGCTTCTGACTACCCGTAACGACTGCCAAGGTTGTTCAAGGACAGGTGGGACTTATAGTTTAACGTGCCATCCGTAACACAGTCATTGGTGTCCAAGATATACTTAAAAAGTACATACATACAAACTTCGAAAAGTTGCATTGGTACTTGCCTGACCTGGAATCGAACCCACGCCCTCATACTTGAGGATTTTTTTCAAGAACTACTAGATCGATTTGAAAAATTCTTTCAGAGTTAGTTAACCCATTTATCGCGTTTTATCCAGGGCGTCTAGTACTTATTTCCTACGGGACGCACGTGGGTGAAATCACTGGCGAAATCTTATGTAATACATAAGTACTCAATACTGGTTTTGGTTATTTCATCATCACCATTGTACTGACCCCGGATTTTCAAAAATCATTTTATTTATTATTTGATGGCATAAAAACTAGACACAGCAATGACCGCATCGGTCGATCAATCAAGGTTACACTACATATATAAATTTTAACCATAAGCGTTTTGTTGATTGCTGTTATCCTAATCCTAATACTATTATAAAGGCGAAAGTTTGTAAGTATGGATGTATGGATGTATGGATGTTTGTTACTCTTTCACGTAAAAACTACTGAATGGATTTGAATGAAACTTTACCACAATATAGCTTATACATCAGAATAACATATAGGCTACTTTTTATCCGGGTATGGAAAGTACTTCCCTCAGAAAGCGGGTGAAACCGCTGGCGGAAGCTAGTAATATTTAAAGTCGTATATTATTCAAAGTCTTTCTGAGCGTAGGAAGGAATAAAGTTATACCTTCGAATTCATAAGACTTACTCTAGGGGAAGTGTGAACCTTGAATGTCTTTCTAAGCTAAGATGATGTCTACCGGGGCTGAGGGTTGTCCGCAAGAGTTACCGCGATCCTGGCGTGCAAAAGCCTCCAGAAGGAACATAGTGGGCTTTAGTAAGTAACAGTCTGACGCTCCCTGCAGCAGCACCCACAGTGGGAAGGGTCATTTGATGATATCTCACGGAAAAAAGGCGAGAAGATTAAAAAAAAGCGTTTAGATTCTGAAATAGAAAATGTTCGTGTTTTTATTGAATACAGAACCATTTAAAATTATATTCTTCTACAAACCTAAGTAGATATTTAAAGAAGTTGTTTGTACAGCTTGCTTTTGTTCGAACATAGCAAATAGTACTCGTGTTAGCAGCTATGTGTTCATAAATACCTAAGTGATTATCATAAGTAATTACATGCTATGGAATTATAATATTTAATAACTTTAACAGATTCCTTTACAATTAAATATATATGTATATTTATATTACTTTCGCTTACATTTTATTATGTAATTAGCTCCTCGCTTTTTGTTTTTCATTCTTATTTAATTTTACAAGTATGTATAACTTTATTCACGCGTTCTTTTTGATATTTATTGATTAAATTATAAAAATATTAATGTTCTACAGGCAATATGTAAGTAAGACATAAATATATGTATAATTGTATTTACCTTTTACCTCATGAGCTGAAAACTGGTAGGAAAATCCGCATAATGTTTTTTGAGTTTAACGTGAATAGACGGACAGTCAGCTTGCCACGGTTTCATCGCGGGTGTTTTGCAGGGAAATTAGTTCTAGTACCCGGATAAAGTATAGCCTATGTCACCCGGGGATAGTGTGGCTTACTAAAAGTGAAAGATTTTGATATCGGTTTTTAAGTTTCGGAGAATGAAACCTCTTTAGAATATTAGTGTAATAATAAATAATTATGTTGCGATGGTTGCTGAGTTAAACAGAGTAATACCTAATACATATATCGTGCTGTATTTTTATTTGAAAAAGTTAAAATGAAAATGTATGTGATAGATTTGAGACTAAAAGTCTGTCGTACCATAATTAATGACACAGCCAGAGAAATAATATAAGTAACCATTTCATACTCATTTACTAATATTTTTCCTGAAAAAGCATTACTATTGTATTAGACCTCAATCACCTTCAAATTATTATGCATGGTTGTGTCTAAACAATATCGTATATCGATATTACAGCTCTTTTTAATTACAATGTATTACGTAAGTATTACCAGGTGTTTTACCTTTCTTATTAAATGGATTAGTCTTTTTATTATTCTTTTAATTAAGTAATAACCATTGCTAACTTACCTAATTGACCATTCATTAAGTATAAGAATATGATTTCGATAGGTTTGCAGCTTTTGGGAATTTACCATCTTAGACCTCTCGTAGGATAATGGCCCCTAAAAATAGAGCGAAAGGTATTTCTTAAATTGGACCTCTGAATACCGTGTTCTATACATATACAATTTATTGAATAATAACTTTCTAGTACACACTACGTATCTGATTCTCAAAGCTAACATTGATCAATTTACTAACGCATTTCAGCACAGGCTGCTCTTTCAATTCAAGTAACAAATCACGGAAGTATATATGGGTCAGATTGAAAGTGACACATTCGGATTTACTAGAAATATTAGATTTGACAGGCGGTGTTCCAGGCAACCTTGCCCCAGGGCCGGCGACAATCGGCATCTCGTTATAGCCGCGCGCCATGCGTGGGCGCGCGATCTTTCTCTGCTCACGCGGTTTGCTCAAAACACTCCACGAATGCGCGCTCGCGGATCGGTTTTCACCGCCCTTTTTTGTTTTCTGTTTTTCTATCACTATGTGCTTGTGCTAATGTGATTCTGTGACCGTTTTAAGTGCAGTGATGAAGTTCTTTCAGTTCTGTCTAGTGTTACTCTTTAGGTTAGTCTGAACTATTTGTAAACCTTATCGTGATTTTATCGAACATTTTGTTACGCTATAAGTTGCGTCGGTAAACTATATTAGAAAGTGTTTATGCGATTCTTATTTGTTTAAGTATAATTGCAATGTTTATCAACTGACATATTATTATGTCAAAACGTCGCGTTAGCTCTCGTGATCAAATAATAACAAACAAGACAAACGTTATGCAGTCGGTGGGAAATATCTGTGTTTCAAAGAAAGTGGTTATCTGTTACACCAATATTTGCGTTTTTTATCATTTTGTACTCGTTTGAGATGGAATCAAGTAGGTTGTATGACAAAGATGTATGTAACTACATACTTAGAATTTGTAAATGTGGAAACAGCGGAAAAGCGTACTTACGCACATTTCCTATATAAAAATACGGTTAAAGACTTATTTTACGACTTATTAATAAAAAGTGATCTATCTAATTTATGCATATAACCATTTTAATAATATTACGAAGTTGTTGTGACGTGCATGTCAAACCCGTTACCGACCTTGCGGACTAGCCGGCACCGGACCGGTATTATTACATTACTTAACACTAGGGCTATTTGATATTTGTACTAGTTTGCCATTTTCTTCGTAGTGCATATAGCATTACTAATCTAGCATTACGCGTCCAGGAAGAAATAATTCCTGCACCAGGATATATAGAACCCTAATGTTATTCTGATCTATAAGCTACCGAATCCGTTCAGCTGTCAAAGCGTGATTGAAGAAAAATCCGATAACAATATATCTATCCTAACATTTGAATCGATGAACTTTCGAAGTAGAATACACTTGGCCTTAAATATGAGCAGAATTTACTAGAGTGCAATGGCTGCAATGGTGCAGACAGCAGCCTTTATTATTATTTCAAGATCCAGGATGTCATGCTTGGTTTGTCTATGGTAGTTTCATTACAGCTTTTTAGGGCAATGGCGAAATTTATTGTAGTAAGTAAAGCACTTTTCTTCCTGGTTACTCAAATGAGTTGTTACCAGTTTTCTTCTCTGCACTTTTGTTATTTTTTTTTAATTACTTATAAGAGTAAACTGTAGTTTGAGTAATTATTTTTAATTACGTTTAAATCATTTACACTTTGAAGGAAATTCAATTTTAATAAATAATTAACAAGTCAAATGCATTTGTGACCTTGATTTTTTAAGGTCAGTATGCGTAGGAATGTGATCAATTTACTTACAATTTCATTAAGTAGGTATTCAGAGCAAGGTCTTTTAAAAATATTAAAACTTCCAAAATTTTTGCGTGATAATATTATTTATATGACGAGATATTACCTTTACATTAACTATGAATAAATTAAGCCGTTTAAATGCAAAATAATTAGCGCAATTAAATTACACATTAATTAAATTATGCTACACCGCGCATTAAGAGATCACATGACATGATAATAAAATACAAAATGGTGTCCATATTTAATTTTTCTTCGCAATATTTCGACTAATTAACAATCCATTTATATCGAGACTGTTGTATATTTACCACAGTGTTTACATTTCCTTGCATATTTTATTTCGCGAAGCACTTAAGTAACTCAAAGGAGTGTAGCAATTAGGAGGAACTTTCCAGCACTGTCAGTGGTATAACTTGGTGTTTGATTTTGAAATGTTTTTCCCTCTAATGACCGATTCAGTTCCCGAGCCTCTCTTTAATGGCGGTTGATGGCCCGACTTATTGACATTTCACTAAAATGTATAGTGAGTACTGGCAACCAGTATTTGCTGTAGCTATTAGATGTTCCATTTTTAAAATGCTGTTACGTCATATTTAGCTTGCATGTTAAAGCTTTAATATGGTGCCGAGAAATAAAAAACATATCTCTTAAAACAAGCAAAAAATATGTAGTTTAATTCTAAAAGTTGACATCCGTAAGAATAACTACTTACACGTTTTTTTTTTATATAAACCGGCCATAAACAATAACCTTAAATAAATATAAAATTAATTTGTTCGTGAATAAATAATTATATTTATAAGTATACAATGAAGCTCCAAAATCATTTATTTGCAGTTGGAAACATTCTCTTATTTTGATTTTGTTCGTTCTATATAAATAAACACGTAAGAGATTCGAGTAGGACTTACGTACATGTACCTATATTCTATTGTTCATAGTATTTTTAAAAACTTTATCATCTCAAAGAAATTGTGACTAATACTATACAGCTTTGTTCTTTAATTGATGGCATGTTAAACGACAACAGGTGTAAATGTTTTAAGATTCATTGTTAATGAGATTTCTTGGAATAAATGAGATTAGCTGATTGGGAAGCTAATTTTAATCTTGTGGTTAAATAATAAATCGTACGTACGTAAAAATACATCGTACTTACATGATGTTTTCTTTGTTTTCAGAAATTTGGGGTCAGCTCTACATTTTTTCTGTAGGTGAGTAAAGTCTGTTTTAACTCAGATTTTTAGCTGTTTTTTTTTGCAGTCCTAACAAGGACAAAAATTATATGCAGTTGTTTATTAGTTCTGACTTTTGTTTTAGTAAAAAGGTTTTATATCAACGATCGTATCGTAATAAATTAAGATATCCAATAATAAATACAATGATATGGAACCGGATATTTTAACAATTACAAATCAATACTCATTTTTGAATCCTGTGTGTCCAGGGGTTCGATTCCTGCACGGGACAACCAAAATTATTCCCTGTATTGATGCAAAACGCACCAACAACACAGGACGACATTCTATAGTAGACGTTTGGAAGTAAACTTTTTTTTTGTTTATAAAAAGATTGTAGTATCATAATATGAAGTTCTTAAATTATTCAATCATCTGTCTAGTCTATTCTATCGTCTGCATAGCCAAGAAAGTTCGATAGTAATAAATTGATCGTAAGTGATACAGTTAGGGGCCGTGCCGTGAGACTGGCTGATTGTTCCACCAGGGAGAGGTATCGGCCTCCTTTGCAAACTGTCACATTCACATGATCATCTCACTTATTGGTAAGGTCTAGATTATGCTTAAGAGCATTTCGATTTTACAGAAATAGTTTTTTTTTCTTGTATATAATCAATGAAAATTCTCAAATATTTCTAGATAATAATATGTGTAAAGATCTATATACCTACTGATTTACAATTATGCTTAATTAGGTACACTGATATACAACTTTTACCGTTTGATCTTAAAAATTAATTAAATTAGATGACTCAGTGCCCAGTGTTTTAAGGGCTTAGAGATTTTCTAGTGCCCGAATTCCATATTCAAATGTGTTCCAAGAATAAATCAGCCAATAATATGTAAATTTTTTATCGGCCGGAGACAATTCCATACGCATCTTATTTTAGCGATCAATAAGCTCATTACAGCTGTTATTTTAGCCGTTAAACAGCTTACGTCTTTCCCAAACTGGAGCCACGTGATGGTAATAAATTATGCTAAAATAGTTTTAGTGGTACAAACACACAGCGAACATTCAGACGTGTGAATTATCCGTTGAGGGATGTTTATGGATTTACCGATTCCGTGTTTAAAGGACGGGCCTATGGGAAAATCGGCAATGATTTTCGGTTTGCGTCAGTTAGGAACGAACGTGGGAGAAGATAGGAGAGATCGCTTACATTCGCCCACGGTGTTGGGTTTCAGGAATAGGTAACATATGCTGTAAGAGCTCATTAAAGAGATTTGCGGATCTACTTAGTATATGACATGGCATTTTAAAGGGAATACGTTATATCTGACATTTAAAAACATAGTTCGAACGAGACTTTAGTGTGAATAGAACCATCTTTTCATTTATGTTTTTGCCTTAGTGAGGTTCTGCATTTTAGTCTCCAAACTACCAACAACAAACGCCACACAAAACTATTATACGATAAATAGTAACACAAGAACAAACGACAATAAAGCAGAACAAATGCCAATATACAAAATCATTCAAATGTAGCGCAATTTAATAACAGCAGATGGGATGTTATTGTGAAATCCCAGTAATACATCTCTGGCCAGCGACATCGCTACATAAAACAGCCACAAATTGCCCACATATTATGGAAAGTCAACAATTACACGTATGAGTGCGCTATGAAACTACGACTTTCCATGGCTGTATTCAAATGAACGGGTTTTGAGTGCTGTCACAATGCAGCAGCCATCTTTGATGCTTTGAAAGCAAATAATGGATTCAACGCTTAATGCTATGGAAACAAAGTTCTATAAAAGGTTTGATATACACATTGTGATGATTTTCATATAAATCATGCAAGCATAATGAATAGGTAATTGGTGAATTCCTGAGTCGTCATGATCTAGTGGTGAAAGCACCAGCCTCTCAAGTATGAGACTGCAGGTTCGATTCTAAGTGCCAATGCAACTTTTTTAAGTTATAATGTACTTTCTAATTATATCTTGGATACCAATGACTGATTAAAGTTGAAGGAAAACTTCTTGAGGAAACCTGGACTATACAGTCTGAAATCACCAACCCGCATTTTATAAAGCGTGATCAATTTAACTAACACTCAATCCTTTTTCGTGTGGGAGAAGGCCTGTGCCTTGCAGTGGGACGATAAAAAGGGCCGACTATGATGATGATTCATTTAAATACGACATTCTTTTGCCTGAAAGTTTAAAAGGTTTAAAATCTTTACCTAAATTGCTAAATCAGCTATTAATATAATCATTGTTTTGAAATTCATTTCGAAAATATACCTCTAATAAATTCAACAAAGTTTCAAAGCGTTAGTGTCAACATTGCTTAATGAAATGTTCAAAGCATTATTCATTGACATTATATACGTTTCTGTGATAACTTCATATGAATACTCAATATTTATGATATTGCATTCTAAACAAGATGCACTCTGTCATATTGATAAACTACATACGATAAACATACGCAGATATTGAATCTGCATAATGTCATGATTTAACTTTGTACTCATGCTAATTTAACGATTTTACCAAACATCTTTCGACTTTATGGTACTTTTGTCTGAGTGTTGCCAGACGTAAAATATGTACCTATTTGATCTTTAGAATATAAATAGCAATGCAATATTTGCGTAAGTTCTTTAAACTAAAAAAGCGTTATCGCATATTTCACAACCGCGTAAAATAATATTTTTCATATATCATAAAACGCTTTTATTTGCCTTCATGTTATGTAGCGAGTACATATTCTAGGCTGTCTAACATTCCTTTGTATTCACTTTCTGTCTCGTTAGTAGAGAATACAGGAACATGACGATAGGAAAGTTTTTTTGTTGCCGTATTGTTTTAATTAGACATTATTTATCAGGGTGTTGTTCAATTATTTTTTATTATTATACAAAAAACAACAAAATTTGGTTTTAAATATAATGGTATTTTTAAATAATTTTTAAATTATTTAAATTTATCTTCTTTACCAATTAATTGTCTGTGTAAAATTGTTGCGTATGTATGTGAATTATTTATATTCAAATTAAGGACACATGGACAACTATAGCCTTCAATTATGATAAGCCTGGCTAATTACATTTCTAGTTCAGGTGAATGGCTCAAAAAAGTATTAAATTAGAAACCGACCTCTATGATAGCATTCACCTTAACATTGTTTACATGTTATTGCTTATGTTTAATACTTATACCTACCGTTTGAATAGTTGCTATGGTTGCAGCAGTGTTGCAACAGCTTTCACGTTATAGTTTTTCAAGAATATTTTCGTTTGAACAGATATTTTGTTCGCATTTGTTATAATATTTTCATAGGATCGTTTTCATTTTATTGTCTAAGGAATCGGTACCCATGTGGGTGATATAAAAAGATGAAGATTATGACATATGTATATTAACGTCAACATATATTTAAATCTTTACTATATTAAATAATGAAGGTTCAAATGAAGACATGGTTGGCTGAAACATTTGGTACAGACGCCAGCATATCTAGCCGAAACTGTAAAATTTTCCCAATCAACTTTGAACCAAATGCTTCAGCGAAAGAGTTAATTATCTATAAAGGAAATTTGACATTATTGTAATAGCTTGATATGCGTCTGTACAAGATTTGTGTAACTTGCTACTGGCTTCATAAATTATCAGATCATAATTATTACAAAAATGTAGTAGGTACTTTTTACACCTAAAGCTAAGCTACTTTGCCTGAACAACTCGTTCGATATTACCTAAGTTAATTCAATGAAGCGTATACTATCTGATGTAACAATGAACGTACAAAACGAGGATGTAACGCGCATGCACACGTTCCGCTTCCTTAGATGCGCAAGAGTAGCGCACGTGTGAACATTATTACATGTTATTCCATGTTTAAATAACTCAAAAGAGAGGTAATATGCTTTCATCAGACTTTAATTTGTCGAATTTTCTTCGGCTGTGTGCGTGAAATATTATATTTTTATTTATTAGTTTGGCGAATCGAAATACATTTTTTACGTTCATACGTTTTTGATAGGTGTGAAGATTCTTCATTACGGTAGGGTAGGTATAATGTTTTCATAACAAAGAATGCTTTAAAACCAAGCTCTTACGTTTAAATAGTTCTTCACATATGTATTATTAATTTTATTGACCTATCTCTTAGGCAATTACGAGTGCATATTCTTAGAAAGCAGAATGACAATGCCTGAAAAATCTAGTAAAGATCATTTATTTTAACAAAGTTATAAAAAGTACACAGTAACTGACTTGTCTCGTAAATCTTTGGACTAGTATTTTATCGTAACTAATCAAAATTATATTACCGTATTATTTCTTTCCCGTGGACCGTACGAACTGATATCAATGTGGCTCGTAAAATATTGCAGTATTACTTTCTGCTTCACAGGAATCTCCAAATATGTTGTATTAGTAAAACATTTCGATTTTAGAAAAAAATATCTTGAAAATATTGACATAAAATAATATTATTAAATATGATATTAATCATCTTAATATGATGGCATCCAGGCTGATTGTCGGCTACGGCGGCCGTTCTCTTTTATGGAGATCAGCCAGGATGGAGATTGCACAGGACATATTATAGTGCACAAGCATTCGCGCAGATACAGGTGCACACTCTATTCCCTCACTCTCATAGTCCGATGGGACGGCAATCCGACACGATCGGAGAGAGTTCAGGCGCAGGACCGACATTTACGTGCTCACCGATGCACGGGTGGATCAATCACCAACTTCCAGACTCCAGGCTGCTTTATGAAAGTTTTTCAAAACCCACAAAGCGATTTCGGGACCCCGTGCACAGCAGTCGCGCCTTGCGACCACGACCAACGAGGCAGTCAAATCATTTTAATATTAAGCTTTCATTGAGTCTATTTTTGCCTATTTGGTATAAGGATTTAAAGAACTATTCTATTAAACTCACACGACAGGACGTTGTGTTGATATAGGTAGAAAAATCCATATGGAATCTATATAGATTCGCAGTGAATGTCAAGTCAAATACTGTCCACAAAATACTGATTTATTCAGCTGTGCTTTAATTAAACTGGAAGTCGAAACCGATACACTTGGAAAAGGCATATTTTCGCTGGAAATGCGCCTGAAAACCTATACAGTGGGAATTATGTTGAAAATATTATTATCGTGTCTTTCTCCCGGTTTTTTAATTGGATTAAGGAATAATTTAGTGATTTAGGATTTAAACTATTTATTTAGTGTGTTCACATTTTATCTATTATCCGACATCGCACAATTAAGTTTAGGGGAATATACCCTGCCAAATTGTGTACTAACATAATGTATGATATTCAGAAGAGACAATCATATCCGAAGATAAATTAAAAACTTTGTAGCACTGTCGCACTGTTACATAGTAAGCGCTTCAGAAGCTGAATATTTCAAGGTACATAGAGTATTTTTGCGACTATTCCAAGGTCTATACAAAATGTCTAAAGCTATTCGTAAGAACTTATTAATATTATCCAACACAGGATATTTTTGTGTTAAAATAGGTCAAATTCAATAAGTAGATCTTCTTTCATCCCTGATAACTCTTTTAACGCTTACCATCCAATGTGGTCGCGACTCTATTTAGCGCTTAATCACTTACAAGATGATAAATAAGTGCGATCTCGTGTTTATATTTAGTTGAGTTTATTCGCAGCACCGACCGCGTTATTTGTATCCAAACAATAAATCGATATCATATTATTCTTGGCTCTAGAAATGCGAACAATTATTTTTTGTTTGTAGTTGAGAATCAGGCGTGTAACGTGTTTAAAAATGTTTAATCAGTTTGGCTAATTAACTCGACCAAATGTTTAAATAAACTTTTATCTACCTATCTTATAACTTCTTGCAAATTATGTGCAAAACAATAACATTTTATATAAAAAAAAACATGTTTAAAAAGAAATCCAAAATTTAATTTGTTTTGAACACGTGTCGAACGTCTGTTTACCTTTTTTATAATAACATCAATACAGTTTATGAGACCCATATTACAAAATAAAAAAGATTAGAGGTTATAGAAATCCAGAATATGTAATATAATGTTCGCATCATAAAACGGATAAATTGAACCCATTTCAGAAATCATATTAGGCAGATTGTTTTAAGATAATTGAACACCTATTCTGGCTTGGTGCAAAAGGTTGTCGACTTGTGGAAAGCGACTCGGCAGTCATTGTGCCGGTAGTCGTTACGGCCAATGGCTTAACAGCTGAGAGCCTTGACTACTTCACCAATCTAGGAAATCTTAGTACAATAAGGAAGAAATTTAAAAAACAGGAAGCCTTCAATATGTGACTATGCCCTCAAAAGAGTATTTCATACAAAGTTTCATATAAATATTTAATTTCGTTCTTGAAGGATGATCTAGATACTTCAAGGATCCTTACAATGCATACAATGAAGTTTAAAAATTCAAAATACAAATAAAAGAAACTTATACTGGCTTTATAAAACTAAGACACATTCATATGCAGCTGCACCCTCAGCGGAACAAGTAATCTGATGATATTGCGCGGAAAAAAAGACACATTGATATTAAAATATTTTTTCATAATATTTTTATTACGGATGGAGGGACTTAATAGGACCTAATCTGTATCCACACAAACCTTTGGTTGCCATTTTACAGACCTCTACACTGTAGTAGCCTTTTTAGTAAATACACAACATATAGAAGTAAAAATACGCCAACCGTGTCCCTATTATGACATAGTGTTTGACCTTCTACACGTGAATAGAAGGGGCGACTGGTGAATGAAAAATATCACGCACGAGCAACCGTAGTTATTGATATTTTTATTTGACATAGAAACCTACGTTATTATACCACTTTATGAATTAAAGATTTATTTAGATCAACATGTTACATGAGAACGCTCGTTAGTTGATAGAAAAAAAAAGATTTGAAAAGTATAAGGCATGTAAATAATCGTAGAGATAGTGTAACACTAAATGATGATCTTATTATATGAACTGTGAGACAACCACAAAAATAGTTTATGCCTCATAATATCTGCTCAATCTAATCCAAGATCAACATAATTATAACAACAATTCACCAACCAAATAGCAAACAATATGATATTAAATTATAACATATTTATCTACTCACGTCTTCGGGAATTGCCCGTCAACTGACACCTGTGGCGTTGCGTGCCAATATCAGGTCACACGCTTACCGAACATTGTCAGTTAAGATCTCAGCGTCTATCGAGCCGGTAATTTGTTGAGACAGTTCTATTGTCGCTTCTCTTGTTTTGATAGACGTATATAGTAATTTGTCATAAATGTTTCTAGATATCCGCCTTATGCCATTAGAAATAAGGTTGAATTACGCTGTGTATCGATGGATGTTCATATCGTTTTGATTCAGTAACGTATTACGTGTTGCGGGTCTTTGATCAGAGTAAATGTCGGGTCTGTCATTATTTGGGCTTTGATACGATTAGTAAAATAATGTCAATTGTAATTAAGAATTATATTCAGACTTACCATGTTGAGGAGCCGTGGCTCAGTAACATCTGATCAAGTCGATAAGGTTAAGTAACGCTTGGAACAGTGAAAAAACAAAAGAAAAATGGTAAAGCATTTACAAATGCTTATTTTATAAAAACATTGCTTGAGTAATAGTGGTGTTTCTGATTTTCGATAGGCTTATGGAGACCGCGAAACGTAAATAAAATGATTATTACACAAATTAGGGCACTATAATGCGTAAATAAATATATTTGAGAAAACCACTTTTACATTTTCAGAATAGTTTCAAAATATTAAGTAACGGAATTCAACTATGTGTCACTTTAATTATACCAGATATTATTATGTTAAACTGTATTTCAAAACACCCTTCACGAGCCCAGATAAAAAAGTAGTGAAAGCCTTCCACGATCGATGGGCTATGGCTATCTAACACTCAAACAGTTTTTCAAATCGTACCAATAGGTCCTGAGATTAAGCAAACAAACAAACTTCATCTATAAAATATAAGGATATAACCAAGTGATTTTTAGCCCATGACCGCTTTGATACCCTAAAACATCCGTTCTTATCTGAATGAGGAGTCGTAATCTATTCACATTCAAAAACATCTGTTTTGTCAATTTTTCTTCACGTTTGTTATTGTAGTTGAACTATTCCGTCAACACGCGAATACTTTTACTGTTTATAAATGTAACTCTAGGTCAAGAGCTCCACGATAACGCGATTTGGCTTTACGCCATACCGCGACTCATAGTTTGTATGACTATCTCTTTCATTTATCTGTAATTTTGGTAGACGGAAAGGGATGGCATAAGTTTTCTAAACTTGTGGCTCATTAACAGGCGTCATTCAAAGTTATTTTGTAATACAAGAGATTTGAACGTGTTGACTAGTTGGTAGCGAGGGATGTTAGACGAAGCGCGGGTTTATGCATAACATTATTGCAATTGTGGGCCCCACGCAAGCTACAGGCGTCTGACATGACTCCCAGAGGGCTGTACGGAGGAATTGGATTACATGCTGCACTGAAATTATGTATTTTATAGACTCTAGATTCAGAAAAGTTTGAAGAATGCACACAACCGTACCTATCTCTAAGTTTATAGCTGTACCCCAAAACTTAAAAAACTGCCATTCAAGGCTCTAAGTAATCATTCAACGGTTCAGGACGATCAAATTGCGATTGAATTATATTTAACTTGCCGATCACTCTCACCTCGGCAGATGTATAAGGCCTTACTTATATGCTACTAATTATAATCTAATACACAGTGACAAGTTTATTAACCGTAAAGCAAGGAAGGGGTCAAATGTCTGGTGGGTACGTAGACACAAATACCGGTCGCGGTACTCTTGGTCAATATTGTGACACATAACCCTCTTATTATAAAACTTTTAAAAAGTACCGATGCTTTAAACGTACCAGTTAAGTTGGTAAACTCAAAACTCAAACTCAAAATCATTTATGCAAACTTGGCTGCAAAACAGCACTTTTTGAACGTCAAAATTTACAAAAGACAGCCCCCAAAACGCCCACCCTTCACCACTTCCTATGTGTTTTTGCTGGGAAGAAGAAGTGGCGCAACAAACTCCCCAACACATGTCTGTCTGTAGGTTTGAAGAACCTTTAAACATTATGGTACTTTTTAAGACAACGTTTTATAATAAGGCGGTTTTTACGTGTAGTGGTTGACCAATGCAAAGGTTGGCGCCCTATGTTTTCGGCCAAAATTTTGCGTCAAAAAAACAGTTTATTTTCAAAGGCCAAAATAACTTTAGTTATAACATTTCTTCAACAGTCACGCCAATCTATATTAAATAGACATAGTACGTAATGGTACCTCCCAGATAACAGTGCGATTAGAATACTATTGTTCTACGACTTCAAACTAGCAAATCACATTTTTGAGTCATTTACCGATTTCTCCCTGAATTCAACTGCGCTTGTAAACGGCCTAATGAAATAAACGCCTTGACTTTGACAAAGAGTTAAGAAAATTGTTTTATCTAGACTTTTAATTGTGGTCGTAGTGATCATTTCATAAAGACTAGCCATTCATTTAAATATGTTAAACTAAAAGGCTTATTTAATAAACTTCTGACTATAATATTTTTTTTTAATATACTCGTAGGTAGTATGTACATTTCAATAACAACAATCAATACCAATATCACAAACTTTTTACCAAAAAAAAAAAAATCACCAATAAATTGATATTTTTCAGTTTACTACCCTTGACATATTTTACAGAATGGGCCTTCGGAAAATAGTTGCATTGATAACAGAAATATACATATTGTACTAAATGTCACGCAAGCATACTGTTAACACCCACACGATAGAGAAAATGCCGATGCAGGAAAAATGTTTTTAAATTAATATATAAAATGGTGAGTAGGTAATATGTTACCTTATTGAAAGAAAGACACAGTCCATTTTTCATTTCTGTAAGTAGGCAGTAAAAAAAGTATTTTTGCATGATATTTCCAAGCGCCTGGTTGACACTTCCCGTGACCCGAAGGATGGTTTTTATTTCGCACAACGATTAAGCATTGCCATCCAGCGTGGCAATGCTGCCAGCCTTTTGGGTACACTACCGGGTGGCAACGATGAGGATGAGTTTTTTGACGCTATTTATTAGTTTTATATTATTATCTTAGTTGTAAGTTTTTTATAAGCGTGTATATATTTAATAATAATTAATGTAAATACATTCTATTAATTAATCTAAAGGCAAAATAAATAATGACGGTTAAATAAGAGTTTTGATTCGACCGAGTGATCGTCAGTGCTTGTCATCATCATAACGTTAGAGGCAGGTTTACATGTCGGTCGATTAATTTTATAATATAATACATATTTTATTTTGTTACACTGAATAACCGATTAAGTTTCGTTGGTACTGTTACAAATAGCAATCCAATCAAAAGATTTAAATTGGCCTTTGGGATGCATTTTGAAATTACCATTTTATTTACCTCTATACAATTTTTTGTTGACATACCATGACTTAAGAATGTCATGGATCCAAATTCATTTCGTGGGATTAAATAAAGCTACCGTTAGCCACAGACCATAGCTGAAGTACAAATTCAAAACAGGTATGTTTTTCTGACCTAATGTAAACTAGTTCCAACATTAGCATCTGAAAATTGAATGCACACGCACGTCCCCATGTGTCTAGGTTGAATGTGGACTATTATAAAGTATAATGAAAGTTCATTTCTTACAAATCTTATGTAGTTTCCCTCTATATCTCTCTATGATGTTTCTGGTTGCGCCTGAGCATCGTCATCTGTGAATAGGTACACATAATAATAATTGCGAAATTAAATACGCGATTCCTTCAATGATGAATTGAGCGTTTTGTATTGAGTAAATCCTTTGACCCTTTGATTCTTTTTGCCATCTCAATATACAATTTCTCCTTTATAAGCGTTTAATCGTGTGTATGGATACACGTGTTTTTGCGAATAAATATTTCTATCTGTCTATATACTGTCTTTTGTAAAAATTGACCTTCAAAAAGTGCTGATTTTCAGCCTACTTTGAATAAATGACTTTTTATCTTTAGCTTTTTATTTTATCTTTATCTATTTATATCTATACCTAATCAATTACTATCAAAAAATAGTATAGGTACCTACTACTTATTGAAAATTCATGTTTTTGTAGAAATAGTTCAGCCAATCTTACGAAAAGGTATTTGGCTCATTTATAGCTGGGTTGGTCAGAGTGACCTATATCGTAGTAAATGCAACCTTGCCATATACAGTTTTATTATGTACCTCGAAATGGAGCTGCTATAAGTTTAATGTTCCGTTTATGGTGACTCTTATCAGCATTTATTTATCACTATTTTGTGATAAGCTTACATATTTTTTCTAAATATAGTACCTTTGTATAAAGTTTGTACATATGTATATCTACTGTAAAATTTACTTATAACTAAATCTACTAGTATATTTTTAACTTTAATTTGGCAACAAATTTTATCTTTACATTATCTTCCTAAAATATTTATATACACGTATCCAACACAATAGGTAATTGTATAAGCGTGAAATTTGCTATTCGCTGTTTGTAAGAAAAAATCTTTTATCGTCAAAAATTAAGGATATTCGTCTCGGACATGTTTCTTAACAAAAGGAATGAATAGGATAAGAGAATGGTTATTTGGTACAGTCTGTGGATATTGTTATACGCACAAAGTGTACAGTAATGAATGCAGTCGGTAATAAAACCGTGGCTAATACCGCTTCAGATCGTCCGGGCACGACTCTTTTATCATTGCTCTAGGAATAGTCATTTTTCGCCTGTACCTATTTTAAGTTTTAACACAGCTTAAACTTAAATATTTGTTAAAAAGAACGTGCTTAAATACCACAAATTGATGCCTATTTCTTTTTTCATTTAGTCAACATATAATTTACATTTTAAAGTATAATTTATAAAATAAATTGAAAAATATAAAAAATGGGTGACCATTGACCAATCCAGAGCACAGATTAGTCTAGAGGCTACCAGTACCACAAATTAATTGTAATTAGGAAATTGTAATAATTATTTTGATAATTTAATTACTTATTTACAATGCTACCTTGTAATAGTTAACAAACAGTAATAGATATAATTATTATAAATATTAAAGGAATCTAATTAACCTGGTTCTACTAATGGCGATTCTTAGTTCTGAATTCTCAATTTACCGACAAGAATAGTAAACAACGGACAAGTACCAGAGCACGTATGACCTAATGGCTAATACTTTCGCTGTTCTTCTAAGTTACAGTAAATAAATAACAAGTACAATGTACGTATATGTATCAATTCCATCCTACGGCCATAAAAATTCTGCCGGGGCTGCGGGTTGTTCATACGAGTTACCGTGGCCTTGACCACAAAGACCTCCAGAAGGAACATAGTGTATTTAGTCAGTAAGAGTCTGACACTTCTCTGAACACTGGATCCTTCCAGCTGACCGCAGCGGGCGAGTTCAGTTGATGATTTCCCACGAAAGAAAAAATACCGTGAAATTATTTGTTGTTAATATAATTAAATAGTTTCGCATTTCGATCGCTATCAAGAAAGGATGGAAATAAACTATTGCATTAAAAGAAACTCTACGTTCAGTTATATTCAGCTGAACAAAGGTTTTTATTGTATGTCATCCTACCTTAATTAGTAATTTATACCTGGTTAACAGCTTCGTATTAGAGCACTTGGTCACAACACTTGGACAACAGCGTCATTATCTATAAGGTATCTTTTTTTTCGTGGGAGATCATCAAATGACCCCTCCCGCTGAGGGTGCAGCTGGAGGGAGTGTCAGACTCTTACTGATTAAAACCCACTATGTTCCTTCTGGAGGTCCCTGTGTGCCAGGATCACGGTAAGTCTTGCGAGCAACCCGCAGCCCAGGCAGACGTACGGACGATGAGCTATTTAACATAATCCCTAACATAAGGTATCTAACATAATGTTTTGACTTCAATGTCCTTCAAATGATTATTGTAAACATTTCTGACTGACTGTTGTTCGTAAATCGAGTACAACCGACTTCCCAGTACAGACCCGCCTTGTCATTCCCTATTTGTGATGTCATACGACGTTAAATGAGTTCTTCCTTTTTTTATTAATACTAAGGAATTGCTTCCGCGCTACTAGCTGGTCTTAGATTTAATTAGTCTGTAGAAGGAACGCTCGAAATTAGTATGTCGAATTGTGTTTTACTACCCATAATAATTCGTGAAGCATGATTGCTTACCGATAAGTAAGTACGTATTTTTTCCGCCTTCAGCCGCTATGGTATTTATTTCACACTATAGGTTTACTTGTATTGAAATACATATCAACTCGGGAGAATTGAATATGGGTCAGCTAACAAACTACACTATGAATGACTACGTTTATAAAAATTAAAAGTCTTAAATTAATACAGATATTTAAAGTAGATTTTACTATGCTTATATATCATTAATTGTTTCGAAGATTAGCCTACATTTATTGCTCTACATTTCCAGGTATAACCCAAGGTTATTCAGGCCATTCAACCAAAATTTAAGAACGTACGTCGTGACATTGATAAAGATCGTTTCACATGTGCGCATCCGTGAAACTAGTGTACATTAGAATGCGTGGCACGGCCGCTGGTGACTACCCGGCTTATTAACCGTCTGACATACTTGTGGAGTATAAACATCTGAATGTAATTGCGATGCAACTCACGGAATGATGCTAGTCTATCATTATAGTAGACTAGGAGCTGGTAGTACTAATTGGGAGTTATGAATGGAGCGCTCTACGTTGCTACCAAATTTTGACAGCCCGTTGTATTAAAATACATGACGTGTTGTATGTAATCTGCCTTAGGTTTTCATTGTAACTTAAGGCACATTGAAAAAAGAATTTTGAATAACATTTAATTTGATCAAATGCGGATTTATATGAAAGTGTTTTTAATCTGTTTACAAGTGTAGCACAAAGTCTATTGGTTGTATATTTAACCTTTGTATCTACGTATGTATCGATATCGTAGTTATAAACTTCTTTTGCTAGGTAGTGGGTAGTGCTAAAATTAGATTTATGTATATCGGTGACCCCTTTTGACTCTTTCAATTTGCGATAGTGGGACTGTCTCGTTTGAATGACTTAGACCAGATTTCTAAACATCAATAGATTTTATATGCTTCTATTTGTTCTTATATTTACTAAATTGTATGGCTTTTATTGTATGGTATCAAATGACCTCACTCGCTGAGGGTGCAGCTAGAGGAAATGTCAAACTTTATTGACTAAAACCCACTATGTTCCTTTTGGAGGTCTTTGTGTACCAAGGTCATGGAAACGGTATTACGAACAACCCACAGCCCCGGCAGAAATTGTACGGTCTTAGGAAGAAATTCATGTATATATGTGCATCGTACTTGTTTATATATTTACTGTAAGTCTTACATATGTAGGTGTCAATTACAAAAGGTGCATTAAGAAAAAAAACTCATTTGGTGCTAATCATCGCGAAGTGGCTTAATTAACTCGCGGAACAGCCCCTTAACTACGGTTAGTTAGACAAATTAAAATCTGCCTACACGTGGAATTGTTATTAATCGCCCACGTGAGTTCAAACGAGAGCTGAAAATGTTAAATACCTACTAAAAGAGAAATAGGCCTCTGTACGTTGTTGCTCAATAATATTGTGTTGTTTGTTTTTATATCAGTCATTAATAATAAATGGGTCTACCAGGAATTTATTAATTTAAGCAAAGTTTTGATAATATTTCCAATTAATGTGTTCTATGTAGGATAGATTTTTTCTAATTACATAAATATGGGAAGTGTTAACTTTTTATTTTTCGTCAAACATTCTTAGCCAGGTCGACCATTGTATTTATAAGTCATAAATAAGAGTGAGATATTAACAACAATATGTCTAAGTAAATGGGTGATGTTGTTCCGTGTTACCAATAATCGCAAACCACCATCCCTGTCTGACAACACTAGAATTGTCAGACAGGGATGGTCCTAACTCTAGTTGCATTGAGCAAGTTGGCAGTGGGCACTGTGCCAATACTGGTCTACGTACAAGGACCAAGCAGAGTGATACGATATTTTTTTAATGCGAGCAAGTACAATAGATTGTTAAAAGCGATAACATTTCAATAATAGCATGAAAATAAAGTACTAGGCTGACATAAAAAAAAGATTTATTACATTAGCACTCCTCATTAACTATAAAAATGATTTGCATAAAACACTGTCCAGAGGTCCATTATTAAGAAATTTGACATTGTCAATGAGAGAGATGTCAAAATAATATGAAGGTTTGTGCTCCGCTAACAAATTCGGCTTTGATTTAACAATTACTTTTGTGACGGTGTATACCGGAGTTGGGTGTATTCCATTGTGTAATCGTCCGGCCAATGTCAGCCATTCAATTTGCCCCGTTTGATCTTGTTCCAGTTTAGTTACGCAGAAATCGACACAAATACGTACATGTCGGATTTACGTATAATGAATCAATTATGTTAATGCTTGTTGTGAGATGTTAGTGAGTTGTACAAGCTTCTATTTTAGATGTTTTTGTATTCTGCCGCTGCCATCAAATTAGTCGTGGTGGCCTAGTGGTTAAGGACCAGTCACTCAAATATGAGTGGTTCAATTCCAGGTCAGACAAATAACAATGTAACTTTTAAGTTCATAATATTATGAGTTCTAAGTTAATCTTGGACACCAATGACTGACTTCACCTTTAGGAGGAATGATGATGACCAAAATCGTTAATTACTACAGTTCTCGCTTTTTCTATCAATTTTAAAACTTTTATTGCAATTAGGATCTCATAAAATTTCTATAAAATCCATTGAATATAGTTTGCTCGGTATTAAACAATTTTTCTTCGTAGGAGTTCAGTCCCAGCGTAACAACTTAAGCCATAGGTCGAAAATCAGTTTTCTGTTAAAATATGTAGTTTTGAACAAGTCAAATGATTTGTAGTTATTGAGTCTACACAATCCATTCATAATATTGGCTGTTTGGTAGTCAAATTAAAAGTCAAGCTCAAGACGGTAAAAGAAAAACACGCAAAGAAATTCTGAAAAAAGTTCGCTCGGACTTTTAAAACAGTCGCTCAAAAGTGGGAATGAGGTGACGCTGAAAGAACCTCATTTCCGCCAGCGAGTTTCTCAATACATTTCATTTAAATACTTTTTCTTAGACTAAACGGTGAGAGGTTTTAATTTCGCACGTCGCTATCTCATGCGAGGTGCGGAGACAAGGGAACGCTCTTCGCTTGCCCATTCAGATGCCAACCTGCTTAGGATTTCATTGCGAACCACTACGGTGTTGGATTTTAGAGTTTGCTCAACTTTATTAGTAGTAAATGGCTTCCTTTTCTTGGAGACTTGTTCAGTCTAGACCTTGGTTTTATCGTATAGTCGTATAGTCGATCGTCGAATTTGAGAATGATGAAAATAGTGGCTAAAGTACATTGGGTACAGTGGTACAGTGGAAGCTAATATATTATGTTATATATGTATTATCGCTATCTAAATATATCAAGCGATATGAGCCCTTCACCACTGCCACCTGTAGCATCTTTGCGTTTTGATTACCTACGCGATTGGTTCGAGTGTTCGATTTAATTAAGTCAACAAACCAACAATCGGCGAACTTGTGCAAAGTTTTACATTAAAATGCCGTTGAACACTTTGATTAGTGATAGCAATTAATCGCGCAAGTGTATTGCGTATTAGGTGAGCAAGCGCATTGCACAAGCATTTGTGCACATGATTGCACTTAATGTCTTATTTTATTAATGTGACTTGTTCTTGTAAATTGATTGTGATTAGTTATTTTTGTACCTGCAGCAGTTTTGTTAAATACTTTTCTTACGATATTGCTTCAACACTTCTTCAAGTTATTCTGAACGTCTGTGTGACCTATATCCATTTAATATCCTTATTCTATAACAATTGCCACACAATCCTAGCCTAATTTTAAACGTACATAAACCATGCTAATATTAAACATCGAAATTCCTGAAATGTCAGATATTTACATAATTATCTTGATAGTGAGGTGCCACGAATAAAATATTTGTATTGTCTATCCAAACATGTCTTTATGGAGTAAGCCATGTTGTAATAATACAGCGTTGTATACTGTTGAATTAATCATTATAATGGACGGTTTGGCTCTATACTATTTCTTCTATTGATTTATTCATAGTAATAGGTACATTTGACTGGTTTCCGTGCATCTGGCTTGCCTTGATGCACAAAAAGCGGTAATGTCTAATATCAAGGCCGGTGATAATACTACATTCACCACGTTCGTTATTATAATTGTTAATTACGGAACAAGTATGATTACAGAAACTGGAAGGTATTGATAATTTTGTGAATATTAAGTCGCTGTATGATTTATAAATATGTAAAATGTATAATATAGTATAATGTATTCGTGCATCAGAGAGCACGTAAATGTCGATCCTGTGCCCGATCTCTCACCGGTCGTGTCAGATGTCCACCCCATTGGTGTTTATGAAAGTGAAGAAGTAGAGAGCGCACCTGTGTCTGCACAATTGCTTGTGCATTATAGTATATCCTGTGTAGCAGGATGATCTCCCTAGAGAGAACGGCCGCCGTGGCCAGAGATCGGCTTGGGCACCATTTGAATAATTTTGTAAACAAAAAGTTTTACTAGCTTGACATAGTTTAAGGTTATGATTTTTCAAGAATTCCAATCTATAGCTGTGTAGTAGGACGCTTAATAAAAAATAATGTTGATCGCGCAATTCATTTCGCATCATTTCATTCATTATACAATTAGTATATTTCTCGATAACAAAATTACAAATATTATTGATACTTAAGGTACGATTAATAATTTGAATGTTACTGAAAGTCCTTGCCCACCTAATAAATAATTTTAAGATTTCCCTAACAACTCCACATTCCATATTCCAACTCGTCAAACAACACCAATTTGGTCATTAACACTTTAATTCTTAGAACATAATTTGTCCAATTTCTGAGAACAATTAAGTAGTCAAAGGATTAATTCGACTTCGTTTTTTAATTATACCTGATGACATATAACAAGCGAGTTATTAAAAAGAGAGAAGGAGACAGAATATTTACTAAAAAAAGCATTGTTATAAAGTTTATTTCTTTGCAGCGGTTACAGGTTAAGGTACTCTTAGGGTGACCCCTAACCATCCTTTTCATAGCGAGTATCCCCAGTCTCGGAAAGCATGTTAAACCAAAAACCGACTTTCATTTGCACATAATTATATTCTTCTTGCAGCTCTTGTATAAAATTACGTTAAGAACGAAATTTTGGCACCTAGTCTTTCTTTACTTTGCGACCGTTTTTGAATAAATATATTTACTTTAATGAAATCAACACTAAAAACACGACAACAGCTACCTACTATAAATACACTGGAACTCAACCCTTAACATACTTGGTATAGGCCAATCAGATGATTGTTATAATTACGGAACTTAATGATATTTTTTCATTTCTGTCCAAGCATTGATTGATTACACTGAACAATAAGACTTATATAATTACTATTATAAAATGTTACGTGCACATATTACGGTGATTCTTACTTTTTTATACCTTAGGAATTACCGGCCGATTGTTGAATGAAATAATGAAATCATGTTTATAATTGTTTAAGGATGAAAAAGTCGATGAATCATCGTTACACTACATTATAAATAAATACATTTATTTTTTTGCAACGCATATAGAGTTCCCACAGAATGCATCTTGTTTCTGAGAGAATTTAGAAGCAAATAATAAAATTCGAAGACTCGACCACTATAACTTACATTGCTGACCGAGTAGCTCTGCTAATCCGTAGCTACTAGTGACTGCTTAAGAGCATGGGCGAGGCGTCAGATACCTAATTTAGGAAACCAAGGCTATTTAACGATAACAGCTGTAAAATTAACTAACATATATTTAAATATATTCCCAAGAAATAGTAGATATACTGCATTTTAGATTACCGTTTATTTGACTCATATTTTAACTGTCAATTATTTGCAATGTTTTTGGTTTATACATACCTTATAAATATCGACTGCATAAATGATAGTAGGTAATATCAATTTGCAGTTACGAAATAAAACAGTGATTTGAATGTTATCTCAATGTATGTAATTATGTCGCTAAATAACGATTTAAGTACTTTTAAATGTATATTTCTACACCAGCAATATGCTACTGGATATTTACTATCTAGAAAGATAGCTATTATCATATAATCTAGACGATAATTTTGATATTTTTGGCTATCAATTCCTTTCGAATATAAATTGCTTTTACCTTATTAAGATTTTGGGGGAAAAATATTTTTTACTGATCGCAAAGGTTATATATAAGTTAAAGTGAAAGATTGTTCATAAACCCTTCCCAGTGCGCATAAGCAGCTACGCTAGCTGCGCTTACGATGCTACGTCAATTGCTACGAAGTTATTTTATTCACCGTTTCTGCTACGCACATTATAACTCCTTGAGCATTCATTCTCGTTATTGAATGTTCATAAAGATATTATTAAATTGTAGGTTAGCGACCTGACACTAAAATAGGGTGCAGTAGCAGTGCCTAGCTTAAATATATTGAAAAAGCTACTGCATCAAAAAAACTTGAATACAAAATATTTTATTGAATATAAAAAGCTATTTTCTTGGTTTCTTGATGGCTACTTGCAAAGATTCAAGCTATTTTGCATCGAAAGATTTTTAAAATATAATTCTTGAAAATAAATGTTAATTCAAGGTTTTCGTCGAATTATTGTCTCTACATTACGACATTTATTATAAAATTAATTCCTGTAGTGAATTTCCGAAAATAGGTCGTCTAAACACGAATATGAATATAAAGATAAGTAAACACCTAGGCAGCTGTCTTATCACATAGATATTTTAATGAAATAATTATGACCTAACTACCTATCCGCTTGTACTGTACCTACATTGACAATCACAATCAACGGCGAGGGAGCTAAAAACCACGGACCGTTGTTCTCGCGCAGGAAACAATTTGTCATTTAGTTAGCGGTATTACTCTATCTATGAATACAGAAGAACAACTTCATATAAAAATACCAGATATAGCTTTTCTGTGTTTTTTTAAAGTCGATTTTATTTTTTTGTAAAATCAAATGCCAATAAAAGCTCATGTTGGTATAAAGTACTCATCAAAAAGAATAAAATATGCCCAAACACAAGGTTGTTATTAAATACAGTTGAGAAGTTCCCTAGACTTTCTGTCGTCTCAAGCATTGTCAGTCATCATCGCCAGATCAGCCGTTCGTCAGAATGTCTTCTCTAAACCTATACCGTTTTGTAGTGCCATTGGACATACACCTGAATGTCATTTTACGCCCTGCATGGCTATAATTTTTGAGTGACGACTTAATTTTTTTTAATGTAATAGTTAATAGTAGTATAATAGTTTTCACCGTCAAATCACAAAATGTTGGCAAGGGGACCATCAAGGTACCATACCCTTACATAAAAAAAGTATTCACCAAAATGCATGCACTCAATGTAAAGCGTTGCTCAATTGTTTATATTTGTATTGGTTTATCTATCTTATGTTTTGTGTTATTTATCTACTCTCGTAGCAAATAGCCCTCTTTAATTTTTAGTATGATCATTTAAGCTCATTTAATATTTATATCATACTAAGTTTTCTGCATTTTCCTATACATAGTTGGTGGTCGCGTAAGCGCAGGAATGCTAACTACCGACAGCTGACGGCCGTTATACAGGTTTGCAGCAAATTGCTTTATTAGCTGCATATTGTTAATCAATTTACCTGGATGGCGCTGTCAGATATGTTGATGTACGTTGGTAATTGAATCATAATGAACCTCTTTTATTGAGGGTAAAAACTGGCAGCCTTTGTGAATCCAGCACCTGTCAGTTTTCTGGTTCTCTGGGAATACTATTTTTAATATTACTGTGACCACACTTCATGTTTGGACAGTTGTGGCTTGCCGTGTTTTCATACAAGCAGATAAGACCCATTAATTACTGGCTCAAATTAAGCATGTGCAGTAATAATAATCAATAAGTGTACATATTATTTAGGGATCGTAGAGAGAGCGCATTTATTTATTCATATCCCGGGTAATTATAGGCGATCGTGGAAACTAGGTTACTTTATTCAGTAGCAAGTAATGCTGTATTCCCAATATGCGATTATTTTCAAACTGAATAGTGCTTCACTGGTTTGTATTTTCAGACTGTGTAAGTGTCGAATATAGAGTGCATTGTTCATTAATTCAATGAATGGTCGACCTGTTCTCCATAATTTAATGATTTAATTAAGAGCTGGTAAGCTCGTTAGTAAATAAATATTATGTGTAAGTATTCACATGGTTCAATCTCTTCTTACACGTAATGAAATTAAGTGTGTGCTTAGTACGCCAGCACATCAAGCTATCCAAAACTGTCTAATTTTAGCAATCAAGTTTGAACCATATGCTTCAGCGATAAAGTAGAAAATCTATAAAGGAGATTTGACAGATTGTAGTAACTTGTTTGTTGGCGTTGGTACATGTTTTTTAGAGTTGGATAAGTAAGACTTAAGCCAGTCTGCGAATCATTCCTTTTACATTGGCAGCTAAGTAAATCCTGTTTAGTGGGAACTCCGATAAGTATAATCGCATGATCTTGTTACATAATCCAATTGATATCTACTTAAATTATAAATAGTATTGTTATTGTGACAAAAAAGGTTTATAGATCTTTGTCACGCAAAGTTCATTTATTTGTTAATTTTATTAACTGACATGGGAAAATACAGGAAAAGGTGTAATGTGACATTCATTGTCATGTTTCGTTACCATGTAATAAAAAGAAAAAGGCTTGTGCAAAACTTTATTTCTCCCTCGTTAGATTTTATACATACTTTCAGACACACATTTTTTTTTTAAATCATCCAAGCTAAACAGTTCTTACTTTCCTTCTTATATTTCTTTTACAATCTGCCTAGCCGCACTTACTCACTTACCCTGGTACCTGGTAATCCTTAGCAAGCCAGGTTGTCGGACTATCTTGCTTCAGGCTGCCGATATGTAACGACTGTCAAAGATGTTCAGATGAAAGCCGGGAACCACCAATATTTAATTTGCTTGTAATCATGTTATTTACTTAAACAAAGCAGTGAAATCTGGTAATTCTGTCGTTTTACTAGATTGAGTTTAGTGAAACGACATATGTATCACTTAATACTTTTAGGAAGAAGATGTAAAAAACAAGGGTATACGACATCTACCGGAGTTTCGTGATATCCCCAGGGTTTTCGTGAAATACCTGATATCTTCATTTCCCTGCGACATAATATAGTTTAATGAATGGTATGTTCCTAAACTTAGCTCATAATCCGTATCGTAGTTTTCCACACACATATCCGTAAGTATAATTGTGACATGCACGCCATGAAAAAGTGTCCCATTTCACACCGGAGATTTTCCTCGTTATTGTTTATTCTTGATAAGTACATATGGTGTACATAATACTATGTGATTGTACGGCTAATGGTAAAAGAAATGTGTATTGTATGTGATCAGTACGCGTAACTGGTCATTTTACATTTCTTTTCTATGTAGGGAGCTATTTTTCATCGATATTATGAATAATTGGTTGCTCCCGCTAAAAATATGGCAGTTCGAAATTTAAAAAAAATATATGCTGTTGTTGATGTTATAACTATCAAAATAATTCTAAACACGCAGGCTTGTTTCGTCATCTACGAATAAGTTCCAGTTAGTTAATTTGGTAGATAATTTCATACAAATTCTGTTCCATTCTTGAATTTATTCGGTAGATAGTGGCTTTACGGACATTATGAAACTGGCCCTCAGAATAGTAGCTATGTTTATTGTGGTAACGATCAAAAATGGCCGTTAGACAATGTACATTAGCCACGTTGTCATCTACAACATTATCTTCTTTTGTTTTCTTTATACCACTGATATTCTGGTGCCTGCGGCTTAGTTTGCATATCAGCGATTCGGGCTTCAGAAGTTACATGTAGTATTTAACACTTTGGAGCAATAGTCAAATTTTGTTCAGCCAGTGAATCAATAGTAATTAAATTCTAAAAGCAGATTTTTTTTAATAAAAAAAAACTGTTTGATCTTGATAAATAAACACGTGAAATCTTGATAATTACATTCAGATTGCATTTTATTATAAATCAGTCATCAAAATAGACTTGCCCTTGATTTTAATAATGGATATCACGATTACAGGAATCGAATTATATCAGTGGAAAATCTCTCGTTTTCATATCGTTAATTTAAATGTTTGTGCTCGTAAAACAATCAAACTGCAATTGAATAATTGACATACGATTAGGAACGTCAATTTATATTGAAATACTCGTACATTGAAGATCGTTTATTACATTAACAAATGACCCTCGTATGTCATTTACAATATGAGTTGTAGTTTTGTACTAGTATATTTGAGTTGATAATGTCGGTAAAGACACCGACACATTAACCTACCTCAATCTGTAAAATTTCTTCAATATATTTTCAACCTTATCAAAATACCGAGGGGTTAATATTCCATTTATAAAAATTAACAGATTTGTATAGGTCGTATGCCACTACAATTTGTGTACCACTTCTAGCTTTAAAGTAAGTAATTTAATATAAATGACATCGCAATTATGCGCTGGATCGCCGCAAAGGAATCTCTTATTCGTAAAGCAATTTACTCTGCGTGTTATATTTAGAAAATCTATTTATAAAAACTGTTATCTTATTTACAGTTTAGTGCTAAGTTTAATGTAACATTTGATGCTACAATAAACGAACGGACAGGTGGTCTAATTACTACAAACCGCAATCACACGTTTCAAACGTGTTCCCTTATCGAAACGGCACAAAATAATCATCATAACAGGAAAATGGTAATAGTAATCATTATCGAAATGACAGTACCGGTCTGCAATGGTAACATCCCATCATTTGCGCGGAATCATGGACCTTGCACGCTACCAAGTCTTTGACAGTAAATTGCTATAATAAGTGACAATGTTGCCTAAAGGTTGTCATTCGTAAAAAGTTCATTTTCATGAAATTCGTTACTTGCAAATTGAGATATATTAGATAAGGTATTTGTAAGATGTGTGATTATATTCTACGTGAATGAATTGTGACCGGTTTCTGACACCATTATCGCTGATTTATCTATTTATCTCAATAAGATAAATTATCGATATAGAGGAAATTATGTGACAAAATTATCGTAAAATACATAAATTCATTCAGAACTCAAAACATTAACGCATTAACTCAATACCTATTAGTAGAAAATAAGAGTACCTACGTCACAGGAAAACAACAAAAGGAGCATGTTTTCTTGCAAAGAAAATACCGACAAAATGCGGCCATAAAAAGCAGGGATCTCTAAAACGCAACTGTTGACTAATGGAAACTGCGATCACGATGTTATCAGCCGGCGGTAGTTTGCTATTGTTTATCCGAATGCCTAAGGTGGTCATTGCGTGTTCCAAATGCTTATATGTTTGAATCCACGCTCAGCCTCACATTGTTCGTAACACGAGAATTTCTGTTACTTCTTTTATATTACTCTTATTATCTACATATTCTTGTAAATATTTGATAAAATGTACTAGCTCTTAGTTTTGTTTCAATTATGAATAGCTGTTGTTTTTTAGAGTTTCATGTGTGAATCATTAACCTGGTTACTATGTCGTAGTTCTGAATTTGCATAATTTATGTACGCGCTTAAGAACCACATTGATATAAAATACACTCGGAATGACGAGACATCTACTCTCTTAACACGAGGAGGATCTTGAGCATCACCTAATAAATAAATATTTAGATTATAAAAAGGGTAATCACCTCTCATTGTGTTCTTCAAATATAACATAATCTCCCATACTTTGCGACTAATTTACCCGTCTGTTGTAACCGAGTTATTGAGGACAATGGTCGCCCATAATACGCAGGTGTATGGGCACCCATCCGCGTAATAGTGACGCGGTACCTACCCCGTGCGTCGTAATAATCGCCCGCAGTTGTGCAAATCGTTTCCCATGGGCTTTGCATTAGCTAAGGATGTGCGCGAACTTAGATTATGAGATTTTTTTGTAATAAAATAATACGTTTTTGTAATTTTTGTTATCTACTCGATTGCTACACTGTTTTCCCATCATTAAACATAAAATAAAATTGCAAAGATTTGGTTGGCTTTGATGTATCTCTTCTAATGCACGTGTTATCTGATACAGTTGCGAGTAGGTGCAAGTTAAATGTCAGGAAACTGTCCGTCCGCTTGTGTTTCTGTCAGTAAATCTCTATGATACATTAGCTATTTTGATGGACAACAGTGCCGGTCTATTCTGTTCGATAGACTATCGGGGTTTAAATAGGGATTTAGGAGATTATCGGTATATATTGGTATACTATAAAATAGCAGGGAAGCTTGATAGAAATCCGCTCATGTAAAATAATAGAATATTTCGGCCAAAAATTTACTGTAGACAACATTAATTTAAGTTTTAGTAGGAATTGACAGGTTTTCAATCCATGAAAATGATTTTTAAGCTTGTCTGAATCTTGGCATTGAATCATGTCAATGACGTGGTAGACCTTATCTCACATTTCATAATTGAGTTGGACGTCGATCAATCGTTTAATTAATGCGTTATCTTAAATTACTTTTCTTTGAATCGTAAGTTGAAGTGAGGTTTACTCGACGTGAAAAAAGGGAAAGAATCGTGAATGTGGCGTGTGTTGTTTGGAATACTGTGACTCGTAATAAAAATGCTTTTGATGCATAACTAAACATTGTTATAAGTGAACTTCGTATGTGTTACAAAATTAAACGATCAGGCAGCTTTCTTTGAATAGCAAAATCTGGCGCTATAAAGTGATTTACTTTTGGTATTTTGTCATATGTTGCACGCCTGCCTTGGGATTTCAATGAAGACAATATCTACACTAATACATATTATAAAGCAGAGGAGTTTGTTGGGCTTAAATGCGGAAACTACTGCACCGAAAATTCTTTCAATGTTAGTCAGTTTACTTATGCGTTTACGAAACTTACAACGACTTTAAAACGTTTGCTGGCAAAAGCTAGTCCTTATATTACACATCGTTAGTATTTTGTTTAGTCAATTAATTATCTGATAATAGAATGATAATAATGCTTTATTTCTTTAATAAGGAAAAATAAGCAAATGTGAGCAAAGCCTAACGCTCTCAGGCGCATAGTGACTTGCAACTCGCTGCAAAGATTTTTATATCTCTCCAACGAGGTGTAAAATTGTAATTTGTTTTACGTATTTTTATGACGGCTAATGATTGGCTTCAGATTATATATTTTTTTCTTAAACAGATAAGTGCCGTCGTTATTTAAATAAAATGTTTTTTTGCTGCTTATCAAAAAACTAACAAAGACAATTAAACCAGCAATTTTAGTATTTAAGTAAAAGTTAACATTCGTGCAATCACTCTATATATGATTTCCATACGGCGTGTTATGTTCACTTGATGTCAATACGTTAATTAAGGCTAAAGTTGTAAGCTTATATAAATGAAGCCAGCGCACCTCTATACACAACTTGGATAATTGGAGCCTTTTTGTTTGCAGCAAGTCTCGAGTGAGGGGCTCAACCCTTGACGTACAATCTAACTTGTTTTTTAATTAGCTACGCACTAGTTTTCAGTTTAGTCACCATTATTAAGTCTGTGTAGTGAGGAAGAAATGTTCGTAATTGTTGTTTGTTTATGTAATCAGTTTGGCATGTTTACATAGGAAGCAAGGCAGCAAGACTTCTAAGTGAGATAGAAGATATGTACACTGCTGAATACAGCCTAAATTTGCGACCTCCGTCTAACGCTTATCGGGGACCTGTGTCTAATCGTCTGACCACTTTGGTGGCAGTCTTAATTATGCTGCGTTTACCACTTCATTGCTCAGAAATAAAGTAGTTTGAAAACAAGTAAATGGGAGTTCATATCCCGAAAAAGCAACCATTGTTTTGTTTCAAAGACTTTCTTCAGGTTCTATTTATGAAGTACAAAATAATTAGGTTAATTTAAACTGGTTAATTTATGTAACCATAAAAGTCTTAAAAATAAGTATGGAACGAGCATTCAATTCAATGAAGCTTAGTTTACGAGGAAAGAGTGAGAAAAATATGTTTTGAAGGTTTTCACAAAAACACATTTAGGGATGGGTCGGAGTAGGTAGATTAAAACATCTTAAAGAAAAATAGATTTTGGTTGGGTGGATCGCGTGAGCCCTTTTGCTTTTTAGTATTGATAAATTAGCTCTGTAGGTTCACATACTGTCGATTAAAGCTAGCTCAGTGAAAGTTTTAGTGTTGAATGCTAAATAGCAATAGAAAGCTTCGGTTTGATCAATATTTCGCATACTGTTAGAACAATTCCTTATGGCCAGAAATGTTATGACATTATTAATAACAATTATAATGGAAAACGGATTTTAGAGAGTCCCAGTATATCATAAATAATGCGCCCATTCAAATTAATCATTATGAACTCAATTTCTACGTCATTAAGCTTCGTTCTGCCTACTTATTTTCAATTATAATAATTACGAATCAATTTTTTTGATTTATTTCAAATTCGCTGCAGATTCACAAATTAACTAATCAACAATAAAGATTGTTAAAGTACGAAAATCCTGCGCTCGCACAACAAAACGAATTCAATGTGTTATATTTCAAGCGAGAATAAATTGACCGTGATAATTTTGTTTAAGGCTAAGGGCCTATTTTTTCACAGTAAAATTAAACTTTGAAGAATGTTCGATGTGAGAATGCTATGAAAATTATTGTGTAAGTACATTTCAATGTACATTTGGTTAACATCACATAGATCAAGCTAAGATTTAATCTTATAATATGTATATTCTATGGCTTCTATGCTTAGGTACGCTAAATGGAAATATTCATTAGTTTTGCGGCTTTTGAAAAAGTAGTTTTAATAAACAAATATTAATTTCGTGTCATAAAGTAAGTACGCCAATCATTACCGTGTTGGTCTTGTAATATTTCCATTACCTAAGTCAAAGCATGATATTTCTTTGACTCAGAATTCCGATTTCCTCAAACGAAAATCCGGATAGCAGCGGTCGGATAAACTTGTCCGTTTACATTCATAAATGAGTTTTCATTAGCATCACTATATCTACATCGTATCAATATTTATATTTACATTTATTTCAGTTTCAAAAGCTATGAAGTTAAACGTTCAGTTTCAGTCATTAATACTATAATTTTGAGTTTCATATTCAGCGAATAGCAATCCTATTCTGATAACTCGTTTAATGCCTAGTTATTGAGTGACTGGTAATTAGTGACCATGATGAAAAATAACAAAAAAGTTTATTCGGGAAATTTGTTTGTAATCATGAGAACAATCACGTGTTTAAATATCGGTCACTAATTACCAGTCACCCAATATATGTATATATATTAAAAAAAGTAAACGATTTGTTATGCTTACATAATTTTACAAATTACCATTCGTAAGCAAAATAAATGGATCTTTGTTTATAGAAAACGGGTGTTAAATGGATTTAAAACTAGCAGATTGAACGTTCGGTACGCACATGCGCTATCCGTGCGACAGTCAGCGAGTTTCAGTTTTTCAGATTTCTTGTTAAGAATTTCTTAAACATTTGTGTAAATGAACGTTGTTATTTTAGAATGAACTTCGCAGGTAGCAGGTGGCTGTACCAAAACTGATTGTTTCGTACATTTGGTACTCGTTACTTGAACAAATTTATAGAGTTTTGTTAAAAATACACAAGTATTTCCGAAATATATTCGCATCTGTTGCCAATAGAAATGCTTTCTATTTGGAAGCTTATATTGTGATTTCATTTTTATATTTTTAGCAAATAGCATAAAAAGAAGAGTGAATGGTATTCCCATACAAAATAGATACCTACCTTAAAATAATTGCATTCTTAGTAGGGACGTCGAGTTTCTATGATCTCTACAATCATTCAGTACAAAATATTGTATTCTTTTATTTATACACCAATCAATCATCAACGAGTTCTTGTGTGACTATTATTTTGATTCCACTATTAATTTGGATATGATACCTAAACATTATATATATTTTTTAATGTAAAACATCAAATGACCCGCCCGCTTGGGATGCATGTATAATACATAGATAAAATTGAAATATCAATGTGAAAAATAAAAACATACCTTTTCATGCTGTGCTGCTATTGTAGCCTAAGTTTTTTTTTAAATTGACAGAAAAGCTAAGAAGCATGTCATATCCATTGATTATTATATCCGTGGTTTTATATACGCTCTGTGAAACAAATGCTTGTTAAACAAAAAATGCACGTTCATTATAAGAATTTTTCGGCGATCACTTGAAAAAGATAGTCATGCATTTATTAATTAATCAACTACTGGCTTTTTATTACCGTATGTAAATTGAAAATCTAATCTAACCTTACCGAGCAATATTCGGTATTGATTATTGATTTATGGTAATTATTACTTTCCTTGATTACCTACATGTGATTATCGGCCTGGTCTAGTGATTATTTAATCAGATCAGATAATATTACCTTTCTTGAGGACGGCGGTTTTAAACTGTTCTTGGTATGTGCTGATAAGTATAAACAGGATCTATAAATGCTGTCGACCATAGGCATATACGGCTTTGATCCTCATAGTCTAAGTTTTGCCGGGGCTGCGGGTTGTTCGCAAGAGTTACCGCGATCTTGGAACACAAAGGCCTCCAGAAGGAACGTAGTTTGTTTGAGCGGGAGGAGTCATTTGATGATCATTTGAAAATCTATTCAAGAAAATTGACAGCCTGATGTGCTGGCGTCTGTACAAAGCTGAACATATAAGACAGTCGTAGATACTAATTAAGCAAATATACATAGGTAACGGTTTAAAACCCACACTGATAAAAAAGTGATCACACAAATATGTTTTAAATAGGTGTCTAAAATATTCCGACTAAGTATTCCTAGTCAATAAGCGTCATCAGCACAACTCGTGTAACAGGGTCATTACAGGTCATCATTGCATTGACACTGACTAGCTATTAATGTAGAACGTTTTACATTGTAATATTTATATTTGAAATTGATCTACGAGTAATGAAATATCTGTTTACTTATACACCCGTGACTCTTATCATGATATCTGACTCAGCCACGGGATGTCCGATGCTGTTTTAATTACACTTGATCAAAATTTTCTTTATTATGGTTAGAGCCATTTAATAGTAATTTTTTTTAGGTACTGATTATTTTTTTATTTCATTTCCGTGTTTTTGCTTTAATTTTATTACTGTTCTTTATTTTTTTGTACTTGTTCTACCTGTGCGTTTGCGCAAAATAAACAATTTTTCTTCCTTTTCTTTATTATGCTTTACCCGTAATACTACGTTAGACTTATCAGCAACATAGGAGGAGCCCTTTAGGGCCAGGGTCTGACTGGGCTGCGGGTTGTTCGTAAGAGATACCGTGGCCCTGGCACACAGCGACCACCAGAAGGAACATAGTGGGTTTTAGTCAGTAAGAGTCTGACACTCCCTCCAACTGCACCCAGCAGCGGGAGGGGTCATTTGATGATTTCCCACGAAAAAAAAGACTTATTCAGTAAGGCATTACTATTACTTATATTTAACCCTTACAACTGAGCGTCTGAGCAGTTGAATGAATTGAAACATCTGTTACAAGTATCATTGTTCATCTTTCAATAGCTATCAATGAAACTGACAAAAATATTATCACTGTACGCACATCTACGCTCCTTTGGGTCAATAACTTATCTCAATTCAATGCTTTGTCTTTCGGTGGTTTTACAAACATGAGAACGGTCAAGTGTCATGCTGTATAATCATAATAATCACACATTGACTGCAGTCGCGTGTCTTCATTCAGATAGTGGCAATGAATAACTTGAGATGTTATGTCTTATACACCTAATGGTGTTATAATGTTGGTGAAGATGTGTTGCTAAGGAATTGGCTTTTGTTTTTTTCTTTTAAACCTGTAATAGGCACTGGTCGAGTTTAGATTGTTGTTCAATTGTTTTTTGTTCCGTTTTTGATTGTGTATTTTTTTCCGTATAGACGTTACTGGTAAAAAAATATACAAAATCGATATTGAGAGCTTCCTTCTTTTTCTGAAAACGGTAAAAAAGGGCACCCAAGGAATACATATTTCTGGTTGAATGTTACAAATAATTATTACATTTTGTAAGTGTGTTCCACATAAGTTAAAAGTTGCAAATTATTTCCGTATTATAGAAATACATTTGACTCATACTTGTTATAACGGAAAATGGAAATATAAATTGCGATTTGACTTTTTTATCATTATCTCTGTTATCAAATTTCGCTAGCGGATACCTGATGACCTATACAAGAAGTTGACGCTTCCGTCTTATCAGTTCCACGTACCTGATAACAAATTTAACGGTAATTTTAACGGCTTTAAATTTGGTTTAGTTTGTATGAGTTATTGTTCAAATACTAGTATTTGATTTGAGATTACGATGACGTCAAATGCAATATTATAATAATAATAATAAAATAATAATAAAAAGTCTTTATTTTTCTCATAGTTTACAATATATGTTCACAGTTATTCATGTTACACAGTTTAGAGAATGGTGTCTGTAGAAGGTTTAATATATTGATGATATGAAAATGATCTTAGTTAGACAAGATCAGTTTATATCCTATTTTACATGTAGAAAGGGTAGTTGTTCCCTGCAGGGGTCAAAAAAGGCTGATTAATAAGATGTTTTATCTAATTCCTGTTTCAATCCTGAAAATATTAAAAATTAAGAGGTTCGTTATGATATTTTGACATTATTATGACCTATCGCCTAGAAAAAACCTTTTGGTCATCATTAACAGCCAGTAACCCAAGCAGCTGATAGACTACCTCCGTGAACTAAACTCTCACAGATTGAATATGTTAGTCAAACGTGCGGCACTTTCGAGGAATACCGACTAACTTTCCCAGACTTTGTAGTACATACGTACAGTTTATGTTAAAAGGTTAGCCACATTTGTTTGTATGTCCGTTTGATATACTTACCTGTTACTCTCACTTGTCGCTTTTGCAATGACTTTTCTTTGCAAAACCTGCGTTTATTTTTTCTACGTTGTGATTGTATCAATGTTTTTTCTTCATACAAGAAAATTTATTATTTAGGGCCAGTTTCTCAGGTTACTGATAAGTTCCAGATAATTTATCTGGCAGATAATTTCATACAAATTCTATACCATTTTTTATATGGTCGCGAAACTGGCCGTTATTCTTACTGTATTATTTTCGATAAACATGACAGTAGTGTTTTGTTTTTTTGAAAAGATTGAGCCGATGCTGTCAAATGCCTATAATTCGAACAATTTTGGTTAGACTTTATCGCATAAACGCCGTTTGAAAACATATCAATTCCTTATTTTATTAGCCACTTGACAGATAAATAATATATTCATAAACTTTTATGTAGAAGAGACGTATAGTATCGGCTCTTTTATGTCAAGTTGTATTGAAAGATAAGATAATAAAAGATAATTTAGAATTAGTTAAGTTTTTTTTTTCATTTATTTAGAGAACACAACAAATATTTATGCGGCCTAGTTAATAATTTGTCTTGATGAAAATATTTATACTCCACAAGTAGGTAGGTACTTATCTAAAAGATACAACAAAAAAGTGACAGCTTTCAACAGCAAGTATGGTAATAAGTTGCTTTTCCATCATTTTACTCCTGGCGTCAGAGGCGCTTTCTCGTAGTTCAATGACTAGCGAGTAAAGAAACTCATTATATCATTATTATTTTATTCTGATTAATGACTTTATAGCTTAGAAATTATGGTTGTCCTCTGTTGAGATCAAAAGTGAAGGGAAACTAGTAGAAAAGTAGGTAAATTTTCTAAATCTTGAATATTGCTGATGACGATTAAACTTCGATGGTGGTGGATATGGCCTTTACTGCATGTCAGAAACTATGTTGTGATTAACAAATCTGTTAAATATGATTTTAAAAGGGCTACCTTTTCTACGAAATAGAAACAAGACACATTGTATCTAAAAATTATGTTAATTATGTTGTGAATAATAAAAGAAAAAAAATATGTCTTCATTGTCATATTTTTTAAATATTGCCACATGTTTTCTTAACTATTAAATGTCTTTTACAGCACAAACATAGATAAGTGCTAACCTAAAACATTAGTCGAGGAAACTGCGAAATACGCAGGCATTGAACTTTGTTCTCGACGTAGAGGCGTCATGTTTCTAAAATGTTCTATTTTGCATGCGTTCCACATGACACCGCAAACTAGCAAGTTTTGCAATCATAGCCTATCCGCCGACAATGTATTGAGCAATACACTATTATTAGACATGTCTTACTAAAATACATTTCTTTTATGCGTAATTTTATTTTATAATATACCGACGTAGCATTATTATGTAGATAACCGACGTGTGTATTGCGTAAACGATGACCCATATAAAAAAAAAATCTAGAAGATTAACAAAAAATATTTTGCCAAAATGTCAAAAAACCCGGTTCTGATTTTGTGCTGCGGTACAGTTAACTGAAGATGTTTTCCTTCACCTTTCTTGCAGTCGTTTGAACAAAAAATCGTAATAACTAAAGTGCACACTTTCTTGGCGTCGTATCCTTTACTTCAGACTACATATAGATCAGGGTCACGACTGTATTACAGAACCTTGGGCCTAGATCACTCAGGATAGAAAGCCTAAAATGTAAGAATATTATTCTAGGGTTAACATGATGGAGGAGGATGCAGGGTGGCATTTTGTATGCGTACACAGTCGAGGTCAACTTCTAGTCTGAATATGAAATAAAAAAGGCAATGATTGAGAACAATATTAAATGAGACATAATATCACGATGTTGACTTTTTATTGTGTATCTCGATATAAGGTAGGTTAAATATTTTTTAAGCTGATACAGAATTTTGTTTTGATGTTAAAAATGCTGCGATTTTTATATAGGTAATAATTTATGTATGCTTGTAAAGTAGAAAGATGTCTATTACCAAGCTTAATACACTATAAACACACTTGAATACACAAACAAAACATAAAGCGTCTATTTTTAATTTTCTTTCAGCGATTTCCCTCAATTTTCCGTTGCCACGTGCACCCCTAACAGTTGTTATTGTTTGCAGCGTAAGCGGGTGGGCGCGCGCACGGTGGCGGCGGAGGCGGCGCGGCGCGAGCGCGCGCGATTGTAAGCGGTCGCCGACGCCCGAGGATCATGCGCGCAGTCCCATCGCGCCGCGCAGCCAGACCGCGCGCATTATGCTCAACATGAAGCTAAAGGAGCGCCTGGCGCTCGCCGTCAGCGCCTTCCTCGTACTCTTCACTCTAATGCTGGTCGTAGACCTACAAATGGACTATGGCATCTCCGGGCACAGAGTACCACTCCACGCACGCGTACGTCTAGGAGACGCAGAAGATAAAGGCCGGTCAGCGTACATAGAGTTTCGGAAGAGGTTCCTACAGAAAAGGTTGGTGTTGTGATTTAGTGGCATTTCAGAGAATTGTTTTGCTTTTTGTGTGTTATGTGACAACATCTGAGCGGAACGTTTTTTTGTTGAAATCTACGAGTTGGTACGTACAGTGTTTGATTAGTAACTACTTCGCGTTTACGTATTTTATGAATGAAAACATAATTTTATTTATTTTTTTAAAGCCTTATATACATATTCATATCTTATTCTTTAGATAAATTTATAGTCACTGTTAGGTAATTTCCACACAGACTTCTCAATCAAAATTTATCTTATCAAATACAACGGTGACCCTTTGATTGCGTCGGCAGACGACTAGAGCGCACATCGCATCAATAAACTTCTAATTTCTTTGTGAACAATTACTTTATAACAGAATAAGTATTAATTTATTTAGGAACTAAATTATTACGACTTTGACATAACATATAATTGGACTAGTATTGCACCTAGAATGTGTAGCCTTCACGGACTAGGTTGGTGTCTATGATTACGAGCAGTTAATTTAAACTTGTGCTCTTATTTATGTTTTGTATTTAGCTTAAGAGCATTCTATGAGTTATTTATGCGCATTGTTATCTTATGTTATCGCCGTGTTTACTGGTTTGACAGCGTCTTTACAGATAACACAGGGTCTGTGTCACACAGGACAATATGCTAGATATTTTATATTAAAAAAAATATAATCCTTAAACTAGATTAAATAGCGTAATAAAAACCAGTTGACATTATATTTATGAAATGATTAGAGCATAGGTATCGATAACAATTGTGCGATTAAGAATGATCGATTCAGTACTAAGTTTAATAGAGATAATTTTAGATTAGAGATGATTAATATTTGGTTTTAATTTATCATGGACTTCACAGTTCAATGACAGTTTCAATTCATTGTTATTGTTAGTTTACATAATAACAAAATGCAATGTGATAGTTGAATGGTGGATATTTCTGATAGTTTTTAAGTTTATTAGATATATATATTTTTAAATTTCACTCTTCATTAAAACATTATCCGAAAAAGTCTGAAGTGCATAATTAAGATAAGGTTTTTATCAATAATCCACGCGTTTTCCTGAGTTTTTTCATCTGTCATGATTACTATCATCTCTTCAATTTTGATTAGATATTTTTTTATGTTTCTTTTTTCTATTATTTTCTTTTATTGTAATTTTCTTTTCTTCTAAATATTTATAAATCACGAAGCACTGAAAATTTAACCCTATTTTTTAATTAAATTAGTTAGATTCCATAGGTCTACGGGGAAATCCTAGGCAAATGATGGTTATCAACCTAATAATGATTCAGTCAATTATATCTCGATTTTATTCTGAAACTCGATCCCGCTAAATACCACAGCATCAATCGCTTGACCACAAAACAATGCAATTGAAAACATCGTCATTATTTATTGTGATTGTTTTCCTGGAATCGATAAAGTCTTATTGATTATGGCGTTGAAGATATCACCGTTCTGCATACGTACTTTTAGAATTAATAGATTGATGATTCTATGAAAAAAGTCAAAATTGTCCGAAGCTGCAAATGTTCTAAGTATGCAAATTAAGTTAATTTTCATTTCAGCATAATTAAGGCTTGCCAAAAATCATAATTGTAATTTATAATGTACATTGTTAAATTGGTAGTCAATAAAATTCCCTAAAGTATTCAATTCCTAAAAGGACTTAGTGACAGACTTGTACTTTTCATGTTTAAAATTATCTCTCACAAATAAAATAAAGTAACGCTAATAAAACTGTAAATAAGTACTTAAATCTAGCTATGTAAATTCATTAACTTTAATTGCCATTCTGTTAATATTACTACCTACTTTCTTACTGTGAAAAATTATAATAACTTCTAGCTGTATCAATCAATCATTTACTTTTCACCAATTGCTTTCTCGAATAAAATAAGTAGGTACGTATGAATTTAAACACTTGAAACACTTCAATAATTCACAAAACTACAATTTATCTCAATACGTTCAACTCTCTTAAATGAGGTGAAAATAATTCAACAGCAATTGAACTCTATTTGATGCTTGAATTTGTTCTGTGAATGCAGATTAGAACAAGCAAAATTTAGACCAAAAGTCATTGGTACAGTGATGGGTCATATACGTAAACAATAGGCCGACTTCACTGTTTAAATGTCTAATGATGGACACTAATTATGGTAATTATCTACTTTTACGTATCTCGTTTGTTTTGCCCATTTTTTTATCACTCGAAGTTCTTAGTAACATCATCGTCATCATCACAGCCTTTTTATCGTCTCACTGCTGGGGACAGGCCTTCTCTCCCACGGAGAAGTATTGAGCGTTAATCACCACGCTTGCTCAATGCGGGTTTGGTGATTTCAGACTTTATAGTCCGCAGACTTTATAGTCTTAGTAACATTTAATTATATTCCCTTAATTAAAAAAATATCATCAACATCCTGAAAAATGTCTACCTGAGGATTGAACTCAAAAGCTAGCTCACAGAAGTAGGGTTTGCAACACCTAGACTACGGCGGTAATTTATGAAACCCGTTGCAATATTATGTTTTACGAATTCAATATCATAATTTTTTTGCTCAATTATCTAAGTGCAAACAAGTCTATCGCTTGTGTATACAACATTGCTTATCTTCACATTCTAGATGAAAAGATAACATCAGTAATTCGGAATTATCACCTTATCTCTATAATCGATAAACATATCAAAAAATTCAAGTTAACCCAATATGCTTATTTATTTTCCCAACTGCTACAATTTGGAGTGTTATGCTTTCAATGACGTGTTTAAATTATTTCTAGAGAGATATCTTCATCAATACCTCAGACGTCTTGGCACGACCCAAAGTTAAATGTAACTAAAAATATTTCCCTGTCAGCTGTATATTTACCTTTTTTTTAGTTTTACACAGTTCTTTCTATAGTAGAAAAGTACATATGACGGCATCGTAGGTGTAACTTCCAAATACTAATTCCAAAACGACAAATATTTTGTCCCATTTGTGTAAAAAACAAATATGCGTGGGTGATGCAAATATTGGTTCTGTGGGGGGTCATTGGACCTGTTAAAATCAATAGTGTAGCAGCTTACATCTCAGTTACTATTTTTATTCAATGACTTTAGTAGGTGTGTTTTTTTAAAACAATTAAATAAGTTACAATTATCACTTAGAAAAATATATTCTTTAATTGAACAATGTGTCACAGCATCTCTTGTACGTGAACGTGTTTGTCAGCTTATGATCAATTCTAGTCGAGTCTAAATAGTGTATCGAAGGACACATCAACTTGATGCTTAGCTTACTAAATAGTTACAAAGTGGAATTAATAAAGACGATGAGCTAACAGTTTAGTCATGACACCGCCCACGAAACCATTCAGAAACTATCCAAAATCTCAATGTTAGTGACAATTATAGGGCTGATGGTTAGCTACGAAACATTTGGAAGAACAAAGAGATTTCTAATGTTTCAATACCATTATAAGTAACAGGATTAAATTCTGATGGTACCGAAATTGATTGTTAAATTACGGAACCCTTGTAGTCTGTAGTCGGCCTGAAAGCATGAACGATTCACGATCTTCGATTTGAGTGCAGAGTATATGTAGAAAAATATCATTTAAAAATAAAAACACACCTGCAAAAATTACAACTAATGGACTGAAAAGGTCGAAACAGTTTTCCATAGAACAAGTTTTCCATTTTTATTTGTTTATTTATTCAATATGTCATAAGTTAACAGAAAATTATCCAAAACACTTATAACATTAAACATATCGTTAGGCCTTAAATTGTTTTAAATTCATATTTATCCATGCATTTAATCATCCATAGCACAGCCTCCATAATATATTTAATGCACGCGGTTTTTTCGTTTTAATCAATTTATTAGCTTTATACTTGGGTTTTTGAGTCCACCGATGCCCTGGTTGTCGTAATCCGTTCAGCCACTTCGAAGATATGAGGTAATAAAGTATATTACTTATAAGCATTACCTACATTAAGTACGTAAAACGAAAAACATACGAAAAACATAACCCTTCTTGGCAGAAAAATATGCCTTTTATTTGTATTTATAGCCTTAACTTAGTATCGAAACTGGTTGTGCCTTCTCTATTAAGTCTAGCCTAGCGCCATTAAGAAGGCTTATAACATATATGGAATGTTACAAAAGAAAACATTGTAAATTTTAGTGTATTCAATATTTACATTTAAATGGTTCTAAGGTCATTGCTCTTAAAAATATTCAGTCCAAATATCTTTGCTAGTTTAATCATCATAACTTGAAGCGGCTTTGATAATCGTGTCTTAATGTAAACACTAAAGTGCTACTTATTGAGACCTTATCGCGTAGTTACAGATAAGAATATCGGTCAGATCTAAGAGGCCTGACCAAGATAGACCAGATAGAAGGGGTATTATTTTTTCGGAATTTCAGCTAAAATAATCCTATATTTCAAATGCACATTTTGTGGGTATTAAAAAAATTATACGCTTAATTCGATATCTCAAGGATGCCATTACTTTTTGTGAGACTAGAAGTTAATCGGTATATACCTAATTAGGTATGAATATCATAATGCATATTAACATAACAGCACAACTAAACATGTATGTACACGGAAGATTGTTACTTACTATTATGAAATCCACTCCGTATCAATTAAAACGAACTAATTTTCCCGTATGTGTTTCCAATTTCAAGTTATTATTCAACTCGTATCTAGCTTCTGGAAGTTTATAGAAATCATAATTACGCATATTCACCGCCATATCAATGCATTTTTTTTGTTCTGCGTACCCACGAAGGAGGCTCTATTATTAAAAGTTGACAGCTTTTGTTATAGAAAACAAAGCACTAATTAATTTGTCACTTCGGCTGCGCAAATAGGGATTTATACAAATGAAATATGATTCAGGCACTCTAGTTTTCATTTGTGAACTGAAAAACAATACAATTACGTGTGAAAATGTAAATTTGCTTAGCAAACATAGTAAAGTGACGTGTACTTATATCATAGACATAATTAAACCCGGGTCAACATGTGTCAGAGAATTCGGAATTCTTAATTCATCCATGTAAGATAATGTTAATATGTAAAAGTTCTAGTCTTTAACCCGTATAAATGAGTAAATGGATAATAATCTTTATTAGCTTTTTGGCCTTTGATTGCCCGTGATTGGTGGATACGCGCTCAAGATCAGGAGGTGTGGAAACAAAGTGGGAAGGCCTTTGCCCAGCAGTGGGACAACACAGGCTAAAGAAAAAATAAAATATACAAGCTTTTCCATATTAATAACACTGGTCTTCTGACTGCATCACTATGTTGGATCCGTTTGACACAAGAATAGAATTCTAAATACGAACTGAATTAAAATCATTGATTATCTTTTTTTCTTTTTGTGGATTATATTTCTTTATTTGAATCGATTTTATTTTCCCACTGATTCCTAATTAAAAGTCTACTCTTTATTTTATTTATACCTGTATTTATGGAGTATGATCAAAACATCTATGTCTTTGATAAGCAAATTCATTACAATTACAATGAAGGTATTTTTAGCAATATTTTTATCAGTTTTTCCTCATTTATTGTAACAAATTTTGTACGTATTGATGCAGTAGAGTATTACAAGATAAATGCAGACCTACATATAAAGGAAAATAAATAACATTTTTTATAATTTATTGTAGGTACTTATTCTATTTAAGTTTGTAACTACAAAAATGACTAGGATGATAGCAGGTAGGTATTTATTCAAAATCATGGTCGTTGATGCAGATTGAGTGATCATAATATGCAACTGCGTAGTTGTTAGTAGTGCCAACAATAAAATCATTTTTTTTATACTCCCTTTTAGCGACGCATGCATCCTTCCCTATCTTCTTCGGTTAAAGAAAGTAATTACAATATTTTTCTTGAATAAATACCATTCCTAAAATCCTTAAGTAAAGATTATATCATTATCTCCAATTATGTCATGTAAATCGATTCTCAGCTACTTTAAATAACAGTAAGTGGTTATTAGCTAATGAATATTATAAATCTAGTGTTCACCTCATCGTATTATCGGTATTGATTACTAATTGCCTACTTAGCGATATGACTACTTATCATACGAATGTATCTTTGCAGGAGGATTCATAATTTAAGATATTACTCAATTAAAGAAAAATGATTGGAGCAAGAAGTCTTCAAAGACACGCTAAGAGTTAAAATAGATCTTCGTAATTTACTAAAACGTTATAATATTTCTTTTTCACATTAAATATAGTGATCTGCGATCCCGCTCAGATTGCCGCCATTTTCCAAACATTGCTAGCTTCTAAATAATCTTGTCTGACAAAATCAATCGAGCAATTAATTTTCCTTATAAAATTTATAAAAATAAATATAACAGTTTTTTTTTTTTAATATGACTTATCCTGATATTTGTTTATCAAAAGTCTGAAGTACCTTTCGAAATTATTGTCATCGCCTGGTATTTCTATTCTTACATGCGGACAATGCATCGGCAGGGCAGCATCAGTAGGTATATGCGTTCATTTTTCCCGCGTCATATCCTACCGAGAAAACTTCATGCAGTGATAGAGGCTTGTCGTTCGACTGCCCCAGGCCTCTGTATATTTTTCAGTTCTTCTTTTTGGCCAGTCTTTTGAGTTCCAGTTTTCTTTTGGGTTGGGTAGTACCTACGACACAACCATGTAGGCACGGGGCATGACGGACATGAATGTTTTCATTCTAGGATTTTATAGGACGAAGATTTTATTGTGTAAAATACCCTCATTCTATGGATAGGTATTTATTTCCAAAGTAGTAATAACCTGTGGTGCTCATTTGATTTGAACGTTTGCGTTTAAATATACCTACCTATGTATGTAAATCAACTTCTTTGTAAAAGGTGAGGATTTGACTAGGGTGACAAGAAACCTGTTGAGTTTTCTAAAAGTAAGCGCGTGGGCACAGGCTCAGGGTGTCCTTCGTGTTTGTCCTCTTATATTTTGAGTGTCGCAACAACACTTCACACCAGCTACATTTGTAAAAACTGAGGCCAAATTAATATACAATACACCACTGATTTTTTCAATTTCTATGTTAAAGTTAAGCATAATATTATTTTTAATAAAATACACATATAGAAACTTAAATTATTTATTTATAACTCTTTTGGGGCTGATGGGCTGATGTATTATCACAAAATTCCAACTACATAAACTGCCTCTGTGAAATCTTCAAAATTGACTATATATATATACAAGAAAGGAGTTTTATTATACAAGATATATAAGAAAGGAATATATTTTTGGAAGTCAACATAGGTACGAGTATAACGTTTTGTTTTTTGGTTAACGCAACCTTCAACACGAGTTAATTCAATATGTCACAATATCGAAACAAGCGTGAAAAATAAATAATACATACATGAAGTTGGTTTATTTCATTAGCACTTTTAGTACTTCAGATGTGAAAGAAAAACGTTACTTCACTTTTAAACACAAAGAAAAATGTTTTTTAATATACATACAAATAGTGTACATATTATATTAATGCAAGGTTATTCATGTGCATTTCGTGTGAACATGATATATAAGAAAAAAACTTGTCATATAAAAAATAATAATAATACCACTGAATCGCAATGAAGGGTTTCCCATCAGAACTCAATTTAATACAAAACTATAACAAGTATGTAAAACAATGTTTAATAATAATGGCATCTAGACCAATTGTCGACTATGGGTTTTTTCTCTAGGAATATCAGCCAGCTGAGCAGGAGATATTGTTGTGCACAAGCATTTCTCAGACACAAGTGAACTTCATATTCCTTCATTCTCATAGATTGATAGGACGGCTATCTGACACGACTAGAGACAGATCAGGCGCAGGACCAACATTTACGTGCTCAGTCAAAAAAAATCACTTCCAATATGGACTGATTTGGAAAACTTTTTTAAACTCACAAAGCGATGTCGACCAGACCCGGGAATGTAACCCAGGTACAGGGTACGGGTGCAGCAGTCGCGCTATGCGACTACTAGACAAACGAATCAGTGAACAATCTAACTATACAAAGACAGTAAAAAAAGTTTGCAAAATGAATTAAAAACTGAACGTTTCACTAGATTTTCGTTTTGCCACATATCTACTAATAAATATAACCTTTCTTTCGATCACAAACTTACATTTGGTAAGTATAAAATGCGCTGCAAAGTTACGCTATTTCGCAAACATGTGTATACATAGTTCGTAAGACAATGCGTGGGCTCGTGGCTTGTAAAAACCACTTACAATAGGGATATATCACGATTATATTGTCTTATTAAAGCGAATACAAAAACTGAGTAATTTAGTTATTTATGTTTCGTAATTATCTTAAAAATAGCTACGTAATAAATGGCTTAAATTACGTTCGGTTAAAAATAGCTTCGAATCTTATTAGAGTCTATTTCATTAGATAAGCCTATTATTGCTAGCTGCCAAATTTGACAGTATTTTCAATAGCCTTTTTTTTCGTGGGAAGAATTCATTCAACTGCTCAGGCGCTCAGTTGTAAGGGTTAACTATAAGTAATAGTAATGCCTAACTGAATAAGTCTTTTTTTTCGTGGGAAATCATCAAATGACCCCTCCCGCTGAGGGTGCAGCTGGAGGGAGTGTCAGACTTTTACTGACTAAAACCCACTATGTTCCTTCTGGAGGTCCTTGTGTGCCCGGGCCACGGTATCTCTTACGAATAACCCGCAGCCCAAGCAGACTTAAGTAAATTTAATAGAAATTAAAGTATTTTCTGATTTCATTTTCAATTGCTTTCCTTTAAATCTTCGGAATCCATGAAGAAACCTTTTTTTTTGTTTTGTATATCCAGTAATCGATTATTATCATCACAAATACTGGTTTTCAAAAGACAACTTTAATTACTCTCAGTATAGAACTCAATTATGATTGAGTAAAAAATAGTATCTTTTTGATAACTAGTGTGAAATTTCCTGTGTGAATTTAAAGAGCCTGCAAAGGTCTATTTGAAATAAAAAAATATGTATAGTTTCCAAAAATAATTGCATGAGATTAGATTTAAGTTATGCATACCTACAATAATAATGAGACATGAAACTATTAGCAAGAGTATTTGCTGGCACTGACCCAAAATAAATTATCGATACCATTCTCATCAGAGAGCACTCATAAACAGATAGCTATGATATTATTTCTAATGTTTTCGTGGTAATGTCATAATTATGATGAATAACGGGACAGTAAATAGGTATTGTTTTAATAGGCTGTATATTGTTTGATCACCGATCACTGGAACACGTCGATACTCGGAGGAGTCTTCACTGGGAAATAAGTTAGAATTCAGTTTTATATGGCATATAATCGTATGATAACTTGACTTACAACATATCAAAATATAACCGAAACTGAAAAAAATTACCAATGAATTTTGAACCATATGTACTTCAGCGATAAAGTTGAAAATCTATTAAGGAAATTCGACAAATTGCTGGCGTATGTATGTACGCCGCACGTATTTTTCTTCTTGGACGTTAAAAAAACAATGTCAAAAAGCTTAGATGTTCTTACCTGGATATGACTGCCAATAGGTATCTATAATTATGTTCCTAATGAGAGTAATTAAGTCGTTTATTATTATTGCTAAAATCATTTTATGTATAGTTTTTAATAATATGTACTTATTTTTGAAATCAATTAGGATTTCATAATAATTTATTGTCAAGTTAATTATAGCGTCCCGTTATTTGGAGTCCTTTGCGGTAATACTTCAATGCACCATGTAGGTACGTCATTTGAATAATTTCCGTTTTTCTGAGTCATGTTTGTTCACAGATCAGTGAGATTCTAAAATTGTTGATTATAATCTGACCACCTTTTATTCGGCATTAAAATATTTGGTATAGTCAAAAATACAAGTCATCAGAAGGGTCTAGGGTTCTCCCCTGTTATAAACCGCTAAATATATGATATAATAAATAACGTTTTTTCATCATTTAAACACGTGTTTAGACATGTGATGTATAAAGGAGAAGAGTGAGTTTAATTCTATCCTTTTCGGGAAATTCAAACTACTCTCATAGAGCATTTTAGCTGCTTGTAGACGTTATTTAGCCAGGGTAGGTACTAATTAAGGGTTGTAATTAATAGAACAGAATGTACAGTTTGCTGCATACTTAATTTATTTAACTTTAAACTCTATGAATACCTACTTGTCTGAAATTCCTCATCTATCTGATGGTTACACAAAGTTCCCTTTTTAACCTATGACGCTAAACGATATATAGGTGTTGGTCTCTCTGTGGCACCGTAGCTCTTTAAAGGATAAACCGATTTGGATGCGATTTTTTTAATTGAAAGCTGGGTTTCAGCGGTAGTTCTTAGATACGTTTCAACAAAATTGACCCAGCCCGTTTAAAAGTTGCTGTTATATCAACATTGGCAGGGATTTAATATATTGTGTATTTTACTGTGGGATTCTTTTGTGCAGACAAAGTTAGTAATCATTCACTGTATAATTATTGTGACTAGTATCTCACATTATCACACAGTATAGACCTCGTGACCCCCATTACTTTCAGTATCGACGAGAGTTATCAAAAATTGTACTTTATCAGTTTGTCTCTTCAAATGATTGATGCATATCACTAGTTACCCTTATGAATGAAAGATAAACAAATATCAACGCCTCTATAATCAGATTTAATATTTAAGGCCAGTTTCACAATGTCCGAATAGTAACTATCTATCGAAGAAATCAAAAAATGAAACAGAATTTGTATTAAATGATCTACCAATATAAACTAACTGGAACTTATTCGTAGGTGGTAAAACAGGGCCTTAGTGTTTTTCTAGATGATTTGCTGGGTACAAATTATTGTCTATAATCATCGTTCAGAACTGTTATGTGTTAATAATGTCAATCAACAAAGTGATTCCTTCATTGATCATTTTGAATATTTTGCGGTATACACCAAACAACAATATTATCGCAAAAAATAAATATATCCGTCAAAGTGACCCTCCACAGCCCGTTATGAATTTAACCTTTTTGCTGCTAGAAAAAAGCAACAAAACTACACAGAGGTACTACTTTATTGATTACAATTTCAACCGTGTTGTCGAACACCGAGTTCGTAATGATTACATCTGTAAACAATTGCCAACGCTATCGCAAACACTCCAAGTCGACGTTATTGAGTGATTTAGACCGGACTCAAACCTCAATGCTATCGATATACCGAAACAATACACTCTACAATAACCTAAATATTGGAGTGGTGATTTGGAAAAGTCAAGTATTTACTTTGACCGCAAAAGCTAAATTGTAGACACTTCTAGCTGTTGAGGCTCTTTAGATTAGTAACCTGAGTCATGATACTTAATTAAAAATATATCTTTGTCAGTTATTGATTCTGCCCAAGCTAGGGACTATTACTTAAATAGCCATGCCGGTCGATTGAGCGCAAAGTTAAGCAACGCTTGGTGCGGTCATTGTATGGATAGGTCACCATATTGTAATTACGAGTTCCTAGGTGCTTTCGAAGGCACGTTAAATTAGCGAGACCAGGTTGTGATTTTAACATCCTTGGCAGTTCTTACGAGTAGTCAGAAATAAAAGGAGAAGTTAGAAAGTCTTACTATGGGGTTGCCTATATAAAATATTGATAGCTACCGACAGACACCGACTACAATATCATTTAAGAAACGGCTTTGCAGACGATTCAGTGTTTCTGAAGTTTCATTATAGAAAGAAAAATGCCAAAGTAATCAGTTGATGGTGACTCCGTGTCATAATCATAGTTGTCTAGAATAAGGTATTCTCATAAACCGCTACTCTTAATTGTCTACGTCTAGTAGATGATCTAGATGATCGGACACGTGAGGAATAATAATGACATCAGAATGCTATTAATAAAATACTATAGTTCTATTTCCTGTTTCACTAGGAATGTTCTTCAGGCCACTCTTGCTAGGTAATCTCATGCAGCCAAATATCGAGAAGAAATATTTTAATTTTTAGGCTTACTTAGGTGTCTTAAGAAACTATCATAAATCAGAACATCATTAGTGTTTATTAACCCTGCCAAATTACTTATAGTAAATTAGTAGAATGGAAGTTAGTGGAAAGAGTTGATTTTAAAAATATAATCAGGCTTGATTGTCAGGCCGTCAACGCCCGCTGGGTATGTCAAGCAGTGAGGAACATATGGCGTCCGAGCCGTCCGATGTACTGGCGATGTCAGTGGGTCAGTCAAAACGTGACGGATTGCCTACTACCCACAAACTAGAATGTAAGCCAGTCTTTACTATGTTCTGCCTAAATATTAGGTGGTGGTAGGAGGTAGTGATGGGCTAGAAATTGGCTAATGATAACGAAATCGTATTTTAGTTTTTTATAGGAAGTATTGTCTCGATCCATCCAATGGTTGTCTGTAGAAATGCAGTAATTGCGACGTATAATTTAAATGGAGATTTTTTGGAAAGATTACTAAAAGCACAGTTTCATATTTAACTGAAAACTCCATCATGGGTAGCACTTGATCCTTCAAAAGCGTCAACGTAGGTGCAGTTTTAAGAATATATTGCCTAACAAGTAAAATTATACTTATTCGAAAGCAATTTTTCCAACTATATAAATCTACTTAGAAATTAGAAATCTACTAGAGGATTCTCGGTATTCTAATAAATAATGATAACCAGTAAATGGTAACAATAATAATATTGTATACGAGTAATAGACAAGCTTAATTTCTTAATACCTTTCAATTATTTACATTTTCAAACGTAATTGATAAGTCAAACAATAAGCCGATACCAGAATACAAATCATTATTTACAAAGAGCACTTGTTTTTGTACAAGTTTCAATTAAATTGTGTTTCATTAAAAGCATTTATTTAAGTCTAAATAATATCAAAGCAGGTACTTAATGATAACGCTGGAATTACTTGAAAAAGTATTGTTCATATTTTAGATGGTCTTGGTTAAGATATTTTCGGTCATTTGATTCCGAGAACTTTAATTTCACTTTGTCTGAGTAACTTAATAATCTTTATCATTCCTGATTCTATTGAATTTTTTTTAGGTATGTTTTCTATGTATTTGGCCCCTACACATATAATTGGCAATACAAATACATACATATATCAGCGGGGCTAAGCGTTGGCGTTAGGTAAATGATGTTGTGACCAAAAGCTCTTATACTAAGCGGTACGTATTATGCACCTTGCAGTAAATTGCAGGACAGTTACCTCGCATTTGTGGTTACAGCAGTTGCAGAATCACTTTTTCCTGCAAGTAATTCCCACATTGTGGAAGTTAAAGTTAGCCCGAAGAGATTGTTCAGATGAAGCTTTGCGCGTTCATGTGAAAGGAATGTCCGACACATTCCTTGAAGTATTCTACCCATTCAACTTGTGAATGCTTAGCTCGCGAGCGAGTGATTTTAACAGTCCAATATTAGTTCCTTTAAGCTTTGTATGTCGGTTTTAAATATGTTGCCTGCTTTGCTTAAACTAGCTCTTTTAAACAAGAAATATATTACTTGCCAACTCAAGTAACATTTATTTGACTACGTCTTTAATTGCATTAGAAATAAAATACTTAACTCTCTTTTTCTTCATCAGCAATGGGAGCAACGGGTCTCGAGAATACGAGCAGTCAGCTCCGAGCGAGACAAGCGGAGGGGGGACGGAAACCGAACCCCGTACCCCCGCCCCTCCAACAGACCGATATGAGGACCTGCAGAGGATCATATTCGCGCAGCTGCAGGGCAAGGCTGAAGACCACACGGTCATCATACCCCCACATCGGGATCTCAATATCCTGAGACCAGAGAACCCGACTATTGGGGAAATGGAAGACTTAGAACCAAGGTACTTAATATTATTGAGTTATTGTTATATTTTTTTAGCCAAGTCTATTCTAAGCTAACGTTCATCCACGTTTCAAAACGATTGATAGCCCCATATACTCCACATTTTTTTTGCAATCTCAACTTGTCTCAGTACGTTTCTTATGACGTGTTACAGGACCCAAAGGTATCATCACAAACAATAATCTTATTACTTTACCAATGATTAGGCCAATCCACAATTCGCCAGTTATGTTTAAGGAACACTAATCTAAAGTGATACTAAACAATTTAATATTACTAAACTTACAATCGGTAATTATAATTAAAGACTTCACTGCTCCACACACAGCACAAACATCACTGATCACTAAAACGAAAAGGCATTCATCATTCACCATATCGTGAATTTGTTCACTTCATGAAATACTCGAGCAAAGTTGCAGGGACCCATTCTGGACTGTTAAAAAATACCTAAACAGACCAAATCCGAGTCGGAATCCCATGAAATGCAGCCATTTCATGAAATGATTGAGCATTTCACAAACTAAGCATATGACATTGATATAAAATTATTGAGTTCCGAAAAGTAATTTTAACGTTGAAAAATCATTATTTTAGCAGCATGTAAGTAACATGTTCTGGGATTTTTTCACGAGTTATGTAGTGTGTGTTAGTGTGTTGTAACTATTACTTACGGTTGTTTCTGTATTTTAATGTTCTAATATGTTGAAGAAGTTTGATAACGACGTAGGACCTAACATGCTACATTGTGGCATTCCATTCTTTGCACATTTTTTGCACTCTGTATTGTTCATTGGTAATACTGGTTACTTACTTCTTAAAGGGGTCAAATGAAAAGGTTTCAATGAATTTTAAAGTCTATTGAATTCTTTCACTTGTTTCAGTTCGTTTGGTTTCCTTGTTCTAAATCGGGTTTTATACTTTTTTTTGGTTATTTTGCTATGAGAGAGAATTTTGATTAACAGACTCTTAAATTTATAATCTTTTACAGAGAGTTGGATAGTGAAGATGTAGACAAGTTCGGGTAATTATTGCACTAGTTTTCAAGTATTGGGTTACATAGCCAATGAGTTCTGAAGCTATCGGCAACTTATTTCTTCATAACACTTCTGTGATCTTTAAAAGAGTTTAAGTATCTTCATCTGCCTAGACTTTTCCCAACTTTACGTTCGGCTTTCAGTCTAACTTGATTCAGCTAACCTTCTCTACCCAATTATTTCTGAATCCATTTACTGCTTGGTAAGACTGGTGGTCTGACTTTCTAAAGTTTTGGCTACTGCAAGATGAACAAATTACAGCCGGAGCCACAGATTTTTAAGTGCCCTCAAAAACTCGGACGAACTCCGAAATGGAATCGTTTGAAGAAAAAACAATTCTAAAAGATGTAAAATAATATACAAATGTTCCAGTATGTTCTCGTTAAAAAAATTAGTCCAACCAAAAATCTACCAATGTTGATAAACCCCATTCTTTTCCAAAAAGTAATAAACAAAAGTCATTAGTGATTTTTGACCACGAGTACGATGTATTTGGTAGTGTTCAGTTTCCCACAGCCGCATATACATGTCATCGGCCATTAGGATGAATGAGGTGACAACGTTAGTCATTATTATGAACGTACGAACCAAGCTATTCTGTCGCTCTTGCTCATAGCGCATAGGCATAGAACCTTCTACCAGCTATCAAGAAAATAATACATGTACTTTTCGAAATGATTGCTTAACATAATTTTATTTTGAAGAGTATTTTTTGACGGGTATTTCCATTGTACCTGTCTCACAATCTAATGCAACATATGGTATGCAAAAAGGTAGGTATGTGCAGTTATTATCAGAATTTTGATTTTACTATTAACAAGTACCTGGCTAGATCTTATACATACATAGCTTAGGGAGTCATAATAATTTGCCGCCTATATCGCTAAGGCCAAGGAATTTCATTGGGGTCAACATAATTCGATGTTTTGTTTTGTCGTCTAGATAATCACGTTGCTTATTATTGTTCGCCATATAGATTTGTCGTTGTTGATTATTAAGTACATATTCTTCGTCTTTTTTGGAGTGTTGGTTCAATTTCGTCGGTCATGTGAATAACTTTAGTGATCAGCGGCCAAGATTTAAATTTTTTGTCATATTTCTAAAGCATAACTGGCGAAATTAGTGTGTGATAAGATAAGGGAATGACAATATATATCTTAATATTTCTATGAATATCAAAAGGCATAATATGTATGTTACGCAGTTCTAGTTTTACGGCCAAATGTAACCTAGAACGCATGTAAGTTATCCCTTTAATAAGAAAAAATGAACAGATACGAAGTGAAAAGCCTTTACGAGTAATAATGTAATTGGCATGAAAACTCTCAACAAAAAACCCTATTATACAAATTGATTATTCTAATCACGTCTGTTGTCAACTGTCCTACAGTATTCTCAGAAAAAGTAATAAACTTAACATTTTAATCGTTTTAAAAATTGCGAACAGTATAAATACCAAAATAAAAGAAATATTTAGTCGGTTAAGAAATATTAATTAAAACGTTCTGCGAAAAACGACGCGAAAAGGACATTACAAGGAAAATTCTCGAAAGTTGCCGACAGCTGACATCCACAAGTACGATTTATGTAGCACGCCGCGAGTCGCCAAATTAAATTGTTAGTTTCTTCGTTATTACCGCAATTAAACTTTGATAACACGAACATTGCGAGAACAACTGTTTACATATTTCCGAGTGGCTCCGACTCCAAATGTGCCTCTGCGCCATATTGTAAAGTTCCATATAGAACGTTGTAAAGGCGATCGCTTTTCATCCACCACGAATGCCCCTACAGACCACTGAAGTATGCATCAAAATCAAACAGGTAGGTCGCGGCCGGCCTCCGCTGCTTCAGGTAATTTCACCAAAACAAATATTAGGCCAAATCTCATAGGGCTACGTGAAAGCAATGAAAAGAATATCACATTCCTTTCGCGTTTAGGTACACTATCAACAGGATTTCCTTTGATACAATACTATAAAAAAGGATCATATCATAGGTACTTCCAGCATCGAATGATTATATAATATGAAACAGACAAGCGACCTTTCTTTATCTTGTGAGGCAAATTTCACAAGACCTACAAGGAATCTTATTTAAAATCCAGTTACGGGGTCCCGTCGAGATAGGCGCGGGTCTTTGACAATAAAACTAAATGGAATGAATGCGTGATGGCTTCCTTAAAACGTTGCTCGTGATATGACGGGACCTGTTATGACCAAATTCATGTATCATGTAAAAAGGGTTGCGTTGATACATGGAAAAATTGGCATAATTTTCTCCAACATTGGGATCATCTATGTAAATAGGAAAGAAGATGAAAACTCATTGTATGACGCGTGAACGTGTTCTTTTGTTATGATTTTATTTTATTTAATAGAACGTGGAAATAAAACGTGTAAATTGGGTAGGCGATCGTTTAGAATCATGAACGTCCACTTGTCGTCAGCCGGAACAATCCAGTTTTTTGAATTCCCTCTCGCCGGCGGCACAATTGACACCGAAGGAGAGTCAATAAATTTTAGAATAGCTGCCGGCTTGATTTCTAAATGCAGGTTATCGGAGCATGCCACAAATCGAAAACGTTACACGTACGCTCCTTAGTATTCAGTTCCGTGCTGCGTCGTGTCGCCCGGAGTCTCACACTTCCCGCTAGTAGGCAAATCACGTCCACTTATGTGTTCCACGCAGCCAAAACCAACACGCTGCCGCGCGCCGCGCCGCCATCGGAAAATCTTCCATGTAAATCTTGACGTTAACGACCAGGTTTACGGGCGTGTGCGAAAAATTTCAAGTAACTTCATCGATGACGTACTACGCATCCCTATTGTCTTCATATTTACCTTCAAACAATATTTATATATTTTGGGTCGGTGTCTGAATCTGATAGATTATTGTTAGGTTTATGCCGTTCGCCATGTCATATAATTTAGATCACTGGACCGTACCACAATACAAACCCCAAACAAAAGGCAGAATACCGCATAATAGATAATCAATGGATATTAATGTCGTATAATAATACCAATCAATTTATATTGCAGCATAAACGCTTCTAATTTGGAAAGGTTCCAACTGAAGATAGCTCAACACGAATTGTACGAGGACGGGGAGCCGCTAATTGACGAGCTTCTCAAAGATATGGCCACTTCACCCATCCTACATGTAGGTAAGTTTACCTATCACTTAAATTCTATAAACATCTTAGATTAAAATCATTAAAACCAAATTTAGATAGGCAAATTGGCTGTGCAAGGCTGTAGCATAGTATTTTTGAAATACAATTTTGAACGCAAAATTATAGTGGTTATTATTCGCCTTATAATATTATTTACATTATTCAATATTCGACATAACTAAAATCAATTCAACTATTGAGTGGGCCCTGATCTCAATTTAAGTATGTATCGCCATAAAATATTCAGTGCACCGTTGATCGGACTTAGAAAAGCAATTACGTTTAGACAGACAACCTTTACGCCACCCTCGCTGGACTGGACATTCGATGCCTACAGTTAAATGTATCGCTATCGATTGCTTAGGTTTATTTTTGAATCCAGTTTTCCTATCAAGATTTTATTATACTTAAATAAAATTGTTACTTTATTCATACGTTGACTCCAATTGCTATGGCAAAAATAAACGAAAAAGAATGTCCTTGACAAAGACAAAACTAAATCTTTTATCAGAATGAAAAATGAGTAAGATTTGAATATATACAAGCTAAGGCAGGTAGGTATGTATATTAAATGAGGGCGGGTCTGCAATCAGTGCGGGGTTAGCGGTCCGTCGGTCGGACAATACTGCTACAACAATCTCGCCCTTTACTTCGAATTGGACTTAAATATTTAAACCACTTAAATGGATTTCATTGTTGATCCGACTTTATAGTTACTATATCCTACATTTATTTTTGGCGTCACCCTCACTCGATAACTGCGATACATATACAGACATTCTAATATCATCTTAATTGCTAGTTAGAAGGCTGAATTTAAATTTAGCGTGTTATTTAGTAGGTACGTACTATTTTATCTAACAGTATTTTATTTCTATACAGAGCAAAAGGAGGGCGGGACGCAATTGAAACTTATCATCGACTATCCTAATGGCGTCCAAGCTCTCTTCAAGCCGATGAGGTAAGTACTGCCGAGGGTCCATAATTTATATTTTTGGCTTGAGTGTCCGTCCATCAGCTGTCATGTCCTTCACAGACACCTAAGTTTTATTTTGTTTGGAAAGCAAGTTGTGTTGAGACTAGTTTGAAGTGTCCGCGCACGCTCCTGAAGGAGTTGGCGCAACTTTCCTGTCACCTTGTTGGGTGTGTTCGTTCTATTCACAAAACTCTGAGATTGTTCTTTCGTGCGATCGGCTTAGCGGCTTGCCCACACTCTTCCCAACTACAAGTGCTATTGAAGCACAGAGTTTGCCAAGTTCTGTTACTTGCGTACCATTGTTAAAGTTGATTGTGTTTTCTATTCAATACTATGCACATTGCTTATATATTTACGAAAGCTTTTAGACCTAACTGTTGCAGTGAACTTATTGAAAGTCGACTTTACAACCTCTTGGAAGGTATTTCTGTTCCATATACGTAAAGCCACCTACATAGGCACCGCATTGCATATTCAATATTCTGTAATGCTATCTGATACAATTTTGACGTGACAAAGAATACAAAGAGCATTTCCAAAAATGTACTCGCGGGAATTTCACGATCCTCCCGGCAGGCCTGTATATCGAGTATCAGACGTGTTAGCACTTCGCTTTTATTTTTAAAATATGGATGCCATATAAAATAAAAGATCATAATAATATAGAAGGTGTCAAAGCAAGGCGTTTCATCAGCGTGTTATGTATGCACATAGTTTTACATCTGTTACTAAATCGTTCTTGAAATTTCGGAGGCGTTAAAAAAACAAAACAATATAAATTATTCTTGCCTTGAAATACTTGAACATAGGGAGCCAACTAACCTTTCTAGAAGACTGTGTAACTTTTCTAAGAAAATTATAGACTCGAGGGGTTACCCCGACGACATATCAAGAGGCCCTCGCGGATCTTTCACGAGGGTGCTATAAATTACGTGACAGTCGGTGGTAACCCTTCCCTGTACGAGTATCTATTAGTTTTATCACCTTGCCTGCCACTTTTGTATACGTGATATAGTATAGACATCCTAATCTAGCTTGAGTAAAAAAACATTCAAAATTAGAAGAAGCTATTTAATGTCGAAAAGGTAAAGAGGACACAGAATCTAAACCATTTGTTAGTAGACCTTTTAAATTGTACTATCTCACTTACGAGTCGCACTGAGGACAATAAATTGGAAGACACTCGGTGCAGTATATTCCCGGGATTGCTCCTATCTAACCAGATTCACGATTTAAGAGCCACTTTAATCGTTTTGTTTCCGAGAAATTGATTAAGCACCCACATTCGACTCATTAGACACCAAAAGAAATTATACCTCCATTTGTTACTGCGAATGAGTAATTTTTCCATTTTAGTACGTAATTTAACATTTTTCGACGTTATAAATTTATTTTAAAGGACGGGGTCCTCTTATCTCCGGGAGTCGATATTTGATATTTCTCTTTAATGGATTTATATTACTCGGTTTCAATTTACGTCATGAATAAGTACCTGCCAAGAATTTTTGGTGATATTATTATAAAATTTTACCTTGGTGTTTTATGCTTTTTTGGGGTGAATTTTGTTTCTGGAATTAAAATTAATTGAAAGTAAAACTTTAGAGAAAATATATTAAATATCTACCTTGAAGTTGTCTGATGAACTCTTCTATGCCTTAAGCCTGGTTTTTAATATTAAGCTTATGCAGCAAATTGATGATAGCCGTCGATTGTCGGTAAAGTGCGAGTCGTGCCAGCGCCGTGCTTTATCTATTTAAATCTTCTTAAATCGTCGCCTGTAATATCTTGACACGAGCATAACATTAAAGATATGTAAATCGCTTATTATGCAATACAACTCCTCCTTTGAATTTAAAGTATGTTTTTGTTCGCAGATTTGCCCGTGATGTGCAGACTTTACCAAATCATTTTTATTTTTCCGACTATGAGAGGCACAATGCTGAAATTGCTGCTTTTCATCTAGACAGGTATGTAGAAGTCCTTTGTACATGATTAATACATGAGCAACTTAGTGCTTTTTGATTGACTCATCCGCGAGACTCATTCGTAAGGAATTTAACTTATGCGTGGGGTTAGACATTATTAAAACAATCTTTTGCGTAATTGGTAATATTTTATAACATTGTCTTTTAACTAAAATGTGATGTTTAAACGAATTCTATCTTGTTCTCGCTGGTCTAGAAGTGCACGGGGTCTCGGGTTCGATTCCCGGGTCGAGCCTAAATTGTTTGGTGGGTTTTAAGAGACTTTCATGAAGCAATTTGAAGAGCACGTAAATGTGGGTCCTGCGCCTGAACTCTCTCCCGTTGGATTGCCGTCGGTCGGATTGCCGTCCCATCTTATTGTGGAATAAGGGAATAGATCCTGTATCTGCGCAAATGCTTGTGCTGTAATATGTCCTAGGTAGCTGGCTGATCTTCTTAGAGAGAACGGCCGCCGTGACTGAAAATCGGTATGGACGCCATTATCTTGTTCTATTGAACAAACAAGGATTTGACCACGATCAACTATCTGGATTTGGATCTTACATCCTTATTTGCTGGCAGAATGTACACGAATAGATGTGACGTTAATCTAAATTATGTGTTATCCAGGATACTCGGTTTCCGTCGCGCGATGCCGGTCGTGGGCCGAGTCCTCAATATGACTACAGAGATCTACGACGTGACTGAAGGTGACATCCTCAAGACGTTCTTCGTGTCCCCTGCGAATAACTTCTGCTTCCACGGAAAGTGTTCGTACTATTGCGATACCGGACACGCTATTTGTGGCAACCCTGACATGCTTGAAGGGAGTTTCGCTGCGTTCTTACCGTCATCTGACATCGCTGAACGAAAGGTCAGTACTTTGATAATAATAATATCGGGTCACCTTCTCATACACGGTAGGTTAGCCCCAAGTTAAGCTATTGATTATAGTCTGTCTTATGGATGTTAACACAACTGATGAAGTACATACATATATTTATAAATACTTATTATGACACCCAGACCACAGCCAACAATCATGCTCATCACACAAATGTCGACCGTGCCGGGAATCGAACCCGAGACTTTCAGCTCAAAAAAAATCAGGCCAAAAAAATAATTTGCATACGTTTGCACAAAAACCCATGTCTATCCCTTTATGGTAATCAATTAATTTCTTGCAACACACGAGGTATTTGTGGTTATGAGTATTGTGATTATCAAATTCAGCGTGGTTGTTGGTAGCAAATTATCATGTAGTTGCGTCGGCGCGACGTAATGCGTCGCACATAATTCACAGTTCCTTGCTGTTACCGCGTGCACTTCATACGGGCGATCGAATCGCTGTTTACACCTACCGCACTGTGTACATAATTCAACGTAAACGATTGACGTGTACGGTTTCTCATTAACAGTCTTTTCACTGAATTGGACTTGTTAGACTTGGAAATTCTATTTGGCAGAACATCTGAAACAAAGCGTTTACATAAAATCTGTTTTCATCCCAACCAAAAGTATACGTATTAGGCTTCCAAAGCAAAAATCTCAAACATTATAACAGGAACGCAACATGGAATATTATATGAGCTAATCCGTGAATATTCTGTAATTCTAAGAAAGGAAAATTACTATTATGTTTCTTTCACTATTTTGGTCGCAGTGTAATCTCGCGTAAACTTTATATTTTAGGACGACGATACGGTATAGAGCTTCGCACTTTGCGCGTAAAGGAAGGGTTTATAGCCAAATAATTATAAATTAAAATTGTAGTTTCTATTCCATTTCGGTCTAATGTCTGTTCGTGTATTCTTGGTAGTATCTAAAAGTATTTTAATAGTTCATGTTGTACTGTAGACTGCAGAGAACGGTGACATGTATCAGGTAACACGACATTAGTGACGTAACCTTGATATTTAGCATCACTTCATTAGGCTTAAGTTATTTCAACTTGTGAGGTCTAAATGCGGACTTCCATCTTGAAATTGTGCAAATAATTTTCTGTCATTTCGAAATATTATTTCTTAATACGTATAAGCACATTGATGAATATACTACAATCCTCTTGTATTTCAGCTGTATCCAACTATTACACATGGTGATTAATTACTTTATAAAATGTTTTGTGATCTCTATAGGTTTGGCGGCATCCTTGGAGAAGATCCTACCACAAGCGAAGAAAAGCGCAGTGGGAACTCCAATCTGATTATTGTGATACAGTAAGTTTTGCATTACTAACTGGCTCATTGGTCTAGTGACTACTGTGGACGCGGTCTCGGTTTCGATTCTCGGTTCGCTTTGTGGGCTCTAAGCGACTAGTAGTAGAACAGGCCGGAGCCTGGAAGTTGGTGATGATACACCCGTGCATCCGAGAGTGAGTTATGTCAATCCTATGCCCGATCTCTCTCTGATCGTGTCGATTTGCCATCTTATCGCATTGCTTGTGGACTATAACTCCTGCGCAGCATTTAAAAATACTGTTGACCGACGTAAATGCAGATTTGATAAAGTCTCAACATACTTCTACCATTTTCATATTATATAGTTTTTTTTATATATTTTTTTTTATATATTATTATTTTATATGAGCACTTTTCTGATTTAAGTTTTTGCCTTGCACAGTGTTAATTTTGTATTATTTGGACATTTTGGAACTGATTCGACACTCGTGGTTTGGTTTTTGTTCTAGGTTCGCACAACCCCTCCCTATGACTCCGGGCGTCGAATGCTCGACCTCATGGACATGTCAATCTTCGATTTCCTTTCTGGGAACATGGACAGACATCATTATGAAACATTCAAGTACGTTTATTTCTTGATCTGAAATCACTATTATTTTTAAATAATTTAATTGGTTTTACTTTTCTTTTCTTTAAAGTAAAATGTCAAAAGAATACAAGTGCGAAAAGTGCCATGCCAATTATTTTAATGAATTAATATTGCCATAAGAATATCATACTAATCCAATTTTGGAAGAGACGTGTATTCCGTTTTCTAAGTTCAGGGTCAATAGTTTGCTCTGATATTTGTAACTGGGAGGTACAAACAGCATTCTTGTGATCAGCGGCACTTATATTGCATATAAATCTGCATTATTGTGGCACTACCGGAACGTCGAGCATAAAGGCCGTTTCCTTAAATCATTGCGGCCCAATAAGTTTCCGTTCAAACTGGAAGTAAAACAACTATTTATGGTTGAAATATGCCTTGTCGTTGTAATGCAGATTTTCAAGTTTTGTAAGGACATAGCCAAATTGATCTTGCGTTTTAACGAATCTCATTAATGCAGAATGTTCGGGAACGAGACGTTCACGCTGCATCTGGATCAAGGGCGTGCGTTCGGCAAGGCGTTCCACGACGAACTGAGCATTTTGGCACCGCTGCTGCAATGCTGCCTCGTCAGGCATACTACCCTCTCTGCGTTACTAAAGTGAGTATATTCGACAGTTGAGAGACGATTTCCACAAAAGTGAAGCTTATTGCAAATTATTGTGAAATGTTTATATGATACTTGGAGGAGATTATAAATATAGATTCTATAGGATTCTATAGGAGAATCTAGATTCTCCTCCAAGTATCATATATTTGACAAAAAAATCAAAACCATTTGCAATTTTACAGATTCCACAACGGAGTACCCTTATCAAAAGTTCTCCGTGAATCCTTGAAGAAAGATCCGGTGAACCCTATACTTTGGGAGCCGCATCTCGCCGCCCTTGACCGGCGAATCGTCATCATACTCGATGCAATTAGGAAGTGCATCGACAAAATCGATACGCCCCTGCAGAATGAGGTGAACGATTTCGTATGACGGGTCACACTACCTATTAAATGCTATGGGACTCATAGAAACGGTCTCATGAGTTGAAGTGTCAATGTGATATATGATTGTACGGACTACAAAAGGGATGGTGCAATCTGTGAAAATGACTTGCTAGTCGAACTCTCTCATAATCCGTGACTTAAGACAAACTTAGATGTAAGAACAGTTGTAATCAATGCAAAACGTATCGTTATCATCCTGGTCTTTGGTTGTCTACAAGACTTGTATTAGACGTAAGATTTTAGTGCCAAAGATTGTCCAAATGATTTTTTGAGATATGCAGAATATATTTTAGAACCATTCCACTGGATTTTTGATAAGCCATTGTATGCCAAATATATAAAAGAATTGTGAATTCATTTTGCTTACCATATCGGCGATGAACGGTATCGTATTTGTTTAAAATTTAACAGTATTGAAGAATTAGTGTACGTAGATAATATATTTTATTTGTTCTTTCTGTATATTTTGGATTATATTATAATGAGTATTTCTGAGCTCCGGCGAGAATATGTAAAAGGGTGTGCAATGTTACTGTACATAATATTAGTGAAATGCAGTTTATTTTGTAAGTTTAGTTGTAATATCATCTGCTACTTTACTACTTTTGTTGTGAACTCCGTTACCATAGCTGAAGGCTCAAGAAGAGACATATCATAAATAAGCTCCGTGTGATAAGCACAGTCGTCTGATTGTATACGTTAAGTTTTTTATTTGAGGCTATATATCAATGCAATCGTACATGCTTTTCTATTTTGTACTACTTACTGATAAGTTTCTTACTAACATATTTTTCGTAGCTGATCTCATGTTTCATAATTTCACTGAATGGTCATCATTTCGTTTAATTATAAACTCTACGTACTATTTCAGTGGCGAAAATATGAAATCCTACGTAGCTTTCACTTAGCGAGTTGCTTTTACTTTGATTAGATAGCGTATTAGTTAGTTTGAATCCGATAGTTACGATAATACTGGCAGTTAAGATGACACCTATATTTATTTTAATCGTGGTTTTAGTGTAATTTAGTATAAATATGGGGTGTGACTGTTACATATGGGGGATACAAGGAGTCGACTTGCCAAAGACGTACCTAAAAATTTATGTAAAAACGTGTTGTATAGCAAATTGTGATGCTTGAATGTTTCTGTTGATTGTTTATAAATTAAAAGGTTACATGATTCGAATTGCTGTGTTTAATTTAACGACATAAACTGGTATATAAAGTATGTGAGAGGTGCATTTTTCCTTTGAAGAAGTTGACAAAGAAATGAAGAATCGATCTATATAGTTGCCTTCTTGGTCTTGAAACAAACGGGCTTCCTAACCCCGGACCGACAAAACCAAATTATAAACAAGTAAAATATGAAAGAAAATCTCGGGTCAGCGTGCCCGTCGTCGTATCATAAAGATCACATAAAACTCGAAACGTAGATACGTCCGTCCCCCATAAACTGGAATATGAATAGTACGGATATTTGATACAACGGTTTACGACTTTATGGCAGTTTGTTGTTTATTAAATATCTGTGTCGACTGACATCAAATGCGGAACTCTTTATCATTGTAACATAATGTGTGATGAGCTGTGATTGTCTTTTGTTTTTGAAAGAAGAAGTAGCTTTCCATAAATGGAAAAGATTGATGAGTTGTGACTGTCTTTTGTTTTTGAAAGAAGTATCTTTTCATAAATGGAATGTCTACTGTCGCAATCTGTGTACCAACAAAATAACCCAGAAATATTCTTTTGGGTTGTTTGAAACCCACATATTATTCTCGGAAATTATAGTTTCTGTTATAGTGTCCCATATATTTGAAGTCACATTTTTTGTGGGATGAACGAAAATCCGACAGCATTCGCAGTTATCTAAAAATCTATGTTTATCCGATTTGAAATATTGACAGCGTAAATAAATAAAAAAAAGTGATATATGAAAGCTATATGACCCGTTATGAAAACCGCATCGCATGAAATATTTTTAGAGCGGAAAATTGTACCTAATAATTCAGATCAATCATTTAATGGTCACAAGTAACAATATCTGTTGGTTAACAAAAAACATACATAGATTTTAAGTAATTTCCTACTTCTACGCCGTAAATAAAATACGAAAATACAGCGAAATCTTACTTTTACTTATTACAACGGAATTTCTCTCTTCAGACTTAATTTATGGTAAAAAAGTACCCATCGATATATCGGATAATAATCTACGAAATCTTCGAGTGTCTTAATTTTTTCTTCCTCAAAGAAATCTGTGTTTGATCTAAGTCTAAGTCGAATAAGAGGAACTCGTCTTGGGAATTCCCAGTTTAAAATTGTATTTCTTTTGGGAATACTTAATTTAGATAACTGATTATAAGCAACATTAAAAACAAATAAATATTACTAAAAATCAAATAGGACGTAAGGACGTTAGATGTTAGACGATTAGTATGAATTTCGCTTTGTTTACATAGACTTTGAGAATCTTGGTGAGTCCCATTTTATTAGATTAATGCATTATTTTAATGACAACGAAGTACTGGAAACATACCTATTATAATCATCTAGACACTCAACAAATAGCTTTTCTGAGTAAGTAGAACGAAATTTTAATTACGGCTTTTCTTTGTCGGCTAACTCTAATAAACCCTTTCTGTGAGGAAATAAATCTGATTTTCTAATTAAGAACAAACATTATCGTCTCGCAAAATTTCTTTAAGCGAAACAGCTATATTAAAGGAATATTTTCATAATTGAAAGGCGCCATCAACGGCCGAAGGGAATTATCGTGAAATTGGACGACAGTTGTCGACACTTTACCTACAATTAGAAATTTCCCTCGACTTCCAGAAGTATTAGACCTCGACCACCCACCCGGGACCGCGATATTTTTAACAATTAATATTCATCTACATAATGAGCTTTCAAATTACTTGAGAACATTGAATTGGGATGGCGTTGGAAGCATTGTGAACGTTTCATATAAATTAATTTTGAATTGTTCCGTTGCTTTGAAGCCCAACATCTCTGTTAAGAAGTTAATGGCTAGAAGTGTTTGCGTTTGTTTTTTCTTAATTAAAATAAACCCCGTAGCCAGCTGTAAATAATTGAATAACGTTTTGTGACATGACTTCAAGAATAGATTTCAATCTGACACACCGAATCCTTTGCAGTTAATCGTTTTTATTTAGTTACTTAAATAACTCAATAAAGAAAACCTTTAGCTCTATACTACATTTTGTTTATATAATTTCAATATTACGTCATAAATACAAGTAATTGGTAGAAGTGTTGACATAAATGGGTGGTGCAGTGTCTGGTCTTACAACTTCTCTAGTTCGATAAATATTGAACAATTAATTCACAATAACATTGAACAACGAACACAAAGTTTGGTTGTTTGGCGAGCTCCGGGCTATCTGTAACATGCACCAGGGCGCTACTAGACTACTAGTTACTCTGTTGTACTAGTCTGTAACCTGTCGAACTGTTTAAAAGCTTTCATCTGCTCTTGTTGGTGGTACTTACATAGGTATCACATGTGCTCAACAATCAGTAGTCTAAAACTTTTGCTCAATATCATAAAATTTTGGAAGGAACTTAAATCCTGAACCTGTTCTTGGAACTATGACTTGTACTTCTGACTTAATAGGAGGTCTAAAAGTGTAGCTTACCAGCCCAAACTTTAGAAATTTTAGGATTATTATCGTTATTTCAAGACCGATCCTTGGATAAAATATACATGTATAATTATTCGCTCCAAACAAAACAGGCGAACAGACAGATTTATGCAACAACAGATAGGTATTATCACACGCAGCAACATCGCTTTTATTACAGCTGTGAGGCTTGTCCATACAACATGGTCCACGTTACTAAATCGACTGATTTATGCGTGTCCGATGCTTCGACGGCACTAGGCGTTAGGCACCTACTGCGCTATTGTTTCTCGACGATTTATCGCGAGTGCCCGCACTGGAGGTGCCGGCACAACAATTCACGGGACAACAACAACGTGCATTGACGTCACTGGACTACCACCACCTATTGTTGGCATCGTGTTGTTAGCTATTACAAATGAGCCATGAGCTGGATATGACATGTGCAGTTTGTCATCGGACAAAGATTGGTTATTTTTAATGAAGCCTGTCAATGTTGGTTGGTATTGTTTTAATACGCTTTTGAAGTCAATATGAATGGAGAGACACTACAATTTAGAAAAAGAGAATGATCGCTTCATTAATCAAAAACGGAGAAATGAATTGGGGACGGGAACTAGATTAAATGAAAATAGTGTTTTGCTAATTTTGAAGCGGATCTAATTCCAGTTCTATTGAATATGTCTGACTTTTCATATTGATTCAGTGATTATCATTCAAGGTGATAACTGAGTTATGCATTGTCGACGTATAATTAAATCGCACTGGGGTGTCTATTAGTCTATTATTAGTTTATTCGAGCAATTATTTTCTTATAAAATTCAAATTAATTTTAGAGATTGCATTGAAATTGTAACTTTAAGCACAATTTTATACATAAAAATAATCATTTTTAAATCAATTAACTTAAATATATACAAACTTATAAAATACTTAAAACTAATATAATAATTAAAAAAACCCTATCTACAAAAATATTGTGCATTGTTAGGCGTCAAAGTACTCCTCCACATCGCTGTCATAAAATTAGATATGAAATATGTCATCTCCCGAGCCTTTTCCCAACTATGTTGGGGTCGGCTTCCAGTCTAACCGGTTTCGGCTGAGTACCAGTGTTTTACAAGGAGCGACTGCCTATCTGACCTCCTCAACCCAGTTACCTGGGCAACCCAATACCCCTTGGTTAGACTAGCGTCAGACTTACTGGCTTCTGACTACCCGTAACGACTGCCAAGGATGTTCAATGACAGCCGGGACCTACAGTTTTTAACGTGCCCTCCGAAACACAGTCATTGGTGTCCAAGATATACTAGATATGAATATGTATATCTAAATAATTCTTGAAGAAAGATATAAGACTGATCTCTCAAAACCGTTAATGATTGAGTTAAGAACGAAAGTACTCAAAGTTGAAACTTCCATCGAAAACATTTCAAAAACAGCTCAAGCATACCCAGTTCCAATAGGTAGGTACCAGACTAGGAAATAGAAACAACAGGACCCATTGAGACCTAACTTCCTTATTCATAAACGACTCAAGCGTTTTATTCAGTTTTATTGCATTCTCGTTTTATTTAATAGAAAATGTTAGTAAAACTTCACTGTTTATGCTGTTTGAATTGAGTCTTATGTTCTAGGTATGTACTACATCTTGAAGAATAAAATTTTAAAGAGAATTGGAACAGTAATAATGCTATAAATGAGGCTCTGAAACATCGAAATTGATAGACATACTGCCGATTTCAATAACCTATATATCTTTTGATTTGCTTACTGGAGATAGAATTTTAACATTAACTTCATACGAATAATGTCAAATGCCTATCTCTAGTAGGCAAATCAACCGATAGATAAGCTATTAATATTCGCCGTAAAACATCAATCTACAAACGACTACACTATTTTCACTAATTCCATCAACAGTCTACTTTTTATACCAAATTTATTTTGTATAGCAAAATATATATGACAAAGGGCCAGGTCTAGGTTTCCTGAAGATGTTTTCGTTCTCCTGTACTCAATCAATGGGGTCCAAAATAGACTTAAAAAGCACATATAACTTGGAAAAGTTACATTGGTCTTTATCTGACGTGGAATCGAATCCGCACACTCGTACTTGAGAAGCTGATGCTTTAACAACTAGGCCACCATGACTCAAGCGCATCTACACCCAGCATTACCTTGCCAGAAGAGCTGGTAGCACAAAATAGAACACGTTTGTTTAAAGCACCTGTCATTGGATTTCGGTCTGCCTAGACTTACAATTGGAACTGAAATGCCATTGGATTTTTTCTATGCCATAAATAATAATTGGCCGCTTCGATTTGTTGATTTATGGTTATTAAAGATATGTACCAGTGATAACACGCACGGTTTCAAAATTCATTTACATGGAAATGTGGACCCCTGATCGAAATTATGGGTATTGTAATTGCGAACCTCAAATTGTATAGTTATATTTGTATCTATTGGAATTATGAAGAATTTCAGTGGAGTAATTTGTATTTGAACCGATCTATTAATTAGTACCTACTATTGTTTTTTTTTAAACAAAAGCCACTCACAATCATGTTAAATCGTAGTTTCAATTTATTAAAACCTCTTTCTGCAAAACACGACTACACTGGCACCGAAAAACGAAAAATAAAAACTATAAAAATCATCAGTCATTCAAAAAATCGATTTGTTCGATACCATTATTCATAAAAAATTATGAGCTATAAAGATAATGATGTATATTCATTGGGCACAAAAATCGTTCGGAGACAAAAGTTTCCCGGTCCGGTAGCGCCGGCCGGCAATTTATGGTTATCGGGCCCGTTGCAGATAGCCGGCAAACGGATGAGTGTCGGACCGAACGGGCGCAAGCATTATTCTTTGTGCATATTCCAAATTAGAACCCGTATTTGTCAAACTAGCGCTTTATGATTAAAACATTTATGACTAATGGCCTCGGATGAACGTATGCTCCCGTCCGAATTGTGAATCTATTTTAATGAGCACATAATATCGAACGGAAAGACTATGCGTTTATTTTGCCAAAATCAGATATTTATAAAATTCTAAATTTTGATGACGTTGACGAATTCATTGTATTTATATTGATTTATTTTAGAGATATTTACATGTATTTACAAATCTAAATCAGTATGTAAAAAAATATTTAAAAGAAGAAATTAACATAAGTGATAATTTTTATTGTTAGCTTATTTTTTTTACTTTATTTATTTATTTAACATATTATTACATTTTTAAATATTTTGTATATAAAAAAAAAAAACATTTAAAATATAAAAATAGTGTCCCACCGGTATTGGGAACAGGGTCCAAGCTACCGGCGGTCAGGGCTCCACAGAAACCTGACGATGCGCGCCGTGTCCAGAAGTACAGCTTTCTGCATCAGACGCTTGATCCAACCATCTAAAGAGAGCCTCTTGAGATGTGAGTCGAGGTTCTTGGCTATTAAACCATTTGCGGAAACGACTATCGGCACAATGATTGCAGAATCCACATGCGAAATCTTGACAACCTCGTGAGCTAAATCAAGGTATTTAAGTTATTTTTCTTTTTCATTATTTATTATTATTTCTGTTGTCTTGTTTAATTTTTTTTTTCGTTAATTAAAATAATGCATCAAAAATTTCATCCGTATCAGTGGACATTATGTCCAAAAAGACTGGCCGCATTACCACGATGGATGGCAAATTCTTTAGCTATTTGGCCATTACCTTTGGTCACTAACTAAATACCTTAAAATATGTTTCCTTGTTGGAATGCCTAGATCAACAAGATACGACCAAAGAACTTTCGAGCCAACCACATCTGAATAGAATCAACTATAGATGAGTTAAACATTTTGCATAAAATATATCTCTCTTCAAAAGTTGACACGTTTGAATAAAAATGTCTAATATATGGCCAAATCATGTATAAATATGTAAATATAATATCGTATCTATAACCAAATAAATACATAGATACAGAATTCTCGAGATGGAGATAATATATGCCGTCGCATATAAATCGCTAACAATATGGATAAACATTTACATAGATTTTCTTGGTCAAAATGTAAACTTGATATTTTCTGCTTTGCAGTCACACTAAAATAAGAATAGTTCTATAAATGAAAACAGCGAAGAGACTGCGAAAACAAACACGTTGAAGGTTTTTATTATTTGATATCTACATTGATATAATTGAAATTGGTTGTAATTTATTTGTAAACATGGTTGCATTTTTGATATTGTAATTGAATTGAAGAAAAACAATATATTTTTTCTACTCGAAAGATCTCAATCAGTAATTTCAAAATTGATATGATGGTGAGCGAAATTCGTTTCAAGTAGGTATGAAACATTTCGTATCATTTAATGTTATATCGTAAAACCTAAAGCTAAGAGGTTGGGGAAGCGTTTAATATATATTTCAGTCCAATTAGTCCTGCAGACAGAGGCGCTATTCTACAGGTTGATGCCAAAATTTGAATTTACATGGGAGCTAGGATTTCTGCATTGATTTACTTGAAAGTGCCAATTGTTTTTCTTCCATAGAAATTCTCAGTAAGAGCCTAGAGTGTCAGAATTTTATTGGCAGTAATCATTTAATTTCTAATAATATCAAGGCATGTCAATCATACATAATTAGGGGGTCATCGCCGTACTTTTTATTTGTTGCCCAACTACCAAGTCTCCAAGAAGTTTAAAAGTGTTTTCTGCTTAGATGTCAACGTCTCTATCACAGATCTTCTGAAATAATATAAGTATCGCTTTTTTTCTGCTCCAAAGGCGGAACCTGGTGAACCTGAATCATTTTATATGTCTTTTGTTTTTCGAAAACGTCTGTGCTCTTGTTTTACCAACCTTATCAAAAGAAGTGGTAACGTTTTGGCTATATCTTTGTATAATGTCACTTCACTTTCTTAGTCGAAATCCTGTAGTACAATAGAAACTATGTCCGGACTGTCGAGCTGAGGGAGCCGAGTTCGATTCCCGGTACGACGACATTTATGTGATGAACATGCTTATTGGCCGTGGTTTGCGCGGTTATACTTTACGTAAACACAACTTGTTTGACATATCTCCCTGTCAGAAGTTTAAGAGCAAAACAGTTCCCAAAAATAACATTCCGTCTCCCTACCAAGGTATATCCAATCCAACTTGGCAAGTAGCAAGTACATTGCAGAAGGCAGTAGTTCTCCCCGAAGATATTCATGATGCAATTAAATTATGCACGGTAGTGAGGGCAAGTTCGGATTGGTTTGATCAAATGTGGGCTACCTATGTTTGCATTTCATTGGCAAATGGAATTGGTACTTGGCCGCACTGTTTGCCATTTCCACCTCGGCTTCTGATATAATATCGATAATTATTTTAGGTTATACTCCTCCTTATGCTGAAAATGAATTCGAGTATATCTGTTTTTAGTCGAAGCTTTTACCTGCTTACCTGTAGATCTTGAAATAGAGAAGCTTACCAAGTTTAATAACCTCACTAAAACGCTTGAGTAATGTAATGACTATCTAAATTATCACAACTTGTTGAAGTAAGACTTTTCAATTACCCCAACAGAGAACAAAGTAACATCAAAAGTACGATTTAGTGAACAACATTAATGCAATAGTGATTTTAATAGGTGATAATATTTTTTAAATAGTGTTATTGTAGAAAATATACCTAAATAACAAGATACTCACGCATGATTCGAAAATCACTTAAAATAATCCAAGAAAAGTCATGCTCCCTTCAAATCAAAATCCTAAAATTAACAATAAATTATTATACCTGTCAGAATACAGCCGGAATAGAATTAGGTTCATTTGGCGAAGGCCCGCTAGCCGTCTGTGGCCGGTGCTGAATATTTGAGAATGGGTGAAAACAGTGCCATACAAACAATATGTACGATACGTTTCTATTATATTTGATATCATAAGACGAATGTACTGTTTTAGTAGATATGTACATTGATAGAACAAAGAACGACGATAATAGCTTAATTCTATGGTTGTGATGTGCTTCTTAAATGATGTGTTTCTTCTTAAATCTTTATAGATCACATAGAGATCAGATAAGGCAAATAAGGAAATCCCACTACTATTAAAAAAACAAAATATACGGAAATTCGACTGTTAAATGGCATAAACGAATCATCACATTCTTGACCTTATACGACATTTATTAGAGTTTGGCGCAATTTGTGTTCCTCTTCCGTACTTTTCGCGTGGTTTTCTTTATTACTTTTTAGGGAATATAACATTACATTATAAACAGAACGTCAAGCTCATAACAGTGTGTGATACTCCGATCCCTCTATTTTCTGTAACGTGAAATATTTAAACAGTTGCAATCGGATCACACCGCGACCTAGCATCACACTAATTGTTCATGTCCCTCAATAAGCGCTCGGCTCGATGAAATTATACAATTATATAACATTAGTAAAAGAAATTATAAATCATAAAATTTAATTTCCTTTTTTTCTTGAAGCATATAATGAGTGCAGTTAACACCACATACACATTTTATATTTGAATATAAACAGTAAAATTTTACATTTACTCATCAGGGTGTTTGTTATGGTGCACAATTTCACATAGTAATATAATAAAACAAATGACCCACATAATCCCTAAACCATAGAAGCACGTACTTAGTTTCGCCATACTTAAACTTTTTGGTTGTAACACTCCGTCAGCATTAATCCTATTCACAATCCAACTGTGGTTATTATCATCGCTCAGGAGATTTTCTATGAATCCAGCTTCAACTAGGCTAAAAATGACGTCATCTACATCTTTAGCTGCTGGCCAACCGGGGCGCATGTAGAAACAAGCTCCAGTCGCACTTATTCGTTTCTTCAAAATCTGAACATAAGGCTCCAAAAGTTTAACCAACGCTATGTCTGTAGCCAAAATAAAATTTTCACCTTCAACAATACGTCGAATATAATTTTTCAGTTCGTTCATTGGTATCACTTTGTAATTTTGTTCTAAAGGTGTATCTTTATAATAATCAACCACTACTTCAACGCCGCCATAACCATCTACTTTAGTTACTGCTTCTTCAATCGATTCAAATGGTGGTTCTAAATCCAGAGTCTGTAAGGCATCCACGAGATCTGCTTGGTAGTCGATACGAAAAAAGAAGCAAAACCAAATCCAGAGAGCGAAAAGGGAATTGAGGAGCCAAGACTTAGTTATAAATCTTGCTGATTGCCCCAGTAATATGATAAATGATTGATACAGGATACGGTTCGACGCGCTAGTTAAATTCGGCTTACATTTTCTTACCAACATGGCTACAATAACAAATGAAATGTATACCAACAAGTGAAGATAAGTGAAGTTCGTTTTATCCGGAATTATGAATTTAAGCCAATCATAAACTTCGCGCTGTTTAGGCGCAACCCAGCGAATGTCCACCGTGTGGTAAGTATGAGATGGTAAAGTCACGGTGTATCGTTTTTCTGTAAGAATGTCAGCTGGAATAAGTATATCAGCTTTTTCAGTGGCCAAATCACCAATGGAGCCTGTTGCTGTTCCATTTACATACGTTCCGAATACATTGTTGTAAGCAGAGGTTACTTCTAGAGATGCATTTAATTTCTTCAGAATAATCATAAGTATTTTACCATCATAACCACCAACAGAAGAAATTTTACCATTTTCAAACTGTACTGTGACGTACGGAAAATATTCTAACAAAGCTGTTCTAATTGGACATTGGTAGAAGTTGCTGAACTTTTTCGGCCACATGTCATCGCCATATTTTAAAAATACTGGTGTATAATTTCCACACAATCCCTCACTGTATGGAAAGAATGTTGAAAGAGACACTTCACCGGCGTTGTTTTCACTTATCAGGATTAGGTCTGCTTGATCATTCCTTGCAGTGACTTCAATAAAAGCTGATAACTCTGAATTCGACTTGACAGGATTCTCTAACACAAGTATGAAACGTATAGGGAATCTTATGACTTCATTAATGAGCTCCATTATAATTTCATATTCAAGCAAGTTTGTTGCAAAATATATTGTTTGCTTAAATCCGATTGTTTCATTGATATCCCGAACCTTACTATCATTGTAAGTAGCCCAGGGACTGAGGACAACAGAGCCAGGGAACCCTTTTAGGAACCCAGTTACATATTCAGATTCATTCTGCTTCCAAATAACTGTGGTTGTAAAATGTAGGTTGTAATACGTAGTTGAAATATTCACTGCTGTTTCTATTAGTTTTGATGATGCAGAACAATTTCTTAAAATTAACTGTAGAACTACTAAAAATTTTATAACTCGTATCATTGTATCTCGAAGTTTGTACAGTACTGACTTGCTCCAAGAAAGCTACTAAGTTTGATTGATCATGGCCTACGAATGTTCATATAATTATAAAGGAGAATGGTGTAATATAATTTGTCATCATATCATTAATTTCTGTTACTTAGGGTGACTCAATTTTTATTTACGCTTTCTTTAATTCCTGTAATCAATACATAGAAGCCATTTCATTCAACCTTAGTGTAATGGTGTTAATGGTTAGCAAACAGTCTAATGGCAATGACGCTCAAAAGTGAACATTATTTATTGATATCGGATATTTTTGTTCTAAATGTACACAAATTAGGTGAAAAAGATAATAATTAATATTGAGATTCATTTTCAAGTCAAAGTCGAAGTTATTTTAAAAACATTTATTGTAGAAACAGAAACTATAGGTACAACGTGTATATAAAATGCAAATATATGTGTAATAAAATATAGCAGTTATTTTAAGAGTTCGAAAAATATAATCGGTTAAATATAATGTTTTGTTTCATTATTTCTGTTTTGTATAAAATTTCAGTTTTATCTTATTGGTATTAATATTATATTTTGACTTAGGCAGCGCATCATCAGCTTAATATAAATATACTTACATTTAAGATTAACAACTATATTAAATATCAATGGAATAATTATCTTTTGTTGTAAAAACAAGAATTGTAAGTCGGAGTTGTTCATAATCTCATAAAAACATTAAACAGTATTTCTCAAATTATATTATTTGGTGATTGAGTACAATGCTACGTCAACCAGAAAGGCACTATCGTTATTTCACAAGTATATTTTTTATTTCTTTATAGTCAAAATTAAATACATGCTCTATTAAAATGTACAATCATCATAAACTTCACTGGATAAAGGCTTTTATTACACAGAATCACAGAGAATTGATTTTCAAGCACATAAAATCCTATGTAGACGAATATAATCGTGTAAAATATAGTTTTATTGTGGTTTATGTACTACAACACGTGACAACAACAAAATTCACATTACGTGAAATTAAAGCCTAAAAATAATTTACTTAATTAAGCACTGTGGCTAAATATTGAAGTTTGTAGATACAACTTTAAAACTTGAATAAATTCTAGCATGTTCTAGAAAACTGACTTAATAATTAATTGTTTCAATATTGAACCACAATATCATATTAATGTAAATACAATAATTGGCATGGCCACGGATGATTAATAATTAAAGACTTTGGTTATATTTAGAATTAGTATTTAAGAAATGCAGTCGAATATTACTATTGACATGGTAGGTGGAAAACGTTTTTCGATGATAAGAAAAAACCCATTCGACATAGTCTATTGAATCTAAGGCATGACATACTTAATTCTGCTATATTGCAATGCAATATGATTTGTCTATACACTTTTGTGCGTTTTGACTACTTTTGTATTAAATTATCTCATGTGTGAATAGACAGTTGAGATTCCAGCACTGGTTAATGTGGCCATACGTAATATTAAGTAAAGTGTTTAGCCTCCGCGCTGCGTAAGGACAGCATCGACCAATAAAACGGCTCCGTTGATGATGGCTAGTGAAGCTTTAGCCAGGTTCTTGTCCCTCCAGTCACTCTTACTGCTGTGCTGGTATCTGGAAGATAGAATACAGCTCATTAGTAATCTATCGAACAGACAAGCGTTGAACTAACGATTTTATGCGGCAAGCGATCTTTTTATCTGGTGATCATAAAAGAACGTTTGTTATAGGATATCTGACGTGAGTTAGCTCGTAATAGTAAGTACTTAGAATCTCATACTCAAACAGTCAAACTCTACCAAGTCTTTTCCTTATGTGTTTGTACGATGTAAACCAATGTTGGAAGGCTTCTTTTATTCAATGTTAGAAATAAGATTTAGTGAAAAAAAACCTATATTTACCTGTCAATGATGATAGCACCGCTGGCAACGAACAAGGCTACTCCCACCAGAGAATAGAATATATCAATTCGTTTGTGCGAAGGTGTCTGCATGACGTAACCTGGAAGTGACGTCATAATCTATTAAACCTCGCCATTTTTTATATTAAGTATTCAAAGAAGGCCGTGGGTATGTAGATCAAAAACAATGAAGGAATAGTATATCTGAGTCAAGACAAAATACAATAACAGTCACATTAAATAAATGGACGGAAGATGTGGTCATAGCTGGAGACCTTCTTCTTGACTTTTTGCACAAACTGTATGTTATGAAATTGCGCATTGATCCTTATAAATTTAAAAATGTGGTCTTCTCAGAAACCTAAACCCAAGCGACGGTTATCATCAAATGGAAGTTGAATGAAAGGACTTACCGGCAGCGGCTCCAGCGAAGATGATGAGGTAGCCAACGAAAGTGCCGGTTACCAGCATACCAGTGTCAGCCTCAGCATTGTAGCTGTGGTAGTGGAGGGCCACGCATGAGCATGTCAGCGCCTGAAATGAAGACAATCGTTTATGTAGATGACATCCTCACTGTGTCGAAACAAACACAATATGTATAATGAAAACATTCTAAAAGTAAACATATTAAAGATCAAAAATAGGAAGGTTTATATGTATCGTAAATTTTGTTAATGTTAGTAGAAATATTAGCACCGGAACTCGAACCCACAACCGTAACTGAGGTTTGTAACCCGCATCCTTGAAAAATGGTGATTACAGTTTATATGTCTATTAATACTATTTCACTACTTGATAGCCATTTAACCAAATTCACCCGCCAGCGGTAAATTTATTTTAAACATTTTATTGTCATCTTTTTTGCGTTCCAAACAAACAACTACATATATTGTTATTTCATTCATTAGAAGTCGTCACACTACGCGATTCTAAAAAGGCGTGGTACACACAAATGACGTCAGAGCTGAACTCGTGTAGTGACGAACAGGTTAGGGGATGATGTCATACCGATCATGCTATATGAAACATAATACCGAGGCCAACTGCTTGTCACCTTGAGGCCTTGTCTTTAAGGATGAACATTAAATAAGGTCACTCCGCACTTCAAATTAATTCATTAGTTTTGCGCATAAGAAGCATCAATTTTTAGAACATAAAATAATGGGCATACGCATCAGAATTGAATAATATAGGAACTTTATATACGATGTCGCTTAACCCAAAGGGAGATATAATACTCTCCTAATGAAAATCAGTGATGTAATACACTAGTATCTTGTACTTATCATTTGTATTTCATCTTATTCTATTTTTACCGTCTTACTACAGCTTAACCAAAACTATTTTTATCTAGTTACGTGATATTAGGCGATGACACGTGTCACGATTAAGGAACGTTTAGGTACGAATCATCTCTTTATACAGCACTCATTAATTCTATTATAGACATCAATTTCCGAACAATAGGAAGTATGTGCGCGTGCCAATGAAATTGATTGTTTTAATTCTCAAGTGACTTTATTGTTCATAAAAATATTAAATCTTATGCTTCAGTATATTTTACAATATTGTTTCTACCTGTAAGTTTTATTCTACCTAAACTATGCTTTTCATAACCTATCTTGAAGAAATATACAGATACTAGGTATGTACATACCTAACCAGTTTAAAGGAGGGTGCCCAAGTACACTGGCTCATAACTCATAGGAAACTCTCTAATAGTGATATCTAGGCGATATTCCACTGGTGTGCTTACAAAAGAAACAATTTTACATTTGTAACTTTTATGTAAGTACGGGCACAGCCGGAGTCTTGCAAACAAATATACCGCACACCATTTTGGTGGAACCCCGCCTTTTGAATCTACAAGTGCTAGGCACTTGATATTACGATGAGTGAGTCAGTGAATGAATGAATGGGCAAATGAATAAGAAACCTTTGGTTTTTTGTATTAGAATACAACTAGATACCTACATACAATTAAGTCAATTATTTATTATATTTTCTAAGGAATTATGTAATATGGTTTTTTTTAATGCTCGAGTTTAAATTATTTTTGTGTTTATATCCTAGTTATCACATTTAGGGCCAGTTTAACCGGTTACGGATAAGTAGTAATAAGATACAAATTCGGTTCCATTTTTGAATTATCTGGTAGATAGTGGCTATCCGTAACCGGTGAAACTGGCCCTTAGTTAATTAAGAGCTGTATTAGTGCTTTTAAATAAATGAATGTTCAGATAAATTTGTATTTTTAAAACTTATGTAATATGACAAACATGACTTCATGAATGTTAAATTATCGTAAATATCATTAATATGACTCACGAGAATATTTATAACTTCATTAATGTTTAATGAAGTGTATGAAACGTTCAGTATAGCGATAAGATTGGCAATTTGTATTTTATTCCATTGAAAAATGATAATAATTTAAAGGAAAATAAACTTAAATAAATAAAATAAAATATTTGAACGTATGCTACCACGTACGATTAAAGTCAGACTTAATTAGGTAACAACTGGCACCAATTAAAGCGTCCAATTAGTTAAGAAAAACAAGGAAAACGGACATAATACTCTAGGAATATTAAGTTAAGATAAAATGCTTGCTACGCTTATGTTTATAAAAAGTGTACAAGGTAGGTTGAAAATCCACTAAGGAAATTTTGATAGATTGTTGTACCCTGATGTGCTGGCGTCTGTACACCTCATATAAAGTTGAATTGTTACTGTGAATAATTTATAACTAAAAGCTTGACTCATTTAATGATTCGCCTGTTAATTCTGTATGTAGTATGACATGAATCAGAATTAAAATAAAAAGTTAATGATATAGATGTTAGGTACCATGTGACAGATAGATAACCTTTTAGATTGCAACATTTTAATATATCCGATTTGTAAACACGAAACGCATTAATATGAGAACGAGGCTACCACGTACAACCTTGACTTAGTGAGCGTTTTCCGCCAACTCACTTGTTCTCCGTGCAAAAGTTGTTTTTCGGTGTATTGATATCAGACAGCACTTAGAACTGTTCTAGAATCAATGATATAAGAATTAAAAACAAAATTAAGTAACTGAGCTATGTGTGCCTAAACTTAAATATCGGTGCCGCACCTTAAAGAGGAAATAAAGCCACATATCATCATCTCCCGAGCCTTTTCCCAACTATGTTGGGGTCGGCTTCCAGTCTAACCGGATTCAGCTGAGTACCAGTGTTTTACAAGGAGCGACTGCCTATCTGACCTCGACCCAGTTATCCGGGCAACCTAATACCCCTCGGTTAGACTAACGTCAGACTTACCGGCTTCTGACTACCCGTAACGACTGCCAAGAAAGTTCAATGACAGCCGGGACCTACATTTTATCGTGCCATCCGAAACACAGTCATCTGTGTCCAAGGTACTTGCCTAACATGGAATCGAACCCACGCCCTCATACTTGAGAGGTTGGTTCTTTAACCACTAGGCCACCACGACTTCACATAAAGCGAAATATAGCCACATAATGATAATAAAATACTTCCTAGTCAACATTTGTTAAAATTATAAAAATACCATTTACCAGAAATTGTTTATCTACCACTCCCTCATTACGCCATTATTTTAAAGCTATTTAACACACATTCTTGCGTTATCGTTATAGTTTTAAACTCATGTACTCATTGTACGAGTTGCTTATTATAGGTATAATCATTAACTTTTACTACAATGAGGTTAATGGCAACTGTTAAAGGTAAGCGACCCTGTTAAACTAAATTACTTATGTGTATAAACTTAGGTATATGATTATAAAAAAAAAACAACTTTCTTCAGTGCTTATTAGTGGCAAGTTCACAACTTTAGGTCTACTGAAAAGTACTAAGGAACTTATATGTATGCGTCTGTAACAAAGCCACTTATTTTTCTTCTCGAAAACCTTTAAAAGCGAGACTTAAGTCTACAATTGCCTGTTACATGGATTTATTTTCTTATTGTATTTGAATTAGTCTCAAGACTATAAGCAAATCTATTTTGTGACGATGACCTGCGAAGTGGCTTCCCATCGTTAGCATCCTATCATATACTGACCGTCTTCCAGCTCTAGACCGTCTTCCGTCTCCATGTCCTGACGTTTCAATCGTCTCACATATAGACCCATGGTGAGAATGCCGAGAGCATTAACGTGATGGATTAACCGCTCTTTGTATTTTGCTGACAAACTCAAAATTTCCTGTCTAATTATTCTAAACGCTCGAGAATTTCGTTATGTAGTAAATCTGGCAGTGTAACACAAATACGAAATTCATCCATTCAGACAAAACTATAAAACGTAGCGTGAAAACCAATTACTCAGCCAATGCATATAACTAGGCAGTACCTACTCTAGGCATCGGTATTTCTCATAAACTAGCTACAATAATCGTTACGGTATCGATAGTGAAAGCTATCGATTTCATTATACAAGTCGATGTGAACTGCGTGCTGCGAATAAATTGCATTTATATACGGGAGTGAAAACAACAGACCATGAGGTACCTAAGTACACATTTAAGACAAAGAAACAATAGTAGGACTATCGTCTTTTACATTTCAATTTAAACTTAGCAGTTTCACAGGTTGCTGATAAGTTCCAGATAGATCAGGTATCTGGTAGATAATTTTATACAAATTCTGTTCCATTTTTCGAATTTATCTGACAGATTGTGGCTATTCGTAACCTGTGAAACCGGCCCTAAGACTGCTACGGTGTAGGAATCTGATATGCACCCGTTATCTTTATATTTGTCCGTAATTCAATCGGTAATGAGGAAAGATTCATTTTTCAGCCACATAATGCCAACAGGAAATCACATTCCGTCTCAATTGATGTTTATGTTTAGGATAAACAATATTATCTCATTTCAAATTTTCCCGCGATATTGCGGACACCACGTGCACCCACGCGTGGCCGATATTTAGTTACTTAATCGTCTTAGGGCCAGTTTCACAGGTTGCTGATAAGTTCCAGATAGATCTGGCAGATAATATCGTACAATATGTTACATTTATTAATTTATCTGGTAAATAGTGGCTATCCGTAACCTGTGAAACTGGCCCTTATTCTCCAAAAATAAGATGAGTTTAAAGACAATATAACTATGTCAATGATCCCAAAGAACAAAGACTAAGCACAGGAGATCTTTCGATCGCGATAGTCAATGGCGTATAACACCCACAAAGTACATTTTTACAGCCGGCATTCAGATATGCTCCATCAAGCTTCGAATCGATTACATGTTCCATATTGCTTCAAGCGCTAAATGGCTTAATAACTCTAACGCATTGCATACGAGTCTTTATATAACGCACATTGCTGCCATAATAGTCATCATTCATAGTTTATTAGCTACTATTATGTACGTTTCGCACTTATTAACGGAAGAACTTAGCACTTCACGATGAAATGGGTTATGAAGTCATTGATTTAACGAAGGGCAATTTTCCTTTTTTTTTATTATTTTCCGATACTATTTATTTATTTGATGGACAGTATCCAGTATGCTTTTTCATTATAGATTTAAGACTGAGTTATGCTTAAATGGGACACGATTAGATTGTGTAGTTTAATTGACCCCGCATACACTTTCATTCGACGCACCCTAGGTTATCAATCCCATTACTGCCTCATACCTCGCTCACTTTTATAAACTTCTTACATATCATGCTATTTTGTTGGTAAGTCCATGTGAATATGAAAGAAGAGGACATAAATGGTGACTGGGTCATCATCATCATCCTCCTGCCCTTATCCCAAATTTTATTTGGGGTCGGCGCAGCATGTTTTTGTCTTCCACGCTCTTCTATCTTCTTCTACTGCTTAATGCTAGTGACTGGGACTTACTATTTATATTTTGGGGGCCTCCAAAATAGACATGTGACCAACATTATCCTCAACAAAGAAATTGTCTGAGAAAAAAAAGGAAACAGTTGAATCATTTATGTCACTTTATCTGGATAATCCCCAAACTGTTACTCACTGTATCATATGACTATACGTCACGACTCGTGATTAACCCCTGGGATTAACTAGACAAATGACGACCGCCCTAATTTCTAAAGAAACTATTGCAGTCACGGTTCTGAAAAAACATTTTTTATCATTACGTGTCTGTTATTCACTTACGATAATTTCTACAAAACATTAACATTTTAGATAGGAGCGGATAGGATTACACAGAACAATAAAATTTTAGATAGCTAAGGTACTGATAACATTAAAGTGACATAACACTTATTTTCGATAAGGGTGCCCTACCCTTTCTTAAAATGGCCTACAACGCTAACTACAAATTCTGTCAAGTAATTTACTGATCTGAAGTAGGATCTAAGCGGTAACATTCTCTACAAGAAAACCAAAGCAATCGATAATAACATTTCATTCAACTTTTCACTTCTTCATAAACTTGGCGTTTATTGCAAAAGGAATTTGTAATATCCGAGTTTAGACACTTTCAGTTGTAAATAAAGTAAATACAGACGAGCTGAAAGCAAATAAATGAACTGCCAAGCCACAGGTGGTCGGAGAATATATTTTTCATACATTTTATAAGACTTTATAGCATAAACAGAGCAGAGGTTATTGCTCACTAGTTGCTGTGGTATGAAGTCAAGGAACGAGTGTTTATGCCAACACTTCTAAATTAGGGAGCATGGCAGCCATATGGGTATGTGGTATGGCCGCCAACGGCCCTCTTTGGTCATGTAATGGCTACTGGTTGGACTTTCGTCATACGAACCTGTCTTACGATAGAAAAGTCTTTGCTTTTCTCTTTATAACCGACATATAAACGATTGCTGTTTATGAGAAGTACCTTTATAGTTTTATATGCCCAACACAAAATAAAGAATAACTTGTAAAATAACTTACGAGACTGACTTGGCACAGTAGTGCTCAAGCCTAATTAAATAAAAGATTAAAAAAAAACTTTCAAATGTATATGTACTTATAGACTTGACATAATAATAAAAATTATCTAACACGCCAGACAAATACGTGACAAAATTAAATATGATGTGTTTTACGTGACACACATTTTCATTTGTATTAGGTATCACCTACTCGTTATGTTAATAATGTTCAAATAATGTAAACGATATGTTTCATAATGAGCAATTAAAACTAAACACCTACTTACTATGTTTTTATTTAATGAGACCATGGTTTTAAAACTGCATAAAACAAAGCAATAATAGGTTACACCTCTTGGTGGGACTGCAAGTTATTCGCAGGAGTTACCGTGGTCCTGGCATAGAAGGAACATAGTGGGTTTTAGTCAGTACGAGTCTGACACTCCCCCCAGCTGCACCCTCAGCGGGAGGGGTCATAATTATGATGATTTCCCACGAAAAAATGCAAGCAAGCTATAACGGAAGAAACGTTATTATTATTTCATATTCATAATATATAATCGATACATTGCAAAGATATGCAGACAAACAAGGCTACCACACTTTTCTATGTATCAAATACGTCGATCAATAAAAAGGAATTAGTGATGTCGCTGACTGCGTCGCCAGTACTAAGATATCTGAAATATGTCTGCATACTACGTTTTTATAGACTAAGCGTCTGAACGGACCGAGTAAAAGTCCTGTCTTATTTTCTTCAAGAATAAGAAGGGGAAAATTGCGTTATATTCTTCCTTACAATCTCAACTACGCAGTCTGAATTCAAAGCCGTATATCATCGCAGTTTTTTAAAACAATGGAAGGTGTGGTCATATTGGAAGCCATGCGATGTTAATTGAGAACTGCAGTATGATATTATGTTTCCTGCTGGCCTATAAAGATCTTTCAGAAAAGGGAATGAGTGTCTACAAAAATGAGTTTTACTATTTTCGAATTATTGGTACGATTTAACCACATACATAAGTTGTAAAAGGATTTCGGACACAAATCTATTCTATTTTAAACATAATCTACGAAATTGAATAATTTTGAGTAGAAAATACTAACACAATAGTATTTTTTGGGTTTAACTCCCATTTTTTAAATAACATTTTTCAGTTATCATTAAGTGTCAGAAAAATGCCCTTACACGTACATACATAGTATTTTAAAGTTAACGCATAATTTAACGAAAAGTCTAGACACACTAGAAGTCTATTGTTATGTCATCATGGTGTCAATTCGGTATATACCTGATTATAAACAAATGCCCCAGTTCAATCAGTTGACATTGACACTCCTTTGTTTACATAGCCGTATAACTTGATAAGATGGCGGTTGGCTCAAAAAGATATAACATTGTATACTAACTTCCGTTCGCGGTTTTGCCCGCTTCCCGTGGGAACATCTTCGCGCACCCAGATAAAAATTCAGCCCTTAACTTCCTCTCCTTTAACTCTATAATTTTTGTCCAAGCATTGGTATAAACTACCCTTGGTCTTAATGAACGTAAGCACCAAATTCTAATTAATTATGTTCAGCAGTTTTTGTAGAATTGAGTAGCGAAGATACAAATAACAACTGTTAAATATTTATGATATCAGTAGAATGTTCTTAGTACCTATTCTATGAGTGGTCCGATGAGTTACTCATCTTGGATTCGTAAACAACTAATCAAATAATTATATTATTATTCACGAGTCAAAAATTATCGCATTTGTATGTACAACGACAGTGACTATTTTATCCGGTGGAGTCAGTTTTGGATGATAAGAGTTGACAGTGTAATATCACATTTTTTTATTATTTTCATAGGCTATTACTAAGCAGATGAAAATCAAAAACCTCTTGTTATTCGAGTACAACGTGATTTTAAAAAGTAGGTACCGGCTTTAGTATTGGGTTTAGACCATTAACTTTGTTCAAGAAGATTGTTTAAAGCTCGCACTAATGGCGGAATTTTGTTTAGAACCATGTTCTATAATAAGGGCTTATAGATGTACATAATTTACCTACAATGAAATAAACTTGTAAGTAGAATAGCATTGAACATCCTTGGCAGTCAGAAGCCAGTAAGTCTGACACCAGTCTAACCAAGGGGTATTAGGTTGCCCGGGTAACTGGGTTGAGGAGGTCAGATAGGCAATCGCTCCTTGTAAAACACTGGTACTCAGCTGAATCCGGTGAGACTGGAAGCCGACCCCAACACAGTTGGGAAAAGGCTCGGGAGATGATGATGATGTAAGTAGAATAGCACGGGAAAGAAAATATTGACATTTTCGTCTTAAAAAGACATACAAAAAAATACAGTATGAAACTAGCAGAAGAATCATTCAATTTACCGTCGCGTCGCTCAATTGTAGGCGGATTGAGGAGAACGGTCAACAATAGTGTTGATGTAAAACGCACGCTTAGGTCAGGTCGCTAAGAATAGATGATGGACACTGATGCAATGCGCTGATAAGTAAATTCGTAAATTGTACGTCTTGCTGACAAGAACGGTGTGAAGGAAAACAGAAGGCGTTAGGGCATTTGAGACACTACACAAGAAGAGTGGTCTATAGTACTTTAGCAGCATATGACGTCACGATAGTCAAAATGTACGAAAGAATCACTACAGTTGTCTTGAAAGATCTTTGCCGCTCTTAAATAAGTCCTTTAATCAAGCGCGCATGCGTGCTTACGTTTTGGACATATGTTTAGATTGTTTGGCGAGAATAAACCCTAGAATGTTTGCCTAAAAGTGTCGTTCTTAATTAAAGTTTATGTAGAATAAGGAAAAATAAATTCACAATAACGACTGGTCTTGTTAATTTTCTGTATATTTGGAGGTATTATTTGATGAAATGAACACCGAAACTATAAATAGGTACCTACATACCTACTACATGAACAAATAATAGAACCATTTTATATTAAAGTTTCCTTCCTCATCTTCACAATAAATTAGCAAATGCTCTTACAAAACAGAAACATCCAATGAAAGCTAACCCACGTGCTTATCCTATATAAGAAACAGTTTGATCTTCATAAGAAAGCTTACCACGGCCCAATGTTCCGTGGCCCCCACAGTCCCTGCCAAACATGTACAAAGATAGAATTTCAACCTTGTCACAATAACGGAAGGTTAACATTCGATTAACAAATTTCAGAGATACGGATTCGGAAATGTTGCCGAAAGTGAAATATAAGTCAACGCCCTTTATATCTTGATAGAACTTCTTTAAGAACGAATAGAATTCTACTTACATATATACTTCTTTTGTACTTCTATTTGTACTCACTTTTTATAGACGTGTTTACGTTTATAAGGTATGGATAAGTAGTAATAGAATCAACATTGTATGTAAATAAGATATGGCATCGTAGCCACATTATATGCGAGCCAGTAATTGACTTTTTTATAGCAAGGTGACGCGCTTTTGATACAGAAATAAAAACAAATAAATAAGTACTCGACTCTCAAACATTGCAATCTAGGTACAACAATAAACATTCTCAGTTTTAAATCTGGTTAATCATAATTTTATTAATATACATACGGCATTATTTAATCGAATATCTAGGTTATAATTATTATTCTGTGACCCAGCGTCCGAAAATACCTATTTATTTATCACCCTAATCTTTTATAGTGCAGTCAAGGTCAACCACAGATACATTAAAAATTCCGTTTACAAACAAAAACAAAAACAGATCGCATTCCCCGTTTATTCCCTCAAGCGGAAACAGCTTCCAAATATGAAAAAGACGCATGTTTAATAAAAAAAAAATGTACTAACCAGCTCCAAAAACTTGACAATAGACAATCTGCTGATGGCCATGGTGAGTCACTTTACGATTCAAAATACTACGAAGTTTGTATGTTTACGTTTGCCACTGCCACACGAGTGCGCTAAGTAAAGTCGCCACAGAGACTGCGCAACTGAGTGTCGAGGACTGTAGCGATGACTTCATACTGGTGTGACCGTAAGAGCGCTTTCACACTATCGAATTTAGTCGCGCGTTACGCTCGGTTTTACAACCGTGACATTCGGAGAGGAAATATCTGTAGCGGGGTTATTGGTAGTTGTCAATTGTTTTCTATCGCGCGACGCCCGAATGCGCACGACAACGCTCGTACGATCAGTGTGTAGTCATAATTATAATCTAGCGGAAAATCTGCTAGTGTGAAAGCGCTGTAAAGTATATGAAGACGCCGCAAACAAACGTAATCCTACGTGACCAAGTGTTGAACCTTGGGGTACTGCGATTAACTGTGAAGGATACTTTGTGCCATTTCAATTTAACGAAGGATTGTTTAGTTAACTTGTTAGCATAAATAACCTTCATCAGAGTCATAGTGACCTTGAAACTTTTGTTTATTTTTAAAATAACTTTTAACAATTAATTATCCATACTTTTCTTAATCTTGTTACTTATTCTCTTCTTTTTTTTTACTTTAGCTATTCATAAAATTATCCATTTCTCCGCTTCGTTGGTGTGCAGGCAGCCTTACTAGTCGTCCCCCAAAGATGACGTCATCTATTAGTGTTGGGTGTAACAGCTTTACGGTCCCGGGAATTATGACGACCCTAGTCAATCCTTCTTTGAATTCTTTAATCGGAGACCGGAATCGTCAATAACTTACACCAAAAAAACAAAGCTGAAAAACTAATGCATTCTCTGAAAAAAAAGATTTTTTTTTTTGGACGTGGTATTGATTACTAACCGAAACGCAAAATGTGTTATGCGATTTTTTGGAGTGATAGTTAATTGATAGTTTGGGGTAGATAAATGTTGTAAAAATTATTTAATTACTATACAATATTTGTACTTAATAAGTCTGTTTTTTTTTATTCGGCGTAAGCTTATATTTTGATCTCTCTCCTTATTATTGTTGAAAAAAAATAACAACTGACAACCTCTTTGTTTGTTTCCAGTTTGTTATAGTTCATCATTATCGAATTAACGTCCAAAACAAAAAAAAATACCCACTACACTACTACTATTTTATGCAAAAGAAAAAATTTATAATAGTATAAATCGGGGAATAAAATACATCTGAAATGAGAAATCTCTATCCGTCTGCATCGATATTGTGTGCACATCCCTACCGACAAATGGTACCTATACAGAGTCTTGTTATGTTTTAAAATAAAATGATATGAACTTCGTATCATTTACTATGTCCCTTGATATTATTATTAACTTACGTTTTTAATAAGCATAGATCGCTATGCCTCTTCCAATTTTGACAGTTATTATAAACTTAGGTAGTTGTACCTGGGCCCCTTAGGGCCAGGGTCTGCCTGGGCTGCGGGTTGTTCGCAAGAGTTACCGTGGCACACAGGGACCTCCAGAAGGAACATAGTGGGTTTTTAGTCAGTAAGAGTCTGACACTCCCTCCAGCTGCACGAATTGACTGCTCCATTCCCACGAAAAAAAAGATAGATGTACTACAACATACAACATTACTTTGGTATTCATATATTTAAGCTGATGGGAACATAGTGAACATTCCAACCGGTATGTGTGGAGATCTAAATGGGAGGCCTATGTTCAGCAGTGGACGTCTTATGATGATGATGATGAAAGTTGAATGGAAACTGTGCTATGACTATAACAAAAAGTAGCTACAAACGCCAGCACCTCAAGCAATCTGTTAAATTTCCTTAATAGATTTTCAACTTTATTGTTGAAGTATATGGTTCAAAATTGTTTGGCATAATTTGACAAATACTACGTTCAGTCATCACCTAATTTTATACGAACTTTGTGTACGTGACCGCATAAACCATTATAGTTTTAAGAATCATTTACATAAATGACATCACATCATCGTAATATCCTACGAAATTGTTTATGCCTACACAAAAAAATGCCCAGAGGTTCCGATTAATCGTAATATCGTAATGTTTCTATAATAAACTAGTATACATACGCAGTTTCACCCACGACCCTAAGTAATTACTTCCCTCGATCAAATAAAAAGTAGCCTATATTTTATTCTAATGTATCAAACACAGCTCTTGATGTGTTTGCAGATTAATGAAAGATGATAATATCAGAATGTTTGAATTTTTGTGAGGAAGATGCATTACTAAGTTAAAATGAGTTTAAATTAAATAGTGTAACTATCTTCGGCCTTTCTATTTAAATAAATAAATAAGCTATATTACTAAAAAAGCCAAATTTCATCGAAATCCATTCAGCAGTTTGCGGGTTACGAAGTAACAGACATACACACATCAAAAACTTACGCCTTTACAATATTAGAGTGATGATGTAAACACGTTAATTCTTAAAATAAATGTGATTAATACTATGCTCGTAATTCCTTTATAGTTTCCTCTTGAAAACCGTTATGTTCGGAATGGGAACAATGACGAAAGACATTTAGGGCCTTACTAAAAAAAACACAGACGTTTGACACGTGTTTGAAGAAAAAATTGTATGCAAAATTATTTTAAACACGTTTCGAACAGCTGTCAACTTTTTTGTAATAAAGCCTTAATAAAGCCCTTAGATTTTATCAAACTATAAAAAATAATCATACAACAAAAGAAAATCTTCATCAGCCAAAGAAAAATTTGTTGCAGATCAGTTGCAGTCTTAGTGGTAAAATAAAATTATATCTGCTTTTAATGCGAGATGGATATGTAAAGACGCCAACAAGTAACTAAAATCTGACAGCAAGCTCGGGAAGCTTGTTGTGCTGCCTTTTAATCCTACTTTAGTCTATATAACGAGAACGAAGAGAATTATTGACCTTATATGCAGGTCTTTGCGATCAATCGATCTTACAAATATACGAGTAGGTATAGTCGTTTAAACTTTCAATGTCATATTTGATAGTCGCCTTCTAGCTCCGCTTATTACAGGCTGGTGCATATGCCTCTGTATCTGAGAACAGTTCCACCTGTCATTTGCAGTCAGTATTGAATCAATATTTTATAATGAGAAACAATTTATTTATTTATTTATTTATTTATTTAAACTTTATGCAACAAAAGTGTACATAGGCGGACTTAATGCCACAGGCATTCTTTCCAGTCAACCTTCAGGTGATGCAGAGATAACATGGTAGGTGCAATAAGAAAGAGAACGAAAAAAATATGATAATATTTACTTAATAATATATACATACATAAATATCCATACACAAATACCCATACACAAATACTTAACATACATAAACATATATCAATAAATAAATATATTATATATATAATATATAAGTGCATATAAAAACATACTTATGATGATAATTCTGCCATTTTCTTAAACAGAAACTTCCGTACAGCTGTTTTAAAAGCTAGCTTGCTAGTTGACTTCCTGATTTCCAAGGGCAGCCCATTCCACAAAAGGATAGCTTGGATATAGAAAGAAGAGTGGATAGTGTCAGAACTATGAGAAGGACAGTGAAGAAGAAGGTTGTGAGAAGAGCGGAGATTCTTAGAATGAATGTGTTATTGTAAAAACAATGTGTTATTTACAGTGCATAAAATGCTTTTTTTCAAACAATAAAAATAAAAACCACAATACTTTAATTAAATTACTACAATTAATTACTAAAATACTAAAATTTTAATTCAGTATCTTTTAATTTAATTTATAATTGTATTACGAGCCTTTTCCTGTAGATCTTACTTATTAACCGCAATGACACAGTTTTGCGATCAAGAATGGGATCGCAACACATTGTTCTTAGCTGACTAATTCATTAAATAAGTCAGTCACGAGGAACTCGAGGTTAAACAGCAGCCGCACGGGTCGATCGATCAGAAGGTTAAGCAACGCTTGGAGCGGTCGGTCCGTGGATGGGTGACCACCTTGTCATGACGAGTTTCTTCGTGTTTCGGAAAGCACGTTAAGTTGGTGGGTCCCGGCTGCCATTTGTACATCTTTAGCAGTCGTTACGGGTAGTAAGAAGCCAGGAAATCTGACAATCAGTCTTACCAAGGGGTATCGGGTTGCCCAGATAACTGGGTTGAGGAGGTCAGGCTGACCCCAACAACTGGATGCTGACCCCAACATAGCTTGAGAAAAAGGCTAGGCAGATGATGAGGGATTTTACTCACAATATCTTCTATTGCGAATATGTTAACATCACCTTAGTTTAGAAGTAGCATCACTTGACATACCACACACTAAAATACAGCCTAAAACTTAGGTCTGAAAATTATTTAAATTTATTTTGGGAAGGCATAGAGCGAGAGCCAGTGAGTGGCAGACCTTTATACTTACAAAAGCCTTTTTTTAATAATGCTAAGAAAACTTTGGTTGCTTTTGTATGTTTGTCTGCTGGAACTATTAGTCCGATTTAAAAAAAAAACATCGGTCAAACTTCGTCCTAAACAAAAGTTAATACCTTTATAGTGTAGGATGTCTGGTAGTCGTTGTCTCTCGTCTAACAGTCAAACCGCTTGGACTTTATTTTCCCTTTTTTAACTGGAACAGGTGCATAAAACCACCTGCCTCGTGACGAAATTCGGTATTTTAAGGCTTACGTCAAAATCAAAGCACGCCGCTGTCTATATGCTTCTAAAACTAAATAATTATACTAGAAATAGAGATTTTTTGGAACTGTTTCACCAACCTTTACTGATCAAATAAATAGTTCGATATATTTATTTCTCTACGATCCGTAATGAAAAATATAATACTGCAACTTTATTTATCGGAAAAATTATCTTTAAAACCAAAAATTAACTCTTAAATAATAAATAAATAAATTTGTAGGTGATTCATAGAAAAGAAAGACTAATCTTTATTTAAAAAAAATCTATATATTTATTATTGGAGAATTTTTAAAGGCACCTCTTATTATTTACCTAAGAGTTAACCTTACAGTTTTTTTGTGTAAATATTGAAAAAAAATCTAATAAAGTCGTAATAAAAACAAGAAATAGCCGACCTACTCAAGTTGAATATTTCTAATCCAATATCTTCATAGTTATTATCTACATTGAAAGCCTGCATACCATCATACAATATACCAGTCAATGCACCGAAATCATTCTAATTCAGCCAATTAAAAACTAAAAGTTGCTCCACTCCGTCTTACGCAAGCTCTAAACACACCATCCTTGTGTACAAACGTTAGATATGTGTTATTTGTTCAACAGTTAACTCATGTCTGACCTAACATCTCTATTTTCGTGCCTATGAAGTACTCTTTTAATTAAGGTGAACTTGCTAAGGCATTCAATGACGGTAACATTGTAATTTGTTGTTTAAGCAATTTGTTTGTTGTGTGGGAGGTATACGGATATTGTAGGTACAATAATTTGCTTTTTCTGGTCTCAATGGCTTTGAATCATCTAAAGTTGTATGAAGTGCTGTAGCGTCAAAGCTTTGCAGATCTATGCGCCGAAACACCGGGAGCAAGATCTGTTTTCAGTATTTTATACAAGTTTGATTAAGATCTATCTTTTATTTTCGTTATAATCATCAAATGATCCCTCCCGCTGAGGGTGTATCTGGAGAGAGTGTCAGACTCTTACTGACTAAAACTCACTACGTTCCTTCTGGAGGTCCCTGCGTGCCAGTGCCACGGTAACTCTTATCTTCTGCATAACGTTAATCAAAATTTTATTACTAAAAATGAGTGTCAACAATAAAATTGTAAAATAAGTTTTGCACTTGTTATGTCACCGAAACATAGGCTATACCTATGGAACTCTAAATTTAAAAAGTTAGTGATACGCAGCCACAAAGCGCTAAAGCTTCCGTACAAAGCACGAAATACATCGCACGCCATGAAGACTTCATTTTTATCATTCATCCAACTAAATCCATCTATTGATAAACACCCTAAACTACAGATCCAACCTACCTAGCTAATATTCGTATTAGTTCAACATGAACCCGTTAGATGTCGCTTGAACAAAATTTTAACAGAACACCTGTTGCATGGCGATGAACGAAGTATGTTTACTATTATAGGATTTGAATCAAAATCCATTCATAACACCGGGTTTTACAATTACTTTTGACATGAAGAAGTTTCAGTCAAGGTCTGCTTTCAGAGTCCTGTTAAAAATCAAGCTGAGTAGTCCTTATTCTTATTTAAGCGATTCTATTTTTTTTATGACCATAGCCCACTGTTCTAGTACACAACACTAAGTAAATAAATAAAAATAAATAAATATCACTAACAACATTATGTCACTCAAAATCAATAAGAAAGACGTTTCCATAAGAACGCATTTAATAGTGGCATGTGACAAGCGATCTCGTTTAAGAACTGTACAAAATGCGTCATAGCGCTTTCAACCCAAGTCACGTGTATCGAGTAGCCCACTGAGTACTGCAATAAAAGCCCCGTGAGCCGTATCAAGAGTAAGACACAACTTGAAGAAAATGGGACAATCCAAGTCCAAAAATATTTGTTAGGAAACTTCCCTGACAAAAACTAAGATGTCAAAAAATTTTTTTGCACGTTACTTGTGGGTCAAAATATAGAAAATCATTTTTATCATTCTGCAGCTGTATTGTGAAACAGGTTGCCTTCGAAGCTAATACATCCTAACTTAACAATACAAGACAAAACAGCACCCTTAAACATAACATTATGGACAATTTAACACGGAGTAGCACTCTTGGGACATTTGGTCCGCGTGCTGCCTTCTTCCTTATGCGCCGAGCAGATCGCGATGAGCGCGTCGATGAGGAGCAACGAGGCGTTCGCGAGGGCGCATATAGCGGCGGCTTGGGCGTAGCTCTTGCGAGTGTGGATTGGCACCTCTTTCCAGGAGTGCAGCGTGAGGCCGCCGCAGGCTGCGAAGAGCACACTGCCGCTAGACGACCACCATGCGTCCACGTAGGCATCTGCCGCCGCTGAAACCGCCTCGCCTGGTGAAAAACGAATGATGATGATGAAAATTATTAGGATTTTTTTTAAGTAGTTTTTTATCGGCGTAATTAGCAAAGTGGTGTGTGAATCCTTTTTCGTAAGTATGGTAGTAAATTATGCTAAAAGGAGGGCTAAGTTATACAACATGATTGTACTGTACGATTTAAGTGCGAAGAGAGCATACGCGAAAATCTAACAGGCTTTTCCTAATTATGCTAGAAAAATAAATGACGTAACATGTTACAACATAAATATAATATTCAATGAATAAATGGTGCGCCTACTTTGAATATGATAGCACAAAAAGCCGCATTTATACTGAACACATTCTACAAGCAAGCACCGAGATATTCACCTCGTTACACGCTGGCCTCTTCATCGTACTCCTCAGAGTCCAAATACGCCAGGCTTAGGTCAAACAGCATGAAAACCGCGTTCAGGATGGCCAGGGAAGCGCCCAAGAGTGCTGCGTTGTAGTCTCCGGTCCTCGGGTACAGGGAGCCTTTGACTCTGGCGGACAACACGAGGCCCCCGCTCACAGAGAACAAGACGACCCCGAGCATACCAAAGTACATGTCTTGGACGAGGTCCAGCGGCGCGAATAACATCTCCCCTAGAACGTTCAAGTTGCTGAGACTGGGATACATTAGCCGCGGGCAGCGGACCGACACGTCAATAAACAAACTAAACTTCTTTCGCGTTCTCCGTCGTTTAGCTAACTGTTTGTGAATTTAACTAATGCGTCATCGAACTTCCGTCAAAGCTTTTGATGTTGCTGACGGAACTGCATTCTTGTTTTGCTCAACATTTTATAAACATAGCTAATTAAAGATATACAAAGAAATTCTAGCAACCTACGCTTCTTCTTTTGAGAGAAAGCGACAGTGGAAAGTTTTTAATTATATTTATTTAGTATTCGACTCATAAAACAGACAGCGCAATTAAAATAACATTTAATCCAGTATAAATGCGGCACTTGTGCATTGTACACCTTACAGTTAAAACGGGAGAATACCTACGGAGCATCAAGATGACAATCTTTGTCCATGAAATAGGGACCTTTTCAGCACTTGTATCACCCGAAACAAGATCACTTAAATCTATACTACAACATGATATAATTTCAATTGAAAATTTAGAATAGCATACACGGATTATCCGAAATATGCAAGGCATCTCAAGTCAAAGCATAGCTACATAAACAATGTACGGACTAAGGCGTTGTACTAGGTGACCGACAAACGCGACCATAGCCTTCGTTATCGCATTGACACATATTACGTCGAATATTGGTCGCATAGCATCGCGTCGCTACATATCACTCAATCAGGACAACGGATAAGGACGACATTCTCACCGACGATCTCCCCGGAGAGCACGACTACGTAGCCGACGTATGTGCCCGAGCATAGCATGAGTGTGGGCACATCTGTCAGGTCGTAACTATAGTGGTGCAATGTTAGACATGCCACTGTTAACATCTGAAAAAGACCGGGAATCTATTAGATTAAACTCAAAGCGAAATGCTTAGTACACGTTACTAGTTCTCATTTAGCGAAAAACTAGATCGAAAAATAAATATTTTTCGCTGTTCGTCCTATTATATTCCATTGAATGATCGCTATCGGTGGCAGTTATGATTTATCATCTAGTGGGCCACTGATAAAACACAGTTTATTTAAAAAAACTGAAAGAACAAAATCAACAGCCATTAATGAATCAACAGTGAGTATTGTCAAGTCCATGACTAAAATTAAAATCCTAGTTCCAGAATGGATACCCTAGGGATTGTATTTATAAGTTCCCCGAGGCACACCGCAAAAGCTTTCCTTTAATAATGAAAATTTCATTTAATATGCTAATACTTGCTTCAACTCTCTGTTTTTAATTATTTTGTAACTGTTCTACAGTACTTTAAATTCAATATATTTTATATTCAAGAATGACTCATGTCCTCACGCAAGTATGTACGTATGAAAAAGGCACAACATTAGGACAGAAGTTGACTTGAGTTTGAAGCACTTACCAACTCACAGAGTTTTATTAAACATGTCGGTATTAACATTATTATATAGTTTTATATGAAAATGTAAACTACTAAGAAAATTTCTATAATACCAATTACACGATTATTTAAATTACATGACACCCAAACTTGACAGCTTAGTAACTGTGACATTTTTATAATCTGCAAACGTCAAGTAAATTTTAAGAAGGTTGCAGTCTTTAAGTTTGTACTTCATGTCCCCTTAAAAAAACAATGAATGTTATATTTTCGTATTTTCCGATATATCGAAGGTGTGATGCATTGATGCTTTTGATGTTTTAGGCTATTATAAACCGTTTATTTGTCTTCGAAATGCACACCATTCCATGCAATACACTTCTCCAATTAAGTAATGATTTCGGTAACCATTTTCCTCTATAAGTAACACTTTCATGATCACTAGGGTCATAGGCTTAAGGGAAATGTAACGTCAGTGTAAATTATTAGAGCAAATGATAAATTCACAATTCACACGGTAAAATATTTTTTTTAAATCTCGCTCCAATCGAAGCTTCACAACTAAGCATTTTACTTAGCACACAACTTATTTTATTATAATACATTAATCAACGGTATTTTCTAGTATATTCACGACTAGTAAGTACTAAAACTTGGCATCAAGCCAGCATAAAGAACCGTAGGAACATCGCCATCAAAAACAGAAAATGTCGAAGTATTGAAACGCATTTTGTGGATATTAAATACTAATTTGTACGGAGATATCCCATTCCGTGACTATCGAAAGTTCAAGGAGTCTGCGGTAAGAATTGCTTTTATTTCGATTTCATTAACGTTATAGCGATGCAAACAAAGAAGCAATCGTCCCTTGGTATTTGTAAAACAATAAAAGTTTGGAATAAAAAATAAAAGCAGTATTCTCAAAAGTATACAAATAATACGTACTGTAAATCAATTTTTTCGTTCACAGGAATTTTGCTGCCGTGTAGTTGAAATTATTTTGGATACCTGAGGCTGGAGAATTGTGTAGTTTGTTACCTTTACGATTTTTATTTAGCGATCAAATTTTTGTTACTGGCACTGGCACTGAATTGGCTTGAGATGCTAAGTGTGTTTGAATGGAACATAAAGGTAGACTAGATAATAAAGTAGAACCACCATCGCATATTATATAATTATATTAATATATTTGACCCTTCTGTTCTCTCGCCCACATATTCCCTGCTTTTAGTCTATCCTGTACAAGGTTAAAACGTGAATTTTTACGCTTCTTTGTTTAACGCGTGGGAAGCTAACCGGTTACGAGTAATGGCTGAAGCCTCGTGCTCTAAGATTAGCTTAATAAAATTGAAAGTACTTATAAATTATATTTTTTTATTATTTAGTTACTTAGTATTCTTGTTTTTTTGTAAATAACAATTATTCTCTAACGTGCCCTATGCCATGAGGCTATGAACATTCGTCGAGTGTAGTAGAGACATTGTGAAGAATTCTCTTGTCTGATTATATAGTGCGATAAACACTATAACGTCTTAAGTATTTTTATATAAGATAAATTATTTACTTAGGCCCATAGACATCAGACAATTAGAGAATTATCTTTTAATTTGAAGTGAGGGTATGAGGAAGGTATAGTTTTGAAAATAAATATTGTTTATAGAAATGAACGAAGGTGTATAAAAGTACTTTTATAAGTAAATTACTTGATTTATATCTATCAGTTTAATAAAATCACTAAGCAACTGCACTGATGGAAAATACTAATAAATTACGTTTAAAATATAAATTATCTTAAGTAAATGAGTGCGGTACCTTCCATCAATTAATGAATACGACCTGAGCAGAATACTAAGTTGAACAATATTACTTTATTTAATTTCCACTTGATCTAAGAAATACCTAATCATGAATAAACATATGAATGTGTAATACAATTTTATTTAAATAGTAATTAATTGTTGTAACCGAGGAAATAGACTGTAAATGATAAAGACATTTCAATAATGAAGAAGTTAACTAATGGTTTGTAAGAAATAATACATAGCGTGTAACAAAACTAGTGCACCATATTTTTACAGGTCATTTAGTACATGCTAAAGATCATAATTTACCACAAAAAAAGTCATGAAAACAACAAAATATTTTATTTAAATTTATCATCACAGTCGCCAAATTTGAACGCATAACGCCGGTCTCTATGAATGTCATTCAACTTTTTTTCTGGTAAACATGATCCTTAGCATGTACTAGATGACCTGTAAAAATATGGTGCACTAGTTTTGTTACACCCTATATACATATGTAATTGTATAATTTACACGTCTGTAGAAGCGTCAAGGGTAAGTTATTAGACTGCAGATGGCAATGACCTCGTGTCAGTACCTAAAATATTCAAATTGAACTGCAACTTGCTGCAGTTGACTTGCAATTCAAATGACCGCGACTCTTGGGTCTCATGTACCAGACAGATTTTGACTAACTTTCACTATAGATAGGATAATACATTATTTATAATTCAACCAACCAGCTTATATGAAAATATCAAGAAGAGAACTGAAATAAATTGAAGGCATAATTAAATAAATAAGCAAGTGCTCCATGGAACAATTCCTCAACTGCTACTAATATATTCATGTCGCTTCAGTTCGTTAAATGCTTTTTTTTCGGTGGGCAGGTTTTTTTTTATATTAAAGCTATTTAGTTTTCTTGATGAAGTATTTAATTAAAGAGGTCTTTTTCATACCCATGTTGAAGAAAACATTATTATAATTTAAAGTCATTTTAACGTCACATAACTTAAAGACTTAGAAGAGAACACTTAGATAATGGAAACAAATTAATCGGTACCCTGATTTTTGTAATCCATTACATTGACATACCATGATATGTATGCTATCCATCAATGTCCCAGCTATATCGGCCGTCAGCAATATTGTTCTGGAATTGATCGCCGATCGAAGCCAGAACTTCAAGCTTCGAGAATTTCGCAGTAATAGTCTAAACTTTGGAATTGTGTTGCTGTAAACGCTATCCTAGTTATACATATATCCTATTGAACATGTGAACAACATAATATTCATATGTAGACAATCGCCTACTACGGAGTATATAGTGTGCAAAATATTGACTGTTGTTTCATATTAATTAGAAGGAAAAGCATTAATTTGATGCATCTCGTTCAACTCAACATTAACTAATATGAATATGCTATTGTGTAGATTTTATGCCTCTTGCGAACCAATGTTCATTGGAGTCATTCATAAGAGTACATAGTAACATTTTATTATGTTATGTAGCTAATGAATTACAATTAGCAAAATAAATGGGTAAGTTGCACAAATTGTTGTCAATGCTTACCATCTCGACTATGAGAACAGGAAAATTAGAAGGTTGAACGGAGGTGGTTTGCGTAGTTGGTCCGAAGATGGGTAACCATTCTTATAATGGCATTGATTGGTGGCTTTGAACGTCTTTGGCATTCGTTACCAGTAGTCGGAAGCTAGAAAGACTGACAACAAATCTTGCTACCCCCTTTTTTTGTGGGAAATCATCAATCCCGCTGAGGGTGCAGCTGGAGGGAATTCCAGACTCTTACTGACTAAAACCCACTATGTTTCTTCGGAAGGTCCCTGTATGCCAGGGCTACGGTAACTCTTGCGAACAACCCGCAGCCCAGGCAGATCTTGCTACCCCTTTAGTAAGATTTGTTGGGTAGGGTTGCATTGTGTTGAGATGTCAAATAGACAACCGCTCCATGTAAAACTCATGACAGTCGAGAAAAGGCTAGGCAGATGATGATACTATATACCTTTATTCATTTTAAATATGATACCTTTCCCTGAACAGTAGCAAAGTTAAATTAAGTGTTTGGGGACGAGTGAAAAAGTTTTCAGCCTCTACCTACATATACCTTCGTTGCTTATATTTTCATTTTTGTGATGAGGTCGACCGTGAAATGAGGTATTCAATTTTTCATTTTTCATTTGGCCGCAGATTAGGCCGGGCGTTAAAAACCCACAAGAGACTGGAAAGTTAATACGATTTGCATAGGAAAGATATTGGAATATCACACTTAGGAAAGTATTTAAGCTTTAGTAAACCTACTTAAAAATAAAACACTAATCACCTTATAAAACGTGTCTTTAAAAAGTATCAGCTTTAATGCTAGGTTTAAACCATCATTTTGAACTAAGTTAATGGTCTAAACCTAGCACTAGACCCAGTCCCACTTATTATAAAGCGATAACTTAAAAATACCGGATTTAGTACTAGATAGATTTAGTAATATTATTTAGCCACTAGGTTTAGTCCATTAACTTTGTTCAAGAAGATGGTTTAAAGCTAGTTCTAAAGGCTTTACTTTTTTAAGAACACCTTTTATAATAAGGGGGGGGGGGGGGATGTTTCAAAACCAAGTTTTATAATAAGGTAGTTACAGCTTACTTGTTTGATGCATTTGGAATACCATTGAGATTACAACTGTGAATGGAAATTGGCAGACAGGCCCCAAACTATTCGGGAACAATTCCCCAAGAGGTCATTCACAAAATCACTTTTCTAATAAAACATGCGTATTTCCGACCCTTCTCGAATCGTTCCGATCTAAAAATATATTGTAGCAATCAAATTCATTATTTTTATGAATTCCAACGAATGATAAACGAATTCTATTGCTTTCGAAGATATAGTTCCCTTTTTTTTTTGCACATTCACATTTCCTAAAAGTAAGGTCGAGTGTAAAACTATTTCATTCCCAAAAGATATAATTCAATGAAGGAAAAAATACATTTTATGTCAACAGGCATATATTGATTTGGAAAGTTTGATTGAATTTGAAATAAGTTTTAAGGGAATTTAGTTTAATTTCCTCGATATTTATAAAGTTAGTAGTTTACCGAACCTCATTTTAAAAGCTTTTGTTGACAATGTTAGTTTAAATAATTGATATCCAATTAATTTCAGACGCTCTTAAAAAGGTCCAGCATCACATGACTCACAACAAAACTAAACAAATATAAGGTGTAGTATGTATGTATTAATGAACAATTCTATACAAGAGTTTTGTTTTTGCTAACATTCTCGAAAGTAATTAAAATCATTTGATATGATAGTAATCGCGAGCCACCGATCATATGATAATAGAATTCCATTGTCTGAGCAGCGGCTGTCTTTTTGCTAATCAACATTTAATTGTGAGTTTTCCCTTAAAGGAAGCTGCGGAGATACAATGCAACGAAATTACAATAATGTTCCCAGCGACTGACGGATTACAATCACAGGGTTTAACGTTCTAAGATGTCTTTACGGCTTAGAAATGTTCTCGGCATTTCCACAAAATTACAGTTGCTAAATTAGTATTTTATGTACCAATCCCGATTTATTTTTCGAAGGATTACGCATAAATTTATTTACCGTAGGTCTGTTTTAATTACACTTGTAAAATATTTCTTTAAATACATTTTAAGTCTCATACATGCTAGACTATTACAGTGTTGCTAGAGTAAAAAAAATCGGCAACTACTAAACGTTTCTGACGGAGAACCTTCTTTTACAAACAATTAGGCAAATTATACAAATCTAAGCTTTCTACTTATTAATAGTACAAATATATTATTTGAAATTCAATTCTAGTGTCGAGTGCATCGTTGATTGCATTCTAGAGGCATGGTTGATCGAGCCGAGCGCTGTATGTCTCCGGTTACCCGATTGTCTTTTGTTCTATTTTATTTTAATTTGATCTACGTTTATTGGATCTGGGATTGACATCTGTGATTTAGATCATATCGGTTTATTTATGCACGTGTAACTGGCGAGGGAATATCGGTACCTTGTGACTAATATTTTTATTAACCTATCGATATGGTAAACGTAGTTATAGAAACAATTTTTATACAGTGTAAGAGTACGTCGACACTAACTTGTGGGAAGATGATGGAATAATCGCCATTGTAAAGGAAAACCGACGAAGACCGCCGACAGAGGTGACCGGGGTCGCGTCGTCCGACAGCGTTCCATACGGTAGGGGCCGATCACGGACCTAAGGCCTAAGTCGTTTGACTCCGCCCACATCTGGTCGGCTGACCAACGTCTACAAGGTAGATTTCCATACCATCTGCACCGAGGTGACATTTGTCGGTGGTTGGCCTATAAACCTGAACATACAGAATAGAGGCAAGTAAATAGTTGGGCTGAAACCGAAAACTGATAACATATTTTGTAGAATCTTAAAAATAAAAGCTATTCTTAAAACGAGAAAGTAAATTAAAAGACGATAATGTTGCTAATCATAAGAACTATAATTAACCCTAAAGATTACAATAAAATAGCATATAGATTTATCGATTGATAGTAGATATTTCACATTACATTTAAAGATCGCGGAGGTGCACAAATAGTGAGCAGCCGCGAGCGATGCAACCCGCTCACCTCAGATGTTTCACAGACTCCTCGAAATGATATATTACAATGCGATAAGATGTAATGATGAACCTAATATTTTATGTTCTATCGGTTTCAACGATTGTATCTAAAAGACATACTTGAGACCTTTAATCGATTGAGCTTCCATTATTAAATGTTATGGAAAATATTGAGTTTTTAACGTAGTATTAAAACTTAAAAGTCGTGGTGGCCTAGTGGTTAAAGCACCAGCCTTTCGAGTATGAGGGTGCGGGTTCGATTCCAGGTCAGGCAAGTACCAATGTAACTTTTCTAAGTTATACGTACTTTCTAAGTTTATCTTGGACACCAATGACATTAAAGGTGAAGGAAAACATCTCGAGGAAACCTGGACTATAAAATCTGAAATCACCAACCCGCATTGAGCAAGCGTGGTGATTAACGCTCAATCCTTCTCCGTGGGAGAGGAGGCCTGTTCCCAGCAGTGGGATAATAAAATGGCTGTGATGATGATGATGATTAAAACTTCATATTTCCACGCCTGATTTCGTGCTTTATCTTGATCTATAGTTAAATTGCTTACAAAATATTTTTTTACTTCTAGCTTGAAGATAGTGTGTAGTAAACTACTACAATTATATTTGGTCTATCACATCTTGAGTCCAGTTATAGGGTATGGTAAAAGGCTGGCTCCTTTGGACTAGTTCCTGATTAGTTAATTTACCCTTATGCTATGGAAATTCATATGAGATGACAAAAAAATGCAAAGGATGAATGGGTAAACTAATATTTCGTGTAAAGTTCATGCATATGGGTACTTTTTAAATACAAACTTTCATATCGCAAAGCACGCAGTTTTATAATTTCGTTAGTACGTAAACAAGACGTGTATGCATTAAACTCGCTTGGTGTTCCCACTTTGTCAATCACAGGCCATCATATTCTATTACAGATCATGTCAAATAGCAGCGACGATCGAGGCCGGTCCCATTATCTCGCCGATATTGGAAGTACTATGATTCAATAGGTGAATCACAACCTGAGGCTATTTGGACAAACACTTATTATATTTTCCGTACCTAGGTTATGTTGCAAATATCATCACGTTAATCCCATGTCGATACCGCATACCGATCGAAGTTATCAAATCCGCTCCACAGGCCAAATTGGGTGCCTATTGTCCTACTAATGTGTGATTTTTTCAAAAACATTGTCAACCGCTCCATATTTAGCAACATAAGTATGAAAAGTAAGCTTAGCATGATTAAGCTTCTTGCTGTTAGGTAGGTATATAATATGTTAAGTATATATTATAAGATCTTGTATCCTTTTTTGTGCATCCATTTTGACATATAAATACAACTAATCTTATCTTTCGAAGGTAGCATACCCCTCTTTGTATGGAAAAAAAGTCTTGTAACACTTCTTTGAGTCGAAGAGACTGGTCTCAGTTGCATTGACGTAATTAAAAAGAGCTGCATAGCAGGCCACAAAGGGCTAAGTTAAAGACGTACAGACGCCAGTACATAAAGCTACTACAACCTGTCAAATATCCTTCATAGATTTTCATCTTTATCGATGAAGCATATAGTTCATAGTTGATTTGGAAATTTTGTCACTTTCGGGTAGCTTGATCTGCTGGCGTCGCCTTATCCGGAAGATATTTACTATTATCGCATAACTCGTCTGTTATGTCACGTTTATTAGCAACCTCGAATCCTCATCATCATCCATCATGTTTAGCTTCGTTTACACCGGCGCTTGGTCATAACCTAGCCAGCGAAGCGTTACTGTTCTGTAATCGTGTAGTAAGATTAGTTAGAAATTTTCCGTTAAAATTAATTTCAATTTACATTTTATGCACGTTTAAAGACGGTTGATGCCTGCCATTTTACCTGCGTGCTGACGGAACTCGTTATATAATTATTATAAATAATATGAAAATAACATATGTACTTGGGTCTTATTTATGTAAATTTTAGATAGAAGAAATATTTTTTTTTTTGTTAAATAGACACCATGTCGTTCTACACAGTTGAATTTATATTTCAATCCCACATCGAATTACTTCTAAGAAGAGTACCTACAATAATAAATAAGCATGTCTTTAACGATGAAAACAATTAAAGCAAGTTCCGAATCACATGGTTATTAGCTTCTATACTCATAAAGGCAATTTGATACTCACACACTCGTAATATACAAAATTACCTACTTGCAGGACCTATTATAATAATCCTTGTCATTTATTTCACATTGTACACAAAAAAGGCAATTATTTCACAAGCCGCTACCGACTGCAGGATCGGAACAAGATCATTTTCAAGTAATAGTCGTTGACGCGAGAGGAGCGCAAGCGCACAACGGTCACGGACTCGAACTTCAATGCTATGTGACATTTACACAAAACCAACGTTTTACCACCCACTAGTTTGAAATTGAAAGTTCCCATCGGCAAAACCAACAATGAATACTTTCATTTATTGGGAAATGGGAATCAAGGTACAGCCGAGCTTAAAGTTCGCTAGACTTAGCGCGGGCGAATATTAGTGCTGAATTATTGAGTTTTAATAGCTATCGAATTACGATACGGTCTTTTATTGCAGGCAATAAATACACAACAATACATAATTTACTTTCAAGCTACTGGTTTTTATACGTTTGCTAGGTTAAATGCTTGTTTTTACATAAACTTTCTTAATTAGTTCCTGAACTGTGAAATTACTACAGGCAGTGGCTACGGCCTATAGTCAGCGGCATTACTCGTATAAATTAGTTACAGAAATTATTTACATCACAGTAGAAAGATTATGTAAAAAACAAATACGTTATTTTGTTTTTGAGGCCTGTGTTCTGCAATGGGACTACAAAAAGGCTGATTATTATGATCATGAATAGAGACGGCAGATAGGAACTTTTGTTATCTGTCGAACCTCTAAGTTAGGAACGAAGTTTAACAAGCTAGTAAAGCTTTCAAAGAAAATAATGGAGACAATGAAGATGAAGGCAAGACACTGGATTCATTAAACAAGTTTTATAGACTTGACAATCAGATAAAGCATTAACTTTGCGCCTGCAGTCCTTATTGCAAAAGTTAAGTTCATCCAAAGGAATGTTTGCTTGCATCGCAGTCAAGTTTAACTAGAAACTAGATCTAAGCTCACAGAGGCACTAGCATTTATATGCAAAACATAGAAATGTTAAAGTATCGTGGATCACACAGTATATGGGCACATTAGGACGTTCGACATAAATCGTGGCATAACACATTTTCCCATGTTAACATGCAGTCGATCAAACTTCCAACTTATTAGCAGACTCACACATCATATATGTATTAGTCCAATATGCATCATTAAGAAAACTTTAATGGAAATAGCTAACGCAACTTAATCATGAAGTTGTAAGCTTTCGCAAGTACGAAGAACAGGGTGGTGCAACGAGTTAGCACACAATAATGACCCATATAATCACGTGGAGGAAGCATTAGATTTATGTGAACCACCTTAGGGGAAATCGAAATTGGATTTCGTGAAGGAATACATCCGTAAAGGGAATTCCAGGTTAACTAAATGTTTGTGAGCTAGGCGTGGGGCAACGAGGCGCGGATGCACTCGCGATATCGGCGGAGCACGCACAAGGTGAAGCAACCGAGAAAGGGCAAATCGGAGCAATATAAAACGAGGCACATCCTCACAAACAGTATTCAGCAAACAGCTGAACAGCAAAGAGCGCCTGTTCACTGGTACAAACTAAACACGACATGACTACTTCACTGGTAAGTCCATGAAGTTACGGTGCTTATGTTTGTGACGGTAGATTCTAATTCGCAAAAAATACGCCCCAAAAAAATTACATCCCAGATTCATTCAGTTACTCTGATTTTCAGTAGTCCCTTTTGAGACTAAGATCCCGGAGAATTAAACGGTTATGAGATAAAATTTGAAGGGGTGTTGAAGTCGTCCATTTCATTAATCTTCACCAGTCGTGTTGAATTTTCATTATTATTTTCATCCAATGTCAAGACAATTTAATATTCCGTAAAAATTATACATTTTGTTTTGTATATTTATTTCAGTAAAAGTTCCACATGCATAATTGTACATTATATTTGAGTTAAACCACAAATGTTATTTAAATATTTACCGAAGTGAATATTTACCAACTAAATATTTAGCAGAACCAAATATTACAATAATATTATAATGACACAAACAGAACATGTTATGTAAAATAACTTACATTAAATTTTGTTATCAATTAATACAGAATTAATATTATTTTCAGTTGATCTTCTCTTTGGCGCTCATAGCAATTGGATCATGTGGACGTCTTGAGCCCCAATACTTGCCCCCAAGGCCTGGTGGTGGTTTTGGGGGCGGTAACGGGGCCGGTGGGGGCGCTGGCGGGGGTGCAGGGAGTGGTTTCGGCGGTGGGGCCGGAGGCGGCTCAGGAGGGGGCTTCGGAGGAGGATCAGGATCAGGATCTTTTGGCGGTGGCAGCGGCGGCGGCAACCAGATACCGATCACCAAGTTCGAGAATGTCAACAATGGCGATGGAACTTACCATTTCGAGTATGTTTTTCAGACATTTAGGGAGGATAAAGAAAAATAGGGAAGATCATATGGGTTCGCATGTCTTATCTAATTAGTAGACACCATCAGGGAAAATGTATTTTAAGCTTTTTAATTGTAACTTGTTTATTGTCCCTAATATATTGTCTGTCTCCCACAACTCTATGATTGCTTTCCAATACTAGGGAAGGTTGTCGTGATGATCTCCGTAATCAAGCCTCAATGAAAAGAAAATATTTTGTCTATTCAGATTTCTATCTAAGTGATTTTACTTTTAACGCGCTAGTGCAAATCAATATGAAAGTTTAGCCTCAATATTTCCGATAGCACAAAGACTCATAAATCTTTAAAGCGCCTCAAGGAATTATACATAAGGTTTCTCTAGCATTTAATGCTAAGGAAGAATTTGCTAGTTATCAAGGCACTAAGGTTTCACCGATTTCATTAACCGCGTTTCACTGCCGCCAAACACATTCGTATTAAACTTTGACGGCACTCAAAAGCTCACTATTTCTTTTTTTTTAATGTTGAATATAAACTCGCTTTTTTCAGCTACGAAACCGGCAATGGTATATCAGCGCACGAGAGCGGGGCCCCGCGTGCTCAGGGCCCCGAAGGTCTCGCAGTGACCGCTGAAGGCGGCTTCTCCTTCAAGACTCCTGACGGCCAGCAGATCTCACTCACGTACACCGCAGACGAGAATGGCTTCCATCCCGTAGGACCGCATCTTCCCACCCCTCCTCCAATCCCCGAGGAGATCCTCCGATCCATTGAGTTCAACAAGCAAAACCCTTCATCGTAAGTAGTTTAATCAAGATACTTAGTCTAATGGCTTGTACAGGAAATGCTTTTTGCTATAAGTATTTTGCTAGCACGTGTAACTTAGCTCCATGCTTAAATCCATGTACAGACTCCAGCACATCAGGCTACTACAATCTGTCAAATTTTCTTAATAGATTTTCAACTTTATCGCTGAAGTATTATGGTTCAAAGTTGAATGTGAAATTATTACAGTTTCGGGTGCCAGCCTGATGTGCTGGCGTCTGTACTCAGAAACAGAGAAACTTAAGGGTTAAACACACGTACATGTGTTACATAATTAAAGTTTGATTTAAGCTGAAGGGCTACCTAACAATTCAGAACCTAAAAACACTAAATAATGGCTACAAAAATATATCATAAACATAAACGTACACAGGGCTATTTAAATAAAGAAGACTAACTTCTGCAATGAGAGCTAAGGCTCTAACTGTTAAAGAAGAAACGATTTCCTTAACTTTGTCAAGGACTACAAAACTTCACTGGACTCGAAAGTTACGTGTTTAAAATGGAATGAATGGTCAAAGCGATGCCATTGAAACTTACTACTGCAATGTCGGTCGACGCTTTTATTGTTTTATTCGCAGCATTACATTTTTCCACAGTATTCAAATTTTCTTTCGAATACAAAAAATAAACAGATGGTTATCTAATCATTCATCTACAACTGCAGGCTTAGCATGCAGATTTTATATCTATTCTATCAAGAAAAGACAAAGCTCTTTCTTTCAATGTCAACATGTCTTCTGCCCGAGCATGGCGCGTCAAACTCAAATAACGTTCAACTCGCATATAATCACTTGTAGACTTATGTCGATCTAAGAAAAGATAAATTACTTCGTAATCTTACGTCAATCTGTCACTTTTCTGTCATTATGTCCATTCTCCGGCAAACAAAACTTGTTTCTTCGGTTGCCATGCTAAGCCTGCTGGTATACACGTGCACCTCAACAAGAATGCTGCAGTAATAAGCACGCGACCTCACAGCACGAACTAATTGTATTGTTTTTTTTCTTTCATCAGTGAGGGCTCCTACAATGGCGGTGGTGGCGGCGGCGGTTCCGGCAAGGGATCCGGCTCAGGCGGCAATGGAAACGGCTACCACTACTGATCTCACTGGCAACTCACTCAGCAAATCGCATCGAACTCGCAAGCAAACGTTATTACGTTTAATAAGCCTTACAATTGACCGTCGTAGTAATTTAAGATTGTAAAAAGAGCACAGAATTGTAAAAAATCGATGTCGATGACATTTCCGTCTGGAATTGGATTCGATCTAAGTTGGAAATAGAACAAGAGTACAATGTACGAGACAGGGCTGTGCGCAAGAATGTCATCGACTAGTGAAAGGTCACGTATGATAACCAGCAAAAAAGGCTCACAAAAGCCACAGTTACTATTGAAAGTAGCCAATGGATGATATGAAAACTCGTACAAGGAATGTTAAAGGTCGTCTTTAGAAGGGTCGCTTGACCGCAATTACATGTAGTGCGTTTGCCTGCGATTTCAAAGCAATTTTAGCTAATGAGACATCGGACCGACGATAATGACTGCTTACCCGGGGAGGACTGTGATACCACGACGAAACTCGCACTGTTTATTTATTTAGTAAATAATTGTAGTCTGTCAATGTAAATAGGCATGGTGTATGAATAAACGTATGTTTATGTGAATTGTTTTGTTTTTTTCTTAGTGTTTGTTCATAACAACAATTTTGGCAATAGCAATAGATGTTTGATTAAAGAATTATAAATATTCAATGAGTTCTAGGATTTCCTTTTTTTGCAGCTATTTAGGCTGTTCTACAATTATATTTATAAACATTTATATGAATTACAAAAATCGTCAATAAAAAAGATGAATAAAAATATCATAATAAATCAATAGTAGCCTACTTACACTATAATGCGAAAGGTCAAGGGTTCAAGTATAAGCAAACTCTATTGAATGGAGCGAGCGGCGGCGTCACCCCTCGCTCCCAACCTATTGAAAATCAACAGGTGATATGATACCGATTCATATATGAATCAAACATCTATGAATGAAATGCTGACTATTTCAGTCACGTTCTGCAATCTTCAATTCATGTATGAAATGTTGGATGCTTTGAATGTGTTCCCATTGACTGTCCTTATTAGAGAAAGTAATAAATTGACGGGTCATCTAGTCCCAAACTAAGAAGTGCTTGGTCTATTGGTACTAGACATCTGATAAACATACTTATATAATACAGCCATGTTCATACACACAAATATTTGACTTACGCGGGAATCGAACCCGTGACCTCCGGCGTGGCAGATAGAGTCACTTACTACTACGCCGTCTGGTCCTAAAACGTCTATGTTAACTATATTAACGTAAATATAAGTATATTATTATGTAGTTGGGAGAAAAATACTGGCTGGTTGTACGCTGTTATATGGCTTTCCCATGACTAGCCTTAACGTGCCTAACGCCATTTGCTACAAACCATTATCAAATTTTCCAGGAATCATGTAATACAAAACAAAAATTCAACCCATTTGTTTATGCAAAATTAATTTAAGGTTTATTTACTTTCAAATGTTTAAATAAAAACATCACATACAACTATGTCAAATGTTTAAATAAAAACATTTGAAAAGTAAATAAACCTTAAATAAATTTTGCATAAACAAATAGGTTGAACAAGAAGCCTCTCACTTTAGTACTAAAACTGTCGTACTTTAATTCCAGCGGACCAGTTCAGTAGCTATATATTACCTCAATTATAACATAAATGTCACACTTAAGGCTTGAAGGTTAGAAGCTTAGATAATATATTTTATGTACATACTCGTATGGTTATAAGTTGTCCTAAATCGGTTATCTATACATATAATAAAATCGTAGAAAAGTCAAAACTGTACATTGAACATTTTTTTTCAAAGAATAATTGGGACGTGATCTACAATCGATATCGAAACCAAAAATATAGTTTTTTGAATTTTTGTCTGTTTGTCTGTATGAATGTCCGGTATAATCTCAAAAAGTATTGCATGGATTTGCTTCAAATTTGGCATGAATATAACTAAGAGGTCGGGTCAACATGTAGGTTACATTATTATCACGCTATCACGTGGGGGGGATGAATGTTTAATCACCTAATGCCCACGCGAACGACGTCGCGGGCAACAGCTAGTATCTTTGAAAACTAATAGCCATTGTCAGATAATCGTTGGTTTACTACCTATAATGTTTGGGTAATAGTAATTCGGTATCACAATACAATTTGGAAATATATTGGCATACAATTTGTAGTTACGTCGTAAATGTTACAATAAATAATTTTATGGAAAGCACGGAATATGAAAGTTTACAAACCCATTGCAATGCTGACCCATTTTCGTGACTGCTTGGAAAGGTAAAATGACCTAAATAGGATTATTGCTTTTACTTTTGCACATAAAGTGAAGTTATACATATATTAGCAATGTTTTTTGTACAAAATTCTTTTATTTTCACAAACCTGTAATGCGCAGGATCCTTTTTTTGGCGCTGGGAAAAAATGCTATTACATCCCCTTCCCGTCGGGGGACGGGACAGGGGTATGTCTAGTCATTTTGTTCTCCATGGGTATGTGGGACTCCCCGGGAATGTCGTTCCCGGTATACCCTCTAAAAATACCCAGCGGCACTCCGACGTCGCCTGAGTGACGCCTGGGAGTCTATGGCGTCCAGTCCCCCGCCGGCGAATGCCCGCCTTACGGCAGGCCCCTCACGTCCCCTCCCAATAGGAACGGGCTTTGAATACGCAGGATCCTAATAAAGAAAAAAGACCAATATTCGATTGCACTTAATCCAAATAATAAAATGAAAGCCTAAGTAATTTTCCTTTTCAATTGAAAATACTACTTTGATCGCAATATTTTTTCGATAAGTACCTATCACCAATTTGTTGTGTACTTTAATTTCATTCCATCTAAATAAATACCCGAAACTAAGTTACCACAAGCAATACAACATATGCACGAGCTTGTAAAACATAATAATATAATTTATTGTCGGGAGAATATAAAAGCCAACAAAGTCTTGCATCACAAAATAACGACATCTGTATTTGAACAGACGAACTAAGCTGGCATAGTTTTCAGCACGTTTCGATTCGATCCATTCAACTGTCAAATGTAAGCTGAAAAGCGGGAAATTAACTTATTGTTTGAAATTTTAATTGAGTTCCAAACTTAACCGAACACAGATTTATTTCTGGGCCGTATTTCTGCATGACTATGATATTAAAATTTTTCAGTCCTATTGAAAGGACACATTAGACGATTAGGTACTTCTTGTTTAAAACTAAGACAAACCAATTAAAAATATGTTATAACGATCTAAATTCTATCCTTGCTATGAGTAAAGCCTAAATAAAAATTATAAACTTTCATAAAAGCATGCAAAATTATCACTGCAAACACTTTTAATCACGATAAAGTTTGTTTATGATTTTAACTAAGAATATTTATTTAGTCCAAATCCTTAAAATAGGACCAAACTGATTAAACTGTTCTGACAAACTTTTTAGCTTTTAAACAATATAACATTTCAATAGTATTATATTCTCAGATCAAGCCAAAGACCTTTTATAAGCAAAATTTTTATATGCGATCGCTATGAAGGTTATTGAGAACAGTTTAAGATGTCAAGCTTCACAATTGGTCCATTGCAATAAAAATACACTGTTCAGTGAAATTATGCGAGGGTGATTTTGTGCAGAACAATAACTTCGGATATATTTAATTAGAATAAATTAAAAGAAAAAACTTTTTTTAAAGCTTTTATAGTCCGCCATATTGGATTTAGATTAACGTCAAATTATTTTTCAAATCACTCTCAATAAGCCCTTTCATTTGATACCCGTATTGTTGAAATTCATTAAAAATAACTACTCCGCCATCTTGGAGGGTTCGCCATATTGGATTTAGAATAACGTCATATAAAATATCTTGCATTGTCATCCAAACTGAACGTGTATACAAAATTTCAGCTCAATCGGTTGAAGATATCTACTTCAAAATTGAGTTCAAAGAATCCACCATACATACATACACGGCAAGTTAATAATAAGCTTTTAAAAAGGTTAGAAGCATTCACAACAGCCAGATACTTGACCAAAAAAAATTGCGTAGCAACTCATTCGGCAAATTATTTTTTTAGCATAATAAGTGAATACCTACTTCACGGTGGTGCGTACATAGTAAATTAAGAGATTGCACATTTCTCGAAATGGATACGTGAATATTTTGCAAATTTCTCGCTGTTGGAAACATTTCCTAAATGGTCCAGAACGATCATACCCGTAAACTGCACATTAAAATGTTTTTATCTTGTGAAACGCCGCGATTCAGCGGAATATGGCGCCCACGAGAGCATCAAGCATTGTTGATTGCGGCTCATTATGTAATCTGATTATACAGTATCTGTGGGCTAATCTTCAGTAGTCTGTTATTTTGTAAGATACACTTTAGACGTACGTTTAGTTGTAATTTAGGCGAGGGATCCTAGATTAGTTTTCTGCATAGTACTTCGATGTTTGTGATTAAGCAAAGCGTATTGCAAATGGAAGCTTCGGCTCGTTAGATCAGCGTTGACGTGAGATGTTTTTTATGCCCCCGGGAGAGTAAACCGGCTGGAGCCATTAAGTGGCGTCAGGTGTTAATACTTAGCACTAAGTAGCAGTTATCTATGGCAGACATCTAGAAATATGAGTTATAAATAAACTAGACTTTCCGATTACACACACTGCTATTTTAAATTCAATTTCTCCTGTTTCGTATGCTCTGTTTACTGACATAGATTCGTTTCGTGCCCAAACATCCACAAAAAATTGCAGGAATACAAATATTTATTCAATTCTTTGGTGCTACTGCACTAAACATTATAGAGGGCACACACTTACCTGAAGAATAACAACTAGCAAACTTCATATAGAAGAAAACACTAGATGGCATAAGCTTTATACTCGTATATCCCCACTCAATTATTATTCGATGAAGCTAAAAATTGGTCTAGCCTATATAGTCATCCTTACTAACATTTGCTACAGGTCAAATGCATAGCGTCCGACTGTCTAGCCATTCGAACTCTGACCTTGTGCTCTCGCCTCAGAGTTCTAAATTACATGTGTAAACGATCCATCCTTGAGACTGACATAAACGTCAAATAAAATCATTGTCTGAATTTGGTGTTGGTACAATCATCGCAACGGCGGGGGGTGGCCTCATTGGAATGCCGAATGTTTGATACACTCTTCACAAATCTGAATACGCCCTGACTGATATCGTGCAAGGTTCTTGGAAGGGTAACATCAATATAAAAACACTGTTACTCTAAGCAGATATCATTCAGCGAATAGCATCCTCAGGAATAGCATCTCATAGAAAAATAATACAATTAAAGAAATGGCTGGTTTAAAGGTAAGTGTAATACAGTAAAGTTCAAATAAAAAAAAAATCGAACTTGGAAGTTCAATAAGTTTTATTATAATATTTTCCTACCATTTTTATAATCATCGTGACTGCGCCGCTCTAAGAAAACCAGTGTTAAAGAAAAAAAATAATATCCTCACTCTACAAATTTTTTGCAATAATTGGATAATAATCACCAGATCGTGTCAACCCTTGCATTGCTGTCGGTGGCGTCAGCAGGTCACCTGGGCCATTTGCAAGCCCCTGGCTACAACGCATTCGGCGCAAACGCATACACTCCCGGATCGGCTTCAGCATACACCAGCGGCTATGGAGCGCACATCCCGATACTGAGATACGAGAATGTCAACAATGGAGATGGAACTTACAGATACAGGTGAGGAAATTTAAAAGCTTGAAAGATTATATATTCATCAGCTTATTTAACATTGGGACTTTTGCCTTCAAAATCATTGCCAAATTGCAAAGTCTTCAATCTAAATTTATCCAACTTCTCCTTGAAGTCTTTCACTGAAAAGTCAAGCCATTGTACCACAAGGCATCCTGCACCGCCCACAGTTATTTATTTAACCAGAAACAAAGTGTCATTTTATATCTCGTTCAATAATATGGTAATTTAATTACAGCTACGAGACCGGCAACGGCATATCAGCTCATGAGAGTGGAGCCCCCCGCGCTCCTGGTCCCGAAGGTCTTGCAGTGACAGCCGAAGGAGGGTTCTCATACCGCGCCCCCGACGGACAGCAGGTGTCGCTCACGTACACCGCGGACGAGAACGGCTTCCACCCCACCGGCTCGCACATCCCCACGCCCCCACCCATCCCAGAGGCCATCCTCCGCTCCATCGAGTTCAACAGACAACATCCTTCATCGTAAGTTTTATACTAAAGTCTCGTGTCTTAACAACGAAATAAATTGGATTGCAAACTGGTTTGAGGAGGTCAGATAAGCAGTCGCTCCACATAAAACACTAATACTTAGCTGCATCCGCTTCACACTGGAAGCCGATCCCAACACAGTTTGGGAAAAGGTTAGGCAGATGATTAAACTCCTCTATAACAACACCATTTTCTGCGATTCCTTTTTTTTATTCATAATGTCTAATAGTTTTTTCTTCCTTGCGTCTAACTAAATACTATCTAAATGGCGACCCTATACTATTATTATTCTTTAATGCTTATCTGTCACATCTCGGCTTATGTTACTTACTATTTTTTTCATTTTCAGTGGTGAGGGTTCTTACAATGGTCGCTACAACCACGGATACAACTACTGAGTGACAGCAACGACTGACCGCGGCTACACAGAACGACTCAGCGTTAACATAAACTTGTTGATTAATAAGCATCGCTATTTATTCCAGTCTTAAATGTTACTTTCGTAGGCTTTAAATAAAGTTATAAGAATGTACCAATGTTTTTGTTTTTCCAAATTTATAATATGATAATATTAAGTCATTCTATTTTCTAGACTTAATCACTTTCAAAGCAATGAATTCATTGAAAATTCACACTTTTTCTACGATAATAAGTAGGTAAATTACTTTTATTTCAATAATCATATCAGAAGATACTTTTATAAACTGTCCAACACAATTCAGAGCTACTATTTATCTCTTCTTATTTGACTCAGTTATTCTTTATAATTAGGTTTTTGTGGATAATTTGCCATATTAAATATTATGAAAACGATGCAACTTAAAATAAACTTAAATTCAGTATTTTCTACAAAAAAAAAAATTGTATCTTCATTCTTAAGTATCCCTAGTTGTATGTCAATTCCTACTTTTCCCTTACAGGCCTAAATTATGCCTGCCGAAATACGAGTACAATTTTGAACAATGCAGTACAACTAGAGCTGACTCAACTTTCCGGTATTTTTGGCAGAATGGACTATGGAGTTTTAACAAACAGTTCGAACTACACAAACAAAACACTGTCACTGTTCTAATCAAAAAGTTGTTTATCCTCCCGTTTGCAGAAACAGAATTCTAAATTCAAAATGTCAGAAACCATTCTAGCAATCTATTTTTGTTTGTGAGGATTTAAATATGACAATCGTTTACGTTATTCAATTTATTAATTCTGGATATATTACGTTATTTATATGATTTAGGGCCAGTTTCACAGTTTGCTGATAAGTTCCAGAGAGATCGCAGATAATTTCATACATATTCTGTTCCATTTTTTAATTTATCTGGTAGATAGTGGCTATCCGTAACCTGTGGAACCGGCCTTTAGCTTTTCAAATTCGCTGAAAAACTTGATTAGAATACAGAGGTTAGTTAAACAAATGAAAAGAGATTGATGGCCGATTCCTATAAAAAGAAATGATTCGTTTTACTTTTAAGGCTCATAGATAAGCATCAAAAGTAAATAATAGCACTAACCATGTGAGTGACGCCTTGTTATAAATAACTAAAAAAACTAAAAAATATGAATTGGTAAGTAAAAAAATAAATGACAATAAAACACTTTGAATGTTATCAATTAAGTGAAAAGAATTAATATTTATTAGTATTTTGACAAAAAAAATGCGAATGATATTGTAATTTCCCTTCAATACTGATCTATACTGATCCACGTGGAGTTGGTATTCACTTATGAGGGATCTTGTGTTTTACGATAACTCGATGAATGTCGGATAGTAACTGCATGTTGGTTTTCAACAGTATCCTGAAAGCCAAGTGATCCTCAACGTATTTGCGAAAGTTAGGAGCAGATGAAAATATCTTCAGCGCAAATGCGATGAAAATTTATCTCCAATTTATGGGACTAAGAATAGGAACTAAAAAGCGAACTTTAACTTTTAGTACATGATCCAATTACGAATAATGTATGTAGATATAATTAATAATAAATAACAAAGTATTTGTTTTAATTTCTTTTGTCGCTTATGTTTTATTTTGCATGTTGACAATCAATATGTATTACGAATTTCGTAGCAAAACGGACCACACTTATTGGATTTTGCAAGATTAAAATGTCACATTCTACTACGCCCGTTTGTAAGGATGTATGTGGGTATGTTTATTAGTATTTCACGCAAAAACTAATGGATGTATTTTGATGTAAACTTGCAATAATATAGCTTAGGATATTTTTTTTTCATCTGCGGGAAGTAGGTATTTCGAGCGAGTGAAAACGCGGGCGGAAGCCAGTACATGATAATACATGATAATAATCCTCATTCAGGATTGACAAAATTTTCCAAATATCTTTTGCAGACTCAATTTGAAAGACTCAATCAAAAAGAGCCTTTGGCTGCCTTTGAGCAGAAATTATTCAGCAAAGATATGATTGAAAACATTAAAACATATTTCTTGTATTTAAATACTTTATTTACAGCTTATAAAAATAACGTTATACATTGAAATAAATAAAGTGATGCTCTTAGAATTATTGAAACAATGTCAGATATCGCCGTCGTGGTAATCTTGTCGTCAAAACTTGAAGTTTAGTAGTGATAACCGTGGTTGAAGTGACCGTTGTATGAACCATCGCCGCTGGAAAAATCATAGGAAGTATATCAGATAAGGTACAGACGCCAGCACATCAAGCTAATCGAAATTATCAAATTCCCGATCAACTTTCAACAGTATGCCTCGGCAATAAGGTTGAAAATCTATTAAGGAAATTTGTCAGATTGTAGTAGCTTGATGTGCTGGCGTAATTGCACAGAAATTATACAATGAAAAGAAAAATTTACTTCGAAACACAATCAAATACACGTTTAAATTTTTCCATATAATGCAAGCAAGGATTCAAACCTAACAATAGGTACATAGTATATTAGAATGTAAGGCTGAAAATAGTGAAACGATTTTATAGCCTGACAAATAAGGTATGTGACGCCCATCGCGTGCCTTACGGGGTAATCAGACCCTCCGGCTGTAACTCCTATTGCAACAGATGTGTATGAGTTCTATAATAATAAAGGCCATACAATGACCTTATTGTTAGATTAAACTAATTCGATTTTGTTATTATAATAATTTTTCACATCAATCTTTCAACACAGAATTGTCCTGTAAGTCGTGTTAAGAAATTACGAAGATAGGTGACCTAGCCGTATTTTAATATATCTAAGCGAATATCGTTCCATAAATTTGATGAAAATGGAATAATTTACAGTTTCAAGTAGAGCATTCTAGCACAACCAAATACTTTATATGTAGTTTTTGTATTTTATGTTTTTTTTTTATGGTAAAATAAAGCAATAAAACTTACGAAAAAGGCTGTTGCCTATTCAGCTGGATGGAGCGGAGGATGGCTTCTGGGATGGGTGGTGGAGTGGGGATGTGCGAGCCGGTGGGGTGGAAGCCGTTCTCGTCCGCGGTGTACGTGAGCGACACCTGCTGCCCGTCGGGGGCGCGGTAGGAGAACCCTCCTTCGGCTGTCACTGCAGGGCCCTCGGGGCCCGGAGCTCGTGGGGCACCGCTCTCATGGGCGGAGATGCCGTTGCCAGTTTCGTAACTATGGAAAAGTAAAAACAATGAAAATAAACTTAGGACATGTCATTAATATTCTTGCTAGACTTTTTATATGACTGATAAGAAGATGTGGATATTAAAGACTGCTCGATATGGAACACATGATAGGGAAAGCTTATGTCCGGATCGGACTACACTAAGTTGGCTGACGCATGTGATGATTGCGATTATCATCGATTAACTTCAAGTTGGTTAACCCCTGATTTTTCGTAGATAATAAACATTTCAAACAGAAAAATCATCATCAATTCTTTCTACTGACCTGTATCTATAAGTTCCATCACCATTGTTCACATTCTCGTAACTCAATATAGGTATATGCGCGCCATAGCTCCTGCTTTGCTGGAAGGCCGAAGCCGAGGCAGCAACGGCAGCACTGCTGTAGGCGTTAGTGCCAAACGCAGTGTAGCCGGCAGCTGGTTGGAAGTGGCCTAGGTGTCCCGCTGATACGACGGACAGGAAGGCGAGGGTTGAAACGATCTGAGAATCAAAATGGATAGTTAGAAACCCTCAAACAACCTTCTAATTACCTTCAAACTCTAGGTAACCTTGCTTTGTATGAAAAAATAGGATCTCTAGAGCATAATTATAATTATAAGAATTACAAAATTATGTATATTGTTTATACAAAATCATTTTAAGAACATAAAGTAATTTATGGTTTCAGATCAAATTGCGAAACACAACTAGTAGATCATATAGCTCACCTTTAGACCAGCCATTTCGATTGTCGAAATATTTTTATTTTTCAGTTCACGTGATCTTTAACCGTAGAATGGTATTGAGTGAATGATAATTCTTCTGTGATTTGCAGCCTTTTTATATTGATGATACCCTTTCAAGAACCTTGCTTGATATAAGCCAGGGCGTATTTAGCGTCAAGAGTTTTTGACACAAGTATTTGGCATTTCATTGAGGCTACCTCCCGCTGAGTCGTTGTGATCATTGTTATAAATATGAGTAAGGAGATCAATAATGCTAGTGTGAGCTGAACTCTGACACTGTCAACACTCATCGTTGTTACGACCTTTATTAGGGTCTTGCTACAATTTTAGAGAACCGCGAAACTATTATTTAAATCTATAAAGATTTATCACTGATACCTATGTAGACTTGTGTTGTTTCCCACTATTCCCGGTTTGAAATAAACTCCCTTACTAGGTCGTTAAACTTGAATACAGTAGATAAACCATCGTCACTCAGCAGCCGGTTCCTTGACAGTTCATTGTTATTCCAGGATGAATTTGTTTAATTCTCGGTTATGTGCCACCGTAACCTTCATTGAAGTCGTAATCGCCTCTCAAAAATCCGGGACTCTATAGACCGCGGTCAGGATCGGTCGCTTAATAATTAATGACAAATATAAGCTAATCAGTCATCAAGGTTCAATTACTAGTCTGTTTCATTACTTTTTGGCTACTCAGGAAAGTGTGGTCGAGGTATCACTTGAGAACGTTTGTAGCAAAGACCTTAGGGCCTTACTATAGAAAAGGTAGACATACATTTGACACGTGTTTAAAATAATTTTGCACACATTTTTTTTCTTTAAACACGTGTCAAACGTCTGTCTAACTTATTTGTAGTAAGGCCCTTAATGTTTTAAAACTTTTTGTTGAGTATTTTTAAACAACAATAAGTATACGACAAAGGTAGATTAATAGTATTGATCATATTTTGATACTCAGTGGTTCATATTGTCTAACTCTTTATAGAAAAAAAGGACACGGCATGTGAAGATACGCTTTTTAAACAGCTGATTATTGAAAGGTAGGAGAAACGGCCTCCAACGCCTCGTTGGAGAACGTTTACCTTTTCGATTTTTTAATAATCATCCCTGCAGCATCAGCATTTTGACTGTCCCACTGCAGGGCACAGGCCTCTTCTCGTATAAAGAAGGAATCCGCATTAATCGCCACACTAGCTCAAGGCGGATTCACGATTTCAGACTTTTAAAGTTCAGGTTTCCAGGCACCTTTACTCAGTGTCCACGATATACTTAGAATGTCCATATAACTTAGAATATCTATATTGGTACATGCCTGACCTCGAATCGAACCCAGACACTCGAGTGTCTGGGTGTTGGGTGTTGGTGCAGTGACAGGCTGTTTGCATATCATTTTGCCGTTGCAAAACTCCCATTCCCCTAATAGGTATTCATATGGGCAGTCAGTGGCTAGCTTCTTCTAGAATTAATTAAGAAGTTTTTTACATGCAGAAACTGCACTGCATGAAAAAAAAGCCCAGGTCGTAAAAAATACTATAACAAAAAATATTACTATTTTACAAAAGACTACCTGCCTAATGAAAGTATGGAACTGTTGTATCGTGTTACACTTCCATTTACTAGCATTTACAATCGTATAAAATAATAATATTCAGCTTAAAAATATAACGTGTATTTTGAGAATATGAAAAACATTTATTCATTTTCAAAATAAACAGTCAGAATGAGTTCGTCGGTAACGATTTATATAATAACAGGTAATCAGAAGCCAGAATTTGATTGTATATTTTTTTTTCTAGATAATAATTACTTGTATAAAGATTATTTTCATTTTTAGTGTTACGTTTTAACTAACTTAATAAAATAACTAGTCAAAACATCGAATTTCACCTCAGGTTTGGCACTTTCGGCTGCCGCTAGAGTTACATATTTGTGGAGCATTAGCTGGTCCAAAGAAAAATCGCAACTTTATGAAATATCCCAAGTTCATAAAAAAAAAACAAAGTGTTTCTCTCGGACTTAAAAAGTTGTGAACCTACAGTATAATACAATGTTCATGACTCTAATAGGGAAAGAGATTTATAAATAGAATGTATTATATAAGAAAAATCCGTTCAACAACGCTGTCACACCTATCATCACCAGTCATTGCTATAGTTCCCAGCTCTAAGTATATGGGCATGTAAAAACGAAGGTAAGGTTTTGTTTTGTAGTACAAGCTATGCACATATCACTCAGGTGAGATTTAAAATACTTATTTCTAATGGATACTCATGTCTCTTTTCTTTAAAATCTATTATAAATACTGAGCTTGGAAATAACTCCGTAAAAAAATCTACACTATGTGTTTACTATAATTATAACTTTAGCAAACTAGGGGCCAGATTAACAATGTCGAAAAACCTACCTACCGAACCTATCTACCGAATACATTCAAAAATAGAACAGAGTATGTATGAAATTGTCTACCAAATTCTAATAATCTAACTGGAACTTATTCGTAGGTGGTGAAACAGGCCCCTAGTATCGGTTGTAACTATTGAATATTTTGCAAATAAAAAAGAACAAAAACTATCATCATATCAGACCATCACTTTATTCGTAAGTAAAATACATCTGGTATTAAATTAACATTGAGATAAAATATACCATTCAATAAATAGCAACATTTGTTAATTGTACATTATCTTGATATCACAGTCCAAGGCAATGAGGTACGTCATAAAAACGATGTGACCGGGTAGCAGTTCCATAACACATTATCAGTAGTAGTTGCGACCGCCGCCGTTGAACGAGCCTCCATCACTGAAAATTAAAAGATATATATGTACTTGATTTATACCGATTAAGTGATTTTATTTTTCAGTTGTTATTAGTCATAAATGAACAGCTATACTCAAACTCAAAATCATTTATTCAAACTTGTCGCAAAGCATCCTTTGCAGGTCATAAATTACAAAAGCCTGTCACCAAAACGCCCATCCTTCACTGCTTTCTATGTATTTTTCTGGGAAGAAGAAGTGGCGCAACAAACTCCTCAGCAACACATGTCTGACTGTAGGTTTGAACTTGTATTAAAGAAAGCTATGTTAAGTTCTCAATAAGATACATTATTCTTGCCATAGTATATTTAATTCCTCCCCTAAACAGATTGCAAACAGTTGGAAAACTAAAAGTTCTCAAATAGATCTCATTTAAAATATTTTTATGTCTCTACTCAAAAAACTGTTAAACCGTAAATAGCAATAATATAATTTAAGTTCCTTTAAAATTAGTATTCCCGCTTATACTGTAACTTTTACTGTTTTCGTACTCACGATGAAGGATGCTGCCTGTTGTACTCAATGGACCGGAGGATAGCCTCTGGGATGGGTGGCGGCGTGGGAATGTGCGAGCCGGTGGGGTGGAAGCCGTTCTCGTCCGCGGTGTACGTGAGCGACACCTGCTGCCCGTCAGGGGTACGGAATGAGAACCCTCCTTCAGCCGTCACTGCGGGTCCTTCGGGGCCCTGAGCGCGAGGGGAGCCACTCTCGTGAGCTGATGTTCCTTCTGGTGTATCGTAGCTGGAATTGAAAGCGTTTTAAATCAATATTTGTATGAATATCGTAAATCAATCAACGTAGATAATGCAAACTATGAATTGTTGAAATTTACTAAGTTACATAGATTTGATAAGTTCTTGACTGCTTTGTTTTTTTTATGTTTGCTATAGCAGTGACATTAATATGCCTACGGAAGAGACTGCTACTCAAATATGCGCAGATCATTAACCTCTTCTTCTAATAACACTGCGTATTGGATTATACCCTGTATCACAATTTATAGGCATTTCTCACCAACCATCAGTCGCACGCGGTGTACTAGAATTTTAATGATAACACATAAGTTCAAAGTTTCCCACGGTAACCTATCAATGCTATCTATATGTCTATTAACAAGAAGATCGTTGTAAGGCTGAGGTTAGATCGCAACCAGTATGTATAAGACTAACCTAGCTTTTTTGTCTGGCTGTACAATTAATTAACTTTTAATTTAAATCCGATAAAGCGATATTTTTTTTCGGTTAGACTAATTTGCATCGTTGTAGAGTAATAAAGTGATCGAGTATAGATGGCAACATTCCTGTAGAATACCTACATAGAATCGATTAAAAATGTGTTTTTTCTGAAAACTTGTGAAATTGCAACCAATTTCATGTATAATTCTTTATCTAAGTATCTAAAACAATTGAAAGAAGTCAGACTTTGAATATAATTGAGTGAAACTTCCTCATTCAGTGAACAGATGCCTCCTTTTTTAGTAGAGCATCCAATTTACATACTATTTTCTATCTTCATCGTTTATCTTACACAAATGAACAGTCGTCGTGAGTGAAATTAAATCAAACTGCATAAATATTATAACCGGACACGGATTTAAGGACTTATCCAATTACAACAAAGCAATACAATAGCAATTGATATTTCTATAGATAAACGCTATTCAGACATTTAGGCAAGAAATTTGACATTACCTGAAGCGATAGTTCCCATCGCCGTTGTTAACATTTTCGAAGTGGAAGGGCGTGGCATCGTAGCCTGCGCGGGCGCCGGCGTAGCCCGTGGGCACTAGGTGGTCTAGCCGAGCGGCGCGTACGCATCCTATCACTGCTATCAACACGAGCAACTGAAATCATTTGAAATTCGAATGAGTGCTTTTGTTACAAGGTTGGGTACCAATCGTTGGGTATGAGAACAAATTGAAACCTAACTATAGGAAGTAATATTAGATGACTGTGTATTTTTTTTTCATGAAATTTTAGTTAGAGTCATTGACACAGACAAGACAACAGGTAACAATAAAAAGTTTATTTTAAGCACTTAATGGCTTCCTATTTAATCCTTGAATCATGCAATTAGTAAAACAGAAAATACGAACTAAGCAATTAAATGTCAGTAATCGAATGCAAATAGGAGGTGTTAGGGCAACTCTGAAATCGAGAATAGAAATTGTAATATCGAGTACTATAGTACCACTCCAGTAGGCATTTATGACCAAAGCCGTTTGTCTAGCGAGGTTGTTATAGATAATATCTGCTTAAAAAAAACTTCACAATACATAATACATATATCATACATACAAAGAGACTATAGATACGTAAAAGGACCCGAATTGAGAACCTCCCTTTTTTGGGAAGTCGGTAAAAATATCATTTCCTTGTTGCTTGCGATTACTTAAAAGGGGCAATTCTGTAACATTCTGGATTAAATAGCAATAACCACGAGTTTGTGTGTACCTAGTTAGTGACAACGGTTAAATTAGGGCTAAATGGTCAACAATAAATTAAAGTGTTATTCCAAAGTGGCCCCAATTTGTGCTGACACTAGGAAACATAGATATTAATATCTGGGCTGAAGTTTACTGAAGGTATAAGTAATAGCAATTTAATTAATAACCCTCTATCGTCATAGCTAAAATTGGAATATGTGAGCATCTTATGGGCAGCTCACCCGTCATTTGTTTGTAAATAACATGTCAGTACAATTATGCAGCTTGCAAAAATTATATCAGCTTGTAAAACAGATAATAAATGCGGGAAGATAGTTGAAATTCGAAGTTTTTTTTCAGCCCATTTTTATCATGCAGCATCATAAGATTATGCAACATCTTTTTATATTTCATGCTCAATGTATGTAGTTATTTATGTTTTTCAGTTGCGCATAAGAACTTTGATCCAAAGCGGCTATTAAAAAACTCCACGACAAAGCATACCGATAACTTAAACAACATTAAAGCCCATATTTAGTATAATTTCTGCGCATCCCAGTCATCTGATAACCTACTAAAGGATCCTTCTTATCAGTACCATTAAAGGTGAGTCCGTAAAACAATGCCGCCCAACCTCACGAGGAACTAAAACCCGAACAAAAGCTTTAATAAAACAATTCCTTACCAATTTCGTCATAGTGAGTGAGATGGTTCGTGTCGATATTGTCTACTACAGCGGCGCCGGCGTCGGAATACGGATCGTAGGGATGTTCACGTTTTATATCTGCGTAGTGTGCCCTTTCCGCAGGTTGCCTCACCTTGCTCGTATTGTTGTTTAGGCGGGCCGGGCGCAAATTATGAGAGGTCAGCTCTATGCTATGTATGATCTGTGGTGCTTGTCATAGTGGCCCGCGGTGTATGGTATAGCAGTACTGAAATGAAAGCTATCTAACAATTTACTTAAGTTATACAAAATGTAAATTTACCAGTTAACGGCAAGTTGCACGTTCGAGCTTTTATAAGGTAATCCATCAAATACAATCTTAAACTTATAAAGTAAATATCGATTCATGAAGACAGTATCTTATTTCATAAAATAAAAATAATATTTTTATTTATATACACATTATTAATAATATTTATATTACAATAATACTTAAACTACTATCTAAAATTAAGTTAAAACAAAAAATATATATATGTATCTAAATTAACAAACTAATATATACATCAGGCATCGAAGTATTCCTCCGCGTCACTGTCATTCGGAAACGTGCCCAGAAGACTGGCTGCATTGCCACGTTGAATGGCAATGCAGCCAGTTTAAATAAAAATTGATTTATCGTATTTTGACCAGCAACTCCCGCTGTGGAGCTGAAAGGAATGTCAGACTATTAGTGACTAAAACCCACTTTCGTTCCTTGTGAACAACCCACAGCCCCAACAACAAGGACCAAACCAACTAAATTATACCTAACCGACCAAAATGCAATAGCAATATCCATATCCACGACACAAAGCCACACGTACAAGTCGATGACCCACTAATCCAGTTCATGTCGATCTCAATCATCGTCATGGCATCCTTAATTCAAGACCACACATACATACCTAGCTAGATTATTCAATTTCTAGTCATCTAGGATAGGTCGCCCACGTTCTGTGTATAACATTATGTACATGCATATTGACTAACTATGCATACATTACCAAACAATGTATTGTAATTATCGGAAATGCCAGAGTAATTTGTTTTTGATGAAGACGAAAATTAAAATTTAATTACATAAGTAATTGCTTTGAAAGCCTTTCTGAGCTCATAAAGAATCTTTAGAAAGCAATCACTGCATCTATAAGTTCTTGAAGTTATAATACTGGCCAAAATATTATATGCAAAAGTAAAGTGCCGTTTGAATTATTCACAACACAATTGGTCAAGCATGTCCTAAGGATGTGTTTTCAATTAAGCTTATTAAAATGGTAAATATCATTCTTCAATAAGCTACTTCTTAATACCTCGCAAATAAACTACACTAGCTTTTGCTAGCGGTTTCGCCCAAGTCCTGTGGAAACCGGATAAAAATTAGCCATGCCTCATAACAAAATTAGCCTTTCTCGAAGGGCTATTCAACACTGAAACTTCTTTTTAAATCTGTCCAGTAGTTCCTGAGATTAGCCCTTTAATGAAAACAAACACTGAAACTTAGCTTTATAATATTAAGTATGTATATTAGTACTTCTTATGCATGTATATCTACCTTAAGTACATGTTTGTTATTACATCGAGTAATTTTATGGCTATCTGAAAAGATAGTTGATTGGACGAGCAAATATTTTTCCTAACGAATATAAATGGCCACGAATTGAGGAAATGTCTGGAAATGTATGAAACGCTGGGGTTATTGACATTGCTAACGATACATAATATCCGACCTAGATGGGGTTTTCCTGTAATACTTAACATAACAAACACCCTTTCACCAAATTAAGAAGGGCCTTTTTCTGGCGAATTTGAGAAAATATGAACAGAATGATCATTTTTGTAACATTTAAACAATTTAAACCAGTAAATCATACTAATTTTCTTATAAACAGGTGACTAGAAAGGTTATTTTAAAAAATGAACTTACAAAAATTAAAAAAAGTATCCACTACTAAACACTATAGGCAGTGTTTTTGACAAATCATAGCACTTTCATAGATACACTTATTCGCGATACGATGGCTAAACCCACCATTTCAAATGTTGTCACAGGATTTAGATAAAAATACTAATTTAGCACTTGATTTTATCTACGTAAATCCCAGATTATAAATCCAATAGTTACAATGAATGTGTCCGACTAGGATAACATCACACTAATTGGATGAATTTTATGTTAACCACTTATGGTAGGCAATCATATTTTACTTTACTAACAGGCATCAGCATCAGCCTTTTATCGTCCCACTGCTGGGCTCAGGACTCATTTCACTAAATGCGCTCAATGCGGGTTAGTGATTTCAGACTTCATAGTCCAGGTTGCCTCGAGATGTTACTCTTCACTTATCAATAATTTGTGTCCAAGTTAAACTTAGAAATTACTTAATTATACCTAAGAAAAGTTGCCTTGGTACTTGCATGACCTGGAGTCCACATTGCATACTCATACTTTAGAGGCTGGAGCTTTAACCAATAAGCCACCACAACTAACATTCAGGCACAAGATAAAATGACAAATATTTTAAATTGTATAAATAAAATCGCTATCGCTTATGAATTGAGCTGTTGCAAAATATTTTGCGAACAAAATGCCGAGATGGCCCACCACGCCTCCAACTATGCAAGGTGACGATGTTAAGTATAACAAAATATTATAAAATTGCTTTTGTTATAGTTTAACCGCAACATTATTTATTGCAGCGTCTATTAAAAAAAATCCGAAATATTTAATATCTAAATGTTACTATGTAATTTTAAGGTGCGGTATCAAGATTGAAGGAGGATATTTAGGTATAATCTTATATATCTACATAATATCTTTTGTTTCTTAGGCTCGATATAATATTCATAAGATCAACTTTTCGAAATAGATTACCTACACACTTACCGACATAAATTAACAGATTTTTAATATCGGGAAATCGAGACACCTTTTCACACATGGTCAGTTGACCCCAAAGTAAGTTGATTAGCTTGTGTTATGGGTGTCAAGACAAATGATAAACTATATATATTTATAAATACATATTATAACACCCAGACTACAGCCAACAAGCATGTTCATCACACAAATTATGTCGACTGTACCGGGAATCGAACTGCATGCTAATATTGGAAAATTAATTGTCTTTATTTTGTACCAACCGATGTAAACCCACGGTACATAAGATGCATACAACGCAATTAGATAGAGAAGTGACCTTTGTTTTATTTAAAAAAAAGTGCTATTTTTCAAAGGCAGATTGATCGAATGACTTTACAACTGAATAATCGAATCGACACTTGCATAATCGCATCGAATAAATTAATATAAAACAGTTTTTTATAGCGCAAGTTTACATCCATTGTCACTTTACATGCCATTTGATCGCACTGACAAAAAAATTACAAAGAATATTATTCATGAAATGGAGTAGTAGTAAGCGGGAGATATCATTTTGGTTACACCTTTTTCTCATAATAATGCATAATATGATATTCCTGTCACATTTACACAATGTCATCTAATCCCAAACTAAGCAAAGTTTGTACAGATACAGCACGTCAAGCTACTCGAAATTGTAAACTTTTCCCAATGAATTTTGAACCATGTGCTTCAAAGATATAGTTGAAATTGTGTTAGGGAAATTTGACAGATCGTAGTAGCTTGATGTGCTGGCGTCTGTACTATGGGACAAGACAACTGATAAACATTCTTAAAGTACATACATTTTATACATAGGAACATCCAGACTAAATCAAACACCCATGTTCATGCACACAAATTAATGTTTAGACTCATGTGATAATCGAACCCGCGACCTCCGGCATGGCACATTTTGAAGACAGCCTATGACAAAGAATCAAAATCAGAACTTAGGTCTAGTCAGGGCAAAGGAAAATAAATAAAGCCTAACATCTTAATAGCGGAGGCGTTCACAATACAAAGGATCGTTTACCTTTAGAAACACATTTGTCGAACTCACACAATATCGAGAGTTGAATTCAAAACGCAATATTAATGCGCCGCTCATGCCAACGATTTGGATCTTGTATAATTTAACATTCGCTGAATATTTGTATCTGTTTGTTTATAGGCGTTTATCCTTATCGTGTAATGGAATGTGAGGCGTATGGATATGTTTGGGAAATATTATAAGTCACGAGGGATGTTTGGTAATATTTTATTCGTGTAATGAAATCACGGTTTATTTCAAATATGAAAAAAGGCTGAGGTGTCGAGTAGCACCTTAGCACGTTGTAGAGTGATGATAACAGATGATAGACATGATACGCAAACCATTTTTTTGTTATTGCTGTGTAACTTTATTTAGGTATATTAAAAACGTTTTTGTTTCTTTTTTAGGCGTAAATTAATATTAAACGTATTATTAATACACCATCCTATAAGCATCTTTTAATTCTTCAAAATATTCAGTCACAGCGTAATTTGATTACCAACCTTCAAATCTTGGCAGAAACAACAACATGGCGGAACGGCACGCACCCGCGGACATATTGCCAAAAACAAAGGACTGTCGTTAAATTGTGTACCAATAAAATTCGGAGAATGATCAATATGGATGGTATTTTAATGTTATTAATAGAAACTTCATGTTAACTCTATCAAAACTGTCTTTAGAATAATAGTAGCCGTCAATGGTTATCGATATCGATGTGTCGACAATGAATCTGCTATCTCGATACATAATAGGTATTATCTACACACAAGATGTCTATGGAATAGAAGGTAAAGTAGGTTGCTGATGTAGTTTTCTATAGCATTTCTTATTCTTTTTGTGTTGCCACAGTTGCATAATGTATGAAGCTGCCTTCTATTATAAATATATGTAGAAGATTTTATATTCATGATATCAATATTATAGGGGGTAATTTGCCTTAAATTATCAACCGGTATATGTGGAGATCTAAAGGGGAGGCCTATGTTCAGCAGTGGACGTCCTATGGCTGAGATGATGATGATGATATCAATACTTATCAACCCACTCCAAAATAATAATGAATTAGAAAAAAGAACAAAAAAAATATGGATTTAGTCAATTGAAAAATTTCTCGCTGAATTTTACATATATCCTTGAACTCTTTTTCGGACATTATTAGAATGTGAACAGTTTGATAAGCAACAGCTACCGAAAATCCCCTTCAGTCTGGAACTCATTTAAACTTCAAATTTTATTTAACTATGTACGAAGCGAACAATGTTGAGCTTTCCCCACAGGTAAACCAATGATTAAGAGATTAGTTTGTGCTCAAAACTGGTCGGGCAGGAACTAACGCGTTAGAAAACCCATAAACTTACTTACTACACTGCAGCTTCAATTTTAAGGCTAGATTCCTATATACACACACGTCAGCGTATCAAGCTACCCGAACCTATCAAATTTCCCCAATCAACTTTTACCACATGCTTCAGCAATGAAGATGAAAATCTATTGAGAAAATGAAGTTTTGAAAATGAAGTTTGAAGACATATGGTGGTACATAGTAGCTTGATGTGAGGCGTCTGTATAGCTTGCAATAGACAATCTCAACAATATCAGAAATTCAGTCCATTCGAATTCAATTTCCTATATCCGTCTACCGCGCATATCTTCTTAAAGTATATAATATAATAGGCCTCTTATACTGTATACCTACTGTATAGTGCCTCGTTGGTTTAGTAGTCGCATAGCGTGACTGCTATGCACGGGGTCTCGGGTTTGATTTCCGGCTCGGGCCGAAAGCTTTTAAGAGACTTTCATAAAGCAGCCCGGAGTCTGATTAGTTGGTGATTGATACACCCGTACGTCGGAGAGAACGTAAATGTCGATCCTGTACCTGATCTCTCTCCGTTCGTGTCGTGCCGTCCCATCGGACTATGAGAATGAGGGAATAGTAATAGTAAATGCACCTGGGTCTGCGCAAATTTTTGTGCACTATAATATATCCAGCGCAGCTGGCTTATCTCCTTAGAGTGAACCACCGCCAATAGCCTCTTCATGATGCAGTAACAAGTACCAACCAAACAGCCCCACAAACTAACTTATCGAGGCTTAGAGTACATCTTTGTTGATGCGAATATATTCGCCAGGCACTTTGCCAAAACTAAACAACTAGATAGTAATATAAAATTCCTAATCGTACATGTGTGGAAGTTTTAACGGCGGACAAGAGTTGTTGTTTGACGCACATGATCATTTACCGGCGATGTACCGTCATGTACGGGAAAAACAAGTCATTTGGTGTTTACTACCTACGATAGATGCTCTGGAGCTTTCGTTGCCGGTTTCTACATTTTACAAGCGTTTTTAACATGTATTTTTTATGTAATAATGGTACCTAATATGTGGAAATATAAGTATAGTATAGTACAAAATACGATTACTTCTGTATGTCAGTGGTTATGGGTCAGTTACGACAAATAATCGTACTAATGCTCTGGGAGACCGGTAATCAAGTAAACAACTTTGCAAGATGATTCTGTGGCTACCACGCTTTTGCAGCGCTTCGGGGATGAAAAACCGTCAATAGAAATAATATATCTAATCATATTTTTGCTATCTAATCTGCTATTCAATTAAACGAACAACTTAACTTTTCTGCAAATAAACTTCAATTTGAAGTAGCCTTTCAGAATCCAGAATTCTAATGCAGCCATCTGACTGAAACGAAATAGGTATTTTAGCTAGTCATAATAGCGGTCAAACATTTCGCATAGCCGACACGCTGTCCAGTGGGATCGAGCGACGACCTTCGACCCACTGTGCGAGTGTGCGCGGACGCATATCGCTGCTACCGCCGACCTAAATTGATGCCTCGAAACCATACGTCAAGTCATTGTAACCGCCCCACTGAAATATTGCGATGACACATTTAATGCCACAAAGATTTGCCATATTCTCGACTGAGTCAGTCGACCTCGCTAATCCATCGATACACTCGATTCTACGTACACAAGCCGTATTTCACAGTATTATATGTTGAATACGTTTTGGACTGTTGGTTGCCGATACTGATTGGTATACACAAAGAAGGTTAGTATCTGCACTTCTGGTGCGGCTATGTCCACAATTCTAGTTATTATTGATAGCTTTGCACTGATCATAAGAATCTATACTGACGGTTCCTTACAGTTTGGCAAAAAATGATGCTAATATAATAAAGTCGAAGAGTTTGTTTCAACGCGCTAATACTACTACTGGCGCAATTTAAAAAAATATGTCTTTAGTTTAGAAATACTGTATATATATGCTACCTTTTTTCCGAGTGCGCAGAGTATTTCGCCCTTAGGACGAGAGTGAACCGCGCTGGCAGGAGCTAGTACCTTATATTCTTGCTTACCCTGAAGACTCGGCAACCTAACAATATTTATTAAAACTTATATACGTTGTTCTTCTCAATACCATCTGTCTGTCGGTGTGAGCTGCTTAGCATCACCGCAACACTTGTCTCTAAACAAGACGTTATCTCCCAAACGTTACGTCTAACGTGATTCATACAATACTACAATCATGAATATGCGATACTACTGAAGACGTTCGCTGCCAAAATGCGAACCTCTAGTTTGTTCCTAGATACCACTGACCGACTAGGCAACCTAGTCTTGTGAATAAATAGTCGTTTACTGTCGAAATATTTAACTTATTTGCCCTTAATAACAATGTAATGTCTAGTAGGAACGAATCTTGCGCCTCATCGCAATCTAAAATTCTACCTTACTTTTAGATCCACTGACGCACAGGAAAATTTTCTCATGGATAGTCTAAGTATAGTATGATTAAGTTAATCTCGTCCGAAATCAGCAAGTCTAGTTAATGAAATAAATATTTATCAAAAAATTTAAATGATACAATGGTAAACATCACTATAGTTTCATAAAAACACTTGACAATCGTGTTCTTCTCGTACATCACGTTTGAAAGTTTAAAAAAAGAAAAAAGGCTTTTCACTTTGACGTCCGACCATATTCAGTAACCGAAAAAGCTAAGGGCTATGTTCAGTGCACAACTGAAAAAAATAGCTTTCGGCATTTTCACTTTGGTCTTTAATTAACTTCAGACCGAATTATTGGCTTGAAACTGAAACCAATTCTCTTGAACACGTATCTTGTATTTGGTCCTTGGTCCCTTTAATTTTTATCTTTAAAGCTTCTCGATTTCAGCGTACACTTTTATTGTAAAAAGACGTATCCTTATGGCTATTTCGTTACATCTCATCTAAAGTTTTTTATTAATTGGCAACTCGCAATTCAGCCTAGGAGGCTACTTACTGCATAACCGGACACCGCTTATCTAAAGGGGACGCGGTAGAAACATATTACCTACTGAAAATAAACTGTAACAATTATCCTACATTAATCAATAAAGTATGTAAGTAAGTTTGACGGTAAATTGATTTCGAACGCCACAGTTACTAATTTACGACGTAGAAGGAACTTGCCCGTACGCATAATATTTTCGTATCAGATTTCAAGTTCGCACTAGTGCAAAATAATAAAAAGGAATGGCGCGGTAAAACCAAGCTGTACAGTTTGTTATTCTCTATCTGTCTACCAAAAGCAACACGGTTGAACGAAACCATTGGTGCTCAACCTACATGTGTAATGCGATTTCCCGCGCAGCTCGAGTGCAGCATAGATATGAATGCGCCATGAACTTGTCAAAAAGAACCGCAGGATTATGCGCCAATATAACCAGCACTTACAAAAAAAAAAAAAAAAAGTTAAAGTTAAAAGCTCGAGCTTTCAAGGATAACTTATTTTCGCAGCATAAAAAGAAATCAAAGTACTCCTTCGAACTGCATTCCACTATTGTACACGGCCTGATAAAACGAAGGTTGTGGATCTCTGCAATGTAAACCAAACAGTACCTAAATACTACAAACTTTCCATACGTAACCTTTACCGATACATGTATAAGGTGTACCGACAAATGGTTATTATAGTGTGGTAGTATAGGACCGGGCTTTTTGGCGCTCCTCCAATAAAACAATCAGGCGTAACGAATTAAAGTATATAAACACATGTAAAATTTATTGAAACATATCCAGACTTGCTTTTTTATTTCCAGTTCGTATTTCATTTAATGTATAACTCTGTTTCTTCAGTTCTGTTTGTTTGAACACGTACATATATGTTATTATGTGCACTTGTTAACAATGTACATACAATATCTACTCGACAGAGAAGGACGACCGATTTTAATCTCAGCTTATATTTTAAACATATTGACATAAGTTATTGGGTTTAGTTCGAGTTAAGACTTTAATTAAGTATTTTAATAAGTTTTAGACATTGATGAAGCGGTGTGGATTAACTATCCAGTCTTTTTGTTTTTGAGACTATCGTTGCCAACGTTAGTTTATACAAATATATTAATATCGCAAGTTTCCACTGAATATGTTAAATGCGATCGAGTAGGTAATTTGTACCAGAAAAACGAATTAAAAAGTTGAAGTCGTCGAACTTTCTCGATGTTTCAGCAAAAATTACATAATTTGATCTTCCTTTTTTTTTTCTTTGTACGCTGTTGTGGAATGATCTCACCAATGAGAAACAAAGTTGCAACTTGAATCGATTAACTTCAGATTCCACATCAATGAGCTACCGAAGAATATCTCGCAAATAATAATAAGAAATGATAAAGTAGTTCTGTCATTGTTAAAACACAATATGATATTTTAAATAAACATTGTGTCACATTGTACAAACAAGGTAAGTTATTACTGTAGCGACAGATGACTGAAAAAACATCTCAAAAGACTACAAAACATGATACAGATTTGCTGCTAGCAAAGAAGAGCTTAACAATTAAATCAATACATCCCCGTGTTTTTTTAATAAATCATCATTATCTGCCTAGCCTTTTTCCAAACTATGTTGGGGTCGGCTTCCAGGCTTTTACGTCGAGCTTGCCTATTTGACAACCCATTTACCTAGGCAACCTTGGTAAGACTGGTTGTCAACCTTTATAGCTGCTAACTACTCGTAACAACTGCCAAAGATGTACAAATGACAGCCGGGACCCACCAATTTAACGTGCCTTCCGAAACAAGCAGGATCTAGTCATAACAAGATGGTCACCCATCCACGGACCGACCGTGCCAAGTGTTGCTTAACCTTATAAGCAATCGATCTGTGCGGCTTTTACTTAGCCACGAGCTCATCCAATTGTTGTATTTTTTTTAACAAACATCCATTTATATGACCTATTTGAAAAAGTAACCGCGGTTTGATCTATCTCAGCATATCGGGACGGTAACATTTTCAAAACAATCGACAATCGTCGTTTATAACAAGAGAACAATGAGTGATGACAAGTATATGCTCGTGACCGGGCTCTCCTTGACACCTCGCACTGTTTTATGTATTGACACGATAATAATATAACAAGCTATACGAAAATAACCGATCATCATATGTTGTTTGCGGAATTGCATTGTTATTGAACGACACTGCTGAAATATTCTCGTAGATTTTAAGCCTGCAGCTATTTTCAGGATATAATGATTATCGACGATCCCGATGGCGCAATGGTTACCACGCCAGACTGCCGAGCTGAGGGTTCGATTCCCGGCACGGTCGACATTAATTTGTGTTATTTGTATTTGATGACCATGTGTATTCATAAAAATGTACCTATGTGTAAAGTATATGTAGTTTATCAGTTATGTCGGCACCCATACCACAAGCTAATCAATAGCTTTCATATGGAGCTAACCGACAGTGTGCGAAAAGGGTGTCCCGAGATATTCCTGAATTATATTCTGTAAAAATCCCTAATATTTAAAGATCCAGTTAATTATGAGAAAGAAGCCTACAAGAATATCTATACCAAATCGCAATCACATTAACTTCATACTGTTGAATTGTGTTGTTATGATTAAATTTACTAGTGAAGATTACTCTTTCAAAGTATCGGTCTTATGGTATAACAAAAATCTTGCTATTTCATCACTTATTGATGTGTTACCATTAAAAAAACTTTCTCGTCGTATCACCATTTACTTTTCAGTGAAAGAAAGTATTATATTATTGATTACGTATTTACGGCTTAAACTGGAGATATCACCATTGAACATACAGTAGCAAGAATTAAAGTTCATAATTAAATTCAGAAACAGGTTTAATTTTTTATAGCTACTTTATTTAATTATACACTTTGTATTAGAAATGAAATTGATAGCTATCATACTCATTTTGTTCTCCATGTATCATACACATAATCAAAAAATGTTTGACATATCTGAATTTTTATTTCGTATGTTAATTAAAATGGCAGAAGCTAATATAATTATGCACAGCCAATCATGTGCCAAATGGTTGAACGGCTAGTTTTCTTGATAGACTAAACCACGCCCACAGTTTACATCCACCAATTATACATGTCTATCAGACTTTTTGATAACCAGTACTTACGTCACATTAGTGCTTTTATTAATTTATGTATCTGAAATTATTTTTTTAATTTCAATGAAGTTCGAAATATGAATACGTATGCGTTGCCAGTGGGTATGACAGTTATTCAACCATATTGTGTCGATTCGAAATACGAATAGGTACATATGACGGTTACTAAAACCTCCTCCATTTATAAACAAAGACCATTTCTCTCAACGGGTGAACGTGGGTTGCTTGTTTTATTTATCAGGATTTCCTGTCAACTTTCTGATTCAAAAGATGGCATCATAACAACAAGATTTCGCCACCGAATGCCGCAGTTTGTTGATATGAAACAAAATGAAAGGCGCTCATTGGTGCAGTCGCGACGCGGCGCCACCAACGACATTGTCAAGGCCGCGCGAGGCCAGCGCGTGCGCACCTCTTCTGCACGCACTGTAGACTCGGTACACACAACGCTACTTTTTACCAACACTTTTATATTTTTACCTACTTCAATAAATATTATTGAAGATTATAAGCAGTACGAAGACCAATTTATTCGGACTTCGTCGTACAAATGGGCACTATCTATAATACCAATTAATTAATTAATAAAAAAGTCCACGAAGTGTTAATTGAGGTATTCAATTAAGGGCATTAGGGATATCCGAAGCATATTAGTTATCATTTAGAGATTTTTTATTTTACAAAAGAGACTCAAACGGCAGTAGCCTACTTTCTTTAAAATTATCGTTACGAACCGGATTTTAACCTCATAATCCTTGCCGTGACCTTCCAAATACCCCGTCTCATAGTGTGAGCAGACGATGCAACCATCGTTACATAACCGCCGAGCGAATGCGTTACGTTGCGCAAACGCAATGTCCGGGTACCGTAACGGTGCGCGAACGATCCGGAATGTCGGCGATTTGATGCGCATTGCCTCATCACAAGCTACACATTTGTTGGCCGTCGAAGGTCGAACCGTTGTGCATTTTTGATTAATTTCAATAATAAAAATTGACCGTGATCTCGGTACCGTAACTGCGTACCGTCGTCCCGTGTGAATAGCCCCTAATTAAGTCGAAATGTTGAATATTTAGTAGTCGCGTAGGTTGATAATCAAGAATGCATTCATTACACGATGCTCCTACCATTATTTGGTACCTGTACATCCTAGGTTTAATGTATACATCAGGTAACCATGACCTACAATTAAATAAAGATTCGAATAATTGTTAAACTTGTAATTTCCGATGGGGTAAGAATAGTTGTTATTAATATTATTATATCTGTGAATACATAAGTACCTATTTTAGTAGCACTTCATGCCACATGAACAAGTTATCCAATAACCTTAAGGTACAGAGGCCAGCACATCAAGCTACCCGAAACTGATAAACTTACCCAATAAACTTCGAACCATATGCTTCAGCGATAAAATTTAAAATCTATTTAAGAAATTTTACAGATTGTAGTAGCTTGATATGCAATTAATTCAAATTTTATGTTTTTTACGACGTAGACGTAGTCTTCTCGTTTGCCCTTATTTCTTTATATATTTTTTACACTTAGGAAAACTTACAGCTATATAAAAACTTAAAAAAAGTATGAAGTCATAGTCATAGAAGGCATAACCTACTACACGCCTCAAAGTAATTTTTGATGCGAAAGTTCTTACAATTCAAAATGTAACGGTTCTGTGCAATCAAAGCATACACATACGCTCTACGAACTGTCAGTTATTTTGATAACACTTGACGTCATTAAGTCAAGTGGCTTCATATTCCTACGTGGTGAGAGAACCACTTCGTCAAGCTACCACGTCAATATCTCCCGCCTACAGGTCCGAATCAAATGGACGCACTAACCAATTTCACTAATGAGTGCTCAGAAATAATATCGGAATAATGCCGAAATATGGCCCCCGGGGCCATTATTGTAAAACTTTCTACGATGCCAATCTATTGGATTAAAATGATTTTTCGATTTGTATCTTCACGTGATAAATGCTTTATTGCTTTCAATATATTTATTAAAATGTCACCCATTCGACGTTAATACTAAATTATAATCGGATAATGGCTATCTTTAGCCTTTGACACATTAGCGTTAAATCTGTTTGATATATTCATTTTTGGTTCATCATTAAGTATTAATAGGTTGATTGACAATCAATGCTTGTCAAATATTAATTTTCACCACAATACTATTGAAGTTATTATCTATAAAAAGAACAAGATTTTGACAAATACTCGTTTAGTTTAGACACCTAATTTTCGGATAGCTTTCAGACCAACCGCATTTCCCGCACTAAGTAATTTCACAATCGAAACTTTACAGCTCGCACTTACCAACCTAAAAATTTTAAAACAAATAAAACAAACTTAAAAATTTTAAAGCGAAAATTGTTGATGGTATATTACTTTAAAGTATATTATCTACTTTAGGATCTCTATCATAAGATGACACCTATTTTGTAATAGGTACTGTGGCTTTCAAAATACTATGCTAGTGTAAACTTCGAACGAACAATAAGTTATACACATAGGAGAAAATCGCTATTGTATTTTGTGTGCACATTTACTGCCCGTTACTGCACATATTCCTAGCCAATAAAATGTTCAGATATCAGCACGCGTTTAATTCCTACACCATAATTATCATGGGCCACAATTCGCCCTATCTGGCCAATTGGATCTCCACTGCGAACCAAATCACAAACATAACATCTATGCAAATAGACGCGCGCCCATAAATTGGGATAACTTATAACATCTGTACCGAGAGTACCGTTAATAGAATATTACAGGCATAATGTTCGAATAAGTCATCGTTCGTCATGCTGTACTGGAACCATTATTTATAAATTAAAGAAGATATATTACTCATATCCAGTTGTAAATAATAACTTTGTGGCGGTTAACAATAAATCAATTTTCTCCCGGTTTTGGAGATGCGCTTGTTGAATGTTACCGTTTTGGGATCATTTTAATAGTTACTTAATTACTATAAGCATAGTACTTTGAGAAATGGTGTGAAAATACAAAAAATTGTTACATTTATTCACATAGGAAGTAGATACCTATATCAACACATTTCTTGGTATAATTTGTTCGCCACTTTAAACCTTCATGTTCAGTAAAATCAAGCTCACCTTGACTTAAAATTATTTGGCTACTAATAATTATTAAGAACACATTTCTCCATAACAGATTACGCAGACAAAAAGGCGTCTTATGGAATTTAAACTACAAACATTTTTGCAAATACGAGTATCATTACTATATTCTTTCTAGAAGAAGCATTTATTTGTTTGTGAATGACGTAGGTATGAACACGAAGCATGCGCGGGCGCCAGGAAGGCGTCGCCACTCCCGTGCGCTTACACGGGCCATCTCGTTCGACCCAGATCCTGACGATTACTTGCATCTAACGTGCTTCCTACTCCGTAATGCACGCGCGTTTAATCAAGCTTAACGCTAAACAAATCTTGTTTCTTCAAAAGATTATGTTTGACAACCAACTGCTTTAAATATTCCATAACTCTTTTTTTGTCCGTTGAAGTTTATCATAACATATTTTATTAAAACAAATTATTTACATAAAAGATCTCCTAATCTAACATATAAAACTCCGTAACTCTAAAAAGGATTATTTAAGATGTTTACAAAATACAAAATTACGTAACAAGCGTATCCGGTCGTTTCGTGCGAAAAATATCTGCATTACCATAGAGCCCTTTAAGATCATATAATAATGGTAATTCGTCCAATCAAAGCTCCCAAATCAGCGACTACTTGATAACCACGCCAATCGGAACGTAAACAAAAACACAAACAGAGAGAGCACGTTACGTGAATGATATAAGTTGAGTGTTAAATCGGTTCGTAATTGGATAAATCCATCAACTTTACAACTGTTAATCGGCGGAAGTTCGATCACAGCTCCCGTCAATTCATCCGCATGATTTGCATAATGCAGAATCAATTGATCACATGAAACACCTCGTTTCCTGTATAAATCAACAGCGGAATATGGCCATTTCATGTTCGAAATGGTTTGGAACAGCCGCACGCGAGCGTCGGAAGCGGCAAATTATACCACTGCATAAACCACCATATAATATTAGCGAGATTTAAAATCTGACTAATGAGGAATACTTGCCGCATGCTTTAACAAATAAGTTATTTCGTACGAGTGCGTGTGTTGATATAATTTCAAGGGCACTTATCAGATGATGGATTTTATCTTCAGTTCGCCAAATAACATGTTAATCTCTATGTCATTTTTGGCATATGCATTAAGGGGTATTAGAAAACCTCTTATGTTGTTTTTGTACGGTATCATGGTATTATTCCACATATTAGCTGGCAGAAATAATATTTATTCAAGCCTTATTCAGTAACACAAATGCTCTATAAAGTTAAGCCTGTGCACACGCGATAATGTGTTTAGGTGCACTAACTGGCTAAACCCAATAGGTAAACCCAAAAGGAAAATTCTTGTAGGTCAAGGAGCGATTACAATTAACGCGTATCTTCAGTCCACTAGCAAAGAGGTCATATACCGCCTTACGATGACGTCACAACTGTTTATCTACCTCAAACATTTGACATTGGCCCTGATGCTGTCAACCACAGGAACTTTATCGGGATATGTAACCATCTGATCTTCGTCCAATGCTTATTAGAATGTTGGAATGTTGGTCCAAATATCTTGGCGCCAGATGCACGTAGATTATGCATTCTATACCTGTATGAACGGAAGTGATGGATCCGAACACTTCCAGTGCTCTGGAATGCGGTGTGGAATTCTCGTGGGTCAACATTGTATAAGAGCGGACAAACATTTGGATTTGGTTATCCCAATTATTTGGTTTAGATTTTGATAAGTTTATGTGGAAAGTTTAGTTTAATCTAATGATTAATTTAATGCTTCGATTCGTTTAATTTAATTTGAAAATTACTAGGCTTTATTGTGAAATGTGTTTGTTCGTATGTATATTCGTTTTATAAATCTGATTATCCAACTAAAAAATAAATAAAAAAATCAACTAAAAAAGCATCAAGTTCACTTCAGTTATACTTACATCTGCAAGAGCTGCAGGGACCTTGAGATTTTAGTCAGTAAGGGTATCACACTCCCTCCAGCTCCCTCCCGCAGTACCCTCAGTGGGCCCTTCCCGCTAAGGCTGCAGCTGAATAGAGAATCATTTGATGATTTCCCAGGAAACTAAACCTATACTTACATAATAGTGGCGCGTGGCGGTGTGTCACCAATAAAATGCTGCGTCGTATTTTCGCAAATTCTATAAAAAGTTTAACATTTATGGTGCATCGATATGATGCTTTTATATGCCTATAATTTATAGATGGAGTTCACTTTATGGATTGTGAGGAGGTATTATGGCGTTAGAAGATAAGTGACACAGGGTTGCTTCATAAAAAGAACTTCATGTAAAAATGACAAAACGGTTTTGAAATTGACCTATACGCCGGAGACAAGTTACAGAGTACTTCTATATTTTAGTCTACTTATGGTACCTGTACTTTGCAGACGCTTCCATCTAATGACTAATAACTCAATAATGAATGTAGAAAATTGCGTCAATTTTGGATCGTTCTACGAAAATTATAGTGAAAATAAGCCATATACCTAAATATTTTATTGTATAGGTATATACTTGTTTTTTTTTCATCACAAGATACTTTACTAATAACTTAATAAAAGCTTTTTATTATCCTGTGTTTCGGGTAATGTATTATTGAAAATCATTCGGATACGTTTATACATAGGATTCCTGTTAATTATAGCAACCAGTTACGCGGCTCTTGGTGTCTTATTTGTAGGCAAAATTTCAAATTTATTTATTTTTGCAAATTAATTTAATTATTAACATAAGTTGAACAAAATTTTATAAGCTTATTTTTCACATAGAATTATATTATAAATAGAAGAACCGTGTGTATAGACTTGTATGTAGAAACTAAGAAGTTTCTGAAGAATTAGTTAAACGTTAAAGTCCATAAAAGCATTGTTGCACGTAGTTTCCGTACTAAAAGCATTTCTGTGTTTATATTTTCTTGTTTAATGTATATGTTTTGCAAAATACGTGCAAATTATTCTTATGAGGCCAGAGATGGTTTTTGGTAAAGCTTTAGTGAATATCATTCAACATACATTGAAAATAGGATAACTATTAATTTTTAACAAGTATGCTACTCAATCCACCTTATTTTTAAACGTGGTCTTAAAAAGTACCGTCTTTAGTGCTAGCTTTGAACCATGTTTTTGAACAAACTTAAGGGCCAAAACACGAATACTAAAGTCACTTCCAAAAAATCAAAAACACAAAATTCTGTACCTACTATATTATCATACAAACGGGTGTTTTACAAAAAAATCCAGGAAAATTATCTCCTAACACACATTTTGAACCAGGAACACTAGTACAATACACAGCCCTGTAAAACCTTTTGCACAGAAGGGAAATGACTTCGGCGGAAGTAGTGAACACACAGCCGCTAACCGGTTTACATGTCGATACACTTCTTTGAGTGAGTCAACTTCGCTGACGCATGTGGTTTAGACCCTGCATTAATCATCTAAATAGTGGCCAAAGCTTTTCGTTGCTATGGACAGGTCCAATATTTATTGCCTTGGCCATGAACTACCAGAATTACATGGGAGAGGCAGACCTTGAGAAGCAAGACTTAGATTCTTTATCTTAACTGGTTGCGTTGGATTTAGGCTGTTGCAAATAACAGTAATATTATTCCTATATGTATTTACGGCCGAAATTAATAACCTATCGATCCGTTGCTTTGCTTCCTTTGTCAAATAAAATTTTTAATTTCGGCCGTTAACTTTCCTCCATGTCCTTTCTCATCTAGGCATATTTTATCCCTAGCAATTCAACCCGCGCTGCGTGGGAACAACTTCGCGTACCCAAATAATAGGTAACCTACAGCTTTCCTCGATAAATGAGCCATATGGCAAAAAAAAATATATTAATATAAATAATTTTAACTATATTACAGTTTTTCCAAATTATAATGAAATACTTTCTGATCAAATATATACTATGGTTACATATAATGATATACCCCGAAGTTTATCATAGCCGACGATGTCATTTTGCAGCTTCAATCTTTGCGCGAGTCATTTTACCAAATCTGAGTTGATAGGAGTCAATTGTGTCCGATTCGTTAAAAGAGACTACAAGTATTATGTCACAATATTAATGCACATAGCATCGATGCTCTGCTGACCTCAATAGCTTATTTAGGTCACTAGAGCATTCTGTAACATAAATCTCGCTTATTTTACCATAAATTAATCAAGTTTTTAATAAAATTACAAAATATTGTGCATAGACTTTCCACTCAATTTTTTACATGGGTTATTTTTAATAGCTTTATACACATTCCTTCCTTTTTAAGCTGACTTCTATTTTTTCAAGCTTCGTTATCAAAAACTTAACAGCGTATACGGAGATCATGTATCAATTACGCCAGTCAAAAAAGGAGAGGTCGTGATAAAAATATTTTTGATGGAGCCGCGGCAAAATTACGCAACATTAATAATTCACTCTCATTTTCACTCATTGTTTTGATGAACTTTCTAAAAGTCCACAAAGGTAGAACAATGCGAAATTGTGAGCATACTCAATGAAGACGATCTTGGATCACGAAGATCATGACTCAGGATTCAGATATTGAATAAATAGCTATTTGGTTATAACGAGTTTTGTACTCCGATTTGCGGTTATACGGTCGTGAGTCAGTGGAAATCTTTTTTTCTCTTTAGCTTAATATCGTTAGTAGCTAGGAGGCGAGGATAGGCCTGAAACTACGATGAGTAGCAACCTCGATTTTTCGCTGTACTTAATATTACTAAATGAGTAATGATATCGTCATCTTCTGATAACCACATAATGGTAAAAATTGCAAGAGTTAAGAGGAAAACTATGAAAATTATTACATTTAAAATGACAGATGCCAACCACAATTGTCATTTTATGTAATCGAGTACGCAAAAATCAATCGAGAAGGCATGCTAAAATATTATTTGACTATACCAGCAAATTCAAGACAAACCCGAGGAAACCTGGAGTATAAAGTCTGAAACCACTAACCCGCACTGAGCAAGCGTGATGATTAACGCTCAATATGTAAGAGCAGCAGCAGCAGTGGGGCTATAAAAAAGGCTACTTATTATTATAATAGCAAATTTGAATATGTGCTTAATTCAATATTTTTAATAATTTCATTCCCGTAGCAGTTTATTTTTTAGTTCCGCAGAATTAGGAGCCCCACCACGATGTTATGCGAAAGAAATGTCTGCAACACACCATCAGCCGGTGACTCAGCCTCGGACAACTTATTGATGGAGAAAATAAACAATATAAAGAATACCTGGCCACTGACTGACATTAAAATAAAGATATGCTAATTTGTTACTGTGAACGGGTGAGAAGTACCATCAAACATGGTGTTTATATTTTTCTGAACGCTTACAGGTTACGTAAACTGTCGATAGTTGTGATATTGAAATTGTATAGTTTGTTTACATCCATTTTTAGGGTTACGCACCTCAAATGGAAAAACCGGAACCACCAGATTTTCCTTTAACCTACGATTAAGATGAAATATATAAAAGTAATTATATCAAAACATATTGTAATTAAAAAAATGTTACTGTTAGAACCCTATCCTATATCAAGCTTTCCGTACTAAATAACATAGCTTTCAAATACAAAGTGCAGATATCTGAGTGTTTTATAACTCGAATTAATCCTTCGTGAACTGGTTATATCTCACTCCTACATTCGTAGATACGTTGAATTTAATCGTCAGATCGTTGATTGCTAACTTTAATATTAAGAAAATTAAACGATACGTCAACCTGGGTTCTTACTTGGATTTATACATATGAATGAACTATTATAATTTTCTTAGGGCCTGTTTTACCACCTACGAATAAGTTCCAGTTAGTTTATTTGGCAGATAATTTCATACAAATTCTGTTCCATATTTGAACTTATTCTGTAGATAGTAGCTATTCGGACATAGTGAAACTGGCCCTTAGTAAATAAGTATACTCACACAGATCAGAATGATATTACAAGCATAACATTTATGATCCCATATCAGGCGTCGCTAATTCGTCGAATGTTTCTTCCCGGATCACTAAGACTCATCTGACATTTGCTAGCTTCTCCCGGTAAAACTAATATATGGTTCGCTATTAATATTTGTGCATCGCAGAAAATTCTGACTCACTCTTTATTGTTGACAAAGGAAACATTTTCGCAACACGACATTTACAGATAACTTTAGGATATGGTTGGTTTTGGTTTGGGTTGGTTTCTGGTCTATCTATAAAGTTGTACCGTACGAAATGAATCCTGCTAGGATTTTAGTCTAAAAAACTCACGCTTTAATAATAGTAATAGCGTCCGGACCGATTGTCAGCCACGGGGGCTGTTCTCTCGAAGGAGATCAGCTAGCTGCGCAGGAGCTATTACAGTGCACAAGCATTTGCGCAGACACAGATGTACTCTCTACTCCAAAATTCTCATAGTCCGATGGGACGGTAATTCGACACGACCGGATCAAGTGCAGAACCGACTCTTACGTCTTCTGCGATCACGTGTATCAGTTACTAAGTTCCAGACTCCGTGAAGCTTTGTTAAAGTTTCTTAAAACCCACAAAACTATTTCGGCCTAACCCGGGAATCAAACCCGAGACCCTGTGCGCAGCAATCACGCTATGCAACTACTAGACCAACGAGGCACTTATGCTTTTTTAGCGTGACGTACACCAACACTTTCTTCTTGACCTCAATTCACAGGTTCTGCTATAGAGTGACACATGCATTTATCGATATTAAGAAATTAAATTCATCTTTACACAATATTTTGAAAATTCTAAGATTTATAGATGATGGAAATGTTCCTAGTTTTAGAAGCACTCAGCGAATGCAGATTCGAGTGCATATGTTAATTAGGCATGGCGATTTCTCGCTATCACTTTCCATATTTCTTGTCTACAGTTTAATAACTTGATGACGCTGCGAAAATAAGGACCTCGTGGGAGATGCGTCACCCGCCTCACCTGCGATTGGGCAGCGACACGTCACCCTGTCGTAATGTGGGTACTTGCGAATCGCTTCTCTGATCAGCCAGCTAATAATATTCTATAGAGATATGTGTGCTTAATTTATTTTTTAAAGGTGTGTTCGATTGCGTTCGATTTTCGAGACGGAAAAACTGATATCATTTTGCGCGTGTATCTTGAACTAGCGAAGCTAAAGTTACCATTTTTGATAATTTTTCGAATATTTTGTAGTCCATATTAATTATGAATCCTAATTAAGATCTTGCAAAATTTAATTTAACACCGATATATCTATTAATCATGCTAAGTAACTTAGGTAGACAGAACCTATGAGACCGAACTTCGGTCCGCGTCGGCCGCAGCGTCCCGTTTATCTATGTACCGAAATTTGTGGCAACAGGTGAACTTAGGATCTCATGGGCCATGACCCAATTCATACCGAGGCGTTGATTTATCGCCCTCTCATATTAACAAGTGTAATACGATTATCGCGAGAGCCCTAATCTTTTAATAAACAAAATCTAACGGTACATTGTTAGTCATTCTTTAATTACACGAGGGTGTTACGAAATAATATCATGCCATGTGATTTATGTCAAGTTCATGTGCTGGTACAATTTTCTTTATCGTATAAAAAAGTGATACTTCCAATGGGTGGCCTGGAGGCTTAGCATGGCGATTCTATATCTATTCTATCAAGAAAAGACAATGCTCTTTCTGTCAATGTCAACATGTCTTCTGCGCGAGCATAGCGCGACTTGTCAACTCGCATATAATCACTTGTAGACTTTTGTCGACGGAAGAAAAGAAAAATTTCTTCAAAATACATATGTCAAACGAAATCTTACGTCAATCTGTCACTTTTCTGTCATTATGTCCATTCTCCGGTAGACAAAACTTGTTTCTACGGTTGCCATGCTAAGCCTGCTGAAATAAAATTTATAATTCCAAAAAAATACATAGAATACTAGAGTAGAACTTTTATTTATACATTTCGAAATTTAAAATTCAATTCTATAACAAAGTTCTACAATACCTCGACCCGGCCCTTGAGCCACTGGAACAGAACTTTCTAGAACAGTAAAAGAGGTCACTTTCATGGCTCGGAGCTCATCTTGAAGTGCATCTGAAGTGGTCACATGGCTCCGTGGTCACGTGGCGAACCCACCTGTATCAGCGCACCGCAGTTGTAGCTGCGGAAGACGTTTAGTACTAACCTTTCAATATAAAGTCGATTTATTCTTAGAATTTATCTCGACGGTATCAATTATATTATTTTGTTTGTACATATATTATATATTTTTTTAAGAATTGTTTCAAGTCAATTGTAGAGTCGTGGTGGCCTAGTGGTTAAAGCACCAGCCTTTCGAGTATGAGGGTGCGGGTTCGATTCCAGGTCATTTTCTAAGTTATACGTACTTTCTAAATTTATCTTGAACCAATGACTGCTTAAAGGTGAAGGAAAACATTTCGAGCAAACCTGGTCTAAAATCACCAACCCGCATTGAGCAAGCTTGGTGATTGACGCTCAATGCTTTTCCGTGGAAGAGGAGGCCTGTGCCCAGCAGTAGGACGATAAAAAGGCTGTGATGTATTGTTTCAAGTGTTTAATTTGTGTAAAGTAATAACGTAATTACGGGGATGATAATGTAAATCATGAAAACTGTTATCGCCTAATAAATTCACTGTTTTTGTGACTTGCTTTTCTCGTGCGTGTTTTTTATGCTAAATTAATTCTATGGAAAACTCCAATATACATTATTCAAGGCCCAAAAATTCATTGTTATCCTACCCAACATGAATATACAAACATTTTTTTGTACTACAAACACAAACATTATAAAAGGCGATATCATTTAACAAGTACAGACGCCAGCACATCAAGCTACCCTTTTACTTTGCATCTTATGCCTCGGCGATAAAGTTGGAAATCTAGTAAGGAAATTTGACAGATTGTCGTTGCTTGATGTGCTAGCGTCTGTACATTTATAGCCGCAGTTATTATTTTAATTAAAATTCTTGAAACTACAAAGATACATTGCAATGTTACACACGGCCGCCATTACTGATTCGTCACAACATCCCTTTATTATGACGTATCGCTAATGACTTTGAGTGTGTTTACGTCTTAAGATCAAACAATTTCTTACACCGAAATAGGGGATTTCAAATCATAAACAGTTTATAGCATTTTGAAAGAAAACACAGTCGTAAATAATAAGATGCTAGCACGCGTTTTAGTCACGCCCGCGTCACGTTGGATAACCCTACGAAATCTGGTGATTACTTCGCTAAATACAACCCTTAATCTTCATGCTCAATTTATTCAAATGTTATTTAATTTCCCTTATGGAATTCTTCTTTAAGTCTATTTTGGTTTGCCATTTGTTACTTCTTGTCAATTCTGTTTATGTGGCCAAAATTTTTTACCGAAGTTAACTTTTGCGACGCGGTTGTTTTTTTTTTTTAATTTTAAAACAACTCATCGGAAGAAATCCATGCTACACGGACGAAAAGAAATGAAGTTAAGAAAGAAAAGTAAATACACATTCAGTGCCTGAGATCCCTGTCACTGTTGTCAAAAAAGTTAATAACTTAACAATGGCTGAGCCAATTTTTATGATTCATGTCTAAGAACCACAACTGGAAAACCAACATTGAATTTAACAAAACCGCATCAAAATCGCTCTTTCACCCCTATATTGCGTTAGAAGCTAAAAAAAAAAATGCAAATATTTCCATAAATGTTCAATGGAAAAAAAAATTGTAGTAAACTTACTTAACCAGTACGTTCAAGTTCTCGGAGCCACGATTTTCGATAATTTCCTGTTAGTCGGTGCTACGCTCGCAGCCAAAGGGTTAGAACTTATGTTTAACAAACATTGGTCACGCGACAACTGTAAGGCTTAGCTCGTGTGCTAAGCGTGTTACTAATTTATTACCTACGAGAATTCCGGTGTTATTACTGTTACACTAAACACTCGTAAAGAAATGTGAAAATGATTTGTTAATGGACCCGTAAGCTGTTTCGCGATAACTTCACTCATTCATTTCCGAAATAAACATTTGCGTGTTATTAGTTAAGGCGATATGAAGTCATTTAATTGGAATATATTTTCTGCGGGATAGGGTTGACATTACTCGGCTAATTTATATTATTTCGTTTTAAGTACAAGAGCTGATACTTATTCCTAAAACTGTTATGCATTAATTAAGTGACTCAAGTCTTCTCAGTTTCACAAAGATTTTGTTAAAGCTACATGCGTAAAAAAACCTTCCTGAAAAATACCCATTTCATCCGCTTAGTGGGTATAATCTCTCTAGGTTGCGCGATAACACCTTGTTTTAGAAACTTTACTTTAAAACTCTGTCTATCCGCAGTGTTTCAAGCTTAAGCTTTTGAAAACAAGACCTCAAGAGACAACGCATACATACATATTTACATTGCATTGTGGCAAAAATATAAATTTGTAATACTCGTAAATAAAATGTAAGCTATGAAATATTTTAATTAAACTTGTTAATCGTTCTTTATTTATAGTGTACTTATTAAAAATAAACATTCGTTAATTTTCAATTATGACGGCGATCCAGGGAATCGGTCATTGTGTTTATAAATCAAGTATCCGAATATTTCATTGTATAGGTACATACTACATATTTAGTGTGGTCACAATATATCTGTAGTAAAAAAATATGGTAAGAGATAAGTACATTAATGGATTGCTAATTTTCACGCTTAATTTTCGCAGCGGCTAAATATTTTGTTTGCCTTGCTCTTTTTTTCTGAGCATGACAACGATGCAACTTGACAAAGATTTTATAACATTTCGCCATAAAAACGAATAGATATACCACCAGAAACCGGCCATGAGTATACTAGAGCAGTCAGAACAATTCATTGAACATCATCAACTACAACTTCACGTAGAACGCAAAAGAAAAAGTAAAAGCAAAAGAATCAGACGGATAGACAACGCGTAGACGCCACGTAGGCGTTGCGTAGGCGCATCGTATTCAGTGCGTAAAAATCACGTGGACTTCTTTACTTTTATTCTACACCCTCAGATACGAGACCACGACGAAAGCCATGAAGGAATTTTTGTTAGAATTTAGGTATATGGAACTATTTTTTCTAGTGATTAACAATAATTTAGAAGCTCCAGTGGTATCTTATCAGATAAAGTAAATGGATATTATTAACCAAATTAAAAAGAAAATATCAGTTACATTTAAACCTCCTTACAGAAAAACATACATGGTTTTTTTTTAACTTCACATATGTACCAATTATTTGTAGTGATGGAGAGTTTTCACAGCACTGTTTACATGTCTCAGATACTTCAGCGTGAAGTCTATGAACGCTGAATCATCTGTCGCTCTTCAATCGACACCGATTTGAAAAGTTTATTGTATACTCTGACTGAAGCTGAATAATTTACTTTCGTTGTGATTGATGTACATTGATTGTGTATAATTTATCAAATGCTTCTAGTAAATACCTTAAATCAATATGCAGATGTTATAAGCAGGTAATTCTTAGTAAGATAGAATGTTGGACAGAGTGCAGTTTTCATTTTTCAGGGAACGTGTTGTTTTCTGACTAAAACATATAAACATGTATATCTTTGTAACTTATGATACTTATGATTTTAGCATCCTAAATTAACTCCAAAAATTCTGTCCTGTACACAAGATGGAAACACATTCTTAACTTAGAAGTATAAGTACTCGTGTATGAAGTCAGCTGAAAGGATATGCGTGCGCGCACAATACGAGCACGCGCGGTAGGGCCGCGTGAAGCCACGTGCCGAACTACTAGACGTTTATGTACACGTGATTAGAGGTGACGGTTTATTCACCTCAACTGTAACGGAAAACTGAATGAAACGAATAACTGTATTATTATGCGTATGCAGTATTTTGCAACGGGCATTACTTTTGCTTTAGTGACGTCATAGCTTTTCTTTAATACATAAGGTGTTTGGAACAGCTTCTGTGGTACCAATTTCTTTCAAGGCCTTTTTTTACCGTGGGAAATCAGCTAATGACCCCGCTATGGGTGCAGTTGGAGGGTCAGACTCTTATTAATAGATAATACCCCACTTCTTTCCTTCTATAGGTCTTTACGTGCCAAGGCCGCAGTAACTCTTTTTTTTTCGTGGGAAATCATCATATGACCCCTCCCGCTGAGGGTGCCACTGGAGGGAGTGTCAGACTCTTAATGAATAAAACCGCAGTAACTCTTAAGATGTGTTATTAGGCCTTGGTATCATCGAATGCTGATTCTTTAAAAACCTAGAAAATATGCTACGATATCCCAAATGCACAATCGTCAAGTTTTGCTGCGACAAACATGGCTAATGTGCGTGCATTCGATATTTCAATTTTCATTTCAGTAGCTGCGTGTGCGACATTTATGTTACTTTATGGCGCGGAAATTCGACGCCACGAAACAGTGGTGGGCCTAGGCCACCGTGGTGGAAAGATGACAAATAAAAAAATGTTTTACTTTATTTAAATGCTGTGAGTGATGCTAGATACTGAATGCTAGTTTTTGAGTCATGTCAACCTATTGCCGTCTACTGGATAGTACGTGGAAACGTGCCCAACTCGAAGAGCAGCGGAGTCTCATAGTAGAGATAAATCCTCTTTACCTTATCCATACAACAGCTTAATAAGCTATGGCTGAAGCTAAGGTGGAAGGGTTATTGAACTCGCTGTACGTAATAAGTAAGTAACGAAAAAATGCGTGAAATGAATGAAGCTGGACTATGGAAGGAAGCAATTATTTAAACCGATAATCTACTGGATTTAATGTTTTGGTTAAATTTGTATAATTCTGGTAACTATAACCGATAAATGTGTTAATTATTAATTAAATCTGCACGCTTAATTTAATTTTCTCATTTCAGCGCGCAAATTAAACATTAATTATTAATATATCGATGAAAATATATTTCTGGATATTTAAAAGAACTATATACCAAACGAGACCTATGTATTTGTAAGTTAATTACGTTTACTCTTAGACCGTTAGTTTTCTTGAACTTCATAAACTACTGAACCGATTTCAAAAATATATTCAGTGTTAGATAGGCCTTTTATCGTAAAGGCCGGCAGCATTTATCGTATTTGCTACTCTTTATTTAAGTGTGTAAAGAAGTGCCCACGGGACGCGTCTTCTCATAAATCAATTTTTGTATACATAATTATATTATGTTCGGTACTTTTTCAGCACAACCCAGGAAATGGGGCGGCATCAAACATACAAACTTCAGCAACAAATTGATTAAAAGCTACCTACATTACGCAGGTACAACCAACACATGAACCTACTCCAATCTGTAAAATTTTCCCAAGCAACATTGAATCTTATACTTTGGAGATAAAGTGGAAATCTATTAAATAAAATGACAGATTTAAGAAGCTTGATCTGGTAGTGCCTGTACAGACGCCAGCATAAAAGGCTTCAACAATCAGTCAAATTTCCTCAATGAATTTTCAACCTTATCGCTGTAGCATAAAGTTCAAAGATGATTGGGAAGATTTGACAGTTTAGGCTAGCCTGATGTGCTGGCGTCTGTACATTATTCAATAAAAAGTTTCAATTTAGGTAAGTACTTAAATAAAGTTTTTTGATCGCCCATAAATGCACAAATAATCGCAGTTCAACCGACTACGTAGGAGGTGTTTCCGTTGCATGGCACACCATTAAAAGTTTTAATACAAATCTATTGAACGCTGTACAGAACTCACAAGCGATCACTTCTTGGAATGGTATAACTACATAACGATACGTAATATGTATGTATGCATGCTTGATGTAAATTAAACTTTATTGATTTCCCTAAATATTTAAATAGTTGAAAAATATATATTATGTCGCCATTATCATATTCATGTACAGATGCCAGCACATCAAGCTACCCGAAACGGCCAAATTTTCCCAATCAACTTTGAACCCATTAATGAAATTTAACAGATTGTAGTAGGTTCATGTTCTGGCGTCTGTACTATTGCAAAAATTAGGGGTCTTTGAAATGTTCTATTCAAATTCGGAATATATTCACGCAAGATGAAAATGCGAGCTACCCTAGTCCGGGATGGCTCGCACTCATAGGGAGAGTCTTGAAACTTTCAGCAGTGGATGACATTAGGCTGATATGTTATAAAGAAGTTTGAAGCCACTTTCTCTCTCTAAGTTCTTGTATTTAGAAATCTCACATGTAAGAAATTTGCTGTGGCATTCGTCTTCAGTAGGCGCACTAGTTTAGGGTATGTTATACCGATGCACATACCGATGTCATTTAATATCTTTATCACAAAGTGTTCCTTTGACTCAATAAATACGGTACATACAGTACTTTTTATTTGATAATTCTATTTCAAAAATATAAACTACTAAAATTGAGTAAAAATTATTCACTCAACCATAAAACGATTTACATCTAAGTTCTACACGACTTTAGCGCCAAAAGTAACAAAGAAAAAAACATATTCGCTTGTTAATATAAGTTAGGAAGTTAAGATTTAATTTATGAATCCGGCGATAAATTCTAGAATATCGTAGCAGTTAGTGTGAATCACCGACTAAGATCATATTTATCGGGCGACAAACCAATTCAGCAATTGAGGAAGCCCCAATAAACAATTTAGGATAGTTCACTGCCTACACGTTTTAAACAAAATTATTTAAGCTAAGTCTTTCATTGTTTTCTAGTGATTTTTGAAGTTTATGAACCCATCCTGAAGATTGGACTTGGCTTTTGGCGATTAACGGCCGAAATTAATAACCTATATATTCGTTGTTTTTCTTACTAGAGATAGGAATTTGACACAAATTATATGGGGCTTATGTCAAAATTCAATCTCTAGTAAGCAAAATAAATAACTAAAGAACGAAAGTTCGAGACGTTTTGATACCAACAAAGCTCAAACGAAGCTTGGTCGTGTTATATTGCAGTAGCTTTTCAACATAGAAACTTGTTCTTTTGATGTCGGATCTATTTTAAGAACAATATAAAAATAAATGCAATTTTAAATAATATTTTTTCACCTCAATATATATTAGGTTTTTTTTTAATTAAAGTTCAGAAGCTTTTTGCAATATTTTATTGAAATTGTGTTGGAACAATCAATTGGAAATATCCCTGAAGGTGGACTGTCGACGTTAAGAACTATCACATTTCTCACAATTGCACTCCACCGCTGTTCTATTTAATTGATTTAACGAAGAGTCTCGTCTCGCCCAGACTCAACAAACTCATTGGCAACGTTCATTGTTCATTATTGTTAATTCTTGTTTGATATAGTTGCGGTAGATGAAGACATTGTAGCAATTTTATTCCGAAAGCTGCCGCCAATATTCACCCACCAAAGGTTTTTTATTTTTTATACCTGCGAAGCAATGAGAGTATTACTTCAGTTGCAGACCAATGAGAGTAAGGCGTTCGGTTGTTTTTGCTATAGCTTCCTAAGATATTTTCGCCTCCTAAATTCTCTATTTGGTACGATTTTTAAAATAAAATGTGTTATTTCATATGCACTCCGTTCTTATTTATGGAAATCTTGTTAAAGCCAAAAGCGAACTCCTTGAAGTGTCCCATAAATGACAATCTATGTCGTCCATTTGTCGGTGTGCATTCAAGCGAATCAAATTATGTGCCTGATTTCGGTATGACTGTATTGCCTCCATTAATAACTTTAGACCGTTGCATAGACGTGCGTTCCATTGCTCACGAGCAAATTTTGAATTGGAACGTTTTCTATGCTTTTAGTTCTGATTCTTCTAGACCAGTGGGTTCGTTACTGATGATTGAAATTAAAAATATTTAAATTGCGTAAATCATATAATATTTATTTAAAATGATAAAAAAATAACAATCAGATGTTGTCCCTGTTATGACACAATGGTCCAAGCTTTCTCAAGCTCGATATCAAATTCTCCGCTAAAAATACACATCCTGCCAAATTAAATCAAAGTGGCATATCGTCCTCGTGTTTTATTGTTGAACAGCAGGATCCGCAGGATGTGGACAGATCAGCGATTATATGCATATTGGCACGAACGCATACGACATGAGCGGTGCACGGAAGCGGGCGGCGCGCGGCGCGGCGAGCGGGTTCGCGCGCCCAGCCACCACATTCGACTCGAGCCCTCGGAGCACGTCGCACGCCTCGCGCTCGCTCCCACAGCGAAACTTTACTCGTTCTACGCAGTGATCAGTGTGTTCCTCACGCAGCGTTTATGCACTTTGAAAACTGACAGTTTTGGTTTTGTGTTGTTTATGTTTGTTTTTGTGACCACATTGGAGGTGATCGGTTTATTTTCAATACGGCCGTCTGTTTACGGTGAGTACGCGTTGTGTTTTAATTTATTTACGTAGGAACCTCGCACAGCTGATTTATGCGACGAGAAGAGATCGCGCCATGAACGCAGATTACTGTACTAAGGTCGTATAGCCGGTGCCCGCTCACATTCTATTCATTATCTTAGCCATTAGAATTAAAAGTTTTCTTCATCAATCCATCTTTGACCATCGACATTCAGAATCGATTGATTCACCACTCGGCTAATTACTTAATTTATTACGCACGAATACCATGACACAAAGAGTTACGGTTTAATGCGGTTAGCTGATTAGGTCAATATCCGCATGCAAAGCTAATAGTGTAAATTACGGTTTTTACCCAGAAACTGCACTATTTGGGCAATAAGTACCTTCTATTGATCAATAAGCAATCACCTGTGAGTGCTTAATGAAAAGGCCTTGTTAATTACAAAATGTATGAGTTGTTAATGAACTTTAGTAAATGGGAACTCAAGCCACAAATGGTCCACACCAATATCATTACAAAAACAATCAAGTTTCTCTAATCGCATTATTTTAGTAACTACACTCCAATAAAACCGTGCGTTGAAGTCTTTTGCAAGCAAATACAACAAACAAAAAATCTGGTGAAATCGATATGAATCGAAATTTTTCGATATGATTATGTACCCTTTGTTAATTCATTGTGTTAACTTTTAAAATGTGATTTATTTTTGTCAATTCCACTTCGATGATCTTCGAAGAAAAAACAAAAGAAATCATGTATTTGTTTTATATTATCAAAACAAAGAATTCTTCAGTCATACTTTTCAATCCACCATACACATACCTACGTATTGTAGTTAGGATAAACAACAAGCAACTTTCTCTTTAGCATAATCCTTTGTGGATGTCATAATATTACCGCACCGTGGAGACATCAACCAGTTCTTAAAACAACTAAAATCTAATTAAATGTAACCTAACTGAAAGTGTTAACCCTACAACTGTTTACTTCACAAATGACAACCGGCACCCCCACCAATTTAACTCGTAATGAAAAGATAGTCACCCATCCAAGGACCGACCACGCCAAGCCTTGCTTAACTTGGCGATCAATCGACTAAGCCACGAGCCCCACTTTATTAAAACTTATCAAAAATATAATTTTAAATAACGAGATAAACTCACGACTGTTGTCAATCACAAAAATGTTGTAACACGCTTGTAACCAGGTCCTGTTAACAATTTATTACTGTCCGCAATATGATAAGTGTTATCATTTATTGTTTACAAACTGTGGCCCTACGATTCCTACAAACATGTGTTCCACAACATTGTTGCTAAGATAAGTTATTATTTAACGTAATTCCTACTTGACCAAGAGCAGTGGAGTTGCGTTTAATTATTTATTTGCTAGTACTCGCATGTAACATTCTCGATTCGCTTCGAGCAAGCGTTCCTTCCTTTCGATCGTCCAACTATAGTCACTATAAACATTTGCATGTTAATTCTAATTCCACTCTGGACAGTGATTATTTTAACACCATTTAGAGGATTTTCGCTTTAATTAGGTTCTAGAACTTAGTGTGACGAACCATTATTTATGGATTTGAGGAATACACCACGTATCACAGATATAATATAGTATCCTTATTTCTTGTGGAAACTGAAAAAAAATCCCAATCAACTTTAAACCATATTCTTCTGCAATAAAGTTGAAAATCTATTAAGGAAATTTGACAGATTGTAGCAGCTTAAAGTGCTCGCTTCTGTACATCCTAACACGTTGGCATTCCCTATCAATCTCCTTGTGCGCTCGTTAGATCCTTACACTTCATCCACGCAAAGGAATGCTATCCATTTCGCGTATAAATCTTAATTACCGCGGTAGTTGTCGTCCGAATACCAACATACTTGGTGTCGTGATGACCTGTTTTTGTGGTGACATGTAAACACCACCTAATCATGTTGTTCTGACATGCAGTCCACAGTTTGTCACAGCTTAGCTCCTGTTATCATTTTATTGGACAGAACGCTTTGTGGGACGGCATTATGTAATATCGTTAAAATAACTGGTACGAAAGAGGAACTGAAATGTCGCCACGTGCCGACTTAATCCTTTATTAATTGTTAATATTACTCCGAACAATAATATTGCCGATGTCAACATTTGTATTCAAATTGTTGATCGTTCGTATTTTGTCTTGCATCAATTTTTATCTGGTTACGTATTGAAACAATCATAAAAATGACCCCTTAAGAAAAAAGAAGAAGCGTAACTCTTTTATTATTATTAAGCTTCTAGCTTAATTCACTATTTATTGTTTTATATTATACAAAGATTACTATCATTTTGTACAAAAGCATTCGCTCAGGTTTTGGATCGATTCTCTTAGAATTTTGATTGGCATAGTAGTTATATGTGATTAGAGATGCAAATTCTACCTGCCTCCCCCTATTTAAGGTTCAAAGCATGACCTTTATAAATTGATTAGCAAGCTGGTAATTGGAGGCGAGTCTTGGTCGGAGAGTAATCACAACTTTGCATTCTATAAATTCGTAATCTGCCCTCACGGTAAGAGCAATGGCCACACTATCGCCGATTGTCGTTTGTTTAATAAGTTTCTGCTTTTCGCATTGTTTAAGATTTCTCTTAAATCTATCAGATGGAACAAATAAATCTAATGATAAATCATTCTTTATTCCGATCTGGATGATTTGGAGACAGAGAGGGAGATGTAAAATTAGGGTATTTTGTTTTTTTGTCTCATTAACTTTGGGACTAGGTAACGTTGTGTGAATGTGTGAGGAATATTATTATTAATAAAATTTGGATGTTGATGTTGCAAGCATTAATCAAATCTTCGTAATAATTTAAATACATTTCTTTCTGTTTTATTTGAAACTGTATAGCAGGTTTATTGCAATTCGTGGTAGGTTAGATTTATATACATAGTTGGATAGGAAGGATTCTTCCAATATTCTAGACTAGTGCATGTATTTATGCATCTGTATGTAGTGTTGAGTACGATTCTGAGCGGACACAATGGCGTCTACCGTGGCCCGTAATGTAAACTCACGTGCGCGCCGCCGGCGCATAATCGCAGATTAAGTTACACTAACTTACCAGATAAATGAGAATACGAACATTGTTCGCTTGACGATTCCGGTTAACGTTCATACTTTGAAAATAATGAGAAATCTACAGATATACCTATAGTACCAATCAATAACCTTGTTACTAACTTAAGCACTAAATATAACAAGCTTACTTATGTCTATGATGAAAAGAAAAAAAAAATCCTCCTTATTTTAAATTTGGTCTAAAAAGTACCGGCTTTAGTGCAAGGTTTAAAGCATTATCTTTCTTCAAGACAATGGTTTAAACTTAGCTGTCTAAGTCTTAGACGGTACTCTTGTAAGACCACATTTTAGAATTAGGTGACTTGCTTTGAAAAATAATTCAACCCAGGTTCGTATTACGTCAAATATCAAACAGGTTATGAGCACTGTATGATGCCTTCGTTATACCAAAGGCAGCCTTGCGAAAAAAGCAATCTTATCATCTAAATTTCTTCCAGTTACTTGTATCGTTAAAGTTAAATTCACCGATGGCTTGGATACGCGCTGTTGCTTATGCATGTATGAGTCAGCGATTTAAGCAACTATCTATCCTTAATAACTTAATTTGGTTTTGTTCAGTTAAATAATTGAGTAATTATTTGTTAATAAAAAAATTAATAAAAAGATTGATTTGATTTGATTTGATTTAAAGTAAAAGTTATAACTGTATCGCACTTATGGTGAGAAATGCCGCCATATTAATTTCAGTTCATAAGCCAGTACATTCTTTTTTCGATTTTCAGCATGGTGGAAGGTACAATTTTAGTCACATAAGATATAGCAAGTGTAGCGCGCGCTATTTGCCTAAACATTCGGTAGCATTCGGGTAACCCCGCGCGACCGTCGCTCGCGCCCGTCCCGCCGCCGCCAGCGCGCATGCGCGACCGAACGACACCGAACTGCGCCGAGAGCGCACGAATAAGTCCAGTCCGCCATAGATACGCGATGTGCGCGCCTCACGATATTTTATTCCGTTGTGCAAGTTTGTTTAATAAGTTTGCGTATCGAATCATTTGTTATACGGCGACAGAACTGTGTCTAGTTTAATATATATGACTAAAATCCGTGTAATACAATATATTGTTTGTGCGCTAAACCCGTGGCATCATTGAACCCCTAATCCGCCCTGAGAGATATCTGCCCGTTGAAAACTTTTCCACTACAAGTGACGCCCAACTCGAGGGCCACGGACAATAGTGTACAATACAACAAACAATACGATACAAATCAATACGATACCTACAAACAGTGAGCAAACAAAATCATTCACAACGTGCTTCGTGGGCGAGTCCATTAACTTTCGTACCTACGCCGCGCCGCCGCCGCGCACGCCGTCGGCGCCGACTCGGACTCGTTGAAACCCGTCTGCAACGAATGCCTACGTTACCTCCGTGGATTGTTTACACGAAGTGGTAATAATTACCGTCTGCATCGCAGTCGTTACCCGTGTTTTGCTTCGTGCGTGAAACAGAAGAGTACATTTACCCTGTTACTATGCCGCCGAAGAAGAAAATCGGAAGAGACGACACGCAAGGGTCAGAATCGGACACAGACGTGGAGATTAACAGAACAATAGTGGCGTCCACACCGAACGTCACTATGACTGAGGAGATGCTGCAAACCCTGGTCTCCAACATTACCAGGAGTCAAGCTGAAGCGAACAGAATTCTTATTGAAAGTATCATAGCCAGCAATCAGCAACATACTTCTACACTACGGCCTGAAACGCCAAGTCAAACGTCCACGCATTCCAGTAATTTTACGAAATGTACTGCGCGATTCGACGGCAAGTCAAAGAACGCCGACGAACTGGAAGCGTTCATCGACGCTATACAAGTGTTCCGCGAGTGCGCCAACGTCAGCTGCGAGCATGCTCTGCGCGGCCTACCTATGCTGTTGGTCGGCGAGGCCGCCGTCTGGTGGCAAGGGGTGAAGTCGTCAGTGACGTCGTGGGACGACGCGCTCGCGCGACTACGGGGAATGTTCGGAGTGCCGCGTCCCGCGTATAAAATATTCCGCGACGTATTTGCCAAAGAGCAGTGCGACGAAAGATGTGACGTGTTTATAAGTAAAGTGCGCGCTTTATTATCGAAATTACCTTACGACGTCCCCGAGGAAATGTGTGTCGATATTGTTTATGGACTGCTAAGTCGTAAAATAAGAAAGCGAGTGCCTCGCGACTCCGTGGACGGGCTGGACAAATTAATAACAAAGGCCAGGTTAGTGGAAGAATCGCTGGCGGAGGTAAGTGCAATTAATAATAATGTTAACCCTTCCGCCGCGCACGGTCGTACGGGGAAGACCCCGAGTGTTAACCCGCGTATGCCGAATGTTAGTAGTTCCGATACAAATAGTGAGGGGCAAAAGCGCGTTCGGCCTAAATGCACTTTTTGTAAACTTTTTGGTCATACGATAGATGAATGTCGTAATAAAGCAAATAATTTGCATAAAACGAATAGTAAAGTAGATAGTAGTACAGTAGATAAAACCGCGGCTACCCAAATACGCTGTTATGGATGTGGTCAGCTGGGAACTGTGCGATCTAAGTGTGATAAATGTAAGCCCGCGGGCAACTCTAGCAATTCTAGTAATTCTAGTAAATCGGATTTTTGCTCGGCCCTTGATACGGACAGCGACGATACGCGTCCGATTATTGAAATTGGGGTGGTAGGTCATAAGGGTGTCGCTATTCTTGACACAGGTGCTACACACTCAATGGCGGGTCAGATGCTCTACGATTTAATGGTAGACGCTGGTGTGCAATTTAACCAGTCAGCGCGCAACTTAACCCTGGCTGATGGGTCGCATCAGGTCTGCAAAATTCTCGAGTGCCAAGTGACGGTTACATTAAACAATCGTGAAATACTCACGAACTTCATGGTGTTGCCCGACGCGCGCACCAGGACACTGCTCGGCAGAGATTTTATCAACAGTGCTGGACTCCTGTTGGACCTGCCGCAGTGCAGCTGGCGATTTAACGACGAGCCATTGAATTGGTATCCGTTTATCACCAGTTTTACATTACCATCCTGCGATGAAATGGAGCTCATGAAGGCGGATGCTGCGAGTCTGGTACTTAGAGATGATGAGGGGACGAGGTTGACCCCCCCTCAAAGGTCACAACTGAACGCGTTCCTGTTAAGGAGAGCTGACCGGTTCGCTGAAGAAGGGCCTCCCACAGACTTCGCTACTCACCGATTGAAGGTCGATCCCCACCAGGAGCCCATCGCCTCACCGCCGTACAGGATGGCGCCAGGAAAAAAGACTTTATTGGAAAAGGAGTTGCAGAAGCTTCTGGACGCGGACGTTATAGAGGAATGCGACTCTCCGTGGGCAGCGAATGTGGTGCTCGTGACAAAGAAGGACGGAGGAGTTCGGCTTTGTATAGATTATAGGAAGTTGAATGCCGTCACCGAGCCTGACCGCTACCCTCTCCCGCGGATCGAAGATGTCCTCCACGCGGCCAAGAACAGCAACTACATGACAACCTGCGACCTCCGATCAGGTTATTTTCAGGTGAGTGTCGAACCTGATGACCGCGACAAGACCGCGTTCGTGACTCCCCTAGGTTGTTTTCGTTTTAAGAGGATGCCCATGGGTTTGCGGAACTCTGGAGCGACTTTTCAGAGACTCATGGACCGGTTTAAGTCTGGAAGGGATCTGGCGGAAGTCCAGCTCTTCGCATACCTAGATGACGTCATCATCCTTTCTGAAACGTTCTCAAAGCACCTAGAAGACTTAAACACAGTATTTGATAGACTTACCATGTATAACTTACGTGTGAACCGCGAGAAAAGTTGCTTCGCTCGCGAGTCGGTCAAATTCTTAGGCCACGTGATCGTACCGGGTGGGGTAAAGGTTGACCCCGATAAGACTGCGGCCATCGCCAACATGCCGCCCCCGATGAACGTAAAACACGTGAAGACTTTCCTGCAGACGTCCAGCTGGTTCCGGCGTTTTATACCCAATTACGCTGAAGTTGCCAGACCCTTGACGGAACTCCTGAAAAAGGATAGCAAGTGGATATGGACCCCTAGACAGCAGACCGCGTTTGACAGCATCAAGCAGTTGCTGGTGTCTGCCCCAATACTGCGTCAAGCCGACGAAACGATGCCGTTCACGTTGAGAACTGACAGTAGTGGCTATTGCCTCGGAGCAGTACTGATGCAGGGGGAGGGCCCAGAGGAACGCCCTGTCGAGTACGCGAGCCGCTTGCTGAATAGCGCAGAAAGAAATTATGACACCACGGAGAGAGAAGCCTTGGCAGTGGTGTGGGCTGTTTCTAAGTTCCGCGGATACATCGAAGGATCAGAGGTTGTGATAAAAAGTGACCACCAACCTCTCCGATGGCTCATGACCGTGAAGTCACCAAGTGGACGCTTGGCTCGATGGGCCCTCACTCTGCAAGAGTATAACCTACGCATCGAATATACGCCTGGAAAGGCGAATGTCATAGCTGACACGTTATCTCGGCCACCCTGCGCCGATGAACCGGACTGTGACCTGGCTTATGCTCAGGTGGATTTTCCATCTAGAAGCCCCAAGGACGTCCGTGAGAACCAGCTTAAGGACCCAGAGCTGCGTAAAATCGTAGAAGACCTGGAGTCGACCGACGATCCCTTCAGGGGGAGGAGTTGGTCCGATAAAGGATATGTCATGTCCGACGGCATATTGTACAGGTATGGACCTGATGACGCTGACGAGGAGTCAGCTTGCCTTGTTGTACCGGAACATGAACGGGAGAAGGTTCTGGAGGACTATCATAGTGCGCCGACTGCCGGCCACTTCGGAGTGGAGCGGACGCTAGATCGGTTGAAGTCTAAGTACTATTGGCCCGGGATGCGCCAGTCCGTAAGCGCATACCTGAAGAAGTGTGTTGAATGCCAAAGGTATAAGACCGACAATAGGAAACCAGCCGGATTACTGCGGACACCCGCAACGAATCGCCGCTTTGAAGTTGTCGCTATAGATCTGTTCGGCCCGTTACCAGAAACCGTTAACAAGAACAAATGGATCCTAATCCTGGAGGATACGTGTACCAGATGGGTGGAGTTGTTTGCGTTACAAAATGCGACCAGCTCTGACTGCGCGAGGACCCTTGTTGCAGAGGTGTTCCTCAGATACGGTGTGCCTAGACGCATCTTGAGTGACAATGGTGTCCAATTTATCAGCGAGGTGATGCAACAGGTATGCCATGTGTTTGGCATTACGCAGTCGCTGACGCCGGTTTATCATCCTCAAGCCAATCCGGTAGAGCGAAAAAACCGTGACCTCAAGCCTCAACTTTCGATCCTAGTTGGGAAGGACCACGACACGTGGGATGTACACTTACCCGCAATACGTTTTGCGATGAACTCGGCCGTAACCAGTAGCACTGGATACTCGCCCGCATACCTGACATTTGGACGGGAGATCCGCGCTCCAGCTGACGTGATGGCAGACATGCGTGCCATCGTGGAGAGCGAGAATGTCGTCACAAGCCTAACCCCGTACCTGCAGCGCATGTCGTCCGTGTTGCTCGAAGCGCGAGATGTACACGAGAGAGTGCAAGCCAAGCAGAAACGCTGTGCCGACGAGGGTCGTCGCCCTGCACCCGACTATAGCCCGGGAGACCTCGTACTTCTGAAGACCCAAAGCAGTAATGATGCGACCCACGGCCAGACGCCTAAATTCATTCCGCGTCGCGATGGACCTTATCGTATTAAGGAGGCGGCTAGTTCGACTACTTACGTGCTGGAGAAGCTCAGCGATGGACAGACTCTAGGGAGGTATCACGTCGCTCAGCTGACCCCATTCATTGGCAATACAGTTCCGGCACCGGTCAACGAGAAACGCAAGCGTGGTAGGCCTAAGCGTTATCTCGACTAACCTAGAAGCGGGGGCGCTATTTCTAGGTTAGAGGGGGAGGGTGTAGCGCGCGCTATTTGCCTAAACATTCGGTAGCATTCGGGTAACCCCGCGCGACCGTCGCTCGCGCCCGTCCCGCCGCCGCCAGCGCGCATGCGCGACCGAACGACACCGAACTGCGCCGAGAGCGCACGAATAAGTCCAGTCCGCCATAGATACGCGATGTGCGCGCCTCACGATATTTTATTCCGTTGTGCAAGTTTGTTTAATAAGTTTGCGTATCGAATCATTTGTTATACGGCGACAGAACTGTGTCTAGTTTAATATATATGACTAAAATCCGTGTAATACAATATATTGTTTGTGCGCTAAACCCGTGGCATCATTGAACCCCTAATCCGCCCTGAGAGATATCTGCCCGTTGAAAACTTTTCCACTACACAAGTATTTATCTGTAATAACAAAACCATACTTCAGTTAGGGTGTTTAAATCTAGGCCTTGGTCATTTTTCTAGAAAATCTCACCTCAACCGACTTAACGAACGGGATATTCTTCGGCTTTCATTGTGATTAACTCAAATAAAATGTGAAATTTAAATATATTCGTAAATATTAGGTTTGAGGCCAATAATTGGAAATGGGTTTTGATATCTAAACAGACTAATGATTTTTTTTTAACTTTTATCGATGAAGTAAATTAAAGTTTTCCTTCCTAAAAAAAAGCGAATAAATAGGTTAGGTATAGGTTTTCACATAAATAGGTTGAACCTCCTCGTCGGCACAAGCATGTGCATCAGCTCGGGTTTAATTATCCTCCCACCTCCCAATAACGTTTGGAAACGAGTCGTAAACTGATATAGCATCAAAGCTACGTAAAAGACATCGCACGCTACGATTGCTCCGATTCACATGAAAACATACTTCCTTTAATCAATTCGCTTGCTAATAGTATCGAATAGCAATAAACACGTTCGCCTGTATCAAAGCTTTTAACATTATATTAAATAGATTTGCATACTTTATGGAGAGCTGTGTGAGACCTATACGTCTATGTTTAGTTTATCAGCCTCACTAAGACTGCGTACAAGTTAATTGTTTTTGTGCATATTGTCGTCGATGTGAACGCGCGCACGGAGCGACATTTTCCCGCGGCTGAGCAGGTCGGCTCCCGCGCTCACTCCCACGCCACCAGTCTTCCGTCTTCACCTCATGGACATACAATAGCTACATTACTGCTTATTTTTTCTCCAGCTTTGTTGTTTACATTAATCGTTAACGTTCATCAGGCATTCCTGGAAGAGAAACTTGTCTTTTTCTGATGTTTTGTAGAAGCGAGATGGCTTCCGCGTATAAACTTTTTGCCATTAACGCCTATACGATACCGATACCAGTCCTTTGGGACCGGCGTCGACCTGTTCCAATTCAAATGTGGACCGCTAAGATAGAGTTACAACAACTTACAAGATGCACTTTCATGCTAATGGCTTACGAAGATATCATGGCATAAGTAGTGTTCATAAGTGTCGACTTTGCATGTCTCATGCGGCGTTTATTATATATTTTGTTAGAGAATCCCAAACCGTTTTCACTGGGAACTGTGCCATCTGGGTGCACTAAAGGTGACAACCGGCCGACTTGGACTTATTTATTGCCCTTTTAAAACAGTGCTCGACTGGGTTTTTGCGCACATGTTCCCTCAGTTTACTTGGCAGATAGTTGCGGATGTGGCAGACTGTTTATCATTGGACAACGACATCAGCTCGGCTCAGTTTGATTTTAATTGCCAACGAGTTATTGCTTCGTTCTAAGATCTGGAGTCGATGGTGCTTTACCGTGAAGACAGGGTTTCGACCTTACACGAACAAAGATTACCGTTGGTTACTGTCATTTTTTACTTTATTTAATTCCGCGAAGTGGTGTAACGGTGTCGCCTCCATTTGTTTTGGTTCGGCGCGGCGCGACGTGCGCCCGAGTCCTGAGCACTCGCGTTACCTTGCATAAACCATGTCTTATATCATTGCTCGTCACTTTACTGATGCAAGCATGTAGTCACTCTTGTTTATTTCAATTGCGACATCCAGTGCATACTATTTCAAATATTCACAACGTTCCACGAATACAGATCAGTTCTTATTTTAATTTACTACTCTTGATAGTAAAATAGTTCTCACTTAGTAACATTATGTTCAAAGTGGAACAATTTATTTTTAATTACTGAGCAAAGAATGCAACATCGTGGGAAAAGATTGAGCTGACGCGTGAGGAATGGACCAACGCAAGTGAAATTTGACCTGTCCACAACACGTGCGTGCCTAGATACTTGTAGCGCGGGCTATTATAAATAAATTATTCCTGTATAAAATATGAACATGCACAAACTCACGCCTATTTCGCATGTTAGAAAAATAATCAATTTTCCTATTGTTTGGAGTGCTCTACTCTCACAGACATGACGTTATTTAGCGTGAGTAGTCTAAACTCGTACTGTCATGATTTGCTTGGGTTTTTATTTATCGTAATGTATTTGTGTCGTCTCTGAGCCAATTACTTTACCAAATCCACTTTATCTCTTATAATATTGAATACAATGGTACTGAGACGTATTGAAATGTATGTGACCTTACTATGAGACAACAACAAGTTTCCTCTCCCAACAGGGTAAAGATTGAGTTGGCTGTTGACGTAAAATTGATAATCAAAAAATATATTTATGACATAGTTTATTTATTAAAAACAAGTTGTTGTTACATTTGAAATCTAAACAACTTAAATTAATATTTGTTTAAGTAGGCCACGATAAAATTATTATATTCCGAACAAATTGCACATGACTAAGAAAGTCCGACATCTCATTAATATTGGCTGAGGTTATCGATAATATTAGAATTACATTCCATTTCAAAGAAAGACTGTTTTCAAGTTACGCAAAAGAGCACAGAATCAAAGTTTTCCTTTATAAATCAAACCCACTAATCATTATCTATCGCATTAATTATGATGTATGCATTAAACCGACCACCCACCAATCAAGCATATGTTTATAATGTCATTGTTATTATAACATCGTACGTACTTAACTAATAATCGTTTGATATTTTGGGTAGTCAAAGCTTTTAATAATTGTGCGTGGTAAGTATTCGCAAATATGCGAAACAGGCGTTGTACGGCTTAGTCATATCACGGAGAAGTGTCGGTGTCTAATATTGACACTGTTCCGCACTGGGTACAATTCGAGTGCACATAGGAGCCGCGCCGGCCGCTCGCCGCAGGACGAGAGGAGGCGGGCGCGGGCAATGAAAGTGACAACTGTGTGTACGAAAGTGACTCGCTAGATTTATTTACACTTGTTCGAAATAGACGCGATCACTTCTAAAACTGGTGTCCACTTTACGTCTGTGGCCCCGTCCGCTTCGCTATTTATATCGCTCCAGGCGGAGATCTGCCTCCTTCTATGGCAAACTAGAATGTGCTCAGAGCAACACGCCAATTAACCGCGTGTTTTGTCCATTGAGACATTTTTATTCCATTTCTTTACCTCGAATTAATTGCTGGTCACCGTTTCGTACTTTTTTCTTAAGTTCTTACACGACGTACAATTCGTTTAACGCGAGGTCGTCGAACCTTTTAGTGTTCCGTGGGTTCGTAAACAATGCCACAAGGTTTAAGGGTTTCAGTGTATGTGTGATGATAGTTTACACATTTACAAAAACAATTCTTGTTCCGTTACTTTTTATGTGCCTGACCAAGATGAAAGGGCCTGGTCTGAGCAGTCAGCCCACATGACACTAATAGAAACAGGAAATCGAATTTCGCGTTAGTGTGACCCGCCATATAACCGAACCCGATAAAGTGGGATGTTCGAGTACTTACATCAGGTCAGACTCGAAACAATAACCCTGTAAATGGAGCAGCTAGTAATGATTCAGTGATTGAGTCGCGCCAGCGAGTGAGAGCGCCCAATTGAGTGTGTACCTAATACAATCGGATATGGCACTCAATATGATGGAAGGGGCGAAGCGATGTAAAAATATTCTCGATATCGAAATGCAACAAATGTGATTGACGGTTAAGTTCTATTACATGTAACATTTGTTAGAGGAACTTGTTGATATAACCAAGTAAAGAATGTTGATTATAGTATTTCTTCAACTGCTCGATAAAAGTAAAAACGAATGAGCGAGGTTCAATTATCAAAACTACCGAGAGAGAAATGGAATGTCCAGTAGTGAGATAATTTCGATTTCCTTTTATAGAAAGTAAGAATGTTTCGATAGGTGGTATAGCGGTGATGTTAACAAGTTGCTGATGCTGCTTCACCCGGGAACCTGTTCGCCACTTCGGCGAGGCTGCGATTAGTGGCGCGGCTGACTTATTGCAGAGGCCTACATGCGCACCATAGGTCGCAGTTCCGTATCTGTCACGACACTTTCTAGAAACATGAACTTACATTAAAAAGCAACAAAATACCCATTTCATATGAAACTTTGAAATTATTTGTCATGCAACGTATAAGTTAAAAACAAAAACAAACAACGTGCACAGAGCCCAGGTTGATTAAAAGGTTAAGGTAAAATAATGCATTATCGCAAATGTTTAACCTGCTTGCTTTTAAATGCTTTTGTTTGAAGTGGCAACCCAGTTAATCGATTTAGCCGCACGTGGCTTCAAGAGTTTGTTGGTTTCCGATAACGATAAACGAACATCAATACAAACGATAAGTTTAATATGGAGTAAATAAAACTGGAGTAACAACTCGCGAACTCATGAAACCTTGACAATGGTGTAACCCGAGCTGTTTGATGTCCAGCAAATGATATCCAACGTCCAAACGCGGAAGATGACATCTCAGGAACAATTAAATTGTACCCAACACTACTGTAATATAATATTTCTATAGAGTTGCTACTAAGAGTCGGTGCATTGTAAGAATAGCTCCCACAAACCACTGATCTTAGAATAAAGGAAAAACATAAAGCTGTACGGCGAATCTTATGACAAGCAATTGAAGTTATTATTACGCGTGTGCTCAATGAACTCGCCCGCTACCACAGTTAAAACGGACTCTTTATGATGTCGATGTTTAGTTTCAAATCAATCTTTTATTTTCTGCCCGATGTGGCTAGACTTTTGTAAAATATTATGATTATAACTGACACTGCTTGCTACTTTTATTGAAATCAATCTACATTCTTCTATATTTTACCTACATCACGTATCGTTTTAAAAGCAAGACCCGGAGTTGTTCCCAATCATAATATTAGTCAGAAACTCAATAAAAGTAATTTTGAACGCAACCCATTCAATTTTATGGCCGCATGGTACACGGAACAGATTAATTAACAGTTCCTCCATGACTTCTAAAATAAATGAGTACGAATGTTTTTAATCACTGTAAACGTGTTCGTCTGTCGCACCGAGACGTTGGTGACGAGTATTTATGGTGTATTCAATTTATATTTATGTATTCCTTTCCTTATATACAAAATAAAACTTTTAAAAACTTAAATAATCTAGTATCTAGTAAAATAAATAAGTGAATAATCTTAAGCGGACAATTATGTTTGTTTCATTAGAGGGACGAGTAGTTGAACCTCTTTATTAAGAAAAAATATACCACTACACTCGCTGTAATAATAACTTCACTAGTATAATTTAAACAAAATACAATGACCGGTGGCAGGCTAGTTGGCCTTTATACTTCAGTTCAACAGACAAATCCTTGCAATATCGATGTTATCACAAAACGAATTTTATCAGGGTTGTCAGAGCTTCGTAGGCTGTGTTAGTAATTTAGTAGCTACTCGTAGATTTAACCGCACAAAGAAGGTTTAGCTTTAATTTTTCAAGCCCGTGACTGCAATTCCACCCTCCTAGACATACATATCTACGTAAGTTGCTACCTGTTATGAAGGGTCGGATCGCAGGTGCTGCATGCCCTGATCCCACGTACAAATATAATTCCGAACACAAACTCCTTGAGAATAGACGCTAATGATAAATTGTTACAAAAACCGAAAAAAAAACGAATTGAGTACTATTCTACTTGATTTAAAGATTATTATCACTTGATTGTACCAATTCATAATTCGACACATGAGCGATTTCTTTATAATATCCAAAGATTCATGTCTCAAAAACATATTTGATAATCCATTTTCGTTCTTCGTTTAAAATGCTTTTATTGTAAGATTCTTATTAGCTGCATTTGGAAATAATTTGTGTTTCTTCCTAAATAAAACTAAATGCAACCGATGGCATGTGGGTACCTACATAGACGTGTCCGCCCTCCCTAGGGGGACATTCCTCAGTTCTCCCCCAGCCGAGATCCTTCCCTTCAGTTAATGGGCGACGGGGCAACCAACGAGACAGGAAAGCATCTAAGGTGAGGTGAATACACTGTAATTGCCTTGCCAACAGTAAAAACATTTGCTCGTGAAAATCCGTATGTATCGCTAATACCAGATAATATACATATAATGAACTATCCATTGTTGTTCTGCTACTATTGGCTATCCAAATCGAATATTTCAAATTCCCTGTCATGCTGCATAATTGATTTGTTGTTCAAACATTCCAAATTCAATCAAGTAACGAGCTAGGTTAGATTCGAACGTGAAAAGTTCTTAATAAATACTGATAGACACTTTTGTATGAGGTTTTTGTATTCAAACATCATAAAATTCTATTGCCTTTTATAGGTTCAAAAATTCTTGGTTGACATGGCCGACGCGGGTTGGCAAGGAACACTCACCCAATGTCTTCGACGACAAAAATATTAAATCAGGAAATAAAAATATTCATATTGAATTTGCAAAAATATTAAATTGCTGCAAACATTTTTAATAATTTAAACTTATTTATATGTCCTACTATTGCTAGTAGTTGTAGTTCAAATTAAATCAAAGTTTATGTTATGAATTGGTTGTTTTATTGGGGAAATTACAAAAAAAATCACTAGCCGCTGCGGCCTATCCGTACCAGTGAATGTAGGAACTATCAGGACAAGATTATTAATTTCTAGTTTACCATGTTCTAACCGTAAGATATAGGGTTTAAATTCCTAGATTTTTATTGGACATATTTAACGCATCATTCTTTCGAAATGGACCATTGAAAACGTCGGAACTTTCGTATTGAAATTACACGATAGTTCAATTTGCAATTGAATTGCAAATATCCGGCCGCCGTTATATCGGCTGTGCCAACAATGGCATCACATTTCATTCTCGCGTACCTACCTACTAGCATACATCGCTTGGTATCATTAGTTCGCTGAAATTTACTCAATTGTTACTTCTTTGCCGACTCGAAGCGAGAACAAGACTTCTTTTTATAGTAAAATTATTCTGTAATCAAATCTGTAATCAGCCAATTAAAACGTACAAGTTAATTTCAACCATGGCATCGGACGATTCACTTGTTTATGTAACGATTAACTCACAACCGTGTACGGTGAACGAGATCGGTTTTCAGTTGTAGAATTCGTCGGAATGTGTTTATATTGGACGTGGTTAACTCGACCTCACTGTAAACATAAGACATTCTTGACGAATGCATTTCTTAATTACCTTTTACGAAAAGCTGACATTTCAGATTTAATTGTTGTTTTTGTTAATTGAAAAAGAAGATTTAAATTGTGACTAAATGTGCAATAAGACTACCTTGAAAGTCCTTTGTGAAGTAAACTAAGGCCCTTCGCATATGAGTCGCAAGCTTAGGCGTATTGCAAACATATTGTTACAACGCTATGCGTACTAGGTTGCAGTATCCCACAGATCGTCGCGTAGACGTATAGTTTAAGCTTATAAATGGCGTCAATGATACAAGACCGTACACAGAAAATCAAGATAAAAGTCAAAAGAAATTAAAATTCAATGTTATTCAGGTGCTTTTTTAAAGATGGTAATGAAACTTAGCTTTTTACTTTAATACTACGACTCTAGTAGTCGTTTAATGACAATGAGCACTTCCTACGATTCGCTGCAACAATATACCATGTGTAGAGTTCTTTAATGATGTTCATGCTCGTACTGTTCACGTAGTACGCGCGTATTGCGATACGCCAACACTACGACGACGTAAGCGAAAAGCCTAAGTTACGCGGATATAGCGCATGCCGACTGCACAAAGATTAAAGTCCGGTATTCTTTGTAACCTTTCAATAAATGCGATGCTGACCGTACAAGGAAACCTGGGACTGCGCATGATACCGCAACCACTTATTAACTTCCAATCTTGGTTATAATGAGCATAGAAAAGCAGGCAAATGGTTTATCATCTAGCTAGATTATAATACAGTTAATTAAACATAAACAATTTATCGCTATTGTTTATTAAAACGTTTGTATTGTTAAGAACAAGTATTAAACTACAGTTTATAAGCTTGACATTTAAAAAACTAATTTATTTACTATATTTAGAAAATAATTATTCGCAGTAGCCATGACACAAATCAGCGATGGCAATACTTTGTTTCTTTAAATACGCTTCTATTTTTCAGGCACAACCTATGTTATAAAAAAGTAAAGTGAAACTAAATATCGTCAAACTAATCATTTTGTTCCGACAAGGCTAATTTTATCTCGATAGTCAAGCAAAGTAAAAATATTTCAATCAGTAGGTACACTGACCAATTGACAAGAGAAAGTTATTTAGAGGACATCAGATTGTTCTGCTTGAAACTAGCCAGAACGAATTTGATATCGGTTGAATGTAAGCCCACGTTGGACCTTCATCAATACAAAGACATGTTTGTTGTCATCTTACATTCATGCAAGTACACCCACTTTGCACGTCTCATACTGTGGCCATGAAGCCAGCGACTTGGGATTACTAATCGTGAAGTGAGATAATGAAGTAATCAGTGGAATTAAAAAGTTGTTATGTTTATTTTGTTATTGAATTAAAAATAATATAAATTATTATCATCGTAATTCATTGGTGTCAACCTGGAGGTAGCTCAAACAAATAAAACATCTTTATGGCCCACGAATTGATCAGCTAAATAAGCAAAATTTGCCAAACGTGGGTCGATCACATTGTTAATTGATTACTGTAGAGTTCGAAGCGAAAATGGAGTGGAACATCATTACCCGACCGCGGGAAAGCCGGCCAACAATTACACGGTGAATAACATATGTGTACGTTAAATGCAAAATTCATAAAGTATCTATATTTAGCCAACATAATTATCTCTTATAAACTCAAGCGTTAATACAAAAAATTCTTTCAGACCTCTGGTATTCAGCAGCTATTGATGTGAACATCGCGTTGTGTGCGACATTATCTCGTGATCGGCTTCTTACTAATTGTCCACCGAGAGGCGAGTTCAAACAATCGCTACCATTGTTCCGAATGCCAAGGAGCGACACGACAATAGTGCAAACGTGTTTCGCGAGGTAAAAGTGCCAGCAAACAATGGAATCGATGCCTATTCGATTCCGTGCTTTCCCTTTTGTCGAATGGTGTGCTTGAGCGAATTTTCATAATACCTCTGTTCCGGTAAAGTACGCAACTAGGCAGGTACCATAACTACAATAATGTAAACGCCATTCAGATACTCTGAAGACAGTTTTACAAGAGATGGTATTACTTAGAACAAATTCTCTTTGCAACTTGTAGCACGGACAACTGGTAAAATATGCGCTAAGCCCTCAACTAGCAGCAACAAGATCGGTAGTCGCATCATTAATTTTATAAACAGGATCAGATTAGGATTTCATGACTCCTTAATTAACAAATACTTGAAATTACAGCGAAGGGTAGCTATAAAAAATCGTCTAATTAAGATTGTAATTAAGAACTTAAAACATTCCATTTTGGTTTAATGTCCGACAAATAAGTTGTAGTAACTTGATATGCCTAGCCTATTTTCGACCGCAATAGCATAACAGGAGTAATAAGATATCGATGCTAAGGGTTAACCCTGGGTTGTGTAATGTAAAACAAATATCGAAATAGATGTAAATGCTTAAGAGCAGTTAGTTAGCGGTATTTGTGCTGGAAATTGTCGTATACCGGTGCATATTGCCGATACAAAGTTTGCTTACAAAACACATGTCTTACAGTAAGCTAGCCGTACTGAGTACACTCCTGTACGGTGAAAGCTCTTATTACACGAACTTAGATATTAATTTAATCCCAGAAAGAACCTGCGGGTTGTTCGTAAGAGATACCGCGGCCCTGGCACACAGGGACCTCCAGAAGGAACATAGTGGGTTTTAGTCAGTAAGAGTCTGACACTCCCTCCAGCTGCACCCTCAGTGGGAGGGGTCATTTGATGATTTCCCACGAAAAAAAAAAATCCCTGAAAGAATACGTATAGATCTACATATGAACTGGTACGTAAGTAATTATAAGCAAATTGAAGTACAGAAAGTATAATCAAAGATCCCGCAGTTCATTCACGTGATGCTGCAATAAAATGAAGACAATAATATTATCTCAATCAGCTTGTTGTAGGAAAACGCATTGATGACAGATAGCACATGATGTCACCAAACCTGGTGACATGTTTACCACTACTCTGATGACATCACATCAGGCATCAAATGGCAGTAGGCATAAAAAACACATGAAATAATATTGTTCAATAAAAGGTTATATAATAACGTTTAATTTGCGATACGCTTGTTTTGCTACGGGACATGATAGCGACGATCTCATTAACGTGGATTGTTGCCAAAAATATAATAACTTTCGCGTTAACTGCGTCAAACTGCTAATAATACAAAGCTACAGTTTACAGTGACGTCATTATTTTATAATTTCTCGTTTTATTTTCTGTTAAATAATTGTTTGAGCATCAGTTCGTGAAGTCCAGGCGTCTGTGAGTCTAATAAAGTGTTTTGTTATTGTAAACGTCTCGATTAAACAATCTTAAACAATAATCTAGAACGACATGACATTCGTCCGACCATTGTGTGTTGATTAATTAGTTTCAGTTGTTTATTTTGGTAACATGTTTGTATTTACAAATATTTTAAACCACTAGTGGACTTTCAAGTAGCCATTTATAGACTCATCGTCTTAATATTCATTAATATTTGACAGGCTGCAAACCTTGACATCTTTATGTCCTATCCATGATTGCACCCGCAACTAATTTAACATTTATCTACAATAATTACCGTATCTCGTAGCGACGCCTGACACTATCTTAATTATTTGTCCTATTTCGTTGACTGTGTCGTGTGGTCACCAAGTAATCATTTCTAACTACTTAATCTATGGTCCCTACGCTCGCTGTACTTAGATAGTCGTTACCACCTACCAGATAATTACCTACGCCCTAAATATTCAAAGTGACTAATTTGTACCGTTTTGTTCAATGCAACGATTTGGGTTTTTTATGACTTATGTATGTTGACCCATTAGATGTACCTTTTCCTCCTTTTTATGTTAATTGTTATAGGTTAAACGCCCTTGGCATTGATTTTTTTCTTAAAATCAAAATACTCATCAATATGTCAAGGAGTTCATGTTCGTTTCATTCTCGGAATAAAAGTCATCTTTTTATTAACTTTGTCTATACTAAGTTTTTGTAAACAGTACACAATAATTATAAAACAAACAAACTTTAATGTAAGAGCACATAAAGACGTAAAAGTTTTACGTGTGCGGTCAAGAAACCGGCTGCCTTATCGATCTAATGCAATATTAATGAATGCGGTTCGGCTACTGTATGGCCGCTCCTTAATGCTTGTAATCTTGCTGCCAATAGGCTGTTCGCGGTTTTTGTATCAACCAGAAAATAAAAGGAAACTTTCCACTTACCATAAGTATGATGACCACGATGTCAGCCTGTTCGGAGACGGCTGTCAACCCCTGAGGAATAGGAATTAAGTGTTCGGTCGCGTACTGTCTTCTGGGTGACAAGATATCAATCAATCAATTCGTTCTATTGCAGGCCGCTGTTTTTATCTTGTTTTAAAAGCGACATTTAATTTAATAGCCGTTTGGTAAAAAACTGTCCGAAGATATTTTTATTTATACAACTGAACGTGCAATTAAGAATGCAATTTATAATAATCGAATAATAGTCAAAGTGTTGTGATTATTTTAATTTATTAGTGTCGTGGATCAAACGATCGTGTCATCAAAGATGTGTCAATATTGTGCGCATTTAAAACACATGACAAATCGATATAATAATCTATCTTATGAAGGCTTATCAAGAAAATTAACATTCTTCAACTTCAATTAAAGTAATTAGTCAGTCGTACCCTTTCCGTCAGACGTGTTCGTATCAGACAAAACATGGCAGATTTATTAAAACATAAACACATGTCCAAATAAAATAACCTGCTGTCACAAGCTTAAAGAACATATTAATATTTAATTGATCTAGTTGTAATTATTTGTAACTCTTGTCCAAAGGAACTTACTTCCCGCACCTGATTAAAAGTGGTCTAAGTAACTCCTAACTAGCTGTCAAAAAAAGTCCCGTCAAAATCGGTTCAGACATTTCAGAGTTTAAGCCGGAACCAACAGACAGACAGGCAAACAAAAAAAAATGGTGTATGTTCGGTATTCATTATTCATGTAGTAAAAATCGGTTATTTCAATATCACAAACATACACTCCAATTTTATATATATGTATTGATGACTTATGTAGTGCACTATCAGTCATCAGTACCTGTCGTTCCGAGAAACAATTTCTCCTAATGACGACTGGTCTTAAACAAACTCAGTGCTGTCTAATGATACAAACAGCGCTAACTAGGGGTGCTTTAATTAGTAGCGCCTGCATACTATCACTAATACTTGTTGGTAGTTGCTACGGATTTCGGAGGATTGGCAGACGTGTGTGACGTCACACCAGTCGTATTTTGAGCCAGAGAGTTACAACTTACACCGAATGTTGATAACTTCTGTACGTACTAGAATATTGTTTATTTTGATTTCTAAAGTGTAGGTATTTCTTGTTTATTTTGTTAGTACATAATTGTTTTTATTTATTGATATTTTCATTGGCTAGTTGGTACTTCCTAGAGTTTCGGGGCGACGTAGTTACGTATATCTTATCTTAATGTTATTGCCGCAATTGTGTACGCGTTACTATTAGATAAAATTTTCCATCTGAATTTACGTTATAAGAGATAAAGTCATCTTCATCGCCTTATAAATCGACTGCGCTTTACCATGTCTTAAGCATAAAACAGTGACGTAGTCTTTAATCCTAATATTTTATAATAAAAACTTTTATTACTTTACCTCCGTTTTCAAAAAGCTTTCACAAGTTTAAAAAGAACGCCACAGACGCTGCATATATTGTAAAAAAGTACTTACATCTTATGCGTTAGATGCTGGAAGGTGTTTAAAAAGAGCCTCAGTCTAGGAACATAACTAAGAAAGTAGATGTCAAAACTTCTTCGATCTTTAAGATATTCTTCGATCGTAAATGCTTTTATGCCACTTTGAAGTTACCACGCTGTGCCCGGAACAGAGCGCGGAAGGAAGTATTGTTCAACTGCAGAATACTAAATAACTACATAATGATTGAAATAGATGTCGTACCTAATAAACTAAGCACGTAATACAACGATAATTTCAAAACACAACCATGACACTTCCTTAACGCTGTTTTAATAATACTCTTTGTGCAGATAATAAATAATTTGCATACCATTAGATCATGCGATGACAAAATTGAGAGAAAGTGCCTCCCACTCGCTGTAGGTAATGGCATAAAATATTCAAAATTAAAATAAGCACCAAACATTAATTAGTGTCGCAGTGCAGTCATTATGTTTGCAGAAAGTATAGAAAGTAAAGGCTCCTGCACACAGCATTGTCTCGCGCTCGGGGGACGCAGGCGTCGATGCTAATGCGGAAGCTGCGCCGACCAGCGACGTGCCGTCCTGCCCGCGGGCTGAATTGTTAATCGCCTCTATTTATCATTGCCGACGAAAGTGAAAACAGCTACTGTATAAACACTATTGTGAATGCATCTTTATTCTTTTGCTACATTGTGTCCGCATAATACAATAAATCATGCTATTGATCAATGTTTTGTTCAAGTTTTTTTCTCGTTTGCAAACTATTATTTAATTAGGTAGGTATCTAAATTGAACTGTATTAATGGTATTGCAAAATATATTGGAATTCCATTACCTCATAGCATTTCTATATCGAAAGCAACAGAAGACTGGTGACAGGAAATAGTTTTATTAGGTATGGTACCTACCTACATAATATCGTGATAATATATGAATAGTTTTTTTAAACATAATAGAGTGACAATGTAACAATATCATCAGCGATTGTAATATGAAATTGTGACATAACATTAGCATTGTGTGGCAATGCTCGCAACATGAACTAGTAAAAGTGAATTCCATTGTATCTGATGTGCGGTAATAGCTCCACCTCTAATGGGTCCAGCCATGGAGCAGTTCTTGACGTGACTGTCATTCTAATGACACTTTTAATAAGAATGCATTTGAAAAAAGAACGCAATTTTTACTTCATTCGATTTGCGTGCTGGCCATGGCCGTGGGAAAGTGCCAGAGACAAACATAAATCACGAAGGAGTCCGAAAAGACAAGCGCTTAGTTTTAAAACATTAATTCTATTCCCATATGCATTATAAATCCTTTGTTTGTTGGGATATAATCTGGAATAACTTTTGAATTTCAGTAGGTGGTAGAGTGTCTAATTTTACTTGACATAATTACAACAGGCCACGAGGTGTCCACTAAATATTATTCATTCATTCAGATGTTTATTTTCAAATTAACTTATAAAACTCAGCAAAAGCGTCTCATGCGTAGGTAAGTATGCATTAATTCTTCTCGTTATAATTAAAAGCACAAACAATTCCAAAAATAAATTAATATGGGAATTAAAAATGTATAGTGACTAAGTAACGATTTGGCTACTGTTAACGAAACCTCACCACAACTCAAATCGTCAAGTAGTTAATTACAGAGTTCTTACTTATAACTGAATATTTACGTTATTTTAAACAGTTTTAGTTGATTGGTGTGGTTTAGAACCAGTTTACTTCACTAATCAGCACCAACGATGTAATATTGCTAAAAGTATCTAGGTACCTACTAGAAATTGACTCAAATATAAAATCTAAATATGTACGTTCCTACTTAATACCGAAATAACAAATACATATTAAGAATGTATGAAATTTACTTTATAATCACGAAATGAGGGTCAAAACTTTCATAAGCAGGTAGGTTTCCCAAGTAATTTCTAGTGATACGTGAATCATACAAATAATGTTGTATGTTGAACAACGCAGATTTTAATCTCTTCCAAACATTAACATAATTATCTATAGACAAGCGTGAAACGAAACAGTTATTTTACAATTCATAGTTTGTATTGTAACATTTACTGTTCACAAGCTTATTGTAACTATGTATACTACGGATATTTTGTGAAGTGAAAACACCTACTTATTCTGTTATAATAATTACTTTTTTTCAATCAAATTGCAACATTATACTACAAAATGGCTCTACGGGAAACTTGAGACTTCATTAATCTATTTAATTGCGACCCTCCTGTTATTAGCCTTGTTTCCGCTGATCGCAATTTTTAATAACATCATATTACAGCATTTCAAAATCAAACGCCTCACCGTCTCTGTGGTCGACAGAAACTACGTCATCATGAAGTTCTATGTTTAGCGGGCTGAGCTTCCCCTCAAACGTTACCTTGACAATGGTGGTTTATATATAGGTAGTTCCTTTCCAACTATTTTAACATAATCACGCCGGAATCGTAAAAGTCAACAAAAATGTTGCCATCTTTATGACATGAACGTGATAGGTGACGTGGCAGGGGTAATAAAGTGCGTTATACTTCGCAATTTCGTGCGTATGCAGCCATAACCTAAGGTCCAGGTTTATAGCTGTATATGTAGGTGTAACTACAATTCGCACCCTGCTTTTTCTTTTTATCTAGGAACGTTATTAATCACAGTATCTTTAATAAAACATCAACTCTTACAAACGATAACTTTTCGAAGAAACACAAAGACAGTGCTTCATTTCTTCGAAAAGCGCAGATACGGTGTAATGCTAGACGAGATTTTATATAGTTAGTATTTGTACCAAGTCCTTAGCGGAGCAAGGTGGCGCCAGCTGGCATTCTTGTCTCGGCCAGGAGCAACTTTCATGAATAGTTAACTGACTAGTTTTAGTTCTAGCCTAGGATCGCGCTTTGCAAAGTAAACACTGTTCGATACAACGTCGCGTTTTAAATAAACATGCAGCACTTTACGTATCTGTTTGGAATGTAGATAAACAATGTTTGATTCATATACGAGGTTCTCCTTACAAACATACAAACTCAAGGGCCGTGAGAAATGGTCTAAATCTATGACCGGTCAAGCGCCAACTGTTACTGAAACTTAATGGACAATCTAGGATTTTATTACACATGCGCTGAAGTGCTGAAGCAACGGAGATTATTCATTATATTTTATTTAGGAATATTTTTACATGAACACCTAAGCACTTATACGTGGTTGATAGAATATAAGGTACACAAGAAAAAGACAGGTCATAATATCCAAAGTACGATGTTCAATAGTGTAATATGAAATTTTATGAGTTGCTCGGCCAAGTAGGTAACTGCGCTAAGTTTACTTAGCTTGCTGTCGTACAAGATCACAATTAGTTCAACAATCAATTGTACACGATGTCGTACACAGTAAATGTTGATTTAGAAATGTTTAGATACGGAGCAACCAGATGGATATCGTATAATTTTGTTACGCTATAAAACATTGAACTTGTATTCAAGACATTTTATGTGTCTAGACTAATATTATCAGCTATTGTTTCATATTTCTGAAACGGCATTTAACTTTCATAAGTTCATGAATAAGTACTGTCATTATAAAGGGTGTACTAATAACAATCTCAATTTTTATTCGACTTACAAGTGTCACTTCATAAAACGTTTACACCTTCTCAGCGAAGGAACGTTTTATGACAACTTTTGATGATCCTTCTCTACTTAAATGCTAACGAAAAAAAATATTTACAAGATAACTAACTGAAATCAAAGATAAGTTTTGATTTAAGGACTCCATGATGATAGGAAAACGACATTAAGAAATAAGCCACAAATGTTTGGATCCAGTGATAAAGGTGCAAGACAGAACGCACCTTCGTCATATTGTTGCAAACATAAGATTGAAGTAGATCGAAGGTTGACGATGCAAAGCCGTAGAATATGGAAGCAATCTTATCGAGGGCCACAATACTGCGTTTAAGTTAAAGTTAGATCTTCCCCACTACGCATCATTAGCATACATAGCTGCATTCATTTCAATACAATACTCGTTCAGTTTTACCAGTACATATTTTTCTTGATTTATTCAATAACTATTTTATCTTGCAACCTTTTGCTCTCATAAAGTCTTATCATGCAATTAATTATTTCGTGACAATTAAAAGTTTGTATCAGAGCGCCACCCATACTGCTGTTCCACGCGTGACGTGTGCGGACATTCATCGGTCATACAGTAAATTGTTCTAAATCGAAGTGAAGAAAAATACACGTAGCTATATTGATCCTTGCCATGATATAAAGGATAAAGTCTCTAGAGTCGACAGATGTTTGTGTATTGGAAGGAACTATTTACTCAAAGTGGACGTGACAAATTGTTATTCCAAGTACTTTGGTTACCGTTTAAGATCAAGAAGACAGATTTAATGTTCTACCATCATTTATTTAATAAAAATACCTATCTCTTCAGTGAAGTGAGTTCAATTTCACCAAAATATGTACGTTGTGAATATTTTCTTCCAATGGCACGTGCTTTGATTACTTCTAACAGAACGTGATACTAAATGTATTCCACTGTAAACAGACGTGAGTAATTGTGCAGATATTTATTAGCATAATCTTACTTTATATGTACCTCATTCCCTTCTTGTTCTGTATTTGGAGTTGTGTCTAAGCAAGTGGTTTGATTCTGTAGCTATATGCAAGCTTTGTACTGATAGTAATTAAATTGAACATATTTCATATGAATGTCACGAACACTGAGTGCTTACGGATTCAACGCTTGTATTTGTAAGTGACGTCACAAAAACAAAAGAAATGCTCCAGGTATGAGACATTAACAATGATCCTACAAACCGCATAAACAGCCAGCGCGACCGGCGCTCGCGTATTTGGTTTTATCGACAGAAATTTGCACACAATGTTTAGAAACAAACGGCATCGATGTTTTGCTTTCACGACTCATGCCTGAGAATCATTGTACTGTTATTACTAACTTCATTTATTCACTTATTTTTATTCTCCAGGAATGTTGAGAGTCAATCATATGATTATTGTTCGGCGAGCGATCAAGAGGTTATAGAACTTAGTGAAAAGACGTGCACCTGTCTAAAATATACCACTGATATATTTTATTCGTTATAATTTTGTTCGTTGTATCTGATAAATAATCAATTTGATCATGTTTTATCTGAGAAGTATAAAGGTTACAGACATACAGTCTTTGTTCCTGAAACAATTGTGAGACCATAATAAATAAGCACATTACGGAACATAGTCGGATTCTCGGGACTCGGTCGCCCGCGACGTCCAGTGTTTACCGTCCATACAAACCAATATTGACATTCTCTTTGTCTACTAACTGACGGCTAATCTCTTTGTATGGGATATTCTTTTGTGTATTCCATATATACACCCATGGTTTTAGTTTACTTCGCATATTCATAGGAGTTTATATCCCCATTCACATGAAAATGTTCAGCAAAACACAACAAGAGTGAAAACAAGTTATAGTTTCACTGTAGTTTTGAATAGGTCACTTGTCCAAGTCGAGCCATTAGCCTAATATTTGTAGAAACTTTGAAACGAAACCGACCACTTTGATTCATGGCAATGATCATGTTTAACAGAACAATATTTCATAAGGCTCATAAAGGGACTAGTTTGGGCTATACCTACTTAAGAAGTACTGGATGTGGGCTCGGCCGGACCACTTTCATGCTGTTTGTGTGCCGAGCGGCGGCGCCAGCGCACCGACATTCTGCGTAGCGTACATCACAGATATTGCTAGAAAGCCTTCCAGACAATGCATTTTTGAAGGTAAAATAGGAACTGCTCCGGAATAAGTGCCAAACATAACGCTAAATACCTTCGGTGATTTGTTTTTTTTTTCGCAGCCTTTAGCTGTTTGACCTAGCAACAGATCCTACTCACGTATCCATATCCATCAGTCATAGTATTGTAGTAAGTGATAGAGGTAACACGAATTCCAAATGTCAAACTACTGTTACCTATACCATAAAAACCGACCTAGACTTAAATATGGAACGTCTGACTATAAAAGAGATAAGTAATACTTGTTGGACGGAATGAATGTTAGAGTACAGCTTAATTAATTTTCGCAATATATTTCAATATAATTATAAAAGCTTTCTTGTATATGGACTTCCATGGGAACGTTGAGTGGGGTGCTAAAAAGAGACTTCAAAGATGTTATATTCATTAATGATAAATTTACTATTGATGTCAGTTTTATTTCACACTCAGCTTTTATTCTTTGATCTTAACAGATTTTAACAGCGAAACGTCAGTGGAAAATTAAACAACATTATCTTCATAATACAGAAACACCCGGCTCCGTATCATCGAATTTATTACTACACTTAGTGATGAGCTTTTATCACAACTTTGCTGAAATTGACTCAAAGTACGAAACCGTTCCCAATATAACCACAGCAACAAGTATATTTATCGCTTCGTTTTGCGTTTACTTTGAAAAGCTCACGTTTACTAACCAGATAAATGAGATAAATTTTAAACCAGGAAAAGTAAAGCCATTGATGGTAGTTTTATTCAGTAAAAGTTTAGCCATGAAGTTTTACATTTAGACATGGTTATTTTGGTTTCATTTTGGCAAAGTGATTTATGTCTTGTCTACTTAGATGATCTATCTTCGAGGCATATCTTCGAGGCAAGGCAAGGCCTAATTGCAGCCATATTGACCTACGACCCGTACATGTCAAATATTTTGGATCTAACCTACCGGGAATATCATTATTTAAGAATCAGGCATTAATCTAACAAGTTTGAATTCTATTTGTCCTTTTGACTCTCCTAAAATTTTGAAGTATTTAAAGGACCATCATTTAACATGTTTCCTCATTGCAGGGCTGCGGCTGGCGAGTTCGAGCGCCCGTTATAATGTGACCGGCGCACGACGACGCGCGTCTCTCCTCAAGGTAAGCTTCCTCTCTCCTGCAGCGGACACCTCCACTCCGTACAACTTTACCACCGACTTCACTAATACGTAGCTAGTAGTAAATAATATATAGTATTGGTACTTACTATAATAAGATTTACGTGATCTATTCTATTTTCTCACATTTTGCTCATATTTTAGGCCTTTAGGTTTAATAGGTATGACAGCTATTATGAGCTCGAAGTAACCCCTGACCCTCCCTTCAAGTCGTGGGAATAGCAAGAAAGTGTCACTTCAACATATTTATTATAAATGCAATTTTGCTTTATTACAATTAATTTTAAAATTATACTTGTCGGATTATTAAACGCTATTAAAGTTGACCGTAAATCAGATTTTAGTACGACAAAATAATTATTAATTCAATTCACTTGATTCCATTTTGTAATTTATTGATATTGTGTGCATAAAGAACAGCAACGACAAAAGGGGTTTTAAATATAGCTAGCCCCACGAAAAACACTTATCAAGATGATATTATTAAAACGAGTCTTATGGCAACGCATTCGGGTAACCTTTACGGGCCCGACTGTGTCTGCATACTCATTGTGCAGGGCGCGGCATCACCGACGGCCATGAATCCGAGCGTGATATATTATTTGTTATTCACGGGCGAAATCTGTCGCCGTCGGCTTCCGTCAAAGCAGACCGTTTCCCTTCCAAATATATAAAGATTATATTCCGAACGCATCCGTCTCGGTACGCTGAATGCGATTTCGTATCGTACGAGCTCGTTAACAACGTCCATCCGACCGTTTAAGAAATTCAGTAAGTACCACTAATTCGAACGCTATGTCGCCCTATACTTCTGCGAACTAGTATAAAAAGCTGATCTGAACACTAATATAGCGGATAATGGATGTAGGAAGAAAATTAGAGCATCAGGTAGAAGCGACTTTAATAATGAAACTTGTTGTACGCCCTTTAAATCCTGGAGTCCGACAGAGAAAGTTGTAAAAGTCTTAAGCTATACAAGTGCCTCATTACAAGCTTATTTTTTACATTAAATAAGATCAGTGACACTTGCGATGTTTTCAACACTTTCAACTTGTCGTATTAATTCGAGAATTAATTAAGGATCGGTTTGTATCGGATCGGATAAATGGGGAAAAGGGTGGATTGTAGGATTTGTATGAGATATAAAAAAGTAATGTTAAATTAAGACAATGAGGTGTAGCCGACCGCACAAAATGTATATTTGTGTGTAAAATAATGAAGACTCGTGAACCGCCGTTCATAACCACTCACTAAGAGTTGAAATTAAAGGGAGATGAATGGGCCGTTTTTATAAATAAACACCAGCCGCCGGCTGCGCGACTGAGGCCGTGCCGTACTACGCAGCGAGATTAGTTGCACTTAATTGTTTTTGGACATTGATGAGCTACATTTGCCTCTTAATACGGAATGTAGAAACAAATTAACGTTTCTTTTAGGTATTTTTACGTTTAATTTAAAATACAATCTCAATTAAAGCGGTTAATTAAAAATAGCACGTAGGGATGCAGGTATACATCTAAAATGTTATATTAGTTACCGGCCGATTGCAGAGCTAATCCTGGATATCATAATTTACAGTAGGAATCTAATATAATGAACGTTTTAGTGGTAATATAAAATTTCAGTCAACAGACCTTTCACAATTATCTATATAAAATGTGCCATTTACAGAATTTGATAGCTCAGTATCGCATGGTATATTGTTCACATGACCTGTTAGCAATTAAATGAAATAGACGCATTTGTGACTATAAACATGAATAAATAGAAAAAATGACAATCTGATAACGATTATCTAAAGACTAAAAGCATAGGAAGAAAACGAGATACATGGATAAAAGTAACCTTAAGAACAGTGATTCAGTGATGTAAGCAGTTTAAACACACCTGATAACATCGACGATACCACATAATCATGCCTACCTGGCAACAGATCGAACAGCAGCAACAATAAAAAAACTACATCAATATACGGTCACGTAAAATAGATACGTTGACCTTGCAGCAATATCCGAAATGTAGCCGAGATGTAGGAATGATAGTGAAATGTCGCGGCACATGCTAACCACGCAGTCAGTAGGTCGCTCTCAACTAGCGACACACTTGCCCATGAGAGTGACAAAACTTGCAGCTGCAGACCGAACCACGATTATTACGAGCCTGACTTTATAGGCCAAACGATTGAGCGTGACCGTACACATTTAATTGCAAAAAAGGGTCGAGATGAATGGATATTGTTGCGGGGTACATTGTTGTGTGGTGAAACGCTAACAAAATACGGCTAATACTCGTTTATAAATTACGCAAATACTCATGCTAAGCTATGAGTGGTTTAGTGAAGTTTTTTTGTATTTGCAGGCGTTTTCAGTTAGATGCTCAGTATTAAATTTATAATTTTCGAACTGTAACAAGACTGGAATACTAACTGGACATATCAAAAATGTTATTGTAATTAAATTAGTTCTTCTAAGAGTATAGGTATTAAAATTATATCAACAGCTAAGGATGTACGCTATGTATGTATATATTCTAATAGCTTTTAACTAAAGATATTTCTTCGCAAGAAGGAAGCGGTAAGAAATACGAAAAACCAAGATAAGAAACCTGATAAGTTCTTAGCAACAAAATTATCTAAAAATTTGTAAACGCGAGAGAATTGGGCTAAAATAATTGTTTGAACAGGACTTTAACTGACTTTGTAGTAAGTAATTAGTGCAGTAACACTAGGTATCTGATATCTTAAAATAACTAAAGTAGAGATGAGACCACTGATATAGGCCAAATATTAATTCGCCATTACAAACTAGTACATTCATTGGTTTTGGATTTTAATAGGTATATTCATATGACCTGACTCAATGTGCATGTTAACAATTTAACCAATTCTTTACGCGTGTTATGTTAACGCTACATTAAAAAGATTAATATCAAGTAAAGTTACATTGACATTGAAAACAATATATTTGAAAGTGTTTACTCTGACCTCTGTATTAATATCGAAAATGTGAAACAACTAACTACAACATACATATTTCGATAAGTAACTACTGTCATCAATTAAGTTTACGAATACTCCCAAGACCTAAGATTCCTTCCCACAGTCCAAGCGTTACCAAAACTAAATATTTCTGTCATTGTTCACAGTTGACATGGTCATTAAGAGCCGTAGGAACTCATGCTCATTAGTATTAGTTAGCTACTTAGTCGTGACTGGTAACAGTTTAACTCGAACGACTATAACGGTTAGTTCGTGGTGACAAAACGCTTCCCCGCGTGAACAAAAGATATAGTTATTATAAGGAATAATGACAACCTAGAGATAACATAACATAATCTGAAAAACAAAATAATTATACAATAATGGACAAGATATACAGATAAACTGAAATATAGTTTACCACTTTTGGTCGTATAGTCTAAGTCTGGCAATTGGGCAGCAATCGAGTCTCGACAATTCATTGACCGATGTTCCGTGAAGCTACTTCGGTGGTATTTTGCCACAAACAAAAACCATTCGACGTCTTTAACATCCGGAAGCCTTTGAATTTACCTTAAACAAACGACTGTCGATTCGGGCAAGAACATTCATTGAAACAATGATGTCCCACGTAACGATTTAATTAAAGAGAATCATTTTTGCCAAACAAATAATATCCTATCTAATATTATAAATGCGTAAGTAACTCTTTAAAGTCTTTCATTCTATCGCGCTTTAGCGCCAAAACCACTGAGTCAATTTATATTAAATTTAATACACATGTAATCTGGCTTCAGAAAGGACATAGGCTACTTTTTACCTGGTTGCGGTAAGTGGTTCCCCCGGTGCGGGTGAAATCGCGAGGAACAGATAGTAGAAAATAATCATCGGGTTCACACTTAAAGTTTAACCTAGTAAGTAGTATCGATGCATTGAGTACAACACTACTTAGCCTGGGGCCTCAACAGCAAGAAACCTCCTCTGTAGTAATTAACATCAAAGCCTGTTTTTAGTTCGGCACGATTATGTGGCATAGGAACATTTTATAACCAGCTCATAATTACTGCCATTCAATCTGATGGATCATTAACTAACTAATTTCCAATAAATATAATCACATCTCTGAATAGGCTCTGTTTCAATGAAACTAGGTTCATTTAACATGGTTCATATGTATCATTATAACATCGTTTGTTCCGTATTATATTCGCTTTAAATGTCAGATATCATTATCAATATATCCTGTTCGCGAAGAATATCAATCAGTTACCTAATATGCCTATTTGGCCGACATCGTGTCTGACCAGTTAGCGGGGACACTTTCTCGACGGCGCGATAGCCATTACCAAACAATAGACATAAATGGATAATATGAAATAACACGTAGTCAGTTCATCACGAATACGAGCTGTGGGCCTTGTCTAGTCACAATTGTGCAGTTATGGCTAGAATAGTAATCATGACTAAAGTTTATTAAAAGCTTGGTTTAGATTCCAGGAACTGAATAATCGAATCTACCAATACTTACTTTAAAAATATACTAAATGCATTAGTCGAATACTCAGTCCAAATCGATTGAAATTAAATGAGCTCTAAAATTCATGCACACATGATCATGGAAATAATAAGAATATTATATTTCCGTCATCTACATATCACACCTATTTCTTATTTTAGTAACCAAAGACCTGTCAAAACCGCAGGTGTAGATAACACACCTGTTTCTTTTAAAGCCGAATAGGTAACAATGTTTTATTATTTAAGGGGGAATTATCACAATTTCAAATCTTCACTTTTTTCGTTAGTCAGCTTTACGAATGCGTTTCAAAGAAACACCTGCCGTTTATTTGGAGGGTGGTGTATCAACCGTGACAGAGACCCACTTCCTCTTCCAAATCCTAAAACCTTTTGCTGCTGTTTTTAATACGGACAAAAACTGTTCATGGTTAACTCAAAATATGGGCGCTATTTTGAGTTATTATCACGATAAAAAATGAATTCATCCATACACGCACAAATGTTTGTCAGACAGAAACACTTGACTCGAGTTCTGACTGGAAAGCTATTTGTGTGCAACCCTGCGCCGACGCACCTCTGTTCCGCAACTACCTTGTCTCGCTCTCGCATGCATGTCAAGGTAGGGTTCAACATTCGAGGATTTGGTCCGAGCAGATAATAATACATCCAAACGGAATACCCAACGTGTATCTGTTTTATGTAAACAAACTGTTCTCATTAAGTCAGACGCAGTCAGAGACGCACATTACTTCATTATCACGCACTGGCATACACACTGCATTCTTTAGCCGAGCTGAAGAATTGTCGGAAGAAAATCCCAAGTAGCTTTCAACGAGTTTAATCCCGCTTTCTAATCCTTTTCACACTAGAGAATGCAGTATAAAGTATGCTTCAATCAAGCACCATTGAAACACGGTCAATTCCCGCGAGAAGCTTCCGCGTGCGCGTGCGGCGCCTGATGCGAGATCATTGCCAGATGCCGCCAATAGATCGCGACGGGGTCAACAGCCATTGCCCTTGTTTTGCGCACTAAATTATTTACTCGAGTGTACAGCAGATCCACCATAAACGCGTTTCACTCAACAGGGGTCAAGGGAACTAACACTGTGTGCAACATTGTCGTTGACAGATAGAAGAAACAATAGGTTTTATTTACATGCGTATACAAATATTATGTAATGAAACATGTGTAACATACGTAAAAGGTGAAGGTTAATTTTCCAGCGTCTAAAAGACAACCTTAGATCGACAGTACATTAAAATGGATAAATAATTGCTAGTATGTTATTTTATGTTGAAATGAGCTTTGAATTTATCTTCCAAACATGACTTCCTTAGCCGCACGTGTTTTTCTTTCAAAACAAACGAGTAATTAAACTGCGCATAATATAATGCAAACAAGTTACAGCATCAAAGAACGCGTCCGTTGACTCTGGAGCGACAGCACAAAGCTGCAATGCTAAGCTTAAATGCCCGTAGCTAAACGTAGCTTTTCAATTATATAACTATGTAGATGCTTCGATAATTTGTGTGAACTTTTTACTAGATACTAATCTTCTTCTTATCGAGAGAGCTGCAGGTTTTAATCACCTAACAAGCCAGTGTCAGAGTTTTGCCAAATCCGCCTGACGGCCTCTTTCGCGAAATAATAACAACGACGGCTATCTGCTAAGAAGTGAGCATGTCCGCTATACTTGTCCTACCAGGCACGAGGGTGTGAAACTATCAACTTCAAGACGCCAAGCAGCTTAAAAGGGATTTCACCCCGATTAGAGCCCGGGACGGGGCACGATAGTCGCCCTACCACCGCGCGACCTGCTACTTGTACATGAACTAAGGAGACATTACGAGTTCCCATCCCACAAACACAATGAGACTTATCAAGCGCTCTATATTGAACACAATAGCCAATTAACAAATCAATTTTCACAATGAGATGATTAGTTACGCTACTTCTAAATTATCTACTGAGATACTTTTAAAAATATATATCATTTTTTACCGCACCGCGTTGTAGTCTATGGCATCGATTATTTTATTATATACTAATTCTAATACTAAATCTTTTATTACATTATAATAATATTCTTAAGTGCTTTTAGTACTGAGTCCCACTTGTTTTAACGGACATATTTTATCTTAAAAGTAAACGTCTTGTAGTGTTTCGTGTAAAAATATATTGACGCATCTGGACGCCTGTGAGGCAGTCGTGAACGTGGAGCATCATCAAATGTGTTTGTAAATAAATTATCTTGTTTATAATACCTGTCATTCTTATGAACATTAGACACTCGATCAACTCATTTGTTTTGATATATTAACTTCGAGTTACTCAGCACAGTTGATTTATCTTCTATGTGGGATATAGTTTTTGTAAACATAAATAAATGTAATATGTTTTAGAGTGCATCATTAGAAAAACCTCACCTATCTATACTACCAAAATATAAAGTAAACAAGTACCTATCTATAAACACATTAAGCTAATAGGAAAAGTTGTAGGTAATCTAAACAACTCTAAAGAACATTAATAAATGACATATGAGTAGGATGTTTAAACACTAAAGTACAGATTTATTTGCTTAGAAATGTTGACTCAATTTGTTTGTGCAAAATACAAATGTACCAGCTACCCACCAATTTTTACATAGCTTTCAACCGTGCCACGAAACATGTAATTTCTGTCACTTTCTCATTACCATAGACAGAATTCCCACGTTTGCAAGGCGACATAGTAGTATACATAGTATTTGATCAATGTCATCGACGTACCTTACTCCTTTTATATGAATCTGTAAATACTTTGTATTGTACGTAGGTACCTACTTAATATACCTATAGACAGTATGTATTACTTATAAATTAAATAAATATCACCTTTGTACCATCATACGCAACGCAGCGGATGATCATGACCTTCCTATCGTTATCAGACTCTCTTGTAAACAAATCCCACCACTAACTAAATCAAATCACGATAATCGGATGATGTCATTAGAATTTCTTAATATTGAACGCCTACCTCTGAGGAAAGAGGATTGGCCTACTTGATGCCGGACATTAGGCAGTGCATCGCAATCAATAAGTAATATTTATTTATTATTAACTCCAACTCAATTTAGTGCTGCGCCTAGTAACAATAGAACGTGAAATGACCACAACTCATTAATATACAATTATTCACAACTTATCGGATTGGAATAATCATCAACAATGAAATAACTACATTATATGCATTTAAATTCTACTTATAAATTGACCTAGGTACATACCAATAGATAATACGAATCAAAAGTGAAGGTAACATAAGTGCTCACATATAATAGTCTATGATTAACATGCTTTCACTTTCCTAATGATAAAGGGCTTCAAGGTCGTCATCGTCAGGTGGTACTCTGAATTCGGACCACATACAAATAAGTTCGAATCAGACACTAATTAAGGTTGATGGATTACTGTTGATTATTGACGTCAAAATTTCTCGTTGAATTTCTATCGTAAGGAATCATGATTTCTCAAAAGCCTACAAGACTCCTGCAAATACAACTACAACCAGTTACAATTTTATGATACTTTATCGTAATAAAACTAGAACAGCAATACATTTTATATGCGGACAATAGTACCTATCTACAATATATAGGTACTCGTATACCTAGGTTATGTAAAGATTAAGTATCAATTAAATGATCAAATAAAATGTTAAACTTTACACATTATCATCGTTCATCATAATTAACAATAGTAATGAACTTTGAAATACCTATTTATTTCCCTAGAACTGATGATCCAGATGGAAGCAGAAACGTAGTATGCCCAAGTACCCAATGAACACTAGCTATTGAACTAATAGATGAGGTCGTACCTTGATCCACTTGACATCACATCGAATCTGGTTCCATGAGCAATCTCATAGATCCCTCGGTAGAGAAATCGTTACCTGCATTTGTTGACCGTGAGCAGCTGTTCCAATTCATGTTTCGTACTTACTCAGTAAAGAAATTTAAAGCACGTTGGTTGCCAATTATTGTTGAATGTGATCCACATAGTGTTAAAATGTAACGCTTGATTTGATTAAGGAAACTGTAATTAATCTTCGTGTAATGAATAATGAAACGCTAGAGCATTTCCTACTTACTTTAAGAATAATTAGTTATTAGTGCGGCACTGGTGCGAGAGGCCTAACTTTACCGTCACCAACCCGCTCGAACGGCATGGTTACCGCCGACATTAGCTACCTTTTTTGTGGTAGATATGTCAATGGACTACCGTAGGATGAGCAGTGTAGTCAGGCGAAACTAAACAAAATTCTACTTTACAATAATGCGAATGTTCCCGCGGTTATTTTATGTACGTGTGGCCCTATCTTGTTGGTCACAAAATAGTAAGCAGATTTTATCTATTTTGCAGGTGTTTGCGATGTGGTACACGTGGACGACGTTACTGCTGGTGTCGTGCGCACTAGTGAAGGCGGAGACCGGGGTGGAGGGTCCTGCGCCGGCGCCCGTGGCGACCACACGCGCGCCCCCACACACCCTCGACCGACAGGCCGCTGAGCTTGCATGGAAGTCCTGGCTACAGAGCCCCGAAAGCGGCAACCAGAATGCACCACCACGTAGAATCACCACCAAGTCCCTGTTCATAACACCACTTAATTGTCCTGAAGGACAAAGACTCGATCGGAATGGTTGCGTTCAGGTAGGTCCATAACAATTAAATACTTACTTTAATCCTTACACAGCTATCCTTATGGGTGTTTATATTACAATTATAGACAAATTTGAAAAAAAAAAATTGTAGTAACGTGGCAGCTGTAATCTTTCAATATTTTTATCATTGTAGGGCTAGCTAAAATGTATAAATTATTTTAACTGTATTTCGTTTCACTCCAGGTGGTAACAGTAAACAAAGACGAACACGAACGAATTCTGCTGGAGCACCTGAACGCTTGGTTCGTGACTTCAGCTCCTAGCGGCGACGTATTGTACGACTACGGCGATGCTGAACCAGGACCGCTGCAACTTTCTATACCGATAGGGTTTGATCCCCAAGCAGCGCCACTTCAAGGTCAAGAGCCATCTTCACAGGTAAGCAATTGAGTAAATTCTGACTTAATTAGTATACGATATGATATCAAAACTAAATTTTCTTTAATTTTCGTAATAGGTATACATTACTAAAATTACTTATTTTCATTCTAGGCTCAAGAGCTGCAACCAAATTACGTGAAAGTTGACAAAAAAGATACCAATAAACCGGATGGTGACGCAAGTATAGAAGCTGAACTAGAATTATTAAAGCTTCAAAATACACTGAATCCAAACAATACTGCTGTAGTTGATAGTTCGTATATGGTGAACCAGAATACTCTGACTAATGCACACAATTATCCCGACAAACCTAAACGCGATAGTCCCATCGCAAATGTAACTGAAATAGAATCGACAAATAATATCACCGACGAAGGACAAAAAGAATTAGTTTTTGGACACGTTAATGTTGACCCCGTTCTTTACAATTTAGAAAATCAAACTCAATCGGATAACGAAAATACAGAATCCAGCATCTTAACAGAGCTTGAAAACAATGCAACCTCTGTTAATGAAGCACAAAATAATAATTCGTCTTTAGTATCTAGTTCGGAAGGTGAAAATACTTCTAATTCAACTACAGAAATGTTGAAAAAAGATGGAGATCAAAGTAAGCTTAATCCAGAAACCGATTACTCCGACATCGGGGAAGCTATTAAATTAATAAGCCGATATGCCGACGTTACTACAGATGATAATTTTACCAAAGAACAAAACAATAACGGTATGAAAGAGGACAGCTTTTTGGGTACCCGGACTAAACTTCAGTACCGTCGCAATAAACCGAAAGACCAAGAAATAACTTCGATGCCAGGCCATTCATCTCTTGGATTGGCATACAGTGATAAAACCGCTCCTCATAATCCGTATCCGAAGTACGAGGTTTACTACAGATATCCCTGGCAAAGTCAACACTCGCAGACGCCTCCCCCTGACTACCCGTTCCGGCATTTACAGGACTATTGGCCTGGTCGCAACCAAGTAGGAGGTGTGTATAACACACACGAGAATCCTCGGCGACACCATCATTCTTATCCCCATAACTTTCGGCTACATAACTACCCTCATGCAGGATACGCAGGCGTACCTCCTGCATACTCGGAACAGCTAAAGGGCTACATTCACCGTGTGGTACAACACCACGCTGACCCGATGCGAGCTCACGGTAATAACCAGGACCTTTACAGCCTCCTCGGCTTGAGACATTGGTTCAGCAGTGAAGGGACTTCAAAAAGATAGCTTACTTTCTGCTATATTAGACAATTCGATGTTACCCGACGACGTATAATGGAAGCTATGGGAAAAATGAACATGCACTATAATTGTAGAATTAACATCAAATACATCTTCATTAAGTAACTGCCTAACTTTAAACTTAATCAAATATTTAGTACGTAACGAGGGCAGTAACAATTGTAGGTAATGTATAACATTGTGTCTTATTCCGTTTCAAGTAATTTTTGTCCATAGCTTTCAATATATTAGCCTATTTATTTCAAAGCCAAATATTACAGTCATAATTAAGTTATTATTTTTTTGTTAGGAATTTTTAGTTCTGTAAATATCTTCTAATTTAAGTGTTTTATTTTGCTACTGATAAATTGTTCACATAGTATTATCGTTGTTTTATATTATGTTAATGTAAATCGTTCTATTGATAATAATTTTCGATTTATATTTATTTGATGTATATTTTTATATAATTTTTTCGTTGTGAATGTATTTGTCTTTAGGCGTTTGATGTTTTGTAATAAGTATCGCAAACTATAATTGTTAATTTAAGAAATCGCAACAATGAGGCACGGGCTTGCCAAATGTTTTGAAGAAACTTAAGTATTCTTTGCAGTTGATCCTGTAACCTTATTCAATGTTATGTGTTTACGATGTGTGTAGATATAGCTAGTAGGTATTTGTTCGTATTATTAGTTCCAAACAATCTTAATGCAAAATCGGACACTTGAAACCCACCAAAAACATGTACTTCCGCAAAATGTATTAGTATATTATGTTTAAATATCTATATTTGGTCGCGTGTATACTTGCCACTTTAGGAATATGTATAATCAATTAATATGTATAAGTTTTCATATCTCGAATCTGCAGGATAACAGATTAAACAAACTACGACATATCTACGTATTGCTAAGTGAAAGCCATGATTCGAGAGTACTCGCATTTCGAAATACATTCACATTCTGTGCTTTCAAAAAGGCGTTAAACCTGCATTACCGAACTATTACGTTATTACATATTAACGATCCCACCAAAGCTTAGTTTAAGTATTTAGTTTTTGTCACATAATAATTTACTATATATTTGAAACTTTATAGAAAGTAGACGAATTAATGTATTTTTCTTATCCAATAACAATAATAGGAGAACTTTATTTAGAAATTGTATGTGTTGGGCTCAAGGTGGTGGTTATGGCGGCCATAGTCGAAACCACAACGCAATATGTTTCACAAGTCTAGGAATATTATTTGATCCGACTTGCAAGTCGAGTGTTTAGTATTATATCTTGCTTTTTTCTAAATCTCTTTATACATTTAAAGAAAATAACAAAAATGGGCCTTGAATGTTCGATCACACTTCATTTCTGCTACAATTGAGTACCCTCGCGGACTGCTTTAAATTAATTTTCGACCTAAACTACATCAATGTTGGTACTTAATATTAAGGTCCAGTTACAGTATTTCCGCCATGTATGGACGCATACTTGCTCCTAAATCAAGGTTTTTTTTTGTAAATTCTGTCTCCGCCATAGAATATCGAAATATTTAAGAAAAAGCAGTATAGGAATGGTAATTTCACTAAAGGAGATCTTATACTTTGAGCCTAACATTTTTATATCTGAATACTTGCCAGCAAGTCAGAGGTTTTTCACACTTGACTGCTATTTGCTTTAAATCTACAATGTTAAATCAAGTTTTTTTTTTTTCAAAATAGTAACTTGAATAGTTTATCAGATGTGTACTCAAAAACAACGATTATTTAAGTGATTGTAATTAATCGTTAATATGATAAACTTTCAACTATAATACTTAACACACATTTTATGATCAAAAAACCAGTGTTGGAATAAAAAGATGGTTAGATGTACTTTTAACACAGAAACTAACCATAAGAATGTATATTGTATAAAGTACAAAAACGGCCTGAAAATTATATTTAAATTTTATCTATTTCAAATAAAGAGGATGTAAACCTCAATTAAAATATTCATACTTAAATTTATAATACAGATTTATTTTAAATGCCAGTTTTTGTACTATGCAAAATGCTTATAAAATGTGTAACTTCTAACATCAATCTAAAATTAAAAATATTTCAAGAGGACTACTTATGTACAAATAATATAAGATTTTAGTCAATAGAATATATATCATCAAAATGTATTAATACAATGTATTTAAAATTAAAGAAATTTGCTTATTCACTGGATGATATTTGATGAAATATAAAACTTTAAATTTATCAATGCCAGTATTTTATTGTAAATAGTAAATGTGTTACATTAAAAAGGAAATCAAATTGATAAATGCATTTTTATTTCAATTTATCAATAACAAAACCAAATATAACTGTAAGATGTTTTATTGAAAAAAAATATTCAATTTTATCAATAACATTGATAATAGTTCCTACTAGTAGGTGCCGAATGATATATTAACTTGTTCAGTAATATGAGATTCCCTGTACTTGCACACACTTCAATAAACATGAAGTAAGTAGGTAACTTTCAACTGACTATTGTACATAAAATTGATAACAAAATTGATGATCAAATAATAGAAACAACTTACATGCAAGTCATTTGTACAAAATATCACAATAATAATTCCTATTATACTACACAACATTTGGAACTCCTTGGCGCTGAAGTATGTGCAAAAACAGAATATGACACATGTTGTTCATGAATCATTATGTAAAATTACATTTCTGAATTACTTTGTTCTGAATGAGAATCTATTACTAGCCCTGACATCTTTATCTTAAATTACTGAAGAAACACAACATTGGCAATCTTTACACATTTTGGATACTGACTGAAGTTAACACTTAATGAACAAGTAAGTACTAGCGGACACAAAAATACCAATCCAAATTTTTAAGTTTTCACATGGTGATTTCATCTAAACTCATAAATTTGGATGCTGTGTTCCGGTACATGACTTAAAGTCAAAGATTGATACCTGAAATACAACACAAAATTCACTAGTTATTATTTTATCAAAATCACCAAAATGTACAAAGTAGAATTATGTACAACTTGAACTATTCTAATCTTACAGCTTATAACTAAGCAATAAGCCTAACTGAAGCTGTATGAATATTTACTACACAGGAGGCTTCCTTTACTTTATAATGGGTGCTTGTTCTTTTGAATGCAGAAAATAGTATGTATTGCTAATCTCTTGGACCTAACATGGCCTGCAACCCAATCTATGAGGTAAATAAAACAACTGCCAATCTACAAGTAACTTGTTTTAAACTTAGTTTCCAAATATAACTATTTTTGATGTTTAAAACCTGTCAGGATCTATGCAGCTTTATAAATACATTATTAGATAATAACATTAGCACCCAAAAGACAACAACTTAACGTGAGGGAATGATGCCTCTGATAAATTACAGAGTTCTTTGACTCCAAAAGATACTTGTTTAGTCATTTGTACAGGCTGGAGTACCAATAAAATGCCCAATACATTGAAATATGAAATAAACTTAGTATAATTTAGTCAGACATTTTAAAGTTGATAATATCAATCTATCAAATACAATAATAAAACAAAGAAACACTCACCATTCAGAACTCCGGTGATAATAATAGCCTTCTATTGTGGCTGCAGACTTATGGAAGCATATATAGTAAAAACCAGCAAAAGAAGCACCATTTATGTCCTTTATTGTATGATCTGGCACTAAGAAGTGTTCTTTCCACCTCATAAACACATAGTCAGCCTTTTCAAGAGAGTCATAGTCAAAGGAATCTGAGTTGAATGTTTTTAAGTAAGGTACAAACAAATCAAATTTGCTCTGAAAAGAATTATAAGAATTTAAGTACACAGTATGATAGTTTTGTTATGAGATATTACCATAATGAATTCACTTACCCAGTGTTTCCTATCAACATCTTCATCGGCATCCCACTTTCTTGTAAGAAAGGGGTATTTGGCAGAAATGATTTCTCCATCGAAAAAAGTTGTTAATGTTGGAAACTCCTCTGTTAAACCTTTTATTTTTAAATACCCACATAGGTATGAATTTTCTTCGTCTACATGCTGTAATTATAAAGAGTCAATAAGCTTGTAATCATACTCGTTTCATTATACAACTATCTCACGTAACTTCTTCGTAAAACAACTCTATAAAGGCCTAGCTTTGTGTCGGTCTATATACCAACTATAAGACAAATGTATTTATAGACTGAAATTTCATACGTACACTTATAAATTGTGCCTCAATTTCTAATTTTACAAAAATTGCGTACTTTGTTTTTGTTACTAACCTGTAAAACCACTTCGACCTCATATGAGTTGCCTTTGCTTTTTTGGTGCCCTTGGAATTTTGAACCGTTATAAAGCAGAGACTTTGTTACTCCAGGCTGTTTGGAATTTGCTGGAGGTGGTGGAGTTATATCAACTTTAACGGGCATTATTTTTCCATTAAAACGGATGACCAAGCTTTCGTAAGTATGACAGATGATGGTTCTTTCTTTAGCAACTGGGCAACTGGCGCCCTTTGACACTTGGTCGTTTTTCCAGCAAATTCGATGAATTAAAACTTATATGAGAGCCTCTAATATTTTCACATATAAAATACTTTCCTAAATCAAATGGTTTGTGGTGTTTGGAAATTGTTTTTTTATGATATTATATATTTTTAAAGGGAAGTGAAAGCTTGGTTTTTAGAACTATCAAACAGATTAAAAATATCCATTTGGCAAAGCGTGACGTTGACAGTGCATTTTGACTTTTTACTTTTTTTAATGCTTATTGCCAAGAATTTTATAGTGGTGGTTCCTGCTAGCTTCCGAACTCTGAACAACAAAAAGATTTTGATATGTATATTTTTTTAGTTATTTAACTCTTACTAATTCAAACCGATATTTATTTTATGGAAGGAATAAAAGTGTGACACTAGCTCCGGTTGCACAAAAATCGGGAGTTGTCTCTTGATGATTTCCAACTGAAATACAAGGGTGTCCATAGTTTCTACCAGATCGAAGATATTTAGGCAGGCAAAATCTTGTCCAATGTGTGTGATCATAACTAATAAGATTAACTAAGAAATTCAAAAATAAGCAAATAAAAACTTTCTGCGTAAATGTACAAACACATGTTTTTTCTGCATTGAAGTTTTGAAAAATTAATGAAATTCGTTAATCACGACATCGAATATAATCGGGTTAGTTTAAATTTAATTTACTTATTAAGTGTGGACCTGTGATTACACTATTTAATTGGAACAAGGAGGTCAGGAACGAAATAAACTTCATACTAAATTACTAAATGCCAAAAGCAACGTTAGTCTATGGTATTTTTTTATTATTAATCATCACTTGTCTATGGAATAATGGTAGGATTTCATCGTTTCGTTGGTTTCGTTGACCGATTCACTTGTATAGATTGTTTTGTTTTGTGATTAATATAATAAAAACGATCAAGTCTTTAAGTTATATCATGATTTCGTTTAAAATATCGAGCGTCGTTCCTGCTGAGAAACGTTATAGTTCGATCTGCGTTTTGTGATACTCAAGCAATAGTAGTGTTATTTTCCCACATAATTATGGTTAACTGACGTTAGACTGTGCATCCTCAATTATGGCAGAGCCAGGTTATTACCACAGTGATTACGTTCGACACCCAGTTCTCCACGAGCTCGGTTTGAAGTATGGAATTAAAACTGAGTGTATTCCAGAAATAGCATTACCGTCTAAGTTGGAGGAGCTCAAGGATGTCATACGTAGAGAAATACGTAAAGAACTTAAGATAAAAGAAGGAGCCGAGAAATTACGAGAGGTGGCCACTGACAGGAGATCACTGTCCGATGTTGCTAATCTTGTAAAAAAAGCGAACATCAAGCTCAATGAACTTAAATCAGATCTCCAAGAACTGGAGTCCCAACTTCTTTTGTCTCGTGGCCAGTCAACTCCCACTTCACCAGAAGATCTGTCCTATGATGAAGAGATTATTCTTGCATCTGAAGCAGCCCAGCAGCAAAGGCAGCTTGGTGAAGCTACAACAGACCGAAAACTAGCATCACTTGAAAAGCAGTTGAATATTGAACTTAAAGTCAAGCAGGGGGCTGAAAATATGATACAAAGTATCAGTAGCAGCAATCAATCAAGAGACAAAAAGTTGCTGGCTGAAGCTCATCAAATGCTAGCTGATTCTAAAGACAAAATTGAATATTTAAAATTACGTATTTCTAAGCTGACTAAACAACAAAAGGGTGATAATGCAGGAGCTAATGGCGATGGCAAAAGTTCTGATAGTGGAGTAGCTGCACTATTGGATGAAAGAATTGCTGAGTTGAGGAACCGCCTCAGAATTGAGGCAGCCGTAGTGGAAGGCTCGAAGAATGCCATTAGACTTTTACAAAGTGACAAGAAAGTAACTGACAAAAAAGCTTTACAAGAAGCTCAAACTAACCTTTTAGAATCATCCCAGAAATTAGATTTGCTGCGCAGATCTTTAGATATGCGTAGACAGGAGCTTCCTTCTGAGAGTCCTGCATTTATAGAATTAGGACATGAATTGCGTAGTACTGGCTCCAGCCCTGGATACGTAAGCTTATCTGGTGGTAGTGGGTCAAGGGCCCAGTTTCTATCTCCAGCTCCATTGATCAGTCCTTGTGTTCAAGTGACTGGTACACTAGAAGTAAGATTGATGGGCTGCCAAGACCTTCTAGAAGATGTTCCTGGAAGAAGTCGTCGTGATCCTACTGCAAGTCCTTCGGACTTAAAGTCATTTGTTAAGGGAGTTACAATACGTAATTCTATGAAGTACACTTACAGCATTAAGGAAGACACAAGCAATGAAATCATGGCAGTTTTAAAACTAGACAACCATAATGTTGCCCAGACCAGTTGGAGACCATGTTCACAACAAGCATGGGATCAAAGGTAAGTTGGTGAAGACAATTTTTTATTTAACTGTAACAAAATTCTAACAACCAGGTGCATTCAATAGGTCAATGATAGTACTCAATTTAAAATAGTAGTAAGCACTTATAAGATAAATTCAGACATTATATAACAAAATAAAATATTAATTGTATTTATCTTTGTATCTTGATTTCCTTGAATTATAATCTTTATAATCATGCTATTACTCATATCTTATCTACATGCCATACACATATTTGTAGTGTGACTAAAAGTTCTACTTTACGGTAATATTGCTGTACTCTTCTTTCAGTATACCAAAGATACTATGTAAACAATCTATCTTTTTTAAACTAGGTTTTTAAATCACATTAATTTTAAACATATTGTAAAAGCTGAACCATCCTTCATACACACTACACACACAAATACTCAAATCCTTCTTTTCTTGGTTTCTGGTGGATGGGCTATTTCTAACATAAAAAATACTAGAATTTTGTTGATTTTTGACTGGGTTAAAAAAAACTGATTTTAATTATGTAGTCTGGCTTGTAGATTAATCAATAAATATAGGACTTAGGCTTGAAAACAAATGGTAGACTAGAGGAGTATGATGGCATTGTTTTGTATGTAACAATGATGTTAGAATATGAATGTTAAAAGCATTATTACTCATTGTACTTGATACTTAGAATAAAAAAAGTATTATTTTTGGCTGATTCAAAGGTCAACCCAATTATTTAAACTTTTTGAGAAATTTTACTACTAGATTTCACCAAACCAAATTATTCTTATTTTTATTTTCTAAATTTCAGATTCACCATCAAGCTAGACAAATCAAGAGAACTGGAAATTGGTATTCATTGGAAAGATTGGCGTGGATTGTGTGCTGTAAAATTTCTAAGATTAGAAGAATTCATTGATGATATACGACACGGTATGGCACTGGAACTAGAACCACAAGGACTACTATTTGCTGAGATTAAATTCCTAAATCCCATAATTTCAAGAAAACCCAAGCTACAGCGTCAAAGGAAAATTATAAAACAACAAGGCAAGAATATACCCAGGCCGTCTTATGGAGAAATGCACATTCCAGCTGTTGTGCTTGGCAGACTCCTTAAGCGTTCTTCTCCCTCCATCCAAAACATTCAAACTGCTCATATGAATCAGTCCCAGCAACATAGCTTTGAATCAGCCTCTATTGACAACAGAGAAATTGAAAATCCTAATATTACTTTGGGTGGAATGGCTGGTATAAGACCTTTAGGTTTACCCTCCACACCTGCTACACCTCAATTGCCAATCACACCCCCACCTCAGCCAACATTGCCTCTTCAGCCACCTCCTAATGTTTCTACTTTAAGAATGGAGAAAGAACTTCAGGAAGCCTTTGCATTCTTAGAAGACTCTTATACCAGGGATAACTACGTCACAAAAGAACCACAAACCCCATCATGTGATACCCCATTGGTGGAATATCCACCTTCACCATCTCCTAAATTGGTTCTTGAATTCCCAAGTAATGAAGACCAAATAGTTGAGATTACTAGCAACATGAGAATATCCTCTTCTCGTTCATCATCAGTAATAGATACTTTAGGCAAGGAACAGGACACTAGACGACAGTCTGGCGAAATGTCCATGGAAAGTTTCAGATTGTTAAGTGTTCTTGGTAGGGGACATTTTGGCAAAGTAATTCTTGCTCAATACAGACCCACTAATGAATATTTCGCAATAAAAGCTTTAAAGAAAGGCGATATAATAGCAAGGGATGAAGTGGACTCTTTGCTGTCTGAAAAAAGAATATTTGAGGTAGCTAATGCCATCAGACATCCATTCCTGGTAAACCTGTTTGCATGTTTCCAAACTGAACAACATGTTTGTTTTGTGATGGAATATGCAGCTGGAGGTGATCTGATGATGCACATACATGCCGATGTGTTCACTGAACCTAGGGCAGTTTTTTATGCAGCTTGTGTAGTATTAGGCCTACAGTATTTACATGAAAATAACATAATATATAGAGATTTAAAGTTGGATAACTTACTTCTAGACACTGAGGGGTATGTCAAGATAGCTGATTTTGGTCTCTGCAAAGAAGGCATGGGCTGGGGAGACCGTACTGGTACTTTTTGCGGCACTCCTGAATTTCTCGCTCCTGAAGTATTAACAGAAACTTCTTATACTCGGGCTGTTGATTGGTGGGGTCTTGGAGTTTTAATATTTGAAATGTTAGTTGGTGAATCGCCTTTTCCGGGAGAGGATGAGGGAGAAGTTTTTGATTCTATAGTCAATGATGAAGTACGTTACCCTAGAACTTTATCATTAGAAGCCATCGCACTAATGCGTCGACTGTTGCGAAAAAATCCTGAGAGACGCTTAGGCTCTTCCGAGAGGGATGCAGAAGATGTCAAGAAACAGGCATTCTTCCGTAATGTCAACTGGGAACAACTACTTCTACGTAAAGTGAAACCACCATTTGTGCCAACAATAAATAATTTAGAAGATGTCAGCAACTTTGATAGTGAATTCACATCTGAGGCAGCTGTGCTGACACCACCCAAAGAACCACGGCCGCTCTCTGCCACAGATCACAAGTTGTTCCATGACTTTACCTACATGGCAGATTGGTGCTAGTTTAAAATTGTTTCAACCAATTTGAATTTAGATGGTAATTTCATGATATTTAATAGAAAACTAGTAAAAACCCCCATTGCCTTACAAAATGCGTGTGAAGATTTCTGTATTTTGATAATAACACTGTTATCTATACAAAAGAGTATCTGATAATGGATTCTCTTGTTAACTTGTATTTAATGCAGTTAAATGCAATATTTTATAATAAGCTGTATAATTTAATGTTCTTAAATAGTGCTAATGTTTATTTTTTTAAAACAATGTGTTATAGATTTATATATTGTGTAGTTATGAAATTAACTTAGATACTAATAATAACTTGTAAGTGAAGGCGTGTCAAATCATATTACGTTTTCAGTCAATTGTATTCAGTAAAATAAAGGTATCACCAACATACATTTTTATTTATCTACAACATTTTGAGTATTTATGAAAAATAAAACAACTGCTTTGGAATTGTAAGTTTCTAATATTACATTTGGTAAATGAGCATAATATCTGGAATTGATTACTGATCCAAAGGACAACAACATTTCATATTTACAAAATGTGGTTTTGATAAGTCTGATAGACTAGAAATCTAACCCTCAAAAACTCATTGTTATGCATTATAATAATCAGTTTTCACAATCATAAAAAACAATTAGCATTCACTATTTATCACTTCAGGATCAACTAATAAAAAAATACTTTATTGAATCTGATACATTTGAATGCACCAAACTGCATCAAAAAGAAAATTTGTTACAAACTGCGTAAGAAGTCTAAAATGAGAAGATAAATCTGTAGGTAATTCTAATGACCATTACATAATTTATTATTGTGTTAATAATCAACTTCATTGTTTTTGGTGCACTCAGCTGTAAGTTAACAACCTTTAATCTATTTAAATTTTCACACTTCATATCAAATTGAGTATTTGTCTAATATTAATAATTCACTGAAGTAGAAGACCAAAGATACAGTTACCACTCAATTGACTAATACAAATGTTATTGTAGGACTCATGACAATTTTTTTACATTAAAAAGAAGTAATACAGACTGTTTACACTCTAAAAATATGTACACGTTCCTCACACAGAGCTGACAGTCTCAAAAAATATTTAAATCATTACATGGTGAACTCACATGCGTGAGCCTTTTTGTTGAAGCACCTTGGCACGGTCTGTAGGTTCTATGTCATTGCTGTTGAGGGAACTGCCACATTCTCGGCTAACAACACAAAGAAACTCTGCATGTTCATCATTCCCATAATTATATTGAGAGCCAATATTTATCAGCTGTTCAAATTTCCACCCATCTGACATAGTAGACACCATTTGCGTCAACTCTTCTTCATGAAACTGCAGCACTCTGTACACATGCTTCTTAGAATCTTTAAGGGGCCTCCTTTCTCTTAAACATATTCTTTCCTTAACTAATCTTATAAGTTCAGTAATATTATAAAACTCTGCTTCTTCCAACACACCCTCTTCGGCGATGTCATTGTTAATAACCAGTTTACCGTGACGAAGATAATTGAGAACTGGTGAAAAATACGTGGGATCTCTGTCTATTAAATAAGCGCCAGTTTCGTCCTGGAAGCAAACGAACATTGTTGATGACACAAATAAAGCTTAACTCATTTACATACAAAAAGACAGAAATTCTACAAACCCTGTCTGAAATCAAATCGCTGTCCTCTTGAACTAATCGATACAAAAATGAATTAGGATCTCTAGATAACGTTGTTTTTGTAGTCAGGAAATATGTTCCACCAACATTAAGTTTAACCCATTGTTTACTGCTCCGCCTTTCATTGTTAAATTTCTGTATATTTTCGTCCAAAAAATCACCGTCACCAACTCGATCCGCCATGGCGTACCATAAACAAAACAAACAACTTTTTGTTAGTTTCATTCATTTGACGGTGCCGGGCGTAAGGTCAATTTGGACACCTTGCATGGCCCGTGGTTATTGTCGATTGTCCCGATACCTATCTATATCGTTATTAATTACTTAAAATCAGCCGACTGTGATGAATACGAAACGGCTCAATAACTACCTCAAAATATTTCAAGTTATTAGCTAAATTATCCTTATATACATGACATGGCCTTGGCCTTTGTATTAATTTCATTTCAAATGGTAATAAAATATTAATATAAAAACAAGAGTTTTCCAGGATTGCAGATCTTATAACTTTAATTTTTTATTTTTTTCGATGATTTGATTGTAACTATTTTGCACTATGGTCTATAAAAAAAACTATGTCTTTACTCTTCCACTGTTGTTTGTGTCATTTACGAGCCAATATTTATTGAGGTTTTGCAAGTTTTTCAAGCGCTACGAATACTTCTTAAGTGCTAAGTTTTCGTTAAATTGGAAAGTAAATGTACGATAATAATATAATGTACAATTGAATTTATAGAAGTGTCACAATGAGTAGCAATTTGGACAATGATAGATCGCTTACTAATAAAATGCATCCAATAGATTTAGCGCCTCAAAAGATCACTATCGTTAAAAGTGTTACGAATTCAGAGATGAAAATGGCTCATTTAATACCGAGTCAGGCTAAAACAACAGGTTCAAGTCAAATAATAGCCCATGCAAGCCCGGGAACTGGCTTGATGCGTCCTGGACTTGCACAAATTATTTCTTCAAATGTTGCATCCCAGGTAAGCTTTTACACACTCTTAATTTATTGCTCCATGTTAATCATCATCAGATTATAAAAAAACGCATAAACATTCCATGAAAACGACTATGATAACACACAGATATAAAAAAAAAACTTGTAAAATATGTTTCACTATTGGTTGATTTCTAACACAATCCTTGTCATTTCAGCCTCAGATGATAATAAGTGGATCACCAATTTTGCAGGGTGCTCAGATTGTTAGCCAAGGCTCACAGCTCATTAATCAGAACACACAAATCATGTCCCAGTCACAACTGATTTCTCCTAGTGGGCCAATCATAAGTCCTGGCACACAGATCATAAGTCAGGGAACCCAGTTGTCTGCACAAGTGTCCAGTTCAAATAATGCAGGTTCAACAAATGTTCAGGCCAATGTGACCTCTACAGTGAGTGGGACCCAAGTGTTGAATGTTGGTGGACAGCTGGTCAGTGGTGCTGGCAACCTAGTGGTGAACTCATCTGTGCGAACTTTGCCACCTACGGTGAGGGTACTACCACCATTGCCCCACCATAATAATAGGCCAGGTAATAAAATTGTGATATTAAATTAATTTATTATCAATTAGTTCTTATTTTTTATTTAAATAATTACAGTTCAATTGATTTTATTTTCTGTTAAAACTTATCACTACATTACAATGATTTGTAGTTAAAAAAAAAAAAAAATTACACATTTTTTTTTAATTACATATAAAATCTTTTTCAGCTGTCTTATCAAATGTGAGTAGCACAAGTGGTGTGCTGGTCAGCAAGAGTGTGGGTGTTGGAGCTACAAGTCACGTGAGCCATGTGCCCCGTGGTCTTGCAGCCGGTGCCTCACTTGCTGTTCGTCCTGTCACTCCTGCATCCAATTCTCAGGCAGCTTCAGGTACTATATTAAAAGTATTTCTAGTTGGAAAAAATAAAAAATGGGCAGATTTGTATGGAGATTGGCTTTCAAATAATATGTATCAAATGTTGTACTTGCTCCTCTGATCATATAAATATACTTTTTTTCTAATTTATGTCAATAAAAATATTTTTTCAAATCTCTAATACAATGTCTGGGCAAGATCTTTAATTGCTGTAATTTATGTTTCATCTTACGTATTGTAGAAGTAAAAGCATGACAAACAACCTTACATTCACATTTATACAATTCTTCCTTCATACAACTATTGTTTGAACATCCTAATGCACATAAGAAACATTGGTGGTCATTACTCATTAGGTGGTGCTTGGTCAGGGGCATCTCGAGGACCGCGCAGTACGCTAGTATACGGGCAGAGGGGAGCGCGCACAGCCGCGCCGACATCGTCACCCGCACAGCCCACCCAGCCAATACACTCCACTGTTGTTACCTTGCCCACTACATCGGTGCTCACTTGTAAGTAGCTTTGCAGAATATAAAATTAAATATAGTTTCCACAGCTAGTGCCATGACTAAATTCTAAAGAACTACTACTAATACTACAAGCAGCTAAATAAAGTAGCCTATCCCACTTATTCCCACATCAAATTTTATATCTATCACTGTCCCTGCCAAAAATTTCATCTAATCTAATCACCTCATTCATTTTTCACAGTGAATGCGTAAAAAACCATGTTAAGTTTTTGAAATTACATGAAGCTGAATAAATTACAGTGAGAATGTGTTACAATATTATTGTTATAAATTTGCAGCAAGTGGTGTAATATCGGGCGCTGGGCGCGCCATACCGCCGCGTGCGCCCACGCCGACGCCTGTCGGGACCGCGGCCCGACCATTACCTTTGTTGCAGAGGAATTATCAACCTGCTAAGGTATGAACATTCGGACAGTGATTTCCTGTCAGTGGCCACCTCTTCTAATTTCTCGGCACCTCGTGTTATCTTAAGTTCTTTACGTATTTCGCTACGTATGACATCCCTATTTATTTGTGATTATGTTCATTTAAACATTCAATTTTTATTATTTTTCATTGTTTTTTAGGTGGTCGGTGTAGCAAGCGTAGGCGTCCGTGGCGTAGTAGGCAACAGCGCCCCTACGCAGCTGTACTACGAGGTGCCGCGCGGCTCGCACGCCACGCTTACGCAGCCGCCACCCGCGCACCCCACGCATGCGCAGCACCAGCCAGTTCCGCGTGCGCTTGCGCCTTATTTGCACCAGCCAGCGCAGGCGCCGCAGACACAAGGTTTGTGACATACACTTTTTACCCTGTACTCATGTTGACTTCCATTTAATGAACTATGGTCTATTCTATCTGTCCTTCTACTATTTAGAAGTACAATAGCAAAATGCATTTGTTTAACTCTTTGGTAAATCCACAATCTGATCACTAAATCGGCAGATTACCAATTAAGCTAAAATAAATATGGTAAATAATCTATCTACAAATGACTGCGGTATTGATATACTGAAAATAAAAATATTATTTTAATCTGATGCTGTGAACAAATAATATCCTTACTTTATTTACAGTAACAGTTGTGAACGCAGTGTCAGCATCGCCAGAATCCCGTGTGCCTGCTTCCTCCGTCCCCACTCAAGCGGTGTTGCCTAGACCATCCATACTTAGGAAAAGGGATCTTGATGGGTAAGACTTAGTTCTTAAACTATTTTTAAAGTAGTATTAAAGATGGAAGCAGTAAAAAATCTTTATTTCCCTCAGTTCGCCAAGCAAGTCAGTCGGCTACGGACGTTCGGGCTGGGAGGACGTGCCGGTGGGTGCGGGCGGGCCGGCGTCAGGCTCCACCACCATCAGCGCGTCCTCCTCGCCCGCGCCCGACACCGAGCCCGACCCGCCGCGTCCCGACCCAGACCTTAGTCCGCGCAAGAAGCCTAGGAAACAGATGTAAGTACTGCTATGTACTATTCTGCCTAAGCCTCTTATCACATGGCATCTATCGTAAGCTTAGCCTAAAGGTATGATTTGATATAGAATTTTAGTGTAAATTCCTATTCCTTCTTTTATGTGAATGTATCAAGGACTCGTCCTTGGAACATTTTTAGTCTGCTGATTTGAAATTTCGGAATAATAGTAGTACTTTTTGTACATGAAAGAAAACGAAGTATTTAATACTAAGCAGGTGTTAAAATTATCAACTTCTATGTTGTAGATTAAGTAATGAAGTCAGACAGTGCGACTATCAAGGCGAAGAACCTCCGCCCACTCCACCGCCCGTCACGTTCAACCCTCCCCCAAAACGTAAGTATTTCACTTACTTAAGTGTAACAGAAACTTCGAACGTGTATGTACAAACGAAAATATATTATACGTTTGTGCTATCTAAATTACGACAAATATTAATAATAATTTATTCAATGGATGCATCTTGTGGTACATGTATGGAAAACATCATGTGGTACAACTTGTGCCTTTTATTCGACAAAGATTTGAAAAACAACGTTTCCGATGCAGATATTGAAGATAAACCAAAGTGGAAGAAAAGAATAAAGAAGGTTGTTCCAGCGGCTGTTAAGGGTTAGATATTTATGGATCAGAAAATGCTGTTGACTACAGGATTTAACTGTTACTACACAGAAGAATAATATTAGTTACCAAGAAAATAAATGCAAAAAAAGAACACGGAATCCGCTAGAAAATATAACTAACAATTTTATAGATAAAATTTGAGGGAATAGCATCTCGGAATAATATATTTTTTTAATAAATCCTAATGTTCGGTTCGATTCAAAGACCGACGTTTACACTTATGTGTGAGCTTATAAAAACTAAAAACTATTCTAAATTACACAGGTCCTCTCTTGAGTTCGAGTTACGTGTGCGGTTGGCGCAGCACGGCGCTGCATTTCACGCGGCCGTCCGACGTGCGGCGAAGGGAGCCTAGGTCTCGTGACATCGTTGCTATCGCCAGCCAGAAGCATGTGCTGACTAGCGCGGAAGGCTGGAAGGTGCACCATCTTACCGCGCAGATGGATGACTTGGTAATTTTGCACGAGTTGTTATACCTTTTCAAGATGTTATTATATTCACATCCTAAAAATACAGTTTGACTCGAGAATTTTTATTTCGGCTGCACACATACACTATACACAATATTTATTATGAATATTTCAAGCATCTGCCTGTTGCCACTATCAATATCGAGCAATAATATTAACTTTGTTTACAACAAAGCCCCATAAAATGTTTATTTAAACCGCAACAGAAACATTGATAAAAATTTAACTACCAAACTAACACTGTAAATCGACTAGGATTGAGGACCTTTGACTGTTTATTTATGAGATGCATTATCGTCACGGACAGCAACGTCTTAGTTCTTGTTATTCGAAATACCAACTTTTTTAAATGCTTATTTTTATGCTCTCCAGATGTCTTTAGAGTCCGACGTCGGAGAGCAGTTGGCAGGACTTCTGCGTGCGTTAGAAACTGCCTCAGGACGCGCGCTCTCCGCTCTGCAGCCACATTCACACACGCTGCTTGAGTTGCTAAAGGTATGTTACACTATGACCACATACAATGCAATATCGTGGTATTTTGTGATTACTTTTATGTGAAAGCATTTAGTTTGTTTTCAGCTAGCATATAATATATTATTAAAATGATTTTTTTTTTGCTAAATTGATATTCTTTTCAGGGTAACATTCAAAGGAGTAAAATCGTATGCGAGGGCATCCAAGAAGCCCGCGAGGACATACTTCGAGTATTTACGCACAGGAACTTTGTGTCCGACATTTTGACCAGGCAAGCGGATAAGCGATGCTTTAGGAAGCACCGGTCGCAATCATAGCCGACCGTAGAATCTCACACATGGAAAATAGTCAGTATTTTCTTGTGATTGTATAAGTCTCACAAGGACTTTCGACTTACTCAAATCACTATGATATCTTCCAAATAATATAGATATGCATAATAGTCGCTCTATGGAAAGATCACTACTAAGTAGAAGATTTGGTGAGGTTGAGTGAGGATGCAAGTGCAATTTTATGGCTTGTACTGGAGTATTTAATAAAAGTGATTCTTTATAAAATAATATGAGGTTCTAAACTGTAAATAGATTTAAGTTTATATTAAGCATTGAAAAATATTTAAGTTGAGAAAAGAATGCCTTGAATGAATTGTGTTGTTTTGGGGACTTAATTTTGAAAAATACATGATTTATAATTATATAATTAAGATGTTTATTTTCTTCAATCTTTATTGTTGAGATCTGTGATATCTCAGCCTCATCATGAAAAACACGGTGACTTGTCTTCCTTTATATTTATAACACACAAGCTAAAAATGGGCTTCCATTTGCACGAGGATACAAGGTAAAGTAGACTAAAAGTGTCTATTTTTACATCGCGATGTTAAAAGCTAAAGTTTACAACCACGTTAGGTGTATACTACCTACTGAAATAACTAAAAGTTGCATTTTGACTGTAAGATCGATGAATAAGGTAAGTGTCATTGTTTCAGTGCTGCAATCAATTTAATATGTAGTTCTTCGTCGTCGTATAACATCATCGAAATAGCTTTTCGATACCAGCTTAGAACTAATATTGGGTTTTGGAATAATATTGGAATGAATAGTTAAATGTTAGGACTAGGCTAGACACATCGGCCGAGTGCCTCCAGAGGAGCGGACCAATACAGGACTCAGCCTAAGACAGCTACGTCTGCGGTGGGTATGCAGTATGGGTAGTTAAGTGTATGCAGAGGAAAAAGTATGTATGATGTGAGGAGCTCGCGGCTAAATAATCGTTGCACGGATGGCTCGGCGCGGTATGCTAGTTGAAAATACATGGGTTCCCTTTGAAAGCACTTTTTACGCGCCTAAAAAATACGCTCGTACGAACGAACTCTTTCGGTGCACACATCATGCTATATAAAACTAGTCTAAGCTGACTGTTCAATTTTTAGAAAGACCATATAAAGCGGGTCCAAGACAGACTGGTTTCGTATAGCTTGATGTGTAGCCGTGTGTACTACTTGTTTTGAGACTTGTTTTATTATTAACTTAGAGGATGTCTCTCAAAATTGCAAATTTAATCTGTGCCTGCTGTTGTCAATGTCAAATAACTTCATTCATTCAGACATTTAGTTCAGTCACCAAATGAAAATATAATATTATAACCTAATAATTTCCTCTAATATAATTATATCAAAATTTTTTAAAACAAAGCATTATTCATTAATTTTCCATTTTACAGTAGAATAAACCAAAATGGCCAGTAGCCGATTGGAGAGAATAGGAACTATTTTCACACGGTAAGGACTTATGCTTTTTTTCCAATTTCAAATTAAATAAAATTGTCCAAGTCTTTGCTTTTATTTATATTTGGAATTCTGTCTTTCACGCGGGAAAATTTAGCGGGAAATTGTTTTCGTTTCGTCGGCTACTTGCACTTTATTGCATGCACCATTCTATAAAGAGTCGCGTAGTGTTAATTCGATTTATTACTTTAACGAAAAATGACTTCTAAGAAAGCAAGTAAAGCCAAGTTTCTATCGGAAGACCTAAATGATTTGCTAAATGAATCACAGTTTTTAAAAGATTCTCCAAATAACAAAAAAATACCAAAGCGGCAGAGGAATGAAATGACCGAGGAAGAGGGAATAGCCAAACTGATAGGGCAATATCAAACTAACTCCAAGAAAAAGAAATTGGAGGTTAATGTTGAAGCCTGTAAAGAATCACGGCAGAAAATACTGAATGTTATGAGCAATCAACTTGAAACAAGGTAAACCAGAAGTCTTTTTTATGTATGTGCCTCTCCTTATCTTGATTATTGTAATGTTACTCTTTACAATTGTTTTCAGAAAAGAAAAGTGTGATAATCTGCTCAAAAATCTATCTGAAGTTATGACACAATTGGAAGCAGACAGTAATGCAATGAAAGATAATGAGAAAAAATTGGAACATTTAAGTGCAGCTGTTGTTAAATGCATGCAGCAGGCCACTACAGCCCACAAACAGAAACTTAAGGCTTTAAAAGACATATATACTTCATTTAAAAAACAGTAATATAATAATTATTTGTAGTAACCACATAATAACTAATGCAAAACAAATTATACATTTTTCATGTCATTTATAGCATACAATTAAAATTCTGATAAACACATTTTCAGATGTGAAGAAATAGATTTGGATCATCAAACCGAAACTAATAAATTAGCAGAAGAGTTAGAAGATGATATTACAAAACTTCAGCAAAAGTTAATTTCTGAGACTAAAAGAAGTGGCTGGGAAAATTTGCGTAGAACAATATTTCATGCTATGCAAAATGATTTCTAATTGGTTTTGATTTCCCTTTAATGACTATTTGATTCAATAAAATACTTAAAATTTTAATAAAATGTTGTTTGAATGTATTTAACTATCCTAGAAATTGAATTTTTCCTATTGCCCAGTTCCTATGAAAGGAAACTATCCATTTTGCTTACAGATTATAGTTTTTTAACATAAGGGCCAGTTTCACAGGTTGCTGATAAGTTCCAGTTAGTTTATCTGGCAGATAATTTCATACAAATTCTGTTCAATTTTTTAATTTATCTGGAAGATAGTGGCTATCTGTGAAACCAACCCTAAGACTTGTAAATTAAAATGTAAACAATTATTGTTTATTGTTAATGGGGAGTGAGCATAGATCCAGTCTTAACTTGTTGTTTGATGCATCCATGTTGCTAATATGAAAATTTACTAATAAATGGCATCCCTTGTATCTTGCAGAGTGGAGGGACTACTGACAAAAGGGGCAATGAAGCCTGATGACAGGCCAATCTGGTTTGATGTGTACAGAGCATTTCCACCACTTGCTGAACCAAAATTTGCCAAGCCCAAGCCTGAAATTAAACCAATCAGACAAATTCTTTACCCTGAAGATGTTGTCAGAGCGTAAGTTTATTTATTCCCCTGTCTTTAGTATTTATAATGATGATACCTAATATATACAGATCATTCCATGGACGAGTCTGACTTGCATTTTCCGGTTTTATTAAATCAAATACATTTCTGAAATTATGTCTAACTTACAGGAAGTTTCATTCAAATGGCCATGGCTTGGGAGCAATAAACATGATAAGTCAAACAGAAACTCAAACCAAAAAACTCATCCAACAATATGAAAAACTCAAATCTGAAGGCGTGCCGGAAAACGAACTAATCGAGAAATCTGTGGCGGCAGTGGGCAGTGATAGACAAATAGAAGCAGCAAGAGCCAAAGTTAATGCCCAATCTCCTAATACAGTAACAGCTCAAGTTTTGGCTGATGCTGACATCAAGAATATTTTCTCTGAAAAGTGAATAGAATAAATAAAAAATAAGCCTACCTAGAATATACATATTTAGATATTCACCTGTTATTAGATTAGTTAGTAAATAAATTTTGTTAATGATTACTTGTTGAGTTTTAATTGGGCGGATAACGCCCGTTTCCGCCCCCATGAATGGGTCCAGGGGCGAGTGACTTGGAAGTCCCCGCCCCCTATTCGATGGAACCAAGGCGGAGGCGAGCCGACATAGAAGTGATGCACGGGGAAGTCCAACAGCTCACTAACCCGTGCAGGAGCCAATAAGGCCTAGAAAACTAGTGTGGGGCTGCAGAAGAATTTGGATTCCTGCACGTCACTCCAGACGGAGAAAGTCCATGAGGAATTCTCCACAATACAAAAAACGTAGCTTCTTAGGCACGGTAATTGGTAGGTATACCAATAGGTCTACCAATCTACGTAATCTACTATCCGTCGTAGCAATCTTATTGGTAGCAATTTGAGGAAATAGTGATGAATATCCGTTTTGACTCACTTTTACTAGGTACCTACCTATTGGAACCTTTTCATCACAAAGCTGCTTGTGTGTACTTATTATTAATCAGAATCGCACTATCTTATCTAAGCCTGATAAGAACCAGCGCCGAGAACACACCTATGTTCCAATGTTTTAGTGTGTCATCAGTAACGCTTTATTGCGAGTTGTTTAATTCACTTCTAGTGTCCTAATTACAGGATAATCTGTTAAAATGGCTCAAAAGAGGTCCCTGTGGTTTTATTTTGCTGTTATCCTGGGTGAGTACAAAGTTTTTGTTGAAATAATGACGATAGGTACCAAACAATAATAAAAACGACACTAGCTATTTCTTTGTTATCAGTAGTTGTGAAAACCATGTTTGCCCTAAAGGTGTCAGTAAAGGTTTTTGCCTGTAGGTACCGTGCAAGGATGTAGCTACTTGTATACTTAATTGACTTTAGGGAGAGGTACAGTCACCCATATATTTAGTTCCCTCTGTACTTAGTAGAGACCTACATACCATCTTACCTCCTTATCTATTATTTCAACCCATCATCAGCTATAAGTGAAGTACCTGCAGGGTTTCACTTTAAGATCAAGATTCAATATAAGTAAACCTTAATAAGTTTTAGGTAACTAGCCATTTGAAATCCTAGATTGTTCCTTGATCAGTAAAGTATTAGTTGTCTTTAATAATCGTAGTAACAAAGGTTGAAATAAAGTTCCAAGTGTTTTCATACGTCTCTAATGAAATAAACAATCTCTCCAATGTTTTGGAGACACACTTGCAAAGCCTGCCCTTAGCACGAAACGATTAACCATGCCACGATAGATAGGTCCATAGCGTGATGAATGATTTAATGGCTTTCATCAGATATCACTATAAATACATATTTATTAGTTCATAATACATAGGTACCTACGTAATTTTCAAATCGGATAAGGCGTTCCGGAGATTAACGGCTAACAAAACAAACAATTCATGAGTAGAATTACAGATTACTAGGTAGGTACCCAATAAGAATTTATAATTCTAATTTCATGCTTGCGAGTAAAAGTAACGTTTCTGTTAATCTGTATTTCACAAAATCTAAACTTTCTGTACAGAATATTCTGGTGCGATACCTAAGTACAGACGCCAACACATTAAGCTACCCGAAACAGTTTTTGTTTTTAATTTCTCAATCAACTTTGGACCATATGCTTCAGCGATAAAGTGGAAAATCTGACAGATTGTAGTAGCTTGATGTGCATTCATAAACTTGTACTTATACATATACCATGTCTTATGTTTAATATTCTTTTTCAGTTATTTTGAGTACACTGACTCAAGAAACCGAAGCTAGGCGAAAAATTCTCCGAGGAAGGCGTGTTATGACGCGTACTTACTACCGTAAGTTATTACTGTTTTGTTTACAGAATTTTCTTATATCTGGCCAACAAATTACCCCCACTTAATTTTGTTTATTTTTTCTTTTAAATATGTTTTAATAGCTTGATCATGTTCATTAATTAGATCTGTTCATAATTTTAGGTGGCAACGCTGTTCCTGCTTGGGCAATCAGTCTGATGGCTGGTATCGGCATGCTACTCATTGGCGGTGTACTGTACGTGGTCATGAGGAAGATTGTCCTTTCTTCAGAGACAGGATCGTTGAACACATACCAACCAGCTATGCAGCAGGATGTTTGAGCTGCATAGGTCTAGTTTAGAGATGTAAACTTGAACCTCAAGCCTATAAATTAGTTTTAAAAGACGAAACCTACGAGTTAGTTTTTTGTTATGTATTCAATGAAAATAATAGCAGAGACAAAATCTAGATTGCAAGTACCTCTACTCTCTCTACACCTACATTAGTTTAATGGTTAGAAACAATTTTCAAGATTTTCATTTATATTCCACCTAACTTAGTTATATTGTCATTTTATAAGTATTTACACGCGATAACATTAATAAGATGTGTTTTGTGAAAAATAAAACATAAGATATTATTATAATTTATTTGTATTTTTAATTATACAATCGAGTTCAATGGTTATAATGTATGAATTTCATTTTATCTAAAATGAACATAGTCATTCTTGAGATTGTATCGTATTAGACAAGATAATTACTTGACAAGTTAAAAATTAGAATTCTCTGCGATGATATTTGTCAGGGTCAAAGTATGAAGTGACGACAACACGGTTGCTGAATTTGCGCCCAGTCAGGGTTTGCTGAGCCTTTTGACAATCCGCAATACTGTTAAATTCGACAAACACCTAGAAACAAACAAAAAGTTATTTAATTTAGTTCACTGGTGGTATATTGCACCATTTTTTTTCTAATATAGAAGAAGATCATACTTTTCCACATCCAGGTACTTCAACTCCCTCTATTGGTCGTGGAATCTCTATACTGCGCACGCAACCGTACTTGTTGCATTCCTCTCTGCAAATCACAAAAAAAATCAGCTTTAGTGAAATAGTCAAATCTCAGTCAATGCCAATTTAATTTTTAGATTGCTATTCGGATCTTCTTAAGCGAACTTTATGCATATTATCGTCATGAAGTAAGGGCAAATATCTTAAAGCAAATATCTACGAACTTAATATCTTCGAGAATGTCTTCATATTCCTCTTCGTCGCGAAGCTCGTCCGGAGTGACCATGTTGAGAAGACAAAGTACTTCTGTGGGTGGCCCGGCTCCCGCCAATGTCAAGCCAGCGACTTGCAGCTGCACTGGCGCCGCCCCAGTCATTGCTGTAAAAATAATTGAATATGAAACACAATTTATTTCTAGTGTTACAACTTAATCAATTTTCTTAAATAAATTTTGTTAACATTTACCTAAGGTGGAATTCTTTGCTCCAATGCTGGCACGTTGAACAATGAGTTTCTTGTCACCCAGTTGCATTCCATTTAGACCTGCAATAGCCTGAAAAAAATAATGTTATTGCTTAGTATTTAGTATTTTTTTTTTTTTAATAATAATAAACATTAGAATGCAATCTAAACAAATACCTGATCAGTCATTGAAATATCAACATATTCTGCAAATGCATAGCCTTTGCTCAGTCCAGTTGATGAGTCCTTCACCAAATTGAAAGCTCGAAGTTGTCCAAATGACATCAGCAGTTCTTTTACCTGTTTCACACAAAGTTCAATTAGAAAGAGTGTTGTTTGAACAAAGTTGTCTTTACACTGAATAAATATTTAGGTACATGATTGGTCTATTATGCATTTGTACATTCATTACACACAATTTTTTAGTGTTCCCGTTACATTTGCTCAGCAAAAGGCAGCAAATATTTAAATGAATGTTATCTGACCTGTGTCTAGCCGCATGTTAGAATCAGATGTGAATGGAGGAGACTTGCCTTGAAGTGCCGACGTCTCATTCAAGTACAAGACGTATAGGTGAGAATGAGAGACAACAGTGACACGCGGGCCGCGAATGTGCCAAATCTAAGCTAGGGAGGGGCAGAAAGCAAACTATATCAGTGAGTTGTTTCAGAATATATCGAGCGTGAAGCGCACGCTCATCCCCGCAAGGGTACCTGGAAATACCTGAAACTGACCAAAACATAACGCGGCTCACTGCTGGCTCCACCGTAGCCCTGTCAACTGTTGAATCTCGCCCTGAAATGGCTGCGGCACCTAATACTATCTCCTAATGGGAACATCTACAGTCATGTGTGCAATATACATGGTAGCTTGCTCAATATTATTGCTATGAATGACTTACGTAATAACTTTGCTTTTATTTTTCATTACACCAAAGTGATATGAAATTATAAACATGCTTCATGTTTAGACCTAAAGCGCTAAAAATGATTTGGGTTCAAAAAAATATAAAGGAGAGATGGGTTGTGTTGATTTAGTACACTTCAAGAGAAATCCTAAGAATCTGTGTGTAAGAATAATAATACAAGAGGCAGTCGCAGTATAGACCTGCAAAACATAATTTTGTATAATCAGTATGAATTTAAGATATATTGTGCTTTCATAAAATTTTATTCACTCTGGCATTTATGATGTCATGTGATACCTTTTAATCCTTTGAGTGTAATATTAGTATAAAGGCAGACATACATAAAGCAAAACAAAAGCTATCGAGGATAAGTTGGTTGTACAGCTTTTGCTGAAGTTTCTGCTTAACATTTACAAATATCAGCCTTTACCCAATTAATAAATATTATTATAAGGAAAAATATATATATATTTTTCACAATAATTAAATAAATGTGAAACATTGATTTAAAGGGCTAATCCAGGTTAGCAAGTGTTACTGTAACAAATCAATGTGACACATAAATAAATATTTTACTCAAATTACAAAATTTGCAGCAACTTACTTGATCCTCATTTAGATAATTGGGCAAACCCCCAATGAATATTTTGTGTGGAGAGTCTGGAACTACAGTGCTTATTACACCAGCTGAAAGAAAATAAAGAGTTGAAATCTAGCTATACTGAACACATCATTCTCTATCAGTGAATTTAATCATCAACATACATATTTTTAAATACAATCAGATCAGCTCAGGGTAATTCTTCATTGTAAACAATTTGCATAAATAGTGCAATTTGTTAAAGTAGAAATTAAAAATTAAATTAAAAAATAACATCTAACCTGGCACATTAATAGCTGGATTTTCAGTGCCAGGCATGGGCTGGTAGTCGTGTGGCCGTCGAATCTTCAAGCTCTGCCCTTTGAAGTTGATACCATCAAAAGCCATGGCCTGTGTAGTCTCATCTATAGATCTAAATTCAAGGAATGCAAAGTTTTTGTCCAAATTGATTTGGCAAGCCAACACAGGATTTCCTGCGGCTTGAGCCAAACCCGAGAGATGCATCTGTTGGTTAAAGAACTCCATTGTTTCCTCTTCTGTGACGCCGAAAGGTATGTTGCCGACATACAATCGCCGCGCCTGACGAGTTATGGTGGACCCTACGACGGGTACAGCAGCTTGCGGTGTGTCTGCGACGATGTTTGCTGGAATTTGTCCTGCAGCTTGCATGGCTTTATACTGCAGCGGTGTGATATGCTCGAAGCCCGGCGGCGGGACATCCCAATATAGAGACGGCTTGCGTCTGCGAGACCTTTTACTCTGAGACCTAGATCTACTTCTTCTCGCTGGCTTCTCACGACGCTCTCTAGAACGAGATCTAGAACGCCGCCTCTCCCTTGAACGAGACCTGCGTCGGCGGTCTGCAAGCAGGCAAATACAGTAAATTATAGCTTCCAGAGCTTAATGATAACGCAAAGAGTATGTTTAAAATAACTTACCTTTATCTTCGCCCATATTTTTAATTATTCTCTACTTTCAAAGCTAAGTATTATCTTCACAGTTTATTCAAGCCAAAGCAAAAATACGTCTTCGCAAAATGGCGTCGTACAGAATTATAAAAAAAAATGTTTACAGAATCAAACTTGGAACAAAGGGATTTCATCACATTCACTTCACACTTTTCACAAGAACTTGATAAAATAAAAGAATTCACTGCCCTCGGTAAGTGAATAAAAACAACATGTTTTATAAGAGCTCATTACATCCTGACTTACATCCACTTTTGCACATCTCAGGTCTAGCGGAATATAATGTTCATCTCTACTACACTCAGTCTCTACATATGCTGCGGCATTGTGACATTGACAATGTCAAAATTTGATTATTTTGACCATTTGACGTTAATTTACACGACCGATTTAAATGCGTTTGGTTTTATATTATAAAATATGTTTACTAATCGCAACTTAATATTGGAGGATTATAATGTATGTGTCAATAACTTGTTCAGAAAAGTGAAAGTTTATTAATCTTCCCCGCACACCGAAATTGTTATTTAACTCGATGGCTTGTTGCTATTCGATAAAACTTATTACCAGTTGTGTACTTTTTTATAATAAATGAAAAATGGTGGGTAGCGTTTACTTTGAACAAATGTTATCATTTCAACAAACTTTACAGACAGTTTCTGTGTTAATTTTGCAATTAAATTGATTTTAGATGATCCAAGGAAATGGAGAACTTAGAAAAAGGATTACAAATGGAGTGGACAAATTTGACGAGATTAAAAATGAGAATAAAAACACGAAAGGGAATACGAAAACTATTGGACTAGTGTTTGTTTCATTACTTCTGGATTTGTTGGCGTTTACAATGATTCTTCCTCTTCTACCATCGCTGCTGGATTATTATAACAGAGAAGAAGGTAAAGGTAATAGTCTATATGCATCCTTATTAAGAGGAGTACAAGGCTTCCAGAAAATAACAGGAGCTCCTGATCAATTCGCGTCGGTTTTATTTGGAGGAGTACTTGGATCTATGTACAGCTTCCTCCAATTTCTTACTAGTCCAATAGTGGGAAGCCTTTCAGATGCATATGGAAGGAAGCCTATGCTTTTAATTTGTTTGGTAAGTCTCTAATATAAAGCTACTTAAATATAATATTAACTTTTTATTTTATAGCTGTGTTAATACAAATTATTTAAAACAATTAAAAGTATATAACTATTAATTCATTTCTTAATTTAAGTTTAGAAACTTCATTTTTGTGTCAGAAAAAAATCCACCAGCATGAAAGATCTGCTATAAAATACTATTATAAATAAATATTATTCATAAAATCTATTATTAGTACCTATAAAAAATATGTAAACTGCAACAGCAACCAATATTAAAAAAATATATTTCTAACAAAACCATTAAGTTTGTTACATTATCAAAATATCTTGCTCTACCCAGAGATGCTGTCAATATTGGATCATGATAAAATCTATATGATATCAATATCAAAGATAGTAGTAACCCTAGACACTTGATTAAAAAAATCTTCAATAAACAATGCATATTATTTTAAACTAGCAACCTGCCCTGGATTTCCAAGTAGAATTGCAGTCCTGCTGCTGGTCATGGTTTAATAAACTTATCAACCATAAAAAAGTTACAATTATGAAGTTTTTAATGTTTTAGTGCCTACATTATTTTGATTCAATTTGTTGATTTTTAGCCAGTCAAGCACAAAAAATGAGTTTGTTTATAACATCATATTAGAAACCTCTGCAATGATCAGTGTACAGTACTGTATTATGCACATATATGAATATTCCTCTTAAAACACAATTTATTAAAAAATAAAACAACAAAATCAGCTTGGTAATGTTAAAGATATCAGCTTACATAGAGACAGATAGCAGGAAGGGCCTTTATTTTATACTATGTAGTGATGTTCTTTTATTACATGTAAATTAATTACTTAAAAAATAATATTAAATTAATATTCTTAGCTGAGTAAATACCAGGCCACATTATCATTGAGTTCAACAAGTTTCCTGAAAGTTGCATTTGTTCAAGTGTGGCTATAATCATAAAGACATCAAGGTTATGAAAAGAAAATGTATTTCCTTTATGAAACATTGTGTAATATCCTCAATTATATATAATGATTTGATTATCTATTACTTATCTATGTATGTATGATTATGTGATCATTATTGTGGTAAGTAATCAAAATAGCAAATAAATATGACCATCAAATAATGTTTTTTATATAGATTGCAGTTACAAATAGGTACTGTTATATTAATTAAGCAACCGGGTTTCTGTTTTCCCTTATTGTCTTGTAATACAATTGTATCTTTGAACATTGACAACAATAAAAAAAAACATTAATTAAGACATAAAAAAAAACAATTTTCTTTTATACTCAATTAAAATTATAAAGAGAATAAGATTACAGACTCATTAGAATAATTTATTCCAATTGTTTGAAATTGGAATGAAGATAAAAAAGGAAGGCTGTTTAAGACTCTTTAAATTTTATTTTTTAGGTAGGAATAACAATATCTCACGGACTATGGAGTTGCGCTAGCACATTCAGCGTATTTGTGCTGGCCAGATTCATTGGTGGCCTAAGCAAAGCTAATGTTAGCCTTAGCATGGCTGTAGTCACTGATGCATCAAATGAGAAAACCAGGGCCAAAGGAATGGTAAGAATGTTTCCGTTAGATAACTTGAATATTTTACACACTATTTATATTGTCATTTTGCTTGAATAAACGTAATGTGTTTAGTTAAGAGACAGTTGTTAAAACATGTTGTTCCTAAATGTATGTATGTAACTCGAATACTTACGCAAGTCAAAGTTACTACATCAATTCTTGTCGTAATGAGACACATTCTGTAAGGACAAGAATACGCCCTGTAACTTTTTTCCTCAAATAGGGAGTGCCGGATAGCTGTCTTATTAAAAATTAGGAAAACTGTCTTATGAAAAATCCTTTAAAAAAAATTTTAGACCCTACTTTGTGGGCTGCAGCTGTAAAAATTGCTTCTGTTGCAATGTGGTTAGTACGGAACTGAAAACAGGCCAAATGAAAGGAGTATTTAACATCCTTGCAAATAAAAAATTGGGAAATCCGAATCCGAAATTGTTTACATGAATGACGTGAGATGATTTTTTTCAGGCTCTGGTAGGTTTGGCGTTTTCCATCGGATTTATTGTTGGTCCTGTCGCTGGTGCATGGTTCGCCAAAAATAGTGACCCATCGTCAGGCGGATGGGGAGAGCGCCCCGCACTTTACGCCCTAATTCTTTCTCTTGCCAACATACTTCTAGTTTTATTGTTCATTCCGGAGACACTGACAAAAGTAAGTCAATACATAAACCTTAAGTATTTTATTAGTCTTGTATGTATTTATAATCTCTTTCTGCTTTAACACAACGTATTTTTCAGGAAAAAAGAGCACCTTTATCGTTCACTCTTTCCAAGTCAGTGGATTTCGTCTCCCCTTGGCATCTATTAAGGTTTACCGCTGTTAAAAACCTTTCGCATCATCAAACTACAGTATTATCGAAGTTGGGACTGATCTATTTTCTATATTTATTTATATACTCGGGACTTGAGTTCACCCTTACATTCTTAACGCATCACACCTTCCAGTACACTGCCATGCAACAGGGCAAAATGTTCTTAGTTATGGGTAAGTCCGTTATTGAATATACATATATTATCACAAGTGATTGCAACCCCAACCAGAAAAGATCACCGCAATTTTACGTAAAGACGTTCTGTTATATTATTGCCTGATTTTCAACTTCAAGTCCCAAGCAAAAACTTAGTTATCACTTTTGATCGTTACATTTATTTTACCATTTTTCTTCTAGGTCTAATAATGGCAGTGTTACAAGGCGGCGCGGCCCGCAGGCTGGGCGCGCGTGGGGCTGAAGTAGCTGCGCGCGGCGCGTTAGCTCTGACCCCGGTTTCGTTCCTAAGCGTCGCGTTCGCTGCAATGTCGCACCCGCCACTACTTGCGCCCATTTATTGGCTCTGGATTGGACTTGTGTTTTTTGCATTGTGTAAGTATAATATTTATGTATCGCCCCACTCACAAAGTAACTATACTGATATCTACGATAGTATAGTAAACCATACACGTGCGGGCAGATCAGTCGGTTTCGCCCGAAAAACTTGCTGGTGGGTAGTGGGTAGATCCGTGTGGCAAAGTGGCATGGTCAGCTTATAGACCCAACTCGCAAGAAAATCACCACGACATCATTATCATCGTAAATAGAACCTTATAATCTATATAATAGAGCTTATAATCGTTTCTCAGCGACGGCATTCGCGGTGTCATGCATGACGTCAATGGCGGCGGGGAAGGCGCCTGAGGAAGCCCGCGGCGCGGTGCTCGGGACGCTGCGATCGCTTGGAGCGCTCGCCAGAGCTGCTGGACCTTTGCTTGCGTCATCAGGTGTGTATAAGCTGCTCAAATGAATATGCCTATTTTCTCTACTATGTAAATCAATGGAAAGGGGGGTTTTCACTGCTGTACTAGTAATATTAAGCTAACTACTGTTCACACAGTAAATAATACCAACTATGCGTACGCATGGATTTTTATGCGTTTTGTACTAATAGATAACAAGCTGCTAGTTTATCCATAAAAAGGAAGTCAGTTGCTGCTAACAGAAAAAAGTAGATATTTACTAGTAACATATATCTCAGTACTTATTTTCTTGAGAAATAGCATTATTTTTGGATCGATAAGAAAATACGTAGACAGACTTTGTTTTCCGGTATTTCCTATTATCTTGTTATTCAAGATTCGGTTTATCAGTGGAAGATAACATACCACCAAACCAGAAATTGACCTCATTATTTCGATTCATAATTTAATAGAGCTATCTTATCGATTATACAGAACCTAATCATGGAATAGGAATTTGCTGCAGCTATCATTCACATCATTATTTGCCATAGGAATCTTGTTTTTTGGAGGCAAAAAAAAGAGACCCCAAGAATGGGCTTCCAATATAGGAGAATGAGGCAGAGCAACTAGTATTATACTGGTAGTAATATACGTGGAACGACTGTGTATCTCATTACCTCTTCAAGCCAATTATATGAGCAACCCGATACCTTTTCTTTGACTACCCATAACGATTACCAAAGGTATTCAAATGACAACTTGGACTCACAAAAATGTTGAGTTTGTTTGAGTGAGTTTTCCGAAACACGGAGGAACTCATTATTACAAGATGGACCGACAGTGCCAAGCGTTGCTTAATTTTACAATCGATCGACCAGGGGCCTGATGCTGCTAATTTAATATTGTGTCAATTGAAACTTAATAGCAATTTTTACCTTATAGTGTATTCTGTTACTAATTTAAGACCAATGATCTACGTTTGAACTGCCACTGGTACGCAAAACGTTTATTAAAAACAATATAATATATCATTCATCACTTAGCTTTTGGTAGAATTAGAATAGCAACACCGATAATCATTGAACTAAGACTCACATAACAATTCAATTACGACTTTATTGAGATTGAAAACAAAATTTTTCGGAATGCCCCATTTGTCTCAATCGACATGGAGTCGTGATTGAGTATCATTTGAATATCTTTAAACTAAATTAGCAGCATTAGGCCCCAGTGCTCGTATATAGTAGTGGCTAAGAAGGTAGTAGCCTTACCTACCTTCTTAGCCACGAGCTCTTCATTATAATACATTAAAGTTATTTTGTTACAGTATACTGGTGCTCGGGCGCAATGATCACGTACACCATCGGATCCCTAATTCTAATCATTCCTGCTGTGATGTTAATTAGACTGAGAACATAATAATGCAGCTTTTACACTGCATGTACAATGTACAATAAGAACAAGCAATAACCTTTAAGAATTCCATTATTTATTAGTGTTATACAACTGTTCTGTATTATTTATACTAATTGTGTTTTTGCGTATTTTCTTAAAAAGAAAACTTTTTTATTTTTCTCGAATAAACAGTATTGAATCCTTATTATTGTGTTTCAGTTATGCTCCAGTTTCATTTTTTTTCTTGTTGTTGTAGGTACAGACGCCAGCACATCAAGCTAAAATCTGTCCAATTTCGCTGAAGCATATGGTTCGAAGTTGATTGGAAAAAAAAATACAGTTTCGGGTAGCTTGATGTGCTGGCGTCTGTACAAGAGTTAATATTATTTTGTAAATTTTGCTCCATTGGTAGAATTTGGAAGAGTTGAACATTCATTAATTGTGGACACCTATGTAAGTATAAATAAATAAAGTCAAAGTGATGTCATGACGCGACGGATGATCACGGCAAATTGCAAAACATGACGTATTATTTACAAAAAAAAGGTAAGTTATCGTAATTGACTACCATAACGATTATTTTGCCTACGTGATTACTCGATACACATATTGATAACAAAAGAAAATACGTTGACTTCCTCATGTATCATTCGTTATCGATTCGATCGTTCCTAAATAAAAAAAGCAATTAGCATCAGTTCATTGCTGAAAATTCAACCAGTTTATTTTAATTCATCCCTTTTTGACCCGACATTGATCCATACAGGACAGTAGGTCCGGCCCATGTCCGGCCATGATGTTCGCCTTAAATTTAAGGGGTAGTGGGGAGTCACATCCTTCCCCCTAACCTGCCAGCTTTTCATCTATCTTAAGTTAGTTCTGTGCTTAACTGTCCGACCTATTCGCCATCACCTTGAATGGGTGTTCCGAGACACCGAAAGTCGGAGCAGAAACATACTTCTCTTTTCTCTATCACCTTCTCCCATACCTACTTCATAGCATGTGGTTTGAGTATATTTTACTAGATATAGCTAAAATACAAAAGAATTGAATTTTAGGACAACTGGTCGTAATCTATGCCAAAAAGTTTGTTTGTGTTTGCGTTGCTAGGCGACCGTTTGTTATGTTATGACAGCGATATTGTATTTCAATGTGAAAGAAAATGCCACTATTTAGTAATAAATTCTCACCAAAAACTATTCCGGTGAGAAAACAAGATACTTCTGTGCTTAAAAACGAGCTAGGCAGCGATTATGCATCAAAAGAATTATCACTCGACGTCGGCCCGTTGAAGTTAAAGTTAGGGGACTTTGAAATATCTTTTGAAGATGGACAGTGGATTCCAGGTAAGAGAGAATAAAATCAACATTACGCGTTGGTGAACAAAGAAGGTCAATATTTTAATTACGAATCACTTTAACTGGTTGTCCATAAAACGCGCGTGCAGCGCAAGGTTTTCTAATTATAATGGTTGTACCACTTACGGTTTCACCTCCCTTCTTATTGCCTATGTTTGATTTCTACAAAACGAATATAATCAGGCACATTATTAAGCATCAAAATTGGTTCATAAATGGACTTGTACTGCTACGTGCGTTCTTTTTCCGTTATTGGTTAGTTTCTAAATAAAAAGAATGGTTACTAATCTGTTAGATTCAGAAAATGCAGTGCTCCTAAAAAACCATTATTCACCGAAAATAGTAATGCCTACACTATCAAACTTTTATCTTCACTGATAAAATAAAACCATAGCTTCTTCAACCGCCTTCCATAAAAGGAGGAGGTTCTCAATTGGACCGCATGCTTCTTCTTTCAGCCTCTGGCAAAGCTGGCGCCGCCCACAAAGAGAACATTCGCCTCAAGAATGAGTTAGAAAGACTAGAAGAAGAAAACAATATGTTAAGACTGAAGTTCGAAATACTACTCGACATGATGACGGATAAAACTGTAGAGGCCGAACAACAGGCAGAATTGCAGAGAGCCCAAAGTTTAGGCAATTTGAAACAAAAGGGTAGTAAAAAGAAGTGGTAGTTAGAATTGTTAATGTTATAATATGTATTCATAAACATAAATATGTGTGAACTATATGTATATCAGTTGTGTCGGCACCCATAACACAAGCTAATAAATACCATGGGGCTAACCGACCGTGTGTGAAAAATGTGTCCCAAAATAGCTATATTGGATGTAAATAAAATAAACGCTTTTAGCAAATATTATTTGTGTAATAATTTTTGTGGAAAGATTTCCATTAAAGCTAAAGTATCACGTGGATACCACACTTTAAAAACCTGGGTTAGTGTTTTGTCTTAAAGGTAGCAAAGAAATAAAAAAGCTGGTAAGCTTAAATAATTTTACTTAAATAGTAATCTGTAACACCTTACATATAAATATAAAGTTATCACAATATAGAGATGAACATTTTTGTCTTATAACAGTTTAAAAACTTCGTGTTTTAAATATTTTGTAAGTAAATGTTTTATTTTACTCCCAGCTGAAGCTACAACAATGTAAATATGGAAAATGTTTATTTATTTTTGAGACTTATCTCCAGCAAATTACAGACTCCAGGCTTCTTTGTGAGTTTTTTAAAAACCTACAAAGTCAGTTATGGATTTTCCCGGGAATCGAACGGGATACCCCGTGGACAGCAGTCGCGGTTTACGACCACTAGACTATACCCTATTTATGTGTACCCCACATAGGCTGAAGGTATTTATTCGGCATTAGGGCATCGACCCCTAGTGTGACCGGGCTGCCGGCAAAGACTGCACAGGCGCGGGCCGCCGCTACCCCTTCCACCGCCTCGACTCGAACCGCCGCCACCTCCCCCCCTCCCGCGACCTCTGCCGCGATAACTGTTGCTGCTACTACTGCTGCTGCCCCAATCTAAAAAAGTAATGGCTCTTTTTGCTGTATCCTAATCAACTTTGAACCATATGCTTCAGCGATAAAGTTGAAAATCTATTGAGTAAATTTGACAGATTGTAGTAAACCTTGATGTGTTAGCGTCTGTACTTATTCAGACGGGGAAAGTGAGACACACAATACACTAAGTAGTGGGTAAAGTAGTATAGGTTGAAAGATTAGAAGAAAATCGTTACCTGCAGTAGGTGCACTGTCAGCCCATTGGAAGAAATTACATCTTGAACTCATGTCCTTCACGCAACAATAGAACGGACGACCTTTATTCGGGCCGTCCTTTTGCACCGTTATTCTGAACCAAAAGTAGGAAGTTAGCAACAGATTGACGCAGTAGAGTATCGGAGCTAAAGAATAATACGAGTAATATAATCACCCATACTTCATCATGTTATAAGGTGTCATGAACAAACAAAAAATACATATATTTACTACTAGCTTATGCCAGCAGTGGCTTCTCGTAGAAACTACTACATGTACCCGAGTTAAAAAGTAGGTAGTCATTAGCCTTCCTTGTGTATTTATACGGGCTATAACACTGAAATATATTTTCAAATCGGTCCAGTAGTATAGTGCTAGAGTGGAGACCACGGACTAGCAAGCGCAGCGTAGGACGTCCACCAACAAGATGGACAGACGACCTTATAGAGGTCGCCGGAAGACGCTGGATGCAGGTCGCTTCCAACCGGTGTATGTAGAGATCTAAAGGGGAGGCCCAAGTTCAGCAGTGGACGTCCTATGGCTGAGATGATGATGATGGTCCAGTAGTTTCTGAGATTATGGCGTTAAATCGAACAAGCAAACTAACGCTTAAGTTTTATAATTTTAATATGGAATTGGATTCCGATCCAACATAGTCTTACTCTGCTCATCCATACTTTAGTATGTAATTTATTTTTATGTCTAGACTTTAAAAGAGACTATGACCCTTGAGTTTGTTCGGCGTTTCTTCTCAAGGCAGTCAGTTAGGGAATACCAACCTCATCTCGTTATTTTATAAAAAATGTGTTGACGTGTAAAAGTGTTGATTTCAACCTATTTGCAAAATAAATATAATTTATCATTTACTTACTGTTTGCAAGGCTGTCCACAATTGCACATCACAGTTTCACCCCCATCTCCACTAACCCTTGAGTTAGAAGGCGCTATGCCCCAACCCCTCGTCGTGTTACTACTACTGGCTGGCTCATCACTACCCCAAGTACTGGACGGAGGAGTTTCGTAAGGGTTTTGTACTGCGGTGCCATTCTCTGGAGCCCAAAGGAAGAAGTCGCAACCGCCGTTTTCTCTACCCACTTGGCATTTGTAGAATTGTTTTCCTGGAATTTGTTGGACTTATGAGATATTTGTGATAATAATTAAAAATAATTAGGTTTCGTCTTATTATTGACATATATGGGAGGTATGATATATATGGTAGGGGATAGATATAGTAGGGGAACTAATGTAAAAATAGATTGATTATGTCGAACTAATTTGTTTAAAAAACTATTTTTATGTGGAGTGAATTTGGAGTACCTAGCAGCGAATGTATGAACGAGCAGAACAGAATATATGAGTGAAGAGGACAGAACGAGGAAGACGTAAGATTTTTGCCATTATAAGAAAAATAAACTAACCTCAATAAAGCAAATAGCTTCATTTCACCTCTCAGTCCCACATTTATGAACCACGTTTACTAGAAAGAGACACCTAAATCAGATTTTTCCACAACTTACCATGGTTCGCAGTTTGTTTCCTCACAGTCAACAAAATCGCTGGTTTATTACATCCACAGAGTACATTATTATCGTCACCGTCACCACTCCTTGGGACCGGCATCCTTAGTTGATTGTTCGTTGTATTCTGAGCTCTATTTGCAGCGGGTGGAGGTATAAATTGCCGTGGCGGCGCTGTGTTAGTCCTTTGTACATTTTGTCTGGCTGGTGCGACAGGAATTGTGTTAACCGGGCTATTACTCGTACTACTATTTGTTCTATTATTTGTGGAGTTTGTCCTATTTGTATTAATATTTTGTTGTATTGTGTTGCTAGGTGGTTGAGGTCTGTTGACTGCGCCAGGTCTAACACTTGAAGGGTTTATACTGAGCATTTCGAGGAACCTTGTGTCGCAGCCTCCGATACAGCCAGTGTAAGGTGGGGGATATAAATGACTTATTTGATTGTTTTTCCATTCAAATTTTAGCATTTGATAATTTGGGCCACACTGTGGAGTCACATAAATAAAAATTAAATAATATTTAAGGGCGGCCATACATGGATTGCTCGAGCAGTTAGCGGCTGAGCGACGTACACCGACCCATCGAGTGGTCAACGGCACGATGGAATTGCGTCAAGCAGTTGACGGCTTGAAGCTCGTGCAGTCGTGTGTACGGCAGTGAATGAATGACTATAGTTCACTGCGCGGTCGCTGCTTTAAGCAGTCGCTCTGAACTGCTTGAAGCAGTCCGTGTACGGTCGCTCTAAGCAGCTATATGACGAACTAAATAAATAAAGTTACTACTTACAACAGTACAGGTTTCAGGCAACACTTGTACGGATTTGACTAAAGACGGCAACCACACCGCGTTCTTACAATTCGGATATGAAAGACAACTGATGTACAAATCTTCTACGTTATTCTTTTTCTGTCGTACAACCATGTCTGTTCCACATTTTGGACATTTTAGAGCTAAAAAAACATATTATATTAAGTTTAGACCCTATGTCTATGAACATAAAGTCGATATTTGTCTGAGTTATAATAAAGATTATGTTACCTGAAGGCATATTAACTGGTAAATTCTCCGCTGAAGGTACATATTCAGTGGGCTGTTCACTAAATCTTTCCGCTAGAGCTGCATCGATTTTATTAGCTTCCTGAGCTACGGTCTGATATACTTCCTTATATTTTGCTACCTAATAATATTGAGATACAATTTTAATTGCTTTATGAAAGTCCAGGGAATGTTTGGAACATCTTTCTTCCAGACGAGGCTGGGTATACACATGACATGCAAGATAGTGGCACATTATCCTACTTAGGTATATTATAGCAAGCGAAATTTTTTAAGAAGTATGTATATGTTTATTTCTTTTTCAAACAATAACGATTGCATGGTTATGAATGAAGCTTGGCAGTAATATAGCTTAAATATCAAAATAACATATAGGGTGTAACAAAACTAGTGCGCTATATCTTACATGTCATCCAGAATATTTTATTAAATTTGTCACCAAATTCGTGTCGCCAAATTGTTCGTATAACGCCGGTTTCTATGAATGCGCTCGATCGTTGATCCCTGGGTCATTCAACTTTTTTTGTGGTAAAAATGATCCTTAGCATGTACTAGATGACCTGTAAAACTATGGTGCACTAGTTTTGTTACAGCCTATATAGGCTATTTTTATCTACATTTCAAGTTTGACTCCTTTCCTTTGAGACTAATATAACAAAACCTCCTTACTTGCTCGGCCAGTACTTGCTGCGGTTGCTTCCTGCCTTCACTAATAGCCTTAAGATCCGCTTCTAACTGCGCTCTCAAATGCGGCTTGGATATCGTAAGGCCCATGGCATCATAGCCTTCTACTAGACCCATACCTAGTAACCCGGGCACGAAGTGTATGGCATCGGCTAGGGCCACGTACGACCTGTTCTTTATGGTCTCTATGTGTTCTGCGTGCGTGGCATCAGTTCCTGGAGAACACAAATTGTTTTATTAGTTTTGATAACCATATGTCTTGTAGGAAGCGGGCGATCCAACACCTGGCTGTCACTTGTGTCAGGGCTCCCACACATAAACATTGACGTAGTTTCGTATTTATGTGTGAGTGCCCTGACTGGCACTTATTAGAGAATATCTACGTGCAGCGGTAGACGCAAATTGACTGATATGATGATGATGATGTGCCATAGAAGACAAAAATATCATGGTTTATTTTGTGGATGATAAATTTCTGGCATTTGGTACATGGATAAATCACTCGTTTTATCGGTGAGGGTACCAAAAATATACTAAAAGGTATGTAGATCTTACCAATTCCATGTTTTTCCATTAGAGCTATAAGATCAGCTTCAGTCAAAAGATTTGGTGGAGAGGTGTTACCATCTAACATATCTATACTCGTCGGATTAAACGTTTGCCCATTCTGAAAATTAAGATAACTTTTAATTTAATTTATGCAAAATTTTGTGATAATGCAAAAATGGACTTTAATACCAACTTCATAAACGTGAATTTCCTTCGACGACCATTTATCATAAGGGTAGACTTCTAAATAATTTCTTGCCAAGATCATAAGACCACTTGCACTGAACTTTTCATTGGCTACTTCTATAGAGACTGTAGTTTCTGACCCTTGAGCGTCCTTGGAACAACACGCGAGAAAAGACCGCACTATGAATTCATATAGCCGTGCCTCATTGCCAGATAAACCTGTTTAAATAGTCAGCTACATAAATGACAGGAAACTTAATATTAATTGCAGAATAAACCACATATGATAGTAAAATTCATTAATTTTGATAGAAAATGTATTCAATTAAAAATATTTATGTTTTAATATATACTATCACCAAATAAACATAACGAAAAATGTAAACTTACTGTTTGAATATTTTGTAGGGTGTATCGGTGGATGAGCTTTATCACTCTTGTTGCCTTGCCTTGGTGTTGGACCCCCACTATCTAGAATATTCTGTGCAAAGGCCCCCCAGTTGGGGTCACCAGTTTGTTGTCCCACTAGTTGTGCTAAATTCATCTCTTTAGGAAACTCATTTGTTTCTGTACGTGGATAACTGATAAAACCTTGGGTATACAATTTTTCAGCCAACCGCATAGTTTCCTTTGCATTAATTTTAAGTTTCCTCGAAGCAAGTTTTTCAAGTTCCTTAAAAAAGTAAGGTAATTTATGCTACACGAGTTATTAATAAAATATCAGGAAGTTGACATAAAAACTTTTTACTCACCACTGTGTCTAAAGGCAACGGTCTCCATTTGGACTTAGGTTTTGTCTTGACATCACAAACTTTTGCCTGTGGGTTCTCTACACAAATATCATGGAAAACCTGACATGCATTTTGGTCAAAAAGTCGTACTCTTTCCCAGGCAAAGTCTACACTCAGATTATTCATTGTATGATTTACTGAAATTCAATAATTTGTATAATTAAAGCCAGTAACATCCATTTGTTTTTTATCTGAAAGAGATTTAAAATTGGAGCATTTTCTCACCTCTTAACTTCCAAAATGGTTCAGAAACAAAGTTTTCAACAGCTCTATACCTCTCGACGACAAAGCCTAGTGTAGGAAACTGGCAAGAACCATAGCTCACTAAACTTTCTGCTAGCTTCCTAGGAAATACTTTTTGCAGGCGTAATGTCTGGAATCTTGTGAATGCTGCCCCTGTAAATGTATAGTTTAATTATGAGACAACAATATTATTCAGAAGCCAGGATATTAAATTTTAAGTCTTCCATAAATATAAGACAGCAGGCATTTCATAGACAATTACTGCAGTGTTGTTGTAGGCTTTCTTTCATATTTGGCCCAAATAATTATGGTGTGGATTATGTGTTTTTACAAATTATTTTAATGGCCTACCTATCCTTAAATCCAGCTCCTGTCTAACGTCAACAGCATCACTAATATTTTTGTTTGGTTGTTCTAAATTTTGTAGAGCTCTCCACACTGACACTCCAGTGATCTCGGAGAACTTTGCCCGGAATATTCTGAGGTTGCTCTTCACCGCTGTGCACACTTCTATGATTTCAAAACCAATATTCTCCCCTTCTCTGTCACAATCTGTCCAGATGATCAAACCAGCGCAACCCCTTACTTCTCTTTCTAATGTTTTCTGTAACATTTTTTATTGCTAAGTTTTTATTGCAGTTATGGGTTGTATTTAAAGATTATTGTTTATTATTTTAGGTATGTTATTGCATATGTCAAATATTAAAATGATTTAGTTAGACTCTAATAATATCAAAATATTGGATATTCGTAATAGCAACATATATCATATATCATACAAAGATTTTAAACTTACAATTCTGAAATATAAATATATGCCCAACTTTTGTATCTGCTGGAGAGAAGACCAAGTTTATTACCTTAATTTTTTCATAGTTTTCAGGACAGTACTTAAAGACAGGCGCGTCGAAAAGCGCTAACGGGCTGCAAGACTGCCAGTGTTTATATGCACCAACAAATTCTAGTGCCAACAGATGACCAGACACTGAGGTCATCACCATCTGACATTTCTGTCCCATTACCTCGGCCTCGAACTCATATATTTTATTATATTGTGAAAAACCTTCACGCTGCAAAAAATCGTTATATTTTTCAATGTATAGTCAATGTACCGGCAAAAATATCGGAAAATAGTACACAGATTACTTACTCTCCGTGAGGTACCTCGAGACAGATGCTGCGCAATATTTTTAGCAGCATCGTTTTTCTCAGCGACATTTAAGTACTTCATAGTAATGATATTGCTACAACTTAATGTTCTAATGTAGTATTTAATACCAAAAATCCTTTTAAGGTTAAGTCTAGCACGAAATAAACAATTCATATTTCATAGGTTTAACATTTTTCAATATGTTACAATTGCTAATGTATTTACTGATAGTTTGAAGTTTACAAAATTATATCATATTATTTGCTTATAAATAACGTTTATCAATCTTTCAAAAGTAAATAAACAAAACATCCCGCCATTCTGTTCAATCAAATTGACATTTGATTTTAAGGATTGACAGCTAACTAGCCACAGGTTAAAAATTTACATTCACAAAAAAGGTTTCTTGTTCCTTTTATTCATTCATAGCATAGGTGATATTTTTAATCTGTAAATTAATAATTTCATTTTGATTCATGTCACGCATGTCATTGTCATACAATTTGTATATCTTTCTAATTTGTTGTTTTCAAAACTTTCAAATAATGCAGTAAAATGACAAGTTTATAAATAGGTTATCTCTATTTGCGGTTAGAAGAAACCTTTATTATAAAATAAAGACAATGGTGCTGTCGCATTCATTTGCGCACAAGCCCTTAACCTACACAAAGATGTGCTTTCTTGTAAACTGCCTCAAAAGATTTAAGAGTTCCCAACAATGGTTGAGTCGTCAAAAAGCTGATCCATATGTGGAAAAGGCAAAAATATATAATTACAGGTGATTATTTGACTTCCTAAGATATTGATAGCATGTTACTTGTACAGTGAACTTTATTAGTTTTTTATTGATTTTTAGATGTCGCAGTGCCTTTAAATTGCTAGAAATGAACGACAAAACAAACATCCTAACTCCAGGTTTAACAGTCATTGACCTTGGTGCTTCGCCAGGGTCATGGACACAAGTTGCAGTTCAGAAAACGAACTCTGATGGTGCAGAGCCCAATAAACCTAAAGGAAGAGTGTTGGCTATTGATAAACTACAGATATTTCCTATAGAGGTAAGTAGTTTATAGACTTGTTTTTCGAAAATGGTTTATTATTAGTAAACTATTTGCCAATAAGGAAGTCTGCTAAACTGTATTAGTTTAAGAAAAGTGGCATGTTTTTATGCTAAATATAAGCACCTATATTACACCTCAAAATGTAGTATAGGTTAAATTATGAAACCTCTTTTGTTTTTTGTAGATAGAGTTTTACATAAGAACTTTTCTGTTTTGCAGGGAGCATCAATAATGAGCAACATGGACTTCTCTACTATAGATGCTCATGATAAAGTCATAGAAGCACTTGATGGCACAAAAGTGGATCTGGTTCTATCAGATATGGCCCCCAGTGCCACTGGTGTTAAGGAGCTAGACAAAGACAGGATAATAGGTCTTTGCTACATGGCCATAAGATTTGCAGCCCTAGTCAGTAAAGTTGATGGGAGCCTGCTATTCAAAGTATGGGATGGCAAGGAAGTTCCCATATTACTCATGGATTTAGAGAAATTTTACAAACAAATTAAGATCATGAAGCCACAAGCAAGCAGGTCTGAGTCCTCAGAAAAGTTTATTCTCGCAAGAGGTTTTAAAGGAATACAGCAACCTCTAAGGAATGGTAGGTGGGGGGAGTAAATTAGAAGACACCTCTGCAAAACAAAATAAATTGCATAATATTTACCTATTGTTTAAGAATGAAAAGGATTTCAAAATGTGCTGGATAATGGGCTTGGGATTATAGCATTGATGTGACTTGAAGCAGTATTTACTGTTATGTACTCATTAAGATATAATTTGTAAATAACGCCATTTATTCTAAGTGTAGCAAGAAACAAGTCTTCCACATATTGTCATATACTTTACTGAATCAAGTGTAATCTTATCGAATAATAGTATAGTTAATCATTGTCATTTATTTTAGATAGCTGAAAAGTATTGTCATAAGATTAAAAAAATCATTATAGACTATGATATTATGGTTATTTAACTGAGGAATAAAAAAACTTGTTTATTAAAAGATTAATGCTTTCTTTATTGTTTATACAATAGCATATATTCTGAAGCATTTTAAAATAGAGTAATGCTCAAGATACAGCTGTTAGATTTCTACAATTAATTTAATTGGTTTTTAAAACTATTTTAAAATTAACATTGTTATATATTGTCAATTAATTAAAATCAAAGTAGCTTTCAATTTGCATATTGTAAACTCTGATTTTTGTACCAACAAGTTTTAATATAATAATAATTAAATTTTCACCTTTATAACGTAATATCACAATGAGTAACTTTAGAATGCAATGCAGTAACAGTAAGAATCAATTCACACCAAAGACGAGACTAGTCTAGTTTCAACATACACGATATTTCTTGATTGTGCAAATCTCAAACGTCAAGCGTCGCCTCGCCGTTGATAAATGCTTGTCAGTGTGTCCAGTTTAGTGTGAACTGATACCAAAGGCCGAGATCTATAAAGCGCACTAAGACTAGAGTAACGTCAAACGGCTAGTTTTAAAATACATGAACGTGGCCTAGTTTAAATTGCTCTAATGAGTCTTTCTTAAGACTCGTCTCTAAATGCCACTAGAGCTGCGCTTTTTAAATCACAGCCTTATTTTATGCCATTTTATAATATTTCGGACCTAAATTGGATCTTTAATGATCATAAAATTTTATGTCCCTTACTTTCTTAAAATATAAGGAAAATATCATTTACGTAAACATGAAAGCAAGCTGAACAAAGGTTACAGCTGGTGTTTCTCACGCTAACATTTATTACTTTGTGCACGAACACAACTAATGTAATTATTATAGAAACAAGACATTAAAATCACAAAAGAGATCACATGTCATCACGAATCCCATCTCGTCGGCGTAAGCACGAAGTAACACACCAAATACAATGGTAACCAAAAATTGAATAGAAAACATTTAAAATCTTAAAAACTACCCTAAGATGATGTAAACAGCCATATAAAATGAACAGTTATACAAAATAATGTGACATTGGTATCTTTTGCATTTAGCGTGGTGCGTCTATGATCTATGTAAGTATAAGTAGCAGCCATAAGGATTAAACGCGGTCTACACAATTCAAACCGACCGCCGACAGAGGTGACCTTGGTAGCGTCTCTCGTCGTCCGACAGGTTTCCACACGGTTGGAGCCGACCACGGGCAATGTCGCGATGGATGCACTCCCGACGAAGGTCGTCCAAAGTCATTTGACTCCGCCCCATCTGGTCGGTCGACCAACGTCTACACGGTATATTTTCTGGACCAAGGTGACCTCTGGCGGCGGTTGATTTGCATCGTGTAAAAGGCCTATTATGTAGCGAAGGTTCTACACGAACTGCGTTCGAGTTCCACTATTGAGTTTGTTGAGTTGTGCGGCGGACAGAAGGCTGGAGTGAGCGACGTGGTCGAGTAAAAGTAGGCGTTCGCCCCTCTCGTCACTGGCGGCGCGAAGTGTGCGGGCACAACGCCCACTGCCCGTCTCCAAGGCAAAACTGCTCACAGCACATATAGCGTAGATAAACGTCAGCACGAAAAGCGCGCAGCCGAAATCTGAAAATGATAAAAGACAATAATGTATGTACCTATATTCAAATAATATCAAATGACCCCTCCCGCTGAGGGTGCAGCTGGAAGGAGTATCAGACTCTTACTGACTAAAGCCCACTCACTATGTTCCTTCTGGAAGTCCCTGTGTGCCAGAGTCGCGGTAACTGTTGCGAAAAATTTGCGGATTGTTCGCAAGAGTAGAGCCCCCGGTAGAGCCTATCTAACCACTGCCTCGTTTGTCTAATAGTCCACGGGGCCTCGGGTTCGATCGCCGGACAGAGCAGAAATTGCTTTAGTAGTTATTTATTTAAGAAACTTTAACGTCGTGTCGGATTGCCGTCCCATTGGTATATGAAAGTGAGGGAGTAGAGAGTGCACGTCCTTTGCAGTTACTAATCAGCTGATAAAAATAGGATCTATCTACTTACGATAAAGATTATGTCCTCCAAACAGATTGACGACGCAAGGATAGCCGTCACCAACAACGATTGCCACAATAAGTAGAACTACGCCGATGCATGCTGCCATGATCCAGGGCAGTACATACTCGCGTTTGTATTTCACGGCACCGTGTAGCAACGAGATGCAACACATCAAGTAGATCGATGTCAGCATCGTGCTTGTATACAGAAATATTACTGTCACTGAAATTTAAAACAATTAGTTTATTAGACGACCAAAGAAACGATGGATGGGTTGTGTGAAAGTTGATATGGCTAGAAATAATGTTCTGTGTGAGATGACCGCAGATAGAAGAGTGTGGAAAAAGAACATGCTGCCCAGACTCAAAATAAAATTTGGGATAAGGGTAGGAGGATGATGACGATGAGTTCATTAGAAAAGGTCGTTTACTGAATAACAGATAAGTCTTTCTCATTATCTTAACTTTGAAATACCATTCTTGTTTGCTACCCTGGTTACAAGATCATTATGAGCAGACACGGAAAAGCTTTAAGGTAGCTTTTTTTCATTTGACTTCTTTAATTTCTAGTTAATACTAGAGACTTCATTAATTAAACCCCGGTTCGATTGCAGTATCTACAGCTCGGTTTTACTAAAGAGAATTTATTAATTCTAGTCGTGATTCACTTGTTAATTATGTATATTATATTGGCAAAGTAGTTATGTACCTATTTCATATTTAAACTGCGTAATTTCCTCCCAGAGTCGATGTGTGATATAAAGTTTACATCCAACTATTTAGGTAATAGATCCGAAAAATCCATTATTTTGAGTGAATAGGGAAAAACATCCTCAAGTACCTATAAAGTTATGAAACAATAAAGTAAGTACCTGACGCTAGATGCCTTGCTTTAGCAAATCTACGCTGGTTGTTAGTGGTTATTACTTCTCCGTTGTGATAGCTGAGGTGATCTCCGTAGGCCACTTCGTATAACCCGCGCCTGTCGGCATCGTCTTCCATATCGTTGTGCAACATTGAGAGCATTTCCCCGACATGAGATATACCAACTAGCAATATTATTAATATGAAAGAAGAAAGTGCCTGCAAAACAAAATTTATATATTCACTTTTCATGAATTTTTAATCACTCTCCTTTACAAAGCAATGAAACAATTTCTACTCACAATTTGATGGACGGCAATAAGAATTGTCCCTTGGCGTAAATTGAAAACGTACAAAAAATTATTTAGGCGAATCATCATTTTGTGTGACAAATTACATTGCTTAGTTCTATCAAACATTTGTGTTATTGTACAGCTAAACCATTGCCAGTACGAATTACAAACATTGTTTGGACATAGCCCAAGTCAGAAACTACATAGCGACTGCGGCGCGCATGTTGTTTTCTATTGATTATTTTTTGTGACTTGTGCGTAATGCGCATGAATTTGTTGTCGGTACTAAAACATGGGAAATAGGTTTGAGGTTCATATAAAGTAAAAGCATTGTTTTTTATTATAAATTAGTTTTATTTCAAGACTTACGTAATGAATAATAGCAATAATAAAATTATGACTGTAATCAACCTAAACCAAACTTTTAGTCGGTATTAGTTTATTTGGATTGTTATATTATCCACTATAGCTATCACAAGTAGACAAATCATAATTAACTCGTTAAGTATAGAAACAAAATATGTATATATATGTACAAAAGTATAATCACGTCACTTCATTTTATTAGTTTAAATATTTGTATTTTATTTTTTTACGATAGATTAGGTTATATGTATTTGATGCTGTATATACAATTTCCAAAGTTAATGATAAGTTTAAAAAAAAAGTTTTTCGGAAAAAAATATTACAAATTGAAACCATAAAATTTTGCGTAATCAATTCAGTGCTTCCGAAAAAATACATTGTGATAGATTGTAGATTAAGTGTATTATAATTAGTGTTGTTTTGCAAAAAATATACAATAAATGAAAGAACACAACAATATAAATCAAAACCAACATAATTATAATATCAACACATAACTGACATTGAATTTCCATTAGGTTTGAATTATTTTCTAAGGACGGACTGGACCAAACAAGTATTCATAGACACACTGTTTTCGTTGTTAACATGTTGAGACGTGATGAAAACAGAAATATTAAATGCAAAAGTAAACTATGTATTTTACAAGCTAAACATACACAACCATCTAATGTTGAAAATATTGGTACCATAAATGAAATGTAGCAGTTACATTGACTAACGTCCTAAACAATAAGTTACAGTAAATAATATAATATGTATATCTGAAAATAGCTAATATTTTTACGATTTTATAATTTAGAATGAACATTTGGTATGTAGTGAACTCTCGTAGTCGATACAAATATAATAGCCAAAATATTTACACGTTATGAGACCTTATGAAGTATAATACCTTACAAATAATGGACAATAAGATACTTGTACAATTCGAAAGTTATATTATCCAAGACTGATATTATTACATACGTTGAAATAGAAAAACTGTACTTATGTAACGTACTACAAGAAACTGTACCGATTTTACTCGAAATTGATATAATAGCATTTCTTTCAAAAAGTGACCATATTAGTTGACACATTCGAAGATATATTGGGTTACTGGTAATTAGTGACCGATATTTAAACACGTGATTGTAATCATGATTACAAACAACTTTCCGAAAGAAACTTTTTTGTTATTATTATTATAGCAAAATTAATGACAACGCGGGCGCGGGGCCTCGCCGCTAACAGCTGATCAGGCAATGGCGCGCGCGAAATTTGAATTTTGCTGCAATGATAAAAAAATAACAAAAAAGTTTCTTCGGGAAAGTTGTTTGTAATCATGAGTACAATCATGTGTTTCAATATCGGTCACTAATTACCAGTCACCCTATATTGTGTGAGTTATGTAGTGCCGAAAGTGTTGATGGCACACACATTGTATTTAATCCTTATTTAATTATCACCACAGTATAACAATAGTTCTATGATATCACTAGGCACTAATAATGTTAGTCGATACAAAGTTAATGTAGATATTACAAGATGGACAAACACAGGGCTAGATGCCGCGTCAAAATATTCACATATTACAATTAAATAACACAATATTCACATTATATTCTGTTAAGTAACAATATCTTAGCCTAGCCTCTACAAACTAGTCACAAATCCGTTGTCAGTTACAGCCTGTATTTTGTGTTAGGATCATTCAGTGTTTGGACAATATATTGTTCGAAGTTTTTATTATAACTTAGTCGAACTTCGCGACGGTGATTAGGTCAACTATGTTCTATGTCGTATCTCTAATATTCTTAAAGATTACCATTGGCAGTCAGAAACAGGTGATCATAAATGTGGCGCTACCTAGCGTTTTAATACTTAACTTGTGTAAACGTTGGCAGGAATAAGTCGCGTTGACTTTGAAATATTCACATTTAGAGGGGTTTAGGGTCGTTAATGTTAATTTTTAAGGGTCAAGTTTTTATCGTCAATTTGTTAAATTAGAACAATAGAATCTCGATTAATTGAACTGATTAGTACCGAGCCTTGTTTGGTTAATCATATAGTAAGGTAATCTACAAATTTTATTTACATACATGCATAAGTATTGCGCACAGAATCTTCGAAATAACAACGTTTCATGAACTAGGACGCGTTTCAGTACGGTCAACAATTATGCGCAGTGGCAGAGCGACAAATTTTGTTCCGGATAGTTGACCAAACGGATTCAGATAATCGAGGTTCTACTGTAATGTTTAAGTTGAACCACATTTATAACTCATATAACATACGTTCAGGCGATAGTACAAGAGTTCCTCCCGGTACAGTTGAGGCGAGTGTGGTGCGTGTGCTTGTGCGGCCGCGCGCGGTGGCGGGACGGCGCGGCCGAGATCGCGTACGACTTCAGGTGCGACTTTAGCGTGGTGGGCAGCGGCAGCCGCTCCAGCCCGTATACCGATGTACGCGCCACTATTGCACGACAACATAATTCTTGGAGGCTCAGCACTGTGGACAAGATTTTATTACTTTAGTACAGGTTTTCTAGATAGAATTAAGGGGTGAAGTGAGTTGCCCCACAGGGGCGGGTTATTCACAATCATTACAGTGGCTCTGGCACACAGAGACCTCCAGAAGGAACATAGTGGCTTTTAGTCAGTAAGAGTCTGACACTCCCTCCAGCTGCATCCTCAGCGGTAGAGAAAATTTCATGATGATCAGAGTATCATTAACTATGTAATATAATTTTTTTTATTGGACATCATTAGGACAATCAAAATATAAAAATGTATGAGTACAGTATGTGGTCTTATTGTTAAGAAGGAGTTGCTCCCAGACAACTTTTGGATAGAATTCAACATGTATATTTTGTATAAGCTTAAGACTTTGAGATAGACACTATACAAGGTGACAATATTTATTTGATATTGTCGGATGCGTTACAATATTTACCTTTATTACTTCTCCATAGTCTCTCCATACCATTCCGGTGCAGTGCCATTCGCGCCAATTCACAAAAACTCTCTCGGATGTTAAAGTCGCATAGCGGGCTCACTTCGAAGAATGCCATGTGGTTCTTCGCGGCATACAGTTCAGCGTCGCGCTCCTGAACTTGCCGCTTAAAGGCGAGGTGTAGCCGATTGCCCACGAGGACTTTTGGTACTCCGGGTGCATGCTAGAAAACGAAAGAACGTGATAATTTCAGAAAAAGTATTCTGTGAAAGTATTTTTAAAAGATACAGGGCCAGTTTTACAGGTTACGGATAGCCACTATCTACCAGATAAATTAAAAAATGGAGCAGAATTCGTATGAAATTATCTGCCAGATAAACTATCTGGAACTTATCAGCAACCTGTGAAACTGGCCCACAGAATATACACTGAATTATTTCTGATCAGGCTAAAACAGTTAAACTCTTCAAGGCTAGTGGTTAAAGCACGCAGCCTCTTAAGTATGAGTATGCGGGTTCGACTCCAGGTCACGTACTTTCTAAATCTATCTTGGACACTAATGACTGAGTAAAGGTGAAGGAAAAAATCTCGAGGTAACTTCAAATATAAAATCTGTAATCACCAAACCGCATTGAACAAGCGTGGTGATGTGATTAATGGTGCTATATGAAAAGAGGCCTTTGCCCAGCAGTGGGACGATAAAAAGTCTGATGATGAAATACACACCTTTTCGACTTCCTCAAGCCACCTGTCAATACTGTCAAAGGACCATTTGTTGGTGATGTCATAAACAAGCAGTATGCCCTGCGCGCCGCGGGAGTACGATCGTATGATGGTGCAGAAGCGACCCTGTCCTGACGTGTCCCATAGCTGAAGCTTCACTCTCTTGCCGTCCAACAAGATCGTCGTTGTTTTGTACGCTGCAACATGAAAATTGTTTGAAGTAACTGCATTTTGACGACCATATGGCGTAGTAGTTAGTTTATCTGCCTGCCACGCTTATGTCAGGCGTTCGATACCCGCATAAGTCGAATATTTGTGTGCATGAACATGGGTTTTCGACTGGGTTTTCCTATGTACGTATTTACAAAAGCGAAGTATTAATATAAATAAGTACGTTTTTCAGTTGCCTAGTACGCATAGTACGAGCTTTGCTTATTTTATGACTAGAGGATGTGGTATGACAGTGTGATAAATATTACATTATTTCAAAAAAATCTTACTTTCACTTTCGTTTCAGCACGAAATACATCAAGGCGTACTGTAATAATTTTATTTTATTTTTAGGATCGCTAATCTTTATCCCATATTACTTTTATTTTACTACCTTTTGGTTTTGTGTAGATACAAAATCAAATTTCCTGTAAACTATCCATAACCTGCCTTGTACAGTTGATTGTTATAAATTGCAAAGAATGATAAACAGGTCGTTCATTGAACAATTGCGTACATTCCTAGACTCGCAAGCTATGTTTGACAAAACATTTTACGTAGGATGTTCACCACTAAATACACAAACCGAAAACGTTTTGGGAAACCTTTTACGAATTTCTCTTTATAGTTATCACAATGTCTGATAAACTAATTCTGGAAAGCTTTGCATTTATTTATATTTACTTAAACAAATAAGGAAGGAAAGTGATTTATATTGGAATATACATATACCTAAGCAAGCAATACTTGTTCTGTTATTGGTTATATTATTGAATTTATCATATTATTGGACCCACATATTAACATAAATTCATAAATAGTTCCATCCTCCTAGTACTACTTTGCACACTCAGATAATAAGTATCCTATATCCTTTTTAAAGCCCTAGACTATAAGTGTACTAAATATAATTTAAATCGGTTCTGTAGTTTTAGCATAGTAGCAGGATAGACAGACAGATATGTTTGCACTTAAAATATTAGCAAGGATTATGGTTGTAATTATAGCTTAAATAATGATGCACACAAAAACAACACACATTTTTAATAGCAATGTAAAAATTTGTGTGACATTGTTACTCAGTTCTTTCATTATATTATGAGAGAGTCTCATAGTCTTCTCTTATGTTATCTGGCAAGGTCATACTCCTGAGATTTCTGATAATAAAGTTCTTATGATTGAATCATTCTTATTCTTAAATCACACAATTATACTGTTGCTAAGCAGTTTAATATCAAAAGATTATTCAATAGATAAGCATGAAATGTTGCAATGAAAATTGTATTATAAACAATGATAATTGTTTTTGTAATTCTGAAGAAGCAATTTTAAATATTGGATTTGTTTATTTTTAAAGTTTTCTTCCTGATTTGGTGATAATTATTTTCAGTAAAATCATTTTAGAGTGAGAATTTTATCAACCATTATTTATGGTTAATTAGTAAACATAACAATCATATAATATACACTTATAAATTTTATATTTCAATTCAATACACTATAGCAATTTGTAATTAATCATACCATGACCCTATTTTATGCTTATCTCATGACTATGATAGAGGAAATAAAATAAAAAATCATAATTTCCTGTATTATCGTTCATCTATAACAATTTTAATGATAATGCTGTTCACCTCAAAATTTCTTTCAATATCAGTTACAGTAGGATACAGAGAAAATATAATTATCATGGTACATAGGCTAGAACTGTTGTTTGTTTACTATGAACTCCTTGTTCAAGCACTATTGGTTATGGCACAGAGCCATAATAATGTAACTCAATAGGGCCATGTGACTTCATAAGCATCATAACAATAGTGAATAAATATAAATAGATCATTATATTAGCTTAGCTTACCACTGCCACTGCAGAATGGTGAGTCAGCCGACCCATCCTCTAAGTCCTGAAGAATTTCTTGTTTCCCTACATCAGAGTCGCCAACCAGTAGCACTTTTAATAAGTAGTCATACGATTTAGGTGCTGCTGGGGGTCGTCCTGAAATAAGCATTTATTTATATATAATAACAATTAGACAATTATATTATATTATATTTGTATGATGGTGACAGTCACACAAGATTGGTTTAATTTAAGCTTGCTAATTGCAGTTTTGGTCAAAAGTTTAGATTGAAGTATTGAGTTCTTCTCTTGACCCAAAGGGTTGCTATTGCTTTGGACAGTAGCATGAATTTTTCGCCTTTAAAGCCAAAAGTTTAAAACTAAAAAGATTTTTATGTTCATCTATCATAATTATATATTTATTTATTGAGTAGAGGATAGAAACTCATACATTGTACACTACATATAAATGGACACTTTAGGTTTATTCTACTGACTGTAATTACACTCTTTCTTGCAAAAAACATCTAATAGGATTCAGTCAGTTGTAACAAACAGAAATGAATGTGTACTTGTACTGTTTAGTGATGTTGGATTTTCTAACACATAGGAAAGATATTCTTTTAAAAAATTATTAGTTCTACTGGATTTTGATAAGTATGTGGAATTGTCAGTTTATTTCGACCGTTAAAATAATGTCTATTATTTACCTGTTCTTTGATGATGTGATCGAGGTAACGTAGTACTTCCATTCTGTGTGACTTGACTAGTCCCTTGTTGTGGAGTTGCTACCATTCCAGACGATGGATACATAGTCATGGTGAGTTCGGAGTAACTCGCCTGAACTCCAGGTGGTATTTACCACACGCAAGTTTATACATAATACTGCTCAAACTAGCCCTTCTGATGATCCATCAAGATTAACTTTCATAAAATACTAAGGACCATTCAAACAACAAGCAATAATCTGTTTATCAAAACAAGAAATAATCCACTTTTTCTTCAATCTGCCAACCAAAATAACATACGTTCTTGTGGACAAGGTCGCCGCTTGCTCAGGCTTTCAAATGAATTTACTTAATTATTCCGTTATATCCTCACGCTAAGTAGTCTTAGAATATTATTTGCACCTTTTAATTGGTATCTCAATTATTATAAATTGCGATATCGTATCGACACAAAAACAACCCAATTTTCACAAAATATGAATGAATGACGACTAATGAATTAATTCATTCGGTCAATGAACGAATGATTTACATAGACAATCATTTGAACTTTATTTCTAGTTTGAAATCTAGCATTTTGAGTAAAAGCTTGAAACTCTCGATATTATCACTTAATTTTACAGCTAACATAATAATCCATGGGCCGGTTTAAATTCAATAATGGAACAGAATTTGAATGAAATTATCTACCAGATAAACTATCTGGAACTTATCAGCAACCTGTGAAACTGGCCCTAAATATTTATTACAAGTTCATAGAAACCTTATCCAGAATAAATGTCTGAACCTAAGTGTTGAACTCAATTTTATTGTTGAAACTTTTTACGGTAAGTTTTGGTCTTTACCAAATTTTGATTAGTACTATTAGATGATTTAGTTCAAGAAACCAATACTTACTATTCTATTACAGTTTTGGGCACTTGCATTGTAGCATGTAGCATTCCGAAGTCACTTAATGATGGTTAAAATATACGAAGAAATTACTAACCCGCGCACTCGAGACTTCGAGAGGCAGCGATGGATGGACTCTCGAGAGGCATAGTTTAGTTGTGTGAGAACTGTATTTTATTCGAATTGCTACTTCAAAATAGCTACTATTATATTAACCTGTTTCGAAGTTCAAGTCCTAAGTGAAGTATGGGTAGATCAATTTAATAAAAAAATAAAACTAAAGAATACAGTAATAATGTCAACATTATTTATTAAATGTAGTAGGAGATTCTTAAAGTTAACTTATGCTAAGTTCACAAGGCACTTAACTATAAGACTTATAAGTCCTATAAAAAGCTATATTAAATGCGAAAGTGCAATACAGTATACAGTTAAATAAATTAGTATGTTTCGAAGCCAGGCAGTGGGAACTGCCTGCTGTAGTTTTCAATTTCTTCTTTGAGGTTGTTGATTTTAGTTTTGAACTCTGCGTTTTCTTCGACAGTCTTGTTGAAATCGGCCACTTTAGGGCCAGATACCTTTGTAATCTCTTGGGCAAGTTTCAGAGCTTTATCGATGTAATCAACAACTCTGTCAATGTCGGCTTCCTTCATGCCTCTTGTCGTCAACGCTGGCGTACCTGGAAATATTAAAATAAAAATTAATAATAACGTCACATAGGTAGGTTTTAATTGTTTTGTCTTCATAGACTGAAGTCCATATGCCCATAACCGGTTGCCGGGCGTCATAAGAATGTTTGCTCATTCATGACAACTACCTGAAATCGCTTTTTGTTAATTAGAGAGCAATTATCTTACCAAGCCTAATGCCACTAGGATGAAGTGCGCTCTTGTCTCCGGGAACCGTGTTCTTGTTGCAGGCGATGCTGCACAGTTCTAAGATACGTTCGGCGGGAGCGCCGGTGAGGCCAGCGCTGCGCATGTCTACAAGGATCAAGTGCACTTCTGTGCCACCGGTCGCGACCTCGTAGCCACGCGACATCAGACCTTTGCAGAGTCGCTGGGCGTTTTTGATCACCTAAAAATATGATGAATATTAGATTTTTACATCAAGCTTACTGTTCTAAGGGATGTGGCCCCGTTTCTCTTCTCGAAAAAATATGACTCACAACAAAATCATGTAGGTATGTCAAATTTAAAAAATGCGTATTTAATTTTTAAAATAGCTACGGCCTCCTAAATTTATAATTACGACTGAATGCATATTAACTACAACGATTAAATATGTACTAAATGTTCACTTACTTGTCTCTGGTATTCAACAAATTCGGTGGTGGTGGCTTGTTTCATAGCGGTGGCGATGGCAGCAATCGCATGGTTATGCGGGCCACCTTGCAGTCCAGGGAAGACGGATTGGTTGATCTTGTTTTCCAGGTCGTACATGACCTTCGTACCATTGGCCTTCACGGAGCGAACTCCCTTGCGGTAGAAGATAACACCAGCGCGGGGACCACGCAGCGTCTTGTGAGTGGTGGTCGTTACAATATCACAGTGCTCGAATGGGCTGGGGATGACACCTGAAGACGGGGATTATCGCTTATATAAAAACAACAGCTTAGAAAAAGGAATCAAGATTGATATATCCCGATTAGAGGGCCACGTTTGTCCAATTTGGCGCTAGAAGTTGGTAGATTCCGTTGGCATAAAAAAATAATTCTAGACTCTATCGCTACTCTTAGGGTAGCTAAAGTCAGGGGCTCACTTTTAGGGTTCCATACCCAAATTGTAAAATGGGACCCTAAGTTAAGACCCTAAGTAAGTTAGTAAGTAGTAAGACTTGGCCGACTGTCTGTATGTCCGACACCAGGCTGCATCACATGAACCATGATAGCCATTTATACCAATATTATAAACCTGAAGACATTACCTAAGAAATTACTTCTTTATAACATCGAACTTTGTGTGCCAGTGTGGTTAAATATTGAACATACCTGCAGCAACCAAGCCAGATATATGCGCCATATCGGCCATCAACAACGCTCCATTTTCGTCGGCGATCTGACGGAACCGCTTGTAGTCCAAACAGCGGGAGTAGCAACTGATACCAGCGATGATCAAACGTGGTTTGAACAGCCTCGCAGTTTCAGCCAGTTTGTCATAGTCTATTAAACCAGTCTTAGGATCCACCTAAAATATAAATATACAGTTGAAATAGCTTTGTGCGTTTTGAGAAACTTTCATAAAGCAGCCTGGAGTCTGGAAGTTGGTGATTGATACACCCGTGTATCGGAGAGCACGTAAATGTCGGTCCCGCGCTTGATCTCTCTCCAATCGTGTCCATGACTATGACTATGAGGTTGAGGGAATAGAGAGTGCACCTGCATCTGCGCGAATGCTTGTGCACTATGATGATGATGGCATCCAGGCCGAGTTTCGGTTAGGGCGGCCGTTCTCTTTTTTATGGAGATCAGCCAGCTGGGCAAGATATATTAATTGTGCACTATAATAATGACTGATGTAGCCGACAATCGGTCTGGATGCCATCATCAAATATTCAATTTTATTTATATCATCGCGTGCGTTGTCATTGATTTTATAATTTATTTACAGTATTATATTTTTCTAAGATAGCGTGATTGGTTCATGGTTGCGTTCATGAGTTTGATTGCGAAAGTATGGCAGACTATCGAATATTCTATTATACAAATAAAAGAAGTTCGATTTAAATTTAATTTATAATAGTTACTGTAACTTTAAAAGTATTACTTATTTGTATCGCCTTGATCTCAATAGTAACTATCTGTTTTCTCGCTGCCCAGGGTCACATTATTACGTTATTTTTATCAACAGAACGCAAACAACAATTGAACCGGGCCTCAAGATCAGGGGTCAAAGTATCTCCGTCATGATCGAAAGAAATTGTATATACAGATTACGTCAAGCGGGTGTGACCGACGACTGTTGCTTATTACAATCACTTATCAGTGCAAATAGTTCAATAACAAACAGTTCATAACTTAGCGTGACTCCAATTTAAGTAGAAACTGAAAGTATTATTGTGTAGTTAATTAGCAATTATATGCGGAGTCTCGATATCGGTTAGTTTACTTGGGTAATTGAGCATTGATAATGTCCTCATTGTCTCTGGATTAATTATTATGGTAGGTACAGACGCCAGCAAATCCGAAGTTACCCGAAGCTGTCAAATTTTTTCAATCAACTTTAAACCATATGCTTCAGTGATAAAGTTGAAAATCTATTAAGGAAATTTGAGAGATTGTAGTAGCTTGATGTGCTGGTGTCCGTACATTACACCCATTCTAAATTTTTTTCGCTTTCCAAAGTAAACCTTTTGGGATACTTAGACAGACTGAATAAAAAAGAGTTCATATAATCTTACCTTATATGGCATGCTTTCAAAGAAAATTGATGTGGCAGATATTTTCTTGGTGGCAGTGAAGAAACCGTGAGTAAGATGTCCACCATCAGGCAGATCTAACCCCATGATTCTGCCATGGGGCTCTACAACACCCGTGTATACTGCGAAGTTGGCTGGCGAGCCTGGAAAAATGATTATGTTATCATTATGGAGTTTGGTTTAAAAAACAATGAACATACAATTAGGTTTAATTCAGTCAGTGGATGTACAAACGCCAGCACATCAAGCTACTACAATCTGTAAAATTTTCTTAATATAGTTTCAACTTTATCACTGAATCACATATGGTTCAAAGTTGATTGGTAAAAATTTACAGTTTCGGATAGCTTGATGTGATGATGGCGTCTGTACTAAAATTTATTCCATAATCATGTGACACGATAAACGAATGCGTGATTTGAAAATATCTGGGATCGCTTTCGTGATTTTCGTTGCTGACGCTACTGTTAAATATTGCCTCTGTAGGTTTAATTCCCAGCCAGAGCTAAGTGATATCGCGATTTTCTATAAGAATTATAGCAATTAAACCTGAATTTGCTATTAATAGAGAAGTAAAATCCCAATAACAAATACAAGTAGTTAAGGCCTTCTTTATTGTATGATGTCACTATCCTCTAAAATATCTAAGAAATAGCCCATTGAAAAAAAAAAAAATATAATTTAACACAAACATTTCGTGCCTCATAACTATTGTGTAGGTAGGCATCCAATTTAAACTATTCTTACGTCATTCGATAAGGCAAATGTTTAAGATATCATTAATTAAAATGCATGGAACCTTTTTATTACTCTTTATCGTGAATGTATGTAACTGAATGGAAATTTTAATCTTGCTTGGGTATTATACAAGACTAGTTAAATATTTTATTGTGATGAACTGATGATGATTACATACATCTTCAGAATTACAATGACAATGATATAAGATGTACTAATGGTTTTTTTAAGACTGCTGTTAATTATTTGTCTATTATCACGTTGACATAAATAGTTAAGTAGGTCTCAAGAAAACTTAACGTACCATCTTCAGTGTTGTTATATTATTTATTCTGAGATGTGGCATTATTCTTACATATTAAGCATATTAAGGGCCCGTTTCACAATATCCAAATAGCGAATCATTAAAAAAATTTAACAGAATTAGTATGTATGTAGTATGAAATTATATACCAAATAAACTAACTAGAAGTTATTTGTAGGTGGTGAAACAGGCCCAAAGAGTTAAATATATTCTTGAGTCCGAGAATGTGGCTGCGGGTTTTTATTATGGAATTTCTTGGTCAGAATATTAAGTATAGTCCTGTTTTATGGCTTGAAATAGCGTCTAATACTAGTTACCTGAGTATGGCTGCACATTGACTCCCCACTCGTCTCCGTTCAGCCTGTAAGCCTGGAGCGACCTCTGTTGAGCGAGGATTTCAATTTCATCAATAAACTCATTGCCTCCATAGTACCTATAAAAACAAAAAAAAAATTGTAAGCTTGTTTCAAATTTTGAAGAATTATGTTTTGTCTGCCATAGGTAAAAGTAACAAAAATAACATGTGGTATTTATTTATAAAATGTTAATTTATTTACTTTCCTCAAAATTAAGATGTTATAGAAACTTTACCTTTGGTTGGGCATGCCCTCAGAGTATTTGTTATGAAGGCATGTGCTCAAGCACTGAAGTACAGGTATGGAGGTGAAGTTCTCCGAAGCAATCATCTCAAGTCCAGCTCTCTGACGTTCCTTCTCATTCTTAATGATGGCATAAAGCTCAGGGTCTGTGTCCCACAGGTTTCCATTGAGAATTGAGCTACTCATTGTTGGGCTGCTATGTATTTGTCTATTTAAATATGAATTCTGAAATATTATCACAGCCTTTAAAAAAAATAAACAGTAGTCTATGTAAACCAAAATAAAAAAAAAAATTTGGCAAAAAAATTATGGTGTAAATTACACAGACACTTTAACCTCACTAAACAAGAATAGAAACTGAACTGTATCAAAGATCATAGTGTAATATAAAGGAGAAACGCTGACCTCAAACTGATAAGTAGATAATGCAATCAATAACAAAAGTTGGTTGTTACATGTTTCCTTAAGACTTACTGCATTTACGTACCAACCACGCGTGTTTTGTTACAGTGCTTTAAATAATATTATTGAACTATTTTACAGTAAATAAAATACTTACGGAATATTTTGACAAAAAAGTAATTTTGAAAAATAAAGTATTACGAGGTATTATATAAAATATTATAACCTTAATTTAAGACTGAGGTTAATTTCAACTTGGGCTCCGAGAACGTCTAAAGCACTGTGCAAGATTTGTACGCGCCAAAGTAGTTAACAAACAATTTTAAATTGATATCAATTAAAGTACCTTAGAGTGGATATTCCCGTGAACTGCTTGCACTGGATTCACAATACAGTATGATGAAAATCTGGCAAATTTTTGGGGTAATGTGGAAAAAAACTTATTGACTAGTAGCTTGGACATGATAATTTATTTTAAAACCAACTATTCACGCGATTACAGTATACAATATGTTTTTATTTGCGCAAACATGAGTTAACTTTTATCATTATTGATAACCCATTGTGAACTTTGCAGACGTTATTTGACGTTTCGTACTGACACTGACAGATGGCTACATTCACGCTCACGGTTCGGGAAAATGAATTTATGATATGCACGGGTACCGGCATTAGCTAGACGAGCTACACTGCCTCTGCTTGCTTACTTCTAAATTGGAAAACCGAGTACAAGCGATTGTTGCAGTAAGGAGTTTGGCATTACAATGTAAATGTTTATCAATCTCATTTAACAAGTTTCTATGTTTAAATCATTAGTAGCTATAGGATATCATTAACAGGATAATAATTAAGAAGTCGAAACAGTGGTTTTGTCTTTCTGGATTTTATTGAGTAGTAGTAGTGGTGATAATATCTTAGAGTAATTACTAAACAGATAATATTGATTTTTGAGTACTTTTTAACATTATTTTGCTAGTTTTTAGTCTGATACAAGAGGTCTTTCTGTTACATTCTTTAAATGAGAATGCTAATTAAAATTAATAGCTTTAAAGTCTAATCTACAGCTATATTAGTTTTGCCTGTATCTACCTATGTTACGTAAGTTTTATATTCTCAGACTATCGCGGTTTATTGCGGAAAATATCCCGACTATTTGACGTTTCATAATTGAATTTATAGGTAAACATAAAATAAAATCGAACTGAATTTTTATTTTATGTTTAAAAAAATGTATTTATATATATTAGGTACTTAGTGTTAGTTCTAACACTTCTGCAACCTCATTTCAGACTTCTACGTTTAAGAAATATAATTTAGGATACAGATGTTCTGAATAGGGCATACTACTGAATTCGTGTTGAAAGAGCCAATTAATAAGGGTAAGAGTGTACCTATCATTCGCAGGGCCCTTGGCAAGTGCCTGATAGATAAGTGGGATGTGATGATTGTTTACAAGGACGAGTAATTATAATATTAAATTACAGGGAAGTTAGGGAAGAAAACATAAGAGAAGAATATGTTCTAACGTTCTTTGTTAAAGGGAAGCATCTAATTCGGTTCCAGAATCAGTCGAAAATGCAGTTATATAGGCACTGAACTAACCTAGTTCCAATTTGCTTTGTTTCCAGTATAGGTAGGTCGTGATGTTATGATACACTACACATGTTCGTTATTGGTGTTTTATTACACCGCTATTGTACCGGTCTACATACACGTAGCTTGCACTTTGTAGGAAAAGTTTACCAAACATCGACAGAGGCCAGAAATTGACAGCATTTGCCGCAAACGTTGACACAAAAAATGAAATATTGTGGTTGTCACTTACAGACATATGTTAACTAGCGGTTCTTCGCGGTTTCACCCGCGTCCCGCGAGTATTAGGTACTCCCCACATCCATATAAAAGGTAGCATAATGTATGTCTTTTCTCAAATTCTACACTGCAAAAATATTTTTTTTGAGGTCGTGGTGGCCTAGTGGTTAAAGCACCAACCCTTCGAGTATGAGGGTGCGGGTTCGATTCCAGATCAGGCAAGTACCAATGTAACTTTTCTAAGTTATACGTACTTTCTAAGAGTATCTTGGACACCAATGACTAATGAAAGGTGAAGGAAAACATCTCGAGGAAACCTGGACTATAAAGTCTGAAATCACTGACGCGCATTGAGCAAGTGTGGTGGTTAACGCTCAATCCTTGTCCGTGGGAGAGGAGGCCTGTGCCCAGCAGTGGGACGAAAAAAGGCTGTGATGATGATGAAATATTTCTTTTAAGCTTCAGTAGTCGTCAAAGCGTGACATACAAACACACCAGTTCCTTTGGAATTTATAATTTAAGTAAGGATTAATTTTCTTGATAAGCTGACAGTTGGCGGTAATTAATTAAGTGGGAACGGTGTTTGGGATCTGGCTGGCACTGACTGAACCTATCACAAAGAGCAACGAAGGTACTTATATGTAGGTATAAAGTTATTGAGTAGGGTTCGTTGACAAAGGTAAGGTAATTAACATACACACAAGTTTCGCTAGAAGTTTAGAACTTAAATTAAATCACAACGATAGTCAAAATTTAAATTAAACATCAAAATAATCCTACTTTATTTAGCCATTCACGAGTACCTACTTTTAGGTACGATTAACGAGTTAGCAATAAATCTCAATAATGAAACTGAAATTAGGCAATTTCATTCGGTATTTCTCGGTTTTGATCCTTTGAAATTACCTACATTAACGAGGTTTTCTGAACCTTTATTACGTGGTTATATGTTCAATAGCTCGGAAATGTCATTCAGGTGATGTTCCGGAACACCCTTACCTTTTCCGAACGTGTGAGTCGAATTTAAATTGACGTGTTGGGTATATAATTGACATGTAATTTTTTTTCAGTGGATAGGCAGGGATAGGCACTTCTAAATGGCGCTTAATATGTATCTTTGTATGGAAGGAAATTATTCCTTTTGCATTCAGAAATAATTTGCATATCCTCAAAATAAGCGTCATGTTAACTATATCATGTATTGCATTATTTTGCGGTCCTCTAAAACCATCTTTATTTATTAGAAAGAGTCACACAGATGTTGATGGTAACGATTCACTTCTCAAGACAAAATAGTGCATCCCTTATTAACTGATTTTGTTCTAACATTATATTTGTCACCAAGGCGTCTTTGTGCGCTGCGCACTGTTAAGTATGATGTCCACCTGGATAATGGTCCACAAGATTTCCATTCTCACACGTTTCAGGAAAATGCGGGATGGTATTAGTTTTGTTTCCAAATCTGAGTAATTCCAGTATTCTAGCATATACCAGACGTTTGACATCCTTTGCCCACAGAAAGTCAACGTGGTTAAATTTTCCGAAAGGAACGTGATAAAAATCTATAACATTCGGTAACTTATTTTTCAAAATTTTTACGTCTTGCACATCAGAAAACCAATCGTTTTCACTGTAAAACAAAGCAACAGGCGTTTTTATTTTGTCCACCGCGTATGTCGGGGGATTACAGGATCCATATAGTTGTAGGTTCTTGTCCTTGCCATGGTCGAATTTTTGGAACTGTCCTGACACCATAATTTGTAAATAATGTGTAAATTGATTAATAGAAGCACCAGAAGGCATGTGTCCAAAAATCACTGGCAAATTCCTCTGGTTTAATTGTTCATAGTCGAATCCACAGAGGAAAAATAAAATTGTGCTGCAAACTATACCGTTCCCTATCTCACACAGCTGCATATTTTTATGAAGGAATTTGATTGGCTTCGGCAAGATTTCATAGAATTGAAACATTTTGACAATCATCGCTGCGTAGTAATTAAACGGAGCTGCGATTCTTGCTAAAGGGCTCTTCATGTGCGACGACCAAGCTACTGGAGCTAATGCGATCATCGTTGAAATTTTGTCATTATATTCTGGTTTCTCGGAGCCCATTACAAAGAAACTTGTACTACCTTGTGAATACCCCACATATGCCACTTTTTCTTTCTTACTAGCAGTAAGGGCATAGTCAATCATAGCGGGCAAGTCGTAGCGGCCAATCTCATCCCAACTGAAATTCCAAAATTCAGGTTTATCTGGTGATATTCTGGCATGTTGTCTACAGTGTTTGTTACCTCGAGCATTTCCCATCCAAACATCGTACCCTGCCGTTGCTAGCAGATAGGCTAAGCTGTTGTGAGGTCCAGCAGTCACCCAATCATCAGCACTGAACAACAGACCATGCATGAGGAAAACTGCAGGACCTTTGCTTGGGATCCTAAACATTGTAAGAATGTAATCATCCTCTGTTTTGGCGTGATGTTGTTCCACTGGGTAGCCATATTTAGAAATCAAATCGGTTATATTTAAATGGATATCTTCATTGTCAGGTGCTGTTTCACTAGACAAAATATTAATCACTGCTGAAAATTCGTTTATGATTGTCACTGGATCGAGTTTTATATCGTGCAATATTATTTCATAGCAAATGCAATGAGTTAAGTACAAAACGTTTAGTAAAATTATTAGATTCCGATAACGTTTTCTCATTGTGCTTAAATCAATTGCACTATACAATAAATGCTATGCGGTGGTGATTTTTGAAATCTCATGAGCAGTTATTGCCAACATTTGGTATATCACCAATTATTTCGAAAGTTTGAAAGATATAAACTGTTAATATTGCCATACCGCATACTAAATATGTGGTTGACTCAAAATAATCACATTAAAATCGAGTCAATTTCTAAACAAATATAAATAGGTGCATGTTGTACATGCCTATTTACAGAACACATTATAATTTTGGTAAACTTAACACATGGAAATAATATTCGATGATAAAATATGTGAATATTTCGTGTGATACGGAGTAAACCCGTTAGAGATGAATATAGCTTTTATAATGTGCGATTGCGGTTGCGTTTAAATTTTGAAAATTAAAAATGTTATTTTATGATCAGTGATCTAAAGGTCAACATGAGTTATAGTTTTAAAAACGACTCATAGTTAAAAAGCATTAATTTCGCCCACAGCTCAGCATAGCGAGTGGACCATGACTAGATTGAGCTTTTCCCTAAACTTTTCTAATATGTATTTTTTACTTTCTTGAGATAATTTATCCCCTTGCCTTACAAGTGGAACACGTGTTCTTTAACTCTGCGGAATTTTCCTGTTCCCACATTAAATATTTATGCCAGCCCCCTAAATGTGCTTACTAATGATTTTCGTCCCATCCCGCGCAGTTTTCTCTTTCATTTTCTATCTTTGTAACGAATCGATGTTAAATAAATGATACTTACGTTCACCTACTCTGGACTTGAGCATGTCAAATTGGAACATGTTGGTAAAGTATATGTAATTTACTTACGCTATCGTACCTATTAGAAAATTATTATTGCAAAATATAACTGTTTTCCATTCGGCTTAGTAGTTCGTGAGATTAGAGTTCAAGCAAACAAAATAGTTATATTAGTCTAGGTTAGACTGGTGTCAGACTTACTGGTTTCTGACTACCCGTAACGACAGCCAAGGATGTTCTATATATTAGTATGCACAATCGTTTAATTTTAAATCAATACACGTGATGAACGTGGTGAAAAGGTACCTAAATTGGTAATCCAACAGGAGCCGAGCGTAAAGACCCATTTAGAAAAGGGATACCTTAATTATAAAATTAACGAGGTGAACAAAGATAATTTCTTCTACACAGCTATGAGTACGTACTATTAGGAGTTATTGAGAGAAGGATTTTTTTTTGTAATTTGCCGGGAACGGATCGACCGCTATGTCACTGCAGTTCTGCTATATAAGGTGTTACAAAAATATCTGCCACGGATTTACCTAATGGGACGTAGTATTATGTTTATAGATTACCAAAGGAAGAACTTTCGTACCCCGAAACAGTTAATTGAATTAGAGAAAATTATGTAGTTAAATTAACATTGTGTCTACTTTGCATAATGTGCACAATTTATACTACAGACGCCAGCACATCAAGCTACTTCTGTCAAAGTTGCTTAATAGATTTTCAACTTTATCGCTGCAGGATGTAGTTCAAAATTGATTAGGAAAATGTGTTAGTTTCCGGTAGCTTGATTTGCTGGCGCCTGTACATTTTTTGTATGAAAAAAAAATCATGAAAAGTAATCAATATTGTACTCACTATTGATTATACACCTTCCATTAAATCCATGGCAGCAGTTTTTATAACACCTTATATATGTATGTGTACTAACTAAAACAAGTCAATGGCGTGCAGAATCAAGTAAGTTTTAAAATCGAAATGGGTACGAAGTTTGCAGTGTGAGAACGGGAGTTAGTTTGGTCCCATTCCGAGACGGTAAGCGAAGATGCGGCCAGAGGTGGAACACATTCAGCTATCTAGGCGTAAAGTTTGCTCGCTTTTGACTTCAAAGTAGGTATCTCGATTCACTGGAAAGTAGGTCGGAAGGGAAAGATTCTGTTTTGGAACTTTTACGCATGAGTAAATGAAATAGGAGTACCAGCGATTCGGACTCTTCCCTAGCAAGGAGTCATTAACTATCATGATCAGCTTCTTTATTGTAGCACTACAACTAACTACAAGGCATATACTCTTCTCCCATAGAGAAGGAATAAGTGCACCACGCTTACTAAGTTCGGATTGGCGATTACAGACTTGTAAGTCCGGGTTTCCTCAAAATTTTTTTCTTCACCTTAACTCAATCATTGGTATAGACTTAGAAAGTACCTGCATATAACTTTTTTGTGAGTCAGAGTTTAAACATTAACATCTAGATAAACTTTACAAAACTAGTTAATTTTGGTTGCTAACAAGATTTCGTGACCGTGAATTGACCTCAAAGATATTGGACATCAACTAGCGATACATAGCAACAACCTATAGGTACTTCAAGATAACGTGAAGATTGACAGTTTTTGACCGGTATTTCAAAATGATAGACTGGATTCATGTTCAATTGATTCATGAAGTTTACCCATTCATTACTGTTTTATAATAACAATATATTCTTTATTTCATATAATATTTTTATCATATATATTTATTCACGCAGCACACGGGACAGTTTGTGACGAAGAATGGATGGATGTTTGCTACTCTTCCACGTAAAAATTGCGAAATGATTTTGATAGAACTTGGCAGTCATGTGACGTATAGGTACATTACAATAACATATAGGCTACTTTTACGGGTGCAGGAAAGTGTTTCCTCAGTCTGTCTGTCGCGCTTTCACGTAAAAAGTATAGAACTGATTTAAATGAAATTTTAATTTCGTACACAAATAGTCTACGAATACAGATTTTTCTGCAAATCCATAATAATCCACTGCAATTGATTACAATTCGATATGTTTACACGATGTTTTGTTTATTTATTTCATGTTCCATGGTGACGAAGTCGCTGACATAGCTAGTAAAGCATATAAGATGTTGGAGTAATTAACTTATCAAGCGATAAACATTAAATAGTAAGTCATGGCCAAAACAAAACACCATCAAGCGAACTGTTGTTTTTAGATATCATCGTGTTCAGACAAGAAATGACTGGATTTTATCTCAATTGAGTTAAAAATATGAAGACGTACCTAGTGTTTTCGATCTTACTTAATTAAGTTATATTTAATATAGAAGTCATTTAAAATCAGAGCAATTTAAACAGAAACAGATTTATAGATCAAAAGAAAATACTTAGGTGGCCTCTCTGCACAATGATTGAATAAAATTTAGAAGTATTTTTCTATTACAGGGCTTATCGTGTAGGGTAAATATTGCGTAATATTCATTTTGTCAGGCAGGAAGATTCTTAAAAAAAAATCTCTACGTCTAAAACCGTCAGAAAACATTCACTAAGCCAATGTATTTTTACTATTTTAATGAGCATTCCTCGCTAAATTATTTTTCGATTTGTTGTTCGTAGTATTGTTCAACCTACCTCAAATTTTCTTTCAATCTTATTATGCAAGAAAATATACTGTATATCCAATAATATTGCAGGTGTAGGGGCCGCCTTAGATAAGAGATTGGAAGTAGATAGCTTATCGTGTAACTGTATAGCTTGCGCTTTACTGGACACCGTTCAATTAAGTTGAGTGCTCTGTGACACTTTGATCCCCGGCCGGAAAAAAAGAATAAATTACACTCATGATAGTTATTCTGAATACGTGACAAGGTAACCGAAGTGGACTCAGACGCTACGGTCAAACATCCGAAATCGCTTTGTGGGTTTTAAGAGACTTTCGTGAAGCAACCTTAAATCCCATCGGATTATGAGAGTGAGGGAATAGATAGTGCACTTATGTCTGCGTGAATGCTTGTGCACTATAATTTGTCCTGCGCAACTGGCTGATCATCTTAGAGAGAACGGTCACGGTGTGGGACACTGGGCGCCATAAGCGCCATTACTGTGCTACGGACACCAAGTTGGACTTTGGTTGGTTTTAATTTAAAGGGATATTTAATATTTAGGGATAATATCGTCAATCAGTAAACATGTGATTTGTTTATATGTATCTCCACGATAGCATTGCAGGAAGAAAGAAACAGCTTTATGGTGCATAGGAGATAAAATCAGGCTATTCAAGGGGACCGCCAATAAAATAAAACCCGTTGGCAAGTCGTTACGACACTTCGACATACGATGCCATTTGTTTTTTTATTATTCAGTGAGTTTACGCTGCGGCTACTAAGCTACGAGTATAACACTAACGGGTTTACAGATGTGATTTTTATGTATGAGTGAGCGAATGGCTTTTATTATTTTATACTGCGTTGTAGTTGGTGGGTGGGTAGTGGGTTAGATTCTCTTACTATTCATGGTGTACTAGCTTCAGCCAGCGTTCTCATCCGCGTCCCGTAGGAACAACTCTGCGCACCCGGATTAGAAAGTCAATAGCCTTCCTCGATAAATGGGCAATCTAAAACTAAAAGAATTTTTCAAATCGGATCAGTAGTTCCTGAGATTAGGTTGCTCAACCAAACAAAGAAACTCTTCTGCTTATAATAGTAGTATGAATATTATAGATGAGGTAAGCATATTATCATTACCTATGCACAAGGCGGACTGATAGTCATCAGACCATCAGACTTTTGACTCAATGCGGGTTGGCGATTTTAGACATAAAAGTCCAGGTTCCTTCACCTTTAATTAGTCATTGGTATCCAATATACACTTAGAAAATATTTGAAACTTGTGAAACTTTGAAAAGTTGCATTGGTACTTGCCTGACCTGGAATGGATTCCGCGCACTCATATTTGAGAGGTCGATGCTTTAAACACTAACATCATCTCCATCATCTCCCGAGCCTTTTCCCAACTATGTTGGGGTCGGCTTCCAGTCTAACCGGTTTCGGCTGAGTACCAGTGTTTTACAAGGAGCGACTGCCTATCTGACCTCCTCAACCCAGTTACCTGGGCAACCCAATACCCCTTGGTTAGACTGGTGTCAAACTTACTGGCTTCTGACTATGCTTTAAACACTAACATCACGACTAAAATATAGAAAAGTAGAATATAGAATAGAATAGTTATGTCGATAAATTATTAAGAATTGTGTATAATAAATCTATTACATTTTGTAGAAACAGATCGTAGCACAGATCGAGGACGTGATAAACATAAAAATACGTGCCTATCTATTCATTCGGTCAATGAACTTTATCATACATAATTTAGAAATAATATTAGTACCTGTTAGTTTTGTAAACGAATATATGTAAATTATGTATTTAATTGGTATTTTTGTAAAATGCTAATATCTACCAACCTACTGGATTATTATTCCTCACACAAATCATGGTTGAATATACAGAGTGTTACAAAAATACCCTTAAAGCGAAAAGGGTTAAACGGTACCTTAGAAAGATTTAGTTAATAAAATTTTAAAATCGTGATTTCACTGCACGACTTACCACAAAATAGCATTAAATTTTTCATTGATGTGCTAGTTCTTATCCGGTTAAATCATGGACTGATAAACGACCGGGGCAAAGCATAGATATAATAGTTTATTTCGACACCGACTTCTAGAGCAACTACTTCAGGTAGTAGGTGCAAACATAGCTATTCAAATTTATGTTACTGTTATTGTTAGTAATAATCTACTTTAACTCCTTTTCAGTGACAAAAAAATTTGCTGGGTTGGTGATATTTTTCTAGCAATTTTTGTAACATCATGTACCTATTATAATTGTAGGATATCGATTAGGAGATTATAAATTAACTAGGCTCATATGTTTTACCTCATTTGACATACATGGATAAAATATAAGATCTTATCATTAAATTCGGTGAAAACCATGCATTTAGATTAAAATTATTAAAAAAAAAACGCTTGGCTACCTACCCACGATCGATTTTATTCCATTCATAATTCAGATTTTCATAATTTATAATACACTTATTTTTATTTGCATATTTTGCTTCTATAACTGTATTCTATGGTTCATATTATTTGAAACTAGCGGTCGCCCGCGGCTCCGCCCGCGTGGATGTCGGTTTTCGCGACAAAAAGTAGTCTGTGTGTTATTCTGATATATAACCTATAGAGGACCCCCGCAGCTACGCCTGTGTGGATGTCGATTACCGCTACCAAGGCCTAACTTTTGTGCCTGTACGACTGGCGCGAGGAGGCACTGCGTTTGGGGGAGTTTCCGTTGCTGCGGCAAGTCGCTGCGCAGCGGGAAGTCTTCCGGCGCGATCTCATGATGGAGTGGAGAGATCGCCTCACGCAACCCCGTGCAGGGAACGCCACAATAGTGGCCATAGTGCCCCTCTTCAAGGAGTGGATTGGGAGGAGTCATGACACCCTCTCTTACCGCCTGACGCAGGTCCTCACCGGACATGGGTGTTTCGGGAGGTACCTGCATCGTATCGGGCGGGAGGAGACGCCTGGGTGTCACCACTGCGCGGACCAGCCAGAGGACACGGTGGAGCATACGGTGGAGGTGTGTTCTGCTTGGGCGGAGCTCCGCCGTGTCCTCACAGCGGCAATTGGCGGCGGCGACCTCTCGCGTCCGGCCCTGATCCAGGCCATGGTCCGGAGCGAGAGAGAATGGGATGCTATCGCCTCCTTCTATGAAGCAGTTATGCTAGCGAAGGAGGCGGCGGAGCGGCTGAGAGACCGCACCGCTCTTCCCACCTGTCGCGGCAGGGCTGGTACCGGTCGACACCTCGGGCGCCGGGTGTCGAGGGATGACTCCCGACCACCGTAGGCGCGGATTTGTGGGCGGTGAGTGTGGGTAGCTCATCGTCCGTACGTCTAGGGACGACAGGCCCGTGTCGGCGGCGCGTTCTGTTCCACGCGCTCCTCGAAGAGATGTCAGCAACACAGTGTCTGCTTGGGCTGCGGGTTGTTCGTAAGAGATACCGTGGCCCTGGCACACAGGGACCTCCAGAAGGAACATAGTGGGTTTTAGTCAGTAAGAGTCTGACACTCCCTCCAGCTGCACCCTCAGCGGGAGGGGTCATTTGATGATTTCCCACGAAAAAAAAAGGCCTAACTTTTGTCGGAATGAGAAGCTCGCGCTCGGACCTCCCGCCTTATTATACCTACCAGCCGACCCGCGTCGAGCGCGGCAACGACACGGGGCAATGGCTGATTATCGTATTTTATGCATGTATTTAGTTTTTCTACACCGATTTCTATGATTCTTTTTTTATAGAATATTTAATAATGTTATCAAGCCGACCCCAACATAGTTGGGAAAAGGCTCGGGAGATGATGATGATGATTTAATAATGTTATCTTTTGTTAATTAGTGATGAGCGAGAATATTATAAACATAACAGTAAACAAATCAATAACAAAAAAATCAGAAAGCCCCGAACTGCTAAACTATCGGGAGTTATACGTGTTATTGTGAGTCAACCAATAAAGATAGACATATGCTGTTGTAGAATATTTTTTAGATAATTTTATGTAGAACATTTCCGTCATACATGATTTCTATGTACCTTTAACCATTAAGGCTGCACACGCGACGAAAGCTTAAAAAAATGGTGTAACTTCTCCCGTTTTCCCAACATTTTCCTTCACTACTCTGCTCCTATCAATTGTAGCGTGATGAAAAGTATCCTATAACCTGCCCAGGAGTATGAAGAATAATTGTACCAAGTTTCATTAAAATCCGTCCAGTAGTTTTTGTTCCTATTAATAACATACAGACAGACAGACAGACAGACAGACAGACAGACAGACAAAAATTTTACTAATTGCATTTTTGGCATCAGTATCGATCACTTATCACCCCCTGATAGTTATTTTGAAAATATATTCAATGTACAGAATTGACCTCTCTACAGATTTATTATAAGTATAGATATATAGATTAACATTTTAATGGATTTGGAATAATTGATTGCCTTACCACAGTCTATGTCGTTAGCTACAAAATTATCATTTGCCTTAAATCTGTTGCTAGATATGGAGCTTTTCAAAAAAATTGCAGACATTTAGGATATTAAATAGAATTTCATTTTTCTGTTAGAAACAGTGTCCATCATGTACAAAGCAGTGTTGTGTATTACAATAAGTGTTATATGTTTGCAATGCGGGTCACGCAGCTCCGAAATACGTGATCGTGAATTATTGGACATTCAGGAATTTCAGAATTACCTCAAACTCAGCCAAGAATCCGACCTGTTCGCCAGTACGAAGGTCACAGGTGATTTAAAAGTGTATAATACTGGGCTTTATAATGAAGACATTCATTTGAACGTGTCTCAACTTATTCGCAAATATGGACATCTCGCGGAGGAACATGAAGTTACAACTGAAGATGGGTACATGCTTACCATGATCAGAATTCGTAGTGAAGGTCCAGCGGTATTTTTAATGCATGGCTTGTTAGCGAGCGCCGACGACTGGGTGACCGCGGGCCCAGAGAGTGCGATAGCCTATTTACTCGCTAATGAAGGGTATGATGTATGGATGGGCAACGCTCGAGGCACCAAACATTCGAAGAGACATGCGACCCTTTCGATCCCCACGTATCAATATTGGGACTTCAGTTGGGACGAGATCGGGCGCTATGACTTGCCGACAATGATTGACTATGTTTTAGATGAGAAGAATGAAACGCAGTTAGTTTACATTGGCCACTCTCAGGGCAGTACAGCTTTCTTCGTCATGACTTCCGAAATACCTGAATACAACGACAAAATATCTTTAATGGTAGCGCTATCTGCTCCTACTGCAATACCTAATATGAAAAGTCCTTTTCTGAACTTTTTAAAAATAGTGACGCTTTTTCATCCAGAGCTGGTATTTGCGCTTGCGAAGAATTTGGGGTTCTACGAATTTGTGCCAACTTCTGCCTTAGTCCAAAACTTTATACCAAACGTCTGCGGTAGAGAAGACCTGGCACAACTAGTTTGTAGTAATCTCTTGTTCTTGGTGTGTGGTTTTGACGCTGATCAATTGAACGTCACCAATTTGCCAGTGATTTTTTCTCACGCACCATCTGGAGCAGCCACGAAGCAGTTGGAACATTATTCGCAGACAATAATATCGGGTCAATTCCGAAGGTTTGACTATGGAGATAACCAAAATATAGAACTGTATGGATCTACGTTGCCCCCCGAGTATCCGCTGGAGAAAGTAACTGTGCCTGTTGTTATCTTTCATGGTGAAAACGACTGGCTAGTGTCGTTTGATGACGCGGAAGCATTGCGTAAGCGACTGACAAATGTAGTAGATGTGTATACAGTGCCATATCAACATTTTAATCATATCGATTATTTGTTTGCTAAGGATTTAAAGCAGTTGGTGTTCACAAAATTGTCGTCGGTACTTAAACAATACAATAACAGAAATTAATGCCGTAGTAGTCGATTTAATTGTATTTATTTAAACAGAAACTGGTTTTATGTTCTAAAAATTACAAGATTTTATTAAGATTCCTAAGTAATTGCAGGAAAATGTTAAGAAGGTAATAAATGGGTTTTATTCTGAGAAAGAAAATTGATGTGTTCATAATAATTACGTTGTTTGAAAAGGAGCTGTATGTATAAAGGAATTCAATTCGCTTCAAATTGTTTTATTATCCTGTGGCAGGCTGCGGTCGGCGGCAGCTGAGTAAATATGTTGTGTCAAGAATCACAATGTTGTGACAAGTTGAACAGCAATTTATTAAAGAAGAAATAATTTATCCTTTTATTAAAGTGCAGTAATTTATGAACATGAAATTCAGTTAGTAAGTATGACTGTTTATCGTGAAATTGCACTATAATAACTCGTTTTCTATTCTATATTATTAACTGTCGGATCTTTGAGGCGTTGTATATAGAAATGTCTGTGAAATGTCGTACTAAATCGACATTTCACAGACATTTCTAGATTAGATAGAGGGCAATTAAAGGAGCTCACTTTTCATCCAGCACATTAGATAATCGAAAAACGTCCATTAAAATAGGTAAAAAAAATAACGAATAGAAAGTATATAGGTATTGCGAAACTATCATAGTTAGTATATTAGCCATTTATCGAGCCATATTAACGAGTTAAAGCGACATCCGTAAACGTATAAATATTGTGTAAACACTGCTTTAAAATAGTATTTATGCCTCTAGAACTATTTGCATTAAAATCTCATTTGTTTGAATTATGCCTAATACATAGCTATTAATGAAAAATATGCAATTGTTAATCATAAAGCTCCTCGCATAGCACACGTGGCCATGATTTTGAAAGAAAAAATGGAAGTTACATAAAACAACAAGCTTAAAATTGGTGAGATCGTTCAAAATATAATTATAAATATTTGAAACTTACCTATCTTTCATATGTATGAAAAAAAAACTATTCAAGGTAATAAGAAGGCAATTTAGAATTAATTTCTTAGTATCGATCTTTATATACCTACTATCCTACTCGTAACTGGCGCCGTCGTGACTATACTCACGACCGTATACAAATACTGAATTTCTCTCAAGGTCCCACATCTCTGTTTTATATCAAGTAGAAAAAGACGAAGACGGATTGCGTGCCGAGATTCACTTGCCGAAGATACGTCTGCAATTTATCACTGTCCTATGATGGTACCGGGATGTCTCTGTCTGATCTGCTTCCATTGCAAATATATACTAATGTACCTACCTTGTCTATATCAATTGAACGATATAATCAGGAAGTGTACAATATGTTTCTTTTCTTAATCTGAAGTAAATGGTTTTTAGATGTATGAGTCTGTTGCCGTGAACGTGCCGCAGAGTAGTATAAAATAATTAGAGACTATCTGATTTTTCTAATAAAGCTTTGATTCGATAGCTCATAGACATATTGAACCTGTCTAATTTTGATATAACCCAATGAATTAATTTCTTGTTTTCAATACAGATTGATGATTTTTTTATAGACAGTCGTTGATTCAAGCGGATTCTGTATTTTTTCTTTCATAAGTACCTACTCATACCTATATCAGTTCATAGGTTACACATCTACAGGCCGATTTCGAGTGGCATCAATACTCTGTTTTGTTTAGAAAATGTAACATTTTTATTTCTATAAAGAATAAGTGAAGTGTGAAATCGTTAAAGCTAATGAAGTGATTTGATGTGTAGCTACCTATAGGCGTGATATGGATGAACTTTGTTCATGACGTCAGAAGGCTCGCTAGCCGCTTTAATATAACAGTCCAGAGAGCTCAGTTATTATAGAAGTGTGCACAGTTAATATAACAGACCTTATTTTTATTCATCCTTACCCTAACATTAGGTATAGTTAATTAATGAAACAATGAGAATACATCACAATAGTGAATGTAAAGCAGTAAATAAACATTACCCGCGTATTTAGGTACCAAGATTATTAACAAATTAAACCCTAAATGAGTACCTATTGAGTAGATGTAAGTTAATGTAGATACAGAAGCCAGCAGGCTAACCTACCTGAATCTGTCAAATTTTCCCAATCTACTTTGAACGATATGCTTTAGTGATAAAGTTGAAAATTGTAGTAGCTTGATGTACTGGCCTATGTACAATGTACATATAGGTATATATAATGTTATTTACTGTTAGCTTAAGATTACATTTCAAGTAGACACTCTAAGATCCCCTTACTTATACCTAAGTATTTGCAAATACTAGCAACCAACATACTTTGATTACTTTACAAACAGTTTCGACAAAAGCGTTCGGATTTTATCTACCTACCTACGGAAATTGAATCGAAGTAATTTCCGTTGGGATCATCATTTCTGTTAATGTCCAAGGTAGAAATTTGTATAAGATCAACAACGGCAGAAATATGTAATGTGATCTTTATAAGTGTGTATTTAATAATTTGTATGCATTTTATTTAATAGTGTGACTTATTTTAAACTAGCTGTCCCCAGCGGTTTCACCCGCATCTTTGGTTACTACACTCCGCTCCCGTGTGTCTTAGCATGATGGTATTTAGCCTATAGCCTTCCTCGATAAATGGGCTATCTAACACTGAAAGAATTTTTCACTGAAAGATTTTTCAAATCGAACCAGTAGTTTCGGAGATTAGCGCGTTCAAACAAACAAACAAACTCTTCAGCTTTATAATATTAGTATAGATTCGTATAATACCGTATAGAGTGGAAAATCTGCAAATCCGATGTTCCTGATAATGATGGATATGTCGTTAATCAGAAGTTGTTAATTATTAACGGTATCAAAGACTGGTTTTAGATTAAGTGGTTTTTAAGTATTCTTAATTGAATAGTCTTTAAATGTAAAATTAAAAACATAAACACAAATAAAGTTAACTAAGAAGGTTAACTAAACTAACATTCTATTGTGCTTATGATAAAATAAGATTAAGTAATAAATAATTCCTCGTCTGTTTTATTTTATAACTAGCGGTCGCCCGCAGCTCCGCCCGCGTGGACGTCGGTTTTCGCGCGACAAAAAGTAGTCTATGTGTTGTTCTGATATATAACCTATAGAGGACCCCCGCGGCTACGCCAGTGTGGATGTCGATTACCGCTTCCAAAGCCTAACTGTTGTCGGGATGAGACCTCGTCCCTCGATGAGACTCGGACCTCCCGCCTTATTATATAACTACCGGCCGCCCCGCGTCGAGCGCGGCAACGACACGGGGCGATGGCTGATTATCGTATTTTATGTATAAGTTTGGTATTTCTACACCGATTTCTATGATTCTTTTTTTATAGAATATGTTATAATTTTATCTTTTGTTAATTAGGGATAAGCGAGAATATTATAAACATAAGAATAAACAAATCAATGATAAATAATCAGAAAGCTCCGAACTGGTAAACTATCGGGAGTTATACGTGTTATTGTGAGTCAACCATTAAAGATAGACATATGCTGTTGTGGAATATTTTTTAGATAATTTTATGTAGAACATTTCTGTCATACATGATTTCTATGTAGCTTTAACCATTAAGGCTGCACACGCGACGAAAGCTTAAAAAATGGTGTAACTTCTCCCGTTTTCCCAACATTTTCCTTCACTGCTCTGCTCCTATTGATTGTAGCGTGATGAAAAGTATCCTATAACCTGCCCAGCAGTATGAAGAATAATTGTACCAAGTTTCATTAAAATCCGTCCAGTAGTTTTTGTTCCTATTAATAACATACAGACAGACAGACAGACAGACAGACAGACAGACAGACAAAAATTTTACTGTTTGCATTTTTGGCATCAGTATCGATCACTTATCACCCCCTGATAGTTATTTTGAAAATATATTCAATGTACAGAATTGACCTCTCTACAGATTTATTATAAGTATAAGATAACAAAATTAGGTAAGTATATACATATAGAGATGAAAACTGTCAGTTTGTATTAAAAAACTTTACCAGAGCAGGCCCATAAATAGAAATCCAAGTTTGCAGTTTTCTCATAAAATAATTTCCGATGACTTTTCCGTCCATTAAATCCTTAGGGAAATGGGCTGGAGGAATTGACGGCGCGGCAAATAATATTCTGAAAACATGCGCCATAGGGATTTATCAGGTACAAATAAATAAATCGATCTGATATTGCTTGGATTTTAGTTAGATAAGAAACTAGAATGAAATATTAATTATCAGGTATAGGGTGTTTGTATTGCACGTGGATCCCATCTTAAATAATCTATCCGTAGAGTGTGGGTATTATAGTTACACGTCATAGTATTTCTGATTGTAATACAACACAGAGGCCCAATTTTCCAAAGGAAAAATACAAAAGCCACAACGAATAAGTGGCCGTTCCGCGTTTCCAATTTCTGTAGAAACTACAATACTATTCTTTGGATTTGTACTTGCATTCACAGGTACGAGGGCATGAGCTCTATACATGTGAGCTGGCGTGAACCATCTCAAACTGACCCAGTTCCGGAGTGAGTTAGTGTTTGCTTTCATTGACTTCCCGTTCGACTACAATGTCAGCTTTAGAGCCGGAAAAACTCACCTTCGGCGATTTACGAGCGCCTCGGAAGATTGTGGTACCTTGATTAAGTGTTTCGTGTTGATATCCATGTATTAAATCGTACTTGAGAACACATTTTCTTGTTTCACTTTACTACATTATTCCTCGTCTTTTTTGTTTTGCGATTATTGATAAAAAAAAATGCTGGACAGATTTGAATATTTTTTCAACGTTAAGTAGTGTTTATTCTACCCAATCGCGGAGTAACATTGAATACCTATTTTTTAAGGGGCGGGAAGTATTATACGTAGTTTTCTTGCGACGTGATTGCAGCCGCGAGTAGCAAATCAAATAGCGTTTGTTGGATGTAGAGAGAAACAAAAAGGGTTAGTTGGTGTATAAAATACAAGAAATTTAGCTTTCTAGAAAATAGCGAGTCAAAAACTGTACGTAGAATCTGGAAGCCGGGACTGGATGGGGAGATTACCTACGTGTAGAGAAGCAAGAACCAGTTTCTGAATGAGACGCAATTTAGGTACTGGTTGATGGTAGACCGTGTACATGTTTGTCGTTTTCAAAACGGATTAAAAACATCGCAATAGCTTACCTTCAAAAATAATACAAGAAAACAAACAAACAGATACTTTCACGTCGGGGCCCCGGCAATTTTATAGCAATACCTTAATCGATGAAAACTGAAGGGGTACCAGTCACAAAATAAAAAAAAAACACATCCAAATCCGTTCATCTGTTTAAGAACTCCGGTGCCACAGGCATACAAACACACAAAGCGGTCAAACTAATAACACCCCTCTTTTTGCGTGGGGGATAATGAATAAAAATAAGACATGTTACACAGTACTGAATTTTCGAGCGGACGGCGGTTTTTGTATAACGTCTAAGTGCACCTTCATTTTACGCTTCGTGAAACTAAAACCTTTGGACTCCTCGTTACATTCGTATTTCTGTCGCTACATATTAATGTTACATTAATTAAAAAAGGAGAACGTAATACCCACAAAATTAAAGCCGGAAACTAGTCACAAACTCTAGGAATACCCAGTAAGACATGCAGGTACAGACTCCAGCACATCAAGCTACCGAAACTGACCAAATTTCGCAATCAACTTTGAACCATAAGCTTATGTGACAAGGATGAAATTTGACTGACTGACTGATTGTAGTAGCTTGAGCTGCTGCGTCTGTACGTAAGTGGAAGTATAGGTTAGTAAACGAACCTTACTAAACGAACAAACTTAGAACCTTGTAACAAGTGGATTTTAATTAAAATACGTAACTTTAATAGTTGCAAAAAATATTTTGATCATAAATAATTTGTACCAAAGTTCTGTGATCTTATATAGAATATTTTAAAATCCACCTTTCCGTCCATATTGGGTAGGTAAGCGTATAGTTGAAAATAAAGCACCTTCGAATATTTTCGGAAACAATTTTGAAATAGTTTCACAAACCTGCTAATTATTTTATTCACCTAAACCCTTTACCTACTTTGATGCAATGTATGATTTAAATTCATATTTTTTTAATGCGATTATTAATAGTTTTATGGCGCAGTTTTGTTTCAATAATCATTAATAACAGTTTCGTCAACTGTTCATTTAAGACGGGCGTATATATACATACATATACAACTGTACAACCAAATATACACAACAAAACTGTTGTTCGCCTAAAATGTGTAGGTATGAGCAAGCCCTTAGTAGTATTTTAAAAACCCTACAGGTTGCAATTTGCGAAGATAAATCGTGTATAAGAAAAATACAGCAATCGTAAAGTTACATTACATATTAATGTCGTCTACATGGCGAGAACTATTTTTTTATCGTCGGGAGATTTGTACTCAATGAGATATCAGAATCTACTACTCAAATTATTCGGAAATTGTAATTTATTTATTTACGTTTTCGTTCCCAAGCTAAGAAATCATACAATTATGCGAGCCTTTGGCATTAATGGTCCAATTTGGTCCGTAGTTTAGTGTAATGGTTAGCAATCAGAACACACCGGTATATAAGCATCAACGTTTATTTTGACAAGCAGGGGTTGCTATGCCGTTCCCAGGTTCGCAGGTTAGGGCTCAAGGGGTGGAGGCCGAGGCACGTTCCCACAAAATGTTACGGCATTAGGGTTTATGAGGTTTAATAATTTATACGTAGGCACTTGTTTTATTTTATTCTTCCCGTGACGGACTTGACTGTATCTAATTGAAGTGCTCTTTGACTAATTAACCTTTGCAGTTATTTTTAACCGACTTCCAAAAAAAGGACGTCGTTCTCAAAACAGTCGGTATGTTTTTTTTATTTATTTAAAATATGTGTTTTTTGAGCTTATGTGTTTAGAACTACTTAACCGAGATTACCGATCTTGTTTTCAAGCATATTCGTTCTGTGCACGTTTATTTTAATCACTTATCACACGATAATTTCTCACTGAGCAATTACGTCACAATGTTAGGTATAAATTCCAGCGTGTTGAATTAACAGCAAAGTCGAGTCAAAATTATGAATATTGAAATCGAAATTCATCAATAATCGAAATAATTCGAATTGGGCCAAGTTACGATGCACCTTTTATTATATTTAAATTTTTTAATATGAGTCAATATCGTCGTCAGTATCATCGTCAATATTTTTAAAATCTTGTAAATATCAATCAATTCAATGGTAAAGTATAAAAAGAAAGTTTTCTGCAGAATCACTCAGAACCAAATTGATTCCGCTTTCGATGTAAATTCATTCCACTTTTCTTCGGTCTTAATGATAAAAGGAAAAAGTAATATGAAAATCCCTTAAGCTATATGTATGTATGCGGTTGCATACATTTATATAGGTATTTACTCCATTGCTTGAATAGTTATGGTATAAAATAATTAAGTTACCTCGCAGTAGGTTCTTAACAAAGTTCTGTAATAAGGTACCTACTTAGTAAACTCCGTTATAAAATAAGCCTTAAAAGTATGTAGGCTTTCACTATTTTTAGAATTAGTCCAGCGACATAAAACTTCTTCATAAAGAAGTTTTTCATAAAGAAGTTTTATGTCGCTTCTTAAAGGCCCATTTAGATGGATTCAGCCACTTGCTCAAATAAACTATTGTCACTACAAAAAAAGCTAACAGTTACATGAACAAAAGGGGTGAAGCGTTTCAAAGCACTTTCAAAGACAATAACAAAGAAATTCTATCGTCATTTTGTCCGCCGCATGCAGCTGAAAATCTTTTATTAGAGGCTCTCCGTTCAACGACTTCAGATTTCTGTCTGCGGTTGTAGCATGTGTAGAGATCAAGTTGCCTTTATACACATCTAAGTATGTATTTTCTCTTCTGTTTTATAAATACCTTCGATGGATTCTAAAAGCGGAGAATCACACCAGATAGATTACATAAACTATAGATAACATAAGGCAGGTTGTCAGTCAATGTTCTTTTGAATACAAAAAGAACGGTTTATTTAAAAACTGAACGTGTACGGACAGCACATCAAGCTACTACAATCTGTCAAATTTCCTTAATAGATATTCATCTTTATCGCTGAAGCATATGGTTCAAAATTCATTGGGAACATTTGACAGTTTCGGGTAGCCCGATATGCTAGCGTCTGTAAATGTTAGAACCTAATATTTCAATAAGATTTTTCTTCTAAGCTTAGTAATTTATTGTAAACATTTCTCAATAATATTCTGGCCGTGTTCGGTTGTATTAAGTCTACAACAATACAATTCCCAGGTTGAATTGTCCTCATCTCAAACAGGAGTGTCCATTGTAAAAGATAACAATGAATTGGTTCTCGTACAGTACGCGGCGTATTCATGCCTACTGCGAGATTGTATGTTGTAATATTGTACCAAGTATGAATAAATTCGTTATGATATGACATGGACTCGTCTATGTTGAGGGTTTTTGTTTACATGAATGTTTATTAATTTAATCATCATCAACTTTTTTTAACGTTCCACCGTTGACCACAGTCTTCCATCTCACACAGAGAAGGATTGAGCGTTAATCACTACGCTTGATCAATGGGTTGGTTATTTTATTAATTTAATTAACTTCCATTACAAAATTCATATACTATTATTAAATAATGGATTGACAAAAATGTTATAAAATTATATACTAGGCATATTAAACAAATTGATGTCTTTGATTAAAAAGACATCAATTTGTTTCAAATCTCAAGTCAAAATCATAAGCAGAGGGTGCGAACACTATTCAATAAGACTGTTTATCAAAGTGAATGAGGGCAAATCGCCCGCTTTAGGCAATACCTATAGTCACAAAAATAGTGACTATAGCTCAATCAATAAATGTATGGTATTTTATTGAAAGCGTAAATTGTATTCTAATATTAGCTGTTCCCCGCAGTTCCACCCGCTGCTCGAGGAAACTATTATATGTCTTTTCTCAGAGCCCAGACTATGAGTCTACCAAATTTTATTTAAATCGGTTCAGTAGTTTTGGCGTGAAAGCGTGGCAGACACACAGAGTTACTTTTGCATTTATAATATTAAATTAGTGAGAAAGTAAAGATATAGCAACTACGATTCTTCATACTTAGTGGTCACGTAGATTTTCATGATGGAACTTGCCTTATCATTCTTGCATTGCATCCTAGTATGTAAAAAAAGTTACTTCGATCAAAGCTGAATGAAAGCTCGTTTGCTAGAGAAATGGTTGAATGAAGAATCGGCTACTCAACACTTATTCCGATCACGTATCCACGGCAGCGATAAAGCTGTTTGTGTACGCCAGTGTCAGATGATATGTTTGGATTTTATGATAATTTTTACTTTATGTATCATCTATAGTAAAGTCTTAATCTATATTAAGGATGATAATAGGTAGGTAAAATTTATAGTAATGTGATTAAATTAGTGGACATACAAATGACCCAAAATACGCTTATTAGATTGTTCTATATGTATAAGAAAAAAAAGGTTTAATATTCCGTTGAAATTATTTAATAAATTCATTTCGTCTGTTATAATTAAAATTCCATGTTTTCACTTTTTGGATATCAAAACTGTCTAAACAAAGTCATAGTTTGTCTTTGCAGTAACAAAATGGATTCAGGTGTGGATGAGTCGCGCTTATGCATTTCGGCTCGTCTCCGTATCTAAAAATTTCCAAAACAAATCAAACATTAAGCGAACGTGGACTGCGAAGCTTGCTCTTTTCTGCGCCCGGACTAATAGAAGACTCTCCATCTTCATGATACCTACCACCAATCTCCGTGCCAAATTTCATCTCAAACGGTTAGGTTTATGGTAACGTTCAAGTGTAACAAATAAACTCACTTTAGTAGATAGACATACATAGTACATATAGCTGCACATAATAATTTACATGAAAACCAGAAAATAGAATGGGCAGCCTATTGATACTTTTCCTGTAACCTACGTGTATTTGAGATTACGCGTACGGCACGGCGATTAAGGTTGTCGAGCCACAAGCACGTGGTCGTACGTGCCCTTAAAATATATTACGCGAGTATGTTCTTTATCTTTACATATCTATCATAACATAACTCTGAATTCTTACTTTTAAAGGTCAAAATAACAATAGCAGATACTTACGCGCTTATCCTAGAAATTTCCTGTATTGACATTGTAAACGAATCTGATTTCGTATCGTAAATTATTGTTCCTTCATAGACACCGCGACCAGGACCTAATACTATCTGAAATATCAGATTTTTTTAGAAATACATGTAGCACCCAGGCGAATCACCGCCTTCAAATCATCTAGATGTTGCAATGTATTGTGAACTTGTTTACCTGCGCTTGATAGTATTCTCTGGTGGCTCTCGGTGCTTCATTCATAGGATTTCCAAAGTAAGCGTCGTCGGGCTTCTCGTAACCATACTTCAAAAGGTGATCATTGAGGGTTTTGTGTGATACGGATTTTATAGATATGAGATGTCGTCTCGCACATTTTGATCTGTAATATTGTGAAATATTAAACCGTCACTACAAAGATTTGTTTTGCAATTGAATCCATAAGTCTATCCACCAAGGACACCTATAGCTTATTTTCTACCAGATTTTCTATTACAATTACAAACCAACCGTTGCTCTTCCGTGAGGCTGTCAATATAGTTAGCTAGCTCGTTGGCCACCCGTATGTACATGGACGAGTCTTGCGACACGTTGAGCCACACGGTGCACGCGCACCAATGTTGCATTATGCCAGCCTCACTGCATGTTCGTGTATTAGGTATCTGGAGCAACAAAACTAGTTAACATCTTTTTATATTTATTGTTATAGTAACACTATTACTGCTTTGTAAGAAAAATATGTACAGACGCCAGCACGTCAGGCGAAACTGACAAATTTTCCCATTCAATTTTGAACCATAATGCTTTAGCGATAAAGTTGAAAATCTATTAAGGAAATTTGACAGATTGTAGTAGCCTGATGTGCTGGCGTCTGTACAATATAGTTTACAAAAAACTGTTCGATTTAGAGGTTTTTAATGTGATATCGTATACTCATTTTTCGGTGCTTATATTTCAAACGTTGTTCTCCTACGAGATAGATCAAAATAATGTGCTATAGTATTTATTGCACACTTTTTAAGTTCTACTAAGTAACTATTCAGCCATTAGTAACACTTAGGAAATGTGATCCAATTAGCGAAAAAGCTTCGCAACCGACACGAAGTTGTAGACTCTAACTGTTTATGCCCTATAGGTAAGCCAAGAATAATAAAAAAGAACATTATATAAAAAAATACCGGTTCTAATAAACTCATAGCTCTTGGTATATCTGAACCGGGCACTTTGTAATTATTGCTCTTGTCCTTCAAGTCTAACACGTCGAGTAGTGTGGTATGTATATCAAAGAACGTGGTCAGTACTTCTGTGTTTTGTTTGAGAGCTGCCAAGGCACGCGGCCTGCGCAGTTTAAGCTTTTCTGGTAAGAAGATGGCCATTAGAGGCAAACGTTCTTCGATTTTTCCTTGAAACGTTGAACGGATCTGCGAATACCTAAAATATAAGTATCCATCGTAAGAAGTATTATTGTATTGAAGTTTAAAATAAACAAAAACACAGTAATACTGTCGTTATGTGTATAATGATACCGATTTCCATGGTCTCCCATAACTAAAACGAGAGTGTCTTCAAAAACCTTCCTTCGATTTAAAGTTTCCAAGAAGGACACAACTGCTTCATCTGCCGTGGAGATCAGGTTAAAGTCGTCATGACAGATGTCGGCTATAAAGGTGAAGCAAAACTTTTTCCCGTCAAACTGTAAAAACTGTCACGAGAGAAATACTGTGAGACACGCTTAAAGAGACAAATTCTTCGTGCGTCTATATTAATAATAAAGACCTCATCAGACAGCTTCAGGAACACCTGATATTGCGGAGTGGCTCCCAGGCAGAACTCATAATTGTTTTTATAAATAAAACTTAATATTCCATTAAGGCGTGGTTTCTCCAATAGTAAGGCACGCAGGTAGTGGTCTGCAGGCTGGCGACGAAATCCGTTGAACCTTCGCTGAAAGGTTCCTGTCCTCGGCGAGTCTTCGAAATAGGCCGTGCGATACCTGGGAAGAAAGGTAAAGAAATGTTAGATCTTCCTTACATGTATTTATCATTCGTAAACCTGTGAATTAGATCCATCCAGAACCGTTTTAGAAAAAAAATAAGTATAAGAAAAACATTAACCCGTAATTTTTCAACAAATAAAAAATAAATGATTTTTCGTCAACGTATATTTTATTTAAGATGTCTTTCCTTGCATCGGGGTGTTCTTCCTCTGGTTTGCCTGTAAGCATCGCAAACAAAGCAGCGGGAGTACCGTCTCCTGCGATGTTCAAACTGAAAGCGAAATATGATAATACAATCTTCATGTACAGCGTGGTTCACCGCTTTACTAAGGGTAAAGATTCTTACCCGTTCAAAATTATCGCTCTCTCAGCTAGATATTTATAACTTTTTGTCATTTTTCTCATAAAACCATTTTGTGATGCAGAGTCAAAGGCAAGTATCATGACGTTATAGGTATTCTTGCGATGTACAGGAATTGGTTTGGTCTTTACAGGTCGGAACCCTGCTTGAAGCCCTTGCCAACGAGTATATAACGTACTGGAATGTTTAAGTCTAATATTACTATTGGGTACTCTCGACACTGACTTTCGAAAGATCAGTTTTCATTATTTTTGCAAAATTCGTTAATCTTTCGTGAGCTTACTTATTTCAAACGTTCTTCGATATAATAAAAACGAACCCGTTCAAACTCCTCCCGGTACAGGCCACTTTGACATGGTCACTTTTGTTGAGAATGTACTTATTATCTCCAATCACGTTGTTATAGGCAGACAAGAAGTACAGTTCATCATTTACATATATTATATCTCGATAAATACAACTGATATCGGTCACGCTATTTGATATTTCTTCAGTGATAAAGCATTCAGATCGCTGTAACGGAAAAATACGAAGATTTTTAGGTGGAGGAACTTTTCCGACATGATGCGACGTTTATATGAGAATGTACAATGTCTAAGGTATTCGGCCAAGGTGATTTCTTGAACTAACTGTTTCTCACGGTCTCACCCGCGTCTGGAGCAACTTCTTCCTATACCCGGATAAAATTTATTTTTATTTTATTTTACTTAGGAAACAAACGTCAAACGAGTTCCATACAATTTTAAGTAGTGTAGTATAGGTACCTACAATTTATTGTAAACAGAATATAAATTATGTTATTTACGGTGGTTATATACCACCTAAAATATAGCCTATGTCATCTGGAGGTAGTGTAGCTTTCCAATAGTGATATAGTTTTTCAAATTAGTTCAGTAGTTTCGGAGCATACCTACTCAAAGGCAAATAAATATTGCTAGCTTCTACCAACGGTTTTACACGCGTCCCACGGTAACTACTTCGGGTTCCCGACGTAACATAGTTTCTTTTTTAATCCTTCCAGAAGTTTCAGAGACTAGCGCGTTCAAGCAAACAAATGCTTCAGCTTTAGTATTAGTAATTAAAGATGAAAAAGTTTTAACTACTTTTTTACATACATTACATGTCACCCAGTCGATGCCTTCGCAAGTTATAATTGGCATATCCTGCACCGTCTTCATAATGTCCGCTGAAAAAGGATCAATGTCTGGTCTTTTGCATCCAAGGCCTTTCTCTTGTAGGAAATCCTGTGATAAGCGGCTTTGTATGAGTCTGTAATATGAAGAGACTGAAAAACCTTCTCTTCGAATCCTCAGGAAGATGTTAGAAGTTTGTCACCAAAGTATTTATTAATAATAATAACAAAGGCTTTAGGAGGAAACCGTGATATTTTACGGATTAAATACAAGGCGAGTGTAAACACAAACTTTAGTTGATTACCCTATTTTTATTTTTAATGGGTGTCTAATTATAAACAAATAAGTGGAGAGTGGATTGCTATAAATACAACTAAATTAATATTAGTATTAGGTACGTAATACCTATGGGTATCCTTCAAGCTGAGTATAGTTACGATCTTGCCTGGTACGTAGAGCACATGTAAAAGATACCAAGTATATGCAGAAATTATGAAGAGTATGACTAGTACGGTAAAATTTTGGCGCTTATTATGATACTTATGATACAGCCTCTTCGAACGAATAAGCACCTGAAAATAATATATTATGTGGGGTAGGAACCGAGTAGGAACTAATAGAAAACTATTTAATGATAATAAAGAACAGGAGAGAGAAATGATTGGACACGACGAGTTCATTAAAAACATTATAGAAGGTAAAGTCTAAGGAACGAAGGGAAAGTGTTGACCGAGATATAGCTACATCTCAGTCAAATTAAAGAGAAGGTGAAGGTTGATTTTGGATATCCTATTATGATATGTTTCGTATTGCAATATAGGTTTTTATAACCCAAAAAAATACTTTAAATACAATATTGTGTAGGATATGTACTGGGATATTAAATCTTTGGTTCCAGGTAATGGATAGTTTATAAAAACAACATAGATGCTTTTGTCATACCTTGAATATCCTCATCATTAAATATTTTATGATTACAAAATACAGAGTAATCGTTTCAAATAAGAAAATTATTTATTACGATTTGACAGAATGTTCTGCACATTGACAGTTGTCAGAGCTACCAGAAATGGGAAATTCCCACCAATCATTAAAAAAAGGTTTTATTTAAAATTCAAAATGTTGTAACACTAGAGTAATCTACATTGCTATAGTCAGATATTTTTATATACATAGTTAGTATGCAGTTTATTATATATGTTTATTAATTCTTAAATTTAATTTTAATGTATTTCGGTTAGTTAAGGAGACTAAATACTAAGCTTAACAATAAAACACCGCCAACGAACTTCGATCTCATTTATTTTTTGTTTTCTATAAAACATTTAGTTATGGCATAAAAATTACGTTTGGTCAATGAATGTTTTCAGACAAATACTAGTAGTATAACTATTACTAATAATTGTATCGGAGCTAAACAGTTATAAACACAGACAGATAATTCTCTTAGCATCGCTGTTTAAACGGTAGATGGGACAATTCTCTACGTAAAATACTTTTTACAATTGTTTAAATTCATCTTCCCACAATGGAAACGTTTGGTTTTCAAAAACACAGCGCAAGTGGTGCTTTATTATGCGTTTAACATATTTTTTTACTTTGCACATTGAGGTGAAAGAAATTAAAAATAACCTTTGGCTAAGATCTTAAATTCGTCATTTTCGAGCTGCAATATTTGGCACATACTTTCATTTTAATATATTTTGATCTAATATTAATTTATTGAAATAAACAAAGTAGCTATATACTTAAAATGCTTTTCAATATTTGTTTTATTATAAAATTCCTGTATTAATGAAAACATTTAAAATTATCATGAATAATCGTTACTTTAAAATATTTTATTTTGAAAATTAAGTATTTTAACCCCATGACATAGAATAAATAGACATATTAAAACTTATTTTATGATTAAATTAGTTAAAATAATCTGTCACCAAAATGTTACACGCACGCAACTTAATTTCATAAAAAAAGATTCTTTGAAAAAAAAGCTTGTCTATTAAATAAACTAAAAAGCGAGAAATTGTAGCGCATACGATAAATGTGTCCCTTGAGCCAGTATTCTATCACAGTTAGACACGATTTCAGTACCCTTTTTGTCTGGGAACTTATAATAATATAAATATGTATTTTATTATTCTACAAGAAGGTAGTTTTTTGTTTTTATTGAACTAGTTTGAATTCTCAAGTAAATTGACGAGTAGACATGTTATCGAAGAGCAAACAGAATTGGACCGTAAAATTAGGTAGCTATGGTTTATTTTATTTCACTGATATCAGTGCTAAAATACGAATTCATTACTACTGACGCGGAAATTAAGTTTTGTAACTTCAATATACATATATTTATTTAAATATTTAGTTTAATTTTACAAACTTACATATAAAAAAGTATACAGTAGCTTCTTTAGATTACATACATGTAGTTATATCGTACAAATATTATTTCCATTCACTATCATTCGATGTTTATACATTATCTAAACAGACATAACATTCACATTACACTATATGGTACATTAGGTTAAAATACACATTTACCAATATCTAAACTCGACACATTATCACGCATTGATGTAAATGTCTTCTTTATTTTTTATTGGGTAGTCTTTGGGTGGTAACTTGAAGCTGTTTCTTATGTACGAGAAGCGATGGAAGTTGTAGAAATACTCTTTGCCGTCGGGAGAGTATTGTGGGTACAGTGTGTAGGCGGGCAGCTCGAAGTCCAAGTCGGTTAGGGAATCCGCGAGCGCGTGCTTCGCGAACTCCTCCTGGTATCGTCATGACTGCTCGCGGTACGCTTTTCGTTTCATACATTTCTCCTTCAATATGTAACACAGAGCTATGGCTATCAGCACTGCTATAGCGATTGCCATACTTATGCTAATCCAAATTATCTCTTCGTTGATGCCGCTTGTCGACTTCCCTGGGGGCAAATATATCGTTTTATTATGATGTGCATAGTAATTAGATGGTTTAAACATACACGAACTTTTTATAATGTACCTAAGTGTAGATTTGCAAAAACTGGATGACAAAAGTTTTTATTCATATAAATAAACAATGAGTTTACTTGAGATGTGCTATGAATAGTAAGTAGGTAGGTATCATAGCATGTCGATCGATAGTATCACACATTAAAGCGGTGGACATTTTTGTAGTCAGCTAAATAGGTTTAGGATATAAAACACTAGGTAAGACATACATCTACCTTATGAAAAGAAAAATATTAATCAATAAACACAAGTGAACGAGATCAAGGAGATCTTAAGTGTGCTGAAAAATATTTGTTCTTGGTAGTCCCTTTGCTTGTTCTGTCGTCGGCTGTCTGTATTGTTTGCGGTCATCCCAACCTAAGCACACAACACGATATATCGGAGAAAATTGGCTTCTTGTACATTACAAATAAATTGCGTAACAGCACTTACGAGGAAACTCGAGTACTTCGCCCTCGGTGTCAGGGATTATTACATAGAAAGGTATATTAGATAAGAGATAAATATCTAATAATCATGTGAATCTAAGAGATTCCTAGTTGATTATTAATAGATAATTAATTATTATGACTTTTACTACCAACCCTTAATATTTACGGATAGACAAGATTAAGCAGATTCGACTCCGATAATCATGCGATACTTTCGTAATACAGCGTATTATAACGATAATACGATAATCTGCTTTGTGCTGATTGCGTCGCATCGCTCGGAAAAAGTATTTCCTTTTAAGCTTTATTGACTAAAATTATAGCACGGTTAGGGAAAAAGTTACCCACACATTTTATTTATTAGCATATAAAGTTACCTATCTATATTTCCAGACCAGTCTTATACTTTCAGAGATGAGCCAGAACCCTTATTCTCTTTAGTTTCGTGGCATGCGATGATGTGTGGAACAGATCAATAAATGTCTGGATACAAACACATTTTGTAGTAGATAGGCAAGTTTAGACCTCGATAGGAAAAGGTAGCTTTCTTTCCAAAAATATAAATAAACAAGCAACTTTTTCAAATAAAAACAAGGCGTCACAAACGTTTTTAGTAATAAATTACAATAAATTATAATAAATAAATTACTAGTCATTCAAATCTCATATTAAAATCAAATCTCTTGTTGTGTCTTAGGTTCCGATAGTCAAGACAATAGCAGTAGGCTATAGTGGTATCAATAAGCTGGTCGCGATGGATATCTGCCGGGGAATCTAAACCGCATTCACGGCTCGGTCGTGATGCGTCATCGCAAATCAATTTTAGATAACCTATAAATAGAGGAACTGCGAGTTGTGATTCAGGAAATTATTACACCTATTAATGTGACTCTAAAGATTATTCCCTTGAACAGAATAAATATAATTAGTACATAGCAAAAAATATTATAAATTAAAGTCTAAAGTCCTAAAATTTGTTATTTTATGGCGCATTTTTAGCTGAGGAACAGACGCCAGCACATCAGGCTACCCGAAACTGTCAATTTCTCACAATCAACTATGAACTTTATGCTTCAGTGATAAGGTTGAAAAAGGAAATTTGACAGATTTGTTTTTGGGGCATCAATAAATTACATTATTTTCAAAAGGCATCAATAACAGTTCCATATTATGGAAACATATTCCATAAATTGTCAATCAGTTCCTATTATTTCACGTGAAGAAAGATGAACAAATTGTAGTGATACTTACCACCCTTCTTGTTGGAGTAACCACCCATCTTGCCGGCGACCCTGGCCGACGCGCTGCCTGCCATCACCAGCACGATGGCGCCGGTGTGCACCGTGTGACCTGCATAATAGGAAAAACATCAAGTACTCGAACCACTGCGTTACGAATTATATGTAAAGGTATCAAGACTTAAAAATGTGGATGAAGATTTCGGATGATATTCACTATTATACTTTGACTAATCAAGCAACATACAAATATAAGTAGGTACATAATAATAAAAAAATCCTGTCGCTTCGTGGACGCAATTTTAAATTGACGATATTGTTAATAGGATGTTCTTACAATGGAGTATGGGCCACCAACTACCTACAAATATTTTGTTATTATTTTGAGCTCTCATTTTAGTCACAATTAAATAAAAGGATTATTATGAAAGCGAATGACGTCATAGTTGAAGTAGATAACGTTATTAAACGCTTTGTATAATTTTGTTCAAAATACTTACGTATCATGATCGCCATTTTTTCGGCTTGCTCCAGAAGGACGAATAGAAAGCGAAGTCTTTATTTACATTGATGTAAATCGTTTCTCTCCTTTATAACTCGAAGCAGCACCTGAAAGAATGAAATGAGTTAAAAGGGGAAACATTTTAAATACGTAAACAACGTATCCCATAATAGCACTTCGTTTTCACTTAGTAGCGGGTAGGGTTTCCAGACACTTGCTTTGGACAGATTTGTTTGACTTTGTACAGACGCCAGCCTATCAAGCAACCCGAAGCTGTAATTTTTTTCCAATTAAGTTTGAAATATATGCCTCAGTGATGAAGTTGAAAATCTATTAAGGAAAGGACATGTCCAGAAATGGTTTTTTATTATTGAATAATTTTAACCACGGTAAAGTATATATATTTGCATAGACATGTCAAAACTTAGGGCTTCTGACTATATCAAACATTTTTAAAGCCCTCCAATTTCCGAAAAAATATTTTTTCAATATGGTGTGAATTTACTCCTAAAACTAACAAACCTTAAGATTTATCTAGGCTAGGAAATCGAACGCACCCCAAAAAAAAGTAAAATTGACATAGGAGGACAGTTTTTCTTTGTCAATTTATGACAGTTACTAACTGTCAGCAGAACATAGAAAGAAAATACACAATCTTACAAATGGAATTGCGCAAGGATATCGAGTTTGTTCACGTGTAAATTACAATATTTTACTTAGACCCCAGTCAAAAAGAAATACATGTTTCATCATACTACATAAGAGCTTATAATCAGCCGAAGAAAATGAATAATAATGTTATCTACCGATCAGAACCATTGTTGATATAAACTGAGATTTTATTCGACTGGAAATCAAGATGAGTGGATGAAAAGCCTTTCGAAAATTATATTTAAAACTGTTTAATATTAAGCTTCAGTGTTTTATTGTTCTCATGCAAGCGATTCGTACTGTAAATATGTTATTATGAATTATGAATAAATATGTTTTTTTTTCTTGTTTGGCGAGCTAGCAAGATGTCTGTTTTATACTGTCTGATACTCACTAACGAAATATGAGTAAGTACAATAATGTTGGTGTTTTTGAGAAATAAATAAATTCAATAATTGGTCTAATACTCTTCACGTGCAATATCAAATATCGGTACGAAAAATCATAATTGTTAGTCACAGGTTTATAAAACAATCATGTGCTAAGTGGAAAAATCAGTTGTGAAAAGCTCAAGTCAGTTAAATCGGAAAAATAAGTAAAGCGCAATGATAATAATAAAGCACTCTTATGGCGGACGAACGATACTGTAACGGCAGGGGAGCCAATAGGGGTGCGATTAATTAATCGAAGAATCGATTTTTCCTGCAAATGAAATCGATTTATCCACTAAGTTTATTTATTTATTGAGTTTTACCAGCTATTGTTTCAGTGATACATATGTAGGTACACAGATAAAATAAAATCAAAACTTAAAAACTAAATGCACAATCTTTACAGGTAAACACCGCATGCAAGTTTGATTTCTTATGTGAGAAGTTTATTCTACTATTTTATCTATTTTTCTAATGAAAAATAGGTTCAGAAAACAAATGGTCTTCTCTTATACCTGATACATAAAATAATAAAATTGTTACTATCAAACTACAGAATCACATGAATTTCAATTCGAGTCAACCTGAAGCGAGTCTAATCGTAAGTTGACCCATCTCTATTGTCAGTGACAGTTAATAATTTGTTCTGTCAAATACTTAGATTATAATACCTATAGATGGAGCACCCACGTGGCTGCACATGAGACAGCACTATAAAACTCAAAATGCACTAAACACTCAACTACAGGAGTCTATTTCTCATAATTATATACACTAAAACTAGAACTTAATTGCCGAAACTTTTCTAAAAACATAAATAATGATCTGAGTCGACTTCTCGGTGATAGAGATCCAGGACTTTGTTTGGGCCAACTTTTAAATGTTGGCCGAGCAAAACCCGGCACGCCGAATGCGACAGAGAATATTATGTTTTGTCTCAATTTTCTTACTTATTTCGTATATATGCTTCTCATTTCCACATTTGCCTACAGTCTCATGGTTACATCTAGTCATCTATAGGTCTATAATCTAAAGTCAAATATAACATTATCCCAGTGTGGCGATACTTTAAATAAAAACTACCTTTTTTAAGGGTTGTCAGCAATTAAAAGAATAATAATAACTTCAATTATTAAGTTTTGAATTTTCTGTAAAATGGAGGGGTTTAAAAATATTATTTCAGTGGTTCTAAGTTCCTTATTTTTGTCGTCTTTATATGAATAAACATTGATGCTGGTTAAATTTTACTCGGAATAAAAAACCAACGTCCATACAAAAAGCGGACATGTCCTTTGACATATTGTAGTAGCTCTACCTGCTGGCGTCTCGGTACGTCGCTAAAACCACTTTTTGTCCTTTTGGTGACCTACACTAATATTTTAAAGCTGATGAATTTGTTTGTTTACTTGAACGCGCTTATCTTAGGAAAGCTACAGGCTGGGAGCGCGGAGTATTACCTACCCACGGGACGCGAGTTAAAGAGCTGGTGGAAGCCAGTATTATATAGATTATGGAAACATTAATCACAAATAACACCTGATTAAAAATATTAGCCTTTTAATACTGCCATATATATTTATTAACGAAATTTAGTTACGTTTTAGTTTTAAAATACGTAAATAAGCCTATTTCTCATTAGGATAGTTTTAGAGATAATGATGAAATAGTAGTTATTGATTAAGCAGATTGTGGAATTAAATTAATATGCACCTCCATTTGGTCTGGAGTAAAAAAGAAACGCTTATAACATTTAATATAACATGTAGTTGATCACAATTAATGCCCAAGTGCTTACGCTTGCCGCATAATGTATATCGTGGAGTTACCCGCTGCCAAGATTGATGTCGTCAATCAAGTAAATTGAGGGCGTAAGCATTCCGCTTTACGCTAACTGAGCTAGACAAATCTTACAAACAAGAAAATGTTTTTTTCTTCTTTGTAAAAATGGCATGGTAACACGTTATCATTTCCCTCTGTTCATAAAACTTTTGCCTTGTGTTATGTGTAAATTACTTTTTTGAAACTGGGGCTTTTTTAGCGAGGCAAAATTGTTTCGCCAGTAAAGTTCGTGTTCATAACTTTTTCGTGTCCCAAAGGTGAAACTGCAACAGAACTCTTTTAACTTGTGCTCTATGGTGTTATGTGGCAGTAGTATTTCTCTTCACTTTACGTAAAAAAAAAATTATTTACTTTTTTATAAATTAATTATAACTTGTCAGGTAATTGGAACAAGAAATAATTTACTTGCCAAATTACTATATTTTTTAAATGACTGCGTGAAATGTAATTAATTATGTCCTGCTTTAATAATAACGTCGACCTTGGCTCAACTGGATGAATAACTAAATATTGCCTAAACAGCGGTTTGTGGGAGGATTAATATTACCATCTTCGGACAAGAAGTCTTAGGAATATTAAACTCGATTTTTTTGGAAATAGCACATTTATTTCATAGAAAATAGACACTGCTCAGGGTTTTAATGATCTTGCATGTCTCTTACGAGAAGATTGATAGGCAGTCGATACTGAGTTTGTTTTTACTGCCATTAGGAAGCAAAGCTCGTGCCAAAATACAATAAAAGGAACAAATGGCGTCATTTTTTTGTCAAAGTGATGTATGATGGCAAACGAGAAAGTATATTTGTGTGGAAGATAAAACTTCAGTATTTGCCAAGAGCTTTTCGACTTATAGAAGTTTTTTTATGACCTTACTCAAGTTGTAGACTTAATTGTTTATTATTTTTTTTCTAAGCATGTATCTTGTAAAAGAAATCAATTACCTAGAGCTGCGAATACGAGTAGTCTCTAAAAAAATCAAGAGCATTTTATACCTATTCAAATGTCAGTGGCGTGTACTAGTGTTTTCATGTCCCTCTATATTGTATACGCCTCATCTTGCGCTTGCGTATAATTGCTGCCCTATTCGTTCTCGGCATAAAGTCGGTCACGATTAAAAGCCTCGACTCGAGGAGTTATAATTAGTCTCTTTTCTCTATCACATAAAAGATTTCGAATAAGACCCACGCTTGCACTTGTCAGTAGCCTCAATACTGTACGTTCTAATCATGTTCTAATAAAATTTTCAATTTATAAAAAGGTTTTCAATACATTTACATGATATCTGACACTTAAAAGATCGTCTAAAATAGCTTCAAGTGCGTGTTATTAGTGCAAAAATGTTTGCTCATTTTTTTTAAATTCAGCAATGAGTAACATTGATTATATTAATTCAATATTTTAATATACTATTTTTGTGATAATGACCGTGAATTTACCAACAGTACGCGGGATAAGAAAACCATATCATCATTGTATCGAAATATACTATTTTAATCTTTCCTTGTAAAGTCAAGAAGTTATATAGACTAGTTTTGTAGACTTACATAAAGTAAACGCAAAAAATAACATTTTGTTCATAAAAATGTTATTTGTCTTAAAAGTATTGCTCACTTCAAAAGTTAAAGCGTAAAAAGAAGTTGATTTGCGACTCGCAAGAAATAAAGCGACAGCGACGTCTTTGTTCAAACATTATTTCCAACGTAGCTAGTGTTTGTGTTGTTGTCCAACTAGCGTTACATACACACCAGTGATCGACTACAATTTTATTCTATTGTTTTTTTTTTCCATATCTGTAGGGACCAGGGTTCCGAGTGTCACATTTTACAACCGTCTACCTATGTACTTTCCGTGGGTTCGACATGTCTTCATCATTTGACCGTATAGATGGTATTATGGCAACGTCTTATTATTTGATTAACATTCGCAATGTATATGTTTAAAATGAAGTATAGAATAAAAATGAAACAAAATTTTAAATGTATATTTGAGAGTGGAATAAAATTTAATGCATATTTTTTTGTGTCCCTTTCGGCTTTAAAGACGGTACCGAGTGGTGATGAAATTATTGGTGCTCAAAATTTTGGTGCCGAGATGGGAATTCTATGGAAATACTTCTGTGTCATGTAGTGACTTGTATGGTTAGTAAATATAGTTCTGTAGAACTTTAAGATAAAATCTTTATCGTCTGTCTGTAATCTTTTATCGGCGTTTGTAGCATATCAGAAGGAAGTGTGTATTATTTATTTCCTTTGATCCGTGTCTTCTGCGTTCGAAACAGCAATAAGCTCGTCATATTTTAGTCACCTATCTCGGCTGGCTCGATTACTCCAAGCTCTTGAGTCATGGATCGTAATTTGAAACGGGGTTAGTGTACGTGGGTTAATACGTCTTGTTACGGGTACGACGTAAGTCTTATGTAAGGCCGGGTTCCCAGAAATATGTTACCATATATTTCATGATAAACTGAATGATTTTATTGGACGAACAGAACATCAAACAAAGCATAGTATAGCTTCTATATAATTGATATTCGCTTGACTGATTGTACCCTGAAATAAATTCTAAAGGTGAATATATATGTATATGATAACATGTATGTATATGCCGCTGTCGTACATTATTTTGATTAAACTGCACCTTTGTCATTTCATATCAGTGAGTTTAGGTTGGATGTTCTGAAAAAGGAACTATTTTTGGGGACGGGTACAGTTTTCAAATAACTAGTAACATAAAGGTACGAGTATAGATAGGTATGTGGGTAAAGCACGCACAGAAGTGGCGGGCGGCCTGTGAAATTTGCTGTCCCTTGTTCGCATCGGAACCCTAATAAAGCAAAAAGGTTTGCTTCAAACTTTTGTTTCTCACGTGAATATCGTACTAGCGCATCCCGCACGTCTGACGCTAATACAAACAGAATAGGCTTTTTACACTCCTTTGCACCCTTCATTGTTACAGCCGGGCAGTATTTTTTACGATAGAGGTAGGAGTTTTAAATGTAGGTACACCTTTTTATCGTCCCACTGCTGGGCACGGGCTTAGTCTCTCACGGAGAAGGATTGAGCATTAATCATCACGCTTGCTCAATGCGGGTTGGTGATTTCAGACTTTATAGTCCAGTTTTCCTCGAGATGTTTTCCTTCACCACACCACACACTTAATCAGACATTGGTGTCCAAGTTTAACTTAGAAAGTACGTATAACTTAGAAAAGTTACATTGGTACTTGCCTGACCTGGAATCGAACCGGCACCCTCATACTCGAAAGGCTGGTGCTTTAACCACTAGGCCACCACGACTTATACCACCACTATTATAGGTACGTAAAGTTCTGATTTTATCTGAAAACAAAATATTGCAGCAATTGTTTTCAGCAAGCATAATTAATTCGGCGGTTAATCGCAATTAATAATGGACTTTTTATGTACACAATTGGTACGTACAAGCGTAGTGTTACCGCAATGAGAGCATCGGATGTGCCATTTAGTACATATTGATTGTGGTTTGTTGCATCTAATATTACTCGCAACAGATTCAAATAGATATGTATTGGAATAACAATAGTTATGACATAGAGTAAAACTTTTTTTATACACGACTAATTAGCACCACATTATGTTTAAGTTTCGTTTGATAGTGACGAATAGCAAGACCGAATAGTTAGAACTGGAGTTATCAAACTTTGGATTGTTTTTTTTCACAGATCTGTTACCGGGTGACGTAAACATTGCATTTGATTAGATTATAAAACTATTTTTGAATATGTAAATAAAAACCTCTTTTAATTTTGGGTGATTTGAGTTCAATTTTTTTGTTAACTATACCTACAGCTCGTTTGGTCGAGTCGTACACTAGTTCGTGGAAAATATACAAACAGTTTCACTCTGAAAAGTTAATTTGTATGTGTCAAAAACAATGCACTCGGACGCAACGAATAGCGAAATTAATATTACAAAATAAAAATTATACTAACTAAAAACGTGTTTCGTTTTTGTATATATATAAATAGTTTGCTGCTTTGATCCCATTCGAGATAGATTTCAAGTTATATGTACTTTCTTAGTATATCTTGGACACCACTGACAGATTAAAGGTGAAAGGTAGCCTTTCAATATTTCATTTTGGATCACAGAATTAAGTGACAAAAATATTGTACTTGTTAGTGCCTGAGAAAATTATATTAGCAATCTTACACTCGAATACTAAATAGTATTTTCTTTTTTTTTTAAACAGTGGTCATGAATGTGGTGCTAAGTGGAGTTAAGCGAGCCACCATTTTGAAATGCCATTTTAGGAAGGATGCTTCCATAAATGATGCCAATTAAGGAAACTTCCTGAAATAATTTCGAGGGATAATATCAGGAGTTGACGTTGGTTGTGAACGACACTACGTGGACAAACTTAAGCAAATCATGTTTATACTGTACTTGCGATACTGACATTGAATATATTATGAATCTGCAAGTAATTACAGAGGTTATCTTCCAGCACAAATCGGTTGTAGTTTCTATGACGGATAGCTCACACTAGTTACACATTTTTTTTGTAGCTGGCTCAAGCAGAAGAGAAGAGAAGCTAATAAATACCAAGAAAAAAATACTGATAAAAAACTTTATTGAAATTTTATGAGAAAGAAGCTTACGTGGAAAAATATTCAGAAATATGCAGTAATCAAGTTACCCGTTCTTTGTTGGGCTTTATTTGGTTAGTTATTTAGCTACCGTGCTCGGCGTGGGGGAGGTACGCGTTAACGTAAGAAATGTCAGAACGTTTACCTACATAAACAAATGAAGTTACATATTTATGTTAGACAAATAATCAAACAGGAAAAAAAAATCTTTTATCACACCTGACGCCTTCGCCATTATGTTCTACTTACTCACTTATGGAGTTAGTAGCTGTTTAATACTCAACACAAATGAAAATAATTTTAAAACAATAGTATGGAAGCGTCCCGTCGGCTCCGCTATTTAGTACCGCGTTCAATCGCACCGCGATTTGCGGTTGTCGACAGAGAATTGTACTGGCAAGTCAACAACACTCCAGCATAACCGCGATTTGGACACTCGACGACCAAATTAAATAAGGGACGATTGAGGTCTTAATCCACTGCCACTGGGTAACAATTCAGTCTCGACAGTTTAAATGTTTCCTTAAAATTGACCCTACAAAATTTAAGCCCAAAATTAAACTCTGACTTAATAACTCCGGATATAATTATGAAATTACGTAAGAGAGACATTTTGGCAAAATTTTGTCAAAATAATGTATATCTTTAGATTCTAAATGTCATGCTCGACCGATTGAATTATTTGATATTTGGATATCTTTGTCCTGGGCACTTTAAATTAATAAATAATTGAAGTCTAGAGGCAAATATGTTATTATTATATGCCTGAAAACTTTGGTGAAGTCCCTTACCTTATTTCTGTTATCGTCAAAATGTCGCCAACTCCGTAAACGGTTTCTATTTAAGTTTCCGTTCGTAATAGATTAAAAAAGTTCACTGAGGATGTTAGTTGAATTCTTGCCAACTGCACCCATGTCTCAGCATATTTGTTTTTTATAGCCTAAATGCCGCATATTAGAAAAACGCTGCGTTGTTGCTTTTAGTTAAAAACATTTTGCTATCGTTGTTTTAATTATAATTTCAGCAGCAAAAACTCATTTTTATTCCGAAAAGTAGCAATGTGATCAGATAATAGTTTTCTTCAAAACTTAATTTTGCCCAACTCAGTTTAGAATTCGACACCGAGCGAGGATAAAAGAATAAAACTTGGGGCTCCGTAAAACTTGTGGAAGAAAAATAGTGTTGAGTAAACCAAGATCAGAGATACGGGTTTATTCCGCAGGACGTATTGTCTGATAGTTTCGAAAGACCAAAACAAATCTAACTATGAATATAATACTATTCGAGAGAATTTCTAATAATAAAAGGTTGGATCGAGTTACATAAATTGCTTGCAAATCGATTGTTGGATTTCTCGACAAATCTGTGGGCACAGGTGTGAATAATCAATTTAGTTGAAAGGACATAATTGAACATTGAACATTTTGGGTGCCTCTAAGTTGCACATTTATGATATGTTACTTAATGTTATTGAAAAAGTGAAAAGGATCTATTGATATTGCGGTCTAACCATATTAGATTCAGGGATCGTCGCTCGCTTTGTCTGAGCAATAACCTCGGATAAACTTGGGCGTATATTCTTTTCCAAGTTATGGACTTGGCAGCGTAACAATTCTCGAGATGCTACATCAAATTGCACTTGCCAAAACTATCAAACTCGGAACGTTTATCTTCGATTAAAATTGCGGTCCAGTAAATCAGAAAAGACAGCTTCCCACACTGGTATTGTACTTATAATGCAGATATTTTTCAAAATGACTTTGAGTAAGATAGGGTTACGTTTCGCAATTATAACTGATATAAACCTTTGCCTGGATTGCGGGTTGTTCGTAAGAGTTACAGTGGTATACAGGGACCTCCAGAAGGAACACAGTGGGTTTTAGTCAGTAAGAGTCTGACACTCCCTCCAGCTGCACCCTCAGCGGAAGGGTATTTCCCACAAAAAAAAAACTAGTTGTGCGAAACGGCTCAGCACGTTTTTTGCAAAACTTAATGACTGTTTTCTAGATAGCATTGCTTACCTTTATTTTGGGGGAAGGTATGTAAATTAGTCATCTCCATAAAGTACATGTTTTCTTCATAAGACGCATGAGCCTATATTGTTGTAGGTATAGGTAATCCGAGCTCTTTTGAAGGTCATTCCAGTTTGTAGGTACGCAAGTACGTGACGCGGAATTAATGGTGGGGCCGATGTCTCACTACTACCCACGCTAGCCAGGCTAGCTAGATAGTGTTAATAATGACCCATTTACTACCGGCAAAAGGTTACCTACCTAGTCGCTCTTATTTAGTCCGGTTTAGATTCCGAGTCGTTGCCTAACCCTTTCAAAGTAATAAATAGTGCGTTATCGTTATATATTGACCCAGCTGTGTATCATATCCATTAAATACTTGTTGTTTGAACATTAACTGTTGCTTAACTAAATAAACCTTGATCAGTTGGTCAAAACCCTTTTTTTCGTGGAAAATCATCAAATTGCCCCCCCGCTGAGGGTGCAGTTGGAAGCAGTGTCAGACTCTTACTGACTAAAATGCACAATGTTCCTTCTAGAGGCCCTATGTGCTGTGGCACTGGCACACAAACTACATCCCCGGCAGATCTTGTCCTTAAGGGCCCCTCCGATGTTGCTGACTTCTCGTCGAGGAGTGTGTGGAGCTGAGCGCGCGACCCGCGTGACGATGAGTCACCCAAAACTCATTTGTCAACACCCTGAGTCTCAGTTGAGTTTGTCGGTAAAATATTTTGAGATACAGTTGTGAAATTATTCATAATGAATGGGCTCTTTCTAAGAAAATCGAATACACAAAGTTTAGGGTTTCATTTTACAATCCATTAGGTGCTACTCGCCGTCTCTACGATTGACTTCTGTGATGGATTGTTAAACTTAAAACAAAACTTTGTATCGCATGTTTTTTAATGTATCTTCGCGTTTATGTTTGATATAAGACTTTGGGAATTTAGGTTCATTTTTTGAAAAAGAACTTTATAAATATGAGGATACATTTTTTTGCATACAATTTCATTCATTTTAAGAATGGATGATATTCAGTTTTTAGTTAGATTAAGTTCATGGATATCATAAATTCGATTTCTTATTAATGCAGCCGTATTTATTCGACGGCCATTTTACCCATATTTTCTCTTTTCATGACTTTGCCGTCATATCGAAAGTTCAATTTTATTAAAATTGGTTACCTTGCACCTCCAGGGTAACAACGATATTTATATGCAGAAGAAGTAGGAATTTCGCACCTCTCATCTAAATTTTGTAAGAATCAATGATATAAGGAAAGTGTTTTATGGATCAAACAAGCTTGACAAAAAAAATACTTGTTAGTTATAAATAATGTAATAATGTTGCTTCTTTGTTGAAAGAGTTTTTAATCTCAGCGATCAAATTGATGTTTGACGTATAATTTAGGAAACTACTAATTTGCGTTGTAAGTAATGAGGCTGATATTGGACTTTATTATCTACGGTAATATCTACAATTCTACATCTGTACTTACTATTATAAAGAGATAAAGATTGTGTTCGTGTAACAATTGTGACGTTGTACACGGTAATCTCTGGACCTACTCACCTGATTTTGATTTTTTACCCAATGGAAAAATACCAACATACTACCTACTATTTATGAGTGTCATAGGCTATACCTAAATGCGAAAAGTAGTTCGCTCGGGGCTACCATTGCACCTACTTTTTAAAAGCAATTCAGACAGGTGGCACTGAAAATCATTAATATAAATATTTTAACATGAGTAGTAGCAGTTTGTATCACGAAAACTACACTGCGGGTGTAGATATTTAAGCAAAGAGCATTTCGCCATCACATTAACTAGTATAACCATACGTTGAGTAGGAAGAAGAAGGAAAATCTCTCTGTGGATAACACTGAACAAGTATAACAAAACAAGAAATAAAACTTATTCGTTGTGTTTAGAAGAAGCTCGTTTCTATGGTGTTGAGTGCTCCCACGGGCGCAATACACGTTGGCACCCTCGTTCTATTTCATTTGAGGTTTGACAACTGACTAAAGAAACCAGAAACCAATGGACATCGAATTTTAACGATGTACCTACTTATTCCTAAAAAAAATTGAATATGTGTTTTTTTTGTAGGTAAATATTATAGTTAAAGAAATGAAAACGCAACTAAGTATCGCATCAATTTTAATTAATTACATATATGTATAAGAAAGCAAAATTATAGGTACCTATATAAAAAAGTATACAATAACGTTTGGACGATTTTTATTAAAGTCTTATCAAATGCCCTATATTTATAGAACTTTCGTTGTCTCCCTACTTACATAGCTATCTTTTCTCAGCTAAACAAGCTCAGCGGTACCGAGAAATGCATTTAATAATGAATTCTCTGAAGTTGTAAAGTAAATATTGGATCATGAAACTTAGATCATCATACTCATTTGTCTGGTAGTAATGCAGCCATGCTGCTAAAGAAATTATATTGTGTACTTAAATATCGCAAACTTTTCTTGGTATTGTAAATTGTTATAGGTTTATAGCAGTAAGCTTATAATATACGTAGTCTTGTTAAATTTTGTTGATAATTTTACATGAGTGAAAAAAACTGACACAAAGAACAACGGTGAAATATTATTCGTATTGTCCGTACCTATTCTTACTTAATATTATGAATGCGAAAATAACTCTGTCTGTCTGTCAAGCTAAAACTACTGCACCGATTTAAATAAAATTTGGTAGACACACAGTCTAGGGCCTGAGAAAGGATTTCTCGGGCTCCTTGTGGAAACGCGGGCAACACCTAGTATGAAGATTTTGAAGCGTTTTGATAGGCCTATGTCACTCGATGTACTTGGGCGCGGTCACTGATTTTTTTTCAGAGTTAATATCCTATTTATTCCTTGTTTGTCGAACTACGTAGTTACTAATGGACGCGGATGGAAATCGCTGGCAGAAGCTAGTTAAAATAAATGTACCTATACAAAATGAGAACTATATTTTATGAACATAAATAAAAAATATTGTCAAATGAGAACCCAACAACTAATAATATTGTGTTACCTTTGTTACAGAAATGGCAACGAAAGAAACGATGATAGCTGTTTTCATGAAATATGGGCTATGTAACGTTCTATATTGCGTGCTCAAACAGCAGCGGCGACCTGAAGGACATAACAATATATTTCAGTTCATCTTCCAAGAGTCTAAACAAGGCCGAGAAGAATGTTAGCAATGCTTTAGCACTTTGTTTATATTGCTTGTGCCGTTACTGTTGCCTTCAATGTAATTCGTATTAAAGATTTCCACAAAATCAAAGTATTTGATGATGGCATCTATCAAGGCCGATTATCGGCTACGGTGGCCGTTCTCTTTTATGGAGATCAACCAGCTGCGTAGGACATATTATAGAGTACAATTATTCGCGCAGTTACAGGTGCACTCTCAATTCCCTCACTCTCATAGTCCGTTGGGACGGCAATCCGACACGACCGGAGAGAGATCAGGCGCAGGACTGACATTTACGTGCTCTCTGATGCATGTGTGAATCAATCACCAACTTTCAGACTCCAGGCTGCTTTATGAAAGTTTCACAAAACCTACAAAACGATTTCGGCCCGACCCGGGAATCGAACCCGAGAACCCTAAACCAACAGGCAGTCATCAAAATATTTACTTATAACATCGATGAAATAGGTTAATTCCTTTAAAAAGAATGGCCACTAAGAATCAAAAGAAAATTAATCTTATTTAAAAGAAACCTTGAAAAAACGTAATCCATTAATCTAATTTATTACCTTATAATCACAAGTCTTGCCCTAGATGAGCGAACAGAATGAAATTTATAATTTTGTTAAGAGGTTCTTGGATTTATAAGAAAAATTGGTGTTATCAATCAAAGCCTCAGTTGTATTCTGCTTAACATTTTATGAAATAATCAACTGTTTCACTCGGTTTTACCCGACTATATTTTATATAATTGAAACATCATCACAGACTTTTTATCGTCCCACTGCTGGGCACAGGCGTCCTCTCCCACGGAGAAGGATTGAGCGTTAATCACCACGCTTGCTCAATGCGGGTTGGTGATTTCAGACTTTATAGTCCAGATTTCCTCGAGATGTTTTCCTTCACCTTTAATATGTCATTGGTGTCCAAGATAAACTTGAATGTACGTATAACTTAGAAAAGTTACATTGGTACTTGCATGACCTGGAACCGACCCCGTACCTCATCCTCATCCTCGAAAGGCTGATGCTTTAACCACTAGGCCTCCACGACTTGGCACACAAAGCTGGACATATTGAATCATAAATGGAGAAAAAACATAGGTACGGTCCGAATTAAGAACCTTTTTGTGAAGTCGGTTAAACACGTTATAAACAAGTAAATAAACTTTTGTATTAGGGTTTTATCAAATATCGATACCAAAGGCCTAAAAAAACTCGCATCTCATCCCTTTACGTTTAAAAATACGTCATTCCCTCGCTTCTCGCTTGATGTGTTCATGCTTCATATGTTTTATTCGTAATGTAGCTGACAATGAAGCATGCGTAGGTATCTATCTATACGTATATATATATACATAAAAATGCGGAATGTATCTTTTTTATTACTTTTACACAGTTCACCAGCTGGGTTGCCCGGGTAACTGGCACTAGGCAGTCGCTCGTTGTATAACACTGGTACTCAGCTGAATCTGGTTAGACTGGAAGCCGACCCCAAAATAGTTGGGAAAAGGCTCGGGAGATGATGATGAAACAGTTCACCAGCCTTTCTATTTAATACAAAAAAGGTTTGATAATAAACAAATTATGTTTGCAATCGGCTACCAAATGTGAGGAGGTTACATTGCGACGATCAATGCATGGTTATGAGGCCGCTAAGGTCATAACTTAACGTTAGTACTGATGCACATCATAAATCCTCTAGTCTAGGATAGTCTGACTAATCATTTTGTGTATCATTTTCCTTGCGAACGGTGTTTTCATAATATATTGCATCTTGTTCCCTTGCAAATTCCCTTTAAACAAAATAGTATTCTATTAAATTGTTTGCCATATCAATATTTCATCTTATGACTGGCTCCTATTGAATGTGTACTATGTTCTGGCAATAAATGATACCTCCTTGCAAAGTTATGCTCATATTTCGGTTACTGATCATGAATTCATCTTAAAAGACTATGGAACTTTAATTTATCTACAAGCTCCAAGTTTTCGTAAGCTGAGCTACAAGAGAAACAAACCAAACTTAAGTTATTTTAATGGTAAATATTAGTCAGCATGACAAAGGTAGGTGAAAAAAAAGATTTTGTATCAAAAATATAAAGCTTAGAACACGTAATATCAGAGAGATTTTTTGAACGCTTTATTAAGGTAAAAAGGTGCCTAAATTGGTCTTACCAATTATATGGTATGTTTAGAGATTTTTCTTTTGTTTTCTCTTCTCTATACAGGATAAAAAATTTTGGATAAGAAATATGTTCACGGAAGATTACGACATAATGCAATAATGGTTCGTTTAGAACACTGCGAGTTCTGACGTGAATAAGAATAAAGCTTATAATGACTTATATGACTGCCCCGTTGGTCTAGTGGTTGCAAGGCGCGACTGCTGTGCACGGGGTCTCGGGTTCGAATCCCGGGTCGGGCCGAAATCGCTTTGTGGGTTTTGAAAAACTTTCACAAAGCAGCCTGGAGTCTGGAAGTTGGTGATTGATTCACCCGTGCATCGGAGAGCACGTAAATGTCGGTCCTGCGCCTGATCTCTCTCCGGTCGTGTCGGATTGCCGTCCCATAGGAATATGAGAGTGAGGGAATAGAGAGTGCACCTGTGTCTGCGCGAATGCTTGTGCACTATAATATGTCCTGCGCAGCTGGCTGATCTCCATAAATGAGAACGGCCGCCGTAGCCGACAATCGGCCTGGATGCCATCATATAATGAACGAACGTTTTAGAAGGAAATAAAAACTGTAACAAATTCATTTGATCGGAAATCTAAAATGTTTTTTCTTTGTAATGCTCCTCAAACTAATGATGATGATGATGAATAAATAAAATAATTAATGATCAATCAGCTCTTGCCCACATTTGTTTTTTCAGAACTTTATCCAAATGTATTAATCAAGTATTTGCCTATGTGCATGTCTATGCTTTAGGTTTATACAAATATCCTTTAATTACTTGAAATAATATATTTCCACGAAGGACTGTGGAAAGGTTCAATGTTGTCACTAAAACAACAATCTTAGGCTTATTTATGACATGAATACACCAGAAGGATCATTTTTGCTAGCCGTGGACCGTTCATGAATGGATGTCCATACCAACCATCCATTTTGTGGTCGCAGAAGTTGGAACATCTTAGTTAGCGGTTACTGGTAAGAAAAAATTGTCTGCGAGTCATTTCTCCCCAGTGTCCCCAGTGGTGACTGTATTTTTGCCATAATGCCAGTAATGAACTGAATAATAATGGCGTCCAGACCGCTTGCCGGTCCCGGCGGCCATTCTCTCTAAGGAGATCAGCAAGCTGCGCAGGACATAATTATAGTGCACAAGAATTTGCGCAGACATAGGTGCACTCTCTATTCCCTCACTCTAACAATCTGATGGGATAGCAATCCGACACGGCCGGAGAGAGATCAGGCTCAGCGCCAAAATTTACGTGTTCTCAGATGCACTGGATAAATGATGGTGTTGGCTTGCTTTGCATGCTTTTTTGCCATGACATAAACTGTCTTTATTATAAACTTAGTTAAAAATCAAATTAACGGTACAATACAAAAAGAGCCGAGATACTTATTTTCTCAAGAGAATATTTCTTATTACCATAATAATTTTAATATTCTTCATTTGAATTCCCCAGATTTTCTCGAGACAAGAAATAACTCAATTATAATATAGGCACATACCCACTTATCACGGACGAAATTATCTAGGTCTCTCTCGTCTTGACTGAGTAGGGTAAGAAAAAAGATTTATGATCTAAAAATATAATATTATTATATTCTTATATATAGAACTTTTTTCTAAGTCGTACAGATATTGACTGTATAATATATGATAATACCTTTATTTTTGTAATTGAAGTAGATCCTTTTACATAATTTCAAAATTATGTGCACTTATATATTTTTATTGAACCATTGAAATTTTTGGGACATTTTGAAATAGTTAGTATATAAATATTGAGGCAATCTAAATAAAAAAATAACTAAACGAATAATTAAACAAATTATTATAACAACAAATAACATAAATACCTACCATTAAATCAATTACAAATCCAGCCATCTACATGATCAAAACACTAACGAATACCAGTCGTTCAAAGCACAGGCCACAATTACACTATCCGATCACTTCACATTTTCGATCGAGCGCCATCAAAAGCAACGATGCCGTTTGTTTCCATTGTCGTGCGATTGTTGACGAGTGACGAAGTTAGATCGCGGTGGGAAAAGGACCGCGGCTCGTGTGGTCGGGACAGCGGCCGGGAGAGTACTGGGCTAGCGATTGCTGGCGACCCGGGGCGCTCAGCCGCGCCCGCCTCACATCGCACGCTCACAACACTCCTGTGCTTTCACCCTTGTAACTTCAACGTTAAGCGGTACACTGACACGGTTTTAAAAGGAATGCCATATGAACTATTGAGTGGTTTCCCACAAAGTGAAGTCGACTTATGTTTTACTTGAGAAACATTTGAAGAGTTCATTCGCTAGCTCCAGGAAATCAATGTATAGATTGAAATGTAAACTTACTGTAAACATGCTTTTTCATTGCACTGCATGTTATCGATTTTTGTAAAATATTACCCCAACTGTTCTACATACACAATTATTTAAGTGATAAAACTGACCTCGGCTGTGTGAATTTTAATGAAAAAAAAAACAAGAGACATCCTTTATTGGTCAGTCATTCAGCGAAGCAAGTGTCCTTAAAACTTAATATACCCATCGGTTTTAGAATATTACGTATCACTTATAAAGTAATAACTATAATAGTCGACTGCGTAATAGTTTAATTAAATATCTTTTGCAAAATTGGAGTTCCAAACTTAATAAGTGGTCTAGTCCAACAAAATGATTTCTCAACTCGGCTGGGTCTTCGGGTCTAAATTAACATGTTATGGCATAAAAACTGTTTGCTATAGGCCCTCTTTGAATATGGAGATAAAGTCCAGCCAGGTGTGAAAACAGATATCAAAGGCGAATTTATCCATAGAGATATTTGCACGCCATGTGTATACTGAACCCGAATAACTGTATCATCCATTGAATCGTATACTAATGATTTTTCCCTCTATTGAATGGATGTGGAAACTACACTATTTTTAATACATATGTATATTCACATTTATATATTCCCAGTTTAAATAAAAAAGAACTAAGCTTGGATTGAACTGTGCGATTTCTACATTGTCTAGTATCTATTAACAAGTTATCCGTATCAATACACTGATCTTTACTAACTAATTATATCACGTTTCTGTAATATTTGTTCGTGCACTTCACGTTGTCGTCGTAATGAATACAATAAGCTTTTGTTAAGTCGTGCACCGTGATATTACATTCCCTTTGTGTAAGAACAATGACATTAGTTTGCTATTTCATTTACAATTCCCGTTGAGTACTTTTCTGAATTTAAAATTACAGTTCAGAATTTTAGTTTCAATAGTTCATTGAACCATGTTTCGACAGAATAAACTTGAATACAGCTTTTCATGGAAATCAATTACATTTTGCAACATTTTCGCCGTATAAAACAAGATTTTACGTTCGCCGATACCAATTTTCCGGGAACCGGACTTATAGTTAAGACTCTCATTTATTATATGCATGTATTTTCCTGTACACGTATAGATATCGAAGTAACCAAAGTCTTTCATTCTGAATGTGCACATAAAATTTATTCTTCAATTCTTTATAAAGCCAGCTTCTAACATCATTATTAAATTCCTCTTTCATCCTATATTTTACAGTCTGTTTGATCTAAATTCAAGGTATTGTCAACCCTAATCAAGCCACCGCCTTAGCTTGTAATTTGGGTAAATATTATTTTTGATGTCTAGCACCGAAATTAAGTTAGATTTTCGAATGAAAGGGTCTCTTCTACTGTGGGAAACCTTTCGTCCCCTCGTTTACATAAAGCGGATAATTTTAGCTTTAAACCGTGGGCTGTACAGAGTAGATATTACACAGTAAGACGTTATTGGGAGTACTCTGAAGTCCCGACATCGAACGTCACATATTAAGACAATATATAGGATTTTCAGGTATTCGTTTGACGACGTATTTGAGACATTTTTATAACGTACAAATGAAAACAAAGCAGGCAGCTAAAACAGAAGTTAAACACAATTATTTTAATTACAACAGACCTTAGAGTTAGATAGAGGCCGCAAAAGCTTCGGAATGAAGGAGACACTTCAACATAATTACTTAGATCAAGTTAAAAGTTCGTCTTAAGAAAATGAATGCTAGGGGACACGGATGAATAAAATGGATTGAGATTGATTATATGAGCGGCGTTTGAAATTAAAAACATTATTCAGGCAGTTGGAAGAGATCCAGCGTCCAACTTAGTGTTCCACGTCTACTGATTGCGAAACAATGAGAGACGGAAAAATATGTTGAGTAAGACAAGTTGGACGAGAGCTTACTCAGTATTCAGGCAAAAGTTTTGGAATTTCAACAGGAATGAGAGGGCGAGAACTTCCACGAATTTTGTACAACTAGCGGCGACTCGCTTTCATATTTTTTTTATTTCCGTATGTCTATACAATTACTATGTGCCAGTGCTCAATCAATACTTTCATTTTATTCCAGAAAAAAAAGAATATTTTTTTTGCTTCTATTAAACAAATGAAATTCGCAGTAAATTATAAAGCTATTAATTTACACAGCAAAATTACTTTGAAGTCAGATATTGGTCCTTTTATTTGGAGCTTCTAACATATTTCGCCCGACTGACTGACCTGAATTAATATTGCAGATGGTTCATAATTACTATTTTATGTGTGTGAATAAGTCCCTCAGCACGAGGATGAAACAACGGGAGAAACTACCAAGGAAATAATCAGCTTAATGGCTAACCATTAACATAAATTTATCCGATCCATACCATTATACTTAATCCGTCACACGGCGAAGCGTCACCGACCGACCGCTCGCTTCACAAAATACCTCGAGGCAGAACAAACCGAATGATATATAGCCGTAGCCATTATTCTTTTACGCTAGTAGTGGCGCCTTATTCAGCGAACGTAGCGACGTAGCGCCGTAGCCTACAAACACAGTCGTGCTCGTAGCCCAAGGACGGTTGGACTGTGTAAGCAATCTTCAGTTCAGGTGTAAGACGCACAATGTAAACTGTTAATTAGAATAGATGGTCCGTGACAAAAATAAACAAGAAAATGAAGAGAAAATTCTTATTACCATTACACCATTAAAACATGGACTCACTAAGATCATCAATCAGTCAGACTTTTATATGAACATATACAGTTCATTGGTTTGAAACACCAGTAGTGTAGGACTCTCAATATGCTGTAATATTAATGACAGTACCGGCACTGCGTCGAACATTGTCGCTCCCTATATTTACATTAACCACAGACGAGGTAACCGTTAAGTAGGAGGGTACTCTGCGATCAGATAATCACACAACATGAATAATGAAACAGCTCCAATTACGGTAAATTGGTCCAAGTGTGAGTCTTGTATTTTATTAAAAAACATACTGGACGATTTTTTTTTCTACACTTACATTTTCGCGTCAAAGAAAATTTTGTGGTTTAGACAATCTTATTTAGATACATACATATATCTTGATTTAGACGTCTTTCTGTTGAATAAGTTTTGTTTTTTTATAATTTCGTTCATAATTTTAGTAGATTTAAGTTATTAGTAAACCAACGAATGTTGTATTTACTTCACAGTCCTCGTACAGAGCAATCATCACATTCGGTTTAAAATTAAACTAGCATGTGTACAATTAGTTTTGAATACACCAACGAGAATCAATATAAAACAAACGCCTGTTTGTTTTTATCGCAACTAGCGAACGAATGAAATGTACAAGCATATCTATTTTTATTGACATCCGTAGCCAATTCACTGGAAGCGGCAATACGGGTTTCCAAATGATAGCACAGATTCGATAAACGCAGATGAGCATGTCCTCTCGATTACGAGCCCCTAAAAATCCCGTTTCTAGTAGCATAGCGAAGTAAATTGCGTTGAGTTCTAGCCGAGCTCGCCGCAAATCTGACAGATTCTTCCCTCTTCACCTCATGAAAATTTTATCAGACGATCCTTGGAACCACTTATCGGGCAACCTAGCGACGGAGAATCTCTGGATCATCGCGTTTTAATTACCTGTTTAACTCAAGTCACAATTTAATATTAAGGGCCAGTTTCACAATGTCTGAATAGCCACTATCTACCGAATAAATTCAAAAATAGAACAGAATTTATTTTAGCAATTATCTACCAAATAAACTAACTGGAACTTATTCGTACGTGGTGAAACAGGCCCTTAGACTCGTCAAAAATAAGATTTCTTCCGATTCACTCTCAGCGTTGTACTTACATTAAACAACTTTTACGATCTTGTTACAAAAACTGTTAATCTTATTTATTTTTATAGCGAACCTAAGCCATAACTCGAAGGGAATGAATGTTGCTAACAAAATCATATTTTGTGAATAGGTATAAATGTATTATTTGCCTCAATAAAAACGCAAATAAACTAAGGTCACAAGTTGTTTACGCCGGAACAACATGGATGAATGTATACAACTATTTGTCCTTATAAGGTCCAATAAAAAGAAAAGTTAGGACCACGGCGAAGATATATTGGAATATTTTTCCGACGTGAGCGTTCAAATGTTCATAGTTACGCAAATCGTGGATATTGCCGAGTAGGGCGTTATGCAGGCGATATCGATAGTCCTTTGGGTCGCAGTGACCCGGTCACGAGTGTATTATGCTGTCAATATTTACAGTATATCGATATTATTTATGAATAACCGTTCCCAAGCAAACAAATGGCTGTGCTTCAACTTAAATATACGTTTTCGTATTTCTCCCGCTTCGATGGAACTGGGGTGGCAATGTGTAAAAAATAGACTTGGTTGCCAATTCCAATATATGTCGACCTAAAGTCGTTTAGCCGATATGTCGAAAGTTTAGTTCTTGTCTATTTCTTTGTCTCACTCACATTGTGAATTGAATACTTAAAATTACTTTTTTAAATTCTATAGCAATACATATTAGGTCATGTTACTGTAAACAATGTTGTATATGTTGATGGTATTATTTTGTACACAGTAGGTACATATAACCTTGCTTCTGTCCCTGTTTTAAGTTCATCACAGTGTTCCGCAGAGTTTGGCGACAGCGGAATTCCGACCGCGTCTTAGTAGTTCAAGTACCAGCGAATGGAATGTGTTTGTACCAGTGTAGTGAGTTTACTCATCAAGGTACAGGCCTAATATTTAAGTTTTATGATTGTTTATGAAAACACAAGTGTAATCGTTTATAAAATCTCAGTTTCTTTAAAATTCTTAAATCAAATACCTACTAGCATTATATTTTGAGAAATCCTAATAATAATATCATAGATATCATAATCATAATCTGTTTAAAGATTTATTAGTTGGTTGTGCTCCCACTCCAACTAACACAGCTAACAGATTCAATCAAAGGAACATTTCAAGGTAAACATTTCATCTTAATCTTTAGAAATGAGGCAAACATTATCAAAATATTACAGACCCGCGTCTTGGCGCTTTATATAACAATGTGCTGCGGCCGGTGTATGCTTACTTAATCAAGTGGCTTCTCAGCCAATTTGGAGCGAAGGTGAATGAATGAAACTTGTGAAAATTGCTTTTAAAAGTTCCACTAGTTATTCATCTTGAAAATGCAGTAAATATTAAGTAATATCTTACCTTGAAAATCTCTCCAGCAGATGGATACTGTAATATTTAAAAAGTATAGTTTTTTATTTATTACAGTTTACCACAAACGAGTTGTTCATTATGAATACCGCAATCGCAATCTTTGTGGTTTCTGTGTCTTTAAATTATTTTACAAGTGACCGGGTTTAAGTATTCGAATTACTTTGTGGCACTCACTGTTACATTAGTGTTAATTAGCAAACAGGCACTTTACTAATTTAAAGTACATTGTAATGTCATGCTTTTTGTAATGTTTCGTGAAAACTAATTACGAAGTCATAACGCTTCAACCTTTTCGTGTGATTAATGAAAACACGAGCTTTTGGTAATGTATCTTTTGTTAATTCAATATTGTCACCGTCCGAGCCGTAGTGCGTTGTGTCGTGACGAGGGTGAATGTATCACAACATTCTATACAAAGATTCAGTTAGTTAGGGACTATAGGCAGCTACCTCGTCGCCATTAACGCAAAGATTAAAGATTAAAGATTAAAGAAAGACCTATCATGTACTTACTTAACATAAAAGAGTGTATAGTATTGTGATATTAGAAATTTAATTCTCGAATTGCAATCTCTAAAAATTATTTCGTAGAAATATAAAAAATGAAGATTTTAATCTTACTTGTCAGCCTGCAAGGGAATGTTTTTAATCGCTCTTCCACCGTACAAGAGGATTTTCGTTTATCTAATTATTTTTTAAACGACCCTGCGGCTGAGAGCCGCACCTGCCGCCGCAGAGAAAAAATTACAACTCATATTTTACTCATAAGTTTCGAGGTGTTTCAAAACCTGGAATATATTTTGAGGGAAACATTAATTTAATTTTCATGCATGGAAAGTTGGATTGCATTTTGTAGCAAAGCTTTGTTGTGGTTTAAAACAATGTCAGGGAAATACTAAACAATATGAAATACTCAGTTTATACATATGTACAGTCATCAAGTATCAAGTAATAAAAAGTGTTTATTTCTCACAAACCAAAATATGCAAATATAAATATATTACAAACAAAAGCTACAAGTAAATAATTTTAATAAAGGTAGATAGGTAGCACCTGTAATATACTCGTATACAGGTCACCAGGTCCCCATCAGTTTCAAGTAATAAAGAATAGTGTAAAGAATATTGGCGTCCAGACCGATTGTATACCGTGGCTTTTTTGCCTTAGGGCTTATCATAGTGCACAAATATTGGCGCAGACACAGGTGCACTCTCTATTCCCTCAGTCTTCTAGATCGATAGTTATCTAGTTAGTTCCATAGTGCAGGTAAACAGGCAACCTTCAAAAGGCCATAAATCAATCCAGTTCAATCTGACTAGATTAATTCAATCTGAGATACGAAGCAATTAACCTACTATGTTCTCTGATTTGAATATCAGTCTTAATTAACTTTAATATAAAGGATTAAGGCCGAGTCTTAGTTCGATAAATGTTTGCGTTAACTTTGAGCGTGACGGAATATGTAAATCAATGTTTTTAGAGTTCAATTTCGTTCAACCCGCGCGTTACACGAAGTATGGAGTCTGATTATGCTATAACTTTGGGTGAAAACGCGTTAACAAGTGTAACTTGTTCTATGGGTTTCTATAAAACTCGTGCTGTAAATAGTTGTAGTCGTCATATATACAGGCATATAATACATACCTACATATAGTACAATAGAGTTGTCTCAGACTTGTTTAATTTTTCCCTGTGTCAAGAATAAAATAATTATTAACTTGCTATAGAGTTTATACTTGCTATAGAAGCCAAGATTTATTTTTTTTAGATAAAAATGCAGTCACGTACCATTACTTGGAAGACGTTTTTATAGCCTCGCAATCGACTTAAACCGCAAGCTTAGAGAAAACATCGCTGTATTTACAGCGGTAAACGTGTTAAAATCTTCGCCCGCCTCGATCCAATCTAGAGAAGTGACTCGATTCGACGACGGCCTATAGAAAAAAAATACCAGTCATTCGATTTGTAGGCAGTATTTATAAAAACAGACTAACAATGAAAAGGTACTTAAATGCATGTAGATTTTGAAATTAGTACTCTCAACGATAGTCAAACGTTAAGTAATATAAGATGTGAAAGTAATAGAGCTCAGTTTAAGCCTATTGTACAAAATTACCTTAAACTACCACCATACAAAACTATATTCAGCAATACTATCTTGATAAACCAACATACTGAAAGTTTCCAGTTATTTAAGAAACAATTTTCGGGTAATATTTGAGAATCAGCGCAGCTTCATTTAATAAAGTAGCACACTATTTATTTATACCAGAGTCCAGCTTATTATGTTATTTATATTCAGTTTCTTTCTCTTTCAGAGAATAAAAAATTTAATAAAATACCTTAAGTAAGTGCCCTAAAATGAGGGATTAAATTAAAATTCTTTCTGGTGTGCGAATATTTCTTTTACGTATTAGATTCTCACTCTAGTCCAGTGTTATTTATGTATAATGTTATAGCTACGCTACATACTTAATTTAATAAAGTAGGTCATTTCAGGCCAAGAATATGATTATCATATTAATTCTGCTGACGTGCTTAGTCAAACAATTTTCTTCAAACGGCTATTGGAGCCTACGAATAATATAATACATTACTTAAAGCACTAAGTGTTTCCTCCGGTTCCACTTCATCGGATAAAACGTAGCCTATGTCCTTCCTCAGACTCTAAACTAAATGTCTACCAAATTTTATTTAAATCGGTTCAGTAGTTATGGCGTGACAGATAGACAGACAGAGTTACTTTCGCATTTCTAATATTGGTAAAGATTTACAAAAGTAACTCTATATATGTATATCCGATACGCTTTCACGATAAAATATGGCACAGATAGATCGACTCAGATGAAATTTTATATGGAGATGAATTGGACCTACCCCGCCGTAATCTAACCAGGTGGAGGTAAGATATGTAATACAGTTTTTTTTTATATACGGGAATATAAAGTAGCTCCTAAGAATGTGGGTGAAACGTAAAAGCCAATAGTTTTTATTGAAGTAGGTTATAAGTGTTCTGAAATATTTATAGAGCCGATTAATTAGAGGATATTATTTTTAAAAGTAGTTCATATTTAACAATATTTTACTCCTTTTTTCGCCTTAAATTATTATGTGCTTTTGTTGCGAAGCCAATCTATTTAGATTCTAGTTTCACCGGTTACGGATGGCCAATATCTGCCAGAAAAAATAAAAAATGGAACAGAAATTGTATGAAATTATTAGAAGATAAGTACTATCTGGAACTTATCGGCAACCGGTGAAACTGGCCCTAAGTATATTACATTTATTTAATTTTGAAGCCTAGATACCCGTAAGTGACTTTTTGAGTGGAAAGTTATCAGTAGGTAAATAAGTATATAGCAAACATTAAATACTTTTAAAACTAGTTAAGTGAACTGCTACAGTTTTAATAACTCGGTTTTAAATAATGGTCATTGTTCCAAATAGAGCATATCGTAGTAGTGGAAAATGGATGCAAGGGTCTATTTGCGTATAGTTTTAACGAGTTTAGTTCCAAACCCAACGCCATGTTGTATGTATGTATGTATGTGTATGCGTTGTTTCACAAGGTCTTAGTAAACAAAAGACTGCATAATATTATTTGTAGTAGGTGTTATTGGTATTTAGATGTGTTTCGGATGGCACGTTAAATTGTAGGTCCCGGCTGTCATTGAACATCCTTGGCAGTCGTTACGGGTAGTCAGAAACCAGTAGGTAAGTCTGACGCCAGTCTACGTAACTAAGGAGTATTGGGTTGCCTTGTTAACTGGGTTGAGGAGGTCAGATGAGAGCCGCTCCTTGCAAAACACTGGTACTCAGCTGAATCCGGTTATACTGGAAGCCTACCCCAACATAGTTGGGAAAAGGCTCGGGAGATGATGATTATAGGTATTAGGAATTATTCTTAATGTTATTAAAATTTTAATTATGCGACCGATATAGGATAGTATATCAGCCATTTTATTTAAATTCCTTTTCTACCTTTATTTTATACTTTCCACTTCGCTTCTTTTTGGGAACGCGGTTGATCAATTTCCCCTTCCAAGTTTATTTCTTTGTGTAATGTTGCGAACCATGGCGAACGTTTTGTTTTCTCATTATCTTTTATACTTAGCACCGTCGTCTGATAATAAAAGCTAGAGCTATATTTTTTATAGGATTTATTTTCATAATTTATTTAAATATTTAGATACACCTAAAGCTTATCCTTATAGTGGGAAGTTTGGGTAACAAATATGTAATGATTATCGCCCTCCTTCTTCTCTTTTTTTTACTAAGGCTTCTAGATGATTTTTTCAGCGATTAGTATAAAATTATATATGTGTCTATTCTTAGACGACTATTCTACCTTACTGTAACAATCTATGTATATGCCAAATCACAGCTTATTCGGTTAACATGCTTGCATAATAATAATACGATCAATTAATAAGTAGTTTAATTGAATCAGTATGTACATAGTTTAATTGAATAAGTATATAGTTTAATTGAATTCATAAGTAGTTTAATTTAATCTTATGTTTACGAATACATAAATTATTCTGATTCGGATAATTTATGCTGTAAAAGCGTTTCTTTTCACAGTATACCTGAATAAAGAAATAAGACAGTGATAAAAATGGATTCCTACTCATACCGAATTAAATCTACCTGTTCTAACAGACATGGAATACTTCATAGTCATCGACATCATATGTATTCGTGAAACGTCCTCCAGGGAACAATGTATCAGGAAAGGGTTCACCGTTTCAATTACGCAATCTGTATGCATTGCTGTTTATCCTTTCTATCTATAACTTGCTTATCCAGAGGATTTGCGGATTGCCGCAAGTTAATAGTAGAATATAAGGCTCCAAAACTGATTTGTTGATAAGCTCATACATGTTGATTCACTATAGGGTTGGTAGAAAGTATTTTATTTAAAAATAATGAGATGTTGTATTGTGGTCTAGTGATTGAAGCCGCCTTTCAAGTACGAGAGCGCGTGTTTGATTCCAGATCAGGCAAGATACAATGTAAGATTTTTGTGAAATATGTACCTACTTTCTAATTAATATATTGGACACTAATTGACTGTTTAAAGGTTCAGAAGAAGCTCCTGAGGAAATATGGAGTTAAAAAGCCTAAAATTGAAAATTATGATGACTCACAATAAAATGTATAACATTATCTCTACTTTAAAGAAGACCGCGGACTTCAGTTTCCGCATTTCTTCGCGAGTTATTCAGGTCGAAAATCAGCCCCTTCCCCTTGTTAACTAACTTGACGGATTTAATGTCCAAATTGCAATATAAACACTAAGAAAATCGAATAAAAATAAACTTTCGCAAAAAAAATTGCTTCATAATACAAAATTAAAAGAAAATAACTGAAACCCAAAGCTAATTGAATTTTCAGATTATACATAGTTCAATATACATAGATTAATTAAACAAAGTTTTCCAATACTCAAACTTTTGTTTTCGGTTAAGTGGTCGCTCGCATAGAGAATTAACTTTTTCAAAATATTAATTTAGATGGTTGACAATGTTATCAAAATTATTTTCTTTCACAGTGCTATCAAACTCAATTAAACCATTCTGTAATTTCAATCCCAGCGGAATGAAGTCATCCCTTTCTAGAAAACTTTTGTTGCCAAAAACCTCAAACTTCACAATTCTTGGCTATACTCGCTATCTCCTTTGAAACAGCTCCCGTTTCACTTGACTGATTTCAAAGAACACCGGAGCTTAAGATATCAAGTTCAATGGTAAGGAGGGATTAAAACGATTGTTAGAATTTAAATCTCCCCATAATGAGAGAAGTTTCCTTTTGAGCCGTATGATATTGCAAATAAGCATATTTCTATTTACGCTTCACTACGCATGAAAGTTTCAAACTAGTGCAAATGATATCACGATGCATGTCAACGTAACGCAGCCGCATCCGTGGCGAGCTACGGAAGCTACGCCCGCTACGAGTAACCACTACGGCGTAGCAGCTAGCTACGTATATTTGACGAGGGAAGGTAATCTCCCGCTCGTGAACCGCGTTTGGGAATTAGCTTATTACACGCTAGAAAGGTATTTTGGCTGAAGGCAGAACCAGATAATATAATATCGTAAGAAGATAAACTTTCTTAACCTAATTTATAAGAGCCTCGTCAGAATGTTAGCGTAAGTTTGAAAAGTTGGTCACTCTTGCTGAGAGTTTTAGTTTCATGGTAGATTTACTGCCTGACGACGCATAGTTATACAACAACAACATATTCTTATAAAGAATTAGCTTTATTTAGTTCTTTTTTTATTTTAGATCAATTTATTTATCATGACATTTTTTTTACACCAGTCTTACCTAGGGGTATAAGGTTGGCCAAGTAACTGGGTTGTGGAGGTCAGATGGGCAGTCGCTTCACGTAAACCACTGATACTTGGCTGCATCCGGTTAAGACTGCAGGCCGACCCCAAAACAGCTTCGGAAAAGGCTAGGCAGTTGATTTTTTTTACAGTTAAACTTTATGTAGGTATAATTCAATATTATTAAATTCGTCCTCGATAACGGATTAAGATGCCATGAAATAGGTCGTATATTAAAATTACGAGAGATGAAAACATGTCACATGTTCGTGGAATTAATCATTAATCTTCGTCGATGTTTTGCAGTTAATGAAGTGAAGAGGGGATTTAATGAAGGGCTCGTCAGGACAAGATTTTTTTTTTTATATGAAGAAAATGTATCAATTACTCAAAAACATAAGTGTTGTAAAAAAAGTACTACAATCTACATATATTTATATTTCATGTTAAGTAAAACACGAGATAAAAAGTGAGCCACAACAAATTGTCTTCTATTAATCTGGAGCAGTTCAACTCAAACTCAAAATCATTTATTCAAACTTGGCTGCAAAACAGCACTTTTTGAACGTCAAAAATTACAAAAGACAGCCCCCAAAACGCCCACCCTTCAACACCTTTTACCCAACACCCAACAACAACTTTATAGTGTACACAACCATAAAAACTTGTTCTAAGGATATCTTAAGCGGTACTTTGATTGTTACACTTTTGACTGCTGGGCTTTCTTTAATTATATGCATGTGCAATAAATCTTGACCTACACCATAAATAACATCTAAACATTTTCAATTCCGTGCTATTCAAACTCTTTACACTGTGAAATGAACACGATGGTTCTATTCAAAATGCTCACATACACGTAGGTACGTTAGTGACAAAGTTGTTTGTAGTCGACTTCATGAGGCCGTGAGTGGATGTCGCCTACAAGCGAAAGCCTTTGTGAATGAGCTCGCACAGCAATAGCTACTGATTGTCAGAAGAGACCTTAGAAACGTTTCAATTTTCCTAATGGTCTTACATTCTGTTACAATAGTAAAACAATCTTTGGGAATTCTATAAATAAGTTAAGAATTAAAAAAAATCCTTAACGTTATACATAGAAAAAAAAATCTGTCTATGCCTTTTGGAGACCTCGAGTTTTATTCGTCATCATCATCTTCAGCCTTTTTTATCGTTCCACTGTTAAGCACAGGCCGCCTTTCACACGGAGAAGGATTGAGCGTTAATCACCACGCTTACTCAATGCGAGTTGGTGACTTGAGAGTCAAGGTTTCGTCGAGATGTTTTCTTTCACCTTTAATCAGATATTTTTGTTCGAGATCTACTTAGAAAGTACATATAACTTAAAAGAGTTACATTGGTACTTACTCGACCTGGAATCGAACCCGCACACTCATAGAGAGGCTGGTGGTTTAACCACTAGGCCACCACGACTTCGAGCTCCATTAACTCAATAAATTGTCATATTCCCAGTTTAAAGTTTTAGAATACGAGATCGCAAAGGGTTTTGAAATTCCGAGAGAATTACATGATTGAATAAATACATACTGTAAAAGACATATGCATGTATTTATGTACTGTCGCTGTCCGCAAGCGGACTGCCCGCGGTGTTCCCGTATCTCATTTCACCCTCTACTGCATACCGAGAGCACGTCTGTTGTGGTCATCGTTTTATGATAAATGTTTGACGTCACCGAAATTCTTTGTGTGAGGGTGAACATTCTCTTTCGGTGACCAACGAATGCTTTTCATTTTAGCTGAAGCTTTGAAAAACAAACAAATTTTGTTGTTTTCTATGTGTTTGTAAAGTGTGCTTTCGTTGTAAAGAGATGATTTGTAAGGTACTTTCGTATATATAATTGTTATAGCATAAGTTAAAAACATTTTTTGCACACCATGAGGCTGATTGCAGACAGTTCAAAAAACATATGTATATTTTAACATCGAATCCTATTAACCTATTACATTGTCTGCAAATATGTAAATAAATATTCTTTTCTTGTTTTTATACAATAATTTAAGAATCTATGTAACTTTAGGGACAATAAAAACATTTTTTTATTCCATTCGTTAATTTAAGCTGAATAAATGACTTTTATTATATACCTAAAAGTACGGGAGAAAGAAACCGTTTTTTCCGATACTTCGTAACTTTTTCGTATTGACTTAAAAAATGTTGCAGAGCCATAGAGCCTTGTTATTTTCTTCCATTTTGTACTTTGTTGCTGGCAGTCGTTAACTTTAATACTTTGAATAATGAAATAGTAGAAAATGTCTTGCTGCCATTGAGAAAAAAATATTAAAAGGTTGTTAAAAGTGACTGAATAAAGCATCCTAAATCTTGCTCCAATAAAAAAAACGGTATAAAGTGTTCGTCCTCCTTAAAGGTCCAGTTATTTATAGGTATTTGTATCAAAACTCCTTAAACCTGGTTTACCATCACAACATTGCAGATATCAACAATTGAAGTCTGAAAGTATTTTGTTCAACTTATTAACATAAAATATATGATTTCTGATCATTAATTAACAAGTACGTAGTTGCTCAGCCATAATTTGGTTACGTAATTAATCGTTAGCATAATTTTCCTCCCCTCATGCTAATAAGCTGTTACTTATAATACTCGAGTGCAAAATTAATAGTTTCCTGGTAAATTACTTCCAGGTCAGATTACCAGGTAATTGTTTGTAGCGGCAGGTTACCCGCCCCGCTCGCTGGCAAACTGCCAATAATGTGTTGCGACTCCACAGGTGATCACGGTACGCCATTAAAAGCGTTTTCAAACAGAATCCTGATTGCGGCCATACAGAACGCCAAATCCAGTTTGACATGTAAATTGGATAAATGCAAATACCCGCGCCTACCGATGCATAACATCTGCGTTTACCTGAAATCTCGGCGCGAAATATCATTTTGAGTACCTTCATTCGATCAACGAGAGCCAAGTTTTATTTAGGGTACTCTCTGAGCAACTGTTTGTTTGTGAAGTTGGCTTAAAGCCAGCAAACTTGCGCTGAATTCAACAAATTGCACGCCGCCGGCGCCGGTTCAAAGTTGATTTAATATCGCGTCACTGTCGCGCTAACGACTTGCTACTTGTGACAACTTTTACATTTTAAAGCAAACCAGTCAAGTGCTGCTTCTTCCTCCACGCCTGTGTCGTTTGTCACATTCAATATTTATTAAAGTAGCAAGCTTTCAACTGAAGTCGTTTTCAAAATTTGTAACTTTCAATCGTTTTGAAATTGTACCTATCTACGGAACCGGATTAAATATTGATGACATTTTGATTTTTGTGATAATTTCTATGAGGGATTATTATCATTGTCAAAAAAACATGGACGCGAGAACACAGCACTAAATAAACTGATATTTTTAAAAAGAGTCGCTGAAAAAGCGTGTCTTTGTGAAGCTGAAAAATCATGCTATTCCAAAATAGAACACTGCACAAACCACGGAGATTACAATCAACATTTTAAAACGTTGAATAAAATTTACATAGATTGAGTAAACTACACTATAAAAAAAGGATTCTGCAATCTGCCAGCACAGTGCTGAATTTAAAACACTCTACAGGAAGGACAGGAACGTAGAGCGGACCATTACAATATGAATGTTTAATAGGAATGAGTTTAAGATCCGGATTTAGTATATAACGTGAAACCATGGTTGAAGAAATATCTTCTCTAATGAGAAAATTATTTAGCGCGGCGTTAAACTTAGTATTATTTATTTTGTCTCGTATTTTTATACATACATACATATGTATATTGTTAATTCAACCTGCAATTTCGCCCGCATCCCCGTAGAACCTTCTTCCCGCAACTATGTTTGGTATGACATAAAGCCCCAATAAGTTTTATACCTTTACATCCTAAAGAAAAAACCATTACTCATAAACCAACAACGTTGGACAAAATTAATTTAATTCTCTTTCGATTGAACGCACCCACGAAAAATCATTAAAAGATTACCACCAAAAAACATTACCTTACGTTACAAGGCACTTTAAACTTTAAATCTTACAAGATAAGGTTCGATATCTATTACAGACGGTTTAAATCTTTCAAATACTTTTCAATTACGAGACTGATTTATAATTTCAGAGTTTATTTTAGAACTTGATAGGATACCCTTAGGATAGAGAAATTGAAAACCGAAAGAAAATATTTAAATAACGATTCTCGTATGTACATTTAATTTAATTTAATTTTATACCGACGTATTATATCCACCTCTTCAAAAAACGAAGTATACAAGTTACAGCCGATAACTTATGAAATAAAATGTAATTTGAAATGTATTTTTTTTTCAACAAAATATATTTTTCCCTGTCCCAGTGTATGGCCGTTTTGTATGGCGTTACAATAAACGGCATGACGTTTCGTCTTGTTTATATTGTTTATAGGTATATATTACCAAATTAGTCTCCTATGTATAGCCTCTTAATGCGCTTTGTGATTGTTCTATAAGTACTCGTATAATGCACAAATAAAAAGTTTACTTTTCCTCGGAACTCTCTCTCAAAAGGAACTTTCCACTACAACTAAAGACGTGGTTTGTCCCGGAACCGCAATCCGGCCGACGGACTTAACTCGCAATAAATGAATAGCACAATAAAATTCAATCCATCGGGACTGTAATGAACTTATAACTTTGCTTCGTTCACGAACGTTTTTCCCTTTTCAATACGAGAAATGTTCAACTAAAAATAAAAACTATGAGTATAGAAATAGAAGATTTAAGATAATTACGTATATCGGGTTTTGAATACACGTTTTTCTGGCACTTACAATTTTTTTATTGATAGACAGCAAAAAGAGATGATACGATGAAATTACAATAAAAATATCTAGGGCACGCATATCATAGGAGTCGCCTGTATCGCTCAATACGACTACTGATGATGACGTATTGTTGACCTCAAGACTCCTTCCCTCCTTTTTCAGGACAGGAAAAATCAATAATCTTCATTACTTCTTAAATACAGCTGCTGGGCAAACGATATGAATTGTAATTAATACCAGAAGCGCGCTGCCAAATACTCTAAGCTGTCCAAACATATCGGAATGTTTACTTGTCCGAATAGCTCCATGATATTCGCGTATACTCCATCTCAGTGTTGACCGAACTTAAAATGAAAAATAGAAAACTTAATATCGTTCATACTGTAATGTACACATTTGATAGGAAATAGTACCATAATCGATTCATTTCGAGCTGACCAAGTTTTATAAATGTCGGAATGGAATACGATGTCGGAATAGGGACAAATTGATATATTTAATTGTAATCTGAATGAATTCACAAGAGCCGTGTACTGTACCTGTTCTACTTGATGTTTTTTGTTCTAAGTGTATTTTTTGTTGATAAGTATAAATGTGTGGAGTCATTTAGTATAAGTATAAAAATTGTCAATACACTATTGCATTAGGTTCTCCTGTAATAATAGTTGTATTTGTGGTACCTAAATAAATAAAAATAAAATGGCAAGAGAATGAGATTCATTGTGACAATCCTGGTCCATTGTGACCATAGGAATGTTAACGATGGATATGACTTTCGTTGAGGGCAATATTTCGATAATAGTGATGTCTGCCCTTCAGACGTTGTCTAGTGTCTTTATTATTGAACTTCTCTCAATATTATGCCACGAAGCCATGAAAACAAGTTATAACTTGTTCCCTTTTGACATTAAAACGGAGCAACGTTGTTTGTTCATGTTCGTAGTACAACATAACTCACGTGCCACACAAAGTTATCTCATAGACACGATGACGTCACAACTAACAGGCCAACTATTCTCTGTAACGGATCCACTTACATATTATGTGGCCATCGCTTATATAGGTAATTACTTAAATTAGGGTTGCTCTTGCTTATGTAATAATTAAAGGTATTATTGTTTGTAGAAACTGATAAAAATAATGATGAAACCCATATCGAGTTGAGTTATCGTCAAAGCAGTCTAGATATTTTTTTATCAATATATCTCTATTTGTGTGTAGGTATGTACGCTCATAACATAAATAAACAGACAAAACACAACGGTCTGTACCTTGGGAGCCACTAAGGCACAAACATAAGCGCGAAACTTACCAACCCTTGTTTTTTCCTAGTCTGAGGCCATAAATCGTGTGTTCTTTATTTAAATGTTTCTTTACCTCATTTGATTCGCACCCAGACCTTTTTTTATGTGTTTTACTTTTTTGTTGGAATCTCAACTTTATAGCTTTTATGCAAAGAGGTTAAATAGTACCAATTTTATTTTATATAAATTAGTAAACATGACGTACTTCTATCAAGTATTAACACACTTCCCACGCAGCTATATTAGTTAAGTGTGCAATGTACATACGTCATTACGCTGTTTGCAGCCTCGCTATGAATACAAATATATGCATTATACTGCGGAGCTAAACATGAGAACTATTTGCATTGGCAGTCACGTAGCTTAGGCACATTATTACGCATAGACTGCATCAAATTGCAATTTCCTTCATAAGTCAGGCTTCCTGATCTTTAGATTTTTTTATTACCAATATATTACGTGCTTCAAGAAATATTTAGTAAAGGAAATTAAATATGGAGACTTGTAAGCTTGATTGACCATATTGACAAATCAGGTAATCTGTCTGTAGGAACGCTGTAATCTACGACTCACATATTTCAGTCACGACGCGGCCTAATACGCAGAGGTATTTTAGTACAAATCATAAGAAAGAATACATTTCTATTCCTTTATTTTGTGTCTCTTTTCTTGAAATGTGTATAAAAAAGTATTTTGGGCCTTAAGAAACATTGAAAGGAATTAGAATTTTCGGTAAAAAGTATGAAAAGTCGATGGAAACTGAAGTGATCTCTTGAGAGTGAAACGTTGCGCTCACTACCGCTTTTTACTCTTCACCTCTTGATAAATGGTTTACGGTAATTATACATTCCGAAACCAAGCTAATGCTGAATGATTTCATAGAATTATGTTAACAGACGCAAAAAGTTTCTGAAATGTATTCAAATTCATTTAAAATTTAAGCAAAACAGTTCATATACGATGCAAATTGGCTGATCCGGCTGTCACTTGATAAATGTGGATCTCTTGGGAATAATCTGGAGATATGTAATGGGACTTGAGAATGTGTCTACACACAGCTAACGTACTCATTAATAAAATAAGCCTCGATCCTCTGGGAAATTATGCTAGCAAGCATACAAAGGTTTATTATATAAGGAAAATATTTTTGTACAGACGCCAGCACATCAAGCTAACCGTAACTGTCAAAATTTACCAATCAACTTCGATCCTTATACTTTAGCGAAAAAGTTGAAAATCTATTAAAGAAATTTGACAAATTGTGGTAGCTTGATGTGCTGGCGTCTTTACCATAAACTAAATCTTTTCATACTAATCTAATACGCAGATTTCCACGAAGCAGAAATAAATAGAAAATATGTGATGTTTATTTTACCGCGGTTTTGTAATGTGATGAAATAAAAATATACCTACCACCCATTTCCACCCATACGCATCCGCGCTATGTTCAACAATTGGCGACATCGACATTGTCATTTTCAGACGTGGCGCGCCACAGCGAACAATAACAGCGAATTTCGTGAAAGTAATTTAGAAATATCTGTTTTATAACTTGTCAAATTAATAATGCGATTCGGGTAAATTTCAATGTGTGACACATCTAGGAATGTACAGACCTGACGCCATCAGGCTACATCAATCTGTCGAATTTCCTTAATAGATTTTCAACCTTATCGCTAAAGCATAAAGTTCAAAGTTGATTGGGAAAATTTGACAGTTTCGAGTATCCTGATGGGCTGACGTCTATAATAAGAACACTCGACAACAAACATTTTTAACAATTGCTTCCGTAGTAATCTAAGAATGAACACTGAAAGACAAAAACTTGTGAACGAGTGATTTGTACTAGCTTAGTTAGCCTCATACTAATCGCGTAATCAATAACACGTCCAAGTACCTAAGTTCGCAACAATTAATTGTTGGGAGTTGATATGTACGTCTACAGGCAATATGTACATATGTATATAGGGCCAATATAAACTAAACTAACATCGAACACGCCACGTATAATATGCAAGAATCGTTTAATTGAATATCGGCGTTGCCATAGTTACAAATGAGGTGAGTTCACAATGCGTGTACCAAGCAGGGTATGAACTTAACAAGCTAGTTTTAGTTATTACTGCGTGAACATGCCCGTCGACTACTTATTAATTTTACTGCCAGTATATATACACAAATATTTGAAAACATTCTAGAATTGAACAATTAAAAAGGTCGATCTTACCAACTACTCTGCATAGAAAGAAATGATCGTACCTACCTGCCATACCTGATCACACGGCCGTTGGCTGCTACAGACCAGACTCTATTAATTAGGCCACGTCAAAGGTCTCGATCGTCGCACGAATATACCGTGAAATATTCCGGAACGTGAAGCGCTTATAGCTCACTCATTATAGGTACGTAAGTACGTCATCTTCATAAGCCCTTAATGCACCTTTGTAGACATGTCCTACGTATACATATATTTATTAACATATAATTATGTAGGCAAACATGGACTTACGTGAGTCTTCACTATAATCTGGTGTAATCGGATTATGTTCTCAACATTATAAGGCAAATTGCTCAAATGTAGGTATATGCATTTAATGCGTTCTGGTACCAATCCTTTCTAGAGTTTTTATTCTTTCACATTTAATACCAGGTTATACAGGCCGCTTACAAAGAGTTTCGAAGAAATATATTCCTGAAATGTCAAGTCATTTTAGACGACATTTAGAGACATTTCGGTCAATAAATTTTATCTTCTCATGAAATATTCAAAAATCTATTAAAACAACATTTTAAAAATGTTCTTCTCAAGAAAATTGATTACTCTTGAAGCAAGATCGTTGGCAAAGCTATTGGCTATTCGTAACCTTCATGCTCGTGGTCATCTCATACAAGTTGGCGATACCCTGCCGCAAAGTGAATTGTACGAGGACTACCCCACCAATATAGTACGCATGCCGGACCTAGTGGAAGGAAAGAATGTTGTCATGTTCGCAGTGCCTGGCGCTTTCACTCCCGGCTGCTCGAGAACCCACTTGCCAGGATATTTGAAGCTTGCTCCACACATGAAACAGGCGGGTATTGATGAAATCATATGCATATCGGTCAATGACCCTTACGTGATGGGTGCATGGGCGTCTAAACATGAGACAAGAGGAAAGATACGAATGTTAGCAGACCCCAACGGCGCCTTCATCGGAGCGATGGGCCTTGGCATTGTTATTCCAACACTTGGAGGGTTTCGTTCAAAGCGTTTCTCCATGATCATCGCCGATAACGTCATTAAGGAGTTGAACGTAGAACCAGATGCCACCGGTCTTACATGTTCACTTGCAAGTCAACTCTATTACCAAAAGTACATTAGAAGCGACGATGACGATTTACATTAAGCGTCCGATCACAAAATTTACTAAATTATATGCTGTATTTTTCGCGTGATTCCGTTTTGTTATTACGACGGTAAGAAGAACAAGCAATGAGGATTTTTACAGCTAAGCATTTTTATTGCATGCATGTAACTGGAGTTGACACTAAAGGCATCACGCACGACTGACCTTTCTTTTTGAGACTTTAATTTTTTTTATGTCAATTTACACTTTTTGTTTAATTTTTGAATACATTTTATTAGACCTACTGATTTTGTTTAATATTAAAACCATTTAAGTTGGGGCAAGGCTAGTTAAATTATCAGTGAGAGCTAGCGGGTGTATAGTACATTGTTGTTTATTTCTGAAGCTTTCCAGTGATTCTACAAGTTGGTGTCAGAATGAACCGTCATAAAGTATTCTGTTTGCACTATAAATAGCTCTGAAACAGCGCGCAGCTCCACCCGATTGCTTGATTTATCTTCCACTTTAAAATTCAAAACAGTTCTTCTACGTTGGATCTTCGTCTGATGTTATTTATCATTTCGCTATTCCGAGAAAGTCAAAGGATAATCAATTATTATTGAAGTCTAAATTGGTATTGATATTACCACTACTTACCTATTTACATGATTGCAAAACCCTCGCATATATTAGTTTTCCAATTTATGTTATTGTTGATATTTTATTCAAACGAGAAAAATGGAACTCGATTTTTGTGGGCGCTCGTGAGTCAACCGTCTTAATACTTTCCCATTTGTTTTGGCAGGTCGTAAAAGAAACTTTAATATATTTGCGAACAATCCAAGATCAAAACATTATTCGATGAGGGTTTCTACTTCAAAAATAATATTTTCTTTTGCCGTACCTACAGTAAAACCTCACACCATCTACTCCCGCTCCCGCCAATAACAATATTTTGATTTAATATAATCTTTTACACTTTATATCACCTCTAGCCATCAATGTTTTATTTTTAATAAATGTAAAAAGTTACTGAAAGGACGACATTTCAGTAGTGCACGAATACACGTTACTTCAACATTCGCAAAGAAATTTTCTTCAAACGGCTTGGACTTAATGAAAGCCTGGTAATTACAAGCGCACCGTATAATTCTACCGAGCCGAACATTTTTTAAAAGATTCCTGCTACATTCATGAGAATAAAATTCATTTGGTATTAAAGGATGATAAATCAAAAACACAGTAGATAGCCGTCACCTATAGTTTATCTATAGACCGTCGTCAATATTTTATATCACTCTGTTGTCGACAATTGACGCCTATCAACAAGAAATCAGTACTCTGTTGAAGAATTACAAAACGTTTAAGGAATTTCCGGAATTCTGTTCAAAGATGGCTGTAATGAATTCTAAAAATAAATTAAAGCAGAAAATATCCAAAGCTATTTCATTAAATGTGCTTGATTCAAAATTAGCTCAGTGTTGTGCCAAAAGTATGCCAGTAAACAAGTAAAAGTTAACAATAATAAACCACGACTTTACATAAAAAAATTACTTTATTAAAATATTCCAAAAAGCCGATTATTTTTTCGACAATTTGTCGATTAAAGATAGCGACTTATAATTTTGGTAATGGATTTTTAATTAAAAAGGCACCGATTAAAAGCAGAGCTTAATTTTAACGAACAAAAATTTAATTTAAAAAGCGAGCCTTGATAAAAGTTGTTATGTGGTAGGTAGGTAACCTTCAAAGTATACGGAGATACGATACCTCTCACTTTAGCTTTTCTACGCTTATCGTGCGCGACACTTACTTGACAATGTAACAATCTGAACCCGAACGACTGAGTTTGTTTATTTCACAAGAAACATATAGACCCTGAGATAAGATTGTCTGCTATCCAGAACCTCTAGCTACAAATACTTAACATCACAAATTCAACGCCTGACTGAAATTATTTATTTAAGTTGTTCGCGAGTCACGTCCCTTCCGCAAACTTTGTTCTTCAGAAAAGTTTCGATTGCTTGCCCGTTGGAAACTTCTACTAATTCAGACGATGATAGGGATAAGTAAAAGGATTGTATTTTAACAAGTCTATGAAGAAAAATCGAACTATTGTAACAGTTAATGACCACTATTATTTTGGGCGTTATAAGAACTTCAAAAATATTGTCGGCCATGACGAATGTTCTCTCTAAGGAAATCAGCTAGCTACGCAGGACATATTATAACGCTTGTACAGTATCATATTTGAAGTGAAGTCTTTAGAGAAAATAGCCGCCAAGGCCGACAATCGATCTGGACGCCATTTTCAAACGTTTACTTCTGAGAAATGTAACCTACATAAATTTAATCCATTATCCATTAATGACCAGCAAAGTTCCCGGCATATAACAATTTATTTAGCCGAATAATTCCTGCTTTCTACTGCAAACCACACAGAAATGTGAAAGCAATAACCGGACTTTGATTACATGCGAAGTTAATGTCCCCAACAGAGGCAATGAGTGTTGATGAGACAATAAATTGAACATTACGCTGAGGTGCTGAGGCTGCCAATGAAATGTTTATTTTGTTTATCCAGTGACCGGACGGTGATAAAGTCTACTCAAATAGTTTGTTGTTTTTGTTTAATAGTGTATATATATCACGGGAGCGAGTAGGTACTACATTTTTTTATTTTAGTAAAATTATTTTTTTGCTTGCATTTCATCAAATGTAGAATTTCTTCTTCTTTCTACGTATGTTTTACCATAAAATCACAAAGCAAAGCAAAAGTTAATTCTGTCTCTTTTTTATCGAATCGTTTCAGTTGTAAAAGTAGTAAGCAAAGAGTACCTAAATGATACATAGTATATTCACAATCTAAAAGCTATTACAGTAAAGCTGTACAAATAAAATAACTCATAAGACTTTTTATGGTAATGAAACAGCAGCCTAAAGGGTCAGACACTCAGAATATTTTATTTGACTATAAAAAGACCACTCCTTTTTTAGTTGATTTATATTCGTATCTAGGCAGACAAGAACATGTGCCTAGATAGAACAGTACAACAGTTAACTTATTTAGAACTACGAGAACTGAAGTAAAAAAGTTAAATAAAGTAATAAAAATATAAATGGCAATATAATATTTATGGAAGGACACAGCTATTTTATCAGAAGGTTAGAGCGCCGAAATGAGACTTCGTAAATACGCATTTACTGTTCACCGAATTTTATGAGGTGTTAACACCTTTTTCTGAAGCACATTCTATTACGAAGTTCGGCAAGATACATTATTGTTTAAGCAAAACCGCGAGCTGTCTAGCAGATTTTAGAATGCTCTAGATATGTGACTTGGGTCATGGTGTCGAATGTTTCAGAACATTCCAGAACCTTCTGGAAATTTTGAAACCTTATCGAACTCCCGCTACTACTACTATCGAGACCATACCCGATGCCCCACCACTGTTCTCCAAGGTCGTAGGGAAGCCAGTACAACTAACAAACACAGACACAAAACCAAAACCTTCCACGGCCCATCCTCGCTGCCGAGGACAGTCACGTCGTTCTCATCAAATCACTCCCCTGACCTTTAAATTGACCCCATAGTATATAGTTAGCGACACCCTAAGCCCGAAGTCCGTAACCCACAGAGTCAGTTAAATTAAACAATTTTTCTTAATTTCTAGGCACCCACAAAGGTTGAAGGTATAAGCAGTAAACAACATTCAAGGCTGAACTGCAAGATAATATTTAAAAAAAAAAAAAACACCTTGAATAGTTCAATATTGAAAGCGAAACAGTAAAGAAGTTTTTTTTGGTTAGTATCACTGTAGTGATTAATAAGTGTAGTTACAGTTGATGTAATTGTTTGAACAAAGTGAAGTCGCAACAAAGTTTGTTAAATTATAGATGTGTGTAATTTATATACATTATATATAACTCGTAACAATACAATATAGAAACTTTAGTAACAGGAGATATACGACAAACATATTATGTACATTGCAACTTTGTGTTGATAGAAATATCCTACTGCTAAAATTACTTATATTACAACAATTTCAAGTTCGAAAAAAAACCCATTGGTTTTCAACTCGACATTAAAAAAACAAATTTATTTTTCAAATCATTGTTACAACATACGATATATCAGTAGATTCTTATATCACTAAGCATCTACTGATTTTGAATTTTGATTCACCGGAACACGTGTCAGTCATAGAGCTATTGTTACATTGTTACATAGAAAGTGAACACAGAAGAATGAATAAATATTTTTTGTGAATAAAAATCGTTAGCAGTTTCAATAAGCTATTCATGTTCTTGCGGATCGTAACATTTTAACGGGTTTCTTAGTAACTCAAGTTTCGCAGGCTTTCGTTAAAAGGGTTTCTTTTAAATTCAGGCCGTAAGGGTTTTAGAGGAAAGGGTTGCTTGCGTACTCCCCACTCGTCAACCTGTTTTCACTTCGCCCGAAATTGGTGGATGACGGAGGGCATCCGTGGGCGGTTGGCCGTGGCCTTTGTCACGTTTGAGACACGTTTCCATCGACACCAACCCATATTATTACCCATTAATATATACCCAATTAAGAAAGTCGAGGTAGTATTGGTTCTGATAGTAGTACATATATATTTTATCGGGGGATGTAACAAAATTCAGAGACCGCAGGTCAACCTCATGTATTTTGCAAATTGAATAACCTGATTTCGTGTTTATGAATTATTTGACTTTGTTTCGCCATTGGGAATATGTTTATCTTTTATCTTTCCAATACCTTATACAGGTCTACTCTATAAAATTAAAGTGGCGGAATTGGTTAATGCATTTTGTTCTCGTGAAAGTTCTTCACAATATTATTGCATACAAATTATATTCTGCAGATTCATGCCTTTGATTAAATACTTTAAAAACATACCTAAGTTGGCATCCTTTTCACGCATACAATAATGTGCGCCCTACTTTTATACGGGCAAGAATCAATTATAGGGAGCGATCCCGTTAGATGTACCTCGTCTAACACAAGCCGGCATTCGATTACACGTGACTCAGCCGACTACTGCTCCACCCACTACCCGCGCCACAATGATCCGGAGCTTTAAAGAATTTCTTACTTAATAAACGGAAAGAAGAAAGCTCTCCATTACGGTATTACAGTCATACTCAATGACTTTAATGTTGTAATAAGTAGAAATGTCCCTTATCTACTGTCGGTTATGACTGAGTTTGGGATTTTTAGGATAATAACATTTTGCCGTTTCTGGTTCATATATTTTGTAATTCGAACCCTGCAAAATTGTCAATGGAATGGTTTTTGACGAGTTTTAGAAGAAAAGTGATATTTAAGTAGATTGCTATGTATTGTTATGTTATCCCACAATCTAAGTGATATGTTTTTTTTTTGATTGATCAGGTAACCGGATGCAAGAGATGGGATAGACAGTCGCTTCACGTATAACAGTGGTACTTATCTTCATTTATTTAGATTGTTTCCGAAGGACGCAGGTGAAACCGCTAGCGGAAGCTAGTGATATATAACGTATTTTAGATTGACATTAATGAAATGTGACATGTGTCAATAATGAATTTCAGATTTTAATTCCTAGAAATTCCAGACATGACAAGCTTAACTACTACGTATCTGTGAAATTATTGGCGCTCGCGTACAATTTATGCCTTCATTTACATCGTGTGCTATATCATATTCAGTTATTAGATATCGTGTGTGGGCTGGAGTTATGATACATGTTCTGTTCTATTATATTATGTGATACGCTAATGTTCTAGCACTGGTATATATTTAACAAAAAGAAGAGATATTCTTCAATAATTACCGAAAGATGAAGTTTCAATTTCTGCCACTACGTTAGCAAAAAGAACACGCTAAACAGATTAATATTTTGGCCTTGGGATAATTTTGACGTTAATATGAGTTTAGACATAAAAATGTGTAATGTATTCATTTAAAACACATAAACTTGATGATTTAATTATTATAATTTTTTTTAAATGAAGATGGATGGGATGATAAAAAATATAATTATTTTAAGATAATACTTTGTTCTTCAAATATAAGTAGGTAATACTCGACAACGACCGAAAACTTGAGAACAAAGGAAACTTAGTTTCGTAAAATTATATTATCTGGCGCGAACCCAACTCAGCGACTAACCTAAAAATAAAAATTGGTACTTATTGACCGGCAAACGTACCCACTCAAAATTAGATTCGGTTCATCGAGTTTTCAGGTAGACGCGAAAGGCTTTACATTGATAGGCTTTTACGGATTTTCGTGTACATGTATAATAAGTATGAGATTGGAAGCCGATTACTGTAGCGGTATATTGCGAAATATGGTTAAAAAATACAATTTTTAATGCACCTGTGGAGTCAGCTGATGTGTATTGGAAGTTTGCCAACTAAATAGGCGTGATGTCTGCCGCAGCAAAACAATTACTAACCTGACCTCGGGGAGTTGTCATTTTCCCTAAAGTTATTAAATTACATGAACATTTACATCCAGTATTAGTATGAGCAAGTAAACTATCTTTAGCAAGTACAGACGCATAAGCTACCACAATCTTTCATATTTCCTTAGTAGATTTTCAACTATATCGCTGAAGCATATGGTTCAAAGTTGATTGCGAAAATTTGACAGTTTTCTCGTGCAGCTTGATGTGCTGGCATCTGTACCTACGCCGTTGAAAAGTGTTAATTATTTTTTTAAATTGGTAGGAATATAAGCACAAAAGACACAGGTCTTTGTTTTTAAATTATCTTTGTGCGAGTTATTTATTTAATCTTTCTTCTTTTACAATTTATAATATTAGACACTGTTGGTACTGCAAACAGCCAGCATGTTTCTCCATTTTCAATTACAGCTAAACTCATTAAGCAATGAAAATACATCAACATTTCGAGCGACAATCAGAGGCGTCGGGGTAAAAGTGTCACGTTCACAAAGCCCCCGGAGACGACATTCACTTACTGACTCATGAACTCGACAGCTACCGATCAGCTTTACGGGTAGGCGAACCTTTTTGAATAGGACCTTCATTCAACATTTCACCTTTCATAGTTGAAAATAAGAACGTCAAATATAATGGATGGGATGCTTTATGGGATTACGTGTACGACTATGAAACTTACGATTCAATGCAAATCTCGAAAATCATCATCTCAAGAGCCTTTTCCCAACTATGTTGGGGTCAGCTTCTAGTCTAACTGGATTCAGCTGAGTATCAGTGTTTTAGAAGGAGCGACTGCTTATCTGACCTCCTCAACCCAATACCCCTTGGTTAGACTGGCTTCTCGTAACGACTGACAAGGATGTCTGTAATCTTCTTTCATGAGTTCCCATTATTATTTATGATAAATAATGATGATAAAATGCTATTATGCAATACGTAGAAACTAGTTTTATTTACAAATATCAAACCAAGCTTATATAATCAAAATAAATAATGAACCAGTTCCCGCCCATTACAAGATAAAGGCGTCTCAAAGGCTCTTATTTCAAAATAAATAAATAAAATAAAGATTGTGCGTGCTCCAATCCGGCTGTAAATGCCATTAACAAAAGAGGGTGCCGATAGAATTCCGTTCTTCGAATAATTCTTAAAATGTTCCTCATAATAAAGTACCTTCCTTTCAATCGCAATAATATGCCGATATTAAAAGCTGGGAATTTGAAGATGTTTGCACGTTAGCACCAATATTCTGCCAGCCGGGGCTGCGAGTTGTTCGCAGTAGTTACCGTGGCCCTGGCACACCAGGACTCAAGAAGTAAGATAGTTACTTTTAGTCAGTAAGAGTTTGACTCTCCCTCCACAGCGGGATCATTTGATAATTTCCCACAAAAAAACTTCAATAATTTTTACTAAGAGATATTGACGTTAACAAAATGTTCAATTTGAGGCATTACAAAAGTAAAAGAACTGAAACGTCTCGAATCTTCTCGCGCATCCTATTGTTTTCCCGTCCCCGGACTCATAGAATTCGATATCAGACGACCCCGTAGTCGCTGACATAAGCGTCTGGATACGCGTACGAAGTCGCGGGCAGAAGCTAGTCGTTAATAAGAGAAAAGGTTTTTAACTTGCGCACGATTTCGACAAATCTTGCAAATACAAACATGTCTCCCAAAAAACTATGAGCTTTTCTGCCATTAATTTTCATTTTCTTTGTCTCGCTACTAATGGCTTCAGCGATTTTGTACTTTCAGTATTGACGTTTCAATTTGTACGAATAATGGCGTCTCTGGCGTACGATGATAACTAAGCATTCTGTATTCATGAATCACGTATTTAGAATAAACTACAGTATTTTAACAAAGATTTAACCAAACTGTTATAATAAAGTTAAATTTGTTCAAATATTTTGTGAAAGCTGTGTGAGAGTGCTCGGGGTTTCGCTGCCAATCACATGTCAAAATTAAACCACCGTTGATCCAGAAGTTGACGCCTCATTAAATATACCTTTGTGTACCGTATAACACCTGCGGTTGATGTTCATATGTAGGTACTACCGCGCGCTTTTGTGATAACCAAAGCGAATAAAATCATTTAAAATTTTTGTTGAAATTCAATTTCGCGAATCTTATATAGCTGTAATATGATCTAATTGTAATAAGTACTTCATATGTTTTCAAACCGACACCATTTTTCTATTACATGTTAAAGCCCGAAGCAAATTACCCTCTCGCCTCTACAAATATATGTAGCAAGTTGCTACGGCGTAGCGGCCTTGTAGCGAGCGTAGCTTCCGTCACCCGCCACGACGGCGACTTGGCTAGTTGACATGCATCATAATAAAACATGCATTACACACAGATTCATGTTGGTGTAAATAATATCTGGAATTGAAAAGTACATCATTTTCAACATTTTAATTTTTGTATTTTTTACTTACATTAAACTTTTTACTATGCAGATTTTTGACTCCATTTTTTTAATTTCTGTTAAACAAAGATATTAATTCAATTTCAGCAGTGTTATTCCTCTTAGTTACAAAAACAAAATGAATTCAATTAAAAATCTCTTTAACTAGAAAAAGTCAACTCGAGTTTTATTTCACGCACCAATTACAATCCAAAATTAAACTTTATATCTTAATTGAAAAGTCCAATCTTATTCAGATATTAAAATAATATTCTTTTGAGTATTGTATTATGCTGAGTGATGGAGGTTTTCAGCTAGATATGTTTGTTCAATCATAACAGTTGCATTGTGAACTGAGCTCGTTCAGGCACCGAGCATGATTGCGGACAATTTCCAGAGACCATATTCCCTAGTCGTTTTCACAACACAATAGCACTCTCAAACAATAATAGTTCATGTTCATTACAATACAAATTATATACACTGTTAATTTTCTTTCTACAAAATAGCTGACTGTCTGTTGCCACTGAGAAAATAAATTAAGCATTCGCCCAGCTGAACAATTACGAAAGTTATATGATTCGTCCACAGACAAGGAAAGAATAAAAATAAATTCTATTCGTATTATTTTAAAAATCGAAATTCTGAAGCTAACATTGAACAGTCGCTCGGAATATTGAATATTATCCTATAAAATATTACCGGTATGTGACGTAACGTTTGCAGCTTACCATCGATCAACGAAATCCGCAAATCTTCTCAAAACAAGGAAAATGCTGGAAAAAAGCAGAAAATATGTTTTTCTTGATTGAAAGGCGAACCCTTTGGATCCATTGTTAGCAATTGCGAGGAAGGGAGTTTGTGTATAGTAAGCATTAGGAATTCATAGTACTCGGAAGATGTAAATAAAGTGAGCAGGAAGCCATATCCTTCCTTGATTCATTTACCGGTGTTACGAGCGACGCTAAAGGGCCTAACACGTAATATGTGGTCCCCACGTAATGGTAATGTTGATAGCTTTGGCCCGGACTTCTGTTGTTGTCGGCTATTTTTGGAACCCATGGCTAAACCTCGAACTTTTATGACATTCTTACAGCTTCGTTCTAGTATTATTTGCCTACACTGATATAGACGCCTGGACATCAAGCTACTACAATCTGTCGAATTTCTTTAATAGATTTTCAACTTTTTCGCTGAAGCATATGGTTCAAAGTTGATTGGGAAACTTTGACAATTTCGGAAACCTGATTGGAAAACATAAGTATGGTGTATACAATAAAGAAGGCGCTAAGAATAAGGTTTGATGTATACAATAAAGGTCAAAGTTCTGGCGCCAAAAATAAGGTTTTTGTTAGGTAGGTATATTACATACTAAAATGTAGTATGGTATCGATACCAGTGAGAATCTTGTTAGTAAACTCCGAGAAAAAGTTTCTCCAAACTAGTTTCAAACATAATCCACGGGCACTGATTTTATTATACTAGCTGTGTTTGTTAAGACTAATCATTATATATTATCATTCGACCCATATCGATTAAGAAACATGAATAATTCGTTTTACTAGCCGACCGATTGCACTCGTGTCATTTTTTGACTGACCTATTCATATAACTTTAAAACAAATATTATTTTCGATTCTGTTCCGATCTACATCACAAAAAAAATTAAACGACATACTATTAAAAGAGCGAGAGACGTATGTACGTACTATGTGGTTCTCAAATTCAGGTATAAATGTGCATTTGGGCCATTTATACATCTTAGGACAATATTGTTCCACACGATAATAAATTGGTATATGGTGTGTTATGTTTTATAATCTAATCTTACAACAAAATCTTCTGAACTTCTTTACGCTTGCTGCATGAGAAGGTTATCTCTTAATATGACAAATCTATTCACATGTATAAAACTGCATTTTCCCTTTGCCCTTAGAATGCCACAGGGAGCCGATAAATTTAATATAAACAGTATAAATAGTACAAAATACAAACCTTACAATAAAATACAAACAGTCGTAGTTATCGTCAATAAAACAGGATAAAATATTAATTAAGCTTTATACTGTACTAATTAAAACTATGGTAAGTATCTCTTATTACTCTTGTAGCAATTAATAACGATATAGTACGATGTTTTAACGTTACCTGTACTAGTGGAATATTTAAACGTTATTATGGTTATTAATGGCAATCGATTGTATATAAAGGATTATGGTTTTTGTCAATAGTATCAAATAATTTATTCTTTTATTTATTTAGAGTCTACCAATAGCTTCTGTGTATAAAAGTGTTATATGTGTTTTTGTTGTATATATGTTTTTAATGTGTCTTAATCAAACACAGTTGCCAATTACTGGTTAACCAGCGTTCTTAAAATTATAGATTACAACAGGAAATGAGGAAAAACAAGAATAAAACTAAGAAGAGAGAAAGAATAAAATTAAGAATAAGACTAAACTTAATGGAAAATTAACTTTAAATCTTACTTGGAAATAATAATAAATTGGAAAAGAAAACAAAATATGTATTGCAAAGCTTATAGATAAGAGAAGCAAACAAAAATAATATTAATGTATACTAGTATACTTCCCAAAGCTGTACTTTACCGAATAACTACCAACAAATATAGTGCAAGTGCTTTCACGCAGTATGTTAACAATTTCCCAAATATGAGTTTACTCGCATTTAATTTAAAAGCTTTTACTTAGTCGTTGCTCAACTATAGTGATTTAAGGATAACGGATAAACCAAGATATACACAGTTCGCTTTGGTTTACTATGTAACAAAAGACCCACGCAATTTGGTACGATAATCAATAGATTCTGAAATCAAACCAGTTGATTTAATGACGCTTATAAATATGGTTGCCAAACTACAGAGCCTTTTAGCATACAAAGCGCCCATACAGTGAGAGACAAAGCGAACCTAACTTTTCCCTCGTAAATATGCTAAATCAGTCCATTTGCAGTAAACACTAGCATTTCTAGGGCTTAGTACCGTACCGTTGGAACGTACCTGGAACCATTGCACGTCATTAACGTCCATATTAAACAGAACATATGTACTTCCAAATCAACAAAATTTTACTGCGAGGCTTTGGTTCAAATGTCAATAAGTATATGCAGATACCAGCACATCAACCTAATACAATCTGTCAAATTTCCTTAATAGTTTTTCAACTTTATCCCTGAAGGGTATGGTTCAAAGTTGATTGGGAAAATTTGAAAGTTTCGGGTAGCCTGATGTGCTGGCTTATGTACAATACCAATGTGCGATAATTATACTAAAAGTCAAAGCGAACAATTAATTTATAACTCACACCCATTTATATGAAGTTATAATAACAGACCAATCAATTTAAAGTTTAAAAGCTGTGTATTTAACGCAGTAATTGCTTTGCATCTGACACTGAACTAATATAGTCAGACCGAACTTTAGCTAGATAGATAATGTTTCTTGAAAACTTGGCTGCATTTTGCAATTTTCCAAGGTAAGCAAGAGTAAAGCTATATTAAAATCTCAGTTCATTCGAAATTTAATTTAACTTTTATTACCTAACTACTTACAAATGTGTTATATTAAAAAAAGATCATCGTTGTATTCTTCAAATACCTATATAAAATTCTGTAATAACAATGTTCGTTCCCATACTCCTCCGAAACGGGTTGACTGATTCTTATGATTTTTTTATGCATATTCGGGTAGTTTGATAATAAAAATTAACAAAAAGGCAGCATTACAATTTAGAATGAAGACGAGAACGGGCGACGCGACGTTCTGATAATGTAGTGCTTTTTACTTTCTGCCGTGATTACAAGAGACTACAATACGGATCGCTTTACTAAACCACATTTATAACAAATACTGTCAGATAGGCAAAGTGAGGACTTTGTACCACAACAGACCATTATATTGCCTGTGTGCCTCACCCTCATCAACACGCTTCTTAGAGGTTTGCGGGCAACAGAAAGGTTAGCATGGTATTATAAGAAAAACTCTTTGAACATACTTGTATCATCGTCAATCAGCCAAAGTAGTTGATTCATTAAAATTTTACACATAATCTCATTTAGCTGTAGTTGGCCTTCAGCCAGGCGCCTGAAATTCTGCTATCATATTCCAAGAGTTCAGAGTTCAGAACATAATTTTAATTAATTTCAATTCGCAAATTAAAGGTAAGCACCTTTCAGTATTCTTATCTATTTTTACGTACTGCTCGAGTTTAAAAAGGTACTTATGTAAATACTAGCTGTTGCCCGCGACGTCGTCCGCGTGGGCATCAGATGATTAAACCTCCACCTCCCCCCTCGTACGTGATAGCGTGATAACATGTAGCCTATATGTTAACCCGACCTCTTAGTTATAGTCATGCCAAATTTGAAGCAAATCTATGCAGTAGGACTTTTTGAGATTATCTCGGACATACATACAGACAAACAGACAAAAATTCTAAAAACTATATTTTTGGCTTCGATATCGATTGTAGATCACGCCCCAAGTATTCTTTTTTAAAAATATTCAATGTAAAGTTTTGACATTTCTACGATTTTATTATATGAATAGATACCTTCTATAAGTCTTTTTTACCGTTAGCGAAGTTTCCAAAGTTCTATACATTCAATAATATTATGGCCAAACTCGTCCCCCAATGAATGAGAGCAAAGGACTGTCCGGTTAATTATACCAACAACGGACGTCAACCAGTTTGCCCTTCGACATTACGCGAGTAATCATTACCTTTCCGCCATTATTGATGATTGACAATATTTGACCTGTAAAATTGGTTACAAATTGAACTCTGTATTTATTTAAGTTAACTCCTGGCGGCGGTCCAAACCACAAAGATAAAACAATAATTTATCAGACAGCGGTTTGCTGTTTATTTATTGGTGGATGCGTAAATCAAAACTTTTATTTGTAAGTTTTACTACCCTTCTGGTTAACCAACCATGGTGTAGGAAGTTTTAATGGCTGTCAGGATGAATAATACTTTATGAACTCACGAAGGACAGACGCCAGCCAGCACATCAAGCTACCCGAAACTGAAAAATTTCCCCAATCATCTTTGAACAATATGCTTCAGCGATAAAGTTGAAAATTTATTAAGTAAATTTGACAGATTTTTGTATCTTGACGTGCTGGTGTCTATACATCTGTAGGCAAGTAATATATATTTGAACGTAGCTGTAAGAACGTCAGGATACCTATCTCCTACGTACTGTACGTACGTTTCTTTTTTTAAGCCTTCCTGTATGTCTTTATATAATTCCAAGATGATGAATATGGACTAAATGCGTAATCAGTTCACTTATTAAGTACCATGTTCCAAACAGCCTCAGAACTAGCCCTCGTACTTGTTTAAGTAAACACAAGCGACCACAGTCCATTGTAATATATTGTGCTGAGCGCTGGTCTTACGTGGAAACGGTATAACGGCTAGTGTACCTAATATTCGCAATTTTGCTTCATTCTACTAAGTAAATTAATTTCATATTCAATTGAGGGAGTTCAAGTTGTTTGTTTACACAGTTTATTCATGATTTGACTGTTTTTATTTTCATGCTATTTTCCAGTCTTACTAAGTAAATACCTGAAAATCTTTCATCGATTGAATCGTATAAGCCTCACGACTTGGAGCTGTGCCAAACAATAAAATTTATACCAAGACCACAGTATTGGTTGCTAAGGGCGCCATTTATATTTTTCAATCGAATTGTTTCGTTTGCGTAAATGTTCAAAAATATGACGATGATGGCATCCAGGCCGACTGTCGGCTACGGCGGCCGTTCTCTTTTATGGAGATCAGCCAGCTGCGCAGGACATATTATAGTGCACAAGCATTTGCGCAGACACAAGTGCACTCTCTTTTCCCTCACTCTCATAGTCCGATGGGACGGCAATCCGACACGACCGGAGAGAGATCAGGCGCAGGACCGATATTTACGTGCTCTCCGGTGCACGGGTGAATCAATCACCAACTTCCAGACTCCAGGCTGCTTTATGAAAGTTTCTCATAACCCACAAAGCGATTTCGGCCTGACCCAGGAATCGAACTCGAGACCCCGTGCACAGCAGTCGTGCCTTGCGACCACTTGACCAACGACACAGTCGAAAATATAGTTAATCACTTCTAATCATGAACTGATTTTGTAAATTCAACTTTATTAGGCGACATTCAAAGTAGGTATTTGTTAAATCATAATGAAAAATAAGCAGCATTCTAAAGATGTAACTGTCTGCATAGTTGTCGTTCCACCGGTGGAATCAGGGCGGTGCACCGCGGCTGAATAGAATTCCGACGTCGGGCCCCGCTCCGAGACAATGTTCTGGTAAACTTATGAGCTATAGCTTACACCAACACCCCGGTCTAACACCAAGCGAATGGTTATTTATATTATTGTTGCAGAAAGATTTATCGGAACTGTTTTGTTATTCTATAAATAATGTAAAACCGCATAACTCTGTCTTTGTACCTGATTGTCCTATTTTTCTTTGTGCATAAATTGTTAAATAAACCCTTTGAATAATGTTGTTTTGCTTGTAGTCTGCATAAATAGTGTTCCGAGTGCATACTTCAGGGAAGTAGAATATTTAATTAGTAAGAATATAAGAACAAACAAAAAAGATGATACAAAAAGTCTTAACAATTCGCAGAGAATTTATTCTGCTGGGAGTAACATATCTATACTTATAATAAATCTGTAGAGAGGTCAATTCTGTACATTGAATATATTTTCAAAATAACTATCAGGGGGTGATCAGTGATCGATACTGATGCCAAAAATGCAATCAGTAAAATTTTTGTCTGTCTGTCTGTCTGTCTGTCTGTCTGTATGTTATTAATAGGAACAAAAACTACTGGACGGATTTTAATGAAACTTGGTACAATTATTCTTCATACTCCTGGGCAGGTTATAGGATACTTTTCATCACGCTACAATCAATAGGAGCAGAGCAGTGAAGGAAAATGTTGGGAAAACGGGAGAAGTTACACCATTTTTTAAGCTTTCGTCACGTGTGCAGCCTTAATGGTTAAAGCTACATAGAAATCATGTATGACGGAAATATTCTACATAAAATTATCTAAAAATAATTCCACAACAGCATATGTCTATCTTTAATGGTTGACTCACAATAACGCGTATAACTCCCGATAGTTTACCAGTTCGTAGCTTTCTGATTATTTGTTATTGATTTGTTTACTCTTAAGTTTGTAATATTCTCGCTCATGCCTAATTAACAAAAGATAACATTATAACATATTCTATAAAAAAAGAATCATAGAAATCGGTGTAGAAATACCAAACTTATACATAAAATACGATAATCAGCAGGTCGGTCGGTAGGTATAATAAGGCGGGAGGTCCGAGCGCGAGCTTCTCATCCCGACAAAAGTTAGGCATTGGTAGCGGTAATCGACATCCACACTGGCGTAGCCGCGGGGGTCCTCTATCGGTTATACATCAGAACAACACATAGACTACTTTTTGTCGCGAAAACCGACATACACGCGGGCGGAGCCGCGCTGCGACCGCTAGTTTTAAAATAAAGAACGATGAATTAAATATAATAAAACTTCAATATTAAAACACGAATCATTGCCAAAATACCAGAGTTCGACATTTACAATTAACGTACGGATATTTTGTTCAGGTACTCATAACATATGGATGGACTATGATGAAAAAATTGATAGCTTAATACACTCAGCGTGACCTGGTGCCTGGAGAGCTCTCGATGCCAATGCCCGCTCATCGATATTTTCGATTTGCGTTACCTATGAGCGCACCTAGCAAAAGTTCGGGTTCGCAAAATATTCCAATATATCTCCGTTCCGTTCCCTTGCTATAGAACCACGTCAGCAAATACAAATACGTGTGTCAGTTAGCGTAAACAATGTTTTTCTTGTCACAATTCGCAGTAGTTCGCACACTTTTTTTAGGTTTCAAAGTAAACCTATGTTGTTTTTATAAAAGCATTATTTTAATTTTTTAACGAAGTGTTCTGATTTAAAGAAATTGTTGTAATTGCGGAATAAATTAGAGATACAATAATTAAAACAGACATATTATCGTGTAATTTGAGTGAGTTCGCAAGTTGCGTGGGTTTGTTGATTTTATTTCTTGTAATTAATTTTGTGTTGCTGTTTGTTGATTTTATTTATATTTTATGGTGTTTTAAGTTATATTTTAAATTATGTTATTCTTCTTTTCAAACCCGTAAAGATGGTGCTTAAATGAATAAATAAAGTAACCGATATTATTTTTCCACGAATTTGATCCTTCTCCACACATCCGTTAAACACGTAATAAAGATTCAGTCATCCATGGGTAATCCAAACTATTTCAGTTGAGTCGTTGAGTGTCTTTACTGATAAAACTTTCATGAGTTGAAGAAAACAAACAGATTGCCGACGAGCTCGGCTAGAACTCCATCGCAATTTACTTCCTATGTTACAGAAACCGGGATTTTAACAGTGTTTTATTGTACAAGGAAACCTCAGTTTTTCAATATGCGAAGCTTATTTAAAATGTTTACATTTTAGCATTCGGAGAAAGCGTCACAAAAAAGTGTATAACATGAAAATACGATGCAACTTAATTTTGAGGTCGCTTGTACAATGTACATTCACTCCATACGTTTTACAAACTATTTTACTCCATACGTTGTGTGAGAAAATAAAACGCGGAACAAAGACTTTATACTCCTTACTGTATAACATGTTTAGTGTTGGCACAGCTTTCTTGTATGAACATGAAATGTGTTATATCGTAAAGATTGACTATGTAGATAAGAAAATACAGTTATAACAAGCTCAAAAACTTGAAGGCAACTCTCGATTCAATGCTCTTTGCAAATTGTATGTGTTAGAGACAGTCAGCTGTTTCATTATTCATGTTGTGTCATTATCCGATCGCACGTCTGTACCTCTCGTCTGTGGTTATTGCAAATAAAAGGAACGACTACGCTCAAAGTCCCGCTTCGCTCATTATTATATAGGATCGTTCAGTCTGCGTATCGAAAGTATCAAACTAATTATTTCATGCATTCATCTTTTGAAAACAATAAAATAAAAATGATTGTTTCAGAATGGATTGAAAAGGTTTTTGTTACTTGCTAATAAAACAATACGATCGTTAATTCTGTCAAGTCAACAACCGCAGTGTTTTATTGTTTTGGCAGCGATCAGCTAGTCTAATGTTTTACGTTCTCGTTATGGGTGCGAGAGGTCATACAATCAGGAATGGCGACCCTTGAGCTACGTGCTACGAATAAAAATCTAAATGCTACGCTGCTACGTCGCTACATCTCGTCCCCGCCACCAGTGTTGTGTAAAAGAATAATGGCGACTGGTATAATATATACAGAGTGTCCCTCGAAGTATGGAACAAATGCAACAAGGGCATGGATTTGTAAGGGCAAATTTTAGCAATTTTCAAGAATTTTGCATTGTTCTTAATCTTATAAAAATCTATTTGAAAATCATTTAGAAAAGAAACCTTACTATTCTATTTGATTCAGACTTCAAAGGACATCCTGTATATTTAGTTTGTTACTGCCTAGTTGTTTTTCGTTCCATAGAACACACGCCCGGTGAGTGAATTAAATGAGATTTTAGCTAATGGACATTAATTACTTTAATGGATTGTGGTTACACGTTCGACTGATGAGTTAACGTTGTACGCTACACTGTATGAAGCTCTCTCTCTTCGCTTGCATTATATTTTGTTACCAAAAGGATTCATTGCGAAATACACGCTTTGAAACCCCAGCTACGATAAATTTTGTCATCGTTTGTGAATTAAATACCAATTTCTTGCCACTCCTTACTTTACTACCCTATTAAGATTAAGGGTATGTGTAACTTCAACGCTCTCCAAACATTAAACTTTACGAACACGCAAGTGCTTTCCAAATACCTGTAAAAATCAGCGCTGTGACTTTGTCTCGCATAAAGCCGCAGCATCATGCTGAGCGAGGGACGTATTGCGTGGTTGTGACGCATACTATCTCATCATGTTTCTTTTGTATGTGTCCTGAATTACGCATTAAACGAATTTTCTGTTACCGTTACTAGGAATAAATAAATTGACGCAAAATACTTTTAAACTCTCAGTGCTGTTGCAATAAAAAACTTTTGTTAGTGAGCATTACTGTTGCTTCATATCTATGTTCTAGCTCCGCGTTCGCAGCACATTTTTCCGCTCCTCATTGTTTCGCAATAGTCGGGTTCTGCAATAAATGTGGAACAAACTAATTAGTTCGAGCGCTACTGGCTCGCTCCCAACTAGTTACCTGAATAATGTTTTTAATTTCAAATGTCTTTCTTGAGTATTTTTAAGGTAATTGGAAATGATTGCAACTTTACTGAAGTTTTAGGTTTATTTTGTCTTATTAGAGCGCCATTTTGGATTGATGTAATTAAATAATCCAGAATCAAAATTAAGTTTACGAAAGATAAGATACCGATTAATGCTTCCTTCCTTCAAACCTTGTTAACTGTAAAATAATTAATCTAAATTTGAAATAGGCATCATAGCACTTGAATGAAACAATCTACTTCTATTTACAAAGATAACATAAGTGCAATTTACTTGGATGAGCAAACTCTTATCGCTACAATTTGATATAAATTAAAACGATGTTCACCTATTTATATTCAGCGTCGAGTAGGCACTTATATTTACGTCAAGAAGGCCCGAGGGTCATCCAATAACAACTAACTGTCCAATATTTGCCAGATTTACACGAAAACGTACAATTTAATGCTTAAATTATCCGTCCTCATGCAAACGAGGGGACAGCGGCTGGAGAGATACAAAAGGGTTTTTTCTGTTTAAGAACTCGACGAATATATTTGTAAGCACATCTGGAAACAAGATTCTAGTAAACAAGAAAATAAAACAACAATAAATTCGATCATTTGTAACAGCGTAACCGTTGAAAAGCAAAGTAAGGCCTATAATGCTCCGTAAACTTTTGAAAGCTGAAACAGATTGAGGCTGTAGTTAATAAAATAATAATATTCATATTTGGTTATGTTTCTATAAGATTTGGAATATTTAAAAGAATTAATATATAAAACAATAAAGTTGATATAAAAACGAGCCTGGGAACCAATGGGAACAAAAGCAAAAGATGAATTTTAATGAACATTCATTTTTAATTATTTTCCTCAAAGTTCTGAGTGCCAGCAATATTGTTTTAATTATTCAGCCAAAGCTGACTTTAAGATAAGAATAAGAAACATTACTACGAAATTACATTAATACTGTAACGTCCTATTTGTTGTTTTTTGAGTGTTTTGATTATAATTAAGAAGGGGAACTTTTACGAGGAAATTTAATATTGAAATCGCAGATATTGTCCACGTATAATATAGAATTTTGGCTTAGTATTATTAGTTAGCTACAGTATACGTTTTTGAAGCATAAACGTAAATATGGAGACTCAATGAAGCAACGTCATACACTTTATAGCAACAGAAAGCTTTTAAATATAAACCTTCAAAGCTTTGAACTGCGAACATAATTCAAACATTTTACATTTCCTTCAAAGGAATATCTGAAACCCGCAATAAAAATGGCATGGAGTTTTGACCACAGCGGCTATTCTCGAGCTTAGAACAGCTTGCTTTGCAGGATATATTACAGTGCACATGCGAGCAATCTCAGGTGCACCCTCTATATCTATACTCTCATAGTCTGATGGGACAGCAATCTGACACGACCGGAGGGAGATCAGGTACAAAACCAACATTAACGTGCTCTCCGAAACACAGGCACTGCTAACCTTCAGAATACCGGGATTTTTAGTGAAGGTGTTTTAAAGTACCCAACAATCGGGCCGACCTAACCAAACGTTGCTTAACCTTGTTCGATCCTGTTACTCAGCCACAAGCTCCTCGTTTGTTTTAGGCACCTTATAATCGATTTAGATTACCGTACCCTGGATGTAGTTGAGACACTTTTTTAGAGTACCTAAATTGTCCCATCAGAACGTAGGTGAACTCGCAAAGCTAATAAACTAATTACGTTGGAATAGATGTGAAAAATAAACGTCACTTTGTAATTCGTCAGATTGTAAGTCGAGGCCCGAAGTAACATTTTCATTATTACTGTGCTCAGCGTATTGTACAATTAATTGTCTAGTTGGCGCACACTTCCTGGTGTTCCAGAACATTCGACAACAGAATTAATCAGGGTACAGCTCGGTTATTGCTTTCACAACTCAAAGTGTTGCTCGTGGAATATAGGACTGATATTGGTGTTGGCTTTTTCGGTTGATTGGACTACATACTGTGCTCGTAAATTATGTCCAGTGATTTGGGAAGCACTATTGGACGCCACGGTTGAACATTTTTGATGGTGAAAGATGAAAGCAATCATATTCCTTTTTAGGGACTCAACTTTCAAAATGGCACCCTTGCAAAATCGTTGTTCGTCTTTGTACTCACAAAAGGCAAGAAGAGAGATCTTGTTTTATTATTATCTTTCTTTTTGATTATCAGTTAGAGAATGAAAAAAAATGAAGGCATTTGCCTTATTTAGCTTGAAATAACGATTAGCCCCGTTTTGATTAAAGACAAAAGGGTTTGAATTCATTATACAGGAAGCAATCAAGAACTTTCTGTACGAAAGAAGTTGGCAAAGCTTTTGCGCAAATTGTGTAATATATTTATTTTTCAGTCTTTGAAAGTAAAATTGGGTATTTTATGTTTGTGATTCTCTTAGTATTGTTTTTGTTTACTTTCAAATGGGTGTGATATCTTGGGTTCAATGTACCTCTATTTCTTGCGAAGCAAAACAAACAGCTGTGTGAGCGTTCCGGTCCGTAGTGTTACGTTGTCAAGTAAGTGTCGCGCAAGACAAGGGTAGGAAGGCTTTGTAACGAAACGCCCGGTATAAAAGTCAAGTCATTGCCGAATTTCACAGGCGACTGTGTTGTTTTTACAAAGCTTTATATAGCTTTTTTTTTATTCTTTACACTCATCTGAAATTTTGCGCAAGTTTGAACATGGAAACTAATATGAATGAATATCGTTACCTAAATTAAATAATAAGCTATCATTGCGTTAGCCGCCTGCTAACTCAGTTTCTATTTTGAGATCTCATACACCTAAAGAAAAATAAAAGAAAATTGTGAGTCAATTACGTGGCGTGGCAGTCTCGTGTTTCGCCTTCGGAGTACCAATTTGTTGTTCACTTTAGACGTCGAACAGTCGATTTATCAACACCAACTGTATTGCTAGCTGCGTGAACTTCATTAATGAATCCCTCTGTATTGACGAGGGTCGACAGCGTAATTATCTTTAGGAAATAAATTATAATTGAAGGGTCACATTACCTGGTGCGCTTATCCGTATTATGTTATTAGTTACCGACGTAATCCGCGCCGAGAATCATATATCAGATCTTCCTATAGCTAATCTGCTTATTGCACACTTGCTTACTACACAACTCCTGCTTTGAAGTTTAGTGTGAGTGTCTACGTACTAGGTACGTGTACGAACTTATTGTATTGTCATGCATCAGAAGATTATTTTTCTACTAGCATTCAGATACAATAAGGTCGACGAAAATTCACTTCTTCTAAATTATAGCTTAAAGTATGAGTGATCACTTCCTTGTTTGTTTTGTGACGTTTTAACGTCTTCAAAGCATGGAGGTTGGTAAACATTTCTTCGCTTTAAGTGCCCATAAATTATTTTCTTTTGGGCGTGAAGATAAACTCATTATATGAAGTTGTTACAAAAGTTAAGTTTGCGGCGCGCACCCTTCTAGAGAAAAGTCTTATCAGTAGAGCGGTAACTTGCTGCCCCCCCCCCCTCCCCCTTCACCTTTATTTATTTTTGGACGTACTCAATCAAAAGATTCCAAATATTTTCTATTCTAAATAGTGCTATTTATTAAAAAAGAGCTTTGTAGCATCCGTCAGTCAGCCTAAGGCGTAGAGCCCTGTACCTGAAAGGTCTGAAAAATTTAGGTACTCACTTGTAAGTCACTCCTAAAATACAATCATATTATTATCATACCAACTTATAGAATTTAATTATAACCGTAACTACGAATATAACGCCTCATTTTGAAATTCTACAGAATATGGAAATTCAGGATTCAAATGTAATAATAATTATAACGAGGGTTCCGTATACATCTACACATTTACAAACTCACGTGCGCAAATTAATTTTAGTTTAGTAAGTTTGTATCAGAATTATCTTCTTGAATGTTCAATGTTCACGTGTTTTTGAGAACACGTCACGCCACTTTCACAGCGTCGTACTCGTATTATACAGTTCATTAAATCTAAAGCTTTACTAAGTCCTCGCTTTCGCTCATATCCTTCCCAGACAGCCAGCGTCGTTACCGACATATTACTGTCACGAAATATGGTCACATTTCCCAGGCTCTTCGAAGTTATGTTAGTCTTTGAGCTCATCATTTGGAAGAGCGAGAAAAATTTAAGAGGATCAACCTACTAAAGGTTGTGAGACACTTTTCAAATAAGGAACGTTACACATCGTCGCCACCTAAAACTAATAAATCCATGTCGCTGAAGTAGGAACCAAGCCAACGATAAATTCACAAAGTGGACGCTGGCGGAACGCCAATAAACTTTTAGTGAAAAAACGTATTGAGGCGTTACTTTGCAGAACTTTATAATATTATCAATTGTCCTTTTTACTATACTTCATATCATACGAAACTACTACGAAATTGAAGCCAAAAATATACCCATCATTTATAATAAAATAAATTGAAGTAGAGTCGAGGACGACAAGTTGGATGCCCTTTATTTTGTCAAGATTATTAACTACTTTAGCAAGCTTCGCTACATACCATATTTCGTGGACTATGAGTAATGGAACCTAATGCGCTGCCAGCTCCAGTCGTGTTCAATATTCACATCAATCTCGCCGCGCTCGTTCTCCGCTAAAACGAGAACTTACATTTTACAAGTAAGTCCAAAACTAGAGCTAAAGTCAGGGTACGAGTGACCACAAAGCTTACCATGATTGAATAACACGGTGACTGCGTGCTGGTTTCGTTGAATAGTTCCCAAGTTTCACTAGTTTCAAAGCTATTCTTATTAGGAAGAGATTATCGGGTAACACGATAACACGTACAGAAATACAAAATGTAGTTAAGAATTGTACTGCACGTTTGGTAAGGATCATTCTTACCTATTGTTATGAAATGCAGAGAAATAGATACTTAATAGGAACTTCAACGAAAATTAACTAACAACATAATTATGAATACAGCTAAGCGACTTTGCTTAAATTTAATTTGCAACATAATACCTAAGCATTGTACCTATTTGTCACCTAATAATATTAGACTGGTAATAGTACCTACCTAATTACTCTGATTCTAGATTTCTGTATTTACTAGCTTCCCCCAGCGGTAGCACCTGCGTCCCGTGGGAACTTATTTATGCATCCGGATTAAAATACATCGTCCACTATAGCCTTCCTCGATAAATATACTATCTAACAAAGAAAGAATTTCTCAAATCGGAGCAGCAAGTCCTGAGTTAGGCGCAATTAAACAAAAAATCTCTTCAGCATTATACTTCATGGTAAAGTAAATATAATGTATCTTTTTTATAAAATACCGAATCATACGAAATTCAAAATGAAGATATACGAAGCGAAGTCACGGTTAAATTGAGTAAACCGAAGTATGACGCATGATCAAAGAGCCATCCATCACATAATTGACATTCTGTAATCTACTTATCTATACATGCGTGGGTAGGTATTATATTATTCTTCAGTGGATATGCAGGATTACGGCTCATATTTTGTACTGAAAAAAACATTACGAAAACTTGTTTGATTTATTCAATAACGAGCACGCCAAAGAGGCTTATGCCAATTATCGAACAAATGCATATTTTTTGATATTTCGTTTACGTAGATACGTAATAAGCAAATGAGTCACTTGCATCGATTTGCCTCCGATCATTTACTTATATTTGATCTGTCGCCAAGTAAAAACCATATTCATATAAAAATACCAATACCCATATAATTCAAGGAAATGTGACGGAATGTTTATTCCCTTTTTACGAGACTCCACTCCGATTCCAAATAAAACAGCCGAGTCATTCGCCGCTGAGAGGCAATGAAAATGTATTTACTTAACTTTATATCTTGTTCTTACTAATGTTAGGGTTGTGTTGTTGATGGACCAGTCCCGTTTGATAAATATTACGTCACTTGAAGAATGTATTTTGGATGACTTGAACATTTTAAAATAATGCACTTTGTAATTAATTTTGGTTATCAAATTATTTCAGGCATCAATGTCCATATAATCAGGTATTGTACCTTATATACCCATATATATTTAATAATATTAAACTTAAAAATACTATACATACTTCTCGTAAATAATACCGAAAAAGTACCCGCAAACTGAAATGAGGCAGCTGTCCGTTTTCCACGAATTCCATTAGTGTTTACTAATATAATACCGCATCAATTGCGCACTTAAATGAAAGTAAATAATTTTCTGTTCAAAACTTTGTTGGAGTTGAAAAGTAGTGGTCAAACACCTAAATTTTCCCTCCTAGAGGTATTTAAAACGGTCCAGTGGTGAAAATCTATTCGAAATAATTCAATTTATAGTTTTCGTAAATAGCCCGCACATGTGAACGGCAGACGCGGCCACTAACTTTTTATAATAGAATTGTAACTTTATTTCTAGCAGCTAAACGAGACTTCAAACGCTGTTTTCACAGGCTTCTCAAAAAGGAGGAGTTTTCAATCCTAATAATTGTATTTTCTTATTGTTTTTTCGGACATAACTCAACCAACCAATTTGAATATTTTTTTTTTTATTTGAAAGGATCTTCCAAAAATAGTTTCATTGTCAACAGATCCAAGACCTGATCAGATTGACCTTGAGAAATCGAGGCCAATTCTCGAAAATTATTGGCACGCATCAGGTAAAAAGTTTAAAATCAACTGTAGGTCAGACACTTTAAAAAAGTGAAATGAACGTCACGAATAATGCAAAATAAATTCAGGGTTCAAAATAAAGCGAGTAGGTACTATTGAGAAGCGTTTCTTTATGAAAAAGTAATACGTACTTACGTTCGGTATACAAAGAGCCGAATACTCTTGATGGACAAAAACATTCACGTAAATAAAATGTCAAAAACATATTTTTATGCAACCGCATCGGTAGCAACAAAGTAGCGGTAATGGGTACCTACTCACGTAGTGACAACACGCTCACGACCACCAGGCAGTCATTTCGCATGAGCTGACTTACAACGTGCTCCGGTTAAAAAGTAACTGAAAAACAGCGTCGTTGCCATTCTTTATGAACCGTAAAATTAAGTTTCTTTATGCTTTAAAATGCCACAAAAATGGACTGATGTTAAATTAAGAATAAATATATTTTAAAGAAATTCGGGTCATATGGGGCCCGTTAACGCCTTCGGAATAAAACATGGAAAAGAAGCCAAGCAATAAGAGGTGCTAAAATTCTTTAAATCTGCTTTGGACTTTAAAGTTCATTGGATATTTCATACCCAAGTAATTCCTTCCAATTAAGCATAGTCCACAAGGGGCGTATCTGAAATGTATTATGATGACCTGTTGGCGTTTCACGTCACACAATATCTCGGCTTTACCAGGAATTTGTGGCCTTTGACGTTGGTCTAATTACTTGCCTGCCATGTACTGTAAGCTTCCGGGACCGACTTGTACACGGTAATTGCTGTGTCACATAGATTAACAACACGTCCAAAATACATAGGTGCTCATTCTTTCAGCATTTGCAAAAAAAAACTCGTAATTTTATTCTACGTGCAATTTGAAACACTTGCTTCGCATTTAAAATCTGATATTTTTTTTTAAGTAGAGCGGGTCCTTTGCGACAGCAAATTCCATATTTAAAATTTTATAAACATGTTGACATAATGGTATGCACGAGGTTCATACGCCCGCGATTGTTCCACATCTGTAGAGAATCTTGTACACAGATCCTGCACGTCAAGCTACAAACTAGGAAATTTAACAGACTGTACTGTTTAATAGATTTCCAACTTTATCGCTGAAGCTTATGGTTCAAAGTTGATTGGGAAAATTTAACATATTCGGATAGCTTGATGTGCTGACGCCTGTACATAAAAGCAGTGTTGAAGTATTACATGTCAACTTTAATAATATATTCCTTTGTATATTCTGCGGATCACACATACAGAATTATATCTCTTGTTTGAAAGGCAGTCCGTATGTTTAAGTTACAACACGTTTATCATCATGTCGTATGCCAGAGACATACGCCGCGTGTCATGTAATATTATTGTTTGTACTCATCATGTTGACTGCGTTCTGACACATCATATTAAATTAAATAGTTATGGATGTATAACAGGCATTTCATATATTTTTGTATGTAACTATGAAGATGATATGTGATCAAATAACATTCAAAACATTCTCAGATTAATCATCATTGATTAAGTTACTCATGACGTAGAATGAAGTAATTCACCTACATAAAACGCCTCTCTCTTCCCTCTGATAGAAGTGGCGAAAAACTCGGCAACGCTAAACAGGCGGCGAACAAACTCGTGAAGTCAAATTGAGTTTGGCAGAAGCTAGTAAAGCCTTGCCGAAAACCCAACACAAACAATTGGAACGAAATAAGGCTAGCGTCCCACTTCGCAATCTTAGTCGACGGCCAGGGGATACCGTAATCAGCTTGACGTTGAATTTCTGCATCCCTTTTAAACGCAAAGTAAATTAATTAACCACTCAGTTCCGTTTGTTTTTTTCGCTTTCAACAGCATCTAAATTGATTAATATACAGACGCTAATTAAAAACGAGACGAGTCGCCGGAATGCGGGAATGCGTTTTCTATTCCAAGGTTTACTTAGCGTGAGTTCTTTTTAATCGACTGCTAAGAAGGGTAACGTTTTTCGCGCGTATCTTGTTAGTATGCATGTAATGTCCTTTATAATCTCATATCTTTGAAACGCTTGTAACGGATGAAGTGAACACGTTGAATGTTGAATAGTTACGAACAAGGCCGAAAATAAAACAAATTCAGTTATGATACCTTCTTCCATAATCAGTTTAACATAATGTTGACGTTAACATTAATTGCTACAAAGATATGACGTTGTATCCGCTTCATAGTACTTAAAGTTATAAAGTACACAACCAAGTTCAGTACGGCGTGACATAAATACAAAGTAACGGACCGCCGTAAATACTTGCGAATCATAAATGTTCTGATATTGTTATCTCTGAAACTATTCCTACTATAATAAATCTTACAAAAACAACATAGCTTTATTGAAAAAAAAAACACCGCCATCTCTTGTCACACGTTGTGAATTAATCAGTATCGACGAATTGATTACTATAACGATTACAAAAAATATAAATAAAACAATAAGTATTTTTAGTAACGCAAAATAATCAGCATTTTTTTGGCATTTTTTCAGAATATTAAAAGTTTGATATATATTTTCCGACTATTTCTTGACTATGTTTATCATTTTAGTAATTTGCAATATGGTAGAAGAGAAAAATAAGAATTAACGTTAGATGCTTCAGGTAAACAAATATACATACAATAGTATATCAAGATAATTTCATAGAAACAAGAAGCAGAACACAAATTATGCTTTGACAACTCCGGGGACCGTTTATCGTAGTGGCGCTGCGGATAAAGCAATTTGCATTGCATATGAACTTATCTGCTTAAAATGGTAAACGTGTGGTCTGACGCTGCTTACGAAACAAGCACGAATACCTACATGTTAATTATATTTTTATGAAGTTTCATCCATGCAAAATCATGTACTTTACATGCTTTCAGTTGTGTACCGAATATGTTTGTAATTCATTACATTAGGTTAGGGTATCATTATATTATATAAAGTTTCTTAATTGCATAAATGCATTTCATAATATTTAAATGTAAAATAAATTGCTCTACGGGATTCTGACCGGAATCGCTGATTGGTAAGGTTGTAAAGAGAACTGTACAATAAATATAGTTTGAGGAAATATGATGGTCTACTGAAACTCTTGGTGTGCTTTTGGAAGAGGTGTCTTACAATAGCCTTCTATCCGACGCATTCGGAAAAAAACAGCATGTCAGTAATAGTCTTACTAACTTTGCATAAATTATAAGAAACTTTACAAGTTGGAAGTTTACCTACTACAATGAATAACATAAAGCTTATATTGATTAATAGAGAGCGTAGGCCTCGTTAGTCGACGTCCAATTAATAAAGTTGTAGCCTAGTTTCAGAACGCTCAACACTAGTGAAGTAGTTGTCGAGAGGTAAAACGGGCTGAAAAGGCGGTCGCGATCGGAACACTCGACTCGGTTCAAGTGCTCACTCAAGTTTGAACAATACTTCAGTTATAATTTGGCCTACAGTTTACAATCGTTATTTTACTGTTTCGAAACACATTATGGACATTAATCAAGCAATAAAAATGTTGTCGCTTAAAACTTATTTCAGCAAATAATTATTTAATAACATTCTTTCCTTTTGTTTTCCAGTGATAGCCAGCCTAACCAAGGGGTATTGAGTTGCCCGGGTAACTGGGTTGAGGAGGTCAGATAGGCTGTCGCTCCTTGTAAAACACTGGCACTAAGCTAAATCCGGTTAGACTGGAAGCCGACCCCAACATAGTCGGAAAAGGCTCGAGAGATGATGATGTTTTCCAGTGATATTGTTGTTTCCATAGCGTTCCATTAAAAAAGTAAATATAAGAAACAATATCTTGCTACAGCTTCTGCAAATGGTTTTGAAAACTTCATAATCCATTTCAAAAGTTTTATCCAAAGAAATACGATTTAGTTAGAGGAAATAGATAAAGTTTTAATCCATGCAATTAGAAGTTCTTACCTTGTTTTTATTATCGCATTTTGCTTGATTTCAGTCTAGTTTTAAGAATATTTTGCCAGAGTAGCTTTAGACCTATCTCGTTAGCCTCGGCAATGTAGATACGACTGATCCTACTTGTTGTGTCAACGACTAAAGTTTCTTCACTTTGTTTTGTAAGAAAGGGTTTATTTACTCGGTATTGTTGGAGCAACCTTTTTGAACAACAATAAGCTTACGTAGGATCGACATCAATGTAATCCATGATTTCTTTTTGTTCAAATGAAAACTCCCACTTCAAGCGAACTGAAGAATCGCGGTCATGCCGAACAATACCGCTCTCATATAGAGTGTTCTAATCGGTACGATTATATACCCGTATTGTGTAAATGGATCCGTTATGCAGAACAACTTCAGCCTATCAGCTGTGACGTCAGCGAGTTTCTGACATACCTCTGTGTGCAGTACGTGAGTTATGCTGTGTTGTGAACATAAGTGAACAAACAACATTTATGTTTTCATGTAGAACAGTTAGGTATATGAATTAGCGTATTGCAAGTATCATTACACTCGCCAAACAAGGACCGTACTACTGATAAGTAGTTTATAATAGATGATAGTGATTTTTGAAATATTTAATCGCAAATAAATAATGAGTCGGATTTTTTTAAGATTTAATTACAGATATATTTACATACAATTTTACTTGTACTTGTTATATTACAATGGGAATTGCCAAATTTCATAGAAATGGGTCTACGGGAAATACCCTATGGGTCTTGATTCTTGAGAATGTCGATATATGCGTTTTTTGCTAAATAAACGGCTGGATGTTTTATTTAAGTAAACTTGGAAGTTAGATTGACAACTGAGTATACGGTTTTAATTTCAACTTGATACCTTCGCGCAATCCCAAAATAAAGGGTCGTGACGGACGGACAGGCGGACAACAAAGTAATCTTATAAGGGTTCTGTTATTTTCCTTTAGAGGTAGGTACGTTACCCAGAAAATGTTCTTTCTTTAGCATCTCCCAGTAAGCCTGAAACTACCATTAACTTGTACAATGTTTGTGAGAAAATAGGGCTTCCCGCAACAATAAAAAGCTATTAAAACTTTGCGCTCTATCAGTCTCCGATCAAACGGTTCCATATCTTTTGTAAAAAAATCACTGTTCTCATTTAAACTTTACCTGAATCTACAAATAATGATCGCAGAAATCTCGGTTCCGAAATATTTAGCGTAAATACAAATATTTAATTAGATTAGGGTATTTAGGAAAGCGCTCCTAGTATTTATTGCTATCTTTGTTGTTGTTTTCGCTTGTGTATCTAGATGGTATATCTTTTAATTAATTCTTAAATCTTCCGAAATGTCTGCAGAAAATATTGTTGCAGCTAGCCTAGCCTTGGAATTACGGCCTATTTAATTCCACATCAAGTGAAGCAGTACATAACGTTAATGGCAAAATTGATAACGAAAGTTTTTGAAGTTATAGTATTTTTTTAGAAACCGCTAATCCTAACTTTGTGATTTAAACAAATTCTATAAAACACGATGAAAAACAAACTTATTTTTGCAGCTGAAAAAATAAGGCAGCCTTTTATGTTACTTGCTGCTACGGAACCCATCATGGGGGATTCTGACTCGCACTTGGCCGGTTTTTAATACTAGAATAAGACCTACCTCAATGTTCTCTACAGACACAGGAGGCGTAGAGGATATATGTAGGTTGAGAGAAATAAGCCCTCAGTGTCACAGGCATTATGCCTCAAAGGAATAATGCTTCTGAGACAAACTTTCATGCACTCACTGTAACATTATTACATGAATTTCTGTATTTGTCATCCAGATATTTTCCTTCGTATGGGCGTTTTTCCACTCACCGGCCCGGCACCGGCACCGGCACCGGCACCGGCACGGTGTAAGCAAAAATGTACAGAAAAGTATGGCGGCCGGGTCGGCGCCGGCGCCGGCAAGTGTAAAAACGAGCCATACTGTTCTGAACATTTTTGCTTCCCCGGCACCGGCACGGTGCCGGTGCCGGTGCCGGTGCCGGTGCCGGGCCGGTGAGTGGAAAAACGCTCTATGTTCCACTTTACACGGAATTGCGAGCATCATTAAAATAGCACAAACCTCCTTGACTCTCACCTCTCGAGTTACGTTCCTTTCCATTACGTTTCATGTAAAGAATGTCTATTTAATGAAACTTGAGGAAATGAAAGGGTGAAGTTATCTTCATGTTGAAGAGGAAATTTTGTGATTCATGTTGAATGTTTAGAGCAAGACAGGTACCTACTAACTTGCTAATTAGGTGCGACCGATTTTGTGATTGAATATTATTCGGTAAGCAATAAACACGCATGGTTGGGAAGTCTGATATTAATGGCTAGCTTACTATTTGATACCATTAGCAAATTACCTATCGCTAGGTATAGGCGTAGGTTATCAATTATGCATTTGCCTACCGATCCATACTAATGTTATAAAGATGAAGAGTTTGTTTATAAGAACGCGCTCAATAACTATTTGATCGATTTGGAAAAATATTTCAGTTTGGTAGCCCATTTATCGAGGAAAGCAAAAGATAGCTGGGGAGTTTGTTCCACCATTTCTTCTTCCCAGCGATAACACATAGGAAGTGTTGAAGGGCGGGCGTTTTTGGGGCTGTCTTTTGTAGAATTGACCTTCGAAAAGTGCTGATTCTCAGCCTACTTTTAATAGATGACTTTTTATCTTTTATTACTCGGAAAATTTCCCACGCCTAGTCATCATATAAATAAAAAGAGATCTAAAAAACACATTTCCCTAAACAAATGTAACCCACATATTATAAATACCCATTGCCTTACAAAGTGTAATGTTTTTCTTCTTTAGTATTCATTAAAGATAATTTATTGGTGTTTATTCTCGCTTATGAGACATTACACCAACAAAATGTCTGTTTTTCACTAAATTGTTGCGGTAGTGGTGCTATAAACGGCACAGATGGTGCCAGGGAAGAACTTCGTAACACGTATAATGTGAATGTCACAAGTCGACTCAACATTGTTATGTATAGAAGCAACATTGTATCGGCACCTTCGATTCATTCGTCTCAAAGCCATCAAATAAGGTGAAGTAGCACGTTCACACTAAAACACGTAGCCATCATGACATTCCTGTATACTTCAATCCCGTATGATGCAAGCGTTAATTACTTTTAGAATATAAATCATCAGTAAATTGGATATCATATAAAAAACAGTACACCATCTAATACGAACAAAAAAGTTACCTACATACATATATTCCTATTCATTACAGTGATCTCGTATTTATAAAGATACTGAGGTTGTATTGTTACCCCTACACCTTTATTCGAACCATTAAATTTTAAAGGGATGACATTATTCGACTTACCTTTGTAGCTGCAACTCACTCTATCAGTTGATATAACTCTGCACATGTTATATGCCAGCAGAGAGTAACATACCTAATATCTTGCACATAATTTACAATGAAATATAGACTCAAGATCACAAATTATTGTACTGAAACTGGAAATTTCAAAAATGCGTGATACAACAAAAAAAAATGCCACGGTAGAAGAAAAATGTAAATGATAAGCCAAAATTTAATATAAAACAAATTCCTGTCTCACAACAGATCAAAAGTAAACAAATAGCGCTTAGAGAGCGCCGAAGCGGCAGTGAAAACACTCGAAGTCAATTTTGTTCCCTTTATAAAGTCCCTTAGTAAACTTTCTTAAGCGTAAACAAAGTCACCTTCGGTACTTGTGCAATTTCTTGCCGTTTAAGTCCCATTTAATCGATACTAAAATATACGATGATGTTTTGAATCTATGCGAGTTTGTATTTTACTAGAAACGAAACAATATCCACAAACTATATTCAAGAACAGCTCTATTGACTATGTATTTATCAGGAGAATACGATTTCTCTTGAGACCGAGTTTAACGTAGGTAGAGAATAACATACAGTATAGTGTATCTCTCCACAGAATCAACATAGACCGATCCTTTAGGGATATAACATGAACTATGTCTATAAGTCAACAAATTGTATTTAATTATAGGATATGAACAAAGGGTAGCAATAATAACCCCAAACATACATGGGAAATATTAAATTTTATACAGCCTAACCAACTCTATGGAAAACCCGCAATAATATTATCATTTCAGCGAAACAATGTTAAATTCATACATGCTCCTCTATAAAGGATTAAGTAATTTCATCCCACGCGTAGTTTTACTTTAATAAAGCACCTCATATAAAATGTAGGAGATAGAACATTTACCCACATACAATTCGCAATTTATCTGCAAGTAGGAACTTTATGGCGAATAAATTACCCACAAAGAAAAGTATTCTCATTTGGTCCGCCTCGGATTCCCACAGAGGCCATGCGAGGCACCACTCAAGGGGTAAATAACGGGCTGAGATAGCGCCAAAATCTGGAAGGAATCGTATCCCTGAGGATCAACTGACTAACTGGCTATTTATAGATAGATGGACCGGAAAAATCCCAACACCCTCCATGCAATAACGGCCCTTCAGAACAAAATGGCGATGCTTTAAAATAAATCTCACTAAATGTGACGCAACCTAATACAATTAAGAAAAAAGAACATGAAACTAAATTGTTTTTCTTTGGGAATGAGAGAAAACAAAACAGGTCTATAAAAGAGGACGAAAGACCCGTTAATTTAGAATTTTATCCGTGATTCAATAAGAATGTACCAATAATATAAGTTGTAAAGCTATAATCAAGCATCTTTTTGGTTCAAAACTATATAATGTGGTAAAATGAAAACTATTCCTTCATCATCATCAGCTGAGCATCAGAATCAATGCAGTGCAGAGATCTCTTCTCATAAAGAAAAGGAATGAGCGATAATATCTAGGCTATATAAACACCAACGCTTTAAAAAAAAAACTGAAAACTATGAAACTAAGTATATCGAAGCATAAGTTCTAAATCCAGTTTAAACATCGGCTGGGTCGTAGATCGTAGTTAATGTTTACGTAAACTGAAGTGGCTTCCATCCTAAAGTTACGGCTATCCTAATCCGGATAGACTGTCGTCGACGAAGACTAACTTATCGTCTTTACATGTTCTTATTGCAGTTAGTAGCCGCAGATTACGTCTTGACGACCAGCTGATAGATAACCGATACTTCAGCCTGTAATACACACTCATCAAACCGTTAATAGCATCGTCATATAACTCCGAGGTGTAGGTAACTATGTTTAGTGTGTGTACCTTGTACATACAAAAGATCAACCTACCCGAAGCTGTCAAATTTTACCAATCGAATATTAAACTCTTTCGGTGTTGTGATAAGGTTGAAAATCTATTAAAGAAATTTGACAGATTGAGGTAGGTTGATGTGCTGCTGTACATGATTTACAACCAAGTGGAGGTTGTAAATGTGATGTCGACGTAAAACACCCTTATCTGTCCTGAAAAGATATTTCAAATATTCATGGCACTGCTATGTTTAATTTATGACTGTCTCGTAAAGATTTTTAGGCGTGTCGGATTTATGTACAAATCGTAAAGAGTAGCGAGCTACTTGTGATCTCAAAGTGGTTGGGGTTATAGATATAAAAAATCTTCCAAGTGTTATTTAAAGAAAGCCTGATATTAAAATAAAGTGTAGATCATGTAATGGGGGCCTAGTGGTTAAAGAGCCAACCTCTCAAATGTGAGGGCGTGGGTTCGCTTCCAGGTCGGGCAAGTACCAATGCAACTTTTCTAAGTTTTTATGTACTTTCTGAGTATATCTTGGACACCAATGACTGTGTTTCGGATGGCACGTTAAACTGTAGGTCCCGGCTGTCATTGAACATCCTTGGCAGTTACGGGCCGTTACGGGTAGTCAGAAGCCAGTAAGTCTGACGCCAGTCTAACCAAGGGGTATTGGGTTGCCCAGGTAACTGGGTTAAGGAGGTCAGATAGGCAGTCGCTCCTTGTAAAATACTGGTATTCAGCCGAAACCGGTTAGACTGGAAGCCGACCCCAACATAGTTGGGAAAAGGCTCGGGAGATGATGGGAGATGATGATTAAAATAAAGTGTAGAAAATATATATGCAGGGACTTGAAAATACTTGAAGATAAAACAGCCAACTGCGAGTTGGACTGAGGCACCATGGTCGAGTAGCAACTTGCCAGAAACAATAAACACAGTAAAGTTCATTTGTCTTGTTTTTTACCGACCATTAACTCTGTAATAAAGGAGTTTTTATTAAAGTTGCAAACCTTCGCGACGGAAATACGAACACTTTAATTTATCTAACGTGAAAAACTCGCAGGAAAGTAAGGGTAAAAATGCAATTACCGAAATAGCATGGGGTAGATAGTGATTTGAAGTAATTAGCTCAAACGGATAGGTAGACAAAGCGGCAGAAGTACTAAACATTATATACAGGGAATTTACAATGAAATTGACTATTATTTTAATGTGGGTGTAAAACATTTAGTACCTACTAGCCTCCGTCCGAAAAATGGAATAGTGACCTATATGACATTCTTAAATATAAGTTATATTACTACCAAGTTCCTTCAACACCCATTCAGAAGTTATTGCATGAAATAGCAACAATCATACACACTATCCTTACAAACTTCGCGTTTAAATTATTAAAAGGATTTCTCCTCTTTTCTGCCCCTGGGTGTGAGACCGTAAAACATAAATTCAATTAACACGCACATAAAAGGCCAACGGAAACAATGAAATACGCCTGCTTAATACATCGCCGACAATCATAATAAATCATCAGCGAATGTTCATAAGAAGCAGCGGAATAAATTTATTGCTGTGTAAAACGTGTGTGTTTTAATGTATGGCTGTTGTGACACGTAACACCGAACTTTGAGCTGATCTCGTAATGGGGTGGCTTGTTATCTTGTTTACCTAATTTATTAAAACAACTGTTATACTGTCGTATATAATGACGTATTAAGACTAGAGGGTTTAACATTCAAAAATATGCTCGGACGATATGAAGGAGGCGCAAAATACATTTTTTTCTTTAGTGAACTCTAACATATGAAAAATAAAAGTGAAATGTTAACAATGCGTAAAATTCTTTTCAAACATTTTTCTGTTGATTTTCGCCCGAAAATGGATTTTCACCGGCTTAAACTTGTCACGTTTTTATTTTCCATTGTTGGTTTACTGGAGTTGTAAAAGAAATAGTCCATAAAGTAGCGCTGAAAGTATTTTTAGGATACCGCGGTATCCTTGCTCTCATTTTAAGGAAAGCGAAGTTAGCAGGTACCTACCTAGTCCAGGTCTTCTTTTCTCTTTTGTTACTTGAATACTCATAATGTCAAGGAATGAGCAGAGCCTTCAACTATAGGCATTTCTATGCCTAAATGGAGACTCCTCGACACGCAACTGTAAGTCAAATTAATTTTTAATAAACTTATTTTGATTTTTGATTTTGACCTACCATGATGCTAGATTCCTAAAATATAGAATTTTACTTGTTTTTAAAACAAAAAGATGATGACATAAAGCCTTAAAAATGTATATGAAAATGCTTCCTACCTTTTTTTAAACAAACCATACTTCATGAATGAACAATTAAAAAGTGGAAAATTCAATTACATAGTAATATCTGTTCATTATCATGACATAGTCATTAAGGGTATGTCAGTCAAATCCAAGCACAGCACAATTTACGACGAGATGAATGCAGGCCACGATGTCACTTGACAAAAATTAAATTCACGCCGAGCCGTACGTAACGAACCAGACGACGTAGTTAATTATTTCCCAGAGTTGGTACTCGTGTACAGCTTCCGTATCACAAAAACATTTTAAATTTGAATTTTGCGGGATTATCTCATTTGCATTTCGTTCCCTCATAATTTTCTCGTCCAAGTACCTATAAGGTATTTTGTTTTTACAGGCAGTTTTTGGTTGGTACTACTCGAACCTACGATTGCAGATCTCTATTCTGGTGCGAAATTAACTTTTCAAACTTTGCCGCGGAATAAAAGATGCAAAGCAACGATAAAGAAAGTTAAAATAAAGTTCGTCAAGTTCGAGTCGGCTTTGCGCTCGAAAAGTTCCGTACCATCAATCATAAAGCTGAAAAATGTATCACACTAATATAATGAAACTGATGGGTGTATTTGTTTGTTTGCACGAACGCGCTAGTCTCAGGTACTGATTAGATTTGGAAAATTATTTCAGTGTCAGATAACCCATTGCTAAAGGCTACTTTTAAAAAATCACGGTTCTTGTATGAGAGCCTATAATAAAAAAATATCTTAAATTTTTCAGTATTTATTGTTGTAGCAATAGAAATACATCTTCATGAAAATTCTACCGAATAATATCACGGTTAAAAAGATACGATACAACCCAGTTATAAATGGACAACGATGACTTACTAATTGACGTTTTTCCTTTTGGCTACGGAACCCTGAAAATTGTTATCAAACAACTTACAACAAGATAAATCAAAGACGTGGGTATTACCAGAAGCCGCAAGCCGCATCAACTAAGCTTTACAACACAATAAATCTATTCCAACAAGCTTCTCGCTAGAGTATTGGGCAATATAAAAAGTTCCTAAACTAAGAAATGGTTATTACGTCCACGATACGGATTTGAAAATCGGTGATCCTGTTAGCCAGCGGCAGACAAAACCAATTTTTTTTTTGCCGTACAGAAGCCTACTAACTAGAACATTTTTGTTCCGTATAAAAATTGTATTGAAATAAATAGTTGAAAATCATATCAATTTAATATGCAACCTACATAATTTAGGGAAAACGACTGACATTTCACTTCAATTCCTTATAGCTTATGAAACCTTTTATTCATTATCTTTTGAGCGTCAAGGTCCTAGCACTAATAATTTCAAAAAAGTAAACCTAACTTCTGTATTAAAAGTGATTCTGCGTTCTTTTCCCTCATTTGCGCAGTTACACTCGAAAATGTGAAACGTTATATGTTCAGCTGACAAGAGCGAATTGCGGATTTTCGCTGCATTCTAGGATTCTGATTAAGCTTCTACGATCCGAGCTCTATTCCTTACACGTAAGTATATAGAACAAAAGACTACGCATACAAATTCAACGTGAGTTCATTTGTAGCTAAGACGCTAAGAACCACAACAGCGCCGCTTAATATTCACTCCACGAGTGGCGATACAAAGGATCCTCTAACCCGTATCACCTCAAGTGGGCGATAAAGAACTTAAGTTGACAAGGTCTGCAGTCACGATGCTGTTTGAGGAATGAACTTGTATAAGATTTTTTTGCCTTGAGCTGACCTTGAAAGAAGAATAGAATAATCTTTATTATACAAGCTTAATAAAAAACTCAAGTAATATATTTTATAGACAACATTTGCATTAGGTTATTACCGAAGTTATAATACGAAATCAATTAGGCCCTCAATTTTAAAGCCTACTATTTAAAATGATTGAATCGACTATAAAAATAATGATTAGTAACTATTTAAAGAAAGATTCTGAGATAGATTTAACATTTATATTCTTTTGGAACTTTCGGGCAAGCAGCCGGCGTTATTTAAAAAAAAATATGCATAAACAATTAACATCTAGTCGGAACAGTGAACACGTTCGCTAACTAAGTACCGACAAATAGCAAAACTGAAACACGGCGAAGTCCTCTATATTGTGGATCTAGACTCTGAAGCCCAAACAAATCCAGTTTTACATACGAGTGCCTATTTAGTTACGCTTGCGGGTGCAATAACAGAGGCACTTTATCACTAGACTTCAGAGCTCCGGGAAAGGTCGTTTGCCGACATATGTAGTCCTCGATATATCTTCCGCCTTAATGCAAACTATGTAAAGATTTGTACCTTCAAGACCTCTCCGGTGCTATTCTCAGAGGATACTAAAAATAACGAATAACAATATTACTGGCGAAGAATTTTGTTCTAACTTTGCGAAAAGCTTTTTAGAATTGATTTATTGAGCAGGGACTTTATAAATGCCGCTACTAACTTAAGAAAACAGTTTGTCTTAAAGTAGAACGGAAACGTTTTAAGAAAATAACCCAGAAATAATGGCTTTATTATTACTTTTTTTATAGAACTGAGACGCCTGTTTTTTGTATACCTAACTTTGTAATTTTATGTAATCAGCTGGTAGTCCTACAGACACGTGAGAGACATCAGACAAGTGATTAGCCTTGTCTATGTTTTCCAAATACTTACTAATTACGCGATTTCTTCTGGTAAGTACACATATTTATTCTGAATATCTTTTCACAGTATTACTATTGCCTATATTACGTACCTGCATTTCAAAATATTTACCTACATTCCGCTTTTATAAGAGGCTTTTATATTCGTGCGTGAATATTGATCAAACCGAATAGATACTTTATAGGTAACTGTAAACATTTAGCGCAGTACTCATTCAGACTCTTTCGACTGTCTCAGGTGATCACACTTAAATAAACACGTAATGTCCCTAAAATGTATTTTTTGTATTGCCCTAATGGTTTTGAAAAATAATACCTTATAATCTTTATTTCACTCTTCACAAAGTACAACGTATAAAGGTACACATAAAAATATACAATAAACGCAAAGGTTTTGAAAAATAAATGAAGCAATCTGAAATATAAACTTTATGTTTATATTTATCGCTATTTGTGTCTTATATAAACTGAAAAGATTTTCTAAGCAAGCAACACTGAAGAAGCAGCATGAAATATAAATAACATTCGATTCCTTGTAGACATCTCGTTGATTAATATTATTCTGCGGAGCACCGCAAACAATGTACCTAAGCTTTGTTATCCCTGGGGGTGCGATGCTCTGTTGACTAGGTTATTCCATTATTAGCTACCTATACCTTGAAGCTGCTCTGCTTACAAATAGTCGATATGTTACCCACGACAGAAATAACTCTAGCTGCCCTAGATAGGTAATCCACTATGCGTAGGTAAGAAACATGTGGTTTTATTTTCTTTAAACAACAAGGGTGTTTCTCAACCAGTGAATATGTTGGTATCGCAATTTATTGAAACACTCAAGCTAATCAATGAAATGTAGTGATGCGAGAATATTGGATGGTTTGTTTATGCCGCCGCGGAGATTAGTGGCGTCCGAAAATTTGTTCCAGTGGTTCGGATAAAGGGAGCTTTTTTTATGCTCTGACACTCCATGGTTTGTGCTAATGATGAGTTAAAGGGGAAACAGAATTAAGGTAAGACGGAACATAGACTTTTGATAATTAATTGGAAGATAAAGGATAGTATAAAATAAAAAGAAAAATATATTTACCTATATTACGAAAGAGGATGGGACAATCAAAAAGGATTTATTTTATTGATTCTGCTAAAAGCTGGATATTTGCTGGCTCAACAAAAAAAAATAATTAAAATGCCACCGTTTGTAATGAAATGTTTAAACGTCATGTATTGTGTCCCTAGCTTCCTTTTCTCAACTTGACCCAAATTAAAGGGCCATGGTCTACAGAGAAAAGAAAATTCGTCACAAAGAGAATATTTAACCAGACAACCACTAAGAACCCGAAACGATTCATAATAATGAGATCCTTGTTCCTCGGAGTTATTTTACTCGACTGCGACATCATTCAGCGTGAACTGAGCTACAAGATTTTTTATTCTACTTGTAAAGTAGGCTAAACGTCATAAAAGAGAGTAATGATAATTGTAACGAAGTCCTATATTTTGTGTTTCTTTTTTTTGTGACGTAATGGAATTCTGTTTCATGCTCCCTATTAAACTTACCAGCATCGGTAATGTACATATATTTGCTATATCCTACCAGCCCCCGGGAATCAGTCGCTTTTTAATGAACGCCTTGCCTAGCTGGGTCTATTGAAATATGACGACTCACTAGGTAATGGCGTTCAAGCAAAGGAATTGATGACGTAAGACCTTTCGTACAACACTTTCTGCATTCATTTAGTTGATTGGAAACATAGACCTGCCTATACGCCTTAATACATGCAAGTTGCATAAAACCAAACCTGGTTTTCGCCGAAAATCCGATAAAAGAAATTGAAGCACAATTCATTAATAGGAACAAAACACCTCACATTTGGGCTGTTAAAATATGAACAATACTGAACACAATTCTACATTGTATTCTTTATAATTCTAGCAAAATCGTTAAAAGACAAGATTTTTTGTTTTATGCACCGAAATACTTCAGTGAATTTTACATATCTCTAAGCGCCGATGTTCTAGTAGCAATAAGGTGAGGTGAGTAGAGTTGTACTATGTAAAAATATTATTAGTTTGTCTTGGTAGCTACTAAAGCAGGTACCAAAAAACTGTGAATTTTATGACACCAATTGGTACTTCGTGCCCCATAAAACCGAAATAAACCCAGTCCACTTAATTCATTATGATTCCTTAACAGTGTTAATAAAGGACGACGAGACGACGAATATTTAAGCAAGAGCAAATTGAAATTAACGACTATTTGCATAATAATTCCCCACTTAATCCAACAAACTCACTTAGAGTACCTAAATAATTTCCATTTCTAAGCACTGTAGACTGGCTCATTAGCTAGCTCACAAAGTAATAAGATTAATAAGCGTCGAATTACTGCCGGAGTAAACTAAGGCTCTAGGCAACGAGATCTTCTACTCTATACATATTTATTAGAAGTTTCTACCTGGGCATTCCACGTGGAGCGATCGTATTTTGTTACGAAAATAATCTTTATTTTATTAAATCTTCCTTATTTCTTAAGCCTGTATTAAGTTCATAATATTTACCCTAATTTGATAATCGTGTTCAAAGAAAAGATCAAATACAATATTTATTTGAAACATTTTCCGACAAAACTAGTTTAGCGAGTTGACTGTGGGTGGTGCATCGCATTGCTTAACAAATAGTGTTGTATGCATAATTCATAAATCACTGATTAAACACAGCAAGATAATATGCGTTTGGGTCTATGCGATAAGATTCAAGAAACATAATTATCTTATAAATAAGTAGAGACTTGTATCAATCGTTTATCTTCCTGCTGGAAGTTCAAATTACATAAATTATAGTCCCCAGAGTAGTTCCACATGCGATACCATCTCAGATCTCATTATATGATATGGTTTCAAACTCTAAGAAGAAAAACTGCCGACAGCCGAAAAAAACGCATTACTGACGGAATCGGGGGTCGTAAGAATTGTAACATCAAATAAAAAAAAAAATAAAAAAAAAGTTTTTACATTTTTACGTTTTCCAAATACATTGACAATCCATAAAAAATATTTTAAGTACATCGCTCTAGAAGTCGGTGTCAAGAGGTTGCAACTATATTTATTTACTACACACTTAGTATCGGAGAAAAACTGTAGAAAACTGCATCCCGATGTTGTTTACTTGCCTTGTTGGTAGGAAACACAAGTAAAAGAAAATTCCGCGTAAGTTTTAAATTCCAGTGTCCGAAGAATGTATTGAGTAGGTAAGTAAGAAACTTTCCAGATAATGAGACGGCTACAAGTTTTTTAAAACACTTTCGATAAAAGAACAAGATATATACATTGAATTTTTGCACGAATGTTGTAGATCTGATCTTCATTAACTAGATTATTTTCTCCACATTATCTGTCCTTAATTTGCAGTAGCTATTCAAGACGTCTTTATTAAAATAGCAGTAATTTTCGAAAACCCATCTGGCATTGTCTCGTCTACAAAGATCTGTTGATATATTGGGCGCTGGCTGAAAATTGCTAAGGCTCTTAACAATAGAAGCGGTTCTGAATAAACCAATCACCAAATTAATTAGGCACCTGTTGGCATCTGCAGCCCAATGAATTACTCACAGTTTCGTTACGACAGAATAACAGAAGATGCATCCCTTAAAAAGCTCTACGAAAAACTGGTACCTATTCAACCAGTTTTTCACTACTAATACCTATAATGTAACACAATGTCGCTTCCCCCTGTCCGCTTGTCTGCCTCATACACTGGGTCTATGTAAGATTAGATGTTTAAACTTATGTAACGGATTTGGATACGGGTTTTTTAACATATCGTGTAATATGTAAATATTAATAACATGTATGGATTGAATTCTAATACTAATAATAATGATCATTTTGTAATGGAACAGCAGCAGTCACGAACATATGTATTGTCAACCAGCGACTAAAATTGCAGTGATACGAATATTTCGCACTTGTTAGCGGATAGTTTCAGAACTACATGTGCAAGGCCAAAAGTATTTTTGAATTTTGTTTTGAGCTCCGATTTTGTTTGTTAATGGTCACGAAATATTTATCGTATAGATTCATATATGCCGTTACATTAAAATGATTACATACCCTAGTCATTATTATCCGACTACATCGGACACATTATTATATTTCAAACATGAGGAAAATTCATTGCTGTACAAAATCGTATTAGGTAACAATATTGATTAATTCATGTTCTGTTAAATCATTAAATAAATCCGATATTGTTTGATATATGACAAGCGTTTATATATTAAATTTCATATATATGTTTCCTCATAGCGTCAGGACCCGATGACAGAGTAATTTGTACCTCAGTCACGCGTTCATTAACTTGCAACTGAGCTTACAATTTAACGTCGCCTCGTAATGACGTCATCAGCGAAGATATAATCATATTGCGAAATGAATATTCGAGCAATTTCAATAAAGCTTGACCCTAGCGAGCGGTCAGTGGCTTTATTAAACGAAGTTTCTACGAACAGATGGTTTAAATGGCACTGAATTAAATCTACAGTTACTCAGCTCGCGGGTATCCTCGCTCTTACACGCCTACGCTGTTGTAGATTGCACTCTTGGATTAAGGCAAACAAGATTACGTGTAGTCGGATTTACAGCAATACTTAACTGCCCATCCCATTACAAACACAAAAATGATTTTTAACCTATTTCCTAAAAAGGAGGAGGTTCTCAATTCGACAGGATTTTCTTACTGTATTTTTTTGCACCGACATTCCCAAGGAACCGGCCATTTGCGTACTTTATTACTGTCCAAGTTGAACTTGGAGACTAATTTGGTACTGAGGATACATTTTAATAAAATAACTGGCCATTATATTGTGCATAATAAACTGTCGAATGGTTTAACAACAGCTTAAAAAATATTCCCGTTACGTATTAATTATTAATTTAATAATCGAAGCGTTAGGTACTAAAAACTTAAATTTATAGTGCCACGGTAGTAGCGCGTAGTAGCTACGCCACTAAAGCGTAGCGGTAATGCTACGAGCGCCTACGAAATATTTAGGCCGAGATAAACAGTCGCCCCCTAAGTTCGCGGCAGTGATTAGTGGCTGTTTAATCGACAGTTGCCAGTCAGTAGCGGCATTTACGAATATAAATCGCCTAAGCTTAGTTAAAACCCCATTCAAATGACATAAGGAATTCCTTTGAATTTGCCGAAATAATAAAGGGTGAATTAAAATACATTGGATAATCTAATAATATCCGTTTATTACTTAAAAGGTATACTAAGATTACCATGATTAAAATAATTCATATGATTTTTATGGTTTAATAATATAATAATATATATCGATGACACTAAGGTAAATGTTAATTGAATAATACATTGATTCATTGATAATTTGTGATTTTAAGATAAGATAAATTTCATAATTATTGTAAATGCGTAGTTTTCTAAAAATATCCTGTAATTGTCTGCTGGGGCTCGTACATTTTCACTTCGTCTTTTTTCATTGTCAACTCTGGTCTGAAATAAAAAAAAATATGATCAGTATTTTTTTTTTAATATAAAATCCCGCCTAAGTACGCGTTATATAAAATTCTACTTACAAAGTCAACTCCACAGTTTGTTGTTGTTGAACTGGAAAAAATACAAAACAAGTTAAAACATAATGAGGTCGTATTCCATGGCGCGCAGAAAATGTGTTCAATGAAATAAGTTTTCCAATTATGAAGAGGTCGAACCATCATGAATAGCAAAGAGTATGATGTCGGCGCGCCACTTCGTAACATGAGTGCTGCGCCAGATAACATTTAACTCGTACTTTTCCTGAATAAGATTATAACTTCATTATTTTCAATCGGCTTAATTAAAAAGTTAAATAACTTCTGTTTCATGATTATGGTAAATATTAAGTTTATTTTGAAAGAGTTTCATTGCCAAATAAAAATTATAATTTATTCTTCAACACACTGCTCGAGATGTCCAAACAATTTGAAAAAACTGAACTAATGCATTAGTTCAGTTTTCGTACGCTGCGATAAAAAGTCATTTGAAGTATGCGACTTATTGACAAATAAATACAAAAACTATAAATTACTGAATGCCTGACATTTCTACACAAAGTTAGATTAATTTAATTCGAAAGCCTTCCAACAATGATAAATAAAACACTCAGTGAATACAGACTAGTCTAATACCAACCTAGTAAAAAACACAAGGGTCACAGAGGGCAAAGGTCAACAGTTCATTAATTCAATATAAATGTATCAAGATAAATTGTAGTAGTAAATCGATGTGTCGCTCAAAATCCAACTAAAGCTTTAACGACATTTCTCTACAGACATTGGATCTAACGGTTTTTGAACTTTTCTTTTTGGCCGAAGCGATCATAGCTAATATTTTCCAACATTATATATATTTACAAGTTTTTAAGAGACATCATTAGTCAGTCATGTACAGACGCCAGCACATCAACGTTCCCTAATTTGTCAAATTTTATTTAATTTTCAACCTTGTCACAATAGTTGAAGGTTAATTTTCTAATGGTAAAATTTGAAAGATTTGGGTAAGTTGACCTGCTGGCGTCTGCACGTCTGTACAGGCTAAACAAACTATGCCGCCCATTAAATATTTTTAGTAACTTTACAGTTTTTTTTATCGTCCCACTGCTGAGCACAGGCCTCCTTTCATACAAAGACAAACTTTTTAGTCATTAATATAAAAATAACACTCACCCATCTGCTGCTGCTGTATCATGCCAACATCAGGATAAAACATCGCGTGGTTGCTTATAAACTCCTTGGGCGGGTCCACATAAGTGGTCTGAACAACTGGGAGCTGGGTAATAGTCATCTCCTGCACTCGCCATTTGTCCATTTCTTCAGTTTCTTGCATTTTCTGAAGCCTTTCCACCTGTTTGTATGTAGGCTCGCCGCCGATGTAGTCGCGTTTCATACGGTTGTGGTTACGAATCTCGTGTTTGCGGAGGTCCGACCTATAGAAGAATTTTGTTTTATGAAACGGAATGTAATATAACGGTAAACAAGTAATGAACATTCTTAATGAAAGATATATATAATAACTATGGACCTAACGGCTGTTAGTGAGACGGCCTTTAATTTACGAGACATTTCAGTTTTGCAAAAAATTCAACCAGTGTTAGTTATTTTTTTTTTATTTACATCTCCTGCTATTTTATGGCCATTGTAAATAAATCATTACATTTTTAGGGCCAGTTTCATAGGTTGCTAATAAGTTCCAGATAGTTTACCTGGCAGATAATTTCACACAAATTCTGTTCCATTTTTTAATTTATCTGGTAGATAGTGGCTATCCGTAACCAGTGAAACTGGCCCTAAGTGTTTCATCAATAATTAAAAAATAAAATCATTCAAGAAACAGGGATCGATAAGAAACAGGGTATTACTACTAGTAGGTAGGTTACTACTAGATTTTCTTATTGGAGCCTTAGGCAGCTCCGCACTAACGTCATTACAAACCGACCGCCAGGTGTAATCAGATTTATGATAAACGTTTATTTATAGCAATATTTTATTCAATTTTCTGTTCTACATAATATAGAGAAGCCTTCACTCTGATATACATTTACATATATACTTTAGACTTTGACTAAGGGTCCTCCCACGCAGAAGTTTTATAACGTTATACAACATTATACACACGAAAACATTCATATTATAATCGTGTTACACAATGTTGTATAACGTAATATAACTGTTGTGTGGGAGCACCCTATGATAAAGAAAATGTTTGGTTGTGTTCAAAATACGTGCTGTTGTTATTTCATAGTTTGAAGAGTGCAAGTTTGAAATTGACCTCAAACATAGTATTTTAAACTAAACCTATAAAACGTCGGTGAACTTTAACTGCTAATGCACAAGAAAAGAGGGGAGTGTCGCTTAATGGGAGTCTTCGAGTTAAACCAGACTTTAATGTAGTCTAATGGAAGAATTAACTTGGTATTAAGTAAATGCATTACACAAAATAGAATGATGAATGAAATGTATTCCCTATCTTTGGTCTTTGTTTAGTTTTAAAACATTTTGTCAATTTTTTTTATATTTTTATGTTTAATACTGGTTATTAAATTCCTATTATTTTTTTTTTCATTTTAATATCTTGAATTTTAGACAGAACTTTTTACGAAATTTTACTTATTTGTATATCGATTTTTGGTAAAGTAACTGCGCTGTGTAATTTTTGTATAATAATAATACGACGAGCTCAGATCACACGTCTCAAACAATTAGTCGATAACTAAAGAAAATTTAATCCGTCGAAGAATATCATCGTTAAATATTGTTCAGCAGTCATAACCTCTCTCTCTTACTATAACAAAATATGTAGTAATACTTCATTAATTGTAACTCGTAATTTGATTTCAATGTTATCTGATCTATGGACTATATGTCTGAAATAAATGAATGAATAAAAATAAGTTAAAAGTGGTACATACTTCCAAAACAGACTTCAATATAAAGTTACAGTTACAGTGTAGCACTTACTTGTAACAGAAGTCACGTCCGCAGTAGTTGCACGTGTGTTTAATGTTCATGTGAGTGGCCTCGTGGTGCTCCCGCAGCACCGTGTTAGTGCGGAACGCCTTCTCGCACAGCATACACTAAGGGAGATTAAGATTAGGACAAATTTTATCGCTATTCTTCAAATAATCATTATTACAGTACGTTTTGTTAAGAACCTTATTAGACAAAAAGTCATAACTGAATTTCTGTGTTATTGCCAAGCAGGAGATATTATATGTAATAATGCTCAGGACATCCTCATTCTTACCATTTATTTCATGTAACTCATTGTATTAAATTCTATATTTGTAAAATAGCAAAGTCAAAGTTCTTTAATCTGTGTTCATAGGCAAACAAATACTGCTATAATTGCATGTTCTATAACTCAGTTTTTCATGGTCTGCAAACCAGTTTTTTTACTTTGAATAAGAATAACTTGTTTTTGAATAAAGTTATCAATGGATTTCGACTGTACCTACATGATTCTTAAGTGTATAAATTACTATTTTATAAGAACTATATTTAACCTACAAGTTTCTTCGTGTTTCGGAAGGCACGTTAAATTGATGGGTCCCGGCTTTCATTTGCGCATCTTTGGCAGTCGTTATGGGTATTCGAAAAACAGCAAGTCTGACAACTAGACTTACCAATGGGTATTAGGTTGCGCGGTTAACTGGTTTGTAGAGCTAAGATTGACTGTTGCTCCATGTAAAACATTGATTCTCAGTTACATGATACAGGATAGACTGGAAGCCAACATAGTTGGGAAAAGGCGAGACAGATGATATCTATAGTCTATAACTTACTTTAAACTGTTTCTCCTGATGCGTGAGCTTATGCTTATTAAGATTCGACTGGTTGACGAAGGTGGCGGGGCACTGCGTACACTTGTGTGGTTTCTCCCCAGTGTGGGTGCGCATATGCATCACTAGGTAGTACTTGTGCTTGCACTTGTAAGGGCATAGGTCACAGAAGAAGTTGAACGTGTTTGTGTGAACCAACCTGTGGACAAGAACAAATTGGTACTATACCCCAAAAGCTGGTAGACATTTTTGATTAAAACTAAAAACTGTCCGTTATTTCTTTAATCCTGCGTACAGATGAGTAGTTGCTTGCGAGTACACAGCGAACGAGACAGTCCACATATCAAATTTATTATTTTAAGCGGGCCGCCTTTCACCTTAAGCAGCGAATTTGAAATGTGATGACGTGTACCCAAATACGCGAGCGTTGTACGCCTAGTCCGTATGTTGCTTTATAATACCCCGGCAAGTAGGGGTGCTTCCATCAAATTATATGTGTCCAAACATATTCGTACATCTCACAAAGGAATTTTCCAAGCTGTAAGAGTAATGGAAAGCATTGAATGAAGACCTATTTTATTTTTTTATTTTTGTAATAATTCAAGATTGCCAGTACGCCTTAAGTTTTCGAAGTCATTGTCCCAAACGCGTACGAAAAAGTACATTTTGAATTTGAATTTGCTTTAAATTTATTGTGTAATATTTTTGCAATACAACTGCAGAAAAGATGCCTGATACTGTTTATTTCGAACATTTATATTAATTCTTGTTTAATTTTGCGAATGTTGATAACAAAAAAAGACTCACATATGGTTCTTCAGTCTAGCAATGATGGGGAACTCCTTGCCGCAAGTGGGGCACTGGTGCGGCACGGTCTGTTTGTGTATGTGCCGCATGTGTTGCGCGATGCTGAGCACGAGCTGGCCGCAGATGTCGCACGCGCGCCGCATGCACTGGCGCTCGCGACGGTGAGCCATCAGCTTCTCCTAAACAAGGTCATGAAGAAAATGTCAATATTAAGTATAAATAAAAAAAAATATATAGAAAAAATAATATAAAGGATTTGTAACATCAATCAAATACAGTAGACCGTCTATAACGCAGCTCCTAGCTTATCTAGCTTCCCTTCATCTGCATGACAATGCCATTTTGATTTTATTATTAGCAAATCTTGTGACTAGATTATTGAAATTATCAGATTATAGGACTTTCTCTTAGAAAATTGCTGGACTATTGATGTGTCTAGTCTGTATGCAAATATGTATTTGTTTATATGTATTTAATTAACAAGATTCCAACAAACATAAATGTCCCTTCTTTGCACCTGACACTAGCATATTAATCCACAATACATAGGCCGATACAGAAAAGCCAAAAAAGAATATCATGTACTCCATTGGTATTACAAAAAAAACACACAAACCTTGTTAGGGAATGTCAAATCACAAGGTGAACATTTGAACTGTTTCACTTTTGGTGACTTCTTTTCCTGCAGTCTTTCTCTCCTCATTTGTTCCTTAGCTATCTTCTCTTCAATCTTCATCCTCTTCTGCTTGATCTGATGCAGGATCAGCTGGAAGTCATGCTTAGAATATGGGTACAATGGTGTGCTAGGACTGCCTGAAAGATAAAATATTTATTATTTTAGCTTTTATATACTTCGTTTTTTTTTGTAATGTAGTTACAAACCAAAATAATAAATAAATATCGGGACACCTCTTCCACAAGGTCGGTTAGCCCCATTAATTTGCTTGTGTTATGTGCCAGGAATCAAACCCGGGACCCTCAACTCGGCAATCCAGAGTGGTAACCATTGCGCCAATGGGGTCATAATTACATACTCATTCTGAATATAAACATGCAGGTTGCATAATTTTTTGATGTATTAATTGAAACCAATGTGAGTAAAAGTGTAACAAGTATGTAATATCACCTGTTGGATTAAGTATCTTCTTGAATTTCTTATCAGAAGCCTCACAAGTCTTTTTAAATTGCATGGCATTTTTGAGATTATTCAAACAATCAGTACAGATGAACTTTGGAAGTGAATCATCAACTTCTATCTGCAATAGACCACAAATTATAAAGATTTTAGTTTTACAAAAAAAAATGTATAAATAACTTGAACTTAACTACATTTTTTCTGGTAAAACTGTATAAATTATTTTTTTTCTTGTAAAACTAAAATCTATCTAAGTTAACAATAATATCTTCATTATTCATCATAATATAACTTAGTAGGTATCCATCAATGTTGAAACAATGCACAAATTAATCAATACACAGAAGTGATAGTTACTACCATTTGCACATGCTTATAAAATTTGATCACTACTTACAGTAATGTTACTGATACTCCGAAGAGCGCTCATGATATCGTATTCATCAATTCGATCACTCAGAGGATGCTGCGCCGCCCTCGCACATACTCTACATATCATCTGCTTGGCTAAGGGTAGCATTTTTTTACTGTAATCAAAACAAAACGTAATGTATCTAATAATCCCAGTACTGAAGATAGACTATCTAATGTTTACGTGATCTTACTTGGGACTATTCGCATCCATTAACAGGCTAGACCAAGGATCATCGAAACTGTTTGTCGGATTCTCGGCTGCCGGACCACAAGGATATTTTATTTTGTTCATTTTAGACAGCATTTTCTTAGTTAAATAGACTGCCATTGTTTTTGCATTAATTTTCACACAGCTAGCTCGATATTTCTTTCATTTCTATAATATTTTATAACATTTTCTGACACTTCATGTGGTGACACATCTGACTTTTCTTTGTTTCCATGTCAGTCAGTTTGTCAAGCGACCATGTCGAATAATACAAAAATACAAACATTAATTTCTGGACGATTAAAAATTGAAATAAAAATCTACGAGCACAGCTAGCTACAAGAAAAGATACGTGTAAATGGTAGAAAATGATTTAAAATATTTTCATGAAAACTCACTATGAAATCACAATGTAATATTGTTTAGTTTAATCTTTAGAAATCTTTCATCTTTAGAAGAGACTTTTTTTTTTGCTCTTAGCATGACATTGACATATTATGTAAATTGATTGATCCTTTGTGTTTGTATTGGTAAACGTAGGTCTTATTTTCAGCATAAAAGCAGGATGGCTTTATTATAATGAAACATGTGTATGTGCACGAGCTATACAACGAAATGTTATGTTATAAAAAATTACATCTTGGACTCGGGATTTTGTGATTGTTAAAAATACAGTGATTCCACTTTGTTTATTGTTAACTTTACAAAAAACATTAGAACATGACTTCTCTTTTATTATTAAAATCTATGCTGTTTGCAAATGCTCTTCAAAAGACTAAAAAGAAGAAGAAGAATAAAATTAAGAAAACGTAAGTACACCTTACAAACAAAAATATACTTTATTGTAAATTGTTTCTGTTTAACGAAGTTTACTAATTATTTCATGCTGAAATGCTATTTACAACATAGATTGTAGGCATAAACTGACGGGTTTATTTAAAATTAACCTATATTTTACTTTCAGGCCAAAAGTAAAGAGCATAAGCCTAAATATGTGCAGAATATGCAATAACGAAAAAGGGGACATACCAATATTCAACAATTTCGTACAACCCAATATTCCTGAAGAAATACACAACTTTTCTGGTATTACTGTAAGTTCTCACATTTTATTTAATACTGTAATATTATATTCTTCATTTAGCCCATGTTCATTTAAGCATTTATTAAATTTTTCGTTTTCAGTTAAATAAATCAGACAACTTATCAAAACATATGTGCCAGAGCTGTTTAGACTTGTTAAATGGGTGTATAATGTTTAGAGAAATGTGTCAAAGGAGTAACAAACTGCTCAATGATGTTGGAGTATCTATAAAAAAAGGTTTGTTTTATATTTAATACTTACCATAATTGGCTATAAAGTTTTACCAAATAGTATTGGGTTGCCCAGGTAACTGGGATTTTTTTTTTTTTCGTGGGAAATCATCAAATGACCTCTCCCGCTGAGGGTGCAGCTGGAGGGAGTGTCAGACTCTTACTGACTAAAACCCACTATGTTCCTTCTGGAGGTCCCTGTGTGCCAGGGCCGCGGTATCTCTTACGAACAACCCGCAGCAGGTAACTGGGCTTAGGAGGTCAAACTGGCAACCGCTCCATGTAAAACACTGGTACTCGGCTGAATCCGGTTAAGACTGGAAGCTGACCCCAACACAGCTTTGGAGAAAGCTACCAGATGATGAATTGGCTACAGAAGAGCTTAGCTCTTTCCTGTCCACCAACTACCTTCAAGCCTAATTTCATCACATGAGCTCCTGTGGCATAACACACAAACTCGCCTTTTTTTTACATTATTATAGTCAAAATTCTTTTGCACAGAAAACAACCAGGACAGCCAGCATGATGAAGTGAACAATGATGCTAAAGCTGATAGTGAGGACTCCTATAACATTCCATCACCTACATTTTCTGATGACAATGAAATGCTATCTATGTGGGGGTGCTCCACCTGTGGAGAGGAGTTTCATGCTGTGGTTAGTATTTAATCATAGAACAGGCTGGTAGAAATACTCTGCAGACATTAAGATAATTTATAAAATCAAAACAACAATATCAATTTTATTCCTTCATCCTGACTAATTTTTCCACTAAATTTATTTTATCAAGGTATTTAAGTTTTTCTTCTGTATTTTGACAGACTTCATATACCAGGCATATAGCGAAGTGCAATACTCAATCAATAGAAGTGCCAAAACCTCCCGAGGAAATAACTAAAAGGAAATTTCTTTGTGATATCTGCGGCAAGACTGCTTTCTCCAATGCCAGCCTTCTTGTTCATATGTAAGTATAAATCTTAAACATACATAAATTAGAATTAGTGACAGAGTAAAGGTTCATTCATCTAAGGGCTTATTTCACCACTTACAAATAAGTTTCAGTCAGTTTATTTATAGATAATTTCATACAAATTCTGTTCCATTTTTTAATTTATTCAGTAGATAGTGGCTATTCAGACATCGTAAAACAGGCTGTAAGGTTAATAAATGATATTGAGTGTAATGTTGCCAACATAAAAGCCCATTATATTAATCCAATAATTGATTTAAAGAAAGCATTAAAATTACAGGACTAATTTTTCAGAAAAAAAAACACATTTCAGCTTTGTATGACCTAACCAGACATATTTTGTTAGTTCAGATTATGCTTACAGGGCTATCCACGAAAATGTGTTCCCATTCAAATGTGACGTTTGTCCATATCAAGGTCGAACAATGGACCTGCTGAAAGTGCACAAGAGATCTCACCTAGCAGATAAACCTTTCAAATGTACACAATGTCCTAAAGCAACAACGACGTCCAGTAATCTTGCTAAACACATGCGACATGTTCATAGCACTACAAGACCATATAAGGTATGTTTTCTGTGCCTAGTATTACCAGTGCAAAAATTATATGTTCATAAAATGTTTGAGTTGAATTGCAATAAACCAATAATGAGATTATTTTTTGTTTTCAGTGTACATACTGTGACAAGGCCTTCTCATACCAGCATGATATGAAAAGGCACGTAAAAGATATACACTTAAGGCAAGGAACAGTTGAATGTGATATCTGCTATAAAAAATTCAATACAAGGTTAGTATTTATGTGAACGAAAATGGCGAAAAATATAGTTCTATGAATGTTTTGCAACTAAAATTTACCATACTCTCATTACAGAAAAATATTACAAGGCCACAGATGGAAAATTCACAAAATTAAAGGCGAAAGGCAAGGTCGGCTACCTTCGTACTTACAATGTCAAATGGAAGAACCTAATAACGAGAACAATGCTAATGAAAATATGAATAATTGTGTTCCCAACTACTAATATTATGGTTACTTATTCTGTAGATTTACTATCCAATCTATAGTTATGTAGATACTCACAAGACTAGGAGTGTGTTTGTAGCCAGGTATTGAGAAATCTAAAAATTTTATATCATTGACTGATATGTAGATGTATATACAACTCAACAAATAGTATTTCATGAGCAGAATATGTAGGGCAATATAATTTGCAGTATATACAGGGTGTAACCGAAAGGAGTCATCTAAAGGGTGGTGTGTACTTGTGGAACTGAACAAATTCTAACAGAAAACAGATCCGGATTTGATTGATCATAATTATGGGACTCCATACATAATTTAAGCAGCAAGTTCACATTTCAATGAAAAGTCCATTTATCTTATACGAATTTCGAACTTCCGTTTGAAGTTTTGCGAGTATGTTGACCTCCATTCGGTTGTGTAGCCCCTTTCTGTTACACGCTGTATACATCTATACTAATATTATAAAGCTGAAGAGTTTGTTTGTTTGAACGCGCTAATCTCAGGAACTACTGGTTCGATTTGAAAAATTCTTTCAGTGTTTGATAGCCCATTTATCGAGGAAGGCTATATACCATCACGCTAAGACACGGGAGCGGAGTAGTAACCAAAGATGCGGGTGAAACCGCTGGGGACAGCTAGTCATGGATAAAAATTAATGTTGAGATCTTCACGCGAATTTTATCGAATAGCTGTATCAATTAACAAGACGCCAATTTTCTTTAAATCTGAAACTTTTTATTTTAAAATTGCATGTAGTACTTAATTAATTGATTTGAAGTATTATTTTTTATAGTCAAATAATTTTATATTTATTGAAGAATTATTTATAATTGCAATATTATTTAATTGGAGTTAAAGATTGTATAGAGAGTGAGTAAGTATACATAAGATTGCAGAAAGTAGAAACATAAGCTATTTAATGTTAATCATTATTATTTATGATATAAATTATGTATCTTCTTTTTATAAATACATAATAATGACTGCAATTTTAATTTAATTATGCTGATTAAACTTTGTAATGTGCAACTGTCGTTGATAACTTAGGGGCAACAATACAATTTATTATGCTGATTAGTTGTTGGTCTTCTTTCCAACGGGCATCGCACTTTCAATCTAGCGAAAAGCAGAGAAAAGATCGGTCCTGTTTAAATACTTTTTTATATAATGAGTAACTTTAACGTAGTTCTAGCAATTTTGTTGTGTTTTCGCCTATGTACCACGTTCGATCTGCCTAGAGATGGGTGTCAATCAGAATTAAACATCAGCAATAACCACTACAATGTGACGGATACGTATCAAGTGGGAGATGCTTACCCTACCGATGCACACTATGACGTATATGGCAACCTGTTCTATGTTGAAACTGGGCGAAACGAAAAGGGTTATTACTTTAACGTTAACATAATTAAATTCAAAACTGGTGCTCCGCAAAAAATACCAGGTAAGACCTTTTCTTGTTTATTAGCAAATAGTAGAGTAGGGGACTAGGTTTCGTGGGTTAGCGCTTGATCTGTTTCCTGTCCGGGCGAATTGCCGTCCCATGCATTCGAATACGAGAGTCACAGAATAGACTGCACCTGACTGTAGGTACTATCTGTGTAAACGCTTGGACACTATCATTTTCAATTGACTATGCCATTGTTTTGTTGATAGGTCTTCCAGAGGACGCCAGTTACTCAATTGCAGTAGATAAAAGCGAAAAGAAAGTATATTTTGGAACTGGAAAGGGGATCTTCAAGTATAATTATGAGACTCACGATGCCACCCCTGTCTCCAGCAGCACCTTCAAGCTTGATATGATATTTGTAGATAAAGACAGCAATAAATACGTAACTGAGAACAATGATGGTATAGAAGAATTGTACCTATTAGATGGAGACATGATGAAGAAAATTCGCTTCAACACTCTGGAAGCTATGAATGAATTGACGATTGACGACAAAAACAACTTCTATTACATAAAACAAGAAAAATTGTTTGTTTTAAAATCAACTCTATCGACACCAATTTGTATTGGTAATATAAGTTATGATGGGATGGCGCAGATAGCTGTTCATAACGATAACGTCTTTGTAGCCAGTGACGATTTACTGTATTTCCATGAAAATGATACGGGTAATTTAAAATTGGTTAATAATGCTCCCGAAAATGTCACAGCAATAGCTTTTGATTTATCTGGAGATTTCATACTTGGAGTTCCGGGCAAAATTTTAAAATACAAACAAGTTGAATGCCTCTTCAGAAAGTCTCAAAAAAATTCTGTCTAAAACTTGAATAGTACACCCACCCATATACGTACTTTATATCATGACAATTTTATGAAAAAGAAGTAACATGTACCTACCTGCTAAAATGCGTTTATTTTTTATTCATATAAAAATAAAAATCCGTATATTTCACTTTCTTTTTAATTTCAGTATTAAAAATAAATCACACAGCTACCTCACTTCTTGCCAAGCATTCTTAATTCTAATGCTGGTTGCAGACCGAAAACTATTTCGAAGGCAAACAAAGGCAGCTAAGATAAACAAAAAATGTATTATATTCAGATGGATATGCGCAACATTCAGTCTCGGCACACGAGTGGAGCTTAGTTTAGCTCGAGTAGCTGCGCATACAAACAGCTTAGCTCACATAGCTTGTTTTGCAGTCTGTACACAAGTATGAAAAACTGCTACAGCTATGAGTTAAGCTAGACCAACTAAGCTTAGCTGTTTGTGTGCAACCGGCTTAGAACAAGTGCATAGGTACCTACTAATAATACCCATACAATGTAGCCACTCAGTTATTTGTATAACTGAAATATATTAATTAACAGACGCGAAAATGATCACAAAATAAACAAACACGTATTCTTATTGATCGTATACATACTTTGAATAGTACCAGACATAAATTAATCATTCACACTTGATTCAAAATAACAAAAAATCTTTGCACCTAAGGCGCCATCTTCATGGACGAGACAATGGCAACGAGTTCGTCCGAGCTCTGACTTCGCACCTGAACCTTCCTCATTATCCACTCTATCCATTAGTGAAAACCTTGTAAAAATCAATACAGTAGTTTTTGGTTTAACGTGAACGGATAGAAATACGCGGCCGAGGAATTGGTTTTAAAATATCTAGTGATACAGCAACAATTCCGCCAACGTATCGCGCTGTGGAATAGAGATAGCCCATATACAGCCTTGGCCAAAAGTATTGAGCACCCATGATATCTTTCAGTTTTATGCGGAGTATCAAATAGAAATAAAACCAAACTTTTTATATGGGTTCATTTTACAATTTATCAATAGAAAATTAATATTTTGTGGGTCCACCCTTTGCCTTAATTACGGCAGAAATTCTTTTGGGTAAAGAGTTAACAAGTTTTTTACAGTCGTCAACAGTAATCGAGTTCTATTCTAGGCGCAGGCAGCGTTTTAAATCTTCTTTGTTGTTAATTGTGTGGCGCCTAACCCTGCGCTTTAATAAACCCCATAAATGTTCTATGGGGTTCAGATCTGGAGACTGAGCTGGCCAGTCAAGCAGTTCCGTGCTATTTTCCCGAAACCATCTCATAGTGCGTGCAGATTTGTGGCATGGCGTGTTATCCTGCTGGAATTTGACACCATCCATATTCGTGTCGCCAAAAAGATTCGTGAATGAAGGCAGTAATGCAGTTTCTAGTACATTTATGTAATTAGTAGAGTCCATGCGACCCTCACACACGAACAATTCGCCAACTCCAGAATCAGTCATGCAACCCCAGACCATTATGCTGCCTCCACCGTGTTTAACGGTTGGGATCACACACTCTGGCCTAAATTCTTCGCCCACACCGCGACGCACAAAGGTCACACCAGGTGTACCAAAAATCTGCAATAAAGAGAAAAATATTGAGTTCCGTAAAACTAAAATAAATTCAATTATGCGTTTGGTTTTTAAAACATTTTATAAAATTGTATCAGGGCATTAAATTGACTTACTCACCTCAAAGTTTGATTCGTCTGACCACACAACATTTGACCAATCTTCAGCGGTGAAAGTTCGGTGTTTTAAAGCCCATTTCAATCGAGCATTTTTGTTGTTATCGGAGAGCCATGGCTTCTTCCTAGCTTTACAGCCTTTCAGACCAGCTTCTTGAAGTCTTCTGCGAGTAGTTCGAGCAGAAATTGGCTTCTTAATTTGTTCCGACAACTCAGCAGCGAGCTCTGAAGATGTTTTTTTCCTATTTCTTAACGACTCTCTCAGTAACTGACGATCTTGACGGTCTGTGGTGATGCGTTTGCGCCCGGTTCTCGGTCTATTTTTATGTGATCCGGTAGTAGAGAATCGCTGAATAGCATATTGCACGGATCGGCGTGAACATTTCACAGTTTTAGAAATCTCTACTTGTGATTTCTCTTGCTCATACAAAAACTGTATCTGCACACGTTTTTCTGAAGAAAGTTGTTTTGTTTTGGCATATTGCAACGATAAAACTTACAACTTCTGAAATAAAATACAAAAGGCGCACTAGATCACTGGATGTGTTCACAACGAGCGATGGTAGTGAACTGATAAATAAATACAAAAATTGTAAAAAACACATTTTATTGCATCCAGGTGTTTTATTGCTAGCTGTGCGGCGTGGGTCATTGTTTAAACCTTGATAAATGGCCGACAAAATAATTCTTCAACAATAGATTTGGTTTACTCCCATACTTTCCGTGAACGAGCGAAATTTGTAAGGTGCTCAATACTTTTGGCCAAGGCTGTACTTTTTACTGAATTTGGGGGCAAAGCGAGATTAAACCGCGATTTCTTCGTCCGTGGAAAGTGCTTAAAAATAAATATTACGAACTAAAACTGACAATCAAATCCAAGAAGAGATTGTTTGTTTAGGTATAACTGTCTTATTGATACGAACGACAGCCAATCGCGTATTAATCAATTTTAACTATTGAACAAAAATTTTTAGTACTTATTTTGGGAATGAGTGATCATTATATTAACTAACTAAACATACACTGAAGTGCAATGTTCTTTGTAAATTACCTAATTATGTGTAGATATACCACAGTTACAAGTACAATAATATCATAAAAATACTGCTTCATGTATAATTTAAAAGCATACTTAATTCTTAATTAGCACTGTTAAAGATTGTTTAAAAACACTTCCCTCATTTTTTAATATCAGTATTGCTTAAAATATAGCTTAGATTCCTATCTTAGTGTCCTGATTAAACAATTTCTAATCATTGTCATACATCAGTATCATTCAGTAAATATTTCAATGTGGTAGTATACTTTGTGATATCATAGGGAATGTAATTGGCTGAGCTTGAGAATTAGTTAGTGCCATAGGCTGACTAGTGCTAGAGATAGTAATTTGTTGGGTAGAAGTTTGATGTACAAGCTGTTGAGCAGAGGGAACAAGCTGCTGCTGTGCTGACTGCTGGGCCGCTAACTGTTGCGCCGACTGCTGCGCCACCATCTGTTGGGCAGACTGCTGCGCGGCGGCGGCAAGCTGCTGCGCCGACTGTTGCGCCGCTGCGGCCAAATGCTGGGCAGATTGTTGAGCTGCTAGATGCTGAGCAGATTGCTGTGCAGCTAAGTGCTGAGCTGACTGTTGTGCAGCCAAGTGCTGTGCTGATTGTTGTGCAGCCAAGTGTTGTGCAGATTGTTGCGCTGCTAAGTGTTGAGCTGACTGCTGAACAGCTAAGTGCTGGGCAGATTGCTGGGCAGCTAGATGTTGTGCAGACTGTTGAGCAGCCATATGTTGAGCTGATTGTTGGGCTGCCAAGTGCTGTGCTGATTGTTGGGCAGCTAAATGTTGGGCAGACTGTTGAGCTGCCAAATGTTGTGCAGATTGTTGAGCAAGATGTTGAGCATTTTGCTGGGCAGCTAAATGTTGTACAGATTGCTGAGTAGCATACTGGGTAGCTTGATGTTGAGGTCCTAGTTGAGGTTGTAATGCTGATTGCTGCACAAGTTGTTGGACAGCAGTTTGAGAGGCATTGCTCATGAGCTGTTGTGCAGGCTGTGCTAAAGTCAACTGAGCAGGAACTGCTACAACGGTTTGTCCTCCACCCATCAATGTTCCAGAATCACTAACTTGCATCAATTGTTGGGCACCAGCACTAGTCACAATAAGGGCACCAGAGTTACCCATCAACTGCTGAGTTGTGCTCACTGTTAGAATTTGTGGTGCAGGTGTTAATAATTGAGCTCGAGAAGCAGCCGGAGCTAATGCCAAATTTGGTGTAGCTGCTGCAGGGACTAATGCTGGAAGAGCACCAGCGAGGCTCACAACAGGTGTGACACTAACAGTGGCCAGAGACACAGGTGCTGAGGTGCCATGTCTTGAAGTAATCACACAAGGCTGGCCAGTTCTCACAGCAGCCGTTTGTTCTAGTAAAAATTCATTCATAGAAGTTAACTGCACATTCTTTTCAGTCAAATCTCCAACTTTTTTCAAGAGTACACTTATATTATCATGTAATAATTTAATTTTATGGTCCAATGCTTCACAATTACCACATAAGTTTGATGTTGTCAAGACTTGTTTATCTAAACTATTATCTTCAAATGCAAAGCGGCGTAGTTTAGCCTCAGGAGGGGAATCATCATCTCTAATTGGAGGAGGTGGGCGACTGTATTGCAGAGGTGGTGGCATATGTAATACAGAAACAACCTCCTTACCAGGTACATCAGGTGGATGTATGTATTGACAGTCTTGATTAGAACAAGCATTGGCTACATAGGCCTGGCACACTGGCGTACTACGTGTGTTCCGAGGAAACATGCCTGTGGCATAAAATTTGTCCTCATCTTCTACTGTGCTGTGTATGAATTTGCAATTGGGTCTATAACAGCCCTTGTTTTGAAAATCATGACAAAACCGAAATAGTTCCTTTAAGCATGATTTTGGAGGTACATCATGAATAAATCTGCAGTTTTCCCGTGTGCAACATCCACGAATGTAATCTCTGCAATAGCAGTTGGCGGCTGGAACCGACTTCTCGGCGGCGTCGGTGGCGCTCATTGCACCTTCTACGTTTGATGTTACGACCATTCTAATGTTATAGCCGAGTATGACAATCACTTGTTCTCATTATTAGCTTTTGTTGATTAAGCTAGACATCCAAACAACTCGTTTTTCATTACTTTGTATCCAGTCACATTTCTGTTGGCCAAAACAAAGTATCACATAATTTAAAACACTGCACTATAAAACCATTTGAGTAAGACCACCAATCAAAAGTTTCAAGCATGAATACCGATGGAAGATAATTCTAGTTTAAGTTTCATATGAAAAAGTATGCTAATATAATATTAATCTGTTGAGTTCACTCAGAACACAATACCTATTCTCATTCTCAGGTCAACTGAAAAACTCAACAATGTATGCATTAGGGATGAGACGTATTTACCATACCAGGTTTTAAAACCAGGGCTTTGCTTCAAAGTACGGCGCCCTGGTACGAGGCAGAAATACTTGCAAGTATTGAAGTATTTGCTATGCCACCGGTCCGGCACAGGTAGGGCTAGGAAATACTTTCATAGGAAATTTATCCATGGTATACTTAATATAAGACCCACAATCCCAAATCAAATCAAGGCTTTAAAACAGAAGTACATTTTCTATGTGATGATATGGACCTCATTTCTATACAGAAACGGATCAATTTCCTTTGGCAAGCGTTTTGCCCGCAAGCCCTCGCCGCACGTGCGCGTCTCGTACGTCTGCGCCTCGAACCTCCGATACCTACAAAAATACTTGCATAGGAAAATGATTCGTTTTGCCTTAGTAACAAGGGACATAATCCTAACAGAAAAAAATACTTGGAAGGACATTGAAAGTATTTTTTGTTTATTGTGCATAAAGTAAACCGAAATCTGTGTAGGGACAAAATACCGTAAAAACTTAAAAAAAAATCGTAAAAATAATTATCTTAGCAGACAGTCCTAAGCCTGAGATTAAAGTAGGAAGGAAAGATTTTATTTTTATCTATAAAAGTATAAGATTGTCACATGGTACGAACAAGACTAGTAGACTGAAATACTCATTGGGCTTAAAATACTTTCAAGTATTTTTATACCTGGTTTTCAGCCCTGGTATTTTTACATACTCGTACTTGCAAGCCCTGGTATTCACTTTTACAAGTATGTCTCATCCCTAGTATGCATGCCAGTGCGGCCAACAAAATATTCTCGATTTCCCACGTCCTTGTCTTCAACTACCCAATATTCTCCGCTTTTATCATAATCATAATCTTTATTGCAAATCCATAATGTAAAATAAGATGGTAATATAAATAACATTTTTGTGAATTATTCCATAAGTTCCCTGTAATAATATTTTTGGAATAAAAACAGTTTTAGTTAGTTATTCTTATTCCTAAGAGCTGAAATTCTCTTATTTTTTATTATTTTCTTATAGTATAGCCTATAATATAGGCTACTATATTATAATATATATTTTATATAATATACAAGCTGTTGTTTTGCATCCTCGTCAAATTCAAGGACGTAATTATGCTAATGATTCTCGATCCAAATCAACAATAAAATAGGTAGGTAATTTTTTTTATTTTTTTTCCTATCCGTAAGTGTGAACTAGGCGTATTTAAAGGCGGCGCGTCTGTAACTAGCCCTATAATCGCGCGTCCACACGCACACAAACGCAAACATTCATACACAATGCATACGCAACGATCATTCACAAAAATCGTAGGTAGTCAATGCCACCCCAACCAACCACGGCGCGGGCGCTCTCCCGCGCATGCGTCTTGCCACCACAGCTTGCCACGCTCCCGTACGCGGCCCCTCGCACCCGAACCAACAGTGTGTTTGATGTCGCCGCAGCGAGTGCGTGTTTTGCAAATTCCGCTCCTTTGTGAAGCCATAGCCGAAAGTGCAAGTTGGCGGACAATTACTCTAATGTCGAGTTGGTGGAAATGGTTCGCCTGTATGCCATCAGTGGAAAGCCATTCGGATGTTCACGGAAATGTTTCGCAACATTTTTATACTAAGTAGATCGGGATAAGTGTTATTGCCGATCCTAAGCCCGTTAGGTAGGAAGGAAAATTTAAAATCAACCAATTTAATCCACAAATAAAAACAAAATCACTACGAAAAGTTTAGCTAAACGATAGGAATAAAGCAAAACTTAAATTTTATTAATCAGCTGATCGCAAGTCAGTGAACTTTATACGGCGTCTAGTGTTACTGTCATTAGTAAGATTCCCTATTATACTCGTACTGATGCTTAAAATGAGTTAATTACCAAACTAAAATGTGGGTGATTTTCGAAATAAAATTAGGTAAAATTATTGCTACCGGTCGTCGCAAAGGTCATTACTCGCACTCAGCTGTTTGTCGTTGCGTGCGTAGAGTGCGTAGCCTGCGTAGTTGGGTGATTCGCTTAGTTTTGTATTAAGGTTTCAATTCTGAAAATCTGTTAAATTTCAACAACAAAAAAAAGCGGCGCCTATTTGTTACTTCCCGGTACAGTACTTTCAATTGATTATTTATGTCTTTTATGACAGCCACCTGAAATTTGACGAGGATGCAAAACAACAGCTTGTATACTATATTATAGTATAGTATGGTACCCATTCTAACCATCCATCCCCTGTAAGTTAGGACTTTTCCCCGAAATTGGCAACACTGTGGTGTATGTCAAATGCTTAGACGAAAAAAAAAGAATTCTATCCACAGATTAATCAAATCAATTCCATCATTTTGTTTAGAGTTTAGCGTTTAAATAGATATCATATTTATATTTTATGATTGTTTTGTCTAATAAATATAGGCATTTTCCACCAATCCACTGACTACATTGATGGCGTGGTAATATCACAAAGTTGTGTTCATGTGTTCATAGTTTGATAATAAAAAAAAACAACAAAACATGGCGGAGACTCTTGCGGAATGAGTCTATGTTATGTTTTACAAAAAAGTAAACACTGTTCACAGTTGAGAAAAGTAGTTATTATTTGGTGTATGGCTTTTTATGAGCATGTAAAAAGTATATAAGATATAAAATAGATATCTTCCATATTTATCCACATAATGAGGTGAGTCTTCATTGGTCATCATACACTACACCCTCTAAACATTTTTGATTACATCCCACGTTGCATTATTTATTGTTTCTGTTTATTTTATGTATTTTATGAGTTCTTTGTTAGGTAACATTGGAAAGAAGGATGTTTAAGCAACAAGTATCGCCCCGCACCGTGCACCCGTACCAAACCACGGTGGTGCCTCGGAGTGAACAGCAGTTTACTTCGGCTGCACAACAAAGGGCGAAGTACCCGTGGGCGGAAGATATTAACACCCCAGTTTATCAAGTTCCTGGGACTGACAGCTCTACATCCGACAATGCTTATCAAGTACGTGTACCATGTGTGTTATTAAAAAAATATTGTTTTATACCTCGTCCAAATTTTGCAATTCTGTCATATGGGTAATAATTAAAGTATGAATACTCCTTAATGCTAAACATGTTATTTAAAAATCATTATTAAAAAAACCTTTATTAATTTTAGGCCAATAAAATGTCATAAATTTATTGAATTGATCTCTCATTGTGTTTTTCAGATGCCTCATTACTATAATGGTACTGTCAGAGAATATGGGCCTCCTTCCCCTGTATATCAGTCACCATATGGCGGAGGAACTTGGCGTAATTACAAGAATGTAGAAAAAGTCCCTACACACCGACTGCCAACAGAAGCATATACATTTCCACAGTGCGCATCTGCTTTCTCCCTACCACTGTGTGATGTAGAGTCCCATACACGGACAGGTAGCCGATCACCGGTGCCACCTGTACCCTCTATCAGCCCTGAAGTACCTATAATAGGGGCTTGCGGTGGCCATTGCCCTGGATTTGAATATGTTTGCTATTATATTCTACAGGTGAGATACTTAAATTATGATGTTAAATATAAATAATAAATTATTCAACTAATAGAATACAAAATACTTGCCTGTATGAAAAAATCTACAGTAAGATCATAATACTTCATACAGTATTTTATTTATATGATGCTGATATGTCATTTTGGATACCTCTGAATTATGTAAATGCAAACAAAATAGGCAGCCAGGTAATGGCTTAATAACTAGATATAAATATAAATAAAATAAATAATATTTTCAGGTATATTTATGTTAAGTTTCTTGGGATTAATGTTTTGCAGTATATTTCTTTATTAATTTTAAGTTTTTTTCTTCCAGGTTATTTTCGTCGTAGGTATATTGACCGGAATATCTTTATGTATTGCTGGAATAGTACTGAGGCGCACAAATCGTAATGGAGATCTCGGAGTATTAGTGTACATAGGTAAGTCTTCAACAATCTTATCAATATACCCCTAGTGCAGTACTTCACTACTACATACATTAGATTGTGTCTTGAGTCTTGTTTACTAGTCACAAAATATCCAAAAGATTAGGTCCTACTATAACTACCTATACATATAGAAAACAATACATTGTAGGACCAATAGAGTTAATCACCCCAACCTCTAGACTATCAAGAGACTAATTTGAATAGAAACTTTGACTTATTGATTTAAAACATCATGATTTATTCTCCAAATTTTGTAAACAGGATGCTTGTCTTCTTGTGTTTGCGGCGTGTTGCTTGGCGTTCAATGCTGCGTACGCCGCGAGATAAGACAAAGGAAAGTGCGTGCCAATATGCATATACCAATGCAATCCATACAGGTGAGTTGTAAATGGTGAATATTTCTTTTACCTGTGTTAGTGTGTGTGAGGGTATTTTGAGAATTTGATATACCTAAATATATTGTAATCTATGTATAATAGTCTGCTGTCTCTATTTATTTTATTTTTTATTTTCTATCTGTTGTAGATGTTGTATTGTTATTGTAAACATATATTCTGCAATAACCCGTTTCGTTCTATTTCAGGAACCGCCTGCCCAAGCTTGCCCGCTGTTGACGTCCACATTACCTCATAGTCAAGTATATAGGTGGGTTCAATAATGTAAACAAGTAACTGTTACCTGAGGTTTCGATAGCTATCTGTAAAAACTACTTTCCATATCCAGATATTTTTTTTGTATTACCATTTAGTAGTTTTCGCGTGTAAGAAGAACAGTCCAATCATCCACTTACATGTTTATCATATGAATATGACACACAGCTGGACTGAAACTCACTATAATGTGCCATAAAAAATGACAAAAATGCATTTATTGATTTAACAACTGTGAAGGAGAACCTAGTAAAATAATTTCGGAAATTGTGTTTTCCCCTTGGCGTGATTGAACAGTTACACAACTTTGATTCCTAAAATTCTTCTGTAGTCAAGTTCTTACTCATGATTATCATTTATTTTCAGACCTACCGTAAATATATGTTCAGAAGAAGATGTAACCGGAGTTCCTTGGTGGCGTCGAAATAACAGAGACTGATTAGATTTAAGCTCATTTACACAAGTGTATGTAATTATAATTTTGTTTACATAAGCATATACAAATAATACCATAATTGTTATTTTTACAATATAATGTGATTTGATATACTATCCTTTTTTTTATTTATCTGCCAGCTGATTCCCACAGGGCTTGAGAAGTGTGTTACGTATTATCTATTATTTAAATAGAAAACTAGGGATCTATCTGATATTATACATCTGATCTACCAAGTTCGCAACCCTTATACTATTGTATGTTGGGATAGAAACCCCAACACAAAAACACCCATAGGTGTCAACAAACCCATAGTCTAGCTAGTGAGGATATAGGGAAATCCAATAAAAAATGACATTCAAGTATATAACTTTATTCTGTATTTTCTTTATTGATAAGTACACAGTTTAAAATATAATTTCGGAAAATTACTTGCAAATTAACATAGCCAGCCACGCAAGCAATGTCATAAATATTTCAGTATGTAAAAAACCATATTTATTATTTGTAATCGTAAATAAGCAACGCTTACGTTTCATATATTTAAAGAAAAAAAAAATACAATTACATTGATAGGTACAAACAAGCCGTTTGCACCATAAAAAAAAATACAAAAGTGTGTTTTAAATTATAGAATATAATATCAATAAAATTCTTATATAGAAACAATAAGCAACGAAATAAATTCATCAAATTTATAAAATATGTATCAAACATTCAGATATTGCAGTTATAAAACTTATATTCCAATTATACAGAATGATGTATATGATCAGAGACATTAACATGACGGAAAAAATTAAACCATTATATTTAGTTAATTAAAGAACATAGTTCTTAATACTAAGCACTTTTAATACTTACATCGATACTATAAACTTCACGAATTGTTTAATTAGCAGTGGTAAATAAGTGATGTAATAATATTGCATGTTCAAGAGAAAATTTACATATTTTTAAGAGAGCTCTAATAAATTAATATCTTATTTTGTAAGAATTAAACACATTAAATGCTATGCATCCGTCCGGTCCGACAATGCATTTTAGGACAATCTTATAAGTACCTACCTCCGGCAGTCATGGCCCACTCACTTAAACTAAGGACGGTCAAAAAATAAATGGACTAAACAATAATAATTATACTCTAAGTGTAATGATGACAATTATTCTAGTCTAGAGGCTTTGACTTGCAGATGTGGCAATTTATTATTTTTGCGTTGCTGAATTTGTAACAAGGTCATGTACAAAGTACAACATCTCCTCTGCTCGGACATCAATTAAAATGAAAGGGCCTTCCTACAAAAAATCGTCTGTTTAATTTTTTTGTAGTAAGGCCCAAAATGTTTAATTTAATGTAATGTTAGTTAATAAGGACTTTTTCTTAATTATAGCTCTCGAAATGCTGCCCGCGGATATTATAAATGTATTTTTACTACTTAATGTATTAATTAGACATAGCTTTATAAACCGGCACATTTTATTGTTTGCGTCTGCTTATTACTAAAGTGTCTTTTATGTATTTTGACCAATGTAATCACACAATTCATTCAGGTTCAAAAGTAATAATAAAATTCGTTTTTTTATCATAATTATAAGTTAAAGCCCTATATTCTACATGGTTATTAATTGCTTTTATAAAAATAATTGAACGTCCTACCCGTGCGGGTCAAGAATGGGATTAGAAATAACGGTGCATCTACTCACTTTTCACTCGCACAGTATTTGCATCTATACCAACATCAATGTTGCGAAACGTACATATTTAGTGAAATTTTGTGTGTCAGGTAAGGGTTATTTGGATTTTTAGACCCAAAACAATCAAAAATTATTAATACCGCACGGTTAGTATTTAAAAAAGCTGCCGTGTATTTGAAAAATATTGAGAATTTTTAAATCTACTCTGCTACTCTTACGATTCCAAACAGATTTTACTCTGAATTTATATTCAAATTCTCCATTTAAATATAAATTAGTTTTATTGGATAGTTAACTATAGTTGACATCAATTATGAGGCGTTATTTTTCAAATTGAAACTATCTTCCTTTTAATAAAAAAAATACTACCGCGAATTATAAGCTAACAACTCATATGTTAACTTAAATAAATGCTAAGGTTCTTTTTGAGCTCTAGATGAAATGTGAAAAAATACATTAGGTATTTTGTAATTTAATAATTTTCCTTAAGGGCAGATACGTTAGTCGTAACATATACATTTCCACTACAATATAAATTCTACAACTGAATTAAATAATACTAATTCTGAGATTTCTTAAATCCTGCACATGTTTTCAATTTTTAATACTTTGGACTTTAAAATTAGTATATTTGATTCCTTAGAATGTATCTTTCAAATACATTTGTCTCACCATTAAACTTACTTTGATAAATCTGGACAATAATTTGGCCTCTTGTCATTTACTAATTATTTTTTAAAATAAGGGCGTATTTCACCAAGCTTCATACAATATTGCAAAAAAAGTGTCAAACACTTAACAGGTAAGTACATAATAATGTCGCGGGGTTCGAAGATATATACGTGCAGCGTACGTTTAAATGTATATGATTATAATGTGAGATTATATACAATCTGAACACTTCAAAGAATACTTAGTAAACATATCTTAAATATTATAGTGATTTTATAAATAAAAACACACTTCACATACATACATTGTATGTAGGTAATAGTAAAAACATTAGTTTGCAATGTTCGCAAGTCTTATTCTCTGACAAAGGTCAGGGTTTAGGGTCGTCTTACAATACGTATTACAAGTAAATTGTCATGCTTATTAACTGTTGCTTCAAAAAGACAAGTTAACATTACAAAAATAATTTCTTTAGGATTAAATTCCGCTTAATAATTAAATTCTATCGCGATAATATGATAAGTCGAATCAAAATATAAAAATTATCGAAATGTGAATTACAGTGCACCATAAAAAAATCATAAACTTAGATACCACACAAACAAGCACACGTTATTTGCGAATAACAAAAATAATTTATTCGCTAAAGTGTTTTATTGTAAAGTACTTCTTTACTTTGTACCAAAATGCAACCTTAAGATAATATGGATTATGGACACGAAACAGAGCGGCGTTAAAGATACATTACTGTATTCGGATTACATTAAACATTGCGATGAAATATCATAAAAATAAATTCTATGTTACTTATGCTTAGCTAAGAATTTGTAACACATCTCTAACACCGTTCATTACACAATTAGGGGGACATTAGGACTAGCCTAAGCTCGTAATAATAATCTCGTATATAATAAAAAAATATTCGTATTTACGCGACTGATGGCCTGCCATCCAGCATCTTATCGCTCTCCTCTGCACTGCTCAGGCTGAAAAAAAAAAATGATATTATCATAAAACGAAGCGTTCAAGTTGAACAAATCATTTAGTCTCACACGAGTGAATTAGGTATGTTTCCAGTACAAATACTTCGGTGTGATCACAGTCTCGTTACGGCCTAGGAATCGTGAGGTAAACAAGCGAAGACAATGGCGCGAACTTTAACATCGATCCGCGACGCAACACCGCGGATACAATACACAGGCGACGCGACGTGCTGATATAATTTTAGTAAACATCTATATAAGTTCACATGCAAATTAGTATCAGAAGAAGTGACTCCGATACGATAAACTTAGGCGTTAGCTTCATAAACAGGCTAAACTATTTATTTCTGTCGTATTTATTCAGCGGTTTGGATTAAGACCAGTATGTGACGTACCGAGTTGATGACTCACGATTTTGAAATACATAATTGCAGTTTAGATCCTACGCAATACACAGTTATACTGACAAAAGAAATCCGGTGCTGTTATAACAATAAACTGGCACTCATTATTGTTGCATTAGCAACACGACCCTAACAAGCCAGCTAACTACCGTTAAGGGGTGACTCAATGTGATTCACCTTTAGGTTTGAACAGTTTCCACAGTTGCACAACTTATTGTTTTATAGAAAATCTATTGTTTAAACGTTCCTTATAGAGAGGTTGACATTTTACCCAAGTTTTATACAGATTGGCACTCATGTCTGTCTTAATAATAAAACTAAAAAAGATTTTTTCTGTTGAGGGTCACGCGAAATGAAGAGATTAGCACAGAGCGTAGCGAGACGTGGCGCCATCGGTTGCTAATGAATAACATGTTAAGATATGTTGCCAAAACATACAACGTACCACCACACTGAACATTCTCTTGGAAGATATATTGTATGGAACAAACGAAGTGCCAATTCAAAAGGAATCTGAAACACTTGAGTCAATACATCATCCTCAAAATCGGTGTCCCACCACACCAGTCACACTCGCGAACAACGCGCTGTTTAGTTCTACTCCAGGAGAGGATACATGCAAGACGGAATCATTAGATTTCAAATATTCCTCACCAGTCTTTGTTGTCCATTAGATTGCGCATCTCGTCATCAGGCGCGGGCGGTGCGTCGCGGACTGGCGCGTACTGCGCAGCCACCAGGGGATCCGTCGAAGGGTTGAGAGCCGTAAGTGCAGCTGCACCACTCGTCGGAGCTTCCTTGCCATTGCCCCATCTCGACGAATACGAAGATATGCCTAATACTGAAACAAATCCCCATAACATGTCAACTCCCTAAGCCCCTTCACTGAATATTGTGTGATCTCCGAAGAACTCACTTCGAGTAGGTACGAAGCTATTCAATTTAAATCGTGAAGCTACATAACCAGTCACCTTGAATTCGCTACGCCCATAATTGTCACATGGTGCGGAATGTATCTAATATTAGAAATACAAAGGGCTTTATGTTAAGAGCAAGAGTGGAGAACATATTATGTGTCCTGTGAAAACAGAGTAAAACCTATTTTATGCAACTTAAATATCAACGGAGGTTGGTTTTGCAATAGCCGTTTTTGGACTATGACATCAGAGGCAGGTAGCTAAGTTAAACGAGTTTAGAATACATTCGAATATATTCATTAACAGTTTTAAATACTTTGTGTAGTCATTGGACATCACACACATCTCATTTTCTATGCAAAGGTTACATCTAAAGGATAGACTGGTTGGTTCATATTAAAATATGTATAGTATAAGCTAGAGTTTTATTCCAGTCGGAATGGGTCAGTGTGTTTTGCGGTGTCATTTGTCGCTAATTTTGTGAAATCACACTACAGCACCAAGGAAATTTAGGAGTTAAACGAAATTGTTGGATTTTACTAGACAAGGACTCGCAATTTGGCATATCTTTAGGATAATATTAATCATCTGAAATAGATCAGGTGCAGGGTCTGATATAATTTTATATTAGCTAGAAAAATAAACACATCGTAGGTGTGTGGGCCATCATTCTTTATATGCACCTTATAATGACCTTATCTATTCTTACGTAAAGGTCAGCTGAGGCTTGGCCAGTTGCTGGAATATATGTATAGTCTATTCAAAGTTATTCTTCGAATACTGAGAATCAGATTAAGGTGAAATTTATTTTATCCTGGCCTAAATAGTCATCTAGCCGTTAAAACATTATCATAGGATCATCGTCATAGGAATATGTGTTAGGTTATGTCTTACTGTCCCTTCTATACTTATTTGGGGCTTATATGGCTATCAATATACTGCAGTAATTGATAACATAGAAACTGCAGAGTTATCTTTATACGTAATTTTTATTGCCTCTATGGCTGATAAGCAATTATTCCATATCGAAACAAAACTGATATAGTTGCGTAACGAGTAAGGCAAATTATCTCGACACAAAAGAAATTCTTTGAAATGCATTTGTAATGAGAGAGCTTAATGACTCATGATGAGTCCCCTCGTTATTTCATGTAGCGGAAATGTCGAACGAATAGTTACTAATAGAATGACCTAATTCTGGAAACCAGTTTTTGGAAAAATACAATTATCTCATAGACTCGCAAGCCGCATCCTTGGCGACGCGATGCTACTGGAATAATCGCATCAGATAATAAACAAATAGTTTAGGGAAAACACACAAAACATCCTTACGAAGCTCTCAAGTGCAATCCAGTTGCATTCTGGTTAGAAACCAGTCCAATAAGATTATAATGTTTAAGATTTAACTAAGCCTCAACTAGTAAACTAAAGGATATACTCACGGCCAGCCACCATTCCTAAGCATATTAAGACGCTGCCTGCGACCAGTTCGCCGACGCCATTTTCGAAGCTGTGAGGGTCCGGTTCAGAGGCGTTGGAGAATTTCACACCTCCCACAATAATCAGCACCAAACCTAAAAATAAATAAAAGGCTAAGTTACTACATCGTGAAAGAAAGATAGAAAGTCTTAATTTTGCTTGAGGGGATAAAATGAACATTGAGACGTGTGAATTAAGTACGCGTTGAGTGTACCATTGCCAGTTAAAATCTATACAAATATTATAATGCTCAAAAGTTGTTTGTTTGCTTGAACGCGCTAATTTCAGGACCTACTGGACCGATTTGAAAACATAATTCTTTTATAGACATTATCTACATATACCAAGGAAGGCTCCCACGGGATGTGGATGATACAGCTAGTAAAATATTGGCATGTGGTGTTGTGCATAATTATAGAATTAAACATGTAAAATAGTTTGCATAAGTCTTAACTAAAAGCTGCAGTTAAGAATGCGACAAAACCACAAACGAAACCGCAGTCACAGTACTCGTATTATATTAAGAATATTGTCATGTGACTTACAAACTTCCCTATTTATTATAGGTGGCATTTATTACTATACCACAAATATTTAGCCAAATAGAACTACGCTCTTAGCATCTTCAATGAGCAGAAAATCAATTAAGGATTGATTTTAGCTTGATTATTATTTACTAAATAAACATGAATACGCAAAGAAAAATAGTAGATGGTGTCTTTATAAAGGAACACAAAACGAAGAGGAAGAACCAGAGTAGATACGTAGATACGTTCGGTATGCACTGCTAAATTTTAGAAGAACACTTTCAACAATATAGTCCATTCCTGGACACATCTCTTTGCTATGTTAATACTTGCTTAGCACAACGAATTAGACATATTTGCTGACGGATTAGTACATTTGTGTAATGAATTTATATTAATTTTAGATAAGGCCTTACGGATTTTTTGATGTTATAAGTGTTTTGGATAGTTTTCTGTTAACTTATTTGTGACATACTCAATAAATAAATAAATGAGATTTTATTGTTATTTTAATACTCTATACTCCATTGGCAAATGCCAGTACACATCACAAAAAAAAGATTACGTTACGTTTTCGCGTGACCATGAATGTTGGTCATAAGTTCTTACTCGAAAGGTTCTTGCAATAAAAAAGTGATGACGTCTACCATTAACTCTGCAGTATAAGATTTAGTGGTGATTGTGCCCGTACTGCAATAAGCGTTAGATGTTCAATTGGCATTTGTTTGGCCAAGAATAGACCACACCGGATTTCCTTTCTTTGTACGATTTTACGTACACGTGGCGCTGCGCCTACGTCAATTCAAGATCTGCAACTTGTGCATATCTTACCTCGATATCAAAATGTTCTATTGTCATCAGATTGGTTAGGATTTGATTATTCCCATTAACTTCAGATGTGTCTACGAGTATTCTTATCGATTCTGAATCACGTTCTGAGTCACATTTCAAAGTATAGGAACCTGTGTGTGTGTGTGTGTACCTATATAACTTTTTTACTAACTTAAGATTAATCGGAATTGATGCAAATTATTTATCGACACACCTGCGTCACGCTCACATAACAAGTTTTATATAACGAGACTCAATCAAATCGTTAGGTCAATGTACTTGTGATATGAGTACTTAGTATACAATGAATCACTGTACATTGTACATACTATATGCTAATTGCACCTGGCAGAGATAAGGTCACCGTAGAGATATTAATTGATATGCATGCTTTATATTATGTATTCTGGGTCAGCGTGTAGGCGCTTTTATTTATCGTATTTTTTACAATCAAATCCCTTTATATAATAGCGGAAGAGAAATCACTGAGCATCCACAAATTCATACGGTATAATATTTTTGTTCACACAGTGTTCTCACGAATACAAGATCGCTCTGAGATACAACGTGACAACACATACATGTGAATAAGTATAGGAATCGATAGACGAAACCGACACAGATAGGAATATCAACGACCGCATCTCGTGGCTGCAACCGCACCTGGGACTTGCGCAAAACGAGAAACACGAGACCCACTATAATACCAGTCTTGGCAATAATGTACGCTGAACCACAAAATAAAGCAAGCCTGCTATGTCCTATGTGTAACACAACTTGGATATTATTATTGAGTTGTCACACAGAACTTTACTTTTAACTCTGTTTTCTACGCAATGTTAGCACCTCATTAGTGAATTATAGAGTCATTACAATCACGTCATCTTTTGCTGTAATTTTTGGGATTAAAAAACTAAACTGATGGAATTGATTAAAAACATTATGTACACCTATAAACCAAGTGGATTGGTTACGCCACGCTGCCGATAAAATGTTTTAAACATAAGGCCAGTGCTAGTAATTTAAGCATAATTCAGCTATGTTAAAATTATAATGATATTAAAACATCGCATAAGGAACCGATTCACCTTGACAAGTCGGTCCACCGGACGTGGACCATTTACTTGTATGAAGTTAATCATAGGCCTGACGACAGACTCGTTTCAATCTAGACTAGTTTTAGTCTAAAGATCTAAATGAAAATCCTTACAAATGTCGTGAATCTTGATTGCTTGATTACTTGAAACATGATTTAATTTGTTAAATCAAAGAAAGGAAATTAATTTCCTGTTCATTATTAAGAGCATGCTAATTTATTTGGTTGTGATCCGTAAGAACGAAATGACTGAATATTCTCAATCTTACGATGAGGCGCGAGGCGTGAGTCTTCAATAATTCGTTTTTCCCAATGACTCAACAGCGCTTTTTTGGGTTTTCTCAATTTCCACATTGAACGAAACTTCGAAAGCTCAGTGTAATTTCCCTGAAATAGTGGGCTGGTATCATGTTAACTTGTATAGTTTGCTGGATTTAAATGTTCCGACGCTAGGTCATGTTGTGAATTAGACTATAACATCAGATTAATCGGTGACAAGGCAAGGTTATAATTTATAAAACAATTTACAGTATCTGTGTTATTTAAAACTTGCTTAGGTAGATAATATTTTCTGCGCAACCGATGGTGTTTTTCCTCAGAACTGATAACATTCAAGGTATCGAGCGAGACTATTCTAGTGTCCATAACTGCTTAGGGTCTACCTTCTAGAGACACCATGAATTGATCAAAATAAAAATTGCAAAATGTGCGGCAGGTCATTTAGCCTACTATGCAATGCATTGGAAATGGACCAAATCAATTAAGTTTAATTTCCTTTATTAATACAGTTCCGGTAATTATGGCTATTAGCACCAATAATTAAACTGGTACATTGTCACCAGTTCATGGCAAAAATGTTCATGGAGAAAATACTGTCGGGGTATTTACTTATGAAAGCTTAGCCTCCTCTTAAAGTTTTCGTTTTGTTTATTTAAACTTTGGCATACTTAAAGGTCGACGGACGACATAAGCTTTTACTGCAAAACTTAACCTTTTAAGGTATGAAGCTTGTGTGGAGCTTTAGACGAACAAAATCGAGGGCGCTTTAAACAATAATACGAGAGAAAGTTATACAATAACAAAATAAATAATTTAGGGGTTTTGCAAAACAAATACGAATTTCTTGCAATAACAGGCCTGAAATATTTACTTTACTTACTAAATTTACTTTCCAATAAGTAAAATGATTGTATTAAAACCAAAATTAGAATTTATTTCTATAGAAACACGATCAAGTGCTAATCGGACTTGTGCATAATGGGTTCCGTACCGTAAACTAAAAAAAGAAAAAAAAATCATGTTGATTTTTTTTACGCCGTGTTTTATCGTGGCGGACTAAGCACTTGGTCGATTTATTTTTAATGTAGAATTGAATTAACAGAAAACTCACAAGCTCATAAAGTAAAAAGCGAGCCAGATAAAATATAATTATGTGGTATACATAACGAGTAGCAAATTATTCTAACGATATCAATAGTGCTGAATGTTTGTTTTGAATTATTCTGATTCAAGAAGGCCGTTTCTTATGGGCGTGGGCCGACATCCTACGGAAATACATACACAGGTGGATTATGGTGAACGGTCAAGCTACTAAACATTTCATATTAGGGAATCGAAGGTCCCAATGCTGCATACAAAGTACAAACACGCGAACTATAAAATAATAGTAACTTAGATACCATTCTAAAGTTAAATATATTTGAAGATGCAAAAAACTTGATCCATGACGTAACCATGCTCCTATTCCATTAGATACAAAAAAGTCGGACACAAATCGAATGGTTCAGAAAACCGGTTTCGATCGACGTTGTGCTGCGCCCGGAGTATTGCGAAAATGGGCCACTGCAGCGGAAGGAGTAGGTTAAAGTAGTGGGCAGCTTACACATTAGTGATTCATTAGAACTCGGCTTTCACCCGCTATGGAACTAGAACAATAAACACCCGCGCGGTAATCTATAGCTACTTAGAAACAATTTCATATTCCATTTGCATTGTGTACCTACCCACTGACACAATCCAGTTTTTATCGCCACAACGGTTTATGCTCAATCAATCCTCAAAAGAGTCCTACGCATATGGTTCCATAGGCGCTATTGTGATTTCTAACATAACATCACATGTATTGTAAGAAAGGAAGAAGGGGTATTTAAACTCAAACGTCTGTGAAGTTACTCCCGTAATTATGGTAATCGTATTACTAAGAAGCAGTCGAAATTTCTCCATGCAAATTGCAATAACCCACGATGATATCGAAGTGATTTGGGGATATTATAAAACTGAATTTTGACGAATTCATATCCAACATCAATCTGGCAACTACTAGTTAAAAATGATACTCTTGAAACGAGGCTGTTAAAAAGTTTTATTGTTAGATCTTCCAAGTCAATGTTGGTGTATTACGACAGCCGGAGCTGGCATTCGCCCACGGGCAAGGAAAGTCATTACTTTTCTCCGTTCCACGTTTAAAGTTCGAGTGCTGTGTAGTCAGTTGATGGCCGAATCTCTCTCGATTCGTCACTACTGACTTATAAAGCCTTTTTGTGATACAACTTTTTACGCAATTTCTTCATACGATCCACAGTATTGTTAAAATTATAGAAAGGAGTTTTGGTGAAATTAGTTTGATTCAAAATATTCAACATTGTGGTTTGTACAAATTATTTACTAAAATCTAAAAGCTACTGACGCGCAAAAAAATACCTATAAGAAACTTGTCACACAATCGGTATTCAAATATAAAGTTATTTGATATTTTGCAGATGAGACGTGATTGTTATCATTCGCGATAATATACCTCGAGGTAAACTATTATGTATTTTTTTTTCAGAATGTGGTAGGTACATTCTCTAGACCATGTACGTATGTGGCGTGTTCAAGGACTACAGTGGAAGTGAATAAAGCACCTATTACGGAAACGTCAGGGCAGGCGAGCGTCAGTGGAGTTTGTCGACCTTCGCTTGCAATGCCTGTTCCATTAAACAACATAGACATCGAAATCTACTAGATGTGGACTTTTGAAGGAAGTTTTTATTACTTTTAGTTACCTAAAATTCTATTTAATGATAAATATTGCTGTAAATGGTGGGTGTTTGGAACGTATAAGTTGTATTCCGTGGTTTGTGTTTTAAATGACAATAAAAATACACAATAATTTATAATAATTATAACTGAAGTGATCTTTTTATGCTTTCTAAAAGCCCGACTCACAAATAGCCTTGTGATTGCGTCACAATCATAAAAGCTTCATCACACTCACCAATCATAGCAAATACCCACGACATGTAATGTAATTGCTCTAACAGAGTAGTCCAAATAAATAATTCAAAATGCTGTCTACATTTTCGCTTTCTATGGTTTGTCGTGATCAGATCACGGCGCACGCAGCCACCGGATGAGTCACCGTCACCGGCGAACGGCCGCAGGCGCCGCGCACACCGGACACTCGATACCTTTTACGACTACCACAGCTCATTGTGTATGTGTACGCTACGCAATCGACGCAGCTTATCGATGCTACTCGTGCACCCGTAGAGTGCGCGGTGCGCCACCAGATTTAAAAAAAATACACCTCCCTCACACGAAGTTCAATAATAGTATTATTAACTGCCAACAGCTCCGACTGAATTGCATGTAGATTGATTGTAAATGCATCACATGAGAAAATTATTTTTTAAGAGAAGAAAGCGCAATTAGGTTCTATTTAAAACTAATTTGTTTACTAGTTATCTTTTGAAAAATGAAGAAAATCCAAGGCACAAATTATTATGAATACGTGGAAAAAATTAGTCGGAGGGGCAACTACCAGTTACCAGCTGGCTACAGCTGACATTCTATGTAGAAACGAGTTTTGGCAAAATTAAGTCTTAATAATTGAATGACGATGATGTATGTTTCATACACATGTTGGAACTAGGGCTGCCACCTTCTTTTTGATAAAATATAGTAAAAGCTGCAAATATATAGTGTTTCCAGGCATTAAGTATGTAATATTTTATAAGTAAATGCTTGTTATCGCTGTTCGCTCTGACCATTAGCCATCGGCGGGTAAGTCACAATCACAAGTAATACCAAATAGAATAAAAATATAGTATTTTCGTACTATATAACTTTCCTATAATATTAAATACGATTGACTGAAACATAGTAAGATGCTAGATTATAGTACGTAAAACAGGGTTGATCATACAACCACACATTACGGTAATTGCGTCGTACCATAACAGATAAATTTAATCGCTACCTAAAGGTTCATCCAAAGAATACTAATCATCAAACCGTATAGTTCTGCACCTATATCTGCGTATCAGATCCTCCTATGGATTCATTGCGCCTTTTGTGAAGTATAGTATACTGTTATAATAATACGGAAATTGTCCGTCACTCATAATGGCGCGGAGGAAATAAAATCTGTGGTAGTAATAGTGGTCATTGTAGTACATAATGCTTTGCAACGTGAGTACAATATAGGTACTCAAAAGTACCAAGCAATAGTTACGGCTCTCGAATAAATAAGTAAGGAGCCACGGAAATGGAATTGATTATGACCGGTAATAATTTATCACAAGAGAGAATGAGAAGGGCATTATTAATTTAAGTGAATTGTTCCGCCGACTTCTGGTCGAAATAACAGTAATACAGTATTGTCGATTGGTCGTAATTATTTACCGCGAACATTTGTTATAAGTGGCTGTTTAACGCTCCCGCACCTCGAGGGAATTGCTTCGCACATAAAAATACGTAGATAAATTGGCTATTGAGAGAATTGTTCTAATCAAACATTTAGTTCCTGCATCTAGGCTTTTCAACTAAACAAATACTTCAACTTTATAATACAAAATGTTTATTTATCCTATAAAGTTTATTTTTATTGAACTTAGTGGTCTGCCTGCTCCTGTGAGCTTTAAATATTTAAATTGAATTAACAAAGACTGGAAGTAATTAATGAGACATGTATCAAATATTTCATGTTAGTATTGATTTATATTTATTTAATTACTGATGTCAAGTATTTTTATGTCTATCAAATACTTTAGAAATACAACAATGTAGATAGTTCTTCTGGTATAGAACTCTTATACAATATTATTGTATGATTAATTATACAAGACATCTGTTAGTTTACTTTTTAAACATAATGAATAATACTAGCCTACTTCTATCTGTAGTTATTAACACTTTGTGACTATGTATGAGAGAATCAACACTCCATTGAAATTATTACTGAATTATTATTATTATAGAACTAATAATAAGTGCACTTTCCTTTTCTAAGTAAGTGCAGATGTTTCTCCCGCTTTCATACCTAGAAGCTATAATATCATTGTGATTCACAATACTTTTATCTAACTGATTGATACTTTGTTGGAGTGAAATATTACATTTTCATTTTTATTAAGCATTTAATTCTTTATCAAATATCAATACATAAATATTGATTACCTAATTTTTTCAAAGAAAATTGCAAATAAAATGTATACTTTAATATTAGTCCACATTATATACATTTAGCCAAACCAGTAAAATTTTGTTAATACACTGCCTAGAAAGGGGAGCTTATGACTAAGGAGCAGATGCATGGGTCAATCGATCACAAGGAATGCTTTGTACGGTCCATCAATGTGCGATCATCTTATGGTAAGTTTCTCCGTGTTTCAGAAATTATGTTAAATAGGTGCATTTGAATGTCTTATTGTTGTGCAGTTATTTTGGGTTAGTTTTAGTTGATGCCAAGTGAACACACTATTTTAGTAAGGGGTATTGTGTTGCCTAGTTTATATTATAGACAGTAGTTTTATTCAAACAATAATAAAAATGAAAATAATGGATCTATTAAAGATATAAAACGACATTGTGCTTCTTAATCTTATCTGACATAAAATATGAATTGTTTATAACTGGAAACTTATAGGAATTGTCCAAAATTATTAACCTAATGAGAATTTCTATGAATAGGAATTTGGAATGTTTTTAATACTATCGGACTTTAACTCGAACTTTCACGAAATTAAAAGCCCAAGTCTAGCAGCTGAATTTCATTCAAGGGCGTCAGATAGACCCTTAGGGACTTATTCGTGCTACTGTTTTCTAAACTTAACGCGTATTGTTCATTGATAAATAGCATGTATGAACTTTACTTAATGAAACAAATACAGTCATGAATTTTCTGAAATGCCTACGCTTATTTTACGACAAGCTTGTGTTCAACAAATTACTTAATTATCTACAGTAGTAGAGGTTTTGTACATACCGATAATAAATAGCGTGCTGCCAGCTAAACACAATCCAACTCGCATGCATACGGCTCGGTTCCAGCTAGAAGCCATACGCCGAGAGAAGTAGCTGATGGGACAGTTCCATCGCTGATCCGAGGGTTGCTGTTCATAGGTCACTGTGGTAGGCTGATAAACTGCACTCGTAGGCATTTTAAAAGCAATATTATCACCACGCAAACAAAGACTTCGTTATTAAAATAACTATAGAAGCACTTCACAGTAGTACGCGCAGCAGATAAAGCAAGTAAACACAACAGACTACACTCACAGATTAATATAAGTAGCAAGCTAACTATACTCTACTGAGTAGCGTAGCGTGACGCGTGCAGGAGCAACGATTTATTTATCTTTTATCTGGATTAGTGTTGTGCTTTTGCCTCCAAATTCACGTTTGTTGCCACAGTGGGAAGTGTAAACTCGATAATATTCAGTAAATTTAATTCGAAAATAAAATTAATAACTTTATTAAATTAAAAAAAAGACAGTATTTTTCGCCGTAAAACTAAAAAGCTAAGCGAATACAATAAACTAGATTCATTGAACTTATATTCTCGTTTTACTTAGTGATCCAACGATTTATTTCATTCATTCGTTCACAGATAATAAAAGAAGTCGTACAGATTCATGAAGGATTGCAAATTGCCGGTAGAGAAACGCAATAAAATTTTTGATAAGGCTTTACGAAATATTCAGGGCCGGTTTCACAGGTTACGGATAGCCACTATCCACCAGATAAATAAAAAAATGGAGCAGAATTTGTATGAAATTATCTGCCAGATAAACTATCTGTAACTTATCGTGTTATGAGTGTGTGATAAAAACTATTACTTTCAGTTGAAATAGGAATACTATTTTAAATATGAAATGAAAATCAAATTATTTTGCAAAAATAATGTAATAGTTATAATTTTAAATATTCATTACCACTAATAAATAGTTATATATCACTAGACAGTCGCTGATTTATAATTAGAGTCATTTTAACAGGTAAAGGCACTGATCCTCTTATAAACACTATAATAATTATATCTAGGCCTAATAAGCTACAGTCACGTCAGAGGCTCAACGCATTTTTTATTCGATATAGAACTTAACGTTTTCGAGATTAAAATCACTTTGCTTCGATAGACGACTATCAAATAATTTTCACGGTTTATCTGTAAGGGCGCATTAACAAAATGACACTTTTTCCAAATCCACACAAAAAGTTACTATATCGAATCAAAATATAACACAAACATATTGACACATAGCTGAAGCATTGTCTCATTCTACACCCAAGTAATGATTATAGTGGAGATTAACTATCAAATAGATAAGTGACACAATTCAACCATGTGTTAGTATGTATTGAGCCTAATAAATTCATATAATTGTATACCCTATAATGTTTTAATACCCTATTATGGAATTGAGTTATCTATTTTCAGCAAAAGACGTCAATAGAATAGACGTGACTCCCACATGGAATATCATCTTTGATCGAAATAATAAAGAATTGTAAAAATAATCCAATACATAAATAATAATAGATAGCTTGATTACCACGAAGTTTTTCGAGTTTTATGCTTAAAATACAAGATTATTATCATACACATTTCATACAAATTGGAAGTTATATGCTCGATGTAGAATACAACGCAATATTCAGTCATAAACAATAAAATCAATCACGTTTTGACATCGAAATACAATACTTATGTTTATAATAACATAATAAGGCACCAAAGCACGAGCAATTTCGAAAATCAAAGGAATTACGATGTTAAAGTACACGTGCATGCATAACCTCAGCATACTTTTCCATTTGTACTGATTTATTAAAATTATATACAAATATATTCTACAAAAATATTTAAAGTACCTAATTCATTAACATCTATTTTGTACATGCAAAATAGAACTTACGATATTATGCCGTTATATTTATAGTTCGACTTAGACACGAAAACTAATGTTGTAACATTGCTATTGCTTTATTTAAATTATTTAAAATTGAAAATATACGGAAGCCCAATAAATGTTTGCTTCACTGGAAATATTGGTGTAAATAAATAGATCATACAATCTGACGGAGTTAATACTAAATTAAGAAAAGTAAATAAACAACATAAATTTGAGCGTTATTATAGCTAGCCATAAAGCGATTAAATGTGCATAAATTCCTCGTACGTGCAACCAACACCTTACTGAAGATCCACTTAACCCTGTGTTTCATTAATAGCTTAGTATTTTTTTATTTTAGCAGCAGAAGACAAAGAATAAGGCCTAACTAAAAATATGTTAGTAATTTAAAATAATAAATGAGTCGCGCCCATGGCCTGGTTTTGCATTTATTAATCAGCAATAAAGATTTCCCGTGAATTGTGTCTTCAGTGGAGCTCGCAATGGCAGTTTTTGTCATGACATCTCATCTAGAAATTCCTCAGTCTCATTATAACTGTCTTTATGTATACTCAAAACAAACCGGACTAGTTTCTTTAGTACCCAACCTAATCTCCAACATATTTACACGTACAATCCCCGAAATACATAAATTCTGATAGACGTAAGATTTTATAAATGAACACATTTTGAATTAAATTCTTAAATATCCTTGGTTATCCGATAGTAAGCATACCACGAATTGTAATATCGGTATCATTCGACAGCAAAGCCAGCCGTTTCGAGCACTGCCTGTTTGAGTTTATCGTGAAGTTTCTCCTTGTTCGGGTAAGGAGGTAAATCGAGACGATTGAAGCAAGTGTGTGCTTTAGGAAGCGAGTCGGGAGATGCGTCGGCTACGAGGTGTAGTGTGAATAATCGCGGGGCCGCCGCGCCAGTAGATCCTTGTAACGCTCTGAATCCGGCGAGCGGTACTCGTCGGGAGCCGGTGACGAATTGTAGCAACCTAGCTCTCATTTCGGCATCGAATTCTTCGACGATTTCCCAGAACCATGCCACGATGGGTGCGTCTGGGGTGACGTGTTTGAGTCGGGTGTGGCGGCGCCAGTCGGCGGGGTCGAGGTCGGCGCGGCCGGCCAGCAGCGGCGGCAGGTCGCGCGGGGACAGCGGCCGCAGGAGCTGTGGGGGGATGACGTCGGCGAGGCCGCGCTGTAATGCTAGCCACTGGCGCTCGGCGCCGCGCGTGAAGCGGTGGGCCACGTAGAGGCGCACGTATTCGCGTTTGTTGGCGTCAGTCACGGCTTCGTTAGCGCCGCCCGGACGTAATTCTACGCTACGAACTGCCCCGAATGAAGAGCATTCGACTGAGAATGTTGTGTCTATTACGCCAGCGATACTGTTTTCCCTGAAATTACAAACAAATAATTACGATATTTACAAATGACGTACTAGTCTCCTCACAATTCCACCTATTGCTTCGTATCATTGGAACAATAATAGTACTCTACAATATCGAATCCATATACCTACCTACTTATCTCGATACCAAAATTCACCGTAATTGAATCAACCGTTTTACCGTGAAAGCATAACAACGCCTTGCATTCATAATACCAGTTGTACAAAGTTACAATTTCAGTATACTCACAACATCCACGACAGTGAACGATGCAACTCCGGATCTACGTCACGAATATCGCGCAATGTGATGGGCCGGCCGAGCAATTGCTTGTAGAATGGCGCTGTGAACGCCGCGTCCAGTTGGTGCCCGTGAAACAGTGCGACGCCGAGAATTCGTCCAGCAAAGTGGAAGTATGATAGATGTTCTGGGTTCACCTATAGCAAAAAAAAAAAAGGAAAATGTTTGAGACTTGACTTTATAATAAAAGAAATCCAAGGAAGGTTGTTTTTTGCGCGTATCTTAGGTTGTGTTAGTTGAAATAGTCACCAAATTATGATTTCTTAACTTGTTTCTATTCTTTCCGTAAGTTATTGAGCTCAAATCCTAATACTATTATAAAGGCGAAAGTTTGTAAGTATGGATGTATGGATGTTTGTTACTCTTTCACGTAAAAACTACTGAATGGATTTGAATGAAACTTTACCACAATATAGCTTATACATCAGAATAACATATAGGCTACTTTTTATCCGGGTATGGAAAGTACTTCCCTCAGAAAGCCGGTTAAACCGCTGGCGGAAGCTAGTATATGAATATGTACGTATAATTTGTTTATTGAGTGCAATGAGGCTCAAAATGTATTGTATGTACATAATGCACAAAAGCTGATGACCATAATTTAATGTCTTTCTTTTAAATATTTACCCCAGAATCAGCATTGATCTGCAGAGCATATCTATCGTCTCCCGCGTTCGCATATTGAAACAATCCATAATGCGGGTTGAACAGTTCTCTGCCCAACAAATGCAGCCACTCTCGCGCCACGCCGCCGTAGTCCAATCCCTCTTCGCCGCGGAACTTCACCAGCAAACGTTTTCGCAGCTCCTTGCCTCGTAACTTCATTACGAGTCGGTACGATTCCTCTAGTATTTCGTTACGTGACACCTGTAAGTTTTACAAACGAAACGAAATTAAGCACTTGAACCCAAATTATATGGTGGCACGGAAAATCGCGCGAATCGATGCACTGAAAACATATGCAGACGGCGATGGTGTGCTAAGGACAGCCATTAAGTTTTTCGAGAAATTTTCTGTTTGAAATAAATAGGAAATGTTTTTGAATTGTGAGTTTGTGACACTGTAGAGAGTAATCTCTGGATGTAGTGATTTTAATTGTTTTTACCAGTAGAAGTATCAAAGACATTTTTTTTTACGCAGGAAAACGGCGGCAATCTGTCTACTTTTAGATGATTCATGCATGAATATATATACCTCTATCCTACAATGTCCAGTCTGCGGTTGCAAGGCTTGCAGCTCAGCTCTCAGCACCCTCGCTTTAGCAGCTAAATCTCGTTTGTATTTCGGCAATGCGTCGGGGTCCAAAGGTTCTGTGGCCGATTGTGCTGGAGTAGCTGAAGTCGGAGTTGGGGGCGCCACGGTCGCGGGGTCAGGTTGTGGCTGAAAATTGTATTGTAGATTTTTAAACAGTCATACAGAACCAACGACTGATATAGTGAGTAGTTTAGCCGTTAGGAGACCACAGAAAAAATAACGAAGTATGGAATAAGGAACACCTGATCAAGTAAGAAGAAAAATCTTATTTCAAGTAAAGAAAATAACTCACAAGTCTAGCCGACAGCGCCAATCTGGGGTCAGTGAACTGCGTGGTCCTATTATTGTGGTCGACAAAGTACGGCCGGCCGGAGGGTGCGTGCCGCATCTCCCAACCGGGCGGCAGCGGGCCGGCCGCCGCGGCGCAGTGGCGCAGATGCTGCGGCACGCGCGGGTCGTGCCAGGTTGACGCACCCGTGCCCGAGTTGTAGAAGTATACCTGTCCTTGGGCTGTTGTTCTCATCTCTGGAATGGTCAAACGAATAATTTTTTATCCATGTCGTACACAAGGAGGTTAACAACAAGCCATCTTTTTTCTGTTCATCTTTTGGTTGTAGAAATTTGGCATTAATTGCATCAATATAATCTGCCATTTTATGTCACTGCTGACCCAATATCCCATTCTAAAAAGGAGAAAGCATGAACTCGATCTTGTTTGACATAAAAATAAAAGCTTGTAAAAAATATTTGTCTGAATTGAGAACCACGCTCATGGCCTCGTACTTGGCAGTTACATTGGCGACAACTAGACCGATGTGACTGTAACAATGTATCGTTACACATTGTTAGGTAGTCACCGACCGCGTATGAATTGAATACAAATAAGCGTTATAATGAATACGTTATTACACATTACGTCCTTGATAACTCCATTTCGAGGATCTAGTGTCCTCAGTATCTAGTGCAACTGTGTAGCAATTGTTATTGAAATATTGTTTAAATTCTTAAAAAACCATTAGATTATATCAGGATGATGAGTCATTTGCCATAAACATTGTACAGGCTAAATAATAAATATCAGGGCCTCTAGACGCCAGCAGATGGCCAATAGAATATAAATATATGGAACCATAATAATAATTGTGGACTTTGCATGATTATGAAAAAAAAACACAGCCGAATTGAGAACCTCCTCCTTTTTTGGAAGTTGGTAATGTAAAATCAGCTTGGAACTACATATATGTATGACGCGAGCATTGTTATTGTGCCTATGTCATATTGTAAGTCTCCGACAATAAACAACCTTGTTTTGGATATGAACACTCATAATGACAGTGTAAATCATAATATGTTTGGGTAATAATAGATTTCTGTGTTACAACTCATCGAAGATAAAAAAAAAGAAAACCGCCTTTACTCACACCAACTAAGGCAAGTAAGATAACTGGTGACTGAAAATACTATAATAATATGACCCCATTACAAAGAAATATTTTATTACACAGACCTATGTATGCTAAGTGTGACTCACGAGAATGATGACAGGGGAAAATCATTACTATTATATTCAAGCTGTCGAGGGAGTGGTCTAGTGTTATATGAAGAAGCTTACCGTAACCAGGTGGTAAATCAGTAGCAGCTATAGGCGTTGAGGGCGTGGTAGGCGTTGTCGGGTTACAGGCAGCTGAACTGGCGGGTGGAGACGCCGCTGTAGGGATGCGTGATCGTACTGCTGTCTGGGGCTGCGGTTCTGGCCTGAAACAATGTATTTCAATGACATTGTGGGACTAAATGACTATGTTCACCTTCTAGAAAATAGAACAAAGATCCTTAGTAATCTTAGGTGTGAATATGAGTTTATTATACTTTCACAGTAAACATACTGAAATGCTTTGGATGAAATTTGAACCCTGGGAATCTTCCCATCTCATGTTTATTATAAGCATGTGTGAACTATATGCTTGACAGCTGTCTGAATTTATTTTATTTGGGTTCTTGAAGAAGCTCCATATCGCGGGCCAATCTGCCGAAACAATTAGTACAAGAAACAATATTAAAAAAGCTTTTACATACTTCAAATATTAATTTTCCTCATTAACGGCTTATGCTTCATTATGTTCATAACATATCTTTGTTCTTTACCACAATATTCAATCAAAAAGCAATAGAGGAATACAAACCTTAGAGATATGGAAGTAGCATGATTGACATCTGTATCGGAAGCCGGTGACACTGGTGATGATGGGGAAGCCGGTGACGCAGGCGTGGAAGGGGTCGCAGCCGGGGTCGGGGAGGAGGGAGGGGAAGAAGCCGCCGGAGACACCGGCGCGGAACCCTCGCACGTCGGCCGTTCCCATTGAGTGCGCCGGGACGCGTGGTTCACGTAGTACGGTCTATAATGTTCGATGAAATAACAAATGAGTCATTCATTTGAAGTTATTTGACTAACTATTGAATAACTTGAGCTCAGCATTTTATATAACTTATATAGAAAGTCCTTTACCTACTTTAGTATTTTAATTTCTACATTTTGAAAAAAGATAGGTGTCTGTTACTTTTTTAAAGTCAAACAGTTGAACCTGTTGATATGAAAATTAAGAATAGACGTAGAAATTGTTTCAGGGTATGTTGCGAACAATCAATAGTTCCATGGAAGACCTGTAAAATTGTAGAAAAAAAAAGTAATAACCTGCCGCTAGACGTAAATCGCTCCTCCCAGTGCTGTGGCAGTGGGTTCCTCGATCCATTTTGTTGCGGCTGCGGGTCACGTGGGTCCCTAGGGGTGCGAACATCGCCGGCCGGGCCCACTACGGCTAGTGGGGACCCTTCACCGGCCGCCGTCGCCGGTTCACCTCTCGCCGCGTCTCGGGACACTAGTGACACTATCACTTGGCCCCGAACGCCGCAAGTCTCGCCCGAACCCTCTTCGCATAACTCCAGACATTGGTCTGTGTAAGGTCAACCATTTAAGTAGAGACAAAGTCACTTTAAGATGCTATAATATTCTCATGGTCAATACTAAGTACAATAATAATGCTTCTTTTGAACAAGATCATATGAGGTCATTGAGAACACAAAGGTTATGCATTCTGTAATTTGATTTTCAGTACAATCACATTCCATAATGCAGGAAACGGAAATTACTTCAAATAATACAAGTAGTGGACAAAACTAATTTAGTTTGCAATAAAAAGGTTTCACTGCCTATTAAACAGGTCGAGCTTTATTGTTTTTCATGGCTTGATCAAACAAAGACTGATTTTGGTAACACACAACAAAATATAACACATTTAATGAAGAATACTTTAAGCTACTTTGGGTACCAGGTGTGTGAAAACGTTCCAACAGGACAGGGCTGAAACTGCTAGCGGAAGTTATTATAAAATAAGGATAACTTAAGGACACACTCCTGACATATTAGTATGAATATTCAAACAAATGAAGATTATTTCTTACTAGCTGTTGCCCGCGACGTCGTCTGCGTGGTCATTAGGATTAAAAATTCACCCGTCTCCCCCCCGTAGTTATAGCATCATAATATGTAGCCTATATGTTGATCCGACCTCTTAGTTATATTCATGCCAAATTTGAAGCAAATCCATGTAGAACTTTTTGAGATTATCCCGGACATACATACAGACAAAAATTCTAAAAACTATATTTTTGGCTTCAATATCGATTGTAGATCATGCCCCTATGTTCTTTTAAAAAATATTATGTACAGTACAGTACAGTTACACAATGTACAGTTTTGACTTTTTTACGACTTTATTATATGTATAGATTTTACTTACATCCTGTGTCCTTTAACTTGTGTACAGTAGATGGTTGTATTCTTACGCATCCCAGAAATCCTGAGCCCTGTCTTTTGTGGACTTTGCGTTGATTCCATACACTGTGAGCAATACCATATATTAGTTATTCATTGTATTTTTTCACATAAACTTCATTATCCTGAACTCAAAATTAATGAATTTCCTATAGAGTGCAGTCTAAAGGTTTTTATTTAATTTCTAAATAAATCTGAATGAATCAATCAAAATATTAATTATTTCAAGTAGGCATTTTCTAGCAAAGTGAGTAAATCACTATGGAATCACTTTAATTAAATTTTAGTAAATCAATTTAAATTAAATGTCATGTGGAAGACAAAGAAGGAAACCGTGTGAAGTAAAATATGTATATTGAGTTTATTATTTTTGTATCTCATGCAAATCTATTTATCTTTTGGCCTAAGACAATATAAAAATGAAATCATTAGAGATTAAGATATCTTGTGATTAATTATTGTTACTTTTAATTATAAAGCACAATGTTTTTATTGCAAACAGTATACTTCCTTATTCAGTTTAATGATGCTACAGCAGTGAAAGTACTAGTTTAGTATGAAAATAATTATTATGCTTGTCATCAGTTCCTGCTTTAATACAAATTGATAATCACATTGCAGTCTTGTGATACTTTCTCTTCAGCGTTTCAGTACACGATGATAAGAATCATGTGAGATAAGCAATAAAACTATACATATAGGTCAACTCACTGCACAGATACCTATTATTTGAACAGATACATACATACAACTAAGAATAACATGTAACATTATTAGTCACAAGACTGAAGACTGCACTGTTATATTTGTGTTAAATTAAAACTGCCTACTTCATGTAATAATGTAACTTTGTTATGACATATAAATAATACCACAGGCCAGTATCATGCTTAATAAAGGAATGTGTGTCATTCAATTGTGAACAAGATACTAAATACTAAAACATTTCGTTTCTAATTAAGAACAACATGAAGCTCTTAATTGCTTGAGGACTCATCAACACATTCATAATCATGTTAAATACTAACTATAGCTTACCTAATTGTAATGCCGTCTCCTTTGGTTAGGTATAGATCGTAGTGTGTATTCCATTTCGGATCGAGGGTTGCTTTCACAGTATTTGTAGAATATACCTGTCCACTGCCATCTACAGAGATTTTTGCAAAGGGGTCTGGCAAACCTAGAAAAATTAAGTAATGTTCAATAATGTATTAAGGCTTCGTTTTTATGAGCGTGTATGTAGTTAGATCCAACTGAATTTTCGATGCAATTCTTTCATACATATTATTTTCATATTAATTCATCGCAGGTCGTGTGGTGCTCACCTTGAAAACATACTCTATTGAATTTTAATTATTCGACATCATTATAAAGTTAAGCGGTACTTACGAAAAAGATCTCTCCTGACCAAATTCCTCGCACATAGAACTAAAATCAAAATAATAGTGAGTTAATTACAAAGAATGCATTACATACTCGTAGCAAAATATTCACACCAAATAGCGGAAATGGTTGGATAACAAGACACTAACTAGTCAAGCGTATTTTTTGGGCTCCGTATTTGCGGTTTGAAACGGGAGTGGACATCTTTTATTACTATGTAATAAACATCTGGACAAAATAAATTTCAAAATGATTTCATACGATTTTCACATAAACTTTCGACCACCATTTTTATTTCGTTGAATTGAATGAATGAATGTAAATTAAAAAAATCATAACTTTTTCGCTGAAATAACTAAGTTTGATACAATGTCTTTTTAGCCTGGTAGCAAATGAACGAATGTTTTATATTTATGTGGAGGGTAGAGGTAAAGAGAGAGTTAAGAAACTAATTTATTCAACTGGGGACTGTAAAAATATAGTTTGACCCTATTTGACCCTTTACCAAAAACTATATTTTACACGGGGATGGTCTTCATAGTTCATCATAGTCTTCATGTTATTTCCGCTAGTAGTATCCGCTAGCGGTTCTCTTAATTGAACTTCTACTAAAATTCGCCTCAAATATTCGATATTAAATCATTACTGGAGAAATTGAAGAAGGTTAACTAATAAAACATATTATAAGTGCAGATCATCGATATAGGAAAGACTAGATGGAGTGTTCAGTACAAAACGGAACGTTCATATTGACAGCATGTTTGATGCGCGTGTGAGTGCCGAAAGTGTATGATTATCGCGTCTGCATTTGTGTGCGTGTCATTCTAATATACCAGCGCAAAGTGATTACCCCCAAAATGTGGGAAAATTAAAATTTGTGCAGTTTTATTCACATTGACATAGGTGATAAAATTATCTTATAAATATAAATATAAATATAAATATAAATATAAATATAAATATAAATATAAATATAAATATAAATATAAATATAAATATAAATATAAATATAAATATAAATATAAATATAAATATAAATATAAATATAAATATAAATATAAATATAAATATAAATATAAATATAAATATAAATATAAATATAAATATAAATATAAATATAAATATAAATATAAATATAAATATAAATATAAATATAAATATAAATATAAATATAAATATAAATATAAATATAAATATAAATATAAATATAAATATAAATATAAATATAAATATAAATATAAATATAAATATAAATATAAATATAAATATAAATATAAATATAAATATAAATATAAATATAAATATAAATATAAATATAAATATAAATATAAATATAAATATAAATATAAATATAAATATAAATATAAATATAAATATAAATATAAATATAAATATAAATATAAATATAAATATAAATATAAATATAAATATAAATATAAATATAAATATAAATATAAATATAAATATAAATATAAATATAAATATAAATATAAATATAAATATAAATATAAATATAAATATAAATATAAATATAAATATAAATATAAATATAAATATAAATATAAATATAAATATAAATATAAATATAAATATAAATATAAATATAAATATAAATATAAATATAAATATAAATATAAATATAAATATAAATATAAATATAAATATAAATATAAATATAAATATAAATATAATGACTGGATGTCACAGGATCAGTCGGAAATCTATTGAAGAAATAAACTTATGTATTATCAATAACTATCTTACTAAATTACAATAAAATTATAATGTTGATTTCGTAATACCATTTTACAATATTAATCGCAGCATCAAAAAAGAAGGTAAAAATATTTCATACCTTGGCAATACTCAAACAATATGGAGTCGTTTTGTTGTTATTTTGCCGTCGTAATATTTTCAAAGAAATGCATAGATATCTATACAAATTTATCATAAAATTGCAAACTTACTTATGAAAAGTGATGTTTGTATGCTTATTTTTTCTTGGAGTGTAGTTTTTATATCATTTCGCTGCACAAACGGTCATTTTTGCAATTTTTTATGAAATATTTACGACGTAAACACGCGACAAACGTCTGTCGCGTAATGGCGGCCTGTGGGTGGGGATAAGCCAAATTGGTGTCTCTGATCATAATGCATTTTGACAGCGCGTACTAGGCATCTAGACATTTCTTATATCGATGGTGCAGATACAACTGAATCATGTCAATTTATTAGTTTGGAACTTCTTTGAAAGATGATTTTTACTTTGCATCTTACAATAAACGTATACAATTAAAACCAAGAAAGATATTATAATAAGTATATCGTTAATTTTATTGGGAGGAACGGATCGCAGCCAAGTTGGTTTGTTGTTTTTCAAGACTTTACATTTCTCGATATTTGTGGTACTGCAATTCATCCGGTAGGTAGGTACATAGAAGTGTAGGTAAATAAGAGAAGACACAGTAGGCACTTATAGCAATAAGTTGAAGTTTTAATTATGAAAACTATTTAAGAGAATACGTACAGATTTTGAGATCTCACAGCATTCATCCGAGAAATTTTCAGGGACGCGTTTACCTATAGTCGTATTTTTATTTAAACGATACAAAATGACGTTTACTGTGTTGTCAGTTTTTGATGAAATAAAAATAGTGTTGCGAAAAAGTGAATGAATGGAAAAGTTCCTGAATTAATAAAATTACTTAGATTGATTAGTGAATAATTAGTGTGCCAACCTACTGATATCGGTAAGGGGTTCGAATTTTAGTGGTGCTAAGTACATACCAATGAGTTTTAGACGACTATATGTTTCTATAGTATTCTGAATACTACCTATGTTGAATAGATTGTTTTCACAAAAAATAATGAAAACAATGCGAGGAAACTTGTAGGATTGTCCTATTTTCAGTAAATCATGTAGTTGAAACAATAGATGTATAAAATATATCAATTATAGGTACTAGGAAGGTAATAAAAACAAAAAAAACAAGGCTTATTACATAAATTATTTTTGATAAGCTGCGCTTTTTAATAAGCCGACCTAAAACGGATTGTAGTTACATATATACTACTAGTAACTTATATCAGAGCACTTTTTCACTATTTTATTTTACACATAATATTCTTTAAAATTTTCAAATGTATAATTATGGTTCACTCATAGTTCATTCATCTGATTGAACGAGAACTGAACCCATCACTATTACTTTAAATGTGGCCACATTATTTTACAAAGTGACATTAGCTACTGTCATTTTGTATCGTTTAAATAAAAATACGACTATAATGCTTACATACATTTGTTCAGTACATAATTTCGTTTAACAAAAGCTTATAAGTGTAGGTGGTACATAACCTATTATAGCATTAAAAGAGTACCTATCCAAAATTATTTTCCTAGTCGAGTATGATGTAGATACACTGTGATTAGGATACTTCGGGACTATTACCTATCTATAAAATAATTTCTGCAAAGTATAATATATCGTCGGTTCCAAAAACCAATAAGATTCATTATTAATTTTGATACATTATTAAATGTATGATTAGATAGATGTTTATATATACATATCTATGTATTATAATGTAATGTGATAACCTATTTAAATATTAAATTTATTTAACATCGATATAATACGAGTATATTTATGTTTAGCAAGCATAACATTTGGTAACACGAAGAATTTAAGTCCAATAGCAAAATCTCTTTTTGTTCTGTTATCCTTGACTCAGATCCTTGACAATTACTTTTTTTTAAGGCGCGACAGATAATTTTACATTTGTTTTGTAAACATATATACCTAATATACATAATAGAAATAAAGATTTGTAAGTTGTGTATAAAAATAACCAAGAGTATGATTTACTGGAGACAAACTAACTTTATCAAAAATATTCATTTGAAAGTTATTTGTTTGATGTGGGTAATTCTAAATAATAAAAAGTTCCCTGTCTAATATTTGAACAGTTTAGTTTGTATCGTCGTTTGGAATTATTTTTAATCGTAGTAGGTAGGTATTTTAAGTAGTGTACCTATTCAGTTAATTGCATTTATTCAGTTTGCAAGTTCAGCGGTTGCATTAAAATAAAGTCAGTAAGTGCCTATTTGAGTATGTAGAGTAGAATTATTATTTAAATAATTTGTAAGTATGTAGGTACCGTACATTGCATATGCGCTGTTTATATTCATTGTGGAAAATTCAATAATCGCATCTTATAGTGCAGCAAATACAATTTTGCTTGATCAATGATAATAATCTAATTTTACATTATATATCAACAAGTACATACAATACATATAGTTTAGGAACCTATCCATATCTACAATATCTATATTTATAAGTATAATAAAATGAAACACTTGAAGTAAATACCCTTTGTGTACCTATTCAAATTGATAATGTTCTGCTGTAGATATACTTGATAATGCCGCGTGTACGTGTCGCAGGCAACTGGTTAAAATGGGCATTCAATCATACAGCTAGACTTTTGACTGAACAACGCCATTCAGTCGCTCGTCTAGTTTTATAATTCAAGAGAAACGGTTCTTCAAACCATACAGACAGAATTTTCTTGCTGGGGAGTTTGTTCCACTATTTCTTCTTCCCAGCGATAACACATAAGAAGTAGTGAAGGGCGGGCGTTTTGGGGACTGCCTTTTGTAAAATTGACCTTCAAAATGTGCTGTTTTACAGCCTACTTTGAATAAATGACTTTTATCTTAATAATTTAGGTAGGTACTCAAAACGTTCATCATAACCGGTGAGTGAAAAGTCACCGTATAATATTGAAGTATATCAGCGTCTGCCATCTTGGCGCTAAATGCGTCGCCGAGTCCTGAGTCGCCGAGCTCATAACTAATTTCGAAGTCCGAAGTAGAAATGTTGAACAAACCAGTTGACTAAGCGTTACCTAGTTGCATTCAACAAGTTACCTGAACGAGGTATATACGTGCTGTTGACTAAAAGGCTAGCTGTTTGAACGAACGGCAATTTCAACCAGTTGGCTGCGGCATATGTGTAAGTGCTTACTGTCCTAGATTATGTCTTCAGTGTCTACAAGGCACACACATTGAGCGCGCGTTGTCTTGGAGAAAAATCGGAAAAATATCCTGTATCTGAAATGAAACCGATTATAATCGTTCACGGAGGAGCTGGGGATATCCCCCAAAGTCGGGTCAAAGGGAAGTTGGACGGCATGAAAGTTGCCGTTACAGCAGGCCACGAGTGTTTGATGAATGGGGGCAGCGCATTAGAAGCAGTGGAAGCAGCTATTGTAACAATGGAGGATGATGAAAATTTTAATGCTGGTAAATATTTCAAAATTATGCTAATGTATTAAACAATTGAAAAAATAAGTTGTATATTTGTTAATAGGTAAATGGAAATTAATATTTTTCAGGATACGGATCAGTTTTAACTCTACGGGGTGAAGTGGAAATGGAAGCGAGTATAATGCGTGGTGCGGATTTGAATACGGGTGCAGTTACTCTAGTCAAAGAGTTTCTTCATCCTATCAGTATTGCCCATAAAGTCCTTACAGACTCGCCACATTCCCTTTTAGGCGGAGAGGGTGCTAAAATATTCGCTTTAGAAAAGGTGGGTAGAAACATTCTAATTTGATGTGCACGGTCGATGTCGCCATATATTTATATTCCTTTTCTATTGTAGGGTTTTAAAACTATCCCACCAGAGTCTTTGATAAGTGAAAATGCGAAAAAAGCCCTTCAAAATTTTTTGGAACACGGAGACTTTGGGAGGACGGAAATTGGACCTAAAGATGAAGTAAGATAAAGGCTATTTTACTTGGAAAACCTTTTATCATTTATATCTTACGTGGCTCAAAACTTTTAATGATTCTAGGGAGGAGTAGGCACAGTTGGTGCTGTAGCAATAGACTGTAATGGGCACATAGCTGCCGCCACTAGTACTGGTGGTATGAGTGGTAAGGCTGTTGGCAGAATCGGGGACACGCCACAGATTGGGAGCGGCACTTACGCCGATGACTTCATCGGTGCAGTTTCTACAACAGGTGCTTTGTTTGTTAATTTTTAGGAATTCGATGTAATAGCAATCGGCTCACTACATGCGTTCGTAAGTATCCGTTTTATATAAATTTATTTACAGGGCATGGGGAGTCTATACTGAAATATTGCTTGGCTCACAGTATAATAAAGCTAATGGAGTGTGGCAAAGATGCACAAACTGCTACAACTACTGCAGTCAATGGTAAGAGCTACTTCGTTTACATAACATTATCTTATGATTTTAGTACTACTTTGTTGAAATCATATCAAATATACACAATATATTTTCCCATTTAATAAATAAGTGGCCCATTGCCACTAACGAAATTGTCAAACTGTAGTATTAGAAAATCAGTGTCTGTTTATTATTCCAGGTATGACTACTCGTTTAAAGAATACTGCAGGAGCTATTACCTTATCGAAGAACGGCGATGTGGGCATACACTTTAGCTCAAAAAGAATGTCGTGGGCATACGTCAAAGATGGCCACATATTTTACGGCATTAATCCCGACGAGGTTCTCAAAGAAGTGTATAATCCTGGAAATAACTGCTAGTCAGCCATGAATAATGTTATCAAAGTATAGGTACATTTTAAATGTTACTTATACTAATATTATTTTATTCGGACACATTTAGCAGTGGAGATGTGCCAAGTGGCAATGCCGTATTAATTTGTAAGGGTCTCAAATACTAAAACAAAGTGTTATTAAATATAATCTTTAAGCTATTTTTATATTTTCATACATACTACATACTTTTAGAATAATTTTCTATATAAGGGTCAGCGTCCCAATTAAACGAAATGTTTGAATGTGGGTTTTTTAATTATGTTCATTAAGTTCCATACACACCAAATATATTAAATTCCCGTTATACCCATTTCTTTACCACGATCCTAATTCATAAGGCACATTAAATTCATAACAGGTTTATCCCTTTTCTTTAATTTAGATTTGGTATTAAAAAACCGACCAAGGGCGAGTCGGACTCGCGTAAGAACTTTGCTGAAAACCATATTTATTTATAAATACGTATATTACAAAATTAAATACGTATACTTAAAGCTCATATTTGGATAATATTTTTGCCGAGGGGGGAACAGAATCAATATTAGAGCTATGTCGTTTTAAAATGAAATTGCTTCGCAGTAAAAAAGTTTTCGACGATGATTTGGAACGCGTTCAACGTAAAAATGTCTCGACGTTTTTTGATAGTTTGACTTGTTTGACTACTGACAGTGACAGTGACACTAGATTCATTGAAACTTGAATTTAATGTGATTTTTTAATTTTAATTTTGGTGTCGTTTTTCTAATATTCTATATAGTTGGATGACTTTTAGGCTTATAAATAGAAACTAAATATGGTGTTTCCCGGTAATATGCCCATAAGGTTTAAGTCTTTGGAGTTTAATTGTTTCAACTGGATATACAGCGTAGCACCATGTTTTCCTGTGAATGCTAGTAAAGTTAATATTATAAATGATCCGAAAAAGTTTTACGAAACCTTATGCGAGCGATTTCGCAAAGCCAACCAGAGAATATCTGTCGCAAGTCTATATGTAGGCACTGGCCCCATGGAGAAGAAGTTATTAGAGATTACCAAAGGGAATTTGAATGACAACAAATGTTTAAATTTTAAGGTTCTATTAGATTATCAGCGCGGTACACGTGGTGAGGTAAACTCAGTGACTTTGTTACGAGATTTTGTAAATGACGCACCTGAGCAGTGTAGAGTCAGTTTGTACCAGACACCTAGACTACATGGATCCTGGTCAAAAGCTTTACCGTCTAGGTACAATGAGCTCGTAGGCCTGCAGCACATGAAGCTGTACATTGCAGATGACTCTGTGATGTTGAGTGGAGCAAATTATTCCAATGACTACTTTCAACAGAGACAGGATCGCTATATAGAAATACAGGACGCAGAACTGGCAAATTTTTATAGTGAACTCATAGGTATGATGACTGTAAGTTATTAGTATCTGTTTTTATTTGATGGCTTTTTGTTTTTTTTTTATGAAGGTCAATTGATCAAGTTAATCGTTCCATTATGGTTTTTTGTTTGTTTTGTATAAGCCAAAAATCCACATGTCACTTGATAATTTTATTTTAGATGAAGTGAGCAACTTCAGTAAGCACTGTACAAAGAATGGCATCAAAGAAATGAGGTACTCGTCCCGGGAAATGTTCAATAAAGAAATGAAGACAAAGATTGATACTTTTATGGCAAGATGGCAGGAGCGACAGTTTTCCAAATTATCCTCTTTGGAAGGTGATGATGGTATGTTAAAACATGTTTAATTTTTGTTTTTATGTTGTCTTAATTCTTTCTGATGTTGATATTGGGAGGATGGATGTGGTAGTAGGTGTAGTAGTGCAAGGTTTTCGCTATTTGAAGATTACAAAAACTAAAATGGAGCCTCTATAGTAGTATAGTAACTGGAAGTGTGAGCTTATTTTTTTGATAGTTGAGTAATGAAAAATAATATTGGTGTGGAGACTCTGTACTCATTTAATGTACTTTAACCAAATTACAGAATGAAAAAATCTCAACTTTTTTGTTGTTTGTCAGTATGAAAATAAATTAAACCTCAGAGAAATAAATTTGATCTCCGTAGCATAGCAAGAGCTTTTTGTTCTAAATAATCATTTTATATTGCTATGTAAACTCTTTAATATTGATCATACACACACTTGTTTATTTGCAGCAACAACTAAAGATACCTGGATATTCCCTCTTATACAAATGGGTGAGTTTGGCATAACTCAAGATGAACAGGTCACCACAAATATTCTGGCATCAGTTCCAGAAGGTTCTATAATCCGCCTGGCCACTGGGTACTTCAATCTTACTGATGATTATGCAAAGACTTTGTTGAATGATTGCAAGGCAAATATCAGCTTGTTGATGGCACACCCCAATGTAAGTTGTAGTCTTTTTGCGCACTTACAATGTTTATTTTGAAATGGTTTATCAAGCAGCAATTACATTGTATATTTTTACATCTCCAGGCAAATGGATTTTTGGGGGCATCAGGACCTGCAGGGGGGATTCCACATGCTTACTCTTTAATTGCAAGAAAGTGAGTAGACTTTTGTTACTATTAAACAATTGAATTACAAGACACAAGACAGAAAGGCAATTATGTATAATGGATCTTTTGGTACTTGTATGGTATTCAATTAATGATATTTGATTGTAGGTTCTGGCAGAGAGTAGTAGACTACAAGCAGATGGACAGAGTTGAAATGTTAGAGTATGAGCGCCCTGGCTGGACATTTCATGCAAAGGGATTATGGTAAGCATGCTGTAGACAGTAATGTTATGTAGTCCAAGAGTGCAATTTCAAGTTGCTTAGTATATTGAAGGGATTGAGTTGAACATTTGTAGGGTAACATCTTAATGACACATTTTATTGATTTGCAGGTATTATCCCCCTGGCTGTGGAGTGCCATGGGGGACAATAGTCGGTTCAGCGAACTTGGGCGAACGATCGGTACGTCGTGATCTCGAAGCACAGGCAGCTATATTCACTGTTTCGCCAGAATTACAGGTAAGAGAAGATTTATTATTGTTCTTACTTAAACTCGTAGAACAGACATATGCATAAAATATTCCTCGCACCAACCGTTGTCTAGTCCCCAAACTAAGCAGAGCTTGTACTGTGGGTACTAGACACCTGATAAACAAACTAAAATATGTTTCTTTTCTCACCAAAACAAACACCACCCATATTGATGCGTATGTTTGACTTATGCGGGAATCGAACCCGCGACCTCCAGCTTAGCAGGCAGAATCACTGACTATGCACACTTCATTTTTTAATTTCATGCACCGTAAAGTCCTAGGTCTAACCCAATTTTAGGTTTGACAAACTCCACTTCTGTAGAAATAAAGTTTTAATTTACGTACAATACTTAGATTTCTTAATTTTTCTAGCTCAAGCTACATGAAGAATCACAACAGCTGCATCAGTATGCTACAGAGTGCAGCAGTGAGTTACAGAGCAGAGAAACGCCATTATGGGTACGAGCCACGGTCGGTCTGTTTAGAACGTATTTTTAAATAATAGCTATCACTAAACTGTTGAGCGCTGTGAATATACCAAGTTACAATAAAAATGAGAAGCTCTCTATGAAGAGTTATATTTTTATCACAGATTTTATTTCACTTAAAAGCAACTGTTTTTTATGTGACATTGCTAATGACTATAGTTTTTGCCTACCCTCTCGAATATGGCGTGGGATTATATATTTATTTTTATGACTTATGTTATTACTAGTAGTATTTTTGTATTAAACAAAACAACGAACATTATGCATTACAAATATTTGGGTTATAGCAAAATTTAAAGGCAGCTTTCAGAACAGACTATAGGCGCTTTGGTTTTTGTCTAAGGTCAGACATAAAGCTCTGAGTATTAATATTTTTAGACGAATTTGTCTTCCCAAATTATGTTTATAAATGGTTAATAAAAGTATTTTTTTTTTACTGCAATCTGTGAGCGTAATTAATTCAGTATTAGTAATAACTGGCTGTTATATACTTGACTTGCAGTTGATGCAGCGTGGTTAGTTTTGAACAAATAGAAACCAAAGTACTTTTTTATGTAATTAGTCAATATTTTTAGTGATCATGTAGGCTGAGTAAGCGTGTTATATGTAACTTGCTATATTTAAAAACATGTTGCAAGCTGTTGAAAGATATAATGAAGGTTTTTTAAAATCAAATTCGTGTTTTATTATATAATAAATATTTTTCTTCATAAATGTTACGCACATGCCTGTTGAGGGTTCTTAGTATTTTTGAAAGGGTAGGACACTATAAAATAAAACTATTTAAGTTTTTAATAATTCTCAATTATATTCACTCTTATTTTCATTTATATAATCACATAATCATAATTATTCTGATTCACACTTAAAATAATTTTAAAATAAATTAAACAAGAAAATATTCTGCAATAATTAATACAAAACTCAGTCGTTTCCTGACATTATTTGATTAGAATTAAAGTATACGATTAAATTTACAATAATAGGAATCAGGCACATTATTAATAATAAAACTATTCACTAGTGAGTAGCAAGACAACTTGTTAATCGTTGGATCATACCTAGGAAACAGGACGAATGCGAGAGACGAATGGAAATGGACGAAATCACAATAAACTATATTATTTGTTATAATAATATATCAGCAAATAAATTGATCCAATAAAATAAAAAAAAAACTCACTTTTGAGCACATAATCATTTGTGATTAAAATAATCATTGCAATTGAGCAATTTACACAAATACTTAAATAACAATAATTATTTACGTTGAAATCAGTTACTGAGGCATACTTATAGTATTTGTTTAACAGTGAGCAATTTAATTAAAAATTTATATGTATTCATATTCAATCAAATTTGAAACATGGAAAGAGTAAGGAAACTTCCACTACTCGAGCATGGATGCAGTTTATCCTAATCTTTGGTGTGCTGGGCATAACTACGCTGGCTGGCTTTACTAAACGTAGTACATTATATTAAGAAGCGATTACTAGTTTTGTGAATAAGTTATGACACTGCGTTTAGTAAAGTCGGCCAGTCCACACGGGAACATTAAACTGTTGTGTCGCGGTAACGCCTTCAATCTATACACTACCGACGCTGATAGTAGGTACAAAAATAGTTCACCTATTTAATATAATTAAGACTACTTAACAATTAAGTATCGCGAGGAGGCAATTAGTAACGAAATTACGAAAATGGACAAAATAATCTCAAGGAATATAAGAAATGACTCGGTAGGCACGATACAAAATGTATGGACACTGACATCAGGGGGCCTCCTCGAATATAATACTACTTATAGCAAATCACACTAAGGTAAATTGACTAGGCGTGTTGTGAGTGGATCGCACTGTCCGCGAACATAAGCTTAGGCTCGGTCGGCCAAACGATGGTCCTTCAGTCGATGTCAAATAACTTTGCTCCTTTGCAGCTGGCTATTAGCGACTGCGCTACATTCAGGACGTACACGAAAAACACAATTGAAACAAAAATGCGCGAGGAATCAAATGGCTGAACACAGGGGCAAAGTTCTTGACATCTATGATGCTGGGACTTCATTAGCGGGCGAAGACTTAATCTTGATCGTGCCGGATTGTGAAGAACATAGTCTTCGCTCGAATAATACATGTTGCGACATACATGGGCGTTAACCACGTATATTCTTAGCCCGCAAATGCAGCAGCAGCACAAGAGAAGTTGTTCGTGGGATTAGTGGTGGGGGGTGAGTTGTCAGAAGGCATCGGGCGGCGGGTCGGGCGGCAGGTAGTGCAGCTCGTCGACCGGCGCGCTGAACACGTTGTAGAGCACCGCGAAGAGCGTGCAGGCCGCGTACGCGCCCAGCGCCGCCCACCACAGCAGGCGCTCCCACAGCCGCTGCTGCGCGTGCTTCAGCACCAGCAGCCCGATAGTCAGCCCCGCCAGCGCACCCGCCACGTGCGCCGCGTACGATACTGGCGGCGCTTCCTGTGCAACAAACGAACAGTATTATGACATTGCGGTTGCTGAGCTGGGATTCACGCCTGTCTTTTTTAAATGTTAAGTTGCTATTTCCAAGGTTTTCACCACATCCTGAGGTAATTCTTCGCGTAGCTCTCAAATCTTTAATTTTAATTAGGTTGGCTACATAACGAAACTTACCTTAGTATACCTAGCGTGTACGGCGAAGCCCACATCGCAGGACGCGACTGCGAGCGCGGCCACTAGCCTCACCGCGCCGTAGCGCATGGTGTGGAAGTTGAGCAGCGCGTTGGCGAGGTGCGCGGCCAGCAGCGCGTACACGCCGCCCGACGCGCCCGCCAGGCACACGTCGGGGTCCAGCACCGACGCCGCCAGCGACCCGCCCAGCACGCCCGCCAGGTACACGGCCGCGCACCGCACGGCGCCGTGCACCATCTCCAGCGGCAGACCCACCTGGAATATAATCATGCCGATTAGTCGTTGCTGTGAGAGTGCCTCATTATCATCGGCATCCGGTTAGACTAGGAGTCGAACCCAACCCTACAAGAAAAGCTAGGCAGATGACGAAGATTATTTAGTGCTTTGTTATGTTACGTTTATGAGTTTTGGCGAGCAGCAAGACAATCATTAATGATCAGTTCAAGGTGTGTGTATTTTTGTACAGTGACAAGTGCCATCAAGGCTATGGAAATGGGAAATCAAAATTTTTATCTGAATTAAATATTATGTTGTTTTTCAATGTTCACTTTTGCTAGGAGAGATATCTTCACAAGCTTACCGCAAGCTGGACCAGCAGATTGAAGGCGAGGTGCAGCCAGCCGGCGTGCACGACGCTGTAGGTGAGGAAGCGCCACAGCTCGCGGCGCCGGTCGGAGCGGTACACGAGTGGCGAGTCCACGGGCACGGGGCCGGCCGCCGCCGCCACGCCGCCTGCGCCCCACGCGTACCACGCGAACACGCCCAACTGGGGAAAAGGAAACGTCATCGTGAAATTTGTGGAAGAGTGTACAAACGCTTTGGCGTATGAGTCAGTGGCAAAACTGTCTCAGTATTTAGGCCGTTTAGATATGTATTATTTAATGGCTCAATTGGGACGCAGTACTGCCCCTAGCCTCAGAGCAGGGCTTTTGAACCTTCATGGAAGCGCAGGGGTACAGAAAAAGGGTCCCTTTAGTGTTTGTCTAATTTTCCTAAAATTAAGAAATGCCACTAAGCAAAATTAATAAACGCAACAAATTAATGTTCGTTTTATAAGGGAATCTGGTTGATTTAATTAAAAGCTTTTATATTTAACCAAAATGAGGAAAATAATATTATAAGTATAATTTCCGTTAAAGTGATGTTTTATAACGTTATCCATCATAGAGGGGAAAACCGTTGTATGAAATCTGCGTGCGATACAGCGGAGCCGCGCGCACTCGTGCTGCAAGCGTGCGGCCGCGCGGCTTGCGGCCCGAGGTGAATCAACGTGTGACGAGCGCCTAGCGCTGAGCATCGCACCGATTGTTATGATTCACGTAAACCGCTTGTTTGCACGGATGTGAAATCCGCTATTATAATTTTTAATTAACCGAAGTAACTGGAGCGGGGATTGAAGCGGCACTAGGCACGAAGAAAGTGATGACTTTGCACGCCGCCGGTACCGTGAGTATACGAAAGATTTATGCCCAATAGCGGTTGCATAAAATCGATATTTTTCACTATCGTAATACCCGTTCCGCGATAGAAACTACAGTCATATGGAATATTACAGGTACACACATCAATCTCAGAAGGAATATTTACCTCTAATAATGTGACGCAGATGATGAAGAAAGGCGGAGGACAGCAAGTATACCTCTCCTGGTAGTACTTGCGGTCTCGCTCCTCTGGGAGCATCTCCATCGCTACTAAGTGCACCATCCTGAAATAGGAACACTCGGTTAGAGACTAAATCAATACAAGTTGTAGAGATAGAAAGCGTTCTATTCTTTATCAGGGCTCAATCAGTTTATCTTGTTTGGGTATGGTTTTTATTCAGATATTTTTTTACACCATTCGCTCGCTTTTATAAGAGAGCAGTTTACATTGTATGAAATTTCTATTTCATGGCACTCCAGGACAAAGACGGTAGAAGTCATACTATCTGGTTCCAAACAGTCAACGGGCTTACCTGTATTTGATTGATGAAATACAATTTATATTCCTATTTCAAAACCGTATTGGAAGCAATCAATCAACCCGCTTTCACTATTTTCTCGATCTATATAAAACTAATTTATTAACAGTTTTATTGTACGAAAGCACACCACATGTCAACGTGACACGACAAGTGAACATAAAAATATTTTTAGCGACGGCAATCGATACACCGGCTATTATTTCAGTGGGATTAAAGAAAATAATACACTACATAATTTAGTTTTACTGAAATTTTGATTTAGATAACATAAAGTTACATTTTACTAGAAATTTACAAGTTTTACATCGATAAAGGATTTATGTATACCGGAGGATGACAGACCAGTCACGGCATACTCGATTTATTTGAAAATTGTTTTGAAATAGTCAGTCGGTTAATAGAGGGTAGTAAATATGTCTCTACGCTTTCATGTAGTGAAGGGTGTTTGGTAAACGTTGTAGCATTACATTTGTGTATTTTCGCGTTGTATCATAGTGTTGTAAGTGGTATAACATAAATACGGGAGCTGCGATAATGGCTGGTATGTTTACCTGGCGAATAACGTGGGATCCTCTAGGAGCAGATGGAAGTCGTTCTCAGAGCTGACCTCACGGTCGCGGTGGTGTACTGCGCATCTATAGCTGCGTGTGCGCTTGCCGCTCATCTGAAACAAATATAAACAGCATTAAATGTATGTGAGTACAATAAGTTTTGCAATATTATCCAATAAATACATTTCTTAGTGGCAGAGTTCAAAAGAAAGAGTTTAAAAAGCTCATCACGGTCAATAAATTGCACAGTGGTTCGAATTAGGGTTTCTGTTCGATATATCAGTGTATTTATGCCCTGAAGGTATCTTTTGCTACAGTTTAAATTAACACCCGTTCAAAATTTAATCCGTTCCCGGAAAGACAATAAAACATAACGCGTGTTTCCCCTGTACAGTCACAGTCAGTTAATTCCCTAACGTGGTAATTCTGTTAAGGCAAATATACACTACATATGATTATTTTGTGAATGAAAGTAATTGATCAATGTGCGAAATGTCTTGTAAATCTCTTTTAGGAATGCATCGCTAAAAATACGCTGGGGTTAAATAATGTTGCTCCGGCGAAGATATGCTATGCAGATTTATTCATGCTTCTAATTAATTAAAGTGCAGCCTCAATGTAGTCTGATGTTCTTAAGAATGTACTGATGTGATAGATCCGATCTTATTAAGTGTGTACTGAGACGTGATAGAAGATAGTTCAAATGTTTCTTATTTCCTAACTTAAATGCCTTAGCTAAAGCTGATATGCATTGTTTATCCTGAAATACAGTAAGCAGTCGACCATGATTTCAAGATTTGTAGGAAACCATTATGATTTCTTATAGATTTCATCAGCAGTGTTAAGATAAATGTATTTTAATATAAAAAAAAAAATATTATATACAGGCGCCAGCACATCAAAGTACCTCAATCTGACATATTAATTTTATTATTTTGATAATCGTTGTAACAAGCTAAATGCGTAAAAACTGCTACCTACATAAGCAGTCATGATTGTTAAACCGACAAAATTTTAAGTCCAAGGAAATATCATATCGAGGAAATTATAAATGTGACGTTCAATAAAATAAACGGTGAGAACTTCTACTTTAGAGTGGCGGGGGTGTATTTATGTGTCGCGGCACTGGCGGCTGGCTCGCGGCCAGCGCTTATCGACCCCGCGGCGAACCCCCCTAGCACCCGCCCTTGAGACACGTGCTTTTACATTTCATGTTTGAACTAAACTTTTACACCTAGGTTAGGTTTCAATATTTGTTGTAGATAAGGGAACTTCTAGAAATTGACAAACATGTAGGTCCAGGACGAGTAAGCATAACGACTTTTGAACTAACCCGCATTGTTTTATTTATCCCAGTTTATTTCTATACGAATAAATAAGTGCACATACCTACATATTATGTAGATTGAAAACTAGTGAAAGCTAAAGGAATTCTGTCTACCTATCCTCTCATTGCATGCCTTCCACCTTCCCACGTTAAGCTTCCCCTATATACGTGCTTTGGATGTAAAGCGATGTGAATAAATCAAGTTTGGTGTTTTAATAGAAGATGGCTGAAGATGTAATGCGGAACGTGAGGTGCAGCCGCGGCACTCGGCAGTCGGCGATGGCGCACGGGTGGGCGGTGGTCCGGTGAACGACTGGTCGCGATACCAGACAGCCGCATTGTCTCCGCAGTCGTTCAACTCAGTTTCCCACGAGGCTGCGAATTGTCCAATGCCAAAACCCAAATACAAATAGCCTAGACGCGTCGCAGACACTGCTAAATCTGTCTCGGCAACAGCGACCGCGTTCATTTAGAAGACTGTGCGTGTAAGATTGTCCGCAGTCATTGTCATGATAGCGTTACGCTTGTAAGCTCGTCATGCCGATTTAATAGTATCCATAAAATCTATTATTTTCAGCAAGTCAGTTTAGTTAAGAAGAAACAAGCGTAGGAAATCGAACTACTTTATCGTAAAATACGGCTAATAAATCTTTAGTGTTTGGTACAGATTGTTCGATGTTTGTTTTATGCAAAAGAAATAATTTCTTTTTTGCTTACTAAAATTATGACCTGCTTTACTAAATAACTTGTTAAATATTGTCTTATTTTATTTACATGTAAGTGGCAACATCAATGTTATTTTCAAAAGACCATAGACAAAACTTTTGCCGGATCAAACAATTTTGATCCTTTTTTGATATGGCTAATGTTATTGACTAGTTAACTTTACTTTTTGAATTAAAAAAAGTATTATTGTAGTTTTGCTGTGCAACTTGGGCGCCAGTGGGCGCACTGGCGGAGCGGCGCGTCGGCGTGGGCGCCGCGTGACTCACGCCGACATCCGACACGTCCGATCCGTATCCGGAACCACTAACTAGGCACCTATTGCCGTTGCCAGTCAAACGAGCGCACGAGCCTACGCGACACAACAGTCATTTCAATAACCCACATTACCATATACATAACTAATTATATGAATAGTAATAATATTATTATCCTGGTACCAAAAATACTATGTTCTCTTTAAAGGTTATAAAGCGGTTTGCTGTGCTTTTTTCCTAATTTTTTTTTTTACAATGATCATAGTAAAATTGGAGTATAATAAAAATAATATAGTGCACTCTATATTTACCTTAAATAAAAGATGTAAATCTATTCTCATCATTTAATAATTTCATTGATTTCAAAGAAGTAACTTAGGAGATGCAGTTTATTAGGCGGTGACTTATGGACACCTACGCTCTATGGAATTATTACGGCTTTATGAATGGAAGTATAATTGATTTTCTTGTGCAGTTCATTCACTTGTATTATTCATATGTATAAGTATTCCTTATAAATATTTATTATTAGACATACTCTGCATTAGATTCAATATAATATATGTATATTAATTTCTTCAAAAATCTTTGGTGTTGTCGTTTTCGATTTAAGAAAAAGAAAATAGGTCAGCCAGTAGCCAGTAAGCTTTTAAAAGCACTGTTATTTGAACCATGCTAGTATAGTGCAGGCTTCATGTCAAGCTGCTGGGTAATAAAAATAAAGATACATCATTATGATGGTAACTTGATTTAAAAAGCAAGTAGTCGGTACCTCCATGATAGAATTAAGTTATGGCAGATCGATTCTTTGATCACTGTAGCTTCAATGCAAATAATAACTTCTTTAAGTGAATCCGCGCAATTCATAGGGGGGATTTTATCTAAATCTAGCATATTAATGCAAGATTTGGAATGGTAGAGCGATGTGCCGGGCACGTGAACTCTGGGAGCGTTCCCACGCACCCACCTCCGCACCATTATGTTCTAATCTCTTGTAGTCTCTTTCCATTATTACGAAGCCGTGAAAGTACGCTATTCGTTTTGCAAGTGGGAAGGGTAATAAATTAACATTGCGGAATTTGACTGCAATGAGAGGCTGCTAAAAAGTTTAACTAAAATAATAAAATAAAACTATCCAGAGTTATTTGTTAATTATTATTGACCTGCTCCACGTGTGCTTAAATATTATTGTTATGCGGTACATAGGGGTTATGTGAATTGATTCTAGCGGTGACTGGCACCATGCCCGGCCCGGTGTGCGTACCCGCGATTTCCTGTCAGTACTTCCGGCGGCTGCTACAGTACTTCATTATTTTTTGGGTATGGATTGAATAATTTGATCGAAATATAAAGCATCATTAACGACTGTTATATATTTTTTGTATTTTACTATGGTATACACAAATAGGTAATGTATTACTGATTTAATGTTTTGCATCGGTTTGCGCCCTTGAAAACACGGTGCGACGCACTCACTTATCCTGGTCGCAACATGTTCGTACACGTCACTGCTAACCTACTCTTTGGTACTTAAAAATACTATTATTAAATGGACAAGCGAATATGTTTTCATTCAAGACGTTTTGAGAACCGTTATCATTTCGTAAAAATTAAAATGGATCGTTAATTTGTTGCTAGGCGTAATTGTTAAAATGATAAAAGATGAAATTTGCAGGAAAGCGCAGGAAGAAATTGAGTTGATTAAAACATATTTAATTTCTTCCTAAGACAGCAAAACTTAGGGATTATATTATAATCCTAGGATCTATATCGTAGTTATAAGTAATATTACGTAATCGTGATAATCTATCACAATTGGAAATCTGGTTTTTCAACTATGTAAATGAAAATGATGAAATCAAACTGAGTCAGAAATCTATGATGCAAATAATGTGTAACACTTTTTTTAATATGTATGGAAACAGTGCTAAAACTTTATTGTAATAAAACAAATAAATACTATTTTAATGAAGATATAACTTTAAAATACCTATTGAATTCTTGAAGGGATAACTAGAAATGTAGATAGTTAAACATTTCAAAATAATTATTTTGTCGTCGCAATAGTAGTGCTGTATATATCGGCTTTTGTATGAATATTATGTTTCTTAAGATTTTCTATGAACATGAACTTGGTTAGATTTTCGGCTAATGTATACTGTATAAAATTAATATGAATCAAAATATCAATCTATAAGCTAAGAGCAACAATTTTCTAGTATTCACGGATATCAATTCAATTTCTTTTGTATCATTTCTATAAATTCGAAAATCGTGCGACACTGATCATTTCAAATGAATTGTAACGGAGAAATGTAATTTTTGATCACGATTCTGAAATATTTTAATTTTAGTAACAAATTATAAACTATACTGCTATTTTATGAATAAACACTTCAAAAGCTCAATACGTAGATATCACCATTTTCCGTCCTACTTCTCTATATTCGATTCTCCATGCGCACAATGTGAAAAGGTTGTCTTATTTTGATTGACAGGGTGAATTTCTAGAACTAAAACGAAAAAAAGAATATTTGAGAAAAGAATAGACGTATACTAATTAAAAATATATTGTTAATCAAAACTATTTTATAGCTCTAGTCGCGCCCACTATGCGTAGGAAGACCACTGCCTACGGCGTCTGTCTACTGCCAAATTTATTTGTATAATATCAAATAAGTAATAATGGTTCCGACATTTAAGTAAAATATGATATTATTTTCGTTAAGAACATAATCTACTTTGGTTCTGCTAATACGTTTGTGGCTCATGTGTGCATGTTCAAAAAAAAAACAAATCTTAGCCCTTTAAAGCTAATAATGAGGAAATTAAAAGTTTTGTAAACGATTAGCCTGCATGGATAATAACATTTTATAGAATCTTTCTGAAGCACATTTCTTTATGATCAAGACTTGTAGGTCCTTCTATTTAGTCATTTGTCATCTTTGAATATTGTCAAATAATATAGAACATTAATAATATTGTAAAGAGGAAATAAATGAATAAAAACATCAAAAAAATCATATTAATTTTCTATGCGATAGACAATAATTATAGTGAAACTATTTCTTATATAAAAAACCCGTGAATAATGTTATTGAATTGTAAACATAACCTATAAACTATAATTTTGTAATTATGGGGAACAATTTTAATTTTTTTATCACTACTTTGTCTACATTGATGTTATTTCTATAAATTGATAGTTTGTTTTGCGCTACAATTAGTTGTTATATAATAATATTTATTTATTTAAGGGACTTACCCATCATTTTCCTGAAGTGTGTATTCCCACATCAAAACAATAATTTATACTCTTATAATTTATTTAAAATACATTCACGTCACTAAAAGTCACAAAGTTTGTATGCGTGAGGTAGATTATTGTTTATTTTGTTAAGTTATCGTAAGCGTTTATAAAGACGCGTGCGGAATCAGCTGAGCTGAGAGCGCAGAGCGACACGAACTACTCTCAGCAGCGCTCCCTACAGACTGACGTTTCGTTCCGTCCGCTCCCGTACTTGCGTTTCGTTTTCGTCCGGTTGTCGAATGCACGAGTGTTTTTTTTGCGGTTTGGGCCGAGTTATGGCTAGGTATGTAGTGTACTGCATTGTTATATTTCTAAAGGGGTGGTTCCATTTCCGACCGGAATAGGATATTTTTTATACGATTACCCTAACCCATAAACTAATCGTTTTGTTTTATGAATACCTAGCTTTAAGTAGGTAGGTATAGACGTAATGGCGATGTAGATTTTCTATTAAATAGCATTTAAAGTCTAGGTATTAGAGCATTAATTGGTAGTTTTGTACACATCATTAAATCTTTTCGTACTTTTGTTGCAATTATTGCGCTTACCTTGATACGTGTGTACGAAAATATTACAGATAGATTTTACTATGCTCACTCATTGTATAGATTAGATACGTTTATGTGGGTGGTTACTTAGTCTGTGAACAAAATATTCATATGAGCAGGTACAAATGTTTATGAGCATCGATATACTATATAATTTACTACTACTACTATAATGTAAATGACCTAAAATATTGTTACATACTTCTTTTAAATAAGACAATGATGGCCATTGTTTTAATAAACCCGCACACCTGTTGGCCAAATGCCAAAAATGAATAGATATCCACAATAAGAGTAAAAATGGAGTTCCTGAGGATTTAACCCAGGATTTTGTTTGCTATGAATGTAATCCTTTTGGTTGAGGTGTAATTTTTTATTTATATCTTAATTTGAAAAGTTTAACCAATATTTTTGTGCTTCCGATTTTTCAATAATATTATCATAATTTCATACATCAATCAACCTTTTTTTTTAATTAGGGGAAGGGGGGGCATGACGGGGACGCGAGGTAAGACGGGGTCACGCACACATACAAGAAACTAGACTCTTGCGAACAGAAAGCAATAACCCAATAGGAAGCCATACTCGATCAACCGTCAGTGCGACAGAAACAGTGAGTGGGAGTGCACGCGTTTTTTGTTTACAAACGAAAATCACGTTGAGTGTCTCGTCGATCTAATTTTACGCAGTTAAAAACGTCTTTACTGTAAGGTAATTATGACTACCCAATTTATGTCTTTTCTCGTATATGGTTGTTAGTGTTGTTTACTTTGTTGTGGTATAGTTAGACAAAAGTTCAGTTAATATTTTTTTTTCGAGAAATTTATTTTTTCTAAATCAGCCTTTGGGGTAAGACGGGGTATTGGGTATGAGGTAAGATGGGGTATAGGGGCAACATGGTGAAGTGGGTCTTCGTTTAGGTATCTATGTTTATAAATAGGTACGTGCCTAATACGATTGTACTTTTCAGGTAAAACAATGGTACGTTCATACAAGAAAAAAACTAAAAGAGGAGAGTGGTCAACAATTTCTATGAAAACAGCTATAGATAAAGTATTAAGTAAAGAAATGGGCTACAGAAAAGCCGCTTCTGAATACGGAGTGCCTCAGACTACTTTGGAGCGATATGTTAAGAAAATGAAGGAAGATGGTGAAGTTACAATTGGTGTACCTTTGGGCCCTAAAAAACCTATTTTTACAACAAAAGAAGAAGACGAGATTGTGGCATATCTAAAACATATGGAAGAACGTCTTTTTGGGCTGACAACTCTCGATCTGAGACGTCTAGCATATCAACTGGCTGTGAGAAATGGTAAGGCGCACAATTTTAATACTGACAAGCAGATGGCAGGGGTTGATTGGCTCAAAGGTTTCTTAAGGCGTCATCCAGATTTATCCATTCGTAAGCCCGAAGCTACTTCAGCAGCTAGAGCAATGGGGTTTAATAAAGTGGCCGTTAGTAAATTCTACCAGTTGCTCGGAGAGATTTATGACAAGCATAAATTAACTCCTGACAAAATATATAATTGTGACGAAACTGGTATCTCCGTTGTATCTAAAACCAAGAGCAAAATATTGGCCATGAAAGGACGAAAACAAGTAGGCTCGTTATCATCTGCAGATCGCGGCCAGACTATTACAGTAGAAATATGTTTTAACGCTGCTGGAACCTACATGCCTCCACTGATGATTTTTCCGAGACAACGAATGAAACCAGAATTGTTAGATCACGCCCCACCAGGTACTGAAGGTGTTTGCAATGCTCGAGGCTGGATAACTACCGAAATATTTTTGACTTGGTTCAAAAAGTTTATCAGATTCTCCGGAGCTACTCCTACTAATCATGTGTTGCTGCTTCTAGATGGGCATGTAAGTCACACTCAAAATTTGGAAGTAATTGATCTGGCACGTAAAAATGGAGTTATTATACTTTGCTTTCCACCTCACTGCACACATAAAATGCAGCCAGCAGATGTTGCATTTATGAGGCCACTCAGTACATATTATGACCATGCTGTTTCGGCCTGGTTGAGATCACACCCAGGGCGTGTGGTAACTGTATTTCAGATAAGTGAAATATTTGGAAATGCATATATTCAGGCAGCTACAATGTCGACAGCAATCAACGCATTCAGAAAGTGTGGCATATGGCCGTTTAATGAAAATAATTTTACGGATGCCGATTTCATATCTGCTGCAACTACTGATATACAAAATATTGAAAACTCGTCGAGTGTAGAGCAACACAGAGTTACAGAAGCCGAAGGGCCTCAATATGAGGTAGTTCCATCTGTGCCTTCAACCACAGTAGTCACGACTGTATCTTCAACGACCACAACATCCCATCCTGGAGCAGTTACAACAAGACCTGAACTTACAACAGAATCATGCACTTCAGTTAGAATAGATTTTATCACCGAATGTACAGAGCAAGTCACACCTGATGTGACTAAAAAATCTGCTCCCGAACCTGAACCTGGATGTTCTTTTGCTTCTAAATCTCCCATCCGTGCGGTATGCCGCGATCTTACATCTAGCTTTGAAAATGCATCCCCTGGTGATATTTTGCCAATCCCTTTGGTCCAACAAACTGAAAAGAGGAAGCAATACCGGAGAGGAAAAACAGCTGTCATTACTTCAACTCCTTATAAAAATGAGCTGGAGAATTTGAAAAAACTGAGGAAAGTATCCAATCCTAATGATCCTCGGCTCAAAAAAAATGCTAAGAAGAAACAAAAGACTACAGTTGCAGCCAAGACGAAAAATGACGATGATGAAGATACAATTTGTCTCTATTGTAATGATGAAAATCATAGTTTTCTGAAATCATCCGAAGGTTGGGTAGGCTGCCAGCTTTGTGGACGTTGGGCTCACAATGGTTGTGCTGGTGTGGATGATGAAAACACCGAAGAAATTCATATTTGTATTTATTGTGATAATAATTAGCTAACCCCATCTTGCCCCATTTTCATTACCCCATCTTACCCCATGGTAAGGGGCAAGATGGGTTTTCGAAAGTTCCTATTAAATCATTTATTTAAAAAAAATGTTATAAGTTCATCTCCCAAAGACTATGCCAAATTGTAGTTAGATTAATAAGGCATTGTGCCATAAATAAATAAGCATAATAAACGCAATGATTATACTGTATTTTTGGTATTTTCCTTAGATACCCCATCATGCCCCCCCTTCCCCTACAGCAGAAGGGGTTTCATAGTTAGACACAGGACTTGTTTACGTAAAAGTAATATCCGGAAATTAAATATAATTATTTAATTTCGGTTTAATATTATCTTTCAAGTCCAAGGTGAGACTTAAAACTCAAAGCTTTATTTTTTTCTTTATGGTCCCGTATAGTGTCTCTGTACAGGTATCACCAAATCTCAAAGTTTTTAAAATGCTTTGGCGCTTTGAACTTTTTTCACAACAAACAGTATAACGCTTATTATGCACATAAAAAGAAACATCAACATTTCCTAAGGTTTTTAACCAGTTATAGAAATTTAAAGTATCTAGCTGTTCTAACTCCAAAACGACAAATGAAAGCGTTTAATAAACCATAAACGGCTGTACCACCTTTGTAATACTGTAACATCTAAAAGCCTATAATAACAGACGCCTGCACCTCAAGCTGAAAAGCAAATCTGTCAGGTTCAAAGTTGATTGGGAAAATTTGACAGTTTCGGGTAGCTTGACGTGCTGGCGTCTATACTATGGTAAACTAGTATATAGCTAGTAGGTGCAACCTGATGAAAAGTAGCCTATTTGTTAATATCTACAGGATGCAGCTATCAGCAGATCAAAGTTAGAAATTGGTCTAGCCGTTTCAGCGAAAATTCGAAACAAACATACAAGCTTTAGCCTTTTATAGAAAAAAGTTTACCTATCAAGCTTTACCTACCAATAATCCACTTTTTTTCCTTTCTTGCACTGTAATAAAGTTAAGAATTCCTAGCATCATAGGGAGGCACCATATTTGAGGCCATGGGAACTCCACGGAATGACGAGATAGTATTATCTTTCTTTATTATTTGTCGAACTGGTTAATCTTTTTCAGCTGTGCATTTTTCTATTGACCAAATAATTATGACACTGTTCACTTTGTTAAATATTTCTTTACTAAGTCATTTAGGACAAATATAACAACAATGTTCCCAGATGTTTTATTTTTACTACAAAAGTAATATTTACCTCAAATGTAATTAAAAAAAAAACAATAAAAATAGCCTAACTAAACGTCTTACCTATGTATATAAAAAAAAACAACAAAGCAGATGTTTGTTCCCGAGTCCCGACATAATGACATTTCACGCTCATTGGGCTCGACTGAAACTTTACGGTCTCGATACGTCAACACATGGACTGTTGGCGATACGTACAACAATGACAGGTGGAGTCTACGTCACTGACAGAGGGATTGCTAATTTGCCCAATATTTATTCGCAAGATGCCGCCGACACAAATCGAGGGTCATTATAATGCACCATTTGGCGTTGAGCGGCGCCTTTGATGGTTTTGTTGCTTGCTAATAAGCTAACGAGCAGAAACCTACGATTGTGTTTATTTAGATTCAGGTCTATGTTTATAATATGATGAAAAGTTTATCTCATAGGTTTTGAATATCTTTGTTGTATGTTTTTTTTGTATATGATAGGTAGGTACCTCGTGGTAATATTCCCGTCAAGTACCTAAGTACATCTTGTTATGTGGCAGATAGGTACCGACTCTTGATTTTTTAATTAAAATTCGATTCCGTTTTACTTAAAAAATGCTGAAAGTAAATAAGTAATAATATCTAAATAACGTGGTCATACTATCATTAAGTTAACATTAAGAGTCCCCAAGTTTAACGATCTGAAGTAAATTTCTCGTATATAACTTAACGACCCTGACATATGGTGTGCCAGACATAACCGCTGCTGTTGTGTTATCAAAAATTTGTTAATTCCACTCAAAACAGCCAGTCATCCCGGCTGCTACCTACGATGCTTTACAAATACCTCATACAGTGAAACCAGTCCCAATCCCCAAACTATTAGAATAAACCTTTGCGCAATGGGCAGATTAAAAAAAAAATAAACATGTCAAACCTTATGATTCCAATTTCGAATTTTCACACCTGAATCCCACAAGAAAAATAACTTTGAACGTGTGATGCAACAGTTTTTGTTTCCTATTTGAAATGTTCCTTTTCTGTATGTTTGCTTAGAAATGTACACGACGAAAGTTTTGTGTGAATACACATACATAAGTATTAAAAGTATGTGCCAGATATCATTGTTATGCCCAGAATCCCGTTCCTTTGTAAATGATAATGTAATGCATTTATTGGTTCGTGATATCGGTACTTCTTTTTAGGACGAACTCTAATATTAGTATTTGAACTGTTGCGACTTGATTCAATCTGTTTAAAGATAGCAAAAGCGCAGGTGTTCTACAAAGGGCCAATACTTAATAGCATATCAAGAGAATAGCCACCATCGTTCATATTACCGCCATCTCATAATTTGGACAAATCGATTTAGATCGAGCGGCGCGTTTGTTCCATGATTTAGTAGCACAGACAAATTGGGCCTTCCACATCGATCCATGATCGATACACTGCGTATGCGCACGTAATGTGGATGTTGAAGCGGCTACCAATTACAACGACTTGAAAGTAAACGATCCGTAATTTCGTTCATTCAATCTGGCGCAGTCAATTATTAACGTCATCTCAGAGCTGCAATGTAGATGCAATATGTACAATGTACATAGTTATGTTTACATTGGACTTATGTGAAAAACTGAAAATTACCTATATCCATGTGTATAATTTTCATTTCATCATTGCTAAATTCCGAAAACAATTTGTTGCCTGCCTAAATTGAAAAGGAAGAAAATTCTTAAAAAAATATATACAGGCAAGTTGTGGTAGTGTAAATATATACAGCATGATATTATTGCACAATCTTTCATGTGAAGAAAAATCACTTTTGTATCGATTTAAATAGTTGATCATATTTACATAAGTCTACGCAACAGTTTGTAATTATTTTGAAATATTTGAACACCTAAGTGCAGTAGAGTGATTCAATTAATCGTATTTCTGGTTCTGATTCAACGATTTTGTATCTAGGGCCCGTTACTGTTCTCTGTTCTTGACTGTAAATTAATTGAATTTCCTAGAACCGAATTCGAAGCACTGTTTACGAAATCGGTGTTTCCACTCATTGAATCATAATCTGCGTTTATATCATCAGCATTACGATTGAATAATTCCGGTTAGCTTGTACTGAGTCGGATACTAACATAGAGATGTGCTCCGGCGCCTCGAATGTCATGATTCACTTGCGAAGGTGAATCATTAGTTCATATAACACGGCGTAACACACGTCCAGCGCTCATCGTCGTGAGTTAAAAGTGCATATTGTCTATGATTATGCGCGTGTGAGTGACCGACCTTGTAAACATCGCTGAAAAATGCGTGCAGTGTTCTTGAACAGCTGGTTTCCGATCCGCTATAGGTGAGACGCATGTGTTCTATATGTATATCAGCTGTTTTTTTTTATTATCTTTGCGTGTTCGGATTTTGAAAGTAAACTGTGAGATATTATTTATTTACTGTAGCTATAAAGCATAAGTTATGTATAAAGGTTATATGGAATATGACCTAAAATACATATAATCAAACACAAAAATGTTCTTATTAGAAATGATTCGTGAGCTAAATAGTTAATAGGGGTTGAGTATGTGCGTGACCTGGCCTAGTTGTGATCAAATATTTCATAGCGCCAGTACATACCTATAAAATAGGTATTTCCATTTAGGACTTTTGCAGGGCGTTAGCTTGATGGCACTAACCTATTGAACTGACAGTACGAACACTTGAAAAAATGAGTGTTTCTGTTTGGCTTTATGCTTTGTTTTATTTAGCATTCGCGTGTCTGCCAAAATTTTCATTTTAAGTTCGCCAGCTTAGTTAATTTAGTTTACTGCTAGTAAGAAAAGTGGATCTGCATACCTAAGACGGAGCTACCATCAAAGTGCAATGTTCCCTACACGCAACCGGTCAAAACCCTGGCACGATATGAATATGAGTGGTCATAACGCCATCGCTCTGTTTTCCAAAAACAAAATTTGCATTCGAAATTGGAACGCGAGTGGCACGAGCGCCTCGGGCGGCGCGCTACCGAGTGCACAATGCACGCGCTCACGCAGATTTTTTGCAATTTTCATAATTCCATATTACCTTCATTTAGTTCTTTAAGGTAAAAAATAAAATAGAACCGCATGCAACGCTACAATCAAAGGAAATGGGCATTTATCCGAAACTGCTGTAGGTACCGTTGCTTCGGTAGAGTTCTTTAATATTGTTACGAGCTAGGGGTTCTAGATAAATTATACTCGATTACTTTTATCGAACGATACTTTATTTAAACCAAACACAATCACAACAATCACTAAAAATCACTACACACTCTTATATTCACTAATCACTTCGGTAGTAGTCGCTAGAAAGCTCACGAGTTAGCTTTGCTAGTTCTTCACTGTTTCGTATTCAAAACTGAACTGACTCACCGCGCGGTCGGCCGTCTATTTATATCGTGCGCGTAGACATCTAGAAAGTTCAAAGGCCGAGGCAGATCGATAAGGCCCGAGAAAATTCCAATAGTTACTTGAAGGTCAGTGAACTACTAGTATCTACTCATGCTATTGTTCGGAGGTCGATGACCCGTACTCGAGAGTGTTACGCAAGCGGTCGAATGTTTTCGAACTTTTGCAACTATGTACTACATTACTGGACATTTCTAGACCACATATCTAGAACATTCTATTAATTTCTAATTATTTCGAGATTTTACTTTTAAACAACATTGTCTTATCGACCTACGTAACAATATTCTTAACATTCATTTTAATGTTGAAGTAATTGATATCTCACTTTTTTAACGTAGTAATCGTTTCATATTTACCGGTGTCTGAAATTATAAGCGAGCTGATAAATATAACTCCGTTTAGTGAACTGTCCCCTTAGGGTAGGTCGTCATCATCGGCGTAAAAGTCGTTATGGGGCCGTTTATCGAAGTTTGCGTGCGGTCGCTCCGAGCAACGCAGTGTCAACTTAAAACAAACGTAAAGACGTAGGCATTTCAGAATACTATAAAATAATCTCAGGAATTCTGTAAACAATCCAATATAATGATGGATCTGCCGACCTATTCGTACAATTTACATATTTACATAGAAAACTTTATAGATTGTATTGTCGGTTGTTTATTTTTACTCACTTTGAAGTTCCCTAGCGCGACTTGTATTGTGGCTATCTTCATTGTGACATCTCAAGATTTAGTACATAAAACTACAAGGAAAAATATGTTTGAGTCAGATCTGAAAACATCAAAGCATTTTCATTATGTGCGTCCTTGTATTGTATCCATAATCTGAACTTAAAAATTACTCGCACTACAAAGTTCTAGTTCTACATAAGAATTTAAAAAATATGGGTATATGTGACTGAGGCTATTGAAGGGTTTAAATGTTTCGTTACAAATAGACAGTAATTCAACTAAATGGATAAAAGAAGTGCAGAAGCGTAAAATTTTTACGCATTGGAGTGTCGATAGTCGGTAGCCAATGGCCAAGTATGTATAACGAGGCAATTTGTATCAATGCGCAGATCAGCGGTCATAAGAGATTTCAAAGCCGCCGCCGCACCTGCTTATCCGTAAATATCGTTTAATAGCACTTCCATACAAATATTATGCAATCAATTTAGAGCTCTGCCTCCCAATTGATAGTGCACATTTTCGATAAAATTCGCTTGCGGGATTAAAGGCGTTTTGAAATAAAGACCATAATTTTCAGCGGCAAACCGCGGAATGTGCGGCGCGCGCGGCAGTTACAGTGCAGCTTAAGAAAACAATTTTTTATGAAAGTTATGCAACAGAGGGCGGGTTACATACTGGCTGGTCTCTATAACCTATCAAGTTTAAACACAAGGCTTTACGTCGACAGACAAAAGTATTACTATTACAAAAAGGCGCAGCTTTTTTTCTTAAATACTATTTCGACATCGACAATGATTATCGTTACTGAAGATCTGTTCATCAAATGGATGTTTGCACGTGATACTAAACATCTGAACACAAGCATAGATTAATCTAGTTCTGTGAGTTTAGTCAGCATCGGGGCATCCATAACACGGAATTGTTACCGGTCACAATAGACTAGACGCGACCGTTTACATTACCCACTGACAACCCGATGATTGGATGCTTTCAATAGACAATGACATGTGTCTTAGTATTCATAAACACGATTGTTACCAAAAGATATTTGGAATTTTGTTTTTGTTTTTCTTGTTTAGATTATTTCCAAAAGACATGGAATGTGATGCGTAGCCATGATATACCTATGCTTTTAGTTTATTCAGTTTAGTCATAGCTATGAGAAAGAAGGTTTCATATTTATAAGGCCGAGTTTGTTGGCTGGGCTGTCTCATGATATTATTAATGTTAATTGTTATGGCATAATTTATTGGCAAATACATACATATATCCATGAATTCAGGTAACAGCTATACCTTGCTATGGGGACCAGATTTTAGTCACAAGCGGGAGTAGATTTTTTTCTCATGCAGTATTCAATCTAAACTGAAATCAATCTTTGTTATTTTCTACATTGAAAACAAATGTTTCCATTACATTACTTACGTAGGCATGTGTTTCAAAAACAGCACAAAAAAATCTCGTATATAAATAAAATGGAAAGTGATGCAACAAAGGAGCTTTTTATTTTGTTAGATATACGTTAGATAGTATCGCAAAGTGAGTCTCGGGTACAACAAAAGGTCTTTTATAAAGAATATTGTTTAAAAAATGTGTCGTCAAATTGCTCTTAGGCTGTGAGCACAGAAAAGCATAAGCGGGTATTAGGAATAGTACCATTAGAATTGATTTTTAAGTTAATTAGGTAATAGATACATATTAGCTCATGGGTATATATAACATATATGTTAGGCATAGGCTTATTCGTTGTTAATTCATTGGATTAAAAAAAATACTCAAAATTCTTTTCAAGTTGAGTGCTGACCGTGTGACTATATTTGCAGTTTGGTATGTTTGTTGTTTATTTCCTATAGCCTCGTAAGCGTGCGTTAAAAATAAATAGATCTTGATGGCATTTTTTATTTGATGATAGCATTAAGTATAGTGATTATTTAAATCAAAAAATTAAGTCAGTACAAAATACAATTTATTAATGATCAAGAGCCTACGACACTCTGGTTATCGAAATCGCTAGTCATGTTCACAAAGTCGCAGCCTTAGAAATTGAATTCTCTATGCAAATGCGTATCTCGTGCCCACGACAGGTGACGTGCGGCACCCTTAATTGTTTTTTGTAATAATATTCAAATATTATGACGTTTTTTCTTTGCGTTTTTGTGTTAGACTCTGGCGCGGGTGGCGTACCAGGTGGTCTCGAAAAAAAACTATTTCTTTCGCCGTAACAGCCGTTGCTAAGAGACTGATACAGTTATCGTTATTATCTAAAAAACAGCATAATTATATGGAATGAATCACTATAATCCGTAATACATTCAAAAGATTATGTATTATCCTCCAAGGAAAAGCAAAACGTTTTTCTCATTAAAACTTCATTGACAGTCTAAACAGTGTAAACATTGTTAGGATTTTCAACAGCCTTGATAATTATTTAATAAAACTTTTTTGTAAACCAATCAACACGAGTTCGATGATTCTTGTTATGAATTTCAGGGTTCAAGAAAATGCGTGGCAGAAACAAAAGATGGTAAGAAAGTTTTAGAAGAGAAACTACATGAATTTTTGTTACTCACCAGTACTCATTATGACGAAAATAAAATATATACCCATATTAAAGAAATCGAAATAAATACCAATGAAGAACTCAGCAAAAAGATGTAAAAAAATTGGGATCTCAATTTCGCCAACAGCTGTTGTGTTCACTGGCCAATAAATGGATGATGTACATGATCAAACTTATAAGAATTCCGTTATAAAAAGTGAAAACTTTACATTGGACGAGACTTAGAGACGAGAATAGAAATCACGTGCGAACAAAGAAGATTAAAAACTAAAGCCATATGAAACTGAAAACCGCTTCAACAAAAATTAATTAGTTAAAACATTGATTTATGTTTATAACTAAGTAATAATTATCTGCTTAATAGAATGACAAGCGCCATAAATTACAAAATAAGCACGCATGACGTCGAGAACGGAAGCAGAGAATTAATTTATTCAAATCTGTTTGATTAGGATCCCATTTTATTGCAGACTGTTATTCTTACAATTTTATCGTCGGATCGTCGAAAAAGTTGAAAAGGTTTCGGGAGGCGTTTGGCGCTTGGCGTGTGCGCTTAGCGTGCAGCCCTCGGCGTTTGCCCACCTGCCGTACAATTATCCGGTCATTAGTCGGCACGGAACCCGCGGAGACCCGAAATTAGTGTGTGCAACGCTAAAACTCTTCCAGTATGTTATCCTAAGAAGACTTTAAAAAGCCAACCAATATATCCGTTTGATTCTCTTTATCGCTTGCTAGTTAACCATCTGTAGGCTGTTTAAAATCAAGTCCTGAATACTCAAAGTAAAACTTTGACTCATCGAAGTCAAAGTCAAAATTTATAATTGAAAATGGGCTTATAGAATAAGCAGATTCTATTGCAAGAAAATCACTAAAAGCACCATAGCATCCAAAAAACACCCACTTTTCAGTGAAACAATTTTTCCAGCGATACAGCAAATTATTATATTCTATTATATTTGTTATTGTAATTGTTCATCGTTTTAAGCAGATTCGACATGAAAGCGTTACATGCGTATACATTTATCAATTAGCTGATTAAACAAATTTTCAGACAGACGTGTCTTCATAGAAATCCGATTAAAAAGAGACGAATTTATTGTTATGGTCGACTAGCTTTCTCATTTCTTAGCCTTTTCCTTTAGGTTACTACTACCTAAAACAAATGCAATGATAAGGATGATCAAGTTAAAAAATACTCGCCGTTAACTTTGCCAATATTAAGCATTTATAGAAGGTAGACAGCAAAAATGCGCAATGATGATCAATATCTATACATACTACTGCAGTTGTAGGCCACTAGGGGTCATGAGGCCCTTCGAAGAACTGTCGATTATGTAAACTGGGCAATAGTGACTGAAGTGGGTTAATACAGCTGTAGATTGCAAAGCTGCTTAGTGTATTTATTTGGGATACAAAAATAGATTTTTATCTGGTAATTGCAGGTCTGGTGTTGAATCCTTTATTAGGGGCGGGCTGCGGGTGGCGGGGTGTGGGGTTGTATAAGTGTGAGGACACAATGGGCGCCCCCCGCGGTATTGTGCGCTAATGTATGCGCACGCGGTGTCGCCGACAGCGGCCACAGAGCCACAACACAAACATTTCAACGCATCTAATTTATTGTCGTGTCGCACCGAGCCGCGGCACGCAAAAAATATTGTGTTAAGGTGCAGTGCTGCTATGGCAAAAGTCGTCAACCTTTTATTATTGTTAAGGTATTTTATGAGTTATTTTCCAGACACGAGGTAGATACATATAACTCCAACACAAACATGTAGGAATCTAGCACAGCAACACTCCGTTGCTTTGGACTTTTACAGATATAAAATATAAGTAGCATATAAAAATCTATTGACAATTATTTCCTGTTATGCATGACACAGATGACAGAATTACCAAACTGTTAAAGTCATAGCTCCTGAAAAATCAAAAAATTACAAGTCAAGTATCTACTTCTTAAAACGCAGTAGAATTTATTTTATCCTACAAATAATGTGTCGCTTGTCTCCGCGACGGAACGAGGTCTTAAACAAGATTGAATATAAAATCTCGACGAAGGATGACTCAGTTGTTGAGAGCAATTTTGAATATTATAATATGTAAACTAGTTGTTGTTCGGTGGAGTTGTCTGTTCTGCCTCTATACAATTAGTGACATTTATTAGTACAACGATTGTGAACGGGCCGGTGACATTCTGTATCTTTCATTGTATGTATCGCATCCGTAACAAGGCACTTATAAATTACAATTAAGTAGGTAACTAAAAGCTGTCAGAAGCTCAAAACGTTATTTACTGTTAATTCAAAGTACCTGCAGATCCAATAATGATAAGGTTAGATTTAGATTATACAAGTTTTTTCTATGAAAATTTTCACTTTTGTCTGGAGATTTGATAATAGAATTGTAGTTTAGTTACCAAAATACTGTTGAAATTTTCATTTGCTTAGAGGGAGACGCTTGTTAAGTTACCATTAATTCATTTCCAATTAAGAATTGCGAGATTCCGGTGAGATTGGCGCCGGATGACGATGTTTACTATTCATTAATCAAGCTGCTTAATCGTGTTGACACGGCCATATAGATTGAAGATGCCTATGCCATATCATCTACAAATGGTTCATGAAGAACGAATACTTTATCTAATAAGTCATCTATATATCTGGATAACTGACTAGCCAGTAGTCAGTTTGTAAGCAAGGTAAATGTGAATTCTCATGTCCAGTTGGAAGCAACAATGAAACATTCTACAAACAGTTACTTGGCAATTTCATATTATTCTCTTGAATTCCCGTAGTGAATGTTTGGCCACCCAGTACTGGGAGATGCACCTTCGACTGTGCTCTTCAATTGGTAGCTGGCAAAAACTGCATTTGCATAGTGCTCGATGCTTGCCGCGATAGTGGCCACCGCGAGTTCTACCTTCGTAGATCTACGAAAGTGTAGATATGACCATTTATTTGTAGTTCATTGTTCACTATAGTCGTATCCTGTCGAATTCTTAGGCTAGCAAATGTGGAGAAAATAATGTTGAATTCATAATGCTGGAACAATATAAATTATAATTAACAATGCAAATTCCATCATTAGGTACATTTACCGCGTACCGTGATTTCAATCTTTTATTATACTACTCACTAAGTATGTGTCATTTATAGATACGTGTCCAGGTTGTATATTTACATACTAACATACACGTATCGTGAAAATAGAAATAAGTGTACAATTGCCTTTCGCATCGATAGCTACAACACGTGGGCTGGATGACACACTTTACTAGTTAAAGTGAGCTCTCGGATCACAGACTACGCTCAATGGTGTCGTAGATTCTGGTGGCCGGTGACAAATGCCGATGCCACCCACTGCACGCACGACCCCGATGGTACGCCGGTACCGAGACGATCCAATAAATACAACACATATAAATATATCTGCCTTTTATTTCATTTAATCCCTTCAAAGTTTATTTACTTTAACTTAAAATTTTATTATAATTAGGATTAGGTATGCTAACATAGCTCGTTAATCCTCAAAGGAATAAAGAACTTGAATGACTATAAAAACTATCCTTCAGCAGATGCTACATGCAAAGGGCAAATTAATTCTTGTTAACAAGGTTTGAAAATTAAAAACGCTAAGCTTTACATAAAACAATGCACTGTATATCGTTAAACTTAAATACTCACAAACTCGATTAAAATCAACCTTGCGTATTATTTCTTTCTGACCCACTTAAAATTCTTGTTATAAATGTTAAGCAAATTCCGATATAATGCTTTTTATTGCGATACTTAATTGGCCGGCACGTGTAAATTAGAGGATAATATAAAAATGTTCGAGGTTCAGAGGACGTCCGAGGAGCTTGACTTTAATCTTTAAAAGGATTAAGGTCGGGCGGCAAAAACTTTAGATAATAGAGGTGACTGATTCTGTGTAGGTTTTAATTTGCTTCATTCCCATATCTCGTTTGTCTCTATGTAGATTTAGGACTGCGTACGGCACTTGGTCGGCCATACTTATTTCGGCAATATCTTAATAGTACAGATGAGCTGATATCCTAATTTTCTATTTAGCCTCCGGTTTGTTAGTGATATACATGTTACGATAACGTGTTCATATTTCTTATTAAAATTGCAGATTAATTTGTCACAATTCGCCAGCTTTTATTTGAATTTATTAGGGTCTTATAGGTACCCTACTCATGCATAATAAAAACCTAATCCAACCGATACAGGTATAAATAGTGAATACACAAACCGGGAGCGGTATGTATGTATGGAGGTATGATACGTATGTATGTACAGTAAGATCAAACATCAACGCGGAGGTATCCTCAGTCCATTATCGGGCCACATTCCTCGAGTCAAATTATTTATTTTGTGCGGGGCGTGAGTTACCAGCCGACCCGCCCCTTCGTTACTATGTTAATTCCTGCTACCTACATATCTGCTCTTCATTTTAATGTACAACAAAGCCTTTTGGAATGTACCTCTAATTTAGAGTAGGATTTCTAGTTTTGTGGAATTTATTGTTTGTTGATATTCGCATGCAGAGTGACATTGTTAGTGTGGCCCGATTGTCTGTCGTTATTGTTTGATGTTGGATACTTATAAATAATGAACTAACTGGTGACTAAATGTATCTATTGGTTCAGATGTTACAGAGCATCTTAGTCACATTCAAAGCTGTACCAAACTTTTCAACCTGTATTCCATTCATAATACGTCTGAACAATTCAATAGACACATTCAAAATAAAAGGGTTTACTGGACAATGTAATTGGTTATTAAAAAGTGCATATATCACGGTCGAGGGCCGAGGCACACCGAGCGGGTCGCGTGGGAGACACACGACGTGATTTGTGTGGAACCGCTGCGCGCGCGCTGGACACGCCCCTTCATTAACATGCTAATGCCGATTCTGGAGCAGGAATAGGGAGTTTTACTGGGTCACTAGCGTTACGTTACTAATCATTACACGTAGATAACGTCGGTGAACCAAAAAACGTTCTATCAAGAGCACACAATATAGGGATATTGCTTGTAAACCACTAGTGGATATCTCACACTCAGGTTCTTTTCAGTCATATCTAAAATTTTGCAATATATTTTCAGAATATCTTTAAGATTTCTCAGTTCGAGAATAAACAGTATATAAGTCTAGTTTTCAAACTTATATCGCGCAGTGATACGTACTTACCTACAATAAATTTGCGAAAAAAAGGTGGATTGGGTTGATTGTTAGGAAGAGTGCAGGTGAATATCGAGTGAATGGTGAGGGCTGGTGCGCATGCGTGTGGCCGAGGCGGGCGGCGCGACGCGGGCGCAATGACGACAATGCGTGGTGTGGTAATGTATGCGCGCCAGGGAGGTCCTCGCTGTGTCGTGGGAAGACGTTATCGTCGCGATCTGCCTCTCCTACATAAACCCTTATATGTACAGATGTGAGTACCTACACGTGCCACACGTAGGTACCTATATTCCCTGGTCATACACCATTATATAAGTGGTACAAAGCTAACCATGAGATCCATCTAAAATCTGTTGCTTATTAATTTTAATTAAAAATACTACATTTTTTTTGTTAATTTGAAGCAGTAATTTTAGTACGAAAACAAACATTTTATAATTACCATAAATTCCTAATTTATAGTGTTTATCATACACAAGTCTATAAACGTACCTACTTATAATGTTTTCCATCGTCTACGCGCTACGGTTTCGTAGCAAGGGTTCTCGTAGCGGGCGGGTTGCGTGGCGCCGTCGAACGCCAACTCGGAGAATTTGCATAAGTTTTTTGTGTTCAGTAATAATGTGGTGCGTATTTTAATTGGGCGCGATTAAATCTTAATAAATCGGTCGGTGTTCCCACACGCGTCCGTCGGCTGGACTGAGGCAGACTCGCTCGCAATTACGCTGGCGGCGTGTGTTGTAATTTGGCGACGGCCGCGGGCGAAACTCAGAAATTGCACTCAGTTTCAGCAGTGCACCTTTGCAGACTAAAACACTAGGGCATCGCGTGCGGTGCGCGTCAGACAAGCGCCCGCCGACCGCAAGCCGCGGCCCCTTGAATGCACTCCCCAATTACCAATCGTAAACGCGACTAAATGAATGATACCTGCGTGCGATTATTACCGTCTTATTTTTACTCGACACTTGCTGAGACCTACTTCTGTTTATTGTACCTTAAAGAAATTACAATATCTTTTTCAGATTTCTAAATCAAATTAAACTTTCAAATCAGTGAATAATCATAACATGTATTATCGTCACTATAATGGATATTATTACTATTGAGAATTTAAAGTTTCTGGGTGATGTAAGATTATTAGATTTGTTTGATGATCAGCGACACGGATCATCTCAGATTTTATTTTGTGATCTAATATTTGTAATGATCATGGAATACTCGATGGGCGAGTGTGACTCGCACTTGTACAGTTTAAATTTTTTCTTGCCTACGTAAGTCCAAAACAAGCTATTTCCTTATCATGTACAGCACCTGTTTCTATTAATTTATTAATATTTTTATGTCGAGAGCTGTTACGTTAAGCACCGGCTAATTATCTGGGTTACTCGAAGAGCTTATTTCGGCACATAAACCAGCGTCCGTCCAAAACTAATTTATATTGGAATGTGATATATGTGCGGGCGGCGAGTGGCCCGGGGGCACGCGCTCGGGCGGTTTTAATCACCTTAACCCTAACTTAACTGCTGTTAAAACACTACCGAAACGAAGAAGGCAAGCCGCCGCCGACGCAGGCGCCACGGCCGCGCTCGGCCCGCGTCCGAGTCCATTATACCCACTTGCGCCCATTCTCCCAACCTCATCTTCAACCTGACCGCCGGATATTACGCATTCAATACTTTTTATACCTACGTTGCATATCTAATTGAACATCAAATCGATGTGATTCGAGATCGATTAAAAGGGAACTTATTTATTGATCGATAAGAATTGTCATTGGTATCGATGAGAATCGATTTGGTGATTCCCGTGACAGGTTTTTTGCGCTACATCCCGCGGGTGACGAGCTAGTCACGGCTGACGTGTCAATGAGTCCGTTCTCACACTGGGGGCGCCAAACGGCCGGCGCTATGGGTTATGAAATTGCATTCATAGATTATATTAGATAGCTAGCGGCTAAGTAACGGCCTTACAGGTTGATTGATCATTAGGTTAAGCAACGCCTGGTGCGTTAGGTCCGTGGATGGGTGTTCATCTTCGTCATGACCATCGTGTTCCAAAAGGTACGTTAAGGCACGTTACTAGTCGCCCCAAGTAAACACTGTTTCTTAACAGTAGGTATCCGATTAAGACTGGAAGCGGAACCCCAATATAGGCAGATAGCGATACTTTATTATTATAAAGATGTTTTGTAATTTATAACAAAAAAATAAATTTAGATTTGGAGACGAAATCCCGACCAGTAATTAAACAAAATCCAAATTAATTAAAAGTTTAATAAGGTTCGTTCGGATTTAGTGTATTCCGAACTTAGAATCGATATTACAAACAATTTTGTTAATAAAATAACCGGTAAAAGCGGTAGCATTTCATAAATATTTCAGCATCGTATATGCATTTTATATTTAAGCACAAGCCATTGGCAGCTAAGTGTAGCAACAAACCACAGGTGGAACCTATAATAGCGTGGTTCGGTGTAGACGGGCCTTAACCTGTTCGTGAGAATGCTTGCGGTTTCCGACTCGGAAGCACAAAGAAGCACCGATTATATGCCGTCGAGCCAGGCCGCACTGACATGCCGACGCTTGCGACGGTTTCATGTCACTCGCAAAATTTCACTGAATTCATTTCTGTAATAAGCAAACACTACGATCGTGATAATTTTAGATTCTTCTTATTGCCTTCCTTCTTACACGTGCATTAATATTCTATTCTCAATAATTTATTGCGTACCATTATGTATACAGGTTTTTGATATATAGGTATTTAGTCACAATTATGGTCCCTGTCGGGCACAGCATGTAAAAGAAGTAGTAGGAGAGAGGAGGAAGAGCACTAAGAAGGTAAATTGATTGATCGTAACGACTATGATAAATATTATGGTCAGGAGGCCGGCAAGGAGAGTATGGAGAAAAAGACATTTCCTTCTGATCAGACCTAATTAAAGTCAGTTATCTATCTAAATAAGATAATATAGTCACAATTATATTACGTCCTAAGAAGACTTTATACGTGGTGCGACTTTCAGTGATGAAATAGATAAAGCAATGTTCGGAAAGATTAGGCATTTTCATCTAATTCGATTTTAGGTACTGCAAAAATAATTTATATCTAGATAATTATACTGTTTCTATGTACAGATACGAGTAGGTGTTGGTACGTTAACCTTTAGACACTTTATTCAAGAGGATTTCATAATTTAAGCCGACTTCGGTTTTCTACACATTGTTAATTAAACAAGCGCTTTAAAAACTACCATGAATAAACTAATTGAGCATGAAACTATTTTTTATTTCAGCCAAAAAGTTTTTAATATCTTGCATGTTTAATTCCAATTAATTGAAATTAGAATTTAACTGTTCGTTTATTAAATTACGGTAAATAATAATTCAATGTCGCATTTTTTTTCCTGAAAGAAGGTAGTTGCGCCACATCAAGAAGCTGGTTTCACATGATTATCATTTGCTCTAATTTAATATTTATTCCAATTTTTTTTTCGATAGGTAAGCGCTAATGGAAAATTACAAAAGCACGACCATAACACAGTCAGCGTATACTCTAAGTATAGCGAAAATCACACACAACACGTATAGTTAATATCATGATCAAACAGTATCACATGAGTCTAAATCCTAATGATATTCGCAATAGGTTTTCAGAGTGTATGGCGACCGCAGTCGACGTTCGGTCAACACTTGAGTGTCGTATGTATATGGGTCGGCCGAGTTTGCTCGCCCCCGCCCGTAACGGGCCATCATATCCGTAATCTTCAACGCGATCTCACTATTGTTTATATATGATTGGTGTTTTATTTGTGCATTGAGCCAATGACCTTTCTACTTAGGACTTGAAAAGCTCATTAAAACCAAAGCTCAGTTCGTCACGTCTCATTAGACGTACGAGGATCTATTTCTTTGTGATTGAATTTTGATATTAATGCAAACAGTTGCTATGTCGTGGTTTATAATTATTATAAGACAGATCTACTTTAGAACCAAATTTCTAATAGGAATACGTTAACAATGAGACAAAGTTTTTGCTTACTTTGAAAAGCGATGATACTAGAAGAGATGAGTTTTTGGAACTAAATGAGAACAAGAAATCTATGTACTTTACAAAAATTTACTTAACAGCTTGAGGAGTTTCGAGAAATTTGCAGACATTTTTGTTTTTTGAAAATGTAAGTATTCGCATTATCTTCTAATCGTTCCATTTTTTTTTGTATCGATTAAGTGATTCCACTGAATTACTTAAAATACTTATTATAATATCTTTTGTTCGCGAATACGGGAAAGGAGAATAAAATGAAGGTTTATTTATAGCGTCTGCCTGTATCGGTGACGGCCGGGGACGGTGTGACTGCGTATGAATGGATCGCGTCTCGTCTCTTCTCCAGAGTCTCCGGGAATAACGGGCCTCGGGTTCATGTAGATAACACTTTATACTTCGCTTATAGCCACACAAGTAAAACTCGGGAACCTCGAAGTTCTATTTTGATTCAAATAATCTTAGTGCATTTACAACATTTTCTCTCCAATGACGCAAATCGTCTCGATAAAGATATGCTTCTATGCTACGCGTTTTTTACCAACTTATAGTGTCAGTAACGATTAACGATTAAGATAAGCTTCCCATTAGACAGCAAAAAAGTATGGATTGGTATTTAAGCATTTTGTCAGCTTTATTTGTTTTTTATTCAAATATGCGCCTTTAGGTAACATTATACAAATATTTTATTAGTTATTACGATGAATCGATGTGTAAGGATATCTCCGTGGGCGTGGTAAACTGATGTCATCATTGAAATTGTCAGCTTTCTTATTTTATATTCTGGAATCTTCTAAATGTGCATCAGGCAAACAAAATACACATCTTTCAAATTGTACGCTATTAATTGAATTGCGTTTTATTCCATCAGCTATAAAATGTATTACGCTCAATATTTTAAGTTCACATATATTTACGTGGATAACATCGTTTGCAGGTTGTTTATCAAGTATCGATATCTAGCTGCCGCGAATTGTCACCGGGAGCGGCGCGGGCGCGGGCTGCGCGCGGCCGCTGCGGGCAGGTGCGCTCCGTGCACCTGTGTTCGATTGTTACATTCCTCGAGTCTCCGCCCGCCGACTGATGACTCCTGATTATCTACTCGGATTCTTCTTCAATCAGCAAACACTTTATAAGTAATGAGCATGTAGTGGACGGTAAACCGTGTCAGACCTTAGCGAATTCATTATTTTAATACAATATATGAATATGGTAGGTACTTAGTTTGCTTATTAAAATAAATTAAGATGCTTTAGTAAATTAATCTAATAACGGTTTTCGCTTTTAACCTAGTCAACTACCCAATCAAGACTGACTGCATGAAGTATCTTTAAAGGCCTTTGTTAATACGAATCGATCGACTTGTAACTGCATCGTTTAAATAAAGAATGTTCTCATGTTATAAGCAAGTGTTCATCGAAAATTCATCCAATACGTTTCAAGTGCACAATCAGCAGACTTAGTGTCATGAATGGAGATCACAAATATAGAAACGGTCGGCATAGTAAAGTTGTACGTCACAGATCCTTGGCGCCGACGGACGCGCGGACGGACGTGCCCTCGCTGCTTGAATACCGAGTGCCGTAGTTCCGACACTCGTCAAATTAATAATTCTACAACCGGTGCTTCGAGCTCTCGGCGGCGTTACTCAAAATATTCTCCCTCCCTTTCCATCCATATTATTATAAATAGAGACAGGACAAAAATTGAGTATGTAAAGTTGTCGGGCCGCGGCGAACCCAAGTACTACTGTTCGTTCCGGCTCGTAAATTTCGAGCTATTTATGCAACCCATAAACGCCGACAGTGTTCCCTTTCGGATAGAACAGAGATATAATCGCATGTACAGATTCGCATTCGAGTTCTGGTGCAGTGATTTTCACGCATTTTACTAAATCCAATTTACCTGTGAATTAAGCTGGCATGTAACGCTTAGTATATTTGGCCGACACAGGTATAAATAGATGAGAAGTGCTTAGGCTGATTCTTATTCTAATGCTGATCTATTCTTAGCTAGGTTCTTTTGTTTCATTATGTTTGGGACACTCATATCAAGAAATTCTACTCGCGATGATTATCAAAGTTCTTCATATCTAGCTACTCAAATTCTAAGTAACATTTTTAACATGTCCAAATAATGTGCAGTTTTAGTTAGTATGGAGTACGAAATCGGATTAGCAGGTTGGTATTTCCTCGGTACAGTGAGTCTGTTGTGCAAGTGCCGGGAGGCAGTGGCACGCGGGACAGGCCCGCCTGTTTGACGTTCCCAGGCGATAGCTGCTATCTCTTGCAAACACCTCTTGTTTGAGCCTCAGCCGACACAACCTGACCACTTTAAGCAATACAGTCAAACATGCAGTCATGGCCCTTATATCATTCGCCATAAAGCCGTGATTCATTCCTCAAGTTGCATAACTAAGTTTGCATCGCTGTACTAAGTATATTTTAGACTGTAGCCTTCTTCGGCCAGACACGCGACTTATCTATTGAAATTTTCAAGTGAAGTCGCGCGTCACTCACTGTTTGTGTTTGTATATCGACAAGTGTCACTGTTCTGTTTCTATATCTTTTGTAACTAGTTCCAATATAGATAATGATAAGAACATCAAAAGTTGTCTTTAGCGGTGGTTATCTAGCTGTCCACTTTCACGTAACAAAGACTAAGCATCCTATTCACTTTTTAACGATTATTCGATTTAATTTACATAGATAATAATATTTAATAGAAAACGCATGGCATCGCATTCCAGAAGACCTCTACATCTCGTTTAACTATAACTGGCACGGGAATTCGCATGAAGAAAGAATGCTGCAATTATTTAGTTAGCACCTGCTTGGACACATCTGCAAGGCCGCGGAATAGGTCAGGAGGCCGGCCCGCTAGCGCACGCGCCACTTCAAGGCCTAATGTTTCAGCTGCTTAGGACTGGTTCAATATTACTTTATTCAAACCTTTTTTCATCAGGTAAAGAGTTATAAAGAACACCCGTTAGCAACTTTGTTCGAACGGAATGAGATACATTCACGAAAGACGCATATTATCTTTGAAACTAGTAGTATAACAGACGGCGCAAACTAATGTAGGTTTATTTAAATTGAATGTAGAGCGCAATGAATACGCTACAGTTTAATATAAATGGGAGTTTATGTATGTTCGTTCACACATCCGCCCAGTTACCCTTAAGGTGGAAATTTATGCACCTATTACGTAGACATTAAGACCAGAATTCGTTCAAACAATTCGCAACACGAGGGGCATGCTCGGAGCTCAGTGTTAACGCCACTACGGAGGGATACCGTATTAATATATACGAAACAATTTTCTGATGTTACACATCCTGCTATGTAGGGCTATTATCAAAAAGACATTAAGGTCTATACACGGACTTAAGTTATTTTTTTGCCAAAATGATTTCGCCACCTTTCTGAACTTGGAACTAAAAAACGAAGTGAAATTATGAAAAAAATGTGTGCTTAACAGAACCTACGTACTATATGTACTATCCACATGAAAATCAGAAAACGTACAAGGTTCCCTCGCACTCGATGTCTCTGAAAAGGATATTCTGAATCTGATGGAACGGTATTATTTTTTGCACTTCAGCTTGTTTTGACAAAGTTGAGTGTGATACATGGTAACCCTTTTTGCAAATCCTTTGCGACGGCTTGGCTGCGTCTAAATCTGTCGACATCCGCGTCGCCCGACGGTCTTGTCGCGCTGTTCCCTTTGTAGACGTCGGCGTCGCGACGTTTAACCAAACTCGCACTTGGAAACATTAGGACGTCCGCCAGTAATGATAGAATCGAGGTAGAAGCAAGTTGACTGCTTAACTTCACATGTGTTTTATATTGAAACCGGGTGAAGTTGTTTTGGTGACTGACATGAAATTATTTATTTAACTTAATGGTTGAGAATTAATACCAATCGTAATGAAATGAATTAAACTTGAAATTTTGCGCAGTGTGTGGATAAAGGGGCTTCTTAAAATTTATTTTCGGAGCGTCTTTCCGCCTAATGTTGTCTTTACCATAAACATTGGATACGTACGACCCTAAAACACTGTTATTGCGTTTAAATGTGAGATGTTGTTTGTTATTCATTCAATTGTTTGTTTGGGTCGCCATTTTATTTCGCTTCGCGCCATTTCAGGTCATGTGCAGATTATGCATACTTTTTGGTGCTGATCGACGTATCAAAAGCATCCTTATTGCGTTACCATACCTATATATTTTTCATTTTTTTCCATGTGTTTACGATATGTTAATAATACTGATTATACCTAATTAACAGAGCTCTGGTACCATTTTTATTTTAATAACATAGCAGACTTGCGTGACCACGGGTGATTTGATAGGTTCTGAAACTATTGGTATTAAATAGGACTAGGTGTAGGAAAAACAGTTTGTTAACCTACAAAAAAATAATAATATTGGCACAGCATTTTAAAAATAGATTAAAATTTCCTATCGGATGGTACATCAAACTTTATTTCAAAGCTTTATCAGATTTTTTTATTGCTGAAATATATGAAATAGCTTTATAAGTGGTACGAAGTCGGTACGGTCGGTACGATGTTGACAGTTCGTGTCTGAGATATTTTGTGGCGGATTCGTTTTCATACGTAATCCATTTTACTGTAACATTGCGGGCAGTTGTTCGTTGGCGTGTATCACGCTACGTTGCGGCACAAGCCTGTCGAATTAGCGCAGGGCGGGCCAGCGGCCACTGGCCATTGCACTTTGATTGATGACACTAGTAAATAAGCACTCATATAGAAAATATGCTGTGACAAGGGTACGATGCTAATCGCTGCTATTTCATAAGAGACTTATGGAACTTAGAAGATCGCTTTGCGTTTTTCTAAACACAAATATAAGAATGTTACAAGAAGTTTAGATGAATTCAAAGGAGTGGTTTTTCATTATCGGAATTCCGTAACTCAAAAGGCAAAAACGGAACCTTTTAAAGATCAAATGTTAGATTTGTGCAAGTTAATTCAAGTAGAGTTGTTCATACGTTAGATTTGTTTCAATTAAACTTTAAGCAAAAATAAACTTGAAACAAACCCAAAAAAGCTCTTAACAAATGTCGAAGATTTTCTTATTTAATATATTTGTCCTCAGTTGGAGAATTAGGCGAAGCTTTTTGTTGTTGTTTGATTTATATAACAAGGCCGTAAAATCAATCTTCTCATGTGTTCATAACTTAATTAAGCAGAATGTCGACTATTAAAAGTGTCGTCCTACTTAAAATGGAAAGCTCTCCAAGGCAACGGAGTTATACTTTATTTCAGGAAGTGCCGAGCGTGCCTGCTGCATGCTGCATCTTGATTGAGAAACATTCTCAACCAATGATAAAGAGGTTTAATTCACCGTTACGTCACAATGACTAGGTTTCAGACGAGTATGATGGATTGAACCGAAGAGATGTATATCAGGATAGCCGAAACAGGTAGCCATACATTGTAACTAAGACATAGTGGATGTTACAGTACGCTCAGATTGTATTGAATTGTTACGAAAATTATTGCAACTTTTATCTGGCTGGAGATCTTTTGAAAGAAATGATCATTTAGATATTACTATATTATGTTATAGAATTTATAGCACCTGTGAATTGTATTGTTGTTGCAGAACTTGTTACACGTTTTTTCATTGTATGGATGTCTAATGATAGGTTTTTGTTAATTATGAGAAGATAGCAATGTAGCATCAGCGCCTAATTTCTATGTATATGATACTATAAAAAAAACTTAATGATTTCTATAACCTAAAACTAATTTTGGTCAGTCATTATTTTACTTTTATGGCAACATGCCATAAAGATGGCAATTTGATACCCACGTATACAATTATTAAAACAATACAATATGTTACATGTCTTTGTTTCTAGATTTATGTTTAGAAAATTGGTGCTATAAATATATGAATGGCAAGTATTGTTAGTTCAAGTACAAGGATGGCTTTGGCTGCGTTTAGTGAGACGGAGGTCGCAGGTTCCCATGCGTCCTACGCAATAGAACGTAATTATCGTAAGATTGCGCCACTCTGATCCGGCATTGTTCGACGTAATGTCTCCTCTAAATCAGAGCTTCTCTGTGCATCATATGTGTACCCGGCCTATTGTCGCGCTCAGTTCACACGCACTCACTAAAATGCTCCCACGGATCCGTTTGACACTACGTTTTAACTCTTGTCCGATCCGGAGAAACATTTCCTAGGTACACAAGCATTAGAATTGTTGCAAGTGTTGATATGATTGTGTATCAAACTGTGTGAATGCCATGGAAAATCTCAGAAACTATAAATCTTTGCTTATATGCTTCCCACCAGATCGCGATTCGCGCAGCTTTGTTTGTGGCAGGAATTCGTGTATTTTAGGCAGACAAAGTCGCAGGAATTAGGAAGTCAGCAAATAAAAAGTGAAATAGAAAGTTTATGTGATTTGTGTTCTTTCGGTATCGTAAAATATAAATTTAGGTGGCAAGACACAATGCGAAGTTTGCAAACAGACTTTCTTTTTCGCCAAAATCTGTATAAAGCAATGCGTTGGCGGCAAGTTTTCGTCGTTACTTAAATATTACTAACTGTTTACTTACCTTATTCTTATCAACGGTAAAATAAAATCGAGGACTTGACCTAAGAAAGCATTAGGTGTATCTACATAGTAATATGTACAGAGACTAACCTTATGAACTTTAATTGTTCAAATGTAATGTGGGTGGGCCACTTTGAGTAATTAAAACTCGAAATAATTTCATTACTTTAGTTAAAATTTTAACAATAAAAGCGTAGCAACAAAATAATGTTTAGAAAGCGTAACGAGCGGTGTCTACACGCTTGTAGCATGTACAGTAACTTAGCTACCTGTGTAATTACTGCCACACTCCCTTGTTTCACTTTGTAATAAATGTTTAAGAATTATTCTTAGGCAAATCCATCCACATTCTAATTAACTGATTATAATACCAAAGGACAAATTTGTGACATTTTTGAACACATATTTTGAAACAATATAGCAGCCATATAGCAGCCATTTCACAGGCTTTTTTATAAGACCTCTAAGCTTTGATGAAGTACAATACTAATAGGTACATATTTCACTCGAGAAAAGCAATTTAATAAAGTTTTCCTATTTTTTAAAGTATGTGTGGGTGTTCTTTCATAAGCATGAGGCGCTCAGCGAACTCTGCTGGTATGTGTAGACAAAAACTGGGCAGGATCGAGAGGACACCGGAGGCGAGGTGGTGTGGACCGCTTCTTGTCGCATCCCAGTTATTAATGTGGCCGTTCATACAACATGCTCGTGTAGGCATGCTTCCTTTATGACAGCACTCCTGCACGTTTTTATGAATATTGAATTATGTAGTTTTTTTCAAACCGGTTATTGTATGATTTGACAAAGTTTCTTCCCATACGACATAATCTGATACCATTGAAGAAAAACCAGTGCACAACCAGTAAGCTAGTCACGAAGTCACGAAGATGAACTAACGACGTAAATGTAGCCAGTGTTTCACGACTTAATTCAGAGTGTTTATCGCGTTGATTTAATTGATAAAATATCGAGATGCTAACTTGAATAATTCATCGATAAGTCGCGAAGAGGTTTTGTAACGTTAGTGACCGCACGCGTCCGTCCGGCCGCCGCGCATGCGCAGGTGGACGTAATGCCCATACACATTCAGTGCGCGCCACACATCCCACATACTGATGTTTTTACTTAAAATAAATAATTATGAATGTACCGGATTTACAACATTGTTAAATGTCAACGGTACCCGAAATACCGAAGCCATGCAAAAAGTGGGCCGTGAACAATCGGACAAAAGTAGACTATCAATTTTCATTCTTATATGGTGTGTAATATGAAATCGAAGTGAAAGAAATAAAAATGGAGATTATACAAACAATGTGGCGATATAGTTTCTTTCGATTGAAGTTCAATTGTGCTGAACTAATTACATCAAAAAACAATATGGCACTAGAAACGTGGCATATAATTGTATTGCAGTATTGTAATGTTGACGTTTTGTATGAAACTTTCTGTAGCTGACTCCCACGTTTTCTTTTATCGGAAGCTTTCTCTGTCAGATAAGAACGAATTGACAATAATAGCGCATAATCGAAGAAAGTTTACGTTTTAGTAAATACTTAGATGGCAAAATGCTGTAAACACGATAGTTTTCGTATCTTTTATGTAAGTAAGCTATTTATAGATATTAAACGATTCTACTCTTCCTTTCTAATATGGAAATGAACATGTAAAGATAACTGCCTTTGTAATAGCCAAAATTAGTCTCTAACAAAGGTAATTTTGACAAGACTAGAGAATGTCCAAGGCTTTATTAAGTCGACAGCTAGTACAAGTGCTACATTAAAACTTTTCGGAGAAAACTTTCCTTAAAATTTCAGTATAAATTAGGTACTTTTGCTCCACATAAAGATACAAGAAACTCGCCATGTCTGAGACGATGAAAGGGCGCTCATTACATTTTCATTATGCGCTCATTAGTAAGCACAGGACCACTTCCTTTGAGCAGAATGCTCGTTGCAAACAAGCCGGGAAAATGATGAGAAAAGTTGAGGAACAGGTCGGAGAATAGGCATATTTCCAGCATTTAAACAGTATAGGTAGTTACGTCAGCGATATTGAAAATTGCAATTCACTCCGAAACGCTTGTTCCTGTCTGGCGTCTTGTGTTTTTTAGGCTTTAATTTTTTTTTGTATGTTTGTTCGCGCGTAATTATGTACATCGTTTCCAACCGTTTTGAAAAAAAATATAAATAATGTTTTAGGTACTAAATCTGTTAATTCAGTTTATAACATTACTACATTATTTTAATTATTATAATTTTAATAAAAATATTGTATTCTTAAATAAAACACCCACAACTTTTATTACTTATTTCATAAGTTTATACGTATATTTAGTTCAATCTACATTTATTTGTTTCGTCGTACTCATTACGTGTTTAATGTTTATGTGGCAATATAAGAAGCCCGCATAGCTAATCAAGCTGACTTCCCTTCTATCGCTTATCCGCAATATTTATGTGACCACCATAGCAATTAAGTGGTCGTAACAACAGAACCCATTGAGATTACCTCCAAATTATATAAACTAAACAACATTATTTTTATAGCACAGAAAATTGAAAAGCGATAAAAATCTTTGGCATTACGTAACAATTATAATAAAAATAGCATTCTGTAATTATTTTCACAATTATATTCTAGATTTTATTTGCTGAAGGATATTGCAATAGAATATTATTGCCAATGATTTTTTATTTTCACCAAATAGGAGAATTACTTTCGAGAAAATAAATTGCTTAGGAGAAATGATTACTGATACTTCATTAGGTACAGACGCCGTCACATCAAGGCACATCAAGCTAACCATAGCTCATAATGCTCCAGCGATATAATTGAAAATCTATTAGGTAAATCTGTCAGATTGTAGTAGCTTGATGTGCTCGCACTATAGGTAACAAACTAATATTTTTATTCCTTAAAAATATTTTGGATTAAAACTAAACGAAGTCGAATGTTTGCGCTCTAATTAACCTCATTAATTAGGAATGAAATAAAACTAGCAATAAGTTATGTTTTATCAGCACTGTCGGTGTGCTAGGCAGGGCAGGCGCGACACGAGGCATTGACCGCGCCGACACGCGTTTTTCTCATTTTCCCCGTTTTCCCCGTACCTACATTATATTTCGTCGATGGAAAATATGACGTGTAGTAAAGAGTCGTTTCAACATGCAAAACCTTTTTTCAGGTCATGTCACGCCATTAGTTTTAACTCGTGGAAATTACGAGAAGTTTCATGGGGCTTTCTATAATTTCAAACAGTTGTATTTTTAAGTAGGTAGGTACTTTAATTCAAATCTTTACTCTTGGATTTATACGGATTTGAAAATTATATTTAGGGTATACATTAATTTCGCGAAAAATCAGGACAGAATTATCATGTTCCTCATTGATTTTTTAAGAAATGAGGTCAGACGTCTGATCTCAGCGCCTTCAAATAAAATAGAACAATTACTGCTCATTAGTCACTAACTCTCCCTAGTCACGAACGATAACCATAAATAAGACAAAAAATACGAGGAACATATTTATCGTTACTGACAAATCATCATTTAGACATCGTATCAGTAGAAAACTGGTTAGTTGAATATAGACGATTTGCTCCCCCTTCGTCGATGAGACTTGGTGCGCGTGTATCGGATTGCAATAAATTCGGGAGGGTAAAAAGCCGGGGCAGCCGCCGCCGTCGCGACTAACGTCTTCCGCTTTTGATGGGCTTCATGTGGGTAGTTGGGTTCTTGAAACTTACTACGAACTATTATAGTCTCGAGTTTTTCTGTTATTCAGTTCGCTATTTATTGTGGCATTGCGATAAACTCTTGGTTATATGAATTGGGGTTCTGACAATGATGAAAATACAATCAGCCCAAAATACAAGAATAAGGACTCGAAATATCTCCAAGTCTTTTCAATTAAGTACTACATATTATATTTTCACTACAGGATTAAATCACTCATACAAAGCGGTTTTTTCGTCGAATTTATACCAACAATCATCGCGTCACAAACACGCGACAAAAATATCATAACAAGATAACATTTACATAGTAATGATGCCTAGCATTCTAGAGCGCGCCGGCGCCACTCCGTCTGAGTAATTCATGTTTGATAGCTACAGCTAGCCTTTATTTTTGCTAATAAACAAAAACTTGGCTTCTGACCACCGCCTGAATACATTTACCATTTGTTCTCATCTCATGCATAAAACATGTTGGGGAAGTAATCGGGATACTCACGCAAGACGGCAAATAAGGGTTAAGAACAATAGCATGACTATATTTTAGGGAAATGGATCGCTACGCAAACTTGCAAGTTAGAAGAAAGCATTATGAAAATAGGTTGAGTCAAACGTGCGTAGTTATGTGCTGTTAGAGCCGAGTGATGGGCAATATTCCCTCATAAATATACTTTATCCACTTTCTATCTAGGACGCGAGAATGATCTATGTTGTTGAGACATGTCAGGCTTGGTGGCGCCGTCCTGTTTTTTGTCCCAAAACCAGCTTACTTTATTATGCTATAAACGTTATTTTTTGCAAATGACTAACGTTACAAGTTCCGAAATTTGACCCGAACACCATAGAAGAAATGCGCGTCATTCGAAATTTTCTCTTCTATGAACGAAAATTGTTAGTTATTGTTAAATTTAATACAATTAGTATGTTAGAGAGTTTAATATAGTGACTCCAATTGGGCTGAAAATAAGGGTTTCGTGTCCCAATTTTGTATTCAAAGCAAAATGTCCTACATGAATGCGACACGACCAATTAAATGGCATTACATAGTACGATTGTGTCCAAACCATTGTGCTTCAAAATTTGGGGCGATTTTGGCTCGATTACGTGTACCATGTAATCACCTGAGGCAACGCTGGCAATCATACGAATCAGAATAACATTTCCGTTTAGTGAATTGTGTCTTTATTAACGAAATGACGAGAGCTTTTAAATGAATGTCTTCTCGAATGTGATAATTAGACAGTTCAGTGCCATAGTATTACTTTTTGAGTTCTGTGTAATTAGGTACCTACATTGGCAATTTTCATAAGTATTTTGAAGGTTTATAAGGTCATGTCAAGTGATAATTATTGCTTAGGTCTGAAGAATATATATAGGGCGATTTTTATCGTCAGCCGAAATTTGTATACATAAAATTAAAATCGTTAAAACTTTTGTAACCTTCCTTTTGGATTTATCTAGTTAAATGTTAAGAAAGTCCAACGCAAAGATATACACACCAAGGACACCACGGACGCCTTCTCAAACTCCACTTAACCACTCCAGCATCAATGAGTTCTGCTGTGTTCATAAAATCATATGAAAACTTTATAGCCGTGGGCCATAAAACAAAACATACAATACAATTCACCGAGATCCGTAACACATTCATGGGCGATGAAAATCCAATATACCGCATTTACCTACTCCATTTGTTCCACGAAGCGGCAAAGACGGGTTAAAGCCACAATCGAATTATTGGGAACTCTTGCCAAGTATTTACTCTAATGCCTGTAATAAAAATAATTGCTACATACTGTAGCTTAAATGTACGGTATGAGGTTTCCGCCCCTTTGGACGAATTCAATTCGCGAATTGTTTTTCCTAATAAAACTTGCGAACTCCCCTCACAGCGCAGGTACGATATTAACCCCTGAACCCATTCCTGGGGTAGTGATCGGTATTTATGACCGCTGCGTCATGGGGTTTCACCATAAGTGTGGTGCGACTTAGTAAACTTTACGATATCGACGCCACGGGGCACGTTAAAAGCTAGTAATAAACTTATTAGATTGTTTTTATTTCTTGTTGTTTATTTTAAGTGTTTCTTATCAGATATCTTAATCTAGATGTTATTTTTGATAGCTAAAGCTACTTTTCTTTTCGCATTTTGGAAATCTAAAAAATAAATTGAATTATAGCCTTTGAGTGTAGTTCTTAATTGTATGAAGTTATAAATTAAGCAAGTTCTAATTATATGGATTGACTTGAAAAAAAACTTCTTTAAATTAGGTTTGATAGATACCTAAAATACCTATGTGGATAGTAAACGAGTATTCAGTATATATATCATTAAAAATATAAAAAAAAATATTATGAATTATTCTAATATTTACAAATTATTATAAAAATATATTACTTTTCGGTAAGGTTCTGTTCAATTAAAATCACATAAAAGTTTACAAGAATAGATTTTGCAAAGATTGGTTACAAATGTGTTGTTTGGACGTCGACACATGTTGAATCTTTACGGCGGGCGAACACCTTTGCTATTGGTAAATTAGCAGTGTTGTAGCACATGTCCCGGAAAAAATACATTAGCAGCCGGCTAATGGTGCCCCGTGATGGCGCACCCCTTACGGCGCGGCGGCGCCCGACCGCGCTAAGTGCGTGAACTTTGAAAGATTACTTTTGATTTGTATGTACTACAAAATTATGAAGCAGAATATATACGTGATGAAGCTATAATAATATTCTAGAAGTAATTTGAAATTCATGTTTACCTAAGTTATTGAACGTTGCTATACGTTGCTAAAATGCAGTACCTACCTATCTTATAATTTTCCAAGTTTTTTTTTCTTTTTTCCGTATCTAATTAAAAATATAATTTACATAAAAAACTTTCATATAAGTAGATATATTTAGTTATAGAAAAAATCGTGCACACGTGTGCTAACCGGTAATGTATAATTGAATGGTAACATTGCAAGTAAAGACACCTTGCCTAACAGATGTTAGAGATTTAGCCCAAATACTGATGGATGGCTTTGTCAGCCGCCACTGGATAATATGAATAATAATGTGATCAATACAGAACACATTTTGTGGTCATCAAAGCTTTTGCACCTTTGTAAATGTATTACATATAGGAAAGATTCTAAATTGTTACATTCATGTGTTTTTTTTTTCAAGAAAAAAAAGTTCCGATTGAATGTTAATTTATTTCACGACTACACTAATAAAGTTTCCTTAATAAAGTCGCTATCGTCGAACATAAACATGAAAAGTTTTATAAAGACATCTATTATCGTGCCCTTTGTTAGAAGGGCTATCGCCACTATCACAATACAATATAAGATTGCCCATTCAAAAGAACCTTTAGAGCCTATTAACCTTAAGGAGCGACTATATAACACCCATGGGACGAAAATAGATAGTCCCCGGATAAAAAGCTCTTCATTCAGATAGGGAGTTTCCATAAACTCAATAATGTCACTGTATCGCAAAATGATACCATCCCTTACGTATTAGGAGACCATCTGATAGCGAACTAACAGAATAACTCAATAGATTACTTAATCTGTTATTCCTGCTACTGTGAACGAGATAAGTGAGAGATAAGTTGGTTTTGCCAGGCGTTACCCCGTGTTGGGACAATAGGATTACAGAGGAACACAATAGACCAAGGCAGTCAGAACGCGTTATGGCCGTAATCTCGTTTTACACAAACGTTGTAATAAGATTACACGATGCTCCCGGTAATTAATGTTTCGGTGTCACTTGTTACTTGCCCGAGGAATTGGAGATGCGTACATACCTGCAACAAAGGTAAGTAGGTCAGTATTGTGTGATATTTAAGGAATAAATAGTTTAAGTATGAGATGTTATCTGTATTCTTTAATTCGCTATGATCATAGATAATGACGTAACTTTATATTATAATAATTCAAATGTTAAACCCAGAATAATCTTTTGTAGAGCTGACAGTAACATAATTTACTCAATGACCCTTAAAAAACGATAAATAAAATATGACGAGATAAAAAAAGTCAATAAAGCTCGTATGATACACTTTCATTCATGTTTACTGCGATATAAACATACTTAAGAGTTACGACGTGAGTGTTTAGATAAAAATAACATCAACATATCGGTGCAGTTAGCGGGCCGGGCGGGCCACGGTAGCACGCCGCGTATCTTGACGATGCGATATTTCAACACCGCCCGTGCGCTGCTCAACCAGATGTACACATTACTAGCCTTTTCGGATGTTTTCACTCAAAAACGCTGTTATCGATATCGTACGCCCGTAAATAGTGTTTTTATGCGGCTTTTTAGAGGAAGAAAGGTTTACTCTAGGAACCGTCTCAATGTCTGCCTGGTTGCACAGGTATACAACGCTGTTTGTTAAGAGCAGATTTTAGAATAGTTTTAATTTTATATGCTAACCAGAGGATATTAAATATATCGTAAGATATTTTAGATAAAAATCATATAAATAAATGAATGCTAGCAAGACAAAGGAACAGATGCTCATAAGAAAGCCGATATCAGCAACTATAAACATCAATAGCAATGTTTGAGCAGCGGAAGCAGGTTGGCGGAAGATGGTATTTGGGCGCGTGGCTTTTTGCGGCCCTCGCGACCGAGGGGCTCGACAGATGGAAAGGCGCTCTTCGGGTAATCGAATTACTTTTTACTGACATATGCACTTCGCAGCCGAGGGGTTAACTTCAAGTGATTCAGCAAAAAAAGCCTGGATGACTACTTGTGGCTTCCCTTTGCCTACGAATGTGTTCTGTCAAGAACATTAAATCGAAAACCAGTCAAAACCCTCATCCGTTCGTTTATTACATTTCTACTTGAGTTTTATTAACATTACGTAACTTATATAAGTGCAAATACGCAATGAAAACTTTAGCTTACTGACAAAGAGCAGAAATAAGGTTAAGTGTCAATTAAAAATCGCCACAAACTCCACGAGGAGGAAACCACTTAATGTCTAGCTTGCGTTAGTGATACTTCCTGTGGTCGTCAGGACAGTCCATAAATCGTGGGGCTTTATTAAATTTCCTTTTGTCGCAAACACGCGGAATTAATGATGCCCGACAGCTACAACAGATATTTGTCATCGACCAAGAAAGCAATATGAAAAGACATCTGTAATATGCTACCGTTTTAACTCGGTTCATAAAACAAAAAAATATGGTAAGAAATCTAAATATATTTATATTTATTTTTAAGCACACGACACTTTTTGCCGGTTTCAAAATAAGAATAGTCATTTTTTAATTTGTCTGAGGATTCCCTTATGCTATCAACTGTCCCCCGAGATATTTTTTCTATCCCAGGTGATAAATTGACGGAAGCTCTCGGTGCCTCCCTCACGGATTGACTAAAAATAAGGACGACGGCTTGCATTTTTTCATTTCATAATTTATTAATATCTTAACATATACATAAAAAAACATCATGCAAATGCATTCAGTGCGGAGTCTTTACGAGGGTGTAGTTATTTAAGCAACGCAGCCATCATAATTAACCGTTTCTAAACAAAAGTACCGACCCCACATACCACCGTCTAGAGTAAGTCTAGCTAAGGCTTTCATAGCTCTCCCCTTGTTTATTGCTCTGGGCCGTAACAGCCATAGAAAGCAATCTTATTCTATTGAGTAATTATACTAGCCTCATTGAACTGGACGTCTGCACAGTACGGTAAACAAAGCGGAAATGACCTATTAGATAGCAGCTGGTGGCGGCGCACGCGCAGCTGCCGCCCGAATTTCGCCGAGAGATCGCGAAACGCGCGCCTTCCGTTTCCGGCCGATTGTACTTGCGCGTTCTTTAAGTTGAGTGTCCTTAGGGGTGGACAAGGATTGACATGCTATTGCCGTTGGCGTAAGGCATGTGTGGAGACTCATTCACCGCAATTAGGGGAGTGGTAATCCTATGTTTGCATTGTTGATTTAGGTAACACGGTCTTTATATAACGCACAATGTAGTGTACTTATAACATAACATAACATATATGAAATGAGCAGGTAGATGTTTTGCATGTTTTCTAAATAGATTAAAATTTTAATGACAATGTAGGCGTCTAAATACTCAAACGAAATAACAAGAAGGTTCCTATTTCGGTGCAAACTGTAATAAATATCTCAAAGCAGAATATGTAACCAAGTGGTTCTTTGGAGGACAGGTTTGAGCTGCAGTGTCGAGTGACATTGTGGCAACATGCTACTTGCTCCACGGTCCACGGTGACTTGCCACCATTGTCGGCTGCCATTGTCTGGTAGCGAACTAGTTACGCCTTCACCGTGACTTAAGACTTGTTTACATTTGTTCAACTTGAAATACGCGATATAAAATTCCCAGCGGGAGTAAAAAAAATATTTGCTTCATGGTACTTTCCGTTTATAACATTTTCTTGTTGATAAAGGAAACTGGTGAACTCTGAAATTATGGACAGTAACATATAAAAATGTCTAGGATTTCTCACTTTTCCTGTTAGTTTTGTGTATACCAAGTTACGTTATAACATATAATTTAATTCTCGACATTAAATTCGTCCGATGTGCACTATACTTAACTATAACAACGATACTTACAATACTTAGAGTGGGCACGCGCGTTAATTTGAATTGTGTAGGTGCCGCATCATCCCAGTAATGGCCGGACTACTACTATTATATTTTCAACATTGTTATCGGAGCGTTAAATAATGTGCTCAAACAGGTGGACTCAAAAATGTTCTGTAAACCGCAATCATTCTATAGTTATTTTTTTACTTTTGATGCACTTTAGTTATTCACCAATTATTTTATACAGCCTGGCTCTGTTGACTACTTGTCATTTTATTGTGGTCAGACAAGCATTTTTTTTCAAGTTTCGGTAAATGGGCTTAACTTTAAGGAATGCTCTATTTTATAGCTGACTATAAATTGATTAGGTATGCGCCAGCGACCACAAGCTACTGCTACTACTGACTGCATTCTTTCGTCTTGAAACTAATAAGGGCATGAAATCTGTTAACTCGGCGCATTAACGTGCCCTTTTTCATAAATGTACATAATTCTTACGCAGCCGAAGACTGCTATATGAAGGAAACCATTCATAAACTTGTTGTTTTAATTCATGAATTCACGTGTGGTAGTGACGAAATTATTTACAAACACAACAGTACTAATTACTATTGTTGACTATTCTTGTCGTAGCTTAGAATACATCCAGATCGTTCTTTGTTTAGGATATCTCATATTATTTTCTGTTGGATTATTTGCTTTAGCCGCACATGCAAAACCAATTTCTATAAAGTCTTGCGAGGCCTCATAACCCAAATAATTAAATTGGTGGTTTTGTAACGGAAATCATACGAGTTAATCCTAGGCGGCGTCAAAGCTGTGGCGCACGTGCGCTCGTCTGCGCACCTGCCGGCACCACCCCTGCGCCTGAGGGGTGACGTGGATAAACTAGTCCACGAGGTTTGGATTTTTTTTCAGGGCTCAGGGCCAACGTCTCTTTTGTTAAGATAAACATATAAGTGATATAAATGAAAAAAAAAACGTTGATATAATTAGGTGTACCTACGTATTTCAATTACTATAGGTAAAATTAATGCTTTTTATTTTGATAATATTCTCAAACACGAAACCAATCATAATTACTTAAGTAAAGCAACGTCATTAATAGCCTTAAAAACAGTCAGACGCCTGGCTAATTGTTAAACGCCGTTTCGAAAACTGCTCTACTAAAATTACAGCAAACACATTACCGTATAAATTAGTAAAGAATACACTCGCGTAACGTTTGGGGACACCGAACCATTTTGCTTGATCGCTTACGCAAGCGATTAAAGTCTTTTTCACAGTCGTTTAGGCAGTTGTTAAGCACCAATTAGCATTTATCGGACTTCCCTTTTCATGTTGAAGTGCTATTAAATCGGAATACTTAAATATATTGAGTGAGCGCCGTTTAAAGTGGGAATTAAGAATAACTATTATTTTGCTATTTTAAACCGTGGTTTATGAAAATGTCTTTATTATTGTAGTGTTATAATTTACCTATAACGCTATAATATAAACATCGTTTTGTCGAGAGCAGTGATGTGACTGGTGATATTTTATTTGACCCGTATTAGGTGGAAACAGATATTGGTCATATTGGTAGCAGATATTCACTGACGCTTGACAGAATCCTTTAAAGAGCTTCATATTGATAAGTTTTAGAGGACACATACAAACAGAAAAAAAGTAGACAAATGTGAATGTATGTACAAAAGTTAATTAAACCCGAAACGATTTGGTAGCTAATACACGTTTTGTATGACGCAGCTCATTGCTATGCCGGGAAGCGAGCACTGCACGGGACGCACTTAGAGGACTCATTGCGGAGGTAAATGTGTTTCATAACGAGGGTGGAGGACAATGGAGGGGCGGAAGTTCGCGTGTGTCCGCAGGATGTCGGCCCACCATCGATCATATTGTACTTAATGACTCGAGAGCTACTGAAGTGAAGCTATTTGAAATTACCATTATCTTTAGGCTATTCTGCGGTAAATTATAGTTTAGTTTGCTGTAGTTGAGTAAGTTGTTTAAATGAGTAACTTCGTGCTTGATAGTATTCAAAGATTTTTTTCTAGTATAGAGTAAAGCAATTAGTTTCATTTTATTACTTATTTCAGCAGAGTCATTCCGTTGATCGCAATGTCCTTTTTAAAAGCTTTAAATTCTTTCATCCTCGTCTTTTCTTTAAACAGGAAGTATCGCTGGGAAGTTAAACAAAAAAAGCCTTTCCCACGAGTTCCAAAGCTAACAATTGCTTTATTTCATCCAAAAATAATTACGTGACTCTATGTAGGTTCTACGGCTTAATGTGTTACACCAGCCAATAGATATTCATTGTTTATGACACCTTTTGTGTGAGGCCGCCTACTCAATAAAATGTAAAATTTGGTCTGTCGTGTGCCTTCTTTGTACTGGCACGTAGGGCACCTCCTAAGTCCCGGATAATGTTGGTTTAGAACAAAATTCTCACGTTCTGTATCCATTGTAAACACTAAACACCGGGACACCCGTTACGTTTCGTATACTGCGCTTATTGTTCTATTATATGAGCTTGTGAAATGTAAATAAGCGTTCAAAATATAAATGAAACTTTTTTCATTCATACGATTTACCCACATTAAAATCAGGAATTCCATTCCATCTTAATGACGAAGAAAATATACAAAACTTATTTATTTATAATCCAATTATAATTGAATTCAATCGACAGTGATTGATCAGTCAAGATACGTGTAAACATATAAGCAACTATTGTCGAAACATTTGTACTACATTGCCCACTGGTTACCTTGATCGTAATCACAAGTAGTTAGCTAATGAAATTGGTAACAAAAAATCTCTTTGAACCGATGTCATTGTACCTGCCCCGTAGTAATGAATGAACGAATTCATTCTGCAGTCGCTCCGCGTATCATGCAGTTAGCTCACGTACAAGGCGACCGGTTGCCTTCTCAATTCGTTCAACGATATTGATGCCACAGAGCAAGCCTTGAGTTTCATAGACACGTCTATTTATTGCGGAAATGTCAATTCATTGTTCTAACGTTATGCCTACTTGTGTGAATATTTAATTGAATATTAATTTAGGCTTCTTTGGTTTTACGTTTTGTATGGCGGTATATTTTAAATGGTGATAGATTTTGCATATTTTTACATACAAATTAATTGAAGGGGATCGTTCAGGGGGTCACCTAAGTACGCCGTTGTTTTTTTAATGATCTGCAAAAAAACTAAAGTGCCTGTCTATAAAATATCTGGATAATAAACTCAAACTCTGTATAAAAAACTTTACCAAATTAGACTGGATTATATATTTTATTAATTTCCAAAACGTACCCGTATAACTATATGAACAAAGCAAGCATTTGGTAACTGTAATTTAAGAATAGTATAGACAGTTCCTACCTACACATGGAACCAGCGCGCCTGCACCGTAATCTATGACCCAGGTGCACTGCGGCACAGTGCACCTACAGGCGGCGCTCCGACGTCATTCAAGTCTGTCCGCTTTGCTTTCCGGTATGCGGCGCGTTTTCACTCACCCGCCGTGATTCATAAACTCACTGAAAATCAAGGTGTGACGGAACTCTTCAATGGAAGTTGATCTGAGCCAGTGAATCAGTATTCAAAGGAATTTTCAATGATGTTTCTCATTAATTAATATGCAGTATGCGTTAAACTCTATTAGCGGCCTGCTCTTGCATATCAAATGTTCCCGTTCACGTTGACCTATTCTTGAATCCATATATGATTTCACCTTATATTAAATCATTGCCGCATATCTGAATAAATTCAAATAAAAACAAAATCTTTATTTACTCGTTAAGGTATTATAATATAGGCTTTAATAACAGTATATTGTTCAGCTTTACGGCCTCTTTCAGGCGCAATAACAAAACATGTTAATGCTGTTTTAAATGTCGTTTTCATAAGTGCACCAGCATTTATGGCTGAAGCTAGAAATAAATTAAAAAACTTCATCATCTCTGCGGTTGCTTATTTTCAAGAATTTTCGAGAGATTCTTTTTTTTTAATCCGTAGCTAACCAAAACATGACAGATCAATGATTGTTCAAAATATGTACATGCCTTTTTCAACTCATTCTACTCTTTTGCCTTGAAAGTTGTAATCCCGTAGGTACCCATATTAAATCTAAAGTGATCTTAATTTTGTAGATTAGATGTTAATATTATAGTAAAATATATTTTTTTTATTGCGAAAGTTCGTATCGAATTAAAACATTTTGTAGTTAGTTACTTAAGTAATTGACACAAAATTACTGTTAACGGCCTAATCAACACGGCACTATAGTAATGCTGCGTTGTTATCGGTAGTGTGAAACAATTTGTTACACTTGTGCAGGCCGCGCACGCGCCGCTGACATTGTTATTGTTTTGGTGCGTCGCGCCCTTTGTCAAGACACCGGTCACCGAGAGAGCATCCGTAATGCCAGCCTTGTGTACATAATACTGTCATCTACGGAATCAAGAGCTTCATCGCATTGTTGTAGATATTCATTCAGTGTTTCCATGTCCGTGCATTGTTGGAGCCTATGCTGCACGCTTTATATTATGATTTATCTGTATAAAATATGCTATGTATATTTTTCCCATTTTCAAAGTCATGATCTTTGTATAGTCATGGAAATTACTTATAACATTCCGCAGTAGCAGTGCCTTTTTGATTTTAATACTCAATCTTTCCGGGGTCGAACCCATGTACCGTGACCCGCTACTCAAAAGATGAGGTGTATACCTCTAAGCAAATCAGTAGGCGCCAAGGAATTTGTGTGTTTTTTTTTATTATTTACCCAAGCTATTAGCTCTCGGTTGTAGAATTACAATGAACTGTCCGCCGACTAAGTGGTAATTATTTTTTCAATAAGAACGGCTTGTGTGTAAGCCACAAATGTTTGCTGTTCTCATATTAGTGCTCCACATTTCGCACTCGATGTTCACACAATAGCCTTGCATCAATTTGTGCTTGGAATTCTTACATCAACGAACCACAGTGCAGTTAACACGATTCCCTATTTTCAGGTAGCAATTTCGACACGCAATCTATCGAAATATCATGCGAAAACCACGTTCTAACAATATCCGTATTTGCTAACTCGTTGATGGAGGCGATTTGTTTGCCCAAGTGAATTAAATAACACTCTAGTTAATCCTGCGGATACAAATAAGTCCATAAATAATAATAAGTTCGATATGAGTTCAACAACAGTGATTAATAACCCGGACAGGCGATCGTTGCCAACACAGCAACAATTTTGGATCAATTTTGAACTACTGTGCATTCTGCTTAGAAAACCTACTACCGCATCGCTAATGATTAAAGCAAAGTTAGCAGCCTCTTACATTTTACAACTTAAAGAAAATCAGTACCATCTATGTATACTAATATTATAAAGCTGAAGAAGAGTTTGTCTATTTGTTTTTTTAACGCTAATATCAAGAGACTTATAGACTTATTTGAAAAAGTCTTTAGGTAAGGAAAAAGTCTTTAGGCGTAGCCCATTTAACGAGGTAGATTTTAACTTACCCGTTATCCGCAGGCAGAAAATAGTTCCCACAGGACGCGGGTGAAGCTGCTGGCAGAAGCTAGCAATAAGTTCTATTCTGAAAACTGAATGAGTTTTCTTTATATTGCCGAATGACGCAGTATATCCTTAATAATCTTATCCATTTAACGAGCATTTGCGTGTTAGTTATATTTACTCACCATTATGGACCTGCTAAATATGTATTTATGCAAGTTGGCAGTTTTGACTTAGTTACTTATTCCATTAACACTTTGACGCTGAAATCTAACAAGTTGGATAATTTGCATTGACGCGTGGGGAGCAGAATAATTAAGTTATTACTCACATTTGATTATAAAACAAAATGATCTAATGGACGAAGGTATGCGTTACATAACTTGGCGTGGGAAAATCTCTATAGTTAGTTAGTAGGAAGTGTATGGAGAGTAGTATTTGCAATTTGCACCACGTGCTCGCCTTGCTACTTCACACCGACCTTCCATTTCTTTAGAACAATTTTCATTTCATTAACTAAACTGCAAGGCTTGAGAAACGTAAAGGTTCATACCTGAAACACGTGAACACAGCAAATCGCTTAATTTCGATTTTTACGGATATTTAGATCCGGCTAATTATTTGTAAACTTGACATTTAAGTATGTGCACAGAACTTTATGAACTTAATGTCAAGGCAATCAAAAATACACGGTTAGTACTTGCTAGTTAATATAAATTAACAATTTGTTACATACAGCTGAGGGATGAATGACCGTGTTAAGTGATTTGGTGATCTACATTAACCGTGATGTGACTAAACCGACTGCTAATGCACCTCAAATATTTTTATGAGTCGCTGAATCATTTCAATCAGGAATGACTAAGCTGGGAATACCTAATAAATGTAAAGGTGTCTAAATTCTTCCACGACCTTTGACTAGATATTTGTTATATTACATGAGAAGAGACACATTGTTAGCACACACGTTCTTCCACGCATGGTTAGCTAATAGACATTTTATCTCAACGCGATTCTATGAAAGTTGGACGTCGTTGCTTATCCGATTTGCAGTTTTTCGGCTCTCCTTTGTTCCCGCACATTAGCAAACGGTTTTATTGCATCACGTCTTAATTATCTTTTGTTTGAGCCACGTATTGTTAATTTGTTCATTGACCAACTTCTTGCTTCCATTATATGAATACTCCGATGAGATAAAAAAGTTATTAAATGCTCTTCTGCAGTAATTTTTATAATTATTTAAAAGGTAATTGTTTGGGAGATTGGATACCCAGATTTTTTGTCTCTACTGAAGTTTCACACGTTCGGTAATATGAACCTGATATTCATGATGGGCATTTGGGTAAGCGATACGTGGTGCTCAATATTTAAATTTGGATCCAATGGAGTGTATGATGTCGTACAGGTCACCGAAAACTGTTCAAACATGGATCCTAGTTAGGGAGGGTGTGATCTGTAAGCGAGCCCTCGCTTACGTTTCCACGGCCCGTGGGAATCACCGCACACTAAATTATTAACAAAAATATTGACTCGCTGCCTACTTAAGGGATTTGACCACTAGTTGTTTGCATTGGCAGTTTGCCGCTCCCAACAAATACGGACAACAGCGACGTGTCGACGACTGCTTTACAAAGTTTATGGGAAAAGTTCGAAAGCCATGAGCCGGGGTAAGGTCAATATTTTGTGTTTGATCGCTTGGGGAACTAACGTAACCTTTGAGTTGATTGCCGAACTTTGTTCTTTATGAGAGTCTCTCGAGACGCCTGGAAGTGTTAAAGATTGAAGGCACATTTAATTTATTATTTCCCAAATCGCTAAGAAATATTACAATAGACAATTCATTTCCAAAATAAAACATAGTAAAGAAAATAGTGTAGATGTGTACATGTGTAGAGAGAAAATAGTAATAGTGAATGTGGCAAAATTGGTCTTATCTAAGTTCATATATAGACTACTAAAACGCATTCCTCTTTTATTTGAGAACGATGTGAATGTTTGATTGAATTTGCCCTAATTGTTTGTTACGCACGATCGGCAATAGGTGCCATGGATCTAGTTCAGATCGATCAACTGTGCAGTCCGTTACAGTTGTATCCATTCGAAATTACCTGTCGACGGGGTAGACAAAACAGTGGACAACTCAAATTAACCTGTATACTCCAAAGCTGTTCGATATGCGATCTGCCTAACAAAACAGTGACAGTTCAGCGTCAGAGCTATTCGTGTTGTGAAATCGACTGCAAGTTTTAATAATTATCGCGGAACTAGTAAAAAGGCTGAATTAATTGCCTATGGACATGAACCACGATGGATGAAAGTTTTGCTCTAATAGCAACAGAGATGGCACAAAAGAAACAATAACGAACTCAGTAACAATGAGTCAAGTTAATTTAGTTCCCCGGAATTCACTCTAGTTTACAGTACGTTTCGACATAATGCGACACCCGCGGTGATTCTCAGCAGTAACGAGAGCGCGGCATCTAATCCCCGCTTACTAATCCATTAATTAAGCGCGCCGAGCTAATTGGGCTAGTTCACGTACGCCCAGTCACCGTGGCCGTCTGAAAATCACTGCACTGGTTTGAAAAACGCGGAAAATTGTTCCCTTCTCGTTACCGATGCAATTCGATGGGAAACTCGTTAGTTTGTTGTTTTACGGTTACCTACGCGCTGAATTTGCGGTATGCCCCAGCAAATTGTATTGGTTTTTTGCGGAACCACGGATTTGCTATTTTCCCCTAATTAACCACTTGACTGTTAACCAATAAATATTCTCTATAAGTAAGTTAATTGGAACAGTTACATTTAATTGTGAAATTCTTGAAACACAGCGGAGTTACATGCTCTAGGAATTTTTCATCGTGATACTTAATAAGAAACGTATTCTCTTACATAATTAGTATGTGTTTACTTATTACAATTCAATGTATGTAGACCGTGGTTGCCTACTTTTATCAGTGATTGATTACCGTAATTACTTGTTGTTCCTAAGGTCGTCGTAAGCATTACTAAGGTATTATATATTAACAATAATCTCGTACGATTCTCGCAATAAAACAAAATAATTAAGTGTTAACTCATGTAAGAAAGTAGTTATGCACTATGTACTTTTTAGGCTTTTCCATATAACTACGCGGAAAAACATTGATAATTTCAAGAAAAAAGTTTTTTTGTATGTTCCTCAACAATATGAGATTGTTCTGAAATGCTCGTTTGGTATTTAAGTGCACGTCCGCCTTGTTAACTTAATAACGTTTTCCTTCGGCTCATACTCTAGTGCTCTTTTTGGTACAGGACAATGATAAATTTTACTAAAATTTTCCGCATGTCGTAATACGAAAACAATTCTGATTTTGATGGTAGTGTAGTTGGCGGCAAGTGGCAGCGTGTGGCGTTCCACGTAGCTATGACTACTGCGGCCAATCATTCAATTGATCGAGGCGGGACGCCGCGGGATTGCCTCATTATCCAATAAACACACGGCGCCCGATCTCGACTGCTTTCAATAATGCCACAGATGAGGTAGAAGGTCAAATGTTAATATAGTTTCCTTTTTAGAATCGCCTGACCTGTATCTAAGAGGTTCAATACTGGTTATTGAAACTGATTGGGTTTTTGCACGTGCCCCGCAAACATACCAGTCATTATTGGTGACATTGAACAAGCTGTCGTCAGAAAAATTTCTTAGTATTTAAAAAACACAAGTGGTTGAATGGGACAGGTATAATTACTTCACGGTACACGTCACGATGTATTCGAAACGTAAGCACTTTCTCACTGACGTCAACTATCAAGGCCGGACACCAATAAAGGCATACGAAGAACGATCTAACATTAACGTTCCCATACAAAATCGGATGGCCATAAAAGTTGGTAAATAATATTGACAGCTCTATGTTTTATAATGTGAATGTTTTGTGGCGCCGACGCGACGCTGCCGACATAAACACCACAATTACTCGATATAATTCGATAGCCGGACTCCTATCGTGTGATGATCGCAGGTATCGATTTCGCACCTGAGCAAAGGCTTCTTGGCAAATTAGTGATTGCTGATTTTGAAAGATTGTTTTTCAATCTTCTTTTGCAGCTGGTTCGTGGTATTAAACACGAATGTCTGCCATAATTAGGTTTAACTTAATACGGAAAAAAGAAAAACTCAGTTTTGGCAAGATGCCCTTTACACGAAAGCAACTGCACAACAATTTGTTCTGGTATTCAAGTCTTCTGTGAAGTCCAAATATTTCAGTCTGCAAAATGTAGAGCTCAGTGTCGCTATAGTTAGCAAAGTAACGACGGTTGCACACTCTCGAAAATATCTTAACTACGCTACTAATTCTGCATGAGACGCATATCTGCAGTCATCATTTGCGCTAGTGAGGGAACATTTCAACCGAGCTACATAAATATCGTATTCTTGGAATTATAATATATTCAAGATACAAGTAACTTTAGGACAGCAATTAATAGGTTTTTCTAAGCCCATACTGTGAAACAAGAGCAATTTTGAAGTGTTAATAAAATGATCCCGTTCAAAAACTAATCGTTAAAAGTATGAAGGTATTCCCAGTTGGCATATACTGGTAGTACATATCGCATGTCGTCAGCCGGGACATCCGAAGCATTTCCTCATTGTCGCACGCGCACGCGCCTACGGTTTCTTTTTGTCTTAACTGTGCAAGTATTAACATTGATGAGCATCATGGTTCGCTTCCTGCATACGCAAACTTTGTGAGTTCACTTGTTTAGCTGGATGTCGACGTTCTTTATAATTTGTAATAGTTATTGCATGGTTTGGAATACGGTTTTCAAGGTTCATTGATTATTATTATTTGTAAAATAAATATTTTACTTGAAACGCTTTTGCTCGTATAATAACAATATTATTATGTAGGTATCAACTTAATGTACTCCAAACCTGTGTAAGTACAGTAAAAATGGACTGCTTCAAGACTATGGAACGATGTTCTTACGAGTTACATAATGCATTGTAATATCACACGAAGTGATATTGTGTAGGATTCGTCATCTCAATTGTGTGCTCAGTACCGCCAACTCTCATTACCTGCATCCTGCGTCCAACTCCCGCTTGCTTACTTGATGCTATCTAACAGTGACACACATTCCGGGAACGTGGATAATCAGGTCGATAGTCAATTAAAAAGCATCAACCGTATTGATCCAGTTCTCGCATTGTTACAATCCTATACAAATAACGTCCATACGTCCAACTTGGTAGCAATAGGGCGCTCTCAAACCAATAATCCACATTTTTTTCCAAACGATATAACTTTATTTGTCGAGTCCGATCGGCATCGCTAAATACAGGGGACACAATGTAAGGCTTTTTTTGCAGTCCCACTGAATCAATTTTGCGTTTTTTGTTCGCGGATTTCGGAAGCCGCAGGTAAGAGGGCTAGATCCGGGTCCGTCTTTGTGTTTCGCTATTCTTGTGATTTACTAATATTTACAAATTCGCAATTTGGGAAGTAATAACTGTCGGAAGGAATCAGCTGCGTCACTCGACCAATTGGGTTGCACACAACGAGCTACACTTTACATGCTGTCGACATTATTTACGCTGTTTACAGCTTGTGTAGAAACGCGGGGCAGTTTTTATATTGTATTTTATTTGATGCACATAAATATAAAGGTAATAACAAAATGCCGAGTGTTTTTGGATGCATTCTTCAGTGTCGTATTGTGTTTCTGCATCTCGTGCATCACATCGCTTGGTAACTATAGCGAACTTGCCATTTAAAATGGCAATGAATATAATTGTGTATTTTCGTGATCCATAGCTAACGATTCGAAAGGGTTAGCGGCATGAAATTTACTTGACCGTAAAAGATTTCCAACAATAGATTTACTTTACCGTTTACATTTTATTTATCATTACGTATTATCCTTGCTACTACCCGGATTATGTTGTTATCTTATAGTTATAGTGTTGTCAAATTCAATAGTTACAGATCAATGGGTTATCGTATTGTAGATATAAAGGATGGTTAAAACCTACAAGGCACTTAATCGTGTATTCCTTGGCCAGTGTCTTTAAGCTGATAAAGCGTAAAAGTTTTTCCATGAACAAAAAACTTGATCAAAAACTGCCCCAACACAGAATAGTTCCTAAAGTAACCTTTACGGAACCCGTTTGCTAGTATTACGTTTTACTTTTTACAGTTCCCACTAAAACATAACCAGTGCAAATTGAACAAGAATAAAAAAATGGAAACAAACAGAAGTGGTGGGGTGTCACCAAGCATGACCGTTGCGTGGACGCCGAGCGCTGGCGGCATGTGGCGGAACTAATAAGGCCCATTAACATTTACGGTAAAACCGAGCAGCACTGAAACACGCATGCTACGCAATCGTTATCCAGGTTCTGCTGTTGCTAATGTAGGTAATGCGCGATTATTTCTATCTGGCCAGCGCTGATCAAGCGTGCCGGCATTGAGACATCGTTATTAAGTTCTATCGTATACTTCCTGTTTTGTTTTGACCAGCAATTTATGGTTGAAACTACACTAAATGTCTCAAGTTTTAGGAAATAATATCTCACACAGTGAATTCCAGTTCATAAATATACTTAATGGCCTTTGAAATGCACCTAATTTCGACTTGTTCAATTAAATCAAGTTAACGTAATTAAGATATTAACTCGCCACTCGAAGAGTCAGTAACCTGAACTTAACTGTAAACTGAGTAGGTACCTATTGTATGTATGAATGAAAATTGTTTTCAGAAGAATTAAAAATGTTAATTACTTTTGATTATGTGATTTAACCTTACTGTGAGAACAGACTCTGTAATTGCAGGTTTCTAGCAATGATAGCAAATTGTATGATCAAGATGATTGATGAAAAATTTTACACTGCTGAATATTGTCGCATTCTTCGTCAAAATATTGGCGTGCAGTTTGCGCGGCGGCTGGCAAATCGTCGCCGCACTAAATCATATTCACATTACGCTCCACCTACCGCACAATATAAAACACAAAAACGTTGATGACGTTCAATTATCACTCCGCATTGTTTGTTGATAGGCCGCTGGCCGCTCGCCGCTCGCCGACGACCTAACGGTGGTAATGTTTACTTTGTCTCTTGCGGCACGCTCCCTATAATCCCAAATAACAAATTATGAAATGGATGAAAAACTCAGGTTAAGCTGTCGGCGATTCCTAAACATAATGTTTGATTGTGCTCTAATGACAAGGCGCGGACTCCAAGCCACCTTTTGTGTAAAGCCGACGAGATTACTAATGGAGCGATACAAAAAAGCGTTTATTTTTAATGTCGTAAAGTCGAAAGTGTAGTCAATTCGAGATTGCTGTTAGTGTTTCGACTAAGGAGGTCCTGGTAATTGAGCAATCATCTACTCTAGTCCGTTGCGGTAAGCGACGCATCGAAAATAAATGAAATTTATTATTTGTTTTGTTTGTTTCTGAACTATTTTCTGTTTAATATCATGGGGAAATTAGTTTACTTCCATGTGTGGTAAAGCGCTTAGCTTGTTGCATAATGGCTAGTTACGAACGTAAATGAACTCTATTAAACTATGGTTGAGTTTCCAATACAGCCTATATATAGTATTGGAAGGCCTCTGATGTAGCAATACTCAAATTGCTCGATTCCCCTAATATCGTATCAATAAGGCTATTTGATATGATTAAGCATGCAATCATTCGCAAACAGACAGTCATCTATCATCTTTCATCGTCCCAAACGAAATAAATGAGAATTTCCCAACACAGTATTGTGAAGTCAATTGTGAGCTGAAAGATAAGATATTATTATGGAAATGCAAACTATGCTATTGATACAGTTCGCAATGAAGATTAGCATATCATTAGTTTAGCAACTAATGATTCAACAAAACAACAATCAAGTCATATAGTATACTTACACACTATTCACAGACTAGAAAGTAAGTAGAACTGTCTCGTAGCATTGTGACTGTCTCTAAAATGTTGTTATTATTGATAATTGATTCAGCTATGTAACCGGCCCCCAACATAGAAGCACGTGGGTGACGTGAATGGGCAGTCATTGATCGCGTCTGTGATTGCCGGCGCCGACCACAACGGAGGTGCGCGGGCGCCGCGTATTGTACAACCTAGCACCTAGTTTGGCTTAATGCTTCTAACAGATATAGAATTGAATGGTTTTGCTAAAACTAATGAGCGTGTTTTAATTTTAGATTTATTCTTCCAGTGCTCCATGAAGGCTCTTTGTCTGTAGTATCAAACATTGTTATTTGCATGCTTTAAATTGGTGTCAAATTATCAATAGGTAATGGGTGGTATACAAAGTTATGATGAACTAATAGGTGTGTTTACTAATGATACGAGACAGGATGTAGGCAGCGCGACTGGGTGCGAGGGGCAATAGCACGACCTTGCGAATGTCGCCGGACTTGACGCGGATTTGACTCATGCGCCACGGCCCCTATGATTCATGCCATAATCATTTTTTTAGAACACCTCAACGATTATCCCACCATTCGCAACTATAAGATCACCATCAACACCGCGCAACGTAAATACGATACATTACACCAAACCTTAAAAATATATCCCCCGAAGATACCCAATCAAACATCAAAAGGAACAGTCAAACCGATCGTTACTAATTTAAACACCCGATCCACAGGATTAACGCCAGGAAATCTGACAACAGGATACGTCAATTTAAACTAGTCGAAACTGAGACCAAATATGCCAAAGTGTACCTTCGTTCTATTGTTCTCTACCACGACGCCTTCACATTGGACGTCGTAGCTTTCTTTTTAAACATGAAACATGGTTCTGATAGATGAAACAAACTCGGTATGTGATGCTGTACATGTTTTAGTGCAGCCATTAGTGCGTAGTGTATTGAAGTGGCAGGACGTGAGCGAGTAACAAAGGAGCTCGTCTAAACAGGCCATTAATAAGGAGGCGGCTCGCGGGATCCGCCCGGGACTTCCGCTGCATTCCGAGAACCGCTATCTCGGGACAAGACAGGAATAGCACCGGTGATACTCCGCCCAACATATAAATGGCAATCAATGCAACATACCGCACTTGATATCATGTGTCGGTGAAAGCTCAGGAAGTTAGCTTTACAAAATATGTCATAGTTACTCATTTTGGGAGGGAACACACTTGTAGTCTTGTTCGCTAAAACTACGTCAGTTACTGAAAACGGCGTTGTAAGAATTTCATAAAGAGCCTCCGTTGTAGTATATTTACACAATTATCAAGCCGGCCATAAATCCTTCACAAATGACCGTAAATATGTTTGGCAGTGTGAACATTCCGTCTAAGGGACCTTTTGAAGAAATACTTGAATTGTTTTGTACAAAACATTGTTAAAGCGCGGTGGATCAAAACGTAAAGAATAATAAATAAATGTGAGGGCTCAGAGACACCTTTATTATAGAAATGGGTGGAAGGTGGCAATCTCTGAGATCTTGCTGTGTGTTTACTGTGCATCATCACGTTTTACAAAAGGAGACAATTTATACGAAACGTGAGAAAGAAAGAGACGCAAACGTCGGCATGGACCACCTTGTTAGTAATAATCGGTTTACGGACCTTGTCAAAAATTAACTTATTATAAATTATAAATGGAGCTTAGCGAAGGTGGCGGCGAGACTGTTATCGATACGTATTTTTTTGCTAACCTTCAATTGATGGTTTACCACTAAGCAAGCCTTTATAAAGGGTTATTGTATCTTTACTTATACCGTAGTCCTCATGAAGAGTTATTCCATAATAATTAATATTTAATTACTGAGTGCCTACTTCCATAAATAATCTAATTGCAATAAAGTCTCCACATACCTGCGATTCACGAAAGGATTTCGATAAGCCTATTGTGCTATTTTTGTCAACGATATCGATAAGTAATGTCTCCTCACTAGAGCTGCTACCTGCCCCTGATTTTGTGATTTATCGGCCCAGTGAGAGCTTTTGCATTGCATATTGATGCACCATGAATAAGTTGTTTAACCTCCTCTTACATTTAATCCGGACATTGAATATTAAATCTATTAACAGGAAAAAAGAGTTGATACCGGTATTGCTTTATGAATCTCTCTATATATACTGCGTAATCGATCACACCTTTCCGCACGACTTTTACAATCGATTTTTTGTCGAAAGACGTGACCGAACTACGGATAGCGTTCGATAACTCGGTATCGGATTATTTGTAAATAATTGTTGATCGCTACCGATTCGAAGCGTTACATCGGTGTCCCGCGCACCTGCCGTCACGACGGTAGATCACATCGGTTGACCGGTGACGAATCGATTTCGTAACGTTGACGACTTTATCGGAATTGTGTCGACACACCGATTAGCTTGATACACGAATCTATTACACGATATAGTCGATCCTGTACAGATTTTTCCCAGGAAACCGAATAAGTTTTGTGAAGTCAATTTGGAACGCGATTCAGTCGTGTTATTCCCGCGTCGCTTTAACTCGGTTCCGCGCCGGATATCCTTGTATACTTCCGCATAAAAATCCGTACTTGCAAGGCTAGTAAACGGTACTACAGGTATTTATGACTTCGGGTTGCATAAATTATATATCACACCAGTGCAGCGCATTCTAACAATAAACGCGTCCGTGATGCATAAAGACATAAAAAGAAAATATCAATAAATGAGTATCCATAACGAGTGGTAGTTCTATATTTACTTATCTCCATTATGATATATCATGTATGGGCCACCGAGGACGCCACAGGACGTTCGACCAGATTTTATTAAGATGTACCACTTTGCCGAGCTCGCATACAACCTGCCAAATGTATTGCTCGTGTTTAGGTACATCATGCTAATATCATCAGTAAACCCTGAACAATAAAGATAAAAATGGCATGGCAGTTTTCGTTCATTTGTAACATATAAGTTGCTTTCGGTGTATGTGACAAAACAACTGCATTAAGTTCTCTAATTCGAAACAATCATAAGTAACTGGAAAGAATAGTGTATTTTATGTGTACGGTGTATGGTTTGAAATAGTGTTGCTTGTTTGTATGTTTAGTGTCATTTTTCACGTAAGTGGGAGCGTGGAGCTGCGGGGGGCGCCGACAAAGCTGCATCCCCGGGGGGCGGCCACCGATTCCAACTGCGTGTGCGCATACCAAACTGTGATTTGATAATAACATGACACATTTAGAATTACCGCTCCTTTACAAATATATTGCTGGAAAATTATGTTCTTATAAAATATTTGACGTTTTCATATTGAATTAATTTTACAAGTTGGTATGTAGTTTTGTAGATACGCTGGATCTAATGATAAGATAATATGAAAAATCACGTTTACTTAACACTTAATAATTCTATCTAACTAAATAATCTTAATAATGCTTCAATTTCTTTCGATTTATTAAAACGGTAAAATGCTCAATAACATTTAATAAAGTATGTATTTTTTTTATCTGGATCGTTTACTATATCTGATTCTTATAAATTAAATAAAATATGAAGTAGGTAAGTACATACCTACTTACGTAATTTTAATGGCTTGGCGGGGTCAGGGCGGCGCGAGTGGCGTGACCGCGTAGGATCGCGTTTTGGCCGCGGCCGCCCACGACCACATAACCTATTGTCTGCCCACGTGTGGACGAGACGTCCACTAGACGTGATGTCACGTTATCAACAGATATATGTATACGGGTGTAATTAAAGTAAATGCAATTTGAATTGTTCTATTGCAAAAAAAAATATAACGGGGACGCCAATTAAAACACCGTTTGCGTCCCACCAAAGTCACACACAAAATGTGAGAGAACAAAATGTGATTAATATCGTTGTGTGATAATTATTTAAAATTTACTGATTTTATTTAATTTCTTAAGGTTCATATATTCAAGATTTACTCAAATTATTATTGTATTTACTAGAATTATGTACCGGAATATCTTCCTGTTCACATAATAGTATTCGCCATAATCCTTGAGGTATTAACGGATTAGGGTGCCAATAACCGACTTGGTATTTAGCAGGGATCCTTATTCAAAATGCTATTATTATTTTCTTTTACAAAACGAGTCACAAAGGAGTCTATTCCTTTAGCTGCTAATGTAAGGTAAACAGCACATTAGCGGACTGTAACAATTGATTATAGTGTCCGTACCGCCGCCTACGCCGTGTGGCTTATTTCTGTCATTTTCTCGGTAACGCGGGAAAGAAACGACTTGTGTGGCAAGGATCGCACGCACTCAGCTTAGTTCCGTTTAGGTGTGAAATAAAAGTTTTTATTTTATATAATTTACCTTTGTTGGATGAGATTTTTATGTATATTTTATTCGATAATATCCTGAAGTCATAACCAGACTTATGCCCGATATTATTTGAAAATGATTCAGAATTCGAAGGCAAACGTATTTATTTTTATACAATATTATTGAAACATCCTAATAATATTTTAGTGTTAAAACAAAGGTTAATAGTGAGCACTAAAGAAGAAAGGCGAGTAAGTTTGTTCGTGGGCGTGAGAAAGCCACGCGGGCGGGTCCGCGCCGCTCTGAGCCGCTGCTAATGCAAGAGTGAGACACGCACGGCCCACTGGGTACTTCTAACCTATCACTGCTCACTGGTGAAGACCAAGACAAATAAATAATAGCAATAATATACCCACATAACTTGGAATAGATTCCAAATTACTTCATTGTACCAAAATTATCCAACATACATATTTAGCAAAATTCCAATACAAGCTTAATAAGCCCTCACGATTGCCGCTCACAACACCATGCTGTTTTATAAATACAGTCAATTGTTGCCGAAACTCTCAATTGTTTGTAAATCAGTCATTTTAGAGAGAAATTAGGAAAACTGTAACGTCACTACTTTTAATTAAAGAAGATAATTCAATATTTCTGATGATATGCAATCGGATAACGGCAATCTGGGCTATTGTTTTTACTATGTGAACTCTCGTACAATAAGAGAACATATTTAATTCAGTTTTGTTGTTAATCCGACTTGAAAAATCTCGTGTGAACTGAGTGGAGGCAAGAGGTGTGACGGAGTGGTGGCTCTCGGCTCATGTGATCCTTATCAGCTCTCTCTACTCTCACGTCGCCGCAGTGACTAATTGCACTCGCTCACCCACCGTGAAATTACACCATTTAAATACATATATTTCAAAACAATAATCCAAAACTATGTTAAATTAAAAATGAATTGCCACTTTTTTATTTAATAACGACTAAAATGTTTTTGATGTGAGCGAATTGAATACATTCGCAGTTCACATGCATGGTGTTCGCTTTTGCAGTTTTATTTTTATCGCTTACTTATATAAATAGAACTCACCTACCTCAGTGCGTACTAAGGATACTTCAACGTAATTCTTCTAGAGAAGGATTCCAGCAACCGTGACAAATAACTAGTGTTCTGCCATCACGTTCCTCATTATATCCTAATGCAGTAAACAACATCTCATCGGACATTTCTCGTGGGTCGAGGTTCGATTCCGCTGCTTCTTTTAATAGCAGCTCCCTGAGAACGGCAGTTAATTAGTACTAAAGCCGCCACCTGTGTTATTATCTGGACGTCAAACACATGGTAACGCCAGCATTAGGGGCGTTTACCCTATATTTGTATGTGCATAGCTTTGAATGATAATTCGCGCTGTACGCGTTCCCACTCCTATGGGTGAATGTTTATGCATGCGTGCTTGTGTAATGATGCCGATACTTTCCTATTTTCTTTTTATCAAAGTATGATTTCTTTACTAGAAAGTTTCTTCCTTCTTTGAATTTGAGTACCTACTGTGGAGTCTGTTAGGTATGGGTGGCGGAGGTATAGGACATATTTTGGTATGTTTACAATCGGACTTTCAGACAATACAGCACAGCTCGTATTTGTTCTCGGCGAATTTCGTCTGATCCCCCGCGGCCATATGACGAATCCAATTAACAGCACTAACATATTCCGTCGGACGGCCAGTATTTATGTTTCCTCACAGTCGCACTGTAAATATTTAGTCCGGGAGGCGTCTGGCATCGCCCTCACCTTATCTCTTCATCGGGCGCGTGAACCATTTCATGGGCAACATTGAGTGCGCCTGCAGCGCCGACAACGTACAGGATACAGGTTTGTAAATACTGATTAGAAAGTGGCACCTCAACGAGCGGTCCTTGAAAACTTCGTTACGCAGATGATCAGGAAGTTTATTTAGTGAGCGTGGATGTTAGCTAGTAGACACGTGGCATGGTATCATAGCGAAGATAGCGCAGTAAATCAAGTAAGGGTACGCGTTGCGATCGGCGCGCCGAGTCGCGTGCGCGTGGGCATCGACAGGTGATGTCGGTCGATTATCTGCTAATTTATACGCGCCGCTCAACTTCTGTTCTCTCATATAATATTATTCATTTCGACACAACGCAAACGAGCTCGCTAAATATAGAGAGCGGCATTCCACGGACAACGCGCCTTGTTCTCGGGTAACTGTCCAATTGTTTTATTATCCTTTTTCGATTACAATTTCTTATTTTAAATGTCAGTTGTTCGCGGCGAGTCAGGATGGCTGGCTCCTATTTGGAGCAGTGTTTGTTGTAGCCGTGCTGATGTCACCGTGCCATGCCATCATCATGAGGGGGCCCGTTTTGGAATCTTTACGATCGACACCTCCACATATTCGCAACAGTTCATTCACCGACGCGAATGTGAATGTCATTGTCAACTTACATTTATCTATTTGCGGTCACATGGGTATATCCGAGTTTTAATAACTATGTATACTGCAGATTTACATAAATTGATAAAGTAACATGAAAGCATGTTTGTTTTAGAAATGGGTTTGCACTCTGCAGTTGAATTCAAGACTGAAAAGAAGGAAATTTTGAATGCTTGTAATAAAATATTGCTGTCTTTTCAGTAACAAAAAACACATGAACACATTAAAATTTACTTTACGAATTTCGAAATGTAATGTTTAGTACCCTGGTCTCCAGATTTAAAAAAAAATATTCGTTTAGATATATTTTTTATTTTTTTTTGCAGATAACTCAACGTAGTTAAGATACTAGCCGCCCGCCCCGGTTACGCAAGGGGTAAATTAGTTTTTCCATACCTTTCTGTCATACAAATCTTGCCTTTATACCTTGACTTCGTCCGCCTGTTGTTTAAAGTCACGTCTACAAGTCTACGTATTACGGAATGGAACGGCCTGCCTGCACTGAGAAAGACCGGCAAGAAAACTAATATCCTGCCAGTTCCACCACCTTCATATAGAATCAAAGCGTTTTCGTTCAAAATAATGATCCTAGCTTGCTCCGCGTTTACGTGGGGAACCATACAAGACGCAGGCGTACGTCGATATCGCGGCGCGGCGGCGAGTTTGATCTATCCTAAGGTTCAGCAAGAGTTTCCAAAGTTAGCGCAAAGAAAATAGTTTTGTACGAGAGCAGATATCAGCGAGTTCATCGACCACTTAAATATATACCTACATATATACACGCGGTCGAATTAAGAACCGCTCCTTCTTTATGGGAAGTCGGTTAATAAAAGTGGATTACAAGAAAAAAGAAAACAAGAGGGGTCAAGAAGTGGAACGAACCACTTTTCATAGGATCAGACGCCATCAAAATAATCGTTCGAAAATAAACAAATGACTAAGTCGAATATTTGGTGAAACTCCTCAATGTAATCATAAAACATGCTTGTTGAGTCATAAGATAGAAAAAGAAACAGTAGGTAATTCGACGTTCCTATTTTCACAAAAGGACATTTTTGAATGTGGAATTATTATTGACTGTTCGATCTACGGCTAATAAGTAAGATAATTAACTACGTATATGTAGAAGAGAGTAAAATGATAGATATTAGTGACTAGATTTTTATTCCATGTCTATCAACCAAAATACTGGATAAGCTTGAATAATAATTGACATGAACATATAATACATTGTAGGTACTTATTAAATCGTTTTGGGTTTTCCGGCTATGACCACATAAGCACCAATATAATATTTTATATTCTAAATAGCATACCTTTATGGACTTATGATATCATCACCTGTGTTGTTATGTAACCTTATCAAAGCTATTGTTAAATAAAATTTGTAGGCCGTCACAAAGGATCCCTCCTGCCAATAAATTTATTGATTTGAAAATATTATGAAATGGTTCTATTTCATCGGTCTGAAGCGTTAAATTTAGATATTTTATTCATCCCTTTTATTAGTTATGTACGTAAACAAAGCTATCTTGAGGGCACAGGTGCGTGTGAACTTGCCGCGCGTGAAATTATTGTAAATTTGCTTCGGTGTGGTCTTTAAAAAAATCTGTTACGATTACACGATCCATCAACCCCCACGGGCGATTTACTACGGTGACCTCCGTGCGCCATCATCATTTGCCCCTCCAAGCTACAATAGCCCTCAGAGGGCTGGTGTTTTTTGACCATTTTACGTTTTAAAAAGATCGTTCATAAAGACTCCTGCTAGTAGTTGTGTAAAGTGGAATCACGTCAAGAACGTGGACGAATTCAAAACTGACATAAACGCAAAAAAAAACTGCAAAGTATGTTCTTGACAACTTAAACAAAATCAAAGCATTCGGTACATTGGGATTGCTACCTCTAAAATACCTTACATAGTACGAAAACGAAACAATAGGTTATATAGAAATTAATGTTCTGATCAATGTCAACGAATAAGCGATAAAATGTTTTCAATGGTCAGCACAACTGCGATTGGAACGAGCAAGAATTTTCATTTCAGTAAGTAAGACATTAATTACCAGGAGTAATAAAAATGCCAACGTTAAATGGATGCTTAGTTTTTTGTTTTTACCGTGAACAATATATATCACAATAAAGCAAAAAATATTTTTTAGTGCAAAAAGACCAATGACATCACCAAAGCTCTCACCTCCACTTCTGTTGTTTACCTAAAAGTTGACATTATAAAGTCACACATCCATATTATAAATGAAGGGTTCGAAAAGCATAACTTCAAGGGTGGGATCAAAGTGGTCGGCAGGCGGCGCAGTCCGGCCGGGCGCCAAGATCGCAACGATATCGTCGCTAGAACAGTAATCGTCAATAAAATCTCAATTTAGATGGCACCGATACCGTGTGAGTTACGGACGGACAGTCAGACCGAACACGAAAACTTACTCGACGATGGAATGTGCCCGTGACAGGACCAGCTAACGAATTAGGTACTCACAAGTTTTTTCTTTGACACGTCTAATTTAATTTATTTTTTATCGTATCTAAACTTAATGACTGAGGAAAACTGAGCAAATATTTTTCCATTTGATGTATCGTTATTAAATATGGTCATCGTTAAACCTTCCTTAACCCGCTATATGAGGAGTGGTGTGCAGTATCCGATGGAGTGAGAATGTGCAGTGGCGGTGCAGTACCGGCGCTGACCAGCTCGTCGCGCCTGCGCCACCTCGAATTAATGACAGCTTGACGCCTCGCCGACAGCGGCACGCCTACGCCTATTTATAACAGACCTTTTTGTCTTTTTGCTCCCACCCCACTGGCCAGTCACAGATAAGAAGGACGTCAAAGTGGGCATTTAAAAATAAATTTGTCGAAAGTGATAAATGATGGATATAACTTTTATTATTTCAAATTAAATTAACGATCCGAACGGAACGTCTACCTTTTCTCACATTAAAGGGATCTTATCTGGAATGATTGCTTCCATTACCTTGGAGAACGGACACGTTGTTTTGTAGGTAAGGGAAGATAAAGAGATTAATGCGTAAAGCAATTAATTTTGATTGAGGTGTGTTTTATTAAGTAATTGTTTTTGTTCCCAATGTGGATTTGAAACGCACCATGAAGTTGTGATTTGTTGTCGGTAGGGTTTTTTCAGCAATGTTTTGTTTAAGGTATTGTGAAACAAACCACTGCGCTCTATAAAGCTAAGAAGAGCCATAATGTCTCAAACAAAGATATTTACTTAAAGTTTTGTCATAATACATCGCACTTACGATTTCACGGCATACAGGGTGTCAGTAAAAACTTTTCAAAGTTATAATAAAATGTTATTAATGCTCCGGAACTATGTTTACTGTATGGCTCGTTCCCACAGTGAGCTTTAATACATTTTCCATGTTCCAGTTAGCGCCCCATAAATTGATTAAGGGTCAGCGGCGACTCACAAAAGTTTTTTGTGACGCAAGACAGGTAATCCTTAACTGCTGCCATCCTAGCACTAGCACACTTACATAAGCAACATTATATCAACATAAGACATTTTCAAGATTAAAGTAAAGGAATACAGTTTGTGGAGGCTATAAATCTTTAATACGTTTTGGTGTTAAATCAACATAATGGAGTGAACTAATTTCCCGTCAGGAAATTGCTGTGGGGAGCGAGTACGATTTCCCTAAAAGCTTCTGTTCCAGTCACCTCTCTTACATCAATCATTCGGGTCCGCCAAAGTGAAATCATTTTCATAACAAAGGAGTAACAAGCTTTTAAAAATATTCCAATCGTTCTATTTTGCCTCGTTTGCATTCGTATAAATCATTTGCTCGGCTAGGCGCTTTCTTTTATTGCAGTTCTGTAAATGTGCTGAAAGAAAACTTGTAGTTGATCAGCATTGAGTCACTTTGTAGGTTTATTTAGCGAATTATTTTTATTTATAGAGAGAACTTAAACAGACAGACATACTATAATTATACAGACATACTGCACATAATGCCTAAGTGGTTTTTGAAGCTGAAATGATTATCAGAATGTTATTAAATCTTTTGTGCGGTAAATGTCAATAGGTTTTCCTTATACTTAAAAAAGTGCTTGACTTTTAATTTGAACTGGTCCAAAAAAGAAAATACATACATAAAAGAAATAATATCAGAATTGACAGTTGGTGATAGTTTTCGATGATAAGCAAAAACTTACACTAGTCATACAGAAGACGTATTTTATTATAATAGACAGAAAAAAAGATGGAGAAACGACTAAAATATTTCGCTTTTGTGTCATGAATGAAAGTTATTTGGACCGTTCGTCCATTCAAAGATTTTAATCCCAGAATAACTTCCTTTCATCTGCTAGACATCCGGCCACCAGACAAGTTGATGATATACCTACTTGAAGACTGGTGAAAAATGAGCCAGTCACCCGGAAAAACTAGTCTGAACGAATACTAGAAAACGCTACCCTTTTGCAATTCAACTTCTTCAAAATACTCTGAATATAAAGACCGTGCTAAGAATAGTTAATAAAAATTTAAAATTATTTCGAGGCTTTAAATTATGTATCAATAGGTTGTTTTCGCATGTACCCATCGCTGAACAGCATATATCACCGGCTACGATATCTGGCCGCAATGAAGTCAGTAATTTAGGTCGGGAGTTTTGGTAGGTTCGAACAAAAAAGCGCGAGGTGACAATATAAATAACAATTTGGCCCACCCCGTTCGAATGTGGTTCGCTCGGATTAGCATAAGAATGCCGCATCATGAACGCCCACGACCCTACACTGTCCCTCGTTGTCTGTTTATACGTCGAATTTAATTTTGATTTACGACCCTCCACACAAATTGTAAGTAAAACATTTTTCGATGAAATGAATTTCAAAAAGCGGTAACGCCGACTGACGCCAACTGGTTACTGTCATTTCGGTTTCCATGTGTTTTATTATAGGAACGAAGACCTAGGATATGTCCATGAAATGTTGTACGGGAGCCCCTTTAGATACTAATTTTCTAATAGTTTTCAGCATTTGTTATTAGGTATAGCATAATAAAAAATCTGATAAAATGTCTGTCAGTTTACGATGTATCACGATAAGACAGAGCCCCAGAGGTGACAAACGTAAGGATAGATGGACAATCGTTTTGGTAACAGGGTCCCATTTTATCTTTTGAGTACGAATCCCAAAAACTACTTACCTGTCAATTAAAAATCCGTTATAGTTTTACAAGTGCCTAAACCAAACAAACCAGAGACAAATTTATTTTCAAATCTAAATCTATAAAACGTTTCAATTCAAACAGATTTTGATTCCATCTGAAACCCTTTTAAATAACTTAATAAAAAATGTCTGGGAATATAATTTACGATCGCACATTAGGACGAATTAAAGTGCTTCTTAAGATTCCTTTATGCAAATATTGTTAAAAATATCGCCTACCTCTGGCGATTAAATTAATTGAGGTAATACTTGCATTTGGCATATTCGAGTATTAATTTGATAAATGAGGGTTAATCAGATCATCTACCTAATTATTTTAAACAGCTCATAAACAACATCGTCAGGCATTCGTTTAATTAATGCTTATCTCTGCGGATTCGTTTGTAATTGGGGCTGGATGATTCAAAATTATGTTTAAAGATAGCTTCAGAAGACCTTGAAAGTATGCCTAAAACAAAAAGAACAGCGGTGAACTTGCCAAGACGATGTCAGCAAAAAATAGAGCTTCGTTTAAGATTAGGAACAATAAATTTTAACTTGCTATAAAGTGTAGCTAATTTATAAATAAAGAGTACAAACTGTGGTCGCAGGCAATTACAAAAAAAAAATACAATTATATTATTTCTCTTGAATCTTCTAAAATGTGCTATGATCCAATCAATTTAAATCCCAAATCCAAATAAATAAAATAATAAACGACGGTGCTCAGTGTTAATACGCATTTAAGATAATATATTTAACCATACAAAAATAAATGTCCACCTAATAAATCGTGCCGGACCTTATCGACTTTCGAGACGCGACAGTAAGGACTCGATAAGGATGTGGGTCCATTCAGTGTGAGGGTTTCGTAACACGTAACTTTTTCGTTTACGTTAAGTTTCCTTTTACCTTTGTAGAGTGGAACTTCCTATGTGTCGAATTTGCTTTTTGTGACTCGTGTAGTTTTGGAACGGGCGCGAGCTGAGCGTAATCGGCGTTGCATCTTAATTTAGTTGTCTTGTATTGAGGGAGGCGGCGGCGAGTGCGTTGTGTGGGACATAGCCTAACCCACTGGAGGTAAAGAACGCCGTGCCCGACTGACGCATATATTTATTACACATTCTATAAAAACTAGTGATTTTATTGGCTTAATTGTGATTAAAGGTTCTTAAAATCAACTACTCAGATAAAAGTAAGATGATAATCTGTCTGAAATATAGACAGCACTACAGCAGCAATTGTTGTTTATATGTTTCGAATTATTAAGAAGTAACACTTACCACATTGACGAACTCCTGAAATGTGATTGCGTTGCTCGTCGCGCTCTGAGCCTTGTCCAGGAGAATCTGGAAAGGAGTAACATCTCAAGTCAGACAGGTAGAGCACTTATTGAATTCATTCTTATTTTGAAGAACCTTCCTGAAGGAATGTAGATCTACAGTTATTTTCTTATTCCATGTTTTGTTTCAGTTACAAAACCAGACATGCCCAAGTTAACTCACCTCACGTTTATGAGGCGGCACCTGTGCTATAAAATCCGGATTTTGAAGGGTTTGTATGAAATCGGGCCACGGGATCTCGCCGAAACCCTCTGGATCGAACTGTATTCAACAAAAGGGAAAATGTAAATAGTAAGTAGTTACTTAACATGTAAAATTAGAATGCCTACTTCACAGCATATCAGTCAGTGACAAGTGGCCTGCAAGATCCGAAATGACATCCATTTTAAATTATGTTCCTATCTCGTGATATGCTTTCAGCATAAGGATTACTTATAACTGTAGTTCTAATGAAAAGAAACTGTGGCAGGGTCAGGTAGAGGTGTGAGCAGCAGATACGCTCATTAATTTAGTTCCATTCCGATACGGTCACGTATGAGAACCCCCGATTATGATTTCACAGTGGCACCCCGAATGTCATAACACGCGTCACTCGCACTTCACACATGTGCCTTCAGTAATATTTCCATGTGTTTCCCAAAACAGTGGCACAAAAAATAAGAAGCGCCCCTATCTCAAGTATCGCACTATCTCAATGTGTCGTACGTGATGAAACAACGTTTGATCCGCGCGCCACCGCCTTCTTTATCTTCTTATAAAACATTTTATATCCCGCTTCTGTACATTTTAATCAGTCAAAAACAAAGGATATTCTTTGAAATTTGTTTCCGTATCCTAAACGACAGTTTTTTCAACGACATGTGACAGAGTCGCCACTTTTACGAGCATTTAAAATCATGAGTATCATTTCATATTCATAGAGGCAGCTTCTAATAGATTGTTTTATACTTCACAGAACAAGTTATTTAAGAACTGCAGACACTGCAGTAGTCAATCTATGATTTCATGGAATTCGATTCTCTAACTTTTTGATAGGACTTTGCACTACATAACAGTTTATTCATTTCATATTAATATTAGCATCATAAAAGTTTTACGATATACTGTTTAAATACTGACTACTGTTAAAGATGTACTGTTTAAATATATTGTCATGTATAAAAATGAGCTGAAAGGGTATAACATGCGTTCTTGTTTACAAACAAAAATAAGCAGGTAGCGGAATACAAAATAATGTAGGAATGATAAAATCAGCTTTGTGTCACTGTCAACTATATGAAATATTGCGGTGTAACTTCAAACATCTCGTCAATCCCATGATTTGGTTTCTATATACTTCCTTGTTTCCAGGAGCATTAGAAAAGTGTTCATAAATCATAACTTTTTAAGAGTTGATACTCACCCTATCAAATAAGAGGCGCCATTTCTGAAAAAAGAACAATATCCATTAATGAGGAGGTATCGCAAGAATAAATGGATATTTTTAACCAAATTGGCGCAAACCTCTGTCTAATTAAGACATTACCATGCTATTCAAAACAGTGGGAAATAAGACGCACCATAGTTAACGTTTATTAACCTTAAAACTAACTGTAACATAATTACGCAAATCCTCCTTCGATGACGTAAAAGGCTATTGTTTTCGTAACTGACTTTATAGTGTTCTTATAAGTACTTACATCGTGCATCAACTCCCGCCGTATTTCCGCCTCGTCCAACTCCGAACCGAGGTCCGTGTGATCAGTGTCGTAGAGGGGTTCTGCTGCACGGGATATAGAGCCAAGGGAGTCCCTGGCTGAAGCAAGCGATCCCGTGACGGTGGGCAGTACCCCGGCCTCGATCCCGGACTCCATGGAGGTGTTAGTAGAGAGGATAGTGGCGGCGGGCGGCGCGCGCATCTCGCCGCCTGCGCCACTTCCCACCCACACAGACATGCTGCTTGCAACACCATCCACACTACTGCGCTTGCTCTCTATTACAATAACTCTGCCGATATCATACTAAACTAAGTTAACAAACAACTTTTTCGGCAACTACAATTTGTATAATATTAATTTTCCTTGGACAGACGATGGGACCGAAATTTTTATAGCTGGACGCTTTTAATTTTGGACTTGGAGGTTTAATGGACAGAAATCAGTTGATAACAAGTAACTAAATTCTATGAGTGGAAGAAGATTATAAGGCACGTTGTTTTGTATTTCTTGCCTTGATGATGCACCTGAAACAAGGGACTATTTAAAAATCTTCAAATTTAGAATAATAGCATGAATAATTAAGGTCCCCTTGGTCCTTTATCACGATAGGTAAAATTTCTTTAAATGCTAACCCTCACCCTTACTTTGATTCATTTAAATAAAACGCACTTGACCTATTTAAAATCTTCTGTTACCTGTACGTATGCCTAGACCTTGGGAATTCCGACATTGAAAAGCTTTTGTACAACTTCAACCATCCGTTAGTAATAAAACGTAAGTTCCTTATGTATTGTGATAAAGAGGATTTTTATTTCGTTATTTCTTACCACCACTTACGAATAATCTTTGTAGCCTAATTTAGAATTTAAACAGAATAGGTCCAAGGGACAAAAATAATCTCAACAATGGCCTTAAATACAAGCATGGCCCACTAAGTAATAAATTTTAGATTTAGGCAAAAAAAAAAACAAATATAAAGGCACATCTTAACATAAATTTATTAATTCTGTCTGCAAAGTTACGTCTGGTGCAATTTACGACATGAAATCAAATTTTCTCAACACCGAGATAGCCAATCAGCTGAGGGAGGGAAACGACCGACAGCCAAACGCTGCGGGCCAGAGGGCTACAACCCTCTAGACGTTGCCATAGCAACGAGCCGCAATTTCATACCCCGCTTAACACTAGGCTTATGAGTCGAGCACGTGTTTTGTTAAGATTCTTTTCTTATTTTAACTTACTACAATCGGCTGGTTATTTGTGATAATTCATAACATAATTTATTATTGTTTGTGTTTTGATTTTGGCGGGTACTGTTTACTTAATCACAAGTTAAGCCTAAGTTAAATTATTTTGTCCTACCTACGAATATTTTTCTCACTTATCAACCATCATTAGCTATTGTCATTTTAATTTATAACAAATAACCCGAAAGAATAAAAATAAGCATAATTTTTGACACGTCGTACCTTTTTTATACATAAATAAATAAAAAATCGAGTCAATCGTTTCCCATAATAAACATAACCAAAATCGGTCACTTACCTTCTTTTCCTTACAAATCGTTCACACCACTATCATAAGGGATACTTCACACGTTGCTCCATTTCCAAAATTCCACTTATTACTATGTTTCGTGTCAAGAACACATTAGACTTCCTAACGCGGTGGACATTTAGTTACATGTCAAAACATTTCGTATGCCAGTGAAAGTGAGAATGGCGTCCAGATTTCAGCGCATGCGTGCAGCTTAGAATCACAAGAGGGTGTTTGCTATGAAATATGCATGGGCCCTTTCAAACGCTGCGTTTTACCGCAAGTGTGAGAGCGATTTAGGTACCCAATAATAACTTGTGTGCGGAAACTGTTTACTTTCTGAAGTTGACTTCTATAGGTTACGGACGTTAAGATGCAGTTGCGATAAGATTAGAATCACAAAAAGTATCTATATAAAGTAAAAAGTTATGACTTGGGTTTTACTTATATATGTTTAAAGAAGTGCAGACTGATTTAAGGAATTCAGACTTTTGAAATTAAATAAAGTAAAGATTTGATTCACTCATTATGTCCTAGAACGATTTTAAATAAAAACGCGTTTCTCTGATTTATTTTAGGAGGTAGTAAGAGCAGGTCCATAGGCTGTGATTACTACGAAACATAAAGTGTTAACATGGACGAGGTACAAATTTTTACATAGATCCAGTGATTTTTCTTGCCGTCCATAAATCAAAGAGTAAGCGCCTAGAATGTTAAGGTGAGCAAGTAGCAGTAATGTAAAAAACATTTCCATATGAGGCGTTTCTTTATTATGTTACTAGCTTACACAGTTTCGCCAGCGTACCGAGAAGTTTATCGCATATGAATAAAAGCCTATATGTTATTCTGATATTTTAAGGTATATTAGTGCCACTTTTTATTAAAATCCATCCTGTACCTAGTTTTAAGGGTAACAAACTACCTGTCTACATCCTTTTAAATTTTCGTATTATAATACTTATTAATAAGACAAAAAAAAGGAGGCTTGCGATGGCATTTTGGAATTAATCTGTAAATAAAAAAAATCTGCGAATCCTAAAATACATATTTTTTTATTACATTTTAATTCACCCTGTCATCTTTTTTACTCTTGCAACACACTCATTCGAAACGTCAAAATATTTGGTTTCTTCGTGGACATCGCGCAGTGAAAATTATGTAAGAAAAACAAAAATAAAGCGAAATTCCATGTTGTAAACACTATTTTTCGATAAACTGCATATTATTATGCCTACTGGGCGTGCTGCACTGTTGTTGCGGCGTCTCTCGACGGGTGATAATAGGTTCAAAAGTCTTAATTTGAATCAAAATACTACAAAAGAGTCGCTGGTTGCTAACCCGGTTTGCACTCACAGGGATTTGGGCTTGCCAAAAAGGTATGGTATAGTTGAACATATGACGTCTTTTTATGAAAATTCTTACATAATAATGAAAACCGCCTTTGAATTTCTCCAGAAAATAAGCTACTGTTAGATGACCTTGTTTTTGTTTACATGTCGTGTTTACGATTATTAGAGAGAAGGAAAGGGTACCATTGTCGCTTGTAATACATAATGCATTGGGGCTTGTCTTTGCCCATAGTTAATTAGATTATACAATAATGCCTGTCATCTGGGTTAGTTCTGTTTACTCTAAATTTTATTTAGTTATGATTACCTACCTTGTAACCCAAGTGATTAAAATTTATTATAGAAAGACTTCTGTATTACCTACTTTTTATCAGAACTAATTAGCGGAATGGGTGTTGAGAAAACTGGTTTGTTCGGACAGTTAATTTTATTCATTCAGCTTTTTATATTTGTAATTGTATTGTAACAGCATTTTCATGTATGAAATCTTCATCATCAATATCCACTTATTTTGCAAACTTTAATTTGTAACATTTTTGGAAAGCTAGCTGAATGTCAGAAAAGTACCTAAGTGGTCATAGATTTGCACAGGCACAAAACTTAGCAATTCGGATAGCCTGTTGTTTGGTTAACTGATATTTTGCTGTACTTAAAACATAACATTCTAATTAGTAACATTGAAATCCACTTTGGAGTTGCTAATGTAGTGTAGAGAAACATTTTAATTCATTCAAATGACACACCTTTAACATGTAACATGTTTAACTTTCTTTTTTTATCTTTACCTACTAAACTTGTTAGTCAAACTATGAATGCAGTTTAAGACTACATAGAAACTTTTAAGCAAGCAGTTTGATTTGTGTAACCTCATTTTTTTGAATGAGTTTGAATGCAGTACAGAAACAGGTGTGCCACTGTGAAAAAATGTGTTTTAAACATTAAATTAGAGAATTATAAAACACCAGATTGCTGACATAATTTATCTTTTTTAATAATTTATAAAACATACTTGCAGATTATCAACATTTGGACCTAATAATATAACTGTCCCTCAACTAACAAGAAGTTTTAGCGACAATAAGATAATAATGGCAACTTCAAATACTGAAACTCCTCCTGTGGAACAACCAAAGCATACTAATCGCTTGATCACTGAAAAGTCTCCTTACTTACTTCAACACGCTCACAATCCTGTGGAATGGTACCCATGGTGTCAGGAAGCTATAGACAAGGCTAAGAAGGAAAACAAGTTGATATTCTTGTCAGTAGGATATTCTACTTGCCATTGGTGCCATGTTATGGAGAAAGAATCATTTGAAAGTGAAGAGACTGCAAAAATAATGAATGAACACTTCATCAACATCAAAGTAGATCGTGAAGAGAGACCTGATATTGACCGTGTTTACATGTTGTTCATACTGGCGACAAGTGGCGGTGGTGGTTGGCCCATGTCTGTTTTCCTCACGCCCGACTTACGGCCTGTCACTGGCGGAACATATTTTCCTCCTGAAGACCGTTGGGGGAGACCAGGTTTCAAAACGATTTTACTGTCACTTGCCAAAAAGTGGAAAGAAAATCGCGAACAGTTCTTGGAAGCGAGTTTGAATATTATGGAAGCACTTCAAAAAATTTCTTTGGTTGATGCAGACAGTTCCAATTCAGTTCCCGGGGAAGCAACCTGGGAGAAATGTCTTCGCAGATACATGTCAATTTATGAACCAGAATTTGGTGGATTCGGTACAGCTCCAAAATTTCCACAGGCTTCCATATTTAACTTTATGTTCCATTACTACGCTCGGGACAAGAACAATACAGAAGGTAAAAAATGTTTGGATATGTGTCTATACACCTTAACCAAAATCGCTAAGGGTGGTATTCACGACCATGTTTCTAGCGGCTTTGCTCGATACTCAGTTGACAATGACTGGCACGTCCCTCACTTTGAAAAAATGCTTTATGATCAGGCACAATTGACTGTTGCTTACACAGACGCTTATCTCGCAACTAAAGATGAATTTTATGCGGACGTTGTTCGAGATATCATAAAGTATGTTAACAGAGATCTACGCCACGAATCTGGAGGATTCTACAGTGCCGAGGATGCCGACTCCTACCCAGTACAAGGAGCTCCTCATAAGAAAGAAGGAGCATTTTGCACTTGGGAATACAAAGAACTCAAGTCCCTTCTACAGGACAAGAAAATTAATTCCGTCTCATATTTGGATGTATTCTGCGAATATTTTAGCGTCGAAGAGGGTGGCAATATTTCACCTGGGAGCGATCCGCACGGAGAACTTGCGAATCAAAACGTATTGATAATTTACGGTACTAAGGAGGAGACAGCACAGAAGTTCGATTTGTCAATGGAGCAATTTAATCAAGTTATATCGGAATGTGTGGAGATACTGCATAACGTGCGCCAGAAGAGACCTCGTCCTCATTTGGACACTAAAATACTCTGCTCTTGGAATGGCTTGATGATAGCTGGTCTAGCGCAAGCCGGACAAGGGCTGGGAGATAAACAATTTGTGGAAGACGCCATCAAAACTGCAGAGTTTATTCAGAAATATCTTTATGACGATACAAAGCAAATATTGTTACATTCTTGTTACAGAGCTGAGGATGGATCGATTGCTCAAACGTATGTTGAAATAATTTTACCTTGATATTGCGCAGCGTGATATTTATATTAATCATTTAAATGGTTTACAGTGACGAACCCATTAAAGGCTTCCTAGACGATTACGCGTTCTTGATCAAGGGACTGCTTGACTTGTACGAGGCATCGCTGGACTGTCGTTGGTTGAAATGGGCGCGTGACCTACAACACAAACAGAACGACTTGTTCTGGGACACTGTTAATGGTGGCTATTACACCTGTTCCGCAGACGACGCTAGTGTGGTGCTGCGACTGAAAGAAGGTAAATGTTGAAATTTTATGATTTACATAACATCGACCATCATCTTTTTCAGATTTTTTTTTTCAAACTTTACTACAAGCGTTAGGGCCTGTTTCATCGCTTACGAATAAGTTCCAGTTAGTTTATATGGTAGATAATTTCATACAAATTCTGTTGTAGATAGTGATCGACTATTGAGATATTGTGAAACTGGCCCTAAGTCTTTGTAAAATGATGCAACTCAGAAAAATCGTAATGATAAAAAACACCAACATAACTACTGAACATAAAACAGTCTAATATTTTGGATACTTGCTATTACAAAATTAACATAGAAACTATCCCCTTTTCAGACCAAGATGGCGCAGAGCCTTCAGGCAACAGCGTGTCGTGCCACAATCTGCAGCGCCTCGCCGCCTACGCCGACAAGAGCGCGGCGCCCGAGGGTGGGGAACGCGAACGAGACCTGGCTATGAAGCTTCTGAAGACGTTCTCTAAACGGCTGTCCGACGCACCCACTTCGCTGCCCGAGATGATGTCGGCGCTCATGTTCTTTAACGATTCTCCTACTCAGGTCTGTTGCACCTATATTAAATTAGTCTAAAACTTATATTGTTGCTTTGTAACAAAACGTCACACATTCTTTAAACAGTTAAGTTTACACAATAAGTTTATACAAGGGCTGGAGACCCAGAGAAACTATTCCTCTACTAGAAAAAATTAAGACCAAAACGAAGGTTAGCAAATAATGTGATAGACCAATATGTGTCTAGAACTAACCTATTAATTCTTGACTTAATAACCCAAGTTATCAGGAAACTTACTTTCAGAATACTAACTTTTAACTCCTTGGCTTTATGCACAATCAATGTGTTCCCCAAAACGTTTTGTGCCGTAATTTATTCAGTAACAAACCTAAAAAAATACTCTTTTCTAACTTGCAGGTGTTGATAGCAGGCGGTTGTTCAGATCCGCGTACTTTAGAACTGGTGCGTGTGGTGAGGTCGCGGTTGCTGCCCGGCCGAGTGCTGGCCGTCGCGGACCCCGCCGCCGAGTCGCCCGCCGGTATGTCAGACATACGTGAGTTCGTCTCATGGTTTAACACCCCTGTAGTAGTAGCTTAGCTAACCTTTTCTATTGTTGATGAGAATCTAGCTTGTTGCTTTTATTGATTAGAGAAGATCGAAGATCGCCTAAATATGAAATAAAAGCTTGTAGTTAGTAAGCATTATTACAACTATAGTTAGTAGCTTATTCACCGTCGCGTCACGTTTGGCTTTAGCTAAAATAAAACAATATGGTCACTATTTTTTTGAGCTTATAGCTATTGATCCGTTGAAAAAAATATTGATTCGTTCTTAAAATAAACGGAAAATGTAAAAATAATTTTCATTGCAATTAAATAAGAGATAACAAGGTCGCCGCCATAGAAATGATTATTTTTGAGTCTGTCGACCTTATTAATTCTCAATGCCAGTGAAAAAAAGCTTATGGTAGATCGAGAATACAATTAGCTTATTGCATGTACGTAATTGTAGAAGTTGGTGGCAAAATAAACGCAACAATTTCCTCTAGACACTCAAACTCAAACTCAAAATCATTTATTCAAACTTGGCTGTAAAACAGCACTTTTTGACGTCAAATATTACAAAAGACAGCCCCCAAAAACGCCCACCCTTCACCACTTCCTATGTGTTTTTGCTGGGAAGAAGAAGTGGCGCAACAAACTCCCCAGCAACAACTGACTTCTTGATCAATTTACCTAAAAGTTTGTGGTAATAATCTAACTATTTTTTCCAGTGCTGAGCCGCATCAGGTCCGTAGGCGATGTGCCGACCGCATACGTATGCCGCCGCTACGCGTGTTCCCTGCCGGTCACAGACGTCAAACAGCTCGAGAACTTACTCGACGAACCTCCCGCCGCGCCCTCTACTAACAACAAATGAACTGCAAGGAAAATCATACTCTCTTGTATAGTGTACCCAATCACTATACTACTTGTCAACTATTTCATTACCGCATATAAAAATAAATAGCTTATTAAAAGTTACCAATTTATGGTAATAATAGTATTTGGCTTACTTGGCTGATGTACTGAATGGGAATGCTACAAAACAACAAAGACGTATATTTATAAATTTTAAGGTGAACAGTACAGTGGAATGTTTATAATTGTTACTCTGCTACTTATTAAGTCTTACTAACACTACAAAAGGAAGCTTATTAACCTAGTCATCGTGTAACACTTACGGCAGATAACGTCAATTACTATTAAATTAGTTGTTCAACTAATGTTGGTATGAGTCTCATGACAAGTATTAGGCGTTTAGTAGGTAATCGTTCAATACTAACGATATGTTACATTGTAGTTTGTAGTGTATTTATGTAGTACATTTTGATAGGATTTAAAAATATGTGGAGTTTGGTGAAGTCTCAATGGAAGTTATAATGAAAGAAATCTCTTGTGCGAGATCTGAAATGTTTAGTCTGATATATGTGATAGTATAACTTTGTCTGAAATTTGATAAAATGTTATAGCAGCAAAATCATTAGTAGCACGAATAGATGTTAGAAACTAAAAAAAAATCTTGAATATTTATGCAGTTACATAGTGACTAAATATTGCTAGTTGTATGGTCATTTATTCGTTGTTATACTTATTTATTGGAACAAAAAGTGTAGTCGTCGCTGTAAGCAAAATCTTTTGTTGAATTTGTGATATTTTTATGTAATAAATAACGTTATGATACTCGTATATTTATTTAATACATTTCATAGACATTACTGAAAATTGGACAGTTTTATATTGAAAGGGCCAATTCATACTAATGCAGAATCGAAGTTTCAAACTGAAATTTTACACATCAGTTACACGAAAGGATAAAATAGAAGACTTCAAGGTGAAATGTAGGAACGACAGGGTGCGCGCACCTTTTTTCGTGGGAAAACATCAAATGCCCTCCCGCTGAGGAGACAGCTGAAGCCACGTTCATTCTGGAGGTCCCCGGGTGACAGGGCCACGGTAACTCTTGCGAAAAACCCGCAACACTGGCAGAGAGGCGTGTAAACCTCAAATATAAAACAGTTTTTGTTGATGTTTACCCGACTGCCGCATGCAAAGGAGACCCAAATGTGTTCATAGAATACATAAATTGGAATATGTTTATCAGCCTATATGAGTTTGTACCTTTGTATCACTATTTAAACCAAACGCGATACTGCTGACTGCATACGCGATACTATATAAGTACTAATTTAAACTGAGCTAAATAGTTGTTAACTTTTTATCTTCATATTTTGACGCATTTGCTATTTTTTTGTTAGTATATATAGTTAGATCACGGCTCAAATATATTGAGCCGTGATCTTATCATTCGCGATACTAATTACCTGAAAGTAATATTTGATGTCGCTGCGAAAGTTTTCAATTCAAATGTTTCCCTGTAATAAACAATAAGGAACATTTAAAAACTGAATAGAAAAAGCTTTCGGAGTCCAACGTTAATTTCAGATTGATCTCTATTTAAAGAAAGATCAAGAATAATATACGACAATACGCTTTTCTTTATTTATTTCACATTGAATAGATAGTTCATACATTATGTGTACGACGCCATTTCAGACGTTACAGTAAAGATTACTTGAACATTTACACACCAAGTCTTTAAATACGGGGATTATGGTATACATGGCTAAACATGTGTTTACAGACTGCAGGAGTTACGTCAATATCTATTGATTAATTTCTTGTTCACTACATTTCAATAATAATTAATTATAATAAGTTGGACTAAGAAAAAGCATGTCAAGGTAATCATTAAATTATTATAAATATTCAAGAGGAAATATAACTTTTATGTTAATAAATCCCTCCATCACATATCATTTAATTGTATAGACAAGTTCCATAATTTCGATTTAGGTCTACCTGTATTGTTTGTCAAGATTTAGCGGTAAAATGACGCCTAAATCTATTTTTTTTTTGTTCGAGTGTTATACATATTTAAATGAATTACAAATAAAAATCATTACAATAGAGTAGTAACAATTTGTCTATCACATCATAACCATAATAATTATGGACTAATATTCCAGATACTTGATTAGGCTCGGATCCAAATCACTAAATTAATATTAAATGCAAATAAAACTGTTTCATAGTACTAGCAAATTACGAAAAACATGAGGTTAATTAATTACCCTAAATATATTCTAACTTCAAAAATGCTATTATGGAGAAGGTACTAAGGGATATAAAATTAGGGGAATGTCATCTATCTTAGGAAAATATCGTTGCGATTATAAGGTATGTTAGGGACAAACTATTGTTTTTCATAATTTGCTAGTACCCCCAAGCGTTAGATTAAAGCAAACAAAATTATACCTACTTTTCAGAAATGTAAATCCATACAACTAACTACATTTAATACAAGTCATAAATATTAAATATCACATTAAGCTAATGTCAGTCCAGTCATAGGTTACGAACTACTTAAATCCACCTATGCTACTTACACATGAGCGAAAAATAACAAAAAAAAAACACTCCGCACACACATGCTACCACATGTGCTCAAAATTGTTTAACATAAAGTTTTATAAATAATAACATTGAATGAAATTTTACATGCTATAAAATAGGCTACAACCCATAATATAACTTTGTTTATATAACCCGTGGTGGGGGACGTTGCTTCGGTGGTATTATTATTACTTCTATAATAAGTTACTTGTATCTTTCGAATAGGTTACGCTCATGTATATTTAGCCTTACAAAAATACAAGCAACATTAACACATCAGAATTTCTATTACCAAACATTTCCTAACGAGGCTCAATGAAATGCAAATAAAAAGATAGGTATACAGCGAGGTAGATTGAAATGTTTGTTCCGTACATCAGAATAGTACCGATTTGAAATCATTTTATACATACACAAAATTATTATTAACTACTGTGAATACGCATATACGCGTTTGTAGTTACAAAGTTCATAGTCACAGAAATATCTTCTTAAATGTCAATTGATTATAGTTTTTTAAGAATAATTATGATATAGTTTAACGAATAAGCGCCTAAATAATTTCTCGTACAGGACAAGAGGTACCTAGATCTTGTATTCATAGATTATAAATACTAACACCTAAACATTCAACACTTCATACTATAGAAGTGTAAAAACTTGTAATCAAAAGTGAACAATTAATTCAAAGAGTCCAAATAAACTTGCTGAGATAAGGTACTAATAGATAACCTGTTTGCAGCTCAATAAAGCACACATAAACATTAAATCGAGAAGTCTTCAAGTTTATGTATAGTGATAATGTTATAAACAATTTTGCACATCAACTATTGAGTGTTTATAATGTTAATATTACATTAAAGCTTAAAACTAACAAATTCGTGAATGATTCCGAAGAAAACATCGAACATGATGATCATTGAGACATCTTTCAAACATCTACACTAATATCACGAGGGGAGATGACTTATCTTTTATTTTGTTTCAAAACAAAAACTTCTAACTTTTTTGTATACATGATACATACATATAGGAAAATGTAAGAGATGTGATGCATTGGCATCTGATACAAATTAATGACTAAATATTTTGTAAAATGATTTACTTGGATCGCTTAAGAAGCGTCGCAGTCATACTCCAGAACAGTCTTGTGATAGAAGAGCAGATACCTGGAAACGAGAAAATTATGTTTTAATCATAATGAGTTATTACGAAGAAGAAAGATTTTTATATTTCATGGGCATGGGAAACAACTAGTATTTATTATTTGATTCAACTTACCCCTCGCTATCCAAAACCTCACGCAGTGAAGCGCGGGTGATCATGTGGTCGTCGCACTTGAACCAGCTGCCCTTCATCTGGCGTACGTACGCGGTGTAGTGACCGGCGTCCAATGACCCCACGTGGTTCACGACGGCGAACAACGAGTACCGATTGTCCTCGAACACGCCTTCGGGAGCGTTGTTATTGTCCGCCCCCACGTCAACCGCGCGCCGGTGCGACGACATGAACGGAGTCATGTCCAGCTCGGCCGGGAACGACACGAATGCATTGATCTTCCTATCAATCTGAGACGAGTGTTCGAAGCGTTTGAGATGGAAACTAGCCACTATAGGCAATGTCTCCAGAGTCAGCTGTTTCGTAGACTCGCGGTAAGCTCGACAGTTGGAGCACTTGATCTTAGCCCCGGAGCCCAGGTGTTCGGCTCGCGTGAAGCGCTCAAGGCAGGCAGCGAGAGATCCCGGCCCAGCCACGTCGAGACTGATATCCCAGAACGGGTCGATGGTGGTGGACACTCCGTGACATGAAGTGCATACTACGTCGCTCTGAAGCCCGCCAGTAAATATCTGGTCGATGATGCAGTTGCAGCGACCATTTTCTTTTTTCTCACCATTCTCGTCGACGCCGTTCATGCAATGTCTGAATAACCAAACATAAAAATATAGATTCGATATGATATTACTTCGGCAGAAATAAAAGATCTTGTATTGTCTTGTACCTACCTATGCAGCACGTCTAGGGTTGCGATGAAAAATTCGTGAGCATCTTGTTGCTCATATCCAGCAAGGTGACGTGCATGTGTCCATATCAGATGCAAAAGGCGATGGAGAGTTAGTGGTGTTTTAGCACCGGAGTAGAACTCCTACAGAACAAAATTAAATAAATAAACAAAAAGGTTCTCTCATAAAATTACAGTATCAAAGTTATATATTAAAAGCTATAAATAAATGCACCACCGAGACACGCAGCCGTATAAAAGCGGAAAGTTCTAGGAATATCGGGAGGGGTGGCTTCATTATATAAATTTTCTATGTAGCAGTCACGTTTTTAATTAATAAAAACAAATATACTTTTACAAAAGCTTACCTGAAAAAGTTTGGAAACCTCGCAAACGAGGCATTTTCCTGACCCTTGTGCTTTACATTTGTGTTTTTCTCCCAGGAAGTAGTCACGCAGCAATGGGGTGTGGATCAAGGTCTGCAAATTAATTAATATGTACTTTTAAACCATATCACATTATTTTAGTTCTTAATTAAGTGCATCACAATTTCAGGTTAATGTGAGGTTGAATAGAATTGTCAAAATTCAAATTGAAGAATTAGATTAAAACTTCGCGGTGACACAGTTAAGTTCTTGAGTGAGTGCACATCCAATACATACATATTTATCATGAGGATTCACACAAATTCTATGTAATGAATTTAAAAATATATTATGTATATTTCATAGGTATATTTCATAGGCATTGTCTAACTTAACACACTGAATATTTAGGCATCTATTATTAGAACAGAAAATTGAAGTCCGCCATCTTCGATCTATTTATAGAAAATCAAAGTAAATATACAAAATAATTATTATATTTTCCTGTGTCATCATCATAATAAAGTTAATTGAGGAAACGTCATATTGGCTCTAAATTATACTGTTAGACATTTACGACGCTAAATTGCGCCTGGGGACGTATTCGCTATACCATATAAAGTGTGTGATGGATGGCTTCATAATTATCATCTTGATCTTCAAAACATAAACTCGTTTAATTCGCATCCTATAATTATAACGCAAGTAGGCAGACTGAACGGAGTTCCATTCTCTGTTGTTTAAAGGATCTAGTTCTGTTGCGTTGGAGTGAACATTTAATATGAATGCTGAAATCTGAATACTTGAAATCTAAAATCTCACATGGAAAAGCATTCCGCGGCATTTTCCCCTACAGTCGCGACAGTTGCTAATGGGAGATTTTAGTTTTCGGGAACTTATAGATAACATATCGTGATGGTGCTAATTAACTTCTGTTGCTGACCATACATCGTGTATTTCGAGAAATGATTGTATCTCACATTTATTCAAGTTAATTGGAGTTATTTGAAGCAAGCAATTCAAAGACTGCTGCTGTTCATGCTTCACCACCTTTATTGCTCTGTAGTGCTAATTGAATGTAACAAACATGACGTTAAGAGCTTAATAAAGATTACACAGCGCCCATTGGATATTCGTTCAAGCATCAGCAAGATCCATAAATATTGTTTAAGTTGAATATGAAACCCATTCTCGTCACTGGTAATTGTCATGAGCAAACTGCTACTGCGAATTGCGACGAAGTCTTCAAAATAATATTCCAAATGCCTACGCCCCGGAAATCTTAATCCCTTCAAACTACGAAGGCACTAAATTTACGACAGGACGAATTGTTAAGTCTAAATACAACAACGCAGTCTTATATCTAGGTCATAAGTAAATGTAACGGATTAATTTCGCTTAGGAGACCTTCCATCCACATTTTATGATCTTGAATCTTTATTCACTTCATCATTAAGCTTTTTTTTTCAATATCGTTTTCGTAGTAAACAGTTGAAACAATTAAATAATAAAGTATCTTGCACAAACCTGAACAATGCAGTTCATAAAGCAAGTGGAGCCCAAGTTCTGCAAACCTCGCAGTCCGATGGTAGTGTGTGGGCTAATAAGCCGACGCTTGCGCAGACGACGAAGCGCCATAGCTTCATTACTGTTTGGCAGCCATGGCATGAAGGGCATGCTGATGCCAAGCGACCTGGGCAAAAATATGTTTGCTAGTTAATCATCCAAACAAATATCAAAATTAAATTCGTGTTAACAGAATTTTCTAGGGAGTTGCCAATTCTGTTTTACAAGACCCACTTTATGGAACCATGTAACTGGTTTAAACTTGCATAAGGACTAAAAAAAAATGTTTACTTTTTATTAGTTTTCTGTGACTTAAAGAAGACTTTGTTATTATAGGGCTTTACAGTACAAAATTAAACATAGTGATATCAGTGAGTAGGTACATACTTAGCTTCTTTGAGTCTGTGAGTCACACCAATCTCGGTAAGTTCTCGATCGTATATGTAATCTTGGCACTGAGCACAATAGATGTTTCCATAGCTAAGATCCACATACAGGAAATGCTTTTTAGTCTTTGAGTGGTCTTGAATATGGCCCGCATAGCAGGCAAAATAGATGCAATGCAGGCATGAATGCATGCGGGGGCCGGGCAGGCCACACGTGAAGCACAGGCATGATGTTGCCTGAAATGTATTTTGGCATTTGTGTGGGCTCTTCAACAATATTATGTTACCTACATATGTGATATTTCAAAACTGAATAATGAAAGAATACACGAATATTTCCTAGCAGTGGTCATTATGGCACAGTTATTATAATGATATGTATAAAATTTGCAGAGTTTCATTTCGGGTTTATAATAATTCAATGGCCAGTTACCTACTATTAGAGTCCGGCTATACACAATATAACAACTCCATTGACAACCTTTTAATGATCTTGATAAAATTATATAACTTTGTTACCATTCCGTCAATAACTCATAAAGTCACATACCTATCATGATAAAAAGTACGAAATTATTAGTTTAGTATAGAGAATCTAGAATCCAGACTCTTTTTCTCATACTCCCCACAACTAGCAAGAAACATTTTCACAAACATCTGTCCTAACTGTTCCATTAACTGCTGGTTCCATTATTGCTGGTTTTACATATGCCATGTATGAGGAAAGCAACCTAAGTCAATACTTCCCTTAATGAATTCAAAGCATTCTGGCACTACCCTCCATCAAAATAAATTTGGCAAATTGATGAAGAAGCTGAACATTAAACATTGTACAAGGAGAAATTTTAAGAATAGGAAGCAACAAAGTTTCCATTGAATTTAATGGACCTGAGGATACCTGTATGGAAAATAAATGCCTCTTTTGGGAAAACTAGTATCTCCAGACTGATGAAATAATTACTTAGTGTAAAATTATTAACTACCCGGATCAATGCTTCCCGGATTGTTGCAATATACAATTTTGTCTTTCACCTTTTGCCAATGTGACCCATGCTCCTGACTAGATTTAGGTGAGTTTATGCTGGTGAACCGATTACTGGAGACACAAAAACCCTAAGCTACCTTTTACAAAAGTTAAAATTCCAAGTGGGATAGGATTAAGAAAACATTATTTAATTACAGCACACATTTCAGAACAATTCACCAAGAGATGGTAATGGCATTAATTATAATGATTTATTCAAGTTACCATCTGTTGAATAACTGTATCATTTACAGTTGAAGTGAATTTTAGTGCATTTCATTTCTGATTTAAAGTTTGCTTCTAAATTTACTTGCTTATCATACAAAATAATAACATAATGGGGCTTCTTGCGATTTTACCCACATCACAGGGCAACTAATTCCAATACTGGGATAAAATACAGTATTAATTTGTCAAACAAGGGCAATGAAGTATTTTAATTAATGATTTTTTTCATATTGATCCAGTAGTTCCATATTTATTTCTTACATACAATAGCATAGATTCAAAAGAAGTGATAAATCTAAGAATTGCATTAAATTGACAGTACACATTACACAGAATACACCATTTGTTTTTATTATCATCCAAAACTATTCTTTGTTCATATACTACAAATATGACTTAATTAATAAAAACAAGGTTGAATGTAAAATATTTGAACCAAATCTAAATACACGATTGATATTGATTGACTGCAAACATGTACCCAATCAGAGCCACGATTCAATTATGCGACGACGACAATGCAATGCTACAAAACAGCTGTTATGAGGTCAAAGATCACGAAATCAGCTGATCACGATTTGCAATCAGCCCTGCGAAAAACAAAACTACGATTTATCCGTAGAGGTACACTGTTCTAACTCATATCTTCATAGTAATCAAAATCAATGTTTGACTTCAACAATTTGCGTCGCGCAAAAAGGTCATAAACGCACAAAGTACTTCGATAAAGATATAATAATATTACATCAAAACTTACCTTGTATCTCCTAGCTTCGTAAGAAGTGCATGAGACAAAAAATGCATGCACGATTTTATAAGGGTTTGTACCCTTCGCAGCCTTAAAATTATTTAGGTGTATGCAACCATTGTCATTCATTATTTGGCTTGTGAAATACACCGGCTAGGCAAATTATGTCTTCTTCAGACGCCACAAAATTAAATTATTAGCATTCTTTAGCACTCAAACACTAATTTCAATTTTTTTGGTCAACATTAAAAGGAGCGCCAGGAATGAAGTCTCTTGCTTCCTAGTATCTTCGAATAAAAAATTTAATGTAAAAATGAAACAGATTGAAATAGAGCAATGGATGGGGGCGTGTTCACCGTAAAATACGCAACAACGCAACTCGAAGCGCAGCTGACTTTTGTGATTAAAGCAGAGAACGCACTTTTATCACCATGACAGACATGTCTAGGCACAGACTATTAAGAAAGGTTAATCATGTTACAAATATATTTTCGCAATATTCATTGGTCGAGTCGTACTTCGTAGTACAAATGAAACATAAATTTACCAATGAAATAGCTCCATTTCTTTGACAGAAGCTGTCATTTATGCTGTGCCTGATGTATGTTTTTAGCCTAATGTTAAGTATGGTCCAGAAGCAAGATGTACCGTTGGACTGAAACGAAGTTGAAGTATAGAACTAGATAAGCTCCTGAAATGTTAATAGTAACTAAATGGATAAGGAATTAAAATCAAATACTTATAAAGTTAAGTATGAACGAACAAAAGTACCAATGTTATGTTTCTGTTTGCAAATCGGTTTTTTACTGTGTGCCACATAATTTTTGTTGGTAAACGAGTTATTATCGCTTACGAATTTTTGTTAATTAAGCACTGTGAAACCAGTGAAACAAAAGTAAAATCTATGTTTCAGATTATGCCCCTTAGCAACAATTGACTATTATGCTGCAGTAAAAAAAATATTTTTTATTCTAGTTTAACTTCTCTATTGTATTGTAAGGCAGTTTTAGTTTTGTATTTTCAACCATATACACGCCTCTCATTTTATGTAATAGAATTTTAACAGCCTAATATGTATTTATGTAAATACGAAACAGATGGACAAGAATATTTGACTTATGTCAGTTTAAAAGTTTAGTAAGCGTGGCGTTAGTGTAGTTTGCAACACAAAAATACAATTGCTGTGGCGCTGTAGTGTAGTAAATAAATATGGCGGCCACTCAGTTCACAACGATGTAAACTTTTGTTTACTGTTTTAAAAATACTTTGAGACATGATAAGTGAATTTGAAAACTTGTCCCTTGGAGGAAACAATGCTGCAAGTAATCATGGTGATCCATTTACTCATACCGGTAATTTAAACCCTTACTTCTATTGTAGACGTAGAACAAGTTGTTTTCCAATTATAACTAACATGACCTCAATGGCTAGTTTTTATTACTGCAGGATATATATGGTTATCGTACCGTTGTTTTCAGAGTTGACACCTGAGCAGCAAAAGACATTGATAGATATACGGCGTCGGAAAACAGAATTGCTGTTAGAAATACAGGTGAGCTCATACATCGAACTTCTTGGCTTCACTTTCTTTGAGAATTTGATAATTACCTCGACTATGAACAAGCAATACTCAGAATTCAGAAATTGCGTAGATCTTTATCGCCGTCCGATTAAGTTGAAAGGAGTTTAGGTAGGGTTCTGATAAAGAATCGAATGTGCATGAAGTTTGTGTGGTTTGACACAATGCTGTTGTTTTCTTATTGTAGAAATATTTTAAATAGTGTTTGTAAATACAAAGGTTTTTATCTCTAAGATGATTCATTCAATTTCTAGTAATTAACGTTTTTAGTGGTAGTAATAGATCAACACCAATCATAAGTTGTGGTGTTATCAGCAAATGTAATATATTTAATACACAGATTTATTTAAAGCAATTCTGATTGAATATTGTTTTATCAAACTTCACTGTGTGATATTCAGTCACATCAGTTATCTAATCTTTCTTACATTAGGAAGATACCATACAACTTCTTTCATTACATTTATGATTTAAATGAAATTTTTAGATGCAAGAAAACCAGAATTTTTGAACCAGATTTAACTGCAGTAGTCAACAAACTTGTAACTGCAGCAGCTAGACAATTATTATTCAATATTGTATCCATAAGGGCCTGTTAGTTTATCTGGTAGATAATTTCATACAAATTCCAATTTTCCACTTTTGAATTTATTCAGTAGATAGTGGCTATTCGGACATCGTGAAAGTAGCACTAAGTGTGTTCAATTGGGAGCTACACCTTCCCCACAGTTATTGTTATTTTTCTCTGTTAATGCATGTGTCTTTTTAGCTTTATATTAAATTCCACAGAAATGGGACATACATAAACTTCCTACGTTGAGTTGAAATGAAACACATGTGTAAAACAAAATGACAAGGTCATCAGATATAACTGCTTAGCTCTTTCCAAAATAGTTTGGGGATAGGCTTCCAGTCCAACCAGATACAGTTTGATACATGAAAACCCAACATTTATGGCCATTCCAAAATTTTTGTTTGCATGCGCAGACAAAATGAGATGTATGTTGATGTTGAAGACACCCAAGCTCTCTTTCGCTCCAAATCTACACTAGTGATTTTAATAATTTAATGGTAATTCTAGAATATAAGATTATAAGCTTGAGATCATTTTATGACAAAGTGTATTCTGGACAGTTTTTTTTTCAACCAAATCTACTTTTTATTTCTCATTTCCAAGGCAACTTGGATTAGTTTTACTCTACAAGTGTTTTACATGGAGCAACCACCTAACTGACCATCTCAAACGAGTTACCTGGGCAAACCATTACCCCCTGATTAAATTAGTTGTCAGACTTTCTGGTTTCTAACTACCCATTACTGCATCCAAATATGGTTAAATTACAGCTGGGATATTCCGTTCACAACGAGCAACACAAAAAGTAATTGTAGCCTGTTAATATTGTGATTAGGCAACTTATCAAAGCAACTAGCCAGGGTTTGCTGATGTTTTGATGATTAATAATTATATTCTCCGAAAAGTAATGTAGGTACATGCACCATAAATAAATAAATAGATGTAACATTCTAGTATGGACTGGTCATACTTTGCTATAGTTACTGTATAAGTTGCCATTTCGACCACGCTTTTTAAATTTTAACAAAAAAATTATACTTTTTCACTCAACTATCATAATTTTGTCAGGGCTCTATTGACTGAAAGTTTGCAGTGCTCGCCTGGAGACTTGCAGTATCAATACTTACTGTAATTACTAATTTCTGCTTACAAAGCAAAAAGTCGTCGTAAGTTAAACACGTTACTCTAGCTACATAATAGCTGGGCTGATTTTCGGCGAGGTTTGTTGGAATTCTCTGCTTCCCCTTAAACAGAATGAATATTAAAAACATTGGAACATTTAAATCTCCAAAGTCCATGCGGATGAACTCGTGGGCAATAGCTTGTTAACAATAAAATAAATGTATTGTTACATTAATGATACAGAGTGAATGATCAGCATTGATATAAAATATTACGGATGAATTGAAAAGAAAAATAAAACTCTGTGAAGAAAAGACAATTTACAGAGGAATAAACCGCTCTTGTCAATCCAGCATTATGGGCACGTGCATGCTCGCGACACGTAGCCCCCTAGGACTGGCAGTGAACACTACTGCCAGTGAACAGCCTACTGCCAGTAACTGGAGTAAATTGGCGTATACAAACAAGGTAGGGAGACATCTGGAAGCTGCAACCATTATTTATTTTTTGGTCCGATAACCCTGTTATATCACATTACCGAACGGGCCTATGTTGACAATGCTTAGTGACTCAAAACGACTTGAGGAGCAAGAGAACCATTTTTACGAAGACTGATCATGTACGCATGTGCGCACTTTTTGGATATGTTTTTAAAAAAAACACCAAACTCAAAAAAAAATTGCGGATTTGCCCTGCAAATACAGAATGCTCTTAGAAAACATGAAATTAGATTTATGTTAAGTATAATTTACTTAAAGGAAATTATTTTCAAAACTGGCACATGGTAATTTTTTACGTCGTTAAAGCACCTTAACTGCCGTTAGGATTCGTCTAAGGACTCATACTGTGTGGGAAAGAATATTTTACTACATTTTATGAGTTAGGTTTATCATAGATGATATTTAACTACTGGGCCAAACGTTTATATGTACACTGGAATCACTCGTAGTTCATCATTAAACACGACCATACGATGTAATCTGTTGACCATGTTATGGCCCTCTATCCTATCTATTGAAAATGTGCATAAAATTTATATGTTTAGTTAAATCATGTCATATTGGTAGCGTAAGCCCTTTTTTCCACATAACTTATCATTTCTGTTTCAAGTATGTATATATATATTTTATATGTATCTAATATTAAGTGATTGGAGAGTCTGGAGTAGGTTGCGTAGATCTTTTTGATCCTTTTTGCGCACATGTCGGAGCACCCCATCCTTTTCCTAACAAATTTCATTCAATACGGCATGCGGACCGGTCTGACGTAAGCCGTCAATGCTTGGGTTGGGCTTACTACACACAAGCCTGGTAGTAAGGCAGTGTGAGAGGGGCCGCGGCGCGGGCGTGACGTGTCGCCCTCCGTCAGTTTATTATTTTCAACACTATCACTTTTTGCTTTGAGTGCCGTGCAAAACGTACAATTTCTGTTCTATTATTGGTGAATTTTAATATTTTTTTGTGCAAATTTTATACATAACTTCGAGTTTGAATAGTGATATCACCCGTAAGTTGATAGTGATAAGGAGGATAAGTGGAAATGGCTATGACTACGTCGTCGGACACCGGGAGTTTTGTTATTATTTCCATGATTTATGTCATTGTGTTTTAGAACGGTTTTTATAGGTGATCTCGGGTCAATAGCGGTACAGAAAAAATTAAGTTAACACAATATTTGCCAGTGACACAGACGTTGTTTACTGTAAAATTCCTAAAGCTGGTTAACCTTCATTAATATTTATCTCCACATAATAAACAAATCATGCTATAACGTATAGTTTCTAAACACAGTATCGGAAAATAAAAAACAAGATATGTGCAAAATAATTAAAAAAATGTGTTAATTAAAATTGGCTTATTGGCATGATTTGTTTAGAGGAAATGTGCTTCAACCTAGGTTGAGTATTGGTGTCGTTCGATTTCGTATTAGACATTAGTTTTGAATTTTGAATTCTTTCAAAATTTTCAGGCTGTATAGAGTGTAATCTATTCAGCAACTTACTTCCACTCAAGTTGTTCATATCTAGAACCAGGCCATAGATTGAGCAGTCTTGTTTCATGACAACGATGCACGTTTTTGTTAAACTCCATTTTTAAATTTAAATTATGTCCCTTTTATACTTATTGATGCCCGTGTTTCTCTAAACAATACCTAAGGTTCTTTTTTCAAACTTGACCTTTGGATACATTGCACATACTACTAGCTAACAAATAGCAAAACTTCTGATAGTATAAAATTCCCAAATGCGTATATTGTTAGCATTTTTTGTCTGAATTTGAATGAAAGCTTCTTTTGAAGCGAAGTGCAATATTTATTAGAATTTCAAACTGGTCAACGTTTGCAATGTATTTATCATATTTCCTTTACCGCTTCCGCAGCGTGGCTGCTGGCTTCGATAACAGAGCCGTCTGTGTTCACAATATTGCAATGATATTTGCTATCCCCGTTTGTGGATCAAGATAAACAGTTTCACATTTTTCTCTTACTCATCGAAATGTCTGATACAGGGTAACTATAATTAAGACACCTTTTGTCACCTCACATATGCGAGGAATAATTAAAGAAGTAGTTAAGTTTTTGTTTACAAGATGTGGGTACCTTAATTAGATGGCACAGTGAAAGACATGCTATTATGAAATCAAATGCCGCTTTAGAAAATAAATTGTTTGTGACGTCGGCCTTGTCACAAACGTGCAGAAAGATAAAGCGATACCTATGTATGTAGGTATATGTAATTGTCACGGTGCCAAAGACCGTCGCCCGCGACTATCTTCAGTTTAGTGCGTTCCTTAGAGGGAAGTGTATGGCGCGCGATGTGTTTGCATGTTCGCCTGCTGTGCGGCGCGCTGTGGTGGCCACTGCTGGTACGTTGCGCCCGCGCAACCCGCACCTTCGACGACGACTATGATCAGGTGTGTCATCGTTGCCGCTTACTGTGCACTTCGCAAATATACTTCTTTGTTGTGTAGCTTCACTTCTTTTTTGGCAAGTACTTGAATGTTTCGATATATACGTCCGGCGACGCGCAGTCATCCACTTTTCCACTTTATTTGCTTATTTAAAACTTCGCAATTTATTTTAAAATGTGTTGTGGGCTTAATAGATATCCTGTGGCTGCTAGCTTCCTAATATTGGTGTTCGTGTGGTCAAGGCCCGCGGTGTGTGAGAGTGTAATGTGCGTGGTGCGTTGGCACTTGTGAAGTAATGTTCATCAAGGCCGGGCCGGGAGCGGCCGAACCAGAGCGTCGTGGATCTGTCTCCAACTGGTTCTCGTCTTTGAGGCGCGGTGGCGGGCGACGCAAACGCGAGGAAACTGCCGTGCCCTCAGGTTACGGTTCGCTGGGCAGGCGGAAGGATGGGTCGCAGCCGCGGGGCAAGACCCGCTCCGCCTGGGATCTTACAACCGTCACTAGACTGGTCTGTATCTTATCTTCGATCGCATTTACGTAAAATGTCATCAAGCGATGACACACTGTGCTGGAGACCGCATTTGGCCGCTATCCAAATGCGCTGGATCGATCACGCTCTTTGCGTCTGCGTGCGAAATTATGACTAAACAATATTTTATTTTCATTAAATTGTTTATTAACGCCTAATTTGGTAAACAGTTCGTCCTTGTCACAAAATATGCATTTTATGGTGTTGTGTTATTTAATGCGCAAAACAAACTTGTTTGGTGTTTTATTGATAGCGCTCGTTTTTCCGCGAGTGCTATCGATTGATAACGATAAATTACTTTCAACATAATGCCCTAGTAGGGCAGCACATCGACACATTTCAGATGATTCACTCAACTTATCTATGAACGACTACTACAGTACGTACTCAGCACAATGAATACAGTTCCTCAAACAAAATAATAGTATGACTAATTATCCGTTTTGACATGAATAACTTAAATTGTTAACTCAATATTCTAATTTATGGAATACATCGCTGCAAATAGCTGGCAGCTTATAAAATCAAACATAAAATCCAGAAATTATGTGTTGCACTCAAACTGTTGATAAATTACTGACAATTTGTAGTATGTTCTTATTAAATTTCACTTTAACCAACCAATTGCAGGTTATTAAAAGTAGTCTTTCCCTTTATTGGTTCTACGAATTATGACTAATAGCGGGACCAAAATGTTAATGCAATTTCCTTGTTTCCATTGTCTTGGAACAGAAAAACATAATAATTTTCTGTCTGTACGTAATAAGACTAATAATATACCAACTCAACCTAAATAATTTATAGTATAGTAATGATATGATAATAATAAATATTTATATCCTATTTTAATAGCTACTCATATTAGCAACTTCAGTTAAAATCCTTTTTTTATCATACTGGAACGAGCGCAGAATGTTTTAACTAGACTGTAGCTATTGTGTATTTTGTATGTTTACAAAGGAGTTAGATTCTATGGACACAGTAAATAGATAGTCTCACGAGTTCATTTTATTTTTTGAACATACGAAGGCATCGCGCATTATACATATTGTTTTGATGACAGGAAAGCGGAACTATTTTGAATAATCCCAAATCCTAGGAAAAAGGTTTTCAGAAAAGGGCAATCAATCAGAGAGGAATCTACATAATACAAATCACATTCAGATAGCATTAAAACTATAAAGCACGATATTAGAAAGCTAAAAGAGTAAATGAAAAAAAATGCTCTACTTTTTCAGCGCACATTAACAACATTTTTGTCCTGTATTCATTGGTATTCAACAGCAGATGTCAATTGAAGATTTATGCTGTGAGTCAAGCTGAGTGACTGTTGAGGAAATACCATCATGTAGAGCTTTGGGCAGTGGAGCAGCAAAGCGGACCGTTGCTTGAACAAAAGACACATTTGCATTGAGTGGCGACGCATATGAATGTCAATAAGCTCGATCACGATGTAAATATCGATGAATTTGTTGAATTATAGTAGAGTACGGTGGACAAGCTCGTCCAAAAATTGAAAAACTGACTAAAAAGTCAAACGGTTCAGTATGTCGATATATTGCTAAAGAGATCATCTAGCCTCCAGACAAGTGATAATGCTTGGCTTGATTTGACGATTATTCAGGATGAGTAAACTACCATCATGTATTACCAGAACTGATAGTATTTGTAAACACGGTTTGTCCACAAAGAAAAGACATTGTAACCTGAGATCTTCAACTTTACCTAAGTTTTACCCCATAAAATCCAAAAGTTTAAAAATGTATTCATTAAATAACATGATAAAATTGCCTGGTAACTTTTTCAATTTAGACCACAAAGAGAAGTTAAAAGCTAATTTACACAGGCTTGGAACGGTCAGCTCGTAAAACGTAGTAGGAACGAGGGGTATTCGAGACAAGCGCCATATGTCCATTGTTCTCAGGCTATACATGCGATCTAGTAGGTCGTACAAACATTGTTATAGGCAAACATACTGGAATCGTTTGGTTAGTGATGTCACATTGATAAATGTTGCAACGGAGTGGCGGTTATTTAGATAGTATTAGATTTACCAAATCGGATAAAACAATTTGTATACAAAGTCGTAATCTGAACATGAATGATCGATTATATTTTCATAAGAATTAAGATTTTTTATACCACGTCATAGAATTACATTGCAGTCACGTGTAATGGTAATTTACAGTCTGCTTTAGTCATATAAAATATTCAGGTCACATTTTTCAGGTGAGCATTTTTGAGCAATCTTCGCAATGCAAAAAAAACATTTTAAAAATGTTGAATCGAATATAAACAATGCCTAGTTGAGTCAAAAACTGCTATTTGCAATTCGGAATAATTTAAGATCGTCCTATAAATTACCGGAATGGAGGTTGCCATCATTATAACTTTTACTTCGCGCCAAACGAAATCAGATGATTGTATTATGTAACGTTCGTATAGATTTAGGTATTGCATTTTATGTGGTCCAGTTACTTATTGTTAGATTTTGTTTCACATGGTATTTCAATTTGGAACAAATTATGTTACGTACAGTGATGTATTCTATTCACCTGCCGTGACTGGTTCAAATAAAAAACTGTGTAAAGATCCGGTCATGCATGACACACGGTATTTCTTTCTATACCATATTGTCCACAGTGTATCAGGTTGATTGAGAATGTGAAAATTGCTTTTTTTATAAAACTGTGTGAAGAAGCAATGTGGTTTGAAAGCAAGTGTTGTATAGATAGATCAAGTATGGAGACTATTAATCCCATTTTTTTTTCATTTATCAACCAATTTTTTTTTTAATTTAAGGTATAATCAAAATTCAACATCTTTGTTGACTCTAACCGAACGAAATGAATAAGACAAACCATTTACTAAACAACAACGTCCTATGTCAAATATTAGTGTCTAGCACTGCATAAGACCGAATTTGTCAATGTCAGTAATTCCCGTTGCCGTAGTACTTACTATCCGGACCGTATGACCCATGAATTCGGGACACATAATCAATTAGCACATCTATGTCGTTTTGAGAAATAATATTTTGTGCTTATATAATTATGGCAAAGGCTTGGTTGAATGAATATATCATCAGACTCTCATGTCAATTACTGAAGATTCTTACGCCGAATAATTTCAAGTGCTTCAAAACATAATTTTGCTCCATTATTAAGTTAAAATACGTTTCTTAAAACTGTTATGTAAACAAAGTCTTGCCAATTTGTAGTACCAACTTCCGAGGAAGATTGTCGTGTTTGCGTAAAATTAGGATGACCTTTTCAGTCTTTACGTCATCAAGCGATAATGATGTTTATTAGCTGTGCTATGCGCGACAACGCCGCCCGTCATGACTCGCACGTTCACACGACTTTGTGACTTTTCTCGCGATCCAAATCCTTGCTCTATTTAAAATATCAATTAGGACTATTCTCGTCTATTAATTAACTTAAATACGTATTGCGCAATCTCAATCGGGATAAGGTTATTTATTTTGTATCACAATAGTGTGTTAAATTATTTAATTTTTATATTATATTGGGTACACTTATTAAATTATGGTTTAAAAGGCACTCCTCATCCTCTAAAAAACTAACTTCCATAATGGTTTCTCTTTCATTATTTTACCAACTAGACTTAAATACTTGCAATAAAGTTATTGAGTTGATTAAAGATTTTTATGTATTCAAAATCACTATGATATCCCTTCAAAACAATAATATTAGTGGATGACTATTGAAAAGGTTAGATTTTTGAACATTATAAATTGAAACAACTGCCGACCGATACGCTATCCGTTGAATCGGATAGTGTTCAGGGAATCGCGAACAGACTTACGGAGAGGGGTGCCTTGACCTTGCCGGGGCGGTGGGGGCCGGGGGTCCGCGAACTGCACGTACGCGGTCACTGACTCGTAAGACCAGTTTTACTTGCATTGCTAATCATGAAGGCATCTTCCATCGATGAAAATCCCAAGGACGGATATTATAATTTGAGAAAATATGTTTATCTTTTGTTTGTGTTTTGAAAGAATACAAAAACTTTGTATATAGAATATCCGCCAAGTAGTTGGCAGCAACTTGGGTCGATCTTGTTTTCAGTCGAAAACAAACTTCAAAGATTCTTTATAATAAGATTTATAGTATAGACGTCAGGTATTTGTTATTGCACAGCTAAATGAACTAATTTGAAATTGATTGTTAAAAATCTTTTCACTAGTAACATTTAATTTGGGTTTTCTTATGATTCATAAGTAAAATATGAGGTAAAACTCTATATTAAATTACATTTACCTGGTATGTAACTTGGTGTAGCTATGATCTTTTATTTAATTTAAGTAAATTGAGTCTGCTTTGCTTCACTCATGCATAAAAATACCGAAATCTATTTAATTAGGTTAATTTAATCCACTTTAGTCCAATTTGCTACATTAAGTTCATTTACTAAAACAATTTATTTAGAACACATTGCTTTTGGCATAAAAGCATAGCAATTATCATAGTTCAACAAGGATTCGAGCTCTGATAATGAAACTGTTACGCAAATTGAATTCCTAACGCGATCCGTGTACAAACATTTGCTAAAAAATTAAGACCGAAGTGTATACCATTCTACTCTACGAATTAAAATAAAATTATTTACGAGTCTTTATATTAAATATGATATATTTATATTGATATAAAGTTCGCCCGTATTTTTAAAACTGTGGACCAACTGTATCCAAGTTGTCGATTTTTTTTTTAGATTTTCGAAATCGTATCTCTGACTGGCTTTAAAACCGGTGCACATCGAATAATAGACAGTGTACAATTCCAGAACAGTAATAATGTGGGAAACTTTAAATGAGATGTTACACTAAGTGCAGTTCTTGGTACATTAACTTGCGCAGTTGCTTTCAGTGTGACACTATACGGCTCCACAAAATATTATTTTTTTGTCTAACTCCTTAAAAGATTTAAATATGTTAATATTTATAGCTTTTTTCTTCAACAACAGTAATTATCTGTACTTTTTGATACGAAATATTTGCCTTTTCTTATAACATGTTGTTAATTGGATTATACTTTGAACGATTTTCAGCAGCTTTATTAATTTTAAATTATTTTTGCTTTATCGGCTTTATCGTATATAGCTTTATTCTTGAATACATGAATGTATTAATATAAAATTTACAGGAACTACTTGATGGTCATATTTATTAAAATGAAACTTCAAAAAAGTAGGTCTTATTTTATTAGAGAGAACCAAGAAATTACATACTTTAATATTAGAGAGCTGTGCTAAAATGCATTTTTATATGAACAAATCCATGACTGACACGCGGACAACACATGTTGACGGTATCGAAGACTTTTTTCTGACTCATCCTATTGAGGTCGTTTTCTCTATACCCAGTGTCCAACTAAAATCGCTGTGATGTTAACTTTAAAATAAACTTTGTGGTGTAAGTGATTTTTCTTGTTGCCACTACAGTAAACGAAGGAACTGGTCTAGGAAACTAAAGTCTGATGGTCCTAAGTGCTACCATAACGTTCTGGGAAACACTAATAAACGTAGTTATTTCACGAATGTAAAACTACGAATAATATCGGTTAGGTAAACATGTTTGTTCTTCACTTTAGGACTTCGTAGTTAGGCTTAAGGTGGCATCTAATAAAGTATCAAGTGTATTTCTGGTGTCGAAATTTAACATTTTCATTACTTCTCCAATATAAACAACTATAAACCCCTCGGTTTGTTTAATTAATAGTATAATGAAATAATGAGCATATACCATAAACCCTTAATTGGGCACTACCTCACTGCTTTTATTACATTTTATGTCTGTGTGTATCCCACTACTTGTTAAGTAACATCAACGTTTTCCGGTAGGATCGCTCCCGAGTATATAATGTCTTATTTTCGAAGTAAAACCATTTTAAGAATGGTTAAAGAACCAGACACTATAACGGGCCCGCTATAAAATCTATCTAAGAAAAGGAGTAACCACAAATTTGTTGTTACACAAACAGTAGTGCAACGGTTAATTCCATCGTAAATCTAAAATACTTTGGTCCGTTTTATGGATTAATTCGGCTGTAAAACATCTCTACCTTTATTAACATTTTGTATACTAGGTAGTGTATTTGAAATGCGTTTTTTGTTTTGATATGGGATGCAGGTATCATTGGACAGTTAATGTCGCAAAGCTTCGTGGTACCTTAAGGTTTTTTGGAAACAAACCAAATCATTGAAGTTGTCATTTTTTTGCACAGTTAAAGATATTTTCATGTTTATCAAAACGTCCTTCATGTGTTGGTTTAGTGGAACTGGTTTTGCTATTATTTTTGTTTAATTCGGCGGAGACCGGATCTGTGTCGCGCCCTTGCCCCGTTAGAACGCAATCCACGTCTTGTTTTTGTTTTAACTCTCTTCAGTCTCGTTGGACAATAGATGTCGATGGACTATAGGGTTGTTAAGTATCTAATAACCTTAATAACTTGTAATTATTGTTTGAACTTTGATCCCATGGTTTGAGAGCCATCGTGAACCATTAGATATTAATAAGTTCCATCAGTTGTAAATGCTACTCCAAAGGTTTGTTGTTAAAAATAACTATATATTTTTTTGTTACAAATATCGAGTCGGGTGTTAATTAAGGTTTACTAAAATCGTTGTGAAGAACGATAAAAACTAATCTAACATTTGAAATAATGTTTGAAAAACCGCGTCGCTGATGCGAAACGAAAGCGAGCCACTCGAAATGTCGTCTTTTATGGGACGGGGAACACTTGTAATGTTCCCATGGGGTGGTATGCTAAAGACGTAATTGCGCTTAAGCAAAAAAAAACACCCGAAATATATTTGTTTACTTCACCTTTTTGTTGGCATATTTTTTTTGCAAAAGTTCCCAAATGCCAAGTTCTCGACCGTCCTTCATTTGTCATACCATAATTCAGCACTAAGCTGGTAGGCGAATTTGTCTGCCAGTATTATTTTGAGAGTGCATTAGGAAAAACAAAAGTCTGCTATATACATGTGAAATTAAATATGAATTATAAAACGAGCACAAAAAAAAAAAAAACTTAGCCACTGATCTGATGATGAGATACTGTTATAATAACACCAGAAGTGTGAATTTGGGAAACAGTGAAACCGTTATCCAAATTAATTTATTTTTGCTACTGAATTAATTTACGATGGCTCATTTAAATTTATTGGTAAAATGGAATGCTAACCCTCGTCGATGGTTAATCTTACGACTGATTTTACCTTTCTATTGTATAAAAAAATAAATAATAATAACATGCAGATTTTCTTCCATTGAAAGTTATATTTTGTGGATTTCGACAGTCGAACAATGAATAGGATAAATTGTACGTATGGGATACTTTTTACTGTTACGCTATCTTATGTGTAGTGAGTGCCATATGTTTTATGTCAATGTTCTATTTTGCGCTTTGGCCTTGGTTCTGCCTTGCTCTTGAAATACAATGCCTTTAATGGTTTTTACAGTTGAAGAAATGTTTATACGCTTTTTCTGGTTTCCACCATTTTTTGTGTGCGTGGGGTTTGAGTCCTGCTGGATTTTTGTGTTATGCGTTCATTAAAGTCTTGCATTAAAGATCTGTGAGCTCTGAAAGTATTTAAGTATATGTTACCATACATACCTATACATTATTTGTGAACTAAATATAAACCAATTAAAATCAGGTCGTTAAGCTCTCCAGAAGTTCAATAGTCACGGTCACGGACAACGTAAAAATAAGTACGTAAGTATTCAACATGTACCCCGCCATATGGCTTCTTTATCATATTTATTTCTCTCTTGTAAGAAAAGTAACGACAGAAGTTACTAAAGAAAGTTATCCTCTTGAGATATGTATTTATTTAAATGTAAGGAGGTAGGTTTAAATAGGTACTTTTCCTATAACATTAAACCAAATTTACTTTACCTATTTGTTACTACATTATATTATTTTACACTAGCCTCCACACGAGGTTTCACTCGCGAGGGAACTACTTCTCGCAAATTAATAAAAAGTAGCGATCCTAGTATATGTTATTCTGATATATAATATAAATTACTGCCTTTCAGTAGGAAAAATAGTAAGTAGGATTTAAAGAATAAAAAGTTTAACTAAATATATGACTGATGTTATGAGATGGCTGCACTGTACAAGGAACAGCAAAATTTACGAAGTTAGAATGCTGCCTTCAGATCAGTGTTGAGGAATAATAACATTGTGATCTTATAATGAACTGTGTTGAAACGCCAAGCATCATGAAACTAGAGCAGTTACATCGCAGACAATGATTACATTAATTAACAGTTTTCAGTTACGTAAAAAGATTTAAAGACGTAAATTTAATTTTTGTTCCTTTAAAATTGACATGCTGTAACGACAGTCATTTCAGGTCACCTTGAAAAAAATATTATTAATTCCTGAAAAAGTATTTTAGCATGTAAGTTAATTAACGAAAACGTAGCTACATAATTGTCTTACCTACATGCATGTTAAGGATGTGAAATCCTGCTTAACAGCAAATTGCATAAACAATTGTAAGATTAGAAATTCGAATTAAGTTACAGACATGTTATTTCAGTCTTCGTTCATGTTACATAATATTCAATTAAGCTCAAACAAGTGCTGTTTTAAAGATAGCATGTGAACTCTATATGACATCGTTATTACTAGTATGTCTAATTACTTACATGTGCACTTCAAAGGGAAACTCCATACACTTACCATTTAACTATTCACATTTAACCTCCAAAGTCTTATAAAATGCTGGTTATGAACTCTGTAATAGAAACTACTGACAGACGTATTTAGTGATTTAAAATTCCAAACATCTCTCCATAAAATAATTGATATTCGTAAGCTTGCTTCATTGTTGCCGGAGTTTTTAGGGTTATATTTGATTAGCGTTTCAAATCCCATCGTACCCCGATGTCAATGGCGCGGGCGTCTATAAATTTTGTGGGGGCGTTGGCCGTCGGCATTCGAGCTTGCATGTTCCACGGGCCACCACTCCCATACTAACAGTCTCATTAGACCCCTTTGCGAATATTATTTGCTCCTACTCTTGTATTGCCCTTCTTCGTTATCAAAGCATAAAGGCGACGGACATAGCAGTTGTTTTATTTGTAGGAAGTCGCGTATGTTGGTTTAATTGAAATGAATTTGTCGCATCTTTTATTTGTGTTAGCATTGAAGTCGTTGAGAATTCCAAGCAACACGCCTTACCCACACATTGATAATGACAACAGTTGATTCATGCCCATTTATATTTGCTACACATGTGTTAATAATATTCCTTTGGTATGTTAATTAAATGATTACATTCACATTTACGCCATTATTTAATCGTTCTTTGAAAGATTTTTGATGCATGTAAATTTAGTTTAAACTATGTTAAAGAAACCAACCATAAACATAAAAATAGAAGAAGTGGGAAAGCTTAGCTGAACAAAGTATTTATTGAAAACAAACATGAAGCGGATTCGTCGGCCAAGTAGTTAAATCACTAATGTCTTTCTCTCTACGTTTCTTCCGTTTTTGGCAGTTTGCCAGTTTTACAATCGGCCTTAATTTACGCGAGGATTGTTGGAGCCTGTGCGAAACAAAAATCTTTGGAAGTTGCACGGTAGTGGAACTCACTTCGTGACCGCGGGCCGGAAATATGAACCCATTGTGAAGATTCGTCTTTTTGTATCGCAGCCCGAGGGCACCCCAATGTGCTGCACTTACACTGCAAGTTGCATTTTGTAAGGCTTATCACTACTGGTCCTTTTTATTATTACAGTTCTAAAGATTATCATAAAGATTACGTAGTAAAATTGCACAATAATAAATGGCTTTATGGTGTCCAAATATTATCTCAGTAACTGGTTCCCGTTATTCTGAAAGCTTTCGTCCGATATGATATAGCCGGATTTTTATGACTAACTGATAAAAAACCCCAATACATTTTTTAACGTCATCACTTCCATATTAATGTATTTTTCCTTTTTTTCAGGTAAGCATAGTTTTTCGACACGCATGCGTCCAGGGTTTTTGTGGTAAGAATATCAACTCACACGGATGGTCTGCCAAATGACCTGAACTTGAAAGATAAGCCATTTTGTCGAGGTAACGTTACTTTTCACATGTGTCGCTGAATATCTGCGCGAGTGAATGTGTGGGTCAAGAATGCGGTGGCGGCGATTGGAGGTCGTGTAGGTCAATACGTCATCGCTCCGTAGATCAAATCGCTCCAAACTGCAGCTATAATGTGCCGCTGCAGTATTGAGTTAGTTATTTTACACAATGATGAATACGTTAGATGTTTGGAAGGTCATAAAAAAATCCGCCTACCTGAAAGTTTCAACAAACGAACTAAAAGGACATAAAAATATTGAACAGTCGCAGTTGGGGGACTTATTTAAAAAAAAACCTCATTGTCATTGGCCCCGCATCCGCGTATTTTGTATTTCATTCATCGTCATATGTATTTCATAAAATATTGTTTTAAAATATGATGATAAAATAAACCCTTTATTTTGATACTCATACGGCAAAAAAGAAATATTTTCTCTTCTTCAGTATCTAGGAAGTCCTTGCTAATTGAGACAATTCCAACGATTCGATGGGTTGGTTGTTTCATATATAAATAAGGTAAAACAGACTAATAGATACACACAAGATGTGCGCGAAAAACATAACCCTGTTGGTAAAAATCAATTTACATCTCCAAACTGCCAGCGTTCGCCTATGACCAACGCCACCTTTCTTGGAAAGAATGAATGCCAGGCGCAAGCAAATTAATTAATTATAATAACGTTCCTTCCATTACTGCCTGCTGAGTCACTAGCGTAGACAACGCCGTTTATGTTACATTGTAGGTGCATGGTAATATTTCTAAAATGAGAGCTTCTTAACAGAATTTCTGTGAACTTTGGTCGTACATTACCCACTTAAACGTTGTGTTTACATACTACCCGTAGATAATTAGCAAGAAGATGTAGGCGGTGTAAGGAATACGGATATACCTATGTACGTAAATGCTCGAGTATATTTTTGACCGATCGATAGGTGGGTATGCTACATACCCATATGTTGGGCAAGTTTACAAGCTTGTAGGTAAGCGAATACTGTCTGTAGAGAAGAATTAAAAGGAATTGGCTGATTGTATAAGTAGTATCCAGAGTCGTGATAATATTCGGGTTTATTAAGAGTTCAAGAGGAAAAAGTACATAAGGCCAAAGTACCCTTTCATTTGTGTGTGGAGACCGGTGAATTACTTTATTATTTTTACATGTACATACCCGCTTAAATATATAAACACGCAGGAAACACGCTCGCTGGGTTGTGGGTTAAAACAACCAAGTCGTGTAGAAGAATTAAACTATGTAATTTTTAATACTGCTCTGACGTAGACTTGTGGGTCATTAACCGTCGTTGCTAGGTTTGCTGCAGGCTGGAACTTTTTTCAGCTTTCAATTCTCTGTCTACAGGTTTTTAAAATTTTACAGATCAGCCAATAGTGTATGTTTTGTGGCATAATGTGAGTAAAATGTTGATATTTTTTTAAGATTTCTTAAGTCATTCAGTGGCTATTTAAAAGAAACCGCACTGAAGTCAATCTAGAAACCGTGTCTGCACAAAGACATATCATCTCATTGCGTCAAACATTAATGTAACAATCGTTTAAACAAAGTCTGAGACATGTTGTTATTCACTTCACCGGCCACACCTGAAGGTCGCGTTCTACGAAGTCGCATTCAACTGATGTCATTTGCGATAGAGAATTCTTAAGTCATTACCACATCAGCTGCGAAATAAACTGGAATTTCACTCTAGGAAACAAAAGCTCTAGGTGTAAAATCGCCTTTAGAGATGTCCATATAGCTTTGTCCACGTAAACTCTGTTTACATCATTGAATGTTTTGAAATAAACTTGTTCTTGTTATTTTGTGATCGTTCTATTTATAACTCAGTCAGTGTAGCTGCTAGCGTGTTTGTTCATAAAGAAGTGTCGGTTGAACTGAGATTTAATATGGTAACCACTTTTGGCAACAACAGATTCGAATGTAATCTGTCTGCCTCTTGTAAAGAGAGACTTGTAAAAAAATCACGAAAACTTGTATGATGATGATGAAGCAAGTTTGATATGAAATCAAAAGTGGCTACTATAATAGTTTTGATGAAGTATTCGTGATTCAATTAAGTCCCAAGAAAGAGTCAAGTTTGTCTGTAAACAAAGTTTCTACGTGGCGGAAGAGATTGCAAAAGTTATTACGGACATCTCGCGTAAAATCATATGGTCCTCTCCAAGCCAAGTTCTTGATTAAGTTTCACTACTATTTGACGGAAGTACGGGAAAGTTTCATAAAATAATAAGATTACCTTATGGTATGAACGTTGATTACATACTTTGTGACAATAGTAACTGTGAAACTTGACGTCGATTTTGATATAACATGAGATGATAGAAAATTATGATTGTCAAAAATATGTTAAGGAGAATGTAAATTGATTTATGTGTAACGAAGTTGAAGACATGTTATAAACAATAGCGTTACATGATTACTCAACATACGTGTAAAAAAAAACGAGTCTGCGTGAACTGGAGCGGCTCGTGCAAATACATTGGAGCTGTGAATAAAACCATAATAAAGTATTTTAAACTAGTTACATTATACTGGCTAACTACGATAATTTACATCTTAGAATACAATTTCATTCCTTCAATTATTTTAAAATTAAATACTAATCTACACGTAATCTATGTACATCACTAATATAGTTATTACCCATATTAAAACGGTATACACGAAATACTATAGAAATCGCACCTAGATATCGTGTCAATAATAAGTTGTCAGTAATTAATTACTTTCACAACGCCAATGCTAGTCTACCGGGTTATTTAACGTCGATATCCATACTTAGTTTTGCAGTAAAATTTTATGCTCTTACTAATTTGTAGATAAAATAGCTAAGGTTCGCTAATCGATGTGAAACAGGTAATTAATTGTTTCCATGCATCATGTATTGTTAGCCATCGTACCCTTGAAAGTAGTTTACAGAAGTTTAAGTTCATCCTCCTTTCGCCGTAGCTGCTGCGTTCTGCATGTTTCAATACTGTTCATGGCCTAGATTTCTTAAGCTTGTAATGAAATACGTTTGTATGTGTGAGTGCAACTTTTAATAATAACTTGGAAATAATTGACACATCCGATATTCAAAATAAGCTGCTAAATATTCTCATTGTTGGGCATGACTTTCTCAAATTTGGAAATAAATTCTATGATTTCTTAACAGGACTAGCTTCCACCAGCGGTTTTACGCACTTCTAGAGGGACTACTTTCCGTGGATAGAAAAGTAGTTTATATGTATATTATTCTGATGGTATTACAATGTACTGCCAAGTTTCATTAAAATCCGATTGCCGTTTGCTCATGAAGAGGTACAAACAAACATATGATATTAGTGTGTGATAACTATATTTTCAATTATCCTTGGGGGTCATTCATATATTGTAAACATTAGGTGACATAAGCATATTGCACTTTAAGAATGCGGCACAATGAACGCAATACCGTTTCCTGCTAAAAGATCATAGTTCAGTCAAAAATGGAGACTCCAATAATAGTTGAGCTGGCAGACAATGCTGGATGGCAAATATCACTGGGCCACTCTAATTAAAAACACCAAAAATACACCTTGTAAAATAAATCGCGACTGCGTTTCGAATGTAAATAACATTGATAGAAAAACAATAAATGAATGTAATTGCGGATATAACAGCGGACACTTCATTCAAAGTACGTACAAAGGCTTTGTGATTTATTAAGAACCTGTATTATAATTAGAACCGACCTCTTAATTATAATTGCTTTTGATGCTTCGCGTAGAAAAGATTTAACAAAGAATCAAATAGCGTGAGCATTGGTATGATTAAAATATTTTCAGAATGATCACTCAGGGCTCATAATAATAATGGGCTACAACGTTGTTGCCTTCAATTGAACTTTTTAATTTTCCTTGACCTTGTCATCATCCTTACTTGATTTGTTGATGAAACTATTTGCGGCAAATATTCTTTGCTAAATATTTGTTTTATCAAACCTGGAGCGTGAACTGAATTAATTTATAGCATCAGTATGATATTAACGGAACTCTAGTTCTCCAGTTAGTATCGGTGTGAAGGCCGTTGTGGCAGTACGTCTGTGCAATGACAATAGTATAATTTGTTGCTGCGGTTGGGAACATTGCCAGGAACTGTTCACATTACGTTCTGAGGCGATTCACCTCGGCCGCGTGCAGTTTAAACCGGTCCAATCTAATGTGGCGTAGTAAAACGTAATGTTATTAAATTATGATAACATTAAAACTCCATTAGCAATCGTCTAGTAATGAAGAAAATCCTAATTATTATGGTCAATCACATTTACGGAAAAAAAGTTTTACTACTTTATACTCGTTAATCCTAATTACATCGAAAAAAAAACAATGTATCCTCAGTATGTTATGAAAACGTTGCATTACTGTTAGCAATATAATAATTAGCAGAAAGTTCCTACACCCTAATAATGTAGGCTACATTTTTATTTATAGCTTGGCATATATTAGCCACCCGACCACGCCCCATTAGTCGATGAATCGTGTCGTTAAGCGCTAAATATTAACCTGAAATCTATTGTTCTAAATGTTAGTACGAGTAGCAGGTATTGTAGTTTTGGATTAAATCTTTATTTTTTAAATTAATCTATTATTTTAGATCTGGCATGGTTGCTATAATTGTATTCTTTCTGAGCCGTGGCTCTATAAATGTCTCAGTTTCTGAATTTTAGTCAACCAATTTTTAAACATTTTGGTGGTCCTGATCATATTGTATACGCTATAATATGCTTTGGTCTATTTCGGTCGTCTCGTTACCTTCGTAAGATAATATTTTGGAAGGGACTCGGAAGCATAGTTTGTAAATATGCATCCGCCCCTGCGTTCACTTGTCGAGGGTACAAATACAAACAGTATTTGTTCATGTGACTCACGTGGCTCTGATCGGTCGTGAGCTTAAACCGGCTTATGGAGTTATGTTGAACTTTGCCTTTTAAACTATACTTACGGCTAATTACGAACATTCTGGCGGAAACCTTTCTTTTTCAAATATCACGCTATTTAAACTTTGCACAACACAAGTTCTAAGCTTATCCATATTTAAGTATATAGTGTTAAAAATCCATGTTTTGAATATTGGCAATCAGAAGATAACAACATCAAATCGATCTCTCTACGAAATTGGAGTCAAACAGCGTCGGGAAAGTGAATTAATAGGGGAAAGTCTCTAAGGATTCGCGTGCTCGCTTTCGTTACGTGCCGCCATGTCACGTGAAGGATCCAAGCGATACCTGACACATACCTAAGAATACGAGAATACGTCCCATGCCAAAGGCCATAATTAAATAACAATCTCTATATAAAAGGCATACAAGCAATTGATGAAATTGCAAATAGACCTTTGCAGTTTGAATTACATGATTGCTCGCTGCATGGTTACTTGATTTAGATTTATAGTCCACTCTCAATAGATGATTGCACAAATAATACAATTGAAGTCGTTTGCGAAGAAGTGATTTTGTGAGACTAATGCGAATCTCGTATTGTACATATTTTTTTCTTGAGCGCCATTGTATTGTACGTGATTATTTAAATGGCTATTTTCTTTTTGCCACGCTAGGTTTTAATGACTTTAGTTTATACCTATAAACTACACTGTTTTAACTTGAAAACTTTAATTTGAAAACTGATTAAGATTGACTAAAAGTTACTTGATTTGTTTAACTAATTAACCATAAATAGTTTGTTACTTTGTAACTCGAGGAACTAATGCCATATGTGCTTCTCGTTTGTTGGAGGTATTCCACAAAACGCACCTGTTTTAAAACGCACCTGATGAAACGCACCTATTTTATTCCACGAAACGCACCTACGATAAATTTTCGATTAGAGATGGGATGCTAACTGAAACTATCGATAATAAGTAAAAAATGTTATTTTATACAATTTACAAAAATGCTTTACTCCTCGACCATAGAGTGTTTTTTTAAATAAAGTATTCCTGGTAGTATGGACTAGGTGACTGTGATTGCAAACCAAAAGGATTTAATAGCGTTTTTATTATTTAAGATAGCGGAACAATCTGTTTTTTTTTTTGTTAATATTATAAAGAGAAAATAATAACTTATTAAATATTTTCCTGACTAGTACGAATGCCTCATTTTTTAATCGTTTTAATTATGATAACTCTGTTATTATTTTTATAATTAAACAGTACATGATGTAAATGAAATTATATTAGATTTTTAAAATAATTCTTTAAATGATTATTAAAAAATCTAATTTAATTTCTTTTTGAAATTATACATAGGTAATTGTTGCTTGTTTCTGTTGCGTTATGTACTGTTTAATTATTTTAAATTTTATATACTGTCTGTTAGTGTTGAGATTAATTAATGTGATTATAATAACCATCTGTAATTTTTTATTACATTTAGTTAAGTGATTTTTTTTATATAATTACTTTAGACTATTAGTTTTAAGGTTAGACGGATTTAATAGCGTTTTTATTATTTAAGACAACGAAACAACCTGTGATTTTTTTTGTAAATTTTATATTGAGAAAATAATAACTTTCTATTTTCCTCGCTAATACGTATGCCTGATTTTTTTATCGTTTTAATTATTATGAATCTGTGTGTAAGCCGTCAAGTTGACGACTGTTTTTACTACATGTCATTTGAAATTTTCATGACGTTACATTCATTTATATTTTTTTTTTCATGGAACCTGTATAAAACTGTATCTACGATACCAAACAATTTACGATACAACCACACAAAGTTACCTTGTAATTATTATTCAGGTCCTACTGCTTTAATGATGTGATTATGATAATAATGTGATTATTACACGCATATCATTTCTATTATACCTGTGCGTTTTATTTATTATTAACATCATATTAACTTCCTCTTTGAACCCAAAATAACATTCGTCTCTGAATAGGTACGCATTATAGTGCCAAAAGCAAAAAGATATTTTTCTGTCAATTTCTCACTTTTGGTTAAGCAACTTCGATGATATCGATGTACAAATGATTTCTTTAAATTATCGATATATTTTATTATGTTTACTTAATTCTCTTCCCTATTTTTAAACATGGGTGCGTTTCGTGGAATAAAATAGGTGCGTTTCATCAGGTGCGTTTTAAAACAGGTGCGTTTTGTGGAATACCTCGTTTGTTGAGATATATTTTAAACATTGAGTAATTAGTCACATGTTGCACTCGCGTCATAATGGTGAACATCATTCAAGAGCTTAAAATATCCCCCTGATAGAAGTTGTATTAACTTATGAAACTATCAACGATCGTTGGGGTTAATAATATCGGTAACAGCGTGCACTGGTTTGACTTTTAAATATTGAAGCCCTGATCGATGGGGGCCTTTTTGTACCGTTTCTATTGATCACATTTCGGTCGTATTGTGTTTCAATCAAGTAACGTCGGGTTCGTATTGCTGAACTAAATACTCGTTATTCAAGATCAATTGAGATGAATTTGTTATGTTTCATCAATGTAATGGATAATGAAATCGCATTCTAAAAGCCAATTGGTATCTGTTGTGGAATTAGCTCGTGATGTTAGCTTGTTACATTATTAGATGTTTTAATCATAGAAAGTTTGTGACCAAATCATTATTATATAATGCGGTCGGCTAGGGTCACACTTTTACTCCGCAGTTCAATTGTTTATAATAAACGGATATGGCGCACTCGACCGTTATTACCAAAATGGTTATATTTATCTCTGCATGTAAGTGTGACTAAATTAACTTTATATAACCTTTTACATAAAGTACCATGTTCAAATTTTTTTCAAATATAAAATTATAGTGTGCGTGTTAAATAACATTATATAAAACCCATCTGCTTTTGGAAACTCGGGAAGTTGATTTTGTTTTATGCTTGAAGCTAATTTTAAAGTATTTTCTTTAAGCTTTATTTAGTCATAGTTTGGAAATAAAACAATGGCTACATTATTATAATTTTCAAATTGACGGTTATTTTAAATGAAGTCAAAACACAAGTGAATCATCGTAGTTTTGAGTCACGTCCATTACTATGATGCGTTTGCACGTAATTACTAAGATTTGCCTTCATAAAGCGCCGATTTATGACGTGCGTATTTAAAGTCAGACCACGTGTTGACGCTATTTTGTTCACAATTGCTGCAACACCAGAGTATTCTTGTCCCTAGCTATTTATACGGCGCGAGACTTAATCGCCATCCATTACGGGTTCAGCTCGCATCCAAATGAGCCGTCGCAGTAACAAATCTCTGTGATCATGACGTTATATGGAATTAAGCATACGATTTAGAGTCTAGCGTTTATAAACCTGCTGACATGTGAATTCTCATAAATGTTTCCAATGCACCAAATTTCGGCTGACTAACTATTTTTGGGGACAATACAATAACAGTGATTTCGATAATGACAATGCATGGCATCAGGTAGACCCTTGAAATATTCACGGAAGATCGAGTATATTACTTATGTTTGTCGTTTTAGAGATAATGTTACGGAAAATTCGTGTGGGAGCCTGCATTTGGGACTTGGATTTATCTGATTTTATTGTTCGTACTTAGTGTAAACTCGCACAAGAAGAATATTTTCGATCCCACACAGGTTCACTGAATGTAAAACGCTTAAGTTAAATTAGCAATCTGAAAACACCAGGTGTTGACGAACTAATGTAATCAATAGCGAATTCATAGCATTCACTTTTAGATGATATTATAGTATCGGTGAAAGGTCCGTTTGCGAAAGTGAATAATAGGTAGCTGTGATTGATGTGTGATGATTGATTATAAAAGCAGATATTTTTGAAATAAATTCCTATATATGACAGGTATAGCGCTTGAATAGAAGCTTATAAAATGGGTTCGTTTGAGAAAATCCTGAAATGCAGCTAAGCTGAGCCGTATATATTAAACCACATGAACAGCAAATAAAAAACGAAAGAGCGTCATCTGCTGTCGGTATTATTTACTCGATTTAGTCTGCAGTACCCAGAATCTGTAATATTCAATTATTCAGACACATAAATTGGCATGAATCACACGTTGGGTCAGTGTTTAGGTCGTCACTTGTCTGAGATTTATCCTTATAAACAACAAAACTTTCATTAACCCCAACTAGCACAAGGAAGATCTAGAATTTAATTCACAAATTCGTGTTTATATTGTGTTCACACTAGTGCACCGATACATTTATTTATGTAAATTTTAAAAACCCATTTAACATCTGCAGTCTGAAGCATTATTCATCTACGACTACTTGTTCGTTTTTCGTTTGTCGACTAGTTCCATCAAAACCATTCGATTTAAGTCGCTATAAAAGTTCACTCTTACTCTTGAAATCTTTCATACGAAATGTGCCTTTAGTGCATCTGGCTTTTTCCTACTCTTAGGAATTCAGTCACCTGGTACCTGCATTTGCAGGGCAAAAACTCGTCTAGACGGCGTTAAGCTAGAGTGCAGGCCTACACTATGAGCCACTGTAATGAGAATCAAGTTATTGTCAATCTCATTATTAGAAGCGTAGAAGCTAAACGTGGTATTATTGACAGCAAAATATCTGAATATTTTTTTTAAGAGCAGGTGAATTTTCTTTATGTCAAGAATACTAATCTATTTTGCTTTGTTAGTTTTGAAGTACTTGTTGACTTGCAAATATAATGTAAACTGCAATTCTATAACGTCGTCAGCAGGTTATTGTTTACTTCATACGTCCATTGTGCCAAGTTCAATACATTGCTCCCCAGTTCTATTATCCGAACTTTGACCTTGTTGCCATGCATGCATATTTAAACAAACGAGTACTAAGCTTTTGTTCTGCGTGAACGACTGCATGCTAATTTATCTACCAGGGTGCTAATTAGCTTTAAATATTATGACAACGCTGTTTTGGTGGTGTAGGGCTCTCTCCGTAATTATGCTGGATGTACAATAGCTTATCTCCTTATTTCAAATAATAATTCGTATACTACAAACCATTAGCAAATGAATGGTGTATATAATAGGTAACTTAATGAGAAAATTGAATGAACCTCACTCACTACAGTTGATTACTTTAATTCTAGAAATTTGGCTCCCTATGAGATTATTTCATAGTCTAGACAAGGAAGGCCAGTATCATTTCTCCTGGGGGAATAGGTAGCGGACCGCAAATAATGTTAGCGTTGCCAGACCGTGGCGACGAGAGGCCATTGTGTGCTTGTTTGGGCTTCTATTACGGCTTATTCACTAGTCCGATTGCTACGTCTGCCGATGCAACGAAACGGCTATTGATTTGGTTTGCGTGGGTGCTTTTACACAATGCTGGCAGTCGATTAACTTAATATTTCTGGATAGTAAGCGCCTGCAAAAGCATTGAGCAAAAATAAGTTTTTCGACGATATGGTAAAAGATGCAACCCACAATGTTAAACTATTAATTCGAATAATCAAAGTCAGTACTTTATCAGATTAGTATTATTGATTCACGTGAAGGTTCTAAACATAGACTGGCAAGTGCATGCAGGCGGAATAACTCAAGGTCGTTGAAAACGAAATACCAAGCACTCCACTAGCAAATTACATGCACACGACAACAAAGCGGTTCCCCGAAAGGCACAGGGTTGTACAGCAAAAAGACCGATGCAAACGCGAAGAACTAACGAAACTAGCTACCTACTTTCGGTCATTGTTCCCGCGTTCGTTTGTCTTTGTGATTTTGAACTGGGCTTACGTTTGTTCTGAGTCGTGGAAGTAATAAGTAGCCGGTTATTATTCCTTAGCATTTTGAGTTATTAATCTCTTAATACTGAGCTGGACGAGTTTTTCTGTTTTACGTATTCTGAAAAGAAGATAAATTTTATTGTAAAGTTTGTAACTAAGATTACGACCAAATTGTTATTAAGCCTACTTCATTTAAAATTATGAGAATGAAGATTTTGTTACAATATCGAAATCAGTGAAGTTCTACTTTTATTATGTCATATCTTACAAGGAAGAATCGAACTAGTGTAAACGTTGTTCGTTGTAAGGACGAATAAAATTAAAAGGCTGTAAAAATTCAAGGAAAATACCTTGACTGTTGATAAAATAAAAATAAAAAGCGGCTAAGTGCGAATCGTATTGCGCACGAAGTGTTCTGTGCCATTATCTTTAAAACAAATAATTTGTGATAATACATCATCTATGAAAATGTTAACTGTCTAACTACCACGGTTGATCAGATACAGTCTGGTAAGACGGACGAACAGACGATCAGAGACAGTCTTAGTAATAGGGTCCCAGTTTTAAGCCTTTGGGTACAGAATCCTAAAAAGTATATTGACAAGTGTTATATGCAAATGACATCAGAAGGTCTCGTATTTGCGATACGAGCCGGTTCGTATTCTGAATCTAACACCGCGCTGCGCTTGCGGCTGCAACGTAGAATGAGCTGCGTCTTGCGGTTCGCCTTGTGGCTGGCGGCGGCCCAGTCGCCACTCACGGCGCTAAAATCGAAGAGTATATTTATTTAATACATGATCCGCGATAGGAATGCTGCCGATTCAATTAAGTTCACCAGTCTGAATTGTCGTCTGAGCTCACCACGTTTTCAAATGGTCCACAAATAGTCTCATTTTGTATTCCAGCGGTTTGTTAAATCCACAAATATGGATATTCATATCTGTGGGTAAATCTAAATATGTTTTATGTTGTTTTACATCTTTCCAATTACCGATAACCTTTCAATAATTAGAAATTAATATTATTTCATGAATCTTATTTTTTTATCTTCTTTGTTACAGCAACTTAAAGATGAGCTCGGTGAAGTGGTCGCGGAGTTGGAGGCTCTGGATGGGCAGGAGGAGTGTAAGCAAAACAGTAAAGCCAAGCAGATGAGTATAGGGAGGAAGAAATTCAATATGGATCCAAAGAAAGGTAAGCAAAAAGCAAATAGCGTCTAGAGAGAGTATGAAAAGCCTGTCTGATAAAAGGCCGTGGCCTATAGAGCCAGATCTGTAAAGTACACAAAAACCAGCAGTATTGCCATTCGTATCAATTACTGGGATAGAGAAAGTATCAAAGTAGGTTTTTTATATGAACAACTCTCCGATCTTTCTTCACGACACATCGGCTACGTTGGGACGTGTTTACTCATTGTAACTCGAACATATAACGTGTGGTGGATGGTATGATATGTATTTAAGAGCTCGAGGAATGAAATAATTGGCTCGCTGGAGAATTTCATGTCAATCTGTCGACAAATTTCTATGGCACTGCGGTTTTTTCATAAACATTAAATTTTTGGCAGTTAAATTTATTTCTGTTGCTTTTATACGTTTCCGGAATAATATATACATTGCTTTGGGAAAAGCATTTCGATACTTATCCCAGAGTTGAGATGTTTAAAATTTAAATGAGAAAACAATATAAGCTCAGATATAGCTCTAGGCTCCGTTATCTCGGAATGTTTAACGGTCCAGACACTTTTATTGCATGTGTTGGCTAGGCTTTTTATATGGGGAGACAATGTCGACATGCATTATGTTTTTTGGCTTGGCATCAAGGTTTTCAAAATCCCTATTGCAGATAAATTTGACTTCTTAAATACTGTAGGCTATCACGTAGCAATTTTTTTGAAAATGTAATGAAATAAAATAAGTGTTCCTTTATGTGGTTGATGTCATTAAAATAATGGTGGTAAAAGGAGTACAATTCTTGGTACGATGCTATTCGATGCGGCAGGTGCTGCGTTCCCACGGCCGGTGGAACGACATATTCTGCAAATTGTTCTATTCCTGCACTTTTACACCTGTCCAACGGCCAACTCCCATCATTTATACTTTATTATCGTTAATTAGACAAAAGTCCTGCGACATAAATGAAGTAGAGGATTTAAAATCTAGGAGTAATGATTTAGATACCAGTCTGTGTAAGTAATGAATACTATGCAAAGTATTTTGCCAGAGTCGTTATTATTTCGTGCTCATATAATCCTTGAAACAGTTATTGAAGCACGTTCTAGTTTGAAATAGTCACGTCACATCGATATAACCATGTACCATTGCATTAGCGTAATCAAATGCATCATCGGATATTCTAAAACGGTTATGTATTTTTAACACATCTTAATTTTATTCAGTACATATTTTTTTATGATTTACCTACAAAACTGTGTGAGTGAGACCTTGATCCGCTTTAATCTTGGCAGGGTGAATGTTTGTTCAGCTAATCGATAACCAAACAAGACTTTAAAGCCGCACTTTTTCTTCATAGATTTTCTCTGTTCATATAGTTTTTTTTTTTTTATGTTCAGCCCCATTTCTCGTGATCAAGTCTAGCAGACCACTTAAGATCTGCTACTACATTAGATGTAGTCGGTAACAGTATTCCCCATCCTGTAATTAACTCCGATAGGTGGACTTGATATAGGTTAGTTTTCTGCAAGTAACGGTACAAATTACTGCGATCAAGAACGCTTTGGTTATGGTAATAAATCATCTGCTCGCATTAGAGGTTTACAAAGAATTTTTACATAATAAGAACTGCCTTGAAATCTAAATTTGACACGTAGTTAAAAAAGTTTTTTTTTTCTCTTTTGTTTGATGATACCCCGGCCAGTGTTCCAGTACTAATTAGGTCATGTTGACAGTAACAACTAGCTTCGCGAGAGGTTGGATGCAAGACAACTAGGTCTTCTGAATACATGCTCCAAGCTCGGCAGACACTCGAGTGCTTCTATTCTCAAGAGCTAGCGTAATGGGATGCAGTCGTATATCCACCTGGTTGCATAACTTCCTAATGACGTCAACTGATTAAAAGATACACGACTTCAAACTGCTATTATCCTTTTCTTAGTTGATTTGTCAGAAACCTGCTCATCTAGGTCGTCGATTTCTATTTGAAACTCTTCCATTTTTCATATATTTCAAATTTATTTGTGAATAATTTAAAGTAAAATAGAATTTCAAATCAACAATCTATGTCAGAATATGTATAGTACCGTTTGTTTATAATTCATAGCATTTTGTGACTGGCTTTACTCGGTAACATTATTTGTGCGCAGTAAGCTGGCTTCGCATCAGGATTAGCTATGGTGGATTATGTCGGTGACATTACGGTAAAGGGTAATCACTCTTACAAAGTTATAAATATAGTAGCTGTTTATAAGAACTTGATAGCTTTGCTCAGCTTCACACACATTTATTGAGATTGTAACAAAGATGAAAGCAAAGAAAATGTAAGAGCCAACGGATAATAAAGATAACTTTTATTATGTAAATAATAAATCTCACACTAACATTATCTTCTGATGAAATGATACATTCTTGCTACGTTAGTGCGAATATGACAGATCAGCAGTCATTGCAGCTGGGTTTTGCATTGACTAAAGTTTCACAATGCATGATTCCAACAATCCGTAAACAAGTGCTATTTAAATCTATTGTAGTAATACTCAGTGTTGCACCATAAATTAACATTAATGAAACTGAAACTGCAATGATATTTCAAATGAAATTAGGATCGTTGATTTATGAAATATGTATATGTATGAAATATGTACCTACAAATGGAGAGCGATTAGGTATAGCACTATGTACGTATATATGTATATGTATGATCGGCACGATGATGACAGGTACGGGCGATCGAATTAAAACAAAATATCTGTAGAGTAGTATGACTCTTGACCCAAATTAGGTTGCTGTTGTTAAAGAAATACAAGCGCAAACTAAAAAAAATGATCACTTGGTGATATGCTTCTATCTTTATTAATATCGCTCAAGTATGCCAATTGAAAAGCATCATCGCAAATGAAAGCGAGATTTCAGTGTACTGAAAATACCTGATCATATTAAATATTTATTTGTGAAGCAACAACTGTTATGTCGCGACATATGCATGATGTGCCCAGTAGTAATTGCATAACTCTAGCCCTATTCACTGCATACGCATTCATAATTTAAATTACGTAAAATACGTGACTCCAATGGCTTCTTTCCCTCGGGAAATAATTCAACGTTCTTTCATTGTTCTTGACAACTAGACTGTCCAGGTTCTTTTTCATTTCGTGCACTTTCCTGTTTGTTTCGTTAGTATACAGGGAAAATGGACATTAGCCTACTGTAAGGCGACCGTAAATACAGTCTTGCATCCATTATCATTAATCATGTTGTTTATCAGCATAATCGCTTGTTAACTTGCTTACGTAAAAGTCATGTCAATTTGTCTATTTGTGTCATTGGCAGAGTTTCCATAACAAGTTAAACGACTGAAATCTGAAACACTTGATCAATTATGTAAATTTCAATCGATAAAATCATTAGTAAGGAAATTTTATTACTAGTAAAGCTAATAAAATCTTCTAAAAATCAGCCATCCATGAAGCGGGTCTTACGTGATTCAACATTTTCTCTAATTTCTTTAGCCTGTAATGGAGTCCAGTAGTGTAACTTATACATCGGGGAATTTAGAACATGATATTGGTGACATCGACCTGTACAAATACATAAAGTAGACTGAATTAGAATATCGATTTAGTTTTGTATATCCGTTGGCTATCGCTAACAAGCTTGTTATTGTTGCAAGCGTCACAGTTCGCTCCTCTTCTCGCTTACTTAGCACCAACGATCCGTCATGCTGCTATCTGCAATTTTGCATGCCGCAAGATAGAAGCTTCAGTCGACACTGCGATTTATAAAACAACCAAAATGCACCCTCACCCGACGTATACGATAGCGAAGATAAATTGCTTATATTTATCGTCTGTTGAGTACTTAGGCGAAATCCTGTGCAAGCCAATTTTTGATGCTGATGTAAGAGACCCTTATGATCAAAATTTTCCAAGCGTAAAATGATTTGTTTTTGTGTGAAACTTTTAGCATTTACTTGCAAGTAGATTCTGAATTTTCACAACCCACGCTTATTACCCCCATTGAAACTCCTGGCTTATTGTGGAGGCGGTTGACGTCATTTAAGACGCAGACCATTCGGGATTTTGTACGCAGCCACCATCACTGACGTAATCATTTATGTAGCGCATTGGTAGGGATTTAATGGTTGAAAATTAATGAAATGTGCATATTTATCTGGTCTCTTCATGATCTTATATGTAATATCGTCATACTATTATATGTATATGAGGTTGTGTATTACTCTTGCCTATAATTATTTTGTCTATGTACTTAAAGCATTATATATTGATTGTGGATCCATTTGGTTTATGCAGTAATTAAACCTTGCTGTTACTGATGCTTAGTTTTATATTGAAAGGTCGCCATTTAAGGTGTGTACAACGGGCATTGTTTGAATGGTAGTAGCATTCCATTGCTCCTACGACTCTAGTTTTAAATGGGTGCAGGCACGGTCACCGTGCGCTTTCACAGCACTTAGTACATGACCATTCTTCTCTTTACATTTGTATAGAGTTTTGTGTAGGTACAGGTTAGAAAAGTTCTTGGCAAGCAAGATGTTATGTGCGTTTTAAAAGGTTTTCTCTGTCGTAGTTTATACGTGATCTGAATTTTAACTCTGTCAAAGCGTTTAGATTTTCTCTTTGTAATGCATTTGCCAAGTGACAATACATGGGAAGGCGAATTTCTCATTGGTTTATACTGAGCGCACATTACACAAACGGTTGTAACACGTACAAATTTCTTTTTTAGGTATTGAATACCTCTACGAGAATGGTTTACTGCAGAGAACGCCAGAAGATGTAGCGCAGTTTCTTCACAAAGGCGAAGGCCTAAGTAAGACGGCGATAGGCGACTACCTCGGCGAACGTTCAGAATTCAATGAGGCGGTGCTCAAAGCATTCGTTGAATTACACGACTTTACGGACCTAATACTAGTTCAAGCACTCAGGTGAGTTATAGAAAGTCTCAGCATATCAGCGAATGTATACCGCAGAACATGAAAGTCTTCTTTGATCTGAAAATAATTTTAATATAGCAGGCTTTAGCGAAATATAAAAAGGTTGAACGCCCCTTACCTGGCTGGCAAGGGAAGCCTTAGCTTTGAAATTGGATCAAATAGCTTGATTCCATTTCCATCCATTCAAGATTGTTTAATGCATAAGTAAAATTTCGTCAACGGTTCGCTCAACCAATATTGATGTAGTCTCAGAAACTACAAAGAAATAAAATCGTTGCATTTCGAGTGTCTTCGGAGATAACACTTACTAAAATTAAAATACATAACTACACACAAATACAAAGTAAAGGAAGTCGTTATCTCTTTTTCATGTTTATATTCTTTTTAATTGGTATAATTTTCCTCTTATTGTTTGTTTCAAATAAGAGATTATGGGTAATTTTGGGAAAGCAATGTGAGAAATATAAATATTTTGACATTTGAAACAAACACACGTCTTTAGTTAATTTATTCTAAGAAATAACGGTCACGTATTGGGGAAGTCCGAAAGAACGGAAGTTTTTTCAGTTATGTTATTTTTTTATTGCTTATTTTTAATTGCAGCTCACGTTCTGTCATTCCCTCATTTTCTGTTTAAATTAGTTGAATTTTAGGCAAAAAACATGTTGAAGGAAACAAATAGATCGCTTTCGCACCCAAGTGTCTTCACTTGGCATTCGGAAATGTATCAGTTGGCGGACATACCATTTTAAACTAAGGTCATTCCCACTCCGTCTGTTAATGGTATCCAGGAAAAATGGCAGCTTTGTCCCTGCTGTATAAAGTATAAAATCGAAGCCTAATGAGCTTCTGTTAGATCGATATTTGAGTGTGTGTGTGTTATCTATTACAGACAATTCTTATGGAGTTTCCGTCTACCGGGCGAGGCGCAGAAGATCGATCGTATGATGGAGTGTTTCGCTCAAAGATATTGCCAACTAAACCCGGACATCTTCACCAATGCGGATACGTGTTACGTGCTAAGTTTTGCGATAATTATGTTGAACACTTCACTACACAACCCCAGCGTTAAAGACAAGCCTTTGCCGGAACAGTTTGTTGCCATGAACCGGGGGATCAACAACGGCGGTGATCTACCGCAGGAGTTACTTTTAGTAAGTACGATGTTTATTAAACCTTACCTCCTTCTCTCCGCTTTGTGACTGACAGTTCACACAACAGATTGTATTTTCTGTTTACTAATAGCGGTGTAGATACCATGGGAGACTCTTCTGTCTCACATAATGTTTTATGTCGCCAAAGGCAATTGCTTACAAGCATAGTGTTGATTAGTAATTATCTAACGTTTCTACAAATAGCTTGGTGACGTTTGGGATCAGTATGGAATGGGTATCGATTCTCTCTGATGTAGACTGTGTGCCTCCATCTCCTACGCCCACGACAGTTGTACTGACGTCATTCTGTGTAGTAGAATTAGAACTTCGTGTTAGGTGTAGGTCATATTTAGGTCGCCTCTGCGTGCCTTTAGTTAGAACAGTTTACCATGCGAGGTTAATGATCATACATTTTTATTTTAACTTACAATATTTTATACGGGTAGTTACCACGACACATTTCACTATAGCTTTATGCTTTTTTCAGTATAATTAAAACCTAAATATAATTAGAACTTTATTATCAGCTGTGCATATTACTGTTTTGATAAAGTATTAAATGAATAATGTAGCATTACTCATAATATTTATACCAGTATCCTCATAACAGTTCTTAGAAAAACCTTTATTATGGTTAAATGTACGAAAACATGCTCCTGTATTTATTACATTCTATCTACGAGTATTAAATCATTTATTTTAATTATTTAAGACTTTTTTTTTTGATAAAGTTTCATTTGAGTATTTTCAAGGGAAGTGAGTGCTAATTGCATTACTACCTCGGTTAATACCTACTACGCAATGTGTTATCGCGAATTAATTCTAGCGTATGATACGTTTTGTTGATACATATCTGCATATTCATAAAGGTACTAACAAACCTAACTACGTACCGAAACACTGGGAATAGCCATTTCCCGATTGCGTTGTTCGACACTTGCTCAATCTAACAATCGCATACTTTGAAAAACTGCCTTTCCGCTGTGTTCGTATTACAAATATATTAATAAACAAGTGATAACTAATGCAATAGATATTTAATAACACGTTCACTTGCGTTGATTCTATCTTTAAGGCGACATGGCACTACACTGGTATACATATTATACATAAGTCTACTGTAATTTAATATTAGCATTATAATGTTTTTCTATATTTTTTGTCACAACACCTCATTATACTTGTTGTTCTTGCTTATGTCTATAAATAATTCAAAGTACATAATTAGTTTTTAAACAATCACGATAAACCACAATCTCTTATGGTAATAACCCGTGTTGACGTAAATAACTTTGTAAACAATCTGAAATCATTAGCGGCGTTATCTGTCAAGTAACTGCGCGATAAATATTGGTATCTTAATGTCACAGTTGAATGCGAGTTTCTGTTTAAACTGGTGGTTTTATGTTCCCGTCAACGAACGGTAAAAGTATTTAAATCGAGGTTTTAATTTTGTTTATTTTCGTGGCCATTATCTCCTAAACTGGCGAGATTCTTTCGGTTCACGCGTCGTAAGTGTTTGCAATGTTAACTTGGTAATACTTTTTATTAAGTCTTTTTATTGCTGTTTCCAGTCGCTGTACGAGTCGATAAAAACAGAGCCATTTAAAATTCCGGAGGACGACGGCAACGATCTCATGCATACCTTCTTCAATCCAGACAAAGAAGGATGGCTGTGGAAACAGGGAGGAAGGTAAACACCCTATTTTTTACTATACACACTTCACATCTCATACACGACAGAAAAACATTAACCTTTTTTTGTACACAAGCGTGCCTGTCAGATTTGGCTTCGCATGACTGCGAACTTTAACCTCACACACACGTATATTTGACAGCTGACCTGTTCTGGCTCACTTCGCGTTCAAAACATTCGAGCTTTGTTCTCTTGGTAACAGAAATAACCGCGGAAAGATGTAGGATCGCACGTTACACTTTCTTTTTCCGCACCAAAATGACATTGAGATGAATATCCAACAAGCCACGTTGTCATTAGCTACGTCACTTTGCGGAGTCTGCTGGAAGGAATGTTATTTTGAGCACCGCCTTTGCATAACTGGTCAATGACATTTTAATGAGAAAGACAGTTCGTTTTGATGATTTTCGACTCTTATACATATTAAATTACACTTTATAAAATATTTGTAGTATTTTGTGTGGCGTGTTGCCATGGTTTGAACCTCGTTAAAACGTGAGGAGGTTAGACGTTTTATAATTACCACGTGCTCATTATTATTACACGTCATTAAAAACACGCGGGTAACGTGAAGTCACTTAGCCGTGATTCTGATTATTCATGTATGTTATTAAAATGGACAAGTTGGCTCTGCATGTTGCCATCCATGTGACTCAATAATCTCCTTTAATAAGAGTTTAACACAGCGATAGCAAGCGATCAATATCATGTACGTATTCAGCACTCGTGAAGGTCATATTCTGCATTCAATAAAAAGGTATAATAACAAATTGTTTTGCAAAAACGATTCTGATCAATACTTGTTATTTTGACTATGACATCACACATGATTTCATACCTTTGTACCTCGATATCACTGCACCTGATCTCCATGAATTAGTTCTATTTGCACTATACAAGCCATTGGATAATTCGAGAACTGAAAGGTTACTCAACAAAATCCATTTGACGTAACAATAGATCTATTCAAAACCGAGAAAAAACCAAATAAGTCTGGCGGTCAATAGACTGCGTCTATGGAGAACCAATCCAATATTTATTTTTTTCGGTTTTAAAACATCTACCTGTCCACTTATACTGTTTTTTTTTTGGCTTTCAGATATAAGTCGTGGAAGAGACGGTGGTTTATATTGAATGACAACTGCCTGTACTACTTCGAATACACGACGGACAAAGAACCCAGGGGCATCATTCCATTAGAGAATATTTCTGTAAGTATATGATGGATGTATATAAATTGCACATTCGGAAACTTGTGCCTTATTTATAAAATGATAACTATCGGCCAAGTGTTAGATATTTTTGTGGTCATGATGACTTATTCTTAGATCAAACATGATTGAATTTAAGAATTGAGTAATGTAATGTGTGAGGTGGTTGTGTGAAGGTAGAGCTAATAAAATCTTTTGAGCTTCTGATTTACATTGGTTCTTTGAGACTAAAGAAAAATGGGGTCCTCTACCATTTATAGTTTACAAATTTAGGACAAATGATATAAAAAAATCAAAAAATAGCTGGAAATCTGGTTTTCTACCACATTTTTAAAAGCTACGGTGCCACAGACAAACTCATATAGCGTCATTTTTATAACCCTCTTGTACGGGGGGTTAAAAACAAAAGCAGTTTAATTTCATACTGTGTCTCTTCAGAAAATTTGTAGGTATAAGTGTGTTGTCAAAACAATAATATATATCAGTGGATACAAGATACTGGCGATCAAAAATTGTGGGTATGTATGTCAAGAGGATGTGGTATTTGCACACGTGTTGATAACAATTTAAGTATTTTCAATGGGGGCACTCTGTTCACCTATCTATATAGAACTATAATATTTTTATCCTCAAAATGTTCGAGGAGGTATATAGGTCATGATTATATATATAGGCGTCTCGTATCTCCACGAGTCCCCTGGTGTGAGCAACTTATTTTTTTTTACTTATGTACAAAAACAATTCAGACAAAATCCCCTATTAGTATGTAGGTGTATTCTCTCATAGGTATGTTTTATATAGAAATCATTGCACACTAGCTGACCTGACAGACAACTTTCCAAACAAGAACCTCTTTAACAAGAACTTTTCAAATTCAACAAAAAACGTGAAGTAGGTCCAGCCGTTCACGCGAGATGGTGACCATTGGACCAAGGGAAATAGGGAATCATTTTTATATATGTAGGTAGATTATATATGAGTGACTGCTGTAGGCTGCAGAATTGTGATATAAATTATTTGACATTAATCAGTAAATTTAAAAAAGAAATTTTGCTGAATTAAAAATAAATCTATACTTATATTATAAAGCTGAAGAGTTTGTTTGTTTGTTTGAACGCGCTAATCTCAGGAACTACTGGTTCGATTTGAAAAATAATTTCAGTGTTAGATAGCCCATTTATCGAGGAAGGCTATAGGCTATATACCATCACGCTAAGACACACGGGAGCGGAGCAGTAACCAAAGATGCGGGTGAAACCGCTGGGGACAGCTAGTAACTGTTATACAATGAATGAACTGTGTTCGTTCCAGGTGCGTCCAGCGAGCGACCGTCAGCGGCCGCACTGCCTGGAGCTGTACGCGAGCGGCGGCGCCGACCTCATCAAGGCCTGCAAGACCGACTCCGAGGGGAAGGTCGTCGAGGGGAAGCACACTGTCTACAGGTAAAATTGGCAATTCAAAATGTTCTAACCCTTGTAAAAAACGTCTTGTTTAGAAAGAGTGGGGGCAGTCCATACATCATATGGGTGTTATAAGCGCGCAATTAAAGAGATCTCTACTTTAACTAAAAAAGTAATGTTTCTGTGATTGTAGACTATAATATATTAAAGATATTGAAATTTATTTTGCCAAAAAACCATGGTATTCGTGTGGTAAATACCTCGTAATGCGGATGAAACCGCGAGCAAAGGTTTTGAATAAAGGCGATAAATATTATGCCAACACTAAACCAAGCCGGAACTACAAAATTGACTACAATGAAAACGTAATGTGCAACCTATATAAAACCTTTATTGTTTAATCCTTTTTAGGATTATTAAATGACTATATTTTTCACTTGTTGCTACGTTCATTTTATACTTCAAGATCCGATATTTTATAAGATCCATAGTAGCTCCTGATATTAGCAGTTTCAAAGAAAAAATGCTCATCAGCTTTATGTAATTAAAATAGATATTTTATAATGATTAAGTTATTGTATTATTTTTTCCAGAATGTCGGCAGCTACAGCGGAGGAGCGGGACGAATGGATCGAGTGCCTCCGCCGCTCAATCAGTCACAATCCCTTCTACGACATGTTGGCGCAGCGCAAGAAGAAAGCGCAACACAACGTGCACTCCGCACACTGAGTACAGTGCAGTGCCAGTACCGCCGTACTGTGCCCTGAACAACAATATCTTCGTCTGTCAATTGGTATTGTGATGTGCCAGTGATACAATCTCTCTCCGACGAACAGTGTTCGCTACGTTCGCAAAACAATCTAAGGTTACACGAGTAATGATCAACAATAAGTGCAATTTAACGACATCAAACCACCTCAGTAAACGAGCCTTAATTTTAAATGTGGTTTATACAACTTCTGCCCAATACTAGTAAACATAAGTAATGTTTGTTTTAGAGGGATAGCCTAATACTAAACAAAGTCGTTTTCTTCAACTCTTATTATTGACATTAATCATAATTTATTGTAGAGAATATAGTAGAATTTTTATAAATACAGTGTACCTAAAGAGTTATAGTATGATATATGCATTACGAGTGATAAGTAATGCATTTGATGTAATATCTCATCAACGTTGATTGCGTAATAAGTTTTTATTTATCATGTTATTTTGTCAAATTCATAAGTGAGCTTAACCCTGAGGTAACGTCCGTCAAAAGTCAGCTGGTGACTTGACAATAGCCATTAGTCATAACTCCAATGAATATGTGATATTTAGCCATGATAACGACGTACGGAATGTATTGTGTTGTACATATCGAAACACAATAATTGCGCATCATTTCATGGCTGTTGGTCCATGTATATAAACGAAGGAAAGACTGAAAATTGTGCTTTTTAAACATCGCCTATTCGAAAACGGAACTGTAGTCGCGTGCGTAATCATTTACTTTTCAAATTATCACTGTAGACTTAAAAGAGTTAATATATTTGTGAGGAATTCCGTCTCTCGCGCCGCACCTACCTACTGTACCCGCACATCGATTTATTCTACAATGAAATTAAATATGAAATGATGGAATTGTCCGCTTTAGAATGCAGCTTGGTCAAAACTCATTCTTGAGTTCCTACCGTGAGATTAGATACGATTGATAAGAAGAGCGCATACTGCCAAATTTTTATAGGTTGCTAAAGTAAATTGGTTACAAACATTGTTTAAATGTTGGACATGTTTTCATATTCATTCGCGTCACTTCTCAGGACAATAAGTTTGATTTATCGTATCGGCAAATAAGTTGCTGAAGTTGAGCCTAAAAAAAATCGTGGCGGAATTGTATTCAATGAAAAGTATTACTTTGATAATATTGTAATGTAACATATTCTGTAAAGATAATGTAAAGTAATACATGTATAGATAGGTTACTTAGCCTAACTTAGTGTGTGATGGCCATCGGCATTATTACTTCTTATGAGAATGAGAATGTAAATATGGCTGGATAACAGAAAATAAGGAGGGCACAACAACCAATTTTTGAAAAACTAATTTATGGACAAGTTAACAAATGTTTTCGTGGAACTACAGCGAATCGGTTTTATTTATGTTTTAGTCAATAAATGAAACGAAGGTTATGCTTGTTATCGACACAACTCATCGTCATTTCCGCCCATAAACATAGATATAAACATTAGGTATTTTAAATAAGCCTTTATTTGGCCTAACATCATAATCACGTCATTAGATTTATTAGTATTTCAGAAGTTGGGTGTTGCCATTAGTATAATTTAATTTAAATTGGGCAACAAAATTTTAGTTTACATTCCTGCTCTTAAACCTTAATGATCACAAAAGAATGTGAGAAATTATCGTTCCTTTCGTAAGCATTTTCATATTCTTTTAAACTGTCTCTATCACTGAATTCTTTTTCTGTAAATAATTTCAAATATTTTTTCCAATATAATTCGAATTAAATATTTTATTTCAATTGTTCTAATAACATTTATTTAATGATTTGATAAGATATGGTGGTCTTCTGTCAAAAGATCTCTTATTATCTGTATTTTTCGTAACATATATATATAAACAGTAATACAGCCACACTATTATTATCCTCAAAGTGATCGGTCAGTATAGCGCCTTGTACGACCAGCAAGAACAATGTTAACAAGGCGCCATAATTTTTATTTAATTTTTAACAAGCAACACTGATAGATGTGGCTGTGCTACTGAAAATATCAGTCCCTATTTATTTGTAATAATTGGTTTTTGAGAAACAATTTATTTTTTATTTTTCATAATTCAAATGTCATAAAACTCAATTATTTAATAATGATATAATGATATTAGGGGAGGTAAATATTCTGTTTTGTAATATTTTTTTATGGAATGGTGCCTAGTATTGATCTGCAACTAGTTAAGCTTACTATAGTAGTATTAGTGTACCTACTTATAATGCGCTGTAAATTCGCTTTAGAAACGTTAATTTATCAATGTAATGTTTTATATGACAGCGGATATGTGCATAATAATGGTGTTGTAAATAATTTTGTAAGAAAATGGATATACATAAAATATGTTTATTTACTAATTGGCTTTTATTTTGACGCTTAAGCCAGACAAAAGTACATAATCCCGACTATTTGGTTGTTATGTATTTCTGAAGTCACAAAGAGTGACGAGTACTTCCGGACGTATACTACACGCAACTTATGTTTTGTTTTGTATCTCTCGGCTGTTTACCTTGAATCCGTAAAAGGAAAATGTAGTAAATACAAGTTTACTACAATGATGTGAAGCATGTTCTAATTGGCGAACACAATAATCGATAGTGAACATAATTAAATGACGAGTAACATTAACAGCGAGTACATAATTACCATAAATGCTTATCGTTCCCCACGCGAATTGCAATACTCAAAGAACCAGTTACATGTACTAATTTTCCTGAACACTTGTTTAATTCGACCGACCGTGACGCGTCCGCCTTCCTTTTCCGTTGGTGAAACGTGCGTTGCGCAAAGTAATGCTGAAATTATGATATTATGCACCTACTGACGCTATCGTACTAGTCTATTCATGCAATCGTTCTATCAATGATATATTATTACGAAATATATTGGCTGATTTGCATTACCTAATTGCGTGAGTTCACCTTAGCTTGTACCTGCACAGTTGCACAGATCAGATTAAGTAAGTCCCAACAGGCACGGATGATCGATGATGGTCTTTCGTACAAAATTGAAGGCTAATAGAATATGTTGAAAGGAACTTTCTTCACCTTCAGTGATAAATTGAATGTCATATTGTTGGTTGTAACTGTTGCCAGTTTATTACCCATATTCTGAGATCTGTGCCCATGGGTAGCAGAAAGTCGATTATATGTAGATAATAGCGCATTGCTAACAAATGGTACGAGAAACAAACAGACGGAATAATAGCTTGAGCGTTAATAAGTAGCTATGCATAATAACGCGTTAAGCGACGCATTCATAACAGTGCGATCCATCAACTACTAATACAAGTAATTAAAAACATCTGAACAATAGACGCCTTTAAGTTTTGTATAGTCTGTAGTTCTATAGTTAATATATCATGAACGCCAAAATTGCAATCAAATAGAGTAGTGCTTGAGTCAATTGTATGATTTCAATCAGTCACGTAACATTTGCTTTGTAATACGTTGGTCGTCGAACCAATATTGGACAGAATATTTAGGCTAGTCACGTTCGTCGACCGCACTCAAACATTAATGAGGACGATTATTATTGTGATTAAATTGCACTATTGATACGTGCAGGTGTGGCTCCTTGGTCAACTTTAGTATAGGATGTTGTTGGTTTAAATGTTTAAAATGGAGTCAGTATTATAGTACTAATCCGATAGAAAATTGGAAGAACTAACTTAAATAATCTAGGTACTCCAAAATATTTCTGAACCAATCGTGAACTAAAAGGTAAGTTAACTTTGGGTTATTGCGCCTAACAAGATCTACATAGCAATATGAATCTTTTCCCTCTAAAACTGTGTGTAATTTTATTTAAAGAAAATAAACTACTTTAAAACGGAATGGAAAAATAAGATTTGACATTTCTCTAGAAGGCAGTGTCTGCAGGTTGCTGCTATAATAATTTAAAGCCACAGACTTCTTAAGACTTGACTAACGAATAGATAATGTAGTTATCTAATTGATTCGGTGCCTATGTAGTGTAGATATTAGGTGATGGTCAGTGGCATGGTGGTAGGAACTGGTTTTACAGCGATTAGCCTGCTTACCCAGTGTGGTGAAGCGACTACTTTTGCATTCGCATACTTATAAATGTTAGTAATTACTTGCCTACGTAGGTCATAATTTACGTAGGTACAAACGCTAGCATGTCAAGCTATTACACTATGTCAAATTTTCTTAACAGATTTTCAACTTTATCGATGAAGCGTATGGTTCAAAGTTGATTCTGAAAATTTGACAGTTTCAGGTAGCCTGCAAGCAATAACAAAACTTAATTACATACTCATCTTTTTATATTCCTAAATATATCCTGTGTCTATCTATCATTAAATGTTTAATTTGAATTCAATTTTTATGCTGCTATGAAAAAAAGCTTTATGGGTTTTTGTGTGTAATGTTTCCCTTGTGTCAATGAAAAAGAGGTCTCTCATGTTTTCCTTTATGTCTACCCATACAATGTAAACTTGTACCTATATTAATTTTAAATCATTGATGAACGAATGAGGTAAATGTGAAATTATATAACTGTAATGTGTGCCTGACACTGTGTACTTCAGGAAGGTAACCCTATCAAAATCCAGTAGATAAGGTTTTCTTTCACGCGGTTCAATCTTCATAGGTACAATAAATTACGAATAAATGACGTGCCTTGGTCAGTTGAGTAAGTATGTAAGCATAAATAGTTCAAGAGAGTATTATATGTTGTAGTTAGAGCTCAAATTGACAGTAAAAGGGACTTTACCTACAAACAAAGCACGAATAAAAATTATTATTTATTGAAATGCGAAACGAAACCGTCATAGATTGTTACTTACCTAATACGAAACTAACATGTAATTTCACACAAAGCAGAAATAAAAAGGTTGACTGAACGGTGGATTGTCAACACTTGTCTTCAAGCTTTCTCTACTGATGATGGAAATTTTCCGCACCACTTTCCGTGCCCACTGTATCGTATAAATAAAAGCAGCTTAAATGATATTCGGGTTGGATAACGTATCGAAAGTAAGAAAGTTCATAATTCTTTATTTTATAAAATTACATTGTGGATTATAATTACCTACCTATTGTTTAGTTTCGTTTGATTGAGTACTTATGTAAGGAGATGATTTACGGAAAATCTGCCACTGTACCTAGGTTGTCATTTTGTTGTTCTAAGTAACTGTTGTTAATGGAAAATAGGTACGTAGGTACCTAAGTACGTTATTCCTCCTTTCCACCGCAATTACTTACATGATTCTGATAAAAAACCAGAATGATACACCTTACTTCTTTATTCTGTTTCATCGTCTTTATTTATTTAAGTAGTTCATTACTAAACTATTCATTTAACCTAAATCTGAAAGAAAGTCTCACCACGAAGCAATGAGATAACTAATAAGTCAAAGAATACAACAAATTGGAACAAAAAATAATCATATTGGCATGAAATAGAAGGACAAGTTCATCGTTCACACATTTCTACTTACAGCACTTAATTAAATCTCTAATGTTAATGAGTGTTCTTGATAATAAACTAACTATAACAATAAAGATAGCAATTTATTTACACCAACATACATACATCTAGAAAAACTGAACAGTTTATAATAATTTCTTATAAATAATCTTTAATAGGGGGCGTACGTACAATTTATATTATATTTTTCATTGAAATTTATTACAAAGTTATCATAACTCACGATTGTTTATGCTTAGTTTTACTGAAATGGATGGGAGGAGTGTTTACGACTGGGTTTAGAACAATAGTGCTATTAACGCTATCAGCGCAAACTATGGATCAATGCATCGCTGATCTTCGTGTGGCGGTTTTAACGAACAATTATAAGAAAGGAAAGTGCACACGGCAAATACATACTGTTCAATAGGTACAGACGCCAGCACATCAAGCTACTACAATGTCAAATTTACTCAATGGATTTTCAACTTTATCGCTGAAGCGTATGGTTCAAAGTTGAATCGTGAAAATTGGCAGTTTTGGGTAACTTGATGTGCTAGCATCTGTACGTAAAATACAATGTAGGCAAGTTATAGGTTAAGGAACGAAGTATCAATATGTTTCCGTTCTAATTTATAAGTGACGATTTGTGCTTAATTATTGTGAGTAATGTAATAATTAATAAGCCATATCAATATAATTTCATACATTTATTTTTATTGTAGAATAACAAATTGTTGTTATTAGTTCATGAGTCAGGCTTATTGTGTACTTTGTTATGTATGTTGTTCCTTGGACCTCTTATAAAGAGCTATATTTAAAACAAATACAATAACAGGATTTGTTACACAGACCTACTTGTAGGTACTAACAATATTATTATTTTCACAAAGCATTTCATAGTCTTATTGTATGCAGCCTCCGTCCTGTTTGGTGGCCAATGCCTTATTTAAATAATAAAGTGCACAATAATACAACATTCTACAACAATCCACGATCTACATCGGAACTCATATAATGACAATGTTACTAGGTCAAGGTTCATCAATATAGTAAATATCTTCGCAAGGTGCATAGATGATAAGTCGTTGTCGCTTCATGTCTCTCGAACCGGTTTAGCCATTCATGTTAGGGTGGCCATATTGTAAACTTTAGAGGACATAATCATGACGTAAGAACACAGTATCGAACTTTCGGCCTTATATAATAGTCTAAGGCCCCTCGCACATGGCGACTTTTTTAGCGATGGAGTCGCGATGCTGTCGATGCGATGCGAGGCTATCGCTAGCTGTGTGCCCTCGACCACGGCACCAGATTCAGTGGCGACGCAAAGACGATTCGGTAGCGATGCAGCTGCACCGATGTTCGGTTCCCCCTCAAGCTCCGCGATACACTCCCTCCTGCCTCGTCTGTTCTTTCTGAGATGTCTTCCAACGCTGTCGCGCATTTGCTAAACGCGCGACTGCATCGCTACCAAAAGTCGCTGTGGGCGAGGGGCCTAAGAGAATAGTTCTGAGCAATCAATTTTTATTATTACCTGAATCGCTGCTGTGTCCTAGTTATAATGGCAAGCTAAGGAAATGCTAGCCAAGGTGGGGAGATAATTGAGATAATCATTATAATTGTTGTTATTAAGTTATTAGAAATCTGTTTTTATTTGTTATTGTGACTGCGGCTCATTTTTTTTATCTAAATCTTTTGTAATATTATCGACAAACTAGCTTCCACCAGCAATGCAACTGCGTCCCATGGGAACTACCTATCGCATTCGTATAAAAAGTAGCCTAAGTACAGTCTTCGTCAGTAAATTGGAGATGCACTGTTTTTTTTTCTAATTGGTTCAGTAATTTCCAAGACCAGCGCGATCAACCATCAACTCATGCTCAATTTTATAATATTATAAAATAGATAAGGTAAAGTCAGTCTAATGGTGAGAACTATTCTACAAAATTAGCACCTTATACTCAACTTTTGTCTTTTTGTGTTTCGTTAACGACATTTTCAGTATGGTATGTCGCCGTTCAGCTTAGGAGGCTGTATACTGCGTAAGTCTTAATCATTGCTTTTATTTTCTTAAATGCCATTAATATTTTTATATGTTGTAGTACCTTTTACGAGAATCAGAGGACATATTGCAGCTGTATCTATTACAACAAGCTTAACATTAACCTCTGCTTTTGGAATGTAATTCAAGTATTGAGCAATCCATATTCACACGCATGTTTGTCCCATACGTACGTACCGACACGCAGATTGGTACAAAAATATTTTGCAACATTATTGTACGACACGGATTGTTGGAAACACTTGACCTTTGAGGGTAGCATTATAATATTAAGGTAACATCTGCAGTACCGTATCGTACTCAATGTGGCGTGCATATAGAATTGAGAAACTTCCACTCGACTCACTTGAAAAGCCAACAATACAAAATTACAGAATTTATGTAGTTTTCCCTTTGTAGGACTGAAGATGTTTTTGTATACCCTTTGTATGTATGGGTTTTGAAATTTATTTCATAAATCGGAAAGTAAAACATGTACAGTCAGCACATTAAGCTACCCAAAACTGTCAAATTTTCTCAATCAACTTTGAACCATATGCTTCAGCGATAAAGTTGAAGGTCTTTAAAGAAACTTGTCAGATTGTAGTAGCTTGATGCCTGTACCTACCAATGTAATTATTTGAATGGGAACAACTTAGTTCACTGGAGACGCAATTAAATTTTCCGTATAAAACAGACATAAATACCTAACCTAGTGCTGTTAGCGTATAACAGGAAACAGAATTAAGTCCCATGAATTACACGAGAGGTGTTTTAACGGCACCCCTGGGATGTGTGGGAGTGTTTTATTTGTAGAACTAAGCACGGTTATTTACTCTTAAGCTGTGAAACTTCGGTAATACGGTACACCGCGGTGAATTCTTAAATTTAAACTAACTGAAAGTTTCTTATTTATTTGTATGAAGGAAAGGTAGGTATCAAGTATTTATTTTGTTCTATAGAGTACATGGTGTTTAGACATTAGAGAAATTCTATCAAAAAAATCGAATTATATTTTTTTCAATGCAATAGACTTTATTGATAGTAGTATATAAATAGAATCTCAAAGTCCAACTAATATGTTTGAACGATTGAAATATAGCGTGTAATGAATTCGGTACGCAGATGGAACGAAGCATTGTTACCCTACTTACAATGCAATGTATGTCAATAGCGACAATAATATCAATACCTACGTGTATGTAAAGGTATGGCTGTTCTAACTTATCCTTTGGTGAACAAGGAACGCTGAACAATCAGATTTTAGACTTTCGCGACTTGTACACAACACACGGGTCTTACTCGCGATGAAAAATTATAAAGTCAGATACGCTGCCTCTATTTCTCTTGGTCACTGGTGGACTGCCGTCCAAGTATAACCCGTGTGTTGTGTAGTTACAATAACGAACAATTACTTGAACATATCAACTTCTTAATATGGACAGTTGCCTGAAATAAAGTTAAAATAAAGGTACAAAAAATCCTCGAGTAGAATTGCAATAGATTTAATATCTAAAGATTACAGAAAGATTTGTACTTATGAAATTATATACTTAACCAGTCAAAATGTAAATACTTATATTAAATTATCTTTTTTACTATGTGTGATAAAAATTATTGCATCAAAAATGATTATGTTACGACATAATTCTTGTAGTAGCTATTATTAACGTTTTAACTGTATAAACTAGACTACAATCATTTTATACATTTGTTTCATAATAACGTGTGCAAGGATATAATTTTGAAATATTGCGATGCCTTGTACACTATGTATCTTTACAGTTTATTAATGGACAGTCTTTTTTAACGGGAAAACTATTTGAAAGAGAGTCCTTAGAAGAGAGTCAAAGGTTTTAAATAAGTAGGGATAAGATGTTTTAATTTGTGTTTCATATAATTAATTAAATAGGTACTGATCTCTTATCCTTGCACGGTAGTAGAATAAACTAGAAGGACAAGGAGGCTCTAACTTTCCACGAAACCCTAATGTGTCCAAAATCAAACTCCAAAAGGAGATGAAACAAGATAACAAAGTTGGTATAAGCAATAGCTATTGCATAACCTGACTGACTTAAAATTTTGCACGGACATACCTCCAATTGAATCATGTTGATGACTCATGTTTCCCTTAACGGACTTAAAAAGGGGTAAATGGTATTTTGTGGAATATTCATTTCGACATCGGAATTGGATTGATTATCGGAATTGGAGAATTTGATTGATTAATTTAAGTGAATTCAGTTGTGTATATTGTATAGCTATGGGTACCGTACTTATAGGTACCTATCATTGTTATCGAGATTAATCGACAAGGTATGCACTTACGTCTTACGTACCCACATACCTTGGAGATTAATTTCGATAACAATGATGAAAATGTGAGAGACTATGTGGATCAGATAGTTTACAGTTTAGAAAAAGGACAAGATTTATTACGAGTAATTAGAAAATTTATAAGATCAACAAGGATTTGATGGATTACAGGATAAGCATAAAATTCATTTCATAAGCAAGTAACAACAAATTTGGATAGAGTCCAGGTGGAATTTCGGCTACAGCGTCCGGTCCCGAACCTCAGAAGATCAGCCAGCTGCGCATCACATGTAATCCGCACCTGCGATCGTAGACACAGGAGTACTCTCTATTCCCTTTTTCTGGTATCCCGTTGAGACGGCAATACGACAGGACCGACATAGATCGAGGCTCGGGTGTATCGTCACCAACCAGACACCAGGTTGCTTTGTGAAAAGTTTCTTTGAGCCCATAAAGTGATTTCGGTCGGACCCGAGAGTCAAACTTGTGACCTCGTGCGGAGTAGTCACGCCTTGCGACCAATATTTGGGACGGCATATTAAAGAAGTATAAAAAATAAATCAAAAGAATAGCGAGTATAGTCTCTGAAGCGAAATTTAGAAGTATAGAATTTACACACACCGTCTGGGTTGGAGACACAACTGTTCTGATGATATATTGATTATAGATGCCATCATTTACATAACAACTATTGACTCACAACCATAGCTAATGTCATCCATGAGTGTAATACAATGGGAATGTTAATAAGGCAGCTGGCGATTTGGTGAATAATTTTTGAAAATTAACAAATTACACACCATATTCTTGATCTATTCACAATAATTTCCAACAAAACACTATCGTACCATGGAATAAATGCTTTAGTGATTGTATCCTTTGTAAGTTTTTCTTTTTTAATATTATTATTTTGATGTTATAGATTTTTGTTAACATTTATAGGACAGAGGTTTACATAATCAGCCGGGACTGTGGTTTGTTCGCAAGAGTTATCGTGGCCCTGGCACACAGAGCCTCCAGAAGGAACATAGTGGAGTTTAGTAAATAAGAGTTTGACACTACCTCCAGCTCCACCCTCAGCGGGAGAGTCATTTGATGATTTCCCAAAAAAAAAGGTTTACATAATACATGGTACACCTCTGGTAAGGTCTTGCAGGAAGTCCTATATTTTTTCTTGTGATGAGTGCTCAGTTATATACCACCACAGTCACCAACCTTTACAGCCTTTACAGCTTACAGTAATAGTTCGATACGTAGGGTACACGATGCAAAGAAAAGATGGGCTTACCTCTAGTTTGGCAATCTATGAACGGTAAGCATACTTAACCATATTAATAGACCTATTTATGATATATTTGTATAGTTTCCATACATCACAGGTTGTTCGTGCGCTACAGTCGGGTGGCCGTCGACCTTTTGATGTGTTGAAAATCAGGTTGAAAGTTACACAAATTTTAATATGACCAATGGTGCCCAATGTGTCATTAACTCGTTGGTATGTTTTGTGTCTTTTGTTGCATAGTTCTATTCATTGCATCAATATAATGACTATCATAATATTTACACATTGTACCGAAATACAGTTCTATTATTGCTAATGTATTCAGGTCTCAACGTTTTGATTTTGATTGCAAATGAACCTTTATGTTTGTCCTAGCTAGTCGAGGCCTAGTGGTTAACATCCTTCCTACCTTACCAGCCTCTCAAGTACGAGTATGTAGGTTCCATTTCAGGTCAGAAATTTTTCGTTTCAGTAGTAGCAGTAGTGAAGTTATTGTCGGTTACTCTCTCGTTATCTGAGACACCAATGGTTGAATAAATATCAAGAAAAATAGCAATCCTGGATTTGAAAAGCAGGCTTCGGTCCTTAGGAGCCTCAAACGATGTGCTGTCTGGTCATCAAGGAACGCGTGGAACAGAACGCGCTGCCTACATGGGCTTGTCGTCGTTAGACGGGATGCACGGCGAGCCACCCAAAACCCACCGCCCACCAAAACACAACTCTACATTGTATGTTTGCGGGGAGTTGAATGTATCTGCAAATATTGTTTGTTTTGTTTGGGGTTAGTTGAACATAAAACTGTATTGTAATAAACTGTATATCTAGTACAACATAAATAGTAGTTATCAAGTAGATATTTTCGCAAGCGATGAGGTCAGATTTTTTCTTGACTTATATTAGTGTAATAAATGGTTGTCATGGTTCAGATTCTGAGGTTTCACGCTTCACGGTTGTCGGTTCCCAATGCTAACTGGTTAGCAGACAGTTAGCGCGTCGACACGACTGAATGGCGACTGGCTATTGTGTATAATGGCCGATGACACGATCTCTCAGCAATTAACATCTGTTGACATACTACAATATCTGATATACTTACATAGGTATGCAGGACTGCGGATTTTTCTCACAGTACCTACTGTAAGGTTTTTTTTAGTGTTTTATTTATGTCATTATCACTATCAACCTTTTTTAATAACACCGCGACAGCCTGCAGGTGCACGGGCCTCGTGTCACACAGGAGTGGAAGTAAACGAGCGATTTTGTAATTTCTGATTTTACTTAAGTATTTTTGTCTCTCAGTCTTTGTACTGAACAAGCCATCTGCCTTCTTCCTATAGGTCAGTAGTTTTTGACTTTATCGCGAACACACAAACTGGCCATGGCCAATAAACTAAAAAAAAATATTTTTTAAATACAAAATGAAAGTTCCAGACAGCATGCAATAACAAAACTTGAGAAATATGATACCTACATACGTATTCATGTAAAAGATTAATATCTCAACTTCCTCTATCTAGCCGCGATTACATAACGCTACATAATCATTTACCCACAAACAATGCGATAATCATGGCACAGTTTAAAGGCATTTAAGATTTGAAATGCTTGCCATTAACATGTATTTTAAGATTTTATCAAATTGAAATTATGTGGGAATCTGAGAAAAAATAATATGTAAGGTGCAATGTGTGACCTCCTCAATTTACTTGTCATATTTCCACGTCGTAAAAAAATATGTACCTACTGTACCTACTTAGTTACTTCACCTCCACAGTAACCGTAAGCGTGGTCGGTCCGTGGATGGGTGACCATCTTTTCATAACGAGTTTCCCCGTGTCTCGGAAGGCACGCTAATTTGGTGAGTCCCGGCTGTTATTTGTACGTCTTTGGCAGTCGTTACGGGTAGTCAGAAGCCAGGAAGTCTGACAACCAATATTGCCAAGGGGTACCAGCTCGCCCAAGTAACTGGATCGAGGAGGTCAGACAGGCAGTTGCTCCACGCAAAACGCTGGCACTCAGCCGCATTCGGTTAAGACTGGAAGTCGACCCCCACATAGCTTGGGAAAAGATGATATTTCACTTTTCTATAATACCTAGGTCAAGGTATCTTTATTGTGGGCTATATATTGAAGTAGGACATTTATAATTAGGTAGGTATTATGAATATCTAATGAATGACGATGACGAATGAGGAATACCTGGATCATCATGATTCATTACGAACTTTAGTTAGACAGTTTTTATACTTATGCGTCACACTGACTCATAAAGACACAGACCTGTAATTACAGCCTTAGTCTTATTGCCTAGAAATGTAACTAGTTATTTTTCCTGGAGAATTTGAGGTTCTATTTATTGCCACGTCAAAGCTTTATGATTTGCTTTTTATGTCTTGGAAAAATTCTTGATGCAGAGCGCTTTTAACAATAATGACACATTGTACGTGAACGTGAGTAAGTAGTTTCTACTTTTAAAAACTTTGCTGTTCTAATGAATTTGATTTAGATTTACACTGGTTTGTGTCAACTGTCACGATGCAGCTACCAGTCACACATTAAAATGTTTTGTAACTATAGAAATAATGTAGGCTCATTATGTTATGACTGTCCCAAGTTTCCGTACTGTAGCACATTCCAAATCACCTATTCCTCGAACAGTAGCCGCCATTAACGCTCTCCTGAACTCAAACACAGGTCTTGATGTGTTTGCGGATGAATGGAAGGTGATTATGTCAGAATGTTTGATTTTTTGTGAGGAGAATGCATGACTTTGTAAATTAATAGTTTAAACTTGAAATATTAAATAGTGTAATTTTGGCTTTGGCCGTTCTATATAAAAAATAAAAGATAAATGTTATACTCTGTATAAAAATAAATATGCGTCATAAAACCGTTTCGTAGGCTAAAGCTGTTTTGCACTACCTTCGTGACAAATGTAAAGCAAACATTTCAGTACATTAGTACTATTTATGTAATAACTTAGAGCATTCTCAAGAACACCTGTATAATGTATATTGATTTTTCCCTTGTGGCGAAGTAATGGCGTGCGGTGGCGTTGAACAAGCGTGCTACTACATAATTTAATAACCACTTAAGGTGAGATTGGGTGTAACAAAATCCCCCTTTTCTTGGAACTTTTGGAAAATTGTTGGTTGTCTGAGTCAGACCAACCGTCGTATCGGTCATTGACTTTGTGAAAATAACGGTAATTTTTCTTTTAAAGAAGTTGAATTTCAAGGTCTCTTTATTAAATAATAATTAGAAAGTGTAGTTAGGTTATTTCAAAAGCAAGAATCAAGTGAAAGAAATTAATACCAGAATATCCGTAAATTGTTCTAAGACACAATAAGAGAAAAAATGGTTGATTTAATACTGAACTTTGTGTTTATATAAACAATTATAAGTAATAGGTAGGTACAGATACCGGCACATCAAGCTTCTATAATCTGTCAAATTTCCTTAATAGATTTTCGACTTTATCGCTGAAGCATAAATATGGTTCAAAGTTGATTGGGACAATTTTACAGTTTCGGGTATGTGTGCATAATTAGGAACATTACTTACAGATTATATTTTACGAAATCAAATATAACTTTCTTGTACTTAGATATACATATACTATAATTTCATTCCATTATTATAATTACGCAACTTAATTCAGCAATGGATTGAAGCTTGTTTATTCGGGCAATGAACTGTTCAAATAACTTCAGCGAAATTATACACTCGTTATTCAAAACACTCTACTACTCTACTTAGAAATTCATGTTTTAGAGGTTTTGGCTTCATAAATATTTATATTGTCATTTCGATGAGAATTTAGTTCATGAATTGCTTTTACCTACTTATTGTGAGAACCTTTTGCTCTTCACTAGGCTTTAATCTGATTTTCCTCAAACACAATTTCAGTCTCGTCGTAGAAAAGTCGTGGTGGCCTAGTGGTCAAAGAACCAGTCTCTCAAGTATGAGTGCCTGGGTTCGATTCCAGGTCGGACAAGTACCAATACAACTTTTCTATGTTTGTATGTACTTTCTAAGTAGGAATATCTTGGACACCAATGACTGTGTTTCGGATGGCACGTTAAACTGTAGGTTTCGGCTGTCATTGAAATCAGAAGCCAGTAAGTCTGACACCAGTCTAACTAAAGGGTATTAGGTTTCCCGGGTAACTGGGTTGAGAAGTCACATAGGCAGTCGCTCCTTGTAAAACTCTGCTCAGCTAAATCCGGTTAGACTGGAAGCCGACCCCAACATAGTTGGGAAAAGGCTCGGGAGATGATGACAACTTCAGTCTAGTCGGCACGAGAAACTTCTTGAATTTAATGACAATCGGGGTCAATTGTGTAACATGCTCTCCGAGAAATGGAAGTATCTCGGATAGTCTCGATATGAAAAGTTTGGTCACTTCAGTCACCTACCTGTGCAGTGACCGCAGCAAGGAGGTCGGTTAGCGCTGAGTAAGTTAGCTTAAAGTCCTTCCTAATTTTTCTAATTGGTATCATGACCTAGTAGGTAAAATATAACACTATTTTGCGATGCATATGACCTGCTAGAACTGCAACAATTTAAATAAGGCACAACACCAACAAAAATAATTTATTTATAATTAGTGTCGCCTTGATATTTTTAAACAAATAGTTTCTTATGGATTCGCATATATTCTCATTTACAAAGTATTTGCCTTGTGTACATATATACTTACATCAGGGTTAAATACCTGCTGCTTAAGTACAAAGATCTGTGTTTGTCATGCGCTATAAAAGTAAAGTAAAAGTGGAGTCGCAGCTAGTACAGTCGGCATAAAAAGCATGGGAATTTAGCATTCCGCAATCTCTTTCAATGAAATTATCACGTAATTACTTTTTACACGGTTTTTGCTAGCGTAGTTTATAGTTTTTCTTCATTTATCAATAGCGTGGGCTGCACGCAATGATTTTTAATCAGGAAATAAAAGCAACATTGACATTCGATGACGTTTTTTTTTTAATTCTTTAATGGATGAAGAATTGCTAATAACCTCCATAACGGCTTTTGATCACACGCGTATCTATAACACATATAGCAAGTATGAATATGACACCGAATATTTTTTGTTTGTTACGGCTACGGTCGATAGAATTAAATGCCAAGCAATGACATACGCTTGGTTTGTGTTCCTATAACTTTTACGATTACATATTAATGATACATGACTGATATGCGATTCGTGATGGTATATATTATGTTAATATAAACAAATATATTCTGACAGGACGACTAGTAGATGACTTCATCAACTTATTATGAGTTCCTCTATGAAGATATCCTTAAAATAGTATTTCGGTCATTATCCTATTTTAAAGAGAAGTCGCCACAGCCTGTCTTTGTCGTCCATACGTATCTATCAAAAATTCTCTAGCGTGTAGAATACATCAAGGAGGTACCAACAAAAAGAGTACTTATTTAATATATTTTTTGAATTCTGCAATATTTCTTTAAAATGCTGACCGTAGCACACAACCCGCAACGGGTGAATTATATCGCGTTTATATCGCAGCGTTGAAGACGGTCACGCAATACCACAGCGTTTACGTGCAGAACACTTTATTTTTACCCACCGGTAATATAATGTGTGTTATTATACTGCTCACTATAGTCTGTGGAACGGACGGACTAAACGCTTTGTATTCTGCCAGTTTTATGTTAGGTTATATACTTTTTTTAATCTGTAAGTAAATCTATGACTGGCCAGTTTTACGTAGAGGACGTTATGCGAAACATTTGGTTCTTGTACGTCTTAAAAACATTAGAACGCTGCAGTTGGTGTTATAAATAATGTACACATTTTCGTGAGTATAACATTACACAAAGTACCTGTAAATATTTAATGGCGCGAGTCCGACAGTGAAAACCAACAAATGTCGCACGGGACAGTGTATTACTACTCGTAGTACCTTAGAAATGAAATTACTTTAATAGGTAACCTTGAAACACTCTAGATAGATTGGATAGCATCCCATTAGTCAAAAATGTATAAACAGTTATTTCAGGACGTTTTATGTGTTGTTTCTTAAGTTATACAATGAAGACTCCATCGCAAATTCATATATACTAAACTCCTATACGCACAAAGCCGTATATGCAAAAATATTATGTAATCCCTATGAAAAACGGAATATCTTGTAACAATCTCGGCCTCCTGGGACTGGGTACTTGCTACGAACTACGAGAAACGGGATTTGTAGCAAAATATTCAGTTACAATAAAGGTGCTACGAGTATACCACGTAGGACCAGAACAATGGAAGTATGTGCATACATGCATTCTTAAATCATAAAGATTTATTTTTGCATTTATAAAGAAGTAATTATGCAATCGCGGTAATAAATAAAACTTTACTGATTCTTGGAAAATATATTTACGGCGTCGCAAACGCACTAAATTTTATAGTTTATGGCAATGGCTAGCATGCTAGTGTCACTGCGGATTGTTATCACTTTACAAGATTAAATTGCTCATAACGTCGTTGCGCGTTTCAAACACACAGCTTTTGGTATTAGTCAATTTTTGGGCAGGTATTGATCTAATTTTTATACAATATATAAATTATATAGTGCAAAGTCATATTTTTCCAATATACACGTATAATTTAATGATGGAACAAAAACTTTTGACTTCAATGAAAACAAAAACTTGGATACTTATACAACTTTCAAAGATACGCGTTAATAAACAGAGACCGTAAAAAGTTAAAAAGGGCGAAAGTTCTATAAAGAGGTTTCATATTCTTTTTATTAAGTTTGTAAATAACAACAGTTTCAAAGTAGTTGGCTGGCTATGGTTCAATGGGCAGCGTAAATGTATGCAACTACTAACTTGGAACATTTTCACAGCGGAGTAGGTATTAAGTAATGCAATGACGATCAAATTAAATAAAATTTTAATGTTTTTGGTTTTAATAAATTACATAAATATTTCGATATATTGAATATATACACATTTATAAAATACTTAAAGGGCTTCAAAAAACTCATCCTCTTAGCTGCCACCCTGTAGTGTAACCTACAGGCTGGTAGCATTGCCACGTTGAATTGTAATGCTTAATCTTTGGGCGAAACAAAACCCGCCGTTAGATCCTGGGAAGTGTCAACCAGAAGCTTGGAAATATCCTTTGCGAGGAGGTGAGCACTCGGTCCCCACGTCAACTTTCAACCTTCGTCGCCTTTCAATTCAACCCCAAAAGGCTCAAAAAAATAGTAGCCGGAAAAAAATTGGTATACCAAATATGTTTGGAAAATGGCCACTGTAAATATGTAATGTATTCCAGTCTCTACATATACATATATTGGTAAATAAATTATCTGCTCTTGTTGACCAAAGTTTTACACTAACCAAAATGAATGCAGTAACATACTGATGCGTAACTCTTGCAAATGTAATCACATTTACAAAGTGATTGTAGCTATAAATGATTATTGTCTTTCTCGTAACTTCGTATTCAATCACTGTCAGTTTTTGTAACCTAAGCATTTTCACTGAGTTGAAGAATTCACCAATAACAAGTGAAGTGTATCGAAAGACGTAACTTATCAACGATTCACTTTCGCATTTGTTAATATGAGAGATGCACTTTCTATGACGTCATTGACAAAGATAAGACATTATAGACACGTACAATAATATAAACGTTATTTTATATTAACATAGTTAATAGCCAGTACATTAAAACCATAACTATATATTGTTATAATAAAATATGAATAATAATAGAGATAATATATTTTTTAATATTTATGAAGTTATTGTTTGATGTGCCGGACTATTCAATTAGGTATATTATTTACTTTGATACGGTTTAAAACGTTTCCATAATGTTTCTAATAAAACTAAAGTTTTCTAGTTACAATAACTATAAATTTTAATATACTGCGTCGATCAATAATGTAGTATGTAATACATATATATACAGGAGTAGGATTCATCGAAGCTAGTATGTACATAATATACTTCCATATGATTAAGTAAATTTTTAATTAAACGATGAATTAAAAATTTTACTAATTAAAAAAATTCTCTCCTTAAATTAAGAAGGCTCTAAGAATTCAAGATTGTCATAACGATAATTTTCTAATTGCGTATTTCTTGTAAAATAATTGTATGTACATATACATGCTCAAAGATAAAAAGAACCGAAGCATGTAATGCAAATTATTGTCCTTATTTCAAATTATATCGAGGTTGCTCCAATGATGGCAGTTCCAATAATTATATTTATCGCTACAAAAAAATATAACAATTATATTATAGCATTGAAATAACAATGGTATCGGTTAAAACAGGTAGTTTTTGCGTAAAACAACATGGCGTAAAGACACGACATTGAGTAGGTACCTATCGGGCCTTTATGCCGGATAAACATGTAAAAAAACTGTCTCATCTGATATAATGCTTGTCCGACAAACAAAATTTGGTGGCTTGCTCAATGCGGGTTGGTAATTTCACAGCGCAGGTTTCCTTTACAATTAATCAGCCATTGGTGTCCAAAATATACTTAGAAAGCACATAAAACTGGAAAAGTTGCATTGGTACTTAGCTAACCTAGAATCGAACCCGCAAATAGACTTGAGAGGCTAGTGCTTTAACCACCATGACGTATTTCTCACACGCCAGCACATTAAGTTACTACAATCGGTTATATTTCCTTATCATAGTGACAGTTCACGGTAGATTGGGAAAATTTGTCAGTTTCGGGTAACTCAATGTGTTGGCGTCTGTATGTACTTAGGTACATTCTATATTATATTGCACTAAATATCTTTTCAATTACATTTAATCCAATTAAACGGTCAGACAGATGCAATAAAAGTCAGCCATTTAATGAAATATTACTAATTTAAACTACTAAGTATTATTCGACGAATCATTGTTTATTAACCGCAATGTTTTTTTTATAATTTGCACTTTATATTGTAAATGTTGCTTGAATAAGTAACAATTTATTATAAAATTCTAATTAATTAGCTCTGATGAGTAATGTTCGTTGAAGGCTAGAACAAACAATGACCTGCTTAGCCGCGACAAATCGCACTACAAAAAAAGTAATTAAACATTAGCTAAGTAGGAGATAACTAATTACCTGAAACTGAAAAGGAAATACAACGCATCTCCGGCATGAATTGCTACTTGATAGAGATTTCTTGTAGTCGTGGTGGCCTACTGGTTAAAATACCAGCCTTTCGAGTATGAGGGTGCGGGTTCGATTCCAGGTCAGGCAATATTTTCTAAGTTTATCTTGGGCACCAATGGCTGATTAAAGGTGAAGGAATACATCTCGAGGAAACCTGGACTATAAAGTCTGAAATCACCAACCCGCATTGAGCAAGCGTGGTGATTAAAGCTCAATCCTTCTCCGTGGGAGAGGAGGCCTGTGCCCAGCAGTGGTACGATAAAAAGGCTGTGATGATGATGAGAGATTTCTTTGTTTCCTACAAAGTAGACTTTATCTGACTTGTTTTCTTAAAGAAATAATAGAACAGTTTCGTAAAAAGAAATCGTTTTGTTGCTTCACCTCGACGGCGAACTCTATTGGCTGTGCCTAATGAGAAAATATTGTGCTGAGGCTTTTGATAAAGGTTTATATGGAGGTTTGTTGATTTCAGGAAAGAAAATACGCAATCCTACGAATATAAAATTAATGTGAAAGTTTGTGAGTATGGATGTATGTTGGTTACTCTTTCACGTAAAGATGGCTGGACTGATTTAAATAAAATTTGATAGTCACATAGTCTAGAGCTTAGGGCGGCGGTCGAAACCACGGGAAATATCTAGTTTTAAATAAAAAAGAAAGTTTAAAAAATACAAGGTCATTGAGATTTTTTTGGTAAGGATGTACTTCTCACACTTTGTAACAGTAATTCTTTACAAAAGTAACCCACTCCTTGCTACAATTTCTTCGAATACAATTTATCTTATCTCAGTAACATCTGAAGAATGATGTTCACAATAGGCTAATCTCTTAATATACACGGCATATTCTAAACAAAACAATGAGTGTAAAATGAGCAATACATTGTTTATACGAAAATAACAAACAATGCTTAGATCATCTGTGTCGACACAATGCATCTGAGATCTTTATGACGACTGTAAACAGATTCAAACAAAATGTATCGGATGCTGTAATCGTTAAGATATTTTATAGCGGCGTCATTATTTTTGAATGTTTATCAATGTGTTGTTAGTTTTTCCGGCATGCTTAGTTTGCTGGCAAAACATTTGTCAATTGTAATTCAGAAGTGGGTACAATGTATTTATTTAGTACAAAGTAACACAATGTATGTATATTGGAAAGAATATGATCTTCCTTGCAGAAGTGAGTTGTTTGCAGATTTGATGGACTCTTAGTCCTAGTTACAGCGTTATTTACTCTTCTTAGTAAGCAAATTTGTTTTTGTAACGTTTGATAAGGATTATTATTGTCTGTAAGGGTAACTGTTTTATTTAAATAAATACAATAAAATTGAGGATCTACTCAAAATCATTTAGAACAGCCGTACTAAGCTACAGACCTTGATAATCCGTGAGTAGAATAGAAAAAAAAACTTATTTTCGTAAAGAAGCGTGACTAAACACTTCTCGTCACAAACTGAAAATACATGTTTATGTAAAGAACACGTGATGGACATTAGTTATTATCAGTTTGCTACGCCGTAGCAGCTACAAGGATGTTCGTAACTTGTAACTGCTCTCATTAGTGCACTACGATTTGCTTATATAATGATTACCTTCTACACATGTTTACCTATATTTCAGTATATAACCTTATACAGGAAAATGCTTGAAATATGTATTCATCCCTACTGAAGAAATCATTCACATCATCAACGTTAAGTTGTCTAGTTTTTTTGGGGTCTGATTCCAGTCTTACCAGATAAAGCTGAGTACCAGTGTTTTACATAGAGCTCTTGGTTTCTGGCTTCTGATTACCAAAAAATTGCCAAAAATGATATACAAATGACCAAAACATGGAGGTACTAGTCCTAACAAGATGGTCACCCATGCAAGGACCGACCGTGCCAAGCTACCTTATGATCGATCGAACTCCTCCATAATAATATTCCTAAATAAACTTAATATTGCAAGGCAATATTTGCAAAATAATCTACCACTTCTGCGGTATGTTTCATAAAAGTTGAGCATACTTTAAAGTGCTATGGATGCAAGAATTTAAACAAAGAACTTTTACGGCGCGGGACGTCGTACCGCCTTTGTCACCTTTACTGAGTTTGTGATAAAAGTGGAAGAGATGAGAGGAGGAGGTTTAATACGCGCAGAGAGCACTATGATAAATTTTCTGCATAACTTGAATATTACTTTAAATATTCTGTTTCATATAAGTCGCAATTGTCAATGGAATTATATACGTCCTCAAGGTCATTTATTATCCCAAAAAAATTATAATTATGCTGGTAATTTAATAATTAGCCGCTACTAACTAGGCAAGTCCGTATCTTGTACTAATTAGTCCTCCCAGAGCCCTCTCTGTATGAGAATAGCCCTGTGCCCTGCCGAGGTAAATTGAGTAGAATTATGATGATGACGATGGTGACGACAATTGATCAGTAGCTTTAATGGGATATGTCCAATAAGTAACCTTAAACAACACCTTAGGTTTCACCTATTACTGGAAAACGTAAGATCGCCATTATCATTTCCACAGTTTTACGTCCACTAAACTGTCACCACTAAACTTCTTGAGAATGTGAAGCCGCCATGAAATAGATTATATATACCCTTAGCGAAATTCAAATGCAATTTGCTCCAGAAGTTTTGATTAAAATTTCACGGACATTTTGCTATCGTTGGTCTTGGGAAGTAAATTAATTTAACTTTGGTAAACAGTGTACCGTTTCGTTTTTTATATCAGTCAAAATACTTTGAAAATCTAAACACGGTAGTCAAAGAAGCCATTCAAATAATCTTGGTTTTATAGTATAAATCATTAATAACAATTCCATTCCAATGTTAGCAAACATTAAACATTGTTATTGGTTGTTCATGTTCAAGGAAACGTTCTACTACATAATTCATGAGCTTAGTATCGCTCGCTCATTGATTTGTTAACAAAAACAAAACAAGATCGTCATTGTGGACTTAGATTCACAGATTTATATTAAGGCTCAACTATTCATGAGTCGTACCGGTTGAGCGGACCAAAGTTACGTATTGTTTACATATTACGGGTTATAAGCAAACGTGCAGCGTAGCGAGAACCGTTTTTGAATGGAAATGTTGTACACGTATAACAAAGGATAGCTATATTGTTTTAAGTATTCTTTATTGCGTTAATAATTTAATTGATTCTGACATTTCAATAATTTAAAAATTTGAAAATTAAATATTGTTGCTTAGTATCCCCATGAAATTGTATAAGCGCTAGAATAAAATATACTTCTTCAATTTTGTTATTGAACTTAAACTATGTAATAAGACAACGATAATCAATATAATGCCAAGAAATGTATCCCTCTCTAATTACTTAAATGTTTAAGTTTCCTTCCGTCTATGGAGTATGCACCTTAATTCCGACCTTCACGGTTATGGAGGCGTCACCTGACTAGTTGCGATCAAACTGCTTGGACAATCGCTTAGCTAAAGCCTTATAATTGACATGCCACATAAAACCTTACAAACAATTGTGTTTGTTTTAACTACTGCGCTTTAAGTGAACAACAGGAATCTATTATTGACTCATATAACACACAAATGCTTAAGTTATAGCCACTAATCGTGTGTACATATTATTGTTAGTACCTACTTGACTTCATGTTGCAAAAGCAAAAATAACTTTGCCATAATCTGAAATTATGAACTGACATAGACGAAAATTACATAGGGAACGAGACAATTTAATTTGGAGTAGACCAGAATAATAAAGGATTTTTAAAATCGTATGCAAGTTCTGAAAGACTGTATTCCAGTAGTAGTTTACCAGTAGGTTAAGCAGAACGGAGCGTCAGACTTTTTTTTACAAAACTAACCTATATTTTTTTTTCTGAAGACCTACATATGTCTACTAAGTCAACGAATACTCTTTCCAACAGTCCTGTATCCTCAGAAGCAAACGTTACTTTTCGTAAAAAACTAAAAGTAATAGTGAATACTTAATAGATTAATTCTAGATTTGATAGATTTCATTTCGTACTGTATGTATAAAAAGCAAGATAAAAACTAACCTAATTTATTTTTTAATCCATTATCCAACAATGAATTTAATTAATTCCGCTGTGCAAGTTCTAGAACAAATTATATTTTTTTTGCATTTTAAGTGAACAGAAAATTGCTGCACAACATAAGGAATGAAACAAGAAAGAAACACCGTGTTGCATACAACAAAATATATAAATGATTACAAAACAGATGCATTTTTGTTATTTTTTATTTACGAAATAACAACACCGAATTCTTTATGAGATTGAAACCAACTTTTTGAATAAACATCAGGTTTTGAGTAGGAACAAATTATGTTTATGTACATTTTGTAATCAAGTAAGTACAGAACATAACAAAAGATGGTTCTGGAAACAAATGCTCATATTCTAAAACATTTGACAGCTATAGCAGTAACCTTACATTACCAAGCTCTATAGACATGCAGTTACGTCGTAAATAGCAACAGTACATGCAAGAATTCCTTTTACTACAAAGGTACTTGTGTTTCGAACCGTCTTAGGCTTAAATGCTCATTATTTATTTCACCTGACCTACTGTTCTATTTTCCCCACAATTTATTCATTTCGTTTATCCACTTTCTTCCGACTTTTTCTATGTAATTTATTCATTTAAGACTGACTTATCACTTATTAGTAAGAAATAGCGTATACTTACTGCAGTATTTTCAGAAATACATAAGTATCTGCGATATGGTAAGGCAAAAGATCTTCAGTATTTTTGTTGTGGTAAAATACTTATTGTTGAGGTTACTATTGCGTAATTTCAAACAATTAGGGCCAGTTTAACAATGTCCGAATAGCCACTACCGAATAAATTTGAAAAATGGAAGAGAATTTGCATTAAATTATCAAATAAACTAACTGGAGCTTATTCGTAGGTTTTTTTTTTTTTTTGATGCTGTCAACTCGCTGTTCAGCCTAGGAGGCTGTTTACTGCCTTACCTGACTGGGTTATTCATAGGTGGCGAAACAGTCCCTTATATACATATGTATCTACTACTAAGGGCCAGTTTCACAGGTTTCAGAAAAATTAAAAAATGGAACAGAAGTTTCATGAAATTATCTGCCAGATAAACTATCTGGAACTTATCAGCAACCGGTGCAATTGGCCCTTAGTATTCTATTTTACTATATGTATTAAACCAAAGTTGCACAACTATGACCAGGTAAAATTTACTAACTTAGAATATCAGTATTTATTTTCGGATTGATGGAGTTCCCTCAGGATGCAAGTGAAACCGTATGGAAACAGCTAGTTCATGATGTACCTACAATATCCGTTTACCATCAAAATTATTAAAATATACAACAGGTTCCTGTAGCACTATAATTAGAGGAACTGGCGATATTAAACCATTAACTACTAATTAATTGGCCGTAGAACATTCAACCTGTTATAGACAAAAAATTAATAATGTATTATACTGAAAGAGAGCTAAACTTGTGCAATCAACTACCGGTTATTATGTGTCTGTGTGTTCGTAAGCATTGTTAACGTAATTTTAATGTACCACTTCATTTGTTTCAGGAAAATTGAGTACGTACTCATACCTATGTCTAGAACGTTCAAAGAAAACTGAATGATCTTTCGTTTTCGAATTATATTCGCTTATTTATGTAACTGGGTAAAGTTATTCTGTGTATTTTTTTATAATAAAAATGTAACTTATCAATAAACATGAATAAAAAACACAATTGAATAAATGTTTTTTAGGAAATAACTGCCTTGTTTGTGTATGCATAGTGGTCGCCAAACGCGACTACAATGTTGGTCCAGGTACCGATCTCTCTTTAGTCGTGGCGGATTGCCGTCCGTGAAAGTCCACCCGTCCGAGCTTGTACACAATAAAGTCCTGCGCCGCTGGCTGATCTCCTTATCCTTCGCGTCGTCGCCGATACTTGGTCTTGATGCTATTATAATTACCAAATAACTATTTCACCCTATTTAATTTAAATATGATAAATTCCTAGTCATTTTGTTCTCCATGATAAATTCCTTAAAAAAGGAGACACGTACTTTTTGTTTTGAATCGAACTTAGCTTTAAAAAGATCATTCAGACAGAGTTTATCCTTGATTTATTTATTACTCGAACTAGCGGTCGCCAGCGGCTCCGCCCGCGTGGATGTCGGTTTTCGCGACAAAAAGTAGTCTATGTGTTGTTCTGATGTATAACCTATAGAGGAACCCCGCGGCTACGCCAGTGTGGAGGTCGATTACCGCTACCAATGCCTAACTTTTGTCGGGATGAGAAGCTCGCGCTCGGACCTCCCGCCTTATATTATACCTACCGACCGACCTGCTGATTATCGTATTTTATGTATAAGTTTGGTATTTCTACACCGATTTCTATGATTCTTTTTTTATAGAATATGTTATAATGTTATCTTTTGTTAATTAGGCATGAGCGAGAATATTATAAACATAAGAGTAAACAAATCAATAACAAATAATCAGAAAGCTCCGAACTGGTAAACTATCGGGAGTTATAGGTGTTATTGTGAGTCAACCATTAAAGATAGACATATGCTGTTCTGGATTTTTTTTTAGATAATTTTATGTAGAATATTTCCGTCATACATGATTTCTATGTATCTTTAACCATTAAGGCTGCACACGCGACGAAAGCTTAAAAAATGGTGTAACTTCTCCCGTTTTCCCAACATTTTCCTTCACTGCTCTGCTCCTATTGATTGTAGCGTGATGAAAAGTATCCTATAACCTGCCCAGGAGTATGAAGAATAATTGTACCAAGTTTCATTAAAATCCGTCCAGTAGTTTTTGTTCCTATTAATAACATACAGACAGACAGACAGACAGACAGACAGACAGACAGACAGACAGACAGACAGACAGACAGACAGACAGACAGACAGACAGAAAGACAGACAGATAGACAAAAATTTTACTGATTGCATTTTTGGCATCAGTATCGATCACTGATCACCCCCTGATAGTTATTTTGAAAATATATTCAATGTACAGAATTGACCTCTCTACAGATTTATTATAAGTATAGATTACAGAGGGCTGAGTAGCCAATAAGGTTTTATTGCCAACGTAATAGGATAATAGATCAATCAGACTGACCTACGTACCTACACTTTTAGAATTAAATTTGTTTAGTTCTAAATTTTATTGGACTCGTAATTAAGCTCACTTACCTATGTTTTTAAATCCTACAAAAATTATAGTTGCAAAAGTGTGTATGGATGTATGGAAAAACGTATGTTACTTACACTTTCACGATAAAACTATTAGATAGCTTTTGGTGAAACTTTGCGGCTAAGCTATATTAAGCTTATATATCAGAATTAAATATCATCATCAGCCTTTTAATCGTACCTACCTCTGGAGGGCTCGGCCGCTTCTTCATACAGAGAAGGAATTCCTTCGAGTAGTAGTTCCATTGGGACACGGGTAAAACAGGGGGCCGAAGTAAACATTCATCATCTGTTTAAATTGGACCAAAAGCCAAAGATTTAATGTAGTTGAACTACGATATATACATGGCCTTTAGTGTGTTTAATTTTGTGTATAACTAAGGAAAAACGAAGACTTGAATTTTAAATTGTGTATCATAAAATAGTTTAGGTATGTATTTCAAAATTGTAATACAACGTTAGAGAAGATGATGTAAGGCTGCAAAAAAACTACACAAAACACAGTATTAAATATTTTGAACTGGCACATTAATTACTACTTACAATATTGTTAAAAATACAATTCTTCCATGTTTAGTTCTCGATTTCTGTCTGATGCTAAGCCTGCGCAGTTAAAGTTTAGATTTGTTTATCAAATCTAATTTCGTATTTCAGATGAGTTTATATCGTAATTATGTAGGGACCTCATGCATGCAATGGCCCTCAACACAAAGATGACACACACGGAACTTATTTATACCATCGATATAAATAATCATCTTCTGACGTCATCATTACCTGAGGTTGTACCGATGTTTGTTAGTAGTATTTTAATGAAGCCTCAAGGTACAGACTCCAGCACATCCTTAATAGATTTTCAACTTTATCACTCAAGCCTATGGTTTAAAGTTGTTTAGGAAAATTTGATGATTTCGGGTATCTTGATGTTCTGTCATCTGTACAAATATCTAAGCTTATGTGCGATTTCGCTTTACTTAAAACATTTTGAAAGCGATTTTATAAGTGCATCCAACCCATTGCTTTTTGTGCTTACTTATTATCGTGTTTACTAAAACTGCGATCTTAAAAGGCAGAACCACACATTGTATGCTCTTTATAAATTAAACGAGGATGCATAGCACCCATAAATAAATATAATATGCTATTTATCTATGACAATATTTCTGTAAAAGATCATTATGCATGTGCATAAGTGCTGAAGAACTATAATTGTTAATGAGATTACATATTGCATTTGCTGATGAAATCTATTGCAAGTATTATAATATGCAATGCGCATAATTGCATGTTAGGTACATACTAATTTAGTATAGTCCACTTACGTGATACACAACAGTAGTCAGAGTGCATTTAAATATGCACCACCATTTATTATACATGTTGATAACGTCTAGGGCCACCTATAGGCGCCCTGCCCAGACTTTACTGGACGAAGGATTTAGATGGGTAACCTCTGTGCTGTTTGATGGATCCAAGTAGGTAGACCTAAGACTGGTTACGAGTTACTGTGTCAGGGCTCGAAGAGATGTCAGCAACCTTTAGGGGCTTTTAGGGCCAGGGTCTGCCTGGGCTGCGGGTTGTTCGTAAGAGATACCGTGGCCCTGGCACACAGGCACCTCCAGAAGGAACATAGTGGGTTTTAGTCAGTAAGAGTCTGATACTCCCTCCAGCTGCACCCTCAGCCATGGAGGGGAGGGGTTATTTGATGATTTCCCACGGAAAAAAAGGGCTATTGTCGTTTGCAGGTACTTACTTATTTAGAGTACCTTTGGTAGAAGCATGGGCAGAAGCTATTCCCGTGTAGGATCACTACCAACATCGGTCATTCTTTGTAAATAGTTAACACCATGCATACTTTCCAGTGGCTGAACCTTTTCAAGATAACATTCCCTCTGCCTTGGCTGCGGATTGCTCGCAAGGGCTACCATGGCCCTGGCACACTGGAACATAATGGGGTTTAAATCAGTAAGAATCTGACACTCCCTGCAGCGCCCTTTACGGAAGGGGTCATTTGATGATTACCCATTACATTCCCTAAACAATTAAATTCCCTGATATCAGCATAATATTGATAGCTACTGTAGGACAGAGCCCATGTCGACAACCGTCAACTGCACTCGGCGTGGGTGTGATTTCTGCATAGAGCAAGTTCATCGGATCTCGATATCCTGTGAGTATTAATGTATTATGTATTACAATGTAGTTTAGAAAAATATTTACTATAAAAACGGATATACGTTATCTGTTATAATATGACTATTCATATATAATGATTCATACATTTGATTTAGACACAATACGATGAGGTTCAGATTTAAAGAAGCTGTGGTATGCAATTGTATATCCAATTCTATGGCGTCACCTGTGCTTTTAATATCTATGACAAACAAAAACATACATACCTATGCTTAGGAGTATGATACACGAATAAATTATTTAAGACAACATCACTAAACAGGTATGCGTTTGGTAGCTTATTGCAAACAGGGCGCGTATTCTGTAATTGTAGGTATTATTTCGTTGAAAATATACGCTTCCTGAGGTCTCTATTTTTTGACGAATTATAAATAAATGTTATGAAATTAATATAGGTATTCAAAAGAAATAAATAATAACCTTCTTACGAAAGGTTAGAGCCAAACTTACTATAAGTATTTTCTAGACATTTTTTTTAGCACGACATTATAAATTTTTGTAGCAATATTTTTTTAAAAAAGATATTTGTTAGAAAGTTTGTATTTCATTATAGTCGGAGTTTATTTAAACAATGGGATAGAATAGAATATTTCATTTAAATTGGCTTAAATATATAATTTAATATCTTAAAAGAATAACGTCATCCAATAAATTGTTGATTTTAGTGTGTTGTTTTTTTTATATGGTACTACCAATTACGGAGCATGTCAAATAAACCACTTTAAAAAACCAACAGGAAGTAAAATAATATTATTAAAAGAAATAGGAGCGTGAAGTAAACAACAGGAAAACACCTTGAGTCTTCTGTTTTATGCAGGTTGGCCTAGCCGACGAGGAAGTGCAGTCGGGGCAGAAGTTCTAACCTACCTTATACTAGACTTGTGCAGCCTTAATGGGCACGTACTGTTCTTGCATTAAAATTTATTAATTTTCCTTACAGGAATGATATCACGACGCAGTTTATTTTGATTTCCGAAATGTCCTCCGCGTTTTCTCCGATCGAATCCAAAAATATATAGTTTTTAGAATTGTTATCTGTTTGTCTGTATGTATGTCCGGTCTAATTTTACAATTTTGCATGAATATAACTAATAGGTCGGGTCAACAAATAGGCTACATATTATCACGCTATCACGTCCGGGGGGGGGGGGGGGTGAGGGTGAATGTTTAATCGCCTAATACGTCGCGGTCAACAGCTAGTGATAAATTGATAAAAAGTATTGTTCATCTTATTACTAAACTAATGCAGTATATAGTGTGCACACCAACTAGAATGACCATAAATTACCATTCCAAATACAAAAACGTTTTAATTACGATGTATGGCGCATCTCCGAGCTTATATGGTTATAGAGGACATGATGATGAGTTACATGTTATGTGACCACCATTTGTATGCCTTTCTGCCACATTACCTCGACAGCTTGTCAGCACGCACGGAGACACGTAATTAACTATTTGATGTGATGATATGCTGTTAAAAGAGAAAAATGATGACATTATGTTACCTACCTAGCATGAAATAAAAATAGATAATTTGTTCCTGGATATATATTATGTTACTGGTGACGTAGGTTATCGACCTTTTTGATAGAATTACCTTATTTTATAACAAATTATGGGTCAGGTATTGGACGATGTTGGAATTTGAAAGAATGTACCAACTAAAGTTATTATGTGATTTTGTTTCTGGTCACGAGAAGTAATATAATAGGGAAATTTTCAAATCTTGCGTTTAGCGTTGTTTTTCTTGGGTGATGTTCGTGTGCATTTTTCATTAATAAAATAAATTCTATAAATAAATATGTTATGCGGAAACAAATGGCTAAACTATCGATTTTGAATTAACATCGACCATTCATGCGCGCATGCCATAGATTATTAACTTGTGTAAACATGCAACCGCGTTCGGTGAAATCATTAAACCTCCACTTATGGTCAGGTATTAATTCATTAGAAGAAAGAATTCATTAATGAATCGATCTACAAACAGTTCTTCGAATTACTTATCGAACTTTCATTGATAGCAGACGAGTACTTTCTATATTAATCCTCTAAGCAAAGAGTATAAAAAATGATTGGTGAAAATCGGTTGCTCTCTGTTCCGAATCGAATCGAAACGAGTTTATAAAGTTGACACCGCGTCACTCGCTCTCGGTGCAAGGCTGGTGGTAATTATCGATAGCCATCGCTCAATAACACGCGGACAGGTGACATGCACGCACAGAACCACATTTCAAGCTTATATTTTGCATAATACCACTGTCTTTAGAAAGCGTCAGTAAATCCGCTGTATTCGTTTACATTCCGAAATTAAATTAAGGATTTATTGTAAATTTTCATACATGAAGAACGTAATTTACTAAACAAAGGACCCATTTAGAACACGTGATGAATCTATGTGATGCCGACATGTTAATGTTTTCTTAATAAACAATGCAGTAGGTACCTACTAGGAAAATGTGTGGTATAACTAACTAATACTTGTGCGTAGTATATAATCCCGACCTTAATGAATATGGAGAACAAAACATGCGCATATTTTGCGTGGTAATAACATCATTTTTGTATCATTCAAATTTTTGCATAAGGATATTTAAGCTGACCTTTTTATGTTCAATTGGTAATGTTTTGTTTGATCTCATATTATAGCCAAGAATACTCTTCGCCAGAATAAAAATTGGGTTCTGAATGAAGCGAAATAATTTGACGTATTTGTAATGCCACAACAACAAATAACGTTTCTCGCAATAAAGGTTTACTTAGCATAGAATGAGCGAGTCATCCAAACGGACGCCATTTGTTTTGGGGAATTCTGAATTCAACTACTTTATCTTTTTTTATTATGACCAGTACCTATCTTATTTATTTTTTGTATTGTGTTATTTTTTTAGGTCGAAGGTCAGGTTCGTATACGTTTCTTCACCCATTCTGTTGATACGCATTTTGTAAACTCTTTAATCATCACTGTAGACGATTACATCCTACTAGATAATAATTTAAAACGCGAAAGTTTGTATGTAATGAAGGATAGATTTTGATGAATAACTATATAGCTTATACTTTAGAGTAACATATATAAGCTATATAATCCAGGTGCCAGATGTAGTTCCCTAAGGAAGGGGGTAAAATGATGGAAGCTAGTTTTAAGTAAACGAACAAATATTTTTTAAAGACCTATGCAGGTGCGCTTTAAAATTACGAATTTAATTGAGATGTATTACGCCAAATACCAATTATCTCTCGTATAACGGTTTAATTCTGAAGTTATGAATGCATCTATCCCAATGCTATTTATTATTGAATGTATAATAACAGATAACACAATGCTGATTGTTTGTTCATCAAACAGATGAATGAGTCTCGCAACTATTTTGTTGCTCTTCTACATCACAAATGCATGATGACTGTTTTTTTTATATTCATTCATCTTTACTGAAATTTGAATTAACGTAGAAAGACCATGTATCAAATGTCAAATATGTACTTATACCTATATTGTTCACACTTCTACAGTAGGTACCGTGGATAATGTGAAGTGTACCTAACAAGCAGTTGCGTTATAAAATCCATAACTTGTTTTTCACGTTATTCCATCACATGTTATGGAGATTTCAAGTGATCAATTAATTGATGACTTGCAATGCAACATCATGTTTTGTTAGACACGTACATAAAACCATAATTATAATGGGTCTTACATAAATTTTCCAATAACGACCGTTTGCGGTAAACATTATATATTTTTCCATTGATCTTAGTGCGATTCGCGCAGTCACATAAGTAGTATTTATTGATCATACTTATGGCTCATAATGTTTATGTTAATTGTATACACACACAATATACGCTAAGGTAAATATCATAATGGAATGGTGAGGTGGAAAAATATGACTGTTCAAAATGCTAGAGGCCATCGGTGTATTATAAAGAATGCAGAATAAATTAGTCGATGTTTCAAAGGCCTGTCTCTCTGTTGCAAAGGGATAGAAAGCTACCCGAAACTGTCAAGTTTTCCCTATCAACTTTGAACCATATGATTAAGCGATAAAGTAGAAAATCTATTCAGGAAATTTGACAGATTTTAGTAGTTTGATGTGTTATATTTATACCTAATTAAAAATACTACTACTACAACTAGCGAGTTTGTCTGTTTAAAATAAGTTTATGGACGCCTTGTTATAAACAATACCATAGTTCGGATGAAACTATAAATAACAATGTTTATAATCAAAATATAAGTTTTATTTTGTAAACTTGTCACGTTAAGACAATAAATTACTGAAGGCTTCGGCAAGTACTCTATATGCTAACAGCTTCGTACGCGAAGTACAAGCAAACTTACCTTGAAAATTAATCTTCCAGCAATATATCCTATTTTATACGGACTAAAATAATAAAAAAATACAAATTATTTTTGTGGAAACAATAGAAGATCACTTTTTTCTATTAACGGTGAGAATGTAAATGTACCTCAGATTAATCCTTCAAGAAACAAAAGAGTAATTACATTATAGTATACAACGTCTATCTCTTAGCAAGATATACTGTTGTTAGTATCATCAATTTATAGGCATTTAGATTAGATTATTTTTATGCTCGTTTCATTACACCACGTATTTGTGAACTGATATTGGCAAAGGCAAGTATTGGACATATGTATATACATTACCATAACAAAAAAAAACAGAAAAAATCATAGACCATTACATAATAAGTTTTTTACTTGAATTTAGTGTTTGCATAATCGAATTTTAGGTCCAATATATACTTATATAAGGGTCAAATTCGATATACGATGGCGCTACAAAATATTAGCCAAGTTAAATAAGATGCGGCGCCCTGTTGCTAGTTGCGACACAATGTTTTATGTGACTCAACTCGGGAACGGAAAAAATACTTCGCAACGAGCAGATATTGCGTGTTTATTGTCCGTTTTGTATTTTTCTTTTCAGTTTAGTAATAATTCTCTGTAACAAACTATGGACTACTTATAAAGGAGTTTGGAACAACGATTGTATGTATCTATAGCTTGGCTCTTGGTACTTGGTATAAAGTGATAGGCTATCTGTATCTAATCGCGTTGACCAACTGATTGATTAACTCATTACCAGGCTACTAAAATGCTAGAATGTAATTAAAATTAATTGATTTAATATGCAATAATGCAAGTACAATTTATTTATAGACTTATCCTATATTTGTAAGGTTAACTTCTACTCGTTGTTTTCAAGTCGGCCTTACGAATGTGAACATTAACAAGATTCCTCAGTGACATCAAGTTAGCGACTTAACGCTTTAAGCACGACAAGTTGTTCACATGCAAATAAAAACTACAAACAGTATAATGTGATAAACACGTTTATTCATAGTCACACACAGCCGCGTTCACGCAACATGCATTCGTACAGATTAGTTACAATAATGTATATTATACAGATTACCTTAACAGATCTTAATTAGAACGAACACGATACGTGTTTGCGTACACAACTCAATTTTTGATATTATACCGTTTCACAGATATTTGAGACGCTAACACTATTTTTTCTTCTTCAATGTGTATATGTTCCTAAGTATTACAAAGATATAAATAAATATGGTGCCGAGATGCACCTCATAGAAATAGTTGGAATGTTTATTGTTGAGCCGAGCCACGGCATTTGGCAATACGTCCCCGACCTTTAGTTTTGAACCGACATGACTCGTCTTCGTTATGACCTCTTCTAGAAAGGTCATCCATGATCTTCATGTGGTATTCTATACCTACGTAGTATCTACTATATTCTAGAATATAATTATACAAAGCATTTTTACATGCGCATATCACTGGTTGGACCACGAGGTCAAGGTAACTTTAAATATTTTTGGTAATGTTACGCATCAGTCCGAGCGTCGCAAAATGACAAGCACTAGTATCAGGGTCACGGTCGCTGTGGACCGCGACCGAAGCAATCGTGAGGACTAGGCCAGCAGGTGCGCCAGCGCAAGAAGCGCCAGCGAGCACGCGAGCGCCGGCGTCGTCGCCGCGCTCTGCGGGCCCGCTGTCGGCTCCGCCAGGTCCTCGCTGAACACGTAACTCTTCGAACCAGTATGCGACTTCAAAATCCTGTAGTTAACTTCATTCAGGGATACCTGATTTTTCACGAAGTTGTACAGTCTGTTTATTACAACGTATACATTTCCCTTGCTGTCGAATGTGAATCTGTCTACCCACTGAATGTAGTTTGGATCCCGAGCAATGGTGCGCTGGCCGACACGGAAGTCGACGGTGGTGTTCCATTCTGCAATTGTTGAATTTCCAATCAAACCGTAGAAAAGTACTCCAGTTGAATCCATCTTCATGCCATCAGTCTGAGAGGCTTTGTTGCCAAGGTCCACGACATAGGGGCGTAGAGCACCATCACCCCTCTGTGCTAGCGATTCGTTTTGCAACACCGACGCGTTTATAGCGTACAAGTGATAACTAGACAACGGACAGTAATACACTTTTCTATCGACTTTGCCCTCCTCGTTCAGATATTGAGGTCCAAGGGCTATACCGTCAATGTTAACGGGAAGATTGACCGTGGTGCCATTGATGCGGAAAAATGTGGCCTCGGCGACAGAAGACATCGACTGAGTATCACGAATTTTCCACGATTTTTTGTCACTGCGACGGAAAACTATAATACCCGGATCGACAGCACTATTATCCGTGATGTACGCATAATCACCATTACGATTGTCCACAACGAGATCGTTGAGGTATGTGGTGTTAGGATTGACCGTGTCAGTAGGGAACGGAATGCGTTCCATTTCATTGGTACCACTCTTGAGGTCAATGAGCACGAGCGATGGAGGGCACTTGGGGTCCGGGTTCTGGGTTAGTGTGCCCACACGTCCGTTATCCAGGATCCACATAACACCATTTTTGTCAATCTCTATGTTTTGAACGAATTGCAACGCGTTGCAGTCTCCAACAGCGTTCTGACTCCAGCTAGGGAAGGGGCGCAGCTTAGGGGCCGTGTCCACCGGCTGCACGGGAATGGTCGCCAGTGTCGCCGGCACTCCGTCCAACATTCTCGGCATTGTCAGGAACAAATCGTCTTGGTAGAAGTTTATGCCAGAGATTAAAACGTTTTGGGGGATGTATCGGCTTGTATTGAGGTAGGCCTCGCGGTCTTCCGGGGATTTCCATTCGAAATCTATTGCGTTCCATTCGTATATAACTCTGAACTGTTCGCGTCTAGGCGCGGGCGGTCGCGGGAATGTGTCGTTTTGCGCGGCCGCGGCAGCGACGGCGGCGAGGAGCACCAGTGCTAACATCGTCGGTGGGTGCGCGGCGGAGAGCGTGTGGCGCGGACGACGCGGCCGAAGTGACTGACGCCAGACCAACTCTGCCGCCGACACTTCTGCAGAGCTCCGGCACGCGTGTACCCAAGACGTCACCCTATATACAATACAATCCGGCCCAGCGCGTCTTATCTTCAAACAAAATTTATTAAGACGTTGGACGTAAATATAAACACACGATTTACATTAGGTAGCAACACAGCTTCAGCTGTGTCGAGCGACATAAATGTAGATGTGTCTCGGATGGGGTGAGCCAAGGTCGCAAATCTCGCCCTCGGCTAGACGGAGGGTCCGCCGTCTGTTAGATGTGTTGTAAACGGTTCAGATAATCGATTCAATTTTAACTTTACAACTACCGGTACGAACAATAAGAGTTCGTTAAACTGGCATTCGTAAAATGCTAAAAAGATTTCTAAGTAGCTAATATAAAATGAGCAAATAAATTAACGTTTGACTAAATTCACGTTCATAGTATTCATATCGATTTAATAAGCAAGTATCAACGTTAAAAAAAAGGTTAATAACATGTCATGCTGATTGGCTTATGGCAGAAATAAGTAACACAGTTCCATTTTGATAACGTTTGAATGCTATGCCATTACACTTCAATCTTGATGTGAAAATGAAGTAAAAATAGATAAAAGAGATACTTAATAGAGTTTTTGTTCTGTGAGAGGCGCGAGTTAACTTAAATTAATAAGTTATGGTTATATGGTGAACAGAATATCTCTTGACGGCTATTAGAATACGAATCGAAAATAGATACCAATTTACTATGACTTATGACATATTTCCATTAAAAAACTACACGTGTATTGCTACGGTTTAAACATAGTATGAAGCCGAGTTGGCTATAACATAAGATTTTAACGATTTAACATAACGTGGTACGTAGAGTTACCAAAATCGATCACGAGAGTTGTCGTAAATATATCCTTAAACCAGAAAAACTATTCACGTTTAATAAAGTGATTCTCGATATTGGGTCCTTAAATAGTCCCTTTCATAGTCAAAGGTAGAATTCGATTTACTTATTAACCTGTCACTCAAATACCGACGTCCCTCCTAATAGCTTAACTTTGCTAACCGCAAGGGTTTCATTGGGGACTGACCTTAATATTTGGTAAAATAGAATCCCGATTTATTGAAGCGTGCTTCGTTGCTGCGTTTTGATATTGAAAATGATTATTCTGTAATCCATGTAACCTGGTTTTCTCAAGCTATGTCTACGGATGCAATGAATAGGCTGCAGCGTGGTAGGTGTGCTACGCCTTTGGAGCGCCATGCCTACGCAAAAGGGACGGAAATTTATATTTTTTTGGAATGAATTAGAAACCGCAATATTTCAATTACTAATTAATAGTTTTTCCGTAATATATTTCATATTATTTATTAGTCATGTATTCAATTGTATATAATCGGCTATAGTTTATTTAACGTATATATTTTCCCTATTTATGGTTTTTGTAACGAATTCTTGCTATAGTCAACAGTTTAAAAATAAAATAAATTAAATATTTGTGTTTAGCTATTGAAAATGAGGACTTTGTGTGACAGCTATAGATTTTTCTGAAAAAAAAAATGGGCACTACATAAAATATGTCTTCATCAATATTTAAAAACCAATCAAAACATCAATACCAAAGGGTCGACGGTGAGTCAAACGGGTTTCCGTGTCGAGCACAACATTGCGTCCCCAGGATTACGTGTCGCCCCTAGTACGACAGCACATGTTCCATAATTGTATAGCTATTATTACTTTTTAATTGTATTTCATTCATACAATTTGTACTGCCCAAGGGGACTTGTCACAAAGTTACGTGTTCCATTTGAGTGCTCCAATTTCAATCCCTTGGGCGATCCCCAATTGTTTTTGGGTTCCACATTTAAAGGAACCCTTATCATGGGTGTCTGTTTGTACATCTACATAAATATGTATTATCTGTCTCGAATAAAATATTAGTATGTAGGTAGGTACTTATGCAGGTATGTGACTCCTATCTCTTATGTGGACAGAGAAACTCCAAACACCAAGTCAACAATTGTTTCTCCGGCTTTTAAGATTTAAGACTGAATCGACGAAGACGAAGGAGATAGATGAGACCCAAAAGACGATGTTTTTGTCAGGCCTATATTTTACACCTTTTTTTTTCCGATAGAGCCACTTTCAAATTTTCAATATCAAGTAAAGAAGTGAAAACATACCTGTATGCGAAGGGTATAATCTACTTTACGGAAAGGGTAACAACACATACGTAGTGACTATGTACGGAGTGTCGACACGCTATTATCCCAAAACCTTTCTTTTGTTACTGCACAGCCTTTCGTTTTCGATTATCGTGCGACAGTTTCAATTTCATCTCGTTGTCAGGTCTACGTCATGTTATCCCTTGAGTGATGAACTGATATTATGGGGAGGAATTGCTCCGCGGTGCATTAAATAAAATAATTTCATTCTCAAATTAATAATATGTATAACTTTTTGAAATTAAATCGGTTGTCAACGGATGATGTGTTCTATTGCGCTTGTTTTTCCTTTTTTAGTATATTTCTTGAATATTTTGTAAATATCTCATCACGAGTGATCTTGTCAACTGTGAGGAAATCGTATATAATAGTCTAAATATTCTGGGTGTAACGCAAAGGGGATATACATCCGAAAAATCGATAAAAAAATATAGGACGTTTCATAGAAACTTTTAACATGTCTCCTTAATTTTGTATGGAGAGTCGCAATTTTTTCGATTTTTTTTTTTTTCTTGAAATTTGATCCGTTTTACTAGTATATTGACCCTTCGGATGTATACCCCCTTACACCCTGTATATTTGTCAGATAATAATATAATGTAAATACAACATACATATTTCTAGGTATTAAATATATTACGGTCAAAAGTTCAACATTGATATTCGCAAGTGTATATCGTGAGTCAAATGGGAATGAGGGCGCCAGATGACTCATTGTAATTGCAACAATCATCATTTTTGTACTATATTACAATAAATTATAATTTTCAGAGGCTGCGATTGAGTCATATTGTGCGAATCCTTGTCGCGTATTTACATAAGTAGTGGTATTTATGTTAATATAATGTACAGAGGAGTCATACGGATAGGTATTTACGACTACTGCTAGTACTTATTAAGATAAATCTTATACTATATAGAAACGTGATGATGCTTCATCCAGGAAGTCGTAGGTAATGAGCGCCCTTTGTGTTGTGACAAATTATGCAGGTTCTTGTTTTGTGGTGTATGACTTGACGTAGCCAATAAATAGGTATTTATACAGACCTGCGTAGCGGCGCTCTGCTGATACCTAGTATTCATTATGTTCAAATGACGAACAATGGACTTCTAGCGAATATAATTACGTTTCTGTATCTAGCTCTGCTTTTCTTAGGGAATAGATATAAGATACATAAAAACATATATCTATTTATCATTTTTGGTAAGACAACAATTATTTATCGAAAAGATTTTTAGCGACTTCATAAAAAAAATACAAAATATACACAAGTACTTAAAGAGTAATAAGTCCTACCTAGAGGCAAACTTCGTATCTGTTGCAGCTTGTAAAAACACATTTTCTGTTGCAAGCTGGAATTCACGAACCGGTTCTTCGTGGATATATTAAGTTAAAATTAATCAGATAAATATATTCTTTATAATTTATCTGTTGTAGATGTAAAAACTTATCACAACGGCGGTGACGTCAGTTACCATAGCAAGTTGTAAGGCTATCAAGTTGGAATGTTTAGGTAAGTTGGAATGTTAATATTTGTTATCGGAAAATGTGAGTGGAAACTGAAAGAGCTTTTCCTCTATTAAAATAAACTAAGTTTGTATTAAGGGAAATCATGATCGTCCACTGGTGCCTACATAGCACGCATGCATTTACTATCTGGCTCTTTTTTCTGGCTGCCTTGTCACCGAACATGGCCTGTTGGTCAGTCCTGTGGTCACGTGTGTGGACTCCACTTGGTCCCTGCGTCTTAATGTTTCCACTCCAAAAAGGTCCCAACGTGTTATTACCGATAAGGTCTTCATATTGGGCCCTTTGAGGTTTACCGCGGCTGCAGCAGCAGTAGGTACCAGAACAGCTCGACCTAGGTACTGGGCAAGGGCAAGGACCTACCCGTCTTCCGTAGTGTTATAGACATCGCATCTTAACTCGTACCATCGTCGTGACTTTGAATGATGAATAAGATAAGCATGATATGGACGAAAATATTATTATAATTAGGTACGTTTGGATCATAGAAATGTTGTATTATTGTGCGATATTTTTTACTGATGCTGCCATCTAGTAGCGATTTATATTAACATTAGTGGTATTGCCATCTAGTGGGCACTAGCAATACTATTAAAGAACACCACAAGTTGTGAAAAATATAAGTAAATGCAATTCGAATAGATGTCACTTGTTTTGATTTGAAATTTTATTTAAAAATTATTATTTTATAATAAAATAAAACAATCACGGATGATTAATATAGACCAAATTAGAAATAATTATTTAATTTATACCACTCAACAATTTTAACTTTGATTTATCTCCGTGTTTGAAGAATTATTGGTCCTACGAATATTTTTATTGTCAGAAACTTGCAATATAATTAAAATGAGAGAATTTTAATTATAATGTTCCTAATATATAAGATGGTTGTGCTTACAAACAAGTATTTTCACCCATCAGTCATATCCCGTATGGTCTAGTGGCTAGGATACCTGGCTTTCACCCAGGAGGCTCGGGTTCGATTCCCGGTACGGGAAGTACCTTTTTTTATTTTTTTTTGTGTATAAAATCAGTACCTGCTTAAAAGTGGTTGAAAAGATAAACACTGTAAAGTGCTGTTTTGTAACATTTACCATGTAAATTGTTATTTCCTCATCGCTGCTTTATTCGCTTTCCCACTAGCCACATCCATAATTGCTTCGTTGGTCTAGTAGTCGCACAGCGCGGCTGTTATGCACTGGGTCTAGGGTTTGATTCCCGGTTCGGGCTGAAGTCGCTTTGTTGTTTAAGGGACTCATAAAGCAGACCGCAGTTTGAAAGTTGGTGTTTTATTGATACAGCCGTGCATCGAAGAGCACCTAAAGTTCGGTTCTGCGCCTGATCTCTCTCCGGTTGTGTCGGACTGCCGCCCCATCGGACTATGAGAGTGAGGGATTAACGAGTGCACCTGCGCTAATGCTTCTATAATATATCCTTATAATATATCCGTAGAACGGCTGCCATGGCCGGCAATCGGTGTCGACGCCATTATTATTAATAGAAAGCGCCTACTTAAAAAGTAAATATTAAAGTATTTAAGCAAGAACTTACAAATTCATTTTCTCGAGGCGCAAAGAATCAATTTGAAAACCCTAGAATTAGCGATTAGGGAGAAACTTTAGGTTTAAAATATTTTAGTTTATTCACACTAGATAAAGTGATTGGTCATTCTGATGTCAAAAAGACACTCAAGCACCTTTAAAACCTGTCGATATTTTGTTTTACGTTAATTTACAAACCACTATATGTATCTTAATGTGCTGAAGAGGTAACTGGATACCATTAGCGAATAACATTAAACATAGCCCCTTAAATAAACATGTTGATTGATTAATCATCTCAACATACCGGTAGGCACTATGATAAATAACACTATGAAGGTAACACGTGTTAATGTAGGTATTGATTATTTAAAATAAAACAACATGGTGGCTTCAGCCTTCCGGACAGAAAATTCCACGAGGATACACATTGCTGTTATGTTTTTACGATCATATACAAGTACAAAAATAATACAAATGCAAACAATGAACAGATAAATTTAACTTCATCGTACTTCATCACTGGGATTGGTTTTTGTTTGAAATTGCGCAGATTTCCAACTGCAGAGGTTGTTCCATGAGCCCTTATTAGCTCGCGAAGTACCCCAGCACATCAACCTACCCGAAATTTCTTTGAATTTTCCCAATAAACATTGAGCCATATCCTTCAGTGATAAAGTTGAAAATATATTAAGGCAATTTTACACATTGTAGTAGCTTGATATGCTGGCCTGTAGGTACCTAAGTGCTCACTGAATTTGATGTATTCAAGATAGTTTTTGCGATCGTGGGCACTTTGACGTGTTTTTTTTTGGAACTGAATCACGGAGCACATGGCCTTTCCGTTCTTTTTTTGCAACGGAATTATGACTAGTCATTAAATTGTAGGCCCTAAGAAGACCGATTTAGATTTGAAGAAATAAGATAATTTCGTCGCAATTGTTTTTGCTAGAGTACAAAACGTTAATACGGTCCATAAAAAATTGAAGCTGTAATAAGAACAGAGAGTTATAATAATACCTACATGAGCCATTGAGAAGCTTTTTTTACATTTTTTAAAAAAAGAATCCCAACATCTAGGTAGGCAATGCATATGACGTGAAATTAGCGCTGAATTCTCAAATGAAAATAATCGGTTCTATCTATGTATACTTCGAGGGATACTCAGTTTACTGAACTAAACTAATGTTTAGTTAAAAGTTAATTTAAAAACAATTACATAGGTAGGTACCTAAGCGCTGATGTTTATTGTTTTCAAGTTTAGAATTCCAAATTTACATTCCATAGATATTTTCTCGGTGCCGTTCTAAAAACATGAATTCATGGGTTTAGAAGTAAGTGCCCTATTTCTGACGCTTGCATAACTAAGTATGTACCTATCCTACGCGGTTTTACGTAAAATGAGTCTTAGGACTGTTGCCATTCCATAAATAATTTCAATGAATTACCTACCTACAAGCATTCTCATAGTTGAGAAGTATTTCTATAGCATGTTGGATAGAGCACTGTGTACGGGAGTATATACTTTTCTAAAGGATACATTAAAAGCTCAATAGATAGTTATTACCAAAAAAGGTTTTACTGTTTACGGTTAAGAAATTTGGTCGGAATCCTTCAGAGCCTTTCCTAAATTTCACTCAAAATTCGCACCATTTAAATCGATCACCATCATCTTTAGTCTTTTTACTTTTAATTAGGTATAATTTCATACTTTCCCTTTACAGATCTCTGAAGATGAAGAGACTTCATCAATGACCCTTCATTTGATCCAAAAATGAACAATGTTTGAATAATATATGTACCTACTTTATTGTTTTGCTGTACAGTCATTTTCCGATGTGAACGCTCGACATTACAGTAAACATGAGTTCGTCTTATTATTGATCTTTAAACAAACAATTTACGCCTATTTTCGGAACGAATCAGTAACAATGTTTATGATGAAGTGCGAGCATTTATAATGTATGTTTGATAAAAATGAATAATATTATTGTTTTCATTTATAATTTCCCGAGAAGGGCATTCACTTAAAATATAAAAGCATTTACAATAAATAGAGAGGTAGACAAAGGAAGAGATTGGATTGATTGCCTGAAAGAAGATATGATTAAGAAGGGAGTGGATAGTAGTAGAGACGAATGGAAGCGGAAAATTGGGAACAGGGCAAGAAGAAGAAGATGAAGGTTATGTATGGAAATAATACATACAAATTATAACATTGACATTCAAGTTGGTTTCAGCTGGATTGTCTTATAGGTAGGAATCATGGCATAGGTATTATGGCTGCCATAGTAACCTTAATTCTCTGTCGTTTCTACTCTCAAACAGAAGTACTAAGTATTTATGGAAACACCATTATTATAATAATATTGCAAGTGTTGTACAAAGCGCTGAGATCGCAGCTTCTTTGAACTTTGGAACAAACAAAGGTTCGCCAGAATATACGTGGCTCCGTTTATTTGTCCTTGTTCGGCATTCAGTGTAGGGTCAGCAAAAACAGTGTTCTATACTTCACACGTTGTTTATATCTAAAGTGATCGTTTATTTTTATAATTTTAAGCGTGATGATTTAAATTGAAAAATTATGAGTACGAATGTTTTTTTCCAAAGTATAAACGATAACAAAGATATAAGATAATCTACTATAATGTTAGCCCATATTGATGAAGAATTTAGCTCGTTATTTTGTTCTCCATGGTATACATGTGTATTTAAATGCTAGGATCTACATAAGCTGACGGACTCGGTTTCAATACAACTGAAATATACTCGTCAACCTAAATAATTGTCTTTAAAGCTTAGCAATCGCTACGGTCGAACTTCTTTTTTTTCAACCCGCAGCCCAGGAAGAGCCTGGCATCATCATTACTAACATCTCTTCGAAGAGCGCGTGGAACAGAACGCGCCGCCGACACTTTACGGTCGACCTTAAGTGAACAGCTTTAAGAAGCATGATTTCTGATACCAAGTCCCACTAATTATTGTATTTAATTAGTGAGAAACAAAATAATGATAAGCAGCTACATGATCTCAGGTCATAATTAAAACACGTCATGAACGCCCTATATTTCACCTGGTACGACCGTGCCTGCTCTGCTTGAGACTTAGCTAGGACTCTGCCGTGCCCTCAGATAATTGGTGTATTTTTACGAGGTGCAATAATTCTGAGAACAATAGAAAAGCTATTATACTTAGAATCCATTTACGTTATTCTAAGTGTGCGCATATTCGTCTAGAAGATAGCAGTAGTACTGGGTAGTACTATTGCTATCTTAGTCAGTAGTAGTAGGGGCTGTTATGGGAACAGGACGCTGGAGGAAGGTTTTTACCAATTGCTATGTCCTTTACAGAATGCGTTCTTATTTGTAGTTTTCATTATTATATTATATGTACAGGCGCCAGCACATCAAGCTACTACAATCTGTGAAATTTCCTTAATAGATTTTCAATTTTATCACTGAAGAATATGGTTCTAAGTTGATTGGGAAAATTTGTCAGTTTGTTGTAGCTTGATGTGCTGGCGTCTGTAAATTACTTTTACTTTTTACTTACTTTTTTATCTATACTTAGTCCATCATCTATGTGTATGTGTAAGTTGCGGGAAGCAGAATGATCCGTCAGAGAAACCGCAGGCTGAACTAACTACTAACTTATAAAAACTATAGTTTGTCATAGAACAATAATCAGTATAATCTAAAATTAGCCGTTTTAAAAGTTCTCACAATTAGCGCAAACAATTATCCGCAAGGCTGTATAATAGTCATCAAACACTTAATACTCACTTAGTAGGTTTCGCAGAAAAGAGTTTCTCGTTCTCACATTTATTTTACCGAAGAACGACTTATGGTTATTGGTTCGAATTCGATCGAAATAAAACGAACATTTGTATGTGCGTTTGATGGTTTCGTTAGTAATCACGCACGACGAACCTTAAACAGTGCTAAACTGTTTTGAGAAAAATTATGTGTGGCTGCAGTATCGTGATTTCTAAAGGTGCGGTTTTAGTGTTCATAGTTAGGCTTTTCTTTTATTGTACTTAAGGCCCTCGCTTTCGGCTGACGAGAACGCACTAGGTAGGTTCTGTTTTAATAACAATCCGATATCCAATATCGTTGAAGGGTCGTCGTCTCACATAAATTTGGAGATGTCAATCATGGTACTTTTTAACCGACTTCCAAAAAAAGGAGGAGGTTCTCAATTCGGCCGGTATGTTTTTTTTTATTTTTTTTTCTTCCCTGAAACCCTTTGGCCCCAAATTTTGCCCTCCAAATCAAACTTTTTTGAGAATAATAGATTTGTATTGAACAATTGTTCCAACTTTCAATAACCAAAAAACAGAGCAAAAGTTAGAATTCCTTTGGCTTAATACTAATATAAATTCCTGCCTGACGTTAGGTGCGGTGGACGCGAACTCAACAACAATTTGCCTTACTTTTGAGAATCGAAAAGCGTGAAAGGAATCGTTTGGCGCCATTTGAATTTGCCCGAAGCGTGTATTGGAAACGCCAGTTAGATAATTCCTATGAAACGAGCCACGACTCTTCCATCATCGCACCTCGTCGTATTTATTTTTTAACGTCCGCGAATATACAAGTGTGGCGGGTTTAGCGGCATTCAGCCAGTCACTGCTCAGACAACACACGGTAGACATTCGCGCCGCGCGCAAGCGAACAGTTTTTCCCGCCGCAAATTGAAAAGCGCACGTTCTGAATTCAAAGTTCGTTACCAGCTATTGATAGCTTTTGAAATATGCCTAAAAAGAAATAAATTATTTGCTTTTAACTTTATTCTGTCGGGATCAAGTGTAAAATTGTGACTTTAGAACCGCATGCTTACAGTGCCTGTGTTATCGCGTACAAAAACCCTGTGATACTAAATTGCTGTGAATTTTTTAGTTTTTATAAACTCTAGTGGGTGAAAACTTCCCCGATATTTGCGGTTTCGTGAAATTTTATTTCGCGAAACAATAAACAAAAATTCTTTATGATAGGTCCATATATGAAGGTGAGTTTTCAATTTTGTTATTTAGATTTAAGTATCATGTGTGTAATTGTCCAAGGCTTTTAAACGAGGTCTCTGTACAGTTGTTTTTCATGTAGTGCGTCTACTGTAGAAAAACAAACCAGCTGTCTGCTTATGGATTGTTTAAATATCACATTAGATCTAGCTGTTTAGGATATGCGAATGTTCTAATGTAGCGTAAATTGGCACGATTTCTTCCCTTAAAGTATCAGATATCGTAACAAATTATGCATAATTTCCAGACGATATTTTCCAATAAGTGGTCAATGAAGTAATTTTTCCACTTGGCACTATTTGTACATCTGCACCGAACGCGTTAACTAACCTCAAACTTGTTCTGTAGGAACGTATATTATTATACATTTATTCAATGAAACTGACGGCATTGAACGTTATTGGAACGCTTACTGATAAACTATGAATAGGTATGTAACATACCTACATATTAAATGCTTTACATTAAAAAAAAAACAAAACGGCTCTCTTTTATCTTTTACACAAGCAATGAATCTTTAAAATCTACTATGATTCTGTAAATATTTCTATGAAATGAAATTATTCATACTTTATAAAAGTGAACTACGGTTTTTATTGTGTGAACGTAATTTTGTTAATATTTTCTTCTGGTTTTTAATTTTTCATGCAAATGAATCATAGCGATTATTCACGGCTTTACACGAGAGTGTGAAATGAAACAGAATCAGCTGATCGTGTTTGTTCAATAAGTTTTCAAGGGCTTTTGTTGCTATTTGAACCTTAACGACTTTACTTTAAGACTTATAATTACATTTCGGTAATGTCAATTACTAAAGGCATACATATGTACTGGATTCAAGCGACATAGTTGACTTTAGTGCATCTTTGCATATAGATGCTTACCGTCGCAGCATCCTGTTGACTAAGTCATTTGTAAAACTTGTATATTAGGTACTACCATTATTAACGAAAGTATTTGTTTAGTCTATAGATACCTGGGCAGGAGAGTTGCTCAACATCCGCCGCGATCTGAAAACGCGGGCCTGAATATAACGCGTTACTGGCTTATCTGTAGACCTAGTTTTGTACCGTATTGCTAAACAGTTAAGATAAAACAGACGACTATATTATTTTAATAGACTTAAAAATACAGTCTGTAGTGTTACTTAGTCAGACACATCTTGAATGAAAATGGACGCTTAAAATAAACTAGATTGAAGACTCTCAAAATATTTTTATACCTAATGAAAACTATGAAACTGCAGTTTAACTTTCAATAATATTCATATAATATCAAAAATATGGTACCTATCTAAAGTAAATTCCCTTCGGTGGCCAAGTGGCTAACTATCAAAGTACCAGCTTCCCAACTACGAGTATGCGAGTCCAATTCTAGGTCAGGCAATGCAAATGTAAATTTTCTTTTTTAATTAATAATATTCTTTCCTTAGAAAGAATAATATTCTTTCCTTAGAAAGAATATTCTTAAATATCTTAGATACTTATGGCTAAGTTTAGTATAGATAAGGAAAACATCTCGAGGAAACCTGCTCTTTAAAACTCTTAAGCGAGCGTGTTGATCAATTCTCAGTCTTTCTGATGCTGATGATGAATATCCCTACTATAGGTATATTATTTGTCAAAAAAACCTTTACAGTTCTTAAAACTTGCAATAGTCATATTTTTTCGTAGATATAAAATCAGTTCTTAAAGTTAACGACCTACCTCTAACACCATGACATTTACTTATAAAATATAAAAGATCAACCAAAAAATATATTGCATCACGATTTTGACGTAAAAAAAAAAATTACCCCGTATGTCAAAGACATTTTTCGAGATGAGAATCGCTCAGAAAAAGTTACAAGTACCGGTTTTTTGCTCACATGAATCATCGATTCATAATATCGATATTCGCAGAGTTGACCGTTGAATTTGTCTATGTGCCCATTTGCTATATACAATGGACAATTTAGTTTTATAGCCTTAACTATGTTCAGTGGAAAAATCGGCTTTATAGTTTGTGCGGTAAAGGTGAAAATGGCATACCAGGATAGGTAGATCGTCTTCTCGCATATAGTTCGAGAGACCTAGACTGGGTTACTGCAATTGTTATCCCTCGTAACGATGTACGTCAACGTTACGGTACCAAATCAGGATGTTATATAACTCGTTTAATTAAGGTTCATGTAGCGGGCAGTTTGGAAGTGAGTACGCTAACTGTACCTCAGTGGACCAGCGGTACTTTAACAACAATTATAGGGAATCACTAAAACGGACCTGCGTCAATTATATTGTTTAGTTTTAATCATTTTACTGCTCGTAATTGTGTAGCATTTTACCACAAAAAATAAATAGTTTATTTCATTTTGATTTTCTTAGACTCCACATGAAAATAGAATATAAAACCCGCTTGCATGAAAAATCACAATTTTTATTAAAGGGTAGACAGAACTTGATCTGGCTCTGAAAGAAATGTTCTTTGGAACTTGCTTGCTATGGAAAAGAAATTTGTCAAAGATGGCAAAATCGTGGGATGTGTTTGGGTCTAAAGTAAGTATGGACAATCACAAAGCTTCTATAGAATTTAATGAGACAGACTACAAAAACCTACCAATAAATTAAAGTATTATAATTTGTTGTAAGTCGTTTAGTAACGTTAATAAGACCTATTTTACCTACTGTTGATTCGTCTCATACATTGTAGCTAATTAGAATGATCATTCAGTACATTTGTCATTGTTTCACAAAAACAATTGGGCCATAAGTTCATTTGTCACATTTTTGTTACCATGACACACAAAATTTCCCTCAGTTTTTCTTCAACCGTGACTCAACTCGTCCATAAATCTTAAGACAATAGATAAGTACTGAAGCTGAATCTATGACGACGTTATTTTCAGGGACAAGCAATGATTCAATACTTTCAATAGTAATAGAATTAGTAATGATTGCAAAATAAATGGTTGCTATAGTTTTAAATTTAAAAGGTTAAATCCATATTTACTCACTCAATTTCCAACATTAGTCCACTAATTATAAGGTTGTATTTCCTTTAAATATTTAGTTCTAGCTAGTCTCGTATTGTTTTGTAATAATTCGTATCACGCTTTGCATACGCTATCTCGTTCCGTGTAATAATGGCCAGCTAATCACTTGTGACATAATACCAGTGTTTAACATTGACATAACACGTCGATATATATGTATATAAAGGCAATGGCTGTGCTATGGCTTGATGCCCCTGAACCGCAAATTAAATTCGTTTGAAACTCCGCCACACACAATGTTTTGTAGGAAGCGGTAATAATAGACATGATTATCATCATCTCGACATTCATCTGTGGCCACTGAAAAGTGAAAAAAGTTTAATATGCATGTTTTTTTACACTACAATTATATTATAATCTAAACTATTTTATCGAGATATTTATTCATACATCTAACGATTAATATTCTTGTATATTAAAAAAAGGTTTACCTACATAAATGCAGCTATGAAAAATCGCACCAATGAACACCATGATGCTTCAAGGTTGTTTAAAGTAGCAATTAATACCTAGGCGATGATTAATTTCTAACCGGCTGGCGAGCACGTGTCATATAAGGTGCGTCTTGCAAGGGCTATTAAAACTATATTCGTATAATTCGCATGTTCTATTGTACAAGCTAGTTGATACAACAGATTTTATGTAACTGTGCATAGGTCTCAGGTTCGATATCGCGGGCGAAAACGCTTTGTGGGTTTTGAGAAACTTTCATAAAGCCGGAGGCTGGAAGTTGGTGATTGAAACACACGTGCAGAGCACGCAAATGTGTCGGTTCTGTGCCTGATATCTCTACGGTCATGTCGGATTGCCGTCCCAACGGCCTACGAGAGTTAGGAAATAGAGAGTGCACCCGTATCTGCGCGAATGCTTGTGAACTATAATAATGTCCTGCGCAGCTGGCTTCTTAGAGACAACCGCCGCCGTAGCCGATAATTTGTCTGGACGCCATCATCATTATCATGTAACTGTGAATTAATTCTGACCAAATCTTTCATATTCATTCTAAGTTACTATATGTCGTCATTCATTCCCAATCTTGCTGTCCAACTGTCTACAATTGTTTCAAGCCCGGTTCAATTCTAAATAAAATTCGTGAACTAACGGGACAAATTTTTACAGTAGCTTTATTGTGACACAAATTAATAAGTAACGTTGACGAAGTATTTAAAAACCACTAGTTTTATTAAAACATTGATTATTATAATTACACAAATACTTTTTATACCCAGCCGTTTAAGTATGACTCGTAAGGAAATATTCGCATCTTAATACCACGTTAGTTGCTATGCCAATAAATTATTACATACTGGCAACATCGTTAGCAAACAAAAAAAAAACAAAGACCCGTCTATTCGCAGATATAATTTAGCGAAGTAAATTGACATTTCTCATTTATCCATTGCTAACTTATGTTTCAACTTCCGTGAAACGCTTTTGACCCAAAAACTATACAAATATAACGATAGAAATACTATCTATTAGGGGCCGTTTTATTAAATTAATGAATTAATTAAGAATGGCGCCAAAAGAGTCTGTCGATAGTCTGACGCAATCCTTCAACATAAACAATACCCAATGTGTCTGGAAAAAACTTGTTTGAAACTGCCATATTAAATATATTTAGTGTTATAGTGTTTACATACTATAAAAAATACTAAAAGTCTATGAAAGACAATTGTTCAATTATAATACTTAAAACAAGAGATAAAACGATTTACACACAGCTACACAACAAGCTATACGAAACCAGTTTGTCTTGCATCTGCTTTGTATGATCTTTATACAAATTGAACGGTCAACTTATACTAGTTTCGTATAGCTTGATGTATATAGCCGTACAATACAGACGAATTGCTAGATTTCTTATTAAACCTAAGCGAGTTTTTAACTGAGTCCAAGCGTGGGAGTCGGTTGAAGTCAGAATTATTTGAATGTTCTGAAGTCACACTATTCTTTTGCTTTTTGCTCGACAGATTTATCATAAACTGACACATAGACGAGTCTGAGGTACCTACGGACCTACCTACCTCATTATGCACGCATAGAAAAAGTATCCAAAAAACTTTTGTAATATTTCTATTCAGCTTTTGTCGAAATATAATTTTTGATGGCATAGGTCAAAACTGATCATATTATGTATTTTATTATTCATCAAAGCCAATATAAAATAAAATTGCCAATAAAAAGCAACGATAGTATTTTCAACACAACAAGAATTTGTAAGTAACATCCGATAGGTAAAGTATAAAATTTTCCTCTGACATTGACTGTTTTATCACAGGGCTAACGGTTTTGGCATTTTATTATATTTACGCATATCATCATTAGTCTCGTTATCATCAAATGAAACTTCTATTGATAATTTCAGTCATCTATGGTCGTGTTACCGCAAATTTTCTGCAATTAGCTCTAACACTGGCATGCAATACCATCGTTCAATCACAACGGACATTTCAATTAATGTATATTACTATTATTTAGTATGTATAACAATTACTTAGGTATATTCTTGGCAATTCACAGCCACTCGAGCGTTTGACCTCACATCTATTTCATTCGATCATTCATACATTAGTTAAAGTCTGTAATATTACCCAACAAGCCTAGTAAGAAGCAAAACAGTTCAGAGGAATCAATCACGTTTCAATTGACTTTGATAAAAATATCTTTAGGTTAATTTTCTGTTTACATACGTCAGAGATCAACGCGTGTTGTTCGATAAATGTAAATTATGTTTATAACAGCACACGGAGTGTTAATTGAATGTCATGTTAATAATTACTAATCAATGCTTATTAATGATTGACTTTCAATTCAAGAGAACATATATTAACCTTAGGTGAAAGAAGCTAGATTGATTGACAGCACAAAAGCATTCGTCTTCCTTTTTCAAAATCTTAATGACAACTAATATTACCTTTGCATACTCTTTAATCATCTAAACAGAAGGTATGAGGATACCTTCTCCAAATCTCTTAAACACAATAATCTAAAAATAAAAATTGAAAGTAGCATGGATACCTCGCGACAAGAGTATTTGAATATTTAGACAACAGGCAGATTTATTGCTTACACAAACTAAAATAGTATTACATAAACCATGCTTGGCAACCAAAGCGAAGGTGTGGGAAAAAGACACATAAGATTAGCAACAATGATATAGGTAAGGTTCTCATTAGTTATCGGAGACTAGTTGCTAGCCAGATCATATGGGAAATGTAACCCGAATACTTGGTGCTTGTAGGGTCTATTTCATTGCCAAGATGGTTATGTGACACCATATAGCAACGACTAGAGAATCGAAGTAAAATAAAGAATCGTGTGCATAATACATATGTTACCATGAATGTGTGAAGTAATGTAAAATTCCGAAGCTATTTAAGAAATGTATAAATTATGATTTTAAAGATTAATTACAACATATGAGGAGATCTCTTCATGTGCCCCCACACATAAAAATCCATGGGGGTCAAATCCGGACTTCTGGCTGGTCAGGGTAAAAGCCCACCTCGTTCTATCCATTCATGAGGATAAGTTGTGCCCAGCCAATGTCTGACACTTCTTCGGAAATGTGCAGGGCAGCCATCATGCTGGAACCACAGGTCCCTAATTAGATTCAGTGGCAAATCATAAAAAATCAGGCGAAATCCAATCGCGTCTGTCGAAGAATTGAAAGGCAGAATAATCAACGCAAACGAAATTAGAAGAACATTGACCACTGGAGTAATAAAAACTGGGCTTCGCAGAAGAATGCGAAGATGTGTACAAAACAGAGGCGGACATGTTGAACACGAACTTTAATCTAGGACGTTAATGAATGTTATTTTGTACAAACTGACCTGCTGTTTTGTTTTAGTTTCTAGGGCCAGCCAAAGAATAATCAATTCGCGTAATTAGTTTACGTCCACTATCGCCTATGAAATTAAGATTTTTTTTACGAGTTTAAATAAGACCCTAGATTGTTATACCTTGTTGGATAGCTGATGAAACGTAGATGTTTTTAGGCATATCTGCCGAACGTCTGCCATACAACTTTTTTTTAATATCCTTTAGAGAAATGTAAACTGTAATTTTTTTAAATAACTTTTTGAACTTTCAATCGTCCAGAACAATGTATTTAGTTAACTTACGTAGGATTTTGGTTACTAAGTTCATGGAGCATCTTAACCAGCATGTAAAAAATAAAAAATAATAATAATTAAGCATACTAATTTTGAAATACCATATTTAATGGTAAAAAATCGGCATTTTTTATAATAAAAATTAACATTCGTTTATTTCGAAAACGGTTAGGTTTGGGGTAGGGTGTTTCATAGTGAAATCAGTCAGAAAAGATGGGTACTGCACGCCCTTAACGGATCTAGGTCGACTTACCCAGTAACCCTGTATAGCTTTCTTAATAATTTTATGAAATGCCAATTTTGTAATAGTAGTGATATTACTTGCTTAAAGATTTTTGAAAAGGTCAAAAAAAGGTGAAAAGCCTTATCGCAGGATGTTCCGAGTGATTCTTGATGTGTTTGCGATTCCTTTAGTTAATTCCAATTACAGCTACGTAAACTATTTATAAAGTCCTTAATTCTATAAGTGACAAATGAATCAATTATTCAATCATTGTGAATTAGTCTTACAGTTCATCGCGAACTAGTTAACTCTGAAGCCAATGGTCGGCAAATGTGTTCGTGGAGCGAGTTCATGATTCTGCGGAAATAACCTTATTCAGTAAAATGTAAATGTGAGACAGTGAAATTGTACTAATAATATAATTACAGTTCGTTGCCTTCCTCCTTCATGGATATCGCGCGTATTTCGTGTCCCCCAATTCCCGAAAGTGATGTTCCAAGAACTTGTAAAATTATCAAAATTTTCCTTTGATTAAGGCCGCATACGTCACCTCCCAAGTATAGTTTCCGTGTTTTCTGCCAACATTTTGTCTTATACTGAAATCGTAGTTGAACGATCTTATAGTGTAGTGACTGATATATTGCTGACAAGCGTCATTACCCATTTCTATGACGTGGATTATTAAACATAGTGCCAACGAAAATTACTGTCAAACATGATATCAAAGTCCCAGGATTCAACATAAATAATATTTTGCCAACTGTCTTGAAGACACTCCTTCGTCGTTAGTTAGTCATAGAATCAGATTTAAAAATAACTCACCGCGTAGTAAAATAAAAAATGCAGTACTGTTGAAGGCTTTGTCGTAAATATCGACTGTCTACATAATGAGTTTTATCAGCGCATAAAACAAATTTATGAGTTGTTAATATTAACAGTCTCAATAATACGGGAGGAGTAAGTTTATAGTTGCTGCATTTCCTTACCACTTTGTAGAATGGCTGCCAGTTCAGTTTATTTCTAGTCTTTAGACGAGACTAGCTACTGTTTTTGCCCCTAAACTATTGTCATTCAAATAATAAAAAAGAACAACTTTCTAAAAAATGGCAACGTTCAAACAATATATCAAAATCTTTCTTAGTTTCTATTCGAAAATAAAAATAGATCATTTCTGTGTCACTTGATGGCGATAAAACTTTTATTTGGAAAAAAAAAATGGTTTTGTTTGTTATTGACGGAAAGCTGAAAATACTGAAATACTCTCACGTTGTGACCAACTGACCACCGTTACTTGGTACACATTTTGTTTAAACTCCTTTGAGTTCGATATTGACTTGGCCGTGTTTTGAACATCACACGAACGCATGACTTGGAATTCATTATTTATATGAATGGTAGATTTTAATAAAAACTGTCCCGCTGCCGGAAAGGACCGAATTGGCGATTCAGGTTGCCGACGTTAACGGACACCGATTTGTATCGTACCACTAAATATGTGAAAGTGAACAGTTTTTTTGCTCTAAATAAACATGTGACTGATTTTTTGTAGCGTAACAAAACATCTCGTTAATAGAGGCACATGACTGACCAAATTGGACGACGCTAACTTGCTGAGCTGCTAATTTGAACAGACGGAATTGAAACTATGATTCTTTGATTGTAAATTGTAATATGACACCACAACATATAAAGAATAGGTAATTCTTCTAATAAATCTGCTAATTATATGATGTTTTGGAATATTTTCGACTCATTATTTTGAGAGGGAACATGAAGTAATTGTATCCAAAAATTATTCATCAACATCATAATATTTTTCTTCTGAATTCAAATCATTCGTTTTAGTTACAACTATAAGACCGGGGTAAGAGAGATCGAAATACGTAATTAACATTTATTTTATTCCATTTTTTTTCTGATATTGCGTGACCGTAGCTTTCGTTGACAATCCTCTTGCATATAAAATGCATTAATGTTCAGAGGAATCTGGATCTGTATGCAGATAGCTATGTTAATACTGCAGTAATAGCTGGTTTAATTGCATCCTTATGCCTCATCATTACCTAACCACAGGTGAGCAAAGAATAATTAACAACGACTCGTGATGTGTGAGGCTTAGGTACCTTGGTTGTAGGTTTTCTTTACATTATACTTCATTAAACTTTAAACCCTTACACGTGCTGTTTGAAATAAGCCGATATACTGTTGCTAGGTAGTTTTTTTTTGCATACTTGCCATTATAAAAGAAGGTCAATTAGATTTATTCTTATATGCAAAACTCTGATTTAAATATTTAATTGATATATGTTGTTCTATTTTTAATACTCGGAGTAATTCATCGGTAACAAATACCGTCATTTATCTACGTCCAGACCAATACAGAATAGCATTAACAATTATAATATTTAGTCTAGGGAAGCTATAAGCTTGCTTCGAAATTACCACATTAGCTAACAAAATGCGTTCGTAGAACATTAATAGTTATACGTGACGTCCATGCAATTTGATGCACAAGGTACGTATTATAAGCACGTCAATACTATCCATATGAAAGTAGGAGTAATATTAAGTATAATTTCTGATTAAAATTCCTGTGTCACTTCATATTTGCTTAATGATCTTCAAATTTTATCACTTTGTAGCAAAGCGTATTCAAACTTTTCAAATAAAAAAAAACTAATTCTAATCAACGGCTACTTTTTAATTTCCATCGCATAGGAAGGGTTAAGTATAATAGGCGTGGAATAACTATTAATTTTTTGCCTGCGATCAATGGTTCGCCAGAAAATGAGCATCGCTCACAGTTGACGATGTATATTGAACACAAATATTTTCACGTTCACATTCTAATACACTTAATATTCTTCTATGATACTAGTGTACCTTGGAAGGACCGACTGACGTCAAACTTTTTTCTAAAGTAAAAAAAAAACGGTGACTATCACCTTCCTACGCGTGCATAATGAAATAATCGGGAAGCCTAGCCTTAATGGAAATTATAGCAACTAAACGTTCAGAATAGTTAAACAGAAGAATACTAATATAAGGCTTGACTGATTCATAACTTTTTCTTAACTTCCTTTAGACTTCTCAGTAAGCATCATTGTTAGTCTGCCTGCCTACGCAAAGTAGAATAGGTTAGTGAATGTTTTGTGACACTAGATTTTAATCCAATGCAAATAAATGTTAGGTGTGGAACAAGCAGTGGTAGGCTAATTATTGACTTAATGATTTGTGGAGTAAAAGATTAATAATTCTGAGAACTTTCCGTTCATCAATTAAGAATCATTCTTCACTGTATCAGAATGCAGCAATAATTCAATGCAAAAAAATATCACGAGTATCCGACAAAGTTTTATCTTCAATTATTGTTTAAATGATTAATGATATATATTTTGCAAATAGGTTGAAATCAACACTTTTACACGTCAACACATTTTTTTATAAAAAACGAGATGAGGCCGGCATTTCCTAACTGACTACCTTGAGAAGAAACGCCGAAACAAACTCAAGGGTCACAGTCTCTTTTAGAGTCCAGACATAAAAATAGATTACATGCTAAAGTATGGATGAGCAATATAAATAATATATGGGCTTGTTTAATTCATTCGCTTACAATTTATATCCAAAGAATGCCCACTTAAGATGCATTCCAGAATTTAAAACACTCGTGCAAAAAACTCATCCTACTTGCAAAATAAAATTAATCATCTGTCAATTAATTGATCATGACAGAAGGTTCTTTTGATACACGTTTTAATTGGACGAGTTTTTGTAATATAAGCGTACATAGCAATGTTTAATTGAACATGTATTTCATAGTAGAAGCACGAAGGATTAAATGGCCGCCCTAAATTATAGTTGCAAGGATCAGATAATAAATAATAACCTAGATAAAGTCTGTGCATTGTTCGAAGTTCCCACCTGCACTATTTATCACTCTTGTCATAAGCGATAAAGACCAGACATTTTGCAAGTTTTTGCTGCAATTATATACATAGTTATTTAGCTTGTGCTTGTTACTCTTCTGAAGATTTGTTTTGCTAAAGAATATTGTTAGAATCTGAAAATATTGCGCAGAAAAAATAAAAAAAACTTTTATTTTCTGAATCTGTTAGAACATCTTTATTTACCTACGGTATCAATTTAGAAAAAGGTTGGCCCATACAGAATGCTATATTTAAAATTAGGGGGAAAATTTATTATTATCATTTCGTAGTTATTTGGCACTAAACAATTAAAATTTGCGGGCTACGGACCGGTCGCAAATTTTGACGTACCTATTAATAAACTAACATCCTGGATTCCGCGAAATACAGCGATATAGTGACTTGATGGAAATGATTTCAAGAAAATGCTTTCAGAGTTCACGTGAGCCACATTTCGATATAAAAGCTTAGTCCGGAAGAACATCAATCGGACAGGTTCGGGGAATTCTTTTGAACATCAAAGAACTTGATCACATTTCGGCCAATATTTGGACGTTACATGTCAGAACACATCAGTGATATCAGGTCAGTGATATCAGCATGATTCAGCGGCTGACTGGAGCATTGACCCACATTCGTGAACCGCGGGACACTTGGCAAACGATTCGGTTTAAATATGAACAGCGGGACGTTTGGGAACACGCTGCCACCCACCGGTATAGGGTTACTCTAAATTTGAATCCGATCTGGTGATATACGAAACATTTGCTTCAAACACCTACGGTTCTCCTCGATTTATTATCGCACGCGAAAACTCCCGGTTTATTTTAAAAGAATTTATTAATAATTGTCCTAGATATTATGTAACGTCTAAACACTATACCGCCAGTTGTACAACTAACTATAGGTACTTGCCAACATTAAAATTTTCCGTTACACATAAATTCACATTAATTGGTATGCCACCGCCATATTATTTCTTCAAATAATTTATGTTATATCATTCTGCATGCAAAATAAATTAGTTCCACGTATAGCTTGAAATAGCCATTTCTTTTTTTCATTGTTAAAGAGAAACAAATTCATCATCAGCTCATTATTCACGTTTACTGAACTTCTTGCAACTAGCCTTCTTACAAGGAATTTCTTTGAAGACAAATTGTTTCTTTTGTTCATGTGTCGCTTTACTACTTAATAAAATAAATGCTTTTGTTGTTACAAAAAAACAATTGTGAGCTATTTCATACATTGTTCTAAATATGGAAACTTAAGTCCATTCTTAAGGATTAATTTTATTGAGAAAGAACACCTCATATATGTATGTAGATACCCGATGTGATCCATATTAAATAAGATCAACTCACATATACAAAACGGCAAAATTGCAACTCGTGTTCCACTTTCTCTACTTACATATTAAACTACGCATTAGGGACATGTTTCACTTTCGCGAAAATCACGGGCAATAAGAACAGTTAAATTATACTCAACATAGCGTCATTGTTCACTTACGAGAGATGAGAGGCAATAATAGTACGCAGTAATGGTACACATACCAATTATTACTGTAACTCCAAACATTTTTTTCGCTTCAAATTGACCCTGAAATTATCAACACACAAATATATTAACCTCCCCAGCTTCAATAAATAGGTAATCCTAACAAAATTGTTTGTTCCATTCAGTAAATAATACACGCGACAAAGTCCAAGTAGGAACAATCCGGAACATATTATCTATAATTTGCGTCTATCATAATGAATTTGCAATCATCCTATAGAAATCGTTTGATTGGACGGGGGCCTCAGCACGCGAAATCAAATTGCTGGCGCACTTTTATGGTACACTTGATTGCGAAATAGAGGCAGATAACCCTACTATTATGTGCCAACTTTCTCGGCCTCTCCTATACTTATAATTTGCTAGCGCAAAAAAATACCTACTTACATTATAAGATACTGTCTCGAGAACTACAAGGAGCGAAGTGAAAACTTCTTAAAAGCAATTAGCATTTCAGTTCCAAATGATGTTGACTTAATTGACAGTTAGCTTAAAAAGCCTGTGTACTTATTAATTAAGAGTATCTCAGCTTATTTACATTTCTCTGGCTAACGAGACGTAGCACCTTTCTCTTTAAACAATAATACAATATTGCTTAAGAAAATTGTTTAGAAAGGCATCTTTTGTTGTTTTAGCAGCATTTCTGTAAATCAGTTGCAGTCAGTTACTCGAAAGCGTCTTAATGTCCGTCATACATTCTGTTTATTGCATATAATTCCATAAATATAATTTCAGCAAAAGTAAAAGTTTTTAGAAATTTTTACGAAAGTATTTTGGAGCTCGCTTTTGGTGCAATTTGCATTGTTGAACATGTAGTCTTTGAACATATATTTCATGACTTAGTTGATTAGTAACTGTATTAAGAACGGTATTTATTTCTGGTGTTATAACATGGGTCTTCTTTTTGTTTCAGTGTCAACATTTCTACCCCAAGCATTATGATTTACAAATGGATATTATGATAAGAGTGAAGTGTTGTCAAGAAACTAAAAACCCAAAGTGACGAAGTGCCCTGTAGGTGTCTGTCGTGGTTCCGTTCCGTTGCTTTCCCCTTACCCATTTAGTGCTCAAAATGTCTGACAAAACCTGTTCGTCGGTCGGCCCGAGGAGTTTCGAAACGATTTCGGAAGAGGACCTCACTGCGTCGCCGTGGGAGAAATTGTTGGGAGAGGTGAACACTGCTGTTCCTACGATAATAAAGACTAATGTGTCGAGTACAACCATCTCTAGAAGCGGTGAAGAGGTGTCTACGAACCCTCAAGCCGAGGATCTGGAGGCGAACAAGTTGACGCGATCCAAGAGCCTTAATCAGCGGAGAAATAGTAGCGGCCTCCTCAGTACGATCCCGAGGCAGCTGAGGCTTTCATTGCGAGGAGTTCGGAGCGAACCTTCTAGTGTCAAGGACGTGCCCACGACCAGGAATGACAGCTCTCTCAACCTTCTTCTTAGGTGAGTTACACTTTATTTTATAGAATAATTTTCTAAAACGTATTAAACTTCAAGGTTTCATCGCTCAATTTATTTCGTGAAAGAAAAGGGATTTAAAAACAATTGACGTCATACCAATCAATGCGACTAATCGTATTCTAATAATAAATATGACAAAATAGATAGTTTCATAATTTCATTCGATACCTCTCAGTCCTATAATAAGGGGAAATACACAATGTAATCCAATACACCTAGTCATTTTGTTCTCCATGCAATACACTCTTTCACATGACGTAAGATATTTTTGATGTTTGTCAACGTATTCTCAATCATAATGATAAAATTAAGCTTGTATTCCATTGATACGACTCTGCGAGGAGCATATTTCTACGTGTGTTATTTTCGGGTTAGCTGTTTACAATAATTACTATTGTGGTTGTATACTATTTTAGCAGCAATGGTGTTGTGTTTGGACTGGTAAATCTAAGCTAACGTAGACTTATTCTTATACCAAGCTTGTATCAATAAATCTTGCAAATTTAGCGTTTGCAAGTAGATGGTGTATGTGCTCACGATGTAATTGGTCTAAATTTTCATTTCAGAAGCAATCATAGATCATGAATAAGAGTAGATAGCGCAACAGTGGGATAGAAGGTTTATACAAACAAATGCAAAATAGGTGAAAACATAAACCCTCGACGATAGCACAATATTTGAGATCACTTATCAAATAACACTCACAATGCATTTCGGCATGAAATTGACATTCAGAAACAATGCACGTATGACCTCTAACATCACTTGCCCTTGAAATTGCAGTTTATACTTTATTGTCACGTGCCATAGGACTCCACGGAGGAATTTTCATTAGAAAATCCATGGCAGGTCAAGAACGAATGGCGCCTTATGACCACAAGGCTTTGTCTGGCTTCGCCTTATTACCTCCTCATCGGGCCTGTCATAATTACCATCAAGTAGAACCTTTCCACATAATTGCAACCTTCATGGTCCGTACTACGTGAGGCTTCGCGCTGATTGGTCTCAAAGATGTTACTTGACCTATCGTCTGCGTCTCTGCGCTCATTTAAGGAAAATTGATTTGCTGATACAATGTCAGGGTCTAATTAGTGTAACGGGTTTCTGTTTGTAATGACAATTTGAATTGATAGAGACGATAAAGATTTATATCTTTGAGAACCTAACATTTTATGCTTGACTTGTAACAATTGACTGTCAATCTATCAGCTAGCTATCAATACATCAACATCACACGTGCTCAATATTATGAGGCTATAAAACACTATGTAATTCGATAGTTATTTATTTGCACGTCAATAATGAAACGACATAAACGTCAAAGAATGGACCTTCCGTTTATAAATGATCATCAGTTCCTAATAAAAAGATTTTTACCGATAACTTTCTCGTATGTAAAATTGCAAAGGAAGCGGACGTCCTTATTTAAATACGAATTGCAGGAAACAAGGCGCCCGCGGTAGACAGCCAGCCTAAAACAATGCTCCTTGCTCAGAACACAATGAATAGACTGAATTATTGGAAGTAGCAATTCAGGGCCATCCGTTTAGCGCAATCCGTGTCCTCTTATTTTTATCTCCTTGTTACTAGTTGTGAATACAAATGACTTTTCAATTGATTTGGGCTTGTCGCCGTCGGAAACACGAGTATAAATGTACTCACATACGCATTACGTGGGGTCCATTCTGAAATGGGTTTATTAGGCAAATTTCTTAGATTGATGGCCGCGAGGTTCAGGTATTTGTTTTTATTTTTATGGGTTAGCGCCCACCCATATTGAATTGAATGGCATGAGTAGTAAAGCATTCACGGATTCCATTCAATTTTTATATATATATATATTGATTATCAACGTGAGGTTTGGTTAATTCGATTGTTATGTTCGATCAAGTCTCATGTTAATAAATAGTTTCATTGCAGATAATATAAGTTTCACTTATCCATTCGTTGATATCGTTTTCAGCTCACAAAGCTCCATACCTTGGTTTCTTACGTAAGAAACATCTACCGAGTCTTATGTATATCCTGAAGAGGCCTCTTTGGTACACTTCTTTCAAACTCAAAATCATATATGGAAACCTATCTGCAAAACAGCTTTTTTTGAACATCAGAAATTACAAAAGACAGCCCCCTGCACCACGTCTTAAGCGTTTTGCAGGGACGAAGTGGCGCAACAATCTCCTAATTTTTATACACATATGTATGTTAAAATCATGAAATGATCACTGTAGGGCTTAACATGTAGCGTAATGATAAACAGTATTTCTTCGTACTTTTCCGTAGCCATAAAAACTAGTGGCCCCAAATAACGATAATGGATTTAGAGTAACAGTTAAAAACGGTGCTTTGTTCATTTTTTGTCAACATTTATTTGACTGTAGGCCACTGCCCCTAGAGTAATTTTATTGAAGTTTTTCATAAATATATATTTTATTTTATGTCCTTTTAAAACTGTTTTTGCAAAATTTTTATAAAACCTTGATTTATAACAAAAAATATTCTCATAAAATTGCCATAAGATAATGTAAGTCATACAGTTAACGTTATCAGATATAAGACGTAACTGTGTTTATCAACTGATAGCTAGGTCATGGACAGTAGGTCAATGCCCCTAACCTAAAATAATGAGATTCTGACATTTCTTCTACTATGTGGTCCTTATTTTGAGAACAGTGCTTCTTAGAAATATAAACAACGCTAAATATAGTGGACCACGCATTGCTCTATTTATATGAAGTAATTTCCTCTAAATTATAGCAATATAGCTCTCGTTTCGAATGATTTATAGCTTCATCCAACATAAATTGTAGGTAGCGTGTGCCTATTTAAATTTTATTGGCACTACAGAATTACAACATCCTGAATATACCTCTGATCCAGAATTAATATAATTCATATAGCAAAAAAAACATGGATTCACGGCACGGTTGTACCAAGAACGTCGCGAGGCCATTCACTTCCTTCGAAGTGTTCAAAGTTGTATGTGTTGGTGTATTGGTACCACGGTAGCCTGTGTATGTGTTAGTGCCAATATTTGCACACCAACATTCGGCCCGCTTCCTGGCATGCCTTATCACTGGTTAACCCGACCTGGTTACGATTTCTATGCGTGCTTTATAACGTGAAATATTTCCTCTGTTTAGCATGCCGTTTGTATATACCATATATACACATGTAGAACGCGAACGTTTCAACTAGCTTATTCCGAGCAATAACAGTATTGGTTAAACTTCAAACGAAGTAGGTCGAATGTCCTAATTGAAAATACGCAAATACTAATTTTATGGCCTTTATTTTTGAGAATTACTTCAAACATTCAACAGCTGAACGAATAAATTCAGCGCCACTTTCGTTGTTTACTGCCTACTACATGTAGAAATATACTAGCAGACGTACTAAAAATGGCAGATGACGCGATTAATTACGAAACACCGACGTTCTTCCAGCTGTCACCTGCGCAAACAAGGTTAAATAACCTCTTAGTTACTCAGTTGCATACAATACATATTATTATTCTCTTTAACGCAGTAGGTACTGGGCATATACTCCAAAAAGTACTAAGACTTCGTATTTAAATATGTTGCAAGTTAGTGAGTGAGCTGAATAGAACAATATGGATTAAGTGTCTTTTTCTGCTTCTCTCATTATACATAGTTTACCTTGTTGAAGTAGGTATTTCATTATCTATGTTATTTCTGAAAAATCTAATACTTTTTTATAAAATCGTGCTATGCTATTAATTATTTTCCAATTCAATATTTTGGAAATTACGATCACTTTGTCGATAGCATCAACAATACACAGACATAACCTCACAACCATATTCAATTTTTCTCTTTCATTTGCGGTCGCTACATACACATAAAGCGTGATTTTTCCGGGAAAACCCGCCTGCAAACATTCAATGTTTAAAACATAAATAAGATGGATCCATCAATGTCACTGATAAATAAATACTGTTTCAGTTAGGACATACTCGAATAATTTAGCAATTCTTAGGACCTGTTTCACCACCTACGAATAAGTTCCAGTTAGTTTATTTGGTAGATAATATCATACAAATTCTTTTCCATTTATGAATATATTCGATAGATAGTGAAACTGGCCCTTAGCATTTTTAAAGGTACAGACGCCAGCAGGGTAACCTACCCAAATCTGTCAAATTTTACCAATCGAATATTAACCTTTCGGTATTGTGATAAGGTTGTAAATCATTTAAGAAAACTTAATAGATTTTAGTAGCTTGATATGCTGGCGTCTGTACTACGTGTATGGAGAACGATATATTGCATTTTTAGTGTTTCGTTCGACAAGAGAAATCCTTTGGCAAAATCACCAGGAAGCACAGTTTTCCTTATAAGATTAGCATAAAGACGATAGTTCTTCAAGCTAAAGTCTCCTTTATTTACTGGACACTTGAATTTCCCTTGTTTACATAGTATTTTCCTTATGTTCTTATATTAAATAAACCCGTCGATATACAAGTATTTCTTTGAAACGGTCATATATCAATAAATTATTAATAATCACGTATGTACATAGTACCTAGATTAATTATTGTATTTGAACAAGGAAGTCATAGCGTTTGCCTGTTCGTTTCTTGGATTTTCTAATCGGATAGCTATGAAGATTATGTAAAGGCAAAAGCATATAATATAATCAATTTTCACACACCGGCTTACACAATAACAAATGATGTTGCCATACACAAATTTTAAATAAATATTGCAGCTTAAGAGACAGGATATCAAGTAAAAATTTGAAGAAATAGTTTATTTTAATAAATAGCTTATATTTGAACCACATTTTATACAGAACAAATAAAATCACGCGACGTGACGTTATACTCTGCCGCGTGCGTCCTTTTTCTGTTATTGTCAGTTTCATTGAAAAAGTGTCAACAGACCCAAATATTGTTACCATTTTTGGTTTTGTATTACGTAATATTTTTAATATATCCTCAGATTAAATGAGTGAAAAATTTTTGTCAAGTACCCTATTTGCTGTCATTGATCTGAAATCGCATTCTAAAATAAGCTGGTTTCTGAGCCAAACATTCACTCCATACGTTAAGGTGTAGTTTCCTTAAATAAACAAACAGGATCAAGTACGAATTTATTTAAAGCAAGGATTAAGAAACCTGACGGGTATATTTACCAAGGTAGCGCTAAGGAATTCCGATAGACTATCGAAATTCCAATAACTCAGCACGATATAATGACGTAAACGCATTAGAACCTGACTTGCATAAACTCATTTAAATATACGTTCTCAATATTAACATGACGTCACAAAACTGAGTCAATATGTTAATGATTTGTTATAAAACAGAAGACTGCACATAACACACACCGGACGGTCACACAGAACGGTCCCAATGACTTTGTTGAATTTACCAATGAAGAAGATTTTCTCAGAATACGGCGGCCGGTCTCTTTTATGGCGATCAGCCGCACATATTGTAGTGCACAAGCATTCGCGCAGACACAAGTGCACTCTCTATTCCCTCACTCTCATAGTCCGATGGGACGGCAATCCGACACGACCGGAGAGAGATCAGGTGCAGGACCGACATTTACGTGCTCTCCGATGCACGGTTGAATCAATTACCAGCTACCAGACTCCATGCTGCTTTATGAAAGTTTCGCAAAATCCACAAAGTTATTTCGCCCCGAGTCAGCAGTTGCGCCTTGCGACCACTTGACCAACGAATACATACATAATAGATACACAGAACGGTACCAATGATTATGTTGAATTTACCAATGAAGATGTATTTTGAATTTTCTCAGAATACAAATATTAGATAGATATGCAGCTATTGGCAATGGTATTTCTGGCAAACATAAACCACATGGGCGGTCTTTAAAAGCCAAAGAATATAATTAGAAAGATATTCGCGAGTATAATGCACTAAATCCTTTTGAAATCGTAACATGTGCCGTTCTTTTATTAAATGAGACCAACATCCTAAACGGTGAAACTGAGATATGCGTAGGCGCCACTCGCAGTCTAAGTATATAAATATCTACTAAACTAATATAAATACCTATAGCAATGTACAGGTTATGAACCTAGTAACCTGTTTCTATCTATACTTTTACAAATTGTGCAGATAGTGTTACTTCTCTACTCTATTTTTCTCAGTCTCAATAAACTTTATGGCTATTTGAAAGTATGTACAGACGCCTGCATATAAAGCTTATACATTCTGTAAAATTTCCTTAGATTTTGAACTTAATTGCTGAAGCACATGGTTCAAAGTTGATTAAGAAAATTTGACAGTTTCGCGTAGCTTGATGTACGCGTTTGTAACTACGTCTGTACTTAACATGAGTAAACCATAAATGCAAATCAAAAGACAAATGCTTATTATAGGTAAGTTAGTAGAGTATTATTAAAAAGTCAATGAAGTAATAGGTATACTAGGTAGCCGCATGAATGACTATCGAATTGAAAAAATATTCTAGTCTAGATTTCAATTGATAACCTCTGAATAATTTAATCGACATTATTATGAACTTTAAACATTGCAATTGATTTTTTATTTGCACGTTTGTTTTAATGCCCACAATTTGTATGCGTTATGAAAGGACCGCTTTCTCATTTATTATTGGCATGTACTGAGTACATTATGTTTCAACACGTCCGAATATATAAACTTAACTTTCACAAGTCGTAAAATGTTAGTTATTTTTGTTTTGAGTCATGTTCAATTTGATTTTATTAATGCTATTTCAATTGTCTTTTTCACATAAAAAATCTATATAAACTTTGGTATGTTTTAATTGTCAATATCGTTTCTATTATTTTCTATACTAGATTATTATTGTCATAACCTGGAGTTATTCTTTTGTTTCAATTTATTTTATGGGCTTCGCATTTCGTAGCTTGAGAATGAATCGTGGTTTTTGTTGTATAATATTCCATCGGTATTTTCAAAGGATATCTGGGTAAAAAACACGTATGTGCTAGCAATGTTCCTAGTAATTACTCACAGAAAACTAGAAAATAGCGTTAAATATATGTAAATAAGTAATTTGCAAAGCTGACAGACAAAATAAATGACCATAGAAATTAGAAATAAGTAAAGAATATTTGGAATATGACAAAATTAATAACAATACAATATTTTCTAAAAAACCCACGCTATTAAAATGATATCACTATGATTATAGCAGGAAATTATTATATTTACAAAAACTACCGAAAATTGAAATACGTATTACGTAGATGTGTTAGGATAAAGTAACAATTTTTTGTCACAATGCGTCATTAAGTATCTTGTTCATGCAAATGAATCATTGTTTATGGCTCAGGGTAAATAGCACTTCACACCTACCTCTTACGTGTAAAAAAATACATACACTTAAAAGTATGTAGCTATATCATCATCTCCCGAGCCTTTTCTTGGGGTCGGCTCAGTCTAACCGGATTCAGCAGAGTACCAGTGTTTTACAAGGAGCGACTGCCTATCTGACCTCCTCAACCCAGTTACCCGGGCAACCCAATACCCCTTGGTTAGACTTAAAAGTAGCTATAAGGATAACAATATTTTAAAGAAATGTCAGAAAGACATCATCAAAGGGGCTGGCATGTTCTGAGAACAAAAGTCCCTAAAATAAAAGATTAAAAAAAAGAAGAAATACGTCAGTCATAAATATGTCAGTCATCAATTTACTAATAATAGCTATAATCTATTTTCCGTATTTAAAAGTAAAATATTGAAGTTTGACTACCGCTGCATATGGCCTGATTGATTGGAAGGAGAACGTCTAGAAGTAGATCAGTGTGTTAATTAGCCCTATTTGGATCCGGTTAACATTACTGCTCCAAGATAGTTAATTGGTTATTAACAAGCCTATGTGTTCACAGTAAACAGAAGTCAAAAGAGATTATTATTAGGAAAAAAATACATATTTCTTATTGGATTAATAGAAAGAAAACACCAGGCGAAAAAGTAGTAAGTAGTAGCCGACTTAAAAAATGATATGTATTTTTTTCTGATGTTTAACGTGCATTGTGCATACTGTTTAATACTGTAAGCTGTATTAAATTATGTGCATTTAATATTTATTACTATTATATAAATCGTGATCAATGCAAGTAGGTACTTCAACATTTCTAAGGTTTGTTTATGTATTTATCGATGAATCAAACTAGGAAAATATTGTGGCGCCTTCAATCATACATTTGTGTATGTACATTTATAAATGATCAGGATATTATGTTACATTGTGCTATAGTTATTCTATTTAAATGATTATTATAGCTAGTTATGGTATTTTATTTATTGTATGTACTTTTAAAAAACGTTTGTAAAGCGTTTTATAAGTGTGTATAAAACGCTTTATTTTGAATTCTTTACAAAATTTATCCTGTGGTGGGACTTCTTAGAAATGTCACAGCTGTTTATTGTTGATATATCTGTAAAATTATACAATTTATATATTCATTTTAGTAAATCGATATTTATTAAAACGCAGTTGTATTATGTATAAATAATGAAAGCTATTTAATTATGAGTGGACCTACAAATAATTAAAATTAATGATGAACATAATCAGATCGTGAACATACATATATTTTAATAACACAAACATACATTTATCACTAATTAAATTACATATTATCAATCTGCCATGATCATTGGCTGTTAGCTTGATTTGCCTCGAATATTGAATTTTCGAAACATTATTGAAATTTGAATTTTACATTCTTAATTTGCGTGAGTATACACCCAGACAACCATACATAGCTATAGTGAATATAATAAACTATGGAACCTTTTGAGTTTTAAAAGGTTTTATTTAAAAATATAAAATAACCGTTTTCTTCGGTCTTGATGGTTTCCCCTTTCTCTATTTCCGCTTGCCTATAAGTAGCTCGATGGGGTGACAATCTGTCACTACTGAAGAGAGATTAGCCGCAGAACCGACATCTATGTGCTCACTGGTGCAGACTCCGGGTGGCTTGTGGGGTTTGTGAATGTTTTTTTTTAAATCGTTCGCAAAACCAGAAAGCGATTACGGCAAAGAGGCCAGGCTCTCACAATCATAGGCTTATTTTATCTCTCAAGTTCTTATGCAATGTCCAAGCAATATTCTGAGTAGTTAAAGAATATTTTAACTTTTGACTAAGGATAATAAAAAGTGGGAGGTGACGTGTTTATACTGGAAATAACTGTTAGTAATAATTATAATATTGTGTAACTGGTGCGGCATGAATCATGCCGGTGAATTCGTTCCGCGTTAACTGGCAGTTATTATTATAAGGTACTAGCAGTATCATCGTATATTAGTAACCGATACAAATGTTTCGTTACGCTTCTGTAACCTATTATTTGTTCCGATATAATCTCAATTTCGTACTTATTTTCAGTAAATATTGTAACATACCAGATACACATTTAAAAAGAATGCAAATAAAATAAATTCTACGAAATTATTTATAGTTAAAGAAAGTCTTAATTAGATATATGCAATTCATCGTGGATGTTAGAAAAAAGTATCATTAAATAAATAAAAGTTATTACTTTAATTAAATTATCTATAAAAGAAGATAATATATCTAATAAAAGTGATTTAACAGCATGATTTGAGATTCACTTTATATAAAAACTGTAGAAGTAATCAATCAGAGTAGCCAGTTACTTAAAATAATACGTTACTTTAAGTTTTTTTAGGACTCAACGGACTTATACGTACCCACCTAGTTATCAGAATAAGCATGAGTCAGATAGCGGTTAGACGAGACGTTGACCTTATGAAATTCATTGGATTCGGTCTTCAATGAGCCTTAAATCCATTTTTAGACTTACCTGGAAAAGGAGCTTCGTAAGAGGAAAACATTTGCTTAGATTACTAAATGTTCCTGTAAATATTTTTTACTTACCCAAACCCAACCTTAAAATATTTTAATTTTATTAAGGAGGTAAGGCCGTCATTTTTATCGTTAAGTTATTTTTATAGATTAGGTAAGACACCTCTATAATCGACTTACAAAAACTGAAGGGTATATGCACACAGAAACATCAAAATTTTGCTGACAAAAACTCTATCAGCCGAATGGTCGGAAATTGATGTTTCCTACTCAACGATCAAACCTGTCATCATTACATTGTATGTTAATGGTATTGCACGAACTTTATAATAATAGCGCAGTATTATTTTTAATTGCCCACTTTGTGTCATCGGCGTAGCTGACATAATTCTGGTACATAATAGTTAAAATATGCGGTGCATGTACCATGTACCATCTGTTTATCATCACGGTGACTCAACCTGGAAAATTAGTGACTGTCCCCAATCTATGTTAGATTCGTGAACTTCATACGTGGCCACGTGATCATGGGTCATACCCAACGTACTTTGCATTGACATCGCTTGGAGTACTGCCATTGAAGAAGAACTATGTAAAAATTACTGACTGTTCCAAATATTAGTTCCGTTTGTTCAGAATTTGCTTGCAATGCCATCTAGCAGGGAGTAGCAGAATCTTCAGAATCTGTAGTCGTTTGCCCAACGTAAAACGATAGTGGGTTTAGAACGGCTATTTCCGACTGACGTGTCACCAGCCGGACCGACTTGGCAATGGTTCCCGGCTCTATTTCATAGAGAACGAAGTTCAAATATTCTCTAATGTCAGATCTTTGCCGGCGGATAACATTTTTGCATTAGACAGACTGGCTAGGTACTGGAAAGTTCCTAGCTGAAAAAATGTAGAAAACCCCTGAAAAAGGAAACAAATATTTAGTATTTTCATTGGCTCAGTGTGATGTCGCATAGCACTCGCAAATAATACAAACATCTAGAAATAGAAAGCAGGAAATAAAACGTGCGGTACAAATAAAACTCTAGTCTTTATTTAACAGCTGACTAAGCTTCGCATGTTTAAAATTCTAGAACCTATTCGATGTCTCGTGTCGAAACACGAGACTTTACCTTATAATGAAAATAACTTAGGAAGGTTTATGTGTTAACTAAACTATGGATAATCAGATAAAGTTCCCAAGCCACCAATTTATGATACAAACATAGAACACGGAAATGCCATAAATATTGTAGTTGTAACACAGATTAATAATTTTCAAGATCACTTCGTAGAAACCTAGCAACTGTTCTATATTCTATCTTAACGACTACATTTCAACGCTTACTACAATTCTGCATCTAAGGCCCTACCGACTACTATAGCATATTTTACATAATAAAATGCCGACACAGTCGAATTCCAATGTGTGGGTGTTCGTTGTACTACACTGACGTCATCAGACACTACGTATTCGCCCGGCCCATGAGCGCAACATCTCTACGTAGGAAATGTTTCGTGAAATTGGTTATAAATTAAATAATACATAAAATGGCAAAATACACAAGCTGTTTGTGGGGAAAATTCATATTATGAACTTTGCTCCTAATCGTTTTGGCACAAATATTCTGATGACGTGAATAATAATAATAAGCGAATCCAAGCGCCAGTTCCGATTAGTTGAGGTGACGCGACAAGACGTTCTAGTAAAATACGCTCCAATTCGCGGAACAATTAATTTGCCGTCGTAAACAAACTTCTTAGTCAAGCTTGTACTTGCGACATCAAAATGTCAGGGCACTACTTAATAGTGTCATGCACTTCAATGTACATGTAAACAGCGCAACTATTATTTACTTCGAATCGATAAAGGTCGATTAATAGACGAGTCGGGATATTGATTATCTTAAGTACAGGAGTAACAATGATTGGTAATTAATAAAAAAAAATATCGACCTTCGTTGCAAATTTCAAGCAGATTTGACGATGTCATAACGGCCTTAACATTGATAGCAACATCTTGGCAGCTTATTTTAGGGTGTGAGTTCATTTCACAATGATTAACAATTAACGGGAAGGCAAAACTTAAATAAACGCACTGTATCCTTCAATATTTGGTGTAATAATAACTCGCGAACTGACAAGTCTTAAGGCCATTTTCAGTTTCAGTGTCATTACATTAAAATACTTACAATAAAACGGAACGACACCTGTCTTTGCGAATGACTTCGTGTAACGTACCTACTTCAAAAACTGTACTGAGGTCGAATCATTTTCGAAAATTATTACAGAATTTAATATATCAGTTGTACCGACTACAGCATAATCAGACTACAACAATCTGTCAAATTTCCTTAATGGATTTTCAACCTTATCGCTGAAGCATAAAGTTCAAAGTTGATTGGGAAAATTTGACAGTTTCGGTTAGCCTGATGTGCCGTCTGTACCTATTCAAAGCAATTGCACTTGTCAAAAATGTTGAATGTACAACTATTATTTACAATCGTTAGTTATTATGCATAATGTGACAGTTAATCTCGTTCGCAGTTCAAATTGGAACACGAATAGGATAACCATAAATATGAAAATGTAATGGGCAATATTTCTCAATAATCTAAATACTGGCCACTTAGATATCTTGCCAATACGATAGCTATCTGACTTGGCTTGGTTCTTAAAACAACCAGTAATTATTCATCGGCTAACAAAAATAAATAGAAGAAATTGCGTCGGTAAAATGGTTTATTCTCGGCTACGTTTCATGGAAGATGCACTAATTTACTACAAAACTACCGATGAGTGATGGGTCCTTTGGCATTTGTAATGTACCTATGGAGTTGTAGGACAGTTGCCAGCTGTAGGGTCATACAGTCTACTCACTTCCGCCATGTGAATACCTCTAAACATTATATTGTAGATAGTAACAATCTATTCTTAACGGTGATTTAAATAAAACAGAAATACGCACCCAATATCAATTTGTAACTGGATATCGCTTAGCGCGAACATTTTAATAAATTATTTCCTCTCGTGTGTTTGCCAAATAACTATCGCTAGGAAAGATATTATTATCGGTATAAATGTGACGATCGGAATAGTTAACTTTTTAATTTAAAGTAGTTGACACCTTACTTTGAATATTCCATGATATTGATATTCTACTAGCTATAAGACGCCCACTGTGTCTCCTGTATAATGTGGCCAATGAAACATTACTTATAGACCATACTGTAGGTGTTGTCTTGATCTGCGGGTTGTTCGTAAGAGATACCGTGGCCCTGGCACACAGGGACCTCCAGAAGGAACATAGTGGGTTTTAGTCAGTAAGAGTCTGACACTTCCTCCAGCTGCACCCTCAGCGGGAGGGGTCATTTGATGATTTCCCACGAAAAAAAAAGGTGTTATCTTGATTAGTGCAAAGTTCTAGTAATTATTAAAAGGTATACACCAATTTACAATGTAGGTAAGTTGTATCTCTTTGCAATATTGGATACTGAAAGGTAGGTTAACCTAATTGTTTAACAATGATACCGACTAATAATAAGTCGTAATTATCCGCCCTGATTGTCTATAACTACACTTCTAGAAGGTGAGGTGTTGGCCTTAAATTGATACGAACGTAAATAAACATTTGAATGACCCAGTGATGATACTCAAGTTTGCTGATAAAAGTTAGTCAAATATATGAAAGGTTTTGTTTAATTATAGAATTGATAATCTTGTTTTTTTTTTAGTAAGAGAGAAAGAAATACCAAGTAGTTACTATTAGTTGATTAGCAAAAAGGTTTAAACACTCATTAAAACCTTTGCAAATACATAATAGAATCCATAATAAATTAAGATATTTAAAGGAATTTTGAATATTTACGTGCGACTGCTGATAACGATGACGTAGCCCTTCAACCATCTCACACAGATAAAACTACAAAGAAGCTTGAACGTGCGATAGGGCCAATTCTTTAGAACCCTGGAAGGTCATACTAAATCAGTATGTTGAATGGCGCTATTAAAATACCTAAGGATAACGCGGCGCGATAAATGTCAATATTAAATCCAAGAAGGCCAGACACAGGTCACGTTTTAATCGTTGTCCTGTTATCGAAGGGAGTTCACTTGAGAACAATGTACTACTACAATCCCTCAAATTGCCTTAACAGATTTTCAACTTTATTGCTGAAGCATATGGTTCAAATTTGATTGGGAAAATTTTGCAATTTGTATCTTAAACACAGCTGCACTTAATTTATGTTGGTGACATCATTACACTTGTATCGTATAATCAGTTCGATTTTTGTATGACAAAGTTCGTAATATGATCCTCTATATCAATTTTCCAACCTGGGGCTTCATTTAACCGCAGCACGTGTAATGTTAGCATCACGTGATTTGGAAAACGCACGTTTCCAGTACCTGTTACACTGCACTCTTTAAATGAGGACACAAATACATTTTTGCTAACAACCAAAATGCAATGAATTGTAAGTTTACAATCACAACAATATTGGTTTAATAATTGAGATTGACTTCTAAGAAAAGATCCATTCCATTCATCCCCTAGCCAAAGAAACCATTCACGAATGTGTTCCAAATCCTTGTGAATGGCATTCATGTCAGACCAGGTTACAGACGCCATCACATCAAGCTACTCGAAACTTTCACTACTATCTACTCAAAATTTTCCCTATTAATTTTGAACCGTATGTTTCAGCGATACAGTTGAAAATCTATTAAGGAAATTTGACAGATTTATGTAGCTCGATGTGCTGGCGTCTGTAAACTGGTCTGACATGAATGCCATTCACAAGGATTTGGAACACATTCGTGAATGGTTTCTTTAAATAAACCTTTAACAGTCAGTTGGACCCACAGGGAGTCTCGTATGCCGCATTGTCTGCAGGAAACAAATGAATATCGTCCATCGTTCTCTGCCAATTTCGAACGGTAGAATTCACATTTAAAAATTCGAATGTTCAATCATCGTTTTGTTTGACCGGTCCAGACGTTATTGTAATCTCCACATTTAGCACAACGCATCGTAAGGACGATGTTACGATGTTCGTGACGTAAACAATTGACGTCACATAATAATTGGTGCTGCAGTACTCGCGTGTTATGACTGGATTAAATTAATTAAACACTTTAATTTGGATAAATCACAAAACCAACGCTATTGTGAAGAATCACACTGCGCCATCTGACATTTCATTCAGGGGTGATTGCGTTGATAGGTACATAATATTCAATTATGCTTGAACAAAGTTCAAATTTAAATTAAATTTTTTTGAGAGTACCTAAACATTCATTGAAAAAAAAATACAGGCTAAGGTTTTTTCGTTCTAAGTACTTAATCCACAGTATTAGTTAACAAACAGTCATTAGAAATTTCTTGAAGTGTGTGCTAAGTGTATGCTGCATACATACCAAATTCCTTCATCGACATTTAACGACAAACGCCCAATAGGAAATCTATTCGTAGCCAGACCACCATCGTCGCAGTAATAAATGACATCACGATCATTCATGACTTCGCTTCAGTGATTCCTTGGAGCCCTTTCTATGGTGTGTGGCAATGGATGCTAATTTTACGTTCTAATTGACGCCTGCGTATCGTATTTAGTACGCAAATAGTAACCTCGATTTGCGGGGTTCACGGAATGCTTCTGAATTCTAAGATCCGTTAGGTATGCGCCAACAAGAATTGTGTCGTGCATAACATAAAATGAACATGTATTTTTTTAACATTAGAATCATTTAACTGCTTTTAAATGATCGCATAAAGTTTGCGGCTTTAACGTTATTGCAGCAGTTGACGGATCCATAAACACGTACATTACCACATTACGCTAATGAAAATACGCATAGGATGCTTACTATATATTCCCTGGACATACACAATACTAAAAAAACTTTCAGCAGCTTCAAAACAATGATTCATCATAACACTTTAAATCTTACACAGTTTGATGATCAACAGAGTGACGGACGCGAATGCCATCGAAGTCAAAAAAGTCGTCAATCAACGTCCATAGTAAATAAAGTCTCAATAGCAGACATTAATGCCGTTCGCTGGAAAAGTAGAGTCCAAATATTTATCTGAACATCATTCGTAAATCTTAATAGCACTCCATCCAAAACGTGATCCATAAAGTACACGTGCAGGAACCAAGGAGATTTTTTGTTCAAAAAATAGGCAAGGCGACGGCGACGTCGCGACGCGCCACGGCGCCACTGGCAACGTTGGCACGGGACGCCTGTATAGTGTTTGTTTGTGAACATCTTCGCATCTGTTTCATTAAACATCCGTGCGTTTCAGTATTGGACCAATTCTCATCGCAATCGGTGCGAGTGAAAAGTTCTTTGCACGTACTAATAGACACGCAGTTTTCTTGAAGACGCCATTTTGTGTTTTTCTCCTTTTTGTTTTGGTACGAGATAATGTTGACGATGTTGCGGAAAATCGTGGTTTTGTTGTTTGATATCAAAGAAGTGTTTAGTGAATCCCTGATCAACGTTCTCTTGAAAGATAGAGTGGAGAAAATCGTTTAACTCTGTGAAATATATCGAGTAGTAACATTTACAAATAAAGTATTCGACTGTGTGATAATAATTTAAGGTTAATACAACAGACCAGGTGCGCTGGTCTCGCGTTTGAATTTGATAACGATAGTTTTACTAGTGGGTTTGCAAAGAGTGTTTGAGAGTTATTTTTAATATCAAGATTTTGCTTTAGTATTAATTTGAAAAAGGCAAAAGTGTATTCCATAAATTCTAGAATGTCAGGCTTAAAGAGATGTATAAGCCAAGTGTCAATGTTAATGACTGGAAAGCCGATCAATTCATCGGAATCAGCATGGAGCGAAGAATTACAGAAGTAAGTCTATATTGTAACTGGATGTGGTAATTCTACGTCATAATGGTTAAGCAAGGAATGGGACTACGTAGTAAGGTGTCCAAATATTTGGCAACAACTGTATCGCTAATTCATTGCTCCCGCAAGTTTCTTGGAATCCCTTGGCGACGAATTGCGTTATCGATGGTTTCTATTTATCTTTTAACAAATACTTATTCCCTATAACATAACCCTACACAGATTGTTATTAAATAAAAAACACATTATTTTACTTTTAAAGATATAAATCTTATATATAAATGCTAGCCTCCGCCAGCGGCTTTACCCCTGTTCCGAGGGAACAACATCCCGTACTCAGATTGGTATAATGAATATCTCCGTCTACTTCTTCTACTTTTAGTCACCCAATGCTGAGTGTCTTCCAAATCTTTCCATTTCTATGCTACTCCACACCATTTTTCAGCTAAATCGGTCAGCTTTTCTTGAGTTACAAATAGAGTACCTAAGTAACGCACTTTTATATGAAGATAATACTTATTAAAAACATAAAACGAGGATAGAGAACTCTATAATCAAAAATAAACCATTCAATTCAAAGTATGTTTCACCAATGTTATTGGTGCATGGTAATGTTATTAAACCTGAGTTAAATACTCTTTAGAAACGTGTTTTTTCGTCTGGATAATCCAATCCAGGCGACCTTCACATCGCTTGATGTCATTCGTTCGTAAAGTGGGCGTCCACACGACTTCACATATACTCAACGACGGCCATGTTCTGTGATTAAAAAGGTTCGAGTTTTAAAATAGCTAAAAACCAATCGCAGTGTACCGTCTGAATATAATTTGCAATACGATCTAAAATTTGTAGAAAACAAGGCTATGAATAAAGTTACCTACATGCCATTTGCTTGCAAATTGTTTAATGTTTCAGGCCATAACAGACACAATGTAACTGAGAATGTATTTTTAACAGATGAACTAAGTGTGTATAAATATGTGTCATTGTTAGCTTTCCATTCAGACACAAAAGTCAACATAGGCGCCCACAGTCGAGGTGAAATCTGGTTTCTGAGAAATATCTAAATCGATTTACGCCCCAAACATAAACTTAATCCGTTCTATCGAGTAAATGTTGCAATTTATAACAATTCCGCCACACGATTTTCGTGTCCTGCGGTTTACCTTAACAGTCTTCTTGTAAACTGTTAATCGATTGTGAAAATCGAGATATCGCCGTGAATATTTAAAGGTATCGGTATCGATTGTATAAGCGTAGTTGATTGCGGAGACCACCATAAATGGGTCTATTAGCCGGTCCATTAATCAATTATAAAGTGCAATCATTATATCCTAAGTAGCCTGAGACGCCATTTAATAATGCGTTGAGTGTCTACTTGATAATTGCTGACATACTCGTATACCAGGTTTAAAAATTGTGACTGTCAAGTTAGTTCATACCAAAATAGTTGAAGCCTTTTAAAATGTTTATTTGGAACGTAATTTCAATGATTAGTGACATTTACACGTATAGTACTCGTATAAGAATCTTGTTTTGGTCCCTGATCTCTTTGCGTACATTGCACTCGTGGCAACCAGTACGAGTATATACTAAATTGGTTGTATCTTTTCTTTTAAAAGGTTATTAAAAAGTTACTATTGCTTTAAATTATAATTATAGGCTATACACCATACTGTAAGTCTGAAATAATAATTTACATTATATTAGTAGGTATTAGGTTTGCATTTACAACAACTTTAAAATAAATATCTCTAAGTTTTCAATGAATTATTTTGTAAATCTGTTGTCTGCGTTCACAGGGACACTCCCAGTCATCAATGCAGATAATAAATTTCCAAGGTGGTTTTTAATAACCCATGTAAATGCTACTCTGTCATAATTTGCAAAGCGTGTAAGGATAGCAAATAAAATTTTACTATTTTACTAAAACAAACTATTGATTGTTCTAACGCATTACAACGATTATGTAGGTATACATTTTTTTTTGTTCTTTGAACCACTAAGAATATTATATAGAAACCACCTAATGAAACAGTCATCTTACTGAAATAGCTGAGGCAGCTACTAGGAAGCGAACGGACAGTAAGAAAAGTAGATACGAGTATAATATTTATAAATCCGTCTAGAACGCGACACATACATACATATTTCGAACTTCTATTTGTAAAATTATAAGATATGTTTTGACATTTTAATGAATTTATATCTCACGATAGTGTGGCGTAAAAACATGGCCACCCAACAGTCTTAACTTTAGAATTTTTATTTTCAGGTAGGTATATTTATCATACCTAACTTGATGTGCGTCTGGCATCATTTAGGGCCAGTTTCATAGGTTACGGATAGCCACCATCTACCAGATAAATTAAAAAATGGAACAGAATGTGTTTGAAATTATCTGCCAGATAAACTATCCAGAACTTAACACCAACCTGTGAAACTGGCCCTTATACTCGTATTATCTTTACCACACTTAGGTCTTCGTTTGTTTTATTTAATTCAGTTTTGTTTATACTCAACACGTCTCTTAAACGTATTTATTATTTCAAATTGTTGCTCTTGGCCGATCAATTTTCCCATTGGATAGTCTCAACGTGAAAATAAATAGATTATGAGAATCGGTTTTTCCAATAACTTGCGTCGATATAATTCGCATCGTGCAATAACTGAATCGCTAAGCTGAGCATTATCTACTGTTCCAAGAGTAACACCTATTCTTTGTACTGTATGAATATTTATAATTAATCTAACACGTGAGTATATTATAAAAAATCGTGAGCAGATACTGGGTTGTTATTATTATTTATGTGTTTTTATGATCGTGAAGTCGTTACGTCCAATTCAGTGATAGCAAAAAACCATGGTAATGTTCTAGTAAAACAGTGGCAACCATCAAAGCTTGTGATTCCGAATCGATTTACGGTAACATTATTTGTGCTGTTTTTTAGAACACGGTAGTAATGTCTATATAATTGTGGCATCAAAAAAATATAATGATCTTTGGGTTTCTCACCCTTTGTTATAGAACAATGTAGCCATTATTTTATGCTACGTCGATCTCAAGGAAATTTTTTAGGAAAACTCCAGTACATAGGGATAAAATTTCAAGCAACTGTTTCGTTTTTAGAACCAAATCGTATCGAAGCTTCCAAACCTCTAGATGATAAGCCTTCAATGTATTAAAAAAGGCTTTTAAAGGATTAACAAGAGTGCTTACTTCATATGGCACTATATCAGTTAGGAGAACGAATGATAAAATTTATATCGCGTACGCAAACGCCATAAAACCACTCGTATTTATTATCTCAGTTTTATCTATAGAAATAAATGGCAGCTTCATATGGTGACACCATCGTATCTAGAGTATTAAATTAAGCACTGACACTCAATACTCTAAGTGAAATGGATTGATTCATTTATTTATACCAAGTTGAACCTACTCGACATACATCGGTAGTGAATAGTTCTCATTTGTTTAATGAATTTTAATTTCAAAATGCGTAGACTGTCAATAAGGTGATGATTTCATTTAATCGAGTAAATGAGTGTACGATTATGCAAACAGAAGTGAATCGCTGGTTTTGAGTGTTCGATTTGTGATTCATAATCACAACAGAAATCAATGATTTGTACATAGCAATTCGATATTGTTGTTGTTCGAAAATTAAATAAACTAAAAACTTATTTATTTAAAACAAAAGCAATAAGAAGCGATTTATAGACAATGGTGGCGCCGCAAATGTAATAAAGACTCTTAATTAAAAGTAGAATGTAGAAGTTATTAACATTGATTATAAAATTGCAATAGTATTATGACGTTATAATTATATGTGCAATTATAAACACAGTATTATCCTGCACACTTCCAGGTATATTAACATTATTGATATTACTTCTCTTTTGATCTTATAACTGGAAATACCATAGTTTATTATTGTAGGAATATTCTAGTAACAATACATTGCCAACGATCAAACAACAATTTGAATAATTTAATAAATTGCACTCATTTAACCAACTCAACAATGTAGGTATTTATTTTATGAACGTCAGTGAAACTTCTGGAAAATAACTTAAAATAATTTATTATTGAACCGGAATCAAATTGATACTTACTATAGATAACATCTTTGTTTTAAAATTATTCTTCAATCAAATCAATCAGAATTAAACCCAAAGCGATGCGGTTTTTCTAGACATTCAGGTAATAAAATTAGTTTCAAAGGTGAGAAAAGATGGATGATATCACTTTTTTTTTATAAAATTAATGACTCGGGAATTATGAGTTCCACTCAATGAAGATTAATGTCATTAAGGCAAAAAAAACTCGCAATCATAATTATTCATCGGTCTGTTCGCAAAATATTGACATACCAATCCAATCATTTGTAATCATCATTATGAATCTGTGATGCTATTATTTTGTATAAAAGGGGATTTTTCGAGTAAAAAGAATAGTTCCTCTACATTTTCATATTTTTAACCTAAACTTTATTTTTCTGGAAGTTAGGAGTAGGCATTGGTCATAAGACAAAGAGTTACAAAGTCCATTTCCTCATTTTCAGATACCGTCAAGCCCGATATGCAGCAAGACGCGTCCGAAAACGTGTCATCTTCAAACACGGAGACTGTAACGTCGTCCAATGGAACGTGGCCAAGCGCAGGCGCCGATACCTTCAGGACATCTTCACGACCCTCGTGGACGCTCAGTGGCGCTGGACGCTACTCGTGTTCGCGCTCTCCTTCATTCTCTCCTGGCTTCTGTTCGCCCTCATCTGGTGGCTCATCATATTTACCCACGGAGACCTCACACCTCCCCCTCCCAATGAAAACGTTACCTTCATTCCCTGTCTTAATAATGTTAACTCGTTCACCGGCTGCTTCCTATTCTCCGTGGAGACACAACACACCATCGGCTATGGCTCCAGAACAACCAACGAGGAATGTCCCGAGGCTATCTTCGTTATGTGCTTACAAAGTATTGTGGGCGTCTTCATCCAGGCTTTCATGGTAAGACTTATTACGTTTAATATTCTCTCCCGTATTTCACTAATTAGCAAAACAAACAAACTGAGTTGAATGCTGAAAGACTACATACTGACTGTCAAAACAAATACTATATTTACTGGCAGTAAATACTGATAGCATTAAACTAGACGCCCATTAAAATTACGAACTGTATTTTAGCAATGCTGGCTTGGATTATTATAAATCTGTTAAATATGTAATCAGCTATAATAAAAAGTGTTCATGAAAGGGTCTTGAGTACATTAAACTGAAAGAACCTTCCTGCTTTGCAGCTAATATGATAATTTTATATTAAAATAAACTTGGAATCCCGCCAAATGTATTAACGTAAAGTACACTATCCAGCCAGATGTTCTCTTAAAAATTATTGCAAATTTAAAAGATATCTTTATCATTAAGCTGTACTAATACTAATACAAATCCAGAGTTCAAGAGTACTGAAGTGTCAATGTATGACATTGGCAGTACGTAATGTTCAGGAAGTGTTGCCGTGTGCAAGGGACGAAGACACACGGTCTTAAACATGTGGCTTATCACGCGGCTAACATTGCATCGATGTTGTTCTAATTTTAGGTGGGAATCGTGTTCGCAAAGCTCTCTAGACCTAAAAAGCGAGCCCAGACCCTGCTCTACTCCAGGAACGCTGTCATTTGCTTGCGCGATGGCCAACTATGTCTGATGTTCCGTGTTGGTGACATGAGAAAATCCCATATTGTCGAAGCGCATATAAGAGCACAAATAATTCGCCGCAAGGTATATTATTTCGCCAAAAACGGAGACTGGTTAGTGATTGGGGACTTCAGTCAGCACGCTTAGTTACCTCTAACATGAGTTCACACTGACTCCTCTCTCTAACTTGTGGGGCGTCGAACTCTGAATGCAAACTCCCTGTTTAGAAATCAATTTTGTGCTCTTCAGACTTCGATTCCCCAAGTTTTGGAATATGAAATTTCAAAACTTTTCTCTCTTGTCCATAGGTGGGTCTTATATTTGCGAAGCTGGCACGTGCAAAAAAGCGTAACACCACGCTCCTGTTCTCTCGAAACGCGGTTATATGTCTGAGGGACGGGGAATATTGTCTGCTATTTCGTGTTGGAGATATCCGCAAGTCGCACATACTGGAAGCGCACGTGCGCGCCCAGCTTATAAGGAAAAAGGTATCTCGTAATACTTCCAATATGCTATTTGTAAAATGCATTCAGTGTTGCAACTACTTATTTACTTGCGCGTTTATTTGCATACGTTTGCTATCTTATACGACCCATCTATGGACGATACAGCATGATTTTATTTTATGTTTGCTTTGTTTCACCTCTAACTGCTATTTGTATTATTTACCTACGCATTGCAATACATATTTATCACATGAATCTTTAGTAGCACTGATAAATTGCATCATATACGTAATTTTGAACAACAACTATTGGAATTAAACTATTGAAACTGCCCATAAGCATGTACCTACTGATATTCATTACTTTTTTCGCAAACTGTTATTTGCATCAAATATTTTAGAATATTATTCAAATCTTAGGTAAATAATTAAAATGATCGGTATAAAGTTCGCAGCTTAAAAAACATGATAGCCAGATTGTAACGTGTTGATCGAATCACACACACATTGATGCATTTTGCATCATTACTATTTCTTGAAAAACAAATGCCTATCGTATACACGAGGCTCTAGTACATAAAATCTAGCTGATTGCGTAGTATGTTAACCTTATGGAACCAATCAAATAATTTGTTGCACTGACTGATATCGTGGAACGGCAATTTAGCTAGCTGTAGTTTATTCATTTTTCATTTTTTTTCCTAGAATATAAACAGTAATCAGAACAAAGCATGGATAAATAGCATAGATTTATATAAAATTGCTGAATGAAAATACATTTCCATTTCCATGCAAACTACCAAAGGAATCGAAGATAAATGTAGTGTGAACTACAATTCAAGTATCGATCCAAGTATACTGTAGCGTTATTGTATCACTTTTGATTTTTGTAGTTGATTCAGTAGAATTCGCCTTAATCTAGTATCTGATGTAAAGACACAAATTAAAATAATTAGGTAATCGCACTATTAAAATTATCCAAAAAATCGCATTTTCACTAATGCTTATAACTTCTTAATCATATGGTTATATTGCAAAACGCACACAACTAAACTTTAATTTACAATAGAAAAATCGAGTATAATATACATATATGCAACATAACTTTGAGATTAAGTAGCCCTGTACTACAAGTGGTTATATCATTATTTTAAAGTATAATAAAAATTCTTCATATTTTATATGGCTATTATGTAAATCAATATATAAAGCTGTTAATTCCATATTCATAATATAAAATGATGATATGATCAACTTGACAACCCAGAAAATACAGCCTGCTAATGCAATACAAGTTGTTGTTTGTATACTGTCATAGCTGAATAGCAAAAAGGGCTTCAAGACCAATTAATCCTTGCATATACGCCCTTTTGCGGATTATGGCAGGATACATTCAGCAATTTCCAAGAAAAAATCAGACAAGTACAATAAATGTTCTAATAATTTAAATGTTCCTAAACATAGATTACTAGAGAGGGCGAGGTGTTGCCGTTCTACCAGCAAGAGTTGAAGGTCGGTGCTGATGGAGAGGAAGACAGACTGATGTTCATATGGCCGATGACAATCGTGCACAAGATCAACGAGAAGTCACCGCTGTACAATCTCTCCGCGTCTGATATGCTGAGGGAGAGATTTGAGATCGTTGTGATGTTAGGTGAGTGTCATTAACATTCACTTACTTACGCTTTTTTTACGGATTTTATTGGAAAAATAATGGTGCCAGCTTCCCAGCTTTACGTAAATTGTATTTAAAATATTTTCTGTCGCGGCGGCTTTGACATCCAAAAGACAACATGGAGTAATAGGAGTCAATATATGAGTTTTCTATCCTACTTCCTATTATTAAGCCAAAGTTTGTAATTATGGATGGATGGATGTTCACGTAAAAGAAACCTAACAGTAATATAGCTTATACATCAGTATAACATATAGACTGTTTTTTATTCGGGGTGCTTAGCAAGCAGGTGAAATCTAGTCGTATAAATAAAATAAAAAGTTTATTTAGAGTTTGTAAACAAATTCATACATAGATTAGTTACGTAAATGGGAAAATAACACAATCAATTTATAAAGTAGACAGATAAAATGGCAAAGAAGACTTGATATATAATAAGACTTCTAATTAAAGGGCATATACGTAGTATGCTAGCTTCTGATGCTGCTTGTCAAGTGCATGATATAGTGCACTCGAGCGATGCAAGCCAACATCCAACTGCGAGAATATCGCAACTGTCTAACAGCCATCAACGCCACATAATTTCTGAAGATAACTTTTTGAACAATGTAGTCATGAACTTCTTTGAAACAAACTTTAAGACAGAAAGAAATGAATACGACAGTTACAGCAAATATTTGTAACAAGAACTTTAAAATAGACATTCCACAGTACGAATATTTGTCTGGCCGGCAGTCAGAATAAATCACATAAAACACTAAATTGTCTATGATTGTTTCAAAGAAAGCATTCAGACCTATACGTAATGACCACACACTCTTGGCACTTCCTTGACAGTGTTTTGGTAGATTGCCCTGAACTTTACACATGATAATCTTATATGATTCCATGTATTATAATAATTGAAGGATATTTTAAGACCAAGTTTTATACGAAATATCAACCATATTGACATGGCCAAGAGAAGGAAAGACTAAATCCAATAAGGAAGTCTTTATACAAATGGAAAGTCTTCTTTATATTTAAGAACGCTCTAAATTTAAATTAAATGGAATCACTGTAGGTATGCAAATTTATATCAAAATTTCCCATCAATGACACAGTTCGTAGGAAATTAAAGAACTGTGACTCATGGGTCTATCAAGAAATAGCTCCCATTAAAAATTCCTCTCTCATTTGAATTAGCGTATGGAGCAATAAATTATTTAAAAAACCCAACCTCTTACAATTATTAGGCATTTATATAAAGCTGCATTTGATTAGAAATAAAATTTAGTTTTTTTTTTCCATAAATAAAACTCGTGGCCACGTGTTGTCAACCATAAATATATTAACATTAATATCTTTGCCAAAAATCCTATCACCAATGTACTCGTAAATCAGATCACATGAGATTACGCAATTAAAAATCCCTTTGAACCAAATGTATAGCGAGACTGTAATTGTGAGAAATCCCAGATCGTCCCAATCATCGTGTTTTTCATCGACTTCCAAGTCAAGTTCACTGTAAGGTCGTTTGAAAGGGGTAACACATAAAATCGATTTATCAAGAAAAAAACATGTTACCCCTCGAAATGACCTTCTCTCTTTAAATCGTATTAATTTCGCATAGAAAGCCATATCAATAACGGGCCAGAATTCTATCTAGGAACGCGGCAGTGCCCCAGCCAAGTCGAACGCACGGCGAAGCGATTCGCAGTTGTTTCTACCAATGTGTTTCTAAACAATCTTTTTTTTCCAGAGGGTGTAATAGAGTCGACAGGTATGACTACCCAGGCGCGCAGCAGTTTCTTGCCATCCGAGATCCTGTGGGGCCACCGGTTCGAGACCATGGTCACCTTTAGGAAGGACACTGGTGAATATGAGGTTAGTAACCTTTTTTCTTGTTATTATGGAAATATAATGAGAGTTAAATGTGTGGGACATGATCGGTCTCACCCATCTTTGAGTACCAAAGCTGCGGTACCTAATATCTAAATCTCATTACTTATACACTTATAATTAACTGATACGTAACACTAAATTGAATACGTAATTGTGGCATAATACACAATTAAAAATAATAAATATATATGTACGTACATCGACTGAAGGAATGAGTAACTATTTACTAGGAACAATTAGTTCTACAACTTAAACTTACTACTCATTCCGCAGAGCTAAGTTCCATATTTAACGGTATTTATAAAAATATACTTTACATTTACTTAGATAATCATAATAAATCATTACACATACATACATACGTGTCAGAAATAGCTGTCATTTGGTTAGATCGATTTGACCTCATCAATTTGCTAAGCCGTAGAATAAAAAATTTTTTTCAAAAAAATTAAACCGACTTCAAAAAAAACTTAAAGCACTAAAAAGTTAAAAATAATACTATTACCTACGTATAACCTAACCTAACCTACGATTATATATTATATACCTATAATAAAATTTAACAATTTTTTGGAGTCGGTGCCAAGCTAAGTAATGAAACGACTAGTAATTCCTGAGTATTTTTAGTATTTTTTCGTTTTAGTTTAACAAATGCTCGATAGATGGCGTTGTTCATTGAGGCCTCATTTCTGAATCGTGCTATGGTTTCGTTACCGGCCGTTGTACAAGTAAGGTTGCTATACATTTGCTTATTATGTTCACGTGACTCAAGTTCTTGAAATTAATCGTTGAACTTCTTGCTTGCTTTTCTTACGTTGTTGTAAACTGTAAACTGTGTTTGCTATAATTTTATTGAGATGTATTTTATATGTAAATAGAAATATATTTTAATTTATTAAGTTGTAAGATTTACGTTTTGTTTTTTTCTGCTCTTAGTCTGTAGGTATATAGTCATTTTAGTTTTGTATATTGCTTGGCACCGACTCCTAAAAATTGTTAAATTTTATTATAGGTATATAATATATAATCGTAGGTTAGGTTAGGTTATACGTAGGTAATAGTATTATTTTTAACTTTTTAGTGCTTTTAGTTTTTTTTGAAGTCGGTTTAATTTTTTTGAAAAAATTTTTTTATTTATTAATTTTTAGTGGCATATTTTTAATCTTATAAAATATGGGTAGGCCTAGTAAAGACGCTGCTCGTATGAGAAAGCGGCGTCAAACTGAAACAGAAATTGAGAAAAAAAAACGCTTAAAAGGTATTATTAGGGATTGTTTAAAAATATCAAATTCTCTATATGTTTTCCTATAAAATTTGAAGAGTTCCCTCGATTTCACCAAGATGCCATCAACAAATCCCGACTTGGTGACTATAGGACTATTCCAACAAAAAATGAATTTTTCAAATCGGTTGGCAAACGATGAAGTTAAAAAGTTTTTTATTTCACTTTTTAGGGTTCCGTACCTCAAAAGGAAAAAAACGGAACCCTTATAGGATCACTTTGTTGTCCGTCCGTCCGTCCGTCCGTCCGTCCGTCTGTCAAGACCCTTTTTCTCAGGAACGCGTGGAGGTATGAAGCTGAAATTTATATCAATTACTCAGGTCTACTGTCCCTTGAAGCTGTGAAAAAATCAAACTTCTAAGCCAACGCAATCAAAAGATACAGCCGTTTATGCCGCAAATTTTCGACACTTGCAAGGGAATCAAAACCTACAGGGTGCTTCCCGTGAACTCAGAATCTTGAAATTTGGTACGAAGCTACGTCTTATAGCATAGATAAAGGAAAAATTACGAAAACCATAAATTTTTAGTTACATCATATAATATATATTTTTTTAATAATTTTAAACTTACTACCCATTTCCTCATAAACGCGTAGAGGTATTAAATTGAAATTCATACCAAATACTCAGGTCTATAATACCTTTAAGCTGTAACAAAATCAAACTTCTATGTCAACGCAATCAAAAGAAACAGCAATTTAAGCTGCATATTTTGAAACTCGCAAGTACTCGCAAGGGAATCAAAACCTAAAGGGTACTTCCAGTCGACCTAGAATCTTGAAATTTGGCATGAAGCAACGTTTTATAGCACACATAAAGGAAAAATTCCGAAAACCTTAAATTTTTAGTTACATTACAAAATATATATTTATTTTTAGGGTTCCGTACCTCAAAAGGAAAAAACGGAACCCTCGGTGCGCGAGTCCGACTCGCACTTGGCCGGTTTTTTTTAGTTGTGATCTTGCGATACACTTATAACCCGACCCAATTAACCCGTACACTGCTACGATACATTGTTTTATTATGAAGTTCCCGTGACTCCCTTCCACCTTCCGATTCCATCATCAGATCTGTTCGATAGTACGTTATAGCCAAAGTGCATCTTATGACAATTTTAACAAGCCCAAACAAGGCTAAGATACTTTGATTAATTACGGAGTTCCGGTGCCTAGCTTCCAGCTCCATTATCATCATCAGGTTACTTCGATGATATTATTTTCAACATAACTGTTAAGAACTATTTATTTTTTATTTGTATTGCTATAGTCGCCCTTCATTGTGATATCTATTTGAGTATGAAGTACCGTTGGCCATTTCTGGTCTTCTTCATCAGCTCCACTTCATCGAATGTTACGTATTGACTGTAAATGCTTAAGTTCTCAAGGAAAATACCAAAATCATCATATGGTTGCCTTTAATATTTGAGGAGTTCCCTTGATTTCGCCAAGATTCCATCATCAGATCCCAACCTGGTGACTATGGGACCATTTGGGATGTATACCCTTTCCAACAAAAAAATAATTTTTCAAATCGGTTGGCAAGCGACGAAGTTATGCGCGAACAAACATAAAAAAAAAATATAGAAACATCCGAATTGAGAACCTCCTCCTTTTTTAGAAGTCGGTTAAAAATTATTACTGACGTGTAAAATAAACGACCTTTTGTGGATAACTAAAATCCGGAAAGAATAACATCTAAGTAAGATGCATGCACTGGCCTCGACACAAATGGCATGCAAATTGAAAAATTAAACAATTAACTGGTTTTCTTACTACCGAGGTTAAATAAGTAACAATAACTTTGATGTTCTTGTTAGGTTAACTATACCTACCAGTTATATATATATTTTTAATTTTGATGGAATATACCTGAATCTTAAAGTAAATTGACCTACTTCAGCATTTATTTTCTTCCTACTTGCATTTCACCTTACTAGAAACGAGTATATTTATTTACTGAATTTTTCAAATTTACTTAAATAAATACATAAGTCCACGTACCTACACATCAAATAATTGTAGTTACTATACTGTTTTTAATTACTTACACATTTTTTCCTTATTTTATTATGTATTTTGTTTACTCGTATTTATTTATTCTTTTATTTTTTTCCCGATAATTGGAAATAACCAGTAGAAAAATACCAGCCAAGTTCAAAAAGAGTAGTTAATAATGAGAAAAATAAGTTGAATATTTTTACCGACTTTGTTGTTAAAGAATATATGTATTCGTTTCAGGTTGATTACACCAGATTCAACAATACATATGAAGTGGACACTCCGCTGTGTTCTTCGAAGCAACTGGACGAGTTGAGAGCTACAGTTTCTAACTCGCAAAAATTAGGTATGGAACATAACCATTAATACACACCTATTATGTGCAATGTTCATTGCCAATAAAGCAAATCAAAACGATAGAAACTGGTTCTGAGATAAGAGATCAGTCAGGGGTTAAAATAATTGAGGTTTTGTTTACTATAACCTTTTTTCCTTAATAATATGGATTACGTAATAGTTACGCTAAAAGCTGTTTTATTTTTCACAGATCGTATGCTTGGCACCATCCCGAAAACATTCTCCGCTGATACCTTAGACCTCAGCTCCGTCGACTCCATGTCTTTAGATGAACATATTGAGATTAAAATTCCTGAAGCGAGGGCCCGAGAAAATAGATTAATGGCCCAAAACAATTTTATTCATCACATTAACGAAAAGTCCAGAAATGCAAGCCATACACACTTGGCTGTTGAAAATGGCCAAGAGCAGTATAGAAATCATATTCCGTCGGAGATCAAACCACCTGAAGTGAAGGAACACATGCATAGGAGCCATAGTCACGCTAGTATGAAGAAGGTTCATGGACTGACCCCGAATGGCGTCGGCCACGCGGGCAACGGTCATCATGAACATAAACATGATGAGCATAAGAAAATTATTAAGTAAGTTTTCGCTTTTTTGTCATTCAAATTAAAACGAGCCATATCAGAGCTCATAACATGTTGGTAGACCATAACCCTCACTATTTAGCTATGCAGTGACTATTAGACTATTTACCTAATCCCAAATTATACTCACTTTTATTTTCTTTGCACTTCTAGATCGCCAAGTGAGAACAACATAACAAAGCCGCCAGTGATCCCGATCCTGGTGACGTCACCGGCGCCGGAGCCGGCCTGACCCCCGCTGCGCGCGCACAACCCGCCAGTCATCGTCGCGCGACTCAGGAAGCCGCACGTCACCTTCTCGCCCCACACAGAAAGCATCGAGAACTTACACCTTCAATTTGGTGAATTGTAGGACAGTTACTGTAGAAATTATAGTCTGACATATTATGCAGTATTTCCAAATCTCTATTGAACTGTAAAAAAAATTTAAAGTACCTAAATCCAGATAGTGGTTGATGGGAGGACATTTAAGGCTATAACATCTGAAATAAGTACTTCTCAATGCAATTTTATAAGTATTTTGTATATTAACAATTTGTGATTAACATTTGTTCTTCAAACCAGTGTTCAAAATTGCGTACTTAAGGGTTAAAAATATGCTGGACATTCAATAAAAGTCGTGCAAATAATATTAATTAAGGTTTTAATCGTTTTGTAACTTTGAGGTGCTTATTGTTATAAGAATTTTTAAACATGTATTTAGTATTACCGTTTGTGCCAAGTCCTTTTAAATTATAGGAACAGATACGTTTTGTAACAGACAACTATTTTCTACTCAACCGTCTACTTCATCAAAACATCGATGTACCAGATAGGGTTGTATTTAGACCAAGTATTTATTTAGATAATTTAGTGAACGTAGAGTGGAGACCAAACTTATCGAAGTTAAATGACAGCTTTAAAATCTTAGTCATGTCTCCACAGTTTGTGTAAGATTACGAAAAAGTAGGAGTTTCACTTTTCTATCGACAGTCAGACTAGAGATAGAATAAGTTATATTTTTAAGAAATATTTATATTTCCAATGACGAATTTAATTCAAAATGCAGCGGCCCCTGTTTAAACTAAAATGATTTTTAATTATAATTATCACCGTATAACAAAATTCCAAAGAGAATGTTAAATAAACTTAAGCTTGTGCTTTCGGATAAAGTCCAAAAACTATGATAATAGTGCAAAATAATATAGATACTATTTTTATGTATCTTGCTACCTACGTAACGAGTTGTGAATGTACAAGTACTATCTAACGCTTTAATACATTAAAAATATCGTACAAAGTACTATTATATGTACAACAAATATGTGATATATTTGGATACTTAATAATTTTAAATTATTCGGACAAAAGTACTTAGAACTTGGCTGTGCACTGCCATGCACGGCCCTCTTTGTTATCAACAATTTTTCATTGTGTAACTAGACTAGCTAATTTAAATCTAAGTGTTAGTTATAGCTAATGCTTACAATATGTACTGATTATAATATTTAAATATCATAAAACAATAATAACAACTATTATTAAAGTGATATAAACAAATCATAGTATTATTGTATACGTTGAGATGTTATGGAATTCAGGGGCCTTGTGCGGCGCGGGCGCTGCCGTTTTTTAAATTAGCCGAATGCTTTGTCTTATCCTGATAGAATATCGGATCAAACAAATATAGTTGCTAGTTTAATATATTACACGAGTTTTATTTCCCCCTCTGAACATGTTATTGGCACTAGTTTTAATTTCATTATTATTACCCGCATTCGCATTTACATAGTTCTGTAGATTGCGATCATGCAAGCTAGGCGTGACAGTATTGGCAAAACCTAAAATAATAGTACAGCTACTTGATAAAAGATGGCGCTGTACTCAAATAATTTTGCCACATGTTTGTAGCCTTTTATGTATAACAACACTTACAATGTAAAGCATAAAAATTGGAGGAAATATTTCTAGATTTTTCCTATAGTAATTTATATTATTAATAAAAGCTCTATAATTAGCACATTTATTTACCTATGATACTGATGCCATTATCGGCACTATAATACTGAAATACATTCACATTACAGCATAATAAAAAATCGAACATTCTCGTCTCATTGTAGATAAGCAATGATTGATCGATCATGGAATACTAGGTCGATTTTGGCGTAGATACGAATATTCACACACATATATTTTTAGAACAATTCAAACTTTATCATTCTTTTTCTTGCCGCGTTTCTTTTTTGTTTCTTCTTCACTTGACGAAGAAGATTCTTCAGTGGGACTACTGAAGTAGTTCGGAGGATACTTGATTGATGATGGTCGCCTTGTCAAGCTGGTTCGTCGCAAAGCGTCCATCACAAGTCGGTCTGCCATGTTCACTAGAGGGGAACTAGCGGCGAATGGCGGCAGGATTGCGGAGTTGATAGATTCTCGTAGAGTCACTTCACCCGGTAAGGGTGAACTCGTTGCCATGTAGCCTGAAACGGATAGGAAGACTTCATTAAAGATTAAATGGAAGTTATTAATGATTCAATTGATGAAGAAAAATGTGTAAGAAGAATTAAAGAAGGAGGAAGATTATGAAAAATGTGGATATGTAAAATGATGGAATTACGTTGGTCGGTATAATAAATTGGGACATGAAGCTATATTCTTGCTGCTACAGGCAATAGAGAATGTAGGTATAAGGTAGGAAAAATGATATGTCCAGATTTACTGTTGAACCGAAAATTCAAGGAAAACAGGTTCGAAAGTCAGTTGGAAGACGGTTTACCTGTTTCCATATTATTCTTTGCTAAAGTTGGTACCTATAATGACCACTATAATTATTTTTATTTCTCATATTCTAATTGTTCTACCAGGATAATTATTGATGAATGAGAATGCTTGTTAAGTATTGAAACAAACTAGGTACTGTCATTTGGAATATTCTTCTTATTGTTGCTCTTCTTAATGTTTTGCTACAAACTTAGTCAACATTCATGTTCTTTACATTTGAACCTTTAATTACCAATTAGAGTTCGTGAATCAAATGTTCTTACTTCATTTGTTTTCAATTTTTATTCGTTTCAATGAATTAACATCGCGTCCAAGGATTCTGTTCTTAATTTCAGCCAACGGGTACCTATATCTCTACCTACCTATTTTTAGGTAATTCAAAATACATTTGCAAGATTTTCTTTATTATCTTCTAAGTATTATTATTAGGTATATAAAATATTTCGGATAAACAATGATTTTATTTTCTTGTAATGTAATCAGTGTTGGTAAGAATACGTACCTACTCTATGAAAATAGATAAGCCAACGAATAGATTCACCATGATTATTTAAATTTATTTATCATATTATTGATAGAAATGACTAGTAATTAGATTACACTCTATCCACAACCATCTAAAATAGCGAAAATTCTTAGGCTCAGTTAAACCACTTCGTTTTATCTAGCATTTGCAATACTCACCTGTGTTATTAAGCATTTTTACAATCTGAAGCATTTCTAATACCTGTTCCAAGGTCGGAATTCACCAGGATGAGGTATGACGTCACAGCGCTCTGACATCACAACACAATTTCAACAAACACGATAAGCTGAAGATAATCTTCAAACGACACAGGACTGACATAGGCGGACCTTGAGGGCTTAATGTTCTATCGTTATATGCGCGATCAATTTAAGTTGAAAGAAAACTGGTATATTAGAGAAGAGGGAATTTCTTTTCTACTATTTAATAACAACAGAATGTAGATATGTTATTAGTATTTCGTAGTTATATCGTAGTAGCTCTTAGGTTAAACAACCACAGTTTGGTGAGTAATTTATGAGGCTAAGACATTTAAGATATAGAAAGAGCCTACTTATTATTAGATATTTTTATTTACTTAATAAATATTTTCTATAAAGATCTATCTTCGTCAAAATCTTAACAAGTCATGTGCCTAACCCACTTGCGTTTGAACAATACAGTAGGTACGCATATAACGATAGAATTTCTAAGGTATCATAAATCAAACACAAATCAACGTCACAACATAAATAATTATTCATTCAATATTTACATAAAACAACACAAAACGTGACAAAACATGCGTTTTAATTGTAACAACTACATACATAATATTGAACAAAGATGCAATTAGAATAGAACACTTTCTATGCGTAGTTTTCTTATACGATACGACTTAATTTTCATAGGATTGACAAGGTACAAGCTACTACAATCTGTCAAATTTCCTTAATAGATTTTCAACTTTATCGCTGAAGCATATAGTTCAAAGTTTATTGGGAAAATTTGACAGTTTTGAGTACCTGACAGAAGCAAAATTTTAGCAGGAAGTCTACGCGCAAAAGTTGAATGGTAACAGGGCCCTAACTATCACATTTTAGGCATAATATTGAAGCAGGAATTACAATTAAATCTAATTAATAAAACTTACAGCTAATAAAATATAATTAAAATTGCACTTTTTTTCTACTGGAATGTTTCAATAATTGACAGTTACAACCTGTGACAATTCTGTTAATACATAATTTTGTTGATTTAATCTTAAAGCTGACTAGTGGCACTGGGTTATTTGTAAAACATTATAAACAAATACTTATCCATACTACTTATTAACCAGATCTTTGTTTTCATGATTCTAGACCATACACTTATTGTATATAATAATCTCTTATATATAATACCCAACGTAACGTAAAACTCAGATCATAACATAACACTTAATGAGTTCTTATAAACAATACTTTATATCAGGCATATCCTCAACCTTACGACTCTTTAATATTAATTTGATCTTAAAGTTTAAAAAATAACAGTTATACTCTTGGATTAACTTCGTTACTCGATTTCGACGATGAAGGATGACGTTTAGCGGAACATTTTCGTACTTGGAATTCCGACTGTCCCTTTCTAACGTCAAGTCTTCGGGGTCTATTACGTATCACAACAGTATTTTTGATTATTCGATTATCTGTGACTTAATTATAGGGTGACGGTAAAGTCGCCGTCGTTGTGCTCTGCTTTGGGCTCGTGTGGCTCGCGATCAGGCATCTTCAGCATGAGGTGCGGGTCCCCGCTCTCTGTGCGACATCACAAACACAGGCACAGTTACACACACATATAGAAACAGTATTTCAATGTGCAAGAGACACACAGTGCAGACATTGTGCTTAGTAAGTTACTTAGATTCTAAGACTATTTTAGTCATGAGCAGAGAGGAAAATCTAGCTATCAAGAAATATGTAGGTGTCTAATTCTTATTGATACTATGGCACTTTTAGAAACTTACAGTCTTATTTTAGCTTCTGAAATTATATCTAATTTAAGCGTAAAATATTCCAGTAAATTTAACAGCGAAGAAATAATTTTGTCTGTAAAATATGTCCAGTAATTCAAGGTATATATCTATTAACACTGTTAAAAATTATGTAAATATTGTACACTTAACCTATTTAAAAGTAGTACGAAAATACACCAGACAAGGTAAGATTCGTTTTAAGGTCAGCCGTGAATGTTTTTGTTGATAAGAGGTGCAAACATGGACATCTACGTATCGTATTATCAATCTGTGTACATCATCAACTTACACTAAATTAGTTACAATGGAATTTATCTTAACATCTTTGGTTACTCATTTTGGTTTGATGAAGAAGCGTGACTAGAATTAAGAAGAAAAGAGATACAAATATTAGAGAGTTTCTTATACATGTATTTAATTAGTAAGTGAATTTTTATGATTATATAGATATTATCTTTGGCGAAAAACATTTTTTAAATGCTGGTTTTACCAAATCACAAGAATTAAAGACGATTACCCTGAATTATTACCTTATTTACTTATATGTACGTGTACATAGTGATGTCAAACAAGACCGCAACTAAAGAGTCGATGACACAAAAGATAAATAATAAGTCGTTCAACGACGCATCTACTTCATAGAAACGCTCAGTGCAATGAAACAATACAAACAACTGACTAATAACACCGTTAAAAAAGATTTAAATTCTATTAAAATTAATGTTGGCCGCCATCTTGCCAAAATTCAAATTGAGTGTTCCAAATGACAAGCGACCGTTATGCCGATCGTCTTAAGCGATCGACAAAACAAATGTATCCTGTATCAAAAAGGGGCAACAAATTGGCAAAATGGTACATCCTGCTGAGATTTGATAATATAGAAGCGACGGGTAACGACCGACGGTGACGGGTGTAGGAAAAATCAAATGAGTTCTGAAGACCACATCAATAATAATTTCATTTGCAGAAGAGACACTGCTATCTAAGGGCGATGGAATTGCTCGTCATTATTTTGGACATTTTACGTTTATTGTTTTTTCAAACCTGGACTATAAAGTTTGAAATCACCACCCCGCATTGAGCAAGCCTGGTGATTAACGCTCATCCTTCTCTGTGTGAGAAGAGACCTGTGCCCAGCAATGGGACGATAAAAAAGGCTGATGATGATGATGAAGATTTTGGACGAGCTACAGAGTTTAGAAGTCATCAAAAATGGGACAGTGATGTAGGCATAGACAATGCCATGCCGTGTGAAAATGTCTCATCTTACAGGTACCTACATCCCTATTATTACTTTATTGTGAAAAAGAGGAACTCAATTAGCTTCAATAAACAAATTCTATATAATATTTTGTGCTTGTACGTACGTGACTCAAAAAGCTTCCTATTGAAGGCTTATTGACAATTAGGTATTACGTCTGACGTCAAAATGCAAATGATTGGGTTATAGCATCTATTTAAAGTTTATTAGTGTTATGTTTAAACACAATTGTTCGAAACCACGTACGAAACAAGTAATTTAAGTAAATGATACTCGGAATAACTGTTCACACGTTCAGTGCTAACTGGGAACTTGTGATCTTATTTGCTGTTGCTAATTAAAATAACTACCTACGTCTGTTAGTTGAGCTAACGCAGGAATTATTATAAACTATGAATAATATATTTTCTTAATCATATTATATTACTTCTCTGATTGGTGTGTACTTTTATGGATTATAGCATCAGAAGCCTGCTTCTTTATTTTAAGTAGGTAAATGTGAACTGAAATATATTTTTGTGTCCCGTTAAATATCTTTAGGGTTTGTTTGACGCTGCATACGATGTTGGTCAGACAAATGGAAAACGCATTTTCACGTCTTAGCTACTGTTTTTCAAATTGTTTTTATCTAACAAGTTTATTCTTACTACAACATCTACGTAGAAGAATCATTACATATACGAGTAGATACTGATACTCATAATATATATCCTCGTCTTAAAGGAAATCTGTTAGAAACACTGTTTTTATTAACATACTAATAAAGTTCCTACAACTTTTCATCCTACGCTTCGAATGCCCATGCGCATATATTAGATAAAGCTGAAACAAAATATAGATCCGATATCTCACGACACGACATAAATGCATCGCTTATTTACACCTGAAGTAAACTTATATACAAGAGTATATAAGAAACACAGTCATATCGCGTACAGTATGTATTTACCTATGTGTTATGCTTCTGGTATTCTAATATATCACCATTGTGTGTGATATGTGACACGCTTCACAAGCGATCACAAGAACTAACCAGCCATAAATATTAACGTTTTTATAATACATATAATATACATATCATTTACGTTTCATAGAATGGGTATATAAGAAGAATATTTCTGAAGAAACGTATGTTGGGCTCCTATAAGCTTGCAGTGAATTTTATCAAATCCATTTGGTATCATTTCAATTACATTTTTGAAGAATTTAATTTTGATAAACTTGTTGATCTCAACATGCGCTGATTGATTTTCAATGTATTTTTTTTCTATATCTTGTTTATTCTATACCTTATTCTGATTAAGGAAGAATTCTTTAACAAGAAATTACAAAAATAATAAACATTAATAATATCAGTATCAGGGCTCAATAACTACGTACTTTATGTGTAACAAACAAATCCTTTTCAACTATTATTTAGACATTATATCGAGAACGACGGGAGCTGTCTGTTGACCCCAGATAAACAATAATATTGCTAATATCATATCTCATACAATACGTTCGTAACGGAAATATTGTAAGTGCAAGAAACTTACATCTGCAGTATTTATAACTTATATACGTGTTTACTATATACACTGTAATTATCGTTTAAATATAAATTACATTATGTAGGTCGACGGCACTTTTCCAAACAAAGAAAAGTACATACAATTAAAAGTGACATGAGATGAACAAGCTAAAATATATAAGTAGAAAAAGCTTTTTGAATGTTATTAGTTTTGAAAGAAAGATTCCCAGCATATTTATGTAAGACAATTCACACACGACATGAGGATACTGCGCACGCGTAAGCGAAATTCATAGTACATATAGCTACGGACAGTTGGATAGGGTGTGATAGGTTTTAGAGGATTTCTTAAATTTATGATAACTAAAGATCCGCGTCACCGCCAACTGCGGCGCAGTGCGGTGCTGTGTGTGAATTACCTTAAAATTCCTTCATGAACCTTATCATATAAAAACAAGTACTTCTAAACTACGAAATCATACCTACTAACTTATAGTTATTATGCATTATCTTTGGATTGCCCTGTTACAGTCAAGAAAGACAGGAAAGCTTTGTTAGTTAACATGAGGCACAAATAACCATCTACCACCACGACATCGAAGGCCAGATTTAACTCGAAAAAGGAACTCACCGATCGATCTACGATCACCCTGGCTGCCGTAGAACTCATCCAGCTCCTTCGCCGAGCACAGCGGAGTGTCCACCTGCATCGTCTCCTCGAACTTGGAATAGTCCACCTCGTACCCTTGACGCTCACGGTTGTACGTCACCAGCGGGACAAACCTATGTCCCCACATTATTTCACTAGTCGTGTAACTGGAGCGCGCCTGGGTTGTCTGACCAGTAGATTCTATTGTCCCCTCCAAAATAACCACAATCTCGAACCTCTCTTGTAATACATCTGCGGCGGATACTCCGTAGAACGGACTGTCAGCATTGATTTTGTGAACCATCGTTATCGGCCAAATAAAGAAAAGATTACTGTCACATCCATCCGCGTTTAACTCAAGCTCCGTCTGATAATGAGACAGTACTTCGCCTTCCTTTGTCGTTCTTGATCGTATCAGCTGAGCTCGCACACTGGCTCCTATAATGTGTGACTTCCTTAAATCGCCCACTCTAAACATTAAGCTCAACTCGCCGTCTCGCTGGCACACTACGGCATACTTGGAGAACAAAAGGGTTTGCGTTCTGTGCTTGGGACGCGTCATTTTAGCGAACACTATACCAACCATGAAAGCTTGAATCATCACACCCACAATACTTTGAAGACACATAATAAATATCGCCTCAGGACATTCTTCCGTGGTCGTACGTGAACCGTAACCGATCGTGTGTTGAGTTTCAATACTGAACAAGAAGCATGAGGTGAAGTCGAAAATGTTAAACACACACGGCTTCCAATTAGATCCTTCCTGCATGGGCGGGAGATGGTCCAGCTCTAAGTCTCCGTGTGTGAAAGCTATAAGCCACCAGATCAGTGCAAATCCCAGCCAGGATAAGATGAAGGAGAGTGTGAATACTAGCAGTGTCCATCGCCATTGAGCGTCCACGAGCGTCGTGAACATATCCTGGAGGAACCTCAGCCGCCGCTGCGAGATCTTGGACTTGAGAATGTTGCATTCTCCGTTTTTGAGAATAGCTCGTCTTCTGGTTCTTCTTGTCGCGCCATGTCTGTGAGATCGGCTCCTAAAACCAAATATACCACTTTAATTAAATGTTCATTGACGCTACACTTTAGTAAGCCTAGTACAATCTATCCGGTACGGTCCTGGAAGTGTGAATGCCTAGTTCACGCTTGCATCGCCTCGGTACGGCTACGACCTTCATCAATGTTAATACCGGTAATACGGTACCATAATATAGAGAATAGGCTTTCTAATTAACATAAATCGTTTCTAATAATCACGACACTAAACATAGAGTGGACAATTAGACGCAAATAAACGGACAAAAGCAACACAGTACGGGATGGTATCTGTCGGAGACGGCACGGGGTGATGGGCGTCGACGAACCTCTTGCTGCCTGATGTGGGGTAGTAGACGCCAGGCGAGAGGTTGCCATTGGCTGGCACGGGCTTCACTTTAAGCCATTCGTCAGGGAGCAGTTGCGACTCCTCGCGGCAGGTGGGGGACTCCGGGTCAGCGTGCATGGCTGGTGCGGCGTCGTGCGCTCGACTCACTGGCAGCGGACCGTCTGCGCCACCATCCCTCAGTGGGCAGCCTCCTGAAGCATCGCGCGCGATAATGTCTCGGTCACGACTGACTCTCTCGTGCCCGCCCGCACAACAACGCGCTAAACGTTGTATAATTGTATCGCGAGATTGTATATCGGAAATTATCAGCTTGCTACGGAAAACAAATTTTAGTTAGTGTCTGCGTTGACGTTATCAGACCTACAGGGTGATATTTTGATGGTTGAGTTCTTAAATGGAGGCTTGGCTTTAGAAAAATCTTAGACGCTTGAAGAACAACAAATTTTAAGCAAGTTATTTTATTTACGCGTTTTGCGTATGGATAATTCTTGCCACTAGCTCATCATTTTCACTGTATTTCCTTTTATACTGTGTGACAGTTTATGATATAAGATTACGAAGATTGTGACATAAAGTAATGAAATTCAAACAGAGCACAAGCCACTGCCTGTCGTTATTAGCGTCATTAGAGATGCGCAGGCGACGAGTTAATATTTACTGGTAATAATAATTATTTATGTCCATTTGTTCGTCATTCGTTTGCATGGCCACCACGACATTTATTTTAATATTTTAGTTAAATATTTTCGATTTTATTCTAGAACTAAAGAACAAAATAGTCCTTTGAGTAGGTAATTGTCTGAGCCCGCTGCCTACATTAGATATTTAAAGACTGTAATCAGATGCATTCACCTGAAAGCATCGTGACAATAAAACCTTTTTTTTTCTCATTATATTTTAACGTCTTGTAGGTCCTTAATTAGCTTCCAAAATGGGTAAGTGATGGATGATGCTTACAATGTTTCGTGTTTACTTTAGCTAAAGATACATTTCTTTTACATTGTAACTGGTGACCCACTTTTTATATCAACCAAAGGATTTAGATTGCATTTAATGAAGTGTGAGCGTGCACTTTCAAGTATTTTTGGGCCTTGTCAATTTGGTTACGTATGTAATGTTTAATATACTTTTGAGTAATTAAAAGAATGCCTAACGGCTCAGTCATCATCCTATAAGGTTAGATATGGATATATGGATGAGTGACAATCATATCCAAGAATGGATTGATAGCGAAAGACCAGGAAACCGTCTGTGGAAGTCTGGCAGACAAACTTAAAATGCTAGCACGCTGCCATAAGCAAAAAACGAAAAAACTAGGATTTTCAAAATAAGGTAACCTACACTTAACCTTTCAAAATGGTTTTATTACTCGTTTTCATTATAAACTATCTCCACGCAAGTTCTAAGGGAACGACCTAAAAAGTAGCCTATCTATTCTGAAATTCAGTTTTATTCGCGTCAGAGTAACAAAAATACATACCCAGATACATACATACATTATCCCTTATTCCTTACAAACTTACGCATTTATAATACGACTTGAATTGAACGTAGCAAAAAAACAATCGATACACATACGTACGTGTATTAAATTCATTATCTTACTTTCCCGTATTGTGATCAAAATTCAAATAACAACAGATTAAAGTAGGTACATACGTAGATAATGTTGACAAGAATCAACGTAATCTCATTGCAATAAACAATAAAGGTAATATGTTTTGTCACGTTGTTATTTTATTGTATTGACAACTGAAAATTATGACGAGTTTAATACGACTGTAAGTACTTATAAATAGATATTGTATTAAGACATTTTATTTTTGATAAGCGCGTTGAACGAGGAGCAACCGGCTCTGCAAAACTTTTGAGACGTTCCCTTATAACTTTCTGTCTTATTCCCGAAAATAGGAATTAAACCTTAAACCCTTGAGTTTGTTTCGGCGTTTCTTCTCAAGGTAGTCAGTTAGGAAATGCAGACCTCATCTCGTTTTTTATAAAAAATGTGTTGACGTGTAAAAGTGTTGAGTTCAACCTATTTGCAAAATAAATATTGTTTATCATTCATAAAATATACTCATTTAAAACACAAAATTAAATTCAAATATTCTCTGCATTCTTAGTCTAACCATTCTGAATGCGCTGCAACAGTTACAATCTGTTTCATGAAAACATTGAGTACCTACTATGTACATAATATTTCCAATTTTGTTTAGGTACTTCTTACGTTGGTAATTATTTAATCGAGGGAATCATCAAGTCCAAGTTTTATCAAATTATTTTATCAATATACAAAATCTTTGATAATATTTTGTTTAATGTGTACCGTTCGCACTTGACAATATGACAGGGTGAAATAGTACAATATAAGTCCCAATGAAATCAATGTCACGTTGCCCTATGGGTGCCAGAGGTTACGAACGCTACGGGCTACGCTGTAGACCAAGAGCAGAGCGTAGTCACAATATTTATCTTAATATTTTGGTCAAAAATGGTTAAGGCAGTGAGGCTACGATTGTCAATTATTTTTTAAAAGATCACAGACTTCAGACAGACAATTATTTCTTAATGCTCCTAATTTATCAGTGTATTTAAACACAATTTATTGAAATAAAAATATAAATGTGCGTGTTGTCATTACTATTATTTTAAAAATTCCTTTAACTTTGAAATATAACAGCCTTCACATACATATTATTCCATGATATCATAGATTATTGCTTTTGAAACGTCCTGTATTCGAAAATAAGATGGCGGCCGTCCCAGCCTTTTCGTTAAAATAGCTAATTTGACAGCGCGCAAATTGTTAGATGCTAATGCGCATCTTTTCCAAACACTAATTAGTTGATCATTTTCCGATTCAAGGCTACTAGAATTTTTAAATAAGGATAAAAAGCTTGTTATAATATATGGAGATGGCTTTTCACATGACTGACAACAAAACAAAAGCTCGTTCGTAGTTTATGTTTATCTATAGAGCTCCGTAAAAATGAAAATAAATGATGTTGGATTCTATGCTACTTCAGTATTCTAATGATAATTGCATTAGGTCACAGTCTCTATTCGTCCATTAAACAGATAACCTTTAAGCGACGTTTTAACCAAGTAATTACTATAAATCTCAAAGGAGCAATTAAAAGGTCAAAGATTCGATTCGATAAAATGCCTTCTCCATATTTTGCAACAGACCAGCCCTTTTAAGCAAGCCAGGCCTCCTTTATGTAACAATATTTATTTACACAAATTAATCAAAATTATCATATTCCAAATTTAAATCTGTGTGCCGCCATCATTGATGACTGCTGTTTACGTCGCGATTTTAAGTAGAATTAATTCACACCACGCCCATGTAAACACGTTTCAACACGACACATTATCGAGTTGTAAATAAACGACAAATTAATCGTGATATTAAAATAAACACCTTTGTAGGTGACATTTGGTTATTATTCCGTAAGCTTAGATGTGGCTGTTGCTGGCTGTTTATGGCGCCACTGATCTATAAATTAAGTTATCACTAGTAATTGGGATTTTACGTATTTAGAGCGCGTGACGAGGAAGATGGTACCGAAATAAGTTACAAAATATATTTAGTACCCTGATGTGTGTCATGCATATCAGATCAAGTTATCTCAATCGTCAGACGAGAATATCAGTATAGACCTTTATAAAAGAAAACCATGTTAATTAGAATATTTATAACTCAAGAATGTCTGTACCGATTTGGCTGAAAATTGACGAGCAAGATGTAACTTGGTGACTGTTAAGGGTATTTTACTTATTACCCCCACCCAAAGCGTGAAGAAATTTCCCCGGGACGCGGTGAAAACGCGGAAAAAAAGATACAGCATACCAAAAGTCATTATTGCAATCAAAGGTATGAGACAAAGAAGATAAAATATAACCTATGAAGAAGAAAACCCAGTCATCATCTCCCGAGCCTTTTCCCAACTATGTTGGGGTTCCAGTCTGATCGGTTTCGGCTGAGTACCAGTGTTTTACAAGGAGCGACTGCCTATCTGACCTCCTCAACCCTGTTACCTGGGCAACCCAATACCCCTTGGTTAGACTGGTGTCAGACTTACTGGCTTCTGACTACCCGTAACGACTGCCAAGGATGTTCAATGACAGCCGGGACCTACAGTTTAACGTGCCATCCAAAACGCAGTCATTGGTGTCCACGATATACTTAGAAAGTACATACAAACTTAGGAGAGTTGCATTGGTACTTGCCCGACCTGGAATGGAACCCACGCCCTCACACTTGAGAGGTTGGTTCTTTAACCACTAGGCCACCACGACTCAAAGACGACCACGAAGAAGAAAACCCAGTGATCACTTTAATAAAACAACAGATTTCCGTTAGAAAAACCTTGAATTTATCAATTGTTTGGTGTCACCGGATTACAACGAGACTGTCGCGTGCTACGATATTTCCAGCACCCCTGCAGTTATTCACTTCAACACGGTTGCAACAATCATGCACTTGAATAGCTTGACCGTATGCGCGTGCGCGTGTCACTAGCTAGGTGTTAGGGTTATCGTCACAAACGCTAACATGATGTTTAAATAAACAACAACAATTTTCCGCTATGCTTTTGTAATAAACAACAGGGTAGTTATAAGTCTACGAACTTATACTATAGATTGCTACTTTTCCCCGTAACAGGGAAACTTATATACAAAAAGAGAAAAAAAAATGCAATTTTTAGGGAGTCCAAATTAATTCAGTGAATATACACCTGAGAAAGGTGAATTGAATACCAAGTGTTTTTTTTTCTGCAAATGCATACGGAAGATTAATATTTAGCCGTAATTTATCCTGTAGTACGATTTACCTACCTAAGACAGGTAGGTAACCCTGTACGAACCAATTACAAATCGTACAAGTGATTGGTAAGCACGAGGCACTCACCTAGTACTTTAATAAACTGGTTATTTAACACTGGAGGAACAAAGAGTCGGGATACGATACTGTCTGGAAAAGCATCGTATAAAGAATTATGCTGAGTGTTCATCAGGGAATGTGTATATCTCTACTCTTCAGCTTACAACATCTATAATACTATACGATATACATATATACTATACATATACGTATGTATGTGCCATTAACCATGCTTTGCAATTTATTCCAATAAGCAAGCTTTTGAACTAACTATATGAAGAACCAGTCGGATGCAGCTGAATATCAATATTTTTAGTTTCCATATCCGAAGTGTAACGGCACCCGATTACTAAGACCTCACTATCCGTCTGTTCATTTGTCAACAGGCTGTAGCCATGTGGTGCATGTAACCATTATATACCTATGTATAGTTAGGCACATGATTGAAATTTTCACAGATGATGTATCGGAATACTTCATGCGCGATCTCAACCCGGACTTGGTCAGTTATAGGGAGCGACTGCTTTATTAACAAACTTGCTCGCATCTAACGCGTATAATATAATCTTCAGTTAGAAAATTCATACAGTTTCTAGGTTTTGACTTCTCTTATTATTTACTCATGACTATCAATCATTAATAAGAAGTGGAAGTGGTTGAGAGTTGGTAAAACCAAGGATTTAAAGCGTCATATTATTTATTATATTTAACATCAACATAATGACACCGGGTACACTCTTTACTATTGACTTAATATGAATTACTGTAAACCTGACCAAACAATACTAAATCCTATTAAATAACGAGACTTGTGTGTTATTATGACGTTTTTAATTTCAGTTATAATTTGGACGGATTTATTCTGTCAATATTATTCATGTCAGGCTCTTGTACGTCGCGGGTCTGTGGGCTGTGGGTTTGGGTAGCTCATCGTCCGTACGTCTAAGGACGACGGGCCCGTATCGGCGGCGTCGCGTATGTTCCACGCGCTCCTCGAAGAAATGTCAGCAACACAGGAGGGGCCCCATAGGGCAAGGGTCTGCGTGGTTACCGTGGCCTTTGCACACAAGGACCTCCAGAAGGAATATAGTGAGTACTAGTCAGTAAGAGTCTGACACTCCCTCCAGCTGCACCCTCAGCGGGAAAAAATAAAAAGCTCTTGTACGTTATTTGGTAGGTATAATCCGTTAAACTTTGAGTAATAACCAGTACGAGAAAGGCAAACAAATAGGAAGAATGAAACAATATACGATGTGGTTTATGAGTATTAAAATTCACTATTCAATAAGCTACTCGTAGTATATTGTATACTCTTTGCTACTAGATAAACTTCAATTAGGTATAATTTATGTCAATTTTGTATTAAGGTCATCATAATGTTTTGCAATTTTTTTTTATATATATTTGAAAATCGAATAGTCCAACAAAAAAGGTGTGTTTCTTCAATTTAATGTAGGTGCACGTACATACTCCATACATATTCGAGTATATTTTCAATTTCATCAATTTAGGTGCAAATGGTGAAAGTGAAGTCATATCTACAACTTTTCTTAGGCTTCCTACCCAAATCCACTGTTTTCCTGAATTAATCTTACCATTTATTCTGTCAATATTGTCGAAACGTCAGACCACAGAGACGTTACTAATTTAAACAAAGATCATCGACATAACATTGACTTAACTAGAATCTTAGTTTCAACGACTGTTTATATTTTTCATTTCTTGTTAAACAATTCTTTTTTTAACAGTTTTATTGTGTTGTAAGATTTAACGGTCGTAATTTTCAGTTGTCTTTTGATATTGGAGGGTGTGTATCTTCTCGGTATTTTTATTAACTAAACAAAAAGCCAATTTAATAATTCCTATGTGCGAGACCCCTCCTGCTCGTGCCCTCATGTTACTTACGAACTCATAAGTAAAATATAGCTTTAGAATAGAATAAAGGATAGTTTTGCTAAATATTTCCACAGCCAATTTTTAAACCCACATTTTCATATTAATTTTCTTATAGCATTGATGATGACAGTGCAAGTGAGAGCTTCATGCAACTGATAAGTACCTAAGTTAAAGAAGTCTTCTATATATTTCTAATTGTTTTTGTTTTAATTTAGCTGTTTACCTATGTTTTCTAACTAGGATAAAATCTATTAAGTAGTGTCGCGATGGAAAAGTTTTTAGACGTCATTAATCAAGATTATCTAGACACGTATCGGTGTTTGCAGATTTCACCAGATTTAAGAAGATTAACCTATCAACCATAGGCTTTGCGCTGTCTACGCGTTTATTTGAAATCCTTGGACGCGCTGAAGTGACCGAAATTGATACCAATTTTCTGAACCGTTCTTCCATGTTTAAAAAAATAATAAGGTTAATAATAGACGTCATATAATTCAACCACAGTTCATAAAAAAGACAGCTCGATAACACCATAGATAAACGATTAAAAAATAAATTAAAAAATAAGACCCACCTAGGAAAGACCTTTAAAAAAAACAAAGTAAAGATAAAACGGGTTTAATATTTGAATTATTAGGGTTTAATATTCGACCTTTAACTAGAACGTACTGGCTGAACTTATAGAAATGAAAATGGTATTTTTATTAGCTTATTTTTCTATACGAGCTATGCAAGGGCAACAAAGGAAGGATCTCAACAAAGTGCACGAATTTGTCGCCAAGTGAAATGTCTATACAGCTATAATGGATTTGCGCGATGATGGTCTAATGGCCAAGGGCCTCTTAACATCTTAAGAAGCGTCGTTAGGCGGATGAGTCAAGGGACTGATTCACAAGGTGGTACTCCTTGAAACTGCACGTATTGTGGGTAGGATTCTGGGTGAGTTCTCTGGAGCTCTAACCACTGGTGATCTGGACCTTGTTACCGATATCGTTGGTCAGCCACTTTTTAAAATGTATTTTACGATTAATAAATTCAAAATTTAATTTATGAAATAAATGAAAGAATATGCAGATAAATAGCCCATAACAAAGGTAGGTTAATCGCCACCGATAAGGCTAAAACCAATAAATGGCTAAATCCAATGATTAAAAAATAATTAATTTTGTTAAGAACATAATCCTATCTTTCTCTTCTGTATATGTACTTAAAAAAATATAAAGGAGCTAATGTTATACGATGAAGCAGTTTATTCTATTACTTGCAGGAGCATTCGTTTCCTTAGTCTTACTGATTTGTTAAAATTCTGTATCTACTAAAATCATAATAAGTACCCACTGATTATACTTGCTTCCGAAAACTATTATCAGTGAGTGTAGGAATCAATCGCAAGGTAATGACGACAGAATACAATATGTAATTTTTTTTAATACTTTTCAAGTTTCTGAGCTATAAGCTTCATTGTTGATTAAATCAAAATTTTACATATTGGAGGAGCTTAACGATCCACCTAAAACTACACTACATCTGTAGATACACATAAAACTACGCTTTTTGACGTGTTTCATGTTTGTTCATTTCCAGGAACGAAAAAGCAAAAATATGTTATGAATATTACTCAAAGGTACCTATTTCTGATTAGGTAACATTCGAAGAAATCCTGCCACGCCACAGATAAGTAAAGATTACTTGACTTGGCGATTCGTTCGCGGCAAAATGAATAACAAAGTCAAAATAATTTGTCAAAATTATACGAATGGGCATTATCTTTTAGTATTTATGCTACGCGAAGGATTATGAATTACCCTTACCGATAATCGTGCAGTTTGGGTCTTTTAATACGGATTATAGTCTGATTAGTCACTTCCATTTTATACGTAGGTAATTATGACAAATATTTGGTGTTCATAATTATTAGGTGTGTTCCTTATGCGTTTGCGCTTACTTTCAAGAAATTTCAAGAAACATCCAGATTTGAATGATTTCAACAAATCTGTTGAAAAATTTAACAGCTCTATTCGTAGCTACATAAAAGGGGTCTTTTAGAAATGTCTTCCTGATTACGACCGACCGGCAGTACCTACTATTAATGTCAACAGGCGTTTTAACAAGGAAGGTACCAAACTCTATGTACTTAGGTCATTGCAACTTCCTAATTCAAAAATAAATTCTTGTTCGAAAAAAAAAGGAGCGTATGAGTGACCAGTTTACGAATGAAGAACAAATGTGACAACAAACAATTCAACATGGTGGGTAAACATTGGCTAATTAACAGATACTAAAGGTATTAAATTCGAGTGATAAAAGAGGGAAAGATAATAGTGACAAATAGGTTAAGTACACATAGTATAATTTTACGATGTGTCAAATTAGATTTTAGTCCTTATTAATTGCGTTTAGTACGTATTTTTCATTTGTTTTGAGTCATACGGATAATCAAGCCGGATGTATTGCCCAAACCTTATCGATAAAATAGGTACTAGAACTTCGAAATACAACAGATTTTTTTCCTTTTCAGATGGCTGTTCAATTTGTTACCAAATACAATTCAAATTATAAGATAAAAAGTCATTTTTCATCAGAACATTAGAGTTATTAGAGTCATTTTAAATCAGCACTTTTTGAAGGTCACCCTTCACCATTTCCCATGTAGGTATTATCGCTGGGAAGAAGAAATGTTGGAACAAACTCCCCAAAAACAATGTTACACATTATACTCCGCTCTATTTTGCTCCATATACTTAAATTGATTTTTAAATCAAAGTTTAATATTTTAAACTTTTAATGATTCCAATACTGAGGTGAGCAAATATGAGCCCCTCTTTGTATATAGGCTCGACATATGTATATTTGCCGTGCATTAGACTCGCATACTTCCATCAGCAATTGTCTATGGAACCGTTGTCTTAAAACTATAGAAACATACCTTTTAGTGATTTATCAAAGAAAATATAACACTTATTAGCACTCAAATGTTCTAACACTGTTTGCGACGACGACGCATTTTACACTGTAAACTTATAAATTGCTCACGAACACCATGATTTTATACATCGAAATTACACGAATTATTAAGAAAACGTTTTAAAATATGACACAATACGGTCGCAAATACACGCGCGAATAACTTATTCTACAAAACTATTTTGATAAGTCCAAGTTATTATCTTTACGATTAGATATCGGAGACTCAAGGATTGATTCACGGCGTACAATTTGTTGTACAAACAGCTGAGCTGGCGGCATTCATGATAATAATTGCAATTAATGACAATATAGAGTGATTAATGACCGTTTATAGAGTAATGTATCTTTTGACCTAAAGAACTGAAAGTGTAAGGCTAAATGGTTACTTATCATTTTCATATTTATATAGTTATTATAATTACACGCAAATGTTAAAATTATTAGCAGCATTTCGAATGACATCTTATTACAGGGATCATCATTAGAAAAGTTACATAATATGTAAAGATCTTAGTCCAGTAGGTATGCATAATTATTTGACATTTTTCTACTACTACTTTCTACATTTTCCGACAGATTACGAAATACTAGAGTAGAGAAGTCTCATCCGGGAGTGGGTTTGGATATAGTGTGGGTGCGTTAATATTGAAGTTACACTATATGGCAACCCAATACGCTAATCGTTATAGACATGTGGACATAGGGAAACAGTGTTATCTCCACACTCCCATATGCGTACAAGTGACATTTTATAGTGAAAAATAACTCGCTCCACCTTTGAAGACTTCAAAACTGTAGGGTTGGCCTATGCGCCACATTATTTACTACGTCAAAGTGATGACTGTAAATACAATTTATTTTCTTAAATAGATTTTTTCCAATATTTTACCTGCATGTATCCTGTCTGTACACAGTGCTCTGTCCAATGGAGCTGCTATACGTAGGTATCCTATGAAGACTGCTCGACGGGTATATTTGTGGAGGCCTCAGGAACCCACTACTGCTCAGCCCCATGCCAAGCATAGGGGTGTCAACCACGGAACTGTCAAAAGCGCTCGTTTCATCCGTCTCCTCCTCAATAACTCCAGGCTTGTAGAATATTTTACCGGCAGACAGCCCTGGTTTTGTTTTCCCATCTTTTTGTTCATCGTTCCGAGATTGCATTTCATAAGACGAAGCCGCTTCCGTCATTGTTTTATTGTTAGTTATTGTCACAACAGTGTCCTCACATGTTTCCTAATGGCAGGCATTTTAGTTAACGTGTCCTTAGACTTCATCATGTGGTTCGTTTTAATGGATCCGAGCTGCTAATGTGTTGGTCGAGGTACCTGGAGAAGAAAACAATAATGTTTTGAAAAGGGTTCCAAAAATTTTAAAAATATGTTAGTGCAATAGTCCTTACTAATACGGACGGTATCATTACGGGGTGGGTCTATGCTTACGAGAAGCGCTCAACCTACTTGAGAGATATACATTTTATTATGGATAAAACAATATATCCAATGTACTGATTTAATCTTTAGTGTGCATATTGCTTATACAAATAAGATGGTTCTAATAAAATATTGTTATATACCAAAATAATCCTCATACGGTGTCTTAAACTCAAGAGTTCATAAGTGTCATGTCAAATTCAATTAGCTTGGCAACTGCGCTCTTAATTACCTGTAGAATACTACGAACTCTATGATGTAACTGTTCACGGCCTAATCTAGCACAGTGAGGCAGAATTGCATAATACTATAGACACAAATAAAATGCTAACAAAAATTACATCGTTGATAAAAACAAGGTTCATACCGCCATCTATTGTCGAGTAGCAAAACTTGAAAACGCTTAGCACAACATTGATATTAAACATTAATGTAGCGATTATTAATGATAGAATCAGAATCGTAAACAATGTCATTATTCTTATCTTAATATTTATGGCTTTATGTATTTTCCGTAATTATATGAAACGTCTTATAAAAAAAAAACAAATATCACTCGTCGCACAAAAAGTATCAAATTAATTAGCCTGTAACGAAAAAGAGATCCTGATTTTCAAGCCATTTACGTGAATAGTGGCATTAACATCGACACGTATCGTCCTTGCACTCATTAGGATGTGGTCGATCACTTTACACGGTAAGTGCCAACTGTCGGATGTCTTTATCCCTCCCACAGGAACGACACTTATTGCGGAAAACGTCGTAAAATAAAATTCCGCGTTTATCATGTTCCTTGCTAGAAGGAAGACTAGGAATTGATAATGATGTTTTTTTTATTGGTTCACGCGAACTTCTTTAATTTTAGTAGTCATAAAATCCTTGAAACTGAATCAAGGAACTCGTTATTAATTTGACAATGATTAGTATTAGTTATTTATGTTATATTTATTTATAGTATTTTTAAGATATATTGTATAGTATTGTATATGTTTCTTCAGGCCTTGATGTCTGAATTAAATGGATAAATAAAAAATAAAATAAAATGATGCGAAATTAGGCGAATGAAGTTACTATCTGAAATTCAAATGACGCCATACGATATGGCCAATCCTTTGAAGATTTCAGGATACCTAATTCCGTATTTAGCAATACCATAGATAGCCAATGCAGTAATGTATGCAGTATAAATACACAGCAAAATCTGTTTAGATATTTTAATAAATCATTTCCTTGTAGCATTCATCAGGTGTCTAGTTTTTCTACATGCAAATGTTGCTGCCCTTTACATAAGAGGTGACTCATGGGTTTTTGTATATCAATGTCCCTAAGATTAAGTTTAAAGTTCTCGAATAACGTCATCGTTCCATGACCTGACATCTTATAAACTGAGAAATAAATACGACATTCAAAAGCGTGCCTTATGCCGCCAACTGACGTTCTACAAAATGTATACCTGTCCATTAATGAAGGTCGGTCTCAATTGCCGGTGTGTGTTCGGTAATTAATAAAGTACCCTGGCCGAGCCTTGTTCCATGTGCATAGCGCTTACGCCCTTATCGAACAGAAATTTAGTTTGAACTGGTTACAGTTGCTATGGTTACTGCATGAAAGGACTACCTACTGAATTTTTACGGTAATTTCTTATGAATAACTACATACGTCATATCATTAAACGCTGCCATTTAGATAACCTATGCAATTTTGCAGAGTCAGAAATGACATCATAATGATTTTGTTGAGATAATCTCAAGCATGAAAGACTTAAGTAGTTTCACTTTTAAATATACATATTAATGTGCATTTTTTTTCGAAATCTTTAGTTAGAACATAAAATACATCAATCAACACACAAGGAACGTTAGGTTGTCTGTGGATTCTAGAATCGAAAGTGAAAATTGTGGCATTCTGTAGACCATAGTTAACAATCATAAATAATAATTTGCCGTCCTCTAATCTTACTGGCGTGTCTAGGTCTCTTGGCAAATATATGTCCAAGCTATAAAGTCTATGTGAAAATACATCCATGTTGAGGTTAATCACGTCGTAAAATGATTGTGAGGTCCTTTATAATTGTGAAGTCAGGTGACCGCTGCTGTGTATTATCTTATATTATTATTGTATATTATAGATTTGATTTAGATAAGGTCTACGTTACTTGACAACGTGTAAGTACATATTTGTTTCACAGTTTTGAATACCTGTTTGAACGTGTATTCCTAGAAAGAATAAAACCTGGCCAAGAGAGAGTTAGCTTCGCTCATGAAAGGTTCCGTATTATCTATAAAATGGTCAAAAATCATATCTGTTGTGTGGGAGCTCCATCGCCATGCTTTTTCACAAATACATATATCAAGATTGACTTAAATATGATTTGACAAATTTTCAACCTAAATAGATTTATAATAGATTTTCAACTTTATCGCTGAGGTATATGGTCCAAAGTTGATTAGGACGACTGTACATCATCTGTGGAAATTTGAACTACTAGGTATGGTTTAAGAGATACAGCTCGATGGTAAATGACGGTTTATGAAATATAGCTCAGTAATAGATGGACAGACGGACATAGTAACACGGACATAGGGTGCCGTTTTAGCATTCAAGCATGGAATAAAGAGTTATGAATGGGAACGCTTAAATGACTGAGCACCTTCGTTTATTATGCTTTTAAAGAGACGACGTACTTAATAACATTTACCTAGCACCTCTATATTTGTAGTTGTGAGCCCTAACATATACCTAACAAAAAATATCACACCTTACGAATGTTGGATTACTTATATTCGATTTCCGTTTGCTTAAGTTGAGGTCCCACAGACTTTGCACAATCAGTCATTGTGTGAACTAACAGTGCAAACACCACGAGGACCTAAGCATAACGTTCCAAGTATCACTTAACGATAATAGTCCATAATGGCAAAATAGGTTGAACTACTCTGGATCCTTCACACGCCACAAACGATAAATGGTCGAATTGCAGTACATTGTGCTCTAATAATGAGTGTTATCTGTACGTGCCGCCCATTATACGTGTTCAGTTGATCTTTTATTTAATAACAGGAAATTATGACAGCTATGACAAGAGAAAGCGTTATTGTCATGAGTTATGGGATGTGTATTTGTTTCGTAGGAATAGGGCCTTGGATAAATTGTTACGCCCTTCATCGTAACCAACGCATTTTTTTGGATCGATCCATCTCCCGAGCCTTTTCCCAACTATGTTGGGGTCGGCTTCCAGTCTAACCGGATTTAGCTGAGTACCAGTGTCTTATAATGCGCGACTGCCTATCTGACCTCCTCAACCCAGTTACCCGGGCGACCCTATACCCCTTTGGTTTCTGACTACCCGTAACGACTGCTAAGGATGTTCAATGACAGCCGGGACCTACAGTTTAACGTGCCATTCGAGACACAGTCATCGGTATCCAAGATATACTTAGAAAGTGCATACAAACTTATAAAAGTTGCATTGGTACTTACCTGACCTGGAATCGAACCCACGCACTCATACTTGAGAGGTTGGCTCTTTAACCACTAGGCCACCACGACTGTTTTAGATCGATATGCAGAAATACATCTAATCTGGTATTGAAAATAACTGACTATTTAGCAAAGTTTGCGTGACAATTAGTCAAACAGACTGTCTAGCCCCGCTTTTGACACTAAGATAGAGTAAACACTTACAGAAATAAATATAAACCCTACTACTTTGAGAAATGCTTATGCTATCCGCAAATGTCACATAAAATAAAGCCGCTTGAATCTCGTAACGTTGAGAAATCCAATAAATATCAACCGTCAATCAACCAACAAGCCTTTACGTCCACGTTCGTTCATTCATACATCACTTGTTAAGCTCTCGTCAACTTCAAAGCTGGCTGTTTAAGTCTGCGAGTAAATAATTAACCTAATAACGATTGATACTTCATGGACGAAGGCGTAAGACTCGTACTAGGTGCAGGTGCGCCCTCTCACTGTGGCGGTTATGTTTAAATTATATCGTTTGGATGTTATGTCATAAGTTTTAAATTTAGAATTTACAAAATAAAGCTTGGTATGTATTGGTATGTTGATTTTCATTTGTTTCATTTTTATCGTTACATTTAAAATGTTTTTTTTTTTTTTTTTTGTCAAAACATGATCAAATATAGTAATCATGCGATTTCTACACGTAGTATTAAGAAACTGGTCATATATATACTTTTAATGAAACCCTAACTAAAACAAATACGTAGCAAATAGGTAAGACTCAATAAGTATAGTAACTGCCAGTAGGTAACGACATGGCCGATTTGCAGCCAGGAAGTTCTATATTGGGACAGAAGTCTATTAAAGTAATTGTCATACAGATAGCATAGGTTAGCCAATCTCTGATTTGATTAGACAGTAGTAAAAAGGTTTTTATGAATGGTTGAGGGAGCCAATATGATTGAACCCGAACGAGCGCACGTAATATATATTGAAATTTTTTCTTTTAAATATTTAGGAATCTTGTCTTATCCGATAGGTCTAGAACGATGTTTTTGGAAGGTTTTATTTTTGCTAAATATACGACTGCACACGCCGTTTTTCACATATTAATGGAACCACAGATGAGAATGTGCTTTTATACCTCCACGCGGTCACGAAGTAAAGGGTCGTGACAGACGAGCAACGAAATGATCTTATATAGGTTTTCCTTTTGAAATACGGAACTCTAAAAAGTCATTCTTCGTTGCTATACATAAGAACAAAGTACTATGACACAACAATAAAGTATAGCAATTGTTAACATGTCCGAACGTCTAGTTCAGCGCACCGGCTCGGCTCAGCCCACGAATTAATAAAATCCACGTGATTCAACGTTAGACGCGCGGCGCGTGCCTGACATCTCACCTACATGGTCTACTTACTTGCGCTAATCATACGCCGTTTTAATGTCACTGTATTATTTACAAGTTCACTTTTATTTTCTGTGGGAGTTAAGATAAAACACGTAACAGTTTTTTTTAATAATTTAGAAAAATTACATTTTGCACTAGTCGGATCTGATCCGTTTTCTCTACTTACTACTTACTCTTTTGATGATGAGGGCAGAGGCGGACTGAAGAAATTCCTTCATTTACCAGGAAATATTTTATCTTCCTTTTGTGGTATTCCATATAACATAATTATTAGGATTTTTCTAACAACTATTTTTCTAAATTACGTCACTAAACATCGAGCCATATACACTTCATACATATTATGCTAAATTAATAAAATAGGAACTATCCTATCCTAACCACATTTTTAAGAGTGGTTCGTACTGTTCCCTATATGGTTTTACTACTTCCAACGTATATTATGACTCTGGTAGTAGGTATGACTGCGTACAAATGACTGCATTTGGCACTTATTTCAACTCGAATATAAAACAATTGAATTGGACACAGACTTTCTTTTGAGTGATTCTCTTTGACTTACGTGGTCTGAATGGTATACAATCGGCATAGATCAACTGGCATATTCTAGGCAATCGGCGCCAATAATATCCGCTGAATAGCTCATCTTTTTCCCACGACACAAACAAGTTCTCAGCATAGGAACTAGTAATATTATATATTATATTCTGAAGAAGAGTTTTTTTATCATATTATGAGTAGGTACCTATCCGTCCTTCATAGCAAACCCATTTAATGACACTAGTTGTGTGTTAATAAAACCTCTCTACGACCTTGTAAACAATAACATATGATATAAATATTGTCGTTTAGACAAATGAAAAACTTAACAGACATAGGTACGAAAACGTACACTGGTCCTAATGAAGGTTGCTTGCAATCCAAATATCTCAGCTGTTTATATAATTATGTAAATGTCGTTAAATCTTCTGCTAAATCACAAGTTCATTGATTATTTGAATATGCTAATCCATTCTATTTTATACGTGAGATAAGATTACCTCATAAGCTTTAATAAATAAACAGATTTGATTGATTAGGTTTCTTTTGTCTTTTTATTTAAAAACCGAAGGTGAACCGTGCAATATAAAACGCGTCACAAAATGCAGCAGCCCTTCTAACCCCTCAAATGTCTTAAGTAATAAAAAACAAATGAGATATGACATTTCCCAAATTAATTTGAAAATATTCACATTTTCAAATGAAAATTACCTAAATACTTAACTTAAGTTCTTTATATATACTTATTGTTCATTATTCATAGGACAAGTGGAGATTTTTTCTTTTTTTTTCTTATGTGTACATGGTGTTCTTTAGACAGTCGAGGGGTTAACAATGCCCAAAGACATGACAGTTTATTATTTAAATTTGATGAGAATCAGCGGTTGTCATAGCATTAATCACCTCAATACTTAATTGTTTTACCTACGTTGTTATAATATTCATTGAATTTCAAATGAGACTCGCATAGCATTCATGGCAAAACCAGATAGTTATTATGAGCTTTTAATAAAAAATATTATGCGAGTTTTACCTTGAAAATGCGCAACATTTGATAGAATATATCTTCTTAGTATACAAAACTTATGTGACGTTTGCGCCAAACCTGTTGTTATCTTGATTTTGTTTAGAATATAATTGTTTGATTTGTAGTTTATAAACAGCAGTTTTTCAATTAAATACTTTTACTATGGATTAAATAGAGAAGTAACAAATGCGTCACCAATGTTTATCTTATGTTTAATCAGTAACTAACCTCTATAAACCTGTCAAACCGTAAAAATGGGGGAACTTCATATGTCTGTGTTAAAAAGTATAAATATAGGATGATCAATGATTCCAGAACACACTAACTGCCCTATAGTATTCCTCTGAAGTCTAAAAGCTATGTCCCAAGTGTTCGTTTATATCAAAAAAACATTTACGTGTCCAAAACTTACCGCCCATATTAAAGTGGTACATTTTCAGAGCTTTTCATTACACTTGCAACTTTCACAAATACTATCACATATGCTGGCAACATCGATATTTTCGGGGCGGGGTTTCGCTAGGGTTGTCACTGATACGTTTTGCGTGTGCGCATCGAACGCCGGGAGAGCGTGAACTGGCCTGCCAGCAGCATGTATACCTCGTTGGTACCTATTCCAATTGTGAACCGCGATTATTTAACTGTCCACGCGTTCGGAAACAATTGACTGCGTTTGCTTTTAGTCTATGCAGATAAGATTTTGCATGACCAGTTTTGTTTCATCTAGCATCCTTTTATGGTAATAGCTGATAGTAGCCAATATAAGAGCAAAAATTTAATTTTCTTTAATTATACTTTCGTGAGGTTTCTTATTAAAAACTTTTTTGTGACCTTCTTCCCTCAAGGCTATGGTGTATCAGTGTTTTTTTTACCTACAGTTTTGCTTTTTTATTATAGAACTACCCATATAGCTTTGGACAGACCTAAATATTCGGTCAATAAAACATCATACAGGTGTCAAAGTTTACTCTCTCGAACTTTGAAGAGATAAATACTAGTAGCACGCTCTTAACCACCTACTTGAAAAAGACAAACGAAAGTTGTGCAAGGCGCGCCTAATCTTCCTATTGTTACCGTCATTTCTCGACAACGACACATGTCATCTATCGCCTGTCTTCTGACAATCATTTACATGAAAGCCAATGAAAGACGAGCTACCACTCCTCCTTTATCATGTTCCATCCATTGAACAGTCTTAGGATCTTCATGAAATGGTTTTGGTGCCTTAGAAGTTAGTGTTGTAATCAAAGATTAATGTACTACAGTTTGTAAGTAACTTATGAATAGCCGAAATTTAGGTCTTTCGTTATGAAAGTCACCCGCATTCTTTTCAGTCCATCTAGAACAAATAATCCGCATAAAGTTACGAGGACTCTTAGTTTTTGTTATATAATGAATTGAAGTTAAGGTAGTGACTGCTTGCGTCACAAATTCTGTTTTTTTTTTTTATTTATTAGGACGTAAAGATTGACCCACCTTTACGGAGATATTAACGAAACATCACCTAAATGACAGTATCGAAGAACATTAGCAACGGATTGTTGATACGGAGAATAGCAGGCATGCTGTTCACATTACAATTTTGGTAAAAAGCCTATGAATATTGCTTTTTTCAATTGTTAACTAGCCAGAAACTAAAATCAGACCTTTCATACAACATAATGCAGCCGCAAGCAAGTAAAAAATTTAGGTTGCAGTACTTTAATCTAGAGCTTCCTTTCTCGTAGCTATTCTTTGACATGCCAGTCCTGTTGGAAGCAAAAATACAGATTAGCGAACAAAGCGTAGGCTATTGGCGACCAAGGCAAGGCAACTAGGCTGCATTATGCCTTTGTTGAACTATTAAGACGCAGCTAACGTCATGACTGCAATAGATAATGCCTAGGACATGAGCTGAGCTGGTTAATTTTTCGTCAAGTAATGGAAACTGCAAATAATAACAAATGCGAGTAAATAAATATTTTTTAAGGAGAACTTTTAATTTTTACGCTATGAGGCAGAAATGGTGTAGAAGCAATTCCTATGGTAACAAGTCTGCTTTACCAAAATCCATCAACGTTTATTGAATAAATGATTGAATAAAACTTTATAAGTCAGATGACTTATAAAGTTTCGGAAAAGGCTCGGGAGATCCCGAGCCTTTTCCCAACTATGTTGTGGGTCGCCTTCCAGTCTAACCGGATTCAGCTAAGTACCAGTGTTTTATAAGGAGCGACTGCCTATCTGACCTCCTCAACCCAGTTAGCCGGGCAACCCAATACCCCTTGGTTAGACTGGTGTCAGACTTACTGGCTTCTGACTGACCGTAACCACTGCCAAGGATGTTCAATGATAGCTTTATAGCAAAGCTTTATAAGTATGCAACAATAAAGATATTATATTTGCACCTATTTGCACTCAAATTTAAAATTGATGGGTAACGACTTTTACCTAAGTATATAAAAAATCTGTGTTAGCCTCATTAAAAAATATATAATGAAGTATTCAATTAACACTACTACATTCTTTAAGCATATTTTATTATAAATCCATTTGCACCGGTCCCTATAGGATTTCTTCCAAAAATATTGCAGCGTCAATCCACTAAAATCGCCGAGCACGTTAGACGCATCTCCTTCGTTTCTACGCTCACAGGTGCGAACTAAACAATCAGCATATCATTGATGACTGTTCGTAATACGTGTAACATCCTCGGCAGCTCGGAGTCAGTCAACATGACAAATGGATGACAGCTCAGCGTTCAAGAGCACGACGATTATCGAATTACGTTCCCCGCGTGTCGCGTTGCTCTTTCGTCTGTCATGGCCACTGCTCTTTCCGCCTCGAGGGAGTTGCCAGATCTAGCTTCAGGCGTACTGTATATATTCTTATTGCTGAGTCAATTACACGTACACCTATGCTCTATCCCAGGACTATCTGACGGGCCTGTGGATTGTTCAGTAGTTTTACCCATGGCCCTAGCACGCTGCGGCCTCCAGAAGGAACATAGTATGTTTTAGTCAGTAAGTGTCTGACACTCCCTCTAGCTGCATCTTCAGCGGTCATTTGATGATTACCCACGAAAACGGGACTATCCCTCCCTTCGAGCAAACTCAACTTTGTGATTGTGAGTAGCGCTATCACCACAGCTAATATAATCATGTGACAATGATACGAACGAAGTATAAAATGGTAATATCTTTACCTGAATTATAAATGGAGATTTTTATTTAATTCACGGCGGTTTTCAACGCTTATTAAGTTTCTACCTTCGATTTACATACATAATATGTAACAGGATATATTTTTTTTAACATTACAGCCGCCTTCATTTGAAGACATTTACACTTACCTTTGAATGCTTCTGCTGAGTGTTATCAAAATCTCAGATCAAAATACTCTTTTGAAATTTAAAAGTACAATAAAAGGAGGTAGTTTCCACGCTGGCAACACTTCGCCCGAGCCATACATTGCATCCTGCCGGCCGTGACAAAACGATCAGGATGGTGGTATGGAAGTGCCAGGAATTAGAAAAATCTAGAGTTAGGTCACGCACGACAATGAATATTTTTGGGCAACCATCTGAACTTTCCCGCGTAGTCTAATGACTATTCGATTACTTGATGATCTTTCTGCAAATGTAAATAAAATTAAATGAATATTCATAATCATTGAAAATTATAAGTTGTTATTTGTTATAATGATATTAAATTATTTCATTAAAATATTCGACGACTCTACCTACTTTCATTTACATTATTTTCAAAATGCAATGGTATCGAGAAGGTATCGAGCATGCAAAGATGTCTGATGATGATCAGACCTAGCCAGAAGTCAGTATTGGAAGATTTAAGTTACATCATCATATAAGTTACATAAACAAGTATTTTTGAAGAAGACACTGTTTACAAAATGTAACTAATCTCATAAAACAAAGTCGCACCCTATGTGTGCGTCTGTCCCATGTATTGGCAAAAATAGGCAACGGCTTTCCTGAGCCATAATGCAAATAATCAATCAAATCTCTCAAACTTTCATAAGTAGCTACCCATGGTGGCTACCGACGTAATTATCGGAAGAGGGACTCATAAAAGTTTTAGTATATAATTTGTAACTATTTGTATTATAATTTCATGTACCTAGTATTTAATGAACTATCCGTATTATGAAAACGTAGGTTTGGTATAAGTTAAGGTGCAACATGATTCGTAAGGTAAGTACGAGATGGCGATGGTGAACTAAATAAAGTTAAATAAAGAGAAAAAAACTTGTGGCATCTAGTATCGGGTAGAAAAACTAAAAAAAATAACAATAAAAAGTACCTCACTGCTATCACTCGGTAGTACATATGTATACCCAAAATGCTAGCAACATTGCCACGTTGAATAGAAATGCTTTATCGTTAAAATCTATATTTTCCTCAATAAAGCTGGTATAATCGTATTGAACATCTCCAGATACCTAATCTAATACAAATGAAGGTTATTAATTAGATATAACAAAGGTAAAAGCACGTTTCTATATATCCATCAGGCAATGAGTAATTGGTAAAACCTATAAAGTACAGTCATAATTTACTGACTAAAGTATTACATTGCGATCTTGAGAAAATCTCTCATGTCTCATTATCTTTTAGTCAAATATACGCATAGGTATTTATGCGGAAGGAATGTTATATCAGTTACTGTTGAGACATTATAACAATGACATAATTCAGCACTTAATATAAACTTATTTGTCATTTCAAATATAAAATGGATTTAACAGAAAAAAATAAACTTATCAATGTAAATGAACCGTGCCAATTAGAACATGTCGAAAACGGAACGGTAATGACTTTGAATAAGAAAGGACGATTTTGCAAGTAAGTAAAACAAGTTCTATCATGTTAATAATCTTATATTAAATATAATTATTTTTGTGGTTCCATTTCAGGAACAGTCATAAAAGAAAATCCAGCAGAAGAAAATTTAATCGCGTCGTGTTCAAGACAGGCCAGTTTAACTTTGAGAAATGGAAAAAATCCAAATACCGTGTGTTTCCCGATATAGTTCAGGCTTTCATAGATGCGCAGTGGAGGTGGACCCTGTTCTACTGCATCCTCACATACCTCATCATATGGCTGACATTCACAGGAATATGGTGGGTCATTCTAGACCTGCATGGAGATTTTGAACCTGAACACATGCCACATGTGAGCAACTCTTCTGTATGGTCACCTTGTGTCAGAGAAATCTACGGCTTCACATCTTTGTTTCTCTTCAGCATTGAAATTCATACTACAATCGGCTACGGAACTAGAGCCATCACGCTCGAGTGCCCTTCAGCAATGTTTACTATGTGCATAGAGAGTATAATCGGAACTATCACACAGTCTTTCATAGTCGGTGTTGTATTTGCAAAATTAACGAGACCCAAGAATCGGGCACAGACGCTTTTATTTTCAAAAAATGCCATCATCAACCAGAGAGATCGTTATTTGCGTATGATATTCAGAATTGGAAACACCAGGAAATCAAGAATAATAGCTGGCAGCGTCCACGCGTATTTGATCAGGCATAGTGCCACCAACGTATTGGATGACCAAATTAAATTAGATTTATCCATGGATTCAAGTGAGAATGTTTCTTTTATGTTTCCAGTATCTGCCGCCCACACAATTGACAAGAATAGCCCATTTTATTCCATGTCTGCCTCCGATTTATTGAAGGCCGATTTGGAAATTCTCGTAGTCTTCGAAGGTACAATAGAATCAACTGGGCAACCAGTCCAGGTGAAGTCAAGTTATACAACCCAAGAAATTCTGTGGGGTCATCGTTTTATCGATATGGTTGAATATCGAAAAGATAAACACGGCTTTGTGATAGACTATGCCAAATTCGACGAAACTTACTCAGTTAATACACCACTTTGTTCAGCTGAACGCCTTAACATTTTCTATACGCATAATTTGAGAAAATTAAAGTACAATATTCCTTGAGATGTTTTTCCTTTTCAAATTTTCAGGCTTTTCTAGGTGTGGATTTAAAAGTACAATTATCTGTCTAAGCTCCATAAGATCCTTGTGCATTGTCCTCATTGCTGTGATTTTATTTTGCATTGTTGCCACCATTACTTTCATGAACGATATCTGAGCTCTACAGATCTGTAAGTCAGTGTCCAACTTTAAGAGCATCTTAGTGTTTAGTTCATGTTGTTCTTGCAAGTATTTTGTTATGAAGTCAGTCATTGTCTCATGTATTTATGTTCACTTATCACAGTCACCACAAACCGTCAACACGTACAGATAAATCCATATTAAACTCCAGTACAAACATAACGTTAAGTCTGTTTACGACACAACATTTTCTAGTCTTGTAAAATACGTAAACGCCTTCTTACTTCTAGACAGTGTGAATTTGTTATAAGGTGTGCCAGCTCTGTGATAAGACTTCACAATTGAAAGATACGTAACACTTTTATAACATTTCAAGGTGATTCATTTGTTCTGTGATTTTCATCTTATCAGTAAAGTAAAGTAGATAGCAAAGAAAAAACACCTTAACTAAGTATATTCCGTAAAGTAACTGTACACAAAGTTTTTCCTTTGCCGCTGCAGATTACTGGCCTCTTCTCGTACAGAGAAGGAATTGGTATTGACCACCACGCTTGTTTAAGGCGAATGTAAGCGAAAGTAGAGCCGAACCGGCTAGACGAACCACTGGATATACATCCATTACTTATTTTATTTAGGGATATACATACATGCAGGGATTTTCGAAAGGAACATTAACCCCATGTTTGAAATAATTAACTGATGAATAAATTAATTGATATAAATTAGTATATTAAAGATGCCATGTTACCAGGCTACAAATGTATCAAATACTTACAATCGAACTATTCTGAAAATATTTACATAGTTAAGTACGCCCGTTTATGTTTTTTTTTTATTACTTACAATAAATCCATTACTACTACGCTCATAGTCACAACAAAAGTGAAATTAATAATTTAAAAAAATAGTCCTTTTGTAAGCTTCTTTTGTTTATATTTTTCGTGGAACGAGCATTACATAAACCGAATGACACTGGCAACACTGTAATTAAGTGCCAACATTCAGAACAAAAATAAAAAATGACAAAAGTGTGCTGTCATTTTTCTGTCCATCGAATCAATCACTGTTGATTTTCTAAAACAAAAGTTTATTATTGCGTTTCCATAGGAAAAGATGTTTCGAGCTAATAATTTTGATAAGTTGCTTGGTAAGTTTAGAAAATACGATTTTCTTTGTACCGCATCATCACCTACGATCACAACAGAAACTAAGTTCGTTGTCACAATTTTACTGGGCAGTTTTCTCTGATTAGCATTTAGCTTTCTTTATTTTTCTTCCAAAATTGTCTTAGTATAACGGTATCCTTACCGGATATGACTAAAGCGCTGTACAGAAGCCAACGACGGACGATTCATTATCAATACCTACTTCTGATGATTACCATTCTAAAATGGTGAAATAATTTGTTCTAGATAAAGCTACAAGTAATCTTCGCCTAGACCCAGATTGGCCGACAATTCTACAAATATGTGATTTGATTAGACAAAATGATTGTTCGTAAGTATTTTTAGACCAACATCATAATAATTACAGTAAAGGTCAAAACAACAAAAATGTTTATCTTATTAAGCTCCATTGAGTTATTATTAGTTATTGTCCTAGAAAATGCATTTTATTTTGAATTATTAAAATCCCTCTAGAATTCAAGTGATACATCCTTACTCATATCATAATTAAATGACTAATAGTAGGTAATCAGTCAATGACACTATTTTGTACACAACTTGAAGATAATTATGTCATTAGTTATTGAATATAATTTTCTTTACCAGGACTATATGTTAAATTTTAAATAATTGGATTATAAAAGACTTACAACTATTATATTATTATTCATTTTTTAAATGTTTATTAACATTATTCAATTAATAAATATATAATTTTACAATGAAGGTAACATATGAGGGCTTATGAACTATAACAACAGTTTTATATATGTCTTTACCACTAGAATCATAGATTGACCTTCAGCATGGTCATATGCATTATGCAAGTCCTACCTGTTTTCTATACTTTATACTTAACTGTACTATTTTTATTTTTATACTTTTTACATTAGGTAATCTTCCTGTGACATCATACTTATCCCAAGAAAAACTGTTTTACTTATATTCAGAGCTTTATAATTATAGTGTTCCAAGAAAAATGAAAATGTTTATAATTAACAAATAAATCTTATAAGACTTAAATAAAAGAGAAAAATAAATTTTATATTGCCAAAGGTTTATCAATTAAGTGATAGTAAAAGTAAAATTCTTGTTGCAGACCCAAATATGCAGTGACAGCAGTCAAAAAGAAATTGTACTCATCAAACCCACACCAGGCTATGTTTGCACTGCTCACCCTTGAGAGTATTGTCAAAAATTGTGGTAAGTTTATTTATTTGTTTATTATGAAGGTTTATTGTTGTAGAAAGATTAGAAGTAATAGTACCTATGTCTCAAATTAGAAAATTGTGACCTGGGTGTCTAGTTGTCTGATTCAGTTGGCTAATCCTTTATAAAATTATTTTCATTATTACCAAATGACTGGCTGGTAGTGAATTGGCAGGTTTTGGCATAGCCTTTAAAAGTTGAGAAAATAGCTATTGCAGGCTAATGTTATAATATGGATAGTCTTTATTGTTTGCGAAAAAATGAAATGTATTATTTCCAATAGTATTCTTATTAGTAACCCTTAATCTGATGGTAGACTGAAATTATAATAATAGAGACATGCACAACATCGCTGCATGTAAAATATTTAACTATACATATTTCTCTATATAAATGTATAAATATTATATTTCTTCACAAATTGTAAACAACAAAAGGAGGATTGACAGTAGCAATCTAATGATTATGTAAATATGTCCGCAAAATGTACTACTAGAATGCAAATTAAGATAATACTTACTCAGTACTTTTGGTATGATGTAGAAATTAACATTAATTGGGAAAGCCTACTTGAAATAATTGCATGTAAACAGCAACTATGATGTCCAGTGAATAAGATTCCTACTTGACATTGACACTCATTTGGAGATGAAGAGGCTCATTGCCAAAGAGGCAAAAATAAATACCTTCTTCACATTATATTTTTCTACTGGAATAAATCCTCCATGCTTTTAAAATGATGCTAAAAATAGCATAGTGCAGATATAAGTAAACATACCATTGATTTATTCATTCTAATTAAAACTAAATTCAAACAATATGATTTTCAACTGCATATAAATTGTTCACATATAAACAGGTTCTGGAGTTCATGATGAAGTGACATCTAAAGCATTCTGTGAAATGCTCCGGGACCTTGTGAAGACTACACAACATGAAAACCTTCGCAACAAAATTCTTGAACTGATTCAAGCTTGGGCCTTTGCATTCCGAAACTCACCGAAATACAGAGCTGTTCAGGTAATTCGAACTGTGTATGTGGATATGTAGCAATAACCGTTGGCATGAGGACTTCATATTACAAATATGTAGAATAAGAATTAATTTCAACTGTAATAGGAAGTAATGTGTCTTAGTTCCGAAATACTTTACCGAAACTTTATGGGACAGACCTCAAATAATTGGAAAAATGAGAATATAAAACTAAATAATTTTATACCAAAAAATGGTGTCCTAGTTTCTACATGATCTAAATCATATTCGATTTGGTAATGACCCGTTTTGCGGACTATGAAAATATTGCGTGATCATTTGCCGCGTCTTAAGACCTGCTCAGATTTTAAAATATGAGATCTATCTGAAGTCCAGTATAACATTTGTTTTATTAATCTATACATATAATAAAATTGTAGAAATGTCAAAACTGTACATTAAATATTTAAAAAAATAATTGGGGCGTGATCTACAATCAACATTGAATCCAAAAATATAATTTTTAGTTTTTTTTTTTCTGTTTGTCTGTATGTCCGGGCTAATCTCAAAAAGTACTGCATGGATTTGCTTCTAATTGTCCACGAATATAACTAAGAGGTCGGGTCAACAATAGGATCCATATTATCACGCTATCACGAACGGGGGGGAGGGGGGTTGAATGTTTAATCACCTAATGCCCACGCGGACGACGTTGCGGGCAACAGCTAGTCTGTAATATGTGTATAGTTGTAGGAATAAATAATTGTCGTCCTAGTTCTCACTCCAATTTCTAGGACTCATTGGTCTTAGCTATCCTTTCGCATTGCAAAATCCTGTCTGATACAAAGGGGTATTGGGTAGCCCAGGTGACTAGGTTGACGGAGTCAGATAGGCAGTCGCTCCATGTAAAATTCTGGTACTCAGCTGCATTCGGTTCAGATTGAAAGTCGATCCCATCATAGTTTGGGTAAAAGCTAGGCACATGGTGATGTCCTACATATTCTAAAAATTTGATTGAAGCTAAGTATATGAATAGGATGTAAACAAAACGTCGCGAAACTAACTGTTGCTACGCGTTCGACCGTTTCGAAGATGACAGGTAATAAAGATACACGCGAAAAACATACCCCTTCTGTACAGCCGGGTAAAAAATATCTTGTATCAACCATTTCTTAAACATGAGTAAAAAGTTACCCAATCAAGTAAAAAAAAAAGTCAGTACAAACTGTAAAATTGCTACAGTTCACTGAACGTTTGTGTCCCAGCCAAGGTTAAACAACGTTCTTTGCAATATTGATCTATCTAACCGCACCTATAACTTAATTACGGCGGACTTTCATGTCATTGCCACATTGTACTGAACAGTACCTAGTCAGTAGTGATTATTTTACTTCACCATTCCACTCGATCAACATTTGAAAAAGAGGAACTTAAATTACGCCCATACATGTAAGAGCTCATTTAATTGAATCTAATCAGACGAGTTGCTCACGGGGTGGTAAATTCAAATGATTGTTCTGTTTACTTATGCTACGCGTTCGGGTTATGTGATAGCAATGTCCTGTGGAGTGATTTTATCTACGTATTACGACAATAAATATGAATACTCTATACGTGGGTACGATATTTTTTAATTTTAACAACGCAAATATAAGTAGGAACGATAGTGAGCTGTACTCATTGTTATTGTATTTTCAATAAAACAATGCATGAGTTTATCTGTTATAAAAGTTATTTTCGATTCAATATACAATATCTACATGTCGGTCATTCAAAACAGGCGCTTTCCAACCAGTTTCCATGCGGGCACAGATGCTGTATATATGCACACATACATAAACAAGTAACTCTCTACATATACATTATTATACCTGTGTAGTATATATATAATAGCTGTAGCTACCTTTGAATGCCGCGTCACACGTTATCAGTCAGACAGTATGATTCATAATCTCATGAAACAACATAAACAGTGTATACTGACGCTCTATTGCGGTATAGAGGTTTCTTTTTAGTCTGACTGTGAAATTATTTGACTAAAGATTTTTTGTGAATTATGGGGATAATCTAAATCAAGTAAATTCAAGTGACTAGTGATGATAGTTTGTGTCAATTTACACACACTTAGGAAAGGGTGTTATGTGAATCTGCTTAGTCATAGTGGTATAAGTGAAGTTATTGTACTTAGTGTTTATGAATATTTTTCTTGAATAGGATACTGTGAACATTCTGAAGGCCGAGTGTTTCAAGTTCCCTGCACTTAAAGAGTCTGACGCGATGTTCTCTGCCGATACTGCTCCGGAGTGGGCAGACGGAGAAGTTTGCCATAGGTATGTGTATGATATTTTAATGTACTGATTAACCCTTAAAGAAAACACATAACTAGCTACCAGAAAATGACACTCATTTAATGTTCCGAATATAATACCAGAGTAAGTATTTAACAACAATTTTATTTTCCGCGAAACGGGAAAAAGGTGAATATTCATAGATTTGTCTTTCAATATTTTGATCATATGAAAAATATTTTGCTTGTTGCACATTTCTACTTAAGAAAATGCGAAATTGTTGCGAAAATTCTGTGCTTCTTATGATGAGCAAATGTTTTAAACCCTGTAACTTTTTAATTTTCCTTATAATCAGTGATGGTAACCTCAATTTTCCTTAAGTCCGAGGCTATCTTGGCATTTTTATCTTAGACACCTACTTATGTTTTCCTTTGTTGTCTTGTAGATGTCGCGTGGCATTTTCGTTGATGGTACGGCGGCATCACTGCCGTGCATGTGGCCAAGTCTTCTGCCAACAATGTAGTGCCAAGCAATCTACCTTGCCCAAATTTGGAATTGAAAAGGAGGTAAGAACAAAGATGTAGCATTCTCTAAACTGCAGAGATAAAGATTATTGTATAGTGCCACAAGCCTTCAACATAATTTGGGCTGGTTTAAGTAAGATAGAAACCATAGAAGTTTATGCCTGTCTTTTATATTGGTTATTTCAATTACAAGTGTTTGACAGGTGCGTGTTTGTGACGCTTGCTATGATAAAGTAAGCCGGCCACCACAATCTACTTCCAAACTGGAGATTGTGGACACTTCCAGTGACTATGGACCAACTGCACAACCACAGGTAAGGTTTAACTTAATTTGTTTTTAATAACTGGCAGGATAGGTTTATTATGACACGCCAATAATTTGAAGACAGCAATAAAAACTCAATGGAATTTAAACAGTCCTAATTTGTCATCAGTAACTATCTTTTTTATTTATTCAACCTATTGTTGTGCAATCTTTTAAGTGTCATGATGTGTTGATTAAAATGAAAAACAATAACTGGGGCTTAAAAATACTTTATTTATAACCTACGTAGTAAAAACATCACTGTCCTTCGTAAGAATCACCCGGCATTTCACCACCAGGCACCAACATCGCAATATTGTTGCCATTCAATAGGATTTGATCTAATTTTGTGATTTTCCTTCCTTCCGGCGTTGACTCGTACTCCGTGACGTCGTCCAGCAGCATATTCACAAAATCGTCGAATCCTTGTAAAGTTCCAACCATTTCTTTGTCATTTTTCATGATAATATGGATCCGAGAACCTATACACTTATCCACAAGTTCTAGAGGTAAAAGTGTGTTAGGATTCGGTAATGAAGTTTGTGTCATTTTTATGTATCGGCGTTTTTCAATTTAATTTAGTTGGCAAGAGTATTAATCATATATTTATGTTTCTAACAAACACTGATTTTCACGGACAAAACATGAACACGCCAGATTAATTCGAGTTTGACAGATGCGATTTCGTTTGGAAACATAGACAATATAGAAGTGAATCAATGATTAGCGTGCCTATCCTCAAACTTGACAACACATTTTTACATCAAGTATTTAATTGTACATATTTTATTAGTTTTTTTTTTGTAAATTATTATATTTTTTCATTTTTATAAAAATACATGAACTTTGAATAAAAAATAAATTACTGAACGGACAAAAATGTTACCACACCAAAAAAATGTTTAATGAAAGGGTACTATATTGTTCGTGATATTTTATGTATTCAATTATTGCACAATATAATTATTTTGTAGAATTATTTAAAGTTAAAACTCGTTTTCCTGGGGATGTTATCACAAAAATAATGCCAAATAACTGTGAATATCGTAGAAACTATAAGTTTGTACTCTAGTAGAAAATATGTTCTGAATCATAGGAAATACTTTCAAAGGTTCCGAAATTAATTTAATTTTTATATAAAGAAGTGCTGTAGCATTATATGAAAATAATATAATTATTTGACATAAATTGAAAAAAGTAGCCTCAACGTCTGTGTAGTCGGGACTAGGGTAATTGTGAATTGTATATGGCAATACCAAAAACGTCAAGTTTCGAAGTTTGTCCTCCTTCATTTGAAAATAACGAATCTAAAACGAACTCAATAATAAATTGTTTTGTTTTACGAAACGCGCTTAAATATTAGTGGACAGAAATGGCCAAAAATGTGACGAACTTTCGTGGTGAAATTTATTTCACGCCAAATGGCAAATTACGTATCAAGGACGAGCCGGTTACTCCAATTGAAGATGATTTCGGTGATCACAATAACTTGGATTACTACGATAATGATTTTGGTAATATAAGAAAATCTATGTCTATGAATGACATTGCTGCGCTTCGGGAAGACCTAGTGAAACTGGAATTCCATGATAGTGAAGATGTGTACCACAGACATCGTAAACCATCGGGTGCTCCACAAGAGTTATCTAGAACAAAATTTGTTTCAATGGCCGAAGCCATTTATCATTTTCAAAAAGACACTCCTGGTCGATTTCATTCGAAACGTCCCCAAATATTCCGTTCGCAAGGACAGAATGGACGATCAGGACTGACGGTTCCTCAATCACCTATGCTACGATCTAAAACACGTCATAGACCGACGCATATATTATCTCAGAAGGAGATCGAAGAAAAGGAGCTTGAAGAAATCAGGAAATATAAAATTAAAGCTAATCCAATTCCAAAGTCTGTCATTGAAGGCACTAAGAACCTTCCTGAAGTACCAAAGAAGCCTCTCACAGTTCCGGAGCCTTTTAAACTGACTGAAATACAAAAGAAGGCTGCCCATACCTCAAGCGAGCATCATCAATTCAAAGCTAGGCCAGCTCCAAAGCACATACTAGAAAAGCCACATGTACCTGCCAAACCTCCAGTACATGTAACAAAACCCATCAGTCCTAAGTTCCGCTACAAAAGAGCAAACTCTGCTGATCAACTTCGAAGCGATAACTTGCTTATAATGAAGCCTCAGAAACCTGAAGAAAAACATCCACGAATGGGTCCTGTAAAGCCAGAGCCATTTTCATTTGAAAAGCGGGATGAGGAATTGAAACGCCGCAGAGAGGAAAGGATCAAGCGACAGATTGAGGAAGAACGCAAACAAGCTACTTCATTCAAAGCACAACCTGTTCCGGGGGCTGTAAAGAAACGTATGCAGTGCACTGTTGCTAAAGGGGGCTCTTCCACATCGTCAGAAAACAAAGAAAACATAAAGTTTGAAGCTAAGCTACCAGTAGTACTTTACAAGGAACCATTCAAACCTGTACTTCAGCAAGTGCATCAAGTTAAGTCTGCTCCATTTGAGCTTACAACAGAAAAGCGTGCAGCTGAAAGAGAGAGGTTTGAAAAGCTCTTGAAAGAGAAAGAAGAGGAACAGGAAAGACTGAGACAGTTGAAAGAGAAGGAACAAGAGGAAGCTGAGGAGAGAGCAAGAGCTGAGTTGAGAGCTAAACTAATACATCATGCAAAACCTGTCCCTAAAGCTGTAGTTGCACCATTTGTTCCAGAAAAGTCTGTTGCCCCACTCACTGTGCCAGAAACTCCTAAGTTTGTGAGACGCATGAGACAAAACTAATCATACTTTTCCTATTAAGTAATATGAAATTTCCAGTTAAACATTTGTACGGAATACTTTTAAATACCATGTTTTGGTAACACCTTACTTGACTGTTATCATGTTTTTATAATCTACCTATATTTCTATTTCATTATTGTACTGACATTTAGTTGACATGATTATTATTATTAAGATATTTTTAATTTTCTCACTAGAAGTTATATGTTATTTAAATTTATATTCTCCTAGCTAGATAATGTTTGGTAGATTTATGATTTTCTGTATAATAAACAATATTGAATTGTCAGTGCTGTTTTCTTTTATATCCATAACCTAAATTGATTACTCTAAAGATAACATATGACTTGAGTTCAATGGAACATGAGTCATGTGGGTCACATTCAATTTCAATTGTGATCTACCAAGAGTAACTCTCGGAGATCAGTTTTTTTATAAGATAAATTATTAGACTCCTCCATATTGCAAAAGTATTACATGAAAATTACCCTGTCCGTGTAAATTTTAGATTAACTGTATTATACTGCCACTGCCTGTTTAATATTCTAAAACTTAAATTCAAATCAGAAACGCACCGGTGGCAAAACTGCAGAAGAGTTGCAAGAGGAGGAAGAATTGCAGCTGGCGCTCGCTCTCAGCCAGTCCGAGGCCGAACAAAAGGAAAAAGAACGCAAATCGCGTTCTCACATCGCTCCTGATCCGGCGCCTCTACATCCTACGTGTAAGTACATAGGATTTTATTTATTTAAATAAAAAATATAATAAATCAATTCCTATAAAGGCCATGTTCCCTATTGCCACATACTGAAAAGCAGAAACATCCACTGGTTTGTGTTAAGGGACATGTTACTGAAATAAAGATACTATAATTTCATACCATTGTTTATGACAACTTGTTTGAATTTATTTTCAAACTTGCATTTTATGCATAGCTTTCTTATCAAACTTATTGGAGAAGTAGTGTTTTCCAGGTTTCTGGTCATTATGTAAATATGATGTTGTCGTGTTAATTGCCCAGTGTCACCAACACCATCTTCGGTGAGCGCGTCACCGGAACACAGCACCCAGGCGAACTCGGAGCTCTCGCGGTATCTCGACCGTAACTACTGGGAGCAGCGCATATCTCGCGACAACAATGTCGCGCCCACTGCGCCAGCACCCGCCTCTCACGCCTCTGATACTACTGAAGTAAGTTATCTAAGTAGTTAAGTCAGTCAAATCAGTACTTTTTGAACACCAATTATAAAACAATGACTTTCATTGTATTAAATTACAAAAAAACTAAAACAATTTACAACATAATACTTTGTAAAACTAATAAATACATTTTGCAGGAATTCCCCAAGCCTTCTACAACTAAGGCTCAAGATGACGACGCAGAGGACAAAGAAATCGACGAATTTGTGGAGTCACTGAAATCTCAAGTTGAAATATTTGTGAACAGAATGAAAAGCAACTCCTCACGGTACGAATTCCTACTTAATCATTACATTAGTCTCCTTTATCCTAAATATAAAAATGTTCTCATAAAATGTTCCAAAATTTCCACAGAGGACGGTCAATCGCCAATGATACCGCTGTTCAGACCCTATTCATGAACATCACAGCTATGCATTCACGTCTGCTACGTTACATTCAGCAACAAGATGATAAACGTGTCTACCTGGAAAGTTTACAGGTAAATATACAAAATATATTTCAAAAATCTTTCTGATTAACTAGCTTCCGCCCGCGGTTTCACCCGTATCCCCAGATAACTACTTTCCGGACATATTTAGATAAACATTTGCCTAGATGTATTTAATCGATTTCATTCAGTAGTTATTGACTGCGCCACACGAAGGAGGGTAATGTGTAATATCAGCCTTTATTTGCGTATACACTGCATTACAAAACTTAAATGCGGATGCGCAGTATGCACTTTATGATTTTACGTATACATTTTACATTCTCACAAAAATGAACTGTATTGTTAAATAGGTATTTAAAAATCATTTTAAGTTTCAAATGACACCTTTCGGATATTTATAACGATTTCAAGTTGGTTAGTAATGATTTTCACTAAATAAGCTTCCACAAACAAAGTCATATACATAGTTACGACGTGTAACACAACGTACGACGTGTATATTTAGAATTATAATTATAATGTATTAGTAGAATAAGTAAATATTTAAAAACACATTATGATTTTTACAGGACAAAGTGACTCAAATCCGTGATAGTCGCGCGGCTCTCGATACACTGCGCGCAGAGCACACAGCGCGACTCGCAGCTGCCGCCGAGGCAGCCGAACGACAGAGACAAATGCAAATGGCCGCCAAACTGCAGGCCATGAGGAAGAAAAAGCATGAATACCTACAATACCAAAGACAACTCGCTTTGCAAAGAGTTCAGGTAACAAAACTTAATATTATGGTCTAAACGTACCTTTTTTTGTGTGATCATATTTGATATTAATTTGGTGTGTAACTTGCATTTTCAGGAACAAGAAAGAGAAATGCAGATGAGACAAGAACAACAGAAGCATCAATACTTGATGAATGCTAACAATTTTTACATGCCAGGTGTTTCCTTACAACAACAGTTTCCAAGTGGTTATCCAAACCAGCCAATCTATGGAAACCCACAGTTTCATCCACAAATGATGCCACAAGCAACTACCGATAGTAATGTACCTGGCCCTGTGCCTGGACAAGCGCAAATATCTACCGCTAACATGCCGATGAACATAAACCCAATGGCAACTATTCAGTCTATGCCACAGCTTACGAACACTTTCGCGGCGTTGTCAACATCCGCCGGAGCTGTCAACCAGACTTCAGTGAGCGCCCAACAGTCAATGGCCCAGTCTAACTTACGACCCAACCTAGCTCAACAGTTGCCACTTCAACAACAAATGATTTTGCAGCAAATGCATCAGATGCGTATGCCAGTACAATCTGGAATGCATCAAATCGGACCACAAACCCTTGCTAATGGCATGCCAGGACAAAACATTCCACAACAGAATGGCCAAAATGCGCAGTTACCAAAACAGAATTTGCCAAACCAGCCCCAGCAGCAACCCAATCCTATGATGCCTCCAATGTCTGTAGGACAACAAAATATAAACCAGCAAAATATGGGTCAACCATTGATGAACACAGGCAATCCCATGCTTGGACTGCAAATGCAGAACATGAGAATGCCACTTATGCAAGGCAATCAGCCAAATGCTAATCAGCAAGTCCCAGTGTCTGGCTATCAAAATATTAACATACCAAACCAAGTCAATACTCAACAACCAGGATCTCAAGCTCCAAATATGCAAGGACAGTCACAAATGCCTATGCCTGGACAACAAATGCCAATGCAAGGGCAGCAAATGATGCAGGGTCAAACTATACCTGGCCAGCCTCAAGGCATGCAGATGAATAACAATATGTCACAAGGCCAAAATTTACCATCTGGACCTGGACAACAAGTTCCCCAATCCCAAGCTCAACAGATGCCACCACAACACCATCAGCAACAGATGTCTCTCAATCAACCAATGTCGATGCCTGGCCAGGGAATGCAACAACCAGGGCAGGGAATGCAGCAACCCGGACAGCAAATGCAAATGATGCAAGGGCAACAAATTCCGCCTCAGGGCCAAATGATGAACCAAGTACAAACTCAACAAGGCCAAATACCTGGTCCACAGCAAGTAAATCAAGCACAGATTCCTACTAGTCTGCCAAACCAACAAATGCTGCAAGGTCAAATACAACCTGGAAACCCAAGTCAAATACCTATGGGTCATCAAATGCAAATGGGTCCAGTGCAACAGATGCAGCAAGGCGCCCCAATGCAAGGGCAGATTCCTCAGCAAATGGGAATCCCACAACAGATGCAACAGCAAGGACAGCCTGTGCAAAACATTCCAGGACAACAGAAAATGCAGCAGCCCAATGTGCCACAAGGACAGTTACCACCAGGTACCAATCAGCAAGCACAGACACCAGGGAAACCTGAACATAATAACAACACGGGGGAACTGATCAGTTTTGATTGAGAATAATGGTCCAACATTGAGTGATCTCTGCAAATGACTGGGAATAATAATATTTGTTCTAATATTACGTAATATAAACTATCTGCAATAATAATTATGCACTTAGACACTGTACTATGTTGGGAGTTTTAAAACCAAAATATTGTCATGTATAGATAAATTTGAGATTCATAGAGGATAAAATTTAATGCCTTTACTTATAAATGTTGTAAATGTAGGCTGGTGTGTAAATTTATAGTTTGTTTCTATTGCAAAAGAGTTGTCTGCGGAGTAATTATTGCATTTTGAAAAACAAAGTGATATAACTTTTATAAGTAAAGCAGATTTGAAGCTTTTAACTGTCAATGATAGATTAGCAATTACTTAAGCCGTTAAGCTAGATCCCGATTAAAGTTCGGCGCGAAATATGACACAAATATAAAAATAATCTGCCCCATTAAATCATTTGCTGTAGTTGTTAGCATTCATTTAGTTAGCAAGGCCTTGTAATCTATGTAAATGCAAATAATTATGTATAAAATATTCGTCGTTCGTAAACCGTAGAGTATTTAGATATATTAATATAAACGAGAAATTCTAATATTTTATTTTTAATTATCTTCATTGATGTGGTAATTGTTTTGTTATAATATTTTAAGTTATATAATGTATAAATACGACGTACCAATAAAACATGAAAATTATTTGGTATTTATTTTGATCCCGCCTCGCACCTCTCAGGATGCAGACAGGAGGATAAAAAAATCGGTATTTTTGTATAGATATTTGAGGTAAGCTGAAAATAGTCCTATGACTTTCTTATACGTTTTATTATCAAAACATCGATAAAACGTCGCACTTTCCTACGTAGCGGAATTTCATCGCGGCGTTTCGCAAACTCAGATTTATTCATTAATCTGAGGTTCTAGCCTTACATACCTAATGCACAGCCTAATGTATCCGATTCGTAAAACGATACCGCAGAATTGGTGATTGCAATGAATGGTCTCGTTCATTTGCAGCCCAGTTCTAAGTTTCTATAATACCTATTACTCGTACTACCGCGAATCACTCAAAGGATTCGCTGCAGTGAAGATACATTGCCACAATTTTTGTGTTTTCGTTTACCTAAGCATAGATTATACACTATAATACTGTAATACCTAAGGTCAATAGATTATAGGGTCAAGGTCTGCCTTGGCTGCTTGAGTTACCGTGGCCCTACCACACAGGGACCTCCAGAAGGAACATAATGGGGTTTAGTCAGTAAGAGTGACCAAGTCTGACACTTACTATTATTTGATGATATCCCACGAAAAAAAATAGGGCAATAAATTGCTACTGTACCTCTTTCGCCAGGGTTATTACTGGGTCCATTCCTTTTTCTGGGTATCACTTACTCGCATTCGGTTTTCCGGCTCAAAAAAATATTATCGAGGATATCATTCTAATTTTTACGCTAACGTTTTTGAACGGAAACATAAACGAACTTGTCTCGACATGTAAAGGAAATTGGCGGGAAACGCGAATTGATTTCCACTCTCTGTCAATGTCATGCTCTTTCAATGTTTCTTGCAAGATTTTTTTGGTGTATTGCATGTTTATTCAATTTTTAAACAAAATACAAATATGGAATTGGATTAATGTGACTGGATCTTATTTAAGTGTTTAATGAAATGGAGGACGACAATCAGGATGGCCCATTTGCAGTGTGGCAAATGTTTAATGCTCCCACAATGGTGCTATTTAATAACTTGGAGCATGCAGCTGATGGTTTGGACAGGTTGCTTAACTCTATCTTGAAATTATCAGGGTAAGTTATGATACTAGATTTTATAGAACAAAGTCATTTGCATGCCATTTCAACACAAATGCTAGAATAAAACTTGCAAGTACTTCCCAAAATTATGTATACATTATACAGAAATACTGTGTTTCTTTTATCCGTTAATTAGTGCTGTTGTTTTTATAGAGATTTTTCCGAAGTGTTAGTCCCTCGGGCAGGATCCTCCAAATATCCAGACAATTATTATCAAGCATTCAACACATGGCTTGTCGGCAGATTATTTTATGTGTGGTCTGTCGAGGAATTAAACAGGTAAATATGTCTTTAAAATCTTATTTAAAAGTGTTAAGTCAACAGTTGCATGTATTTTATGATTCTATTGTTATTGAGATCATAAAAGTGATCAATACCTGTAATTCCATTTTCTAGGATACATTCATCAAGCAAGGATGCTCAATTGAAAATTTTAAACATACTGTGCATGAATGCTGCTTCTTTCTATACAAGTTTGCACTCTGAGTATGTTTCTGTTTTAAAAAAACTTATCCAGTACTACAAAGAGAATCAAAGTGGACAACTGAGTGAAATGCTGCTAGAGAACTTCACATCGGAACAAATAGAAATACCTAACATACAACTGAACTTGGAGCCCATTTATGTGAATGTTAAAGACTTGCAAACATGCAAAACCTTAATAGATTTAACATTACAGCTCCTTGCAGAGACTTTAGCAACAAATTCAATTTATATAAAGAAACACAAGAAGGAGTTTAGCGAGTTGTTTAATGATATTCTGTACATGCTTGAACATTATAGTGCTGATTTGAAATTATTCTCACTCAGGTTTTTCATAACTTTGATTAGTAATTATGAGCAAATCGGCATTTGCAAGTTTCATAAATGTTTCCCATCAGTTTACCATGATTTGCTTTACTGCTTAGAAGCCCTATTGAAGTCATTAAACATATACTTTGAAAAAGGTGAAATAGATGCCATATATCTGGATGGTATAAATAAACTATTGTGTATATTTATGAAAAGCAATAGAAATCCTGAAAATGAAACTAAAGAAATTCTTTTAAATATTTGTGCACTGATTCTAAAGACACAAGGAAATAAAATGTTTAACAATGATTTGAAATTAGAATGTTTATCATTGAGCAAATATATTGATTTTCCAAGAGATGTAATAGATATATCAAATATGAATGCATGTGAAATTGATGTTCTAAGGGAGAACTACTGCAAACATATACTGGCCTATGTTAAATCTAACTTAAAAGGAAACAGACCTATTGACTCCGAAGGTAGTTGGTTTTATGAACAAGTGCTAAACGTAATTAAATCAATAAAAGCCTGTGAAGACAGCAAAATTGATATATTTTTAATAAGTTACCACCTAAAAAGGTGTCTTGCCTGTTTGGGTATATTGCAACAAGTTGAGATACAATGTAAGCAATTGCAAGAACAATTGAATGATATGTTAACAAAAGAAGATATTCACATAATTTGGGAAGCATTATCAAAGCTTATTGGATATAACAAGAGCATCATTCTAGGGGACATTAATTGCACCAAATTGTTTATGGATATCCTACTGAGTACTGTAATTTTGTATCAAACACCTTCAGGAGAGGAATATGACAAAATTCTTCAACTAATATGCTTACAAAGTACTGCACAGTTTTTTGAACATAGTCTGGGATACAGTGATAGCATCAAATCCATGATCCTGAAATATATGATGATAATTAAAATAATTCTTAAAGTTAAACCAAACGATGCATGGGTTCGAATAATGCATTATTTAATAAATGGTTTTATGAAAAATAAAACTAGTAATATGTATAAAGAAGTAAGTATTAATTCTTTTATTATTTACAATTCAAAGTTATTATGAATATGAATGGGTGAATAATGTTTTTTTTTTACATTTTTCAGGTAATACCACTGTGTCCATTACTGATGCTTAATAAAATATTTTCTGCAAGTAAACTCATAGGTGATCTGTTAATGCCAGCATTTCTGACAAAAGACTGTGATATTCAAACTGAAGTTGCTACCGTTCTACCATCCATTGTCTGCATGTCACTGGGAACCTATGAAATAGTCATAACCATACCAAAAGACTGTTTTGGACATTGCATATTCACAAACAATGTTGTTAATCTACTACTCATATGTTCTAAATGTCATAACTTAGATAAAAATAGATATTCTGAAGATTTTTTGGCTAAAGTCAATCAACATAAAATTCAGATTTACGCAGAGAGTAACACCTATAATCCAAATCAACATTCAACAATAACAAGTCTAAAAGGTTTGTTTGCCAAGTTTTTGAACTGGAAACATTATACAGTGCTAGAAAGCAGTGGCTACTGGGATTTGTTTGGAAGACTCTGCCATCACTTCTATGTACTCAATTATGGAGTTCCTGGTGAGATTTTGAATGAGGAAAATAGCAAGCATATACTGAAAGCCTTCAGACCATTTGTTGATAACAGTTGCGTGAGTATGAAAGTTTTATTGAACAATAACTTTTATGATGATTTGTGTTTCCAAAGTATATGTTGTTTCAGGTTGAAGAAGACACTGAATGGAATACTCACAAAGACTCAGCTTTTAGTTTATGTGTCAATGTCCTGGTGAAGTCAACGAGGGCTAGTTTAGAAAGTAATGATAATATGCACCAGACTACCACACTGAACCTCATAAAAGATTTTGGGCTGTGTTCCAATGAGAAAGTGATTTTGCCAGTGACAAAATTATTTGTTTACTTCATAATGCATCCGCAGTGTTCTCTTGGACCAAAGGCTGTGGTCAGTCTAAGAGATGTTTGTGAATATCACGGATACACGCCTAACCAAGTTTACCACCGTTATAAGAAAGACTACTGTAAGCTGTTTGTTGAGTGTAGCTTGTATAGTGGCAAAGACTTTGCTATATCTCTCCTCAAAGTTGTGAGAGCTTTCGGCTTCGTTGGGTACAGAGATTTCATTTCTAAAGACGTACATCACTTTCTGCCATACTTGATACCTTACTCTGTAACTATAAAAGAAGTTCCGTCCATGATTGAAGAAATCGCATCCCTAGTACAGTGCTCAGTTTCGGACTTCTTGATCGAAAGATTCCCTCACATTTATGTTCACGTTTATTTAACCCAGCCCAAAGAAGTACAGAATAAATGCCTTGATATTATTGGGAAGCTTACAAAGACATCGGTACTGAATTTGATAAAGAGGCATTTTAGAGTAATACTGACAGAATTTTTGCTACAATATTGCTGTGATGCGGAGAAAGTGTTGAATGCTTGTCGTTATTTGGCGTGCCATGATCCTGATGTGTCGACACCGACTGGCAGTATGAGTATGAGCACATCACAAATTGCCGACTTTTTGAACCCGAAATTTTTAGGAGTCCTAGCTTATTTCGACCATAAGCTGGTAAACGCGAAAGTGGCGTTGTCGGTGAAACGTAAGGCATTAAAAAGTTTCCCAGATATAATGCAATTGATGGGTGTAAAATATCTGACACCTCTAAGGTTCAAGGTTCTGGCTACTCTGAGATCCGCTCTTCATTTGGCGAAGGAATTTCCAAAGATTTTGGCTGAGGCGTGGGGCGCGTTCATTCATAACATTGATACGATATCTCTAGGACCTCTCATGTCCAACTTGGCAGTATCTCTATTGCAACAACTTGAATACGCACCTCATGAAATAAATAAAATATTTCACTACCTTGTTCTGAACAATGAGAATTTGTTGAGTTCTCATATTTCCGACCTTTTCTTCTTGGAAGATACGAAAATATCGGACAAAATAAAGATGGTTATAAAGAGACATGTAAAGAGAACCCAGCCTGATGGCTTCTTGGATAAGATCAAGTGGTATTTGCAGCATTTGAACCATGACATACCCTGTATAAAAGCGTATGCGTTCTCACATCTTGACAAGTTGCTGAAGGGCAATAGGTCGGAGATACATAAGGCGATATTTGGTGGCAAAAATATAGATCCTGTTATTGTGGAGCTGATAGACTCATTACTGTTAGGTAGGTTTATTTGAATAAAGCAAAAAAATTGTTAAAAAAAAAGATAGTAGGCAAAAAACTGAACTTTTACGAGATTGTGTAATTCATCCTTGGACCATAAATTTTGAACTCTCAGTTAATTCAGCAGTTTAAGCTATATCTATTTCTACCGTTCTGCGTACCGTTAATTTATCAGACGTTCCAAAAAAATTGCCTTCTGTTCCAGGTTGCAAAGACCCGGATGCTAAGGTGAGCCTGTCAAGCGGTGCGTGCCTGGGTCAGCTGGGCGCCATAGAGGCGGGCCACCTGCCGCGCCAGTACGTGCAGCCCGACCGCTCGCCCTTCGCCTTCTCTATAGGCGACGACTGCTTTGCTGCGACGGCGCTAGTTGAACTTTCCAGAGCCTTCCAATATGAGAAAGATACTATGGTATGTGGTTTAATAAGAGGTTTTGGCAATAATATCTTTTTGAAGTTAGCCTGTCTTTTCGTTCATTTTATATGTTATGAGTAGAGACCGGATAATATGCAACATAAAAAGCTTGAAATATGCATGAAAAATGCCTAAAATATGCACGAAAACTGACAGAATATGCAACATTAAATGAGTTTTTTTTTTTGTTTTGTAAATATTATTGCTTTGTATTTAAGTATTTTGTTAGTAAATACTTGTCTTATTTATGTTTTACTTTATTATGTATGTATCTTTTTAATTTATTGTTATTTGATAAAATAAAAAGACTATTAAGTTTTATATTTTTTATTAAAAATCAGCATACATTTATAGAAAACTATCCATTGATAGATGTTAATCGATACAGTAGACATTATTTAATATTTTTGTATTCTTTCATTTTTTGAATACCTACCAAAACAAAAACTCGAAAAATACCTACCTACTGTAAATTATAGCAATAATATGCATCATCACTAGATATTAGTAAAAATATGCTATTAGCCTTGAAAATCGCTTAAATATGCAAATGCATATGCAAATATGCAAATGCATATTATCCGGTCTCTAGTTATGAGTATAAATCTATTACAGAATATGGACTGTTACGCTTTAACGATTCAAGAGATATTGAAAATTTACGACATTTCACCAACTGGCAGTAAAAAAGATGTATGGGAGAGTTTTCCTGAACACATGCATCAAATTATGCATCCTTTATTGAGTTCGAGGTACCTACTATTATTTTGTGATGTATTGAATTGTGCAACCTATTATTGAGCTGGGCGGTAATCAGCCTCTATTTTCATTTTCCAGGTATACTTTGGCATATCCATCTCAACCGAAGAAAGCGCATCCATTGTTTGGCTCAACCTATGCAACAACATTTTTAGAGTGGGCACATAAGTATGTTTTTAAATCTTTCAAATCATTATAAAAATATTTGACATAAAATATTTAGTAAAAAGATCTAATTTTTTTATCACAGTTGGGCTGGCCAATTGATTCCACTGATTGAGTCGGAAAGCATACGGGAACTCCTGCGCACAGTGCACCCGAGTATGCGGCGTGACGTCAGAACCCTTTTTCTCTTTCTACCTTATGTGTTACTGCACGCCGTCAAATCGAAGAAAAATTCACAGTACATACAAGAGGAGATTTTAGCTGTTATCGGTAAGTAATAAAATCATAAAATAATTGATTTTCTTTACTATTATGGGTATGTATGTTTGTTACGCTTTCACGCAATAATTTCTGGATGGATTTTGATGTAACTTAGCAGCTTATAATATTAGCATAATACTATTACTTTTAAGCCATGTGCAGGAAGTAATTCCATCGGGAAGCCGGCATAACCGCGGGCGGAATCTATTATGTAAATATACATTTTTTAAATAACATTTTTTTAAATCGTTTCAGGTCTAGAGAATTTTGAAACAGAAAATGCAGTATCCATTGAGAGATACAAATACAAAATGCTACGACACATTAGAATGACTCCAAGTATCAACTCTGTACAAACTGAAGAAGGTAATCAGGTAAGTCTTATGTTCATCGCAATAAGATTGATTTTAGTAGTGTAAACTCGCAATATAAATAATTATGATCAAAATTCGTTTTGTCTTTGCAGAGTAAATGCAGTAAGACAATATATACTTTGCTAGACTTTCTAAACAGATGGCTGCTGGAATGGTGTCACTCTAAACAACGTCCAACTGAAAATGAAAACTACAAGTATGTAATATAAATTTGAGCTATTGTGAAGTTTTTTACTTGTTGGTATAACATAATATTCTAATGATATCAAAAAATAATTATTATTACTGTTTCAAGGTAAAGTATTATTTAAAGAAAATGGCATATTTGCTTATATGTTTGGAGAAATTACAAAAAATAATAATAATAAAAAAAAAGAAAGCATTTTAATATATATTTTTTTCATTATATTACTATTTTTTTGCAGAGCTATATCATCGTTCTTGGACAAATTCGACAAGTTGACGATAGCGCGTGGTAACTTTGTTTGCGGCGAGTTGGAACGAGCGCTGCAGTATCTAGAGTTCTATATGGATGAGAGGAAAGATAAAATGCAGGAGCAACTGCCGTTCTTAGCTGAGATATACGCCTTGTTGGACGAACCGGATTCTGTTGCTGGTAAGTATTTTATTGATATTATAAAGCTAAGGGTTTGTTTGCTTTAATGCGCTAATCACAGGAACTACACGCTCGACGAAAATAAACCTTTCAATGCCTATAGCCCATCAATATCATAACCAATCAATTGCCCATTCATAGAGGAAGGCTATAGGCTTGATTTTAAGTTAAGTTTAACTTAAGTTAAAACGAACCACTCCCACAGGATAGTATAAAAATATTTTTCATTGAAATGGTCATGACTTCTTTGTTGCATTTTTTTTCTGAATATTTATTTATTTTATCTTATACATAAATGTCAAAATGATTTTGTGGTAAGGCTGAAACGATTTGCATAAAATGGGCTACTGGTAAATTTTTATTAGAGTTGGTATGTCCTTAGCGACTGTACCACGAGAAAAGTACTACCTCTAGTAGTCCTAATTTTTTTTTAGGCATATTATCTATGAAGAGATCTGAGCCGTCACTGAAAGAGTTGATCTTAGCTCAAGTGGTGACTGGCAGGTTGCAAGACGCTGCTCTTTGCTACGAACGTTTAGCTCAAGAGGGCCAGTTGGATAGACATAGTTTACAGGTATGTTTATATAAAAATACAATTTAGAAACTTTTCTGTTGAACAGGTCTTTAAAGTTTTTTTTCTCTCAAACAATTGTCTTTTAGGTCGAATTTTGCCATCAGGTTATGTCTAGTGTGCGAAAGAGATAGCTATACATGACGAATGTTTCTTTTTGCAAAGATCTGTATTTAAGCCTTAATGTCATAATGTGCCATTCTTTCAGGGTATGATCGACTGCTATTTAGGCCTGGATCAGCCATTCACAGCATACAGGTTACTGAGTGAACACGAAGAAGAAGACGGTATGAAGGAGTTATCAGCGGAACCTTTATGGCGACTCGGACGGTTCGAGGAACTTGATGAGCTTTGTAAGAAACCTGTGGTAAGTTGATTTGCCAATGTTTACTTACCATGGAAATGTGTTACTAGCAGCCGGGAATCTTTCTCGAAGTTTTACGTCACGCTTCGTCTGGTCCTTAAGGGTTTATAAATGCAGTAGGTACGCAATTCCGTTAATTTTGTGAAATTAGGGTGTGATTTTATTTATTTATCATAAATTCAAAATCATTTATTCAGATTAGGCTGACAAATCAGTACTTTCCGAACGTCAAAACAAAAGGCAGCTCCTGAAACTTCGCTGGTAAGAAGAAGTGGCGCAACAAACTTCTTAGCAACACATGTCTGTCTGTTAGGTTTGAAGAACCAGATTTATACAAAACAATTTTCATATGTTGGCTAGCATTAGCATACAGCTTTACACATAAAAGACTACACACTCTAGCATATACTTTTAAATAATAAAAATGATCTTATTATTACCATATTATGTTTATGTATATAGATATAAAGAACTAGTTATTTTGTATGTAGCCACCTTCCAAAGAAAATTGGGGCCTCCTAATGGGCCGTACTTTACTCGCATACCGGCAACAAGACCACGATGCCTTCACAATATCGTGCAAAGACGCCACCAGTCGACTACTTGCACAAATGGACGGCGAGAGCAAAGGGGAGAACGCTCTGAGGAGCGGGTACCAGAGTGTGCTGGGACTACATATTATTACGGAGACTAGTCATGCTGAAGAAGTCCTGCAGAGGTATGTTTGTACTATTAAAAAAAATGGTTAGAGTCGTTTTTCAAAAAATCTTGATTTAGATGAATATGATTTTTGACAAAAAGTCAGAAAGTCTGACAACCAGTTTTACCAAGGGTTTGCCCTGGTAACTGGGTTGAGGAAGTCAGAGAACATGTCGCTCCACGTAAAACACTGGTACTCAGCTGCAACCGGTTAATAATGGAAGCCGTGCACAACATAGCTTGGGAAAAGGCTAAGCAGATGATGATGATTTTCAACAAAAAAAAATATGTAGCAATGCATCAGAAGTACCTTTGGACTACTAAAGGAATCTCTAAAAAGTTAAAGTTATTTAATTACCTTTGGAAGTCAGAAAAGTCGTCTATAAATCCAATTAATACCTTTTAACAGATTGAAAGATCATAACGATGGCGATCGTCAAAGTACAGAGATTTTGAATCAGTTGCTGGATGAATGGAGACGACGTCTGTCAGTCGTGCAGTCTGACGTCAGAACCATAGAACCGCTACTGCGACTCAGAAGGATATTGCTGCAACAAACACAGGTTCAATTGTTATTAATTCGAAAATTAAAATGTATTGGTTTGGTACTTAAAAAAAGTTTTTATGAATTTGTAAGACATAATCCTTATAAATTCTTAAATGTATGATTTCAGCAATTATTGGAGCCAACGCATCCTTTAACAGCGAGCCGATTGAAGGCTTGCATAGGAGACCTCTGGTTGCAAAGCGCAAAACACGCTAGGAAGGCTGGAATATTCCAACAGGTAATTACAGAATTTATAAACATTATAATTAATAACAACAATATTTAAAAAAAAAACTAAAAAACATGTTTTTAGCTCGCACTAAATATTACATAACCAATCCGCCATCTTGGATGTCCGCCATGTTGGATTTAAGTCACGTGACAACTTTTATGAAATACCTCCTCCAGAATACTAGCGTACGAGTATCTTAAACTTGTGAACCCCATCTAAATCTAAAATAGTTTTTTTGCTTACAATTTGGTGTCTTGTAGTTAATTCACTTTAAATCAACATTTTCAATAACTCTGCTTCCAGTCATACATGTACGTCCTGAATGCTGAAGAATACCAACCCGAGGAATTGTTCATAGAGAAGTCGAAGATGTATTGGGCGCGCGGGCAGCACGAACATGCGTTTACCACGTTACGGCGAGGCTTAGACGATACATATCCAATGTTGGAACAGCTTAATAATGATCAGAGGTATATCTAAACATCTTCAGAAATGTGTCATTAATGCTGATGTTCCTATCAAATAACTTTGCCATTTGCTGAAATCTCGGCTATTTGAAGCGTGGCGCATGCGCAGTAGCAATTAGTTCATATGTTTTGGCTGTCGATAAGTCTCAAATTCGATTTTGAGCTCCATGTTCACTTTTAGTTTTATTTTCATTTTTGAGAAGGTATTTTTAAATATTTTATTCATAACATTTGATAGAAGAATCACAATCACATTTTTAATTTATTGTTTTATATTTCAGAAAAATATGTGCTAAAGCAAAATTACTGATAGCCAAGTATAATGACGAGACCACTAACGTTGACGTCGACGTCAATATCGGGTACTACAAGGAGTCTGTTGAAGTATTTAAACAGTGGGAGAAGAGTTTGGTAAGTTAATCGTTTCTCATCAACATCCACGTAGATCGTAGATCAACTTGCTTTTGATTTAGAGTCTATTTTTGTGCCTACCGGGGATGCGGGATTGTTCGAAAGAGTAACCTTTGCCCTGGTACACCGAGCAGTTGAGAAGGAACAGAGGCTTTAGTTAGTAAAGTCTAATACTCCCTTCCGGCTGCACACCTTGGGCCATTGGAAGATTTACTACATATTTGCCCATAACCATGCAATACATTGCCCAATTACTTATTTAGGTTAGCTTTGACCACAAATGCTATTGAACGTATGATATTATAAGCTGTTAATAAATGTGCCCCAGGTATGCCTAGGCGCGTACTACGAGAAGGTGAGCTCGGGCGAGGGTGTGGGCGCGAGCGCGATGTGGTCGCGGCGCCTGTACGCGCTCAACAGCTACGGCAAGGCGCTGCAGTACGGACACAAGTACTTGTACCAGAGCATGCCAAGGATGCTGTCTATATGGTACGATATCGTTAGAAAGTGCTATCGTGGTACTCTAACTTAATTGTCAAATTAGTTCGAGACACTTCCATGGTCTTCAGCCTTGGGGGCGCGGGCAGCGCGACTTGCGCATGCGCACGAATTCGAATGACATTGCGAGATAACTGACAATTTAGATTGCTGGACTCTTCATTTTGACAGAGTTAAATATTGAAAATCTCTCCTTTGGATGTTTCAATAAGATAAACATCAAAAAGTATGCAAAAATATACGTCCACCGAACGCCTCTCGCTTGCGCGTGTGGACCATGAGTTTCAGGATCGAATTTCCCGAAAAATCGCAAAACTTTGATAATCCAGCTCGAACTCCAAAGGGCGTCTATTCAGTCCTACTGATCCATATCCTTGTAATATTTTATTTACAGGCTAGAAGTAGAGGTAACATCAACAGACACGAGTGCTCACTCGGTGCTGGCACAAATGACTGAGATCATCAAGACGTATTCGGAGAGGCTGCCTCTGTATTTGTACCTTACCGCGTTTTCCCAGATCGTGTCGAGGATCTGTCATCCTGTAAAAGAGGTAATTATATTATACTTCTCAAAAGCATAGTGTCAGTTTTTATATTGCATAGAGTAAATGGTTACAAAATAAGGATGAATTTTGAGCCACAGAGTTTTAATGTATTACAATTATTTGAATGATTATAAAGTAAGATTAGATGATCAGGTACAAGTCTATTGTGTCTATGGCTATCCGTTTGAGCCTGTAATTGGCTTTGCTGTCTCTCAATTTATTACTGCTACTACTCTTTTTTCTTATATAGCTATTGGTTTTCCAAGAGATGAGCTAGTGACTGATTTTGACTTTTTTTTTTGTTTTTTTCATCAAATAACCGTTGTAAGAAACCTATATCTTCCAGGTCTATCTACAATTAAAAGCAATAATCGTGAAGCTAATCCTAGCGTACCCCCAACACACTTTATGGATGATGATGAGTGTCATCAAATCCAGCTACCCTCAACGTATCAAGCGCTGTGCCGATGTGTTTACGGACCCAAGGCTTAAAGAACCTAGCATGCTGAAATTGATCAGTGATTTTACTCAACTTGCTGAGAAATTGATCGAATTGTGCAACAAGCCTATTGCTGGCAGTTCTTCGGTAAGTTATACATAGTATTATTTTTATCTAGGAGTATAAACAATATGTAGGGGTATAAACTCTTCTTGCCTATCCTACATCCCTATATTACATATACATAGACATTAATTGGTATGCTTATCCATAAAACTAAATTACCAAATCAAGTACAACAGTAAGTGGGCGATACTTTTGCACACTGTAATATCTCTATTTATTTCAATAACACAGATGGCGGCTTGTCAGCAAAGGAATAATAAAATCTTTTATCTGTTTTAGATCATTATCGTTTCTATGTTTCGTTTATTTGATTAATTAATAATTGTACCTATAGCGATACCAATACCAATTGATTGAATAATATGATTAGATTCTACTAAAAGTGAAAATTATTCTGATTTTTCTTATCACGACCATCATTTTTTTAATTGCATCTATACTTATGTAGATAAAAGTATGAAAAAAACGATACCGACTATTTAGCGTGTTCTAAAGGCTCGGTGGGGTCTCCTTCGTATATTCAATGTGTGATCGCCAATTGTCATTAGACGTAGTTAGCGATATTTGGTCTGGCTTATAGATTAACGCGGCGGGTTTAAGTCACGAATAATTTAGACACTGTACAAACAAATGTGTTTTATACATTTTTTACTCACCTACTGTTAGAAATTTAGATATCAAAGCTAAGATTTATTCAGAGTTTTATTCAAAGTTTTGTGACATTAAGTATTACGCATTGGCTTTCCAGTCGATAGAAAAAACCTGCATACATGTCACACATTGCAAAATTGTAACAGTTTTACATTCCACAAAAATACTTTTTTCTCTTGGGAACTCATCAAATTACCCCTCCGGAGGGGTATTGTCGCATGCGCTATAGTGTTTTGATCATGCATTTGTATTGTTGCTTAAGTCTCTAGTAGCCAACTTAGAACGCCAAAGTTATTTGTCTACAGCTATACAATTCGTACTCTCAAACGCACTGTACGCAAATGTGACGTCACTCTTGTAATTACCCCTGTCGAGAGTTACCTAATGGCATCGTGCCCTACTAATACTATTTGTACATACGTAGGACCGTAGGTGTGATATACATCATCTCCCGAGCCTTTTCCCAAATATGTTGGGGTCGGCTTCCAGTCTAACCGGATTCAGCTGAGTACCAGTGTTTTACAAGGAGCGACTGCCTATCTGACCTCCTCAACCCAGTTACCCGGGCAACCCAATACCCCTTGGTTAGACTGGCGTCAGACTTACTGGCTTCTGACTACCCGTAACGACTGCCAAGGATGTTTAATGATAGCGTAGGTGTGATATACATCAATGTACATATAGCTTTGTATTTTTGGAATTTCTCAATTTAATCACGTTGTATACATAATGTTTATGTACACGCTAACGAGTGCCTCATAACGTTGATCTATGACGAGACTCAGATGTCGGAATGTCCATACTGTTTGGATTACCAAGATAGTGTCAAATCAAACTGCAAATAAAGACCATATTTATGCATAATGCGTAGTACTTGGTTGTTGACTGTTCCTTACGTATTTATTTCCTTATAATTTGGTTGGGAAAAATTCAAAAATCACCGACACAAAGAAATAATATTGACTATTGAAACCGATGTCTCAATAAAAAAATATGACATCGTACAAGACATCAACCTACCTCAAGCTGTCAATTTTTTTGAATAGATTTTCAACCTTATCACGATACTGGAAGGTTAATATTTGATTGGTAAAATTTGATAGATTCGAGTAGCTTGACCTGCTGGCTTCTATACATCACGGATCATGAATCTGTACGTTTTATTTATTTGCAGACAACAACAGTAACCGCTTTAGTGAGGTCATTGCCCCGTCTGCTCGCTGGTGAAAACTTCAGTCACATCATGATGCCATTCCAAGAGTTCTGTAAGATCGTGCTCCCGTCCAAGGCGGCGCGACAAGAGCGGATAGACTTCAACATACCCACCGAACCACCCGTTTATATTGCTGGCATTGAGGAGCAGATTAGTATACTGCCTTCCTTGCAGAAGCCTAGGAAAGTAACTTTGAAAGGTAATGTAATCACTATCAGAGGATAGATTAGAATACGAGATTCTGATTACAAAGATAATTTTTTACTTGAGTATTCTGTGAGGTCGCTATAATGTAAAACAATTGTAAGGCCTTTTAGATAGAATTTGGTTTGCTATATGATACAGAGCTTCTTTATGTTATGCTTGTACCAATTTTATTAACATAGAAAGCTATATTGTGGATTAAATAAGATAGAATTGGTAATTTATACCTATTAGTATTATAAAGCAGACGATTTTGTTTGTTTGGTTGAACGCGCTAATCTCAGGAACTACTAATCCGATTTGAATAATTATTTCAATGCTGGATAGTCTATTTATCGAGGCAACCTATAGGCTTAAATTATCCGGGTGCGCGGAGTTGTGAAGCTAGTGTTCTTTTATCTCAGTTTTTTTTTTACTTTTAAGGTTCTGACGGCAAATCCTATATAATAATGCTGAAGCCACGCGACGATCTCCGTAAGGACTATCGTCTGATGGAGTTCAATGCGGTCGTGAACCGCTTCCTACAAGACGCGCCGGAGACCAGACGTAGACGACTGTATATACGCACTTATAGTGTGCTGCCTTTGAATGAAGAATGTGGCCTTATAGAATGGGTGCCTAACTTGGTCGGGCTTAGGCCGATATTGATGCACATTTATAAACAAAAAGGTAAGTATCTGATGTTTTTTTAAATAATAAAAATATAAGGAAAATTAATTGTTTGAGTCTAAATATGTGTATATGCCAGGATCACAATTCTTTTACAGGAAATTCACATTTTTTTCTCGTATCGCAACGATATTTGTGAGGTTTTAAAACAATCAGTTTTATTGGATTTCCATAACGTCCTAAAATCCTTAAACAATTCTAAGTATTATATACTGAACTCACCCCATCAGTTTGCGGAGGGCAGTCCCTTACACCCTGTATAATTACGTATAATGTTTTTTTAGAGAACTTTTTACCAAAATATTACTTTACTTATCTTAGGAATACACACAAGTAACCGCGAGTTGAAAGAGATGATGTGCGCCAATAAGGACCCGGTCGAGAAGAAGCGACGTATTTACGAGACTCAGTTGCTACCGCGACACCCACCCGTCTTCCAGGAGTGGTTCCGAAGAGTATTCTCCGACCCTTATGGATGGTATAAATATAGAATATTCGGTATTCATTTTAAAACTTCTTTGGTGTTTTTTGAGCAAAGTCGTTGGTTAAAATATCTATTTCATTAGTAATTAATGGGTATTATTTAGTTTTTTACTAATTTTGCAGGTACCAGGCTAGATCAGCTTATATCAGAACAACTGCTGTGATGTCAATGGTTGGATACATTTTAGGTAAGTTGTTGCGTTGTTTCCCATCGGTACAAGGTATAGAATGATGATAAACGAAATTCGGTAATGTTTATTTGAAATAATGTATTTTTCTATGAATGATGCTAAACAAATATTGGCTGTCATTGAACATCCTTGCCAGTCGTTACGGGTAGTCAGAAGCCAGAAAGTGACGCCAGTCTAACCAAGGGGTATTGCGTTACCCGGGTAACTGGGTTGATGAGATCAGATAGGCAGTCGCTCCTTGTAAATCACTGGTACTCAGCTGAATCCGGTTAGACTTGAGCCGCTTGAAGCCGACCTCAACATAGTTGGGAAAAGGCTCATGAGATGATGATGATGCTAAACAAATATTAACAGGTTTAGGAGACCGGCACGGTGAGAACATATCATTCGACTCAACAAACGGTGACACGGTGCACGTGGACTTCAACTGTTTGTTCAACAAGGGCGAGGCGTTCGAGTGGCCCGAGCGAGTGCCCTTCCGACTCACGCATAACATGGAAGCCGCTATGGGGCCGCTCAAACATGAGGGGATGTTCAGGTATGTTGAAATATCTGTTTGATTGCATAGTTCCGCCAGTCGTTTCGCGGATACCATTTTTAAGTTGCGGTGGAGGTGCGCGAGCCGCGATTAAGTTTGGCGAGATCTAGGTGTACAATTTTGCTTATAAGGAATTTGTTTATTGGTAAACATCTATTGAACCCCTGGTAGCTATTGGCTTACAACATGAGTGAAGTAAGGGCCAGTTTCACCGGTTACGGATAGCCACTATCTACAAGATAAATAAAAAAAAATGGAAGAGAATTAGTATGAAATTATCTACTAGATAAACTATCTGGAACTTATCCGTAACCGGTGTAACTGGCCCTAAATATTTTTAGTTAACAGTTAATTCTATCGACTATCACTCGGTAAAGTATTGAAACGATATCGAATAGGCTAATTTGTTAATAATGGTCATTCTTAACCATTTGGTTTTAATATTTTTTACGCTCATGTTATTTCACAGTATGTAATGGATTTTAAAATTGCCGACATTATAAATGTATACAATTCAGTGATATGATCATTGTTGTTCTCACGAGATTGCTCAAATAATAACCTATGGTAATACGGAAGCTAAATAAGTTTCTTATTTAGGTAGATAAAAAAAAATACATTAGTATATTTCATTGGTCATTTCGCTTATCTTATAAAAAAAGTAACATATCAAAAAAGTAACATCGCAGATTTTTCGGCTTGCAGAAATCTTTACTTCCTCAATTTAGTGTTAACAACTTCTAACAACAAATAAAACTCCTAAGGATTTCTGTATTTTTTCCTTGTAACTAAAGTCTGTTTTTTAATCTCGTAGACTAAATTGACATTACAAGTGTTGTCAGTTTATTGCAATTCTTAAATAGTTATGTGGCACAACCGTAACGTACCGTTAAAAAAATCAAGGTATCGTTTTTATAATAAGTTACTTCGAAATAATAGGTTGGTACTTATTTAACACGTACATAATTAAATTTTCATTTGTCAATTTGGTCTACGAGATTAAAAAACAGACTTTAGCTAACAGAATCTTTGAAAAAATATTTTTAACAGGAAAAGCTGCGAAGCTGTGATGCGTGCTCTCCGCGCCCAAACCGCGGCGCTAATGTCGGTGATCGAGCCGTTTGTGTACGACCCGCTCGTGTCGTGGGGGCGCGTGCGGCCCGTCGACTGCGGCGAGCGGACCAACGAGCAAGCGCTACAACATCTGTTGCATATCAAGCAACGCCTCAATGGAATGGTAACTTCTAGATTATTTGTTGCTAGGGGCAGTTTCAAAGGTTGCTTATAAGTTCCAGATAGTTCATCTGGCAGATAATTTCATATTCTGATCCATTTTTTAATTTATCTGGTAGACAGTGGCTATCCGTAACCTGTGAAACTGGCCCTAAAAAATTTAAACGAGCCTGTTGATATTTTAGTTAGAGGTTTAGTGGCAGCAGAAGTGCTTTTTAATCTTTGGAAAAAGTATAGCATAGTTATAATTATGTTAATTGTATCTTTTTCTAAGGTGAGAACGAAGAACAAACAGCTATCGCTGTCATTGTCTCCAGAAGGTCAAGTGGAACACCTGATAGTGGAAGCGACCAGCATTCACAATTTGTGCCAGATGTATATCGGATGGGGACCTTTCTTGTGAAGAAAATGTTAAGACTGCGCCGAGCAAATTCGGCGCGCGAAAAATAGGTATTTACTGCAGCGCGCTAGTCGTGTGTGTCATCGTCACGCACACAATGACAAGTTCGCTTGGTGCGCTTGCTTGCGCATGACAGAAGTTGATAAGTCAAGATTTTTAAAATTCGAGTGACTTAGTGTAACTTAGGGTTTTTAAAATTTTAGTGTATTGAGTGACTTGAAAAGGCGAATACCGAATATTTAGATGGTTCTGTATATATACATAAATCCGATTAATAAAACTAATCCTACTAATATCATATACGTGAAAATTTGGAATGTAAACGTGAGTTTGTTTTGATGAATGTTTGTTACTCTTTCTTTTTATTTTTAACTGAGTTCTAAAAAGAGGAGGATGTTGATTATTTATTTATTTTTTGTGTATAGGTAAGGTATATGGGTTATAATAAAACCAGTATGTAAAAAAAAAAACTATAATTTCCTAGAGTAATACCTTGCTTGTTTTTCAATTTTACAAATCATCCAAAAAGCGCAGAGAAACGTGGTTTATTTATAATAAAGGAAGAATTTCCAGTTTCATTTTATTTGTTAGCATGAGTAATGGATCTACAAAAACATCTATCTTGTAACAACTAACATTTAATGACCGCCCAAAAACCTATTACACGATACCCATATTAAATTTTTGACAAAAACTAGCATCTGCCACCTTAGATTTTAAAATTAATGTCAGATTTGCAATCGCCATCCCCAAAAACCTATTACACGATACCCATATTAAATTTTTGACAAAAACTAGCATCTGCCACCTTGGATTTTAAAATTAATGTCAGATTTGCAATCGCCATCCCCAAAAACCTACTACACGATACCCATATTGAATGTTTGACAAAAACTAGCATCAGCCATCTTGGATTTCCAAATAAATGTCAGATTTGCAATCGCCATCCCCAAAAACCTGTTCCACTATATCCATATCGAATGTTTGAGTAAAAATTGAAGAAAAGATTACATCCGCCATTATTTTAGATAAAGGGAAATATCATTACAAAAAAAAACGTAGTTTTTCAGATATCAGTTTTTTTTCTCAACTTAGCACCAATTATTTTCTTCTTATAATATCTCTTCTTACGCTTCCTCATTTCACTAAAAGAAATATTAAAAAAAAAAGTTACAAAAATATGCATTGAATAGTAAAAAATAAATAAATAGACAATATTAGATATGCATATTATAATAAGCCATTAAAATCTCAAAAAACAAAAAATATGACTTACCCCATTCAACCGTTTGCGTTTGCGTTTGGCAAGGCATATTTACACAATAGATCGCGAAGTATCGTTAGCGGCCTATCGCTCCCAATGAGACGTGACCACTCTCTGAGCTCTCGTGGACGACTGAATATTCGACCGGTGTACGTTGCGTAGGACGCAAAACAGCGCGCGCAACGGCTCAATTTTAAACAAAATATTATCTAAAATAACCAAGAAACATTTTCGAAAATGTTAATACAACAAATTGTAGTATGATTATTATAGATTTATATGAATCAAAGTTTGTGAAAGAAAACAACAGTTTACTATCAAAATTCAACTAAATACGAGCATGATATTTTAAGATTTTTGTCCATCTTTACGTATTTTTGTAATTTAATCTAGACAGTAATTATAATTTATGCCAACAATAAATTGTTAAAACATTCATTGAGTTGCTCAAAACATATTTTTTATTGTGATAATGTTAATAGTATTGATGATATCTCTTTAACCGTGACGACCGTTTTTGTATTATTTTGGTCGACGCAGTCTTAAATTTGATACCAAAATATAGTGCCTCTACAACTGTGATTGTATTAGTTAAGTAAGCTTAAATTGTATTTGTAAGATTAAAGTTCAGTTAAGTAAAAAGGCTATAAAATGGCACATCACGTTTTGTACCTAAATGATTGTTAAAAATAAAGAATATTTTCATATTTGGTTGTTTGTTTTTTTACTTTCTTTTAGCAGTTTAATAGTTTGACGAGCTTAGCTAGCGATCAGCGGGAACCGAGGGTGTAGCTTTGATAGTTTTGTTGCTGGCCTATAAGCGGCTATGCAAGTGCAACGAGCGATTGCTCACGCCACATATCCGCGGTCGGTCAGGTCTATGGTGCAAACCTGGGTCAAGGGTCTCCCCCTTGAGAAATAATCAACCGAATATCGCTGAGCGAATTTATATTTGAAAACTCTAGTCACTCAGTTTTTTTTAAATCTTACACTTGTGTAAGATTTTTATTAACTGCGAATCCTTGAGAAAAATATTTATTTCTAACTTCGAGACGAATGCTAAATCTGCTACCATACATTTTCATTATTATTTTTATAAAAGGCGACAAACACATGTTTCTAATATAAATACCGACATCCCGTGTAGAGTAATGAGTTTTCCATCGCCAGATAAGTAAATCGGCAGGTGCGACGTATTAAGAACATTGTTCACTGCCTATTGTCACAGCTATTGTGGTAGGTACATTCTTGGTCTACGTTTCTTTTTGGGTGTTATGGTTATTAGCAACAAGTCGACGCCTTTTATTTTACATTAATTACTTTAATCATTTATCAGGTATTTAATTATTATAACTTTGTAAATAAGTAGGTGTATGTAATGTTTTTTTTATGCAAATTAAGTTTACCAAATTCGGACACTTTCATAGAACAAAGATTATTGAAGCGTTACTTCTAAATTAAATATTTTAATTTAATGCAGGCAATATTACGGCAATAAAACCTATTATTTCTCGACCAATGCAGCTTTGTTTTGTTTCCTGGTTTGTTATGATTGTAATTATTTATTTTAGTTTATTTATTACTTTGTAAATATTGTACTTACTGATTTTCCTAAGATATAAATCTACATATACATAATACTACATAATTGTGTTTCCTTCACTCGCACTTTACGGAAATCTTGCAAAAAATTCTTTCAAATAATGTTTTCTTTAAATTATAATTAGGTACATGTCTACATATAGCTTTACTTTTGCATTAACAATTAGCCAATATTGTTTTTTTTTTTTGTATAAACGTGGATAAGAAATAAATAAGTCATGATGATGATGATGGCATCCAGGCCGATTGTCGGCTACGGCGGCCGTTCTCATTTATGGAGATCAGCCAGCTGCGCAGGACATATTATAGTGCACAAGCATTCGCGCAGACACAGGTGCACTCTCTATTCCCTCACTCTCATAATCCGATGGGACGGCAATCCGACACGACCGGAGAGAGATCAGGCGCAGGACCGACATTAACGTGCTCTCCGATGCACGGGTGAATCAATCACCAACTTCCAGACTCCAGGCTGCTTTGTGAAAGTTTCTCAAAACCCACAAAGCGATTTCGGCCCGACCCGGGATTCGAACCCGAGACCCCGTGCACAGCAGTCGCGCCTTGCGACCACTAGACCAACGGGGCAGTCATACAAATAAGTCATACAAAAGTATCTACCATACCTATCTATATTTCCGCGTGAAGGGAGATCACGTTTTATTCAAAACGTTGTAGCCTGTGTAATTTTGTTCTTCTGGTATAAAAATTGCGTCGTTATTTCTAAATTAACACACTACTTTGCGTGCAGATTATGTTGTGACATCATCACGCGGAACGTTATGTATTTTCCTACTTAATCATCTAGGTACAACTACTAGGTAGTACAGGACTAGACTACGACGTACTTTCTTGCATTTTTTTATTTTGCTACTGCAGTATTTCGATATGAAAGACAGTGTGTGTGGGGTGACCATCGAAATAATTTTGCTATACATTTATAGAGCACGTATTTGTGCGCAGCAATCTAATCGTTGATAGCTGAACGGATGATAAATATTCGACCGCGTTCATTGTGAATTCTTCACGCGTTTTGGGTGACCCTTCCCTCTAGGTTTGTCTTCAACGCTTTGTGGATCATTTATTTTTGTCATCCTTTATAACATCTCGATACCGATACATAAATAAAATATTTTCTAGCCACCACACTTTCTTTGTCTTTGACATAGCAAAATATTTACCTCGGTAAATATTTCAGGAACATTATTCATGCGTTATGTGAGGGTTGTTACAATGTAGCCACATGCACAGATGGGGGTATTGTAAGCTTCCCGTAATCCGAAATGAAAAGAAATCTTCTCCATGATTCTTGATTATATTAAAACATGTATGAAAGACTGGCCTATTATTTTAAAAGGGAAATAAAGAGGGAGAGTATGTGCACATCAAACAGCTCTTTGTATTAGCTTCATGTTTTATGGAAACATTTTACCTCGGTCCGGCGCGGCGGTCGACCTAGTATCGTTTAGCGCTGCGCGTGTAGGTAGCTCGGTTGACAGGCAATATCCGGATGATCCATTGTTCACCTCATTGCGGATTCTGAACAGCGATGCGGTCTGGCCTCTCTCATTCAGCTCCTGCTTCAGCGCTGAGGAAATAAAAAAAACTGCAAATAAGAGAAACGCATTTTAGATCGAACCGGATAGAATAACAGAGGTTAAAATCCATTTGTTGAGAATTTCTGTATCTTGTAAACTGATCGGGGTTCGGTCAGGCGAAAGCTGCCCCTTTTGCGCAGATATTCGATAAAACTATTTGTGAATTGTCTGGCGTAGGTAGTACCTAAGTATCAGTAGATATCCTTTATTTTTTGCTGGAAAATGGATACTTGGTTTAAAATTTTCAATTATTTTTCACATTTCGTGATAAAACTTTAAATTACATAACTATAATTTCAATTTACTTTTACTAACTGACGAATAATATCGGAAGTCATGTGTTTGCGCCGCCAACAATCTGAGAGCAGATTTAATAAGACAAGTCTCAAGTCTTCGAGGTATGTGCAAGTTCAAACCATCTTCACTTAGCTTGAGCGTAAACTACATCATCTTCCGTTGCAGCTACAATAAATAAATACATATGTCTACTATCACTATTACTTGTAGGGACAACATAACATATTGTTAAGCGGCGTTTACATAGGAAACGTCGAAGGTATTGTTGCCTATTTGTTATACTGTGTGGATATAACTGACAAAAGTTATATCCAAGTTCCCGAGGACGTTGGAGATATCACGAGAAACTGCCAGTACTTATCTAAATGAATATTTTTGGTAAGTGTTAATTTTTTTAAAGTGCTTTGTTTTTTTAAGTGTTACCGTATTCTATTAATAAACAATTGATGATTGAGTGCTGTGTGTTTTTTAAGTGTTACCGTATTCTATTAATAAACAATTGAAGATCAACTTAACTTATTGTTTTTTAAGTACTTACTTAAGTAAAAAAATTGTATGTTATGTAATGTTTTCCTCTAAGCATTCAATTAGGAAATACCCACTCTTGATGTAATCTACTGTGTAAACTACTTACCTACACAAAAAGTGTTGTTAATCTACCTGTCTAAGAAATATAGGTACGAACGGGTATTTTTATTATTTACCTATTACCTGCCATTAGCCTAGCAACAAACTCTAACATCAGTTTGAGGAGGTATCATTTATATATATACAAGACTAGCTTCTATCCGCGTCCTGTGGGAACTAGGTACAAATAAAAATAGACTGCCTTCCTTGATCTATCAAACATTGAAAGAATTTTTCAAATCGGACCAGTAGCGCGTTCAAGCAAACAAACTCTTCAGCAGTATGGTAATATTAGTATAGAAAAAAAAGTACCTACACTTCTTACGGCTTGTAAAGATTGTGTGATGTGATGGCAATTTTAAATATATTTCTGGTTCAGACCTACCTACGTTCCGCAGTGGTGACGTGATGGATGAAACACTTGAAGTACCTACCAATAAATCTACTAAGATCAAAATGATAATGAAGTCTGCTTCTATTGTGTCTGAGATGAAGTTAATTAGTCAATAAGCCTACCTATTGTAAAGTAAGACAGTTTGTCATTTTCCACGGTATCCATAAAGAAACTCGGTGATGTAATTGTGTTGCCAACGTACATAATCAAATGACTGTTGTGACGATGTCGGGGAATCCCATTGAATGTGTTTTTACTTATAGATTGCAAAAAAGAATAGAAAACAATGTAACGATGGTATCGGCATCATTGCTTACCTACGTCATCAGTCTGTTATGTATCTTTCACGTGCTACACGTGGTCTGTAGATGGGTTAACGAAGCTGTTTTCAAGGGTTTAAATTATTTATCAATGCAATATAGTAATCACTTTAAAATTATTAGAACGTCAGCCAATTTTGGGAAATTTAGATGGGAACTACCTTTACCTATAAATCGATGTACCTAGTATTTACAATTAAAATTATCACAACTTCGCGGAATAATCGTAGATAAGTTATCACTTATACGAACTTTACGACACAGGTTTTTTAAGTTGTTAAGTCTGCATTTGAAATCTATCTGTACCCCGTATTGAAGGTTTGAGACATTGGATGTTGTGTTCTAAGTATTTATGTACATATGTAGCAATAATTAAATTCTACTAGGTCTGGGTTCCTTCACAGGTGACATGAACTAAAAATGTAGATAATATAGAAGTCAGTATATCAAACTCATAGTTAAGTTCATATAACAATGAAAGTAAGCATAGGTACTGTTTTCCTACAATAGGTACTTTTGTTTCAAGATTTTCGATACAAATTCATAAAGTAAGTATGTAGAAAAAAGCTTATTGAAAATTTTCTTGAGTATATTCTTTACGATTACAAATCGCGTGTTTACTAGCTCAGCTAAAGAAAAAATGCTTCAGTGATACCTTCGGAAACGCCTTTTTAAATCTTCACGCGTTATCCGATTTGCCCGTGAGCTGACTTAGTCCCTATTGTTCGAGGGTCGGATTCATTTGCTCCTTTTCAAAGATGCGTTTATACTTAACAAAGGAAAATATTAAATGCTTTTTCATGTATTAGGTACTCGTAGCGTATAGTAGCAATTATTTGATACATTAGTGAGATTTGATTTTAGAAGCTGTGAGTGCAGGGAGTGTGAAAGGAATATGTAGAAGAGAGAAGGTACATAAGTAAGTAGATGGCAAAGAATGTGAACCGTGTTGAACCAGAAGCTCTGATGAGCTGATTCAACTTTCCTCTCACATTTTAGAAAAAATAATAGATAAACAAATAAGTACTTGTTTGTTGTATTGTATTGTCATGTAATTTTAGTTATAGGGAATAATATAAGTGGATGGAAAGTTTTCTTGAATTAGGTCAGGTAGTTGTACGTTTTTATAATACGAGTATACCTACTCATCAACAGTAATGGAACCTACGTATGTAAGTTAAGAGCCAAGAGCTTATAAGGATAATGTTATAGGTAAGTTTACATTTTGCGCGCCAGAAAAAATGTTATTCTATTTATTTAACTTTAGTTTTTATCTAAGACAGGTTTTTCGCAGAACTTTTTGAAGAATGCCAAGTGCCCAGTAGTTTACCGATGGTTACTTCATGGTGAATAAATAAATACGAGATGTACCTAGATAAAAAAAAACTTAGAAAAAACGATTGTAAACAGTTCACCAGTCATAAGGAATCATGTTTAGTTATCATTGTCGATAAAAGAGGACATTTTATTACTTAATATAAGTAGAACTTAGGAACTGAACAAGTATTGAAAATAATAACTTTACCAATTTATACTTTGCTTTTAGTTTAATATGCATATTGTTACAACTATTTGTGTGATTTTTAACCAATGTCAATGCCAGTAGTGAATAGCTGTTAGTTGGGGAATCCGTATAAAGATAATAGGAAAAATAAATGATTTCAGTGACGTAACGTCTTCAGAGACGTACGACGAGTTTGTTTACGTTATTTATAAGCAGGATATTAGTCGTTGCGTGTGATTTCAGTCGTAAGTTAGATGAACGAATTAAATTATTCTGAAAACAAAAAAAAAACACTTAATATGCCAGTAGCTTTATTTACCTTTATCTACATATTTTTATAAGTTTTTTTTTATATTAGGTAAGTTAAAAATTAACGGTGAGCAGATTTTATTTCGTGTGCTCTATTAAAAGATTAGTTGCAGTTCAATGAGAACGGTCAATTGAAATATTTTAGATATTTTTTTAAATTTAATTATTTATGTACCTAATTGAAAATTCACTACTTCATTAACTTGCAAGAGAAAATTATACCTAGAACAAATGTGCAAATCCATACATGTTATTATTTTCTTAAATCCCGCCAGCTCTAGGTTGCCAACCAATGCAAGAGTTCTATTTTAAAAATAATAGCTGTGACGTATATTTGTGAAGTTAATTCTCAACATGGATATTCTAGCGGCTACCTCAATAGGTAAACTTCCGTATTGGCTTCGTAACTCAATGCGAAAAAATACAGGCGAACCTTGATGAAAACCCGACCAATTACCTTTACAATTGTCTGTTAGAAACAATTAGTGCCTTATGAATTTAAGGAAATAGTTACTCAGTATTAGAGGGCTATACTATAAAGTATAAGAGGACTATAAAGTCTGAAATCACCAACCCTACGATAAAAAGGTTTGATAATGATGATGATCAGAGGCCGTTCAATTAAATTTACTTCTTTACCACCGATTCCTTTAACCCACAATATCCCAATATAGAACTAAGTTGAATTTTTATGCTTATGCAATTTCTGTGCTACGAAAGATCGGTGCTGTAACCTTAGGTTGCTACGGTCACGACAATTTCTTCGGAGTCTTTGTAGCTTGGGATCTTTGATCACGATACTTTTATAGAACAGTCAGTGCGCTTCAAGATATAACTGTGGTTTTCTGAACTACTTATTCAACTAAAAATCTATGTAATAATATCAAATGCATCTAGTTACTATAGTTAGTTTGTTATGGGATATCACAGTGAAACACAATGAAACAATGAAATTATGCTAACTACAAACCTTGATAATTTAAAATCATCCCAATACTTGAATGTTTTGCGATCATATTCTTTCATTATTCAGCCCTGATGGTCAAGGGCATTGTTGTATTTCCTGTAATATCAATTTACCACAATCAATTTACATTTATTTACTTACTCGTTGTTATAAACATTTATTAATTTAATCCACTAAATATACATACGTAAGTACCTAGTTAATTATAAAGAATTAAAAAAATCTATAAGAATTTATAACATACATATGTAGGATATCACTTTAAAAAAGTTAATCAAAATAGATTTAAAACTATTAACTAACACAGTTTTAAAATCAATGAGGGTTTCACTAATGTTCAGGATGCCCTGAGAGTGGCGTAGATTAGGTATGTCATGTTGAAAACTAGAAATTGGTATCTTCTTTCAACTCGGAACTTCGGCTAAAGGTTTATTTATACAACAGGATACCTTCTGCAGAATTGAATAAAAAAAAAATTTAATTTGTAGGCAATATGTCAGACGTGTGAAAAGTCTGACCGTACCTACCAATTTAATTTTGTTTTCATTTGAAATTTACCGAGAACCGGACCTGTTCTCTTAAAGTACAAAAAATCGTAGAAATCGAATTTAGCATTACAAAAGATTTCATAAGTTATTTGACCGCCAAGTAAATTAATTGCAACACAATCACGACTCGAATTGATAATGCTTTAAAACGGAACCTCAAATATAATAATAACTTATTGACTTTGAAATAAATTGACTGATTTCTAACTTCCTACTTGCAAATACCACGTATCGAGGATTCCGATGTGTCAAAATATATGTAACTTGATTTAAATTACCGCAAACTTTATTTCGATTCAAGTTTACTTACCTAAGTCACTGTTTTTTAGAATATCTATAATGGTCCATAATTTATAGAAAAAAAAACAAAACATTTCATCATTGCTAAGCTGCTTACGCATTGATGGACTTCATTGTGAGAAAAATCGGCATTATTTCAGACTGTTAGCAGATTAATAAAAGAAAAAAAAATACCGAAAATCTATATATTAATCTCATTCGTTATTATAATTAGGTACTAAAGGAGGCACCAGTGTTCTAAATCTAGTAACATTCAAAAGTTCATGCAATGGGCACAGCTGATTAATACAATTAACACATTATTTCAGCGCTTTATTAGTGATCAATCTTTTTATGGCGCTTTAATTTTGTCACTACGTTAAGTGGAATCACAAACCGTAACAGGGAAATTAACTGATTGCGAGATTGTTGTCAGTCTGCCATGAGGCAGTTTGTATAACGTCGTTGTCGAATGCGCTGGTTAAAAAAGTACGCGACGCATGCGCGGTTACCGATATAAAGGCGGGAAAACTTTGTCTATGGTGTGCCTTTTCAAAATTCGAAAGTTATTTTTGAGAATGGATTGCAGCGTTTAGTGGTTTTCTGTGATATTAATGTAAAGAATATTTAATTTATTTAGTGGTTATTTGTATAAAATATATATGACAGGTGAGTTAAAAATGTTTTTTTACTGTAGTGTCCTTGACTTGCATTAAGAAGTAAGTAAAGAATAGGGAAATAAACGGAACTTTAATTTGCCTGCTAGATGGGAATGAGCAATGAATTCAAATCACTATAATTGTCGTAGTAGCCACGTAATTCTGGTTAATGATTGTGTTTTTCTGTCTGTCTATTGTCAAGTTTTGAGTTTAACTTTTTATGAAATATTTTTTTTCTTTAATAATATTACTTTTGGTGTCTTTGTGTTTTTTGTTCACACATACTTAACAAAACCTCACAAGTAAAAGATGATCATAATATTTGAAACGAGTAAACTTATAAACAAACAAACAAATATTTGTTCTTAACATCAAACATTTTTCAAAATACCGAAAATTTTAATGATTATGAGTGGATATTTATATTAAATTACTTATGTTTATCAAACTTTTTCACAGAAACATTTTCCGAATTATTGTATTCGCACCATAATCGCACATATTTCGTTAGTCATCTACATCTGGTAATGAAATACCTATATATTAAGTTTAGTATTTCGTTAATCTATGTACTTTACACAGTTCAAAATAGCTAAGTACTAGATGAATGAAATTCCATTGAGTTTTGTATGTATTTACTTAATATTATAAAGCTGAAGAATAGTTGAGCGCGCTCTCCTCAGAAGTACTGGTCAGATTTGAAAAAATCTTTCAATAAATCTTCAGATAGCTCATTGATCGAGGAAGGCTTAAGGTTCCTTTTTATGGGGTTGCATGAAGTACATATTCCTACGGGACGCGGGTAAAGCCGCTGGTAGAAGCTAATATTAACAATTGATTAAATAAATTACTAAACTTGTTCCACAAAGAAGTTAATCATCTGGACACTCAAACTTAAACGCGGGTAAAAGCTACTATCGTTGTAAAACTAGATGCATTTTCCCCAGGTGGAAAATGTAAGTATTTTGGAGTACGAGACTTGCGACTGCGAGACAGAAACAAGAAATTTAATGTCCCGTAGTTCAATAATAGTTCGTTGTTAACCTTTAACTTGAAATGTGATATCAATAATACACAAACTTCCATTATCAGTGAAAATGATTAATGGCATCAAATTGATCATTCAAGTCGTCCATTACGATATCTCGGGACATCATGATAATCGGAGATCAAGATCCGATAGCTATTTTTAATTAATAATAGTAGTCTTTCTTACCTTCTTCAGTGCAATAAAATATTTATACCCTGTAAGTCGTATTTAACGTTTGTGATTTAGAAGCGAAAATGAGAATTTACAGACCTAGGAGATGTTTGTAAGTGTGGTTATAGAATTATATTTTTGTTGCCTTACTTGTATACTAAATACGGATTAGCGAAAGTAATGTTTTTTGTTTGACATCGAAGGTAAATCTCAGATCAACGTAAAACACCCATAAATTACATACTTCAATCTTTTTGATGTGAACTACAAAGACAGAATATAGAATTATTCATTGTGACTTGACAATAAATGTCAGTTAAACTTACGAAAGGCATATTGTAATGTTAAATTAGAATATGCTTTACATTAAATAAGAATACGTGTTTTATTATGACGAGTACGTGCAGCAAGCTGTTTCTATGTTGCAGCTCAAACATGTTGAAGGTACCGAATCCAAAGAAGTTGATATGCAGAGTGTTTCCCATACTGCAATGGTCGAGGACTTACGATGCGAGAGCAGGGATAGGAGACTTAATAGCCGGTATCACCATCGCACTTACGTTGGTACCGCAGTCTATTGCGTACGCCTCGCTTGCAGGATTTGAACCTCAGGTACTGTATCCCACTTGTACAGTTGACGAAATTTCCGCTTGATCACAGTGGCATCAATCGTTCCACATGGTTGAACACGTAGCACGTCAAAGGCATGTCCAAGGTTATGATCGGATTTATGGAGGGTAGCTGTGTTTACGTTTAATTAACATACCTAACGAGGTGGTAAATGTGTAACCATAATTCAGTATAAACACAGTACTTAATACAATGCTTAATTAGTTACATTTTACGTTTAATAAAGTATGAGGGAAAATGAGTTGATGTTAAATTTACCCCGAGATATTTCCTTTGGCCTTAAATTATTTATGACCTTTCCGGAAGATTGCGATCAGGCCTCTTCCAATGTCACAATTAAAATAAAACACTCAAAGATGATGTAGGTAGGTACTATTTATTAAAATAATTATTAATTATACCTGCTACAGTTATGTGTCTACCAGTTTCTATGGACACTGGATATTGGATTAAATCCTTATGAGATATATATTATAATCACCCATCTGTATATCGTAAACATTAATTCATCTATATTTGATTTATTGCCAATCAATTAATTGTTGCATCATATCAGTAATTTCATTTGATCAGTAATTGCGATAGTAGAGTTGATGCTATCGCAAAGCGTAAAAGCAATTAAAGATTAATGAAAAGTTAAAAGAAAATTAATTATTTTAATCAGCTACTAGCCTTTTAGTTCTTGTTTTTGTTTAATTGTTAATGCTATTTTTATTTAGATATAGTTTGACCGCGAAATAAATATTAGTTCATGCTCCATTGACGATCGTAAAGTCCTTTGTAGTCTAAAAATAACCTATTCGGATATTAAATGAGAACTATTCTCATTGCCGCGGGGCATCTCATAATGCGATAACGGACTTTCAGTCATTGACAACATCCGCTGTTTCAAAATGCTTGTAGACCAACTCATTGTCCCTTTTCCCAAGGAGAGCTGAATGAGCTCTTTAATAATGCCCAAAACTTACTTTATAAGGAAATCATATCGATCGTAGTAATTGCAAACAAAATCTACTAGATACCTAAATATTAAGCTAACTTAAGGAATGTTACCAATTAATTTTTGTCTCTCAAAAAGTATCGTACATAATCACTACATATCACTACATAGTATAAAACAAAGTCGCTTTCTCTGTCCCTATGTCCCTTTGTATGCTTAAATCTTTGAAACTACGCAACGGATTTTGATGCGGTTTTTTTAATAGATAGAGTGATTCAAGAGGAAGGTTTATATGTATAATTTAATATCAGCATTGCACCCGTGCGAAGCCGGGGCGGGTCGCTAGTAATTGATATATTGGTAAAATCGTGACAGTTCATTGACTCACATTTAGGTGCTTTTCTATTCATGTCAGTAGTTTTAAAATGGTGACTTCTTTCCGTGTTTGTAAACGTATTCGGCCTTGGCTTCTTTTTCTCAAGGGCCGCCTGCAGCGTCCGCACCAGTTCGCCACCGATGAATTTATGTATGTGGGTGTATGTGAGGAGACATAGGGTAGCGCTAGGAACGGAACGGGATCTTCACTCAATGTGCTAATAGCGGGAATAAAGTGAAGCACACATTTGTTTTAGAAAGTTTGAAGTTCTATAGAAATATTCTTAGATTCGTATTTCTTTTTTCTGTTAGATTTAGTTCTTTTTTGAGAAAATGCCTTTTACAGATCACAAATTTAATGAAAACATCACACTAATATGAAAAATAAAGTTTATAGTCATTTGACTTTTCATATAAGGTCCCAGCAGAGAGCTAATAATATCAAATTGTACATGTTAATATTTCCAAGAAAATTATTCGTGCCTATTATTGGAACTGAAATTCCAAGAATGGTGTCAATGAAAATTAGTTTTTATTAGCTGTTCCTTATGCTGCAAACAAAAATAAGACATTTTATGTGAAAAAAAAACAGCATATTTGGAAGATCTGTTATTAGTTCTTGGTATCTGGTTTAGGTAGTAGTATAACAAAAATAAAATTTTGAGCTGAATTTCAAGGTATAGTTTGAATTTGCTATGCAGATGGCGTCACCGTGAATCTTAATCTTGAAATTATACATGCAAGGGGCGCGGGCTGCTTCTAGTATTATTATTTAAATCCCAAGCTGTGTTTTAATAGTGAGCATTTAAAGTTTTAGTAATATTCTAAAGAAAGCGAGTTCTTTAGATACCCAAAATTTTCCTGCTTATTTTATATTAAGTTTGTTGAATAGAAATTGGTTTATCGTTGAATTACAAATGTGTTACCGAAACATACAATTTTAAATAAAGTCAAACACATTATGTAATCATAATTTCAAATCACGTTTTATTTATTATTCGTGTGCGAATCTTCAATAATCCTAACAATCAGTCTAGTCAACATTGAGCAAAGGTGCTTATTCTTACTTATACACAAATCTGTTTTGTTGTCTGTACATACCAGGGAACCTGTATTTGTAATCGCAGCAAATGTAAAAGTTTTGTTATTACGCTTGTAGGAAACGGATACTTTGGCCTACCTACTCAATTCCCCGAAGTAATCTTCTGTACGTTTCAGAGATTAATTACCACTCGACGCAAAATAAGTAGGTATCTCGTTATTTATGATTCACAGAAACTGCTATTTATATTTTATATTATTAAATATGGCACAGTTAAATAATATTTTTTTTTTCACATTAGCAGATAATATTATGTGACTTAGGGAACAGGTTAGGTAATTTCAGTTGCAAGATAAAGCATATTTATTACTCGTATATTGATTTTCAAATTGAAATGTGTTTTTCATTTAAGACCGAGGTACGTATTCATTACTGAAAACATGTAAGAACTTTTTTATTAATATTTTTTTTTCATAGAATATTACGTTATTTCGAGCCTAAATGCTCCAAGCAGTTACTTGATCTTGGTGTTTTCTGGCAACAGTCTGTCTGAGTTCAATAAAAAATATAGAAAGTGTATTTTTTTAATCAAAAAATGTTTATTATAACTTCTCCGATCGTGTTGGATTGCCGCCCTGTCCAATAATGAGAGTGAAGAAATAGAGAGTGCAGTTGTGTTTGCGCAAATGCTTGTGCATTTTAATAATAAGCCCTGCGCAGCTGCCTAATTTCAGATTTTCAGAGAATAGCCACCTTAGCCATTATGCTATTATCACTTTGAAAACCACGGTTGTCAATTGGGACAATATTGAAGCATTTTGAGCGTCTAAGTATTCGTCATTCATGACTTTTATGAAGTCGTCCCTCATGGAGAACAAAATATAACTACCAATTATTAGTATTGCCATCACTATGTCAAGAACCATCTTTACTACTTAAAATCTATATAAAGCCAACACTATCAACCTAAAACGACCATGTCCCAGGTTGATGGGTTTTTGTTACACGTGTGTATATCTAGTCATCCTACACGTGTAACTCTTTCATTTTTCAGAAACCTTAAAGCATTAAATGAAAATATGAACAAGATTTGCATTAAATCAAAATAATTTCTAATGAGTATTCATACGTAAGAATGAGTATTCATACGTAGAGAAATGAGTATTCATACGTACGTAATTGAATATTTCAAGGTGATATCTCTTTTGTATTGTTACATTTACATTGAGTTGGATTTTTGGGGAATACCGACATTAAGTTATAGAGTTTATATTATGTTGTACGAATAATAACGTGAGTTTTGAAATATCTTTGAGGAGCTTGTCTGCAGTGTGTAGGACAATATAATTTTGGATTACATGAAAAATAATTGGTAAAACATGTCTTGGTTTATAAGTAGGCCGTTGATGGTGGAATAATGCTAACCTAAAAAAATATCCTTAGTAGCGATTGATGCCACTTTATTTTGTGAACCTATATTAATTTTGAATTTTATATTATTTTTGCTAGATGTAAAAATCTAAATAAATATTATGTAATTGGTTCTGCTCATCTAGATATTGTAGATAATTGTACTCTTGATAGAAGGTCAGATTCATACTATATCAGTAGATTTTTACTTGGTACCTATAAACAATATTTTTTTAACTTAAATTTCTGTTACCATCTCAAAAAATAGCCTTCCAAGGAATGTTTATCTTATAAATTATAAAACAATAGATTAAATTTAAATTGAAGGTAAATAAATCGTTTTAAGATCATATTAGAGCGTCTATTGTTATACTCTGCGAAAAAGTTTTTCTTGGAAATTAATGTATAATGCAAGATTTTTTTTTCAGTATGGCCTTTATTCTTCTTTCATGGGCCCGTTTGTGTATGCGATTATGGGAACAAGTCCCCAGGTGAACCTCGGCCCGTCAGCGTTAATATCTCTTCTCACGTTTACATACACAAATGGGACTAATCCAGACTTCGCCATACTTCTTTGTCTCATGGCTGGTATCGTGCAACTCGTGGCGGGAGTTTCACAACTTGGTAAGGTCCCTTTATATTTTATCTTGTTTAGTTGATAAAGTTAAATGTTCTTAACAGTGAAATAATCTTTATCTAGATTATTTAGACGCAATATCATGGCCGAAAATTTTATCTAATCAATCATTCTTCAAACAGATTTTATTTCGTCATTCATATTATACTATTGCATTCGATGAAAACATTGTTTATGGATTGATATTTATACCTAGGACCTTGAATATCATTATAATGAAAAGTCTATATAGTACAATATGACCATTAATTCTAGGTTTCCTTGTGGAGTTCATATCATTGCCCGTCGTGTCAGGCTTCACTTCAGCAGCTGCGCTCACAATAGCCTCATCACAAGTCAAGGGCCTGCTCGGTCTTCGGTACAACGCGGACACATTCGTGACGACATGGGCGAATTTCTTTAAACACGTGAAAGAGACTAGATTCCCCGATACCATGCTTAGTTTGGGGTGCTGCATCGTGCTTATAGGAATGAGGGTACGTACCTAGATCATAAGACTGTCTCATTGACCTGATAAGTGTATTATCAGGTCAATAAAAAAAATGGGATAAGTATAAAAAATGGTTTTGTAAGTGGAAATAGTCGTGACAATAAAGATAAAAAATAGTGATTCTAATTACCTACTCCGTCTTTTATCAAAACATAACAAAAATACTAAATAACACATTAATGTTCCGGAGTGGGGTGGTGGGGGGGTGTTTGCGGAGTCACGTTTAAGTAAAATTAATGTCTAAAAGTGACGTAACACGGAATTTTAATGTATCAATATCTACATAGTTACGGACGGACGGACTTGTTACTTTTTTATTCGTCATGTCATATCATCATACGATTTCGTGAACATGCATATTTTTTTATCAAAATTTGGTCCAAATCCTTTCACGTTCTTATATACTTATTATGTGAAGGTTAGTTACTTGGCTACCATTAAGGCCGGTTACACGAACGTTAGTGTATAGGGTGCTTCGGTATTATGTATATTGGTAAATCCACATCAGCGTAGAAGGATTTTGAGGAAAGGGATTGCTGGTTTTATGGGCGCTGGCAACATTATTAAAGATAATGTACGTATATTACCATAACATAGGTTTATTTATTACACACGTTACGCCTACTCGTATTCTGTTTCATGTTATAAAGTGTTTACGTATGTACTGCGTGTCTATTACAAGATTTCTATGAACCTACATTTTCTTTTCTTTGTATTTTGGTTAAGGTAAAGTAATCCGTAGATTTGGTGGCCCATAATTAATTAGTTTTGAGTTAAATAATAAAATTGTTCGCATCATGTTCAGCTGCTATTATCCCTTTTGTCAACGTCCATCAATAATCGTTAACCTTTTCTAGACATAAAACAAATATTTTATCACTTGTAACAGTAGTAACGCTAAAGCTAACATTTGTAGACGGTCGCCTAACTAAATGTATCCTCTTGTATTATCCGACAACATGTTTACAAGGCTTTGTCGTGTCACTTAGAAAAGTTTTCCAGAGAGCTCTATACCTATACATTGGAAACAGATCCTTTTATTTATTGTTCCAAGATAATGTAGGTATCTTTGCTTTCCAATTTTGAAAAAATAAGAGGGAATAACGACGCTACTTTTATTATTTACCATTTTTTTTGAAAACCAAGTAAAGTAAATCTTTGAAAAGCGGGACACTATTGCTTCTTAACAAAAAAAAGTAGCGATATAGATTTTCGAGTATATGTAGATTATTATTCAATGGTATATTTACTGTTTAATATTTTCCACAGACTTAAAATCTATCAAGACGTTTAACAACCAATAATTCAGTGGCTTATCTCTAGAACCCAATAAACCGTGTACACGCATTATAAATTCTCAACCCTAAACGCCTACTAATTACGGTTTCCTATAGTTCAGTCCATATATTATGAGACACTACGTGAGCTCACTCACTTACGAGCAACTTGGACTGTTTATTTGTTAATTTCGTCGATAATTCAATACGACACGTTCCGTAGCTGTGAGCGACCGACGTCGTAGCCGCAACTTGGCAAACTCCCTTACAAAGTAAATACCTACTAAGTCTGATTGTCGTCTCAGCACATATATGCTTAACTGTCAACAGAACTGGGCTTGCATTTCTTGTATTTAAACTATTATTTCTTTTATTATATACCTGTATATTTTTTTACTTTGTTTCGAGTTCAGTGATTGGTGCCCATAGAATGGACTATGAATATTTTTTTCTCATATAAATGTGAAAGTTACCAATGTGCTACGCCAGTTGCTACGATATTTTTTGGCGTAGCGGATACCTATGAGGATAAGTTTACGTTACCATAAAAAATATTATATAGTAAGTAGTTTACTGTAATATGAATGCACTATAATACCCATAAATGAAGAAACGGCTATTGTTTACTCCTTTATCTAAAAGAGAAGAACATTGAATGTGATATTAACATACTCTTTGTTCAATATCTCAACAACAGACAGTATTTGCCCCAAGTATACATTATAATGTTGCTATGTCGTGTCCCCGCCAACTGTTCATTGTCCTTCAGATTGTACTCCGACAATTCGTCAAAATTACTTTTTTTTCGTATTGTGTTCGTGGTTTATGAGACAAGACAAATGAAGATATTATGTGACTTCACCTAATGTCATTATATTCATGACATTTTATTGAATGGATATGTTCTCGTATACAATACTAATAGAACATTAAGTACAACAATAGTTAATGCACTTTCCCCATAACAGAACAATATTAAACGATATTATATTACGTGATTATACACGACTTACAGCAGTTAGCTCATTAAATACATAAAATACGTATATATTGTTGTTTAATTCAGTTACGACATTGTTATTATTGCAATACTAACTTTAAATCGATTAAGTGGTGATCCAAATCGTTTGTTCTATTAATCGCTCGCTCAAGTCAGTCTAGACTGACATGAGACGTCATTTCAACCTTGATATTTAACACTACACAAAAAACCACAGCTTTAAAATATTCCTATAAATATCCGAGAAGTATCCGTGCACATCGTTTCGACATTAAGCTTTTTCTTTATCTGAAGCAATATACATACATAGAATAGAACCTTTTTCTCAGCCGCAGTAATTATCTGGGCATCGTCTGAAATTCATCGCAGTAGATAGATGGCCCGGTATATTCATTCGTGCAAATAAAACCGATAAACTTTTATCACAGTTAATCACGAAGGCCTTTTATTTTATTATTTAGCGCGAAAGAGAAACTTTCACGGAAGATGGACCGACGGCTGATTAAATCCCTTCTAACTTTGCACTAACTCACCTAAGTCGAATTATTAACAACGATGGAACTATTAAATCCATGATACGACTACATAACTTGTATCATAGTTCACTACCGTGCATTTTGAGGAGTTCATAAATAAATCAATTGTTCGTAGCTGTTCCAATCAAATTAAATCAAAGTCAACTGCAAACTGATTTATTCAAGCTTACTTGTAACTCGTAACTGGCGTACGCAACCAAAATCTTCCATCGCCTGAGATTAATACATAATTTACTTTAGATATACTTCGACCGATGTACCTAAAGTTTACTTGGTAACTAATTTTCACATTTGCCACGGATTATATACGGCTCTATAGTAATCTTGTACATAGTTTGCGATATAAAATAGGGCTTCAATTTTAAGCCCATCCTCGATGTTATCGATATGTTGCTTAAATTATATGCCTATATCACGCGATCAGATTTCATGCGGGCGTTTCATATACATAATAATGTTTTCTTATATGTAAACAAATCGATAGGAAGTGAAGATAGGGTATGGTGTAACATTGTATTCGATCTGAATATATATGGACAAAATATCACAAGACTTTATTTTGGAAAAAGCTATATCAATAAAGCCTAACAGGGAAAAATCTTCAGCTTTTAAATAATTATAACGATTATTATAATATTAATATTAGTGTATGATATAAAACATTATTATATTTTCAGGCATTAAAAGACCTCAAAATCAAAGATAAGGCAGCAGACGAAAAGGGTTGCAGAAAAGCGAAAGTATTGAAAAGGTTTTTGTGGTTCACCGGCGTGGCTCGAAATGCTGTTGTGGTCTGCTTAGCATCAGTGACGGCGTACATCTTGCATGAAGATAAATACGACCCGTTCCTTCTTACTGGTGAGTTACCAACACATTATATGAATACATTTTTAAATGGTCAGGAACTCATTTGACGTCTTGTCATTTGACGAGTGCTGAATAGTTCTTTTGCTTTTATTTGCTTTTCAAACCTTGGGGTAATTATTTATGAATTATCCCACAGTCCAATAGAATAGACTAAGGTGTAGGCAGTTTGACTAGTCCGTTGTCAGAGCAAAGAGCTTAACAAAATATAGTGTTGTTATCGAATACATGGCATTAAGGGATTGACGATTTATTCTGAAAGCTTATCAAAATTGATTGAACTGTTAATTTAATTAAGTATCTATTTCATCAAAGCTTGAGTGGGATTTTTGTAATATTCTTAAAAGAAAAGAAATTTCTCATTTGTTAACTAAATCTGTTTTAAGCCAGCTTTTTTTTATTTGCTGTCTTGCACGAATTCCAGCGTTTTACTGAAGATGCTCGATACAGCTGTGGATATTCCAATTTCTAGTAGTAGTTTTGTATTTTAGTAGTAGTTGCTGCAATGATACAATATTTTTTCTTCTTAGTTCGTTCTATAGTTGGCGTGTTCGGCCACTGCCTTCGTGACCTTGGCCTTTCAAGAGCAAACGTAGCGATTGTCGTCAGGCCTAGTATTGCAATTAATTGACACAGACGCGAAGCAGTTTTATGCATTTGTTTTTTTTTTGCACTTGGAACTAACCGGCCGCCCTTGTAATTTCTGCATTATACATTGCAATATTGCAAGGATACATTTTATAAACAGTTTTGTTCTAAAGTTTTTTTTTGCATCTTTTTTCTGCTTTATTGTGAAGTAAGGAAACAATAAATCTGGTAATGGATTTGCCCCAAAGTACTATAATTGGAAATGACGTCAAAGTGGCATTCAATTTTATTGGTACACAGTAATTTACTGTAGGGTATCAAAGGAATAAGACAATTATTTGACTTTTTACTAATTCAAATGTTACTGTTTTCATACTGTGACCGACTTAAGTCATTATTGATAATGAACTTTTATGCTCTCTGGAGCATTAAGAAGTGTCAATGCGTAAACATGCACCCATCCATGACTCAAACAATTCTAGCGTAGCTTAACCTCGTAGAACATTTCAGCACTTCTTTTGTTGTACCTAGGTACCTATGTAAAATGTTTTTTAAATAAATTTCCAGGGACAATAACGGCTGGTTTGCCTGCCGTCCGTCCACCAGCATTTGAAACTACAGTCGGCAATACTACGTACACGGCCGGCGACATGTTTTCACATCTCGGCTCCGGATTGGCTGTTGTTCCCATTGTCGCTATCCTGTCCAACGTTGCTATTGCTAAGGCTTTTGGTAAGTAACGCCTAAAAAGTACTAGTAAATTGAATACAAGTAGTGAAAATTACAAGCAACTAGTAAATTGCTATGAAGTTTTGTTTCTAAATAGGTACTATAAGGCTTGATAAAATATGTAATGAAAAAGTCAGACTTTCAGCATGGATATACATATTTTAAAAGACAAGGGAAAATGAATGTCTAAATGAATAAATAACTCAAAAATATCTTGTTTTCGAAACAATCTACGCATAAAACTTTTAGAGCGCATCTCCCATGTTATATTTTACAGGCGACTGTATAGGTACATACGTAACAGAAAATAATAGCTGCAATCTGGCGACCTGTGCCTAAATAAATACACACGTCACGCCTGCATTGTGACGCGTGCAGGAGCGTACGTTATTGTACACTCATATTTCGTGGATCATAGCGCACATATCGCGTAATCGAGTTTATGCCCCGGCGTAGTTGAAAATAGTAAAGCTTTTAGTTATCTTTGTATTTCGAAGTAAGTATTGATATTTAATATGATGTACCTATCAGATTAAATAAATTTAATAGTAGTCTACAATATGTTAAAAACCTTTCAAGCTGTCGGTTAACTAGATGTGTGATTAATTTCAGTGTCTATAGTTTGTGAGATACACAGAATGCCCTGTGTACAAATAAAAAATTGAACCTTAATAATTAGTGTGAAATTAAAGTACTGAATTAAATAAACGTGGTAAAAATAATTTACACTACTATTGTTTTGAAAAATACCGACGTTCTTTCGTATCTCCAATGAACGAGAGGGGTCGAAGTCCGATGAGCATTCTTAGTTTTACAGTACATAGGTATTGTAGCAATATCTTTTCGAGTTCGATGACAGTGAACGCGGGCGAGCGAGAGCAATAATGAATTTTCGTTTCCCCCGTGTCCTTCAGGTGATAATTAAATAACAGTGTTCTTGTTTTGCGTTGTTCTATTGTTATTTGTGTTCTCCAAGCCGAGTACGTTTATTCGCTCCGTTGCGCTTCTATTGTCACCTGGACATTCCAATTTCCCGAGCCAATAAACATCTCAATATTTTATTTTTATTTCATCTCACTAACTCGAGGTTTATGATTGTTTTATCGTTTATTAAATAAATATTAAGCGAAGCAATATTAACAGCAGCAGTGTTACTGCCATTCGATATGTTGGTATCCTATATTACGGGAAACAATGAATGGGTATCGTTATACATTACCAAACACATTCAATGTAAAACAAAATTGTTGGGGGATTATGAGTAAGGTCATCGAATTTCATAAAGACATTTTTATTACTTGCGCACGAGGAGTTGATACAATATGAAATATAAGCATCTGTGGTTCGGTTTACAAGTAGGTAATTCAATCCTCTTTTTATTCATCATAATATTTTATGATTCCTCCCCAATCCGATAGTATTTACTTCAGGCAAATACATTTCAATAATTTGACAATACGAACCGTAAAGTGTAAAAATCTTTACAGTAAACACATTTCATATTATGTTTGCTGATACGATTTTAACAAAAGAGATGTCTGTCGATTCATGCCAGTTAAGCCAATGTGAAATTTATTCAAAAATCCATGCAATTTCAACTGCCAAGTAAAAATGTATGCGAGCTTGTTTATCCAGTGACGTTTCGTTTTTACTGCAAACGTTCGGGCGTATACTGATAGATTTACCAACATTTCAGTATGATTTGATGTCAATATTTGCCGGTTTTTAACATCAAAATAGGAGTTCTGGGCATTTAGTATTTATTCAGTTTATGTTCACATTTAACAGTAGCTATAACAATAGATTGATTGGTAATCTCAATACAATTTGCAACAAAACATATTATTCCTTCTCCGTGTGAGAGGAGGCTTGTGCCCAGCAAGCAGTGGGACGATAAAAAGGCTGATGATGATGATATTTACGTCATTATATTAATAAATATAATTAGTTTTAGCATGAGCCAGTTCATATACAGCCTCCTGTAATGTCTTAGAATGATTTGAATCATCATAATAGAACCATGTTAAAACCTACTATAGTTCACTTTACAAGTTTTAGTAAGCCTTCAAGAACTGTTATAAAGTTAAAAGTACTATCGACATCAATTTAACACGAGTTTAATTACTTTTGATAGTTTTATTACTTTGAATGTTAAATTAATTTTCAGATAGGAGATAGATAGGTACAGTCGAGTTATTTATTATGTTGGTATTTTCAGGATTTAAAAGTATAATATGAATGCCATAGAACTAAATTATATTTTTCTGTCTTTTTTATAAAAATATATAAGTACCTTTATTTCGTGCATTACATCGATGACAAGTCTTTTGTTTTGAATTTAGAAATGAATAAGTGAAATGAAATGCTTTTCTGTATATTATTTTATTAGTTGTCAGTTCCTTAACTAGTGCTCTGTACGCGACTTCATCCGCGTATCTTAATTGTTATCCAATGTAACATGAACATCGGTATCTATGAGCAGGTATTCGCGGAAACAAAGCGTGGTCTTAAATTGCATATAAAATTATATAACTTAACATTTTGTTCGACATAATGTTAGCAAGACTGAAGTTAGTTTTTTGACAGCAAATTACCTCTTTGAGTTGTGAAAAAAGCTGTACAGTCACCGTACGTGCCGTGTACGTTCAGGCTAAGATAACCGTCATGTCTAGTTTAAGAATTAAGAAGCGTAGCCTACTCAGATATTTTTGACCTATGGGGTTTTATAGAATTTATTGAGTTTTTCGATACTATACACTATTTTGAATTCTCGTCCTATATATTTATGAACTTGACTGTACCTAAAAAGCTTGGTCACGTTAAAACAATAGTAACCATTTAAACAAGTGGATGATATTGTAATTCAGCTTTAGCGAACTTCACAAAACTAATGCTCCAAATTGGATAAGATAATTGAGTTTATAAACAAATTTGTATCTTAAATTTGAAACTTGACTTATTTATGGTAACAATAATTCGATTTATGCTGATACGAAGAAAATTATACGTATAGAGGTTTTATTGGATTATCGTTATCTGCTTATAGACACGATTTCTAAGAAGAACTTTGAAGTCACTATACGAGACATGCTTAAGCTCAGGGTATATCTAAAGTTAACATAATTAAAAAATATTGAAATTATCATATTTCTCATAATTTCAGCCAAAGGAAAAACAGTGGATGCTACCCAAGAAATTGTAGCACTGGGCGTGTGCAACATAGTCAGCGCTTTCTTCCAATCCATGCCAGTGAACGGGTCGTTCTCGAGAAGCGCTGTAAGCGACGCGTCGGGAGTCAAGACTCCAGGGTCCGGCATCTACACGGGTATGTACTCACTAAATCTAGAAATAGGTCAAATGTGGTATTTGTTAAACTAGCATTTTGCTTCAATAGGGATAATTTTGCACGAGATACGCTGCTGGGTTGTATGAAAAGATAAACGTGTTCAGTGTTAGTAGCTACATTTATTACGTACGTACCTTTAGGATTATGAAGGATTATGTGATTAGCCGGTTTGTGCAGTTGATTTATTGGTTTTCGGTACATTTATTTTGTAAGGCATACTTTTTGATAACAATCTGACAACTTTCACTTTAGACATGAAAGGTTTTAAAGGCAGCTCAGACATCATTCTATCTTCGTAAACTGCTGAAACGAAAGAAAGACTTTAAGTAAGAATAAAAGGTAAGTACTCCTTGAGTATTTCGAAGATTCTTTCAATTTATTAATGTACTGAATTTGAATAATACGAGAACTAACAGTAAAGTTTATCCTATTTCTGCTTAAATGTTAAAGTCGATTTTTTGTGAATATTAAGACAATCATATTGTTTGAATTACGCTTACGTCCAGCGCAGCACTAGATTTGAGCCTTCAAAAATTACGTCGCACTAGCAAATAGAACGTGAAGGTTTTTTTTTATATGATTCTGGAATAAAACAAATCCTTCTTGGAAATCGCGTCAAAAAGCGACACTAATCTCATTTCATCGATCTTTGGCTATTTACGACTTTCTTTGTTTCAATTTATTTTGTGACAATTTGTTAGCAGTTTAACTTTGTAATGTTTTGACGATGCGACGGCTTTTGCCATTTGTCATTTCGACGGGTCCATACCGTGTTTGTTAGCCTCTTGACTTTTGAGATGGTTTTAAGCTCAATAATCAACTTTGTTTTCATGGAAACATTGTTCAAATTGAGCCGTACTTTATTTCCCAGTGGTTTTACAGTAAAGTTGGGATAAACTTATATACTGTACATGGATTAGGTTGCCTTTGTACTTATTGTTACTTTTGTTTTGTATGAAGTGTCAGGTCATGTAACAAAATCACCCAGTGTATGTATCATTATAGCTTTATTTAAACACAGTGGTCCCGACTTGGAAATATATTGTCTTGGCTCTTATCACGCGTACTTTTACTGTTGTCTGTTTTTTAAGTTATCATTATTTAATTTATTTGTTTATTAACAATTAACTACCTATTAAGCTGATAAAAAAATAAAAAGTTACTTCGTAGTTTACTTAGCAAATTTCATTTTTTTTTATAATATCGTTATTTTAAAATCACTAGCTTCTGTCAGTTACCAAATCTACAAAAATTGGTTCAGCCTAGTAATGTTATTAATAAATAGGCAATTGTCCATGTCCATTTTTATTTTTTAAATTAAGGGCGCAATTTTTAATATTGGGCTAACCTTCTTCTATTACGTATCTAGCTATACCTACATTCAACTTCTTTTATAAATGCCATCTAGGGGAACTCACATAAAATTTATTAAATTATTGATTAGTTAAAATAAAAAAATCTCAAATTAATGCATAAAAAACTCATTATGAACAAACAATATATATAGAATAAAATCAGCAGTGAAAGACCTTAATACCAGAGCGATTTTACTTGCAATTTCTCATTCCTTACCACTTCTCTCGCACTCGCTTTACACAAAAGATAACTTTATCGTTGCCATTTTATACAACACTTGATCCTTCTTAAAGATTAGTTTTTCAGGAACATTGTTTTGACAGTGTTTTGTTTTTGTCAGTACTTTGTAAGTACCCAATTGAATCCTATGGTGATTGAATATTGTATATGTTTTGTTCACAGTTTATCCCACGTATGAGTCGGTAGTGCGTCTCTATTACAATTTAAAGTTATGTATAATTTTTACTTTGTAGTATACGATTAAAGATTTAAGGCCAGTGGGCAGCTATATAAAACAAAATTCGTACTTTCAATATTGACTCATGTGAAACAACGTTTGCTCTACAGTTTAAAACTTTCGCACAGTGGCGTATTACACGTGTTATAGGCCGAACGTTTTGCCACAATTTATACAGTTTGCCAACTTTTTGAACGCAGTAACTGATATGGATTTATTTGCATTGTCTACATGGTAAACATAAAGTATGTTCGGGCTAGAATTGATATGGGTTATGTAAATGAAATGAAGCCAAACCTCGATAATTAATCACATTTAGGATGCGAAATGTTTTCAATTTAAATGTCCAAAATCTTTCATTTTGTTATTTGTTAGTTTTACGGTGTCTGACAATGAAGTCCATTTGGTTTGGGTCAATAAAAATAACTATTGCAAAAACTGATGTTTTGACGTAAATAGTTGTCGCTACGTCTAAAATTGAAATCCGTATATTATCGTTTATGGTATTTATAAAGACAATAATAAAATATTATTATTTTTAAAACAGTCAATCAATATAACAAATCTTATATTTAATAATCTGGTCCTTATCTATCTTAAAAGATCAACAATATTGTCAAAGATCGTGTGTCGCATTATGTCGACCTGCAAACTTGGTCTGTTTCGACTTTACATTATTCAGGGTGTTCCCAATGAATATTTACTGGCTCCAATTGAATCTCAATAGAGTTTTGTTAGTCCGACATTAACATTGTGGCTTGAATTATTTGGAGAAATCAGAGTAAGCCTTGACTTGGGTAAATAGGTCTTTTTTGTATTATTGTAAGTGGGAGCAACATCTTATCTTGTCTAACATAATCATTATCTTGTGATGGAATGTATTGTTGATCCTGTATATAGTAAGCATAATTAATACATCAATTAAGTTTCACACTCTCCGAGTACTATGTTATTGAATTAAATTACAACACACATTATGTGTACCTACTCGAAACCTTTATCGTTGGAATAACAAAAGAAAATAACAACAAAACAGATGTCAATTTAGCTTATTTAAAAACAAAGAGTGCTTTATTAATACATTTAAACAGACAGCAATTGATGCAACATTGTCGATTACTAAGGTTTTAGAACGAGTTCAGTAAAATCCTTTTAAACTTCCTTGAATTTCGAACAACCGAGGGTGATTTTGTGGGTTGTTCAATGTTCGAGACGCGAAATCTCCGCCTCCAAACTTAGGATTAGTTTTAACAGAAATGGCTGGATGATGTAAGACAAATGTAAATCTACAAACATAAATCATTTTTACCATGTGCGACAACAGCGCGGTGGAGTTATGTAGTGGGTACTTCATAAATCTAAAAGTTTGCATCGTAGTTTACTGTCATAGCCAAGTTTGCGTGGTTTTACAATTTCAAATATACGTCTGAAATATCAGGAGGCTCTCTTTATCTGTCCGTCACGTAAATTTGTTGCTCTATTGTATTGAATACACTCCCTTTTCGGTGATTCATGACGACTAGGTGATTTCATTGTTTTTATTGTAGTTTGTTTGATTGGTTTCGACTTATCCTTTGAACATGATTATAACTTTATAACTTTATATCAACGTGTTTAGTTATTGATATTATATGCACATAGCACTTATCCGTTATAACTCATATTTTGCTGACCTTACTTCTTGTACAAACTTTAGTATATAGATTAATTTATATCAATTGACCTTTTGTTTTTCTCCTGAATTAGTTACTATAGTTACCGGAGCTCACTAAGTCCAGACTAATTTATATGCCACAAAGAAAATTGTTATCAGTAACAGATTTATCTTGGAAACCAATTATTTATAGCACATCGAAACAAAGCCTCTATTTCTCCTTCAGTGTCACATCTCGATTGTAATCGTAATAATAGCAATGCAATTAACGTTCGTGTTAATCACTCAATAGATCCTGTATTAATTAGGCGTACTATGCAGGTGTGTTGAAATAGGGACACTCGGAATTAGTAGCTAAATTATTGATATTAATTGTTACAACCATTTGTGGCTCCGTTTAATAGAACTCGGGTACATTCTGCTTCTGAATTGTGAAACAATAATTTATGATTTGGTATCGTAAACAAAGAACATAGAACGCTTTCCCGTAATTATTATTCCCGTGGTGGAATATAGGTTTCACTATAAACCTGTATTAATTTATCGTGCATCGGCGATCTATTTATTGCACAAAGCCTACATACACAATATTACAATAGGGGCTTGTATATACGACAACTATATTATTATTATTTATCAATAATATTTAAAGCGGGAATCAAGCTCCGATATTTACATATCAAGCGTACCGTAATTGATCGTTGGCTGTAAGCTAGATTGAATTTATTTACTGCGTGACTTCCTCCGATGCAGTTTCTCCCAAAAGTTTGATAGTACGAGATTCTAGGTAATGCACGTGCTTTTACTTCCAAATATCTGGTGCAGAAGTTCATCTTTATGGTTAAAAGATGTAATAACTCACGTCGACTTTTTGGCTCGCTGAGACTGCTAGAAATATGTCATTGCTTTCAAAGGATTTATTTAAACGTTACGAGTTCGTGATGTTCTGACTATCAAAAAGCAGTTCCTGGTATTTGGTGCGCGTATCCTTTTTAATGCGGATTCTAATTTTAAATGTATCAAGTTCTATATATTTGGAAATAAGGTTTCCCGTACTTCCAGATTTATCACTACATATCACTACATAGTATAAAACAAAGTCGCTTTCTCTGTTCCTATGTCCCTTTGTATGCTTAAATCTTTGGAACTACGCAACGGATTTTGATGCGGTTTTTTTTAATAGATAGAGCGATTCAAGAGGAAGGTTTATATGTATAATAACATCCATTAAATTGCGGAGAAGTACTGTTATTTTTGAGGTTTCTAATGTGATGTCGTAAATAATTACATTTTTACGCTATGTTTTTATATACATACAACGTTCACAGTTTTTCTGTAGTGTATTTAGTATCAGCATTGCACCCGTGCGAAGCCGGGGCGGGTCGCTAGTTTAAGTTATAAAATAAAATCATTTATCAAGTTCTTCTGCCTAATATCAGAGTCATTTTCTTGCTGTTTTTTTTTTAACATAGGTATGGGCCTTAAATCATGATTGGTAGGTCCAATGGTATTATAGTGTTAAAAAAATTTTTGGTCCATACAGGTATAATAGTAATACTGACGTTAGTATTGCTGACGCCATACTTCTACTTCATCCCGCGCGCCGCGCTCGCGTCCGTCATCGTGTGCGCCGTCCTGCAAATGGTGGATTACAGCATCATCAAGAGATTGTGGAAGACCAGCCGTAAGTACATACCTCTTGCAAATCATTATATTTTTTATTTTAATTTATTCCTTGTAAAACTATTAAGCTGATTCCAAAATGCTTTAACTTTAGTTAGCGTCACTTTTTTATCGTTGTTAGATGTCACATGGATTCTAATATAATATTACTCAATTGAGATCACTTTTTGTCTTTCACCATTATGTATTTTATTAAGATGATTTATCTAAGTGTTGGGTATGTATACATTATACGTCGCATGATTCGACATTAATAAACATAATTTACGCAGCAACAGCTTTCAGCGTGCAACACTTAAGAACGTTTGGAATAATTTGAATGAGAGGAAAATCAAATATTTACCTACTATAGTATTCCATTAAATTCTATTTTCGTATTCAGCCAGGTACTTGGGGGGCCCTTGTAATCCCACTAAAGATTATAATGTTATTCCACTTGATGGTAGACGACAAAGTTCAAGAGTTGCCAAGTTTCACTCATTGTTGCTTTTGTCATTTCGTGTCTCCCCATTCTGGAAATTTAAGAAAAACAATCAGAGCGTTTGTATTGAAACGTTTTACGTTAATATTGGGTCTTTTAAGAATTTTTATTAAGCAACTTGTGGGGCAATTGATGCAAAATGAATAAAAAATTTACAAACTGAATCTCGTTTAAAATAATTATTATTGATTTAAATGCAAACAATCTCCTCTGTGGCGGAAACTCCAATTTCAGACTATACCAGTTAGATTCTCTGAAATATTTTAATTTGAATTGGTGATGACATTACTGAGATGAAGAATTGGTATTAATCTCGTAGCTTCCACGGCATTGTGGTGGGACTAAAATCTAAAGCCTATGCCCAACCGCGAATTAGTATACGCAACACGTTTTAACCTAGGAAGCAGCTTACAAAATTAAGGAACTGATGGAATTAAGTTCATTAAGGCCCCGTCAGCTAACAGAAAGAAGTTTTTAATATAGGAGTATGCTTCTTTGTCACGCCTACAGGCTTAAGCTGTTTTAATTAAAATGTGGGAGAAAATGAATAAGCTTATGTGTGATGTTAATTATATTTTTTTCATAATGCTTATTACATTGTCTGTTCAAAGGCTTTCATGCAAAGTAAAAGCTGTTAAATCTTATTAACTTTGAAACTGGTTATCTACAAAATTATTTAAGTTAACTTGTTGTAATAGTGTGCGTCAAAATTTGCGCTACATTCTAACATGTTTGCTTACACTGATGAAGCACAGCGCAACGCATTTTTTTCGGTAGAGAGAGGCAAACTATTTTTATTTATAATGAATTCAATTTTTTCATAGAATTTCACAATCTTCTAGGTCTTCATAACAGCTATAATACCCTCCAAACATAAGCTAGTAAATAGAGGAATCAATCAAGCTTGATCGTATACATTAGCTTAGCCTAAAATATGCGAAACGTACTTTTTATTTTCTCCTAAAAACTAATAACGACCAAGATACAACACATTAAAGTGTTGTGTTACGTCACATATAGTCACACATTCACAAGGCTCCACAATGATCGAGAATCTTTAATGCGATATATCTTAGTATTTTTATTATACGTGGCCCATTTATTTGGCTGATCTAAATGGAGGAGTACCTAATAAGAACCTTATTTTTTAGCCATGTCGTCACGCCTATTTTATAAGTTTACATAAAAAAACATATAGTCAAATATTTCAATAGGACTGGATATCATCCCACTGCTGGGGACGTTCTTCTGCTGTTTATTCCTGGGCATCGAGATCGGTCTTGTTTGCGGAGTGGGCATCGACGCCCTTCTGCTACTCTACTACCACTCTCGTCCACCGCTAGATGTACAGTTCATAGATGTAAGTATTCATCAATTATACATATTATATATACAGAATAAAAAAAAATGAAAATCAGAAAAACAAAAATATTACGTAGTGCCTGATCTAATGATAACAGTGCAGCAACTAACAATCGCTCGGTAATTTTTACAGCGGCCTTGTATAGAGCTTACATTGAAGAAATATTTATAAATAGCGGTGTTACAAGATCCTTATAAAAATGGAACGCATCTTTTAAAAACGTCACTGAGTATTAACAAAGAACTGCCTGAAAGTGTACAGAAAATACCATACCAAGTGTCGTAACAGTAATGGTCTCACTGCAAAAACAGAATAGCAGTGTTCGTTGTTGCAACACGTTGCTCACTTTATAGGCTCTTGTTTCCCTTTCACAGAGACAGCATAAATACCTTTCAAACAGTTTTGAGATGCGATGATCGCCGTTTTACCGATCATTCTATTAAAGTATCAGGAAATAAGCTTACAGTGTTTCAGAATAACAATTAGTTACTATACATATATAGGACTGTTTGTTGAAACTAAATTACGGGACTGATGATCACAAACCATGTTAGTTTAGACTAGGCGGGAGACGCAGGTACTACGCAGTGATGATGCAACTGGACACGTTTTGCTGCGTATTGAGATGCTAATGATTTGCGGTGAACCGCAAACCGTTCCTCATCAAGCACCGCATTTGGTGCCTTAATTACAAACTTACAAATTAACTTTATCTTCAGTAGGTATCCAAATCTTCTCACTTCTCCCACAAAGAGTTTTACCACTAAATAACTGTGAATAAACGGCTAAAGCGTTTGAACTTAGTTTTGGTGTGAAAAGGCATCTCGGAACGTAACGTGCAACTTTGCAAGTTTGAATAAAATTCTATCAAATGCGAGTCAAGTATGCACACTGGAAGTTTCTCTTCGTTTTTCTTTATGATGGTACTTAATTTTAAAGTTCAATATTAGTTTTGATTTGAGATTGAAGCTGTGAAGCTAATTTAGATTTGAAATTGTTTGCGTTTATGGATAAAAAATAGCTTTCATTTAGTTTAAAGTTCCTACATTGGAATAAATCAATCTAAAGTGACAATAAATAAATAACATCTAAAAAATATCAAATCATCTAAAAAACAAGGATTACGCCGTGCGACCAACCACTATAACTTTCTGATCATTCCAAATACATATATCTCTTGTTGAATTTTTGGTCCAACCGTTATTTAGGAAAAAAACGACAACACTTCAACACGTACAGGCTTCCAAAATTTTATAAGTAATGTATGTATATGTGCACCAGGACGGCGTCCTCCCTGCGCACTACGCGGTGCGCGCGGCGGGCGGCCTGCACTTCGCGGGCGCCGAGCGCGTGCGCCACGCGCTGCTCACGCTGCAGAAGGGCAAGTGCGCGCCGCACCGCGACACTCTGCGCACTGCCAACAACATTTCCGACAACGGGACTTCTAGAAGGAGTATGCAGTGGACCGTGCCACATAACGGAGCGGCCGTCACCATTCACACCCGGACGAGTGACGTGGAAGCTCCCGGCGTCAGGCCCGCTCACCTGCTGGTCATATATTGTGACGCGATATACAGATTGGACTACACTTTCTTACAGGTACGTTTTTATTATGTTATTTTTTTGTGGTAAACATGATCCTTAGCATATACTAGGTGACCGGTAAACATATGGAGCACTGGTTTTATTACACCTTGTATAAAGCATGAGTTTTTCTTTCCAAGCAAGCAAGCAAGCAAACAAACAAACTCTTGAGTTTTATATTACGATAATATTAGATTTTTACATAATAATATAATTATGTAGTTTGTTCATGAACGTAACTATAGAAAAAAAACTTGCAGTAAGACTATTTCCTCAATCATAAACTTTTTCACGGGTGTATTATTCGTAATTATTAAAAACAACTATCGGTATCCATAAAAATAAAAAATATATTAATATTTTCTTTCATTGCAACTTTTTTGTACAGTGCGTGACTTAAAAGTTAATCTATCACTGATTACTGTAGACAATATTCACGTGTTGTTTCAATGACGTTATTCATTTTGATTATATATTTTTATTATAATGGATTTCTTACGGTGCTGAAATTGATTTCTTTGTGAGTCAACATTAGTAACTTTTAACGATCCTCTTCTGATAAAAAAATATGACGCAATACAATTTCTTGAGACGTAAATGCTTTGTATTGAAATGAATGGATTATGTTTTTTATTTTATCAAACTCAACTTCTAGGTAGAGTAAAAAAAATTAAAATTATTACGTGATTATATCAAAAGTGTCTCGATACTAAATGAAGATACTTGAATGGCTATAAGTATTGTACCTACATTAGTTTACAAATTATTAATATTTTTAAACAATGCATCATTTTTTTTATGATGAGTGAAACATGTGCAGGGTTACGTTCTTCATAAATGACAAAAAGACCGTATATACATAACTAGAATATAAAGTTGTAATTTAAAATATTAATCTAATTAAACGAAATTATCCGTCCACAAAAGCAGCAAATGTACCATTTTAGCGCATGTTTAGCTGTAACGATCGCGTAATGTTCAGTATCGGGTCAGTAGCTAGGCCAGGCATCATTTAACCATTAATTACTGACAAATGGACAGTGCACGTTTTACTACTAATAGTCATATATTTAATTAAAACTCTCGTTTAAAAATTGTTTGGAATATTGATCAAATATTTTTTATTGCAATTAAATGTGTAGTTACAGCGAATTTGCGAGGAAAACTAAGACTGAAGTAACTATTTTTTTATTACGTCATTTATATTTCAGAAGGTTTTATTCAATTGCAAAACTACTTAACACTTAAAAAGTATTACGTTATAATATTTGCGTAGCCTTTGAGTTCTCTGACCTGTTTTATGGAAGCAGCGGGTAAACCAGGAAATCTCTATGGATAGTTTTAATTAGCGAATCAACAAAAACGGATCGCTCGCCTAACATTTTTTGAGCGTTTTTCATAATATTTAACCTTAACCTGTTCATGTAGCCTCGATAGCATACTCATAGCACAATTAATTTCTTAAAAGAACCTTATAATATTAAAGAGCAAACATCTTCCACGTCGCGTAACAAAGGAAGAAAAGCAAATTATTATGATTGTTAATATTAATTGTGTTTACTTTTAATTAATGAACTGGCCGGTGGCTGTTGCTTGTCGAATTAAGAATTACATTGCATTTAGTACAATTTACTTTGGAGTACAAACGGGACTTGATTGTTTTGAAAATCTAATTTGAGACCGTCTCTTTGGGCGGAATTCATTGTTACATCTGTGGAAGTGTGTTTCTTTGGGAAGCTGTTTTTAACCTAATGCGTATTTCGATTAAATTAGGGTGAGTATTAAACTATCTGTAGATTTATTTATAATTTGGAAATAATAATTGAAAAAAAAAAAAGATTTAGGCTAGCACCGGCGTTTTTAAAGGCCAGTCTTTTTTGCCATCCTAAAAGAACTAAATTCCACAACAAATCTAAATAAACATGTTAGGTATCCTATTTGACATCAAACGAATAATATTAAATACAGCGTGTATAGTCGAGAGCAAAAGGTCGTGAAATGTTATATCGTATCGTAAATCTATGATGTACGATCACAAAGTCTTTAGGGTTGATGGAACCCACCCGTCGCCATATAAAAATTGTTTAGATAGCTGCGATCCCTGTAAGGTTCACCGACGATATTACATTTCTATCGTAGGTGGTCAAGCGGAGCCTTCATGTTATATTTTGGGCAGTGTTATCACGAAGTTATCCCTTTAAGAATATACTTTGGTTGATTGACCTTTAAGACTGCGCCGAGCAAATTCGGCGCGCGAAAAATAGGTATTTACTGCAGCGCGCTAGTCGTGTGTGTCATCGTCACGCACACAATGACAAGTTCGCTTGGTGCGCTTGCTTGCGCATGACAGAAGTTGATAAGTCAAGATTTTTAAAATTCGAGTGACTTAGTGTAACTTAGGGTTTTTAAAATTTTAGTGTATTGAGTGACTTGAAAAGGCGAATACCGAATATTTAGATGGTTCTGTATATATACATAAATCCGATTAATAAAACTAATCCTACTAATATCATATACGTGAAAATTTGGAATGTAAACGTGAGTTTGTTTTGATGAATGTTTGTTACTCTTTCTTTTTATTTTTAACTGAGTTCTAAAAAGAGGAGGATGTTGATTATTTATTTATTTTTTGTGTATAGGTAAGGTATATGGGTTATAATAAAACCAGTATGTAAAAAAAAAAACTATAATTTCCTAGAGTAATACCTTGCTTGTTTTTCAATTTTACAAATCATCCAAAAAGCGCAGAGAAACGTGGTTTATTTATAATAAAGGAAGAATTTCCAGTTTCATTTTATTTGTTAGCATGAGTAATGGATCTACAAAAACATCTATCTTGTAACAACTAACATTTAATGACCGCCCAAAAACCTATTACACGATACCCATATTAAATTTTTGACAAAAACTAGCATCTGCCACCTTAGATTTTAAAATTAATGTCAGATTTGCAATCGCCATCCCCAAAAACCTATTACACGATACCCATATTAAATTTTTGACAAAAACTAGCATCTGCCACCTTGGATTTTAAAATTAATGTCAGATTTGCAATCGCCATCCCCAAAAACCTACTACACGATACCCATATTGAATGTTTGACAAAAACTAGCATCAGCCATCTTGGATTTCCAAATAAATGTCAGATTTGCAATCGCCATCCCCAAAAACCTGTTCCACTATATCCATATCGAATGTTTGAGTAAAAATTGAAGAAAAGATTACATCCGCCATTATTTTAGATAAAGGGAAATATCATTACAAAAAAAAACGTAGTTTTTCAGATATCAGTTTTTTTTCTCAACTTAGCACCAATTATTTTCTTCTTATAATATCTCTTCTTACGCTTCCTCATTTCACTAAAAGAAATATTAAAAAAAAAAGTTACAAAAATATGCATTGAATAGTAAAAAATAAATAAATAGACAATATTAGATATGCATATTATAATAAGCCATTAAAATCTCAAAAAACAAAAAATATGACTTACCCCATTCAACCGTTTGCGTTTGCGTTTGGCAAGGCATATTTACACAATAGATCGCGAAGTATCGTTAGCGGCCTATCGCTCCCAATGAGACGTGACCACTCTCTGAGCTCTCGTGGACGACTGAATATTCGACCGGTGTACGTTGCGTAGGACGCAAAACAGCGCGCGCAACGGCTCAATTTTAAACAAAATATTATCTAAAATAACCAAGAAACATTTTCGAAAATGTTAATACAACAAATTGTAGTATGATTATTATAGATTTATATGAATCAAAGTTTGTGAAAGAAAACAACAGTTTACTATCAAAATTCAACTAAATACGAGCATGATATTTTAAGATTTTTGTCCATCTTTACGTATTTTTGTAATTTAATCTAGACAGTAATTATAATTTATGCCAACAATAAATTGTTAAAACATTCATTGAGTTGCTCAAAACATATTTTTTATTGTGATAATGTTAATAGTATTGATGATATCTCTTTAACCGTGACGACCGTTTTTGTATTATTTTGGTCGACGCAGTCTTAAGGAGACTCGAGTTTATGAAAACTCCTTTGATATATTTTTTTTATTAAAAGTTTCTTATATTTGAAATCGGACACTTATAAAAATAAATATTTATATTTCTGTTCAACATGCAATCATATAGGAACTAAAAATGTATTTCCTGTAGCCAGTGAATAAAATGTTTCTGGAATTCGTTCGAAGCGTTTAATGTTTAGGTCATCATTATACCGAAACAATTTAAAATAGGAACACAAAGTGCTTGAACAACTAAATTACGAAATGTTTTCGTTTACCTACGTAAATTGAAATTATCCTTTTGTGTACGAAAGAAAATAGGGAATAAAAAGGGTCGGTATCACGTACTTACGTAGACAGGTACTACGGACTTTTCAACTTATAAAGTGGACCCAAGAAGCCCGTAGCATGTATTTCGAGTAACGTAAAATAGTTGTGTTTAAGGACTACAACTTCTTAGTCACTTGAGCCTCACGAGTGCACGTAAGAGCATTGTTTAGTAATAAAACTGATATTTATTGGTATTTTATTATTTAGAAGTGGGCAAAGTGGCGGGGCTTATTTCATATTTCTCATACTTAAAGTCTGTTTTTTAATCCCATAGACCAAATTTTCACATTTTCACATTTGCATGTGTCATGCAAATGTCAAATTTACAAATAATGTTGTCAGCTTTTTCATGCAGTGTTGTACCTACGATACCGGGTGGTTGAAAGCTTTTTATCTTTATTAGATGATTTTTATTTTCATTCAAAGTTTTATACTTAAAATTTACGTACGTACAAAGGGCCGCAAGACGTGCAACAACCTGCCAGGATAATCTTACCACGCACCGCTATGCCTAATCCGACTGTTTCTATGCCTTAGTACTAAACAAAACGAAAAATCAGTTCCCGTACACGTTAAAACGGCAATATTAACCCTTGAACTCTGATATGGAGCATTTTCTGAATCAGGTTAACGAATACTTACTTTAAAAAAATGTTTCATATTATTAATTTTGTATTATTACGTGTTGATTAAGTACCGACATTTTATTTCAAGGTAACTTATTATAAGAAACGATACTTGTTTTTTTTTTCACGGTACGTTACGGTTGTGCCACATAACTATTTAAGAATTGCAATAAACTGACAACACTTGTTATGTCAATTTAGTCTACGAGATTAAAAAAACAGACTTTAAATTAAAATACAGGACGTTACCGTAATAAAATACTCGTAAAGTGGAAAGGAAGATAAACTGTCTCTTATGAGGAGTCAATGAAAAATACGTTTTAGTTACAGCCAAACGAAAATGTGTATTTTTCATTGATGTGCAAGCCCTTGCTCAGTAAAATCATAGAGTAGATATTATGTCAACTGCGCATACGCCACAATTTTACCTAATATGAACTCACCGGGCCAAGCCAGAGTCATGATAATCAAACAAAGAATTCAGAACATTTCGTTATTGTTTCAAAACTAGCTCAAACCTTAAATTCGGTTAATAAACGACAGAGAAATGCACGAACAAAGTTACCATATTAATGATTATTACTAGTTTAAGTTCGTTTGATTAATTAGTATTTAGAATTGATATTTTCACTTAGGCAGTGAAAATAATAGTAGATATCTAACTAGAGCAGGGCGTATAAAATTAGCGTCAATTTAATATTCCATTGACCGCAAACCGCAACGTCAAATCATATGCAATGTTGATGTGGCGACCGCAGCGCGAGTTAAAACGTGCAATAGGCGCACAACTTGCAACAGATATAATTAATATTAATTAATTGTTATTCGTTTTTAACTATTTATCTTTTGAACGTTTAACTCTTTGTTTACACGTACGCTTCGAATGTGTTTGTTTTCATTTAATTTTACCTCTCGCTGAAGTCGAATGTTATCCCAAAGATCGTTCAGCGTGGCGTTGATGTATTCGCTGCGTATGTGCATAATTTCATTTCATAATTTAATGTACAAAGTTGTAACAACTTTTATGGATGTTACTTGTTGGTCGACGGTGTTTTATGGGGTCATTATGCTCGGTTCGTGTGAACAGAATCGATTAAAAGTAGCTATCTGAAAATATTGGTTGCGGCTCGTTCACTTTTTTTACTACTACGTATTGAAAATATTGCTTCTTCTTTTTATATAAATCAAATCAACGTCTCAGATGACTTCAAAAGTGGGACGGATAAATAAAATTGAAACAAATGCAAAGGTATATGTTGTCATTCTTTCACTTTACAGTTATCAAAACTTAAGTTGATTTGTAATTATTTTGACTAGCAATATTTTAAAAACCGTTATAACCAACAGCAATTTAATTGACTAACAACGGTTTTTACAATACCTGAGCGTTGAATAAAGGGGTTGAAGCATTGAATATTCAACACAATGAGCGGGTCCCGGTGAAAACTCATTATTGCATTTTATATGTAAATATTTTCTTAGCGTTAGTTTACAAGGGATTTTATTCAGCAAGCCATTAGCTAGCATTATGAAGATAGAATACAAGATTACTGGTATTCAATATTGATGGATTAAATAAAAACTAATTCAGTACAGTTATAATCAAATAATGAATGGAAAAGGAATTATTAGCATATTGCTTGGTCTTTTTTATAGTAACAATATTATTCTGATTAATGATATTATTCTTTCTTTATCAAGCAGAAATATTGAATGGCGAGTTATTTAAGAAAACTCGAAATAAGTATGAATTATTATTATAATCATTCTTTCATATACAGATTCTCTTCAACTATTCAGAAAACTATGGCTTTTCTCAGAAAGAAAAATCTGCCGGTAATAGCCTACAAAGGGATTTGGAAATATAGTCTTGAAGTTTAAACTAAACCTACTAGTTATACGATGTGAAAAAATCTTCACGGACCATACTATGTTAGGTAACACGATTACAATGTTTCAGAGTATGAAAATGTTAGTAATGGACTGGTCCCGGACGGGTCGCGTGATATGGTGCGACGCGCGACAGTCGGTCAAAGATCAACTGAGTGCAGTATTATCGGATCCCATCTTCTGTGAAAGTGTCCAGTTGAAGAGTTTATTAAGTGGTAAGTAATTTTCAACACCTTTTATACATTGATAGGTACTTTTGAAGGAGATGTTTAATATAGATTTTTGCCGAAGAATTAACCAATCAAATTATATAATTATTTTTATTTATACATTTTAAAGCAACTTTCTACCATAGAAAATGGATAAGGTTTAGAGAAATCGCGTTTTAGACTTAGTATTTAATTATATCAACTGCTCTATCGTGTTTACGACTACATGCCGATATTTTGTCCTATGATCCATTTAGTATGCTTTAATAGTTTAGCATTTCAATAGAACATCCACTATTAATCAGTTACGCATGAATTTCATCTAACAAATGAAACGTTTCGAAATATTAATGCGTGGAACGTAAAATAAAAGCACAATGTTATGGAATTGCTTTGTATAAGATTGTATGAATGTCCAATGTTTTTCTCTTATGTACAATAATAATTATTATTGTATTTCCATATAAACGAGTTCAATCAGATTACTTTTGTTTTCGAGTTGTGTTATTCAATTGTTTTTCTATGATGGCTAATACTTGTGGAGTTATATCAGTAGTCAATAGTCCTGTCATAAAAAATAATGGAGAAACTTACGGTATCGGTTGTATGGGGTTTGGAGATCTGTTTAGGGATAGTTCGAGTAGGCATATAGTGTAAATATCGTATATTTTTTCTGTTTATTATTTTAGTTGTAATTTTTTAATGAAGGTTTTGTGCCGGGCCTAGCTGTATACTATAAGTAAAAATTACTTTCAAATGAGGAATGATTTTGGAATTCTAGCGATTCGATAAACAAACCAAGAATGGACTCCCTCCATTCTTTTTTTATTTATCATATACATAATGGTTAAGCATCCAATACTACTTATTAGTACTTTTGGTCATGGGTTTTTCTTTTGGGATATAAACTCTACTCTTAATATTTTGGTAAAATATTAAAGATTGTATTTATATCACGTGAAAACAGTCACTTCGTAACATAAACAGTCGGGAACCATAACACGAATCTTTTAAGCTTAATAAAGCATAACTCATTATTTGTCAGTTGAATTGAACGTGACATATTGATAGTACAGTATGGTTTATTAAGCATTATTGGAATCACGCCAATCGGTGGTTTAATATGCAATCAGAATAATTCGTTTGGCGGACAAATTATTTCGATTGCATCCCACAATATAGTGCGACATTCAATTTTCAATTTGCCATGATTGTTGCAGCTCCAGGCGAAGAGATGCAGACGACCAATACTGATACAGCATTTTAGTTTTAAAACTTAAAATATGTAAGTATACATGTGAAAATGAATTGCTGTTCGTTAGTCTCACTAAAACTCGAGAGTACCGAATTAGCTAATTATCTTATTTGGTTTTAAAATGTTTGAGGAGGTCCAGGGAAGGTTTGAACAGCTTGCTGGATCAGTAAGTAAAAAATAAAAAAATCTTTGTTTAAATAAACAAGTATCCAAACCATAAATGCACTTTGTGGTTATTTAAAATGAATACGCCAGTTTGGTTGTTCTTATTATAAATTATCAAGGCAATCCTTGAATTTCTTTTGAGCCAGATTTACGGCGTAATAATCAAATGTCCAAAAGCATTTCTATATTATGTAAATAGGTATTTTTGTATTTTCTCAAGTTGTGAAAAATATATTCTAACAAGAATGCGAATATTGTGACAGCAAACTTTACATTCATACATTTCAAAATATTTTCAAAACTTAACATACATAAATGAACTGAAGTTAGGCTGACAGCTACTCTGAAGTAAATTTAGAGGTCGCTTGACTGTATTATTACTGCAACAGCATTGTATTACTTTAAACACATGTACTGTAAACACTTTAATATAAAAATAAGTGTAAATAATGATATATTTGTGTTTCTAAGTAAGTTGTCTTGAAATCCGTAGTCTAAATAAAAAATAATATTATGTTGATACGTAAAGATACACTTGAGATTTTGTGAAGTTGAAATATGAAGGAAACAGGATGAGATATTGAATGATTGTCCTACATTTTTTTAACATTTTGCAAAATTTGTAAGAACGTTCTGTATGGATGTATTTATAGATTTATGTTGGTTACTTTTTCACGCGAAACTACTAAATAGATTTTATAAGACTAGACAAGACTATGTGCGGAAGGTCCATCCGAACATGGCTGAAGCCGCGGGCGGAAACTAGTTAAACACAAAATACAGCTCAATATTGAATTGGCAAATTTAATAAATTCCCTTACTTTATTTGATAGGCTTAATTGAAAATAGCTAAATGAAGTCTGCAAATTTTGGTTTACACTCAATTTTACGTAGGTACAATATAATGAATGATGAGCGAGAGTGAGTTTTACATTTATACTGGGTTGTAGTTAATTACATATTTATACTAATTTGTCGTTATAATGAAAATGTTGAATACTGACTGTGATCAATTTACAATTTAGATTTATCCGTACCGTCTTTATAATACTTGCATAGATTAAGGCAATCATGTATTTACAAGAACTTCACATTAGTCTAGATAATTATTATCTAGTTTCAATTGAGTTAGAAATTTTGTTACGTAATTATAATGTTGTATTAAGAATGTAAATATTTAATTTATGTGTTAAATGCCAATAAAGACTATGTGTACATAGCTTCTGTTTTATTTACCTAACCGTTTATACAACGTTTATTGCCCCGTAAATAAAGTAGGTGAGAATTGAATTAAAATTCTTTTTGTTATTATGAATTTAATAAACCTCGATTGCAGCTACAACATACCTGCTTGATACGAAGACACTTAATGTAAATAAATAGTATGCAAAAAGCGTCAACTATTTAGGTATAAATTTATTATGAAGTACGGACGCCAGCATATCAAGCTACTGTCCTGGCTGGAGGTTTTACTTTCTAGGCAACCACAGGGCCCTGTCCGGTTAAGCAGTAAGCAGCCTCCTAGGCTGAACTGCGAGTTGCCAGTATCAAGAAAAAATATCAAGCTGCTCGAATTTATATCAAATTCTCCCAATCAACTTTAAACCTTATGCTTCAAGGGATAAACTTACACCTATAAAGTATATATTACAGATTGGAGTAGCTTGATGTGCTGGCGTTTGTCCCTATGTATATAATGTATGGGAATATTTTTCAAGTAAAAGTGCGTTAAAGGTTGAAATGTTTATTGAGAAGGTACAGAAAATATTTAAATATTTGCAGTGGTGGCAGACAATGTTAGGTCGAAACTAATATTAAGTATTTATTTGTTGTACCATGCTGGATATCATTGTTGGATATCTTTGAATTAAGAGCTTCTGAAACAAAATATGAAATATTAGAAAACTGTTACTTGCTGAGGACCAATTATACTACCTAAGTGAGGTGAGATCATTTTCTTAAACTTTGATGAACCCGTACCTCAGAAGGCACGTGAACCCTAATCTTGTAGAATCTACATCTACATTTTTATACCTATGTTTTACAAATAATAAATGACTTTGACTTTGACTTTGTATCATTCTGATTTCTCCTGAATGTGTCAGATCGTCGTCATCGAACTCAAGGGATTAATATTTTTTGTTTTTCTGTTTTTTTTTTTCTAGTACACACTCGTACTTTATAATATAGAGACAACCATGAGACAACTTATACGATGTTTTAACATCATTAATTATTTAAATTTATTCGCCAATTATATTTTAATCTCGCGTGCCCATAATTATTTTATTAACTACAATGATGATCTGTTTCGCGCGGTATCTCTTGCGTGTTGATAGAACTTTCAAAACTTTATCAGGCCCCTGGGTACCATTTATTACGACACCAAATTTTATCGCTTTGATTGGTTCAGCTACTTCACCAGGATAATGTAATATACATTTTTTTAGTATACTTTAAAGGTTAACATAAAGGTAAAGATAAAGTCGTGGTATCCTAGTGGTTAAAGCACCAGCCTTTCGAGTAAGAGGGTGCGGGTTCGATTCCTGATCGGGCAAGTCCCAATGTAACTTTTCTATGTTATACGCACTTTCTAAGTTTATCTTGGACACCAGTAACTTTTTGAAGGTGAAGGAAAACATCTCGAGGAAACCTGGACTATAAAGTTTGAAATCATCAACCCGCATTGAGCAAGCGTGGTGATTAACGCTCAATCCTTCTCCGTGGGAGAGGAGGGCTGTGCCCAGCAGTGGGACGATAAATAGGGCTGCGATGATGATGATGATGATGAAAGGTTAAGATATAAAGTCATAACAAAACAATGATATCTATACTTACGTTCCTGCCAAATAAACGGGTGATTGAATAAGTCCCATTTTATGAAGCTGATCTGGCGTGTAATCTGCGAACCTTGTAATTTCAAATTCTGACACAGTAGTTTGGCTATTTAAAAGATTTATATCTTTCAATGCTTGTTTGAAGGCTTCATAGTGAATAAGTAATTCATAAGGAGTATTGTAAGTGATATTGAAATCTGTTAAGAATTTCTGATACAGCTGCGGTGCGTCTTTTAAATCATAGAATACTTTAACACTACCGCCTGAGCTGACTAATATTGCCAATATTATACCAAACACAATGAACTTCATGATTCTCTACTGAACTGTATCTTACTGTGATCTCTTTCGAACACTGTTGTTTTATGTTAAAGTGTAGATATATATACTAATAGATAATATTTTATAAAGAAATTGATTTTCTTAGGTTTCCTAAGTAGCGTGTATTTTTAATCATAACTAGTTGCGCTCGCGTATCTGCCTGTTAGTGTAGTTTCTTTATTTAAACGCATTGCGAGATAACATAGATATTAGAAGTGAGCTCAAACACATGGACAGTATTAAACACATGTTTTGATAGCTACACTCATAAAATATTATCAATATGTTTTCATTTACCAAAATTTTCTACGCTTAGTGAAGAAAATGAATTTTACCATTCATGATTAAAATGTTAAAGATTAAGTTATATCGATGGATGATTTCTGGAGAATACAATGCAATATGAAGTTTATATCTTACTAGTTTTTCCCTCGTTTTTTTACCCTCGTACCGAAGGAACGATTTCTTGCAACTGAATTAAGTATTGTAGTAAATTCCTTGTATGTATCGCTACAATGTGTGAAAAAGTAAGGAACTTTTTGTTTCGTTTTTTTTTGTCCATACTTCATAATATGATGGGAAATAAAAAGCTCAAAAGCACATCCAGTGCCATAACTGTTGCTTAAATAATCTAATTAAATCAAACATTTTTTTTTCTCCAATTTGGCAAACACTGGCACGCATGGTGTGCATATGCGGCTTTAGTCTTGAGTTTACCAGTAAATAAACCAGTTTACCAATTATTGTGCGCTATTGTTTATCTGTTTTGCTTGTTCTTCGTGGTGGTGTCCATGCCAGTGTAGTTTAGTAAACCAATAAATAAATAAATATATGTAAGGTCGCTTCAGAATAACTGTAAACATTTATTGTAGTTTAGTGCGAATAGTTAGTTGAGAAAGATAGTTTTTACTTAGTATTACGATTTCGATATGATTGTTTATTCGTAGGCAAAAAACTATTACTATTGCAGCATTGGAATGGGTATGACAATCAGCTGCAAGTTCGGTCTTACTTCTTTTATGGTAGGGGAGGCGATGATGCTAAATCGGTAGGAACTCGAGCGTCATGGATTAATAAAAAATAATAGACAATCGCTTCAGTGATGGGGAAAGCTTTAACAGAATTTCCAATTTTTGAAATGATCAGCTACATATTATATAGATTAACTTGAGAAAATCAAATATTGATAAGTACTGGAGGTGTGATACTGACAACGAATATCATATTAATCTGTCTTTATAGTTTTGGGGCTACCATCCAGGAGAATAAAAAACAGATAAAGACGTTTTGTTCGACCACGTCAGAAATTCAGAGGATGTGTTAGTTGGAGCCAAAAATTAATTTAAAATACAGGTTTGTTTGGCTCGCAATTAATCCACCTGCATACTTATCTGGCGCTTTTCAGCTTTTTGCTTATCTAGCGCAATACCCTAATCTCGCGCACTTTTGTATTAAGCTCATATTATTGTGAAGGTACTCAGCAGGATGCCACCATTTTCCCGTATGTTAAACTGACGCACTCGAGTTCCTCTCAAAATCCCTTCTGGGACTGACTCGAAAGAGACTTTCTGTGAAATTGCATATTGCAATTGATAGCTACCAGGAGTTTTACGCAAAGTGAAGTTACGTTCTTATATTAATTTGTTGATTTTTGAAGGATGTCAATAAAAAAATATTTTCGTCTTCAATATTAAGAACAATGTTATCTTGGAACCGGTGATCCATCCGGATTTACACTGTGCCGCGTTTATCATTTTTGGATTTGATGAAAATACCTATATGACTACCTGGCCCTTTCTTTGAAGCCGTATATTATGTCAACTTCTTGCAGTGTAACCAGAGTGAGTAACATTTATATTTATTTTTCGACCGCTGGGTTTAACCATGAAAAGTGAAGTTCACATATGTATATGTGTTTGACCTCTGTGCGTATTTATTTCGTGGTGGGTTTCGTGGTAAATGAAGATATCCCAGAAATCTTCATTTCTTTGGTGTGGTTGAACCTTAGCAAAAAAATGGAAATACTTATATCTTGTTGCGTGAAGTAGTCCTCTTGAGGTGTATACCTACATATAATGATGCCACGGGATATTGTAATTCAATGATATGTCATTTATTCTAAAATCCTACCCACTAATATTTATTGGACATTAACTGCTTGAATTATTGGCGTGTACAATGCCTTTGCCAGGTGATGGTCAATAAAATATTGTTAGACACACTTTGGTGCGAAATAGTTTTTAGCAAGATATTATTGCAGTTCAACAAATACGTAAATAATTCAGGTTATGAAGAACATATTGCAGTAGAGATGCGTTCCGTCTACATATAAAATCTTTTTTAAAAATAAATTCTTGAGTATCTAATCGTTTTAGGTGTAAACCTGTGCGCTAGCCATTATGTGACTTTTTATAATTTATTATACCATGTGATAATTATGTTTACATGGAACTTTAATTTATTATGTCATGTGATAATTATGTTTATTTTTTGAAATAATTTAAGGTTGGACCTGATTTATGTAAATCTGGTTCTTCAAACCGAAAAGACAGACGTGTTGCTGGGGATTTTGTTGTGCCACTTCTTCTTCCCAGCGAGAACATATACGAAGTGGTGAAGGGTGGGCGTTTTGGAGGCTGTCTCTTGTTTTTGACGTTCGAAAAGTGCTGATTTATCAGCCTAATTTGAATAAACGAATTTGAGTTTGGGTATGTAGTGTTGACGATAGCGCTAGTCGTCATAGCATGCGCCGCGCCTGCTGGAGACTAGCCATAAGCAGAGCTAAAGAATACTTTGATCAATTTAACAAGGGCTGTAATAGGGTGTACAAAGATTAGCGGATAGGGAGGCAAAATTCCGTGCATTCATTACAACTTAGGACATAAATGAGTTTAATAGTATAATGATGGCATACACGCCCATTGTCGGCTACGGCGGCCGTTCTCTTTTTTATGGAGATCAGCCCGCTGCGCAGAATATATTATAGTGCATAAGCATTCGCACAGGCACAGGTGAGGATCCCTCACTCTCATAATCCGATGGGACGGCAATCCGACATGACCGGAGAGGGATCAGGCGCAGGACCGACATTTACGTGCTCTCCGATGCACGAGTGAATCAATCACCAACTTTCAGACTGCAGACTGCAGGCTGCTTTATGAAAGTTTCTCAAAACCCACAAAGCGATTTCGGCCCGACCCGGGATTCGAACCCGAGACCCCGTGCACAGCAGTCGCGCCTTGCGACCACTAGACCAACGAGGCAGTCAAAATAGTATAAAGATGATGCCACATTCGACAAATTCGACGATTACACTGAAGACGAATTACAGAATAAGTACGGTTTATGGGAGTAAACATGTCCGAGATGATCATGTCCTGTTCATCATCATCAAAAAGTCATGATCAAATGCGAACTGCACTCGCACACTGAAGTTTCTGGTCTAATAATAATATCTACTTATGTACAGTCTACTGTGCGACTACTATCCAAGAGCGCTGACTGTACACAGGGTGTCGGCAATGGCGGCTACTCTCTAAAAGAGATAAGCCAGCTGCGCAGGACATAATATTGTGCACAATATTTTGCGAACACTAGCTCTTCTCTCAATAAAAAATCCCTGATTAATCTGCGATATAATTGCTTCTTTTATTTACCCCACAAAAAAGTCTTTATTTTGAATATTATAAATTTTAGCTATCAGTCTACTGCATAAAGCATGAAGTCTGCAGCTGAAGAGTTTGTTTGTTTGTTCGCTTCAACCTTTCTAATCCCAGGAAATACTTAAACTATTTGAAAAAATCCTTCAGTATTAGATAGCCCATTTATCGAGGCAGGCTATTAGGCTTAGATTTTTGTTTGTCCGAATGCACTTATATTTGTTTGCTAATTGTTTAGTACTCGATCCTGCCAAACTTGTGCTGAGTATCGACAATTGGGCATACCTATGCCTATAAGTTGCAATTCCCCATTTTAGGCGAAAAACGTACATTTATTTAGATATGAAAAAAACAGATTCTCTTTACAGCAGTGACGGGAAAATGACTTTCAATTAATTTTTCGTTGTTTTTTATAATTACGGATTACGTATACAAATTATATTTTCTTATCAGTCTGTTTGTTTAGTCATTATAATATGTCATCCATAAATAATTGTTTAGTCACCCTTTGTACCTATATAAGCTAAGTTTTTCTCGAGTATCAGAAACTAGGAGCTGAGGTCACCTAGAAAAGTACATCTTAGAGATGTGTTCCATCAGTATTGTAGTGTTGATGCTTGCGATGGCTGCCATTGCAAGCGTCGCGCAAGTTCCAGGCAAGCCGTACTACGACCTGAGCAGGGCTGAAGAGTACTTTGAAAAGTTTATCAACGACTACGACAGGGTATACAAAGATGATGCCGATAGGGAAGTACATTACCAGGCTTTTGTTAATAATTTGAAACTCATCAATGAGTTAAACGAAATAAATGAACACGCCACGTTTGATATCAACTATATGGCAGATTACACTAAAGAAGAGAAAAAGAAACTTGGAGGGAAAATACACAGACCCAGGAAAGTTATAGATCGTTCTAATGAGTTTTCATGAATTGTACTATAATGGTGTTGTAAACATTTACAGAACCCCAAAAAGGCCCTAGTTTTATTTTATATTTTATCACTCATATGTATATTGTACAGACATTAAGTCGTGGTGGCCTAGTGGTTAAAGAGCCAACCTCTCAAGTATGAGTGCGTGGATTCGATTCCAGGTCAGGCAAGTACCAATGCAACTTTTCTAAGTTTGTATGTACTTCTAAGTATATTTTGAATACCTACCAATTACTGTGGTTTCGAATGGCACGTTAAACTGTAGGTCCCGGCTGTCATTGAACATCCTTGGCAGTCGTTACGGGTAGTCAGAAGCCAGTAAGTCTGACGCCAGTCTAACCAAAGGGTATTGGGTAGCCGGGGTAAATGGGTTGAGAAGGTCAGATAGGCAGTCGCTCCTTGTAAAACACTGGTAGGTACTCAGTGGAATCCGCTTAGACTGGAAGCCGACCCCATAGTTGGTAAAAGGCTTGGGAGATGTTATGTTGTATACCTAGACATTACATAAAGGCTCTCACGGTGATAAGTCAGTTCTATAGTTGAAATTTAAAAGTGTTGAGGAACGCTCTATAGTACTAAAATAATCCCGTCTGCAGCATTTATGTCATAAATTTGCACAGTAAAAGTAACTAAAACTTGTTTATAGTACTATTCTACACCATAAACGATCCCAGTGATCATTTTTGAAATAAGTTATGCTTTATGTCATTTGCCATTGTTGCTTAACGCTCACGTAACATAACAATAAGAACATACTAGAAAACTTGCACATGCGAAAATTATTGTATCGATAAAATCAATATCCTAATTTCAAATTTGACAATGCGCCCTAATAATTTACGTGTTAAAATTATAAAAAAAAATAATAAAATAAGGACTTGTCCCGAATATCTGCTAATGTGCTATCATGGCAGAAAACAACGAAAAATAACGGTACTATTTCATACTACAGAAGAGTTTTTATGACTTTTACAGAACTAGCCCCATAGCGATATTAAGAGAGCTTTTAAGAAACTACTAGGTTAGATAATGGTTGTGAAAGGTGCAATTATTGTGCAGATTGATCATGTAATAATGTTTTCGATACTATTACGAAACTAAAAGTACTGTAAAAGTTATTTGTACTAATCGTATTAGTACTAAACAGTACCATAATCACTTCATTCATATCTATTATAGTGCAAACCTTTAAAGATTCTTTTATATTGTCCTGTCAGCGTTCTAAGAGCTAAATTATAGACCTTAAATGCTTTTAATCTTATAGAACCAAAAAGCTTTGTTGAAAACTCTTATTGTACAAGCAGTCACAATCGATACCATTACAGGCCTACTATAACACTGTTTGGTGACAAAACGCCTTTTTTTCCGTGGGAAATCATCAAATGACCCTCCCGCTGAGCGTGCAGCTGAAGGGAGTGTCAGACTCTAACTGACTAAAACCCACTACGTTACTTCTGGAGGTCCCTGTGTGCCAGGGCCACGGTAACTCTTGCGAACAACCCGCTTGCGCAGTCGCGCAGTTTGTGTCTGTCTTATTTTTTTATCAACACTTTTCTAGAATAAATTTCTGTTAGTACTAATTATTAAAATTTGCTTGCCTTCATGGCAAAATATGTCTAAATCTTAAATTAAACTGCATCTGTAAAGTAGTCTACATTTGACTTTTCAAGTTTTCACTACGTCAGACATTTCAAAAAGTTATCTAACATTTTCATTCTGATAAAAACTGACCAAGGTAAATCCCTGTATCTGTTATTTAGTTCGTCACCGATTTCTAGAGTTATGACGAAAGATTTTTTTTTCTTGTAAGTGTTTTGTGAAATCGGTTTCAAATTTTTTTTTGTAAAAAGTTTTTTATTTTCTTCTTTTTAGTTTCCTAGTCAAATACTGAAGAAATCTACTTCCACACTTCTTATTCGTACTTATCATCAGCATAGAGTTTCATGAACTTGTTTTTTGAAGTCGGTTTCTATTTGTCGTTAAAAGTTATTAATTTAGTTTACTGTTTAGTTTTTACTGCTAAACAAGTTTGCAAACATGATTTTTTGTATTTTTTTACGTACCATAACTCAAATATTGAACAGCTGCTTTTTTTCTATTCCTGTCGGTTCTGCATAGAACTTGACACTTACTTAGATCTCCATCCTTTTTGCAACAAAGCCTACAGTCAAGCATAATTTTTGTATTGACTGATTTACATTTATGTTTTTGATAGTAGTTTAACAGTACTACAGTACAAATACAAATTGTTCCCCGTGGTTCCACCCGCCATCACACACACGCCACATAGGGAACTAGTTTCTGCATCCGGATAAGAAGTATCCTATGACCTTTCTCAGACTCTAGACAATATTATGTCTACCAAATTTTATCAAATTCGGTTCAGTAATTTTGGTTTGAAAGCGTGACAGACAGGCAGAAAGATTATAAAGGTGTAGAGTTTGTTTGTTAGCTTGAAAAAATCTTTCTATATAAGATTGCCCATTATGTTAAAAATATTGAAAATTATATAGAAAACTTTTTGTCCGGGTGCAATTTATATTTCATTTCAGTACTCGATCCTGCCAAACTTGCGCTGGGTATCAGAGAGAGGAGGTGCGCGACAGTTATGACCAATTGGGCATACCTAGGTACGCTTATAAGTTGCGAGTCGCTATTTTAAGCAAAAAACGTACATTTAGATATTAAAGAAAAGAAGTTCTTTACAACAGTGACGGGAAAATGACTTTCAATTAACTTTTCGTTGTTATTTATAATTACGGATTACATATACAAATTATATTTTCTTATCAGTCTGTTGTTTTAGTCTTTATATGTAATATGTCATCCATAAAAAATTGTTTAGTCACCCTTTGTACTTATAAAAGCTAAGTTTTCCCGAGTATCAGAAACTAGGAGCTGATGTCACCTAGAAAAGTACATCTTAGAGATGTGTTCCATCAGTATTGTAGTGTTTATGCTTGCGATGGCTGCCATTGCAAGCGTCGCGCAAGTTCCAGGCAAGCCGTACTACGACCTGAGCAGGGCTGAAGAGTACTTTGAAAAGTTTATCAAGGATTACGACAGGGTATACAAAGATGATGCCGATAGGGAAGAACATTACCAGGCTTTTGTTAATAATTTGAAAATCATCAATGAGGCTAACAAAGCGAGTAAACACGCCGTATTTGATATCAACTATATGGCAGATTACACTGAAGAAGAGATGAAGAAAATGTTTGGAATTAAATATCGCAAAGAACGTGAATTCCTAATTTAAACAATTGAGACGCTGACTTGCTTCCCTGAATTTATATAAGTATTTAGTTTTTTAAGGTTCAATTGCATTGAATGTAGTTTTTCTATATTTTCTAAATGTATCTTGGAAATTTATTACTAATATATGACGGACTAAAAACATGGTTGGCATGGCAAGTCGCATTTAAAAAGTCTGACATCATCAATTACCTTAAGTAAGCGACAAACTCTCCAAATATATTATATTAGTATATACATATGTTTTTATTTTGTGAGCATTTTTTGATTACTTACTGCTATGTTTATGAGGATGATGTATGAATATTTGTGCATTTGGGCATAATCTCCATCATTTACCAACCGATTAGAATATTTTTTTCCTTTAGAAGTATTCTCTTCAAATAGTCCCATTATCATCAGGTCCAGTATCTGATGATAGAAACCTTTAGAAACCGAGAGCATCTTTTGAAAATTGTAGGTTTACTTGTTGTAAAAACTTGATATCTAGTCGTATGTCTGACGATGATACCACAAAAAGGTAAAGGTTTAGAGCTGATTTGATGATCGAGACGTCTGAGAGTCGAGGGAACTCCTCAGCGGTATGTATGTACTTATTACTTCATGTTTGGGCTTGTTTTATTTCTATTGCTAAGAACTTTACACTGGGATCAATGTTGCATTGTAGAGTTCACGGAACTCTTACGAGTTAAGGCATTTTGAGTTTGAGCTTATTTGTATTGAAGATAACTTTCAATTTCTATGAGTTATGACAACGGATAGTGGGTATAAAGTGAAAATCGATGAAAAAACGTGGGAACCCCCTCCCGCTGGGGGTGCAGCTGAGTGTCAGACTTTTAATGACTAAAACCCACGATGTTCCTTCTGGAAGTCCCTGTGTGCCAGAGCCGCGGTAACTTTTGCGAACAACCCGCAGCCTAGGCAGACCCTGGCCCTAAGTGACCCCTCCTATGTTGCTGACATATCTTCTAGGAGCGCGTGGAACAGAACGTGCCGCCCATACGGGCCTGTCGTCCTTAGACATACGGACTATGAGCTACCCAAACTTACCGCCCACAGACCCGCCTACGGTGATCGGGAGTCATCCCACGACACCCGGCGCCCGTGGTTGGGATGGCTGGGATGAGCGGCGGAGAGTCGGTAAAATCCGACAACAACAGGTATCGTGATGGCCGGTAACTGGATTTTGGAAGTCACAGTCGCGATCATAAAACAATGGTTTTATAGTTATCCAGTATCATGGTCCAAGTCCAGGGATTGCATATCTCCACTTATAAGAATAAACAAATGCCAATTAATAAACCTTGTACAAAAAAGAAAATAGCTTCAATTTTGGTGTAAATTTTTATGTAAAGGGTTTCTAGTTTTTACTTTTCAATGTCCGAGTTCAAATTCGTAAAATATTTTTCACTTCATACCCGCAAATGGCAGCCAAAACCCATCTTGGCTCAAAGATCTTATTAATACGAATAAATTAAGCCCATAAACTTAAAGCTACAGTCAACCATTAAGGAGTTCTCTAAACTGTCCTACTTCACCTTCATCATAGATTTTACAGTGGCAGTCAGTCTTATATCACTTCGAGGCAAATAAATATGTCGTCAATATGAATAAAATAAGCCAAACACGATGTAGCTAGGATATAATTACCATCGAATAGTTCACTCAATTTTTTTCGTCTCCATCATAAGATCACTTCTAAACGACAACTGTTTTGTAATGTGGTCCAATATCCTTATATCCTATACCTTAATAATTATCAAGTTTTAACCAGGTTCAGGTCTTCGAGAAATCGAGTAATAAAGACAAAACAAAACATTCAGTTGAATTGAGAACCTACTCCATTTTTCCAAGTTGTTTTTTTATTTATAAAAACCTTGGTGTCCGTCAAATACGCACGAGCAAGCGCGCGAGCGTGCGATTACCAATATGATAGTAGATCTCCCATGTATATTCCTCGATATTTTTGAGGTTTTCGAGTTATTGACTGTAAATTGTTCATAAACATTTTCTAGAAACGTTACGCGCATTGGTTACTGTTTGCTTTAGTTGAACTGATGGAACTTAGCTTTTATGCTAATAGTAGGTACACGAATAAATTCATTACTTTGCCACAGACAGGTTAATATTTCTGCTGCAGATTTGTTTAATACCAAAGTATGTATGTATATGTTAAACACTTTGATTAAAAAAAAATTCACCGTTGGTTATAAAAAATAATTAAAAGTGGTAACACCGAGCGAACATAATAACAAGATTATTAATCTATTATCTACGTTTGTTTATTTATAGTTTTTTTATAAGGTCACAGCTTATTGTGGTGACTAAAACCATCAATAAATACTCGTTTAGTCACGCACTGGCCCTATATAAGCAACATTGTACTCGGCTCTCAACAAATAGCGAGTGAGCGTACACAGAAACAAGTTATCGAGATGCATTCCGTCAGTGTTGTGGTGATGCTCGTGCTGGCTACAATGGCGAGCTCTGCCCCCGCTGGTGACAAACCGTATTACGACTTGCAAAAGGCTCATGTGTATTTCGATAAATTTGTCAAGGACTACAACAGAGTGTACAAAGATGACGCCGATAGGGAAGTACATTACCGTGCGTTCCTCAAAAGTTTGGCAAAAATCAATGAGTTGAACGCAAAAAGCGATAGTGCCACTTTTGGAATCAACCAGTTCGCTGATTACACTGAAGAAGAGAGCAAGACTATGTTCGGTTTGAAACGTAAGTAGTTAATATTTTGCCTGATTCCATAACAAAGAAAGCTGATAATATCTACGCAGTATATTTAATGTCATTGATGACGTCACTATTGTGGTTCTATAAATTGTACCACGTAATTGATACTGAGAGTTGTTTCTATGTGTATATTCGATTACAAAGACTGATGTAATTAAAACAGAGATATGTTTTGTCATTGTGTAAACAAACACAATATTATCATAACCTAAATGTTTGACAATTGTAGACAAAGCGTTGAACTTTTATTTAGGCTTGCAACCTTGGAACCTTGTCTTTTAAGTTTTAGTATGTTGGTGATTTAAAATAATAGAAAATTAGATTCCCTTTTTGTTGTAGACTTTTATAATTAATGTATTAGTATTGCGTTATGCTTTTACTGTTAATAATAAATATTAATGTTGAAAGTTATGACAATATAATACAATATTAAATGCTTTGTAATAAAGTTGATTTCACAGTCGTTTAGTTATACTTATTATATTTTCTTTGTTTTCAGACCCCTAGGACAGGACACACTGGGAATGATTTTTTCTCGAGAAACACATTTTTAATTGAGTTTAATACAGGATTACTGTTCTAAATTGTTGTTGTACTCAATAAATTTATATGATTTAATTGCATTGATTTTTTTAAACCTTTAAATTGTTGTTAGTATTCTTTTTAAATTAAATTGTAGTTAATAAAATAATATAAAAAGTTGTAAGTTCCAAAATTAATTCGCCTAACTGGGTCTATGGTGAAAGGATATTGGACATTATCAACGTCATGCTCATGATTATGAACAAAGTAATTAAATATTGATTAATATTCAATCAAGCAATTAGTGGCGCTGTTGCTTGTATTATGCACCTACATCTAAGATAAAAGGGTAATAGGGTATTTGACTTTATTTTATAATTATTCATATCAAAAGTAACATTATACAAAACCAAAAACATAAAAAAAATTTGAAATTTTGAAATCCGAAAAAGTCAAACAATTAAATAACAGAAAAAGGATGCAGATACAAGCTTGTGATGTCAACGCTATTTGATCACGTGTAAAAGAGATAGCAATATGTCCCCACTATGATCCCACTCTTCATCATACGAATATAAAAAAATGTTGATTGCTGCTCCATTTATCTACCAATTTTGACGCTGTTTTCAGAAAAATGTTCCTTGTGCGTGTGTTTATTTGTTTTGTTAAAAATTTTGTACAAAATCAAAAACAGGAAATTCCCTATTGGTCACCTCCATTTAAGGATATTAATGTGATATATATCGAAAGCATTGCATTTTTTTCTAAAGATTACTGTTATTTTTATACAATCAGAGTATATAACTTCAGAGTTCTGTTTTTTCTCTTCTTCCTGTCCTGTTAACAAAGTAAGCCTTATTTTCTATAATATATCCATCAGACTTTTTCGCTAAAGAAAGATACGTATTTATTGAATATCTATATTTGACTGTATGTGTGAATATGTATTTGTTTAAAAAGAAAAAGAGTAAGGGCCTGTTTCACCGGTTACCGATAAGTTCCAGATAGTTTATCTGGTAGATAATTTCATACAAATTCTTTTCCATTTTGGAATTTTACTGGTAGATAGTGACTACGCGTAATCGGTGAAACTGGCCCTAAGACTAAAACCAAAGTAACAATGGAGTTATTTTTCGATCCCTACAAGTTCAAGCTTTCCTACTTACCTTACTATATGCATCATCATATAAAAAACTAAAGAAGTATCATTATAAAGCGACCCGATGTATGGATCACGGAACGATTGTCAGCTTTCTTTACCGCTCCTTGGATACGCATTTATCTATTGGCAATTTGTAGTTACGATCTCTCAGGGCCCGCGGGAGTTCTTCTCAAGAACTCGTCTTCATTCTCATATAAACTAGAACTTTATATTATATAATACTGAGTATGTAGGTACCCACTTTATTACTTTCGGATACATATTTTACATATTACTTGTATTGTATGATTCTTATTCTGAAGAAACTGACGCTTGGAGCATAAATGTCCAGTAAAAGAAAATAATCAGTTTTAAGATAATCTCTGAAGATTTTTGCGATACATTTGAACAACACAAAATAAAGTTTTCCCAGCTTGAAGGTTGAGAATCATTGCAACGAGCACTAACTCCCAATTTTCGACATGTCAGACGATCTCTCGTTATTTTGTTCTTGATGGACGATCTATAATAATCCTGTCTGTCCATCTATTAGATAATTATTTGAAAAATTAAAGTAGAAAGAACGAACCATATAGGTAGTTGTCCACCTACTCCAGTGTAAGGGGAAACAGAACGGCTATTTAAAATGATGTACAGACGAAACTGTCAAATTTTCATAATCAACTTTGAGTCATATGCTACAGCGATAAAGTTGAAAATCTATTGAAGAGATTTAACAGATTGCAGCTTGGTGTGCTGGCGTCTGTTTCTATTCAATATGACTTACTTATCTACATTCATATCAATTGTATGTATAAAAGAATATTATATAATAATAAAAATATAATAATTCGCGTGACCAGAGGGCTGGCCTATTCTTTGGTCAATGAATCAGCATTGCCATACAACGTGGCAATGCGGCCAGTCTTCTGGGTACGCTACCGGATGACAGCGATGTGGAGGAGTACTTTGACGCCTAGGGTTATATAGTTATTATTATATTTAGATTTAAATTGAAATGTTGGTAATAAATAATAAAAGAATTAAGTTTCACAATGAACGTGTCAGAGTAAACACGTGCTCAAGTAATTAATATTTCAATATAGGCATAACTATTGATTTTATTATTGCAGTGCCTACGCATTATGTAAGGTATTGTAATAAAATTAATAATTAAAACATAGTTAAGATTACATTAACCTTATCGTTGGTTGAACAATAATTTAAAATGTTACTTTTATCGCGTTCTGACTGCACTTTGTATGACATACACGCATGTAGGTATATAGGTACCTACCTATCATTCTATTTCATTTAGTTTGTACGTGTTTTTTTTACAATGAATCATACTTGTTGTTTTCTGCATAATTATCCCGTTGCGTCTGGTATATTAACATAATTAGTATTTGTGTTGGTTGGATAACATTTTATAAATGTATCTGTGTGATATGAAAGCTGAGAATTCAAAATTCTGAAAAGGTCCATGAAGTTTTTTAATTTGGTACAAAATGCGTTTAAGATATTACAATCAATTGAATCTAACGGGCTTTGTTCTAAGCATAATATATTTTTATCGATTTACATCTAACACTTTATACATGTATAATCTATACATATAAAAAAATCGTAGAAAGGTCAAAACTGTACATTGAATATTTAAAAATAATAATAATTGGCGCGTGATCTACAATCAATATCGGAGCCAAAAATATATTTTTTTTAATTTTTGCCTGTTTTACTGTATGTATGTCCGGGCTAATCTCAAAAAGTACTTCATGGATTTGCTTCAAATTTGGCATGAATATAACTAAGAGGTCGGGTCAGCACATAGGCTACATACATAATTATCACACTATCACGTACGGGGGGCGAGGCTGAATGTGCCACGCGGACGACGTCGCGGGCAACTAGTAGTAGCTAGTATTGTATAATCGATGTATTTAATAAATCTGGTAAACAACATGATATAACAACAACAGCTAAATAGATTGATGGCGATGCGGTTTTTACTATGACTTCGGGAATTTCTTGTTGAAACTTAGAGCTTAATCTTCGCTCTCATTAAGTTGGGAGTAGTCTAGTTATAGAAGACACTGTATGGAATTAACTTGATAAACAATAATAAAATGTGGATAACGACAACCTGCGAAGCATTACATCAGGCCATCGTATGACAAATAAAACTTTTGATTTTCTTCCTATATATAACGTAAGCAATAAAAATAACAACCGAGGACCTAGTTGATTGTTGAAAAACAAAATGCTACGTTTTATTTGAGCCGACAAGAGTACGCGGGGTAAATTGAAACGCGGGTTGGGGGACACGAATCGGCAAGTTTGAACACCACGCCGTACCATTCCGGGGATTTGTCGGACCCTCGTAAAATGCTCTTCGGAAACGGGCCGAGTTCCTGGAGGTTTATCTTATTTTGAAAAGCCTCCGCACGGAAAGATGACGCGGCATTTACGAGAACACTCGGCGATCGTTCAAAATGCGTTATGGAAAATTCTTCCGATGTGAGGAGTCTATTAAGTCTTCGGCTAAGTTAATAATGGCTTCTGTCTGACACTGCTATTGACGCAGTAATGGTTCTATTTCAGGATTTGCATAATGAACCTTCTTTAGAAAAGGTTTAGGTTGATTGTTATCGGTCTTTTAACAAGTTTAAGCACTTACATTTATTTAGAATTGTTCAATGTTACATTTATTTGTTCCGTAATTGTGCCATTATGAGCCGTGTAATATAAACTTCTCGGTGAATTTAAAAAACATTTTCTGCATTTGTGTATGAAATATGAATTTTAAATTACGTACGTAGGTAGGTCTACGAAAAGATTTCAAAAATAGTCCAAATACGTATTTACGACTTATCCTATATTGTTTTTCCTTAATTTCTAGATCAGTAGTTTTTTGTTTTTCGATTCCTTTCACAGAAGAGGTTTGGGAATTGGGATTTGGCAGTGCGTCTCGACATAATGACGGCTCCACGTGACACTGGCCTGAACAATCTTTCCTTTGTTCCTGCTCGTATATCTATTGTAGAACAGGCCATTGCTGAAATGTCACAATATTCCTACAACATTATAGTATGGTTCAGTGATGACACATATAAGCTTCCTTTTGTGATAATGTAATAGGTATGTTACATTCTATACAAAAATCTACAAGTACGAAACTATTTTTAATTTTACTCTTTTGATACACTGTCGGTTAACCACATATCGATTAGCTTGTGTTATGGATGCTAACACAACTAGTAAACTACATAATTATATTCTACTTATATACCATCATCATCAGCCCTTTTTATCGTCGCACTGATAGGCACAGGCTTCCTCTTACACAGAGAAGGATTGGGCGTTACTCACCACGCTTGCTTGACGATTGGTGATTACTACTTATATATATTTATAAAATATTAGAATACCCACCACGTGGCGCATACCCCTCGAGCTAATCTTGAATATCTTCGTTTTAGCGCAACGTCTCACGCGATGTTCCCAGCCGCCAAAAAGTTTGGCGAGAACTCGGCCACTCATGTGAGTGTAGGTGCACTTAATGTAATCCACCTTTGGATGGGTCCACGGCTACTTCTCGAACAGCTTTGGGACTACAAACCTATTATTTTATATCGAGTCATTTCCGTATGCGATATGTCAACACACAGTGCCGCTTCATCAAAATAATATAAATGTATAATTTTCATCATTGTCATGGTCTGGCTAGCGGGGACGCGTGTTCCACTAACGAGGGTCATACACCTTCTGTCTTGTAGTGGAGTAAAGCGCAGCCGCGGGGCGAGCTTTTTCAGCCATCATAGTACTGAGCAGACTTTGTGCTGTCTTATGTAGCATGTATAATGTTATTTAAATACTTGTGCGAAAATTATTCAATACTCTTGTAGTTTTACTACTGATTCAAAAAAAAATTATATAAGAATTATTTTTAAACAAAATCATAAATACATAAAAAAATTCGTTTTTCAGTACAAAAAGATTTCGTTCATCACAGCTAGCTAATTATAACTGTGAAATTCGTCTAGCTAACAAACATAATAAAACTAACGTCATTCCACGAAACACACAAAGTTGTAGTAAATTAGAAAACTACCCGCTAAAGCAAGTACGTCACAACTCGCAGGTTGGCTACGTTTGTAGAGACGTGCAGTCTGGCAATAATGAAGACGCCTTGCTGAGAGCCGTTTAATTAACTTCAAAGATGCCGCGGCCCTCGAACTTGGGCGTTTGCTGAAGAAATAATAATGAGCCGACACCCGCCACGCTTCACTGCACGCCTAGTGTGAACTAGTCTTATTTTCTTAGGAAATTAATGGACTTTTTGGCCTGATGCTCGCAGAATCTTAATTCAGATTGCATTTGCAAAGGAACTTGATTTCTCACGAAGTCATATTGACTTTTAGCTTATGGCAGATTAATTTCTTGGTAAAAGACATTCTGCTTATTTTCTCCAATAAAGAGAAAACTTTAATGCCAGATTGCAGGATATTATGTTTTTCTGGAGGTCATTTCAGTGAATCAGTCCGAATCTGCAGGCTTCCGAGAAAGGATGGTTGACGGTTGATGACACGCTCACACCGTGTGATATGCGAATGAATCAGCTGGTAAAATGAGGTTGAACTGGCGATTATGGCGATACACTCCATGTGTGTCGTTGCGGTGGTTCACTGTTCAGCTAATCCACCAAAAAATATAATTAATGAAAAACAAAAACGTGTTAAACGTTAATAAAAGGATTACTTAATCCATATAAAAATAAATCAAATAGATATTTACTTATTACTCAAATACAAGTAAATTTAAACTGGTTACACAATATGATAATCGTAGCTGGTGATAATGCCATGTTGTTTAAATAATAGTGAGTAGGTAAAATATTGTACGTGATCATTAGCATTTATTATGCTTAATGGGTTGGTTAGTATAATAGAGAGTATACAGAGAGTTTCGGAATAACTCATATCGAATCCCTCTTGCATAATTGAGTTCTTAAAGGCTTATTTCTGAGAAACTTCTTAATAGAAGTTATTAGCTAGATGTTAGAAGCTAGATTATTAGCTTCTGCCAGCTATTTCACCATCGTCCCATGGCAACTAACGCACCCAGATTCACTCACACACTCGATATACATAGAGATATCTAACACTGTTTTTCTCACTGCGGTCAAACAAAAAAATAAACTCAAAGTTTAGTCTGACATACAAAATTATACCTCGAACGCATTAGGTTAAGATACCTGTATTATTATTATGAAGTATTTTGAATATACAAATAACATGTAAAAAAAATAATTTATCAATTTTTTATATCAGTATCGTAATTCATTAACAACTTTTCTTTAGTAGAAGTCCGTAAAATAATTACTCAGTTTTATAGCTGACGCCACTATGCACTGAAAGTAATATTTCTTTAAGAACTTTCAACCTTTTTAAAGTGTAATGTAATGAGAGATGTCTACGTAAATTTAATTAAATAAACGTTGCATGTTATACTTTGATTTACAATGAGAAGTCGAGAGTGCTTCGCGAGTGTTTAGTTACTCAACAACTGTTGTTTAAGTATTCATTATGATGTATTTTAATATAAATTGAGAACAATAGACAATGTCAATGAGTCTTTTTGTTCTTCATATCGCTACGAAATATTTATAAAAAAAAATATGAGATGATAATATTCAGCCTTGTCAATATAATGAACGTAATCATATCAATCATAATTGCATGCAAGAACACAGTGGCAACCACAAATATTATTAAAACTGCATTACTGATTTTATATTATTATTACATATTATATACTGACGTAGGTGCGCGTAGTAATTTTAATAAAAAAAATAGGTAGGTATATATGTTTTTTGCGTATGAAAAGCAATCACGAATTCACAAGGTTCTGAATTCTTTTACGTGTTCGTAAAGTTAAATATTTTTGCATATAAACGTGAGCTTAATTCTCATGCAATTTCACTGATAGTGAATATCATAGGTAGGCATAAAAATGTAGTACCTACCTATATATATTATCAAAATAAATAACCTACAGTATTAAAGTTTAATTAAGGCCAAGAATTTTAATGAGGATTATCGGAGCCAAAAAAAGCTTTGCTAAATATTCAAACATTTCAAGAATTTCTGCTGAAACGCTGATAGTGTTGCCAAAAGTTGGGCGCTGTTAAAACTTTATGATAATTAGTGAGTCGCGAGAGCTAATTCAAAGATCAAGCCGCAGAGATAGGAGTTTGTCGCCAGATGTAATATTGCCACAGCCTCGTGTAACACTCGAGGAATCTCCACGATTGTAACTGAACAAATAAGTTTCCAACTTAATTGTAGATTCTCTGGGACCGCGTTTAGTTTTACCCAGTATAACGGTGACATAGACATGCTTTGTTGACACAAAACGTACTTATTACACTTCGAAACTTTTCTAATTTGAGGTTTAGTTGTGTTAACACTACATTAAACCACTGCGATAGTTTGTTTATTAAATGTTATTTCTACAAAAAAAGAAGCAAACGTACTTATGCCAACCTAGAGTGAATTATTCGAATAAGCGCAGTTTTTTTACGATTACGCCACCACTAAATCTTCGGAACTCGTTAATCGAAGTTTCTGCAAGTACTTGGTGGCTGACGCCAACTGCCTTTGGCACAGCCCCGCCTCTGCGCGACGCCAATTTAAATGATAAAACTCAGATCCCTCAAAGGATAAAATTCAGATTATTCCACCCTAAACTAAATTAAAAATCTCTTTTTCAAAAAAAGTCGGGCCAACCATCGGCCAACCTAGATACACTTGACTTTTATGAGCTAAACATTTTTAATTACGAAACGGCATTTGCTTTAGTCTACATAATTTTTGGTTTTTTATTACAGCGTAAGTTTGTTTTCAATGAAAGCTTATGATTATAAAAATAATTGAACCTATTAAACTGTCGGAAATTATCTTTCCACTTACTTCAAACGTATGTGTAATACGTTAGATAAAACATGGATGAATTTAATTATGAATCCGTTTTACATATTAATTATAATTATTAATATTGTTATCTCTCGGTTTCATCATTATGTACCAGTTTTGTTTTGATTATCACTTATTATAACAAAAACTTATGTGAAAATATAATGTATTTACGATACAATTGCATTTAATATAATACGAGTATCAAACTAGATTTTGCCAGCGGTTTTACCCGCGTTCCCTAGGAATTAATTCGCGCACCAGGATAAAACAATCTATCTTTGATTAACGTGCTTACACTGAAATGTTTTTTATCAGACCAGTAGTTCTTGAGAGCACTCTCTAGCAAACAAACAAACCCTTCAACTTTGTAATTTTATTATTAAGCTTTACCATTGTTTATCATATTGCATAGGACTTTAAAAAAATATCTACTAACGGAACATTTTTTATAAGTAATTGAAAAAAGTAATTTCTTTTAAAACTAAACAAAACCATTGGAATAATTGTAATTTATATAATCGTAGAAACGTTATTTATAATCATTCAGGTACGCGTGGATTTCATAGAATTTCATACAAAGGCGAGTGTAACCATCAATGTCTACATGTGTTCTTGGCATTCACGTTTCAATAGATCTATTCACACTACCATACCGTCTGCAGAACTCTTGAATTCAAATGTTAGTGTTTTCAGAATAAGTTCACGTAGAATTTTAAAATTCATACAGACCGACACGAATGTAGGAATATATTAAAACTATGTATAGATTTTAGAACTATGTCTGCGCATTGTATGCTGTTTGTATTGCCGAATGTTTATACCACGGCTAATCCCAATGTATTTATTATCTGTTCGTTCATACATTAGCTGATAGTGCATATTAAACACCGCTTATCTAGAATGAGGTGACTTTAAATAAACGTTTTAGTAAGAAATGCAAAAAAATATCCGTTTCACTTTATGTAATTAAATAATTCATTAAACTAAGGCCCAAAGCCAAATACAAAATGTTGAATAAATTATTTTATTTAACATGTAAACAACCTGTTCTTAATTAAACATTTATAAAACAAACTTATACTTATAGTAGATAAAGCTTTGGTATATACTGTGCGCTATATATATACTTTGACACTCTCAATACCTAGACATTAAAAGCAGAACTTAATTAACCTTGTCTTGCCTGTTTAAACTGCCTAGGGATGTTGAATTAATGTGGGGATCATAAATGTTTAGGGATGTGGACAACTAGTCAAATTCAATACTATTATAGAACTATCAAAAACGGTCACTCTCTATGCAATTTGTATGAAAACGCAGAATATGACGTCACAGATTTTTCACATCAAGCCGTACCTATACTTATTTCGATTATAATATCAATAAAAAATTAAAACAATATTCGGTATAAACGATAAATTAAACTGACTTATTTATTGATGCTGATTATTTTAAGATGCTTTACAAAATGAATATGATAAAGAATTTTAATATTGACCTAGTAATACATCTCAATTTTATACGTTGTAAGTACCTATTATTACTCGAGTGTCTATTACAGAACATTGAAATAAGTTTGAAAACAACAAACAATTATTTCTTAATTATGTTGTGATGTTTTAATTATTTCTTAAAAAATCTACTAAAACTAATAATTATCTACGTATACTACCATAAAGTTGGTTGAGTGGCCATATTGACTTAATTTTTTTAACGAATTCGTGTTATAAATTAATTCTGATGATATAATTAATTAAAGGTTTTTTATTTATAAGAACTGCATTGCAGTAAGCCAGTGAGTGACCGATCCCGCATCGGATATGGCTTTGGGAGCATTAAAAGCTCGTGAATTACATATTGTCCTCTGTCACATTTATTTAATTTGTCACTCATTTATCTTACCTCTGGTTTTTTGTAGATTTATATATTTTTTTAATTACTTTTTTCTTTCAAGAACTTTTTGAGATCTTGGTTTCATGGCTCAAACTGGTCTGTTTGCCTGATTGGTAGACAATTTCTTGATGTGCAACATCTAGCGCGCCTCTGGGGTTAGACGGCATACGGATGGCATATACATATGTTGTGACGGCAAATGGCTTGACACACATATACATATGTACACATATACATAATGCCATTCGATGTTTCACTTTATCTGAGAGTTCTTAATTGCCCCACTTAGGGCCTGTTTCACCACCTATGAATATTTATTTACTTGGTAGATAATTTCCATTTCATACAAATTCCATTTTTAAATTTATTCGGTAGATAGTGGCTATTCGGACATTGTGAAACTGGCCTTTAGTAAGGAAACCGTGTGTGAAAATAAATTATTTCATACTAATTACCGATTATTACTATTATCACAAACCGATTACATAAAAAATATACATATTTCAAACTTTTGAAATTCTATAAAATTAATTAAAACCATTCCCATTTTTTTTAGACACTCTCAATAAAACTAGTGTTAGAAGCACTGTATAAAAACAACGTTGTCGGTTAAACAAGAAAAATAGAAAATAAAATTACGCACTAATTTTACACACATGGGTGAATGCCTGTTTGTACAGGTGTATTTATATATCGATTTACACTAGTTGAACATAATTATTTTTGTTGTAGTTTGCAGTAATACCTAGCATATACCTACCTTAGTCGTTGATAGCTGACATCATGTTTTAGTAGGAAACAGGGGTTTTACCTTTCCCGGCATTATATGAATCGAACATCATCTGCCTAGTCTTTTTCAAAACTATGTTGGGGTCAGCTTCTAGTCTTAGCTGGATGCAGCTGAGTACAGCCTTTTCCCAAACTATGTTGGGGTCAGCTTCCAGTCTTAACCGGATGCAACTGAGCACCAGTGTTTTACATGGAGCGACTGCCTGTCTGACCTCCTCAACCCAGTTACCTGGGCAAACCGATACCCGTTGGTAACACTGGTTGTCAGATTTTCTGGTTGCTGACCCGCAATGACTGCCAAAGATGTAACAAATGGCAGCCGATTTAACGCGCCTTCCGAAACACGAAAGATCTCGTCATGATATCAACGGACCGACCGCGCCAAGCGTTCCTTATGATCAATCGAGATCGATCCGTGTGGCTTTTAGTTAGCCACGCGAGCTCCTCCATATATGAATCGAACGTTATACTACAAAAAGTATTTTTAATTCACAACATACCAAGAAGTTAATTCTAATACAACTCATATTTGCTAAAACTCTCTTTACATAAGGTAATGATGGCGCGTTTCTTTCAACAAAGGAGCCATTCAAATAGGTTTGGATTCAATCATAATTCGGATCAGTGTCAGACCTTACAAATAGAAGATTGGTAGTATTTGAACAGTTGATCCACTGCACAGGTGTGATAGAAGGTCAGTGGTTATTGCACGCGTTAAAAAAACATTTTAAGGAAGACGACTAATTATGAAAACTTACTTCAATGAGAAAATCCGGGCCTCCAACCACCGGTACAGATGCCAACACATCAAGCTATTACAATCTACCAAATTTCCTTAATAGATTTTCAACTTTATCGCTGAAGCATGTGGTTCAAAGCTGAAAGGTAGTTTTAATTCACAAAATACCAAGAAGTTAATTCTAACGCAACTCATATTTGCTAAAACTTTCTATAAACAAGGTAATGATGGCACGTTTCTGCCAATAAAGGAGCCCTTTAAATAGTTTTGGATTCAGTAATGTACATCAATTGAACGTAGAGTTCGGTTCTATAATACGACAGATTATAAAACATAGCGTCAGTTTCATAATTGTCTCTGCTATAAGATGTCATAAATGAAAAAATAAATAACTTTAAATCTTTAATGACTTTCATTTTATTATTTCTTGTTGGCGTCTATTTATGTAGATATGAACAAAGGGGACGAAAGTTACGTGTTTTCTTATCCCTATGAGATTCAATGCATTTTCAAATTCGACCTTTTGCGTTTACCTATTATATGCCACGCGTCACGCCAACACCTTCGAAAGGCTGGATCTTTGCCAGTGGAGGCCACGCTGTTTGAAGTACCGACGTGCATTTACTAGATTTATTAGATAAGATTTATATTGAAAAGTGTACGTATCTCTTTCTTTCTTACATTCACAGGCATATTGCCAGCGTTTAGTTTGCTTAGACAAGCTGGTGAGCTCGTTAGGAAACCTATACTGCTTTTATGATATGCTTAGGATAGGAGAACATCTGGTGCATCGCAAAAATGCAGCAATGAAAGACATTTTCAGAAAAATAACTTGGGACACTAAAACTTTAAGTAAATACGGTGGTAGAATGTGACTTTAGCAAGATTTTGTCTTGGTTTTGCATTAGATTTGCTGTTTTCCATTTTTAAACTTAAGCTTTATTTGTTTCATACCGGTGCATACTATATACCTACAGCGCTAAAATATCTATATTAGAGCCTAATTCAGTAAAAACTAAAATATGTAATAGTAAAATTATTATTTATTTTCTCTTCTAAAAATAATACAATAGTTTGTCAGAACGTGCATCTACACAATATCTACGGCATAAAATCTATCAGCATAATTTTTTGTAAAAGGATTTGGACAGGCTTTCTTACCGGTGATGTACCCATTAAAAAAGAACACCAACGAATTGTCAGGTTTGTAAAACGTGAGTTTGTTTGTAAAATAGTACCACAAATGAATCATGACAGTGCTCTTGAAATTCGGTGTGCCACCGCCAATTTAACGACCCGACTTTTTACAATATCGGTCAGTTTTTTCTGGCATTTTTTTCCACTTCTAGATAAACATGGAAACTCCATTCAGGTAAGTATTGTTGTTGTACCTATTCTCAACTTTTATGTAGAAAAAATATTAGCTCACGTAATCGTTTCCTTTATTGTGAAATTATGTGTCTCAGGAGGCTCAGATTGCCACGATATATTTTGTTTATTTTTTACACTCACATTCTTTTTATCATTAATATTGTATATATTTTTGTGAGAAACCATTACATGACCTCTTTCGCTGTAGGTACAGCCGAACGCAATGTCAGACTTACTGACTAAACTCTAAACTCTACCCACTATTTTCCTTCTGGAGGTCCCTGCCTGAAAGGTCCATGGTAACTCTTGCAAACTACCCGCAGTTATGTTTTAAAGTGTATGTCGTTTATTTGTTTGCTGTATGATAAATTGATCATATTCATTAATGTTAACCAGATCTTTAATTAATGAGGACATTAATCTATTTATTAGAACATGGTCTATGAAAATAACTTAAAATAGCTATAAATTTTTATTGGCCGTTATTTAAAAAAAATTAAGCTTAGGCGCATTGGAACAATTTCCCTGTAGGTAGGTATATTCATAAGTAAATACAAACAGGAATATTAATTTAAGGCAGAATCGGGTGGAGGTTAATTAAAACACTTTCCCGCAACTCCAAAGGGATTGTCTATTAAGTATTTTGCGAACACAAAGCTTTAATAGATTCGATTATAAATTTAAATTCCATTGTTTAATAGAAAAAGTATGGAATTAGGAAATATTCGTTGAATCAAAATTATTTTTCATGCTCAGTTCAACTTTGACCTATCGCAGGACGTAGGTCTGGAAGACCCAACTAGGAAGGTTTTTAGTTCTATTGAAATATGAACTAACGAACTCGAAATACAAGAAGATAATAAATTCATTAAAAATAAGAGTTTGGAATTATGCCTAGGCATGAAATGTCAATATGTTATTGAACCCTAATCAGATGTTATGAAACAAACGACGATATACATACATAGATACTGTTACTTCCTTGGGAATACTCAGTATGACAAGGAGAATAATATATTGTCACTAAATCGTTATCAAGGTATGTGATATCAAAAGTTCTATACGTTAATACAGTTTTTGAAATTCATTCAAACACGGCTAAATTCGCTTCCGTAACCTGCAAACTAATTTGTTAGTTGACCAAACTAGCCCCTGTTTAAATACACAATGTGTACAAGCAAAAACTTTAATTATCTTACCGCTTTGTAAGCGTGCCGCAACAATTTAAAAAATAATTTGTCCCCGGATAATGTACACAAGAAGCAGCAGGATACACTTTATGCATTCATACGCGAATGTAACAGAAAAATCTCGGTTTAATATACATAATGTAGTCATATTTACATAAATACGTAGGAGTCCCGTCTTATCTTGGGGCATCGGACTCTCGAAACGCGCGCGACACGCGGCTTCGCTATGAAATCTGCATAAATTTGCAGTTTTCTTGTTGTTATACACGATTTATGATGTGGAAAATTGTTTATTTATTACTATTTTTCTTTATGGCAAGTATATTTTGGCGTTATAAAAATTTACTTCAGTGTCTGCGGCTTTATTTGACTCAAATATCGTGATTGAGACGAGGGTTCTTTTTAAAAGAATATTTTAGGAATTTGAATACTTTAGGTTTATGAAGCGAATGTGAAAAATGAGTTATTTTTTTTACGTAAAGTAATGCAAACGTTTCAGTTAAGGAAACGTTTCAGAAAAGGAAAAGGTTTCAGTTAAGTTGAATATAAGCTCTTACTTCATGTTTCCATTAAGTGAAACATTATAGTCGCAGCCCTTTATTACTCGATTACGTAATACTGTCTCAACGTAGTTTCGTAATAACCCAGAAATTCTCATCTAAGTGACAAATAATTGAATTATACAGGTCTGAACAAAGGTTCTACTACGAAAGATACATTCATTTGTTCATAACGCTACATAATACGTTTTCTTAAACCCTCATAATGTTACTAACGTTTGTGTAATAAAAGAATAATAAGGAACAGAGATGGGAGGTATGGTGTAATGTCGGAGCTTCGGCGTTTAATCTTCGCACTTAGGTACATTGTGGGTTCCACTTTACTGATACACATTCGCCAGGTAGCCGGCCCCTGTTGGAGCGGCTGCGTCAATAAATGGACACAATTGCGAGCCTGGATAGAATCATAGTGGCGTTAGTTGCCGACGTAATTTTATTATAGGGTACGTGTGAACAATGAATGTACCTAGCACACTATAATTGAGTTAGTGAAAAAATGTGTGTAACAATGAAGTGTTAATGGGTTTTAGCAGAATAAATATATATTTTTGGAGTGTAACAATTTGCTGTTGCATTAATAGAAAATGGGATTTGTTGCGAGCATTAAAATTATATTGATAAAATTGATGTTCATGCATGATTTTCTTTTGTTCTTTTTTTAAAACTTGTGTGAAGTATTTCAGAGGTTACATACCAGCCTTTTGACGTTAAATAACACGAGTCAATACTACGTGCCTACTTACTGTAATCGGATAAAAAGACAACTCAGCTTCAATTACAGAATTCAACGAATCGCCATTTTCCTTCAAAACAACGGACTGAAGATTCGAAATTTTAGTCAGGGCTCTTCAACATAACAAAACTGAGCAACACAATAGCGTACTATTATTGGCCGTAATTTCGCGCAATATCAACGTTGGAGTAAACAATAGCTAATATCTTTGTAACCAGAAGCTTTACAAGTGAGGTCTTTATAATAGAATTTATGATCTAATTGTCTTAAATACAGAAAGATAACAATATCGAGATGAGGAACGGGCAAAGGTGCCTTCAAACTAAAATGTTGATACTCGTATTGTTGTTGTAATAATTTGGTAGATGTTTCCAGCTCCGCCCATATCCTGAGCAAAGAATAGACTCAATCCGTTCCTAGGATATCAACTGTAATCAAACTTATTAGTTATCATATTTCACGATAAAATTGGTAACGTTTGGATTGCTCTTGAATACGTTCTAAACTTATTATAAATCCGAAATAGAAACAAGATTCGGGCACATGAGTCATTTTAGAATCGCACCATAAGCACTATCTAATTCGTTAAACAAAACGTACGTGATGTATCGTGCCAAAGAAAATTGCTACGAGTTGGTTCGTCAATCCGTCAATTTATTTTATTAGAAGCTTAAAAAATGTCGTCGTCCTTTGAAAAACTTGAACCATTCACGTACGTTACGAGTATTTATGAATACGTTCACGATTGTGAGCGAGACTTTATGTTTATCCAATTACAGATGAGTATTATTATGTTTTCCAATAAGTATTTCTTTCTTTTCAACTCCTCGGTACGTTTATTCGTACAGAAATAAAAGTTTGCGAAGACTTAATTTAACTTGAATAATAGGGTTGGATATAAAAAGAGTTTTTGATAGTTTCACAGAGTTTAATGTAATTAGTTATTTGCTAAGACTATTTGATAACGTTTGTGAAGGTAGGATTTCAACTGAAAGGTTATTTAACTTGAGCTGTAGATTTTTTGTTAACAATTCGTACACCTAATTTTGTAGTCTCTAATTTTTTTTCTAATTTACGTAAAAACATCTTTCAAGGCTTTCTGTGCTACTGTAAAATAGTTTTGAAGATAAATATACACATCTTAAGACAAATAAATCGGAAGAAATGAATTCTATACAATAGAGTTCAAACCCTGAAAACTTGAGGTTCGTATGATATGGATGGTATGTATGATATAATACATCGTGTCCAAGTCTCCTTGAGCCCAAAACAAAAATAAGATTTATTTCCAGCATTATAAAATTTCGTTCGTCGTCGTTTATCATGTTTGTTGATTTTTCTAAAAACAAAGATAAAAATTCATGAAAAGTCATCATAAAATCCGAAACCCCTTCGTTTTCGACAATAAGGTAATTTAAACAACACATAAAAAATCTCTGGATAGAGTTTTGCCAAAAACCTAACTTATGGCATTTTATTCACCAGTTGCCTTAGCGACGTGGATGAACAATGCTGTCGAGCGCGTTTGTTTAGAGCCCCCGCACGGCGGACTAGACTGCCGGCCGGTAGTTGAAGGTAATCATGAATCCAATCAAACTTTTGAGTTGGTCTGAAAGCGGCCAGATACCTGAACGTTATAAAGTGTGAATTATGAACTCGATCAAAATATCGGTCAATTAGTTAGTTGAGTTTAAAAATATCGCTGAAACCTTATAACTTGTTTTGGCCATGATAATTTGTTATACAAAATTGTTAATCATCAATCAGGAGTAAAAACATATGTAACCTACCCGAATCTGTCAAATATTACCAATCGAATATTAACTTTCCGGTATTGTGATTTGGTATAAAATCTAACAAAGAAATTTGATAGATTGAGGTAGGTTTATGTATTGGCATCTGTACACGAAGCTGACGAAATGAAGGCAAATAATTATCTTCCCAATCAGCGTAAGAACATCATAAAACAATTTGCATCAACAATTCCCAATGGACGTCTATACCAATAAATTATGATAATTGTTTTTATAAGTAGCAAGCAGAGCTGTTATTCCCTTTTATTATTTACAACCATTTCAATGGGCTCAAGCAACGAGTGTAAATCAGAAAGACCGAAGTACAACGTAGATTTATTACTTCTCTCTGCAGACCCACGGGACGAATACAGGAAACCTTTCTATTACGTACTTTGTGATTGTGTATTTGTTTTCTCATTTGTTACAATTAGAAAAGCCGGCAAGAAATGGGATAGAGTTGTCGTGAAGTTTTGTACTGATAGATTAGTTTGCCGTTTTTGGAGTAGGGTTAATCGCTGTTTTATTGATTATACGATTGTGTTTGGATTTTCAGATGCTACGGTTTTGAAGGCCAAAGTTTAGCTTATAGCATCATTGTGAGCAGCTTATTTGTCCCACGCTATCGTCTCGTACAGAGAATGATTAGGCGTTAAATAACCACGGTGGAAGGCGGCTTGACGCTTTCAGACTTCGAAGTCCAGGTTTCTACAAGAAATTTTCCTTCACCTTTAATCAGTCATTGGTGTCCACTTACTTAGGAAGTATGTATATGTATATGATGACATAGGAAAGTTATACTGGTACTAACTTAAAATCGAACCCGCACACTCGTACTCAAAAGGCTGGAGCTCAGAACCATTGGGTCTCCACGACTTCGCTCACGATTTCATTCTATATAGTACTTTTAATAGGTCCTGCCTTACCGTTTTGGTACCATGAATATTTAATAACATTTATAATGATTGTGTTATTTTTAATTTGTCTGTTCACAGCCAATGTTCTTAGCTTGATCTGCCTAACGGATATACGTGTGTTCTATTCGCTGTTGTAGTAAGTATTGGCATAAAAATAGTACCATACTTCATTCATTATTATCTATATCAGCAGTTACAAATACTAAGTAATAACAGAGGACCGAGTATCATAACACCTACACAGTTCCACGGTCGCTTACAACGTCTATTTACAAATCCATTTAGCCCAATATTCGCGCGAACAATATTTTCCGTTGTCAATTGTCACCATACCGCGCCGTATTATTGAATTATGACTATCTAAACACGCCAGCATTGGAGAGCGGGACCATAAATTCGGGGGGACTTGTTCCCAATAATTTATGTACTGAGAAACTTGGAACGTCCGTACACAGACTTATTCATGTTCCCCCTAAGTTAATCACTTGACACAGCGGGGAATTCATAAACACGCCTAACGGAAATTGCCTATATAATAAGGAATCAATAGGTGGAAATTCTTGAGGTTCCCCGTTTGATCTACGTTTGGATTTTCAAAAATGCCTTTATATAAATAATACTTTAGCGGTAACTAAGTAGCGGTTGGATATGGAGTATATCATTCAGTATGGAGATTCAGATTATGTGTATCTACATAACAATATATCCATTGGGATTGGTTTAAACCCAGTTCAATAAGTTTATTTATTCCTGTAACAAATTCGCGCGCACTAACGTTTTATAAAATAACGCGCCCACTCTAAGGGCAAACACTATTACATAAAAATAGATCAAACATCGCCGCAACAAACTTAATAGCCCTTTTCTCTGCGAGAATATAAATAAATGGCATTATGGAAAGGAGTTATAAAACCTCTGTGTAAAAATGAGCTGTCGGATGCCATGAAATGATGTAAAAAAGGTAACATTTAAAAAGGAGTTCCTTATTACAAAGATTTTTACTTAATAGCTTCCTGCTACGATGGTCGTTTCGTATTAAAAATAGAAGTAACAGTAACTATATAGTCGCGAAGAGCTTTAAATAACATCACTTTAGTGGGCTGCCATCTTGTTAAATGAAATGGACAATTTTGTTAATCTCTGCATTTTGTGTTTCAACTTGGATTCAGTATTCTTTGTACCTTCCTTTAATGATCATTAAAAGAAGGGAAATATAGACAGTGTGAAAGATTGATATTTGAATAGTTTCTAATATAGTTGGTACTGTAGAGAAATCACTGCCTCAGTTGCGTTTTTAGAGGTATCGGTGTCCCAGGAAAGTTCTGTTAAAGAAAACTGCAGATGTACTTCACTTGATATATTTATTTCTCTCTTGAGCGCTGACGGATGACTGACTATCGAAATATTTAAAAAATAAATACTTTTTTTATTTGATTCCTTATTTAATTAATGTTTCGGCCAGACCCATAATATTTAGATGTAAAGAACACACTCTACAGTACATACGTATATTTTGCATCTACATATGTGTACCTACATACCTATAAATTTCCCACTGGACCGATTTCACTTTCTTTTGTTGAGGAGGTCAGACAGGCAGTCGCTCCTCGTAAAACACTGGGAGCCGACCCCAACATAGCTTGGGAAAAGGCTAGGCAGATGATGAACGTCTATCGGGTCATCTAGTGTCTTATAAATATTGTTTTTCCTTGAATAAAGACTTAAACTAATTAAAACTTATAGACCAAAAATGACTAACGGGAACTATTCAAGCGGGTAATGAATCCGAATAATCTGAATAATTAATCATTATAAAATAATTATAACCTAAGTGGAAAATTATTTTCTTTGTATATAGTATTATATTTATAATTAAATTGTAAATTCCTTCTAATATAATAAATGATAAATCGCTCAAAAAAAAAAAAAAAAACTAAACAAATAAACTAATGAATAAAGTGGAAAATTAATTAAATAATAAAAAAGATGTCAAGATGATAAACATATCTTCAAGATAATGATTGCTTCAAAATTTTGTAGGCTATGTACAGACGCACACAGCACATCAACCTACCTCAATTTGTAAAATTTATTTATTAGATTTTCAACCTTATCACAATACCTGCATGTAAATATTTGATATTCGAATGTCTGCTGGCGTCTGTACCTACATACTTACATTCAACTAGGTATTATGCCAAGGAGTTTAGAACATAAAAAAGAAAGAAAAAGAAAAGAAAAAAGTGTTTTATTGCGAACTTGAACGCATACATAACACAACACACAAACATAACATAAAGAAAAAGATATAACAAAAAGAAAAAAATATATTTATATAAAAATCAAACATGAGGGGGTAGTATGCGTAACAATCTCGCAATACGGCCCTCGCTCAGCATAATGCTGCGACCTAATGCGAGAATAACTCACAGCGCTGATTTTCAGCGATAGCCGAAACTAACAGTATGACGTCAAAAGAGTACAAACATAAACAAATAAAATACATATATATATACTCGATACATAATAATACGGAAAATTACACAATAAACTACTTTTTATAGAATGGCTACAGTCCGCCACTACTGACAGTACAAAAACATAAGCATCTGAACCTCTTTTTTAGGAAGTCAGGTAAAAATTACTTGTATGTATTATATTATTGTCCTATTCAATATAATTGACCTAGCATTAAGTACGAAATAATTAGTCTTGACCTTTAAAAATCGAACAACCATTTTCCGATATCATTATTTTTAATTAAGCAAATCGATTACTCGTTTATTTTCGATCGTTATCCGATGTTGGATGGTCGCGTCATTAATCACCACATAATATATTGTTAGGCTCTTGAAGAGCCGCATCGGTTTTTCCGACGGGGACATCAATTATTTTCCCTTTTTATAGATGTATACCTAGATTTGTTAAGTATACCGGGAATTTATCTATTTTGTATTTGTATTCATTCAATTTAGATTGCAAAGATATGTTTTTGTAGATATCAGGGTGGATAATTGGTAGTTAGAGAATAATCAACTATAGGTAATTGATAGAATTAACAGATAATTTAACATTTATTTTAAAACCACAGATTACATAATACTAAGTAGTTGAAATTTATGGAAAAAAATCGAATTAAGCTATGTAAATAATCTGCCGATGAGGTGCTTATTAGCAAAACTATATATAACAACGATTGCTGATTTGTCCTAAGGTTCATTTTCGGTACAGGCTCAATTACTTTTTTACTTCCTATTTAGAGAAGGTTCGAGCATTGGTCACATCTGCAGTTCAAATAAGGATTAAGGTAGCGATTTCTATGATCATATTTTTTTTTTGTCAAAGTGTCAAAGAGATCGCATCTCTTATTAGGTCATTATAAACTCCTGTCAGGATGCGGGTTGTTCGCAAGAGTTACCGCGACTGGGACAAAAGGACCTCCAGAAAGAGCAAAGTGGGTTTTGGTCAGTAGGAGTCCGATACTCCCTCCAGCTGCACCCACAGCAACGGGAGAAGGGAGACAGAAGAAATAAAGCCATACTAAACTAGTTCATGACCAATAACACCATATTCATAGTTGGAAATTAAAAAAAACAAAATAATCTACCTGAGAAGCAGTTTTTTTTAACCTCTAGGGTCAACACTAAGCAAAATATGAAAAGAGTTGAATATTACCTTACCATTTTCAAGATAATATCTAGACTACTTCGCGTAATTGAAGTATAGAATTTAAAATCCAAGAACACGAGAAAAAGAGTTATAAGGAGTAGGCAACATTTTATTTGTTTTTAGTAAATTAGACTGTTGATTCTGTTAATTTAATAAATAAAATTCTTCAAAAGCACTAAACCTCATTAAAATTATGAACCTAAAGAAATTACGTTATCTATGTATATTGTATCAAATAATTATTTGGAGTTATGTTTTTTTATTTGCAAAATAATATATCATTTAACCAAATTGTAAAATAATCAACCCCATTAAAGCATATACATTAATAACATTAAATCGAAATATTTCAAGTACTGAACTGTTTATAATTTAGCAAAAACCTTTTTAAAATACAAACATCAATCATTCTTGAAAGCAATCAAAATTTATTTTTCCGCTTTGATGAAATAAAACCAATTTCTCATTTAAATCGGTTCCCTAAATGTAAGTAATTAGTCTGTATCAGTGAGCAAAGGAATTATTTACAACTGTTTTTGTTCGTCATTAGACCGTTATAAGCTTATTTAATTACTCATTTTACGTCATTAACCTTTAAAGGTTATTAAAAAGGGATCGTTTCTATGCTGATAATATTTAAGGCTGTAAATAGAGGTCAAATTTTATTCTCTAATACATTAATCAATATTACGTCTTTATCGTGCAAAATTACCTATAATTGTGAGGTTATTAATCTGATAATCCATGATTTTACGAAATTCAATTTTGAGGTCGTATGGGACCTTCAGAAGGAACATATTATATGGGTTTTAGACAGCAAGAGTCTGATAGTCCCTCCAGCTGCACCCTCAGCGGGAGGGGTCATTTGATGATTTCCCACGAAAAAAAAAGGTCGTATGGGACCCTGACTTAAAAATGAATTTAAAACAATGTTGTTTGACTATTCCATGGATGTATTCATAAAGAATAAGGAAGAATCAGCAAAAAGCTGACCTGATAGAAATGAATATCAATTATCAAAATTTATGATGGTCTACAGTTAAATTCATTAGCATGCACCGTTCATATTTTACAATTTACGAAAAGGAAAACTGCAGGCGGCGTCCACTAAATTCCAGAAAATAAAACATCTTTTCAAAACTCTGCTTTACATAGTCTTTGTTGCGATTTTCCTTCATAATTTAGTACGGAGAGTTGCACACGAGCGATTCTTGAAGGCATTATTATTTCAGATAAAAAATGACGGTTTAATTATTATTCTGTAATAAAATTAAAACGGTTTTAAAGTACACTGCGTTTTCAAACTTTTGTGCTTATATGTATGTCGTGCTTTATTCTATTCAATTATTCATTGAAATATTATATAATATGATATAGAATTCTAGGCTCAAGTACGCATTATCACGGCTGAGATATTATCCAAAAATATGTAATATTCTTAACAAAAAGATGAATTAGGCTAATAAGTATGATTATCTCGTCTGTCCGTCTGCCGCCTCGTTTACTCCAATTCATAAATCAAGTTTAACGAATAACCCCGATGTGAGATACCCTCTCACAATAGCATTGTCATAGCCCATTAAGTATATAAGTATAATTTAGCAAATGTATTACTCTTAGCAATCTCTTTACAACATTACGCGTTTGTATAAGAATTAAAGATATAAAACGGGGCAAAGCTACAACAGCCTGTAATCTGCGCTAAGTGAATGATTTATACCCTTGCTTGTATTGTTAACTTTTCTATCTCTGTTTAGATTTTCAATGCAGTTTTGTGTTTCTAAAGAATAAGGGGATTTTGGAAGATTAAGTTTCGTTTAAATGTAGACAAATTGATTCTTGGCGCTTGATTAAAGAGATTCTGCTTATCGATCTATTGTTTATATTATTATCTTTTCCAAGTCAGAGAGTTATTTGTACCTAATACGTTCCAAAATGTATTTTTAAAACCCTTTTAAATTCATTTTTGGACTATTTCAAGAATTATTCTTTACTATCTGTAGGTACAATGAAAATCATCAACATGTAGGTACTCATGCAGTTAGATGACTTCTTACCTAACAGAACTGTATATATTAGCTCTATGCCTACATATTAGTCCTCTTTAACGTAAACTGTATGTTGGCAGTAAAAATAATGTGATTTTAGAGTCTGATTCTAGAGATGATGTCTAGAGATGAAATAAGCCATCAAGTTCATGACCACAACAGTCTGTTCTTTTCTAGCCGGAAAGAAGACTAAGTTTTTGCTAAGGGGCATAGTATTATGCTGTATGATAAAATAAAAAATAAAATGTTAACTCGTATAATAGAGTAAATTATGAGTTTGTTTGATGGAAGCGGAGTTGGTGAAATTGGTTTTGAAGAAAGATGGGATCCTAATAACATAATATGATAATATGACCTATTTAGTAAACCGACTCGTAATATTTATCACCAAACGGAGGTTATTAAATCACCGTAAACGGCTATTTATGTCTACTAGTTAAATAATCATAAAAAATACCTATATTTCAAAATTGTATGATAAGACTTACATAGAAATAAAATTCTAGCAATTGCTATAATTGCATCGTAGAAAAACCAATGACATCATGGCGATGGCAAGTGGCGTAATATTGGTATTTCTTTACAACATGTAATAAAATTTGGCGGATACTTCTATTGTGTTATTCGTTTATGTACGTAATAACGTTTTATTGTTAGCAAAGTAGTGTTTATCGTCGTATTATTGTCTCTAAAATGATATATTTGATCCAATAATTCAAGAGGCAGACATAACTTATTTATTCTGGATTAAATTTGTCTTGTAACGACGGAGCAGAATTTACTGATGCTTTCTTGTGTTACTTTTTGTTCTAGTTTCGTAATAAAATACATTGTTTTCGTAAACTAAGAATACATGACAAAAGGCATTTAGGTAAATCTGGCTAGAAGTTATTTATATAAAGTCGCCAGCACATCAAGATCTCAAAAATCTTTCTTCCCTTAATAGATTTTCAACTCTATCGCTGAAGCGTATGATTCAAAGTTAATTGGGAAAATTCGTCAGTGTACGGGCGTCTGTACATGTATGCAAAATCGGGCAAAAAGGGCTCGACCGTACCCGGAATAAATAAAGGTATTATACGATCACGAAAAGTGCCTTATATCCTTTTTATTTTAAGGTACGTGTTACAAGTTCATAGACATCAATAGTTATTACATTTTCAACAATATCAAATATTCAGTACATTACGTTGCATATTGAGTTCCAGCGTATGTACAGTGGATTATAGACTAAAAAGATTAATTGGAAACGTTGAACACACCAGAAGTTAATTAACTGGTTACGATACATTCGGAGTTTGATTATCAGGCTTTTAGCTTTAATTACAGCATTCGGAGCGAATATTGCCAACGTTCAGTTTTAATCGATCGAAAATTATAAAATAAAAATATGCCTTTATGTATGTAGCTATCGATTTAATATCTTTGCTGTGGTACTTTGGCCTATAATAGTCATTGCATTCTCATTCGTCAAGAAAGTTAATTTTAACAAAGTAATCCATGAAATTGATGTAAAATTAAAACAAAAAAACTTAATAATAATAATGCTGAACCGTATTAGTACATAATATGATGGATGACGCTGGATGCAGGTCGCTTCCAATCGGTATGTGTGGAGATCAAAGGGGAGGCCTATGTTCAGCAGTGGACGTCCTATGGCTGAGATGATGATGATAATGAATGATAAAAGCATTTGGACGGGTATGGGATAAGCCTGGGGTTGAAACGACGGAAGCATTTGTTTTTTTAGACACGTATCGTTATTGCCATCTCGCCTAAGGATTCGAAACCATATTTTCTCTTTCTTTTGTAACAATACGTAATACGGGTCTGAGGGCCTATTTAAAAGACTACATAACCACGTGAAAATATTTTGAGCACACAAAAGAAAATTATTCCGAGCAACGTTTTATCTTAAAGAACCCTTTTCTGGAAAAGTGAGGTTATTGTTCATTGTAACAGATTTATATTTTCTCTGTATAAGAGTCGTTAACTCCGCTAGAGAAATTAAAAAATAACAATAACGATAGATACTTTCTGTTGGTCGGAACACAAAGGTTCGCTGTTAATGCGTCCCATTTTGCAGTGGGAATTTTAATTAAAATTAAACGAGTTTGAGGTTTCGGGTTTTTGTCACCCGCCTTCGTGTAAAGTAGTGTTTGACGGGTTAGGGATTTTTTTCACATAAATCCTTTAAATTTATGAGCATATTCTTATTAACCCTTTAGGAAGTAAATGATGGTTCTGATTTTAAGTTTTTTTATTCCATTATTTTAATAATGTAGCCAATAACTACGATAGTCTGTATCTACCTATCAAAGAGGTGTAATAATAATATTATGCTATGTATGTATAACTATAGTACTCAAAGCTATATAAGCGTACATCAAGGGTAGAATCTTAAACTAGTTATTGTATTTTTTAACCGTAATTTAAATGTTACTCGTAAAAAATGAACGTACTCCGAGTAGGTAGCAATGTCTGTGGACGATGAGTATGTATGGTTGTATTTCCACGCCACTTGTAATTAGGTCTAAGTCATCAATGCGCTACTTTAAGGCTAAACAAATTACAAAAGAATAATACATGTTCTCCATTTATGTCGGAATATAAAGACTATTTTCCTCATCGTTCATGTAAACAATAAATATCTTAGCTAAGAGTTAGTCGCTAGAACGAGGTTGTTTGTCATTATGACATATAGAACCTACTTATGTTTTAGCACTTACCTAAGTAGCAGTACAAACAAGCCTGTTATATAAGTATCTTTATGTGATTAATTGCTAAATATTTCGCGCGATAATGACTATTTCAAATTTGCAAGACATCTTTAAATCTACAGGTGATAACGCAAACTAAGCTATTACTAGTTTAGTACTAGATAATTCTCTTACATTTGCTATAAAGCACGATTCACTCTAAAGCTGGATTAACAAGCTTTTAATGAATATGAAAAAGTAATTATAGTTTTATACAAACTTACGAGCAATTAATTCACGCCTGGCTCGCACTTGCCTAATGGAAATGCATTCAAATTGAAGTTTTTAGAGCTATTCAAAAACCCGGTATTTCTATAACTACTGAGTTTTTGTTAGCAAACTGATCCGTGGACTCTGCGGACGATTTTAATGAAATTCGAGACCGTGTCGAGTCGCGTTCAGTGTCGTTTCAAAATTATTAAACTAAGTTAAAGTTTAAGTTGGAACTTGTGCAATGCTACATTTTCAAAAGTTGTGTGAAAAATGATTCTGTTGTACGTATAGATTTAAAGTTGAGAATATTCTGTTCCATGTTTTTTGATGAGTTGAGATGTTTTTGTTACAAGTTATGCGGCACGTCTTGGTTAAAATGTTATAATCAAATCTGTCTCGTCCATAATATCTAATAAGGAAAAAATACCCTCTTTTCTAGACGCGTGTTGGGACGACAATTTCGCTATGAATGTCTCTGCTTAAATGTTTAATGTTTAGCAAATATTGCCACCATCAAAAGATGCTTCCTTCCCAAACCCATACTTGATGTAACTGATTGATTCGGTCTCTCAGGGGCACTGATCCGAATTCCCCGAGACTAAATTATCGCCCCAAAAAGGAATTCAGAACGTATTTTTCTGCATCGGATCTGAGCTATGGCAAAGCACTTTTATGGACTATTTCATTACAATGCCGTCAATAATAATCTTATAGCATTATTCAGTCGTATCCAAAAGTAATTTTATTTGGTTAAATTAGGGTCTGAAATACGTTGCAAGCGACTAAATGCAGCAAGGCAGAGACACAATGTCCTATTTATGACACAGTTTGAAAGGTCAAAGGACAGAAAAAAAATCATACCGGCCGAATTGAGGACCTCCTCCTTTTTTTGGAAGTCTGTTAAAAAGAAGTAAAAAAGAAACATTTGAAATATTCGATAATACTGTATTTATATTGATTAACGATGGTAATTATTACGTGTAATTATAATTAATGAGCATTGCCCTGTAAGTATTACATTAACACAGAATAGAACACTTATTTTATAGCTGTATTATGAATAACCGTAGGGAATAAAGCTTGGTATTCAATATTTCCTAGAACATTAAGTCACCTACACCCATAAACTGAACGGTACTCAGAAATACTCATAATACGGGTGACGAATAGGTTTGTGCGCTAGGCACTAATACTCATCATCACTTGAACAAATCCCAGCGTTTACGGCTCGCAATAAAGCGAACAGTCCTAAAGATTGCAGACGATTTCGACTTGATTTAGATTGAGAACTATTGAGTGAAATGCGAGCCCCAGTTAAATGTGGAGGTAGGTATGTGAGGGCTATTGTAAGCCCGGTAACGGAGGCATCCGACCAAATTGTGCCGAATGTAGAGATAAGTGAAATTTATGTGTAATGATATCGACTCCTGGCCTTTATATCAGTATGTTTGCTTCGATGGCGCGACTAGATACCACTCTAATTTATGGAGGTTGACAATTTGTATTAAATTGACCAGATAATGCGAGAGTATATCATGTCATGTATTCGTATATTGCCGTATAACTAGTTATTGGTTACGGGTTAATTAGAATTTCAAATGGCTCTATTGTATGAATTTTATCGGCTATTGCTGGTTGTCATAAATATCATGTTTTAATAGTGCATAATGTATCGCGGAATAGTTTACTGTTTTATGTAAAGTTTAGGCAAATAGGCCTGTTTAGATTTAACATAATTTACATGCGATATTAGTTGTTGTAATGACAATATTAATTCCGACTTTTAATATTAATCCTTTCGAGAGAGATAAAAATATAAAATTGAAGAATGTAATATCTGTGCAGTCAATGAGTTTGGCAAAGAGCCAGCAATCAGGACTCCCCTACAGAATTAACTTACGCAATACTAAGTTGGTGCGCAACACAAATAAATTAAGTTCACGCTATATCGTTGTAGGTGGAGCTATTCCTGTCTTCCTTGTGTGAATTAAAAGGTCGTTATTCCGTGTTCCGGCCACCTGCTACACTTTGTAAATCTCGCTAATTATTATTTCAAGCCTTACAAAATAAACACAGAATTTATAAATAAAATTACCTACTTTTGAGCGTGAACGTAAATTAACGTAGTTTTGAGAATTCTTTGTGTTTAATATGCCTTGTAAAAGTATTATTAAAAAGCACAGTCTTTGTGAGTAAAATTAATTTCACATCCATTTCGGCTGTAGAAGTGACTTGGAATAGTGCCCAAAAACGGGCGTTATGCTCCACACCTATGTCATTAAGTTTAATACTGTCGTCAGCTGACTACTTGTGTAGATAATACAGGACTAAATACTCTTTCCAGTATATTACTTGTAATTACTTGGATTCATTTTAACTAATGATCTTTTGACCTATAAAATAGAAGACATGAAAAGGTCGAGGGAAAATGAAAATCACGTGTTTAATAATTACAATTAGGTTAATCCAGCCGATAAGAGCGTCTTGTAGTAGCAGTGGTAGTTGTAACCTAGACATATTTATATAACAATATTCTCCTCTGAAAGGTTTTTAGTCTTATAATAATAATAGTAATGTCGTTCGAACCGATTGTCGGCTATGACGCCTGATATGACTTAGGAAATCAGCCAGCTGCGCAGCACATGATATTATGGTGCGCATTTGCGTAAACTCAGATCCATATTTATTGTCTCACTCCCATAACCTGATGGGACGGCAATCCGACACCACCAGAGAGAGATCTGTTGAATCCGTTCTCCCAAACACAGGTGTATTAATCACAAACTTCCAGACTCCGGGCGGCTTTCTCTGAAAGTTTGTTAAACCACACCAAGTCATTTGCTGCCCATCACGGGAATCGAACCCGTTGTAGTCGCGCCATGCGAATACTGGGCCAACGAGTTAGTCTGTTCTAGAGATAAAGTAAAAGGACTTTCAATATAGTCACTCTTGTTTTATTTTCAATTCTTATACAAATCTATAACATCACAATATCAGGTCACATTCATTTTACCAGGTTTCAACCCAGCACGATATACAAAATAAAGAAAAGTCACCTTAGACATTCAAATTATAACAATCATAAACATAATGACTTAGTAAAAGCCCAAATACGTTAAGAACCCTGTATTTTATCCTTTTATAACAATTTCTAAAACTTAATTAAACACAATACAACACTGACACGTTTGCCCCCGGCCATCCGTCGGGTAATAACATCGTTATGCGGTGTCTCGGTTAAGCCACTTGTTTTCATTTATGGCCAAATGGCCCTCATTACGGCATAGAGCGAAGTGCTGTACGCCATTACACCTTAAAACGAACATTACTCTTGGTTTCGTCTTCGTACCAAACTTTTACTTAGATATAACGTGGTAATTTGAATTTATTTTTTAATTTTCAAATATTTTCGCAGCAGAAATAATGTTGTCTTTCGAAATACATTCATATTTAACACGATTAGTCAATTGAGTAAAGTCATGCATTGAATAAATACCTAATAAGCATTATTTGCAAAACAATGAAAACTGCTATAATTGGCTTGTAACAATGTGTTGACTAATTAATATTGAAACCTTTAGACTAATTATTACTTGAAACGCATCAGTGTGAGTCTAAATAATTCATTTTGTTGCGGAGCGTACCATACCAACCAATGTAAATAATACTAAAGACTAGATTCCTTAATTAACTAGAGACATAATATTAAAGTGCATATTCTAGCATAAGCAAAACATTGGCAAATAAACTTTATACCTGTACCTTAAGAATCATTGTTATACGTTCCTTTACGTGCAGTCTTAAGCGATTATTTCCAACGGCAGGAGACTTATGGAGGCACTAATGCCTGCACTTACTAACGATCGCTCAGCAAAGTGCCGCATAGAAATACAAAAAGGGGTATCTTGGTCAATCCATATCATAATAACAATGTTTTGCGAACTTCTCGTACAACTCAATAACAACGTTAAAGAAACTTCACGTTTCTTCATCTGAAACTTTAATGGTTATTTCCTTTTGGTTTCTTCGAACGTTTGGGTTGAAAGTTGGTGCCTGTTCTGTTCAATGAAAAGAAACCCATTAAGGCACATTTTAAATTCTCATTTGGTTGTTGCTTCGTGTTGCTGAGGTGTAGTCGCTTCACTGATTATGCTAACGATAATGTGATGCTACTGAATTAAGTTGTCGCGGTCCGCAAGTGTTATGGCGGAATAAATAAGGAATATTGTCTTTGAGATTGTCTCTTCCGAAGTTATGTGGATAATAAGCTGGATTTTGTGTCTTGAGTATGTGTAGAATAATAGAGGATTTATTTTTGAATTATAAATTATATCATAATGAAAAGGTATTGACACACATTTAATGCGGTATTACGTCATTCCCGTAGTTATATACCTACAGTAATAAATTTTATCTTTAATGCTTAAACTATAAATTATACCAATATAACCACAAAACATACTGTGCATCTAATAATTGGAAAAACATGGAGTTAAAACTCCAACATGAGGGTTTAACAAGTCATAAAATAAATAGAAACACATATTACACTGCACTCGTGTTCAGACAAATTTTATGCAGATATGGAGTGAGATTAAAATGGAATAAACCTTTAAAACAGTGGGTCGTTTGCTTAAGCGTTATATGCATTACCTGCACGCGCGGGCGTTCCTACTAAATATTCAGCATTATCCTCTAATGTTCCATCGAAACATGAACATTATAAAAATGGATTGTTCACAATCGTTTTAATGATTAAATATTATACATATTTAATAAGCACTTTAGCGAGTGCTTACCCGAGTCAGCAATTAGGCACGTTATAAGAAAATAAAATGAAAAAGAAAATCCATTCAATCCGACGAAGGAAAGTTTTCAAAAAGTACCCCGAGATTTCTAGCTGCAGACGATATTTTTTAGAGTAATAAATCTAAAAGTTTATTTGCTAGTTTGTTACTCAGTCATGCTGAAACGGCTGGGACGATTTCTATAAAACTTGGCACCAAAGTGAATCATAAACAAAACCGCTAGGTATTTGTGGAATTGTTTACTGCAATAACTGCGTGATGATAAAATTCTATTGGTAATAAAACAAATATTTTATACGCGTGCAATGCATATCTATAATTTTAAGAATTGATGCCTTTATGTCCATTTGTTTGTCACGTAACCATGAAACTGTAGTTATTGATGTCGCTAGTTTTTTTTGAGATCATGTTTACTTTATATAGCCAAGTGTTACCTGCGAGGGTATCATAGGCTGACATATTGAATGCATTTCAGCAATCACGTGAAATCATGCTGTTTCATTTGTTTTTTTAAATGAACCTCAAAAAGTGTGATAAAATTAATATATGGCTAGTGTGTATTTCTTAACTGTGTTTCGGATGGCACGTTAAACTGTAGGTCCCGGCTGTCATTGAACATCCTTGGCAGTCGTTAGAGAAGCCAGTAAGTCTGACGCCAGTCTAAATAAGGGGTATTGGGTTGCCTGGGTAACTGGGTTGAGGAGGTCAGATAGGCAGTCGCTCCTTGTAAAACACTGGTACTCAGCTGAATCCGGTTAGATTGGAAGCCGACCCCAACATAGTTGGGAAAAGGCTCGGGAGATGATAGTGTGTATTTATTAATGTTCCATCAATTAATAACCTTCAACTGACAATAAAGACTGCCGTTACAGATGAAACCATTAATCTGGTTTCTGAGTAGAAGGAATCCCAACTCTTTGGTCAACTGCGCCTTTCATTATTTTCGATGACAACTCGGTTATTTTTCCGGAAACCTTGCTGCTATAGATACATTATACTTATAATAACATAATAATTATAACCGTTAACCAAATAAAGCTTTATTTTCATGGCGCTCCAAAAACCTCATTTATGCTGATATTATTATTCAAAATGACAGAGCCTACGCATTTAATGCTTTATTAAAAGCTAAAACAGCTCTCTAGCACGTCGTTTTTATTTAAATGCGGGTGAATTAAGTTCATTTATATTTATTTGTGGAACAGAGATGATGAAAACGTCAGCTGTTTGTCATTTCCAGTAAGATATACGAGGGGGTTACGGGCGAACTAAACGTAAAGTTTTGTTGACCATTTATTATAGCAATTTAGCGTGATAATGCGGTTTGAGACTGCGTGCAACTGCCGAGGTAAGTTTTTACTGGCGAAAACATACTCTGTTTTTTTTAAATGCGAAAGTTTATGAAATAATATTCCTTACATTCACACAAAGTCATCTAGTAACGTCATCTAGTAAACTAAGCAGAGGTTATACTCATACTATGGGCACTAGACAACTGATAAAAATTCTTATACATATAGACACCCAGAGTAAATCAAAGACCGATTTTTATGCACAAAAATGTTTGACTTATGCGGGAATCGAACTCTAGCGTGGCAGGCAGATTCACATGTTTGTACATATACATATGTATAGTATGTTTGTTAGTATCTCACGTTTACCAGTAATGTAGCTTATACATAAAATAAACACTAAAAGAGGAAACTTTTCATCCGGGGACGGAAAGTACTTATATCAAGAAGCGAGTGAGACCGCTAGTGAAAACTAGTGTAATATAACTATGACATATTGCAAAATTGCCACTTTTCCTCTTTGGCTCTCAGGAAGATGATAAAATTTATGTAAAGTTTCTTTACAAGAGGACATAAAAAAATGTTGTACCTAGAAACGTTATTACTTTCAGTTGATAGCTGACACAGGAGATGGTACTATTTTTTTCTAATTAGTATATATCTTACCATGGTCCCGATGCCGGTGAGACACTATTTTTATACTTTTGATTATATAAGATAAGATATGTTAAAAATGTTACAGTCCTAGACGAATTACTATAAAATAAATAATTGATTCATATTTGTGTTTTACCAATAATAAAATTATCCGATTATTTTAACCCTCCCAACATTATTTAGAAGTAACGTTACGTTCAAATTTTGAAAATGCAGTTGTTACTACCATATTTTCCTAGTAATTACCTAGTGCAACCAGACTTACAGTACAATAGACCATTATTTCCGAAAAACATTGAAATTTACCGGCAAAAATTGCACAATTCCCTGGGTGCGAATCTCCGATTGGGGGATCCTGGTAATCTTTACATGTGCAAATAGAATTGACGCCTGGATCCGATCCAACGCGGTCCGGTTTATTGCCACGTAAATCTTTATCACTATCCACACTTTTTGCTTTAGTTCCTGAACTTTGCATCGGGAGTGTGTAAGTCATTATAAGTTAGTTAGCTGGTTTCAAAACTGGCTCTATGGTCTAGTAGCGTAATTGCTATGCGCGTGTGGTCTTGGGCTAGATTTCCAGATGGGACCGACATCGCATTGTAGGCAGTAAGAAACTTTTACAAAGCAGTCCCGTGTCTAGAAGATGGTGATTGATAAAAAATTCAGTCGTGTGCCTGATCTCTTTCCGTTCATATTGTATTACCTTTCCACTGGGCTAGGGCATTGAGGGTATTGATAGTGCACCTGTGTCTTTGCAAATGCTTGAGATAATGTGTCTTGCGCAGCTGGTACTTATTCAAAGGTACTATCTTTTGGACAAATTCCATGCTGTTTGCCATGAGGATGGAGGTATCGTGATAGGTCCATTTCAGAAATGGTTCCTCAGCAACAAGCTTTGCTATTCTGTATACTTTCTTGATCTATGTACGTTCGTCTTTCTTGTGTTTTTTTTCTAAAATAAAACCAAAATAAATTTCTTGGAAACTATTTTCAGTGTACCCAACATTAAACCGGTGACGATTCCATTCCGTCCCAATACCTCTGACCGCGAACCCGTCAGTGCTTACTCTAAGTGCATTTTAAAATAAAATTGGGCATGCGGAAATCCTTCCCTTTCATGTTCCCTTCTTTCGCTTAAGAAAAGGTTCGTTATACATTAACCGAATCGGGCTGGAAACCCTTTTCGGGGCTCTCTATTTTGCGACCAAAATAAAAACAAAGGACAAACGCATTGCAATGACGATACTCTTTTGGTTTTATTCAAATGCTTTCCCATCACTTTTTTTCTTGTTCAATATCTCGATTTTTAGTATCGATACAAATCTGCTTGAACATATTTTGGTAGAACTATCCGTTTGTTGATTAGCTAGTGTTAGCACGTGTAAGTTTTCAATTTTAATTATCGGTGATTTCTATTTACGTAACCTTAAGGGCTAAGAATTTGATCTGAAAACGAATACAGTATTGAATTAAGCAGAACAAAAGAAATGAGGTATTCTTAATTAAATTTATCACTAAACTACAAATTACAATAGGAGTCCATTTCAATGACGCTATAATGAGTGAATTCTTTTGTTTTGAGTTAGCACTATTATTAGCATTATAAGGGCCGGTTTCGCAGGTTACGGATAGCCACTATTTATCAGATAAATAAACAAATGGAACAGAATTTGTATGAAATTATCTGCCCGATAAACATTCTGGAATGTATCCGTAATCGGTGAAATTGGACCTAATTCTCATAATGGTGTAGATTGGTGTCTATATAATGCCTACATGTTCAATAATATATAATTGGTTATAACTCCATGTTGATGATTAGCTACGTTTACGCTTACATGACATACAAAACAACTCTAATGCAATTGAGTAGCTCGTTATATTCTTCAGAGAATTGAGTTTAACTGAAGTATAGCATAAATACAAAATATATCTATTTTATGAAGGCTGAGGACTGAGTATTAGCAGAATATAATTATGAGGGCCAATAAAATCGGCATTTGGCACATTTTACGACTCCTCATAAATGGATTTAATTATGTTACTTGTGTGCTGGCGCAATATAACGAAATTTATTACAGTCACTGTTTACTTATTTATTATTTGTAGGTACATAGATCTGTTTAGAGAGCTCAAATAATCCTTTGTTTACCCAGTCCCTCGTAATCTCGTGGCTCCTTCGAGCACTATTAAAAATGTAGTATATTACATAGAAGATCATCATCATCTCATCACCCGAGCCTTTTCCCAACTATGTTGGGGTCGGCTTCCAGTCTAACCGGATTCGGCTGAGTACCAGTGTTTTACAAGGAGCGACTGCCTATCTGACGTCCTCAACCCAGTTACCCGGGCAACCCTATACCCCTTGGTTAGACTGGCGTCAGACTTACTGGCTTCTAACTACCCGTAACGACTGCCTAGGATGTTCAATGACAGCCGGGCCCTACAGTTTAAAGTGCCATCCGAAACTTAAAAAACAATACAAACTTAGAAAAGTTGCATTGGTACTTGCCCGACCTGGAATCGAACCCACGCCCTCATACTTAAGAGGTTTATGTATATTATATATATTATAACATTACATAGAAGATACGAGAAATAAATAAATTCATTGCAATAAATAAAATGAATATAATATATTCCTCACTGTAAATACTGGTGTATTAAATCCGTTTTTCGTCATGCTCAATCATATTTTTTAAATGGGTCCATCAAAGGAACCACTGTCCTTCCAGAGCCAGGCTTCGTAATTTGAAAAGCCGGGGTTCCAATCATTGGCAATATAGATATACCATACCAAGTGCCTATTGAAACATAACGATGTTATTAAGCCTTAGTTTTTTTTGTGAATTTGTGTTTTAGTATTCATTTACTTAATTTTATTTTTCGTAAACACAAGATACCTGGTGAAGTCGTCTTGATGATTCAAATGTGTGATCACTAATGAAAAATTAGGTATCAAGACAATTTTCCTTAGTGTGTGTGTACCATATTTCGTACGTATAGTTAAAAGTCACAAACATTCTTAATAATAAATCATGCTTAACTATAAATAAAACAGCTACTTATAACACAGACAACAAAAACATTATTCAGCTTCCGCAGCAAGCACATCATATAATTACGTAAGTAATTGCACGTAATTTTGTAAACATGACATTTCACATACATGACATATGGGCCATATTAATAAAGCTAATACTAACAGCTCCGCGCTCAGTGCCAGCGGTTTTAATTCGGGTGTTAATTAAACATGCCTTCTATAGAGCGAGCTTCCAAGGAGAATCCCGAATATGTAATAGACACACCCACTATCATTGGATTAATCCAAAGCCTGTTTTTAGCGTGACGTCACTGGCGTAATCCGTTGATTGGATGAATCGATGAAATTTTGTAGATTACATTCCAATTTCATTATTCGTTTATTTTGAACTATGATAATCGGATTAGGTTCTGTGCTCTCATTAATACTGAACTTTAAAGAATCAGCATTTGTTTGTAGTTTATTCATATTACGTTATGATGTAATGGGGACCTCATAAACTAGGATTGGGTGGCCATTTTTAAACCCGACACCTATCCTTCATGAAAGGTCATCATCTCCCGAGCCTTTTCCTAACTATGTTGGGGTCGGCTTCCAGTCAAACCGGAATTTAGCTGAGTACCAGTGTTTTACAAGGAGCGACTGCCTATCTGACCTATTCAACCCAGTTACTGGGCAACCCGATACCCCTTGGTTAGACTGGCGTCAGACTTACTGTACTAACCATAATGACTGCCAAGGATGTTCAATGACAGCCGGGACCTACAGTTTAACGTGCCATCCTTCATGAAAGGTCTGAGCTCCAATTTGTTACGTCACACGAAACTAATCCGTTTTATCGTTAATATTACGGTTCACTTGTCTACTACGAGTATCTCCTGCAAGTATTCAAGCAATAGGCATATTTACTGAAATACTTGGCGTGATAAATGTGATAACTCCACATATTTACGCACTAAAACAAGTGGCACGTGTATAATAAAGAATAAACAATATGGAGCTAAGTTTCGAGATGTTGAATGACGCACGCGACATTAGCCACGCTCTTAGCAAATAAAGAAAAAAAAAACACGGAATCGACGAGCAGTCAAACAATATACTCTGCGTCATGATATACATGTAGGAGTTGGAGTGAACTTCGCAATACACTTATTGAAGGAGCTAAGTTCGCAGCATTTGACCTCTCAGTCGGCTCTCTCCGCCAAATAACGCGATGTGTCGGAAAGCCTAGGCCCGCCCCTCCCCCGCGGCCCACGACCAAGTTTCTACCTAGCTTTAAAGTTAATTAAGTGTCGCTTTCCTGCTCCTCCATGTTTTGTAAGATGTGTGCCTCTCCGGATGGACTAGATTGGCAGTCTCGCTGCCGGTTCCTTCAGTTCTCTCAAACTTTTGCGTAATTGTGTACGCAGTACATACGTCTAAACTGTCCAACTAAGTGTTCCATTAAATAAAGTAATTTTATCAACATTTTGAATCATTTATTTCTGTCATAAAATTCAAATGGTTTATCTCATTTTCGTATGACAAAGTTTAAAGTTGTTATAATCGCTTTAACAATCTACACATTTTCTTGTTGGTTTTAACGAAGGATATATCATCACATTGTTTCAAACTTCAGTCATGCTCAGTTAAGTTCTTTAATTAAGGTTATTTGTACAGCGTATCTAATTAATTCTGCTTCGTATAATAGACGTCGAGAATGCATTTAAAACATTAACATATCAACAAAATATACAATGAATCAACATCAAAATTGTACAGCAAACAATCTTGCAATAGTCATAGATTTACCTTTATATGGCGTAGAAAAGTAAAGCCTTTTTCGTGTACAACAGCTGACGAATAAATCGCCCAAATTGTGATTACAATGAATCCAGTCATAACCACCTATTGTCTAGCCGGTAAAAAATGAGACGTACAAACGTTAAAGGTGAAAAAGCGAGTAAATAAACCATAACGGTCGGTTCTAGAGGTGAAAAATCACTGACAAACCACACAAAAATCATTCAAGTTAACGGCATACAACGATCCGCACTTCGGTCGCTCGTGACCTGTGACTCGCCCATTTTTCCTCCCCGGAGCGACAGCTAGGCCTCTGTGAAAACAAGCAAAAATGTAAGGGAAAAAGAAAGCCAACCGCGCTCCACTGATATTGAAAACGAGAACAAGCACTCTGTGATTCTTTCGCACACACAATAGTTTGTGTTAACTGAGCTTCAAGTAGACTTACGATACTCCCTACCAGGTTACGCTCATGCAGCTCTTTGTCATGTGAGGAGCATTTTATTCTATCGATATTTTCAATGAGGCTTCGCGACGTTGTATTATTTACTTCAAATTCTAATTTGTTGCCTTCATTTTAATTTTGACATGTTTTTTTCTTATAATTCAACTATTTCGAGATCAAACATCATCATACTAGAGCCGTTAGTAGAATAACCCTATCTTCATTGTCTAACTTTTCTTAAAAGATATCCAAAGTGATATAAATTATAGAAGTATATTTTAATGATTTTTATTTTCAAAAATATATTTCTGTAATACGGCGGGACGGCTTTCATATCAAAGCTTAATTCGTTTAAAAGAACAGGACCTTAATTAATTAAAATTACGCGAAAATTAATTAAAGTTTTAAGATATAAAAATGGCTTGACATTTTTTTTATCAACGGATTTATGTTTACTGTGAAAGGTTTTATAAAACTTTTAAAATAAGGATGAACGAAATGTCTTATTGAGTATTAGATACTTAGGTTCTGTAGTCCGCATCAAAAGCTTGACGTATCATCGTCGCCCACCGATATTCTTATATTTAGATTGAATGTAATTTTCTCCCTCACATTGTTGGTCCATCTAGCTGTCCTCCTACATGTTCAAAAATACGTTGAAACATTTGAAATTAGCTGTTACGTAGGGAGGAGGTAGCACTACCTAAGTGACATCCTCATTGACGTCGACATTAGACACCCGATGTCAGGAAGATAAAGCAATCTCTCACTTTAGAAAGAAAAGAAAATTTAATTAAATATGCATGATTTTTTTATTTATTCCTTAAGTAGACCATAAAAGGAAACTTTTGAAAAAGGAAATTTTTGCTTTAAATATGGAATAAACATTGTGAAAATCATGTAATTCGAACAACGCAGCCAAACAAATATGACCTACTGTATGCAAAATGAAATTTTTGCAGAAGCAAAAACATAGTAGCTATATCGTACATACAGTATGTCTGGCTTAATCAGGGCTAATGAAACCAAAACACCGAAAAACGTGTATTCTTTATTATCATTCGCACCCTTTTCCCGTTCGTGATGGAGCGCATTAAGACAATAGGGTCGAAGGTTTTTTTCCGAGGGCGCAACTCTAGTAAGTACGCGTATTAGTGATACGGGGTACGTACGGTTATCTCGGGAAATCCGACATCTCCGGCGGATGCTGCCTCTGTCTGGGCCCTGATAAGTGTACCGCGATACAAATGAATAGATACGAATTTGGGTATTTCGGTGAAGGGTGTTTCTGCATTTGTTGGTATTAATCAGTAACATGGGTGACATAGAATTTTATACCCAGTAACATATAAATGGAATTAAAATATTCAACCTCTTGATGAAAAGATTTATCTTCGAGTTTGATACTAAAGTTTATTATTGAAATGGACTTGAACTCAAAACAAATGAAGTATAGATACAAAATCGAAATTAATCAAAGATCCAATTCATTATAAAATATCGAAAACATTACAAATTAAGTATTTGTTTCTCAATATTGTTTTACTTGAAACAAATTAATTTCTATAACAAACAACTTGAAAAAGCGGCTACAAAAGTTTATTTCAAAGGGTTTCGTGTAATAAGAGTTTGATTATTATTTCGTTGTTAGTTCGTAACGAATTTGAATAAAAAGGCGCAACGTGAATTATAATAGTTTATGGTGCAACGGTGGGCTATCTGCAGTGCGTGAATACTTGTACAATGTATGAAGACAATCTATGATGTATAATGGTCCAAAGGCTGGCTATTACTTTGGTCAGAGAATAAGCATTGCCATTCAACGTGGCAATGCTGCCATCCTCTTGGGCACGCTCCCAGTAGACAGCGATGTGGATGAATTTTTGACACCTTTTAGATTTTGTAAATAAGTAGGTATGTGTAATAAAAAAATGTAAATATTATTAAAAAAATCTATGATGGTATTTACCGAAATAATAACGTAATGTATCAAAGTAGGTGCCATTACAAGGTTTGTCTTTGACGGTCAGTTATGGTATTTGCTTTTACAGGTTTACACCCATTAATTATTTTGAATGTAATTTTATAGCTGGCATACCAGACTTTTGTACATGTGATTCAACATGATTTAGCATATTTTAAAATTACGAATTATTATAAAGAGTAAAGAAAAGATTTCCTTCGATTATTCTTTATTCATAAAAGGGTCTTTAATGTCAAGCTGAAATTTGAATAAAAGCTTTCATTCTTCTTCTTTAGCTTTAACATAAGAATATCGATTACGTAATCAAAACTTCATTATTTTTTTATGTTTTAACTTGAAATACCCTCGCAGGACATTGCGCAAGAGTTAACCCTACGAATCCCTTCAACTTTAAATTGGTATCAAAGATTCATCAAGCAGCTTTTTGTTTTTGAAGGGTTTCAAAGGAGGCCTCGGGTCTGATATTTACCCTCTCTAAAGAATGACAATCTTTAGGGACTATAACTAGAATAATCGCTTCCTTTGCTTGGTTTTATAAACTTGATTATCTTAACTTTATTTTTGTACTATATTTTTTTCTCAAGGACTTCAAGAAACCTGAGGTTATTTTCCTCTTCATTCGACAAGCAAAATAATATTGTATAAGAAGCAATTTAGTTGCCAGTAAATTATGTAATTAGAGAATTTGCTGGTTAGTTAACTACTGTAGTATTAATATTGTTCGATATAAGCGGAATTCTGATTGAGCTCAAGATAGATAATTATATAATATTAAAGCTGTATTTAATTTTCATAATCCGCAGCAGGTGAGATAGAAAGAGGGTTAAATGTTGTGGATGAGAATAAAGATAAACAACAATATACGTAATAAGGATAAGGTAGCCTTATTAAGCGAGCGTGTATCATGTTTTCAATCATGAAATTGAAATTGAGCTGAATACATGAATTTCAATTTTCCTTCACGCATATGAAGACTTAATCCATTTATACATACATTGTGCGGCTGTTCTTTTGTGTTGACATGACTACGTCGTCGGCAGGTCTAGAAGCACGCGTCAGCTGACGTAGAATGGCATCATAGACAAAGCGGCGATTTGTTCAGTCCACACACACTGGCTTCGCGCCAGACACCCATTCTTTGAGCTTTACACCACTATTCCATTATCCTAATAGACGCTGGTATGGAGAGCGGATGCATGGCGCAGTTACAGGGTTAATGAATGTGCACCCGCGGTATTATTTTACACAGAAACTGGGCTTTCGTTGCAATGCCTACTGCCGTTTCGCTCCCAAGTGATTTTCACGCCACATTCCGCTTTGTAACAAGTTTTTTGGACGTGTCCCCAAACATGTGAATCGACTTAACGCGGGCCGCGTCTGTTGAATTGCTGAATTTTCATCCTTCGAATAAGGATTTGTTGCTTTGTTTCCGAATCCTTATATGAAAATAGTTTTGTCTGTTACGCAATACTGTTAATAAGTAGAGATCGCAGTGTGCAAGCAGTGACAAGACCCTTTGGTCCCGAGCACCATAATAATCCATTTTCCTCTGGTTGACTCGTGGAACGTGCACGGCATGATAAACTAAAATGATTTTCTTTGTTTTCCTTGCTACACCAAATATTGGCATACACATTTGCTCGCATATACTTATTATTATTGTTTTCATATATATCTTATTAGACATTTATTGTTCAGCGATATGTCGCAAGTCCTTCTGATTAAAGTGGTTTAGAATTGTTTGTTGTTATTATGCAGAATTTTGCAGTATAGACCCGGAGTCAGGTATTGTGGAGTGAAGACAGCCGCTATGGGACCCAGAAATGACTGCAGATATGTAGACGCTAACAATATTCGAATGAAAGTTTTCTTATATAATATCAATGGAAAGGCATCGATAACTTTGCTTTTAAATAAATTATACTTAGGTACCTGAAATAATAAATGTTATAATAGTTACTAATATAGGTATCTAATAATGTTAACGATACTTGTTTAATACACATACAAAATTCAATTTGTGAGTAACTAGAAAGCGGATCATATTAAAAATCTAATTATCGACCTATTTGTTCGGAATATGATTAATGATAGTCATTTGAAATTTAATTCACCGCAACTAATGTTTTTGATACAAATATTTAATGTTAATGAACTATTAATTCTGATGGTCACTCATGCATGCCGCTAAACGGTTAATTTGATATAATAATTTAATAATATTCGTTTCTATTAAATCCCTATCTATCTTTTAATTAAAATTTGTTTCATAATGGAATTAAACTGATGCATGATATATTGGTACCTTTGTTTTTCTATATTAATATTATAAAGAGGAAATATTTGATTGTATGAATTGAGTAGGCTCCTAAACTACTTGACCGATTCGAAATTTTTTTTCACTGTTGGTGAACTACGCTATTTACGGTGAACATAGGCTATGTTTTATTTGTGTAGAGGTAAATGTTCCCCGGGGACGCCGGAGAAACCGCGAGCTACTGCCTAGAAAGCCTAGCCTTTAATGTATAAATGTCAAAGCAGGATGAGTTTTAAACAACATCCGTCATAACATTTCATTATAATTTTATCAACTACGTTGAATTCCATCTTATCCACTACAACCTACTACCTAGTTTACCACAAGAAAAGAAACAATTGAGAAACGTGTCTTTTTAGCGTCAATACAAAGTGGTCTACAAGATGGCTATGGATATTGAAACTATATTATTTTCATACTCATCTTCAAAACGGTGCTAGTTCTCTACGGTATCGTAATACAAATTGTACCTACCTCACTTACCTTGTAGATATGTCTAATATGTATAAATAGCTGAAGTAAGGTTATACATATTACCTACGCCTGAATATTGAAATCGATAGAGCTAAGCCTGAGAAATTTCAAAAGCCCTAGAGATTGATGGATTGAAAGTGAAGGTATGAGAGAATTACGTACGACGCTAAGGTATATGTTGTTTTTTTTTGTTAGGTGAAGGCTTAAAGTAGCACTTCTATTGTGTAAGAGGGCAATGTAATAAATAATGTAAGTACTAAATGTTATGTTTTACCGTGGTCTTACCTAAATTGTCATTGTATAGTGATTTAGTTAATATTTGGTAATTAGCTTCCACTAGTAGTTTCACTGGCCTCCCTTGGGACCTACACCGTACACCCGAATAAAGTGCGTTTCAACAAACAAACTCTTCAGCTTTATAATATTAGGATGAATTTGATGTGTGGTTTTTTGTATTCCTCACATATTCACACAAGGTGATCAAGTGGTATTGTACTATGAGTACGAGACAACTGAAAAACTTACTTGTATACATACTTTTCTTTCCAGATTCACTTTCCGATACGCCATGGTCAGCGCATTGTACATATTATTAGTTTTTCGAGATACCGTCCATCATAAATATTATTAGGAGGTGTTAGACGTAAAAGTTATTTCATAACAAGAAGCTTGAAAATTTTTAGCTTGCCTACACAATTTTACTTATCATTGAAACGGGCTTCTGTAAGAACTATATAAACTATACCAATAGACTACTTTTATACGGGTTTGTATTGACCAACATCTGTAATACTATTCCAACTATTTCGTCATGAAACAAATGAAAGTTAGACCAAATAAGTACTTATTTTGGTCTACTACAAAACCTGCCTCCCCTCTCAATTGCCACTTACAAAACGTTTTCAATGATTTGAAGAATTTCGACGCAAAATATATTTCGTTGGAGTTCGCATCTGGCTGTGTCTATCCAGCATAATGACGAAATGATTAAAATATGAGCGTTCCCACGGCGCCACGGTTTGTCTTCCCCCCAGAAATAAACGTTGTTCCATCAAGAAAATTTACCGACGGAAAGGGATGTCGTCACGACAAACGCGCCCAAAGAAAATTTTATTATAAACCGCGTTTTTTCCTTTCCTCACAATTTCATATTATTCGTGGCAAGAGTTATTATTCCCTACGATATTCAATATACAACTCCTTTATGCTTGTTGAGTTACTTGAGGAGGAAATTATTTTTTTATCTGGCAATGTGTTTGAATGTATTGTGTTGTATTAAGTGCGTACTAACGACGTTAATGCCTTTTACGACAGAGCATGAGGGCCTTTTTGAAGACTAATGAGTGTACTTGCGAATAAAAAGAAATAAGGAAATTATTGCAAAAAAAAATAAGTAGAGCTTTATTTCTGCTCATTTTGGAAGAAATAAATAAGCTGTAGTTTATTAGAATTATAATTTGACTCTTGTTATTGTTTTTGGAGTTAGAAACTTAAGTTCTTATAAGTATTATAGTTAAGATGACTGTGATGATGATAAGAAAAACAAAATGAATTATCAGAATTATATTTTGGGCATGATTCCAACCGATCGTGATTAAATTTCAAAAAATATAACGAGTTTATTTCTAGATATTTATGTTTTCCTTATTTTTGTTTGGTTATTGAATATTATTTTGTTTTTATAATATATTCGAAAATGTGTATTTTAAAATGGGGAATGAATAATTTATTTTCTCAAAGTAAAAACATCATCCCCGTCCACAAGTCCAGTAATTGCCACGGCTCGGATAATGATTTTGCATCCAACGTCACTCGGAAAGTGCAAAATGGAGCGAAACAATTAGTGAGACCGCAGAATACATCGTCATATCAGAGTAACAAGCGCTTAACTCAGCGAAAACAGCGCATCACACCAAGTAATAAAGTCTTAAACATAAATCCAGCGTTATCTCCAGTGGCAAACGTATACGCACAGCACAGCTATGAAACGAACCCAATCTGCATAAATTTGCAGTTGACCCTGTTATAATACTACACACAAATTTATGTACACGACAAATTTGATGCCGTTTTGCTCCGCGAACGGTTTGAAATGATTCTGTACGTGAACTTCGTGCTCGTTGCCAAACTTGTTTACGCCGAATGAATTTTTATTGAAATCAACTGGCGTTTTTGCATAAATTGAGTACAGGCTTATTGAGTTGGCTTTTCGACTTTGTCGATAATAAATGTTGTAGCGATCGCCTTTCAATTGAAAAACCCAGTATTGTGCTGTAGGCAAGCTTTGTAGTGTTGACGTTACATTTATGTTGTTTTATTTGTAGCGTTTGATCGCCTTTGCTTTTATTCTATGGATAAGTAAAAATATACGACACAGAATTGAAAATCATTTTATGCATTGTTTTTCATAAATGATTGCCCATTTTAAACAAACAAAGTCCCAAGCTTTAAAAAAGACAATGCAAAATCAATTTTAACAAAACAAACTTTAAAAAAGTCAATGCAATCTTAACAAAAATGCTTTAAACGGTAACTATACCAGCATTTTGAGACAACTTCATAGTCAGTTCGTGATTGTGACACAAAATGATTTACGGTTTACATTATTCGTACTTTCGCGGAAGGAAAACAGCTGAACCGCAATGTTTCCCTCTGCAAAGCTGGCCAGACAAACAAACAACAAGAGGGGAGATTTTAAAATTACAAATGAAGCTGTTGGTACATTACTTTTACAGTTTATATCCTAATCCACTTAGAACATTTTGTACTCTTTTGAGAAACCTAGGTATAGTGGAGTTCATAAATATTAAGCAATGCATAGGATTTCAGATATTGTGTCAGATAAGTGTCGGAAACTTTATATGTTATAGAATCTAAAGAACTCAAATATGTGCTGATCATTAAAAACACACGCCCTTTGGAACAATAGGTATATCTTAACTATATTATCTTCAAATATATCTGAGCATATTGAATTCGAAATTATTTCTAAATGCATGGAAAAATCCACTTATTGTTCCTACAAACAAAATCCAGTTTGCATTGTTATGATATTAGTTTTGCATTGTTTTCCTCACGTTTGCTTTTTAAAGTTTTAAAAAATGAAGAGAGAGAGAGAGAAATGAATTACGCTTAATGCAAGAACAAGCCGTTTCTGCACGCAAAGCATGTTATACCTAAGACAAATAATCAGGTTTTGGATATAATCAACTTTGTTTGACAACCTTACAAGGTTCAACCTTGCAAGTCCATATTTTAGCATATTAACATATATAGAAAGATATATTTACATTATCTAATTTGTACAATTCGAATCTTATCCTCTAATGGGATTAATTGAATCACAGAGTACAGCACTCAGTAAGTCCTATCACTGGCTTTCATACTTATTTTAATATTCAGAATTTATTCGTCAAATTGAATGTTAGTAGCGTAATAATTTAGTTTTCAGCGTCAACTGCCACAATCAACATGAGTTTATGTACTGTGATGCATTTTCACGTTGTTATGACAACCCGTAAAAACTCAACGGCTATACTAAAAAATGTTCGTCCTATTTTTGTATGGTGTAATACACTCGGAATATTATTTCAGTAAATGAACACAGGATATTTTATTTAATACGTATTTTCAAAAATAATACTCACGATGACTACTTTTTTTTCGATCGTCAATTGTTTTTGTGGTTTTTTTCATATTTTTTTGGCCCTCGCAGGCTGTTTTTTATGTAACGCAATAATATCAAATTAAAAACCGTATCAATTGTTTTTTATGTGAAATTCGTTTTTGATTCAAATAATTTTAAGTTAAATCTGCGGAGAAATTTCTAGAGGGCTGAATTAAAAAAAATGAGCCGACTATTAGCGTAGAAAAGATAAATCGTTCGTCGAAACTAATTTTGCGTAACTGCGTTGCGTAGCTGCTACTTTGTGTTCAGTTCAAGTGAACATTGAGACATTAAAGTTGTTTACGTTTTTCTGTCATAAATAAGCTTTCATCTTTAATAAACACGCCGCTTGTAAAGATTCAGAGGAAACAAGTTTAAGTAGGAGTGGAATTAAAACCTCATCTCAAAGAAAATTAAACCGCGAATAGTTAATGGGTCTTAACTCGATTTCGAAACGCTAACTTTGTCGAGAGCGAGTCGTTGGCTTCAATAAGATTCAGGCAAGTTTGGGAAAATTTGCTTCCTTTTAAAACGGTTCGCCATTTAACCATCTCGAAGAAAGCACTCAAAACAAAACTGGAGCGGGCTTTTATTTTTCACGAGATCCCTTCTGGATGGTTTGGTTGTAAAAAAAATAATTGTATTGTTATTGTTCAAGTTGGAGGACATTACACCTTTTGGTGTTTAAAATAAATTTCTTCGAGAAAGGTAATTTGTTTAGTTAAAATGTTACGACAGCTATTGTTCTTTGCGCAACAGTCATTTGTTTTGTTTATGCTGATTACACTCATTAAATCCGATTGTTAGGTATTATTTCTTATTAATTCTATACAGAATAAAGCGTGAGTACCTAAGTGAACGTAGCAAATGCTGATTATCTGGAGATAATATTAAAGATTGTTAATTTAACAGTTTGTAAGTTTTGATTTCTTAGTACAATAGTCAAAAGATGACGTTAACGAATTTTAAGCAAACATTTCTATGAAGAAAAGTTTTTATTCTTGTTATTAGCAAGACGCTGCAAATATATACCAGTTTCTTGCCATCAAGTGCACATTTAAATTAACATCTCTAATATTTTAATTAACAAGTGAACAACTGCAGTTTTCATTATTCAAAAGTTCTGCAGAAATTACTGAGCTCGTCGCTTTTTATCAAAATTGTTCATTCAAAAACTTCTTATACGAGTATTTGTATAAAAGTCGGCCTATTAACATGCATTTTGAAAGCGAATGCATTTAGCGACGTAAACTTAAGAGAGGAATATGTGCTAGTGTGGGTAGGTACTGCAAGTGGCTTGCTTGTGTAAGGAAAGCCATTTGCAGCTAAGAGCCATTTGATTTATAATGAGACGTTTAAGAAAACTTTATTTATGTATTAAACAGATTCGTATATGATTTTGAAAATCGCTTTGAGAAACTTTCATAAAGCAGCCTGGAGTATGAAAGTTGGTGATTGATTCACCCGTGCATCAGAGAGCACGTAAATGTCGGTCCTGCACCTGATCTTTCTACGGTCGTGTCGGACTGCCGTCCCATCGGACTATGAGAGTGAGGGAATAGAGAGTGCACCTGTATCTACGGAAAGCTTGTGCACTATAATATGTCCTGCACAGCTGGCTGATCTCTTTAAAAGAGAACGGCCGCCGTAGCTGACAATCGGCCTGGATGTCATCATCATCATATGATTTTGCAAATAACATAATATACCTAAACAACCCTGTTTGATTTCCAAGAAGCTAGTAGCAGTACTTACCTACTCGTAATAGTATATTCATTTTTGCCAACCATGCTAATTTCATATAGCTTACCCTTTTACCCCCTAACTCTAATTAGGAGACCCTGTACATTGAACTCATTTTAATCATTAGTAGCAATTCTAGTGGCCAGTAGACTTATGAGGCAGTCGTGTAGCAAAACGTTTGTTTATTTTTGCTTTCAACTTTTGTCTTATAATTATCGCTAAAAGCAAAAATTTTCGACCTATCTCTTTCGCTAAGAGTCCACTTAAATCTCAAGCGTGGAAATAGAATACTAAGGTTGGCGTGTAAAAAGTTTTACTCCACATTTTATTCTTGTCTATGTGCTTATCTGTCGACCCGAGAACGACAAAGGAATTATTATTATTGTTGGCTTCCTTTAAAGTGGCTTAAAAGGTTTTCTAAAGAAAAAGTTAAGTTCGTTTCTGTTCATCTTGAGCTTAAGGAGAATATAATGGTTCGGTGTATCAGATCCTTGTTGCGCTGTTTATTGCTACAAAAAATATTTAGAGCTCGTTTATGCGAGTTATGTTAACTGTTTGCCTACAATTTACTGAAAAACCTGTTAAGTAAAAAGTAATGTTTTTTTTAGTTGTGTGTTTTTTATGCATTCTCTTTCAGTGCCTTCCCTTATATGAGGGATAAAAAATAATTTTATATAAAATTATAGGTACTATGTATGTATAATTATCGAATTATAGGTTTTACTAATTATGTTAAAAACGAAAGTAAACGAAACTTAATTATGAAGCTCAAGTCAAACGCCTATTTGGCTGAGAGGTACCTATGTCGAAACTGCGGGTGCTATGTAGTTATAGCTAGCGCATAATTTGCGTCTAACCTAATGTGGCTCCACATCGCGATAAGCATAATGACGTCATCGGCCACACGGCTTAACTGGGATCTACGGACGCCACGTATGCTAAGTACGGATACCAACCTGTGATTATATGTGCCTTTACTTTCTTTTGCAATATAATGATCTCCCTGACAGTTCCAATTTTCACCACTTTTACCTAATAAAAATGTAACTTGAAAACATAAAAAATATACATATTTACATTGCATGTAAAAACTGCTCTAATATTAAGGAAATTCTCTGCATTTGTTTTTACAGCTTTTGATCAGTGAGTCGAGATTATTATGATTCTTGGACAGGGAATCCTGAGAAAAGAATATGACTGATGACTAAAATGAAATAAGCAAGTGTACTGGTATTGAATAAAAAGTAATCAAACAACACAAAAAAGAAAACTATATTTTCTTTTTAAATTTAGAAAAAAAAATGTAAGCTTACTGATTTTTTAAACCACAAAGACAGATGGCATTCGGAATGGCCCCAACATTTGGTAAGCATATTTACACTGTCCACGGCCGCACGTGAAAAGCGCTTCAGAAATTAAATTTTCAAAAATAACAGGCGAAATGAAACGTGCGATGTCATTGCCATAGGCATTACAACGGGATGTAGCTAACGGCTGTGTGTAAAGTCAAAACCGAGTGTGCAACTTTGATATTCGATTAGCGTTATTTTCATTTTTCAACTGAGATAAATACATCCCGTGAGTGTTATAAGAGGCGATAAAGGAAATTTATTAGTATTGTACAGGTCTTCTCTTGACAATTATGCTGTTTTATTTAGAGCAGCTAGCCTTTGGACACGTAAGAATTTTTCCCACAAGTAAAGACTTGAGTGCTTCTAATGTAAGTAAATATTTTCATCCGATACTTAAATTCATCAACATTCCTCTACAGTATAAGGCAAACGTATGTATGTAGGTAATATAAACTTCCAGAGTTTTCAGAGTTCATTCCCTACTTGCTTGTAGCAACTGACATTTGAAATTACTGCAAAACTAGATAGGTATTTCATGACTTGCAAGAAATTGACGCAAGGAAAAATAACATCATCTTGCCAATTAAAGTAACGAACAAAAGTAAAAATTCGGCAAAGTTAGAAATTGTTTCATTTGTTTTTTTTTCCTGGTATAGCAACAGTCATTTTATTTCCCTAACTATTTAGGGCGAACTGTTTAATGAGTTCTTTACGCTAAAAAGGAGCGTCCGTTACGAGTCACCCTCTTTAGCAATTTAAAACATTTAGCACAAATTGAATTACTTTGAAACCCATTTTGTAAATAGATTTCATTGGCAACAAACCTTTGTAAATCGAACACATTTTACTGTTTTTAAAACATTTTACTTTCGTGTAGAAACAAAGGGATAAACGTCAAATTCAAAACAGAAGAATCTAGCAATCAGCTCCATCTATTGACGCTTTGGTAAAAAAGAGGAGTTTTAATTGAACGCCCAGTTCCTGTGTGAAAGCTTTTAGAGGAAATAAAAATGAGAAAAATTAAATGCAAGCCGGTCTTTGCCGGGCGGTTTACACGCTGTACGCTCACAAAGCGGCACTTAGCTCGGCGCTTAGTGACCACCCTACAGACCCTTTAAAAAAACTAGGGTCAATAGCGGAAAAGAAATTAGAGTTAACGACGACACTAAATGAGTACGTATGTACGTAAGCTCTAGAACTTTCTGGAACGTTCGGGAACTGAAATACTTGTACCGTTGTTACTTTTACAGGCTTATTTTACGTGTCCTATTTTTTATATTTCGTAAAATCTTGTTGGTAAACGAATATATACTTAATTTTAGTTTCTAAGCGAGTTTGTTAACTTCTAAGTGATAAAATCCTTATAGCTTTTCAGCTACAGAGAAAAAAAAGCGCTGATAAAATAAGTTTTTTATATTTTTCTAAGATTATAGCCCCGTTTTCTTTTTAAGACCGCAAAATCGACATTCATTTTCAGTTAGGGTTGTATATACGTAAGTGGTAATGGCCTAGTGTTATGGCAAGTAAGGTACGAGCCTCTCAAGTACCTACAAGTTTTTGATTTCAGGTTAGGCATATACCAATGTAATTTTTCCTATTTATATGTACTTTCTATGTATATTCTAGACACCAATAACTGAGTGAGGGTGAAGGAAAACATCTTCAGGCATCCTTGACTTTAAAGTCTAAAATCGCCTGTACGAAGCGATCTGAAATGAGCAAGCGTGGTGATTAACGTTCGAAAATCTATCAGACTAATACTTTTGAATCGCATACGATGCACCGATCATAAGGCTTGTTTTTCTCAGATCTTTAGTCAGGTCTATTATCGACGTCTTAGAATTAAAACGTCGCAAGTCAAAAAATAACTTTTCAGGAGGAATAAATAGGATATGCTTTACAAGTAATCTACCTAAAAACCCAATAAAATGAATTTGAGCAAAAATGCATTTCCGAGGTTATCACTCTAAGAGGACGTTATACTTACACTATGTACAGATGCCAAGATACAGCACCTCAAGCTACTAGAACCTGTCAAATGTATTTAATAGATTTTTAACTTTATCGCTAAAGCATATGTGGTTCAAAGTTAATTGGGAAAATTTTACACTTTCGAGGAGCTTGATGTGCTGGCGTCTGTACTAACAAACATTCCTTTACCCAGTTAGTTGATAGTAATACCAAGTTTCAGTCAGTTGGGCTTCGTACTAGCGTCTTCATTGAGTATGTATCATGCGCCTTGTTTCTTCCCAACTTCATGAAATGTTAAAGTTAGGTTTCAGTCTCCCTGGAAACGGGTGAACATATACACACTATCTATCTCCTTCTGATCAGCTTAACTGGCTTAGAACGACTGTTTCATTTTGCTTCTAGTTAAATTATTTACTGATTGTTAGATACCTGTATCCGCATATGCTCTGCTATTTTCAACCGACTTCCAAAAAAAGGAGGTTCTCAATTCGGCTGTATGTTTTTTTACTCACTTGACTGTTAAAATAAACGACATCGATTTGGAATCTATACTAATATTATAAAGGGTTTGTTTGTTTGTTTGAACGCGCTAATCTCAGGATGGATTTGTCGAGATGAAGATGAATTTATCGAGGAAGCCTATAGGCTATATACCATCACGCTAAAACACACGGGAGCGGAGCAGTAACCAAAGATGCGAGTGAAACCGCTGGGGACAGCTAGTTGTATACATAAATGTAACGTAAGAGTAATTTGAAATTGAAGGCGTTATTATGTGTAAAATCCTTTATTTAATTAAAACTCTTTGACTACAAAGTCAATGATAAATACAATTACCTGTGTCCAGTACACAGTCATTAATTTCATAGAATATCACTGTGTCATCAGCCAATTCTATTCATTTATCAACAACTAGCCTGTGTGCGTTTGGATACCCGCATCGTTCTCTCATCTCTCTGTGATTGATAGCCTTCCGAATTCCAATCCCTTTATTCAGACGAACTAGAACAATGGCAGTTAAATCTAAAATCGGACTCGAAAGTAGATATACCGATGTAGATCAAAAATATTTTCAAATATTGTGTTCGAATGCAATCTATATTACTGTTATAAAGCAGAAGAGTTTGTTTGGTTGAAAGCACAAATCTCAAGAACTACTGGTCCGATTTGAAAAATTCTTTGATTGTTAGATAGCCCATTTATCGCAGGAAGGCTATTTTTTATCCGGGTGCATGAAGTTGTTCCTGTACTATACTTTTTTATCTTTAACCTTTATTCACGGTATGAGGAAAAATATTTATTTATTTATCAATGTTAATCTATACTAATGTTAAAAAGCCGAACAGTTTGTTCGTTGCTTGAACGCAGTAGCTAGTCTCAGAAATGGCTGGTCTGATTTAAATAAAAATATTTCAGGGTTAGATAGCCGAGAAGCATTTGCTGAGGGCGGCTTTAGGTTATTTTTTTATCTAGCAGCGCGACAAACCGTTGGCGGAGGCTGGTTTATAAAATACTAGCGACCCGCCCCGGCTTCGCACGGGTGCAATGCTGATACTAAAATCATACATATAAACCTTCCTCTTGAATCACTCTATCTATTAAAAAAAACCGCATCAAAATCCGTTCCATAGTTTCAAAGATTTAAGCATACAAAGGGACATAGGGACAGAGAAAGCGACTTTGTTTTATACTATGTAGTGATTAAACGGTCTAGTTTTTGAAGATAATATTATACTCTTTTTAAGATGATCCTTTGTTTTATATATCAAAGCAAAACGCAATCGGGATGATGACTAGGTCAAAAATAAAATACTTTATCATAATATTCAATTTGTAAAACATCTTAAAATAATGTCAGTTTCATTTATTGTTTTAAATCGAAAATTGTTTACATTTTATTATTGATAATATAACCGAAATAAGTATGCGGCTTGATGTGAAAAAACTATGACGTTAAATCTTAGTATTTTCAAACAAATTGGAAACAAAGTAATCATTTTTGACAGTTCAATAAAAGTAATGAATTTGACTAGTTGTCATGTACCGTATTGGTTAATCCATCTCGACACCCAAATATCTACAAATTATTGCGCATAAAAACCAATTATTTAGCTTTGTTCGGTCATAATATAGCATTAAGTGAATATTACCATCTATTTATTTTACTATACGTGACGTGTTAAATAGCTTGCAACGTGCTTTGAATATAAGACGCGACATAACAAGGAAGAGAGACGGTTAAATATTATGACAAAATGGTGGCAGGCAAGTTGTCACTGAATGCTTGCTGTATATTTATCTTGAAAAGTTTTGCTATTTATGATATTTCAACGTAAGAATTATTTTCAACCAGTTTCAAAAGCAGTTGTGATGATTTGAAGTACTTAGAAACTACTTTTTAGGTGAAAATATACATTTTATAAGTTATAAAATTTACAAAATTAAAAATTGACAAATAGTTTATTTTTGTAGGTGTTTGTGTAGGAACTTATAAATGCAATCTATACATATAATAAAATCGTAGAAAAGTCAAAACTGTACATTTAATATATTTTTAAAAGAATAATAAAATTGGAGCGTGATCTACAACCGGTATCGAATCCAAAAATTAGAATTATTAGAATTTTTGTCTGTTTGTCTGTATGTAGGTACATATGTCCGGGGTAATCTCAAAAAGTATGCCCAACTCTATGGATTTGCTTCAAATTTGGCATGAATATAACTAAGAGGTCGGGTCAACATATAGGCTACATATTATCACGCTATCACGTACGGGGAGGGGGAGATGTTTAATCACCTAATGACGCGGACGACGTCGCGGGCAACAGCTAGTTACTATTAGTAACTTGATTTAAAATATAATAATTATTAATAAAATAACAAATTAAATACACCAAATGACAAGTAACTAATTAAATGGATACACTATACACAAAACGAGTGTCATTAATTAATAGTAAATTATAAACTAAAAAATAAATTTCATTGAAACTGTTTCGTGAAAAGTGTGACTGAATACGTGATTATACTTACTTATTTGACCTACTTATTTCTTTTAATATCTACACAGCTTTTTTTTATTTCGGGAATCATCAATGATCCCTACCGCTTCTCTTTGGGGTCGTCTTCCAGTCTAACCAGATTCAACTGAGCACGAGTGTTTTACAAGGAGCGAATGCCTATCTGACCTCCTCAACCCAGTTATCCGGGCAACCCAATACCCATTGGTTAGAAGTGTTGTCAGACTTACTGGCTTCTGCCTAGCCCTAACAACTGCCAAGGATGTTCAATGACACCCGGGACCTACAGTTTAACGTGCCATCCGAAACACAGGGCACACTGAGAGTGTCAGACTTTTACTGACTAAAACACATCTTTGTTCATTCTGGAGCCCTTTGAGTACCAGGGTCAAGGTAACTAGGTAACAATCTCACAGCCCCGACAGGCTTCGGCCCCCGCACACTTTGCTGACTCAGATATATTAAACTCTGTTCAAATTACGTTACTAAAAGATTAAAAACCTAATTAAGTAAATCACTATGTGGGCGCTAAGTACTAAAAATATATTTTTTTTATTTTAATTTTGGAGCTTATGAAATTTTATCTTTAGCTAATTTGAGATCATAAGAGATACAAGGCCTTGAAATTGTATCTTAAATCTATATTACTAGAATAATATTTTTATTGGATTAAGCTTTTATATTTCATTACAAAAAGTGACCTCTGAACAGGGTCCAAGATACCGGTGGTTAGGGCCCTAGAGATAAAAACCTCCTCGCAATACGCGTAGTTTAAAACAGTACCACCTTTTGATTCAGTTCCTTGATCTAGCCGCCAAACGAGAGTCTCTGCAGATGCTGGTCTTGGAATTTAGACCATTGGCCGATACAATAGGCACGATGTTAGCCGTATCGACATTCCACATGTCGACAACCTCGTGTACTAAGTCGAGATACTTAATTTGTTTCCCTTTCTCAGCTTTCACGAGATTCTCGTCATGCGGAATGACGATATCGATTATCATCGTGCGGCATGCTAATCGATCTGTTACCACTATATTAACATGCTTCTTTTATTATTAAATTAGTAAAACGAAAAAGCACCTCCACAGAATACAAATATCACCGAAATTTCAGCCAACAAATACCTGTAAACTACCACAAAAGTAGCATAACTTGTATAAAAGAGAATACGTGAGATCAAATGGAGACGTTCATTTCGTACTTCGAGAATTCCAAATCGTTCGGTAAGCAAATAATTTATCAAAGTCATGTCAACTAAGAGCCGGCTTCCGTCGAAAGGAGAAACACCTTTTTAAGAAAGTTTTGCGGATCGATCTGAGCTTATATTATTGTACATACATATAGAATATGTATGTGTACATGTGATTGATGTGAGTGGTACATAAGCATCGGTTGATTGATGAAAGTCGGTTAGTCAAGCCGCAGCGGTGACCGGCCGTGTATTTTCCTAATTTAACTGACATAGTCGTTACGGTTCGCTGATATATGTCTTACTGTTGGTAGGGAAGTGCTCTTTTGACTGTGTGGGTAAAGTCAATCAATAATGTTAGGTCGAATAGTGGGCACTGTAATTTATAATGATTGAAGTGATTTTTGTACAGTAATGTTACACTTGAACATTCACTACTATTATTGTATAAAAGATTGCGATACAATTCTCAAGCTTGATTTGTACATTAATTAGCTCATTATATATTTTCTTATGTGTACTAATGATATACAGCTAAAGATTTGTTTGTTTGTTTGCTTAAACTTCCTAATATCAGGAAATATTGGACCGATTAGAAAATAATGTATCAGTGTTATATAGCCTATAAAGGCTGAGGAATACTTTCCATCTGGGTGAACCGAGAAGTTCCCACGGGACGCAGGTGACACCTCTGGAGAAAGTTAGTGACTGATATAAGGCATCCGCTCTGATGCTGAAGGTTTAGTATTAGTGTAGGTATCTAAGTCATTTTTACAAAGTGACTATAAATAAGAAAAAAATACTGAAAAGCAATATGTGATACAGTAGATTTTAGTATATATACGCAAGTGGTCAAAAAAGGCAAGGCACCCATAAAATATTGCAGGAAAATTATTAAAACTAATATTCTATGAAAAAACACAACACCGAAAAATCTTTTGCAACTTTTAAAGACGCAAAAGAAACTCTCGATAAGTTTTTCTTGTACAGATAAACTCTTCTAACGATTTTATTATTATTAAGTAAGTTTTCTCGACCAGTAAAAGTTAATTAACTCGAAATTCATGGCGTGACCTGAAGTTTGGAGTAGGCGCTATACCGTCGCATTTCCAAAGGATACCGCCTGAAACTTTGTATTGCGAGATGAGTCATTTAAAGTGAATTTTGAAAACCGTAATGTTGGTGGAAAATTTTGGAATGGCTTCTGCCCACGAGATGGTTTATTGTTTTTAACCCCTCAAATGTCTTAAGTAATAAAAAACAAATGAGATATGACATTTCCCAATTTAATTTGAAAATATTCACATTTTCAAATTAAAATTACCTAAGTACTTAACATAAGTTTTTTATATATATTTATTTTTCATTATTCATAGGACAAGTGGAGATTTTTTCTTTTTTTTCTTATGTATACATGGTGATCTTTAGACAGTCGAGAGGTTAATACTTATTTGTTTAGTTATCAAAAGATTGACTATCTAGTCCACACAATAATGATTAAGTCTTTGTTAGTTAGTTGCTTTAGATTGCGAGTTCGTTTGTTTAGATATTATTAATTTAGTTTAGAAGTCATTTAGAGCAGAAACATTGTTTGTATATCAATAAAGCATCGTATTCACTAATAATATAACTTTACAATTGAGAATCTAAACACGTTATACTATTGAGAATATTACGACCCCGTTGGCGTAATGGTAACCATATCGGACTATTGACCTGAGAGTCCTGGGTTCGATTCCCGGTACAGTCAACATTCGTGTAATGAGAATGCTTGTTGGCTGTGGTCTGTGTGTTATAATATGTATTTGTAAAAACATATGTGTAAAGTATTTATAGTTTATCAGTTATATTAGTACCCATAACACAAGCTAATTAATAGCTTACCTTGGGACTAACCGACCGTATGTGAAAAGGTGTTACGATATTATTAAAATTAAATATGGTTAGTTTATAAAACTGTATTAATTTTATTCAATACAATATAAGAAACGGGATTCTATTATTGATTTGAAAATGACATTACTTTTTAGGAAACGCCATTTATCAAATGAAATGGAAAATACTTATCGCGAAAACCTTTCCATTGGATTTAGATCGTATCAAAATTTTGTATTCAGCACTCTTTTCAAAGCTTTTGCGTAACTAATTGTATAAAAATATTGAGGGGGTTTGAATTACTTTTGGTTGCTGGGCTAGAAAGTCGTCAAGAACTCAACTTTACATAAATTAATGTTGGAGTTAAAAACAAAATATCAGTTTGATTATCAATATTTTTTTTACTAATGCTATTATTTAAAACAAATGACTACTAATGAAACTACAAAACCAAATACTAGTTCTCAGAAGCTACAAACTTCATTCGTCATCATCATCAACTCCCGAGCCTTTTCCCAACTATGTTGGGGTCGGCTTCCATTCTAACCGGATTCAGCTGAGTACCAGTGTTTTACAAGGAGATCTCTCAACCCAGTTATCCAGACAACCCAATACCTCTTGGTTAGACTGGCGTCAGACTTACTGGCTTCTGACTGTCCGTAACGACTGCCAAGGATGTTCAATGACAGCCGGGACTTACAGTTGAACGTGCCTTCCAAAATACAGTCATTGGTGTCTAAGATATACATAAAAAGTACATATAAACTTAGAAAAGTTGCATTGGTACTTGCTTGATCTGGAATCGCACCCATTTAACCACTAGGCCACCACGACTATGTTTCATTCGCCATTGCAAATTATAATAAACAAAAGACACCATTGAACAAACGCCACATAAAAACAATCAAGGTTGACGGAAACTGTTGTAAGAAAAATACAACTTAAAAAAAGAAAAAGAAAATATCAAAGAGGAAAAGGAAATCGCCCGCACCGTATAAAGATAAAATTCTGTCAGCTATACAAAAGATCCCGCATTGTATTAAAATTAAAGATATCAATTCTACCTGCGTTTTCAAAGGCGCGGGTACAATCTTACCCAAAATAGCTCACATTTTCCTTTCAACATAAGTAAAGGTATATTTAGTACCCGCATCGAGTAACAAGTAAGAATAGATGGGTATCTTATATGTACCCAGATTATTTTTCCTGTAAACTCTAACTAAAACAATACTGTAATAATATACCCGAAACTTTCTAATATTCCCAATCGACTTTGAACCATATGCTTCAACGATAAAGTTGAAAATCTATGAAGGAAATTTGACAGATTGTAGTAGCTTGATGTGCTGGCGTTTGTACTATATTTAAAAAAAAACACTCCATGATGTAAAGACGCTTGTGTAACGATCCAGTTCAGTTCAATGCAGTTCTAAAAACAAAAACCGTACCAAGAAGCGCAAGATTCCATGTTTAGCAATTGCGAACTTTTTTATTTTTCCCAACTAAAGTTTTTACACTCGGAAATTGAAATTAGAATGGCGAGTTGGATTCTAAATAAGGTTTTTAGTGAAATTAAGAAAGTTTTGCTTACACTGCAGCTTGTTCGGCTCGGATTGGAAATTTACCATAATTCAACATGCCATACCGATCATGGATGCGAGGAATGAGAAGATCTGCACGATCTTAACTTTTATAATCAAGTGACTGATAAGATACGTAAAGAGATGAACATTTCTCATTTGGGTTGAACGGGGTTTTGGTTCAGTCTATCTAATTGTATAGATGTCAGCACATCAAGCTACCCGAAACTGACAAATCTTCCCAATCAATTATGAACCATATGCTTTTGCAATAAAGTTGAAAATCTATTGAGAACATTTGACAGATTGTAGTAGCTTGTCTGTACTTCTATTTTTTAGTAGTATCTTTACCATTCCTATATTACCCAATATAAAGGGTACGTATTCGTTCCCATACCCTAGCATATATTTCTCAAAATATGTCGTAATTAATCAACCCGTCGCCTAACTACATCAGGCCATTACACTTTTAGAAAGTCCACTTTAGGCCCCCATAAAGCGTTCATTTCCCCTTTCATTGAGGCTTTGGTGTTGGACCACAGAGTATGGAGTCAACAGAGCGTCTATTTATACGTTCGAAGCAAAATTGCAGCATTTTAAAAATTATAGATGAACTCAAAGTAAAGGATTATAAATATTTGCGCAACTTTTGCATGGAGGACCTACTTTTTCCATTCCCGATATCCGTTTATTTTTCTTCAATGAACATCAGTCTCTGGTGCTTTCCTTCTCGCTGTTTCTTCGACTCGAAACTACTCCTGACTCCTCGGCTTTTTCTGTTAAGTACATGCGTAATGTGTTTACGAAGTATTATCTATGTAAATAGAATAAAGTCTGTAAAACTAAAATGGTGTTTAAAACGATTTTTGTTTGATGTGACATATTCAATACCTTTTTATTTTTAAAGGGAATTATTTGTAGTTGTTTTATATCAAAATCATCTATTGTACTTTAAAGATGTAACTAATTTGTAAATAATGGAGTGCGGCAAACTTAGCTTAGATCTATCAAAGCATAAGCCTTTTCCTTCGCCATGATTTTAAAAATAGGTAAAAATAAAATTAATTAACTCCAAAAGCACATTCAAGAAAATTACAACATTTCAAGGCATATTATTTCACTCATTGCAATATTACAAGTTGCGTGAGAAGATGAAACGTCGAAGTTGCACGAACACGCAGTGGTAGGTTGGTTAAAGTTTAGCTCCGTCGGTTGAAGTGCTCGTCTCATGCTCTGTTTACTCCGAGAAGGATTAAGGCGAACGATACATATGTATGTTTACTACTTGCGGTGAAACAGATAAGTTTTGAAACTTACTATGTTCATATGTGAAACTTGAATTTTGTATGTTTAGAATCCTTGTGATTTAATTTGCAGTTTATGATAATTACATAAACGCATTAAAATGTACTTCACTTGTTTTGTAAATTAATTGTCGACCGGTGAGCGGCACTGTGACGCATACAAATGTTTTGTCTGATCTGCTCTTCCTAGGAAACACTAAAAAGGTGCGTGCAAACATTTATTTTTTATTTCTACGAAATTCAATTGCATCCCTTGTACGCCGCAGTCGTGATAGCAGTACCTATGTACACTCATGCCGACGCCGACGCGTGCTCAATTTTGATTTTTTTAACTGCAATTTTATAAGGTTTTATATAGAAATAGTTGATAAGCGATAATAGTTAGTTTCTTATCTAATAAGGAACACGTACAGTGTAGTTAGCGTATGTTAACCTTTTAAATATTTTTAGTTACCACGAAATATGATATAAAAAACAAGCAAGCTTTCATTTTGAAGAGAATAAATTTATAAAACGCAAACGGCAATTCTGCAAACCGCTAGCTAGTTACAAATTTACAATTTTGTACGTAACAATAACAAAGTTTGGCAAGTTTAGTTTTTCAGTAACAACCGAACGAAGTAAAGCAATCACAGTAGCACAAAACAAACTTACATTTTTAAAATTGCCATTCATATTATATTCGAGTTGTGGAGTTCGGAAGTGCAGTTTTGGTAAGATTGTTGATACTCGTATTACAATGCACTCATTTATTGTAAGCTCGTAGTTCGGCTATTGCTGAAAATCAGCGTTGGGACTTAGTCTCGCATAAGTTTTTTCTCTCGCACAGTTTTTAATGACTCCTCCCGCTGTGAGTGCAGCTGGAGAGAGTTTCATATTCCAACTGACTAAAACCCACTATGTTCCTTCTTTGTGTGTCAAGCCGCAGTAACTTGCGACAAATATATTTAATTAATTGACAAACCTCTATTTTTATCTAGAATAAAAAAATATACTAATACTAAAAAACTCGCCTGCTGTCCCTTCAGTTTATTTCATGCTGGGGGTTTTTTTCATGTAATATTTTTTGGTTTCAATCTTTTTAGTTCTCTTGATGAAGTATTTAAAGATTTGTAAAGTTTGTTGGTTCGCTTGTATGGTTATTTTTTATAGCTTATTTTTTCGGGTTCGCGAAGTAGACATGGGCGCAGATGAAACTGCTAGTGGAAGCTCGTTGGTATGATTTTGAAATACCTTTATAAGATTCTCATGATGAGCCCTTTCATTTGACACCCATATAGCAGAAAATTTTGTGCAATGTTGTTATTTTAATGTCACTTATTTAAGAACGTTTGATCGTCAAAATCCCTTCAGCCGTTTCAAGGATGAAAAAACAAAGATATCACATTCATACACATAAGATACACGCAAAAAATATAACCTTTTTTGGCAGTCGGGTAAAAATACGGTCACTTAACTCAGGTACTCGAAACCTGATATTTTACATAGAATAAACCCTCGTCTTTGGTTTAGGTAGAGCATGAATAAGGATTTTACTTACTCGCCTGTCTCGAAATTCTAGAGGAATTTGAGAACCCTATTAAAGTGTGTTCAGGTAAGTACATGATGGCGGAAAATTACTAGCAACGAATCTAGATTTTCCTAGAAACAGTTGTTAGTTTCAGGGGAAATTGTGCACGCCACTCCGTCATATAGTGGACGGACAGACGCCAGCACATCAAGCTACCCGAAACTGTTTTACTTTCCCAATCAATTTCGAACCGTAGACATCAGTCAATAAATTTGACAATCTATAAAGGAAATTTGACAGATTGTAGTAGCTTGATGTGCTGTTGTCTGTCCATGCAGGACTTACTAACTCATGAAAATCTTTTTCAACTAAATTATATTATATCTCTATAAAAGACAGACTACAAGTACTCGTAGAAGTACAACAGTAATACAAATAGTCAGTGTTTGTGGTATTAATAAAAGTACCTAATATTTGTTAGAAATACTTCAATAAACCTATTTATCAATCCTATATCCAAACACGGTTACAGCAATTACGGACCAAATTTTATTTTAAAAACACATTTCTATTTAAAAAGTTGGACATTCACTAAAAAAACAATGGCCTAGCTGGTTTAAAAAGCCGGTACATCCCGGAGGGCAAGAAGTAGTTTCGAATAAAACCGGACATAAATTTCGGTTGACTTTGATTAATAAAATAAGCGAGCAGGGGTTAGCTCGGCACCTAAGCTTCGGTAAATTTATTACAAGCATCGTGTGATTGTGCCATTCGTGTCTCGCTGGATGTATAAGATAGTTACGAAGGTGCTTTAATAGTGTTTATGTCAAATTGCACTATATACAGTAGATACAGTACATAGGAGGCAGCTTTTATTTCACTAAAATAAGTTTAGGTTTATTCCTTAAGTGTAGTTTGGTAGTCCGGAAGATTATTCCTTATTTAAAAACTTATCTTTAGCATTTTTTGTACTATGTAAGAAGTTCCTATATTAAAAACAGGTTTAATATTTATATATTGTATATACTCGTATATCATCTGCCTATTCCCAAGCTATATTGGGGTCGACTTCCAGTTTTAACCAGGTGTAGCTGAGTGCCGGTGTTTTCTGATCGCCTCAACCATGTTACCTGGGCAACCCGATACCCTTTGGTAAGACTGGTTGTCAGACTTTCTGTCTTCTGACTACCCGTATCGACTGCCAGAGATGTAGAAATTACAGCCAGGACCCGCCACTTTATCGTGCCTTCTGACAAGATGGCACGATAAAATCATGACAAGATGGTCACCCATCCACGGAACGACCGCGCCAAGCGTTGCTTGAAATCATTCCTTAATAAGATCGATCTGATCGAGCTGAGCTTGCCTTAAGATCGATTGCTTAACCACGAGCTCTTCAATAATTATATTATGTACTGCAAGTTATATTGTACATAATACTTTTTCTAGCTATCTGTCATTTCCTCCACATCGGTACACGAATGTAACATAAAATTTTCTTGAAAACACGTACATATAAATGAAAGCGTGTTCCGTTGGTGCTCCGCGTTGCCAATAAATAATGGAAAATACAAGCAGACGTATTTGCGATGCAATGATTTAATTACCCTGGAAGCCATTTTCTTCATGAAAACGAGAGAAATATTACGGCGTAGTTTTGCAAAAAGGTTTTAAAACAATAATTATACTACTGAACAGCCTCGAGCTAACTTGGGACTTCTTGTTATTTTTTTAATTTATTAATAACAGTGTCACTTTCAATGTCTGCTTTTGATATTTTATTTTCTTAATGGTATAATTATGAAAGTTCACTATCCTAATTAGCAGTTCTATATAGTTTCAGAGTAACAGATTAGTTTGTTAAATTAATGAAGATAAGGTTGTTGTGAGAACTAAGTGATATTTTTAGTGACATGTTTGGGTAGTGTTGATTGACATATCAATTGGAAATAAGAGAGTCGCAGTTGGTTAAAAGTGTTATAATGTAAGTATATTGGTTATTGTACTATACGTCACAGACTTTTCATTTGGTAATGACAATCATACAAATTAACAATTAACCACTACATGTGTCAGATTATTATTTTCTAGTATCTTATGTGGCCAGCCCACAAGGAGTATCCATCCTTCAACAATATCTAAATAATTCAAGGCATAACTCCAGTCATGGTTTTAGTTTCAAAATGGCAAATTAGTCCCGTTTCACGAATTTTGATACAATATTGGATTTATCACATGATAACTGCTCGCTGAGTCATGGACCTGTTAACAACAACCTGTAAGATATTTAGCAAATAATGCATCTTGTATGATTAACTATAAATCATTTAAAGAATCACATAACAGCAACACTCGAAAAGCATAGCGAATATTCCTAATACTGCAAGCGATATTTAAATAGCATTACAATATTAAAAGCCAAAGGAAACTAGCTCCGGTTTGTTTGTGCAAAGCGTAAACGGAAAAACAATCTAATTGCACTCGAGACCAAAGACCAGCACATACCATAATATATTTATCTGCAAAGCATAGATACCTACGACACTTTGTTACAATACGAACCAACCAACAAAAGGTTTTGAATGAACCGTTTGCCTTGTAAATAAACTTTTTTTAGTTTATTGGTAAGGTAACCCTTATTCAATGTAGCTGAGTGTGTGTCAATATTGATGTTTCGCTTTGAATGGAATTGCACTGTTTTGGTTCTCTTCGATGCTACGTATTGAAGGATTATTTACAGTTTAAGATACTTTTTTTTACACATTCACATAACGTTATCTAGCCTCAAATTAAGCAGAGCCTGTACTATGGGTACTAGACAACTGATAAACATACTTCTATACTTTTCTTTTGTAAATACATACATATTATACATAGTAACACCCAGACCAAGTCAAATGTTCATGCACACAAATGTTTGACTTCTGCAGGAATCGAACCCGCGACCTATAGCGTGGCAGGCAGGTTCTCTAACCACCACACCAATGATCAAAATACGTTTATCTGGACACTTTTGATGAGTCTCTTCATGTCTATGCTATTGAAGGTCAAGTCCACCGTCACCGTCTTATTCGACTTCTTAAATTGTAGGCAGGATTTTGATAGTGTTATCCTAAGCTGCTTATTCGATCATGGATCTAAAAGTAAGCACGATTTTGTGTCTAAAATTATATCCATCCACCGTTTGAGAGAAACAGCTGACAAAACCTAGTCTAGCGTCAAACCATATAAGAATTCTTATACGCTTTTAAAAGAAGCAATATTTCAAATCACACAGCCCTCCTAGAAATATGGCCGGAACATGTTTCAGTTTACCAATTTCGTGTCCATACTGTAGGCTTTGAATTCTTCATACAAAGGGGCACAGTCTAGGCTTGGGCCATTAAAAATAGATGTGCGCCTTTTGATGTTTCTTCTTCAGATTTATAATTCAGTGTACCGCAGAATGGCTGATTGACAGAGAGAAGCGTATGGCTTGGACACTTCTAGTAGTTATGTCGTTATTTACTTGAAAATTTGGGTTTGAAATGAAACAGTTTTGTAAAGTTAAATATTATTTTTGGCATATAATACTTAGTAAGTTTAGATCGCTTGTCAGTCACGGCAGCTGTTCTATATACAGGGATCAGCCGGATGTGTGGGATATATTATAGCGAGCATCTGTACAGACACAAGTGCGCTCTTTATTCCACTCTCATTGTCCGATGGGATGGCAATGAAAAAAAAATTAAGCGCAGGACCGACTTTTACCTGCTCTCCGGTGTACGGGTGCATCGATCACCAATGTCCATACTTTATGTGAAAGCTTCTTGAAAACCTATAAGGTCATATCGGCCCGACCCGAACCTATGACCACGTGCACAGTAGTCAAGCCCACTAACCCAACGAGGCAGTTACTAAAAACGTGTTTAATAGAATTTTAGTAAGATTGTATCTGACTTAATTACGCATTCTTGAAAATATATCTAATCTACCAAGTGCCTAGAAACTAATAAAATCAATTTATACAAATGAAGGTTTTCCTAAATGGTTTGCTATAAGTGTGAAAATGCATCGAGGTGAGTACGGAGCGCGTTTCAAAAATGCCAGGATTGCGCCGCGTATAGTTATTAAATTTCAATTTTAAGCTTTATGCTCCTGGCCGATAAGAGGATTTTGATTCCCGCGTGCCGTTTTTACGAATAAATGCAGGGTTGATACTAGGTAATGGGCATTTTACCCTTAATTTCAATATACGAAGTAAGACTTAAAACTGATACAGCAGTTGGGAAAGGAAATATAGAATGACGGCTTGTTACGCACCGATTGAGTTCAGAAATTAAAATTAATTTTAAATCATATTTTGTCCCCATTAGGGTCCATTACTGAGTAATACTGAGAATCAATTATTCCATTTCGTTTCATCACCGCAATGACTTTTCCAATTAAAAATTATCATGTTTCTTTATTTTGTATGTAGCAATGTGTCTTCAAGTTTTCGGTTTCTCATTTTGAATACGTGTAAGATACCTACTACATCTTTCCTGATTTTCCATTCTTTAATCAAAGTTCGATATAGAATCGCCAGCCATTATCTGCCTATCTATCCTGTTCTCTGCGATGCGACGTTTCATTCCAAGAACCTGCGAATTGATTTTCATAACGCAAATCTCAGAAGTTAGGTAATACTTCATCCATCTGCCTAGTAGCCTTTTCCCAAGCTGTAGTCGGCTTCCAGTCATAGCCAGATACAGCTGAGTATGGAGTGACTGCCTATCTGACCATGTGACCATTTCAAATCAGTTACCTGGGCATCTCGATACCTCTTGGTAAGACTGGTTGTCGGATGTTATGTTAGGTCATACTTGTTGAAAATCATCTTTGTATTTTCTTTATATAACTTTGATAAAATATTTGAAACGAATATGAAACTGGTTTATGTGATCTTTCATTGACCTGCCTCGTGAATTCACATCGCGCTGTTTCGCTAATTTGTATAAAAGCCCAAGATTATGACATTTTTAATATAGCACAAGGAACTGTAGACCCGTACATAAATCACAGCGTTAAAACAAAAGCCAAAACACCAAAACACCGAAACCAAAAAACATGAGCAGCCATCCGAAAACATTACAAAAAAAAAAACAACGAGTTAAACACATTACACATAATTTAGCACATTTACCGTATTTGTAAACTCCGGAACTTAGTGAGCCACATGTCGTCACCGAGATCGTAATAATATTATAAATTGGTGCCGTAATTTTGAGGCAGCCCTGCGCCACATCTGTTCGGCAAAGCGTAAAAACGGTCGTCCTACACCCGGTACGGATTACTGTGTCAATGTAAACAAGATCAGTAGATATATTTTTCATACGAGCGACGCAAATGGCAGTCGTTCCATCATTTTGCTTCATCTCATACGATCCTAACATTTATTTCATCTCATTGTTTTACCGTTGTTTGGTGGGATCCTTTATTTCAGAGTTGTTTAAGTCTCTTCTAGAAGTTTCGGTTTTAAGAGTTGGTTAATGAAAATTGTTTTCATTTGTCGTATTGTGCCCGAGTTTCGGTTTATTGGTGCAGTGACATTTCAATTTATTAATTCTTTTTTATTCTCGTTAATACTGTGAACGCTATAGTTCGATTCACTCAATTAAGTTTTACAACATATATTCGAAGATTTATGTTCCTGATTTTTTTCAGTTTACACTTATTTCGACACGCTTTTTTGTTTGGTATGAACGCTTGAACGCATATTAGTCACAGTCATAGTAGTTAGTCACATTTTCATTTTTCCTATAATTTTAAAGTTGAATTTACTGAAAAGTAAAATCCAAATATGTATTTTCAGAATCGTATAAAAAACAAAATAGCAACAATAGCGAAGTAAGCTCATTAATTAAAATAACAGACGATTGCTTAACGATTAAATCAATCAATAGCTTTTTATTCAATCCCCTACGGAAAGCGTTTGTGCGAACCTTTTAAAAAGGTAATTACTGTTGCCAATTACTGAGCTAATTTTAATTGTGCTGAAGAGGCACTTAATTGATTATTACGAGGCGCCGTTAATTAACATGTCGTCTCCACGTTCAGATTGGCTTGTTTTTAATTACATCAGCATTTTTTGATGTTCAGCGTGAACAGCGAAAAAAATATGACCTGAAAGTCATTTTTTATTAAAAAATGTGGTGAGACATATACTTGCTTTGTTGTATTATACCTACTTAATATTGAAAATGTAGTAACTACTCTTTATGAGATACAATTAGGTGTTTTTCATTTTTATGAAATGTACGGGGTATTTTTTGTATTTTTATTTATCCCGTCGAAAAAGTCGTACTTAATGACTTGATAGAAAAGGGATTTCTTTATCATATTTTTTATGTTTCACTACTATTACAAGAGATAAACCTTGTCAAAAGCCGATCTTTCAAACTATGTAAAATGAAGGATTAATACATCCGTACTCTAAGTTATATTATGTATCGGAACTAATGCTAGTCAAGGGCTGCTATGGATGCGATAACTCCGTTATATCTCCGATACTGTGCAGTAACCAAAACCGCACGGATCACGTGACCTACATAAGAAGATCTAATTCGGCTTAATATACTTAGTTGTAAAGTAGCGAAATGCAATTTAGATTATGCGGTCAATTTAGTTTCTAGTGGTACATAAACATATTCAAATGGTATGGTATCTATCAATGTCAGATTGTTAATGCATGCTTCTGTTTATGATTCGAATATCGAATATTAATACGTTTCGCGCTTAATCTTTTAATGAAAAAACCAAGCGAAAGTAACGCCGCTTTCACACTAGCGGTTTTTCCTTCTAACGCTTGGTTCTTACGGGCGTTGTTGTTGCGCTTATACGCGCAAACAATTGACAACTACCGGTGCGAAAGTTGACCTTAAAAGCTGTATGGTAGCTCTTATGCGCTCAGAATTAGTCGCGCGTATACGCTTTTTGGCGTGACAATGGTCGATTTGTATGGACGGTCGGACGTTGCGCGTATACCTACGCGTAGCAACAAACAATTGACAAAGGCATTTAATCTTTTAATACTAACACATATTATCAAGGCAATATGAATTCAGGTATGACTTAATCATGTAAGTATTGATACATTTCTTTTATGTTACGAATGTGGATATCCAGTAGGAATGTTAAGCAAAACCATACTGATAAGCGATTCTATTATTTATTATATTTTATTTGAACATACCTTTTCATTCGTGGTTTATGTATTCATCAAGGTTTTATGAAGGTTTAGATATGCTGCACGTGTGTTTTATTACCTAAAACATACCAATGCTATCTAAAATTCCTTTCACTTTCCTAAAATGTGAAGTATTTTTTTGTTACTTTTAATTAAATTATAACATACTAAAATAAAGAAAACAAAACTGATATTTTAATCTAACCGTAACAGACACTTAAAAAGTTTCCTTAAAATAAACTTCAAAATGTTCAGATTTTACAAAAAATAATAAATCCTAGTAGGTACGTAAGCATTTAAAAATACCAGCGCTACTTCAACTTTAATATTACATTTCATAATCATTTCTCATTTCCAGCACCATAACGAAATATTTTCGCGTCAAAAAATTCTTTAATAAATTAAACCTTTGGTCAGGCTTCGGCCTTACTTTACGGACATCGACAAATTAGATCAACAGTCGGCTCGGTCTCGGGAGTGCAAAACACCGCGTTCCATCAACCCTGTTACGAGTATTTTCCTTTTTTTTTTGCTTACTGTACTGAATCTACAATTTTGCTATGAATACGGCTGGCATTATCTGGGTAACATACGTACATATTTATAGTCCAGATGTTTTTTCAATAGAGTTTTTTTTCATAGGTATTTTTTGTAGCTTTTCGAGTACCTACGAGTATTTTGGGACCGAGATTTCGGTTTCAATTTGAGGGTCACGCTATTTTTATTGCTTTGAAAATGTTCAATCTAGATTCTTAGTAGCAGCCCGAAATAGATTGGACATTGGACAAATTGATAGCATTGAGCTCGCCCACTTATGTGCCCTTAACATTTGTAACGAAAGAATTTTACGTCCATACGATGTGTGATTGTTTTTTTCCTTCAAGCTAAAATTGCGTGATGTTTTTGTAACCTTTTAAATTTTTCCTTATTTTTTACAATAATGTTCTCGTCAATTTTAGTTCATTAAAGATTTACTTTACTAAGGCTATGATTTTATCCCCACTACACTGCCTCTGACCTCTTTAACCCTTAGGGAAACCAATTACCACTTTTGTTAGAGCAGAAACTAGACGTTGTTGAACTTTGCAACGTAATAATATAATGCTGTTATTTTTCTTTACTACTTTCCCTCATCCAATAATTTTATGAAGAAATTATCCTCTCCACTTTTGAAGAAAGTAGAAGAAACAAATTCTCTTTAGCCATTGTACTTACAACATTATACTTGGGAGCAGATTTTCAAATTAGTATGGAGATTATTAGCATTTCAAACGGTACGCGTGTCAAGAGTTTTTAAAAGAAATTAAATGGCTTCGCATTTAAAAGATTTCCTGTGGGAGTATTATCTAATTAACACATTTATAAATTATAACTTGGACGTTTTTACTTTCAATTCTTTTTTAAGCTACATTAAGTTATTCCATAGAGCATGCGAGTATTTGTTGTCTTTTTTTAAGAGTCCTGGTATGTTAGATAAAGTCTACTCAGTATAATTTACTATTTAGGACTTTTTAGAACGACTTACAATTATGCTTACGTAATATATTCATGTACTGTACATTTTATAAGAATAATATTCTAAACTTGGAATCCTTTTGCCTTACACGTAACTTGTATTCTAGTCCGTAAGTAAGTAATACTACTGAGCAAACTCCCTCATGCACAAAACAAATTATGTTGCTCCAGCCAAAAATACTTCTAAAGAATATATGAGAAAAATTTACCACCGTCCGTTTATCAACTTGTCTTCAGACGGAGTTTGAGGCGCAGCAAATGAAGAAGGAGCAAACGTCAAATCTTACCTATTTAAAATGTTTATTCAACGGCAAAACCTACTAGGTAACACGTCGGGAAAAATAACATCGTTAAAAATGCTACATATTACCATTTTTATTAGAAAATATACTTACAGGGTATACACGAGATAGGATACCGCGAATAAATTGTGCGACTTTCACGACGGCATTTGTCACCCTTAGACCCTTGGCACTTGTGAAATTGTGCTCATATTGTAAGGGCTAATCCTCGACGAGAATTCATCAGCTTCTAACGTTGGCCCTTATCGGGCGGACCCTCGCTTTCAACATCTATCCACATTATTTTTTGTCACACTATAAGTTTATAACAAAGTTAACGTGTCTCCGGAAAACTGTGTAATAAAATTTCCCTTCTTTGACTATAACTTTTCCTTAAAATATAGACTCGTGCTTTGTGTGCCTTGTTTGTGAATAAAGTCTATGGCGTTGTTTTACTTATTTTTAAGTAGATATTATGTTGATTATATAAAAACAAACTGGCATATATTACATTCTATAAACCTAGCACGCTTGTGTTCTGTGTCTAATATGTATGTAACATTGTGTATTCCTCAATATGTATTGATGTTTATTCGAAAATTAATAACAAGACTATTGCGCAGGACTAGTCGTCTCTAATTTAATTAGATATAGGTACAATGTTTGATGTGGAAATATTGTTTCAAGGTGAGAGCAATTATTGTGGACATAAATGTTATTAACGCATTGGCACTGTTACATTGAAATTACAATTAAGTCTATATACTTCAGAAAACCTATTATAAAAAAGAAATGAGATAAATAAATACGAATACGTCTTTTATTAACCAATTTTTAAACCTATTTATTGTAAATGTATACGATTTAATTATCTTAATGACATTCACTCACAAGTTAGCACAGCTTGTATTATATTTGCTTAACATACTTATATACTTCATGTTGTAAATTCATAATGTATGTATTATGCATAAAAACAGAGATATATAAGGTGCTATAAAAATATCTGCCACGACTTTAATTCATACGTACATTTGTTTGTATGAAAATTAATATGACAAATAATCAATAATTTATCTTCATTATTGTAATCTATAAACACAATACTACCTCCCATTAAAGCCGTGGCAGATATTTTTATAGCACCTTATATAGAACTCAGAATCAACGTTTGACTCACGCGGGAATCGAACCCGACAGTCGACATTTGGCGTGACAGGCCTCTACCTGTGTCTCTACACCAACTAGGTACTGTAGATTAAATCAGTATTTAAATCATTTTAAAGAGAAGAGCTTGTATTAAAAATCCAGAAAAATAAATCCTAAGGGTCTCATAGTGTAACATTCATTGCCTTATCAGGACATTCTAGAGTCAACCAAAATAAACTGTACGGAATAGTCGAATAAATTATACAGGCCAGTGCCCCTTCCTCACCACCCTACATTATCAACTGGCCATTCCACGTTTTTAATCAACTCCAAGAATCCGAATCCAAGTTTCTAAATCCTCGTTAATATGCTATCCATTACTTGGTAGCGACTAAAGTTTGCATTAGCATTATCGCGGCAGTGGACTCGTAAAAAGCAAAGTTATCAAAGGCGAATGCTCTCACTTGGAAGTTAATGAGTCGACAGAGCTGTAATGTCAGAACGTAGGCATTTATTTTCATAGAACCTTTTTGTACTTGAGTTTTTGTGTGGTTTGACTCTGTTTTTGGAATAAAAAGAATTTGGGGTTCGAAACACAATTTGGTAATTAAAGCAATGTATTGTTTAGATTTTGAATTAATGTTTGTGTTGAAAATCTGACAGCATTGTGGACTACAGTATTGTAAAATCTTGACATTACCCTCCAACCGTTAGTTAATACTGATTTTCCATTTACTGCTATTGATTATCAACAGCCTTTTTGTTGTCCCACTGCCGCATAGGCCTCCTCTCACACTGAGAAGGATTGAGCGTTAATCATAACGCTTGCTCAATGCGGGTTAGTGATTTCAGACTTTATAGTCCAGGTTTCCTCGAAATGTTTTCCTTCATCTTTATTCACTCATTGGTATCCAAGATATGCTTAGAAAGTATATTTAACTTAGGAAAGCTCCATTGGTATTTGCTTGATCTGGAGCCCGCACACTCATACTTGAGAGGCTGGTGTTTTTAATCACTAGGCCACCTCAACTTTTTACTTATATTAATCAGCCTTTATTATATTATTTAAGTGTTTTCCATATACAAAACCGTTCATCATTTCTTGCAACTCTAGTTTTAAAACCATTCCTAATAATACCCAGAACCTTTCTTTCTTGTACATGAAAACATACAAAAAGGCTTTTTGAATAGAACACTCCGCTTTCTCTTGTAACCGGCTCGTTATATTTTTATGTAAAGCAGTTCGAACCCAGCCGCACATAATTCCAAAGAACACAGACTGACAATACATTCCATTTCCATAGAATATAGACATATTTATGATGCACTTACAACTGCCGTAAAAACATTCTTACAATTTTTCCCGCCATTTTTAACGTAAAAGGATTTCTTTTATGTAAATAAGACAGGCTAGTTACCCAAGAACGTGTGTAATGTCGTTGTGGTGCTTTATATTATTATTTTCTAAGATGGCGGACATAAAAATGGGCGCGAATAAAGATAAGCTCCGTTAACTGTGTACATTACACGTCTATTAAAATTTAAGTAAGTGTACTGGAATAAAATTATGTTGTATAAGGAAATTACTTCGCAATTATGTTTGCGTAAGAATAGAAATGGTGCAGTTTATTTTGTACGTGAAATTCATTCTTCTTATCAAAATCTTTTTGGCATTTTTTTGTAATGTAAACTGCGAGTACGTCTGAAATACTCGTCACATTGTCAGAAAAGTATCCACCTCAGTTTGTAGAATCTAGCAGCATAAACAAAATATAAAAAAAAACTGTATTTAAAACACTTTAACTAAGAAGCTAAAATAATGATGCAAGGCTGTTCGTAGGTAAAAGCAAAATAAACAAAATATTATACAACCTTACTAAAAGCTACAAGTTTGAACTAATAACAACTTCTAAACTGACGTGCTAAAGAAAAACACGGGCCTTTCACACCTAGTTTGGTAGAAAACTGTATGCACTACCAACCTAACGAGATACGACGCTGCTTTTAGAGATACTTCCAGAGGTTGTAGCGGACTTAAGAAAAGACGTCATTATTTACGTAGATTGCCTTGGTTGTAAAGCGCATTGTCTACAAAGGAAAGCGAAATAAGGTGCAAGTGAATAAAAATGTACTAATATTTTTCGCTGTTGCCGTTTTTATGCTTCGAGTTTTTGTTCTTTTTTCAAACGGGGAGCTCGATTCCTGCTGCTTGTCATATCTAGGTTTAAGTTTCGAATAATACTTTATGTAAGAATGTTTTATACATTAGGTGTGGCAAACGTCAAATGAAACGTTAATTTACTTAAAGTAAGTCTATTTTTTGACTACCAATAACATTAAAAGTGGTTTGTTTGAGATGTTTGTAACTGTATTAAATTGAGTTAAAGAAGCTGAAAGTCACGTCACATAGTTATATGTTTTAACTGAATAAACATCTTTAACATTTTTAAGAAAAGACTATAATTTTTTCGAAGAATTATTTTGTAATGTGAACGAAACTGTCAACGAATGTCTTTTACGAAACAAACAATTCTTCTCAAGGCTTTGATAAATTATTACAGCAAAATGGTATGTGCATGAGCACACCTACCGAAACAAAAGCAAGTCGTTTGTAAGACAGTTCCTAAAATAATTGCATGCTTAGGTACCTAAAACTTCCCGCCACGATTCTACGATTCCCAACATCTTGCGTTGAACAGATGTTCTACTTTAAATTTATAGCACAAGAGTACCAAATACTGTACTATATATGTATTTATTTTTGTACAACGTATTATATTTCGATACACGCAATTAGGTGTCACAATACTGAATAATTGTTCATTTAATTAATGCATTAGCCGGCAAACAAATTAAATTAACTAATAAGGGATTAATTTCTGAAGTGTGTTTACAGAAGCGTATTTCAAAATTATGGAAATAATAAAATGGATAAAAATGTATTTTTTTATATAAGTACCCGTACATATTATTTTCATGGAACAAAATCGATAATGACTTATCTATGTACATAATCTTGAATACTTTTTACTAACTTGTATTACCAAGCTTACCAAACATTAAAAAAAAAATAACATAGAAACAACATAACTAAAATGCCAAGTATGAACTTATGTCTATTTTTGCTAAAACATTATCTCCGTTGCTACGGCGTAGCCGTCGGGATGTTGTCAAAACTAAATCAGCTACGGTGTCGTAGCAAGTATCGACCAGCTACGCCTCTAGTTTTTGTGTTCAAGAGTTTGAAACTTTGTTCTTCAGAAATAGTTTTTGAAGGATATTTTGTATCTAGAGATAAAAATTAATATTTAATTTTTAAACAAAAGCTGATACACAGGAGAATAAAGTATGAATTATACATAGTAAGTGATATTGTAAATATTACATAATAAATCTTCCTCTTGAATCACTCTACATATCTACTAAAAAAACTCGTATCAATATCCGTTGCATATTTTGAAAAATCTAAGCGTACATAGGGTAGACAGACAAACGGGAGGCGACATTGTTTTGTATTATGTAGTGATAGTCCGTATACCAAGGAGTTTCTATAGACAAAACTTGTTTGCTTTCCAGATCTTTTACAAATCATTAAAAAGCATATTATGTCACCAGCACATAAATTAATACAATGTCAAATATCCTTACTTGATTTTTACTTTTATCGCTGAAGCATATTGTTCAAAGTTGATTGGGAAAATTTTACAGTTTCGGGTAACTTGATGTGCTGGCGTCTGTATAATTTTAATCAATGTCGCACAACAAAAAGATACTTTCATTCAAACGCCGACACTTATACACTTTATTTTTCTAATTTATGTGATAATTCAGTTTAAAATAAGCGAAATTCGTCGAATAATTGGTAAACTTGGTCACATACGATATGGGAGAACAATTTTGTGATCACTCATAATAAAGAGAAATGGATTAATGGATGGATGTGGTCATAATACGTTTATTTCACACCGGTATAACCACGCAACTGTATGTCACGTTCGGTTTTAGAAATATTTAGTTCTCAGTTAAATAAAATTGAGTCAAACCAAATACGAGAAATGTTTAAATATTGCTTTAATAATTAATGAAGAAAATACAGAACATGTTATTTCGTTGTTGCATTATTATTACAAAGTAAGTACTAAAGTACAGATAAAGCATATCAAGTTACTACAATGTGTCAAATTTCCTATATAGATTTTCAACATATGATATATTTCGGATAGCTTGATGTGCTGGCTGTCTGTACATGTGTCTACACTCGTTCTAGTTTTTAAATCAATAACTAGAACAACAAACATGGCACAGCAGTCATCTTGCCGATTGTCGTTACGGCCAATAGGCTAATGGCCAAGAGCCTCGATAAACATCTGGCCAGGCTCTCGTTAGGCGGCTGGATTAAGGTACTGATTCAGAAGGCAGTACGTCTAGAAACAGCACGTATTGTGAGGAGGTTTTATTTCTCTGCGATCCTAGCCACCGGTAGCTTGGAAGCTTGGACCCTGTTCCCGATATCAGTGGACAACTATTTTTTTATTTATATTTATGAAATAATGTTTTTTTTATTTAACAAAAATAAAGCTGTTTAAAAAATAATATTAATAACAACTATTAAAACCAAAACCACAAAGTTAAACAAGTCTGACACACATGTAACTAATATCACGAAACATTCTCAATATAATACGAATCAAAGGTAAAAATCCAATCGAAAGTTTCCGAGCCAAACCTTCCCGCATCTTTCATGTTCTCGACAAGATAGCGGCTATCGACGAAACGATAGATTGCGCTTCTTTAACTCTATTGATTTTCGAAATGTAAGGGGTACTGGTATTTGGCGACCTGCAATGGACTTTCGACTGTGTAAGAATTGACCAAGCAGCTGTTTGGTATTGGCCATTTTGTGTTCGCGTTTTGTTTTTGTTTTTTTGATATGATTGGTAGATTAAGGATTATTCAAGAGCCCTGAAACACAGAAACCTCCAAAAGTGACGAAGTGGGTTTTAGTCAGTAAGAGTTTGAAAGTCCCTACAGCTGCAGCCATGGCGGAAGGGGTCATGTGGAAGGGCCCGTTGTAGGTAGTTAAAAGTAAAAACAAATTGGAGAATAGTAGCTACTCTTGTTAACATGAACTATATTTAATGCTGGTCTTCATTATGAAATCAGTTTTCCACGTTACACATACACTTCACTTTCTTAATTGCAATTTCCTTAATTAAACTACAAAGACTCGCCTTCAACATACATTTCACGTTTTCTTTCACATACGAGTATGTTGTTGCTTTATTTCTTGCCTTTATGAACTGTTATATAAGCAAAAAAACCTCATAAAACATTTTACATGTATGACTTAATTAAGCCTTATTTTCCCAAGCCCAAGTTTTCTTAAGAATAATGGTATCGGTTTTCGTTTCGGCCAGTGATTTTAATCTCGGCGAAGACCGATCCCTTGAACCTTAGGTAAGACATGTAAGTCGCTTTCGGGTTACTCTTTAGATAACGAGCAAACTTCCACCTAAAGATCGTGTAAATGTCCCTCCTCCGCAGCTAGAATTCGTAATTCAACTTCCATTTTGCAAGGACCCATAAAAATAATGTCTTATACAAGATGGTGATAACAGTTGCCCATGTTTAGTTGCTTATTACTATCAAATCTCAGATTTATTTGAGGTTTCAAATGACTCGATTATTTTGCACCCATGATAACCGATGACAAGAAACAAAGTGCGGGAACGTTTAAGGCATTGTAAAAAGGGAAGCCAAATCTGTAGAGTGGTTTGTTGAATTAAGCCAAAGGAACACTTACATATCATAGACATATAAAAAAAAACAATCTCATACCATTTTCAATGTTTCCATATTCGAATGACCGGCCAGCCATATTATTTCGTTAAAAACATATGTATTTATGTAACACTTCAGTAGCTACCTTTTTAGTATTATTCTTTTAATAAGAATAGTTCAGCTTCAGAAGTGAACGCATCGATAGTCCTCATTTACTTATAGCGCAAACATTTTAAGCGAACCGTGAATGCAGCCTTCATTAGAATTCAAACAATCTTCCACCTTAACATTCAACTTACATACATTTAAACACGTAGAAGCACAGTCTCCGTATATTTAGTAAAGTCAACAGTTCCTAGCGCTCCGCTAAAAGAGGAGACGTGAGCCAATGTAACGAGGAGTTGAACAGAAAACCGAAGGTTAGGTACCTATCTCTCTCTCAGGTACAAGAAAAGGGAGGTACACACAGCCCATTAGCTGGTCACCACTCACACTGACCCGCTAGAACTGCACTTACAGAGCTGTTTCAGCGTCTCGTAAAACGTAATGTCTTTCAAACGGTATTTGGCTCCGTATTTTTGGTGATATGCGAATTTGATTGGAACTTTGTTAGAAGGACTTTGGCTGGAAGAACCGTTATTGAGACGATTTTTCTGAATAGTATATCAGAACGACAGCGATAGCTGACTGTGAAATGTATTTGTGTAAGATAAGCTGAATTTATGTAGTGAAAATATGTTAAGGTTATCTTTGACACAAACATTGGTGTCTTCGTGACCCTTATGACCGCAATAGTAATCGTGCAAGTCATGTATTATAGAAGTTGTTTGTGAAAGAATAAAGGTATGCATAAAATATTTCAAATTCTAATAACAATGCTATAAATCGCTTGGTTAGAATTTCATATTACACTATTTTCGAGGGCGTATTCCGGTCACAGTCGAGTAAGTTCAGTCTCTTTACGACGATACATTTATATCCATTTATTTGGCGAATATCCCTCGCTGTGAGCCACCAACGACGGAACAAACGGATGGGTACGTTTCTATTGCCTTTGAGATATTTCATTGACTTTTACAAATGCGAATGCCTGAGTGTCATTGGGATCGAATCTTGGTGTGGAATAAATTGTGTCCATAACATTGAATTCGTCCTTTGTAGGGATATGTAATAGCAATAGAAGTAATGTGCCTGGATGTCCACGATCGTTGCTATAAAAACGTATAAGAATGTTTTATGTTTATGTCAGATTTTGTATTCGCTTTTTGTAATTCATAACAAGGTAAGTTAAAACATTGCATTTTCAGTGAAGAATTCAGGATCCATGAACTCGGTCAAACATGAAGAAACGCAGACTCACCACAGAAGCTAAGCAAAGTCAAGGACAATACTCCAGATTTTTTCTCAGACTATGCCTAGTCCTGGTCCTAGTCAAGATTTCCGAAAATGATAAAATAATCTTACATCTACATGTGCCGTTTGAATCTCGATAAATATATTAAAATGCTAAGTAATCCCGGGGTTTTTTGTGGGCGTGTTCAGGTCGCCCGTCGACCATCAGCCCCATGACAAGGAAAGGGTCGACCTACGAAGCCGTAGGCGTGTTATCATGGTAATTATGACATCCCAAAAGAAAGTCTCCATATTATTCCGTTATAGTTTTTACGACTGTCCTAACTCTTTATGATGACATTTGCAGATAAGACCAGAAAATTGAGTTCTTATTGAAATTTCACGCTCACTCTTCGTTTCAGATAATCTATTTAGATGTAGAAATCACTGAAGACGGGCAAACGATTGCCAGCAAAAATATTTATTATGTGCAATGGAGAAATATTTTGTTTTGGTGCTAGTTATAATTAATTTTAAGCCTATCTATTCGGCAAGCAGTCTTGTATTCAAATTGAAGGATGCGCCCGAACTTTATAAAGATTTCATAAAAAGATATCACAGAACGTTTGACAGTGAATACGATTACAACCAGAGATATCTGAACTTTGTGCAAACTCTGAGATATATAAATAGTATAAACGCACAAACATTTACGCTGCAGAAGGTTTTACCAAATCAATACGCTGATTTTTCGGACGAAGAAAGAAGAGCGTTTTTAAGGAAACATGAAAAAAAAATTGATCCTGAACTTAAATCTATATTGAGAATGAAGGATGGGCCAAAGTAAATTACATTTTGTTTATAAAATATCTTCCCCAAGTGGATTACTTTGCACACACTGATAAAAAGTAGTTTATTTGCTTGAATGTGCTAATCTCAAGAACTTTTGGTCCGATTTAAACAAATATTTTCAGTCTTAGTGAGCTAGTTGATAAAAAACTACTTTATAGGCTACTTTTTATCGGAACGCTTAAAGTAGTTCATAGGGGACGAGAGTGAAGCCGCTGGTAAAAGCTAGTTAAAGATAACTATGCACTATGGTTATACTGTATTTTGTATTTTGACGATACCGTTGGCGCAATGGTAACCACGCCGGACTGCCGAGCTGAGGGTACGGCGCCCGGTACGGCGACATTTGTGTGATGAGCATGCTTGTTGGCTGTGGTCTGGTTGTTATAATAATTATGTATATGTATAAATGCATATGTGTAAAATATATGTATTTTATCAGTTGTGTTGGCCCCATAACACAAGCTAATCAAGAGCTTACCATGGGCCTAACCGACCGTGTGTGCAAAAGGTGTCCCGATATATTATATTGTATACCTTGAAACCATATTATGCGCAATGCAAAAGACATAATAACACAATGACATTCAATTGATAATTTTTAGAAGTAATTTTGTAAGACTTAGTATTTATTGCAATTACGCTATTTTCAGACGTCAGCGTTCAAAGGCTTCGAAAAAGAAAAAAACTGGATATGGTATAAAATCATATGCTCGAAGACGTTGATTTATCAGAATCGAATAAATAATAATAAAAGTCTGCCAATCAAGCAATTCTAGTCTATGTTAACTCCTTGTAGCTTTTTATACGGATGGTTTTACCAATGTTTAAGTAGCTCTGTGTGTCCTAAGTTTGACAATATCTATGTAGATATTAGTATGATCTAGAAATTACTTCATTATTTCATAATGTTTTTTTATAATAATATGATTATTTCTATAGCATTTGAACGGAAATCGCTTATTTTTATCAAGCTACAGTATTTTCAATCCACCGAGAGTGCAGTCGGAAGAAGTGTCAGACTCTTACTGACTAAAACCACTATGTTCCTTCTATGGGGTTTTGTACACCAGAGCCGTGGTAACTCTTCCAAACAACTCGCAGCCCGAATCAACCCTTACGAAGACAAACGGTTGTTTTTTAGGTAATTTTCGTATTTTCCGAAAACTTCACCACATTGCAAGAAATATATCAATTAGTGCTTCAAATAGTCGAAATACTATGTTAGTTACTGGAACTCAGGCTAAAACAGAACTGTTCAATTTCTACCAAATTGTTCGGATTTCCGGCTAGATGAGAGTTCTCCCAAAGGGTTAAGCTAGTTTTGAACTTTATGTTTGTATTCAAGCAGGGAAGTTGTCATAAATATTGGAGCCTCTGCTTGTCTAACTGGGGTGAACTACATCAAACTGCTTTGTTGACGCAAAAGTTGGGCAGCTCAATATCCTGTTCCTCGTAAAGTGAGCGATTATGAGCACCCAAGTAATTGTTTACGATAATAGGAGGTTATATCTTACCCACTATAACCAAATCTTGATAAATTTCGATCAAGAAACACACGTCCTTTCTCAGATTGTCTTTTATTTTATTTTGCTCAAAAATAAAATCTGAATCACCACTATCGGAACGCAAGTTAAGCAATAAGTAGAAGCCGCTAAAAATGTCCGATCATAATATTACCTACAATCCATTTCAATATAAACTTTTGTTAAATCAAAAGATAATAAATTCGGAATGTTGAGCATGAGAATTTAATAAAAATATCATTTTCGCTATGACGAATGTTCGAATTGATATAATACATATTGGATATTGTAAATATCCGAAAGGCGAGGCGTCAAAACTTCTAAAGCATTCTTTTGTTCTATTGGAAATGGAGAAACATAATCCGCGTACGATGGTTTGTCTGTGGAATGTCTTTGAAAATGGTCACGCCACAGATTTAGCCGATCAAAAGCTGCCTTTCTATAGGCATTATTAAATACCTATATAATATATATTATTTATATATATTTTTTTATTAAAGCGTACAAAACAAATGAAATGCACAAAAGCGAAAGGCAAAATATTTTATATAAAAAAACTGATATAATCGTTTAAAACAATTGCTTGTGTATTTTCATTTGTGCCATGGCATATTTTTCACGTCAGCAAGTTGTGTTGGAAAGCCGTGTAAGCGTTCGCGAATAAAGTTACGTTCCATGATACATAGTGTACAAAACTGCGTACCTTCAAGGAATACTGAGCAGCAACTTCGGTGAACACAAAGTATCAAATTTATAATGTTATGCAACGGCACGCTTCTGGTTTAGGTGGATTTTTTCTATTTAGTTATTTAGGGATCGATTCAACACCGAGTCAGAATTTGTAGGATTTTTTAAATAATTTTATACATAACTTATAATGGAATGTGCCGCCAGCACATCAAGCTAAACAGTCTAAACAGTCAAAATTTCCCACTTAACTTTCAACCTTATGCTTCAGCGATAAAGTTGAAAATCTATTTAGGAAATTCGACAGATTGTAGTAGCGTCATGTACTGGCGTTTGTACTAACATAAACGCATGATACTTAATTATAAAGAAGCTAATAATGAGGTATGTAAATATTCAAATTTGTCTAGAACGTTCCAGTTTCCCAACGTCTACGTGCCCCATCTACTCGATAACCGTTCGGTAACCATCACTGTCTATAGAACGTGACTTTTTCCGTACGAAGACAAAAGCAGCCCCCGATGCATTTTTCACTGGAATAGATTTTACGCGAGGAAAAATTGCAAATTTCTGCAGCGTACCGACACGCGGTGGGTACCGGTGACTTGAGAAATATTCGATAGTTGATTGCTTCGCTCATTTTATGGCATGTGAGATTGCGATCGCTTATTGCATTGCTTAAGATTTATATGCAGATAACTTAGCTTTTGGTAAATACGGTAGATGCAGAATATGGAACTCGTGACTGATATGTAAGTAAATGTCTAAAATGTGTAAATTTTTCTTTATTCATAATCAATATTTTTATGCTGTTTTGAAAGAGGATCTAGTACGAGTTTGCACGTTTAATATTGTCGATACGTATTCTATTAGGGTGCTTAATCACGTAGTACTTACTTTAAGAAATGTTTATTGCATTCAAGCCGTCATTAGCTTTTGGCCGTATTATAAAACGCTGTGCTCGACGTTGTAATCCTGCTAAATGTATGAATAAGAAATATTCAAACCATGTGATGTTACAAGCGGTTCTTTAAGTCTGCCAAGTTATAATTTTGTATTGAGAAAGTGGACTTGTAATTCAATTGTATTCAGTAGTAAGAAAATAAATCTCAACATTAATAAAAGTTTACTCAGATTTCAGCACGAAGAATTTATTGGTAAACCAAGATAATAAAAAAAGATTAGCTTTTACAACAAAAATAACGATTACCTACGTTTCTCCGAAGCTCTCGAATATTCTAAACCTTGACCTGAATAAAAAATAAATGCTAAATAAAATTGGTCTAGAATTATCAGGTAATTTTTCCTGCTTGCTTTCCCGGGAACGTGCCAAAAGTCAAGCTGAAAACTTTCTGGTAGCCTAACAATGTAGATTGATTTCAGAGACGTTATTCGACCATACTATAAAGACCTATAATGGAAAAAAGGGTAAATAAAATACATTAATGATTCTACTGTTCAAACATCTAACTAGATATAAAATTATAATAGGTGAGGCGCTTGGGAATAATTAATTATAAGGTTATGCTCATGTACTCTTGGTATGTAGCTTAATCGTTAACTGTAGGCTTAGCATGGCGATTCTATATCTATTCTATCAAGAAAAGAAAAAGCTGTTTCTGTCAATGTCAACATGTCTTCTGCCCGAGCATGGCCCGACCTGTCAACTCCCATTATGATCACTTGTCGATCGAAGAAAAGAAAAATTTCTTAAAAAAATGTCAAAGGAAATCTTACGTCAATCCGTCACTTTTCTGTGATTATGGCCATTCTCCGGTAGACAAAACTTGTTTCTACGGTTGCCATGCTAAGTCTGCTGAAATAGACTTATATTTGACTTCAAACGTCCATTAGAATCTAAGGGTAGCTTCAGTTAGTACTAAGATGATGTTTCAATGTGTGTTAAGCTAATTCTGTTTGATCAGTTATTGATATGTAATCATTGAACCCTGCATAATATCGATACCAATCGGTATTTGCTTGCGTGTCGCTATGGTAGCGGTTCACCGCGGTTAATCAATGTTTATCAAAATATATTTACAATTTAAAATATGGGTGTCATATTCTTTTATTTTAATTTCTGTTGGTAACTTTACATTTAAATTAACAGTGGTGTTTTATTCGCGTTTTCATGTGAATATTGTGACCGAGAATATTGTATTCAGTAACGAGAATTGTTATTTATCGAAATACACTAGATCTGTGCATGACTTTATTCCCACGGGGAATTGGTTTGTTATGTGTAAAGCGTATAAACTAGCATATTTTGATTTTTATGGGAAACCAATTCAGTTAACATAAATAGGCTCGGAGACAAGACACTTTTATTTTTTTAAATAAGGCGGTATAAAATTTTACGGCAAATTATTAGACGAAAATTTTATCATAACACAGTTTGGCAGCCTATCGAAGTACTTTAAACAATCAATTAACACGCCATAACACTGCACAGTGCCACAACGACAGCATATCGTTCACGCGATAATTATAATTGAAATTAAATTAATTCCACGGAAACATTTTCCGATAATCTCGCGTTGAACCATAAAACGATTTTAAAGCGCAATTTCAACTCAATTCATTTGCATCGAGTGTTCAGTAAAGTTCAATGTTGTATGAATGAATATGGTATAGAGTATAAAGAGGTATGGTGGTTCACAAAGAGGAATTTCTCTAGTCCACATTAGCGGCGGTTTCCTGGCGCATCGAATAAATGTGGGCAATTTGCGAGAACGTTTATCACCTAAAGAAAAGTTCTGGCGACGTCTGTAACTGCCGTAATTCTGCGCTGAAATTCGAGGGTTAATCACGTTGGCCATACATCAACGCTTTATTTAATACGTGCAACTTTGTTTGGGACTTAGTTTTCACCCGTCCGCTGGCTATTGTGTGATGTTTTTATGGCCGCCAGATATTATTTTGAGATCGCCATTGTTTGGAATAAATTATGGCCACTAGACACATATAAATTTGGTATTTGGAGCAGTCTGTTGATACATATATTTTGTATTGAATACCGCTTGGCGGTACACATTTTGATGCATCGCCCAAATAATTATTCCTCGCTCGACCTATTGTACTACTGTAGTTATGTGACACTGAACATAGTTCCAGAATCCGTTTATAAATTGTGAATGTGTTTATATTATTAATCTAGGGTAAGGCCTCATTATAACAGTTAGAATACAACGCCCTGAAATAAGATGGCATTCTCTTTGCAAACGACCGCAATTTATCTAGAACGCATGTAGAACATTTACCAAGCAACAGCAACCAGTTCAACACTATCTTGACGAACTCTAAATTCAGCTTTGAATTCGAGAGACAAAGCGCTTAAGTTGCTTAGTCCCCAGTACTATGTTGCGGCTGGTTAGGTTAAGTATCCTAGGGTTAACTTGGGTTACAAGTTTGAAAGGTGATTAAACAAGAAGCATCAACATGTTTGCTGGGAAACTGTGTACATCTGTCGTTTTTATTACGTATCAAGCGGGAGCGAGTGGTCAAAGTGCTGCCATCTACAGCTTGGCGGAACACTGGTCTTGTTTATGTTAGGGTTCGACTTTCGAGATAGCGAAGCTTCATGGACTTATAAACCACAGGCTACGAGAAGTCCGAAAGATGTATAAAGTTCAAATCGTTAAATTTTGAGGGTTGCCACAATTTATAGCTTTTCTCATTATCCTTTTATTCTGTCACTGTTATACTTTGATTGGTCGACTTCATGTTACAATGATAACACTAACGCTTCTTGTGATCACTGTAGCCTTTATTTGTATTAATCAGTTGAAGGATTTTTTTATACGGCAGTGTCCTCTAGCTGGTCCGCACAATGGTAATACCCGAGCTCCGCCTATCACGCTATATGATGCAGGCCTCCCGAAACACCTATGTCAGATGAGGACCTGCATAAGGCGGTAAAAGTGGGTGCCATGACTTCTCCCAATCCATTCCTCAAATTAGTTGAGCCACTACAGACAACTTTCTTGATGATGATAAACAAAGAAGATATGCGATAGCGAGTTGTTTTGTTTTATAAACTCCGAATAATGATAATTTGGATGAGCATCGAACTACATTTATTGTTCTTAGATTGAAGTAACAAAGACGCTAAACTACAAGATGCAGACTATTTAGTTCTAATGTATCGTATTTCAGTACATCACTTATGTAACAAGGTTCTATCAAATTTCTCATTACGCTCTAATCCTAATAAATCCCTTTCTTAGTAAATTTTAACCGACTATCATAAGAGATGTTTATTACGTATTAATAATAATGTTAGAGAATTTCCTTTGTGCTTAATTACGGGGAGGCAAACACTCATGTTTGGTAATGAATTTGTTGATAACGTTTCGTGTATTTAGTGAACTTATCTATTGTTCCTGATAATATACCTATGTATTAGTAAGAAATTTGAAGCGCCACTAAGACTATATTTTTGGTAGACAGTTATTTCTTTCCTTCATACAGAAATTTGATGATGAGTAAAAGTACCCGTGCCCCAGGACTTATATGGAAAGTTTACTTTATGTATGTCGTCTGAACCTAATGATCTCTATTTTTAGCTGATTTTTGATTTTGAACACTATAATGGTCACCGGTTGACGTCGAAGTTTTTCATTGCTTACAGCACCCAGGCTTGAAGGAGAAGTCTTTATTACCAAGTAACAAAGTAGCTATACCGTGACGTCTCGCTGACACCGCGTTCATCTTGGCGCAGCTAGAAAATTTACAATATTTCCTCTGAAAAATCAATTTTCGCCGATAGAGTGTTAGCCGTGAGCTCCAGTATTCTCATCTGTGAAAAAAGTCACGTATTATGTACGTTGAATGGCTTCTAAAAGAATAATAGCGTCATAAGATAGGCGATCCCGATCGCGTCATGGTATTATGTACGCCTAAGCGTAAACACGCCATGTTAACGACAGGTAAGAACATACCCATCCAATCATTATTCCAATGGTTTTCATCCTTCTGTTAATTTGCAGAGATCAAAATTTTTCTGATTACCAAAGGGATTCTGATTACGGTTGGACATTCGCAATTATAGGCCCAGTTTTGTTAAGCTCAATAATTATGATGACGTCATCCGCTGCGCGATCCCTTTACGAGCTGATTCGATAGCGGTTTCTCATTTGCGTTATACCTAAAATACAGAGATTTATGAGGTGCTATTATTTGCCAATACATTTTTAGGCGTCAAATCGTATTGCGGCGGATACGTGCATCGATATTTCAGCAATAAATCATCTCTGGTTTGAGTTTGATGGTATTTGGGAAGGGACGTAAACATAAAATCTGTCGAATACAAGTTCGCTCGGATGAAAAAATTGAGTCAATACGGGCGTGGACATAACATTGAGCGAAAATATTGATACAAACTTCGGTTGCGATGGGCGACTACAAGTTTTGTTATCTGATTAGTTGACTATTAGTTGTGACATCGCCTACATTGTCATGTTTGTCCGACAAGTTGTCGACTTGTTTTATTGACAGTTATCTACTTTATTCAGCTTTTTATTGTAAGTGTGATGAAGTAAATTTGGCTGTCGTTCAGAATACCTTAACTTACATTACAATGTTTATTGTTTCGGAAAATTATAACTACAGTAATATTATTAGGCAGATGAGTCAGTATTTTTCATTTCAGGAACTACTGAACTGATATGAAGAATTATTTCAGTGTTAGATAGCTTATAATCGAGAAAGACTACTTTAAAGGCTACTTTTGATACGGGTGAGCGGAGTAGTGTCCACGGGACGCGGATGAAACCGCTGGCGAAAGCTAGTTGAGTAATATGTTCCATTCAGGTAGATTTATATCGTGGTATATTTCATTGGATACCTCTACCTCTGTTCATGTTTTCAACATGATCGATGTATCGAATGTCACGTCGCGTAGGTAATATATTTATTTATTATCTGAATCTACAAAATCTATAACTTTACTTTTATGAATTGTTCCATTTTGAGTATAAAAAATGATGAATATGAGCTTATTTTCACATCTTTTCGATACATTCATTAGTTGATAAAGATACCATTTATTTATCTAAATCCATCAACAACGTGCTACTAACGATGGGAAAATTTTAATCGCAAGGACACGAAGAGATTACCGCTGGGTCTGACGCATTTAAAGTTCGACCCCTGAATATTATATTAGATCAAAGGGCCTAAATTAAATTCGTGCCCTTACTATTGATAGCATAGGTCTTCCTTATGAATATTATGTATGCATAAATTCGATTATACCGGCTTTGGTGTCCGTATGCACAATATCGTAACGTATACCGTTTGAATTTCAAAAGTTTGCTCTTTGATCATATTATTTACTTTTGTAACTTTGTTTCGAAAATACGAGAGCTCAAAAGGTAGGTTAGTGATACATTCGTAATATTTCTGGATGAATAACAGCGGGGTTGGTCATTTTTCTCGTAGGAAATCATCAAATGGGAGGATTCCCATTGTCGGTGCAGCAGGAGGGAGTATCAGACTCTTGCTGACTAAACCAATTATTTTCCTAAAGGTCACTGCGTGCTAGGGCCACGGTAACTCTTGCGAACAACCCGCAGCCCCAGTAGAGCGGGACTGGCCACTATGTCTTTGTATAGTCGTAAACTGACAATTACTAATTGAAATTACATTTCAAATCGATAAATCCTACGGTTATTAAGACATTTGAAATGTCACTTCAAAAATTGATGTGTTTTCTTTTCTACTAGCGTTTACGATTGTAAAAAGACATCTGAAGCGAGCCACACAGTAGTTTCTATTGATCAAACTCTGAGGCTAACCTTGACGGTTGTCAGTTACAATTATGTTTACACATTAAGACCCTTTGTGCCTTGGAGAGCACTTTAAACCGTTGGGCCCGGTTATCATACGAGTCTGTCGCGTCGTTACGGGTATACAGCCCGAAAGTCTAGTGGTTTGAAGGTCCGACAGATATCTATCTGTCGGACTAAAATATTGACAGCATCTGGGTAGACAGTTAGGTACATTATTTTCATGCTAGAATTCACGCGATTGTACTCTAAACTGAAAGTACTATTATGAGAGAAGTATTTTTTATTTAAACATAGTTCTATACAGAAAGTCATTCTCTAAATTGTTGTTAGGATTGACACCAAATTCTGATGTTACCGGGAACTCAAATTTGTTGTTCATAGTTTCCAATGAAGGGAGGAATTTCTTCCAGGAAGGCCAGTGGATCTGTGTCGGTGAAGTCAGTGATAAATAAAGCTCCCGTACGAAATGTTCAATAGGCCCTCTAAGGCCATATTATTTTGCGCCAACTTCACTGAACCATGATACGATCCCAACGGTTGTAATTTCACGTCTGGGATGTTCCTTTTCTCGTTTTGTTTGTAATGTAAATTTTCCTCATTCTGTTGAGAACTCTCGGAATCTCCTTTTGTATCAATACAATGTCAGATAACAAGAGATTTAATAAAGACTACTGTTTGCCACTTATAACCGTGTAGAATTTCAATTCGTCTGTGACACGCCTAATTAAATGACACACACTGAGTTTTGATCATTGGTCATTATTGATTTTTGGTTTCTTTGTATTCAAAACCAGTTACGGCTTAAATTGTATTGTAAATATTTATGTAATCATAACCAACGAGTTGAGTTACTTATTTCAATCGTTTATTTTAAATAAATTGTCGACGACCGAAAAATTTTTGAATGTAGCTGAAAATAGTTCATAGAAAAATAAGATACGGGAAAGAGATTATTTTAATAATATGGTGGTTTTTATTATAATTGCTCTTATTAAAATAACGCTATTAATAAAGCTTGTGGAGTCAGATGATAATGCCACAGTATTATTTGACAGATTCAAAAATAATTATCATCGAGTGTATTATAATCTAGATAGTGAACACAAAGGGTTTTTAAATTTCGTCAACAATTTGAATGAAGTTAAAAAACTAAATGACGAACATCCAGGTGATATCGTTGCCTATCAATTGAACCGCTATGCTGACCTGGATCCCGCTGCAATAAAAGATCATTTTGGGATAGATATTCTCCCTTGTAAGTACTTTTTGATAACTGTCTTGCTCTATAGTTAGGATGATTTTTTGTTTCCGTGCCTGTACGTGTTGTGTACTAGCATATCTTATTTGATAATAGTGGCGTTCAGTCTGACTATCAGCCATGGCCATAATCTCTAAGGGGGATTATAGTGCACAAGCGTTTTCGCAGATACAGGTGCACTCTTAGGCAGATGGGACGACAATTCAACACGACTAGACAGAGATCAGGCGCAGAACTGCACTTACCTGCTCATTGATGTTTCAATAACGAACTTCCATACTTTGACCTTTGTGAAAGTTTCTTAAACCCACAAAGCGATTTTAGCCTGAACCGAGGATCAAACCTAGGTACCCATAAGAATAATAAACAACGGAACATCTTTTACTTAGCGAAAGGTTATTAATATTAGAACTAAGTTTTCCCATTAGACTAATTATTTACCATCAGGTTAAAACTATTGCAGAGCATTTAAAACATCGTTGTAAATTTCAGATGATCACGTAGAGAATGAAAAACAAGCAATAGCGCGGAGGGAACAACAGCACAAGTTTTTGGAAGACATGCATCTTTACGATTTGAACGAAGTAGAAGATTTGTATCACGATTGGATCAAAAAATTTGGGAAAGCAAATTTTACCAAAAAGTTGGAACAGATGATTCATTATTATAGGTTCGTAAAAACTGTTGTTGAAACCAATAAAAAGACATTTGCAGGACAGAAAGCGGAGCTTGGTGAAGACGCTGATGTGGTTCGTGAACCTGATGAATATTTCTATGGATAATAGCTTTGGGTTAATAAATTTCAAAAATCAACTTTTTTATTCCAACGTATCTAATCGTACAAGTTTAGCCATTAGATGTTCGGTATCTAACAGAGCTTTGATTTTTCGCTCAGTTTTGCCGAGGGGCAACGCTCAGTTCCAGGAATAAGCGGACGCCTAATTCGGATAAGTAAAATCTTTTACTTTGTCAATCGCGGCATCTATTTTACATATCTAATTCTACGTCAGAGATTCGCCGTCAGACGGATTTGAGAAAACTTCGACACCAGGGCTTGATAGAAAACCTGCAGCTTACTCGATACGCAGATGAGTGTCAGACTCTTACTGACTAAAACCCACTATGTTTCTTCGGGAGGTCCCTGTGTGCCAGGGCCACGGTAACTTTTGCGAACAACCCGCAGTCCATACGCAGATGAATACCTGACGCAAATGTTTATTGGCGTCTAATATTCGTGGCGATAGTTACCTAAATGATACAGTAATCTATTTAGACATCTCCGTATAAAACAATCATAAACAAGATGATACGTTTGAAAGTTTAAGCCGTGCACCAGCAGAATAAAGCATAACAGCACGTTTCACTTTAAACTGTCTCGAATGGAAACAAGGAAGTAACGTACGATATGTCTGCCCCTATTTTCTCAGTCCAAGGATTTAAAGGAGTATGCGAGTGAACACGGGTAACGTTCTGCGGACTTTTTAGAGAAACGACGCCGCGTAAACAAAGATTATATTGTACTGTTTTACTTGCAATTTGTTACTTTAAGTGTTAGTGGGAAGACTAATGTTTTTAGGGTGAAATGTTGTGACGTTTTTATTTTATACGTGTTATGTTATGCATGCTAGGCTATTTGTTTGGAGGGCCGATTCCCTGAGGCTGACAATAAAATGCACAATAAATACAATTTGTTTTAGGTATCATTCACAAAAATATATTATCTACTGGGCCTCAGCATCTGGCATCAGCTAATTTGCCTTAACCATAATCTTTCGAACACATACCTGGTAAGAATCAAAATTAGAGTTAAGATATAGTGTTTACAACATCCGCGGGCGAACATCGAGAACTAGTCACGTATAGACGCCAGCAAATCTAGCTACTACAATCTGTCAAATTTCCACACCATATTTTCAACTTTATCGCTGAAGTATATGGTTCGAAGCTGATTGGGAAAATTTTACAGATTCAGGTAGCTTGATGTGCTGGCATCTGTACCACTGCACTAAACTACGGACTACATAACTTTATTATGAAAATTAAGCATAGTTCAGTCAATGCTTAGTAATTTAGCCCGGGAGCGGTAAATCAGTAATCATGCGTGAACAATGCAATAGTGAACTATGTGTTTGGGTTCATAAACTCAAACAGGGTGAATAACATGCATATTTGGAACAGCGCTTAGTATTTCGTTGCACGCGCTTCATGTAATAAGAAGTGGTTTGAGAAATGAATTTCATTGATAGTGGCTTTATTAGGTAGAACTAGAGAGCTAGCCGCATGGATCTATAGACCATAGGGTTAAGCAACGCTTGGTGTAGTCCGTTGATGGTCTTGTACTGACGAGTGCCTCCGTGTTTCGGAAGGCACATTAAACTGATGAGTCCACACTGTCATTAAAAGCAAGGCCAGAAGCAGAAGCAAAAGCCAGGAAGAAGGTCTGAATCAAGCTCACCAAGGCTTAGTAGGTAGGCCCAGATAGTATGACGAGGTTAGATAGGCGGTCGCTGTATGTAAAATACTGGTAGGTACTATTAGTAGGGTGGCAGTGGATCCAAACATAGTTGAGAAATGGCTGGACAGATGTAGAGCTAGTGTTACAGGGTACTACCTGGTATTGGTTTAAATCCAATCTTACTATTTCAGCTTCCAACCGAAGTATCTTCATCAATTTACGAGTAAGTTCTATTGTTGTTGTTAGAAAAACTCGCCTTCCTTTTAAAAAAAGCTTTGTATCTGTCTAATGTAAGTTGGACGGTACGGTGAAACTTAGGTATGTTTTGTAGGTAAACCTCTGATGAATGCACTCGAGCCTTTTCCCAAGCTATGTTGGGATCGGCTTCCAGTCTTAACAGGATGCAGCTGAGTACATGTGTTTAGCAATTGCCTTCTTAACAACCAAATACCCCTTGGTATGACTTTCTAGCTTCTGACTACCCGTAACGGCTGCCAAGGTACAAATTACTACCGGGACTCACCAATTTATCGTGCCTTCCGAAACACGGAGAAACTTGCCATGACAAGATGGTCACCCATCCACGGACTTTATGATCGATCTTTCGATTTGCTTAACCTTATGATCGATCGACACGTGCGACTGTTCTTTAGCCACGAGCTCTTCTCAAATTGTATATTCATTTTGAATTTCACAGTATCGCCAAATAAACAAGGCGTGAATTCGAATCGTGAAGCGACGCGACGTTCAAAACAAAAAAATATGAACCAGTCGTTACAGCCACGGTTGCGTATTCAGTGTTTCGCATGATAGAAATGCTGATATTATACGGTAGAAAGAGCAATCGACGATAAAAATCTAGCAATGTGTGTTGGAAAATATTTTCTTTTGTATAATGAAGCGTAACTGTATCTCATCTGCGAAGTATAAGTGCATCACTGCATTCTGAACTTCACAGATAATTCAGACTTATTTTCATGTCTCAAGAACGGGAGGTGTGGAAATAAAGGGGGGAGGCCTTTGCCCAGCAGTGGAACAGCGCAGGCTAAAGAAATAAAGAAAGAAATTGTCATGTAATAACATCTCAATCGACTTCTAGCGATTGTTAATGATGACATAATGATAATATTGGCAATTTAATTTAATTCTTTAATGAAAGGCCTAGTAAACAAACGACGAACGTTTCAGCTTTACATACGAGAGAACTTCGTAAAGCATATACAGACAGGAGTTATGTTTGATCCCATTCAAGTGGGCTTGGATTGAAAGCTTTACACTGAGCGTTATTCTGCCACTGCGGAATTTCTCTCGGGATGAATCTATGTCGAAATAGATGGCTTGAACAACGTACAAACGTCGTTACAATTGCAAGTGTTTTGTTCAGTTCGAAGATATATCTAACGTTCGTGTTACAGATTCTTATACAGGCTGAATTCTTTATACAGATTTAAAGAAGAGACATAACATAGTGAGTGTGCTTTATCATTTATAACATAAAATTATTGTCATTGTGGTATAGTCATTGCTTATTCGAAAAACAATATTGTCTAGACCGATTGTTGGCGATGGCGGCTGTTCGCTCTAAGGACATTATTTGTATAGTTCACAAGCATTTGCGCTAACGCGGTGCTCTCTGTATTCCCTCACTCGTATAGCTCGATGGGATGGCAATCCGACTGGACCGGAGAGAGGTTGACATTTTCATATTTGTGGGTGAATGTACTTTTTTGCACGCGTAAAAATTACGCACTGATTACTCGGCATATTGGACATACATATCTAAGGAAGGTGTGGGCAGTAGAAAGACACGGAATGCTCAAGACTGGGTTAGGTGGTGCTATTTGGCCAACTACGTTCATCATTGAACAGGCAATCGCGACTGATATGATGATAATAATGATGAGCACTCGGCATTAAGGTCAATATTAACATTCCAAAAGTACTTTAACACAGAATTAAGAAACACTCAAAATGTAGATGTAACTTGATTTCAAAATAAATACAATAAACTTAATTATTAATTGAAATAACAAATACTTGGATTATAAATTTTATTCAAATTGTTCAAATATTTGATATTTAAGATATTTGCTCTAGATTAAGCAAATATTAATGCAAACAAAACCTGAGAACGTGTCAAAGATTTTATCAACATATTAATATTTCAGAGGTTGAGTAATGTTTGCCAATTTACTGCTATATATAAGTCACAAAATCCAAACGACGTAGCGATCAATAAACATAAATTTACTGTGTAATCTCGACATAGAAAAGTACTAAAATAGGTCCAAGTGGCACTATAATCATAAATGAGGTTTTCCAACTGAAGTGTGTCGAATAATTTGCTCGTGTGTACGCACAGGGGCATAATAAAACAACACAGTGCAAAGAGATGCCCGATTTCGACGTCTAGTTAGGTAAGGTTTAACCCTGGATTTTGGGATTTACTCGCTCGAATATATACAGCAATGACTTTTTTTGTCGATTTGAAAACAGAGAGCACCCCTCATCCAATAGTGCTCCAATGTGGAATTTAGTAGATTTGGAATATCCCAGATATGTATATGTACATTTAGCTAGACTTACTTTGCTATTAGTAGACAAAATCACTTAAGCGAATAAAAATTTGACGATCGTCAAATTTTGACTCACAATTAAAATTAAGGTAGGTACCTATTAAGTTTCATAAGCAACTCAGTTTTTACCAGCAATTAACAGTAATTTACCTCCAGAAATTAATTTGAATTTGATTCTAAATTATTACCTAAACATTTACCTCACGGCTCAGACAGTTTGATTTTCACGTTACAAAATTTCCACTAAAATATTACCTAATTGATAGTTTAGTGATTTAACCTTCTTTATATTTTTTTAATGACGTACTCCTTGGTGCTTATTTTTTTATCTGGTATATCGGTTTTTGATTTAGATGCCTATAGAGGAAGGGGACGACTAAAGAAACGATGGATGGATTGTGTGAAAGTTGATATGGCTAGAAAGAATGTAACTTGTGAGATGACCGCAGGTACAAGAGCGGGGAAGACAAAAACATGCTGCGCCGACTCCAAATAAAATTTGGGATAAGGGATAATGGTGATGATGATGATATGATTTTGATTATTTATAAGTTAAAGTGATAGGGATTAATAATAATATATTCCTTATATATAAATTGGCTGTGCTTTTACAAACGTGCAATAGAATTATGCGTATAGGATCTTTACACGCGACCTCCGTATAGAATATAATTACGATAGTATGTGCACTTCAACCCAACCCTTCGGAAACCACTTGATAATATCATTAATTTGCGGAGTCTATAATACGTTCGAGTACATTACCCCTACCACGAATGTCTAACGAAATATTATAGTTATAGTACAGTATAGTCATAGAAAGTGACATGTGAGAGAAATTGAATACAACAGTATCCAGTGGACCTTGGGGTTCACACTCACATAGAACTAACTAAGTACCTGTTTGACTGATTTATCAACTCGCTTAGTACATCAAGTTGATGCCCTTCATGTTAACTAAGAAATATTGTAAAATGCATGAACTAAAAACGCATATGAGACCACTCTCTACAATAGGGTTTCAATACATTTTAAAATAATTCAACTAAACACAATAACTAAAGCACTTAGGCTCCTGATAGTTTAAAAATAAGCTTTTAGTATAAAATTACGAAGCAAGTTTACTAATGGATGGACGGAGCGAGTCCTTCACGTTAATCTTTATAAAATGAGTATTATATAGTACTGCCTGGCCATAAAACTTAATTTTAAAATATTATGACTGTATATTTCTCTTTTATGCCGCATCAGTAAGTGCCCCTATAATATTTTATGTACGCAACGCTAACGCCATATATTTTGATGGTATCGACACTATCCTGTTTGATCTGCAGGAAAGTAATAAGATGGGGCTTTAAGAAGTAATAACACTTTAGGAAAACATTTCAGGGTTCAGGTTTAGTACTTTTTATATGTCAGCTTCATGTTTAGTATAGTGTGTATTAATTAAGCCTGTCTTTACACACGTAGGTATAGAAAGAGCATTTGAAAATCTTGAAAATTATTCCAAAATTGAAATCATGTCAATGGAACAATAGAGAATTTCCGCATGGTAATGATCATGTTCCTACATCCCTACATCCCAGATACCAAATTCATCATATACGTGTATTTATTTCGGTATAAAGCTGAAATGTTTCATGTCCTAGTAACTTAACTGCGCGATGCTTGGGAAGAGTATTTTGACAAATTCGTTTCACCATCTACTCTCTTTTCTCATACAGACAACCTTTAAGGTTTTAAGGTCTTAAAGATTTTATTAAATATTGTATTGTATTTTATCAGTTAGAAACAACAAAAAACTACATTATAAATAGTGTACACAGGCATTATAAACTAAACAGATGTAACAATGCAGCCCACATCTTTATTCACAGAGCAACAAAAGTATAGAAACATGGAAAATTAATTAATTATTTATAAAAGCAATTCGTATCCAATCTTCCCATGCTCATGACTTTATGGCGTATAAAAAGCAAGTCGGACAGGTGTAATACTGCATGTATCGCCTTCATTTAGACCAGGGCACTTGACGGTTTACGGCCACTAACATTCGTATAAAGTGTGCTCGTATAACCGGACCGTTCTCGGCGAGCGCCGCATCCGGCACGGGTAAATCCAACCCCTTCACGTGGAGTTAGAGGAAACTTTTTCTGATAAAGATACAGTGAGTAATATTTTGAAAAGCGCGATAATACAACCGGGTGTGGTATCTTTGTATTTTTGTAGGTTCCTATATTTTGTGTCGAAATGTGTGACTCATTCTTGTATTTTGAGGGTGGGTTTGTGGTTTTTCCGTGTTATACTTTCTGCTTGCTGACACATTTACACTGAGTTCTAATACTTACTAGTAAATCATACTAATTAAATATTTAATAAACAATAAAATGATTACTAAAGCAATTATAGACTCTCGGGTGTCGTGCTGGGGTCAAGTATTCGCAACCGTAACTACCGTAAACGGTATGCGAAAACCATTAAGAATTTTTTACAAAGCAATGTTTTCTCAAAGCAGCCTGGAGCTTCGAAGTTGGTGATTGATGCGAGTCCTGCGCCCGATCTCTCTCGGGTCGTATCGAATTGTCATCCCATCGGGATCGGGATCGGGAGAGTAAGGGAATAGGCAGTGCACCTGTTTCTGCACAAATGCTCGTGCACTATAGTATGTCCTGTGCAGCTCGCTGTTGTCCATAAAGAGAACAGCCACCATGACCGACAATGGGTCTTGGACGTCATTATTACTATTTATAATTATTTAAATAAATCTATACCGAACCATACTAAATAAAAAAGGTAAAAAAATAAAACCAATAGCAGATGAGAAGAGGGTGTTAACGTCAAAGCCAACGTTTCTCTTTCCAATTAGCACAATTTAAACAAAAATAGCTCATGTTTTTCAGCAAGGCTTTGCCGAGCGTAACTGCCAGTAGTACTGACAGGGCTCCATTGAAGAACTATTCACATTTCATAGTGATTGACAATCGGCGAACAGCGGCCGGCCCGTACCGCTGCCCCAAAGCAAATACCAGATAAAACTGGAATGCAATCGATACAATGGGATTACAGACTTCGATGCAGTTGTTAGGCTACTATTTACTGTATCAACAACAATATTTTGTATTCAATCTCTTTTGTATCATAAATTAATTGAATAAAAAAAATCTGCTTCAGTTATAAAATTGAATCAATGTTTGATTTCATGTCCCGGGGCATTTTTTTTTATTATTTTGAGTTCTGCTTTTTAGTAATTACTCTGCTGGCAATAAAAAAACACAACACTCAAACGTTGGATGGAAATTTACCTTTATACAGATATTAATTTTAACAACGTCATCGATATATTGGAACACTTTCACTATAGCGTAATCATCTATATCGAAGCTAGATACTTACAACATAGACAGCCTATGTGGGGAAAGCAATATGTATGTATTATACATACAGATGGACATGGTAGAGAACTTTGATTCATAACATAACATGTAGTGGAGAAGACTGAATTTGCGATCTCGTATGAATTCATACAACTTCCGCCAGCGGTTTCTTCTGTGTCCCGAGGGAACTATTCAGCTTGGATGTAAAGTAGCCCTTGTCCTCTTAAATAGGCTAACTAATACTAAAACAATTTAATATCGATACAAACGAAGCAAACAAATTCTTCAGCTGTATAATATTAATATACTAGGTTTTGCCCGCTCGGCTTCGCTCCCGTTCTTCCCTACTCCACGCTACTCTACCTTTCTCACCATTTAAACCTTCCCTAGACCTCCACGAACATTTGAAGACCAAGATAAGATAAATCCGTTCAGCCGTTCTGGAGTTTTAGCGGGACTAACGAACAGCAATTCATTTTTATATATATAGATTTTTTATTTATTCCTTTATTTCATAAGAGAATAGTATAGCTTCATCTGATTGCATTGTTATGCCTAACCACGAAGGCATCAGACAAAAGAATACAGGCGCAGGTAAGTACACAAAATATATACAAAATTGAAGTCTGCCGATGTTTTGTCACGTAGATAATGCTACTATTACACCGACGCGTTATGTAAGCAAACTTTACGACAGCCTCGGGGCGAAAAATATGACGTACGACGAATAAATTACTTTTTTCTTCGCGTCGAATGTTTGTTTGAAGTTTTCGAACACTTTTTTTTTATCCTTCCCCGAATTGTTTACTTGGGTGTTGCAAGGAGTTATTGTAGTTTGATAGCTTGCCACTCTTGCGTATTGGAGTTTTTACACACGATTGATATTCAAGTTTTAGAATATTGTTGTTTCAGAATAATGTACCTATCCGATATCGTAAATAAGAGTGCTTGTATATTTTTGTGTATTAGGGTTCCGTACTTCTTAAGAAAGAAATAAGAAATTTATTTGCCAGAAACATGGTATGGTAAGATGTTACAATATTTAGAAGCGTTTCACATGTCTCGCCGTTTAACCTACATGCAAATTTTAAAGAAACATTTTATTTCGCTGAGGTAACCATTGAAATATAAAAAAAAACAACGAAAGTCTTATAAGATCACTGTTTTATCCATCTGTTTGATCCCTCTCAATTTTGGGAATGCATGGAGTCTACAGCTACGTGAAGAAGAGAAAAAAAAATTACTGTATGTGATGTGCTTAACGGAAAATATATTTTATATTGTTATTATTAAGTTGAACTATTTAATGATCCTACGTACGGTACCCTTTTTAGGCGAGTTCGACTTAAACTTGCCGGTTTTATACGTTTAAATAAAATTTTGGCTCATCAATCAACGTACATATTATGTATTCGAAAAAAAACATTAATAGAAAAAATGATTTCAATATTGCGTGTCAATACCAAAATTTAATCAATCAAACAAGTTACATTAGCCGTCAACTGTTTACATTTATATTTAAATAATATTTTTAAAAGAATTAGTTTGACATTTCAAAAATATAGAACATTTATTTTATTAAAACGTGCGAGTTGTTACTCTGTAGAACGAAAATGTTGAATAGATAACGCAAAATATTACTTTGTTCACAAATCTTGGGACAAAATCCCATCTACTTCTAATTTGAACTTTCGATCAAATTATAATATGACCTAGATATGATTGGAGTTTTATACAAAATCTATGTTAACATAAACCCACAAAGATGTAACAACAATATTATAAAAAGAATTTCTAAGAAAATCTTAGTGATAAGGGTTTGACAGTCAAATTTCTATCAGATACTAGCATGAAAAGTGCCAAGGCCAGACGTAGGAAGTAATTATAGTTTAAAGAAAATAAAGATTTCCAATTTATTGTCATCAATTTATTAATAAGAGTATTGGGAATAAAATATTTCATGCTATTACTTATTCGTCTTGTAGTCGCAAGCTTTTTTAATGTAGATATTTGTTACCTATACCGTGACTATAACGCTGAATAGTTAGTTTATTTGCTTGAATCTTCCTTAAAATCCATAATGTATAAATATTTTATTGAAAATATAGGCATGTGAGATTTTAAGCAGAATATTTTTATCAGGGCTCTATAAAAATATCTTGGTGTTAGTCCTATACCAAGTAAGCCATTTGTAAGTATTCGTTAAGATATCCTCTTTATAAATTTATTTTTATTGAATTTTCACTCAGAAAAATATACATATATGTATATTAGACTATTTTAATCTTCTCTTGCGTCATATTTATGAGTATTTTAGACACACTTAAATAACTAATATACACACGAATGTTATTACCTATAGATAACCAATACGAATACCTACATATTCATATTCAAGTTATCCTGACTAACTCAACCTTTGCATGGAATGCACCATATCCGATGTGACGTGGTTTTGACGACAAAGAGACAGACGGCCTGCTATTGGATATTGCCAGCCAATCGGGTAACAACTGAAAAGGATTTCCATCAGCCTAATTGACTATGTATGCAGCACAAAAATTGGTCTGTGTTGCCGAAAATAAAGTTTGTTCTTATAATACGGAAAAAAAAATATTTTTCATTCTTCGGTAATACAATAAATTCCAAATTTTAGTGAACATGATATCTTCGACTTTGGACGCTTTCGTTTTGATACGCTATCATTATTACTGACAATCTGCAACTCGCACACTGTTGAAATTTCACCTCATGAACCAACAATGAACGCCCCCAAGGGTATATTATACGATCAGTGGGAAATAGAACGATGAACCTCGTATTTAGAGAAAGAGCAAAAATAAACAAAAGTTGATCCAAAAAACAGCTATTTGTGATATTGAAAGACTGTATGAAGATAAGAATAATAAATTATCATAAATTTTAAAAATTAGAATGCTTTTATCTACGAATAAAAATAATTACCTTCCAAATATTTGATTACCTTTGTAAAGTTTACGGTGAAGAGGAATTCTGAAACAAGGAGTTAACGGCGTTGTAAAATATTCCAGGCACACGGACTTAACAATCTTCCTGAATGCATTAATTTATCAAATAAAGATCTGGCATTACAACTTTTCACTTAACGATTTCATCAAAACAAACTGGATCTCATTTTATCAATTGTCAAAGTTTTAAAACTTAATCCACTTAAGGGCCCTTAAAGGGGAGTGCACAGTGCGCATGACGCTGCCCTAGCGGGAAACACCAAGGACATTAGGCGGACAGCCTTCGGACTGGGAGCACGGCTCAGTTGCCCGCGCCACTCAAATATGGAATACGCGCGCGAACGGTGGTGCAAGCCAAGTGTAAACTTACAAAACTAACTCGAAAATTTCCAACATCAACAATTGTGTTTCAAAATTTTGTCCAGGATAAAATGGAAAAAGTGCCACTGTGTGATTATTGTTTTTAAAGATACGATTAACAGTGTAATTGTATAATATGATATAATGTGACTGAGTTTTATTTAATTTTATTGTGAATTAGACTATACAAATTATGTAATTATGAGATTTTCTGATTACGTAAAAATGAAGTTTTTGGCGTTTATTGCGTTGTGTGGTGAGTAGAAAAGTGCACATTACTTTAAACTAAGTTACATGATATTAAAATGTGTTATAAAGCAACAAACGGTGCAAATAGTAATTTTTGTCACATAATTATAATAATGAAACAAAGAATAATCGAAAAAGTTACTCAGTCGAAGCAGTTTTTATAACAAATGGTAAAAGAAGAGATATGACACATAAACTAAACATTACCCAAGATAATGTTGGGTACACACTTTTTCGGGTCCCTAATATAAACTACCCCTAAGTTATCATAATTATCCACCCACGTAACCCCTAGTCCGTTGCCAATAACGTGGCGTAAGATTTATGATTATACCCACAATAAACGAGCCCAAGTTTTAGTAGGGGTCCCGATAGCCGGCTGCGAACCCGCCTTCAATACTACACATATTTACTATTATAAAATATTTCTAAAATACACCCCTTTTGTGGACGTAAATCAACCAGCGGAATAGTCCGACTAAGGGAACATGAAAGGTTAAAGGTTGGTCTCGTTAGAGTGTGTGTCGTAAAAGGGTACTGTACAGATTTGGGCTTCGCATTCCTCGTTTTCGGACGGAGTTTCGAATCAGTGGTCGTAGTCAAAAGGAGGCAACGAAATTACAGTACCGTTAAAGTGGTGAACGTTCTGATTTCGTTACGTGTGTACGTAGTGTTAATTTATGTTGAGTGTTGACTTTTCTATGCGTTTATTTTTAAATAGTTAGTGAAGCCATACATTTTTGTTATACTTTTACGTTACGTTAACAAAAATGAAAACATTTCTTTTGTGTCGTAAGGCTCTTCTTGTTAGGCGTTCTTAAACAATAAAGAGTAGATAAATGTGTAGGTATTTTGTTATCTCTTTACTTAATACTTAGCCATGCTTTGTAGTAACTTATTCTTTAAAATAAAGGATATACAAAATTACGACGAGAAGCCAAACTATCTGAAACATTTGTAACATTCAGTAATGTCAACGAATGTTCATAGGGATAATTTTTAGGGGCTATAATCAATAAAGTTAAGAATCAGCTAACTCATCAAATCAATTAGGACTGACTCTTTGAATAAGGGTACAGAAATTTCTTTTATTACGAATAGATTCCGCATAAAGAAGAATTTAGAAATCGCCTAGTCGCTACTCAAATGAAGAGCTCTTGTGTAATTCGCAAAGTTCTTTTGACCAGCTGGGCCATTTATTTATATATAATCGTTATACGAAATGATACCAATTATTAGATTAAAAAATCTATAAACAATAAAATTCATCATTCATCATCAGTAAACCTAGCAGCTCTCGCGAAGTAAAGCGTAAGAATTTGCGAATTTATTCACATTGAGCTTCTACGGCATAAGGTCATAATAGTCGAAAAATTTCTTTATTTAGCTTCATATCAATTATAGTGCTAAAAAATTGGATTATTGATGGTCGTGGAAGGAATGAGCCGAATTAAGGAAGGCTGACGCTCAAAATCGCATCACAATAATATGCAACGCAATTTGCTTCATAGTGTAGATATAATTACATTGTTGGTATTTAATATACGGATATAAGACATAAAAAAAACAAATTATTGTATCGAACATAGTCTTAATAAAAATTCCTTGCATAAATGGAGTCATTATTCAATATTTATCAAAGTCAAAAAGTACGAGGCGCAAGTCAGTAGATAATTAAGTACGGAATGATGAGAATTCACTTTGTCATCGTCCAAGGGGACACTGTTATGAGATTAAACCATCAAAGTTATACATAATATTATGATCCCTAGAGACGATTCTATGGAGCGCCCCTAGGGGAAATCCGTAAATAGATAGTCCAACTTAATAATGTTCAGAAAGAACGTACACGTGTATTTTGTCCCTTTAGATTTAGGAAAACTAGTTAGGTAGTTTTATCCTTTCCGTTTTTCTACTCCGTCTTTATCTTCACATATTGATGTATTGTCAATCGTCTTAGATACTATCTATTTGTGTCCAGGCTAACTAAAATAAAACTGTATACAGATAATATTATCAGGCAATGCTCAAATATTTCTTAAGAAATCACTACATACCTACGATTTTTTTAAAAGTGTTGTTAATTAAAAACGATGCTATCTTTTTTCGATTTTGTACCTTAATGCAATGCTTGAAGATCCATTTTTGTTCAAGTTTTGGTAAAGTAAAGATAGTGTTTTGTTTCATTCTGAAACTTTACAGAAGTTGGTACGGGATAAGTTGGAATTCAAAACTGATGAAAGTCGATACGAAACTTATACCCAGATTAATGACTATGTATGTTTGATACGTGTGTACATATTGGATAGAAGTTTTGACACCTAGAAAAAACATAACACCATAGAAAAGACGTTTGAATTAATTAAAAACGATTACTGAGAAATGTTTTGATAAAGTCAAAAGTTTGGGGAATGTATATTTTGGAATGTTATGACATTCATCGGTAATAAGGGTCCAACCATCGTCGTGTAAATCTCGTTACATAGCTCGCTAATTTGTCAGTCTATCATAACAGTCTCGATGACATTTACGGATCACGTTACTACGAGTATGTTGTAGCAGCTATCAATAGTGTATTTGTACAGTGAGTTACTAAATTGTATTATTGAAATTGTTTTTTTTTTGTATATTGTTTGTGCTGTAGTATATGACTGTTTTGGGAACATGATTGCGTAAAAGTCTTATGGCCTGAACTTTATTTAGCGTTGATATTTAGAAGCTGCGTCTGTTGTCACCAGTTCTCTTTTAACTCTTTATTTGAACGTGTTAGCCATATTATAATCACAAAAAAAAATACTGTTCTGAAATAATAGAAAGTAGATAATAACGAAATTCGTCACTACATTTTAAGATATTACACTTATCAAATCCTGTGATGATTTTCTTTTAAATAACAGGCTATTATACAATAGTCACTTTTACTATAAAAACTTGTATAGAATTCATTATTTTCTGTAAAAAATAAATCTTTTGTAAGGAACTAACTTCATAGTACAAAAATACTTTCAGTATTAATATTCTTTAGCATTATTGCGTAAGTCTTTAGACTCGTAGACTGTTTTTATCCCGACATTTTCTAGTTCAGCATGAAAATATGCAATGAAGAATGTTACAGAGCGTGTAATAAGGGAAGCTGTATTTTTATGAAGACCCTCCCTGACCTCTGCTTTTAGAATGAAGCCTCATTTTTTTCGGTAAATTTATAAAGCTCTCTTTTTAAACTCACTTTTGTGAACGATGGTTTTAGTACGGACGCTTTTAAGGTTTCTTTATGTAATCAGCGTTGAGTTATCTATCTAATATCTACGATCAGAAGCAATGGGTTATGTAAGGTTATTTACTTAGACATTTGTTTTTTTTTGTTTTTAATATAGTATTTTAGACATATTTTTATTATATTTTGCTTTTTGTGCGTAATTGGCTGAGATGAAATGTAGCAAATTAAAATGTCATAGCTGAGTTCATCAGCTCAACAGCCTACATACTGGACCACTGCAGGGCGCATACCGTTCTTATACAACTGCTAAATCATTTTTAAGTTGCCTGGAGGGGAGTAAAAGGATTTTTATTTTTATAAGGTAGATTTTTAAGTAAGCCTCTATCAATAACGTCTTGATAGTAAAAAAAAACACACACACAGCGCTTTAGTTTAATTACACTATTCACCTTTGTACCGGCAACCCTAAAGGTAACCTTGATTAATTTGACGGGACGGGAACGCTGTGACGTCATTAAACATATGTTTCTGTGTCTGCCCTAATGCAACTGACCCCTATGTTGTAGTATCGGATGTAGCTACCTAATTATAATATGTCTGTGTCATCGTTTTTTTTTTTTTTTGTAACGGTAACTTTAAACAAGCGATTCAAATTGTTCCCTTTTTTAGAATAATTATATTATCAAGAAAATTATTGATGAACTAGATTTTTTATTTCCTAAGCATGCTTTCTATTGTTAATCTTCTAGAGGAGGTTAGATAGGCAGTCGCTCCTTGTAAAACACTGATACTCAGCTGAATCTGGTTAGACTGGAAGCCGACCCCAACATAGTTGGGAAAAGGCTCGGGAGATGATGATGCTTTCTATTAGTTGAGTCAGTTAAATTATGCTTTCCAGTCAAAGTATGGAGGAATGATGATCATGTTGTGAGGATGGTTCTAAGCACGAGCGTGGATGGATATAAGGGAGGAAGACGACCGAAGAAACGATGGATGGATTATGAGAATCGATATTGCAAGGAAAGAACTTACTTGTGAGGAGACAGTAGAAGGATGATGATGATGATGAGATAAAATGTCACAGACCAGAGTTTACAATTTATATTCCTTTAAAAAATATATGATTGGATTATGTCATTAAATGCCAAAAAGACAAATATATCCATAACCGGCCAGTTGATTGATACGAAACGATTCAATCAGGGGCGATTACAGCAGCATAACTTGGTAGCTAGCCAGCGCGTTAGCTCAGGATTTGAGTTATCAGTTTGATTGCCTGAATCTACTGGACAATGGACAAAAACAGTTTAAAATGTATTCTGTTCTTTAAGAAAGCATCATCATCATCATCATCATAGCCTTTTTATCGTTCCACTGCTGGACACTGGCCTACTCTCCCACGGAGAGGGATTGAGTGTTAATCACCACGCTTGCTCAATGCGGGTTGGTAATTTCAGACTTTATACCTTTTAGACCTTTAATCAGTTGTCGGTGTCCAAGATAAACTTAGAAAGTACGTATAACTTAGAAAAGTTACATTGGTATTTGCCTGACCTGGAATCGAACCCGCACCCTCTTACTCGAGAGACTGGTGCTTTAACCACTAGGCCACCACGACTTTTAAGAAGGCATACCAAAAATATTTGTTTTCAATCAAAACTGTAATGTAGAAGCTAATAGCTATAACATAAAACCTATATTTCATAAGTATCATATAACTTTCGTTATAATTCTAATATCGTTACTTTTTTGATTATCGTAAGACCTTCAATGTCTTTCAAACTGTTTTTGATATATTATTTTTCTCACGCAAAAATGTCGATCTATGGATATTACTAGAAGACAAATCGAGTAATTCTACGTACATACATAATTTCAAGTAATATTGATATTTTATCATATTTATTTAAAAAGAAGATATATTATGTAATGGTAAATAAGTTAGAGCTTTAGAGTTTTTTTAATTGAATTTATAATCAATAACAGTTAAGAATAGAATCTACTGCGGGTTAAATCATATGTTATAAGTAGAGATCGGATATTCGGATGGATTTACCTAAAGTTTGGGCTGTAATGGACATTTTTGTATCGAAAAAAAAACCTGGTATATCGGAATGGACTAATTTACTGTTTACACTCAACATACTCATAAATTAATGGAGAGCTTAAAATAACTTCAAGTAAATAGAGATAGATTAATAAATAAGCTAATCATCAGTATTTTTTTTCCAAAAAATGTGTACCACTTGCAAAAAGCGATTTTTTCTCACCATGTTACAGACTAATCTCACTTTGGCGAATTATCTGAACTCCCGGGATTTATATTGAAAAAAAAAAAAACATTTTTAAATAAATCGCTTTGATATTTTTTAGCCAAAATTTAACCTAGCATAATATATGCATCCGTGGGTGTAAATCCTCAACGAACTCACTCTATTAATGCCTTACAAGCGGATTGAAAAGAGAGAAAAGCAAAACTTCTCCCAAACGAAACAGAACACGACATGTAAACTCTTGTTTATTTCAACACTACACGAGTCAAACTTAGGAGTAATAATAAGTTACAACTAAGTTAATTATTAAAGGACATCACATGAACTTTCGTATGTTTGTATCTAGCACATATATGTATGTAGGTATGTATGTTTGCTGTACGTTTGTAACTATAGTGGAAGCCGACGTCTGTTTTGATGTTTATTGAATTATGTGTGCCTCTCTTTTTCCTTATGCGACGTGACTTAAAGGTACCGTTATATTATGAGGAAAGGATATAAAATACAGGACTGTGGTTGCTTTGCAATTTTCGGATGGTTGGTCTGATAAGGGTTTCAAGAATTCACAATCTAAAATGTTGAAGATTTTTAAGTCAGTGTTCGGTTTTTAAATCGTTCTTATTAATTTTATGGGTAAGTACATGTTGAGAATTCATTGGCCATCTTAAAAAAAATGGTACATTAACGGAGGATTTACTAGAAAATATTAGAATTTTGTCATATGGACCTTAATATGATTGCAAATTACGAATTTCCAATGCTTGGTTATTGATTGTTTATGTAACTAATATTTAGTCTGATAGCAGGACCGACTGACAGAATACACCGGATGAACAGTTTTAGGAAAGTAATTATTGTAATATTTTATTCAGCATCCACATTTAACGATGAAAATTATGTTTATTTAAGTCTCAAAGAACACTCTTGTATTTATTTTTAATGAGGGAATTTTAACCTCTTGGTAAATATAAGCTTAGAAGCACTCATATTTATGAATTTACCGATTCTCTGTTCAGTTATAAAGTAATTTTCATTCTAATTATTTTTTTACCTTTTACGGAATTCAAAGAAAATTGCGCCAGTACAACAGAGGCCCAGAAACAAAATTACAAAACCTTTTTAGAAATAAAATGGGCAAAGAGCAAATGTTGCTTCGTACCTCGAGAAGCATAAAAAGGTTTTGCCTTAAAACGAGGCAGCTCTCCGTCCGATATTTGGAGCAGCGTTCAGCTATCGGAAAACTACCGCGGCAGACATACAATATGTGTATAGATGTCTTGTGTGTACTCGGACATAATTGTGCAGAAATAACATATCAAGTCAAGTGTGAAACGACACAAAGATTGCAAAAAAAGGAAAGAGGCGGTATCATTAAAATTAGGCATAATTCATCACGGCTCTGGCGTCTTTTGGGTTTCCAGAGGGATTAAATGTAAGAGGGTTATTGTGGACGTAATTACAAAGGCGTGGTATTTTAATCCCGTCAAAGCTTGGAACTTGAAACAACATCCGCTGACAAGTTCGTTAACGTCTTAAATTAATTTTCATTTAAAATTTGTCAATTGACGACGAAATTAAACGAAGTTTGTCGTTTCTTGACAACGCGGGATGTCTGGCTCGCGGCCAGCCTCTATTTTATACAACTTTATTCTTTGTCTATGTGGACGCAGCAACATGCTTGTGAATGCGAATACAAAGAAAATATAATAAATTTTAAGTTACTGACGTACGACCGAAGCATCAAATTCGGGAAAATCCAATTAAAATTCAGACAGAACCCTTATCTTTCAGCTAGAATTAATTAAGAGCTACGATTTATTGCCTGGTCATTGAAATTACGTAAAACATCATCGTATTAAAAAGTAGATATTTTCAGATATTATTTAAAAATAATAGATCATATTTTGAAGTATAATTTATTAAAATTTGCAATCCTGCAGGTATTTGATTACGGCTTTCGCGAGCACGTAGGCATATTTCGTAAATAAAACATGGTATCTTTTTATAAATAACCGGATACTCATTGACAGCGGGCGGCCGCTACCCGCCGGCGATTGCATGGGAAATTGTTAATTCTATTGGAGCGAAACACATAGGAACCGCGCACGCTGCGACTTGGCACCCTTCCAGTCAACGATTGTGCTTTACTATGGCGATTATTTTCACTGGTGCACTATTCAAACTGCTTCGAAATACGACTGAATAGACACGAAAGAATTTTTGTGTGCAACGACCGACTGTAATGACCGTTTATTCTTTGAAATACGCTCGGTGGAAATCCGTAAATAGGTATGAAGTACCGGTGCGACATTCAAGCCCCTTTTCAAATGTTTACAATTGTTATTTTACGAGCGGCCGGTTGAACAAAAAAAAAAAAAAATCGAAAGTCGACGTCTTCTAAGATTTATTTACGAAAAAAAATATTGTTCTTCCTAAAAATAGCTTATACTAAAAATAGAACCTGATTCTATCATATTACTTCCTTGTTAAATGGAATTTGAATTTGGAAACTCAAGTCTAATTCAGTACAAGTTCAGACAAAAGAGTGTGGTTTATTCTAAAATTAAATAAAGTAAGTAATAACCCATTCGTGTAAGCTATAATAGAGAGAACTGGTGGAACGGTCCAGCCAAATAACAGCTTGATGCATGAGACTGGGCGGAGCATCGTGCCAAGCGGCTCATTGATGATAAATCCTTGCTAGAAGCCAAATTAGATAGCTTCAAACGTGAACGTAAAGTTGGTCGGCGGTATTTTGTGGAGAAATTACGGTGAGCACGTGACATACCCATTATCCCTTTTTCATTATCGGCCGTCCATTGTAAGGGGACTCTGCTTTCACTGTACATTTTTTCTTATAAGATTTATACAGTTGGATTCTTTTATTCCTTTTTATATAATTTTTCGTACACTGGGAATGTTGCTAGATTTTTTATTTATATACATATTTAGTACATTTTTCAATAAGCAATAATTAAATATAAAATACATTTAATTTTATCAAAAATAGGTGACTACCGATATCGGGAACAGGAACCAAGATACCGGTTGTTAAGGTTCCAGAGAAATAAACCTCATTTCCTATCCTCTGTATTGCAGGCTTATTAGCTACAAACGTCCTGACAGTGATGATATTAATAATTAAACATTATACAGACTTATATGCTGTCGCCCGCGGCTCCGCCCGCGTGGATGTCGGTTTTCGCGACAAAAAGTAGTCTATGTTTATTCTGATGTATAAGCTATATTGTGGTAAAGTTTCATTCAAATCCATTCAGTAGTTTTTACGTGAAAGAGTAAACATCCATACATCCATACTTACAAACTTTCGCCTTTATAATAGTAGTAGGATATGTCCTGTATTTAATTTCGATTAATAAAAAGAAATAATATTACAAACAACCCGTTAAAGCCTGATATCACGTGCGCCTTTCGAATATTATTTTTCCTGTATCACGTGCATGCCTGTTCGTATTCATGCCTAAACCAGCTGTGGTAATTTGTAGTGCTTCCTCGCCTATGTTTCTGACAAAAAGAGGCACTGCAATGCATTGCATGTCAAGCGCAGTTTGTATTAAGTGAAAATATTCTGTTTACAAATCTTTTAACTTCGTGATAAAGTAGTTCTTGTAGGTGCGCTTGCTATAAATAAATTACTTTTTATTCAGAAAGGAACTCAATAATGTATATTTTTTTGTTAAATTCGTCCAAAAGTGGGGTGTGTACTGCATGAATTTGCTTCAATTTTGGCATGAATATAACTAAGAAGTCGGGTCAACATATAGGCTAGGGGGGGGGGGGGGCTGAATGTTTAATCACCTAATGCCCACGCGGACGACGTCACGGGCAACAGCTAGTATTAATATAATATTGAAAGTTAATTGAAGTTGTATAGGTTCTATGTAAAAGCAGAATTTTTTGCCTTTGAGCACATTTTTATTTTTACGGAATACGTTGAAGACAATTGAAAACCCTTGCCCTGATTCTTTTGTTTTGTCCCATATACGAATGTAATAGCCCTGTATCGTGACGTCATCACAACAAAGACTCGGATGGCAACTGTGTACAGCTTTGTGGACAAAAACCAACAATGATGGATCGTGTGTGCGACACAATAATCTTATGTATACATACTTTCGTTGGGCAGAAGTGACATTATTGTATGGTATATGTGAGACGTCGTGCAACGTTCAAGAGACAGGATAAGCGGGGCTTGGAAAAGAAACAATTTGTTTCTTTCAGTTAGCTATAAGGCGGATCATAAGATAGCTCGCGTTTTGCTTGCGATATAGAATTGTTACCATGCGATATCAGTGTATAATATAAAATACCTTTCTTCTTAAAACACTACTCCACAAACTAGATCCTCATGAAGCCACTACTAAAACTAAATCAATGGTCGGCATATGTTGCCTATTATTTAAGGTACTGTATTATATTATTTATACTATAAAGTACAGTTCAAGTATGTATATTTCTTTTTAAAGCCTTTTTTCATACATACTTCTAAATTTAAACAACATTTCGGTCGGTCCTCTACAAAAATCAAAACTTACATTTATAAAAGCGAAATTAACTCTGTCTGTCTGTCTCGTTTACACCCCAAAACTAACGAACTGATTTCAATAAAATTTGGTAGACATGGTCTAGAGTCTAAGAAAGGACATACTTTGTAGGTGTTTAGGTGAATTAAATGATATAGATGCAGATTTCCAGAATAGTTTATAGTTTTATATTATAATTATTACATTTCAAAAACAGCAAAGAAAAAATCATGAAGAAAAAACAAACGAGAAACGAAATTGTCAACAAAGCTGTCAGTCGCGCTCCAGCTCCGCCTGGGCGCGTTCTAAGTACAAATTTTACGAAGTTAAACATCCTCCCCCCCCTTGGAGACATGTTCTCCAAGGAGCTCATGGGAATTTAGTAGGGCTAGTCTAGAGACGGGTCTATGAATGACGCCGTTCTCTGTCTTCACGTCGACTACCCTGCAAACACCGTCAGTTCCTGGGTATAGCTTCTGAATGCGGCCCATGAGCCATTTCATAGGTGGTAGCTGCTCGTCCAAAATGAAGACCAGGTCGCCGACACGAACTGGATGCTGCTTTTGCCGCCATTTCACGCGCTGCTGTAGAGTGGCTAGATAGTCCTTTGTCCATCGAGACCAGAAGTGTTGTCTTAAGCGCTCAATGAGTTGGTATCGGTTAATACCGATTCGCTCAGTCACGGGTGATGGCAGCGAGGTCAATGGCCTTCCCACAAGAAAGTGCCCTGGTGTAAGTGCAGACAAATCGGATGGATCAGCCGACATTGCAGTAATGGGACGCGAATTCATGATAGCTTCAATTTGTGCAAAGAGTGTAGATAATTCTTCGAAAGTTAAACTTGAGTTGCCCACTATTCGTTTTAAGTGGAATTTGGCCGTTTTGACGCCGGCCTCCCAGATTCCACCGAAATGCGGTGCATACGCAGGAGAGAATTTAAACTGAATGCCTTGCCCGCTCGCATAGTCGCTAACTAAACGCTCACTTTCTTTGAGCAGCCTGTTCAGCTCGTTATTAGCACCTACAAAATTTTTACCATTATCGCAGTATATGGTGTGAGGTTTACCGCGTCGCGAAATAAATCTACGCAAGCATAAAATAAAGGCATCACTAGTTAAGTCGCTTACGAGTTCTAAGTGTACAGCTTTGGTACTGAAACAAACAAATATGCATAAATAGCACTTAGAAGTTTTGGCACCGCGACCCTTTCTATTTAGAATCAAAAAAGGTCCTGCAAAGTCAGTGCCACAAGTCGCGAATGGTGGTGCAGGAGTTACACGAGGTTGCGGTAAATTACCCATTATGGGGCTCAAAGGCTTAGCTCTGAATCGTTGACAACGAACACACTTTCTAACAGTAGTCACAGCTAATCTTTTTCCATCTGTGGGCCAGAATTGCTCTCGGATAGTATTTAGAAGTTGCTGAGGGCCACAGTGTAGAAGACGAAGATGTTCTTGTTCAAATAGAAGTTTGGAGAAAGTGTGTTTGGAGTCCAGCAGTATGGGGTGTCTTTTCCCATAAGGACAGTAAGATGCGTTATCGATTCGTCCACCGACGCGCAAAACACCGTGTTCATCTAAGAATGGATTCAAAGAGAGAACTCTTGATTTAGAGTTTAACTTAAGTGAAGTTTCAAGTGAGTGAATTTCTTTTGAAAAGCATTCTCTCTGTGACGCCTTAGCTAATAGCACCAGTGAGTTGTTCAACTCGGAGCAGGTAAGTCCACCATTCAATTTATTATGCAAAGTTTTAATGTTATTTATAAATCTTAGTACATAAGCAAATATCCTTTGTAGTTTATATAGTTTAGAGTATTTTAGAAATGGTACAACATCAGTAGAATTAGTTTGAATATTTAAACTTATTTTTGTTTCAGGTAAAGCAGAAGAAGTAGATTTAGATTGGGGCCATTCATTTTCAGGTTTGGTCAGAAATGAAGGACCATGCCACCAAAGAGAATTATTATGGAGAAGTCGTGGTTGAATGCCCCTGGAAGCCATATCAGCAGGATTTAGCTCAGAAGGTACATGACGCCAAGTAGTTACATCAGATAACTCTCGAATTTGTTCAATACGGTTACTAACATAAGTTTTAAGAGTTTTAGGTGGGGTATTTAACCATCCTAGAACTATAGTCGAATCTGTCCAAAATACTGAACGTGAAATCTTAATTCTTAGAGAATGAAGAACTTTAGAATATAGTTTTGCACTAAGCAAAGCACCTAACAATTCCAGACGGGGAATCGTTTCAGCTTTTAAAGGAGAAACTCTAGTTTTAGCACATAACAAGTTACATTTAATCTCACCTAAACTGTTACTAGATTTAAGATAAATGCATGCACCATATGCTTCCTGTGAGGCATCAGAAAAGCAATGTGCCTCAATGTAAATAGGAGAACTACAGAAAATATATCTAGGTATTTGAATCTTAGTGAAGTATTCAGTTTCTTTATAGAATCCTATCCATGAGTTTTCAATATCTTTTGGGATTTCATCATCCCAGCCAATTTTAAGTAACCATAGTTTCTGGAGTAAGATTTTATGAAAAATAGTGCAAGCAGATAAGAGACCTAAGGGATCAAATATTCGACATGAGTTTGATAATATAGAGCGTTTAGTTATTTTAGGGATAGATTTAGTTTCGACTGAATAGTGCAAAATGTCAGGGTTAGGTAGCCATTGAAGTCCTAACACTGATGATTGTTTGCTGAAGTCCTGAGACAGGTCAGTAGTAAGCACATCATCAAATATATCAGGTGAGTTTGACCTAAACTTGCGTAAAGGGAAACGGGCTTCAGCAAGTTTATCAATGACTCCTGCAATATTTGCCTTCAATTGCGATTTTGAGTCGGATCCAGTACAGAGATCGTCTACGTAAAAGTCATGTCTAATAATATTGGCAACAGCTTCATTAGTACACTCTGCTGCGAGTTGCACAAGACACCTAGTGCTCAGATAAGGAGCTGAAGCTGTTCCATAAGTGACAGTATTCAACTGTAAGATTTTAAGTGGTTTGGTTTCGTCGTCTCTCCAGAGTATCAGCTGCAAATGACGCTGTGATTCATTTACCATAATCTGCCTATACATTTTTTCAATATCACCTGTCACTACATAGGCGTATTGACGAAACCTGAGTAAAATTGACATTAAATCGTCCTGAACTACTGGTCCGACATACTGGATATCATTAAACGATTTATTTGAGGAAGTTTTACAAGACGCATCGAATACTACTCTTAAGCGAGTGGTTTCACTACTCTCGCGAATAACTGCGTGATGAGGAATATAGTATCCGAAGCTCGGACGGGCTACTTCAGTTAAGTGTCCTAATCGTTGGTACTCATTTATAAATTCAGCATAGTCATTTTTCATTTTAGATTTGTTTAGCTTCCTTTCTAAATTTAAGAATCGTCTCTTAGCAGTCAAATAAGAGTCTCCTAAAGCCTCACTACCTTCACGCAGAGGAATTGTAACACAAAACCTTCCGTCGCTCAACCGGACAGTGGTCTCAGCAAAATGTTTTTCACAATACTGTTCGTCATTGGAAAACTTAACATTTTTATTTGGCAAAGTAGGAATATTTTCAACCTCCCAAAATTTAGCCAGAGTGTCCCTTATCTCTTGGGAAAAGTGAGAATGAGTAGTATTAATAATAGGTCTCACACCGGTTGGGCCCGACACGAGCCAACCCAGCTTAGATTTCTGTAATACAGGCTTATTTTTTCCTAATTTAATTATTTTAGAATCTACAATTTCCCAGTAAACATCAGCACCTAGCAGTAAGTCTATTTCAGAGGGCATATAGTAGGTAGGATCTGCTAGGTCTACAGATTTAGGAAAGATTAAATCAGAAGAGTTAATAATTGAGCTAGGCAACATGCCAGTAATCTCAGGCACTACAAGACATGTTACATTTGTCTGGAATAAGTTAATCCGTGATTTAAGTTTTATGCAACACATTTTATTAGTATTAGTTAATTTATTATTTATACCAGCAATAGATATGTTAGTATTAGAACAAGACAAATTCATTTTTCTCTGCAATCTTTCAGTAATAAATGAGGACTGACTTCCATTGTCTAAGAGTGCTTTAACAGTTAGTATCTCAGAAGACTGACTATCAATTATTTCAACTTGAGCAGTGCATAGCAAGATCTGCCCAGGCGTTGCCACAGAGTGTGACACAGGATTAAACATAGCAATAGTAGAAGTTGCCTGGGTAGAACCTACTTCTTGAGGAGGAGATACGACAGTCTTATCAGTAGGCGAGTTTGTCTTGTCAATATTAGGCTGTGATCTATGTAGTAATAAGTTATGCCTTTTGTTGCAGAATTTGCAAGAGTTATGTTTGCAGTGAGCAGAGAAATGACCAGGACGAAGACAGTTATGGCAGAGTTTATGCTTGGCAACTTCATCATACCTGGCATCTACAGACATATTCTTAAATTTGTCACATTTATATAATAAATGATCTTGTGAACATATAACACAGTTTTTATTATCATTTATGTTAGAAGAAACAAGCGACTTTGTTTGTTTAATATCTTTAGAGTAGGAACGCTTTTCAAACTTATTAGTATTAGAACCATACTGCACGGTCTCTAACACGTCAGCACGATTTCTTAAAAAGGTGTAGAATTCATCAATCGTTGGAGCAGAGCTAATAGTATTCCTGTGTTCCTCCCATTTGCGACTTGTGGCGCCATCTAGTTTAGATGCCATGATGTAAACAATTATAATATCCCAGCGGGATTCAGGATTATTTAAAGAAGACAGGGCTCTAATATTTTTAGAATAATAATCTATCATGGAACGCAGAGATTTATAATTTTCTTTAGTTATAGTATCAAAATTTAAAATAGCTTTTAAATGATTATTAGTAAGTATTCTCTTATTATCAAAGCGTTCAGTAAGGATATTCCAAGCTAATTTATAATTTGAGGCAGTGAAGTCTATCGACTTGATTACATCGGACGCTCCTGACACTAATGAAGAACGAAGGTAATGGAACTTATTTATTTCAGGAATACTATCATTGTTATTAATTAAAGAATCAAAAGTGTCACGAAATTCCATCCACTTCAAATAGTCTCCATCAAAGCTAGGCAGTTGAATGGTAGGCAATTTAATATTATGACTACAGTTATCCGGTTTATTATTCAGAGAGCTTGATAGAGAATGAAAGTTTGTATTACCAGTAGGACTAAGATTTTCTATCAACAGTTGAGCTTTGGCAATATTAGAACAAAAATCACTCTCTATCAAGTCATGTTCTTCCAACAGATCAGGATTTATGCTTTCAATTTTAGTTTTCAATTCATCAAAATGTGAGAATAATTCTTTAAATCTATTTAACTTAATCTCAATTTCAGATACTGTTTGCTTAGTAATATTCTCAGTTTCTAGAAGTTTAATAGAATTTAAGTATTTCGCAAATAGAGTTATTCTAGTCTTTATCGTACCACGCTGCTGAATAAGAGCTTTCAGTTCCGCAGACATGGTGATAGCTTATAAGAGCTGAACAGGCCGTCCAGAAATAAGTAATAAAATACCGCGTGAATAAGTAAAGAAAAACAAAGCCAAACCGTGCTAGTCGCGCATCGGCAACGACTACAATTCTTCAGTCAGCAACTCACACGAGCAAAGCAAGTTTCACAACACAAGATACAGCAAACATTTGTAGTTATAGCAGCGCATTCCAGCAGGACCCAAGAAGCAAGAGCACACAGAACATGGCCATCATCATTGATCGTCGTCGATCATCTTGAGTCTTGATTTCAGTAGTAAAATCTTCATCGACTTCAAAGTTTCAGCATTTATCACGTCGGGGTCACCAAGTGTTTAGGTGAATTAAATGATATAGATGCAGATTTCCAGAATAGTTTATAGTTTTATATTATAATTATTACATTTCAAAAACAGCAAAGAAAAAATCATGAAGAAAAAACAAACGAGAAACGAAATTGTCAACAAAGCTGTCAGTCGCGCTCCAGCTCCGCCTGGGCGCGTTCTAAGTACAAATTTTACGAAGTTAAACAGTAGGTACTACTTTTTACCGGGTTGCGGGAAGCTAGTAATCACATAATTTATTACCGACGTAGCAGAAACCCAGTTATCTTCTAATCGAAGAGCTATTCTTCCAACTTTTACTCACCACACCCACACTTATCGACGCGGAATCGGCTTAAATCGGTCGGAAAAAGGTTTAAGTCTTTGGCATAATAAACGACGTCGCATCGCATCTTCCGAGGCGAGTCTGATCCTATCCGTTCAACGAAGCCAAACCTCGGGGTAATAATAATAAAGCATGAGAACTGAGCAGTGATGAGGGAAGGTGCATTAAAGTCACCAATTTACCGCTTGACAAATTAACGTTGGCTTTTGTAAGTAAAAGGTTTATTCATGGTTTTGTTTCTGTATTAGGTACTCGTACATGATGTATGCGTGATGTGACTGCCTGCCTCGTTGGTCGAGTGTCGCAAGGCGCGACTGCTGTGCACGGTGTCTCGGGTTCGATTACCGGGTCGGGCTGAAATGGCTTTGTGGGTTTTGAGAAACTTTCATAAACCAAAATTAACCAGACACAGTTGAGTATCTGACCTCCTCAACCCAGTTACCCGGGCAACCTGATACCCCTTAGTATTGCTACTTGTCAGATTTTCTGGCTTATGACTACCGAGACACCAGTAAGACATCCGAAATGTACAAATGGCTACTAGGGCCATGTTAGGTTACAAAAAGTAAGGTAAATTAATAAGCCAGTTTGTAAGTACTACTTAGTAGTCATTCAAAAGGAAATTTACGACTCGACGATTCCCGACCACGGTTTGTTCCGAGAAAAGTAACATTTCAGCAGTTTCCAAATTAAACACTGTTTCAAGATAAAATATATAAATACTAAAGTTCCGAATTGTTCACTACACAATTCAGAAGACAGATGTTTCTGCGAAATAATCCTTAAACTATGTTTTGTAGAACAAGAAATGAAATTTGAGTTTTTAGGCTAACATTGATTTTTTTTATTGAAACATTTTTTTATTTGACTAAATGAAAATTTCATAATCTGATGTAGCAATTTCACAAGTTTTGATGAACTATTACTGCTATCAAAATTGTTTGTGTTAAAACACGACTATGTAAAATATCTTTAGAATTGTCACGCTGACATTAAAATTAAGGTTGCAAGCGCAGCTTATTGGCTGTACCCCAAGACCATTTTTTATGTTGACTATTTGGCAGCCCGACGGCTTTTAATGACCAGTTGATGTTTCACTGGCATGCAAGATTGGCCAGTGCCACCGATATGCATTTTTGAAATACAATCATCGACGGAAACTGGAATATTTTTACTGAACTTTTTCGCATTTTAAATTTTTACGGTAGAATTAACATAAAATTACCCAAAAATGGCGACTGAAATTTTCAATTTTAATTAATCATTTAAAATAATAATTAGTTATTTGTTGAGCCAGCTTCTAGCACAGTCGCATACGGACCACTCCTATACTGCAGAAAGCTCAGGTCCTATTCGATTCTAGCTCAAATAATATTTAATTACTTATATATTTTTTTATGAACATTATCTATTAATCATGTACTCTAATCTATTGCTGTGCCTTTATCATCAAAACAACCCGCCATTGTAAATACTACTAGATCTTCAACAAAAAAGAGCAGATATACAGAAATCCTATAAAAGAATTTCCTGACGATTGGAATTTTCCTGCACTGTGGGTGCGTTCCCAAACACAAACCTCACAAAATATTCAGGCTTGGAAACACTATCAACGGGCATGCAAATTCTGAGCCATACGGGAATAAAACACATGACATATGACGTCACCAACGGCGGAACTACTGCACGACCCGTACCGTGCCAATATAAATAAATTATTGGATAATTATAATATAAAAGCAAGCACATTTTGTCTTCAAGTTTATGATATGGAAACCTTTGAACCTTATCATTGTTTACATGTATGTGTTCGTAAGACAGGCGGTAAGATACTATAGGATATTATTTAAATGTGTGCGTATTGGGAAATCTTCTGGTCATTACTTTAAGGTGGTACCTATCTGCTGTCTGGAATTCTACGTAAGGTATAACTAATTGATCTATGCAAGAACTTTTTTTGTCTTGGGAAATCATCAAATGACTCCGAGTAGCTTGAGGGAGTGTCAGACTCTTACTGACTAAAATCCACTGTTTTCCTCCAGCTATGCCTTAATGTTCCTTCTAGAGGTCCCTGTGTGCCAGGTCCACGGTAACTCTTGTGAACTACCCTTAGCCCCAGCACAATCTACCTAAGACCTTTCATGCAAATTCACAGAGGATTCTCTTGTTTATTATGGTCGATTAAAAATCCGAGTATATGTGGTCATGAACGCTTAAAAATTCGACATACCGATATTCAATATACCATAAAATGTTATAGTGGAGTTCCGTTATTCAGAATTTAATACATAGCGTTGTATCCTAGACATAGTTATGCGAGGTTCCTGTTAACGTACAGCGTCCGATATTGATATGCGAGCTTTGGCGAGTTTCATTTGTTACCTGAAAACCGCACGGACAATACTTTTTTGCTATAGAAACATGCACGGTGTAGTGGAACGCTGCCTTCAAAAACGCCAGACAGATCTATTAAAACTTCTATGTATATCTTCAGGATTTTATAACCACTATTTCAAAAATAAATATTTTCTTGCTGTTTCAAGATACTTCTTGGAGTTTTGAATTTTAAAATCTGACATAATAATCGTAGAAATAAGTTTTGTCTACCGGAGAGTAGTTTTTTGACACGTAGAAAAGAAATTTTTCTTTTCTTCGACAGACAAAAGTCTACAAGTGATTATATTGTACATATCAGTATTGTATTGTATCAAAGTAACGTGGAAATCTCCTCTTTCAACACACCACACTATAAGAGTAGCAAAATATTATGATAAGTTATAATAACATACCAACAATTAGTTACAACAAAGTTTCAATGAAATATTACACACAAATAAACTAAATGAATAAAACAATGCTCACAATAATTTAAGCAAATGAACGAATAACATACGAGTAATAAATACACCTATTATGGTGATTTCTTGAATCAAAACACCCTATCATTCACGTGTTCTCATATTCAATTTATTTTCGCCGAGTTCGTGTGCCTTATGTCTTTAGCTAATAAATCTCTCGTACATTTTCGCTTGCAAAATAGATAGTTTTCTCATCAATTATAACGTATGCTATACAAATAGTTGTACACACAGAAGGACGTGTTTTGTGATATACAATAACATGATCCCCTACGTGACAGGAATATACAGTGTGAGAACGTTGAGGAAAACCAGTGACCATACTTGTTACATTAATATGAGGAACACTGAATATTGTTATCTTTAACTGATAATAAAAAATATCAGGCTTTTCAAAGGATAAATAGATTTGTATAGACGCCAGTACATCAACGTATCAATGCGTCAATTTTTTTAAATAGTTTTTCAACTTAGCACAGCATCGGAAGGTTAATATTCTATTGGTAAAATTTTACAGATTTAGGTAGGTTGACCTGCTGGCGTCTGTACTTATGGAAATAAATTTATATTTTGCTTGTCAATTACAAGCTTGTAGTTCAATAATTTTAAAATATTTGGAAGTGAGATGTAACAAAAGTTGTTTATACATAAATCTTATCGTTAGACACAAATATTAGCCTAATCAAACATCGTTATATATGGTTTATATAAATAATGTCAGACCAAATTATCTTATTTATTAAAACTAGTGACCTCAAATTTGAAATTACTTACCAAATACATGACATAGTGTAAAACAAGAGAGTGAGAAAGAGTAGTTTTCTTTCTCTCACATACAAATGGAAAACATGACGTTCGTTTGCTGTTCAATTTTCCATATTGGCTGAATGCTTCCATCGTTCCTATTTTAAACTAAGGGAATGCTATTCCAAATACAGAGATATGTTCAACTAAACTGTGGATAGACAGCGTTGAATTTCCATTATTTGAATTCCATATGGAGGCGGCAATGCAAAGTCCGCAAGCGAACAAACGATGTGGTTTATATAGAAATGGCCCGTATAAGAGCTCTGTGCTGAGATGCCTTGAACAACATTATTCAGTTCCTACTTCGTTTTATATGTAGGTATAAGAGAATGTCAATGCTTGAGTAATGCATTTATGCTGAGGTTCATTGACCCTTGAATTATAATTTTTAAAATAGGGACATCATTTTTATTTAGGACGGCAAGTACTTAATCAATAATCAAGAAGAGAATAATTATAAAATTGGAAAGTTACCTTTATAAAAAAATGCCAAAATAATTGTTTTTTTATTAATTGATTGAAAACTAATTGTTGTAAAAATGGGTTTGTCCGAGGTAAAAGCTTAATTGCACGCTCTCTCTCTAAAGATAAATACGTTTTAATACGCATAATATTCGATTCTCGGAAATCGTTTTAGTGTAGTTGTTTGCCTTGATATACCCATATACAAATCGTTACTACTGTACTATTATTCAAACTTCAAATAAATCAAATTAACCCGGAAAAGAAAAGTACAAAATACCTTCATAATCCCAGAATTGCTTTAAAAAAATATTCCTACACGAACATAAAATAAAAAAATAACATTATACATACATAAAGTGAACAGGAACAAGAGATAATAAGTAGGGTACGATCCTAGCGTAGTAAAAACCTATTAATATTAATGGGGCTATCTACACGAAGGTCTAAAGTTATCAGCTAGGGACGGCTTGCTTTTGTAATCACCATTCTAGCTCAATGCTCTGATGATTACCCACACGAGGATTTGCCGAGAACACTAATAAGAATAGATTATAATTTAAATAATTTATCATTTAAAATTGGACGTATTTATGCGAAAATTTTCCACTGCACAATAAGACGAATTTGAAATACACGCAATAATTAACCCGTTGAAGCATTGAAATTTAAATTATGTAAGTTAAAAATGACGAAATTTTTATTCTCTAAAATCTAAATACCCTTAAACTTCAAAAATTCTAGACAGTCAGGAACGACCGTTATTAATAACATATAACATGATTTATGCTGGACTGAGCCGTTCACATGGTATGGATGTCTAATGCTACTTAAATAGTAATATGAGAGATAGTAACCTTGTATGTCTCTGAGGCGATACAGCTTCGGACTTGAAGCTTCTGATTTTTAATGATTATGTCAAGATTCTGCTTTTCAAAGCGAAGGAAGTGAGACATTGTAGTTTCATAATTTTATGATAATTAGCTGGCACCGTTTTGATGAACTGGCTTGTTGTTTGAGATTAAGGAGTTTTAAAGTATGTAGTATTAAAACCTACTCGTAGTCACACATACTTAGGGAGTTTTTTAGCGTTGTCTTATATATCAATGGTATACCATTCCATTGATGACATACTTTCAATACCATCATATTTTATCATATAGATATTCTTGTAATATGCTACTGTTTCTGTGTACTTTATTCTTAATTCCAACTAATATCTTTTAATCAATACTTGTGCAGTAAAGTTTCATAATTATTATTCTGTCATCAATAAAATGACATGTCGACAAAACAAAAAAAAATGAGCATCACAATTTATTTTATCACTACAATAATCGCTTCGTACATAAGTGAACGCAAGTATTTAGTTTTTAGCAAACTATCCAGTAATGCCGTCGGACATCTTAGCTATGTAACAATATTATATAATAATTCAGTCCAACATCTTGTCACGGCGAGTGTGCTATTTGGAGATAAAACATTGTGACAGCCAGACATTCAGGTAATTTCATAAGTGTTTCTGCGAACACTACTTTTTTGGGACAACACTGTGAAAATGGGACACTATCGGGTAGAGTCACAATGGGATGCCACCGTTTTATATTTTTAAAACAAAAGGCAATCCAACTAACAAGATGACATAGTTTTTAGTTCTATTGTTATGTAGTTGCTCTAAATTTAGGTTGTGTAGAGATAAGTGGGATGCGGGCATTTATCCTGTTGTCCCCAGGGGTAGGCAGCGAGTGTGTTTCAGTGATTTGTGACTTACTAGATAGGTACCAAATATATTTAAAAAAATGGTACATATTTGTTACGTATTTTTTTTTGTTTTGGTTCATTCAAAGTTATATCAAATAATTATTTATGGTACTCTGAAATTTTTTGAACGTGTTTAAGTGTCTTCGTATTTAAGTCTATTTTATTTTAATTATTTTTAATAAAAAAATTAACAACATTATTTGGCACAGTACACAGATACGTAAGAGGTCATCTAACGAACCGTTAAATTAAATTCGAAATACATGGTATTTCGGTTGTTAAACTATCTATTGATAATCTGGATATTTTGACGCCTAACAAATTGTAAGAATTGTACCAACATTTTATAATACAATTATTTCAGTTATCAATACTACCAAATACAAAATCGTTATCACACAGGTCATTCAAAGTCAACAGCGTCATAACTCGCCACACACTTTATCTTAAACCTATAAACCCTGAAATTAAGGTCAGACGATAGCTCCAACAAACGGCATAGGCTCAGAAACAGCCTTCACAAGGGTAAGGCCAGTCTTTACCCGTACCTATTCAACTTGTACTGAAGATTAATTAAACTATTAATCCCGGAAAGTGTAGCTTACGCCTTAATCGGTAGCCAATGAAACCGCCGAATTCTTTAGCTGGCCGTACTATGGATACGTCGATTCATTACCATTTACCCTTCGAGATCTTTCCGTCCATTACGCAGTGGTAATTACTTGGGCCGTGTGAAATACAGCTTTTGTTTCATTTGACGAGTTCGCTCATATATGGGTACCTATCGGCCATTTTAACTACCTAATGGAACAGTAAATGTGCAGGTGGAGTGCCAATTATTTTAATAATGGCTAACATGTAGAAATCGTTTGTATTGTATTACCTGTAATATATGAAAGACCTGTAAAGTATATAAGGTTTATTAGTTGAGTTGGCACACATAACACAATTTAGTTCATAGCTTACCTTGGGGCTAACCGTTTAAAAAATTATAAGGAATGATATAAAAACAGTAGTAGCTTTAAATACCTGCATACATTTTACATTATTGTTAGCTAATTAAACACATTTCTTTCGCTAAAGCAAACATTAAAACACAGTCGAAATTCGCGTCCAAACTACTAAACTAAACAAATATTACGAGTATTCCACTATTTCATTTTCGGAACTTCACTCACTAATTTACTGTTGAATTTACTTTAGCTGGCAGAACGGAAAAAATAATTTGTGTAATCAGTAAAAAAAATAGTTAATGCAATTCACCTTTCATCTACCGTTTGCAGATAAAACATACATACATACATTGTGTAGAAATAGATAGTATTACTCTATAAAAGTACTTTGAAAGAATATAAAAATGTTTTTGAAGGTGTCAGTCTAATTGCGCGACTTAAGACTTTAGACTATACCGTATACTTAGCATAGTATTAATAAAGTAGCATTTAGCATAGTAACCTGGGCTAAGTAGCCAACTGAACACCCCTTAGTAAGACTGATAGTCAGACTTTCTGGCTTCTGGCCTAGCTCTCAGACTGGCTTTCTGGGATCTACCAATATGAAGTGCCGTGCACAGAGGAACTCATCATGATTATACATGTGCACCCATCCACGTATCGAATTCCAAAGCGGTGCTAACCCGTTGCGTGACCCGTGCGCCTGCTGCTTATCACGATATCCTCAAAACATGAATAATTTAATAAATCGAATTGATTCTGCATTGTTACTTACCAACTTGCCGTACATGCACGGAAGTGACTTCCACTATTTGAAAAAAAAAAGCCTTGATTGTTGCTGAGCATTCAAGAGGAACTCAGACTCAGAAGGATTCAGAAATAAGCGAGTAGACAAGCCATTAAAATGAAACTTCTCACAGAAATAAATGAAGAACGAAGCAGAGTTCAGGTAGCTACAAAATCTATTGTTACTGCAAGATGTTCAAAAAGATAAAAGAAAAACGATCTTATTTTAGTCGTCAACAGGAAATAACGATACAGAATACTCAAAAGTTATTTATGAGCATAATTTTCCTCAAAGTTCAGTAAACATATCTATTATAAATATTTTAGTAACGTAGCTAAAAGGCCCTATATTTCTCTAACTAATCATATCTACAGCTGAGAAAATCGTTATAGATAACATATATATTTTTGCTTACTAGTACAAAAACGAGTACCTAATTGGAAACGGAAAGGTACTTTTCCTAGCCATCTAAAGAAGCCTACATATCTATTTCGCACCTAACCCGTGCGATTAATTGTGTAACGGATCATTGCACGCAGCATCTCAATATATGGACCCAACGGACTCGGACGTCCCGCCTTAAATCGATTCAAGCAGCCTCTCGGACTCGACTGAAATCGAGACGTTTGAAAGCACTCTTGGCCGTAGATGCTGCATTATTTATTTCTACCGAGCTTAAATGTAGGTGTACCGAGACGTCTTGGTTTATTTTCGTTCTCGTCCGAGAAATATATTTAATTTCTACGCTGAGGAAATAAGTCCTCAAGTAATGTTTCGGAGAAATAATTAGCGTAATCGCAATAATAGAAGAGACATCATTAACTATTTGTCTCCGTCGTCCTTGGTTCCACGAAGGGTGAAATACAAGGACAATATGAGCGTAATGATATGACAGTTAGACGCTGGCTGAATGCCAAAGCTAGCGACAATACTCCTATATTTCCCCTGTCGATAACACTAGATGTGACCGTTATTTTTTTTAACATGGAACAATATCGCTTGGCATAGAATCTGGTTGCGGAGTGACGATGATCCGACCTTTTTTTATTTTTTTTTTCTATGCATTTTATATTGTTTTGTAGAACACAATTTTTGAGTTTTGAATGGAAATATTTTTGTTGTTTGCCTTTTTGCGTGAGTCCTTCAGCTACCACATGTTAGCATAGCGTGGATTGTTTTGCACTATGCACGAGACTAACTAACGCTTAAATATTCATCTTATATGTATAATTCACATTAACATTTTGTTTTCAAAATTTATATAATATGTAAAATTTTCTATCCAATTTATATTACATAACTTGATAAAGAAATTAGATTGGACTGACAGTTTCCTTATAGCAATATTCGAGTGACTTGGAAAAATCCAACAATCAGGTATATTTCCATACTCGCCAAAGCTCTGTAAACATACCGCTAACAAGGGAAAACAAACGAGATTAGTACATATTCCTGTAACAAGATTAAAAGAGCTACATTTCTAGAAGCGGCATTCTGCATTGGCTTCTCCGGTACAAATGCAGGGGAAGCAATAGAAGTGCATTAGCCTGCTTATCTTATTGCACGTAAGTTGTGCAAGTAAGTGGGTCAGTGCCGATACCGGACGGGTGAGTGCAGCGTAGCGTTATCTATACCCTAATAACGTTTTGTTTGGAATGATTTCAATCGATTTAACTGAAGATTTTAGGATCTCATCAAACGTTATTATAATTTTATATCAGCATGACTATAGCACATGCTATTAAAGCAACGTTTCGAAAACTGTCTAAAAAGTATCTAATATTTATTTCTATACTACCCAATATCTTCCAAAATATTATAAATGCCACTCGTATATAAGCCCCATCCAGACATACACGTGCTCTTGTTGAAATGTGTCTTCGTTTCAGTTCTACACTGATCTAATTTGACAGTTGCGCGACAATCTTATATTTAGCTTCGCTTATAAGTTACGAACGTTATACCATAAAAATGTTCCTCCACAACTTAATCCAATATCTGAAGGATTTTTCTTTGGAACTGACGAATCAGTTTAAAACTCTTTTTTATAGCTTAGTTGTTTTTGTATGAACAAACCTGCATTACTACACCTAAACAATAGAATAGAATAATTTGGTGCCGTCAATTAAATGAATTAATTGGTTTATGCAAATAGTTATGATATCGGCGTATAGAAGTTTCTACATGAATGGGTACGTAGACTGTTTTATCCGCAAAACCAATACCCCGTAAATAAATACCTGTGTCCTGAATCGATAAGTTACTGTGATAGTAATTATTATGCTTGGTCTTGCGTTTAAAAACGTATGGATACTGGAATTTGGGCAGCCGCATCTCTTGCTTGGATGTTTTACTAAGTACCAAGTATATTATATAACTAAGTTGTGCCCCTTAGGGCCTAAGCCTAGGCAAAGGCAAGAAGGCATAAAGATCAGTTTTAGACACATGTAAGACACTTCTCTCCCACTGCAGCCACAGCTTGTCCCATACCGGGTCATTTGATGATTTCCCATCTCAAAAAATATATATACATAGCTAAGCTCTGGAGTATGAACGGCCCTAGAAAGAATATGGCTGGGTTTTAGGGAGTAAGTGAGGGGAGAATCCCTTCTGTTGTCTTCCACCTCACAATTTGACGATTTCGTCTGTCTTAGAAAGTCCGTTTTATATTTTTTTTCTTTTGCATGAAGTTTATTTAACAAAACAGCCAGGGGTTGGTCTGTAGGTCCTCATTTTATATTCAGTAGAATTGGAACTTACAAACCAAATATTCAGTAGCGTGAACAATCATTGAATAATAAATCAGGCTACCAGCTAAAATGATAATTAAGTTATCACTTAGTCTTCTAGGATTTGCTGATTATTTAGAATATCTTTGTATATAATTTAATTTAAGAAAATACGAAAACTCGGGGGTTGAAATCATTAGCATTTTCTGATAATTTTTTAACACATTTTCGGCAATTTTTTATTTACTAAGAATGAACATTTTATAAACTGACATCCATGAAATCCATCGTATACGAGTATGCTCATTTGTTTGCAAGGCTTAATTTTGCAGAGAGCTTTTCTAGCAGTCAAACTTTAAGTGTAAGTTTTTCTATAAACTTTAAACATACATTTATATACAATTTAAATTGTTACTTAAGAGACTGAAAATCATAACATACCTCTATGTATCATAGTAGGTACAATATAAGTATGCACTGGGAAGTGCAACTCTTTTAAAACGAATAATACCTATCACAGATAAATATTTTATCTTTGAAAACCCAGTACGAAACGCCAGACCATTTGAATGTGACCATTAATATTTCAACGTAAAATAAAATAAAAATTGTCGTTGGATTCGTGACATAACGTTGGACATGAGAGAACTTTCACGGTTTACATACTCCGTTTGTGGCGGGCTTGTAACATTTACATTTTTTATCAACGCCAAAGTATGTAGTTAGTTTGGAAACCGAATAATTTTCACACGACTTTTTTATCCTTTTATTAAAATTGTTTTATTTAATCTTATTATAAAAGCGAAGAAAACCGCTAAGTACGTAGACCTAACCAACATTTTCGAACATCATGTTTTTTTCAATTGAAATAATTATTAATATGCCTTTAATTATCTCGCGGCAATACGCGGTACAGTGAATCTTTTATCTTCTTATAATCTTCTTCTTTTAAATCTAGTATCTTCTTCTTTCAGCCCTCTACCTATGTAATTTGGGGTCGGTGCAATATACTTTCCGCTTTCATTCTCTGTCATTCTCTATAAGCCTTCATACTATCATTCACTCCTTTCTTATTCACGTTGCCTTTCAAGCAATCAACCCATCTCTTGCTTAGTCTACCTCTCCGTCTTTCCATATTCATACTTTATACACTTTTAATAAGGTAATATGTATAGACTATATAACAACAGCTGCATGAAACCACACCTCGAATTCCATTACCATTAAATTCAATTAAACTTCGCACATGACACCCCAATACAATATTAATCAACAGCAAAACCGACAAATAAATAAAGGCTAATATAAAAACTAATTAGGTTAATACCGTTGCGTTATTGGTATGTATGTTCTAGTTGTTGCAAAATTAGTTTACCAGGGTCCCAGAGGATGCTGGTAGAATTGTTTACACGCGAAGAGTACAGTGACATTTCCAGGTAACTTAGACGCGCCTCTGTTACGTCATACAAAGTGTGTAGGCCGTACTTCATAAAGAAAAGTAACATTTATTGGGTTGAATTTGGTGACCTTTATACGTATAACCCCTAACATAGTTGGGAAAAGGCTCGGGAGATGATGATACGTATAACCTCATACAGAATTAGGAGATATTTTTAAAAGAAATTTTGTATATTACCGTGTTACCAGTTTTCTGACAACAAAAATGAGAATATATTTCGAATATTCGATTTGAAGTTTTGTTCATTTACTTTTACGAAAGCTTTGTCACTTTAAAGGTCACATAAGTATCAAAGAAACTGTAATTGGAGGGTGTTCATAATAACAAAATACTTGTTTGATCTTACAGCGCTTTCACATAAGCATTAGGCTTGATGTAATTTTTAGAATGTCAAATGTCATGAATGTTTAATAAAAAAATGCCTATCACAAAGTATTTAATAACACGTCATTTCTCATAACGATCTCCAAAAAAAATTCAATCGTCATCACCCTCAAAATCGATTTATTCTTTTGACAACTTCATCTCGCTAATGTGAAAATAAAATTTGTCACAGGCCTCAAGAGAATTGCCAATGTTTCAACACAAATTCAAAGCGACGCGTCGGCATTAATAATAATACAAATGGTTTTATTAATTATTGTCTCAGTGGATTAATAAAAACGTTAGTTGAACTAATGAAACAATTACAACAATGAATATTCAGTAGGAGCGTGTTCTCTGGAAACTTTTGATATTTTGAATGCGAGCGTCGCGACAGTCAGGTCGATAGGACGAAGCGCACAGCAAAGCAACTTAAGCAAATTACTTAGTTGGAACCCTCCTCCATAATTATTATTCAACCTTTATCCGACGCAAATCGAGTAAATTTGTTCCGAAATTACTTTTATTAAAAGCATTTCTTTCCCTTCGACGGACCAAAGTGCTAAAGTAGAGTAAATCGACTGGAATTTCCGTTTCAGGAATAAATTATATGAGAATTATTATAGTAGGTAAATAACACTTTAGAGATGAACACTGCTATGATAAATGAATTTCCGGGGGAGGCCCTAATGTTGTACGCCGAGAAAAAATATTTTTTGCCACAAAACAGCCACAAAACTAAAAAAATAGGCATACTAATTTAAATATTTAAAATATATATTCACTGGAACTATTTCAGTTTAATTCAAGCCACTTATTCTTTGCTTTCTATTCGTTGCACCTTCATTACCACGACAATGTAATATATATGTGTCCTATGTTTATTTTACGACGGTATTTATGTGATCAATATCTGCAATTTTGTTATGCCACGCTTACTTCTAAGAATATAAAAGTTGTGACATTTTCCGAAACTCTGTTAACCTTAAACATTTACTTTGTGAAAAAATATTTTACTAGAATTTAATTTAAGTTCAGAGAAAACTAAATTTAAGATCGAATCGAACTATCTAATAAAAACTTCGCCTAGAATTTATATAAAATATTAGTGCACATCATTTTTCTTTCTTTTGGATTTCTCGTCACGTACACATAAAAATTGCTTACACACATAAATCGATGTAAGATATGTGAAGCGTTTTACTTAATAACACACGCTACATTAAGCAAGGTCGTCATGCTTAACGCGAGAGGCTTCATCAACAGAATATCTTTAAGCTTACGTCTTAATCGGCAACGTTAGGAAAGGCTTGTTACTATCTAAATTTATGTTCCTGCTAATGCAGTATTAAGAATAAGCTGCCGTTGACAGGATTTTTCTTAAGTATATCTTAGTCTTCTTAGACTTAATTTTATCGTTCAGAGCCAGAAAGCTTGGTTAATGAAAGACATTTTTTTCTACTGACTGAATACCAACAAATATTTCACTCATTATTGATGGGATTGCGTGAAAATTAATATATCTTTATCAATTATTACTTGCTCACATTTTTTCTTCATATGTATAAAAAGAAAATTGAGCGATATCTGCCCGCGAAAACAGTCAATCCTTTCACATAAAGCTGTATCGTAGAGCTTGGGTCAAGTTTTTTTATAACGTCAGCAAAAAAATCGCAAAGGGCAATGGACGCAATCTCCACATGCTGACTTTATAGAATTACGTTTTTTCGGCCTCCTCGTCCACCCATCTGTAGGCTGTCCAATTCAATTTACAACCGATGTTGATAAAGTTTAGAGGATTTTTCCGTACAAAATTAAATAAACAACAACATGCTTTTATCTAGAGTGTCATTTTGGTGTCACGTTTATTTTATCTGAAAGGTCATGAAAATATGTGTAGGTAAGTAGGTGCCTACACTGATATTTGAACAGCAGTTATATTTGAGCAGGTACTATGAAATAGGAGAGCTTTTATCTTGGCACATATCTACACTACAGTATGATAAAAAAGTCACCATATGTTACTATACATCCACGCATTAACGAGACTCATAGCACCTTAAACTGTCATACATACTAACTGCCGAGCTGAGAGTCCCGGGTTCGATCGACATTGGTATGATGAGCATGCTGCGGCTGGGGTCTAATTATATATTATGTGTAAAGTATATGTAGTTTATGAGTTGTGTTGGCATCCATAACATAAGCTAATCAGGATGCAGCAGAATAGTGTCTATCGGGATTAAATATTATTATTATGCGTACCAGCTGATTGGACAGGTCCATTCAAACTTGTATGACACTTTCTTCAAAAGGTCATTTCAGATACAAGCTTACATTGCTTAGTGTTGACGTGTAAAAGTGTCGATTTCAATCTATTTGAAAAATAAATATCATTTATTATACTATATTAGCAATATACTTCTCTTGTTTATCACCAGTTCAAGCAATGCATGTTTATGAAGCAGTATTCACACATCTAAATCACTGAGTGTACGATAACCGCGAGCGGTTAATCTACTTGTAGTTGCAAGTACAGGCTCTTGGAGTAAACTGCTTCCATACGCCACCGTAAGCACCTCTCAAGTTTAGCCTCTTAAGGCAACTAAGTCATAACGTCACGACATAGAACGCCACGGAATGTAAATGTTTAGATAGGTATAACATTATTGTATAATAGCATTGCTTTCCATATATTCTAGAAAAGGTAGAACTTCAAAATAAAAAGTCAAAAAAGTTCAAAATCAGCGCTTTTTGTAGGTCAATTTGCAAAAGACAGCCTCTAAAAACGCCCGCCCTTCACCACTTATTATGTGTTATCGCTAGGAAGAAGAAATGGTGGAACAAACTCCCCAGCTACACAACTGTCTATGTGTCCGTATGTTTTTTTGAGTTTGAAATAGATTTTTAATTTGATCTTGTAATCCTAAGGATCAAAAAAATGCAAATAAATAGTTAAGTAACAAACCCTAAAATACCGCAAACTTACGTCAAATTTCCACACTGTACAGATTTTATATTCATTCGTCATGAAAATTAAATAAGGCTACATTCAAAACAGCCGGGTATCTTCGCTCGGCTGTTGGGAGTCTAAAATAACATTTTTAAAAGAGCTCAAACTTTTCTGTCGTTGCGTAGGCTTTCACACAAATTATACGCAGCTGTATGTTTGCAGGATAGCCCTCTCAAACGGTTGCCCTTGGGCTTACCATGTTTATCTCGTTTTCTACATTTTGTGAACATTTTATGACGTCACTTTTCTTTTTACTTTTGAAGTTAGAAAAAAAAATGCTACTGAATGGCAGTAGGTAAAATGAATTATGACAAGGATTGTATTATCTACCAACCATTGATTACCACCAATCTCTCAAACTGGTTGAATCAATTAGCCTTTATAACCCTTTAATATGTTCTTTCATAACCTACGACAGTAAAATAAAGAACTTCAATTTTACTAAATTCATAACTTATTTTATATCACAAATAATTAGGTAGGCATTTTGTTCCACGAATAATGAAATTACCCTGCTTGTTTGTATTTTTTATTAAAAAAAAAATATTAGCTTTCGTAGTAATTAATTAATTTGTTCCACCGTGTTAGCTCCGTAGTCGTCTACGGCGTAGCACGTAATCGTAGCCATTTCTACGAATTATCCGCGCGAATAAATAAATTGTGACGCCCGTATCAGCTGACTTCATATTATTTAATTACAATACTCATTTGCATTTATACTCAGGGACTCTGATTATTTGCCTCACAATATTATTATTTTAACTTCATTTCATAGTGCGGAAAACCACATTATGAAATACCTACATTGAAGAAATATTGGATGCATTTTATGAATACGTTTCAATGAGTAAAAAATTATATTGGTATTGTTTGTTTTAATTGTTGCCGTTTATTTATTTAATTATATCTTGCACATAATGTAAAGCCAGTTAAATAGCGTAACCTCGCTTAAATTCATGGAAATATGGTCCATTGTCTCCGTTTACTATATACAGACTAATTACTAAATTTTAATTATTTAAAAACGGTACAGTGCAGCTGATACAATTTCCTAGTATTCCTGAATACTAAAGCGAACAAAGCTTATTCATAGCCAGAATTCTCGGAAATTGAAGATACACAAGTTAGTGTATTTTATACAAAATATATCAATACAAACTTAAATGTGTTACGACATTGTAACATAATAATATTTTTCATCTGTTTTAGATTATTGTATGAATTTTAAAATTAAAGGCACAGAAGCATTTTTTCTACTTTGAAATATGTAGTATACTCTAAATATCATCATCAGCCTTTTATTGTCCCACAGCTGGGCATAGGCCTCTTTTGACATGGAGAAGGATTGAGCGTTAATCTCCACGCTTGCTTAATGCGGGTTTGGTGATTTCAGACTTTATAGTCCAGGTTTCCTCGAGATGTTTTCCTTCACCTTTAATCAGTCATTGGTGTCCAAGATAAACTTAGAAAGTACATCTAACTTGATGATGATGATGGCATCCAGGCAGATTGTCGGCTACGGCGGCCGTTCTCTTTTAAGAAGATCAGCCAGCTGCGCAGGACATATTATAGTGCACAAGCATTCGCGCAGATACAGGAGCACTCACTATTCCCTCACTCTCATGGTCCGATGGGACGGCAATCCGACACGACCGGAGAGAGATCAGGCGCAGGACCGACATTTACGTGCTCTACATACATATAACTTAGAAAAGTTACATTGGTACCTGCCTGCCTGACCTGGAATCGAACCCGCGCCCTCATACTCGAAAAGTTCGTGCTTTAACCACTAGGCCACCATGACTTGTATACTCTAAATATATGTTCAGATATTTTCTCTTGTAGAAAAAATAAATATCACATAAATCATTTTTTATGTGAATAATACTTAATAATATAACTTTTAAAACATCAACACGCGATAACATCATTTTTACCAAGTACATTTTTACCAAGTACCAGAAAATGTTTGTAGAAACATTTGAATTATAAAGTTGTTTATTCTGTCGACTAGTAAGGTAAAACCAAACACACCCGTATTTGTTCACAAAACAGACTTTTTTATTTCTGTCTATGTAGGTTGTATTTACAGTCACTATTCCCGTTGACCACTCTATCGAAAGTAAATATTATGTCTGTCAGGAATGGAGGTTAATATCAATCGCTACCGATTCAGTTCGGAGAAAATAATATGTCCAGCTCATCAATTGTCATGTTTGTGAGAATATTAAGATTCTTTATCAAGCATTTTTGTCAAGAAATATCGATAAAATTACAATAATTATGTAATATTTTTTCATAATAACTAAATAAATATTATGCTATGTCATGTCATTATTGTTGATTCTGAAACTGTCAAATGTTCCCAATCAACTTTGAACCATATGCTTCAGGAATAAAGTTGAAATTCTATTAAGGAATGTATCTGTATATTAAAACGTCACTTATTGATACGAAACGACGCAAGTAATCCGTAATTTATTTACGCTCATCACTATGGGCAGTCTGGGCCATTAAAACAGTCACTATGCTAAAACTTGTGATTGACCGTATTAAAGAGAACTTTTGTTTTTAAGTCGAAGATGAAAGTGTATGTCTTTGTCTGTCATGTGTTAATGTGTCTTTTTCCTTTTTTCTACAGCAATAACATCGGCACACGATATATCGCAGCTAAAGGTGCCGCTGTATGCGGACCCCCGGCGCGCTGCAGAACTCAGCTGCCACTTCAAGATGGATGAACAGAAACTCCATTCTGTCAAGTGGTACCGGGACACTAACGAGATATTCAGATATAATCCCACACAGCAGGTGCGTTTGTTTCACTCTCTTTACTCGCTTTGTTCACGATACAGTTTTGTTTCAAAGTTACATACAGTTTTTGCGGGATGGCGGCGCTCGTTTAGTTTTTGCGAGAAATTTTCTTCGTGTTTTGCGGTCGCAGTTTTGTTAACGATTTTTGTTTAATCCATTTATCATTATGAATTCATAAAGATTTATTCGGTTTGAAAATGTTTTTAATATTTATTCCTACTCTCGACACTTCTTTTAATAATTTCGCGAGATCTATCCTATTTCTACTGAAACCGGTTCTTCAAACCATTTAGACAGAAGAAACCGGTTCTTCAAACCATTTAGACAGAATTGTGTTGCTGGGGAGTTGGTTCCACCATTTCCTTTTTCCCAACGATAACACGATAGTAAGTGGAGAAGGGCGGGCGTTTTTGGGGCTGTCTTTTGTAGAATTGACATTCAAAAGGTGCTGATTTTCAGCCTACTTTGAAAAAATGACTTTTTATATTTATCTCTATGTGGGTACTGATCAATGAAAGAAAATTATCACTCAACCATCACTGATTAAAGTCATTGTATTATTGATGTTACTTCCCACTAATTTGCCCACGGATAAATTAACACCTGGTTTTATTCTGCTTATTTATTCAATAGTGATTCACAAAAAGCCAATTGACTGTTTTAATAATTATTTCATTTTGTTACGTTTGGCTACTAATTATGATTGTGTATAATTGAAACTCTATAATGGCTTTGCAAGTAAACCGCTTTAATGCTACATATTAACGAAAATAATATACTTTGTAGGTATACCTATGTATATAAACATGTTAGTGTACATATGTATATTTATACTCGTAAATATAGTACCATGGTAAATTTCACATCGAAGTTCAATAATGTCAGGGATTATTATTTTCTTTATAACCATTATTGAACTTTGTATGAATGTGAGAGTATTCTCTGACTATATGAACTATACAGTGTGTTAGTTGGAACGAGGGACATATTCAAATCTATAATACAACATGCCTAAATGATACAAATAATATTATAATAAAAAAAAATGAAATAAAAAACTAACAAAAAATTTGCTACAGTTCCCGCAACATGGTTAAACCCTTGCAATTTAAGATATATCACAGAATATGCGCAAGTGTAAGTATAATCCTTCTTCTCTTCATACTTTACTTTGCTGTTTACAAATTCACTTCTAGCGCGAAACTTTTCGCTCCGTCATTGTTTTTATACATATTTGTGACGAGAATCGAAAACTGAAATCCCCCTTCAATATGTTCCACGTTTAACCTAGCACACTGTATACTAAAGACTTTTTTTTTTTCTGATTGAAAAATGTTATTATACAATAGATGAATTTTTGAATGACATATCCATATGATTATTTATAAAAAATGAATTTCTTTATGACTTCCAATTATTTAATTTATATTATTATTGTCTTAAGAATATATTGACTATTATTAAATCTAAATATATACAATTAACATAAATATAAGACTATATTATATCCATATGTAACCCTTTGTTCGCTGCTGACGGACTATTATTAAAACGTTACAACCAAATATTGGATATAATAGTAATAAAAAAGAAAGGAGAACAAACATAATTTCGCTTCCAAAAGTATTCTCACTGATACGAAGTAAGACACTTTACTTCCACAGTTTATATGGAAAAAAATATATATAAAAGCTGTTTACTGTGCCGTAAAATACGTTTTATTATTCCATACCAGTCGTTTATTTATCCCCAGAAGATACTAAACGTATTTTGATTTCCCACGGCAATCTTAAACTGGCGCATGTCCCTTGCAAAGTAAACAGGAACTTTGGAAGGTATTTCTTCCCATCTTATTTCGCTTTGGAGAATTTATTTTGTTTAAACGCAAGCACCCACCTACGTAACACCTTATCTATGTAAATTTTGGTATATTGCACAAACTTCGCGTTTTATTGGCGGTTCGGCCTGCACAGACAATTTAGGTGTGGTGGGTGTATAATACAGAATATATCGATTTAAGATGAAGCAATAGAACACTGTTTGACTTTGCATATAATAACACTTATTAAGTTGTCAGTGTGTGGGTGTATACTCAGTATTTTTTTAGTTTGTAAGTTGTAGTCCATTCGTATAAATAATTGTAGATAGTGGTCGCTTCTATAATTATGTTTGCACCTCGATTCTTAACTCAATTGATGATGTGTAATAAAATACAGTTTTTTTATCGATATTTTATGTTAGCTTTCATTGTACTGTTTCATTCGCACACTAACTGAATTATTTTCTAACTGACATTTTTTCTCTGAATACCGATCATATAAAACAATATGTGGTTATATTGTTCTATTTATTTCCAAACCAAGGTTTTATTGAGCACCTATATTTAAAAAAAAATGTACTCGATAAAGTTATGGATTTATCAGTTTGAAAGCAATCAATTCAACCTATCAAAGTTCATTACAATTCCGAGCATAAGCATCTCTGAAGTTGGTAACTTAGTTTCTGAATTTAGTTAAGATATCCATCGTCGGTTGAGTTATATAAGTCCCTGTATACGTATTAATAGGACTATTCATATATTCACCTACGTATTTTGTAGCTTCGTAAATAAGTAAAGGCATAAGAAAAACATCAGTTTCCCACAAAAAACTTCATAGCATGAAGGGATTTATATGGATTTTCTGTAGGATTAAAAAAATATTTTTCTGAAACCGAAGCATCTTTTTTTTAAATAATATAAAGAGATTATTTAAAACTTTCGATATTATAGATTCTATACTTTTTTTCACGAGAAGCGTAGATTTGTGGCACCTTTTCGTTTTGCGACTCATTATTTTGAAGCCTGGGCGTTTCATAGGTCCGTCTAATGGCGCGTGAAGCATCGCTCTATATGCATAGGGTTGTCAAAACCAGACAAAAATGTACGAAAACTTTAGACAAAAAATTGTGTCACAAAGCTCCTATCTCTCGCGTTTTCAGATCAGTTAATAAGTAGTATAGACATGAATTTGTTTCTTTGACTTTGAAATTAAGAAATAATGAAAAGAATTCTATAGTGCAATAGTAAGGGATAAAATTACATACATTTAAAACGATTTATCAGTACTGTTTATTTTTTTTCGGTTAAAAAGCTTTTTAACAGCTGTCGTCAACAGAACTTTCATTTCAAATCGTCAACGTTCGATACAGATATGACCCTATTTCGACTGGCCGTTTCTATCCGCGTTCTACATTCAATATGAAATGCGTTGTTATCACCAGATGTTGCAGTTATCGATACAATCTGTTTTCGAGGATAATGGAAGTCGATCCAATAGAAAACAGAAGCAGAACACGCTGAACATGGAAATGGACGAGGATTTTGAATAGTTCAAATGGTGAATGCCTGTAGGTTTATGTTTTAGGCCAACGTTGTACACGATACGTTTCTTCTTTGGGCGCGTAGCTGAAGTTTTTTTTAAAACATTTTTGTATTATTATGTAAGATTTTGTAAATTACTATGCAGGCCGCTGAGATCTTCTTATACGTAGAAGGACTGAGCGTTAGCACGCTTAAAGCGGATTCTTGATTTCTGTTTTTTTTAGTTCCTAAGTTTCCTAAAGATATTTTCCTTCACCTTTACTTAGCTACTGGTAGCCAATATAGTATGCTTAAAAAAATACGTTTTACTAACAAAAACCTACATTGGAAATCACCTGAATTGGAATCGAACACTCGTGGTTAAGAGGCTTTAACCACTAGGCTACCGCGACATTAAACAAAACTATTTCATCGTAAATTATTAGAAAGATATTTCGAATTATTTAATGCAAATATGAAATAGCTATAACTACCAACATTTCCTTGTCAACAGCCTTCAATCCGTCTCTTCAACATATCAGACGTGATGGTGCAAGGCGGCGAATGTCAACCAGACTACTGCGTGGTGAGGGTAATGCCACCTCCCATTTCTACGAGAGCGGCGTACACCTGCGAGGTGTCGACAGAAGGCCCGAGGTTCCAGATAGCGAGGAAGACGAAACATATGACAGTTGTTGGTGAGATTAGAATTGTATTTATGTATGATACACTGTTAATGGAGAACGTTGGTCAATCAGGCTCAGCATGGCAACCGTAGAAACAAGTTTTGTCTACCAGACAATGGACATAATGACAGATAAGCGACAGATTGACGTAAGATTTCTTTTGACACGTCGAAAAGATTTTTTTCTACAAAGTCTACAAGTGATTACATGCGAGTTGACAGGTCGCGCCATGCTCGGGCAGAAGACATGTTGACATTGATATAGAGAGCTTTGTCTTTTCTTGATAGAATAGATATAGAATCGCCATGCTGAGCCTGCAGATAGTGACAGATTATGTTATTTTGTAATAAGATTAGTATTTTCATTTGTTTTGAATGGCCACATCTATGTCAAATGCGCGCGCACCAATGTTATGAAAATAGTTCGTTGAAGTCGAGACAGTCGCCCTGACGATTTATGATTCATATCATTCAATATACAAACAGTGCACAATCTACTCGTACCTAAATGATGCCTAGGTTGGAGCCTCTGATTACAATCCCTTCACCAAACTCAACTTCAAATTCCATTATCGACCGTCGATTAATTTCCTTAACTTCATTGAAACTATGCAACTCAAGTCCTGGTAACCACATATCCCATTAATAAAGCTGGGTTATGATGGAGGTAATTTGTTTGGCTATTACGATCATACTTAACTAGGCACAGATGCCAGCAGATCAACCTACCCGAATCTGTCAATAATACCAATTGAATAGTAACCTTCCACTGTTGTGATATGGTTGAATTTCAATTAAAGAAATTTGACAGATTGAAGTGGGTTGTTGTGCTGGCGTCTGTACCTTCTAGCGCAGAAATTTGAGAAAGCCGTGTTCGTTGGCGCACACTGAAATATGAGCGATGTACATATAATCGTTGGCCGGCAGAACCACTTAAGAGCAGATAATTTATACTAGAAAGGATATAAAGGACTGGGATTATCGATTCCTATAGCAAAATACTTCAACGATTCACAACGTGACCCACCGTTCTCCATTAAGAGTTAATCATACTTACCTTACCTAATAAAAATACACCTGCTTATTTTATTTATGATATTAATTAGGTACAAAATATGATAATTATTACAGTATTTATTTCTGTTTAAATGTCATATGTCCAGTGATAATCCACAATTTGTGACAAGGGGAACGTGTATGTCCTTTTAATGTTTTCGTATTATTGTTCGTAAGCGCGATTACGCTTAATTTAAAGTCCTTAATTCAATTCTTCTAATAAAAAAATGTGTTAATGAGATATTAGATTTTTCTTTGGCTGTGTAAGAGAAAGGGAGTAGGTACTATAAAGGCACGTTTTCGTTTGGGGTTTAAGCATACATGGTATAATTTTTTTGTTAAATTTCATTATCAAATTATAAGAAGACTTATTGAAATTAAAACACTAATTTGCAATCAGGTTTCATTTAAATTCTCATTTTAACTGACTTCCCAAAAAGAAGCAGATTTTTAATTTGATCAGACACCCTGATCAGACACTAAATCACTGAAAAGCTAAAACACTTTTAAATACGTCGATGTGACAAACAGCCAAAAAACACAAAAACAGACAATCAGATGCACCCTGTATACAGGGGTGCTGGTTCTTATTTAGACACCCTAGTCATAGTTCAACGTCCAATTACGAACATACCAGGAGCAGGTGAGCATTTCACATGACTCCATAAGCATAGAACGCATTCGGTATCCTGGTCGCGCATCGGTCCGTAACCATATCCAATAGCCGTAGACCGGGATAGTCAATCAAACGTGCCTTGAGTACGCTATAATTAGGACGCGAGTGGAGTCTGATATCAGACCTAAAATGTAAAGAAACATTTCTCTATTGGTCTATTTTAATTCAATTGTTTCTTCGTAATAACAATTACTTATTCCAAATTTCATGATTCAATGAAATTATTTCTGCCCCCTTAATTAATAGATCCGGTATCATAATATAATAGTAGGAAAATAATTTAATTTATTTTGTAAACCATTAAAATTTGTAGTTCTTCCTTAAAATGTAGGCGGAGATTGTGCCACGTTTTTATATCTATAATAATATTATGTAGTTGAAGAGTTTGTTTGTCTGAAAGCTCTGATTAAGATTTTTTCAAATCAGTCCAGTCGCTCACTACTTTCTATCTATCTTATCTTTCTATGTATCTTTATGAGTTAGATAGCCCATTTTTTAAGTAAGACTATATTAACCGGATGAGCAGAGTTGTTCCCAAAAGATATGTTTTTAACGGCTAGCCGAAACTAGGTTGTTAAAAAGAGTAATATAAGGCTTTTGGAAAAAAAACACATATTTCGGGACATAATTAATCCTTCGGTCACATATATCATATGCTTGCAACTCAAAAAAACTTTCGTATAGTTATGAAAAGGGAAATGAAAAAGTATATTGGTTCTCAAAATACCGTACAAACGGATAAATAACACGCAGATGGGACGACCCAATACTGCAAAGAGTTTCGGTATCCCATTTGTAAATACGAAACTCTAAAATATTATTTAACACCCAAATAATTCATGTCCCATCCATTTAACTGTCAAATAAAAATATTATTCGGTGCTATGCTAATGATGATGAACGATTTATTTACACAGTGTCGTTGTTTTTAAAAACAAAATACAGCGGATGACTTTGGAGGGTTACCAAAAAACAAGTTTTCCTTCAAAAAGTAACAGGACTTTTTTTTCTTTTACTAACAAAACTTCGGTAGGTAATTGAGTTCACTTGCAAGAACTGACACGGCAAAAAGGACTTTTTTAATTAGCTGTCAAAGCACTTTTTCGACTAATATGATTTTTTTATGGCAACGAAGGCGCGCTTACCGAATAATAAAGAACAAAATTTCCAAAATCAACCTCGTTTCTCATAAATAACTTGAATTCGTTCACTTTGTTCAATTAATACTGTTAGCGAATATTAAATTGGTCTAGAAAATTCTGCAAATTATTAGTAGATTGGCTTTGGAGTTTAAATTAATAGAAAATAGACTAACCGTAATAACAAGTAAGGCGCTTAATTTTTATCTTGATTCTAGTTAAAGAATTTGAATTTTCTTATACGGACGAAAAAATAACCATCAACTTTTATGTCAGTAGGATATAATTAGATAAAACCTGATAATTTTAGGATAACTTGTTGTTATAATAAAAATACTAAGCAGTGTCAGGTATAAATCCTCCGCTTGGCAAAAATCATTAGGAGTAAGAGATCATACATATTTCTTCGAAACAGACAAAACCTAGCAATAACCATTATATAATAATGGAAAGCATATAAAGATTAAAGGGACTACTATTTTATTTATTTTTATTTTTATTTTATTTATTTATTTATTTTTAGAGAAGGCTTACGGACTAATTACAATATTATAGGTACCATATAATTAAATTTAAATTGCCAATAACAAGCCTCCACAGATAATTTCAATCTATCGAAAATAAATAAAAATTATGTAACTAAACGACCGATGCGCGAACTTATCCTCATTGAAAAAGTCAAAATCCCTATCAGGTTATGCGCTAGCGACTTTAGGTATCAAGTAGAACGCTTCTCCTCAGTCTTTTTAATAAATAAAACGTTTATTTTGTTTAGAAGAACACACTGTACTAGTTTATTACCGCCAAGTGGCTTACTCGACGGGTACTCTAATACACGCCCACTTCATTCTACACAAAGGGAAGGGCTTTGATTAGCTTCGTGATGTATGGCTACCAAACATAACAAACACATACACAATGAAAGCGACAAAGGTATCAACCACATTGACTTTTATCTTCATTAATCTTTTGACCGCCACAGTTACGTATAGATGATAATAGCAAAAAGTGCTCAGCACGCCATGGTCACGACTACACGACAGACTTTTAAAGTTCAAAATTAATAGTCAATTTTAATCGATTTAATTCTGAACTTACTACTGTATTGTAGGTATTTATGGATGAATTCTTTCTTCTTTTGAAGAGATGGTAAAAAATTAACAATGGACTTTACATTACTTTTAACCAGATATTGTAAAATATCTCGTTTTTAGGTTGAGGGCACATCTATGACATTAATAGCGTCTAGCTCGAGCTTCCGTTAATAGTCGTACCACGCTCGCCTAACCACAAGTTTTATCGGAGCAATTATCTGAACAGCACAAACCGCCCGCCGCCGACATCAATATGGCCTCAGCCTAACAATAGCGTAACTCGACAATTTGAATTTAAGGCTTTTAATTAAGTTCAGCGTCCAAGTCTAAAATTGCAAAGGACTTTGTGATACCCGATTCCCCTTGGCGATCGCCGTATTTGGGTTAGTTTAAGTTTGTAACGAAGTTATGACACCTGCACTGGGTTGTGCTATGTATTCAAATCAATTTTGTGTTCAGCTATGCCACAGGCAGATCCCGTGATAATCGGAGCGCCGAAAGTGTTGAAACCTGGGGAGCAAGTGTTCCTGAACTGCACGTCCGATTTTTCCCTGCCACCCTCAGATATTAATTGGTACATCGACGAGGAGCTACAAAAGGTTCGTACAACAACAGACATAGCTATCGATTTGCTTAATTTGTTCGAGATTGGGTTTACGGGCAGAATTCCAGTCATAAAGGGAGATAGCGATTGCAATGCGATTTTAGATTCATTAATAGTTTCGTCGAACTAAGCCCGAAATCGGCTCTAAGCCAATGGTGTTTCGATTGCTATAACTTGGATTGCACAGACGAATTCATTTGCTTAGCCTGTTGTGGTATGTTTTTATTAGTGAATTTGCATTTCGTAATGTTTGAACAATCAGGTGACAAGTTAAAGTTGTTTATTGACAAACACGCAACTTCTAATTAAACAAATTCCATTTGTCGTCAGAAAACGCAGCATTCTATTTTCGTTTAAATTGAGTACAATAATTTTATGCTCTAAGTTTTCAAGATACAAAACTATTGCCTACTGGTTAAAGAACCGCAGCCTCTCAAATACGAGTGTGCAGGTTCGATACCAGGTTAGGCAAATACCAAAGTAACTTTTGTAAGTTATACTCGTGTGGACTTTCTAAGTATCGTTGACACCAATGACTGAGCAAAGGTGAAGAAATCATCTTGAAGAAACATGGAAGAAGTCTAAGCGCCTTGGGCAATCCTGGTGATTTATGCTCAATAGGATAATAAAATAATGTCGTGGTGGCCTAGTGGTTAAAGAGCCAACCTCTCAAGTGTGAGGGCGTGGGTTCGATTCCAGGTCGGGCAAGTACCAATGCAACTTTTCTAAGTTTGTATGTACTTTCTAAGTCTATCTTGGACACCAATGACTGTATTTCGGATGGCACGTTAAACTGTAGGTCCCAGCTGTCATTGAACATCCTTGGCAGTTTTTACGGGTAGTGAGAAGCCAGTAAGTCTGACGCCAGTCTGACCAAGGGGTACTGGGTTGCCCAGGTAACTGGGTTGAGGAGATCAGATAGGCAGTCGCTCCTTGTAAAACACTGGTACTCAGTCGAAACCGGTTAGACTGGAAGCCGACCCCAACATAGTTGGGAAAAGGCTCGGGAGATGGAGGATAATAAAATAATAGTTGATGATTAAAACTAATAATTTTATACATTTTAGTGAAATCCATTTGTCATATTATTTTTTTTAATTAGCCTGTACTGTCCCACTGCTGGGCAAAGGCCTCCCCCATATCTTTCCACTTATCTCTATCGCAAGCTTTACGTGGCCAGTTTCTGGAAAATGAAACATTGTCAATATCTCACTTGTTGTCTAACAATAAACTGTACATATAGTTCGGATAGAATAGGTATGTTCGTTCTCATGTCACACAAGAATCCAATTTGAGAGGATTTTGTTCCTCAATTTGAGGTCCAGAATAATAAAATGAAGGACCTTCCGACTTTGTACAGGTAATTTATTAAGTTAATAAAAGTTTTATTTGCCGAAATATATTTATTTCTACACTTAATTGTCCATACGTAAATATTATTTTAGTGTCTAAGCGTAATTTAATGTTTTTGCAAGAAAATAAGTTAATTCTTGAGAGTTTTCCGATGCCATGGTAAGGAGAAATCGACAATAAAAAATACCGTGGTATAACAAAAATATCTTTATGATTAGGCTGAGACTTTTCCACTATTATTAACTTTCACAAAATGGACCCGGATTTAATTTAGCGAACGACCTATTTTCATTTTCTACTTTTGCAGAAATGTCTTGATTTGTAAATAGGCTATATTTCTGGTTCACGTGGGCAATTTGTGTATTTCATAAGAAATCTTATAATAAAACTATTTTTTATGATTATTTTCATATTGAGGTTCCTCAGTGTAATTCAGCATTGATTTAATTTTGTATTTTTGAGGGATTTAAATAACTTGAACTTATGTTGTAATATATGAATATTAATAACGTTTATCTCTCTTTACAGGGTTGCCTTTAAAAAAAGATTGAATTGTAGACTACTAGTTAAATTTGAAATTTGTATTTTCCTTATTCTCTTATTAGTCGATTTATATAAGCCATAGTCATTCATCATTATGTCAACAAATACCAACCGTAATTTATTTTTTGGTAATGATTAAGTGTCGAAGTTCCGAGTCTCCAAAAGGTAATTCTTAAATATTTTTTTCATGAAAACAATGCGAGGTATATATACTGATTATATACTGATTTCCGTTTTTGTTGTTGCTATCATATCTGTATACTACCAAGTCGCTGAGAACTAATAAGAAAATTCTCTATAAGACTTGAGCTCAGTAAAATTTGGATTACAGCAGTTCAACTCCATAATCCTGAAATCAAACTTAAAGTCATTACCAAAGCAATATATTACGAGGCTATTTTCTCTTAAGCTCTAAATACGGTAATAATATAATAATGCAGGTGGTTTATCCTTGCATATTATTATGACTTCCCACTTTACGAACCTCCTTTGTATGAAGTGGACTTGCATTGTTTGCCATTACGTTGGCTCATTGTTAAGCGACTCTAAGCAGCCGAGGTACTCTTTAAATCTTCGCTAATGGCCTTTTAAAACGGCCAGTATATTTCGCCGAAATGCTCTTCCTTTATTCCCAGCAATAAAACCTTAAAATGTTTATAATTAGATTTCGGTAAATTTAATGCTGGCGGTTCGATTCTGTTTTTGTGTTGCCGTAAAAAGCGTTATTCTTTTTTTGAAGTAAAATACTTTTTGCTCGTTTTTTGTGTAAATGTGAAACAGCTTGAAAACAGAAATTAAAATGTTTATTGAATTTATGTTTTATTACTTATTAAATAAGTCATATAATTATTGTCATCGAATTTCCATAAAATATGAACGAAATTAAACGTAAATGTAACACTAGGTATAGCGTCGTTTCTAGGTTCTAATTAAAAAGCTATGAATCAATTAACTAGAAAACCTGGTTCATTACTCCGAGATGAAAATTGAAAACTTATTTTAGTGATCGTTATTAATTAGTGCACATGCCATTATCTTAAATAATGTATTTCAAAACAGTTCTGTATACAAACAATGGGTTATTTTTGGTTCGTTACATAATGTCGGACACATAGCGCGTCTGTGATTGAACCTGCGAACATGCCAGACACCTTCTATTTGAGACGAAACCAATTACAGTCTTGCAGCGTTGCTTCAAGGATATGCATGGCTGCTGTATTTCAGCTTCAACCCTTGGATGTTGCAACGAGAATACGGTTAGAGTTTGTACGCAATTGGGTAGTTGACTAGATCAAAAATACTTTATAATATTCGTTTTGTAAAGCATCTTAAAAAGATGTCAGTTTAATTTGTTTTCATTTTTATTGATAATATAATCAAAATAAGTATACGGCTTAATATTTTAAGATTGCGTTTTCATACATATTGCATAGAGAGTAATCGTTTCTGACAGTTCTATAAAAGTAATGAATTTTACTAGTTGTCCACTAGCATATTATTACATACACCTAAATACTGTTTTTGTCCAAATGTTTATTACCTGCAACTGATATGATTTGTTGAATTAAAACATAAAAAAACGATTCCTAGGGTTAAAAATTGAAAATGGTGTTAACTTTTAGTATTCTACGGTGCTATTATAATGCGAATTCTAAAATTCAAATGAAGATCGTATTAAACAAATCTAACATAATTTAAGAAAAACATACAAAAGTTACAAAAGCCTTGAATGGTATCAATATTCATGAATAATAATTATTCTCAATATGACCTCGTTATGATGTCAATCAAACTCCTCATACATTTTCATGTTTATCATCCATTATTTATTCTATTTTTTCCAGATAATTCTTTCTCACTAATCGAAAAAATCTCGTTATGTGAGTTTGTTTACAAACAAGCTTTAGGTAAATGAGATACGAAAATAATGATGAGATTAAACGACGTGGGTTTCGATCTAGAATAAACTAGACAGAGGATTAGGCTCAATTTCGCATAATTGTGTGGGTTCCCTGAGGATTGTTCGAAAGATTCATCTCGGCCCTCTCTGTATTTTAATATTCGATATTATTAAGTCCATTTCATGTTTGGACACTTTTTTGTTGAAATCTCTTCGAGGAGCGCGTGTAACACAACGCGCCGTTGACACGGGCCGAACGCCTTTAGACGTAAGGACGGTGAGCCACCCAAAACTCGCCGCCCACAGACCCGCGCTATTTAGACACTTTAATGTCACTTTTGTAGATGGTTACATTTTAAGAAACTAACGGAGCAGCCCGGAGTCTGGAAGAGGGTGATTAATACACCCGTGCATCGGAGAGATCAAAATGTCGATCCTGCGCCTGATCTCTCTCCGATCGTGTCGGATTGCCGTCCCATCGGACTATGAGAGTGAGGGAATAGGCAGTGCACCTGTGTCCGCGCAAATGCATGTGCTTTATAATATGTCCGGTGCAGCTGGCTGAACTCCATAGCGAGAACGGCCTTCAAGGCCGACAATCGGTCTGGACGCTATCATCAAAAGAATATATAGAATAAAACCCAACAATATTATTATTTTTAACAATTGTATCCTAATCTATTATATTAAAGATATTAATATAAATATGAATAACTGTTTATGATATCAGCTCAGTTTTGTGTCAACATTGATGCTTTATATATCTTCCACTGTAGAATGGATGTACAAAGAAAGTTTCAGCCTGTATAAAATATAGGAGGCCTAGTCGCTGGCTCTTGTTCTAGTAATTAAACCATTTATTTAAGAGGATTATTATAGTTTACTTCACAATGTTTATTGTACAGTACAAGTAAATAGACTAGTTCCTGCTAATGTTTCTTAAACATAGAAGGAAAGATTTTTTCCCAAATTATTATATTATTATTTCCCATAGTCATTTGAAATAAAAAACAAAAATTTTATTTCAAATGACTTCCCATAAATTTTCGTGTAGCACTAATAATAAGGCAAATATAATTTTGTCATAGGTTCTATCTAAAAAAGACATGGGTAGTTAACATATTTTTTCTTTTGTTGATTTCTGTAGGTTTCATAGTCATCATCATGATCATCAGCCTTTTTATCGTCCCACTGCTAGGCACAGGCCTCTTCTCACACGGAAAAGGATCAAACGTTATTAAAAAGGTTTCATAGTATAATACAAAAATCGAGACAAAATAAAAATTTAACATAAAATTATCGTAAAATATAATAATATAACAAATTTATAATTACCAAAATATCCCACCGCTAAATTAAATTTCGAACATCCATCGCTTCAATTTAATTATAATCTGGCGTATGGTAGGCGAATAGATTGCAGTACGGTATTATTTCATTAGTCTAATAATAGCGGTGTCCACTGCTCTAGGATAATCCATTAGAGGTCTAATCGACTTAAAAGCGACTTATCTGTTATAACAATATTGTAGTTCATAACCAGGAAAAGGGTTTTATTGGCATTAATGTTCATTAATACTAAGCCCAAGCGTCTTTTTTCATTGGGAAATTCATTTTTTTGGTTTAATTATTGTTTATAAAGTTTAAGGTTTACGGGTTACATTGCATAATTTAAAATAATTTAGAAGGATATAACAACAACACAGATACAATGTTAGATATTTTCTAAGTCACCTTTAAACTTCTATGTCCCGAACTTTCTTACACTTGATGAAATCATATCATACCTTTAAAATGAAACAATAGAAAATCAACAAGCTTAAAGGAGGATTTTATTATACTTATTAGTCCAAATTCTTTAAAGATTTTTAATCATGTATCCAATTTTCAAATATGATCTTCGAGTGTATAAATGGTATCTAACGATATTTTATGCTTGCAGCCTGAAGCGTGGCAGAAGACTGAAGTGACGGGCCACCAGCCGGGCGGGCTACGTCGCTCATGGCGCGTACTGCGCGTTCGCGTGCCTCCCACAGCAAGTGGCTCGATGCGCGTGCGATGCGAGTCCATACTGTTAGTGGAGCCGCCCGTGGTGAAGGACACTAGTACCGTCATCACTATACACTCGCTCACACAACTCTCTAAATATGTGTCTAATAATAGTGGTAAGTTGATTCCTGTATTTTTAACCCTTTCACATTTTTTTTGTGGATTAATACTCCGACGAATGATTTCTCAACTATGAAGATTCCTTTGTTTTTAAATTTCTTTTATGGGCTTCCGACCCCTTAACACAAATATTTTAGTTTTTTTTTAAGTATATGTAGGTACGATTTATATACCTATTAAGGTGGGCTACGATTTCCAAAAGGTCTACACGTGATTGTGACCCTACGTTTCAGCGGCTTGATGACAGGCTGTTGCTATTATTCTATTGTATACAGTTACTCATACTTTTTAATTGATTACGTATGATACAGCGTATAAATACAATATTAGCTCTGAAAACAATTTCAAAATCCGGGATATTGAAATGTCCAGTCAACTTATGTCTACTTATAGCTACACACAGCTGTGTCAGTTTACACCACAGGGGATTAAAGTGGGAAAAAGCGATAAGCGCTTTAACGATATAATTTTATTTAGGTCATTTAACATTTACGCGGAAATAATGCAATTAAGTAAATGATTTAAACGGAGCTCTCACGGTGCAGCTATTGGATGCTCAAATATACATTGAAAACACATTGAACATTAAAAATTACCTGACTGTAATTTCGAATGGCAGTTTGTGTAGAGAGAGGGAAGAGCTCTTGGCTAAAGAGGGGCTCGAGGGTAAGCAACGGCCGCAGGAGTCGATCGATCATAGGGTTAAGAAGCAACCTTTAGCGCGGTCGGTCCGTGGATGGATGACCATCTTGTCGTTAAATTGGTGGGTCCCGGCTGTTATTTGTACATCTTTGGCAGTCGTTACGGGTAGTCAAACAGAACTACTCAAGGGTATCGGGTTGCCCAGGTTAGTTAGGGTTGAAGAGGTCCAATAGGCAGCCGCTCCACGTAAAACACTGGTACTCAACCGCATCCGATTAAGACTGGAAGCCGCCCACAACATAGCTTGGAAATAGGTTAGGCAGATGACCTTGTGTATAGAAATGTTAAAATTTTTCGCGATTGCTAAGTTGACGTTTATTAACTTAAAATACGAGTTACATTGAAGATATTTTAACTGACTATGTATATCAGACATATTGTCTAAATGTCTATATAAAAGTTCATAGCCTTTCCCAAACTAGGTTAGGTCGGATTCCGGTTTGAGTGGAGACTGAATATCGATATTTTAAATGGAGTGTCTGCCATCTGACCTCTACTCAAATACCAGGTACTCTAAGATTATGTCGTAATAGACATTTATAGATATGAAAACGTATCGGCTTCTGTCGTGGTGTTAAAGTTTTCAAGTTTTGATGTTATTTTTGAGATAGTGTCTTAGATTCTACTCCCACAAAAGGCAGTTTTTTTAAAAGCTTTTATTTAACTTGCCGTGTATGTATCTTACGGTGGATTCTTTGAACTCAATTTTGAAGTAGATATCTTCAACCGATAGAGCTGAAATTTTGTGTACACGTTCAGTTTGGATGACAATGCAAGATATATTATATGACGTTATTCTAAATCAAATATGGCGGACTATAAAAGCTTTTTGAAAAAATATTTTTTTTTTATTTATTATTGTATGCCTGTTAACGCACCTATACAAATTGATGATTTTTCTATGTTCCTATTTCTTTTTTAAGTTTGACATGTGACAGCGAAGTTCAACCTACGGTATTCAAATCTTAAAATTCATTTGTTTTGTTTTTCATTTGTTTCAGGTACAAAAGTAGTCAATCCAGGCGTGTTAATAGCAACAGTTGTATTATTGACTTATATTGAAATATCAAGGTTGACGAGCTTATGAGATTTGGTGTGAAATATTGTTTGGTGATATTAGTTATAAGTGTAGATAATATTTGGAACGGCCTGTATTAACATACGAAAAATGTAACTATGTATACAAAAAATGCAAACACAGGTTTCGTTTGCACCTTGTAACACAGTAAACTCCATCATGTATAAAGAAAATAGAAATGTATTACTTTCCGTACCAGACTGAATTGTATTCACTTTATGAAAGTTTTGAAAAACTTTCTCTTATTTATGCAAGTCAAATCCTAACAAACATATTGTATGAAATAAACTGGAAATTCGTTTTGATTTTTTTTGTAATTTATGTATTGCCAGATACGAAACAGTATAATTTGTGAATAAAGATTACAAATTACAACTTTCATATAGTGAATACAAAAACAATATTGTGTCTATAAGTTAGGAGAAAAATATAATTATAATATTTACTTTTACGTTCAGTTTAAACATCACAGCTATTCATAAAGGTCATACAATCTCAGAAATCAATGTTTGAATTATAATCACATCTCAAAAAGTTAAATTAACAGAGAGCTTTCGAATAAAAACACAACATAAAGGAAAAAGTCGGTAAGATGGCTAGAATAAGGCAGTAGAAAAACCTTAAAAGAAATAAAAAGTAAATAATAATATACCCATAGACCTCATTCATGATGTATCGCGAAAAAATAATAATTATTTTTTGTACGTTTCTGAAACGTTAATAAAATGAAAATCATCAAAGAAAAAGTGTATAAAGTGAATTTGTTGATAAGTCGATAGATACCTAAATATTAAATAAATAAATAGATAAGTTATTTAAAACAGATGTTGATTTTGAATAATAGTTATTTATTTAAAATGAAAAGAAAGAGGACGATTTATTTAACATTTAATGTGTAAATGGCTCAGGAGAGTACCTACGGAATATTATTAGATAGTACGAAATGGCATCTTCGTTTGGAAAGTAATAAAAATAATTTAAAAGTTCAGTGACCCCTTTTGTGTATGTCGCCTGAGTACTTAAGCTCAGTACAGCAGTATCCAATAACAAAACTAGTTTTTTTTTTTAATTCTTAAAGTATCAATAAAGCCATGTTTTTTTACGAATCTCGCAACTAATAATTTTGTCTGCCTTACACTTTCCAAAATACTGATGAGTTAATTAGTTTTACATAAAAAAGTAAAATTAATAGTTTTAATAAATAGGCGTTAATCTATGGCTGTGTTTTCACTTAAGGTAACGTCAATTCTTTGCACGACATCATCTTTTAAATATAAATGTACAGTGACACGAATTGTTGTTTTCGTTTTGAGTTCGATATGATTTTTATTATCATTGTATTAATGTAAATTTTAACTGGGATACGTAAATAAAGTTATGATACAAATTGTATTTGCATTTTTTCCTTTATTCCTCAAAGTTAGGTTCATAAAGTTGAGTTAATGAATATCACATACATATATGTAGAGTGTAACAAAAATAGTGCACCATATTTTTATAGGTCATGCTAAGGATCATGTTCAGCTCAAAAAACAGTTGAATGACCCTAGGGGGTCAAAGATCGAGTTCATAGAGACCGGGGTTATGCGTGTGAACACAATTACAATTAGGCGAATGTGATGATACATTTAATGAAATATGGTTTTCATCACTTTTTTGTGTTAAGCATGATACTTAGCATGTACTGGATGGCCTGTAAAAATATGGTGCACTATTTTTGTTAGACCTTATTTAAAATGCAACAATAGTGAAATTTTAAAATATGTTATTCCTACGTCAATATGCACTCAAAAGTAATAAACCCCAAATTCTACTATCTATTCCGGCCATTTTATAGTAGGTAACCCAGAAAGAGTAAACAGAACGTTGAAGTGCTAAAACAAGTTAATAACTCTTGGGACAGTTAATTAACCTGTTAACAAACGTTCCAACTTGTCCGTAGCTATGTAAATTCGTTTGCAATTTTAAACTATTTGATGTACAAATAAGTATTCGTATACTGTCTCTCGGGCATTAGTATCCATGAATTTGTCTTTGAAAGTGTTCATAACCATCATCAGCCTTTTTATTCTTCCACTGACAGGTACAAGCCTCTTCTCACACAGAGAAGGAATGAGCTTTAATCACCACGCTTGCTCAAGGATTGATGATTTCATACTCAAAAGACCAGGTTTCCTCAAGATTTTTTCCTTCACTTTTTCAATTATGTATATTATATCCAAGATAGAGTTAGTAAGTACATGCAACTTGGAAAATAATAACATTCGTACTTGGTACACTGCGAATCGAACCCGGACACTACCACCGAGTCGTAAGTATTTTTAACCACTAGACTACGACTACACTTTCTATTCTAGGAATATTATTATATATTCTAGTCGTGAAAGCTGTAATTTTAGTCTAGACATCTTTTTTCTTAAGTGATAATATAATTTTATGTATTTCTGCGCTAGAATGTAACAATTTATTAGGGACCGGACTTTTCTGCAGGTTTGTGTTGATTAGAATTATATTCGCTATTCAAATAGGTACTTAGAAAAACTACGTCTATTTAAAATTCAATCGTGTCTGCACGTTAGTGCTTTGCTTACATTCAGTTTTTAAAGAACATCACGTAGTTTATTGACAAAGATATTTCTAATTTCACTGAATTTTATGCAAAAAAATACAAAAAGAAAACACTGAGGCTGCCACCTAATTATCAAAAAAACTATCCGAAACAATTTTTTCTTCCAAAACAAAAACTCTAGTAGCAGTATTTCTAGCAAGCAGTATTCTGCACTAAAGTTTTAGGCACGTTAGCTTCCATACTTTAAGGGCCAATTTTTACAGGTTACGAATAGCCACTATCTAACAGATACATTCAAAAAATGGAACAGAATTTGTATGAAATTATCTGCCAGATAAACTATCTGGAACTTATCAACAACCGGTGAAACTGGCCGTAAACCCTCATTGATATGGTGCACAGACTGAGTAAGACCGTTAAAGGTGCCACTTAGAATCGAAACTAGAAACGTGAAAACTTTGCAAACTGGTATTGTAACACTGATTTATATTTTCCACATGTCTATTATATTATAGTACTTTCTAAGTATATCTTGGACACCAATGACTGTGTTTCGGATGGCACGTTAAACTGTAGGTCCCGGCTGTCATTGAACATCCTTGGCAGTCGTTACGGGTAGTCAGAAGCCAGTAAGTCTGACGCCAGTCTAACCAAGGGGTATTGGGTTGCCCAGGTAACTGGGTTGAGGTGGTCAGATGGGCAGTCGCTCCTTGTAAAACACTGGTACTCAGCCGAAACTGGTTAGACTGGAAGCCGACCCCAACATAGTTGGGAAAAGGCTCGGGAGATGAGATGTCTATTATATTATGAACTACCCTTTCGTCTGTAAACGCTACTTAAAAGGATTCTGAATGTATCATACGTGAAATTTCGATAATTTCTGTTTCAATAACAGCTATTTTTAGCTAGCCAATCGATGAATACCTACATAATATCAGTGGGATGAACTACGCTCACCGCGGTCAAGTTAATGGGTGAGTAGTCTTTATCTTTCCATGTGATATACCCTCACCATGCTTCGTTGAATATCAGGAACAGTCAGTCTAGTATGTAAGTACAGTCAGAGACAGGGAGCAACTAAATGGGCTATTGACATGTCCTATTTATTTCTTCTTAGTATTCGTCAAAAGTCAAAGGTTTCACACCCGCAGAAGAAGAAGAAGAAGCCTATAAATATTGTTCTGATAGCAACATTTTTGACAAGTTCAATCAAAATTAATTCAGGAGATTTTACGCGAAAGAGCAACAAAATATCCATCTATAGTAAACAACTCTTTTGCCTTTATAATTTTAGTAGGATTGATATGTATAAACTGCGTCTGGAGGCTGGAGTGACACGTTGCATTGAGAGTGGTAAGTTGCATTTGTATCTGTGAACTACTTTCAAATAAAGTCTATATATTATAGTTATTTTCTTTGATAGAAGAAAACCAAATGTCGTTAAACTATAGGGAAATTTTGTCCTCAAACGAAACCAGGGTATTTTTTACACCATTTGTAATTATATATTATTCGAATTTGAATGTTTACTGAAACAATATCCTATTAATCGATTCGGATGCTATCTGTATAACACATGGATTGCAATTGTACTCGTCCCATGTGACGTTAATCCACGCCATCCAATTATCACGTTGTATCCCCGAAAGGCATAGATATTGTAGGCTATTGTTCGATATACAAATTCTCTGAGCTTCTAACATTATTCTATTCCAAGCTTTAAAAACTCAAAAATAGTATAAAAGGTACTTCTATTATATTAATTTTGTTTTTAGTTCTCAGCAAAAACCCGGCTTCACAAAAAGGCAACTTGACATCTTTTACTTTTTTCCAACATTTCAGTTTATGTTGAAAATAAAATTCAAAGTAAGTACCTACAGCAATATAACGAAACTGAAATGGATTGAGTTGTTTCACGGGTTAATGTTTCTTTTAAAAGCTATCTTATTGAATGGAGATACAGAAATCTTTGAGGTGTTTGTTTCGAGCATCATTGCTTTAAAATCGACTTGTTCAAGTAATTTATTATTATTTATGCCTTCTTTTTTCAGTTTGGAAATGATTCAATGATCCCGCTGTGGGTGCAGCAGGGGGAAGTAGTGGACTTTTACCGACTAAAAATAACTTTTGTTCCTTATGCAGGTCTTTGTGTGCCATGGCCGCGGTAACTCTTGCAAACGACTCAAAGCCCCGATAGGCCTCAGTCTCTTCAATTTTCATACTGCTCTTCGAGGAGCGCGTGGAACACACGATATGGGTCTATCGACCTTAGCTGACGGACGCTGAGCTACCCAAAACTAACCACCGTGCGGCTGGGATGAGCGGTGCGATCTCTCAGCCACTCAGCCGCCTCTTTTGCCAACGTAACTGAAACGCAGAAGAAGGTGATGGCATCTCATTCTCTCTGACTCCTCTGACTCTATAGTCATTTCGTTTGAAACGTGTCATATACTTTACTCAAACAAGATAAAGAAATCCGTCCAAAAAGAATATTGCGGAAAAATAAAGTCACTATCGTAGGAAATTGATCTTTCAGTACCCGACAACATTATCGAGCTCCTAAAAACTGAGTTTCAGAAGTAAGATAGAATTATCAGCATCGTTCGATATAGTTTGCGATCTCATTGTTCATCCATCGAGGATATTATGTCCGAGCGAACAAAGTTAGCCCACGTTCCACTTTCGTTCACACCAACAAAATATCCTGACAGGTACATAGAATAGTTTGTTTTTATTATACTTCTATTTTCCTATGTCGATATTGTGTATAAAGTTTTATTTTTGTATTATTTCCATACTATGAAAGATATTTGAATATTGTTGTGTTCAGACCAAACCGATAGTTTGTTAATGACAGAAAAAATGGGACAAAACTAGAACAAAACTATATATGTATTTTTTGTGACATGTCTATTTCATTTCAAGGTATTTTTTATTCATCCATTGACTTTACTTTGAATCTGAAAACCAACAACAAAGCTCCAATGATCCATTACAAACTAAAGTACGAAAACAAAAAAAATCAATCCCCATTATAATTCCGCTACAATCTCCATTATAATGACGCTAAAACCGGCATGACAAAAGCATTACGCTGAAATCAAATAGTCAAAACATACTGATTACGGGTCGGAAGCCTCCGAAATCAATTGCAGCTTAGTTAATCCTAGCTGTAATTACTACTCGCAGTCAGTAATCCCTACGAACCGTTCAACCCGGCGATATTTATGATGACCCGGCGTTGTTCATTGTCATTTTGTGACATTAGTTTCATCGTGGCTTAGTTTAGAATAGCAAGTAGGAACTTAAGGGCTATTGCTACGGTGTTTGCCTAGATTATGAAAATGAATAGATTGCGTCCATTTTCTAGCAAGCACAAAAGGCAATGTGGCATAATTTGGAGATTTACAGCGATTGAATGATTGAAGAAGTTGTACTAATGGAATACAGTGCCAGTAAAACCTTAAAACCTTTATAATTCATTATTGATATTGTTTTGTCTATAGACTTATCAGAGACGGGAATATTTCAGCTTGTAAATCTATTTACATTGTAGTTATAGCTGAATTCTTAACGTAATATACAAGTTGATAATTGTTGTTTTAAAATAATATAGTTTTGTCCGTATTTGTAAAAATGGAAAAAGGTATTATTACTTTGTGTTACTACATGAAACATTAGAAATAATTAATTCCTGAAAGCACTTTCTGATATTAATATAATTCTAGATTATTGCGTGACCTGAAACAAAGATAATAATTATGATAAAGGTTTAATTAATTTAATTACTATGATATCATATAAGGTATGTATATTAATATTTCATTATAAGCCATAATGAAATATTTACTATGTAGACGTGTTATCGTTAGGGAAATCACCGATTCGAAATTTGACAGTGTATCTGAATGCCTAAATTAATGTACGAAACTGTAAAATTTTCCCAATCAACTTTGAACCATATGCTTCAGCGATAAAGTTGAAAATTTATTAAAGACATTTGTCATCTTGATATCCTGGTGTCTGTACATAATATGTAGCTTGGCAAATTCGTTGGCGACACTCTCATAGTCCATCAGTAGCGTTTTCTCGACCATTCCGTCTAAAGTTACGTCATCAGTTGCCGAGAATTACTACAAGTATGTATTCCTCTTGATTCCCTTTACCCTTTACAAAAACAAAGTTTTAAATAAAGGGACAAAAATATTTCACAAAGGCCCATTATTTTCTTAATCCCCGCTCTACAACAATTGCTTAATCTGCAAACTACAGAACGTTACTCCGCCAAGAAATCTTCTAAACGGCCTATACGTTACGGAATCAAATTAAGTGTACATCTCGCTACAGTTTGTCGGCCGCCTGGATAAGGAAGCGGTCCCCAGTGTAACAGTGTTGTACGGATTCTGCTATGCTTTCCCTTAACATAGTACTTGCATGTATTAATGTAGCTGTTTCTTTTAGGTTCAAGGTGAGGAAAGTAAATTTTTCACGGATAAAAATACCTTGTGAACATCAACAGGTATTTCGTCATCGAGCAATTACAATCTGTCGAATTTCCTTAATAGATTTTCAACTTTATCACTAAAGCAATCAATTTTGAATCATAAAATTTATTGGAAAAATTTACAGTTTCGGGTAGCTTGATAGGCTGGCGTCTGCATCTTTAAAACATGTCATCTAAATCGGGTAACCTATTCTATTTTTAGAGCTATAGGAAGCTACTTTTGAGTGAGGTTTAAAGTGAGTCCCTGCCTTCGTACCTTTGAAAGAAATTGGGGTAGCATTATTTATTTAGGTTTTATACGGCGCTCAGGTGAACTGGTCCTAAAAGCTATTAATATAAGAGTAAAATATATCACTGATGTTCGCCACCACGCTCGTGGAACGGCGAACGCGATGCCAATCGCGTCGTGGAACGTAGCGAGCGAACTGTCAAGTCATTCTTCTGTTTTTTACCTAAAAAAGAATTGTCTGTCTGCTGTTCTGCTGTCATATTCGAGCAACTGCTTACTATTAATATATTATTTACAAGTTTTGTCGCTATATCATTCCGAACGATCCCCTAAAGTTTACAACTGATAATTCTAAAAGTTATTAAGATAAGAATAAACTCGTAATAAAATATGTATATCAGTGATCATTCCTATCAATTAAAATCTGTCACAATGCTTATAATTTTTAAAGTGAAAGTGAAAAACCTAGAGATATATAAGAGTTAACTCAATTTAGTCCCAAAATTCTTTAACTTAAAGTCTAAAATTGTATAATCTTCTACCAAACCCTTTTTATTCCCAATTTTACATTAAAATTACGTGGCTGTATGATCGATGTCAAAACATTGAAATCAATCACTCTGAATTATAGCTGTATCCGTATATTGAGGCCAGCTCTTTATGCGAGAAAAGATAAAGCAGATACGCGATAATCGAACAGCAGTTGAAAATAAAAATAAAAGTCAAAACGTATCGTACAAAATAATACAACACGAATTGGCTATAAAGATAATTTATTCATACTGTGTAATTATTTTTCCGAAATACCGTAGCTTTATGTTTACAGGGGAACTAAAGGCTTTCGCGAAGCCTCGTAATAACGCAAACGACTAACTCTCAAGGGGCGTCGAGTAATTTAGTCGTCGCCTCTCGGATCATATTATCCGTATTTCTAATACAAATGATCCGCAGTTCCGCTGGGACGTGCCAAAATGGGTAAATTAAAACGAAGTATACTTCGCCTAGGAAATTTGGTGCGTGTGTAAAAAACTGCATCGTGGTATGGCCTGGCGTGCCTCCAGCCTGGCGGCTTGACAACGAGCCCACACGATAGATTTTTATCAACTCCTTGTTACGGCGGCGAAATAAAAGGGTCGTGTTCACCGCGGGGGAGACTGAAATTTCGCCTAATTTAGGTGCGCGAGTAAATGTGCACGTCATAAAGGGAACAAACGAGTTAATGTGTAACATTTATGCGAATGTAATGCGATGCTAATGTCGCCCCCGACAGGTGTTTGTAACTTTTGACAGGTTTTACAAAGAAATTGTTTTAGCAGGTCGGTATTTTGACGCGCGTTTCAAACGAAGTGTTTTTTATATAATTATAAAATTGTTCTGAAAATATTTGTGGGTATGGGAAACGTAATTCTTTGACACCTTTTCTATACATATGAGTTTGCTGTAAGAAGTTTTTAAAACAATATACATAGAATTAGTGATTATTGTGCATACATTATTTTTAAGAAATTATTTAATTTTCATGAAGAACACGCACGCAAGCACACTTTGTCACAAAATGTGGGATAGATGTCTTACAAATTAAGTAATCATAAAAAAATTATAGAGCTTTTTATATATGTATGTATAACAAAGAGTAGATCACTTTTTGATATGGATCTCTAGAGCAGCGGTTGAGTATTAGTTCCTAGAATCTGCGCGAACAAAATTTTGGTTATCCTTATATTATGATCAATTTACTGTTACTTAGCTCCTGCTCGTCGAACAGAAAGTGATTTTGCTAATCTAAAAAATAAGATAGTATAAGACATCATTATAGGTACAATTTTCTCATTATATTGCAGGAACCAAACGGCAGCAATAGGTATGGGTGAAATCAAATTTCCGACTTATCCGGTAAATTATTAAAAAAGGGATCTCAAACAAGTCTCGTCCTTACAAATACGAACACAAGAAGATCGTCCAAATCGGTTGAGCGTTTCTCAAACGATTATCCTTTGTACATTCAGAAATTGATTTTATTTATTTGGGTTACCCATGCAATTACGGAAATCCTTGGCATAAATTCATATAAATAAACATAATTTGTCAAATTATGTTCCGCTGATTCAAATATAATAACATTATTTTATCATTAGTACAAGCTTTTCCTTAATCTATCACGTTACATTTTTATCTTAAGGAAGACAAAACAAAAAGTACCTAGCCATAAAAAAAAAAAATTTTGATTTGTTACATTTAGACAAAAGAAAAAGAAGTAAAAAACCATTTTTTTTGAACGGGTACAAAAATTTCTTTACATATACGATTATCATACATTGGGAAATATTGAATAAATAAATAGTGCAATAACAGTACTGAAATATAATAATAGATCAAACCTTTTTTATTTCAGTAAACGTAAAATGTACAAGCGATTACAAAAGTATTGTTTTTATTCACAACTTCACCCTTGTTTTCCGTCACGGGACGGGTGCGTACCTTAAGTGCGTACTTTTCAGCACTAATTGCTGGCACTGGTAATAAAAAAACACTGTTAAAAACAACACTATTGTCGTTGATGGTAAAATGCTATTGCATTGCCTTTTAATTGTAGTGGTGATATGTATCATCATCATTATCAGCCTTTTATTTTATTGTTCCATTGTAAGGTATAGGTCTCTTCTCATACAGACAAAGAATGAGCAGATTGGCGATTTCAGACTTTAAAGTTCAGGTTTCCTCTAGATGTTTTCCTATACCTTTACTCAGTCACTGGTGTCCAACTTAGAAAAGTTATATTAGTTATTGCCTAATCTGGAATCGAAGTCACACACTCGAGAGGCTGGTACTTGCAACACTAAGCCACCATAAATTATGACGAAAATAATGATGATGTCAAATATCTAACTTGAAATTCAATTTACATTAAAAGGACACAATATATTCTTGTCATAGTGACAAAAATCATGGTTATTTGTGATATAAATTCATTCTCCATGAAAACACATCCCGATCCAAGTTTAAAACTTTTTAATTCTGACATTTTCATGCTCTAGTTTTTTACTGCAAGATTGTTTTAAGATAAGCAGAACTCCAAGCGAATTCACAACTAGTTTGTCAGCAAATGTTGAGCTTAAAGACCTCAGTGGGCCACGAGAGGAGGCAGTTTGTTAATCTATCGCCACACAGTCACCTACTGACCTACTTGCTGCAGACTCTCACTTGTGCCGGATGATAAGCTGTTCTATTTCTCATTCTAAATTAGCACGCTAATATTAGCGTTTGTTGAATAGCTCTAGCTTCTACATTTAAGCGAAAAGTTTGGTAATCATTAATTGCAACATGGAAAATTGTATACCATGGTATTTATGAAATATCTATTATGTTCTAATAGTGGAGAAGACCGTGGCAAAGTAATAGCCACACGGGTCGATTGTTCATAAGGTCAAGTATCGTTTGGCGCGGTCGGTCCGTGGATGGGTAGCCAATTCAACGCGGCCGCGTGACGAGTTCCTCCGTGTTTCGGAAGGCATATCAAATTACGGTTAGTGAAAAGCCAGTAAGTCTGACAACCAGTGTTGCCCCGGGGTAATTATCGGGTTACCCGGGTAAGTGAATTGAGGCGGTAAGATAGACAGTCGTTCTATGTAAAACTCATATTCTCAGTAGTATTTGATAAAGACTGGAAGCCGACCCTAACATAGTTTGGAAAAGACTAGGCAGATGGAACAATGATATTCGGTATCCAGAGAGATAATAATCGTAAATGTGGAAATCAAACAGGTCACTGGCTGCCTATTGCATTTTCAACCCAACTGTACATAATGCATGCCTCACTAACAGACCACATCCATTTTTAAGCATGAACATTTTAACGCTACTATATTTCCTAACTGAGAATTACAAATGAATAATTAAAATGACAGTTGCGTGGTTATTCGCTGGCATGCTTCGCAAGAATAGCATCGCATTCTCGCGAAACATACGAATATGAGTTTTACTACGACAACTATAAACGCCATAGTCCAGTATTCGCAAAATGCGTCGAATAATATCCAAGGTTTTTATGCACGTTCCATTTTAAATTGGAATAAGCGAGATGAAAAGGAGAAAAAACATCGCGAAAGCAAATTACAGGAAGCGAAAGAAACTAAAATGCGGGACGGCTCGCTCGGGCTTGAACTATAAAATATTTGCATCCAAACGAGGCCAGAGCAACAATAAGATGGAAATGCAAAATCCTGGTACGATGCGATGCATACTGTCCGCTCACGGCTAATGGCCAACCGTATTTTACTTGAAACTGAGACTTGGCTTAAAATTAGCTGTGTTATGGTATGTAATTTAAATTATGCTCATTACATAGCATATAAAATGATATACGAGGAATATTCTACAACGTTAGTACTAGTACAGTTCCTGTAAGCTGAGACTTCAAGACCTTTTGGACGTGTTCCATTTTGGCCCGGCTTGTGTTCCGATACGGCAAACTCATTTTTTATTGCTTTAAAAAATAAGTTGCTCTTTGAATTACGCTTTGTTCTTAGTGAAGAAACAATGAAGTTAACTTACTGTTTTTTTGTACTTGTATCGAATAGGAATTATTTTATAAATAATAGCTGAGACAGTTACAATTGCCAACTATCGTTCTTATCTATAATGTGACGGTATGAATTGTTAGGGCTACAGTAGTTTTAAGTTTAGCAAAAACATTGCGCTATTTTAAAAATTGCATGAGACATATCAATTATTTATCTGAGACAGACTCCAATTTTTTTTAGTGCACTGACTCTGTCTTTATCTACTCTGATTTAAAAAGGCGTAAATTGGTAAATATGTAAAACTATAAAAAAAAACAAACAGTTTGATGTTAAAATATCACGGTAAAGCTGCACCTATACGCATGTTTGAACGTGTCATTCTTTGATGACGCTCAACGTTGCATGGGAATCATTAGCGTGTTCAGCGAACGCGTTGACAGGTATTCGATTTATTTATTAGTGTTTATTTTTATTTTGTAAATTCTTTTATATAGGTACCCGCGATATCGGTGAGAGTCGATCATACTCAACCCTCGTGATATGGAACGGGTTTTCGCTTTCAACTTGATTTATTCTTTACAGGAATACTAAAATCATCTATTATACTAATATTATATTATATAAAGAGTGAAATTTGTATTTTATATGTATTTAATTAACTCAAAAACCGAACAATTAAAATTTGGTAAACAGGTAGGCTACTTTTTGTCCAGGTGCGGAGTGAGGTTGATCCCTCGGACAGCGAATGGAACTGCGGGTAACAGCTAGTATAACATATACTAACCCTAAATTACAAGCTATTCGAAGTCAGTTAAAATTAATGCAAATTCACCGTACAAGTGCAAGGGAGTGTAAACGCGCCTTTAGGTCCACTGAAAAAGATATCACGCCGTTCTAGCATCTTGAAAAGTATCCGAATGGAAGACAGAAGAACAGCCGAATTTAATAGAAGCTGGGTCCCAAGAGAGGTGCAAGCCTCTCCCGTTACAGACTGATATTGTAAAACTTTTCTTCGACGCAATCTACATAAAAAATGAGCCGAGGGTTCGTGGTGACCCACTGGTAAATGAGAGCCTTTTGAACTGTTAATTTTGTTTGCATACGAAATGAAATCTGACATGAAAGTTATTTGCGCCTTGATCTTAACTGGGTACTATGTTTTGATGATAAACATTTATGTGTTTATTTCTCTTTGTTGTTTATTCCATAATCTGTTTTTGTTGAACTATATTTGCCTTTTCCTTGAATGAGAGGCAGAAATGGATGGGGGGTAAATCAAGTCGTTTATTTTTTTGTTAGTCATTGTAAATGTTTAGTCAGGGTTCAGCAGCAAGCAATTGCGTTTTAATAAAACTTTATGAATGTAATAACGTGGGTGTGAATTTCTTTTTAGGTGTTATAATTAAAATTAGTGTAATATTAAATAGTAGCTTGCCTTTTGTCGAATAAAAGTCAAACATATTTCAATAATAAACAAGTAATGTGCTTTCTTTTTTCCGTATATAATCGAACTAAAAACCCATAAGTACGACACAACAAAACACATAGCTACGACCTTCTAGCCTATTATTTAATTTTGCCCCAAAATTTTGCCGTGGTCATCACTATGAGTTTATGTAAACAAGGAAACACGCACTATATGTATGTTTATATAAGCTTTGAACTTTGCCTTTTTTATATTAATTTGACTCTGTGCAAATTACACGGGATTCTTAGTCTTAAATTAGCATAAAAATAACGAGTTTGTTATTAAAAAGGATATTAGATTTGAATTTATTCATGAGTTGGTTACTAGGGAGACTTCACGCGACATAAATAAACGCGGAAAAAGGTTGAAACACACTTACCGAAGTGGTTAGGCATCAAGATTTCAAAATGTCATTTCAGTAAGAGAAGCTCTTAAAAACAGCCTTTTTGTGTGCCTTTATATATATGTAAGAGTATTTAGTAACACATAACCCTAAGTCAATCTAACAATGAACAACCACACGTCATAAAAAGTAACCCCTTCCTTCTAAAACATTGACACTAATTTCCGTGCATAAAAGTTACGTGCAAACAGGCGTTCCTGCACTTAATAGGTATGAGCAAGTTCGGAATAAGGCTCAAAAGTTAAGGCTGCTAAAGTGGCGGTTACCCGGCTTGTTGTTAACAAAGTAATTCCAACTAGCGGTATATGTCCGAAGTAAAGTTATGGCCAAGTTAGCGAGCGTAAACGTGTCCAGGCGACAGGTAATTGGACTATAACGTGAGCTGCAGATGTTTCAATAGGGGCACGGAGAAATTTGGCAATTTACGTCCTGAAAAGATAGTCAAGCACTTTTATATGGTCAAAAAATATTTTCGAATATAAAAAAAACAGACTTGCCATCTAAAATCCTGAATGCATAACATTACAATGTATTTTTTTTATGTGAATCAATGAAAAGCGTAAAGCTTGCTTTCCGGAATATCGAATGTGGTAAAAATAAAATATTCAATATGAAACAGCATTCACACGGCTATGTTTTAACATAGCAAAACGAAACCAGTGTGAACCTACCCTTACCAATTTACAAGGCAGAGAAAACTTTGTACTTGAAGTTTACTGTGTTCACATTAGGGCTGAGTAGCAAACTAAATTCTTAGTAATTAACAAATGTAAGTCACGGATTGTACTACTAACTCACTGCATTGTGAAGTGAATCTTTTATTTGCCTGTTATGAGCGCAGTTTGTACCTAATTAAGTACTATTAAGGGAAATGCAGTTTAAAATAAGCGAAATAAGCGTTGTGTTGCAATGGGATTTAATGTTCACTTGCTTATTCATTTGTTTACTTATCTCCTGCTTAATAGTGGTCCTTTTGTTTTCTTTTTTTTTTAATGTTGCAACACGGATGTTTAAATGTTTATGATACATATTTTTCTGTCATAATAAGTCTTTGTCGTATGTTTGCTCTTTGAGAATTTGGTTAAAGTGGGAATGTTGTTATGCAATAAATCATGGATTTAAACCTATTTGAAAGAGTTGCCTAATTGTGGAATTTGCAATTTTAACAGATGAAGTTGACAGAAGTAAAAATCTTAATAAAAAACAGGATTCAATCAATTTCCAATGACATTAGATTTTAATCTACCGGATCGTATAAGTATCCTATAGAGAATAGAAAATGATTACACCCTAGCTCCCCATGCGATAGGACTACACCCAATAAATAAAACGAAACCAATTCCTCCATTTTACGACTCCACTCGTCGACGACACACTAAAAGCCGAAACCCAACAACCGCAGACTTAATACAATTAGTCAGAACAAGAAGGTTGGTCACTAACATTAGGGTGACCACTCTCGCAGGGAAAAGCGGTCGGATACGAATCGTGGGCACGAAGAAGGTCGCATTCAATTCAAAACATAGGCCGAATACCGAAACTATTTCTGTCGGCCTTTACGACGCAACTATCCAGTTTGAGGGTGCGAACGCTTCCTAATCTAAGCTATTTGTGTGTAAACTTGAAAAGCTTAACGCCTTTTGGTATTCTTTTACTGGGGTTTAAACTGTTCATGAATAAAGGGAGCAACATTTTGTGGAATACGAAAATATTTGAATGAGGAGATATTTGAAGATACTTTTACTACGGCCAGTGAATACGAAACCAGTGGTGGGACGATTTTTACAAAAGCGTTAGAGGTGACTAACTTTAAATATAAATTAGTCGAGTTTTTACCAAGTTGCGTAGGCTCAAACAGGGACCTCCTTTGTTTTGATTATAAATATTAGTAGTCTGAAATTTGAAACTGTGAAAGCAGTGGTTAATTGTACATTTTAATTAAGCTAGCTCAAAATATTAAAGGATGTTAAAATTAAGTCAGAACAATGCTTTATTATTAATACAGTGAGTTTGAGTCACATGTACCTAGCATTCATGCTATGATCATGATATTTTAATTAATAAATATTATATACGTGAGTTACCACCTGTCTCTAAGTCATGTGTCAGATTAAGGGCATGTTTCATCATCTACGAATAAGTTCCAGCTAGTTTATTTGTTAGATAATTTCATACAAATTCTGTTCCATTTTTGAATTTATTGAGACATCTTGAAACTCGCCTTTAGACAGATAATAATTTAACGTAGTGAACAAGTAATTAAATTATTTCCAGAAGTTTGAAAACTGAAAAAAAAAACCTAATTACAAACAGCTCATAGTAGAAAACTGTTGGTAACAAATGAAACGCGGAAACAGTCAGTTATAAATTGGAGTTGCACCAATTCCTAACTGACTATTTCATACATATCAGTTCACATAAAAAGTTTAGGCCACCAGTTAATATCTGTATCCCGCTTGCCCCTGTATGGGAACAATAAAAAAGTTTTATTTATATGTATTGTAGTTCCAGCAAATTCGATTCTAACACACACAGGGAGCCGTGGGTATTACCTAACTAATTCAATAGTTTTATAGACACACCTAGTCCCAAAGGTATGGGGTTTATTTCTATAATATACGGAATGTTATGCTCGATTGTGCTTTGTTTAATGCGAGATCTATATTGTGCATAATATTTGTATGAATAGTGGGTTTATGCCTTGCAAGAACTAACTTGCAAGAAGTATGTACTAGGTGAAATTTAAAATGATTTAATGATTTGTTTTTTTTTTTAAATAAGCTCCTGTTTTATTTTATTTGTAATAGTAAACTCAAACTGAAAATTATTTATTCAAACTTGGCTGCAAAATAGCACTTTTCTCCTACCCTTTACCACTTCCTATGTGTTTTTACTGAAACTCCTCAGCAACATATTATATAATTTTTCATATTATCTTAATAAAATATTATAACATTTCATTTTATTTACTACGTAAGTTACTTACTATATAAAATATTATATAGTTAGTAAATTACGCTATACAACACCATTTAAAATCGATTTCCAGTGAAAATAGACACTCTCGATCTTATTTCTTATTTTTTCTTTTTCTATGATCTACTATATTTAAACATACAACAACAACACATACACTACCGCTTTGTACTCCGCAGACATTACTTATTAATATATTATAGGTACTTTATCTCAAAAGACCGTATTGATTGGTTCCAGTAGACCGTGAACGACTATTGTGTCCTTCAAGTGACAACTTTAATGAGGTCGAAAGACAAACAGATATTGTTTTATTACATTCTGATTCTGCGTCGAATTGGAAAAGATCAAAGAAATACTTCTTATTAGTTGTATTTTTCTTTTGTTTGTGTGACTTGCGGTCAGTTGCGGTTCATTGATTGTTTGAGATGTTATGCTGACTGTGGGCTATAAGTCACTTGGTAAATATTTATAGTTACTGTAATAATAGTATGTTTGAAATAACAAAAAAAACAGGTGGGTTCTGAGCATTGATTGACGACCCCGCTGGCGTAATGGTTACCACGCCGGACTGCCGTGCTAAGGGTCCCGGGTTCGATTAACGGTACCGTCAACATTTGTGTGATGAGCATGCTTGTTGGCTGTGGTCTGGGTGTAATATGTATTTATAAATATATAATATATGTGTAAAAAATACATATGTGATTTATCAGTTGTGTTAGCACCCATAACACAAGCTAATCAATAGCTTACCATGGGGCCAACCGACCGTGCGTGAAAAAGGTGTCCGATATATATTTATTGTAGAGTTCATCTTAACAGATCATCATTTAGTATTAATATCACCATACAAGTACGATTCATAAAAGATAAGATGATGCACGCAACCTGGAGAGGCATATAGGAAAATAACAAATTAGCATAAAATACCGCTAAATAATAGTTTGTTTCATAGGATAAACTTATTTGAAATAGAAACTATTTCGAAGAAGGCACTCAATTCACATCGCCAAGTAGGTACTAGTACTTGACAGGTATATGGCGAAATAATTACGTGAAGTGATCCAGTAATGGCGTTGAACTGGCAAACGCGTATGAAATCATAACAATGCCGCAACTCCAATGTTCTCGAGTGGCCGCCCATTTCGATTGCTCCATTCACTAAAATTAGATTTCACCGTTTGAAGGTAGTGTTTCCTCTCCAAACAAAGGGCTGTTACGGACGATACGATTAAATAAACATTGCTTTTGTTTCTGTAGTAGCGATATTAAAAGCTGCATGACGTTTTGTGTTGCTTATGTTTATGCAGAGTTTGCTTAGAATTTCAATGTTCCCGGAAATTGTTGGCGGATTGGACGGCTAGGTCAACTGCACTGAAGTTTAAATCGTATTGTCTCAAATATTTTACGTAGGCAAACTATGTTTCTAGTGTACCCGGTTTGTTTCATAGTTTAAGAAATTTATAAGAATTGTTTTCGACACTACCATTCTGAGAATGTTTTCAAACTCTTACTGGCACAGTTGATGACTATAGCTAAAAACTCTGTAAAATGTCAAAATAATAGTAATTACATTAGATCATTGTTACAAGACGTTATCGACATTATGAAACTTATTTTGTTACCAAAACAATAGCGTGATAGGAAGTCTAAAAGTACCTACAAAATAACCCTAAAGTTTAACGAAAAAGTTTCAAAAGTAAATCAGCCATTGTAATTCCAGCATTATATCAATCAAATTAAGAAACATAATCACCAAAGCCATGAAGTACATTTAACTAATTGAGAAACTCATTTCTGAAATCATTTTGCTTCCCCGAAGTCTTAATCGCGGACCAGTCTGAGCAATTTCATAAAGTAATTTTGATAAAGCTAAAAAATTTGAATGAAAACAGTTGAACACGAGAAAGTTCGAGTCGACGAGATGGCTCAGCTTATTCGAGTTGTTTTACAAAACTTTTAATTCATGAAAATAGCTCAGAAAATATAAGATAATGTAATAACACTGCAATACAAGAGCTTTCGAGGGCTTATTAAATAACTCACTTTGCCTTTTTAGACTATAGTTTGTAAAAGATTTTAATAAAAAAGAGTGTATGGAGGTACTTTTTGTATTATACTCCATTTTAAATATCCAAGCTGCATATGCAGGAGTAAACTACGTGCATTATGTCGTGTAACTAACAATTTTTGAAAATACTGAGCTGATTCTGAAAAGTCTTACACTTATGGACAGCTCCATTATGCCTGGAGTCCCATAGGCTGAATAGTTATACACTCACGTTCAAATAGCGAATAAAATCTAAATTAAATAAAAAAAAATATATAATATTTGAATTCCTTTTCAAAATCAGTCAGGTGTACGAATATACAGAGATTATCTCTATAAAATGAAGCAACTACACCAAATAGAAACTAAAATGGTTAATGTATAAAATACGAAGCTAAATGCAAGCTTATCTGACTGCCAATTGTACCCAGTTCTATTCGAACCGGTCTTTTAGCAATTCGGAGTAAAACCTTGTACTTACCTACATTTCTATACGAGCTTATGTAACATTTCAAACATTATAAAAGGAGATCAGTTTTCTACTGAGTGTTAATAGACATTAAATAACGTATGAGGTACAGAACATGTTCTGAGCTAGAATTAACAATTCCCAGAACAAAGATGGAGGAGATTACATAAGAAGGTTGTGTTCGGTATGATTTTAAATTATTATTAATGTTTTCTTGGAACATAACTTCTTGGGTTTCTAATGAATTTGTTATTTGCTAACACTCACATAAACTAACTTTCTTGTTTTGAGTAATAGGGTAGCTACATGAATCCGTGCGTAATTACAGCTTAATAGATTAAGTAATTTTCCATCACATTATTTAAATTACATTCTTAGTCGTTTGCAAGTAAATGGATTTTAAATAGTTTTTGTACCTACTTTAAATAAGACTTCTCAGGAAAACTAATCATAATATCTTAGGGCAGATTTCAAGAATCTTGCAAGCCATAGATACTAATATTAAAAAGATAAGATTGTTTATTTGTTTACTCCAATTAGGGGATTATCTAAGGAACTATGTTGCACTTGCTCTAAATTGTTTTTTTAGGGTCAAATAATCCACGTTTAAAAGAAGGCTACTTTATCCAGCAGCGCGAACTCCACGGGACGTGGCCGCAACCGTGGGAAGAAGTTAGTCTATATAAACTCAAAGATAATACCTACAACCTAACGAGCTCAGAAAAATATGACTGGAATACTAAAAAAATCACCCACAATCGAGGAATTTAAATCCAGGTATAAAATCCAACTGGGAACAGTACCTCCGACATAATAAGTAGGTCAATACCACTCGGAGTTGTTAAGCGATAGGTCAATCAAGCTCGAATTTTAATTTAAATCTGTAGTAAGACAACACTAAGCCTGATAAGAGGTAGAGCTATTGAAAAACATTAGCAAGTCAAACTGCATAAATAATGGAGTGACAATCCAGTTTAAAGTCAAAATTTAATTGGTTCAAGTTTATCAAAAGATACTAACGTTGTGTACATCGTACATTAACTGCCTCAATGGTTTAATAGTCTGGTATCCATCAAAATCACATTGTGGGTTTAAAGAGACTTTTATAAAGCATACGATAATCACCAACATTTTATGGTTCAAGTTTTTTACATTAAGACTAATATAAATATGTTACATGGCATTCTAGTTTTTAATGATGGACCTGCGATCCAGAGCATATTGAATGAAGGATTGGCAATAGAAACTGTAGGGTGATGGCTTGAAAATCACATGTTCTGCCATTTTGGCGGTCTCTCCGGCCCTGAACGCTTGCTGGCGGTCTCCTTCCAGACTTTTGGTTTATCGGTTCACTTAATCAAACGATGGTGAATTAGATTGGTTATTTAAATACAAAATTATCGTAAAACATAAATGAAATGGCGGCAGGTAAGAGTAACAATCTGTGATCCTCAACATTCACCCTAAATTCGGGGGAAGATCTGAACAGTGCCGCGAAATTGTTTCTGTGAATTATTAGATCAAAAATAATCAAATATTGAATTATTGTGTGTAAACAGTAATATTAATTTGATATTTTAGCATCATTTTGTGAAAATAAAAAATATTTCTTTCTAAAGCAAAGTTTTATTTTTATATTCAGTGTAGAGCTGTGAAAAAGATAAAACATTGTCGTCAGGCTTACGTGACAAATTCCGCTTGGTCACCCAGGAATTCGACACTCTCTGTTCCATCAGTCGAAAATAGTTAAGTATTTCTTTGTGTGTCACTGTAATCTTGTACGTAAAAAGATAAAATAAAAGTTTGTTTCCTCCACCTACACACTATTCTTTTGACACCATATAACTTTACCAAGGTATTTACACTTAGTTTTTAGTAACAAGGGACTGATATGTTTCATTTGATATAACAAATTACGTGTTTCATTGTCAATCAGTATTCTGTGAAAGAGGAGGCCTGTACCCAGCAGTGGGACAATTTTCCAGCACCACCACCACCTTTCAATATACATAATTTATTGCAACTACACTTATTTGTTGTCAATAGCTTCCTGAATTCTTTTGTATAAATAGGAATACCTAGAATTAAACTTCGTTGATTTAACAGCAAAGAAGCAAGCTTATCCTAGTATATTGCTCTAGTAAAAAAAAAGTTTATATTTGAGGTAAAAGTCAGCACTCCAAGCGGTGCACTCGTCGACTGTCCTTAAAAACAAAATTAACCTATCACAGCCAAACGACCTCTCAAAAGGCCACAGGGGTGAAGTCTTGATTAAAAACTTATTTAAAACGCTCTTTGCCAACTGCATAATCTATTTATTGATTCAAAGGCAATTTGAATCTACGACCGTACGGTAGATATCGGAAAACGACCAGTATAAGAGGTTTAAGATGCAGTTCCCCAAGAATTTTATGCAAAATTGCCGTTTATAACCGATTGCCCAGTTTTCAATGCATCGCTTTCTGCAAGGTAACCGGAGTAGAAAGAACTTTGAATGTCTAATTTCATTCAAAACTGCCTTTTTATCTTAACTTTACGCTGCTGAAATGGTGTGGAATCGCAGAGAAGCCTGTCTAATGGTTAGGTTACCTAACCTTTGCATTTACTTTATGCAATTGCGTCATAATATCGACTAAATTAAGCCACAGTGTTATTGCTCCTTTTGCTGCTCCTTTGCTCCTCTTCGTATCACATCTTCTATTTTTTTATTTAATTAAAATTCGTGTTAATTCCGTTTTCGATTCCAATGAAAAATTTGACCTGGAAGTTCAAACTTTTAACTAATTCTAAAACATCCTAGTCAAACACGGCAGAAGTGTTTTTTTAACACCTAGGCCAGAGTTTGTAAAAGGACCTCTTTTTCTGAACTTTAGCAATTTCTCATTATATTTTCGTTCGTTTTTTTAGCAAGCGCCTGCTGTTTTTTGTGCCTCGTAAGTTATTCAACATTTCTGTAAAATCTTATAACAGAGTTGAACGATTGTAAGCAATAAATAAGTCAAATAATAATATTAAAAAATATACACTGTAAAAGTGACTTTCGATCTTAATTTCTGTGAGTTACAGAAATGTTGGTACAGGATCAATGTATGGAGTGCCAACACCGTAGTGCTAACAGCTGGACACGAGCTGAGCACGAACCTAATATTTCCACCCACCGCGATATTGCCGCGCATAGCTGGGAGCAATACACATCATATTGGAAACGCTAGAAATTCCTTAATGCACTATACACATTAAATTCTAAAATGTATCGGGAATTATGCTTTATCTGTATACATTTTGGCATAACTTTAAGAGGTATTTTCCTGTAATTCTTGCATTTTCTTGGCCTTATGCCAGGACCCCTTTTCGGCTCAGATTTAGAGTGGCTGTCTACAAAAGGAGACGAGCGGAACGAAAGAGAACGAAGGTACATACATACGAAATCACCAAGAATTCTACATTTTGAACAGATATCTACACGCTGACCTATTTTCGGAGTTATTTACAAATGCTTTAAACTGTCAAACTGACTCTCAGCCTTCAAAAACAGATTGCTTTTTGTGATTTTCAACATCAAATCCAATGTAGACACGCTTAAACACGGACCTTAAGAAGTAAATAAACGAAAATCCATTCAGCAATTTCTTAAGTGACGCGAGAAAATAAATAAATTGTGTTATTACAACAACTTCAATTTTGCTTTGTTATCTGTGAAGACGAACGCTAGGTGAATATAAGAAAAAGTTTTTTTATACGTTATTGTTAATGTAATAAAGTGTTTACTGAAATATCGTCAAAAGGTTAACAACACTGCTCAATATAATTGCTTTTACGTTTGAGTCTAAGTCACAGTGCTGTCGATATGCTATTTCACTTTGATAAATTCATAATAAAAAAACTATTAGAGGTTACTGACCGATAATTTAAGAAATTAAAAATACACAAAACTGTTTAAATTATGGATGATGTTTAAAAAATGTACCCTTAGTACGAAATTTATACAGACCAGAAAATAGTTAATCCGACGACCTTAATCTAAATTCGCCGGCACTTAAGCTGACCCATTTACGGACGATTTTAATTAGAACACCAATCGAAACCGATTGGATCAGTAAGAAAAATATAATTCGCTTTATTAACCCCGGTCCCGATAACACAAGGTTTTAAATTGCATTTCCTCGATGATATACGACATTTCTTAGTGCAATGTGGTAACAATTCTTTTTCAGCAACAAAGGGCCAAGAAAATGGAACGCTTATTTTACGTCGTCCACCGTCCGACCCACTGGTCAGATACAGTTTAGTTTTAAATGACTTTTAGAAGAATGTAGTTGTGTTCCGTTCTGTATTTGTTATGTGCGGTAATTTATCTTTTAGATTCTCGTAAAGACTAATATTGATGATGGTGACGTTTGTGTTTTTATTTTCTTAATTTATTTGTTTAATTTTGACCACCTTGTTATAAAAAGTACCGGCTTTAGTAACTAGGTTTACCTTTAAGTTCTTTCAGGAAGCTGTATGTTTAAAAGCTAGCACTAAAGACGTCACTTTTTTAGACCACGTTTTATAATAAGGTGGCTACTGCACTAAGTGTTAAGTACCACACTAATCGCTCCAAAAATTGCGCATCCATCAAATCAATGCCAGTTCTTTCCAATAGTATAATAGACGGTGACATACACAAAGGCAGAATCTGCAGCAGTTTTCTTTACTTGGAAATGTTGCAGGATTGATCCAGATTAGACCTGCACCAAAAAGGGAAGTTGAGAACCTATTTGCGATCTATAAATTTCATACACAAATCAAAAAATAATATTCAATTACTCTAAGCATATTCAATCGTTGTAGTAAAAGTAGATCATATAACTTAAGCTTTAAAATTAGTAGTACCTTCGTTTAAACCAATACAATACTTCTGGTCCAATAAAACAAATCCTACCAGAACGTAAATCATCCTTTTTTTCGAAGAGTATTTTCCTTGATATCGTCACCCCGGTCCCGAAATTAAATTCCTATTTTTCTTTTCTCACAATTAGTCTTTGTCAGTCAGGATCCGAAATGTCCTGGAGTGTCTCTGGCGTGTGTCTAACATTTGTACATATTGAGATGCTTGTATTATGTTTCTACTCATTTCTTGGTAGAATATGTGTTACATAATGCCACAGAGTAAGGTTAGGAATAGTAAATATTGTGTCAGATCCTGTAGGATAATACACCTACATCCTACATATGCCTGTCTATACAAATATTTGTCTCGATACGAGTTTTGTCAACTTGGACTGGCTTCTGTTTATCTAACAAAGCTTTTCGGTGACAATGCTTCTTCAAGCCGTGACGTCAACGGAAATGTGTGTTGAGTCACAAAATTAACTAGAAATAGAAGTTTTACAATAAAGTTTTCATAGGCTCTTTATAAATTTTAACTATAATTTTATAACGCTTAATTTTTCATATATTTATTATACCTTTATCTTAAATTATGACTGACGTGAGCATGGTTTCTAAAAAATATTTCAATGTTTAACCACCTATTTCATTACGAAAAAAAATTACGATACCTATCTGTTCTACATTTAAGTCATTCTGGTTGCATTCCATAAGGGGTATTATAGTATATTATAGTCGTCATTACAAATCTAGAAACAAATATACATTTTAACAAAAAAAAAATTCAAGCAAATAAAGATACTTTTTCAAGTATCAATGCTTACCTACCTCTAAATCGTTTCATCAAATACCACTTGTATGTGATGAGTCTCTTACAGACTTAATTTGAACCTCAACACCTCTGACGGAGGCTCCACCAGGCGATCGTGGAAAGTTTGTAATTACATCTTTTCCATTAGCACCCCTGTTAGGGTGAGATCACAAGATATATGACTGTACCTTGTTTCGAACCAACTGTGGTTCATTCGTTAATTACTACCTATATTAAGTGATTTTTAGGCGATGGAATAGTTCAATTGATTTTTTTTTGTGAATATGTTTACGTTATTATCATTAGCAAATCGAGGGTGTAGTTAGCTTTAGCATGGGACAGAGGTGGCTGGCGCACACGGCCGGCGTCCAGCCACTCGCGACAGATGTAACGTAGTTCTACATATCGAGACCCAAGAGTCACCGTAGCCCCAGCACACAAAGACTATAGGAGGTTTTAGTCAGAAAAAGTCTGCCACTCCCTCCAGCTGCACCCGCCACACCAGCTGGAGTGGTCGTTAGACGATTTCCCATGAAAAAAGGAAGTCCTACATACATATTAATAGGACGTTGTGTATGAGCTACGCATCGGGTGTATGAGCTGATTTGTTGATACAAAAAAGAAAAATCTAGATTAACTTTACATAATTCTTAACTTTGGTTAATTATAAGAAACTAATATATATAGTATAACCAATTTTCACGTAACTTCGAAACAAAATCCTAAACTTTTGCAATAACATTAATGTTCAAGCCATTAACTTAGTTGTAATTAACGAAGAATACAATCATGATATCAGTTAAATCGAAACTTAGTTAACTTTTCAGACTTACGCACGCTACCTTTGCACTTTCGATAATAAGTTTTAACTGACTTTGATAAAAAGATGAAGTTTTCTGAGTTATTTCAGAAACACATCGGAATTCTTATAAATTCAAACATCTTTGACACGCGAATCCGTTTTACAATTCTCCAATACCTATTACTATCAAAATTAAATTAGAATTTATTTTACAGTGAATATTTATCATCATCACCAGCCTTTTTTATCGTCCCACCCATACAGAGAAGGATTGAGCGTTAATCATCACGCATGCTCAACTTACAAAACATCAGTACCGATTTGCACTTTATCATCATCATCTCCCGAGCCTTTTCCCAACTATGTTGGGGTCGGCTTCCAGTCTAACCAGATTTAGCTGAGAACCAGTGTTTTACAAGGAGCGACTGCCTATCTGACCTCCTGAACCCAGTAACCCGGGCAACCCCTTGGTTAGACTGGCGTCAGACTTACTGGCGACTGCCAAGGATGTTCAATGACAGCCGGGACCTACAGTTTAACATGCCATCCGAAATAGTCATTGGTGTCCAAGATATACTTATAAGGTACATACAAACTTAGAAAAGTTGCATTGGTACTTGCCCGACCTGGAATCGAACCCACGCCCTCACACTTGAGAGGTTGGCTCTTTAACCACTAGGCCATCACGACTTTAATATACAAAAGGTTGGCAAAAATATTACTAAAGCAAAATAGTGGGATGACAAAAAGAAAATAAATAGGTACAACATAATATGCCTTTTCACCAATGAGGAAACGCGATAAATATACTTGTAAATTGTGTAGGCTATATGTTACATACAAATAAAAATAACTGACTTTTCAAGATTACTTTGTATAAGTAAATACAATCGCGAGCAGAAGAATTACTTTCTTCGCAAGAAATATTTCGCACGTTATTTTATAAATAACATTTATTGATTACTTGATGGAGTTTGGTCAATTTTTTTTTGAAGCAACTCCTTGTTGAATTATATCGAAAAGTAAACTCGATTGCACGCGATAGTACTGAGGTACATAAAATACATGTGAGTATTGTTAGACAAACAAAGAAGTTTATTTTGTTATTGTGTTAGTTATTATTATTATACAAAAGAATATAACCTTGGCCTGTTTTTATAAAATTATCGTTCATTTTCTGTCAATAAGTTATTATTAAGAAACAATTCTAAGCAAATTCTAATGTTCTAATCATCATCATGATCTCCCGAGCCTTTTCCCAATCATGTTGGGGTCGGCTTCCAGTCTAAACGGATTCAGCTGAGTACCAGTGTTTTACAAGGAGCAACTGTTCTAATGTGCTCAGTTTATTGTTTATAATTGCAAAATATTGAACTGACAGCTGATTACTACGCCATCATCATCTGCCTAGCCTTTCGCAAGCTATGTTGGGGTCGGCTTCCAGTCTTAACTGGATGCAGCTGAGTACCAGTGCTTCACGTGAAGTGACTGCTTGTCTGACCTCCTCAACCCAGTTACTTGAGCAATTATAATGTGTGGGTGATATTTGAAGCAATCTTATCGGCATATGAGATATAGACAACATTCATAGGGGACAGCTGTATTAACTTGTAAATAACGTCTGCATAAATAAAATCTAATAAAAACTCTTACGCGTAATAAAAATTATCTATCTATACATAGCATATTTTTCTGATTTTAAGACTTATTCAATTCAAATACAGCACCTGCGTACCAAAATTGTATGACAAAGAAATATACAAGCGTATATACATACAGGCATATAATATACAGATGACCTTGATACTAAATAATGGTTATACAATCAAATTACTGGCAACAATAATTTGGTAGCATTCAAAAGAGAATTTAATCAATGCCCCTGAGAACGCGGGAAAAGTACCAGGTGAAATGTTCTCTGTTTACTGCAAACGACCATAATCACTCATATTATAGATTAATTCGGCGAATCCATCAAGTGATTGATTCCCTAAGAACGTTAATGGAGCAGAAAGATGAAGTACAATTAACTGAGAGTCCCTGAATCATCAAAACAATTCGTCAGATGTTGGTTGCCTTTGAGCTGGTTCCGTAGCAAATACAACCTTATTTGCAATCAAGTTATAGGTATGTATGTTGGTAAAACTGTAAAATTATTTTGTTCATAGGTACAATAGACACAATCTGTCAACTTTCCTCAGTAGATTTTCATTGGTTCAAAGTTGATTGGCAAAATTTTACAGTTTCGTAGCTTGATGTGCTAACCTCTTTACCTACTGAAAAAATATGTAGTAGAACTATTGCCAGGTCAGGGCTTATTTTTTTGTTTTTACGTGGAAAGTTGTGAAAATGTCTGTATTTGGAGAGAGTATAATGTACAAAAATATTCGATATAAAAAGGTCGATTACGTTGGGGGAATATTATAATGTCGGTGGAAAACCATTGCAACACCAAGCTATATAATACACAACATAAGATTCAAAAAACAAACACTGAATTATTTTGCCGCTTAAAAAATGTAACATAATGCATGATAATATCGTTAAAGCCGTTTACCCATCTTCTTAACATAATGTTTATTTGCATTATCCTCGTAAAGAATCACGGATGAGAAATGTTCAAAATAATGTTCAGGGTATGTTTCATTCTTTTGTGTATTCATAGCCCTATGGTGTTATCTTAATTTATTTATTTACTGGAATAATTTGCAGCAAAGTGTTGCCATAAAGAATTGTAGAAATAAATCTAGTGAATTGCTTAAGTCAAAATGGGGGTGGAAATCTTATTTATGATTTATATTTTTAGCGACGTCACGAGTGGAACTCGATTTTTATTTTTTAAAACAGCAACAATTTGATTCAAGTTAGTAATAGCTAAAAATCATCGTATAAATAGATACTAAATATTTTTTTATTTTATAAAAGTAAAACCTACATACATATATTATGCTTTCTGCATTTTCAATATTGCCAAATGAAATAAAAATTTGGTGAATTAAAAGGAAAAATAAATTCAATACCATGGAGACGGTTATAACACTTTTTACCCAATTTGCATGAAGTAGTTAGTTCCCCCAGGACTAAGGATGGAACTACAAGAAATAGCTAGTATTTAGTAGAGGCGAGTGTTTGGCATAACCATCGCATTAAGCAACTATTAATTTGTAGCCTGAGTGCTCCTACTAACACCAACTTGGAGAGCGCTAACAAAGCAAATTAACAGTTGACAGTCAAGTTCCCTAATACTGCGCATGGTCTTACTGCAAGGAGTATGTCTGAGTAGCTCTGACTATTTCAATGTTCAATATTCTGATATCTTATCTGTATGGCATAAGAGAAGGCATTGATATGACTTATGACTAATACAAAACCTGTACATTTCACCTGAGTGTCAATACAAGCTTGCTATTACTCATTGATGATAAATACTAATTATTTACACAACCAATATTTCTTTGATCTTATTCCTTACTTTCTTTCGCTGCAAATGCGATTAAAATAGAAGATTTTTATTTTTCATTAAGATCAATAAAAACTCGCCCAGAAGAAGCGGAAAGTAGATTACCTACTTTCTTAGAAATTGATGAAGAAGATATTAAATAAGGCGTTCGCCAGCAATCACTAATCCGGTTCTAATACGATTCATTCTAGTTGTCTAGTCTATAATTATCTGTTAGGAATGTATTATTGTCTATATTTCGATTTATCCATGTTATCTTTACTAATGTTATAAAGCTGAGATTGTTTTTTTTTTGATCGAACTTGAAAAGATATTTCAGTGTTAGATACCACATTTATCGAGGAAGGCAATGGGCTATTCTTACGGGAAGCGGGTGAAACCGCCGCCAGAAGCTAGTTAATAAATATTATTTTTTATAATATCTGATATATGTATGTATACACATGTCTACAGCGGCTAATTACAATAAAACATCATTGGAGTTGAACAACACATTGAAAACTTTAATTAAATTTTGTATTTTGTTAATGAATTAGACTTAATATAGCTAAACTAAAGTAAAAATGTTACTAACAAAAGTAGCCTATACAAGGCCACCTTTAGTTAACTTTCGTAATCTATTAATTCTATCTTCCTTTTCCACCCAAATACCTTTTAGCTGCGACTTCATTAATTTCAAAGTTATATCTCAGTTTAATTTATTTGAGATATCAAAGAAAGTGCAACTTTGCTTTCCGAAAATTTCATTTCGGAACGTCTCAAGTTTCGTTGAAAACTAACGAATGTTTTTATGTGAAAAACGTTACAAGCATTCAAAATAACATGAATGTTACTTTTTGGAGCTCGTGGCTAATTTAATAATAATAATAATATGCCCGCAGGGCATCTGAGGCGGATGTCGGGGAGTAGCGACCCCGCGGGTACCGAGTGCTCCAGGGAGAGGATACTGTCCCTCACCTCCGGCTTGCCGGAGTGAACCCTGAAGGGGGATAGGTCTCCCGCCTCTGGCTTGCCTTCATTGGCCGTCCAGAGTGGAGTCGCTAGAGCAATGCTCGGAGGGTGAATGCCTCGGGTAAGTGGCGAGTGGGCACATAGATGCTGGACCCTGGCTTGATGCCGGTTTTAAAGCGCGTGATCTGGGTAGAAAGCCGGCCGGGGCAACCTCACCCTTCAGCCGCCCACGTCCCCGTTGCCCCCTTGTTGCGACTTAGCGACTAGTTCCCGGGGGCCCGGTAAGTGAGCTGGCGAGTCTCCTCCTGCCATTTTTACATGTATTTATTACATTGTTATCGGCAGGGGTCATAGTCCCCATAGTTTTCCCTTCCCTAGTCCACTAGCATCCCATCACAATAACCCAAGTAGATTTTCTTCCATACTTAGCAATAGTTTAGCACAAACCGGGGGTTGTCCTTGGGTACATTTCTATAGTGTATACAGGGATAATCGTCGGTTTTGTGTCACCATTACATATATTAAAGTTGTCTCAAAAGGGCTTCAGCGTGTTGGCTTCGGCCCCACGTTCGCCTTCTAAAAATCCGGGACTCTGTAGTCCCGTGGTCTAGTAGAGACATACAAAAATAATAATATATATATATATATTTTTTTTCAGATAACATAATCCATCAATTATTGTTAGTAACAGTTGTGACTTACAAACTATGTTAGTAGGTATGTGCTCATGTCAAACTTTAAAACGTTATAAGTAATTTAATTTATTTTAACTATTTTACGCGCCCAACGACGATACTTACCCAGAGCGAGTGCATCGGGCATTGGTATTTATCAGAAATTATCTTAATTAATTAATTTAATGCCGCACGGATCGGTCGATCATAAGGTTAAGGAACACTTGACGCAGTCGGTCTGTGGATGGGTGACCATCGCATGACGAGTCCTCCGTGTTTCGGAAGGTACGCTATATTGGTGGGTCCCGGCTGCTATTTTTACTTTTTTGGTAGTCGTTACGAGTAGTCAGTCTTACCAAGGGGTATCGGGTTGCCCAGGTAACTGGGTTGAGGAGATCAGACAGGCAAGCTAAATTAAGCTGCATCCAGTTAAGACTGGAAGCTGACCTGAACATAGCTTGGGAAAAGGCTAGGCAGATGATGAATCCTTCAAATTATACATTAAAAAGGTTTTTGCTAAAACTTAAATATATTATTTCGCCTTTACTAAAAAGGTTCTTTTTTACATCCTATAATATGATATGGCAATGATTTCATATAAGACGGTTATCGAATATTTTCGCACACAATATCCATAATTCTGTCCGCCATTGCCGTAACTACCACGCTTGGTCCGACATAATGTGGTAACACTCTCATTTTCATCGAATGTTGGACCATCGCGCAAAAAATACGACCACTATAATAGCAACTCATTTTTCTGCGTTCGCTTCAACATTATATAAGGCGAAGTATCCACTTCCTTTGTTAATACTAGCACTTTTTTTTATTTTAAAAAAAATTTTGTAAAGGCTGCTTTTATAAGTAAAAAATGGTAAAATAATTAACAAATTGATGCTTTGAGTTGTTTTAACTTTAACAGTTTTTTTTCGGCGTGCAAGACTTTCCTTCGCTGATGCAAAAAATGGGGAGGCGTCGTTTGAGAGGCGCATTTAAGCTCTTAATTACCAGGACGGGTAACTTCGTTTCGGATCTGTATTGTTCAATGCTAGCAATAACAAATTTGAGACTTCAGAAAGGGGACTCGATAATTGAAACTGTCAAAACGAACAGATAATTCGAGAGAAAAAACAGTTGATTATCGTCATACATAAGAATATAATAACCAGTACATTTTTATTTGCAAAGATAGGTACTCATACTTACATATTGATGTCAGGTTTAAATTTGGAATCTGCAACGTTTGGCCAAATAAACGTCGCTCTACCTCTTTGCCAAGTATCGTCAGTATTGCATTGTACTCGCTAATATTTAGTGTTCGCTACTAATTTAGCACAGCGAAACGTAACAATGCGCTTTAAGAGGACGCCTGACACATTTATCTGTCTCTGCTATTTACCTAGCCGACCAAGTTTTTGTAACGGATTGGTTTAATTCAACATTCCAGTTCGTCCCCTCCCTCGTTAGGGATGTCAAATACCGCATTTGTAGTGACAGTGTTGTAGTTTTTTCTTTGGTGCGCTAGAAAAATAGCGTGGCGCAATATTGTGTGATATTTTGTTCCGTGCGTTAAAATTAAAGTAGGAACCTATTACTATGACCTCGTTGTCCGTTCGTCTGTCACCAGGCTTTGTATCACGAACCATTATCGCTCGAAAGTTAAAATTTTCGCAAACGATCTCTTTCTTATAATAACCCCAAATACTGAAAACTAGAATAAAAATAATATTTTAGAGGGCTCCCATACAACCAAAATGGTTTTTTCTTCTCAGTTTAACTCGACACCCAAACAAATTTTGCATTTAGTATGTAGAGTAAGAGCTCATGTCGTTACTAAATCTTTTACGTTATTTATGTTGCACACAACTCAAAACAACAATTACACGTTGAACACAATTAAAAAAGGAGCCAACCTGCAAGAGAATAACAGAACTTGCACTTCGCAATAAAGATAAAAAAGCGGCTACTTTTAATCGAATTCCAAGTGACAGCCCTACTCCGTTGTTCCCGTCGCCTCGGTTCGTTAATTGTGTGGTGGCTCTCATTACATTAACACAACTATTGTCTTGATTATTCTTGTTGACGAGCTTCCTGCCTATACATAAGTACGCTGTACATTCTGTATAGGTATGTATAGTCGTTTTGTACAGCGCTGGGTTAATTTGGCAATCTTTTGTGCGTAAAACCACGTAGTGTGCTAGAATGAGGTTCGTTTTGCTGGTTGTGGAAGTGTTCGGAAGAATATTTTTATTGAGATTAGGTTCTTTTCTTCTGTGGGTGACGAAATAAAGGGTTCGTTAATGAAAAAAGATTAAGACAGGTAGTCAACGTAAAGAAATCGATATTTCAAAGCAAATATAATATGCACGTAAACAACTGCCTCACAAACAGGCATAATTAGATTACTGCAGACAACGTAAGATACCCTACAAAGTACATAACTCAATTACTTATACGGTTATTAACTGAACATATTATATAGCTAGGCATAACTATCAACTCACAAACACAAACACACAGTAACAGCTACACTCTTTCTCACACTTATTAATAATAAAAACATTTACAAATTATAATACCACACACGCAGACTGAAATGTTTATAACTTTAAACATGTTATATGCTTTGTAATAACCTACTGCATCGCTCTTCAACTTCTTTTATGCTGTGCCTTGCCGGGTCTATAATTGTTTCTATGTTATATCTTAAAAGAGTCGTAGTGGCCTAGTGGTTAAAGAATCAACCATTCGAGTATGAGAGTGCGGGTTCGATTCCAGGTCAGGCAAGTACCAATGTAACTTTCTAAGTTATACGCACTTTCTAAGTATCTCTGGGACACCTCGTGAACGAAAACATGTCGAGGAAACCTGGACTATAATAAACCTGAAATCACCAACCCGCATTGAGCAAGCGTGGTGATTTACGCTCAATCCTTCTCCGTGTGAGAGGAGGTCTGTACCTAGCAGTGGGACGATAAAAAGGCTGATGATGATGATATACCTAAAATGAACCACTTGTATATAATATGGAAAAGTAATCATATTCGTTCATCCTTTCCATAAAAAAATAAGGTCCCCTAAAATTAAAATATACATCGCCAAAACACAAAATTAATTAGCATCGGCAACAATACGAAACTAATCACCGAACAGGCGACCACTCATGTTTTACTTTTAATTAAACCTAGTTTGCTTATCCGTCGCAGATGGCAAAATTAACCAAGTTGATTTTAATTAAACACTCCGAGATCCCGGTTTTACCTTATGATAAAGTTTAATTGGAATACAATTAATTCGCCGATCATGGTAAACTTTCCATTACTTTCTCCAAGATGGCTCCAATTATTATTACTGTCAACTTTTTGATACACAATTTTCTGTCCCGTGGCTAATTCCGACGGAATGTTTTGGGGAATTTCCTTATCTAGTTCTACAAATTGACTTCTCGTCTTTGTCTGCTCTGGTCAAGTCTTCAATTTTCTATGTATCCATTTGTTATGGCCATTCAAAGGATGTATAAAAGGGATTCTATGGAAAGTAAATTATAAGGTCTTTTCCATTCACGGGAAATCATGGAAATGGAAGGAAAATATTGTATAAAGAAACCTTTCTCTGTACTGATAAAATATTAATAATCTAATTTTATTTATATTGTATTATATTTTCTTACCGAGGTATAGTACGTTTTGTAAGTTGCCGGTATATCATACACATGCTAGTATAATGATGACTAAGTATTTGTCAATTTTACCTACTACGCCGTAGCTGTGTTGAAAGCTACGTCGGCTACGCCGTAGCAAGTCTGCTTCTATTTTGTTAAAAATTTTCTTACGAAGATTGATTCGCGAACAGATCAAATGTGAAAACAGTAAGAATACTCATAAAAATATGTAGATCATTTTCAATCTGGAACAAATCACAAATGCATTCTATATGGTAAGTCAACTGTCTCTCAGCGGACATGTTTGACAGGTTAGCATAGGACTGACGTACGACACGAAGGGACAAAGGAATATTGATATAGAGAGAATAAAAAATGAGGATATGGTTCCTTGTCTGATATAATACGTGGAAGGTCATACAAATATTCGATATCATGAAGAGGGATAATATTAGGTATGTAACAAATAGATTAAATATAATAGCTGATTGAATTTTCTTATTGTAATAACGATGGAACATTTTAAAATAGGTATCAAATTCATGCTTATTTTTGTAGGTATTTGAGTTGTGTATTTGAGATGTTCGATGAGTCTTTTATCGTTGCTTGTGCGCTAATGTTTATCAAATTATTTTCAGATACAAGACTAACTTAGTATATCAGAGCACAATTCAATCAGGCCCTTTTAAAATAATCTATTTTAGTCGCGTCTTTAAGTAAACCAGCGTAAAATATACTGGATAATCAATTTCTTTGCACCAAAATTGACATTCAGAAAATTACCCACACAAAATGCAATACAAATTATTTACAGCGCACAACAAATACCCATGGCACTATTTGATTGCCTTCACAGAATCAGAAGTCGTTAATATCTGATATTCAATTATAGTTTTGTTTACCAATATATCTGTTTGTCAATAGTACAAATGCATCGCTGGTTTGTTTTGTGTCTATGAACGTAAACCGCGATAAAACGGTCACTGTATCAATTGCGTTTGAAATTTCATTGCTTAATATCGTTGAGAATTGAGCTGTGTAGAATCAAAAACGGTATTGTCGGTTTATCTGGAAACCGATTATTGCGTATTACGTGGGATTTGGTTGGACCATCTGTTGTATGAAGAAAATATCATATCGGCTTTTAATCATCTTCGGATTTTCATTTTCTTTTATGATTTTAATGAGATTTGTTATAATATATTGGTTTGGCTTTGCAATGATAAAGCGTCTTCTTATAAAAAAATAATGCAGTATAAATAATTTGGCCCCTTTTTTCAAGGGAAATCATTAAATGGCCTCCCGCTGAGGGCGCAGCTGAAGGGAGCGTCAGACTCTTACTGACTAAAACCACTATGGTCCTTCCAATCCAAAATCCGAACAATCCACAGCCCTAGCAGACCTTAACACTAAGGGGTCCATCCGATTTGCTGACTTCTCTACAATTTACCTCTTGTGAGACATTCATACAAATGAAAATTTATTTTACAAACTTGTATTAAAAGTATGATCCAAAACGTAGGTTTCCAGATAATTTTTGGCGTGAAAATTCGCGAAGGCAACAGTGATGTAGTTTTCCTTTTAAAACACATATCTATCCCTTCCGATTTATTCTGTAACCGAACGTGGATTTTTGTATTTTTTAACTGCCAGATGCGTTAACGTCCCGTTTTTGAAATCTCGATTTTTAGGTTTTTCATCTAACGACCCGACACGGAATTCTGGCAAAAAATTTAGTTGCAAAAAATGTTGTTACTTGCATACACAATAAGTGTATATATTTTGATGCTCCCCCTATATCTACCGAGTACACGAGAATCTTCATCAGCTTGTAAAAAACAAAGGAACCATAACTAAGTATTTTCCATCAAAAAGTCGGGGAAAAAAAGAATGGCTTCATTTACTGAACCAGAAATAGGGTGTCTGTGCCAAAGTTCCGAAACTGTGTTTTTCATGTTAGATACCGGGAGGTTTTTACGAATTTATTAGACCTTATCTGTATTATGAGTGAAATCGCCCGACTCTAATGGTGGCCGCATCTTCGAGCCAACGATTTTAATAATAAAAAAAAAACCTTTCATAATTATGTATTACTGAGAAATCCGCGCGCATTTTTGTTGAAACTGGGAGACTACTGCGCTGAGTCGCTTTGAATTTAGATGGCTTCTCATAACTGTGTTTTCCTTGCTATGCGCATTCTTATTAAATGCACAATTTCAATATTATAATGTACCTAGAGATGTACTCGTACAAATGTTTGCAGATGCATTTCTACAAAATAAATAGAACATTTTTTTGTGTTGTTTATTGCCTGCAGTATTCGAGTATTCGTTCGCGTGCAGAATGATGTAGCTGTATTTATTTTTAACTGTGATTTTACCTCATTTAAAAGCGTATTACTATGCGGATTTACTTGGATATAAATACCTATAGAGGCTATATATACAATAATATAGCTTGTTTGATACCACTGTTTTAGGAAAGCTGTAAACGAAACATCATACATTGCTTATCTGCATGCATCTAAATGCTTAAAAAATACGTTGAAATAGCACTGAAATTCAAGATCTACCAAAACTATTGTAGGTAAGTTTTCGTGCCTCAAAGCTGTTAGAGTTTTTAATACAATTAATTCGTCGTTCGTTTTTTCGTTATATGTTTTAGTTTTTTTTTTTTAATAGGATTGTGAATAAAATGTCGGCAGCAAAAACTATTTTGCTTAATTTAAATCTAGAATTAAGCTTGATTCTTATAATAAAAGCAAAGATGCAGCTGGATTTATTTATCAAACATATCTGTCACTCACTCATACGAAATGATCGACAGAGCATGACTATATCTCTTTGACCATTTTAAATGATGGAAGCTAAACCTCATGAAACACAATGCAATGCATTTATAAAACCAGTCCTCGCAGACAAAACGTTCTAGTAAAGTGAACTACTTGTATTACCAAATCGAAAACGAGAACCAAAAATACATTCCCAGCAAAAATTACGAACGAAAAATAAATTCTTTAATCAAAAAAACGATTTTGTTCGGCAAATTCTCGAAAATGTTTTTTTACGAAAATCTTTATTTTATCCTCTCAACCATATTGTTTTCGGTACAGATAGCGAGTGACGGGCTGCGACTGACGAGATTGCAATTACATTTAGCTGAATTGGCGTTTCAAGTACCGCTCACTATATGTATATATGCAACACGTTTGTAGGTACGGATATCTCTTTGACGAAACCAGAATGATTTTGAGAAATTTTCACTGGTTGCCGGCGTTTCTGTCATTAGCTATGGGCATGTAAGGTAGAAATATAATAAGACTAGGTTTAAGTAAAATAATATCAAAAGCTGTGTATTTTCTTTAAGATAAAGGTAATCACTGCGATAAAAAAAATGCAGTTGGTAAACTAACCGCGGCCTACATCGATACCTACGTTGTAAAAATTTTCCAACGGCAATGTTAAGTTTGTCTTTCAATACAATGTATCTTTTAGTACCTAATAGGTACGGAACCTTCAGAACTTGAGCGCGCCTTACATTCTCCATTTTTATGAATATTCAGTTCAGTTTTAAAATAATGTTACTATCCAGCAAAGGATTATGAAATACCATGCCCCCAGCAAAACGAAAAAAACCTCATCTCCTTTCTTTGACATAAAGTGAAACTGTAATTACATTTCTCTGAATTGGCACTTTTTACGCCCCTATAGTGAACACATTTGTAGCGGCAGACATTCCTTTGATGGCACAGACAAATTTTATGAGATCAATTTATCAAATAGTCGATTGTGAGCAGCAAATTGTCCTCGGAACGATCTTGTCCTGGCGACCGTTTTATGTACCATCTACTGTTACGTAGAATAGTTTTTATGTCGGAGTAAACAGTCTTATTTAAGTTATGTAACAATGCTAATGCTAGCTACTTGATTTACGTTTCAAAGTTTTATTTCATTTCTGAAGATTTAAGGAGAAACATTATAGGACTAGAAGGTCATCAATGAGAAAGTCATACATGATTGTTCATCCGTACTTAAGTATGAAATCTCTTTTTATGTCTGCAGGCTTAGCATGGCCACCGTAGAAACAAGTTTTGTTTTGGGGAGAATGGACATAATGACAGAAAAGTGACAGATTGACGTAAGATTTCTTTTGACTTTTTTGAAGATTTTTTTCTATTCTTCTATCGACATAAGTTTACAATTAGATTAATATGCGAGTTGACAAGTCGCGCCATGCTCAAGAAAGAGCTTTGTCTTTTCTTGACAAAATAGATATAGAATCGCCATGCTAAGCCTGCTGGACTCTAAAAGAGACTGTGACCCTTGGGTTTGTTTCGGCATTTCTTCTCAAGGTAGTCAGTTAGGAAATGCTGACCTCATCTCGTTTTTATAAAAAATGTGTTGACATGTAAAAGTGTTGAGTTCAACCTATTTGCAAAATAAATATCATTTATCAGATATTATTGCATCATTTCTTTAGAATAATATACATACCTACATATAATTTAAGGCAGTGAGTGAAACTATTCCACACGAAGCTACAGCATCTCAGAAGTGCAATACCAAAAGTTTCTCCACATTATAACACAGCTCATGCTTCAGAAATACGAAACTGAGTTCAAAAAATTGAAAATTCAACGCGATACCGTCGAGCACTCAGTCCAGTTGATTCTCAAAAGGCGTCGCCTCGTATATATGTACATATCTATGTACACTCGTTGATTACAAGCAGGTACACACAATACACATACATACAAATATCTAGTATATACCTAGAACTCTCCAGAGCGTCGTCGTAACCTGCATTTAAATTGTAAAGCAAACGCCACCGAATTGAACAGACAAACATAACGAACTTCGTGTTTCGTGTTGAATTTGCGACCTGAGTTGTATCAAGAAGAGCACTGGTGTGCATATGTGACGTCACGGTTATGATCGATAGGGGAAAACGCAAACTAATTAGACTGATTAAAATATATGTATGCTCCTTTCTTTCCTACATAAGTAAATCTGTACAAATATTTTTAAGTTTGTTTGCTTTTACGCGCTAATCTCAGGAACTACAGGACCAATTGAAAAACATGTTTCGGTGTTAGATAGATATTTCACCGAAGAAGGCTAAGAAGACTACTTTTGATGCGCCGAGAGTTCCTATGGGACACCTGTGTCCAAACAAACTGCTAGCGAAAGCTAGTTCGAAATCAGTAGTTGCTGTTTTGACTAAAAGTATTTAGTTATATTTTATTTCTGCGGTCGAATAGATGTGTTCCAATTTGAAGGGTACATAGGGGAAATTACGACTTCGATTTTGCTTGTGTTGTGTATCCATTCAAAACTGGAACATGTTTCTACCAATTTAAATTAGGTACAGATGCTAGCCCATCAGGCTACCCGAAACTGTGATTTTTTCCAACCAACTTTGAACCATAATGCTTCAGTAATAAAGTTGAAAGTGTGTTAAGGAAATTTGACAGATTGTTGTAGCTTGATAGGGTGGCGTCTGTACCAATATTTCTAGTCTATTCTACACGTAATATCATTGAGGCTGCTATTTCTACTATTACAAATTAATATCGAAGTTTTCAAAACAAAGTAATTTGTACTCAAAAATATGAAATAAATCATGATTAAATTTATAAACTCTTAGAACATTTCGAACTGGGAAGTCATTGTTTTTTTTTTTCCAAAACACAAGTATACGTAGGTAAATATATCATCTAGAATTCGTTTTATTGAAATGTTATTTCTATGTAGATATAAATCAACCTTTAACGTCTAAAAATGATATATTCGACGATAAAACGACATTCGTGAATATATTCGGGTTCGTCTTGACATTTATTCAAAACACAGGTTCAAGTATCTACATGTGTTCACTTAAGTTTATTGCGGAAATGTATTGGATCGGGAAATTACAAAACGTTTATGTTAATACGAAAATTATCGTTCTATAGTTCTCAGTATCATTGTATTTCATCATCATTTACATTAATTTCATAATTTTTTTTCTCATTTCATCAGAATTTCATCTTTCTTTCTTTCTTAATCAAGTCGTTTTAACCATTATTATGTGCCTAGCCTTTTCCGAAGCTATGTTGGAGTCAGCTTCCAGTCTTAACCGGATGCCGCTGAGTACCAGCTTTTTACGTGGAGCGACCCTCAACCCAGTGATACATGAGCAACCCAAGATCCCATACAGCCCAGCCTTTCTGGTTTAAGACTACCCGTAACTGTCAAAGATGGACAAATGACAGCCGGGACCCACCGATATTAATTTCCTTCAGAAACACGGAGGAACTCGTCATGAGAAGATGGTCACCCATCCACGGACTGACCGCGACAAACGTTGCTTATGATCGATCGATCCGTGCGGCTATTGCTTAGCCTCGAGCTCCTAGCGGAGCTGTCATTTTAACTGACTTACCAAAAAGCAGGAGTTTCACATTCCGGATATTTGTATTATTTTGAAGCCATCCACAAAACAAAAGAACCCGCAGAATATGCTATAAGAAAAAACAATTATGCTTTCTTTTTAAAATCTGTTACATTGATCCACACTCGACGATCAGAAAAGGTGACGTTCTCATGAATATTCCATTATTCCTTGATTTAAATTCTGTTTACATTTCCTTACCGTTCTGGGGTTGAAATAAATCTCGTAGTGTTTGAAAAAATCTTCTACTGAAAGCGTAGTCCTAATTTATTTTCATTACATGCCGACTCTACTAATGATGACGTATATTCTATAGAAGGTACCTATATCTACCTACCTATAGTCGTCGATTTAAACCAATACCATAATATACTTACGGATACGGAGAGCAAATACAACATAATTATTCAATTAATTAACGAAACAAAGCAATCAATAAATTTTCTTCATAATAATTATTATGCTTTAACAATAATAGCATCTTGTCAGTTTTGCTCCAAGTAAAATGCAATAATAATGAACTTAAACAAAATAAAACTATTTAATGCATGATCTTGACATAAATGCAAATAATTAAAATAATAAGAGCAAATTGTTTCTGAATTTATTTTACCATCTACGATAAATGTTAATGTTCTACTTGGGTACGTTAAACACTTATTGATTAACCGACAGCTCCGCTTGAAAAGAATTGCGTGAAAATGGAATTTTAGGAATCCCGTGTCTATCACTGCCTCAAATCCATTTGAGAAAGACTATGTGTACAGAAAAACAGATAAACATATACCTATTCTTCCGGACACTTCTGTACGGTTGAGGAAAAAACACTCAGATGAGGGTTCAATAAATAAAATGATTGGGATCTTTTTTAACGTTTAATTGCTAAAACGCTTCGGAGAGATCGACGACAATCGACGATGAAGTCCTTAAAAAATGGTGTTAGAAGGCTTTTTATTATATTCCTTACTTAAATGTATTAACAACTCGAGATTGCCCTATCGATAATATTTTCTGAAGGAGTTTTGCTTCATATAGACGTTTCTGTTGAAGAAAGTGTGGAAGGGCGAAGTCAAATTAGGGCTTTGATGATAACAATATTTCAAAATACTCAACATAAACTATTCTAAAACTCCTAACAAACAAATGAACTCTCCGTGTGCTTTTACAAAATAAAATCGCAAAGTAGTACTTTGAAATAACATTCAATTTAAGTACTGTCAACGTTTGTTACAAAAATTGTAACTTTCAGTGTACCGATGCTACACCTTAACTAAAGGAAAACTTGAAAGTGGAGGAAAGGAACATCGCTTTAATATATTAAATGACACGACACACTAACAAATTGCATGTTACAATACAAACATTTTGAGTACACCACAAAATGTTCATGCATGTTTACTAGCTAACCTAATTAAAACTCAAACCGTTGAAGCCGACTTATCTAACCAATAAACTGGCTGTTATATAGTTGAAATACCTCTTCATTCCGACTATCACTTTTCGCGTACTTAGTAGTAAAGTTTTCACTTTGAAGCCGGGGAAGTTAGCGCTATAGCGGCATTTCCTTGCTAATTAACGGGGAGCAAGCTATTGCATTGTTACGTACATCTTTTGGTCGGCGGACTGGAATAAACTTTGTATTTTATACGGCGGCTGCCTTGCGATTATAGTTAGGCTAAAGATCATATTGTTTTACTTTGTTGAACATACATAAAGTCAACAATAATTTATTGTGTAATCGTCAATGTTGTATGCAAAGTATGATAGTTTGTGGAGGTACTAAAAGTAATACATTCAATGTTTCGTATGCATTGTATTTTGTTTTCAACCCATTTTCAAAAAAGGAGGGCGATATACCTCCTGTACTTATATATTTATAGGCTTTTTGATGTCATGGCCTATAAATGTCATTTTATGTCGGCGGGAACTAGCCGAAAATGATTTCGCTTGATCTAAAAATATCTTAGTTTACTATCAAAACTTTAAATAAACTCACCAAATGTTCACTACCCACTACCGCTTCCAGTACAAATCTTAAACAAAACACTATCAAGAAAAAGTATCCAATAAAAAAACAATTCACACGAATACATCCCCCGATTGCGGGTTAACTTTCTACCGACCAATTTCGTATCGCCTTCTTCGACCGAAGAAGCGAAATAGCGAAGTTGGGAGTCATTAACTTCACTTAAGTTCGTTACTCGACTCCGTAGATGCAAGATGGTGGTTCCCGAGGCAGCTGCGTTCGAAAATGAACGAAATAGGATAATGAGCAACTTGGTCCCTTTAATGGAGCATTTAGACCCACCTGAATACCAAGATAAGTAAAAATATAAAAAAAAATCTTAAACTCTGATATGAAATGATGTCTTTTTGGGCACATAGAGGTATGTAAAATGCATTACAAAACAGAAAACCGTGTTAAATTAAAATATATTGTATTTTTAGAAACTTTTTTTTTCAAATGCAGTTGCTTTTTCTTAGATAGTATTTTTCATAAGTAGGCTGTTTACTCTGAGCGTGTTTTAAGGAAGAGGATTTATTATTCTTTCCCCCTCTGGCCTTCGTCGGTGTAAACGTGCCATAAGACTGACGTTCGAAAAATGTTTGACAAGAATACGACCGCTCTTTACCCCAGTTATTTGCTTGTTATGAAAACCTTGTTATTACAAGCACATTTTTTTTGCAACGTGATGAGTTAATTAAACTTTGGTTCTTGGTAAGCGGGAATTTTTAACTTTGAAACAAACTTTTGACGCAAACTTTGTAAAGGTCACTTCATGTTTCCAACATAGGTTTTGTTTCTGTAAATATTCTAGTATAAGTCTTTTCCATGATAATGTAGTGTATATTCGACCTTCAGGAACGTGTTTAAAAATGTAGAAAAACATTATATTTGATTTATATTATGTATTGAATTAAATACGATTTTCTTACAAACAAACAAAAGACGATCACCTCGCATTACAGAAGAAGTTGTATTAGCATAATCTGCCACTGTACTAAAAAACCTTTTTGGTATAAAAACTCAAATAACATTATCGAACAATGACAAAACAAAGTAAAAACATAATCCTTTTTATTATGAAGCAGTTTTTACGTTTGTAGTTACATTATCCGCGATAGTAAGGGTTAAAGGTTGGGTTCGATTCGTTGATAAGCATGTTTATTTTGGGCACCGTACTTACGACAGTTGAGGCCCAGGTAGGTAATCCTAGTTCTGGGCAAAACCATTTTTCTGTAATGTATTTGGCTTGCTTTTATGTAAATGACAAAGAAGATAATGTGACTCTGAGGATATAAGAGCTAAGTTAACATACATATTTATGTAGGTATGATTCTTCATCTCTGTGTATATTATATTCTATGCCTTATCAATTCTCAACGTTGTCTCCATTAAGCAAAAAAGGACCACTATTATACATATATATTTTTTCAAAATAATCTGTAATAATATTATTTCCATACTAAAATACTTTTGTATTTAAAATTGTGTAGTAAGTATAACATGCCATATCTACATACATACTCGTACAAACTATTTCGTATTAGGGACGAGATTTTACTTTTAAAAATACAAATTTACTTAAACGAGATAATGTAAATAGCTCATTTGTAACAAAAAAGATAGATGTGAGATTGCCATCAAAAAAACTAATAAGTACTATTATTTTTTTCTCATTATCTGGCACTTATTTTAAATAACGTAATGCTTAATAAAACATACGAAGCGAAGAAAATGAAAACAACTGTTTACATGAGCTTAATCCAAATTGCTTAGTTAAAAGTTTTAGTACAATAATAAACAAACAACTATTATGATATGTATGTAATAAATACCCGTTTGTTTAGAGATTTGAAATTCAATCTTTGATGTATAATAAAATGGTATTTATTATTCATTTGTTTGTTTGAAATTAATGCATATAAATTTCTTTTAGAACACGTATTTTTAGTAATTCAATTTACATTACATATTTTGTACTATTTGCTTTAGTGTTTTAATGTGTATTTTCTAACAGTTTCTCACTATAGGTCACTCTAGGCCAGTTTAATTCATATAAAATAACCCTGTTTACAAAATGTTACGTTTATGTGACGAAGTTAATCTCAAAATCTGTATTTGTATCCTAAATTTTTAATTCAAAAATAATTTCACTGTTTAATAGATCAATATTATAAGTGTAATAATATAAACGTGTTTGACGAATTTAGTGTTAAAACTGCGCTTTATATTTAGGTTTATACCTAATTGATGACAAAAGAATCTACATAAATGTGGGTGCTTTACTTGAAACCCATTATTCCCTGAAGGATAATAAGCCATAAAGATAGGATGTTATTCCGAATATCTTAAATTCAAAAGGATTATAATATAATTGTCATCAACAGTATAATAATGATTGTTTGACATTTATGCTCGTGGTCGCCATTTTTGGCGATATTTTGTAGCATGAGTTTTGGTGTTTATTTCACTGAAACTTTGAATAAGAAAAATATATTATTTATAAAGATCCAAATTATCAGGACATGATCACCCCGTAAGTTACTATTACTGTCAAGATAACAATCTAAATCAAAAACCATTATCCCAACCTGAGCTAATTTTTCAAAACAAATTGTTGTATAATAAAGCGGTCCGCATGATGTCTTAACCCTCACCGTAACTCAAATAAAACTAGGTATTTCGCTTGTCAAATTGCCTGGGTTTGGACTGACTGCCGTCGTTAAGGCCTACTCTTAGATTTTATTGAAAGAGAAACCTTAATTTCGTTTAGAATCGTTGAAGTGCTTTGTTTGTTCAACTTAAACATTTTCTTATTAATGTATTGTTTAGGCCCGTTAATGAGGGCCATTTCATTGTAATTAAGGCTGTAATTGCGAGGGTTAAATTCGAGAAAGCCTTTCTAGCCTTTCTATGTGTTTGACTTTGTTGTCGTGATGTCAGAAACAGATCTACAATGTAATTACTTAGTCATTTTTAGTAATTTTAAATGCTCCATAATTTTTAAAACTCATCATCATCATCAGCCTTTTTATCGTCCCACATCGTCTCATGGGCACAGGCCTATTCTCACTCGAAGGATTGAGCGTTAATTACCACGCTTGCTCAATGCGGGTTGGTGATTTCAAACTTTATAGTCCAGGTTTCCTCGAGATGTTTTCCTTCACCTTTAATCAGTCATTGGTGTCCAAGATAAACTTAGAAAGTACATATAACTTAATTTTTTAAACTACTCTAATAAATATCGTTATTTGATAATGATAAAAGATTATGAAGTTAAGTTTTTCAGCAGTATAAGGTTACTGCTTCAAACACTATACTATTGTTCTAAGCCGTGTTCATTAATAAATAACAAGAGTGACGTCGCTTGTTGACATACATGTTATGAATGACGTAAACGGGAACTGATTCTATTATAAAGACTTCAAAAACGAAAATAATAGAGCTATACCAATGGAATGACGTCATCACTAAGCCTCCCGCTATTTTAGGAGTATGAAATGTGACAAGGGAAGGCAAATAAGAAACTATTCTTTATGCTTACGGGTGGCAGTTTTTTAACATAAGCCTCGTACAGTAAACGTTAAAAGCTACCTTCCGTAAGCAATACGAATCGTTTCTTATTTATAGGAACCGGGTATTAGATACTGATTTAGCTGCGACAGTTTCTGAACACCGAGTGAAGTTTTGCGAAACATTCCAAAACACAAACTTGTGAAATCAAATCCAGGAATCCTTGTGAGCGCTGTGAAGTAACTTTGTTATTGTGGTTTATCTTTGTTCGAGTTTATTTATTAAATGGGCTTATATTGGAAGTCTCAATGAAATTCTAGGTATATTTTTATTCAAAAACGGTGTTTCCCGGTATTATTATGTATGTAGCTATTTCCTTAAGCAATGGATGTGACAAAAATTCTGGAGCCAACTTTAATGCTATATTCAGACATGGTAATTACAAATTCTTAAAAAAATATGAAGCCAATTTTGCCTTGAAACCAAAGGCAATTTAAAGACAAAATAATTTTAATTTTTTTACTTTAGCAACTCAATTATTTATAGCACTGCAACAAGCCATCAGCTGCCTAACACAAGTTCGCTTGTATTAGTGCAGTGACGTCAAAAGCGGCCATTTCAGTCTGTTACATTTTTAACGGCTCGGGTAGGAGACTGCGCTATGCTCGGCTGTTGATTAATTGCCGTCGACGTCTTCGTCCTACCCCCTGATTGATTACATTGTAATCTTGTTTGTGACTTGACTGATGTTAGAAATTGTATCAGTCTTGTTTTTCATAATTCCCAGTTTTGATAATTAGCGGTCGTAGTTTTTGGGCTCGTTTGCCTGACAGCTGACGGGTACAATTTATTGTGTTGCAAACATTTCGTTGGATGTTTTGGTAATTTATTTGAGAAGAAAATTAAGAAAGATTTTTGAAGCGGTTGTTTGATATCATTATTTTATTTTATGAAAGTAGGTACTTTAAATGAGAATAAAACAATAAACCCAACTTACTGTAGTTCTAGAACTTTCACGTTGCACAACAACTTCACAGAATAGCGTTTTTCGTAGGCGGAAGACGGGCCTTTAAGTTAATATTAACAACAGCTAACACTTCAACATCTTAACAAATTCATGAAGATAAGTCCAAAAGGCAAATCTATTAGCACTTAAGGCGAGAGTATGAATAAGTTACCAGTTATCTCATTAACGCAATTAAAGTTGAATTTGAAATATGGAATGGAGGAAAAGGTCAGGACGAACCATCTACTTAAATGTACCTTAAAGGTACATTTGTTTCTTGTACTTCGAACTTAACCTTTTCAGCGAGATATTTATAGATTGACTCACATTTATGACAAACGATTTGAAGGTAACAAAGGTGTTATAATTTCGGCTCACTTGAAACCCTATATACCTCTAGATATAGAAGATCTAACAACACTAGTGCACCATATTTTCACAGGTTATTTAGTACATGCTAAGGATCATGTTTACCACAAAAAAAGTTGAATGAACGTAGGGGTCGACGATGAAGCGCCTTCATTGGCGACGGCGATGATAAATTTAATAAAATATGTTGTTGTTTTCATGACTTCTTTTGTGGTTAACATGATCCTTAGCATGTTCAAAATGACCTGTAAAATTTTGGTGCAACAGTTTTGTTAGACCTTATATATATATACGTTGTTCCTTTTTTTAAAACGTACGATAAAAAAATACATTCTTTAAAAACACATTAAACAATTACAACCCAATATTTCTAAGTATAATGTTACCTAATAAAGTCAGCCGTCATTATGTTTGCAGTGACATAAATTTAATGCACGAGGGTAGAATTCAAATGTTTGTCTCTGGTCGACGCAACGGGAAACAAATACGAACCCGAACAAATAGAGCACGTGACGTGGTGATTACTAAGCGTTATATTTTGAACTATAATGATGTGACCGCGTTGATCTAAAAATATACATACTATTTGAATAACGCAGGTTTGTTGATACGGTTGAACAATACACAACTTTATTATCACCATTATTATCCCGTGCATCGGAGAGCACCTAAATGTCGGTCCTGCGCCTGATCTCTCTCCGGTCGTGTCGGATTGCCGTCCTATCGGTCTATGAGAGTGAGGGAATAAAGAGTGCACCTGTATCTGCGCGAATGCTTGTGCACTATAATATGTAGTGCGCAGCTGGCTGTCCCCTTAGAGAGAACGACCGCTGTAGCCGACAATCGGCTTGGAAGTCATCATTACCATTACAATTTTGCTACAGACGCCAGCACATCAGCCTACCACAATCTGTCAACTTTCTTTAATAGATTTTCAACATTATCACAATACTAGAACGTTAATATTTGATTAGTAAAAATTTTCGGTCAGTTGCCAACAACCTTTCTAATAGTGTCTCAGCACGAGTACATATTTAATGATACTCACACCAGCACAACCAGCTACAACAATCTGTCTAATTTCCTTAATAGATTTTCAACTTTATTGCTTAAGCATATGGTTCTAATTTGATTAGGAAAATTTGACCGTTACATGTAGTTTGATGTGCTGGCGTCTGTACGTCTCAACCAAGCGTTCAAGTCGGTTGGATATTGTGGGATCACTTGGCTAATAATACTACTAGATTAGAAAATTAATTTGCCATAACGTAAGCTAATCTCGCATACCCACTTCGTACCGAGACGGGAGTAGAAAACCACTCAATTCAATATTGGAAGTACGGATTTTGTTAGACATTAGAATTTTAACTGACCCTTAAATTTTTACTACAAAATAAAAGTACAAGACCAATCTTCTCTTAAAAACCATTACAGACAGGAAATTAAATATTTACGTTAAAGTAATAAATAAGTTTTCATTGTAAGTAATCATTAAGAGAAGTGAGTGTAAGTTATTTCTGTTTCTCTTTTATCAATAAACGATTTCCAGTAAACGGAAAATGTGTTCCTTACAGTTTTATTTACGTATGTTACGTGTTTATTATTAACCAGCATTGATGGAAGTATTTTAACTTAAGATAAGTGTTTTAAGCTCAGATCGTTTTTTTTTTCTTTTTTTGTATGTAATGGTATACAACTACCGGCTATGTTACTATCTTATTAGCAATACTTTTTTGTCTATTGAAGAACAGAATTATTTATTTATTAAAAAACCAAAACTTGGCAAATTGGTATAATTGTTCGGAAGTTACACAAATTTTAATGCTTTTATTTTAATTCATATTTTTTTTCTATTTATTTGATATTTTTTACAAACATCTACTTATTTACATCGTTAATAAAAAGTAAAAGTATATATTACAAATATTTACATAAAAAACTAAAGTAAAGGAGGTATTAATATAAGGTAGTATTTTTGATTTCTAGGAAATCGAACAGGATTACCTATAGCAATTGCTTAATTAATATGACAGAAATCATTATGAAAATGTTTTTTTCTTATTTTCTGCACAAAAACAAAACATACTACTCGATCATTCTTTACGGAGCTGCCAAGAGCTCCATTAACTCTATAATGAAAATCAATCCAAAACAACCAAGTGGTAACGTTCATAGTACACTATGTAGGTATGTACATTACGTAGGTATAGTTGCCACAATCTTCCTAATGGATTCTCAGATCCATCATACCATGCTTCGCCCACTCTATTTAGCTCCTACATAAATGCTGACAGGGCTTGAAATTGTACCACTTTCGGTACAATCTGTCCAGAACTCATCCCACAGTACTTGTAATATTACTTTGTAAATGTACCTTGTCTGTCTACTGTCAATTATATTAATTTGGTGGCATATTGTGTACCTTTTACGGTTTTTTGTTTCATTTTAATTTAGTGGGATTATTGTAAGAGCGAATGTAATGGCTATGTGAATGTATGTGGTTATGATTAAATTGTTTTTAATAATGTTAATTTATGTTGCAACAAATAGTTATTATTTGTAGGTATTGGAAGAATAGATATTGCACTGTGGGTACGGTGATAATTTCCTTACAAAATATTATGAAGGGCTATTCTATAATGGTTGGCTACCCCATTTCGGGGTTCCACATGTGCGAAAAAAAAAACTATTTTTGTTTTCCATTTTTTAAATGTAATAGAACATTGTTTATAGAATCAATCCCTTATAATACCAGTTCCCAAAACAAGAATGCTAAATTAAAATAAACAACGTAAATAAACGTTAATGAAATCGCAATCGGCCAAGTGCGAGTGCTGCCGGCAGCCGAGAGCTACCAATACCAATATTTGAAGTACTGATTGCTGGATTAAATGCGGATACAGGCTTGTGCTACTTCCATATTTCTGACGTAATGTAGGAAAGCTTCTTTATATTTCAAACGCCTTTTTATTATCTGTATTTTTGTCTTTTTTTGTTAGAAGATTCAGGTGAGGTAATGCTGTTGCTATGTAGTATAAAGTTTTGAAAATTGTACTGCAAGATGTAAACTTAAAAGTATGTATTATAATATGTATGGATATACGCAGTTAGTTTTTAATTGTTTTCCGCTTTTGAACGTAAGCAAAACCGTGACCGTCTGGGATTTCTGCCCAACCCTGTAGAGCATATTATGCACCAAGAAGCATCAGTAGTTGATTGTAATCCCAATATAACAGTGGTTTGGAAATAAGAACAAGATATATTAAAATAATACTTATAAAATACCCATAACATAACATATAAAATAAATTCATCCAAAAACAAAAAAAAGACATCAAAACAAAATTCAACAAAATCCTACTACACTAAAATTGCAAATATATATTATATCTTTTACTTTTAAAACTAATCTATTAATCTTACCTAGTACTCGATTAACAATTACATTAAGTTAGTGTTACAGTCGAATAATTTAACTCTTTACTTAAGAACTAGTGCTACACAAAGTTCGGTTATAAACTTACCTTTATAACCCATTGGCTATTAGTAGGTTAGTTCTAATGGAGACTCATTTAATCAAACTTAAGAAGTGTTTTAACAACTCTATAAAAGACTTACCTCGCTGAATTTCGAATAAAGTAAATTTAATTAGAAATTATTTTCTTTGCGTATTCACTTTATTTATATGTTTAGTGTGGAGTAGTCTCACACGTTTTTCGTACAAACTTCTCCATAGTTGATTCTTCAGACACTTCTTAATAAATGAGCTATCTAACATCAATTGTTTCAAACCAATCCAATCTCAGGAACAGATTCAGTGCGTTCAAACGAACAATTTCAAACAATCTTCAGCTTTATAATATTACGTAGAGATAGGTAAAATGTAATGAAGCTCTTTGAGGCTATCCAAAGTCAACACCTATTTAAAAAAAAATTAAGATAAAACGATAGCAATCTCTAAGGCTCCAAGGCAATCAATGGAAGTATCAAGCTATATAGACCACGACTCTTCACAGCTCATCTCATCGTATGTATTTTCGTGTAAATGCCACGATTAACTATGTCCATTATCTTCTCCACCTGTCCTATACCTGTCCCGGAGATTCCCATCATGCGAAGATTTATAGGTAAAATTAGGAAACACTGCAGTGTTCAAATCTATCTATCTTTATGTCAGACTTGTAAGCAATAACAATCAAATGCGTTATGATATATTGTTTCCACTAGAATCTAACACCACCATTTTCTATAATAGTACTTTAAGTTTTATGAAATGGAAAGGTATATTAAAACGTGTTTCGGTCATATAAGCTTAAGTATCGCTTTTTCTCAACAAATCTTACTAAGTAGGAAATCTTGTAATCTGTAATCTTGCATTATTTAATGAAAACGTAGACAGGTCAGGAAAGGTGCTGTCTCCGGCAGGCGCAGCATGGTAACCGTAGAAACAAGTTTTGTCTACCGGAGAATGGACATAACGACAGAAAAGTGACAGATTGAGGTAAGATTTCTATTGACATTTTATGAAGGAATTTTTCTTTTCTTCGATCGACATAAGTGTACAAATGATTATATGCGAGTAGACAGGTCATGCCATGCTCGGTCAGAAGACATGTTGACATTGTCAGAAAGAGCATTGTCTTTTCTTGATAGAATAGATATAGAATCGCCATGCTAAGCCTGCTGACCAACTAAGCAATGATTCATCATCTCCCGAGCCTTTCCCCAACTATTTTGGGGTCAGCTTCCAGTCTAACCGGATTTAGCTGAGTACCAGTGTTTAACGAGGCAACCCGGGCAACCCCTTGGTTAGACTGGTGTCAGACTTACTGGCTTCTGACTCCCCGTAACGACTGCCGAGGATGTTCAATGACAGCCGGGACCTACAGATTAACGTCCCATCCGAAACAGTAATTGGTGTTCAATATATACATACTTAGAAAGTACATATATACTTCGAAAAGTTGCATTGGTATTAAGCAATGATTATGTAACTAAAATTTATTCATGGCATTAACTATTCACTGATCAGCCTTGAGACACATGATCAGTGAATCAATCAACAACGTTTATCCCTTTAGCGTCAATTAAGCGGCAAGTTGTTCCATAAATACCAATTCAGCACTCAATCAAATAATAAATGTACAATCCATTCTTTATTGGAACTTCGCGAAGGAATTCAGTGGACCGTAAAAACTATAGTCATTTTGATTTATTTCGTCCGATGTAATCTGTCAGTGAAGTTTCTTGCTCGCCGCAAATCTACGGCTGTGATCAATCCGCGCCAGTTTTGGAGGCTTCCTTTATTCCTGTACTTATTAACAAATTGTCAAGCTTTTGTCTGTGATGTTGATACATCTGAATGGGAGTTGTTTGTTTTCTATAGGGATTTGAATGACTGCAATTTGTTCCAGTAGCTTTATGATTAGCTAAAGTAGCTTTCATGATGGCCAGTTACAGGTGTTTGTTTGTAGCGCAAGTCAAAGGTCCGAAACGCTCTGGGTATCTGTAGTTTTAAGGAATTAAAATATTTTATGAACAATTGATATGTATTTTGTTATGGTCAGGTTAAGCAATTTTAAATGCATGTTGCTAAGCAAATAGTCATATGTACGTCCATGCTGAATAAGAATTTAGTTTACCGAAATGATCACCAATTTTTTTTTATAGATTATCTTATATTTTTAAACTGAGTTAATATTAGTCAAAATGGTACTTAAGTATGCTAATTGATATACCTATACGAGTAAATGTTTTTGATTTTTAATAAAAATATCTGTTTCTTCAGTTCAGTACAAGAAGATAAATGGAGTGATGCGTCATTACTCAAAACCAAGAGGGGTTTACGAGGGAATTTCGAAGAACGTCCATTGAAATGGGCACTTCTTTATATTCATGTCTGTTCGAGGGAATTGATCAAATAATTTTCAATTATAATGTTTATTAAAAGGCAAATTATTATTATCTTCATATTAAATTAATTAGCACAGTATTCAATTACGTGATTAAATAACAAAAATGATTATGATATTTTTTGAAGAATATGGCAAAAAAATGCTTACTCTTATCCATGAAAAGATTTTCTCACACACATATTTGTATTTAAAATCAATTTACATTACTAGTCAGTAAATACTATATGGACTCGTGGTGGCCTAGTGGTTGAAGCACCAGCCTTTCGAGTAAGAGGGTGCAGGTTCGATTCTAGTTCAGGCAAGTACCAATGTAATTTTTCCAAGTTATAGGTACTTTCTAAGTTTATCTTGGACACCAATGACTGATTAACCTCTCGTATATTGTCGCAATTATAAGACAATAGAAAATCAATAGTGTCTCGTGCATATCTGCTCTCCGGCATACAACAGGTTAAAGGTGAAGGAAAACATCTCGAGGAAAACTGGACTATAAAGTCTGAAATCACCAACACGCATTGACGCTCAATCCTTCTCCGTGGGAGAGGAGGCCTGTGCCCAGCAGTGGGACGATATAAAGGCTGTGATGATGATGATGAAATATTATCCATCCATTTAAATAATAGGCATTCCTTGTTTAACATATTTTACTCAACGTTGATATACACGTAAAATAATGTACCTATAAGTTTACAGAAATAAATTTATACAAACTAACACAATTCACCATTGTCGTGAGCCCACATTCCCTTACATAGAGTAAATAGAAGAGGAAGTTTAACTCCACATTATCATCCATATATTAACTCCTTTGAAGCCGCGTTCGCTCAGAAGCACTCTAATTACGACATTGGTACACTTACAGACGAAATGGTATGTTACAGAGAATTCCACCAAAGTGATGAACGAAGCTGTCTGATTAACGAGATATCACTTAACTCACTTCAATGGATAAAGTCTGTGCGCTATCGTCAATTTTCAGAGTTAGCGAATTGACGATTCCAAAATTATGACGTATCTATTGGTGTGTGAAATGTTCGAGGAAACGGAATATCTGATTTTGCTAATTAGTTACTCAAGAACGATATATGTAACACTCTATTACCAATATTTTGTTAAAAATCTTCCATTGTACGCTACACGAACGTTTTCTTATTTATGTAAGCTCTAAAATCTTATGCATTTTTTCTTGAATTAGATATCGGACGTAGCGTTGAACTCTTAGGCTCAACGCAAACTGGCGGAGGCATGGCAAAGACTGACTACTAAGAATAAATCAATTTAAAATAAACCTTAAGTCCTATGACATTCGGTTGAAAACGGCAGTCGCGCGTCTGTTCTCGTGGCAGCTTGGTGACTCATTGTAGCTCATTGTTTTGTTGAAATAAAAATTAGGACCATAAATTTGCAAAAACAATATGATAAATATCTTCATTTCATTGCCAAACAGCGTTTGGCTTTCAAAAACCAAATCAGCGCACTAGTAATAACATGGACACATACAAACAGAATATTTTAGCAGCAGACATTTTTTCCACTATGCTATCTGTCCTAGTTTTAGAAACAAATGAATAAATGCATAATAGTTGCCTGCCGGATGCGGGGTCAAAATGCAAGCCGGTGGCAACTGGAATAGATTAAAAATTTTAAAATAAAATTATCGTGCAAATTGTACTTTTAAATGTTATATTTTGCAATTTATTTATTACTAGCTGTTGCCTGGTGTTCCACTCGCGTCGTTAGGAAACTAGTTCACCCTCTCGGACCCGGACCCGTACCATAATCAGTTCAGAAGCTTTGACGTGAAAGCCGGTCAGACAGACAGACAGATAAAACTTTCGCATTTATAATATCAGCAAAGACTAGCCGGGGTTAGACAAAACTATGTATGCAGTACATTCTTTCGATTTATCTCAACCAAACCCGCGTGAGCAACCGCAGTGAAAAAAAAAATGTTTTTTTTTTCTCAAAAATTATTGTTAAGATCGCAATTCACGTCAGAGAATACCTATCTAAAATTATCAGCATTTCTCTTCTATACCTACTATGTTATTGATTAAAAACCTTCATTTCTGTAGAATATAAAAAATAGATTCAAAGAGTATTTAAAAACAGAACTACATTTAGGTTAAAAACCAAAAGACAAGCAACAAGTTACCTCCACAGTTTTTGCATACCGGTGATAATGATATATTATTCAGAACTGAAGCTGATAAGGTCGGGACAGGAGCACCCTTCTCTGTATTTTGATACGGGTCCGGCAGTTAAAGTTTCAGTTACCCTACCCCGCATTAGTGGTTCTGTTTCCGTATATTGATGAATTGGAGAAAATAGAAGGAACTGGTATGTTGAATGAGGCATTTCGAGTGACTCAACTTGTGAACTGATCATTTAAAGTAGTGCTAAGAATCAAGAAAACTATATTTTTTTTTCTTCATATTAGATTTGTTTTTATATTAAAGTCGTGGTGGCCTAGTGGTTAAAGAGCCAACCTCTCAAGTGTGAGGGCGTGGGTTCGATTCCAGGTCGGGCAAGTACCAATGCAACTTTTCTAAGTTTGTATGTACTTTCTAAGTATATCTTGGACACCAATGACTGTGTTTAGGATGGCACGTTAAACTGTAGGTCCCGGTTGTCATTGAACATCATTGGCAGTCGTTACGGGTAGTCAGAAACCAGTAAGTCTGACGCTAGTCTAACCATGGGGTATTGGGTTGCCCAGGTAACTGGGTTGAGGAGGTCAGATAGGCAGTCGCTCCTTGTAAAACACTGGTACTCAGCCGAAACCGGTTAGACTGGAAGCCGACCCCAACATAGTTGGGAAAAGGCTCGGGAGATGATGATTAGATTTGTTTTTATGGCCTGGATAACGCGGTAAGATCAGATGTAAATTGCCTATCTTCATTTCACTAGCGCGGTATCTCGTACCCTCATATGACACGGAGCCCAAGAGACGCAGATTTACCTAATGAGAAATAATTTGTTTATCTACCGTATTTTATGCTATTACCTCTAATTTCCTCCAAATAACCCAAATTAGCAACTACTGCACAAGGAATACAGTTAATTGTTCCATCGCACTCGTTCTACTCGCGTTTACCGTAAACGCTTTGAGGGTTAATTATCAAAGTCCTCTTTCCTTATCTCCCCCAATACTTTTAGGAGCCGAGTGTCTAATTCAAAGCAAATTGGTAGTACTCGATAGCTGTGGGAAAGGGCGGTGAATGGCCCATTTCCTGGAGCAGTTTTATCTTTTTCTTTCCTTGCAGTAAACTAGATATGTAATGTATATGGTACGGACAACGTCTGTTCGGCGGATGGAGCTGGCATTATCCTGATATGCCGAATTGATACTGAAATAAATGATATATAAAATTTCGATGTATTTTTGATAGTTTTTTGTTTTTAAATACACTTAAATATTTTAGTGCCATGAGGGATTGCGCTGTGACATATACTCCCTTATAATAAAACGTCGTCTCGCATTTAGTGCCGGCTTTAAACCATCTCCTTGAACAAAGTTAATGGTCTTAATCTAGTACTAAAGCCGGTACTTTTTCAAACCAATTATATAATAAGGGGGATATAGTTTAGCCTGCTTCTCGATCTTTCTTGGACATACTCATTGGTTCAATATGTTGTGCAACTCTGCATTACATGTGTAATGGTAAAAGGTTAGTACAATATACTATAGTAATGGTATCAGCTAAGTTACCTAGTTATTGCACATTGACACAGAACAAACAATGTCAACAATGTGCAGGCAGAATCAATCGTTCACATGCCCGTGGCACATAAAGACATCAAGCTCTAAGTTTAAGTTTTACGATACCAACTCACCGCGATGTTCCTATGTTATTATTATGCTGATGGCTCAGAAACGATATTCGGATATTGCTATATTTCCTTATTAGTTCATCTGAGGGTCCTCTAGATAGAATGGAATATTGTTGCACGTCTGTTCAAGAGTATTAATAACGGCGGAAGTTTTGCAGGTTAATACGTAGGAATAATATCGAAACAAAACAATGATAAGTTTATTATTAGATGGTGTTTCTGAGAACGAGTTATGATAGATTGGTATATATTATCCGTCATTCCGAGAATTTTCGAGAGCAATGTTATTGACGTACCGGTTTGAGTAAGTTTCTGAAGTACTCTCACCAGGCATTTTATGATAATATAATCTATTTGCAGTGACGGTCACACTAAATGACTATATTTTTTATTTTCACGTTTTCTCATTTCATTAACAAAAAAAAATAGTGACAGCCGATATAATGGTCTAATCGCGACGAACTCCAAAAATATACACGTCAATAGATGAATCATTTCAAACCTCTTAATTTATGTATCAGGTGTAGCCGTATTAGGGCCAAGGTCTGCCAGGTTGTTCGCAAGAGTTACCATGGCCCTGGCACACGAAGGAACTTAGTGGGTTTTAGTCAGTACGATTCTGATACTCCCTCAAGCTGCATCCTCAGCGGGAGGGGTCATTTCATGATTAGGTACACACGAAAAAAAATAACGGGCGTATAAATTACCATACTGCAAAAGGTCCAGTAATGTTCGTATCCTGTAACATTATCAGTAAAGTGACTTGTTATTACTTTCTTCCATTCACTCCTTATAATTAAAACTTTAGTGTAAGGCTTCAAGATATGTACATCTTAATTATATCAGTAAAAAATATTTTGTTCACTTCATTATTATATTTTTACCGACTACAAAAGAAGGATTAAAAGCCTTTCAAGATTATAATAGAAATATTCTCTTGTCAACGTTCAGAAAAGAGCTTTTGAATTCTGACCAATAGAGGTTGTACTCTCATGCATAATAGGTAACAATGCTTCCTTATTTTCAGTAGATAATGTACAATACTAGTTGATCGCATATTCTAAAAGCACTAGATATATGAGTATTAACAAAACTCGTCTTAAAATCTCGTCAACAAATTAACAATCAAGTTTAAATTAGATGCTCTCCTATATTTTCGAGAGTTTCCTTCAATAGGTATCCCAGGGTTTCTATCGTTAGAACCTGGCCCGATAATAATGGGACGACACGGCAATAATTAAACCCTTTCATAATTATGTAGAAATAATTTTTCAAATCTCTCCAGGCGTCTACGAGAAATCGAATAACAAATGCAAAAAAACTGTAAAATTGAACCTCCTCTTTTTTGAAAAGTCGGTCAAAAGACTAGAATAAAAGAAAATCCCAGGTAATAAAATCTGCTCAAATGATTTCCTCACAAAGCTAATATCGCTAGAAACTTCGCTATGGGTCAACAATGTAAGATAAAATCTCATAGCCTTTCGATCGAGGGCACTTTTCCACGCCCAACACACCGTTATAAAATTTTTGCTTCGTTAAAAATTTTCAAAGTTTCAGAACAAGTGCCCATAACTCTTTTCTCGTAAAAGTGAATGTCTGAATTTCTAACGTTGAAAAATTTTATTGACATCAAACAGATAAGGGTAGCTTCGCTTACTTCAGATAAGTTTGTTGTTCAGAAGTTTGTAACAAGTAATGGCTAGTGATTAAAATTTATAATAGTACGCAGCCTGATAGCTTGGAACAGTCAATTACATGATGTTGTTGTACTCTAGTTTTATAATTTGTTATCTTGTATGGCACAAAGTTGAGATACGAATTCACTATCACGTAATTATTAGATCCTAAAATTAGGTACTGAAAACTTAATACTTGATACATTCCAAAGATCTAACCTTCAGCAATCCTGCAAAGCAAACCAAATATAAATAAGAAATAAGCCAGTGACCATTTTATTCATACCAAAAATATATTTCATTTTACGAATTTTACGACACGTCTAACATTAATTTCACGTATGTCTTCACAGGCAATGAAATAAATATATATTATAACTAATTAAATAAAAATAACTTTGAATAAGGATTACAGTGCTTTTACCCTAGCGGATTTTCCGCTTGATTTTGCCGAGCGTATATTACGCGCAATACATTCCAAGCGGCAGAAATCCGTCGCGCTGTCTTAAACGTCATTTTAAAACGGTGGTTGTCGATTGCTTGTTGTCGCACATATACTCGGTAAAAACCGACCTGAGAATTCGCTTACGTGATGTATCTTAACTTTTCATCGCAATAGCATTTAGTCTGTTGCCCAAAATATTTTAAATTACGAAATACGCGGACACAGGTACCGGTAACTGTGTTAGTATTGTCAATAAAATAACACAAACATTCCTGCTATTATAAGCTTTGCTGTACTCTGAACAAACATAGATACAAATAAACAAAAACATTTTCTATTTTTAAATCGCTGCAACAACGTGATTGCGTTTGAGGACATGCAGCTTGAACAAATAGCTGATAATTGTCGAAATTTGCATTTAGACTAATCCTTACTTGAAAAGAAACGATTTTAACTTCAATGACTTTTTTATGATTGAGTGCTTTTACAATAAAATATCTGTAATTTTATTTATTTCATTTATATAAGTTCAAAAATCTGTCCTGTACAAAAGTCTTTATTAAGTTTCTTTGAAGCAAAGGTGGTCTAGAGGTGTTCGATCTATAAGCTATCAGATTGCGGTTTGAAGAATAAATTAAAATGTAAGCCCTATTTTTGTATATTCTTAGAAGTTTATAAACTCGAACTTATTATAATAGAAATAATTTCATGTTTAGTAAGGCTTAAAATATCAATCACTCAACTTAAAGCGTGTTCGTACAGCTTTGTTATATGTATTTCACATTTACTTTAAAATTTAAAATGCATGAACCAATGTGTTTTTGGAATCTCATACAAGTTTGTTGTAAAGAAAAATTTTCATGTATAATTGTACGTTGAGGCTTGATGCCCGCTTGGATTAATATTATATTCGAATCGATTGAAAATTCAAAGCACCTTGCTATAAATTAAACATATACAATATATAATTTACTGAACCTTCGCTATAGCCGAAAAACAGTTGACAATTACAAAAAAAATGACATATTATTGAAAGAAAGAGCATAAATTTTTAGAGATTAACTAAGTAAAATCTTCAAACAGTACATGTAAGTTAGAAAATAATTATATGACCTATTTTATATTGCATGTTTTTTGCCGTAAGTAATTCACGTAATACTGTGAAAAATCAAGTATAAAATAATTCGTAAAGTATTTTAATACAGTTGTCAAATGTGTACTTAAAATTCATTATGCTGCACGCATAACTACAGAATAACGACCGCTGAAAGCACTTTAGTATAATTTAAACGTAACCCTTTGAATTTTCCACAATTTTATTTATGAAACTTTTTAACGTTTTTTTAATAATGTAATAACTGTTTAATTTTTACGGAGGGTTATTATTTTATGTGAATTATATTCTGTTATTATCTGACAAAAAGATTCAATGAGTTTTATAATATAACACAAGACCATAGCACAGATTATGCTAAAAAAAGCTTTAGTAGGTATCTACCTGAGTACAGGCTGCTTCTATTAAAAGCAAATTAAAATGTCTTCAAAGTTTTTTTGTGTTTTATTTAATAAACTTGCACCAAAAGAGTCACGAGATGTGCTAGAAACGTAATTAAACAAGAACGAAAATGAATAGCAGGTATAATAAATAGTTCTAACAAAAAAGAATAAAAAAACACCTAACACGTACGTATGATAAAATCAGTCACACACCAACTGAAATTGTTTATAAAGCTTTGAGGGCACAAAAGAAATAACAAATGCGAAGGTCAGTTTAGGAGTCAACTTCGCACCTTTATTTTAGGATTTGCAACGAAAAAAATGAAACATAATTCTGAGAATGTCACGTTACATGGTGTGTTTTGCAAGGATTTTCGAAACTTTCTACATATTACTTGCAATGGAAAATATACCCTATGCGATTGCCGTTAAGGCTGACATCGGCTTGGGTGTTTAAGGATAGGCCCCAATCTTTCTTGTCGGCGATTCGCACGCTCTTCAAAAGGGTCCGACGGCCGAAAGGTTTTCCTTCCCACAAACATATATCTATTTTATCAATGTTCTGTGAGATTAATTAAAAGTAATAACTCTTACTGACATTATTTTGTAGTTTTTGTGTGATGGTTTCCCTAGGGTTTACAGCAAATTACAATTTTAAGTTGATCAAGTCAAAATATTTTGTATCAATTAAGAAACATTCCTTCAGATCAAACCGTTCCAAAACTTTTGACTAAGAATAAACTTTCGGCAGCCTATACTGAACTTGCTTGCTTATTAATAAAACCCTTATCTAGTTTCTGCCCTCTTAAAGTAAAAAATATCATATATTTTTATTATACTTAAGTAATATTTATTCTGCTTCCATGAACAAATAAAAGACCTTCTCGCAAATATGCCTACCATAAGTAGGTACCTAAATGGATTCCGTCTTACCACTTTGACCACTATATGGCTTTACGTAACAAGGGACACAACAAACTTTGTTTCCTTTCTCGTACAAATTTCATAATACCAAATCTAAACATCACTCACTGACTGATGAAAGTAAACAAAAGCATTGTTATATCTCCTTTTCTTTGGGGAGTTTGCCTAAAAACGTACACACAATTTTGCGAACACTTGTCTTGTTATCATGCGGTGCGCTTGTCTGTGCGACGATACTCGTCTTCATTGTCTGCGTTCAAAACATCACTTGTCATCCCCGTCTTAACTTGTGCCTCTGCGTCATGCGGACGTAAATGCGACTGTGTGTACCAATGTAAATCTATGGTGTTTCTAGAGTTGTCACAGAGCTATTTGTTCGCACGCTGACGTTTTGTGAAAGACACTCCATTCTGTTCCCTCCGCTCGTTCAAATTAACCTATCAAGCGTTTCATTAGTTCGAAAGTTAAATTGCTTATTGGCGTAGCGTGATTGCATGTTTCGCTTTAGAAAATGAGAATATCATATAATTTTGTTTTAATCTAGTTCACTCATTTTACGTGGAAATTGGCAGCGTTAGTTTATTTGTTTTCGACTACTGAGTCACCTTTGTTCAAAATTTATAGATATTTATATTTATTATACAGATGGCCGTTTGGTAATAATTTAAAGGATAAGAGGCAAAATTTTATTCTTGTGAAAATTTTACGATAGGTACCTAAGTTGTGTTGCCGCTACGGACTTTACGACGTACTTATCTTTATTTCTATGTGCATTACAAAATGAATGTAAGAAATAAACTACATCGTTGCACTTTAATATCATATTTTATGTTATGAGAGTTTTAATTAAGCTACTAAATGGACCCAGAGCATATTTTATTTCAATTTAAAAGAGTTTCATTTATATGTTACGTTATTGCAATTTATACTTGCTTTAATTGGTTTTTACTTTTACAACTAGTAATAATAAAGATAACATTTTGAATTTTTGGAAAATTCTTAAAACATAAAATAAAACAAAATCGAAGTTCAAACACAAGCCACGAACCTACAACGTGTACCCATGTACATATACGGCTAATCTTAAAATCCAATTCACCTACATCTCCCTCTACATCTTTTAAGAACTCCATATCTTATAAGATACGGTGGTAGTTCTGTTCGCATTCGAGTGCCGCTGAAGCCTTGGGCACTCCCCCCATCGCCTCGGGACCGCCATTGTATTCAAACACACTCTCTATGAAACCTATGTAGATACATCACTGCTCAAACGTATGATGTTTACATTCAACATCGCTTGGGACTGTTTTTTCTTTGATACAGAAACCTGTGCTTTGACTTTATTATGGTTTTATAGCTATTTATTTTATTTTATCGTCGGTTTTATTTATTGCAAGATTATTGTCATATTTTGGGGATTCTGGTTCGGAATGTGTTTGATATGATTCGTATTTTGAAAGTGCTCTGACTTGTTTGATACAAAGTGACAACAGTAAATTTTATTCTTCTAAAGCTCAGCAAAAGTAAATTCTTCTAAAGCCGTTTTACTGTCAGACAATGAAAAGAGATAAGAATGTATACGATTATGGCCCGTTTTTATTCTAAAAAAATACTCAAGACTAAGTTACAGATATTGCAACCTGAAATTTGACGAAAACTTTAATTCAAGTTAGGTAAATTTACAATTGAAGTTCAAAATAGTTCCTTGGTTTTCTTTTGAAGCTGACAGGAAACAAATAAAGCATTAAGATTTTTTATTACTACATAAGCGTCAAGGAATACTCAAATCTTAGATTGGGCAATAGCGTGGTTGAATAAAAAAAAACAAGTCTAAGAAACTAATCAATAAAATGGCTGTCCTGACTGTGTGGTACGGAGTTTCGATCAGCATACAAAGTATCAAGCTATTTGTAACAGACAGACGTCTCGCAACTCGATACAAATATATCATCTACCAAAATACTTACTTTCCCAACAAAATGAACCCCAAAGGACTCCAAACGAGACAATAGTCGCAATTTACTCCCCCAAGAACTAAAATAAAGAGGAGACATTTTTAAAATCAGTGTGTTTATGTATTCAAAGCGCAGTCGTCGCAAACATTTTTGTCATATTGGTCGAATAAAAGTGTGTGAAGAATTCAAATCACGTGTGCGATAAGGGCCACCGCTTCCCTGGCTTACAGTGACTTTAAAGTATATTGTAGTCACTTGTGTCAGTTATCCTGGTGCAGGGGCGCCGTAACTTTCGTATTCAACTCGTGCTTTCAAACTTTGCGAAGCACGTCTCAGCTCCAGAGGTTATTTGCATCTCACCTTTACGTTCCTCCGCCATTAGGTGTCATATTGTTATATTACACCTGTACTACCTAAATCTTTGTAACGCTGAATATACCCGCGAATTCAAATATATGTAGATGCGTGGCTACCCCGATGATTTATCAAGCCTACCCTAAAAACTCAGTGTTGTTACCAGTTAAAATATTTTCTACTTTTCTGAAGAATATTTATCTGCTGTATCTATTTGTCAGGGAAAAATATTAGCCATAAAATTATAATCTTATAAAATTAAAAAAGTTACGGGCAATTCAATGTCGAATAAATTAAATGTCACAACGATCAGAAACAAACAGCTTCATATGCTCGACGTAGGTATTCATTGAAAACACATGGTGCAAAATGTTACCAGGCGCGAGGAGTGCACCGTGCGACAGGTCAGTAATCAATCTGTGACAGTCCTGTCAAATCTGACAGCCCGTCATTGCATTGCGCGGCATAACGGAACGCAACCGAGGTAGAAGCTTTTGCGAAATCGTGATGATAAGAGCGCTTTCACATTACCGGATTTGTGTAAAGCCTGACACAAGTATTGTCGTGAGAGCAAAGTACCTATGACATAAACAATAAAAAAACTAATATAATGGTCTGTGACTTTCGAATTCTCTAACCAGCTGCGTGACATTGCAATTGTTTAAGAAGTTTTATTGAATTTACTATTTAAATAGATCTAATAGAATTCTAACACTCGTGCTGTGCAATGCGAGTGAAAAATCCTCTAATATGAAAGCGCTATAATGATACTTGTTAATAGTATATTCTACACGTTAAACAACTTAGAAGCTTGATTAAAAAGTACCATATTCTCAAATATATTTAGAGTTAGTGCTAATTACAAATTATATAAAATTAAAGGCATCTTTCGCTCACCATAATCATAACGACCAAGTAACCCTGCAACAAAATCAAATACTGTTCAGTTTATTCGCTTTTTTAGTAATATTTTGGTAAATATTTCGTAATTTATATGAATGAAATAATACAAAGTCAAATGAATCAACTGAGCACTTATACAATAAATCAAATCCGAATGATTACAATCAATCATCAAAATCCGTCAAATTCAAACACATTTTGTTATCACTTTTTATCTTTTCATATTTTAACTCTATGAATAATAAAAAAAAAGAAATAAAACATAAATGTTGGAAACCATTGGAGAATTTTAAATGCTTTTTTTATATTTTCGGGCCAATTGAAAGAATCGGTTTGCACTAAATGTCCATACGTTTCATCTCTACCGATGTGGAAGGATATGAATCCATTTAAATGTGCAAAGAATACATTACAAAAAGTAAAATTCGGTTTGTGAACGATCAAATTACACAATGAAAATACGTACTGTTTATTTTATACACATTCGCATTGTGCATAAAATAAACCACACGAACGTAACACAATTAATTTAAAAAGGTTTGATTATTTCAGCACCAGCCTCTCAAGTAACAGTGCGTGTTCGATTTCAGGTCAGGCGAATAAAAATTTAACGTTTTGTTACTTTTCAAGTACATCTTGGACATTAATGGACGAAGTCCAGGTGAAACCTGGGCATTAAAAAAAAGCCTTTGAAAGTCTTAAACTGCCACGCTCATACCTTCTGTAGGTATATGGGATGAGACCTGTGCCTGGTAGTGGCATAATAAAAGTACTAACTACGAGGATTTCTAAGGAAAGAAAGGCGATATAATATAACACCTAAATCGCTTGGCTAGGTTAGAGACACAATAGGCTTTTATGAAAATCCCACAATTTTATAATAAAATTTGGTACAGTAAAACGTAGCTCAAGTTTACTTACAAAAATACCGCTTAAATATAAAACTTTTCAAAGAAAAGATAGGCCTTTATTTCCATTTCTATGCAGACACATAGATAAACCCACAAAAACTTAACTTTAAGGATAGGAAAGTCGCATTTCACGAGCGATTTCTTCTCCCCGCAATAACGCCAAGTCACATTGCAGAGGTGGCCATTCGAAAACTAATAAATTTCAGTGGGGACTGTGAATTTATTTGATAAACGGCCGAGATAAAGATGCGGCGGTACCTCAACACTTCCTTGGTCAGCAACCGCCAGTGTGCAGCCGGCCTTACCGAAATCGGAGATCAAAAATATAGCTCATCACTATATGGGTTTTTGTTTTTAATTCCGTATATTATTTATTGAAATTTGAATACGCAACTCTCTGTTAGTTTTAAAACGATTTCTGCCTACTGTTTTAAACCGAAATTTTTATCCGACTTAAATGTCGAGAGGAGTTTTTGAGTAGGGCTTATCTTTGGATACGTTTAACGTGCGATTAAGAAGAATGCAATGGATTCTAACGAAATTACAGAATAATGGTGGCTAATCTATAATAATAGCAAAGTAATCATGATGTATGAATACATCTATAAAGATGGACTACATTACGATAAAAGATACTTCACCTTTAAAGGTTGAAAGGTGAAGGAAAACATCTCGAGGAAACCTGGACTATAAAGTCTGAAATCACCAACCCGCATTGAGCAAGCGCTCAATCCTTCTCCGTGGGAAAGAAGGCCTGTGCCCAGCAGTGGGACAATAAAGGCTGTGATGATGAAAAGAGACTGATGGAAAATATCTCTCTTTACACATAGCAATTTGCATTCAAAAGTTTCGTGCTCTGCCAATACCAGGTTTAGCGATAGAAAAGTATACACCGTATGCTATTATAGTCTATATCTACACATAATTGGTAGGCAGACCCACCAAATTCAATTCAAATATTCTGATAACATTGCAGACTCGTGTAATTTCAGCACTAGCGGCACACGAATCGATTACATTTGACCTTTCCTTTGAGTAGGTATCGAATAAAACCAATTCCGATTACTGTCGAGGAGTAAGTAAAAATAAGTGATGCCATGAGTTGCTGACGTATATGTAAGTATAGTACATGTTTTTGAAGCAAATATTAACGTTGAAAAAATAGTTTGTATTTTAAAAATAACTACGTGAAGTTTTGTTTCCTATGTGCATAATTATCACCCTGTATCAATAAAATTTACCCAGTAATAGAATAGGTAATGATAATTTTTTTATGCCATTTACTAAAAATATCTAGGGAATCTAGGGAGGTTACTATTATACAGACGCCAGCTACCTGAAACTGTACAAGTTTCCCAATCAACTTTGTAGTAGCTTAATTTGTTGCCTTCTGTAGGTACATTATTAGTAGGCACATACTATTGTACTGATCACGAATATATCCCACAAAGATCAATAACGGTATCTATAGGTTATCTACGGCAACACTTACTGTGAAAACTTTATCTTATCCTCATAGTAGTTTCATTTTACTATAGGTGCTTTGGAAGCAAGGCGCATCAGAAATACATTATCTGCCATAAAAATAATGTTGTATCCACCTTATGAACTTATAAGTCAAGTTTTCTGCCATTTTCCTCTATCCATTTGAAAATGTAACCCATATTAAGTAAATCTTTCTTTTACTTAATTGTTTATAGGAGATATCTCTGCTTAGCCCTTCACAAAAACTAAAAATATAAAAACTAAATACCCAAAAATAATAAAATCACCTCAGAGTAAAATGCATACAGCTATAGCAAGTTCACCAACTTTATTTTATACTCCAAAAGCGAAACAAAATCCTAAACGCCCAGAATTTATATAAAATTCGAATCTATATTCGCATATTTTCCACCTATTAAACATGCCAATGTGAAAAGGATAATCTGAAGTTCTCTCAAAGAGTACATACAGTCTGCAGTATGATCTCGTTTTGAACTCCCAGGTTTGGTAGTAAGTACATACAATAATCTGCTTTATGTTGCCTTCCCATCTTCTAAGTGCATAGAAACAGATACAAATGCGCTTATATTCATATAAAAACCTTGAGGTGACAAGCAACCCCCGAGGCTATTTTAGTTCTTTTTAGCATAAACACGTCCACTGCTAGAGGAAGGCCTCCCCCAAAGTTCGCCACTTCTTCAGTAATTCCAACCCACTGCTTTCGCCAACCTTGGCCAGATATATGTATGTATGTAGTGGCTGACCCACACTGCGTCTTCCGAGTCGTAGTCGCCACTCGAGAACTTTTCTGCTCCATCGGTCATCTGTTCTTCGAGCTATATGTGCCCTGCCCATTTGATAAAATTTACAAAGCCTTACTATTGAAAGCTATGTGAAACCTGGTCTTTAGGGCAAGTTTAGGGCGTATTTGACCAAAGTAGTAGTTAGTTATCATGTTTGTCAAATCCTTCACTTTTAATTGCTTTAGATTTAAGCACATTTGTGACTAACGCTTCAAAGATATATATCTCAAAGAAAAGAATAAAAAGAAAATCTGACCAATGTGACCAGCAGGTCGGAATTGTGGTACACGTAGTCTGGCACAGTGCATAGGTACGTGCGGCATGCCACGCATCAAAAGAATGTCGGAGCATTTGGAGTATTGCGGAGATGGTATCTACAATACTATGGACTGGACTGTAGCCATCACGAATTTCAACATTGCCACTGGTCACAAAAATATGGGCACAACTTGAAATAAATTATAAATTCAATGTAAGCTTAAAAACTGTAACTTAAACTTCAATCAAAATAAAATATGATTTAAACAGTAATATTAGATACTATATTTTTAGAGTTAAAGTACAATATGTATATAAACGTTGTTCACGCGTAGAGATAGTAAAGACTTATTTAATAGATTTTTTACTTTATCGAATAATTCGACAGTTTCGGGTATCTTGATATACAATGCACAGATACACACGCCTTTCTATGAAATTCCAATGGCTAGTAGGTTGTATGTACCATATACATATGTTGTTGCTCAAAACCAGGACGTCAAACGCGTAAATTACTAACAGAATGTTACCTGATGCATAAACACCAAAGGTGTTACTGCCTTTCTATAGTTTCTCTTAGAATATTGCTAATTGCAACATGCTGAATGTTCGGTCAGCAATATACCCGTGTCTTTGACAACATAGTACAAGAGATTCGATTGTATGTATTACTTCTAGGATTGAATCCATTTATCCAATTTAGTAGATTCACCGTTACACTGATTGCGACTTGTAGTGAACGTTCAGGTATAAATCGAAATACTATTGCTAACAATATCAACATTCATAGTTACTAAGACAGTGTACTTAGCGTGGTTTTAGACATTACATTCTACTGTTTTAAGCCTGGTATGAACTTCGCATGGATTTTGAAAGACATTTACATTCTCTTCTATTGTTAAATACTACATGCTATAATAGGAGTGCTATATATTCTTATTTAACTTCAGCATATAGGTATTTAATTTAAATTATAGATAGGTGAGGATGGTAGAGCAGATTAATATCTACAACTAACACGGATATCAGACATCGAAATATATTAAATCTGTATAAAAATATTTTATCAGTACAGCACGCTCAGCATGACAACCGTAGAAACAAGTTTTGTCTACCGGAGAATGGACAAAATTGCAGATAAGTGACAGATTGACGCAACATTTCTTTTGACACGTAGAAAAGTTTTTTTCTTTTCTTCGATTGACATACGACATGTTGACATTGACATAAAGAGCTTTGTCTTTTCTTTATAGAATAGACATAGAATTGCAATGCCTGCAGATGTCCTAACTATAAAGGAAACCAAACTAATATAAATGTAGTCCATAAAATCGAGAGAAGACTCGGATATGTTACCTCATGTATATTTATTCACCTCAGTAAGTAAATGAACCATTGTCTATACGTACATATATTAATATATGTATGTTTATTGTAATACAAACTCTGTACTAAACAATAGATAGGGTTTAATAGTTTCAAAGCTTATTGTTAGAGCAATTTATTCGTATTTATCGTGGAATTTGGAATTTGTTAGCATTGCGCCGTATTAAACCTTTATAATAAATGAAAAAGCTATGGGTAGGTACTCCAACTGAAAATTTTGATTTCAGGTTTCATGAAGAGACTTGAATCCAATTTCCACCAGACCTAAATTATTATCTAAGTTAAAAATTCTGAGAGCATACATTTTACACACAAAAAGTGCAACATAAATGCTAAACCATTTCCTGATTTAACTTTGCATTTAAATTGTACAAAAATATTGTTTTTTCTCTCGCCGCGTGGCTACTGGCCGGTATGCGAAACAGAATGCTTCAGCAGAACCGAAAAAGCTAGCAGCGAATGCCAAAATTACATCTCCGGACATTTTTATTTAACGCTTATTGCAGGACAAGAAATTACGTACGACTTTTGTTTAAACGAATTAAAACTCTCACATGTTCATATTTAAGTTGTATTTTTATATTTTTAGCTTAGAAAAACTCGGACAATGATTCTCACAAATACGGCCATTTGTTGTCAAAGTTATTGCTACCTATGAACGTACTCAATGATCATCAACTGAAAACCTCGATAACAAGAATATCAATACCACCTAACAATACTCCCTTGATTTCGTAACTTCAGAAATGTAAATCTTACGTAACATTTCTAACCCTTACATTCCGAGTGCATATAACAAATAACCAGTGACATTTGCATGATAACGCTTTGCATCACATATTCAAGACATCAGGCAGCGAAGATAAACCACGAACATGCACGAAATGCATCCGCTACAATTTACAGCAAACACTCACTGTAGAGTTTTAGAGATTCAAATGGAACGCCGCGGTTACGCCACAGTATATTCTTATACAGTAATGCCACGTAAGATATTCACAGATTTTTTGTAGGACGAATGTGAATTCAGTCATAGTATAATACGCATTCAGCAGGATAACTAACTCAAGTCCTTATGCGGGGACATGAAGATTATGCTAATCTTAACTATACAGAAGTGGAAAGATTTGATTGCTTGTTCATTTGTATGTGGAAAGACTTTTATACAAATACTTTCCTACCTTACTCTCTGGTAGCATAGGCATTGCATCCAGTTACGGGAGAGCTCCCAGAACGTGAGTAAAATCACGAGATACAGCTAGTAACAATTAAACGAACTGTCGATAGGCCACTAAATCAAAATTCAAATCACAAAAATCTACGCTTTTCTCGAAATTGACGGGTGACCGAACGTAGTAATAGTGAAAAAGTCTTGAGTGTCAAATATGATGTCCAATAGTTATCACGTGGCTAGTGGTCGGCTTTGTAACAGTAGTATATAATAAGAAATGTAAATAAGTTTTGGAGTTGTCCTACCGAATTATTTTCACTAGGGCATTGGAGCCGCCGCTACTGACTTGAATGCTAAAATAAATAGGTACGAATCTTAACTGGAATAATGTTTATCCTGATGAATGTGTTCATGGAGCCAACCGTTTATGATGATCATGATTTTGATGCGAATTTGTTATTTTGTGACAAAGTACAGTTGCTAGCACATCAAGCTACAATCTGTCAAATTTCCGTAATAGATGTTCAACTTTATCGCTGGAGCATATGGTTCAAAGTTGATTGGGAAAATTTCGACAGTTGCGGAAAGCTTGATGTGCTGGCATCTGTTCTTTTAAAGAAAGTACATTTTAACAAACTCTTTGTGGTTTTAATGTAATTTATCTTATGCCTTCATACAGCATTATTATTATATAGACTGGAATTACCACAATTATAAAATAGAATGTACTTTAAATGAATACAAAAAGAGATTATCATAATACTCAGAATTATCTTAATTGCTAGAGACCTAACAACAATCTATGTACAATGAAGAAAATGAAACATGTATAATTAATTACTGACACAGACCTCAAATTATACAATAATGCCCCCGAGAATATATCGCTTTACTAAAGCATAGTATACACACACCACCGCGCTAAGGGCTTAAATCGTTTGAAATAATTACACGCGTAGGCGCACGGAAGTAAATTAAAATTTACAAGCTTAACGGTTCAATCTTTGGAATATTAAAACGGTGTAGACGTGGGCTAGAGGAAGTTTGTGGGAGCAATACAGGTCGTCATTTTTTCCCTTGTGTATTTTTAGAAACTGGATTTAATAATAGCCGGCAGTAGTTTATGTTTGGGTGGGTTAATTTCCTCAAGTCCTCAACAAAGCGCGACATAAGACTTCCTTCCTCAGAAAATACGTATAAGGACGTCAACTTAATTCATACCAAAACATTTTGAAACGCTAGTAGACATAGAGCCTGTTTTACAACCTGCAGTTTATGTGGTAGATAATTTCATACAAATTCGTTTCAATTTTTGAATTTATTCGGTAGATAGTGGCTATTTAGACATTGTGAAACTGGCCCTTAATGATTTGACACTAATACAGAATCTTAGCTCTGCTGACTGAGTGGTATGCCTCCGTAGTATGTTTTAGTTTCTGGCCATTCCAACAATTTACTTCCTTATCCATGGATAATCTTAAGGTGAATCTTCGTGAAAGTATACTATAAGTGTATTTGGCACAGGTGTGTTTAAGATTTTAATGGTAAAATCGCTAACCTGATTTATCTGAACCCAATGAAACCAAATAGCATGGTGTAAAAACAAATTTAATTGTACACAGTATGATTTTATTTAAAAATTAGCATTTAATAAATCGATGTATCTGATCGGTGATCACATTACCTCCTTACCATAAAACCAAAATAATTTATTAATTATAATTTCATATAACAAGCTGAAAACGATATTCTTATGTACCAGTTACCTGGTGTATATACTTTCATCGTTATATAAAGGCGTCTTCAAGTTAAGCTCTTTAAGCCTCGAAAGCGGTGTGACGTTTCGTTCTACGAAAGAGTCTTCGCTGTTATGTCATACGTCAGCTTATAGCACACAACCAACTGGAAGCGAAATGAGGACAAATTTATATGCAAAAAAGTCTGCTAATTTCAGGATAGATGTAATCAAAAGATATATATAATCTGAGGGAGGTGAGGCAGCGTAAGAAACAGTGATAGCTGACTCATGCAATTTCGATCAAACTACCCCGCGTAAATTGTCAAATTTTCCCAATCCACATGGAACCATATTATAATGATTCAGTGATAAAGTTGAAAATCTATCAAGAAAGTATTTTTGACAGTTTTTTTTCAGTCAATTTTATTAGTTAATTGAAGTAATTTGATATGCTGGCGTCTGTATTACAAGGAAAGAAATGACAAAACAAAAATTAACCCAACTCATACATACATACCTACTATTATGTATAAGTACGAGGCACGGCAATGTCGTCTCCAGCTGCTTAAATTCCCTGAGTTCGTGATGTATACCGCATATAAAAGCCATTGTGTGATGGATGATGGGGTGAATTATCGCTTTTGATTTATATTATGATGTTTCGGTTTCCTGCGATGAATATTCTGTGCTTTATAATGTGGTAATTTATTAATAATTTCGACATTGTTTCATTATCTTTGTAAATAAGGAAAGTAAATCATTTGCTTTGAGAGACGGCTCATAATTTGGCAGAGTTTTTGAGTTTTTATCTAAGTTATGAGGATCATGAAAACATTATTTATCTTAGAATATCAATTTGTTAGTAACTTGATTATAAAGAACATGGCACAATTACTGTCTACTTCTTTAAGTATCTTAGAAAAAACTCAAACTTAGTTCATTTTTATTTTGAAAAAGGAAATTAAATATATAAGCATATTTTACACTTCTGAAATTGAAATATTCGTAAATAAAATAAAGCGTAAAGATATTCTAAGAATTTCTAATTTGCCAGGTGCGTCACCCGTGAGGTAAGCGTAACGCTTATTTAATTTAAAACATATTATATTAGATAAACACGTTTCCTCGTTAATTAGCGAAATATAATATTCTTGATACTAGAAATGTTAACATATTTTATGTCTAAATTTTGTTATCAATAAAAAATATTATGAACATGACCTCTTTTTTGATCGGGTAATCATCAAATGATCTCTCCCGCTGTCGGTGCAGCTGGAGGGAGTATCATACTGTTACTGAATAAACCCCGCTTTTATTGCTTCTGGTACCCTTTATGTGTCAGGGCCGTGGTACTCTTGAGAGTTATCCTGCAGCCCCGACAGCCCTTGGGCCTAAGGAGCACCGATGACGTAAACCTCGATGGCAAAGTCAGTCGATCGATCAGTATAGAATTTAGCGTACACTTTACTATAAAAACTCTGTGACGCTATAAAGCTCAAAGAAACTCGAATCAGGGTGTACGCCCGCATCAACGATATAGTAATTTTTTTTCTTTTGCATAATTAACTACATAATCAAACGGCTATTTGCTTCAATAGAGCACCATGTTTGTGTTCAGACATTACACGTAATTTTATTTCAATCGCTCACTTTATGTTCTTTAACATCGTTTTGATCAAAACATATACCCAATTGTTTATATACCGAAGCTTTGGAATTCTCTCAAGAATATGTGTATCATCCGTTGATTTGAGCACACGTGCGTTATTCAAAAATGTACGGCACGTTGGTCTTATAATTTGACACCAAGTTGCCATGCCATTTTGGGGGCCAACAAATCTTTCGGGACATGTAATTTTATCGGAGGTAAGATTGTAATTAATCGCGTGTCGTGTTCGGCAGTCGATGTATCCACGTGGCGCCGGTTGTTGGCGTCTTAGTGATCGATGGCTCTATATCATCGGTTCTCGGGTTTATAAATTATTACACTAGAGCATGGTGGTACGTTTTACTCAGCTGAGTGAGCTGATTTTCGGATCAATAATATAGCTATTAGTTGCGACACGAAATGCTACTAATCGTAGCTTAATATTTTATGACATGTTCAGACACTTTTATGATGTTAATTTCACCTTGAATCATTCTGTTAAAAGTATACTTTACTATATTTAGAAACTACTCGGAAGAAAACCATTTGTGCATTTGTTTGTAGGCGGATTCGGGTTTTGTTCGCAAGTATTACCGTGGCCGTGGCACACAGTGACCTCCAGAAGGAGCATATTGGGTTTTACTCAATAAGAGTCTGACACTCCCTCCAGCTACACCCTCAGAAAGATTTGATGATTTCCCAGGAAAAAAAACGAGTCTCTTTAAGAAACACTCTTTACTTAATAAGTAGTAGTTAATTTAATATAAAATATGGTGTTTAATTATGTGCTATACCTACTCGTGATCGAAAAAAAAACGTATAAAAAGTCATTTAACTAGACTAGGTATGTAGTTCACCAGTAATTATTTTAAAATACTTTGCAACACACCCTAGTTGGAATAACCGTTATCGCTAGTGTACGATACAATTAGTATTAGCACTTAGCATTCAGTCATGCAAGCTTTCAACCTGGGGACAGATTAGGCCTTAATAATATGGAGTGCCCTGAAACTGTGAACTTTATAACATTTAGTCAGGGCAGGCAAAAAAAATGGATTAAAACAAAAGAAAAGCTAGAAATGGAATTAAGATTTTCGTCCCATCGGATTATGAGAGTGAGGGAATAGAGAGTGCACCTGTGTCTGCGCGAATGCTTGTGCACTATAATATGTTCTGCGCAGCTGGCTGATCTCTTTAAAAGAGAACGGTCGCCGTAGCCGTCAATCGGCCTGGATGTCATCATCATCATTATTTTACACATGACTAAGACAGCGTATATTACATATCTATTAACAAGACTATAAATATTTAATCAAGCGGCATGCGTAAGATAGTATCTACTAGAATAGAATTTAATATAATCGAAATTGAATCTAAATCGCGTTATTATTGGTTTATATCCTGCTCATCTCATACATATAATTTAGTTTGTACTAGGTTTACTGATAAGGTCTGATTAGAATACTAATTCGAATTGAGCAATCCAGTTGATTGCGGTGAAGATAGCTGCTATGGCTTACCGGCTTTGCGATCAATGACATTGTGACAACGTCCTTGATGTTCTATCATTAAGATAAAGTTGTGCAGTATACTCCTGTCGTCCACGGTGATGATCGTATGATAGCCTTAATAAAAGGCGCTGGCATTGCTTAGTCCTGCGAAGTCTATTTAGCTTTTCTTATCTCGTCATCTACCTAGCCTTTTCTAAGCTATGTTGAGACCAGCTTTCAGTTTAATAGGATGCAGCTGAGTACCAGTGGATTACGTCAAACGACTGCCAATCTTATCTCCTTACTTACCCATACTTAGAAAAGCTGCATTGGTTATTGCCTTAGCTGGAATTTACACTGCACGCTCATACTTAGAGGGCTGGTGATTTTAACCACTGTGCCACCCAACACGACGACCTATCCTAGGTATATAAATAGTTATAAAAATTTATAAGAAGTAGGGTTGAAAATGCGCGAATTGCAAAAAATAATACATAATGAAGCTAAAGTTACACAAAGCGTCTTACTTTTCGTCTCAAAATACATACATAAAAGCTAAAACAGAAGCCTCGCGGCAACAAACAAATTCACCAAACCGAGATAATAACAGACAACACACGAGCATCTCATTTAAGACGATTACATTCTAAATTTAGTGGAAGCCATCAAAAACTAATTAACTTACAGAAACAACGCTTGGGGCAATGGTGAACATAACAGAGACATTAATTAAAGTGTCAATCAAGTTACCAATACTGCGCACAATGGTCGCTTTGATAGCCCGCTTCGTCAATTTTGGAGGCTCTTGAAAGTGGTACTGGAGCACGCGTCTAGTTTCTACAATCACAAGGCGCTTATGGAAATATTCTTAGCGAAAGGAAATAACAAGGTCGAAATCTGATTAATGATTTGCAAGGAATTTTGGACGAGCCTAGTTGAAACTTAACAGAGTATCATTGCCTATGCGCTGCCTTTACTATGCCTTAGTTGTACAGATGCCAGCAGGTCAACTTATCCGAAACTGTCAAATTCTACCGATCGAATATTAACCTTCCGGTATTATGATAAGGTTGAAAATCTATTAAGGTTTGATAAATTGATGTCACATTTAGCAGAAAATATATTTTTTGTTCTGTTCAATAGTGGATATACGATCCAAAGAAGCAGACGACCAAACAAATGACGAATATCTGAAATGTTCCATGTGTTTTGGTGACCGAAACGCTATTAAAACGCTTGCCATCTGAACAAGTTACTGTGAGTAACCTTTATAAGTACCAGATTTTTTTAATGTATAAGATGCCTTTAACTGGCTGTTTCACAAAGCAAAAAAAACTACCACTATGCTTTCATAAGTATTCTGAACCATTTACCAGTTTCTTGAAGTAACCAAGGAAGACATCGAATTCACATAAAATAGATTGAAGAGAACTTTCTGTTTTTCTCTGAATTGCATCGATACTTTGAAACAAAGTGTGGAGAATCTATTTTCTATGAAAAATATATGGCAGCTGTTTGAATAAATGTAATCATTGTCAAAGTTATTAAATTCTACTGATATAGTAGAAAACCACAACTATTAATTTAAGTAAATCAAGATAAATGGCGTTATTATTCCGGACACATAAATAAAATATGTTTTTAAAAAAAGAACGTTGCAGTAAATAAAGACTCAATCGGACAAACTCACATATAAGCCTGTAAACGTGTTCAGCTCACCATAGCATAGATCAATTTCACTCACGTTCGCTTGGGTTTGTCGAATGGTCATCGTATATTTCTACCATGAATTACATGAAAAGCTGAATCTAGATATACATATTTGGGTTGCGGGATTGTTCGAAAGAGCATCCGCGGTCTTCGCAGAATCAAAAAGAACTCTAGAAGGAACAAAGGTGGGTTTAAGTGAGTAAAAGTCTGACACTCGGATGACATAGTCGGTTGGTGGCAATGGTCACCATGCCAAACTGCCGAATAGAAGATCCCGGGTGAGAATTATTTTTGTGATGAGCACGTTTGTTGACTGTGTTTGTTATGTATCTGTCAGGCATTTCAGACCAATACTTAGTTATAAAAATAAAATTGAGAAATATTATAAGCAAATAATCGCTGAAGTATTTATAATCGCACTGCATAACGTTGAGCCAAAAAAAAAATATTTTTTATGCAAAATGTGATAATTCATTGAAATTACCGTCAGCTATCGCGATATTATAAATTATGAGATCGCGCGGAATCGTAAATCGGATTACAGGGGTCTGTCGTTACGCCAAAACACTTTTTGATGACGGGGCAAATGTAATGTACCAGTAACATACATATACATATTTGTACTGAGAGCCTCTACATACATTTCATGGTAAAATTAAACATTACTTAAAATTAACGAAGACTAGCAAAAATGAAACTAACTTTCTATTTAGGCTGACTTTTTCATTTCAATTATTTATTTCTAAATAATTTGTTAAGCTTTCAAATAGACAGCAATGGGGGCGAATTTTTCGATCCTTTTAGTTTTCATATTTAAATATTTATGTCATATTATGTATATTTTTATAACTTTGTAAGTAAGAACGATTAAATTAAAGTAATAATTAATTTCAATATTAATTGCAACAAAAAAAACAGTCAACTAAGTTTTATAATTATTAACCAATGATTATCACCTTAATAACAATCCACATTGATATTATGTACATAAACCATAATATTACTGATGTATGTACATAATTACTGTTTTTAATAAGTTGTGAAAATATACTGATAATGAGAGAAATATTGCGGTGCACGGCGGTTTAATTGGGAATCCATTATTTTCCATTTTCATAACACCCAATTATTTATTACACAGATTGACAAATTTATGACGTATGATTATTTTTTGTTTCCAAGTTATCCCTATACCATGATTAAGGGCAAGTTTCATAATATCCGAATAGCTACTGTCTACCGAATAAATTAAAAAATGGAATAGAATTAGTATGAAATCATCTACCAAATAAACTAACTAGAACTTATTCTTAGGTGGTGAAACAGGCCCTAAGTGTTATTAAACAATGGTTTACTGTTCAGAACTGTTGGTTCAGAATTTAAAACTGTTATAAACCTTCATACATCCAAACCGCGTTTTTTATTTATTTTGTTCACATCAATGTCAATAAGGCCGCGTTATAACACAGCATGTATTCACACCTTATTCAACGCTAAAATAATACTAAATCGGTTAAAAGTTTCAGTGTTGCAACTGGCGGTTCAACTAGCGGAGGGACTGAGTGATTGCCTTTCTGCACTTTGAGGTACAGGCTTGATTCCCATATGGAGCAAATATTTATACAGCCGACAGATGGATGTAGCATGTCTGTATGTTTATGAATCAGATTTGTATAAGTTAGCGCGGGAAAACGCAACGTGAGTGGATGTATTTTATTATTTACGCGTTCAAATGTAATATATGTGTAATATCTTTTCACATTTGCAAATACTGTTGCGTTACAGTCTGCATACATTTCAGAAAAATGTGGTAATATTGCTAAGGGGTAAACTAAGGGGTAAAGAGTGTTGGTCGCCTAGTAGGTAAAGAGCCAACCTCTCAAGTATGAACGCGTGGGTTCGATTCCAGGAGTACCAATGCAACTTTTCTAAGTTTGTATGTACTTTCTAAGTATATCTTTGACACTAATGACTGTGTTTTGGATGGCACGTCAAACTGTAGGTCCCGGCTGTCATTGAACATTCTTGGCAGTCGTTACGGGTAGTCAGAAGCCAGAAAGTCTGACACCAGTCTAACCAAGGGGTATTGGGTTGCCCGGGTTGAGGAGATCAGATAGGCAGTCGCTCCTTGTAAAACACTAGTACTCAGCTGAATCCGGTTAGGCTGGAAGCCGACTCCAACATAGTTGGGAAAAGGCTCGGGCGCAGTCATCAGACTGCTAAGGGGTAAACTAGAAGTATAAGTGCGTATGTAGCAAAGTTTTAAGACATAAAATTCTTCTTAAAGCACGGAAACACTTTCTTCGGAATCACGACCAAGATTGATACTCGTAAACTATTGGAAATCATCGTTTTACATGTAGTTACTCATATTCGGTCAAAATCTACGTAAAATTGTTAAGTAAGCATCACTAGCATGCCTACATTTTGTTACGTATAACATCTGTTTAGAAATAATAAATCACATTCTATTATAGTGCACACACAGGTGACATGACACTTACTTCGAATAAAGTGCTTACACTAAATGGAGCATATCATCACTTATCCAACAGGCGTAGAAAAAATATTTCATCACCAATACTAAGTTATTCTGAAGTGATCTTATTCGAGCATGTTAAAATTAACTTAGCTCAAAATAATCACGGCACGTTATTGTGTTAAGATCATCAGTCTGTATAGTAGTTATAATAATTGTTTTTTTTTGTAACGTGAAATTAAAATATCTGTTTTATAAAATGTCCTATATAAGTAGTAGCGACCCGCCCCGGCTTTGCACGGGTGCAATGCTGATACTAAATACACTACAGAAAAACTGTGAACGTTGTATATGAAAACATAGCGGCCTGACATCACATTAGAAACCTTAAAAAATAACAATACTTCTCCACTATTTAAGGGATGTTACTACATATAAACCTTCCTCTTGAATCACTCTATCTATTAAAAAAAACCGCATCGAAATCCGTTGCGTAGTTTCAAAGATTTAAGCATACAAAGGGACATAGGGACATAGAAAGCGACTTTGTTTTATACTATGTAGTGATGATAAAATATAGGTAATATTATTTTATTTTTATATTTCCTGCTATTTTGTTCTGAATGTTGTGTACGTCTATAATTGATGTAAGCACTAGTCCATATTCAATGATTTTTTTTTTATGTTTGTGTTTAAATTGTTGATGTGACTTAACAGTAAATAAATATAACAGTATATAATATCAGACTTGAGTTTTCTGTTTGTATTTCCCGTGAGATGTACATAAGCTAAATCATGGATAACATACTAGATTCTATTACAACATACTCGTATATTAATGTGAAAACAGTTAGGTTCCATATTTGATCTGTAAATGTGTATGTACACATACCTGCTATTAAAATATAAGACTGAATTTTCGACCAGTTTGCGGTCAGTGCCCTGCGTGTAATAGGTATATGAATTATGTACAGTTGGCGATTTAGTGACGGCGGCCAGTATCGATGCTCCAGTGCATGCATTGGTGAAATACCTATGTTCACATTATGTATAGAGATTTTGTTAATAACTGTGTAAGCTGTATGGCTATGTATTTTCTGAATTAAACATGTAAAATTACTCCGTTGGACACGAAATCGTAATTTAGGTTAGGTGACACAGAACCAAAAAAAAATATTAAATTGAAAATGTATCAATTCAACATAGGAAGAATTAAATTAATTTTAAAATACCAATTTTGTCCTCAAAAATTGATGGCATCCAGGCCGATTGTCGGCTACGGCGGCCGTTCTCATTTATGGAGATCAGCCGGCTGCGCAGGACATATTATAGTGCACAAGCATTCGCGCAGACACAGGTGCACTCTCTATTCCCTCACTCTCATAATCCGATGGGACGGCAATCCGACACGACCGGAGAGAGATCAGGCGCAGGACCGACATTAACGTGCTCTCCGATGCACGGGTGAATCAATCACCAACTTCCAGACTCCAGGCTGCTTTGTGAAAGTTTCTCAAAACCCACAAAGCGATTTCGGCCCGACCCGGGATTCGAACCCGAGACCCCGTGCACAGCAGTCGCGCCTTGCGACCACTAGACCAACGGGGCAGTCATTCATCAAAAATTAATAACAATATTGAGGCGCGTAGTGATGAAATGTGAACCTTCAAGCAAATATCATCAAATAAAATAAAATAAGAACATCATCTCCAATCCCACGTAGAAGAAATACCTAAACAAACTCATTTGACACTTGCACAAACAACACAAAGCAATACTAAAAGATGAATGAAAATATAAAATATTCACATGTCCTCAGACTAAAGCGCGGTTTACACCAAAAACAAACAAACAGCTATTATATGCCATGACGCTCCCACATTTTCGCGAAAATAAATACGCGACTCATAAAAAATAATTGACACTCAAGACGCCCAAGCTATCAATATTGTGATAACCACCTTATTATGTCTATAAAGCAACAAAATGGCTACTTGACCCACTCTGCCTAATGTGATATGGTAGCTAACTTATGCTGTGTATTAATAATGGCGAATGCTTAGCAGGCAATCAAGTCATCATTGAGTGAGGCATGCAGTTTGATTGAACTGATCAGGAAGCCCACAATAGAATAGGCGTCACTTTGATATGAATGTCATTGAATGCATCTGTGGCATTTCATTTAATATGCTCGGCTGACGTATTCGTAATTAGTTCCCAGCCTTCTAGTTGCTGTGTTGGTAGTTGATTGGTGTTATGAATAGTCAGATCATTTAGGTATGCCGTTTGACTAACTGTTTTTTTCTTCAGCCAGGGGGAAAAACAAATTATTAATAACGTAAGTTGTATAAACAAATAAAGTTTTATTTCGTTCGTGTAGAGATTCCTATTAAGTTATATAAATTCCTTACATAGAATGTCGAAAAAAGAAATCATTCATGCATTCGTCATTATTCCATTATTTAATAGGTATAGACGCCAGCATGTCAACCTGCTCGATTCTGTCTTTTACAAATTCAATGTTAACAACCTTCCAGTATTGTGATGAGGTGGAAAGTCTATTAATGATTGACAGATTGAGGTAGGTTGATGTGCTCGCGTCTGTACAAACTCAAAAAACGTTTTTAGTGTTTGCGTTAAGCGATGAGCCATGTAGAAAAACCTAATGTGTAATATAATGTTAAGTATACAATGGAACTATGCTTAGAAATTACTTTTCCTCCACTTAAAGCTTTTAGCTTCCGGGCAAAGATAAGGAGCTCATTGTCTTTATGTGTAAGAAAATGGGTCAAATCGACACTTACGACCGATGAACTATTAATCGATTAGCTAACGTTATGTTAGTGCAAAAAGGATGGTAAGCGATACTGAGCACTTTGTTGTTAAGGCTGACGAGAATAAGGAAAATTCATAATGCTTTCCTGAAGTAAAAATTCGAATTTAAACTTGCTTATGCAAATCAAATGTGCTAGTTTTTATTGAAATATTTTTTTTTTTCGTGGCTCATTATCGTTAGTGATGCAACTTATAGTTTATTGCTAGGTAAATAAATACTGTTTTTCATTTTATGAACCACGATGGGTTGATAGACAATGGTTTGTATAAAAATGGAAGGAATGCTGTACTGTATTATCATGGTAAACACCAATAAAAGCGTTTTGTATGAAGGGAAATATCATATACTGAAACAGACAACAAACGCACATGTCCAAATAGATTTTTGGTGCCCTTTCATCCAGAATAAAAAAAAACCGCCACTAAACTTCTCCGAACTCAATTGTAAGGGCCCTGTACATACTCAAATTTGACAACCAAAGTCGTCAAAACTCCTTCGTCTACCGCAAAAAAAAAGTTGCGATAGCCGCCCTCCTCAGATGGCTCTCAAAAGATTATTGAATTTTACCAACATAATCTGGCAAGCGCCAGATGCGGCCTCTCTCTCTCAGGCGAATGATCGCCCATTCCTCTATTTACTCTAGTGAGGCGAGCTCGGATAATGGTATATTTATTAAATAGAGAGACGCATTTATTAGCCGACTTCGAACAGTTTTTGTTGTTCCAAATTTTTATGGGACTATTGTGATAATTGTTACAGTTCAATTTATTCTGGTGAAGTTATTGTTTCCTGGGTGTAACTATAAAGTTATTTTGACTTGAAATTTTGGATTTATTGAGTGTTGTATAAATAAAAACACCCTATTAAAAACTGCTATTTGGAGAAACCCCTCAATAATTTGGTAGATTGGACTTGTTTTTTTGTACTCATAGAAATCTGGTTCTTCAAACCTAAGATACAGTATGTGATGCCGAAAAGTTTGTTGTTGTTGTCACTTCTTCCTTGTTGTCTTTATTTGTTTTGACGTTCGAAAAGTGCTGATTTATCAGCCTAATTTTGATTTGGAAATCTGAAAACTACCAATTATCTACAAAAGTCACGCTACCATACGCACAGAATAAACACCATTATTTTTTCTTCCCGTATTTGAATCGAAATCAGTCCCTGTGCAGCAGTTTTCTACACAATAGGTTCCCGAGGCAGACTTTGCGTTTAACGCACCATTGAAGTCTACAGAAATCCAAATACTTAGGAAATACGGCACCGCAATAAGTTCAGCTGACGTCGTGCCTTCAAATTAGGTTAAGATCTAGAGAGTTACAGCCTTCAAGTTGGTTGCTTAGAAAATTATACTGCGAATTCAAACCTAAGAATCCTTTGTTTTTCTTTAGAAATTCCAGCTTTAATACTGGGTTTAAAACAGTTCCTTGAAAAAAAAATTGTCCAAACCTAGCACTAAACCCGGTACTTTTCAAAATCACATTTTATTATAAAGTGGTATATGCTTTTTATAGGCTGTATCAATATTTGATAAAAAATTAGAGACACAATATATAAAAGAGAAAGTAAATTTATATAGAGGAAGTCACATATTCCATACGTACGGTACGGATGAAGGTGAAGCTAAAATGTCTCATATGTTCTGTAATTACACCGGTGCTAATAAATAAGCCCTCAAACCGGAATATAGCAAATCTGCTTGACGACAGAATGGGTATGGTGGTACGAGTAATTTAATACTTCCCAGTACCAGAGCTTCTAGTATGAAAGCTCTTTGTTACAGTACTAAGACTACTTTTTTAAAACAGTTGACTACTACAATGTACTTTGTGCCCTGTAAATGTTAAGAATTTCGATGCTTTGAAAAGCATTTTTAAGATTCCAGACTCAGTTATCTAACTCTTAAGGATAATTCTCAGATATCCAAGTATCTACGAGTATCTGCAGTAGTCTATGGTAAATCTGCAATACTACTCTGTAATCTGCGCTACTATGTGGCTTCTGGCACTTGTTTCACCCGCTCTCATAGGAACTACTACAACCTGATAAAAGTAGCCAATAGCCTTTCTTGATATCAAAACTGCACAACGAATTTTAACAGGTCCAGTAATTCCTAATATGACTAGCTCGTTCAACGAACTTTCCGGCTTAATAATATTACATATAGATTAAAGGGTATTTCGTGTGGCCTTTGTCCAGCAGTGGACGGCTTTCGGCTAAAACGATGAAACATTGAAATAGAGAAAGACGAGTATCATAAGAAAAATACATGTTCCTTAGCGAAGCAACAGTAGTACCTCATATTAATTTACATGTACAAGAAGAATATGTTTTATACAGGTATATAATTGACTACCGCGATTACAAAACAAAGTTATTCATTATAATTGTTGTTCATGTCCTGCCAGTTATTTGATACTAAGTAAACTGAGTTTCATCACTCCGCCTACGACAAAAAGAAATGGATATTAGTCTCATTAGATGACTTTCTTGGAAGTTACCAAAAGAAGTAAAATATTATTGGAACAGCTCTCCTTCTACAGGGAAAAGTATCGAGAGATCACAGACGATACTTGACATTTTAGTACTAGATATTCTTAGAATACTCTCCTAGAGCATTAAACGATACTTATAACATGGATATTTTGCAAATAACATAACCTAATATTCCTTAATACATCTAAACACATAAAACGTCACAACGTTCCCCCATATTTCACTGGAGCTTTGCGGAACTATCGCGACTCCACACAGGCAACACCCGACCGCTACATTTCCATACAATATAATGAAATTGTTTCTAACATCAAAGGACGAACACAATACAATACCTAGTAGAAAATACCAACACTTTCACCAGCTGATATTCAAAAGAAAATCGCGGCGACACAATGCAAAATCTGGCCTGGCTTTTATTGGAAATGTTTCTATTCAGCCAGATATAATATCGGACATATGAATAAAATTCTCATAAGAATGAGACAAAGGTCTCTCCTAAAGGGTGGTTCTACAAAAAGATTAATATTTATTTCGATCAATTAAAAAAAAGTAAAATAAAGAGGCTTATAAGACACTCCTAATTACAAGGTTGGCCTTTTCGAGCCTTCAACGACTATCTCAGAGGATATGCAGATGAAATGGATATATACAGTCAATGGCTTCTGACTTCAATGCCGATATTCTAAGCTTAGACTAGAGTAGTACCGATTGTACTTTAGGCCATTGGTATCGTGTGCCGTCAGCATTCTAAACACTTCTATACATAGGTATAGTTGGATTTGTATAGAATGCCTTTTAGAAGATGTGTTGCTTTGGGGATTTTGATGTGTTAGTGCAAAATAACATTCTATATACGAGTTTGTGCAACTTGGTGTAAATAAAATGAAACACACAGGATATACAGACGCCAGCACATCAAGCTACCCTAAACTGACAAATTGTCTCAATCAACTTTGAACCATATGCTTCAGCGACAAAGTTGAAAATCTGATAATTACTGATTGTTTACTTGATGTGCTGGCGTCTGTACTCTCTAGCGGCCGTGTTTACAGCACTCTCGATTCTTTTATATAAAAGATCACATTTTAAGAATATTTAAGTTGTTTCTTTGACGCGGTGTAAACAGTAGTGAAATTAAATTTTGCCGCCGCTTTGCTATTCTTCTCCCACGAGATTCCTCTTTGTCGTCACCTATTTGGTTTAAGTTTATTTATACAGGGATTTCAAAGAACTAGTGACAAATAGCGCTGTGTTATGTCTAGAACGTTTTAGTGGAAATGCATTTAATTAAGACGGTTGGGAAACGTTTCTGGGATTAACAAATGTTGTTTTAACTGGTTTGTCAAAGGATACATTTTAGAAGAACTTTAAATACATAATATACCAGATATCAAACAAGGCATCATTTATTATATTGTAACACAAACAATAAAATCATATGAAAAATATACGATAAAAACATCCAAAGGGTTTTATGAAAGAATAGTTTGTACGCTGTCATCTGTGATGAAATAGAGAGATGAAATTTTCACCAAAGACACAAACGAGATTACCGCGCCGTTCGCACCCGTCTATCCGACATGTTGTATAAGTTTTTTTTTATCAGAATATTGCTTGCTCTATTTACCCGCTGCCAGCAACTAAATAATCCGTACATCCTCCGCAGATGTAATCCTGACATGCAATCTCCGGCGCCATCAATCAGGGGAGGGGGCGAGGACATTGGGGAGGGGGGACCACCGACATCAGAGACACGGCCAGGATTATACGAACATAATTATTCCCAAAACGTTCGCCGATCGAAGAGGGATTACATTTTGCACACTTAAAACCATACTTTGTACAATGGTGTCCGCTCAATCGCCGGCCGGCACGAACTACAGCGGTTACTGCCAAGCCTACCACCGCACCGATAACAGTTGCCGCCGCAAATAAACGTGTAACGTAAACATTAATTTAAACTCATTTTCTACAACAAATAATGTCAGCAATGTTATTAAATTGCGTTCAATCCAAATAGAATGTTTGATGTGCTCCGCAATGAACACCGAACCAATCCACTTAATGATAATATCGTATAGGGCGGAACCTGGAAGGTTTTTGATGGCCATCTCCGACGGTGAATGACTAGCATTAATAACGAGGATTATAGGTATGACGATATTTCTGCGCCAGCCGACTGTACCTGCCTTCACTCGCCTCGTTACGGGGATTTTGGATGAAATTAATACGGATCGTTAATCAAATACCCTCTAAGCGCTGTGCGATGTGGAACGCCAAAGATAATAATATTTTTTCGAGATAACTTTAACGCTTGTTACTCAAGCGGTGGCATTTTTGATCGAGACTATGTATATTCGGATATAGTCTCTGTCTATGATTAATACACTTAAGTTATATTACCTAATTTTCAGGGCATTTTTAGGATAATATTAGCAGCTTTTTTGTTTTTTGATTCCCTGAAACTTTATTACTGTGAGTTAGTTGAAAATATCTGAATATATTGAAATTTGCTTTAGCTTTTCTCGATAATAAAAAAAATCCGTTATTTAATTACTTACTGCGGTCAATCACAACGTTCATAATTGGTTTGAAGATCAGCTAGTTACATAATAGGGTCATCTGTCTTCGTCAGCGCATGGCTACACGATGCCATAAATCTGTTGTTTACGGGTTTGTATCAGTATGAAGGCGACTCGCCGTCGCGTTCTCGTCCCGCCATCATATCGCAGCCACCTCAAAGATGACACTCACGTTATTTGTCACTGTCTCAACCACAGACTCGTAATTTGAAAATGCTTAGCTTCAAATTAGAACGCGCTCGTTGTACTTTGATAGAAAATCTATGCTTCGTCCGTACGTCGTGCTTTAGTAACGGAATATCATGTAAACCGTTCAATCACTAACATGCCGAGCGCTTTTAAAATGTGGCTCGTGAGCTGGAACGTTGGGGTGCAAAATTGGCACGTCAAATAAATTCTTGTCACTCGTAAATACTTTGCATAAATTGGATTCAAGGGAATTCCCGCAACAAAGACGGCAGACGGCTGTTTCAATAAAGAGGACGATTGGATCGCTTTTGACGGAAAGGCTGGTGATCGCACGGGCACTGCGTTGTTTCCCCTTTAAACTTTTTTTTTTTCGACAAAGAATGAAATTGTAAGTAACGATTGTGACCGCAAATCGAGTTGGTATTCGTTCATTCTGCATAAATCGAAAAATAAACTTTGTAAGATGCCAATTTTGTTTTATGCTGTTTCTGTATGCATTTATTTCCTACTGCCGGCTATTTCAGTGCAACTAGGAATGAGTTACGTGGTCTATATATTGATAGTTTATTGTTCCAGTAACATATGTATTTCATTTCAGTCGCGACCGATTTACAAGCATTGGATTTTAATTAAAATCTGATTAAGTATTTTTTTAAATTGTTCCTTCAACATAATTTGTTCAGCATCATAAACAAAAACAATAATACACTTCCATTTCTCATTCCGAAGTCAGTATTTTGCTTACGAAACTTGGTCGTTACAGGTAATTTATAAACTTACTTGATAAACTTCTTTGATTAATGTCAACCTTTTACGGCAGCAGACACAAGGGTCTCCCGGGTAGGCAATTAAGAGACTTTTCTTGTACCTATATCTATGAAAATGGAACAGAATAATACCGTTCATCATCATCACCATCAGCCTTTTTATCTTCCTAATGCTGGGCACAGGCCTCCTCTCACACGGGGAAGGATTGAGCGTTAATCGCCACGCTTGCTCAATGTGGGAGCATGATTTCAGACTTTATAGTCTAGGTTTCCTCGCTATGCTTTTCTTCATCTTTAATAAGTCATTTGGACATAAATGACTACAGACTACAGATACACTTACAAAGAACATATTATTATACACAGTTCAGAAAAGTCGAACCCGTAACACCATCATACTTGAGAGGCTGTTACTTTAACCACTAGACAATTAACAACGTTATTAAGGATTAATTTACAATGAAGTATCAACGACGCATATTAATAACTCGTAGTTTTGTATGTGGATGGCTGTTTGACGTGGTTTCTGCTGTTCTCTGAAAAAACTACTTCATGCATCTAGGAAAAACTACTATTGATCTTTTCCCATATTTATTTTTATGTGTGCGCCTACGATATAGCTGTGGTAACCCTTTTCAGTCCTTTAACATGTTCAGTTCTTCAATATTCTATTCTCACATTCTAAATTTAACTAGGTACATTCTAAAAAAATAAATGAAAGTTACACACAAAAAAATATTTACTTTTATGACTATTATTTTTAGATATTAGTACTTATTTAGTCAAGTGAATAAATAATATTAATATATATATAATATTAAACATAATAATTTATGTTAATTTTATCATTTCAGAATCGTAATTTGAATTCCATTATACTGAAAATCAAATGTTTGACATCTAACAGCGGGTACCTAAATTCTAGGAAGTACCTTTGAATCCTATTCAGGGAAAAATGATATAGATTAAATATTGAACTTTAATAATTAAACAAGTAGTAGACTATCCATCTGATTATTGACCTTTGACTATTAACCCTCGTTAATAGTCTAGTCAAACAGTTACTAGCTTAATTAAATTACGCAGAAATCACAAATCATTTGATCGTTTAGAACTCATTTTATACAAATTAGCAACGTACATCAATCTTAATTGCCTCGAAATTTTTCAGGATCATAATTTTATTTTTTCCACACTCAAACTGGGAGCTATCAGTCAATTACGTCATACATTTTTGACGTTTTGTCGATTTTAACTTAGTCCCGTGAACGGCAACTAATATTGATGAATCATGTTACGCGCGGCCTTCGGTGCCTTTCAAAATTCCACTCAACTTTTCTGATTTATTTTAAAACCTCGTGAATGTTCTATAAAGGCACCCACACATCATTGTGTAGCAGAGAATGGGCGTGTTCGTCATGTTACACACAACAGTAATTACACCTGGAACAGGCAAACGTTTTACAAAGTAATATCTACTGGCACAATTCCTGCTCACGACTACAAAATCAAACGAATAAACAGCCAGAAATTTTCCACCAGACGTAACACATTCGACAGGCGTGATTCAGGCCCAAACTGTGCACAGAATGGACACGCCACTCTGTAATCTGTCCCGGCAAACCGTGCGCTGCATAAATTAGCTGTAGTTAAAAGCTCCCTTTTAATGGGAAGACCAAATGAATGGGCAGCGTTGGTCGACGCCAGCGCTTTTCCCGAATTTTGGCCCGAAATCGTAGGAGAGTAATAGTAGATAGAACAAACTGGTTGTGACGACCGCAAGCATTTAAAATTGCGCTTCGCATCGACGCGCCCGCTGTAATCGACGATTTAAACTGAATTGAATCGATCCCGAAGTACGTTCCAACTTTTACGTCAAGTGGTGTAATCGAGTAAAACAGAAAACGCATGAAAATATTCGGTGTTTTGACGAGCTTCATCATAGAAGCAGTAAAATTAATAATCATGCATGTGTTTGATATGTAACCAGATATCTGTATTAATTTTATCAGTACAAAAATCATACTACTTAGTTGTAGTTGCATGTATTCAAAAAGATAATTATGCTATATTTCACACAAATTGCTATAATCTAAACAAAAAAGTCTGAAATATTTTTGTACCTAACAATAATTGTTTAGACGAGGCATCATAACGACGGTACTCCCGACAGATGGCGCAGTTAGGCGCACGTGCCACTAACTCCATCCCCACCACGTTATTTATGGACTGGAACTAAACAGACGTCGGTTGCGGTGCAATTGTCAACGGAGGTGCAGGCGCCGAATGATGCAACGGCTGATGTGCGGTTTACCATGGATTTATCATCGACTTTTTTTGTGACAAAAATATACACCTTAAATAATATCACAACTTTTAAAACGCAATTATTTAAAAAAGAAATATCAAAATGTATTTAGCATTGTAAAATTAAATTTTCATTCATTCTATAGACAATAAAGTTTTATGCATCGCACGGCGAAATAAAAAAAATAGTTATCTGCGTTTTTAAATCCCTATTATAAAAGGCAAAAAATATACTTAGTAAAGTCTTATTTTTTACACTTTTTACTACAACGACGACTTAAGTAAATTATTCAAAAAGAAAACTAAAGAGTTAGCGAAACTCATTTTAAAAACATAAGCAATAAAACTACTTTAATCATAACAGCTATTATAGTATTCAAACTACATGCAATAACAGTTGAAAATTTTACAAACAATAAAAATTGTTATTATCATAATATTGCGAACGCTAACGTTTATACCCAATGATAAAAGGCGAAACATTTATAACTCTCAAGGCAGCCTTTAAGTTTTAAAGCCTTCAAGAAATTCGCATGATTTTCATATACATTTTCACAGCAGTCGTTTTCTAAGCACTTATCGTTTGTTCACCTCTGAAAGCACGAATATGCGGTACGCATACTGATTCTACGGAGACACGTAAATCTCCGTGTAATTCCTTTGTAAAATGTTTGCGCAAAATATCCTGTATTTACCTTTCACGTATTTTAATAAACTTCTAAAAGATGAAGAAGTGTCTCCAGAACAATTTATATGGGAATAACAGTCGCTTAATTATGCTTATAACCTCTAGTTTGTTTTGTAGTATTAAGAAACTTTAAGCAATTTCATGATATGTCAAAAGCAAGTCGTTTGCATTTAAGAAGAAGTAATCCTTATGGCGATATAAGTTTAGTATAATAATGTTCAGGTGTATGGTAATAAAGGCTGTTGAGTGAATAGTTCTTCTTTATTACAGGTGACTAACATTCATTCAAGGGGCATTCCTTCAGTATGAAATAATTTAGTTTCTATAAAAAGTTCCTATAATATTAATTAAAAAACGTATTTTTAGACCTACGTTACTAATTTTAAATTTAACGTTTCCACTTAATTTAAGATTAAAATATGTTAATGAGAACGCATGTTCAACTCCATTTATTTATAAATGGCATCATCATAATTTAAATAAACAGCATCATAGTCTTGAACTTGCTACCCGTACTTGTTACACCTTTTATTCGCACACTGAAGTTAACTTGCAGTCAGTACAGTAATAAATGCAATACATTGCTTCATTTGCATGCCGCAAGTTCCGAGGACCAACCAACGGCTCTATTGCGCACGATTCAACTATAACTCAAGCAAGTCTTTGTTCTTTATTCCCTCCAAAACATGCCGCGTTTATAATTGTTTTACCAAAAATAAAATCTTGCTAAAGTCTTTCATTCATCGACGACTTTTCTTTGTTAATAATGTTTCGATGCTTATAAAACATGTATAAAAAAACCACCTGATCTTGTGTGACTGGCAGTCGCTTCACGTACAATACTCGTACCTACTCAGTTGTATCCAGTTAAGCTTGGAAGCCGACTCCAACATAGCTTGGAAAAAGGCTAGGCATATTTTCTTGTATAAAACATGGACATTTATAACACATGCATATGTTTTTTTGTACATTGTGTAACGTACACCATTAAAGCTATACTTAGTACTAGCGGTCGCCTGCGGCTCCGCCCGCGTGGATGTCGGTTTTCGCGACAAAAAGTAGTCTATGTGTTATTCTGATGTATAAGCTGTAGCCTATGTGTTATTCTGATGTATAAGCTATATTGCGGTAAAGTTTCATTCAAATCCATTCAGTAGTTTTTACGTGAAAGAGTTACACACATCCATACATCCATACTTACAAACTTTCGCCTTTAGAATAGTAGTAGGATAGAGGACCCCCGCGGCTACGCCTGTGTGAATGTCGATTACCGCTACCAAAGCCTAACTTTATACCTACCGGCCGACCCGCTTCGAGCGCGGCAACGACACGGAGCTATGGCTGATTATAGTATGATTCTTTTTTACAGAATATGTAATAATGTTATCTTTTGTTAATAAGGGGTGAGCGAGAATATTATAAACATAAGAGTAAACAAATCAATAACAAATAATCAGAAAGCTCCGAACTGCTAAACTATCGGGAGTTATGCGTGTTATTGTGAGTCAACCATTAAAGATAGACATATCGACGTAAGAAAGCAATCTTGTCGTATCTCGAAAAGTGGAACTTTACACCAGAGCCAAAAAACTATTCGAAAAAATTATAACTCGTAAACTAGCTGAATCCGGGAGGTCATTTTTGGAACACGTATTTCTTATAATTATATTTATCAGATGGCAATAAAGATAGTATTCTAAAGTTAGTATAACATGAGTTTTATATGAGTTACAGCAATTGATATTTCAATTTGAATCATCAATATTGCTGTATCTCGGTAGTTGTAACAAAGGCACAACGAAATAACTTTAAAATTTTAGAAAACAATTATGATGTATCTAATATGAATTAAATTTGTAAGTCCTCGCATTACGTTGTACTTCACACTCTTTTTAGAAGGACATCTTGAATTTTGTATTAAATATAAATAAAACAAATTATTATGTTTAATTAAATGCTGTATGTTTATTTAAACAATTTTATTTATAAAATAATGTTTACTATAGTAATAATTATTATGAATTAAAATAAAAAATAATCAATCGCAAAATTAGGAAGCAATGAAGTTTACTGACGGCGACATTCTCGACTGTAAAAAATATAATAAGCGATATTTTGGACAAAATATAACACAAAATTTGTTGAAAAACAAAAACATAATTTTGATTGGACTGGTTTTCCGTATTTATAGGCAACATCACTTATGATTTCAAAAATAATGATATGTTTTGTCTCTTTGTTATTTAACACCGACTTCGATTCACCGATTTTGTGGTAGTCCTCGAAAGCCGGTGGAATTTCGACGAGCACTTTCCGGCTTTTTTGAGCCGCTTGAGAGCCGCCCTGGCCTGCCCTCAATCTCCTTCCCAATCTTGGAGGTCCACACGCCTCCTGCCGGAGTCTCTACGCGGGGATCCGCCCTTTACGGGGCACCAGAGTGGGCGCCGTTGCTGAAGAGGCGACTGGTGGCCAAGTTTAATGCATCCTAGAGGGTGATGACTATCCGTATAATGCGGGGGTACCGGAAGATCTCCCGCGAAGCGGCTAGCCTTCTTGCTGGCCTGCCGCCATGGGATCTGGAGGCAATTGACAGTCCTTGCACACATGCACGACCAGCGCATAGAGGTGCAACGCCATGGCAAAAGTCCGCTGCCGCGACAAGTCACGGCGACATGGAAACAGCGACTGTCGCAGCCTAGCGCTGGGCACGCCGCATTTGCAGTGGTAAGTTCGTTGAGGAGTGGCTGAAGAGGCGCCACGGCATCCTCACCTTCCGCATGAAACAGGTCCTCACTGGACAAGGTAAGTTCGGGAGGTTTTTGTGCCGGATAAAGGCGGAAGAATCACCCGGGTGACACCATTGCACGAACCGCCTGGAGGACACGGTAAAACACACGGTACAAGTGTGCCCCGCTTGGGCAGACCACCGCCATGTCTTTGTGCAGGCGAACGGTGGTAGTGACCTCTCGCGCCGGGACCTAGTTGAGGCCATGGTCTGGGGCGAGAAGGAATGGGATGCGGTCGCGTCCTTGTAATGTAATGCTAGCAATGGAGGAGGCCGCACGAGTGAGGGAACGTACCTACATACAACGCCACGCCCTAGCCACCTTGACATAAGACGCCATGGGCGTCGGGGATCGCCGAGCGATCTCCAGCCACCGTAGACAAGGGCTTGCGAACGATGAGCAATGAGTAGCTCGCGTTCGCCGAGTAGTAGACGGTGGCGCTGTGTACGCGCAGAGATATTGTAAACCGTAGGAGTTCAGTAATGGGCTGACGCGTGAGGTAGTTCAGAAACGATGTCCCAGGCCTTAGAACACAAAGGGCAAATGTTGGTCACATACGGTTACGTGATTTTAGTCAATAAAAGTGTGACACGCCCTCCCGCTACACAAGAGTGGGCGAAATCATTTGATGATTTCCCACCTCTAAAAAAACCCTACCCCCTCTTTTTTCAGTCAGTGATCGTCTACCCGTATATACAAACCAATTAGGTACAATTGTTACGACAGTTTTGCTATGATGCTATGAGGAGTTTCGTTCCATATCATTGAAGTTCATCATCAGATCACGACCAAATTTCAATGGGACCTAGGAGTATAAAATAACAATCAAAAAAACATTTTTCGCAGTCGGTCCACAATTGACTGAGAAATCGGTGAACAATAATAATAAAAATAACCCCGTTGCCCCCTTGTTGCGACTTAGCGACTAGTTCCCGGGGGCCCGGTAAGTGAGCTGGCGAGTCTCCTCCTGCCATTTTTACATGTATTTATTACATTGTTATCGGCAGGGGTCATAGTCCCCATAGTTTTCCCTTCCCTAGTCCACTAGCATCCCATCACAATAACCCAAGTAGATTTTCTTCCATACTTAGCAATAGTTTAGCACAAACCGGGGGTTGTCCTTGGGTACATTTCTATAGTGTATACAGGGATAATCGTCGGTTTTGTGTCACCATTACATATATTAAAGTTGTCTCAAAAGGGCTTCAGCGTGTTGGCTTCGGCCCCACGTTCGCCTTCTAAAAATCCGGGACTCTGTAGTCCCGTGTTCTAGTAGAGACATACAAATATAAAAATAAAATACAGCCGAACATAATTATTATAAGCATTACATAGTTAAAGTAAGTAAAATGACTAAATAACATGACTTACCTAGCTTTCACTTTAATCGTGCACATAAATACACCCGAATTTCGCAGACTACGTAATCGCGTTCTAGCTCATGCGCTCGCACATCGGCTGCTATACAATCGGTAAACGGCGTATCCAAGGGAAAACACACATTTCAACTCTATCATTAATGACTTATGGATAATATTTATTACAAAATGTGTAGAATGAAACGTAGTAAGTTTGATGCACATTCAAAACTCGAGGGATAGAATTGTATTATCTCTAGCGGGAATAAAATTATGAGGCGGCGAAATTGCTGTATCTCAATAAATTATTTTTTGTGACTTATACATAATGCTGTAAGTATTACGTAGTAAATAAATGGCGACCGTGTATCTTCGACATCGGAAAAAAATACTTACAATATTTTTGTTGTATCTATTTGTCATTTAAAATAGTATATTTTATGGCATATACAGCATTTTGCAGTATGTTTTTTTACAGAAGTTAGGAAAAAGTCAACGTCGTATCATAAAAAAAAAAACCTCTTAGAAAAACATTGATTGGACCGCCCGACGCAGTATTTTTTTCTGAATTAAAAAATGCAATAAAAAAAAAATCCCATTTTTCGAGATACGACAAAATTGCTTTCCAGCGTCGATATGTTATTGTGGAATATTTTTTAGATAATTTTATGTAGAACATTTCCGTCATACATGATTTCTATGTAGCTTTAACCATTAAGGCTGCACACGCCACGAAAGCTTAAAAAATTTTGTAACTTCTCCCGTTTTCCCAACATTTTCCTTCACTGCTTTGCTCCTATTGATTGTAGCGTGATGAAAAGTATCCTATAACCTGCCCAGGAGTATGAAAAATAATTATACCAAGTTTCATTAAAATCCGTCCAGTAGTTTTTGTTCCTATTAATAACATACAGACAGACAGACAGACAGACAGACAGACGGACAGACAGACAGACAGACAAAAATTTTACTGATTGCATTTTTGGCATCAGTATCGATCACTTATCACCCCCTGATAGTTATTTTGAAAATATATTCAATGTACAGAATTGACCTCTCTACAGATTTATTATAAGTATAGATTACGTATAAAGCTAAGGAGCTTTGTTACTTTACTGTGTTAGATAGCGCATTAATTGATAAAGGCCATATGATACTTTTTATCTAGGGACATGAAGTAGATCCCACAAGATTCAGGTGAAACCGCTGGTAGAACTTGTTAGTATATATGGCTTTTTATCGGTGGCAAAAATCACCAACATCAAAAATATGCGCTATCTAATTCCTCACCCTCGGTGTCCGATGGGGCGCCAATTTGACACGACCGGAGTGAGATCAGGCGCAAGATCGACTTGTAGTCTCCGAGGAACGAGTGTATCAATCTTCTTTTCATTCCCGGTATTGTTCTTTTGTTATTTTCTGGCGAAAAGCGCTAATTTAATTAGCCCACTTTCAATAAACAATTTTGACTTTGAAAAACCAACTTTCAGACTTCGGGCTGCTTTGTGAAAGTTTCTTAAAATTCACAAAGCGTTGTTAGCTCGACCCGGAAATCGAATCCGAGACACCGCGCACAGCAGTCACTCTATAAGACTGAACAGCAAAGAGGCAATTAATCATCTGCCTAACCTTTTCCCCGAGCTATGTTAGAGTCGGCTTCTAGTCTATCTGATCACCTCAATCCAGTTTCCTGGGCAACACGAAACCTCATAATCAGACTGGTTATCAGACTTTCTGGTTTCCGTACCAGTAACGACTGCCAAAGATGTACAAATGACAGCCGCGGTCCACCAATTTAATTCCATAACTCGTCATGACAAGATAGTCACCCATCCATTGCTTCACTTTTATGATCGATCGACCCGTGCTGCTGCTACATACTTGGCTACGAGCTCTTAAACAATGAGGTAATAAAATAAAAAAATATTAGCATCATATTCTGTCAACGGTATTTCAATGTACTGCAGCCACTTATGCAAAAACACGATCTTTAAACAAACCGAATAACGTTAAATATGAATATTGCACATATTTATTTAAATCTGAATCGTAACAATACATAATTCGATTAACCTTTGTAAATATACAAATAAATATTATCTACCTATCTGTAATTATCAAAATATAACAGTAGATGGGTATTGTTTATTCATAAAATACTGTACACAAAATAATAATGCTAACTCGTGATAAAATTGAAAATTGTTTAGCAATTGTTTGTTTGTTAACTAAACTGAGCAATTGCTTTTAGCTGTCGATATTAAATTATGGGATCAAAGCTTTCAAACAATCGTTTTAGTTATTAAAGTTGTGTATATACTCATATTTTATTTATGATTATTATCGGAGCTACCATTATTAAATTTGATATCTGAAAATATTTATATTTTTGGGCAGTTAATGGACTGCGGCTAAAAAATATACTGATATTATTCACTCTTAATTCGCATACTTATTATCTTTAGTTAATATCACAAAGCTAAAGAGTTTGTTTGTATGTTTTATACAGTAACCACTGAACCATATTGAAAAAAATATTTCTGTATTCGACAATCCATTTATTGTAGAAGGCTATGGGTGGCTTTTTAATTATTTGGGTTCGCGGAGTAGTACCTAGTAGTTAGGTTATAACATAGTCAGTAAATATACATAAATATTATACTAATTATTTACAGCCCTATATCTTCTAAAAAAAATAAGTAAAAATTTTTTTTTAATGAAAAACATTTTGAAAGTTTACAAGACGTATTAAAATACATTTTCGCTCTAACTTCTCCGTTTTCTGTAAAGCAGCTGCTAATATTATTTTTTTGTGTCCGCATCAGCATAGTAATTCCTCCAAAACATCGTAGGTAAGGTGGGCTGTCTCGTAAAACGTACCAGAGTAATCCTTCCCGCTACTTTTACGACTTCCGAGGGAAACCAGCTGACTTCGTATGTTTTTATTTACAGTATAAGCATCAAAACTGTGTACACAGCCAACGTATACGAAGAAAGAGAATACGTACACAATATATTCTGCCACCTACGTGTTTACCGCGTCCCTTGACGCCCAAGAAATGGAAATATTACTATTATTTTTAGCTGTTTTTTTTTTTGTATATTATAGTTTATTATTTAAATTTTCGTGAACAATATTTGATTGTGCAGTTTTTGAGTGAGAATCGTTTTTATTTCTATTAAACTGATTGTTTCCTGGTCACTTGAACACTTGAACTGGAGGAATTGATAAGCATAAGGATAAAAGTAACTATATAATAATACTAGCTTCCGCCAGCGGTTTCACCCGCTTTCTGAGGGAACTACTTTCCATACCCGGATAAAAAGTAGCCTATATGTTATTCTGATGTATAATCTATATAGTGTGGTAAAGTTTCATTCAAATCCATTCAGTAGTTTTTACGTGAAAGAGTAACAAACATCCATATATCCATACATCCATACTTACAAACTTTCGCCTTTATAATAGTATTAGGATTAGGATAGGATTAGGATTAAAAAAACTGAGGTCTTAAATTTTAATGACGAAGAGCTCTAGAATAGGTTTTTGCTATCTGTATAATGTAAATTTTGTGAAAAATATAAACACTGAAAAAAGAATAACCATTACACCGTTCTATTTTTGTTTCTATTTCATTGTTGCTTGTTATAGCATAATTACTAAGGTAAACAGCCGAAAAACTTAAAAATCGAAATTATTTCACTACAATTACAACATTAATTTAGACAAAAACTTAAGTCTAGACGTAGACGACGCTGGTACTGAAGTGTCGAAATTAATTATTGATTTTATAATATCAATTCAATAATTAACTAAAAATCAAACAAAAGCATCAGCGCGTTGAAAATAGGTGATAGGGGTTAGAGTAGGAGTAGTTGAAGATAGGAGGGTCAGCGAATGCGATGGTTACAGTTTCATGTGAAATCGTCCGATTGACGTAATCATCTATCATGTCCTTTTTCAGTTAATTTGGTGTGAGCATTAAACCTATATAGATTTTCAACTTAATCGCTGAAGCATATGATTCAAAATTGATTGGGAAAATTTGACAGTTTCGGGTAGCTTGATGTGCTGGGGTCTGTACCACTCCAACACGCTTGAAGCCATAATACCGCTAAGAAGGATTAGGTACAGGTATGTATGTGTTACAAGTCAAGTCTACTCTCTAACCGCAATCATTTTTAGGAAGAAACCTTTTCAAAGAAATATGGTGTATAACAAATTAACACAAATGCGAATGGTTTTTGGAGGAAGGTTTACAGCACAAGCCGTGTGACGTACTTAATTTATGCTCAGTAAATTTATTATTGCAGAACGGAGCCAACAAAACCGCAGAAAGAGTTATTCAGGCTATAAATAAAAATAAAACTTCTGTTTATTGTTGCGCTATGCATTTGTTTAATATTAATTTATTTAAATGAGTCTCTTCACAATAACTGATTGTATTTTTAAGGTTATGCCAACTTCTTCCCAGCAAAAACACATAGGAAGTGGTGAAGAGTGGGCGTTAATTTTGACGTTCAAAAAGTGAATAAATGATTTTGAGTTGTAGTTTCAGATGAAAGTATTTGTTTACGTTTAACTTTGTGGAACTAATATGTACATACAATACGTCACAATATACGTTTATTTGATTTGAATTGAATAACAGAAAAATAAACGCTGCGTAAATTGAAAACAATCGCTTTTCAAATAAAGCGAACGTATTCCGACAGCTAAAGCTATCCGACGCAAGTTAATATGATAATAGGTATAAACCGTATGATCTAAAGCTTAGAACGCGGAGCCTCTGTTCAGAATGTTGACGTTTAATCTCCTCTCAGAATAACGTGCTAGGGAATGCACGCGGCCATTTCTCCACGGGAAATAAATACGAGCGGTGGAAAGAGCTCACTTTGTACAAATTGCAATAGTATACCTACCTCTTTACTCGAGGTCCGCCTCTCCAGGAGTGATAAAGAACTCGCGACTACACTCTTGAATTGTACTTCAAAAACTTCCAAATTCCGAGATAATTGTGTCTAATTGCATTAGTTGAGGAAGTTTCTTGTGACTTTGCTTGGCATCGTGTGGCCAAACGTCCGGCTTCGGGTAGGACGCTTCCAAATTTTATGCAACATCTCCACTCCACGGATTCTATTAGAAATTCAATGTCTTACTCTTTATTGAAATCGTGAGTCGTATTTTAAATTTCGAAATTGGGGTCACGGAGTTGATGGACTACTAAATATACGGAATATACGTGCTATCTCTTTCTTTGATCTTTGCAAAATCCCTGATAACATTTTTCGCTTTTCCTTAATAACATTGAAAAATTGTCTCTTTTGTGATGAATCGTGCATACGAGTTAAGAATGAGGTTTTCCAATCAACGCTATGGATGATACTTGGCTATAATAACCGACACTGTTGTCTCTAACCTTTACAAGAAACATATAAGAACATTTTTGTCTCACATTATATAAATTTCGCTAAAAATAAAGAATGCAAAAATATACGAAAAAAAATCTTGTTATTTTGTCTCTTGAGAGTAAGTGTCTCGTTTGAGTAAAGAAATCTTGGTCACGATACTCCGGTGGCTAGAAATGGTAGTCCGAGATCGAGGTCTTAAATTCTAATGATGAAGAGCACTAGAACAGACTGAATTTGTTATCTGAGCGTGCATTGTTTGTCACAGTGAGCCTAGCGATTATCATCATAGATTTTTATTGTTCGGAATAAACACTTTAAACTAATAACCATTTTAAAGCGTTTAAAATATGTTTTTATCTCTCATATTTTAGGGTAAATTTTAAGGACGCAACAGCAGCGTTGATTTAATTTCTGACTTATTAGAACAATAAATAAAAATAAAATTTTATAAAATACTTACTGAGTAATCATTTAAATAACCTATAAAGGCAGTTTCGTTTCAAATTCATTTCATTATTAGGTAGATAAAACAACAAACAAAATAACCAATCAATTTTAATATCGAAACGTAACTTTTGCCAATAAAATGGAACCAATTTTAAAACTACTTAATCAAAGGCACTCGTACCGGCCACTACGGATCTAATACTTCATCTATGTTTAAAAACTATTACATTTACCGTTGCCAGTTCGGTATTCGATTCAATATTGCCACGGTACCGTCAGGTAATCCTATAAACCAGCACGGAAATACTCGCTTTCAGGAACTTCATAATACTGTTATATTCTTCCGTGCCATCTGTGGGTACGATATCGGCCGAAACAGTTATTGATAATGATGAAGATCAAAGGATATCATACTACTTTTATGAACTTGGTATTTTTGTTATATTGTGTTTGTACAAACTTTTCGTTTGAGACTTCGAAACGTGTGTTGTATTAATTAATTTTGGGAATATTTCCAAGCGTCTGGTTGACACTTCCCGTGACCCGAAGGCTGGTTTTTATTTCGCACAACGATTAAAAAATGAGGATGAGTTTTTGACGCTATTTATTAGTAAATTTATATCATAATATTAGTTTTAAGTTTTTTATAAGTCTGTATATATTTAGTAATAAATTCTATAAGTAGTTTTAATGAAAAAAAAAACTTAAAACAAACCGACTAAAATTCTGCAATGATGAAAAATATCTATTATTTATAATTACCATATTTTGGGAATAACTATAATCGATGTACAGAGCAGGAAATAATAATGTAGTTGGTGACATGAGAACTGTACTGTTCGCCGTCTTTTTGTTGTTTTAATACTGAAATTCTACTTTCGCACCCACAGTATTAAGACCTTTTTTGTTTTTTGATCGGATTTCGGCGGCAGCCAGTATATTTTTTCAGTCAATTACGGATAAAATATAGTGGTGGAATAATTGAGTGTGGATTGAACCAGCCATCTTGGTCCCTCTTTCAGATTTTTTTCCGTGAAAATATATATTTTTTTACCTCTATTTTCTTGTTTAATCTTTTTCTTTTTTGTGTAAAATCTTTTTAAGTTTATACTATGATTTTTTTAGTGAATTTGTGAATTTAATAGTGGTTTTAAAAATAGATCTTAAAAGCTATTATATAATATTCAGATTGATCCGAAGACATTGTCTAGCACAAAGTGAAAGATCCCACTGAGAGTAATAACTCCTTTGATTGTTTGCGATCTTTCTCTACATTTGCGCGATCTCAATCTTTTGAACTTAGTACATTTTCAAGTACGTGTCATTAGATGTAATCTTTTGTTATTTCCATTATTTCTCCAATTATTGTTTTATTTAACTATATTTCAACAAAATAAACCTACTATATGAAATAATTTTTAATTTTTTGACACAATTTTTTAACGAAGTGTTAATTTTTTTTTTTTTGTATATATTAATTTAAATTTTATTTGTAAATAGATTGTAAATTTGATAGTGAACCAATTTTATATTCTGTATGAAAGCTAAAAACAACACATTTTTGCATAAAGGTAAAATTTCATAAGACCAAACCATTATGTACCGCCACATAACCGAATTCAAAGCTAGACTAGCTTCTACGGAGCAGCCTTAATTATATAAAAAAAGTAAAAAAGATGGCTCACAAAAGGCCACGAGCTCGAAAGGAAATTACATACTTGTGACTTCACGCTACATCCGTTATGGGAAGGAAACGGCCACACATGTGTCTCCGCCTTTCTAAATGTGTGATATCAGACCTTTAAATGTTCATTGGTGAATAACGGCTTTATTCTTTGTAGGTAGGAAATAATGGGCAATTGATCTGATTAGTTAAAATAAATTTTACTAAGTGGTCAAATAAGCATGTATTACAGTAAAGTACAGAGAGTCGTGTTTTGTTTCTTCGACTCTCTCTCTGTGGGTGCAGCTGGAGAGAGTATCAGACTTACACTGACTAAAACCTACTTTGTTCCTTCTAGTAGTCTTTGTGCGCCAGTGCCGCGGTAATTTTTGCGAACAACTTCATAGTCTCAGCAGGCAAAACTAGCATCTGCATTGCTGCTTTATTTTCTACCTAAAAACTCTGCTTATTCTAGAAAGAGGCAGACCTAAGCAAGATCACTCTCGTAGTTGTGTAAAGCAGCAAGCATGTCCTGAAAAATTATTAAAAAAGTCTTTATGGGTAGTGGTAGCTTCAGTATTGTTTAGATAATGGTTGTTGCATACTTTCTGCAATGATGGTAAGGAATATGACGATAAGCCAATCTTTAAGTGCTTATTGTGCGCCGAACAATACACTATTCCCTTGTGCTAGTAGGAAATTATAAGGTTAAGAAAACATCTATACTTGATTTGAATTTTATAAGCAACTATAATCTCATTCATGGCGAGATTTTTTTCTTCGTAAACAACCACCAAAGAGACCTTTTTATAAAGCCTCAAAAATGCGCCTCATCCCATTCTCATTATTGAACAATCAGTCAAAGATAAAAGAGGGGAGGATGTTGAAATTAAATCATAGTCGTTATAAGGTAATATATTTTCATTCAACGCTTATCAACGAGTATTTAAAAGAGCCCTTCTAATTACCGTTTAAATAAACGCACCTGCAAAGGTAGAAAAAGTTGAGATTTATTTTATTTCAGTTTTTTTGTGAACCTGTTTCGGCAAAGAGTAGTAAATGAACGAGATATGCTACCCGAAACTGTAAAATTTTCGCAATCAACTTTGAACCATATTATGCTTTAGCGATAAAGTTGGAAATCTATTGGGTAAATGTGTCATACAAAATTGTAGCTGTGTCCCCACCTTCTAAATCTAAGTATTATTTTTCAGTCTTGGAACCAATTCCTATCTGACCACCACGCACTACTCAGTACCAAGCACCAGATAATACCTTTACAGAACGTTGTATAGACCACCATAATAAGGCGATTCACACGCGACACCGTGCACCGCCAAGCGGATTCCGCATCGGTTCTCCGCGCGGTGTTTATCTGTAAGAGCGGATTTTATAGAAGTTAGAACATCAAGAGACAGCGGACCGCGGTGCGATGCCATGTGTGAATCAGCTTAATAGCAGACAGTAATATATCTATTTTTAACTTTTGAAACAAGTACACTGATGTATGTAGTTGAGTACTGAGTAGTACAAGGAAAGCATCAATTTCATAGAACAACATAATCCCTTATGAACGAAACAACATCATACATTACACAAGTTTGCTAACTATCAAACTGTCGTTAACATCCTTGTCAAAGAGGTTTATGGTGCATATTAACACACTGATTTAAATGCTATGAAAGCGCGCCTTTACTAGTAAAGCTGTGGAGAGTGGGAACTGACTTTTAATTGCATTGCAAAATATCTGACAAGTGCAGTTTTGATGTAATTTATTTACTTATATTTCCCTCGGTTTCAGTGTGTCCCTTGGGAACCGATTCTCGAATATATCCTGAGTATATTATTATGTTGATATATTTGCTATATTACACATATTATAGTAAGGTTTTATAAAAAACGTTTCAGTCCACACAAACTTTCTGATTTACAATAGCAGCATGATATGATTTAATTTATTCTCACTAGGGTATAAGTAATTAAATAAGTTATTGGTAAAACTAGATTCGAACTTTGGGAACTACCATCTCCGCGCTCTCGGATAAAAAGTTCAATAATAGACTGGAAAACGATTCTGTCGGTATGTCTGGATTATTGAGATGAGCGTGTGAATGTTTCATTGTATATATTTATAAATATATAATTTTAGAGCAAATGTCATTGGCTACGGTCGTTTTTGCTGTTTCATTAAATAAATAAATGGACTATCAAATACTAAAATATTTTTTCAAATCGGTCCAACAGTTCCTGAAATAACTACATTCAAACAAGCAAACTCTAGCTTAGCGATGTTAGAACAGATTTACATCAGCTTAATAAAACATATTATGCACTTAAAAACGTACTCATCAAACTTAACTTACTACCAACCCAGCATGTTATTACTGCATCATTACAATGCTCTTACAAAGGTCATTAACGCCCCTTTAGATTGCTATTAACTTGCAAGTACACATAACAGCTCGCACATACGGTCATGATAAACATGGAAGCAAACGCTTACAGAATGGAAATAGGCAGTGGACGCTATTTATTGGTCGCGCAACCGCTACTCAACATTTCATTCAACATGCAAGTATGCTCGTATGTAATGGGCGAACAAGCTCTCACTTTGACTTGCAGAAACAAGCTTGATGTGTAATACGATTTCGTTATACATATAAAGTCAATCAAATGTGTCGAACTTCTAAAAAAGCATTAGTTATTTGACTATACTACTACTAATAGTGGCAACTAGATCGAATGTCGGCCATGGCGGCATTGTTCTCTCTAAGAAGATCAGCCAGCTGCGCAAGAAATAGTGCAAAGTATTTGCGACACAGGTGCACACTCTTTTCCCTCACTCTGCTAGCCTCATGGGTCAGTGTCGAGAGAGATCAGGTGCAGGACCACGCTGATGCTTGGGTGTATAACAATCACCAACATTCGGACACCGGGCTGCTTTTGTGAAAGTTTCTTAAAATCCACAAAGACTTTTCGATTCAAACAAAAAGAATCGAATCTGAGACTCCGTGTATATCGTGAAATTTCTCAGATTTACGGTTTACTGTGTAACTATGCGAAAGGACTGAGGCATACGATAGCCGAGACCTGGGCTTTGAAATTAAATGGCAAAAATATCTCATATAATAGAGAAAATCTAAGTAAGTACACTATTACTTTGTTCTGATTTAAGCGGCTGTCTTCAAATAATATATATTTTTTTTTCATTTAATACAAAAATGTTTTCTTTATTTGTTTTGCTAGAAACTTATATTTCTGAGATTTAAGGCATGAAAACAGCAAAAGGCAACATAAAATTTAAATAAAAAACTGTTATTATTGTACTCGCCAAGCAAGAGATACCACAAAATGAGAAACTTAACAAAAAATTGTTCTATTAAAATATTATACAAAAACTTTTATAAAATCTTCTAACAAATGGTTTCCATTACAAGTCTAATATCGTGGCCGCTTTCTTTCATAAACCTCATTCTTTTTACCAAGTAGAGAATCCTTGAATTTCTGGGTTACAAGACCCGATGACCCGTTTTATCGTTCGTTAGCCAAGTCCACTGATTAATGGAGTTTTTAGCGTGATGTATTTACTACTGCAGTTTCATTTCTGGGGTTAAACAAATATATTATTGTTTATTTTTGTAGTACAGTTTCTTATACATAGATGATCAGTAGAGGAGAAAAAATGCGTGATGAACATTTCTGATTAGTTAAACTTTATTTCGCCCGACGATGAAGCATTCTCATCCAGCAATAAGGACCTATATTTTGATTATTTTTACGTGTAAAGTATATATATTTTTTGTTCTTAATGTATATTACATACGATTAGCTTAAGTACATAACATTTTTTAATAGAAATACCTATACCAAAATATAAAATAATATTAGGTTTAATACTAACCAAAAAAACGAAAATAATGACTTTTAAAATTTATTTGTTGATGAAATAACTCACTTGTGAACTAATAACTCGGTATTTGTAAGGCAAACTATTTTATGAGATATTTGACTATTTAGAGTAGCAGACATTTTCATGCTATATTTTTAGTGCTCCCAATAGAATATGTTTATAGAATCACTTTGTTGCTAATTGTCATGCAACTAATTAGCTACGTACTTAACAATGTATGAATGGTTAATTACTCATTTAATATTTACAGTAGTTACGGTAGACGCTAAGTGAAAATTATATTTTATTAAGCTATCAATTAGAACATCCGTATAACGTTTTCTTAGGAAATTGGATAACTGAATAAATGTATGACATTGTTATAATGTCGGTGGTTTTCTCTTGTACAGTTACGTGCAATAATATGTATTCACTTAGCAAAATTTAAATGCAATTTCTTCGTGATTGTAGTGGTTTTTATTTGGAGAAAAGACCTTCTTATATTATAAATAATAGTTTGGCTTTCTAATAATCTAATATGATATATAAAAAACTAATATGCTAGTAAAAACCTTGAATGTAATCCATAAAATAGGAGAAAATCCTTTTTGAAGTTTACTTAGTGTAAACATTTTCACCGCTCGTGATAGTACCTACACGTTTCAAAATAGTTTTCATATATTTTTTTAAGGTTTTGTGTATTTTATTAATGAACTTTTGTTCAGTTTAGTAACAATAAACCGACGCTTTTTTTCATGGCCCTGCATTTGTAATTGCATCACAAAATAAAAACGCTTTCTAAAAAGAATAGCTTTAAACACACACTTCTAGAGCTAAATGGAGACCCATTCAGCTCCAGTCAACCTTTTTAATTTAGGGTTCTAGTAATAAAGTGAAGTTAAGTTGCTAAGCGCTTAGGAAAAGAGAAAACCAACTGAGAAACAACTGACACATTTTATACTTTTCTCGGCGTAATTACACCATAAAGCAAACGTTTAAAAAAAAGTAAAGCTTTAATTTTAACGAAAAGAAATTGAAAAATGCAGACATGTTTAGTATAGTACGCAAAATAATATATTGTATATACTCAATTTAGTCGGATTATTATTTTCTTCATGGTTGCTTTTTTCGGAAATAAAAAAGAAGTAGATTAATAATTGTACATGTAGTATGAGAAAAACCTAGCAAATTCTACGTCCAAGTGTCTAGTTTTCGGATCTGTAGGTTTAGAATAAAACTATTTTTTTTAGGAAAAAATTAAATAATGCGTAGATATGGTATCCGAAGCTACAAAGCCAATTGTTTTTGCTTTGAATGACTGTTATTAAGCGGAAAATAATCGCACAAGATATTCACACACAAGACAAATGTTCAAAAATTGCTATGTTATAAGATAAATAAAAAAATGCATTAATAAAATGTACACAAAGGTAAGAAATTGTTATTAAAGATGAAAATGAAAACATGTCTACGGAAGCTACGCTCTCCCGTAGCAGGTGACTACGCAGCGCTACACGTTGCTACGCCAAGCGGCTGCTGGTATACGTTACATAAAATTCCAACACATTATTAAATATTGAACGTTATAAATTTAATGTAATATTTACATTGCAATCTAATTATATCCGTGTATAAAAACATCATGCCATGTTTTAAATTTCCTTGCGCACAATTTTAGGCAGGTTAAACCACATATCTAATAAAAGTGCAAATTTATTTTTTACACTATATATTTTTTCTCAGTAGAAGGGTGACCTTTTTATCTGTAGTCATACAACAAGTACAGTTTTTCAGTCCACTTAACACTTTCAACTCAGCATGCATCCCCAAAATTTTCAATTAAAAGCAAGTTACTAAAGTAACAAACGATCTGTTACCACAGTCAACGTAATCGAGAATACCGCCCGCTGGGGTATAATAATTATCATGTGAACGCGTGGCCCATCGGGACTGATCCCTGCCAGGGATTAGTAGCCGGATAACTGGAGCTATAGGGGCCACGGAAATTCATGATACCCAGGGGTCACCATTCTTTTTGTCACGTCTATTGCTTTTGCTAACTCTGTAGTTATATGCGGTGTGTAAACTACATTTTTCTCGCTGCGCAAAGAATGGTGTCTTGTGAGCAATTCTGATGTTTTATTTTAAGGAAATAAAAATGGTTCTTCTAAGAAGGATTTGGTTTAAGCTCTTGTGTTTGGAGTGTTAGTAAATTTGGAGTAGTGAATGTTGAACACTATATTGTTTAATGTTTATTTTCCTATTATTTTGCAAGACTAGTGAAATTGTTAAACTCTAGTGGTCAAAGCCTGGAACAGAACCTAGTTTATCAATAAATGTACCGTACCAGTGTTCCAGTAACGAATCGTGCACATTAGTCACGAATCCAAAACTCGGCTACTTCAAGGATGATTAAGCGAATTCGCCGTTTAGTTAGTTCCGAGCATAACCTTGCGAGCAGTATCGAATGATATATTATCAAGTGGAGTTCTCCTAAGAGCCTCGTAATCACCCATTTTCCTCAATAGGTCCTCGCTTCTAGCTGAGGAAATTAGCAGCTGATACTTTATGTTTTTTCTTTCGATTTACCTGTTCTGATTATGGGTTCGCATCACATGTAAGTGAATGGAGGAAAATAAAGGAGATTGATGCTTATTTTTATAGGTGTTGTTTTTCACAAAATTTTTTCGACAGGTCTATCAAAAAATGGATAAATAAAAATATGTTCATTGATTTATTTATTCCTCTGTGTAAGAGGAAGCCTGTGCCCAGCAGTGCGAAATAAGATGCTGATTTATTTCTTAAGTATTGCAATGGAGCCTGAAAACTTAGTTATGGACATCAGGTAAACTTTACTATTACCAGCAGGCTTAGCATGGTAACCGTAGAAACAAGTTTTGTCTACCGGAGATTGGATATAATGACAGAAAAGTGACAGATTGACGTAGGATTTCTTTTGACATTTTTTGAAGTAATTTTTCTTTTCTTTGATTGACATAAGGCTACAAGTAATTATATGCGAATTGACAGGTCGCGCCATGCTGTGACGGAAGGCATGTTGACATTGATAGAAAGAGCTTTGTCTTTCCTTGACAGAATAGATATAAAATAGCCATGCTAAGCCGCAAGTCGCAAGAGTTACCGCGACACAGGGACCTCCCGAAGGAACAAAAGTGGATTTTAGTCATTAAAAGTCTGACACATCCTCCACCTGCACTCTCAGTGGGAGGGGTCCATTGGTTATTTTCCAGGAAAACAACGGTTATTACCAAAACAAAACGAGGATAACAATTAACTTCAATCAATAACATTTGCATAAACAACAGGTTTTACGTCAAAGTAAAACGGAGTTCCTTTAATAACATGAATATTTATGATTTTACTTGAGAACTAGCAGTTGATAAGTAAGTTTATTGCAGGAACAACTATTGTGTTGCAAATCAGCGAAGCTTATTATTTCCAGCCATGAAGTTGATTGATTAATGCGATTATGCAACTGAACTACGTAAGTTTTTTTATTTATATTTATGTTAATGCTGTACTGACTTACAGTGAAGAAAAATATCGCGAGGGTTTTATAAGAAAGTAAAAAATTGCTAGTGCATCCCAGCAAATAAGATGCGGATCAAGCTTCCCAAAACTGACAAATTTTCCCAATCAAGTCTAAACCATATGATTCAGCGACAAAGTTGAAATTCTATTAAAGAAATACTGATTTTAGTTGCTTGATGTGTTGGCGTCTATGCATAAGATTATTATTTAGACTTATTTAAGGCTTTAATCAATAAGCTATTTTGTACCGTATCATGCCTCCTACAAGCTGTTATTCGAAGATCTTTTACAGACGTAGACAATCAGGAATTGGTTAACCTGATCAATAGTTTAATCGAAATCCTACCAATGTTCCCCAGAAAGCGAGTTGTGGTTATGGGATAACCACAAACCGTTTGCTACGGAGTAAGTACCTTGGTTAGTAAATCATGTTAATCTAATAGCGTTTAGTTTGAGTTAAAGACTTTTTACATTGACAGGTAATAATATACTGGAACACCTTTTCACACACGGTCGGTTAGTCCCAGGGTAAGCTATTGATTAGCTTGTGTCATGGGTGTGTGAGTGTGTATGTTGTGTTATTTATAAATACAATTAACAACCAGACCACAACCAACTAGCATATTCATCACACAAAGTCGACCATACCGGGAATCGAACTCAGGACCCTCACCTCGAAAGTCCGGCGTTGTTACCTTTGCGCTATCGGGGTTCTCAAAAATATGGCAATGAACTCATTATAAATTCTTTCTTAACTCACAAAACAAACTTGTTTAAAATTTGAAACCACTTATGTAGTAAGATTTTTTTTTGAACTTGCTTGAACAAGTCATTAATTCTTGGCATTAATACTTACACTAACAAGGGGCACAATAAGAAAGAACAATGAAATCGCCAAATAAAAGACAACAGAACAATATTAAATCTAGTTCAAGCTTCGTTTTCGTTATATTGTCTGACAAATCAGAATGACTGTCGAAATGTGTACTTTTGCGCTGATAATATTAAGAATTGGCTATTGTTTTTCTATTTATTGTTGAGCATTGAATAAAATAATGTCAAGCTTTGAGGTCAGCAGGACTGTCTGTTTATTTTGCCATCTCTTGTAAGTTCATTAGTCATTACTTATAAACAATTTCAGTAAATTTATATAAAAAAAATAAGTACTTAGAAGTAAAATAATGCTAAAAGTGCTATTTTTTAATTTATACATGCTTAACATGTAACTCAATGAAGGATGACTCCCGACCACTGTAGGCGCGGGTCTGTGGGCGGTGAGTTTGGGTAGCTTATCGTCCGTAAGTCTAAGGCAGACAAGCCTGTGTCGGTGGTGCATTCTGTTCCACGCGCTCCACGAAGAGATGTCAGCAACATAGGAGGGGCCCATAAGTGCCAGGGTCTGCCTGGGCTGCGGGTTGTTCGCAAGAGTTACCCTAGCCCTGGCACACAGGGACCTCCCGAAGGAACATAGTGGGTTTTAGTCAATAAGAGTCTGACACTCCCTCCAGCTGCACCCTCAGCGGAAGAGGTCATTTGAAGATTTCCCACGAAAAAAAAAGGTCTGTAATCGACATGAACTTTTAAAGATAGAAAAAAACTAAACTCCAACCCTACGTTCTGTATATTTTTTCTCTAATACTCTTTTCTGTTCATAAACTTAGAAGGGAGTCAAACAATGCTTTGACATTGATTTGCATTGCCTCTAACCTATTGTTTTTCCCCTGTCAGTAGATCGTGCATATTAGTTGCAGCGTTAGTACTACGCAGCAATGGCGATTAACTCGAAGATCGCTATAGTTCATAAGTCATGATAGATTGCTAGTGTGCCGAGATGGCAGACAATAACTATAGCAATGGCCTTCTATATTACAGATTGCCTATTATGTTTTGTTTATTGCTTTATACAATTAATGGGGAAATATTTTCCAGGCATTCCATGAAACATCCCTCTAAATACAGAAAAAAGTACGTGCATAGCTTTTAACCTTTCTGTCCTGCCAGTGTCGAGAAAAAATATTAACACCGGAATTCGTGTGACATAAATTCAAAACCCAACAGACTCCCAACAAATCGAACAAAGGTTACTATGGTCAGTGCAATCAGTCACACGTGAAACACTATAATTCCCTTAGAACGAGCCCCTAAAAGTCCCACAGTCACACACGGAGACTAAACACAACGTTTAACTCGTTCCCCGTCCAACTGCAGTAATTGTAATTGTCTTGCGACCAAAACTGTGACGGATCACGTTCTGATCCGAGCACGTTAATCACAGTGAATAATGTACCATTTCGGATGTCCAATGAATAATCCTGATGGATCTGGCAACTCTCATGCCACACCAAATGAGCGATTTCACTATAATTCGCTTTTAGCATCGTTTCGATGTTCACGGTGGCCTTCGGGAATTAGCTTTGTGGTCGGCTGGATCAGTTCTTGGTTTCATACATTCGAGATGTGTGACCACGGTTCAGACTTAGGGACTTGAGTTAGTCACGAGTTTGGTAATATTTTATTTCAAAATTATACAATCCTGTATTTTTAATTCTACGACAACAAACTATATACGATTTACTTTTAGATTACACTTGTTACTAAATTAAACTAAGCTGTTAATTTAGTAACTTAACTCTTTTTCTGAAGATGCAACGAGATAAAATCCAACACATCTTGAAGACTGAGTTGTTAATAGCATAATTCGATGCCGATTATCGCATCGAGTGGCCGATGTCAAAAGGCAAGTCGAGAATAAATAATGCCTTCTGGGAATAGCCAATAGGACCACGCCGAGCAAAAAGGTACTTAAATAAGGAAGCAAAGAAGCTTTTACTTATCTTTTCTTTACTTTGTGCCCCGGAGTGCCGAAAGTACCTAAAAGGTGATTAAGATTCAGCTGATTAGTTGAACTTGAGAATAAGATATTGCTTTTACTTTTGCACTCAGTTTAGGGTGGAGGCCAGGTAAATTCAACCGTGACGACGGTAGCTGTCTTCGGGCAATTTTTCGGGAGCTCCGAGAATTTCTCGAAATATTTTTTTTTTGTATTTCTGCTATTGTTTTAATCTTAATTTATTTTTATGAAAGGAAAAAGTTCAGCCAGTTAAATCGTGTGCGGCTTTTTATGCTGTTATTATTTGCAAAAAGAGGCGGAAAAGTTTTGTTTTGGATGCGATTACGAGGTAAAGATTTTAAGAGAGGAAAGTAATAACACACATTTCTGAAATTTCAAATAACGACATGCCTTCTCAGCGAAATGAATTCCCCGTTTCACTTTTTGTACGTAACAAAGCATTATCATTTTTGTTTTTTTAAGTCATGTAGAATTTAAGCAAGAGCTTTGAAACCTCACTGGTACTGGAATCCTGGATGTAATGAAGACACCAAAAATGTCTTAACAAAATATGGAAGAACGGTAATCTGGACAAAATTAGCAATACATGTATATTAGGCTGTCGTTTTATGGCGAAATATTTTTATTACTATATTAATTACCATTAGACATAATTATTTTGGTTTTCGAGAAGTTTCTTTCTCAGGTTCATATTTGACCTGGTGTTATGGGTATCTTACGGGCCGAAACCAAAGTGAGATACCTAAACATTTTTGAGTGTTATTTGGGAAAGTGGATTATGTAACTGTACTAAGATTATTGTCTAAGTCTAGCTGTAAAAATTTGCTCACTTTATTTTCCATTAGACATAATAATTATTATTATTTTTGCCATGTACTAGCTAACTCTAAAATAGCGCTGTTAAATTAAATTTTGACCATAAATCCTTTGAATTGACAATAGTTGTATATGCCATTCTGTGGTTTTGACCCAATCATTAATGGCTGAATAATTATTTTATTTTGCGGTTAGTGGCCAGGTTTTTGACATTGATTTGCTCATTTTTTGAAATACCAAAGTGTCGTAATTAAATAAAATTTCTGGATTCGATATAAAATAATTAAAACTCGACGCATAAAAGATTAATCCGATTTTTTTTATGTTTTTTTGTATTCATTCTATAGCAAATATTCCGAAAGTTCATTATCACATTTCCAACCTCTTTGGCTATTTAAGGACATTGACCTATTAAACAAATGAATGTAAGGTATGGGTATGTCCATTCATACAAAATAGAATGTGGTCGGTATTCCGAAGCCGTCAGCGCTCTTCCGACGCGGGCCTACGTCTATCCCTGTCCTGTTCATACAATGAAATGTTTCTTCATAAAGGAGCCCGCCGTAATGAAAAATACATCAACACAATAACAATCAATTTAGCTATTACACCTTTATAACATAAGAATACAGACGCCAGCACATCAAGTTACCCGAAAATGTAAAATTTACACAATCAACTTTAAACCATATGCTTCAACGATTAAGTTGAAAATCTTATTAAGATAATTTGATAGAGTGTAGTAGCTTGATATGCTGGCGTCGTCATTATGTTACTATAATATCTGAAAAGTCATACTGTCTTTGTCTAAATATATGTACGTGCTTCAAATTCATTATTTTATAGAAATAGAGAACAATGTAGTAGATTAAGATTAAAACTATAGTTAAATGCATCAAAACTTAAGCTGAAAGCTTCAAAATACATATTTATAATCAAACACGACAAATTGCAGTACACAAGATGACATCATATTAGTCATTAGCTGCATTATTAAGCTCAAAGTAGTTTCTTAATGCCGGGTTCTGCTTAATTAACTCGGAGTGAAGCAATTACTAATTACCGTGTACTCTAACGACCATCTGTTTGAAACATTCATGAAGATCCTCGTTACGGTCCATTGATATATGATATCAGTGTCAACTTTGTCAAGTCTCACTATATAGTTCATTATCTTTTAAGTAAAGAGAAGGTTGCTTGGCTGATGAAGTGTCACTTGGCTGATTTTGAGGTAAATGCGACGACTGGTACTGGAACTGCTTTTTTTGTAATTTTTAGCTAAGATGAGGTACGATGGCGAGTTCAAATGCTACTCCATATTTTAAATACGAAATATAATAATATTGAAAGAAAAAAATATAATTGTAGATCTTTTAAATAAAACAAAGACATCAAAAATTAATCTGAGGTTTATTATTAGTTTTAATGATAATATCACAACATGATTATGCCATCATTAATTATGTAAACTTAAGTAAAATATCAATAAATCTTGAAATAATTTTAAGATTCAGCTACCAGTCGTCGCACTAGCCACCTTATTATAAAACTTGGTCTTAAAAAAAGTACCGCCTTTATAGCTTTTAAACCATCATCTTGAAGAAAGTTAAGAAAACCTAAAGCACTAAAATCAGTACTTTTTAAAACCTCGCTTTATAACCAGGAAGTATTTTTTTTAATTGAACATACTTAATATAATTCCACTCATACCCTTAGAATATGCGTAGGAAAAAACATATTAATATTCTGTGCAGAAAATATATTCAGCACTACAGAAGGAAAGGGCAATGAAGGATAATAATTATGATTGCACTAACAAGGTTATATATCACCCAGCTAAAATGTTCGGGCAAAAGTCGTACTCCCAAAAACAGGATAAACAGAGGCACAAAAATGCAGTAAAACAAACAATGAATGAAGTGATCATATTAGACTATGCGTGTATGTCCATCTCTGTCTAGCGTACAGTAAATAGAGAGAGATAGCAAATGGAATGGACATAATCTGTTGGATAGCATTGCTTAATTTATTTCCGAATCCCGTAGATGAGCGGTGGCAGAACACGATTTTCCTTTTAGTTTGGATGTTGTGAAAAGATTTTTCAGTATTTTATGGACATGTCCAAATATAAAATGACTGTAAACTATATATGATTTCATTAAAACCTGCATGCATAAAAATATAATAGGAATGTTATGCTTTTAATGGTGTTTCCAGATACTCAAATAGATTACTTGACACTGAGACTTAATTGAAAAATTGATTTTTCTCACTGTACGCAGAGAGAACACACTGTTAGCTGCAATAAGTAAATGATTTATTAAATCACAGTTTTTACTGCAAACAATCTTTGTCAATTTCGTGGCAAATCAATGAAAACCCTAGAGCACAAAATTGGTAAATTTTTCAAGCTGCCATAATAAAAAAAATACCTCCTAAACCAAAAATATTAATCTAGATTATATAATAAATATTTTTGCCTTCAAGTTACCAATCGAGAAAATAGGTCATTTCCTTCATGTACCAACGGCAACCTTCGTTTTCTTCAACCAATTACTGCCGGCTAATTTCTTCAGCTCGTTAATCCACTCGACTCGAAGAATCTCGGTAATCAATATTTTAAACCTCGGTGCGCCTTTCCAAGTCACACTTCCATTTGAACTTTTTATTTAGCTTCCCTCTCTCTTCACGGCAACTAATGAATCCTTCTCGTGGTGATAGAAAAAAGTGTCTTAAGTGGAATATTATATGAGTAGGTAGATAGATGGGTTTAAATAAGTGCGACTCTTTAATTGAATAGAATGTGTGTGATGGTATACCGTAAATAGGTAAGTGCATAAAATACATGGAAAATTAAGCGTAATTTTTTTTATAGATTCTGATTTATTTATCACATTATATTTTCTTGACTTCAGATACATAGATATGGGTACTTTAATTATGGAATAACTGTCTGAATTGCCACGTTATGTGGCAAAGCTTATTATTTGTCTAAATAGTATTGCCAGCGATCAATCCTTTTTAAGGGATGATAAAAAGGCTGATGAAGTGAAGGGTGGCGTTTCGGGGGCTGTCTTTTGTAATTTTTGACGTTCAAAAAGTGCTGTTTTACAGCCAAGTTTGAATAAATGATTTTGAGTTTGAGTTTGATGATGATGATGTATAATATAGAGTATTTATTACCCTCTTTTTCCCTATTTACACACTAGCACATTTCATCACCCTCAATCCGCAAGACACATTCTAAATTCGAATACATTACAGGTTAATAATAGATATTAATTCCCAAGTCAGACCCGTTCATCACACGGGTTAATCATAACAGCATGTTGAGAGTTAACACCATCCGCGTGTAGATCACGTTAATCCGCGGTTCATTCCACAGATTAATGGCCCCACCGGGCTTGCACCGCGCTATGGTGAATTGATGGAGTGTAATAGATATAAAGTTAGGCCTCGTATGGGCTGGCTGTTCGAAGTTCGTCTGTGCAAAACATTTGTTGGTACCACTGAAGTAATTCCAGATTGACAATTGGGTAGTTGACAGGTTGACTAGTCAAATTCATTACTTTAAATGAACTGTCAAAAATGGTTACTGTCTATGCGATTTGTATGAAAATAAGAACTATGACGTCACATTTTTTTCACATCAAGCCATTTACCAATGACAAAATTCAAATAGTTTTTCCTTCAAAGCGATAAATGAAAGTGACCTTATTTTAAGATGCTTTTCCAAATTAATATCATAAAGGATATTTTTATTTTTGATCTAGTCAACTACCCAATTACTTTGTTTTTGTCAGACAGTAAAAGTAAGATTAAGTCAGCCTTTAAAATATTTGGTGATCAACGCAAACGCTTTCTTTGTATTGAAAAAGCATTATGTCCAGCATTGGGAAACTAACTTCATGTCAACATGTCCTTATAATGGCTGCACGAATACACATTTTCTCCGCAGTCTTAAGTGATGACCGAGAGCGCTTACACGCGTCATTTTAATTAGGTAAAAGGTCCTTTGCTGCAGGTTTTTTCAGCAAAAAGAGAAATGTAAAAGTTAATGTAATAAAGTGCACAAGACACGAGTAAGGTAAAACATACTTTTATTTTACCCTCGACATATTATTTAATAAATAAAACTGGTTTGTATATGTATACTATCAATTTATAAACTTTCACCGAGTAGCGCAAAAGATAGTATTATTATTAAGTCAATAAATTCAAATTAAATCCTTAAATTTCAATTCTTAACACCAAATCAACTTCCTCTGTAGCTATTTTTGCCAATTGCCTACTGTTCCCTATAAGGAAATCAGCCAGCTGCACAGCACACACTCTCTATTCCCTCACTTTCATAGCCGAAGAAAGAAATTAGGCGCAGGACCGACCTAAAATCACTAACTTCTAGACTCCAAACAGCGTACTGCGGGCCCGTCCCGGGAATCAGACCCGAGACCCCATGCATGGACGGCATAGCCGTGTGACTATTAGATCATAGAAGCAGTTAATATTGTGACACATTTGATTGTTACTTTGAACGTATCACAAACAGTAACACTGTAAGATCTCTAGAATACTTCGTCGCAACATTTGTTTCAATAAACCTGCAAGACACTGCATTCTGTTTGTTACAATGTAAATCCAAGAAAACCCATGAAGCAGACGTTTATCAAAAGATCTTTTTGTTTCCGAGTTCATAAAGATAAGACCTCTTTCATTTATTCGCATTTGTACCAGTAAAGTAGATACCTGCTTTATGTGAGGAAAAAGGACAATAGGAGACTAGGGAGGAAAGAATTACGTATATTAATCTTGCCTTCGTTTTATGAATTTAGCGATAACTTTACTTACGTTTAACATAAACGAGAAAAAATAATTGCCTCAATGATATATACGAATTAATATGCTATCTCTTTGTCATTAATGCGAGATAATTGGCATTTCTATATTCATAGGGATAACGCTGTTTTCCTTTTCATGTATACTGAAATATAATATATCAGGAAGCATCAAACGCCACTACGTATACGTGTATACTATGTTTACAAAAGGTCAGAAGCTCGTATAAATCTCCATACACACACAATAGGTACACAGCAGCACGGTACACGAATATTACATAAGTATGGACGTACACAAACGCGATCCATCTTTTGCTGAGTTATTGTGTTAAAAGCCGAATACATTTTTCATAGAAAATAACACATATTTCACAATGAAATTCTTGTCGATCGAGCAGCCGCTTTGTCTTGCTTCTTTTCCTTCATTTTTCCCCGCTTGATTTGTGTTCTATAAGTGTTCCGCTGCACTCGCTCCGCTCGCCTCGAGGAATATTGGATATCTGTCATAAGTCATAAGATTTCGCATACCGACTTTATAATGTACCCTCCATCCTGCGACCGTATAAAGAAGCCGGAAAATTTATCTTATACATTTCACAGCAATCTTTCGCCAGCAAATTGGCTTGGAAGATTAGCGCCCATCAATAGAAATGTAACACACCGGGTAATTTTGCCGTTAATATTGTTTTATTTTCGGATTCTCTTGGTATGGATTCAGACACGTCTCGGGCGAAATAGGGCCGCAAAAACACGAGGATCTCTGCCTCTAATCGCAATATATTTCGTGCCGTTTTTCTCGGATAAATCTACCGAATGTAGAAAAAGAGCTTTAGAAATGTAATAATATCTTTAATTTGGTCTCGCAGAGGGCTTTGTAAACATTCTTAGGGAGTTTAGGATTATTATCGCTCATCGGGCTATGAATAATAAACGAGATGCCGGCGTTCGAACAGATACGTTGACTGATCGTTATATACATATTTACGTTGGAAGTTATTTACTAGGTCATCAACCTGTGTCAAGATTAACACTTGAATGTTATGACATATTCAATTAGGAAGATTACCAACAAATAACTTTTTTACAGTCTTGTGAATCTGTTCGTCATAAAATGTATAACATTGTACCGAAATGTGAGCAGTCATTGCTCAATATTGCGCCTCATAAAGTAACGCGGAGTAGCATAATAAAGGAAATGACAAACACTGCGCTACGTGCAATATTGTGAAGCGGGAACACGAGCATGCTGCTGAAAAAAACTCCTATGTTTATTGTTTTTACGTTTACAATATAAGGAAAACATCGCGAAAAATTCCGAGGGCTAGCGTCAACGTTGATGAGATGAAAGCTAATAAGTCAAACCAATAAATTTTTAATATTCTAATATACTGAATAAGGAAATATTACATGTGATATAACGTGATCAAAGTTTTTTTTCATTAGCGTAAATTCGCATTCTTGTGTTGCAAAATGGACGACTGAAAGTCCTTAAAATGTACGGACGCCAGTACATCAGGCTACTAGAATCAAGCAAATTGCCTCAATAGATTCTCAACTCTATCGCTGAAGCATATGGTTCAAAGTTGATTGAGAAAATTTGTCATTTTCAGGCAGCTTTTGTCTGTTTCTATAGCTACTGTTCAAAAACAAAAATTCGGTACGTACGAGTAAGTAACGGTCGAAACTTATTAACGACAACACTGCGGGCTAAGTGACTATATCTATTATAAAAGCAACCCCTAAAATGCAGAACGAGGCAAGTTCTCATTAGTAGGTAGATTGCTTTCGTTAGCAAAGTGATATTCGAAGACAAACAGACCAACCCACTCATTTGTAGAACAACCAGCTTTATAAAAGGTATCATGTTACCCAAAAGCTAGGGTTGTGGAGGTCAGATAGGCACAGTCCGCGTATTGTACAGACACCAACACATCAAGCTAACCGAAATAGTCAAATTTTCCCAATCAAATTTGAACCATATATGCTTAAGCGACAAAGTTGAAAATCTATTAATCAAATTTTACGGATTGTAGTAGCTTGATTGTATGTATGATGATGTAGTATTCAGTTCAATAATTCATAAGTAGACAGCAAACTACCCTTTATGTTGAGATTAATTACTTAAGATTTAATTATTATAATTTCCTAGAACGTACTGAAATCAATTAATTCATAATGTTTGTTCTTAATCATAGGGGGTACTCATATTACCAATTACTAAACTCTAAACTATGGCATAAAATTATATTTGATTTAGTGTATCTACGTATTATAAGTATTGCATTGTAATTTTAATTAAATGTTATTTGTGTAATGTTATACTGCATTGTCCGATCGTCACCTGTCATGTTATTTACGGCATATCGTATGGTCAATATCGAAGCATAGACACAAAAGTAAAATGAATTATGCAACAAAATATAGAATTGTTTAATAGTTTATTCAGATATCAGTTATCTAACATATTGTATGTGTATAGAAGCCAGCACATCAAAACAAAAGCAGAAAGAAACTAATTAAAATATTTAGATTTAAAACGAAAGTAGCATATAGTCATCAAAAACCATATAAAATAGAATAATGGTAACTGTCCCTTAGGTCCTCGTCAAGCAGGCCGGAGTCTGGAAGTTAGTGATTGATACACGCTTGCATCGAAGGGCACTTGGATGTCGATCCTGTTCCTGATCTCTCTCCGGTCATGTCGGATTGCCGACGCTTCATGGTAGGAGAGTGAGGAAATAGAGAGTGTATGTGTCTGAAAAAATTGCTTATGCACTATAATATTATGTCCTGTGCTCGTAGCTAATATAGATTGCCTTGCTCGATCTGGATTCCATTATTATAGGAGGCCTTTCTTACACTTTTTAAAATGTTATTTTATCGCTCCCTAGAGGAGGGATCCTCTCTATTCCCTGTACAACAACCAGCAGGCTTAGCATGGCAACCGTAGAAACAAGTTTTGTTTACCGCAGATTGGACATAATGACAGAAAAGTGACAGATTGACATAAGATTTCTTTTGACATTTTTTGAAGTAATTTTTCTATTCTTCGATTGACATAAGGCTACAAGTGATTATATGCGAGTTGACTGGTCGCGCCATGCTCGGGCAGAAGACATGTTGACATTGATAGAAAGAGCTTTGTCTTTTCTTGACAGAATAGATATAAAATCGCCATGCTAAGCCTGCTGGTATAAATAGATTCGTTCCAACATATGCATCCAACAGCTGCATCGCCCGAACAACCAATCACGAGACCTATTGAAGCACTCCTAGGAAATACCCGACAAATGACATCATGGCATGATCTGTCCACCAAACAATGTAACGTGACACTATTGAGTGGACGGTGGCAGCCTCAACAGTATCTAGTTTCTGCCGCTAGTTAGCGCTATATCCGACTATTCATTTACTGAAGTAAGCCATCGGCATTACTAACAACAGAAAATTAGGTAGTGGACGGAAAACAAAGGATCACCGGACGCCTTTACCTCACTAATTACCTTATTTACTTACATCTACATGCTCCTATTTTCTGTCCTCTTGTTTGGCTTTCATAAGTGTCGTTAACGCTTCTAGCGACGTGTTAGAGGCTTTTCACACGGAGTCTCAAGTGCGTTTTATGGGACGCGTTTTCTAGCCGCTACTTTTTCTTTTGTGCTTTATGTTTGTAGCTGGGTTAAGGCTTGTTTTTGTTATCTGTGTTATTGTAACCTTCTTTTATTTGCAGTGAAATGAAATATAATGCGTTTATTGAAATAATTTAGAGGCGCTACAACACAAAAACGGTTTTAAAATGTATCGTCTAAACTATTTACATAAGAAACTATGTAGCTGCTGCCCGCGACGTCGTCCGCGTGGGTATTAAAGTAGCAAAAATAAGAGACTTGCTCAACCGTTCTTGTTTACATAAGTAATTTATTTATACCTTAATTTTGTAGAAATTAGGTTTTGTTAGTTGGCAAAATTAATAAAGAATTTTAAACTGAACTTTAACTCATTCCCCTAGGCCTAATCTTGTTTCACGAGTCCATAGTTTCAGGCGCGAAAAAGGCTCAACTGTAGCTTCAGGATTAAAGTCTCACTAGTACAGCTAGCAACAAAAGTTTCTTAATAGTACCCGTTTTCAGCTTTTACCACAATCACATTCGCAGAAATCTATTAAATTGAAAAAAATCTTTACTAGCGCTATGATAGTAGATGAATGATTTTTTTGTTCATTTCAAAGGTGACAGTGTTAACCATTGTTGCTGACTATACACTCTCCAACCTGGGCCGTGAATGGGGATTCAATAGCCAGTGTTGTAAAGCGCATAGATCTTTTTTGCAATATTGGACCACGTCCCGTTCTTTTTGGCAAATATCCACTGAAAGGCAGAAATTTTACGCCGCGAAATTCTAAACAAAGATCAATGGAATATCAAAAGATCGTTTAAGACAAGCCTTTAAGTTCCTTATGTAGAGTTGGAAACTGTTTTTTAAAAGTAAGAATATTTATATTTTCTTAGCTTTATATACAAACTTATTATTTAATTATCTAAAACTAAATTTAAATATCATAAACGTACCCAGAAGGCTAATTAAAAGCCACAAGGATTGATCGATCATAAGGTTAAGCAACGCTTGACGCGGTCGGTACGTGGATGGGTGATGGTGTCATGACGGGTTTGTCCTTTTTTCGGAAGGCACTTTATGTTGGTAGGTCCTCGCTATCGTTTGTACATCTTTGTCTCTGTCTGTTACAGTTAGTCAGAAGCCAGAAAATTTTACAGCCAGTTTAAACAAGTTTGCCCAGGTAAGGGTTGAGGAGGTCAGAGAGGCAGTCGCGCCACGTAAAACTTTGGTACTCAGCTGCATTCCGATAAGACTGGAAGTTGACCCCAACATAGCTTGGGATAAAGGCTAGGCAGATGATCATAAACATGCCCAAGAGGGTATATTTAGAAGACACATGGCACCTAATGATAATAACAATATAAGAAAACACAAAATAAAAAGGGCGATTCACACTACGGAATTTGTTTCTCGTTCTGAGATACGATGTCGTATCGAATGTCCCAATGACAAATAATACCATATATTGCTTTCTGGATCAGTGAATATTCAGTGAACACTTGTATGAAACAAAAATTATTAATATTGAAATATTGGCGTCATGCCGAGCTCTTAAACTTTAAATGTGTTTTTATCGTCCAATATTTCGTAAATGCAGAATAAAGTTGTACTTCATCTGATACAAAAAAATCTAATACGACAGTTTGATGTCTCTACATAAGACAATATACTCGGAGTTAAAAGTTGGGAAAAAATATAATTTGCGTTCGTTTCAGCTACAGCTGCCATAAACGATGTATAAAGTTGAAATGGTAAACCCATGTCAAAACGCAAAAACGCGTAAGTGAAATGGAATATGAATATGTCACTGAAATGAACTTTTTTATATTTTCAATTTTCTTTTTTCAATGCGAGATTTAAACATTTTTCCAACATACGGCTGCTTAAATCAAATCTAGTACCAAAACTAAAAAGTTTCTTAAACATCTTTACATGACTTAACATGAATAAAATATTGTTAAACAGCTTTGTACATCGATAGTATTTTACGTGTATTTTTTTTCAGCCTTCTCGCCAGTTCGTGTGAAGTGTTGCTAACATGACCTGCGTAATACGCGTTCATTGTTGTCATCACTATACTAGATAGAAATTGTGACTGTTTTTGGCATTGTTTTGCGTCGCATTTATATAAATTAGTTCGTCATTGCGGACGTACAGGGCTACCACGGCCCAGATTTTAGTTGTTTTGGCAAAGCGACATTTGGCAACTTTTTTAGATTTGTAGAGAATTGTTGTCATAAATTGGTTTAATTGTTGTCAAAAGTTTCATTACGTTAGCTCTAGAAAAAGTATATCTAGATATATTTTTTTTAATCAAAATATTTGTGAATGAAGAATGTAAATGAAGACTTCATGTACCTAGCAGTTTAATTTTTGATCAGTGTCTTCTAACTAAAACATAAAATTTTAATTAATAAATCTTAAATAGACTCACATTTTTTAAGTGGGAGATCATTAAATAAACCCTCCAACTCAAGATACATGTAGAGGGAGTATTAGAATCTTACTTACTAAAACCCACTTTTGTTCTTTCTAAAGATCTTTGTGTGCCAGAGCTGCGGTGGGTTGCTTGCAAACAACCCGTGGCAGAAACAAACACGCACCTTGATTTTAAACGTTGTAAACAAAAAACAATCGTTTAAATCAGCAGTTGCATTACATCGCGTATCTTCAAGTACCAGTTAGAACTATGAAGGTTCACCTGTACTAGTTACAGCTATGAACATTTATTTATTCCTGCTTATACTGACGTATTTGAGAGCATCACGGAGTCTGTAGTCGTACACGTTTGACGAACCACATTTTCCTAGAACAATATTAAAGCTATTCTACTTCTGGCTACCACGTTTGGAGGTTCAAATTGTAACAGGTGATGACTGTATTGATATTTGTGAACAATCATTGTAACTGGTGATTATTAGATTACAGTAAATATTAATATTATTATAGTGTTTTTAATAAAATATTATACAGTTTTTGATTACTGATCTCATTTTTATATGTCAGTTAAGAATTTTGCAAGTGTCAATTCAAAAATGTGAATAGTAATGTTCCAGCTTTTTCAATCTTCGACTAGAAAAATTATCACTTATATAATAATCATTGATTCTACCAAAATAAAAGCTACTAAGAACCCCCACTGTTCCTTGTCGAGATAACTTTATAAGCAAAAAATACAAGAAAAATAACTTAACAAACCATTAATAAAAAGCCATCAATACTGAAACATCAACATAAATCTCCTTCCACGCCTCATTGGGCTCTCGTAGTAAAACCTCTGAAATGTAAACGATTTTCGTAAAGAAACGTTGTAGGTAAATCCCTACCAAGTACGCCAGACGTTTCCGTATGCACACAGAGTGGTGCGCTCAATCAGTTCTCAAAGAAGGCAAAGGAGACGATGCCGACGTGAGATCAAAGGCCCCACTCGTTACCTCGGTATATTTTGTTAGAGGCTTATTCTACAACGGGCCTCCGTTTCGGATCGGCGATCTCGTGTTAATTATGAAGGCGTTAAATGCTCGGGTTTGGAAAAGTGAGAGCTGTTCGTGGTTTTAAATGAGGGTGCTTGTTTTTTGTTTAATTTTGCGATAAGTTGGTTGTGATTGTTCTTTTTTTGTGTGTTTTGGATGTATTATTAGATATGTGACCTATTATTTTTACATTTGTCGTGTGTTAAAATAGATAATTATTATTACTAATAACAATGTATTTATTAATGAGACTAACTAAGATAGTAACAATAAAAATATTTTTGATGACATTTTTGAAGCACTTGAAATAAGACAGTATAATCTATAATTTATGATAACGGCTTAATTAGCACTCAGTGCGCTATTAAATATAATTTTTGAACTAAAAAAATTGTAGACGCATCTCAATATCTAAAAGCTGCATGTTCGGAACGTAAGCTCTCTAATTTCAACAGTCCGAAACTTGAAATATTACTAGCCGCCCGAAATACCATGATATGAAAGGCAAAATACCTTTCATACTAAGAGACGTACGAACATACGTACCACAAATTGTAGAATAGGAAAAGAAATAAAACCTTACCTACACTGCATTGCGGTTTTTCACAGTCAATTTATTAGCAGCCTGATACAGAAAATGCGATGTAATACGAAAAATTTCGTCTACCGTTTCCTTTTGCAGCGATGTCCAAACTTTTATAAATGAACTAGTGCTTTCAAAGTAGCTACTTAATGTCGATTTCATGGAGTCGATATCGACGTTACGTATGTCGACGCAGCGATTCCAAAAGTAGGGTAATACGCGAGTTTAATATGTTCCTGTAATTGAATGGAATTTCACAATGTAGATATGAAATCGGCACTTCTGTTCAGTCGTAATATTCTTATGTATGAGAAGCATTGTTTTCATGGCATTGTGACTTCATGAAAAGGAGTTAGAAACTTGTTCAAATAGTGTGAGATAGTGGAAAATGTAACGATTTATTAAGATCTAATCTACTTACATCTTTACTCAGATTTAAGTAGTTAGGTAATTTGTATTATTACTATAACTTATTCAAATTTACATTCATAGAATTATAGGTAAATCATGTTTCTAGTGCTTATTTTAAAATGAACCCTACCACTTTAATCTTTTCTGTAATTTTCATCAGATAATCTATTATCTTATTAAGTAGTATAAACAATGTAAAAATATCGTTTATCGTATACTTATCAAATGCTTAGTGTAAGAAAACAACGTTTTTGCTACATATATCTAGCTCATATTTCGAAAGTGAAATAAAACGTCGGTACATAAATGGTATGATGTCTTATAAGGTAAAATTGTCGAATTTTAAAATCTCAGTTCATCAAAACATGAGACACTCTCATCCTCATCACCATATTAATTCCGTCTTTAGTTAAAACTATAAGATGGTTATATAATCTTCAACACGGCTAAAATCGTCAGACTAGAAAGGATTTGCTAAAATTATTAATCCCGAAGGCGGGCTTTAGTAAATAATGCCTAAACCTACTTAGGTAGGTACTATAAATGTGAAAGGTGTGGGTTTGGAACATAGATAAGAAGAATATTTTATTATCTGGATTACCACAAAGTACCTAATTAGATTTTCCATTTATTTTTGCAGGTAAATGACTTATGTGTCTCTTCCATATTTTGGAAGGCATGTTAAATTGTCCCGGCTATCATTTGACCATCTTTAGCAGTTGTTGGTTGGTGCTGATACTCACTAGCGAAGCGTCCCGTTGCCAACTGCGAGTCAGTGTGCTAGATCTCGCAGCATACCCACGCTCCTGAGTAGTTAGGCCGTACCTGGGCTCGGACGCCTTCCCGCACAGTCCTGCGTTGTGTATTCTGGGTGTTTTTCTAGAAACGCCTTCCATACAAGTTAAGACTTCTGTCCTGTTCTATCTCATCTACAGCGGTACAGTGGTCGGTGATTAAAAGACTGACAGTCTGACAGCCGAAAACTGAATTAAGAACGTCATATTGGCAGTAGCCTCGTGTATGACTATGGTACACAATTGCACTTAGTTAGACTAGAAGGCGACCTCATCATTTCAACTCAATAGTTGTAAAAAGGCTGGGAAGATGATGAGGAAAAATTCTTACTAAATAAAGGTATTACGCAGGATAATGCCAGTCATAACAATAATAATTAACAGTACCCGGCTAGCATCACGAAGAATTCAATTCAGCACAGATGTTTAGGACCAAAACTGAGAGTGGGCTTAGTTTAACACTGCCCATTACGTGCTGAAGGTAACAGTTCGCAATGAAACTCCCCTGTACTAGTTACATTTCACTTTACAACCCCTGTTACCTTATTTACCCCTGAACAGTTTTAGGGCGTCCGTAGAAAGCTCGTGGACGTAACGTGAATTACTCACTTGAAAATTATTTACATTTGGTATAGTTTGACGTACCTATGTCAAAAGTTTTTTTACCCAGGCCAGCCTTTTCTAGTCTAACCGGTGCACCAATACGAACGAACGACTACCTTTACAGGAAGACCCTAAATAATAGTGGTTTGAAAACATGTTCAAATGACAGCTGCAACTCACCGAATTAACACTCCTTCTGAAATATTCTGGAACACGTTATGTATTAGATGACCACCCACGGATCAACGGCGTCGAGCGTAATTGCTTAACCTTACAGTTGACGAACCCGTGCTAAATACGTGCAATAAGTACGAGTAATCAATAATTTATATCGTTTATAATTATATAAATATCAATAATTTTTAGAACAGGTTTTTCCCAAAAATAATCATCTGTATAACACTATATAAACAGTTTATTCAGTACTTATTAACACACTTTAAAACTATAACTGAAAACTATCTTAATCACGTCATCTCATCAAACTCTAAGATTAATAACTCTAATTGCTATATCAACTATAAATTGTAAAGACAAAAACTCCCATCGCTTAAGACACTAACTTCTGAGAACAATTAGCGCTTCAGAATCTACACAGTCATAAATACGGAGTAATATTTGTGTGAGAGGAAGCAAGCAAATGTAATTAGCCGACGATGTTGGAACATCCAGTCTATAGTTTGCATTCTCTAATTGTCGCCTCTGCTCTGTGCTGCCCGAGATAGCAGGTAATACCGTTTGTCAATTGGCTTTGAACACTTTTATTGTTCTGATTATATCTGTATCGGTGAATAACATCTAAGCATCAGAGTTCGTAGTTTTGTAGTTTCCTAATCTAGTTTTCCAAACACTGAGTTTTGTATCTTGTGTATTTTCATTAATTTAGTTTGCTTATATGTATTTTATGAATTGTAGGTCCCGGCTGCCATTGAATAGCCTTGGCAGTCGTTACGGGTAAGTCTGATGCTAGTCTTGCGAAGGGGTATTAGGTTACCCAGGTAACTGGGTTGAGGAGGTCAGATAGCCAATCGCTCCTTGTAAAGCACTGGTACTCAGCTGAATCCGGTTAGACTGGAAGCCGACCCCAACATAGTTGCGAAAAGGCTAAGTAGATGATGATGATTGTATTTTATGAAGTGTAAAGACCTGACAATTTAATTTCACATTATATATAAATTTTACATTTTAAAAAAAATATTCCAACTAACTAAATAAATAAAAACTTAGCGTTAAACTATCGAAACAATCAAAAAATTGGTCCTCATCGCAATCTCCCATTATTGCCATTGTATTGTAAATAGTCTCGAACCTTTTGATTTGTTTGACGTGAAAAAACAACAGCAATTTTAGTTCACTGCACATTAACAAAGAGTTTCAATTAAATCAAGGCTTTTTAAAAATTAGTTCATTGCATTATTCTCGGAATCACGTACAACATTTTATGGGTAACCAAAATGAAACTGTTATCGATGTTGATTTTCTGTGAATCAATGCTATCATAATACCTTAATTAATTTTTAGAACTTATTAAAAATACATCTATATTTTTTTTTGTTTTTTGCTTTTTTAATGTAGATATACATATAGTGCTTGTTAATTTTACCTTATTGAGTTTACTTATAGATGCCATAATTAATAATTTTACTATGCATATAATACCTATATTCATTTTATATCCATGTCTATGGCATTTATACCATTAAAACACTGTTATTCATATTTATATTCAAATTATAATTCCATCACAAACGGCATCTTTATCTATCCAACCGAATTATCTTATGTAGGTACTTTACCTCACTTACGCACTGATTTCCCATCCCTATACTTAATATTTATCATTTTATCTACAACTTTTTTGTCTCAACTGTTTCTTTAGTTCCTAAACATATGCACACTCATCATCATCATCTCCCGAACCTACAAGGAGCGATTGCCTATCTGACCTCCTCAACCCAGTTACCCGGGCAACCCAGTACCCCTTGTTTCTAGACTGGCGTCAGACTTACTACCCGTAACGACTGCCAAGGATGTTCAATGACAGTCGGGACCTATAGTTTAATGTGCCATATACGCCATTATACTTGAAAGGGTCCGGTCTTTCCAACCAGTTTGACAGTGGAACAAGTTACAGAGAAGCTGCTAAGCTATCATGGTAGGGCCGAAGGATATGATTGAGGAATGATGATGTTGTGGGGAAGGTGTTGAGCATGATTGTGGATGGATCGAAGGTATCGAAAAATAAAACATGCATGACGAAGACAAAATAACAAGAGAATAATAATGATATTATATTCCGTTCCAACTAAAACAAATCCAATTAATTATAAATAAAATATTAGTTCCACGGGTCTAACCCTTTCATTTAAATAATAAAAAAGTACACTTTTTACATCTGAATACGTCTACTGTTATCAAAAACAATTTTATAAAATCCTCGGTTGCAACGAAGCAAGGTTCGTTTTGGAGCAGCTACCTTGCATCTGGCATGTAATTTCCCCGCAGCGCTGACGATCTGACAGATGCTAGTTACACAAATCATTGTGGCCTGAACTCTAAACGACAGCCTGCAATCTGTTTCGGCTATTGCCTCACTGATTTACTACAACAACGTATGATTGTAAATTGTAGTAGGCCGTGCCCAGAATAGATTATATTTAGATAAATTTACTTTATTTTTTATCGATTTCTAAATATGTATTTTTTTACATAATTTTAAATATTCTCCTAAGATATTCCTAAAAATTACCGATTCAAATTTTGGCATGATTTCTAGAACTTCGGAATACTTAGGGATGGAAAAAAACTGTATAACGTTTTCTTATGTTTTTACAATATCTCGCACGATTATCAAGCTTATTGGAAATTAATCTAGGTTATCCGAGAAAGTATTGTCACTAAGCGACAAAAAACTCAGAATAATTAATTTATTCTTAGATTGATATGAGTATCTTTTATCCTTTTAGCTGCGGGAATGTTCGCAAAAGAAACCACGGCCCTAGCACTAAAAACTTTCAAAAGAAACAAAAGTGGGTTTTAGTGAGTAAAAGTCAGACACTCACTCTAGCTTCACCTACACGTCAAAGCCGAAGAAAACTGGAAAGCTGGTACAATTGTGTACAAAATATTCAAATTCAGTTCTAAAGTGAAAATCATCATCATCATTTAGGGTGGAGTGGCTTTCATAAGTGCGGTGCAACCGTCGTTCATTCCAAATTCCTGGCGCTTCGTCGACCGAGGTCCCCATTCATAAAGTGGATCACAAGGGGACCACTATTGTCCCGATGTCAGATATCGATCGATAAATTTTATTAGGCTTTCGTATATTGCTTCCTCGCAGATATTAGAAAATGTTTTGTTTGTTTCTATATGTCATATTGTGTTTGTTGGTTCGCGATTGGTATCAGTTACAACCATTAAATATTGAACAGTTTATTTACTATACATAATCCTACTTATTTTTTGTCTCTGACTATCTAGTTTTACATATTTTTGGGATTTTTTGGGAATCATTACAGATAGTCAAAAACCAGAAAGATTATCAACCAGTCTTGCTAAAAGGTATCAAATTACCCTGGAAACTGGATCCTGAAAGCCAGATGTCAAGTCGTTCCATTTAGGGTGCTGGTACATATCGTATAAGTGTCATAAATTAATTAAGTTAAAAGGTTTCACATGTATGCAAAGAGCCCCAGCATAGTAAAAAAAAAAACTTAAAGAATAAATAAATAAATATTTACCACACATTTATAAAGTCACCTCTCCAATGTTAATTAGTGTGCCAAAATTAAAAAACCTTAGAGAACCTAAGCTCTCAAAAGTTCAATCACCTTAAAAATGAAACGAATGCCGGCCACAAAGAAAATTAGTTTCACAAAATACCAAGGAGCACATGACTATATTGCAGCCGGTTCCAACAAAGTGAGCTACGTAGGTAAGTTAGATAAATAAAGCTAGTTCGCACAATGATGCATGCTTCTAAAACTTCTGGTCGGGAAAACTAATTTAAAGTTTGAAGGGCAACGTTACTTATTTGCATGCGAGTCAGTGTCCCGCTTGCTAATTTTATAAAAGATTTTTTTTATACTATGTTGTTTTAGAAAGTTTTTTTTTAATGTCACGTAGATATGCATACTTTAAAGTGCACGGGTTGCGTTCTAGACTATGCTGAATAAGCATTATATTCCTGGATTAACTGGCCAGATTTGCAAATTAAATGTTTTACCAAGTTTATTGTCAATTTAATTTTACACAAAATTAAAATAAATTAAAGCACGCAGGTACATAATTACTGAGAAACATATTCCGTTTTAGTGTTATTTCAACCGTGTGAAACTTCTCTAGTTTAATCACAAAAAAACAAATGCTATATAGAACATATTTAGGTATATTTCAGATTTTGTATTACATCAAACGCGATTTCTGCAACTTTTATTGCCTATTTAGAGTTTATGGCACTCCTTAAATGTAAAAGGCTGACCCTGCTCTCAACTACATAATATATTGCTAAGAGTACGCTCACATCTTTTTCAGTTAAACTTTGCATAAAATTTAGAAATAAAAAAAGAAAAAACTGTTTATTCTTACAAAAATGACAAAAAAAAACAATAAAAATACATAAGGTATAAACTAAAAATATGTAGATTAAAAACACCGATATAGATTTGAAATGCTTGTTTCATGAGTTTGTGTCAAAAGAGTTTTGAAATTTAAAGAAGTATTTTTTTTAATTTTCCAATTTTAACATTGCACGTCTTTTGGCGTACACAACCAACTGCACACAAATACATCATATCATTAAATAGAACCACTTACAAGTCTGGGTGTCTAAACTAAGTAGCAAGTTCTAAGTGGAATACTATGAGCCGAAGCAAGCGCAAGACAAACAAAACTCAAGTAATTAGTGCTAGCTATCTGTCATGGCGTTACACGATGCACGTTTATCTTCGCTGCTCAGTTCTACAGACGTTATAAACTAGAGACAACTAACGACATCTAGCGGAATTGATGCTAGTTAAAGAGGCAATATGTTGCAAATATACATACGTATGCGTGAATGTTGACTTCTGATGTTGAATCTTTATAAGACTTGAAAGAGATTATTTAAAACCACTTCTACTACTACTTGCTCATCTTTTTGCCAAGGATATATCCCTATATTCTCGTGACCCAATGGCTGTCTTTTATTTCGCTTAACGATTAAGCATTGCCATTAAACGTAGCAATGCTGCCAGCCCATTACAGCCTAGGTATACTACCTAGTTGATGGTGATGAGGAACAATTCTCAATTACAATTTTAACACGTTAAGGTTTTATTTATCTGGATGAGTTAGTTAATTAGGTAATTATTTTGTATCTAACTTATTCAAGTTTAGATGACGTCAATAGAAGAAAAAAAGAAAGATCTTTGGATTAAATATGATTTTTATGACATAAAACACAACAATAATAAAAAAAATATTATGATCATGTATGCTGTTGGTTTGAGCAAGCAACTGTGATACCTGCAGGCTTAGCATGGCAACCGTAGAAACAAAAAGAGTTTTGTCTTTGAGTGTCTTTCATTTTTAGGAGTACCTAATTTAAATAGGTTATTCGAATTTATCCTACAAAGATAATGTGAAAGTGTGTAAGGATGTATGAATGTAGGTCTGTATTTTATTATTTCGCGCTAAAATTAGGTACAAGATGGATTTTATTTAATAACATAATACCTATAGGCTTATTTTTATCCACGAGTGGGAAGTTCAGCTCCCTAGGGGCGTGGGCGAAACTAGTTGATAATAATCTAAAATACAGATGTGTTTTTTTAACATAAGTCCAAAAAAATATCGAATATAGGGCAACCGAAGTTCCGCGAAACGAGAAAAATAAGGTGACGTGATATCTATTTCTTGAAGGAAATTTCCAGAATATTGCTACACTCAAGTACTTTTAGCACACGTGGCTCAAGCGTATCCAATACACCGTGAAGTTAGTGCCGTAAGCCCTCTCTAAATCCTAAACTAGATATCTGTATAGGTATTTACTAGCACAAAAATAAAAAGTATTACATTCGTTTTAGAACATTTGTATGGGTCAAGTGGGGTTAGCCAATATATCTTTCTACAATCGTAAACGCTAGAAGAAATAAAAAATATGTATGTATGGAAATGACATCAAATCGATAAATCGTAGAAACAAGTTTTGTCTACCGGGGAACGGACATAATGTCAGATAAGTGACAGATTAACGTAAGATTTCTTTTGACACGTAGCGAAGATTTTTTTTCTTCGATCGACATAAGTTTACAAGTAATTATATGCGAGTGGACAGGCCGCGCCATGCTCGGGCAGAAGACATGTTGACATTGATAGAAATGTCTTTTCTTGATAGAATAGACATAGAATCGCCATGCTAAGCCTGCAGAACGTATTTTGGTGGTCTCTACGAGTAGCCAAAACAAAAAGATCTAATCCTACCCCCCAGGGTATGGTAAGGTAGTCGTGTTGGCGTAGTGGTTAAAATTATACTCAGCTACTTCACAAAACTCTTCACTCAAATTAGAAATCAAAGCAACTTAGTGCTTCCATAATTAATATCGATTTGTACTGTCTCTTGAAAAGTACATTTTAAACTTTCCAATTAAGTATTGAATGTCGGATCGGAAAAAGTTAATCAAAGTTCTGAACTCGCTGTTCTGTTGGAAAAAGTAAGTTACGTTAATTTTCAAGTTATTAAAAGGTAAGCGCTCTCTGTTGGCGTGAACGGAGAAAAACTATTCATAAATTAGTATAACAGTCTATAGATAGGTTACTGGTACTTAGTTCTGCTTGTATTTATGGTTAGTATACTCAAATGCAGGCAGAATTATATAGGGCGTAACAAAACTAGTGCACCATATTTTTACAGGTCATCTAGTATATAGATATTTACCACAAAAAAAGTTGAATGACCTAGGGGTCAACAATCGAGCGCCTTCATAGAGACCGGCGTTATGCGTACAATTTGGCGACTGGGATAATTTTAGTAAAATGTTATGTCGTTGTTTTCATGACTTTTTTTGTGGTTAACATGATCCTTAGCATGTTCTAGATGACCTGTAGAAATATGGTGCAGTAGTTTTGTTACACCCTATATAGCTGTGTATTTTGTTAAATATTAGCATGTGTACCTAATATTCTAAGCAGAACTTTTAAGATCAATAAGTATATATAAAAATCTGTAAAATCTGTAAAAATCTGTTCTGTAATAATGTGCAAATTCACAAACAAAAAAAAATAACATAATATTTCATACGTCCTATGATTTCTCAAAAGAATCAGTACAAATTACGAAACATTTCAGTTATTCCGCCATGGAACAGATGTAAAAAATATGAACCCTACAGTAATATTATCAAAGCAACGATGTATAAAAATAGGCACATTTTGGGTCTCCCAACATTTTCCTTCGCTTTTGTTAACACAGTGACGTCACATCAAAATAAATTTCACTTATAAAAATAATATTGTTATATTCATTTTAAGGACCCACGTCACGCCGTAATATTTTTTGTTCAGTCATATTTTTAAGCTGCTACAAATGAATAACCAACATCATTGCCGAAGTCAGATTTATGAATGTAAAGTGACATTATAATGAAGACCAGAAGAGATATACATACTTTCCAGTGGAGACAAAAAAGGAAACAATGTAAGCCTAGATCATAATTATAGAACATTTCAAATTGTACTATGTTTACAAGACAACTGATAAACATTACTTACATACTTTCAATTTGTAAATATATACATATTATACCTAGGAACACCCAGACTCAATCAAAAACTCATGTTCATGCACATAAATGTATGACTTACGCGGGAATCGAACCAGTGAACTCCGGCGTGGCAGGCAATTGGCTTCTTACTATTGTAATAAGAACAGGCAGGTTACAGTTAATTTTACAGTTGAATGCTAGGTGTTTATGCTGCATATCATCGTTAGACCACATATCATAAAACAAGTATCTCTTAAGACACAGAAATGGAAAAATCTAACAGTTAATATTTGCACAACGCACCTGTTACCTTTTCCGATTTCCACAAACAAACTCCGCATGTTTATTTCTAAATAAAACTACTTCCCAACATCCTAACGACTATGAAACACGCGCCATCAAAAGCAAAATATGACAAACTTTAACAAATAGCAAACATTGCGTGTAGTGATGTCCCTGAATAAACAGAACATATAAAGGTACGTCCCAAAACTTTAAAATGTCATTACTTTCGATGTTCGCCGCCGATAGCTTTCAGTCGGGACCCACGTTCCACAAAACGTCACTGATTTGGCCATGTTCAAACAAGTCGCAAGTTAACGTTGTTTTAGGACTAATGAGCTCTTTGAATTTACGTCACGATACCCCATCGATACTGTGGGACTGTTAAGAAAACACAAATCAAGAACTTCAACATTCGGGAGGTTTGATTGTGTTTTACGTCAGTTTCTGTGATTTTACTGAACTCCAGTGCTATTGGGTTAGGGAAATGATTACGTTTGTATAAATTAATTAAACATTTCCAATGCGATGTTGTTTATTTTTGTATATACAGGTATTTGTAATTTAGAAATCACTCAAAACCATACTCTTTAAATGGGTTCCACTTATCGCTTTTCCGTAGATGCTTATTAATTACGCATAACTATAAACATTAAAAAAAAATTAATAAAACCCTATTTATTCGAAAAAACAGTGTGTAATATTCAGCTGCAGTCTAACATATTCGCAAGTTACCACACCCAAGGCAACTAACTCAATTAGTGCAATATGTGTATCATACGCATTTCTAAGAATTGACAGAATAGAGTAAATTTATAACAAGCATACTAAGGATCTGGCTCACCATCTACTAATAAATTCCTATTTATTTAGTAGATAATTTATCTATATACATATAATAAAACAGTAAAAAATCCGTGTCTGTACAAATAATATATTGACAAAAATAATAACTGAGGGGGGTTTAGAAAAAGCAATAGAACACGAATCCGAAAAAAAAATTATGTCTGTTTGTCTGTATGTCTGTTTGTCTGTTTGTCTGTTTGTTTGTACGCGCTAATCTTCGGAACCACTGGACAGATTTGAATGATTCTTTTTTTGTTGTATAGGTGTTAGGTCGGTTCAACATATAGGCTATAAATTATCTTGGAAACTTGAACACCTGATGCAGAACAGCAACAGACCAGCTTAACTATAAGAGATAGAGAAATGCTGCCATAGCAAAAACTGTTCCACTTGATGAGCATTTTCTTCTGCGAGATAAAATTTGAAGATCTGGAACAGCTGTTTTGGACCTCCTAGAGCCAAGCTACACCATTACACATATAGAAATGGCGTCTTAGCAAAAGTTGTTCAGCCTGATGAGCACTCGCTGTTGACGTATAAAAATTGAAGATCTAGAACACCTTCTATGGAACTCTAAGAGCCCAGCTACACCATCAAACATATAGGACTGACGTCTTAGAAAAAGTTATTCGGTCTGATAGGCATTTCGGGTTGACTTATAAAAATCTAAGATCAGACACATTTGATGTGAAGAACCTCCCTTTTTTGAAGTCGGTTAAAAACAACATCAGCTGAAAGTACCTCAGCGCGGTGAAAGCTGTAACAGTTTAGGACTTTTTTTTCGTGGGAAATCATCAAATGACCCCTCCCGCTGAGGGTGCAGCTGGAGGGAGTGTCAGACTCTTACTGACTAAAACCCACTATGTTCCTTCTGGAGGTCCCTGTGTGCCAGGGCCGCGGTATCTCTTACGAACAACCTGCAGCCCAAGCAGAAACAGTTTAGGACTGCGTTTCGTATAGACGCCAGCACATCAAGTTACCCGAAACTGTAAATATTTTCCAATCAATTTTGAACCATATATGCTTCAGCGATAAAGTTGAAATTCTATTTAGGAAATTTAACAGATTGGAAATTTTGACTTTGGTAGCTTAATGTGCTGCATCATTGAAGATTCCGGCCAAAACTCTCATTTTTTTTATTTTATTGCATTAATATTCCTTCGCATTTACGTTATTTCAGTTTTTTTTTTTGATTTTTTGAATTGACACGGTAGCCTGCCAGGTTGTCAATACTGCCGTGCAGGCCCTAAAGTGCAGTATGAGCAAAAAAGCAGTTTCGAGAAAAACGCAAAAAACTTTTTAACACTGATTTTTTTTATATTATTTAAGTATTTGGTGCATATTTTTATTGCTACGAGGTCTAAGTGACAACAAAGATAGTATTTACAAAAACAAATGTTAATTTTGTTTATTAGATTTTAATTAAAATCGGATTTTTAAAAATCTTAGCTGTTACTGCACGCAAAAAGTTACACATATGCAGATTAAAATGCAGTAAAAATACTTGATACTACAAAAACTTTGTTTTTTTTACTACTTTGCAGACTAACTTGCAGCATAAGACTTTCTTTACTGCATTTTAATTTGTGTCTTGAACTAATTACACATGCAGTATATAACAATCCCAACAAATATTTACGACGTTGAGTAGACGTTATGGTGGCAACTACATGTTATTTAGTATAATCGTATAAACATCATAAGAGCGTTTTCTCGACCGCATTTGGGCCCATTTTATTCAACTTAAGTCGCTAAGAATTTCGTGTAACAGTCATATAAATACGTAACTTAGTCGAATAGTAGTCACATACACGTCGGCGATTTGACAACATGTCCATTAATGATAGCTGTCGCGTCGTGTATTCATTCGACTTCGAGTCACATAATACGAGCATAATACGAAGTAATCGTGGTGTTATTGTCATTTAAAGATGTTTTTGAACGAATTATTATATATACATTTAGCAGTGTTTTTGACAGTTGAGTTAATATTGCATTTTTTCTGTTATTTGAGGAGATAAAATCATTTCATCAGTTCGAAACCATTGGGCAATCAAGTTTACTGACTAATGTGAGGAAAGTTTTAAAATTTTAATGTTTTCATATATTTTTAGTAACAATTTATTACGTGACTGCGTTACATGACAACTATATAACTTCTCGACCTATAAACTGCGAGTATTTTGTAAATGTGGACGCCGTGAAAGTTAATTTAGGGATCAGTAATAAATAAAACTTTTGTTTTAAGTAAACCCCTCAGTGATCTATACTTATGCGGATGTTGATATGTTTTTATCAAAGATGGACTTCATCGAAACGATAAACGCAGATTTAAATTAGCCGTGGCCATTAACTCATTTCATCGTTAGTTCTCGTTGTTATGGATGTGGTTTCCAGATAGTCCGTGGAAATAGACAGCCGTTACGTTTTGTTTTAACAGACAACAATATACAATGTTTATTAACTTACCGTTTATTTTGGTGCCCCCATTGCAAATATTTTGCTATCTTTAATAATTTTCCAGGAAACGAATATTGTAATTAATATTGTAATAAATAAAAAAAACATCAATTAATACAGCCTTTTTTATTACCTACTTCTTAATTATGTATGAATAAGCGGAGCAAAATATACGCATATCGGTTTATCATTTATCATAAGTCACGTTGGTAGAAAATTCGCATCAACCAGCCATAAACCCTTCAAGAGCTCCCTGAACTGTACTTCGTCTCCATCGGCGCCACCAAAATTTCAATTAAAACCTATCTCGGTGTAAAGTTCTCGTCAATACGAATAATACAAGACCAAACACAAGGTAGTTTGTGCCTATCGTTGAGAAGTTGCCTCAATTCTTTGTGATCTCCATTATCAGGTCAGTCCTAAACCTTCACTGTTTTTGTAATGTCATCAGACATACATCTAAGGGTCAACTTTTTACTTAATACGTGCCTACAATTTTCGAAAGTTGCCATTGGTTTCAAAGTTTCCATCATCAGATCCTGGACCTGACATTGAAACAGAAAGAGCTTTGTCTTTACTTGATAGAATAGACATAGAATCGCCATGCTAAGCCTGCTGAACTTCGGCAAATGGCCTGCAGGGTATACTCGTACGTAACATTTAAATATGATACGGAACCATTCCCATTGTCCTCACTCTTGGCTTGAGTTCTATTGCTTCGTACATATAGCAGTCGTATTAGCATATTTGTGATACTTTAGGTTGTATAGAGGTCACTCGTAATACTTATATTCGAATTTTATATATCTAATGGTTACAAATACTACGTTTAAACAATTATTATCCGTGCAGCAGTTGTTCAAAATATGTTTTATAGATGTCGTCATGGGCACTATTATATGACGATAGAAAAAGGAAATCGAAATAAAGTCTATATGACCAAAAATATATGTATATGACTATTCGGACACATAATGCACCAGTACATGAGAAAGAGTTAGAAAAAATACTGTAAAATAACTTAAATAAGACTCAAAGTCATATAAATGTTTGATTATAATATGACAAAAATGTTTGTTGGGATTAAACACTGACGCGGCGCAGACGTCTCCCTTCCTTGGCAGCGATTGACACACGAACACGACTGATTGAGCTAGAGAGATAGCGACAAATACTGACTAGAACACAGTAAAATATGACCTGTACTGCAGTGAAATTAGTAAAATTGTTCAAGTTACCAATTATAATGCAGTAACAGAGTGTCATACTGCGTTTTAATTAGCATATGACTTATTTTCATCTTTTGTAAAATACCGACTATACTGCAGTAAATAATGAACATACTGCAATTTAAATAGTGTAGTATGTGAAATAAACTAGTGATCAACCGTGCAGTATTCACACTGTTGGTACAAAAACTACTTACTGCGTTTTAATTTATATCCCTCAGTATTTTCTTTGGGTGTAGAATACAGATTTTTTGTGGTAATATAGATATTTACTGCGTTTAACTTGGCAAAGTGACGGATCGTGGTAGACGTAACTGCTATAACTGTATTTTAGTTGGTATTGTAATATATTTAGACATTGTAAAGTTAGTTACTGCTTTCATAAATTTGATTTTTTAACCGTTTAAAGCATCCAAACAAAAACCTGGTCAGATGGTCATGTTCCTTATAACGTGTTCATTAAGGTTCAATATTTAACAAAAAAATGTCAAAAAACCTGTTACTGCGTTTTAGGGCCTGCACGGCAGAATAGAGCAGACGTTTAGATTTTTAAGGTTCAAGTATCTTCACAACAAAACTATAACTATGCTTAAAAAAAGTTAAATTGTTTCCATTGTCCAAAGAAGCTAAGATTCATCGGATCATAAGATCCCTAGAATCCAACAAAGAGCTAATTTAAGTGTGGAGAGGCTTGATGCTGTTCGAGGACATAAGGCTGCAACTCGCACCGTTGAAACCTTTTCTGATCGAGAATTACGCCCGCGTGTTCAGCGTATTTACGCTTCCACATCCAGTTCTCTATAGAGAGACCAAAGAAGGGTATGTTGCGCCACTGACCGCTGGTTCGGAGAAACCAATTACCGATACAGAATTATGCTTGACTTCTCAGCGTATTCGCACATCTACTAACGCTTATGAAAGCAGTAATTAACCTAATGCACGACTAATTTCTGATCGAGATTATCATACATTGTCCAGAATGATGGCATCCAGGCCGATTGTCGGCTACGGCGGCCGTTCTCTTTTATGGATTTATCAACTTTTTTATTTATTTTCAAATTTAAAAATTTATCAACCAGCTGCGCAGGACGTTTATTATAGTGCTCAAGCATTCGCGCAGATACAGGTGCACTCTCTATTCCCTCACTCTCACAGTCCGATGGGACGGCAATCCGACATGACCGGAGAGAGATCAGGCGTAGGACCGAAATTTACGTGCTCTCCGATGCACGGGTGAATCAATCACCAACTTCCAGACTCCAGGCTGCTTTATTAAAGTTTCTCAAAACTCACAAAGCGATTTCGACCCGGGAATCGAACCCGAAACCCCGTGCACAGCAGTCGCGCCTTGCGACTACTACATCAATGAGGCTGTTCAGAATGAGCACATAATGAAATATTCATAAGCAGTTAGAAAGTGGAAGAGACGTATAGATCTGGTACAACTGTTATGGTATTCCAAGCGCCCAGCTACACTGTTAACTATTGGGATTGACGTTAACAAAATGTTCAATTTGAGGCATTACAAAAAGAAATCGTCTCGCGCATCCTGTTGTTTTCCCGTCCCCGGACTCATAGAATTCGATATCAGACGTTTCAAATCTTCGATTTTGACGGCCCTGTAGTCGCTGGCATAAGCGACTGGATCCGCGTACGAAGTCGCGGGCAGAAGCTAGTAACAAATAATTCTATTCCATTTTTGAATTTATTCGGTAGATAGAGGCTTTAGCCCTTAGTATTTTTAAGCATATTAGCTGCCAGTATTATGCAAGAAAACCTCAATGAGGTTTAATTAGATTAGAATAGAATAATTATTCTCATGTGTGCACGCAGAGCTGATAATCTTGCCGATTAAGCGTGTCATTACTTTAGTCACGATCCAATAGTTTTTCAGTTAGTTCCTGTCTTTGTGCGTCTAGTATGTGCGATGTCTTTTATGCAACCCTATTAAACTTGATTGAAAATAAATCAAACTCAAATTAGATTTAATATAACATTTTTGACAGTTTAAAAACGCATTGAGCCTATAAGTAGATAAGAACGACAACTGTCTCTGAAATTTTACTTCATTCTATGGCGCCTAATGTGTAGGCACCACAAACCCATACAGTACCTACATTTGATTTAATCATAACGCAATCATATTTTAAGCCATTCATGACCTTATAAATTCAATGTCCCAGTATTAATAAATTATTTTTTAAATATTTTAAAGAAGGTATTTCTTTTAAATCGGACCGGGTTTTTATTACTTTAATGTAATTGCCTTAAGTCTAGTTCTTCTGGGTCAGTGACTTTTACCACAAAACGAAATATTTTAGAACCGGAAATAACAAACGCTTAGCGAAAGTCTTAATTTCCTCTCCATACACTATTTAATGGTACTATCTTCTCAAATATGCCTCAGTAGCAGTCAAGAGCTAATAAAACCAGACCATTTCATTCGACTAGCCAATTACCATACCACGTAGTGAATTCGACCAATAACCCGGTGGTCGACTTTAAAATTATGCAACAGCCGTACCGTGAATTTCATGTAAATTTTCATGATTATACACCTAGTACCCACATTTACGTCAAGTACCAAACACTGGAGAACGTTCGACGCCTGATTAATTGTTCCTGCTTAACCATGAAGATACTTACTTAGTGACATGTTAGTAGTTAGTCGCTCCGACCAACTTGGTAACTAGTTCCCCCGCCTGACTTCAAACTTGCGCTGCGATAAAGAATAAATGCATCCTATGTATATTATTCTTTCACTTGCATATTTTATAGGAGCTATGTACTAGATAATAATGTATGTATAGGGAAAAAATAAGTGCATACTTTCCTTTTATACCTTAATGCTGCATGTTATGATACGATGATATGCCTGTCAACTGCTAACTTAGAGGAACGAAATCCAGTAATTTCTGAATTTGATAAATATACAAGATACAGCTTATATTTCGGTGAATGTATATAATGTTTATTTTTGCATTGCTGGCAATTTTTTTTTTCATAATTATTTAATATCCAATCCGTATAGCATTAAAGTAAATTTACGAGATATAAAAAGGAGGCATATTTAAACGCGTTCCGTATTTTATAAAATAATGCCATCCAGTTGATTGCAATTGCTTGTTTTGAGTGTTGTACTTATATAGGGGGATTCTGTACGGCCATTAGTGAATTCCTTTTCAGGGAACCGCGCAAAATTACATGCAATTTGCGGAACTGTTTTCCACGACCGAAAGTTTTCAGCGTTTGATATTTCTACGCTTGCTAACTTAAATACGAGTATTAGCGCTAGAGTAACACTGTAGCCAACTTTATGTTATAGAAATTCCTTTATAAAGTCTGTTTTTTGCTGTTTAGTTCAAGCTGTTACCTGGGTGGAATTTCGTCTTTTTGTGTAATACGAAGTTAAGTGTTTTAAGTTTTAATTTATTAAAAATATTTGGCAAACCATTTGCTTAGTTTTGTTTTTATTTTGATATTAATTTATGCACGAAAAAAGGTTTTATTAATTTTCTTAATAAGGTCATCATAAAGGAACAAAATCAATAGCATATCTATGGTTACACGGTCTAGTAGATACAGAAATGTATTCCACATATTTTTCGACAAACCAAAAAGGTTTGTACTCTATATATACCATCAACACATCCTCGGAAATATTTGCTCAGGTTTCGGCTTACTATATCGATATAACTTCTATTCCACGGCCTGCTTATCTGTAATGGAGCCGTCCTGGGCCGACAAACGGAGGCATTGTCCATATCACTCGGACGTCCGTAAAAAACATTTTATATCGTCAAAATATTTGGGTTGTATATGCCACTCAGGATTTTCAGATCTATTTTGAAGTATCGCACTTCGCAAAAGTGTTAACATTGCATGTTTCGGACAAAATATAACGTACGCGGTTCTTTTTTCACAAAATACCTATTATTTTTATCATTTTAAAGGATTACAATTTTTCTCTGTTTCGTACATCACTTTGAACTATTATTTACTACCTGTTACCAATGGGTATCATAACAATACATCAAGTTTTATACAGCACTAAGTCATGTCCTATGCTTGGTCAGCTGCGAGAAGTGCAAACACCAGTTTCCGCGAAGAGCATAGATGCATGGCCACCGGTTGCCGTCAATATGATCATACGCAGCCATCAAACATGAGGAGACACGTACATCACTGTGCAAGACATTCGATTTACAAGCACTGTTTACGCTACAAAATATATCAATGATTAATATGTGTCTATTTTACAGTTTAGCTTATACTTTTAAAGTTGTGGTGGCCTTGAAGTTAAAGCACCAGCCTCAATTATGAGTGTACGGGTTCGATTCTACGTTAGGCAAGTACCAATGCAACTTTTGTAAGACGTTATAATTATGTATTTTCCAAGTAGTTGACGAGTAGATGACGGCAAACATCTGGAGAAAACCTGGACTAAAAAGTCTAAAATCACTAAATCGCATTGAGCAAGCGTAGTGATTAACGCTTCATCATTCTCTTTGTGAGAGGAGGCCTGTGTCCAACAATGGGATGATAAAAATCTGATGATGATGACATTTCAGCGAATAAAATGTATTACAACTTTCAACACTTGAACCTGTTTATGTCTATCTAATTCTTTCCGAATACAGCAAACTATAAGTTCATAAGTAATTATGTACCGTCCCGTTTCATTCGTTTTGGGACAAGTAACACGTTAAATATAAGGATGAGTACTTATAACCAAGCATCAGGTTGATTTCATATTTATTTATTTATTTATAAACACATCATCACTAGGTATCTTTACAGGAATTTCCCAATACAATAGTTTAGCCATAATCAAAGCTTTAATTACTATAACATAAATGTACATTGCGGTTTTTGTGAACTCACTCAGAGAACAAATAAAAATAACAATCTTATCTGCTACGTCATTAAGTACATGTAAGGTACGTGTTATAGGTGCTTTATTCAGTAGATTGATCCTTTTACTGCAGGCTTAGCATGGCAACCGTAGAAACAAGTTTTGTTTACCGGAGATTGGATATAATGACAGAAAAGTGACAGATTGACCTAAGTTTCTTTTGTCATTTTTTGAAGTAATTTTTCTTTTCTTCGATTGACATAAGGCCACAAGTAATTATATGCGAGTTGACAGGTCGAGCCATGCTCAGGCAGAAGACATGTTAACATTGACAGAAAGAGCTTTGTCTTTTCTTGACAGAATAGATATAAAATCGCCATGCTAAGCCTGCTGGAGACTGCCAACAGGCGTATATTAAAACTTACTAAATGCAAAGATTACATACTACTAAAGTCGGGATAAGGAAATAATTTATAGGTTCTTATATACAAGCGACGCAGCAATTAGGAGGGCTTAAAGCAGTTGGTAGAACGTAACTCATTGGAGTTAGCCAGTTACCGTAGCGAGACGATGTTGCGCTGTCGAGTGTGCACATTGATATACACTCATGGCACATTCGGATCAGAACAAGAGTACGAGTGCTATAAAGCTTAGCCTGGCTTTTACCAGGAATAAAGCGTCATACACACGAGTGGGAAACAAAGCCCTAGAGTTTTTTTTTTAACCGTAACCAGTTATCTCTTCATTCACAAACATTGACTTTTATCTTAGGTGTTTGTAAAATAAATAAGTAGTAGATAATATCGGGACACCTTTTTTCACACATGGTTGACCCCGTAATTAGCTTGTGTTATGGATGCCAACACAACTGATAAACTACATACACTTTTCGCATATATTTATAAATAAGTACATATTATAACACCAAAACCGCAGTCAAAAACTCATCGCACAAATGGCGACCGCGCCGCGAATCGAACCCGGGACCCTCAGCTCGGCAGTCCGGCGTGGTAACCATTGCGCTATCGGGGTCGTCGACCAAATGGAGATGTTCGGGATAACACATTGCATAAAAAACAAATTATGGATCGACCCACTACAATACAAGTCGTAAAAACCTAATACCCAATAAAAAGTCAGTCCTGTTTTTCTTTTACTCCCGAACCAGTATGGCAACAAATATTACGTATTAAAGTTGTACCAGTTTTTCTCGAAGATCGGCCAATCCATTATTCGTGGTGGCCATATCTCGAACAGCCCCAATAGGATTAAACCCTGCTCCATTAGATACTGTTTTACTACTCTTTTGTTTTATGATCGTATTTTTCCGATAATTTATTGAAAGTGGTCACAAAAGAGTCCTTGTTCACTTATAGAGATTAGCATTTATCAGAAACCTTCGGCAAGGAAAATGTTCTCCAAACGGAAAGTGTTCAATATTTTATGGATTCGAAGTTGAGGAACATTAACAAGTTTACTGCACTAAGTTGATTTTATCCAGAGATCTTTTGATTACGAAATATTTTGCTTTATAACTTGGAATTAATGTAACTAACCCTTGGTGGAGTTGCGGAGAGTCTATATTAATATTATATTTGGTCAGAGACTTATGGTCGCAGTATATAAACCGGTGAATCGAAAATTTACGAAGGGATATAGTATCCTATAGTTTATAGCACCTTTTTTCGCGCTATTAAGTCCTTGAAAATTGAGAGTTTCTCGTCTATTTCTTTTAACTTAACATAAGCCGTTTTTTGCTAGTAAGCTGACTAAAATAATAAAACACTATTTCTGTAGCTAGTGAAAAAATGTTAAATAGAAATCCCACCTGAAAGGATCAGTTCAACAGAATGTAAGATTCAGAATTGATTCAGGTTTCAAAATAGACATACATATGTACTTATATATATTACTCACTAAAACTATTTAAAAAAGAATCCATCGTAATATACATGCATTTCAAGTTAAATAAAAGCTTTTAAAAACATAACAAAGAAACAGCGAGCTGAAAATAAACTGCCGAAACATTCAGATTAAATAATAATACAATATTATTAGCTTAATCAATCTTGACAATTCTTTACAGTCTCTTTGTTTATTTGCCTGCTTGAAAGCGCGATTAATTTCAGAGACTACTGCTACCGATTTCAAAAATTCTTTCAGTGTTTTCGAATAAAGCAATGGGATATTTTTTTATCCGGTTGCGCAGAGTAGTTCCCAACGGCTGCCAATGGTATGTATGTGTTTGTTATTGATAAGCCCGAATTTAAAGTTTTGTGTTGGCTTTTAAACATAAAATTATCCATAAGATAGCACTCGTTATAAAGACAAAAGACCTTTCAGATCCTCATTGTTTATCAAAATTATAATATTACTCACTCTAGTGTTTAGATATTCATAGTTTGCGGTCTAGATTGTTTGGATGTTTTGTAGGAATTCTTATCTCAATATTAATGTAATGTCTGAGTTACATATTTATTGCCTTCAAGTTCCCAAACTAACAAAGATTCCATATAGGTACTATTGTTAACCCTCGTACATATATGTATGTATGAAGCATAAAATAACCTGTGAAATGTCAATGGAGTGTTCTGGTTGGTTTCTGAGTGTTCGTTTTTTGTACTTTTATATATAGCGCATACTGACAATACGGTTTCTAAGTTTCTTATTTTTTGTTGAATAATAAATTAAAGACTATAGTTTTTGTGGTTAGGATATAATTACGATATACATATTTTAGTCTTTACAAACAAAAACCTCAAATATAAAAATGAGAACGGTCTCATATCGGGCATTTGACTAGCATAACACTGTCGCTGAAACTAAAGGATGTTTCTTTTTACAAAAAGCTGCGTATGTGGAAGCGCACTCCACTGTCACTTTTATACAGGATCATACGGCAGATTTTTAATATACCCTAGACCTTTCTTTTGAAATTTATTTCCACAAAACGGTTTTACACTGAAATCCGTGACAATAGCCCTCTGCAAAAGTGAGATAGCTAATATTGCCCAAATAAAATACTACTCATCCTGTATAACGGGCCATAGTGTGTAGGGTTGACAAAGCACGCGTTACAAAAGGGATGTTGGGAAAAACGCCAGTGCGGACAAGCAGCATTGAGGGCGCGCTCTGATTGGCATTCGGTCGGCTTTGACGGCACTGATTAACGAATTTCGCGCGTGCCTCGCGTTTAGGGTTGGCCAATTTGACAGTTATTGAAATTCGTAACCTCAAAAGACATCTTTAATTATTACTACGGTTTTTTTGACATCCCAAAATACATGAGTCTCAATTTTTACACAAATCTAGGTAGGTACAGCTTCAGTGTCGTAAATTGACTTATCTCAGTTTCGGGTTCGGCGTGTAAAACAAAGAAAAAGTAAGTAATCTACTTGTTTGAAAGTTCATGTCGTAAAAATATTACGCTGCCTATACTTTTACAATTGAGCTCAAGTTTAATGAGAAACATCCGTTTTTCTTTGTACCTCCATCTTACAAGAAACAAATTATATTACGTTCTATATTTTTAACATAAAATTACGCTTTTTTCTTAAACAATCTTATAAATCTTAAAACTACTTTAGCTCTGCTCTAATCAAAAAAAGCTTTAAAAAAGTATTTATCCTTTTCCCAACTTTGCTCATATTTTTCCTGTGAGCTCATATACCCGAAAAATTGTAATTTAAGTGCAAATTGCGGGTCTCAGATTACACATCCTCACTTCTTAGTATAATATTCGCTGAGTTTGTATAAGAATTTTTATATTTTAGTTACATTTCTGTGAAATCATTAGTATGACGGTAAGGAAAAGATAATGTGAAAATGAAGTTATAAACCAGAAAGTAAGGTAAGGGAATGTGTGAGTGAGTGTCCAAACTCATTTGTTTTCTTTTTCAATGTAGACAGAATCCAAAATATAAATAAAACATACGGTTAAATGTCTAAGTGTTGAGAAGTTAGACGACCAGATGGTATAGAAAGTAGCGAATCTGCCTGCCACGCTGGGTGTCGCGGGTTCGATTTCCGCAGTTGTCTATTTAATTAGGTACCCATAGTACAAGCTCTGCTTAGTTTGGGACAGGATGACGTTGTGTGAATGTGTGAAAGATATTGTATTATCATTATATACAAAAATGCCGCTTTGTACATGATTAAATAAATATAATCATGTATAATTTCAATCACATTTTAGTTATATACTAGTTGAAATATGTCACATATTTTACATACTCATACACTACATATACAGATATTACAGAGCCGAGCAAAGTAGTCAGCCGTCTTTGATCCCGCAATGCTATTTGTACCTGGGACTCACTTCAATCTAAGACGTCGTAGGTACAAACAAACCTCTCCTGAGATATAGCGGCCATATGATTTAAATTACATCATAAAAAGAAATTATGCTGCAGGTAATCAGACTATATATACATATAAAGTCACTATTCATATTTTCATATCAAGGACTCATAAATAATAATAAAGAAGGTTAGGACTCTTCTACTTAATGTACGTTGAGGAACATAATGTCGTAGTATTTTAACCCGTAATGTATCCTTTCTGGTAAATATGAGTATATAGGACAATATTTATATCACTAGATTATTACAACGCTTCTTTTAGACCACGGGGCTAGAAGATCCAGCATTTTTTGTAGGCAAACGGGGTGCGAAAACCAGTACGCTGAAGCCCTTTCGAGACAACTATTATGATGAAAGTAACGGTGACACGTAACTCACGATTATCCTTGCATAAACTATAGAAATATACAGACGCCAGCACATCAAGCTACTAAAACCTGTCCAATTTCCTTAATAGATTTTCAACTTTATCGGTTTATGAAGCATATGGTTCAATGTTCATTGGGAAAAGTTGACAGTTTCGGTAGCTTGATCTGCTTGCCTACCTTAATCGGAATAGATTATTATCGTAGTTAAGGTAAATTCCTGGTCTGCCAGGGCTGCTGTTTGCAAGAATTACCGTGGCCCTAGCATATAGGAATCTCCAGAAGAAACATAAAGTCTGACACTCCCTCCAGCTGCACCTGCAGCGGGTGGGGTCATTTGATGATTTCCCACGAAAAAGTAAAAAAATGGAAAATCCCCCAGTATTGTGCTAACCTATTGCTAACTTTGGAATAAAACTACTTGAGCTTTCAACAAAGCTTTGTTACTAACACCTAAATAATATTTTTTATTGCTAACTCCACCCAGTGGCTTCAAATACCTTTGTTATCTACCTATATAAAAGAGTATTATAATATCCTAACAGAGATAACCCTCTGGAACAATTGCTGTAAACTTTGCCCTATTAAATTCCTTGTTCTATATTATAATTATCATCGTCGATGAAGACCCGTTTCAGTGAAGGTCTATTTAGGACAGAAACTGTATTATTTGAAGGGTCGTTATAATAGTTGACTATAGTTATGTGACTGATAATATCATTATTGTTTTGTTTTACAGACTAATTCGATTTTCAGGGAGGCATTGCAGTTTTAGTTTCCCTTGTAAGATGTAATCATTTTTTTTTTTGTACATGTTACTATTTAATATAGTCTTTATGGCAATTTACACGAAGTACTTATTGAGCAAGCATGACTTCACCTATCGGCTCATAGTCTATCCGTCAATAGAACATCATCTCATCTAGCTCTTTTACTGGAAAAACAGATGCAACTAGCCACATAACGCCCGATATTCATTTCATACCATAATTATCTAATATACAAAATCTATAAAGTACGACAAAATTTATAAACGAGATAGCGTAAGTTATAACTAGCGGCAAATTCATCGCAAAAATAACTGAAACACGCAACATTTTCAAAGTTTCGAATCCACTTTTCATTCAGAACTTAGCTTATTGTCTTAATTTTTCAAAGGCTCTACGATTAGCCAATAATGGGTTTAAAAGCTTAGAAATTTGAATAAACAATAAATTCCTACTAAATCCAGTCCATGCTGTATTAAAGGAACTTCGATCGCTATTCACAGTGATTAACGAACATTTTGTACGCCGCATTGTCTTCGCATAAAGCATTCGGAACAGTAGTCTAAGTTTGGCAGAAACTTGTTTTTACGGTCACAGTTCGTCCTAGAAGTCTAAGTGTTCCAATACTATGTAAATCGGCAACTTGAAACCAAATGCAGGAAACTTCCAGTTGGTACAATTGAGATAGTATGGTAGGTATCTTAGTCGACTATACTAGTGGAAATTCATTATAATTCTTTTGTTTTATTAGTTTAAGGTACCTTTTTATTAGGAAAAATAAAGAAAGCTCGACCTATGTGTAAAAATCATCATAAATTAATTACAGAACAGTTTGTACACTCAACAACAACAGTAAAGTACAACAGTAAAGATCACGTGACTGCAAGACGTACATACGTGTACATAGAACAGATTGCAAAGTATCGTTATATAAAAATCAGAAAGGTGTGTAACCTGAAACAATAATAATGTTGCCGATCTTGGCGGATGACATAAGCCTAAGCTTGCCTTCATCAATGAGGTAGTTTGATTAGCTAAACATATTAATAATCGATGACAATGTATGACGACTCATTCATGCAATACTACTGCATTCACTGTTCTTACAAAGGCGGCGGAGCAGAAGACGCTTGTGGACAAGTGACAAAAGACCCGGTGCGGTCTCCAAGCCTCGCCGACACAGATTTACGGCGAAGACAATCCTGTCGAGCTTCCATTAAATTGAACCGTTAAGAGCGATTTATTACAAAAACTGCAGATGCAGAGAATAACGTCTTCTTTATTAGGATGGGTGGCGTTGTTTATCTTAATTAAATCAATATTAAAGGCATAAACTTTCGTTGGAGTCAAAGTTTTTCTCGAACCGTTGCTCAGTTATAAATTGAGATTTTAAAATTGAGATTTCAAACCGGTCCTGAATTAAAATCGTTCTGAAATTGAGATTCATAACTCAGTAGCGTTCTAGATTACTTCGGTCCCGGTTTGTTTATTGAAACATTGTTTTATGTATGTCCTCCACAGGACTTAGTCATAGCGCAAAATATTGTAAAAATATTCAAAGCTCATTTCATATTATTTTCTAAAGATAAGCGACTGTTGCTAAGCGACAATATTTTATCAAGTTCTTACATCTAATTATACTCTTCAGACTTTCGGAGCAGATTAACCGCTTTCGTTTTTATTAGGATTTTTTTCAATTTCTATCACTTTTTTGGAAACCTTCCAACTAAGGCAACAGTGTGAATCCGTCTCACGAAACGGTTTTACGCGATCGATTCATCCATTACAACAAATCCTCAACAATTACAAAACAAAGGCAGAGCTGTGGCTTGTACAACCACAAACCAACTTTAGCTTAGTTTTGTTTTGCTAAACAATTATTCGAATACAAATACACTCTAATATTTATGTTCGCTTAAAATATAGGAGAACTTAGGATTTATTGTCACTAGCATAATACGTTGCGATTTTTTCTTTTAGAAACCAGCCAAGCGGAATGTTCTATTTCAGCCTTTCTTGTATAAACTGACAGTAGATACCGACCGCTCAATTTTTTTAGATGCTAAAATACCTCTTGAAAATGTTTTAGTAAATACGTTGTTTGTGAAAAGTAATCTTTAGGCCAAAAGGCAGCATACTGTTAATTGTAATATTAGAATAATGGAACACAATTCACCAAAAACTTACCTTCAAAGTTGTAAAATTATACATAATTTACATTTATAGTATACGACATACATGCCAAGTTATAAACCAAAGAAATATAAATACATACCTATATGAACAGTAGAATATATGCACTTTCCTAGGACGAGAGTGCAATATGTTTTCTGAGAATAATTAAATACTGAATATATTTGACTTCAAAGAATCATAGAGTACTGAAATAAAATAGTGCTTTAATTTCACGTTTGCATTTTCATGATATTTTACATATTATGCTCTTTGATTCAACAATTTAAAGTGGACCGCTACTTGAACAAAAATGTGCTTAAACAAAAGTGTAAGGTTTGAATTTGTTTTTCCATAATTTTTTGTACATATATTGGAAAAGTTTTGATTATTTTCCCAACTAATTTAGATTGTCTTTATAATGAAAGATTTCAAACCGGGTTTAAACCGTATTAATGATTAATGATTAATCTATTCTTATAATAAATCTGTAGAGAGGTCAATTCTGTGCATTGAATATATTTTCAAAATAAGTGATGGATACTGATGCCAAAAATGCAATGAGTAAAATTTTTGTCTGTCTGTCTGTATGTTATGAATAGGAACAAAAACTACTGGACGGATTTTAATGAAACTTGGTACAATTATTTTTCATACTCCTGGGCAGGTTATAGGATACTTTTCATCACGCTACAATCAATAGGAGCAGAGCAGTGAAGGAAAATGTTGGGAAAACGGGAGAAGTTACACCACTTTTTAAGCTTTCGTCGCGTGTGCAGCACATAGAAATCATGTATGACGGAAATGTTCGACATAAAATTATCTAAAAAATATTCCACAACAGCATATGTCTATCTTTAATGGTTGACTCACAATACCACGTATAACTCCCAATAGTTTATCAGTTCGGAACTTTCTGGTTATTTGTTATTGATTTGTTTACTCTTATGTTTATAATATTCTCGCTCATCCCTAATTAACAAAAGATAACATTATTACATATTCTATAAAAAAGAAAATCATAGAAATCGGTATAGAAATACCAAACTTATACATGAAATACGATAATCAGCCATCGCCACGTGTCGTTGCCGCGCTCGACGCGGGTCGGCTCGTAGGTATTATAAGGCGGGAGGTCCGAGCGCGAGCTTCTCATGCCGACAAAATTTAGGCTTTGGTAGCGTTAATCGACATCCACACAGGCGTAGCCTCTATAGGTTATATATCAGAACAACACATAGACTACTTTTTGTCGCGAAAACCGTCATCCACGCGGGCGGAGCCGTGGGCGACCGCTAGTACTTAATCTGTACATTATTGCATAAAATTTATCCCTATTTCTCCTGGTCACGCCATCACTCGTGAACGGCTGGACTGATATCAGTTTTTTTTTTGTTGTATTTGTTAATTTCAGGAGAAGGTTCTTATGAAAGAAAAAAATCAGGCCATCTGTCGGGCAGCTAGCAAAATAAAAATATTCTTCGAACATTTCCTGCCAAATTTCTTGTTTGTATGTAAAAATTCTATAATTACATTTGTACTTACATCTGAAAGACTAGCTCACCCTTATTTACTCACTCAGCTTTAAGAAAAGGACTAATAATTCTCCACTCGGTACAATTAGAACGAAGCACCAGACTAACTAGCGTCTAATAAAGGTTAATTAAAGAAGATCGTTTCTAATAAGTAAATTAGCAATCACCACGAAGCAATTTTACTTGGGGACCTCGTCCCTTTATTTTCTGCGATGGGTAGGCCAGGGCACTTAATTACACTGTATTTCAGAATAATGGTATTGAGAAGTCGTTCAGTTTCCGTTAACTGCAATTTTATAGTTCTTCCTCCGACCACCCCATTTTCAGTGGTCAAAGTTTTCCAATTATACTTCTGAATTAATGGAAAATTCAGAAATTACTCACATTATGAGATTCTTTTATTTCTCAAGTGTGGGATATGTACGAAAGTTTCGATAGTGGATTTGATGACAGCCCCCGAGAAAAGATTTCAGCTGTTGTCTTTATAGATCCAATATTTACTTTTTTACTAGATAAAGTTTAGTTCAATTTGTAATCTTTGCCAGTGCATTTGACTTTGTAGCTATAACCATAATCACCAAAAACAACAACAATATTAAAAATCGATTAATATTTCAGGAAAAAACCTATGCAACTAACTCTAAACTAAAATTAAACTTAAAAAAAATAAAGCACTACAAAAACTCTTTCAAAAATGTTCTTCAAAAGAAAGCGACAGTTCTGCAATGCAGACAAAACGTAACACGAACCACATAAAACGAAAACAGTATAAAACATCCGTTAGCACGAAGAATATACAACGATGTTCAAATCACGACTTTCTTGAATAGCTAGGGAATATTTTTATTTCCTACACTAGTTTTACCAGCGGTTTTACTCGCGTCCCGTAAGAACTATTTCACGTACTCAAATAAAAATTAACCTATAGCCTTCCTCAATAAATAGGCTATCTAACGCTGAAAGATTTTTTCAAATCGGTTCAGTATTTTTGAGATTAGCAAACAAACAAACTCTTCAGCTTTCTAATATATAAGTATAGATTAAAGGCTAAATCGACATTCCCATGTACATGGTGTAGATACGGTGTTATTCCCGACGGGCGAAACAAAATCATTTCATAACTGTACGCCCGTCTGCGCTCGCCCTTTTTTATAGCTCAGATGAATTATGACATAAAATATTTATCTCCTTTCGGGGATATGTAATGGTTGCGCTCCTTTTTAGATGATAATACAGTAAACCTCCTTTTCGTATCGCTAGCATTGACAAGTCTTACTGAAGGAGCATTTGATGTTCAATGTAAAGAAACTTACGAAGATTTTGATTTTTAAAAAGCGTTTATTTAATATTGTTGAGTAAGAATTTACTTTGAGGGTCTGGAATAAGGAAGCCGGTTGACAATAATTAGTGCTTTAGTGCAATATTAACATCAAAAGATTCTTTGAGGCGTTCGAAGCGCTTTTGTATGAATTATTTCTTTTTCATTATCTTAAATGGTGACACTTATTTATAGTTTTGTTTAGGGAGATAATTTTTTAAAATACATCTAAAATTAGATGAAGAAACGCATTGGAAAAGGAAGATAATATACCAAAAAATAGAAGAAAAATAAATTCACGATTGATCCGAGATCAAAAAGTGGGTGAGGGGGAAGTTTTTAAAGGTCACAAACTATTTACCTCTTTAATTTTCAAAAGGATTTCTATACTGATCCTGAACTTTCGAACTAGAAGATGACATTTAGTATTCGTTATTGTAACTTCCTAGTTACAATAACGAATATACTAAATGTCATCGGTGTAATTTAAGACGAAAAAAGAATTCGTGAAATAAAAAAATATGCAGTCTCAACAAAATACTCTATTACTTCTTCACGTTTTGAGCCATCTCTCCATGTAAAGTGTAATCAAAAGTAGCTGAACAGTTTTGCCGTGAAAGCTAACCTAAATGAGAGCTATATTATCGTAAGAAAGTCCACGAGAACTACTTCCTATCTAGTTTTATAGTTCCAGATATATATAAAAGGTTGCAGGTTAATTATCCCTCAAAATTGTATATATAATACACTTTACAGAAAACAATATAACTTGTATAATACACAATTCTGTAATGTGGAAAATTCCATGACTACGTAAACACTGCCTAATTAATTAAGGTAAATTTCTAACTAAAACCACATGAATTCATGCCTACGTATGTCTACATTAATTTGTAATATTAATTTAACAATAAACAATATGTAAAGATTACCCCGTCAGACCCGAAAGGGCAATGTACATATAGGTCAGGTAATCAGCGACAAATTAAATTTGAAACTTAATAGGTATATTCTATTTTGTGTTCTTCGAAACTGTTGCAATTTCTCGAAAACTAGGCGACTTTTAAAAAACGACAACACTTTTATCTATTGTGTTTTGTTTCACTGTACGGCGCCTATTGTGTCGGACGTCAAAGGTGACAAGGTTCCTTGGAAATCAATGACAATTGTATTTGAAGATTAACAGAGTTCATGATCTCATGAAGTCATGGGGCTATATACATATATCCCCATTGCCATACAATTTTCTAAATTTCACGAAATAATTATTGTAAAATTTCTGACGGGGTATAATCTTTAACTTGTATGTGAGTTATATTTCATTAATAGAACCTCATCTAGGTACTTAAATAATACCTTCACAGATCGGACGGGATTTCGTAACACTCTAGCTTCCGCCAGCAGCTTCAGCCACGTCGGAACTAATCCGCGCACCCGGATAAAATGTAGCTTAGAGAGATGTAGCTTAGAGTGACTTTAATTTTAATATAGCGATTATTTCAAATCGGTGCAGTAGTTTCTGAGATTAGCGCGTTCAAGTCTTCAGTCTTTTAATATTAGTATAGATAGTATTTTGGCGAAAAATATTTTTAGAAAAAACACATTATAATTACACACAAAAAATACGAAAAACATTTTTAGGTAAATTCGTTATCTTACAACAAGTACCTACTATGCTTAAAAACTACAATCTCCATTTGCTCAGAATTAGTAAATTAATCGCGAAACCAAAATTCAACCCTATTCATCCAGCCCTTTTACCATGTAAGCTGAAAAGGAACGCTGAGGCGTCACACATGTATGAATTACTCCTTAAAGATGAATATAAACTTGTACAAGAAAACTCACTTATCTACATTACATACGTGTTCCTCATTCGTACTGCACTGTTATTATTTCCCGAGGCCCAGCATTAGCTAGGTTTCTCAGCGAGCCGAATAAATTGCAGGTCATCTGCGGGAACATTTGTCACAAGTCAGTAATTTGTGGGTATGCGTGGTTTTCTTCATATTCCCCCGGAGTAATCCTCAAACGTAATTTGTCAAAATTTCAACGTTTCGTCGGCGACCTGAGGGCTCCCCCTACCGTAAGTAAGCCTCTCTGATAAACTCAGATGTATTATTTTATGTCGTAGCGTAGGACAAGTGAATGTTGCGTTTGTTATGTTTATAATATTGTCGTCAAGATACAAGTTAGTTTATTTGTATAAATATGAGTGTATGTACGTACAATTAGGAAGAATTCGTCGTCGAATTATTTTTCATTTTTATATCTATAATAATAGTCTATACTGTTAGTACCTACTAGGTACCTATCCTGTTTATGATGAACTATTGAATTAAAAAAATATAAAACTGATTTTCGAATTCAGGAATACATTTTCATAACAATTTGATGCCTTCATTGTTATTCAATATCTTTTGATAACCAAAAACCTATTTTTAAATATAAAAGAATGAAAAAATCCTTATTGTGAATAATATAGTTCACAAAAACATTAGTTAATATTGTTATTTTTCATTGTACTGCTTTGTAAAAAAATATTTATTTAATATTATGTATTTAGGCACAGTTTTTGTATTTGAAAGCTCGATTTAATTCGCTGACCCGTCGGTGTCAAAAACTGAATGGTTCAATGAATCGTGAAAGCCGTTCAGCTGTAACCATAACAATTAGATTGTTCCGACAGTTTATATGAATTCTGCTTTAATTACTTTCAAAATGGTAGTTTACTAGGTTTGTCTGGATTGTCTGTTATTTAAGGGCCAGCTAAATGACGTAGATAGACCTTCATGCTAGAAGTTTTAGGGCTCTTAAAATATCTAAGGCACTCTCTAAACGATCAATTAAATTGCTCAATATTACTTTAATTGACCGTGTTAATTTTGAAGATGCATTATAATGGAACAAAAGTTTGAGTGTGTTTAATTTATATTGCACAATATTTTTCTTTATTGTGTTGTGTAGACTCAGCATTGTACAGCAAGGAGATCCTTCAAGAAACATCATATTAGTCAATGAAATGTAAATAAAACAGTTTTTTTTTATCTTTTATTTGTGGCTTCTAATTTAGTTTTATGCTATTTGAATAAACATTTCTTTTACAAAAACATGAATACGTTGTATTGTTTTTAATATTAATTAAATACCATAGGTATGTACATATGTATTGTTCATACAATGAGACTGTAGGTCTAGCGGCCAGCTTATAGATTAACTTTGGAAATTATATATATATTTATAATGTACTATTCGTAGTAGGTACCCAGATCTCTAATACATACCCTCAAAAACAACAACTATTTCCAAGGTCAGAAAAATTTTGTATACAACACACTTGTCTCATTTTCGACATTTATTCATAGCAGACAAACCCGTGTACAAAAGCTGGGTTGGGAAAGCAATGAAAAATACATAGCAATGTACATTTTTCTTCGGTCCCTAAGGAACTTGCAAGAAGTTGATTTTGTTTTACCAGAATATTCCCAACTCGTCCACGTAGATTTACTTTTGCAAGAATACTTGTTTATCACAATTTTCGTGGTATATATCTTCGTGCGGTATTCGACTCAGGTTTCTAAAAGACAATGAGTATACAAATATGTTTAACCTAGATTTTTCTAAAGCAACCTAACATTGTAACATCGATAAATACAAAAACACTTCAACTTAAATAAATGGCAGCAAAAACTATAACAACCCAATGGTTATTCATTCTTCCGCACTAAATAACGTCTGAATAATAAAAACTGGGGCACTACAGGAAAAATATCGAGAGAAAGATTACAAATCGTCTGTGAACCAAGAGTAATGTGTCACAGAAATTCACTGCTGGCATGAATCGCCGAGCACTAAATAAAAGAAAGGAAAAAATACTCAAAAATTTACCAGCGAATTTTTACGAATTTTCGTTGGCATTGCCTAAAGGTTTATTACCCCGCGTTATAAGTGTTCATTTCGCTGTAGGAATTTATACTAGCATCACTGTGAACTTAATAGAGTGTAATATTCTAATTTGCATATTTTATCAACGATTTTTCGTTTCGATGTTTGCTTCAATTTTGTCTACATTGCCTTTTCTAAGCATTTTGTAACTAGGAATTGAAGAGGTTCAGAGTTCTATGCATATAAATGTCCACTTAGGACTACACTGTTGAAGTTTATTAGTTACACCTTTTCTAAGCAACATGATAACTTCCTAAGAATAAGTTCAGGCAACTTAAATTCAGTTTTTAACTTCTTGTATTTTAATTAATTTTTGACTGCCTCGTTGGTCTAGTGGTCGCAAGGCCACGTTCGATTCCCGGGTCAGGCCGAAATCGCTTGGTGGGTTATGAGAAACTTTCATAAAGCAGCCTGGAGTCTGGAAGTTGGTGATTGATTCACCCGTGCATCACGTACCTAAATGTCGGTCCTGCGCCTGATCTCTCCCCGGTCATGTCGGATTGCCGTCCCATCGGACTATGAGAGTGAGGGTATAGAAAGCACCTGTGTCTGCGCGAATGCTTGTGCACTATAATATGTCCTGCGCAGCTGGCTGATCTCCATAAAAGAGAACGGCCGCGGTAGCCGACAATCGGCCTGGATGCCATCATCAATTTTAGAAACATCCAATTTTCATTATAACAATCTTGTACCTACCCCTTTTGTAAACAATAAATAAGTATCTAAGTAAGAACTTAGTCAAGTAGTGACTTCGTCGAATATAATTCCGCTTTCAACCCTCTTCAAAATAAGCCTATTAAAAGTTTGCGCCTAGAACTCTTGTGACCAAATCAAGGAAATCCATCAACATTTCTAAGATTTTAGAGCACAAAGAAAGTTACAAGCTCTCTCTATTGACAAAAGTATTTTCGACTTCCAATTAAGTAAGTACTTCAATCTAAATAAAAAAGCTACATAACTATTCTAACTTATAGATATGCGTAGACGCCCTTTTGTTTTTATAATGAACAAAAAAACTTAATTTTCACATAACGTTTTCAAAACTATGTATATACTAGAAATAAGAAACTCCTGGCTGTTCTCTCTATGAAGATCATCAAGTTACACAGAACATAATTATAGTGCACAAACATTTTCACAGACAGAGGAGCACTTTCTATTATTTTACTCTTATAATCCGATGGGACGGCAATCCGACACGACCAAAGAGAGACCATGCGCAGGACCAACGTTTACGTGCTCCCAGATGGGTGTATCAAACACCTGCGTCCAAACTCCATGCTGCTTTTGTGAAAGTTTATTAAAATCCACAAAGCCATTTTTTCCCGACCCGGGAACCAAACCCCAGACCGGGGCTTAGTAGTCACGCCAAACGACTACTAGACCAACGAGCCAGAGAGAATCAAGTAAAACTAGAAGTTCAATTCGTTTCACAGTATTGTTAGTTGCAACATTATTTTCTTCCATTGTTTTATTGAGCAACGTGCTTTGCCTAACCAATGTTTTCGTAGCTTTTCATCTTAAATCAACTTGAACTGTCTGTAAGAAACGAGAGACTTTATCTCCTATCCGAGAGTAAATATTTCTTAGCCGGAGCTTTCGATATTTTTCCGAACTATTTTAATAAATCAACAATTATAAAATACTAAAGTATTATTTTACACTTTCAAATTCTTCTTTTAGTTACTTATATCCTATTTTTAATGCACCCACCATGCTATCTCTGCATCACCTTAAGGCTGACTGAAAAGAATGCCCGCGGCATCAAGTCCATACTAAATAAATAACCAATGTACCACTAACCAAGACATAAATCCTCACACAGTGTCAATACTTTGACCTATCCTCATGAAGTCAAGTAGAAAATAATCTAGCCGGCAAAATACAACTCTGAAAATGCGAAACCCATTAGCAAAGAACCCCACAACAATAATACACTCAGAAACTTGAACGTACAATAGAAAACTTCCTTCAAAATGTTTTCGCTTTGGTCCCTATCAGTGTTGACATAAACACGGTGGCGTTACTACAAGGACCCGTTTACCGGGAACCAGTAACGTAACTCTATTACCCAGTAACTGTATAAACGACAGTTCTCTAATAGGAATTAAACCTTTTGAAACTCTTTTGATTGCGGGAGCACTTTGCCGTGAAGTTGGCACAGATAAAGAATGATTGAGCAATAGTTTTGATGGGACTTTGCTCATGAAAATGTTTGTGTTGAAGTTTGGAGATTTTTCGCTAATCATACAGTTACCGAACTCGCTTTTTAGTGGAAATAAAACGGTTCGAGTAAACTTTAAAATTATTTAACTGTATATTTTTCCATCGTTCAGGGATTTGCCACTTTAGACTCTTCTCAAAACATAAATTTCTATTTGAAATGAAGAGCTTAACGTACTAAATTGTTTCAAAACTGGCCTAAGCTGTTTTCTAGAACTCCTTAATAAAAAGAATAATGGTCTATTAACGTGGATTTGTGTTCATTCTAGAAACAAAAATGTAATACAAAACTTATGGCAGGGAGCGAAAGAGAAGAAATCTTCTGGAATATGGGATCCCAGTCGTTAGAGACTCCTAAATATAATTTTAGAAGAAATCTCATTAAAAGAAGACCATCTGCGTGAAACTTGAGGATAATTTTATTTCAAAAGTTCAAAAGTCCCCTAAGACAGTCCCCGCGAGTTTTTATCACGAAGGTCTTAACTGGTAGGTTCGCTTTCATATGTGGACTGCGTATGAATTTTCTCTAATATTAGAGGTGATCTCCCCTTGGAGATTTGGTCCTCCCTCTACAATAAAAATTATAATTTTTATGAAGTGTACGCAATGTAATTAATTGCCGTTTATTATTAACATGATATCAGCCAACAGCAAGTGTTACTTACATTTACATATAGATAGGCAAAGAATAGGGTTTTGTTGCCATGTACTTTAGTAGTGTCGCAAGGATATTCATGACACATAAAAAGACAATAGAGTTTATTTATTTGATATCTTGTATACACTATATGTATATTCCAGATAACATTGAAGTTATGATGCCTAAGGCACACACATACAGAGTAATAGGTATACGAATATCACAAAACAAAGTTAGATTAAGTTACGAGTTAATAAAATTATGAAGAATTATAATTACCTATATAAAAAATATTGAAATACAATAGTAATTGACTTCAGGTTTTTTTCTATCATCATTTCCAAATAGTACCTAAGTATATATCCAATAAGTATACCTATACTAATATTGTACAGTTTTCCGTATGTTTATTTGGTTGCACGCGCTAATGTCAGGAACCACTCGTCCCAGCCGACATAACAAGTAAAACCGCCTTTTTACGAAAATTTCCAGACAAAAACAAAACACTGTTGCTTCCTACTTAATAACTCAATTATCAACTCATTTGTAGCATACTTATTCAACTTCACAAACGATATAAATATACGAGCACGAGAAACACTCACATTATCCCCAGTACATGGTATCAGGGTAATTACTGAGGAAAACCGAAACAAACTCAGTACATTAAACGAAACACGACGTGGATATGAAAGCGTTATCAGGCGAAGTTTTAGTGTGCTGCCGGCGTTTACAAGTTCAGAGCGAGTTGGATTTCATACTGACACAGTTTCTATTCTAACTGTTAGACACAGTACCCCTTACACGGGTAAATGGATACATGAGACCTTTGGAATTATATTAATAAATAGTATAAAAATCTTTAAATACAAGCGCCCAATACACTGTTAACTATTGGGATTGACGGTAACAAAATGTTCAATTTGAGGCATTACAAAAAGAAATCGTCTCGCGAATCCTGTTGTTTTCCCGTCCCCGGACTCATAGAATTCGATATCAGACGTTTCAAATTTTCGATTTTGACGGCCCTGTAGTCGCTGGCATAAGCGACTGGATCCGCGTACGAAGTCGCGGGCAGAAGCTAGTCTTTAAATATTTTCATAATGGTAATATTAACTCGCCTATTTTTTTCCAATGCTTGAACTTAATATCCCCGTCAGCCCTTTTAAAGGGTCAGTACGGTAAATCATTATGTTATACTTATTCATAATATTCTCTGCAAAAGATTATTCATATACGAGAAGTTATTCGATATATATATATATGCGCTAGCATTAAAACTTATAGTTTTTGTTTAACTTGGGGTAAAAAACAGTTGACTATCGACGATAAGCGAAACTCTGATAAATATAACTAAATAGCTATGATCAGAAAATAAAAGGTGTGTATGTTTAGAAATTTTCTTTTTCATTAACTAAATTGGTTGTTGTCTATAATCGCATGTAGCAGTTAAATTTTATTACTAATTGGTGGATCACGATGTTGGTAGTGCAATAAGTACATTTTTCTGTATAAACAATTGTTAGTCGTAAGATTATGCTACTGTTTGTAATCCCGATATAAATAAATAGTCGTATAAAAAGTCCTAATATCAAATGTGGTCAGTTTTTATCTAAAAATTGCCTACACAAATGCAAAACGCAATGGTGTTATTTAAATTAAGAAAAAAAAAATATTTCAGTCACCAGGACATTTAAGTATATTAATTAATGATCACTAACAAGACATCATTTGTAAGTCTCAAATATCCTGTTAACCATCCAATTGTAAAATTATAATGTTGTAAAAAATGTTCAAAAAAACAAGTTAATCTTGCTCTTATTGGTTAAGTTTCAAAAAACTAATTTCGTTAATGGGTTTTATAAGCCCCCTCGCTGTTTCAAGTAAGGCGAGTAAAATGCGGCTAAGTTTAAAAAATCTTGTACTAGTAAATCTCTCGAATAGCTGAGGGATAAAATTCTAGCTTAAAAGTAAACCTTCAAAATAAAACAGGTACGTTCTTTTATAGTATAACTAGCGACCCGTCCCGGCTTCGCACGGGTGCAATGCTGATACTAAATACACTTTTATACATATAAACCTTCCTCTTGAATCACTCTATCTATTAAAAAAACCGCATCAAAATCCGTTGCGTAGTTTCAAAGATTTAAGCATACAAAGGGGCATAGGGACAGAGAAAGCGACTTTGTTTTATACTATGTAGTGATAATAATTATAGAAAAATATACATGTTTCAAGTAATTTCATTTACCCTCTACGCAAAATGGGGGGTGGTATAAGTTTGACCGCTATATGTGGCTTTGTAGCTCTTAAACGGATAAGCCGATTTGGATGCGATTGTTTTTTTCAGAGCTGGTTTTCCAAGTTTGTTTGTTGGATACGTTTTATCAAAATTAGTTCAGCCCATTAGGTAATAGGTATAAGCTGCGTTATCGATATCCAGTATTATTTTAAAAGCTTTTATTTAACTTGCCGTGTATGTATGTTACGGTGGATTCTTTGAACTCAATTTTGAAGTAGATATCTTCAACCGATTGAGCTGAAATTTTGTATACGTTCGGTTTGGATGACAATGCACGATTGTTATATGACGTCATTCTAAATCCAAAAAAAAAAGATTTTTCTTTTAATTTATTTAAGTTTTGAAATGCTAATCAATTATTTAGGATGGGGTATTTATTTTTCTATTAGTTTTATTGAAATAAAAAACTATTACGTATACATTACGTATAAGTTTGTGAGTGTTAATAGTTACTATGTTGTTCACGCGCAAACGCCTGAACGGCATTTGAGGTTTAGATTTAGGAATTTCAAAATATAACACTTAAACTACTCACATTTTATCCAGACACAGGAAAACACTGGCGGATGCTACAGAACAAAAGATACAAAATTATAACAAAAACAATCAAATCTCAATGATTATTTACTTTAAGTGGCTGTAATTCTATTCCATAATTACCTGGCCAAGTATGTCGATACCTAGTGTCCCATAATAAACCCATAATATTGACACAAAACAATTATAAGCTCCTCAGCGGAGCGACTAGAGCCGCGACGTCAATCTCAACTTTAAAAAACCAAGCCAAAGGCACGCGATGATATCAGTTTGAGGGTATATGAAAAAACTGATACCATCGCGTCGTCCCATATACACAAGGGAAGCGGCCTTCGATCTAAAACGTTTCACAGTCTCATTGGATTTTATAATTTAGGAAAAATAAACCTTAAAAAAATCATCTGGTATCCTCGCTATTATAGAATGTACGTAAAATTATACAACGGCGAACTACTAGCGCCATTGTTAAGGAATACTTCGGAACGAGATTTGACAACTGTCAGTCCGGCTGAGCGTCGTGTTTATGGTCAGTGCTGCCATATTGAAGGTCACTCTTGGTTTGAGAACACCACATTTGTACGAATCGCATTCTGATAACAAAGGGCACCTGCCCACGTAATCAGGATATGATGCCCACATAATCGAAACGTTACTATCACGAATAACCTATCTATTCGTTGTTTAGAAAAGAAGAAAGCTTACTAGAGACAGAATATTGACATTAGCCCCATAAAATTTGTGTCAAATTCCTATCTCTTGTAAGCAAAAGAATGGATAGATAGGTTATTAATTTCGGCCCCATATCAATAAGATTCTCTATCTTAATAAAATTGAATACTGTATATCAAAGCAAAGATAAAAAATAATAACATAATTATGGAAATGTAGTAACAACCAACATACTTAGATTATGTTTTCGAACGAATTTCGAGGAAATCACCTTGACATGTCGAGGAAATTTTCCGATAAAAATCGTAATATTCTGCAGCTTCATTTTTTCATGGTATGTTTTTATTATCTTTCGTAGTGATTTCTTAATATTATTTTAAGCAGTAATTTTATTTGTAATGCTTCAAAGTAGCTACTACTGAACTGTAAATTCCTCATATACTTTGAAAATAAAATAAAAAATCTACTCTCGTTCAAGTGTCTTAATATAACAACTACTCTTATTACAGCTTCATATCTATGTAGAAGTTATGTCTTAATAGTTTATTAGTAACTTTATATATTTCCTTTTTAGCATCACTTGACAAGAGCCATTGTTTTTATAACATCACAATCTAAAAATAAATGCTGGTAAGAAGCAAAATAAAGAATAAAAAATCGTCGCAACCTCCGCAGTTATCCGTGGACGGCGCAAGAATAACACTGTGAACTGTATTACCTTTTGTTTGTTAGCCAGTATTTTTGTGTCGTGTCGATAACATTGTCAAAGCATCCCCCTTTGTCCCGAAGGGTTTACGAAGATATGATGACAACAAAGTTCAATAAAATATAATCTATTTTTGCGGGCGTTTTCTCGACATGTTTTCTTTTGAATTCATGGCCACTTTTACGGCGCGATATCGTAAAATAAATGTACTTATAGAGTAAGCTATAGCGACTCAATGATAGTTGTAACAATAGCCTATTAAAGTTCCACGCTATTTTATTTTGAAGAGATAAGACTGTTCTTACTGTGCTTTTCATTTGTAACTTGGTTTTTAATGGTACAAGGAATATTTATATATATATATATATATATATTTTAACTCTTGATCAAAATTCTTTGTCAATTAAAATGTCGTGGACGTACCCTCGTGCTATTTAAAGCACCAGCCAAGACGCTTTTGTTCATTCCTTTTGTTCAACAAATTTAATTTTACAAAACTTATTTAATTAGCACAGCTTCGCTGGGATTAGCCTCCTAGCTTGAACAACTAATCAAAGATTTATCTCGCCGCGAGGATGCACCTAGGTCGACTTAATATTCAAAACATTTACGTATCAAAGCGTTCGCGAAGGTGGTGGAAGCAAACTTGATAAGTACAAGGAACAACAACCTACGGTATAATAACTTACAATGTTCTCCGATAAACTTCTTGCCGGAGACCAAACACAACCTTATTTTGAAACATCCCAAAATATTTTTAAGGAAAGAAGTAACTGTTTTAGTTTAGGTCTCGACCTTTTGGCTAAGATCAAGTTTTAGATTATTTTATTAACATAACATTTATGCATAAAAATTAATTATTACCAACATTTTGAACCATAGCGAAGTAAATGAAGGGTTTTTAAGAATTATTTAGTTTTTTAATACTAAAATAAAATTGTTTGAAAAAGACGCATTCCTGCCACACAATCCCAAATCTCGATGACGCACAAAATCGTCTACAACAAAACGCACTGACATGAAATTGACCGAAAAATCCTTTACAAAATCGAAATTCCTGACAAGAATACGTTTAGGGGACACTCGGATCTCTTACCCCTTTCTTTGTTATGTAAATATCTGTGTCTGGTGAAAGTTTGCCAACAAATATTCCTTCAGGGCCGATCCATTAGAAAATGAAAGAACATTTGCTCGAATCGAAACAAGAGGAACGCTTGGCGCCTCACTGATTATATTAGAGGTACACCCCGTACTCTTTGTTTAGACAACACAGGTTAATATTAGTTTAGGACTAATGATTCATTTGCCACGGCTCATATTACTTTGTACAGTAGCGCTAGATACAATTTCACTTTGAATTTACGTACCTTTATAAAACAGTTCGAGATAAAGCTAGAAATAGTTCTAGACTCGTGCGGCTTACCCTTCAATTAACTAATTACAGATTGGGGTAAAAGTTACTCTGCAAATTATTTTGTTTTGATTGTCTAAATTTTATTTCATTCATTTCAAGTCCTTTTGAAAACTTGCGGTCACTCGGCGCCGTCGGGGTCACGATTAAAATCGGTGTTCTGATACTTTTATTACATTTAATTCAGCCGTAATGGAGCACATTAAGTAATTAAAATGTATTTTATAAATATTGAAGCACCTGAGTAAGTATGATGAATTATGAATATATCATCAGAGTTTTTTAATGTCTCACTGAAGGAACAGGCCTCTTTTCATACAAAGAAGAAAAGTCCACCACGCAAACTCAATGTTGTCATACTCAATGTTCAGATTTTCGCAAGATTTATTTATTTAACATGTTTTCTTTTACCCTTTATTTTGTCATTGGTATCCAAGATACTAAGAAAGTACACATCGCTCAGAAAAGTTACACTGTTACTTATTTGACCTGCAATTGAAGCTACTCACCACTTGGCAACCCTGAAAGTAAATATTAGTTTATAGCAAATTAGTTTTTAGAACGTTTTACATAGAAATGTACGCAGACCGTCTCAATCGGCTCATTACTGACTTACCCAAAACTAGGGACATAGAAACATGAAATACGACTCGTGTGTGCTGTTGTTACCCTTCACGACGTAGTCAGGGGCATTGTTTACCGTACATTGTCGGGTCATAGAACTATAACACATGTACGCATTTGCCTAGAGAAATACATAGCACCTGATTCAATATTTAAAAGCTTTACGAAACTTTTTGAAAGCTTTTAACTTAAAATGTGGGAACTAAAAGTCATCAATAAATACATAGCATATTCATCCTTTTTTAAGCTTTACTTTACGGAGCTCTCTTTAACAACTTAATTTACAAATTTATATCTTCATATTGATCATCTCCCGAGCCTTTTCCCAACTATGTTGTGGTCGGCTTCCAAGGAGCGACTGTCTATCTGACCTCCTCAACCCAGTTACCTGGGCAACCCAAATGTATGTCTTCATATTATTATCAGTAAATACGTATAGGTAATTCAGAAATAACTATTTAACTAATTATTATGTTTTGTTGACCTAGCTAGCGCAATGTTCACTATGCCGAACTGCTGAACAGAGGATCTGCGGTTCGATTCCCAGTACGGTCAAAATTTGTGTGATGAACATTTTTGCTGACTGTAGTCTGGGCGTTATGTCTTAAGTTATGAATATAATACGTATGTTATTTATCAATTGTGTTAGTGTGCCCATGAAATGAAGTAATCAATAGCTTACTAAAGAGCTGACACGCTGTGGGTGGAAGGTGTCTGCTTAACATATTTTTGGTCCGATATAAAAGAAATACATAATTTCATACATTGTTATAAAGCAACTTGAACTCCCAACAGAAATATAACAATATAGACATCACAAGTTTAGCAATATAACGCGAATGATATGAGTTGTTTAATTGTTTCCGAAACAACTATACAACCGACATTACAGTCGTGCCAAACTCTGCCTACACTCTATACAGTTCACTGGCAACACTGAGCTTTTATGAGCCTTTGTATAGCTTTAATTATGCTTATTATTACATTTATCGTAACTTTTTTGGACACTATAGGCGTCGCTGACAATTTTAATATCATAATTTGATCTCCTTTTTGCAGTTGCTCAAAATACCTTGTATCTACACTATTAGACGTATCTATTAGGTATGTACTCAGTATTATTCAGTGAATATGTAGAATCAAAGGTAGAGAGATAAGCCTAAGTTGATGTTGATCGAATTTTTTAATAAGGGGTCGAATTGCCATCTTTTACCCACCTTCTCCCAATTTGGTAAAGATCTTCAAAAAAATTTTTTTTTTGTTCACAAGAATATATCCCTTCTAACAAAACATGTTGACAGCAAATCTATTCAGCCTAGAAAATGTTAACTTAGCCTCGACAACTGGTACCCCATCCTGGCGGGAGCGCCCGTCGATATCTCGTTTACAGGAAACCTAATGCTATATATAAAGAGTTTGTTATACAGTTGGGAGATATACACGCCATTGTTTATGAACCAGCCAAGGAGGACGGTTGGAGCTCAATCCGCTATACAAACAAACATGTACCGTTCCGCTTAAGAGCACTTACACATGATATTGTTCATGGCAAAGTTTTGTAGCTCTCGCCTCGCGCAGATAAAATTAAATGTTGCTTCTTGTGCCAGTTTTTGTTTTCGTTATTGTGTCCTAAATATATTTTTTTGGGAACTGTATTCGCTTGTTTCTGTGTTAATCTGGGTGTTAAATAAAAATATGGGCTTTTAGGTGCTTTTTTGGCTTCACTGCGATCCCCATGTAGTTTTAGCATTCATATTTTTTTTACAATTTTAATATTCAGGTCCGCTAAATACTTTTCTAGATTTTTGATCGTACAAGACATTCGTAAGTCGGCGTAATATTATTATATCAGTCACTTCTGACGATGTACATACCCCTCATAAAGAATAACAACATCTTTTAGGCCTAAAAATATGCCTTATATCACAAACTGAAAAGATATGTAATTTATATTATACATATTTAGATAATTTCGTAAACATTTTAACTAAAGCAGCTCTCAAATTATCACACATAGACACTCGAAGAAGACATAAGACGTTTCCACTACCGCGGCTTACCACACATCCATCGCACAGAGCAAACATCGACGCGCTGTAAATAAACAGCCGGGGAACACTTCCCACACCACTCGTGTGAAAGATCTCTTACAACATCACCAGCACAGAACATTCCTAATATGTTAATTTCAAATCCTGGATAATCAACGCTGAGACTGAACGCCTTCGGGAATTCAAGATTACGACGTTTGTAAACTTATCTCGTCTCTCGTTAGCGGGTGGGGCGAGCCTCCTGAATACGTAAACGTGTCATTCATGATTAAGCAACCGTTCGCGACGTGACTGTTGACAAAAACACGAGCCGAGACAATCCCGAGCCCGATTGGGGCCAAAAATACAAATACAGAACAATCAACTACTTAGGCCCGCTTCGAACGAGTGTTACTTGTGTTAATCGAACTACGAACGAGAGTGACTGTGTATACCTTACGTAGCTTATTGCACCCTGCTGATTGTAGATTTGTGCTTCCCAAAAAGTTTCTATTCAATATGCCAATGCAGATTTTCCATCTGTAAGTCTAAGATTTATATGGTTCCATGGGATTTGTTTTGAAATTACTTGGAATTTCGCTTCATCTTATCAGTGAAGACTGTTCATAAAATCAGTTACATTCAGTGTCAAATATACTATGCATAACAATAAACGTACACATATACAACATGTATGTGTGTACGACCAACCTTTAAATGTCATTAATCATTAGGAACGAATGAATTTCGGGACGAAACCGCGAAACGCGTGATTCGTAAAATAAATTGCTATATCAAACGATTTGTAGAAATTCGCCGGGTATAAATATGTACGGGATGAGTCGAACGCGAAGTTTGAGAAGCGTATCATCGGCATCCCGGAGCGTGGCAAACGACCCCGAAAATTGCGAGCAATTTATTCGGTTCAAGGGTGACCCGAAATAAAAAGGAATGAGACGTTTGTCACTTAGTATATTATTTACTCGAGGACATTGTCGAAGAGAGTTGTAAAAAGATGTCCTCAACTATGTTATCATAGTTGGAAGTTCGACAAACATATGCCACTTGGAACATTCACTCGTATTTCCCTAATGGTCTATTAAAAATATTGCCGTACTTAGTTTACGTGATTCGTTTCAAGTAAGATGCCTGTTGACTTTACCGCGCGTGCGTTATAGTTGTTGTGACCAAAATTAAAATAAGGTTTTAATGTAGAGAATAACGTTATGAGTAGTTATCATTTTCTCATTTAATTTTAACACTAAACGCTATGAAATTTATCGTTACTGACTAGTTTACAAACGAATTATTCAATTCTTTGATCTTTGACTACCGTAACCGTACTGCGTTAAGTACGAAGGCATAGTTTGCCATAATACCAAGATTGTAACTTTGTCATCAAACTGCGAGTCCTTTGATTACAAAGAGCATTGAATATAAACTAAGAATAGTTTGGATATTATTTTAATTCTGTTACCAGACCACGAACATGACATGTTTTCAGACAAAGCCCCGCCGCTATTTATTGTAGCACCACAATAATTCTTAATGATGAGAAATGTGTGTAATTGAAGACAGACAATGAAACCCTAATTACGCGTCCAATATAAAGCTCTAGACTTATTTACTTGTTCAATAAACAACAATAGGTTTCTAACAATAATTGTATAAATCAGCTTAGCGTCCACAATTGTATTCGAGGTTATTTATTAACAAGTAAGCACATTGAGCGAGCCATTAGCGGGCAATCCTTTTATCTTATTTTTCACCCTTGTGCTCAGATTATATCTGACAGGGTGACGTGACCGCCCAGGCCTGGCAAGCGAACGACTTCACAGTTTATTTCAGAAGTTAGGGCCTCGGCACGCCCGGCACAAGGTAATCCTTTGTCCGCCCCACTTATCTCCGACAACAAGAGCAACTCACTAATTTATTAGTCAACTTATGCAATACGGACGGATGCCCTGCCACTGGAGAGTCGCATTTACATAAAACTTTCACGTTTATAGCCGAGGGTCACGTTTGAATGTCTAAACATTGTGCTGCCTAAACGATACACCCGAGACGAAGTTGCTAAGAGGTAAAAATGTTTCAATTGCATGCGGTGGAACTAGAGGATCGTTCCGAGTTTTCTGCTGCGGCCCAAATGTTTTACGAGCTTCACCAGTGTTGATTTTGGGAACACCACACTTAACAAGGTGCCTATAGCCTAGAGTATTAAAACCAAGTCACAAGTATCTGTAGTGTATCGATGGCAACATCTTGTGATATACCTTTTGCATAAAAGGAGATCGATACAGATATAATAGGCATTAGGCAATGCGAGTACGTGATAGATAGTGCACTATGAATTCTAATTACGGAAGAGTTTCAAGGTAAACCATTTTAGTTAAAGCTCTTCGTTAAAATTCTTAATTTAAACCACTTCAGTGCTTCAACTGATCAATGTGGAACACGAGTAAATCATGGGCTGCACAAAGACTCATGATAAATTTTACATGATAAACGTACGTAGGTACTGTTCCATACGAGCTAAAACTCCAGAGAATGGCAAGTACCAGTCATATTGTTACATAAAATGGAATGAAAATTCAAAACGAATAATTCTGAAAACTACTTCTACATTAACCGTTATTTTTGAATCGCAATATATGCTTTAAAGTAGTGAAGTACGTGACTTATCCGGGATTGGAATCAAAAACCCCTGGGACTGGCGCACACGGACAGAACCAAACGGACGTAGTACCCAGAGATACATGGAGTCTGCTTGCATTTTATATTAGGTATAGGGAAAATGAGAACTGAGTTTGTTTTATTCTGTTTGAGAGGAGTTTTCTCCCAGGATTGGATGTAGGTGTACGGTTGACTTTAATTATCAAATAAAGACCGAGCACATTTTATAGAGCAGTGAATCGCATTAATATCGTAAGTCCGGCTTTACTGGTCAAGTATACCCTTAGCGTATAAAAATTTTCTGTTACCTATTCTTATTGAGTCGTTAATTAGTCTCATTCACAACAACTAATGTTATAGAAATTTATCAATGCTCAGTCACTCTTTTAAAGTACCGGAGTACCTACCTTCAGCTCCTGGAACCACAGTTTTGTCTTAGCAGTTCGCTAATTAAGCTACATAAAAAAGAAGAAATGCTTAGTTCGGAATGTTATGTCGTCGTATAATAAATAAAACAAGTGACGAATGTAACAATTAAAATTTATCATTGAATACGCGGGTGAAACCACACGAAACAGCATGATTCAAGTAAGAGCAAAAAAATAGTACTAGGCGAAGTCGAGTTTACCTAAAATTTGGTTCCAAAATGCCCCATGAACGAGATAAGCGTCACCATTTGTCACGACTTACATGAACAGTCAAGCGCCAACACTGATGTTACACAATTAACTTTGACTTCGTGAATTATGACTTCCCTTGTATTATGAAATACAATTAGTAATATAATTATGAAACGACATCTAATTCATGCATAAAAGCCTAAAATGGATTATTACGAATGAATACATAAGAATTTTTATCATATTAATTTGGGTCATCCTACCAGACTGTAATCACTCAATTTATTTCGCAATTCCACTGCTGTACCCATCAGTGCCTCCTTCTACTTGAAGAAAAATTTAGCGTTTACCTTTAATCAGACATTTATGTCCAAGATATATGTATATACTTATAAAATACATTTATTTAGTATCTAAAGTTACATTGATATTTGCCTGACCTGAAATCAACCCGCACGCTCGCACTAGAGAGTTTGGTGCTTTAACCACCAGCACGCAACATAAGATTTTCAACACCCTTCTTAAAAAGAGGAAAATATTTTCCAGTTTTAAAGACGCTCCATACATATATATGTATTTGTAGATATAAATCATTTCCAGTAAGAAACTTGCCCAAGTGCGTGAAAAAATCGCATTAGTGTAATCCTGCAAAACGATTTAACACTGAAATCATGTCATATATACAGTATCACTATGAGTATAGTTAATGGTGAGAGGTCTCTTGACACCACACATAAATTGCTCTGAAGTTTTATCTAGGTGCTATAAATATTTTAAACAGAATGTTAATGTATTTTTTAAGGAATTAGGCAAAATACAATATGTCCTAGTAAAGGGGTAAGATATAAATTTATAAAAAGTAATAACGAACGAGTAAAGCCGAACTTAATAAAATAGTACGTTATAAAAGTTAGGAACCAGAACTTCACAGTGGAGTTTCCGTGTGTTCCGTTTATGTTTGCCTTGTATATATAAGACAGACATTCATATCCTATATTCATTCTACTTATATTCTAAAAAAAAGTGACTCCTATAATATAAATACCAGAATCAAACATAAACTGTGAACAGAAAATGATCACTTTTCAATAATTTTTTTACAAAATTACATCACAGTCTAGCCCATGTACCTATGTATATGAGCACGATTTTTAAATGTGTAAAAATATATATATCATTGACTCACGGTATATTAAGATTGTGTAGGTTCTTCACGTCTAACAGACATACCAACAAAAACACATAGGAAGTGGTGGCTGGGTTTTTGTGGGCTGAATTATGTATTGTTCACGTTCAAAAAGTAAATTCGCAAATAAACCTTGAACAAGCACAGTGATCGATGCACGTGCCTACTTTGTTTAGGAAGCAACAGTACCAAGCATCACACACTCTCTCCCCATCTTATTTTGATGATAAGATTTAATTATACCTTACCTCCTACATTGCTGACACAGACACTGGTTTGGTCATGTACCTACATCAAAAGCCGTGTGTGTAGCCATTCCGTCCCAAGAAATTCAAATAGGATCAAAAGCCTGCAGGTGAACCGCCACAAACGTCCAACATCACTGGCCAACATCTCGAAGTTATAAAATCTATACTTATAATAAATCTGTAGAGAGGTCAATTCTGTACATTGAATATATTTTCAAAAAAACTATCAGGGGGTGATCAGTGATCGATACTGATGCCAAAAATGCAATCAGTAAAATTTTTGTCTGTCTGTCTGTCTTTCTGTCTGTCTGTCTGTCTGTCTGTCTGTCTGTCTGTATGTTATTAATAGGAACAAAAACTACTGGACGGATTTTAATGAAACTTGGTACAATTATTCTTCATACTCCTGGGCAGGTCATAGGATACTTTTCATCATGCTACAATCAATAGGAGCAGAGCAGTGAAGGAAAATGTTGGGAAAACGGGAGAAGTTACACCATTTTTTAAGCTTTCGTCGCGTGTGCAGCCTTAATGGTTAAAGCTACATAGAAATCATGTATGACGGAAATATTCTACATAAAATTATCTAAAAAAAAATCCACAACAGCATATGTCTATCTTTAATGGTTGACTCACAATAACACGTATTATAACTCCCGATAGTTTACCAGTTCGGAGCTTTCTGATTATTTGTTATTGATTTATTTACTCTTATGTTTATAATATTCTCGCTCATCCCTAATTAACAAAAGATAACATTATAACATATTCTATAAAAAAAGAATCATAGAAATCGGTGTAGAAATACCAAACTTATACATAAAATACGATAATCAGCAGGTCGGTCGGTAGGTATAATATAAGGCCGGAGGTCCGAGCGCGAGCTTCTCATCCCGACAAAAGTTAGGCATTGGTAGCGGTAATCGACATCCACACAGGCGTAGCCGCGGGGGTCCTCTATAGGTTATACATCAGAACAACACATAGACTACTTTTTGTCGTGAAAACCGACTTCCACGCGGGCGGAGCCGCGGGCGACCGCTAGTAATTAATAAAATGTAAAGATAACAGTCATATTCTATAGGCCAAGATCATAAACCTTGATGAGCTAGACCCATTTACAAAATAACTAGCATTTTAATAATTCGTTATGGAATTATATTAATTAACTCTTTACAAATTGAAGTTTTCATAATCTAATTAATAAACTTCTCCAATATTTCCATGATCTAAGCTATTATAATATAAAGAGATTCAGGAATTTTCTGAATAGCTTGAGAAATTGTTGAAATAAGCATACATTTTTTCTTTTACTTTCTGTCCAACGTCCTTTCTCCAAATTATGAAAACAACTCGCATTTGTTTGACCTATACTTTTTAACGGCAAATATCTCTCAACCTTTAACGATATTTTCGATTACTATTGCTAAATAGATATCGTATGAATTCGGCGCGAATTTTTTTTTTAGAGGAAATTCAATTTGATAAACTACCTACCGATAAGAGTGTTCGGAAACCGGCGTTTAAGTCGTTTTAAAATAATGTCTTTAAGTTCGTTCTGTTCAATATCAGTGTGTTTAAATTTAGTTGTTCAAACACTTCCCAAGCTTAGAACTATAGCCCATTTGGTTAAATGAACTAAATTACAAATTGCATTTCCTATTAAAGTGAAACTTTAAACACAAACTAAATTCACTATGTCCACCAAAGTACGAAGACGTCAGAATTGGTCATGTAGTGTGAGTATTACACGACCCGAACTAACTTAACCCAATTTACAATGCTAACATGAGCGTACGCCGACATAGTGTTCAACGGGTTCCGTGACTAACATTATATTATAACACCTACCTACATCAATAACCACCGACTTCCTTATTTCATTAGTACCGGGTTTTTTAACTAAGATGCGTGGTCATCTGTTTTGATAAAGGTGGCGACCCTCGCTAGGTACGGCATATCTTTATAATGACATCAGTGGCACAAAAATATGTTTATCTAACAGTTTTAGAAAAAAAAATAAGAAACATCGACTATTTATAATAAAGTCTTAACATGTTCGGGAGACCTTTAATATGGAACTTGTTTTATGTTATTTTTTTATTATTATTTTCATAAATAATTTTAAATACCTATAAAACATAACCGATAAAACTTTTACAGAAATCCCGAACACTGAACCATTGAAATTTTAGTATATGTTTATTGGAGCGCAACAGACGTACAAAAATCCTGACATCCAAAAACATTTTATCCGAGCTTTTAATTGTATTGTACTTATCACGATACTACTAAGTCGTAGCACTTTCAACCTTTCGCCAGATACCTGGTAGGTGTTTTGTTGACAGATAAGCTCGAGCCAAGTCCGCTAGCCACCCTAGCCACGTAATTCACCGGCTTTGCGCGGTACGTGCCTACAGCTGGCTACTGATAAACCTTTGTTTTACACTTATCTCGGCCCGACACTGGTCTGTCTTCGCTGACGTCACACCTGTATCGTTTTATTTTAATAGAAGCTGTATCGACTGCAGGCTTTGGCTTTTAAGAAGACTTTTATTTTTTTATTTTTCGATGTCTTTTATGAAGAATAGTTTTTGATAGATAGAAGTTAATTTCAAAGTAAAATACTTTGTAGGACTAAAACGATGTCAAAACGATTAAATGCCTAGACAAAAATTTTGTTCCATGGCTCTTGATATGTCCTGCGTAGCTGACTGATCTGTTAGCGAGAACAGCCACTGTGGCCGGCAATCGGTCTGTACGCCATTACTATTTAAAAAGTTATAGTTAAGTAGTTATATAGAAACAGAATATGATAAAATATTTATAAATCCCTATTTAATCATATAAAATGTAGTGCTATTAATAATCCATCTCGTGACCTTTTGTCTAGGTATTGAATCAGAAGTTCATATTACCGGTATCTACATTTAAAAATACCATCTACAAATGCCATAGGACAAATATAAACTTTATCACCAACACGTTCTTTTACTTAAACATACTACCATGACTGTCCATTTTTATACCATTTAAAATCACTCCTTCGTAAACAAACACTGTTCTATTATTTTTATTAAAAACAAAATCGTATTCCAAACGTTTCTTGGAGATTCACTTATAATATGGAAGTATAATATTATATTAGGCCTTGAAAATAGGAATACTGAGCATTAAATGTAAAATTAACTAGGTAAGTACATACAAAGTGCAATAACACGAGGTGTATACAACTCAGTTTCAATGTTAATGCAAAAACTATATTCTCGTATTGATTGGACAGGTTCTCGAGGTCACGCATAATATAAATCTAATGTCATACCAAAATGCGCAGACGAGTTCCAACCACCGTGTGTTTTTATCGTGTTCATAACAAAATGAAGTATTACATTGTAGTCGCTTTATCCATAGCTTTAATACAGTTAATAAAATGTGAGGACTTTGGAGACGATGCAGGTTTATTTGGATATGACGAAGCCGAAGACAGAATTGATGATTCACCAAAACCGATTTACGATATAGCCGATGCAGCGAACTTGTTCAGAAAGTTCATAAAAGATTTCAATAAGTCGTACAAAGATGACGAAGATTACCAAACGCATTACAAGAACTTCGTGGAGAATTTGAAGGAAATCAACAGGGTAAACAGTGATGTGGAATACAGTTCGACGTCTGATATCAACTTGTTCACGGATCTTTCGGCTGAAGAAAGGGTGCTACTACTTGGAGTTTCTGCTTGAATTAAGAGGTGAGAGTTCTAAGAAAGTGAATTGAATTATGATTGATGTGTATTTTCGAATAAAAAATGTACAAATACATTATTAAATCATCTAGTAGTCTCGAAAGAAATCATATAGTGGAACGTCCTATCTTTGATAGAAATGTCAAGGTAATAAGTTCTTTAACAATTTTAAGCAGTGTGAGATAAATTTCGTTTAGAAACAAACTATGTTGTCTCGATCGTAATAAGTAAGTCTCAAAAACTATTTTTATGTAGAAATTGTATAAAATAATTGAAGGTTTTATATCATGCAGTAACTATTTTACACATAAAAAAGATAAAACTAATAAAGCGACTCAAAAACAAATTCAAACTTTTACCATCAATATCTGTAGGTTCTTAATAAATCTACATAAAGTAACATTATCCTAAAAAGACGTACAAGGTATTCCAAGATCAAAGCTAAACCAGATTCTGGTGATACCACGCACAACACAAAAGCATCCTAAACTGCATTGCGGACAACCAAACGTAGTTAAGTCGCCTGTTTCTGACGTATTGTACGAATGTGCTTTGTTGCGGAAAGACCACTGACCCTTCACTGACTTTATTAGTTTCAGTGTAGGAATTTCAAAACGTGATCCTTGTAGTTTACAAAGGTGTTCCTTGAATTTTAATAAAATTGCTTACTATATCTACCGTAACAGCTTGTCACTGTATCAAATCGATTTCTTTGGTTCAGTCTATTAAAACCATAAAAAAGACAAACAATAGAAACAGACTAAATCTTATCATTGACACCATGTAAACGACATTCTCCTCGTAGTATCCAATCCTGACTCATAACATTATTGTATCAAAAACTTCCTTATTTAAAAGGCAATAAGGTTTTCAATCTCATCAGTGACTTGAAGTCACTGACTTCATTTGCCACAAAATGTATTAGCGTACTAGGCTACATCTTACATGTAATATGCACAAATACATGTAATATACATAAACACTAACGGAACCAAAATGTAGTGCTGAATAGTACCTAGATAACAGATTCCATCACTTTTTGTGTTGTCTTGCTACTGTAAGTACGTAACGAAGTTTTACCAGTTCCTATCCATTGCATCACTCAGCAGTAATGCTTCGCATTTACAAATTTGGACGTTCAACTCCTATTAAAATTAATTTCCAAAATCAAAACAAAAAAAAGGCTTTCAAAAATCTTTTCTCCATAAAACCCATTGGAGGCAAGAATTGGTACAACGAATTCCCTAGAACCGAACATTTAAAGAATTGAATGTGGGCTTCATTAGTTTTTTAATCCCGCAAATACTAATTAAAACGTAAAAGCGTATGGAAATAAAGGCATGTTAAATTTGGTCACATTAATAATCCCGGTCAAAGAATTTTGCATAGGGACATTTTCACCATGTCGTGGAAGGGTTGACACAAGGCGGGGAAGGCCATAATGAATTAAATTAGGTCCCACTGATAACCTCTCCGCACAATTTTGGGACAGCGACTAGGGACATAACAAAGAGATATATGTATGTGTACTATGCATGTATACTGGATAGGATTTCATTGTTAATTCTCGTTTGCATAAAATTCCCAATTAAAATATTGGCTATTCAATTGCTATAACAAAATACACAAATTAAATAATTATTAGTAGATAATATAATAGGATTGAGCTAATTATTTATGTACCTGCGCAAAGACAATTAGTAATAATGACTAATAGATGTATAAAATGAGTAGCTAATAAAAAAATCTACCAGCAATAATAAGAACGTAGTTCAAGATCAAGCGAGTTCTTTAACATTATTACGTCACTTCATCACGCCTCTAATGCACAAACAATACCATAAAATATCGTTAATCTATTCGATTATTCAAATAAATTCATTTTTATTAATATTTAGGAATCATAAGACAGTTCCTTATTCCGCGCGTTTTTATTTCTATAGAATGTTAATCGAAAAATATCGGAATGTCATTATAATATCACTGATTTTAAAAAGCAAACAAGTTTTTGCTAGTTATTATTCATTTGACGCCTGATAGGCATCCGCCTTTTAATTTTAGTTTTTATCTTCTTTGCATCAAGGATACTACTTATAATTATAGTGTTATGTTGCTTCCAATACAATTGTAACATCGTTATTCAAAGATGGTCAATCAATATTCGTGTTTTATTAAGGTAAACACAATGATAGTAGGTCTATTGAAATCATGAAATTGCAGATTGATAAAGTTGTTATTTTCATTAAATATTTGGATTGATCACAGGTGATTGTCATAGAAATCCGATGGCCCTTAGGCACCCAATGGCTGTGTGTAGGAAAACATCTTGAGGAATCTTGAACTTTAAAGTCTGAAATCGCCAATCCACCTTAAGTTAGAGTTGTAATTAACAATCATTCCTTCTATGTACGAGAAGAGGTCTGTGCCCTGCAGTGCGGTAAAAAGGCTGAATGCAAAGATATTTAAAGCATTTTAAGAAAATCTATGTATCATTTTTAAACGAATAGTTTTTCTTTTATTACTTCGTCCTTTCCAGACATAAAGGAGAAACATAACTCTTTGGCAGGGGACAAGACCTTGCTAATGTCAAGTGGTCCGAGTCCGAAGTAGAGACTTATGTGCATAACGCCTGCTCTGTGATTTATATCGTTTCAGATTCGACCCACATACATATGTATGTATGACCACATACATTTTAACAAAACGATTTCAACCGCTGTAGGAGTGCCACGTGCCTCTTGCATTTAACAGAATTTATGTGAAACTTTACTCTTTTGTTTTTGTTCCAGAATGTTGTTACCATCGGGCTACGTTCAAAGAACAGATGTATTGCAACCCCCACAATAAAGAATGATGTTATCTAAACTGAATATGTTGTTTCTTTTTTTATTTAAATTTTTGCAGGTTCTATTCGGCAGCTACATGTCACTTTATAAATAATCCTATGCGTGCAGATGTAGAATTATGAGTTTGTTATTTTGAGGTAAGGGAAATTATCGTTATCAGACATGACGCACACACTATCTACACCAAAATTCCGGGACGATAAGGCAGGTAAGTTACTAAAAGGGTCTTGTCAGCGAAAACAATTGTCAGTTTGTGGCATGGGGATGGCAAGGGGAAAAGTGTAATTAAAGAAGTTTTGAGGTTGTGAGCTTATATTCTGAAAGGCTCACTGATAATGCTGGAATAGAGTGGGGTCACAAAAATATCTACCGCCTAAACTTTGTAAGTGGACTATGTGCATATGTATATCCCATAATTCCGTCCCATAATATTATAACACGATAACACACATGATAACACACAGATAGGTACACAATTGAAAAAAAAATAGTTTAATCAATTTAAAACCTTACTTATGAATGAACCAGCTGTCGCCTGTCACAGTTCTTCATGGTCCTAAATCACAATTACTGAAACGTCACACATAACAAAGCTACGTAACTTTAAGATGTATGCCGCAGGTGTGTCTGTGAATGATTTCCTTATATCCATCTATTCATAAGACATTGTTATCGTAAATCTCACAGAGAATTTCCTTATTTCAATAGCTTTTTCGCAAAAACATCTTCAAATATAACGCTCAAAGGCGATACAGACTACAATATCCCAAAGGAGATAATCTAAAGATTCGATAAAGTGAGGAACTAGCTCTTTCCTGCGGCTCCGTTCCCGCGTAGACTACACAATGAGATGTCTGTTTTAAAGCTTTTTGGTTCTGATAGGAACCTATTCTATCTAGTACTGATAGATAGGTAGGTACTTTATTATACCTCTTTGAAATAAAACAAAACTTTCTACAGCATCCAGTTTTATTTATTAACCACTGAATCAAAAAAAAGGGTTGTTCTTCGATTGTTCGTTATGTAATGTAGTAGGTATGTCTGCATGTTGGAATGTGGCACCGTAAGATTTAAGCGGATGACCCGATTTGGAGGTGGTTTCAAACTCAAAATTCATAGATATGTTTTGTCAAAATCATTTGGAAGTCAATAGCTGTTTTGTTAACAGCGGCAGGGAAGATCAGACATAACTATATTTATTTACCTTTCTTCGAGCACATCTTAACATAATTTTATAAATCCACGTAGCTTAGAATGAGATGTTTGGTTTTGTTCCGTTCTGTAGTTAAGAAATGTTAAAGTAATAAAAGTTCATAAAATATGTAGGACCCGTGAGGTACTAATATACTAATGACTAATACTTTAAAGTAGAGGGGTTATTCACCGTTTAAGGAATTACTTCCTTTGTGGTGCCTTGATTATTTTTGGATCTGTAGATAAAGTTTTATCTAAACGAAAAGCCAAAATTGAAAGACATCATCCAAAATGCATAATGGATAAATAATCCTAAGACTTACGACTTATTTCCCACAAAATATTTAAGCGTTCTTTAATAATAAAGCGCCTACAAAAAAACATTAGCAATTTGTTACATACACGCGAAAAGTTAAACAATATAAGCTAATCAATAAATCGAAATCAATGAAACAAAATTTGAAATCTAGACGATAATGAAACACTAAACTAGCATTCAGACTAGTGAAGTAAGGACGGCTAAACAAAGACTGGATATTAAGTAACGGCAGGGCTTACAAAACTTTAAAGGATTTGAGGGCTTTGAAATAAGTATCAAGGCAGGTGCATAATGATAACACACACCTGACCATAATCCCTGTATGTGTTTATTATGAAAATGCTTGCATAAACATGACTTTCATGTTTGCTTGGAAAGTAAGCCTAGGTAACGGAAATTTAGGACGCCTTTCGAAAAAAATTAACCTACCTGACATAGAAACATACTTTTGTTTCGAATACTTAAGTGCAGATACAAATATCAATTTTCAATAGAAATAAAGATAAAGTGGCTGCAGAATCAAAACGCAACTGACGCTGTCAGTTTTGACATTCACAATGACATTGACAGCAGCTTGAATTTGTCAACATCCGATACGAAGTCGGTTGCTGTGATTGTGAAAGGTTTTAGATTCTTTCCATATTTTATAAAAATATATTTAGCATCGTCTATTTAAATAAAGTTAAATGGAAAAGTGATCAACAATGTTTGTCGTTAGCTAACAGTTTTAATTCAAGACTTTGTAGCAAGCAGAACAGCTGGACTTCGGTAAGTGTTTTTTTTGCGGATTGCACTGTTTTATATTACGCGATCAATGAAATTATTGTAATCAACTAATAGCAGTGCTATATTTGAACGGCTGCTTCTACATTTATTTCTGAAATAATAGGGATACAATTAACTTCTTATGAAATACCTAATTTATATAAATTTCCAAGCAACAAGTTATTTTCGGCTGCAAATATACAATGTATCATTTATTTGAATATTAAATTATTATTCCGTCAGTATGTATGTAGCTAATGTAGCTTCATGTCCATTTTACTATGTGGTTTGTCCTTGTTTACTTCATGTCTAATTATTTCATTTCAATTGCATATGTCTACAGCTGTGTTAAGTATTAAAATAACAATATATATGTCCTGTTTAATAATAAAAATAGAAAGTCCTTTTAAAGAAAAAAATGGATGAAGCGCTTTGGATTGAGACAGCTTTATACAGAAAGTCTTACTTATTATTGCCCGCAGTTTCTTTTAGAGGCATGAAATACATTTAAAATTATTAACCATAAAATATAATGTAGAGTTCTTTGTATGAATATTTTTTCAATTTCCAGCTTCGCTAAAATTTTCCCACACACAATAACTATTACATTGAATATACTTCATAAATATTTGTATAAATGAAAGGCAAGCATGAACATTTAAGTGCTAAATTTATTTTTACATATTATTGTAAAAAGAATACTCAATTTATTTCATTTAGAGCAATCAATCAATCTATCCATAAAATCAAAGCCATAGACAAAAATACCCAACTTATTCACTTTAATATTGCAGTATTTCAATTGTACTTTGTTAGAATGTTAAACCATATAAAATAATTGGTAAAAAAAAATTATAAACATTGCATTATGTAGATAAACATGAATCATTGAGTTATTCAATATGGTGATAACACAAAGCAACTAATTATAGCTCACCCACAATTTTGTTCCTGTGGATGTACTGTGATAAATCGGAAATACTGAATGTCACACATCTGTTCAGATAACAATGTTACATTTAGATGAGCATGTCTTACTAATGTGAAACGACAGATAAAGCTTATCAAACTGAAAGTTCCAATCAAGCGATTTGGAAATACTTAGTGATGCTAAACAATTATCCCTCAAGGCACCAATTTCTTTAGAAGGGTACACTGGTTATGAAGAGCACCATCATGCTTCTCAAAGATCAATCGGCAGGGTTCCTTAGGGCTGAGGTCTGCAGAATCGATCATAAAAGTTACTGCGGCCCTCGACTACAAACGGGTCCGGAAGGAATTTGACGGCAAGCTAATTTGGTGATTTCCAACTCAAAAAAGGTACAATGTCTTAGTTTGGGTTAATCTTGTACTTAGTTCATAACTATAAGACCACCTCTGAAAAGAAAATTAATGATTAGACAGGGGAAACTATTATCCTTGTAAAAGACAAAATTTAGGGAATATTCTTCTCCGAGCCAGATTCAATCACCACTGCATTTGATATAAATCAGCCTGATTAAGTAAATTATTCAGAAAGAATATTGTATATTACATATAGTATGTAAAATAAATTGTACCTATTATTCATAAATTATTAGCTAAGGCAAAAGAAATAATGCATTCTCATGCATGCATTAAAATCGATTTTTTCTTTTATTCATAAATATTATTTTATGTTCATTAAATAAATACCAAATAATAAACATCAGTCTAATTACTTATTTACATTATACACCTAGGTACTCGTAGTAAAATTTTAGCATGGCTAACGCAATAAAATACACGTTGATAATTGATGAACGTCATGCGTTTTAGGCAAATAATCTTGCAAGTACTTCCTACAACCAATATGATAGGTATGACACATAGTTAATCGACTCAATTGTAGTGGCTCGTGATGCAATCTAATCGATTAGATATTTATTACTTCATATTTTAACAAGCTTAAACCTCTGGCTTTGTCTGACAATTTTGTCTTTGAGCTTTGAACCGCGACTTTTGCAACATTAAACAAATTACTTAAACAAAATAACTATTTGTTTATTTTATAATAAGAACATTGACGTCGAAGAATATTGCAAAAAGCGTGTACTAAGCCATATAACTATCATCATCTACCGAGCCTTTTCCCTACCAACTATGTTGGGGTCGTCTTCCAGTCTAACCGGATTTAGCTAAGTACCAGTGGTTTACAAGGAGTGACTGCCTATCTGACCTCCTCAACCCAGTTACCCGGGCAACCCAATACCAATTGGCTAGACTGGCGTCAGACTTACCTACTGGTTTCTGACTACCCGTAACGACTGCCAAGGATGTTCAATAACAGCCGGGACCTACAGTTTAACGAGCCATCCGAAACACAGTCATTAACATATACTTTGAAAGTACATACAAACTTAGAAAAGTTGCATTGGTACTTGCCTGACCTGGAATCGAACCCACGTACTCATACTTGAGAGGTTAGCTTTTTGACCATTAGGCCACCACGACTATAAGCCATACAACTATATTGTGTCTATAAACGCAATGGGGTTCAAGCACAACGTTGTACCTTGTCCTGAAAATCCGTCCACACCACGTCCCTCCATGTCTGTGCCATGTAACCGCCACTCAGCGCTCGTGTCAATACACCACGGGCTTAACAAAATCCCTCAAATGACTCCGTTAATACTTTTACGCGTTATTCTTCCTCTTCCCAGTTCTACATTGACATTCGCATATTAATACGGGGACATAAAATTGTATCTGAAAGTTTCCGAACATTCACCGGAACTTAATTTGGATTAAACTCCAATATATGCATAGTATTATTTTTTTCTTAACGCTCTGATATTTTTTTAGTAATTTAAAGTGTGTAGAAAAAACTTATTTTTACACTAGGATTTTTAGTCAATACAGCAGAATTCAGTAGCATAATGAAAAACGAGCTTTATACTGCGTCTATATTGACCTAGAGCTACTTAAAATTTTCATACAAGTAATCACACGCGTTATTGCTTTCACAGTCTCATTTACGCAATTTCAAGCAATGACCTTGGTGCAGGAAATATTGGTATTGATAGTTATTTCCTATTTATTCTTTTGTCTCTTAAACATACAGACAGATTTATTTACAATTTGTAGCATGTGAAGTTGCGAGGGCAGTGCGCACACGCTTCTAAGCAGTCGGCGCCCGCGCCGGGTCAGTCTGTGATCGAACGCTAATGTGGAGCGCTCGCGTAGTTTCGCTTGCAAAAATACATCGATTAAACTATGTTTTTCTCTCTCGTAATTGTTAAAGACAAGTGATCGTATTTTTATTTTGGTTTTTACGTAAGGTAAGTGTTGATTTATTTAAGTAAGTTTTTGGTGAAAAATATTTCATTTATTATCATTAATAATTAAACAATAAAAGTGCAGATCAAACTATGTAGTTGACTTAATGCATTTTGTATCTTGAACAGTTATTTTATGTATCCTAGAATTGATTTTAATTTTGAATAAGTATTACCGAGCGAAAATTAAACAAGTGACATTTTAACCAAGCAACCAACATTATACTCTTTATTAGCTGAATGAAATATTCAGTAATAATGTAGATAGTAAATAACCTTCGAATAATTATAGCTGTTTACTATAAAAAAAAAACTGAAGCCAAACAAAAACATTAATATAATTTACTATGTTGTTACCGAACTGTCAAGCATAAACGAAATCTACCCAAAATCCTCTTAAATTATTACATAGATAGGTACTAGTAGAAGTTTAATAGGCTGTAACAGTTGTTATGAACGTTCAATGACCACAAACAGAAAATTATTAATTTTACGTATTATATTTGTTCAGCTGTACAATTAATAGCATAATATTTAATTTGTTTCAAGACCAACACGGTAAGACAAAATGTCTGTTAATTTTATGAATATCTACTATGTATACAATGAATGAAGGAAGTCGGAACATTTACAGGACTTCGATATCCCATAAAACTAAACAATGCTGATATTTTTTGTAAGTAATGAAGTAGATCTTTTAGCACCATTTTGAAAACTCTGTAAAAGATAGGTTTAAACTGAAAGGATGATGCTATGGAGTAGATATTCAAGTAAATAATGCATATCACACCCCTGGATATTACTGAATTTCAATAAACAGAAAACAATTCGATTCGCTTAAGGACGGTAACTTTGATGTTTAATCTGTGAGGCTTATATCAAAAAACTACCAGTCGTAAGTAAAACGTATCGTTCCTTTTTATAGTAACCAGGCACACAAGAACTATTAAAAACAGATTCACAGTCGTTCTAAATAAAAGTCAAAAAAGCAAACAAATAAAGTAAGTATACCTACTTAAGCACATTTGAATAAATGATAACAGTCAATGACATGTAAATTAATCACAAAAAAAATAATTACCACATAATTCTAGTTTGCCATTATTCCCCTATTTTGGCTGGCTTATTTTTCTAGAATAAAAATATTATGGTTAGCAATTTGAAGGCAAAAGGCCTGTGTAAGCAATTAGCCTGAATTAGCGCGCTGAAAGAATTTATAATGAGTCTTAATCGGTAAGATAGGTACTGCTATGTAAAGATTAAAATGAAAAGAACCTTCTTTGTAACTCCTGCAAAAACACCTAGGTACAACGTTTTTAATTTGCAAAACAATGTTATTAAGTAAGTATACATTATAATTAAGTATAAACACAGATACTTTCTACTTAGTATGTACCTTCTGAGATCTCTGTCTGGCTGACTTCTTACTTCATATCATTTAACTCTTATATTATTCACACCAATCAAGTAACTCAGACGGACGACATTGAAATAATGCGTGTGTTATTAATGAGAATCTGGTATTTCGTCTCCATTTAAAGATACTCCATTATTAACACTTGGAGAGGTTTCGCATATGAAGTGTGCATACGCTTATTGTAAAGCCACGATTCCAACTGTGTGCGGTCAACTGCGGTACTATGACCCACACAAATGCTTCTTCTAGTCCACTCGCTCTACCAAACAGTAAAAATTGCGTGCGAAAATTTCCAAATTGACCGCGAAACTGCAACCTTTACCTATGCTGGAACACATGCTAGCAGTGGATACGTGCGACCGCGTACACATTTTTTGTTCTCGCACAATTTTGGAAGGCGGAATCTTGCCATTACTGGCAAAAAAAGAAAAAAGTCTAGAAAGACTTTTTTTCTTTTTTTATAAGCCTTGATTTTCCAAAAACGAATTTTAGCACAAGATTTTCATATGAGAGAATTGTTGAGCATCGGTTTTTGGTTCAGTCCACAACGAGATCGCAGCACTCACGATTCGCGTATCAAGTGACAAACACTGGAATGTACTGAGGCTAGAGAAACCGACACCCAAAGAATGTGACTTCACAATAAAATTCTTTTCGCTTTGTTGCCAATATTTCTTACGACATTCGAATATATGAAAGGGTTTCACCAATAAAAGTAAATATTTCAAAGAAACGAGTTTTTCTTTATTTTCTCCTTCATAAATAAAATTCGCAGCGAACGTTCGTTTTGGAATCGTATCACGTAATTATTAGGTATGTTACCTTCAAAACTTAGGTACACTACATGTGAAATAGCTTTTTTGTTTTTGCTAAAAGCGCCAAAGCGTTTGCAGCATCCCAATTAGGTTTAACTCAATATAGGTGCTTTAATAAAGAAAAAGAAAATATTCGTAGTGTTTCATAAAAGCTTATAACGAATTTAAGCACTGACATTATTCTAAGAGTATGAAGAAGGAATACTAATGTTGTGCGGGAGAAAGTTAGGTGTATGTTAGCACGTTCTTGAGTAAGTGTACAACAACTTGCAGATAATCTGACAGACTAAGGTCATTAGCATCAGGTTCATCTTACATAATTTTTTATTCAAAATTTACTAAGTAAAGAGGTCTTCACACATGTAGATAACTAACACGCGCCCATAGAGAACTTCTTCCCGCATCCGGATTAAAGAAACATATTATGTCCTCTCACTGGCTCTAGACTATGTATGTACAAAGTTAAGATTTATTTGCGTAACATAGTTTTGAAAACTTCAAATAATAACCTCGTAGTGCTGCATATACTTACAGTTTCCTGTACTTATGCTACGGATAAATCAATTTTCAACAAACTAATTTTCCGTGTCATTGCACACTATTTGCATACCTTATTAACACTACTGCAATACAGTCTTAACAATAACCTATAAGTATGTAATATAAAATGAATACAACAATACTTTCTCTTTTATGTGTGAAGCTAAGTAATAGCGAATAAAAGAAAAATATGCAAAGACGATCGACAAATACACACTCGACAACACGGCATTGCCACCGCCGACGACGCTGAAAATTGGTCCAATGATATTCGAACACGATTTTCCCAGTACTTACCGTCTCTGTATTGAACGTTTTGAGTTCCAGAAATATAGAATCTCTTTCAGTTGAAGCACTATTGGACCTTACTCACAATTTATGCAGCGAAATGCGTTTGTTTTGTATTACGTTTACAAAGTCTTGGAATAAGGAATACCAAGGAAATGTCATACTTAGCGTTTATGTTACTTACGCACACTGCATTCATTCTGTGTTGTTGATAACACTGGATTTACTGTCAATAAAGACATAAACTTTTTTGGTTCAAAATTACAGTAGCGACAAACGCTGGGAGTGCCAAATCGTGACACGACTGCGAGTAACATTTTTATATGTCGTGATCGGGCTGTTTGCTAGGAAATCGCGTAATATGTCGAGACAACGGTACTCAACACCAGTCACTCAGCTGGTTTTACGAGTTCTGCAATATAAGGTTACGCGCTAAAATCTATACACAATGGCTCAAATACTTGTGACAACAGGCTGTGATGCAAGCCCAGCAATATTTCGGGAAACTATCTCAAGTTTATAACTTTCGATCTGAAAACGATACCTACATAAGGAATTGTTTTCAGACTGTTTACTTTTGAGGTTATATCTCTCTATAAGAACGCGGTCTCTATAATTCAACAGCCATTACTTTCCGAATCTCCAATTTAAGCAGCATCGGATTTTTTAGGAAGGCATATTTCTGATATCGTGTTTTTTTTTTCAATACGTGAACCTTCAGCCCTTTCTGAAATTAATTTTGTTGCTCATTGAAGGCGTGCGAACCTGTCGTCTCTGACTCCCGATAACATTGACTGATCGGACGTTGGACGGCTGGAATAGATGAGAGAAGTACGTGCTACGTCCGAAACTGCGCGTGATGAATCGGCGACTTGTAATCGTTGGACTAACACGGGTACCGTAATTTGTTAAGGGAAAGTTCATTGGGTCCTGGGTCCTGCAGATGTGCACTATCATCCATTGTGAACGAAAACGCGACATGTTTATTTATGGACTGTTAAATTGACTTCAGATTTTCTTCTGTTTTGCTGAGCTTAGAAAGGCCCTCGTTGAATAACAATGCTATCTCTTTAATCGTTTAGTTTATTTTACTAGTACGAAAACTGACTTATTGGCCGAAGACGTCTTCTCTAATTTCATATTAAAAATGTGTTTAAGAATATGTCTTTCTACTGATCTTTTTCCTCTCATTTATATCATGACCGTATTGGTTGTATGTTGTAAGCATTTATTATTATTTCCCAGAATATAAAAATCCAGCTAGATACAGCTTTTCTAGTGTTTGGGTCTCTGCGGATGCTGTAACAACTGTTTGCAGGGACCATATTAATGAGGAGAACGTGCCACGCTTGCGACGTGGCGCGAAACAAATCGATGTCTCGTAATCGACGGACTCGTATTTCGGGCAATTTGTTTTCGTGAAAATATTACTGTACTTTTTTATAACACTTGGTGGGTTGGTAGCAGTAATTTAACCATGTAGATCAGAATGTGATATTGTGGTACAATTTTGGATTTATAATCTGGACTGAAATTAAACGATTTGCAGTCATCCGATTTTCTTAATATGTGTAAATAATAATGTAAAAATTAAGTTCCTTGAACATAATGATTACCATATAATACACGTTTGAACTATTTGGGGTCATCGGCAGTTAGCTTATTAAACTTTTGTTCCGTCAGAAATTCTATATCTACCGATTGCTTCCTGTTGCTGATGACCTGTTATCTGACCTGACACAGACCCGCTGTCATGGAGATACATACGAGGTGACTAAACCAATCCAATTTATTATAAAAATATTTATTTGGTATCTAGTTTATTTATTTACACGTATTTGATCTACTTATCAACCCAAAATCAATACCCTTTCGATACATAAGATTTATATGAAATCATCAATCTAGGAAGTACTGCAAATCTTCCGTAACTACGGAATTATTGTTTGATACTCATAAAATATTCCTGCGATAATAAATCACTTTGTCATGTATAGGTACGTTCTGAAACCAGGAAGTAATGCCCCTTGTCTTAATTAACGCATTTACTTAATATAACGTTTTAGCGACACCATCATCATTATTCTCTGTATTATCAGTATTCATCATTTTGATTTTAATGTTCAAACTAGTCGGTACTTAATCTTAAGTAAAATTACAAGTTCTTTGTGTTAAGAATTAAACACAGTCTACCCTAAGTCCAATGACATTTAACATTCAAGACCAGGTTGAATGGTCAGTCTTGCTTGTCATACAGTATCTGCGAAAGACGTAACGTATTCACGGAAACTTAAATAGGTGACAGGTAAACTCCAAGAAAACTCCAAGAGGCAATTCCAAGTAAATATTTTGTGAAAGGGGTTCACGGGTAAATTTCCACGTTCCCCGTGGAAACAACTCCGCGCACCCGGGTAAAAGTAGCCTGTAAACCTTGCTCGATAGATAAATGGGCTATCTAATACTGAAAGAATTTTTCAAAACAGACCAGTAGTTCCTGAGAGCTTATTCGCGTAATTGCGTAGCTTTATAATATAAGTATAAGTAAAGCTACTCAAGTAGGTATTTTGTTATATGAACAACTGACAACACCTTTATTTTCTTCAAGATTTTAATAATTCAGTCTTGACGAGGACAATTCTACCATAAAGTACGTACTCTTATTATTTTTGATTGTACATTTAGGTATATAAAATTGTTGCTTCCAATTCATTCTCTTTTTTTTCATAAATTTAGGGACTCACTTATTATGCACTTAAAATGTACCGATGGAAATTGGACTAAGTAATCTTAAGTAATTTCGGTTTCATAATATCAATATATCAATATCATGGCCATGGGCCAAGGCCAAACTATCAGAGGTTTATTGCGAATTATAGTAGCATTTTTGTATGAACGTGATGTATTATACATATTATGTAAAGTTAGTGATAAGGGAAATAAATTAATAAACCTGATATTATATCATTGGCACGAGGCAAACTTTAACAACAATTAAAATAATTCTTAAAAATTTAATTATGTTACGATATGAGTGTCAAAATTCCCCAAGATTTGACCCCAAGACTGTATTAATTATCTTTGACTTTAATTATCTTTTTAAATAGAAAAAAAAATCTGGTAACCTACCTACTGAACCAAATGCTTTGTATTTAGCAGGATATTAAGCCATGTATATCCATAAAGCTAACATTAAAAATGCAAGGTTGCATAAGTTGCAATCTCCTTATTCCATGGAGGCCCATTTCTTCCGGTTAACTCTTGCAACTTCCACGGAGGATAAATAACGCATGTTGGTGTTGTTTTGTCTTGTATTCCCACAACAATATGAAGACAACAGTATTATTATTTTAATATTATCGCACAGTGTATAATGCCACTTATTACTTACATGATGGAACGTTCACATGCGGCAGTCGCGCAGCTGACTCTAAGGAATGTAATATTAGAGTAGATGGCGCCTGGTATCATGTGTACTTCCCATAGGAATGTTCATTGGATTATCGTTTCTCCGGGCTCTTACCACCTCGCATTCGTCACGTCGTGTCGCGTGTGACTGATTGTGCGACACACCCTTAGGGCTGTCTTTGGGAACTTGAGACTTTCCTACATTGCTATCTGGCCAGCAATCAAGTCGTAAGTCACCCCTCACGTCGACTGTTATGACAAACTTTTTATCAAATCAGATAACGGATAAACGTAAGCGTAATAATCATTGTCATAAAACAATTTATTGGATGAGTAATAATTTATTTTGTTTAGTGCAAGTCATAAATTCGACTTATGTAATGTAAAAAAAACGAAACAAAGCAATTTAAAGAAATTGTCCGCCTAGATATTTCGTATCTTGCAATTAAACTTCAACACGCACAACACTGGAAATCCGGACGAAACAAACACTAAGCCCTCGTTGAATGGAAGCTTAAGGCCAGAGCTCGTAGATATGCCCAAACGCAGACTACGAGGTCAGAAAAGGCTGGCACAGCCCTAAATTTGGCACACGGGTCGACCGATTGATCGAGGAATTACGTTTCTAACATCCACCAAAATGATTGATAACCGTCTTGGGAAAGGGAATTATTGTTGGATCCCTGATAGGCGTTTAGTGCGATAGTTGATTCCGATGCTCGTACGACGTCGTTAGAGACCCTAATACAGTGCTATCTCTGTAGTCGACGTCTTTGAGGTTCCCGTTTCGATGCATGGATATGCTTGATAAGGATATTATGTGTCTTATCTCTCTAACTACGTTTTACGCAACTTAGGAATTTATTCTTCGTAGAGCACGATTTCACTATTTAAGATACGAATTCTTGTTTTAATCAAATTATGTGATCTCGCATTATTCAGTAGATTTAAAAGTATGTTGGCAAAAACACTTCCAAGGACGGAATAATCGATATGCGTATTTTTTGACATTAAGGTGTCCTGATATTAATTGCAGATAAAAAACGATCGTTTACCAATAAGCAGTGTCATAAATACTTTCATGATTAATTTAATGTCATGCACGACTAATCTAGAAATTAAAACAAAAAAGATATCAAATAAAAGAAAAATATAAAATCTCTTAAAACCCCGTTTCCATAAAATATTACTATTTCGTCCACTACAGTGATCTAAGTTTAATTAATGTTTATGATTAGACCACATTCTTTATCTTTTACTTTTCTCACTGTCACGATTTTAACTTAACAGTTTTTGTGTATAAATTGTTAAATTATCATTAATTAACTACACTTATTTCTAAGTTTTTATTTTTTTTATTTTACATATTCATGAAGTTTGAGTGACTGTCTTCTAAGAACATTTAGTCATTCTTTACCATTACAATTTTATTTCGATCAGATTTATAGTAATTAGAGACGAGTAAAATGTTATGGAATATGTATACTTCTATGTTTAACCACATAATTGTACCAACATGTGCTAACTAGGTACTAATGTATGTTGCGACGTCATAAAACAAAAATTGATAAAGTCCTGTTATTTCGTCCGTTATCAGTTCATGGTCAATATCAGAATTATCGATTTGTAATGGTATAATAAATACGTAGATATCGCATTTATAAATCTCAGTGCGTCCTTTTTCATTTTGTGAATGTAAGCTAATTTATACGAGTTTAGCAAGGTATTTCGCTGAATCGCTATCTGCCAATTATGTATGTGTTTAGGGCCCTATTACTTATTTTAAAGCGTCGTTAGTAACTGATAGCACACGCTAAGTTGAACTATCTGTGTGTCGAGTGGTAATAATACATATACGGTTAATATTATAACGCTGAAGAATTTTTTGTTTAAATATATTTAAGTTATATATTTATTTATTTGTATACTTGTACGCGCAAACCTTAGGCACTACTAGTCCAATTTGAAATTATTTCTTGATTCTTTTAGATAGTTCAGTGCTTGAAATAGACCCCACGGGATATAGGTGAAACTACTGGCAGAAGCTAGTATCAGATATTTATCATTTTCTAATCATACATCAATCAATGAGATAGGCGTAGCTAATTCACCGATACTAGATATAGTAGATACTGATCATAAGGAAGTAGTAATTCAAGGCTATTCAATAGATACGCAAATATAAAATGTTCACGAATACAAAGCTGCGTCAAATATTCTAAAAGGACATTGCTCGTCGTCCATACATAGTTTGCCTAAGAACCAACAGAGAAGCGTATTTACTTTTTGGGTTTTAGATAATGTATATATTCGATTGAACCTAAATTAAAACCACGGACACTTGTGAGAATTCTGAAAAAATCAAAACACTTTCGGATTTTGAGGTTATAATTACGTCAATAAAAACATTCGGTATATGTAGCAAATGTCATCTGTCAATACATCAGTGTCGATATTGCTCGTTTCAAACAGCGAGCGCTTTCAATCGAGTTTTTTTATAAGCCGTAATATGGTTCTGCGACATCATAGCGGACTGTTTGTAACTAAAAATCATTATCTTTTATCAAGTGTTGAGAATACTGACGTTTGTTTGTGTCAAACTCATATTGAGTGCTGTTACAAAGACTTGGCTGTATGATTTATAATACCTTTGCCTATTAAAAACCTTGAATTGAACCAAAAAAATAGTAAAACTATCACTGAGGATTATGACGAAAGCTAAGGACGGAAGTGAATACTTTTTAAAATGTTTTCGAAATTATGAAGTGTCCGTTGTAATGAAATATGTGCATTGTATATTATTAAAATAACTAAGAATTATGGTAAATGTTTCATGCGTGTTGATTCATAGGCCAACTTTGAACAATGTCCTTTAATTCTATGAAAATTCAGTTGTGTGTTTTTTCTTTCAACCAATAAAAAGATGTTTAGTTTCCCAACTCGCCTTGTATGCTGTCATTGAGAAGATTACATGTTTATAGGCTCAATAATGCATTATTACGTCCCAACATCCTGCATTATCTAAAATTGCTTATTACGTAAACAGTATATTACGGAGATAACGTTTCGATCAGGGGCTACATAAAACGACATTGTCAAAGATGTACAACAAACATAAGGGTTAATGGAAATCCTCAATCCAATCTGGCCGAATAATTGCTTAGACCCACCTGGCTGGGAACAAAGCGTACTAGTGACGTTGTTCGGCGGAGGTTTATTGGCAACCGATGTAACATACCATCGCAAATTAACACAGTCGACCTCAATATTATCGGGGAACATGGCCTTCGCCTTGTGTCCGAACGCTCTACACACTAATAGCTAATTTTCCTCTAGCACCTTACCACTCAAGAGGTAAATTGACAGTAATAGATTTGTTCCCACCCTTTCTTACTCTTCTGTAGAAAACAAGTTGGGAACTCCACATTTTGTCAGGGTTTATATTCTTACACTAAGAGCACTCGTGTTCACCCATAAATATCAGTACCATAACTTTCAGGCTTTATTTGTTAAGTTAATCTATACTTTTGTATGTAGGGAAGATCTCTGCTACTAATGAATCAATTGTAAAAAAGTTAAACTAACTTTATTAAAACTCGAGCAATGCCGCAGGCAATACCCACCAAATAACAATACATTTGATTCAGAGCAAAATTACCAATCTTTCCATTATATCTAAAACAAAGCAAAATAGTAAGCCCAGTGATCTCTCCCAACAATAAGCAGTATTTGTTATTTCAACAATAATAACCAGAGCTTCGATTGTGGTGGCCCTTCCATACGCAGGAACTTTATTCGGTCCTTTGTTTTTCGGCGGCCATGTTTAGTGGCCAGCCTTTATTAGAGAATTGGAAGTGTGCGACACAAAGGGTCTTAAATTAAATCAACTACCCCAATATTCCCTGCAGGAGTGCTTTATAGGCTTGGGGAGTGTAGGGCATTGTGGTCGCCGCCATATCGATTCCATATTGACAAGTCTAGGTTGCCAACATTAAATAACGAACTATTTACGCTTTCCTATTACAACAGTTTTTCTGATCGAATTAGCTTCAATACATATTTTTCAAATGTGTACAGTTTCATTTCTCCGTAAACACAACTTTGCAAGCAATGTATAGACAACGTCGCGAAGTTTGTCTCTCGTTTTATTGTTCTATCATGTTTCGTGGAAGCTACCGTGAACCTCAGCCATAAACTGTTTATTAAACTTTTGTATCGTAAATCAACGACAATTATTTACGATGTTTTCGAAAACTCATGTCACTTATTTTAATTACGATTGTCTTATTATGTGTGTTATTTGTCATTAACCAAATACGTCGTACGTACATCTGAAATTTGGCGCGATATAAATAAATAATATTTCTTCTACTTCTTTAAATATCTTTTAAGTATTGGCAGGAATTTGATCGGAAAAGACGTAAATCCTCATCTTTTCTAGTCCATCTTCAACCAATTAGGTTAAAATCAGAATATTGTCACATGAAATCGTGTCTATCATCACTGCAACGGAGCCATTTCTTTTGTTTCACAAATATTACGAAATATACAAATAAATAGGGTCAGTCGTTGACCTTTCCAGTATTTTTTAACTCATTAAAATGTTCCAGTCTTGTCATCTATGAATCACCCATTAATAATGTTAGTGTCTCATTACATTAAATACTTTTATGTTTCCTTTGGTTAAAATTATTTTTCTTTTTGTTATCAGGTGGTTGAACAATAAAATGTCATCGCCGTCCAAGCTTCGGTCCAAAAGACAAACTCGATGCAAACGTCTGTTACATAAACGACTGCCAATTACAAAATGGCTTCCAGAGTACAATTCAGAGAAGGCTCTAGCAGATTTAATTGCGGGCATCACAGTGGGTCTTACGGTTATACCACAAGCTCTGGCATATGCGACACTGGCTGGGTTAAGTCCGCAGGTAAAGTTACATTCATTGTTTCCCATACTGTTGACATATATACGTGTACGTACAGACACCAACAAGCTACCCAAAACTGACAAATTTTCCCAATCAACTTTAAACCATAATGCTTTAGCGGTAAAGCTGAAAATCTATTAAGGTAATTTGACAGATTGTAGTAGCTTGATGTGCTGGCGTCTGTACCTAAAAGTTAAATATCGAAATATTCCAGTTGAATAATAATAAAATGGACACCAATTTTTAATAAAATTTTGGACTACATTTCCATGGAAGGTATACCTTATAAAATATTTCAATCTCGGGCAACATACGACATTCTGTTATCATTTCTCATCCCTGGTACAGGTCAGATCCTCCGAATATTTTTATCTCAGGAATCTGAATAACTTTTTAATATCGACTGGAAGTCACAGGTAAAAATGCAATCGTTCCAAATATGATGTTCATTTTGATTACACTTTGATATTCAACCAAGTTCCAGACCTTTGCCAACCTTGGAAGAACAGACCATAATATTAAAACTATCAATAAAGCTTATTAAATGAAGACTTATTACTTTTCTGTACAGAACTTTCGAATATGATTGATAAAGTACTCATAACTTCATACAAGTCCACGATCTGAACTTTTATAACACTTATATATTATACGATAAACTTTAATAGAACAATTCATTGTTCTATTTTTCTTCTCTTCACATATATGAAAAAAAAACTCATAAGTATAGTAACACTTCATGTCCACATAAAACTAAAAAGCTACTGTGTAATTTTTTGTTCACATTCGTAATTTTTTCAGGACGGTCTCTATTCATCATTCATGGGATGTTTCGTCTACATAGTGTTCGGGTCTTGCAAGGACATTACTTTGGGCCCGACCGCATTACTGGCTCTCATGACACATCAACAGATACAGGACAGGAACCCTGACTATGCTATACTACTCTGCTTTTTGTCTGGCGTAGTACAACTTGTGATGGGGATATTACATTTAGGTAAGTCTTCCAACTCCCAGTCGTGGGCAGGGCCCATAAAAAATGTACGTAATTACATAACTTGAGCATTCAATATGAATTTTGTTCACTTTCACTTAAATATCGATTAATACAAACCTACAGGACTTGCTCGACAGGGTTGCAATCCGACACCACCGCAATCTGTTTTACCAAGTTTTATTACTTCGACAAGGAATTGTGGCCTGATGCAGTTTTATTATTTTTCTTTACAATAGATGTAGAAACTTGTAGGGGTATCGCGTAACACCCGCTAACTAAATGATAACAAGCCGATATGATCTTCTAGTCATTGATGATCTTGGTAAACAAAAGTGCATTGTACACGTAAAAGACACGATACTTGCATGGCATAATGTTCTACTGTGTACATAATAATCATATCCTGTACTGTCCAAGGCCGGCGCGCAATAAATGCTGGTTGCTAAAAGTGAGAGCAAACCTTTATGACTATTCAGCTGGATTGTAAAAAATACAACTTATATACATATAATTAACAACGTTTCATAATAGTTTCTAAAGCAATATGACCTAAATTATGCGGACAAGCCCCAGTATTGTTTTGTCTATCCTTAAAATAGATTATTGTATTATTAGAAATGTTATTTATCGCTCCAAATGTGTTTGTACGAGTCCATATAAAGCCGGCTCAATAATTTTCCCTTTGTTATCTCCAAATTGAAGTTCGCTACCTCTATCCGTAGCATTCGCAGTATTAACATTACAATGCGTCCTCAATTATCGTCAGTAGCTAGTTCATAACTGGTGTATACTTTAGTTAGTGAGCTTATCTCGCTATCATTATCCAATTTCCATTCAGCAGCGGGTATGAAGTCTGTTTCATTATTCACTGGCGTTCGCTTAATTTGATCTCTTCTTTCCTAGCTGTAGATTTCACCTTCCTATTAATTGCCTTTCAGCAGTTCGTCGAATTGGCTTCATTAGTTACTTCAATATTAAAGTTTCAATAAATTGTGTTGAGGTTATGATGCATAGTATCAATTATGATCTTTAACTGACTGGTTTGAATTGCAATCGAAATCACCATTTACCATTTCTACCATAAAACGAATCAATATTGAGTTCAATAATCCCTACGTTTTACAAATTGACACTATTCCCGTTATCATGACTATGTGTTTTACCATATAAATACCTAAAATGTGGTTTAATATCACATCAACATGCTATTATATTTAACTTTATAACTTAAAATTTATTAATGTAACACTAGCAGTTTTTCGCGGTTTCTCTCGCGTCTTCAGGGAACTTCTTCCCGTACTTGGATAAAACATAGCCCTTGTTCTCCGGGGATAGTGTAGCTTCCGAACAGTGAAACATTTTTTCAAATCGATATCTTGAACACCAATGGCTGATTAATTGGTGAAGGGAAACATCTCGAGGAAACCTGGATTATAAAGTCTGAAATCACCACCCCGCATTGAGCAAGTACCCGCGTACTGATTACCGCTCAATGCCTCTCTGTATGAGAGGAGGCCTGTGCCCAACAGTGGGACGATAAAAAAGGGTGATAACTAAATAGTTTTGGAGCCAATACACTTCAAACAAACAATCAAATTTTTCTTCTTCATAATATTAGTTGTTACATAAATTGTTGTCCACAATAAAGAGTATCTACAAATTCCTATTTTTGTTTTGACCAAACATTATATTTGTTTGTTACGCAGGTGTTTTAATAGATTTCATATCGGTACCGGTCACAGTAGGCTTCACTTCGGCCACATCTGTGATAATCGCTGTGTCACAACTCAAGGGCCTTTTAGGACTACAGTTCAAGTCTGGCCAATTTTTAGACACCGTAAAGAAGGTAAATATATTCTTGTTATTTAGCAATAATGTTAAGCTGATTCTAGTTTTTATTTATATTTGACTACATATCATCGTCCTCCTGCCGTGATCCCCTTATATTTTCCATCTTCTGGGTACGTTCATCTTTAAGCGGTCCATTTGAGTCTGTCTCTTGTTCTGAACTACCTGTAGTCTTGAATTTTTTCAAAGAGACCCCAATCCTGATAAAAAATTACACAACTAGATATCATACTAAATCTAGTTCAAATTGGTTCAGCCGATTCACCATGAAAGCACAAATAATAATGCTAATATGATCATAAAATTAAAGCAAACCTATATGTCAGTTAAGGTTATTTAACTTGAACATACCTAATAAATAAGAATTTTATAGTTTCGACAATCACGTGAGCTTCGAGTGTCTTGGAGTGAACGTCTTCGGCTGGTGTGATAACAGCACGTGAATTAATTAATTTAAATATTATTGTTTCAGGTGATAACCAATATACCAAATGCGAGAATCGCTGACAGCTCTTTAGGAATATCTTGTATAGTGATACTTTTAGTTATGCGTGTGAGTATTTAATTTATTTAACTCAATATAAAGGTCGCTGGAAGATACTGGATCCAGGTCGCTTTCAACCGGCATATGTGGAGATCTAAAGAGCAGACCTATGGTCAGCAGTGGAGTTCATCCTATGGCTTAGATGATGATGATGAAAGGGCTTCACTTAATCTGGTTTCTTAAACGAACTTTGATCAGCTAATAACAGTTCTTTATATAAACAGCAATAAATATTCCGCGATCCCTACTTTATCTTCCATCAATTATACTTTGATTATACAAAACATGGCATTCTTGATTACCAATTTCGTTCACGCAAAATTCAAATTTCCAATAAAACTATTACAATTAAAAAGCGGATAGCGGTAGGTATCAAAATAACAATTATTTTTGCTATTCACGTGGTGTAATATGAAACATGCGCAATGCATTTATTTCGAAACGATATTTGCTGTGTAAACAAACGTGAAATTTAAAAGCAACACACATCGACAGTATTTTTATATTTTTTAGGTCTATCTTTTGGAATTGAACGAACATTTAAAAATAAAATACGAATTCGCACCTACCAAATCAGTACCAAACCAGGGTTACTTTATTGGCCTACTCTGCACAATCGCTACAACTTAACACTGAAGCTGGTCATTGGATGTAGCTAAGGGTTTGACTGCAAGTAGATATGGATATAAGAATTTGATTGCCGCCTATTACCTACACAAAACGTAAACCGGGTTAGGTCCTACACATGATTGTGATATATGTATCACATCTACTTACTTGGTCGTACGTCATCCTTTGATAAATTAGAGGCATGTTGCCGTTGATACATGTAGCTAATTAACTATAATGTCCCAAAAGGTAGAGGCTAAATGTTTATTAAATACCAATTAATTCGATCTGACGCCGATGAAATAGTTAATTTTCATTTAAAACGTCGACGGATGTTCTATATCGACGTTTCGTATTTGCATACCTTTGTCAACTTCAATGGCATTTAATTAGATGCCACAGAACTTCGGCTCGTTTCATCAGAGCGCGTGATGTTGATCCACAATTGTTTCTATAAAACCGTTTCATATAAAGTTCACGTTTCTGAGATAAACATGTGAAGGTTTATTATTGTGTTGATAGATAAATGAAAATATTACAATGCTATGAGACAATAAGATACATTATAATGGTTGATATTGAATTTTCATGAATGCCTCAGGCGGCTAGGCGTTCAGCGATTTTTATTAAAATATATCTGCACGTGCTTCTCTCATTCAATAGCACCCTCAATACTTACACGATTGTGTACGATACATAATATTCATTATTTCGTGGTATACTCTTTTATGTTGTATAGAAAATGCAAGTCATTATGCTAATACTATAGAACTTTCGTGAACTTTTCACGGTTTATCATGTTTACATCTTTTGTTTAAGTTTCGTGCGAATATTGCAGTTGTTCATTGTTTTCAATAATTAACTCCCGACGTATACACGCTTTGAAAGTATAAAGAGATATGCATTTTGAGTAGTTTGCAATGTTAAAACGTGTTTTTCAACAATGCGTTTTCTGAACTCGATTTACGTACTACGTGCTCAGCTATCGTGTTACCGTCATGATTTACAATGCGTAATTTTTAATATTAATACTTTTAAAGTAAACACAGAAAAATGCTATTCTAAGGGTCTGTTTCACCACCTACGAATAAGGTCCAGTTCGTTTATTTGGTAGATAATTTCATTCAAATTCTGTTCCATTTTTGAATTTATTCGATAGATAGTGGCTCTTCGGACATTGTGAAACTGGCCCTTAGTTTAAAATATCATTTTACTTTTTCAGAAAATGAAAGACATAAGCCTGCCTGCGAGTCAGAAAGGCTTAAAGAAAACTCTTTGGTTGTTGTCTACGTCAAGAAACGCTATTGTGGTGATTGGATGCTCTTTAGCGGCGTTCCTCTTTGAGAAATATTCCACCCAGCCTTTCAAACTCACAGGGACCGTTAAGTAAGATATAAAATATATTTTATATTTCTTTTTCACATCTTTACGTTGTTTATTTATTTAATATTTTTGTAGAATTTGCAGTGACTTTGTGTCTTGTATTCTTAGAATTGTCTGCCTAACAATTTTTGCAAAAGCTATCAAATTGAGATTCCCTTAAAAAAATTAAAACAACTTAGGGCCAGCTTCACCGCTTGCTGATAAGTTCCAGATAGTTAGTCTGGCAGATAATTTCATACAAATTCTGTACCATTTTTTAATTTATCTGGTAGATAGTGGCTACCCGTAACATGTGAAACTGGTCCTTATTCATCTAAATGAAATTTATATTATTTTAGTCATGTTTACGTGTCTGCTTATTAATCGATTAGTATACTAAAAACACGTGAGCTACCTACAAAAACGAAACAATGGTATGTTGTACGTACGCAATGCTTCCTTGTTGACTGTTATGTCCTTCAAATATGGCCGATATTTGCCAATAAATGTAAGGCCATTCATTTTATATATCGATTATTATCGATACCTACAATGATTCATGAAAAAGACCGTTTTGTTTGTGTAGACTATTGTTGATAAGTCTAATTAAATGCACTTGATGGAATTTTTTTTTTTTTTTTTTTTTTTTTAATTAGCCTGTACTGTCCCACTGCTGGGCAAAGGCCTCCCCCATATCCCTCCACTCATCTCTATCGCAAGCTTTACGTGGCCAGTCTTCGAGGAACCGGTCCAAATCGTCTCTCCAGCGCTTCCTCGGTCTTCCTCTCGATCTTCTGCCATCATCTGGGTTCCAATTCGTGGTAATCCTAGCCCACTTATCAGGGTGCATTCGACAGGTGTGACCCGCCCAATCCCACTTCAACTTTGCAGACTTATTGCCCACGTCGACTATGCCCGTCTTAGACCGGATTAAGGTGTTGCGTATCCGATCACTGAGCCTAATGTTCAGCAAGCTGCGCTCCATGCTCCTTTGGCATACTTTTAGTCTGGACTTCTGAGATTCGGTCAAAGACCAAGTCTGAGCGCCGTAAGTTAGGACGGGGAGGATACACATGTCGACTAGTTTTCGCTTCAGTGATAGAGGAAGGTCACCCTTCATGAGCGTCTTCATGGACCAGTAGCTCTTCCAGGCATTTTCGATCCTGCGATCGATTTCCTTATCTTGCCTGTTGTCGAAGGATACTAACTGGCCCAAGTAGATGTATTCGTCGACATGCTGTATCTCCTGCCCGTCTACCTCGACCCTACGTTTCGCGCTATTAGTCATTACTTTGGTCTTTGACCTGTTCATCATAAGCCCGACCTTAAGGCTGGCGGAGCTCAGCTCTTGGAGCATTTGTTGCAGTTGTTCTGCTGACGGTGCAAATAAGACAATATCGTCTGCAAAGCGGAGGTTTGTGAGAGTTCTACTGCCGACTTGAATGCCTTTCAGCACCCATGAGTCTGCTAGTTGTTTGAACACCTCTTGGAGCGTGCTGGTAAAAAGTTTTGGAGAGAGCGGAATTATTTATTTACGCTAAAATTTGTACCTATTATTGTCAATAACAGTCAAAGCAATTCGAAGCAATTACTGGTTAATTTTATCAAACATGAATCTCTATAAATGTTTTTAGACGTTCGCGATTTGCACTCATATTATACACAACACAAGGGTCTTACTGGCGATGAAAAATTTTTACCGACCGTGGTAACGGGTAGACTTAGTCCACCGGTGTAATTCGGCCAAAACGTTGGAAGAAATAGAGGTAGCGTACATGCCTTTATAAAAAAAAAAGAATCGTCGCGAGTAAGACCCGAATGTTGTGTTAATTGTGTTTAATAGGTATATGAATCTCTATTTTACTCAAAACCAAACGCCTGTATTATTAGTAGCCTGTAGATGGTTGTTACCCAAAGTTTTAACGCAATTTACTTTAAATGTTTAGCCAAGGGCTGATTGCTATTCGAGCTTGGTAATTGTAAAGAGGTTGTGTCACTTCAATATTAACAATAAACTTATTTCTAACTTCCTTCAGGGACGGTCTCCCCTCTCTGCGACTGCCACCATTTTCCACGACGCTGGAAGACGGAAGAGAAGTGAGCTTCATAGAAATGTGCTCGGATCTCGGCTCTTCCATATTCATAGTTCCTGTTATTGCTGTATTAGGCAATGTAGCTATTGCTAAGGCTTTCGGTGAGTTGGATTTTAACATGTATTTATAAGGAAATAAAAAAGAGACAAATTAAAATAGTGCATCAAAAAATTCCTCCGCATCGCTGTCAGCGGGGATCGTGCCCAAAAGGCTGGCCGCATTGCCACGTTGAATGGCAATGCTGATTCGTTGGCCGAGGTATTGGCCAGCCCTTTGGTCACGTGTGGACTCCACTAAACGCATGCTTAACTCTTTGAAAAGTTTGTGGGCACTTGGGCCCCATGGTCCCAGTGTTTCAACCCCAAACGGTTCAAACAGTTTTTTATTTTCTTTGTATATAGTATTATATTTATAATTAAATTGTAAATAATTATGTCTATATAAATAAAAAAAAAATATGTAAAAAAAAAAAATTATAAGTAAATTTTAAAGGCTAACTTGTCATCAGGCTGTATCTCATGAATCGTTATAGTAAGACAGTTAAAATTTAAAAAAAAAGTTGTTTCGTAGATGATGTATTTCTGTTGTCGCTAAAACAACAAATACCGAAAACTATGCAACGATGTAGGTTTTACGTGTACAAGTCCGACTCGCACTTGGACAGTTTTTTTATTCATCTTATCCATTTTAGTGTGTCTTATCAGGGTCCATTATTTACAAACAAAAAAACATCAGCACAAGATTAATTTTACTACAGCCGCAGTCGATAGTCAAAACACAGAACTCTTGATTGCACGCACACTTCGACACACCAACTAATCGATATTATGTCATTGAATTTCATCAATCGGTGAAGTATCATTCACTTATCGGAGTTAGTCAAGTGAAACGATTTAATTAATACAGATAGTACTAGTATTGAGAACCAAGCCGTTATTACTGAGCGCATGACACGATAACTTTCAGAAATACAAACATATGTATACGACCCCTAGCGCAATGGTTACCACGCTGGACTGCCGAGCTGTGGATCCCGGGTTCGATTCCCGGTACAGTAGACATTTTTGTGATGAACATGCTTGTTGGCTGCGCTCTGAGTTTTATAGTAATAATACGTATTTAAAAATATATTCTGTGTAAAGTATATGCAATTTAGCAGTTGTGTTGACACCCATAACACAAGCTAATCAATAACTTACCATTGGGCTGACCGAAAAAAACATCTGAGAAAAATCCCTGTGAAATATGATTCAAAATAAGGAGCTCAATGCACCCTATCAGTATGCGGAAGGCGGTCCCTTACTCCCGTATACTATTCTATTTTAATGTAAAGCAGTTACCGAAAAAAAATACGAGTCGATGTTATTAACTGACCTGCAGGTTAACCTATCACTACACTTCCAGTACTCAATCAAATCTACACAAATACTATAAACAAGTCGCCCCGTTTCCCGTTTGGTAACAAAACATAAAACATCATTGTTCAACGTCGGAAGCTACATTATCATAAAATAAATTATATTGACATTCAATTTGAATTCGGAAGTTATCGCTCAAAAAACTTTATTGAGACGAATCATTTCTTTCGGTATCTGTGTTCGGAAAGTCAGATTAAAGTTATCGCGGAAAATAACCTCTTGTTCATTGAAATTATATTATTATTCTCATTACAATCGGTCTAGTGTTCTGGTTTGTCGTTATTAAGCTATAGATAAATTTAATCGACATCATATACCTAAACTATATAACAACCATAATAGGCTGAAGAGCAAGATACACAACTATTTCGCCAAGCGTGGGGATTAACGCTCAATCCTGCTCCGTGAGAGAGGAGGCCTGTGCCCAGCAGTAGGACGATAAAAAGGCTGATGATGATGAGTGAGCTGGGATGTTAAATCAAAAAGCATTAAGGCCTGCTTGTACCACCTACGGATAAGTTCCAGTTAGTTTATATGGTCGATAATTTCATACAAATTCTATTCCATTTTTGAATGTATTCGGTAGATAGAGGCTATTCGGACATTGTGAAACTGGCCCTAGATATTTATAAACATATTATAGGTTCTATCGAAAATAATTGTACCGCGTCATTTCTGAGTGGCATAAGCTATATAATACCGGGTGCGAGAAGAATGTAGTTCCCTTGGGTAGGCGCTACCGCGGGCAACGGCTAGTATTTCATAATTTGAAACCTATGCCTTATTTTGCGCGATTAAATATTTGATTACTTGTAATACATAATCCTTGAATTTTAGGGTTATACTAAATTCCGCGTCTAATTCAATCAAATAATATTAATAGCTTTAAACAACAATAATATCTTTAAAGCCATTATTATGCATATAAAATGGATTGCATAACGCAGTCATAACAAGGCTATACATATTATGTTATTAACGAAATCCGTTTGGTTTATAAGGGAATTTATTTTTACTATAACTCGTGACCTTAACATTCTCAGCATTTCATCATTTTGCGCCAAAATTAGGTCAATGGCGCTCAATCAGTGCGAATTAAACCATGAAAATAAACCTTTATTACTTATAGAAAATAACGTTTAATAGTTTTTGAATGTAGCCTAAGATACTAATTCTATTTTATGTTGATATTTTTAATTGAACACCCATTATTTATTCATATACTTTGAAAAAATCTGAGCCAAGGAATGACGTACTAAAACTAAATTAAATGTGAAGTTTCATGTTTTTAGATGGTATTTATAAAATTATCGATAAAAATAACTTCTATTGTCAACGATGACTAATACTAATTATATTTAACAAAAACCACACATTTTCGCAACGGTTAATTAAAAGTTCATCACAATGATGACGTCAGCTTTTTTTTATCGTCCCACTGCTGGGCACAGGCCTCCTGTAAAACACAGAGAAAGATTGAGGGCTAATCACCTCACTTGCGGGTTTGGAAATTTCAGAATTTATAGTCCAGGTTTCCTCAAAATGTTTTCCTTTACTGAGTCATTGGTGTCCCAGATATACTAAGAAAATACTACAATTCATTACAATGAAACATGCAAAATATATTTTTAATGGCAACATTGGCTATTTTCTTCATAAAATGCTTCTCAAAAAAGGAACTTTTTTCTACTACTTCGATTTTATTACATGTTTACACGTGTTCCTTTTCAGCTAGTGGGGAGTCAGTGGATGCTACACAAGAATTGATAACTTTATCGTTTTCAAACATATTCGGTTCGTTCGCGGGTGCTATGCCCATCACTGGTTCTTTCTCCCGGAGCGCTGTGAACCATGCCAGTGGTGTCGCCACGCAGTTCGGTAGCATTTATACAGGTAATAAATAATACTACCTATGTAGGTATGTCTAAGTTCGTATCCAGACAATATGTCCATTATGGAGTATTTTTTATAAACAATATTTTCAAGGAGGATAATAATTATACTGCAAGGGTTGCGGAATTGTTGGCAAGAGTTACCGCGGCCCCCCTTTTTTTTGCGCTGGTAAAATCCCTTAGGGAGATGGGACAGGGGTATGTGGGACTCCCCGGTAAAATCGTTCCCGGTATACCCACTAAAAATACCCAGCGGCACTCCGACCTCACCTGAGTGGAGGGGGCCTGGGAGTCTATGGTGTCCACTCTCCCGCCGGCGAATGCCCGCCTTACCGCGGCCCTGGCACACAAGAGTCTCCAGAAGTAAGAAATATAGGTTTGAATTAGTGGATGCCCGACATTACTTCCCAGCTGCACCCATAGCGCGGGCTATTTTATGATCTCCTATTAAAAACGTTATGTTAGAGACATAAATGTTATGAATATAAATTGCAAGGAAACATATAAATAAGGATAATCATGAAATGATCAAGTACATGTTTTATTAAAGCAAAGTAATTTATTGTTACTAATTATTCTAAACACCTACTTCTTGAAGTCATTAGTATGCAATATACAAGTACCCAATTAGTAAATCGTTTCCCACACTACTTTAGATATAATTGCTATTTACAAAAGTAGCTCACGTCCTGTGCAGTAAACGAATATTGACAACCTTAATCCCAACTAAATAAGGTTGATAATCGCACGAAGTTTCTTTTATATCTAGAGTTATAAAAACGTTCAATGTTTTTCAGGTATATTGGTGCTGCTGGCACTGAGTCTGTTGACTCCGTACTTCTACTTTATTCCCAAGGCGGCGCTGGCTGCCGTAGTGATATGTGCTGTGATATTTATGATAGAATATGAAGTAAGATAATTATTTGTATCTCTTACACCCTTCCAATTTCTAAATAATGTTATTATTTCTGAACTTGGATGGTTTTGTATTAAGTCTCTTATGATAATGATCCATGCACAGCAAAAGCAAACATTCGATAACTTCCCATCCCTAAAATAAGCCGTTCCAATTGATTGAATAAGTATCGTATAACCCGAGTTATAAAATTTTACTCTAAAACAAATTGATATGGTTTAATAAACGAACTTTTATGTTTCATGTCAAATTCAGACGGTCTAATACCGGGATAATAAATAATAGGAACCGAACTAATATTCGTTAAAATTAGGCACTGGGCCTGTTTCACCACATATGAATAAGTTCGTACAAATTCTGTTCCATTTTATTTTTATTTATTTGGTAGAAAGTCGCTATTCCGACATTGTGAAACTGGCCCGCTATCTATTTAAATGAATATTTCATTAAGATATATTAATAATTGGGATGCGGACTAGGTCATAAATAAATACTTTATCATATTCATTTTGTAAAGCATCTTAAAATAATGTCAGTTTAATTTATCGTTTTGAACCGAAAACTGTTTTTATTATTTTTATTGGTTATATAATCGAAATAAGTATACGGATTGATGTGAAAAATCTGTGACGTCATAAGTGGTGTTTTTATACAAATTTCATAGCGAGTAACCGTTTTTGACAGTTCTATAAAAGTATTGAATTTGACTAGTTGTCCGCATCCCTATTATGTTTTTATAAGGTAACACTAAAAATTATGGTACTTTATAATAAAACTTTTTTACAGGTAGTGAAACCGATGTGGCGGTCGCGTCGCGCGGACCTGCTGCCCGCGTTCGCGACGTTCGCGCTGTGCCTGTCCGTGGGCGTGGAGCTGGGCATCCTGGCCGGCGTGGCCGTCAACGTCATACTGCTGCTGTACCCCAGTGCGCGGCCGCAGCTTGAAGCTGAGATTATTACTGTGAGTTTTTTTTTTTATGGTACAGTATTTTTTTTGAGGCATTGAAAATGTGAGGATTGCTGATTGCTAATAACGAATTTGAATTTGCTAGCACTATTTATGCCTGCTTAGAGTTTGCATAGTAAGTTCTGGCCACAGTTCGTGATGTTGCGTCGCTTCCAAGTGCCACTCGACCGAACAGCGACACAGTGCAAATAACAAAATTCATTTAAGTTCCTATGTACTAACATTTTAGTCTTTAAGGTACCTATATCTAGGTCTATGTTGTTAGGGAATTTGTAGCGCCACTTCGTCTTCGCAGCGAAAACACAGAAAGTGGTGAAGGGTGGACGTTTCGGGGGCTGTCTTTTGTTTTTGTTCGAGTTGTACGTTCTAAAAGTGTTAATTTATCAGCCTAATTTGAATAAATTATTTTTGATTTTGATTTCAAACAATATATTTTAAAAACGTGTCACTATGATTTGACTGCCTTATGTTCAAACAACTTCAGTAAGTAATTTAGAACCGATAATAATATCTATATTTTATGTTACAGAACGCATCAGGCTTTAGTTACGTTCTAGTAACAGTGGGCAACAGTCTATACTTCCCGGGCGTGGAGTACATCAGGCAGTACGTGGAGCGAGCTGCCAAGAAACAGGGCGGCTGCAGCATGCCCGTTGTTATTGACTGCCGATATGTGCTCGGTATGTTTGTATGTTATAACGCATCAGTTATGCTATCGTAACAGTGGGTAGAAATGTGTACTTCCCGGGATTAGTTCAGACGTGTGCGTGGAGCGACCTGCTAAGAAGCAAGCGGCCTCGTAAATACTAAGCATCCCAACGTACGCGTACGAACATTTTGAATCTGCTGCAAGGCGAGAGCACGCGGGCTATTTTTTTTTTAATTTCATTTTCATTACAGGAGTGTAACCTAAGGTGTGGCTCTAAACAACTGATAGCGTAATATTAGTTTAACACTTTTGGTTGTAGACACTCAAATGTCATTTTCTGTGTACGCGTAATCAATTACGAGGAATGTCATTATGCCTAGTCTGTGCAGCTTGATACGATCGCACCTAAAAAGTAATGCTAACTAATTTTTAGAGACATTGTGAATCTCAATATTACCAACAGCCGGTAATTCTTAAAGATTTTTATTAATTCACATAATTTTTTTTTGTCGAAAAAAGTTACAAAGGTTTATTACTCTTACATCCAAACAAATATACTTTTATTAGCACTCCTCAAGTGTAAAAATCCAAGACACAAATGTTCATATACTCACGGTATACAATCGTATCTCTTCCAACAGGAGCAGACTTCACAGCAGCGAAAGGTATCTGCGCGCTATCGAGTTCGCTGTCGGCCCGCGGGCAGCCGCTCGTGCTGCTGGCGCCGCGCGCCTGCGTCGCCGCCGTCTTCAGCGGCGCCGGCTCCAACGTCGTTGTCGTGCTCACGCATGCTGAACTAGACTCCACCTTACATAGTATGTATGACTCATGTCGAGGTTTATTTACATCATTTTATTAAGATATTTTTTTTGTCTACAGGAAATTTCATTATCGTCATCACCAGTATATTTTATATATACTTTATATAGGATCCTATTGCAGGATTATCGCTCCTTCTCCATGGGAGAGGAGGCCTGTGCCCAGCAGTGGGACAATAAAAAGGCTGTGATGATTATGACCTATTGCAAGAAAGCCTTAAGACCTCTTATTGTATAACGTGATCTAAAAAAAATACCGTCTTTAGTGCTAGCTTTAAACCATCTTCTTGAACAAATGGTCTAAATCTAGTACTAAAGCAGGTACTTTTAGATCACGTTTTATAATAAAGAGGTCTATCTATGTTCTATCTGACTTCAGATTAAACAGTCTCCTAATAAAAATATACAACCGTATTAATAAGATGCGTTACACACATTATAGTGCTATTATTTAAAATAAATTATTTATAACCATATGTTTTTCAAACAAGCAAAATGGCGCGATGAAATAGTAATGGAAACCCCTATCATAAACCCCAACCACGATATGGAAAGATTATTCTTTACTTTTAATCTGAATCTTTAAGCTGAACTGATGCCAGCACACAGAGCTTCTAAAAATTTCCTAAATATATTTTCAACCTTATCGTTCAAGCAGTTTCGGGTAACTTGATGTGCTGGCGTCTGTACCTTCATTATCATTACAAGAAATCTTCAAATAATTAATGTAATATTTTCCCCTGTACAGGTCTGACCGGACAAATTCCTCTACCAATACTAAGCAGCAAAGAACACACGCCGCCTCCCAAGTACGACTCGTTGAAGCAATCCGAAGACGACATTACAGAGATCGTCATTACAGACGAACAAAACAGCGTGCCTTTGTTATGCAAGAACGGGACGAGATCTTACCCGAGCGAAGCTAATGATACGTGACGGTAATACGTCGTATTTAAATAGGATTAGCTGTATTTTGACTGAGGTTTTTTTGGTTTAAGACGGATATATTGTGAATAAGGCATTTTTGAAAAAGTCCTAGCATCATCTCCCGAGCCTTTTCCCAATTATGTTGGGGTTGGCTTCCAGTCTAACCGGATTCAGCTGAGTACCAGTGCTTTACAAGGAGAGACTGCCAATCCGACCTCCTCAACCCAGTTACCCGGGCAACCCAATACCCCTTGATTAGACTGGCGTCAGATTTACTGGTTTCTGACTACCCGTAACGGCTGCCAAGGATATTCGATGACAGCCGGGACCTACAGTTTAACGTGCCATCCGAAACACATTCATTGGTGTCCAAGATATACTTAGAAAGTACATACAAACTTAGAAAAGTTGCATTGGCTCATTTGGCATTGTTTGGTGGAAACGACGTCCTTTTTTTTACTGCCAAATATTTTTTTTATTTATATCGATATTGGGGAGTTTGTTCCGCCACTTCTTCCCAGCGAAAACACATAGGATGTGGTGAAGGGTTTTGGGGGCTGTCTTTTGTTTTTTTTGACGTTCCAAAAGTGATTTAATAATTCTTGTAGGGAGACTGCCCTTATCTTTATTATCGAAAAGATACAAAAGTCAATAATCTTTTTCAACAAATTATTTTATCAAATATCCCTCTGTTAAACCAGTTAAACTTCCGTATGTAAGTATTAGTGTAGATATTTCGTACAAGTTCGACAGTGGCCTTTTTGTAGATAGTTCCTAAAGTTAAGTGTTTTTTTACTAGTTGAAAGTATTTAATACAACTTTGGTACAAATGCCAGCACATCAAGCCACCCCAAACTGTCAAATCCCAATCAACTTTGAACTATAAACTTCGGCGATAAAGTTGAAAATCTAATAAGATAATTTGACAGATTGTAGTAGGTTGATGTGCTGGCGTCTGCGTGTGCCCAAAGTGTACGTCCTTTTAGAATAGTCGCACGTAACTTCCTTTCTTGTTCTAAAATAAAAGCCGAACGATCTTTTTAAATATATTTACTTTAAAAATATATTTGCTTTGCTGACGGTAACATAGACGTCAATCGCACTGCCGAATTTCGCTACTCCGTACTTTCAATATTCCTTCTTAAATGTTTATTGTTCTAATGAGTCTGACATTTATGTACTATTTGGCCTATTTGTGGGTGTAAAAATGTCTGATATAAATATAGAACTTCCAATTTTTCTAATTCCATTCCATTCGAATCTTCCAATTTTCAGTCTCCCATAAATTATTCCCAGTTAGATAAGTTATTAAATACTATTGTCGATCTTGTACTGTATGATGAATAAACTAGTTTAAGAATAAAGTAGATAAATTAATTAGTTAGACTTATATTTATCTGTATACTAGTGACGTCCAACGCTACTTATGCAATCTGACTCATGATCGCTCGCTCTTGATCTGTAATATTGTTATCTTAGAAAAAACCGTCTTAATTATCGTCCTTTATGGCAAGATATAATGACATGTCTTAGTCCGCCATGTATATTTAATTCTTATTCCTGTCTTGATTTTTTAATATGGCAACTCTGACATGTTTGTTATATAATTTTTAGTTTAAATACACAATTCTTGTCCGCAAAGACGATCTGTAATCTAAATCACTGTACAGACGCCAGCAAATCAAGCTACAAAAGAAACAGTCAAATTTTCCCAATGAATTTTGAACCATAATGCTTTAGCAATAGAGTTCAATATTAATTAAGGAAATTTTACAGATTGTAGTAACGATATGCTGGCGTTTGTACTTTGAAATCGATTTCCCTTCTTATTTACATAATTATCATAAGTAATCTATAAATGATTTTTTTTTTATATTGCAATAATGAATAAGCCAAGTAGTTAGTGAAAAGTGTTTTTTATACTGTTAATTATAGTAGTTCGGATTATATTTGTGCTGCGATTACATATCATGGTCCTGCACAGATATTGCTAACAAAAACAATAATGATATCTTATTTTAATATAAGAATATTGTCAGCTAATTCTAAAAGAAATTGAATTATTTAGCGATGAGTAAGTGGTTTTTATTCTTCGTCAGGTCCATAAAGTCTCGAAGGTGTAAATCTTAAAAGGTACCAAAGAAGAATGAGTCTTATAGACATTTGCATAGCGCCCAATCTTAAATGTATAGAATTATCGGTGTTTTATATGAATGAAAGTTTCATTGTTGTGTATCAATTCTTATATAGCAATCAAGTATAGATATCGTGATTTATGCGAAGGTTCGTGTTTATTACTATTTATTTCGTATATGTGCAACAATTGTGATTATATATCGAAGTTTAATTCTATCTAAATATCATTTTGTGGCGTCCTTTATAAAGCATTACAAAAAATGCGTGTTACCAGTGAAGTAATACAAAATATTTACCAATTTGTACACTATTTAAATTAACATTTTACAAATGACTGGAATGTATTATTGTGTATCAAGAGTGACTTAACGGAAATAAAAGAAAACTTCATATTATTAAAAAAAGTATTTATTTTATAAAGTAATATACATCGAATAAAATTATCCATATTCTTCTTATATTATAAATCTTAGCACCATTACGTTACAAAATAGTAAATGCATTGTCTGACTATTTACTAAAAATAATGAGTATCATAAGTCTTACGACTGAAAATATACTCTAAAACCCATAACATTAAGACGCAAATTAAATTAAAAATAATCGTCTATCAATCAGTCGAACACAAACCGACAATTCAAAGGCGTTTCTTAACAGTCTGGAAGCTCTAAAAATTTTCGCTGAATGTAAAGAGAAATACCTAACACTATTATATCAGGTATTGAATTAAACATACGCGTCTGACGAGTCGGCTTTTTAAATGCAATGTCTGTTAACCATCACCCCCAAAGACCCCTGTAAATGCTATAATTGCTTACACCCGCTTAGAAGCGGAGCGTAGCGTCTCTGAAACAACATCGGCTATTCTTCCACTGCGCCGCCAAATGAGCTTCCGAGTACGTTCGCTGTTGCTGTCCACGCGAACCTGAGGGAACAAACATTGGTTACACTAAAAACAGCTTTTTGCTAGATATATATTTTGTAGAAAACAGTTGCAATGGGTAGCTTCTTAAATTCGATTCGATGCATCGGAGAGCACGTAAATGTCGGTCCTGCGCCTGATCTCTTTCCGGTCGTGTCGGATTGCCGTCCCATCGGACTATGAGAGTGAGGGAATAGAGAGTGCACCTGTGTCTGCGCGAACGCTTGTGCACTATAATATGTCCTGCGCAGCTGGCTGATCTCCATAAGAGAGAACGGCCGCCGTAGCCGAAAATCGGCCTGGATGCCATCATCATCATCAAATTCGATAGGTTGAGGGCAAATATCCCAGGAAACGTATAACAGCCAAATGATCGGATACAGCCAAGAAGATTGCTGGAGGTCGCGATTCTAATCAGGTTGGTAGCGCCGAAGAGAAAAATTTCATTAGAGAAATATTTTCTAGCCTTGGTAAATTTGACAATGGCTACCCAACTAATAACACCGATGACTTATTTCACAATAATTTACTTGTGTAGACCAGAACCTCTTCATTATTAATTACTGACAGTCTTTTTACTCATGCAAGGGTGCAATGTGGTTTATGGTTGTACTAGCTTCCGCCAGCGGTTTCACCCGCTTTCTGAGGGAAGTACTTTCCATGCCCGGATAAAAAGTAGCCTATATGTTATTCTGATGTTAAGCTATATTGTGGTAAAGTTTCATTCAAATCCATTCAGTAGTTTTTACGTGAAAGAGTAACAAACATCCATACATCCATACTTACAATCTTTCGCCTTTATAATAGTAGTAGGATTAGGATTACCTGTTTAGGCTGAAGCACTTTGATGCTATGCAATGTGGCGACGCCTTTGCCGTTGATCTTCAGAACTAACTTTCCAGACATCTCAGCAGTGGTAGCTGTAGCTGATCTTATGTCTTTCTTAGCTCCATTACCAACCTGTACAAAGAAAAATTCATGGTAAACAATGCTGTTGGTTTTTTTTTTTTCTGAACTGGCAAACATTGGGAACCCTAATGAATATGTATAGTTACTGGGAAGAAAGGTAAAAGCAACAAATGTATTTGGAAGAATATGGGAAGAGTGAGACAGTGTTACAGTAAACTGAATTATGGTAACTTCTTTACACCAACCTCTTTTTGGACTCTCAGTATTAGCGGGCCAATGGCGAAGTTGCAATTGACAGTTACTTCCGGAGCCTTCATTTGGACTGAAACGTCACCAGTCCTCCTTAAAGATGCCAAGCCATACAATGTTCCCTTAGCCCTAGGTTTGCTCTTCGAAGAAGTCTTAGTCTTGTTCTTGATTGTTGCTGGTTTCTTTGTTGTAGTCTTCGTAGGTTTAGGCTTTGGTTTGGTTGCCTTAGTGGGAGGCTTTGTAACGGGCTTGGATGGCTTGGTGACTGGCTTCCTCGCAGGTGTAGGCTTGGCTTTTTCAGAACCAGCTTTATCTTTAACAGCTCTAGATTCAGCTGCAATAGGCGTCTGCTCACCAACAACTTCGTTAGGTTTCACTTCATTGGCCTGAGTCATCTCTTTGACTGTTTCTGGAATTTCCGACACTGTTTTCTCCTGAGTTTTGTTTGCGTCGCTGCCTCGTGCTGTATTCTTTTTCTTGTTTGAGCTTTTTCTAAAAGAGAAATTATGTTACGTAAGGATATGTGTCCGGTATTATATGACTAAATCAGCCAGTGTGTGTCATTTAAAATTTCTACTAACGTGTTTTGCTATTCATTCAGTCATTAACTTGCCTTTCCATGTCCTGAGTTTAATCTAATATGTGAACTTAAAATAAAATGTCTTACCTTTTTGGTTTAGTCTTGTTACCCTTCTTTGGTTTCGAATTCTTCTTTTTGGCATCGATGGGTTGTAGTTTGACGCTTACAGGATCGTACGACAGCCTCAGAATATCGTTCATCTTCTCCAGAATAGAGTCTACGAATCTGTTGTACTTAACGATGTAGATAGCTGGCACGGTCGATGATTTCTCTGTTGTCTCGTCACTGAGAGCGCCTGTTAAATATTTATGGACGGTATAGGCAACTGTAAGCAGACCTTAAGTGTTGGTATCTACAAAGCCTTATTATATTGTTCATTTCTGACTAAATTTTAAAACTATATCCTACAGTTATTCGAGTTTTCCCTCAGTTTAACTGTTTATGAAAGAGTTCTATAGTTAGTCTAATAAGAAATTAATATGGATCTACATAAATTGAATAAAAAATAAAACAAATGAACGTCCAACAACTATCTAAGTGAATCTAGGCTATAACAACAAGCCACAAATAACATTTCTTTGAGAGAGATCAATTATTCTTTCACACAACGGGTCTGAGAAGTATTTACTGCAAAAACCATTGCTCCGTTACCTATTAATCTATCGCTTTAAAGCAGTGCTCAGTAAATAAAGAATGCATATTTATTTCTTAGCAAAAGTAAAACCTTTTTTGTTGTGTATCTCATTTGTTATACTCCAATTATTTTGCAATTATGGCCGGCAACAACACGTATTGCAAAAGGCAAATAAATCAAAGACAGTTAACTAATATTGAGTGTTTCGTGATGGATGCGGTAATTAATAAAATTGCTTTGGTATCGTTTGATTGCTGTGTGACATGAAACGCAAAGATACATTGACTTTTACTGTAAAAATAACTTAATAGACGGAACTGATTTAGTTACGCGTCAAAACAAATGAAGACTAAATTATTAGTTAGTTCCAATGTCGAGTTTATTACTGTTTCCGTCTAAAAATGAAGTTGACGTATAATTTCTATGTGTGGCAAAAAAACGTTTCCAATGCTTATATTTTAACTTTGCTGTGTTGATATTAGTACGAAGTTCCGTATCTAATAACTGTCATTACTACCTGTATATAAATAACTAATTTAAAAACGCTAAAGATTGCGGTAGATGATAGGCTCTATTGTGCCAAAATTCCGTGATAGGACATAGCCAGTATTCCCTTCATATATTTTAACGTCTGAGAGATACCACACAATCACATTGTAATAAATAAATAAATGCCTCCTCGTTGCAGTGTCCTTTAATTAAAATTCGTATCTAACTAAATAACACAGCTTCTAAATTATGAATTGGGTACTTTTAATACTGCATTGTTAAGTAGTAGGTATGTGTAATATCGGTGTAATAATATGATATTTTGTTGGCAAATAGAGATTGCGAGCTTCAATGGAAACTTCGTTAATAAGTTTCTCTTTCAACGGTCACGTTTATATTTGCAAATTTAAACAGACCTAAATTATTTACCTGCCCGTCAGCATGCAAGTACCTACTCAACATACTCTAGATAATTATTATTCAACTGAATCCTACACCTGATTCTAGCCACGTTACGTTGGCACGCGAGCTAACTGTATCGGTCTCTCGGAGCCCCACTTGAATTCTAATCGTCGTTCACAATTAATACGCCCAGTCAACGGTGGATTTTCTATTTTCCACACGTAAAAGAAACTGCGTGCCGTACCACGCACATTCGAAGAAATCTAATTACGGCATACATTGATACGACGCGGGGCCGCTTTAGTCGTACTGAATTCTGATATTCGTTTTATGAAAAGCGACTTAGTGCGCCTGTGATCGATGCACCTATCAAGTATAACCCTGTTATAACTATATTGTCAGTTATGATATGTGCACTTACGTAACTTCTAGTAACATCGGTGATAGCCGATCTCAAAGATCTTTGACTATGTCGGGGAGTGAAAAACCTTTACATTTAATTTCTGCAGATGTGAACAGAATAACCTGACATATTCTGAGTACGTACAGGTGAGTAGATATGTGCGGCGACAACAAACGAGTTCCAATCAGGTCGCTTATGACTCTTCACGACACTCCCTACTTTTCACGACGACAATCATTTAAAAATTTCTCTTTTAGCATCTCATTAGTTTGTTTTCACTGGCTGGACGTTTGGCACGCAAATTTCGCGGCAAGTTTCGTCATTGAGTGAGAGTAAATATTTAGTTCGATTTACTTTCTATCAATTGATTTAATATATTATTTAGACATTCGTCAAGGTCAGTCAGGGCGCGGCCGGAGCAAGGTCAAAGAAAGTGTCAAGGTTGTAGAAGAAATCGGATGGGTTCATCGCTCGAGCTCCGGTTGGGAAAGTAAGCGGGCGGTGGACGCCGGCCTCCTAACACACATCTACCGAACTAGTTCCTTGTCGGGCGACTGCCCGCTGCGCCCGCGCACCCGCGCCTTCACTCGCGGGATTTCTAGATCTCTATCGAAGATACATCCCCAGTATCAGTTAATGAAATCTCATTTGTGATTTAGATAGACATGTTAACGGGTTTCGACATTCGACAGACGTGGATTTGACGAAGGGATATAACTAGGACATGGGATATTTGTGCGTTAATACATACATAAATCGGTCAAAAGGCTAGTTATTTATATCTATATTTTAATTTCTACATACAATACCGCTACGTAAATGTACTATGGAAATAAAATGGGAGATAGAGTACTTAAATAATGCGTATGATAATAGAATAATTCGACTACATACTGTTACAGATGGATGAGGGTAGGAGGAGTATAAATAGTTGAAGCTGACTAGTATAATTTTTTTATTACAATAATAAAAATTAAATTAATATAACTAGATAATGTCACCCAAGTAGTTGACACCGAGATAGAATAAGCAACTAGTTTTCTGACCGATGTACGACAAAATTGAATTATGACGCACAAATCGTCGTGGAAGGTATGATAAAAAATTTCACACATAAATTAGAACAACAGATTTATTTCAAATAATTTGCCACGAGACCAGTGTGACATGATCTAGACATTAATTTAACTTTAACTTTCTCGGTACCATACTTACACTTTCACACATCAAACACACTCACTTAATAAATAAAATAAATAGCATAAATAAATAGTCAATAAATAGCTAAGCTAAAGGAGGGGACCGCGGAGGTCTCGTCAGGTGGATGAGAGGGCGTGGCTCGCCCGGGATCACGCCGCCTACTCACTATCTGAACTTTTTGTGTTCAGGGGCGACTGCCGCGGCGGATGTCGCTTTGGTTTTCTTTACTTTACCCAGATGGTTGGCTTTTTTCCCGGTCTTTTTCGCATACGCCGCGACGCTCGCCTTCAGCTTTTTGGACTCACGTGCGTGCTTAGAGACGTTCCTGCCAAGTGCGTCCGTGATGTCGTCATCGTCATCGTCATCGTCGTCTTCGGCTTCGTCATCGTCATCATCATCATCATCGTCATCCTCGGCGACGGTGTCGATGCCGATGTCATCATCGTCATCATCATCCTCTTCGTTCTCAGGTTCGGCGGCTACTTCAGCGCTGGTGGTAGGAGTCTCCACCTCGGCACTAGCGGGTTCCTTCTGGGCAATCGCTCCTTCTTCACCCTCCACAGCCTCGCCTTCGGCCTCAGCCGCTTCTTCGCTGGCAGCTGCTACCTCCTCGACAGATGACGCAGCAGCGACAGGTGCGGCAGGAGCGGCCGCAACTGTGTCGGCGGCTGCGACGACTGGCTGTACAGCCGCAGGCTCGTCATCGTCATCATCTTCTTCTGTGAAATTGTAATTATGTTGTTATTTTCTACTCGTTATGACCTCCTCCAATTCATTAATATTGTTATTATACTTCATGTGTCTTACCTCCTCCTAAGATGTCATCGAAGAATCTTTCCAGGTAGTCATCATCTTCATCATCGTCAGATTCTTCATCGTCGTCATCATCATCGTCATCGTCATCATCATCATCGTCACCTGCGACAAAAATACTCAAATTAGAAGGATGCGACCAAATGCGAAGGTGCTAAAATGAACTACCTATAATAGCGTTAACGTTACTTTTAGTACCGTACATTTGTCTACTTCTTATATTAACACTTATCGCGCATTCAGTCCATTGCAATAGATACATGTTATTAGCACGAGTGGCGATACCTAAACACAAATGAACTGTTAAACAAACAGATAATGAGAGACGCGCGCCACCGTCTCGTGGTGCGTGACGTCCTGAGCGAGGCTTTCGTGGCGAGAAAGCAGGGGAGCGTCAATTTCTCTGATTGAGTCTTTCTGTTTGAATTAATTAACGATTGAGAGCGTCTGTCACGCTGCTCGACTCACATTCCGCGTTGGCCCCGCCACGTCCTGATTCTAAGGAATTTTTATCGATGTGTATCGTAACACTTTTACCGTTGAGTACATTGGTGATTCGATTTAGCATTTTAACCTAATGGCACAAAAGGGCCAAGACCACCAGGCCAGTTTATTTGTGTTAACATATTCTGGTCACAGAATGTGATAGATTAGAAAGATTTTATGATTCATTAAAATAAATTTAGCAATAATTTATCTGAATGCTTCATCATGTAGATGGTGACTAGAAGTTAAACGTAAAATCAAATTATTGCCATAATCGGAATATGTATTGAAGGCGTAGCTGAATTAAGTCGTAAATTATAAATGTAAATTGCTTCAAAGTGTTCAGCTATGCTTGAATCGTTTAACGAGATATTACCATGCTATTTGTGGAACAATTATGCAGGTGTTTTGTAAAACGCAGTAAATTGCCTATCAATGATTAACCGTCTAAGCTCGAGTGCTCTTACTAATGCAGCATTATCGCTGTCAGCGTATATCTCACGAAACGTATTTATCGTTTATACCGTTACAGCACTTGCTCATTTGAACGGTAAAGTATTATCCAGCAGATATTCTCCCTGTTTTTACTAATATAGTAGTAGGTAATTTTCAGAGATAGAACTTTTGGATAAAATCTTATCTTATCTTCCAAATTCTGTACTTCATCAAACTATGTATTGCCAAGAATTTTGAATTAATTGCATGCATGATATTTACCTCCCAAATCATCGAGGTCAACATCTTCATCGTCGTCGTCATCGTCGTCATCATCGTCGTCGTCATCAGCGGCCGCGGCAGGCGCCGCAGGGGCTGCGGCTGCGGCTTGCCTGCTCACCTCCTTGTCTTCCTCCGGCCGGGCAATAGGGCTACCGCATACCGACAACACTAGGCAGCACAAAGCCGCTAACAAGAACAACGACCTCATCTCGTATCTGAAACAAACACAACCTTTAATTACATCACCGGGAGCATCGCGACCGCGACAGTGCCGACCCGACCACCAGCCCACTGTAGCTATCACGACATCACAACACTGTCACCAACACAATCACATGCACTGTCCTTGACACTTCACCTTTTATTGAACTGTCACTGTTGAGTCCGTGTGGGCTCTAGCGGAAGAGTTCCGCCCGCGTCCTTCTGTGCCGGTGTTTGGGACGCTATGGCCGAGCGTGGCGAGCGGAAACGATATAGCGGCGGCGTCTTCACTGCGCACTCTTTTATAGAGTTACGTCACACACGCATGGAAGGAAAGTAGTGATGGTAGCTGACGGGGACACAGATCAACCAGCACGCAGACGCACTCCTATTTATACCTGTTGTCTGGAATGCCACGATTATGCCATGATTACTTTTTAAGATTTTTTTCTTTTGTATCACACTTATGTGTTATTCAATAAATATAATGTGATTAAAATGTTAACATGCAATAAATACCCCTTCAGCTACTAAAAGACTAAAGAAATACTTATGATTCGAGCTGGTAACATTTTCTATAATTAAATTCCACAGGCTTATAAAGCTTATTTGTAAAACTATACTTTTATTTATTGCTACTTCTTATGTTTTTGTAATATTCTGCGAACTCTTCGAATACACTCATTCCAAAAACTATTTTTGCAACATTCAAGTTATCATTCCAGCTTAACATGATTTGCATATTGCAAAATACAAACATTAGCCGCTTGAGCTTTCACTTATTCATAAAGGAATTTGAAGGAAAAACAATATTTACGACCAGTAAACACATGTGTTTATAATTAGCATTTATTGTAGAATCGGGGTTTTCCCCAATTTCCTAATCTATGGCATTCCAAGAGGGGTTGGTTAGGTCCGATTGTTTAATTTATTCAGCTTATTTACGGACTGGCCGTGTCTCACTGGAGAAATGTGCGAGCTGCGTGTATTGTGTCAGAATCTTTAAGTATTTTAAACATTAGTATGAGGGGACCGGCCTCGTACTTTCACTTAAGGTTATGTGTAAACGCGCTTTAAGTGCTATTGATAACGTGACGTAAAAACGAAAACGTGGGCGTCCCAAATGGACATATCATAAGTTTTGCAACAACAAATTCTTGCCACTACAGAAACGGTATTACTAAATCATTTGATCGTGTTTTTGAAAAGAGAAAATACCAATTCGTTTTTTACTACACAACGTCCGTTTGTTTATGGGAATTAGTTTAAAAGCTTTTTAGTATATTTGCCTAAAAGTGTTTTAGAATACATTTACTATATTTTGGGCATTCTCAATTTGATCAAACAACAACGATGAAGAGATAAATACTATAACAGGACTGATTAATTTAGAGAAAAAAATACAAATAGACGCTTTGTACTTCTAGACTTTATTATTGAAACATTGGCCAATTCATTTTTATTACAACTAAAAGGTTAGTAAAGAAGACATAACTGATTTTGATATATCTTATTTTGTGTATGAATTGAGAAGTAAGAAGTAACTGTTCATCACTACATTTGTTAATGAAACAAAAATATTCAATCAATTTATAAAAACAGATTACAAAAAAAGAATTTACTAACTTCTACTCGAAAGAACTAACTACAGAATCGCAAACTCCGAAATAAGACAATATATCTATGGTAACAATATCGATATAATCTACAATATATAATAGCATTTCAATACACTAAAGTACCTAAAAATAGAAATTGTCAAAATACTGGTCACTTATCTAAGACAAACATTGTCGTGACGACAACAAGTGAGAAGTTATAGCACTACGGGTTTATTTCCAGCGCTAGAAAGTTCAGGAAGTTCTTAGAAACGTGTGGTGACATTTTAAATTATCTGAAATCTTTAGCACTGCACAAATGTGGTAAAATTTCATTTCACTTTGGTTTTTTACGTAACTAACGTGGCTACAGCGTTTCCTTAAAAGGGATATAAAAAAATCCTTTAGTACTTTATGTTTCAATCTATCTATCTATATATCTATATCTATCTATCAGGGAAACCTTAAAAAACTCAAATAAACATTATTTTCAGCGATAAACAAAACGCTAATAAACGATGGTGAATTGCACCCATTGTTGTACCAGAAATATCTACACGTAATTATAATATTATTCCACACGTCTTGCTTAAATAAAAGTAAGAAAATCAGAAAAGTAATTTACGTCATATGTCTTATAAATCACTTAGATGTAGCCTGCGAAAATAAAATATAAGTACAATTTTCTTAGCATCTTTTCTATCCATATAAAAATGTAAAGTATACGATGAGATACTTAGTTATGGAAGATGGACAATAACAACTAATGAACCTATGTAATTAATTTTGAAGACGATAGATACAAAGCAATCAATTTTCTCATTAACTACAATGTCAGCATTCAGCCCATAGAGGTCGGTCGCGACGTCGTCCGAAGGTAGAAAGGTCTAAACTCGTTTTTGGTATAGTAGGCGTCCACAAATATTTGTATGCGCCTTGTGAATGGACCCCGAGGACTTTCTCTTGGACCAAGTCTCTAACACCGGCGTGTGCTGTGTGCATGGTGCTTCTGTGACGGGGCAAACGCGGGTATCAGTACTTTTGTAAAATGCCTAGAGTTCATTGGATCTTTAGTCATATATGTAGTTCAGATTTATTTGAATATGTCAACAAACTTCTGGGCGGGTGTCTTAGAAAACTATTTATTTTAAATATATACATACATATACATGTTTTTGCCTTTTCTCTTTATTTTCTATACATAGGTACGTCTCTTGATTAAGATATCATGTCAGTGCATAATGTATATACGTGATGCTCAATATATGCAGACAAATCATACAAACTGTAGCTTTGTTCTTTATTACTCAAAAATAGCCTTTTTTCAATTATCCCAGTCAAATATTGTACCGCAACACAGCTGCACACACTGTCACCGGCTACTCGAGCGCTCCCAAATCGCGACACTTGTCGTAAGGTCAATGTATTCGCATACAGAGTGACACACTTACGGCGAATATTTGTGTTAGTCGTCCCTCACTTCCTATAGGACTGGAACACGTCACACCTTTATGGCTATCGATACTTCTTTATCGATTTAATGTCGGAATCGATTTGTATAAATAGTTAACGATATAACTGGTATCTGCATTTTTGTTTGACGATCCAATGAAGAAATCGTTTGGTCAGAGAAGTGTGATTTAAAAAATAGGTTTATACAACAAATCTTGTTAATTAAAAAAAACCTAGAAGTCTAGACAACCCCGCAAAAGATTAATCTGTAAAAGACTCTTTAATAAAAAAAAATACAATCAGACAGAACAGCCTATATAATGATTTAATTTTTTTCTTATCAAATACATCAATATTAACTATATTAAGGTCAAGATCTAATCACAGTATAACGAGCTGTCAATCACAGCATTACGTCGTATGAAATAACAAAGTTTAGCAAGTTCACGGTTTCTTGTTACACACATACATACATGCGTCTATTTTCACGGCGCATGATTTACAACAATATCGTACATAAGTTTTATATGTTGTTAGTAATTGCTTTGTGTTATACTGAGATAACTTTTTAGATAACATTCATTTCTTTATGCGATGACATCTATTAAATTGCGTGGTAATGCTAGAAATTTACTGTATGTATGTATATGATAATTATTTTATTGTATAAAAGAATGTGAGCATCATTAACATTGCAGTGCAACAATGTTTTATGTTATAAAATTAATAACAGATTTCACACTAATATTGTGTGAAGTATTGTTTATGTGTTTGTTACTTCTTCATGCTCAAATGCCTGGACCAATTTTTATGAAATTTGGTATCCAGAAATCTGGCATCATAGATTACATATTGATACACACTTATGCTATAATAATTACAAATACATATATTCAGGTAATACTTGAGGAGCAGCTAGTGTGTTTATAGTTATTAGTTCTTTTTAAATGGATGTTTTAAATTTTCTCTTTTTGAAAATCCATTGTTTTTTTATTTGAATTTCCAATAAAAAAAAAAATAACGAATTGGAGATTGATATTTGGGATTGAAGAATATTTTAGGAACATCCTTGTAAATTTAGTACCCCGTTCCTCTAGTTATTGTAATTCATAATTTCAACTTCGTTGTCGGAATACGGATGGACAGAATCAGAGTAGACATCAATACCATCGATTTCTCTTCTCAATTTATGACGAGTAATTATTTTCTCCAATAACACGCTTCATATTTGATGCTTACTTCAGAATTATATAATTAGATAAACTTGATCTTTAATGGTTTCTTTCATTAACTTTTTAATAAGATTGGTTGTATTCCCTGAGTTGATTGGACGCTAGTTGTAAGTAATGTATAAATGAACGCTATATGCTGTTTTGTTAAATGATCTTTGAATGGTCATTTAAGTTTTTGGATAAAAATGGTAAACGGACATCTGTTAACGAAATATTTTACAGCTGTAGAGTTTGTTTTTTTGCTTGAAGGTGTGAAACTCAAAAACTATTAAAACGATATGAAAAAATATTTCGTTACAAGCTGTTTCCCGCGGCGCGCCCGCATTAAAAACCATGTCCTTTACTCTAGACTATTTCTACCAAATTTAATTTTAATCAGTTCAGTAGTTTTGGCGTGAAAGCGTGACAGACGGACAATCTGTTTGTCTGTCTATCTGTCTGAGTTACCGTCGCTTTTTAAATATTATAGTATAAGGAAGGGTTACAATATATCCTATTTATGGATTTCATGGGGTAATTTCCTCGGTACGCCGGTGAAACCGCCGGCAACAACTAGTGTTCGTATATTTTTAGAAACCTTACAAGCGTTTCTTTCTCTTTTCTTGTAAACCTGTCTGTGTTATGAGAGCTTGTGACCTTCATTCATGTTGACTGAGTAATATGTTGATGTTTCAGTCTTTCTTATAAGTTATAAGGAAAAATCGTTGGCTGAAGTAACTAATGTATTCTATACCTACTGTTCGTAGAATTTAAAACTTAATGTTATCTTCATACGGCTTAAAAATCATCAAAATATAAGTAAATAGGTAGTCTATACATTGTGATGTACAGACGCCAGCACATCAAGCTACCCGAAACTGACAAATTTTCCCAATTAACTTTGAACCCTATGCTTCAGCGATACCGTTGAAAATGTGTTAAGGGAATTTGATAGATTGTAATAGCTTGATGTATTGGCGTCTGCACATAGTTCTACCTAACTACCTACCATGTCCTATGTCTAACTTATACATTGACACACTTGTTAAGGCCAAGTTCTCCTACTCTACGGATAAGGCTAAGGCTATCGTTTTCTCTTTCTGTCTTATGACAAACTGCTGAAACATCCTCAAAAATTCGACAGAGTGGTAAAATAATAGTCATAAAATGTACCATGTTTTTTTCTTTTTATATATTTGAGTAAGTATAAGAGGTAGTTCATCCCACCACCCACAGTAACGGGCTAGTCTGAGTATGTCAAGTTTTGACGCTAGTCGTGAACTCCGGCGGCCTACAAACGCGACCGGTTGGCGGCGAGTACTTTCTTTCGGTTCTCACTTCCGCCTGCGCGCGCGCCTCCACGCAACCGGCACAGGACAACCCGCCTATATACGCCCCACATCCAGTGGGCCACTAGATATGGGTACTTATGTGTTTTGGAAGGAGTTTACGTGGTCACTACAATAAAGTTATACAATAAACTGAATTCAAATTTCCTAATAACAACGAGGATATATTTATACCATATATCTGAAGAATTTACATGTTTCTTTGTATGTTTGTTTGCTTAAATACGCTAATCACTGGTGCACTTCAGTATTAGATAGCCAGTTCATTAAGGAAGGCTAGACTATTTTTTTTTTTCTGGGTGCGAGGTGTATATGCATATATCCTGTGGGACGTATAAACGGATGTATAAACCACTGTTGGCAGTTAGTAAGATTAATATAAGATTAAACTTTTTCTAGTTTTCTTCTAGTTCCTTTTAACGTACGAAATACCAAAAGATGGCCAAACCTTTTATTTCAACTACATCCGGTGTTGCCATAACAATCATAATATTGTTCTTCCATCTTAGTCAAGCAGTATCTAGCTAGCTATAGCTTACAACTAAGCAGAGTTTTTTTTTTAATATTACCTATAGGGACAAATGCTAGCAACACAGACATGAATCGATAAGTCTGATGATAAAATCAGTAAAATTAGTTTCTACTAAATGAATATTTTGTTTTGAACTTTCGAATTTAAAAGTGAAATTTGAATTCATATTGCCGAATATTAATTTGGCATTCCATTGATGTTCCACGATTTCACGTTAGACTAGCTCACTTACATAATTCAATGTAAATACCTATACGTTAATATTTAAATAGGTTCGCGTGGTACATTTATTTGATGGTGTCTGGATGCGAGCAGAATAAATATTTTTAAATTATTATGTCAAGCTAAAATCGTAATTATTGTGTTTAATTATTGTTCTACCTTTACATAATAGTGGCATTAATTTAATACGAATAAAACAATCGCGAAACGTCTGAAATTTACAAAAACAACGCCTTGACTCGATGAGTATGGGTTTTTATTTTCAGCAGTACAAAAGACATCAACGCGTCGCGCGTTTAAATCTTTTATTCAAAATTGTATATTATATAAGTGAAAGAAATTCAGAATGAATTGATTATAATATAATCATAATATGTATTTCATAGTGAAATGTGTAGCAGTCATCAACACAATGATAAAATATATCTGCAAGATTTCTACAAATTCATTAATGTATAATAATAATGAACAGAGAACGCCGTTACGTTAACAAAAAACTAGAGTCAATTCATTAAATTATTATCCTCGAAGCGACTAAATAGTTGAGCGCCATCTAGCATGAAAATCATGCATCAATATACTTGTAGCAGCGATACTCAACTTAGCTATTACTTGACTAAGTTGGAGTTAAGTTGAAAGCTTACTTAGAAAGGTTACAAGAATCAGCTTAGTTCCAGTGACGATAACAAGATGGCGCTCTAAGCGCCTTTAGAGGCACAACAATGTTGATAATATTATGTAAATATGGATATTATTATCATGATAGCCAATAAAGAGACTATTCATTCGAAAACAAATGATTTAATATTTTTAAATTATTATATTCATAAAATATGTGCAAAATAGATAATTTTTATTAGTTTTTTTTATTTGCATTCAATTTTATAGCACTCTCCAAAGTGAACAGTATTGTTCGCCATAAATTAATTCATCCAATACATCCACAAAGCAATTACGACCCGACAAAGGAATTGAACCCTGCTTTCTTGTGTCCTACAACCCTGCATCGCGATTGCTATACCAACGAAGCAAATCAAATATGCCGTAGGTATATTATACTCTTACAAAATTATATAGATGTATGAACAAAATCATAAAAAGAACACATTGTAGACCACTTTTTTCCATTCTACCCAAGCGACAGTTGTCATACTATGTCCCCTGAAGATATTTTAATATAGACATGAAGCACAAATCGTCGCGTTAACTTGTCCTATTATAAAAATAACAGGCGCTAGTATATAAATAAATAAATAGTATATAAATAAGAGCCTCAATATTTAAACTTTTAATGCTTATTAAGCTTTTATGACGTTTTTAATAACAAAAAGTGATTGTAACACGCACATCTTCATGGGCTTTTTAGTATCCCACTGTAGCGTTTATAGCTACGCTTGCTCAAAATAGGCAATTTCAGACTTATCTTCGAGGTTACATTAGTACTGTCCTGAACTGGAATCGAATTCACTCTTGTTCATAAGAGGCTGGTTCTTTAATCAGTAGGTCATGTAGACTACGAAAACGTGACTAAATGAAAATATTAAGCCGAATTACTAAGGTTTTTTTAACTCGCCGTTGATTTCGAAACGACGAAAAATATTCAGTTAAATTGTTATAGAATTTCATCAAGGGCTCATATACATCTGACAGATATCAAATTACACGTTGACAACTTGTTGCGAAATCTTTCGAATTAAGTGGAATGATTGCAATATTATGCAATAATAAAACATATTAGGCAAAGGTTAACAAAATATCAGTGGCTATAGATAGGTATACCTATAAAAGGAAAGAGTATTAATAGTAACTGATTTAATTTTAATGTATAAATAAGGAAACCCTCTTTTCTTTTAGGAGCTTCAAAAATGCAAATTAAGAAAATTAACGAAGCACAGTGCGAAATGTACAATTCTACGATTAAGAAGCACAAACATAACTAAAAATGGGGTGAAGTATCAGTAGCCACATTTTGTAATATATTTTTATTTGTTACAAGTTCCTTGTTAGAGATATTTGATTACTTAGATAATTAAAAAAAGATCGTCTATTAGTGCAATTTTTAAAGTATTTGCTAAAGTTATATAAAGGGTGCCATTTTTTTAGCATTAAATGGGAGTTTGACACGCACACATTTTTTTCAAAACCGATTCTAATTTCTAAGGACCTGTGCAAACTTTACATAAGAATTGAGACGAGCTTACTCAGGCCAATTAAAATGCAAACGAACAATAATGAGGCCTTGTCTAATCACATGACTGTTTAAATATAACAGGGTGGGAGGTGCAACATAAATATTAGCGATCCTCTTCGTCATGTGATCGCCAAGTAACAATGAAAGCCTTGACATTTTCCGACGAGGACGACGTGACGACCGGTCGAGCTTACGTGGAACGATGGAGCTGTACTGCGTTGCTATTCTTTTTTTTTATTGTTTGTATGTCCTAAAGTTTTTCTTAGTGGGTCGTTTTAATTAGGTATTTGTGTTTTGTTTTGCGCATAGCTTTTGTTTTTTACCTTTGAATTTGACTTCAATTGTTTATACCAAACTAGAATTGAACATGGTTAGTTACCTAAAACTGTCTTACTTGGTTATACTAAATTAACTAATAAAAGCTTGTGTGTTGACGACCCTTTGGCACAATGGTAATCACGCTGGACTGCCGGGTTCTATTCCCGGTGCACATTTGTGTGATAAGTATGATCGTTGGCTGTTGTCTTGTTATAATATGTGGTTATAAATGTATGAATAACGCTCAATCCTTCTTGGTGGGAGAGGAGGCCTGTGCCCAGCAGTAAGACAATAAAAAAGGGTGTAATTAAGAATATATGATTTATAACCACATGAAGTATATGTATTTTATAAGTTATTGGCTCCCATAACACAAGCTAATCAATAGCTTACCTTGGGGCTAACCGACCGTATGTCAAAAAGGTGTCCCGATATAAGGTATTTACCAAAAATACCAAACATTAGGCTCCATCGTTCACGCAAAGTTTAATAGCATGATCGCTGCCACATCCGCGGTACGGACGGAATAGTCTCAAATTGCCCACGAATAGACACATCCGACAATTAGCCTCCAAAGTACTACACCTGTGTGTACTCAGACAAATCTGTTTGTTCTTAATTACCACTCTGTCTATAAAAGAACCCGCATTTAGAATTAAGATGTCTATTTTTGCAGGATCATAGGTTTTTCCAATTAGATATCATATCTTCGCTAAATTTTCAATCCAAGTTTCGTTTTCGTGAAAAAAAAACGATTATATTTTAGAACGCGTTTTGACGATAAATATGGAATATTCGTATAATAATTTAAAATAGTTTTTTAATGTGAACTTGCACTGTATATATACATATATACAGACGCCAGCACATCAAGCTACCCGAAACTGACAAATTTTCCCAATCAACTTTGAACCATATACTTCGGCGATAAAACTAAAAATCTATTTAGCTTAATGTGCTGGCATCTCTATACTTGATTAAGTGCTAATAACTTAAATTTTATATTGCATCTATGTGGTTTAAGGGAGCCGTATTACAATGTCCATATGACTTCTTAATAAAGTAATAATACACGTCGTTGTTGGAATCCATTCAGTCTGGCACAATATTTGCATTACTAAGTGATTCGCTGCATTACAATTCAACAGATAGAGACATCCGCCATATTATGCCGAATGACGTAACAATAAGCCGTCTTGATAACGAACCGAGTCAATTTCTCGAATACTGCAAACAAAAAAAAACTTACGTTGGACTTACTCATAGCATTGGAAATAAGATGAGATATCTCTTCTCTCTTCTTCTAGCTCTTTCAGCTGAAATTGTAATCTAAACTTTATTCATGCAGGTTAATAGAAACCAGAATGGTATAGACTCTCAGGCCCCCTCCACTCAGGCTAGGTCGGAGTGCCGCTGGGTATTTTTAGTGGGTATACCGGGAACGACTTTACCGGGGAGTCCCACATACCCCTCTCCCCCGACGGGAACGTACGCATCCCCATGCGTAATAGCATTTTATCCCAGCGACAAAAAAAAAGTTAAACCACATACCTTTATTTCTATGTTAGGTTTGTTTCCATAACATTCTTCTTCACTAATTGTTCCTTATTCTGCTCTAAACAATTTCATAACACAATCAAGAAATTTTATGTCGTTTTGTAGATAACATAGGAGGAGAGAGAAAATATTAAGGGGCTTTTGTATCAATGTAGTAGTTTCAACCAAAATACTAGTTCATCCACAATACTATACTATTTAATTTGTGTACAGACTGTTGACTAGTATCTTCTAACAATTTCCGACATTATCTGACAAGCTGTAAAATTCGTTACTACATGAGTATAATTCCAAAAACTATTCACTAATGATATTAAAAATATTTCCGCCAAAAAAACTATACAAAGCTCGAATCACGCGCTAAATGACCGACAGCAGGTTATTGTACCTCGCGGATATCAAAGCTTCCCGCCCACGTCGCAGTATCAAGCCTGTTGCTACCTACGTAAGCTCGTGTTTATCTCCAGTCATGTGATGCGCATGACATCCTGTTACTCAACGGACGCCCACTAAATACCTGTTATTTTATATCTTGAACACGCAAGCAAGATAGGTCATTGATGTATTTAAAAAATCCTATGCGTCACGTGAATATAATCTTCCATCTCCGCCAATGTTCTGCGAACTTTTTGAGGAATAATCTTCTGTTTCAGTTGGTTCAAAGTCGTGATTCAAATTCAGAAATACCGGAGTTAGTAACATTTTACAGTTTTTGGAAATTGGGACGTATGTATAAGGAAGTTCAAGAGTTGGCACACGATAGGCAGAAATGGAAGGAGCTACACCGACAAGAGCTAGGCTCTTAAGTTAAAGAGAAGAGGAAATTGAAGGTCTACATATATATACGTTTTTTATAAAAGACATTATTTAAAACTGGTTATAGTAACTCCGAAAAAATGGATTAGAAAAAATAAAATCTCCGAAAACCTGCAGACATAAGTAGCATATCTGCGGGTAGGGGTGACCTAGTGTATAGGCACGCCTTTATTTAACCGACTTACTTAAACATGATCTGAATTTAAAGGATTTAAAGAGCGCTCCTAAACGTCACCGTCACGTGCAAAATTTACATAATTATTATGAAACTTCGCGGCATTCCTGTTGGACGCAGTAAATGCGTGTATTTACAAACTTGATTAGAAAATCTCTGTTGTAATATAATAATTCCTTCTAACGAGACAGTTCTCGCTGAACTAGTGAAATTGGCATACCTATATTTTAATTCATCTTTCTAATATGTGACCTATTTCTCTTTATTAACCAATTAATTTAATGGTTTAACTCAAATTATATATAATTAGCTAGTCTGAATTATTAATATATATAAAAATTTTTATGGCATCTCGCAGTTCAGCCTAGAGCAGCTGCTTAACCGGACAATCCCCTTGGATGCCTAAAAGTTAAGGCCTCTAGCCAGGGGCCTTCTATAGACGCATTCATTTAAGATAAGAGCTCTGTTCCACGTCTAAATTTTCCAAAGAATGCAATGGGAAATTAAAACTTACATTTCAATAGGTATTCTCAACATTCATTTAGGATAATTAACATTCTTATGAGCTACATGAGTCAAGAATTTCGTGAATAATCTTATTTATTATTCATAGTCGATTAACTTACACATCCGACTACCAAATGTCAATTTAGACAATACACATACACATACCGGCACGTTAATTGCATTGTGTAATCTCTCTTATAATGTCAATAAAAACATGTTAGAAATACAAAATAACTGGTAACGCAAACATAATGCTGGTAGCCCAGTTTACGTTGGTTTCGCAATGTATTGTGTAGCTGTGCCCCGCGACCCTCCGCATTGCTCCCTCCCTGCCGCCCGGGCCCCTCGCCTCGCCCCCGGAGTCACATGAGCTCGCTCACTCCTGAGTAAGGCAGTGAGGTTGCATTGACGGAAGAACGTCGACTTTCTCCCCAACAGTTGTAGAAGCTGCTCCGCCCCGAATTGCATCGCATAAGGGCAATCAAATAGCCCTAATTAGCTTTTTTGTTTACATATTTTCGACTTCAAGCAGCAAATTACTTAATAATTAATAAAGTCCCCCACACACTCCTACTCTATACATGCATTCTTTAAAAACAAGTAAAACTCGTCCGAGATAATTCGTTATTTTCATACATATTTAAATGAAATAATAATTTTATTAAAGCCTAAAATTAAATCGCTTAAAGTTCCGGCGAAAACGCGTCACAAATTTAAAATAGATTCAACAATGATTAGACAAACGTGTCGCGGTTCCCAATTAGGTGAATTTAACATTTTTGCATAACTAAGTAAGGCAAATACCTAAACCAATAAGGTCACGCCCGGCCAACCGTTCGCAGTCATGTGATCAAAACTTCGGAGAATTAAGTTGAGCAATCTGAGAAAATAGCTGGCTTTGCGAATCGCTACATAGATTGGTATACAACAACCAGTCATTCGCAATGATGTATTGTTTAAATCTTGTTCGATTGATTCATTGATTGATTGAATTATTCTTCAAAGAAACATTGTTCTTTTTACATTCGTAGACCTGAGGCAGTCCTAAAGGTCCGTAAAAGCTGAAACCCTGACAACTAGATTTCCTGAACAATATCAAGCTATAGACTAACTTGCCCTTCGGTTTTAACAGATTCGGGAAAATTTTAGCCAAATGACTCTTTATGGAAATCAAAATACACATATCAGTTGATTAAGTAATCATAAAAATATTAATCTTCAGGGTTTTTGTTACAAAATCTAACCTAAATGCATGTTTTCTATGTAAATTATGGAGATGGCCCTGATTATGAACGGGTGATGATGATAATGTGTTTAATGTGAAACTTAATTCATTAGAATTATTCTAGAGTTTTCTACGTATTTCGGATTTAGAAGGGCAAGCTGTATACCAAGAATAAGATTGGATCGGTTTTATGAAAGACCAGAGAACATAAAAAATGTGCAAAATCTGTATAAAATTAATTAAAGACACTGATTGCATCCAGGCCGATTGTCGGCTACGGCGGCCGTTCTCTCTAAGGAAATCAGCCAGCTGTGCAGGACATAATAATTATTATAGTGCACAAGCACTCGCGCAGATACACGTGCACTCTCTATTCCCTCATAGTCCGATGGGACGGCAATCCGACACGACCGGAGAAAGACCAGGCGCAAGACCGACATTTACCTGCTCTCCGATGCACGGGTGAATCAATCACCAACTTCCAGACTCCAGGCTGCTTTATGAAAGTTTCTCATAACCCACAAAGCGATTTCGAACCCGAGACCATGTGCACAGCAGTCGCGCCTTGCGACCACTAGACCAACGAGGCGATGTAATTATGAATACGACTATGATGTAATGTGACTATAATAAATGTATGGATCTCCTCATTCAGAGAAGGAATGAGCGTTAATCACCAGGCTTGCTTAAGACGCATTGACGATTTCAGACTAAAAGTACAGGTTTCTTCAAGATGTATTCCTTCTCCTTTACCCAGTCAGTGATGTCACACATCACAGAGATTATACTTAGAAAGTTTATATAACTCTGAAAACCTACATTGATACTTGCCCGACCTGGAATCCAACCCTCACTTCACACTCGTGCTTAGTAGGTTCATCTCGGAAAATCGTCTTCTATTGCTATAAAATACCTATAATTTTGGAAATTATGTGCAAATAAAATGTGCATCTTGGACATCCCCCACGATGACTTTGGATTCATTTTATTGCATTTCAATATTACAAGATGCGTGACCAGGAAAAAGTGATCGCCGTTTCCGATAAATGATGTTTAGAATTTACTCCGTGTAAACCTTAAGGAAATTGACATCAAAATTAAAATGGGGGGATTTCCAAAATATGTTTCTAATTTTACCTTTTTTATACAGGAACATGGCCCTTGATCAGAAGTATAAATATAATTGAATGATAAATATTTTCTATGTTATCATAGCCACAACTGGTAAAGACCACCAAAATGAATGAACGATGACAATGACGAATGATTTTAACATACCACTATGTGTACCTACAGTGTATTATGTGCATATCAAGCTACTAGAATATATCAAATTTCCTTAATAGATTTTCAACTTTATTGCTGAAGTATATGGTTCAAAGTTGATTGGGAAAATTTTAAAGTTTCGGGTAGCTTGATGTGCTGCCTGTACAATCAGCGAACAGGTACATTATATCTTCTTCATCTAACATCATAATGGACATGGCTTGTCACGGTAACCATGTCTCGTATTTAAACTTTGTCACGAACATTGTTCAGTTTTACGACGCGAATATGTAAAGATGATCAGAGCCAGCCTTATCTAGTGCCAAAGCTTACCTCATCCTTCGGCGAATCCTCTCTCAGGTCATCGCTCTATCCCCACAAGGGGTCAACATTTATGCGTACACACATCAAAAAAATAAAAGTAGCAAATTTATTACTTGTCCAACGAGCGACGGCTACATTTGGCTGTCAACGACAATAAATAATTTTAAGAAAGGGATAGATATATTTACCTATTATATTACATTTAGTTTCTTTTTTGCTTCGTATTAGAATTTTATATTTACCTAATGAAAACGAAATCAGTGAAAAGTTTCTCTAATAATATAATTTTTTCCATCCATTGACGATGGGATGCGATGTTCAACTTTTTAAGAAATGTGTACATATATCTATAGGACCGTATTATTTGTTGTATAAGATTCAAATAATCAAAGTGAGGTGAGTACTATTTCGTTTGCACGTGGTGGTGGGCGAGGCATTTGTAGGGCACAGTTCCCCAGTGCCCCGGGCTGCAACCAAGAATTATTACTTAATACTTCTAAGCAAGCAAGCTAAAATTTCCTTAATTTGCCTTTCATGTTTGAAGACCTGTTCTATGTTCAGACGCTAGGACATAAAGCTACGCGAAACTGTCAAATGTTTCCATTCAACTTTAAATCATATACTTCAGCGATAAAGTTGGAAATCTATTAAGCAAATTTGACAGATTGTAGTAACTGGGTATTCTTGGTGTTTATCACAAGATTTTTGCTTTATGGACATTTGACAAAAGTTGCCTTTGTTACCAATTAGGTGCCTTACATGGAGCCTTTCTATGTTTTTTTTTAAATATTAGTATTAAAAAAATCAAATACGCATAATGATCATTTAAGTAAGACTCGTTTTAATCTATACATATAATAAATCTGTAGAAAAGTCATTTTTGTACATTGAAGCAATTGAAAAAAAAAATAGCCAGCGTGTTAAAGGATAACTAACAGAACCCATTTTCATAATTTTTGATTTTTTTGTCTGTTTGTCTGTATGTCTGTTTGTCTGTTTATATGTTTGTTTGTGCGCGCATAACGTAAAATCTACGAATTCAATGCAGACAATGTTTATACACAAAAATTATACGCAACTTGAGGTAAAACTTAGTTTTTGTTTCATTGAAATCGGTTCACTCCATCAAAAGATATGATTAATTTAGTGTGTTCGAGAAGTAAAATATTACAACACGCAATTCAGTATAGTACTTGCAACGTTTAACATCTGATAGATGGCGTCGTGCAAATGATTTTTGTTGTATAGGTGTTAAGTCGGGGCAACATAATAGGCTATAAATTATCTTGGAAACTTGAACAGCTGATGCAGAACAGCAACAGACCAGCTTAACTATAACAGATAGAGAAATGCTGCCATAGCAAAAACAGTTCCACGTGATGAGCATTTTCTTCTGCGAGATAAAATTTGAAGATCTGGAACAGCTGTTTTGGACCTCCTAGAGCCCAGCTACACCATTACACATATAGAAATGGCGTCTTAGCAAAAGTCGTTCAGCCTGATGAGCACTCGCTGTTGACGTATAAAAATTGAAGATCTAGAACACCTTCTATGGAACCAAGCCAACCTACAACCAAGCCCAGCTACACCATCAAACATATAGGACTGACGTCTTAGAAAAGTTGTTCGGTCTGATAGGCATTTCCGGTTGACTTATAAAAATCTAAGATCAGACACATTTGATGTGAAGAACCTCCCTTTTTAGAAGTCGGGTTAAAAACAACAAGCTGAAAGTACCTCAGCGCGGTGAAAGCTGTAACAGTTTAGGACTGCTTTTCGTATAGACGCCAGCACATCAAGTTACCCGAAACTGTAAATATTTTCCAACAACTTTGAACCATATGCTTCAGCGATAAAGTTGAAATAATTTTAAGGAAATTTAACAGATTGGAAATTTTGACAAATTTAGTAGCTTAATGTGCTGCATTGAAGATTCCGACCAAAACTCCCATTTTTTTTTATTTTATCGCATTAATATTCCTTCGCATTTACGTTATTTCAGTTTTTAATATTCTTTTCCATTTATCTCCGCGACACGGCAGCCTACCAGCAGGCGTAGCATGGCAACCGTAGAAACAAGTTTTGTTTACCGGAGAATGGAGATAATGACAGAAAACTGACGGATTGACGTAAGATTTCTTTCGACATTTTTTGAAGAAATTTTTCTTTTCTTCGATTGATATAAGGCTACAAGACATTATATGCGAGTTGACAGGTCGCGCCATGGTCGGGCAGAAGACATGTTGACATTGACATAAAGAGCTTTGTCTTTTCTTGACAGAATAGATATAAAATCGCCATGCTAAGCCTGCAGGTAGTGCAATAGAGCAGCGGTAAACTATAGGTAACTATGCTTACAAAAAGTTAAATTGTTTCCATTGTCCAAAGAAGCTAAGATTCATCGGATCATAAGATCCCTAGAATCCAACGAAGAGCTAATCTAAGTGTGGAGAGGCTTGATGTTGTTCGAGGACATAAGGCTGCAACTCGCCCCGTTGAAACCTTTTCGGATCGAGAATTACGCCTGCGTGTTCAGCGTATTTACGCTTCCACATCCAGTTCTCTATATAAGACCAAAGAAGGGTACTTCTCAGCGTATTCGTACATCTACTAACGCTTTTAAAACCAGTAATTAATCTAATGCACGACTAATTTTCTATCGAGATTATCATACATTGTCCAGAATGATGGCATCCAGGCCGATTGTCGGCTACGGCGGCCGATCTCTTTTATGGAGATCGACCAGCTGCACAGGATATTTATTATAGTGCTCAAGCATTCGCGCAGATACAGGTGCACTCTCTATTCCCTCACTCTCATAGTCCGATGGGACGGCAATCCGACATGACCGGAGAGAGATCAGGCGCAGGACCGAAATTTACGTGCTCTCCGATTCACGGGTGAATCAATCACCAACTTCCAGACTCCAGGCTGCTTTATGAAAGTTTCTCAAAACTCACAAAGCGATTTCGACCCGGGAATCGAACCTGAAACCCCGTGCACAGCAGTCGCGCCTTGCGACTACGATCTATAGATCAATGAGGCTGTTCAGAATAAGCACACAACGAAATATTCATAAGCAGTTAGAAAGTGGAAGAGACGTATAAAATTGAAGATCAGAAACAACTGTTATGATATTCCAAGCGCCCAGCTACACTGTTAACTATTAGGATTGACGTTAACAAAATGTTCAACTTGAGGCATTACAAAAAGAAATCGTCTTGCGCATCCTGTAGTTTTCCCGTCCCCTGACTCATAGAATTCGATATCAGACGTTTCAAATCTTCGATTTTGACGACCCTGTAGTCGCTGGCATAAGTGACTGGATCCGCGTACGAAGTCGCGGGCAGAAGCTAGTTTTAAATAAGTCCTCTACGTGTTGTTCAATGGTCCCTGTTGCTTCCATATAAATATTAATTCTTACATCAAATTAGTACCAAAAGACACCGTAATTAGGAATAATAGTTTTCAGGATGTACTTATTACTTGCTCTACTTTACAAAGGATACAGGTCTGTACCGAATCGCAAACAACATAGTTTCGCTAGATTCAATTTACATAGAAACAGCAACTGCAGTGTTGGCCCAGTCTCTTACATAAGTTAAAGACAGTTTATTGCCGGCCGTAACCGGTTCGTGAATTAAAGGTGTCATAATGCGAATCACATGGTTTGTTAGCACAAATTATTTGCGTATGGAATCTCAGGCTGAAATAGTTAAAACTGATCGAGCTGAATGAACGCCCTGGCATGTTTTTTTTTTATATAAGGTGCTATAAATATGTCTGCCAGTATTGTGTTTATAGATTACAATAGTGAAGAACTTTTGTAACCCGGAGCAGTTAATTCAATTTAACATTGGATCTACTCTGCACGACATGGTTCACAATTTATAAGGATTTTTTTTATGAAAAAAGAATATGACTGTGCGCGACGCACCTTTTTATACTTTTAGACTTTTTAGATTTATTTTTATTCTTTTTATATTTGAATTTTGATACTTTGTACTTTTGTTTATTTGTGAAATAAAGGCAGTTTTCTTTTCGCTGCGGAAAAAGCTGGTCGTTTGATTTCGCTAGACTCCACCAAAGGTAGCAGGAGATCACAGCCAGCACCAACCTGACCCGAGACCCAGCGCCTGAGGATAATCAGGCTCAGTCCCCTTCATCGTGGTCCTTCGTGGTTCTTCGGCAGTACTGGTTAGTATGGTGCAAACTCGTGCGGGTGCTAAGATGGGAGTTGAAGGAAACGTTGTGGAGAGCGAGCTGGAGCAAGCAGGCCCCAGCGTCTCGCACCCCGCAGCCCAGACCCCTTCAAGGCCCGTCACTGGCAGTCAGACCCCGTCGAGACCGGTGAGTATTTCCTCTCAACGTTCCTCTGCTACCATGGTGGCCAAAAAGTTAGCTGCAGAAGCTATGCATGCGCGTCGCATGGCTGATTTAGAACGCGAAGCCGCTGCGCGAGAGCGCGAGGCAGCGGACCTAGAACTTCGCGCGGAACTGGCCGCTATAGAGGCCGGCGCTAGTCACCGTAGCTCTAGGGTCAGTCGTTCCGTTGAGGACTGGCTGCAAAAATCGCAAACAGCGCTTAAGGCCGACCCGGCTGGTCCAATCGACCCAGTAACTCAGTTTTCCCCGATTTACCCGGTCGGTTCTCATCAGCCGCCCCTAGTTACCCAAGTATCCCCTATAAAACCAACTAACATTAATCTTTCCAGTGATACAGATCGTCTTCTCAACTCCTTAGGTACTCTTATAGATAATGTCAATAAAGGCGCTTGCCACCGTAGAGACAGAGATTTTAAACTGCCGGTTTTTGACGGAAAATCGCATCTAGAATGGCTTTCTTTTAAAAGAGCCTTTCTGGATACGATGCATTCGCATTCGGCAGTGGAAAATATAGCTAGGTTAAACAAAGCGCTGAAGGGATGCGCTCGTGAAGCGGTCATCATGCTGCTGGCGACGGCGCGCGAGCCTGGCGTAGTGCTGCGTGCGCTCGATACGCGCTTCGGCCGCCCTGAGCTGATAGTGGCTCAAGAGGCAGCTTCAATACGCGCGTTACCGCGCGTCGCTGGTGAAGGTAAAGATCTTGCTATTTTTGCTAGTCGTGTTCGTAACTGTGTGGAAGCGATTAGGTTACTTGATCAGCCTCACTACCTAACATCGCCAGAACTTATTCAGTCAGTTATTTCTAAAATTTCTCCACTGTTACGAGCGCAATGGGTGGACTACGCTAGTCGCCGCGTGGCCAGTGGTGTACCCATACTCGAGATGTTCGCTGATTTCCTAGCCAATATAGTCGAGTTGCAGTCTAGATTTGGTCTTCTTCCTGAGTCGACTGTTGCGCTGGGTGCGACATCCACCGCTAATAGCCGAGCCAGGGATAAGGTGCACGCAGTCGTTGATGAAGAGAAGTCTCGTTCAGCAAGATCTAAAAATAGTTCATCCACGGCTGCAGCAGGAAAAATTTCATGTACTTTTTGTCAGCAAGGGCATTCTTTGACACATTGTGACAAATTTATCTCATTGTCAATAGATGACAAATGGAAATTTATAAAAAAGAAAAGAATTTGTCATAGATGTCTCAAAGGAGGTTGGCATAGATTAAGTTTGTGTTCGGCAAAAAGTTTGTGCGACATTGATGGTTGTACATTCAGACACCATAGTTTGTTGCACAACATTAACCCTGAGCGCACAGCTGCTGCTCACGTAGGTTTGGAAGAAGATGACGATTCTGCTCCGTCGACGTCGAACTCTGCTCCTTGTGCGCAGAGTTCGGCACAGTCTGCAGCGAGCTCTGCATCTTCTGCATTCAGCTCGACGCCGGTAGCTTCTCTTGTTGAAAAAGGGGAGAAAGAGATCTTGACCCACGCTTCAACATCGTTTTCAGCCGAAAGCTCAGCGCGAGCAGTGAATCTTCGCCCGTTGCTGAAAGTTGTCGCTGTGACCGTGTCTGGTCCGTCTGGTAGTATCGATACTTACGCCTTGTTAGACGACGGGTCGACCGCTACTTTCATACATGCGGAGGTTGCGGCTAAGATAGGTGTTACGGGGCCAGAAGGGCACGTTCACGTAGATTGTATAGGGGGTCTTAATAAAAACGCAATGGTGCGTTACGTCGATTTCCATATTAAGGGTCGTCATGCGAAAGACAGTCATATTATTCGTAGGGCTAGATCGATAAGTGGCTTAGGGTTGTCGTCTCAATTCGTCAATAGGGACGCCATTACAAAATATTCGTATCTTGCGGATCTTGCGGAAGAGTTTTGTTACGGAGAGGTTCAGCCGACGCTGATTATTGGCATAGACAATTGGCATCTCACCGTGTCTAGTGCCACTCGCAAGGGTACTAAGTCGCAGCCTGTCGCGATTCGTACAGCATTAGGTTGGGTATTGTTCGGTTTTAGTTACAGTTCGACTACTCAGATTGTTGTCAGTCACGCCACGCTGTTTGAGTCCACGACCGTAGGCCAGAGCGACCGTTCCGAATTAGAGCAGCTTCTTAAAGATCAGTACAAACTCGAGTCTATAGGTATTTCAAAACGTGAGACGCGCAATGCTGATGATGAACGTGCTGTTCAGATTGTTGAGCGCACAGCACGCCGCTTACCTAGTGGTAGGTTTGAGGTAGGTTTGATTTGGAAGTCTGATGATTTATCGGTACCAAATAGTTACAACCTCGCTTTATCTAGGTTTCTAGGGTTGGAGAAGAAGCTAGGTAAAAATATTGATTATGCAGAGCGGTATCGTGCCAATATTCATGATATGGTTCGGAAGGGCTACGCCGAGCTGTGTCCAGAGGTGCCCACGGGGCCTATATTATGGTATCTGCCGCACTTTGGCGTCGTCAATCCAAACAAGCCAAACAAATTGCGAGTTGTGCACGACGCTGCAGCCAAGTCCGAGAGCGTTTCGTTAAATAGTTTGTTATTGTCGGGTCCCGACCTGCTTCAGCCGTTGTTGGGCATTCTTTTTCGGTTCAGGGAGGGCAAAATTGGCTTAACCGCGGACATTCGCGAAATGTTTCCGCAAATTAAAATTCGCGCTGAAGATCGCGATGCGCAAAGGTTTTTGTGGCGCGATAGCCCACGTGAACCTCTGCGTGTCTATCGGATGTCGTCTATGATGTTCGGTGCTGCATCAAGCCCATTTACGGCTATGTATATTAAGAACAAAAATGCAGCCGAGCATCAAGCACGATACCCGGACGCGGCTCATGCAATCATTTTCGATCACTATATGGATGATTGCATAGTCAGTCTTGATAGCGCGGATGAGGCAGCCAAACTTGCTGCTGAGATTCACGCTGTCCACCAAAAAGGTGGTGCGGAAAAAGCTGGTCGTTTGATTTCGCTAGACTCCACCAAAGGTAGCAGGAGATCACAGCCAGCACCAACCTGACCCGAGACCCAGCGCCTGAGGATAATCAGGCTCAGTCTAATCCGGGACCTACATTTGTTCATCTTATTGGTAGTGTCGAAAAGTCTGTGCCCGTCTCAGCAGATCCTAAGCGTTTTAGCTCTTGGCTGAGACTGGTACGAGCAACGTGTAGAGCTCATAAATATCTAACGCGCATTAGACTTCATTCATTAGCACAAAGGGGGTTAGATGTTAATTATTTAGTTCGTGAGCGAGGGGGGATATTTACCTTTTCCTTTCAGCCGTCAAGCTCTCTTGGCTCTTCACATCCAACGAATGAGTCAGCAGACGATATGCGCCTGGCTGAGACGCACATTCTGCGCCAGGCACAACTAGACTCATTTCCCGATGAGGTGATGCGTCTTAGCAGCCATCCACCTCTGCCCATACTTCGCACCAGCCGACTGTTTCGTCTTTCCCTGATTATGGATGAAGAGGGCCTCCTACGTCTATCCAGCCGTATCACTGCAGTGTCGGGGGTGCCTGAAGCCACAAAGAGCCCCATAGTCCTCGATGGAAAGCACCCTGCCGTTCAACTACTAGTGGATCACCACCACCGCCGAGCCGCCCATGCTAACACAGAGACCGTGGTCAACGAGCTTCGCCAGGGATTTTACCTGCTCGGCTTAAGAAACGTCGTCCGCTCTGTTGCCTTCCGTTGCCAGTTGTGCCGCATACGCCGAGCCGAGAAGTTCCAGCCGCCCACGGGAGACCTACCGGAGGCGCGTTTAGCTCACCACAAACGCCCTTTCACTTTCACCGGGCTAGATTACTTCGGACCAGTTCAAGTGACCATTGGCCGGCGACGAGAGAAGAGATGGGTGGCGCTTTTCACATGCCTAGTAGTCCGTGCCATCCATTTGGACGTTGTGAGCAGTTTGTCGACGGATGCGGCAGTTATGTGTCTTCGGCGCTTCGTGGCTCGGAGAGGAACGCCTTCAGAGATCTGGTCAGACAATGGCACTGCTTTCGTCGGAGCAAGAAGAGAGCTCCGCGCGCTATATGGGGACGCAGCGATGGAGTATGCCGCTGTAGAAAAAATTAACTGGCGCTTCATTCCCCCGTCAGCGCCATTTATGGGTGGAGTATGGGAGCGACTTGTGAGAAGCGTCAAGACAGCAGTTCAAGTGACCCTCACTGAACGTGCACCGACGGAAGAGGTCTTGCGGACCGTGCTCTCAGAAGCAGAGGCGCTTATCAACTCCCGCCCCCTGACGCACGTTTCTGTTGAGCCCGGCAGTGAAGAGGCGCTCACTCCTAACCACTTCATCCTTGGAGCTTCGTCGGGGCGTCCTGTTCCAGCAACCCTATCCGACCATGACCTGGTTTCAAGAAGCGGTTGGCGCAAAGCAGTTCGATTGGCGGATCACTTCTGGCAGCGCTGGGTCAAGGAATACCTGCCGATGCTTATTCCCAGACCAGGGCAAGGCCAAGTCCCAGAGTTGGCTGTGGGCGATTTGGTCCTGGTGGCTGACGGCAACCTACCGAGGGGCTCCTGGCCGAGAGGGCGTATCTCAGCGACTTATCCGGGCCGTGATGGCATTGTGAGAGTGGCTGACGTCACAACTGCAGCAGGCACGCTTCGGAGGCCCTTAAAGAAGCTGGTGAAGCTGAGGGCTTGACTCAGGGGGGAGGAATGTGCGCGACGCACCTTTTTATACTTTTAGACTTTTTAGATTAATTTTTATTCTTTTTATATTTGAATTTTGATACTTTGTACTTTTGTTTATTTGTGAAATAAAGGCAGTTTTCTTTTCGCTGCGGAAAAAGCTGGTCGTTTGATTTCGCTAGACTCCACCAAAGGTAGCAGGAGATCACAGCCAGCACCAACCTGACCCGAGACCCAGCGCCTGAGGATAATCAGGCTCAGTCCCCTTCAATGACAATTAATCTCTAATTTATCTTCGCTATTGTAATCTATAAACACAATACTACCTCCCATAAAAGCCGTGGCAGATATTTTTATACCACTTTATATTTGTTGTCTATAAAGTTATTTTTCTACACTACGTTAAAGATAGCCCCAAAAAGTATTTTTTTCGTGTGTAAAAGCCAATGTAAACAATATTTTTTAAGACTATTTGTAGAAACATCTCAAACTTTTTAAGAATACTTACGTATACAGAGAATTATTTATCTCTCCTAACTATAGGTCACATCTATCACCGATTAAAGTCCGACCATAGACAATTCTGTACGTAATGTTTTATAGAAAGTCACCTTTTACAAACCAAAGTCCATGTGATTGTCCAATAACCACACTATCGAGAATTCCAGCAATTTATTGTATGTAGAATTCAAAACTCACAGATTTCAGCCAATACCATCTGTACTCATGAATGAAAATAGATACGCGACGGGCTATATTTAATATGTAAACGTAATTATTTAATAATATACGCTTACAATAAGATAGAAGTACCTATAATAAAGTTAGTGGTTGTTTAACCTTTTCACCGCCACGCCATATCGGTATTCCTATGCCCTGTACGCCAAGCCCGAAAATCTTAATTAAATACCTACAAAAAAATAGGGATTTCAACATTATATCGACACCCATTATTATTATTTTTTTTATCAATACTTGCCAGATAAATGGTCGATCATTAATATGTTAAAAAGAACATTCCAATATTAAATATTTTACAACGTTCCACTCAAGTAGTTCCGAAGTTGTTAATAACATAAAAACAATGATTAAGACACACAACAGTTAAAATGAAAATAACTCTAGGTACAGCACTATTCTCAGTACTGATGTACCTCACTGTCGGGAATAGCCGACATTGGCGCCGTCGACGAGTCTTTTATAAGACATCGTTGCATGTACATTAGAGTTGTACCATAGTGTCATACAGTTTATCGATGTTAGTATCTAATTAAATTCAAAGGCCACAGTAGTTTGTTTTTATTATTCTTGAAATTTACACTTATTGCAACAATTTGGGTTGTTAATGGATTGAATGCAAATAAAACTATTTATTTACCAATCATTTAGTTTAATTATTGAGTTATATTATTAATAATTACTTTGAGATCATATTACTTACATGTCACTTATGAATAATATTATCACGTGATATTATTACATAACAACAATTTTTATAACAGGAACTTTCTAATATTCTCACTAATCAGATTAATTATATGTATAAAATAAATCAAAATTTTCGTATGAAATTGCGTAGTATATACGTAACGATTTTTAAGTATGTTCAGTGGTAAATACTTCTTGTTGTTCCATATTTCCCGCACTAAAATTCACTTTATACGCTTACGACGTCACGAGTCAGTCGACTTCTGCCGACAATGGCGCAGAGGGGACTGCTTATCGAGAGCTTGCTAGGGATGCGCATGATTGGCGATAAGGGAATATCGAAAATGTATTTACGCAACTATGTTTCAGTTTTTAATATAGTAAAACTACTTTTTTCTCAGTGCTTACAATCGTTTATATTTTGTTAGAACAATAAAAACTGTAATGACAAATATTACAATACCTTAAGTTACCTAAATTAATTTAAGAATATAATATACGTCAACATGATACTACATCACTAGCAGTCGGCTCTGCACGACATTGGCGTCATGGGACTTACTTTTTTAACCATAAATTATTTTACTTTTTATCATCAAATATTTAAATGAGGAAAATGCATTTTTGTTTACTGTATGCAACTAAATAATGTTTAGACATTCAGCTTTCAAGGTGTATCAATAAAATACATAAAAGTAATGATTTAATAGGTTTATTTTGTATTTTTCTGCGACCTGTTTTTTGTCGAGTATAGCCGTCGTTGGCGCACAGGGCACGCTTGCTCATGTCGGCTATAGCCGACATTGGCGTTCAAAAGGTTAAAAAGTTTTTGGTATGAATATTGATTTGGAATAAATATTTTTCAGAACCTTTTTTTTTTTAATTTGATTTTTCATTTCAAAGTAGGCTGAAAATCAGCACTTTTTCAAGGTCAATTACAAAGGTTAAAATGCAAAAAACAGCCCCCAAAACGCCCGCCCTTCACCATTTCCTATGTGTTATCGCTGGGAAGAAGAAATGGTGGAACAAACTCCCTAGCAACACAATTCTGTCTGTATGGTTTGAAGAACCGTTTCTATACAAAACAAAATGAAGTATCCAATTCAATGAAATTTTGACATGTTGGCTAGCCCGCGTCTTCCTACCCATATATCTTCAACTAGAAATTCCATTTTCCGTTCAAAGATCTTTCGTAAAGTTTAATCATATGATATGTTATATAAATCACTTTATATATCGTGTGATAGTAATTCCAAACACCGAATGACATAATAAATTATATCGATCTAAAATGAGATTCCTCATCGATATGAATAATGGTGTCACTATAGTTATAAAAATCATAAAATGATTATTTATGATCCAATTACGAATGTTTATTAATTAGAAGGGCAAAAATTTACCGTTTATCTGTTATTGGCAATATTAATAGCTGGGACTTTATCAGCTCATCATAAAATTACTTTTGGTTTGATACGAGACTTCTAGATCAGCAATATTCATATTTTTAGGTTTTGAGAAATTAAAGTTATCCTCAAATGGTTCATAGCATTAGGAAGTACATATGAACCATTTGAAGATAAATATATCACATATTATTTAAATTAATACTTTTTCTGATATTTGCTTTTAAGTTTATTTAAAGCCGTATAAGTTGTACGAATTGCAAGCTTGTTATTTTAAATTACTTTTCAGAATTGGAACATTTCGAAAAATTACACGCTGCCATGTGACATAGGAGTCGCGGTACTACGCGGATCCGGTTCAACGAACTAGGCGAAAAATATATATTTGTTGTCGGCCTTCTTAACTGACACATGATAAAAATATTTTTACGAAAACAAGTAATTAAAATATGTTTTTTTTATAAAGTTCATGTTACTAATAATATTGCTATTATTGCTGAGAATTTATGAACACAAATAAAAAAATATGTGTTTCTAATGCTCATTGCGTGGGTTGGTCTGAAAAATAAAATGTAATTTTAATATGTTTTTATTTATGTAATTCAAATGTAATAAAATGTATCAGAAGTGGTAAATACCACCAAAATCAAAATTAGATATTGGCACATTCATACATAACAAAAGAACATAATATTAAGAATTGTTGTCAAACATGGTAAATAATAAAGCGCCATTTATTTCCATGTTCAACATGTTTAACACCTGTCGAGAATGTCTACAATGTGCGAGATATATCAGATAACCTTTTAACAACAGTTCGTGGTTCTCCGCAGGGTAACAAACTTCTATAAATTCCTGGTACTTCTAGCGAGCCGGAACTATGACGTATAGCATAATATTATCCTTAATCAACGTCAAAATGATTCTCTCAATTGTCACTGATTGGCTAATAGCTATTAAAGGTCGGTGAACCATGGTTTTTTTATCGTCCTAGTGATTGGTTTTCTCTCGCTCTCTTTTATTTAACGTAACCTGTCGTAGATGTGTGCTCTTTAGGTGACCTCAAATATTATTTATGTGTTTCGTACTATTTACAAACTAAAAAATACATACATATGTATGTGTCTGCATGGTCTGCAATAAGAAAGCATTTGTTTTGCTTTTTTCTAAACTATATTGTAGTCGGCTTTCAGTCTTAACCAGCTGAGGACCGACTACGTCTACGCGTGTATGGAGCGACTGCTTATATGACCTTCTCAACCCAGTTACTCGGGGTACCGATACACCTTGTCAAGACTGGTTTTCAGAATTTCTGGCTCTTGCCTATCCGTAACGATCTCAAGAGATGTTCAAATGACAGCCAAGAGCCATCAATTAAACAACCTTCCTAAATACGGAGGAACTACTCATGTCATACTGACTGCGCCAAGCGTTGGTTAACAATATGATCAATCGACCCTTGCTGCTATTACTTAGCCAAGAGCTCAATACAATATATATATGAAAAAAAATCGGTACGTAATCGTGTCACATGTTAATGCGAAAAACCGTGATGAATTTAATACGAATCATCATGCCCTTCATCAACAACAACAGAAATAATAGCCTATAAATAATAATAAACACCATACTATAACCATGTACTCTAGTGTCGATCTCGTGTAGATCAGGAGAACAGTCGGTATGGCAACAATGATGGCTGGCCCGCACGACGGAGTCTCACGCGCATCCTTGGTGCAGTTAACGATTGTCCCTTCTCCACCACAGGTTACTGACCCTGACTGCAGCTAACTAGACAATAACCTATGTTTACTTATATTATTTTTAATGATGAGTTCAGTTGTTATTAAGTATAGTATCCCCTGTGTGCTTGTGAACATTAATATTTATCAGTATTTTTAATCATATTTTTTTTTTACTTTTGATTTGGCTTTTATTTCGGTCAACGGATAAGCATTGCCATCCAACGTGGCAATGCCGCCAGCCTATTGGGTACACTCCCAGTGAGCAGCGATGAGGAGGAATTTTTCGACGCCATTTTTTAATTATATATATAATTTATATATTTTTATGTAAATATTTTAATTAAGTTTTGTAAATAAATTGTAAATATATAAATTCTAGAAGTAATTAAAAAAAAAAACTTTCAGTTTACAAGAAATATGTATTGTCACAATCCATTTAAATTCTCCCAATAACAGGTATCACTTGAGATGGTAATTTTTTTTGCTAATAATTCATAGCATAAAAATATTTTTAAAGGATCCAGAAAAATCCCCTGTGCATTGGGTAAACCCATTTTTAAATAAAAAAGAGTTTTAACAAAAAACACATTTTGTACGAACATACAAAATCTAGGTGACTAAAATGCCTTAGGCGCTTATTACATAACAGAGAAAGGATATTCATCAAAAAACATATTCAGCTGATTGATACTAATCTGCATTGTTGATCTTGATTGGCCATTCATAATTTCACTAAAAAATCTTTGTGGGGGCGTAAAATTGTATTTTTGTAGGCAATTCAGTTCACTTATGTTTCGCTTTGTGTTTTTGTATTTCAACATTCTTTTGTTTTCCCTTGTTGCGTAACTTTGATATTAATCTTCGTTTCGATTTCTTTCCATCGTCCACATGCGTGATCTTTGATAGTATATGTACATGTCTGTCACAGAAGCTATTGCGCACACGCACGCTCTTGGCCGCTTTTTGACAGAACTATTGACCAACGCGATATCAAGATCAAGATCATTGAGAGCATCAAGTAGCAGTCGAATAACATGAAATCAATGCTTGCGCAGGCGCATTACAAACTGGAATGGTCCGTGTGCATCATCACGTAGGTCATTGTGATTCACACATAGAGACATTATATATTCAGTCTTTCAATACCTTCTTTTATTTTATACCCTTTCTTAATGTCATCTATTATAACATTATGCAATATAAAAAATCTGTGAGTTTGTCCAATTGTTGCAGATTTTTATTGATACTGCCTGCCATGAAATACATATATTTATTTTTTACCCATTTATCGTTTTCCAATTTTAGCATTCGTTTCGACTGTCTGTGTCTGTGTGTTTTCCTATGCCCTATCACTAATGAAGCCATGGCAAGATAAATAGGTAAATATAAAGGGATAATAAGTTTGAAGATTTGCCAAATCAAGCAAATTATCATTTGTTTCAAGCATAAAAAACACGACCAATAACTCCATTCAACTATATATAGGGGGCATCAAAGTCAAACCTAGGACACGCAGTCTTAGATTGCAGTGGAATTAAATTTATTTAAGTAAGTTTTAAATAGGAAATTGCGACAACGATGTAAAAGTAGGCTAACACCTGATAATACGAGAATATATAGAATTGTCCTTTCGAGTTCTAGGGCCGGGGTGTTCTTAAGAATGTTGTGGTTCCTGGAACTTACATTCTGTTTCTTTACACCTATGTAGCCTCACATCAACACATCACATGAAATACTGTTTTTACATAATATTCCTTTTATAACTATGTTTTTGGTCCGTGTCTGATCTTATTCCGATCGTGTCAGATTGTAGTGCCGCTAAGAGAGACGAGATAGGGAGTGCACCTACAATACGTCATTTGAGATCAATTGTCATCTCGCCATCTGAAGGTTATTATTATGAGTTTTCCGGGACCGTCATTTCTCTTTCGAAAAAAGCCGCAACCTAGGCATTTTATAACGTATATAACGCTGACCTATCACCTATATATGTGTATGCACCTGCATCTATATTAAATTTAAGCTACCACTTCTCACGATAAACGGTTTTTTGTCGTGAACTATAACATATAACACATTTTCGTGACTCGTAACTTAAAAGATGCCGTAAAGTTGCATCAAATGTTAGTCTCATTAGCTAGATTAATCTTACGTCTAATTAGACAAAATTACCTAGCTTAATTATGCTCCACTTGATTTAAATCCCAAATATGCAACGTTTCGTCAGTTTATTGAATACCATTTCTGATGCCAGCCTGAACGAAAATAACGGATAGCTACTGAGAAGTGCTTAATGGGGCAGTATTTTAACCAGTTACTTTGGTAATATCATGTTAAGTTTTACTTGCGGGAACCCTGAAAAATTCTACATAGACGCCAGCACATCAAGCTACTACGCTGAAGCCTATGGTTCAAAATTGATCGGGAAAAAAATTCAGTTAGATAGCTTAATGTGCTGGCGTCTGTACATAAGTCATACACATGAACATTTAGCGAAGCATTTATGTCTAGAAAGCTTATAACGCACATATATTCACACACATTTTAATAGCTCCCAATCTACCTTTGATATTCTGCACTACTACCAATCAATCGACAGTTAAGCCGAGCTCAAAACAATAAGTTGTGTTGACATCGAACCCGAAGTTTCGAAACCCTTCAATCGTCGTATCAATCCTAGTTCGAAAATGACGCCCATTATATACCACGACGTGGCAGTTACTTAGTCTAGGAATATTACAGTCTATGGGACTTGCATGCCATATCGTTAAGAAACCCGCCTTATTATTTTACATGGAACATCGATAAATTACGTCAGCAATACCAAGCTATTAAAGCATTTTGAAATAGTTTTGGTCTAAACAACTATTATAATAATGATGTAAACGCTAGGATTATTATCTATAATAACTTTATGTCATACATTTATATTATGTTCATAGTTTAATTGCTTATGGGATCGATCTTTAAATGGAAGTTGTTTGGAATTAAAAGCGTGAGACGTGCATTTGCTGCAAAAGATCAAATAACGTATAAAATTTTGAATTAGGAAAAGATTATTTTCTTTTTTTTATACTTTAAGGGTTTTAGTCTCATAAGGATGTACATAGGAAGTCGTGGTGGCCTAGTGGTTAAAAAGCCAAACTCTCAAGAGTGCGTGAATTCGATTCCAGGTCAGTCAAGTACCAATGCAACTTTTCTACGCCGACCCCAACATAGTTGGGAGATGCTCGGGAGATGATGATTAATGACGCATAGGAAAAGGTTGAATTAAAATCATGTGATTGTATGACATCTTTTTGGGATTTGTCCTAAAGTTAGCTAATTAGATATACAAATATATCTGTGTGTCGCCTCCATCACGTGAGAATGATAAAAATAAACAATAGGTGTGGGTTTCTCAACGGATTCTCGTCCTTGCCGACCGTGTCCACACTAATGACCTCTTCACATTCAGGTAAAGAATATTAGCGTTAATAAAAATTATTATAATCACATGACAATTAATTATACTAATAATATATATATCAATTTAAATTTAAAAAAAGAGATCTTGGTAAGTACAGTAGTAACATAAGTTAATAAAATAAACTGCAAAACATATTTTAATAAATATTTATTAACAGTAAGCAAAAATAGTGTTTATAGTTATAAGATTTGACAAAATCACACAGAGACATTGCATCGAGACATTACGGTCTTAATATTATGTTATCACAATTTTGAACAAATTATATTTCAATCTTCCCACATATTTTTAAACATTTACACACGTATATAATACTTTTGTCAATAATTCCACTGTCTATTTTAATTTTTCAAATACACTGTATAATTTATTTTTAAATAAATTAAAAGAAAAACTTTTTTTAAAAAGCTTTTATGGTCCACCATATTGGATTTAGAATAACGTCTAATTATTAAAATTAATTATTTTTTAAGTCACTCTCAATAAGTCCTTTCATTTGATACCCATATTGTTGAAATTCATTAACAATAACAACTCCGCCATCTTGGACGGTCCGCCATATTGGATTTAGAATAACGTCATATAACATATCTTGCATTATCATCCAGACTGAACGAGTATACAAAATTTCAGCTCAATCGGTTGAAGATATCTACTTCAAAATTGAGTTCAAAGAATCCACCGTAACATACATACACGGCAAGTTAAATAAAAGCTTTTAAAATAAAACAAATCTTCTATAAAAACATTTTATACTACCGCTCAATCACTATAATTACTACGTTCCAAAAACAAATATTACAACAATTACTAACAAAGCTGAAAGTTTGGCGCTTTGTCTTGCAAAGACAGGAAAGCTTGACGAATCGCACCAGTTTGTACTCAATATACAAACACACATAAGTTCCTCCACACGAGTATACTCAACGTTCTCAACGTCACGGCACGTGATACGAAAGTGAAATTTTCGGTCAATATTGCTTTAAACCAAATACATAATGCCAAAGGTATTACGCGTACATTGTTTACGATGAGTCTTTGTTATTTTGGAAGTGCATTTTTGCGAAATGCTGGCAAATATTCTGGACTTTTCTGAAAGTGGCAAAAGAATGCGGTACTGCATCGATTTGTTGTTGTTTATGGACCTGATAAGCTTAAGTAATAGCGTGAATCAATAATAGCGGAATTAATGGAATTTTAGAATTATTATTTTGTATTCCCGTTGGAACCCAGATTAACAGAAAACAAAAAAAAACCCTTTGATCCTAATAAGTACCTAACTAATTCAGTTGAAGTTCAAAATCTATTCTCGTTCGATCTCGAATGTGTATGAAAAAAATCATAAGTTCGTAAATGTACGTATGAAAAATTTAACTTTGTTATTATATTACTATACTAAATAATTATATACGATATAAAGATATATACTATATAAAGATGAACGGATTTCAAAATGGGAAATCTTAATTCGTCATCAGATATCTATATAATAACACATAATATCATCACGATTCCTTGAATCCGCGAAGTACCAGGTACAAACATAGAGCTCACTAAGTATATTCGCTATTTTAATTTTAGACCCCAACTGAATCACTGGGACTATTGCAATTTTCCATAGACAAAACATAAACACTAAATGTTAGGAAAACACGTTTCGAAAAACGAGTTTCAGTGAAAAACTTAAACGAACGAAAACTTTTTATTCCATTCAACTTTGCTCCCCATCAATCCTCATAAGTAATAGAAGTTATCACAACTTACTGTAGTAGTAGGAAGAAGTCTGTAAACTGATACTTCTTCCTACTTCAATCCAGTTCTCGTCTATCTACTTCCAGTGAAGAAAACGTTCAATATTTTCTAACCAAACAAGCCCAAACAAGATGATTGCCGTTTCCCCATAATGTTAGGTCATCAAATTCAGTGACTACCCATTGGTTTCCTACAATTGATGTCTTCCGACGGGTCCTAGTAGACGTAAAATGATTTCGCTTCCTTCTTTGGCGAATCAAATAGCGTGGGCGATGGGCAAATTCGATTGTTTGCATTATCCGAGATCAGATAAGCTGTGACATCATCGGACAGGTTTGGAAGATCAGCCACTTTCACTCAGCCATCACATGGAGACACTTGACAATTGTGTAACAAGCCCCATGTTTATGTCAGATTACGTTTGGAGGAGTGTTCCGTACTGAGCTTTCGTTTAGTTGGTAATTTGGGTTTCAATAAAACTTTAGTTTGGCAGTTTTGTTAGAACCATTAGTGTGTACATTACAATCATTATCTCATATTTATAAAATAGTAACGAATGTTACTCTATCTAATGTCAAAAAAGGTATTTTTTTAGTTTGACGCAATTATTTTGAGCCACAAGATACAAGCTGTGCTTAGTTTGGGGCTCAATGGCAACACAAGCATTAAGTAAAGTTACCTAGTTAATAAACATTATTTTATTTTTATTTTATTTGCGCTTAAAGCCTGAATAAACTTCGAATGTAATTTACATGTTTTATGTATTATTACTTACTGAATTCTATACTTATCAAAAAACCTTAAACACATTTTGATACGTTATTTCAAAAGTCCCGCAAAATATGTAATATCAACTAAGCGGTTCAGCTCCTTAGTTTGAACCTAGTCTTAAAGCTGCTTTCCAGTGTATCGCGTTTGCGTTCTGCATGCGTAAAGCAAGCGATACTTTGGTCTGAAAATATGCCAAATATAGCATAGAAAACGTAACACAGACCAATCGTTTTTCATTCTATAGTTTGCATTACGCCAGGTTGTTAGTCTAGAGCTGTAATTATTTACTCTTAAACCTCCTTGTAGTATTAACACCTAGCGTCATACAGCTAAGGTACTCGTAGACTACCAGTTTTACGCTCACGTGCAATTTAAACGCTGCAATAGTGCAGATATTAACATAAACTGCTTTATTGCGTAGGTACTCTTACAAATAAGTACAAACTCCAATGAATGATTTGAAATTCATTCCTAAGGGCACGCAGGTCACAAGAGATTCAGAAACTTCAAAAGGTTCCTTACATCATATGACTTGGTAATTTAATGTGTAATGAAAGGACTATAGATACAGCTGAGTAAAATATCCATACGATAAGGAACAAAGAGCTGTTTTTTATGAGTGGGAAATCTTCAAATGATATCTCCCGCTCTGGGTCTAGCTGGAGGGAATGTTAGATGTTCGCTGCCTAACACCCACTTTTGTTCTTTTTGTGTGCCACAGCCATGGTAACTCTGGCGAACAACCCACAAAAAAAAACAAAGACCTAAGACCTTAAAAATAGCACCATTTAAAGTATACATTTAATAGCTAGAGCTTATTTTTACGAGGAGGAACATATAGATTACAAGAAGTAATAAAATGTACCTTGGTGACTGTAAAAAGAAACAGACCATGGATAATGTCAATAGATATTAGGTAGTATGATATCGCTAGGAAGGAAGTGAACACAGATGTCGGCTGATACGTGCGGAAGAGAAATACGTATAAAGACGCTGTCTTCTTATATACGTTGTAGAAAATATGTAGGTAAACACTAGAAACTATAGCAAATTTTTGCTGCTACTTACCTTATTTATTTTAAATTGTAACTTCTTTATTTCGGTCCAAATACATTACGTCTATTTACATAAGAGCGCCTATAACAAAAGTTGGCAACGTCGCAAATAGCTGTTAAATACTTTTGATAATTTGTTTAGACAAAGTGCACTAAAAAATTAATATGAATTGCAATTAAATCCCCAAATTTGATGTTATAAACGTTTCAGGTGTGAAAAAGGCATTTGGCTAGTTCCCGAACACGTTTTTACATCTAAAAATATATATTTTGTGTTACGATATTAATTATTGTATTCCCCAGTCAATTTTTTAGTGCACTACAGAGCATTATTTCTTATTTTCATACAGTAACATTAATTAAAACTCGTACATATTAGACAGCTATCTGCGACTGTTGCCAACTTTTAGGATACGCGCTCTTAAACCTATTTAATCAATTTTACATCTCAGTGACTCTGGATTAGCCACTACAAGTTACCACATGCAATATTGTTTCAATTTCGTAACTGATCTAAATGTATTTTCTCACAGTCTCATTATCTCGAATGTATATGAGTATGAGTATGGAAGTACTTACGTTTATCATATGACTTTTCTTAACAACCTACCCACATTCGCGAAAGTGAAAGTTGTGCGGTCACCACTTACAATCGAATAAATATTAACCCGTGTATTGCGTAATAACTATAAATATAATATTACCCGATTTTATTCTGAACATTTAAGTTAATTTACGACTTTACTTTGATACATTAAAAATGAAAAAATAATAGATTTAATTGTGTTAAATAATAATGAATCCAACTTTTTCATTAATTGGCTTGTCGCCTAGTTAAACTTAGCCCCTACACGATATCCAATAGAAGTTGTAGTAACGTAAGTAAAAGTATAAAATTATAATGATATATCAAATAGTTCAAATAGTTTAGCTTCGTTAATAAGGATACAGCCCAGTTACGACAATATTTCAGAACTTCACATGTTACAAAAAATATGCAATAGTTATTATGTTATCGCTAACTCCGGATTGTAAATAAACAAATTGCCAAAGTGGGACACCATAAACGATGGACGTTCACCGTGTCAGTAGCGCATAAATTGTCGCGGGTACGCGAAAATTTAATTTTGTCACCGAATACGCAACCGCTGGGAAGACAGCGTCATCGCTGAACGTAACCGCGGAGTTTGATAACTTAACTTTCTCTCAGGCGCTGCGCTGGCGGCTGCTGTACAGCTGAGGGAGCCTCCAGGCACCAGCCTCATTCCGTCATTACCGTCGAGCCAGCACGTTCGCTGTGAACGGAGCGCGCTCGCAACCGCTCCCGCGAAAATCGCGATCAAATTTTATCCTACATTGACATTCGACAGTTCGATTAATAAAAACAAAAAGTGATCCGTTCAAACTAGTCGTGTTCCTTTGTTTTGTTTGCATTGATGTTTTTTGTATAATTTAATCAGGTGTCTTTTGTTAGCAGCAGCATGGGAACTATTAAAAAGTAAGTTTGCTATTTTTATTCACAAGTGATTTCTATACTAAGATAAACTTTATCAGCTCCAGGATGTTTGATCAATTCCAAAAAATAGGAAATTACAAATAATTAAAAACGCTATCTATAATTTTCTAACAAATTAGAAAGGTCACATAGGGTCAAATGTCAACCATTATTTCCTAAATTCATTATCTTCGCCAAACCTCGTCATTTGGCTATCTGGCAATATCTAAACAGTTTTGCAAACTAAAGTATGAAGTGTCAAATCAACTGCTAAATTCCTCTCCTTTACTGAATGTAGGACAATGCCAATCGAGGCTACAAGTTCAGCTCTCTACAATATTCAAATGTTAAGTTATAAAGAGTACTACTACTCGTACGACAAATAATTGTGGCAATATTTAAATAAATGGTGACCCAATTGGCAAGGCCATGTGCATTATTACAAATATACACATTAACTTTAAACTTGAGACGTTGCCGTACAATAATTTTCTTAAGAACTTACATCTGGCTTCATAGTCTACAAAAGTATTTTTGTTTCGAACTTATGACTTCTGAAGCGACAAATAGTAAGAGTTGCTTAACAATCGACCTTATTGTGGTAACCTTGCTAGTTAAAATCATTTTATTCTGGCTAAAGTAGCTGTTGAACTTTTAGTTTGGTTCACCTATGAACTGTGACCTGAGAATTGAGGTTTCCATTACCTCTAGCGTGTGTAGACATCATTGATAAAGGATGTGTCCTACATAACCCAATGCAATATTTCCTGCTAATTAAGATTAAAGTCTATGCCTTGTTATGGTCTCATCCACTTATGAATTACATAACTTCATTTCCTGATGCATTATTTAACAGAATATTTAAGTCGAAGCTCGCGGTAAACACTTGTATGTGTAGCTAAGTTATGAGTCCCGAACATGGAAAGTGGCGTGCTACTAAAAGTAATATTGTAAGTTACGTATAGTTAAGATTTAAGTAATATTTATTTAACCGTTCGTAATAATAATTAGATAATGTGTTATATGTGAATACTCGAAAATAACACATTGGTATTATGAAGCCTTATTCGCACCAACTTGTTTAATTCGCACGAAACTATTTGTGATTCTAAAAATAGTCCAAAATGAATTAATCTCGGCAACCTGTTTACGAGTTTGTCATTTTAAAGTATAGTCGCTAAAAGTCTATTGCTAAAGTTTTCCTTTATTTGACCCCTGTTGCATCTGCTTGCAATAACAATTACATGTAGGTAGACTAGGTAGAGAGCGAATCGCGGTCACCAAATTGTGATTACAATAGTGCCAACCTCTTTTTCGTTTAGAAACTAGTTAGTAACAACGATATTGTATAATGATAGTTTATGTCATCATCTAAGTCTTAAGAATACATGTGAATAGGCATCTCAGTTTTTGCCAACTATTTCCTAGTTCTACACGAACCATTTTCGTTGTACCATTTAAAAACTTGTGTATTGACGATGGAATGTTGTTTTTTGACATCGACATTAGACGAACATCCGCAATCTTAGCCAAAAGCCTCCTAAGAATGCGAATAACCAAACAAATACTTATACCCTAATAGGGTATAAGGATGTGGAGTTGTTATTTTTATGTGTAATAATTAAAATACATTTAATGGATACATAGTATGGTGTCAGGTAAATGCCCTAGCAAGGTCACATTCAAGTTTTTGATGGAAAGGTTAACGTGATAAATGGTCCGTTTCATACTTAGTTTTTTGGTTTTGCCTCAACAATTTAACCACACCAACCTTTTATTTTTGTCATTTATACCTAAATGTTCTGTCAAATGAGACTGCGACATCTGACGTTATACTAAGGTTTTAGTATACTGTCTGGCGGAGTGTTGTGTGTGAACTTCAAAAATTAATACTCATAATAGTATTTATGGATTTATTACGTATTCTATTATTATTGGAAAAGAAACATTGCAATTAATCAATATAGTTTCGTGCATTGATGATGAGATTTAAAGTTTTACCAATTGTCACCTCTACTGCTTTCGTAATAAGTGCTAATAAATAATGTAAAATAGGCCAAATAAATATAGAGGTGTCAGGCGCGCTTATATATTTGCTTCTCATTATATTTACTTACACCAGCTTACACCAGGCTTACACCAGCTCTCAAAAAATCATGCGTCCATAAAAGAATCCTAAAAATATTATTAAACGACACAAAAAGTGAAGTTATACGAAAATACTACAAAAAATACAGTCAAACACTAAAGCGAAGCATAAAAATATCAAGAAAACTCGATTATATCAGACAAATGGAAAAATCGGACAACAAAACAAAAACAATGTGGAATATAATTAAACAAAACACAAAAAAGCCTTTTAAAAATATCGGTAGAAATATAACACTAACATACAATAACCAAACAATAAATTGCCCAAAAACAATCTCAAACATATTTAATGAATACTTCACAACAGTTGGAACAAAACCTAGTGATACAAACCAAAACCACAACAAAAAAGGAAGACCGGTAGTCGACTCGCCCGAGTGTTCGATGTACCTACGTCCTGTAGACCGGAAGGAAATCATAAACATAATTCGCTCAATTAAAAACAAACACAGCTGCGGAGTAGACGATGTTCCTCCAATCCTACTAAAACAATGCGCAGATCAATTGTCAATCCCACTAACATATCTAATAAATCAAAGTTTTCAAGATGGCCAATTTCCTGACGCTTTAAAAATTGCTTTAGTCAAACCCATACACAAAAAAGGCGACACAGACACCCCTAGTAATTACAGACCCATAGCCCTATTACCTACATTTTCCAAAATATTCGAAAAAGCAATGTGTAACCGCCTATACAACTTTTTAGAAAAATTTAAAATCCTAGATGATTCCCAAAACGGATTTAGACGTTCAAGATCCACCACACTAGCTGTTTATAAATATGTACAAACCGCCCTTCAGCACATCAATGACAAGAAGTATGTGCTTGGCGTTTTACTTGACATGACGAAGGCTTATGACAAAGTACTATATAACATACTTCTTGACAAATTACACGGCTCAGGCATCCGTGGACCGGCTCACTCTTGGTTTAAATCTTACCTACAAAATAGATCCCAAATTGTCCAAATAGAAAACTACGACACACGCACTAATAAAATAAAAACAATCCGATCACAAGAAATAAAAATAACATGCTCAATACCACAAGGTAGTGTCCTTGGATGTGTATTATTTTTAATATACATCAATGACCTACCGAAAACTCTAAATAAAGACTTAACCCTACCAGTACTATTTGCAGATGATATATCTATTTTAATTAAGTACGACAAATCAGAACTACCTACACCTATTTTACAAGAAACCTTAGAATCAGTAACACGATGGCTTGATGATCACAACTTAGAGATAAATTACACTAAAACTAAAACAATACAATTCAGATCCTATAAAACTCGCCCCCTAAAAATAGATACTTCTTTTAGAAACACAACATTACAAAACGTAGACACATTTAAACTACTCGGCATAAACATAGATACCCATATAAACTGGAAAGCCCACATAGAACACATAAAATCAAAATTATCAAAATTCACTTACGCTCTTTTCCAAATTAAATGCAGCACTAACATCGAGACGGCACTATCAGCTTACTTCGCATATGCGTACTCCTGGTTGAGATACGGCATTATGCTATGGGGAGATAGTGTAAATATTCACGAACTATTTGTATTACAAAAAAAATGCGTACGAATCATAGCCCAAATAGATAACCAAGATAGCTGCAGGCCCCATTTTATTAAACACAATCTCTTAACACTACCATCCATATACATCTATGACATATGCAAGTTTGTATTCAGAAATAAAGATAATTTTACGAAAGTAAAAGACACCCATAATGTAAATACCCGACATAAAAACAGACTGTACCTACCACCATCAAGAATAAAAATGCTAAACCAAAGTCCTTACTACATGGCAGTTAAAATATTTAATAAATTACCTATAGACCTACAAAACGAAACCAAAGAAACAATATTTGAAAGAAAAATAAAAAAGTTCCTTATACAAAAATGCTTTTACTCGACAAAAGAATTCCTTGAAGACAAACAAAACAGCTAAATTAAATATTAAAAAACCTACCACATACACAACCCTTCACACCCACAAACACTACCAACTACATACTACATTTAAAAACCACCTACTTACATGTTGCACTAATCCACATAATATACTGTATACTCACCTTCATTTCTAACAAACCAATACATACTTATATGAAGAAATAAATGTAAAAGTATAGATAAGTCCTTATTTAATATAATTTATGATAAGTTTTAGTACTAGCCCTCAAATTTGCTACGCCTGAAAAAGGCCGTTAAGCAGTGCCTACTACTTCATTAAGACCTGTATAATACCTTAACAAGCAAATAAAGATTTTGAGTTTGAGTTATTTTATTTGGATTTGTCTGAAATGAATATCGCTAAAAATTATCGTCATCCCAATTTTGATATTAATCCACTTTTCGATAGAAACTCAATTAAGCCTTTTCCATTTTGTAAATATTTAAAATATTATACATATATTACATACACAAAAAATAAATATATATTTGGAAATAACTTATCAACTTCTAGCACTTATTTCTCTGAAATTGCTTACAAGAAAATCATTACAATTGAAAATAATAATTGGTTGTGTTTCATAAGTCGCTGTTTCTTCAATTGATATAGGGATAAACACTTACTTACACATCTCGAAAGAGCAATTAACTACATCTACTATATAGCTTCATAAACTGTATTAAGTTATAAAAAGATACTAAGGATTGCGAGGGAATGTGAGTATGACATTCCAGCAATGATTGAGTTGTGGTCTACCACAGGTGTAGATAATGTGATTAATAGTTACACAATCTAATTAACTGACAAATTCAATTTATCTTAAACGTTTGTAAATAAAAATGGCTTTGCTGTCATCAGAAAAGTGAGAAAAGTTGTGTTCTGAGCGAATAATTTCAGCCTAGTGATCCTAGTAGCTTCATTCAGAGCTACCCTATAGAAAATTAATTATATTACGGTTAACTGCTGCAAATTACTATTTGTTATTTCATATGAAGAGTGGTAAACATCTTCTTCTTTCTGACTTGTTCCCAAATAAATTGCACAAATTATTTGAATTGAGTACCATTTTTTTTTCGGTTCTATTCTTCTCTGTCAGCCTTCATACTATCATGCACAGCCTTTCTATTCATGTTGTCTTTCAGGCAATCAATCCATCTCTTCCTTCGTCTATCTCTCCGTCTATATCCATCCACATTTTTACCAAACACACCCTTTGTGGCATGCGTCTCACACCTTCTCATTATATGCTCATACCACGACAATAGTAGTAAACTTCAACTGTTTTTTTTTTTTATCTTTGTAATAAAGTATCAGAATAGTTACCTAGTTTTCTTTCGTAAATAATAATGGTCTGCGTCAAGCTAGCGTCAACCGGCTGCATTTCAATCCACGTGACTCCTCTAAGTAGCTTCGTTATTTCTCACAGAAGATGTGACCAAGTGTTAGCAACCAGTATTTGAATAATGTGCATGTTATGCAAGTACTTGTTGTCGGATAATTAAATGTAGATGCCTGGATGACCTGTCTTCCTCATTGCTCTGCGTTGCATAATATACGTGGAATAACTATGGAACTTTAGAGGTATCGTGTCTGATTGTCTGTTTAATGAAAATGACGAATTAATTTAAACAAAAATAGAATAATTTTGAAGGTAGGTTAGACAGAAACGTATCTTCTATATATGTATCTTCTAGATACCTTATTGTCTACAAAAATTTATCTAGAAGATATGTATCTAGAAGATACGTTTCTGTAGACAAAAACCCAAGTACACACAAGACGTCTCGAGTAATAATAATCGCCGTAAAACATGTGAATGTGTTGAAGATAATGACTGAAAATTGCGAAAATCGCCGTGAACTTTAGCCTGTAACTTCCCAAAGTACTAAAGTCTTAATTAAGTACTAAGACTAGGCTCTATTGCTATATGTGACATAGGCAAAGTTGTATACGATGTCTCTTTTATGCTTGCAAGGTTTAAGAAAAGCCGAGTTTCCCCCTAGTATCAAGCGATATGGAAATGAAGAATAACACATAACTTTTATATCATAGGAATTTAACATATATTAATATTTCCACGTAAGATGAACACATCATCGATATAAACACATATTTTCTCAATAATATAATCGTCATGAGGAAAATTGATGAAGCATTATATCAATAAAAGGTAAAACGATTTCTACAACTTCTCAACCCAAACAACAGGATGAAATGTAGACTCAGATATACTATTATGTTTTATTCAGTGTTTATTCATTTGTCATAAAAATACAGCACCAATACAATCTTATATCTATTATCCTAATTACGGACTGTTTTTTTACTATTTTAAACTTAGAAGCAAGCAGAATATTAAAAAGGCTAGGCCAGTAACATCTTCCAATTTCAAACTTTCAAAACACAATCTCATTAAAAGCAACACGAACATTTTAAACATCATTAACTCCAAAGCATGTAGCTCATGCAATGATAAGCCAAAAGTTGACGCAACATTGCCGTGACACAGGCAGCAATGCAGGTCGCAATTGGAACATGGTGCACGCGCGAACTGGTCATCGAAGTCCTCACTAGGCTACTACTATTGCGTAATGGCCGCCGGATTACGCGCATGCGTGACTTCAATCTAAGCGACATATTAAGACGAACGTTTTGGTGCAAGCGAAAGTTATGCCAGTAATTTGGAGTTAAATAAACATAGCGTCTATCTGCAAACATCGACTTTTCTACATTTTCATCGAAGTTTTTTTTTTGCCATTTCAGTGGATTTTGAAGTCGGTTCTTTTTATTTTGTAAAGAGGTTTTTTTTTGTATTTCATGTTGCTTTTCATTTGTTATACTAATTAGAAACTTTATAGACGTCGTATGAACGGCGACATTTACTAAACCAAACATTCGGAACCATCTTTGGGACATAAGAAAATCTTGAAACCAGTTCTTAGACTTTGCAGTCACACCAATACCTCGTAAACAATCGTTTCAGCAGTTATTTGATACCTTCGTACAAATGGGCACATAAATAAAAAATATAAACACCATCAAAAATTCAAACACAATTCTTTATTTGTACATACATCTAAAAAATGACACCGATTAAAATTGTTTAGTAACAAACGACCCATTGTTTATCCGAAAACAGAGGTCAGCACACACGAACTGTCCCGAGAATGCGTACATAACGTACCTTTACGCAACTATGGGACCTCAGCCTTCGACTTTCCGCTTACGCAACAAGTTTTCGATTTCTTCCAGCCCCGGGCGCATTCGCTTTCGTTCAACGCGAACGCGCCTTTGTCGAGTAATGACCACAGATTAATAAGCGTGGCTGGCTCTTTTCCTAAATTTATATTTTATGCAGTATTTTAATTAATCGCCTAACGCTTGGTTTTGCTAACAATAAAATTCCCAAGATCGTCAATTTCAATGTGATTTGAAATAAGTGTTCAGATGATAATGACATGAGCTTTGGTTTCAAATTTTGATAGAGCTGTAAGAAACCCTATAGGACTAATTTATAGAAGAACTATTCTTAACGTTGTAAGAAAACAAAAAAGCTGAGCTATGTGAGCCGAATCATATTATCATAATTCTCTTGCATTGTAACAACTACATTTAATAACACACCATGTGACTTATAGGCTATCTCTACAGCAGTTGACCTGTTCATTATTTCTATAGATAACATAATAAGCATTCGCTGAATAAAATTAAGCATAATGTACACGTGTTGTTAATCTCTGTACGAATCGCGGTCCATTCATGAGCCTTCGCTACGTAACCGCACATTAGCTTAGATGCTGTCAATCACCGAGGTTCATTATATCAATAAAAACGTTAAATAACTTCATCTAAATACGAGTTCACGGAAGAACATGTATGTACAACCGGAACTCTAGTAGGATTCCTAGTAAAGACGATTGTAAATGATGATGCGCTACCTTTTACGACCAGGACAAGATCCGCGTGAAAAACCATTACTTAAAAGAGTCATAAACAACTACTAAGAATTTGAATAACTGATGTCCAGTTGTAAAAAAATAACAAGTTCGTTCTAAGAGTATTTAAATTTTCTCGGATTTCTTTTGTTTATGGGTATTTACACTGAATCATGCGAAGATGTTTACGGGAATAAATCATGATGTGACGCTTATCGTAAATCCTCTCGGTGCATAACTCGTGCCAAGGTAAATTACAAGTAATTAATTCGAAGGGTTATTTATATGACGATTGTAAATAACATAGAAATAATTCAACAAATAAATTTTGTTCTGATAATCTTAAGCCCATTATTGAGCATGATATCTTCAGATTTCTATGTAACTACTAAAGTTGCATCGAAAGTCGATGATTTTTGCGCCTCATATAACACTCCTGACATAATGAGTTGCTACTGCACTTGTTTTTCTATCTAATGTTTTATAGAAATCGGGTTCAATATTTTTTGATACAACGTATCAGATGGTAAAAACAAATCAAGAGCTGACCAAAAGCTTTCTCTGTTAATTCTTGCTGTTTAAACAATCGTCATTCAATTAGTAGCCGCACCCACTCAGTGTTGAAATTGGATAATTTAGCATTTACTCATAAATTTAATTGTACACAACAACTTACACAATACTGCTTGTTGCTAACCTAAGTTTAGTAAGGGTAGGAAATACAGGCTTTACCATAAAATAGTACCGTAATGTATGTGAATGTCAATGGATGGAGAGGTAGAGGAAAACCAAGGGAGAGATGAATTGAAGACCTGAAAGACAAAATTATTAAGAAAGTAGGATATTAATATGACGGCTAACAGAAACGGAAAGCATATTGCGTTGACCTCAAATAACTTGGGAACATTGCATGAAGAAGAAGAAGTACGGTAAATTATATGAGCTTATGATAGGAATATAATTTTCCGGCCTCGGTGCTACCCACGTTTTATGCAGATATCATACACCATATGGCGCTCAGACTCAGGAATAGCGTAGAACGGCCGACAATCGGTCTGGATGCCATCATCATCATCAAGTTACTGCAGTATTCATAAAGTTCCCCATTTATTATGTAAGATGATTGTATGTCTTAACGTGGAACAACAAAATCAATATTTCTGTTACACAGACAGCGGCAGTCAATAAATTCAATTATTTAGTGACATTGTCCTTTCTCTTAGATTGTTCTTTTTCTCATCTCGTTCTTTATTTTTAAAAAAATGTGTTGACGTGTAAAAGTGTTGATTTCAACCTATTTGCAAAATAAATATCATTTATCATTTATCATTGTTACCAGTGCATAACAAATGCGTACAGTGGTAGGCATCAACCCGGTGTATGGCTGTGAAGGCCGAATGACCGACTGGTAAGTGTTACGGTCGCTTTGCCGACGGTTAGGTAACCCGCGCGTGCTCATCATTACGGCATAACAACGGAGTATAAGTAATGAATTTTCTTCCTTCCTTACATATTGCACAATATTACTGCATGCCACTGACATAACTGTTTTTGTGCCTACATAAATCTTGCGTGTGAGCATATTGACTTTTAGTGTAATTAAAGGCAGATCTTATAATTATTTTTTTGTTGAAGAAGCTCACGAAACTAATACAAGGTATAGCTTCCGCTTCACTATCGTAAAGCTCTATGTCTAAACTAACCAGTGTATGTATGGTACTAGCAATCCAACAATGATTTACTATAGTTCATCAATTTGTAATTGTGAGGCCAGCTATTTGGGCCACAATGTCGGAATATTCACTATCTACCAAATAAATTCAAAAATGGAACAGAATTTGTATGAAATTATCTACCAAATAAACTAAGTGGAACTTATTCGTAGGTAGTGAAACAGGCCCTTAGAACTTCTTACATTTATTGAGTAAGTAAGCCTTGCACCTGGACCGGAACTAAAAAGGCTAAGTTCCACTAATTGTATTATTACCCTTATCTTGGTATCTACTGAATAGGCGCTTGGGGCCTAATGACTCAGTCTTTCAAGGCTACAAGTAATTTAAAGCATGAACTTGCCCCTTGAAATCGACAGGTTAATTTGTATTGATTACAAAACTGTAATTTTAAGGTACCAAGCTTTCTAATACGACATTGGGAAGAAAAATGTATTTTGTAAGTTTAGATTTACATCGAGATTCAACGCCCAACTATGAAAAATGGGCAACAGGCAAATAACAGTTTTAATTATACCGTACCCATTAAAAGATTCATGGAGGCAAGACATTAATAACACGAATATGAAGCGCTCTTATTGCTACATTTCTCTAAAATGATTGTCATTACAGTGCTCTCTATTTATTTGGTCATAGTTGTTATGATACTTAACTTATGTGATGCAAGAAACATGTAAGTATATATATTAGGTACAAATATGTACGCTAAATGTCTATAAAAAAAGGAATATTTTATTTACTCACGTAGTCATCATGATTAGCCTTTTTATCATTCCATTGCTGGGCCCAGGCCTCCTCTCACATAGTGGAGGATTATTTATTTGTTTATTCATTTTTTTACAAGATAACAGATGGTACATCCAAAACGCTTATAACATTAACAGTTTGGTACATCCTCGTAATTTTGTTTAATAATTTTAGTATTATAATTTAACTAAATACTTACGTATTACTATAAAATATTATACGTATAAGTATATGGCTACATACAAATCACCAAGAAACTTGTTGAGTTGTTGTTGATATTTAAAGCTTTGTATCGAACTTTGTACCTAAAATAAATAAAATTACTTCGTACCTAGTCACACTGACTTGGTCAATCACAAAGTCACTGTATACATGAGAAAAGGCTCAACGAATGAAATGCTTATATCGAGGGGGCTGGTCAATTGACCCGCTAGATTGCGTTATTCGTGACGTCATATTTATTGACCATTCTTCGATTTCTGATTGCGCTTACCCAAATTGATTAAATCTGACGTCATTTAAAGTACAGATCCATTTTTTTGTACGTACAACGCATATTAAGAAAAAATTATGATATGATCTGATGATCTGTTTTTTCGAGTCAAAATACAAAGCCGAACATTAATTTGTTTTGAATAGGTGTTTTTGTCAGTTGTATTATTTATTCATTAGTTGTCTAAATACTTAAATATTACTTGCCGTGTTATATTTTGTTAATAATACATAGGTTTTTATGTGGTCACTCCCCGTTTCGTTTTGTGTATAATTAAACTTTACCTTTTTAAATAGTTATGTAGTAGCAGTTGGATATGGTATATTTAAAGGCGTTTTAGCTCTGCATGACTAGAGGCTGTATATCAAACTTTATCGGCAATACTGCTCTACTGACATTTGCTTAAATGTCTACGTAATAACGAGAGTGAAGATCATTTCCAGTAGTTCCAGAACTAAATATCGATATAATTTTTTAAGAACCGGTAATCTCATGATATTCTTGGAACAGAGCGCTAGAGCTAATATTTTAATGACTAATGATGTCCCTTGTTAGTCTTTTGCCGTCCAGCAGTGTGTAAAACCTTAGAACAGTTCCACCTTTAAAGTCCCATACCAAGTAAGCATCAACAATATAATAATATACTTCAAGCTGTCACTTTTCTACAAATAAGGTATCGGCGAATCCAAGCCGTTACAACTTATCAAGTTATCAAGCCCACCAAAGGTCATGACTACGACACACATGTTAGGAAGTAATTAAAGGCCAATCAACCTCTCTTTAAACTATTATCGTCAATAATTACAATAGCGCCGTAGTAATAAGACAGCTCATAAAAACGTTAAACAAAGGAACTACGCTTACGGTTTCCGTTGTTTCAATTTGTCGGGTTGGATAGAGACGTCCGATAAAAGTGGAAATTAGTTTTCATCTTGGAGTTGAACAATAACAACTAAGTATATACCTACTCACTTGACGAGCTGCAAATAGCATTATACTCGCCTGTTATATGCATTTATCTCTTTATAATAGATATAATGATTGTAAAGTATCTATTTAATTGATTCAATGAGAATATCATGTACTCATCGCATTTTCCCAAACAATTGGGTGCCGTTTAAATTGATTTGTTATCTTGTATCTTTGCGTGGTCGAGCCGTAAGCGTTTTTACGTAAAAACTAAAAGCTAGATACATTGTGTGCCCATCACAAATAATTGTTGTTGACACTCCGTTTAAATACATGTTTGATAGTCGATGGAGCGCTGCTAAGTGCTGTGTCTACTTCTATTAAAAGTGATGATTTATTTAGTCTCACTAGGCATACCTATAAAAATCAAATACACCTTAAGATTAAAAATTGGCAATCCCTAACAATATTCGTTTTTGTTTGTCAGATATTTACACCAAAGCACGTCATTTGCAAGCATGTGGCGTGCCGCTAATTTGAAATTAAAATAACGTAGACACAGTTCAAAAGCTACAATCTAAGCATAAATATGATCAGAACACCACACGCTAGCTGTTCTCAAACGCAGTCTTAAGATATTTACGATTTCCGACTTAAAAATGATTGTAGCCGTGAGAAAGTATGTTTATTAAGCCTATTAATAATGTCAGAAGCGGATTATCAGGCAGAAAATTAACGTTAAGAAACCACTTATTAACAATTGTTGTTAAATTGAGTTGCGTAACGCGCGTCGCGTCGTCTACCTTCTGAGAAACAAGTTGATTAGGTAATGTTGGTATTTGACCGCTCCGACTTTGAATAGTAAAGTAAGAAATATCTGCAAATGCATCACATTGGGATAAGAACTTAGACAACGCTAATTATGAAAATTCTTTGAAAGAATTCGTACCTAATTTTATTGTTGTAAATTCTTCGTAGGATGTTGATAATTTTTAACATAATTTTATGGCTTATTAGTGTAAATAGTAACTTTTTTGAGCACTATTAGACGCACTATTAGAGCGGATTGAGACGTTGCGCGTCAACGGTAAAAACAAACATTCAAGACTAGCAACCGCTAGCGGTTTCAGCCGAGTCCTGGGAAAAACTGATATGTAAAAAAAAGGCTTCCACGATAAATGGGTAAACTAACACTGAAATATTTTTTTTAATTCGGGCGGCAGTCCCGGAGATACGCTCGTTCAAGCAAACAAACTCGTCAGCTTATAATATTAGTACCGATTTTCACATGATACCCAACTATTTTAAAGAACCATTTTAACTGTTCGAAAAAATAGACCTTCCTTAAAAATAGTCGTTAGAACAAAATTAAAAAAATAGGTAGATACATTTATACCTAACAACAAATTATTATTGTTTTTTTTCTGAATATCATCATAAACATAGACAAAAGATAAGAACCAGTATTCGACGGCAAACTTATGTCTTCGGAATGACCTTAATCACACGATAGCTTTATCTCATATGGAAAGAAATCTTCGTAACACATAAAACACGCCTTTGTCTTTACTTTGAGTTCTTCGAGCACATATTTTACACGCCTATCTGAATTATTTGTTTAAGAATATTAATGCCTTTTAATGTTCTTAATTAAATAAACATTAGTTACATCAGACAGATGTTCTTTATTAGGTATGTGTTCTATAAAATACGTCGAGGCCTTTGTTACGTTATAAATTTTCACTTTTCAAGTATCAGGTATCATATATCGACGTGATTTCGACAAATTAAAGCCAAACTCGGAGCATATTGGCCTATTTTCTGTAAAACAACTGTTAGCATCGACATTATGCCTGTACAAGTTAGACATATTTTTATAATTAAGCACTGGCAACACTGCCCAAAAGGCGGGATTGCAGGGATGAATGTCAAAAAGTTGTTGTCAGATTGACTTTGGAAAATAAAAGTTAAATTCATACAAGTGGACGTTTTAATTAATAATTACACTGAAATTCTGATGCGGTAAAAGATTTACAATTCAGAAGTGGTACCATAAACCTACGAGTTATTACCGCGTAATTTCATCCTGTGATATTGAATATCGTTACACTGAACTAGTACAACTGTTAATGACTGAATACTGATACATCCATCCAGTGAACTCTTTTATTATGGCGGGCGACAGTGATACACGTAAAAAACGCCGACAATCAAAAAGAGTCAAGAGTAAGTCGAGTTCGCGGCATCGGAGTCGTTCGAGATCGCGGCATCGGAGTCGTTCGAGATCGCGCCGCCGTCATGCAGACATGACGCCGCGCAGGTCTCGCAGCCGTTCGAGGTCGTTGTGCAGCCATGTTACGGATGGGACGCGGCGCACATCTCGCGGCCGTTCCGGTTCTCGCAGCCAGCGTTCGAGAGTTTCGAGACCACGACATCGCGAGAGTGTACGACGTTCCCGGAATGTGTCAGCTGAAGATAGCAATGTGAGTCGTTCCAATCTTAGAGACACTCAATTTTTACTCACTGAATTGATTAAATCAATATCAAATAATCGTCCTGAAGGTAATAAGTTTCCTATGCTCGGCAATGTAATACCCGAGTTTGACCCCATGTCAAAAAGCCAAACTATTGAGATGTGGCTTAACAAGGTAGAGGAATGTGCCCAATTATATAAATGGGGAGAAGATCAGATTATTCATTACGCTCTCCCTAAACTTAGTGGTGTATCCAAGACATGGTATCAATCTCTTCCATCAATGTCGTTCTCATGGTCCGAGTGGAAAAACAAATTAAAGGAGTCTTTTCCATCCACTGATGATTACGCAGAATTGCTTAATGACATGCTACAAAAAAAGGTTAAATATAATGAATCTTTAGAATTATATTTCTATGAAAAGCTTAACCTTCTTAATAGATGTGAAATAAAGGGAAAAAGGGCAGTTGATTGTTTATTATATGGGATAGAAGACCGCAGTTTAAGATTAGGTGCTAAAGCCACTAAATGTGAAGAACCAGAGCAAGTTTTAAAATATTTTCAATCAATAAAACAGCAAACTCGGGAATCAGACACAAAGATGAGGAATAGTTATGACAAAAGAAACAATACTATCACCGTTACAAATAAACAAAATAATATGTTAACCACAAAACCAATAAAATTTACTGAGACAACAAGACCTATCAAATGTTACAATTGTAATGAAATGGGACATTATAGCTATAATTGCAATAAAAAAATTCTTAAGTGTAGTAATTGTAATAGACTGGGTCATTTAGCCAATAATTGTTTAAAGTTATCAAGCAGTGATGCATCAAAAATGGAAAGAAACAATGAAAAGTCAGTTATGGCATTATCCACAACTACTAATGAAAATAATGATAAATATTACATTAACCTGAAAGTAAATGACCAACCACTACATGGTTATGTTGACTTGGGTAGTCAATGTACATTGCTACGCCACAGTGTTGCACAGAGATTGAGTATCCATTGGTCTTCAGAGCAACCGCTGCCTACAATGTGTGGTATTGGCAATCATATGGTGGTGCCGCTGGGTAGGGCAACCATTTTTGTTGAAATCCAGGGTATTAGGCAATCAGTTGACAGTTTTATTGTTGAGGATACTGTTATTAAGTATGACATATTAATTGGCCACAGCTTTACTGAATCCCCCGGCATAACCATAACTAAAACCGCTGATGCTTTGATTTTTGGACAAATCCTGCCAACTAAATTAAGACTTATTCTTTTAAATGACATTTTAATTCCTCCAAATAAGACATGCGTGATAAAGGTAAATAGTGACATTAGTTATTCAGGCACAATACATGTTAATGGTTCTCTACGTGGATGTTCTGGTGAAGAATACTATCTTATGCCTGGTGAATATGATGTACTAAATGGTGCCAGTGCATTATTAATCCAAAACCTTGCAGATCATAATTTAATGCTACAACACGGATCCTTAATAACCCGTGCCTTATGCACAGATTCCATACTGAATGTTAACTTGTTAGATTTTAGTGATACAAAAATTAGTAATTCAATTAACTATGACAGCAAATTATCCAGTGAGGAAATAATTCAACTTAAAAACACATTACAAAAGTACAAACAGTGTTTCTCTTGCAATATGATGGATTTAGGTTACACCAATATTGAGAAAATGGAAATCGAATTAATTGATACAAAACCTGTTGTGTACAGACCATATAGATTATCTTATCCGGAAAGAGAATTAGTGAAGTCTATGGTACAGGAAATGCTTGCTGCCGACATTATATGTGAATCCAACTCAGCATATGCCAGCCCAGTTCTACTAGTTAAGAAGAAAACTGGGGAAAAAAGACTTTGTATCGACTATCGTGCACTGAACAGAAAAACCAAAAAGGAGCACTTTCCTCTACCATTGATTGATGATCAACTGGATCGATTAGCTGGTCACTCATTATTCATCAGCTTGGATTTAGCATCAGGTTACTATCAATTAGCTGTCGGGGAAAACTCCCAAGACAAAACGGCATTTGTTACACCGGATGGCCAGTATCAGTTTAAGAGAATGCCATTCGGTTTAGCAAATGCGCCGTCGGTCTTTCAAAGGACCATGAACAAAATACTTAATAAGTTAAATTACATAATTGTTTATATGGATGATATTTTAATTCCGGCGCGCACCTTTAACGAAGGTTTAAAAAGATTAGAGGAAGTTCTGAGTATTTTCCGTGATGCAAATCTTACACTAAAATTAGAAAAATGTTTCTTTTTCTATACACAGATAGATTTTTTAGGCTTTGAAGTAAGTGGGTCAGGTATAAGGCCTGGCTCTCGTAAAATAAATGCAGTATCGAACTTCCCTACTCCAAACAATGTCCATGACGTTAGACGTTTCATAGGATTAGCCAGCTTTTTCAGGCGATTTGTAAAGAACTTTTCTCTAATCGCACGCCCTTTAACAGATTTGTTAAAAAAACGGCATACGTGGAAATGGTCAGATGAACAAATAACAGCGTTTGAAACCCTGAAACGTAAATTAGTTGAGAGGCCATTACTTGCACTATACGATTCTAAATTAGAAACCGAACTACACACAGATGCGTCAAAACACGGTATTGCAGGTATCCTAATGCAGCGTGACAGAGACGGAATAATAAACCCCGTAGCATATTACAGCCGCAAAACAACGGCTGATGAACAAAAGCTTCACTCCTTTGATTTAGAGACCTTAGCTGTAATAGCATCATTAAACAGATTTCGTGTTTATCTGTTAGGAATAAGGTTCAAAATAGTGACTGATTGCAATGCATTACGGACTACAATGACAAAAAGAGATCTGATCCCTAGAATAGGTCGGTGGTGGGTACAGCTCCAGGAGTACGACTGTGAAATAGAATACAGAGCAGGTACAAAAATGACACACGTGGATGCACTCAGTCGTGCTCCTGTTGATGAGCCCGCTACCTTTGACCCCACACACATTATTGATGTACTCACTGTAGAAGCAAAGGACTGGATCGCTACTGTTCAGAGTGACGATGACGAGGTTAAAAGAATAAAGGAAATCTTAGCTGGTAAAGATACAGCATTCATTGTTGACGTTCACAAAAATTACCAGTTGAAGGGTAATTACGTTTATAGGGTAGTCGATGGTGGCTTACGTTGGGTAGTCCCAAGATCAGTTAGGTGGCAATTGCTGAAGATGAACCACGACGATGTAGGTCATTTCAGTTACGATAAGACTCTAAATAGGCTTAGAGGTTCATTTTGGTTCCCCAAAATGCGGAGATTCACGAAAAAGTATGTCAAAGCTTGCCTAGAATGTGCGTATCATAAGGCACCCGGAGGACCTAAAGAAGGATTACTTCATCCGATCCCAAAACCAGATACACCGTTTCATACATTGCATGCGGACCATTTAGGCCCATTTGTTCGTTCGCGGAGAGGCAATATGTACCTTTTAGTAATCATAGATGCTTTTACAAAATTCATTGTTATAAGACCTGTAAGAGATACAAAGACTACTACCGCCATCAGAATCTTTCAAGATTATATTAGCTATTTCGGAGCACCCACTCGATTAATTACAGACAGGGGTACATGTTTTACAAGCACCAAATTTAAAACTTTTGTAGAAAATAGTTGCATTAAACATATATTAAATGCTGTAGCAACTCCGCGAGCGAACGGTCAGGTTGAAAGATTCAACCGAACTATTTCGGACGCCCTTAGTGCTAAGTGTCATGATAAAAATGATAACACTTGGGATGAATATGTCAGTGAAGTTCAGTTAGGATTAAACACATCAATTAATAAAAGTACCGGTAAAAGCCCATCAGAATTATTGTTTGGCTACAACGTTAAAACTGTCTCTGAAAATATATTAGGCGATGTAATTAATACAACTGTAGATCGGATTAGCGGCGATGAATTAACCAACCTAAGAAATGAATCTATATGTAAAATAGCAAAAGAACAGAAACTAGCAAAAGATCGATACGACAAACGTAGAAAGTTAGCCACAAAATACAGTGAGGGTGATCTGGTCAGATTAGAAAGAACTACATTTGATAAGGATAGGATCGGTAAATCCAAAAAACTAATGGCTAAATTTCATGGACCCTACAAAATTGTTAAAATATTACCTAATGATAGATTTTTGGTTGAAGATACTCCTATTACAAGAAAAAAAGGCAAAAAGTATGAGAACGTAGTCTCAATTGATAAAATACACCCGTGGTTGAATTATAAATCATTGGATAGCGAAAACGACAGCGATGATAAGACTGTTGATGAAGACAAGAGTGATACTGACTAAATAATGCGCTTAAGAAAATATATAATAGCTAGTATAAAATAGAACTTTAAAGGAAATTTTATATAAAGTATGAACGCCAGTGCTTGCATGAAACTTTGAAGCAGATCATGACAGACTACACTAGTGTGGGTTGCCAGCCTTAGTAGCCATTAAAATAAGGCAGATGGCAACAGACCAAGCTTGTGTAGGTTGTGAGCTTTATTATATTTGCACAGATGACATAGATCATGACAGACTCTACAGACGTGGGTCCCGAGCGCCAGTGTTACATTGCACAGATGACGCAGATCGTGACAGACCACACTGTAGGGGTTGTGAGTGTCAGTGTAGGTGTATACCGTATAGACGACGCAGATTGCATCAGACTGTATTTGGCATTGGTCGTGAGCGTCAGTGCTGAAAGCATAGATGGCGCAGATTGCGATTTCATATGTCAGTATGGGATGTGAGCGTCAATGACCTTTCGCACAGATGATTCAGATAATGAATGTTGATTTCTAGAAACTAAAGAATAGAAGACTGATTTTTTTTGTATGTTATTCATGTTACGTTTCACGTGGTTTTACCCTTGCAAGTAATGAAAGAGAAATCTTCTAAGGAGGCTCTAGAACATTATTTAAATTTGGTGTGAGGACACACCATGGCTAGGATGGCCGAATGTTTGGTTATGTTGTTATTTTATGATAATAATTGTATGTTATGGTTGTGAACTTAAGTTACCTTGAGTAAGACTCAAACCTATTGATAACTTTACTCTTATTTTGATGTTTACTAATTATTTTATGTTTCAACTCAACATAACACATTGTTCCTATTTGTACTATTTTAAGTAAACTTAAGTTGTTTGTTACTAAGGCCTAGATTCAAGTCTATTGATGGTTATGTTGTTATTTTATGATAATTGTATGTTATGGTTGTGAACTTAAGTTACCTTGAGTTAGACTCAAGCCTATTGATAACTTTACTCTTATTTTGATGTTTACTAATTATTTTATGTTTTAACTCAACATAACACATTGTTCCTATTTGTACTATTTTAAGTAAACTTAAGTTGTTTGTTACTTAGGCCTAGATTCAAGTTTATTGATAATTTTAGTATATTTTGATGTTACCAGTTACTTTATGTTTTTGTTCAACTTGATACTTTGCTTCTATTTGTATTTTTATAAATAAACTTAAGATATCTGTTACATTGAGTTAGACTGAAGTATACTGATAATTTTATTCTGTTTTCTTGTTTAACTTTTACACTGTATTGTTATTCAACTAGACACACCAGCTCCTATTTATACCATTCTTAGTAAAGTTTAGTTTTTTTTGAGTTTGGTTTGATTCAAATATGATGATAAGGTTATTTTACGTTGATGTTTAGAATGTACATTATGTTGTGGTCCAACTTAAATCTGCAATTACCAATTGTACTATTATAATTTGATTAAAAATCTTATTTTTGTAACCTCTTCTTAGGCTCAAGTATATTGTTGATTTTCTCATTTTGTGCTGTTAATTTGAGCTGGTGTGAGGACACACCCAAATTAGGATGGCCGAGCTGTTAGCATCGACATTATGCCTGTACAAGTTAGACATATTTTTATAATTAAGCACTGGCAACACTGCCCAAAAGGCGGGATTGCAGGGATGAATGTCAAAAAGTTGTTGTCAGATTGACTTTGGAAAATAAAAGTTAAATTCATACAAGTGGACGTTTTAATTAATAATTACACTGAAATTCTGATGCGGTAAAAGATTTACAAAACAGTATTATGATGCGTTGAAATAAATATAATATATGAATAAGCTCATCGTCGCATTGAAAACTTAACCTATAAGGTAAATATTGAGGTATGAGACTAAAGATTCTCAGAAGTAATGAGTGGCAGGAGAAGTGGTCGTTACAATGTCAGCTGTTGTACTAATCGCGTCCAGACAAAAGCGTGTGATACATACATACATAATTTTCAATACTGATTTTCACTTTTGAATGTCTCACACGTTCGAAACAGTCAACTAGCATCACATTGTGGGAGATTAGGTAACCGTTTTTCCCCGAGCTCGGCAGGGTTTTCGCAAGCGCGTTGCTACACTGAGTCCACGTTAATTGGCGTGGCCTATAGCACATTTATCCGATAACCACATCGTACTGGGAGTGTTAAATTTAATTTGGTAGGGTTACCGTCTCGTGATGTTTGGCGTTTTAGCGTTAACTTGGTCACCGCGAGTCGATCGAGCGTGAAGATCGATGATTGTGTTATATTTCCGCTACCGAGTTAAGCAAATGTTAGTAATTGCTGGTTTTTCACCACCTCTTGGGAAACACTTGGAATGGAAGCAGCATCATATCGTACAGACGCCAGCACATCACAATCTGTCAAATTCCCTTAATAGCTTTTCAACTTTATCGCTGAAGCACAAGGATCAAAGTTCATTGGGAAAATTTTAGGGAGCTTGATGTGCTGGCGTTTGCACGGAGGTTAAAATATTTTACTTATTTGCTTTATTTGTGAACCGATTTCAGTGAAACTTGCGTAAAAGAGTTTAGTTTCATAAAATCGTTGCACATGACCGCTTTAAATTTAAAATACATTTTCACGAAATAGTCTGTGAACGGCAAGACCTATACTTTTTTTCGAGTTGACAAAGATTGAACATTTTTTTATTAAAAAAAAACAATTGCATTAGTTTTTACACAAAAAAGGTTGTGTTACTCTGTGCCATTCAAATATTTTGTAGGCATGCATAAAAAACAAACAGTACAGGAGTGGGGACTCACATGATAGCGGTTGCAAAAGACCCGCATGCACGTAAACACATCACCTTACGTCACCCAAACACACGCAAAATGCGGAAACACTCAGAGTATCGGCTTCTTTGTATGTACTCAAAAATAAATAAACGGCCATTATTAACCTGCAATGCTAAAAAACGTGTAGTTCAAGAGTTAATTCATGAATTTTGTATAAAATTATGAAATTGTCTTCGCGGTTTCTTCTGCGTCCCGAATAATGGAACTCTGCCGGACATAAAAAGGAGCCATTACATTTTTTTTATGTATACCTACTATCAAGCTTCATGAAAATCTATTCCAGTAGTTTTTGCCTGAAATAATAATAAATACACCAACACGTAGGTATACGAACATTCTCCCAAACTTTCGGATTCAAAATATCAATAGGAGTCTAATAGCTAAGGAAAAAAAATGCTCTCAACTAAAAAAGCACCCCACCACAGTGCCCAACTCCATGTCCAATACACTAACATCATTTTTAAATAAAAATATATTGGAACAAATTTAATTAATCATGTCAATATAATGTGAAATGTCAACAATTAATTAATTTATGTTCAAATGCCGGCAGTTCTGTTCAACTAGCCCATAAGCGGCATATAAAACGAACATACGAGTACTACATACCGAGCCGTTTCCTGACATTATAATTACGATAACTACATATTCGATTCACATGTGTATCGTAGTATTGAAGAAGCATTCAGGATGTAGTCTGTCTAGATATAAAGGTCGACAGGTGTCCGGCTCGTGAGGTCATCTCCGTGCGTTCCAATCACGTGCTCAAGTTTTTGTTGTTCCCATTATATTCAATTAAACCTACATCAAAATTATATCGACATTGTAGGGCCAATGGCGAAAAACCCAACACAAAATGAACAAGCAAAAAATGTTTTGCACGCATTGCGTTTATAACCTCAACCATTACAGCTAGAGGATATTTAAATATGAATATTTCAATTTAAAAAAATAGGAAATTAAAAAAAAGAAGAATAAGTTTCGTTCATATTTTTTTAATCATTGTCAGAATAATGTTAGCAGCTTATTTTGAAATTCGAATTTTGCAGTTGATCATAAATTGAAATGCCGCGAAAAAAATTACCTATATAATTCTTTAATACTATAAAATATTTGTTGGATACAATTTGTGGTTAAATAAATTAATAATTTTATGGAATGTAAAATATCTTTAATGGAATTGTCGAGTACGTATCTACTTAAATTGTGAGTATTTCTTTTTTACGTCTTATTCAGCCTACATTTTAATATGAATTATTTTATGCTTTTCATGATATACCATTAGTAATATTAGTAACATAAGTTCTAATGATATTTAAACGAATAAAATAAGTACATACAAAATATTAGCTCCGTCGAACTTCGATATGGGCTTATGGACTTGAATTTTTAAAGGATACAATAACAGGTTGATTTATCAATATTAAATGTTCAATGACCCGAGTGTTGTAAAAACTTTTTACCGGCTAGGTATTGTGGCTACCTATATCTATGTCGATGCCTGCCTACTTAATAAGGAAAAACAATACTCTGTGATCTACTACGTTAGGTATCTACTTATAAAATGTTTTGTTTTGTTGAAAAATAAATAGTAGATGTAGGTACAAAGTTATTTGTTTTTTAATACTGTTAATAATATTTTAATGGGTATTATTTATTACTAAAAGATCTTCTTTTTATTTATTTGTAGTTTTTAAAGAGTCACCGTTTTTTATACAGCTTAATTGCTTGATTATTGATATTACATATAATCATGTTTTTGTATACTTATTACCTATTATATTTGAAGTCTATAATTATCTTGATCTAACCCATAATATATATATTTTTTTTTATTTTTTACCTAGTCTATTTGTATCGGAAAACACATTTACATTTATTAACTAATCAAAATATTGTCCACGTAGGCTAGTGTGATAATGTACTTAAAAAAAGAAAAAGAAAATGATAATTCAGGAAATGAAACCCATTCAATTTAATTAAAATTATAGTGCTAAAATTCTCAAGCATGTAATTATCATTTATATTATCTACATTGCCATTGCAGTAGAGTCGGCGAAAACTTTGAACCTACGTAAATATTTATCGTTTACATAAATATATATTATTATTATTGTACCTAAACCTATTTATATAAATAATATGTATAATGTAAGTAAGTAGTCTTTCTGTGGCAAAGTACAAAAATATTTTTTTACCTATATTTGTAATTACATTCGTTAAGCAGCACATTTGCAACATTTTAAGGCAGAAATTGTAAGTTCAACGTTCGCTTACATTGTACCTAATTGAACCGCACATATATTATTGTCATATCTAGGACAGACGTTAATCCACGTCTTGCAGCCACTAGTCTAACAAATAGGTCAACATTCACGAAGCCGATCTACTTTCAACTTTAATACGAGCCTTTCATTCCAACTACTTGTATGTATGAGCGCATGCATTCGTTCTCCTTTGCCAAAAACTAGTCAAACTTAGACGAACACCTCATGCGTGGTTGTCCCATTCTGTGCAAATCACTCGACTAGATACGCAACCTTCTCAAACGAACAATGGGTGTTGGAATAAATCTCCGGTATCCCAGACCACTTATGTAGAGATAAATTGTCTAGATATGCCATTTTATTAGCTAAAACTTTCGTATTGTCCGATATGACGAGTGTTATTATACAGAGGCCAGCACAATAAGCTACCCGAAACTGACAAATTTTCCCAATTAAAGAACCATTACTTCAGCGATATAGTTGAAGAATCTATTAAGGGAATTGGACAGATTGTAGTAGCTTCATGTGCTGGCGTCTGCGGCATGTCAGGTTAATACACATAATTTAAAGTTAAGAATAAAAATCACGATATAACTTCAATTCTGAGAGCTAATAATAAATTAAGAACTTCTTCCCGCTAGCTCTTATTTGTATGACATCACTCTACATCTACAAAAATCTATTGGTGTACAAATTCAATTAAGTCCAATTCTATGTAATGAGCCTAGCATAGAATGCACAAATCGAACCGACATTCTTTATCCACTAGTCGCATCCAGTGCAACTATTTTCCCTCAAGTTTCGCCACATTTGACCTTGTCCAACATACGGTAGCGATATCCATTTTAAGTATTCAAACTTTTTAGTCACGTAATACTGTCGACCACACTTTCGCTTCAATACAACACTACGTAATGTACAAATGATTAAGAATAATAATATACACGAGTGGTTTCACGTTTACTTATTGTCTTTGTGGCATTGAATTTGTCCGTATATAATTAGCTTCTTGGATGACCTTCACAAAAAGCTCTTCATGTTCATTCGAGTTTTCAGAACATACCTATATGGAATATCGGAAGCAATCATTTTAGAGGATAATGACACCTTTAATCATGGCGCTTACTTTCAGATCTCGATGATTGGGTAATTCTGTATAGGACCTACCTACTTACAAATTATTAACCTACTTATACCACATCGTCAAAGTCAAATAGGAACAAAACAGTCGTGTAATAACAATGAAACACGTTTCAATTAAATGCGTATTTTCCGATGATTTTCAAAGAAAATTTATATCTTCGATTAATTACTCACCTTCTTACGTAGATTTCATACGTCATTCCATCATGATACAAGTCATATTAAATGCCTAAGCAATAAATTTTACGTTGTAAATGCATTAATGGGGTTTTTATGCATAACATCTTCGAGTGTCCTACAATTCCACTATAATCCGAATAGCGATGGGCTACTTTTGCGTTGTTTAAATTATGTAATGTGTACGCGAAATCCGGGAGTGTGAAAGTGGCAAGTTGACATTTAGTCATATCGTGCACGCTGCCAGCTGACTCTGACCGGTTGCTGCTCCTTTCAAGGCGAGAAGAACAAAAAATAACCGGCTATGCCACATACCTACTTCACGTTACATAAATCTTTATATTTCGATTAATAACTTATCAAAAACAAAAAGCTTTTTTAGAACTAGGACTTTAATTTAATGTCTACAATCTGCAAAATTACTGGTTCAAAAAAATTTGCACAATTTGTAAGCCATTGCGTGTTACATTGGATGAAATTATTTAAATTGACCTCAAGATCAAGCATGAGTATTATTATGACTGAAAACGCGGGTACTGCTGTAATTGCTTCATCTTTCAAATCGTGTCTCACGAAATTCCTACTTACGTGAGTATGGTATGATCTGATCTGTTTCCACAATACTGACATGAACTAGCCTCACTACATTTACGCGTTGCACGTTCAAGAGACTACAAATATATTCGTTTTGTAAGAACGTCAAATATTTGAAAAGCAGCATTCTTTTGAAAAACGTTACAGCCAAAAAGCTCGAGAGAACGGTGAAACCATTTGTTAAATGCGTACAGAATTGTTGTGCAAATTAGATAGTTTCTCACGTGTTATTGTTTTACTTTCTTTCCCGTCTAATCATCGTTGTTCGTACATCTGTTTTTTAGATGACCATGATTCAGCTTACTTCGTGAGTTTGTGAATTAGAACACGAAAGTTTTTTGGATTTAATAATTTAAATGTCGTTCGTTAAAAAATAATTGTCATTAAAAACACGACGAGTACCTTCTACACATAATTATATCCGTATGAACGTTAGGTACTTTATGTAAAATTTCCAACCTATGTAAAAGTAACAACCTACCCAAAGGGTACCTACTTTTAGTCTTACAACGAACGATACAAGTGTTACATTAATAACTGTCAAATAAATAACAGACTCCGCTACCTTGTTACTGTGAACTGACATTCGATTTATGAATGTTAGAACCTATGTATTTAATTGAACCAAACCGTCACACGTCAAACACCTGCTAATAGGGCTAAAAAACATAAAATAAAACCTTTTAAAGATATAAATTGAAGTTGGCGGAAGAATTATTATAAAATATATAAATAAATATCTGCTAATTTTTCTACGATTCCATATTTAACTTTATTCATTTAAATGTATTTATTTCATATTTCGGCCAGTTATATTATCCAATTAAAAACATTATGAGGAAAAACCTAAACACTATAAAAAAAAACAAATCACTCAAAGCAAAATAATTCGATATTTAAATTTCAATAAAGTCTCGCTCCATTATTGTTATTCTTAGAATGTTTTCAATCGACAACTTCGCTTGTCATTGTAACCTTTAAACGACAGGGAATAGTGATTAATTGGTTTCGGACCACTGAACCCTATGTGAATAGAAAGTACGACGTATGGTTTAACCGGCAAGATGTCATAAGAGATCATAGATAAAAATGAAAGCATTACTTGTGGTTGTTGGTTCCAGCGGTTGGGTGGAAGTGATTACACTTCCTATGTGAACCGATATTTAGTTTATATTTATAAACCGCGTTATTTTATGTATGGTAAAGTGTAAATGACAATCATTTAATAAACAAAATTAGCTTTTAAATTTGGTACCTTCTTTTACATAAACATTTTCAAAACTTAGTAGAGAGCCCTAAACTCGCATTCTTAACTAACCAATCTTACCTCTTGTTAAGTTATACCTAAATTAAACGTGGGTACAGTTAAATTCAATCATCTTTATAGCATAGTAAACTATAATTCCGGGAATAAATTATTTTTGATGAATAACGGTATGGCGTTATTGTAAGGTTGCGTAGACGCAATCAAACATGTTGCCTCCAAAAACCAGTTGGGTACTCCAATATTAAAGTAATTTTACATTTGCATTTAATATTTTCCCGTTAAACTATGCGTATTATTTCATCATGCTATACGTCATCTATTCACATGGTTCGTCCGTCCCTACACAAGACAAACTGCACTCATCAAGCGAAACTACATAATAATATATAATCAACTGTACCTATCCTTTTAACTTACGCTTAAATTCATTGGGCGCATCTGCAACTGCATTGAATATTTTTTTGACAAACAAGATGTCTGATTTCTCAAAGTGACGTTCTCGAGGGCCATTTATCAAGCAAATGTCATCTTAACTGCTTGAAGAACAGACATATCATTTAGCTCTCATAAACTAAGTTTAAAATACCTTGAACTCGGGACTAGCGTCGGCATCTAAAAATGTAGGTTAACGACATATTAATACTTACGAGTTTTATACCTACATGCGTTCATCAGAACGTGACGACTTACGTTGGCAGACGTAACTCTAATATATTTTTCTGGTGACTGCTTTATTGTTATTTATGTGCAGTTTATAGTGTTTTCATTGATCTACATTCCAACCACATCCATACTTCTTATCAAGGGAAACGATTTATAACCGCATGCTGCATTGCAGCTATAATTTTGTCTCATATTTAAACAATGTCCATATAAGCGTCACGCAGGGAATAAATAACAAAAAAATGTAGTATTTGTATAGAACTCTATCCGCAGTAACGACATTAATCAATGAATAGTGATCGGCTCATATTTTGTAACTAGGAACTATTTTACAAGAAAAAACCAGCTTAGAGCTCAACTCACGCGAACATATATAACCAATATGTATAGAAAACATATAAACTATATAGTCCCGTCGCAATTACTCATTGCACCCTGATAAAAAATAGCCTATCTTTCCTCGATCTATCACTGAAAGGATTGTCCAAGTCATAGAGATAAGCGCGTTCAATCAAACAAATATGCAAAGAAACATCAGCTTTATAATATAAGTATAGATAATAACTAACAATAACTTTCCTTGTTTCAGATTACGAAGAAGTTTGTTGCTTTTCGCGGCTGTATTAGCGGTACAGACGAGTGCACAGAAAAGCAAATCTGACGACAGTAGCATACAAGCAGTGCCAAGTGACCTCAGACGAGCCGTCAGTGAAGCACTAGCTTCAGAAAAGAGATTTCTATTAGGCGCTAGCGATGCGTAAGTAACTTGATTCTTTAAACCAATATTTTTAGCTACTTGTATAAGGTATTTCTTTAAACTACTTCCTAGTGTACTTCCTAGTGTTATTTATTTGTATCAGCACATCAAAGCGGTTGTGCGCTCGGCAGATAATATTCAAACTGCAACGAATTTAATTAATCACCTTCGTCTTTTCAATTTGTCACAGCATTTGTCATTGTACAGATGCAAGCACATCAAGCTACCTGAAACTGTAAAATTTTCCCAATCAACTTTGAACCGTATGCTTGAGCGATAAATTTGAAAATCTATTAAGGATATGTGATAGATTATAGTAACTTGATGTGCTAGCGTACGATGTGACAAATAAAGTACCCACGGCTCAATGTTCATAACAAAATACAAAAAATTCAATGCGCTTTATTTTTGTAGTAGTCAGTGTTTATGACTTTTATGTCTCCCATAATAAACTCTAATTTATTAATAAACTTGTGTGAATTCTAGATACTAACCATTCCACTTTCACAGGCACAACTGCTCATCAGACGAGGATGAGTTCAGCAGAATACCCTGCCCACCTAGCAAATACCGCAGTGCAAGCGGCGAGTGCAACAATGTGCGGCACAGGCCTTGGGGGAGAAGAGGGGATGTCTTCCTTAGGCTTTTGCCTCCCAACTATGCTGATGGTAAGAATTTATTTAGAAGTTTTTTTATTAATATATACGGAATACGTAGAACCTAGGGTTAGGGAAACTGGGTTGAGGGGGTCAGATAGGCAGTCGCTCCTTGTAAAACACTGGTACTCAGCTAAATCCGGTTGGTCTGGAAGCCGACCCCAACATACATAGTTGGGAAAAGGCTCGGGAGATGATGAGGTAGAACCAAGGGTACATTTTATAGGCTAAAGAAGAATAAAAAATCAAGTGGCAGTATTTGACTTAAAAATTACCAATTTAATATATAAAATGCCGATGCAAAAGAATCGTGCAATCCAAAGCCACTAAAAGCTTTGATCATCCTCAAAACATCATAGTTTCCTATTCAAAAAAACGGCCTCAAGCACTCATTTTGTAGTCCGTATTAGGAAATAGCTTTTAATGTGTAACCAATAACCTTTACTTCCTCAACAATTAATTTATAAACACCTAACAATCACCCAATAGATACATACCTGGCTATTAAAAGCAATCATGTCAGTAGTTTTACGATAACCGGCATTACAACATTACCCATAATTATTTTAAGACGCTACATTATTTAACAGATACGTTTAAATAACTGGCAACACTGGTGAACAAATCACAAGCATTCACGCCAGCACGATATTATGCAATTAGATATACATCGTAACAATCAGAGATCAATGACAAAGCCTCCCATTATTATTGCACATTGTAAGAATACACAAATGCTAAAGGTTAACTTGATGATGCCTTGTCTAAGAAAAATAATGGAATTTTATAAAAAATCCAGACTTCAGCCATACTTAATGAATAAATAAAAAAAATCCTGTTGGTTTTTAGAGAACTGCACATCTCGTGAAGTCTATGAAAGCACAAGTGATCGCTATTGGCTTCATACATTGTTCTAATAAAATCCTCATAAAAATTAGGTACTTAAATATTTCATGGAAATTGGTTGAATAAAATAGACGTTAGAAATATATTAAACAAAACTGCATATGTATATCCAAATAAAGTAGCTAATATAAAACACATTTCAAACTGATTGTATAAATAAATTAAATTGAATTCATTCATATTTTAATTTAATTTATTTTATAGCGATGCGCGTCCTTGCATATTCTTCCCGATTCATTGACCATCGTATTAATACTTTCTCTTACTTTGATGTACACTTTTATGGATTTAATATCATTGTTCCAATGTTTATTTTGTTTCCTTATACCCTGCCTATCTATATTACGACTCCATTAATTTCTAGGTCATAGATTACTTGATTTTGTATTTTACTTGATAGGTGCTTTGTACCTTTATACTAGATAAAGGATACAAAACACTATTTAAAGTAGATTTATCATGAATCAATAGCTTGATCGGTTTATCGACATTCGTAATTTTGAGGGATTTTCTAACAACATTGGTTTTACCAACCTTATTAAGAATTCGCTTACGAACTCTGAGTAGTGATCGTTCTTTGTTTAAGTAAACGCGGTCAAACTTAGCAATGACGTAATAAGTGACTAAAAATAAATAAGGTAGGTGTATAGGTTTGGCTTAGGAGATCTCTATGAAGCCTCGCAAACTGTGTTTCTAGTTGCTTATATTAATCGTGTAATAAAAGAACTTTTAATTCCTGGTATCCTAAACCTATTTTACTAAATTATAAAAAAAACGTGCACGCAAAACTTAAAATATTCCAAAACTTTTCGCTTCTGAATCATAAGGTTAATTTATACGAATGTTTGTGAGCCTAGACTATCTTATAATACCCCAGTTATTATTAAATATCTATCAACTGAATGTATTATACCGGATTTATGCACAATTTAAAGACACGATCTAGTTGAGGTCACATTGAGATCAGAAGTCACGAACTACGAAGCTGTTATTCATTGTAGAAATGCTATTGGATACTGTTCCTTTTTTAGAGCCTTTATATTGCAAAGAATAAAGGCAATCGCGGAAATAAATAAGTTATCATGAATAATGTAATAAACATTTCAATATTTATTTTTAAATGTTACTAAGTGTTTGAGTTCTCGGTTCATTGCCGAACTGTTGAACTCTTCAGAGCATCAAAAATTAAGTTCGACGTCCGATAGACTATTCTTGAAAATATTAAACACGTTGATTATATAACTAAGAGCATCTCAGACTTCATTTTGAATTCAACTATAATTTTCATCATCTGTTTACCTAGCATTCGTAATTTATACGATTCGTAGGATTCTTCAAATCTGAATATTCATTTGTGTATAAATGCACATCTGCTTATGTCATGCCGACAAATAGAGTTAAATTAATAAGAGCCTCCGCACACTGCAAACTTTTAGTTGGCCGATGGTTTGACCGGGCTCATAAATCAGAATGAAGATGAATGGCAGCGCGCCATTTACTACGATCCGACCGGTATCATACCGATGAAAGAGTTTTTTTTGGATTCACAGTACCTTAAAAATAAACTATCAGCTAAGGAACAGGCCAACTACCGGCCGTTAGATTAGTTTGCAGTGTACGTGGGCTCTTATTCTTAGTTTCTTTGAAATTTATTAGTTTTTATGTTTCTTTTTCAGCCGTTGTTGCTATTAATAAATTAATTATTTTGGTTTTTATAATGTCCGATTCCTTATTAGCTACTTCTAACTTCTGTTTTAAAACAACTTCTTTTTTTCTAAAACGTCTACATGATGTTACTATTTTAAAATCCACACGCCTTGTCTAATTAATAAATTAATAAATAATAAGTTTCATGGTATTTATAATATATGATATAAAAAGCTAGCGCAAGTACATATATAAGACTAACATTTAAGAGAAAATTAAACAAGAAACATACCAAAGGCATAGCTGAGATGAAACCTGATAACCATTAATTAAATGAGGGTGATTTGTCTCGCTCGAGACACGGAAGCGAACGCATCACAAACAATAGAAGCTAACTGTTTCTATAGCAATATATTAACTATATCTACTATTAAATAAATTAATAGCTGGTTAGTATCGATCGGACATGGTTATTAATCTGTCGATGTTTTTTTTTCTGTGGATCTATTACTTAACTACAAATTAATGTTATTTGTAGTTTGGTTTGTTGATTTGTAGCCTAATACAACAGTTACAAAAAACGTGAAAAAGTGCTTTTAAGCCACAATATTGGTATTAAAATTAAATGATTATTTAATTTGGTAAAAAAGATCATGAGCATTTAGAGAGTAAAGTCATTCATGACGCACCACATTTCTGTTGAAATTACCGTTGAAGTCACCAAATACGTCAAACTTCTTTATTCTCTTCATCATCATCATCTTCAGCGGCCTTTTACTGTCCCGCTACAATAGGGATGAATTGGGAATAAGCCTCTTCTCATACATTAATTATCTAATACATAATGTCCTACACATTACATTCAAATAACTACTTATCCACTTTTTAGATTACGTAAATTAATTAAAACATGTTCACTTCGTAATAATAAAGTTGTGTTGTGTACACTGTAAGTGTATTCGCTATATTTTATTAATCAACTAGTCATTTGCATCAGCATCTGCATTTATTCTCAATTCAAATAACTACTTAAAATCAGAGCAAATTAATATTTAGTTCAATTGACGCATTTTGAAAGGATTCAGTAATCCATGAAGATGCTAATACATGGTAAATAATCTCCATACTTAACATCCTAATGATTATTGCCCGACCTGTTGGCATAATTACTTATTTTGCAACTTTATTTATGTAAGTGCAGGTTGAATAGGTTACTTGAAGGAAGAGAATGTTAAGAACTAACAATCTTCAAGAACAGTCTGTGACAATCTACAAGGAAAAGGACAAAATAGAAAATTACTTATGCTTCAAATAAGTCAATAAAAAATTGTTAAGGTAACTATTCCTTACCATTGGCAAGAAGTTAATTCCCATCTTCTTTTTTTGTTCCAGGTGTATCTCAACCACAGTCCCCACCATACTTGCCGGAGCCGGCACTGGCAATCCACGCAGCTTCACAGTTGAGTCCAAGAGCAGACAACGACTATGTCACCAGCATGCTTGCAGCATGGGGCCAGCTCATCATGGACGACTTAATAAGCACAGCGAATGGGAACAAAGTAAGTCCATTTTCCAGAAGTAACGGTGGCAACCAAATGCTACCTTGCGGTACTCCTACAACTATGTCATATTAATTGGGTTCATAGGATATTTCATATTGGCAATTATAAAAAAATACCATCAGCCAGGCTAAAATTACGCAATAAATACGACAAAAACTTACTCGTTTTATTATTTATGTTTGTATAAACTATGCGAGGTCAAGGTTTTACAAAGAATTGTATAAAATTACACGTTCGCGCATCCTTTTATGATGAATAAATAATCCCGTTCCAATAACTATTCTTGGCAAGTTCAATGATTCATTCAAGTTCCATTTCAATAAATTAGTTTCAGTAGAAGCTAGAATTGATTACGTCGGTAAGACAGGATGCTAAATCACACATCGTCGTGTACAACTTAGCGAAGGCCAGCGGACACATGCTTTTTGTTAAGAGGAACGGATGGTGGCGCAACTTGACACCCATTCAATGTCCGCGTAGTCATCCGACTAATGATGCTTGCGTCGAGTCCGCGAAATTCTGGCCTTAAATGGCTAGCTTGCAAAAATCTTGAGTTACTTCTTCTCAATTTGTTAGCTTGAAATACTTTATTAATATTGCCTATTCTTTTTTAATTTGTCAAGTGTCCTGTAAAGCATAATGATCAGTTGTTTTTCTCACGTATTGTATTTTTACGTTGTAACACATATATTAAAAAGGCACATTTATTGGACCTTTGTCATTGACCCATCAGACACTTGACCGGCTTTTAGTGACTGCCAACTTGAACTTGGCCGCGACTCTACCAATTACGTTGATTACATTGTTAATAACTATAATAACTTACTGGGGCATGATTACAGCGATTCTATTACTCCCCGTGAACTTTACAGTTGTCCTTGTCATATGCACAAAGTCAACTAATGAACTGTTATAGTCGAAGTTGATATGTCTCACACTACAATTATCAATCAGTTACGTCTAGGCTCTTCAATGACTTCACTATGGATAGAGAGAGTTTCTCAACCTTTATTAAACAATAAGTAGTAAGTTCCAAGGCGTGGAGCATGATCCAATTATAATAGAATAAATACTATTAGACCTTCTGATCATGCTATAAAGATTTATATTTATAGCAACACCAAAACTAATAATTTCTTGTTCAAATGTTCAACTTCTGACTAATCTAAAATAGTTTGTAGGTATTCAACTGTGGACATTTGTACAAATATTTGAACTAAACTTTATTTAAACCGCACAAAAACGAAGACGTACAGTGCTTATTTGGATCCTGTGTCACTCACATTGAAACAACTTTTTGTCAATTTCGGATTATTCAGACGTCCGACGAGGATAATGCTTAGTATTAACCTTGCGCACAAAATACGTGATAAAGGAATTGAGTTCACGCGGTCAAAACCAGACTTAACGCGCTCTGTCATTGGAAGTCTAAGTACTTAATCTTAATGTTGAAAACTATGCATATTCAAAACCCATGCTTTTATAATAACCGGATCAATAACAAGTGATTTTTACAAGGCTGTGTTTCGTAACATTCGTGATAGTTCGCGGGGTCGTCGTAGAAAGGTTACGTATGTAGCGGTCGCAGTGAAAGCCATGATGAAGTAACAGGCTTGCAGGCGATCTCTCAGTTCCTCATAGGCTCACTTTGCATATCATAGAGGAGACAGGCAATTATACCAATTGTTAGCGACGGATGGTGGTTGCCATTGTCTCTCAAAGTTGCTGTAGCGTGAATAATTAACGTCGTTATCGAAAGCCCTTTATGTTCAAAGCGAACAATTTAATAATGAACATTATGTAATTTATTAGCGAAACAATTGATATACCATAGTTGGACAAAGCAAACATTTCGACAGCGAGACTTCAACGTTTCTTTTGAAAACCAAATTCTTATTTTTTTTTTTATAAATATGTAAACACTAAAACTTATATCTATATATAATAAAAAAAGCATTACCTGTATTTTTGTAGCAGCAATTTACAAGACTTTAGTTAATGTGTAATAGCGAGTGTGACCGTAATATGTTATGAACTTTTCATAAGATCAGAATTAATATGTCTTAATTAAGGTCCCGTTAATCCTTAGACCTACACAAAGCCTTAACAATGACAATAATTTGTCATCATGTGGCCCTTAGAATCTCTTGCGTCTTAGAAACGTAATGAGATATTTCCTTTTATATTTTTCAGAGATAACTATATATTATACCGTTTCGTATGTCAAGGGAAAGTTAATTAATAAGTGCTTATTTTAAGTACATTACTTCTTTTATATTCAATGTCAACACAAGCATAATGTAAAGTTACCCTTAGTTAATAAACATTAGGTATTTTATTTTATTTATTTTATATTGAACCGAATAAGTGAATTTCTTTGTACTGGGATGGACTTCATTCATGGATAGTGATCCGTGTTGATTAATTTAATCCAATGCTTAAAGTTATGAGCTAGGAGATCTGAAATAGAATTATACCTTCACTGTATACTTCACTATAAGCTATATACAAAGACAACTAATAAGTAAAGTTCTTCATAACTTTATGATGAATACACGTTCCGTTGTACGCATATATTAAATTTATCTTAATTAAAATCAGCTTAAAATAATTATGTGAATATTAATGCAATTTGTAACTAGCATCTTCAACGTTAATTCAAAAGCCGCTTGAAATGTCTGTTATTGTGTGCATACGTACCGTCCAAACGTTCCAGAGGATATTCCACCAATCGCTTTAATTATTTATTTATTCAAATTCAATAATATTAAGCTCAGAATTTTAATGAACGAACATTGCAGGATAATCAACGTAATCACAAACTGACCTAGTCTTCTAACCGGTTTGTCTTAAATCTATAATTTGTGACGCGTAATGCGATTAATCTAATTCACGCGTGGAATGTACGTATGCTTATACAGGCGACAAAATTAAAGCTTCAGTAATTTGACGCTTTAGTTATACGTAATTCGATATCGGCATAGATAAAATTAATTGAATTATTTTTAATTGATCTCTTTTTCGCACCTCATTTGAAGTTGCGTAACTGATTCTTTATTTTTTAGGCTCTCTTTTGTTTTTATTCCACACAATTGCCTACATAAAGGAATATAATGTTTTAGATACACAAGTATATTAAGGACCTGTTTCACCACCTACGAATAAGTTCCAGTTAGTTTATTTGGTAGATCATTTCGTACATATTCTGTTTAATTTTTTAATTTATTCGGTAGATAGTGGCTGTTCGGACATTGTGAAATTGGCCCAAAATATTATCAGTATATTTTTAACTGATATTAATTTTATTGTTATAGGATTGCAGAGGAGCTACATGCGAGTATGTTCGTTCTGCGCCCACAAGGAACATCGATTCTTGCGGCTTTGGTATGTACTTTGAAGTCTAGAATACACCAAACAGCGGCTATAAAATTATGTAAATAGACCCCTAAATAGAAATGTTTATGTCCATAGCAACTGTTTTATAATAAATCGACATATTTTACCTGAGAGCCTGTTTATAATGCAATGTTTATAGTGCCACAATGCCGAAGACAACATCACTACGTAGCAAGAGTAGGCCGAAATGTCCAGCTTGACGAATCTATGTTATCATATAAGTTGTCGAAAGTCAATTTCACGTGTCATAAAATATCGTAATAGTATGTTATTTTATGAATATTCATAGCCATCAGAATTTCGTAGCAGGCGTTCCGCGCGACGGACTCCGTTGGCTCGGCCCGTTTGAAATGTTGCACTTCACTAGGAAGTGTTCTGACAAGCCAACAGGTTTCAGTCAACCAGTGAATGTTTCTTAATTTTGTAACGTTGACATAATCTTGCGCCTAACATGCGGCAAAAATGTTGACTGGCCAGTCGAATTGGTTGAGGAAATGAGGCGGCGATCAAGGCTACATGAGCGGCCTATCTTGATTTTGTTCCTAGTTCATTAACTTTGAGACAAGATTTGAACTTCCTATACTTGTAAAAATTAATTCAAACCTTTTTAAGCGATTATGTTTGTAGAAATTTAATTTAGAACATAGAATATTTGAATACACAATTTTATTAAAGCCTAACTGAGCTTATCATTAATGCTTTAGTCTTACATAGCAAGCTATCTACTTCTTAAGTTAAATAAATTAATAGATAGGCAGTTCTTGACAAGACATGGAATCCATTTGAAACCTTCTATTACAAATAGGTTCGGGTTAGTTTATTTGTATTCCTTTATTAGTATTATTTGTATTCCTATTTTTTAATTATTCGGAAGACATTGGTTATTCGGACATTGTGAAACTGGCCGTTAGATATTATGTTAACAAAATTTTGATTCTCTTCAACAGAACACCGTGAACAAATGAACATGGCGACGTCATTCCTCGACGGCTCTGCGTTGTATGGTAGCTCGGAGAAGGAGCTCCGGTCTCTGAGGCTCTATGACGCCGGCAAAATTGACTTAGAATCATGCCGCAAGTAAGTCATCAATAGTTATTTACATACATATTTACGTTAATTCTACTAAGTATCTAATCTTCTCCATTTTTGAATAAGGTTTTAGTTCTAGTAGCTGTTTACCAAGTTCCTTAGCTTAGAGGGTATAAATCGTTTTCAAAGTAGAAATAATAGTAAAAATATGTATAAAACATCTCTTAGTTGCATGCTTATAAAATAGTTACCGCCGAGGCAATTCAGAAAACTGTACAAGTAATAAGTAATAACGATAAAAATGCACCAAATACTGATTTCACTGTCCAATAACATATAATCATAAACATTTTTTTACTGTAGCCTAAGGCTGTTCGAAGTTTCGAATAATAGGATGTTAGTCTTACACAACAACGTATCGTTTATTCATACATAATTATTATTATTGATCTCCGATCAGCATCCACTTAATCAAATAAAGCCTTCAATACAAACTGTGAGTACAAACACGGAAGAAAACAAACCAGTAATTAGATTGCATCACTGAATCCATTCCCATACAACACCGATCATAGATATTATAGAAACAGTGGTTAATGTGTGAACTAATCCCATAGTTTGGTACTTATTCAATTGCCTTGTCATTGTCTTTACTTTTGGTCGTACTTACATATCTACCTACTCGTTCTTATTCGTAAAGCTCAGTCAGAATGTACATGTATGTAAGGTGATGGATGATTTTTCGTTCGTTACTTTTACTTTATTGTAATGAGAAAGCATTCCAGGAAAGAAAAATAAATGTAAATACGTAAAAACATATATCAGATTTGGGTCATCTTAAAATATTGTCACTTATATTTATCGTTTTGATGGAAAAACTGTTCGAATTTTAGTTTTAATGCACAATAAGTTTACCTACCTACAGCTTGATGTGAAAACTATGTGACGTCATAGTTTGCGTTTTCATGCAAGTATCCCATACGCACAGAAAGTAACCCTTTTTTAAATTTCAATAAAAGTATTTTGACTAGTTATCAACTGCCTTATTTTCCCAGAAATACAGCATTATCAAATGGTAAAACGTGATTAAGTAAAATAATAAAAAATCTCATTATTTTTCCTTTTTAAAAAAGGCCTTCTATTAAGACCGTCTACTATTTAACCATAAGAAAGTTTTTGTAGACATACTGATGCTGAGATTGAATAATAATATTGACGAATTATGTAAGCTTGTCAATAACCGCACCGCACCTGTGTCTACACAAACGAGTCAGCATGATTTTTTTATGCAAAATTATTTGAAACCAAAATATTTTGTTATGTAATCTTATATGTCTTAATAAACTAGCAGTATCACGGAACAACTTTTAACTGTCCAACAAGAAAATATTGCTAACCTGTCAATATTACCAATACAATTCTTATAAGCAATGGTTTCTGCCTATAAGACCTAACAAAGATAGAATTCCTAGATGTCGTCACAAAATGGATTGTATGCAAATATTGCCGACAAAGTAACCTTGAGATGATTTGCATTCCCACATAGAGATTTCAATCTTTTTACATATTTGCATTGGCATATATTGACTCGATGGGTGCGTGAGATGTGAAGTGCAGCTGATGGAAACGATTGTGGGAAGGCCGTGTGTCAGGAAACAGATGAACGCAGCTAAGTGATGCCGACATTGCGGTTTTTCGTAGTCGGTTATGTAAAACTAATTTAAAATTATGTATAAGAGGAAGTGTGTAACAGTTTAAAGTCCAATCGGAAGTACTTGTATAGGAAAGTTCACAGGTTTTACGACATATATTCATATACTCTATACATTTATTTCGAAATTAAAAGTTAACCGTCGCGTCGTGGTCGCCTCACTGCTTTATTAAACTATGTTTATTATGTTTTGCCGATAAGCAAAGGATAAAAATACATTTACGTTCAGCTTCACCGTTTACGGATAAAGTCGCTGATAGCCTATCAGGAACTTATTTGCCAGACACTGAGCTGGCACCAGGCACTGAGCTTTAGTTTTAAGCTTTCGGTTAACAGGTTTCGAATAGCAATATCTGGTGGATAAAGTGTTGGTTAATGGTCACACAGAAAAAAGTTATAACCAGCTTTATCTGGTAGACAGCACTATCCATCAGATAACTAAATGACACTTTATCCGCGACTGGTGAAACTGGCCCTTAACCTTAAAAAAATCAACGACTTTTGTAAATAATTGAAATATTTCTCTAGAAACTTAACGACGTTATTATTTTCTTCCAGATGCAAAGACGGTTCTCCAACCGCCCCTCTATACAAAACGTTACTCTCTGAACACAACCGCATTGCCGGTGAGCTGTACACTTTGAACCCGTTCTGGGATGACACCACACTGTTCTTGGAGACCAGACGAGCGGTGGCGGCTATCATCCAGCACATTACTTTCAACGAGTTCTTACCTGTTCTTTTGGGAGAGGTAAGGCCAAAATAACGTAACTCTAAGGGAAGGTTCTATCTTACGTAAAATACGCCGAGCGTATCATTGTCACACTAAACATATCATCGGTTTGAACGGTCAAGGGTTTTTCTATACATTTGTCAGTTTGGCGTTACGCGACCGATAATACGCAACGCATTTTCCGTCAGATATGACAAAACCTTTCCTAAATGTATGAAGGGAACTTTTTACTGTTATCGTTACATAGAGGAACAGTTTGCCTCGGTATGACCAATAGCTACTGTTCTCATTGTATTTTATTCAAAACGTAATTTCCATTATTCATTCCAGGTTGGCATGGCTAAAGCTGAGCTAAAATTGACGTCTCTTGGCTTCTGGCGCGGCTACTCCAGTGCTATCCGCGCCGGAGTCTACTCCGACCTGGTCGCAGTCGCTCCCATCTTCCACGCTATGATGAACGAAAAACTGGTAAGGACGACTTAAGACTTAACACCTTATAAACTATGAGGACCAATTACCGAAAATTACGTATAGATTCAATCTGAGTATAATATGATAACTTTAGCAGGTGAAAAAGAGAGTATAAGGGTCTATCATCCTTATTCCCCTTAATCCCATTTATCTCAATTACAGATAAACACAACAACCTCATTAGAACAACTAGTTCGCACCAGCGCCCAACACGTTTCCCACTTCCCAGCCTCCGCTCAGTGGGACCTCAACAGGGCTCGTGACCACGGAGTGTCCTCTTATTTAAGGGCACTGCGCATGTGTGAACCTATGTCTACTATCAAGTCTTTCGGAGACTTAAGTAAAATGGGCTTCGATAGGAAACAGCAAGAAATGATGGCTGGCATGTACAGGTAACATTTATTTTCAACTTTGAACCCAAATACTGTGGGTTTTGGTAGAAATTTCCTAAAATATATTTTTTCTTTCCAGGAGTGCTGACGATGTAGAGCTTATGATCGGAGGTGCTATGGAGAAGCCGGCGTCCGGAGCTGTCGTAGGATCAACTATTGCGTGCGTTTTAGCACTGCAGTTCGCTAACTTAAAGAAGAGTGACAGGTAAAAACATTTTTACGTGAGTCTAGCAGACCATGTGCGTTATAATCTTTCTTCTTAATCCGTTTTTGTAGCTCCTTTTGTTTCTGTCCCTAATAACTTTTTCTTATTTTATAGATTCTGGTACGAAAACGATTTGCCTCCTTCATCGCTATCACCTGATCAGCTCGGAGCCATCAGGAAAGTATCTCTCGCTGGAACCTTGTGCGCTGCTCAAAATACTTTGACAAACATCCAACCAAAAGCTTTCGTTAGAGAGGACCCTTACTTGTAAGTATTATCTTTCAGACTATTTTATGTCATTAGTATTCTTCTTTCGAAAGCTGAGCCATCAACGACAGATAAAATCAGTGTCAAATTGTAGAAAATGGCTTACTTAAATCTATATTTTCTTCGTAGGAACGCCGCCCAACATTGCTCTCAACACAGCCGTCTAGAACTTTCTGCTTGGAGGGACGAAAGCGGAGCTAAGGCCGCGGAGAGATTGTCTCAAGATATGCTCGCTACTGCATTGGAGAAGGCTAAGCAAGAGATGGCTGATAGGAAGAAACTAGAATACATGTTGTGGGAAGCCCGTAAGTTGAAGATCATCCTGATTGACCAAAGCATTTACTTTCAGACAGTAATTTTACGAAAAAAAAATAAGTATGAGTATACGTTATTGAGGAATGATACTAAATTATAACTTGTTCTATTTCAGGTGGTGGAGCCGACCCTAAATCACCGGTGGGAACAGCAGCGTCGTTCTCAAAGGCCAACAAATATGCCCTGAAACTTGCAAATACATCACTGTTCTTGGAATTCGCCACTAACGAACTTATCAACTCGATCAACAGCGGGTAAGTTCTAGAACCATTTGAATCCGACTACCTGAAATTTTCCAAAGACATTTCTTAAATCAAGTTCTTTACGTACAGTCTTTGTTCCTAAGGCTTCAATCAGGTGTCAACGCTGATCCAACAAAAATCGAACTCTAAATAGAACTTTCCTTCTATTTTCCAGACACCGTCGTAAACGTCAAATCTTTGATGACTCACTCGGTTTTGGTACCTCAGACTTCGTAGACTCCTTACAATCAGTAGACATCACCGGTTTCCTTGGCAACGACCAGTCTGGACCCATTATTGAACCCCAGTGTGATGACAAAGGACCTTGCGAAGCTGATAATCCCTTCAGAACTTACACTGGGTACTGTAACAACTTGAGGAATCCCAACTTGGGTAAAGGATTGACGACTTTCGCCAGATTGCTGCCTCCAGTTTATGAAGATGGTGAGTTATAATTGATAAACAGCTAAAAGTAAATAAGAAGATTTTACATTAGCAAAATCAGAATATAAATTGGTCAAAAGAAATCCTTACGATCCCATATACATACATGGCACTTGGTCCATGTCTTTCAGGTAAAGTCTCGTCTCTCTCTCTCTCTTATAAAAATCTCCCCTCAATTCTGACTCTCTAAAGGTATAACATAATTATTTTACTTTCCATTCAGCTAATTCATTTATCCTTTCCAGGTGTAAGTCGTCCCCGCATCAACTCAGTGACCGGCACACCGCTACCATCGCCTCGCGTAGTGTCTACCGTCATCCACCCGGACATCTCCAACTTGCACACGCGCTACACGCTCATGACGATGCAGTTCGCGCAGTTCCTCGACCACGAACTTACTATGACACCCATCCATAAAGGTAAAGAGAGATACTTAAATACTTGGTAGAAATGGTTTATTCCTTGAACAAATTCAACTGAAGAAATGACGCTGATAAACATTCGAACATTTTCTAGTCTTGTATTGAAATAGAGTCCAGTAAAATGGCAGTCAAGAACATTTATAAATGCAAAAGCGATTCATGCGAGAGGCACTTGTTTTAGGCATACGAATGTTTAAAGACATCCCCTAGTCCGTGTGTGATCTCATTAGCACAATATATGTAGGTACAAATATCTGCGGGTGATATTCTACCTTCTGCATTTTGATTATTTGTCTTCTTACTACTCTATCTTATATATCCTTTCTTCCCCTTCTATCCTCCCACCATCACTTTTAACAACTACTTTATTCTCTTTATTCAGGTTTCCACGAGTCTATCCCCGATTGTCGTTCGTGCGACTCCCCACGCACAGTACACCCAGAGTGCAACCCGTTCCCCGTGCCGCGAGGAGATCACTACTACCCCGAAGTCAACGTTACGTCCGGAGAGAGGCTCTGCTTCCCCTTCATGAGAAGTTTGCCTGGACAGCAGCAACTTGGTCAGTACATTTGTAACGTAAACAGGATATAACCATCATCTGCCATATTGTCCCCTGATATAAATAGATAGATAAAGTAAAAATGTCTTTCATATATATAAAAAAAAAACTTTTATTTTACTTCTAATTCAATGACTTTTGGACCGTAGAGCGGCTAATACTATTCGTATGGTCATACTTTTTAACTTACCCCCAAAACTTTACGTTTCAGGACCTCGTGAACAAGTTAACCAGAACACGGCTTTTATTGATGCGTCAGTAATTTACGGCGAGAATCCTTGCATTGTGCGCAAACTCCGCGGATTTAACGGTCGTCTGAATGCTACCACTAATCCTCATAATGGAAGAGAACTACTGCCTAGGACTGATAACCATCCTGAGTGTAAGGCGCCAAGTGGATTCTGCTTTATCGCTGGTGAGTTATATAACAATATCTTGATTAATTCATATCTTCTATAATAGGGGAACCAATGATGATGATGATGATGAATGAATGATGATTGGTATACTTAGATAAAAATAAGAAAAAGCCTTTAGCCTTTCTTCTTCCTCAATTGACTCAGCAAGATGCAAGCATTCTCAAATTTGTTAATCAGACGCGCTCTACTTACCCCCAAAATCAATTCTAGCAGCTACCCTACTGTTACCTGCGTAGAATGGATCGGATTGATGATATTTACCTACTGGCGTATAGAGTATTTTCAAAAGCCTAAGTCTACATGATTTGCAGTTTGAAGAAGATAATTAAGAGAGTTTCTATGACTACCTCGAATATCACAAGTTATTTCTGAAGACAAAACTCATAGTGCCAAAGAATATTGTGAACTGGTGTATTACATATTTGATCGAAAATTGAAGAATTTTCAGTAAACAAAACCTTAAAAAAGACATTATTTTCCCTTCAGGTGACGGCCGAGCCTCTGAACAACCTGGCCTGACAGCTATCCATACGATCTTCCTCCGCGAACACAACCGCATTGTAGAAGGCCTTCGTGGCGTTAACCCTCACTGGGACGCCGACCAGCTGTTCGAGCACACGCGTCGTATCCTCGCAGCTACCTTCACGCATATCATCTATAATGAGTTCCTTCCTAGGCTGTTATCATGGAACGCTGTTAACTTGTATGGATTGAAGCTGTTGCCTTCAGGTAAGACTGACAATATTTTTTTCCATATTTACTGTAAGAGATACCAGATTAATCCAGACTTAAGAGCCTACTGTCCTTTACCTTTTTGTATCTACTGTAGTTTCTACTACTATTGTACCTACCTTATATAACATATCTCGTATAAGCTATTTCATGTATTACTAATTACCTCTAAAAGGTACAGAATTTGATTATAAGTCCATTACTACAACCATAAATCATATAAATAGTAGGGTTACTGATTTGTAGTACTCAAAATTCTAACCTATAAACTATATCCTTCCAGGTTACTACAAGGAATACTCTCCCACCTGCAATCCAGCTATTGTAACAGAATTCGCGGCTGCATCATTCCGTTTCGGTCACTCTCTGCTTCGACCTCATCTACCGCGTCTGTCGCCGAGCTTCCAGCCTGTTGAGCCCCCGATCCTACTGAGAGACGGGTTCTTCAGGCCTGATATGTTCATGTCTGTGAGTACCGCTGGTTTTTTCCCACTGTAAATTACTGAAATTTTGAAAATTGTAACAAAAGTAAGAAAGAGCCAAAAAGTCGTGGTGGCCTAGTGGTTAAAGAGCCGACCTCTCAAGTGTGAGGGCGTGGGTTCGATTCCAGGTTGGGCAAGTACCAATGCAACTTTTCTAAGTTTGTATGTACTTTCTAAGTATATCTTGGACACCAATGACTGTGTTTCGGATGGCACGTTAAACTGTAGGTCCCGGCTGTCATTGAACATCCTTGGCAGTCGTTACGGGTAGTCAGAAGCCAGTAAGTCTGACGCCAGTCTAACCAAGGGGTATTGGGTTGCCCAGGTAACTGGGTTGAGGAGGTCAGATAGGCAGTCGCTCCTTGTAAAACACTGGTACTTAGCCGAAACCGGTTAGACTGGAAGCCGACCCCAACATAGTTGGGAAAAGGCTCGGGAGATGATGGAGATGAGTAAGAAAGAGCCGATCGGCTCGATCAGTCAAGAGCATGACGTAGCTACTTTTGAGAACGACGATTAATTATAGCTGATTAATTATACACTTGAAGGACACGACGACCAGCCGTTTAATCGTTCACTTTCACCTACAATAACCATCGGAGTACTTGAAGCTTCTCCTACAAATATAAAAAAATCTTAATAATTAATCATTACAATTCCAGCATCCACCAATGGTAGACGAGCTGATGCGTGGTCTCGCTTCAACTCCAATGGAAACCCTCGACCAGTTCATCACTGGTGAAGTCACAAATCATTTGTTCGAAGACCGTCGCATTCCCTTCTCCGGTATCGATCTGATCGCCTTGAACGTACAGAGAGCCAGAGACCACGGTATACCGAGCTACAACAACTACAGAGCGCTTTGTAATCTGAAGAGGGCGACTACCTTCGAAGATTTGTCGAGAGAAATTCCTGATGAAGTTATTGCCAGGTAAAGATTAATTGAGCGGTTTTAACGATCTCTCTTAGCATACTTGTTATAAGGATTGAAGTATTTTTATACTTTTTTAACGCTGGATGTCTTGAATTTGTTTAAAGTATCTGTCTCCAATTTCAACAATTATTACTTGTGTAAGGTCCTATGTCCTTAGAGTAGAGCGTTCCAATATTACGGAAGTTTACGAATGAATCATCAAACTAGTGATCGCAAAATAAAACTGTCTTCGCAGATGTGTCCATAGCATGATTCCCGGTATATAGCTTTTGATATAATAGGTACCATCTAAGCAAGTTCTAAGTCCTTGAAAATAATGATTATCTTCTCAGGTTTAAGCGCATCTACGCGACAGTGGACGACATCGACCTGTTCCCTGGCGGTATGAGCGAGCGGCCTCTGCAGGGCGGTCTGGTCGGACCTACCTTCGCCTGCATCATCGCCATACAGTTCAGGCAGCTTAGGAAATGTGATAGATTCTGGTGAGAACATTATACGCTAGACAGGTCTATTTTACCTTTGGGACTCTTTAGCACAGTTCTTCTTGGTATTCTGTCAAACTAGATTTTTTCTTCACATTCGAAATCATCGATTCGCCTCCCTTGCGGATAAGTACTTTACATTCCTAAGCAATCGCAAAACCGCCAATTAAAAATAAGAACTTTTTAAACTGTTAATAGTTGGTAAGTTTAAAATTGTCCCAACCAAAATTGTTAAACTGTACCTACGCTTTTACACTTTTTCAGGTATGAAAACGACAATCCGGCGGCTCGCTTTACGGAACAACAGCTGGCTGAGATCAGGAAGACGACGTTATCGAAACTGATGTGCGACAACTTTGATCATCCCGGAGATATCCAGAGAGCTGCCTTCGACTTGCCTAGCAACTTCTTGTAAGTATCCGACACTATTTTCAAAGTAAACCTAATAAACGAAATTTCAGGAATATTGAACAACAAAAACCCCCTTTTAGGTCACTCTCTATAGATACCTCGAAAAAAGCACAACATTACGCGCATTAAGTTTATGGGTATTCCTGTGTACTTTCCAATTTTCTTCTTTTTCTACTCAACTTCCACTATATAATTAAAATTTCATTAATAAAATCAAATCAATAAAATTTTACCGTCTTACAGAAATCCTCGAGTATCATGCGCATCGTTACCACAACTGGACTTGTCAGCGTGGCGCGAGAGCTCGGCGCAGGGCTGCCTCATCGCCGGCAGATCTGTCGCTGTGGGCGAGTCCGCCTTCCCCTCGCCCTGCACCTCCTGTATATGTACTGTTGAAGGGGTAAGTCTTATTGTACTGTTACTTCGATGATCCGGAGATACTTGGGATGCGGATCCACAGCAGTTGTGAATTTTGTAAGGGGCTAGTCCCGAAGTCTCGTACCTTTTCTGGAGACCTACCCACTTAAGAGCTACTTTCTCAACTTTTACTTTCATGGGAAAGAGATATAGGTAGTAGAATACCATATGCCAGTCTAAGCAGGTGCAAATGATTGTATTACTGTTTAACAAGCCGCAACTTCCTTCTGACCCAAACCCTTCCCTTTAAGCTAGGGACAGTAAGTAATGTGAAATATCCTTTTACGAAATATGATCAAACCATTTACGCACTGACCCTACAGGGCGGGCGCTTTAACTAGCTATAACTAACTATTTATACAAACTGCTGCAACTGCTGTAAAGGATGCTTTTCACAAAGCAACTCTTTTAGCCACATGGCAAATAAGATGATAGTAAGTATAACGAAGTGTTGTTCCCCTTAGGCGCAGTGCGCGTCGCTGCGCATAACGGACTGCGCGCAGCTGCAGCGCGAGTGGCCGCGCGAGGCGGTGCAGCGCGACGACGTGTGCACCGCGCAGTGCGGCGCCAGCGCGCCCGCGCCCGCGCGCCCGCCGCGCCGCCCGCACCTCAACTTCAACTTCCCCGACCTCTCGCCCTTCGTCGCCAAGTGAGTGGCCCACGCTCATGCCCATGCTCTGGGACCTAGTTGTTGTTTTGTTACTACCAATCAAGATAATTTCGAACTCGGGATAGTACTGAAATATCCGTTGTATTAAATTCTCCAAACAAAGTATGTAAGGCATTTGTAACACAGCCTTAATCTTCCCAATCGTGTTTCAAGTTCAAGAAAAAATTGACCATTGACAGCCACTGAAAAAAAAATGAATTATAACTTATATTTAAATTATGACCTTAACCAAGACAACTACAACGTTTAACAGATTAAGGGTTTTGGTTTGAAGCTAATAATTTAAGAAAATGAGATTGAACTGTTCAAGAACATTATCAGCCAATGTGTGTTAATTTAACGCAAATCAACAAAGGAACGAAGTGTTTGATCAATCTCCATTAATTTCTACCATAGGTACAGTAATCAGTTTCTACCATAGATCAATCGATCGATTTTCACAAAGTTACCACAAGTTTACCAATATCATCAAAAGAATATTAGTCAACAACAATATTCTTTGATTATTGTTCAAGTATTCAAATCTTTGACTGATTGCCGTGTCTCGTTTATACATTGTTATGAGTTTAGTTTAAGTATTCTTAAGATAATTAGGTAAATCCGAAGATGGACGTCTTTAGCCGACCTAAAGCTATGCGTCGCATGAAACAAGAAATGTACAAACGCTGTAGCTTAGAAAATGGTATATTTGATTTAGTTCTATTTTCTAAAATTCAGCTGTTTTACTATTTTAATTCCATTAATTATGTTTTCAATATTTGATGGAATAAAAAAAAAACAAAGTGTCTAGTTTATAAGTGTAAGGAAAACATAAAATTTTGTTTCTGTAAATGAATGGTTAAGTGTGTCGTGGTATAAATAGATGTTTGTAAAATTACTATTTTGTTGAAAAGTTCATGAATTAGTTTTGAAACTTTCTAAGGAACACTAGTGATGCATAATTTTTGATATGCGTGCTGTTTTTTCTTTCAAATGACCCGAATTCTCTCTGGCCAAATAGTTAGTAAGAATAACAGCTATTTGCAATTTAGTCGTGTATCTAAGATATGATTTTCATATAGTTACATAAGTATATTTTTCATCCTTCCATCTTATACTTTAGAAAAAAATATTTTTTTTATTAATATTACGGCCATCATGAGCTTTAAATAAACGCAGTGATGTTTTATTACACTTTACCTACTCTAAACAAGAAAGATTTATAACTAGAGTAAGGGCCTCTTTCACAGGTAAGTTCCAGATAGTTTATCTGGCAGATAATTTCATACAAATTCTGTTCCATTTTTGAATTCATCTGGCAGAGTGGTCTGGCAGATCCGTAACCTATGGAACTGGCCCGAAACCTTTATAATACCAGCCACTGTACCGATGTTACCATACTCATATGAATTTTCAAATTTGGGAAACACTGAGGCCAAAAGTAAAGTCTCTAATAACGATTATCTGTGTAGCTCACTATAATAAATAAATTCACTGCCTAGTTTTACCTAGGATAAGGTTCTTGTAAATTATTTTGTAATATATTGGATAATTAATTAAGTGTAACACGTTCTGTAGTTTTAATATTTTTATTATTATGATGATATGAAAATCTCACCTAGACAACGAAAACCGAATATAAATACTTTTTATTTATAATGTCGTTTAATTTATGTGACAAGCGTTTACCCTTCTGTTGGGCGTAAATCCAACAAATAAATAGTAAAACTCGTTGGCTAAAAATATGGTATATTGGGTTGGTAAAATGGTAATGGTTAATGGTATGAGCAAACGCGGCTTGGTTGGTGACCGATCGTAAACTAACTTTATAATAATTTCAATATTAAAACTAAACATTTGGGTCAGTGTGGAACTGCTGACTGCGCGCGCGATTGACATCAATAAACTGTACTTTGTACATATTCCCGAGGGACTGGAAGATGAGGGTGCATGGTGATACAAGGTGATAAAACAATAATATGGTGCAATAAACAAGATGATAGTAACATAAAACTCTTAAAAATTCAATTTATTACAGTCTCTATTCCACTACACTAAAACTGAATGAGTTTGGGAATTTCACTTTATTCACTCGGGCATATAAATGGTCGTTCACACTCTTACTGGGATGGTTATTGACTCCATTGTATTCATCACTAACACTAAAACACAGATTATTTTCACCATGGCACTGGTGGTCAGCTATATTGCGGGTTCTCGGTTGCGGTTGGGGCGGTGGCAGCGTCTGGAACGTTGGCGTCGCTTCCGCTCGCCTCTGTACTCGTGCGCGGATTCTCCGCACTCCGTACGCCGAACATGCTAATAGAACAGCTCCAGCAAGTATATAAATCGCGATGTAGTGGTGAACATCGTGGTAGTTGAAAGATGTGTCTTCTAGATCTGTTTTGGTGTTATTTTTTACTTGATAAATTTTATCTCTGATCGTTTTTAATTCCCAGCGAATGTCTGTTTGGTTAGTGTCTGTCTCATAAACATGTAAGGGCATGGTCACGTTTACAATATTGTTAATGGTCGGTATATCAATGTTTACGATATCTGGTTTCAACTTTAATTCATTGCTCGACTGTCTGCGCGAAAGTAATGTGATTCCGTCGTCTTTGATGACGCAGCCACTTGCTAATGCGAGTATCCCGACCTTGTCTAATCGCTCAATGGTAATTTGATCGTCACATATGACTTGTATGGAGCATTGACCGCAACATGAATACAAGTAATTGTTTACCTTGTGTAATTGTACCCAGGTATTCTTGCACTTTCTACTTTCCGTCTTACAACTTAAGGACTCAATTTCTCTAGCACAGTAAATTGGTTCTGTTTTGGTTATTGAAATAGGTATTTGATGGGCACAGAGCAAGATGTCTAAATCATAATGAACGCATTGTTGTAGTTGTAGACTAGATAGTGGTATTTGTAAGTCCTTTTGATAGTTGATGGCCAATAAATCAGATGCAATAATTATTTGTCGCATTTTGTCGCCAATTGCTATAGGAATTGGTGTCAATTTGTATATTTCAAAGGTGTCTCTGCCTACTAACGGTAATTTTATTTCGAATATCAAATTGTCCCCTGTAAATCTTGTTTTAACAGTTAATAAATGGTAAAGTTTGGTTAAATCAGTCTGGATGTTGTCGATTGGTAGCAATAATTCCTTAGAAATGTGGGCTGAGATGATATGAAGTTCTTTGGTTAATTGTTCTGGTTGTAGTAGATGTATGTTGAATGTACCATGGAAGATGTCAGTGATTGTATTCAATAACATTTGTTGTATATCCTTCAGATTCATAATTATACCGTTGGCTGATATTGACGACAAGGTAAATTCATTGGTATATGCGTTTTCAGATATTTGTTTTTGCATACTATTAGTTAAGTTATCTATGTTATTAAGGTGCTGGTTAAAATTCTTATGTTGTTGTCTTACGGTTTTTTCCATTCTCTTTATAACATTAAACTCTGACTCTATTATCGATGTTTGATTTTGCAGTAATTGGTTAAAATATTTCTGGTTGCCTCGAAGCTTAGTCAAATCTTGCTGGTATTGCTGTGCAAAGTCATCGTCGAGTACTCCAAACAAACTGTGAGCTATAGACCCCACAGCATTCACTAAGCCACGACGACGAAGATGGTGTCGTTCTGGTAACTGTCCATGGTTGGTCAAAATTTCATTATAATGGGCTAATTCATCTTGACAATGGCGCAGATGTAACAGAACTAGCTGACAGTGAGATATGGTTTGTATTTTTTGACAACAATTATCTAAATGGTCTATATACTTTGTGGCTAATGATACACCTTCCCAATAAGCAGTCATATCATAAAATACTACTAGTTTCCATTCGTCTCTAATCAATCTCATGTTACTGATTTTATCGAAGTAGAGGGTTTGATTATCTGGCAGCCTTTTTGTATGGAGAGTACACTGTGACGGCGACACTAGCATAAGCACCATAAGTGACATGGTTAAAATGCTACATTTCGTCGACTTGCTCGTTCTTCGACGTGGTGGTTTCTCATAGCATTTTTCTGGGTCCCCTTCAGTTGTAGGTCCTTGTTGATCTATTTCAGTTGGTACATTTGTTTGGTTCTCTTCTTGGTGGATTGGAAGGATTGATAATTTGTTGATTGGTCTTTTTAATATGCCTCCTTTGGTTTTGAGTGTGACTACTCTAACAAGACCGTCATCGCCAGGATGAATTTCTAATACTCTTCCGAGGGCCCACCTCCCTGGAGACACGTGTACGTCTTGAATAATCACTATGTCATTGATTTTAACATTTTTACGAGAATGTTGCCACTTGGATCGCGTATTTAGTTGGGTCAAATACTCAGATTGCCAACGTTTCCAAATATCTTGGTTAATTTTCTGAACGAGTTGCCATCTGGTACGGTCGTCTTTCTCTGTCTCTATTATGGTTAATAATGGTCCACTGGCCAGAAAATGCGAAGGTGTCAAAAAATTTAAATCGTCTGGATCTTCAGAAATGGCACACAGTGGTCGTGTATTCAAGCAGCCCTCTAACTGTGTCAATAGGGTCGAGAATTCTTCGTAGGTTAGCCTTTGGGTACCTAACACTCGACGTAGATGGTATTTAAGGCTCTTAACGGCGGCCTCCCACAGACCTCCTGCGCTTGGCCATGATGGCGCATTGAAATGCCACTCTATTTGCATTTCTGCCAGATGTTGATGAGCAATTTGGTCTATGATTTGAGTCAGATTAAAATACTCCTTTTGTATGGTGTTGTTAGCTCCAACAAAATTGGTTCCGTTGTCGCTGTATATGTGTCGAGGGGCTCCTCGTCGAGCTGACATTCTTCGAAGTGCAGCTATAAATGTTGATGACGTGAGGTCAGACACAAGCTCAAGATGAACTGCTTTGGTTGCTAAACATACAAAAACCGCTATATAACCCTTACTGCATTTTATGCCGCGGCCCTTGTTACTTTTTACTTCTACATAGCCGGTAAAATCAACGCCCGTATGGAAAAAGGGTCGTGTCTGATTTATCCGCGCAGCTGGTAAGTCTGCCATTAATTGGTTATGGTTTTCAAATTTAGCTCGTCGGCATATCACACAATTACGTAAACGCTTCTTTACGGCATTATTTCCACCTAGGATCCAAAATTTCCTCCTTATCCAAGCTAGCGTAAGTCGAGGTCCTCCATGGAATGTCATTTTATGTGCATGATCGATAAGCATATCAGTAAGCTGATTATTGTGTGGTAATATCATCGGATGCTTCATGTCTTCACTGAGATTGGCATGTTTTATTCTCCCGCCAACTCGTAAAACATCTTCAGAGTCAATGTAAGGGTGTAATGGTAATAAACGACTTTTTGAACTCAAATTAGTCTGGTTTTTAAGATTGGTAATTTCTTCATAAAATTCTGTTCTTTGTACGTGGATTACTAATTGGTTAGTAGCTCTTTTCAATTCTTCAATGGTTAGATATGTTGGTTTGTTATTGTTATGTGAGAACACACGTAATATCCACGCGAGTACTCGACACGTTCGTAAATAAGTACTGTTGTTGGTTATCAAATTACCTATGACGTCATTTTCATATGGTTTGGTGATGACATTGGTTTGGTATTGTTTTCTAGTTTCTTCTTGCGTGTAGTATTTTTGTTTCTTGGTACGAAGATTTTGTTTCAAAGTTAGGAGCCAGTTAGGACCACTCCACCAACTGGGATGTTTTAACAGTTGTGCAGCGGTTATCCCTCGGCTTGCGCAATCGGCAGGATTTTCGTCAGATTTAACGTAACTCCAACGTTCAGGAGGTATGCATTTGACGATTTGGTCAACTCTATTAGCTACGAATGGTTTCCAACGGTTTGGATTACCGTTAATCCACCCTAGTACCGCTGTGGAGTCTGACCATCCGAATGTTTTAATATGGTGGTCTGTGAGACACGATTGCACTTTGTTTATTAACTTGGTCATTAATTGTGCAGCGCATAATTCTAATCTCGGTAACGTCACATTTTTTGTCAACGGTACGAGACGCGACTTTGCAGCTACAAGCACCACTGAATTGTGCGTCTTACAGTAGATGACACAGGCGTAGGCCTTGGTTGAAGCGTCGCAAAATCCGTGCAGCTCGATGTTATCGTTTTCCTGGCATTGCAACCATCTTGGTATTCGTATGTCATTTAGCTGTTGTATGTCTAGCTTATTTTGGTTCCATTCATTGTGAATATTTTCGGGTAAAATATCATTCCAGTTGAGGTTTAGTTGCCAAATTGACTGAAATAGGAGTTTTAATTTTGTGGTTACAGGGGAGAGCCATCCTAGAGGGTCGAATACTTTTGATATCTCTGAGAGCAGCTCTCTTTTGGTTATGCGGTCATCATACACAAATGGTAACATTTTTATTTCAAAACTAAATTGGTCAGTGGATGGTGTCCATTTCAATCCTAGAGTCTTTGTTGATTCCTGCTGTCTGAACTGAAATGAGTTTTCATTATCGGTTGGAATGCTTTCTAATAAGGCGGTTTCATTTGATTTCCATTTGCGCAGATTAAACCCACCGGCCTTAAATAATTCGATTAATTGACCCTTAATCTTTTTGGCAGAGTCGAGGTTGTGTTGCCCATGTAAAACATCATCCATGTACAGGTTATTTTCCAGAACCTTCGTTGCTTCTGGATAGTTGTGGGCTTCATCTTTCGCTAACTGCTTCATAGTCATCAGTGCTAAAAATGGTGCCGCTTTGGTTCCATAGGTAACAGTGGTTAATTGGTATTCACCTAAGGGGTTACTCGGAGAATCTCTCCATATGATTTTCTGGTACTGCTGGTCATCTTCATTTACGATTATCTGGCGAAACATCTTCTCAGCGTCTGCTACATAACCTACTTTGTACTGTCTCCATTTTATAATTACAGATAATAGGTCAAGTTGCAAGTTCGGTCCACTGTACATGAGGTCATTCACACTGTATCCAGTAGATGTTTTCGCTGACCCGTTGAATACAACTCGTATTGCAGACGTTGTTGATTCGCTTCGTATTACACAGTGGTGTGGTAAAAAGTACTCTATTGGTTGGTTATTACGACTTATTTTCATGTGACCAAGGTTAAAATATTCGTTCATAAATTGTTTGTAATCAGCTGCTATTTGGTTATTTTTTCTAAATTTTCTTTCTAACTGGTGAAATTGAGCTATGGCCTTTGACTTAGACTCCCCCAATAGTTCCTTTACTTCCGGTTTCATTGGCAATCTTACGACATAACGGCCATCTGGTTGACGTTTAGTTTCGGATTGATACTGTTGTATGCAGTATAAATCTTCTCTAGATTGGTTATCCGGTCCGTCTGTCAAATCTTCTATTTCCCAAAACCTTTTTATATCGTCACAGTTGTTCAAAATCACGTTACAGTAGTACGATTTCACGTTACCACATAAGATCCATCCTAGTTGCGTCTGTTGTGCGATGGGTTGTGATTGATCTTCCTTTATAATGCCGTGCAGGATAATTTCAGAATACACCTCTGCACCTAGTAATAGGTCGACAGGGCGGCTTTGGTTGAATTCAGGGTCTGCGAGCTGTATATTTTTGAGGTACTGCCAGGATGGTTTGGTGAAAGATTGATTTGGTAGCTTTTTGATTAAGTTTTTCATTATTAATACATCAGTATTCGTGGAAAACTCATTATGTTTTGATGCTATGGTAATTGTCATTACTCCCTTACAGTTACTTTCTTTCGCTCCAATACCGAAGATGGAACCTTTACACCTTCGGCGAGGGATTCCAAGTTGTTGTGCTGCATTTTCGGAAATTATGGATGTTTGAGACCCTTGGTCGATAAGGGCTCTCATTGTTTTGTAGGTTCCGTCAGCTCCTAAAACATTAACTTGAGCTGTTGCTAATAGAATGTCGGTCATTGGCTCGTAGTCTTTTGACACGTGTGACACACATTTTGATTGGTTATGCTGATTGGTATGAGTCTGGTTGGTAACAGGGTTAGTAATCACGTAGGCATTGTGCAATAGCGTATTATGCTTTTCGTGGCAATGGCGACATGTTTTTTGCGACGTACACTCTTTGCCGTTATGGTTAATCAGGCAATTTTTGCAAATGTTATTTTGCGCAATTAGTTTCCGTTTTTCGTGGTTATTTAGTTCACGGAATTTATTGCATATAAACAGTGCATGATTTTCGTCACAAATTAAACATTTTTGATATGGTTTGATAGCAGAATGATTAATAAATGGTTTGCATTCGTCGTGTCTATTAGCATTATTGAATCCTGAATCTCTTGGGTTTTTACGTAGAGTATTGGTATTAAAATTTTGGGTATAATGTTTTTGTTGGTTAGAGAATGGTTGCGTATTCTTAATTGTCTCAGTTTTGCGACGAACTGTCTCTAAGGCAATAAATTTTCCTTCAAGATAAGCTAGAAAATCTTGCAGATGTGGCAGGTCTCGGGGGTCCGGCAATGAGTCAATATAATCTGTATACGTTTCGGCGTCCATTTTCTGGGTGATAAGGTATACGATTATCGGGTCCCAGGTAGATATGTCTATGCCTAGATTTTTTAATGCGTTGAGGCATTCATTAGTGGTATCATGAAGCCTTTTTATATTTGAAGCTGTTTGTTGGTGCATTACTGGCAAAGACAAGAGAACATTCATGTGTGAATTAAAAATAAGTTTTTTATTATTATATCTTTGATTTAGGATATCCCAACAGGTCTGGTAATTGTCGGAGCTTACACGAAGATGTTGTATTAGTTTTTCAGCTTCTCCACGTAATTTCATTTTTAAAAACTGCATTTTTTGGGCCGGAGAAATTGAATTATTATTGTGGATAGATTCATTGAACAAGTCTTTGAATGAAATCCATTGTTGGTAATTTCCGTTGAAAATTGGTATATCTATTTTTGGTGTAGAATTATCTCTGTGCTTAGCGTCCCACATTCTTTGGTTAATAGATTTTTTAATTTCAGAATATTCATTCTCATACCTGTTAAACAGATCTTCATAGTTACTGTCTTCTCCTTGTAAGTTACTGTCGATTTCCCAATGTAAGGAATCAATTGCTGCCCAGCGTGATTCAATATTCTTCAAAACATCTTTAAACTCCCATTTTTCAGACAAAACATTAAGATTGATCTGAGAAATAGTTCGAGCTAATGCTTTGAAGTTACTTTGCTGTTTTCTCATCATTTCCTCGATTTTACTTGGTTTGTCGACGTCATGGAAAACGAATCGTGGTAGTGGTAAAACTTTTTTGGGTACCGTTCCGGAACTTGGAAAACCGTGATCTGATGTGCTAGGTAGTGGAGCGGTCGTTGATTGCGATGATGGTGTTGGTGGTTGGTTCTTTGGTGATGGAGACCGAGTAGTTGTTTCCTCAAGAACTCTTAACAAATGCCTCTTAACGTCGTCATAAAATGTTTTAGTTTTAACGTACGAATCGTCACCGAAGTACTCATTATCTTCAGTTTCGTCACATAAGTTCACTAAGTTGTCATGGTTACGCGAGAATTCTCTCCAGAAGGCCTCTAAAGATTGTAAACGACGTTTAATACTTTCCGATGTTTTCCGCTCTTTACCTTCTTTTTTAAAGTTAATGTACAGCTTATTCATATTTTCCATGATCTCCTTTTGAACCGCAAATAAATCGGCAATGGTAGACATTCTGATAAGTAATAAAATGGAAAGATCTTACTTGATTATCTCCTGGTAAATGGTGAACTGTGGTGGGTGTGACTCGAAGAAGTATGATGTTCTAATCTCACTTACTAACGACGATATCACTTAATGGTTGGTACGAAATTGGTAAGACACCGCTGTCTAAGGGCTGGTTATAGAAAGATAGTTACTAACACGTCACGTACAATGTCCACAACGCGATAGATCCCACCTTTCCGAAGGTTCGAAGGACCAATTTGTTGGGCGTAAATCCAACAAATAAATAGTAAAACTCGTTGGCTAAAAATATGGTATATTGGGTTGGTAAAATGGTAATGGTTAATGGTATGAGCAAACGCGGCTTGGTTGGTGACCGATCGTAAACTAACTTTATAATAATTTCAATATTAAAACTAAACATTTGGGTCAGTGTGGAACTGCTGACTGCGCGCGCGATTGACATCAATAAACTGTACTTTGTACACCTTCCTTTCTGCACCCTCCCTTTCCTCTGTTGCAGCCCATTCACCAACACTCATATTTACTCAGTTTGGCAGATTCGTTAGTGGCGCTCCCATTGTCCGCAGATGCGTCACAATAAAAATTTCCAACTACAGCTACCTCTCTGTCTAAGCTAAAATCAGGTAGCTCCCCGAACATCTCTCTTAGCGAGTATCAAGCAAAATTGACGTTTTTGTGCCTCCATAAGTTCAACAGAAAGATATATTCCAATCATGCATAGTATGTAGCAGGGCTGTTCAAATAAAAATCAAAAGTCTTAAAATATTTACAAATCACTTTATTTTGTTGCATATCAAGTCTATTTAGTTCCTTTTTACAATAAATACATTAGGTCTGAGTATAAAAAATCAGTGTTGCAAAAAAATAAACAACACAAACTCTTAAAATTTACCTTGAATACTTAAAGTCTTGATTTTTCAGGCTAGTCCCCCCTTAAGTTCATTATACACATGGCCTGGTGACAACTACACCACAACACAGTGATGCCACCAAGTGAACAATTTTGATTGCACTGTCACTGCTCCATGATCCTGCAACAACCAAACAAACAATTTATTATTACACAAAATGTTAAGTTATGCACAAAAACTTTTGATAATGGTTGTGTTAGGTTGCGGATAGTCCAAAGTATTTTCTGGGGTGTTTAGCAAGCAATCACAATTAATTGTATCATCGAGTTTTATACAGAACTAGAGAAATATTCTATTATTACGAAGGGTTTGTTTTTCATGTTTTTCAGGAATGATTGGACCACAAATTATATTTTCGCAAGCACAATAATATGATTTTATTTATCATTCTGAAGTCAATCAAGTAATTTTGCGCATTTTCGCAATGATTAATTATTATTTTAGATTTAGCAATAGAAAGTAGTAACGAACCGTATGGAAGGGCCAGTAGTATCAGTTGGCAGCGACCTCCTTGAACCCGTTGAGTACGGGCGCGGTGTCGTTGGTGCGGCGCCACAGGCCGTACACGCGGCCCGGCACGGCCTGCCACAGCCGCACCGTACCGTCCTCGGACCCCGTCGCGTACAGCTCGCCGTCCGGCGACCACCGCACGCAGTGCACGGGGCCGAAGTGACCTTTGTTTGATTCTGGAATTATTTAAAAAGAATTATTTTAAGTTTCTTGGATAGCAATTGGGTATTATGGACTTTTTATCATGCAAAAGCCTCCTAGCAAAAGATTGAGTGTTAATCACTACGCTTGCTCAATGCAGTGGGTTAGTAATTTATAGATTTAGTAGTCCAGGTTTCCTGGAGATGTTTACCTTCACCTTTAATCAATTAAGTACAGACCGCAGCACATCAACCTACCGCAATCTATCAAATTTCTTTAATAGATTTTCAACCTAATCACAATACCGGAGGGTTAATATTCGATTGGTAAAGTTTGACGGATTCTTTTAGGTTGAATTAAGACTTAATTCACAAATAAATTATTTATGTAGCCCATTTTACACATTAAACTTGACTTAAAAGGTCTGACCAGCACAAAAAAATACTCACCAAGTTCCGTCCCCGTATTATAATCAAATTTATAGACTTTCAAGTCTTCGCCGCCGCACACGAAGGTGGCGCGGCTGGGAGCGAGCGACGCTGAGTAGCACTTCGTTGGCACTGGGAATTCGCGCATCTTGCGCATTGTGTCGGAAGAATAGAAGGATACGTTTGTACCTGGAATTAAAATATTAATAACATTAAGTATTATCAAATAATAATGAAACTTGACCGCCACCGTCACCGAAAGATGACAAGCCAAAAAATGCACCGCACGGTCACGACTACATGACAGACTGAATTTCAAATTAATAATCAGTTTTAATCAATATAATTCCCAACTTACTACTACATTGTAGCTATATATGGATAAAATATTAATTCTTTGCTTAGCGCTAATCACATCTTTTTTTCTTTGACGTGGCGGTCAAAATGTGAACATATATATATCAATAAAACGCAGCCTTATTAAAAACAATGTGTCGTATCAAACCAAGGAATTAAATTAGCCCTATTGTAGCGACAACTATAGTTGTCGAGGCAGGTAATCAAGCCGTATACAACTTCCGCTCCGTCTATTATGTTCTTGACCATGTTTCAAAACAAGTTTTCCAAATAATTATCAGTAGGCAGCAATGTATTGAAACTATTTTTCTAAGAACGCCTAAGGCTATTTTAAGTGCGCAGGCACTTGATCTTGATTTGCTCTTGAATTAAAATGTAAATTCGTATTAAGGTCAGACGTAATAGCCCCACATGACATGTCACAATAAACTTCGACATAATAGAAATAATAAAGTAGGTAGATGTTATCTTACCGTGAGCTACAGTCAAAATAGCCCCATCTCGTGACAGTTCTAAACTGTTCGGAATTGTTGGGAACTCAACTTTTTGGACCTCCTGAAATGGATTAAAAATAAAAACACAATTAGTAGATTATAAAACAAGAAAATCGGAAAATGTGAAATTCGTGAATGAAAATTCTAATATCATAAAAAGTTACAGATATATATACAACTTGGTTTTATTTTTAACGATGTTTATTTAAAATTAAAAATTATATCTATATGTACCTGTTCTTAAAAAAATATATAAATAACAAACAAGTATTTTAATTTAATTCAATCACAAGCAACAGCTTCTAATACATTGGATTCTATAGACAATATCATTAACATATTTATAAACTTAATGATGTTCATTATTACCTGTCCACTAGTACGGTCCCAGACTCTCATTGTGAGGTCATCGCTCACACTTACGATGCGTGAGTTATGAAGGAAGACTGCATGTCTGATGCTACTCGTATGCGCGCTAATTTTCTCTAGAGCTGAAAAGTGACAATGATTACATAAGAAACCAAGAATTAAAAAAAATTATATGTAGTTTAAAAATGATTTAAGCAATTTTCAAATTTATATTCCAGAATACACCAATTATTAATAATAATTTGTCACCAGTGACAAGAAACAAATGAATAAACAAGTTACATGTAAATAATTAAAATGGATTATTCAAAAGGTTATGCCCTTTTAATAGACGTAAATATTTGGATCTCCTCAATTTATTGCATAAATATGTTGATTAGTAGAGATAAGAGTTATCTTGTATGCTAATTACTGCTTCCTTGTTATTTCCAGTCTTCTTATTGTACTTGTCTATTCTAATATTTATAGCAAACTTGATTATAGAGTTTAAGGACACTACTACAATTTTTTTTTCATCAGAATTCTTCCTCAAGCGCATCAAATGTAAAGATTACTTATTTCAGTGACAACATGGACAAGCATTAATAATAATTATTAAGAAGTTAATAAACGAAGTAGACATTAATTATTTTCCTTTATACATAAGAATATTACCTCCCGCTTCAGGTTTGTTGAGGTCGAATACTCGTATGAGTTTCTCGTTACTGGCGGTGAGAAGCATAGTGTCATCAGCGTTGAAGTTCACACTTTTCACTATGTGTTCATGGTCAAATGTGTGCACCACTTCGCCATAGCGTGCATCCCATATTTTTGCTGCAATATTATGACAGATATAGTTTTGAAAATAGTGAAGGTACAGTCATAAAATTCAATCGATTTTCTGCTGTCGTATTGATTGATATTCAAGGTTTTCACTGGCATAGCATTTTTTTTACAAAATAGGTCTCATCTCAAAGTGTGAACCAATGTTTCACAAAGAAATGGCTTCAACTTTTTGCTAAGTGGGTATGTATTATTACTGTGACTGTACCTACTAGGTGTAATGTATAGAATACAGAATGACTGTAGTTGTGAAATGACTAGCTGGTAGAAATTAATATTCTGTATGATGTAGAAGATGATACATAAGTACATATTTAAAATGATTTCACATTCCCTATAAAATAATAAATCTGATTGACTTCAAAACAATACATATAATATTAAAAAGGTACTCTTTTGCTAGCCTATCTTAATTAATATGATGCAATCAACTTGTTGAATTGCAAGTTCTGAATCAATTATCAACAAAAATGTAGAAACAAAGAATTATAATTAAAACAATAACTACATATATTTCACAATTTAAAGAAATGCTTTATATTTTTACCATTACTCAAAGCTTAGATAGTGATTACAAAGAATTATGAATCATCTCATTACATTAAAACCTCCTTAGGTGTTACTTAGAGAAGATTTCCATAACAAAGAAAACTAAGTACCTGAGAAATCAGCTGCTCCACTTGCAGCAAGATTAGCATTTTGAGTCAAAGCTACCCCCCACACGGCGCCTTTATGACCTTCAAACGTGCCAATCCAATCACCTGTTTCACCTTGTCGTAACATGGGCTTGCCATCTAAAAAGGAATTCATTAATATTGCAATGTGTTGCTAGGAAAGCTTCAATACAAAAAGTTACCTATCCTATTATTGAAATTAGTGACTATCGAAATTTGCAAAGCCATGAAACAATTTTCACCATTTCTCTTAATATACAAAAACACAACCTATGCTGTACACCATAAAGGTCTTATTGCTAAATTCTCTCTCTATAATATTATAGGACAATAGGTGAAATAATAAATCACCTTAAAAAAGAGAGAGAGTGAGAATAATGTCTCCGCTTTACCATATGTTTCATAAAAGCAAATCAATAAAGACTAAATATCTTTATTAATATCATTCATTCATATATGTTTTCATTCAAGTACATATTAACAAGTGTTGAATGAGTGTTTCTTGGGGCATTGTATGCAAATGATAACATCTTTAAATAATATCTCCTCTTAAAGTAAAACAAGGCTTCAATTTAAATAACATCTTATCTAATGATTGTGTTCATACTCCGCACCAGTCAAATAAATAGTATAGCTATACATAGAACATAAATAATCTAGACAACAAGATATTCTAATTTTCAACTATCCAATAAAATCCTATTAAGACTGTCCCAACCAACAACAATATGAGAATAAGAAATTAGAGTTCTAGATAATAAGACAAGTGTATCAGTTAGATAGATAGTACAATGATAGATTGTGTACACATAAAAGAACAATGACAGGAAGGCACAATTATACCATTAAGTGTTATTGACTATTTTCCTTATACAGCCACATATTGAAAGTAGCATAGTGACATGTTTTTAAGCCCTTCCATACAGTAAACATTAATGTCAAGTACTTTGTCAAACCTTGAGTAAGCACAAGGTGACCCACAATGGGTGAAATGTCAACAATCGGCATGGGAACAAAATTTTATGCCTACAAATTCATGAGTGGACTCACAAAGAACTGGAACTTGTAAGTCATGCTGCTTGTACGTGAATAAAAAGCACGAGCGCGATCATCAAGGCAAGCAGCCGAGGAAACATACGAGCGGATACTCAAGGTACTTCCTGCATGTCCGGAAAGAGAAGGTCACAACATGCATAGAATGCACGCCGGCCGAGCGGACAACTCCACACAAACAAGAAAAGTGAAGGCCTTTCGAACAGATCTCGTCACCAACATCTGTCATCTTAAAACACTGATCACGCACACCGTCACACTTGCAAGACTTCCACTAAATATAGGCCAAGGCAATAGGGCACACTGATTACAAATTAGTCGTCAAAACTCACCTTTGCAGGCCGAAATTAAATAATATCCATCTTTTGTAACGTCACTAAAATCCAAATGCACGACTGGTCTAGTATGGCCACCGCATGTCAGAGGAACTTGCTTGAATGTTGTCATTTTGTTTCTTAATTTTGTTTGTTGTACTTTTTGAAAATAAAACTAATTATCTTTGTTGTTAACTAAAAATTAACCTAATGAGTCTGATCGTACTGAATGTTGACAATCGACTGACGGAAAAGTGGTAGGTGGTATTGCTATTAATGTCAGAATTACCTACCCTTTTTTGATAAAATATTACTGTTTGAGAATAGAAATTATAATTATACAATAGGCAATGCATTGAAATTAACTATAAAAACCTTAACTGTAATATACGAATGCAATAGAAAAGTATTAGGATTAAAAATCTGTAACATTTCCAAGGTAAATAATAGATTTAAAAGTTTTATAGTGATCTAAAACATTTTTATTCGTTATTAGAACTTTCGCACCACACAAAGCTAATAACTTTATTATGAAGTGGTTTCGTATTTTTTCAGTTATTTTCTTACTAAAATAGTAGAAATATAATATTAAATAAACCAGGTTAACAGTCACTTTAGACCATGGCTTTTTTCTTTTTACTGTTTGGTTGTTGGAGGGTTGTTGACTTCTAATTTACTTTCATCTACCTATGTAAATCGCAAGTAACCTGATATCAATAAAAAATCTACATGAACTGTATGTACCTAAATAAAATAAATATGTAAGAAATGGACATTTATTATTATCTGTGGGCAAAAGATTGGTTTGATGGTTGTATGACGTGTCGCTGGCCGATCGCGATCCTGTCATTTGACGTAAAATCAAAACGTATTGAATTTGTTGTGGTTACTTTGCAAGTTGTTAATTCAGTTTTCTAGTATCTTTTATTATTAAATATGGATTTTTTCACTTCCATACCTACTCACATTGACTATGTGGGCCAAGCCAAAGCAGAGAAATTATACAGAGCCATAATTACACTCTTCAGTATAGTCGGTTTCGTATGGGGCTACATCGTTCAACAGTTCTCACAGTCTGTGTACATTTTGGGAGCCGGATTTATCTTAGCTGCAATCTTGACCGTACCCCCATGGCCCATGTATCGTCGCAACCCATTGAACTGGCAGAACCCAAGAAACAATGAAGAAAAACCTGCAGGCAAGAAGGGGAAGAAATGAGCATTTCCTGTTCGATCCAGACACCAGCGTGATCAGAAGTATATTCCTAACAGTTGTATGTTTCATTGTTCTCAAATAAAATAGATTTTAAGGTTCATATTAGTTTTATTAGATTTTCAACAACTGAACTTATAATTTTTTTTCATCGGGTATATCATTCATAAAGTACCTACATATCACAAAATAATACAGAATACTATGAATCTTATCAAAACATGTATTTGGAGTTAAAATCTATAATATCATAATGAATATTTATGTATCTACTATATTTCATGTAACTTTTTTAAAAGATAGAAATTTTAATTTGTGCCATTCTTGAAATAGCACCATGTAAATTTATATTATACCACTCAGATATGTGTTGTGTATATATAAAGTATATTTTATTTGTATGTGATGTCAACAACATAAACATGTTTAAAAAGCCCCAATTTCTTAAAAAAAGTGTAGACATGATTTAGATTGCACGCCCATAATGAATTTGACATATTGTTCAAGCACAGATAAAAATAATTGTTTCATTCATAACACTATATCTTAACTTATTTTAATTTTGAGGGCCAAAAAAAAAATCTTGAGCTGCAATAAATAACAAGTATCTCATCATTAAAACTTTGGTTCTTACAAATTAAGGAATGGTATTATATTGTTCTATTATTCTTCTACTTGTATAGCATCATATATTGAGTAGGAGACATCCTTGAAAAATATATCATGGAAGACTGTAAATTTCTGTTTTTAACCTAAAGGCTCCCTCACTGAAAGCATTTAATTTGCCTGTAATTCATATTTTATTTTGAGCATTATGTTAGTGTGCCTCCCCTTACATTGAAAGCTGATAGCCTGGATTGTATGTCTTTCGCCTTTTATGATGCTAAGGTTCATTCCTCCTTTTCCTAACTAGTTAATGACAAGCAATACACAGTTGCATTTGTTCTAAGGTAGTATTCAAAGTTTAAATGCTTGACGCTGAAGTTAGAATAATAATTGTAAAGAACTTTTCCTTCATATCAACAGATAATTCTCATTCTTCACTTCATTATATCATTAAGGCTATGATTGAGAATTTCTCACTACACGGAACAAACGCTACATCAAATTTAAACGTTTTCATAAAATCTAGTATCTAGATAATGTCAGGTAACATGTCTAGCTATAGTCTAGATTCTATCTACTCTGTCTATAACTACAAAAAGTGCCTATGTCTCTTACAGATGTTGAGACCTCTTTGAAAAAATGTGCAGTGTAGATAAAAGGTTTAATTTGAATTCTAGAATAATATAGGAAGTAATGTGAGGAAGTGATGTAATAAGCGTAGTAAAATACTGTCACTATCAATACCAGGTTTAAAATATTTATTATAGTAGTATTTAGTATTCCCATAGTTTTTAATTACTGGTCAATTCAAATAATTTCAATCACCAGAATTCCAGAAAGGTGGCACAGCCAATACGGCACTTATATCTCTAGTCAACAGGGGTATCTCCGAACATATCAAGCGAGAACGCAAACTCAGTTGCGTCCATCCGGGCTGCTTGAGAGATCAGCTTGCCCCGCTGAGATTCCCGCTCGCCCGCACTTGGTGCGCTGGCGTTTGTGTTACCCGCCAGCGAACACCGCTGCCACAGTAATTGCACGCTAAAGGCCACACAATCACTTTGTCTCTTTCGTTTCTCCCCCTTTATAAATAACAGGTCATTATGGTAACAGCAACACCTCTGATCATAATTTTAAAATTAGAAAAAGTTTTCTTTTTCCTATAAAATGTCCTTTATACAATAAAATGTAATGACAAAACAGTACTTAAAACCTTTTTAAAATTACAAAAATATTCCGAACGCTTCACTTTGTAAATTACAAATATGGAAAAGTAGAATAAAATTGTTTTAGATGAACCATACTTCAGTTCAGATTGACTGCATATTTGGATTTTTAGACTTGATAGTCACTTCAACCAGTCAGCAGGCATTGCACTATCACACAAAACACGTGTTCCAAATAAGGCACATGTTCTTACCGCGCACTACGCCCGCAAGTGTTGTTAAAGAGTTCGTATATTATTGCTATGTTCGAGCAACAGAAAGGTGCACTATAAATTTTCATTATAGTTCAATTTGTCTCTAAGGCGTTTTATAACATTGAATATTCTACTTTCATTGCACATATCACAATCTTCAAGAGCGTCTTCCATTTCGGAACTTTCACTTGTTTTTTCACTGTTTTCATCACATTTCTCTTCTTGACCTTTGTCACCAGTTTCGAATTCTTTATTCGCAGTTGCCTTCTCGTTATCAATATTTGGTTTTTGAGTATTTTCATTTGAGGGTACATTTTCTTCTTTATCACAGACTTGCTGCAGCGTGATTATGGCGAACATGAATGTTACGCCGTAGTTGACGATTGTAAGAGAAAGCGGTCCTAAAGCTAGTAGGAATACTGCCATTGTGAAGAGTAATGCTGCGACGGACTCGTAGTGTCTCCTGCAAGCAAATATAGGACATTCAGATCAAGGAACCTTACAAGAATTTGAAAAGAGAATTAATCGTCAATATCATGAGCACAATCCTATTTTTATTTTTTTATAATCAGAATGATTACAATATATTCAGAAATGTAGTTATATTTTGAAAACTTACAAGTTCCTCCTGGGCCCATTAATCTGCCACACGCAAGTGGAACACGCAGACATCACCAACCCCGTGTTATACGACGTATCGGGTTTCAGAACAATACTGTATCTAAAATCAAATATAAAGTAGATTATTATTTTGAGATGCTAGCCGATTACAAGTACTTGATTACGACATGAGTGACCAACATTGAACTTCATCATGGGTTTGTAATTGATTGTACGCAAGAGTTTCCGTGGCCCTAGCACACAGGGACCTCCAAATGTAACAAAGTGGGTTTTAGTCAGTAAGAGTCTGACACTCCCTCCAACTGCAACCTCCGAGCGGGAGGGGTCAATTGATGATTTCTCACGAAAAACAAGGGCTACACTTTATAAGAAAACTAGCTGTCCCCAGCGGTTTCACCCGCATATTTGGTCACTGCTCCCGCTCCTCGATAAATGGGCTATCTAACACTGAAATCATTTTTCAAATCGAACCAGTAGATTCGGAGATTAGCGCGTTAAAACAAACAAACAAACTCTTCAGCTTTATAATATTAGTATAGATACCAATAAAATAATAACACTTACGAAAAGTTCCTAGCCCACGTCAATAACGCGGGCACATTGACTATTGTCACAGCGAGCCACATAGAAAACATCATCATGTGGAAATTCAAATTGCTCAGATCTTCATCGATATCCAAATGTTTCTCATCATCCGCCTGGCAAGCCTTCTCTGACGTCATACCCTTCCGTTTGTTCTCTGTTCCATTTTGACTAGATTGTTCGGCAGCCTTTACAAGACTAGTTTCAGCCCCTATAGTAATTTTCTTCTTTTTAAACATAAGGCATATTCTGGAGCCTACTTTCGCCATTAATTTGTATACGTAATCTTCGAGGTATTCTTCGTACATTTTCGAGAGCTGGAACAATGAAATATTATAGGTCATTAGTACAAGGGAGTGTAGTTAAGACTGCGTCGACCAAAATAACACAAAAACGGCCGTCACGGTTAAAGAGATATCATCAATACTATTAACATTATCACAATAAAAAATATGTTTTGAGCAACTCAATGAATGTTTTAACAATTTATTGTTGGCATAAATTATAATTAATGTCTAGATTAAATTACAAAAATACGTAAAGATGGACAAAAATCTTAAAATATCATGCTCGTATTTAGTTGAATTTTGATACTAAACTGTTGTTTTTTTTCACAAACTTTGATTCATATAAATCTATAATAATCATACTACAATTTGTTGTATTAACATTTTCGAAAATGTTTCTTGGTTATTTTAGATAATATTTTGTTTAAAATTGAGCCGTTGCGCGCGCTGTTTTGCATCCTACGCAACGTACACCGGTCGAATATTCAGTCGTCCACGAGAGCTCAGAGCGTGGTCACGTCTCATTGGGAGCGATAGGCCGCTAACGATACTTCGCGATCTATTGTGTAAATATGCCTTGCCAAACGCAAACGCAAACGGTTGAATGGGGTAAGTCATATTTTTTATTTTTTGAGATTTTAATGGCTTATTATAATATGCATATCTAATATTGTCTATTTATTTATTTTTTACTATTCAATGCATATTTTTGTAACTTTTTTTTTAATATTTCTTTTAGTGAAATGAGGAAGCGTGAGAAGAGATATTATAAGAAGAAAATAATTGGTGCTAAGTTGAGAAAAAAAACTGATATCTGAAAAACGACGTTTTTTTTTTGTAATGATATTTCCCTTTATCTAAAATAATGGCGGATGTAATCTTTTCTTCAATTTTTACTCAAACATTCGATATGGGTATAGTGGAACAGGTTTTTGGGGATGGCGATTGCAAATCTGACATTTATTTTGAAATCCAAGATGGCTGATGCTAGTTTTTGTCAAACATTCAATATGGGTATCGTGTAGTAGGTTTTTGGGGATGGCGATTGCAAATCTGACATTAATTTTAAAATCCAAGGTGACAGATGCTAGTTTTTGTCAAACATTTAATATGGGTATCGTGTAATGGGTTTTTGGGGATGGCGATTGCAAATCTGACATTAAGTTTAAAATCTAAGGTGGCAGATGCTAGTTTTTGCTGGTTTTTGGGCGGTCATTAAATGTTAGTTGTTACAAGATAGATGTTTTTGTAGATCCATTACTCATGCAAACAAATAAAATGAAACTGGAAATTCTTCCTTTATTATAAATAAACCACGTTTCTCTGCGCTTTTTGGATGATTTGTAAAATTGTAAAACAAGCAAGGTATTACTCTAGGAAATTATAGTTTTATTTTACATACTGGTTTTATTATAACCCATATACCTTACCTATACACAAAAAAATAAATAAATAAACAACATCCTCCTCTTTTTAGAAGTCAGTTAAAAATAAAAAGAAAGAGTAACAAACATTCATCAAAACAAACTCACGTTTACATTCCAAATTTTCAGGTATATGATATTAGTCGGATTAGTTTTATTAATCGGATTTATGTATATATACAGAACCATCTAAATATTCGGTATTCGCCTTTTCAAGTCACTCAATACACTAAAATTTTAAAAACCCTAAGTTACACTAAGTCACTCGAATTTTAAAAATCTTGACTTATCAACTTCTGTCATGCGCAAGCAAGCGCACCGAGCGAACTTGTCATTGTGTGCGTGACGATGACACACACGACTACCGCGCTGCAGTAAATACCTATTTTTCGCGCGCCGAATTTGGTCGGCGCAGTCTTAAGGTTGAATACAAATGTATTAAATAACTAGGAATAAAAAGTTACTTCAAAGATACCTGCATTGATATTTAACAAAATTCAACCTTAAGATTTAAGCTATAAGGTGTAGATTGGTATGCTTACCATGAATGCGTAGAAAGCTGCACCAGCTACAAGGGAGGCGGCTCCACAAGACAGTGGCGCGGCGCATAAGAGTCCCGCACTCACAACCATGGGCACCTTTTGTAGACCTGATGCCACCTTCTCCGCCAAACCGCCTCCTCCGCGCCACATTATTCTATAGAAAACATAAGAGATTTTTTTTACTAATATTAAAAATGATTTTTATACACAAAAAGTGCCAAAATACCACGTTGTATACCTGGGACTCTCTGAGGAGTGACGTTATTAGCAGATGATCTCTTGATGACCATGATCATGATCTCTTATTTTATTGTGAAATATATTTTTGGGACTTTTTTGGGTATGCTATGTAAACAGGAATAACGTAGCGGAGTCTTTTAGAGAAGTATTAGCTTAGTTGAATTGAGAAAAAGAAGGAAATAATTAAATGCCCTTAATACCTGCTTATCATGTTGCAAACAAAACAATCACGGCATTCATATACATAACTAATTTCCTTCTTAAAACTACTAAACCGTTTACCATTATATCCTTACATACTTTCCCTCTAATATGTCCTTATAACGTTTGTTCTATAAAACATATCACTACGGCAACGTATACATACCTAAAAAGCAGCCTATGCGCAATCTGCGATGAGAACACCATGACTGCCAAAACGGCGGCCGCCATAATGTTCAGTATGCCTAAAGCCGTCATATAGGCTGGCAACACTAGCAGAGACTTCACGAAGTACCGTATTTCTTGATTCTGCCAGCTAGCATTCTCCAGCATGAACGAAAGTACAGGAATTGAACTGCAAAGAGACAATACGTAAGTTAATAAAGTTAAATGTTAAAATTCGTATCTCCCAAAGATTTCGGAGTAATAACTATTTTCACGTTTGATTCATGTGTGTGGGTAAACCCATCCGAGACCTATAAAAAATCAAGCAAAGTCAAATTCGTTTATTGAAATTAGGCTGATAAATCGGCACTTTTCGAATGTCAAAAACAAGAGACAGCCCCCAAAAGACGAAGTGTTTAAGTGAAGCTGGGAAGAAGTGGCGCAACAAACTCCCCAGCAATCTGATGATGTGAACCCAAAAGGCCAATCTTGACTTTTTTACAATTTGGACTTCTAACTTTAAAATTTCTAACTTTTTTTATATTTTGTTTTTGAGAAACTCAACCTGACAACCATTGATAAAAACACAAATCTCGGGCCCGAAGATTTTAAAGTGTTATTAATCAAAAATACTCCTGATAGACTTACAGTAAAACCGTAGCACCCAATCTCCCAAAAACGAGAGCATAATACGGCTTGACCCCTTCACTCATGAAGGATGTGTGCAACGACACGCAGGACCCATGTTCTTGCAAGTGTAAGATATTGCTTCTAGCTGCCAACAGTACTATGGCCGTGGCATAAGGCACGATCACTGGACTGTAGTTGCGAGCTAGCTGCGCAAGCCGGAGGTACCATGATGTTGATATACTGAAATTTTGTTAAAATATGAAAATAAGTCGATTTTTCAACACACTTTTTCACACTTTTCTCGAATGTAAACTCTTTACAGATAAGGTTTGGACCCCCTTTTCTTTGAGTGGAGTATCATAAAACGATCCCTTCCGCTGTGGGTGCAGCTGGAGGAAGTGTCAGACTTGTACTGAGTATAATTCACTTTGTTCTTTCCCGGGGGCTTTGTGTGCTAAAGCCACGATAACCCTTGCGCATAATCCCGCAGCACCGGGAGAAGGATTTGACTCTAAGATCTATTTTAATATTTCGCCAAGGAAATAAAATTACATTCAGTTACAAACGAACGCCAAAAAACAGGAAATTAAGTATTTAATTTTCAATACCTTTATTCTTACTTACCTAATGCTGTATGTACACTGTGGGTCCAATAATAGTGTAACTTTCACATGTTCCGTAGCATCTAGACCTTCTGTGATATTGGGATTACTTCTGTACAGCCTTAACTTCATTGGCGTTTGTTTTGTTTGCCTGAAATTGTTTAAAAATAAATTTGAAAGTGTTTGTGAGACACATTTCATATGTTTACAGGACCCATCGTTAAGAATTAATGATTTAAAATTTTTAAAGGTCTTAAATGCAAATGTAACCATATTACAAATTCTAAGGAATTCTGTAATAATTTAATCTATGAGGTAAGTTCTTGCTGAATAATGCCATTGACATATTGTTATTGATTTCTAAAGGCGAAAATCCATATTTATACCACTTAATCCGACAAAAACAATAGCTATTGTGTGTCTTACTAGCTTTAGCCAGCGGATTCACTCGCATTCCACAGGGACTACTTCGCCCAAGAAGAAAAAATTGCGTATTCCTTCCTTTTCACCTTGCCTTCCTTCCTCACTCAATGAGCCATCAACAGTGAAATTTCTCGAATAGGTCTAGTATTTCTCGGGATTAGCGAATTCAGGCACACAAAAAAACAAATTCTTCAGCATTATAATATTGTCATTCATTACAGATATGGCCTCGTATTATCGAAACTAAAAAGACTTTCTCTTTACGACATGCGATACACAATTCGAATTTGGCGAATCCTACTACTATTATAAAGGCGAAAGTTTGTAAGTATGGATGTATGGATGTATGGATGTTTGTTACTTTTTCACGTAAAAACTACTGAATGGATTTGAATGAAACTTTACCACAATATAGCTTATACATCAGAATAACATATAGGCTACTTTTTATCCGGGTATGGAAAGTACTTCCCTCAGAAAGCGGATGAAACCGCTGGCGGAAGCTAGTAAATAATATGAGTAGGACAGTAACTATTCAGTAATCTGTGGTAGGACTAGGACAATGGATGTATCTGTCGCAGGGAAATGAAGATATCCGGTATTTCACGAAATCCCTAGGGATATCACGAAATTCCGGAAGATGTCGAATACTCTTGTTTTTTACATCTTCTTCCTAAAAGAATCTAGTGAAATGACGAAACACCAATTTATCGTCAGTGACATCGTCGTTTCACTAAACTAAATCTAGTGAAATAAAGAATACTGTTGAGGAATAAAATAATAAAACTAAACTACAAATTAACTGGAGCATTTTATTAGAAAATTAAGTTGTTCATAGTTGATTAAAAAAATACAGTTTCGGAACGAATACTACACGGACGCGGACGGAAAGTTATTTAATAATATTGTGGTTTATATGTGTCGGCCAGGTCGTGAGATTTGCGCAGATTCAAACTTCCCTCCCCCTCGCCCGAGGTAGGTGCTCCTACGCACTGAACTGTCACCGGTTTTTATATAATTGATACACCTAGGAAGTTCGTAGCTGCGGAAGGCCAGATCTGTTACATGATGGCATCCAGGCCGATTTTCGGCTACGGCGGCCGTGCTCTTTTTTTATGGAGATCAGCAAGCTGAGCATGACATATTATAGTGCACAAGCATTCACGCAGACACAGGTGCACTCTCTATTCCCTCACTCTCATAATCCGATGGGACGGTAATCCAACACGACGGTGAATCAATCACCAACTTCTAGACTCCAGGCTGCTTTATGAAAGTTTCTCAAAACCCACAAAGCGATTTCGGCCCGACCCGGGATTCGAACCCGAGACCCCGTGCACAGCAGTCGCGCCTTGCGACCACTAGACCGACGAGGCAGTCAAAAATAAATAATCGAGTACCTATAAAAATTGTGTTATGCGAAAGAATCGCAAAAGTATGCGATGAACGTGCGCACATGCTATCTACAGCGTAATAATTTCGCGACTAAAATCACACGAGCCGCGCCAGCTCGAGCGATGCATTTGTTTCGCTCCCACTGTAACCGTAATACCCGCAGAGCGAGCGAGAGAAATGCATGGCTCGATTTTTATTCGGCAGTATCCGCTTTTCTGTCATTTCACTAGATTTAGTTTAGTGAAATGACGATGTCACTGACGATAAATTGGTGTTTTGTCATTTCACTAGATACTTTTAGGAAGAAGATGTAAAAAACAAGAGTATTCGACATCTTCCGGAATTTCGTGATATCCCTAGGGATTTCGTGAAATACCGGATATCTTCATTTCCCTGCGACATATCCATTGCGCATTGTCACCTTTTTTTTGTTCACTTACGGCCGAATTAATAACCTATCTATCCGTTGATTTGCTTACTAGAGACTGAATTTTGACATTAGCCCCATATAATTTGTGTCAAATTCCTATCTCTAGTAAGCAAAACAACGGATAAATAGGATGTTAATTTCGGCCGCTAATCAGCAAATAACGCGAAATGTAAAATATACTCACGTAAAATAATGGTAGTTTTCATGATTAGGTGCCCACGGAACATGAAGTTCCGCCGACACGTGATACTGTGTAGCTTTACAACTCGCAGTCGGCTCAACATGAAGCAAATACGCTTGATGCAATGTATTGAATTCTTTCAATACTAGCTCATAGTACAAACTGTCTTGCTCAGTCTCCTTGACTATTTCGAACTTGCCAAATGCGAGATCTGATGGTAGGTCTACCTCGATGTTTCGAGACGCGTAATCGTTCACATCGACGTTTAAGACAATCTGGAAATAAGCTGGAAATTTTAAAATATTCAAATACTGTGATAAGTTTCATTTATTAGCGGAAGATTTATTTATTCATTTATTAATGAGTCATATCACAAGAATAAAACATTTCAAAATAACTTAAATCTACTTAAATAATGGTCTGATACATGTGACAATTAAGGCGTCTATATACGCCTCTGGAAGATTAAAATTGTCCTGCGAGAATGTGTTAATTCTGTCCATTATAACTCTATTTTGGTGAAGAAACAAACGTTCATACTTTTGAAGAAAGACTTCTTTGTGTAAGACTTCCCTACACTAGACAAAGGACTTGGCCTCATAAACACAAAAGATTATGATGTCATCAACCACATTAAACCTTTATTCATAATTTAGCTATGTCTTCATTAATCACACAGCGTCGAAAATCCTGGAATGTGTCCAACACACCTATTTCACGATATGATCAAAATAAACGCCCTTTCCCTTACACACGAATGTGATGGAAGGTCTCGGCTACTAATAGACTACACCTCATTCATTTCCTCGAGTTACGTCAGAAAAAAACACATCGTAAATATAGTGGGAACATTTTGTTTACAGGTGTTCTAAAGCCGCGTTCATATACGTACACTGTAACACTATTGTTATTAACAGTCTGTAATTTTTATTAAAATACCGTCTGTCTCCGGAAAACGACATACTTATTTCAAACAAAGAACTGTATTGCGCCCTTTTTAAACGTACTTGGCTGACGAGGGAATGGCTAGGAAATAAAAGCGCGATGTTTTCAAGTGTTGCCACTTAATTGTGGATCTTCAATACAATAAACAGCTCTTCCATTGAAGTATACATTCTCAAGTTAGCAAGAATGGCCATCGCTGCGAATCTCTTCCTATACAAAAACACTGTGCGATTTATTTCACATAATTTTACTCACCGGTTTCTTAGTAGGCGTTACTTTGACGACTACGTGCGACCAATCAGGGTATTCCTGTTTGATTTTGTGCAAGTTTATAGTCGCTAATTTACGTTTACCGAAGTCGTTGGCGGCACCCGTCCAGCGGCTTAGTTCTGACAATGAGACTGCATGTTTACTAAAATAAAAATAAAAAGTACGTTAGTAGCACTGTCTGGTACTTTCTATTGAATTTATCGCAGATAATAATTCTTATGTTTAGAACAGTTGGATGCATTTTTCGAAAGTGTTTTTCATTGATGTGATTCACGTAGATCTCAGTGTATGTGAATTATTAAAGAAAAATGTACAACTCGGTGTTATAAAAAAATATATATTTTGTTTTCATCTAATATGTTTCGCATTCACTGTTTTAGACGTGTAAAATACCTAATGGAATAAACAGGGTCAAAATGGTACCCGTCTTAATTAGAGCCTATAACGATTCTGGCTAAGAATTAGACCTCACATTATTAAATCAAAATGTGATACTTAGTGTGGTTCTTAGCACTACACCCTATCCACAAAAACAAGTAAATATATACCTAATGCTCTCTCTGTCCGATGCAAATTACAAAGACATATGAATCAATGGACGTTAGTTGACCATTGTGAATGACTGTATCATTTAGTACGAGATTTGGAGATTACATTTCGCAATTTGCGCAATCCACGTAGAAACCCTAATTGCTAGTACTACTATCTATGTTTCTACGAAATGACTATCCAAATTAATGTTATCACGTCATATCAGCCCGATATGCGTAAACGGTTAAGCGCGGTAGCAGAGCATAGGTCAATATCCTTTGAATAGCCAATTCATGTTTGTACACCAGAAATGACATTGATATTCGTTGAACGCTCGTTGTCATTATCAGATAAATAGCGTTTTTGAGGTCAATGTTTAACCCAGTTTGAACCCACTCAAAACCAGACAAATCAAACTACTTACTGAGTTTATTGCACTAGCCTATAGCCACCTATAGCTGAAAGACATGCTAGGTATTGTAGAGACGTGACTGCTTTAGCTGCACTGTTTCAAGGTATCGACGTCCCGGGATACAATTGAAGGAAACTTCTGATATACTTTACTTGAAGTGTTTATTCTCTTTTGAGGGCTGACGAACGACTGACTACTTAAATATAAAAAGAATAGCTATTTCCTTTTATGCGATTCCATAAAAAAAATATTTTCCGGCCAGACCCATAATGTTGAGATGCAAAGAGGTTACATCTCTACAGTATTTTGGCAATATTTTTTTATTCTGAAACGCTGCAAGCAAGTACCTACTGCTTGACACATAATCTCCGGATACAGTATCGATACTTACAGATGCCATTTTCCTTTCTAAATACACCATCCGCGAATTTCGAGAGCCGACAAAAGTTTTTAAGACTACATGTCAGTTAAAAGAAGATACAAGATAAATAATGGAATTATTTGGCACTTAATATCTAGTGATAAAAAATAATAACGTCAATAAGATGATTCTATAATCTACGGAGATCACTGAATCTTCAATGTACGGATGATAACAAAATGTAAATAACGAACTTGAACAGATGTTCCTATTAATATTCTTTAAATATTAAAATTACTTAATATCTAAGAGAGGAGCTCGTGGCTAAGTAACAGCTGCACGGGTCAGTCCTTGGATGGGTGTCCATCTTGACATGTCGAGGTCCTCCGTGTTTCGGAAGCCACGTTAAATTGGTGGGTAACGGCTGTCATTTGTACATCTTTCGCAGTCGTTACGGGTCGAGAAGCCAGAAAGTCTGTCAGTCTTATCAATGGGTTCAGGAGGTCAGATAGGCAGTCGCTTCACGTAAAACACTGGTATTCAACTGCCTCCGGCTAAGACTGGAAGCCTACCCCAACACAGCTCGGGAAAATGCTAGGCGGATATACCTATATAGTATCTAACTTGATTGACTGAACGTGATGGAGATAAGACAGGCCTATCGATATATGTACATATAATAAAATCGTAGAGAAGTCAAAACTGTACATTGAATATTTTTTTTAAAGAATAATTGGGGCGTGATCTACAATCGATATCGAAGCCAAAAATATAGTTTTTAGAATTTTTGTCTGTTTGTCTGTATGTATGTCAGGGATAATCTCAGAAAGTACTGCATGGATTTGCTTCGAATTCGGCATGAATATAACTAAGAGGTCGGGTCAACGTATAGGCTACATATTAATCACGCTAGCACTAAGAGGGGGAGGGGGTGAATATTTAATCCTAATGCCCACGTGGACGACGTCGCGGGCAACTAGTAATGTAGTAAAGTACAACTCACCAGTATCTATAAGAAAAGTAAGTGTATTTGGCATTGCATCCGAATATCCATTCCTTATCGTCGACATTGACCGCCTCCACGGCCACAAATCGGTTTTGTGGGAACTTCACCAGTCGGATCATTAGATAAGTCGTTCTGTAAATAAAGTGCTCATTACATAACAAAGTCCAGTATAGTGTACTTATATATGTATATAGATTAGAGAAGTTAATGTTTTTGATGTTGTAGCGTTGGTTTTTTTTATTTGAAACTAGATGTTACCCGTGGTTCCACCCACGCGGATACTAACTGGCCTATGTTCTTTCTCTGACTGTAGACTATGCGTATATCAAATTGTATTTAAGGGTGTTACCAAACCAGATCGACTGTCGATAGATGCCACGAATCGATGCTAAAATGGAATGGTCGATGTCGATCGATAGTTTCCACCTTACTCATAGCCATAGCATCCATCCAATCATTCTACCATCGATCGAAGGCGTCGACTGACGGTGACACCCTAAATCGGTCCAGCCATTCATACGTGATGGCGTGACCAAGGAAAATAAGGTTTCATTTTATATAGGTATCTTATTATTTTTTACTACAACGACTAGCCGTAACTTTCCAATCATGAGAAGCAAATTAGAAGGAGTATTATCTTAATGAAAATGTTATATAGGCATAATATTCAGCCTGTCGTTTCTAGTCGACCTGAGCATTCGCATAATTAATTTCAAATACCGAGTCTCCAATATACAGTAGTAAACAGACATTTCAACAAATATCTGTGGAACAATAAATCCTGACATAATAGTGGCGTTTGTATATTCTCGTTTCATTTAGAATGGCACTTTGTTACGGTTTAGTTAAAGCACGCAATTTCTCAGCAATAACCGCAAGGTCGAGAGAATATATTCAATAGAACTCAATACTGCATTCATTATTTCATATTGCAGGTGCATTTTTTCTCATGCATCTTATGGCCACTGTAATGTTAGCGATAGACGGAAATATTCAAATGACGTAATATTAGCAGTATCTTAAAATACAATTTCACTGCAACTCTGGATGTTAGCCAAAGTATAGATCTAACGTGAATCGTTATAAAAAAGTCGTGATGGATCGTCATGAAAACCGCACATTTCTCACGAACAGTGAAAACGGCACATGCGCACAATGCGACAAAATTCCTTTGACTGGTGTTCAACCTAATGATAATACTGCCCGCATTGTGCTTGTATTATCGTGATACAGTATAGAAAAAATTTTAACTACGAGTATATGTTTGTACTCGCAGAAAAGTAGTAGTAAAGATTTATTATTATTTCAGCAATATTTAAATAAGAAATATGAAGGAAAACTAAACAAATGACCGAAGATTTACTACCAGCTAAAATGGTCGTAAAATTATTTGATTGTTAGCCACAGTTAAATGATTTTCAGCAAGCTAAACCAACATTATTGCCTCAAATAATTTACTGCTTATTTTAAAGTATGTAGTTACAAATAGGGATGCGGACAACTAATCAAATTCAATACTTTTATAGAACTGTCAAAAACGGTTACTCTCTATGAAATTTGTATGAAAACACCACATATGACGTCACAAATTTTTCACATCAATCCGTATGCTTATTTCGATTATATTACCAATAAAAAAATTAAAACAGTTTTCGGTTAAAAACGATAAATTAAACTGACATTATTTTAAGATGCTTTACAAAATGAATATGATAAAGTATTTTATTTATGACCTAGTCTGCATCCCAATTATCTTTTGTGGGACAATATAGCGTCGTTCTAATACAGTACGAGTACCTACACCTACAATGTTAATCACCATCTGAGTACGACTTATCTTTACAGGATTTCCGACTAATACGAACTGATACAAATGACGTCATTATTATCTACAATTAAATAATAATTGTAATAGGTAGTTAAAGCACTTACTTATCTATCTGCGGTCGAGATATTTGATAAATTCTTCTATTATCTTCGTACCAGAAAGCGTCCGCCACCATAGACATATTCGCGCGTGCAATATCCGGACTTAGCGTCATCGAACGATTGGCCTGGAAACATACTCGCGATTGTAACAACACTGTTAAAAAAATATAACTAAATTGTTAACTAGAACTCTATCTTATCATACTGTGATGTAAATGTTAACTGCGTGATACGCCATATAACAAACCCAGTTCAAATGCACCGACCGTGTTTCGAGATTATAATTATCTCAAATTAAACCGGAGCAGGTTGAAACATGTTAATGACAAGTAGTAAGTTTCTATTCGCGATTTGATAAAGCAAAGATTACAAAAAAAGTCATATTTCCATACCCATAGTTATAGAATTGACAAATCTTAAAATTTCCCAAATAGCAATTTTTTATATATATTTTTTTTGTACCTATTAAAATCAAATAAAGGAAATCGATAGAATTGTATGTTTTTTAAATGTATTTCTATAAAATGCTTTACCTGAAAGAATCGAGTAGCATGCGACTTCAGCAGCTGATGGTCTTCCACAACTTGTTCCGTGGTGGGATCCACGATAGAAAACAAATATCGATTGATCACCATGACCAACTGTTTGCACCAAACTATGCATACGTGATCTGGTGATGCCCAAACACCTGGCACAGCAGTAGTCTGCGAAAGGATTCCTAAGTTGAAACAAATTTTCACCTATATTGTTATAGTTTTTCCTGGCACTCCAGATTTAATTACGATCATTAAAAAAAAACATTAGCCCACGAAACGATGTAAGTAATTTCCCACAACTGGACAAAGACTTCGTCATATCGTCTCCACACCTCATCACCGATCTTTTGACTGTTCCCACCAATCACAGTGATAGGCGTCCAGGTTGTCCTGACATCTCTTCCAGCTAACATAACCAGCCTAGTCCCATTTTAATTTTGCTACTTTTTGGCCCACATCAGATATTCCCGTTTTGGAGCGTAATAAAGGTATTACGTTTGCCTGTCTGCAGGATATCTTAATAATTTAATAGCATATTTTACTTGCTTTTTCCCCCGACTTTTCAGCCGAATAGCAGTTTTCCTAAAATTCGCTTCTAGTTACGACATTGCAGACTCGCACGTTCTCTGGCAACTACTAGTTAACATGTACTGGTAATATTCGTTACTTACCAAAGCGTTAATATAACTATCGTTTGATGACGTCAGACCGGAGGGCATCAATACATCGCGAGGACCATTCCCGAAGCTGATCAATACTTTCTTTTGTTTCAATTCCGTATTGGTATTGATATACGTGTCCCATTCGAGATTCATTAACATGTAGTAGTCATCCATTGCTGCATCCACATTGACTACTGGTGCTTCTAATGGAGCCGCCAATGATATGGCTAATGATGTCGAATTAATTGTACTTGGGTAGGCCATTAGTCGTTTAGCTATAAGACCTCCCTATTAGCAGAAAAAAAAAACAGTTATTAGATTTTTTTACTTAATTAATGAACATATTGAAGTGACAGCACAAAAACCTAGAAAGTAAACAATGAGCTATAAAATTGTGTGATAAAAAATATTAACATGGTCACAAAGTATGCTATAACAATACTGCTTACATTTTAATTTGATAAGTTAAGATATAAAATATTTTTATTATGATTATTTATTATAGAAGCTGGTATTGATAAATCAATTATTGCAATAATAATAACTAATATTTTTTCTTACCATGGAATGTCCAATAAGTATAACGGATGATGGTACAGATTTTGAGTACCTATTACTCTTGTATAGACTCAAGATCTTTGATATACAAGCTGCGGCAAACTTGGTTTGGCTCTGAAGCACCCCACCATATAGACCGGACAACTCTTCATTGTAGCTGACTAAAACAATATTTAAAATAAATTCAGTTTCCATATGAGAATTGGTATGATCTACTAAGAAACTTGTTTCTAAGTAACTTGAAGCTTGAGGCTACGTGACAGCCACACCGGTCACTCAATTCTCAACAGGCGCTGGCAGTCTGTGAATGGGTGACCATCTTGTCATTATGAGTTCCTCCATGTTTCAGAAGGCATGTTAAATTTGTGAGTACCAGCTATTATTTTTACATCTTGGGCAGTCGTTATGGGAAGTCAGAAGCCAGGAAGTCTGACAACTAGTCTTAGGAAGGAGTCAAAGAGGCAGTTGCTGAATGTAAACAGTGGTACTCAGCTGCAAAACCGACCCCAACATAGCTTGATAAAGGCTAGTCAGATGATGATGTCTTAAGAAATACCGAAGAAGTAACAATATTTTATTGCAAATTCAAAGACAGTCTTCTAAGCCAAAATCCAAATGAATATTCTTCAAGTATTAAGCTTAGATGTAAATAGTGGTACATTAGTAATGTTTTTTTTTTTATTAATTAATAATGTAAGATGGCAAGGAACCTAAGTTATACTGGAAAATATTGGCATATACTCAAAATCTTTACATAAGCTGAGTAAGAAAAGACTATATTTAAATCCTTCATTCATTTGCATTAATCACTTTCACTATGTGAATTAATATACATGAGATAGAATGGCTTCCATGGCATGACTTTTTAACAGCTTATTTATACTTTTTGTCTAAGTTGAAAAGTTTTCTTTTTATATTACGGGCACAGATTTGACCACTATCTCACTTGAAGGTGTGAATGATATTGTGGTAGATGGTAGGTGGTTCTATTGTAGTAGTAGATCTTTTAATTTATACAATCTAAATTTGAGGCACTGAGTTCAGTAAAATTATTTACACTATTATAATGGTGTTTGGCTGATTTTATTGTATGATGAACCTGTGACAAAAATAATGACTACTGATGTTGTATAATATATAGAATTTCGTTAATCAAATATGGTGTGCTTACTTGAAAAGAAGTCAAAATGGTATTGGTATCCCTTTGAAAGAGCCTTCCTTAGGGCCACAGAGGCAAGAGATCTGGCCTGCATATGGCTTCCTGAGTTGCCAGGCAGGAACAACACTGGGACACCATCAAACCTGGTTGTAAGAATATTAGATTAGATAGGAAGATGATATTAATTACATGAATTAAACTATAATGTAGAGCTGTTAAATTAAGAACACAAATAATGAAAATTATAAAGATTCACACTTCACATTTGTTACTCAGTCGCAATATAAATAAAATTCGTTTTATTAAACTTCAGCAAACTTGAATGGCAGTTACATATTTTAAATTGTAGTTCAGTTTTTAACTAAATGTCTATAAGATAGGTACATACCACATTTTTCTGGCTCTTTCGGTAAATCTTCCTTCACTGTATGCATACAATCCATATTGAGGATACATCTTATTCTCCGGAACGGTCAATCGCTAAAAATATTTATGATTGAAAATCGTGATAGTTAAAACATTTTTTGGCGAGCATTGGTCGTAAATCAATCTGATACAAACCACGAACTGTGGATACTCGAACATATAAGTCATTATACAATAGTTATTTTTGTCGCTAAAGTATAAATTCAAAACACCGAGAAGATAACCCAAAACAAAAATAAACGAAAGAATTTGAAAGACACTGGAACCCAAAATACTTAGGAACCTCATCTTGAAAAAATATATATTTATATCTGAGCCACTAAATGTATAATAATACTGCTTTAATTAATATCATTATCTTTTTAAAATAATATAAATGATAGAATTTCGCTTTTTCACTCGTCACAATCGAAAAATGTTTGCATTTGTTTGCCAAATTGTCACACTGACGGACGGAAAGAAAATTGAAACTGAAGTTTGTCTGAGGATCAGTGTTACTAACTACAAAAAATATTTACGCCTGAAATAAAAATTACCAAAATGACTTAAAAATATAAAGATAATATAACCACGACGAAAGACTAGGCGGTATGGTCGAGGGACCTTAGCCTGCCCGAAGGGCAAACTTAAAAATAACAAATATGTGAGACTGTTTTCATTAAGTTTTTTAGGTATTTTAACAAATTGCTGGTCGATAAAACAGTACAATAGACACGTTACGTTAAACAAATGATGACTACGTTAAACATCATCAAATCGTAGTAGACGTGACAATATCATCAGAGGATATTACAGAACTCAATTGCAGCAATATTGAGAAAAAGTGCATTTCGTATGGCACTTATTTTAAAAGATACTCATATTTTTAAATTTAATTTTATACAAGACAAATTACTGTTTGTATATTAACGCCGTTAAACACCAAACGTGATAGATTTACTTCCTACTGAAAAACTGTCCATAACTGAGATACAGATGAAAATCTATTATAGAAATTTGACAGAAAGTAGCTTAATGGTCTGTACATAAAAATACTACTGCATAATTCTACAAAAATCATCTTGAATCTTTAAAATACCAGTCGCAAAGAATTATAATATAGCATATAAAATATTAGGATAGTGAGAAATATGAGATGGCAATTGGCAGAACATTAAAAAAATTAACTTATTTTATAAATAATCCCATCTCGTTTACTTTTCCCTAAATTTGGGGGAAAACATCTATGTTGGTATCACTACTCAGGATGGGCATATTGGGCATTTGACAGCAGAAGATTTTAAAGCTGACATTGACACTTCATTAACAGTTTAATGAATAGTGTATTCCTCAGGGCTTCCTCAGGGATATTCACGGTATTCATAATGTTTCACCCTCCAATTGCCAGATTTTTTTATAGTTGGATACGATAAACTTATAATCGGACGGTGCAGCCATGATGATTTCGATACAAAAGCATACGGCATGAAAAGAACGTGGGTAACTCTTTCAGCAAAGTATTGATCCTCCTAGAGTCCAGTTTCTCCTAAACCTTAAACATGCTAGCACCTGGCACCCATGGCACTGAGCCTGAAGTACCCATATATGAGGATACTGCAAATTGCAGAGGAATAACTAAAGCCTGCCCTGCAAATAGTGAGTGTCAAATAAACTGTCAATGTCAACGTCAATCAAATACCGTCGGCCGAAAATCAAAACTTTGGAATCAATTCAAACAAAAAATAACACGGAGTACAATTTATTTACATATAAGAGAACAAGTTAGTACTATTAAAGTGAAGATACATTAGAACTGTAAGAGTAATCACAGATGAAGTATTTCAAATGAAAAATATAACATGACTGCGTTCGTATTCTTTGCCGCTATCTTCACATGTCTGATCCTAGCATTGCTTCTTCGACTATGTTATTTACTGTACGACATTTTCACGAATAAATGTGAACTAACAAGGGAAAAGTCCTTGCGTACAGTTTTATGCATAGGTTCAGGTGGTCATACAACAGAGTTACTGCGGTTTGTGAGACGCTTAAACAAAAACAAATATCAACCAAGATGGTATATCTTAGCCGATAATGACGCCAGCAGTGAAGTCAAGATTCACGAGACAGAAAAAGAAAATGATAATTACACCTTGATCAGGATACCAAGAAGTCGAAATGTTCTGCAGTCTTATCTTTCTTCAGTATACAGCACTTTGTATGCTACTTGGAGCACATTACCTGTAATTTATCATTCCCGACCAGATGTCATATTTTGTAATGGGCCTGGTACTTGCATTCCAGTTTGTGTAGTAGCTTTTCTATTGAGATGTTTGTTCTTATTAGATTGTCGCATAGTCTTTATAGAAAGTATATGCAGGGTTCGCACCCTTTCACTCACTGGTAAAATACTCCAGTTTTTTGCTGATATTGTGGTGGTACAGTGGCCTCAACTAAGGGATGTTTGTTTTAGAGCTAAATATTTTGGTAGACTAACATAACTGTAAAATGTTGCATACACTTTTTGTTACGTTGTTTTTTTTATATTTAAAACCAGCAGATTCTCCCAAATCCATGGGGAAATTCATTTCATACCCAGATAAAACATAGCCTATGTTCAACGGGGATAGCAAAGCTTCAAATTAGTGAATTAGTATTTAGTCAAATCTTTTCTCTCAATATTAGTACTGATGGCATGTCACATGACAAAACAATGTGTTTCACAATATCTAGATAAGCACTATCTATGATATTGATTGAATAGCAGATAATGATATGAATTCTTACTGAAGAATTTTGTCTTCATTGTTATTTGTTTTAAGACTGCCTTGCGTCTAAAAAAAATTGCATAGTCAAGTGAAGGAAAAAAAAAGTCATGGATAACTTGAAAAAGTGTATAATTAATAGCTTTAGGGAGATCAGTACACAAATATTTTCAGTTAGTTTAAAATCACAAAGTGAACAACAATATATTTTTTTGTTATTATCAGATTATTGTTTGTATGAATTAATTACATTTGTATTTTAACCGTAATAACCTTTTGAACTGATAATATTCTCATTTTTAATCTCACAGCATTTCAAGAAGTACATTAGCCACAATATTTTTTCTGATAACATATTTCATAATCCTACTACCACAAAACAAAAAGAAAATCCCTGAAGCTATGCTAAACTAGTCTTAATGACACAAGAAGCAATTTTCAATAACAACTTATTATAAACTACAACTGTATATACCTCATTCACAGTACTTGTATTTCAATGTGTAAAATACAATAAAACAAGTGATTTCATGTCATGTAGGCTAGATGTGTACCATTTTGGACAATTCTAAAAGACATTGCAATCATTTCTACAGGCAATGATTCATATTGCCTTTCAGTAATCTTACAAAAATAACATTGGATAGTGTTGAGTCATTGTGTATACTATTTTTCTATACCTATATGTATTTTATCTTATTAAAGATTTGTGTCATAGATTACATTATTTTGTCTTTCATTTTAATCTTTTAAGTTCATTGACACTGTTTTAGTTTGTTCTAGTCTATCGTCATAAAACAGGCAAAAGCGCAAAGGCAATCGCAAAGAGCACTTGCTAAAAAAAGGCACATGACTTGTTCACCTGAGAACAATGGTATAGGCCATATAGACCTTGAAAACATCACTTCAGTTAAGTCTTTTAAGTACTTCTTAACACAGATTTAAATAGCCCTGACCAAAATAAATGACATTATTAAAAATTCTACACAGTTGACAATATGGAAGTTAAATATTTGTGTTCAGTAAATACTGCAAAATGCTTCGTTTACTTAACAAACTAGCAACTTTATACAAGCTTCACATGAGTTACGGTTAATATTTTAACATGTCCCATAATAATTTGGGTTACATTCTTGAATGGTTGCTAGTTTGAAACATTAAGGGCATTTCAAAAGTACTTGTTCCCTGTTTTGAACTAACACAAGATGTCAAGTACATGATGCAATGCCCACAATCTTTGGCAGTAATTTATACAAAGAAAAAATTTTTTTTTTATTTATAAGATCAGATCAAAATTATTCTGATAGTCTGAAAACATTAAACAACATAAATGCATCAGTCTTCATATTATTCATGCAAAATTCAAAAATAGTGGAGCCAATTAATATATGAACAACTTTCTCCCTAGCTCTTGACACTGGGTGTAAGCTCCTAGTATTTGATCTTTACAAAATAAGCATTTAAAGGAAAATAAATTGCATTTTTGGGTTAGACACACCTTACAGAGCAGAAAGTACTGGCACAAAAAGTGCCTTGTCACACTAGAATAACCACATCAATGGGCAACTGCCATGCTATGATGAAATAATACTATGTATATAGCAATAAATCTTATATGTCACAAAACTACACACTCATAAAACTAAAAGTGTCCTGTCTACAAAATATTCCTTATCATAAATAGAAGCATAGACATTTGTGTTTTAATTTTGCCACATAGAAGGCTTAATGCTTTTGCATACAAACAGATCTAAAACCATCTTCTAGAAAAAAAGATCAGCTCATAGCAAATGGCAGTTAGCACATCACAAGTTCATAAGTTTATCTTAAGCTAGTTATTAAATTACAGATACCCTTTACATTGAGATATATATGTTACGGTTAAAACCCGAAGTGCGGCTACACCTAGTTTTAGCCGGTTAGAACTAGGTGTAGCCACTCACTCTTGGTTACACCTAGTACTAGCCGATTGTTTTAGGGTAAAACTAGGTCTATCCTTCATCATGCCGGCTACAACTAGGTCCAGCCATTCCCTGTTGGATAAAACTAAGTCTATCCTTCATCGTGCCGGTTACAACTAGGTCCAGCCATTCCCTGTTGAGTAAAACTAGGTCTATCCGATATCATTCCGGCTAGAACTAGGTCCAGCCATTCCCTGTTAGATAAAACTTAGATGCGTACCCCGTCACGCCTTCACACTCATGGCTCACAGCATCTGCAGCAGCGGCGCGGGGTGGAGACACGCGGCTCTGCAGGTTGAGAGCGCCAGGTGCTGCTGATCTATTGCAGGTCTCCTAGCGAGTGTGACTCACAGCGTCTGCAGCAGCAGCGCGTGTCTTAGTTTTATCCAACAGGGATTGGCTGTAAATAGTTGTAGCAGGCATGCTATCGGCAGAACTTTTTAGATATAAAAAAAACACCCAATAATAAGAAACGTAGAGAGTTTCGTTATTCTTAAAATCACATTGTTTTAATTAACACCAAATATTAGGAGTATAATTTTTATATAATAGGAACAATCAGAATTTTTTAACAACATACAATTTGTTGTATTTTATAATTTAAAGAATATTATTATAATTATAAATAACACTTTTATATTTAGGGAATGGCCGGACCTAGTTCTAGCCGGAATGATATCGGATAGACCTAGTTTTACCCAACAGGGAATGGCTGGACCTAGTTTTAACCGGCACGATGAAGGATAGACCTAGTTTTACCCTAAAACAATCGGCTAGTACTAGGTGTAACCAAGAGTGAGTGGCTACACCTAGTTCTAACCGGCTAAAACTAGGTGTAGCCGCACTTCGGGTTTTAGCCGTAACATATATAACAATATTGCTAACAAATCAATATTTTAGGCACGTCCGAGAATACTATATTAATAGTAAGTGACTATTATCTAAACATATAAGTACAAAAGGAAGAATTAAGTTTTTCTTACATGGCTAATTTATAAACAAGTACTCATAAGTAGTATTCGCGTGTTTCAGGGTTTACTATTATCTAAGTTGCTACTAGATGTTTGATTGCTAGTTTCTTGTTTGGCACTGTCATCATTTTTGTTTTCAATCCTTAGTTTTTCATCATCTATAAGGTACATTGCTTCATCATATGTTGGGGGCGGTGGTTCAGAGCTTGAGGCTTGAGGTTTACTTACAGTAGCATTTGCTATTAAGGCATCATAAGAAGGAGGTAATGTGGCACTAGATGCAGTGCGGGGTACTTGACCACTGTAGGCTTGCTCGGCTTGGACTGCAGCCATATCCTAAAAAGAAATATTGATTAATATATTTTTTAAAGTCTTTGACACTTTCTCCTTAGTGGAGATGAAGAACAAACATCATTATCTTGTTATTTAATTACTTAGTCCATCTTGGTATTAGTTTTATCTCATATCAAACAGTGCAGTCAGTAGTTCAAGGTGAGGTGTTAATAAATATTTATTATTGATTAAAACAGAGCTATAAAACTGTAAATGACTTATAGCCTGTATGACAATCAGGCATTGAGTCCAAATGTATCTACTAGATACATAGTTACTGCAAAAACAATTGCCTTCTTTTCATCAAAGTGTACAATGTACATACTTTGTTTAAGATAATTTAGAGTAACTTCAGAGTTAGTCACTAAAAATGTTATGAATAATAAATTGTATGTGGATGTTTTATTCAACTATTAAATCAACCAGAAAATAAACTTAAGCACACAGGAAATACTTTTTGCAAGTTTTATTTTATTTAAAATAATGATAGATTAATAGGAAATTCATATCATAACATTCATAATTTCAACAATAATAACAGACAAAATATAATTTGTGTCTAACAAAATATTATCAAATGCTTTGAAAACCTGTTATTTGACAACATAAACATTAATGTAATATTACGAGTCGTAAAAAATACATTAAGTGAAACATTGTTTGGAGTGATACACCCAAACAGTTGAAAACAAAACATGAATAACACAACTTACTCTTATTATAGCCCTTTGATGTAGTAGCATTTGAATGACGCTTTTTCTCCTTAAATACAGCATACTCTTTACGGCAACCATCATTCCAGAACATATGAAAATTGGCCCTACTAGCCACATGTGTCCCAAATTGCTGAGGATATAACCATCGGCATCTCCCAATGCTAACACTGTTATCACAGTGCCTACAGAAAATAACACCATTGAAAGCACAAAGTAAGAATAGCTCGTGCAATCACATCGGCCGAATCTCTGATCCTCATCGAAGTCATAGTCACGACGCCTCAGCCGATGTAAACGTTGTCGAATGAAAGGGCTATCGAACACGGTAGCCATTTTTATTATAATAATGCACACAAATTCACTTTCAACACATATTCTGCATACGAATTAAAAGTTATGAACAAAAAAATTTAGAGATCTTCAGCTTTCTTACTTTGGAAAGTGTGTGAAAAATTGATATGCTAAGCAAACTATATGAAAAACAAGTCTGCCACAATCTTGGATTTAATCTTTAGCAATAGACTAAAACAGTAGTGATGTATATAGATCAGCAGACAGAAACTCTACGAAATTATTAGTAATGTTTACCATTATTTTTAGGCCCCTTTTTGTTGAATTTATAATAAATAAGTATAAAAATAAACAAAAAAAGTTTGCTACCCGTAAACTGGGCGTTTAGTGCAGAACAAACAACGCGATAAAGAAAAATTGGTACAGTTTTTTAAAACCTGGCAGCCATTTCAACCCGACACAGGACTTAAGCCGCAATACGACTTCAAACCAACGCGGATATTGCGGTTCTTACGGGTACAACGCTAGCTGGTGCAGATTAAAAAAAAACTGAGGAATCTGACGTCTGTCAGACAGTCAGTCAGTGTCAAATTGCCAATGAAACGCAAACCAACGTTCATGTTTTTGTAACGACGTACAAACTCAATAATAGATATAATTTGATACGAAATTATATTTCTTGTGTTCGCTTAGTGTTAAACGAATGATTTAAGACTATTCTTTAAATAAAATATTCAGTGTTTGCTATGTTCTCTTTGTGATTTTTTAATCAGAGGCTGTTTCGTTCGATATGGCTCCTTTCATTTTATTTATCGTGGCATTTGTCCTGGAAACGGGTACCTACTTTATTTTTTTAACAATTTTTATTACAGGATGTGTTTGCCAAATGTAGCTTGATAATGTATGATGTATTTGGTTTTGTAGGGGTGTCAGCGATACAAGTGACTTTAACAGATAATGGTCCTGCAGTGCGAGGTGCGAAAGTGACATTCACGGCTACTATTGTATCGGGCTACACGGGAGAGAACTTCAAATTTGTATTTAGCGATAATGCAGTACCACAACATCTACAAGAGGTAATTATTTTTATCCTTAATCCTAATTCCTAATTCCTAATACTATTATAAAGGCGAAAGTTTGTAAGTATGGATGTATGGATGTATAGATGTATGGATGTATGGATGTTTGTTACTCTTTCACGTAAAAACTACTGAATGGATTTGAATGAAACTTTACCACTAAATAGCTTATACATCAGAATAACATATAGGCTACTTTTTATCCGGGTATGGAAAGTACTTCCCTCAGATAGCGGGTGAAACCGCTAGCGGAAGCTAGTATATTATGATTATGTGTACCTCCTATTATGGTATCACTTTGTTTTAAAAAATGATAAGTCATGTCCTATCATGCTTTCAATCACATTTATAAACAATGAAGCAAAGAGAGCAGAGATGAACACTGAGCCCTTACTAGTATTTTAAATGCCATAACTTTTGAACCAATTAAAATAAAATAGTCTGGAGCCTGAGAAAGGGCAGGTTTCTTATTACCTTATTATTCTTATTACTTAGTTCCCTCGGGCTTCAGGTGGAACTGCAGGGAATACCTAGTATTTTTATATATTTATTGAGGAAAGTTTGTGGTTGTATTTTGTTGATGATATATAGATATGTTAATCATTTGTGACTCACGAAAGTTATTATTATTACAATTGATTCCAGCTAATTAAGATATTTATATTCAGCTATTGCGTTTGATTAATTATTCATAATAAAACCTTCCTTTTCAATTTTAGCTCATTATGTTGTTTCATGTGTGGGTTAATTGATTGCTCAATAAGCTAAAACATATGATAATGTGTAAATTATTTACATATATATTTGCCATACAGTGTATAAAAAGAATCATGTCTACATGAGATGCATCATCATCATCATCTCCCGAGCCTTTTCCCAACTATGTTGGGGTCGGCTTCCAGTCTATCCGGATTTAGCTGCGTACCAGTGTTTTACAAGGAGCGACTGCCTATCTGACCTCCTCTACCCAGTTACCCAGGCAACCCAATACCCCTTTAGGTTAGGTTAGGTTAGACTGGCTGACTACTTTATTCTGTCCAGAAGATAATATAAGTTACATCTGTAAAACAATCCTGTCTACATGAGACGGAAATATATAAGTTATCCAGGAAATACATAAGTTATATTATTTATCCATAAGGAGAAAAATATACTAAAACTGATGACACATAACCATTAGGATAATCAGTAGAAATACTTCTAAAAGTGAAGGATTAAACTAGATTAACTATCAGTAACAAAGCTGTTTGTTATCAATAGTTTTGTGTTGTATTCAGACAAAGATATTGATTATCAATTGTTATGTTTTTATACTAGGTATCTCTTCCTTGATTTGTCTCTAGCTTTGATAATTTGTAAAATTAACTGTGGTCATGGTTTGATTTCTCATCTGAGAGAATAATATAATGCAGGTAAATAGTGTTAGTTCCACATATCTTCATACTGTTTAACGGTAAACGTAAAAACCTCAAATTGCAGTGATATTATTACGATATAACCATAACTTTTAATATTTTTATCGTAATCCCATTGATGAAATGACTTTATACTATATGATAATAATAATCTTTATTAACCTCTCATATGCAATAATAAGACAATAGAAAATTAATTGTGTCTCGTGCATATCTGCGCTCCGACATATAACAAGTTAATAAACAATCTTTTTGGTCATTCTCCATGTGTCAATCCATCTTTTTATTGTTTTTATGCAATTAGGCATGTCTGTGAAAGTATAGTCTTAGAGTGGTAGTTTTAGAAAGTAAGTAAGTGCTTGTCTAGACAGATAAAAAAATATCTAAAATTAATATATAAAATTCACACCAGAGGCCCGTTTTCATCATTGTTTTAATTTAATGTGTTATCCATGAACTCGTCATGATAAGATGGTCACTCTTGGACCAACCTCACCAAGTATTGCTTATCCTTATGATTGATTGACACATGCGCTTTTTACTTAGTTACAAGCTTTTTATAAGTTAATACAATGTCATAAAATAAATAAAGTCCAAAGGACACACATACCCATAAAGATAGATATTTTTACTGGGCATTTCCCGTTAGTCACCTATGGGGTTCTTATAATCCAGTCATTAAACATTTTTATATGGAACAGTATTAAATATATTGATTTAAATCCTAATTGATGAACAAGTCAATTAATGTAGTTGTTTGTTCATAAAAGTTTTCTATGAAGTACTACCATTCAAATCACAAATTCTCGATTTCTCACAGTTGCATGTAAAACAATGCAGTTATTAGGCCAGACTTTTCTTATTGAAAAATAATTCTTTCGTTGTTTTACTCACAATGCATGTTATATTATGTACAACGATGGTCATTGAACTGTTGCACACAGCCTTGACTGTTATCAACTTGCATTTATAAATAAATTTGTTAACACAGGATAACAACTGACATCGAGTTAGACATGTATATTTGAGTTCTCATGGCTAATTTGAGTAAGAGAACACAATGTATGAAACAGCTGATATAAGTATTAAAAAGAGAGACACCCTGCATCTGGCAATTGAAATATTGTGTACTTAAATATTATCATGACTCCATAAACTTCAACTGACTTGAGTAACACTTTTCTTGTTAGCAATTAGATTATAGTGCAGGTAAAAAATCCTTATGCTTGTGATCATCCGCCTAAATACAAATTTACCTACAGTTATTAATGTTTTTTAACTATACTTACAACATATTGGTCACGGCCCATCGTCCTCTCGTCAAGTTGACGAGACGCGTTAGGCACCGCCCCTTAACGATACGCGGACATCCAGGCGTACACGTGGATCATAATAATATATCATAACTGCGGACATTGTGAATTCTGTAGACTCACTGATTGTGTAGCCATTCTGTAAAGTTTCTAGCGTTCTGAAGGCCGGGAAGCGAAGACATTTCGAGGTCGGATTTGCTTGCATGTTACTGATTTCCAAGCAGCGGAATTTGATTCAGAATGATTGTGTCGCCTCCGCTCAATTTGTAGGCAAAATGCATGTTAAACTGCTTTACGGCATATCATGGATAGCGCATAACTGGCATCTCGTTTGATACTGTTTAGCGCACATGCCAAATGCTGATATCCTGTTATCAAAAATATGTACTTTGAAATGCAATTGGTAATTGCTGATACGTAAGCGTCACTACCCCCTGCTAAAAGACTATTTAGTACATCATATTAGCTTTTTGGAACTTTAAGATTGGCAAATGACGTCAGTCCAACCAGACCATAACCATTCGTTATTCATACTGGGGTTATCCGTATCTGCTATCGTAATGGACATGATGCATGACCGACGATTAACGTTGCGATAAGAGCCAAATGAAAAATCCTAAACCTAGTGCAACGGCAACGAGTCTTATCGATGAACAAAATAATGCATAATTTTATCCCAATTATTTTCTACCCCTGCGCCATTTGAAAGCGAGTGATGGGAAACAGTACCTATCTGAATATAAAAAGGGATTATTATTATTATATGATTGATGGCCAACCCTAGCAATTTTATCTATTCTATTTTTGCTCCTTTCTGAAGCGAGCGTTGACCCTAATATTTTAGATAAGACAGCTTAACAAAATAAAAGCTGGTTTTCATCACTTTACAATATTTTACTAACAGCAATTCTTCTTTATTATATTGAAATAAATTGTTAAGTTTTAATGGCTGTCTCTTCCGACAGACGATAATAGCTTATCGCAATAAATAAATAAAAAAGTAAAGATAAAGTCAGTTTATTATAAAAATGCTGTTCCCCAGCGCGGCGGTTCCACCGGCACGCGTCCTGAAGGAAGTACTTCTTTCAGCTGGATAAGAACAAGTTATTGTCCCTAGATTATCCCTGTACAAAACTTTATTTGGCGCGAAAGCGCACAAACAGACGGAGCTATCATCTCCCGAGCCTTTTCCCAACTATGTTGGGGTCGGCTTCCAGTCTAACCGGATTCGGCTGAGGACCAGTGTTTTACAAGGAGCGACTGCCTATCTGACCTCCTCAACCCGGGCAACCCAATACCCCTTGGTTAGACTGGCGTCAGACTTACTGGCTTCTGACTACCCGTAACGACTGCCAAGGATGTTCAATGACAGTCAAACAGACGGAGCTACTTTCGCATTTATAGTACCAGTGTCATAGTTAATCAATATTCTATCAATGCTAAATACACAGTCAATAATGATAATCCTTTTACAGATCACCAGTACGAATAAAACGGTAACATGGAGCGTTGAGTACTACCGCACCACTTACGAAGCTGGCCAGTACAATGTGCATTTAGATGTCAAGAGGAATTACTTTGAAAGTCTGTGGTGGACTGTTGCCACAGCTTTCACGGTATTCAATCTTACAGGTAGGTTCAACAAATTACTTACATTATGTTATCAGTACATTCTTGATCGTGTTAATATTGATTCGCGATTATTCTGATGGTTCTACCTTCTCGCTGTGTGTACACAGACTTGCAAATAATGTTCCATTGCGCCTTGCATATTGTATCTGGTATGAAAATTTATTTGATTGGTAAATGAAAAGGTCTGAGTTTTGTCAATGCCTAAGTCCGGATTGGTTATTTTATGACACAAATATCAGGTTGTTCTACTCGAAATGCAGGCTTATGAATGAAGAAAAAACTTTAGAAGAAGAAAAAGATCAGAATAAACGATCTAGTCCATCCTTTACCTTAGCGTTAGCATTTTTTACCTTACCAAAGCGTTTTTCCGATCCCGTGGAAGACTGCAGATTTCAGTCTATCTCCAAACTAAATTTTATCTAAATTGCAACAGCGGTTTAAAAGTGAAAGCGTGTCAAATACATAGACAGAGACACTTCTAGGTTTAGAATTTACGTAATGATTACTTAGGGCCTCGTTTTAATCCTGAACCGATTGCCATTTTTTTTTAATTTGTCCTTCTTAAGGGATGGCAGATGTTCATGAGTAAAGGCATTTATTATATTCGAGGTACAAGTATAAACCGGATCGTATGTATATTCCTCACACCGTCCAAGTAATTCAATTAGTGCGAAGCCGGGATAACCCTCTGGGATCTCGTTATTTCTGGAAATCGATATGTCGCTGTAACCCTGCACTGGTTGCGTAAAAGGATCGTCTTACGTTATTTCGTCTACTTTATGCAAAATTGAGTAAGAATAGCCTCAGTTCGCTATATTATGTTTCGTGTTCCACATTCACTTTCTTATTTATTGGACGTCTAACCTAGATAAGTCTAAGTAATTGAAAGTCTATCAATTTTGAATAGCGAAGATTTTTTCCTTTTTAATATTTCTTCGCTGACTGCTCACTATTGATGAATGATAATTGTATTCTTTTTTATGATGGTATTTTGTTATCAATTATTTATTTTTCCTTTGTTGCTGTATCCGATTTTGTCGAATGGACTTATCGGTTTGGTTTAAAATTGACAAAAAATATCGGTGATATTTTTTGATTTTGCTATATTAAGTTAACCGTTTTAACCCAGCAAGGTTAAGTCGCCCTTTGCGATCATTAGTGCTAACTGCATTCGTACTTCACCGTAGATATAAAACATATTTTTTCGTATTACTATGTACTTACGTGTAGCCAAGAATCAACACCTTCCTAACATGTATATTCATTTACAAAGTCACACCTGTGTAAATTTTAATTGTAATGCGTTTAATTAACCATGAAAATTGTTGAAATAAAAGGACACGTTCTGTTAGGACTTTGTCTAAAAAAAATGCTACTAAGTATTCTGACGGTATGTAAATGACTGTATGTATGACGTAGATTATTTATTTGGCTGTTCCTCTTTAATTTTATGGAAGGAATTCGTCCTTTCCATTATTCGCTATTTAAATTACAAATAAAATACGCATTAGCATAGGCTGGCAAAACAGGCCATAGGTATAAAATGACAAAAACCATTCGCACTAAAACATTTATACTTATTATTGTATCCTCCAATTACAGACACATTGCACGGCGACATGATATTAAATCAAAATGAAGAACGAAGGCCTAACAACTTCGTGGCGGTCAACAAACCCGTCAACCACTTAATCCAACTCGAGGACAGCGAACTGCAGTTCTTGAAGGAGAACTCCTCGTCAATAATCACATATTGGTTGGTGGACTGTGTGCTGATGGAGAAGACAACTGACTTTTCTTTTAATTACACGTATGACGACAATATGGGCTGTCATGAAGTTGAAGCTATTGTAGTCGCGGATAACGAGCCTATACCACCAATCACGACTACGACGACCACGACTACTACGACGACAACTACAACAACGACAACACCTAAACCAACAACAACATCATCAACAACAGCAGCGCCAACAACAACAGTCCCAACAACAACAACAGTTTCAACAACAACGCCTAAAAATGTTACATTTGTTAATGATACGCAACAACACAAGGTTGCCAAGCGAGCTATCTCTAATAGAACAACCATGAAGGGCACAGACGGTGAAAAATCATCATGTGCTAGTATAGTACCTATGGGTAAAGGCTATACCTTCGGAAGATATCAGCACACTGTGTTTGTTAGAGGTAAATATACATATGTTAAGTACTTACTATCTTTAAACCTATTTACATTTATTATCATATCGGTCGTTAATAAACGTGCATGCGAGCCAAAGCGTGGTGGTATGTGTAATATTTTCCGTAATGGGCAAAATATACTCGTAAAAAAGTATCACGATATTTGAAGTATGTTTCAGAAACAAAACTATTCTGTGGATACTAAAAATTCAGTGATTGCATACTAGGGATTATCTTTATGCAGCTATAAAGTTTCTTTGTTTTAATACGGCTGGGAAACAAAAATGCCGACACATACAGATTGTATGTTTCTCCTCAATATTGCTTTTTGTTATGTGTCTGTAGAATCCATATCGTAGACTAAACTTGCGCACTTCATGAAATTGTCGCATTTTATGACGTGGGCAACTTTATTTGATCAGATCATGGAATCTTTAATTTTTCACGAATTTTTCATCCACATTTGGCTGGATTGCAGAAATATAATATTTAATGAAAATCCAGAATGTTATGAACTTCAATCAGTTTTCAGCAGCCAAAGTTGCCAAAGTGATGTTGACGAAGCCGTAATACGCGGGGGTTCCCTATGGGTGGTTTAAGAGTGAACACCTAATAACCTAAACTGTCCCTGTCCGACTCGGGGTGCCATCTCGAAAATAATTCTTGTCATTGATTTGCCCAAAAAATGTCTTTGACAAGATTTAAACATTTCATGAAAATATCGAACATTTCATGAAAAGAGCGACTAAGATTTGTTTATTTTTTTAAATTTTAATTGTGTCTTGAAAAGCCAGTGACTATACAGCAATACATAGAGTTAGTTATGGATGAAAAGGTTATTTTTATCTATCTACCATAATCCAGGAAAATTGTTTTGCCACTACAATGTTCATCAAAAATTATTATTACAATGTAAGGAAACTAGCATTTTGTGATACAAAATAATATAATGTGTGCTATTGTCATAAACATGAAAATAGCCATCGGGAAAATAAAGAGCTACTTGTTTTTGTATGTATAGGATAATATAATAACAGGAATATGGTTGTATAGAGTTGACTACTTTCTAACTAATTAATACCATATACAGTATTATTTTGGGAACACATACAAGGTGTTACAAAAATACTCTTAAAGCCGAAAAGGGAGTTAAATAAACCTTTAAAACAACCGACTGCGTCAACAAATAAAAACTATCCACAGCATCGGCAAGGATAAGACACAAAATAGAAGATGTTATCGTGTTGTTATGTATTCGTGTTAAAAAGGATTCTTAGTTTGAAATTATATCAAAACAAGCCATCGCAAAAAGCTGATATTATAGAAGTAAAAGAAACTACGAGACTACTTTCACGTTAGGTTAACATTGAAATTTCAGCTTTATATCCATGCAGTTAGGTTATATTTTCATTTGTCGCCTAAAAACATTGTGTCGTTTCGGGCTCCCACACCGCTTTACTGTTTATGTTCTTAGAAAACTAATTAAACACATCTTAATATTTTCCAGAACCGATATCAACAATCAACATCACAGGCTCGGATTGGCTGCAACACGGGGACCTGTTGAACTTGAACGTCAAATACACAGGCTCTCAACCTTTCTTCTACTGTATACAGTATAAACTTGGCCAGTACAATATCACTGGCAATGAGACTTGCCTTACTAAGACGAGGACCGTGGCAAATAACTTCCCCTTAGTCCATTATTTCTCGGACAGTGATCAGCATACGGTGCTTGTGATCATTGAGAATGAAATCGGGAAGGCTGTTACGAAATCTACTATCAATATTTATAAAGGTGAGTTATTTTTCTACTTATTTCCAAAATATTGTGTGGATGATACTGGCAAACCAGATAGTCCCATGCGACTTTGCGGCAAGATAAAAATTCGAACACCAAGTTGCTGGAAGATTATGTAACTATCTAAAAGGAAAAAAAAACCTGGAAAGTGTCAGGTTATGGTACAGCAGATAGATTAATCACGAATTACACAAACCTGAGTTTACAGCAATTCTCAACTTCAACTCACATCTTCGCTTCGAATTCCAGACACAGTCGACAAAATATATTCTTCTATTATTCTCTGTCCCAGTTGGTACTTATAAATGATAGTAATATCTAAGATAAATATTTTATGCGATGTCAGCATCACATCTTTAGTGTCAATATCGGATATGGTAATTTGTGTCCATATAGCTGACATTAGAAAAAAAAATAAGGCTATGGATGCTTTTCCCTCTGCTGAAGGGGGAAACGTTTTTTAACATTTTATTCTTATTTTTAATTAATCCAAGCCAATAGGGATCTGCCACGCTCGAGATACTATCGATTTACCATCATCCCCTACTATAGTTGTCGGCTAGCCCTGATAGAAACTGCAATTAGAGTAACCCAGCCTAGTATCTTATGCATAAATCTTTATGATTCCAGCGTCGGTGCACGCGCAGTTGTCGGTCATAGTAATACCGGTGTTCTTCTGCCTCGTAGCTGTCATCTTAGTCGTGTTTGGTATCGCCTACTACCAACATCGTTCGAGGTGAGTGATACTATTTTGAATTAAAAATGTACTGCGTGAGAATATAATGAGTCGTTGTAGTATAATCATTTGGCACGTTTAAAAATTGCTAAGAATTTGTCGCCTTGTGATAACAAAGTAAAAAATGTTTAAAATGAGAATGCTTTGGTTATCTCCCGTATTTTGAATATTGTGGTTATGGAAGTTATTTTTTTTAATTATTATATTTTGATAAGGGCTACCGGTATGAATGTGAGTACATTGTTAAAAAATATTTTAATTGTCATTCACTTAAAAAACCTACACCTATAAAATTTCAAAAACCTTCCCACGTACCTTCATCAATGACGCTATACATTCGTGCCAATTTTTTCATTGTATCTAAATGCTCATTTTTATTTATTCTATTACAGGCACTCCGTCGAAGTAGCCGACTTCGACTTCGGGCAAGCACACCTAGTCTACAAAACGTTTACGGAAAGACTTCGAGAAAGCTTTAGCAACGCTTTCAATTTCCGTCAGCGAGACGACACAGACCCCCTCACTAACAACACTAGATACGACTCTATGACGTAAATATTATTTTATTATGTACACCCGGCCACAAAGGTTGTTCACACCATTTATAAAGAAGTGTGTGATCAACTTTTGAAGCCGGTTGTACACATGAGTACAATCTGAGCGAGCAGGCAAGTAACCCAAAGATTGTATACTTCTGCAGTTGTTACGCATTTATTATAATCGCTGCATAAACTGTTAAATTGGCTGTATAAGTACACTTCCCATACTTGAGATATATTCTATTTCCATATAAAAGGCTTTAATTATAATCTTTTTCAATCGATAAAAATGTTACTTGCCTGCACACTTACTGTCCGTACAGTTAGTTGGCGATGGCATTCGTTGCGACATGAATGGCAGAGCGAGATGGCACTATGTATCAAATGTGAGCGTTAGAAAGAGAAGTAGTTATGAGTGCCATCGTTGATAATTTTAGTTCGTAGTTAGTTTGATCGCCGACAGGTAACCAAGCAACAAAGATTTACCTGCGTATACTAACAAAGCTTTCATCACTATTATGTAAATGTTCTACGATACTGAACTAATGACGGATAGAAAAAAAAAATGTTTGTATGGTGAGCAAAACAGTCAGTTATGTTAAATCACTTTATTTAAATTTATTGTTTTTTGTCGGTGGTCAAACTCTGCCAATTTTTTTATGTCAGTGTCAAATGTAAAAGTATTAATATATTTATCACGTAAATTTTCATTAATTAATTCATTCCAATTTCCTACTTACTTTAAATAAAATTAACGAAAAAAAAAATGTAAAATAGTAATAATAATATTTGTTTCGGATAGATTATATCGATTGTTGTAGCAATTAGGGACAGTTTATGGTAATAGTCTGACATGGAATTGTGTTTTTGAAGATGTAGGATTTTCGCTTCTGTTTGTGCGGAAATTTTTGGAATACACTACGAATATTTACTGGTAACATTATTCTTATAGCTTCATCGTTATTGTGGTCATTCTCAGCTGTTTCATTGATCTGAGCCCTAAGCTAACACTTAGCTCTGCCATGCCTACTTAGCTCCTTTATTGATTCCGTAAACGTCGATGAAGTTTTGACCTTTATATTTTGCTTGACTTAATTGTTTCTTTTTGTTATTTGATTGTAATGTTTAACAATCTCAAGATGTAATAGCAATGGATAGGATGGTGTAGGTACAAACGCCAGCGCATCAAGCTAGCTGAAACTGTAAAATTTCCCCAATCGACTTTGAACTATATGCTTTAGCGATAAAGTTCAAAATCTATGAAGGGAATTTTACAGATTGTACTAGCTTGATGTGTTGGCGACTGTACATAAAGGTTTCTATTGATGACCTTAACAAATTGAACGGAATATATATCGTAAATAGTCTGGTTTGAAAGATGGCCTCTCAATTATTATCGTCTAATTAAGTATATGTGATCTCTGTGTCTGTCATGTCTGTTTTTATGTGTCATTAAAAAAAAAAAATTTTTACCAAAAAATCATGGATTTATGTTGTATTTATAAAGTTATTTTTTTTTCTAACAGACTGACGCGTATGAAATGGATATTATATTTTTTTACTGTTACTTTGTTTGCTATATTTATATTTTAACACTTTCTTCGGCTTTGCCTTGCTGCACTGTCTTTCGTAACGAGTGAAATATGTACTATAGATGAAGTTCTTTTCCTGGATACGGGAATTAATAGCTGAGAAAAGGGATGCTATATATCATGTTCAATGGGAAGGAGCGGTGCAAATAAACGCGATAAACTGTGATAGGTAATATTCAGTGAAGTATGAAAATTTTGGAAGAGAGGGTGGGGCGCAACCGGCAAATTTTACGAGACATCTTATGAAGATACTAGCTGTTGCCCGCGACGTCGTCCGCATGGGCATTAGGATTAAACACTCACCCCTTTCCCCCCCGTAGTGATAGCGTGATAATATGTAGCCTATATGTTGACCCGACCTCTTAGCTATATGCATGCAGAATTTGAGGCAAATCAATGCAGTACTTTTTGAGATCATCCCGGACAATATTAATAAAATTCAAAGTACAGTATTGACTTTTCTACGATTTTATTATATGTATAGATTAGTCCTATATGCTTTTGAGATCGATCCATTGTTTCCTCTGCTAACTTCAAGTTGTCCTCCTAAAATACTTTTTTCGTTACCAGAGACAGCGGAGTAGATGAAGTATAAACATTTTTTTTACAACGGAACTAACTGAAACTAGTGCTATGTTAGGACTGAAACGCACCAACGTGATCAGTCATGGTTTGTGATATATTAGATTTAATCAAATTAGGTCTATAATTAATCGTGTATTTAATAATGTATTTGTGCCAAAATTATAAACCTGAACAGAAGTTTTTATTTCACTTGTATTTTTTTCTAAAAGCGTTAAAGGAGGTCGTAACAGATAAGGGACAGTTCTTGAAACTTGGACAAAGGTTCACGCTGTATTTAACAAAGTTTTTGTAATTTTTTTGGTTACTTATTATTACTTCAATTTGCAGATCAGATGACGCGGATGTTTGGGATTATATTTCTGGCGCAAATAGTTAAATATTAATTTGTAGTTATAATAAAATGTTATTTAAAAAACTGGCATTTCATTTTGTGCCTTACTTATGGGCTTACAAGTTACCTTTTTAATTTTTGCGCGTAGTAATCGAAAGCGACAACTGGGTGTTTTTTCAATTTCCGAGTGTGGTGTGCAAATATGCCCTTGACACTTAGAGCCTGTTTTTAGTTCCAGTTACTTTATTCGGAAGATAATTTCATAAAAATTCTGTTCCACTTTTGAATTTATTCGATGGTCGCTCTCCAGTTGTTAAGTTACCTACACAATACACCTGCCGACATAATAAGAGTATTGGTATAATTGCATAAGAATTAAATTGTTTATTAATTTACTGATGAACAAATAAGATCGCAGTGGCTAGCCCAGGATGACGTGTTTTTCTCCCACTCGCCACCTAACCACGCAAAAATGTTCATAATAAAATATGATCGGTTTTGTATCGTGTAATTATGGTGTGAATATGTATTTGGTGGAAGTAGGTACGTTCCCAGTTCACAATATGCACATCGTTTGTGAGAATGGGGGTACTTATTGGGTAAGTCATAAGGCATAGTAAGTATTAAGGAAAGGGTTAGTATCTACATAAGTATACCTACTTACACCGCATTTGCTTTCTTTGCAAGTCGGTAACTATAGCAAATGTTTTTTTTTTAATAAATTAGTATTATAATAACATTAGCAAGAATAAATTTCAACAATACCCTCCAATAAATCAGTAAACAGTTGACCCAAAAAGTCCAAGTTACCGCGAAAGTGATTAGTCACATGATGTTGATAAAAGTCGAAGAATGTTCCCATTTGCGCAGAGCCGGCGAGTTCCTGATACACTACTTGACCTTTTGGTTATAATGAACTCGTTATTATTCTGAACGCAGAAAAAACTACGCCTAGTCATATTTTAGCATAATTCCAATCTATCGGATCCGAAGTCCGTTGTTTTTGACCGACGTTAAAAGAAGTAAAGGAGGTTCTTTGGGATACGCTCTAAAATTTGATCGAAAGTTATTGTCAATTGGTTCTCTTTTTTTTTACCTACAAATTTGATTTTCATTATCATAGTTGATACTTATATCGTTTGCGGCTATAGGAGTTCTCAGAAACGCAAAGCCTAAACACTCCTGGGATTTTGGTAATAGTGCAGTGTACTAAATTAAAAAGAAATGTAGTTACTTAATAAATATTTTGCTCTTGATTTTGAAATATCATAGTAATTCAAATAGTAGGTATAAGATACACTAAAGATGTTCAAGTTTTATAAATTCACAAGTAATAAAAATATGCCACCTCAAACAAAATAAAAATATTCAATTTTCCAAGTTATACCCCTCAGGAACTCCACTATTAATAGATACAGTGTAGTACAATGTCAGAGAGAAATAATCATTGAACTGCTAATAATGTATGTAAATTCATGCTTGGTTCATATAAGTACGAAGTATGTATTAAGTTAATGTTGCATATACAGTTAATCACGTTGTGTCGCACTATCGGTCTGGTACTTCCTCCTTTTTTGCAGTTTAATGATAAATATCGTATGACAAACGTCAAACAAATCGCAGACATTGTCAAAGAGTATACAATGTACTACGTAAGACATTGCCGTCTTTACCCTCTTCGGGGCTTTTACCCTTGTGGGTTAAATTTGCGGTGCAATTTGGGAGTTTAGGTATTGGCGGGGGCCTAAAACATTGTAAAGAAGCCACAGTCGAGCGTAGGCCTACCTACGCTCGACTGTGGTAAGAATTAAGAGAGGCTTTTTGTTAGTAAAAGAGCGAAACGAAATGGACTTCTTGTAAGAAACGCAATGACGAGCAAACGATCAACAAATAAGGGAAGAGTTATTACGCAGGCTGTCTACTCAAACATTACTTAGTAGGCAGCCGACTAATAATCTATAATAGGTAACAAATTTAGATATGATAATATAATGTTCATGACTTACTTTACTCATTAACTACTCAATTAAGAAATCATAAAATGTTTTACTTATTTTAATATCTAATTTTTTAAACGCCATCATACATAATTCCCGCATTTGCATTCATAGCCCATAAGTTACATCCACAACACTGAACTTCAGTGGTACTAATTTAAACTGAACCCAGCAAAGCCGACTCAGACATTAAAAGTATTAGTTTTTCGCATTTCATTAAAATTTTAACTCTGCAAGCGCGGTCTAGGCATTTTAAGTGCCGTCGGGGTTAGTCGCTTAATCGTGTAACGAATACGCGAGGACTTGTTTTAAATAGCCTACTCGCGCCCTTAATGAACCGCGGCTCTTCGACGCGACTGCCATACTTTTGCATTTTGAGCTACAGAATCCATACTGATTGACGTATTTTATCTATGTACTTGGTACTTACACAGCTGATCTTATTTGTCATTGTTCTTACCAAGATTTCTAGATTCGAAGTATATAGATTTATCAGTTGTTATAATACAGTCAATACCTATGAACTATAAATAAAGTCTTACAAAAGCAAGGAGTTCATGCCTACTTAACCTACTTTCACCACTTTATTCATTGCTTCAATGGAACATCATCCAGATAATTGTATACCCCTTTGTCGTGCCCGTGTACTTCCTTATTCTTAAGAACGATATATTATGATGGCAAGCAATAACAATGAAATAAATAGAAATTAAGCGTTTTATAATTTAATAATAAACATTTCAAAGAAATCAGACTAATTTCGAACTTTTTATTAAAAGCGAGCGAGGCACATATCTTAAATAGGTAAGACAAGGTACCTTGATGTTTGTCAGAGAGCTTTTGTTATTAATTTTTGAAGATAACATCTAGGCAATCAGAGTGCAGGCTGCCATCGCCGTTGAAGAATTTCACTTTGACTGTGAATTCGTCGGGTATTGTGGTGCCGGGCAAGTACGTGATCACCTCGGTGAAGCTGACGCTGCCTCCAGACGCCAACCAGCTGTTGATGTAGTTCTCCATAATTTTGTAGGCGCCTTTATTCAGAGACGACTTTTGGGCGACGAAGTTAAACAGATGGCGAGTGCCGCCGTTCATGAAAGCCACAATATGACCGACGTCGAAACCAGCCATGTTGTTGCTGAGCATGTTGTTGACGTTTATGCGCACTGCTGGTGGGATATCGGCTGACTTGCGCGCCGCGGTCGGTGGGTAAGGACGTAGGCTCGCTTCCACGATGAGAGGTAGGTACACGGTATCACCTCGCCCGTTGGTCACATTGGTGGCGGCGACAAAAGTGTAGGGGTCGCCCGCGTTGAACGTGTTAATTTTCTCGATATTCAAGTTACCTCTGTTCAATTGCTGAATGCGAATCTGCGCCTCTCCATCGCGGCCGTCTCTGTAGCAGCAAGCGGGATTTGTTGACGGTGAGAAAATTTTGTCCAGAGTTTGCACAGGCACGATCGCGGCACTCATCGCCACTACCACTAAGAAACCGCACTTCATGGCTGCCATGATGATGTATGTTTGGGTATTTGCAAAATAATGTCGTCCGTTGAAGCGGAATCGTTGGTATGAGAGGTGAAAATAGGCGTCCGGGCTTGGTAGTTGTTGCTTTACATAGGTACACCGTGACTTTTTAAGACACCCTTGTCCCATAGAAAATGGAGATGGAATGATTTGTTGGGCTCGTGCACTGGGTAGATATACTCTACAGCTTGATACGGATATAAATTAATAGGGTGTTTAATATTTCGAATGTATCTATTTATTAATGATTAAAAATTATTATTAATGATACAAAAAGAATAATCGCGCCTAGAGGTATTTTGTGTCGGATACATTGACTGCACCACTTTTGTAACACGACTAACAAGTCACGGTCTATATTCGGGACAAAGTCCTGATTTGTCTTACTAGATATCAGAAGCAATTAGCAGCCAAATACGTTTTATTTATTGATTTATTTGAGAAAACAAACAGCTACACAAAAGTTTCTAAATTAATAAACCTTAATATAGTTTTAATGGGGAGTTTGTATACAATTCCTAACGAGTCGATAATTTGTGGGGATTCCTGGAAAACATGCTATCTCTTTCTACAATTCCCATTCCTATTACAATTGCATTTTTTCAAGTGTCTACCTGATAAATTTATAGTCAAGGTAGGTTCGATGGGAGACTATCAAACTGCTAGTACGAAACACTCTTAGTTAGGAAAAAGGACATCAGTCTGTCTAGGATTTCATGTGATTTGATGAATGTTTTGTCGTTATTACAAAGTTAAAACTTCATTTCACAGACTTATAACCTATTGCTTTACGACTTCGGTGACGGGTATTTGCCCTATCAGGATGAAAATCTTCATTGTCTAATTATTTTATCACGCAAACCGCAATTGTGGAATTCTCTAATGGAAAACATGGATATGTTTAGATTGGAGAAGAACAAAGTCTATTACATAACCAATAATGTATGGTAGCTGGATGTTGAAAGCCACAGATCACTCATCTGCCCTCTCAAGGAAACCGCTATATTGACATTACATATAATAACTACCTTTTGTTTATAGTTTTCAGTAGCTGTATGAATCGCAATACGTTTCAGTTCTTATTAATCTTGAATACATTACATTAGTCGATGACATGAGATTTAGTCTACGCGCACCTTTAACCTGATTTTGAACTCTTCATATTTTTACATACTATACCTACATATCCTACATTATGATTATGAAACTAAATATTTTGAGGGCAATAAATTAGTATGTAATTGATCATATTCTATCCTATCATGTTACTGTGGGTAGATGTGTTTGATATCAAGTGTTATTGAATTCACATCACGCCATGTCATAGATAACATTTAACAGAACAACAAGAATAACATCAACTGTTTTGTGTTCATTATTTTGTTTCTACCGCGAACTGATTATGCAAATTATATTTTCTCTGTAATCGTTATTGGCTTGGTATTTTGAGTGATGTCAAGATATTTCTTCGTAGGATGTTAAGTTCACAGAAACTTATGTTATATTCGATATGATTTATATTTTTGGTAGAAAATTGGAAAGAAAAAAAGCCCACATAAAAGACACCGCTTTTTAATATTTAAGTCGATGATTTGCGTGTTACATTAATCATTGTGATTTATGTAGGTAATAGCGTCCAACCATATTGCCGGCCATGGGTTCTGTGCTCTCTTAAGGAGATCAGCTAGCTGCGCAGGACATAATATTATAGTACACAAGCATTTGCGCAGATACAGGTGCACTCTTTCTATTCCCTCACTCTCCTAGCCCGATGGATCAGCGCTCCGACACGGCCGAAGAGAGATCCAGCGCAGGACCGAAATTTACGTGCTCTCCGATGCACGGAACTTATTGTGTACAGCTGATGCATAACATTTCCTGCAAAACCAATAAGACATTATATCTAGTTTAGTGTCTATCTATGGATTGACTCTAACTTAGAACTCGTCTAGTGCGTCTAGCTCAGACAGACAGCAAAAGCGAAAGTGGTGAAAGTCTTAGTACTGAGTGCTTAGGTCGAGATGCACTGCTCTGGGAACGTGTCACGTAATCCTGACTGTGCTGGGAAAATAATATGTTATGTATCTACCAGAGTTACAGGCGATATGTATACCTAGGAGATGGATATTAGTTTTATCGGATGTATGAATTTGGCTTTCTAGAGTTTTAAATGTAGGGAAACTCAATCAATTAGGTACCTATCAACTTTTCCATTCATATTCTTATTTAGAGGACTTCATCAAATGACACTCTGTGGGTGCAGCTGGAAACAATTGTTTCGAAATTATCGTCACGATTAGTTTGAAAAACAACAGTTTTTGTAACTGTCAACTCTGTTGTCTTTTCACCTCGCTATAGATAAGTGATTGACGTAAGTAAAAATTCGAAGTATTATTAATATACCAGAAAATAATAAGTTTATTTACCAAGATGCATATTTCTAGCTAGAGGTAAGCAATACTATATATTATTTCAAGAATAAATTAAGAGGGTAATCAAAATTTCTAGAACATAAAAAATATGTGTTTAAAGATATTGTCAGTGTGGGATTTGCTTCGCCTGTTTACTAGAATATTTAAACGGCTAACTGAAATTGACAAAAGAATTTAGGTTCATCCAGCATTCTAATTACATACCTAGTTAATTAGACCTGAAATAGTTAATCAAATTCAATAACAGTCACTGGCAGGAAAGGAAAAAAATAATTCTAATCATTTAATTTATTTCAATTTTCAGCCTAATGTTGCCTTGTAGGTTGTTATTTATCTTTGCAAACATTTTGGCGACTGTTATACTATATTTAATAAAATATGTTGTCGTTTTCATGACTTTTTTGTTGTAAACACGATCCTTAGCATGTGCTAGATAACCTGTAAAAATATGGTGCACTAGTTTTGTAACACCTTATTTATGTTTATGAATTAAAAAACCTTTGATTTTTTACTATAATTTATATTATTGCCATTTTGTTCACTCCAATTAAATACTGATTTTTAGGGCTCTGAAAGTTGACATATCCGTACGAGAGCTAAAGTTGATTACATTATTTGTTTAGAACTAATTACGCTTGAAGTCCACATTACTCAGAAATGTTCCTACAACAAGTCTTCATCAAGATACTTCCGAGAACAAAGACATGATTAATTCCGTCTCACAGGAGCGTCTACAATGTGTTGTTAAGCAAACTACACAATTGATATCACCCGCTCAGCAGTCCCTGTAATTACGTTCAAGTTTCGAATCACCGATTAATCGAAGTATCAATTAGTTACAGCTAAAAACAAAACGTGAATTATTCAGTAATTTCAATTGTTTATTACCTGATTATTAAGTTTATTCGTCCAATCAAATCCTACTCATACTCATCATCGTCTGCCTTTTTATCATCCCACTGCTGGTACAGGCCTCCTCTCACACAGAGAACGATTGAGCGTTGTATAAATCATAACTTATATTATAAACGTGAAAGTTTATAAGGATGTATGTATGTATGTTTGTTACTGTTTCACGCAAAAGCTTTAGCAGTGACTTATAATTCCAACATGCTTGTAGAATATCATAATTATAAGGTAGGTGCTTTTTATCTTTCTGCGGAAAGAAATTGAAAATTATTTACGTCATTAGCACTATACTTAATTTAGTTAAATCAGTTGGAGTAGTTTATTAATGTTTTACGTTAAATAGGTACTAATTTATACATATGATAATTAGCTTTCGGGTTTAATGATCTCGGTACATATTATTGATACTTTTATTGATAGTATTTTCGACATATAAGGACCCAGTTCGATTCCCGGTCCGGTCAACATTTTGTGTGATGAACACGATGTATATGTTTGTTAGCTGTCCGGCTGTGCTATATATTTGTATTTATAAATATATATTTTTTTAATGCGCGATTTCGAAACTACGGGGCTGATTGCAAAATTCAATGTTAAATAGTTCATTCATCGAGAATATCTACATATAGGCTACTTTTTAATCTGATGCGTAGTTCACATCAGGACGCGGGTGACTCCACCGAGACTCCCGTCCGGCCCAAAACAATTACAAGTCAAGGAAGGTAGTGGCCAAAAAAGAAATATCACCATAGTAACGATAGTACCTACCTACTGAATTTTTTGGATGAAAATGTTGCAGCTTTCCCTCTAGAATTAATTTTCTAAAAGCGACAACACTATTATGCGTCAGGACCTCATAGTCGTAGGTTGCCGACAAGATACGTTGGACGATGCCGGCAATTGTTATTTAAGTTCATGACCTTTTAAAGTCATTGCCCCCGTATTGCCATAATACTATGATTTACGTGATTTTATGAATTATTACAACGTTTCTTTGAGGAGCAATGATTTTTTCTTGTTGGTTATGTAGCATAAATGGAACCTCATCCAGGGTAACTAATAATAAATTCACGGGTCGGACAGGGGTTTTTAATACATATCGTAGAATATGTAAGTATATGTAGTATATCGGTTGTGTTAGCAACCATAACACAAATTCGGAAAGGTGTCCCAATATTATATACATACATATATGTATACTCGTCTGTGTTACGAGAAGTAACAAATAAAAGTACGTCGCAAATCGAACTTCTTAAATAAATATTATACCTACATAAAAAGATGCAAAACATATTAGTGAGCTATTATGTATATTGTTAAAATTTAATTCGATTATCCTATAGATATTTATTTACAGGAAAATAAAATAAACTAAGTAGGTTCCTACCTAATTGGATATAATGTTTATATTGCGTATGATTGTGGTTACGCACGATAACAATTGATTCGCGGAATAGAAGTTACTCATATACCCACTGCGTAGAATACAAAAAAAGTAAGTAAATAAGTTAAGCTGAACGAACGTATATCAGTTTTCCAGACATGGATACTTTATTTATAAAAAAAGAAAAGTGTGATGAAACATCTTTAATTAAACAGAAACTTGATTTGGAAATAGAACCTAAGAATCGGTCCTAGACGAAACATTGTTATAGCGACTGAAGTTCGAGTCGTCTGCTATTCTGGCAGAACAAAGAAGCGTGTTCCCTCTGTTATACTTATTTGTGAATGTAATTAGAAGACAAACTTATCATAATGACACTTGTATAAATAACCTTTATAGCGAGAGGTTTATCTACGAAAGATGTTTGTTGAACTTGGTCAAGTTGCACTTTGAACTTCAGTTAACTTGAGAAAACAATTGTGATTGTGATTCAATGTGATACACATTTACGTTAATGTCCAATAAGTGCGCATAAAAAATACTAATTTACCTCTCTTTTAGTCAGTAATTAGTGCGAAGGAAAATAATACAACCGTATTAACAAAAATAGTATTTATTAAGGTACAAATTATTTATTTGGTTTAAAAGTATCGTTGCTCATATTCACCACGTTAACTTATTTATGGTACTCTGATATAATCTACACGACGCTATTTACACACGCTAATTAAAAAGAAATATCTAAATGTACTAATTTTCGACAAAGAGTGGCTCACCGGCTACTATAGAACTTTCAATACCGCAGTGATCCTCACCGCGAAGGATTTTAAAGAATCCATTGTCACCCCAATCACTGTTCCATGAGTTAGCGATCAGCCAATACTTGTTACCGTTCTCCACTCCCCAGCCCAAAATCTTGACAGCGTGCCCACCGAGAGCGTCACCAATCGTGTGCTTGTAAACACCTGTTTTGTAATTCAGCAAGTCCGAGTACACTGTAAATGCACCTTCAACTGGTCCGTTCTTAAATAACTCTGCCCTGATATGGTCTTCCTTACTTGACACTGAGAAAACATGTTTGCCGTAGCGCTTATCCTTGTGGTAGTCAACATTGTAGTTTGATTCGCAGGTTTTCAGGCATTTTGGAGTCTTAGAGTCGCCATTGCAGGGCATCCTATTGCCGGGTACGTGATGTTCACACGGGGGAATCTCGTACGGTCTGCAACCCTGGCTTGAGTTGTAGCTTCCACCGGACACAAGTCCAAAATGCTTCCAGTATTCCCAAGCTAACGTTGGCATACCTCCGTTACATCCGAGACCACAGATAGGGCAGCAACTCAATAGATCTTCAGCGGAGAAATGAAAATGTTGTGTTCCATTTGAGTATGTACAGTACCGGTCGGTCATTGCCTCCACAGCGCCGAACGCCCAGCAGCTACCACATGATCCTTGGTCCCTGACTTCGTTCAAAGTGGGGCAGTTCGGCCATTTGTCCCTCGGGTCGAAGTTCTCTGGCAAACTCGCAATCAGTTCATCTTCATGTTCAACTTTGGTTAATTTAGCCAAATGGTAATCTTGCAAGACACCCGTTAATTTCTTGATGTGTGCGAAGGGCGTGTGCTCTGGGAAGTTTCTACCAGCCTTCCAAGTGTTTTGCTTCGAATTGATGAGATTGATGAACTCGTCACTGAGCGGATTCTGCACATTGGCGGCGGCGAGCGCGAGTGCGCACACGAGCGCAACAAAAGTTGCACGCAAAGCGGCCATTATTCACTTCTTATTTTCTTTTTCACAGCTGAGTGGCTAATGGATGTGTATTCGGAGCGAATGTGGCGCGACGACTGAGCGGTGGGCGGCCGCGGCGGGTGTAGTTGATACCGTGCTCGCACGCCGTGTAATTGCACTGGAGCGCACGACTCGGTCAGCGGGGGCTAGACAGCGCTTGACCGGCCGTGTCGAAGGTTAATAATACATGTGTACGTCTACAGATAACACGACGCTAGCAAATATTATGGTCGAACGCTTTACAACCATTTGTAAACATTTGTTCTGTATCTATCGCTCGGAAGTAATTAATAGGGGATCGGAGCGAGCGAATATTTGCTTCTATGTCAGGTTTATCGATCGGGTTGGTGCCCAGACCTTTTGACCCTTTTCAAGATTGTTTTGAAGCTTTATACATAATTTCCTCAAATAACCTAACCCGAAAAATTGTTTTATTTTAATACGGTATCGGAAAAAAATAATAATTAGTAAATTAATAAACAGGGAATTTTGGGGTTTTATTCCAAAACAGTATTACAGTTAATCCTATCAATTGAAATTCCTAAAACTTGAATTATCATAAAAGACAATGACGGACATAATGAGTTGAGTTTACATTGCCTACATTTAAGTAATTGTTTACAATAGAAAATGCGGTGGAATAATGACTCACGAAGCGTGTATATGAATAATCAGTAAATGTTGTTTATTGAATATCATCGATCAGGTGACCGGGATACCTATGTTTTGAGTAAGCAGGTTTTTGTTTCTAAGCATGTAAGTGTATGTGAAGTGTGTGCCCAATTCCTAGTCGACATATTGCTTACGATTATGCGCTGATAGGAAATACCGTTTTTCTCGTCCTTTCATTGCACTCCATTTATTTTTTTATTACGTATTACTTGGTGACGACCTTTATCTTGCGGTCATTTATATGTTATGAAAAGTTATCTCCCATTTTATGGCTTGCAGATAGGCTGATAAAGATTTAAACCAGGTGGTTCCTTAAATAATTTATATTAACGAGAACAATGCAAAAATATTTTTTGTTATCTGCCAAGTTGATTGTGCGCGATGGACTTCTAACTACTTAACCGATTTTATTCAAATTGGCACACATTTTAAATCTTTGCTTACACCTTAATTTATATTCGCAATGTGGCGTATGCTAGTTATGTATGGTTGTCTTTAATACATGAAGCTTTTTCAATTTAGAATTTTCACTTGTGTTGTAGACCTATCAAATTATGGATACGAAAAGTCTACTTCAAGAGGAAGATACATAGAGGTTTACGTATAGCTGACCAGGGAAAAAGGTTTTACAGTACTCATATTACACTCCGTGTTGTAATAAAATTTTGAGAGCTCGTTCGTAGATTCAATTAAATTTTCTTCAGCATTTTCTTGCACACTACATTTCTAGGGATTCGTACCCAAAGGGTAAAACTTCCGTTTTACCCTATTGTTTTCGCTCCTCTGTCCGTTCCTCCGTCCGTCCGTCCGTCCGTCCGTCCGTCCGTCTGTCACCAGGCTGTATCTCATGAACCGTGATAGTTAGAGAGTTGAAATTTTCACAGATGATGTATTTCTGTTGCCGCTATAACAAAAAATAACTAATATGAAAACTAGAATAAAATAAATATTTTGGGGGGCTCCCATACAACAAACGTGTTTTTTTTTTGTTCATTTTTGCTCGATATCGATAACGGCAACAGGTAGATGCTTGAAATATTCACAGAATATGGAATGTATTAGTACTTACTTTAAAATAAGTAATTTTATTAAAATTAAATTATTATTTGAGGGGGGGCCCCCATACAACAAACATGATTTTTTGCTCGTTTTTTACTCGATATTGATAACGGCAAGAGGCAGACGCTTGAAATCAGTTGTCCGTTTTATAAATAATGGTACGGAACCCTTCGTGCGCGAGTCCGACTCGCACTTGGCCGGTTTTTTTGATATTCAGAATGTGTTTCTGTTAGTGTTATACCGAATAAATATTATAAGGACGGTTGTTCTTGATTCATGGTTTAAAGTACTGTAGGAATGTATCAACTTGCTGGTATTTGATTAAAAAGCAATCCTTTTACTTTTCCTTTTAAGTGTTAATCATACCTATTGCGTAACTGAATAATATGATTATAATGTTATATTGGGGAAGGACCTTGTCTAGTAGTGGACGTCTTTCAGCTAAAGCGAACGAACGAACGATTATTAAAAATCGCCTTAACAATATTTTATTAGCGTTGTAGACCTGCCAATTGCTCCTAAATAATGCATAGGCGTTGACGTTTGGCACCATTTGGTAGGTTGTTAATCAGACACACGAAGCCAATAAATCTGTTAAACTGTTGGTATGAAGAGTGATCTAATCAATATTCAGGGATTTATGAATGTAACAATCTTTGATTATACAAACGCCAGCAGGTCAACCTACCCGAATCTGTTAAATTTTACCAATCGAACATTTACTTTCTAGTATTGTGATAAAGTTGAAAGAAATTTGACAGATTGAGGTAGGTTGATGTGCTGGCGTCTGTACACATTTCACACCCATAGATTATTGAAACTGAAACTGTAAAACAATAAAGATTTCATTTAATCATCAGGATCACAAATACACAAATATACATATTTTTGACAACAATACTGCATCACGCAGAATTAAGACATGATATTCAAGCTATAATTGGTTCGCCAGCTACAACAGAATCTTCAATACCGCAGTGATTCACTCCACGTAGAATTTTAAAGAAACCCTTATCACCCCAATGTTGGTTCCAAGAGTTTGCAACAAGCCAATATTTGTGACCATTTTCAACTCCCCAACCTAAAATCTTTACTGCATGATTTCCAAGTATACGTCCTTGAGTGTGATTGTATACTCCGTATTTGTAACTAAGAAAATCTGAATAGACTGCCATCACACTTTCAACTGGTCCATTGTTAAATAATTCAAACTGTATCTGCTCTTCATTTTGATCTATCGAATAAGCGTTCTTACCATGACGTTTATTTTCATGATAGTCAATGTTGGTGGAATCGCAGGTAGTAACGCATTGTGATATATCAACCGTTTCGTTGAAGTAAGATACGATACTCGTTCCATTCATGCCTGGTGGTATTTTATAAGATTTGCACCCATCATAAGCTCCGTAGTTCCCTCCTGAAACAAGACCCACTCGCTTCCAATATAACCATGCAGCTGTGTGCAGACCTCTGACGCACCCCAGGCCACAAGTTTCACAACAATTTATGAGATCCTGGGCAGAAAAATGGAATTGTTTTGTGCCATTTGAATAAATGCAGTATCTATCTGTCATAGCTTCCACAGCAGCTAATGCCCAGCAACTGGCGCATGATCCTTGCTCTCTAATTTCGTTTAGCGAAGGACAGTTCCGCCACTTTTCTCTCGGATCAAAATTAACAGGAAGATTTACAATATCTTCATCATTATGTTTCATCTGTGGGAGTTTTGGTAAATATTCGTCTTTCAAGGTACCTACCAGGTTCTTTATAAATTTGTTTGAGGTGTGCAACGGGAAATTCCTCCCCGATTTCCATGTCTTTTGTTGTGTATTAATTTGGTTGATAAATTCGTCAGAGAATGGGTTCTGTAAAACGTTTGCAGCATTTCCGCTTGCGCATACGATTACAATCAGAGTAACAACCAACGCAGGCATTGTTATCTTTATGTTGTTTCTCCGGTATTGATACGTTTATGGTGGTTTTCAAAAATATGAAAAAATCTTACCATACACATTTACTATCGCGATAAATCGGTTCTAATAATAACCTAGGCTATTTATACTTTTCCAAATATTTACATATCTATGAAGAACAATTGCACTACACTTCAATAATGATGCGAAGAACAACCTTTCTAACTAATGTCGTAGTTGAAGGAACGAGTACTGACCATGGTAGCTCGTGGCATGCGTTTGCGTCACCTTCCGCTGTGCCTCGCTCCCCGCGCCACACGTTTTCTGCCCCGCCGCCCCACAGTTCTCAAGCAAAGATCTGATTGATCCTAATCAATTACAAAGGATGAGTAACAATTTGAGTTACTATGTGTTATTATTTATTCTTGTGGTGCTGGGCATTTTTCTAATTAAGGGGTACAAAATAAAAGAGCAATTTTTAAAATGGGCTCAGACTTTTTGACAATAATGATATTAGATTTAAAATCAATAGTTTTATATTAATTAATTTGAGATGGAATGAGGCAGCAGTTATAAATGTGCCACAGTATACATTTTACTTTACCTACTTCGGTTTACTGCGTGTAAGGAATAGTTGAAATATTAGGGAAACTTGAAGTTTTTCTGATAAATATTAATTGCCGTTTAATAAATTCTAAATAACTGCATGTGCATATAAAGATACAATTTTAAATGCCATATAGATACTTGTATTTACTGTAACTAATAAAAAATACAGACTGTGTAGAACAATAATTAGCGCCTTCATTATGATTGGTGTTCAGGTGATATTGCAAATTCTGTGTGCTTTTGCAGTTTCTACCACCAAAATAGACGATTCACTTTCCGATGAATTTATCAATTTGATTAATTCAAAACAAAACTCCTGGAAAGCTGGAAGAAATTTCCCTGTGAACACACCGTTTACATATATCAAGAATCTAATGGGAACCATGAAAGATGAAAACTTTGCTATGTTACCGAAAATGAGGCATAACTCGGAACTGATTGCAAGTCTACCGGAAAGCTTTGATCCGAGAGAAAAGTGGCCTTATTGTCCATCTTTGAATGAAATTAAAGACCAAGGATCATGTAGTAGTTGCTGGGCGGTAGCTGCTACAGAAGCGATGACCGACAGATATTGCATTTTTAGTAATGGCAAAAGAAACTTCCAATTCTCCGCTCATGATCTATTGAGTTGTTGCCCGGATTGTGGTAAAGGTTGCCGAGGTGGTATACCAACGAAAGCATGGCAATACTGGAGGGATTATGGTATCGTATCAGGAGGGAACTATAACTCGAACGAAGGCTGCAGACCGTATGGGATACCACCGTGTGAACATAATGTGCCTGGCAACCTCCCGCCTTGTGGCTCAAAAGCAACCACACCGGAATGCATTAAGGCTTGTGTGTCAAGTTACAACAATAAATCATATCCCTTAGACAAGCGTCATGGGAGATCTGTGTACACGTTGCCTTCCGATGAGGACCAGATTAGAGCTGAACTCTTTTTAAATGGGCCTGTGGAATCTACTATAGCTACGTACGCAGATTTTGTTCATTACAAGCAAGGAGTTTACCTACACACGGAAGGAGCAAGGTCTGGCGTTCACTCTGTGAAGATACTAGGCTGGGGTGTCGAGAAAAATCAAAAGTACTGGCTAGTTGCAAATTCGTGGAACCAAGATTGGGGTGATAATGGATTTTTCAAGATATTGCGAGGAGAAAATCACTGCGAAATAGAAAGCAACGTCGTGGCTGGTGAACCTCTTATAGACATAGTATAATTTTGGTTTTATTGTTTTCGGAAATAAATTAAATCTGTAATAAATTAAAATCGGATTTATGCTTTGTACTACTTTTCGAATTTTTCATACCAGTTTTTTAATTTGGCTAAACATTTGTAAGACCGAATTTTCAAGTCGGTATTTTCACGTCTTACAATGCAGAATAAATTCTTCATAAATAGTCTTGCAAAGCCATTCTTTCCAATCATGTCGACATTATAATATATGAACGTTGTTTTTTTTTTTTCAAAATTGACCATATAAATATATAACTTTTATATGTACCCAAAACCACTATCACAATGAAGGAACATCTCAATTTAAAACAATCTTATAATTCAGCTAAAATGCATCAAATGGTTCAGGCATGTTTAAGAAATATAGCTAAGTACACAAAAAAAAAACCATTTACTTTCTGACGAAACAGATAGAAATGTATGTAAGTAACCACTGAAATTCCATTAAAAAATAACACCGATTAAAGTATTGCAATTTTTACAGTAGCTATTTCTCTAATAAAATAAATTTTTGTTCGATAAACACGAATAAACGGGTATAAATTGTTGGCTCCGGCATTCAGAAACCAATTAAGTGTTTTCCCTCTTGCGTAAAACCAGTGACAATATGGTAACATCGAGTGTAGTATTAGCTGTTGTGCTGTGTGCACTAGCAGCTGTCGCTGATGATGATCTGCGCCCGCTCTCTGTCGAATTTATACAACAGATTAATTTGAAGCAAAACTCTTGGAGAGCTGGCATAAACTTCAGTCCTGATACCCCTCTCTCATACATAAAGAATCTACTGGGTGCACGTAGAAGTGGAAACATTAAGAATTTACCAATAATGAAACATGACGCCGAACTTATTGCAAGTCTTCCGGAGAGCTTCCACCCTCGTGACAAATGGCCAAACTGTCCCTCTCTAAATGAAATCAGAGACCAAGGTGCCTGCGGTAGTTGTTGGGCGTTTGGTGCTGTTGAAGTCATGACCGACCGTTATTGTATACACTCCAACGAGACCGCAAATTTCCAATTCTCTGCTCAAGACCTCCTTTCTTGTTGTGAAATGTGTGGAAACGGTTGCCACGGAGGTTATCCAGAACAAGCTTGGCAATATTGGAAGGAAGGTGGTATAGTGTCAGGAGGCAATTACAATTCTAGTTTTGGATGCCAGCCCTACGGAATCCCTCCTTGTGAACATCACGTACCAGGCCCATTGCCACCGTGTAAAGGAAAAGCTGCCACTCCGCCTTGCGCATCGTCTTGCATATCAAGTTACGACAAGGATTACCAATCAGACAAACGCCGCGGTAAAGATTTTTATCATGTACATAATAATGAGGACGATATAAAAGCTGAACTTTTTAAAAATGGTCCTGTTAATACTGTCTTTCAGGTGTATAAAGATTTTCCTGCTTATAAGCATGGAGTTTATAAACACTCAACAGGCGAATTTGTTGGGTTACATTCTGTTAAAATATTAGGTTGGGGAGTAGAAGATAATGGTGACAAGTACTGGCTAGTTGCTAACTCTTGGAATTCAAACTGGGGTGATAAAGGATTTTTTAAAATACTACGCGGAGAAAACCACTGCCATATCGAAGATTACGTAATAACAGGTATACCCCTCATAGAGTAATCTCATTTTTGACAAATCGAATGATATCTATGAATATTAAAAATATTAAATTTTTTCTTTAGAAATATTAAAGAAATTTGACAGATTGTAGTATCTTGATGTACTTGCGTCTGCACATTAAGAAAGATGGCAAGAAATACCTGATGTTCAAGATAAATATATCAAATTATCATTAAAACTTACAATAAATTTAAAACAAAACAATATTGTTACTCATTGAAATTAATTTAAAAAAAAAATAAACAAATTTTTCTAATATCGAGAAACTATGTTTTTATATTAAGCCATTCGCACCAAAAATACGCACCACAGTACGAATTCGCAGAGAAGACAATTTCGATGCGATTTGCTGCGATGCGGATTCAAACAGCGAGGCGTTTTCCCTCCATGGTTCGGAATTTGGATGTACACGAACATTGCCTCCACAGTACCAACCTAATGCCGCGAAATTGCGTGATGCGAATTGATTCGCAAGTGCGATGCGTCGTTCAAGTTGGAAAATTTTCGCGATGTGACATGGCCGTTCTACCGCGTAGAGTGTTACAATCTTATATTCGGTACAATAATGTAATAGGTAAATAGAAAATATCCAATGGCAAGCCCGTTGAGCATTTCCTAATAATTATTCAGTTTGATCATAGACAGCCATTGTTACTGTCAAACTCTATTATTTATTGCAGTAAACTTTTTTTTATCGAAATTCGTTTCCAATTACAAAACTCCTACATCCCGTTTTTTGTCATCGACAAATTGAAATTTTATTGTCTAAGCGTAAAAAGGATTAAGTGATATTGATGGCTTTTCATGTAGTATTAATGGCACTCAAGTGCTTTAACAACAGCATTTATTACGAAACTTGGAAAAGCGCGGGTCTGTTCAAATAATTGATTGAAAAGTTTTTACTTTAGCCTTTTATTGGATTGAATTTGTAATTGGCACATTTTTGGTGACCCAAACATTATTTATTTTGAGTCAAATAATGAATGAATTAAAAAACAAAGCTAGGGTAATATGAAATGCATAATTCGTATTAATTCAATTTTAAATTGATTTAGGTCTATCCGACGTTTCATATATTTTAAGGTTTTTTTATATATTTTTCTTTCGTGTGCCTAGTTAATAGGAGGTTATATTGCATTAGATTAAAACAGCTAAAAATCTAGTAAAGATATAATATACACCTATGACGATTTTAATTAAAATTAACAAGGACAAAGCGTTTGCCAACTGGGAACGGCCAGTGGGAACGGTCGGTACATCTACCCATTGAAATAATTACTAAATTCATTATTTTGTTGAAACTGAATTCCTCTGTGGTTTCCAATTGATTGAGTAAATGTGGATAAGATTAATTCTTTTTATTTTGTCTTTTATACATTTGACTAAACGTAAATTAAGTTGTAGGAACTTAATCATATTATACTATATATATTATATACAGCTGCTGATAATATTGCAGGACATCTGGCACGGAGGGTCAGATAAAACACCTTTAAACTTGACACAATTTCAGGGTTACTTAAAGGTTAAGGCTATTTTTATTACCTAGTCCGTATTTTGGTGGTCTAAGGTCTTTTTATAGACGGATCTTAAAACATATGTTACAGCGGCCTGCTAGTCGTCATTCTAACATTCAGTTCAGACTGTTACAGTACATTTATAGACCTCCAACCTTACTTTTACGACCGGCGGTGTTTAGCGACAACAACTTGTCTGTGTTTATGCTTAAAAATCTACATGAAAATGTCTGTAACATAACTCTTTTAGCAACGGCAAAATGTTGGTCCGTCGAAAATCTTTTAGCTCTGTTTTCGACATTTTGGGACTGTGGCTTTGTAGTATAATGGAATAAAATACGAGGTTTTTTTACATTGAGCTCCCATAAACGGTCAATTTTTAAGACTGATTATTAAAAATCAACATAGCTCAATAGACAATCTAATCACATTTACTCTTACATCAAAGTGGTCCTGAAAACCCAGTACGCAGATCATTAAGCAATAGCGATAGCCGCAGATGGCAAATTAGGTGCGGAACCACTTCGCTATATTTGTGGTACATCTTCGTACATCTGTAGGTAGGTACGTACATTGTCTAAAACGCTTGGTTCGCTAGTACCGCTAATGTGTTCGTATTTAATCCTTATGCTTTCTTGCTGTTAGCATAAAGATGACGTTATTGAGTGGAACGATATTTCAACTTTGTACAGATATCATGCATGAGCAACACCGAAATAACTTTTGACAAACTTTATTTCGGTTTTTTTGTCATCCTATTTCCGAAAAAAGGGACTCGCTCCACGTAAAACACTGGTACTCAGTTGCATCCGGTTAAGACTGGAAGCCGACCCCAAGATACATATATTGGGAAAGGGCTGACTAGGCAGATGCTTTCCAAAAAAAGGGAATAAGTAAATTGTTGAGGAAATTTTAAGTTTTATCAATTAACATGATAAATTTTCTTTTTTTTTTGTAATAGCATATAGTCTTTGGTTTTGAAATTGTAAGCTGTTATTTCAATACAAATTTTAGACGTCATTATTAACTTAACGCAATAATCATTCTATAGAAGACTGTACTTCAAAACATTCTACAACACATGCATAAAATAGTTGAGCCTGGCTTTACTTAGCAAACAAAGTTCTAATCTACGCGTGTTTGTGTTTGTTCGTGTACAACATCTCACTGCAATTGACTTTGAAGTTCTGAGACAATATCGTTGATTGCAATGTTTTCATTAGCTGCTTGTTTATTGAATGCTTATTTTATTGAAGGGTTTATATTCTTAGTGGATTTTGTACTGAATTCGCGAGCTTGTCTCTAAGTACCAGCTGTAGAGGCTACTTAGCTACTACTGCAGCTGGTACTTACTATACGGCTTCCATAACTTCTCGGTGCTTCGGAAAGTATGTTATTCCTTTAGTCCCGCTTGTCGTATCTCGAAAATAATCGTTTTTGTTAAGTAATCATGGACCAAGGAAAATGTGAGGACACTGATGCTGGTTGCATTGTTAAGAGGTGTCGTTACTGGGTTGTAGGATAGATAGGCTATATATATATATATATATAGTGCTCCTTGTAAAGCACTCAATCAATCACAGTTAGACTGGAAACAAATTTCAGCTAAAATCTAAAACGGCTTTGAAATATTTTAATAAAGAAGTGAATTAATATACAAGTAATATTAAGTCCAATATTTGATTATTATCTTAAATATTGGATCCTCGGAGACCTGATACCTATTAATAAATAATTTCATGAGGAAGGCCAAGATTTAATGAGGTTCTTATTTATGTGGCATAAATACATTTATAAATATCATTATTATCAGAAAAAGTTACCTTATTCATGTAGACAAATTCATCATGTCGAAGACATCTTAATGGAAAATATCTGACCCACAAAGAAAATGTAGAAATAACAGTATTATTTTTTATAAAAAGTATTTATTACATATTCATAGATTATAGAATAGATTATATTATATTTCTTTGAAGTGCTGCGGACATAGAAATCACTTTTTATTAATAATATGCTTTATCAATGAAGTGTTTATAAAAAAATAATGGTTATATAGATTTATTTGAATCAAAGAAAATACAGATTATTAATTTATAGATCTGTAAGTCCTTACCTACTACAAAAAATTTAGACAGACGTTTGACACGTCTTTAAATAATTTTTTATTCAAATGTTTCTTTAATTTAGTTTTAAGAAACATTTGTAAACGACGACATAAATAACACCTTTTCTTTAAACAAACCAAAACACGGCTACAATATCAGCAAGTAAAATATAACAGAAAAGGTTACAAAGAAAACAATATCGGGACCTTTTCATAATACTAGGAGTTTATAAAAAGGAAGAGCCGACACTGAACTGAAACAATTTCGTGTCGGCATGAATTTAGTCCTGAGGGGATTGCGTCCAACACTCGGCTGGTATCCGGAGTGTTTCTCAGTGTTGCCTGTAATTATTATTAGAATAGCAACATTGTCGTCCCGTGTAGTGTACACTGCAAGATTTATGATGACAAGTGTTGTTGATGCGTTACTACAATAACTTGTTATGTGATTAAAATTGTGTTAGGCGTCAGTTAAGTTTGATCGATCTGAAACTTAAAATGCAATTTTGCTTAAGCACATTAATTAAATTCATACTAATCTCAGTGGTTTTATTTCTGAGCTACTCATTTAAAATGTATTTGTTGACTTCAAATTAAAGTATAATTATTTCGGCATGCAAATTGACTAGCAAAATTAAAAAAAAATCTTTATAACCACTTTTAAAACACCATTCATCTTGATTTTGTATTCATAAGCCCAATATGGAAAACTTCAGACGCATTAATTTTGTTTTGTAATATATTCAAGAGAGCGAGTAATATCTTAGAGATATTATTTCTAGCATACTAGCCAAGGTTTACCCGTAATATAATGGGAACCGCTAAGAATATGGAATGCATTTCGTTCGCGGAATATATTTTGCTTAGCGAACGAATTCAAAGTTTGCCTTCTCGTTGCTATTGTTCGGCAAGGGAATTCAAGAATACGAAGTATGGTTGTCCAAGTCCATCTCATGTTATTCCAATGAACCTAACTTATAACGCAATGCAATAAAATTGATGAGGGCGACGTTGCTTTTGAAAATATACGACGTTCTACGTCAAAGGTTGGCTGCATACTCAATTGCGGTACCGAGAAATAGACAAATTCAGATTATTTAAACATAAAAGTCTATTTTGATTCATTCAAGACAGCATTGCTCTCGAATTAGTATCATAGATTAGCTGGCAGATGTTTCTTTATGAATAACCTATACCTAAGTATAGGTATTCTTTCTTTCCCTTTTTCTTGTGCTTCTTGTGCATAAATGGATAAATAAGAAATATTAATATAGTTCTTACACATTAGACTTGGGTTTAATACACGAGAGACCAGTTACTTCCAAGTATCGGTGGATTTCAGAACTTTTCCAAGAGGTGTAGCATATAACAAATTAAGTTATTATGACATATAATTTCAAGGTGCAATTGTTGATTATTTTTTTCCATATCGAAAATTGTTACGTTTCTTAAGCAGGTCTTCGTTGGCATTATTTTTAGAGTATTCATAATCTTGAATATTGGTTATAATTTAATAGAAAAACAGCAAATGTACGGAGGTGCCGTTAATAGTTTTTGTAATACTGGCTTTATTTAAGCTTCGCTGTAACACGTAGGGGTAGTCAAACGTAATGTTATTTCATTAATAGGATTCTTACGTAAGGCTTCTATTGAATAGTTCGTATTGTTACGTTTAAGTATACGCTTCAACAGACAATAATAATCTTGCTATGACTATATTCGTGGTGTTTTTTTGGGTGAATTTAATGGCTTCAAGATAAATTGGTAGTATTTCTAGCACGAGCATAAAACCAAATGTGTATGGAATAACATCAGATTATGAGATGATGATGATGCAAATGCTCACGTGAATAGCTTAGACCCTTATCGGTATAACAGTACCAGGAAACCACATATCTCCTTCTAAGTATGACAAAAAAAAAAAACAAACAGTAATAATAAAATGTAAACAAAATTCATACAATGGGCGCCAATTGTCGCCGGGAAATCTGAAAAATTAGACAGTAATTTTGCAAAGAATTTTAACAATGTCATTTGTTTCTCCTCATTTGTTAACTTCACAGGTGATTGCGGAAGTTTTGAGTTTTGTTTCGCGCTTAATGGATCCGACCCAGTTTGACTTGTTAAAAAAATGTAATTATTTGTTTAAAAACGCCTATTATTCAACTTAGCGTGGTTCTCTGGAGTCTTGGATAATATTTACAACAGAATCTCCTGCGTATCTATCTCTTTATGTTATGTCATCCATCCTCCTGTCTTTATTCCAGTTATTATTTAGGGTCGGCATAGCATGTTTCTTCCATACTTTTCAATCTATCGTCACTTCACAAGTAACATTATTTCTAACCATATCGGTCATCCTCTTACTCTATATCCATCCAAGTTCATCCTCAAAACCTTTCTCATTTATTGGCATCACATGACCGTAGCATGATGTTTATATTGTCACAGTTTCATTTCGATAAGAATATGTTTTCTTAGCTAAAATCTATTCTGATTGCCAAAACGGTCCGTCTTAATTCAACAAACAACCAAATGTCCTGTGAGTATGTTACCCGCGATAATTTAAATCTTGTTTAATGAGCACAATTTGACTATTCATTTGTATTTAGGTAACAGAACATTACGTGGTTGGAAACAGTGAAGTCCATTCGCGGCGGCAAATGACCCATATTCAGTAGCGCGGTTTAAAACGCTACAGCTTTTATTTATGATGGTGAACAATTTGTTTGCTCGTACGTATGCTTAGTTCCTGAACATGTGATGCCCGTTGCGCTTCATAAAAGCTTGTTTGCTCATTTCATACTATTTGTTACGCTTACGTCCCGGTAAATGGCTAAATGCTGTCTGGGAATTCGAAGCTTTGTTTTGCGAAAAGGCTTGTAATTAAATAGTTGGAAGTTGGATCATATTTTAATTTAATTGTAAATGTTTTCCTTGCTTTTAAAACCTTTTAGGTTCATTAAAGGAAGCTAGCATTGCTGCAACTGTTTATTGCTTGTTGGTATTGCACTGTAATTGGACACAATCCCCGACAATAACCGGCATAACGAACTAAGGATGTCATATAAACGCACTTCCCCGTCGCTTCGTGTTTTCCCTCGTAACATCAACGCAGCGTTTTGTCTGGTATTTGACATCGATCTGCGGTGTCGCCTAACATCTCCGCTGACGCTACAAAAATAACAATTGCATAAAAGACGGGGAACTCCCTCCCTCCCCGAAAAGTTCTTTGTTCGCGGGAAGATCGCTCGATGCATCGCTTGCCTTATTATCAACAAAAGAATTTACGGATTTCCTTCCTCGTATATTTGTTTAGGAACTAATGGAGGAAACCCTTCTTCAAAATTTTTGGGTGAATAAGAAAAATGCAGGAGAAAGTAAAAGTGACTGGTTGCCATGGCAACACCCCTGTGAGCGTATTCTAGATACATAATTAGATTAGCTCCGAAAGGATTATATGAATTAAAATAAACGGATAATGCCTTGTTGAACAAGTTTTTTGAGTTAGATTAAAAAGGGTGGAACGAAAGTATGTTCTCATTTTGCAAGTCATAAATATTATGCTCTTCAAATAGGGTTTTATTTGCGTGGAGTTTGGTTTACGGGAGCAGCGAATAAACATAATTATTTTGTAAATCCGTTCTCTGTTTTTTCATGATGGTCTACAAATATAATACATTTTACAATTAAAATAAGGCGGATAAGTTTTATACTACCTATCACAATATGTTATTCATTCCTTTGTTAAGCGAAAGTATAGCATTTTAATCTTAAAATATTACTTGGAAATTAATTCAAGAAGTGCAGTTCTGTAGACGTTGTAGGTGCCTAATCTATATTATTAAAAAGAGTTTGTTCATCGATTGCTTTATCGATTGTTTTATCGTTTTGATGGTTAAATTGATTTTTTTTTATAAAATAATTTTATATACAACTTCAAGTCTGCTAAGTCATAATTTGCATTGTCTTGCACACTTTTCGTTTTTGACAGTTCAAACAAAGTGCCGTTTAATTTGATTCGATCTCAGATACCTTATTACCTACATAAGGCAGTATATTATTCTTATAGTTCCCTCTTTAGAAATAGTATTAAGCCACTCTAATAGTCAACTCACAAAAGTAAATAACTAGTAAGCTACATGGTATTCTCGGTTCGTTGCCTTCGGAGCGCATTTTGTGGGAATGGCAATCTATACGGACGTACAAAGTATTTGTGATATTTTACCCATTTGCGATACAAACACATACCTACATATACAATATCGTAGCTTTAGCATACTCTTTGCTTCTTAAAAGTATTATCAGTGCTTTCTAGAAAAACGTGATCTGAAAATTCAATGAGAAGATATTTTGCAGTAGATGAGCTTTGAATAAAATTAGTTGGTTTCCGATTCCATGTTGGCGTACTTACATTAGGTTTGTTTGGTAATAATATACATTTGTATGCATTTGCTGTCTGGAATATATAAGTAGATTGACATTTTTTTCAAACAATTGCTAATATACACATAGGTACTTAAAGAGAGTTTCCTGTAATGAACATATTCTTTATTCCTATAATATCAACTTCTTAAATAGCTATGAATTCACGGAAATCCCCTCAAAAGCGTTGCAGTGATTCGCGACTTTGTTACACAAAGACTTGCTCACCGAGGTGCTTATCTTATTACGTATTAATGATGTGTGTTTAAAGTGATGTCTGAAGCCCAGCTGTGGGAAGATATAGCTTGATTGATGATGATATTTGTGGACTTAAAAGATTGCTTTTCTGAATTGAGGGGGGCAGAAGATTGATCCCTGAATATGCATTTTTGTATATAAGTGAATGTGCGGTGATCGAACGCACCGTTGTTTGGAGGGAAAGAAAAAAAGATAATATCTATGTCTACCCGATTCGTATGCCCAATGAAGCAGCAGGCTTAGCATGGCGATTTTATATCTATTCTGTCAAGAAAAAAAAACTCTGTCTGTCAATATCAATATGTCTTCTGTCCGAGCATGGCGCGACCTGTCAACTCGCATATAATCACTTGTAAACTTATGTCGATTGAAGAAAAGAAAAATTACTTCAAAAAATGTCAAGAGAAATATTACGCCAATCTGTCACTTTTCTGTCATTATGTCCATTCTCTGGTAAACAAAACTTGTTTCTACGGTTGCCATGCTAAGCCTGCTGTAGTTGTAAACTTCACTTCGTAGTGAAACTGAATCAATTAAAGGTTACCTTCGACTTTTTTCTTTATCAATACACAATACTCTTTCAGTGTACAGGATATCTGATAATGGGTTGATCTAAACTTGAACCGCTAATTACTATGTGCAATCAGGCACGACAGCGTCGCCTGACGTGTCAGCAACGTAGAGCGAACCGTCGAAATTACTGAAGGTATGTAGGTTAGGTAGCTAGGCTATTTCATATTCAGTATTGATCCATTAGTCGTGGTGGCCTAGTGGTTAAAGCACCATCCTTTCGAGTATGAGGGCGCGGGTTCGATTCCAGGTCAGGCATATATCAATGTAACTTTTCTAAGTTATATGTACTTTCTAAGTTTATCTTGGACACCAGTGACTGATTAAAGGTGAAGGAAAACATCTCGAGGAAACCTGGACTATAAAGTCTGAAATCACCAACAAGCGTGGTGATTAACGCTCAATCCTTCTCCGTGCGAGAAGAGGCCTGTGCCCAGCAGCGGGACGATAAAAAGGTTGATGATGATGATTGATCCATTATATTGACAATAATACAGGATGTAATACTTATACATATGAAATATGTATAGCCAGCGTTTAATCAGTCCTTTCAATGACGACCTAGTGGTTGATCAACAATGGTTTCTATAATACTAGTTATTGAAAAGGTAACATACATATAATTTGGGAAATATAGCATCTGTACTCATAGGGACACAGGAACAATCTAACAGTTTTAGATACAAATTTTGAACAATACTCTCCAGTTGTATTTATGCAGTGGAAACAACCCAAACAACCGGATCCTTTCGCAGCAGCCTGTGGCGTCGCAATCAAGGTCTGACAATGAGTCAGCCCAGCCACGTGGTACTAAATGCACCTGTGAGTAAATGTTAAACTGGCTGCGTTTTACTCACAGACTGCTTTATTGCACTTGGCTTACTCAAATTCTAGGTAACAATTGTAGGAGTGTATCAGCAGGCTCAGCATGACAACCGTAAAAACAAGTTTTGTCTACCGGAAAATACAGATGAGTGACAGATTAACGTAAGATTTCTTTTAACACGTACAAAATAAAATTTTCTTTTCTTCGACCGACATAAGTCTACAAGTGATTATATGCGAGTTGACAGGTCGTGCCCTGCTCAGGCAGAAGACATGTTGACGTTGACAGAAAGAGCTTTGTCTTTTTTTGACAGAATAGATATAGAATCGCCGTGCTGAGCCTGCTGAAAGTTCTTATACCTAAACTTCATTATAAAACATCCACCGAGTTCCTTATATTGTTCACTTTCCACCCACGAAAGTTATGAAGTACTTCTATAAATTAGTTAAAAGCATCTCAAAATATATTTGTCTTACGTCACTATTTCGCAGGCATATAATTATAAATGATATTGTGCCGAAAATTCATCTGCCAATTTGTAATCGAGTTAAACGTTGAAACACAATAGCTAAAAGGTAGGCGGAACCCAATTTGCAAAGTTTTCACCTTCTTCGTACCCTTTTAAGCTTTAATAGATTCAGATGCTATTGGAAAAAATCGATACAAATTAGATAGCCGTGATTCCGCTCCTAAGGACCGCATCAAAACTTTTATTTGGAGGCAAATTATGAGTTTATTGGAGTTTGTTTAATATTTTATTGAGTTATAAATTGGAAAAAGATCACATCATTTGACGCCTACAGATACCAATATTTCAAAGCTGGGATAAGTGGAAAAAAGTATAAAAAGTTAGCAAAGGACAAATTAAGAAAGTTTCAACTTAATATTTGGCGAAAATACTTCATAATTTGTTCATCGACTATTTCAAGAGTCATAACATGCTTCTTGTAGTTTCACTACACAAAATAAATTCAAATAACAATGAAGAAAATGTCCCCGGCTTTTATCAAATAGCGGCTCCCTATGTCCACTTATTTCCTCAATGCACCCCTATATCGATACATTTCGGACACAACACTAATGTAGATATACTCGTAATTCACTACTGATAATTGGACATCAATTTGCACCCCAGCTCATCTCGATAATTTTGTTGCGAAACGGAAAACATTTTGTTTGGAAACAAAATGTCAATGTTTTGCACTTATTAGCGCTAACGGTAGCTTGTTCCCGTATGGGGTGGGCAGTGATTGCGGTTTGAATGAAAGCAGCTCAGTCACGTTTGATATAGCAAATAGTTGCATTGATTTTGTGGCTAAGGCTGTTCTCATTTTGATTTGTATGCAGATACAGAAATATACTTTACAAAGATGTATTTATCTATAGACTTTCTCTAATAAACTACTATAAGCTCTACACCGCAACAGGGCAACAGGGGTAATGCACTGTTTCAGGTTATCATACTTGACGAACCAGCTACACTAGGTTATTCATCCTTTTCATGATCATCAGCACTTTATAAAATATTAGAGAACCTTTTTTTTCTCGGGAAATCAATCAAATGACCCTCTCCCCTGTCGCTGAGGTTGCAGCTGGAAGGAGTGTCAGACTCTTACTGACCAAAACCCACTATAGTCCTTCTGTAGATCCATGTGTGCCTGTGCTACCGTAACTCTTGCGAACAACCCGCAGCCCCTGAGACATAGAGAGACCTGGTTAGATATGTTACTTTAGTTTTGTTTACATTAGACGTCTGTTGGACGTGTTTTGTATCAAACCGATCATATTGCACCATTTATCGTGCTGATATATTCGGATATATCAGGAGTCAATATTATCGGTGCGGTATGTGTATCCGCGAGAGCGTGCGTAGGTTTCCCGCTTGCGGTCTCGATTTCCTGCGAAACAGGAAATTTCCGAACGTCCGTTCAGAAACAGCGAATTCCAAGTTATTCTGCTATTTACTGGTTAGCGTTAACTTTTTATTAAGGAAGTGTTTTGTAAGAAATGTTAAATCATATTTTTTGTTTAAATACGTTGGGTATTTATGTAACACAAGTCATGCTGCCGTTTTATCCGACAGACGAAGACAAAATAAGTAATATATTTTTCGCCGCAGTCCACACTACTTAGTGTATATTACGGTATTACGGTATAAGTTGGGTACAGTAAACATATTGTTCGAGGCCGGTGCCTAAGCTAAGCTCAGCTCTTGCTAATAGTGGTCGGGAATCATGCGAGGAGTAAACTTATACATTGTATAAATGGTTACATGGATACAATGTTATTTAGTATGGTTAGGAACCATTGTGCGTCGATTTGAGTGGGTTTCGGCTGACTATGTGGCTTATTTCGTGTGGATTTATTAATAATCCTTATTCATTACTCTAACTACTCCACCCTTCTGGATAAGAAAGCCTTTAGCATTCCTACTTATGTAGGATATCTACTCCTGAACTAATTTTACAAATCTTTCCAACTGGTGTTAGCATTAGCTCGTCAAAGGAACTAAACAAACTCTTCAGCTTTATAATATTAACGGCCAGTTTCACAGGTTGCTGATAAGTTCGAGATAGTTTATCTGGCAGATAATTTCATACAAATTCTGTTCCATTTTTTAATTTATCTGGCTATCCGTAACCTGTGAAACTGGCCCTGAATAATGTAATTTTAACATAATATAATTTATTTTCTAATATAGTGAATTTAACCAACATAAGCATATGACTATACATTCTTAAGACGAAATTATAGAAAAGGAGATTATACTGCTTACGAGATCATGATAAGCCTCTTTATGCAAAAGACGAAGGCCGTTGGCAGTGGACCAAACTAAAAATATGCAGAAAATCTGGAATTGGGTATAGGAATGATTGAACCATGATTCAGCGATATAGTTTTTAGCACATTGAATCTGTTTATTTTTATTTCTGTTAATTCTATATTTCTAATCAATTTTCCTTGTGAGTGTTTATTTCCTCTGGCGCGTGCTGTACCTAATGATTTCACACCAGGCTCTTCAGCGACATAACATTCGTATAGATTTTTGTCCCTTCCAAAGCTCAGTTTGGCTGATATGTGTTCGGAAAGGAAAAGTGATAAAGGAAAGGTAAAGAACATGTAAATCATGTTATCACACTATCAAAACGCAAAGACAAAATTATGTTCTCTTAAAAAAGTTTAAAATTAAACTTTTTTACTAAGCTATATAAGTTATATTGCACAGAAATGTAGCCACACTTAACTTTATAAACCAGTATCTACGAACTAAACGTAGTAATAATGCTTTTAAAATTATTTTTCCCGTGCTTACCCCGGGACACGTCTACACGAGTTTTCCCGTAACGCCTCAGGCCGTGCTTTTAACTTTTTGATTTTACTTCGAAAAACTTAAACTCTCTTCACATTTTGATTCTTTTAAAGAATGTTCAATGCTGAATTGTGTTTATACAGGGTGTTAGAGACTGCCCTCCGCAGACTGATGGGGTGAGTTCCGTATACCATAATAAGAAGAGTGGTTTATAAAAAAAATTCAGTAACGTTATAGAAATCCAATAAAACTGATTTGTTTTAAAACTTCAAAAAAATTTAACACCTGATTTCACGTATCGATCGTTACGATTATTTCAACATACATACATTGCTGGTGTTCATTTGATTTTAACGGTATTATTATATATTTAAAAGAAAATCAAGTGCTGCGCACAAATAATGTAATTTTGTATTGAAAGAAAGAAAAAAATACTGAATAAATGGTAAAAAAACCAATGGAATATGATACAAAACAAGGAGCTATAGCCGCTTTGTTCTGCGGAGGGCTGTACCTTACACCCTGTGTACTAATACGTTTAAAAAATGCTATCACATTTACATGCAGTGTTGTTTTTCAACTTGCATTACCGATATTTTTAAATGCAAACAAATAATATGAAAATTCGGTACCAATTGCTAGCATTTCATTAAGTTTATTTTGACAAGCGAGCGAGATCATCTGTATCGTAACATGAATAATTTTGACATTATATTTCTGTCGCATTGAAAATGCGAATTTTGAACCGAAAATACGACATCTGTACTTATTAAATTTTGGTTTATTTTGTAGCAATTACATTTTACATGAACGTTGAATATACCAGCCGGTATTAATTAGAGGACCTCGTTGGTTGGTAAATACATCAATCAGGTCTCGACCTTGATGTTCACGTCTGATAAAAAAAATATTTTCTAAGTTTATCAAGGAACTACGATATAGAACTTCACTATTTATTACACTTCCGTGTGTTATATTTCTAGTCCTCATAAAATGTACTTCGTCATCAGTCGAAACTTCTAAATGAACTATAACTAACTACTTAAATATCACTAGCACTAACAATCAAAGGCATTTATCACCAGTAAAGCTAATATTCTCAGAACAAAAACTACCATCGGACATTATTGGCGGACGGGACGAAATCTCTAGAAGGTCAAAACAACTCGTATCTCTCGCAGAGTGCGTATTACGAATAATATTTCAGTCTCAGGATTATTCCCTCTAATAACGCCGTAGCCGTAAATTGACGCGGAATCTGAGCCTTATTAAACTGTCCTGTAAATCGCGTTCGCACTGTACAAAGTGCTGATCACATAAAAAATAACAGGGCCATAAAAGCGGCGTGCCTCCCTAGCCGGCGCTCGTATAATCAGACAAATATATCAGAATAACTATTGATTTCTTGTCTTATATTCGAAAGGGTGAAGTGAATTTTTGTATCTTTTTAATATGACGTTTTGTTATCCTAGCGCTTTTTTATTCTCAAAGTGTGATACTGTATCAAACATTGTAAAAAATGTTTCTGAATGGGCAGATAAAACAACAACAATAAATGTATTTCGAAATATGAGCTATTCTACTACATCACTACATAGTATAAAACAAAGTCACTTTCTCTGTCCCTATGTCCCTTTGTACGCTTAAATATTTGAAACTACGCAACGGATTTTGATGCTTTTTTTTTGATAGATAGAGTGATTCAAGAGGAAGGTTTATATGTATAATAACATCCATTAAATAGTGGAGAAGTGCGGGACGTAGCGTTTGCGGCGGTACCGGCCGGCCGGTATGTTTTTATATACAACGTTCACAGTTTTTCTGTAGTGTATTCAGTATCAGCATTGCACCCGTGCGAAGCCAGGGCGGGTCGCTAGTATACTAAATAACATTGTGGTTATTTGAAAGGCAAAAAAATATACATGCTGCCTAAAACACATAATATGAAAACAAAACAAAAATCATACATAACACGTATCGATACACCAAATTCAAGTTATCATTTATTTATATTGTTATTGATACTATATTCGATTCACGTTTCATTTGGTGTTATCAGTTCAGTGGTTCGTTCATACAATATAGCGGTACTTGTGGAAATTTTATTGGTTTCCCGGGAAGTATGAGCAGCACTTGTGTGTCAGTCATCTGAGTGCGAGTCGCACGAGACTTACCGAGATGCCGCGCATCGGCCAGCGCAACCCTATCTGCTTAGGCCGCTTACAAACGAAACGATCGAACTATTCTGTCTAGGTATTAAGAACAGAATTTAAAAATCTTAGGCTTTTTTATTATTTGGTATCTATAGCTATTTAATATAATTTTCTGTTTCTTTGTTTATTATTATTGATATATCCTGAAACGCATAGGTTTCGATATCATCTCCTTCGTCCTTGCTTGAAAACGCTAGAGTTATGTTACCTTATTATACTAAGCTATCTGGAGGTTATTTTAAATTTCTAACATATTAACTATGCGAGCAATAGTTTCACTACTACATTGCAAGGGGTAGACCGGAGTGATGATATCACATATATAAAGCTCAGCAGTGCGAGTCTTAACTGCTGTGCTCTGGCCCGTTGATTGTCTTTCATTATCGTCTTAGATTAATATCTTAGATGATTACAATTGCCTTACACGGTCTTATGATTGAAGTATGCAGAACTAAATTGCACCATAAGATACGGTTATCTCAATGAAATATTGACGAGGCGAAGACATGATAAATGACTCACGGCATATCTATTGTGTCGCAATTTTTCTTGTGAATGTCAATTTCGTGATGCAGTTTGTCACGTGTATTCATCCTAATGTTAGGGGCGCGCCTTCCTGACCCACTTCGGGACCGTCGCGGGATCACTCGAAAGGGTTTACGGTTTCAATATTTGGAAGCCTTCACATATATATGCGCACTTTAGCTGTCTTATATAATGCACTTCGTTTCAAGTTACGTCGACTTTTACGAAGTAAACAACGCAATTTATGTCCACGACCTATTTTTAACTGCAAAAAGATTAGTTGCAGCCTTGCGTAACACCCGACAGCCTTCACAAGGTAGTCTAATCTGGTTCAGAGGGCTGGTATCCAATTTGCCGCCATGTTATTGTGGGGCTTCGACCGCAGCTCGCGTAATTGACACCGAAAGTAAGACCGCAACTTATAAATCGGGAAACGTAACCTAGACGACAACCGCACGGCGCAAAAACCACCTGCGAAATTACGACACGTACCGCCGCCACGACAATCGCCGGCCGGCAACCAATCTACTCGATGCTTTATTATTATAGTCCCGGCTTCCAATAAAAATAACGTAATTTACCATCCGAATAGATCGGTCTTATAGGTTTAGTTTAGAAAGTTGGCATCTTGTCCATAGCGGTTATTCCGCGTTCCCTACATAGACTATCAGGCTGCAGGTTGTACAAAAAGAAGGCTCTATTTAACGGGAACTGATTCGGTAAAAAGCGCTCTGTGAGCTCCATGACGAAGAACCGGATTACTATGGCCGGGCCGCAAAACAAATCCACTACGATTTACGTACCGTAAACTCGTTACGCGTTTGGAACGAGACGCGTTCGTGGTGGCGTGTTCAGTTGGAATTTGTTTCTTGTTGTGAGTATCCGAGAGTTGAGATCGGGTGTCGTGGGGTGCGTTAAGTACCGCCGGGCGGCGAGAGAGAGGCGAGCTTACAGTCTATGGAGAGGTTCGCAGGTTCATTCGGAGGAAGTGTCGTTATCACAGTCGCTGTTCGGCGTTCGGACGGCGTGGTTCGTTGCGGGCGGTCTGCGTACTCGCTGCGTCGGCACTCACTTCGGCAGAAGTTTTGCGGAGATCGCGCTCTGATATTGCATCGGCTGTGGCCTTTCCCGGCTCGTGACTGATCATAGACGCTTTATAGAAAGTGAAACTGTATACTTGAGACGTGAAAACTGATAGTGCAAGGACAAATCTAAACTTTGTGTTGGATTAAGTGCTTGAAGTGGGACAAGTCGGTATTCAAGTGAAATCATTTTTTTCCGGGACTCGTTTCGATATCAGCGCAGTTTTGTTAATTAAACTGTGTCTAGATTATTGAAGCGTAGCAGAATTTTCCGAAATCGGTAAGTAAAACTGATTGAACATTAAGAAATGCAGTTTAAATTAACTTACAAAACTTTACATAAACCTTGAATTTAATATTAAGTTGCTCAAGATTTTCTACTGACTGAAATATAGCATTTATATATTATAAGAGTGAATTGAATGAAAATGCTTCATAAACATGCTAACTGATCCCCATGGTATATTCATCAACTCTTAATTTCCATAAATGACAAATCTAAACGCAGATTTAAATGGAAAGATAAATGAAAATATTTGGCTCATCAACTTTTTTCTTAGAGAGTGCTACACTCTCAAGTATTCATAAGTACGGAAGTGTACGTAAAAAATGGTAATATCATTAGAGCAACATCGCTGCATCGCACAGGGGATGTTATTTAAAAACGGCGAAATAATTTACGCTAATAATATGAAAATTTTAAAGTAAATTTTCATGGAAAATCTTTTCTAAGATTTTTTTCTCTTTAGGAAAGTTTTTTGAAGATAGAAAAGTACTCCGGGCTAAATAAGCCTGATAAGGAGCTGAACAGATTTGCATCGAGAACACGTTCTGTCGTTGATGAGAAGCGCGCATACATACCGAGACGCGTAGAGTACTTGGCCCTGATTATGATCATTTGAGATGTGTTGCTATTACCCGCTTATTACATCGTTAGATGTTATGATCACTTCTCATGTGTTCATCCCTTTAAATGCAATTAACCATTCATTTTATTAGGGTCTATGTTATCTCGTACGGCTAAATGGTTTATATTATAAAGTTGGAACCCACTTTGAACATAGTTCTCAAATGTAAAATAAATGATCTGTAAGAATATAGTTCTCAATTTTCTTAAAATAACATCTAAGACAAAGCGTAGAGAATGTAAAGCAAATATAGTTAATTGCATCAAAGCGCTTGCAAATAACTTTGTTTATAAAGCATTTTCGTGTAAAGATATGTTTATTTAAAACTTTGAGGAATATAGTGCATATTACTTACTTGTAAAAGTGAACTAGAAAATTCCTCAAAGTGGATATTAAAAGAGACGTCGACGCGACGGTCTTTGATTTACACAGGGGTCGGGCTAAACCAATTAACTTCATAGAAGGTTTTATTTATAACGTACTTAAAATTTTACGTTTCTGATATAAACATACGATAGCTTTGTAACAGCCGGACGTGTGTATCGTTTAATTATATAATAACGTGAATGCTTATGATTGCTACTTAAGATTTTCTATATCTAAACGTACATATCTTGATCGTACAGGTACGGAATTACGTGATATTGATAATTGGGTCCAAATCAAATAGCTATTAACAAATTATGCTCAGTTCAAATTGTATTTGGAGCGGTAATTAAGCTGAAATAATTTATCGTGGGGGAGAACTTCTGAGCTTAGGGACCGCAACCGTCTATCGACTGAATTACGAGAATTTGCTTGTGTCAATAGTAATTCTCACTGCCTTAATGATACTTTAGTTGAATTTGTCGCATAGGGACCCATAGAATTTGAAGCTACGTAGTACGTTGTGAATTTATTGTTTGCCATGTAATATAGTGGTAAGTAAAAATAAAAATGTGATCAAAATGTTTAAGAATTTTTTATGTATTCTGTTAATTCTATGCAAATACAGACTTTTAATAATAATTGACATTTAATATTACTGTTCATTCTAGGTATTGCAATAAGAACTTTATACATAGCAGTTGTGCTTGTGTTCTCTGCACCATTGAGGCAATCTTAAATTAATCATTTATTTTTTTTGCGCCTAACGTGATGATTAGCAGACAACAACACATTGTGCGGTTAATTACAACTCATATGAACGTCTATACAATAGATCGATCGCACAGATTCTGCCAAGCACGTCACGTTTAAAATTCGAACACTCGTTCTGAACCGCAACACAATTCATAGATTAAATTCGGAGCAAAATAAAAAAAAAAGTCGGAACATTGTATACGTGACATAGATGTTACGGTGAGAGAGAGAGAGAGAGAAAAAAAAAACGATAAAATCTAATAACGTCTATTGACACGGCGATTAGTATGCATCGTATCACGCGAAAGACGTGCTGTATCATCGTCGTATCATATTTCTACTTACATGCCAAACCATGCCACTTATGTAACGATATAAGTAAAAGATATCGTCTTAGTTCCGTTGTTCCGCCCGCGCCGTCTCTATTTTCTTTTGGTGTTTGCGTGAAATTAGTACGTTAGTGGAGTTGTAAAGATGTATTAAAAATGGACACATCTAATTGTAGATATATTTTATAAGCACAATTGTAAATATGACTCATATTTACAAAATCACCAACAGAAAATAACTCAATTAAACTTGATAAAGCGAAAACATAAAATTAATTTAATTGCCTGAAATTGAATAACGCATCGTACTCGATTACAGACAGTTATAAAATGGTTATTAATTAAATAAATGCTTCATTATTTTGGGCTTAACTGTAAAGACAAGTTTATGTGTCAATATTTTAAGCACAATTTGCGCAAGTTATAACTTGAAAAGTGGTGAAACTGCGCTTAATTTTAATACCACTACTGATTTATATTTAAAATTGCAAAAATTGCCTGTCGTATACCTAATTATAAGAACTCCGGGTCTGATATTTAAAATTAGTTTCGAACAGAACAATTTCAACGACTACATTGCAACAGACTAAATAAATGAAACGAGACACATAATTTGGTTCGACGGAGTTTTTAGTTTATAACGACATTGCAGAATTTTAATGAACTAGTGGTTTTTTCAACATAATATCTTGTTTTACCGTTCATAGGAATATTAAAATTTAGTTTAATAAAAGGCTAAATATAAAATGATGTTCGTGTATTAGCAAGCTCGCCGAGGCAAAGGACAAAATATCTTTGTCATGTCGAGACGTTCAAAGTTCCAGTGGTTTCCTTTACGAGATAGTTATAACCTAACTTAGGTATATTTCAATATAGTTTCAAAGTTTTAACCATTGGAAGCGGTCTGACACTACTGGTGAGAATGAATTTTACCTAGTATTAGATAATTTGGAGTTATTAACAAAAGTTTGACTACAAAAACGTCTGCTATCCGTAAGAAAAGTTTGTGAATTCTGTAAGACAGATGAAGGAACCGAAATTTACGAAGTTTTCAATAAAAAGTTTAATCTAATGTATAATAAATTTTCTTGTTTTTAATTATTTTATTACATGAAGAAATCATAACAAAAATCTTAAAAAATAATTTCAAGCTTTACGAAGTAACTCAAGACTTCCTCAAAACGTTTAAAAACACACTGTATTATAAACAGCTACTTAACTTTTAACTGCGGAATATTTTCCCGTCAAGTCTAGCTGCTTTTATTTCTAGATTTCCAAGACACTTACAGTACACCAGTGGCAATATTTTTTGCAATAGTCGGCAATAAAACCCGTCGGCAGTCGTTAGTATAAAATATGATACTACTTTTACGTAATGAGCCAGTTTGCTTGACACTTATTACACTTAGGAACGACTAGTAAGTATAATGCGAGATCAGTAGTGTTTTCGAATAAAAGGCATGTCAGGATAATTGCAGAATTTAAGTTTTTGCAAGATTGATAGGTAATTAAATCGGTTATAAGAAAATATTATTATATTTATGTAAGTACATTTAGGTAATTTCGTAATTTAATTTCACGTTACGAACTAAGAACGGTGTCGATTTTAATGCTTGAACTTAAATTCGATTGCGAAACTGAAGATGGACGAATTTAAACTGGATCTTTGACCTATCGTTACGTCATTTTACCTAAGTTTACGAACGTTACGATGGGTAGTGAAGCATGATGGATTTTATCTTTACTTCTTTAAGCTGTGCCCAACCGGGTTCATATTGTTTCTATATAAAAATGTACCACCTTTATATCATATGGAATGCTAATAAAGAATCGAGTATCGTTCTTTATTTAATTTAAATGGGTCAAAAAGAAACCGTACAAAGACAGAATTAATGTAACAGATATTTCCTTTAAATACATTGTTACATAATAGGGTTAGTAGTTTCGTATTATACTGCACTAGTTAACAAAGCTTAGATATAATTCAAGTGTCACATATAACTATGCACTCGTATTATATAAAAATCAATTAAAAATATAAAGTTTCGTAACTGTTCCGCGGCATACATAATTAATGTATGATAATGTCCGGGGGGTTAGGTTGAGTGCCCACTTATAGGAACCATTTCCTTTAACATTTTTATCTACATTTATGATTAGATGGGTTCGCAGATAAGTTTTTGTAGATAAGATGCTTTATCATATAAATGTGGCAACACTAAAACCTACCGTGAAGTGTTAAAATGACTAGAATAACATTGTAGAATATTTAAGCCATTTTAAACGAGTTTCGCTGGCGGAAAACTTTGACCGTGGCTAGCTTTCTTTTATTTTGTTTTTGCCTTTTTGTAAAAGAAAAGTGAAATTCGCTGTAAAATTGCGGAATAAATAGTACTAACGTATAGATTTTAGGAATGTGTTGCTATTTTCAGTTAGTTGGAACAATTACATAACAGAATAACTTGTAGTTTTTTTTTGTCTTTTATTGTTACATCGATTCCCGATAACGTTTTTTTTTCAATTTATATTTTTTTTACACGTTTGAACTACGAATCAAAACGAATACTAACACGACCAAATGTCTTCTAATTCGTGTCTGAAATCCACGCCGATTTTGACAGCTTATAATTTTAAAAAGCCGGAGCCGATTTTGATGAAATAGATAACCTAATAATAATAATAATAGCCCGCAGGGCATCTGAGGCGAATGTCGGGGAGTAGCGACCCCGCGGGTACCGAGTGCTCCAGGGAGAGGATACTGTCCCTCATCTCCGGCTCGCCGGAGTGAACCCTGAGGGGGGACAGGTCTCCCGCCTCTGGCTTGCCTTCATTGGCCGTCCAGAGTGGAGTCGCTAGAGCAATGCTCGGAGGGTGAATGCCTCGGGTAAGTGGCGAGTGGGCACAGAGATGCTGGACCCTGGCTTGATGCCGGTTTTAAGGCGCGTGATCTGGGTAGAAAGCCGGCCGGGGCAACCTCACGTCCCCGTTGCCCCCTTGTTGCGACTTAGCGACTAGTTCCCGGGGGCCCGGTAAGTGAGCTGGCGAGTCTCCTCCTGCCATTTTCACATGTATTTATTACATTGTTATCGGCAGGGGTCATAGTCCCCATAGTTTTCCCTTCCCTAGTCCACTAGCATCCCATCACAATAACCCAAGTAGATTTTCTTCCATACTTAGCAATAGTTTAGCACAAACCGGGGGTTGTCCTTGGGTACATTTCTATAGTGTATACAGGGACAAACGTCGGTTTTGTGTAACCATTACTTTCATTAAAGTTGTCTCAAAAGGGCTTCAGCGTGTTGGCTTCGGCCCCACGTTCGCCTTCTAAAAATCCGGGACTCTGTAGTCCCGTGGTCTAGTAGAGACATACAAAAATAATAATAAATAACATAAAAAACCGTTATGCAATCCGATTCACCCCTTTAAGGCCTACGGTGCCACATACAGAATAGCGGTTAAATTTATAACGCCCAGCTCTTTTTGCGTCACTAGTCAAAAATACGGATAGGTACTTTTTTCCATTGCATCTAAGGTTTGTTTAAGGTATGTATTAACAAAACTCTAAAATTATAGACAACATTGTGAAACATACTCTACTTCCAACATATTATTAACCGAAAAACGATAATTGTTGTCTTGAGACGATATAGACAATGGAACGAACATCATATCGTTACAGAACAATACTTTCTAGCCACTTCAATGTTGAATTTAGCTTGAGATGTGCCGGATTGATGGCAAACAGAGTGCAGACGGGTTTGATCACAAACTGACAGTTCACTGATAAGGGCACAGCGTGAACTAGCGATTAGTCGTTAAAGTAATTTTTTGACAATTCTAATCGTGTTATTTAGATCGATTTAATGCAAAACGGATCTGTTTTTAAAAGTAATGACTATCTAGGTATCAGATAAATTAAAACATGGAACAGTATTTGTAGAAATTATCTACCAGATATACTATTCGGAACTTAACCGTAACCTGTGAAACTGGCCCTTAAGCTAAAGAGCTTAAACTAAAGTAGTTAAGAGCTTAAGGTGTTCAACTTAAATATGTCATTGTGTCAAAATCGTATTAAATGCTTTTAATATTATTTTAAAGTTATAATTTAAAAAACTTGATATTCTTTTATTTATAAATTCGAAGTGGTATATTATTATTGCATTTACAATTAAATAGCATCCTTCAACTTATCTTGGTATTTTATAATACATCAATCTATAATACATTTGAGCTATAATAAGTTTTTGTTGTATCCGTTTTTGCACTGTGATGTACTAAATAATATACTGTGTAGATGCAATTTATTTCGCTCGTGAGTCCACATCGAATCGATGGAAATTTGATTCAGAACGTGCGTTCTATGTGAAGAAGTGTTTCGTTTAACTTATAACAGGTAGAACTCAGCGGGCTTTTATTGAAAATTGTGTGACATAATACGAAAATAGTATTATTTGTAAACGAAGGTAACTGTAACAGATAACTGGCAATATCGGAAATATGTTACATGATGAGTAGTTACAAAATACTTAACGCATCATTAAAATTTTAACAATGCGCGATTTATACTCCCGACTTCGTAATAAATCAGTGTAACTGCCAAAACACCGATGAAAATACACGTAAGCATACCTGCTATGCAGCTACTGGGAAATACTGCGACAATGGAAACGATTGTCAAGGGAAAATGGGGAAAGATAAATGAAAAACCCAACGCTCAATACTGGGCAGATATCAAAACACACTTCAGGTCAGTGTAATTTGGCAGACAAGCTTTTTTGGAAAGTCGTTTTGCCCGGCGTTCCCCCAAATGCGGCGTGACTTGGCTGGCGAAAGAGATGAGATTAATGACAGGGGTGGAACGACTCACGTCGACCTACGCTCACACCATTGTCCCACACGAGCGTTGTATACAATCCTTACTTTACAATTACCCCTTAGATTAAAATGTTCTATACAGCCTATAGCTACCGCTTTTAAAGAAAAATAGATAAAATAAAAATAACAAAACTAATTTTTCTATGAAAAAAATTCAAAGTTGTTGTTTGGTGTTGTTAAAAAAGCTTTATCAAAATTTCAGTGTGGTCGTAGTTTTGCTTTTGTGCAATAGAATGGCGCAATGCAACATAAAAAGTGCTCAGCTGTGGTGTGTGTGTAACTTTCATAAAACTGTTTTTTTTTTTTATAATATTTTATATCCTACAAAAGTCACACATATTGCCTTCTTAAATTTTATAGCTTTTACTTTCGTACATACATATATGTATAAAGAGTAGAGAATACCTATAGAGTAGTAAAGTGAGTACATTCACAATATTATTAATATCAACTTAACGTAAGAATTTCATTAGCGTGTCTTAAGATGATATCGATTGGTTCAAACCTTTTTGCTGTAAAAAAAGCGTCAAAATAAATAATAGTTGTTCCAAGCCTTAAAAGGTTAGATTTAATAGACACGATTTGAGCAACGGGTATATCACCAACTTATCGCGATGATCAATCAACGTAGTCTGTCACTGTCACTTCTTTAATTCACTCTGGTTTATACCGTTACATTCTAAAAACAGTAATCTCGGAAGGCGACGCCTGCCATCCGACCGCGCCGGGCACGATAAAAACTTTCCTGGCAACTTTTCTTAAACCAGTTTTCTTTGAATAAAAGTACCTATCTAATCGAACGTTACGTGTCGGTGTGATTGGAGGAACTTTATCGTATCTCGAACTGACTCCCGATGGTTCCGATTGTTCCGATGGACTCTGACTCGCATACATTACATCTGACCTTTCGACGGTAAATCGTCCGAACCCTTCACTGGCACTCAACAAACCTATTCATAAAAAGGCCATGGATGAGTATCATGGCTAAGTTAATTAAACTTTTTCGTAATTACGGTTTGTGATCTGTGAGATAAACAGGCGACCTCTTAGGTCCTATTTTTGTGCGAGTGTATTGTTGAGAAAGCTTCAGGTCTCGTCTCGTCATATAATTAAGTAGATTAATGGAAGTGTTTTAGTAATTCATTGGCACTTCAGTGTAACATGAATAGCTTTGTTTAATAATGAGGTAGGACGTCGCAGGGCAGGTCTAGCGCTCTTTGGGGATTGGAGAATTTCTATTTTGGCGTCATCTCCGTTCATTATTACTGAAGATTCTGAGTAACGAGAATTATTATTAGACGATTTTAAAGTTATTGGATGAAAAGATGACATGAGGGTTCCTCAAAATAATTGCTAGCATATCTTAATACATCACTATTACAGTATCTTTAAGATCTAGAACATACAGTGCAGTTATCGCTCAATCATTCTCTGTGGGAGAGGAGGCCTGTGCCCAGCAGTGGGACGATAAAAAAAAGGCTGTGATGATAAAGCCAATTAGTGTTCTGAGTAATTTGTATCATTAAAGTACGTTGTAAGCCTATTAAAAGCGCATCTTATTTAGGAACTTCTAATTTCATTTAGGTAAATACACCGGCAAAATAAAGTTGCTACAATAAAAAGTAAAAGAAGGATAAGTTTACGTAACGTATTTTTTTTCCGAGGCGTATTTGTAATGCTAGTTTAAAGCCCAGTTAACTAGACTTAAGTATGGCATAAACTGAAGCTTAGGAAAATTTATGTCCTGAAAGAGTGTGAAATGGCTTATTCAAATGCAAATGCAGAATCCTGTCCGGTCAAAGCGAATTCGCTTAGTATATTTTCTACTTTCTTTTCGTTTAGTTTTTCTCAGTTTACAGAGTAGGCGACATCGTCGTTTTGAAATGCAAAATAATTGTGGAAATAAGCTTTGTGGGTAAAAGGTAAATATATTATTATTTATACCTTGCTGATAGATTTTTTCTCGTAGAAAACATTTAAAACAAAATCTGAGTGTTTCGGTGTTTCTATTCAAGTAGTTAGATAATTAATTTCCTATCTTCCGCCTGCCTCATCCTGACTAAAATATTTTTGTAAATCTACTAAGATAAATAAAAATAATATTTTATGAATTAATAAACAAAGAAAAGAATTAAGAAGCAAAATAGTTTGCTTCACTTAATAAAATGCTGGACAAGATGATGTTAAGACATTACATATAATTATAGAATAACAGTATATTAGAGACATGTCGATCTTAGTGAGCCTTGGATTTGGAAGGTCGTTTTACTAGTACCTACATATAGGCGTTAATATCACACCTATTGAAGCACTCACGTATTCCTTTGCAAGCATAGAATTTAACAGATGCGATAAAAAAACAGAGAAACTACTTAGTTTGAATACGGAACTCCTCAAAGTTTCCGGTGTAACCTGTCACTTGACAGCTACCATTAGAAATTCACCGGAAACATACCAGTTCAGTAACACTCTCGCTTTTTAAAAATATCGAGCCTACATAAATAGCAATGACCTCAGTCCGTGATTCCGCATCGATTTACGTTGCTTTACGTTTTAGGCGAATCGATAAAAAGTTGTCGTGTCTATGCTATTACGACTATTGCAGCGACAACGCAATAGTTACGAAGGACCACGGGATCGAGTCACGATTGAGTCTCGATTGATCACTTTTGGTTTCAGCTTTGCGCCATTCGCTTATTTTAAATCGCTGTTCGCTGTTTTGGTAATTTTGTTTGTTTCGTAACCTTTACTATTTTTGGAGGTTTTTCTTTTTACGGCCTTGATATTTTAGGGAGATAATAATTTTATCTGTAAATAACGCAATTCTAGGCGTGTCTTGCTTGTGCAACTGAAATTCTAAATGCGGAGAGTCATAAGCAAGCTGCGTTATGTAATAAATGTCATCACTTCACTCAGGAAACATTTAACTCCCAACTACAACATTAACACATTACATGCTGGCCAGGTTTCTCTGAAACTACTACTGTTTAATAGCCCATTAAACAGTAGAAAAACTAACAAAATGACGAAGAAGGTTTGTTCACAATTGGGGACGTTTAATTTGTCGAACTGGTGTTCGGAATTCAATTGAAAATTCAGTGTGTTCACAAGAAATGCAATATACGTCGAACACTGTATCGCGAAAGTGACACAGAGTGAACACGGCTTTAGACTTCTTGTATAAGGTGAGCGGGAAACATAAGCGCGAGCAATTAAAACTATTGCTAAATGTTTCACGATCTAACACCGTAGTGTGCACTCTGTTACTCAGGAACTTAGGTACCTCCTTTTACAACTAAATGAATAACCAGAACTTTAGTGTGTAGGTTAGAGGTTTATTGAAAAGTTGAATGTACGACTTCAAAGTTTCATATTACTTTGAATGATGCACGACTCATATAGGTCTCGGTTTTATTTCCTATATTAATTCTTGACTGACCTCAATCTACGACGATGATTTGACGACAATGGACAATAAACTGATGTCTCGATATTTACCCACACAGCGTGCTTGTCAGTAAAACTTACGCACTCACCTATTTAATGAAGCATTACCAAAGAAACAATGCACGTCACGTATTGATGTTACCAGAAGTGACGTAGCTAAGCACTGCCAAGAGCTATGCCAGCACAAAGAACATCAATATGAATGGGTATCAACAGTCCTTTATTTATATCTAGAAACCTATTAGATTCTATTCACGCGAGTCGGATGACCGGCGCGCGAGATGCAATGACAAGTATTCTGAAGACACAGGAGGGAGGACCGTTACTGGACGTGCCGGAATCTGCCGTGTGGTACCGTTACCTTCGGCCGATCGATGGGGGCCTTCATCAACCTTCGCAAACAAATGCCAAGTGATTTTTGGTATGCCATTAGCCTTACGACCTCCAATCAGTTTCTGAAATTAATCTCCGATCATCCGAGCTGTGAACTCGTGCCGAAAACAATTTTTATGATCAATTTAATTTTTTTTCTACAAAATTTGAGACTATTAGCGAGGAAGTTATTGCCCACTAGACTTTTGTTCGCAAATCGCCAACAAATTTAAAAATAGGTAGTTATCTGGCAAGACATGGATTTTTTCTACGTATTTTGATGAGATTACTTTCTTGTAGACTTCATTGAACTTCTACGAGGTTAGAGGGTGTATATGACTGAAACTTTTCAGAACCTCATTTTAACTAGTTATTGAGAAGAGGCTGTGCGGTGGATAGAATGATAAGAAAAGTTATATTATCATAGGTAGGCAAATCGGAATATTCTTTCTTAAGGATTTTAATATTTTCTCTCGGTGAACGGTGAACGATATTTTATAAGCAGATAACAGTTTCGATTATCATTAATATTTAATTCAAAACAATGTCTATTACACAACGCCCACGCTTCAAACATAAGGAAACTTCACTAATTTACTCGGTTAAGTTTACGGAGCTTAATAATGCCATTTATTAGGCCAAACTTCCAAGTTTTTGAGGCTCCCCCGGCTTTCGAACAGGATCTCAATTTAATTTCCATTTTGACCATGCCTAATAGATTTATCCGACTTCGCTGCAAATAAGAACTTGTTGCTTTTTCTCGTGGGTTTTTTCTTGCAATTATTTAGTGTTCAGTCAATGATCGAGATTTCTCGAAGAGAGTAAAACAGCTGGTTTCAATAGTATCTATTAGGAGCGCCGATGACGGATACCATTACCAACTGACCGTGAAATTCTGACGTTTTCTCTGTACGCGAGAACTTCACATTGTAGGCCAGTAAAAGAGTGATTGTTAAGCGATGAGATTGGAACTCTTTTTAAGAAACTTAAAATTTATCCGAACCAGGTAAACTTTAAGAGGAGTTCCAATTACCTTATCAGCGTCAATAGCTAGTTAGACTTCTTTTTGATTACTCCCATAAATAAATTTAAGTACATAACCCAGATGCAAATACCTGCCGAACCACGATAATTTTTACTTTATGCTAATAATTTTCTTCTATGCCTTCTACGTACGCAAACAGCAATGAATGTTTACTTTTCAATCTGTTACTGTACCCGCCGTTTTACTGGCCACACAGCATATCTACGACAACGATCTAAACAGGTGATACTTTCTTCATTGGCACGACCGGTCCGTGACGAAATAAATCGGAAATATGCACTTGCAATCCATAGTTAAGAATTATGACTTTATGATTACTGATTGCGTAGCGCAGTTGCAAATGCTTAACGAATTAGACTTCGGGGCCATACCTCGTATAATTTGACAGGTACGAATTAATGAATACTATTTGTTTATTAAGACATGTTTAGAACGGTATTTTCAGTAGCTTTGCATAATTTATTGCGAGATTATAGAATGGATCGATCCATTTTAACATAATGGTTACATATTGCATATCATATTGTAATTATTGCTTTGCAAGTGGCGTAAAAATGTGAAGGATAATGCATTCCGTATTTTTATACTTGTTTTTCGCGAAATTTTTACGAAGAAAACAATTCGAAAGTTAGCTCTTTTATTTCAGTGAACACTTTTGACACAGTAATGACAAAACTGTTTTCAAGATACGACTTGCTTGGAACTTGTAGGACTTGAGATTTGGCATCGTTATACTTTTAGTTTCAGTTTGGTTTTGATTGCCAAATCCTATTTATGGGGCGTCGATAGTACTTGCTACAAGTTATTATGTTGAAAAGTTAATATTTATGTAATTTGTTATGTAGAATATTGCATGGTAATCAAATTTAAACTAATATTAACGAACTATTAGATATCTTTCATTGAAGAAGGTAAAGACATTCATTGAAGAAAGCTATATGCTACTCCACGCAATTGGATAAAAGATATCCCATACAATCGGTCTAGCAGTAGCGATTAGCGATGAGATTATTATTATTCACAATATCATCTTTCTAGAAGTCAAAGTGAGTGAGTGTTAGTTCTTAATTGCATCTACTCCATAAATCACCTTTACATTTTGATCCCAATTAAGTGTCCTATTGATTTATTATGATATGCAAAAATGTTAAACTCGTTCCAAATTATATTTAATTATGTTTTCATAGACATTATATTTTTCCATCAAAGTTAATGAGAGGTTAATTATGAGTGTTCGTCTTCGCTCCTCCAAATTAAGGATAAAATATTAATTTTGGAGGTTTATGTGAATATTAAGTTGATTGGTTTCCCCCATTTCGATTTAATACAACATAAAAATATGCGATAGGAACCGAGGGGGACTATTAATGTAGATTTACGATCGTATTATTCAACATAACGATATAAGGCTAATATAAATTAGGTGATGTCTCAGCTTCTGATTTTTAATCACGCTATAAAATATATGCAGCTGGAGAAAGATGAGGTAATGAGATTGCTTTGTCTATGGTAATCCTGATAATTATAAGCGCTATTATGATTCAAATTTTTGACGAATCGGCATTAAGTAAATCTCGCGTGCTGTTAGGATTCTTCTAGATAATTTTACTCTGAATAACATTTACCTAAGCTTCCTAAATGTTAAAAATACCCTCTTTTGACGAAGGATATCCATTGATAGGTGCGTTTGATGTGAGATACCTGTCTAAGACTGTTTGTTCATGTTGGGGATTTCTGCTGACAATAGAATACAGAAAACCCACATGATGTGATATGTGAACGAAATGCTTTGTGTTTATTTTTCTCAGTAAACGTTTGTTACATTTATTATTAGATCTGATCTCTTTTGGGAAAAGGATATGATCTCCTTTACGTCGCAGGTCCTTAAAAATAAATTAATTTTGTTAGACGATATACCCACTTCTACTTTCGTTAGTTTTATGTCTGTATAAGTAATGGCTTTCTAAATAATTTAGGAGCCGATAGAAGAGACGTCAGCAAAATACGAACAATGCCTGTCTCTTAATCAATGGGTGATTAAAAACAACCCGTTGGAGGCTTACGATGATTAGAAACGGACAATCAACAGTGAGTCAATTGCAGAGTTCTAGACCATAGTTAAAAGCGGATGTTTATCTTTTTCGTAAATACAATACAAAGGAAATAGATTCAAAAACAATAATGAGAAACAATAATTAATATTTATTCTACACTCAGACGTTTGTTGTATATTATTAAATAATATTTTAGTGAGTAATTACGTAAGTTAAGATAAATTCAATTTGATAAACCGCTCACGAAGAAGATGAGGTCATGTAATCATCATAATTAGAGTTGTTAGCCTGACCGGCCTTGACGCTCGCGGTAAGGAATCTGGCAATAACCACTCTAAAATTTAGATACCGTCAGATTTTAATTACTTATACCAATTACAAAAGTAAATAAATTGTAGAATATTAAATTCGGAATGGTATGCCGAGCATTACTTTTGATTGAAATTAATTTTATTTTATCGGCGCTGGAGGCTGTTCGGGTAGATAAAAATTAAAAGAATAATATCTTTACAAAACGGTGTCGTTTATCATATAAGACAATGTATCAAAGGTAGGAAAATAATTATACTCGACAAAAATATATCAAGGTTTAGAAGAAATGAGCATGATTGTTGGCTGTGGTCTGGGTATAATATGTAGGTATTTATAAGATATATATGTGTAAAGTACATGTAGTTTATCAGTTGTGTTGGCACCCATAACAGGCTAATCAATAGCTTATAATACTTATTATAACCATTCGCAACACTTTTTTACACAGAAGCTGTTGGTTGACCCCTAATAAATAAATAGCTTACCATAGGGCTAACCAACTGTGTGTAAAAAGGAGTCCCGATATTTAAAAAAAAACTTCAATTCTGATCAAAGGTTTTTTCTACCTAAAATGTAAAATCTATAATCCTCATTAAAACGTACTTTGGATTTTCATCGGCTCATACGATCGTTCCATGAGCATACGAAACTTTTTAAACGAGTCCCTCCTATTATAAATTTCACTTCTATCCTCTAATTTACGATTCGTCGAATCTCAACTGAGTCGAAAACTTATTTTATTACGTTTTTTATCGACTATTTTAATATCAGTGAGCAGGTCATCGACCTTTCACAAAGCTGTATAAAAACGTTACATTTAAAGTAGTAAATAAATTGGTCGCTTTCTAGGAAAACGACCCGTGTCAGATTATTTATTGTAGTGACAGTGTCGTTTCACTAAACTACAGACACACCTAGTTTTTAACTTAGCAAGTTAACAACAAGAAATATATTTCGAGAAAGTAACGGAAAATGTTTGTTTGGGCTTATTTGTTCTTAATTTGGGTAATTCTCATTTATTTTCATCAATTTTTTCTTCAAGCTCACTTAAAGATTGGGCTGCGGGTTGTTCGTAAGAGTTAAGGAAGGTTCATATCTGACGTAAAATACCGTATCATCGGTTGAGTGTAAACGGTCAAGTATTTTTCTAGACATTTGTCTGTTCTGACGTCATGCGACCGATAATACACAACGCATGTTCCGTCAGATATGAACCTTCCCTTACCGTGGCCCCACCATATAGGGACCTCCAGAAGAAACATGGTGTTTCTAGTTAGTAAGAGTCTGGCACTCCCTCCAGCTGCATACTCAGCGGGAGGATTTTCCCCCCAAAAAAAGAAAAGCTCCCTTAAAAATTTTATATTACAATGTATGTCAATCAAAACAAGGCAAAACAAATACATATACGTACTTAAATTATAAACTATTTACTAAAAGGCTCCTTACATTTTATTAGGACACGTAGCAGCCGAGAAAGCCATCTTGGTGTTTGCTTTCTTGGTAAAGGTGCACGTCGCGGCCATATTTCACACGGAACGATACAGATGGCACAATTTTATTTTACCAACATTTACGGTTTCTCTACAGTCAAATGCAAAATTGTAGCTCAGCTTTCAACTAACACTAAAACTTCAGGTGATTTCTGGCTATAAGACCAACTAACTTTGTTAAAAAAAAACAAAAGACTATCTAGTGTCTTATGAAGTGCATGTTAGGATCAATACATTATTAAATTGTATGAGAGCATATTATTATATTGTCCACACAGAGGTTAAAAACTAAATTTGTGGGTGCCGGCTCTCATATGAATAAACATCTTTGGCAGTCGTTATGGGTCTTTAGAAGCCTAGGGTGGTACTGGCACTGTTACATTCGGTTATAGTGAAGCCAACATAGTTGGGAAATGGCTAAGCAGATGATATTGATAAGAAACTTGTTGCTTTATTTACAAATCAAATCATTTATTAATTTGCAGACATGGGTATATAGTACACAGGTGTAGTTTATAATAAAAAAGTTCTCCATATTTTACACTAACAACTTTATAAACATTTAAAAGGTTAGTTTACATTCGCCACTATAAACACATCAAATAGATTTTATCCCTGTTGAAGTTAGAACGACACAATTTGGTTTAAAATTATCGTCAAACAGTCTTCCAATAAAAATCCTCGGGTTCTCGTTCGTTCTCAAGGTATTTCTTCTCGAAAGGCCACGGTCACGACACCGCACGTAGCGTAACATAGCTTTTCAACGAAAGTGATGGACAAATAACCGAATCGTGATCGTTACATGTATTGCGTAAAACTTAGATTGCATACAATGTATTTATTCATTCATCGATGACTCAATACGACCCACACATCACCTTTGCATTCACCATTTTAGTGTTTACAATTATTGCATTGTTATCATCGTCGAAATTTGTTGGCTGTCACTTGACGTGGGAGTAAGTGCTATTAGAATATGGAATTTATGAAGTGGGATTGGTACATAACCAATTGGTGTGTCACCATCGAACATATAAATAAATTATATCATTTATCAGAAAATCCTTTATGATATTAATTTGGTTACATTATCTTAAATTGTTATACTACAAAATCTATTTGATTTTTTTTTTAATTATAATTTCAGTAAAATGAGTATACGTGAAGAAATAGTGACGTCATAGTTCTTACTTTCATAGAAATTGCATAGTAGCTGGTCATAGTAGAAACCATTTTTAACAGTTCAATAAAAATAATGAATTTTACTAGTTGTCGACTAAGTACTCTATGAACTCTTTTTATATATTTTTCATTGTGATAGAAGAAAATTTTAAGATTTATTTTTTTGTAGATACTTAAAATGACTAGTTTCGTAGTAAGTATTGAAACAACTATTTATACGTTAATAAAGACCAAGCAAAGTAAATTATATAGAAATGCAGTTAATAAGTATACTTACTGTAGTTCTATGCAATTTTCATAATTGTCGTCGTACGCAACGAGCAAACTGGTTACATTTAGTTGTTCATGTACTTACATCTTACTTCTGCTCTTTGCACTATTGCGATAGTTGCATAGGATACGTTATTGCTATCCGTCGATGCCTTCAACAATATTATTTACTGGCTTTCAATAATATATTTACTAGGTACTACGAAACACAGGCCTTATAAAGTTTTTCGATGAGATAAAATTGATCAACTGGCACTGAATCTGGATATTCACCTGCAAAGAAAGGTTAAAAGTTTGGAATAGCGTATACTGAGATGGATCATTGTTACACAAAATGAAGAACGTAATTTAGTTTTAATAATTTGTAATTTTTAAAATTCTGTGAGATTCTATTTATATGTAATGGTTTAAATGGTATAAGGCATTACAAGGCCATCGACAAATTTATATATTTATAGAAAATTATTTCCTTAAATAAAATTCGAATCCCATCACTTTATAACAATACAAAACACGTAGAATGCGGGTTTAGATAAAGTTCAATTTTAATAAAATAGCAACCACGGCTTCTTAATAATTCAAGAAAATACAACATCGTTAGAAAAAACTCACGGTATAAACATACATCAACCTCTTTTTATTGCAGTCATTAAGTGAATAAATAATAAAATGCTCATGAAAACGTGAAAGTGTAAGTAAATTAGCAAGTTAAACAAACTAGTGCGCGATAATGTAATTTCGGAGTCTGCCCACGACCCTTTCACCGAGCCGTAGCCTCTAAATTTAACTTAATACTACTCTATTTACGTAGATTCACACTTTTAGTCGGCTGAATGGGAACCCTGCACCTTATGTAATCCTTCGTTTTTACTAATGTACCATTTTTTGGAGTTTTATTTTTATTTCAAGCTTGATTCTGTCAGCGGTTTCGCCTGTGCCCCGTGGGAATTACTCCACGCTCCCTGATAGTAGGAGTCTGTCACACTGAATTTTTAAAGTCGGTCCAGTAGTTCCTGAGATTATAAACAGAGCTACAAAGGCGGGATGATGAACTATTGCGAACCTTGTTTCAATGATAATTAAGAATATTTATTTAATAAAATCTGTACCTTAAAAAAAACATGTAAAGCTCCGTGTATGCACATTGGCTATTTCTGTACTTTAAATTTAGAAAGGTCCGGAGTTACACAATTGCTCATCTTAATTATTTTATTTAATGTCTAAATAATGTCACGTCTATGCTTATGTAACTGAACTACTGAACATAAAATTACCTATTGTATATTATTTTTACACATTTTGTACCTTGTTGATATCTCCAATTAATTTGTTACCAACGTAACGTTTAAGAATTCTTTCATAACAAAAATTTCTTTGAATTGGCCTACAGACTTTTTTGTCGGCAAAAAGTTCCGACTCAAGAAAAAAATGCTAATCAGCGGCCTTTGAGTGGTTAAACATTTTCTTTCTACGCCTCAATTAATGGAGTTCAACGACATTTTCATATTTTATGAAACATTATTCGTTTATTGAAAATAAGTGTTCATTCAATTTCTTTGCATGGATGGTCTTTAGCTCTACTAAAAATGGGTTGTAAGGGACTAAAAAATTATAGGTTATTGGTACAGACGCCAGCACATCAAGCTACTACAATCTGTCAAATTTCTTTAATAGATTTTAAACTCTGTCGCTAAAGTATATGGCTTAATGTTGTTTGGGAAAATTTTACACTTTCGGGTAGCTTGATGTGCTGGCGTCTGCGCAGGATTTTGACAGTAGGAGTATTGAGACTGCAATTGTGTCTGTCGACGATATCAGTGAAGGCAAGTGCCGTGCAGCTCTTAAGACACCACTAGATTTTTTGACGATTTTATGTTGAATATTAACACCAATGTTTACTTTTGCATTATTCTATATTTTATCACCCTCGATGCAAAAAAAAATAAAACAAAACGTTTTTCCGAAACCGTAATTTTTCTCTTACCTTATTTTGGGGTCTGCACGGTAGCTTTGTATATAAATGGTGAAACGGACAATATAGCAACAAATGGGTGCACCTGCTTAATGTTTCGAGGACAAAAGGTGGGGTATTATGTTAAGTGTTAATTCAATTTAACCGACAAATATAAGTTACACTGGTTGCGGTTGCTACGTTCCCTTTCACTAGTATTTACGGAATGTTGTTCGGTATATTTTTTAATGACAAAGTTACACCAAATGTAAGTATGCTTTTCTTGTTAAAACTTTCATCTAATGGTTCGTATTTAAGTGTGACAGTAAACAGCACGCGTCGGGCCTATTATATCAATTAGATATCGCTTTTCTATTACACGAAGCAATCATCCCAAGATACGTGGTTCGCAGATACATTTTGTACTACGTGTTTCTCTTAGGTAGGTTCGAAGTCACTTTCTAGTTCGTCATTAAGTTACCTGGTTGCAAGTTTTAAACGGGTAATGGCTAATAGCTATCTAAATACGGCAGCAGCACTAAATTCGTGGCTCTTAATGGAATTTCCGCATCAGAGGGCAGCGCGGCGTGCGTCCGGCCGCGGCAACATGAACACGCTTGGGCTCGTCCATGGCTCGTCGGTACCAACGCCCTGCCCCCAACGCTCATATTAATCCGATTAATTTCTAAACGCATCTCCGCAAAAGGAACCCGTAAATGATTTTTCGTATTGGCATTTTGACATCCCTTTTAACCCAACACCTTTCGCCCGAGGGTGAAATAGAACCCTACGTTTTATTTTACCAATGAGCAATGAATATTAATAAACAAAATGGAAGCTGAGATGGATGCATAATTCATATTAAATTCCAGTGGCAATGATTATATTCAAGAAAATAATATATTTTTGATAGACTTCCATATTTATTCTTTAAAAGCCCTGAAGTTAATTGAATAAATCACAAAATGATAACGGAACGCTTTAAAACACTTAATGGTCGAATTCCAAGAGCTTTTACGAATAAAATATGAAAACAGGCAGAATATCGCGGTAATGGTAATTTTGCTCTGGTAAAAACCATGTAAGGCTCAAAGAGCGGGCGTGCTGTGTGGCCGGTAAATCGATTGTATCAACATTGATTTCCAATCCGAGTTCCCCAATCTGAACATAACATACGGAGCTCAAATAAAGATATCTGCGTTCAGTACGTATCGCTGCACTCAGCTCTTGGTTTGATTTTAATCAAAAGTTTCGATTGGACTGCCAACCATCCGGTCGAGTGCAATCGCTCCGCACGTTTAGCTCGCGCGGCTGCCACTATGATCGGGCTTTAATGACTGCACCCGAAATGTGTGTTCAATCTAATGCGTATTTGCAGTTCCATAATTGTTGAAAGTTTCAACGTAGCGATGTGCTGTGCGAGCTGCGTTTCTATCCGCTTCCTGACATACATGTAACTCGTTATAAGTTTGGCGTTGGCACTGCGCTCCGACCGAACTGCCTAACTCTGCGATCCGTTAACGAGAAAAGCATTATAAGTTCCATTAGGTAATAAGGATAATTCATAACCATTGTAGGTCGGATTCGGAAACACGTTTTAATTTCCTTGGCCATGTAATTATTGCCAAAGAAAACGTTAATGAAAAGTGAAGGTAAATCTCCACGGTCCCTGAGCCCACATTTAAGTGAAATAAAAATAAATTGTACTCAAAGTGAGATAGCCGCTCAAATTAAGCACCTGAATAAATTGTGTGATAATCCGCAGCAGTCTTTTAATGCTTTACGAAGGCGCCGTCCGCGCCCGCGCCGCCGGCGATTCCTGCAGAAAAGAATAAACGAATGAGATAATGATTACTCTCATTTCATTACTTCTCTTGATCCTAGTAATTGAGGAAATTGGGTCGAAGTGTGATAAGAGAGTATCGGGGTGTTATTGGGCCGGTCCCATTAGGGACCTCTTAATCGTATTTAACGCCTTTATCACCTGGGGGTGCGCAATGGGCCGTAACAGGCGAACATAAGGTGCAGAATTTTCGGGCGCTCGCAGTTAATAGCCCCGTTCGTACTCTCTTATTTTCCGAAATGCTTGGATTCTATTCACAGAATGTATTTACATAATCGCACCTATTCAACTGTTGTTAACAATGCGAGTAAATGTGAGCGCCGTGGAGATTCCATGATGTTGTGTAGCGTTGTGTTGTCCTAATATTTTCGCTGCATGCGGAAAGCGTAGGGTTGCTCGGGCTAGTGCTGTTTTAATTTATATTTTTTCTTCTCATTCCCGAGGTCGGGCTGAGAGTTCATAATGGACAAAACATTAGCTCGGCCTACTTTGGGTGAAAGCTTTCAGGGCTTTTCGACTCATCTTGCGTTAACATTCCCGCCATATTTCCTCAAAGTTTTTCATGCAAAGCACTCACACATTTATAATAGTGCATACAACACAGCAAACTAATGTTCGTTTATAGCAAATGTTTGAATTAATTTGTTCCGTATTTTAGCTTGTAGACTGATGACTTGACGAAAGTTTCTATTATCGGAATAGTTTCTTGTTAGTTTAAACAAGTATATATTTATCTAATCGATATCGATTAAGGCAGATTAGGTTACAGTAGTTAAATTAATTTATATGGTTAGTTTGGTGTGGCGGCAGAGAAAGTTACAAGGTAGGCTCGGGTGAAAACCGCAGAAATGCCACCGGTTCACTTTCCTATGAGGTGTGCATATGGACATATGTCAGACTGGTTTAGGCATGACAAATTCTACTACTGCTACTTATTGTTAGCGAGTTACGTGTGTGACACGCCGGTACGCAAACAACTTTCTGTTTGTGTCACATACACGGATAATGAACTTGGATAATTAGTCATGGTTTAGCTGTACAAATTATATGCAATTAAAATGTATTTATTATGAAGTTACCTTCTTTTAGAACTCGTAGAATTACGATCTGATACGTACATAATATAAAACACGTGTGTAATATGTGTTATGAATGCATGGTAGCATATTTTGGTAATTTAATAATTTTCTATTACAAAGCCAATTAAACTTTTATGTTTAGGTTATTCATTATTTTTTTTGTTCACAATTCAGAACTAACAATACTTTAAGTCTTTATTTTGCACTGAATTTAGACTGGAATTCAATTGATAGGTAGTTAGTTAGATTTATTAGTCTTAGTAAACTTTGGAAATACCAATTATATCTGAAAAAAATAATGGGGCTTAAATTCACTCACAGATTAGTGTTTATCATGATGATCAGCAATTTTGCACTAAACATTTAGCTCCAAATTTTGTTTACTGTGGTACGTTTCTACCATTTAAGTCCTATGTAAATTGCAATTCCACAAAGTTCGTTGTTTCACCAAAGGACGTAAGGTCGATCGTATTTCTCATATCCTGACGTAACCAAAGACAAACACTAGAACAATCGCAAAGGTTCAATACAAATAAAGGTACATAATACCTGTATCTTGCGGCATTTGGCAGTTGTACATATACGCGCCACAGCTATGCGGCTTGTTGCGACACTTGCATTGAAAGTGCAATGTGATGTGGTCTACCACTACTTGTGCCTAGATACATCAAGGTATTGAGCGCTGAACACCTTACAGATTAGCTATTAGAAGTGATTGATGATCTTTGATTTAGTTGCAATTGGATTTGGGTAGTTAGGAATTTCTGGTTTAGTACGGTGTGAACTGTGTTAAAGTTAGTGACATAGGCCATTAAAAGTAGGCCGTTGCGGTAGCCTGGAAGAAACTGAATGCGCAGCTTCGGGGATCAACACTAAATTTAAAAAAACCTTGTTCAATGTTTAATTTTGTATTTATTTTCGTAAGCAGCTGATGGATCTACTGGTTTTTTCTATATTTGCACTACGGTTCGTTTAGACAGAGTAAATCCTCTACAGTAATCAGACTACTAGTACGAGTATCCTTGATGTATTCTGGGTTTATTATTATCCACTTTAAATAGCAGATGGGCTCTCAAGCATAACAGCGTTTAGAAAACTTAGTGACTGTCATAATGTCGAGTCGACACCCTCGTCTTAAAGCAGAGGATAATATGAAAATTTGTAAGAGATTAATGTTTCTCTCAGGTAAATTAATAATATTGAGGGGCCGTTAATTTTGTGTCCGAACGGCAATTTTCTTAATAGGATTTCTGTGGAGTTATGGGCTGTGGTTGAAGGTGTCGAAGTTAAAGACTGTGCCATTAAAAGTTACAAATTTGATACCAGGATCATTTTAGTGTGTTATGTTTAGCAATAAATGGCGTTATTGTTGTACTTTATCATTTTCCGAACCTTTTCACAACTATGTTGGGGTCGGCTTCCAGTCTAACCGGATTCAGCTGAGTACCAGCGTTTTATAAGGAGCGACCCAATACCCCTTGGTTAGACTGGCGTCAGACTTACGTCAGACTTACTCGCTTCTGACTACTCGTAATGACTGCCAAAGATGTTCAATGACAGCCGCGACCTACAGTTTAACGTGCCATCCGAAACACAGTCAATGGTGTCCAAGATATACTTAGAAAGTACATACAAACATAAAAAAAGTTGCATTGGTACTTGCCCGACCTGGAATCTATCTCAAACTTTAGTTGAGAGGTTGGCTCTTTAACCACTAGGCCACCACGACTTTTAACTGTTGATTGTTGTATAAATACCAAAAATATAACTCATGATATGTTAAGCAAGTTACATAAATAACTGTTATCTTGGTTACCGTTTTGTCGACTAAATTAATGAATGAATCCTCCGTTTATCAGTAGAAGGCATCAAAACAGTAAAAGCAAATGTACCGTACAATATTAACGCTTTTTTAAACTTAAACTAGTAATATGATATTTAAAAAAAAAAGTAAAACAGTTCTTTTTTTAAAAGAGACATGTAAGTGAAAACAATAAATAAAGAATACAAGTAAGTCATGTGTTGTATGTATCGTTTTTAAGCCAATATTATTAATATGTTTCTATTATGCGGTTCTAAATCCAGCAATTTCTAAAAAGTTGTATTAATAATAAAAAAGATTCAATTCGCACTTTTGTGGGGATTAACCACTAACCCGTCAGCGCGCGATGATTGATAGATAAACCTCTTTGTTTGTAAAGAACACGTTTCAATAACTTTGCAGTTGATAGTACAAATGCGGTACAAACTCCATACAGCAGTCGACATTTATTGCGAAACTTCAACGGGCTTGAATTGTGAAGTTTACGAGCACCGAGTATAGCTCGGCTCGGCTTTATCTTTCACACGTCTTCGTTTATATCAACACGTTTTTACTAGCTATTAAAAAAAAAACTCTTGATTAAAAGTATGTACACCTCTAACAATACATAGATTTAATTATAGTAGCAGTAATTAAAGGGTCAACCTTTAGACTTGGCAACAAATAGAGAATAGTGAATAGATCAGAAGTCGGACTTGGCCAATTTAGGGGTCCCGTTGTTCGCTTATTACTTGCCGTAATGTGCCCTTTAACTTTTATGGGACAAAGTTGCGGAATGAGACTGCCCGGCTCACAGGGGACTAATATAGGGCAAGAGTTTTATCAGTTTGGACTTTTATTTAAATTTGCACTCATTTTAATGTTGTAGATATAGTTTGGCATTGTTATGAACTTGACGGCTAGGCTTATAAAGCTGCTCTAGTATACCTCTATAAAAATTATCGTTGATGTATATTATGTGGTAAGGTTTAAATATGTAATCTAGAGTATTGGTATAAAAAAAACTATTAACAATTTTAGTTATCTTAAAGCAATCTTCCTAATAATAAATATTTTTTTTTACAGGTAAGACAAGCTGATCAGTATCAAGCGGGCCGCAAAAGTAAAAACAAATGATTACATTACTCTTGAAATGGAGAGATCGCAAAGTTTACAAACCACCCGTGGCCCTTACTTACAAACTCGTCACGCACCGTTGCCTTTTGGAACTGAATTTTAAAACAAAAATTATGAGAGCGTCCAAAGAATTTGTAATCAGTACCTTATCGTGTCGTTGGAGTTTGTTAGAAGTAATTAAAAAAAATATATCAGATAGTGTTGAAAGCAGGTTCGAGTAGATTCAACTTGCTCTATAAATCTAAAACCCTTTAAACTTCATAGAATAGCGGTGAGTAGGGTCTTGTAGAACAATTACCCGGGAATATATTACGTGGCGAGGACGAGGCAGTCGCGAGTAATGTCACGATATTAACTTATCTCAGGTGCGTGACGCAGTAAATACACAGAGTGCTTACTTTGAGTGTGTCAACGGAGGTGAAATAATGTAACTGGGAAAGACTTTAGACCTTATCTTGGCACTTTCACGGAATCAAGATGTAGGAAAAAATGGAGTTGGCAAACTACTCATTTCTTAATAAAAAAATATGGTGTGCACTGTGCTACGTGAATGATCATCTATCATTAGATTTATTGTTGTGCCAAAAGAATCCGCGCAGTTCCTGACATGGTTATTAACGAATGGAACGTGCCGTCATACTTTAATATCCTTCGTAATAGGGGAACTGTTCCATCAATATTCCCTTTGTAAAGATTTGAACAGAGTCCAAAATTTTGCTCTGGTATTTGCTTTTAGATAATCATTACCTATAGACGCAGAAAGAGGAACAAAATACTTTGTTTTGTGTAAAAAGGACATGTTGTTTTGCTTTTGACTTATCTAAATTACGTCTATGATACGACGATGTAAAAGCTTTGAAGCAAGCGACACGTATCGAAATTATTTTTAGTATTCTCTCTACGTCGAAAAACAGTAAGCATTTCGCATCACGCACTCGCGAATCTTCTTGTCACTTTGAAGATATCAATTCAAACATCACGTTTTTTTATGAAGGTACACCGCAGTAAAATAAATCTCATGTTGCCATATTAAAGACAAAGCAATAAAAAAGGAACTTTCTCGATGTCCGATCCAAGAAAATGTTATTACCACGCAGAGTTTGCTGTGAGCTTCTCCGCTCCTTAACGGCCTCGAGGTGGGGACGCCCAAAATTATTGCGAATATATGCGATAACGCAATGCCTCGCTACGAGTAAGGAGGAGCAGAGACCATTGTACTCTAGCTCTCGCATAAACTTATCTAATTACACGTAATTTATGTGAGTCTAAAGGACCAGGAATGACACCATTCAGTAGGCATTATTCCTGCCACTTATCACGTTCTATTTGTAAGAGGATTTTCTTTATTAAATCTGTTGAAGAGATTGTAATTTACCTCTAATAAATGTTTGTTCTCCCATTTCAAGTAAATTGGAATGGAACTGACAGGAACGTGAAACCCCAAGATACTATTAATCTCTAATCTCAGTTTAACATAGGCTTTGACTTAATGATTTAGGGGCCATTTTGAGGGAAGATCGATCTCTACATCCGTGGCACTTAATCCTTGATATGAGTTTCAGTCGGTTGATCTCCGAGTCTATTACGCAATGTGGGACATAACCTCTAACAGTTGCTACGAGGCTTACATATTAGTAATCCTCTTGCCGTCAGGGTCTCCGCCCAAACGTCACTATGAACGAAAATTAAGACAACTTTGAAAATACTAACGTATGAACAATTTTGCTTTCAATTAAGACGAGACAAATTGAGTCACGTTTAAAACCGGGAAAGTGTCGAGTAATACGATGAAAGATAAAAATATCTTCAGGGTAAACGATTTTGTTACGGCTGGGGTTTGCGGAGGAAGGTTCAGGGAGGTTCAAGTAGCTGAGAGACTTAATGTGTTTTACTTCTTGATTAGATGAATTTAATCAGGAATTCTGTGTGCACAATTAATACAAATAGATCTATGGAAAATATGTATTTACTTTATTCTATTTGCCAGACAAATGTATACCTAGTATTAAAACTTTAAAAGATTTACGTAGTATAAATATAATTTTAATGCATTACAAAATAAACATCTCGGGATCAAATCAGCAAGGCGTTTTATCAGAAAATGGAATCGTTCGACAATTTAAAATGCAAATGCCTCGCGAGACATATTTATGTAGAATATAAGTCGCAGTTGCTCAGGCCGATACCGCAGCCGACTAGATAAGCCCTTTCACTTCCCCCCAACATCTTCCCATTCCTTTTATTTTAAACATTATCTATTTGAGGACGGGGGTGGAAAAAATTAGGCCAATTTAAGCGAGCCAGTGGACCATTTTATTTATTTTGTTAGAATGCCGCGCTCCTTTTTTCTGTGGTTGTCTTTGTTTTTCCGGTTAGATAGGTGATCTGTTTCCAAATGTTGGCCATTTATTTTTAGAATTTTATAAAGTAGGTACTATTTCTTCAAAGAATTTAATAGCACTAGTGATATTACTTGGTTTGGGTATATAAAAACTACGAACTATAGTTTCAGATGTCGAAACTGACAAAGATATATGTATCCAGACATATAAATGCAAATTCGAAGATCTGTTCGAGTAATAAAACTAAGAGCGAATCCCAAGGAGCAACTTTGTTATCTGATAGCGAAGCAGAGGCTATATGATTTATTTCATTCGATAAGACTTTAAGGGATGTTTTTGTTGAGTTACACAAGGAGATAAAAATTAGTGGGAAACTTTTTAATGGGCACCGGGAGTTCTTTCACCAATTAGGTCAAATGTAATTGGCTGAATAAAAAAGATTTGTATTACAGAAAAAGGTTCGTTTTTTAAATTGAGAAACGGTATGAAGGTCGTGCTAAGAATTGCGGCATCAGGATTCCTTCAAATACCTCACGAATTCAGCAACTTTATAAGAAATAGTTGACTTTATTTCATCATCATCATCAGCCTTTTTATCGTCCCATCTGCTGGCCACGGACTTCCTCTCACATAGACAAGGACTAAGCGTTAATCATCGTGATTTCAGACTTAAGAGAGCAGATTTCCTCGAGATGTTTTCTTTCGCCTTTAATCATGACATACTTAGAAAGTATATATAACTTAGAAAAATTTCATTGATACCTGCCTGACCTGGAATAAAACCCACACACTCATAATTAAGAAGCTAGTGCTAATTTAAATTGAATGCTTATATTTTCGAGCTATCAACACTACTGTTTTTTCAAGCTCTCAAGACTACTGTTGTTTGACGTAAGTAACTTGTGGTCAGAATTGGAAGACATTTTCGTATAAAACTGAACACGTAAAAGCAATCAGCTGAGACGTTGTGCAAGTTCATCACATGTACACCTCACCTTATGTATGCATGTGTGTGTATGTATGTGTATACTAAGTGAGGTTCTTAGTTCCTATTTCCTAATTAGGGTGGTATCAGTAAAGTGTTTTACGGCTTCCATTGTAATGTCAGAACAACGTTTCGTAAATGCATGTAAGTACTTGTCTTTTAGAATTGTTAAGTGCTTTTTGGTATACCCGTCGTCCTAGATAAGCTGCATAGTGTGCAACCGAGGCGACTGGCAGAGCTATGACATAATATAAAATGTCAACGCGATGTCACAATGAATGAAGTTACGAAAAGTACCCTGGTAATATTCTTGCTTCTATTTTCCTTAATTCGATATTTAAACAAAAATCTTTATGTTGAAAACCTTCAAGAATTCTCTTCAGAAACTTTGATATTTACGAAAACTGTTAACTGTTAAGTTGCAAGTTGACGCTAGCTATGAAACTTTTAGGATATTGAAAAAAAGACCCAAAATATAGTACAATAAGTCACAATTTTAATGCATTTCATATCGCCTAAATCCCCAGATAAACTTCGAGGAAAAAGTTTGTATAATCTATCAAATTTTAGAGGTTCTAAAGTTGGCACTTAAGACCTCTTAAAATAACAACTAAGGTTCGGTTATAAAGTACCCAATAGTACCAGTATTACCGCATAACAGTCACAGTTACTTCCAACAAGTTTACTCATCCGTGAACAATGTCTATACTTCCTTACAAACCCGTCTACTGACCAGTTAAATAATGCATTGTCGCGTTAAAAGAATCGCTACAAGTCCAAGTTGTATTGTGCAATCAATTTCTGCACTGGCGAAGGTTCTGCCAATACTTCTTTGTCATAATACTTCAGGTTGTATATGTCTTATTTATATTTAAGTATCTTTATAATCTGTCGAAGATATTACAATCGTCGGCGCGTAATTTGGCAAGGATTTTGACTTTTTTAATGAGGATAAGATCGCGCATCGGGCGTCTTGTTACACAAAATAGTAGTCCTTTTATGTGCTTTCCATTAAATCTATGGTTATTGAAAGGGTTTTATTTATAATCATGTCTGTTTCGACGAAATATGATTTGTTTTCTCTTAACGATTCTTGCCAAGTTATGTGCCGGGACCTATACATAGATAATCAAAAACAAAGAATTATAAGTGCCGCGAACCCAAAACAATGGGTAGTTACAGACCCATTCAAACTACTCTAATGTGCCCAGAATTTATTAATTTTAATCAGAATACCTTTGCCGCATACCGCAACTTACTTTAAAAGCTCTATAACAATGAACTAAAACAACTAAATGTCATTTGGCAAGTGTTAATTTACCCGGGGTTTGTTGTTTCACTCATAATTGGCTATAAACTCATAATTTACAGATAACAAAAGGCGAACGGCACACGGGAATATCGGCATGATTCCAATTATCATCGCGAAATTGAGTCGAGCAACTCCACTGGCATACTAGCGCCTAACGACAAACGAAAATTCGGTGTCTGATTGCCTTCCATTGTAGTTTCCCTATAGACGTTTGTATAACATCCGTCAATGTTATTATACTTACGCCGCAGTGTACATCGAAGTATAATAGGACATTTCGTGTTCCGTATTCGCAGTAACACGGAGGATTTCAAACAACGGACTTGCAAACAAAGGCTTATTGCTGGCATTGTTACAGTCGCGACCAGACAACACAGACTTAATGGTGACATTGTACGAAACGTTAATTAAACCAACAACGATCCAACGAATGTGAGACTTTAAGCCCCACAGGTTCCTGTTTAACTCTGTGTATCACTGTAACAGGATATCATATTAATATCGTCTGGCCAACAATTACTTATCACAATAATTTTGCATAAATGCTGATTTTATAACGCACAATGGAATTAAACATGGGTCTTAATAATGACCACTGAAAGGCGCCGTTCCCTTTATTTTAAATTTAATAAACATGTAATGCAAGGAATTACCACATAAAATATGACATAAACATTATGGAAGAATTTAAAAAAATGGATGATGACGTCACCGTCTGGTACTCGTATTAACATGCGCTCCATATTTTATCCGGGCACCATTCCACCCGTTCCATTTTTAAAAGTCAAACACTTCACTTCGCCTCTATTAAGGATTCCTGCATAAAAAACGCAGTGTTGCCAGCCGCAAATGTAGTTGGATTAACAAGATAAAAAAAAAACAAAACAACGTAAATAAATAGCATTTGGCACAGCGCTACGCTACACTTCGAAATCTGTAGCGAACCGAATGGACAATGAATCGACGAAAATTTGGCCCACTTACATAATAATTCAGTGTTCCCAATGGAATAAATCTATTTTTAACATTATATTAAAAGGGATTTTTGTACTGTGGCCCTTAATGGAGTAAGTGGTAGTTGGAATATTTTGACATACTTTTTTTTTCATGAAATATACGTAACCATTTTTCCAAATATTGTAAGTCTCTCAAAGTATTTCTTGAGTTGAGTTTTATGTCTATAATCCTGACAAGTAACAAAGCTTACGCAAAACTTGCCAATAATCGTTTTATAAACGAGGCGGACTAAATACTTTCAATTTTATCTTACAAACGCGAACCCTAAGCGTTTCCCCAGTAAATCCCCAGTATTGTTGTACATAAAGATTTGCTATAGAAATATTGCGTATTATACTGCTGTCCGCGCTGTTCTCATGCCATCCATCATTTCCTTTCACTTCATTAGGCATAGCGTTCAAAATAAACATGTTGTCCGCTAACCATCCGGACGATGAATAACCTCTCTGTATTATTTACTCATAATATATTGTGTTCCCAATAAATTTATTTTTTTTTTTTTTTTCGGAAAATGCTGTGGACTTTATTGTCAGAAATGTGGTTTGTGTTTAATAATAATACCTAATACATTTTTTTTGTTAAAATGTTGGGTAACACTGATCGGATTGTAATTTTAAAATGTTTTGTTCGTCTAGCGCGCGGTTGTTTTTTGGTTTTGTGGCGATTTTCAGGAAAATCGGGCACCTCCCTGCTGTGATAGTTGCTTTACGCTAACTGTATCATTTGCATTTTAAAGTTTGTAAACAAACAGAATTTACGCGGCCGTATTTTCAAGTAGTAATATTTCATATCTACAATGGCATAGCGGAATGTATGTAAAACTTGCGGGAGGCTATAAAACGGAGGAGGAGACAATACACAACAAAGCAAGCTACCGATACACGATGCATGGAAGTGAACTCGATTCGATATAAAAATTCATTGGATACAGTTTATTTCATATCCTTTGTTTGACTTACAGTGGCGTGTCATGATTTTTATGGTAATCCCGTATTCACATAAAAAATATAGTTTTGCGGTAAAGCCGGTTACCTTGTCTCTATTGAATAAATAACGCCAAAATGACATAAAAAAGTGCCTTTATTGAAGTTCGATAATTTATTTTCAATGTAGAGACGCCAGCACATCAAGCTAGCTGAAACTGACAAACTTTCATAATCAACTTTGAATCATATGCGTCAGCGATAATGTTGAAATCTATTAAAGAAATTTGACAGATATCAAGATATAAAAAATGAACAACCTTACAAGAAATAACTAACAACAACAAAAACAGTACCATCCAAAAGTGTTTTGCTGTAATGATTACTTGAGATTCAGGGAATAAACAAGGAAACGATGTTGTGGACACGGTAAACAATCGCTATAGGTGAGGCGCCAAGCAACGCCTGTCGATTCCCACACTCCCAAGATCTAGCGTTGTTTGTTCAAGGCGTTTCGAACAACTTGTGTGAAATTGATATCAAGCTTACACACGATCCTATGTTTGCGCATAGTGAATCGTTATTACAATCGTGATAGGATCTCGAACGAAATGATTTTATTTTTTATGGGTAACCGGGTAAGCGCCCTGAATTGTGTTGGGGTTAATTTTGTGGGGAAAGCTGGAAGTGCGGTTGGATTTAATGTTTTGGAACATTTGGAAATGCTATTTTAAATTGGCAGTTAATTTATAGAAGTGACATAAGTTTGTAATTTGGCTACAACTATTTTTACTTTATTGCCCAAAGTTGTAAAATAGAAACATTATTTTTTTTAATATTGGTAATACAAAAGCACAAATTGTACATCATATATAAAGAAACAGAAGTCTTACGCTCACACGTATACATATGTGTTCACACACACACACACACACACACAAAGTTTCCTCTAGCTCCAGAGTTTTACATCATATCATGTGTTTGAAGGCAGAATCGCGGACGTAATAAGATTGGCAACCGCCAAACTCCATTTAACTTTAATCCCATTCGTAACTTTACTCATATCATTAGGCACATAAAACACAAAGAAGTCAGAGAATCGAAAACTTACGAGGTGTACCCGAAGCGATATAGCGTCAGATAGGAAAAGGCGCCCTTCCCTTCCGAACCATATACTACCTATTCATTGCGAGGGGAAGCAAAATTTTATTTCAAGTTAAATTGTGTTCGCAACTCAGCCACTTCTTATTTATTGGGGTAGAGTATTGACGCCTCGGGCATGTCACACGTGTACAATGCTATCCAATAATAAAGTCAAGGCGCCCTTTGTCATCGCTACACTCAATTTTGAAATGCATTTGCTTTTAAGTGTCCCTATTATTTCTTCTCTTAGAAGATTGTTATTGAATCAAATGTTCCATCGTTAATCATCTTTTGCATTTTATTAGGTTGAGGGGGCTTTGCAAAAGAAGTCCGATATGCACATTTGACAAGTCATTGCCGCCAGGCAAGTTTTCTAATTGAAGATGGTTATTCACATGTTTTGTTTTTCTAATCCTTACTAATATTAAAGACTGTCAGACCGTCTGTCGCGATTTCACGTTAAAACTGACGAATCGATTTAAATCAAAGATACACAGACAGACTAGACCTTTTGAAAGAACAAAGGCTACTTTATTATCTGGGTGCGGAAATAAGTTCCCTAAGGACGCGAGTAGAACCGCGGGGAACAGCTAGTATTTTATAAATTTCCTGCCATGTTATGTTTTTAAATTATCGTCTTTTGATGAAATACGTAAATGCTTATATGAAGGAACATGTCAAAATCATTTTTTTGAACATATTACGCGCTCGTCGACGACGGAGCGGCTTGTCAGATCCGAGGCCCGTTTTTCGTTTACCTATTTTAATTAACTTTAACAATAAAATGAATAAGGTGCGGCAGAGGAACATCTTGCGACGCCGACGTCGGCGTGTCGGAGGCGGCGTCCCCACAAGTGTGCCTTGTTTTATTCATAGGCCTCTTTGAATAAAGATGAAAATATTAAGCCTGACCAAGGAAAACGTCGACTGGGGGCTAATGTGGTTGGGGGTTAATAGTCATACATATTAATGGGAAAAATAATATGTTGTTATTTTAGTTGACGCGTTCGTCGCAAACAGCGTTGAAGTCGCTCGCGTGTGACATCACAAACTTTGTAATACGAAGTTATCCAGACTTGCTGAACAATGTTCCATACAATAATTCTGTACCTATTTATCACATATGTAGCATACATACGTGTATTTTATCGATATTTTTATACAAAGAATTAAAACAAGCGTGATAATGTACTGAAAAATATTAAAACATTCATTAAAATATTCTTAAGTGCTTTGAATACGAAAGCTAAAAATAAATTTAGAGGAAACAGTCTGAGCAGACGTGACTGTTTTGTTAAAAAAATAACGCAAAACAAAATGCAATTGCGAGAGGTCCCTAATTAGTTACTGGCTGTATAAAGCTGGAGGTGCAATGGCACGCGGATGACGACTTAAAACTGTTGTCATTTGTTTTAGCTATTCATGAAGTACTGGCAGATTGTACGACGCCCTAGCGTATGTAATCGTAAGATCGGATATTCGTAGAGAATACATAGTTACCGAAACGCGTTTGTTGTTTCGTATATTTTTGAACATACATGTAAACTTTACTAATCGATTTGGTAAATTGCAGCACTTTCTATTAATGTAAATTTTCAAATTTACACTAGGTACTATGAAAAAGGCGCTCCCATAAAGTGTATTTCTCAAAAAAAGTTGCTATACCTGTTACTTTTAGAAGTCGTAAGTAGGTACGATAATAAGCAATATCTTTTTATATATGCAGATACGTAGGTAATAAATGTAAATGACACAGATACTCAATTTGGGGCCCGCAACAGGTAATCTATGGAAAACCAAAACTTTCCTCGTAATGCGTACTATCTGAGTACTTTGATTAATATGGCGAATTATCTTGACATTTATTGTCATTATGACAACTTATATTTTGAGGAAAAAAATTCTACCAAACAACGTATAACGATGCTAGAAGTACCTAATAAACTAAAATCTACATACATATATTATTAACATTATAACGCTGGAGAGTTTATTTGTTTCTTTGCTTGAACGCGCGAATATCACAAACTATTGGACCTGCATAATATGAATATGTATTGCTTGTTGTCGCTTGACCAAGGAGGTCCAGACATAATTAAAATACCGCTTCTTTTACTGTCTGGGTCATTATGAATTGACGAAAGTTTGTAATCAAAGGAAACTTGTACGGAATGGTTATTGCCCGTTAGAATATTTATAAAGTATCTTTGTAGTAGGTATGTTACTTTTACGACTTTAAAATATACATACATAATTATGGCCATGTTTAATTCTTAGCCAGAATGCCGATCTAGGAGGTAAATGTTTATTCCGTTTTGGAATCAAAATCAAAGTAAAACTGATTTCTAAAAACTCATTATATACACCTTTCAGATATATCCTTAAAGTCTTCCTCACATGTCTTGATTTAATTTGATCGTAACCAAATCGCACGCAACATAAAAGTATTAAATTTAGTACCACCTGGCACATCAATCCTCGTTTATGAAAAACAACATGGTGGACTTTAACTGGGCGCCCTGGCAACACTTTTACAGCTACTTATGCCTCTCATCTCTTGTGATAAATGAGTGTTGGCGGAGTTTTAGTGCGCGCCGCGTGCGCGTTACGGTCGCCCGCTAAGACACTAACTTGCGAAGAGGTGGAGCGTAAACAGTTGGTTGGTTTCTCTTGTTTCGACATTACGGGACCAGTAGGCGCACCGACTTCCGCGAATCTCAGTTGAGAAACCGTTTCTATCGTTTCTGTAACTTTTAATAGAGAAATTGTTGCTTCAGTAATAATGCTAACTTTGAGTCTTTAAAAGTTTTTATCAATATTTATTTGGATCATTCGAATATCCGATTATACTTGGTAAACTGTGTAATTTGGCGGATATTGAAATTTATCTTTTGATAATATATCCTTTCATGTTTTATAATAATATGAATATTATTGGAAAAAATGTTAAAGGCACATCAAAGTTTGTTATCGGATTACCATATGTCACATTCCCTACCTGGGAACATTTTATTTTTATATATGGGACGCGAAGCTTTTATAAACCGTTTTGAAGTATCAACTGATATTAGTGTGCCAAACTAAATCGTACAATAATAATATTTACATAAAAGAATCGACTAACGAATCGTATTTACTGGCAAAACAAGGCGCTTTTCCTTTTCATTTTCCGCATCTCAAAGTCAACACAGAGTGCGTTGCTTCGCCTGTCGGCTTTTCTCCCACTTTAATGGCTTCATCTTTATTCGAGGCCTCGTGAATATTACTGGGTGCTACGTCGGCATTTGTCCTGTTACTAACGCCGAGATACCACTCAATCCTCGGGGAAAAAAACTAGATTTTACTTCCTCATTATTTCAGAGACAGTAATAAATATTTTTTCAGCTATAAGTAGACATGTGTGACACTAACATGGCATGTTAAGTAATGCCAGAACAAAATTTTCTCGTAGCAAATATTTCTGCTCGTTGCTTAGATAAGATTTATTTGAGATAAATGTCAGCACTTATCTACAATTACTGTGCACAGTGCTACAGCTTATTTAAGTAGAGTGCCAGTTTCGTCACGGCTGGCGTGTGTACGTGCGAGCGATATTACGCTGTCTGGACAAGTTCTTAGGAGCGGCGCCCATAAATTTTCCACTTCATTACAGATTTGAGACCGAACTTAAAGAAAATTATTGATAAAAGGGAGAAAAAGAAAACTCTTACAAGGGTTTTGTTTTCTTTTTTCCTTAAAATACTTTGGGGTAATAATTTCTCGCTTAGCACACCCCGAAGAGTCATTTCACTGCTCACGCACTGTTCAGGATTATAGAGGTGTTTTTATCAAAGAATACAATGAATAGATTTATTGTATCAGATAAATATTATTAACTGAATGGGTAGATAAATGTAGGCTGAACGCGCGGATCATTATAATGCGATCTTGTAACGAATATTTTTTATTCTATACGGGTTTACTCAAAGAAAAACTTGTAGGTACTTTATTTATTTTGGTGTATTTTTTTATTACGTGTTGAGAGTAGGTAATATAAATTGTATCGTACGTGTTATTCAGCCCAAAGAGATGTCTGATGATAACAGATGTGGGTGTCTAAATAGAAATGTAGACGGTATGACTAAGTAATAAGTACACAAACGCAACTCTGTATCTTTGGCGAGGCGTCCGACACTCCGCAACTGATTTCAAAGTTGATACCATGTTTAAAGGTTCAAAAGTAGTTCGACGTAACGGATCGTTCATCTTTATTCAAACCAAGTTCATGAATAACACAGCAAGGATAAATACAACTCCCCAGCGGCCTAGTGATAACGTGTAGAGACGTCAGGGAGAGGTTAAGAGCAATCCAGTTCAGGATCTTTATTACGCCCAAGTTTCTTAAGTGGAGGATAAGATACGAATAATACGAGATTACACAAGTTATCTCCGGAGAATTATTAAATGCATATAGTTACTGAACTGTATGTTTGTGTTATTGTATGTATGGAGTTGTTATTCAGGCTAATTTATTATTCCTTAGGGATATTTCTGGAATTTTCCTGTTATAGAAAGTTCATTGAATGTTTAAAGCTTAATCCTATTTATAGCATGGCCAACTTATTAAAAATATTCCATAAAATTATTTCAACTACTGAAGGCTCTTTTATAGGACGTGAATAACCTTTGTTACTTAATCGACTAGCAGATAATTCGTTACTAATCTACTCAACTGTACTAATAATCTAAGTCTTAACCAGGCTTAATTCATCAGGCTTCCACTACTATTAGTCGTAGAATAAAACTACATGCAGGAACGGGCCTGTTCATTGTTCAGGCAATATAGCTTGAATAGTCTCGACGCGTATTGAAGATAAGCGTAGGCTTTCACGAATCCACATTATGTAACACATGTGACACATCCAGCACGCTTAGGATCCACATATTCGACCTCACGACTTTATTTCGCTAATTTTATATGATCATAAGTACGGTACTTGAATGTTAAACATTGGAGCTTCAAAGCTACGAACGTGAATGGTTTGGAAGATGTGAAAATGTTATTACATAAAATGGCACAATTCTTATAAGATCGCATGTTTGAGTCCTTGAAAATTTTACTTTAAAATTGATATGTTTTTTAATGAAAGGCTATTGAGTAAATTTTGTTATGGGTTTAGAATACATTTAGTCAAGGTTATGGAAGGGTCCGACCCCAACTAAAATATGTTTTCGTTGAGTTCACATTCGTAAACACGATTATAGCATTAAGTGTTTAAAACTTATATTGGGTCAAATAAATAAATTGCTTGCGGTCACAACTTGCTAATCCGCACCATCATCAAATGTAACCTTGAAAAATATCCTGGTCAATGGCATCGCAAATGGTTTATTCTTAAATTGTTCAAGAACTAACCAAAAATAATTAAGTGATTCATCGTAGAGAAAAATAACAATTGGTTAAGTAAGTACCTAGTTTTTTTTATCTTGAAACTAATGAAGATATGTTAGGAGCTAACTACATATGTGGCGCAACAAATTCTGATATAAGGCCACACATGTCATCTGTCTAGCCTTTTCCCAAGTTATGTTGGTCGCCTTCCAGTCGTACCCAGATGCAGCTGAGTATCAGTGTTCTACGTGGAGCGACTGGCTATCTGACCTTCACAACCCAGTTACCTGGGCAACCCTTGGCAAAACCGATATCCCTTTGTAGGGCTGGCTGTCATACTTCATATAAAATTAGACCAAACAGGGCATAAATAAAAGCTTACATTATGTATGAAAAGAAATTACAGTGACATTTTATTATACCGGATTTCACAGACGCTGATTTCCAATTTCACAAAACTGTATAAACAGTCCGCCATACGTTTAATTTAAATGTGAAAAATGTTGTTTAAATAAGTGTTCGTATTAATTCGTTGCAAGCAATTACACGATGCAATTCGTTTAGCTCTGAAGTTTATTAAAGCCCGTCAGCCTGAACACATGTGCCAAGCATTTAATATTGCAATATAAATCATGTTATAACTAACAGTAGGGTTCTTATTAAATCGCTTTTCGCAGAAAAATGGAAAAGGATCCTTCTCTCCGCTGATGCGTTTCCGATTTCACTCTATTTAGAATGTAATTCAGAAATTTTTAAATGAAATTCTCGTTTGAATGTCGGGAAATATTATAAGTAAATGGATTTTCCTGTATTTTATTTTTGCATTGGTGCTTTTTTTTAGTTTAAAAGACTGAATAAGCTTTTGGACTTTTAAAGCACGCATAGTATATTGAATGTAAAACATCCGCATAATTCATATTCGGATTTATGAATCGAAAAAAGGTATTATGAAATATTTTCTTCTTCTTTTTTATAAAAATTTTTTTTTTCTTCTTTAAGAGCTATTAATTTGGCATTCTGTTGGCAGCGTACAAGAATCATCATCTCCCGAGCCTACAGCAACGATGTTGGCTTCCAGTCTAACCAGATTCAGCTGAGTACCAGTGTTGTACAAGGAGCGACTGCCTATCTGACCTCCTCAACCCAGTTACCTGGGCAATCCAATACCTCTTGGTTAGACTGGCGTCAGACTATATCGTAAGCGGATATGATATATATCTGCTTACATGTTTTTTAATAAAAACTGCAAGAGTTTACATTTTTGTGAAAATATTCTTGTACGATGTGTCTATCTACGAACTTAGTTTGGAGACGCAATTTTAATATCTTTAAGAACGATTTTAATGCTCATTCTATGTTTCAACTTAAAGTGTGGAACAATAGCGTTGAATAAAGACAATTATAATTTTCACACGATAAACTGACGGAACAAAACAACTAGTTACCAAGTTAATTTTGTTTTATAATATACATAATATGTTAAGGCACTGTTTTGTTATGTTACGAAATTACAATAATTTTACAGTTTTTTTTGTGTATCCAAGTAGGAATTACATAGGTTCCCCATCAAATTCATTGGATTAAAAAACACCATCAAAAAGTTTACCACTTCTTTTTTTTATTATGGAAACTTAAAACAAATTTCATATTATGTTAGTTCCAGGCTACAAGGAACTAAACCTAGACTATATAGAGATAAGAATCGATGAAAGCCACTTTACTTCTCGATAGACCAAAGCCTTGTTTGAACAAAAAAGCTATTAAAGACATGCACCCCTTGCCGATATAAGTTCACAAAGTAATAGGTTGTGTAACAAGGTGAAGTCGGGAAAATTGAACTTAGGAACAACAAGTATTGGGTACTCAGAAACAGTATATTAACTAGGTGCAAGGGTAATTTACTTGAGCATCTCCTTACATGAAGGTAGAGAACCGATTTCAATCTAAGCATTTAATATTGAACACCTTGTCTAGTAGCTATTAGTAAATTATTAATTACGCTTAGGGAATAATTAATTATTTTGTAAGACGATCCACGATATTTGTTCGACTTCTCTTTTGGTTTAAAATTTAAGGTACCATTATTTTTCATACCTTAGTAAGTCACTACCTTTCTGTGTGATAGGAGGCCTGTGCCCAGCAGTGGGACGATGAAAAGGCTGCTGATGATGAAGTCACTTTTATAATAGGTGAAATATGTAGTTTGTCATACCATCAAAAAATATATATTGCAACGTCTTTGTATATAACGTTTTTTATAAATCCCATTTTTTTTTATTAATAAAGCTATTCATTCTTGTTTAAAATATACCTTGCAATCGATATTGTGAACGTAAAACATAATATAAGATGAACAGACTGACAGAGTTAGTATTTACTCAAAGTTTTCGATATCAAAATGAGTTATTAGTTTGTTGGCCAGTGTACACAGATAGGCAAACAACAGGGGATTTATTAAACTGATAGCGACGGAACAGATCTCCGGATAGTTTGAGAAAGGATTGTATTATCCTTGTATCATTTTGGGCGATTAAAATATGTCACTGCATCCATATATATTTATTTTAATAGAATTTCTATTAATTCTACTTATAATTATTATGCTGCCAGCCTCTTGGGCGTGCTTCCAGTAGACAGCGACGAGGGACGAATTTTTGGACGCCATTTAGTTTTTTTTTTTTCTTTGCAAGAATTTGGTGGTTTCTATTGGTAATTAAATATAAATACATCTGTTACAGAGTTTTCTATTTTTGAAATATCAAAAATTTACGCAGTATTTTTTTTTGATAAAATAAAATCTTCATTTATACGATATCGTGTGTGTGATACATACGATATCGTACAAAGTGAACAAGCAAAAAACATTGGTCTAAACTGCCAAAAACTATCCTTTAAAGCTAGAAAACTATAAAAAACAATCATAAAGCGATAATACCATTAGTGCGTCGGCCGTTACAAGGGGTTGAAAGTTTAATACTTGAGTCAGCTCTAACAACTAGCCCGATCCAAACTTTCATACATTTGGCTGTAGAGGGTATTTGTTTGATGAGTTCCTCTACTCAAAATTGATGAACCCCTTTTGTTTCCTATCTGAAACAATGCTTTAACAAGCCTTTTGAGCTTAATACCTAAGGATTTTTTGTTGCATATATTGGGGTATTTTTTATACAACTCTCAAGAGCCATATTTTGTAGTGGCAATAAAAACTTTGTTGTCTATACAAAAAGTGAGCTGCCAATTCTAAGTTTTTGTGAGTATAGAAAATCACAATTTATGATTCGGCCTTATTACTGACTGAAAGTATAATAGCGGCATTTCGATGAGAAAGTACATAAAATATATTTTTTTACTTAGATTCAAAAGTCAGATATTTTGTCTTTTATTGCTATAGTAGTAATTATGGATGATAATAATATGAACGGTGTTTAGTATAGCATGAATCCATTTAGGGACAAAATAATGCCTAAATACTATACGCAGAGGGTTGGAGTCTTGTTACAACAAGAATTAGGTCTACTGAAGAAGCTGGGACATTATTTACCTACGATTCCAAAAATGATTTTGAATTTGGAAAATCATAATTTGAAAAATGATCTATAACCATTGTAAAACTTTAAATTACTTTTCAATGATTTATTACCGTTAAGGCATCAGCTGTTTTTAGTTAATTTCCTATCCATAAGTCAATTGTCTAAATAAATAACCTTATCTTGGGATCTTCTCGGTTTTATCAGATTCATTAGGTCCGCTGTTATAAAAACTTATTTTATAATTGGCCTTTAAATGCTAATAGATAAGGTCAGTAAAGCTTTGTTTAAAATAGATAATATCATTTTATTGAAAAGATGGAGTACCAGTTGATAATTTTTATCGTTATAGTGAAAAAAATTCTCTTGAGTGATTAATTAAACTAAATAAACTTGTGTTTGCGAACCTTGTTATTTTCCAATATATATTGGTTCGCCAATTTCACGAATGAAACAATGTAATTATCATTTGCTAAAATAGATGTGCGATCAGATTATAATGTGGTAGATACAGCTTTTGTAATATCGAAATGTTATTTTGGATAAAGAGTTGCGTTCACAAACAATATGGTGGAATATTTCTGTTGTGTGTGTGTTTTGTGTTTTCATGGTGCGTCAGTAGTCAACTAAAATGCTTAATATTTAATTTGGGTTAGCGCTGAAGATCTTGTATTTATATTAATGTTATTAGCTTTATTTAAACGAGACTGAATGAAAATATTAAAATGGTATCGATGACAAAATTCAGATCGTAAGAGGAAATCATGTCAAAGGACCAATAACTTCTTTGTTGTATTTTTGTTTGAATAAATAAATGGGTCACGAGGACAGAACTCCACAGGGGACAAACAAATTATAAAAAATGGCCCGGTCAACTTTGACGCGTAGACAGCTCACTTTCTTGTTTCTGAATCGAAAATGATAAGTGGAACGGACGCCGCAGGGAATATCCACACGACATGTTGGAGTTAGGAGTCTACTAGGTAAACACATTTTGCTAAGCTGCATTTACATTCATAATGTATTGATTTTACTCTGAATAGAAGAGCTCCGTGATAGGTACGTGTTGTGTACGTACAGAGTTGTGTAAGTAAACACTAACAACACGCCCGGTATAAGTCGAGCGGGAATATTGCAAACTGTATCTCGCCGCTTGGGAGGACACTTCAAACGTGAGGTGCATTATGAAAAATCTGAATTTTGCTATCAAGTATGGCGTGTGTGTCTTTGTGGTTTGACGGCGACTTCGTCAACTCAGACCGCGGCAACTCGGTAACACTTGGAAACTTTCGCCCGCGGACGGCGCGTCGTTTGCATAGAGAAAGCGCCCGTTTTGTTTAAAGTTTTCCTTTTGTGAATCCAAAGTGCTATTTTATTTTTCACGTCTCAGTTTTGGAGTCACAAGTGTCTGAGAAAAGGATTTTCTTTTTTCCCCTCTGCCCAATTTAATAAAGAAAATCTGTTCAGGATGCGGGATAGAGATGTTGAGACGTCTCGTGAGAGGCAGTCACGCACTGAGGTGTTAGTACGTACGATGTTTCATTTCCTCAGCTGTGGGCGCCACTAATTAAATGTTAGAACTGGTTGCCAGATTCCATTTAAATCTCGTAAAGCGTCGGGAACTTGAGACGGAAATTAAAAATGCTGAACGTTTTATTGTAAAAGTTTATCTTAGTTTTGTGCGACGAGACTGTGCTGTTGAGAACATTTTGATTTTAATTTGCTCCAGATCCTGTTCACGGAATTTTATTTTATTTCGCATTTGTATAGGATAGCTTATTCCTTTGCCTGGCGATGAAAGAATGTGAGAAAAATATACAGCGAGATAGAAGAAACTTTAATAAAATTTCTCACGTAATTGGCATATCACACGAAGACTTCAATTACACATTTTTCATACTTTAGGACGGACTTAGAACTTGACGTAATTCGAGAATGTTGTTCGCAGTCGTTATTTATTAAAAACCTTATTATGAGTACAATACAAGTTCGTGTTCCGAAACGTAGTCGTTGAGTTTACATCAAAATCTCGTCTCAAATACAGCAGCTTGGCGAAGACAGCGTTTGTTTGTCGAAGCTCAAGTCGACATTGTGAGAGTCAATAAACGATTTTATGCTCGAATAACTATGTTAATGGCGGTGGCAACCACAACAAAAACATTTGCCGTCTTGTAGGAAACTTGGAAAGTGAGCCCTTCTTGCGACTGCATTATAATATGCGGAAATTATCTGTAGCGTTCATCAGTATCAATGTCTCATATCTGTGTGAAAACTAAAAAATAAGCATAGTTGAGTATACAGACAGAAAAATATTTTATTAATTTCAAATAAACCCACAGTTTAACTAAAGATTTGTCAAAATCATCTTGAAATTACTAAATTATTAATTTGTTAAAATTATTAATTATTCAGTCGCTCTTTGTAAAACACTGGTACTCAGCTGAAACCGGTTAGACTGGAAGCCGACCCCAACATAGTTGGGAAAAAGGCTCGGGGGATGATGATGATGATTTATAAATTACTAATACATTTCAAAATCTTAAAATATGCTTTTTAACTCAACTCAAAAAGCTACCTTAACCATACACATACGTAGGACAAGTTAATACATACAATCCGCAACACAATGTTCTGTTTGTACACAATAAGCCTTTCCTTTGTTTCTTTGTGACTGTTTTTAGTAGCGAGCAAAAAACGGAATGCGCTCGTTTCGAAAGCAGTACAGTATTGACGCTAGCCCTGATTCGTAACTGGGTATATTTATGGTTATGTCAGATCAGGTTGTGTAGAATACATAACTGGTATGTATATAAATAAGGTGTTATAAAAATATTTGCCACGGCTTTAATGTACGGTATTGTGTGTAGTAGATTATAATAGTGAAGATAAAATATTGATTATTTGTCATTTTTTTTTCATACAAAAAATGTACGTAGAGCCAATGTTAATTTAACTACTTTTTTTTCTCCAATTTTATTAACTGTTCCGGGGTACGAAAGTTCTTCACTATTGTAATCTATAAACAAAATAAAATCATTAAAGCCGTGGTGTGCAGATATTTTTAAAACACCTAACATAATCTCGAAAAAAATATTTCTGAGACGTACTTTCAGTAAGAATTCAGCATGGACAAATTATCTTTGTAAACTTCGACCCACCTCAGCTAACGCAATCTAAAAAAAGTACTAAAGTTGGAAATATTCAAAAGATATCCTTACCTTTTCTAATCTCGTATAATCTACATTTTATTTCCAGCCCGTATCTCTAAATAGACCCGTTACTAACTGAAGCCTTTTTCTCTTTTCAGGTAAGGCCCACTTCTGTTTTCAAGTTCCCCTGATTGGTAGGTACAAAGTAGGTAAAAGGGCTTCGTTCAATCCAGGTGTGAAGACAAAGGGTGCTCTCAATTGTCTGCTAAACAATTGTAATCTAAGATAAGTTTGGGGCAGGTATTAATTGTTAAAAGGAAAGATTAACCCTTTAAGAGAAGTCGCAGAATTATGAATTACTATATTTTTCCATTTTTTATGTTTTAAGAAGATAAGTCGTAGCCTAGTGAGTTAATTTAAATCATATGTACTTTTTCAAGTATATCTTAGACACATTTTAGTCTGGAATCGCCTTGAGTAAGCGTGGTGATTACCGCTCAATCCTTCTCTGTATGAGAAGAGGCCTGTTCCCTGCATTGGCACAGTGAAAAGACTGATGATGACAGTGAAAAGACTGAGTGAAAAGTCATGAAAAAGACTATTAAAAAAACGAGTCAAAATTAAAAAAAAATGGTAGTGAAATACAATATTTTATGCGTTTTTGTGTCTTAAAACGCACTAATAAAAAAAATGACTTACTGTACTATAAATTGTAAGTATTCAAATTCTATACTTTACTAGCTGTCCCCGGCGGTTTCACCCGCATCTTTGGTTACTGCTCCGCTCCCGTGTGTCTTAGCGTGCTGGTATATAGCCTATAGCCTTCCTCGATAAATGGGCTATCTAACACTGAAAGAATTTTTCAAATCGAACCAGTAGTTTCGGAGATTAGCGCGTTCAAACAAACAAACAAACTCTTCAGCTTTATAATATTAAGTATAGATATACGAAACACAAACAGACAAAGATTCATTCACATAACACGAATGAAAAGTTTTATTTAAATCAGTTATTGTGGTTTGAATGCGGCAGACTTACACGGACGTGGAAAATGTAATTCCTTCACTTTGTTAAGTAAAGGATTGAAGTGACTCGAGTATCTAGTCGCATACATTAGCTCGAGTTTTGCCAGCCATAACAGTTTGAAGATAACAATTAAACTACATAAACATCACTTTGAAGCGAGCGCACTCGCAGCCACGAAGCCAAGCGGTTCCCATGTAGATCACAAATAATGAATTTACGGTTCGATAAATATGTAAATTTCAGCTGGAAGGATAGCAAATTAATGCTTAATTTCTCTGTTCTGTTTCGCATAAATTTCACAAATATATTCCTAGAACCCTTCTGATAGACGCCAGAAGCATTTATTTAGGAATAACACCAAATAAAACAAAATGCTTTAAGTTGCTCGTTCGTGTATTATTTGAGCCTCAATTTGTTATCGGTAATGAACAAGTTTCTAAAGAGATATCAGAATTAATTTATTGGCCCACAAGTTGGACAATTTAAACTTTTAAGTGTAAGTACCCACGGCCCGCGGAAGTGGTTTGTTGGGATGTTCTAGTTGTTGTTTGATTGATTTATGATTAATTTCTGTGTAAAATAATTGAGTTGTTCCGTAAGTCATCAAAACAGGATAAATACACTTAATCCCTTTTAAGCAGTAGTAGTAGGGGGGAGGGGCAGCTACGGGTTGAAAGATATCATTATGATTTTGTTTCGCTATGTAAAGTCTTAGTCAGAGAAAAATAATAAGTTTTTTATATTAATTTTGGTACTAAGAATACGTTTTTTAATGGAGAAATAAACGTAAACTTTGATAAAAACAAATAGTTAATTATTAAATTATCCTTTAACTTTTTAGATATAAAACCATTTTAATCGGGCAATCAAAAAACCTACTTTCTTATAGTAAAAAGCTATGTATAGGTACTTAATAAAAACATTATCCTTTCTACGTAACACTGAATAACGGTGCAAACTTTATAATTAAACATATTTTATTTAAAGCCGTTGGAATATTTTATATAAGGAACAATACACATGAGATGAATTAATATACCGAGGAAGAAGACTTTAGCCCGCAGACGATCGTAAATTTACTTCATAAAAGAGAACACAATTCGAGGTAGTCCCGTATAGAATTAAATGCTCAACTTTTTCGGGGTGCTTCCTGAATTTTTTTCTTTTATTTCTTTACCCATTGACGTGCTTCTGCCAAAAAAATGCCTTTTATGCTTCGTTAATCAAGTCATTTAGTACTTGACCAGTAAAAGCGTATTACGGTCAGGCTGTAGAGACGTAATTAAAGTCAACTGCCACTTTTATTATTGAAGAGGTACTTGCCACAAACTGAACTGTGCAAAATAGGCTGTTCTTCTACCATTTAATACAAAATTCTCTCTAATGTTGTGACTTTGATGTCGGTTAAATAGCTTTTTAAATACATCTCCGACTTGCGAACGTTTGAAGTCGAGACTTAAAGTCAATTGTCCTTTTTACATCACTTTGATATGGTAACATTAATTAGCGAAATAAGGATCCCAATCGAGAGTCCCAATTTAATTTGTTTGTTACAAATATATTTTTTATGAGAGGCTAATTTCGAATTTATACAAGTAATATTGTTGGACGAAATACCTAACCAAAGGATACCTAAACAAGAAAAACATTTTGTCAACTTTTCTTCATATGAGGAGCACCGGTTGTACAAAAATAAAAGTTTTACGTAATAATAAGTTTTTTAGTGGCGTCCTGTCCACACAGGCCTAGGTTAAATTAAATTCAACAGCTGTTGTGGCAGGCTGTGACATTGTAATGGCGGCGCAAACTGTCACAAGGTCCGACTGGCCCAAGTAATTTGATCAGGAAGATGGCCGGCCTCTCGTGTGTTTGTGCATAATATTAATCTGTGAACACCAATAAATTATGTCAATACCCGTATGTCCGTACGCAGGAGAGAGTAATAATAATGTCTATACAGATTCTCGTTCCCCAAATTTGAATTGATTGTATTTGAATACTGACGCAGACTCAGCCCATGATGAATGAAATGTATGGTGGTATGATTAAAACTGAGATAAAAAGCTTTCTATTTGAATTAGATTTGAAAAAGCTGAAACTATCAGACATGCGAACATCAACCAACGTGCTAAAAATCGTAGAACCTACGCGTAATGGAATTAATATACTGTGTATCGCTCTTAATACCCACGCCCTAAGTTAGATATACTCTATGCTTTATGCCTCAGCTTATCCCACAAACGGTGCAAGCGAGATCATACCTCCAGTTTACTACAGTTTCGCCGTTTGAGTTGGTATCACCTTGGGAGTCAGTTTGTGCCGAGCGCGGAGCCTAACGAGTAAAGTTATAAGGAGGATCAGCAAGCTTTTAAATTAAATAATCCTTTTTAGAATAATCTTTTTTTATGTACTTTAGAGCCTGCCACGGGGGCTTTGGGAGATAATGGAGTATGCAATATTTGGGAACGTTGATTAAACAATCCTTTTGTGTACACAAAGCCAATTTTATAGCTTTCATTGAAAACTGTATAATATTTGTGTAGGATGCTGATGGATATTTAGTTTTTGTTTGAATTATGGAAGCTAAAAGGAATGGAAACGATTTCCAAACTCCCAATCCTAATTATTATGTTCAATTTTGTGCCAAAGTAATATATGTATGTATATAAATCCTTGAAACTACCCATCTGCTATGTCCTAGCAGGTCTCTAAAAATATTTCACAAATGAACAGCTATGTCCCGAGCGCATTACATAAGCTCCAGATTTACGGGGAAATTCCATTCTAAAACTAATATCGATGCCATTTACCCCCAAGCATCACAACAAAAACCCTTTTAATGATTACCTATGGTGAATGCGGCTAATAACATGGTTACATGTCATGATTCATTCGTATCGTTTTTAATAAGGTTCGCCGAATGAGATGCTCTGGCTACAATGTGAGGTTGATGAGCTGAAATTTGTCGGAGCCACCGTCAATTTCCACGATCCAATTATTGCCGCATTGTTGGTTGCAAACGCAATATTACCCTTATGTTTACTTGCTCCGTTTTATTAACCGAAATTATTTGGATGGTCTACTTTATGAAGAAGATTCTTTTTTTGTGATTTGACTGATGGGTATCACGGAAACAAATCTTGAGGCTTCCGATGTTTTGTACTTAAGTGAGATTATTATTTAATTTGTTTTTGGGAAACGGAATTACGTTACAACTTTTGTCAATACTTTCAGTACTAGTATTCTAGTTATTTTAGGATCGTACGAGAAATGTGTTCATACAACTAAAAGAAAAATAATATCTCCTAAAAGTATGTGCTAAGCCTCAAATATTAACTTAATTTCAACGATTGATTTCAAACAACAACTATTACAGTGTATAAACTACGAAGTGTTAGATAGTTCTGATGGACCCACAATTCGTCTACCGGATTGCAGTTCGCTTGTAGCCTACATAACAGTGATAAACGATGTCTGATCGCCAAATAAACAGTTCTTTAACACTTATTGCGAAGCTATCACGCTTCCTTGCTTTAGGCGGTATTTCGCACGCAAATTTGGACATGAATCCTGATAGTAATTAGGTATGCTAGATTCGAATTGTGTGTGTTCCAACTGACTAGTTACATGATGTAAAGCTTTCGTACATCGAGATTATATAGACTTATTTTCATGTCACTGTGATTGTGTTTACCTGAAGAATTTCTTGGAATACCTCTCAAAAGTATTTTTATTATAAGACTATACAAATATACACAAATATCCGATAATAAAGACCTATTATCAGATATTTGTGAAGGTATTTTTCTGAAAAAATAAAACAAAATTATACCTGTATTTAGGTTATATTGATTTATTTTCTACTTATTTCAAATAAGGTCTAAAAAACGTAGAAAAACCAGAAAAATCAAACAAAATAAGATCGAATTGTTGCAGCAAAGGTAAAGGGAAACAATTAGCATAATTCAATTCGACGCCAAGTGCGTTATTTGCTTAGCCATGATTCCCGGAACCCCACACATCTGTGAACCCTTGGATACATTACTGTCATTCCAAATTGGGTTATTCCCACAATGCGGGACTCAATTTTGAGTCGCGTGGCTAGTAATTTTAAAGGTCCGTAGTCCCTTGTTTTGAAGTGTCATGCACAGGTGCTGCGGTCACCAACTTTTGTTGGTCCTTCCACTAAATATGGGAAATTGATTTTGTTGCGGACCTCTATTATGATATGAAATCAGTTTTGCTCCCGTTGTTTTCAATTAGCTTTCGGTTCAAATACTTTAAACCTTTTATCGTAGTTATTATATATATTTATGTTTATGTCTACTATGCTACTGTGATCGCGTTTAAAAATATTTTTCGATAAAAAAGCGATACACAGTTCACAGTAAAAGATGAAAAAACTAAACTAAAACGATTAACTTTAAATAAATCTTCTTAAATGTAGTTTAACACGAATTAGAGCAATATTTGCTTACTAAGCGTCGGTCGCTTGACTAGATTGGCCCGGATCAGCGACATTTACATCGGCTGGGAGAAATCCCCGCCATATTTATTTATCGCTTTCGATGGCAATGGCGAGAGGCTACAATTACCGCAGACCCCACGCTACTGCAATTTCGCAAATTGCTGATTTTACTTCTGCCAAAGGCAAGACGTTTTAAATTGCAACTCGTTATATGCATTAAAGAGTAACATCTTCGACTCACGGATTCCAGCGTGATACAACTTTTGAAAGACATGTTGTTCACGATTCTGTAATTATGAATGAACCATACATAACTTGTAGGTACGTATGTTGAATATTTGTGAACCCTAAATTTTGGTCATCGACATCTACGGAATGTTAATCACTTGTTGTGATTACTGTGAAGGTTTTTTGCTGTTGTATACCTATTCGTTGAGATAGTAAATATAGAGGAGTTTCTAACAAAATCTGAGTGTATTTTCTTATTAGTGTAGTGTTTGAAATTGAAGCAATTGAACAAATTCACGGCTTTATTACATTTATTTTCATCAATATTCACATTATAATATTATTCAATTTCTATAGAAAATTTCGAGTTTGTATAAACTTAAACAGAAGTCAACAGAATTGCTGAAGTAAAAGTAAGACCGGTACAAAGAACGGTTTCATCTTCACTTTCTCCGTACTTCGCCTATATTGCTCTAAGCATTAGTATGTACGGCGTATACTTTACATGGAACAGCAACAGCTACTGTTCTACTTTGTTGATACCTCTGTATTTTAAAGTTACTTAAATAACGAAAAGAAGAACGGTACTTAAGATATATAATGGAGGTTCAAAATAACGAAGACATAAATCTAGCTTAACTACAAAGCGATTTAAAATCGCACCCAATCGTATGAAATGTAACGAATCAACATAAATTATGAAACTTTACACCGGAGCTAGCAGTTATTGCGATTAATTGCTCGTTGTCGAGTTCATTAACGAGTTACTCGCACGCGAGTACAAGGCGTTTTTCATAACCGACGCAGACGGCCTTATGCATATTTGATGGAGCGTGGCAGTGCTTTTAAGTACCTGTCAACGTTTGCTGAGGCGGCAGCGAGCCAACTAATTAATCTAACAATTCGTTATAGCACCTACTGTCATGGTAATAAGGTCTTATTTAGATTGTACGTTATCTAAAAATAACGTAGTTCAACGTAGTGTAACGCTCCAAGTATATGTCAAGGGCGACCGGGCTGACTTGCATACAAGTTTAACATTGCAACGGGTGTTATTGATGACGAATATATGTATTGCAAAGAACCGTGAAATTGCAAGGTTTTTTTAAACACTATTCATGAATGCCCGTTGTGAGATTTCGTAACATTTTCACCTGCGAAGGCAACTAAAAGCTTGATGATAATTGTCTAACAATTCTTTTTGTTGCGAGTAGTGAGAATGCTAAGGTCAGGGTCGGCATGCTCTCTGATAAATATTTGAAGCTAATTGTTTATTAATAACCTATGAACCCGTGACTGAGTGATTAATAATTAATTTCACGAATGTTTTTACAAAAAGATATTTTAGCTTCGGCATTTAAGTCTTAATGATACCAATGATATGAAGCGTAGTTCCACAAAAAAAGTATTATTCAATTAAAAACTTTTTGTTATAAAGGTGCGGTTGTTAAGCAACAACAAGGGCAGCCCGCAGCTGCCTTACAATTATCATAGCGAAATATAAATTGTAGTGCGTACAACCGTCACTTAATAACAACAGCGACGCGGACGCAGAGTAATGACTCAAGAACTATTGCGCTGCCCTAATGTGTGTGGAAGAATGCAATTTGCGTAATTAAAAGCGAAAATGAGGACCGCGTGTCTACATTATGATTAAATCTTGTCTCTCCAACTATTATGGACACAATTACATTTAATGTACAAAGCGAGTGAAACTTTTCTCCTCATTCTACGCGTGCAGAATGTCACCTATAAAAAACAATTTGGGTTCCAAATCCCGGCGAAATCCCGCCTTCCACCGGTTTATCTTTATCCAAAGGGACTCTATTTGATACATTTTGTAAGACCCTGTTTGGCCTTAATGTGAAATTACTTTTTAGACAGGAAAATAAGATTTTGATTTCGTAGAGATTAAATTCAAATGCGAAATAAGGTTAACGAAATAAAAGCTTACATTTCTTAGTAAATATTTTCTCTATTCTAGCACTGATAATATTCGATACTGAATATCACAACGTTAGCCATTTCGCGAAATCTATAAAATGATTCAACAAAATCATAAAAAGACAATAGCGTTCGCAAATCCCAGAGATCGGGTGCAGTGAATCAAACGGGATCTGACTACAATAATACCGAGCTGAAATCTCGCGGAACAAAATACAAGTTCGAAAACCGGGTTACAGTAGTTCCTTGGATGCCTTATCTACCTTACTTTCTGTTTCTTGCTGTCAGGATACGTGCTACTTTAGGTCCATATATAGCAGGCAACTGTTTAAATAGCCTTTCAATCACACGTCTTCAAGTCGGTCAGAGACTTTTTGACTTCAGAATTAGGCGTCGCTAACTAACTTAGACTAACATTAGAACTATCCAACTGGTAACGAGGTCGGGACTTAGGGCAAAGCGACTCGGTTAGGTTATATATTAGGCTGTATATTTTTTTAAACACCGAGAAAAGGATTTATCACTTTGGTAACTCCGGCGACTAAAAATAATTACGTTTTGGAAAAAAAATATATAAAACTGTTGTCATCACCGGCTAGTTTGATAGAATGAAAACAAAATGCAAATAGCACCACGGTGGTGAGTGCTCTACTATGTAGAACAACTTAAATTATAAGGCAGCTTCTCAATCAGCTATAACGTTGAATGTTATAAATGCTCTCATTGTCCGATTATAAAGCTAGACGTGTAATTGAATGGCGTTGTTTAGTAAAAGGGCTAGCTGTTTGATTGAATGGCTATTTTAACCAGGTGGCTGCGATACATACAACATTAACCCCACGTCGTCGGCGGTTTATAAAAATATGGGAGTACGTGATACAATTTGGGGACGTTTTTCCTCCAGGACGCAGTTTGGATTAGCCGCGTGAAGATTTATAGGTTCCTTACAGTAAGTTTAGCAGGTGCGTGTGTCAAGACGTCGCTTTAAGGGGGAAAGCTTTGCGTACGTTTAAAGGGTTTACGAGAAGTAATTTGTTTGATTTAATATGTCTAGCTGTAGAGTTTTAATTGTATTGAGCCCATTATGAGCAAATGTACTGACGTAGGTTTATCAAGAGTCACAAAAAAAAAAAATATACTACAGCAATCTCAACGTTAAAAAAAAATATCATTTATAAAAATTTTTCAACCGTCTAAGCGTTCAACTTTATCGAAAGAGTTAAGTACCTATTCCGAGTGCCCGCCAACCCTACCGCGCATTACACAATCGGCTAAGCACGAACGACCTCTTAAATACACCACTATATTCTCATCTCGCTTAATGACTACTTAGTACACTTTACTTTTAATTAACAACCGACGTTTTTAAATGAATACAAAGACGCGATTGCCAATGAATCTGCGGAGCTTAGCCAAATTGGTATCCGGGACATTTTAAATCGCCCTCTAGCGTACAATGTACGGAACCTTGTTCTTTGTTCGTCGATCTCGATTGCCCGATAAACAAACCTTACTATAAAGAGATCCGACTGGGACTCGTAAGACCGTCCAACTATTTGAGGAAAATACAGGAAAGGAAATCGCACCGATTGCTGCAAGGGTCGGGTAAACAGACTACTTTCTCGCTATGGAAATGAATCTCAGCTCGGTGCCTATAACAACTTCATCTCATTCTTCTATTTGGGTGAAGTTTGTTCGTGTACTAAATGTCAGGGATCCAGTTTCTTTTTAACATATTTTTGGTTTTCAAATTGTTATGACAACTTTGACCTTTATGTAATTATGCGAATTAATATGCATAGTTTCTTAATTTAGTGTCTGTGTTTTTTTTTTATCCAGATCTTTATTACCTAACTTGAATATTTTCCTTATCTTTCTTAATACTTCATTCTTTCAAAACAACTTGAATAAAAATAGCTTCGAGTATATATCTATATGTATGTATATACATATATCATTAAATTTACCTTGCAAACGCATAAAAATTTAAATGTACCGTAAAGATTAACATTCAATAACTTGCAATCAGCGTATTATCATTACCCGGTTGTTTATCTTTGCTGATCGAGCGTTCAATCCAAGACACACGCCTTTGGCAGCTTCCCTGAATATTAATAGAATTATATGTTTTAGTGCGTGGCTGACGGCTGAAACATTGCCAACAGCAATCCGAGGCGGACCGTAAACAGTTGGTATCGAAGCTCTGGGTTATTGAATAACCATGGATCAACGATATTAAAGGAACGTATTAATTTCGGGGATTGGCGACAGACGTTCTTCTAAATAGTTTTCCAAAAAACGTCTTTTTAGTGGCATTTTCCGTATCAGTTAAAAACGGTAAACGGGCAGACGAAACGCCTGATAACAAGTGGAGAGTCAACCAGAGGAGTCGAAGTTGTATTGCCTTTAAAATTTTCAACCGACTTCCCAAAAAGGAGGAGGTTCTCATTTCGGCTGTATGGCTCTAGAAGTCGGTGGCAAACAAAATAACAGCATTGAGACACCGACTTCTAGTGATGGCACTGATTTTATATCGAGGTTATATAGGTAGAGTTACTTTTCCTTTAAGCATTTTGTGAAGTTAGTTAGTTACAACTTTTTTGTTAAAAGTTTTTCCATCTATTAATCCTACTAGTAGCCCTAATTTAAAGGCATTCTGTGAAATTGAATCCAATATTTAAAAAAATAATTATAAAAAATATAGAATCCATGTTTGAAAATAGCAAAGTTATTTATACGAGTAAAACGAAAGCCATCAAAAGCTATTAGTTTACCTTACGAATGTAAACAAAAATATTTTATTTTCAAAAACCGCAGTGGTAACTACGATATGTTTTAACGTTTTGTGTGCAAACACTATTTATTTATATACAGGACGTAAAATATTGCACAGGGATTTAAACCCTATATTTGCGGGCACATATTTCATTTCCGAGTATAAACTAACAAAAAATATTCCTGACATATACGAGTACGTAGTTTTTGCTGCATAGATATTTAGGTATTGTTCATTGCAAAGCAAGAATCGATTTCCTCTCGCAATTGATTGCAAGTGGGACAACATTAATTGTCGTGCGACAAATTACTGACACACTTTGTTTGTGGAGCCCGCTGTACCATTTTATAATTGATCACGATCTAGTCTCAACATAGATACTTATTTAGTGGATATCTGCTTTATACACAGGCAATTACCTCAAGATTTTGACGAATTTATAAATGTTGTTGTTGTTCGTTCATGCCGTATATGTCTGAACGCAGAATTCTGGATTCGACATCTTTATCGAGATTCTATTTACCACAATTATTTGGTTCTCTCACCAAAAAATGCATATTTATACAAAGACATATCAAGAGACATTCTTAAATAAAAATAAGATAAAAAACGCGAGTCCAATGGTAAACAGCCGAAAATATCTGATGACAAATGTTTGTAGGTCAACTTTTAACTTTGTTGGTGCGTTCATTACTTTAAAACAAACGACAACTGATATGATCGAGCAATTTCAACGAGAACTTGTTAATTACATTAATTCGACGATATGATCTCAACAAGTGTAATTGGAGTGGATCACGACATATTCGTATTACAGCCAGAAGGCGCCCTAATCGACGCTCATTACATCGCACATTAGAACATCACGTTATACCATACGATCAAATTAAATGTTGCAACTACAAGTATAGGATTCAAGGTTAGCTCTAAAGATTTATAGATTTAACGATTTATTTTAGCGGCAGTTTTGAATTTAGTTATATATATTTATATCTTCTTCGATTTCGATTATAGTTATATCTCCTTTTATTTTCGGAATTGACATGTATTTTGACGTAAACGTCAGCGCTCAAGGGTTCTTTTCAAAAAAGCGGTAAAAACAATTCTCACAGTTTTGTAACATTTTAAGCGCTGTTTGCAGCGACAGTCTAGGCTCTTCATTAATTGTGCGACAACTTGAAAAGCGCTGCACACACAAATTACGACATAGCTGAAAGTACACCCTTCATAGGAATACCGTAACAGAGGCGCAGTGAAGAATCAAATTGACTTCTGGACAATTCAATTAAGCTGCACGGTAAGTGCAAGTTTGCAAACAACCGTGCGAGAAGCTAGCCAAGTTCGCTAGAACAAGTTTATCAAAGAGATTGTAGCCGAACAAGTTAGCCTTCGTCGAACAGCCTTTATGTTTATACGAGCAATGTTTGTTCGCATCTCCGTACGGGAATGTAAATTTGATTTATTTTGGCACACCTATAAGTGAACAGGCCTGTGCGTAAATAAACGGGACGTGTTATTGACGATCAAAGGGGCTTGGGTATTCCGCGATGAATACGATATGCAGAATACGTCGAATTTCTGTGATGGACATACTCTATTTCAGACAAAATCTTTTGTGGCTGTGTAGCGGGAACTCGGTGAAATATTGTTATGGTATAGATGCTTTCTTACAAAGCTATTGCTTTTAATGATATTTTGTATCTTTCTCTTAATTTATGTGTTTTTCTTACATAGTTGCTACGCATATAGGTACACATGTGCGTCATGTTATGTACTTGTATATATTAGTACTTGCTTTACTTGTGCTGTTCTTAATTCTTCGATATTATTACGGACGTGCTCGCAAAATTACGCGTGTAAAAATTAATCATCTTAATTGACTCTAAAACCATGTCAAATATCTAGGAAATCAATTGAGATCCACTCACACAAGATAACTGTGTTAGTTATGCATATTCGACGTTACTCTAGCAACCTAACTTACAACTTACCATTAGATAAATTAACCTAAATTCGGTTATGTAAGCAATCTTACCGAATGTAACGGCAACAGGCAAGAGAATCGACGAATTAAATTATAAGGTTACCCTTCGAGATAATTCAATAGGGCTTGCTGAATATCAATTGGTTAGCAAGTACCAAATCAGGCAGAAATCCCCAACTGAAATAATATCTTCGTGGTTGACATAGTTTGATAGCATTTAGATTCGAAATAAAATCTAAATGGTATCAAACTATTTGACGACTGTTCCGAAATAAGCTGGATAAGAACATTTTTAATTTGCAATTTCAGCAGAAACATTAAATATTGATACTTATAACTACATATTTTTTTTATAATATAGAATATTGTTATTATAATTAAAAGGTATAAAACCCTCAACAGCTTACCGCACCAAATTATGAAAATGGTTTTCCATGTTTTGAAAACATAGAGGGATAATGTTGCCCGCAATTTCATGTTACTACAAAGTAAAATTTTATGGCATAACTAACTTTACGATCACCCTGTGCCGTATCCCTCTTAGTCTAGGGAGCATTATGTACCTACCTACCTGGTAAGGTATTCTAAGGACTGGTTGTCATAAATACCGTCACCCGGGTATTGTGAGCCACCTTGTTAAGCAACGAACGTTCCAGAACCTGTGTACATGATTTAGTATTCCCCAAGACAAGTCTCGGGAGACGAGAGGTGTAACTAGGAAGCTTCAGCTCTGCGGACGTTAATAGTCCGCAGTAAACGACCGATTTGCATGTGTTAACCGTTTGCGAATACATAGTTGAGTTATTGTAAATGCGCATTAATATGATTGATACGTGTGGTATTTCACGATTTAATTTATGTAATTAAGTACGGAAGTATTCATAAAGGTAATAATGTTTTTTTTTTGTATTTCATTATAATAATATTTTGTTGTTCCTTTGTCTAGTAATCACATGGTGCGACTGCTGTGTTCTCGAGTTCGAATCCCGGACGGGACGAAATCGCTTTGTGTGTTTTAAGAAAGTTTTGCAAAGCAGTCCTAGGTCTGGAAGTTGGTGATTGATACATCCGTACCTCGGACATAACGTAAATGGCACGGGCTTTGAGAGTGAGGGAATAAAGAGTGCACCTGTATCTGCGCAAAAGCTTATGCACTATAATATGTCATGCGCAGCTGGCTGATCTCCCTAGAGAGAACAGCAGTCGTGGCCGACAATCGGTCTGAATGCCATTATATTTTGTATCTTCAATCTTTATATAAAATAACATTAATGGTACGTTAGCTAATCTACAAAATACCATACACCACACAAGTGACTCGCTACAAACTTCGAAGTTCATAAGAGCACATTATGAAACTTTTCCTTTCATAAATTCAGTGCTCCTTCGACGAGAGTTAAGTGAAATTTTGAATTACCCAACGATGCACCACACTGTATTACTATGGACTTTGCAATACTTGCTGACGGGGTACTCTGTTAAGTGAAAAGTTTTAGGTTCTTTAACTTTTAGTGTGTGTACTAAAATGTGGTTTATTGAAACTGTTGGGTATACTTCGGAATGTATTTAAAACTTCAATATTACTGATTGCACCGAAGTTGTATTGTTACTGAAATTCAAGGGAATGTATCATTTGTTCGTATCAAACAAAGGTGGCAAAGAGTGAACTGGATTACTAAGCTCAAAGCGATTTTCGATTTCAATGCTGGAACTCTACGCACGGATTTTCTATTCGCATACACAAAACAGTATTTTGAAAATTCAAGGAATTTCAGGTCAATGGAATTTTACCGACAGAGTTTCATCCTATTCTGTATTCTCAAATTTCCAGAATACTTCATCCAAATGTTTTCTTTAAACCAGCAACATTCTTTTTATTAGCAATTGCATGATACAAATATTAATTACTTATGCTTGATGACAGCGTACGGGCCGAAGTACGTACTCGCCGTATATTCGTTCACTTCAATCTTCATGCATTCATTATAACGGTATCTGACCTATGTGTATTAGAATATTTGCCAGAGATAACAGCTCTCATAAGCTCATTAAAATGTTCCACCGCAACCCGTTAGCTCCAAATTAGATATTTGTAGCATTGCCAACTCGCGGTAATTAAATTTCGCGTGATTAGTAATTCTGTTCGTTTGGTTTCGGAACGCAGCCGATAATTAAGGATCATAAAAAGCTAAATGTGGTATGTTCTAAGACTTGTGGTGCAAGTGGGTTTATTTTTAATTGATTGGTTTTGTTAAGGTATACGTGCTTAAATATTCTAACTGCCTTAAATATGAAATATTATGTAGTAATTAATACTGTGAATAATTCAAATAATTGAAATTGAGATTCTAACCACGCAACTAACCTTTTCTACATAACTAAAGTATGAAGTTCTTGATTTAAATCTTGATATCGTCTCACTGTTTTTTTTTAATGACTTCACAATTTAATTTTTTAGCAGCTTACTTACTTTTGGAGCGAAGCTCGAAATTACCGGAGGCATTTGGTGTAATGCTCAATTTGTCGAGGGAACGACCGAGAGCTGTCCTGGCTTCCCGCGGCGATAACAATACCTACTGAAATTACTTTCAAAAAATATATATTTTTTGTAATACTCTCGTACTAAAATGATTTTTAACGAACTCCTTCCAATTTCGACAGACAGAACGTACATTTACAATAAGACGGGTTCTTAAAAGATTTACTTTACAATTGAATTTACTGTTTGGGCTCCATTAAATTAGATAGATTTTTTACGAGGGAACGGAAACATTTGTGTTTTTTGCAAAAGGTTCTCGAGACCCAAATCTGATATCGATAGAGGCCATCGCTCATGAAATTTCTGGAATTATTCGCGGTTGTCAGAAAAACGTTGGCCAGCGGAACCCTTTTCATCATAGAGGTTGAATTGTCTAAAGCCCAAGATTTTTTCCTGGGCCGACTAGCGGGATGGAAAGATAGTAGGATAGTAATGACTAAAAAGGGTGGCCGAATTTTCGGCGGTCTCCAAAACCTTACTCAATTTATACTAATCCTTACTCGGTCAAATGTTCTAGATCTAGGTAGGATTTTGCTCCGACCAACCGTAATTCAACTGTCATTGACTAAAGAATTTATGTATGCTGATGAGTTACTGTTACTAAAGTTTTGGTTTGTTAAACAAATGGAAAGACTGAGAATATAAACCTGTATTTTATGTATGTCTATTTTTTTTAGAATAAAGCAACTTCTTTATAGAAGTCTGAAGTTTAGACTCTATTTACTCAATTTTGTCACTGAAGTCTTTTGTTTTAAAATGTCATTTTTAGATTAGAATCTATTTATGATAATATTGTTGGAAAGATCTAATGTTATAACCGTCAAGTATTACTTTGATGTCACCGCACGCATTACAACTTACGAAGAAGTCAAATTCCTATTTCTTGGAGTTAAATAATCCTTATCCGTGGGAGAGGAGGCCTGTGCCCAGCAGTGGGACGATAAAAGGGCTGTGATGATGAAATAAATAGTTTGTGTCTAGGTACTAGAAAACTAGTACCTGTCTCAATATAAATGTCTCAACATTAGCTACCGTAAGTTGGGAATAAAATGAAGGGACAATAAAGCAAATACAGGAAGAGACTCTATCCCATCGGCACGACATATGAATTTCCACAGTGGTATCAGTAGCGAGGATCGATAGATACAAGAACAAATATTTGGGTATTCCATAAATAGCTGTTGCTAAAGGTCAGAATGTTTGTACATGTGAGATTATCAGGATTATTGGAATTAGCAGATTGTCTGGTCAGGTTCGACGGCTTCTAATACGTACCCAATTACAATGAAGTAAATGTATCGTAATGAGTTCTTAGTAGATTTTCGGAGAAGTCGATGTCCTCGTGTCGAGGTTTGTATGTTATATGAGCTTGTATCGTATGTGGCAAGATATTGCTAACTTATAAAACGTTATAAATATCAGCTTAACAAAGTTGCTCACATCAGTATAATCGTCAACAATTTTCTGACAACCCTGTGCAAGTCTATAGTTAACGGGATTTTTGGGTGCAAGATTATATTTTTCAACAAACGTGAAATCGCATTGATTGTTGCATCAACTTTAATGGCAAGTTTCCGTACAACACAGGAGTAATCCCCTCTCGTGCAAAAGTTTTTTCAATCAAAACTCATTCAATCAAAGCTTAATTCTGCCGAGGGGTGGCAGACAAGGGCTGTCAATAACAGCAGGCGTTACTAATTGTCGTTAAACTCCTAAGCCTAACGTAAAAGGCTCGCTCTTATGTAACTACTGGGACACGGTTTATTTATACGGTTCTTGTAGATTGTCTTATCTTTTGATTTAATTAATTTCGTACCGGGTTTGTTTGGGTTAGGTGGCCTGTATTAGTTGTATAAATTGTTACAGCTTTATTTCTTGTGTATGGAATCTGTGCGGCGAAATAAAGGAAGTAAAAAAAAGCGAATAAAGGAAGTATCAAATATAAAAAAATCTAATATTAAAAAAATACATTAATTGAACGTCACATTTTGCGTATTCATAATCTCTTTGACATGCCATGTACACTCAAATATGATACGCTTCCAATAATCTCCGTACCTTACGAGTAATTAGGTAATACGTCAATCATTCAGCTTTTGAGTTCAGCAGTCGCAGGAAATTAATAAATATGTCCAATCGATCAATCAGCCAATCAATCAAGCTCATGTAATGTTGGTTACACGTATGAAGCTCATCATTATTTGCTTACACTACGGTAACATAAGCAGCTATGATCGTTGAAAAAGCGTTACTAGAACCCACATAATCAATGAGACGCGATTATCCAATTATAAGCCGCACCATTATGTTCTTTAGCAAATATAATTAAACTATCAGTCAATAACTTGCCATATCCTCAAGCGATAGTGACCGCTATGTATGAAACCTTTAGAGCTCAGAATAGTCTGCTATGTTTACAGAGTTGTGTACTCAATGTATGCATGTGGTATACAGCAAAAGTGTTCGTGGCAGCACAATATGTAGCCGGAGCTGTAAAAATGTCCTGTATAATAGAGAATGTGAAGGGGCCTTTAATTAAAAGTCCACCCGGCGGTCCTTGCCGAACAATAAAACTTCACATTGAATGGTTAATAGTTTTTTCTCTTTCATTAACAGGCACTTTAAATTTCTAGACTGAACTGTTTGCTTGTTTTGACGTCAAATGCTTCTCATGTCACTATTAATTAAGCTTTGTTTTTTTTTTCATTGCTTTGTAATTTAATTGGCCATCCACAAAAACAGACAAGACAGCAGAATATAGTGGTGCGACTGGGTCTGGGTTTTTCAGTTGAAAGTACATAGTTGCTCTATTATTATTATATCATTACATTTCTTAAATAATGTAACTCTTAATATGCGACAGCTTTGAAAGATCAGCAACAAACTTATATAATTATTTCGACACAAAAAAAAATATTGACTTACCTGCATTCCTGTATCTATCAGAATACTGTTACATCTAAAATTACGAAGGAAACTAGTCGAAATAGCAGTGACGAAGAGCGACTGACTAGTTCCAACGGTGCAGTGGACGTCTTTCACTCCGATAGGCTGCGGTGAGCGGTTTCAGGCGGTTTTGACGTACCTCTCCTCACCAATATTGGGATAGAATTGAAATGTTACACGTCGAAACTAAAATACCTACATATAAATTAACAAGCCATTTTTTAATTTTTTTTTTTGCGTTATGGTTCCAAATTTAAAGATGTTTATGATAATTGCCGGTGCTGCCAGCATGGTCTGGTACAGCAAGACATGTATCATGGATTTGCTCGCACACGGGTGAGGAACGAGACAAACCCTATGACAAATGTCTTGTCAGAACCATGGGCTAAGCCGCCCGGCTCGCTTAACCTTAGATCTAAATGTATTACGACTTCAGCCATCAAGTCTGGAAAAACTATCTAACTATATATAGCCATTTTTCGAGCTATATTGGGGTCGGCTTTCAGTCTGCCACAATTTTACATGTGTGCGACTGCCTAATTGACCTATATTATTTCCTTAACCCAGCTACCCGGGCAATCCGGTACCCCTTGGTAAGACCGGTTGTCAGACTTTTTGGCTTCTGATTGACTGACCTGTACAGACTGCTGACGGTGTACAAACGACAGCCGGATTTAACGTGCCTTTCGAATCACAGAGGAACTCGTCTTGACAAGATGTTCACCCATCCACGGACCGACTGCGCTAAGCGTTGCTTGACTTATGATGGCTCAATAGCTACAGCTTTTACTTAGCCACAAGCTCTTCTAAAACTATCTATATACTTTAATATTTCCAACGCACGTTCGTAGAAGCTCTTACATCACAAACATAAACATCCAAGATTTTCTAGAAGTTTCCTTAGATAAGCTGGCGTTGTACACCACGCAAGTAGATAATAATGCTGGTCATATTTCACGCGAGCATTGCCCCGATGAAACAGGGCATTACGTCGACATATCGCTTTGATTTATGTACTGTTTAAGGACCCCTTAAAACTATACCAGGAAAGCCGATATTCGAAGAAAGGCTAGATTAATTTATTTGGGGGAACATTTTCGCACGGAATATGCATGAGATTTGATACTGCGGTCTACGTAGTACTAATTTAGATATTATAGATGGTAGCATAAAGTTGTGAAATTATAACCAAAATATAACTGTTTAGTTATTGGTAAAAAAAACTAGGTGATACATATATAACATAATAAGATAATAATATTCCAAGGAATCAATACATAAATTACGCCCTAGGAATCGGTAACTCAGCAGAATTGATGAAGTGAAATATGCGTCTTATGCAAATAAAATATCCGTGACTTTTTTATTCTTCTTAATAGGTAAATTTCTTAGTGGTACAAATCTTGATCCGCAATTGTTTTTTTAGAATCATAAATACTGAAAGACATCAAATGCTCAACAATTTCAGACGAAGGTACGGATTTAATAAACCACGCTGACTTTCCAGCCGTCCTGTCGAGTTCGACGCAACTGCCTACAGCTGTGACAAATTGCATCTTAATTTGAACTGATTAAAGCAAAATAAGAGTGAGTAGCATTTGAAAAGTTTCATTATGTAGAATTGAGCTGAAACATACGTGTGCGAGGCAATACTGAGCGGAATACATTACTGGCGGAACGCAATTTGTCCCTACCCTACAATTTATGTATACAACCCACTTTATGCAAAGGAAGTGACGAAAAAAGGAACAAAACTCTCATGTTTCGCATAATGAATACACACGAGTAAGTTGTTATGACTCAGTCGATGAACTTAATTAATTTTTGTGATGGATGCTGCGGTACTTGAAGGGTTTTACTGTAAACCTATCATAAGTTTAAATTAGCAGCCCCCACGGTTAGAGAGAAAACTCGTTAAAGACCGCGCAGGCTTTTGTGGGATTATAACTTTGTTACTGTGCATACCTACGCCTCGCTTCTTACGAAACGAATTGACTTATTGACAGACATGAAGCCTCAGTAACACTGGAATGGACTTGCGTATTACTGCTCAAGTTCTAGATGTGGCTTAATTTAGTACGGCGCGTTAGACGATATTCTCAAAGTCTCGCTCCTTCAGAAATCTAATATTCTACAAGACATAAAAGCCTGACTAAGGTATAATTTAATAGTTAACTGATAGAGTAGTTCGATGTTCTTCGCAGACTTGAATTATTCGCTTATTATAAACTTCATCAAAGTTAGTACTGTTATTAAATATCTTTACAAATCGTAAAGATGAATAAAATTTAAAGCCTTATATAGTTGAAACCTTTGATTTAATAAACTTAATGAATAGCGATGATATAGCGAGTTTCTCTTGAAGTAAATTTTATGTACAAATGATATTGAGAAATCTTAGAACATTCTTCTTCAAACTACGTTAATATTGACATTATAACAGCATTTTGATGACCAGTAAAGGGTTATTAGTTATATTTACAATAATTTGCAACATCAGTGACAGAACTAGGCCGTTGGCATAGCTGTAGTTTACAATAAAATGTATGCATGCTTAAGGGCACTTCTAAGTCTCACGTAATAGTATTTTAGTATTATCTAGCATTAAACGCAACCATCTTTAGAATAAATACCCCTTATGGATTACATAAGAACATGATAATCTGAACATACATGTTAAATATTTTGTCTGAATCTTCATCAACAGTCGAAGCAGATAAGGCTGACATTCTAACATTATCCTGCTGAGGAGTCAGCCCAATCCGTACCCCAATCAAAAATTACCATAACCATATTATAGTAAGCTTATGTAAACAGTTAAAACGTTCATAAATAACCGGGAACGATTAACAGACCGACGCATAGTACGGGGGACCGTAATATATTCACTGGCTGATCCCAATTTGTCTGACCTAACGCAATATTGGGCGCTGCTGATCCATCCTCTATAACTTTGCATATCTATAGCGCGTAAAACTTTATCTGCCTAAGTGCCTACTTGACGGTGTGCTGTTTTAAATTATCTTTGAATAAAATTAAACGATTCGGACCAATATAAAGGTTTACTGGCTCGTTTTTGTTTGATTGGCACAAAACAGTACACGATATCGTTCCCGATAAACTGAACGTTTCACGAATGTGGTGATAAACATATTTTGTATTTTATTGGTGTCATTTGGAAATATATTTTGAATGTTTCAAACGTAAATAATGATTAATAGTTGTTACGGTTTATCTTGCATTTAATCCTATCGCATATGTATGAAATAATATTTTATAAAGCGCTCAGTTGCAAACCAATGGCTCGTTCAATATTTCGATTTAAAATAAATTTTGGTGACAAAAAATGCGCCCCAGCCGCCTCATAAAATTTTTCGCACTGCGTCGTTAAACGCAACAGCGCACTAAACATCAAAAATAAAATCGGATATTTTTCGAGGGTTCGCTTACTGTTCGTTGAGTTGAAAACGTTTCTATGTACATTCACGCCTTTGTAAAACAGATAGGTTTTCAATTAACTGCGTAGGGAGAGAGGAAAAAATGAGTCTGGTTACATTAAAAATAGTTGTGCAAGTGTTTGCAGCACAAGCGCAAATGCGGTTCGATTGAAGTTCAGGCAATTTAGTTGGTAAAATTGTTTCCTGCTTGTAGAACGGGCGGCACATTCCTTGCGCTCCTAAAATTGGAGTATTAAGCCAGAGTAATAGAATTAAAACTTGCTATTGGATTATTTCTTCGCCTTGCCACGAATAAATCTTAATTTAAACATTATTGTGTTAACTTGTATTTTTGAGTTGAAATCGGGGTTTGATGAAAGATAAAGGGTTCTAGAGTGACGAGCTACTTTATAGAAAGTTAATTCTATTGTTGTTAATTAATTATACTTCAAGTTCGTCGCCTACCTCATTTTGGAATATGAAATTAATTGAAGCGACTTTTGACGGTATGTTTGTTTTGATGGTATTTTAGTGAAAATACGTTTAACAAAAATATTGTTTCACTATTTATAAACTGTACGTCAATCACGGGAGATAGGGTGCCAGGAGCATTAATAAAACAACACAGGTATACCTTCGTAGTTACGCAGCTACCAATACTGACAGCGGCCTCCACTAGCCCCGGAGGGGTTTTCTAAATGAATTTTTGGCAGTCAATTTTCAACTAAACCTAAAGTTTTTTGTTCATACACCATGTGCCATTTATTTGCCGTTGACAATACATTTAGGCAGCTAGTTATAAAAAAAAACTTCACGCTTGTTTTTCCACATAGAGCACGCAGAGGAATACGTTACCCATTATCAAGACAGAAGAGTTCCAGACCTAATAAGATTAAAAAGATTTTAGAATATATATTATGTTAAAGGAGCAAGTTATGATCACATAGGACGACTAAACAGTATGTTACTGAGCGTTTAGAAGCCATATTATTCTTGATCACCATAGACGTCGCGATATTAGCAACTGCTTATACATATGTCCTTATATGTTCCCAAATGCAAATGTACTTGATCACTAATTTTCAGGCTCTCAAGAAAGAAGGTGCCAGTGCTAATATTTTAGACTTATAAATAAAAAAAATATCTGTTACAAATCTTTTTGTTTACCGACAGCAGACAACTAAAAGCCACAATATTTTTCACATTAAAACCTTTACAGACACGTATTGTCTCGCTGGTAGGTCCCCTTTATAAATTGAAAGACATTTACAATAATTTAGTGGGCAACTGCCAACTTTTACGACGTACCTGTATGTTTGGACAGAAAATAAAAATGTAGCATAAGAGACCGTTTTCATGGGTTTTCGTTACGCTTACTTTGTGTTGCGTTTTTTCTGACTAAAATCGACTTTTAATTTTTAGTCTTTATACTACAGAACTATAAAAAGTGATACATATACCATTTTGTATGTCTAACTGCGTCTGGCTGGAGGCCTTAACAGCTTGTTATTCACAGAGATAGACCGGTTAAACAGTACACAGCTTCCTACGCTTAACAACGAAATGCCATACACAAAAAAAAACTAATTATAATTTTGCGTAAGTGTATAACAAAATATTGAAAAAAAAAATGCTTATAAACCAAATCGTGACATATTCTACTACTACATGTACCTAAGTATCCAAGTGCACTTGAATTAATTAAAAATTGCACTCTTGGTATCATACAAAATCAGCAGTCATAAAAATCCTTGCAAAAACGCAGTCAATATAAAGGGCATTTAACACTTGATATAAAATACACAGTAAAAGGGTGAGAGTGAGTTAAATATTGTCCCGTGTAGTATAATTTATACCGACTCTGTTTATTTTCGCTTGTTATTAGGCTTCTCATAATGTTATTCGAAAGTTTGCACAGACCTTTTGTAACGAGATACGGGACTGTAATAACACAATTAAAATTCATGTATTTGGTACTTAATTAATATTTATAAATATATTTTTGGAGCCTTGTTTGGGCGGAACATTTATTGATGTTGGATCATTTCTTATAAAAAAAAGTTTTATATAAATGTTTTACATAAATAACTAGGTTTTCGGTTTTTTTAATTGTTTGCTTTTACATGCATTGATATAAAATGTAAATGTTTATAGTTTCTAAGTATGTAATGAAATGAAAAAATATATATATTATCGTCATTGTCTAATTGTGGACTAAACTCAAATCCGTTTAACAGTTTTTGCGTGAAAGAGCATCAAAGTTCAATCTTACCAACCCTTTAAACTTTCTCACTTAAAACGCTTATAAGGGATGATAGTGCTTAATTTTGTATACTTTTATCGACCACAATCATATTTTTTTTAATAAATTGTAATCGGATTTTAAATTACTGAATTCGAAGTTTAAACCAAGTTCCTATGCTCAATTTAATGTATTCTAAATATTATAAGGCGTTTTATATGTACATCACAGTATGAAAATAGATTTATTGAGGAGCAATTTATGTAGGGCTTTAAGTTATTGGATTACGGCGTCTTGAATGATCTAGAAGGTGGAGTAGAATGCGGAAAGCCTTGCATTGTAAAACATTTGACGTGTGTTACACTGATATATGTAGTTTATTATATGTTTAATGTATTATGACAAGGTGCTGACCTTGTATTGTACTATCATATAATTTATTACCAAAGACTTACGCTCATATTTATCAACTTTTTACGTTCTACAAATTCATATATCCTGGTCTTTTTATAACGTAAAAACTCTTCAATTCATCAAAATGTCTTTAATTAAATTTACAACATAAAAAAATGCCAACAAAATTTTCCCCAGTTAATAAAAAATCTTATCAAATCTCCTTAGGTTCGGCCTTCAAGCTTTGTCTTAATAAGTATGAAAAAAATCTGTACGTATTTAAATATCAGCAAAATTCTGTGTTGAATAATTTTACAGCTGTTTCTGTAATGAAAGTTTATGTTGATTTTATCTTTATAGCAATTTTCTTTACAACTTCTTGGTAGTAAAGACAATCGTTGGTATTTCCAGGGCTTCCTCTTTGTGGAACTACTTTGTATTGTCTTTTGTGTTTTATTCAAACTTAATTGTATTCTAGAGTCTAATAATAAATATTAATTACAAAATTTTCGTGAATAAATTGTACAAAAAAAATCGAATTGAAAAACTCCCCATAGATACATCACGTACATACCCATGCAATATCTCGTGAAAATTCATAACCAGTTCTTTTGGCTGTCCCGAAACAGTGTGAAAAGAAAGGTACGACATGACGTCACACATGGACGGGCGCAGTGATGACGATAAATCAAGCGAGAGACATTCGTCGCAGCGATTGACACTCGTTGGAAAATCTCTTCTCTCACAAAGGAGACATGGCTACAATACAATATCTATTCAGCCTTCTGCAATACTCCCATATTATCTACTATATTTTCCCTTAGGAAGTCATAGAAATTACTGTTTTATTTCAAAGTGCATTCTTAGTAAACTAGAAGCTGCTTAACATTTTCAGAAATATAAGGCTTCACGTGAATGGTTAATTCTTACCCTAATACCCACTTAAAAGAAGTGAGATAGGGTCAAACATAAGCCGCTTTAATAAAAAAAGAGGAATAGAAATTATAGGTAGGCGTGTACGATTAAATAGGGGAAGGGTTGTATTCATTTGTGCGAAAAGTCAGGTACAGCGGTCACCAACCCGCTTACTCGGCGTTTGACTGTGAATATTTTTGTCATTTCGCATCAGTACACCTACAAAAAAGTCTGAAAAAAATAATATGTTTAGATGGACGGTCATATAGTTTTCTTCTTAATAAGTCGGACTCACATTGCCAAATACGTACTATATACTTCTAACTAATACTTCCTGTATTGCAGATTAATATCCCCATAGGCTAAAAAGCTATATTTCAATTGAAGAAGACTGCAAGGGTGCCTCGACTTGAGAAAATATAGCACTACATATGAATTTTAATTTTTTGACAGTAATTTTTCTGCGATGAGGGATTTTTTAATATTTATTTCATCATTTTTAAACTACTCATCGAAGCGTGTCCTACGTTGTATTTACGTAATATCTTCTTTTTGGTGACTAGAATTCCTACCGATGCCGATGGTGACATTAACGGTGTATGACTTTAAAAGGGCTGCGTTGATTGACAAAACATGTCTAAGAAACCCTGCCGGGAAATCAGTTTTCAACTTTAAAACCGCATTCAATAGAGTTCATTCGTTGAAGATCTACGGTGCCACTGACACACGGTCACACTTATAACACCCCTCATTGCGCCGGGGTTTAAAACAATGAAAGAGTGGAAGGCTGTAGCAAATCAGTGCGATGACTAGAGCTTTAGACTACAAAGTACAATGCTCGTTAGTAGCCACCTGGGACTGTCCCGTCTAACGGTGGACACAGTAATTCCGAATCATCGGCCCCACCACAATGAGATCGACGCTTTTAGCGGAATTAAAACGTGCGACGGACGGTGTACATGTTTTATTGATATTAATGGATGCACGCTGGCACTGGAAAACATACACTTCTGCGGTCGAGTCTTTGGAAGTGATTTATGAGTACGTTGAAAATGATTTTGGTTACGAATTAAGCTTTATGCACCCGAGTGAGATGGATGGCTGAAATACATTTTATTCCGTTATTTTAAATAAATGTTTTGGCAGACATACTTATTACTCATATTGTCAATACCTCGCAATAAACTTTATCCATTCGGCAACGTTATCAGTTTTCAATATCTCCGTAATGACGTCACGAGACCGCTGCAATTAAAATAATGTTCATTATCGTTTTTATTGCATTTTCTCCTCATCTCTGAACTATAATTAAAAGTTGTGTATGCGAAATCATTAAAATTGAAACCGAATATACTAGTGTACGTTCGGTTGATGAAACGTAATGCTGCTCATTTGAGTTTTAAATTGATTAACGATGAAAATTCGATTTCATTTTGGGACGCTGGGCCTCACTGCACGCCCGATTACCGATTCTCAATTGTCAAACGGTACATAATAGTATTTAGAAATTAAATTATGAATTGAAATGTAGGTGTAGGTACCCATGTTGTGTTTGTTTGGTAGTAATATGGATTGCCGGCATTTATATACAGGTCGTTGCAAAGCATGAGATACATGGAGCGGTTTGGTATTAGTTGCACACAGTCTCGCGGCATTTGTTCGGAGTCAACTCAAGTAAACGGGCTCCTCGGATTTTGCCGAGCTTGACTGAACACACGTTTGCTTTTGTGTACTTGATAAGTTCGCATGTGTAGATAATGTCTTATTTTCAACTGCAACTTGTATTACCTGAAGAGATAGACAGACAGGACTACCTGTGCTGAAATATCCAATTTAAGCATACATAGGAGATAAAATTATCAGAAGGCAGTTGGCAAAGAATCTGACTAATAGGACAAGAAGGCACCGAAACAACTTGACCGATTAAAAAACACTATTGGGAAGCTATACTCTCTAACATATAAGCTATGTTATACTATTATCCAGGTACGAGAAGAAGTTACCGCTACTTAGTGGGTGCTAAATATAAATAATTAAATATTATTATTTTTTATTTCAGGTACTTCACAATCTTGGTCTACATACAAGAAGTGATCTGCTGTGGAAAATTCAACTTCAAAAAGTAAGTTTGTTGTAATTCACAATTAATATTAGCAAAATATCATACGTTCAGGCGATAATTGCCATAGATTGTGGACAATGATAAATAATATAATCCGTTAATAGCAAAGGCTTGTGGCACAGCCCACATAAATCAGTCGGAACAAATTTTTAATCATAATACGCTAGGCCTGCTGTTAACGGATTTTATTTGATACAATGTCGTGTTGAAATGATGTAGTGTTAATTAATTGCGATATGGTTTTATGTCGTGATCCATAACAGGCTCTCTTTGTTAATGTAGGTATTGATTTAAGCTCTCCATTTTTTCCCGTTGAGGGTGCAGCTGGAGGGAGTGTCAGACTCTTACTGACTAAAACCCAATATGTTCCCTGGAGCTCCCTGTGTGCTAGCAGGTGTCTCTTACGAATAACCCGGAGCCCATTTAAACTGTCATTTAAGTCATATTATTATGCATAATAATAGGTAGGTAGGTACTGACAAACAAGTTAAAAAACAGTCTTTTCATCACTGGACAGCCAGTAATTATACAATTTAAACAAAACACTGTAGATAATATATTAAATACAATTTAAAATACTTCAATAGTAAAGACAAAATATTCAAAGCAATACGTTGTCGTCGAAATATAATTAAAGCATTACTACATCCCGCAGTATTATACAGGCCTAGGTCTCTAAGTTACGCTAGAGTTACAGCAATGCGTCAGTCACACAATAAACCCCTTTAACTTATGGCAGGCGCCCCATTGGCATAATTTTGTTCTTCGCAGTCTTATTGTACTATCTATGGAACTATGCTAGGCTCCAACCTAGTTTTTATACGACCTTGTGTCTATAGAAGAGGAAAAAAATAATAACTCACTTTTAGACTTTTTGTAGTTGGAAGAAAAAAAAAACATTATTCTATATTTAAATTTATTCGAATAAAATAATGCCAAATCATAAAATAAAAAAATATATTTTAAAGTAAAAAAAGTAACAGCTATTTTGAATTTAGAATGATAACCTATTCTAAATTCAAAATAGCTTTTACTTTTTTCTAAAAAAACATGAAGACATAAGCAACCGCACTTGCTTATGTCTGATGGTACCTGAACTTATTAGTTGAACGCCCGCCGCTGCACCCGCTGTACTCACCCGACCATAGCGAGTCACGCTCTGCCACCGTTCTAGTTTTAATCTGTGATAATACCTACAATTATTCTCACAATACACTCCGAAATTACTCTATTCTCTGTAGTCTTGTTTTGTAGGAAATTAAGGTTAGACTTTTTTGTTTTGATTCAGAAATAGAATATTTCTGGTGATTGTGACACTGCGAGCAGGTGCAAAGTATTAGTCATTTGTACAGTCATCGTATTAAGTTTGATCTTAATGAATCTTAGCTTGTACTGGGTCATACAAATTTAATTGCGTGTTCCACGCATCGTCAGCAATTTTCTTACTGTGGGGCCCTGAACGCTGGTAGCTTGGACCATGTTACCGATGCGTAGTTATTAGAAGTATGTTTTAAAAGGCTCTTTTAATATTTTAGTTTTTAGTTTCAAAGGCACTTGTAATTTTTTTCACACAAACTTCTTTTATTCTGTAAAATGATATAATTAACAGTTTTTCATACAGCTGAGGAACAGAGGTAGCGTCTTTTCCTTAGCTATATGAAAAATTGTTAGCACATTAGGCTTTCCGAGATATACAAACAAAGCTAGATGTTCAGACAGAAATAACAGAACAAAAGGGGAGTCCGAAAGTATTTTGAGCACGTACACAGTTCGCCCGAAGCAGTGGCCAACGGTGACTTTTAATTAATTTTGGAAAAAAATCTATCTCTAATTACGACCCAAACTGCATTCAGTACTGTTACGTCTTTTTACATCAAAGTTTTTGGGGACAACACTTTTACTTTTGATAATAGCAGAGTGAAGTTTGCTGGAATTTATTACGAAAAAATGTAGCAGATTTTATGCTCTACTTATATCGATATTTATAAAACATTAAAATTGTTTTTCTTGATGTTTAAATTCTATTCTCGGAATAAGATGTATAGACTGGAGAAAGAACAGTTTTTTTAACCTTCATTTTTTTTTGTAATATTTTCTCGCAACGATGAAGTCATAAAACATCGCACACAAGCACATAACGTGTTTACTGAGGCATCCAATTTTGATAATGCAAACTTTCCTCCGTATTAATTAGTAAACAGGATTGGATTACTACAACACTCTTCATTAACCTAATGAAATAAGATATCTTTTATCAAATAAGATTGCAAAACGGGAAAATTTAGAAAATAGGAGTCTTATTCGGCTCGGGATCTTTCTGATGAGCCAGAAAAGATCGTTGTTCGCCACCACGCTCGTGGAACAGGGCGACGGCGATGCCAATCGCGTCGTGGAACGTAGCGTTATAAAACAAAATTTGTCTGTCAGCTGTTCTCCTGTCTGTCTGTGATTAATATATTATTTACAAGTTTTGTGTCGCTTTATCATTCCCAACGATCCCCCAAAGTTTACATTGGCCCGCGAGCCGGATCGTAGTGTGAATGTTTCACACACCACCAGCGAAGATAATGATAACCCGCAGCACTGCTAAAAAAATTCAAGCTGCCGAAACAAGACCTGTAAATGAGCAGAGAGAAGACGATCCAGGCGAAGCTTCCTGTGGCACGAACGTAATAAGGTCGGAACGTGATGGTAATAAAAATCCGCCTTCGATTACGTCACACGCGTCATTACGGTCCAAGAAGCAGTCATCGTCACTGTCCATAGAAACCCAACGCAAGCGGCTAGAGCTTGCAGCAGCCCAAGCAAAGGCTCGGATCGAGATGGAATTGATCGACAAAAAATTAGCGGCAGACCTCGCCGACCTAGAGGAATACAGTCACGAAGGAAGATCACGTGCTGCACATACCGAAGTATTGGATGGTCGAGTCGAGAAATGGATGGAGCAAAGTCAAGAACTGCAGGCCACTGACGAAAAACACGACTCGCACGCGAGCCCGGCCACTGACGGAACAGTTCAACTGTTGACAAGCGCATTAAAAGAACTCATCACTTCATCGGCTATCCAACAAAATACGAAACTTCTCAGTCGTCTCAGCACGCCAAAAGAACTCCCTATTTTCAATGGGGACCCGAACGAGTGGCTTCACTTTGAGCAAGCATTTAAGGAGTCCACTGAAGTCTGTAACTTCACTGAGAAGGAGAACATATGGAGGCTACGAAAATCATTACGCGGCGCGGCGCATGAAGCCGTGTCAGGCCTTCTTATTTCTGGAGCCTCACCTGCAGATATTATGTCCACACTCAAGTTACAATTTGGTAATGTTGAAGTAATCCTATCTCGCATTGTGACTGACATTAAAAAACTTAACTTCTTATCTACGGACTACCACCGAGACATAGTACCGTTTTCCACTAAGGTGCAAAACTACGTAGCAGCTGTTCGAGCGCTTGGTCGCCAAGAATATCTACAAGGAATGGAGGTAGCTAACATCATTCTGCATAAATTACCTACGACCTTGCTCGCCAAGTGGACTGATTACAGCTATCCTTTCATCACTGATCCAACACCAAAACCGAGACTAGAGGTACTATCGACTTTTCTCACCGAAGAAGCACTGAAAATTTCAACATGCAGTGCAACTCTATTGCAACCAAGAACGGACATGTCAAAAAGAAGACACTTTGATAAGATGTACGTTAACACTACAGAGTCAGTATTAGCGCAAGACAAAGGAAACATGGACAAATGTCGTTACTGTCGTACTTCTCAACATAAGTTAACTGACTGCAAGAAGTTTAAGAAGTCCTTACGTAAAGACAGATGGCGGTATGTAAAACGATACGAAATTTGCTATAAATGTTTAGTAGAGCATCATCGTAAAGAAATGTGCACCGCACCTAACTGTGACGTAAACAATTGTGGACAAATGCATCACCGCTTATTACATTTTGTGCCGCGTCCAGAAGATAATAATGCGCCACCGGCACAAACTGAAGAGCAATCAGAAACAGTTACTAACGTCAATGCAAGCTGTACTGTCATGCTTAAAATTGTACCTGTTCAAATTCACGGACCAAATGGAAGTATTACCGCCAACGCCTTACTCGACGATGGTTCTACCGTGTCTTTGATTAGCGCTCCACTGGCAGCACAAGTAGGATTGCGTGGCCGCCGGGAGTGTTTGCGCATGCGTGGGGCATGGGCTGACACAGAATTAATTTGTGATGCGGAACTTGCGAAATTGAATTTATCTGGTTTTGATAACACGATGTTTACAATCGAAGCACGAATTGTTGAAGAGCTAAATCTGCCTAAGAGTAATTCGACTGTAAATTACAAAAATTATTCGCATCTGAATGACGTCAGCCGATACCTTTGTAAGTCAACACAAGTACAACCGCAAATCCTCATTGGACAAGACAATTGTCACCTGCTTTTGCAATTAGAAATAAAGGTGGGTCGACCTGAAGAACCCTGTGCCACCCGGACCCCTCTGGGTTGGTGCATTCATGGCAGGGTACCTAATACACGGCACTCAAACTCTGTCATATGTCATTCGTCATTGCTTGTCTCCAGTGACACCTTAGAAGCCAACCGTATACTACAAGAACTGCACGAGGAGGTACGAAAGTCGTTTGCTATTGAATCCATGGGAGTGTCAGGAAAGCCAAGACAGAATGCAGAAGATGTACGCGCTGTTGAAATTTTAGAACAAACTTCTGTATTTATCAACGAGCAGTGGCAAGTTGGCTTACCTTGGCGAGATGAGAAGTGTGTGTTGCCAGACTCCTATCCAACAGCCTTGAGTAGACTGAGAGGGGTTGAACGAAAATTAAAAAGTGATAATGAATATGCACAAAGGTACGAAGAACGCATACGACATCTACTTGAAAACAAATTCGCTAAGCCTCTATATAACTCAAATCATACATCATCGAAAACATGGTACCTGCCTCATTTTGGGGTTGACAACCCGAACAAAAAGAAGCTGCGTTTAGTATTTGACGCCGCAGCTAAAACAAGGGGATTGTCACTAAATGACTTTTTACTGAAAGGTCCTGACCTGCTAATGTCGCTATTTGGTATAATGCTCCGATTTAGAAAAAATCGAGTAGCTGTTTCTGGAGATATCAAAGATATGTTTCTGAGAGTAAAGATTCGACCAGAAGATCAAGATGCCTTACGATTCCTATATAGAGAGGAACCTGAAGGACCCATTAATACTTACGTTATGACATCTTTAATTTTTGGCGCGAACTCCTCTCCTTTCATTGCCCAATTTATTAAAAATAAAAATGCTCAACAATACGAGACTTCGATGCCAGCTGCAGCAAATGCGATATACAAGAGTCATTATATGGATGATTATATAGACAGCCTGCCTGATGAACAGACCACGATTAAGCTTATTCACGATATAATTTCAATTCATCAGAAGGGCAGTTTCTTGATGAGAAATTGGACGAGTAACAGCAAAGAGGTACTCGCCAGCTTACCTAAAGAACTATTAAGTGATGCAGCTGTCAAATTCAAAGTTGGTCAAGAGTATGAAGGTGAACGCACGTTGGGATTGATTTGGCATCCTTGTGACGACTGTCTTAGATTCGACGTATCTTTCAAACGGATACCTGAAGGAATTTTAAACGGCACACAAAAGCCGACCAAACGAGAAATGTTACGTGTAGTTATGTCGATTTTCGATGTGTATGGCATCTTAGCACCGTACACAATCAGTGGAAAAATTATCTTACAAGAAACATGGAAATTAAAAATCGGCTGGGACGATAAGATAAGCGATTCAGTGTTCGAAAAATGGACAAAATGGATTTGTTTATTAAACTCAATACAAGAAGTGAGCATACCTAGGTACTACTATGATGCTACCAAACGAAAGAGTGAAACGGAAAACAGAAATATTTCGTTGTCACCGTCCCACAAAGAAACTTCAGTTATGAATGGAGAAAATGCCGAGTCTGGTACAAGTACGGCAAAGGACAGCTGTGGAGCTGCTCATCAAGGTACCATTACTAGCCTAGCTGGCTATAGACACCTACAGATGCATATATTTTGCGATGCATCGAGTAAAGCTTACTGCGCCGTCGCTTATTGGAGGTGGATGGACGAAGAGTCATGTATACGGGTAGCATTCATCGCCAGCAAATGCAGAGTTGTAGGAAACAAACCTATTACGATCCCACGTCTAGAGCTCCAAGCTGCTGTTTTAGCGGCCAGATTAGCCGACTCAGTTGCTAGAGAACACAATATGAAGGCTGAGCAACGTATATTTTGGAGCGACTCAACAACTGTGCTGCATTGGATAAGAAATGATGCTCGTGACTATAAAGTATATGTAGCAAACCGTTTAGGTGAGATCGACGAGTTAACGCGTATTAATGAATGGCGTTACATACCAACGAAACTCAACGTCGCTGATATTGCTACCAGAGAGAACTATGTCTGCCCCATCCTACAAGATAACTGGTTATATGGACCTACCTTTTTATGTTGTGAGGAAAATGAATGGCCTGGCGACATAATATCTGCGGAAAGGATAGACACACAATTGGAAAGTATTAACGTGATAAACATTGATGTCAAAAATGTTGACCTACCTGTGCCTGATGCTACTCGGTTCAGTTCCTGGCTTCGCTTACGTCGATCAGCTTCTTTGGTACTTGAGTTTATCAACAGATGTAAAAGGCTTGATCTTGAGTTTGACAATACTATGGAGAAAGCGGAGATATTATTACTAAAAAAATCACAAGCTGAATCGTTCAGCAAAGAGTTAGCTGAAATAAAAAGTAACAGATGTGTATCAAAAACAAGCAATATACTTACCTTGTCTCCTTACCTAGACGAGCACGGGGTCATGCGCGTTGGTGGCCGCATCAGTACTGCTGCTGACATTTCACCTGAAACTAAAAACCCTGTAATATTAGACGGGAGAAATTATACTGCTAGATTAATAGTGAAGTATTATCATCATTACTACGCTCATGGAAATCAAGAAACAGTAGTAAACGAAGTAAAGCAGAAATATTGGATTACAAGATTGAGACCTACTGTAAAATATGTTACATCTTTATGCTCAACTTGTAAGATAAGAAAAGCAAAGCCTGCAGAACAAAGAATGGGGGACTTACCAGGCGCTCGAGTGGCACACCATCAACGGCCCTTCAGTTATTGTGGTGTTGATTTATTTGGTCCCATGGAAGTTACGATAGGAAGGCGCCACGAGAAAAGATATGGTGTTTTATTCACATGTCTTACTGTTCGAGCGATTCATTTAGAAGTGGTCACCAGTCTCACCACTGATTCTTTTATAATGGCATTACGGAGAATGGCATCAAGACGAGGCTGGCCAAAATGTTTGTTTTCCGACAATGGTACCAATCTGCGAGGTGCGAACGTAGAACTCAAAAGATCCATACAAAATCTAGACGAACAGAGGCTTAAAGATGAGGCTTCTAATCGAGGTATTAAGTGGACTTTCATACCTCCCGCAAGTCCTCACTGGGGTGGGGCGTGGGAAAGGCTGATTAGAAGCGTAAAGATAAGTCTTAATGCTATTTTAAAGGAACGCGCACCCAGAGAAGAGACTCTGATGACCCTGTTAACGGAAGTAGAAAATATGGTAAACAGCAGGCCATTGACACACGTATCCGTTAACGCAAATGATCCTGAAACCTTGACCCCTAACCACTTTCTTTTAGGGTCGTCATCTAACCTGCCTCAAATAGGAATATTTGACGATTCGGACCTTCATTTAAGGAAACAATGGAGAATTTCGCAGCGGTTAGCTGACCAGTACTGGAACAGATGGGTGAAAGAAGTGCTGCCAGACCTGTTGCCACGTAAAAAATGGAATAAAGAGCGCAAGGAGTGATCTCGTGCTAGTAGTCGTTCCGAATGGTCCCCGCAACTCGTGGCCCAAGGGGCTCATCGAAGAGCTCATTCGGGGAAATGACAACAGAGTGAGAGTTGTCAAAGTAAAGACTAAAGCCGGAACATTAACAAGAGCAGTCTCACGCGTAGCAAAGATATCTATACATGATGAGTGCTGCTGATACAGCACTGGGGTGGGGTATGTTCGCCACCACGCTCGTGGAACAGGGCGACGGCGATGCCAATCGCGTCGTGGAACGTAGCGTTATAAAACAAAATTTGTCTGTCAGCTGTTCTCCTGTCTGTCTGTGATTAATATATTATTTACAAGTTTTGTGTCGCTTTATCATTACCAACGATCCCCTAAAGTTTACAATCGTGTATAATTTACTTTCTAGTACCACGAATTAAAATACAAATGGAATAAGGTTCTTGTATTGAGGGTTCCGTCCTAAATTATGGAAAGGACGTCTAGACTCCTTATCTCGGTTTTGTGGCTAGATAGAGGTAAATTTATGTTCTAGGCCTTCGAATGTAGGTATTAACTAGGAATGGCATATTATCGGCTACGAATTGGAGCTCTATTCTTGTTTACATGCTCAATTATCTTCAAGCAATCAATCGTTGCTTTAATAAATAATTCGATACAAACAAAAGCAATAGAGATGATTAATTAAGATTTATTTTATCATCCCCGATGCTAGTGTTGCGACGTACGAATTTATAGTTGGGTAGGGGTGTACCTTGTCGGTTACTATCAAATAAATGAGTCCGCTCGGTTTGATTCATGTGAATGGGGATCGGAAAATACCCGCTAACAAATAAAACGAATCAAACTACCAACTATAAAGGCAGCTACCGAATCACAGCTAGGGATGGCTGGCTTTATATACGACTAATTACTTTAGTCAACTTTGCTTATTTGAATATTGTTAACTCCGGTATAAATAAGCACCTTATCTGGCCCTTTACTACTTTTGGCGCTGGGAAAATTCATAATAGGCTATTTACAAGATAGCGTCAGCCGTACAATCGCAAATATTTTATTAAATTTTATTCTTCGACGCAAACAGCTGGACCTTTTATTCAATATCAGTTAATAGGACTACATAAATAGACAAACTAAGATAAGGAAACCTGGGGAATATCGGATGGAACATTTAATTTGAGTGTCTTCAAACTACAGAATATCGATATCGGTTTTCAGTTAGCGCGTTTACGTTTCGTATAGGGCTCGTCTCTAGCACTTTCGACGCAAGGGCTGTCGTGATCCAGTTGACTGATTTAACATCAATAAAGCATTTTTTTGTTTACAATTTGTCACGTACTTTATTTCCTAGTTTGAAAGCTGTGCACGGTCTATTAAACTTCGATTGCTATACCTAAATTGTTTGGTTTAACAAGAAATATAATGAGTGTTTGTTCACTAAATTGACACATAATTGAAATGTATGTAACTTAAATAATTTATGCTAAATTTTCATTTAAATGTCTTCTTATTTCACATTCTATATAACAGAGCTGTTAACAAGGCTTTTTTGAAATCAGGGCGTGTTAAAATAAAAGCAAAACAGAAAACGTTTCGCAATAAAATGTGTCGAGATACAGTTACGTACGGGAATACAAATACATTTTATTCCGAAGTTAATTTAATTTGGAATGAAATACTTCATACGATTTGCAATTTCCGCCCCTTAGCTTCCAAAATGGCGTCCTAAAAAGTGGAAAACCATCGACAAAGCCGGTTGGCAATTAAGAGCACTATTCATTCAACCGGTGCGCGCCCATAAGTTTGAACCTAACCCTTTATCGCTGCTACGGTTGCCGGTATTTTGCACACGCCGTCCGCATAACTCTGCTTAAAATATCAGACAACATATTGAACGTTATCTCGATTCAGGGAAACATTTTAAAACCGTTTTCTCTTAGTTTGTATTTTAAGGTACGAGAAAGGCGTCTCTGCGATGCAGCGTGTTTCAAATTTGTGAAGTTTGACGTTGAATTTACAAAACGAATACCGTCCCTTTTATTTTCCAACAAGACCTCAAATACCATTTTGTATGAGCAGGGTTGAGTACGACAACCCTGTGGCTAACGACAGTTCCCTAAAACAGTTGGCACGAATGTCTTGCACATCAAATTAGTAAATGTGTGTTAACAAAATTTTTGGGTTCAAATGTAATAAAAACTTATCGGACGTGTACCGTAAATGTAAATTAATTAATTAATATAATTGTGTGGACTCCCTTCTTCTGCCGTAACAAAGTCAAAGGGAATATTGGATCTATAAATTGTTCGATGTGCGGTTCCAAACCCGGCCGGAATGATACTTCCCCGGATATTGAAAAAGGTAACTTTGGAGGAGGTTTCGTTAACAGTTACAAAAAAGAAGTTTATTTGGCAAAAGAACTTATACTCAGAAGCTGGGAACGTGATGATACACAAAGAAGTGAGGGCAAAATTTCTGCGAACCGTAAAATTAAGTAAGAAGACGTAATATTACGTAAATAAAGTTGATCATTTCCATGATTGGTTCGTTAAAGTTGGGCTATTTGACTACGCCTCGTGGGACCATTTGGTTTCATTCAATTACCGGACCCAAAGTGAATCTAATATCCTTCGCATTTCCTATTTGTAGGGCACATAAAAATATACATATCCCATTTATGCTTTGACAATATTTATTCAGAGAATTGTAAATTGTATACAAAATTAATGGAAGTTTTATAAGATTTTACAAGAACAGCAATTGTGTAATGTGAAAAATTGTAAGTTAATAGAATCACTTAAAATTACAACAACGCGATATATATTTATTAAGAAATAACTCCAGAAACTTTCACACTAATCGAAAATTATAACTTTTTTGCCATGTTTACAAAATTCCATTGCCAGGACATTTCATTCGATGTAGCAAAATGCGAGAGTACAGCGTACGCTCATTCCAAAGTTTGGACCACAAATAGTTTGGGGCAATTCGTGCTCCCGACATCGGGTTATTGCGTATTGCACATCGCGACACCTGTATCTGACACCACACAGAGCTAGCCCGACATCACAATATTACACTTATTGTAAACATGCACACATACACAGTGCCTTCTGTGGGATTTCGAGGCGATTGAAAAGCAAATCTGTGTGTGTACGGGACAAGAAAATTAATCATTCCACTGTAGATCGCAGACATGTACAAACCTTGATGTATGTATGTATGTATTGTATTGTAAGTCTTACACTCTCCTGTTATAAATTAAACCTTGTTCGAGTTTCGCAAGTATAAATTATGGAACATAAATAATATAGAGAAAACCAATAGAATAACCAAGTCAATTATAGAGATATACTATCTAGTTTTCAGTAGAATACTATAACAGAGATAAACATTGGACATTCAATTAAAGTCGTATTGTCGCAAGCGGATAGTCGGTTCAGCAATATCTACGCTGACTGGCTAATAATACCGGTTATTAGGTCCGTCCACTTTATCGCTCTAGGACACACAGAATTCTAAATAAACGGAGAACAGTTAAGCAGTATTAGATCGTACTGTAATGGCCGACTAAGAGCATTACGATAAGACGCTATCGGCTTAAAGGATGTAAGTTTTTATGAGGTCCGCATTTATGTAACTCTGTTGGCTTTAATTAAAATTTCTTGTTCCCTTGGAAAGGAATTTGAATAGGAACTTTTATGTTAGTGCAACTTTATATAAATAATCATAACATAACGTTATTCTGAATAAATAAAATAATGCATTTTATTTTCACTTTATGTGTGTATTCAAAGAATCATACTCAATTAGGTAGGTACTGAAAAATGGCCCAAAATGTTTTTTTTTTCTAAGAAAATTTGTTTAATTTTTTTTAAACAAAAATGGGAAGTTGGAAAATCTTTTATTGCAAAAGATATTATTAATAATTCTATTGGATTTATGACTTTTAGTTATGCGTTTATTTTTATGTATCAGAGCAACCATTTTCGTTGTGATATTTATGAGCAATTATGCATCTGTGCATCTTCTTGTATTTCCTTATTGTAAGCAGGTGCTGTTTCTAAGTAAGCCTTTTGCATCGTCGATAGTATTAATTGGATTCAGTTTCAATATCCAATATTCCCTGAAGCACGAAACACTTCATCAATTTTTAACCATTCATTCAAGTTTGCAAGACGAATATGTAGGTAGGAGTTACCTAGATCTTATGTAACCACATTTATGATTTAGCTTTTCATAAGTAACGGCAATTAAAATATGCGTACTTTTAATTAATTAACTAAATGTGATATGCGGTCAAAATCCTAGCTTAAGCTTTGACATTCAAAGAAAATTTAAACCAAATTCTTTGAAGCCTTAAGCTCCAGTTACGAGGTCGCTTTAGTAGAAGGTTTTTAAAGAAGTTAATACGTATTTCAGGATTTTATAGAAAACATACGTGATAAATTAAAGAAAAATAAATATAAACGAAAGAATGTGTATTTTATTGTCGTAATTCTTAATTAGTTCTCTCTTTAAAACTAAAGTGTGACAGAGACTATCGCACCTACATTTTATGAAGACGGGACACCAGTGTCTTTGTTACTATGGAAATGTTCTTTATTTAAAAAAGGAGTTTCTTTTGTCTAAATGTAACGTCAATAACTTCTTACATAAAACCTTTTTTTTCTGGACCTCTTTTATTTTCTTTCTTGGCTTTATAATATAGCACCGTCGTTCCAGTATCAAGGAACCTCTAACATTTTAATTGGAGAATCTCTTTAGAGAATTGCGTTTATAAATGCATATTCTACTACATGCTCAGTAAGATGGGGGTAAAGCCATTTTATTCCCATGGAAGAAGGGGAGACTGAAATTACTTGAGGAATCACGTTCAAATACATTGTTTGTTTTCCCCTGTTTAATTTACATTTGCTTTGTTTTCTTACATTGTTTTTATTGCAAATCGTTTGAAAATTCTGTAAATGTTACCAAAAGTTCTTAACTTGGATCTACACAATCTTATTGGAGAACAAATAAAGGTAATCTAGCTTTTCTACCTACAAAAAACTTTTCGTGTAGTTTGTATACGATCTAACTTTTCGGTTGAGATATAATAAATTAGAAGTAATTATGCTAAATAGCTATTGTTATCAGGGAGTAGTTTAAAAGGTTTATAAGCATTTCTGAATCAACGCTATTTTATGACAGATCTTAATTTCTGTAGAGACACGGATATCGATTATTATTTTTGATTAAATTATATCACAAACAAAAGTTATCTTTATTTCGGACCTTGCAATTTTGTGATGTTAAACTTACACAATGACGCTCAGAGAGAGCCAACATATTATTACTATTCTCAGCAAGAAAATCATACAGACAATTTAAAGTCTGTCGCATCGCGTGTGGTGGCCGGTTGCTTAGCGACCAAATATTAGGTAATTCGTTTCCCACAGTTGACTCTTACAAATTGCGTGGGAAGATAAATAGCTGATACGTTCTATATGTTTATTTCTTTACCAGGCCAGAGAAACCATAAAATAATGCTGCTGATAATTTAAAAGAGACATATTTGGGACGAAATGTTTTATTCTCCAAACAAAACCCGGCGTGTGTCCTTCACAAAAAATGTAAATGAGGAATCCCTTCAGCGTTTTATTTGGTTACAATATGGTGTGTTCGTTAAAGCATGTGCGAGGCTGGCTGGCTGCCTGCGTTCGGGAGCTAGCTGACTGGGCAAGTGGTTCCGCTTCCGATTCCCTTAATTGGTAAATCTTAGCTGACGCAGCTCTTTGCAATTAAGGCGAGGTTCTATGCAGCTTGTGCGGATGAGCGCGAATTAATGCATCGCCTAGCAACTTCACCAAATTAGAGAGCGTAGTTAATTAATTGAAAGCCCTTGTATTATTGAAAAGTCTGTATAGATTTGTTAGGTGGAGTCCTTATACTGTTATGACTTAAGTGATGGAATGAAGAGTTAATTAAGAAGCTCAAAACAAAATTCTTAGCAATAGAAATGTAAAGAGGTTACCGGTAGCGTACTAAACAGCAATTGTCCTGAATAACAAACGAACCCCGTCAAAGGAAAACTTTGACCGAGACCTTTACATTGTTTGTGCTATTGATCGCGTTGGTAATTTTAACGGATCGAGTTTTGCCACATTCGTGTCACGTCGCGAGTTGTCCGAAGTACGTGTTTGTGCGAACCTATCTCGGATACTCAATACATTATTGTTATCAGAGGCGCGAAATCAATTATCTGCACGTGGCATACTTATTAACTATGAAACTCGGATTTATGATACGTGTATCAAATTACCCGTTTGTTTACAGATATGCTTTGCTAATTGGCCCGTATTCTTGTGCTTGGGTTTCGTTGTTATTTATATTAGAGCTTTCTGTTGATTTACTATTTCTTCAATTAGGTAGATAAAAAGCTACTTTTAATTTACATAGATAGGTATATCTAGAAGGGCATGTAGTCGTAATTTTCCAATCCTTTATATATTTCGAAGTCTACGATGCCTTTAATTAGAGTCGATCACAAACCAATGTTTGGAAAACGGAAAAATGCGTAAGAATGCGAAATAGATCCGGGGTGCCCTATCTTTACTGGTGTATCTCATCGTTAAGCATGGGAAGTTCTTTCCCGGAATAAACGAGTTAAATCAACCATAAATTTGGGCAAAATGGGCTTCTCGAATAAGTTATCATCGGCATTTACGAAAGCGTGCCGAGTTTTATCTATAGACAATGCAGAGTTTTTGTTACATACAAAACAGCTTTGTTATATTACATTTGATGTTTCGAACGCGAAATTTGAATTTTAAATTAAAAAATATGATAGACATTCCCATTCCTTCATATTTAAACATAGAAAAGTTTTCAAAACCCAAATTATAGAATTTTAAATAAGGAATCGTCATCGATGCAAATTAATCTTCCTGGCCAAATAATTTTTCACCACTACAACCAATATTGCTTCGAAGTTCTGATCTTGAAATCTTTACAGCGCATTCAAAAAGACTTTACAAAAGTAAGGTTACATACAAAGTTACTTCAATATAAACTAAAGGGTAAAAGCCTAAAAGTGTTTCTCATTAGTCACGTATACCGAATGGAATAGCCAACTAAATCATCCGCATTGTAACAAATGTACCGCAGTGTGTACCACAGAAATATCAACACGAGGAAGAAAGACCGACAATACATAAAGGAGTACAGATAAAAATGCTGATACATTAATCTTTTATGCTGCTGTAATGATTGGTTTCCAATATTTGTAGAGTGTGTTTTGTTTGCTTGGTATGGTGTTCTCTTCATCAACTTCTGATGGTACATAAAATGTTATGTTGCCTTTATTTCGTTGGAAATCAGCATATGACCCCTTCCGCTGAGGGTGCAACTGGAGGGAGTCAGACTCATACTGACTAAAACCCACTATGTTGTTTCTCGAGGTCTCTGTGTGCCAGGGCCACGGTAACGCTTGCGAACAACCAGCAGCCCCGGCAGATGTTTTGTGGCCCAATTTAAAAGTAGAACATTTTAATGATTGCAAGAAAAAAGTATATTTTTGATATAAGTTTATAGATTATGGGTTTAACATACATCTCTGCCTAACCAGTTGGCGAAGAAAATGGTGACGTCATAACAATAATACTGTTGACAAATCAAATTAATGGAGATCAGATTAACACAAGCGTGAGAACACCGCCACAGCAAACATTATTGTGTGCACATAATTGATGGACAGAAAGCTCATCACTTCATTAAGTAGGTGTTAGTGCAAGAAACTCCCACTATCAACTAGTTACTAGGTCGTGCTGATTGTATGTTGGTATTAATTAAGTTTGATATTTAGAAGATATTTATAGAATACTTGCCGTAAAACGTAGGTTTTTTATCATATAGATATCAAGCGACTAGGATAGAGACCCAATGGCAAGTGACTGAACTGAATGAAGGAATTGAATAATTCGTAACATTCAATTAAGAGGGCAAACCTATCCCGGGCTACGGGTTGTTCGCAAGAGTTACCGTGGCCCTGGCACACAGGGACCTCCCGAAGGAACATAGTGGGTTTAGTCAGTAAGAGTCTGACACTCACTCCAGCTGCACCCTCAGCGGGAGTGTTCATTTTATGACTTCCCACGAAAAAAAAGAGGGCAAGCCTAAGAAATTACTTACCACTTATTTTCATTTTCAATTTATCGGAACAATTATTTTTTTATATCCTTGTAATAAGCGTGTGTGTAACAAGCTTAACGATATTTTTAATAAGTACTTCACAGCACAGTTCTTGCTTAGTAGACTGTAAATTAATAAATCTGAGCAATAAAATAATATAATGAAGCAATTTGTTACGTAACAAGGTGCAATAGCTTTACAAAATCCAGATCGATGTCGTGTGAATTGTGCGTGCGTAACCGTTAAAAACAATTAAAATTTTCTCAACCATATTACCTGTGCGTGAAAACATTCAAAATTGTTTATGTTTTTGGTATTTTAAGCGAATAGGTTTCGTGGATTCGTGTTATATCGTTAGTCTTTAATTATATTATTATTGATGGTAGCTTTTTAGGATTAAAAATCACACATTGTCCTTTTTAATATCGTATAGAATGACCCTGGTTTGTATAGCTGTCATTTTATCTCAACTGTTGTTATTTTTAAACCTTAAAAAGTAGGCGCGGTTAAGAAGTGCATTTAGGGCTAGTTTCCAGGTTGCTGATAAGTTCCAAATAGTTTCTCTGTCAGATAACTTCATACAAATTCTGTTCCATTTTTTTATTGATCTGGTAGATAGTGGCTATCCGTAACCTGTAAAACTGGCCGTTAGTGTCACAGATTTAGATTCTTTATACAAAATAACCTATACAAGTATCTATAAAATATAATTACGAAATCTGTAATGTAATGAGATAGGAACACGGAAGAAGTCATGATTGCTGAATACAGTGAAACACTTTCACTGACTTCATGAATCTTTGTTCCTTTTGGGGCCCCGGTAACTGAGAGGTAGTTATTTGTTATTTAGTTACAAACATAACACAGAAGTAATATGTATCAACAAGGAACCTCTCATAAAATAAACTTTTGTTTCTGTAATAGAAACAATGTTTTTATAAATAGTGACACAATGTAGCAAGAAATAATAAAAGGAATGAGATCTCCTAAATGGGATGAGTAGTAGTCCTAATTACACATTTGCCACTTCTTATAGTCATTACGATGTACGACATGACATAAATATTTATTATGTATCTTATAACTTTTGTTACTAAGCGGCATTTTGTCTCAGGCAAACTTATCATTCTTTTTTTGTCATTCGATATTTTACGTATTGTGTGTTGTTATGAAAAGGTAACAATGTCAGTTATTTCATTTTAATTAAGAGTTTATTTATATATTTTTAATGCAAGATGTGATGAACTTCTTTATGAGTCTACTTACCTTTTTATGTTGGTAATTCATCAAAATGACCTCTCCCGCTGAAGGTGCAGCTGGAGGAAGTGTCAGACTTTTACTGACTAAAACCCACTATGTTCCATCTAGAGGTCCCTGTGTACCAGGGTCGCGGTACGTCTTAAGAACAACCCGCAGCCCAGGCAGAGCCTACTGTATATCTTAATTTAACATTTAGTTGTCAAACATACATACATAGAGAGAAGAAGACAAGAAAAATGTTAAAAGTAAAAAAAAAAAAAATAGTTAATCTCGCGGACACCATTTCACGCGAAAGGTCTGGGTCCTAGGGCTAGTGAAATCGCAGACATAATACTTGGTATACAAATCTTAAGAGACTGTTAAAAATAATGTTAGGTCTATTTAGTTTTCTCTTCCTGATAAGTAATACTTACACAGACTTTAAGCTTGAATTCAGCTACACTAGTTGTCCAAATAGATATTTGAAATAGAAGAGCAAGTTTCTTCGCAAAGTGCTCTACACAACTTAATAAAATACATTCATGTACGGCATTCATGTAATGCATTTTGCAAATGTTGCAACGACTTACATTCGAAGCCAAACTGCCGAAGTTTGTTGCAACTGTGAACACCAATCGAATTGATTTCTATTTATCTGTTGCGACTTCAATGAGTTTGAAAGCAAACAATAGATGCTTGTATCAAATAGTTTATATTTAGTGTTGGCCAACTGGACCCTAATTTTGTCGATGTTATTTCTAAAGTTCAATTGTTCGGTTACCTAATTCATTTTTTTTCTATCAGATGTATGTAACGTTTGTTGCAACATTTATACTTATGTTTGGTACCTTCATACTTAACCTTGGTGTATTTCACGTTACACAATAAATTTTCTGAATATCTTTATTACTGTCAACTACGAAACTATTTCAGAACGTTAATCAAGACGCTCTGTGGATTATATAACATTCGAAACAAATTAAATACCTACGCCTTATCTCTTAGTTCGTAGACAAAGTAACATAGAATAAACAATGTAAACTAGGAACGCAATTACAGCAAACTTACAATATCACAAAACAAAAGAGAATCTTGAACAGTTAAGCGAGTTATTCAGAAATCTAATAACATGAACGTGGAGTCAAACTTTTTGATAAAATAAGATTCTTCATGCCAGCACATCATAATACGCGTTCTAGTTTATTCGTAGTTCACAACATTTATGTATTGTTACTATAACACGCTATATCGGTTCTGTAGTACTGTTACTTTCATACAATCATCGTGTTCTCCCAATCGGTCGCCCTGTTTGTACACAGTTTACTAATTAGCGCGCTTTTGTTCAGCACGTCGGCGATGCATCCAACTGTAGTTCACTATCGCAACACGCTCCAATCAAAGCTTCAAGGTGTCTGAAGCAATCGAATTGTATACATTAAATTATATGCAAAATGTCATCACACGAATTTCCGCCTTAATCCTTTCAGATTATTGGTTAAAATAGCATGTGGTACCGCGATCTACGTTACCAATAGAGCCTGTATTTGTAAGCGTATTAATCTATTGTATTGAATACCGTCTGCTTCTGCTTGATGATTCACGATGCAGTCGATCGTCTCGTGTATTATTGTCGAGAAACTATCTTCGATTGTCTATTAGAAATCCGTGCACGGAACACAATAATAACAAAAAGGCTGATTGTGATAAAAACAAATGCATTTAATTGCTATTGTATTAGATCATGAAGTGGTTTTAAAAACAAAATAAGACAATATACCCATAGCTTGTTTGCAAAAACTGTACTGCGTCACATGTCCCGTTGAGTGGCTTTTTTTCTAAATCCGGGTTAAAAGATCTTAATTTGCATATTTTATGGTACCTAACTGTTTTTTCTCACGCTATCGAATTTAGTCATTTTTTTTTCTCAAAATATGTTTTTCTTGTTGACAAACTTGAACCAACAAAAAAATATTTATATAAGTAACATATTTATATTGAATACAAGTAACATTGTTTATTTACATAGTTTTTTGGGCTACTTTTTTCATTTTATGACATTATTTTGTATTTATTTGGTTAATATTTTGAAGACTTGAGTTCTTAATGACATAGTTCCGAGATAGGTAAGAACGATACGGCAAAGCCTAATACATTTTATAGTTTCCATGATAAGTCAAGCGACTAGCATTTAATGAAATATTTATGCAATTACGAGCCCAAACATTTGGTAAGCTACATCAACCTAAGGTATGGCATTTAAGTTCCTAGTCAACGGCCTTCACATTCCAAGAGCTCACACTGACATGTAACAACTACCTATGACTATTAGAATGAATGAATGATATCTGGTTTCAATCTCGCTCTTAAAGTTCTTCGGATAGTTTTTTTTTGACGTACCTGTCAATTGAATTGTTAAAATCTGATTGAGCCCATTGTATACAGGAAACCGTAGATATAAATAAGAATGGAGTACGTATACACCTGTATTCTTTTTTTTACTTCGAGGTCGGCCAGGGGCGTGTGTTACGTCGTATACCTATGGCCTATGGCAAGGTTGATTTTGAAAATAATATAATAGAGCGTGGATTTATTAATATCTATAAATTGTAATTTAATATTATCAAAAGAGCGGAGGCGGTAAGAAATACTGCCTATCTTAAGGCAGTGTTACACAATCGCATTCGGTATTGAAGTTTGGAATTGGTTAGATGAACTATTGCATAATGTACCTACATATCTGAGTGTTCTTTTGTTTCGATAATTCTATGTTGCGTCAACTGTTGTTACTGTTGACTTAACTGCAGTTTGATATATATATATATATTTATATATATATTCTAAAACCTATTTGTATTAAAATGTCTATAGATTTTTCTGACGTTAGTTATGTCAACCAGCTGCACTCCGAGTATAAGTAAATCACACAGAAATCTCATAGTGCTTTTAATCAACTGTGTGAATAAATTTAATTGAATTGAGAGCCTTCAATTAGCTTCAACAAATACGTTAATTAATATTGAATGTAAGACTTACAAGTCATGTAGGGTAAAGGCAATTATTAGCTCAGAAACGCGTAAGTAGGGAGTTTGAGGCATATATTTACAATTCGCGGTGGTAATATAAATAGGTATGCTAATCATTACTGCAGTTCACATCTTAATTTGAAACTAAAAATTTTCAATTTCAAGATCGTAATGATTAGTTATAAGTAGTTACTCATGGCTCTCATTTCAGATAAAATATTGAGGTTATTTGTGTATTATTATTTTTCCGAATATGAAGTACTATTACGTAGGTTTCACAAGATTTTCCTCTTCTTGTAATATAAATAAACCGAAGTATGTAAATTGAGAGGTTTGTTGTTGGACCGTTAGTCAGGCTTCTGAAATATTGGTCCTGGGTTTCCGATCCATTACCCAATTATGAGCCTACAAGATGGAGTGTTCCTTTACCTTGAACGAAATAACTTTTTAGAGATAAACCTTATTTTGTGACCAAAATAGGGTTGTTTGGCTACCGTAAAATATTGCGCGAGTTTATTTGCATGCTTTTAATTCTTCCTAGAAATATTTATCCCATTAAAATATTCGTTGTTTGCGAAATATTCTCAGCTACGGCTTGAATAAATAAAATAATATTTATTCTTACTTACTGGGTTCTTTGCTGTGCGCTCTATTGGTTTCAGTCAACAAAGTTGTTCAACTTCAACGTAGACCATAGCAAGATTACTTTATTTAATCGAAACCAATAGTTTGTCCCGATTTAAAATGAAAATTTATCATAACGACAACATTGACACATTTTCTATAGAAAGTAGGTCATGATGATGAAGTCTCTAAGAAATGATGGAAATTCGCTTTCAATGAGTGGTAAAAGTTAAGCACAATGTCATTAATAGACCATAAGTGCGATGGGAACACATAGACAATATAATTTACACTACTCGTCGTATCGGACAAAGAAAGACTTTCTTTTGTTTTTAATGTATGTGGACTTATGTGGATTTCTACGGCAATTTGAGCACTTCAAAAATATACAAAATATACCTACATTATTTAGACTAGTAGGTAAGCTTAGAATTAGGACCTTAAATTAATTAACTAAGACACAACCCTAGACAGGTTTCACGGCCCCAATTCTATAAGCCGAGGCAATGAAGAAAGATTTATACTGTGGTTTTCCATGATAGGCCCTACAGATAAAAAAGTATATAAATCTCGGACTAACTAAACTTCTTTCTCTGAATTAGCCTTTCAATAATTCCCTGATTTTAGTGAACTCCTCGTATAAGCCTGTGATTAAGGAACATAACCTTTTTGCATCAGATCGATGGAAAATATCACGTGAAATCCTGAACTCGATAGTCTGGAATCTTCCATGAGAAAGTGGGAGCAATCAATTATTAATGCTCGATTTTTCTCCGTCCACTTTTTCCTTACATACAAGCCAACGGCGGCCTAATAGATCGAATGACTGGTAGAGAATGTCTTGAAGCATACATCTACTAATCTGTCAAAGTTGGATGTACTACCGTGGACTTTTCCGCCTGATTGCTTGCAAATTATTGCTCTTGGATTCTGCAGCGTTGCTAACAACCGCTAAAACCACAATGTCATCTACGAGTATAGGTCCACGGGGCAGAGCTAGAGTGTTGCTAGTTCTTAAAAACAGTCCGAAATATGATGATCAGTTGAAAGTTTACCATCATTATGCTTTTTACTTTAGCTGTTGATAACTTTAGCAGCATCAAACATCATTAGATATAATACATAGACTAGATAATGCTTGTATTGTAATGATACAACTATGGTTACCGTTACCAGGTATAAACGTAGGAGTATACCTAAATGACGACCAAATGACGTATTGTATACCTGAAACGTTGAAACTTGCGGGTTCGATTCCCGTATAAGTCAAACATTTGTGTACATGAATATGGATGTTCGACTTAGTCTGTGTGTGTACAATATGTATGTATGTACAAAAGAAAAGTGTATACGTACGTTTATCCGTTTGTTGTACTCATTCATAGTACAAGGTCTATTGTACTAAAAGTAAGTATAAACCTTTACTATAAGTTTCCATCAATACTAATAAAAAAAAGTTCAAATCGCAGTATTAAGTTCACTAGTAAATCAATAAACAAATGCTAGCTTATGAATTATAAATCACGAAGCAACCGTGGTAACAAATTAAATTATTCCCGATTATCCCCGATCTGCGTGTTAATCAAGCAGTCATGATTGATGTCACGATTAAGTTATTGCATTACGCTAAGTAATTTGTTATTATGCCTACTTAATGTAACAAAGATAGAATCGATACTATAGAATCGACATTTTGTCTTCTATTGTAACTTTGGAGAATAGAGGTTATGTTGTTTTAATGCAAGAGACTAGTTGAGTGTAGTTCCAGGTTTTTATAGACGCTATAATATTATTTATAAGAGCAAAGAGGCTTAGCAAAATCTGGGCTTCGTTGCTAAGAAATCAGGCCTCGAAAATTTATTTTTGTATCTTATTTTTTATATTAACAGGCTATTATAAAAGAATCCTTAAAATAGACCGAGATATAAAGAAACGAGAATTTGAACTTCTTAGAAGATTTATTATTGTAACTAAAAAATAAAAACATAATATATAAAAGAGGTTAGGTTAACATAATTATGTAAAAGAGGCCCGGACTTTTTGTACGGGCGCATGATGTACGGGCCTGTGAACATTGCTCGATCGATAGGCTATTTAACACTGAAACAATTTTTGAAATCGGACCGTTATTTGTTGACATTAGCGCGTCCAAGCAATCAAACAAACATACAAAACTCTTCAGCTGTATAATGGATATATAGCATAGGTTAAATCTGTTTATATATGTATAGTACTAATCGCATTACGTATGCTTAAACCACTGCGTCTGGCTAACTTTTACATTAGATTGACAGTCACGCTGAGTCACATTGACAAGACTTGCTCTTGTGACTTCTGACCACAGCGCGTGGCAAAAGTGGTAAAAGTGAACGACATTTTGTCATTAAGTCCTATATATTATGGACACGTGCAGATTTTGAAATGTAGCCTTTGTAATGATATGTACAGACGCCAGCACATCAGGCTAACCAAAACTGTAAATTTTTCCCAATCAACTTTGAACTTTGTGCTTATGCCATAAGGCTGAAAATCCATTCAGGATATTTGTAGCCTCATGTGCTGGTGTCTGTATATAAGTTCTACGTCTATGTAGATCCAACAAGACTTGTTAGTTGGTAAATAAAAGATACTAACAATGTTTTATAGACTCGTATGCATAGACCTAGGTCTAGCTAAAATATGTGCTACCTCCTGTCGTTATTCTACATGTAATCTGGCAAAGCTACAATAGAAATTAATGTTGGCATTACAACAATTAATTGTACATACATTAATTTGTACCGCTGTATTTATTTTTGCTTTGCGACGCGGCTATAGGGCAGAAGTTAATCTCGGCCGAAATGTACACCACGAAACGACCCGCCTGGGATTGTGAGAGACGAATGATGCCTAATAACGACTAAATTAGTTTTCTTTTTAAATAAAAGCAGCTTAGTATTCAGATAATTTGGCAAACTTGACTGAAATAAATAATTGTTCCCCGACTTTATTAATGAAAGTCATTAAAATGAATTACAGTGATGGAGTTAAATCCAATGTTAATGTAATGTAAAATGCCTTTTGATAGATGTATATACATATATTTCGATAGACATATTCTACAAAAGGAAATATCATTATAATAGGTACTATCTAAACTTGATTAAATTTCATGTAGCTTATTTATTTACGATAAAAACCTTTTTAGGGTGTATCTCTTAGTTGTAAAATGGTAACATGGTGGCCAAATGACGCTCAGTCTGCTGAAACCGCGTTATTTGACGACGTCCCCTAGGCTGCAAGTGACGTCTAAATTTGCAATATGATATGTTATGCAGAATTTTATGTCAACTCACATCAAAGAGAGTATTTTATCATGTTTGATGTTTAAAAAAAGAATAATAATATGTAAATGCTTTTAAAAGCGAGTGGCTCAAAAATATGTCAGGCAATGCAAGCAAGCATTTGAAAGCTGAAATCATTGCAATTCATGTTATAAACTTCACAGAGTAAAATATCTGAAATACTAAATTACTCTTCCACGTAAATAAAGTGCGAAATGAAATATGAATGTACGCATTCGAAACTCATAAAAGCAATAGGCGCATGATTTTACGGTAACTAATCTTAAAATGTCCCCACAGCTTACATAATTCACATACAAACACAACTTTTCCTTCACAAGCCTAGTAAAGAGAGTACATTACACGGAACACTTCCACTGCATCTCAAGTTACGTGTGCCCATAAAATTCAGGAAAGAGGGACAAAATTCTCTCCCTGTGTTTTTATCAAGTAATAAAATGTTAGGCAGTGCTTCAGGCAACGCAATTTGGCTTCCACGCAGAATGCCATCCCGTTATGGACACTGTAATGGAACCCATAAAATGGATATCTGTTTTAAATGAATGCTCACTAATATGGGATGGGAATGAATTTGTTTGTTTACTAGAGGATTTATTTGTGAATGGTTTTAACAGATAATCCAGATTTTAACGTTCGTTATGTTTTTTTTTTTTATATATATGATTACATGCAGAATAGCAATTTAGCAAAGCTTTAGCAAAGCAGACTGATTTATTTTTCAACTATTGCTATTGCATTAGGAGTTTTTTTCCTGATCGAAATAATATCCTTATATAAAATTTTTAATCTGAGAAATCATTCATCAATTTCGGTACATCAATCTAATGAACCCAATTTTTCCTTATAAGATATTCTTAAAAAAAATTCGAACCCTCTAGCGTATAAAAAATCAATATTTAATTTGTGTATCAGGAGTCCCGAAGTTATCGCTGGGGCAGCAAAATGAATGGGGAAGACAAAAAAATCAACAGGCAAAAGGGGCTTGTTTGTCGCACTCGAATTGATTTATTTACGCGATAAATCTAACATCGGATTAATCAGGCTAAGTTTTGTCGGCGTAGCAATGTGTTGTCGTGGAAAATATGTTCGGTGAAAAATTGCAATCGGAGAAATAATGCGGCACTGCGGTTATTGCCGGCTTAATGTTCTCTTGCCTCTGTTATTTTCAAATCTGCTGTAATTCGCAACAGCTTTAATACTTAGCGTAATTGTATACTATTAGTGCAATTTTTGTTGATATTATTCATGCTAGATTGTTACTAAGATTTTCTTGTATTTGTTACAGGTATAAAATATCTTCGCTCTAGAACTTTCTACTGAACCGCAAGGCAATAAGGTATTACGATGGATGACTAGTACAAACTTTAAGTAACTGTAGTCAGTGGCGAGATATCGACCCATTTCCCTAGCAAACGAGTTTGTCTATTTATTTTCTTCCACTCCGAAGTAGTCTAAAAAGTTTTGCAAATTCACAAACCCCTTTTAGTATTTACAACACAGAAATAAAACCAACTACAGCTTTTAGTATCAGTAACTTTGCTGCAAACGGTCAACTAACAGCGCAGTTAAATTTTTCAGTTTTGTTTGCAGTGGTCTCAACTGTCTGTGTTATTCCTGTGTCGCAAAGCTCCAAATGCTACTTCTGTTTCATTAAAAAGCGGACTATCTACAGACAAGTCGATAACGTTTTCTATAGAGCAACAATTCTAGGCAGAAAGTATTTGTAAGAGAAACTTTATCTAAGAAACCTCGGAATGAAAGAAAGTTTGTAAGCAATCGAAAAAAAAATTATGAATAAAACTCCCCATTCAAGAGTGCGGAACAAAACAGCGTTGCCTCGATGCCTCCGTGATAAGCCGCAAGTTTGGCAACCCATCTTTTTAATGTCCTAGCCGTCAATTATCATTAGAATCGGGGACGGTGGTCTTAGGGAAGCGATCGTAAGTCAATATTAGTGCCTATAAAGGTGAGTGATAACCGTATATCCGTTCCCTTCCTTTATACTTTCAAATTACAGTGTAATAGGGAAATCACCAATCACAACCTGACGAATGAAGGTTTTTGAATAACATGTTTGTTGATCTAGAGGGGCTGGATGAAAACGACAAGTTGAAGTTATTTGAATATTGATGTGATGTTTTCTTTGCATTTTTATTAATGCTGCTAAGTTTATTCATTACAAAAAATATTAGGTATGATTACCCGGATAAAATATCCTATACTTTTTTTTTCGTGGGAAATCATCAAATGACCCCTCCCGCTGAGGGTGCAGCTGGAGGGAGTGTCAGAATCTTACTGACTAAAACCCACTATGTTCCTTCGGGAGGTCCCTGTGTGCCAGGGCCACAGTAACTCTTACGAACAACCCGCAGACCAGGCAGAAATATCCTATACCTTAAGGAACAAATTCTTCAGCTCTATAAATTATGTTATAGATATTAAAATAGATTTTAAGATAAAATTACAAAGTATATTTTGGCCAACAAAGTTAAAAAAGTGAATTTATACGGACATTTTGCCATCCAAAGCTTGGTAAATATATAGTGCTATATTTACCAAGTAATGTTAAGAGCTAGATATAATAAGGACAGAATGCCTGTGCGTGCAGGCTCGCCAATTCAGGGTTATTACAATGCAGTCCGTGTGAACGGGCTTGATGTTCAGAATTTGTGATGGCGATAAACTGCCCCTAACACGGTTATCCTCGCCATTTCCTATTTGTTCATTTTGATTCGATTTTTTAATTTAATATTGAGTTATAAAAAAAGGCTGAAAATTACTTAGGTATATTTATAGCCGGTCGCTTCTTTAATCAGGTGCGACTACGAGCGACTACAAATAATTTGAACATGCTTTTTTTTAGTTACATTTTTTTTTTAGTTTATTGGATTTTTAGTTTAGTTAGATTTGATTGTTTATTCGTTTGAATTGATTAGGCCAAACAACTTGACCGATTTGAAAAAATATTTCACTGTTGGGAAGCTACACTATCCCCGGTGAACGTAGGCTATGTTTTATCCAGGTGGGTACGCGAAGAAGTTCAATGACGACGTGGGAGCAACGGCGAGAAACTGCTAGTGTTAATATATGTTACAAGATTTTTCTAAAGTTGTGCAACGCAAACTGTCAAGCGACTTGACATTTTCCGCGCGAATGCACTTAAAATATTTAACTCGTTCCTCTATCGCGACGACGCGACGCTCGTCTGAGACTCCTAGTCACTTATTGTAAATTGCTCAGCAGGAATCTAAAATTAAATGTCAAGTGAAAAAATAACAAAGGAACCATGAAAAAAAAGAAATATAAGATATTTAAATAAATGCTGATAGTAATTGCTCAGGGATCTCATTTGGTATACATGGAGAGTCATAACGATTAATCTGGAATTGAATTTTTTATATATAATAATTGCAAAGATTTTAAAATATATTTTTACTATACCTTCGAGATTTCTAGATAATCTAAAAGATATTATAATGTAAATCGTTCACACAACTTCGAGATAAACTCGCAACTCTAAATCCCGCTAAGCAACGTTTGCACATAAACTCATTTCTCTTAAAATCCAATTAAAATATTCGCTTAAAATAAAACAACGAAAAACAATGGTAGACGGTAGCGAGGATCGCAAACGTCTGTGGCGGTAGGCCCGGCACGTTGTGGCCGCCTTCTAAACCGATTACACCCGCCCGAGGAGAAAATACACTTACTACATGAATTATACACCCAACGACTTCAACTTTAGCACGCGTTGCATCACAAATTATACGTATTCAATCTTTAACTCAGTGTAATTAACTTAATTGGTGAGAATCTTAGAAGTTACCGTAGTTCGTGCATTTGAACATGTGCTGTTGTTTTACAAATGTCGTTTAAACAGAATCAATGTATTTATTTATTAATTGTAAGCTTCATTCCGTTGAAAATAAGCTTAACAGTTAATTCATGTTGCAACAGCTAATTTCAACCGAAATTAGGTTCGTTTATTATCATAATCAAACTTAGATTTGATTGCAATTCGCTCTTTCATAGACTATTCTGTGTACCGAACACACAGCTACAGTCGGGACAAGGATTGTGTTTAATTCAACGTACACAGTCCGTCCCGATGTGAAATGAAACCGATTTCAATTACTATTGGAGTTACATGATTAGTTTGCAGATTTGGAGCCCGCATTTCAACCGTGCCAGTGTTTGAGCTAATTATGATGAGCACACAAATGGGATGTATGGTTAAATACCAATGTCTGGGTGCTTAGTTACCGAACGTAACGTGTTAAAGCTTATGATAACAGACCGGTATGCGTTTGAATGCAAGCGGAGTCATTATCATAAAATATTTGGTAAATTACACCCATATCTAATGTATGACAAGCATACTGCACAAACAGAAATACCCATTGTATTTGCAAACACGTACTCAGCTATTATAAATCAAAGTACATAGTTCTTATGTACTTAATAATTCTGGAGAAACAAAACAAACAAACCTCATATATTGGTCCTACTTTATAGGTAGTAACGAAATAACATCTCCTTTATTTATTTAGCAACATTTATTCAGACAGATGGGCCAAACCTTTATAACGCACTCTAAGCCTTAGTTCTCAGCGTTATTCGCGATTGATTGAGTATTCTACATAAGCTTCGGACCTAACAATGATCGTGTATACAGAGAAATGAGGTATAATAAAACATGGCTGCCTCCAATGAAATAGGTCACGTTTCCAATCTAGTACCAATGTTTTCGTTTCACAAAAAGGGTACGGAATACGTGATACTTAACGTTCGATGCAATCATCTCATAATAGATACAGAATGATTTGTTCGACAATGTTTGTTCGTTTGTTAATATGCAGAATTTTATCACTTTCTTTTGTGTCTGTCTGGCACGATAGAAATTGTTTCGATAAAAGTCGATTAATTCGATTAATCGAAACAATACACTAGTTCCATGTTCAAAGTCTAAGCGATTGTTTACACAAAATCTATTACTGTAGCCGACACCAATGGAAACGCTAAGTGTGGCGTACCTATCTACATTAAAGTCTAAACAAGCGTCTGCTGTTACCGTGCTTAGGTTTGCTGCACCTGTATTCTCTGGTATTGATGGCAGAGGTGCTGCACCAAATAACAATGAATTTAGAGAACGTTTAAACTCGATAACAAATGCGGTGCTCTGTTCAATTCACTCGTTCAATAGAGAGAATACACCCGTGCTGGTTCTCAGCGTATTACACACTGCGTCAATGTGTTGAACGCCAACACTTAATGCTTTTTGTAATTTTAAGATTATCTTTTATTTCGTTTTTATAGTTGAGATGCCTTGTTCACCAGCTTTATGACATTGATAATTTAGATTTTTATTTATTTGAGCATGAATATGGATGGATACAGACACAGGGGACGATAAGTGTGTGAAAGTTGAAAGAACGTTAGTTGTGAGATGACGGCAGACAGAAGAGTGTGGAAGAAGAAAACATGTTGCGCAGAACCCAAATAACATTTGGTTGAGAGCGGGAGGATAATGGTGATTTAAAATTATTTTTGTTTATTCGTTTTTTGAAAATTTACAATATCGGTATCCTGGCTTCTGAGTTCTAGCACGTATTTCTACACAATACAAGATTAACCTCTGATCACAACACTTGAACATCAATTCCAATCAGTGCGACATCCGTATTATCTGTACGATATTATCGGATAATCTTCAACACGTAGGTAATTGTATCGTAATAATAGTGTTATCTCATACAGTATTGTCTGTAATTGCATTGTGTTTAATTCCATTACCGTTTGCGCCCGATCAGCTGGCACAGTCCTCCAATCCGATTAGTAGCCGCTTTAACAATCGTGCGCAGGGATCGGGGAATGAGTGCGGTTGCTGTTGCACTATTTATGAGAAGAGAACGTGAATCGTTTATAAGTTGTAGATTCATTTGTAGATATCAATTAAAATGTTAATTCTTAACAATTTTTATTTTGGTACTTTTTAAATTTAGCTGTTAAATTTAAGTGGATAGTTTAGTCCTTAGTACAAAGCTCGATGGTAACTAAGAGGCAATTTTCGAAAATATCAGCAACTATCAGGGATGTAAACATAACTGTTTGCTAAAATAATATTTTTTTTTTTTTTGTACTTTGAGGAGAGGGGTAACACTTATGGTATGTCTGCACCCCTCTCCTGAATGGTTTTGGGTTGGGAAGGTATTATGGAAGGGTGAGCGATGAGATGGGTAGTTTGGGGAGGAATAGGATTTTAGTAGGTGTGCACAATTGGTGCATTGTGCATCAAAGATCATATAAGAATTACATATAAGTGTTGACAAGTGGAAGAGATGAAGACATTAGGGTTGGGTTCGTAAAGTGTAGACAGGTGCGATGCTTAAAAACTAAACTTAAAGATAAATAATATATAAATACAAATTATGTTATACAAAATCTATAACAGTACAGCTAACGTCGTTTAGCTAATGACAATAATAGTAATAATCTAAATATATACAGTGTTTAGGTGGACTTACAACTAAAATCGGCGGTTAGACTTTTAGGCACACACAAGCTTTTAACTAACTTTTCAAATTAAAACACACACACACGTATTCTATTTTTCTCTCTTTAGTTCTAAATCCGTATAGCTCACACAATTGTACACTATAAAGGGTTGATCCAAATATTTTTGTTCCCAAGTAACAAAAAATTACCCAACCCTATAGAACCGACGTTGTGTTCGACGTCGTTTGAAAGGGAAATATAGCGTATTGGGTGCTTATCGTAAGTTGTAAAGCAATTGAGTGAAACTGCTGGGCGCGGTCACCTCGGTTCGGGAACAGTCCAGACGATCATTTCAGTTATTGGTATATTATTACGACAATGCACAATACATTTTGAACTAGTGTCAAGTCATAGAGTTCTTATGTTTATATTATTTCCCGACCCCCTAAAAGGAAACTGTTTATGCCAGTATTTTTTCTTTTTCATATTCCACCTTATTATAAAACGCGGTCTTAAAAAAGTACCAGCTTAGGTTCTGGGTTTAAACCACCATCTCGAATAAATTTAATGGCCTAAACCTAGCACTAAACCCGGTACTTTTTAAAACCATGTTTTATAATAAGGGGGTTTTGATTTTTTTATACAACTATTTGTTGAATATTTTATTAATTGATTCGAAATAAAAATATTTATTTAACTTTTAATAAACATAGATTAACTCACGTGATTCGAAATTTAAAAAATTGGTTTGAATGAAATCCTTTAAATATATAATAACAGACTAAAATTGGAATAGTGAAGTAAATAAAGCTAATTTACACAGGAATAAACTGGGATACCGGTCGCTGGTGACAATAATTTCCGCTGTGCGCTTACACCGTGCGCACTGTGGCACAGCATTAATTAACCAAAATGCGTCGACAGGAGAATTGGCTATTAAAATACGTATTTCAATTTTGGAACTTTCTAAAAATAAATAAGTATTATATCTGTCAGGGTAAGGCGTACTGTGAATTTTACAACAAGCTTTCTCGATAAAAGCTTACTTTCTGGCTCGTAGCTTCAGGGTTGTTTAATGCATTATACTGACCAGTGGTCACAAGATTCTTCTGATCCAAAAAAGTAACAAAATATAAAGTGACCATCAAGTTTGGAGTGAATTTTATTTACCAAACTTAATTTCAAATTAAGTATATTTAGGAATTTAATCCCACATCAACATTTTAAGTAGAAACTTTTACTCAAACCATTGTTAAATAATATACAAGGTTTACCACCCAATAATTCCCATATTACAAACTATCTTTTTTTTTTTTTTTTTTTTTTTTTTTCTCTACTTTGAGGAGAGGGGGTAACACTTATGGTATGTCTGCACCCCTCTCCTGAATGGTTTTGTGTTGGGAAGGTATTATGAAAGGGTGAGTGATGAGATGGGTAGTTTGGGGAGGAATAGGATTTTAGTAGGTGTGCACAATTGGTGCATTGTGCATCGAAGATCATAATAAGAATTACATATACATGTTGACAAGTGGAAGAGATGAAGACATTAGGGTTGGGTTCTTAAAGTGTAGACAGGTGCGATGCTTAAAAACTAAACTTAAAGATAAATAATATATAAATACAAATAATGTTATACAAAATCTATAACAGTACAGCTAACATCGTTTACTTAATGACGGTAATAGTAATAGCTAGATACTAAAGTTCCAGACAGCTTCGAAGTATTATGCGGTTAATACACTCCTTAGCGAAGGCTATTGTCAAATATGATTACAAGGGAGGCCCCATATCCTTCAGAAATAGGGTGATTCCAAATAGATAGACTATTATAATGCTCTAGGGACAGCATAGTTACTGATATCGACATGACAACGTGTCGTTCTAATATCAACCTTATTGCTTGAGATATAGAGTTTCATTTATTTGTTGTTAGTTGAATAAGTGTTGTGCTGATGCAAATTGATGTACGGTATAATAATAAAGATAAACAGGTCATATCCAAGATGGTTGACTGAAGAATAATTAAACACCTATGTACTCGTAGTTTTCAGTCCGCCAAAAAAGTCGCATCCTAAATTAGTTTCATTAGAGGGGCCGGACTAAGTCTTTGACTGAGAAATACTTATTTTCTTTAACGAAAAAATATGAAACACCATTTGTTTTGTGTTTTTGTGTATAAATGTATTACAGTGGACAGCAGTGATAATTGTAATTTTTTATCCTGTTCTCATAGGAGGAATGAGCGTTAATCTCAAGGCAGGCAACACTAGAATTCACACACACATTTCAAATGTTGTTGAAATTATTGTTTTTTCGTAGAAAATGCACTTCAATACTTAATGTCCAGACTGTTTCATTTTATACATTGCGCCCAAGACAGCGAGTTGAGCTCGTGCTGCACTGAAATAGTAAAATATTTTAAAATACCGCAATACAACGTTCATTTCTAGTATAAGGTTTCGGCCACACAGTAGCCATGTGCGACTTTTTCAAGCAACAACTGTTCAATTAAAAATATACTTTGGAGCATTATAATTTAATGTCTTTCAATTTTATCACTTTATTATCATTGAATGAAAATGTGTTGCCTTTCCAAACTTTAGATAATGAATATTTTCTCATTAATAATATCGGCACCCAAAATTATACTTAGAAAACTAAACACATATTTTCGAAAGCACCATAAAGGCTTACATTCTCACGACAGGAGAGGGCGCGTCTAGACACAGGCGTATCCTCGCGTGAGTGTACGCGAGCCTTAAGCGGTTTAACAGGGCAGGTGGTGAAAGCAGGCAGGTGAAGAGTTCGCGCCCTCCTGTCTGCGTGATGTAGAGGTGCTGGAACCGACATGTTTCAGCATTTACTTGTACCTTACATTACCTGACTTGCTAAGAGATTAGGTTTCCATTTCCTTAGGTCTTTGTTATCGAAGTGGCGATTGTTTGCCATAATGAAAGTAGCCTTTACTTTCTCCCTTCTATTATAAGGGAAGCTGCTGTTAACTTGAGATAACTTTTCAAGTCTAAACGCGTCTACCCAGGGGAAATCATAGTGTTGAGTAAATAGGCATTGTTAAGAAACAATACTTTTCAAGTTTAGTTATTTGCTTTCGCAACACGTGCTAATAGAATTGATCAACAACTCACATTATTACAAATCGTTCTTAAATTTAGAAATCAATTCATGATCTCGTATGTAATTTATTCTTTCAAAATTACTTAGAATTTAATAATTAGTGTCGGCTCTTTTATTTTGTGGGCACTAACATAATTAACGTTGCGATTCTTCATTAGTAGAGTAATAAAATGTTTCAAAAGATTTCGAAACGTCAATGTAACATGTCTAGTAGCTACGCTAATTCAATGTTACTTTGTTTTATTTTTATTGTTAGTAACAATTAATTACTGCATTTTAAATTTTAACTACGCTTTCTGCCCGCGATGTGTTATTACGGAATGACGAAGTAGGTTTTACACTAAAGATGTTGTGTTTACTATACGTACCTACTTCTTATGAAGGGTTTATTTTAGATTTGTTCATTGGATAGAGAAATGAAAACTATACATTTTTTTCTGATGATAATAATTATCAATTCTTTATTGAAATAGTTATTAGAAATGATTTACTTTTAAGGCAACATACATACACGTACGTCAAATTCCATCTTTTGCACTAGCGTTCAAAACGTATCCAATAATAAAATGTCCCGCGAACTAACTACAGCTGATGACGGGGTCAACGTTCGCGTAGTCATGGCTATCGTAGTTTTTGTTTTAGTCAGTATTTTTCACAGGGAGGTGAAATGTACCCGTCACCCTTGTAAAGAGTGAACAAATGAATAGCTATGTAAGTATGAACATGTCCATTTTTAGTTTTTGTACTTTGAACAGAAAATATTTGGGTGGTCAACTATTTTTATTTGTAAAGAAATAATCACTAATCGCATAAAGCTGAGATGCTAAAGGGTCTTGCATTAATACGAGGAATAAAGTACAAATTATCCCTTAACTTACCAAGTGACTGTTAGACATGCAGACAGATACATAATCTTGCCTTTAGTTCCAGTACATCGTAAAGCAATGCTTTTAGCTCTCGTAACAGCACTAACGACTAAATAATATATACTCAGCCTTTCTATTTGTTGGCCTAAAGAGCAATTGCTTGTTATGCTAAAATAACTTCTTATTTCTTCAACGTTACATGGTTTCTAAGTGGTGTAAGTGCAGGATTGAGAGGGGTATATTTTTCGGTTTTTATGTTAGTTGAATTAAGTAAGTGCAAATAGATTGCTGAAAATATATTAGCTTGAAGGATAGTTTTTTTTTATTGAAAACGGTCGTTTAAATGTTTTCGGATTTGTCATTCCAAATAAAATTTCAAATAAAGGCTTAGCCTTTTTCTATTCCATTTCATTTAAAAAACATATGAATATAAAAATACACTCGACGTTTCTTCGTTAATTTGCTATTTATATTTTAAAGTCTCTTAAGTTTTAAGTAAACGAAAAATATACGTTACGGTGATATAAAAAAGTAAGCTAACACTTTTGCTCGTAAAGCTCGACATAATTTTATTTTATACTAAAATGCGACCGCCGAATATTTTACGAGTTTAAACTTTAAACAGCATAAAACGAAACGCGGGGTCATGCGGTTGAGATTTTTTCGTATGTGAAAGGATGCCACAATTCGTATGATAGATATTAAGTTTTGTAACAACGTAATCTGAGGATTTTAATATTCTGTCGGGGCTGCGGGTTATTCGCGAGAGTTACCGTGACCCTGGCTTCTAGAAGGAACATAAGTTGGTTTCAGTCAGTAAAAGACTGACGCTCCTTCCAGCTGCATCCCACTGTGGGTCATTTGATGATTTCCCACTCAAAAAGGGGGTTTTATGATGACACGTGGTTTATAACATTCAAAATAATCAATTTAATGGCTTAGTAGCCAATATCATAAAGAGGCTCTACTTACACAGTTGGATCAAGCGTTCGACGCAAAAAGCTGTACTTCTAGTCAGATTTCTCTTGGTGGGCCCAGATCGCCGGTAGCTTGGATCATGTTTAAATAAAAAAAATATATGTAGAATAAATCAATTTAAAAGTAAAGAACATATGTATGATAAGGACACAGGTTCACGTCAAAAATAATATAATGTGCTGTTCAAAAGCTTTCGAGTTCTGCTTATCACGGTAAACAAATTACCGTCAAATGTCATCTCTGACTGCCATGGAATAATAAGTGCTACGCCGGCTCACTCAGTTACTTCCATATTTTCTTTCCACTCGCAAATGATTATGCAAATTGTCCAACTTTATTCAAAATATAAAGCTACTCAAAATTTACGATTCTTAAAGGTTCGTAAATTTTCAGTAGCCGTTTACCGTCTAGACTTTAAAACAGCTTCGTTTAGATGAAAAATAAAAACAACCCTACGACATTAAAATCTGGGTAAATGAATAAGGCATTTAATTTAAAAAACGCATAAAATATTTAGATGAGACTTTTTTTGTAATAAGCGCTCAGTATTTTAAAGCAGCTTAATTAACGTTAAGGGGTGTGCACACGATACGTTCGTGTCGGGATAACGTTTGATAAACATATTGTGACTGCATATTTGTTGAAGGATTGGTCATTATTGTTACAGCTTCCGAAAATCCGAAATAGCGACTTAATCCACATCAGATATGTTGAACAATAAAGTGAATGTAACCTACAATAAACAGTGGTTAGGGCGTGCGTGTCCTGGCTTGTTTTTTGCCCCCCGGTTATCCTCCCATGATTTATGCTGTGCCTGCCCGGAATATGATTACCAGTTACGTGTCGGAAGTACCCTTAATGGATATAAACGTTGTATTTAACTGTCCGGTAAATACTGGCGTTTTTGTGCGCCTTTGTACCGCTCAATTGTGACCATATTATGGACCGTTTATTGGTTTGATCGCACACAAATTTGTGGGCTCTTGATAAACGTTTATTGCTATTGATTTTATAGATGGGCGTAGTTTTTTATTTGTTGCGTAAGAGCGTCTTGCTGAGTTTATTTCTTATAAAGTTTAGTGTTATTTCTATGAGTTTGGTACTTAGTAACGGTTTTTACTGTTTTGTCTAAAAGTTATTTATAACATTTATACTTTACTAAAAATGAATAGTATGCTATGAATGTCTGTTGATTTGATTAAAACAACTGAAACTAACAAAAAAATACATTTTCAATACACATATCCCAAATGAAGAGTATCAAGCAAAATTCGATTTTACTATGATTGAATTTACCCATTTCCCATTGTGTGGAATGTTTTTATGTTTTCATAATGTTGAAAGGCTTGTATTTTATTTTGGTAAATAAATAACATTTGGTATCAGTGTGTTGTATCTTTATTATTTGCGTATAGACCTAGCCTCTAAGATATACGAGTAATATGAAAGAAATGCGAGCTTAAGGAAAGCGTATAAATAAATTTATTATTAAAAAAAATACTTAAAACAAATGCCGCTAGCAGCCTGCGCCTGTCATGTATCATTACGAACAAGCATAGCTATGTTAATCCTCAAACCCAACATGTTCTTCCTGGAAGTAATTTCGACGTACAAAAATACGTACCATAACTTTAAAGTCCCAACAAATAAAAAAATAAGTACATCCCGAAGTTAGTTTGTACAAAAAAGAAACACAGAGTTAGTTGAAAAGTACCGCGATTAGGCACTACACAGTTCTTCTAATTTTTGTTGTGGCATTGCATCGTCCGTTAGTTTCCTAATGAGGAAAAACGTTCCTCCCAATGATACTCCTGAGTAACGCGAACTTCAGCTACTTCTGAGCAAGTTTCTCGCGCAATTAACTAGCTTGATACTCTTGATTTTCCGTGATACATTTCCTTTTGTAAGCTTAGTGGGTACTTAACGTGCGATATTTATTGCTCGCATTTTACACTTTGTTTTACTGCAAATTTTGTCTAGTATACCATTAACTGGCATTCCCTCAGAAATAGTACTTTATTGTACCTAATTACTGTTTTTATTTCACTTACTTAATGATATTAGAAACGGACACGCAACTCTTAAGAAGATAAGGCGAGGGGTTTAATATAAGTCAGACTAGTGTTGCGCTATAAAAAGTAATAGGCAGCCCTTAGTCGGCAGAGATTTATGCAATGTCGAGGCCTCAAGCGATACTCTCGTTTTAGCTATCAACGTAACGGGAAATTGGAAATAATTGGCGTAGAAATCGCAGGCCGGCGATAAAACAAGACATGCGGAATTACGGATATAAATGAATTGAGAACTGAGTACTCATTTTACAAAAGTTAGCCAGCGTAACGTGCGACGTGCGTGCCTATGCTCACTTTGCGCGGTTTATATCATACTTGTAGCTAAAAGCGAAGAGTACGTTTATGTAACCTGTTTAGACAGGGTCAGTATAGTTGTATATCACTTTTTTTTTGAGAATCTGCTGACACACGTTTGACCATCAATAAACATTCGCTACAAAACTCAATACTACGTGTGCACTTAAAACTATACCTACTAGTTTCATTAATTAGAAGTCAACTATAACGAACCTTATGTATGATTGGCACTAACTTATTGTTCCACAACATGGACAGCCGAGCCCAAACGACGACGAGGTTGGTGGAAACTTATGGAATCGTTGATAATTGTACATTAATTAAATACATTTCAGTAATATAATAGTTGTAATCTTGAATTTTACAACTGCACAAAAAATATAAAGACACTTAAAACACTTTATTATATCGGTCATATAGCCGGATACATTGAAAGCCTGGGGCTGATCCGTACATACGCTATAACCGACGTTTTCATGTTTGTGAAAATTCGTTGACAAACTTTTTTCTAAAAGAGAGGCAATTACATTAAAGCTTTTTGCTACATCCACCCGTCGCATATATGGTTGGCTTACACTGAATTGGGTTATGGAACGAACTATACCTACAAACATTTTGTAATCTTTTTTCTAACGTTCTGGTTTTACCGTACTCTTGATTCTCATAAAAATGTTGCGTATGAGATATTTGATGAAAACATTTCTCTATCGTTAATAAGAATAAAATTTAACATGTGTTACATAGGCAGTCGCAGGCGTCGTCGTTACGAACATGCCTAAGTAAACATTACTTGCTTTCATGGAGGATATAAAGATACCGAGCTCACGCACGCAGCTGCATCTATTGACATAAAATTTAAGAGTTAAGCAGTTTTTGTCTTCGTCATAAAAACTTAGAGGGCATCGAGTCATCTTAAGAAACAAGCGATGTCAGGAGGGGGAATTTTCTTGTATTTTTGGGGCGCGCTAACAAGGGGCTCCTACATGACCGGAATATTTTTGTCACCAATTTCCTCAGGCGAACGGCTTAACGCCCCGGAAAAAGTTACTTAGACTTACCTGGAGCTCTTCGAACGCTGTCATGATATCGTATATTTTATGGACCCCGCTTGAAGGCCTGCTATATTTCTTGACGGTGACGCCTCTGAAATAGCGTTTCGATTAGGTAACTGCTTTATTAACATGCGTAGCGTAGAACCTACTTGAATATTAAGACAGGTGTGTACTATTTCCTAAGTTATTTAGGAAATTGGTAGCCAAATGAGGATGTATAGTGACAGATAGTGGCAGTAAACAGTCACTTGAGATATTCTTCAGTGGATCGACGGGCCGGGCGGGTGAGACCTATATATCACTTAAAACGACAGAGCATAAATCTATGGGGGCTGTCGGCTCGTTATTTGTAGTCGCCACGTGAACCACCGGTTTCGGGTGAATATTAACGATATCGCCAATTTTCCGCAAGCTTAGTCGCGTCGCAATTTCTCGCCAATTGAACAATCGCATCGCATCGAGGGGCGATGTGCCGTCGAACAGTATTAACCCTGGCCTCGTGTAAAAAATGTTCATACATGCTTTTCTCGATCTACCCGTTTTGGGGCCTAATGTAAAAAAATCCAATTTCCCCACCGCGAAATGAATAAAAATATTTTTGCCAATATCGGTAAACTTAAATTATAGGAGAAGTGATGAACTTTTCGAGTTCCGATGACTATCTAAAATATTACATTCTATGAATGTTTTTCTCGACGATGCTTTATTTTCAATAAAGGTCAACGATTCATCGAACAAAGACCAATTTCAGACTTGACAACGCTTCTGAGAAACAGCCAACCGCCGAAGCAACCAGCTATTGATGTTGATTAGAGCCATAAAATTAAAATAGCTTTTATTGTGTTAAGTACATTTATATTTTACCTTAAAATTGATTTTAACAGGTAACTTTTTTAAGAAGCAGACTAGGTGCTTCCTCAATTAAGATCTATTGACTAGTCTAACACACAATGGTATTCTTTGTTGACAATGTTGTCACGCGGATAATAAAACCTACAATTTGTATAGAACGATATTCTATACAACACTACAATGGGCAGCTTTATCTCGGAGAAAACATAAATAGGTACGAGACATTCGAAAATACAAAAGAAATTTTCTTGTACACTCACAAAAAGAAAATGTTTAATTATTCAGTAAACGAAAGTTGACAGACAGCGAAACTCTAAATATACCAAACTTTTATAATAATCACATTTCACGTGAAATCATTTGAATTTTTATTTCTTATTTGGGTTTATTCTCAATTAAAGTTTGTTATTCACTAAAGCGATGTTACAAATATTTTTCGTTTTGCGAGCACTGACCGATACTAATCCGTGATGGTGTGCACTTAAATGTTATTTTTACGCTGTGCTGAACTGATAGAAACGCTACAATGGTTATGGGCAGCCATGCTTATTTTCCGAAATATTAATAGGATTTAATTAAGTAGATTTATTCGCGGTTTGATGTTGTGAAATCGCGATTAAACGACAGAGTATTTAAAGTGACCTCCCGTCTCTAAAGTGATTGATCCCGGCTGTTATTGGCATCTCAGTCTTTCCAATTTGTCTTGTCTTTGAACTTAATAGTTCCCGTTCGATAGCAAGCTCTCTTCATTAAAATTGACTTTGTTTTAAGGGCAAATACTATCAATATGAAATTTGCACAATATAATATCCAGCCTGACCATGACGTATCCAGTACACCCCATTGCTGCTTTCAAATAACGTTTAACGTATGAACTTTAGTTATTATACGGAAATATTATTCAATATAGCGAGTTGTCAAACGCACTCCGCCGCGGGTCGCTAGGGCTACCGCATACGGCGCTATTCGCCGACATGTGTATTAAAAGCTCAGTGGCACCGTCACTCACAGTGTTCTAGATTTCACTATACACTAAAAACTTGGCGATTAATATTATTTCCAATTTTATAAATGACTGCTGATTTGCCCTGATGTCAAAACTCGAACTCATTTATTCAAATTAGGCTAATAAATCAGCACTTTTCGAACTAAGACACCTTTCACCACTTCCTATGTTTTCACTGGGAAAAAGTGGCGCAACGAACTCCCCAGCAATTATTTCTTATAATAATATAAGATCTGTTTCTTAAGCACTAAATCTAAATTCGTTTCAGAATCTCAATAAATGGCAGAAAGCCGCATCTTTCTGTTGTAACGCATCAGTATGGAACATTACAAATATGGCGTATAATTACAATTAAAGTCACTTCACTAAAAGTTACATCTATTATTATTCTTTATTGCACACTAAGTAAAGAACATTAAATAAACAAGATGATCCAGATAGTTTACACACTACATATTCATAGTCTAACAAAAACAGTGCACCATATTTTTACAGGTCATCAAGTACATGCTAAACTAGAAGACCTGTAACAATATGGTACCCTATTTTTGTTAGACCTTATATACAAATATATACATCTAAATAGAAATGTTATATGGTACTAGACCACACCAGAACTGGCCTAGCTTTTCATAGTTCCAATGACGTCACTTAACGTTGTTTAGGAAGTCAATACTACTTAGAACTTAGTGACGTTTTAACAGGACTCTAAATAAAACCACAAACCTCTAAAAAGCCGTGCGTAAATTCACCGAGTACTATCATAAAGCAGGCGATTGTATCCAGTCTCTCGATATTATAATTCATCTCAAATAACTTTACCGTTCAACTTTTACTACGACATAAGTTTACCACGAAGCTTCGCGTTGTAATAAAGTATGTTTTACCGCGTATACAGACGTCTGTCATACTTTATGTGCTGTTAAACACCAGCTCAATGCTTTGGGAGCGTATAGTGTGATAAATTTAACGTAATAATATATTTATTTGTTTATACATTGCACAGTGTAACAGTTACAGGCTAACGGCGTGATGTATAACTAGTTATTTACTTATAACTAGATGCGTTTTGCAATTTCTAAGATATAAACAACATACGATTGAATATTAATTAAACTTTACAGTTTATAGTTTTCTACTATAAATTTTATGTTGTAGTTGTTGTTACTTATGACCTCATATAGTTATCATGTAAACGTGCTATAATAAATGCACATCGACTAAATTAAGACAAGAATTCGTCTTTATTTATGAAAATGTTTCCGAGAAATAAAAAACTTTTCGTATATTATAGGTAACGAATTATTTATAGTTGAACTCGTTAATCAATGAAGAGATCTAAAACAATCCGAAGAAATCACAACTTTATCTCAGACTTTGTCTGGGAGCTGAGTGTTTTTACTTAAGAGATTTGTGATTGTTAGATCAATTTGCTATGTATAAGTTATCCTTGTAATAAATACCGTCTTAGGACAAAAGAAAGACAAATGACGGTTTGATCATCAGTATTGTTATAATGTTGCTTGCTCAGTCAAAGCGCGGCCATAATCAATGATGCAACAGGCCCTAAGTACAACTAGCCCTTGTAAACGACGAGAAACGATACGAAATGTACGTCATAAATGAAAGGTTCTTCATACATAACTATATATGTGTATATAGCTTCATACTATTGCCAATTATGGGACAAACCCTCAATCCTATTAATATGTCACTAACAGCTCTTGGTTTCAATAGAAGATCAAGTGCGGTAAATATATGTAAGTGTTGCCTTTCATTATTTGTACATGTATATTTTTATTAACATGTGTGTAATTATACTAGCTCCATCAGCGGTTTTGCTCGGCGTCCCTTGGGAAATACTTCGTACATTCGAATAAAAAGCCTACATTCTTCGTCGACAAATGAACAATCTAACACTGAAATAATTATATTTTCAACTCTCTCTTTAACTCTTCAGCTCTAAATAATAGTATCAATTTATTTGTATTATGTTTTCAATAGAGAATTATTCGTTTAAGAATCATTTCAGAGCTGATCAAATTAGTAAAAGCGCTTAACTAACTTATAGCTTACATAACAAGTGCTATTCAACTAGAAGTCTCTAATTTACAGTATAGTTTTAATCCGCAGTAGACTCGGAGTCTCCTTTGATTAGTCTTATTTTCAAAGCTAAACAATTAATCATGCTTCATTGATCGCTTGTGTGGTGCGGTCAAATAAGAATAGTACCTAATCGCGTCCAGACCAATTGCCGGCCACGACAACCTTTCTCTCTAAAGAGATCAGCCAGCGACGCAGGACATATTATAGTGCACAAGCATTTGCACAGACACAGGTGTACTCTCAATTCCGTAGTCCGATGGGATGGCAATTCGACAAGACCGGAGAGAGAGAGGGGCGTATGACCGACATTTACGTGCTCATATAGATAATCAAGGAAGCCGAAGAACACAAATAAGAATTGGGCAAATAGGCAGGAATATGATGAATTAAACTAAGACAGGAAAAAGTGTGGGGCAATAGTTCACGAAAAAAATAACAATGATATCAGTAGGAAGCGGTCAATTTTAACAATTACCGCAAAAAAATATATGATAATGTTTTAATTACAGGTTTTATCTATTACAACCTCGTAAGGATGTGTGTAGGTATATAATTATAACGCAGCGAAGTGTCAGCTGTAATTGAACTGTTAATAACTGTAAGTTCCTAAGGCGGATGTTAAGTAAAAATAGCCAGAACATCGGTCTTGTTCCTGTGAAGTTGTGATGTGACACGAATTGCAAGTAAATTGTTTTTGTTTGTGAACATTAGGGTTACAGAGGTTTAACCTTTTTACGTAGATACTCTTTGTGGTCTACCCATTGTCACAAAATATGATTTCTTATTAATGTGTACTGTTTTTTATACATTAAGTAGTAGGCTGTTATGAAATAAAACGCTTCGTCAACTTATTATTGATGATATTTATCAAAACCGACAGGGAGGGTTGATGAGCTGCTTTTTTATAAGTAGCTTTAAGACGTGCGTATGATTCATTTGGTCTAAATATAAGCTCACTCGATTGACTAGTAGTGTGTAACAGTATTGTAACTGTTATTAGTAATTCAGTTAGTACTACATTTTTCTACATTTTGGTATTGTTTCTATTACATACGCTGAACAAGTATTCAGCACAGATTTGCTAAGACCGATAAGTCTTTGAGTCAAGCAAAAAAATAGAGTATCGATCATAATCAATGATCCAATTAACAATAATTCGTTTGTAGATGTTTCATGAATGATTTAATGAACGAATGAGTCGTGTCAGGCCAACGTCAAACGCACGGCACATTATGGGAAATTTCCCAGGAGTGAATGGAATCTCATTACTTGGTGCACATGTGTAGTTGACAGACGAATGATTTCATACACTGTCATGATCCTCGGACACGGATATTGCTTTTTCCGAAATTTGATGGAGTGTGAGTGATGGTGAATAATAGCTTCTGATTTTGTTATTAGAATATATTTTTTTTATATTACACAAGTTGCTGATTTAAGATAATAAAGTAATTTATTTTGATCACACGCACAATCTTAAGTAAAAACGCTCTTTAATTTTATTCATCTATTCAATTTCTACTGAAGTGCAACAACACTGTAGGATACAGAAAAACATGTTTTATTCAAAGGGCCCGATAATATCTAAACGCATAATTAAGTTTTCTTTCAACATCCTGCGAAACAGGTGTCTTTACGCGATCTAAATATGTACAATCAGTGCCAAGAATAACATTCTCGTCTGACTTTCGTAGAAAACAGCGCTCTAATTGAATTGTGATACCCCTCAGGCATAGCTAAACAGTCACAGTTCAAACACAGTTGTAATACAAGAAATTCAATGTGTCTACAAGTTCTGTAAATCCAGACAAGAATATGAACATGAATATTCAGCTGCAGCGTGCAGTTCCACATTATATTCACGATAACAAGGTTCGTCAGCAGAACGCGAGCGTCGCCGCCTGCGAACCATTTGTGCCAACTAGACTGCGCCCTCCCCGCGACCCACACTTGTCTTGGCACCGGAATATATCGCAATCACATTATTCCTCCGAGGAATTTCCTTTAAAACTTTCGTAAGATCAATACGACTTATACTTTAACCCTAAAAGCGTAACCCACCTTCGCAAACCCAAAACTCGGACCGACTGTAAGGATCTTAACTGATTTCGTACAGTGTACTGTCCTTACTTACAAGGTTTCTAACTCCCAAATCCGGATACAACAAGTCCAATCCGGACTAAACAAGTTCCAACTGAAATAAGCACCCGTTGCACACATGCTCCGCCGCGCCTCAGGGATACGGGAAAAGGAAGAAAAGTGGCAAGCTCGCAGTTTCCCGGTTGCATATGCAAGGGTGGCGGAGTGCGAGGGCGGGCGCAAATCTCTCTTGTTCAAAATGAAGTTACGGATCCGCTCAGAAATTGTATTTTATATTTTCCCTCGGCATGTGACGCGAAAGAAAACTTTCACATAGTTTGAAACCTTTTTCCTTAGGAGCTCGCTTGCTCATGAAGTGGGCGAAAAAAAATGTCTTTCTTTCAATGTCGCTAACATCTGTGAAGTTAAAGCTGACGCTGATTATGATTTCATCGTGATAAAGTTCCTAAGAGTTGGATTATAGTTAAGCTGGTACGCGTAGTTTGTGGAACAGGGTAATTTAATGCAATATTTTACACGAAGCTACTAATAAAGTATGAAAGTTTACAATCAAGGTAAGGTTTATGATAATTGAAAATAGGTAGCAAAGATTTATTATAAAAAGCAGAAATGACTCAAAAGATCTAAAACAATGCCGTAAAAGAAATGCTTTAAATAACATTGTCGTTAATTAATCTTCTGAAATGATGGACAGGCCTTCGCTTATGGTTACGACGGAGCATATAAGCTCCCATGTTGCGCAATTATACCAATTAAATCAAAATCTTTCACTTGCTTTGACATTTTGATAAGGCTCTTAACTTAAATGCCTGTATCTGCATAAAATGCGTTTAAATCAAGAAAGTAAAAGTTTGCGGCGCGGCGCGCGCCTATTGATGAAAACTGGTAGCTTTTATAATAAATATGCATTTTGAAGCGAAATTAAATATTTTCGGTAGCTGTAGGCGTCGTCAAAAGCGAAAGTTAACATTGTTCTCTATTGTATTCATAATTATGTGTGAGTAACACTTGCCACGCAAATTGCATGTAGGCATTTAATTTGCGCTGACATTGAGAACATTTCATAACGAAATAAATTATAATTTTTGTGTCACGATTCTTATCCAAAGGTTTTATATTACTTATAAGATCAAAGATATATCTAAAATAATAAAGATTATTGCCTAAGAGACATATTATGGGGCTTTATCTCAATGGATATCTCTAAATGGGAGGTAATATGTAATGTAAGACTAACACATAGAAGATAAACAACATTGAAAGATCATTGAACTAAACATTTCGAAATGACCCAACAAATGTACGTAGTTTCTAAACAAGCTGCGTTACGGTAAACATAGCGAGAGGTTTAGACATCGGGCCCATACTGATCTTACTACCAGTCCGTTTACTTCGTGTTTCTAAATATCGGCATTCGTGAGATACCTACCGGTGAAGGCGATAGGTGACTCTACTGGCGAGCCTCGACAACGACGCACGCCTCGGCTCTACACCTGAACTTATCTCGGACAGGTGCTTAAAAACACATTTTGACACAATTTTTTTTTACCGTTTGGATTTCGAATTTCAACTTCTTTTTTTTAAACTTTGCGGTGTTAATTATAAATTATGTATAATGGAATTTAAAAACTTTTTGTTGTTAATAATATCTTGAAAGTTAATTGTTGTTCTCTTTTGTTTCAGATGTGTTCGAAAGTGAGTTTGTTTGCTTGAGTGATTCGACAACCGAAAGGGAGTAGACCGTAGTGGGTGTACATTGAAATGTGAATTTTGTGTGTACAGTGTTAAAATTGAACTTTGTTCGTACGTTCTCGTTATCCCGATGAAGTTTCTCGTGTAGTTCACAACAGTTCGCGGAATTGGTTTATTGAAAATCTTTCGCCATGGAGACGGAGGAGTTGACAAAACTTGTCGATGGCATCTACAAGGTAAGAGATACATCTATCATAATTATATCACAAACTTATTTAAAAAGTTAGTTTCACCCGTAGAACATAAAATGCTGCTATTTTTATCTATTTCAATAACAAATATTAATCTGTTACATTTTTATTCTCAGACATCGTAATACTCAAATCTAATTTAGCTAGATTGGCAGTTGTAAAGTTTGTTAAGCGTATACAAAATTATTTGTTCAGAATTGATTTTGGCTCCTAACTTATCTTTTGGGTCATAATTTAATTAAAGTTTGTAGCAATAAAAAATGTGCGATTACATAAGATAATATTTTTCGATTCGCTAATAACGTTTAGTTGTAAAGCTTAGACGAATCAACAGCGCGCTAACGACTGCTTATTGATTACACTACTTAATTTTATACACGACGGCTAGCCGTAATTTGAATGGCCATAATTTTTACTTAAAGAAAAAAAATTAAAGGTGAAAATAACACTTAATTCAATTCATTGAGGATACTCGCACCTGCCTAAATGTCAAGGTCAAACGGTCAAATGGACAAGCTCGTGTACCATCTCGATTTCTCTATCACGTTTTTTTATTGTATAAATATGTATATTTATCGCATTCCTTAAATACTTGCGTGGACTTTCATTTCGGAGCTTTGTTGGGCATCGTTTTTATAGCACCAGTTTTAGGCAAAATATATATTATGTTAATGTGACAGGATTTTTATTGGACTTTTTGTTTGACGAAAATCGTGGGCGTCAATACCGTTTCTCTAGGATCTTAGATTAATAATGTGGAGTCTCATCATCATCATCATTGGCCACATTGCATCTTTGTAAGATGATTGTGGCAGTGCTTGTATGTGGATTTTAGTGGCGCATGCATTTTTTTCTATGACTCCAGAGTCCAATACTTGCACGGCATTTTTTGCCACATTTGTCGCAGGTGAAACGCGCATCCACGGGTAGGTCAGCGTTGTTGGTACGAAGCCTTTTTTGCTTAAGGTTCTCGAGCCAGGCTTCGTCGTGTCTTGCAATTCCATTTAGTAGGTCACGTCTCCATAATGGTCTTATGCTGGCGCGTGTTTCCCAGGAGTTCGTATCAATCCCAAAGCTCTCCATGTCGCGCTTACAGCAGTCCTTGAAACGGAGTTTTGGTCGACCAACTCGTCTTCTTGCGTCAGCAATCTATGTGGAGTCTACCGTTAAGTAAATAAGTGTTCGAGATCTTATAAAAAGGCCAATAGGTACCAGTTTATAGGCTGGGTTTTTCATTGTCTATTTTTGTTTGAGTACAATAGATTAGTCTTCAGTCTATTAGACACTTGTTAATTTTATTTGTTGTTAACCAGATTGCCTCTCAGTCTCTGGAGCTAGATTTTATTCGAGTGATCAGTTTGAAGTTATAATCATGTTGTTATATTTATGTTCCTACTTACGTGATAATCGGTGTTATTTTTATCTTAATTCTTAATAATACATTCGTAAAATAAAGTTAATGTAAATACAGGTATGGAATAATTTACACATTTTCAAGGTAAAACTAGTTTTTTTGAATGTTATTCAGCGACCGACTGATGGGGTCATTATACTTTAGAACCAACACACTGGTACTAGAAATTATTATGGTCTATAGAAGAAGCTACTTTCTCATACAAATTCAGTCCTAAACACGTCTACTACTACATAATTATGGTAATATAACCAATTTAGGTTATCTCACTAATTAATTAACATATTGAAGTTCCATTAATTATTCCTTTAATAATAATGTAGTTTTCTAGAAGTGACAACAGCCCATAATATCTCATGAATATTTTCTAGAGCTCATCAAGGAACTTGATTCATTTGTGATTCTATGATACCTACACGGAAATAAATCTTTATCGAAACGCAATAAATAACACTGGTTGACTCGAAAACGTCGTTTATTCAAAACTAGCTGTTGCCCGCGACGTCGTCCGCTTGGGCCTTAGGATTAAACATTCACTCCCTTCCCACCCGTAGTGATAACGTGATAATATGTAGCCTATATGTTGACCCGACCTCTTAGTTATATTCATGCTGAATTTGAGGCAAATCCATGCAGTACTTTTTGAGATTATCCCGGACATACATACAGACAAACAGACAAAAATTCTAAAAACTATATTTTTGGCTTCGAAATCGATTTTAGATCACGCCCCAATTATTCTTTTTTCAAAAATATTCAATGTACAGCTTTGACTTCTCTACGATTTTATTATATGTATAGATATCCATTAACAATTTATATAGAAAGTTAAACGTCTAGCATGTTTATTGAGAAATCAACAGCTATTGTGAATTCGGACATTCGATGTCTCATGTCATGTTCTCTGATTATAGGTATCGGATACTTTCACGTCAGCGTAAAATCACAATATCATCAATGGCAAAGTGATTCAATTAAGCCATCTCTAACTTTTATTAAAGAATATATATGAATGAAATTATAATGTAATGTTAGCAATGAAAACTGACACCAAATATTGTTAATGTTTTGTATTGATTTAATTAATGTTTGATTCAGCTTTTACGGCAAGAAACCTTGCTCTGTGTCAAACGAACAATAACAATATTGAGAGAAAAGACTGGTTTTGGTTATTATATCCACGGCTATCTCACAGCTACATTCATGGAATTTAATATTTTTAATAATCATTATTTAAGTGGTATCTTATTAGGTTTATTTTTGGATGTCAGAACCAGGCTCCATCTGCAACATTCAATAAATACAGGCACTTATATATTATTTATAATTTATTATAATCGAGGTGAATTCATTACATAACTATTAATTCGTTAATGAGTTTGATTTTTTATAATGTTATTCAATAAATTCTTAATAAATATTAACATTTTGTATGCTACCGTTTACCCTATTTATTTAATAATGTATTGTTTTTTTCGTGGGAAGTCATCAAATTACCCCTCCCACTGAAGGCGCAGCCGGAGGGAGTGTCAGACTCTTACTGACTAAAACGCACTATGTTCCCTCTGGAGGTCCCCGTGTGCCAGGGCCACGGTAACTCTTACTAACAAATCGCAGCTCAGGCAGAATAATGTATTGTCTTAAAAATCAATATGGCAGTTACATGTATAATGAGGTATTGATGGTTAAAGAAATGATCTGTCAGCTTTTGTATAGCTAAACTTTCTGCATCGCCTTCCGTAATGCAATGAAAGTATAATGTGGCCACTTATTGTCACTCATTTGTGAAGAAATATTTACTTTCGTGGCACTAATCGGTTCTAGTACTAAGAATAAAAGGGGACGCCGCTTTCTGTTGTTTTTTGATTCGTTTGTAATGTTCGGTGGGATTAAAAAAGAACATTTTAGTTGATTCTCAATTCAAAAAACAGAACTTCTCTGTTAATAATATTATGCAATGCAACCTTTTTCAAAACCTCATTAAGATCGATCTTGAAAGTGTTAGTATTATAAGTCAAGTTTGCAATCACATTTTAATGTTATTGCTATTTCTGCATTTCGATCTCAGGGAAAGCGAACTTGAGGTGTCTGGGAATTAACGTTATTAGACGAACAAGTCGGCGTAAACTAAGACGGTTTTATATGTATTACTAGCTGTTACCCGCGACTTCGTCTGCGTAGAACTACTACTTCGTGTAAATTTTGACAGTATTTGAATTATGCGATACATAACTGCACCCCGCGTTTTCACCCGCATAATTCCGGGATCGGGATAAAAAGTAAAGATGTCCTTTCCCAAGGTTCCATCTATCTCTATACCAAAATTCATCAAAATCGGTTCAGCGGTTTAGGCGTGAAAACGAAACAGACAGACTGTCTATGTCTTTCCCCAAGGTTCCATCTATCTCTATACCAAAATTCATTTAGTAGGCATATACGATACATAACTGCACCCTGCGTTATCTATCACTCGCATAATTACGGGATCGGGATCGGGATAAAAGGTTGCCTTTGTCCTTTTCCAAGGTTCCATCTATCTCTATACCAAAATTCATTTAGTAGGGATATACGATACACAACTGCACTCTGCGTTTCCACCCGTATAATTCCGGGATCGGGATCGGGATCTGGATAAAAAGTACCCTATGTCCTTTCCCAAGGTTCCATCTATCTCTATACCAAAATTCATCAAAATCGGTTCAGCGGTTTAGGCGTGAAAAGGTAACAGACAGACAGACAGAGTTACTTTCGCATTTATAATATTAGTAGGGATAAGGGTGGGTAGCACCATGTACATTATTACGATAACCAGCCGTCAAATCGCCGATTTAATAAAGTGCAGGCAATATGACGGTCGTGTATGATTTTGTTATCTTTATATTATTACCCTGAAGGTGGATTACACCATAGCTTTCATCAAAGTTAACTTAAGTGATAATAAATAGCGTCGTTCTTCGCTCTAAACAACTATGTAGCGTTTTGTTCGTAATTATTTTACTATAAAGTCACTGATAACCAACTTAGGACAAGCAAAGCTTCTCTACGAGATTCTTAAGAACAAATGCGCAAGGAGTCTAACTTCAGATATGTAAAGTTATTTGGCCAGAATTGAAAATGTGTGTAGGAATGTAGTCTGTTATAAAGATTTATTTCAAGTAATGTCATGCACTCTAAAATTCTATATTCCAACATGTCTGCATTAGAATTTTAATTTATTAGTGATTAGCTGTAGTAGTGTCCGTCTTGCGGCCATAAAGGTTACACTCGGTGTTAGGTCGTTCTTAGTGTTCTCGGTATACATGCCCACGGCTTGCAGTGAGAACTTAATAGAATTTACACAGTGTTTGAGTGAGATTAATGCTGTAATTGAAAGTAATAATGTCGAGTCAGTTTTCATGATTGGTGACTATAATGCGCACCCGGGTGAGATGTTCGCAGGTGAGCTTTTTTCCTTTTGTGCGGAACAGGCATGGACGTGTGTAGATACTATTTCTCTGCCATCGGATACTTATACGTTTGTGAGCGACGCACATGGGTGCGCACGATGGCTTGATCATTGCATAGTGACAGACGCTGCGCTGTCCACGGTGCGCAATGTTTACGTATTGTATGATTCATATTGGTCAGATCATTTACCTCTTTTTGTCGAGTGTAGTTTTAATGCTATGCATGGTACTGTGCTAAAGCAAGTCACACAAATTAATAGGGTTAAGTGGGGTGAGCGTAATGCTGAGCAAATTAAAAAGTACCATGATTACTGCCATTCGCATTTTAGAGAGATGCATTTTCCCATGGAATTTCACATGTGTGCTGATGGGGTATGCAATGAATCTAGTCATAAATTGTTATTAGATGAAATGTATAATACTATTGTTGATATACTTATGAAAGCTTCTGATTATAGTTTTTTGGAGAAAAATAATATCAATAAAAAGTGTAAATACATTACTGGCTGGAATAAATATGTGCGCAATGCTCACGGGAAGGCACGGCTTTATTACAGGTTTTGGCTATTGTGTGGCAAACCTAGCACTGGAAACGTATATAATGATATGCTCGAGTCTAGAAAAACATTCAAGTCCAAATTAAAATGGTGTCAAAATCATCAAAACCAAATAAAAATGGACATCCTTGCTAAACATCACTTAAGTAAGGACTTTAGTAAATTCTGGAAAACGACCAATAAATTAAATCACAGGCCTAGCCTTCCGGTGAGCGTTGAAGGTGTTTTTGACCACTATGGTATTGCAGAACAATTTAGACAGCATTTTAGAGTGGAATCGTCTATAAGAACTGAGCAATCGCTGCAGGTGTCCGGAACTGAGACGGTCAGCTTTGAACGTAGTGTGACATTTACAGCGAAACAAATTGCTGCTACTATTAAACACATGGTGAGAGGAAAATCACCAGGGCATGATAGTCTCAGCATCGAGCACTTGCAGCATGCGGGAGTACACATGCCCAGAGTGTTGTCCATGTTTTTAAATTTGTGTGTAGGCCATTGCTATCTGCCTGAAAAATTGATGCGTACCATTGTTGTGCCTATTGTTAAAAATAAATCTAGCGACTTGTCTTTACGGTCAAATTATAGGCCTATATCTTTGGCGACAATTATTGCTAAGGTTCTGGACAGTTTGCTAAGAGGTCAGTTGGATAAACATTTAAAAATTAATGATGCACAATTTGGCTTTAGACCAGGTTTGTCTACCGAAACTGCTATCCTCTGCCTCAAGCAAACTGTGCAGTACTATACAGCAAGAAAAACACCTGTCTATGCCTGTTACCTTGACCTTTCCAAGGCTTTTGACCTGGTATCGTATAATGTCTTATGGGAAAAGCTGAGGAACGAAACCAGCCTACCGTCAGAGGTGATAGGTATTTTTAGGTACTGGTACGGAAATCAGAGAAATCGTGTCAGGTGGGCCGAATCACTTTCGAGCGAGTACAGGCTGGAATGCGGGGTGAGACAGGGTGGTTTGACCTCACCAGCGCTCTTCAACCTGTACATGAATAATCTGATTGAGGGCCTCAGTAGTACTGGCATCGGATGTCATATAGACGGTATTTGTGTAAATAACATAAGTTATGCAGATGACATGGTGCTGCTGAGTCCCTCAATCAGAGCTCTGAGGAAGTTGATTGGTATTTGTGAGTCCTATGCTGAGGCTCATGGGCTCAAATACAATGCACTAAAGAGCGAGTTCATGGTTTTTAAGACCAGTAGTAATAATTACTCTGATGTGCCACCAGTTTTGCTATGTGGTACTCCATTGAACAGAGCTACTAAGGTCAAGTATTTGGGCCACTGGGTCTCGGAAGACCTGAAGGACAACCTAGATATCGAGCGGGAGCGCAGGTCGCTAGCTGTCCGATGTAATATGTTGGCCCGTAGGTTTGCACGGTGTACTACTTATGTTAAGGTCACGCTTTTTAGAGCATTCTGTCAATCCTTTTACACGTGCAGCCTGTGGGTTGACTTTACGCAGAGGGCATATAGCGACCTGCGTATTCAATATAATAATGCGTTCCGGGTGCTGGTGGGGCTGCCGCGTTTTTGTAGCGCATCCGGCATGTTTACCGATGCGCGTGTGGACAGTTTCTCCACAATAATTCGTAAAAGATGCGCCTCCTTGCTGCGCCGTGTACGCGACAGCCCCAACATCATTCTCAGGACGATGGCTGACCGGTGGGACTCTCCGATCCTGGGGCGGTGGATACGACTGCATGCAGTTAAGTAGCTAACCCCCCCGGGATAGCATTTTTCTTTATTTTATTTTCTTTTATTTTATATTATGTTTTATTTTTGTATGTTTTATGTTTTATTATGTTGTGCATTGAATTGTATATGGAACTAATTTCCGAAATAAAAGTTTATTATTATTATTATTATTAGACTCTAGCTGGTCCGCAAGGTTTCACCGGCGTTTAAGTTTTTTTACTCTGCGATTTTTTTCTCATTACGATTATCTAACTTTAATACTTATAATCCAAGCAAGTTTACCTCTTTATAATATTAGTATTAGAAATAAAGATTTAGTATCTACATTGGTTAGGTTGTATAACCGCGAAAGCGTAACAGACAGATAGCATCACATTTATAATAAATAAGCAATAGGTACTTTTCATTAATCCTTCTAATTTTTTTAACGTGAGAGTATTTGTAAGTATGGATGGACGGGTGGATGTTTGTTATTCTTTTGGGCTATAGGTAACTACTGCAGATTGATGCAGATTTTATATCTATTCTATCGAGAAAAGACAAAGCTCTTTCTAAGCGATCATATTTTATAATAACAACCAAGATCATACTACTGTTCTGTGCGATCAAGGTTAATATAGATTGCATGTTTATTTTATCACTATAAATAATGCATCGACATTGTGTTTACCTTCGCAGCTTCTGATAGTTAATATGACTAATAAAATAATATTCAAAAAAATGTGCTCTTGAAGTAGTTTTTTTTAATCTTAATAGGTATGTACATATAAATTACGTGTCACATTGTTGGTGCGCCATGGACTTCTAAACTTCTTAACCGATTTTAATCAAATATGCACACCGTGTGTAGTTTGATCCAACTTAGAAGATACATAGGATAACTTACATCTGATTAATTTATAGTCGCAATATTATTTTATAGCAAATTATTAGGTTGTAACTATAACAAAAACCTTAGCCACAGCAACGCGTGGCCGGGTCTGTTAACATAGAATAAAATATGAAAAGTTCAATAAAAAGCGCATCTCAATAGTACATAATATGAATTTGCAAATTGCAGTGATTTGCTTAATGTTATTTCAAGAACATTACCAAAGCTTCCGGGACGTCTTCAATGCTTTATTTGCACGGAAGAGGCTTTGCATTCAAGATTAGCTGTTATGATGACGTTATGTCATGAACCCAAAAGATATTACTTGATGTAACTATCAACATATAAATTTGTTATACATATAATTGCATTAAGGCAATGAAGACTTTATTAGTCGTCTATGTAGTATTAATCTCATGCTGTGCAGTAGATAGCTTTTTTCAAATGATTACAATATAATTTTTTACTTTTGAATGGATTCTATAAGCAATTATGCTGCTGTTCTGATTTAATGACCACAATATAAAGCTAATTTACTGACTATTTGTATCCAAAAGTAACATTTTACAGAAAAATTTTCCTTGTGCTTGTGTTTATTAGTTTTGTTAAAAAAATTGTACAAAATCAAACACAGGCAAATACCCTAATTTTTATACAGTATTATTATCCAAATGATTACGTCTCCATTACAAGAAAATATCAACAAAAAAAGAACAAATTTTAATTAAAAACTCCATTGTGGCCACATCATACTTACGTGACTGTTATAAATTTCCCACTTTTTACTTCGTTGTCACCTAAATAGAAATGCGAGGGGAGAATTTGCCTCAACAGCACAATTAGGTAGGTGGCTTTGAATCACTTCACTGAGTGGCATTTTGTTACAAAAACTCCACACAAAATAGAAGTAACTTAAGATATTTATGCTTCATAGAGTGGAAGGCCTCTTAAATAATTAGGATAATGACTAAGGAAAATAGGTGATTTAGGTGTGACTTTCTTGGAAATGCTTTAGGCTGATAATTTTCTTGTGGAAGTTGGAAGTAATTTAATACATTTAACTTTATTATCGTTAGATATTTATTTCTTTGAGCTATCTCGAAAAACTGACCAAGATACTAGTAGATATTTTTTTAATACTGAAATACATGTAGCTACTGGTTTTCATAAAATGGGACTGGTTTATTGCTTTAATCTACTATATGACATGTCGTCAAATGTTATATTAAGAGAAAGTACGAGAATTCCAGCTACCATAAGCAGTAAAATTAAAAAGCGTATTGTTTTTTATTGCAAGGATATACAAAAATATCCCATACATTTAGAACATTTCTATATCAAAAATGCTTTATAAAAATATATTAACGCACTCCTCAGTCGTTAGTAAACATTATTCCAATAATTCAAGTCGGCGAAGTTTCTGTTAATTGTAATCAGAGAAGTATTTTATTGTTTAATACACACGTGAAGATTTGTTATTCCACAACCCATAAAACAAAAGCATTTTATGATTATAGCCAAGCAAAAACACTCATAAAAACATAATAGGACAATGTTTACTGTCCGTAGAAAATGGTAAAGAGTTACAAGAAAAACTTATTACTTGCAGTTATAAGCACAGAAACCGCTTTCAAGATACGTATTTGTCTCTGTAGCCATATCGCGGGTATCATCGTAACTGATCATGGTTGACCATCATTGCATGACCCTCATCAGGTGTTTTTTGTAATATTTAGCGGGCTCAGGGTTCAGTGGTCGGCTGTTGCCCCGTTTCCTCCCCAGAATGAGATTGCCTCGCGACATTAAACCGGGCCAATGTAAATTTTCGTCGTTACTCAGTCTGTTTGTTCGAAGCTATGGTTCTCATGTATTGCGTGAATTCCCCGGTCAATGAGAAGATCTTCGTATGAAACCCTCTCCCTCCGAGGATAATGTAATACGGGGTACAATGGGCGCCGTTATGGCTTCATTTGTTTTTATGAACCATATTCATATTAATTATTAGGTTTATTTCCTTGGTCTTGTTCGTGATGTTATCATTTAGTGTGAATTGGTTGGGAGGTTGTTGAGTAACGCAACGGTGTAAATAGATTCTCCGTTAGTCGCGGAAATATCAACATTGTATAATTTCATATGCGTTTAAATATTACTGAGACAGCGTAAAGTTTGCCTCAAAATTAGCAAGTGTACGATAATGTGTTAGCGGCTTGGAAAAGTAGGTTAAAGTATTTGCATGCGCAAAACCTGTATTAGAACCTAATGCTTACACACGCACACATATACCACACAAAGAAAAACAACTCTTTCTACTTCTTCTAAGCTCACCTAAGCTAGTGTGAACTTAAGCCGAGATAAGATCCGGGTTAGAAAAAATAAAAACAAAACGATTCTTCTGATTCTTACTTAACGTTGAGACTAATATTATAAAGTTGAAGAATTTGTTTACTTGAACGCGCTTATCTCAGGAAACACTTTTGTCGGATTTGAATTATTATTTCACTGTTAGATAGCCCGCTTATTGAGGGATCCTCTAGGCTACTTTTTATGCGGGTAGATGAAGTAGTTCCGACAGAACATGAATGAAACAGCTAATGGAAGCTTAACAACGAAATTTAGATTTCTCCAATTACCACCACGAGACAAACCCCTTATAAAGAACGACAAGCACTATTATCATATCATTACAAAGCCAGTCTGTGCAGCCCCAACTATTATTCAGCTCAAACATTTGTACAGCGGGGTTGCGGAAACCGCTGCAGTGTCACGGTTCTCGGGGGTAAATCGCTGCCCCCACTTATTTGAATAAGAATGGCCCGACGATGTCCCACGGGACTACGCCAGACGGTCCGACGGCTACTTACCTTGCCACATGACATAACGCGTGTTACACACTTGGCAACCTAATGTATTAATGTTAATATACATAATGATGGTGTTATGATGTACTGGAAGTCCGCGGTCAAAACCGCGTAACACGCCGCAGTTTTCCGGAATTGAAAGTCTTTTGTTATATTGCGTTAAATTATGATGTTTTTTTTGTGTGCTTACAAAATAAATTATAGAAATGTGATATTTTTAGCATAAATTTATAAAATTATAGCTCTAGCTCTAATAATATTAATTTAATTCAAGGTGACTCAAATACAAAATTACACCACATTTTTTGTGAGCTGACATTTCGACCGCAAGAGTACTTAAAATATTTAATATTATTCGTGTTGTTTTTATCATATTATACATCATAATTTCAGATCTAAATATCAACTAATATTGCGACGTAGTCTATTCCAATCTCTAGTAACCAGTTAACAGAATAGAAGGACAAAAATATCGAATCTTAGCGCAAAATGGCACGCAAAATACCTCTCGCAAAACTTATAGGTTTGATAGGCCAAACTTTGCTACTTCACCCATTTTACCCTTTCTATATAGGGTGACGTTCACCAAGTTGCCTCCACATTGGCTAAGAAACTAGGAAGTTAGGTTGAGTAACGAGCACCCGATCCCGGAAAGAGGTATATTTGTTAGGCTGGCGATCACGACGGAGCGGTGATGGTCGGGTACTTAACTAACTTGCTTCTCATCACACATCTCGTGAAGGCAACTTTATATCACTCTACTTTCGGATATTAATTTTTAGACAGCGCATGTGGAATTCTAATGAAATCCCAACCAGTTTAGTATTCGTACTTACTATTTTGTTTCACAGAGCATTGAGTATTAAAATATACGTGACTTCCTTCTATCAAGTCGTGAACATAACATTATGTTTAATACAAACGACATTAATTACTGTTTAAAAGATCAGGCAACTAGTTTGAAGGTATTATTAAAATTGCTGTACAGAGGAAATTATGCACTGAATTATATTTTAATGACGCTGGATTTTTGTACTTGTAGTTAAGCATTATCCTTGAAGCAATCATTATGTTTCGTAGAGCGATCTAGACACTAATGACATTGCCTTTACAACTTGAGGATTTTGCTGAACAATTTGCAAGTCAGTTTTGTGAATGTGCGCGGAGAAACCGCTTTATGGGAGTCAGATTTCAAGTTTTCTTTTATGGCGGTAAAAGTAGAGTACCGTTTTCTTATTTTAGTATTTTTTTTATATTGAATTGTAATACCAATTTGGATATTTTGCAGCGAATTTGCAGCTGTGTCAAGTTATTTTGGAAGAATTCATTTTGTTACTTATCACAAAATCTTATATCAAACGGATTCCATTTCTCTTAAGATGACAGTTCATGTGAGCCAGGCTAAACCAGCCACATAAAGCCATCAATATAAGCTTGTCGTAAAACACACAAGCAAAACGGCGAATCTATGGTGCGGAGAAAATATAAATAAAATTTGTCTTTCGGGTCGCATATGTATTAAGTTTACGCGTATTCGTCCAAATACAATTTTAGGAAGGAAATTGCCTCCCGGTAGAACCCGTACAAAATGGAAGATGTGATATTAAATCTGGATGACAGTTATTAGGAGTGCCGAGTGGCGCTCGGTGGCTCTCCACAAAAAGAATTCAAAATAAAATGAGGTGATATTTAGCGAGAAATTGTTAACCAGAGGCGAAAATGGGCTTTGTGCATGAACACTTTTATTAAGTCTAGCGATATAGAAATGATATCGATACGGAGCGAAAAGTAGGTCGTGCAGGCGTGTCTCTAGACAATATCATAAGGAATGCACGTAACACCTGAATGTAATTCGCATTGGCACAGAACCAACTTAATACTCTGGCTATATAGAATAACAGTTTTGGCATTGTTACTGATTTTGCACGCTGATAATTACGACACCCGTATTTCTTCAAATATTTCTGCGTACTATTTTTAGCTTTACTTTAAATTAAAAGGAACAAGCGTGAGACTTACTAGCTGTTTTTTGTCATTTGTAGTGAAAGGTTACAAAAAAACCAGATGCTCCAGGATTACGGACGACTCTTTGGAAGATTAAACAAGAACAGATAGAACACGCCTACCAGCAACACCCCACTGAAAATACAATGAAAATTTATTTTATAAGCGCCTGTCTAGCTCGCACCCGCTTCCCTTTTGTTGTATAAAAATAACGCTTGGTATTTTCTCTCCCGTAGGTAGAAACACACCTTAATGGTTTAATAGGATTCCGTAAGTAAAGAGAACAATTTAACTGCTTTATGTATGAAAATGTATCCATTAGCATCGTTTCAGTAAATGTATCTTTTTTTTTAAAGCATATATTCTAGTTATAGATTTTTGAGTTTGAATAGTGAGGCTTTTATCCTCTTAATTCCATGTTAATTTTGTCGGTTTAGTATTGAAAAATTGGCATCGCTGTAGCTAATTCAGCTATAAATTAGATGCGGAATCAGCATAACGGGGAGTTGTCCCGCACATGACAGATTCATTCTTCATTTTATCAGTGGGTACCCGACTGTGCCGCTTGTAAACAGACGTAAATTATGTTTCCCAATCCGCTTAACTTTCGACTCAGGCCTTTTTAATCTTGTTAAAAATTGCGCCAACATTATAAATTCTAAATTAAAGCTATTTGTTTCTGAACGTTACGGAGCTGTGATTGTCATTTTGTAATCCCAGTTAGATTTACTAATCTGTATGTTACGAATCCTTGCAGACTCAAGACGTTGATTAAACGTAGACGAGATAGGAGGGAGACAAAACATTTTTCCTTAAATTGTGTTTATTTTGTGAAGAGAGTATTCAGGCTTTATGATATCGCTAAATATGTAGTTCTGGGAACAGATGGCGTTAAATAAAATGTAATTATATCTGTACGTAGGTATTAGGGCGGCTCGGCGGGAGACGATCCGCGCAAGTGCGTCGCTGAACTAATAAGGGCGAACTCAGCCGTTTTCATATTTGCACAAATTACATTAATACTTATTGCCTACCGTAGACATGGTGAAATACAGAATGACGTTTCAAGCGCTCCAATAACCTTAATTGTTTTATCAGTGTCGGAATGGAAGGAAATAATAACATTACGTCGGGAAGATTGAATTAATATCAGATGGTAACTGTTAATATTTGTGTTGGAAGCAATTTAAATTCCTATCTCCATTTTCGGAACTTATACAATATTTATTACAGACAATTTTTAATGAAAATATGTATGAATATATTTCGTGTATCGCAATTTTGTACAATTTCAGAATACGGCGTAAAAAAATCATAATATATTCACACCAGTACAATTATTTCTTGATGCTAGATAGAGCTACTTTCAAACACGTGCGTTCGACTTTTTATTGTGCGGTAGTCGACGAGCATGAGACGTGATCTGATAAGGCTTGATTATGTTCACAAGTGTACCACAAGATACGCACTCTCGATGTGTAGGAAGCATGTATCGTAACGGCTTTTAATAAGTTGTTATTATTCGGTTAGGCGAGCGTTTTGCCCGCGGCGTCTCACCCGTCACACTGCGCGGTGCTAACTTGCCATATCTAGGTATAATTATATTACCCAACTTTCCCTTCTTGACGTCTCTGTGCCGTTGATTGTCGTTTATGTAATTGCCTACATTCTGCAGCAGCCTTTGCTCGTCTCCAAGCCATCAGAAATTAGTTACTCTAAATACACGAAATATTTTGTTAATTGCGAGGCGAGGAACAAAACAACATCATTTCTGTGTAACGGATTATGACGTCACCTGAAAGCGAGTGGAGCATTTACTTAACAGTCTGACTGAGCTATTTATTATTCCCATCTCTCTGTATGAATGCGGAAACTTAGCTAGTACTGAAATGAGGACGTAACGAAAGTTTCTGAGTAATCCCTTTACGAGAGCGACAAATATCGATGTCCCTCTTGTGTAAGAATTACACTTAACCCATTGTGTCGTTTTGCTTTCTAAGTGAAACAGACAGTGACCTAGCGATCGCCGTAAAATTGGCATTATACAGTATTGCGACCATAAGAATACGTTCGTTGTTTTGGTGCAACGCAAAATTTATTCCACGAAGGTTCCGCGGCTGGCGTGACAAATGCCTGAATGCCAGCGTCCGAATTCCGCACGGCTTTTTACCACCCAAGAAAAAGTTAAATACATTACCAGCGAGAAATACGTGGTATTACTAGAGAATAACTAAACGATCAAGTTTGCGGGCTTATTTTTTATCGGGAATACTGAGTTCGTCTCATTTTCTTTCTAATTAAATTATCCGCTTATTCCGTACTCTTTCGTTTTGGTGCAATTAAAGCAAAATGAATCTATGGCGAAAGTTTTCCTTGTAAGGATATTTTTTATTCGGTTTTCGTGTTCCGTTTCTCTTCACATTGGTTCAATTGCCTTTTGATCTATACTTATAGGCTGTATGAACTGGCAAGCTTCGGATGCGAGAAGAATGAAATTCACCTCTTTAATGATTTGTGTTATTTTCTTTGATATTTCATATTATTGGCTGTATATTTTATTCTTGGGACAATTGAAAAATCAATACATACCTACGATTCAGTATTATCTAATCCCCTAGTTTTAAGTAATACGGAACATAATGTCAGCAATTAGCGGCGAATGATTTCGATACATAATGTATCAGAGATTAGACCTCAGCACACAGATCTGCATGCGCGGTGATGTAAATAGGAATATCATTAGTCTCGGAGGCATCGGCAGCGCGTTCCCAATCAAAGCTGATTACAATTCCGGACGGTTAACACGTAAATCCGATGCGGATAAATATTTGCACGACAGGTTGTAAACGGAACGTGCCCCGGGCTCTAATAGCTGGGCACAGTTACTCGACCGGGCTATGTGTGTTTGAAATTTCAATAAACTTTACACGGCATTTAATTGTAATTCTATAAAATTGCATTCCATTTCATTTGATTATTGTTTTTGAATCCATGACTTATTGTACTATTTTGTTACCTACCCCGATTTGGAATACCAATTTGTGGATGAGCTAAAAGTGTAATATGGCAGGTACGTGTTTCTTGTCAAAATTCGCATTAGTAGAATCATCAATCACACAGTCTAATTAAAACGTAACTAGAGAACTTTCATTCAATTCCACACCAAGAAATCCTTTGTGCAAATAACACTTGTATCACGAACAATCCGAAATTAGTTTCAAACAGCCACTTCAAAACTATTTAGCTTGTAAAAACCAACGGAGCTAAGAAAACAAACACTACGGAGCGTGGATTGCACCTTTAAAAGGTTTAATCGTTACTTAACCCAAGCTCAGGAACGAGATGAAAAACAAAGCATAATAATCCGCTTGTTGTGTTAAAACATTCTCACAATATTCTCCCCTTAATATTTTTCGAAATACTTTAAATCGTATGCGGTCCGCATAGAGAACCGCACGCGCAATTACATGAATTTTAATCCTTATGGGGTGAGGGCGATATTTGAAGAATTTCATTATGGTGAAACTCTTCCTAGACGGGCGTCGGAATTCATTCCGTTTCAAACGCAGACCAAAACCCACTTTGAATTATATTGAAGTTTTTATAAAAGAAAACTTTCTTTATTATTCTGTGATTTAATGTTGAAATGAGAGTTGGAGCTTAATCTTGAGTTAGTTGTTCGTCATCTTTGTTTACCTTTCATTCTGCTGCGGATGTTTTGTAAAATAATTGCAACATTACATCTAGGTAATTGTCCAGAAATATAAATAATTTCAGTTAATATGCATGCCCTTAATATTTATTACAACCCACACGGTATAAATGATAAAGTTTAACAATTATGTAAAATTATAGACTGTTAGATTCGTAATTTAATATCTACAACTTTAATATCTATGAGCAGTAATCATTTCAAAGCCAATTTAAATTTTAAAATTGGAACTATTCATTTTCTCGTGGTCATCCCTTCTGCCTTACCAACTTTTTTTACACTTTGACCAGTCTCATTAACGCTCTGCTAATTTTGCAGACTCAAAAATTTTCAACAGCGTTCTTTTCTCAAATTCATTTCATTTCTTCTAGGCTATTCGTATGTATGTAGGTTTTGGGTATGCTTGTGTGAGTAACGTGCTGTTGTATGCGTGGAATGCGGCTGCGAAGAATTCGTGACTACCCAGATTAGTCTGCGTAATGCGCAGCCAAGGTGTTTAGACATTATCTTCGTGTTTAATATTGTTAAAGCCTAAATACGAAGCTCTACAAAGTCTACGACCTAGCAGAGTGACGTAATGTAGCTGGAACTTATTCACCAGAAAATAATGTCAGCCGGTTGAACAAAATGTCAGCATGTTATTGTTTTGTCTGTACCAAATCTTTCTCGGAATAATATAAAAAGTTTATTTATGTAGGTTCAGAATGACGACGAGGCATGCCTTACATTTCAAGAGTAAGCGTACAACAAATGGCCAAGTAGTACTTGGCTATAATCAGACATTACATCGACGAGAATTCCCGTCAGGTCACCATCAAGCCATCAGTTACACCAACAGCATTTTAATTCAAAGGGCGTACGTGCCCCAATCAATACGCACACGGCAGTAATCGAATCCCGATACATTCAGCATTGAGTGATCAAACGTTCACACGAACTGACAATTAAATAAGATTGCATCATGTAAACTGAAGCGATTAGATTCGATTACGTACCATGTTATGGCGGAACGTGGATCTAATTCAAGGTCGGACAGTCGCTTGCATTTGTTTACACAATGGAAGCCTTCTTGTGCACTCGTGGGTTCCAATAAACCTTAACTACATTACGGCCAGAACGTAACTTTTTATTATCAGTATTGTGTTTCAAATACCTCCGCAATAGGTATAACCTTTAACAGTAACAAGACTTTGATTGCATTTTTGGAAGTAATAATTAACTTCTATGTAATGAATTACCTTGTAAATTTTGAAATTTTATTTTTTTTTTCTTTAAAATTGCATCGAAATAAACGTGATTAAAAAAAGATTTATAAAGCCCCCGATACACACCACGATTTCGCAGTTCCGAGTTTAAAAGTTACTCCTCCGGATCCGTGCGACAAGTCTTGTCACATGTGCGGTTTCGATGCCAGGCGTTTTATAGCTATATAGGTACCATGAATTATGGGGACGCCTGCCAGCCACCCATCGTGTAATTTCAGAACAGGCATGTATTAAAATGCAAAAAATCCCGTACATTCCGTTACAAAAACCACAAATGATTGCCGGCCGCATTGAAATTCGCTGCGGCCATTTCATTATAAACCGCTAACGATGAATTGATCCAGAGTTGTTTGGCAAACTTATTACAACGTAGGTTGTTGACTGCATGTAGGCGAAGAATGCAGGGCTAATTAATACGCTAGAGCCGAGTTCTAATGAATGTACTAGATTAGGTAGATAAATAACGCGTTTGAAACTAAGGCATATTTATGAGCCTCCTTAGCTCTGTATCTTAAGTCCTGAAGTGGAACCGTTACGCGAAGTCATTCCATTTGATCGTGACTAGTACCTGTCGTGGTCAGGAGGCTAGTAGGCGAACCAGTACTTAAACGGATTAAGAGAAATCGTAAAGATATCTTGATATTTCTGGAGAATTTCATTTTAAATTTGCGGTCATAAATGGATAACTGGAGAACCAGTTTCTTTGCCAAATATTATATTATTATAAACAACATTTGCGCTGTACTCAGGAACATGTATGTATAGTCATTTAATAAAGTAATTTCAATTGCAGTGTTGTCATATTTTTCATGAACGCAAAACGAAATCTGAACAGTGAAAATATACAAAAAGTAATTGAGAATAATTGGTTCAAATAAAATAAAGCGAGATGAGTTTGTCATTAAGCTCAACTGTATTGTTTTTATTTGTCCAATGTTTGTACATTGGTGTCGAAACAAATATTTCATTAAGCGGCCTGTCGTGTGCTTATTTGTGTTCAAAATGTACCTGTGTATTTTGGATAGCAAACAATGTGCATACAAAATGGAACAATGTAAAAATATGGTTAGCATTTATAATCCAGATATTTCCTTTAGTGTCAGGTCTAAATTAACGACGCCATTGGCGCAATGGTAAACACGCGGACTGCCGAGCTGAGGGTCCCGGTTTCGATTCCTGGCACGGTCTATATTTGTGTGATGAACATGGTTGTTGGCTGTGGTCTGGATGTTGGCACCCATAACACAAGCTAATCAATAGCTTACCATTGGGCTAACCGACTGTATGTGAAAAAGGCATCAAGATGTATTGATAATTGGGCAATTTAAAAAACCAACCGAATAGTTTACCTATAATTACTGAGTTCCCCTATACAGATGTTACATTGCCTATAAATTGGCAAACTAGCCACGTTTATAAATTCGTTGTGTTCAAGTAATAAATAAACCCCATATGCTGCAAATGTTAGCGAAAACACTGCCCACCCTTCGCGGAAAAAGTGAAAAACGCACACAAAAACAAAACTTTACATCTAAAACGCACACACAAACATAAGTTGGGTCACATTATTATGTCATGTGATATCATTCGTGTAAGTACGCGGAGATTATTTTATACGTATAATTTTCCTATTCCGTGCTTTCGACACCATCATTGCACAAACAAGCGCTTGCAGTGCGCAGGTTCGTAAGGAATGCGGCAGTTAATACATTCACTAGATTTATTTCTAATGACGACACGAATGATGTATATCTTGTGATTTAACGATAAATCTACGATTAACTACCTTATAAACATGCATGAATAAATATGTTCCAAGGTATACTAGAAACTGGTTAGGTTGATAGTACCGCTTGCATCAATACCATTTGACTGGTACTTGTTTATTACCGAAACAAACAGCCAAACATTAGCTTTTAGTAGTTTCAATTTACACTGCAAAGTACTGGTCAAACATTTATTGCTGGCTTTCGTGTTGATGCTGCAATTTTATTGGCTTATTAAGCTGTTAAGGCTGGTGAAATATGGTTGTGGATTCCCGTTATATTTCTTAGATCGAGTAAATATCATGCTTTTAAGGTCCTACGTTTAATTAATTATTTTATAGTTTGCGTTGTTTAAACTAAAAGATAAGGTGGTGAAAAATTAATGATGTATGTATATTCGAGCTAGACATGTCAAGAAGTAAAAAAACAAAACACTAACATAAAAAATAACTTAGGTAGGTATATGTCGACGTAAGTTTGTAACGATGAAGTATAAAACCTAAAAGAAGTATTCAAAAACTAGGTAAAATAAATCAATAAGATAAGTGAATTCGATAAATAGTTTAAGATCAGTAGAAAAAAAACAAGAAAAATACAAATAAATCGAATAAAGAAGATGAGCCGCTTTCCATCCCTCTTTCTAATAAAGTAATAAGTTGGCCGAGAGAAAGTTTGTTGTATTTGTAAATAGACGTTCAGCTCGCAAGTAGTGCTTTAGCAATAATTGCATCTCTCTTTGACTTGTCAGAAGAAATCGTTACATGTGATGTATGTGAGGTTTCACAAAGCTGAAGAAGTTTTTGAGATGTTTTTACTCTATGGGAAATAACTAACAAAACCTGATTTAATAAGCTCAGTTTAAAGGAATATTTCAACTGTTTAAAATGCTTAATTTTAGCTTCGGGACACAAACGAATTATTAGTAGTTAGATATAACTGTTTTATTATAGCCTGTATGTAATAGCCTAGATTAATTTAGTTTTTCCAATTGTAATTATTATTAAGACCAATTGTTTACCTCAACTCAGATGTTGCTTATTTAGCCAGTTAATTATTTGTGTGATTTATGTTTTTAATAAAAAAAAAAATATTTTTTTTATTTTTAGTAGTTAAAATCAAGTTTAGAATATAATGAAATAAATATACATAAAAGTCACAAAGGAAACACACTTGAATGTGTCGACTGAATACTTAACCCAAGCCGTTTGTCCGTAAATCTTCTAAAGTTGCCATAAAACAAAGTTAAGAGGTTTACGACTTTACTGTAAACAGTTTCTATCTACTAAGGTTACATTAAACTTATTAAAATTCATCCTCCTACCATTTGACAAAGTCACGCCGCAAGACACCGTTAAAAGATACAAAAATCTTATTACGAAACTTTTTAACTCATTACCGCTTAAAACTTTCTAGAATTCAAGTTCAATTCGTGACAAGACAATATTTTATCAACAAAACGAGCGCTATAAAGCCAATTTGGCATGACTCTGGCCTTGCGTTTGTTCTAATTGTCGTCCTAAACGACAGTGAATGGTAACAAATAGATCTACATAATAATGGCGACTAACAATGCAAGTCTAACGTACATGCTTGAACGGTCTACATACATAAATAACAAATATTAACTAAGATGTCGACCTTGTTGTACACTGTACAGCCGTATCATACTACATCAATGAATAATGTACAATGCACATCATTAAATGATCCTTCATTATGATCAATCACCGTTTTTGTTCTATCAGGGACTTTTTCACAATGAACTTGAACACTTTGTATTTTTTGGTTGCTCAAAAACTTTTCCATTAACAAATAAAACAGTAAGATTAATGACTAGCATTGGCATTAGCAGCCCTTTAGGTAAAACCATTGAATCAGATGTTGAAGTTCGAACGAGATCTAAAGTATTTGCAAAGTCCTGCAAGTGAAACTTTGCAAAAATTAAACTTTTCAAAAGTACGGAATCAAAGCGAGTAGCGGCGACCGCTTGCGTTCATTTGAATTACGCCGGGCTCCGCCTTTTGTAGTCGACTTCATTTAGCGAACTTAAAAGAACTCTTTTATTTTGCCCCAGCAAAGAACTTAAGAGGTGCATTGTTGAATCCGTAACAAATTGCACGGCCGTGATTACGTTAAGAACTTTACCGTCTAGGGTGGAGCTTAGATTGGAATTTAACAGTTATCAGTCCGATTGCAATCAATTTAAAACTTCAGGAAAGTATTAGCCAAGTCTGAAGAGGCGACAGGAAGACAATTAATTAAATAATAAACTTTATAGAAACTGCACAAAGCTACAACTTCGAGTTCTCCACTTAATGATAGAATCTGTTTAAAGCCGTACCGTATCTGTAAAGGCAGGTGTGTTAAATGAAATAAATATTCTGACAACCAGATCCTGGCGTCTACGCGCTCAAACTCATATAAAAAGTTAGTCTTTCCCAAATTTGCTTTCCGTGTAGCGATTCTGGACTTAACTTTTGCAGACAGCTTTAGGGGTAGCCGCTCTGTAAAGAAGTTTGTTGATCTTTTTTTTTATTTTAAGGATAAACTTCGCTTGCAGGCATGTTGTAAACAACATAGTCATGTCCGTGTCGTCTAGTGGCAACAAGTGTTCTGAACAAATATCCCGCCGGCTGACGTACAACTTGCATGTTTGTTTACCCAAACATTTTATAAAAGATTGAAACCCTGAGATTGCTGGAAACTTGGTACCTGAGCAGCATCGCTCGCGTTATCTTTACTGTCAGGTAATACAGTAGGTAGGTAGTTTGAGTTTGAAGCGAATTGTCATTGCTTGAAGCAAGATGAGTTAGGATTGCTAATTTACTGTTTTCTACTTGTTGAAAAGTTATAATGAAATATTTTAAATAAGTAATATTTTATCCGTAAAATAAATATGAAATTACAGTCGGCACGTAAAACGATTAAAAATCAGACACCAGAGAGAGGCACGTCATCAAAGTTAGTAATTAAATTCATAAAGTATTCCGCAACGTTGCTCATGTGAATTATGAAATTTAATTTAATTTATGCATGTATGACTAATGTAGATCTACAGGGGATTGTTTGTGAAGTAAAATGGTTAAAATTATTTCACATTTCCGGTTCTAACACAATTATTACAGTGCACACTGACGCTCGAAATGCTCGAGTAAATTACTCATATAATATAAAGTTAATATATTTACTCAAGTCATAATACTGAAGATATAATGCCGATATAGAAAATAGTATCAGAGAAAAGTAAACTAAATTTTGATAACACAATTACAAAGAAATAGAGGGGAAGGTCAACACAATTCTCGAAACAGCTTAGAAAAACTCCACTATCATAAAATTCTGTATGAATTTCAATGTCCAATGTTTTCGGTAGATAGTAAAAAAATATCGAACGCGTGCGTAGGACATTAGGCCCGAAAAGGGTAGGAAAGCCGGTAACGTCACGAAGTCCGCCCCAAGCAATTTTGTAGCAAATGTCGTGTGCTACGTGCCCGACAAATAAAGAGGATGGGATAAAGTCACAGTATTACATTAGACTAGCTAGCACACGATACAATATCAAATGCATATTTTACCTACGTCAAGGGACACGTCATCTTTTTGTGACGGACGTGATATCTCAAAGAGATTTCGGCATGATAAATGACTTCGAAGTTATGTTAAGGACATAATATTTTATCTAACCCAAATCTGGGTATTGTCAAAGGACAGACTACTGTGTTCTCAGAGCTCAATAAACGTTTCACAGCAAAAACACGTTGTGTAGTAAAAATTATAGTACAAAAATATTTTGTTGGTTCCCCCTTGCGAGTTGCTTAATTTTTCTAAGTGCGAATCTATTTTCACCCTTGGCCGTCTTCCGTATACGAATCTCCCTCAAGATTTACGCTCTCGACGCGAGCAATAAGCGCGCCTACCTACGACGCAGCCTGTTCGGTATTTTAAAAAGGTACGTCTGAATCCGGTGAAAAATTGCTTCCCGCCCACCCCTAGCGAGAAGTCATATATTTCAGTCATAGTCGTGTATTGAACGACCATGAAGATAGGGACAGATAACTTATTTAAAACGTTAAGTGTTTATACTCCGATAGACGCCCCGCGGCTTAACATCGTTTGAACATATTTATAAACAGGACTTAATCAATATTACGTAGATTTCCGTGAGGGCTTGAATGGGAGAGAAACGAGCTGTGATGGTGCTCGAAAGCTATGACCTAGCAACCCATTTGTACAGTGCATCCCATACAAGCCTTTGCAATGAAAGCTGAAGTAGTCGGTCGTACTCGTAAATTAATGACCGATTGCGAACCAATGAAGAGGCAATCAACTATAACCCGTAATACAAAGGTACTAAGTACCAAAATTGCCCTTATAAACTGTTAATGTAGCAATATGAAATGTTGGGAGAAAGGTTTCACCGTTGAAATACCATTCAATAATAAAGGTACAAGTGGAGAGTAAAGGTGAAAGTGCGAATGACGAGGATCTGTTGGGTCGCGGGTAAATATTTAACTTCGCTCCTTGCAAAAACAACTACGTATTTTAGTGTTCTGATTGAAGATCTTACGATATTGTTCCTTAGTACATGAGGAACAGTCATTCCGTTGTGAATAAATAAAAATTTGTTAATGTTTTTAAATTAAAATCAATATTTTGGTCCATAGATTTCATAATTTTGATTTAAATATACAAAAAAACAATATCGGACATAAAAACTCAAATGTTCTCGTTTTTTTTTTCTCATTCAGAGGGTATAGAGGAACAAAACAGATAAACAATGTTTGATATTGAATAGAAACATATTACCTCAGTGCATGACTGAGGAGCACGACCGTATGAATCAGTTTACTTGGATTCGTAACAATCGTAACTAACCCGACTCATCGCTTTAAAGTGATCACTATTCTATTCGATACATTTTTTTATTATTTTGGTCATGAAACAAGCTTCTATGAACTCTTGATTCCAATGTTATCCAGTTACATGACAATCGTATAAAATTTTACAATAGCCGTATACTTTATTTCTTGGCATGTATCTATAAAGTCATATATTAGTTAGGTAAATCATTGACGATAAAACCTATATTACAATTATATCAGTCTTTACTTATTGTCACGTTTTATGTAGGTGAGCAAATAAGTTGCATCATACTTGTTTATGCAACTGTATAACGATAACTTGCAATTATCTAAATACCTGTTAGAATTGTGACACCATAAAATTATTTGAATTGCATTCTATATCAAACATCAAGGTGTATTAAATCGCCTACAACAGTATTATTATGCATTTAATAAACCTAAACAATGACATTCGTAACGTGGTTAAATTTTAATGAAGCCTATTCGTAAACTGCCCACGCAAAAATCTCTAAATTTATTACATAAGTAAACAATAATAAAAAAGATTTTCTCTAAATTTCCTTAACTTTCTTCTAAACTCTAAACGTTATAATTTGAGCGAACACAGAATACGACAAAATGAATTAAACATTAACAGCGACCGAGGAAATACACCGCATAAAAAATTAGAGTCTACCCATCGTAAAACACATTAGCACGTATTTAGGCCCACACCAGCCAACTGATATTGGCTCGGAAAGGAAAATGCATTGGCTTTTTGTAATGTGGCAATAACCTGGGGATTAGGACGAGCCGGCCCGGAATACTCGGCCATTTTCTGTTCCACGCACTTACTTATACCCTAACATGCTTACGATGGAGAATCTTTAACGTTGGGGTCGCAGCTCTATGCGTATCTGAACGTGTATAAAGGAACGCTTACGCTTAAATTAATATGTAACGTCGGGGAAGATAATCTGCGCGTCCCTGTGTATAAGGAAATGGTTTTCTTCATTGCATGTTAACAAAACTATTTTGAAAGTATATTAAGTGTTATGTTGGAAGATATATAACTAAACAAAATCTTTACCATTAGCAAGAATATTAGCAGTAGTATTAGAAGAAAGTAGGCAAAATCATCGATATTTTAAATTCTTTAGCACGTACCTAACAACACAAGCAAGCAATATTTCACACGATTTCACTAGCACGTTTCTAAATTCCAACATTAAAATGAAACGAAGTGACATTATCCTTACTTCAAAAGCACATACAGAAATGAATGACACAAAACACTGTCAAACTAAATTGGTAGACGCTCCAAAGCCGTATGAAGATTGTATTAGCTTAGCTTTCTGAAACATTCCGAGTAGAAACATTTGCTTCAGTGTGATACAACTCGAGTATTCGTGAATGTAGTAACAGTTCGCACATTGCCAGTGTTTTGTTTTCTCGTACATTACTCGATTCGGTTATCTCAGAGGATACACAGGACATAAAAGCGAAGGCCTGTTTCTCGCCTCGTATATCGTATCGATTTAGATAGGATACGTCGAAGAGACGTTTTGATGCTAAATTAAACAACGAACGCAATATATTCCGAGGGATTTAGTGGGACTCTTTTTTGGGCTTATAAGCAATTTCGTTCAGAAAGGGAGCAAATAAATAACTATCTGTCGCTGTTTGTATGTCCTAAATTCCATTTCAGACTACGAAGCAAGATTGTAATAAATATGTTTAGAATTAAGTTCCCATGTGTCTATGAGGTGTGCTGTGGCTTATAAAAAAAAAAAACTCAAATATTACAAACCACACGAATATAACACCTTGTTTGTGAATTATTTTTAAGATACAAGAAGATAGGCTTTATGCAAAGGTCGGACTCGCATATGTTTTTATTTTTGGAAATAAAGTAGCACACTCGCCATTTGTATGTTAAAGATATTACAGCAGGCGTCTGCATTCGTGCGCAACATGCTAAAGCACTGGTGATTTTTATTCGCGTTTAACGCTTTCGGAGAAGTGGCATAAAGCAGTATTTGTAATGGAATGTCGTCGCCGCCACACCTCGGCAACGAGGCCGCAAACCGCTGCAGCATCCTTGAAGGCCACATTCCAGCACCAAAGTCTATTTACGGTCTAAGACCTCATTTTCCATTGCATACGAATAGACCTTATCTCCAGCATCGTTAATGATGCCGTTTCATAACCACGCGACGTTTTTATGAAACTTTTGACTTTCACTTGCATAATGAGCAATTGATTGATTGCTATTATTCGCAGTTTTTTTCCTTGGTAATGTTGTTAGGTAATATAATAAATTACGTTTTATTTAGTGTTATTGTTTTTTTTTATGTTTCATTTTAAATCAATTACGATTGTTTTCTTATTATATGTACAAATATATATTTGCATAATTTTTTTTGTGCCACTTAAGGATTTACATATTCACAATGCAATCAATTACAGCTGTTAATGTATTAAGTATTTCTTAGCCTACATATATTTGAAACTTGAATCTTACGACTGATGTAACCGTTTACCATCTTTATCGCCTTCAAAGATCGGTTAAGAGATAGAATCGTAAAATCACAACAGAACTGTCGTAACCTAAACGCCGAATAACTCACCAACAACCTTTCCCCATTCAAAAATTAATACAATGTTATCCGCAAAATATATTTTAAAGTGTCGTTTTTGTTGTTTCAGAACATCCTGGACAAATTTAATCCAGGTGCTCGACAGATGATAACAGCTGGAAAGGCCTACTTAAAGGCTTTACATGGTAAGCGCCTTTTTATCACATTACCTTTTTATTAAATTGAAATTCCGTGCATAACAACATTGAATATTCGTAAGCGTGACTTCGTCGTAACCTACCTGTGGTATACCTTGATGCGTAGTTAAGTAGACGGTAGACTTCTAGAATGTCATATTAAATGGTGATCATTATAAACAGGTTCTAGCCTCAACACATCTACGCTAATCAAAGCTGTACCTATATAATTTACACTAGTACGTAATTGTAGGCTTCTGAGCGGTGTTGGATTGCTAAGAATTAGATATGGGATCTTCCCATGACTCGTAAGAGGTTATTTAAAGATTGTATCACATTTGTTGCAGTTGAGCGCTAATTAGAGCTCTTTTATAAAATCTGGATTTAAATTGTACTAAAAGTAGGCTCTTATTTATAAAATCTACTAACCTAACCTAACCCTAAAAACAATCAGTTGTAGATTAACAGAAACTAATAAAACGCACCTATTTATCTCGACTACTCTGGAAACAGTACGTCGAGACGAATACATATTCAAGATACTTGTATCAGACAACACAGATAAGCAACGTATGGAAGCTTTGTATTCAGAAATTAGCATATTCTAGACCGGCTAGACACAACACAATTAGCTACATCAATAAGAAAGTGAAACCGTCACAGCATCTCGTAAATCTATGTTGACGCGTGTTCAGTGAAACGTGTACTATTAATTTATGTAGTGTACGCCAAATGGGCGCATCTATATGCAAAACCTCTGTGTTCCGCGCTTGCTTGGCTACGGAACTGGGGCGTGGTTTGTGCCAAATTGTCTCTGCTGGCTTATCTAGAGTATTATAGCCAGCACTAGCAGCAATAAACTTGGGCATTCTCACGATGTATGGCTCCAGAGACCTCTATGTGTGTATTTTTATTTTGATGTTTTGCGGTTAATATTGTTCCATCTCACTTTATGGGTAATAGTGACCCATTTATTTATTAGCTGAACTTTAACCCCGCTGTCCCCTTTGTACGAAACTGTGGTGTATAAATCAAAAGATTCACATCAGGGAACAATAAAACTGCAAATTAATTGTAATTTACGCAGTGTTCACTGAATTTGAGTTGGTCATGATTTTATTACTTTTTAAGCATAATGACTTAACTTCACTTTCATCAAGCGAAATGAATATTAAAATTTCATTTTGCCTAAAACCCCCCCGATTGGAAATTTCTCGAAGCACTTAACATTTTGTGGCACTTTACAGATCCGTTGAATGCCGTCCTCTTTTAATCTGGCCTGAATATTTTTACTTGAAAGGACAAAAAATGTTGTTGAAACTTTTCAAACAATTTGAGGACAACAGCTTTTGGTATTTAACCGTACTCGTTATTGACTTGTGCCAAATAATTCAAAACAAGTCGAGTACTTGTTTTGAATTATTCTAATGAACTTGAAGAATTTTACGCTTTTATGGTAAATCAACTGACCCTGTTAGACATTAGCGATTTTAGTACTCGTGATACTTTTTTGGTTTAACCGGTTATATTAAAATTTTGGTAGGTACCTCTTTTATGTTCAGACGCCAGCACATCAAACTACTACAATCTGTAAAAGTTCCTCCAAAAAATTTCATCTGTATTGCTGAAGCATTTGGTTCAAAGTTGATTGGGATAATTTGACAGTTTTTTTTAGGTAGCTTGATGTGCAGTCCGTACTAAATATACTCCACCAATAGAAAACGCAACAACTCGATGGCTAGTAGGAGGAGTAGATATAATACCTACTACTGGGCAAAGAAACACATATTACATTTTATTTACTTTAAAAAACATCACCAAGTCACGAGTAATTATTTCTCAGTAACGACTTTCCTAGTTCTAGTGAAATTACGTATAATACCTACATTTCGTTTATTTAGTATCTTTATACCATATCGTAATTACTCCTTAGATTTATTTACGTAACTACTGGTAATTAACCTACTTGCATTTATTCATCATTAGTGACTAGACAGTTTACAACATTTTATAGAAAAAAGAAATTTTATAAATTATTTTTATATTTAGAGTCCGCTTTACGTAAGAAGAAAGAGTTACATACTATTGCATACAGACCGGCTTAGTGCCATAATTTAATAATAGTAATAGATAAGTACTTTCACAGATTACATAACGCCGATAATGCGAATAAAGAGGCACAACACTACTTAGATTATAACATAAGTATAGCTATCGATAGAATGAAATCTGACAACATTATCGTATTCGCCAGTCGAGATCGTGATGTTCAGTTTTTTTTTATTTACATTTTATTACATTGGATAGATCTTATCTACCCATAAGTGATCGGACACAAATCCGATTACTGATGTAATTCCTATTTATTTATGTAAATAGGTGAAATTATCAGTTTTAAAATTGACTCGCGATTTATTTATATTATTATCAATTTGTTAAACTAGTTGAATTTTTATTAGTCATGTTGATATAGATTAACGTATGCAAATTTTGAAATTAATATTTAATGACTTTGGAATGGTTAAGTAGATTGTGACCTGGTGATATCAACAGATCTTCCCACACAGCATGAAATAAACTTCTTTTTTAGTTTTTTTTTTTCCGTTTACATTGCAGTTTACTGTACTATAATAATTTTGTTACATACCCTCAATCCTCTATGAAGAAACGAGGCAAACCCGATACTCACACTTCCATATTCAACCCCTTCCCTAAGTCAATTACAACAACTGGCACGAAACAAAAGACATCTGATGCATTCTTCATTTTTCTCAACTCCCCGGAGAGACGTCGATCGGCACGTTTTCATTAAACCATGTTCGATCAAATGGGGCGACGGTGGAATACATTGGTGGAATACATCGCATACATATGGCTTTATCTAAATGTTATATTGCGCAGGTGCGGCCGCGGCATCCCGTTTGTATGTGGATGCAGTGGGTAAGCTCGGACGACAGGCACAACAGGGCACCTGGGGAGGATGCGCCGATATAGGTATGATCATTATTTTATTTACAGGAGTAACATCTCACACATCTAGTATCTAGGAGGCACCAATAGCTTTTTCTCAACTTACAACTACAAATTAAAACTTTAGTTATACATAAGTACAGTACACTAAGGGCCTGTTTCACCACCTACGAATAAGTCCTAGTTAGTTTATTTGGTAGATTCTTTAAATTCTGTTCCATTTTTGTATTTATTCGGTAGATAGTGGCTATTCTGACATTTTGAAACTGGCCTTAAAATTAGTAAAGCATCCAACAGCTGACTTGAATGGAAATGTGTCAATTCCTACAAAAATGTTTAGAGCAACAGGCTTGTCTTTCAACTTGTCAAATGAATGCTTCTACTAATGATCCTTAGTGCTGCTGCTATAACTGAGGCATCTTATATGTTATACATAGTCGCTCGAGGTTTGGTGTGCTCCTGTAAGGATAATAAATAAACAAATAAAACCTCCGTGTACCTGCTTCGGGGAAATAGGCACGAGGATTGTCGAGCTCGTTATGTCCCTATCTTGTGTTCCTAAATAACACCAAAGTTTATTTCGCCCTTAATATAATTTTCTCCGAAGAGTATGAATTTAATTAACAATCTAAACAATAACAATAATTTTCAGGGACAGCCCTAATGAAAGTCGTGGAGGTGTACCGAGAAATTCAAGATCAACAAATGAACATCGTAAGTTCTATTTATAAATTGTAGACAAGATAAGATACAACTAGCTGCCGCCGGTTTCACCCGTCATAATGGAACTATTCCGTGCACCCAACTTAAGAGTCTATATCATGCCTTGATAAATGGGCTATCTGACACTGAAAGAATTTGTCAAATAGATCCGGTAGTTCTTGAGATAAACGGATTCTAGCAAACAAACCCTTCAGCTTTATTAGTAAAGATTTGCCTATCCTTATCGTAGAAAGTTAATCAGAATGATCCCATCCAATAATCTATAAGTTATTTGTTTGTTTCAGCTGAAGGCATTCTACGTAGATCTGCTGGTACCCTTGGAAACTAATCTGGAGAAGGATACAAAAGTAGTACAGGTCAGTCAATAAGGTTTTTTCTTTCTTTCATAATCTTTTATGTGAATAGTTCCAAGTTTCAAGGGATTGTTTACCGGATAAAGGGAATAGGGTTCCAAGTTCAAATAAGCTTAGTACAGCAGCGCCCGGGAGATAAGATTTTCTATTAAAAAAGTTTCGACAACATAGCTCGTATATATTTTTGTAAATGGCGTAGTTTCTTTGTTCAATATAAGCTGTGACTATTTCTGTTTTTTTCACACTACACAAGAAAAACATTTCGGGAGATAGTGCTATTTTGACAATGGAAATAAGGTATACAGAAAAAAAATCTTACAGATTCTAAAAAAAAAAAAATCTTCACGCCATTGGAAAATTCAATAAAAGTCACGAAACACGATACATTTTATTGACTACAAAAGGCAGACAGCACTATGTTTGACTCTCAAAAACTCAGCACAATTTTGTTCCCTTTCATCATAAAATTCCGTACTAAATTCATATAACTGGAAAGTATGACGTATGAGAACTTTGCTCACGAAACAAATGAAATTCGAAGTTCGACATTCAATTACTGATCTGTTTTTTGTTTCAGTCGGAACAAAAGAGGTTTCTACAACAGCATAAGCTGCGGTCAGAAAGCTACAGTAAGGCTGCCGCGACTATAAAAAAGCAGAGGAAGAAAAAGCCTAATGTCACCAAAGTTGGATCAGCTATGGATAAGGAGATGAAGGCACGTAATGTTTCAAATTTAGAATGTATACAAAATTTGAATTGAATTCCATCGATTTTAAAGCAGATAACAACCATATTTGAAGAGTTTATATAATTGTTGAATATAAATACAGCGATTTGAATGGGTCATTATACTAAATAATATTAAAATTAATGCATTCTATAGGTTGCAAACCAATTTTATTTCTGCTTATACGTATTTAGAGAAATAGATTGCATGTGCGCACACTCATTCAATGGTAATAGGAAACTAGAATGCATTGAATTATTCAAACCACATTATTAAAACTAGAGGAATGAATATCAGTACATAAAATATTTCCACAAGAGCTTGGCGTGACATATTTTCACGTAATAGGCATAATAATTGTTCGGATAAATAGTATACTCTCGTATAAACATGAAATATATTCGTATATCGCAATATGTTGATGGATCATTCCCATTGTATGTTAGACATTCTGATTAACAGGCAACTCATTTCGATAACTTATTATAGTTATTTTGATCTAAATTAGGCGTCGTAAATACAGTTGACTATCAAATGCAAACAGTTGTATAAAAGCGATTTTCATCACGTGTCACAGTTTCCCAAAATTTCTGCAAATTTCGATATCATGTATAACTAATAGCAATTTAACAAATAACATTATTAAACAAACAAATATAACATTAATAACATTATTCATTCAGACAAATAATGAAGAAATGCATAAATACATATCCATCACATTCTTTAGTTAGCTTCAAAGCAGTAATGTCCGATTTTACCAAAATGTTATAGAGCATACACAAATTAAACTACAAAACTAAAAAAAATGACATAATACATGTCAATCAATCTTCAATAGAATTTGATCCCGGAACTCATAATGACTTTTTAATATTTTCACAGAACATGCAGATACTCGAAGAAGAGAAAACGAAATTGGATGCATTCTGCGAACAAAGCTTGAAGAACGTAAGTACTCTGTAACAACGAACGTCGAATTGTATCCTACCACAATACCCTCACAAAGGGAAACGAACAATACTATAGAACTTTTATTGATCTTTGCACAACTTCATTCAGTTTTATTCACAGAGACAAGCTTAGTAATTGAATACCAAAGACCACTTGGAAACAATAATGATCTAATTAAAAATATTTAACGACTGCAGACTGCATTGCTACAGGGAATTTCTTTATTTTTCTCTCTCGATGTGCTGCGTATTTAAATGAATTGAAAACAGTTGAAGATTAAAACATTCCACTACTTTTACGATTTAAATTATGTTATTGAAAAATCTATTCTCTTTTGTTCAATGCGCAGTAATTATTATACTAGTATACTTCTACTATTTATTTTCAACTCACAGATGAAACGATTGCATATGAGTTCCTAAAGTGAAAGTTTCATCTTATCCCCTTAGGCTATGACACAAGAGCGTCGTCGATACGGCTTCGTTCTAGAACGACAATGCTCCCTGGCTAAGCACTGGCTGGCTTACCACACTGCCGGAGCGGCTGCCTACAACTCTGGCCTAGAGGAATGGCTCGAAGTATCCCGGACTCGTGAATTCCTGCCTCCCAATGTTGAAGCTATGTTCGTCAGTAGAATGCGGGTATGTACCGTAGTAGGAAACATATGTTTCTTTATCTTATCTCTATCTCATCGGTTAAGTTGAACGAATCTAAACCGTATCTTATTAATTTCCTTTTTTTACATGCAAAAGGTATATTTTATGGCTAATATATAATAACCAACTTGAAAATTGAATACTGAATACAGAAGTAATTTAAATTATATTCTTATAACGGAAATTTAAGAATATTTTATTTTTGTTCAGTAACAAATATAAATTTTATTTAAATGTGTATCTGTACTTCTGGGTTTATTAGCACAAAAATTTGAATAATTTTAATACTGTTTTTAATTAAGGATGAATAAACAAAATGCCAGTTGATGTACCGGTAAATAAGTTACCCAAAAACAAATTATTTTTAATTTTTTTAATGCAACATCCTGATTCACCCTAAAAGATGTCAATTAAGAGCTTTGTGTCCGGGAAGTAAATTTTTACCATTTACGGGTTTTTTCGTAACTCGACTCGGAAAAAAAAGTTGACTGAAAAATCATTTTGATATGATAAATCTAATATCACGTCATGTCACAGCTAATGTCGTCATAAAAATCTTTCTCCGCTACCGTAACATTATTTATGGACTCTTACAAGATAAACTGCTCAATTTAACGATCGTATTCCTTCAAATTACCTATAGAATAAGTAATGTAATTGTTAAATTGCTTAATGGTTCGCTAGGAATTGTATCTCCTCCTGTAGATCTAACAAATAATACATTTTATGGCTGTTTATCTGAACCTGATTCAAAGCTTTATGGCTTCGTGAGGAATAAGCCATGAACTCAATCCTAGTTGAGCTCAAGGTTGTGCTTCATCTTAATAGTCGATCTGAGTCTACATAGTTGAAAGTTATTTGAGAATGACGTCATTTTGTTCACAGCAAGTGTCATTCTGGGCTGATGAAGATGTATACGCTAGCCCACGCATTGGTGACGATGATGATCGAGCGTCAGTTGGCTCTGCTTTGCGTAAAACTAGATCAGTGGACGCTTCATGCCTGGACGTCAGGTCTATTGGTGACCTCGGATCACCAACTCAAGGGTTGTCAAGAGCCAAATCTGATTTCAATCTTCAAGCCAGCTCAAATAATGAAGATCAAGGTATGGTTGCCATCTAATAGAAGAATTTGCTTGATGCTGACAATTCCACTCAAATAAATGTAACATTTGCCCTCGGTTTATGTTGCTATTGAATACATAATCGTGTTAAGAAATTATGAGCAACTATGCATCCTTTATGGAACGTTGAAAAATTCATACAAAATTATTTCAATGTATATGAAGTAGCAATTTTTGATTGATTCCTTAAATCTTATCGGACCTGTTTCAAGTGCAATTTTATGTATTTCCAGTGAACGACACACGCACAGCTACCCGCCCGTCATCGCTTGCCCCACCGACCTGCACTTCAAGAGACCCGCCATTGGCCCGAGCTTTATACGCCTACGCTGCTGCTGGAGACAACCAGCTGAGTTTCCAACAAGGAGATGTGCTAGCCCTTCTAGGAGAAAGGACTAAAGGGTGGCAGTATGGAGAAAACTTGCGCTCTCATCACGCTGGCTGGTTCCCACTTGCCTATACCGAGCCGATTCCAATGGATGATACTGGGTGCGTTCTCATGTGTTTTAAAATCTTCTTAATCTCTTATTTAAACCTGCAGTGTCCTACTATGAAATCATATATGAATTTACATTTAGCGTTTTATCCTTGCCAGTTATCTGGCCAATCTGTCACATTCTGACCAAGTTGGCTTGACTCTTAAAGTGTGTTTATGTTCATTTTACAAATGAATGTTATTTCCAGAAGTTCACCTGCTCGATGGAGCTGCGTCCAGACACCATCTGAAGCTCCTCCACCAGCGCCGATGGCGCATGCTCAAACTACGCCTTCGGCTACAGTGCACACGCACTCACACCCACCAGCTCGTATGTTTGGTGATACTGTTACCGCTCATCATGTCTCTAAGGTAAGCTCAATTTACATAATACTTAAATCATACTCCGACTTTTATGTATCCAAACTTAATATTTATCTGGTCCCGTAGGGTCGTCTTGGAAGCGGTTCTCCAGGATTGCCACCAACTTTACCAGCGCCCTCGCCTAGTGCTCTCAGCACATCAGCTAGTGCTACATTCCACGCATCTACTCCAGCTGCTGGCGCTACCAGTGCTATCAAAAACTCAACATCATCAGCCAGCTTTACTACACATGCTGTCATAGAAACCAGGAGTTTCGGGCCACAGACATTACCTATGCGTTCTCAGGTATAATGTCTTACTCATTAAAAAAAGATACGAGTTTTGAAAGTTCTAAAAATTATCCATTTCTCGTTACCTGCAGGTGGCCCAAAATAAAGCAGGACCAGCCAAAACTGTTGTAAGTGCTGTCGGTGCTGTAGGAAATGTCTCCCTTCATAGCTCCAATGATTCAGGATTCTCCAATGAGCCACCGCCACAGCCAGACGTAGACTACAGTGATGAAGAAGCTCAACGATTACGTGTGCCCATCAGGTATCTAACTATCTCCCTATGTATTAAGTTACATTTGCCTGAATTAATTCCTGTTTGCTTGACTTTTTTGTTGCTTTTATGTAGTTAAGCTAGGTCCATTCACTTTTCCTTTTATTTATTTTTTTATAGTAAATCTGCTCAGCAAAACAACGACAATAGAGCGTATTTGCTTAAAACTCAAAGCTTGAGACGTGGCCCTGCACCCAAAAGTAATAATGCTAATGGATATTTGACTGACGATCAGCAATTAATGTTGCGCAATATGTTGGACATGGATAAGGACTCACAAAAAGTAAAAAGAACAAAATCCTTCTGGAAATTTGGCCGGACTACTGCTGAGGAAATAATGGAAGGAATGTCGCTCTGGCAACATCGTGATATTGTTGACACAGTTCCAGAATATAAAAAGAAACTTTTTGAAAAGATGAAAAAAGAGTTGCGCCCTGCGCCTGATATTCCGAAACAAACTAGCCCAGATAAAATGGCACCCACAGAAAATGGGCAACCTCCGCGTCCTAAAGACACACATACTATTGATAGAAAAGATCTGAAAGCTGTGAACGGCATACGCCAAGCCAAAAGCCTGGGCTCAATTCAAAATGAAGAAAGAATCGAAAAAGGTCATAAGATCATGGAAGGCTATCAACAAAACCAGAATATGAACAAGAAAAGCATGTCTGAAAAATCGATAATAGAAGAAAAACATGAAGACTTTGTTCCACGAAACGAGTCGAGGCATTCGGATTTAACCAACACGAGCACAATTAAAACGAACTTTGAAAACAGTTTCTACAACGATGAAAATGGAGAAGGGTTTGTAATGAAAACAGTGAAACGAAGAGAAATATTGCAGAAATATGACAATGACAGCAGCTCTGACGTCAATTCTGTTGCTTCGAGCACTGATCCATATGACTGCATAATTGTAGACGATCATATGAAATCAAGGAAGCAACAAGAAATAGATAGACGTCGTCAGACGCAAATGATTGAAGAAGATGTCAAAAAACGCAAGGAAAACGCATACATGCCCGAATTTGAAGAAATAGAAGTGACTCCAATCAAACCCCACGTACGCGCCACATTGTCTTCCGAAAAAACTAAAACCTCTGCTCATGAGCGAAGTCCGCCAAAAACCATGGAATTTAAGACATTTAAAGATAACTCGAAGGAAATTAAGACGTTTTCAGCATCATCTGAAACACTTAAGTACAAAGATAATGAACAACACACCGATCGATATGGTATACCTATTGAACGCAACAACAACGATATTCGCAATGAGGAAATTTACAACGGTCATGATGAAGGAACCTTGAAATACAAGAAACGCTTGAATAATGAAGAGAAGAATCACCAGGCAAACAATTTCGAAAATGGTCATAAAAATCATAAAAAAGAATATCCACAAGCTGAAATGAGAAACCAAAAGAAGGATGTTAGATCATATGAACCAACTCGTGAGCCGAGAATTGATTACTCGCTAGACAGACGACAAACAAAGAAAGAATTTTCTGACACTAAGGGCAGAGATCCAAAGAAGAGCAGAGCTAACAGAAGTTATGACGACAGCTCCTTACCATACAATGGACGCAGAGAAGAAAGGTACTATGAAGCAAACATATCATACTTTAGCGACCAAGAGAGGAGATCTTCTAGATATGATTACGAAACAGATTCGAAAAAAGCTGAGAAATCCAAAATCCGTCAAGAAGAGGCAAGGCTTGAAGCAAGGCGTTTCATCGATCGTAGAAGTGAGGGCCCGTACAGCGAATCAGATGACCAAAAGTTCAACGAAGCGTTGAAGCAACAGCGACCGCAGTTGCTTCCTCGCACCAAGTTACTGAAAAGACCGTCGGAAGGAAACGAGATGTTGCCAGAAGAAGGCCATACTTTTGGACCGTGGTATGATTTATGGGGACGCGAAACAACCGTCTACAAGTAATACAAAGGAGGTTTGTTTTCAATTACTGATACTATCTTTTGTTTTACTTTTGTAGGCATGAACTCACTTTTTGTTTGCCGCTTTTTGTCTAGTTTTTCTCTAGTTTTGTATTTCATGACACGTATTTAGACCTACTGGTATTTTTTTAAATAAAATAACAATACATCTTACTTCACTTAGACAATTTATATTAAAACTGGCGCTAAAACACCTAAGTATTTTTTCAATTTAAAGAGCAAACAAAATTAATTGAATGTTTTTAAAATTATTGTGATTTAAGTCAAATGCAGGTCCCTAAATGGATTTTAATTTTATGGGGAGTATCACATTTTATTTTTTTCCCGCAGGCCACAACAATTTGCAACGGTGAAGTTAAGGAAAGCGTTAACAAATGATCGCTCGTCGCCGGCCATCGAGTAATGTTTTATATATGCGTATAATATAATATAATTATATTATTTTGTTAATTAATATTAATTGTAAATTAGAAACACCATGTATTTTGTACAGTTAAATATTCATAGTCTAACAAAGAAATATATCACAATTTTTTACAATAATCTAAATGTCCGTTTGTTTCATTTTGTACCCTGAAAGCCATTCTAGGTGCTACATACATACACATAAATCAACTAAGAATACCTTGAGAGTTCAACAAATATTTTATCATATTGCATAACGATGTTGCATACGTATATCCCAAGTTCGTGCTTCATCTTAACAACTCCCTTAAACAATTTTAACGTAAATATGCTTTGCTGAAAACGCGGCTCCAAAAAAAATGAAATCAAATCACAAATCGTGTTTGTCACAAAAGAAAAATCAACGTTAAATTGGCCCCACGCGACAATGACCGATGATTTATTGCGTTTCCTGTTCCTATGGGGATCGCCGGAAATGACGCGCCGACTCTGTCTCGACGAGAAATATTCCCTCGATATGTTATGTTCGTGGAGTTCACTCCTGCCGTCAATTATACGAATAAGGTTCAGGGAAGTAAAAGCCTTTTTGTTGGCGGCCACATCCGATGGCAGAGACACTGCTTTATTATACCATAGAGATAGAGGATATTATGGGTATAGGTCGAAGTTATCACAAAGGGGACTTGTAGAGCATTAAGGTAGGGCTTATCTCAAGGGTTCAATCTTGGAAAGCTTTATTGTGTAGATTACAATTATATTTGGGGTTATTTAAAGTCCATCTAGTACTGGTCCAAAGCTCCTTGATTTAAGAGGTATTTCAAGATAAGCTCGCTCAGATTTGAACGAAGTTTGCACTAACTAAACTCATTTAGAAATATTTACACGAAACACTTATTTTCACCTTAGAAGCCGGTCGTAGTTCAAGAAGTGAAAAACATTTGCGCCCGGAAAACTTATCGCCTAACAGTCGTTTTTTTTTTTAATTTTTGTTCTGTTTTCTTTTAGTCATTTTGTAATATTTTTTTCGTTCTAAAAGAACCATCCTCTTACATCAAGAAATATTCTAAAATAAAAATTAACGAAATCAGTTCAGCTGCTCTCAAAATTCGCGCTTAACACATTCAGCGATTTATTTTAACATTATAGATGAGAGCCACAAAAACTTTCCGGTTCTGTAGATTTGCCAATCTGTTAATTTTCGCGCCAAGTGCGGACTGGGCTGGGCATTATAAATCAATCACACGTCAAGTCGACGGCTGACGGCGTTGATAGAAACAATATGCCGATTTGCTATACGTGCCTACTTCTACGGTAGTATATTATTTTCTGAAGGTATTGTATGCATCACATAAGGTAAAGTATGAATAATTCTAGAGTTTCGAAGCTTATGCAACACAAAAAAAAAAAAACTTGGCTATGGGTAGGCGAAACCACGAGCCTAGTTGTATTATAAAATGACACTGTAGCATGCGAATGATGTAGAGGCACATTCAATATATTTCAACAACGGTTTTCTCCTAAAGTATTGACAGAGTTTTTCATAATGGCATTGTCGAAAAAGGGTCAGGCGTGTAGTACTCTGTACCGACGCGTATACATGGGAAAAATATGTGGAAGAACCATATGGAGATGAGCGTGTTTAAGAAATATTGCATTTGTATTAATAAAGACGTAAACAATACAGGTAGCACTGAATTCATAGTTTTTTTATAAAAGTATTTAAGGAATTAATAGGTTAAAATTCCAATCCATAGATTTCATAATTTATTTATCTACACATTTACAGATAATATACAATTATTATAAACAGTGACACAGGTCGATACTTACAAAGAAAATTCAAAGTCGTCGAAAAATTCGTCTCCATCGTTCTCTACTGGGAACGTGCCCAAGAGGCTGGCAGCATCACCACGTTGAATGGCAAAGCTTATTCTTTGTCCAAAGTAATAGCCATCCTTTGGACCACGGAAAGATTTTCGAAAATGTAAATAATGCGGTAGTCTTCCGCATTTGTTTCCCCCATCATAAAGTTACACGAAGCAAAAGATTAATAAGTCGTCGGCAGCGAAAGCGAAAAATTCAATACGTACGCCTAGCATCCGTATTCAGACAAATTAAACCGTACTCAAAGGGACGTAAAACATGCACACTACGGTAAAACACCTGAGCATGTTACTTACAGTAGATATGGGGTATTAAAGAGCTGTACAGAAACGCCTTCGTTTGATATTAAGAGCCTGAACTGCGTTGGGGATCCGTGGAAGAGCTAAGAACCGCTTTACAAAGACAGAAGGACATTAAGTAGTACCACTCTTGAGAGGCTATAAGCTCACCTTCATCTGAATTCTGATATTTACTCAAATCGCTTTTAACGTACAATACAATAGGGACTTAAGATGTGAACATTTTAGGCATGACACAATAATTCACCAAAATTCACCTAGTACTATTTTTCAGCAGTAGGAATAAGAAAATCTGATTAAAATTTAGAATGAATTCTTAAAATGTTCTTTACGTAACTTGAAAACTAAGGATTACCCATTGCACGATATAGCTATGGAACCTTTACCTCTGCTGGTTGCAACATGCTTAGCTGGTTTTTCTTTGCAAAGCAGCTAAGTTAAGCGCAGAAAGCGGCTGCGATTATGTTCCACCGACAGGAAGCTCGACCCGCTCCGGCCCTTCAAAAGGCAGCAATCCAGACTTAAAGGCGAAATCTTTGTTAACATAATAATATGGAAGCAAGCGAGTATGTGGTAGAGGTTTTTGCAAACGAGATCTTTGTTATTTAATAGCTTCGTTTTACATATGTTGTTGAGAACATTACCTACCTATTTTATGTGAAGCATCTTGTAATCTATCTTCTGTATAAATAAAACCAATCTGACCCTAAAACTCTCTAATACTTTTTTACGTAAACATAACAAACCATTTAATTTTCGATCCCCTAACGACAGCTTTCAGCAACAATACGGATCTGATGAATACCGCAACATGACAAACAAACAGAGGAATCTTCCCGGCCCACATAAAAATCAATTTGCAGTGCAAATCGAGCGAGGAGACCAATGCTTTCCAAGTCATCGATTCCCTTAAGCGCCGTGGCCTGGAAATTTCCACAAATTTGTAAAAAAATATGCACTGACTTTTTAAATGCATGGGCTAAGGCACGCGTCACCGGCGCGCCGCGCATCAGGGATTTCGTTTTAATCCTACTGCAATAGAAACTCTGATTCGATATCACAGTTTTGAAGGATCAAGTTTCACGATTCCTGATTGTTTTATTGATTGATTATGGAAATTTTAGGGTTTTGTGCAGTCAATATGAAAGCGAATTTTCTAAACCCAAATCTTAAAACAATTAAACTCTTGGTATAAGTAAACAGTTGATTTAAAATTGACACGAAATCAGCATTTGACCTAGTTTCCCAAATTACAAAGGTAATGCCGGATCTAGTAAAACACAAATAAGAATACAAGCTTGCACCTCAGTAGGCCTAGGGAAGACGTTTGCGAATCAAGGCAATTGTCTCAAATCTCGTCTATATTCAAATTTTAAAATGTAACTCTGCACAGGGTCCTGGCGGAACGCTATACGTAAGCCAGATGATAAGCGGACAGGGCAATTTGGCAACGAAACCAGCCTCTATCACAATTCGATGCCAACCCGCACCAGCCTACGCAACATAGACCGTTATTTTAGTTCCGGTGGCCTAATTTATGTTTAAATGGACGCTTAATGAACGCCATTCTGTCCCAGTTAGTTCCATGGAAATATTGGTTATGAAATTTTATGAATCAAAAATATTTTGTCGCGTATAAACAATGGATTTTACTGGCCGTTCGTCGATTAAATGTTTTGTGCGCAACAACAAAGAGGTGGAATTATGGTACCTTTTTCCGGTTTTGACACACAAATTCAATTTTCCTTCTTTGGAAATTGTATCGTATGTGACACCGTGACAGCATTCAAACCGAAATCGAAACAGACGAAAGAATAGCAAAATGAGGGAAACTGAGTGACGTGTCAATCATTCGATTTGATCTCAATCATCTCTCGCACGGATACCTACGTCAGCCGTCGACAGCCCCGACGGTGTTATAGATTTCAATCTGTCAAATCATGTTTTGTACTAAAAAAAGTTTTACCCTCAGCTCCGCTTGGAATTCGCTGAAGAGAAAACTTTACGTTGTTGGCAAAGGTAAACGGGATATTGGTGGTTCCGATAATGTTCATACTTATAACCAATGCGAGAGGGTTATTTCATTACACAAACAATGAAGTTTATAACTCCGAATAAAGCAAACTACATGAAACTTGAACCTTTCACATGGAGTAGATTAAGTGCACGCCATCAGAAACATTGTAGAAACTTTCATATCTCTCTTTATAGTACAAATTGCAGTGGATTCCAACACATTAATGTACAAATTTTACACAATGGCTAGTTAATGTGTCTAGACTGGTGAAAAAGCACACAAGTTGGAATTGACGTTGCCACTTTATAGGGGCTCCGTTTGTTATTGTCCCACTTGTACGCGAGCCAAGCGATGCTCCAGGAGCCAAATACATTCCAAATAGGTACGTTACGAGGCCGAATAGCCGAATAGCAATGCGCACTGCTAAGTCAGCGCCTCGTTACATTACGGATAACGCAACTAACTCAGATCTGCGCCGTACTTAGTCCAGACGTATGGCCGACGACGGATGGGTCCGTGGAGCCGAAATGTGTCGCCTGATTGTGATAGATTAGTTAACATAATACTATGTAATCAAATATCAAGAGTAGAATTCCTTCAACATTAATAAAAAGATGTGCATCGCCTATAGTGTATATGCTTTTAACATGCAGTCGAGCTCTACAAAATCGGTTTATTTTTCTGAAAGTTTACCCGCGTGTCGGGCGAATTCAATAGCTACTTCAGTTAAATAAAAAGTAGGTACTTCCCTAAGGATACTTTGGCCTTCGGCTAGTGTTGGTCTGCACTTGAGAGCTGATACATATTGCATTAGCCTCCGTCTCGAGCTAGTTTGATCCAAACACATTGTTTTAGCCCTCCGTTCTGTGAGATCTAAGCTCGGCCTGGAAATCTTCACTGCCGTTCGAATAACACGAAAGATCAACAAAAAGTTTTATATCAATTCTAGGAAGTTGCGAATCACGATAGCGGCGGCTGTGGTAAGTTTTAAGTGAAGCGAAATTTTTAATTAGTTTCTTAAGACACAATCTGCGGAAAAATGGAAAAGTTTTACGGCGGAATGTAAAATTTTAAAACATATTTAATGTATAATTTGAGATGCAATGTTTGTTTCTTTTAACTTTTGTTTATACAGGAATCCACCTACGGAATATGTACCTTTATTCTGCTTCATAAAAGAAGATTGAGAAAACCCGAAAAGGGTTCCGTTTACAGATAATATCCGTAAACCGCACTAAAATCTGTAACATAATATAACGGTAAAACTACTAGATAAGATAAACTATGTACGGTAGAGTGTTGTTGTAGATACACACAAGCTAAACGAAACACAAACTCAAGCTCTTTATAATAAGCTTTTCCCATGCGTCGATTATGCAAAAATGCAATGTTGTTCCGCATCACCCTATCGTTTACGTGCCAAAAAAATATTGGGGAAACGAATTGGTAGTAAATAATATCTCGTGTCTATAAGTGGTAGCGTGGAAGAGACGCATTATGCGGTGAGTCAAGTCGAGACAGACAACCCTGTGGTTGTGTTTACCCTCGGAAAGTAAATGTCAATAAACTTCAAGAGACTCCAGGGGAAAAGTGTCCGCGTATTGAGGACCCGTTGTTTCAGTGGCGACAGAATAATGCAAAATATATGTTCAATTTATACGGATGCCTTTTTTGCGGCAAAGGATTCGTGTGACCTCTTTAGTGTTAAGTTTGTTTTAAGATTAGGACAAAGGAAATTAATGTTGTGACATATGAAATGTAAATGAAATTGACAAGATCTTTACGGTTGTAGAATTCTGATTTTTAAGATTCAATCATTACTCTTCCGAGGGACAGAGTAAGTAGAGATTTTGTATTTCAACAACTGATCTTTTTGCAGCAATGCACATGTATTCATGATAATGTTTGACGGTTTAACATACCATCTCCATTCTGATGAAACGAATTTTAATCTGTTGCTACTGTAGGTTTGAATTTGTATAAAAAGCCACAACCAGAGTAAAGTAGTAAAAATAGAGTTAAAGGAATATTAATTAAAATTACACTAATTAGTTTAGTGTAATTTTAATTAACGAATACAATTTAAGTTACCTCTGGCGTCCTATACTTCTTTCACACCTTACTCTCTGACGTCATCTCTTTGCAACCTTTTATAAAATATCTTCTTTCAACGCATTTTCTTTCTTTTTTTCACACAATCCATCTACAGTTTCTATGTTCCCTTCCTCTATATTCATCCACATTCATGCTTAACACTTTCCTCACAACATGATCCTTATCCCTCCGCACAACATGCCCATACTTTATCAGCGATAACTAACGAAACCATAAATCTTAGCAACAAACTAGGGTAAAAGTTCTGTTTTCCAACTAAAGTCTTTATGTAAAATATAAAATTGTAGCTCCATAGCCATCATAGCTTTTGGATTTATACTTGAAACTTTGCGAGCCACTTGTTTCTATCCTCCAAGTACCGAAATTTACATCACTTGACTCCCAAACACGCATCCTAAAAGCTTTCTCAGATTTTGTTTGGACTACCCACAGTTTTAGAAAGATATTGCCGAGTTTTATAGCGATGTATGAAAATTTTGAGCTAAATTTTCTGAAACTGAATAAATGGCTTTAGCTTCTTTCTTTAATCTCAGCAAGTTGGGTGTTAAATGTTTTATGTAGCAAGACTTAGGGTTTGAGCTTAAGTTTTATAGCTATATTTTTTGTCAACAAGTACTATAAGAAGAATACAGAAAGATATTTGACTTGAATAAACGGAATGCCACAAAGTAGAAATAAATCAGCTTAGGCATAATTAAAGACATATTTGGCTATTTCAATAATCAGTAAACAGTCCTCATCATCTGCCCAGCCTTTTACCAACTATGTTGAGGTCAACCTCGAGTCTAACCGGGTGGATTTACATAAATAAACATTATTCTAAGCGACTACCTATTGGACCAGCTCAACTCAGTTACCTGAGCAATCCGATATCCATTGGAAAGACTAATTATCAGAATGTCTGACATTTTATTACTCGTGACGATGTTCTCTAATGACTCACTAATTTAAATTGCCTTCTAGAACACGTAGGACTTTGTCATGTAATAGATGATCATTCATCTCCGGAGCCACCCCGCCAAACGTAGCTTAACCTTATGATCGATCGACACGTGTGGCTGTTAGCCCATGCTTCTTATGAATAAACAAACATCAGCTCTAAAAAAACAGGCCCAAGAGAAAATATGCATTTCTATCAGTAATAAGATTAATTTTAGAACTATAATAAAATCTACATTAATTTAGTTAATTCCTCATCATTAATGTAATACATTGACGTGGAATGCAGCAAATTGCCTTCATTTACTACTTGGCCTGGGTCCTCGAAACGAAACGCCGGAACCTAGCATTTGTAACCGTAGCTACTAAACGACTTGCTGAACAAGCTGCGAGATTTATTATACTGGTAATCGTTTACTTACACTGGTCATTTTGTACTGCATGTGCAGAATATCTCGGAAACAGAATGAGTAATGTACGCGCTAAATAAGTTTGGGTTTAATTCATGCGTTTAAGTGTAGCTTGCATAATGTATGTCCCTCGGTTTGCAATGCCCTTTGCGAGCCGTAAACAAACAAAAATCCAGACTGAACAAATATCTGTAGGGCATGTCAATATTTGCGGCTGCCAAATTGACATGACTGTTCATCAATTAATACTTACATTTTTTATGAAATAATGTAGCACTGAATATTGTTAATGTACTCGTATGCACGGGTTTTGAACACTCATATAAAATGAGTGTCATATAGACTCACCTGCCCGGCTTTTTATTACCTGAAAAAATAGCCTACATAATATCTGAGGGACTAGACTAGGTGTATGTGTTCCAAATTTAAATTTGTTTACTAATTTTGGTGTGAAGCCCGACAGAGAAGCTATTTTCATTTATATGAGTAATATAAATAAAATTAATATTTCCATGTCACGATTACGCTTTATAAAACTTAGTTTTCAAAACAAAAATTCCTAGGCTAAACGACTAAAATAACTCGCTAACAAGAGACATTTCCGAAAATTTCTACATCAACAATTTTAATTAAATTAACTCTGAAATTCTGAAATACTAATCAAACATTAATTTCAGACACCAAATTTAACAAGGTTCAAATTAATATTTAGACAATCGGTTGTTAGATAAAAGTTTATTATTACATATTAAGAGGGAGTAGCATTTAAAGGGTTAGTAACAGTCACCAGGCCGGTCGTAAAATATAACGAGAGGCTCCACTCTCTGCTAAGGACGGCCAGAGTGTTATGACGGAATTTTGTCAGGCAAACTAACAAAGAACGTGCGAGCATTAAGACGGAGGGTAATTGCCGCTGGAAATGTGTTTATTGTGTCTTTATTACACTGACTTTAGGATTACTGACATGGATAGATTCTTTTATGTGTCATCGCTTAACTAAACAGATGAGAAGAGCTTAATAGTCTTAGCAGCTGCCGAATAGCTTAATCCCACGAAAAACATTCAATGTAAAAAACTCTGATACTCAGCTGCATCCGATTGATTGGAAGCCGATCCCAACATAGCTTGTGAAAATGCTTGGCAGATGATTTTACACTGGCATAGCAACATAAAAATCACTCGTTTCTAAAATTTCATTTTATTTAAAAAAAACAATTAGCTACAAACCCACCATGCCTTTTTCTTGTTTGCCTAAATATTTGGATAATAATATGAGCATTTTAATACTAATATGTGGTTTCAAAATAAAATCTGTATTATTTAAATCACACTAAATAAGCGAAAGAGAACATCTAGAATCTTATTTAATAAGATTTTAGTCCTTGACTACGAGCCTATAAATCGTATGATAATAAGAAATACTCTGGTAAAAATGAGATACTCCAAATTGGTTTGGAAGCAGATTGGGTTTGCAGGCCTCTTTATTTTTGTCAGCTTACATTTATTATAAGGTCATTTGTGAATTTATTTTTAATGAAGACTGAACTTGAAAAAAAATATCGTTGCCGGTATTGTTCAGTGTCAAATACACTACACGTATTAACATGAAAGAGCAGCTATTGTTACTTACTGAAAGGATTTATCTCAAATCTGTTATTTTTTTGTTTTTTATGCATGTTTTTTTTTATTTTACTCTCAGTAAGAACCATGATCGTAGTTCGTAAAACTATTCTAAGAAAAGAATAAGCGAAGGTTTTCAAATTTGTCCTTAGCAACACATTCAGCGATTCATTTTTATAAGATACTTGGACGATATTTTATCCGTAAAGACTGTAAGTGGAACCTAGTAGAATAAACATTAAAGCAATTCTATCCTATATTATTCCATGCTTTTGTATTCCTTCGCAAGCTTTACACTTTGTTTATCGTTGTCTACGGCTTCACAGACTAATTGGTAACAGGAGGTTGTAATTTAATAAATTTGCACGAACGACTTTCAATGCTATCCCCGACATCGTATTATCATTTTTCAGTGTAACGTAAATACATGAGAATATCTTATTACATTATTTTATGCCTCACTTTTATATTCATGTTTACGGTATAAGATAACGAAGAAAAATAAAAAGTAATAGCAGAACTCGAGTGGAACTTGAAACAACAAGACGGGCGGACAATTTAGAACAAGACCATTAAGCAAGGGCGCAATGTCTTGCTCCTAATACATTGTGGCCGTTCATTGTGACCTCACCTGTCCCTAGATTAATTGGTGATTTCATAGAAGTGTGGAGTATCTGTGTGGATACGACAGAATTAAATGCTGTGGAAGAAAACAATCTGAAGGATCGCTGAGTGATGTGCAAAATGCGTGAGAATGTTATTAGTTACTTGTAAAAATGTATTTGTTTGTTGAGGGCTATGATAACAATATCATTGATGTTAATTGCGATATTCCCACCCTGAATATGGTCAAAATATCGGCCTGTTTAGTAAATTAATATGAAATAATATTTATCTGCTATGCCTTTAAAATAAGGTTTTTTCGATAAAAATATTTCATTGAAAAACTAAATAAATCAAAATCATCTACCTAATTTATGTTTTTGTCTTCTATAACAATTCATAAAAGCTTTAAACGTTTCCAACACTTAATTAAAATGTCGCCACAACAAAAAAGTAAATGATAAAGCTGAAACTGTATACTGCAATTGTCGAATGATATATGAAAACTGCCGAAAACGGGACGCCGAGAAAATTGAAGCGAAGTCGGACCCTAAGCAAACGCTGGGATTAATCATGTCAACCAAAATGAAATGGTTAAAGAAACACTCCAAGAAACTAAGGGCTATCATTAAACAAAATTTTGCAAGTGTTTTTGATTTCATACAGTTTTTTCTATTCTAATATTTGAACAAAAAATATTCTAGTAGTACAGATAAAAGTAGGTGCTTAAGTTTTAATGGTGACAGTTAAACGCACGCCGACAAGTTTCCAGAATATTTCGCAGCCGGGTTTTTCTCCAACGTAATTAGCTATTTTAAACTCCTCCATAACGACATGCTTTTCATCTCCTTTAACACAAAAGGACGTTTTAAAAATTCCATTTTCTCTCTTAATTCGAGCCGTGAATGCAGTTCGTTTTTACAAACTTTTTTGATTGCAGATGGGAAAAGAAAAGAGAATATGGACCCGGGAACTTGTGCTAAATTAGTGAATGAATTTAATTTATCCGTATGAAAATAGGGGTGAGTCGAATTGAATGAATGAAGCAAAGCGTATTACGCGACGTGTAAAAGACAAGAGACGCGTCACACCGAATTTATTACACGCTTCTCGGATAAGACGACACGATAATATTAAATCTCTTTGTATGTTTTCATTTCGAAGATTGAATTACCTTTGTAACAATTTATGATTCGGTCACATTTCCAGATTACAATATTGTAGAACACTTCAATGGTAATCGCGCGACCTAACTGAATGTTCATTTTACTGAAAACAAAATCGTGACAAGATTTTCCTTAAGGAAACTCTCGTAATAAAATATATCTGTCATAATATATTAACACGTTGAAAGAAATAAATTTCGCAGAATCAAGCCAAAACTCATTCAATTCTCCCATTTCTGTGAGGACATAAATCATCGTCAGTCGCACCTGACGGTGAGGACAGGATGAAAAATATCGAAACGTTCGAACCAGTATCAACAAGTTCTACGGCTGAAGACTTTTCATTGTGGAGAATAAAAATGTTTGTTTGTCACCCGATCGCAATACTCGGTTTTATCGCCGAGCCATCAAACTTTGATTCTTAGATCCAGTTGGTGAGATGACACATAAAATTTACCATAACCATAATTTTCTGTTCTGGATGCACGTTAAGCTTTTAGTGCTAGTTGAGCATTTTAGCGTTCGACAAACATGTCTGACCTTTTGTTAGGCAAAGTGGAACATCAGAGAGCTTAGATACCCAGTCGCCATAATCTTACAAGCTATAAAGGGGAGGGCTCATTGTTCGGCGATCTTTACTGTTGGGCTGTCGTTGCCACCCACTATATGTCAACAAAACGAGCCTTGTATTGTGTGTCGAATATTATGTGGGATTACAAGCGTCGTGTGGGTGGCTGAAGGTTCTAAGAAGCCGTGTTCACGCGACAAATCCTCACAGCGAGCTTTCACGGCGGGTCTCAGCCTCGTCTAGACACAGCGCTTACACCCAGATTTATTATAAACCTATATTACCCCCACGCAGTAAGGTTTCTTTTTAATTTCCGAACGCCTGTTTGAAATTATAGCTGAAGGTAATAATATATTTTGTGGGATACCAGAGCACAAAGAAGCCATCTTTGTGAAGAATTTAATAAATGTATCCAAAATTAAATTGAAGCTGTATTAATGACATATGGGAGAATATCAAAAGTCTATGGGGCGAAAATTTTAATTAGATGGATACCTATGATGACAACATTTATATTCCCTCATCATTATAGGTATAGCAAGTTAACAAAATACGGCATAAAATAATTTTCCTGTGACCTTATTTAACTTACTTTACGCAGACGTAGTTTAAAACAGCTGTGGACTAGGATAAGGATCGGTATTCGTATTAAGGATCGGTATACTTTTCATTTTGACAGTTAATCAGAGCTTATATCATAAGCATGTTTTCTTAGAAGAATGTTTCGGAATGGCGTATGCGGAACCTAACATACATTAACTTTATTGCTTTGTGCCAAGGATACATAGAAACTTTCAAAGTCACAACACTCTCAAGTCAGTATGAAAATGAATTTTATACTAATTTATATGAAATGGTATGATAGCGGTCAATTCCATTCGCAGCTGAATGTAGCTGATTACACACACATTACTAAGTTGCACAGCCTAACTGAGCGAACAAATTAGTTCAGATAACAACATTGTTCTAGACATACACTGGGCTGACATAATTCCTAGATAACGTTTCTAAGCTTTGTTTCTATTATATGAGGAAATGCTTACTTTAGCTACAACAAATTCAATAAATTTATTTTTACAATTAATTAATTGCTCAAACCCTACAATAAATATTCGCATTTCACTTATAAATTAGTAATATAATAATAAACTTTTCATTTTTTTTTTTGGCAAAACATAACATAAAACAAATCACGGTGAGTAGTTTATACGTATATGCAAAGCCAAAACAAAGAATACTCATTTCGGACCAACCTTTCTAATCTTGACGACTGCACTACAAAATCAGAACCGACATCCCGACGGATAAGTCTCCAAACTGCGCAAAAAAACCGTAATGAGAAAAGCTCTGATTAGCAAGGATCCCCGAATAGATCCTGAAATTACAGAGTAACCTTCTTCGTGTATACAAGGGTCTAATTTACATAAGCCAATAATTAAAAGCAACTATCAAATACACAGTTAAGAAGGAATAGAAAATGCGTTCCATTCCCGTGCAAAAAAAAAACAACCATGTAGTAGTTAGACATAACAAACATTAGCCATGTATCTGTAGACGTTAACGCAATCTCTGTTTCCAGGACATAATTACGGAACCCTCTAATTAAAAGAAACGTACACTGTCCACAAAACATCTTAGCGTCACAGCTCCGAGTGTTAGTACACACGGCGTAATTAAAGCGATGCCATCAACAGCGTAGGATCAGCTTTCAAAATGCTTCCCAAACGCTGTGCAAAGGCACTCGTGATGAGGAAAACAAACAGCGTTTCGCTCTGAAGACGTTAATTCGTTATCTAATTAGAGGAATTGCCCTCGGCACGGCCGGTGCAGCGGGGGACGTGCGAAATGCACTAATGAACCAATAGCTCAACTTGTGAATATTAATACTTATGGTAAATGGATTTGCTCTGCACTGAGTTAGGAACCGCTTCGAGAATAATGTCGCTACAATAATGTACTTAGTTGTTGGTCAGTTGGTCAATAGTTACATTTGTAACTGCCCTTTCATTTTCAAATAAAATTCCAATATTGAGTATTTTTTACAAACAAACGAATGAATACGAGGTTTCGCAAAAATACACGAAAGCCAAAAGGAGTCAATTGACAATATTTAACATCGTAATATCATTATAGACCGTAGCTGTAGCATTGTGATATTTGAATTGAAATTAAAAACAAACATTGTGTAGGCACATACATAACTATTTAAATATGTGGTATCACTCTGTTACAAACAATTAGTCCTTTTCTGGTTTGATCATTCTTAACCTATGTTTTACTATTTTTTTTTTTTAATATCAACCGAGTTAACTTTTAATAGACTCTAAACCAATACATTTCAGTCTTTAATTGAATGGTTCCATTGAATTAATTTTCAAACTTCGAAGATGTTGTTCAAGAATGTAACTTGTGAGATGACAGCAGATAGAAGAGCGTGGAAGACAAAAACATGCTGCGCCGACCCCAAATAAAACTTGGTTTAAGGGCAGGAGGATAATGATGATGATGATGATGATGAAGATGTTGATGAACTGACCAGTATTAATCAACAGCACTCACACAACACAATCACAGCACCAGTGTTCAAAATCACCTTTCATTATACAAGCCCTTCACGATTGTGACTTTTATTTCGGCTAGAACTTAAATAAAAATGAAACAGTAAACATAATACATAACGATGAAGCTATTGTCACAACATACTAGTTCTAAGGTACACAAAACAATAAATACACGAAGGAAATCGTATTTATAGAGGAAGCTCCCGGCGAGGTACTAAAGGAAATTATGTACTAAACAGATTTGCTACGTAGCCAACGCAACTAATTTCCTGGAACACTCACTATTTCCTGCCTTATGACTTTGAAAAGAAATAAAATTAATGTTTCTTGCTTGTGTGTTAAGAGCACGAGTGAAATATTTTTAATATTGTACGTGGTTAGGAAAAAAGTATCATTTTAAGTTCTACCACTACATTATCTATCCCGCTGCGAGATGGTTTTTTTATTTTGCATTTAATGTTTGCATTTAACACGATGATAGCGATGCGGATGTATTATTGTTATGTTTATTTTTGACATTACATTAAAGATAAAGGTAATTTTATTTTGCAAACATGGGTTAAGAGTAAATGATGACAAAAAATATATTGATAGATTCAACCATATTTTACCATGCTGGCACAACTTACAACTAGTAAATAAAAGCCAAAAATAAAAAGATAATTAACGAAAACAAGGACATAATGAAACAAAATACTCACGACTGTAGTTTATTTAATATGAAGCTTTTAATACTTACCTACCTAATACTAAAAAGCCATGCTTGACTCCTATATAATGGCAAAGAGTTTGACTCCTATATATAGCCTCTCGAGATCCATGTAGAGCCTCTAAAATTGTACGTCGATTTTGCTAACACGGTTCCCCGTAGATAGTAAGAATTTCTTAATAGAATCCTAGATGATAGTTTTAGTGGCACACGGCTGTGCGACATCACAGGGATTCCAAGTGAACTGCGAAATTCAAACCCTCCACGGCCCTTCGGCGATACCATTCAACAACTCTTTGACATCGAATTTCGTACGTCTTTCATAAATTCAGAATTTAGTGAAAATTTATGCGATGCGATTTGCGTCCAAATTCCTAACTACCAAAGAACAGGAAGTAGGTACATAATTTATCAAAGAAACATTTTCTGGTTTCTTTTGAGAACGACCGCTTTTTGCGTGGCTTTTGACGTTCTGTCAATATTCTGCTAAACCGCAAATTGATACAGATAGATGAAATGTGTTCTCCCTTCGTCATTCAACCGATGTCCTTATGGGATTTGAAAGTACCTACACAGATTTTAAACGCTGTCTGTATTTACATGTTTATGTGGTAATTTATTAATAAGTATGGTGAATTGTATATAATTTCGTCACTGCACATTTTTATTATGGGTATGAATTTACAACATTTCTTTTTTAAAAATAAGTTCCGTCAGCGGTTTCATCCGCGTCCCTTGGGAACAACTCCGTGCACCCGGTTATTTAATATTTTTTCAAATCTACCCAGTGATTCCTGAGATTAGCGCATTCAAGCCAACTAAATAGAGGTAAACTTTTCAACAGCGTTATAATATTTATGTATTTAAAATGATCTTTAAATATAAATTGTTAATCGAAATTTCTCGATTTTATTTCAATGTACTAGAGGGCTTACACTTACAAGTAAAATGTTATCCTGTCAGTTTTTCTCAACGCTCATCGTTTGTTCTTCTTTTTAAGTGTAAATACATTCTGATTTGAACAGTTTTTCAATAGGTTGCCACTTTACGTGAATAGAACTTAACGATGTAGCGAATTACATGGGAAATTATCCAGAAGCTAGTTGAATATATTCATGCACAGTGCGACGAATGAAATTATTTGAAGACAAAATTATACGTATGTGCGAATGGTCGTCGACATCGACCGGCGCCGGTTCCATTTGCACCTGATTTTTTGGCTATGAAAAGGTTTATGGCATGGTCTCTAATTTTCGTCATCGCTTTTTGCTGTTCGATCTTCCATGATAAATCTTTTTTATGACAAACGAAGTCCTTTGGGAAAATTTTAGTAAGTATTCATTTGGTAAAATTTTTATTCATTATTTTAGTCAAACAGCAGATGGGATCGCGAAAATGCTTACAGACTACTTATGGTAGTATATAAAACCGTAGTAAAACTAAAACTTGTAATTGTAGAGATAGAACAATAGAGGGGCAGCAAGCTGAAATCACAATTGAAGCTTTTACAACTAACAAGATATGCCGCCAACACTTTTATTTCCCCATTCACAAATAAAAACAAAAGAAAAGCTCGACATTTCCAATCGAATAAAACAAAACGAACCCGTCAAATTGCGTTAGCCGTATTCAAATAGCGCACACAGCTACGAAACGTTAGAAGTTAAAGGGGCGACTCGAGTATTTTCCCTGAAGATTAAACTCACGGAAGTCGCGAGTCAATCTGCTCGTTACGCCGCCTGCGTCGCCCGCGTCGCCCGCGTCGCCCGCGCCGCCTTGCTCCGTCCGGCGCTGACTTGTAAACGATCCTCCGCTTTTGAGCAAATGCAACTGGAAATATTATCCCCCGAGACAATAAAGTTGCTACTAGCTTTAGTCGGAAAATTAACTGCTTAGCCGTTAGCTGAGCTGAATTACAGCGACCCGTTAGCCTTTTGTTTATGTTGAGTTAGACCTTATTAAGGCACTATGCGTAATCCCGTATTGTAATGAAAGCGTTTCGCATTTGTTTTCGGGTATTTATTAAGTGATAACGGACGTTCGTTAAAGCGATGGTGTGTTAATGGAGGGTACAAATACTTGAAAAATTTAACTTTCAGGCCCTTAATTTAGAATATTTGCTAATATATTGTTAAATTTCGGGAAATTTGCAAATTACGAAGTACTCCTAAACCCCGAAGTAGATTGAAGCTCCATAGCTGAGGTAACTTAACAACTGCATAGTTCATGTTACTCTCACCTAGCTATTAAACCTAAAGCTTGCCGTGAGAGCCGATTTATCGTAAGCCAAGTTCGATTTCACAGGTCTTTTATACACGACATGTTAAACGTAATAATGATTTAAGAAAAATATGTATACTATAAACATTTAACACAGCGTGTCCACTGATCTGTATACATTTTATTTATTTATGTTTATTTATTATTTTTCATACAAGTAAACATTTACGCAGAATGTATTTTTTAACGAATCTCTCACACTTGACTATAAGCTATGAACCGAATCGGATTATCCTGCAGCCCGGTAAAAAAATGACAAAATATTGGGTTAAAAGAATATCTAATTAAAATATGTATAAAATATATAAAAAAACGTATACCTACATTGTAAACTTAAATATCAAATCAAGCAATATGCTTTGGTCCTTTATAACGACGGCTTAGAATAAAAACCTGACAAGTGTAAAAAACGTAAAATTTCAAGAGGAACACATAGGATATGCTTCACAATGTTATCTTCCTAAAAACGCGATAAAATAAATTTGCGCAAAAATGCATTTCCGAGGTTTTCACTCTAAGGCAAATATAGGCAAACCATCCCGAGTACCTCTCAAACTCCAGTCCGATATTCCGGGAAACAAATAACTAATTGTCTACATAAGTACATATAACTAAGCACCTGCTATCCAATACCTGATGTGTAACGTATTCGAGTTATGAGAGTAACTAGTGACGCGAGGCATGCGGTATTACAACTATTCGGTACCATCGTAGCGAATAGTTAAGGATCTGGATGAGGCAGATGGGGCTAACTTTGCGATTTCACGCCCGCCAGCCGACGCCAACTTCGTCCTGATGGCTTATGTAATGGTGTGTCTACACTGCCCGAGATATCGCGTGTGACTTAATTAAATCTCATATTGAAGTTCTTGTTCAGGGTGTACTGTCATTAGAGAAGTTTGACGGAATGTCGCATGTTATTTGCAGTAAACGTTCAGCTTAATTTAATACAATAAGTTGAAAATTATGTTCCGAACTGTAGTTTTTGGAGAGTGTTTAATTATAATATTGTTTAGGAATACCTAATACTTTGTTAATAAAAAAAAATAAGTTAGTTGTTAATGTTTTTGTTGCTTGTTGCCAGCCTAAACTATCTATTATTTAACATATGTACATAACAAATAGAATTATGATGACCATGTTCTCGCAATTGTCCAGGGTTCGATTCCCGGTACAGTCGCAATTTGTGTGATGAGCATTCTTGTTGGCTGTGGTCTGGGTGTTATAATATGTGTTTACAAATATATATGTGTAAAGTATAAGTACTTTATCAGTTGTGTTAGCACCCATAACACAAACTAAAGAATAGCTCACCTTGGGGATAACCGACCGTGTTTATAAAGTTGTCCCGATATATTATAAAAAATGGTAATAAGGTACTCTTTATAAAACCAAAAATCGTATTAACTTCTGCTGTACTTGCGGATGCCAATACGCCTCCAACGATAAATGTATAGTAAGTCAAAGTGCACGCCACGATAATGTGAAACGAGCTTTATGTAAAAATATACAATGTAAATGTCAGTAAAATCCTCGAGAGGATTGGAAACAAATGTTCGGTGTCACGTAGTCTGTGAAAACTAATGATATTTGAATGTGTATGGCGGCTGTAAATCCCGAAATATACTCAAACTGTTTATATGAAATGTTATTCAGAAATGAGATTTGAAGCTCTTTATTTATCACGTGAAATATAAAAATATTGCTGCGTATCAAATTTGATACATTTCATTTCTATAACTTTGTAATGTAGTAACGTTAAGTCAATCTTTATAGGTACCCTTGAGAACATGTAAAGTTTATGTTTATGCCCAACAATTAAAACTTACACTAACTAAAATGAGTAACTATTTTATGAATGTAGTGCAATTTCACCATTAAGTAAAACTATTCATAATTATCCTTACTATCCTTATCCTTCCTAATAACATAAATGCGAAAGTAACTCTGTCTGTCTGTCACGTTTTCACGCCAGAACTACTGAACGGACATATATGAAATTTGGTTGGCTCAGACTCTAGACTTTTTTGCGGATGCGAGTAGCAAGTACAGCTAGTAATGAGTGAAACGTACAAATGACAAAGCAAAAAGTTTTATTCATACATGATCCATAAGTTTTCCTCGTCATCAGCCTAATACTTGTTGGTCCACTGTTGCACACACACAAACATCTTCTATCGTGTTCCATGTTCCTAACTTCATAGCATTTTTCTATTAATTTAAATATTCAACAAAGGCCTGCTTGACTGGACAGAAATACTTGTTTAAAATCGACTATCTTCACGCTAAAACATTCATAAACGTACACAGCTCATTTAAATTAATAGCCGTGATGGTTGCAATAACTTAAGCCAAGTACAGTTTGCGGAACAATCTGAGACGCATGTGCCTTAAGATTTGTGATATTCCCACTAAACATTAGGTCTCCGGGGTGTTGTTTATTGCAAGGGTCCGAGCATAAATCTCGTCAAGACTTCTAGGAGCAGCCCTGGAACTAAGGACCCTTTAACACTTCCAAAACAGTCGCGTTATATAGATAAACATGGGTGTGATGTTGACCCTTGATCTCTGTTTTCACTCAATTGACATTTAACTTGGAATATTGCTTAGTTATCTACATATGTATACTTCACTACATAGTATAAAACAAAGTCGCTTTCTCTGTCCCTATGTCCCTTTGTATGCTTAAATCTTTGAAACTACGCAACGGATTCTGATGCGGTTTTTTTTAATAGATAGAGTGATTCAAGAGGAAGGTTTTGAAGAATTATATGTATAATAACATCCATTAAGTAGTGGAGAAGTACTGTTATTTTTGAGGTTTCTAATGTGATGTCGTAATAATTTCATTTTTTCCGCTTACATTACCAGTGCGAAGCCGGGGCGGGTCGCTAGTATAATAATAAAACAAAGCTGAAGCTTTTATTAGTTTGTTTTTTTGATCGCGCTAATATCAGGAACCCGAACTCTACCGCTATTAAAATAATTATTATTATATAGAATTATTCCTGTATATTATATTGATGTTATGATGTATGTATCTATCTGAATCCAGTTAGACTGGAAGCCGCCCCAACGTAGTTGGGTAAAGGCTCGGGAGATGATGATGATGATATATATACCTATGCCATGAATTTATTGCGTCTTACAGGTTAAAATGTTGAAGGCTCCATAAGCAAACGGAGTTATTAGGGTTATGGACAGACTTTCAATCTTGCAGTAAAATTACTTGCAGCTCAAAATATCATTATATTTTTCCTTTTTACATGTGAAAAGTATACACTAGACATTGCTTTATTCCAAAAGAATTACACTGAAATAAAACAATTGAAAGTCTTTCAATTCCATGGAAATATCAATTAGAGATCGACAAATAGTCAGAGGTCGGTCTATCTTCAATTATCGTGAACTCTTTACTCGAGTCTTATATCAATTAAGAAATGAATTATTACTTGCCTTAAAGTATCCTTTATTCTATAAGTTTGTACCTACATTTATATGGTTATCTTTTCAACGAATAAAAATCCCTGGAAGTAAAACATATTCCCTGACTAATTTTTCATATGAATACATACATACATCTCCGAATATTGGTTCTAATTTCTGGTATGTCTTCTAGTCATCATGATACATTCTCTTTATAATCTTTATTACATGTATCTAGCGTTAATAGTATGGTAAAAAGATATAAAATTTTATGTCTCATTTCAAAGAGAGTTTACTAAGTAAAGACTATTAACTTCCGTTTTTCTTGGAAAATGTCTTAATATGGTAACATCGAATCAAACATACTTTGTAACCATTTTTACTTTGGATTCTGTCAATAATAAAATAAAATCAAAATTTAATTAATGAAAACTACGAATGAGTTTAATGACATTTTTAAATAACGAGTATAGCTCTCGTAAGTAGCTGCATGTGATATTCAATTATATTATTTACCAATCTGTTACCGCAAATGGAAGAAACTTGGTAGTTTCAATTACTTTGATAGTAATTCACCCTTCTGGTCGCCATGACTTTCCGCAGCCTACAATTACGCGTGTACTCTGGAATGGACCCATCTATCTAAACTTACTAGTGAAAACGCCTCTCCAACAAAGATATATAAGTTCTGGAAGACCTACATCATTGCATTAAACACACAAACACAAATATAATTATGTAAACTCTATATTTCTATTAAATAATCTTTATAATTATTTAATTTATAAACTGACCTAAGTATTACCTTGTATGTAATGTAGTATTCGTAAGTAACCTAGTCAATAAATGCTTTCTCTCTCCTAACTCAAATACGAGTACATATATGGCTGTGCCCGACACTATGTGAACTAATATGTAAGTAACTAAATGAATAAGTAAGAATATTACCGCTTTTGAATACATGAGAAATGCAATAATAGTATTGACTATTAACGATAGCTTATCATCCTTACCTACTGGAATATTTTACTGTAAGGAAAAAAAACTTGTAGCCAACGAAAATCTTCATGTGGATTTTCGACGTTAATATTAAATATTTACAAGCCAAACTCGTTTATGGTAGCCATAATGTTGTAGCGGTTTAATTAGCACGCTAGACAGGAGCCTGGTCGCACCTTCACATAATTACCTTAACTGCGTCAACGCAAGCACTGCACGGATAGCAACTAAATTCATTAGTCGCACGTTTATCGATGTACGTTAAAAAAATAATGAATTATGAAGTGATCCGATTATATTCCGAATTATTTTCTTGTCGTGTTGTTATTCGAATATTATTTATACTGTAAATCAGTTTTAGCGTAACTTATGCTACAACAGCTTATGAAACAAATAGTAAAGCCTTATCTGTCGGATTTTTTCATTCAATACATTTAATACGGTAATGGCGTCCAGACATATTATAGTGCACAAGCATTTGCGTGGACACAGGTGCACTCTCTCTCTATGCCCTCACTCTTATAGTCCGATGGGATGGCAATCCGACACGACTGGAGAAAGATTAGGCGCAGGACCGACATGCGTTTTGTCCGATGCACGGGTGTATCAGTCAACAATTTCAAGACTCCGGGCTGCTTTATGAAAGTCTCTTAAAACCCACAAAGCGATTTTGGCCTGACCCAGAAATCGAGACCACGTGCACAGCAGTCGCGTCTACTAGACCAACGAGGCAGACAAATACGGCTAATAGTTAGTATAAGTAATATCTAACTGCTACCCTAAATAAATCGCTTCAAGTGTTTTTCAATTCCACTTCAAAAATATTTCTAGCACAATTTTCCCGGAATGAAAAGTCGAGTGTTAATAGCTGTGTAATATCATTTGTAGGGTTATAAGTAATGTGAGTGCTGTTTCCCGATAAATACATCGAAATAAAAGCGGTGTTAATGGCTTTTACGGCGCCACGTTAACGGCATTTATGCGCTCATAAGAGTCGAAAGTATGCGATAAGCTTTTACTTATAAATGGGATGCCGATTCGTTTTATTTTTTTCCTTTTTTTGTATTCCAAATTTTCACTTTCATAGAAGTGAAAAGACTGATTTACCTAAAGTAAATTTAGGTGTGGGCAAGTTTAATAATACGTAGACTAGATGTCTACTAAAGAAATTATATTATTGTCTTGTCTTGCCTTATATTTTGTAAAATAAATTCGTACGTCTATGTACGAAACTGTAAAATTTCCCAATCAACTTTGAACCATATACTACAGTTATAAAGCTGAAAATCCATTAAGGATATTTGACAGTTTCATATAGTTTGATGTGCGTCTGTGCGTTCATTTTTTCATTTTATAACTTTTGTCAAGTTAAGTTAGTTGTCTAAACTAACTTAACTTGATCAGCCAGCTGCGCAGGACATATGTACATTCTTTAAAAGTCATAGCGTCATTTTCCTAAATAAATTCTTAACTAAATGTTTTAACTATTCATTACAGATAAACAAATTTCCAGATGTGGCATTTCTACTAAATAATCATCAATGTAAGCGTCAGTAGGAAACGTTTTGATTGCGGCGGACCGCGTCACTCGTAAACCTGCGAACTTTGGATAACGACGCCTCTGCGTAATTACTGCGTTTTCTTTAATTTCATCACGTCACCCAAAGGATGAGAGGCTCGTAAAATTACCTGACTCGGCTTTCAATTTGTAAAAACAACTCGGTGATGGGAATGTTACCTTAATGATTATGTTCAGGTTGTTAGATTTTACGATCATTATTTTGTCTTGTCATTTATTTGAATAGGATTAAGTAATGTGACGCATTTTGTTTTACCACAAAACCTAGAAGTGTAAAGGTTTTTTGCAACATAACTTTGAGTGTTTATCAAAATGTTAATACAGAGGCTCCGTATTTGATTTTCATCACAATTATCGACCCAGAACACTCATACAAAGTTGATACTACACGATACCTGCTCAGTGAGATACTATTTATGATGGTTTCAAACAATTAGCATTAATGCATGTAGGAGCAATAAAATAACTAACCTGATGACGCAGCAAACATTAATACTAGGCTGCTAGCCACAGATAACAAGTACGACCGGCTCCCCTAACTGTGCATTTAATATTAAAGATTTGCAAATATCATAGCCCGAGTACAGACCGAGTTCATTTACTCCCCTTGCAATAAAGTCGCGTATACACTCGCCGCATCCGCGTATCCGAGTATCCGAGATATCGACCTAACAAGCCGCATTGTGCGATAGCGTCTCCGAAATAACCACAAGCGTAAAGTATCTGTCACATCGTAACTCTGAGCAACATTATTGCGACACCGCTGGTGTGTTCTTGCCTTATTGCCGCGCCCTGGTGGAGTGCAGCCACAAATAATGGCGGTAGGGACGCATAATGTTTTATTATACCCATTTTATAACCGCAAGAAAAATGTAATCTTCTTTATTTACCGAAGAGAGTGCAAGTGGAGCGGATTGTTGTGGCAATAAACAAAATATTTACTGTATATTTTGCCAACATTTCAATTGATATTCAATGTTTCAAAGCTCTTTAGGATGAGCGTTCGTTATGGATTATTATATACTAGCTTCTGCCCGCGACTTCGTACGCGGATCCAGTCGCTTATGCCAGCGACTACAGGACCGTCAAAATCGAAGATTTGAAACGTCTGATATCGAATTCTATGAGTCCGGGGACGGGAAAACAACAGGATGCGCGAGACGATTTCTTTTTGTAATACCTCAAATTGACCATTTTGTTAACGTCAATCCCAATAGTTAACAGTGTAGCTGGGCGCTTGGAATACCATAACAGTTGTTCCAGATCTTCAATTTTATACGTCTCTTCCACTTTCTAACTGCTTATGAATATTTCGTTATGTGCTTATTCTGAACAGCCTCATTGATGTAGTAGTCGCAAGGCGCGACTGCTGTGCACGGGGTTTCGGGTTCGATTCCCGGGTCGAAATCGCTTTGTGAGTTTTGAGAAACTTTCATAAAGCAGCCTGGAGTCTGGAAGTTGGCGATTCATTCACTCGTGCATCGGAGAGCACGTAAATTTCGGTCCTGCGCCTGATCTCTCTCCGGTCATGTCGGATTGCCGTCCCATCGGACTGTGAGAGTGAGGGAATAGAGAGTGCACCTGTATCTGCGCGAATGCTTGAGCACTATAATAAATTTCCTGCGCAGCTGGTTGATACATTTTTAAATTTGATAAATAAATAAAAAAGTTGATAAATCCATAAAAGAGAACGGCCGCCGTAGCCGACAATCGGCCTGTATGCCATCATTCTGGACAATGTATGATAATCTCGATCAGAAATTAGTCGTGCATTAGGTTCATTACTGCTTTCATAAGCGTTAGTAGATGTGCGAATACGCTGAGAAGTCAAGCATATTCTGTATCGGTAATTGGTTTCTCCGAACCAGCGGTCAGTGGCGCAATATACCCTTCTTTGGTCTCTTTATAGAGAACTGGATGTGGAAGCGTAAATGCGCTGAACACGGCTGAACGCTGAACGGGCGTAATTCTCGATCCTAAAAGGTTTCAACGGTGCGAGTTGCAGCCTTATGTCCTCGAACAGCATCAAGCCTCTCCATACTTAAATTAGCTCTTCGTTGGATTCTAGGGATCTTATGATCCGATGAATCTTAGCTTCTTTGGACAATGGAAACAATTTAACTTTTTGTAAGCATAGTTATAGTTTTGTTGTGAAGATACTTGATCCTTAAAAATCTAAACGTCTGCTCTTTTGCACAACCTGGCAGGCTACCGTGTCAATTCAAAAAATCAAAAGAAAATTAAAAACTGAAATAACGTAAATGCGAAGGAATATAAAATACCAAAGTCAAAATTTCCATTCTGTTAAATTTCCTAAATAGAATTTCAACTTTATCGCTGAAGCATATGGTTCAAAATTGATTGGAAAATATTTACTGTTTCGGGTAACTTGATGTGCTGGCGTCTATACGAAACGCAGTCATAAACTGTTACAGCTTTCACCGCGCTGAGGTACTTACAGCTGATGTTGTTTTTAACCGACTTCAAAAAAGGGAGGTTCTTCACAAAAATTGGTTCTGATCTTAGATTTTTATAAGTCAACCGGAAATGCCTATCAGACCGAACAACTTTTTCTAAGACGTCAGTCCTATATGTTTGATGGTGTAGCTGAGCTCTTAGGGTTCCATAGAAGGTGTTCTAGATCTTCAATTTTTATACGTCAACAGCGAGTGCTCATCAGGCTGAACAACTTTTGCTAAGACGCCATTTCTATATGTGTAATGGTGTAGCTGGGCTCTAGGAGGTCCAAAACAGTTGTTCCAGATCTTCAAATTTTATCTCGCAGAAGAAAATGCTCATCATGTGGAACAGTTTTTGCTATGGCAGCATTTCTCTATCTCTTATAGTTAAGCTGGTCTGTTGCTGTTCTGCATCAGGTGTTCAAGTTTCCAAGATAATTTATAGCCTATATGTTGCCCCGACCTAACACCTATACAACAAAAAAAGAATCATTCAAATCTGTCCAGTGGTTCCGAAGATTAGCGCGTACAAACAAACAGACAAACAGACATACAGACAAACAGACAAACAGACATAATTTTTTTTTCGGATTCGTGTTATATTGCTTTTTCTAAACCCCCCTCGGTTATTATTTTTGTCAATATATTATTTGTACAGACACGGATTTTTTACTGTTTTATTATATGTATAGATCTATTCATGGTTTGAAAAGAGTAATAAATTAATTCCGCTGATACATCATACGCTACCAATTTGTATGTAACTTAAAATTACACCTATTTTCATACAATCATAAAAATAAAGATACGCTCCTCCGTACAACACGTAACAAGACATACCTATGCATAATTGTATTATCTTCTTTATCTGGCGTGAATCTAATAAAAAAACTTAATAAAAACGTACTTACTTTGACTGAGATTTTGTCGCGAACTCGTTCATTTCAAGCTGTTTCCACCTACAATATGAATATTTTTTGCAATATAAAGGCCCGGAGTTTATTCTAAAGACAGAAATATAAACGGACGGAAAAGAGAACTGGCGCGCGGTTCCCGCCGACTCTCTATTATTTTGTCGTCTAATTTTCTGCAGCTGTAAACGGGCACTTTAAAAAGTCGCATAGTTTCGAAGTTCGCACCTGGCTGGCTCTAGCGCCAGTCAAAAGATCATTGTTATATGCAAGTCGTCAAACGCCCTCGAAACGAGAAAGCAGGGGAAAATTGTTAGGTGCAGCGGAGTCACGGTGAAAGAGGCCTTTCAGACCCAGACGTAGCGAGTGTTTCAAAATTACGACCCGCGCTTTATGACGTGTGAAAACGAGGTCTCGACAAAGGGATTTATTTAAAAAATAGTCAAGTTAAAGTGGGTATTAATGTTTAATGGTGTTATTAATATGACTTACGGGGTAGCTGTTGGGTAATGTCGTTGAAAGTTTGCTAAATCTCACGTAAATGGGTGTTGAAGTTAGTCACCGTTACATTGTTCAAAAGAAATCCCAAGAGACCTTTTCCATTCTTAACATATATAAGTATACTTTAACGTTTATCAGGTCAGAGAATCCCATACAAACAGGATACAAAAGGCGGGTTCGTTAAACGTATTAAGGGTTGTTTTACAAAAGAAACAAGCAAGGATTTTTAATATGTTGAAAAGTCTAATTCAACGAGTGAACGATAAAGTCTCCTAAAAATAGCTAGCCATTACTCACCCCACTATCCCTGTAAACACTGGAAGTTAAAGCGGCAACATTTAACTTCGTCCAACAAAATACGTATTATGAAGTGAAACAGTGGGAATAAAAGTTACTTTTTGCGCAGTTTTGGTTTTTTGCTCGTATCACTCGGACACAATATGTCGTCGACGCGGCCTACAGCTGCTACAGAACCGAATTTATATTTTAAATGCGAACCATAAATATGCGCATAAAAGGATCCCCATTTGATTTCATTAAAACATTCACGTTTACAAATCAGAATGTCCGTTTTAGCATATTCTGAAGTTAGATAAAAAGTTTTGGTTTTACCTACCTTTTTCATAGTAAAATGACTATCTACGTAACGAGATATCTATACTAATATGATAAAGCTGAAGAGAGCTTGTTTGTTTGCTTGCTTGTAAGCGCTAATCTCAGGGACTACTAATCCGGCTTCTTTTTTATCAACGAGCGTGGACTAGATAACACGGGATGCGCGGAAATCGCTGGTGGAAGCTAGCGACTAACTTAGTTATTTATCTTCAGGCTTTCTCCTTGACCTTATAATAAATAATTATAATAATTTGTTCCTTTGCTTTGACTTGGTGCCGCAACTAAAGTCAATAAAAAAATTACCTTTTTCATATCTTTTTCTGAGTAAGCAATGCACACTAACATTATCTCACGTAACCACAGCATCAAACATCACCCAAAAACTCCTAAACCACTTTAATGTCACCTAAACTAATAGTCTCCAAAAACTTTTAGTTCACCGAAATCCACCAACAAAACTGGGATCCAAAAACCGACAATCACTCAAATATGTTACAAAATAGAGTTTACCGAGGGAAATGAATATCTGCCTGTTTCCGAATTAAGACAAATCGGCTTACTGCTCTGACGGATGCGACAGCCTCACCAAATACCAAAACTGAACTAGCAAAGTTCACCCCTATTCGCAAAATTAAGGAGCTTAGACTTTCAGGTGATATGTGAATTAAATCACTGGGGGATTGGCTGCTTCGATTTTTGAATTGGATTTGGAATTCCAAGTGACAGGTTTATCGGCGGTTCGAATTTCGTAAATCATTTTTGAATTGGAACGTTGGAATGTTGCTTTCAGTTTCTTTTATCTTTTGCATAAACCGGTAATTAATTTATCGAGTTTAATGTCAGTATTAAAAGAGTACAAAGCTAAAAATTACGTTAGAAATATAATTATTACATATCAGTAATCATTTGCATAATTAACAACAAATCCCCGTAAGTAATATTTTATTCAAAAAGAGTACCTAAGTATTATTAAAAAAGAAAAAATATTTTATAAGCTTAATTGACAGTCTTATAAGCCTTAAACACAGCGATACCTAAAAAACCGGACAAGTGTGAATGAGACTCGCCCACTAAGGGTTCCGTAGATACAAATATGTATTTCAAGAATCGACTTACGATTTACTAAGGTAACTCTTCAAAACACCGTCTACAGGCATATAAAGCGCTATTTATTGCACATATGCAAAAACTTTAACTACATATTACTTTTTTACCTTGCCTTTAATCCTACTACTTTGAAGTTTAATGAATAATTGACTTTGTAATTTGAATATCATTAAAAAACATTATTGGAGACAAATAATCTACACCTATTAATTGTAACTATTATTGATTGTACACTCGTTGGGAGTAGGTACCGGGCTCATCTCACTTTGAAAAATAATAGGTTTGACATGTGCAACTGGTGTTATCAATCCACTTCAAAATAAATTATCATTTATAATAAAACTTTCTTAATGTTTAAAACTGAGGATAGGGGTTAAATTTCGATTCCTCCAAGAAATCCTGAGATAAATGTTAGTGACAGACGGGCAACGATGTGATCTTATAAAGGATCCACTTTTTCCTTTTGAGGTATCTACGGAACCCCAAAAACGAAAACTTAAGAGAAAAATTATAATAAGTACTCCGACCGGCGTTTTTTTGGGTTGATTGCCCCTCTTCAAATTTAGTTTCCTAGTTTCCCTTTCTTCTTTTTTTTATTCCTAAGCGGTTTTCCTACAGGGACTGGCGTCATTATACTATCAGAGCTTGAAATAAAATTTTCATTCAATGCCTAAGAATACCTACAAAAAAATGGCAGATAGGGAGACGAGAATGAAAGGATTTTTATAATAGAAAGTATTCTTAGGTAGGCTGTAAAGCTCGATTATATCTATAACCTAATGAAAATTCACGCTTTTTCTGAGAGAAACTTTAGATACGCTTCCTTGCCAATGATAATGTCAATAGTTAGGAACGTTACCACAGGACCTTCGAAATAACTTCAACTTTTGAAGAAGTTAGGTACGTACTAATAAGGCAATCTGTAGAGATTGCTTAGGCCTTAATTAGGCAATCTACCTATATCTGAGCATATAAAAAGATTTCTTTCAAATAGGTTGAAATTAACACTTCTACACGTCAAGACATTTTTCTATAAAAAACGATATAAAGTCGGTATTTCCTACCACAAATAAAGGCGAGCACACAAATTAACCAACATGTGCGTGCCACAGCATACAACAAGAAAATCTAGTAGCCATCATACGCATTTAAACAGCCATCAATCCAAGCTACGGTGAGCGTTGTTTGACCACAGTGATTAACGATGTACGTCCATAACTAAATTATAACCCTCTGGCTGGGGGCCAATGACAAAATGTACGAGGTAATTTTCTGCAGCAGATTACGCTTAAATCCATCGAGTGACATGCACCTCGTCTGGTGTATTAACGATATTTTTAAAGATTAAAAATGGGATGGTCGGCAATAATCAGGATTGAAACCAATTACATAATTGTGACGATATTGCTGTGAAAAGTAAAATTATTTTACCAAGCCGAAACAAAAAATGGACCTACCTTCCTGCCAGACCAAAAATTGACGCAAGAGTACATCACATTGATTACTTTTTTTTAAGATTTAAATTTCGAATGTTTACCTATTCCAAATGAAAATGTTTCCCTGTTCCAAAAACTCGTACTTACAAAATGAAGAAATATTTTAAAATTATGCTGCTGTCATATATACGTCTCCAAACTACTTTAAATATCAATATCAAGAACACTATTCACGTAACATAACGGAGTCATGCAGTATAATAGAAAATGTTTGGCGTAGGGTGAAGACCCCAGTTGTCGTCTAAGAGCCATGATCGATGTTTCGACACGTGCAGTGGGGGCGATGTACGTCATTTATTGACTTTTGCTTTCTATTTTAACGTAAATATTGCATTATGTTTATTAGTTTTTGTTTCTTCTGTTAAGCTTCCAAAACATTGATTCATTTTACGCCATATTTGTGTTAGAGGTACATACTGAAATATGAAAGGTTACGAACTTTGAATAAATGTTCCAAGAAAAGCTAGCTGGCAACATGATGAACAATTTTCAATCCAAATTGTTCATAAAATCTGCAAACTCACTGACCTAAATTACATTCCTTATTCCATAAGCCATATTCATCCATACCAGCCCTCATCTTTAAATAAACCTCACTTGCTGTGTTTATTACTGGGCCAAACTGGCTTTCGTACCCGACTATTCCTGGACAAAAAGGTCCCCGTCTAAAGTTTGTTTTATATACTTTGTCCATTAGGACGTAAGTGAGGACAGGGAGACCGGAGTCATGTCAATCGGATTAGAGGCGAAAACAAGCTTAAAAGATGTGCACTAGTATATCTATATACTAGTATATATACTAGTATATATATTTTAGAATCGCTTTATGCTTACTTTACCATTACTTGTAGTTAGGGTTAGGGGAGTTTTTACTTGTGATGCAATTTAACACAGCTACTAACCTACATACATAACATAGATGTGTATTTAAGTTGGAGTTTAATCATTATAGTAAAGATACATCTAAGAATTCAAAAACAGAATTTCCCAAACCTCTCTTACATAACAAACTAATAATTACATCCCCAAACGAATAACACTACAATGTATCCTTTCACTATTGACAAAAGTACAGAAAACCCACCGAGACGGTTTGACCGTGACTCTCGATACAATGGGACAAGCAACCCTTCCGATATAACAGTAAATACGGAGGTCCCAGGAGCCCCTCGCCACATAGACCCATTACAGTTAAGTGGCACTTGACGAATTCAACGTAACCTGAAGTTAATTGAGAGAAAATTGAAACCAGATATTGGTGGAAAGGCGTCAAAGTTGCGCCGTCTTACAAAAATAATAGTACTAGTGGGGTGGCGAGCAGTGGTTGCAATAGCGACGACAATACGTCTGTTGTGTTGTCAGTTAGCTCTTGTTCTATGTCGTAAGTTTATAAAAGTTTTCAGTTTGCAATTTTATTCTTTGGATTTTTAGAACTACTTGACAATGTTTTAGATTCCCAAATAGATTGCTTAGTTTCTAAATTCTAGTAATGTAAAGATATTTATTAATCTATAGTCTTCCTTTAAACGCGCTAAAGCAAATAAACGAACATTCAGCTTAATAAATATTTTATATTGGGAAAATGTAACACAGATCTGTTTAGAATTCGATTAGAATAAAGTGTAAGCGATTTATCTAAAAATAAAGTGGTAACATTTTCACCTACCTGTATATCAAACAGCTGGCTAGCTACGACCAGTAAGGCAATGCTCACAACAACAGTCCACGGAATCGCACAGTACTGCGACCTAATGAGACAGTTTAAGGTAGGCTTCTACTTAATGCCGGAACAATATTCCCCTCGCCAATAAGAAATATCAAAAGTCATCACTTCAAGGAAGTTTTTTATTAGGTCACAAAAAAACCACCTATGACGATTTCACACACACGGCTATAACATATGGATAGGAGGTAGGTACTTACCGTGATCTTCATTGTCAAAATACGGCTTACCCGACGTCAGGAATCTAAAAAAAAATATGCAAACTTATACAAAGCATAGCATGGCAATATACCTTCTATTATTTGATCATTAGCCTTTTTATCGTTCCACTGGGGCACAGGCCTCCTCTCGTGCTGAGAAGGATTGAGCGTTAATCATCACTTGATAGCCCAGGTTTCTTCGAGATGGGTCAGTGGGTAGTCTTAGGGGCGGATTTTGTTTTCCTTCACCTTTAATTAGTCATTGGTGTCCACAATATCATATAGAAAGTTCATATAACTTAGAAAAGTTGCATTGGTACTTGCCTGGAATTGAATCCGCACACTTATACTTGAGAGGCCGGTGAGTTAACCACCAGGCCACTACGATTTTACTATTATTGTTCGGCCTTAAATTGTTAACACAAAACGTTAAACACTTTTTCATTTACACCTACTTTCGTTTAAAGCATTGAGCACTATTACGCCTTAATTTTGGTCTATTCGACGACCGTAGGTCATTGTAAGGATCCAGCAGAATACCAGCGTCGGGTATTCTACCTGACACATGCTGAACTAGACTCTCATTCGATGCAAACTTAAGAGGCACACCGCACCGCGCCGTTACATATATATTTTTTTTATATTTCTACCCACTTTATTTTTTTTACTTTGTCCATATTTATGTATCTTTTTTGTTGCTGAATAAATGAATTATACCTAAATAAATGTTATCTATAATCATATAAGTAATAATCATAACTTCTCAATATCCACTTTTCTACATATGCTAACTCCTACGAAAATTTTCCTAGAAAGTACTCAATCTTTTAAGAGTGTCACGAAAGCACACATGTGACCGAGTAGATGCAAGCTTCCTTAGTTAGTAAGGCCGGACGTTCGTCAGTGTAGCCTAGCAGGGGATGAATACCCCATATTAGACCCTATTAACTGCTGTTTATTTAAGAAAACATATTTTTTCATGTTATTTTTAATTTATATTAGAGAAGCTCTTTTTACGTATATTTATAGAAATACGAAAATAATTTTGTTTGTATACTGTTGCTTAATTGTGTTACATTTTCACGATAAGACGGCTAAAGCAATTTAATAAGAAGGTATAGATAATGGGATAGAGAGATTAATAACTGGGGCTATAAAGATTTGTTAATGAAGGTCGGTGTAATATTCTTTTTATATTATGCACGATACAGCGAAAAACGTCTAGTACTTAACTAGCTATATCTAAGCAAACCATAAAACAGATGGAATATGTATTCTCATCAACATTGTGTGCTTCCAGTGTTTCTAGTTATTAGGTCTTTACTTACAAACTACTTCCACAGAAATAGCTAAGAGCTACTCAAGTCTTGAAGAGGAAACTTTACACCTTATGATGATGGATTTCAGACATGCATACCTGGAGAAAATACTGCAGAAACCTCAATTTAAGGTAAGGAACTGGGAATATGAAGAAGAAATGTACGCACTCATACTTTTGGCAAGAAAATAACGGTTATTTACGATTGAACACTTAAAGTGAACAACTTGGTCGTGTTTGTGACTGACTTATAAGTATCCACGACAGTGCAGTAAGTCCCACGACAGAAATATAAAAAAAAAAAAAATATCGCACTTATATAAAACTGGAAAGAAAAGTCACAAGGGCAAACCTATACCTACTTGAAATTCATAAAGGCTTCTAATTCTACACATACAAGATTTAAAAACAAAAACGATTTTAATTTCCAGACATTCATGATCACGGTCGACTAATTCCTTAAAATAATACCATCCACGTCTCGTAATAGAGTTTTTGGATCGTATCCAGGGTGTTTAGTGTCTAAATTAAATTGGCTGGCTGTACTGTTGTCCCTTCAAACTGAACAGAGAACTTCTGCCGCATTTTAATACCTTAAGACTTATCCCGGCTTTAGTTACTGAAGAGAGTTATAAATTACCGCTAAGGCTGAATAATTTATCTCTGTAGATGACATAATATTAAAGTTTGGTTTGAAAATGTTCCGTACCTAATAATATATCAAAAGTGACTAATGGTAATTGGTATAAGGTTTCCACTCACGTGTACATTGCGGGTTTTACAGATCAGCTGTTAACTTTAAAGTGATCTTTAAAAATATACCTACGTATTTAATTGGTAAACCCAAATTATTGGTATAATTTAAAAATTGGTATGCCCAAATTGAAATAAATACTTAAGTAGAAGGTACCTTAATTAACCTTAATTACTTAAAATAGGTTAGTTCAAAATAACAGATCATTTACATGATTGTTAAGGAACTAAAGCAAGTTCGTAACTTTCAAAACTCGCTATCAAAGCACCCCATAATAGTGAGTGAGCAGTACGAAAATATGCATAGGTATAACTACCTGCAGGTTGCTTGCATATGGATCTTAAGCACCAAAACCTTACTTGCTCTTAATACCTTTGAACCTTAAGTGCGGAACCTCGTGTAAGGACTATATATAACAGAAATCTTAGGTACAAAATGCTCATTCTTACTGGAGTTTGTACTACCATATAATTGAACTTTAACGAGCCCGATAAATTGCAGTTAATTGGCTCAATTCAGATTATTGTCTGTTGATGTCATTATAAACAATAGGCACAGCTGTCAGGCGGTACCTCTTTATTGTCATTTTCTTATATCACTGTCTTTGTTTACTCTAGTTGACATTCCTCTAAACGGTTAACGAGATTAAAGTTGAAAAAACAAGATACTGTCTGTTATATGTCAATATCTATCTATGTCAATAGCTATGCGAACTTCAATTAGCTCACAAAAGGTACAAAGTCTAAGCAAAATAATAAATTTAAACAGACTGACAAACAAAATTACGAACAGTGTTTTGTTTGAGCCGTCCATGCGTCCGTGCCCTGTAGAAAGCAAATATTCCAACGTTTGATTTCGTATGTTAAAGAGCGTGTATTTCGCTGCTAATTGAGTTTCTGTCACATAGTACGGCTGGGCCCCTGCAGCCCGGTGCGGCCCGATACGGCCCTGTAGGATGGTGTGCGTCGATTCCGTTTTCGCTAGCACACAGTGCTGACCAATTACCACTGCTTTTCAATTCACTTTGCGAATTCCACAAATTCCGTTTGAAATGCACCTGCATTGAAACTTTTGCCGTCTTTGTACTTAAATTTAATGAAAATTGAATCCGTTTTACGTTCGTGTTATGCGTTTGTTTTCTATTAAGCTTCTTAGTATTCGTGGACACGGCTAGACTTAAACAGATCCTATTGTTGACAAAAGGTAGCTTACACTTAGCTAGGTTGTTTTTTTTGCTGATGTTTTTATTGGAGCTCTTACAAAGTAACATCGTAGAAACATGACCGACTATGCTTCCTCCGTTATTTCTATTTAAGAAAATTCATATAATATTTTATAGAAATCAATGTAATCTTCAATCTAGTCGTTCAATAAAATGTTACTAAGCTCACCCCCAAGCAGACATTATTCAATGATACCCCTAAAATCCGCAATACTCTCTCCAGTTAAATGTGATTTCTTTGGTAACCTAATGGGCTCTACAACATCGATCACTTTCGAAATGTGCAGCACATCAAGCTACCCGAAAGTGTCAAATTTTCCCATACAACTTTGAACCATATTATGCTTCAACGATAAAGTTGAAAATCTATTATTTTTTTTGATTTTTGTATACTGGCGTCTGTACCACACAATGTTGAGCTGTGCCTATTTATCAAGGAAAAGAGTTCATTAAAAATGTTTCCTAATGACACATGACATGAGTATTCTTTCTTTCTAAGAAGCTGTTAATTTTTATACAAGCATCGTCATTCAATAGACTCAACGAAACTATTAGTCCAATCATCGATGCGACATGTAATTAGTAGTAAATACCTAACCAGATTTCCTCCATTGCCTGATAATTAGCCAAGCATTTGAGTGCGATGGCATAGTATGTCCGCAGCAGTCATTAGGGTTTGATCATGAGAAGACATTGTGTTTAGAAGCCTAGTGTTGAAACTTTCCTGACCTCACAATGAAACGTTGTGTGACTATCAGTTTTATCGCAGTAACTTTGATAGCAACTGTCGCAGCAGAGGGTATATTTTGTCTATTTTCATCTATACTAATATTATAAAGCTGAAGAGTTTGTTTGTTTGAACGCAATAATCTCCGAAACTACTGGTTGGATTTGAAAAATTCTTTCAGTGTTAGATAGCCCATTTATCGAGGAAGGCTATAGGCTATATACCATCACGCTAAGACACACGGCAACGGAGCAGTAACCAAAGATGCGGGTGAAACCGCTGGGGACAGCTAGAATATTATATTTTTATTCATTTGGTTACCAAAGTTCACCTTTATTATGTTTTCCTTCAGCTTGTGACAAGTGCGTGAGAGCAGATAAGTGTTCAGACTATGGGAAATTAAGCAAGGTGGAACAAGATGCCTGGCAAATTAAATACCCGTGCGCGTCTCCAGGTGAAAAGGAATACAGCAAACTCTACGGCTTCGCACCCATCAACAAAGGAGATTATGTAAATGCACAACCAAATAATACTCCTTCCCGTTTATCACGTATTTTATATAGACTTGGACAAAATATCCCAATATTGTCGTTAATCACAAAATATGTCATTATAAATACTTGGAGCGTAAATGCAACACGATAAAATGCTTTCATAAATTATCCTGTAATTATGAATCCATCGAACTGTGAAACGTATTTATACGGAAATTTACAATTAAGAGTATGGTGACAGCTACCAAACCACCGGATAATAATTAAAGCTTCCTAGATAATATTTTTAATACATCTCAAAGTTTTCATCGTATAGAGATACTATTGTATATATTGTATTTTAATATACATTTTTTCAGGTATGTTGTTCAAAGTTGGCGCAAGAAGTTGTAGGCAGCAGACATCCAAATTACAATTACTACGGCAATCAAAATGATGATGATGACCCAAGCGCTGAATATAATTACTATCCAAACCCGCAAAGTCCAGATAGCGAAGAACATAGAAATAAACGGCAGAACAATAATGGCTGGGGATCTGATAATGGAAATAACAACGGGTACCAAAACCCTAATTATGGATATAATCCACCTAAAAACTATTTCAACACTAACAATAATCCTTATGTTACATCGAGTCCATTCTTCCCCGCACATGGGCATGGTAATGGCATTATTAGTACCCAGGGGCAGTGCCCTGTAACAAGCTTTCCTCCGAAGCCTGAAACAGGATGTTGCGGACGCGAGGCGTCTGACAGCGACAGGATTATCGGTAAGTTGCCGTACACTATTCACTGCTTCGCTTTAACGTGAAAGGTAAAACAAAGCAGCCATTTTTATTTGTAAAACGTTAGTCTGATCAGGTGCAGGGTGCTTGGGGAGTTTAATTAAAACTTGTTGATTAGATTTTAGAAAATATTCCGTTGGTATTCTTTTGTTTGCACTTTTTGGTCGCATACTTTTAAAGCATGTGGTTGCATTTTCTAATCTCTAACGTGAAACACGATGAAGGCTTTGTGCATCTCTTCTATACATCTTTCGCACAACTTTTATTTTCTTTTGCACAGACAGGCCTAAGCCACCCTCATATTACGACAATGAGCCCAGACACAGCGGGTCAGGCAATTCTTACAATCCAGGGTGGTCTTCCTTCATGCCTAAACAACATGATTATGACAGTCGTCGGAGGGTTCGTCGCTCTGATACTCCTGAGGTGTCCATCGGTGACCGTATTGCAGGTACCTAATGCTTTTTTCACAGTAATTATCACGTTACCAATACTTAGATACCCGCATCATATTGTATTCCGTGGTTTCTACAACGCCAATTAACGATGCCGTGTAATAGACATTTTAATTAACTAGCTATTATTTTCTGTAACATTTGGAACTCACGCATATTGTGGTGTGGAGTTTCCAATGCTATTAACTAAATATCATACGCTTACTGTATCTGCTAATTAATGAAGTATTTTGTAATGACTGTATATATATAATGGGTATCTGTCTTATTTAATGTTTGTGACAATTAATATATTAGTTACATTTCTATAGAAATTTTACTAATATAAACTTGGTTTAATATATATATTTCATTAGAAATGGTCATGCATCTCTTAAAGAGCTAAAAATCAGAACTTAGAAAGTTATTGCTTTTCATTCATTCGTTGTAGACTAAAATATTTCATATCTTGTCAAATCTAAAAAAGAAAAGTACTAAAATTTGCAATATTTTTATAAAGAATAGCTTTATACCTTTAAAAATGTGGTTAGCATAAAAACCTGCATAGGTTTAAACAAAAAAACTTACCAAAATAAATACCTCCTTTGCACCTATTACAGGCGGTCGAGAAACTGAGTTGGAGCAGTTCCCCTGGACAGTTCTCTTAGAGATAACTTTTGACTACGGAGACAAGAGGCAAGGCTTCAACTGCGGAGGATCTCTCCTCAGCTCTAAATATGTTTTAACTGCTGGACATTGCGTTTTCGATCAAGGAGGCAAAATTGTAGAGTAAGTATTGTTTGTGCGTTTCATCAAATTTACAAATGAAGGAATATCCAGATTCAGAGAGAAAAATATTAATAAGTAAACAAAATAGTCTATTCAGTGCCACTCGCTTCCTAAAACTTATAAATCTAGAATTACGATGTACAAAATATACCTATCGAATTTATCATACTTCCATATTTCAGTATCGACATCTACTTAGCTGAATACGACAAGCGTACGTTCCCAAAAGATTGCAAAAACGTGCTAGGCCAAGGTCAGAAATGTATAGAAAACATTGTCATGAAAGCCGAGCATGTCGATCTGCATCCGCAGTATGATGACACACACCTTAACAATGACATCGCGCTGATAAGAATACAAGGCAACGCGCCGTATACAGGTAAGATAACGATTTATATGAGCAAACTATCAAGCGAGAAAACATTTACTTGCAAAAACTTTCTACACACAAATTCCCAAAAAAATTGAGCTTAGGTATGTAAATTGTAAGACTAGATTTCCCAAAAAAATATTTGGTGTTATAAAGAAAATAATCAGTCCACGCGATGATCATCTACAGAACTCGACTTTACATATCCATGTACAGACGCTAGCACATCAAGCTACCCGAAACTGTTAAATTTTCTTTGTCAAACTTCAGCGATATAGTTGAAAATCTATTAAGTATATTTGACAGATTGTAGTATCTTGTTGTGTTGGCGTCTGTACCTACCTACTATGCAAAAGTTACATACTGAACTTGGTACAAGTTAAAGAAAAACTGAAGAATATATAACCTGCTTGCCCAACTTACAAAGACTTTAAGAACTAAAACGTAATCCTTTCTATAAAAAAAACAAGCATGTCTGATAATAATTTATCTTAACAGCCCGTCTAGAAAAAGTACAAGAGTATGTTTAAGATGGATTGATTAATGGTATGCTCTACAAACAATTTCTTAAGTCTTCGTAAAGTTCGCGTAGGTATGTAGTGCTTAATAAGTTTCTGCTTCTATATTGATATATTTTTGCCATTGCTTGACAGACATAGCATGATTTACATAGAAAACAAGCTCATTGTTATTCTTATTAGATAACACTGAATTTGTACATACTTCATGAAAGTCAAAATTTAGTTTCAGTCTTTGTTAATTATTCTTAGCCGGGTGGAGTTGTACAATTGTTATTAATTGAAACAACGTATACCTTCAACAATTTAGAATACAAAGCTTCGGAATAACAAGCTCAGTTACCGTTGTGACCAAAACAGTTTCTAGACTTGTTTTACGAACAAGCAAACAGCGAATGTTTCAGCTAACAAACAACATTTAAACAATTATTTATCTTTTACAAATTTCTGATCCGAGCAACAAAAGTTTGTTTCAATCACAGTAGGCATAAAAATTAACCATAAAACGGAATAAAAAATTGTATTTTCCAAATCAACACGCCAGTTTTAAACCAATATCAAATTAAGGACTCGATGTGAATTAAATAGCTACAAATTGATACCCTTGTTTCAACTCTAACTTGTATTTCATTTCCAGACTACATTCGGCCCATCTGCCTCCCAACTATCGACATCGATACCCCGGACTTCTCAAACCTTCGTCTCGCCGTCGCCGGCTGGGGTCGAAACGGTCGCTACCGATCCGACGTGAAACAATCAACAATCGTCAACCTCGTGCCCCAGGCAAAGTGCAAGAAATTCTACCCAAGCCTATCAAGAAGGCAAATGTGTGCGGCGGGTTACACCGGCGAGGACACGTGCAAAGGAGATTCTGGCGGTCCACTTATGACTTTGTATGGGGGAAAGTATGAAGTAGTGGGTGTTGTAAGTGGCAAGAGGGCAGACTCGCCCTGTGGGACCTCTGTGCCTTCGCTATACACAAATGTATACCATTACAGAGACTGGATACGAAGCAACATGAAGAATTAATTGTGCATCATTGTTATTTTTATTTACCATATACTACATGAAAACAAGTTTCATGCGCTATCCAAATAAATTAAATTGAAACAAAAACCACACACGCACACATTTATTTCCATACAATAGTTTTCAGCAAAAAGGCTCGTAGTAGCCTCTTTTGCCAGAACCAACGCTAGGTGTGTTAAATGTAGCATAATATTGCGGAATGATTGCCGGCTACGGAAGGTCTCAGTTTCCCAAGAGCTAGGTTTTGCATGCTATCGAGCACAAATAAACTTTTATGAACTGAAAAATATAGCGGTAAAATTCGAGTTGGCGATATTTTGTAGCTGTTTTGCCGTGCCGTTGGCAGGCTCGCTTTGTGGCGCGTAAATTGCCAGCGTATTCAGCGATTGCAAAATTGTGCATTGAAGTGAAAGATTAATTTTATTGACAACGTCATAGGGATATTAATAATAAAATTTGGCCAAATACGTTTGCCATTGCTCAACCATAAGAAGTTTGTACCTTAGTTTATATTTGTCGGTTAGTAGCTACCTTTAAAACCTTTCTCTGTGTATAATAGGTGAATTCTAAAGCGATCTAATGGCTTTACGAGTATGTATATTTCCCCTCACCACAAGGAAAACTTGAGGGCTATATTCACCAGCAGCATAGCTTTATGCCTTCTAACATTAATCCTTGTACACAGACTTTCCTTTAGCCGCGCCGCACTATTACAGGACCCGTCACATGTTCCTTGTTAATGAGAAGGGGAGTTCGTTGCATAAGAAATAATAATGAATTATAAGAATTTCCGTCACAACTGAACTAGGGAAGGCAATTTTTTGTTAAGATCAAACGATTGGATAAAGCGCTGGTGATTCAAAAAAGAAACAACTAGCAAGAAATAAGTAAGGTGCTTCGTTATAATTCTAATTCTATGCTATTTTGTTAGCTTGAACTTAGGTTTAAGTGTAAAAGCACGGTAACATGGACTCGGTAACAGTATACACTTTGGCGCATTTCTACCCAAGTGAAGGCTTTTAAGTATTTCTAGCCAGCTGCCAAATGTATATTTTTATTGCCATCCCCCAAAAATTACCCAAATAGGTACCTACCATTAAAATTGAATATAGAGTAAATTGCTTCTTAATGTTTCTCGGTTGTAACTAGAAAATACTTACAGCTTAATTATTATCCAAGTGTGTGTTTAGGCGAAGTAGCGGCAAGCCGTGCCTTTGACGAATGATGATGGATTGTGGGAACCCCGCGAGGCGTGGTAACGACAAAAAGAAATATATGTTCACAATTTTGTTGCTATGCTTCATAAATCTCTATACTAAAAGTTAGTTACAACATTCGTGTTCTAGTTAATAAGGTCGTCAAATTAGGTCACCATTCTAGTTTATTTTGTGAAATACTTATGATTGAACCACTCTAGGATCTAATAAGTAAGCCACTTCATACACGTTTTTCCGTTGGTATGTTGACATATTGCTCACATACTTCCAGCTCGTCGGTAATGCTCTACGTTCCATATACTATTAAGCATTGGGGAACACAATCCGGGAGAAGAACACTCAAATGAGCAAACACTATTATCAGGACTGTGCCGAGGGCGTACAGATTTCCCCGGAGTGCCCTTCTCCTTAAAAGTGCCGGTCGGATGACCGCTATTCACCGCACAGCCTCGGTCCGACTTCTTTTTACTTAAAAAGTGTGATGAATGAAATTTTAAAAACTGAACGAGTTCGATTTTTACCAGATTCTCTTCGCGAAAAGGGAGTTTGGCTAACGAGAAAACTTTGCACAAAGACCAGTTTCAGTTAGGAAACTGATAGTTAGGCAACTATAGAACCTAGGCACTTATTGTAGATGTACTTTATACACATTTTAGCGACCCTAAAACACAATTTAGCATATAGAAATAAAAGACACGGGTTACAGATAAGAAGATATTACTAATTCAGCTACGACTTTTGACAGCTCAAACCGGTCTTACAAAAAAAGGGAACATAATTTATCAGCGATTTTGTCTGTGATCCCTGAATCCCAATATCCGCACATCCACAATCTATGTCGATCCTCCCGTCGGGTGGCAAATTTATGTAAAATCAATGCAACAAATAAAGAACGCTGCGATGGTAAATATCCGCGCCACGTCACAATTAGTGCGTGTCCCGCTGGGCCGAACGCATTTTGTTATTTGCCAATCTATTCACGGGCCCGATACGCCGACCAAAAACGATTCATACAATTTTATACCCCTGTTTTTTATATCATCCATATAGCTCCACCGCGACATGTACTGTGATTCTATTCACTTCACAAATTGTATTTCTCGTTACATAAACTAAACTTTCAATGAAATTCACTAACCTATATGATGTCATGGCAAAACATAGAATACCTACGATTGTTTCAACTACTGTGTCACATAACCTTTCAACATTATTATAGAAATAGATAAATTAAGTACCTATAAGTGCTAAAAAAAAATCAAAGATTCGATTTAGGTACATGCAATAAAAATGGTTTAATATTATTTGTGGTATATTTGGCGAAACACTTTTAGGCCCACAGATCCGATCCTGAATTAAGTCAAGCAGAAATACAAGATTGTTTCCGTTCAATAGGTCTAATCTCTCAGATGGGTATTCGTGCTGAAACGATTCTCTTTTATTGGCGTCTCTTTGTCGAAGTATTCGACATTTTCATCGGTTACTATACGAATTTTAGTTTAGGGTGAAACAACTAGGGGATTCTAAATTCGATTCAGAACTTAGGGATCCGAAGTTCGAGTTCTAATTTTAGAGTTGCGACTCAGTATTACATATGGAGATGTAGAGTAGGTACTATTTTTAATTAGATAATGTGGTTTGCTCCAGTGAAGCATTAAAAAGCGAATAGATATGTAGGTAGTTTGATACAATTCTCCCCTTCAGAAAATTAATTCTAAAAAAGAAGAAGTTTTTTTCTTTCGTGAAACCCTCGCTTTAGTAACGGACCAAAAATAGCTACCTACATTCATAATAGTTATTGTTTACAGTTAATACGATTCATTAATATGCTATAAGGTACCAAGGTACTGAAGTATTGAATACGTATGGTAAAGTTGCTAAGTAATAGTATGAGAAGTTATAATTTAAAATAAAAACTACACACGACTGCCTTCGGTCAAGGGATTAAGAGCTAAGAGTAAGCTAAGAGCAAGTTGCAGGGTTCTCCTTAAGATCAACTGGCAGAAATTGCACTTAATACTTTGAGACTAGCTACCGCTCTTGCACTATCGGGACCCTCGCAACCGATACGTTTATTGGTGTACGAGACACAACTTATCAACCAGCACCGATTTAAACTCAATTGAAACTTCTTGGTTGGGAAACTTAATCTGTACGGCAATCATCGCGGGGATAACATACATGCTTGAGAGGTTAAAGTTGTTATCAGCTACTTATATGCTAGGAGAGACATTTGAAATATTACATTGAGGGCCAGTTTCACGATGTCCGAATAGGGACTATCTATCCGATTCAACAATGGAACAGAATTTGTATGAAATTATCTACCTAATAAATTAACTGGAACTTATTCGTAGGTGGTGAAACAGGCCCTTAGCCATTTATAATTTATTTTACAAAAAGAATACGATCATGGGTGAAACAATAAGGAAATAGATAGAAACCGTAATTTTAAAGTATACATTTACCTACGAACTCTGTTTACAATATCGGACCGTAACAGGAGAAAAAACTTGATATATTCATTGTAAATATGCAACGAAAGCCGAAACCCGTTTCATATGCAACGAGTCGGTCGAGGATCGCGTTCATGGATGTCAGTTCCTTTCTAGCTACGTTCTTATCTGGACTATTGTTTATAACAAAGAAATAAAGTGAAGAAAAATAACTGCCAATCACTTTTTGACCTTGTATCTACGCCAATTAAGGACGATGTCGATTATGCGGGTGGTAGCAATAACAGGTTGTGATAGCGGACTTGGCTGGGCTATAGCAGCAAGATCAGCTCGCGAAGGGCTAGTCACAGTAGCTGGCATGTACAATGGAGTTGATACGAAGGCAGCCGAAAGCTTGAAAAAGCTCTGCGTTCACCCTCGCCCGCTAGATGTGACGAATTCGGAAAGTATCGCAGGATTTCATGATTACGTGAAAACTCTGCTGAATGAAAATCCTAATTACAGTAAGTCTTTTTTTAAACACTTAAACATTATTGGTTTCAAGCACTTAAAGAAAAAGAAGCAAATATCTGACTCAATTAAAGCCACTTTCACGGATAGACAATTTGTAAATTACTATTCCACTCTCTTTGTAAAAGTCCTTTGGAGTTGGTTTAGAATTTAATTAAGTAAATATTCAACTATTGAAACACTATTGTAAGAAGTACTGTTTTAGTTAAAAACTAATTAATTAATGGAAAGGATCAGATTATAGCTATTGTTCCAAAACAGATAGACAGATTCTGTATTTTTATCATTTTTTAGTTTTTAAGTATTTTTCATCTTTCAGGACTTCACGCGATTGTAAACAATGCTGGAGTTATGACAATAGGTGACTATGAGTGGCAAACCCCTGCTATGATTGAGAACACCGTAAGCGTCAACCTACTGGGAACTATGAGAGTTGTATCTGCTTTCCTGCCCGATCTTCGGAAGAGTGCTTTAGAGGTATTCGATTTTTTTTAAACATAGCTATTTTGTTTATTACCAAAGATCAGGAGCCCGAGTATAACCAGGTTCGAAACTTTTACCGACAATATTGAATTATCTTATAATTAATAATCAACTTTACTAATCTTACTTTTGAATATAAAGTAATAAATTACCTACTCATGAAATTATAAAGAATATTTTGTAAGTTTCGGGATAGGTAAGGGGGTAGGTATTCAGGCTGTGACGATAGATGGCAAACAAGTATTACATGTAGTTAATATAAAACACAAATTGAATTTATTTAGTAACATCAATTTGAAAGAGATAGGTATGTCAACAAAGAAGATGAATCAGTATTGAAACAAAATATGTAAATAGAAAGTAGTACCTACGGACGGGACTTCGCTCGTATGCGATATAAGGTATTAGGAAAGCACTTATTCCAATCGTCTTACTTGAGAATCTCGAACTTGATATGATAATTTAACACTATTAATCGTGTGTTTTAAAATGACCAAAAAGTTGACAAAGAGTAAAAACCCATAGGAAATGATATATTTGTAAAAAAAATTGTGACCCCCAAACTTCAATAAACGCGAACCCTCTACCATAAGGTGACCTAGGTAACCCAGGTGCTCTTAGTAAGTTGACTGGACTAACTGCCAAAGTCATCCTACAATATTCGAAATAACGGTGTCCTTGTAAACAAGTTAAAATTCATATTATTACGGTTTCCCGGAAACAGGTATTGTAATAACAACGACAGAAAATTTGATATCGTCCCAAAAATAATCGTGTGATTTCTAAGCAAACAAATGAAATAGGATTCTTCCTCAAAATTAAATTGACTTCGTAAACAATATTTTTGTAGACACGCTGGTAGGTATTATTTTCTGAGCAACCGAAATGCGGAGCATCTTAAGCCGACAAAATGTCAGCCTATGGGGAAATATTTTGATTTTTTATTTTGTTTAAGATGTTTAATTGAAAACATAAGCCTGGATTTATGAAATGTAATAAAATTGTTATTTTTAATATATTGTCTGTTTCATTTTATACGGACAAAGAAGTAAACATTCGTCCTTTTTAAATTTGGAAAATGTACTTAGGACCCACCAGAGAGTTTACAAATCAAGTCAATTGGTTGTCTTTTTATTTAACGCTATTTTTTCTTCTGAATTTCAGAACACGGGTTCACTAAAACCTCGAATAATTAACGTGGCAAGCCATTGTGGCTTACAGCCGTTGCCCGGTTTCGGGCCTTACAGTGCCAGCAAGGCGGGCGTGCTGGCTTTAACGAGAGCCTTGAGGATGGAGCACCGGAGACATGGCCTGAGTGCCGTAGCTTTTGTACCAGGTAATTGCTTACTAATAGAACCAATATTTTCAGAAATAGATAATAATTATTAATGTTATGACTACCACAATTTATTTATATTTACTGTTAATTAGAAATATAAATATTAGACATTTGAATCACAGACTGTTTACCCAAGTAATATTTTTAGGTAGAAATTTGCTTTTAATATTTGGAGATAATTATTGAAAAACATGTTTAAGTACATGTAAAGGTACACGTTATTAAAAGTCATCCGCCTGGCCTCTTCCCATTTTTTTATTTGGGGTCGGCCAGGCATGCTTTATTTTTCCACATTCTTTCATTAGCCGTCTTCTCAAACTTATTAGGATACATATTATAATATATCTACCATTTCTTATTTTTAATCCACATTCCTTTAAATTCCAGGTGGTTTTGTAGGTTCTAGCAACATAATTTCAAGCCAAGGAGCACAAGGGTGCACCATGCTCGAGCATCTAAATGACGAACAGAAATCTTTTTACGGCAAAAGAATCACAACGCTCACTAATTATCTGCAGTCAGCGACAGCTCATAACGCAGGATACGATTCTTTGAAGGACGAGAACATCATAGAGACATTCATCAAAGCTTTGACTGATGAAAATCCAAGAGATCTGTATAAAGTGGAGTCGTGGAGATACATGTTTTACTACAATCTATTCAAGTTACCACTTCCAGAAGTCACCATCGAATGGATTGTGAAAAGGTTTCTTAATTTTCCAGAATAATTGAATTAATTTTTTTCTTGTATTTAAAATAACTATTGTGAAATAAAAGGTTCAAAGACAAATCTTCAATTAAAATATTTTTTACTTATGCTTTGTTCTGAAATGATTTGAAAAATCTTTCATTGTTAGGCAGCCTATTGATCAAGGACGACTATGCAATTTTTAAACTTATAGTATGTAGGTATATTGTATTTTCATGAACTAGTTTCCACGAAATACGGGTGTAACCACTTATACAATGACTAGTTATACTATTTCTAATAAATATATCCCTGTCCAATAAACTTAGCTTCAAGGAAATTCAGGCATATAATATTTAATAAACTCAACAAGATCGCTAGGCTTGGCTATAAAAATTGTTTCCTCCGGGACTGTAGAACTTTTAGTCTTTTTCGGTTGCTTATTTTGACTTACAAAATAGTTTGTTCTCAATCTAATTCCGTGAATGTTCTTTTAGAAAACCACTTTCATGTGAACAATAGGTACTCATATAAGTGCGTGTATGTATTTATGATTGTAAGTGTTAATCTACCAAGTACTAATATTATGAGTCTTTAATATTTAGCCTCCAATAATATTTCTATAGTTTTCTATCGAGATTCACATGTTGTGAGTATTGCAGAAGACATATCCCATGGAACTAGTAAATAGGAATTAAACCTCCTTAATACAAGAAGTCGATTAAACAAAGTTACATTAATCAATTCTTTATTTTATAGACTGTTTAAAGCTCAAAAGTCTAGTATCCAACATTGAATATATATATATATTAAATTTAGATTTTAAATTAAATAAATTCTAAATTAATGCTAAATTCAGAATTCAACGTTTGGTATCTTGATGACGGAACCTTAGGAGGCAATGCAGACACAGTTTTAAAAGATCTTTCATTTCTCCAAAATAAATTCAAAGCAATAGGTCTTGATTTAAATTATTCCAAATGTGAACTTTTTATTTCGGACAATACTGACAGACAAGACACATTTCTAAAATTTAATGCATTAGCCCCCAATATCACATTAATTGATAAAAGTTCTCTTTGCCTCCTCGGTTCCCCAATATTTGAAAATTCTTTTTCGGATTTTATTCAAGACAAAATCCAAAATTTCAATCATATTTCGGAAAGGCTATTCCAAATTAATATGCACTCAGCCATCACAATCATCAGATACTGTTGTTTTGGTCCAAAATTAACCTACTTCTTGCGTGCTTCCAGCCTCTGGAAGCACACAAAACTTTTGGAAAAACTTGATGAAATTATTCGGAATACATTAACATCAATATTAAATGTGGCTATGGACGACCGGGCCTGGATTCAGGCTACTCTCCCCGTTCGTTTGGGAGGGCTCGGTGTTCGCAAAATTTCAAGTATAAGTTTACCGGCCTTTATATCCTCCGTCCACAGTACTGAAATATTGACCAGGAAAATTTTACCAATCACACTGGCCAATTTTGAGGTTCCGTGTTTGACTGATGCTATAGAGGCCTGGAAAATCGCCTGCCCGAATACCGATATCCCCGCTAACCCATCCTTCCAGAGACAGTGGGATGAGCCGCTCTGCAGAGTAATTCGGAAAGAACTAGTTGAAACATCCAATACTCCTGCTGAGCGAGCGCGCCTGCTGGCTGTGGGGGAATGGGAGTCGGGTCTTTGGCTTCACGCACTTCCGTCGTCAAACATCGGCACCATGTTTGATGACACCACTTTCAGACTCGCCGTGTGCCTGCGTCTGGGTGCCCCATGTTGCTCCCCTCATCGCTGCCCCTGTGGTGAAGCTGTCAGCGGCCTCGGGCACCACGGCCTGTCGTGCAGCCGAAGTGCGGGCCGCATAGCTCGTCATTCGAACATCAATGACATCATCCGTCGTGCTCTTGTCGCCGTAGGCGTACCAGCTGTATTAGAACCAAATGGCTTGGTACGCGACGATGGTAAGAGACCAGACGGTATGTCATTATTTCCTTGGAAGATGGGTAGGTCTTTAGTGTGGGACGCAACCTGCGTCGACACTCTGGCACCTTCCCACCTTGCTGGGACGGCGTGTTGTGCTGGCTCTGCCGCTTCGGAAGCCGAAAACCTCAAACGGCGCAAATATAGTACCCTAATAGGCAACTATACCTTTGAGCCGTTTGGGGTTGAAACTCTGGGGCCGTGGGGTCCGAGTGCACACCTCCTTTTTAAGGATATTTCCAAGAGACTCGCTGACACTTCCCGCGACCCAAGGGCTGGCTTTTATTTCGGCCAACGATTAAGCATTGCCATACAACGTGGCAATGCTGCCAGCCTTTTGGGTACACTACCGGCGGGCAGCGATGAGGAAGAATTTTTTGACGCCATTTATTAATAAGGTTTTTTTTTTTACTTGTATATATTAATTTATATTTTATTTGTAAATATATTGTAAACATTGAATTGTATTTTTTTTATTTAACCGTCATTGTCATTTTCAAAACTTTGACAATGACATCAGACATAATATTAAGTTTTGACAGATTTTGGGAATAGTATCGACTATTTGGAGAAATATCAATTTTATTCATAAAATCCACAAGATACACCATAAAAATTACAAATAAAGTGTATAAAAGTAAATAGTTCTTAAAAACAGCGTAGTTCTGAGTGCCACCCACTCAAATTCTGTTACAATGGATGTGTTGTTCGGGCCGAATTCGGTTGACGAACCGGTATGTTACCGTTTTTATACTATTATAAATGTTATTTTAATGTAGTATTGTTGCAATAGTTATTAATACTACTAAAATTCCATGCGCCAATGCTTTTGCAATTAAATATATATTTCAGTTATAGGTTATATACCATGATCACAATCATTACAATGTCTTTCAAAGAGTGTTAAGTTAAACATGAAATTTGGTCAGAGTGTAGCGAAGGGTGTACAAGGCTTTTGGGACTTTTAGAAAATTTTCATCAAAAATGAAATATCGTCACCTCTACGGCAAACTTGCGAATCTGCATTTTCGTCATTTTACAGGGGAGCGTTTTGAAAGTAAACATCAACGATAACTTTTTTCTAGTAACAGTTGAAATGGGTATTATGGTACATTTGGTTTGCAAAATAGTCATTCTTTTAGATATTTTTGACGGTTTATCAATATTTTACAGGGATCTGAAATAAATGCACATACGTAACTTTGCATCACCATACATACAATTTAAAAGATATTTATTCGTACCATGGCAAACTTACTTAAGTGGCACTTTCGTTACTTACATTATAAAAATATTCGCTGAACTTACGAAACTACCACTTACGTAAGTTTGCCATGGTATGAATAAATCTATTAAATTGTAGGCATGGTGATGTAAAGTTACGAATGTGTCTTTATTTCTCATCCTTGTAAAAAAAAAACACTATTTTGAAAAACAAAATGTGTGTCAGAGGTTTAAAACTATCTAATTATTACAGGTAAGAGCCCAGCTACAACATAACTAACATGGGAATGACGTCTTACCAAAAGTTTTTGGTCTGATGAGCATTTTCTGTTGACTTATAAAAATCGAAGATAAAAAACATCTAATGTAGAAATCAAAGATATTACTATTTCACTGTATAATTATAAAATAATAAAAACTGAGAATATCTTCACAAGATGAAGGCGGTAGCACTGTAGGACTAACTGTCGATGACATTTCATCGAAAATTTGACTCTGCTGGTACAAACTCTAATTTATTTTTAGCCTATCCGATAACGCAGGGAAGCGGTCACTTATTCCTGATGTTGCCAACTTTGCAAATGTCAAGCTGTCAAATATTTACATGTTTTAATTCATCTCCCGAGCCTTTTCCCAACTATGTTGGGGTCGGCTACCAGTCTTACCGGATTTAGCTGAGTACCAGTGTTTTACAAGGAGCGACTGCCTATCTGACCTCCTCAACCCAGTTACCTGGGCAACCCAATACCCCTTTGTTAGACTGGCATCAGACTTACTGGCTTCTGACTACCCGTAACGACTGCCAATTATACAAAAGACCCTAAAAAAGCCTGTCCTTTGTTATCGCTGGGAAAAAGAAATGGTGGAACAAACTTCCCAGCAAAAACGTTCACAACATGAAATTCATATTACATTTTCAGTGCCATATTTCTTATTTTAATCCAGTAAAGTTGCCAAATTAATTAAAACGTAAATATTTGACAGCTATTTGAGATGTTGCCTTAAGAATCGGAAACATTTTTCGATATAGAATCACGCTCGACTTCTCAGCGTATTCGCACATCTTCTGACAGGTAAACAGGTCAAACCAGTGAAGGGTGACAACTGCTAATCGAGATTATCATACATCGTCCCGAATACGCACACAACATAATCATATATATATTCAGTTAGAAGTTGAAAGAGACGTATAAATATCGAAGTTCTGGAACACCTGTTGTGGTATTCCAAGCGCCAAGTGACACTTATATGAATGACGTTTTGTCAAAAGTTGCTCAATCCAATGAGCACTATCTGTTGACTTATAAAAATCGAAGGTCCTAAACACCTTAGGAGGGGTTCATTAGGGCCAAGGTCTGCCTGGGCTGCAGGTCGTTCACCAGAGTTACCTTGGCCCTGACACACAGGGACCTCCCGAAGGAACATAGTGGATTTTAGTCAGTAAGAGTCTGACACTCCCACCAGCTGCACTCTGAGCGGGAGGCCATTTGATGATTTCCCACGAAAAAAAAGGTCTGAAACACCTGTTTTGGAATTCTATGAGCCCAGCTATACCATAACACATAAAGGAATGTCCTGTTAGCAAAACTTATTTAGTCTGGCGGGCAATTCCTGTTGAATTACAAAATGAAAGATCTGGAACGTCTCGAATCGTCTCGCGTAACCTGTTGGTTTCCCCACGCTAAACTCTTAGAATACGATATCAGACGTTTTAGATCCTCGGACAATGACAACCGTTGTCTCTGACATAAGCAACAGGATCTGCATATGAAGTCGAAGGCAAAAGCTAGTAACGAATAAGTCATTATTTCACGAATAATAACATTTTCGCATAATTGGTTAAAGTCAATTCCTCAACAAATAGTACTGGATACAATTGTAAATTCACGAATGTGCCACATTCGTATGTCCCTCGGATGAGTTGACCCTGTACAATGATGTTTGCTACCAACGTCAATTCACGAATGTGCCAGATTCGTATGTTTGGCTTCGGTGATTGACTCATTTTAATCATGTTTGCTACCAATGTAAATTCACAAATGTGTCAGTTACGTATGTTTCCCTTGGGTAAACTGACTCCTTTTAATCATATTTGCTACCAATGTAAAGTTACGATAGTACCAGATACGTAACTTGACTGTGGCACATTTTACTAAAAGCATGTACATTCTGCTACGCCGAAACATCTTAAATGACTTAGGTTAGTTTACTATGGGTGTAATAACATAAAATGCAGATGCGAACAAAATCTGAAAACCTGAAATCCGTAACCGTTACAGATAGAAATACCAAAATTTGCCACAATGTGTAGTACCCCATTAGGTACACTTTTGCATCAAAATCTCGATTTCGCAAAAAATGCAGATACGTAAGTTTGCCAGAGAGGTGACGATATAAATGCCTAGTTTTAGCCCATATACCCAAGTTCAGTTTCAAATAATAATTAGCCTAGTGGCCTAGTGGTTAAAGCACCTTAGTTCGATTCCAGGTCAGGCAAGTACCAATGTAACTTTTCTAAGTTATACATACTTTCTAAATTTATCTTGGACACCAATTGGTGATGATAAATCATAAGCATAAGTCTACGCCTTCTCATGATATTTTCATTTGACTCTTGGCAGCAACAAACATTTTATTTTAATCTTTGACAGAAATTATTACCTTTTGCATGCGGTGCCTGTAGACCCACTTACGATCTTTTCACCACAACACCCTCTATTCTTAACTCTTTTAATGTAAGTAAAAATTAATATTGAATTACTTTCACAGACCCTTTTATATAAACTACAACGTAAAATCAAAGTGTTCAACACAAATGATCCACTACCAAACCGAGGGTACAACCTAGTTGCCTGTGCCAGCAAGTATGGAATTGTTTTTGTTGCCTCACCTGACGGGAACTTAACAGGTAATAAACATTGCAAAACATTTTATTCAATTAAGCCCAATTAAAATCATAATATTTTATTTACCATATAATCTTTGGTAAGTATATCATATGAAGATACAACTATGTTGTTGGTAAGTAGATATGTTACGCTGAAGAGATATATAGGTACTATTTCCAAAACTCAATATTGTTTTACCACAATGTAAAATGCAGACTGATAGTGACTTTTAAGATGTTAAAAGAGTTTCAACATGTGGATATAATAACTTCTCCAAAAGATTTTATGTTAAAAGTACTTAAAATAAACCTCAATCATGCCATAATGTACTGTTCAATGCAAACAGCAAGTGCTGTATTGTATTTTGGACCAAATTTTATCTAAGTCTATCTATATTTTGGTTTCTAATATACTACTTAAAATTGATAGCAACTTGCAAGATGTTAAAAGAATATTTTAAAATATGGATACAATTCCATCTCCAAAACATTTTGTGTTCTTCAAATATGGCTCAATAATACTGTATCAATATATCTGTGTATCATATACTATTCACTACAAACAGTAACTGCTGTGTTGTATTTTGCACCAATTTTTTTATCAACTATCTATATTTTTACTTCTAGTATACTACTTACAACAACTGATTGATAAGGAGAGTGAGCCACAGCACATGACAATCAAACTCCAAGAGAAGCCAACCCATATTGCTACGAGTTGTGACCATGAAATGTTGGCAGTCACTGGAGGCCAATTGCTGGCTATTTTCAAGATTACTGACTTTCAGAATCCGGTATAGTACTTTAGTTTATAGACATCCTAATATTTATAGAATAGATTCATAATTCTTTTTTTTACAAATATATGCTATATTAAGAAATGTCCTAAATTCTTATTTCAATGTAGTTGAAACTTGAGTTGAGTTCTTGTTCCTAGCAATAGGAATAGGAAGTAGTGTAGGGCAAGCATTCTTGGTGGCTGTCTTTTGTAAAATTGACCTTCATAAAGTGATGATTTTCAGCCGACTTTGAAAAAATTACTTTTTGTTTTGTTTATTATAATATCTTTTCACAACAAAAAATATTATAGCCAAATAGTCATTGTTTATTGCATAAAATTACACTCACATCTGTTAATTCGCACCTAGACAATAACATTTATAAAGACTGAATTTTAGGTATGTTACCTTAATAATATGGATAAACTTGATTTCAGAATGTATCACCAGCACTTACAATTAGGTGCGATGTTAACCCAGCCACATTTGTGTCAGCTTTACAATGGAACCCCTGCATTCCTGATACAATTGCCATAGCTTTCTATGATGGCACCCTTCTTGTGTCACAAGTTAGCACTTCTCAAGTCAAAAAAGTGCCATCTAAGGCGAGGTATGGTTTTTATTTCTCACTAATTTTTACATATTGCTATTAGTTGTCTATCAAAAACAAGAACTTTATGGTTTGAGTTTGAAACACAAGCATACTAATATCATTATTCCTATTACTGTGGCTCACACCTTAACATGTCATTTCAAAGCCAGTAAACTAATATTGCCGTCTCATAATAATAATTTGTTATCTTCTGCTAGGTGCCTCTGCTGGAGCCCCAAGGGTAAACAACTAGTGACTGGCAATAGCGATGGCAGCCTTAGCCAGTACAAACCGGATCTGACTCCAGCTAAGACTATAGCCGCACCCAACTTGATTGAAGGTGCTCCTGTAGAAGCATTGGCAGTGTACTGGATATCTACTTTTCAGTTTGCTGCAGTGTATAAAAATGCTACAGATAATAGTCGGCCTGGTATGTATGATTACTTTTTTCTCTGTTTTTAAGTTTTAATAATTGATTTACCATCTGCAAGAGTCGCAAATATAAATAAATTATTCAATTTGTGTCATATATCTACAAAAACATTTTAGTATGTATTTCTTCTTATTCATGCTATACAGGACTATAAATTGTAGATATGAATTTTGGGGCTACCTACATAAAGGCACAAATATTGTAAGAAATAGAGGTTCATTCTTTTTTTCTTGCAGCGGTCACCATCATAAACACTCCGAAAGCTGGACAGGCCAGCTGTCAAAACTATGAAGATATATGTTACAGTATGGGATCAAATAGACCTTGGTACTACTATTTGCTAGGCTTGGCACAATGGTAAGTACATCTACATATTATACAAAACCAATTTGTCTTGGACTCGCTTTATATAGTCCTTCTACTAATTGAATGGTCAGCTTATACTAGTCTTGTAAAGCTTGATGTGTAGACGTGTGTACAATGAAATTGTAAATCTTAATTTATTAACTAATGGAAATATTCAACATTATTGATATGATGTGTGTTAATTTTTTACATATTGTTTTGATAGGAATATAATAATGGCGTCTTCGTCTAACGGCATGGAGATAGCATCCCTTGGATCGGCTGATGGAGCTAATTGGGTGCAGTGGTGCCAGGTAAGATGTCATACTAATACCACTAAAAATAAATGTGAAGGATTAGATTTCTGTTCTTCAATCACACCTTAACGGCTGAAGGAGATGAGCTGAAGACTGTCTCACATACGTCCCAATCCTACTTACTTTGAACATCCATATTATGCTCTTTATGCATACGCAAGAAGTTATTCCCTCGGGATATGGGTGAAACAGTGAAGCTAGTTTTTTATAAACTTAACAGTACAGTGTCAATATATATTTTATATTTTAATTAATTTATCTCACCTGTCTTTTAACCAACCCACATTGAGCAAGCGTGGTGATTAACATTCAATCCTTCTCCGTGTGAGGAGGCCCTACAGTGGGACAATAAACAGGCTGATAATGATGACTATCTTCTTTCAGCCTGATGAAGCAAGACCGGAACTGCCTCTAACTGATAAGGTACAGGAGAACTACCCTGTCGGATTATGCATCGACACCTGCGCTACGCACCAAATTCAATGGGGTTAGTACCTAGGGTTACATTTTGTAAAAACTGTATTTTTTCATTCACTTTTCGTAAAAGCATATTATTTATTTGAAAAAAATATGATTTTGATTTTCTTAAATTAAGAATCTTAAAGTTTGAGAAGAACAGAAAACAGTATTTTAGAAAATTAACAAACATATTTATTATCTGATTTAAATACATATTATTAGAGTATGTCGTTAAATTTTTTAATAGGTATTCAGGATTTTTTGGAGCTTCATACACCTCAGCGCAATTATAACTAAAGTTGAAAGATATGAACAACAATTTTTATTTGAACACAGCGCCTTCGGACTAAATAAAAAAACTAATCTGAATATTTGAAGAGTCTATGAATATCGAAATTACTTAATATTAAGGTTCCGTTTTACACGTTGGCTACAGAACCCGACAAACTACTGTTAAACTATTTTTTTTTAAATAAAACTGTATGTAATCGTCTATTTTCACCCACTTCAGATGAAACCACAACCCTTCCGCACATGCCGCTCTTACATGTAGTGACGCAAACAGGTTTGCTCACGATATTCAACGTCATTAACTTGAACAAGCAAGCGGCTCAAGTGTGCTCGCCACCACAGCAGCTTGTGTTGCCGGCTGCTGCTATGACTACGTAAGGATTCTGACTTTCAATATTTTTTTTAACAACCAATCAATTTCTTGAATGTATAACTGCTTATATGTATAGACACGTTAGGTCCAATCCATTACTTTGGAGTAGGTGAAAGAGTGAAAGAGTTAGAAAACTTAACGTCCATCATGCTTCTGTCTGTCAGTCTGTCTATGAAATTTGATCTCTTGTCAAAACAGCTGTATGGTCAGTAAATAATTTAATCACTGTGGTTATGTAGCTCCATCCCCGGCGAGGCTCCGCCGCAAGCTGCGCCGGCGCCGGCACCCGCGCCTGCGCCTGCGCCCGCACCTCTACCTGTCGCTCAACCTAAAGTAAGCAAAATTAATTGACACTAACATTAGTAAAGATACATAATTAAAAAAAAACGAATAATAAGTATTTCAAAGACAAATAAATGGCCAAGAATTCATTTGACCCAATAAAAGAAAATTTGATTTTGATGTAAAGAAAGTTTTCCTGCTTACATAGCATTGCAATATAGTGTTTTTCTTTATACGAAACACAATTTAATTATACACTGACTATTCCAGCCTCAGGTAATACAACCAGTACAGGCGACTCCTGCGCCGCAGCCACAACCGCCGCAGCCGCAAGCGCCGCCACCGCAGTACAACATACTGAACCAACCGAAACCTCCCAGAGTGCAGGCGCAGAGTCAACTGTTTTCTCCAGGTAGAAAATCTTGATGACGCTACTGATTAAGCTAGGCTAAGTATATGAGTTTACAAGTTTTAAACTATTATAAACATTTATTTTTGAGATCTAATATATTGGATGTATTTCTCTTAACTGGAAGTATGAATCTAGTAAATGGCCGTTTGGAAAAGCGTTCGCAAACATACAAGCCAGAGCGCTTGATTGAAACGAATTCGCACGAATAATATAAATGTCTGCTATCTTTGAAAACGTTAGGATTTTTTTTATAAAACGATAAGTGTTTTATTAAAATGTTATTTTTTATTTCAGCATCACAAGTTGAACAGAAACCAGCTCCGGTAGAAATTAAACCATCACCCATAGCTCAACTGCAAGCTTCAGTGGTAAGTCACATTTTAACACTTAACGTTGAGGAGGTCAGATAGACAGTAAAAAAAGAAACACTGTTCTTACTAACCTTAATGCGAAAGGAAGGCGACCTCAATATTGTTGTCAAAGGCTAGGCCGATGATAAATCTTACAAAATTTTATGCCACAAATTATTTAGTTAATAAAAAATGTATCCTTTGTTTGCATGAACGCGCGAATCTCAGTAACTATTGGTCTCATTTAAAAAAATATTTCAGTGTTATATAGCCTATTTATTGATGTATGCTATAGACTGCTTTTTATCCGGATGCGCAAAGTAGGTAGTTACTACAGGACGCGCATGAAATTACAGAAGCTAGTAATTAAATAAATCATTTCTTCAGGCACAAACTCAGCCCTCAGTGCCCAAACTGACGCCAGCGCAACTGCAAGAAAATGCCGCGTTGAAAGCCGAACAAGAGAAAATCAATGAAATGAAAGCCAACCAAGAACTAAAGAATATGCTCGTCAAAGAAGTTAATGACTTCCAAATGGAGCTGTATAAGTTTATGGTGAAGACTAGAGAAACTCAGGCTAAGGTGAGTTAGAAATTTATTGCTGTCTATAGTACCACAGTTCTACAGTTTAATTTTACGAATGAGAGATATCTTCTTCTACTTAACATACTAAAAGTCTAAAACAACACAAACCCTATTTTTTTAATATTTCATAAGTAATTTATTTCCATAATCATCATACAAGTTGAGTATTTTCATATCTTCAACATTTTATAAACATATTTTTTTGCAAGAAATAAATGTAGACGTATTATTTTTCAGTTACAACGCGACATAGACTCGATCAACGCGAGTTTCAACTACAACTCTCAAGATGCAGAACAATTAAGAAAGGAATGTTCTTCCGATGAACTGCGCAATGCTATCGCGCAACTGAAGCTGGAGCTCGTCCGCGCATGTGCCGTAGTCGCTGAGGCGCGTACGCATGCTGAGTAAGTTACGTCATCACTAAGAATTTTTAACGTCAGCTCTGTATAGTAAGTTCAAAATAACTTGGCTAGTCTGAAGTTAAGCGATTGGCAATGCAATAGACATTAAAAAAATAGTAAAAAACATGTCATTGTCCAAAATGTCGAACCTTAAAAAAGTTCAGTATTGTCGATAATCATACCAATGTCAAAGGGTAACGATTAAGCCTGTTTCTACGTGTTTTTGCAGTTTGTAAAGATTTCGATTTTATATGTCCTTATATAATAAATATCGTATGGCAACAATATTGATGTCAAAATATAATATATTTCTTTCAGGGTGAAGGATAGTCATCAATGGTCTTCAGCGGATCCTCTTACAACAAAACGAGTAGCGTCCGTCAAGAAGCTGGCGTATTACGTACAAAACCAACTCGAACAAGCTCAGAAGTCGCTCGACTATAAGTGGAACGAAGTTGTATTGAGGGATTCACAGTCTAACAAGTAAGTTTTGAAAACCTTCAATCAACAGATATGTTCAGTTAACTGGATGGTTTTTTGTGAATTTTTGTTATGTTAATTTTTGGCCTTGCCGGGGTCAAATTAACGATTTCAAAATGTTGTTATGTAACTAGATACTTTGGAAGCTTTTTCAATGCAATGTCATAGTAGATCTAATATTTAACATATTTTTTCTATATTCCGTCTGTCTATAATCTTTTTATTCTATCTCTGCTATTACGGGGCTCCTGGAAGAGATTTTTACGAAGAACAGTTACATAAATGAATACTTTACAATGGTACACATTAAAAATACATTATTTTAATTTCCTTGTTCAACAGGTCAGGACCTCACATGATACGTCCAGTCCTAGACGACGTATACCAACCTCTAGTCAAGCAACAGGAGATACTAAGTCGGCAACAGGCCGTGTTACGTACACTGAGGAACACGCTCAACGAGTGTGACGTCACGCCTATGTTCAAGTCCACCTCACTGTTGAGAAACACGCCGTTTAGGAGCAAGTAGGTGCTACACTAATTTAGACTTTATTGCAATAGCAATAAGAACTACCTCCTCTAGCGAAGACTAGTCAATCAACAAAAGATATTAAGTCAACAGTAAGACATACTACATGAACATAGAAACATGTTCAACGAGTGTGACGTCACGCCTATGTTCAAATCCACCTGTTGTTGAGTAATAAATGTATACTTTAACACTATAGCAATAACAATTAGTTTAATGGACGCGGGCGCGAAAGGTGTTTCTTGCTCAGAATACAGTTCGCCACTGTCTTAAGATGGTCGTCCTTCGGTACTATGTAGATTCTATGATGTTTATCTCACTTTTTCCTTAACTGCTAAGAGCTACTCAATCATCACAAAGGTGATATGCTCTTTCTGTTAAATTATATATGATCAATTTCGTCCATGAAAGAGGCATTCTCCCTTTACGTTTCAGTTATGGAAACTTTAGGGCTGTAAACAATACGTTTTTTAAACACGCCTTTGCGTTACACGCTATACGCACGCAAGTCAGACGCAGCCTATAGACATTTCCTCTCTAGCAGTAGGAAAAAAGCGCGCCTGCCTTTAAAAAACGTAGTGTGCGCAGGCCCTTACTTTCTTAGTTTCTTATCGTACATATCTCTCACAGGGATCCCCTCTCAAAATTAACAAAGAACATCCTAAACATGAGTTTGGATACGAACGACGGTAAGAAGAAAGAGTCACTATTAACGGCCCAGAAACTGGATGCTCTTAGAGATATGCTATCGAACCATAAGACAGTGAAGATCAAGCCTGTTAACGTAGAAATGAGACAGCATTTAGCAACAATGAGATTGAATTACGAAAAGAGTTTGAAAGATAAAGCGCAGCCAGTGAAGCAAGTTGTCAAAACTGAGCCTGTTGTAGAAACTAAGCCTGCCATTAAACAAGGTAATTTATGTACCCTTTGTTGTGTTTCTTATTATAAGTAGTAAGTATAGAGTTTTAATCTTGATTACTTAATTATGTTTTGATCATAACGATCGAAGTATTATTGTCAATATAGTGGCAAAATGTAACCCATATTACTTTATTATATATTTTTTTGTAAGAAAAACTATGGAGACTAAATACCTCTTCCACATATTGATAAAATCTGTTCTATGTCCATTTACTAAATATTTACATTTATGAACCTACTAGTAGACCGGACAGACATTGTCCTGTTTTATTTTTCTTTCTTTCATAAGAATCTTCTCCTGATCACAAAACAAAAAAACGAGTGAAATCGCTCCAGCAAGTTCACGCGTGATGCTGTGACTAAAGGATATAGGGATTTATTTTTATATATATAGAGATAAATAAGTTTATATAATTCTTTCTAGTTCAACCACAACCATTTGTAGCACCTAAAGTGGAGCCAAAGGTTGAACCTCAACCGGAGCCATTCAAACCTTCTCCCATTAATGTGCCGTCGTTCACACCCGTCGGTGGAATGAAGCCAACTGTGCCGGGACTAGCGAATGTGGCTAGAACACTGTTTACTGAAGGTATTTATATGTCATATTTTTTAAATTCATTCTTACACTTTCCATGGGAATCATAAGTGCAAAATGCGATTTCTAATCGCAGCCTCTCACTAGGCAGTCTAAGATAAAACTGTCCAAAAATATTGGACGACGGACAAGTGACAACAGCATGCCTTGAAACGCTTCCATACTTTATACAGTTGTTACCTGAACTATATTAAATATTATATATTAAATAACAACATGTATTCATAGTTACATTGAGTCACACTCCTTTACTTTTAAGACAGGACTAAAAACATCTTAGATTCTAGGGCTAATTACCGGTGCAGTACGCTAATTCAATACAATCTCTACAGAACCGAAACCAGAGCCACCGAAACCACAGCCCCAGGCCGCACCATTAAAGCCCGTTGCTCCAGCGTTTAGTTTCTCCAGCACTCCCGCATCGGCGGACACACGAAGCGTTCTCAAAGATTTATTACAGAACAAGCAAACTAAGAATGACGCTAACACTTTCATGGGACAACCTATTTGTTCGCCGTCTTCTTTTGCATGTAAGTTTTTAGTGAGATATAAAATATTCATAAAAATAGGTATATAAAGTAAGCTATGTGATTGCTTCGTGCTAATGTGAAAAAGGATCACGAATATTACTATCTGAAGCTGCTAAGTCAAATGTATGCTTGCATGCGTGCCACTAAATCTAACGTGGATACAGCAAATAATCGGGTGTTCCATTGATTTTAGTCACAACAACAGCAGCAACGTCGACCCCGGCGCCATCAACGCTATTCACAGGCAAACCCGTAGGAGATAACATGTTCAGTAAATTCCAACCTCAGACATTTGTACAAGATTCTAAACCGCAGGCTTTTGCACCGGAACCTAAAACTCAAGCATTCACGTCAGAACCAAAGCTACCAACCTTCGCTGCAGAACCTAAAACTTTCGCTTCCGAAAATAAACTAGCCACTTCGATATTCAGCAGTCCAAAGTCAAGCGAAACTGGGGAACCTGAAGCTGAAACTAAAACTGTATCCATCAAACCTAAGACTGATAAACCACTAACGAATTTGTTCGCTTTAAAAACTTCTACCCCAACGCCTAGTCCAATTGTACCTGATGTGTTGAAAACTACTAAAGATGTAAAGACTGATGCACCTAAACCTGCTGAGAAAGAAAAATCCAAGGAAAATGTTCCACAGAAAGTAGAGCCTAAAGTTGTACCAAAGCCGGCTAGTGATAACAAAGAAGCGTCTAAAGCACTACCTCTGCAGACGGCAAATAAAACGTCTATATTTGGTGTAGTGCCTCAACCAGTTTCAGAAACTGCTGCTTCTACTCCCAGTAAGTTTCCCACAAATATTCCACTATGAAAGAATTTAACTATTATTTTGCATTTCAATGTTAGATTTCAAAATTATATCTTGCATTTTAGGTGAATCACAAAAGCCTGTCGAATTAAAAACGGAAACTAAAGCAGAGCCATTGAAGGTACCAGAAAAATCGGAAGAGAAAACTACGTCCAATGTAACGTCTATATTCGGCGCAGCCAATGTGGCGGCCAATGCGGGTATCTATCAATGACAACTTTCATAATATAATTTACTGTATTCAATCCCTTAACCTTTTTCTGTTTAAATTTTAGAGAACAAATCACAACCTAGTACCCCTCCGACAGAACAAAGCGAAGCGAAACCAGACTCTGCAAAAGAAATAGAATCAACCACATCGCCGAAACCGTCACTATTCCCTAATACAAGTACTTCAAGTCCTTCCGCCGCGTCAGTATTCGGAGCGGCGGTGTCGCCACAAGCTAAGCCTGCGTCACCTGCCCCATCGATATTTTCTACAGGAGCTCAACCATCACCAACTCCTTCCTCTGTCTTTGGAACATCCTCCCAAGGATCAATATTTGGAAATGCATCACCAAAGACTACAACAACAGCTCCAGTATTTGGTTCTACTGCTCAATCGGTGTTCAGTAGTGCAACAAAACCTTCAGTGTTTAGTACTCCAACTCCAGCGACTCCGGCAACACCTCCGTCACCCCAATCGGTGTTCGGTTCGACAACAGCTCCAACTACAACTCAGGCGGGATCGATATTTGGTTCAACTTTCGGTCAAACGCCTGCTTTTGGAGCAACTACTACATCAGCACCGTCGTCTCCAACATCAGTATTCGGAGCGACTACGTCACCAGTTTTCGGTTCAGCGCCCACAACACAACCTTCTGTATTCGGAGCATCAACGACTACGACACAATCTGTTTTTGGAACAGCAACACCCACTACAACACAATCCTCTATATTCGGCAGTGCTACGCCTACTGCTCCAAGCGCTTTTACTTCAACAACTACGCCATCTTCTGGTGCACAGAGCATATTCGCTGCGGCTACTACAACGAAACCATCCGTATTTAGTGGTGCAGGATCTTCCGTATTTGGATCAGCATCGCCTAACACCTCGCCTTCTGTATTCGGTGCTCCTTCAACTCAAGCGTCAGTATTTGGTTCGACAACTGCTACAACCCAGTCTTCGGTATTCGGTTCACCAACACCTACTTCTCAAGCTTCGGTGTTCGGTAGTGCACCGACAACGCAAGTGTCGGTATTCGGCTCTCAGCCCACTACGACGACTCAGAGCTCTATATTTGGGGGCGGTGAAGCGAACATGTTTGCGGCTGCTAGCATATCCACTACGAGCGCTCCTTCGCAGACCAGCGGTGGTAGTATATTTGGGGGAGGAAGGTAAGAAACAATTTACAAGCAATTTTAAAGCGCAGCTCATGTCAAATAACTTTGCCCGTCTGAAGCCATTTGATGTCAGACGCATAGGATTTTGTTCGTACATATTGCTGGTTGCGATGTGGCCACATACCTAGTTTGGCAAATTCGTTAGGTACAATCCCCATGGGTTTATACGTTAGTGGTCGTAATTGTTTTGAAACGCACCGCACACACGAAACAAAAGCTAGCTTCCCAAGGGCGAAGTTAATTGATTGGTGCGGACTCGGAAGACTAATTCGTTCCTTCGTACTTCTAGCAGTTCTCCAGGCTCAGTGTTTGGAAGTACAAACACGAATGTATTCGGCGGTAAGGCAGCATTCGGCCAGTCTAATACGTCGGCAGCTGCCATCTTTGGCGGTGGTGGCGCCACAACATTCGGCCAACAGAAGCCTGCTGCCAACTTTTGGTCCGGTGGCAATGCTAATTCTGAAGGCGGATTTGGATCTACTGGATTTGGTAATTTTACTCTTGCTTATAAGTTATAATAAATTTTAATAAGAATGTTTTACCGTGCCCAAGAGAGTTGCAGTTTGTAAAAGATAAAATTAAAACTGATTTCCTAATATAATTATAATTTATTCTTAAAACATGATCAATTCTTCTCACCAGCAATTTGAGTTTTGAATAACCTCAATTTAAAAAAAATGCAGAATATCAAAAATCTAACTTCATTTTCCAACTTGTCAACATTTTACCTCATTTAATTCGTAACACGCAAAATTAACATTATCATCAACGTCGACAGGCCAAACAGCAACAACACAGGCGTCGTCAATATTCGGCAATACAACGGGAGGTAGTTTTAGCACGCCATCTCCGACGGGCCAGGCGTTCGGCAGCCCGCAAGCGCCGGCCTTCGGCACCAGTGACAAACCGTCCGTGTTCGGATCGCCACAACAATCTGGTGAGTGTATGTATATCGACGGCGTAATATGTTATCAACTTAAAATTGACCCCGGTAAAAAAATCATCACACTGAGACTGACTAAACAGATATTAGATGAGTATTCTTCTTTCGAAAAATGTTACCTATTATAGACTTCTTTCAGCAGGGGGTCTGAACCTTTTTCTTGTAATATTTATAGCAATTACTACAAAGAAAACTTATTCTTAAAAGTCCTTCATATTCGCTAGCTTCTCGGACTTGTGATAATAGTACTCTAGTTATATTGTTCTTTTTATTTCTAGCACCTGCGTTCGGTGGTTCTGCTTCATTTGGTTCGAAGCCCCTATTCGGACAACCTTCTGGCTTCGGTTCCCCTCCTAGCGGTGGAGGTTTTGGCTCATCATTCGGAGGGTTCAACAAGAGTCCCGGCGGGGGCTTCGGAGCGCCGGCTGCCTTCGGAGGGGGAGCGACCTTTGGCGGGGCGGCCTTCGGTAGCACATCGCCTGGGAAGATGTTCGGAGCTGCACAACCTAGTAAGCGTCAATTTATATGTAATCAATATTATTATCACTTCGAGTATTTAGGCACCTCAGTACCAAAATGTTTGTCCAAAATCGATACATTTAAATTTTTGCTTTTTTTAATAAACTTTATGAATAATTTATCAATTTGTAGCAGGTTTCGGTCAACCAACACAATCCAATGCTACGTTTGAGAGCTTAGCGACACAGAACACACTGACATTTGGCAACCTCGCGCAACAGGCGCAGGCGCCGCAACCACAAGCACCTAGCTTCAACACGTGAGTATATGACCAAGCTCGTTATTACAAAACTTGAAAATTAAATTCTCTGTCTACCGTTATCACAATAAAACAGTTAGCTGAACAGATTGAGACGAGTTTTAGTATAAGTTGAAACAGTGAAGGGAGACTTTCCATCCGGTTGCCAGGTACTGTTTTCTCGAAAGCGAGTAATATGGTTACAAACAACTAGGACAGTTGTTATCTATGTATGTCAGTTTCTTGGAATATGGCTAAACCAAACTAGATGAGTTTATGAGGGGAATGTTGATAAAATTAACCATGTGTCCTAGTGCGTTCCAATACGACCCATACACAACGTATGCACGACCTTAAATGCTCGTAATAAGCAAGCGAATGCTCGAACGTTTTATGTAACGTTCAACCAAGATGTTCGTATCATTGCATTGTGCTTTTTATTAAATATTTTTTTCAACAGGTCCCCATCTTTTACTGGATGGCGAGGCTGAGGATTACTTAACAAGAAGAGGAGCAAACATCGAAAAGTATAGTGCTCTGAAGACAAAAAAAAACACTATATAAGTAATTAGTTTTAGTGTCAATATTGTTTGTAATGTATTTAATGTTTATAGCGAGATCATTGTAATCGATTTTGCATGAATTAAGGATTTTATTATAATAAAGCTTGTAGCCTTTATATTGTTTTTTACTATTCATGTATTAGTAATGCGCCCCACGGTTTGAGCTTATCTAATAGCTAACGAAGTTACTACACCTTGTACCTGATCTCGCTGATATCAGAAAACACCAGTATGAAAAACCTATCAAGGTGTGCCGTATGAAATACAGCTTTTTATAAGCGTTTAATCAAACTCTTTTAAAAACAGGTCAAGATCCTTAGAAATTAGGTCAACCGCACAATGACTGCGGAATATGTGGACTCCGAGTTTATTGAAGTGCGATATTTTTACCTCAGACGAGTACCGCAAAATTTAAAGCAATTTCTTAATCGATAAAAACTGAATAGGTAATTTTTAAAATCTTCACTGTTTTTCGGAAAAATCAATTGAAACGCGACATAATATCTATTTTGTTTCGAACCGGAAACCCAGCTTTCTAAAAAACCCACATCCAAATCAGGTCATCCGTTTAAACTGCCACAAACGGACAGACACCTAACGGTCAAACGTATAATACCTCTCCCTTTGTGTCGGGGGTTAAAAAGAAGAAAGGCTAGCGAAATTATTATAAAACTTTGACTCAAGATAAATTCACACTTCCCATTCTTGCATCTCAAATCTAGGACTACTAAATTCTTTGATACGGTCGCGTGCTAAACCGATGGACTAGTTAAAGTTGATTCGTTAGTGCGACTTCGATGTCCGGATGCGAACTGTGCCATCTCACGGTTTGTTACCGACTTATCCTGAATGTATAATGAGTCCGAGCAAAGTTTGGAAAAACTTCGCCCGTTGAATAACTTCGACATATTCTACTTCCACTAATGAGACATTCGAATATTGGGAGAGCATAAAACGTATACAACGTGTACTTATTCAATTTTTCTCGCAACTATTTTATTGCACTTCTTTCAATGCTCCAAATCAAAGCATCAATTAATGTAACAGCTACCTAAGCACATCGCAAATAATAAAACTGCATAATAATAGCTTTAAACCAAAACCTACAATGAAATGTGCTGCAAAACGCTAAGCTTTGACTAGCCAGGTACCCACATATAAATTTCACAAATTACACATCTGAATAACTCCTACACCAAAATTCGTGCATTATAATTATCATGCGGACAACAAAACTACGAACAAAAGCCATCCGCATTATTAACTATATTCTAACAAAGGCAATTTATTCACACTGCAGGTGTTGTCGAGCAAACAAAACTTGTTCCCTGTAATGGCGAAAATTAGTCTTGGCTGCAATTACACCGGGCTGTTAGCACCTCAAGATTGGACTCGTTACCTTCAGATGTTGTATTGTCTTTTTTTGACAATGTCTAATTGTTGAGGAAAATTTGAATTGCCGGGCCGTTTTGCAATTAGACCGGAATTTAATGTCATTAAAACATTAGGTACTGCAGATACCTAGTAGTCTACATCCACGGCTAAGTATATTATGTAAGTATCTATCTACATAGGTACATTATATCCATCTTATGATAGGTATGCCGTATGCATAGGTAACAACTAATTTAAAAACAAAAAATCTCGATGCTCTTACTCTTGCAGACACTTACTGTTCGATTCGAGTTCTTTTGTAATAAAGTGCACCATCAAATGCAATTAATTTCGTCGAAACTCAACACACGAACGAACTCAACATAAAAACGGCTCTAGAGCATGAGTGCACTCTGTCAACGTAAGAGTCTTCACATCACGCGAAAACGTGCGTCAAATTTCCCAATAAAATTTAACTTTAAATTCCCCGAGGGAATATTTTACACGTTCGAGTGAAAAATGAATAGACTATAGATATTTTACTACTCGTATAGCATAGCATGGATGAACCCACGACAAACATCTGCTTTTCACGATAACTTACCGATACAATCAACATCGTCGACTACAAAACTTAGGTACATAATATTTGGGTTTTTATCTCGATAACTATCTATCTATTCTATCTCTGCCTCGGTTAGACCATAGTAGTCGCAAGGCGCGACTGCTGTGCACGGGGTCTCGGGTTCGTTTTCCGGGTCGGGCCGAAATCGCTTTGTGGGTTTTGAGAAACTTTCATAAAGCAGCCTGGAGTTTGAAAGTTAGTAATTGATTCACCCGTGCATCAGAGAGCACGTAAATGTCAGTCCTGCGCCTGATCTCTCTCCGGTCGTGTCGGATTGCCGTCCCATCGGACTATGAGAGTGAGGGAATAGAGAGTGTACCTGTATCTGCGCGAATGCTTGTGCACTATAATATGGCCTGCGCAGCTGGCTGATCTCCATAAAAGAGAACGGCCGCCGTAGCCGACAATAGGATTGGATGCCATCATCATCATCTATTTTATATTACCTAAATTAGTATGTGAGATGATTTCTGATGTGCAATGTGTACGACAAACAACTTGTAAGGTAGTTACGGAATGAGCAAGTAATTAGTACTATTTCAGTGAATTAATGAAGACCTGCATTGAATAAAAGAGCCCGAGATTTGGAGTACCTAACTAGGTATTGAGATTGAGGGTACAATGGAACGCAGATCTTTGATTTATGTCAGATGTCAGGAATTGATAAATGTCACTGTCAAATTAATCGAGTCGGGTTTTGTGTTCGTATGTCATGTCATGTGCAACGCAACTTTCAGTGAATCACCAAGAACAAACAAAAATAAATATCTTGAATAACATTAATATTAAAAGCTATTTGGCGTTATATGCACGTTCATAGTATGAGTACTTGCCACTTAATAATTTATTAACCTGGTTTGAAAATCGCCATCTGTCTGTTATACTAAAACATGTTACGAATGTATGTCGTGCAAATTTGTTTATTGTGCCTGTATGCAAGGGTCGGGGCGGCTTCAGATGAAGCTAAAGCTGTGAAATCGGTGTCAGTAGACTGCAGTACCCTGCGGTTAGGTCAATATATTTGTCCAGACCCGAACTTGGATCAAATCGATCCTGACACTCAGCAGTTTAAGGGATGCGTTAAAGGGAAGGATATTCCGTCAGAAGGAGAAGCAGATGGTGAGTAACAATGTGCTATTTTACAAGAACATGTCCTAGATTTCATGATAACGTTATCGAAATTCCATAAAATTATTTTAATACTAATATCAATACTACTTATTCATCATATTGCATTGCTTATTTAGTTTTTACTTCATCTTTATACATTTTGTGCTATATTAGAATAAAAATGACTCTTACATCTCATGTTTTTTTACAGTGCTATGTATAGCAGCCGAAGGAATTATCTGTAATGAGACAAACAATTCCACATTCACAAGAAAGCTGCCATGCAAATGGACGTAAGTATATCACACTATTTTTAATTTGCATACTATTTCATTTAAAAGTTACAATTATTACAATATGAATTTTAAATTTCTTTCTCAGAAATGGCTATTCACTAGAAATAGCATTACTTCTATCTGTTTTCCTGGGTATGTTTGGGTTGGACCGATTCTACCTAGGCTACCCAGGAATTGGACTGGCTAAACTCTGCACTTTGGGATTTATGTTCCTAGGACAGCTCTTGGATATAATACTCATTGCTGCTCAGGTGTGTATTGTACTTCTTTTACTTGCTACTTAAAAAAAAATTGGGTACAACTTCTTTGTATCTATTGCCCGATGTTGATTACTCAAAGATGTTGATAACATTGTATCTGCATCTTAAAATTTCATACTTCTATTTTCAAGGTGGTTGGCCCATCAGACGGTTCAGCGTATGTCATACCTTACTATGGAGCCGGTGTGACCGTAGTCCGCAGCACAAACGAGACATACTTACTTCCCCAAGCGGACTGGCACAATATCACTTGACAGTGGGGAACTATATCATTTGAGGATGATGAGGACTATGAATGGACATAGAGAAGCTGTGTGTTTGAATATTGACTGACTCAATATAGTTTGTGTAAATACAGATATTTTGTTATAAGGACATGAGTGATTCCATGTAGATTTTTACTATTCAAATGATACCAAATACTTAGCTGTCTGGAGACAGATGAAGGATGTAATTACCTGTAAATGTTTGATTTGTTTATGAACAATAGACAATAGTACATTTCTTTTGATGTGACTTCGTAGATACTTACTACAAATCAATAATGTAATACCAGATGCTTATAATAATTTAAGTAAATGTACTATTATAGTACATTTATTTATATGTAACTTTGTGGATACCTACTACAAATAAATAATGTACTACCAGATGCATATAATAATTTAAGTAAATGTACATAATAAAATGGATATGGAAAATTGCACTGGAAAATATATAAACTTAGACATTCTAAAACAATTTTTGTAATTTCTATACAGGTTTTGGGTATGACTGCAGATGCTGTACAGTTCTATTATTAATTTATTATGTTAAAAATAAAAATAAAAAAAAACAATATCAAGTTTTTGTTTTAATAAAACAACATTTTACTACATACAATCTACAAATATCTAGAAATAATTTACACTTATTGAGCTCTAGCTTCTTCAAGATTATCTCCATTGATGGCTGGCTGTGTTTCAGGAATAGCCACCTCGTCTGGCGGGGCTGTGAGAGTGAAAATCACTGGTATGGTGGATAAAAGTGGGTTGTCATATTTCTCTAGCAACCTGATCCAAGACAACAAGGAATCTCTTGATGATGAGCCTGAAATGAACAAAAAATTTTCTCTCTATAGAAATTCCAGTGTTGCACTGGGGAGTGTGAATGCCTCGAAGTAGGAAATTTTTCATCAAGATAGTTATATTTTGCAGAAGTAAGGGTGCTGCCATTTGTAACTTGTTATGTACAAGTTTTAGGCAATGATAGCTTTTAATAACCTTACCTGTAGCACACACAGCCACTATTGTACCATCATCTTGTTCATGGACTGTTTGTCTTACTGATGGCAGTTTGGTACTACCAACAAAGCCTGGTATTCCAAGAGGTATTTTTACATTTGAAACATCTGAAAATGACAATTTGTTATATAAATGAAGACTATGAGAATATCATACAACACTAGATACAATTTTATTTTTAACAATGGATTAAATTATCAGAATATTCTAGATTGAAGAAATGTTTTTGGTATACCATCAGGATCACTGTCATCTATGAGTTCAGGCCTCGTCTTCCCGATCAATAAGAAATAGCTGACAACTTGCTCTCTTAGGTACACATTGAATGGTCCTTTCACAATCAGGGGGTCATCAGTTGGCTGTTCTGATAGTAATATCTTCTGGGCATCACTTTGGGCACTCACAATCCAAGTCTTGTCTAAGCAGGCCTCTATTTCTTCTGTCTGACAGAAATTTGATTAATTGATCAGTTGATGCTAAGTTTACATAGTTTTAAAGGGAAAGATTGTTTCACTTAATGTTTTTTAATTACATTTCATTACATAGAAAATTCAAAATATTATTTGTTGATTCTTTTAAGGGGTAGTTCAAGCCCCTTTTGACTTTAAGGGTATTTATGAAACATGTAGTTTGTAGTTTATGTAATGTAAGTAACATCTAAACCCAAAGTTTCTATCATATAATAAACAAAATTATCACCTGCCAAATGTCTATTTTCGTATCAGGATCTACAGAGGTTATCCTCTGTATAGCAAGTTTTGCCAACTCTATTGTATCCTTGGGTAGTTCTTCAGGCAAATACCAAGGACTCAAGTTTCTGAACTTAGGCATCCAGTACATCATGCGCCAGAACTTACGGAGAGGTATACCTCGACGACCAAATGTGTTTAGAAGCATCTGCTCCATTTCAGAGTCCGGCATCACTTCTGCACTTTCAAAGAAAAAACATTATTGTAGGGTTGTTGAAGTAAATAAAAATAAATTAAACGATATGAAAACGACAAGTACTGTTATCTTCCATTTGCTCCAAGAGATCTACGGCACACTGCTGCTGTTTAGGATAATGCATAAATTCAGCTTGGAATATATTTTTCGGTATCAATTTCCCCTTAGGTAGTACGTCAACTAAGGCTTTGTACACATCAAGGTCTTTTTGCACACCAAATTCCTTCATTCTTGCTAAAGCAGCGTAAATAAATTCAACATGACCGCGTCTTCTAGTGTCCCGGCCATCGAACATCTTTACAACCTCTAAGTACGTTTTTTTATTTTTCTGTGGCTGCGAATAAAAAGGATCATGTACTGTGACGCTTTTTTCTGAGTTTGAGCTTTCCCATCGCTTAAACAACAAAAATGATGGTCTTGTTCTCAAAATATTCGATAAAATTTTGTTAGCCATTTTAGGTTATGTTTATAATTAATTCGATACACTGCCTTTCTTTAAGCTTGTAAATATCCTGTTCATAATGTCACATAACGTTTACTAAAAAATCGTAAATATACAATTATTAGAAATATTAAGTTTTCAAACAGAAAAACACTTAAATTCTGAGTCAGATTTTGACATTGACCATAATGTGAGAAGTATTAATGAAAGATCGAGATAGACGTCGAGATCACAGATGACAGAAGGAAAATGTTTGACATTGACGTTATTTGGACATAGTTTTAGTTTCCAAAGTATGATTTTAGTTCTACTAAATTCCACGATTTTATCAAACCATTTTCAATAACTTTGGCTATAATCGGTTTTTGTATTTATTTTCATTAACAACATGATATTGGCGTGGGTCCATTCAACTCGTTCATTCTAGGATTTTCTTTCATTCGTTTGTAGAGTTTATACTCTACTTCTCGATTCCCGCGCGGACCGCGGTGCAAAACATTCATTCACGTAACCAGTTGAAATAGACATGTAGGTGGAGTAATACGCGTCCTTCTAAAAACTTTTAAATTACGTATTTGAATACGAAACCATATACTAACTTTATGTGGCTAGCCCAGCAGTTAAAGTGAATCCTGGATGGAAATAAACTATTAAACTTGTTATGTTGTTCTGAGGAAAGTGGAAATATCGGGTATAAAAAAATAATTTATGAATGTTATTTGAAAAATCCGTAGCTTTTTTAGAAGAAAGTGTTGTATAATCTTCAAGATGCCAAAATACATTTATTTATGCTGTTTACTTGTTATCACCATGCTGAGTGCAGCCGGTAAGATTATTTTGCTGTTTTTATAGTGACTAAAGTAATGAAAAACTTCAATGTTTATTTATAAGCAAGTTTAACAGATTATTAAACGCCACCTACAAAGATTGTGTAAACTTGTGTGGAACATGTGAATAAGTAAACTGGGTAACAAGGTTTGCAAGCAACTTTCATTAATAAATAATGAGTTGATAAAGGTTCTGTTTTGCTTTGTTTCAAGGTTACGAGTGAATTGTAAGATGTTTGTAAAGCGGTCGTGAGAAACGCTATTATCTATTTATGATATTCCGACGAGGTGATTTCATATTTGCTCACACATAATAACTCTAATTTGTTTTACCCAAAAGTTTTGTCTATAGTGAAGTAAAAAATACTGTAATTATAGACCAAACAAAATAGATACGAAAATATTTTCAAGGTAGAATCTTATATTATAACACTGTAGAAATTAATGTGGGTATGCCATTGGTATTAAAATAAATACAATTAAAATAAAATGTGTCTTATGAGAAATCAATAAATAAATTGAAAACGGCATTTACACGTTGAATGAACGATTTATTTAATTTTAATATAATTGTTTTTATTTTCACCACATACATAACTTCTTAAAGACACACACATAACTTAAAAAATGGTGTGTGTGTGTAAACATACTGGTTTATTCGCATATTTAAATACCTACACGGTAGTTCTTTATGCAAAAAAAATATAAAAATGCCAGTGCGAATTTTAATGAAGTATAGTCGCTTTAAAACCTACTTACTATACTACTATAATATATGTATTAAACTTCCGTCATATCACTTCGTAACCATACTCAATATCAATACTCATTACCATCATATGAAAACTGTGTGTTTAGTAACAACTGTTGCCTTTATCACTGAATTAACGCTTAATTCCAAACAGTAACAGTAAAGATTCTCAGGCACGTGTAGTTTATTCGAAATTCATTTTACTACCGTTACACTGTGTTGAGAAAATTTAATATAATTTTATGTGACTTCATCCAAATAAGAGGGCGTTTCTGGATTTGTTCCAAGAAACAGTATTCTGTGGAATAACATAACAAATGTAAGCGTGCACTGTTTGTGGGTAGATGTATTTTTAAAACACTTTTTTTTGTGCCTGTTAAAATCATGTAAACAACATTTTGTTGACCACACGTCTAAAAAACTTAGCGCGTTTTCTGGTGACAGAACTAAAGTCACTTTCAACATAAAATGCTCAAGTTGAAAATTACAAATTAAAAATCCAGTAATATCGAAGTTTTTATATAACATAATGGTCCACCCATTAGAATGTAGAATAAGACTGGTCGAAATATCTTTTAATTTATTTGATAATTACAGAGGGCAGTGACACGATAGAAATAAAAATTGAAAGAACACGTGGAATACTAAATTAACTCATTTTATGATACGTCTGACGTCACCTAAAATACGTCGTTAAATTATGCAAAACAAACAATGGCCTGTTTGCAAGGTTTCTAAGGCAACGATTATGGCGCCCGCGCTGATACAATCTCGCTAAATACATTGGCGCCACTTCACAAGTTCATTGGAACAGCATAGACGATGCGCGCGATTTTTTTTACCGATGTTTATGCCTCGAGGCGTGGCAGCAACGTCTTCGGGCTCTAAGCCAAACGCCTACGGTCTGTGACGCGCTTACCGTTCTCATTGAATACGCTTGACTAGATCATAGGTATATTTTAATATTCTGTTGGTGCAGTAAATAATATGTTGACTGAATAGACTTTTGAATAAATACAAGGTTGTGTTCATAACAGATTCACACTTTGTTTACTCTAAAGCGCTTACTGAAGTTTTAATTGGAACCAAACCCGCAGTTATTACAGACTGATCTGAATCTTTAAAGACCTAAAGTTGACCGTTATGTTTATGCAGTGAAGGCACATTAAATGTATTAAAAAATACAATAAACCGAGCTGTAAAGTAACCTTTAAAGTAAACTCATACTGCGACACTTCTACTAAATAATAAACCTATGATATTTAATATGAATGCAACACATACGCTATACTGATGCACTTAACAGTACCTCGCTATCACCGACTCTATTCATGAGAATAGTCCCATAATATTGATTTGACTTGAATTGATTTGTGCGCAACACAAGATGGGGCAAATAATTCTTGTTTAGCTTGCACTACTGCAGTAACATTCGCAATACTTTACTAACCTAAGTTATATCTTAAAATCAAGCTTATTCTTTTTAAAACTAATAAGCTGTTATAATACCAGTGCACACTATTTTTACAGGTTATTTAGTACATGCCAAGGATGACGTTTACCACATCAACAGTCATGAAAACAATAACATATTTAATTAAATTTATCATCAAAGTCGCCAAATTGTATGCATAACGCCGGTCTCTATGAAGGCGCTCGTTCGTTGACCTCTTGGCCATCCAACTTTTTTTGTGGTAAACATGATCCTAAGCATGTCCTAGATGACCTGTTAAAATATGGTGCACTAGTTTTGTAACACCCTATATATAATTATGGCAAATGTCTATCTGCATAATTAGGTACACATTAGTATTTCTATATTTATAGAAATTGATATTCAAAAGGCGTACCTACCTTTTAGTTATCCAAAAGCGTATCAATGAATGTCCTTATTCAACAAAATACCATTTATATTCAGTTAACTGAAAATTGTAAGCAAGGAACGAATAATAATTTTCAATCATTCATGTATTTAAACACTGTCACACTTATGTGTATGTTGTCACTTGTACATAAATCGTAATATTTAATTTATAAGGACGGCCATAAATGCTTTTTATCCGCCACTACCAGCTAGTGGCGTGCAATTATGCCCTATTCGATTCAATAGCCCCGTGATGAATATCGATGATGACCCATTTGAAAAGCGCTGCTTTATTCGCTCGTGTAAATACAACTACGTACCTACTACATAATTGTAAACTGAAATAAACGTCAACTAAAACTGGTTGACTTTAATACACTTTAGTACCTGGATACCACAAATTGCTACATTTTTCCTGTACACTTGGATACGCTTATAACCCTTTTTCGGCAATGGATTTAGGTCCTCTTTTAAACGAGTTTATTTTTCCTTTGTTTATATTTCAAGAGATTTCGGGAAAAGTAGAATAACAGGTATAATCGCCGTCTTTGGTACATTTAATTATTTTAATTAACTAAACACTACCTTATTTAATTTTCAAACTTAAGACTATATTGAAAAAAAATTACATTTACTGTGTAAGCAATCGAAGGTAGACGCTATATAATTTTCATATGTTTATGTCCAGAATAAAGATTCCCTCGTACAATTGGATAGCACGCTGTGTGTTGAATTGTTAAAATAGGTTAGGTATACACGTTAGGTATCAATGTGCGATTCTGACTCGAGCAAAAGGAAAATTACACCCAGCCCGCGGCATGAATTCGGTCAATTTGGCGCCCCTGAAGCCTTTACGTAATCAAACAAAATTTTGAAACGGTATAGATTGAATATTCTATTTCAACTGTGGGCACGTAAAGCGAATGGTCATTTTCAATGGCAGTTCAATTGTCAACAGATTTTGAAGTGATCAATTCGATCACCGTTCGTTTTCAAGAATGTTGACACCGTAAAATGCTCGTAGAGTCGCAATTTGAAACAATTTAGGCGAGATTATACAATACTCGTAATATGCCAAACATTTAAGCAAACAATATTAATAAAGACATTGTACAAGTATGTTCTGTCGTAAATTACAGAACCCAAAACCTTGTAAGTTAATATTTTTAAATGAAGAACTTTGAAGTTAATGCTCGTTTTGTTTTGGGAAAAGAGTAATACGAGTTACGACCTATTTCATTTGTCTCTTCAGGGTTTTCAGCCAGTGTCCGACCACTGACGTAGACCTCATTAGCACACCAGTTTTTCACTCGAGCAGCACTCCACAGATTCATAATTTAATTAAATCCCTTCATTTAATTTCAGAATGATGGACTTGTAGGTTTATTGCATGTTAATGCTTTAATGGATGATTTGAATAAAGTGAATGTAATGTATACCTAATTTTAAACAAATATTGAATCATACCCAGCAAGATGGGTTTTAAATAATAATAATATTTGTCGAATACGTTCTTGTTTGTGTATCTTGGTTTATCTCTACCATATTCATCACTGGCGGTTAAGTTAAAAAGGTTTATAAAAGTACAGACTATCAAAATAAAAATGACATGAATATGAGAAATATAAGCCTCTTCAAACTCGCCAATACTCAAATAATTGACAACAGAGACAAGTACATAAATAAAAACATAAATCCTGTCTATTATATTAGTCCTCCCTCATAATATTAAACATTATTAACTGCCGAGATCGCGTGAATATCAATAATTCATCTAAAAAGAGAAACTCTACATACCATTTTGTTGATAGATAAATTTCCCCCTTTATATTTTATTTTAGAAGCTCATTTGAACATACAGTTATATTAAAGTGTCATCTGTAATGGGTATTGTTTACGCCCTCTTCTATCACAAAAACAGCTTGTACTAATTTTCCTGTTCATTTTCCGTATAATTTTCTTTATTAATTCGATATCAATTGAATGGGTCTTCCAAGCACTTGATTCAAATAGTTTTTTCCCTAAAGACTTAATTGTTTCCACTCCTCTAAGAAGTTCGGGAACAAAGGAGCACTTTATTCTAGTTAAATAAAATTGAAGCTTAAGTTTAAATTAAATAGTTTGAATAGCTCGCAGTCCAGTAAAGCAGCATACACACGTTATTTGTTGAACAAATATTATTGCAGGATAATCTATTGATTCATTCTTTCACCCGAAGGCTAATCGGGATTTATGAGGTAAGCCGCATAGTTTGGGGTGCGATTCCAGTCAGATGAAATTGTTTTATCCAAATTTATTACCCACAGGAGGCTAGCTTAAACATTTCCCGCGCAAATCTGATGATATGTATAGATAAATGAAAATAGTAATTTATATCTTGATGTGAATGGTACGAGTATGTTTGTTATCGCAGTACCCAGTTCAACAACGAAAGTGAATTACTATGTTACATTAACATGTTCCTGTCGTGTCATTAAGAAAGATGATGATTCAGGCGTAATTGCAATTTAGCGAATTTATTATTCGCAAATGAGACGCTTAGTGGTAAGAATGAGGGGCATTAGTGTCGGGGTGTGATAATAAGGCTCGTTTTGCTATCAAAAGTTGGGATGAAGTCAGCGGTCTGAACAAAAAGTTACCCCATCTGAGCGCTATGACAAATGACCGGTGCGGGCACCGAGACATCAGTGGGACGGACGATTTGCTTCGCGATCATTCGGCCCTTTATGTACTCTGACATTGATATGTTTTCATAATAACGTTTTGCGTGGTTTTGTTCACTTCGCTCATAGTTCGTCGGATAGTCGGATCATTATTAGTTATCTGACTGTAATTTGATGCAGGTAATTTATGAGCGCAACGAAACTTTTAATGAGTACGCGCGTGACGATTGCGGCTTCACATTTGTCATTTACATATAGAATGAACATTAATTAAGTGTGGATGTTGGAAAAACACTATTTCGACAGCCGATTCCGGTTCAATGATCTGCCCACAGAGTACGAAAAGCAGAATAGCTTTATTTAGAAACAAAACATAACAAAATGAAAATAGTATTTGTGTTAAAGATTACCTAGACCTACTCTATAAAGTGACCACCAAAGTGTGATGATAACGTGTATTATCTAATACACATCGAAACTGATAATGTTGATAAGGCTGTCGTAAGTCTAGATACTAAAGATTGTTTGCCATTTTTTATCTCAGATACATGGTATGGCACAGGAATTTTCCTTTGCAAATCTGCGCAGTGCGCATTATGACCAATTAAAGAAGATTAATTGATCGGCTTCTATTATTTCGCTATAATCTGTTAAGCTTTTTTAGTCCCTTATCAGAAAATCACGATCGTCATAAATAGTTTTGAATATCTGTAAAATTATTGCAGTCAAAATATATATTTTATCTCTATACGGGTATGATCTCAAAAATCTGTTTCAAGGAAGCAAATTTTGCGGAAAACTATACGTGATTCGGTTTGTATAAATGATGATAATGAGGAATACTGCAATGACGGCATATAGGGATGTTACATACATAGAAGTAAATACTACGTCCAAATATTTTTTTTAAAGAATGATTACGAAATAATTAAATTTTATCTCTCACTATAATTGCAAAAAGAGAATTTCAGAGCTAACTAAGGAACTTTATAAAGTGGTTACTATCTGACCTTTTAACTGTCAAAATTACGAATCATGAAATTCTATATTTATTTGCTCAACTGAGAAGTGTAAAGTTTTATATTATTGAGTTTTAATAAAGATTACGTCGTAGGATGGACAAGAAAACTCTATTATTTGGTTTTGTAAAGAGACATTTTCTTTTATACGAAATATTTGGCATAGCTATTAGCTAGCATTACATTTGACCGTGATTAATATTAGTGATACAATTACACAAGGTAAGATTTGTGAGGCCTCTAAGTGGCAATTGTATCTTGATGAGTCGCTGTTTTTCATTGAAAATATCCGGTTTAAGTGATTTGTGTAGGTAGGCATGATTTTTTTCAGAAATCTTAAAATTCGTATTTCATCATTTTTATATTTTGCATAACTTTAAATGCATAACAAATTCAGAATTGGTCATCGTGAATTGTTTTGACGTATATTCACCTATAGTAAAACGGTTAACGGATCACGCCACCCGGTTAGCTGATAACACTGTCGGCTGTTTTAAAAGTTCATTGAGCAATAAAAGTAGATAACCCATAGGCGATACAATACTATTAAATAAATCCGTCAAAGGAATAAGAAATAAGGTGTTATATTCATAACAAAGAATAAGTAGTAGGTACCTACTTATTGATAAAAATTAACAACATTATGACCATTATCGCGTTTTCGAGTAAAAAATACACTTTAATTATCTTCATATTTTTGAATGCGTTTTTTATGAGATAGATACACACCTCTTTACCGTGTACCGTGTACGTTTTTTATGAGATAAATACACACCTCTTTACCGTGTACCTACATAAATACCAGTTATGTTGCAAGAATTCTTTAATAAATATAATTAAAAAACGAGTGTATTACTATGCTATAGTTGTGTGTAAGCATTGATTAACGAAGTGTATAAAAAAGTAGGATTAAAAAAAACTAAACGTATATTTAAAAATATATTACTACTTAAAATAACCCAGGTACCTAAACCAAAATATGATTGTGACCTTGTTGATAAATATAAAAACGCTTTAGCCACTCTTGCAACATATTCTATTTTTCGAATAATATAATATTTATTCTTTAGCGCAGAAACTGAAAAAAAATAAGTATCAGTGGTAGGTATTCTATTCTTGAGATATTGGTAGAAATAAGAGCTAATTAATATCAAGGAAATAATTACACCTTATTGATTGTTCAATGTAGAGACAAACCCAACAAGACACCTATATTAAAACGTCCGGAAATTTTCCAGCCAGTTAAATTGAATACTATCGCGTGCGTAGGTACATCACACATAACATACGCCGAAAGAATAGTTAAATACGAGAAATATTTAAAGACCTTCACTGCCTTCACAAAATAATAGGGCAGTAAACATTTAAGTAAACAAATTTTATACGCCTCACCTATTGTGGACATAAATAAGTTTACATTCGTTATCAATGTCATTATCACTCACTAGATACCAAGTTGTTGAAATAAACGCAAGCGTTAATGTCTTCCTTAAGAAATATAACCCTCCTAAATAGATAATGACGCACATTTTCATTGTTTAGTTAAAATATTTAACCATTTCTCAGACAATTCTCAATTCTTGATTAGTTCTCATCTACAAAACAAAAGTTGCAATATTATTAATGATAAATCTATTTTATAAAGAAAAGTACATACCCACCTATAGTCAACTATTATACTTAGTATAAATTACTGTTACCTATATGAATATTTCACAGGATTTCTTTTTAGCTTTTGTAATAATATTATTACCTACATTTTAATAATTAAGTAATTTCTAACTTAAACGCCGTTCTGAAATTAATTTTGCCTCAGGACAACAATTTATTCATGTATCTTTTACTTATTTTTCTTTTTTTGTTGGTCTCAACTAATGCGTTTAATTTACCAGAACAAACGAAGCATATTCTAAATTAAAACTGCAGAATTTTCTAGACTAATAATCTGGAAACTTATCTTTATGTTCGTCTGTGGAATTCTGTTTCTAATCTCGATGTGAAATTATAAGGACGTATAATAAGACCCCAAGTATTTGTAGGATGCCGTCATCCATGGCTTTAAAAGGTATCTTTGTTTAATGAACTAATTTATATTGTCTGTACCTTATCCCAGTCATTGCAATAGTTAATGTAGTACTCAGAAAGTTCCAGAAGTTTCGCAAGATCAAGACGTTGACAAATGAGAACCTTAAGTTATTTTTCGTCCCTAGCCTACTTTACGAAATCGTCATGCCGCCGCTACTGTGAAAATGAAAACCTGCCTACAGTTAGTGCCGATAACGATACTCATACACCTGCGAGAAATACTTACTTACATACAAAACAATGTTATTTTACTAAGCTAAATAGAAGCAACGCAAGCGCTGAGTACTCTATATTATGAGGTTAATGATGAATCAAAACAAATAGACCAGCTACGTCATCGTGTCAAGGCAAGAATGACTTCCTATGGCATCGGAGCAATTCAATCAAGCTGCTGTGTTATACTATACTTCTTAAATTGCTCCACGATTATGCTTCGATTGAGTGAGAGCGTATGGTATAATGTGTACACGACACGCACACATGCTAAAACATCGTACGATATGAGCCAGCCAATAGCAGAGAGCGGCGTGGTGGGCTCGGCTCCCCACTACACCATCGGAATGCATAGTGCTAAGAACGGCACTGTTAAAAATAACTACCTGTTTGACAGGATACACACGATGTCAGATGACGTTCGAGGCCATTGCCAATTTGTGAGGGGACTAATCCCGATTTTTTGCTGATCACCCAATCAGCTAAAATGTCTGTTTCAAGACGCACATAAAAAAGAAAAAAACTATTTACATACAAACTTATTGTATCTTTCCTAGACGAAAAGGAAATTATTAATCACAATGTAAAGGACAATGTGATATCGCAAATAGGTTCTCTAAAATTTTCCGATTCAATCATAAGTGAGTAAACAGCTGATTGCGTGGACGCCACGTGAAACACGATCAGGCGTGGGTGACGCGAGCATGCGCACAAATAGGACTAGATAACAACACTTTCTAAGACAACAGGACAGGTATAAGAAAAACACATCAACTGTATAATAAACTAGTAAACAACTGACTCTACTGTAAGCTTGGAAAAATTCTTAGTTGACCCAATATTGTTCCGCAGTAAGTTATGCCAAAATGTCAATTCATTTGTAAACGTTTTCCGCGTATGTCACTTGGAATTTTACTGCTTCATTGTTTACGTACGGTCGCAAATTAAACTAACATATAACAATCAAATACCGATATTGTTTAACGTGACGTATAACACAAAAATCATGGAAGCACCATTCGACGAAGATAGATGAGATTTTGAAGACGATTTGGCCATTCGTTTTAGTATTCAGCAGCTGCCTCTCACTGTGTAATAGAACCATCGTTCATCACTAGTTTCCAATAGGTGGGGCTATCATTTATCAGTAGTTCGACAAAGTAATACTGAACAGCTGCACAAGAATAGACTGGATAAATTAAATTTAAATTTATCTTCTATAATGTGCAAGTGAACCCGAGTAATAACGCTTGTAGGTACAAATTATTGACTTGATTATAAGTGAATATTACATATTGCAACAATATTGTTATGATTATGACATCATTTAATTGATGTATTACTTAAATAAGCCAATCTATATTCAGTGTACAAACATCGATGGCAGAAAGTCAAAAGTCAAAAGATCGGTAGTTTGCTATATTATGCAAATCGGATAAATGTTTCAATAAATCAATGAAGGTGTCAAACATACTGTTTATTTGATAAAGCCATTGTAATAATGTGCGGTACAAATTCCTAGGAAAGTGACACGTTAGGGATCTACGTTAGGGATCCGATTACTGGATTATTTTGCCATGTCGTAATACTGCAGAATTGTAATCCTAACAGGTGGTCTATTATTCTTTCCCAAGAGAATCATGATTGAAAGAATATGAATGCTTTGTAGTAACAATAGATTTTCCTTAATTAACCAGACAATTATGTAATTCTTTGTCAAGTTTTATGATTGTATTTTACTTTGGGTCCCTTTAAAGATACCCTTTCAGGAATCCCTGTGTAGGCTCCGAATTATAAGTTTCTAGACTTCAAAGAGAGTTTAAGGAAAGTTAATTTAAACTTTTCACCTAACTAAATACAAGCTACATAGTAAAATATTTCGTAAAAGATGTTATTTTACTTGTTCCCTTTGCCATTTTATCGCGAGAGGTCAGAAAGATTATTATTACGCCTATTCTAACAAACACAAAATTATTTTGGAAGCATATTTTTTTCTCATTAAATTATACTGTTACATGTTTTCCAATTATATTTAAAACTAGCTTCTGCCAGCTCTTCCTAAAGGTTAATACTTCCCACACTCGCATAAAAAAGTATATGTTATTCAGATGTTTAAGCTGTATTACTACCAAGTTTCATCAAAAATCTGTTAGTAGTTTTTAAGTGAAAGAGATGATGATGATGATGAAGTGAATGAGAAAAACATCCATAGGTAATCTTGCGTTTATGATCTTAATAGGATTCTTGTTCCATTTTTGAATCAGCATCGAATTAATGGATATTGAAAATTGAAATAAGTAAAATTTTGGTGGACGATATTTCAACCGCCTGTGCAAACATTGCGATGTTTATTTATGAGCCCGTTCCGAATGGCATGTATGCGACAATATTTAACTGTCGAATTTTGTCAGCAGGAGCTGTCAAAGGCCACTGCAATCGTGAAGAGGACTTACTACAAAGATGTTCGATGGCCCTGCCTGTGCTAAGTTCACCAGAAATATCGTTTGCGCTCACACGAGAGGAACTGGACAAGAGTTGTGTGTAAGTTAATCAATAACTTTTTTAGCAATTACAAGATTTGCTTTTAAAGTGGTTATTATCACCATAACCACTTTAAGTGATTTATCACCAACCACTAATTAGATACTAATTTAATCTCCGCAATATATCACGGATTCACGCTATCACAGGTATGAGAGGAATTAGTATTTTTCTTCGACTGTAAAATCTACAATTCGTATAATCATGACCTTCAAGTCAGTTTCAAAAAATTATCAGAAATACTTGAAAGCACTCCTTCAATTACCAATTACCAAACGCTCGGAAGAATGGCCACTCGTCTTTTTACTTCAACGATATCATGGTGCAACGATCTTTCTCATTTACGCTCAACTTAGCGAAAGTAAGTTTTGCTAAAGAGTTGGCTACGTCAGGGACGAGTAACTTCAGCGCTGGAACGGCGCGGTCGGCACGCAGTTAGCTCATCTTAATTTAGTACTCTTGTTTGCGGTAAATAGCAATTTGAAACTAGTTGTCGGACTTCAGTCAGCGCTTCATAGAGCTGAATAGCCAATGAAGCACTTTACTGCGGTCGGGTCGGCAAACATTGAAATTACGATAAATTTCCATGCCTAATTCTGGTGGTAATTTTTTGACCGGCGGCTGTTCGTTTGTTTTGGCGATGCTCCAGGGCTATCCTTCTTCCACTACGCTGTTTACTTTAATGCAATTGTAGAAATAAATTATCATATTCGCTCATTTTGTTTTGAGTATTTATTTAATGTAGGTACTTTTGGAATGATTATATTTTTTGGTATTTACATGGATTGAGTCATAACCGAATTAAGGTTTTGTTTTTTCTATCATGTTTTGTAATAAATACTCAACTTTTATCAGTGCTTATCAGGTAAATTCATCACGCGAATTTACGTTATTCATATTCGATAGATAAAGTCATAACTCTTTTTTAACAAGCGCACTCACGCTTCTATGCCCATAACATAAAATGTGAGTTCTATTTGAATGATATTTGAACTGGTACGTTCTATATCGCATTTTTATGTAAAGCGCGCGTTAAATTTTACGGAAGCTCATATTACCTGTTCAAATTTTCGTACGAACCTTCATAAAAAGTGATTATTACTATCTTCGTTTGACTCATTTCCATATGTACTATAACCAGAGGCGGATTGATGATAACAATATGATACACACATTGGTAGTGCAGCATTTTGCAGAGATAGTGAATCGGAGCGTATCTGTCTACTTTGCATAGCTCATCTGCAGCTAAACGGTTTCTAATAGAGCGAACAGGCATTGTTGGTAGTATTAGTTCTGTCGAACTCGATTTATGTAAATTCTACTTTCATAGTAATAAAGCTGTATGAATACTGATTATGTTCTAGAAAATAGATCCAGCTTTTGCACGCCTTACCTTTTCGCCCAAACAATCCGAAGTTGGTTTTTAGTGCGATTCCTTAAAACCTTTCTTTTCCACATTAATTCTAAAATCCAGTTGGTGAGTAATCGTTGAAATGGGTTTTTCTTTTAATAGTTTTTTGTAAGAAAACCAAATACAAATGAAACCACAACAGCTATTAGCTATTAAGATCTTACCCCTGCAAATAATTAATATCTTCCTCCGTAACATATCTACAGGGAGTTACAAATGCGCACTACTCCCAACGGTGGATTAGGCAGGTAGGTCGAGGGTGAAAAATATGTACAGTCATGATTTGTTCCGTGTAGCGTATTTTTGAGGGATTAAATCCTATATCGCTACTAACACGACCAGAACAACGTTTGATTGGAAACGATTGCTTACTTACTGAATTCAGACACGAAGATTATTCTCAATTTCCCGTCACCTATATACTATTTTACTTTATGTAGTACCTACGTCCGGGTATTGGAATAATGTGGGTACTCGCATATTTGAACGGAAATTGAAACCGTATCTAGAGCTCAGGAAAAAGTGCGTCCGGTGATTTTGTGGGTGGATTTATATATGTACTATATTATCCATACCAATATTATAAAGCTGAATAGTTTGTTTGTAAGCTCTAATCTTAATACTACAGGTCCAATTTGGAAAATTGACCAGTGTTAGATTAGATAGCTCATTTATCAAGGCAGGCTGTAGGCTATTTATCCAGTGAAGCTAGTTTTATATAAAAATACTGCAGAGTAAAAGTTCTTAAAGTCCAACGTGCATAGGAGGTTTGATGGGGTGTCACAGGGCAACATACTTGGACCACTACAATTTTATAATACCAATACATTGTTACAGTGAACTTCGAATGGGCATCAAATGCATAGACAACTATACAAACGTCTGTATGGAAAAGCATGAGCAAGTCGTATTCCGCCGCATCTACGCTGGCATCACAGACGTGGTCCAAGAACTATGTACCAGAGGAAAGTACCAGGATGAGTACTTGAAACACGCAGATTGTGTTAAAATGGTCAGGTCCGACTATGAGACTTGCAGTAAGAACTATGAACTGACGCTAATGACGCTAGGTAGTCATCAGCAAGGAGACCAGTACCAGACTGATCAGACGGGACTCGTTACCAGCCATGAGGATCACCTAAGAACTGTTTGTTGGTAAGTGTTATTTTCTTTAAAAAGGTTATAATAATGGCTTTACGCCGAATATCGGTCTCATCTTCAATAACTACTGTTACAAATTCAACAAGTATTATATCAGCCAATATAACTTCTTTCCATAGGATGCAAGGTCATTAAAATAACCCGTGGCCCTCTAGCCCGTCCTAGATTGTCACCCATATTTTGTAGTCTGACCATAATTTCACAAATCCACCGAAATGGCTGTGTTTTATATGTATGTATAAAAGTGCTCTTGCCACAAACCACTTTCTAGTAATATTCAACTTGTGAAATGGAACCGTTTTGTAATCCGTCATAAAAATCCCATTCACGTAATTACTAGTCACGTATTGGCACCAAAATTGGTGGTCGTAGTACGGTGTTGCTGCCAAAACTGCACAATATTATCTGTGTTGATTCTAAGAACTGTCACGAGATGAGGCGGGATGTTTAATAGTCATAAATAAACTTTTTTACTTCATGTTTGCTTACTTAAAGGTACTTACTCTACTTGCTTACTCTACTTAAAGGCTAGTTTTACCTGTACTCAATGTTAACCGAATATGTATGTAAAAAAATCCTTTTCGATGGCTCTCTGAAAACACCACCACGCTTTTTATATTTATTTCACACCGCGTGAATTCTGCGAACTTTAAGAATGAACGCTGTTCGCGGAATATGCAAAATGAAATAAAACTGATTTCGGGACCCGTGTTGTTCATATTGCATCAGAATGCAAAACAAATTACAAAGGCGAATAAAACAAAATCCTTTTTCCTTTTTCGCTGTTCATTGCGTTACCATACATTTAACATCATAATTTTAAATATTTGTCTCTATTTTCTACAATGAAGTAAAACAGAACGGACGTTCCTACTTTTTAGAGATCTTTAAATTCCTTTTAATCACTGTCTTGTTTATTTTGTGTACAAAGTCACGGTGCATGCATAATTCAGTGTAACAAAACCTTCAGAGACCGCCGTTTCCACAGCACATCTCTAGAAGTTTCCAACAATTCCCGCTTTTATTTGAGTTGAGGCACTTACAGTAAAATCCATACTGATAAATGCAGACTTCTCGCTAAATGCTTAAAGTACAACATTCGCCGACAACAGTCTGCAAATTGTTTTGCTCAAAAACTTTTTTGTGGTAGGTTTAAATCTTATTGGTATGTTTAACTAATGCATCATATGTGCAAATGAAATTACGCCAGACTAGATAAGGTTTTTTACGTCATCGTATGATTCTAGATAGTAATCTTACTTTATTTTGATGTGATGGTAATCTTATTACCGTCATGCGGCATGTACTGCTTTTATTGTAGTTTATCAGCCACGTACCTTTTATTTATTTACCAACCCGCGTGGTTAGATTCGTTAGGTACTATCGTTTTAGATTACAAAGCCTTCCAGTAAAATCATTAATATGTATTAAAAATCTCGTGCTGATCCAATCCAACTACATTAATACAAAACGCGTAGGACAAACTCGTTTATATCGCGTCAACGCCGTGCGCCCGTCGCTTCAGCGATTAGGTATTTTGTATTTTGGCAACCGACAAGGCCGATATCTATTGAGAATCAACACTGTTTCATACATAAATACATTGTTATTTTGCTTCATGATCAGAAGGTCTAAGTAGCTAAACGTCCAACAGTGCAAAACGTCTAATGAGCAGTTAGTCTAATTAGCAAAACGTCTATGTAGCAAAACGTCCAACTAGCAGATGGTCTTTCTAGCAGAACGTCTAGTTAGCAAGACGTCACTTTTAAAATGTGTACACTCATGATATAAAGTAAAAGCGATTTAAATTCAAATAACAATAAATTTATTTTCATAAGCATTTGAAATCCATCTCGATTGTATAATGTTCTCGTCAATATAAATGATGATGGCATCCAGGCCGATCATCGGTTTTTTTTTTTTTGGTGTGACTACTTGCACTTCAGCCTAGAAGGCCGTGTACTGCTTAACCGCACTTTCCTGTGGGAACCTAAACATTTCATTTTAGGCCTCCAGCCAGGGGGACTGTCAGCTACGGCGGCCGTTCTCTTTTAAGGAGATCAGCCAGCTGAGCATGACATATTATAGTGCACAAGCATTCGCGCAGACACAGGTGCACTCTCTAATCCCTCACTCTCATGGTCCGATGGGACGGCAATCCGACACGACCGGAGAGAGATCAGGCGCAGGACCGACATTTACGTGCTCTCCGATGCACGGGTGAATCAATCACCATCTTCCAGACTCCACGCTGATTTATGAAAGTTTCTCAAAACCCACAAAGAGATTTCGGCCCGACTTACCGAATTGATCCCGAGACCCGTGCTCAGCAGTCGCGCCTTGCGACCACTAGACCAACGAGGCAGTCAAATAATATAAGCCCAAACACCTGGTAGTTGGTACATACCGTTGAGAAATTCCCTCAACTCTTTGTAATCTCCATCATCAGGTCAGCTCTAAAACATCACTGCTTGTAATGTCAACAGATCCCTCAATGTAAACTTGTTCTTTAATGCGTGCCTACAATTTTCGAGAGTTGTCCTCGAGTTTTAAAGGTTTATATTATCAGATTCTAAAGTGGTGGCAATACCTTGGCATCATACCCTTTCATATAAAAAAAAAACATGAAAATAAGTTCAAAACCGAAGATATCATAGACCAATATATTTTTTATTGATAAGTGTATGTAGCATTTTGTGCCTGAGTAGCCAGACATTTTGAGAATCTGACTATTTGCTAACTAGACGTTCTGCTAGAAAGACCATCTGCTAGTTGGACGTTTTGCTACATAGACGTTTTGCTAATTAGACTAACTGCTCATTAGACGTTTTGCACTGTTGGACGTTTAGCTACTTAGACCTTCTGATCATGAAGGTTATTTTGCTTCATGATCAGAAGGTCTAAGTAGCTAAACGTCCAACAGTGCAAAACGTCTAATGAGCAGTTAGTCTAATTAGCAAAACGTCTATGTAGCAAAACGTCCAACTAGCAGATGGTCTTTCTAGCAGAACGTCTAGTTAGCAAGACGTCACTTTTAAAATGTGTACACTCATGATATAAAGTAAAAGCGATTTAAATTCAAATAACAATAAATTTATTTTCATAAGCATTTGAAATCCATCTCGATTGTATAATGTTCTCGTCAATATAAATGATGATGGCATCCAGGCCGATCATCGGTTTTTTTTTTTTTGGTGTGACTACTTGCACTTCAGCCTAGAAGGCCGTGTACTGCTTAACCGCACTTTCCTGTGGGAACCTAAACATTTCATTTTAGGCCTCCAGCCAGGGGGACTGTCAGCTACGGCGGCCGTTCTCTTTTAAGGAGATCAGCCAGCTGAGCATGACATATTATAGTGCACAAGCATTCGCGCAGACACAGGTGCACTCTCTAATCCCTCACTCTCATGGTCCGATGGGACGGCAATCCGACACGACCGGAGAGAGATCAGGCGCAGGACCGACATTTACGTGCTCTCCGATGCACGGGTGAATCAATCACCATCTTCCAGACTCCACGCTGATTTATGAAAGTTTCTCAAAACCCACAAAGAGATTTCGGCCCGACTTACCGAATTGATCCCGAGACCCGTGCTCAGCAGTCGCGCCTTGCGACCACTAGACCAACGAGGCAGTCAAATAATATAAGCCCAAACACCTGGTAGTTGGTACATACCGTTGAGAAATTCCCTCAACTCTTTGTAATCTCCATCATCAGGTCAGCTCTAAAACATCACTGCTTGTAATGTCAACAGATCCCTCAATGTAAACTTGTTCTTTAATGCGTGCCTACAATTTTCGAGAGTTGTCCTCGAGTTTTAAAGGTTTATATTATCAGATTCTAAAGTGGTGGCAATACCTTGGCATCATACCCTTTCATATAAAAAAAAAACATGAAAATAAGTTCAAAACCGAAGATATCATAGACCAATATATTTTTTATTGATAAGTGTATGTAGCATTTTGTGCCTGAGTAGCCAGACATTTTGAGAATCTGACTATTTGCTAACTAGACGTTCTGCTAGAAAGACCATCTGCTAGTTGGACGTTTTGCTACATAGACGTTTTGCTAATTAGACTAACTGCTCATTAGACGTTTTGCACTGTTGGACGTTTAGCTACTTAGACCTTCTGATCATGAAGGGTTATTTTTATATTAAAGAACTAAGTACTACAATTGTTTGCAATTCTGGATCTATAAAGGCACCTCTTCAGATGAATAGGGTCACTCAGTTTCAAGATGCGCAAATTAAACTGTCATGGAAGTTATCAAGAGAAGTCCTAGAGAGTTGGCACTTCAAAGAGTTGGGAGGAATCTTGAATATTGAATAGTCCGTGTTAGTAAAATATTCAACAAATCGAACAGGCTCCCCCAGCCTCACGAACTAATTACTTGTCTGAGGCGTGATTTCCACTGATAATAATACTTATCTGTGCCAATTTACATGTAAATTAACAACGCCCGCTTGTGGTTCGGGCCCTGTCGACTTTGTAATATAATATTTTTGGTTTAGATTTTGACCGTGTCTTTGTGAAAGATCGCAGTGAATGAAAGTCAAATATTCCATTAAATTAAGCATGACGTGTATTCGCGGCTGTATTTGGAGGTAACGAATTTTTTTTCTTATACTGAGTAGTCATCCAAATGAGTTCGCGCTCATTAATTTTATCGGGTTTAAGTAAATTTAAAGAATTTTCCGGATAAGCTGACGTTGGAAGGCTGTCCGGGAGTCATTGTGCGTCCCTCTTCTCACCATTAAACCCTGATTAAGATTCTGTTTGGATTAAGTGGTGTTCTTAAGAGATTTCGATGTGTTAATGGTTCCTTTGTTCCGTCATTCCATACAATTGAGTCTATAATTTGTCAGATGTTTGTTGATTTATGAAAAAGGAAAACGATGTATTGGTTCTTAGTTATTTTTCCTTTATCTCGATTCTAGTGTGATAATGTTCGCATACTGCAAGTTATTTTCAGCAAACTTTGATAAAAGTTTTATTTTTAGAGTGCAGAATATCATTTGCATTGGAATGTGGTGTGTTTGGACAGTTTTTTCTAGTTAAAATATTCGTACACTATCAGAGGATTTATACATCGCTGGCCATGCACTGACACAATGGAAAGATGAACAAAAACAGTGCTATTTCCACACTGAAAAAACCAACTGCGCGAGCTGTGCCGACTGTGACTCTGGCTGAATTAAACTGTGCATTTTATTTCACAGATAAAAATAATGTTAACATTATTTTAACGGAAACACACACTGATAGTACTTAGTCTCAAAAGATGTCCGATTTTTTTCTTTTGCTTTAGTGAAAGCTTTATGCTTCTACATGCTTTATTTTAGCTTTTGTTACTGAGAATATGAGATTTGAATGCAGATTTCGAAACGAATTTTACTAGCTATATGTCTGCGTTAAATATATATACTTATATAGGCGAAGACAGTATTTTACCTATATATCCTATTTTACTTCCTTCCAAATGACATACAGAATTGGGTTGTCATAAAGTTTCATTTTAGGACATAGGTACACTTAGAAATTTCACAGTGCTTCCTAGCTTTATGCTTAATTTCCTTTCATATTATGGACCCATTCAAATGTGCTTGGCAGGGTTGCCAAATGAGGTTTTTACTACATTATTTAAGTGTTTTCTTCAAAACTCTAAATTCCAAAAATACTGCAAAAGACATAGATTTCCTTGTTCAACAAAAAAAGCTATGTGATAAAAAAAGCATCATCCGTCTTTGAAAGTTCATTAATCACGCCAGTGCTCCTAATTCCAATTTTTACACTAACTGTTGCAAGGACAGGCCAAAATACATCTTGTTGTACAAACAAGTCAATTATTTGAATACCATAAAGTAATTAATGCCGCGGCGCAGGTCTAGTTATTAATTGGGATAAGAAATCTTTGATTTGGTTTTCAATTCCTAGGTTGCAGGAAGATTAAAATCTTGATATTTTTAAGTAACTCCTTGAACTCCAGGTGTGATCTAAATTGATTGATCTGCCTTTTAGCAATTAAAAGCTTATCTAAAACATAATGACCTATCGATGTTACCCCTTATATTCTGCATAATGAAATAGTCACTGTGTTTTGTAACATTTTCCTGCTCAAATTAAGACGTTCAACAACTCTTTGGATTCAAATAGCCCACTATCACAATGCCGATAATTAGGCCTCATCATACGTAATAGGCACTCATGATCGGCCGGTAATTGGCCATCGTTTACAAGTCTACGTGCGGGTTAACGTAGGTTACCGCTTGTCCGTAAACTGTCTACAAATTACAACTTGTAGTTGAGTTTGATACTCTTCCGGTTTTTGTTTTATGGGTAGGATGGGAAGTACTGTATGGGGGTTGGATTGTATTATATCTTACGTATTACGAATATTTAATAACGATTGACTTATAGAAATAAAATTATCTTTAAGTCATTATAGCGACTTAACATGGATGGAGATGAAAATAAAGTAAATCATATTTTTTTGGATCTTACTTTGCAAGTTATTAATGACCCACTTTAACAAAAGGGCTAACTGTCAAGAGCACTCCGAACATATATAACTACCTACCTCTATTAATACATAAAGCTCGTCCTAATAATTGAAGAAGTCAATTGGCTGCAATAGCGACGATTGACATAGACAATTATGCATAGATACACATCTGCAATAACTATGAACAAAATATAACGAAGTGGAAACTCATCTCATTCATTCTATTGCTTCATTGCTCAATGAAAATTAACCCTGGATGAAGAAACAAAATAAGCAAACAGTGGTTGTTGATGTTCAAAACATTTATTGCGCTGGAAAGGCAATCGGTTTCAATTTTAATTGAGAATCTTCGACGTTCTTTTGTCTCTTTGGACAAGTTATTGCTCGTTTGTTTAATTTTAAAACCTTTGTTACCTACTTATTACTATTCCTACGTATTTACATTATTGTTGGCTCACTGCTGATCCTCCCTTCCGATGATATCTTTTAACATGAACTGAAAGTACCTCTACCTACAACATTATACATATATTATCTATGGAACTAATGGTACCTATCAATTTGCTGTATCATTGGGTATGTCTTCTGACCTCGTCTCTTCCCTATAATTACGTCTAAGTGCGAACTGACTTAGAATAAATTCCTTATTCCCTTCACAGTTTATCAATTAATTTGGCATCAGAGGTATACGAAGCTTTACGGGAATAAAGTCTCGAACAATTTCTATTCAAATTATAATAAGATTTCATGTTACGAGTAAAAGGAAAGGAATAGATTAATTGCCTCACTTTCCAGTAGTTAAACAGACATAAGTAAGTCTCGGAACCATTTCTTTTGAAAACGGTTAGGGTTTCTAGTGGTTAATTACAACACTTCACAAAAAAGAACATTCTTCTACCAGACCGAGTTGCGATCGATATAAGATCTTGAAGAATCTTCATCTTAAATGCAGTTAAGAAAGCAATTATAACATCATTACATCTCTGGAATTACCTTTGCGAAAAAAGTAGTTACCGTACCGTATAATAATTATAACAGGCCCTTTTGTTTACACTTTTAAGCGTAAAACTTTAATAACTGTAGCAGATTCCGAACTGAAAATTCATTAAGCCCCTTCTATGCAAATTAAGTGATATTAAAATTAAAAGTGATCAGCGATTTTGGCCTTTATATCTTTAAGTTTAAAGGTTAGTTTGATTTCGTTGGATGTTTAATTAAGTTTTATTATATACAGTTCATTCCAAGAGTACCTGATGTGCTCCGAAGAGACGGTGCAGAGGTCCTGTGGTGACGAAGCTGCCCTATTCACCAGCGCTTTCCTGAAGAGGATGGCGTCTAATATCATTAAGGTAAGTTAAATGGGGGCATTTAAAATTGAAAAATTGAATATTTTCAAGCCAAGAAACTTGCGAGAAGTGTTTTAAGCCCATCTGACAACCAAAGAGAAAAAAACCGGTAAGCCTCTTAGATCCTGGCCAAGACTGCTTGCGTTCGAAACTAAGTAGACTGTTTTTATTGCCCAGTAAAATCGGCAAAGCAAAATGTATGTCTGAAGAAAATTCTTGTATACTTTCGTAATGTTCTCTGTTTATTACGGAGGTTAAGTACGTTTCTCTTACATACATATATGTATGTACGTTTTCAAAAGAACAGAGCTTTCCAAACTCGCAGAACTTTCATTATTTCTTTCACAAAATTACGAGTGAAGTCGAAGAGACAGTGTCGTGACGGGAAAGTCTTCGGATTTTGTTCGTGACTCCCAAACTGTGGTTGACATTGTAAATTTTATGTTCAGTGGTTTATATTGTTTCATTTTGTAACTGAAACTAATAACGAATTCCTATTGCGGTTAACCACCTTTCGAATAGAAGCCTGTTTTAATAATAAATGTTTTCTTTCTGTATTTAAATATTGTATTGTGATTTTTTTTTTCAGAATTTCTGCTTCGAATACAACAGACAGGAATGCGGGTTACCAGACAAGGGATCGCACCTCTCCCATAGTGTTCTTTTAATCAGTGCTGCCACTCTCGCGCACTTAGCATTTTATGCATCTGGCAACTTAGTTCCCACGTAAGTTTTTCGTGCAAGGAACAATATAGAATTTGAATTTAGAACGCTGTGCGGTGTGCAATTGCCAGTAACAAGTTTGTCAATGACTGATGCAATGTGTAATGAACCGTAAGAAATGAATGCGGGTGAATGTTGCAGTTCCTCGGTTATAAACCTGATAGAAACTATTTATTGTAGTTATATAGATTATAATCTCATTGTTTTACGCCTTTTTCGTCGTCCATTGTAAATTGTGTAAGTAGTAAATTATGAGCACTGAGTGTTTTATGTAAATAATTTCACTGCGTTGTTGCCAAATAATTGTAGTCATTGATAATTGTAGATTATTATTTTTTATATATTTTAACGTTATTTACCCGGCTATGGTATAAGGAGATAGAGCACACATGGTCTCTGTATATGCAAGACTAATTGTTTGTACTTATTAATATGTAACGCTGCCTAGATTTGTTGACTATCAAAGTCCAGTACATTTTTCAAAAGCGCGTTCTGTCAAACATAAGTCCGTAGTCGGGCTTATACTTAAAAAAAACACAGGTCAATATTTTTATGATGTCGTTATTTATTTTAGAGCTGCAAATTAAAGAAAATATATAATACAAACACTTAAAATTGCTCAATAAATCATAAAGACATTCTCCTTCGAAATTACCACATTAATGATGAATTTATGAAATTATTAAATGTTAATTTGTTACTTATATAAATAATTACTGTATATTTACGTGTAGATATATAATATATAGCTTGTAGATAAAATATTTTATAAGGATGTCAGTCTTTATATTAAGCTCAGAACATCCTGTGATAGATTATAAGTAGCAGCATTGTGTCAACGTTATGTGGAAACATAACCCTTCTTCCAAGTCGGTTAGAATCTAATATGGTACAACCAACGACAATAGTGAAAACACTTTTTTATCTCGAAGTCATAACGTACTTACGCTTGGGAGCAATGAATCACGGTAACATACTGAACATACGGACGACGATTTATATATGAATATCTGAAGTTAGACTTTCGCAACTGATCTGTATGTATTGCTCCACAGTGTAAACAAATGACTGAAAACTTCCAACACAACGTATAGGTACTTATTTTTAATTTATTCTGTTGATGGCTGTACAATATTACAGATTGAAAATCGTCTTTTGTTATTTCGGAAAAAAGTATCATTTGTTATTATTTAATAATAATTTTAGTCATTCCTTTTCAGTGTACTTTTGTAATTTTTTTTACGAACGTGGAAATGGTAGCATAAAGAAATGTAAGCGAAAATCTTGACAAAATAATAAGTTTAACATGAAATTGCAAAAAACCATACGCTTTAAGTACTTATAAAAAGTATCCATTGGGTAGGTTATGTTAAATCGTGGTAATCATATATCATAGAGAGCAAATGATGTACTATTAGCTTCTGTCAGCGGTGTTATTCTGATAAATAAGCTGTATTACTGCCAAGTTTCATTAAAATCAGTTCAGCCTTTTGCGCGTGAAGATATAACAAACATCCGCACACACACGCAAATTTTCGCTTTTATAATATTAATGGGAAGTAAATTATTAAACAACCACATTGGCAATACCAGCCAAACTGAAAAATGATTTACGGTACAAAAGTGGACAGAGACAGGGCACGATTAAATCACCGAATAACACATCATTTTGTGTTAAGGCGTGTCTAGATTGAGAATTGAACGTAGTACTTGAAGCAGTTTATAAAAGTCATCATGAAAAGTGCGCTCACATGTAAAGTACAGACGCCAGCACAACAAGCTACTACAATCTGTCAAATTTACTTAATACTATCCACAAACTAATAATGACGCAGATACAGCATATTGAAATTTCAATTGTTACGTCACTTTTAGGCTTTAATTTTACCTGAACGTGACGTCACTAGCCCCCACTCCGAAGCTTTCGTGCGTTACCTATATCTTAGTATTTTTTGCTACTCTTAAAGACGACTAGTAATTTGAAGCGCTACCTATATTTTATCCTTGTATATTTCTGTACCTTATATTGGTTGAAAGTATCTTACCTAGAAAGAGTGTTATGCACAACTGTTGCGAGTTTGTCATAGTATGTGCCTATTTTAATTAAATTTATGGCAGCTAATTGCTTTATAAACATTCAATATACTCTTTTAAAATTATTTTGTAAATTATTTTTATATTCACCTTCTTAAGCCTTCGGCTAACTGTGTTCTCTGCGTTATATTAAAATCGTTGGAAAATATTATTAACTTACCTATACGAAGATATTAAAAGTTGTGTATAGTTGATTAAACTTTAATTTCAATTGTTATATTAGTGTCAAATATGTTAAATATGTTATATTGAAATGTAAAAATTAAGTGGCTTCGCGCTTATTATTTTCTAAAAAAATATGAGTGATTTAAAAAGGTTTAGGGTACTAGACAAAAGAGAAGGAAGGAAGAGAAGGAACTTTTACCATATCTTGATAAATAATGTAGCCAATCTCTTCCCAATTTTCTCCGATTTGTAAGGCAGGTAAACCCAAATAGATATAAAATATCTACATATCATTACCTCTATGATTTTTGTAGATCTGTCTAATTATAAGGACTAAAGTGCATTGTTTATACGTATAAGGTATAGTATCCATGGACAGAGCATTCGATATGTCTTAAGAGGAAGAGGAAAACAAGGATTTTTAATTATTGTAACTAATAATTATTTATTATTTTTTACATATTAACAGAAAAGTGTAAGTATATTTCGGTCCAATTTTATTTTTTACGCGACAATACGACGTTTTTAATGTGTTTTTCATACATATTTTGTTATCATATTTCATATATCATATGAAGATAGTTGAATATCCGTTTTTACTAAAGTAATAGTATTGAACTGAAGAATGCAACTGAACATTTTTTCAATCCCAATGGATACTGTACCTTATATCGTCAATGATATTGTTAATGATTATGAGTATTTTACTACGTAATTAGTATACTCGTATCTACTAACTAGGCGATGGATGTAAAAGACATAGTCTTTTAGAGATTATTCATCTATGAAAATAAATGAGTTGAGAATTTAAATGTTTTTATTTTTATTTCGTAATTAATCGTTTTTAAATATCATATTAATCTTTGCTAAAAGAGAAATATGACACTGTTAGCTTCAAAAAATTAGTATCTTTTCTGGTCAGATCATAGAAATATCAACTACTGAGAATTGCGTTATCTACTACACATCGCGTGACAAGCAGCTTACTATATGTATTTCACTGCCTACATGAGAACAAGACTGTAAGACGTCCCGTCTTTCTTGCTTTAGATGTTTCACATAAGACTTGGCTCTCTCACTTTGCCACCAGGAGATACCTAATATTTAGACATAAAAAATAATAAAAAACACGTGCTTCCTAATTTCCGTTAAGCTTGGCACGTAGACTCTATAGTAATTATTACACTATCTAAACACATAATAGAGTGCATCTCCAAGTGCATTTTGATGTAAATCTGCGAAAGACCGAATAAAAGAGTTCCGAATAATACTTAATGAAAAGGTTCTTAGCTAAGAGCGACGCTCGACTGTACAGCAGCGCAATATTCCGTGAAAAAAAAATGAGAAATAAAACACTGACGACAAAATGTGCATCGGATGCTGGTGAAAACTAAAAAGTCGGCCAGATCTGACCAAAAAGTTTCTACTTTAGAGTCTATTTACAAATAAAAAAGTAAAGAGCTCGTAGTTCCTATTTTTGTGTCTTTGTCTGCTGACCTTTTATGGATCAAAGTTTGATACAAAACAAAGTTCCATTAGGGTAAGCGCTCGGGAGGTTTTCACTGTAGGAACATGGGAGACGGATATGATCCTACAAAGATCTTTTGAAGTCAAAGTACAAGGTTTAATGTTATCAAACAGCTGATTCGGTAGGTACCTTTTCAAACCTCTTTACAAAGATTTTTAAGCTATCTTGTTATTTTCAAAGTACAAGTAACGACGTTGACGTTAATGGATTAGTGTAAGATAAGTTGTACGAAGTCGATTTGCTATTATACTTTTTGTAGGAGTTTAAAGTGAAGTCAGTCAGTGATTTTAAAAATCGAACTCTAAATCAATAATCTCTGTCTAATCGAAAAAAGGCATATGCCGTCGATTAATTAATCTACTTTGTTACCTGTGTGCGGACCGGCTCATTTCCCGGGGAGGGCCGTTATGTTGACTTCTTTTTGTGAAGTGGACGACAGCAGTAAATCATTCTGATGGAAAACAGCGGAGATTGGCGAGCAGTTGAATGGAAATGTACTTTGTATGCAGCGTTCGACCGTGTGCCTATTATAGGTACGGTAGGTATTTTACATAAGCACCTACGTCATACAGGCATGTAAGTACTTAAGGCAATGGGCTTAGGTACAGGCTTAGTAAGGCTTAGTCGTAATAATCTTAAGGATAAGGATACTAATTCACTTAGACGGTTATTAAGGCCTTTGTGTATTGAAAAGGAATTAGTTATTAGTTGGTACCTAGATCATTTTGACTATTATACCTATACTAGGTACCGAAGTTAGGCTCGGTTTTATATTCTAATATTGAAGTTGGGTCATAGTTTCTAGCTGCTCAAAATTCGTCATAGAACAAAAAATATACCTACACAAAAATTCCCACGTAGGTATTTCGTTCCTCGCACTTCAAAATCAAGAATTATTTTCCCTAAACAATATAAGTAAGAACTGCTTGCTAAGCTAAACTGGGAAACCGCGTTTTAAATCTTCTTCGACCCCCTGTAAGCCGAGAGTTGATCACTTCCTCAGAGAAATCAGTACCGACTTCTAATGAAAGCCGATTATTCTTTATTTGATCGCAACTGAGCGAGATGCAGTGCATTGAAAGACTGGACCTGTCGGAGCGAGAAATCGTTTGAAACTTTATACGAAAGAGCGTTCTATTTTGTGTTATATTTTCTCTACTATACATCTTCGTGAAATGAAAAAGCACTTTGCAAACTTCTATAAAAACTTTGAAAAAAATTGTTACCAACTATCTTTATTAGTTACGATGATAAACATACATATTTTACTTTTTACTGTGTAATATGTTGTAGGTAAACAAGAAAATAACTTTGTACAATTTTGTTACAGTTTAACAAATTATCTACTCGATTTAGATGACTAAAAATGAACCCCTACTTATTTGCCTTAAAATAAAATTGCGATTTCAATAAACTAAAATAAGCAGCGGGTAGCGGGTGGATCCGCGGGAACAGCTAGAATATGTACAGTTCCAATATACCAATCTGTGATAAAAATGCTTTATAGTGTAAATTAAAAATGCGTTTTCAGAGTCTTGTCCACGACCGACTTGATACCATTCTCTACCCTCGGCACACACCGATCATCTTTAATAAAACTGAAGTGTAGACGAAATCCATAACATAAAGTATACGACAGCGTTCCTAAACTCAAAGTGACGCTTAAAACCCGCCACCCAACACTAGTTACCTGCGAGGGTATTAATAGCACCGATCGTTCTCCGAAGTGGCTCGCAATTAATGGGTTTACGTTGCACCGAGGTCTCTACAGCTAATCAATTAGGGACCTGAACATTTTCTATCTTTATACCGGGATATCCGGATATAAAGTTTATGGGTAACATTTGTTGAGGGTGTTAATTGCTGTGGTGGAACGTGTTTATATCGAGGCCGTTTAGCTGATGTGTTATGAGCAGAAATTCTAAAAAAAGGTCCTAATAGGTCCTAATAACTGCAGAACCGTGTTTGCAGACTGTAGGTATGTATACACTTTCATTTATAATATGATTTTCTCGACCTACAAGTCGAGCGATAGGTTTTGTTATTTATCTGTGGATGCTTAGTTATTGTTTGATAATATTGTACAAACGCCAGCATCTCAGCTACCTGAAACGGTTAAATATTCCCAATCAGTTTTGAACCATGAGCTTCAGCGATAAACGATTGTAGTAACTTGATGTGCATAACAACACTTTTAACAATAATTGGCCACTATTTCAGCCATGTTCGAACCGCGTCCTGAATTATGTAGCAAGTAAAATAGTACGTAATTTCGACCAAATATCTCACTCTGTATGCGGTAAACTATATACCCCAATATTACGGGTATTGTATATCATGGAATACATACCAGCATTCCACAATATGAAATATGTTTGTGGTGTAGTGACAAATCATATGAATGTAATTAATTATAAGCGAAATAAACTGATAAACACTTTTGACGTGTATTACATATCATATCGTATCGTTTGTATGTTCGTTGAATGTTATGTAGGTACAACGTGTGGAGACAGGTACATATTTAAGGTTTTGTTTATTCCATATATTATATTGAATATTTCAGGTCTGTTGTTTCATCAACATAAAAGTAGCCTAAACCAAAATCGACATGTTCTAGTGTAATGACTCCTCCCGCTGAGGGTGCAGCTGGAGGGAGTGTCAGACTCTTATTGACTAAAATCCGCTATATTCCTTCTGGAGGTCCCTGTAGGTATGCTAGGGCCACGGTAACTCTTACGAACAACCCGCAGCCCAGGCAGTTTTAGAATGTCCTTGGAGTAGGTAGCATTGGATAAATATCCAATTTATTTGTTTAAACGTATAGATAGCTACTGTTTGTTGGGAAGTTAATACTTTTAAAATTCATGAAGTTCATGAATGTTTCTGAGTCCTATTAATTGGCTACAATGTGCAATGATTCCTAGACTGGAAGCAATTTGTATCTTGAGTGAGCTTGCAACGTTTCTATTTAGGTTTGCACTTCACCTTTTTTGATGTCTACAATCTTCTCAGAATATAATTAAGACTATTATGTGGAGAGATTTCGTTCATAAGGCGCATACCCGGTAAATTTTAAATGTAGGTGATCAAGTCGGACCAAAAATGGTATTTAATAAATTTATAATATTGTTATATCTATCTATCAATTAACTAAATGACAAGTTTCTAGGAATTGTTATTGTTTAATATTGAATTCATAAATTGGGTACTAAAAGTTGAAAGTAAAGTTTGCTATTGTATGTATTTTATATTCGTAGATACTAGCTTTCGCCAGCGGTTTTATCTGCTTTCTTTATAATATCAGTACGTATATTTAACTTCCACATAAAATTAAATGTGGAAAATTTCCTGTAGGTATAGTATATGTAGCAGTAAAAATTTACCTTACATGCTGCAATAGCTATCCTCCATTTGCAAACTGTTTTTTCTGTCGCAGTACCTACAAGCGCAATGTTTTTTTAGCTGTGCCCGATACCATACAGTAAAAAAATATACATAGGAGGAGTTTAAAATGAGCATTAACATCATTGTATTAACTTTAGTAACTTCCATTTATTTGGATTTACAAATCAGATTTCTTTAGGAATTAAAAGAAGTTGTTAGCATTGTGAGCATATTTATGAATAAACTGGTCAATTAAACCCTTTTCTATATAATACTAGTAAACCCAGCCACGCGTTGCTGTGGTTAAGCTTTTCGTTATAATAATAGAAAAAGAATTAAAACAATATTGCGACTTTAAATAAAGATGTAAGCTTTCCATCCAGCACATCGCAAGGTGAGTCGTAATTTATACATGTTAGGATTTTTATGTCACGGTAAAGTCAGCAAACTTGAATAATAAACAACTAAAGAGTAATCATTTCGCAAAATTAGAAGGCTAAATTATCGGTCCAATAATATTTTTGCCAAGTCTTGTTTTTATTCATATTATTTTATTCGTATCAACATATATCCAGGGAGATTTATTACAATACTGCTTATCTACTTTTACATTTTGCTGATAAGATTTTTTTATAAGGGGTGGAATTGACTAAAACTTTTTAACGACGGTAGGTATTCCTAAACTACATTACTAATGGTAAGCTTATTAGGAAATAGGATCGGTATATATATTTTTTTCTGCAAATTAATGTTTTACTAAATTTGTATTTATCCAACAATATCAATCAAGATAGATAGATTACTTTTGTATTTGTGTAAATATTTGCAGAATGTTGTTCTTAAGTTCAGAAATCCATCATCTGCTGCAGCAAATTGGTAAGTAGGCGTACTTCGTTGTTAGATTTAAGTAATGTTGAAGATATTTGTTATCATAATGTGTTCAACAAGGCAGTTTGCTTTATTTATTTGAGCTATGATTTCTTCAGGATAATAAACCAAAATGACGTCGTCTGATTTCTAAGGCTAAATCATAATAGACTGCTCCTAGTAAAAACTTCCTTGACTGAACAAAAATAAAATACGCGTCCGTGTCGAAAACTCACTTCGAACAATTTCCGACGTGCGCATAATGGCAAGATATTCAAAAAAACGAGCCGGACAAAGTAGCGGGGTCTTTTTACTTTCGCGGATATCATGACGAAGCGGCTAATACAGCTGAAAAAGTAAAACTTGCCACAGTACGGCGTTGAATTAGCCCAGTGGCTTGCGAAAGTTAACTCATTTCCTTGAAGAACTCCTTTTGTTGCGTGCACTCTGTCGGCACGTAGCGCGTTATCCGGCAACTTTCAGAATATTACCATTTCTTTTTCTATAATTAGGTTTGCAAATATTTTTGTTTTCCGCCGCCTTAATATATCTTTCATGCCTGTCTTGTTGACCCACGTTACGTGTGTCGTTTGTTCTTATTTATCGGAAAACTTAAGGAATTACTTGAGTGAAATTAAGATTAGGGTGCAAGGGACGGGAGGGCCAAGAAAAACGCTGTGTTAAATTAATTAGAGTACCTAGGTAGGTGTGTTTGTTATTACGTGGTTTGTTGAGGAAAAATTAACTAGGTACTATTCTGAAAATGAAAAAAATGCTTCACTGAGAACGGACTACTAACGACGCCCTCGAGGATAATTACATAAACATATACATTAAATATCAAAACTTTAGGCCACCAATTAAATATTTAACTAATTTTCTTGTGCACTATCATCAAACTTTGTAATACGCACTCTAAACTTTGATACTTACGACTAAGTTAATTTTAAAGATATTTCCCTCCAGAATTGTTAGGTGAAGCTTAACGTACTAGGTTTATTTTTTAATACATGTTGTCCTTCGTATATAAATACCTGCCAGCAGTGCCAGCCAGAATTTATAAAAATTGTTTTACGCATTAAAGCTGTAACATAATAGCGCATTATTCGACCAAATCTAACGTTTCAATACATTAGCTTCGTTACAAATCGCTCTCATAATCTTCATTATTTGTATCAGTCTTCAAATCGGCCATTTAACAATGTCCAGATTACAAATACGACGTAATGATGCGACAAATCTACGTCTGCTACAATGCCAATAATAAATAAGAAAAAAAATAGACGTCACTTAGGACGGGTCCAACGTTTTTGGGATTAAAATCTTTTCTCTTTGCATTTTGGTACAGAATTGGAGCACGGCGTAATAATTGATTGGATTATACCTTTCATCGGACCAGACGGACGTGAGCCCTGTACATGATTGCAATGATTGGTGTATGCGAGAGAATTTATTTACTAACTGTGACAATAAAACGCGTTATCTACGTCATACAAATTCATTGGTTTCGAACAGTGGACGCTGTGACATGAATAAAATATTATTTAGTACACATTTTGTAGTAAAAACTATTCTGTTATGGCAGAATATTTGTGTTGCTTGCTTGTTTTGTTCGCTGTTTGGCGAATACTCGTGTAATATCTTAGTGGGAGCTTTTTGGGAATCGGGTGTGAGCATTCTGATTTTGCATTCAGAGCGTGACACTAATAAATAATATTCGGATATAAATATTCTTATAATAGTGCTTGCCAATATTTTTCCTTATCGTTGCGTAAGGATATGTAATATTTTTTGTATATATGTAGTTGTTTCCTCCGTATTTCAGCGGTATGGCATTTCGATCGAATACTACCGTGAATGAATAATGATGAGATTATTTCTTAGTTCTTTCATAATGTAACCCGTATACAACATAGTAGATTCCTCTAGACTCAAGCAAAGTGCACGATTTATATGTTCAACTAAGACGCTCAGCGAAAAATGTACAAACTGTATTTCAACGTCGAACGAAAAGTCAATTCTTGCTCAGTTTCCGAACTCGTCTTATTTGGAGGAGGGTAGGAACCTAAGTGTAGTGGCTAATGCTGCCCAGATATCGGCAGTAAACAGCGAGTGACACGGGTAGACGTCTAGAGACGGTGCTCACAGATTTACGTGAGAATGGTATCGACACGCACTATGCGTAAAATTATGAATGACAGCCGGATAAGTGTTCCATTTTTGAATCCGTTTTCGTGTGTATTGAGAAAAGGATATATCTGTGCTGTTTAAAGAAGAGAGACTGGTCATTGGTTATCACAGTGTCGAGTGAGAGAAAAAAAAAGAAAATAAAAGAAAGGGTTAATAGTTGGAATACTTAATACAAACTTTTTTGTTCAGTTCTAGGAACTATGCTGAAGTTTTAAATGTTATAAGTTAATATTATTACGAACTTCTCTTACTCGTTGAAATAGGTAGTAAAATAAGCGCCTCCCTTATTTGCAAATCAAACATTTATAGCGTGGAAGTATCTACGAGTGAATGTCGGATGAGAAGTTTCAGTGATTACCTTACATACACACAGTTTCTGGTACATACCCAAAATACCTGACAAAGTTAACAAACATTTCCTGTAAAAACTCCCCTGAAATTGAAACCCTTTTTGAAATCCTTCTCATGACATGAGTTTTTACGGAATATGAAGAGAAAACATTGGTATGCTGTATGGAGTTTTCGTGCCTTCCATGATGGTAAGAAACATTGTTTGGTAAGCCTTGAAATATTAGTATATTTTTATGTTGAACAATATGTGTATTTACCGTTTGGGGTCGAAACCCTAGGATCGTGGGGTCCGAATGCTCTTAGTCTGTACAACGAGCTATCTAAGCGGCTGGTTGACGCTACCCTAACCAAAAGGCTGGCTATTACTTTTTTCAGAGAATAAGCATTGCCATACAACGTGGCAATGCTGCCAGCCTCTTGGGCACGCTCCCAGTAAACAGCGATGGGGATGAATTTTTCGAAGCCTTTTAGTTTTTATTATGTAAATACTTGTATTATCTATACTTTTTTAAACTTTTAATTAATGATGCAAATAAATAAGTGTTTGTATGAACTATTTACTTGCTAATTCCAAATTTGAAAATATGCTCTTTTCAAAATGATAGAACACATTTTTATTACAGAGGTGTGAGACTCATAATACATGTTAGCTAAGATTTTTTATCTGACCCAGATTTACTGCACCTCTGTGTAACACGTGGAAACAGTCGCGTATCATGTCCGCGTTAGTTTCCAAGGTATTAAGTTATTACGAACTCCTGACGGGCTGTTGAGGAATTACAGCTATTTATTAATGTCCCTAGGGCATTATTAAATTTTGGAAACCGTGATTCTCTAGGGCTGTACAATGGATCTTTGTAAATACAAGGTGGTATAAAAATATCTGTCACGGCTTTAATGGGAGGTAGTATTGTGTTTATAGATTGCAATATTGAAGAATTTTCGTACCTCAGAACAGTCAATTTAATTTAACATTGGCTCTAGTCGGTTCACAATGTAGGTACACGTACATTTTTTGTATGAAAAAAAAAATCAATAATTTATCTTCACTATTGTAATCAATAAACACAACACTACCTTTCATTAAAGCCGTGGCAGATATTTTTATTTCACTTCATGTTATAAACACGAAGTTACATAACATTTTTTTTTATTTTTTTTTTTATTATTATGAATGTTGACTAGTCATTGGATACACGAAATTGGACTAGTCTAGAGTCAGAGAAAAGACAAAGGCTATTATTTTATTCGAGTTTGGAATTAGTTTTTTCTGGTTCTTTTGCTCAATAATAAAAGGTCATGAATGATGACTTTGTTCCTATATAAACTTGGCATGATTAGTTTAGTAGCCAGTCTTCTTCATACCGTATCTATACGAGTATGAATGTGAATGTGTGCGTGTATATGACGTCATATTATACTACAAACAACATGGATTTCATGGAAGTAATAAAAAAATAAAAAAGGTCATGTTCCCTAAAAAAAGTACTAAAAAACTATGCTTTTATGTTCAATATTAAAAACTAGTAACAGTAAATATCCATGTTGGATTTTTTGCAACGGTCATTTCTTTGAGTATTTCGTAAGCGTTGATTTTTTTAAACTATTTGTTTCGTGAGAACGCGTTACCGTTATGGTAGTGGCAACATTGAAAGTAATCGTTAAAAGTACAGTCAGCAACAAATGTCTATACACAATAGAAAATAAAAAATACCTAAACACAAAAACAAAATTATAAATTAGAGACTTGAGAATAGATACTTTCGCATTTAGATGATGTTATTTTGTTTTGTAGTAGTGACAGTTACCTCTGGAAGATTTTAGTGTTCAATTAAATTGTTATGCGACTACGAAACGTAAATAAAATTGCTGTCAGAAGACTGGATATTTTCTAACTTAAGCTAACGATTGCATCGTAGCAAGCGTCTACGTTATCGTAGCCATACAGCGCGCTTCGTAGTAACTACGTAAACTCGTAGAGTACCTATGATATTTAAAGATACACACGCCGAGAGATAAATATTTTATCTAAAGGTAATTTTTTCTAGATGTAATGTTTATTTTTCTTTCTTATTTCTTGCATGTTTACTCAACATTTTGCATAAGTTATATTATAAAATTGAATATATAGACTCAACTTTGATTGGAACATAGCGTGTATTTACAAAAACGGTACAGGCAGATGATAAAATGTGTAGACTCCTCTACTGGTTGAAACTTTTAATGGTTACAAATAGGACTCTCAGAGAAACGACTGGTATAATATATTTCAGACACGTTAATAATCTGCTAACTTAAGCCCAGTCGGTAAGTTGGCCTAAGTTATAAATGACGCCATTTTATTAAGCTCGACTTAGATATGAAATACTGCACTTTGTAGAATTAGTGGCTCTCATATTATCTCGTCTGTAAAGATCCATTTGAAAATACTAAGGCGATTAATTCTCCTAATATTATGTACTTAATAAGAACGATTTGATCTTTTTGACTTTGCTTATCACAAACTCTGTGACTAATGATTGGATAGAAAATTTAAGCAAAGTTTTAAATAGTTCACAGTTATTTGTTAATCCAATATCTTTGACTAAAAATGGTAAAAAGATGTGTATAAAAGAATATTTGGAAAATATTTTTGATAAAACAGATAAACGAAAGATATTGTCGGTAACTTTTTTAACCTTGAAGTATCTCGCGTCACCTTTAGGAAATTCTGAAAATTTTGTATTCTGAAGTTTTAGACTTACTGTTCTCTAGCAAAAGTACCATTATGAACGAATTTTCGATTAATATTGCTTATTCCAATAATACATTTAATTTTACTCGGTAATCCTATTAAAATTAAGTTAAAAAAAGGAAACACTCTATTTTATAACCTTCCTGCTAACCCTGTTGAAGAATAAATAGTTGATGAAGAAGATACGACATCTATTATTATAAGATGCGAATATACGTTGCATGAAGCCTACATAGAGCGAAAGAAATTGTATGAAGAATTAAGACATTTCTTTTTCACTCTATGTAAGATTCCTTTGTCTTAAAATTCATATTTTCATATACCTTTTCGCACTTAGGTACCAGATGTGGCTCGCTTTGTTACTATGTTTCACGTAGGGTTAAAGAAAAGAAGGGCATTTTTTTATTAAAAGCTTTTTTAACAAAAATAATTTTCTATCTGCCGACTTATGATTAAAAACCAAAAAAACTCTAATGGTAGTTTTTACGATAGCTATAAGCCTTTACTTTATATAAAGCTCTATAAATTTAATATAAAGCTATACTTTCGAACATAATCCTTTAAATATCAGTTTTAATTACGTGGTCTAATAAACTAAATTTGGAACGGAACACGATACACGGCGCTGCACTGTTAACAGGGTATCTGCCCGCCCGGTTTATGTTAGCTGAACATATTAGTTAGTTGAACCAGCTTAAGAAGCGGAGCTATAATAGCTCAATATCCAATGAACTTTGACTTCAGCTAAGTGGTAAGCGGTACAGCCGTGGTGTCAGGTTCTGATGAACATAGTGCAGGAATATTCTGTTCTATCGAATATTAGTGTAATGGTTAAAATTAATTGGCTAAATTGGTGGGTCCTGGCTGTCATTTGCACATCTTTGGCAGTCGTTATGGTAGTAAGAAGTAAGAAAGTCTGATAATCAGTTTTACAAAGGGGTATTGGGTTGCCTAGGTAACTGGTTTGAGGAGGTCAGACAGGCAGTCGCTAAAACATACATAAAACACTGCTAGGTACTCTGATGCATCCAGTTAAAGCCGACCCCAACATAGCTTGGGAAAAGGCCAGTTAGATGATGGTTACTTTAAACGGTTACATTAAAATATTGGTTCCAATTAAATTTAGCTCGTCAATTATAGGAAGAAAATAAGGCAAGTAATACTGATTAAATGACAATCCCGTAGGTATTTGATTTTGTATTATCACATTGACCTTATGTAGGCGCACGGAAAACAGTCCGCCCACACTTGTGCTGACAAATTACATTCAATGTTCGAAGAAGAAGACATGTTCGAAGACATGTTAAAATAAAACAAATGAACACTTAAAATTCCTTTCAAGAAAAAAAAAAACAAAGAATAAAAGAACAAACTAGAATAATTTGGAACTAAACTTCGGTAATACAAACGCAATCTTATATGTAATCTTCTTTCAAATCGCAATTCCATTTTCAAAAGCTTTATTAAATATTAGGGTATGAGGCAGCGAGTCTGCTATACCGTATATTGTAACAATGTTTCCGAACGATCTCACGTGTTGAATCCAAGTGGAGTCTCTTATTGGACGACATTGTAAGAGCTGGGGAAACTCGTAATCGGCTTCAACAGAATGAAACTGCGGGTGCAACTATTACCTACTTGTGTGCTGTGTGCCGGTGCAAGTATTGAACAGATATTGTTTACCTTGTGAATGACGTGTGAGTCTAGATGAGAGTCGCAAACTTTTGTTAGTATAATAATTCCTAGAAATGGAATCGATTGACTTGGTGTCTGTTTTAAATTTGTGATAATTGGGAACAATGAGTTTATAAATTATTATTTTATCGATATTAATATTATAAAGCTGAAAAGTTTGTTAAAATTCTTATCAATCATCATAATCTCCCAAGCCTTTTCCGAAGTATGTTGGGGTCGGCTTCCAGTCTAACCGGATTCAGCTGAGTAGCAGTGTTTTACAAGGAGCGACTGCCTATCTGACCTCCTCGACCCAGTTACCCGGGCAACCCAATACACCTTGTTTAGACTTACTGGCTTCTGACTACCCGTAACAACTGCCAAGGATGTGCAATGACGGTTAAAATTCTTATCAACATGAATAAAATAAGGCAAAATACGAGAGGTAGATGCTATCAACCGGTAAAGACTTCTCTAAACTGTATTTTGCATCATTGCCAAACCTTAAGAGGCAGTCATAACATTTCGTTAAATCAGTTCCCAGTGATGAAAATGCTACTACGATAAAATACTCCTTTTATATACTTATTTTCCCTCATTCGTCGTCGCCGTCCGATTGTTGTGCTCATAAAAATATTTCTTAGCCTTTGAGAGACAGTGAAGTGAAGCATGTTAAATTTTATCAGTGCCTACGTAATACTTGGCTGCTCCCCATATGCATTTCCGATAAGGCCTTAATCCGCGCCGCGTCCTCCCATTACGCCAATGATGCGAAAATCGAATTATGTTATTCCTCTGTTTTCTTTATTCGGATATCTCAAGTTTATCGTTGTTTATGGTAATCGACCCAAAGATTTGTGCTCCGATGCTACGCTATAATGTACAGAATAAGTATTGGCTGGATGATAGAGATTTAGAAGGAACTCGCAGAAATAAGGATGTATGTGTACACGTTTCGTATTTTATTTGTGGTAGCTTCTCACGTATTGGTTATAGCTATAAGGTGTTTTTTTATTATATTTTATCTATAATACTATCTATTCTTGGTGTGATATAGACTAAGTTAACATGTTATTTAAGACATTATGATCGACGTCATCATCAACTGAGTCAACTGAATTTTAATTTTATGAGATGGTTTTTATCACATGACCGTGAAAGTAAAGGCATTCACGCGCAGTGAGTGCAGCGGCAAGGTGTTCTTTCGAATAATCTTGAAGCTCCGTTAGGCCCAACGCAAACCTGCGAAAATACTGAGAATAAATCAATTTAATATAAACCTTAACTCCTATGATATGCGGTTGAAAACGGCATGCAAAACGACTCGTGTGCGGAACCTCCAGGTTGCCCTGAGACGCGCGACTGCCGGTTTGTGTTGGGCAATAAGGTCAACTTTATACTATAGCTGCGGTAATTGGCAAAGCATTATCATGCAAGACTATGAGGTTTTTGTGTCTGTTTATAAATTTGTCTTTAGAATTAAACTTATTTTTCATAGTGTAAATACGAATCTCAATTCTGCTGGGTTATCATAATGATATAACATACACAGAAAACAGATATTACTACGAATAACGAATATCAATTTACTTCATGCATCTGCTTTACATAATACCAACTTGATTGATTAATAACTTACCAATTCCGAAAACTGAAAAATATTCAGAACCAAATAGCGCCGACTACTTGTTGCTGTTTCATTTAAATTCATGAAACGGGAATCGAATGAGTAAAGTCGAAAGATGAAAAATTGGCCAGTCGGGATCGAAGTCAATTTTAATGGTAATTGATTCCTAGCGCTTGTGACTTGATCGGTCCATAAGAGGGGCTTATCAATACTTGCATTATAACTGTAGAGGCGAATATGCGTTCATCTTTCATCACGCGAGCCTTTGCCCAACTATGTTAAGGTCAGCTTCCAGTATAACCGGATTCAGCTGAGTACCCGTGTTTTACAAGGAGCGACTGCCTATCTGACCTCCTCAACCCAGTTACCTGGGCAACCCAATGCCCCTTGGTTAGACTGGTGTCAGACTTATCGACTTCTGTCTAACCAAAAAAGGATGTTCAATGACAGCCTTTTTTTTTTTTTTTTTTTTTTTTTTTTTTTTTTTTTTTTTTTTTTTTGGCGCTGGGAAAAAATGCTTTTACGCATCCCCTCCCCATCGGGGGACGGGAGAGGGGTATGTGGGACTCCCCGGTAAGTCACCGGTATACCCACTAAAAATACCCAGCGGCACTCCGACCTCGCCTGAGTGGAGGGGGCCTGGGAGTCTATGGCGTCCAGTCCCCCGCCGGCGAATGCCGCCTTACGGCAGGCCCCTCACGTCCCCTCCCAATAGGAAGGGGCTTTTATAATGGCCGGAGTACAGGGGGTGGATCCTGTGATGCAGACGAAGGCGCCCCCGCGCCTGTCGCCCGCTGATCACCCCCAGGGACGGATGAAGACGGACGATGTATTCGCCGTCTTCCACCCCTTCTTCTTCTGCGGAGCGGCGCCGCAAGAGGGTCGTTCTCCCGTATGCGCTCCGCCGCCTCCTTCTGTGACATTACGTCCTCACAGAAAGAGGCTACCGCTACCCATACCTCCTCACTTCCCAGCATGGCCGCAACCACACTGGGGAGTGAGAGATCGTCCCCGACGGCTGCCACCAGATTGCGGCGGGGTTCAGCCCACGATGGGCACACCTCCAGGGTATGCTCCGCCGTATCCACCGCGGCTTCGCAGTGGTGACATTTTGTGGTCTCCTCCCTCCCAATCCGGTGCAGGTAGGATCCGAAGCAATGTTCAATGACAGCCTGGACCTACAGTTTAACGTGCCCGTCATTGGTGTCCAAGATATACTGAAAAAGTACATACAAACTTAGAAAAGTTGCATTGGTACTTGTCTGACCTGGAATCGAACCCACGCCCTCATATTTGAGAGGCTGGCTCTTTAACCACTAGGCCACCACGACATTATATGCGTTCGTCTTTCTGATAATAAAAAAAAAAAAAAAAAAAAAAAAAAAAAAAAAAAAAAAAAAAAACACAAAACTTGAAAGTTAATAACACAAAAATTTAAATGTCCCACGTATTTTTCGTCAAAAAGCGTATTTTAGAAGGTAAAGCTTTGATATACTGAAAGGTGTGTTTGTATCGTTCCATTTTTGAAAACCTGTCTGCACGAAGGAAATCCGCGTCGGAAGTAGCCCAATATGACGTCAAATAAAATAGCTCGAGTCGATGTCGGCTTCCCTTACCCCATGCATGCAATGCACTGTATATGATCGATGGTAGAATATATTGAAAAATGGATATCACAATAACCACTATTAATGAATGTACATAAATAATTGTTGTTTGGTTTTTATAACGTAAATCGTATCTGATCTCCTCAACCCAGTAAGATGGCTTGGGAGTACCTGTAACGACTGCCAAGGATTTTACAAATGATAGCTGGGACCCATCAATTTAACGTACCTTCCGAAATCATGACAAGATGGTCACCCATCTACGGACTGAACGCGCCAAGCGTTGCTTAACTTAATGTTCGATCGACCCGTGCTGCTGTTGCTTAGCCACGCTCCATTACACGTTAAATAAAACTAATTTGCAATATTTCAGAGAACGCTGTAAAAACATCCGTTATTATCTTTCTAGGAATCCCATTTATTTAATTGCGTCAAGAACAGTTAGACGTAAATATCACAGTCATGATAAATATTAGGATGGCTTATTGTTTATGGCCACCTGAGCTTCCAATTATGCCTATTTACCATCGTTTGAAATCTTAAGAAAACATTAACGAGGGTTCTTTCAGATTGGTCAAATGCGGAGAACCTCAAACAGCCCAAATATAGTAGCCTCGTTGCCAACTATATAGTATTGAGCAGTTTGGGATTGATGCTCTCGGATGGTTGGCTCCAAATGTGTTTTGGTTTTTATTATGGTCAAAAGTTAAGCGTGGGTACACACTTTAAATGGGCGGCGATGAAGAAGTATTTTGAACGTCATAACTTAAGTATATTTAAAATATTTTTATAAATATTTTTTTTTTATATAATAATTATGGGATAAGAAGTAGTTTAGTAAAGTAATTAACGTTAACGTGTAAATAAAAAATAAGGACAACAATAAATAAGTTAATGTTTTTAATTTCACTTTTCAAATTAATTAAATTAAGTTTTAGTTGCCTAATAAAGCTGTTTGAACATCGTTTGAGGGCAAAGCAAAATGGGCTCAATTTATTTCAGAAGTTTAGATTTGTTTTGGACACATATTGGACTTGTAGTTTGAGATATTTTTTGATTATAATTATTATTGTTCCTTGCCAGGATTTTTTACAGGGATAGCGAGATCACCCTTCATTTTCTTGGATAATAATGGAAAGAAAGCTACTATACCAAAACGTCATTAAACATGAAAGTTATTCAATCGAATATATGAACATATAAAGCGATGGGGATGAGTTATTTGACGATTTCTAGTTTTTTTATATAAGCATTTATATAAATATGTATTTATTTTTTAGTATATCTTGGACACCAATGCCTGTGTTTCGGATGACACGTTAAACTGTAGGTCCTGGCTGTCATTAGTCCTGGTAGTCAGAAGCTAGTAAATCTCACGCCAGTCTAATCGAAGTGTATTGGGTTGCCCAGGTAACTGGGTTGAGGAGGTCAGATAGGCAGGCGCTCCTTGTAAAACACTGGTACTCAGCCGAATCCGGTTAGAATGGGAGCCAACCCCAACATGGTTGGGTTATGATAATGTATTTATTTTTTGTTACTTCGTAAATATGTCAAATTTAATAATAAATAATAACTACACATCATATTTTAAGTTCATCACAGTTCAATAAGCTAGTTTTTACAATACACGAATTTAACGTATTAACATAACAAGCTTATGATAAATTATAACGAGCATATTAGCAGAGCTTTAACAAAAGCGTTAATTAGTGTTTATGTCAAATCCTGATTGTTAGCTGAAATGCATGTTGTGTTTAGTTAATATTGAAATAATTATTATGAATTATGCTTTAATTACGTATGAATGATTTTGACATGTTCTGTGTGGCATTTTGTGTTGATATCATTTTTCGGTTCGTTAAACTGTGTTATTGCGTGATTGTTTTATGTCCCCTTTGTCAGTAGTTTATCTATTAAGGTAAGATGCAGACCAACCGGCTGCACGGACGGGTTCGGCTGCCGCGGCAGCCGTACATACGACTCCGTTGCGATGCGGCCCGATGCGGGCCGATTAGTCTGAATCTTACCATATTGTTAAGGGAAAGTTAATAGGTAAACTGCTAACAAAGATGCTCAGACACTGGCTATTAGGAATTTATTTTGGGTATCAGTGACTCGCACGGGAACCAATGTACAGACGCCAGCACATGATGCTACTACAATCTGTCCAATTTCCGTAACAGATTTTCAACTTTATCGCTGAAGCATATGGCTCAAATTTGATTTTAAATATTGCCAGTTTCGGGTAGCTGGGCGTGCTGGCGTCTGCGCCTAGCTCTATACATCGATAAAGTCGTAAATAGAATGTTGGAGGTGCTACGAGTATTTATTACACTTTTTTTTTGTGTGTAGGTATGTGATATGAGAGTTTTTTTTTTCGGACATATGTATGTAACTGTAGCAAGCAAATACCAATGGCATCGTAAAAATGGGTGATCGGGCGGGTCTAAAACCATTTAGTACTAACATTTGTACCACAAAACGAATTTTGTTTACACATTTTATTCGAAAATGTATCGCGTTTGGATTTCGATTTAACGTGTCAGACTTTAGCAAAACAAAAAACCGCAATTGGTAAACTGACTGCTGTTCTATTGTTTGTTTTCGTAATTAATTATATGCCATAATATATAGAGCCACCGAGCGTTCTGTTCATATTAGCGCTGCTGCTTTTGATTTGATGTTGCCATGTCAAGATATTAAACAAGAAAAGTGGGAGTTTAAATTCAAGGTATGACCTTTAAAATAAATCTTCATTAAACCTCAAATCATACTATTATATCATGGTGCATCCATCCACCACTAAGCCACTACTACTTTATATACGAGAAATATTTCGGACTACCTATCTGGTAATTTTCTACGCGGTTTCTTGCCTACCTTTCGTATTCTGTTTCAAATGTATGCTCATTCCTGTTTTGTTTTACACAAACAAAATAACACGCAGATTCTTTTATGATCTATTTCTTACATTACAAAGTTAGTTCCTATAGCTTAAGTCCAAAATTAACTAACACGCACGGAGTTTTAATATGTAAAGTGTAATACTAAGTTGCTAGTGAAGGCGGTACGTAATGCCTTAAAGTTCTTGAGGCGTATAAAGTATGCTGAAACTGCATCATAATACTTATATATTTTACTTATCAACTACTTGAAGCCTTAATGAGAAATAACTTATCTATCCACATAGTAACGGGCACTTCAATATTCTTTTAAGACTGCGAGACATAATCTAATAATGTATCAAATCTTACAAGATTATTTCATGGATTTCCAATCCTACATAAAATGTTTGTACTCACTAGAAAGGAGCTCAGATTATTCACACAACCAGTTTATGTAAAACCTTGTCACATTATAATTTACATAGATTAGTGGTTTATTTCTTAGAAGTAGGTATGTACTTAAGGCACCTTGCCAATTGGTGTGGCGTTGTATTACCGTGTTTCGGAATTAGGATATATTTATTTAGAGCTTCGTCGTACTGAAATGGAAGTCGACAGAACGTTGTATACCACATTTATTTGCTCCGAATAAACATACACACATGTAGAAAATTAAGGCTTGGAACACATGAAAGTCATCATTTAAAAGTCATTGTTTAATATAGGAGAAAACATCATCAATAATTTATATGAAAAAAATGCATAAACTTTCGATAAAAATTATGATATAATTTTTATCGAAAGTTTATGCAATACAAGCCTAAATTACAAATATATTGTAAACTGTGGCCATGAATACAGCGCAGGTAAGGCAGGCGGTGTCTAAATAGAACAGTAAAACATTTGATCAAACTTTGAACAACTTTATCCCTTCATATTGTCAGGTCACTTTGACTAACATTTGAAAGTAAAATTGTTGTTCTCTTTCTTATTAGCAGTTTTGAAGCTTTATAACTTCTTGACGATAAATAATATTTTAAAAATTCTTTCATATTTATTTATTACAGCTAAAAGTGTATTAATTTAGTGAATAAAAAAATTACATGCATATTCCCTATTATTTTATTCGGTAGATAGTGGCTATTCGGACATTGTGAAACTGGCCCTTAATGTAATATTCATATTTAAAACCAACTGAGTAAGTTAGATGATCGCTGATAATATCCCGCAACGAAGTACAAAATTCAATTTTAAATCAATACAGGTAGTACTTTAGAAAAAGCACAATATAAAAGTTTTGCAGCGTAATAGCCCCGAGTATCAGCACGTTAATGGCGCCATTAAAACCGTATTAATCTCAAAAGTTTCTATAAAACATAACAAAACTCGCACTTTTACTGAATTAAAAATCTTTAATAAAAATCGCATTTAAGTCCTCAGGCCTGCCGTGAATACAAAAATGTTTTTATCCCAAACTCAATTGTGAAAAGATTTTATTTACAAATCGTCAAAATTCAGATTATGTTGCTCATCAGCGCTATCCTTTAAAAGGGGGTTGGGGGAGATTGGAGGCGCGTGAAATAGGCTAATGAAGTATTTGGAGCGCCCCTCTGAAGCGCCGTGATTGGTGATGGAATGCTAAGCATGGTCCGATGAATAGCTCCACGTAATTCCTTCTGATTGTGTGCCGAAAAATGAGAATATTTTTTGCCTTACAAAATTTTTGCTGCGGATTTTCATGGCTTATTTGTTGTTTAATATTTTTGAACATGATTATTGGGTATTATTTTTTAAGCTTTTTGTAGGTAATTTGCGTTTTATAAATTGGCTTTTATTTGTTAGCGGTTCTGCAGGGCTGAAGCGATGAGATTTAAATAATAAGTTATTCTCATACATGTAATTAGTGGTGGAGATATTTTATTTATGTATGTTGTTGCGATGTATTTTTTTTTGTGGTGGCGGTGGATTTATAATGTACAATGGTGTGTTAATCGTTCTCTCAAATATTACATTTTCGAAATTCCATTGATAGAATACCCAGCTATCCTCAAAATTTAAACGAGCCACAGCATTCACGAGAAATATTTTATATTCCTGAATTTTTTACTTCACTGAAATCCGTCGGGATTTCAAGTAAGTAGCGTATAAATGCGAGCTCAGCAACTGCCATATCTAGTGCATAACATAGTTTGGAATTCTTATATGGTGAAGTTAACGTTCATGATTTTCTTCAGCAGACGAAGTTCGTACCTTCCAGCAAGTTGCGCAGTAAATCAATTCTTCGTACGTATTACTGTGCGTGTTACACGAAGCCACTTGTTTTAAATGTTCAACGATAAAATGTATGCATTTATAATATCTTATCTAACGATGTAGGGTTAGGCACTGACGTTAACAGGATTAAAATTTTCTATCAAGTTATGATTTTACGTAGGACATTAAATACGAGCACACATGTCAAGTTACTTTTTTCCACTATTTATAAATAATATATTAAGTACATGAACTTACAAATTAAGAAAATGGTTTCAAAAAAAAAAAAAACATTAACCTGTCAGCGGGAATCGTGCCTTAGTATTGGATTACTTACATGCTTGCGCTTATAAGGTAAAGATAATGTACCAGCTTATAAAGTGTTATAATTATAATCAAGATAAACACAGTTTTATGTAAATCAGATAGGTTTATGCTCGAGTACGTAGATTGAGTTCTAAAATTGTAAGTTCTAGACATCCTAGTGGGTATAAAATTTAAATAATCTTCATCTCAGGGTGGGCGTTTTGTTATACATGTGGTTTAATATACGTATGTTAAGTCTAGCTATCTTCTAAACACAAGAGTTAGTTATGACGTCAGATAGAGGAGTGTAGAGTACACTGGTTAGAGAGATAGGACAAGGGTATGAGTTCTACTATTGTGGAAAAAGGTTTTGAGTTTAAATGTGGATGGATACAGCGGAACGGCACGAACAAGAAAACGATGGATGGATTGTGTGAAAGTGGATATAGCTAGAAAGAATGTTACTTGTGAGATGACGGCGTGAGAGCGGGGAAGAAGAAAACATGCTGCGCCGACCCTAAATAAAATTTGGGGTTAGGGCAGCAGGATGATGATGGAAGAGTTTGAAAGAAGAAATCTGTATGCGCCATCCCCAATTAAAATTGGAAAAACAATGAATGACTAATGGATGATAAGTAAGTTTTAGACACAAATATATACATAATATTTTCATCATAACATCGCAAAATTAAATTAAAATCCTTGAGAACTGTCATCATCGCTCATGTCTTGTCTATATCTATACATATAATAAAACAGTAAAAAACCCGTGTCTGTACAAATAATATATTGACAAAAATAATAACTGAGGGGGGTTTAGAAAAAGCAATAGAAAATGAATCCGAAAAAAAAATTATGTCTGTTTGTCTGTTTGTCTGTATGTCTGTTTGTCTGTTTGTTTGTACGCGCTAATCTTCGGAACCACTGGACAGATTTGAATGATTCTTTTTTTGTTGTATAGGTGTTAGGTCGGGGCAACATATAGGCTATAAATTATCTTGGAAACTTGAACACCTGATGCAGAACAGCAACAGACCAGCTTAACTATAAGAGATAGAGAAATGCTGCCATAGCAAAAACTGTTCCACGTGATGAGCATTTTCTTATGCGAGATAAAATTTGAAGATCTGGAACAGCTGTTTTGGACCTCCTAGAGCCCAGCTACACCATTACACATATAGAAATGGCGTCTTAGCAAAAGTTGTTCAGCCTGATGAGCACTCGCTGTTGACGTATAAAAATTGAAGATCTAGAACACCTTCTATGGAACTCTAAGAGCCCAGCTACACCATCAAACATATAGAACTGACTGCTGTTCGGTCTGATAGGCATTTCCATCAGACACATTTGATGTGAAGAACCTCCCTTTTTTGAAGTCGGTTAAAAACAATATCAGCTGAAAGTACCTCAGCGCGGTGAAAGCTGTAACAGTTTAGGACTGCGTTTCGTATAGACGACAGCACATCAAGTTACCCGAAACTGTAAATATTTTCCAATCAATTTTGAACCATATGCTTCAGCGATAAAGTTGAAATTCTATTTAGGAAATTTAACAGATTGGAAATTTTGACTTTGGTAGCTTAATGTGCTGCATCATTGAAGATTCCGGCCAAAACTCCCATTTTTTTATTTTATCGCATTAATATTCCTTCGTTATATCAGTTTTTAATTTTCTTTTGATTTTTTGAATTGACACGGTAGCCTGCCAGGTTGTGCAATAGAGCAGACGTTTAGATTTTTAAGGATCAAGTATCTTCACAACAAAACTATAACTATGCTTACAAAAAGTTAAATTGTTTCCATTGTCCAAAGAAGCTAAGATTCATCGGATCATAAGATCCCTAGAATCCAACGAAGAGCTAATTTAAGTGTGGAGAGGTTTGATGCTGTTCGAGGACATAAGGCTGCAACTCGCACGGATGAAACCTTTTCGGATCGAGAATTACGCCCGCGTGTTCAGCGTATTTACGCTTCCACATCCAGTTCTCTATAAAGAGACCAAAGAAGGGTATGTTGCGCCACTGACCGCTGGTTCGAAGAAACCAATTACCGATACAGAATTATGCTTGACTTCTCAGCGTATTCGCACATCTACTAACGCTTATGAAAGCAGTAATTAACCTAATGCACGACTAATTTCTGATCGAGATTATCATACATTGTCCAGAATGATGGCATCCAGGCCGATTGTCGGCTACGGCGGCCGTTCTCTTTTATGGATTTATCAACTTTTTTATTTATTTATCAAATTTAAAAATTTATCAACCAGCTGCGCAGGACATTTATTATAGTGCTCCAGCATTCGCGCAGATACAGGTGCACTCTCTATTCCCTCACTCTCATAGTCCGATGGGACGGCAATCCGACATGACCGGAGAGAGATCAGGCGCAGGGCCGAAATTTACGTGCTCTCCGATTCACGGGTGAATCAATCACCAACTTCCAGACTCCAGGCTGCTTTATGAAAGTTTCTCAAAACTCACAAAGCGATTTCGACCCGGGAATCGAACCCGAAACCCCGTGCACAGCAGTCGCGCCTTGCGACTACTACATCAATGAGGCTGTTCAGAATAAGCACATAACGAAATATTCATAAGCAGTTAGAAAGTGGAAGAGACGTATAAAATTGAAGACCTGGAACAACTGTTATGGTATTCCAAGCGCCCAGCTACACTGTTAACTATTGGGATTGACGTTAACAAAATGTTCAATTTGAGGCATTACAAAAAGAAATCGTCTCGCGCATCCTGTTGTTTTCCCGTCCCCGGACTCATAGAATTCGATATCAGACGTTTCAAATCTTCGATTTTGACGGCCCTGTAGTCGCTGGCATAAGCGACTGGATCCGCGTACGAAGTCGCGGGCAGAAGCTAGTTCATAATAATTTTCAACAATTCACATTTACTTGTCAAACTTTTCTTTGTCCTTTTTACGAAAACTTAATATTCTTAAACCAGAGGCTTTTAGTAAAATTACTTATTGTATCTCCGTAAACAATAAAGTCTACACTTAACACCTGGCCACTAGGGGCCCACTAAATGTGCCCTCAAGAAATACCAACTGTTAAAGTGATTACACGAGAAATAAGTATAAATAACGAAGGTTAGTGGCCGTTTGAAAATGGATGAGACATTATTTATTTATTCTGACGACCCGATGGCGTGGTGGTTAGTGAACAACATATTTACAACAGAAAAGTATATACGAATGTTTATCAGTTGTCTACCCAGTACCCATAGTACAAGCTCTGCTTAGTTTGGGACTAGATGACGTTGTGTGTATGTGTGAGGAATATTATATTATATTATTCTGCAAAAGATTTTCATGTACAATAAAGTAGGTACTCGTATATATTATCGTACCTTATTAACTGTTCACTGATTTCATATGTTTCAATCTATTCGCAATAATAATGTAGTCCATACTACAATTGGCTCCCAATTTCAATGGACAATAGCCGTACACCATACGTATTATACTCGTAGTTCATAGTTATAGTTGCGTCATAGTGCAATGTGATGCGATAAATCTGGAGAAATAAGGTATAGAGCCCATGATATGACGTCGTAGCTGAGGAAGAATATGGGGAGAATGTATGAATAGGTACTCTAGAAGTCTTTGGTAAAGATGTCTTTTCTTTATTTGGCCAAAAAATTCTAAAGCCATGTCAAGGACTTTTCTTCTTTTTTTGTGTATTTTACTTTTCAGTGTGTTATTTTGCACATCGTACCCATATGGCCAGCTTTATCCCATATCAGTGTAAAAATCATACAATACTTAAAGTGAGGTCGCTACCATAGACCATTGAGGAGTTCCCTCGATTCCTTGTCGTCTCCATAATTAGCAGATCCGCTCTAAACCTTTATAGTATTGTAATCAGACATAAAAGCAAAGTTTTTACCCCATGCGAGACCCCCCTACCAATTTTCGAGTGTTCCTATCTTGATAAGTGTAAATGACAAGTATTCCCTATCATATATAAAAATAAATCCATATCAGTCCAGCCATCATCGTAAAGTCGAGTAACAAACCTAAAACAACTATTATATACAGTCGAATTGAGAACCTATTCTTTACAGGGAAATGACTAAAAACAACCAACACAGGCATTGCTGCTAAGAAAAACCCTATCCAACATAATGTGTTTATGTCAAAACCCAACGACTGTGAAAATAGAAGCAGAAGGTATGAGTATCGGAAATAATTTAAATATTGACGAAGTCAAGGGACTTGAGTGAGACGTTCATTTATTATTAAGAAGATGTCGTTTCACTTTACGAAACTATAATGGAAAAATCAATATGGTAAGGCGCTTTACATGGTATGTACAGAGAAAGAAATATCTTTTCACTACATAGCCAAATAGCCTATAATATAGTTTACCTTCTTTAGCATTCTGAGGGAACTGTTGGAACGGTTTTAATGATTAGTTACCCAATTCTCTTCAGTGACACCGTTGAAGATAATCACTCAACATTCAAAAAAATAAAGGATGAACCGAACGTGAAACAGTAAAATATTTTAAGACTCGCACTGCAAACAGCACTTATTTTCTTAATTAAACTCTGATAAGTTAAAAACGGACTGACGCCGTGACGTGTAATTGAAAATACGAGGATATTTTGTTCAGAATTTATTGTAGTTGCTGCAAACATACGAACGTGTTAAGCTTCACAACTAGGCTATAAATATCGGCGAGCAGTGAGTTATAGCTTTAGTTCAACACACAGATTTGTTCCGTGTGTTTCGACCACAATACACCTATTTAAGCTTCGGTCCCAACCATTATCGATCAATTGGCAGTCGCCACTAGTTTGTTTGCCGTAGTTCTTTGCCAGTTTTCAGCTGGTAGGTACAGTTACAGGTTGTTCAAAAGTATATGAATTTACTTTTGAGGTTTTCAAAGACAGAATGTCGCACGGAAACTTCGCCATGCGGGAATTCATGACTATATTTTGAAGTATATGCGACAGCGTTCACGTTTTAAATGAATAATTTCATTTACGTGGTGAAGCAAAATTGTTATTCGCTTTCTAATGTAAGGACTACAACATTTTAAATTTTGCTTTAAGTTATAAATAAAAAATAAATGGTCTGTCTCTGTGTTATCAGACGTGAATGAAATAAAAAATCTGTTGTTAAATTAAATCAATAGCTACTGTTGGAATTCAATTTGAAACAAAGATTCAATGCAAACAGACTGATGAACGCCAGTGATCAAAATACACTTTAACAATATAAATAAATAGACAAAACGAAAATACGGATCATCTAGTAAACGATTGGAAAAATAATTGCTGTTGACTCAAAACAGGACCTATAGGAAACAAAATATGAAAACCTCCCATGTTTGCATACTACTGGTGAATATAGGGTTTTCGTCGTGGGTTTTTAAATGATACAGTTCATCCCTAGAAATAAGAATTCAAATAGCTGAGATTTACATAATCTTAACGAAATGATACGTTAATAAGCCACGTTAGATTGGTAGCAAAGTAGAAGCTAGCTCGCCCAATGATATGCAAAGGATTATCGAGACAGCGAGACCCACTGGGCTCATTAGCACAGATATAGAGAACTCTAGATTAGTCAAATCTCTTCGGTTTGTATCTATAACCACCGAAATCAATAAGCAGGTCGGTACTACTCTTGGTATGTGCATATTGGGAAAGTAACTTGTTCTTCAGAATTTATTTAAAAAAAATGGTTTAATTTAAAATAATATTTTTATAAAAAAGTTTTTAATGCTCTTTTATGTTAGTCAATTATCACCAGATCTAAATTACTTTTGGTAAGTTCTATGTACCTAATCGTAGACGGTAGAAGAGATTACTGTAAAAACACCCAGCTGTAGGATCTAGTTGATTCAAATATCGGTTAGGTACCTACGTATGTATATTGAAACTTAAGTCTAGAGAAAGTTGTTCAAATAAAGCTCATTGAATTTGTCACATACAAGAAGACTAACAAGGCAAGTGAAATAAAAGCTTTACGTATACATATTAATAGCACATCACTTAAAACGATTTGTAATATAATTGATCAGTATTCAGTTCTATTTTCCTACCTTTAATATTTAGAGTTTTTATATCAGTGATGTTCACCTAGAATAAAAAAAACATTGTCAGCACTAACAGAAAACCATTTCAAGCGAAACATTACTTAATTGCTAATGGCACTCGTTTCATAATCGTTTGAAATGCGCATTATGAGAAGATGGCCGTACTTAACCCTATCTACGCCACTTATACATAATAATACCACGGTTAAATGAAAATAGCAGCTGCTTCATGCCGATATGCATTATCATAATGAACATTCGGCCCCTAATTTTCAGGGTTCCTGTAAAAATCATCGCACGATAGCAAAAGTTGGAAGGGCAACTTCGTAAAAAAATTCCGCACCCTTAAAGTTAACACGTAAAGATGTTCATCGGGCAACGAAATCATTTTATTCATTTGCAGCATATTTTATATTTGGACGTAGAATGGTGTTCTTAAAAACGCTGATAACAAAGGGGAAGTTCTTTAAGATATTGTGTTAGATGGTGCTTATAATTTCCTGCTCGGCGCTTTGCGCGGCTTCTCAGTTAATAGTCATTCACTCTTTAGCTCTTTGCGCATCCTTGTTCGAACAATTAGCTAAAAATATCCTACAGCGGAAGGTTCTCATAAAATTCAATTAATAAAGAGAGGTAGAAAAGTGAACTTCTACAAAGAAAACTTTGTTGGTGAAATTCTTACTTTTAAATTTTCTTTGGATGGCAAATATAAAAAAAAAGACTTTTCATTTGTTAGTTTTTCATAAAGCGAGTGGCATAGAATTAGGTTGATATTAAAATGCAGTTTTTTATAACAAAGATTGTAGTTTTTAATAACAAAGATTTCAGTTAAAAATGTATTCACCCCTCTCACTTTGTTAACTCAATTACCAGAATATACCACTTAGTATTTACTGGCAATTTAGGGGCTCAAAAGCAGTACATAATTTTTGCCATAACAACACAAAAGGGAATATTGTAATCGAGTGAAAATGGCACTTCGAGTTTTTATGGTATTCTACTGTCCTTGAAAATTCCTGCGAATAAAATTACTGGCGCGAATTTTATAATACCTACTTTAAGATTTTTTTATTAAACGTATCATACATAATAATGAACTAATTATTATTGACAATAGATATATTGAAATTTACACTTGTGTTATTTTTTGTGAGAATTATAATCATGAAACGTATTTATTTGATCAAATTAAATACGCAGGGTATCAAGCTCCAACTCACTTGAAAACTGTACTTTTGGAAACCAATCAAACATCAGCTCTTGACTGATTAGTAGCATGTATCCCAATTATTCTATTGACTGCGACTATTAGCCAAAGTGTAAACTGAATTACGTCGAGTAAATAGAGAATTAGGTCGTTTGTACTAATTATAATCAAAGTCCTTCCACACATCTTGTGCACTCGAAGCCGCAATTTAGCCGCGGTTTACCTCTGACGTGCGCTATTTGCCGTCTAAATTTCAAATGCAAATGAGATAATTAGAAATTATATTATGAAGCGATGATATTATTCTTGATATTCGGCTGAATAAGGTTGTGAGCTCTGTTTTTTATGCGGCTTGAATCTTTGTTAAAGAAAAATGTCATGAAAAGGTTAACCTAAGATGTAACTTTAACAAAAAATTACCAAGCCCTGTTTTAGTTATAAGAGAAATAATGATGAGCGCAGTTCAAAGGCCAAAGCTTTAGAATTCAATTTCAGTTCATGAATTGTGGTCACCCACCAATTTATCAACCTCAGCAAGCCAATTTTCGGCTACGGCGGCCGTTCTCTTTTATGGAGATCAGCCAGCTGCGCAGGACATTATTATAGTGCACAAGCATTCGCGCAGATACAGGTGCACTCTCTATTCCCTTATTCTCAAGTCCGATGGGACGGCAATCCGACACGACCGGAGCGAGATCAGGCGCAGGACCGACATTTACGCGCTCTCCGATGCACGGATTCATTCAATCGCCCACATCCAGACTTCAGGCTGCTTTTATGAAAGTTTCTCAAAACCCACAAAACGATTTAAAAAAAAATCTACATATATTTAATATATATCGATATTGAAGTTCTTCAAAAGTTCTGCAAGTGAATTTGTTAATTTTCTCAAGAAAACGAACTTTTATAATTGCAAGTAATTAAAGGGTGTACAATTCGAGTCGAGCCCTAGTAGTCGTGATAGTAGTTAGTGGAAACTATTGAGATGCTGAAGCTCTTCGGTAGAATCAATATTGAACGGGAAGCAGTTACTGACTATTAAGTGTTTGTAGTAACTTGTTCTAACAATTGTTTTGATTGACTATTTGGAAGTTACCGGGAGCCAGTCTTCGTGTAGGTTATATGGTTATACTCTGCGGGTTACTTCCGCACTGTTTCAATAATAGTAATTGATCAAGGTCTATTAGAAATCGTAGTATTGCAATATTATGGAAACTAGATGGTGGTTCATACTTACAAGTTACTGTAGGTATCTAAAAACAAACTCTTTTTTTAGATGTACAATAGACAACCGGGACATCAAAACACGGAGGAACTTTATGATAGAGATGTTCGCCCATCCACGGACATACCGCGCCAAGCATTTCTTAATCTTACGAGTGATTGATCTGAGTGGCTGTGTCTACATATAATATTTGTTTTATGTGCTGTCGTATTAACTGTCGTGTTACTTCATATTCGCTAAAAGCTGTTTTCATATACTACCTTTCCGCTGCTTTGGCTACTTTTATAATACCCTCGGGAAGAAAAGGGCTAGTCGCTCAGTCCACTGTTTGCCAAAATTATACACAAGATATAATTTATTGTAACCCAACGAACAAGCCTTAAGTTTCCCCTTCCCAAACTGAAGATGTAAAGCTTTATTTCTGTCTAGGGATAACTCCAATTTTAATGCTTAATATAATTACATAAATTCTAAAACACCTCTTTAGAGGACTCTGTTAGGGGGTCTTAATAAATTATGCGATCAAGATAAATTAGTTTTGATGTAATACGAATCTCGGTAAATATAGCTAGGAGGGAGGTTTAATTAAATATGATAATAGGTTGGATACCCGCTCGTTGTGCACGTTCTATGAAATTCCTAAGCGTACCAAATTCGATGAGCATTTTAGAAGCGAATTTAGCTTTCGTGGGCCTATTGCAAATGCTGTCTCATTTGTTTCACATTCTTTTGTTTTTCAGCAAATATTTGAGGAAAACAGTTTGTGTCCGAAATAATTTCCTTTTGGAGAGACAGAAGTACATAATAAAGATTAAGTGGACGAAATTTTAGGAATACCTTACATTGAAATACGCTGTTGACTATGGCCAAACCTACCGTCCTGTATGTTTCAGAGTGCTGTCTCTTGGTGGATGGATATACTTAAAAGAAGGGGACGAGCAAAGAAACGATGGATTGATTGTCTAGAAGTCAATGGCTAAAAAAAATTACTAGTAAGATGACAGCATATACATAGAGGAGTGTGTAAGAATAAAACATTCGGCGCCAATCCCTAATAAAATAAAGATAAAAGGCAAGAGGATGATGAACTTATCTTTATGATTTCACTTTTGGTTTTTTGGAGTTTCACGGGTTTTGTTTGCTGAATGGGAACTTAGTTCAGCATGCAATGTTTCTTTCAGTTTGATATTTAATAGAAGGCAAGGGGAATTTTTGATTGTGATTTGATACTTACCTATTAATATTCCAGTCATTGGTAGATATTGTATCTATTGAATTTAATGCATAAAATTAATTACGCTTGACATATGCACACTTTATTGGTACAACAAATGAAAATGTAAAAAACGCAAAATAGTAGCAGCATGAATAAAATATCTCACGTACCAATCTCTACATTCAAATGGAAACTTTGTCTACAAAACCCTCAACATAGTTGTAAATATCGTCCTCTTAATTAAGCCAACAAACGTCTGCGCAAGTGTGGAGAGAAACCACGAAGTTTCCTCTTTAGCCAGCTCACATAATGTCCCCAAAGACCGAGTGCCACCATTATCTTCACTTAATGCAACTTGCACGCAAATTCAGGCCGACATTTAATCGTCCAAGTTTGAAGAGCTCCTAAAGGGTCGGGCCGCTATTATAAGGATGATACAAGGATTCGACCCCACTAGACTTTCGTCAACTTTACATAGCTGGAGTCTGTGGTTCGAGATGTTGTTACACCGACCGGTGATACTTTCAGGTAGAGGCAGTTTAAGATGTTTGCATGTAAAGTGGAAAGCATGGGTTATATTGCACTCATCATCATCATCATCACAGCCTTTATATCGTCCTACTGCTGGGCACAGGCCTCCTCTCCCACGGAGAAGGATTGAGCGTTAATCATCACGCTTGCTCAATGCGGGTTGGTGATTTCAGACTTTATAGTCCCGGTTTCCTCGAAATGTTTTCCTTCACCTTTAATCAGTCATTGGTGTCCAAGATAAATTTAGAAAGTACGTAAAACTTAGAAAAGTTACATTGGTACTTGCCTGACCTGGAATCGAACCCGCTTACTCGAAAGGCTGGTGCTTAAACCACTAGGCCACCACGACTTTCAATATTTTATATTGCACTAATCTACGTAAATACCAATCTAAGGATATGGTTTTATAACTCAATAAATATATTATAAATCTTCAAATATACTGTATCTACCTTAGACGTTAGCGCAATGGTAATCACGCCGGACTACCGAGCTGAGGGGGTCGACTGCCGGGTTCGATTCCCCGGCACGGTCGACATTTGTGTAATGAGCATGCTTTTTAGCTGTGGTATGGGTGTTATAATATGTATTTGTAAATATTAATATATATATAGTTTATCAGTTGTATTGGTACCCATAACACAAGCTAACTACCGACTAACCGACCGTGTGTGGTGTGAATAAGGTGTCCTGATGTTATATTATAGTATACCTAATCTATGTATATATTGGTATTCCATTACTTCGAAAATCGCACGTGCCACTGTTAAGGAAAATTGTATTGAAAATAAAATGGAACACTTCAAAAATTGGCAATTTCCTTTTTCATTTTCAGAAATTCTTCTGGTCCTTTTGAAATATTTAGTTACTGAAATGTCTGAAAACAATAAACTGAAATTGATGTTTACAAATATTGTTGATAAGGAAAATACATAAACAACATAAAGGCTTGTATATAACTGTAATAAGGTATGTTAAGGGTTCGATTCCCGGATCGGGCCGAAATTTCTTTGTGCGTTTTGAGAAACATTCATAAAGCAGCCCGGAGTATGGAAATTGGTGATTGATTCACCCGTATGATGTCACAGATTTTTCACATCAATCCCCATACTTACTTCGATTATATTATCAATAAAAAAATAATAACAGATTTCGGTTCAAAACGATAAATTAAACTGACTTTATTTTAAGATGCTTTAAAAAATGAATATGATAAAGTATTTTATTTATGACCTAGTCCACATCCCAATTGTGTTATAACTTTGCGTACCTAAAAAGTTGTTTTATGATTCCGCAACAAAGATCTTCGTGTGACTTTTTAATGACGATAACTTAACTTTACAAATGAAATCCGCGCAGTAAATCACGTTTCGACGGAACACAGATATACAAACATGATTCGTGCTTCTGTCTTCATTGCGCCACTTCAAATTAATTCACAGGGAAACTTTTTAATTCGAATTACTCGTAACTTCTTGACGCTTGACAGGCTCATTAAATTTTACACTGTGACTTGAGACGCGGCTCCCGGGGACGTTATATTATACTCTGTGACAATTTAGATTATAAAGGTAATATACATTTTAAATTCCAGTCAGATTCTTATAGAACTCAGATAATTTTAATCTGAGTTTTTGTTAAACACAGATAACCGGATCATAAGATAAGTAAGATAAAAATTATGTTGAGTATTATAAAATAAAAATACACACACAGAATACTAATTTTATAATGTTATTGAAACAGATTTTGACATAATTTGAAGTGTTAGGCTACAATGTCACCGGATTTTGATTCGTCGTAAGGTCCCCTTTTTTTAAAGTCAACAGGACCACTCAAGCTCGTGCTACGAGAAGTTTTCAGCATCTTCACAAAAGTTTAGAGTACGCGAATTCTTGAAAGATTTGAACGTAATAAGGGACTTGTGATTTGGATACATGAGTAGGTACGTGTGTGACTACCGTGACCGTGATTTTTTTAGAGTACAATTATTGAGGTTCTCATTCAACGAGTATATGTCCCATACGTTATTTCATACTTTTATAATTATTTAGCTCCGGGAAATGATCTCGTTGTTAACCAAGATTCGTAAGAACACTCGAAGGATCGGGAAGTTGTAAATAGGGAGGCCTTTGTCCAGCTGTGGGACAGTTTAGGATAGGAAAAAAATAAGGATTCCGTATGAATTTTGGGCTATCACCTAATAATTCTTTTAGCGTTTTAATGTGTTGATAAACAAAATCACGTCTCCGTACTACACCAATGTTGAACCAGCACAGAACCTGTGTAAGCATTTCTCAAAGTACAATACACGTTACTTAGTCCATCAGGGCTTGCTTGTCCATTGTTATTGAATGTTCCCATAATTTTACTCACAATCAACTGGGACTCGCCCCAGGGGCCTACGACCTACCCAAAGAAATTCTAAGACGAGATATGACGGTGCAAATCTTAGTTTACGAGCGAGAGTTACCGCTTTTGTTTTGCTAATGGGTGATTAGGGCTGCATACGTTTTAGGATGCCTTCGGGCTGGGATGTGACAAGTATGCGGTTTTAGCGCTGTTTTGTGAATTAATTAAATTTAAATCACTAGTCCTAGTGATTCGAATATTTTACTGGCATAGATTCTCAAGGAAGGTATCGCGAGTTAAATAAATGCCGAGTGCCTAGATCAAAGTTGTGTATTTGTAAATATTATTTTGCTTATTATAAGGTGACTAAAGTGTTGAATCGTGCGGAAAATAGTACGAGTATATAGGTTAATTTTTTTAATAGTTATACATGGTTAAGAAAACAATACCGTGTAAGAACCGTGAAAATACTATCACTACTCTTACTTTACTTAACAGATGTCATGCAAGTACACATTCTTTTCATAGCAGACCTATGTACGTAATAACGTACCTCCATATTAAATTATGTATCGAATACAAACCGGAATCATTGGAGTTTAGCATTGTTAATGCTAAAATATTATTAATTTTAATTAACACTGAACCTCAAACCATATTTTATAAATAAAATGATTGTTAATTTTCAGCCTAATTATTATATTCCGCGAAACAATATTATAATGTTTTTAATCCGTAAATAACTATTTTGCAATATTTGTAAGCCTTAAAATTATAGGAAGCCACTTACTGATTTTTTTTTCTAAAAGGTGCACTAAATTTTCTTTAGGACAAACTAAGATCTCTATCCATGGATTTAGTGAAATAAATATGAGCGATATATGACATGAATTGAAAAGGGGTGCATGAAAAGATCGCTCACATACACAGAAATTCCCAAATGAATCGCTGTGAGCAGGAAAACTATGATATTCGAAACGCGAAGATCATATCCTTACTCTCTATCCATACAAATACGAATTTAAAACAGAAACTGTTTTCAATCATCATTATAATACGTTGAACGTTTTAAAGAAAAAGTTTTTCAATTACCATTAAATAAATTGTCGGTACTCCAATTACTAGAGAAAATAACAATGCTTTATCAAAATATCCCGTTTTCAACGAACTTGTAGTTCTGAATAAGAAACTATTCTTTGTTTAAAAGCCGAGGCAACATCTTGAAAACTTGTCTTAGTTCGGAAATAACCATTAAAGATATTTCGACAACTCTTCACCATGAAATTTTGCATCTTCAATTAGTTCTTACTATAGTTTAATATGTAATAATTTAATCAGTAGCGTTTTCTTTAACATGTATAGTATTTTAATGGTGTGATATTTTATTTGAATATAATACTGGAGTTCAGACCGACTGTCAGCCATTGTGGCTGTTCTCTCTAAGGAAACCAGCCAGCGGCGCAGTACATATTATTGGGCACAAGCAATTGTGCAGCCACATGTGCACTCTCTATTCCCTCACTCTCATAGTCCGATGGGACGGCAATCCAACACGACCGGAGAGAGATCAGGCACAGGACCGACATTTGCGGGTTTATCAGAAACTTCCAGACTCTAGGCTGCTTTTGGCAAAGCTTCTTTAAACACGCAAGGCATTTTTGGCACGTCCCGGAAATCGAACTCAAGCCGCCGTGCTAAGCAGTCGCTTTATACGACTAGTAGACCAACAAGGAAGTCAAGGTAGACTATCAGATTCCTAAAGCGAAAAAAGCTTCCATATAAATATTGACCGTAATCCAACCATTGTTTCACAGATCGAAAGAAAATGAGAGTTCAATACAAATGTACCTACAATGGTTTTTATTCCTAACTGGAACTGTGCCAAGGCGTAAGTTTTTTATATAGGTAAGGAAGAAACTATTTTACTTAAAATATTCATTTTAGGAATGCGTTCAATAATCGATAATTAATGATGAAATGATATTGAAATGATATTTATTTTGCAAATAGGTTGAAATCAACACTTTTACACGTCAACACATTTTTTATAAAAATAACGAGATTATTATAGAAAACGTCGGTATTTCCTAACTGACTACCTTGAGAAGAAACGCTGAAACAAACTCATAGTCTCTTTTAAAGTCCAGACATAAAAAGAATTTACATACTAAAGTATGGATGAGCAATGTAGGCTTCTGTCTAAAATTACCTTTTGAAAAAAGTCTCATAAAAGTTCATCGAAAACATTTTGAAACATTTGGTTGTGCTTCAAAATAACTGGCTAAATGTAACTGTGTCCGCCCAACCCTTTTGAACTTAAAAAGAACAATATTCTGAACTATTTGCCTTACATTATCTTCTTCCTTAGCATGCTAATAGCAATCATTGATTACTAAAACCAGTTGCCATGTATCATTTACAAAACACTCAAAGCATTTTGTCCTGTTCTTGTAGGTACTGTTCGATTATTTTCGTAACATTTTTAACACCTATCTAATCCAGGAGCGTTTACAGGGCCATGAAATATAATTGGGAGGGAAATATAATGGAAATATTTGCACGTCAAATAAGGGTCATAACACACTAGTAATCTTCTTATTATTGCGGAATATCTTGTCTGCGAAAGTTTGATTTCGAACTCTTCGTGTTTGATGTTCCGTTCATACTTCGCAAACGTAAATTTACGACTTAAACGCTTTATGTGGTGGGTGCGAATAAATAGTCTCAGTGAAAACCAGAACTAGCTGCAGCCACTAGTCACGATTTACGCGGTTAACGTCGCTCGTAAATCGCGCGAGTGTTGCACAGTCGTTTGTTCGCGCGTCACCAAAGCGCTAGTGTGGCAACACCCTAACATGAGAGTAACAAAGCACGGGTATCAAGTAAGGCAATAAAATGTAATTTAAAGTTACCCGGACTCCATAAACGGTTGACATGGGAGAAGTACTATATTAGTTTAATTATTTCGCTGACACTTTTAATTTCGCTTTTACTAATATTCCTGCAAATTTTCCCGCTATTCAGCTGTTAAGAGTTTATTTTATAGTGAATTAAATATTTCATTTCATATTTAAGTAGATTTATATAATAAAATTATTTGCTTGATTTGCGAAATCGACATTATTTAAATCAGCAATTCGAACAGCCCTAGCCGATTTATAAAAGAGATTTTATTACCTCAATACCTGAAAATTAAAGCACTTCAAACCGAACAAGAGCGAAATATTCCTCACTCTTTTCCTTTAGGAAAGTAAGTCGAGAACTACATATGCCATGAGTCGGGATATGGAGTATCATGTAGTTCAAGCAAGTTACTTCGGCTTCAAAACTACGTGTATTCAAAATTTCAGAGGGATCCGTTGAATAACAAATATTCTCCACATATTTTCTCGTTGACTCTATTATTCAAACTGACTGAGGTTTCCGGTCACTAACTAGATTTTAACAAACGTTATGTTTGTTGTTTGTGTTTTAAGTATTATTTATGTTTTTGTTTATCATTCGCGGAATGTTTACGCCTTTATGTGGAAAGAGAAGCGACACGTGCATGTTGATATTGGGAATTAATCAAACTATCATCTCGGTGACGACCTGTCTTTTTAAATTATGTATTTAAGACTTCAAAATATTCAATAATACCTATTTTAAACTAAGATGAATTGTTTAACAAAGTTGAGATTCTATTTCAACACACGTGTCTCATAATACTTAACACGCAATTAGTCACTTAATTGGAAACTAAGACAAGTTGCCTGACAGCCAAGATTTACGGACTAACGCACATACGTTTATCCAATTGCGTCTCACGGTAGCAATATCTGTGTGCGGTGTAGTTATAAATTAGTCTAAATTGAGACGGTACCTAGTGTCCAGGTGACATAATTCAATTAGATTGCTAGCCATTTGTTAGGCTGCCCTCCGACGTCCTGAGTTATGTACTGCCCCACGGCGTTTACATACGAATGGCATTGCACTGAGTTTTGACTGCAAAATGCGATCCATTTTAAGGATTCTACTTTCTTATTTTGTTAAAGCCAGTGATGACGTGATTATTGAATTTTAATTGGGCTTTAAGTCGTCATTACTTATTTTTTTTTCTTTTAGGCCTGTTTTTGTATTACCACAAAATTGTTTGTCTAACTCCGATTAGTAGGGCCAATTGAAAATATTTCAAGGTCTTATTCTCCTTGACCGACGAGCTCGATAATAAAATTCTTCAAGTTTTTACTTCTATAGCAGATACTGTAGAGGTTTTTCCTTATGTTAATTGGATAATGTGACTGGCCGAATCTTCTTTTAAATTTGGAAGCATAGAAAAGCGAGCAGATCGTTTTTTGTTATTCTTCAGGCAGTGGCCTTGAGAAGAATAAACTCGAAGTGAAATATTGAAGAAGTGTTTTTCATTAGTCAAATCCTCGCAGTAGTCATGACAACAGAAAACAGCTCTACTCATTGAATAGTTTTACTTAACAGTAAACAAATACCTACACAGACTACACAGAAATGTTGCACAATTTCAACTAAACACATACGCTTAACTTAATGTTCCCATTTATTGAACGGAACTGATTCATGAATACACAATCAAGCTAAATCATTTAAATGCAATGATTATTTATTTTAGGATTCGATTTTACGGCTGTTATTTATAAATGTTTGCTTTATACTAGCTTTTGCTCGCGTCTGCACTTGTATTGTATAATAAACGCGCTTGGAGTCAGATTTCAGTAGCTATCTAATCAATTTATAAGTTAGGATTGCTACAAACTTATTGAGACACAATAATCGGTATGATAAAACTTAAGGAATTTAGTCTATTCAATAAATTGTTCATTCTTATCAATCATGATTCAATTTACAAGTTGAGTAAGGATTTTTTACGGTCCATCATTGAAATCTTACTCAGGTAATTTGGTTGCAGTTTTTTTATAGATAGCTTTTTAAAGTTGACATCATCATTATCTGCCTAGCTTTTTCCCAACTATTTTAGAGTCGGGTTCCAGTCTGATCGTATGCAGCCAATTACCAGCAATTTATATGGGGCGACTGCATGTCTGGTCTCCTCAACCCAGTAATCCGGGTAACGCTATTCTTGACTTACTGGCTTCAGGATACTCGTAACGACTGCCAAAGATTTAAAAATTACAGTCCCAGGTACCCATCAAATTATTGTGGCTTACGAAATACTAACAAACTCGTCATGTCAAGATGGTCACTCATCCATAGACCGACCGCGCCTAGCGTTGCTTAACCTTATGATTGATCGACGTATAGCTGTTACTAAGCCACGAGCTTCATAAAGTCGACAAAGATGCAGAAATAACCTTAAAAAATAAAGAAGTGGTCTCTGCATAATTTTTATTTATTAAATAAGCGAAATCCAGATTGTTGTTGCTTTAAATATGCGCATCGCGTCCGACCGCCATTACTGGCAATAAAATGTTATTCTGAGCGCATTAAGTTCGGTTAACAACATTATTCATGAGTTTGGCAGACGGCAGTTACGCTTTAAATTACTATTAATTGAAAATTTACAAATGTTTGCAAATGAATATAGTGCTAATCCATTAAATTTTATTGTATGGCTCCCACCGTTTGCATTTTTAATGACAATATTATAAATACCACCATCCAATAATTTAGGTCCTACTCGTTTAATTAATATTTTAGTATTCATGTTTAAATACACGTTTATTTGGAATACGAGTAATAAAAGCTAGCAATAAATACAATTGGAAAGATGTCATAATTAAATGCTTTAAACAAATGTACCTAGTAATAAAATAGATTTAGTATTTTCTTTTAGGTAATGGTAATAACTACTTTCCGTTACCCTCTTAAGCATCAAACAGAAGCACAGACGTATATAAGGGGGTCTTGGGGTCCCATTCATACCTAACTTATTTGTCCAACAGAAAAAAAATACATTCACCCCACCTCTTGTAGAAAAGGTTTACTCTTGTTGTAGAGCGTGTCCGCCTGTACCTGCGTGTTATACTTATAGTCGCAATCATTGTTTTATTTGTAAATTATATATTCAACTAGTTAGGATTAGTTAGGGTGCTGTTTTTGGGGACCTCATTTGTCAAAGCTATAGCTACGTCCGTGAATAGAAGCAACCAAATCTAGAATAACACCTTTAACTTTGCTAGCGGTAGATTCGAATATGAAATGATTTATCGTATTGCAATACAGAAAATATGAAGAAATCATAATTTCCAATAGCAAAACACACTTGATTCTCAACAATGGCGGGACCCGATAAATGATCGGATTGCAGCGACGCGATCCCATTCCAAGGCTTTGCATTTAAATCAGAAGCACGGTGAATGCAGTTTCCATATTTTTCGGAAATACCAACCAATACGAATATGTAACGTGTATTACTTTTTGATACTAGTAAGTTTATTGGTTTTTATCAAAGAATGTAAGCTCAAGATTGTTCGTTTGAAATGTTTTCATATTTAGCTGAACGCTTTATCATGCTAGATAATTAAATGGGTATTGACAGTTCAATGGCTGCTATAGACTTGGTTCTAAAAAAGGAAGACTAATTAGTTATTTACAAAATGTGGGAAAAGACGAATATCAAATAACGTTCCAATTTTGCGCTTTTATTAGAAATATTTATGAGGTAAAATTAATTATTGATTTTAATATATTATACCTATATTTGTATTTACATATTATTACCTCTATTAGGAAGTATGATTGCTTTAATAAATCTACTTAATGTAGTTTACGATTCATTTCATTTTTTAAAACTGTTCTTCAGGACTAGCAATCAATAAGTGGTATTTAGAAACGATTTTATTGTTTCTATTTTGTTTCATTAATCGAAATAACTACTTATAGCCATTCAAAAGTGCTCAATGGTTTGCGTTGAATAAAGAATTGAATACAAGAATACTACTGCGATAGTCAGATGTTATCAGTCTCTGCCAAAGTATTGACATTTAAATGCACAATGTCAGAAACACAATACCAGAATGATAAATAGATAACAAAGCATTTACTATTTATAAAATTTAAATAGTCTACATTTTATTCTTATAAAATGCTATGACAAAAAATGTTTTTGTGTGAAAACCTGCCAAAATAAAGATGGGTATAAGTAATGCGGCCGTCATTACCTAATATGGTCCACATTTCAACGAGCTCAGGTGGTCTGTCCGCTGTGTAACCATCAACAACACCCCACTTTTACGAGTACATCATAACTTTCCTTAAATGTGTTTGAAGGCGAAAAGTAACACACTGGCGATACACTACGTAAGCATGCACGTATTTTTCAAGCATTTGACGTAACGCCCAATGAGTTGTGATTCTTAAGCGCATTTTACTCGGGTGACGTAATCTAAGTCTGTTTTTGACGCACCAGGGTTTTCATTAATCAGTTCAATCTTATTGATTGGTAACTTATCGTGCCTCATTACGGTAATCATCGAGCTGTGAAGTTGTGTACGCAGAACTTTACAAGTTGTTGATGTGAAAAATGTTGAGCTCGTTAAAATAATATTTATATATTTTCCATTATGTTGATACATCTTCTGTGTTTATCTTTATGGTTAGCCCTTAATAGGCTTCCTGGGAAATCAAAGATTCATGTGCAAGAACTAATTTAGTACGTGAGTTTAGCATTATTATTAAACAAAGCTAATTGTATTAACACTGCTCCCACCCACCTGATCTTATACCTAATCCCTACTGACCTTTTACTCAAAGGATTAAGAGATTCGTGGCATTCGTATTATTATCTACTGGTCTGAGAATAATCCCTATAATAATAATTGAAACATGAAAGTTTCAAAAATATATTTCCGTGGTGTTAATTTAAATTACTACCAAAGCGGCAAATAAATATATTACTACCAACAGGCTGAGAACATTCTTAAAATCTTTGATCTATTAATTTATCTATGAAAGCTTTTGTTGATGTTTCCAAAATTAAATTGAAATCTGTACAGACGGCTAATACAATGTTTTCCAAAGAATGTTTCTACGAAAAACATAGAAATGGAGAAGAATTTCCTTTGTTACATTTTTTAATTTTTACTAACTTCATATCGCTGCAGGCGATTTATTGAAATTTTGCTATCATAGTAAAATATGTAGGTAAGCAGAATACTTAGAAATTTTATTGAAAGCGCTTACGATGCATTCAAAATGTTCACGGTCGTTAATGAGATCGACATGGGTACATAATACATAATTTGATGAATGAAAATGATAACAAGGTGCAATCCAGTCCCAAAATTTATAATTTAGAAACTAGCTTCAACCAGCGGTTTCACCCTTCACGTGGGAACTACTTAGCATAGCCAGATAATAAGGAAAAAGCCTTCCTCAATTAGCTATCGCTGAAATAATATTTTTTCAAATCAGTTCTTGAGGTGACTTGAATTGCAAGTAAACAAAAATCTCTTCTCCTCTATAATATTGGTATATGATTGGTATAGATGTAGGCCCGCATAGAAGGCTACAATCACTGTCTGCCAAAGACGAGCTAAAGCCCCAGAGTGACGTAAAATCTGGATAAATATGTCCATGTTTCCAACTTTTACTACCTAATGTACGGAGCCCAAAAACAAAGGCCGAGTAATAAGTTTTATTTGTTGAACCTCGGCGATGTACCAATTAATCAGAGCTGGTGAGTCATTCAGATAACGATAAAATGAATTGAGGTTTCACGAAATCCACGCGATTCGTTGAGCGCACTTTGAGGTTGTACGTTTTTAATTTTATCGCTGATGCGGCGTTCTCTTATCATGTGAATGTTGATTTGTTTACATTTTGTTTGGTCTTTTTTTCTCTTCCTTTTTTATGTTTGCTCTATGGGAATGTTGAGGTATGTAGTATGTAAGTACTTTTACTTTATGGATGAATACGCTGATGAAAGGTGTATTTTATTTTATCTTATTATTTTTTATGTGTTTTAAATTATTTTATTTTTTATTTATTTATACATTTTCGTTGAGAACTTTAGCCTTTTACGGCCATTACTCAAAAAGGTGCAAACTATATGAGCAGCATCTTTTTAAGCGTCGAAAATTTGCTATTCGGCGGTACGGGCACAGCCCAACACGCTCCCTAGTGTATCCTTGTATAAAAGTTGGGCATAGTTTAATTTTACGTAGCTCTCGCGTCAGTCGGTTGTTTCGGACCAAGTTTGTAATAAATGCTCGTTGTTTTTCTCCCAGCTGTCGAAGCTGAGTGTGCAGCACCTGAGCCCAGCTACCTTATCACACGCCCGTATGAATAAATCAAACGTACGGAGTGAAGGCTTGTACATAGCTGTGCACTGTTCAAGTGTACACAGAATCAACAGACGTAGGTGAACGTGGGGAACTAGTGTTGCGATTATGTTCAGTTGTTTCTTAATAAGCGGAATTTATTGTATTTTGTTTGTATTTGTCTTTCATAGTACTGAGCTAGTGATGTAGTATTTTATTTTACGCGTTAATAAAAATGTCGATCCGAATATTTAGTCCCAAGACATTACAAGACAATATCAAAAAATATTTTGTGAGTATATAATTTTCTACCAGAATACGTGGAGATCTAAAGGGGAGACCTATGTTATGTAGAGGACGTCCTATGGCGCAGATGATGATGATGATGATGATAATTTTCGACACAAAATACATTTAGCTGTAATCGAATAAAATACTATTCACATCTATTATTTTAATCTTCGCGTACCTACTTCTAAGCTAACAAAACATACAGATCCTATACCTATAGCACATAGGTACCTACGAGTTTATTGACATTATGGGTTCGAAATTTAAATTGTCATTTTCCCGAATAGCGGTAAACTTTGAAGCGACTGACGACCCTTTGTTCTTTCGCAGAATATGATTAAATCAAAAAGGGTTCTGAATCTGGTAATGTATGTAAATATCATCGAGGCAATGAAATTGAACAAATTCAATATACCTTTATTTGAGCTACTAGAATTTTTACTCGATTTTGTTTGCATCTTTACTTTAAGGGACTACACTACGCAACCTTGTACATTCAAGGATTTAAATAATGTCCCCATTAAGTAACGTTTAAAATAGTAAGTGTACATTGTACAGTCATACAGTTGTTACATTATATAATAAAAATACAATAAATTACGATGACGATAATTTATTTTTTTATTGATACGATAAAGTATAAGATGAATTATTCTTCAAATGTGTTAAATATGTTAAGGGCCACTTACAACAAAATAATAATACAATTATTGAAAACCCTATACAATAATAGTCCCCGATCTCGTAAGAATCTATGTACATGATGTATAGCATTTGATTTAGAAAGCGGTACTTCTGGATATGGCATACATCGTCCGGTTTCCCTATGGCGGGCCCTGAACACTGGTGGTTAGACCATGCGCGTTTTATATTTATAAATGTGCTTTTTTAACGTGAAATATGTATAAAAAATGAATGTTATACTCAATCTAAGGATAAGCGTCTTAAGTCAATAGAATTAAAAGCAGCTAGAGTGAGTAATGTTTGAGCCTGAAATGCATCTGAAATGTACTCAGAAGCAGTGAGTTAGTCCTTTCTCAGAGAGTTACTACAGTGTAAGAGAATAATTAAATGAGGCTTACTAAACAGTGTTGCACACGTGCATTTTCACGTCAACTAAGAGAGGTGTTAGGATAAGCTTGTATTATGTATAAGACACATTTAAATTATAACATATATTTTTAATTAGCATAGATTCATATGAAATTTATTTATTTAATTATGGAACTCCAACGACTTACTCACTAGAACAAACACAAACAAAAAATGTGGAGATTTCACTTATAGTGAGTATGTCAATTAAAGGGGCGCACAGCACTTACAGTGTGGTTCAACTTCAAGAGAAAGAGAAGTTATACACAATCGATTGTAGAACACAAAAGATAAAAACACTTTCTAACGTTTCACATTAAACACGATGTTTTTTTTATAATAATACTTATTAAGTAGGTATTATTGAAAACGTATCTAACTTACACTGTGAATTGGTACACATAATAATACGAAATTTTAAAGTCCCGTAATAAGTGTGTACTGTTCAAATATTCTGGCTGACCTTTACGAAAGAAAAAAGCTTGGTTTATTCTTTGGATGAAAGCAAAAGTATGAAGTTTTGTAAATCTCTATTAAAGACAAAGGTGCTTAGGGGAATGTTAAGCCTCCTTTTATGTATAGGTAGGTGTTATTGTTAATACTGCGTTCCGTTTATCTCCTGTTACTATATTTTTTATTAAACAATGTATAATTCAATCATGTACTTACTTATAGGATTTCGCAAAAAAATAAAGTTTAGTAGTCATTTAAATAGTCTTTGAAATCATTAGTTGGCACATTTTCATAGAATTTATACATAACACATTGAAAAAATACGTAAAGGTATTTAAGTTAAGTGTTTCTAACAAAAGGCACTGAAAGTGTAAAAACGATGCCAAAATATACGCAAATCAGAGCCAAAAAGGTGAGTTGAATACAAAAATAAGTTTTTAATTGAATACACTAATTAAACACTTAGATACTTCGCAAGTAAGACTGTTCATATTCAATATGGCTTCAACTCGCACAGTCGCGTAATGTAAAGGTCACTTTACAAGTCGCGATGAAAATTTAACTTGTTCAAGAGTGCCACGACCTGCGAGGGCTTTTTGTTACAGAAATTATTTAATTACCCTTCGTACCCAAATGAATGTGGACTAACAAAGCCTCTTTCGGCTGAGACCAGTTTAAATGTTAATTCTTCATGCTGTGTTATGCCGTGTATTGTTTGAAAGTTGTTCATGCATTTAATATCATTTTTGCCGTTTGTCTGGCTCCGAAGTTTGAGATTTCATTTTCTTGGCTCTGTGAATTGTTTAACAGATTTTTATGTAGTAAAACTTAAAATGATAGTGAATACTTGCAACAACCCTTCATTGTTCTTCTCTTGTCTTTATCTACTTTTTTTTGAGGACGGCGCAGCGCGTAAATATTTTTAGGCAATTTTTCCAAACTACTCTAACGTTATCTCACACGTAACATTGTTTCCAGCCATATAGTCTTCTTACCGTAGCACTAACACGGGAACCTCCAGAAGGAGCATGGTGGTCACTGACTTCTAGTCACTGAGAGCCTGACATTTGATGATTTCCCACGAAAAAATAACTGAATCGTCTTCCACACGACCCGTCTGATTTTTGTTTTGTGCCTTACCTATTCATTCGCTGTTTTATACGGAAATTTTAAATATAGAATATTTTAATTATGTCTTTACTCAATGTTCCGATTGAAATAAAGTGTGGGCGTACGACATTTACTTTGGGCTGAAAGGTTTTATCCTATTGTTAGCAACGATACTATTAACGTAAACCTAAATTTATACCCGCGGTAATTTGAGCCGCGTTCAGATTTATGAAGACAATAATAATTTGATTAAGAATAATTATTGTCCTTTGTTCCCTTGTCTAACAATCCCAATACTTTTATTTTAATGTTGATTGTTTAAAACTTGGGTGGCGTAGTGGCTAAAAAAACCTCTCAAGCACGACTGTGCGGGATCAATTCATCAGGCAAGTACGAATGTAGCTTTTGTAATTTATATAAGTAGTTCTAAGTAGGTAACCCTGGATACTAATGACTGAGTAAAATTGAAGAAAAACATATTGATAAGCATCCAACAGGTCCAAATAACCAACAATCCAACTAGGAAACAACTTGTGCCAAGCCATAGATTTAATGTATAGCTATAGCAAAAAATCGATTTCTCATCATTTTTAACAGTTTATATCCACAAATACCCAAAACACATAAACTACAGCCACTAATATATGGCCCAATAATAAATTAAAGAAATCCCTATTTGTTTTGCTTATAGACTGATCTATTAGCAAAACAAATAAGGTTTTCATCAGGCTTTCTACTTTATTATGCAAATTTAACAATGTATGCAAAATGTAGATTTTTATATTATTTTGATAATACTGTATCTATTCCAAAATCTTTATGTAAGTACTATTAGTCTTTTTTATTTCAAAATAATAATAATAACAGACATTTAATTGCTAATTCAAAAAAGAACATTGACTACAATTCAAGATGCAGGGTAGACTGTAATTTTAAATTCAACTGAATATTTCTACAAGTAAAACGGTTCTGAATGTATTTAATATTTAGATCTTAATGTAGGTACCATATACCTAGTTATACAAGACTATTTTATTTAAATCTTTCACTGGAGTAAGGGACGCCTTAAAAGTACGAGTACAGTACCAATTCCGAATGGCACAAGCTTGAAGCTTTATAAATAGACTTTGACTGAGCGATTTATTTCTATGCCTGAACATCAAGGCAATTAAGCGATTATAATAGATACAAGGACTCAAAAGATTTTCACAAAAAGAATCTAATATTATGTGAACAAAAAAGTTATTCTTTTGTTAATATTCAACGAATTCATTATGATACACTGAGCTTGTGTCGCGCTCGACGGGTTTTAAGATAGCTTAATTTTCTAGTCTAGAAAATATTACATGAATCTTTATACTCTCCTACAACTATTTAACATGTTAATTGGTCACCCTTTTTTAGACTGTGACGCTTGTGCATTTTTCATTATAAAAGCTGAAGCATTTGCATAATCATGAATCATGTTTCTATTAAAATGCGTCACTTTGAGACGAAGTTGTTTTGAAAGAAATAATAAGGGGAAAGTAAGGCTTGCCTTATACAAATTGCAAGCCTGAAGAAATTGCATTGCTTTCATATAATTTTATGCGTTACGAACACTTTCATAGTGTAGTAATACCTTTTTTTATTTAAATAAATTATAAAGAATATATCGTGCTTAAAATTAAAATCTAGTAATACTTCCAATAATTCAAAATATAAAAATATAACGTAAATAGTTTTTTGAGAGAAGAGGTTTTAGAGGTCTTTTATACTCCTTGAAATATTCAAACACTGAATTGTATCGTGGCAGCCGTTCATCTGTTTTGTGGAATAGTATAAATAAAAAAAATAAGAAATGAAACATTGGTCGACGAGGAATAAACTTTAATATTATTTAAATATGTGGTCTGTTGATAGTAATTTCCAAATAACGCCCGTTTGGGAGAACAAGTTGTCTATCACTATGCTCACAGTATACACTCAATTGCTAAATAAAGAAGACATACCTACACAGTAATACGGGCGGTAAAATATGTATGTATGCTTTCTTTGTATAGACGAAAAACATTAAATAAATTTTCTTTGCAATACTTAGCAAAATATCTCAAAATCCAGAGTCAGAGCGAAATATCTCGTTTCAAGACAGCAATAATCGTTTGTCAGACGCTGCACACATTTCACCTTCGGATTTATGATTTTGTTTATCTTGAAGCGGTAGGTAAATATTATAATGTATAAGTATAAATATTTCTAGCCCTTTTTTTTTTTTTTTTTTTTTCGTGGGAAATCATCAAATGACCCCTCCCGCTGAGGGTGCAGCTGGAGGGAGTGTCAGACTCTTACTGACTAAAACCCACTATGTTCCTTCTGGAGGTCCCTGTGTGCCAGGGCCGCGGTATCTCTTACGAACAACCCGCAGAATATTTCTAGCCCTGGGTGCTCCTTCTTGAGTTCATTGTCTTTATTTTGTGTAACTTTACGGTCAGTTTCACAGGTTACGGATAGTTACTTTCTACCAGATAAACTATCTGGAACTTATCAGTAAACTGTGAAACTGGCCCTTAGTGTTTTATTTTTTCCGTAACAGAAAATGAGTTTCAATGATTTTTTTCAGTATTTTCTCGTGATTTCAGTCGCAGAATTATTTTATATCCTCATTTGATTTCTTTTATGTAGGTAGCTCAAATGTGAACATGTCAAAACTTGTACATGGAACTGAAAATGGGAAATGTTGCCATAAAGATACGGATACCAAACATGTATATCCATTACGTTGTCATTTTCCGCGTCTGATATCACATTCAGAATAATTATGGTACAGGCAGCGAAAAAGTTTGCTACATTAAGCCTTGTCAATAACAAGTTAAAAGAAAAACCCAGTGTTTTTCAAGATTTAACGTCTATCAAAAACTCTGTAAAATATTATTACCTGTTCTGGTCTGCAATTTGACCTTTTAAGACAACTATGATATTGTTCCACAGAAAGACATAAGAAAGTAAGATTTTTTTTATTAAAGTAAAAAAAAAGCTTTTAAAAAGGGGTATTTTCAAAAAGATTTTTTGTGATTATGTACTTTTATTTATTACGTTTGCGGCTGTTGACTGTACCAGCTTAGCTACTGTAACGAATTGAATGAAGTCAACAATGTAATTGACGATCGATTAGATATATTTGATTCTCTTGATTTAGTATCCATGATTTTGGAAACCATTTCGTTTATTTATTAATGTTTTGAAAATGAATGGATTTCCATTTACTGCGGAGTAATTCATTATTTATAGATGTAATGATGAATAGGGATATGATAAGGGTATGTGATTCAGATTCGATAAATAAATTCATAAGTCATTTTTACTGAAGCAGACATAATTTAAAGTAAAAAGAACGTTGGCTATCTGTGCCCAATGTCGTAAAATTTTCGTAGCGAAATTACACATGTCAAGGCACTTGCTATGAAAAGTGCAATGAGGGTTATCGCGTATGAAATCGTTGCTGGGGGGCGCTTGTGTAGCGAAATGTCCAATAACAGTTCGTGGGCGAGTTACGCGGGTGTATTCTATTTCGATTGATGAATTTTACAAATCTCTGAATTAGTGTGTTAAGTGCCAGATGTTTTTTTCGAGCACAACGACATTGCGTAACGCGGAGGCATATACTTTACTGGCAATATGTACATACATATACTTTAGTGTTCTATTCTATGAATTTCTTTTAGTTGGCCTCCGTAATAATAAACTTTGACTGCCGTGTTTTCGGAGGGAAAAACGACTGCCCTTATTATTAGCACAGCGTTGCTTCTACTTTACGTATCAAATTTTATTTTTATTGATGGCGATTCGGGAGCTGTATACACGCCTAAATATATGAAGAAATGATCTAAGCTAAATTATATCTCAAACGAATTCCAAAATCAAAAGCAATAATTTATTCATCATCAGTGGATAATTGTTGCAATGCATTGACAAAAAATTACACAAATCTCAATAATAGGTGACCGCTGTATTCAAGACTAAACTCGGCGCCGTCGCAATCTTGGTGGTGGAGCGTTCTGGGATCGGTGGCGCAAGTGGGGCCCTGGTCTCTTCCTCGATCCTTTGTCACGTTTACCTGATGATCTTGAGCACCGAAGACTTTGCTCCACAGCTGGGCAACGAGGCTGTATGTCAGTAACAACAAGTATTTAACATTTTACGGATATTTATTTTTGGTAACAGTGAACACAAAGACGATACCTATAAGGAAAGGACAAAAGAAGAAAATAATAGAAGCATGATATCTGTTGAGAATTTGATTCCCAATAATATCCTCTTTTCTCAGTTTTTAATGTCATTAGTATTTTATTACATGTTCGACTGCCTCGTTGGTCTAGTAGTCGTAAGGCGGGACTGCTGTGCACTCGGGTTCGATTCCCGGGTCAGGCCGAATCGTGCCGGATTACCGTCCTATCGGACTATGAGGCCTCGTTTACGGAGACGCGGGGCGTCCCGCGTCGCGTGTGGCGTGGCGTCTCGCGGCGCGTCTGACGTTTCTTCTGTTTACGGTGGGGCGGCGCGTGAAGCGGCACGCATCATCGCACGCGTAAACACAAACATATGATAACTAGTGGTTTCGTTTATGAAGGAGCGGGGCATACGGATTAGTGGTTTACGGCGATGCGCCCGCCGCGTAGTCCGCAGCGGCGCACGCGGCGTCGTCCACTGCGGCGCTCGCTGCGGCTACCGCAGCTTTCTTGTATCCTGCCAGTCTTCTGTCTCTCCTTCCCCTTCCTTGCCGCGTCCTTCGCGGCGTCAACCGTCGCTTCATCCGCCGCGTCCTACGCGGCGTCACCCGTCGCTTCATCCGCTGCGTCCTTCGCGGCGTCGCCCGTCGCTTCATCCGCCGCGTCCTACGCGGCGTTGCCCGTCTCATGCGACGCTACAATTCAAACAAACGCGAGCAAAAACGCTTCTCCTTGAACGCTCCATACATCGGCGTATGTTTGTGTTACCGGCGGCCCGCTTCGCGCACCGCGCCGCCTGACGCGTCGCGTCTCCTTAAACGAGGCCTGAGAGTGAGGGAGTAGAGAGTGCTCCTGCATCTGCGCGAATGCTTGTGCACTATAATATGTCCTGGGCAGTTGGCTGATCTCCTTAAAAGAGAACTGCTGCCGTAACCGACAATCGGCCTGGACGCCATCATTTCATTACATTGAGAGCTAAAGTTTAACCACCTGTATCGGTGTTCATTTGTTTATTTCCTAATCGCTTTTAAATTAAGGAGTTGTACTAATCAATATAAGCAATAGGAAGCATAAACACACAAACCTAGAACAACAGGTCCATACACAAGGAACATACATCCGAATATAAACCGCAGTATTGCATTATGCGCCTCCACCTTTTGGTACAATTCCAAGCCTCGGAGCAAGCAAACCAAGCCTGTAATATCAAGGAAATTATTAGCCACTCCCATTGTCCCCCATTGTTGTTCTAATAGGACATTGAGGCAACAACAAGGAGTTATAAAGACTTAAAAGCAAACTAACCAGATGAGAACATACATAGTCCGAGCAATAGCGTTGTTATTACTAATACGCTGAAAAAGAAAATGTTATGATTACAATTTACTGCAAAAATTAATGGAGTCTGGCATTTATAGATAATGCTCCATTTAAGAATTACAGTGTCATTTAGAAAGAGACTTCGCAGCCCTGATGACGATGAGCTTATAGTTCGCTTTTGGTTTGAGAACAATATTATAAGAGCGTTAATGGCTCGTCTTGGCAGGATACCCTACCGTGCCCCCAGATTAGTGACACTACAAATACTTACTGTCCTTCTTTAAGAAAATTTATTTGTTCTGCTCAGCAATGTTTGTTAACAGTAAAAAATACTATCTTTTTAAATATAATCAATATGTGAAAACAATTGCTAAAATTCGGCATGATAATGAAACCAGCTATCCTCGCTAAGGGCATTGTGTATATATTCTGTAGTAGATTGAGTTGCTTCCACAATAAGCAGATACGCTTATTTTTGGATATGAGTGCTTTTGTGAGTGTAATGTCCTGTTAACATGAAGATAATGAACCTTAGAGGGCCATGATTTGAAGGCACTGTCTTAGTTTTTGTGCGTGTTCCGCCAAGAAAAATAACGGGAGAGAGAAAGCTTTTGCAAAAAATGTTGAATCACTCACGGATGTTCAGGTAATCTTAGAGAATGCACGCATTTTCCCTTCATTAGACAAGGCTAGTAATAAATAAAGATGACCTTAAGCTAGACGCTGTTGATTCGACTAGCTGAATGATTAAAAAACTCGATACTCGATAATTGGAATTTAAATCGAAAAAACACACCTAAATCTCACCATTGCTCCAAATAAGTACGATATTTGTCCAATCAATACAATAAAAGTTTACGAAAAATATAAATGTAAATACAAAAATAAATTACAAAATAAAGTGACTTTAGTAGTCAAATTGAAGTTTGTGTGGTCAAAGATAAAGAAAAATCTAAATATGAAAAGAGGTTGGAGGGAGTAGGTTAAATGTTTGTTTTTCTAGTTTGCTGTTATTACTAAATAGTCGTGGACTAAGAATTAATCAAACACCGGACTATTCAGATGATTTGAAAAATTCAGTGCCAGTTAGCCCATTTATCGAGGGAGGCTATAGGTAGGAGGGCGATGAGTAGTTCCCACGGGACGTTGGTAAAACCGTGTGCGGACACTAGTCCATAAATTTATGTTTACGCAAACTCACGCAAATAGCTGAACGGATTTGAACATAACATCAAACTAATTTTGGATGCAAAAACCATCAGAATACAAGTGAGGCCGTATGTAACAGCTAGTGTAGAGAGAAAATTGATATGATAATTAAATTATTATCGATATTCATTGGACGGATCAATCACCACCTTATTAATATTTCAGTTTTATGCATATTTAAATCCCATGCCCCAAATATCTGAAGTCTTTGTGATTACATGAGAGGTGACCGCAATTCCGACTTTATAGTTGCTCGTATAATAATTATGCTAGTAAAATAATGTTGTAACCAAAAATCATGCAACATATTTTACGTCAACCAATAAAAAATACAGTAAAAATAGTTCTGTTACTTAAATCATAAGAATGTGAAACGTACTCTTTGGTGTTGCAGGAAATCTCAGTTATAGTGATGAGAAATATGAGAAATATTTTCTTTTATATGAGAAAATAAAGAATGCTTTTATTAAGAAGTTTGTAATGTTATCCTATGTCTCAACTCTCGACACTATAATGGGATATTTCTTTCATCTGAAAATATACTATCGTACATTTTTCAAGCAGTCAGAACTTTGCTCTTAGGATTATTAGATGTCTTACTTGTGCTGAAGTTTATATTTGTTTATGACCAGTTTCATTCGAAACTTGAACAGTACGAGTAGTGATTAACGTGCGAAATAATGTAGGAAATGTTTTATTAATAAAAACAACTAACGTTTTTTTTTATATTTGCATAAACCGAAGCATGAGAATGCGTTAGGTAAAACCAAATAAGCTTTTATTGGGAAATACAGCATTTGTTTTTCTGTTCTACAGATATTATCCAGCTGCTGGGCAAAGTTTAAGAAACATTAGGCAACACTTTTTTCATCGTTTTGTATCTAGGATGTCTTGGGTGCCTCACAAAGAAAATAATCTTAAAAATTTGATATCTTAAACAAGTTGGCTATCGGGTGCCTGCAAATGTTGTAAAAAATAGGTTTGTTTTTCACCATATGAATATCGTTCTAAAATATGTATTACGTAGGCAATAAAAGGAACGAAGGTTACACTCACATCGCTTGGGGGCTCTGCTAAAAATATATCAAAGGAAGTCATTTTCTCCAAAACATAGCTGGGGTATATGAAACAACCTTTTAGTTTGTCAGTATTCTATTTATGTGAGTACTGAATGGTCATGACGAGGTAGTTACGTCACAACCCTCACAACGCACCTTCGTTTGTTACACGTCATTTGGCGGCCTCTACTCTAATACAGTATACACGAGACGAGCAACAGAAAAGGAAAACATAATTGTTCCAGAATTGCTTGCAGAGCTTTGAAGGTAATTAGGTATTCTGTTCTTAGAATTATGTTAGAAAAATACAAGTTCTCTTATGTAGGCATTTTCTATGCGAAATCAATTGTACATATTTGTCAGTCATGTAGTCAAATCGAATCTGCTTGTTTAATTAATTACTTAAGTTTTAATTAATTAATTAAGTCCAAAATTACCATAAAATTACCTATTATGCAATAGGTGCAAGAGAATGTTATTAAATCATTTTATGTATGTGACGGCAGCGGTCAAGCCTCTTCTTGTCTTCGGACAATTAATTTAACAAAAAAATATTTTGACTCCTTTTCTTTGTGGTATGACGTCATAAAAAGGTGACTTGGCGTAAACAACTATCAAGTACATCAAAGCTGTAGTTTATAGTTTATAAATATAAATCACACTTTTCTCTATCCTTATACGTTTTCCAAGAAATCCCATATAACGGAAAGCAAGAAATGATATCTCAGGGCTGGATTTTACAACGTGCAAATAACACGAATGGTTAAAGCGCTACGCAAGCTAAGGCTACGCTTTTAAATAAATACTACGCCGTAGTATCCAAAGTGCAAGTTACGAATATATTGGCATGATATAGAAATCACGGATACGCAGAACTAGTATGGTAATTCTGCCTGAATCCTTTAGTTGTTTGTTTTAGTGATTTATGGGGCGCCCATGTTCCGTTAAGGTTGTTCATGTCAGACATGGGGCTTACAACTTGGTAAACTTACTAGAATGAGCTATTATATAACAAGCTCGTGCCCATGACTTTGTCTACACAGGCTTGAAATTTAACACAGTAAATATTGTTAAATTCAAAATTGAAAACCAAATACGACCGTTCTGGATAACTATAAAACGCTGACTTCCAAGAACTTGATGAAGTACCACTTAAGTGGTATAAAGTTTCTAACTTTGATATTATAAACTTTTATATGAGAAAGTTTTTGCAATAGTTAAACAGTTAGCTTATAAAACACGAGTTGTTTGGTATCACCATGTTTATTTTTTTGTGGGTTGGTTAGTAGTAGTCATAATAGATTTTAGTGTTGATAGCCTGATATACCTAAGTCTTTATTGCGTACCTAATCAGTGTCTAAAGTGACTTATATTTTGCATAAATAAAGTAGAAGAAAAAAACTTTGTAATAGCCATTACCCACTCTCCGATTACTACAGTTATGTGTATATCTGATTGACACCCATCAATAGAGTATCCGCGGTGAACTACTAAGTCGAGACACTCATTTTTACCTTTAGTCTATTTTTCATTGAAATAGGTAATGTCAATTTGGCTTTCAGTGCGACTAGTGTTAAATGTTTTGCGTGTTTTAAGTTTGTCTTGTAGCTATCTTCTCTCTTCTTCACAATACCCTACTTCCCAGTTATATTTGGGAACATTAATATTCCTTGTTCCTAGGGGCAAACGTTATCATTGTTCCTCGCTTCTTCTGCGTACCCCTCCTCACACTTCGAGTTGTTATGATGGACGATCACCATTCGAGTTGTAAGGCTATTGGAAATTCTGTTCATTACGCTATACGTAAAAAGTCCATCACTTGATGCTTTCAGGAGTAGAAATAAAAAGAGAAGAAAGAGTCTAAACTTGTATCTGGGTGCAATAATGTATAAATAAGTTAATCTATCTTCAACAGACCTCACGAGGCAAAACAAATCATTTCAAAGTAAGCTACAGATTAATTATTTATTTGCAAAATCTTGTTTCTGCATCGCACATAATATGTGGATACATTTTTCAGTGCTTAATTAAACTTCTTTGATATCTGCTGCAATGCAGAAATTCTGTAAAGTACAAATTATTTCGAGTTTACTTGCTATTCATGCAAACAGCTATTCAAGTAATTATTAAAGTACATTCAGACAGCTCTATTTTATAAATTGAAACAAACAGAATAGTACAAAGTTACTTTACCTCTATAACACAAACAATATCTAACAGAACCACTATCCCGCAACTTTATAAATTAGAAAAAGTTGTAAACTTACTCAACTGAGATGTCTAGGTTCACCAGCAGAACAAACTATCGCAATAAATAAAACAATTGTATTCATACATATTATAATTTTCATTTAGTCTTCAAGTTGGCGCACTACGTTGCAAGCGCTAGAAACTTTGGCAATAATAACAGACTGTAAATCTACTAGTTCTTTCATAGGAAAGCCGTTTCCCGACAGCAGTTGAGTGAATAATACAGAGAACGCAAGCTCTAGGGTGAATGTGAACTGTTTATTTTTTAAACTTAATGCACGGTTGTTCTCGACATTATTACGGGCCTGTCAACTATTAGGACGGTAGCGCCATGTTTTTTTAACGTTCAACGCGGACCTTTTAATAATAAACATGAAGAAAAATAGCTATTTAGAATGAGTTGAATATTTTATTTAATTCAAAGGAGATGACAAAGATTTGGATGTTTAGTTTGGAAAAGCATAAAATTATTTTGTTAAAAGTTTAAGCATTTCTAAATATACTACACACAAACAGGCCAACATCAGATTTAAAATAAAATCTACTAATGATTTTTATTATCTGAAAGTTTACGTTCAGCATGGAATCAATAACGACAATTTTACATAAAACATTGTTAATGTTCATATTATTTTTAAGCTAAATAATACTCACAAACTACGAAAACACGCTACACTATTTTAGCACTTTGTTAGCACTGTGACTGTTTCAATCTTTAATTAATTAACGAAACTATTTCAGGAAACTGTTTACTATGTTGCGCATACCGGGATGTTAGAAGCGACTTTAACCTAAATTTAACAAAATTTATTCTAGACTTGTACAAAACAAATAACGAAAACCGTTTCATTTCAATAATGTACTACAGATAGAAGTTTACAACTTCAACTTAAAGTTTCTGATAACAGTCTAAGGGTAACATAAAGATTGAAAACAATATCCCGTTACGAAGTAAGGTCAAAATAGTTACTTAATTGAATTACTTCAAGATTAGACGAAGAGGTTTCAGCAAGGAGTTTTCAAAGCAATCCCTTTATCAACACGTATAAATTATGGTCCAGCGTTATTACTTGAACACATAACGGAACCTTTAATATTCCACCCGCAGCGTTTAAATTTGATTTGTTCCTTTGTATTTATTCTAGTCTTTAGGAGTCGTAAGATGCGAAGTTAGAAGGCGTATCGTGAACCTTATAAAACGTTCGTTCGGTAACAAGGTTAGGATCAGTTAGTTTTAGTTACCCCGTGTAGAGGTCGTCGGACAATCCCGATAGGGGTACCTCCCGCTATTGTTTCATGAATGAACTCCTAACTTCTGTTTGTTGTTCAGAAATCCAAGCCTTGTTATTATGAATATGTAATACTTGTTAGGGCTTGCTTTATTATTAATTTTGAATGGTTTATAAATAGACTCATCTTCTTGATATTGTTATCGAATAAAGATTGATGGCGGCTGTCCATTTGTCTTGAGAGGTAATTATAAAATTGATTGATTTTAATATACTTGACTGTTGCTTTGAATAACATATGATTTCGAGAATAATTTGTGGCCTTCCCCCTGCTTGCCTAGACTTACACTTCCCCTTAGGTCTCAAGAGAATGAAAATCTAAAACACCATGTTTAGATCCGCTATCTTATAGGCCAGAATTTAAGCCCATACAAGGGGTCATTGAGAGACAAGAGACACGAAGCACGAATGAGAGTTTAACAGAATGAGTGATAAGTAGTTTGAGTAGTGTTAAGCAGATGGATAGAATAAGGAATGAGTTTTAATAGAGGACATATTATGACGATAGACTTAAGCAATAATTTAAAAGGAAAAAAAATCGACATAACAGTATCAAATGTAAGTATCCAATGCAAAGAACGTTACGGTTTGTTCTAAACCAAGCTTGTTCAAGTGCGGACTAGAAACATAGAGGACATTTTCTTTAGAGTCGCGAAGATTTAGCTCTTCCACGGGGATGTAGAGAAGCGTAACTTTGAACGTACAACAGCCAACTAAACATTGTAATATATTCACTAAATGTGCACGGCTGTACAAAGGTTCGTTCATTTTTGAATTATGACGCCATTTTCACGTGCATAACAAAATTTTCAATTGTTTTGATGTAGTTTTCATGCTAATTTAGATGACAAAGAACATGTTTAAACGGTTTTCATTAGCTGGTAACTGGGTCGTCCCGTATTGCATTTAATGTTATACATTGGCCGGTCGGTGTGCTAACATCTATTAATTTAGTCCACTGCGACATTATTTAGCACTTTGGTAGACTTCGATCTAATGGGCATGCGAGGCACGATAGGCGTTTTCAATACATACATATGAAGCTGTTGAGTAATTTCTCTTAGGCAGTTAGATTTTTATTTATAGGACACGTCACGAAACGTTTCACAGGCTGAAAGCGTCAACAATAGGATGTTACATATTAGACGTCAAAGCTTTTTCGTCAAATGTTTGCTTGAGAGGTGGACTTTTCCGTTAGAAGTCGGTTAGCTACCTTCTTGCTCAATTATGAAGCGAATTATATATGTATATTATAATTATGTGCACATTTAGGTAGGCAGACATGAGCTAACCAACATGCTAAAATACCTATTTAACTGAAGTTGACACTTCATGTATTATTTTTTGTTTTGTATAGAACCGGTTTTTCAAATCATACGTATACAGAAGTGTGTTGCTGGGGAGTCTGTTCCACGGTCTTTTCTTGCCAGCGATAACACAGGAAGTAGTAAAGAACGGGCGTTTTTGGGGGCCGTCTTTTGTAAAATTGATATTTATAAAGTGCTGTATTTCAGCCTACTTTGAATTTTAACTTTTATCTTTTTCTATAAATGTGGTAAGAATATAAAATATGCAAAACGCTTCCTCTTAAAGTTGACACCAGCTTGGTCTAAAAACGGTAATAGGTAATAGTTGGCATATGAACGTCATTGCACAAGGCTACCGGGAAACTGAAGCGACTACCTCGTTAACCGCAGGAAATTCAAAGCGTTCGCAATATTCTCAAACGGAATAATTATTTCTTTTGCGCGTTTCATTTATGAACAGGAAATTATTCAGTTTCAAAAGTGATGGTAAGATTTTCAAGTAGGTTTTTATTTTAATTTTTATATTGGTATTTATTGGCATTTAGTTGTATTTTCAGTGAACGAGAAATGGAATAAGTACAAGTTTTTATATATGAAAATAAACGAGGCATCGATACAAATGCATACAAATTTTGTATCTAAATATTATTTCAAAAACAGAACACTATACTATGTACCTATACCTACCATCTTTTTTTTACACGAGTTATAATCGGATTTTAATATTATAATTTCACCATAAAGGATCATGAGCCGAAGCAAAGTAATAAATAGGATTAACAAGGATTTATGACGATTAAATTGAATACAGTAACGAGAGACGACAGAATATAGAGAGAGGTGTCAAACACCAAACTAAAACCATGTTGAAGTTGAAAGATTAAACTATTTAAATGGCAAAGGACTTATCTAGGTGAGTTGTATTGATCTAGTCTACGTCGTTACCATTTAATATGACAGGTGAAAAGAAATATTTTTAACCGCGCTTCTGCAGCATTTATACTCAGTTTAAAGTCCCAAATAAAGTGTGTCGCAACCTTAAAAAATAGTATTTGCTACTAACGTGTGCAGCACGTGTGAAGATAAAAAGGATGCTGTATAAAAAGGCACAAAAACACATAGTTATCACAGAGAAGCAGACTATAAATTACAATGAAAATGCAACCGAAAAATCCTCTTATACCCTCCCGGTTAGTTAGGCCGTGCAAGCTCATTACCGATGCATTTTAAGCTTATCTGCAAAGCTGTGGACACTTTGAGAGGAGTAAGCGTAAAGCGAGGAAATGGGTCAAATAAATTTATAACGTTAAGGGCCAGTTTCACAGGTTGCTGATATGTTCCAGATAGTTTATGTGGTAGATAATTTCATACAAATACTATTCCATTTTTTTATTTATCTGGTAGATAGTGGCTGTCCGTAACCTGTGAAACTGGCCCAAATCCTATTTATAAAGCGATATCTCGGATAGGGTACTAAAATTCAGTACGTTGCCATTGCAACGTCCAATTTAAAAGAATCCTTATGAAGCTTATACCAGAGTGATTGAGTCAACTCTGAAGTCAGCATAAGTCATGATAGACGGGCCGATTGGAAGACGGGAAATAATGGGCTCTTGGCAAAATAGCCAAGTAATTCTCTATATGTGAGATTTTGTCAAAGTTCATATTTGCAATAATTATACTTAATCCGTTCAACAAAAGTACAATATATGTCACGGAAAATCAAGGCCTAATGCAATAATGATGTTCTCTGTCTGTTCAGTAAACTGTCAGATATGTGCTGAATGTTTAAAGCTTGCTTCTTTTCTCGTAATTCGTGTTCTCGCCTTTAATCCCCCTCACTAAATGTGTAACCCGTGTTCATTAGCGAACGACCAAATCCTTTTATTTTCTTCTCGGTTTCACAAAAAGTTTTTTTTTGTAGAATTATCGTCACAATACGCTTTATTAAAATATTAACTCGTAATTTATTTAAAAAAGGGTACGTTTATGATATCGGGACACCTTTTTCCACACCCAAGGTAAGCCAATGACTTTTGCGGGAATCGAACTCGTGATCCTCACCTTGGCAGTCCGGCGTGGTAACCATTGCGCCATCGGGGTCAACGATTATTCTTCTGAATTTATATATTTGAAATGAAAAGGTTATTGTATTATTAATAAAATTCAATCGTTATTCTATGAATAATATTTAATGACGTGATGTAGGTATTTCAAAATTAAAATTTGATGAGTTATAAGCTAGCTTTAGCCTGATGATATGTAAGTATCCGCATTCTGCCGTTTTCGCTTAAAAACTATAATTTTAATTAGTGCCGATCTGGGTTAAACTTTATGGTTTATACTTTAACTGCACCTGTGTTTTGTTAACCGCATAACGTAGTTAAATTTAAGTGTTTACTCTCAGTGTTGGTTCTTGTGTTTTCACTTTAGATTTAGGAATGACCCCACTAAAAGTGGCCAACACGATAATTCTGTATTTTTTTTTTTTGTAAAACCGTTTTGTTTTTCTTAGTATTTAGAAAGTTTTTTTTTAAGCAGTATCGTGTATTTAACAGAACGCACTGCTTTTAAGTTTGCGGTTTTTATATATATTTATTGTGAATAGTGGCTTAGTTATTGCTAGTTAAATATTTTAAACAGGTACTAATACTGGAGTTTACTACACAGGGAGATAGTTAGGTAAAATTGTGTAAGTGGTGTAAAATGCTCTTACTTTGACAACCTGTAGTACAATTATTATAAGTATAAAAATAATTACGGTCTAAACCTCGGTTCGGATTTGTCTGCGGGTTGTTCGCAGGAGTTACCTTGGCCCTGGCACACAGGGACCCACAGAAGGATAATAGAGGGTTTTAGTCAGTAAGGGTCTGACGCTACCTCCAGCTGCACGAAAAACAAAACTCAGAAGAATAAGGAGGTTTCATTTTCCATACGTGTTGTTGAATTGAAGATGTACTGGATACCAAAACCAAACATAATCCATAATTGCTAGTCTAGAATAAATAAACAAAAATATAATTAAACCTTTTAAAAACTCTCAAACACTAACTAAACTACAAAATCAACGGTCCCAGGAAGCCAACAGTTCAATTTTGCGAAGTATATTGACTCAACATCAAATTAATATCACTTTGTTCTTGTATTAAGCTCATACATTTTAAATTAGGGCGTTTGCTTTATAGAAGTGCCTTCAGTACTTTGAATCGCTCAACCTGTGTCGGGATGTTGATATAACGCTGGATGTGGCACGGATGAAACAAGACGATTTTCAACGTTATAAAAAGATTTAAAGGAATGAAAGAGTGTTTTAATTCTGTTAGTTTTATGGACTCGTTACGTGGAAAAGCTTCTATCGCTTGAAGCGGGTCCGTGTCTATCCAGTTTTTAATTAAACATTGCGATTCAATGATGACATAAATGTTTTTTTTTTGAGATGAAATAATTTTTTCTGCCATGCATAAGTAAGTTTATTTTTAAATTAGAAATAGACTTTAAACAATATTATAAAAACGAAAGAAAGTCAAGTACCTATGTTTTTTTTCATTGCTTTCGCTCAGAATCCTTCTTATCCTATCCTCGTCAATACGACAATCCTACAATATGATGGCATCCAAGCCGATTGTCGGCTACGGCAGCCGTTCTCTACAGGTGCACTCTCTATTCCTTCACTCTCATAGTCTGATGGGAAGGCAATCCGACACGACCGGAGAGAGAATATCAGGGGCTGGACCGACATTTACGTGCTTTCCGATGCACGTGTGAATCAATCACCAACTTCCAGACGCCAGGCTGCTTTATGAAAGTTTCTGGAAACACACAAAGCGATTTCGGCTCGACCTGGGATTCGAACCCGAGACCTCGTGCACAGCAGTCACGCCTTGCGACCACTAGACCAACGAGGCAGTCTACAATATAATAAGTATCTATACGTAAATTTTGAAGCGGAAACCATTTTAGCTTTGCTATATCAATACTTTATCTGAAATAACACGGCCGAGTGGGTAACTATGGCTTTTAGTCGCGACGTTTTCCCTTAAAACATCTTATCCTTTGGATACACAAGGTAAGTGTTAAGGTTCATATAAAATAACAATGTCAATTTGGGTTAGCGAATTGAAATATTCTTTTTTCGAGTTATAAGCCTATTAAAGCTATCTCTTATGTTTAAAAATAGACGGGGAATTCAACAGTAGATATCTTTTATCTAGGTTAACGATCACATCGTATATATTTTAAATAAAGAATTCCTTATACTCTTTATTTAGAAAATAAATTTATTTATATATATAATCATTATATATTACGCTGGATGCAGGTTGCGTCCAACCGTTATATGTGGAAATCTAAAGGGGAGGCCTATAAAATAGATATAAAAATAGATATAGGTAACTAACTTTCAGTTTTTAGTTTGCTTCGTGTTCGAATATTTGGATTTTCCACATTTTACCTGAATGACAGCTACGAGCAGTTATCAACCGCACGTCAATCGACAATGACAACGAGAAAAATAATTTGAACAAAAAAAAACATTTGAACAAGGCTTCAACTCTGGCATACCAACATTTTTTTCTAGTTCAAAAAATCGCTTCATTTCAATAAAAAAAGTACAAGTTCCGTTATACATCTGTGTTACAAAAGTTTCGTCCAATCCACAGCCAGCTTAAATCATTAAATTTAATGTTAAACAGTGAAAATTTAAAGTTTGTTCAGGGACCGTTTCAACTTTGATACGTTTAACAAATAATGTTATTTATTCTGGCACTGGAGTCGGCCGTCCGACACATATTGCTCGGAATGAATTTGATGGCTCATACATCACACTGCATCATTCGGGTCACTCAAAGCAAGAATAATCTAGAATTTTATATTAAAATGCAAGTTTAGAGTGGAACGCTACCTTAGTATAAAGTAAGTAAAAAATCTAGGGGTAGTAATAGATGAAAAAAAAATTGGCAACAGCTCTAGACTTAAACAGGCATTGTTGATAATTCACTATTTTATAAATCGAATTAGAGAACTTTACTTGATTGACTTGATTTACGGTATTTATTTTTAGAATGACTAAATGTCAATACAAATCTATGCAAGATCCTATGAGGCATTTAAGATTCCGTTCTCTCTGTCACTGTATCACGTTGTTACTCCCTAGTAACAGCGCTTTCATACTAGCGGTGTTGGTCGCGTGTGTACGCTCCGTGTCCGCAAGGCAGAGAATCTGTCGCTTTGTTTCAGGCGGCTATATGTCTTGTAGTCGCTCGTATACTCAATTCTTTATTAGCATTCTATAATATATGTATGTATGTTATAAATGTGCTGGCTAGAAACAATATGGACCCAGTTGGGCACAGCTTAAAGAAGTTGGAGAGCTATGCATTAGGCCATTACAACTTAAATGAATTATAATAACAGTGTATATTTGACATAAATCCCTTTATGAATCAAGTTAGGTATGTTAATCTTTTTCACATCTCGCCCACACGTATGGCGTGTTACCGCGTGTAAAAACGGGAAAACCCCTAGTGTAAAAGCGCTGTTAGATAGCAAGCTGTCGTTTAATCCCACAGGGTACAAACTGTGGATAGAACCAACAATATACTTCCTATGTGTAAAAAAGAAAGTTTTGTTCTTCTTTATCTACGATACAAGTACGACTCTCAGGAGAGTGGTGATGTTGTCAAGTGTTATGATAGCTATTTCTACAATAATAAAATACTTTTTACATTAACACAGTACTTTACCTAGTGCTAAGTTCGGGCTAAGGTCAATGTTTTTCTGCCCAAGGGTTTGCTTAACTCAATTTATCAAAAAAAAAAATAGACGCAAAATATGCTCGTACATTTTTTTTTGTTACCATTATTAACCTCAAAGTATTCAGTAAATAATTAATCGGAAATGTAACACCAAATGCATTATACAGCCATCACACAAACAGAATGTAATACAACAACGATCATTCACTGCATTGTTCCGTAGTTGGTGCTATTTACCGATCATTGTGCCAATAATGTATTTCCAAGCTTGTTAAAAAATAAATCATCACTGCGCAGCGCCAGCCAATCTGCGTTGACAGCAAAATAATATTACGATACTTTTATAGCCCATTTTCAATGGATTAAAATCGACGAAAACTGAGCGTACGAAGCTAAATAACAGTGTAGTTGATCAAATAACTCGACCCCATTCACGTTGTTACCGTACGGACTAAAAGCCCAAAAGTTTCAACGAAAAATGAAGCTTTGTGACGTATGTATCCCTACTGTATTCGAAATAAAATGGAGTTTTGTTAGTAAGTGAATTAACCGCTGACCTTTTTTCAGAGCCACTATCAAAGCTGTGTTTAATAAACTTTTATTGTTTGTCAACACTTTAAAACGATGTTGTTACAAACACTCCAGCGTGTATGAAATGATTGCTCGATTTTTATCATGTTACTCAAAATATGTTATGTGAAATTGTTTACTGTAAAAGATTTTTCGGCGAAGACTTTTTCGCTTTGATCAGATAAAATCAAATTACAGTTAGATCAAGTCCCCTCAAAGAGAACCAATGAACTGAAACCAAAGGAAGCGAGGTAGCTCCCTCATGGCAAAGGATAAAGAGGTTACTTGGATTTACGGAAAACACGCGGGCCGAAAGTCGGCTTTGAAACTGCTAAGCCAAACTCTTTTAATTATTCTCGACTGTCTAAAATTTCCGTCAAACTTTTACGGATCGCGTTAATGAACTGCGATGGCTAATGAGCTTTACATAATCCGTATGGAGGTAAACAGCTCCAAAATTAATAATCTTACACAAGACCAAAATAATTTGGACAAGCGTCGGCATTTTAGTGAATAAACACATTTATGCAAGATTGCTTTTAATTATAATAATGTTTCAAATTTTAATGTAAGTTAGTGCCGTCTGAGCACCTTTGTGTCCAAGTCAAATGAAGCTAACAAGCATGTTTCAAGTATTTTACTAGAGTTGCGGGAATCATAAATATTTATTAGACTTTATGTAACTTATGTAGACGTTCTTTTTAAAGCAAATGAGAATATTGTGTAGCAAAATGCTACGCCGTAGTCAGTTGCTACGAGTAGGCAGATAAACTGAGAGTTGAGTAAAATTACAATGTTTCGTGTCAGAAGTGACGTTTGAAGATATGAAGGAATTATGGCTTTCCTTGTGAGTTAGTGACCTACTTACACGTTGTGTATTATATACAAGGATTTCGGAGAAATAAAATCTATTTGTGTGAAACATTTCCATATATTACCGGAGTTGAAATGTTCGCACCGCGTCTGTGTATGTAACAATCTTGGTCAGTTTGTACACAATACGTCAGCGGGTAATCCTCTAGAGGCATTTACGGAGCAACACGGGAGCGTTTTTGTATTTATTGCCTTTAACAGCTATAAAAATGTTGCGAACACACATTAGTGAGACTAACCGGCGGCACGCGAGAAGCATGCCGTGATGACGGGCCGTTTCCGTCTCACAGCGGGGTAATGTGTTAACTTAAGTTGCTTTTCACACCAAAATAGGTAAAATGAAATATTTGGAACATTAAGTTCGGTAATACGCAGGTTTTCTCCCGCTTACGTGTGCACTGCATACATGGACAACGGGTTACCTATGGACGCTTACATTGAGAATGTGAACAGCTGACGCGAGCCTTTTCAAGCGTGAACTAAACACGCTTTACTCGAAATGTGTCCAATTCACAGTTTGCGTGCAACAGTTACGGGGCATAGCCCAGCGTCGGTTGTTTCTGTGACAATGCTAAATGCCACTAAAATTGTTTTACAATTTCACGTTTAGGTACTTACCGTTTTCGTTTTTTAAGTCTTGCTTATGTAAATCTTGAGCGAGAGATTAGCACTTTGGTATTGAACGCAATAGCGGTACCTGTCAATGCCAAATAAGGCTGTTTGCAGTTATTTATTTGGCCAAATCAAAAATTTGAAAAATGTACGGAAATTCATAATTTTTTGGTGATTTATAGTATTCTAAATGAATTTATATACCTACATATTTGTTTTCTTATGTAGCAATATAATTCGATTAAATAGAAAGCCTAATCCACGGTATGTTAGATTTGAACAAAAAAATAGTAACAGATTCAATTCACAATACAAACATTGTGCATAGGGTGCAATGCACAAGCATTAAAACTATGTTGGTTTTACTGATTTGATTGTGCTACACTACGTATAGTGGAATAGTGGAAACGCACTTTTTATAATAGACAAACAAGCCATCAATTAATTCTTACGCTCCTATCATTAAGAAAATTGCAGCTTTTCGAAAGCTGGTTGAACCAATAAGCCTCAGTGTTATCCCATTAACGAGGAAGGCTACTTTTTAGCCGGATGCACGAAGTAGGACTTGGGTTAAACTGTTAGCTAGTCTCGTAATATTTTTTGTATACACTGTCTCTGTTACGTGGTCTATTGAAGATATACTGGCTCGAACCAGTTATGTATAAAATGATGATCCAAATATAATTTCAGTAATATCCACCCCATATATTTTGTAAGATTAAAGATGTCGGCTGTCATTAAAGATCCTTGGCAGTCGTTACGGTTAGTCAGAAGCCAGTAAGTCTGACGCCAGTCTAACCAAAGGGTATTGGTTTGCCCGGATAACTAGGTTGAGGAGGTCAGATAGGCAGTCGCTCCTTGTAAAACACTGGTACTCAGCTGAATCCGGTTAGACTGGAAGCCGACCCCAACATAGTTGAGAAAAGGCTCGGGAGATGATGATATATTTTGTAAGAACAACAATGGTAAGTACATATCTACCTTTTTTCGAGCGATCTTTAAACTAAATGCCAATAGTTAGAGCACGAAGAGACCATAATTACTGGTGCTGTTAGAAGAATGTACTGAGAACTGTGGCAAGTACAGACCACTATATTAATGAACGTCCGACACGCGATTAATGGTACATAGTCGTCTTGTATTGTATTTTACCACACTACTACCGTACACTACCGTATCAATACTGCTAGCGATACACACGGATATTATAATTAAAAATATATATTATATATTTAAAAATATATTTTATATTATATATTTAAAAATATATGATATAAAAAATAAAAAGTACATATTTTTATATAATATATGTATAGGGTGACTGGTAATAAGTGACCGATATTTAAACACGTGATTGTACTTATGATTACAAACAACTTTCCCCAAGAAACTTTTTTGTTTTTTTTTTTATCATTACAGCAAAATTCAAATTTCGCGCGCGCTGTCAGCTGATAGCTGTTAGCGGCGAGGCTCCGCGCCAGCGTTGTCAGTAATTTTGCTATAATAATAAAAAACTAAAAAAAAACTTTGGGAAAGTTGTTTGTAATCATGAGTACAATCACGTGTTTAAATATCGGTCACTAATTACCAGTCACCCAATATATGTATTTTTAATTTAATGAGTATTTACAGACCATTAAACACAAACTAACATAATCTTCAAGTATAACTAGTTTTTCTATTTGAACTAGAGTTTTTTCCACTGTGCAAGACATATTACGAAAAGAATTAAGGGAGGAAGAGGATAAGCGAGTTTGAAATAACATTTTGAAGAGACACTTTTCCTGTTAAACGTTTAGACTGTTAGCCAACCATATGTCTTTTGAAAAAAGTGTTTAATTTTTTTAGGTGTCGTTTCAGCAAGAAAACAATCCTGAGTGTTAAGCGCCCTATGAATGACAATGTGTAGTTGTTGAACGATTTTGGGATTCCAAAAAATGAGGGTACTAAATATATTACTTAGGTAATATATTAGTTTTAGGTTTCACATTGGTGTCAGTGAGGAATTTCTATGCTGATTACCCTGTGAAAATCGAGTTAATAAGGTATCAAAATATTTTACTATTTAGGTAGTCTACATAATTGAGGCTGTGATTCGCAGAAGCAGTCTTGTTCATAAAGGTTCTGTAAACAATAGAACCTAGATAAATTGTGCAAATCATGATTCTAGAAAGTAGTGCTCTGAAAACGAACGAGTTCTGAGAATCGATATAAATTGTAATCAGTGTTCCGATAAAACATTGTTTTAAGCGATGTCCCAAAAAGAAGGAGGTTTTTGAGGACAATACATATTCAATTCCATACGAATTCGTATGTTTCTATTTTTTTATATTTGGTCACACCCTGGGCTACCAACCGATTTGATTTTTTTAACTAGTTTTCTTCCCAAATGATGTGATCAGGTCAATAGAAACCCCGACGAATTAGTATTGATGTGAACTTTGCATCGATATAGTTTGAGCTGCCATTGCGGGTCCGATGATAAAAAACAGTTAACAAAAAAAGACTTTTAATTAACGTCCACCACTCGGTGTCGAAACAGGCAACCTTAAGAAATCAACTTTCAGGTACATCTTAAATTGTTTTTTTCTTTCTCTTCAGTGTTTATATCACAAAAATATATTCCAAAGCTACATTGAATCACTATCACTACATAGTATAAAATAAAGTCGCTTTCTCTGTCCCTATGTCCCTTTGTATGCTTAAATCTTTGAAACTACGCAACGGATTTTGATGCGGTTTTTAATAGATAGAGTGATTCAAGAGGAAGGTTTATATGTATAATTTTAGTATCAGCATTGCACCCGTGCGAAGCCGGGGCGGGTCGCTAGTTAAATATAAAGTAAACAATTTAATGCAAATTAAGCTGGATAAAATAAATAAAATAACCATCTATACTTTTCCCATTAATTTCGGTAATTTGATATTTAATTTAGTTTTTCAAACCACAGTTTATATAAATAGACAGATACATTAAACTGTACACAGATTATGTTATAATGCAATCAGTAATCCGCTTAACTGTCGCGCATAATTATATCGCGTGGCTGGATTAACGGCCAAGAGAGGTCACATAGCTTTATTTACTGACTATTTAGGATCTGTAGTAAAAATTAAATGAACGTTAATAAATAGAATAGTAAAAATGTATTTCAAACACAAAAATGACAGATTTCTTGGCTGTGCCTTATGCTACAAAGTACAGGCTAGGTATACTTACTGAGTTGAAATTTAAAATTGAAAGGGATTGAAGGGTAAAAATGTATGTATTTGCTAGGGTTTTAAAACTATGGGCTAGTTGGTCTTCAATACATAATACAATGTAATGTCCAAACTCTAGGTGTCGTTCATGTATGTATTAAAACTTTAGTAGGTGTCTTCATCATTATCATCAGCCTTTTTGTCTACCCACTGCTGAGCGCGGGCCTCTTCTCATATAAGTAATTTGAACTTTAATCATCACTAGCAATCACTGCTTGCTCACTGCCGGTTGGTGTAGATATTTTATTATTTAATTAGGTATTTCTTATCCAAACCTAAAAATTAACTAACTTAACTTAGGTATGTTTAAGGCTTAAAATTAAACATGTGTACTTACACTACATATGTATTTGCCAATAAGTCACTTCGTACATTCATGAATAATACATCTAATATAGTAGGACAACAAAGTTGTGAGCCAGGTTCATCCGCCAACTTTTCACTAACGAAATATAAGTTTTAAGCTTGTGTGCCTAAACTGACGGAAATTCCTCCTTCGGTAACATCATAAGCAAACAAAAAAGTTTTACATACTTCGGTCCTAAAAACAACATGAAATGTGGCGCTTCCAAATAAAACTTTGGCAACATTTTATTTGTGTTGCCAACTTATGTTTACAAGATTTCGTTATTATTCCAATTTTTAGTTTTAAGGGTTTCGATTGCATAGAATGTGCATTGTCACCATCGGTGCTATTCTCTCACTTCGTATAAGTAAATGCATCTTCCCAGATAGAAACTACATATATTATTTGACTTTCGAAACAGCTTTCCGTGTTTCGGAAAGTCCCGGGTGTCATTTGTATATCTTTCGCAGTCGTTACGGGTAATCAGAAGCAAAAATGTCTGAGAACCAGACTTTGCAAGGGGTTTCGGGTTGCCCAGGTAACTGGGTTGTGGAGCTCAGATAGTCAGTCGCCAAGTGTGAAACAGTGGTACTCAGCTTCATCTGGTTAAGACTGGAAGCTTAGGAGAAGGCTAAGCAGATGATGAATTAACAAATTTTTATTTCTTCACAACTCAGTACCTAGTGCCTATTATGGTTTAAAACTGTAGTTACTTACAATTTTCGAACCCTCACATCCGTGCATGAGTAGGTACTGACTACATTATTTCTAAGCTAACACTTTAATAGCAATAGACTTCGCTATTTACCCCCTTAAGAAAACTACCTTGTTGCCTGGTGAACACAGTTCCACGTGTAACCCTCTCAGTGTACTCTAGCTGCCTATTGACCTGACATAATCACTTACTACATTTTTACGACCCTCATGCATGAGACATGAAGCCGAGACGAACCGGTTTTCTTAACAATAGTAAGAAAATCTCTTCACAGATGTAAGTTATTCTATTTGAACTCTTTACATAGTGTTCCTGATATCATTTCGTCTACTCGTGGACTTCAAATATTTTTATGTGGATAACGTGCCTCGGAAAAAACAATTTTGGGAACATTTTTATGTTTTTAATTTTAGAACTACGATATAATGCTTATTATACATAGATTTCAATCATGAAATTATAGTGTTACGTACTCATTTGTATAACATTATAGTTCAGCCCAAGTGACAGTAGACTTACTACATGGTAGTTTACATTTATGAAATTTACGTTATATTACGAGTATGTTCCGCAAAATCATGTAAACATTTTGTCAATGCCGTGTCATGGGAGTATGTATAATATAGTTCTAGTTTAATATTCGCTTGTCAGCAATACCTGCAAAGTAAGATAGCAAGCAATGCAATACATTAAATGCACGAATACTTGTTTGATAAGTTCATTTATTATAATTATTAAAAGTGTATATGAAGCGAATTCTTTGTTGCTTTTGTTTTAACAAAGGACGTTCCTTATTCTGTAGATATTAAATTATATGAAATACTAATTTCAATACTACGAGTATTATCACGGAATTTGCCTCAAGCAATTTGATAACTTTGAGATTAGAGATATCAAATTGTATTAACATTACATTTCAGTGTAGTCTCTACATGGCTTCTAAACACAGTAACTAAATATGTATAATCTGTTCCACGAATTTCCACCTTTGATATGAACTAGTTTATAGTTTCAACCATAAACTGGGAGTTTTGTGAAATTAAGGCTACATATAAAGCCTTACATATAAACCACGATGCACTGTATTTAGCTCGACAAAATTTAAAACTTATTCGAAACTAGCTTGATGCCGCGGTTTTATTTGTAACCTGACGCAACTATATTTTGACTAACAAGGACAAAAACTAAAATAGATTTCCTCTGAATGAAAATTAATATATTAAGAAGAAGACTTAATTAGATGAACTGTGGTGTTAAATATTTGCGTGTACGTAACTACTTCTACTGGTAAGACCTCGGACTACTATCAACCCCAACCTTATGTCCCAGGAGGTAGCTTATTTTCCGAAGTATGAAAATTCACTTTCCGTCGTGCGCTAAATCACCCCGAAGTTGCGGAAACTTTTTAAGAGCGAACCCTTGCACGTCACTGTTAGACCTTTTTACAAAACACCTGACAATGGCTACAAATTTTACCCCTAGAGAATTGCAATACCGAAATTTAGTGAAATATAGCACACGGTCTCCTCGTAATATACCGCGGAATAGCTGTATTAATTCAGCAAGGAACACGATTAGCTATTAAACTACTGTATCAAAGAGTATTAAAGTCCCGAGATTGAAATTTCGTCACTGCTTAGTTGTCAAATTAATATGCTAATAAAATCCCCTTTGAATAAATTTCTAGCGAATATAGTCTTCTCTAAGTTCATCAGAATTTTGTTTAGATTCTATAAAGCAAATATGGCTTTTGGAAGGCATCCGAATTATACGTCATTCGTAGGTAAATGGTGGAAGTTTCTCTCAATGTTACTATCGAGGGCTCAAGAACTTAGGCTGCGTAATAATGCCACTGGGCCTCTTTAGAGATTATGACCGTTAGACGTCCATGGATGTACGTAGAACTAACATTACAACAAAGGATAATTTTGAGGCCATATTCTGAAAAAGCTGGTAGACTAAACCATTAGCTTAACTTACATATAAACCAACGACAAATAAAAGTGAGTGTCTCCCTTGGTAGATGTAGGCATGTTATCTTAACCTTCAGCAACTTTGATACAATTTTTGTACAGTGTTGCAAGTACAAATATTTCGCTTGTAATAAAGAAGAATTATCTGCTAAATTAAAGTATTCCTCTAAAATATTTCTAATATGAATCCAAGCAAAATATATTTTAAATAATGATTCTGATTATTGTTTCTATATCATGGAAAAGTATATTCAAGCAAAAGTACAGACGCCAGCACATCAATCTACCAAACTGCTACGAAACTCTAAAATTTTCTCAATCAACTTTAAATCATATGCTTTAGCGATAAAGTTGGAAATCAATTAAGGTAATTTAACAGCTTGTGGTACTTACTGGATATACTTACACATTTTTATCACTTATCATTATTCTCTACTTAGTGACCAGAAGAAAATTTAGAAGTCCAAAATGCCGCATAAACTAACGAATGTAAATTCGAGAAGCCATGACTGTTCAAAGGAGATCCCGCAATAAATATATCGCTTAATCCCGATGGATGTTCGAAACCGCAGGGCAGCGCTAATTTGCTATATTAACATTCCCTACATTTACTTAAGAAGTTTCACAAGAAATTCTAATAGCATTTTACAGCGCTGAAGCGGATTTTTTTAAATCAAATCGTTGTACCTCGTTAGATACTGTAAATATCACGGTGTTTTGCTGCGCCAAAGAATATCGTATATTAGACAGAAAATGTCTTAAAATGTCTTAAAAATTCTTAAGCGTTTATTTTTTAAGAAACCTTATGTAATTTTCAAGCCTCTGAGTCTCGCTTCATGTACAGATGCTAGCATATCAAGCTACCCGAAACTGTCGAATTTTCCCAATCAACTTTGAACTATATCATGCTTCAGCGATTAATTTGAAAATCGATTAAGGAAATTTTAAAGGTTGTAGTAGATTGATGTGCTGGCGTCTATACCTGCATGCTTTTCAATCAAACAAATTAACATTTCACGCAAACATTAAAGGGTATTTTTTATGTAAATGTATAATAAACTTTATGGTTACTGACCTGGTCAGTGAGTAATACTCATAAAGATATCGTTTGCATAAGTGCACTCAATGTATAGCCTTTGCATGCAATATTTTTTTTAAATTTATTCACATGGTAGGACCTTATCGGGCACCAGCTCCGGATTTATTACTAACGAAGTTCGAATAAACTAAGTAAAGTTCATTATGCTAATACAATTTTTTACAAGAAAAAAAATATAACATTTTTAAAGAAATGTTTCAAAAATAGAATATCTTTTAAATATGTGAAAATGTTGCAATTAAATTAAATAATCCAGAAGAAGTTTATGGCCTCTGATAACTTATACGCATAATAATATAATGCACTCAAAATAATAATATTCCTCAGCTAAGCAGAGCTTGTTTTATGGGTACTAAACAACTTATATACTTTTCTTTACATACATTATTATACATAGGAACACTCAGACTACGTCAAACACCCATGTTCATGGACACAAATGTTTACACTTACTACTACGCCATCTGGTCTTTAAAGACTTATCTATTTAAGGATTACACCAAAAATCTTTATGAAGAAGTCGCTAATGAAACAGGCACTTACACTTAATGATGTCGTATACCGACGTGTCTGCAATAACGTTAATCTATGCAAACACTTTACTTGCGTTAACGTGATTAGGTGCCTAATTTACAAGAGGTTAATTACAGGACGCCATGCTACCGGCTTTTAACGTCTTGGATTATTAAACCTTTGACTGTTTAATGAGCATATGTTATAGCTACACTACAACGTTGTTAATTAGCGCGGATTTGGTTTATTTAGCTGATTCATGCGGAGTTTCTCTTATTCTGATTGAAGTAAATATTTTTTTCCAGATTTATGTCCGGATGTATGCTGCCGGTGTCCCCTTTAATCTTTCTCAGTATGACACTAAATAGAGTGTGAGGTTTTCTTGAAAGACTTCAGACATACCTACATGAATGGGGTCGAGTTGAAAAATACTAAAACTTAGACTTATTAATTTGGGAATCCTTATGAAAGCAAGGATTATTATAGAAGCTTTGAAATGTTTTAAGGTAGGTAATTCAAATTACTATCACAAAGCATCCAAAAAGCTATCCTTACTTAGCCTACTTTTTAGTCAAAAACCTTGAAAGTGACTGTTAGCAACAAAATCTATTTAACGTTTCATTTCAATAAAACTGGCAGAAAACACAAACAACTTCCACATTATATTTTAATACCAGAATTCGAATAACCACTAACACCGAGTACACACAAGAAGGTAATGGAAAAGGGACATAAAAGTAAGAAACTTATATAACATTATATTAGCATTGTCGCAGTATTATCAAAGCCTTTCTAACTGTTAGTTAAAACGTCGCGCCAACGAACCTTTTCTTAGAATATCTCGACATTAAAAGGCTTATTATGTAAAATTTTCATCTGGTTTTCTTTACAATTCATACAATGGGGGATTCATAAAGATAATACGCGAGCTGCTGATCCTTTTCTCCGTATGTTAATAAGGGAATTTGATCTGGGTACGGATATTATTGTATTAAATGTTCGTAGCAACGCTTAATCTATAATAATATTATAAAGTTGAAGTTTGTTTGTTTGCTACTAATAAGGAACTACGGTACTGATTAGAAAAATCCTTTCGAAGTAGAGATCAGTAAGTTTTATTTGTTTTGTTAATTACGCGTACCTGAAATGACTTAAATTAATAATAGCACCCAAGCAGTTTTTGTTATGAATTTTAGAATATTTATTGTAGTCATTCATCTTTTCCATTTACCTTCGAAAACCTTTTAAAAGGTACAAGTGAGTTTCTTGAACAAACTTCATTTCCGTATTACCAAACTCAAATATTGTTACGTACCAGGAAACAACAACTTCAGTACTCAAACTGCGGTACGATAAATTTAATTGACCTCCTTGCTTTTGGTGCACCCAACTTCCCAACCAACATGGTTTTAGGACCACGCATAACCGCCAAGACTCGAGGACTTGGAGTATCGCAAGCTTGCATTACCTACATCAATTAAATTAAATCATCCGAGCGAGACGGAAACAATTTCGCGGATGTGCTCACTATAATAGTTGAAATCCGATTAGTGAAATTAGTTCATACAGCTTACCCGGACTGACCCTTCCAACTTGTTTAGCAACGATGTGTAAGTTGGGACCTACCTAAGTATGAGGAAGGTAATCGATTAATCGTTTCTGAGATAGTATCTATGCACATCCTCTATGATTTCAAATTAAAAAGATTAGTTTATAATAACGTCTTCATTATTCAAGACCTGACGTATTTACCTCGTTCGAATTAAGTAATGAACGATCTTAGATTTATCGTAATGCCTATAGTTTTTCTTCTAAGAAATACTATGTAATTTTTCAAATTTCCGCTTTTCCATTTAGTTCAATATATGCTAAAATGCAAAATTAGAAATAACTATTTGCTATTGCGATAATATTTTACTACTTCTTACATAATAGAAATGCTAGCGATACATTTCTATAAGTTATTACTTTAATAACGCGAGATATTGCACAAAATTGCTGTCATTTTACTGTTTATCGCATGGATGGAGACGTTAGAGACTCCGTGTGTGGTTTAGAATGAAAAATACTGCATAATGTGAAAGATATAAATATATTTAGATAGAAAATTGTAGTGAACTTAGGTACTGAAAATCATTTACATACATAAATAGCCTTATGATCGCACAAGCTACTGAGTAAGATGGGTCATACTTTTTTTATTGAAAGACCTGTAAATCATCAGTGTAGAAAAAATGAAATCCACCGTTGATTTTTTTTTAGAAAACTTACACGATAATGTTAAGCGCATTATAGAACAAAGTCTCAAAATTTCTGCATACTTTTGTAAACGAAATCATGAAACTAAAGATAAAATTCTTTAATCAATAATGTACTTGTAGGTTTGATTGGCTCATATGCATAGGTTAACAGAATATTTCAAATACTTTTACTAACGATCTTGCAACAGTTTTTGTGAAATTAGTAGGTAAAAATTATGATCTGGAGAGAGCATAGTGCTTAGAAATATCGATGGTGTTCGGTAATATTTCGTTATTCTCCGCTAGTTTCTACAGGCAGGTCTCAATCATCGATATGTAGCTATGTATGTACTGGTACGTAACAACTTCGAAGTCGCATGAGATACATAAAAATCCGATCAAGTGTGAGCCGTTTGATATGTTTCGCGCTTGCTGGAATTTTATCAGCATTCCAATATGATCATTTTTTTTTGGGTACGGTGACAAACGCAACAAATGCGGAGTTAGCGTGAGTTCTCTGACAATACTTTTTGTTTTTGAGTTAAGATGGTTTGAGTTTTCAAATCAGTCTTGTAGTTTCTGAGATAAGCGCGTACAATAAAACAAAAAAAAAAAACTCTTAAGCTTTATAATATTAGTACAGATTAAATTATTTCTATATATTTGAATTTTTCTACGAATTTTTATAATCAAGACTCCTGTAGGCAAAACTATCCAAAATTTACTTAACTTTCAAGGTACCAAAAGTAAGAAAGGCGTACTTGTTCAAAGAACTTATAGGTCAAACTCGATGTACCGACTATGTCTGTGACTAGGTAGTCACAGACATAGTCGGTACATCGAGTCGGTACGTCGGTACATCGGTACATCTCGTAAGTAGGTACTTACCAGTTTCAAAGGTACTTACTTATGTACAAAACACTTAAGGATTACTAAAAAGTCCTTAAGGGACTACTAAAAAGTTAGTTTTCGCAAAAGCGTAACTACTTTGCACGGGATCTTAGGTTCGTTGGTTTAAACGATTTTTAGTCCCCTTTGGCTGTACAGTCTAGCAATTCATGAGTTATGGTTTTAGTAACACAATTTTGAACTAATTAAAATAACCTACCTTATCTACTACACTATACTGATAATATGCGTACTACAAATCTCTAGCATACTTAATAAATCCCACTGTTTGCCATTTTCATAAATACACGAACAAAGTGAATAAATACACAATTTGAATGAAAGTATAAAAAAAAACATCTGCTCTATAAATGTTGGTTATTTTAGTTTATTATTTCAAAGTAAAATAAAACGCTATAAAAAACCTTTTCATTTAAAATAGCAATCAGCATTCCTAAAAAGAACATCTGTTTACCTTTTCCGTGGTTCCACAAGAAAAAATTATAAAGCTCTTAGTTAGTTTTACAGGCGCCAGCACATTAAGCTTCGACAATCATTCATAGATTTTTAACTTTATCGCTGAAGCTTATGGTTCAAAGTTGATTGGGAAAAATTCACAGTTTCGGTTAGCTTGATGTGCTGTCTGTGCCTACTTACCATTTATCTCGGAGTAACAAGTAAAACGCAAATGCCACTCCGAGAAATAAAACCTTACTAAAATGTTTAGTCTTGAGCTTATATAATAATGTTTACTCCAGTAAAACAGCTGTTGCTATAACGTATATTAGCCCTGCGCCTGTTTCTCTGAGCTTAGCGTTGAGTTCGCTTTTATAATTATACAGCACCATACTTTCAATTATAATAATTAAAACACTAGATTTTATTCTCAAACAATGCAATAGTGGTATAACCTACGCCCCACAATATGTGAGATTTGGTCTTGCTTTCGAGGCGTAGTCTCTTAAAGGGGTATTTCTCCTGGTTTTTGACTGCCTCGTTGGTCTAGTAGTCGCAAGGCGCGACTGCTGCACGGGATCTCGGGTTCGATTCGGTCGGGCCGAAATAGCTTTGTGGGTTTTGAACTTTCATAAAGAAGCCTGGAGTCTGGAAGTTGGTGATTGATTCACATTAATATTTTCTCATAGACTTATCTTTATCATTAGGTACTTAAACAGTAACAATTCTATACATTGAACTAAATTACTTATTAACTCTATTACATATTGTGTGCCTTATCTTACGTTACCAGGAATTATTATTGGAAAAAAAATATATTAAAATTAGAATCATCGTAATTATGTTAAGAGAAAGATTTTTTAAACGCTTTAGAACCACTGCATTTATCCATTGTATTACAGATAAAATCTCCACTTGTTTTGTATGTAAATATCTGAAAAGGCTGAAAATATGCCTGGTTCGTAAAAGGTCAAGGTTGCATAATATACCAGTTATGTTGTAATAGAGTGACTTGCGAAGTAATATCGTTACTGAGGTCTAAATCTTATATGAAGATGAGAAATTGTTTAATCCAAACTTCTTGGGGTTATTGCAAAGTAAAGGTTTATGAGGGAGGAGGCCCAACACATCTTTATTGATTCGAATCTCTGAATACATTCATATGAAATTAGAGGTAATATAATAAGGGAATCATATATCCACTGTCCATGTCTCCTCTAAGAGCAGCTAGCAAAATTCGAGGGGCCCCTACGGCCAAGGTAGCCGGTGTTACAGGATTATTCGCAAGAGTTATCGCGGCCCTGGCACCCGAAGACCTCCAGAAATAATAAAAATGGATTTTATCCAGTAAGTCTGATACTTCCTCCCTCCTGCACCCACAGCGGGAGGGGTCATACATATGATGGTGAGTGGTACTCAAAAAAGTGGGATGTCTATATAATAGGACATATCTACCTAGTTTCATACGGGGATATGAGTAAACCTGTTAAAATTTGTGTTCCAAATAACTAAATGGCGGAGATATTACATGCTTAATATATATATTTTTTTCATTTATTCTAGCAGAAATTCACAAACCGAATATCTGCCTTCGAATCCTCACAGATGGTCGAATTTGTTTTGCTATATTTTTGTTTACGCACGTTGAAACTACCAAAAAGGTAGAATATGGTAGGCACAGCCTAACGCAAGTGGAGCTTGTCCCTGCAGCAGATGGCTTTTGGCTTTCGGAACAGATAACAGGTGTAGCAGTATATTACGCCGAGCCAGCATTCTACCGGTGTTGCTTTAATTTATTTATCTGTTGTAGATATTTTTTTTGCTATACAACCTCGTGGATGTGGGCTACCAAATTGTTGCGGGCTTGTTCAAAATAGTTACCGGAGCCCTGGAACGCTTAAGACTCCATAAAGAACACGGGTTGCGTTTTAGTTAGAAAAAGCCCAAAATTTTCTTTTTGATTACACACTTCAGCACTCACGCTTCCGAATTATGCATACATCGGGTTCTAGAGAGCGTTAAGGAAGTTCCTACATTAGATATGTATTCGTAGATAGATATTCTAAATGAACCGTTGTTATTTCTCCTCGCTTGATTTCCAAGAAGCAGACACATTTGTTTTCAGCATTGAATATTAATTTACCTACATACAAACGTAAAACATGAAGGACGTTTTCCTACTAGTTAAGAAATGGCTGTGTGTGTGTTCAGTTCTCAGGAGCGTAGTTCAGTAGTTTAGGAGTCTGGTCTTTGTGTTACCCACGTATTCTAGCGTGCTCATAGGCTAAATTACTTAAGTAAACTGTACCAAGATAAATTAACACATGATGTAAGGAACCAGTATACGTAGCCTCTGTACTGGCCACATACTCCGACAACAAACTTTTGTGTAATGTATATTATCTAGTTACTATTCTAGATATACATATTGTTACCTACACGCTTTTTTGCCGACTCTACGAAAGTGAGACGACTTTTACGTAGAAAAACGATAGAAAACGTAAAACGTAGAAAAATGAAAAACGACTTTTAAGTAGAAAGTACTTATTTATTCAAACTTTATCTGACCGTGGAACATAATTACCAACAAGCATTTTGGTTCCCATTCCTAAGTTAGACCTATCTAAGGCTATCATAATGTGAAATTATGTATTGGATGAAAATTACTACTAATAGGAACATTAAAGTTACCTAAACAAAATTTTCGTGTGGGACGATGAAGCAAAGGTATGGGTGACATTTGGACCAAAAAGCAGGGTAACTATTCTCAGTCAGAAATATGTTTCGTCGACAAAAGCACGGTACAGACCACATGAATAAGTGAGTTAACTCAATACCTTTCTCAGAAATAGCCATCCAACATCCAATTTTTCGACCTTATTATCATGTCATCTGGAAATGTCTAAGCAACCACGTAATAACATCAGCTGACGGGTATATTGTACAGCAGGCATGTTGTGGTAATTAGGAATGTGGATTACGCAACACGACCATACCAGTGCGTATATCGAACCAGCCTGCCACCGCAGACATAAATTATCCGGACAATCGCAAGTAGGCTTTTACAGACTGACTGAAATGAACTGGCTTAGTTCCGCATCCCTCCCGTCCTAACTAATGGTACGGGTTTAATCCAATTTAGAACTGATTTTCATATGTGATCCGATTCAGGATTAGGATAAATTGACGGTATTGTTTTGATTTCGAACTTCTGAATACCTCGCATAGTGCAAGTAGTCATTCTTGCACTATGCTAGGTATCTTATTTTATCTTATACACTGACGTGTATACCATAGTTATAGTACCTATATAGTTATATAGTTTACCAGTACGTTTAAAAACAAACATACTGTGCCCGACTGGGTAAATAATTGTTTCTCTTTAATTTTACCGACCAGCCTTTGTACATTTTGGGATGCAATAAAGTTACCAAGTATTGAGTAGGGAAAGTTAATTTTAAATACATTATCACACGATTATTTAAGTAATCGACGATTCTTTGCTATTGGGACGTTCAAGACTGTTTGTCTTTATTTTATAAGTACCTACGTGTTGATTTACGAATAAAAATAGAGTATGATAATAGGGGAGGTGATGACGCTGAATCGTAGGACCACGAACGTTATGGAGCTATTGAATTTTGTATGTATATTAGTTAAAAACAATAATAAAATATTGAACGTTTCCTTTATCCACAGACGTGAATATTATTTTGATTTGTTCTATTTGAGTATAATACAAATCTGCCGAAAGAAAGCAAGAGCATAAAAATGCTATCAATACAGCTCTTTTTAGCTCGTGATTAATGCATCTGCCCCTATATCTGACGCTTTCCAGTTTTATTACTTTCCTTTCGGACGGGCAACCCTAAACTCACGTACTGACATAAAACAGTTCATATTCTAGTAGAATTACAGAGCATGATGCAAGCATTTCCCATATGATTATGTTAATTTGACGCGATGGAATTAGTCCCAAAGTCCATCCTTGCCTCCTCTACTATGAGGACCGTATTTTTTTCGGCGGCTATGAATGTCCGTAGGTTCCTTCTTTTTTCAGCCGATTTGCTCTGTCGTGATGTCTCTAGAGATCTATAGGTAACTGCCAGAATAAAGGTATATTTTCAGTAGCGGCTAAGTATAAGTCACATGGCTCGATCGATCATGAGGTTAAGCAACTGTTAGTACCGCGTTCAGTGAGTTATCATAGCCTGTTGTTTCGGGTCAGAAGCCAGGAATCCTAACATGATAGCCCATCTTACCTAGGGTCCTAGGGGTTTCGTGTTGCTTGAGTATCTATGTACAGTCCCACTCCTACCGCGTATGTCTAGTCTATGAATCCGATCAAAGTGTTTTGTGAATTAATGTAAGAAATAAAGAAGTAATAGTTTTGGTAGATATAAAATAATTTTGTGCTTTAAATAAAATATCTCTCCAAAAAAAAGGAAGTTCTAAATTCGACTGTACACATTTTTTTGCGTGTAGTGTATCTATGTAGAATAAACTTGTGAAGCCAATATTAGTTGTTGTTAGCGCCATCTATCGGTAAGTTGGTAGTCCACGAGGGTTTTACTAATACGCTACTTTGTATTATTATATTTTTTTGTAAAATTAGATCTGCATAATAATGATGATTATCTACAAATGTACTGTTTTAATATTTTTTTATGAATCGTAAGACTTTCTGAAACTATTAATTGCACTGGCAATACTTATGAAGTGCGTGAGTTCCGTATCTCTGCCCGAAAATAATAGTATATTGAGCATAATCACTATTAAAAAGAGATAGCCATATACGTTTTGACTAAGCGAAAAAGAGAAATTATTGCTTTCGAGCTGTATATTCAGAAAACTAGTGCATCGAAACGCATGTTTTTATGACATGATATATGTCAAATCAAACCAAACGTGTTGTCAAAATAAAGTTGAGGAAGCTTCATTTACTTCACGGTGTTTGTTGTATTGTTAATACCTTAAAAACCAAATAATATTAATAAATGCCCGTATATTATAACTAACTGAAGGCATAATTGCAAACAAAAATGTGTGATAGCGATGATGGGGGCGACGGGGGCGATGGCGGCTCGGGCTCCGGTATGGATTTGACTGGGTTTCTATTCGGTAACATTGATGAACGTGGTCAGTTGGAAGACGATGGACTCCTTGATGGAGATTCAAAACGAATGTTGTCATCACTCACCCGCTTTGGCTTTGGGTCGATGTTGTCTGAAGTTCTTGACGAAGAAGAAGTTAGCAAGGAAGATCAGGAGAAAGGTATGCATTTGTAATCATTTTTGTATTATTTATTTATTCACACATACATTTGTTTTACAGAATATTTTCCAATTTAACCTATGTAGTCGTACTTGTCACTATTATAGCACTCACACTAGTTGGCTTATACATAATAAGTAATGTAGTACCTAGTAGTGTAGTAATATCTCAAGCATTATTTTATTGTTTCAAGATCTGAGATATTCTGTAGAGACGCTTTGCATTGAAAACGTTATTATCTACCTATGCTTGAAATTACCTGTTATTGTATCATCTTAGTTTAGACCGAGGAGGCGAAAAATCTCTATAAATTCTTACTTTCACATAGTCAAATTGTTTCAGATTACACCCAAAAAAGTCCATCAGCTGTAGACTTTTTTGATATTGACGATGCAGTGGATGATGTTAAGGTAACGCATGTTTGAGTTCTATAGTCAGAAATAATGGTTATTTAAGAATTTAGTGTTGAATTGTGGTAGGTACGAGCACAACATTGTTTTGGTTTCCATAAATTGATATTATGTTGGTTGATACTTTTATATTGGAAAAAAATAAAGCAGTCTTACTTACCTGTATGTAAAATATAGTGTTCCAAAAGTGTTTCATGTTTCTATGAACTGGGAAATAAATTAATTTAAGATATGTCACCTGCACTGATATGGCACTCTATAACTAATATTAATTGCTCTTTAGCATTTATTTTGAGATCTATTATTATGTTTTTGGTGATATAGTTTGATTATTAATCTTTTTATGTGTTAATTATATGTTTTGTTGGGTGGATAAGATATTTGTGTATGTGTTAAATAGGATTATGAATTGCAAATAAATATACCGGTAATATGGTTACAATTGTTGTCTGTATTTTGTTGTAGAAAATTGTTCTATCATTGTTTGTTGTTAATTGGGTAATGTAGAAAAGTGAATGTTATAATGTCTTTGTGACTTAATGTTGTTTAACTGCGAATATATTTACAGATGTTTTCATATAAAAATGATTAAAGCCTGCATAAAATCTCTAACTCTAACTTAAAAGTTTCTAAAACAACTTCTAAGCCCACTTGCATCATACACTATCAATACAGTGAAAACCAATTTAATTAATACTGTATTTCTATTCCTAAAATAGTTTAATGATAAATAATGTTGAGTGCACAGTGGTGTAAGTAGCCTTTTAGAACATCTGTAAAATTATTCTTTAGTTTAGGGCAATGTGCACTGACATATTTGTGTTAACACATAGGAAATAGAGAGTAGCACTAACCAAGCTGCACAGAAAGACACAACCAACACGGAGGGGAGAGATGTTAAGTCCGAGGTAGATGATACAGATTGTCCACAGAGTGAGAAGGAAGGGAGAAATGACTGGAAAGAGGATGATATCTATCAACAAGGTGGACAAGGGACTAATGATGAGGGTTATGAAGGCGATATGGAGGGTGACGGTGAACTTATGCCGCCTCCAACAACAATACCGTAAGTTGCATTATAATTTTATTTAACAAATACTAAAAATAATTTATGTAGCTGTTTTTTAAGAAAGCACGATTTTTTTGCATCTTAACTCAATTTTTAAATTAAAAAAGAGTTTGTTTTACAGATCACATAAATCTTCAGAAAGACCAAGGAGATTGGAAACACCATTGGCGGCCATGTTGCCATCTAAATATGCCAATGTTGATGTGAGAGAACTGTTCCCAGACTTCAGACCTGATAAAGTGAGTTATTTACCAATTCTAGGTATTTCTGTCAGAGTGTGATAATTTTAGACTATGACATCTATTGGAATTTACTATTATGACATTAATGACATTATTATGAAAGGAGCTAGTTATTAATTAATTTATCTAATTTGGGTACACTCCCGGTAGACGGCGATGGGGATGAGTTTTTTTATGCTTTTTAGTTATTTATGTTTACTAGTTATAGTTAATTAGTTTTAAGTATTTTTGTTTTTATAATAGTAAGTATTGTACATATTTGTAAATAAGTTGAATAAATAACCCATTTATCTAAAATATTTTCAGGTACTTCTATTCTCTCGTCTATTTGGTCCTGGTAAACTGTCAAGCTTGCCTCAAATATGGCGCGGTGTAAAAAAGCGAAGACGTCGCAAGCGCAGTGGCAGTACCAGTAGTGACACTCCTCCTACAGCTGCTGAGAATCAAGAAACACAGTATGCTAGTGATGATGAGGAGAAATTGTTAAAGTAAGGGGTTTTGTTCACTTGCTGTTAATATTTAATGGCTTGTGTAAATTGTGATAAAAATATGTGTAAATGATGCAAACCTTTGTTAAAAAGTTTTTTAAGGCGCCTCAAATATTCTAGAAACTATTCGTAATCAAGCCCTTAACAGGAACGAGGGTAATTTGTTGGTTATTTTTTTATCTTTCACCATAAAATTCGATGTTATAGTTCACATATAACTTTAAAATATTTTGATTATTCCAAAGTCATTAACACCTTAATAATAATACATTAAAACAGGCCTATGGAAGAAAACCAACAATCAAGCAACGACAATAACTCCGGTAATTCAGGTGACAAATCGCAGAGACCAACTCCTGCGCATTGGCGATTCGGACCCGCGCAGATGTGGTATGATATGCTCAACGTTCCTGAAACTGGCGATGGCTTCGATTATGGATTTAAAATTAAGGTATTTTTTTTCTATACATTTAAATATTAAAAGAGATATTGTGATGAATTAAATTCCTAGTTCCATCTTAGGTAGGAAATTAATATCATACTTATTGATTAATTGAACTTATTGATCAAAATATGAATGTTGGTATTACAGGCCCCGTCACCAGAAAAAGAAGAAAAACCAAAAGAAGTTGAAGAGGTCAATCCTGAGGAGCAAGAGAAAGAAGTAGATCCAGACAGTGGATTCCCTGACGACTCCTTCCTCATGGTGTCACAGTTACAGTGGGAGGACGACGTCATATGGGATGGTAGTGAGATCAAACATAAGGTAAGATATATTATAAATATGTAGTTATTATATGTATAGTATGATGATGATAATGATGATGATGAAATCCTGTTATCCCTCATCATAGACATAATATAATATATAATATCCCTCACACATTCACACAACGTCATCTAGTCCCAAACTAAGCAGAGCTTGTACTATGGGTACTAGACAACTGATAAACATACTTATATACTTTTCTTTTGTAAATACATACATATTATACATAGAAACACCCAGACCAACTCAAACACCCATGTTCATGCACACAAATGTTTGACTTATGCGGGAATTGAACCCGCGACCTATAGCGTGGCAGGGGGTTCATATGGCATAGGGCTCGCAGAAGATTTTTCCACTCTTTTCGAACATGCTGCGCAAGATATAAATACTTCAAAAGGAAGTATATATATGATTAAGAATTTAACATCAATAATTATATAATGAATATACAATGATATCAACATTATGATGATGGCAGGTTCCAAATTGCATATAATCTATTTCGTCAGGTGTTAGCGCGTTTGAACAGCAAAAGCAATGCAGCGGGTTGGGTGCCGACGTCAGTGAGTCGTACCGCGCAACAGTTCTCACACCCGCGACCGCAACCCCCTGCACCTTTGCAGCCTAAACCTCCCACGTAAGTACATTTTATGGATGTACATATGTTTAAAATGGACTCATGACATTTGAAAAAATATTAATGAGCTTTCTTAATTCATCATGCATAATGTGTATATAGTGTTTGCGTTTGTGTAAAGTTAGTAGTTTAAATGTATTAAATAGTGTAATTGGCTTTGGCCGTTCTATTAAATAATAAATAAATAATATAGGATAAAATTCCTTTTTGATTTTTATACATCTTTTATCAAGTAAAATCTTTTTAAAAATAATACATAAAGGTGTATCTTTGCTTATCAAAATGTTACACATCACTTTGCGCTAAAGTAGGAGTAAAGACAATACAAAATTTAAAAATAAATTTAGAACATGACCAACTGCTACTAGATATCCATTTTTGCCCGATAGTAGAATAAAATGAATTTTCATGTGCACTTTTATCATTTGTATATAATGGCTGATTACACACTTCTATTATACCACAGTGCAACAGCGACAGCAAACAAGGACCCTACAGGCAATTCAGCCGACGGCGAAGATAATACTTGGTACAGTATATTCCCCGTTGAAAATGAAGAGTTGGTATACGGAACGTGGGAAGACGAGGTCATTTGGGATGCGGAAAATATGCATATGGTGCCTAAACCGAAGATATTGACTTTAGATCCTAATGATGAGAACATAATTCTTGGAATACCTGATGATGTGGATCCGTCGAAGATTACTAGAGGTTTGTGTTGGATTTTATTTTTCGAAAATTGGTTTGTAGGTAGCGTTATAATGTTGCTTTATTAAAAAGGAGTGGAAGAAAAATTTTAAAAATATGATATGTGAAATATTCCAATAATCGATTTTATTAAAACATCTCTTAAGTTGCAGCGAAGTTATCACCTTAATTAAGCTTCTATTGATTACCGCCCTGTGGATCTGCGATCGCTACGGAAATTTACCTGCGAATGTAATGGTGTTCTTTTCACATAGTTTCGCATTGTTCACAAAATTCGTGGAAAGCCTTTTTTCGTGGAAAATCATCGAATGGCCTCCATCTTTGAGTGCAGCTTGAGGGAGTGTCAGACCGGAAAGCCTGAAATATTAAATTAAGATAGTCCAAAATAAAATTCCTATCTTACGAGGTATATTATTACAGAGAGAGGCCCAGCTCCCAAAGTGAAGATTCCACATCCTCACGTGAAGAAGTCTAAGATCCTGCTCGGCAAAGCGGGTGTCATCAACGTGTTACAGGAAGATGCGCCGCCTCCACCACCCAAGTCACCTGACCGAGATCCCTTCAATATTTCCAATGATGTGTAAGTTTTTTTGTTAAGTATATTTTTACATGGTTTTAGATGTAAAGAGAATCTGCTATGCTGCTAAATGGTCTCTAGTCACCGCTTCTATATAAAATAAAATAAATAAAAATAAAATAATGTTTATTAAACCAAAAGTAACTTTACAATGTGCGTATGTTGACATTGAGCCACAAACTAAGCACTTACATATCTTAATTTCTTTTTGTATGCCAGACAGAAACGTACTAGTATTTCTTTTACGGAATAATTTTATTCAAGACAATTATCAAAGTAATGAACTTTGATAGTCAATTGATAATTTGAAACTATTGTAACATCAACAATAAAATTATCTTTTAGAGTTGTCACTTTGCCTTAAATTCACGTTAAATACAAGTTATTTTATATTATATTGCTTAAGTTACAAAAGTTGACTTAACCTTCAATCCACAGAATCTTTCTAAGATAGGAAAATAAAATAACGGCCATTTCAGGTTCTACATGGCCAAATCCCAAAATCCGCGTCTAAAAGTGGGTGGGGGGCAACTAATTCAGCACAGTACCCCAGTGGTAGAGCTGCGCGCGCCGTTCATACAGACGCACATGGGCCCGGCGCGCCTGCGCGCGTTCCACCGGCCGCCCATGCGCAAGCTGTCCTACGGGCCGCTGGCCGCGCCCGGCCCGCACCCTGTGCAGCCGCTGCTTAAGCATATTAAGAAGAAGGCTAAGGTATGTTTCAAAGTCCAAAATAATTTTTAAATAACATTTGACTAGATTATAATTGCGTGTTTTACCCCCTAAAGCCCGCCCAACACTTCTTTTTTTAAGCGATTCAGAAAGGTTAAAAAAACGGGGAAGAAAGCACGAAACTGCGAAGAATAATCTGCAAAACAGCTCTAACTCTAACAGCACTAAGCATTCGCGGCTTTTACGTGCGACATACGCCAGAGCTTAGGAGCTTAGGAACACTAGAAAATTGTTATTTTTTCTTTTTAGTGTACATAGTTCCTAATAAAATAATGTGAACAAAGAATATTAGTCGAAGTATGAGTCAAAGATTCGAAGTATAAGATGTATCGAAGTTGCACTTCGAATTAATTTAGTTTATTTATTGATGATCTCTTCGGTAATATATTTCCAGCGTTGTACAAGTTATTTATGTTTGCAGCAACGCGAAGCAGAGCGATTAGCTTCTGGCGGTGGTGACGTGTTCTTCATGCGTACCCCAGAAGATCTAAGCGGCAGAGATGGCGAGCTCGTATTGGTCGAGTTCTGCGAAGAACATCCCCCACTTATCAGCCAAGTCGGCATGTGTTCCAAGATCAAAAACTACTACAAACGTACTGCGGCTAAGGTGTGTGTATTTTTGATTTAATACTGTCATTCTGTTTCGTGATAGCAGACTAGGTAGGTACTATTTAGTAAGGGCTAAAGACGCATTGTCGATGATAGCGAAACTATATGGTCAAAACTGGCTAAAGTTTGTTCTATCATTATGAACTCGTATCACAGTTACTGTTCGTTATTTTGAGCATTGTGAATGTTGCTTCATTACCTGTATTATGTCCCGTAATTTATTTGATTGTGATATGTCCCATTTTTAGGGTTTCATTCTATATTCAAGTGGATGTTATGGTGGGAGTTCATAGTAAATGTGTGTATGTTCATGTGCATCACTGATATTTTATTTCAGGAACGAATCACATTATTCATATGTTGAACTTCCCACTGTTGTAGGTATTGTAATTATAAACGTGTATTTTTATTTTCATTGCCAAAGGGGTCCAAAAGGGGCGGTGCCAATTCAAAGGTAGGCCTCATTCACATAATACATCAATTTTCATTATGTTTTCGCTTCGCATTTATGTGTATGAAATATAGACAGGAAACCCCTTATGTGTCTTTATGTTAATACTCTGAAGTTCTCATGTGATACGAAAAACTTAAAATCGAAGAAACAGGTTATTTTGACCCTAATAGTAGGCAGAAACAATGCTCTTATTCGTTTTAGTACTATTATTTCTTTATTTGACAATTTATTTATTTCTGTTGTATGTTTGGCGGCAAAAGACAGTTTATACTTTAATGCTACTAAAATATAAGCTTTATTTTCACAGGATGAGGGTCCAAAACCGCTTAAGTATGGCGAAGTTGCGTACGCGCATACGTCACCTTTCCTGGGTATATTACCGCCGGGCGCAACACAACCTGTGGTTGAAAACAATATGTACCGAGCTCCTATATACGAACACACATTGCAGCCTTCTGATTTCTTGATTATAAGGACAAGGTAAGAAGTGTATATCTCAAAAAAATGTGAATTTGCTGAGATACTTAATTTACGATGATACTCAACTTTATGACTTATTTAATGGATATAAAGTCGAAAATACAACACAGTCTTTTCAATTTGTAATAAGACAAAAACATAATATATAACTATGTTGTGTTGGTACCTCTAATTTATATTTACGTAACCGCCTTCTAACAAAATATGCACGTTTCTAGACAATCGTATTACATCCGTGAAGTGGACGCATTGTTTGTGGCCGGTCAAGAATGTCCGCTGTATGAGGTGCCTGGACCCAACTCAAAGAGAGCTAACAATTTTGTACGAGACTTTCTACAGGTCAGTATTCCCAATATTTTTTATGGGACATCTTATTTTGTAAAAAAAAATACCGGCCGAATATAGAACCTCCTCCTTTTTTTGAAGTCGGTTAAAAAAGGGAAACTGTCCCCAGAATGTTAATTGTGTACATTCCTTCCTTTACAGGTCTTTATTTACCGATTGTTCTGGAAATCTCGAGACAAGCCGCGACGTATAAAAATGGATGACATAAAGAGAGCATTCCCTTCGCACTCTGAAAGTTCTATCCGTAAGAGGCTCAAGCTATGTGCTGACTTCAAACGTACGGGATTGGATTCTAATTGGTAAGTATACCACTCGCATCTGGAATTTTTGGAAGATTTAGAAATAATGCATCTCTTTACTTACTCCCTAAGGAATCTGTCAGAAATAATGACTGTCCCAAGTTTCCGCACTGTGGCGCATTCCAAGTTGCCTTTTCCTCGAACTTAAGCCGCCATTAATGTTCTTCTGACCTCAAACATAGGTTTGCTGATGAATGTAAGATGATAATGTAAAAATGATTTTTTGTGAAGAGGATGCATGACTGAGCTAAAATTACTTTAAATCCAATAGAATAATAGGCTTCGGCCGTACTGTCTAAATAGATTCAAATCGTTAACCTTTAACCATCATCAGAAATATTTTAGTCCAATCCACACATACACACGTCTATCATCATCAGCCTTTTTATTGTCCCACTGCTAGGCACAGGCCATTTCACACTGAGAAGGATTGAGCGTTATATTGAGAAGGCAAGTGCATTAAGTGTATCAAAAAAAATGCAAACATAGTTTTTAACATTTAATATTTTTCGCTGGATAGGTGGGTAATAAAGCCAGATTTCCGCCTTCCGTCCGAAGAAGAAATTCGTGCGATGGTATCCCCCGAGCAGTGCTGCGCGTACTTCAGTATGGCGGCCGCGGAACAGAGGCTGAAAGACGCCGGCTACGGGGAGAAGTTCATATTCACGCCTCAAGAAGATGATGATGAAGAAATGCAGTTGAAGATGGATGATGAGGTGATGAAATAATATTAATTACGTCGATGACATGCCGCTGCTGAGCGGCTCAGTCTGTGGTCTCCGGAAGTTGGTGGCCATGTGCTGCAAGTCAGTCGTCAAGGGTGGGCATTTTGGAGGCTGGCTTTTGTTTTTGACTTTCGGAAAGTGTTGATATCAGCCTTATTTGAATAAATGATTTTTTATTTTGATTGTGGCTTAAATCAGTGTTGCCAATATAAAATATTTTCGTATTGCCGTTACACTGTCATCTTTTTAAAAAGAAGCAACAATATAATTGTTCATATTTATCGCGCAGGTAAAAGTAGCTCCCTGGAACACAACCCGCGCATACATCCAAGCCATGCGTGGCAAATGTTTGCTCCAACTAACTGGCCCAGCCGACCCGACCGGCTGCGGCGAAGGGTTCTCGTACGTGCGCGTGCCCAACAAGCCAACACAACAGCCAAATGAGGAACAGCAGCCGAAGAGAACGGTCACGGGAACGGACGCGGATTTGAGAAGACTCAGCTTGAATAATGCTAAAGCTTTGTTGAGGAAGTTTGGAGTGCCTGAAGAAGAGGTATGAAACTTTATTAATAGAACCTATTTCTTATGCATATTTACGAATTATTATTAAGTATTCACAAAGTTAGTGTCCTATTTCTTGTCTTATTTGCGCAAAAGTCGCCGAGGTTTTGGAACTCTTTGTTTTGAAGTGCTACTTGGTGCTGCTTAGTAGAACATAGACGGTAGTGAAGCGGATTTAATTTGAAATGTGGTTAGGTAGAAAATAGATAGAATATCTGTCCCCTGGGAGCGTGCCCAAGAGACTGCTTATTCATATGATAAATAGGTAGTACGAATTTTTTTTTTTTTTTTTAGATCAAGAAACTGTCTCGATGGGAGGTTATTGACGTAGTTAGAACATTATCGACTGAAAAAGCTAAGGCTGGTGAAGAAGGAATGACTAAGTTTTCGAGAGGAAACAGATTCTCTATAGCTGAACACCAAGAAAGGTAAGTGCATTAAAATTAAATACAATTTTCTACACTGATGATGAAAATTCATGTTTTGGTGTATCTCGGTAGTGAATGAAAGTTGTATGACGTCACAATAAACGGCGTGATGGATTGCTACCAGACAGGTCCGTTTTTGATTATTTTATCGTGAGAACGCATTCAGTTAATTTCGTAACGTAAATGTTCCATCGGACTATGAGATTGAGAGAATAGAGAGTACATACACCTTAGTCGGCGCAAATGCTTGTTTATATGTCCTGCGCAGCTGGCTGATCTCCTTAGAGAGAACAGCCGCCGTGGCCTGCTATTCTCTGGACGCTTTTATTGAGCTAAAATATCACCTTAAGGAATTTCTTCAAAGCGTGTATAAAACATTTGCTCCTTACAGATATAAAGAAGAGTGTCAACGTATATTCGAGCTACAAAACCGTGTACTGACGAGCACAGAAGTGCTGAGTACAGACGAGGCCGAGAGTTCTGTCAGTGAAGAATCTGATTTGGAAGAGATGGGCAAGAACTTGGAGAACATGCTTGCAAATAAAAAGACTACGGAACAGGTAAATAATATAATCATGTTTAACTGAACTGAACATAGAATATTTTCGTTTATTTCATTGAACATTTTTATATTTTTAATGATAATAACTTTTATTTCATAGTTATCATTGGAAAGAGAAGAGGCAGAGAGAGCGGAACTAAGAAAAATGATTTTGGGTCAATCTGAAAAGAAGCCGCAAATCAATCAAAACGACCAGCAGCAATCATCTAGTCAAGGTATTTGATTTGCCGTGCAATATATAGTTTTGGAACAAAAATAATTTCTATTTAAGCCCTTCCTAGTTTCCGCCTGCGGTTTCACTTGCATCCTTAGGCTATTACTTCCCACGCCGGCTAAAAATCCTGTTTTAAGTTGGAACCCAATCTATGCCAAATGTCAGCTCATTTTGTTTCGACAAAGCGTGATTGAGGAGCAAAAATGGAAACCTACAAAATTACATATTTCCAATATAAGTAGAATGTCGCAAGTAACAGGATGAAATATTATAAGATTTAAAAGAAAAAATGGAGTTCATTACCTGTTCTACGTGTTGAAGTAAGCCTCATCAACTATTTGATATCACCATAATTTTCAACAACAATATTATACTTACCCTTTTACCCTCTAGCAGGTCGCGTACTCCGTATAGTGCGTACATTCCGCAACGCATCTGGCCAACGCTACACGAGAGTCGAACTAGTACGTAAAGCGGCGGTCATCGAAGCGTACATGAAGATACGATCGACTAAAGACGACGCGTTCATACGACAGTTTGCGACGATGGACGAATCGCAGAAGGAAGAAATGAAGAGAGAAAAGAGAAGGATTCAAGTACGTATATAGTTATGGTATCAAAGTGCATTCATCACTTTGAAAATATGACGGAAATTTGCCCCTTATAAAAAGAATATCCACATTTTATTCATAAAAACGTTGTCCACGCATTGAAATATGTACAATATTAATAACAATATCAAATTGGGATGTGAACTAGGTCAAAAATAAAATCTTTATCATATTCATTTTGTAAAGCATCTTAAAATAAACCGAAAATTGTTTTCATTTTTTTATTGATAATTTAATCGAATTAAGTGCTTGATGTTAAATGAAAATCTGTGACGTCATAGGTTGCGTTTTCATACAAATTGCAGAGAGAGTAACCGTTTTTGACAGGTCTTTAAAAGTATTGAATTTGACTAGTTGTCCGTATCCCTATTATAGTAATACATAAAAAGACCAAATTAAGGTCAAAAAATTCTTCCGCATTCCTGTCTGGCTATCGTGCCCTAAATGATGTACCTATTATATAAGTATTTAGCTTAATGATATTAGATAGATATTAATATTTTCTGTTCAAACCTAATTTTGCATGCCAAAAGGTAGAATTTACCTGGGATCAAATTATGTATTATTTAACAACCTAAAACTTATGTTATGTACCTACATTCAATGCAAAATAAAAGTATTCTATTCTATTCTAAAGGCTGCCTCGTTGCTACGTTCGATGGTAATGGTGATGCTGACTGAAAACTTACATATAAAATTGTTACAGGAACAATTAAGACGTATCAAGAGGAACCAAGAAAGGGAAAGACTAGCCGGAAATGTCACTGTTCCTGGACCGTTCCCTGATAGCAAGAGTAAGTAATGAAATATCTAGTCCGCCCACATTCATCAAAAAATACAATACGGTAAACTATATTAAATTCATCATAATATTTTTTTCTAGGTTCTATTTTATCATCGTCGTTGGATCTGAGCTCTCCTTCCCAAGGTTTGATTCCGTTGGGTCAAATCAAACAGGAACCAGATTTACCCACTCCGTCCTCCTCGAGACGCCGTGCTAAGCTGAAGTCGGATCTGAAACTCAAGGTACATCATTTAATATTCATTGTAAAAGAACATTCTGTCATTCACATCTTCAACTTTGCTGTCATTTATTTTGACTATAAAATAAATAACAAAATGATTCATTAAGCGCAAAGGTTGTCCCTTCGGAATTTATCGTTGCGCAACTATTGCGCTTAGTTTAGCGCATGATAAGGATTTATATTCAACCAATAAAATATTTAAAGTAAGCTTCACAATCTTCACACTATCAGATTATACATGGTATGAAAATTGGTATGAAAATAAATCCATATTAAAAAACATGCGCATGCGCAGTAGTGTTTTGTTCATACATTTTGATCACCGTGAAGTCACTCGTAGCTAAATTCAGACAAGCAAAACTGCTCGACAAGGACTATATAATATTTTGTTTATGTTCAACCGTAGTGCGGCGCCTGCGGTCAAGTAGGCCACATGCGCACGAACAAGGCGTGTCCTCTATACACGGGCGCGATGGGAGGTGGGCCGTCCTCACCGCCTGAGACTGACATCGAACCGCCGCCTCTAGAGCCCGATGATGACGATATGGGCTATGTCGATGGCACCAAGCTTACGCTGCCTACGAAGATTATTAAGGTAAGGATTTTGTAAATTGTAAGGTATAGTTGTAGATGAAATTATTTCCCCGTTTATAATCAGCCTTATTTGTTGTTATTGTACGAACATCAAAATGTGTTGTACTACAAGTATTTTAATTGTAGGCAATGATCGAACTACTTCCTTTGGTGAAAAGGTTTTATACGCAATACTAAAATTCAATTATGTTCCTTCCTTCACCATTTGGCACATTGGCACCGGCCACCTTCTGCGTTAATGTTTAGAACAATCACGCAAACTCGATTTTCCTCCTTTTTTTCTTGGGAAATCATCAAATGACCCCTCCCGCTGAGGGTGCAGCTGGAGGGAGTGTCAGACTCTTACTGACTAAAACCCACTATGTTCCTTCGGGAGGTCCCTGTGTGCCAGGGCCACGGTAATTCTTGCGAACAACCCGCAGCCCAGGCAGACCCTGGCCCTTATGGGCCCCTCCTATTTTGCTGACATCTCTTCGAGGAGCGCGTGGAACAGAACACGCTGCCGACACGGGCCTTTCCCCTTTACTTTGTAATTTACAAAAGTTAAAGTTCAAAATCAAAAATATTTATTTGAATTAGACTCATTTAAAAAAAGATAGCTCCTGAAATGATTGATAACAGTATTAATATAATACGTTATGTTGCAGCAATCAGCAGAAGAACTGAAGAGGCGTGGGTCGGGCCGGCGTGCAGGCGGCGCAGGCGGCGCGGGCGAGGCGCGGGGCGCGGGCCGGCGCGTGCGGCGCGGCACGGCGGGCGACGCGTGCGACTACCTCGTGCGCCGCCCCGCCGAGCGACGCCGCACCGACCCGCTCGTTACGCTCTCCTCCTTACTGGAGGATGTGCTCAACCATATGAGGCATCTGCCTGATGTTCAACCGTTTTTGTTCCCTGTTAATCCTAAGGTAAGATTAACGAATAAGTAATTAATATTATTCCACAGTGTATCAATGTTTAGGGGCCGTGCTATGATTGATAAGTTAAGATAACATGGAACGACAGAATTTAAAACTTTATGCTTTTTTGGAATACAGGGATTGTATAAACTGTTTACGAATTCAAGATAATCATGACTTCGCTTCGTAATAAAACAAACTTATCCAGTACCGTGAACATAGGGTTCAAAATTCAACTCGAAGTGTATGCCGTAATATACTAAATCGTTGTTTTTATTCGTAGCTGGTAGCCGATTACTACCGCATCGTATCCCGTCCGATGGACTTACAGACAATACGGGACAACCTCCGCCAGAAGCACTACCAAAGCCGAGAAGAGTTCTTGGCAGACGTGAACCAAATTGTCGAGAACTCGACGCTTTACAACGGTACTAACGGTATTCTAGAGTGCATCGTTTTTTTTACTATTATTATTTCACGCTGAGCAAAGGTTTTAAAAATAAATTTATTATTCGGTACTAAAATTAAAATTGCATGCATTTTATCAATAGAAAATAGATTTAGATTGACATACATATTATTTAGAAAGTACCTAGTTAAATAGCAGAATAGTTGCGCATGTATTTGAGTGAGGCCTCGAGAGTGAAGCGATTAAATTTAAATATAAAAATCTTCATTCCTCGAATTTTGCTTCATAGAATTGCTTATAGCTAGAACTGGAAGCTATTTAATTGCCTTTCCTAAACCATATTTTGGTATTTCTAAGGACCTACGAGCAGTTTAACGGTGGCCGCGCAGAGGATGTTACAGCGATGCGTCGAGAAGTTGGCTGAGAAAGAAGAACAGTTGATGAAATTGGAGAAACAAATCAATCCGTTGCTTGATGATAATGATCAGGTAACTACTGTCACTTTTGCTTAGTACTCGATTTTTGGTCATGAGCTGAAATATTTTGAATATTAATTTGTCCACGTATATTTGTTTATATTTTACCCTCAGTTTGAGAAAAAAGTGTGTGTGTCAGCTCCGACGCACGACTGGAGCTTACCCCTTAAGTACGAGTATCTAACGATACGCAAAAAGAGTTTATTCAACTGAAAAAAGATTAATATCATATGAAAGGGCAAATTCACAAATTAATGAAAAAAAAATTATAACTTCACAATAACAATATTAATTATTGATATTTATAACAAAATTAGCAATATGAATACATCGACACTGATAGAAACAAACAATACCCATAAACATCTAGTATATAGGTATAGTCGCCTATACAGCATACCCTATGTACGTCTTCAATACACTCAGCTAAATTAGAAAGTTGCGCAGTAAAGGTGCGCACCAAAAACGTGACACGATTTCGTCAGTTTAGTTGGTTTTACCCCTCGGATTTTTCTCATACCGGGCGCCTTATATATGAAAATCGATTCTTAAGGAGTAAACTCCAACCCTCTTATTAATAAACACAGAGTAAGGCGAGAATAGCTTTCCAGTTAGGTGTACGTCAAGAGTAATCAAATTCAGTATTAATAAACATGGAGTAAGAAAATAGTAAGCTATTCTAACTCTACTCTCGGAATAAAAGTTATTCCTTCGCACTACCTAGTTTAAGGAGTGAGTAAGCAGAGAATAAATATATATTTTGACAGATTTTGACTTTTGACGGCTTTCATAACCTGAAAACCTCAGTGAGGTTACTGCTTTGCACGCGTTAATGCTTTGTTGAATGTGTTGTTTGTTAGGTTTGCGTAACGATTGATATTGATTATTTTATTGAGGATTTGAGGGTCATCAACTCCCGAGCCTTTTCACAACTATGTTGGGGTCGGCTTCCAGTAATTTTGGATTTGAGGGTAATAGATGATATTACTGAGTTTGAAAACCTCATGCCATTGATGAGGAGCATAAAGTATTATAAAATAAGAAGAGATCCCCTGAATGAGCTTCAAGAAGGTGAATTTAAAAAGAGTACAGGTTTTCTAAACATTCTGGTGTCATAGTAATTGATATAATGAACAGACAAGATTTTATGAAGACGGTGATGATGAAGTTCCAGTAAGATTGGTTAAGCGGTTCCTACAGAGGCGACTGTCCGTGCAGCATTTATCAATAGGAAATTTTAAATAATTTTAGTTTGAACACTATTTCAGTACAGACAGAAATTTCCTTAATAGATTTTCAAATTTATCGCTAGTATTTTGATATGCTGGCGTCTGTACATAAATAAAAGACATTTAAGTTGAAAAAAGTTTTATTTGTAGAATCAGGAGTGCCGAGCGGTATATCGCCAGGGTCTGGAGTCCCCATTTTTTGGTATAGCCAAGTCAGATTTAAGAAAATAACAATGTTTAATAAGAAAATACCACATACACACTATATAAAAGATACACAAAGTAATAATGTTGTAAATAATATGGATTTATTTTCTATTATATGCACGTAATCTATCAGGATTGTCCTGAATAATTGCTGGAATAATAAAAGTAATCAGAGAACGGCAAATAAATAAATTATCACGCAACATGCATAGTCATTTCAAAATCAACATGAGAATTCAATTTTCTTCTTCATCCCAGTTAATGGAACGATTGCGCTTTTGGCTCATTTTTCACGGTATCAAGTTTAGGTTTTCGGATTAAGATTATTATCTTCGGACACACATAATTATTTTAAAAAACTTTTTGTTTACAAAACGGCACAAAGGAAAATTCAATGATTATGTCAATTTGATAGACAACTTCACGAGACGTTTAAGTGTCATTCTTTGTTTTTTAGGGTTCCGTAAAAAGGAACCCTATTGTTTTCGCTCCTCTGTCCGTCCGTCTGTCACCAGGCTGTATCTCATGAACCGTGATAGTTAGAGAGTTGAAATTTTCACAGATGATGTATTTCTGTTGCCGCTATAACAACAAATACTAGAATAAAATAAATATTTTGGGTGGCTCCCATACAACATACGTGATTTTTTTGTTCATTTTTGCTCGATATCGATAACGGCAACAGGTAGATGCTTGAAATATTCACAGAATATGGAATGTAGTACTTAATTCAAAAATAAGTAATTGCATTAACCCCTCGACTGTCTAAAGAACACCATGTATACATAAGAAAAAAAAAAGAAAAATTTCCACTTGTCCTATGAATAATGAAAAATAAATATATATAAAAAACTTAAGTATTTAGGTAATTTTCATTTGAAAATGTGAATATTTTCAAATTAAATCGGGAAATGTCATATCTCATTTGTTTTTTATTACTTAAAACATTTGAGGGGTTAAAATTAAATTAATATTTGAGGGGGGCTCCCATTAAACAGACATGATTTTTTGTCCGTTTTATAAATAATGGTACGGAACCCTTCGTGCGCGAGTCCGACTCGCACTTGGCCGATTTTTCTGAGGTTTATTTGAGGATTTATTCATAAGCTCAGTTTTTTTACTTTTAAATTGACTGGGTTGCCATAGCATTCACACTACTCTCGGTGTAAGGAATGTATTGTTACTACAAGACTCCTCCATGTTTATTAATATGCTTAGTTAATACTCCGTTACACTGATAGTTACTACTCCAAGTGCAACATCAGATGAGCTTTGGAATAGAGGATTTTTATTAATAAGACGGCAAAAGAAAATCTTATGCATTCTTAGAAAATTGATGTTCTACTCAAACAACTACTTTACCCTTAACATTTAAAACATTCTTAAAAAGGGAAATACACTTACATATAAAAAAACACATAGGAAGTGGTGAATGGTGGGCATTTTGGGGGCTGTCTTTTGTAATTTTTGACGTTCAAAAAGGGCTGTTTTACAGCCAAGTTTGAATAAATGATTTCGAGTTTGAGTTATAAAACTCAAATACAAAAAACATTTTTACTCACAAAAATGTAACATTACAGGTAGCGCTATCATTCATCTTGGAAAATCTATTGACTACCAAGTTGAAGATAATGCCTGAAGCGTGGCCGTTCCTGAAGCCGGTCAACAAGAAACAAGTGAAAGACTACTACAATGTTATCAAGAAACCCATTGACATGGAAACTATGGGCAAGAAAATACAAGGTATTAACTGAAAAATGTTGAAGACTACTTTTTAAATGAATTTCTTTGTTCTTAGTCATTCTTAACTATGTTGAGGTCGGCGTCCAGTGTCCGGATGCCGCTGACTTTGATGGAGCCTCTGCCTATCTGACCTCCTCAACCCAGTTATTCAGACTGTTGTCAGATTTTCTGGCTTCTGAATACTCATAACGACTGGCGAGGATGTCATGCCGACGTGCCTTCCGACGCACGGAGAAAATGGGATAACTATAACGATTCTTTGCGTTTCTACGCCTGCGCGTAAATTGGCAGATTTGCGTATATTGCAGATTGACACAATTTACAGATTTGTGCTCATTTCGGTTCCAGTTAGTTATATGCTCTAAGCACCCACAAGATATGAACAAAACCTACCTACGTTATGTTGTACATTATTATTACCCGCACGTCTTTTTTTGTCGTTAATACAGTATACAGTTGATAAGGGAACTTGTATAAGCTTGTATGCCACGAAATCTTATGCATTGTCTTCACAGCTCACAAGTACCACAGTCGCAACGACTTCCTGCGCGACATTCAACTGCTCGTGGACAACTGCCGCGCGTACAACGGTCCCAACTCGCAGTTCACTAGGCAAGCTGAAATCATTCTGAAGGTCACTCAAGAGTCTTTGGAACAGGTAAATGCGGATACGTATTGAGTAAGGTACTACGTAGATTTTCAGTGAATATGTCCAACTATTAAGTTTAACTTCCATATTTCACAATACTTGTGACGTTAATGATGTGTCTTACCAAAAAATAAATACTTTAAAGAAAGGCTAATTTTACGTGACATTTTTTAAAATCTTTAATAAATCGTAACTTCAAACATCAATGTATCACACCTAATATACCTTCTTCTATTAATTTTCTTCTAGTTTTAGTCTTCTAGTTCCAATAATTTTCTTCTAGTTCGGCGAGCACGTCAGTCAACTAGAAGCGAACATATCCCGCGTCCAACAGAAGATGTTGGAAGAGGCGGACCATTCTGACCTCGACGTGGAAGAGCCGCCGCCGCCGCCGCCCGATGAGAAGCGCGGCAGGGGCAGGCCGAGGAAGCACAAACCTTCTACTTCCACTGCCGCTGCTGATGGTGAGTGAAGGATATATAGAAGTTAGGACTAGATGTTTCTCGCGGTATCACTTATTACCTGAGGGAATGTCGTCCCGCACCCGAAGAAAATGTAGCCTGTCTTTGTATCCAGGGTACCAACTATCTCCATGCGAGATCTCATCTAAATCGGTTCCGTCGTTTTAGCGCTTAAGCGAATTTATTAAAGTATTAGTAACGATTAAGCACTAAGTTATTACATTGTATTATTGCTTTATTTCAACCAGATGTATTTGCAAACATTAATTCCACTATTCATCTTTCAAAGCTATGAAAGATAACGCAGGGTAAAATAGTAATACACTTTTCTGCCGAGGAAATACGACGTCACTAGGTTTTCTACCGAATTTATCTCATGGTTTTTTTTTCTCTAGGTGCAACACCAAGGAAGCGTGGTAGACCAAGAAAAGATCAAAACTCCTTGGAAGAAGGTATGAATATGACGCGTAGACGATATCGCTTTAGTAGCACCGGCGGTAAAAAACTTCCATTTTAGAAAGATTGTATCTTGAAATGATCATTACACAACATCGGCTAGTTGACGCCATATTGAAAACAAAACGCAACTAGCGCGGGGTAGCAGGCGCTAAACTATTGTCATTATACGGCTGCTTTTTAATCAGATGCAATAAGCAATATTTTGTACGCATCAGTTATAATATCGCGTTGTCAAGGGTTCTAGGGGTTTGATTGAATGACTATTTTAACTAATTGCCTGTCACAAATATATGTATTATTTACCAATTTTTGATATAAAAATGTAATATTAACTTACATTTGTTTTTATGTTATAAAGATCTCCAGTACTCGGACAGTGGCAGCTCAGAGCTCGAAGAGGTGGAACAGAAGGTGGCCGCAGAGGCTATGGTACAACTGGCTGTACGGCCACCATACCAAGGTGAGCCAAGAAACTAAAATTTATCAACACAATCAATAATGTACGCACGGCTACACATCAAGCTATGCTAAACTATATATATATATATATAAGCTGACCATTCAGTTTGTAGAAAGATCATATAAAGCGAGTCCAAGACAAACTAGTTTTGTATAGCTTGATGTGTACCCGTGTGTTCGCAGCATAAAAGACGGTTATTTTAATTAAAGTTTCTCACAGTTTCTCCAGCGTTGCCGGGAAATTATTCCAGTCACGGATAAAACATAGTCTATGTTCATCTGAGATAGTGTAGTGCTAAATTTTTCAATTCGGTCAAGTACTTTAGGAGACTATTCAATTCAAACGAACAAATAATCAAATCTGAATGTTATATAAAAAAATACATAAGACTGTAGAAGATTGTTGAAACAGCACATTAATAGAGGCCCTTTTTATTCTTGGGAAATCATACCGCCGAGGGTGCGGCTGGAGGGAGTGTCAGACTCTTGCTGACCAAAACCCATCACGTTCCCTCTGGAGGCCCAGTGTGCCAGGGAAACTAACTCTTACGAACAACCCGCAGCTCAGGCAGACCCTGGCCCTAGACCCTGCCCCTCCTATGTTACATTAATAGAGCCCTCAGTCTGCAAAAATGGATTCCAAGCGATGTTCAAGCCGGTTGAATAATTCAGTTTGGCACGAAATATATTTCATATTAATTCATAAACAAAACCATTTATCTTGCCGACTTGAAGGTATAAATAACCTGAAATTATTGCAAACCCTATATTTTTGCAGACGAAGACCCGCCTCTAGGCGAGCCAAGTTTCGACACATCGGAGTTCCTAATAAAGCGCGAAGTACCGGATGAGCCGCCGCAGCCCTCAGACGACTTCGTGGACCTAGACCAACATAGCACTGATTACTCGTTCCCGCCCGTTGTTAAGGTAATTTGAATATCTTTTAGAAATACTAATTTAAAAAAATAACAGGAATGTACACCAAGGGCGATTCTAAAAAGGCCGTAGGTAAAAAAATAGACACCATTTGAAAAAAAATACATACTTTTTTAATCAACTGTTCACTGGTCACAAAAACTATAAATACAATGAACAACTCAAATTAGTCATATTCATATCCTTTATTAGCTTTCCACAAATTTTACAAATGTGGTATACAGTGCTTAAAGCTATGAGCTGTTGTGAACCCTGTTAGGTTAGTCAAGCTATTGTTGAAATGTTCGCAATGCTTAGCTAAAAATCCACACGTTAACGTTGTTCTATAGGTAAGCATTTACCGCATAGTTGGACGCAATGTGATTGTAGCTTCATTTTACTTATCATTTGAATTCTTAGGAGGAACCAATCGAACCTGACATGGGCTTGGAACCACAAATGTTGGGTAGCACAGGATTAGAACCACCGCCGCAGTTCAAGGAAGAACCTCCAGAGAACTGGCAGGTAAGCACTAAGGAGTATCCATTATTGATAACTAGTATATCAAAAAAAGTAATGTATAATTCGGAACTACACAGGTTAGTATCATCTACAGTTAATTAACCGCTATTTATTGACCACTATATTCACGTATAGACGACAAGCCAAAAAGTGCCCAATATGCCACGGTCACGACTACATGACAGACTTTTAGGGCCTTACTACAAAAAAGTTAGACAGACGTTTGACATGTGTTTAAAATAAAAGTTGTAGGTAAGCAAAATTATTTTAAACACATGTCGACGGCTGTCTAACTTTTTTGTAGTAAGGCCCTAAAAGTTCAAAATTAATAGTCAGTTTTAATCGATATAGGTATTTATGGATGAATTCTTAGCTTGGCGCTGAGTGCCCATTTTTATTTTTTTGACGTGGCGGTCGAAAGATTAAGGGCCAGTTTCACCGGTTACGGATAAGTTCCAGATATTATATCTGGTAGATAACTTCATACAAATTCTATTCCATTTTTTAATTTATCTGGTAGATTGTGGATATGTAACCGGTGAACTGGCCCTAAATCTGCTAAATCGATTTTCAAATATAAGATAGCAATCATAACAAACAAAAAGACAGAAATTCACCTTATTTTCTTTGCAGCCGGACCCAGCAATACAAGACGATCTGCAAGTCACTGACAGTGAAGAGGAAGCCGAAGACGGTCTATGGTTCTAAGAACATTATCATATTAGCAAAATAAATAATAATTCGTGGTTTTGTTAGCGATGGCAATGATTGCCCTACAGATTTACTTTCAATTTACCTTCCAATGATTTATATGGTAATGGTTTTTGTGAAAACAATAATGGATATAAGAGAATAATGTATTTACATATTTTACCTTCACTAAACGCTAGAGCAATCGTACTATACTTTTTTGATTGACTGTAAGTATACTGTTATGTTTGTCTCATGAATTACTGTAGATTGCAATGATACCTATAGAAAGACTAATTAAAATTACCTACAATCTAGTTATGAACTAAGAAATATCAGGATGATTTAAATTAAGTTTATTATTGTTGTTTCTATAAATATTTTGTAAGAATAAATAAATAATTTTTAGTTAGTAAATAAGATTTTCTTTTACCGCCTAAACTGTACCTAAACAAACGACAACTAAAATTATTTAAAAGAGTAACTTTGCGCCATTCTTACCCTCTTTTTAATAAGCTCCTTTTTGACGATACCATTTGACATTAATTACCCATAAATTTGTTTTTCGTGGGTAGTCGTCAAATGGCCCCTCTCGGTGAGGGTGCAGCTGGAGGGAGTGTCAGACTCTTACTGACTAAAACCCACCATGTACCTTCTGGAGGTCCCGCTGTGCCGGGGCCACGGTAACTCTTACGAACAATCCGCAGTTTAGGCTTCATTACCCGTACTATATAAATAATATTAAATCTCTAAGAATCCCAACTACCGGCATAGCAAAATCAATTCTACTTATTTTTATTAAATTACGTATATTGCTGAGTAAATCCAACCTTATGGATAAAAAGCTTGTGACATGCATCGATTGAACAGGTGACGTGTCTCCCTAGTCTCACAATCTTCATATTCTACGTGCATGAAAAAAAAAGATAAAAATTTCTACTATGAAAGCTCGCCTGAAAATATGAAAGCTCGCTCACACACATCAATTTAGCAGATTTTACGTTCCTAGAACGTTATAAAATCTCCGTAGGTATATACAGGACAAACTTTCAGAACTGAAAAGCTCTTGGCTTATTGGTGGCCGTATAAATTCCAATGGTCCGAGTCGGACCGGACTGCGATAGATTGCATAGCCAACGTAGGCATTTTAATACCGGCGCGGCGAGGATGCATCGAGTGCCCGGCATTCATTGTTCGGACCGGTATCACTACGGAGTTACATACTTGAAAGGCGCGCTTATTCTACGATAGCCTCTTGATTGTTTTTCTTTTATTGATAAAGAGAAAACAGTTTTAACGGGAAAAATAAATCTAGATTGTTGACTTTAAAATACTAACTGTAGCTAACGTACGGTACAGATGCCAGCACATCAGGCTACTACAATTTGTCAAACTTTAATACTAGTACAAAGATGACTGGGAAATTTGATGTGCTGTAATACATAGGAACACTGAGACGTAATATGTATTGTAAGAAAGTAAGAATATAAACAGAACACTACCCTAGTGTCTGTACCAAAAAGTGCTATGTATATGCCTTCAAAATGCCTCCATCATTATCTAGAACTTATTCCTAGGTCCGCACGACATAAACCTACTACGTTTCACGCTTCTATCAGCGTGTATATGCTTCACATGGGATGTATTAAACTAAACAGTTTTTCGGATGAGACATTCCCATTCAAATGTATGCTAAACGCCTAACCTTAGTTGCAAGACGTATGAATAAAACAGCCGTATCCGTACCGCTATCTGCAAGTGTGGCCGTAGTCTCACGGCGTATGGCAACCCAACTGAATTTGCTGTGGTTGGTATTTTACAGAAGCGGAGTAAAATATTTTAAAGAGAACGACTAAATAACACATGATGTAGCTATGCGCTTTGAAGAGCGAGTGAAAATAAAAACCGGACAAGTGAGAGTGAGAGAGTGAGACTCGACCACCGAAAGTGTCGTCATTTGAATCGAATTTCAAAAATCAAATTGAAATTCATTATATATTTTATTATAATGTAAACAATATAACGATGTAACCCTATGAATAATTATGATTCCCGCGAGTGTCATTTATTTTTTTTGGAAATGACCGTAGGTACCTATCTTTTTCACGTAAAATTAGAAGTTTTTTCACAATTTCGTGGAACTGTAGGCTCGAGTATACCGTTTAGATTTCAACTTGATAACGATACCTCCACCCAATCCAGAGATAGAGGGTGGTGACAGAAGTATGTCCCTACAACAAAGTGATTTAATAAGGGACCTGTTTTTTTTCTTTTGACGTATGACACCCTAGAAGTTATATTCTCTTTCGCTTCGTACTCGAAATAAAAAATGTGGGTATTTTTTCTATGTAAGTACTAATGTCCCTTACATTGTAGCATAATGCATTGCATTAGACCTTTATTGAAATAGCTAAGTTATCAGGTTATCACACATGATTGTAGATTTACAAATCATTCGGCAATTAATTGTCGAATCACATTACCTGTGTGTTTATGTAAACCTCATCTTACGTAATATTAGGACCTATAATAATTATGTTCTTGTTTTCTTTTTTCCGTGAATTTTCTTTTATAAGAGGTACCTACATATTTAAAATAATTACCGCCTAGATATTTTAATGTTCGAATAACAATAATTGGTATTGACGACGTACTTTTTTTGACTAAGTATCTACCATCATAAGAGGTAGGGTTGTCGCGAAGCAAAGCTATTAGGTATCGATATTGGAGGTAGATAAATCCTCGCTGTATTTGAAATTTGCAATCATCGAAGTGTTCACAGAGAGCCAATCAAATTGGCTCGATGCATAGAATATAAATGAGCAGGTTTAAACACACCCGTAGGTGCCAATTTTGCGAAATCATACTACTTGAATATTCATAAAAGACTGAATTATATTATCATAATTGCATTACTGCACACGCTAGAAGAATAGCTGTAGGTATAATGTTCTCTAGATTGAAGTGCCTGGCTACTTCGTCAAGTTAGTCAGCAGTTTTCTGGTACAGAATTTAATTTTGAGCTGCAGGTATTTTCGATTACGTTTGAGAAAACTTATTTAAAAGGATTTGTTGGAAAATATCAGATGAAGGTGGTATATGTATAAGTAGGTAGAGGTAGCCCAATTAATATGACTTTCAATATTGCAGCCAACCTCGGCTGTGTGTGTCTATCTTTGATCATGGATATTCTAAATGAACTCGAGGAAAGCTGCATTTTTTTGCTAAGTATAGGGAGTTAAATTGTCAAATTGTTGTAACACCACATGGCACAGATTTATTATTCAGATGAAAGATGAAGAGCAAAAACATTTCTATTATAAGCGCTTTGCCAAGCTCTCGGCAGTTTGTATGAGGCCTGTAATCCAATTGCTGAGCGGGCGCTTATAATGTTGATCGGGGCTTTCCCCCTCTAAGCCGGTATACTGACTATATACCGACACAATGATTGTTGAATATATTATTTTATGTCGATATATCTAAATTGTTTTCAAGCGTTCATTCTTGGGGGAAATCAGAGGTGACAAATTTTATGGGGATTATATAAGGCTTTATCCGCCAAAAGAATGACTTATAGTTATCTGGTCCCCATCTTTCTTATTATTTCAAGTCCTGCAACAATGCTAACTATGCAAAAAAGACAATGTTTTTTTTTGTTTTTTGAACCAAAAAAACTACGCTCGCTAAAAAGGAAACACCCTAGAAGCCTACAAAGTTTACTTGAATGAATTAAATGCTCCAAATAGCTTTCTAAGGAGTGCACATTAGCCACATTAGAGGGAGCATTAGCAGCGAACATTAGAGTGCATTATCAGTGGACACGTATTGCTCGTATGTAACAATAACCGTGGAACAGTTTCTGGGAAACGCGCACTCCGTATCGTGAACATGTTTCCTTTAAAACTATTAATACAACTACTAATGGACGTCAATTTCAATGAGGTTTAGGATTCTGTTTAGAAAATGCTTTTTGCTGGTTTTGTTAGTACAGGTATTTTGTAAGAGTCAAATCTGGGTTCGGGTTTGTTACGAGAATTAGGGCCAGTTTCACAGGTTGCTGATAAGTTCGAGATAGTTTATCTGGCAGATAATTTCACACAAAATCTGTTCCATTTTAGAATTTATCTGGTAGATAGTGTCTATCAGTAAGCTGAGAAACTGCACCTTAACGTTCCAAAAACAAATGAACGTGCGTAAAAAGTTTTTATCCATAAATTTGTGCATGAGTTTTTCTCTAGTTCCAAGCTTGGTAGCGAGTATCTCGTACATATTTAAATGTCCTCTAGAGTACATTTTCTAAACAATACGTGAAGAACCAAATAAGCCGGATGTGTGGTACATTTTCTACTTGTTTTTCTTCCATCCCTCTTTTGTAACGTTTCTATTATGAGGGAACCCCTGTTTGTAGAATGTATTACTACGGCACCGGTCCCATCTAACCACAAAAGGTTTATCCCGTAGAAGACGTCCAACAATCGCTGCTACACTAATTTCTCTCTCGCTCTCTTTATTGTATTTATATAATATTGGCTTCTCGCTGCTCAGTGTACTTTTTGTATATGGTGTCTTTTGGATTTTATGGATTAATTAATATGCAAATATTTTTGAGGACAAGTAGGTGTTGTAACACATAGGCCTACACAGATTCAATGGAAAGGCTTCATATCTGAGAATGTCAAGAAAAAGTATATTAAAAAATACTTTTATGCATATTAATTCCGGGAAAACTTGATTGAAAGTTCAATACATTTTTGTAAAAAGTAAAACAAAACATTTTGAAATAGCACAAGTTAATCAAATTTCAACCATTGGGTCCCATAAAGAAATGTCAATAAATTTTTATTAAAAAAAAAATACTCGTTTTGTTTTCCATGAATATTTCTCTGTTTTGTTTTTTGATATATTATCGCTATCTAAACGTAGGAACGCACTTATATCAAACGAGGTTTAATGACGCGCTGTCGTAAACCACCAACGTCGCGCGTCGTTTTAAAAAGTACCAGCTTTAGTTTTTCAAGGTGATGGTTTAATATATTTAGCACAAAATATATTTTAGTTAAGACAAAATTGCTGTAAAATTTTAAGATATAGTGAACAATTTCTTTTGAAAAATTGGAATAAGAATCCTGGGCTATTTACAGGCATAAAGTGAAAACGTGACTAAGTAGTAAATTATTGTATCTTTTGATCTTTCAAACGAAAATAGGCAACAAGAAACAGTCCTCTTATACTAATTCACCATTCAATCATGTTAATTGGGGTTCCTTTTGCCCTTCTTTATTAGTCGCCCTAGTGACGACTGTATGTAACCCCTAATCTGTAATCGCTGATTCGACCGCTTTAGACCAAACCAGAGTTTCTCATACTGATATTGCTACAACTAATGCAGCAATAAGTAGATTTTTTAACTTTTTGCGCTAATCATGGGAGGTAATCTTAGCATATTAGAACAATTATTATGATAAAAAGAAGAAATAAATGGTGAATATACATAAAGATAAAAAAGTACGAATGAATATTTTTATGTAAATGAAAATGAAAAGTGTTTACTTGTCCCTGTACTTGTGCTTGTGTTGGGGCTAAATACTGAAATTATAATCCATCATGACTACGAACTTTCTGAATGCTGTTGGGGAACGTTATTTGATCATGATTAAGGTTTTCATTATTAACATAGACATTTTATTTATGTATTTTCTATATACATATAATACACAAAAAGTATAAAACAATCATAAAAAAATAAAAATAAATTATTTTTATTATTAATTTAAATAAATAATAAAAAAATAAAAATATTCTATTTTTCTAATTTTTTTCATTAACATTGAAAATTTATTGTTACGCTTTTAAACTACAAGTACCTACCTACAATTTATTAATCTTGTCAATAAGAAATTGTGATGACAGTTTCAGAAACACTGTCCTAACCGAAGGGTCCGTGTGATGGGTTTGCGAAAGCTATTAGTAGGAACGTTTTGCATTGCGCCTTGTCCTATATAAGTGTCAGAGCGTCCACTGGCGGAAGGCAATCAGAAAGACATTTTACACGTCGACGTCACTTCGCAATGCTGGCGTTTTATTATTTCTGGGATGTAGAAAATGGACAACATTTTCAATATCAAGCTCGTTTTGTAGATACCTAGAACATTAAATATTTCGCTGGAGTAAAATAATGGATGCATTTTTGTTTTTTAAGTGAATACTTGTTTTCCATTCTTTTATCAAATCCAGTTCCATCCAAAGCTTATAAAGCTCAAGTGCGATAAGAAATGCGTCTCGCGGCTTTACCACAGTATTAACACTTATGTAGATTAGTAAATAGTGCATAAGCGCCTTTAGATAACATCCTAATTTTAAAAAAATCTGTAGGTTGTGTATAAAATTACCTCTTAGTCATTTTTTGAAAATTTTCCCAACTAAAAATTGTCCACACACTATAAACTCAAATATAAACTCAAATTCGCTAGAACCCAGTGCCTTATAAACAATAGAGATCCTCCAACTCTCAAGTATGCACTGTCAAACTGCAGTATAGGAACACGCTCCTTTATTCCAAGTTATATTAAGTCCCGAAGCTGCAACAGAACGCATTACCAGGAAGCGTTTATTAGCTCGTCGCACATTACGTAAGTTTTGTCGGTTAACTTGAGTGCAGTATTACGGTGCGCGCACTGTGCGGTTGCACTTACACACGTTTTCGAGCGGATAACATTTGTTTTGTCCAGATTGCGGCCCCGAGATGGCCACTTTTACCCTGTGTCACAGAGTGTACAGTCTTTATTTTGTGCATGCTGGGTTTAAAATGATGTTATCGTGTTTCCTCGTGTTAAATGTCAACGTTTTCAGTTTGGTTCGCTGTTATTTTGAGAAAGAGGAGACTTTACGATAAAGATTTTTTTTTACCTTGTGAACGTGTTTATTTATTTCTGTTTAAGTCATTGTTAGTTTGTAGTTGTATACCTGATGAAACTTTGAGTTGTAATAGGTATGTTCGCACTAAGCACAAGTTGTGATTACATTTAAGTATATTTAAAATATCCCACAGTCAAACCTTTAAAAAGGTTTTGTGGGTCATTGTACGCAACCAAATGTATTTTTCAAAAGGAAAATAAAGAAAATACATACATACACACCTAACATATTCTTCAGGCATTTAGTTTTACAGCTGTAGCCACAATTCTGTAATCGTCAACTTTATAGAATAAAATCGCATTTCTTTTTGTTCCAAATAAGTCTTTGGAGTCTAACAAGGAGGGCAGTGTTCATAAATTAATTCTGCTGAAAATAATAAACTCTAACTTACCCGATAAAAATTCTGTATGTATGCTTTTTATTTGAAGGCAGACTGTATCATAACAACATTATTAATGTCAGCTGTGTCATCCAATACCTACTTGGAAGACAAATATTATTATAAATACACGGTTTAAATTTATATCATAAATATTAGGGTATTATATAGGTACGTAACATGACATTTGAACTAGACCAGGGACCGCCCACGTCTATATACGTGTATTAAAATTGTATCGATTCTCAGAATATTAACAATGTATTAATTGTTGGCAAACAAGCCTATAAATTAGTGTTTTGGGAATAGAAACGGCAGCAATATGTAGGCCCGGGGGCGCACTTCACTTTTGTTCGTAATTACTGGAATAGTCGGGTTATTTGATACGATATTCGATTTGTAAAGCTGCGTTGACAGGATCCGGATTTAATTATTCGATATCGTTTGATAATCGAGCTTTGTGTAATCTGATTCGAGTGTGTCATTACCTTTACGACGTACAAAGGCTTTGTTGTGATATTAATTTCATATTGTCGAGCTATGATAGCTTTTTTTTTGTGCATTTACTAGACATACTTTGAATTTTAATAACAGCCATGCAACTGGAAATCTATTATTGATGTCATTACAAATAGAGAAGGGAAAATATTTCTAATCAGCACCGTAAAAGAAGAGGATGTAGGAATTTCCCATTAGTTCCCTTTGTCATCAAAGAAGTTGGAAGTACAGAATAATGGACCTAATTAATTTGACTTCTACAAATGTTGCTGTTCCATTTGGATATATTATTATACGAGTGTGGGTATCTTAAATGTCACCGTGGGCGTAGATATAATGAAGGAACCATTCCCAATGAAGTACAATATTTGACTATAGTTGTTGTACATACGCCAGCACATGAAGCTACCCAAAACTTTGAACCATATGCTTCAGTAATAAAGTTGAAAATCTATTAATTGATGTGCTGGCGTCTGTACCATGACGGGCGGTACCATGATAGTAATAGATTTATTTGTGAAAGTATATGACATGTCCTCACGAATTCAATTACTTTACTATCAAATTATGTCTGTCACTATGTGGCTTTGCTGTATTATGTTTAGCACAGGCATTATGACTCATCTGCGGGTTGCTCGTAAGAGACATCGTGGCCCTGGCACACAGAGACCTTCAGAAGGAACATAGTGAGTTTTAGTCAGTATAAGAGTCTCTAGCTGCACTCGCAGCAGGACCCCTCCCGCTGCGCTGAGAGAGAATTTATTGATTTCAAACTAAAAGAAAAAAAAAGGCATTGTGACTCACATATATTTGTACCGACCTATTTTCCTGTAAAGAAAAGAGATAGACAAAATAGCAGTAGGTGAACCAGCTTAATTGACAATTAAACCTTAAAAACTTAGACGTATAAAAGACATTTACTAAAAAGAGATTCAAACAAAAATGCATGTTACAATATCAGATCAATATTACAATGTGACGTCACTATTGTTCCAGTAACAAGTGTAATATACCTTCGCTTTACCGTCCATGACACGCACCGACTACGCTAGTGTGAAGCCTTAAATCACTACAGCAGTTTGTATAAATCATCAGAGGCCGGTAAATATTCTCTGCTGAACGCCGGCTGAACCCGGCTTTCCGGGTAAACTGCTATATCTGTGGTAATCTATCCGTAGGCGTAACCGTAAAGCCGAAAAGGGGTCAAATTGTCTCTTAGAAATAGTCAATTATATTTGAATGTCACTGATATTTATGTCACTGGTAATTGTACAGTATGATTTACCGCAAAATAAAAATATTGTTGTATATTTATACAACAATTTTCATTGTGTGCTACATCCGTGTGCCAGCACTTGTAAAGTAAAATTATAAAGTAGGTAAACTTCGCATAGTATTTATTGGTAAACGTATATTCGTAATTCGTCTGTAGATGTATATTCGTAATCACACATGATTATTTCTTATCATTGTATGTTCATCAGTCATTATACCGAGTATTCTGGATTTTAGCGACTCATCTTCCCTTGCCTGGTAATGAGCCGTGAATACACTGTTTTTTTAAACAAACTGATCAATCAGTGTCCAAACAGTGTTTTATAAAAACGAACAAGGTTTAGCTACATTTGCTTCGCGGTGGGAACTGAAAAAAGGTTTTTGTTTGACTTTTTAACCATTCTAAGCCATTTTTAACATCCCAGTCAGTTTAAATTCAATTTGATGATGACTACCTATTTTTTTAATAATTCTTATTTTCTCAAATTATATTATTGTAGTTTTTAACTAATAATAATAATACTACTGACTCTTTTCCGTCAAAAATATTCACATTAAAATATTGCATCTAACTAAATTAGTACTAATTGTTATTTCTAAATTATACTAATATGGAGAAAGCTACTGTGCTTAAGACATGCCTAATCCCGAGGAAGTTTTTTTTTGACTAGAAGATTCCCAACCTGAACCTTAAACCGAAGTAAAGTTTTTAGAAAGAGTAGCCTAAATAATGGAATATTTAGAATAAAAATAATACTAACTTTATTTGCAAGTTGATTTTATGACCAGAATTTGTATATACTTAGGCTTTTTCAAAATTTCGATGCATAAAAGATTTGTCTCTAATATTTCTAAGCAAGCTTTAAAACTCTGCAGGGAAATAGTACCCTAATATATTATTAGTATTGCAATCTTACCGCTGCCGTGTGGTCTCAGGTACACATAAATCACCCATTAGTTCCCAGGGGCGTTGTAAACCACAACTAAGGGTTTAAATATCAAAGGTCTTGAAGTAGTTATGGGGCACAAGGGTACCCCGGTGTAGAAAGACTTTTTTATGTTTAAGTGTCATTATTAAACACCCCCAAGCTGCTATCTCACCTCCGTATTGATTTTGAATCAATTCAGATTATCGGCTGACTAAAACTAAGAAGTAAAGCTACCAATATTTTTTCAATAGTAAATGGATCCGTTTTACCTGTTGGGTGCGGAACTCTAAAAATCAAGAGGAGGACTCGAGCGCATCGAGCGAATTTTTTGTTAGCAAATAAACAAGGGGGCGCAAACTGAGCGGGCACGAATTTTTTGTTAGTATGAGAAAAGTTGATAGTGATCTGAACTCCCTTGTTCGCGCACTGTGCCTGGGCATCGTCGGCACCGCACTAGTTTAGGCACTGAATAATTGCTAATTAAATCCAACTCAATACGTGTGTAAATTGGATCTGGCCGACTTTATATTTTTGTAAGCGCCGTATTGCGAATATTGATGACGAACAAAGTCAGTCCTAGAGCTGTCTTTGTCCGTGTTGATATGCTGATTATAATCAACTGTAGTAGGTACTTACTTGGTTAGCAAGATCTAGCAACAATGAAGCCCAAAACGTAAATTAACAAAGTTAGCGATCTAAGTATTTGTTATCGATCTTCAATAACTTAACGCGGATTAAGTTCCTATCCGTATCAAACATACTCACACCAAGTTAGTCTAGATAATGCTAACTGCAAGTTAGCAATTAGTATTCACTTGCAGAACTACTAGTTTGACCTACATTCGGCTTACACAAATTGTTCTATTCACTGTAGAAGAAACTTCAAGCATTGTTATCACAGGTATACTTATCTACTGTATCCCACAGTATTATTGTATTTATCCTAAAGAATAATTTTGTGCAACCTTGCTGTTTTTTTTTTAATGTTTTTAATACTGAATTTCTTGATGAAATACTGTAGTTCTGATGCACCGTTGCATCAATCACCAACTTCCAGACTCCAGGCTTCTTTATGAAAGTCTCTTAACACCCACAAAGCTATATCGGACCGACTCAGGAATCGAACCCAAAACACAGCATTCATTACAGAAACGGAAAGCGTGCCACAAAGATATGAGCCTATTATCAAAGATGGGTACGCTTGTTACCATATGTCTAGATGTTATCCAAAGTTGCGGAGGAAAAACAAGATACCTCCAAGGTCATCTCTGAAAAGACACAAGGCGATACCCGTGTGGCACGTGCCTGAGGATTACATGCCTGTATAAGGAATTCAAACCATCGGTATTGGTGCCGCTTACAAAATCCGATAATTCCCTTCGAGACATTTTAACACAGTCATGTGAATATCGAATATCATCGGAGTTCCAGAGATGTCGAACCGTAGTTATCTATATATTTGTACTTTGTGATGACGGAATAAGGCAAAAGAACGTTAATTTTACGAAATGAAAATGCAATCACCATCTTAAAAAAAAAAAAAATATGATAGTTTAGAGTCTGACATACGAAACATGAGCCTGGAAAAAAGCGGCATGTTGAGCCATTAAAAATCGTATGATATAAAACAACAATAATATTTGTCCATAATTTCTTAATCCATGATGTAAAATCAAATATCAAAATGTATTTTTCTTACTATACACAGTGATACCAGAGCTAGATTTTTTTAATTTGCCGCTTTTTTCCAGGCTCATGTTTCGTATGTCAGACTCTAAGTAGAAAATCTGTAAAATTTAAAATATGTAATCAGGTATACGAACTCTAAGAAATTTGTGTGTATCCATGGGACACAATTACTTTTATCAAATGATTATTATATTCTCTGAACACTGAGCTTGCTACCAAAAAGTTAGATGGCCTTTAATAGGGATTCCGTTGCATATTGGGTCGAGTCCCGTGAGTGCACTATGCTATGTTTTTATTGGGGTTCTACTCTAAAACGGCTGGGAAAAACAGAAAACTATGCGGGATGAAAAAAAACAAACTAAAATGTAATGTTATTACCTCCTATAGATGTATAAAATCGTAATAATGTTACGTAAGTACAAAATCGTTTGTGGTGCCGAGCTGTCCTCGAGTCTTATCTTGATAAAGGATATGTCCCATGCCTGTCACTATGGATTAACCCATAGATTTCAAGTTATTGGGGAAACGGATTCAGTGTGTCTTTATTTCGAGTTTTTTTGTCAGCAATGTTTTTAATTTTGTTGTTTTTCTGCCTGTGTAATGGAAACCATTTTTTGAGGGCACAATATCAGCTGATTTTTTGCTAAGCTTACATGGCGCGCAAAGCAATGTCTGTGTCTCAAAAAGTTATAAAAATTTAAAAACATTTAAGGCGCAATTTTTTTCTTGGGAAATCATCAAATGACCCTTCCCGCTGAGGGTGCAGCTGGAGGGAGTGTCAGATTCTTACTGACTAAAACCCACTATGTTCCTTCTGGAGGTCGCTGTGTGCTGGCCCTGGGGCCACGGTAAATCTTACGAACAACCCGCAGCCTAGGCAGACCCTGGCCCTAGGGGCGGCCTTTGTTGTTCACATCTCTTCGAGGAACGATGAGCTACCCAAACTCAGCGCCCACAGACTCGTGTAACATTTAAGACCCTTAAATAAAACGCAAACAATAAGGTATCTTATTTTATCATAAGCAATTAACATTGAATACAAGTAGATATAGCTTCTGGTCGACTACATCATTTTTAAGGCCTTTATACAGGCTTTTTGTGCAAGGTGGTAGGTTACAATAGAAAAAGAAAAATCCAGTATTTACAGATAAAAAGATTGGAAAATAATTACACACAATTTATACTTCGAAAAGCTATTTTGATTTTTGTTTTTGTGTCGTGTTAACTCGGCTTTACGAATCGCTACGTTCAGTGTTGCCAGCGTGTCCCCATATTGGGCAATATTTCATGTAATGCTCTGTTTTGTTTCCAGCAAATAGTGAAATTTATTGCGACGGCGACAAGCGGGTATATTATCATTTAGTTTATTGCTCAGCGAGGAATGCGATGATATATTATAGCCTGGTGATTGTTCACATTGCTCTGTGAATAGTAATGCCAATTGCGACTTTTAACATAAATAAAATGCCCTATGTTTCAGTATCGTATCAATATAGGTGAAAGTTATTTCTTCCAATATATAAATTAATTTTAATCAAAAAACCAAGAAAATCGATGAAAATGTAAGCTTATTTAAATTAAGGAAAATTAATTTGAACCGAAATCTATTATATGGATCAAATCAAACATTTTTGTGACAATTATTGTTCTTTAATATTAAAATACAATAATATACTTATTACACAAAATTATTATTTATTAAAGTAAATTAAATATGCAAGGTCATCTGTTTTCTATGACGTTCAAAATATAAAAACTGTATTATCTTTTACCTTGTGTTAAATCAGTATAGGAACTTTAAGCTCCCTTAATAATTTATATTTCAATTAGACATTTATACAATTACTATGTACAATTAATATTGATTTGTTACCTTCATTTGTACAAATGCATTCATTTTTGAACGCTCGGCTTGCAAAAAATAAACACCGGTTTGCGCTCGCAATCTAAATTGTCAATTTGTGTTGGTTTTATGTCGTTTAGTTAAATTATTAAACGCGAATTTATGACGTCAATTAGCAAAACAAATGAATAATATTGGATTGCTGATTTTAATCGCGTTAGTATCTATTTGTTAGCCTAGGGCTGAATGTACAATTATATTTAACACTTTCTTTATTTGTCGGTAAATGTTTTGGAAGGTTGATATTTACATTGTTAGTTTGATCTTGAAATAGAGGTTTCGTTGCAAATAATATATAAGCAGTTTAGTTTAAGGGCCTGTTTCACCACCTACGAATAAGTTCCAGTTAGTTTATTTGGATTGGAGATTTCATTGTTCTGTTTCATTTTTGAATTTATTCGGTAGGTAATGGCTATTCGGACACCGTGAAACTGGCCCAAAGTGTGTCAAGTATAGAAATAAAAGTATTTGCATGTCCATTATAAAGTTGGTAATTAATGTAGCTGATAGCTCGACGTTTTTGAATAAAAAGTGGCTTCAGCTTAAGTAGATAACTTGTGGGTGTTGTCAGCTGAACGTAAGAACTTTTAGGGAGATAAATTGTAGCCGTTGACTGATGGCTCCGAGTTGCCAGAGCACAAAAAAAACAACTTTGATTGACTTGCGGCCTCCAGACCTTGAAGTTTAGAAAGCACTTTTAAATATCGGGTTTTGTTCCCTTTTTAAATTTCTTTTTTCACCTTGGTCATAATTTCAGGGAAATATTCATTATTTTCCTAAAGTTTTATTTTCTAAAAGTATATTGATTCTAAATTTGAAAAGCAGTTCACATAACTTTTAATGTGACAGGACCATTGCAATAGGTAAGAAAAAGTTTAAGATCTATAGTAGATAGGTAACTACATAGGTATGTCTCAGCTGTTTATTGCTTAGCTTATCCACTATAGTTTAAAGAGGAAATAGGGTAATCGAGTGTTCCCAGTGCGACGGAAATGCGATTGGAACTGTCTTCTCGTGAGAGAGTAAGCTGGTCAGTATTTCATTCGGATAGAAATTACTCACGGATTGGTTTAATTGGGTGAGACTTCTGCTACGCATTTATTTAAGGATATCTATAATTAGACTAATGGCCAGTTTCCCAGGTTGCTGATAGTTATAAGTTCCAGATAGTTTATCTGGCTGATAATTCTGTTCCATTTTCGAACTTATCTGGTAGATAGTGGCTATCCGTAACGTGTGATTTTTTGTATCACTATCATATGATTGTAATTTAAACGCAAGATTTAATTACTAATAAAATTAAGAGGGAAACCTGCAAATGGTAATAAGGAATGACGTGCTCTGGAACACGTTTTCGTTTCAGTGTCCCTTCCCCCCAGTATAAGATATCTTAACGAAATCTGCCCGGGCAGCATAAACGCAGGGGGCATTATGTCAGCTGACGTCAAGCATTATTTTCAAATTCCCTTTACCGGCTCCTGCCAGTATTAGAGCAGCTTAAGGGTCTAAAGACGTAATTGTATCAAGCGGCCTGGGCGAGGTCAAGTAGATTAATACGCTTTTGTAGGCAGAGAACCAAGCAATCTTAAGATTAACTAAATGTTGAATAGGCTTATGGCGCGCTGCGTAATTACTGATTGCGATTTGCATGGTACGTTGAAATGACTTCATAATCTATAACGATATAAGCCTCCCTCAACGGAAGGCGTCCGTTCTCCTGGATAAGTTAATTGCATCACGCTGGGGGATTGCATCGGACCTTAAAATGTAGTAGTATAAAGGCCAAAAAATGTGGTGCCCTTTCCATTTAAAGTTAAACGATGACAGCATCTGACACAATCAAAATGGCGACACACACTAATGCAGATATTTAACTAAAAACAGTGGAATTACTCGACCCCAATACTTGTACTTAAACCGCTTGTAATCTTCGTTCCATTTTTCATATTCCGCATTACACATAACTTCCCACACTGTTAAAGCTGGTCGCCCGGTTCGGCGGAGAGGGTAAAATGTGGAAAACCTAAACGAAATTTATGTTTTCCAGAATGTCACCCTTTATCGAACGTTTCCATACAAAATTTCGGGATGAGGCATAAATTGTAGCGTCGGTCCGAGGACGTTTTACGGCGCTCTGAAGAGGATCTTGTGCGCCTTTAATATCGAACTGGGTCGCTGTGTGTTTTATACTGTTTATCCGGTGTAGGGACTAATGGTGTAGGTGAATATGACTTAAAATATGTATGTAGTACCATTAGGTAAGACCTTATAACAAAAGTGTGCGTTCTAAGCCAAAGTATTAAAAGTTCACTCACGTTTAAATATTCCTTTCTACATTATCGACTTTTCAAATTCAGAATTAACTTTTGCGAAATTTTGCGGTTCGAATTCTCACTTCTAGATCTTTCGTAAACGCGAACTTTAAGCTGCAAAGTGAAAGCAAATAGTCACTCACAGCTGACGAAGATTAAATTAAATGGAGAAAGTTTGAAGAACTATCTCCTTTCAGACTGTTGGATTGACGACGCGGACCGATTGTCAGACCGAATGCAATGGAGAACCGATACTGAACTGAATCCAATTGAAATGTTTGAGTAGCAGTATACAGCACTAAAGAATTTATAGTGAAGACTGAAGAACATTGTTGGACTTATGCAGAGTATTTGCGCGTTCGTAAAAAATACATTTCCTCATTATTGAATTTTCGTTTTAAAATCCAATTTTAAAATTACTGCGTTCTTTTCATAATTCGCAGATTTTTGCAAAGAACTCTTCGAGTTACTCAATTCTTAAATCAGACATATCATTCGGAATACCTGTACCTATCGATGAAGATCATGATAGAAGAAATCATTGCCTGTAATCGCCAAGGCTGGCGGTGAAGCGGCTCGCATGTTATTGTAACTTCCTTGATATTCGCTCAAAACTTTGATACAAACACCGGCTGACCGAAGAACTGATACGGAATCCGCTCCTTGCGCGGTGTCGCGTGTAAATCGTCTCAATAATTGTATTTTCCAAACGATCGTCGAACCTTCACTGCCGAGAGCCCGAACTTTAGTTACGAAAGGAAACAAATTATCGTCTCTGCAAATATCGAAGTGAGCAAAAACATTTTGTATCAGAACCAAAACAAAGATAATTCATACAGAAAATATTATTCGTTCTGTTCCGTAGCCAGTATAATTTCTTGGCACGACATAATAAATGATGGTGCGTGTATAAACATACAGGTACTATATATTATGAGGGAGATAATGCCAAAATCCCGGAACAGAAAAACATATAGATATAATCACGAAAGAAAAGGGACCGATTCCCCGTTATTGAAAACCTCCATCTTTCTCATCGGCCTTTGATTCGAGCGAGTCGGGCAAACAGGTGTCATATCTCAATGGAAGTTTTTCCCGTTCCCTAATTCGATCCAGCAAATGATTTGGAAAGGCCCGATTGGATGACGTCATTATTCATTATGTATAAATGCCTATGCACGGGTTTGTATAGCTAGTGAACGGAAGGGAAATTTCGGGGTTGAGGAAAATAAGTTATGAACCTTTCACGGAAATCTTTGGGTAAACTATTTTGCACTGCTAGGATAAAATTATTTTTAGAAAGAAAGAAATATGTTTCACCAGTATCATAGGGCGCTTAAAGATTACTTAACTATAACTTAACTGAAACTTCATTAATGTGGTTGCTTCATTGCTGTGTCAAACGGTCAGAGCTCAGCAATAAATGCAGCGTCGGTTTTCAGAGCTGACCCTGGTGTCCATGCCTCAGAATATAATAATCAAGTTTCGAGGAAATAAAGGATATAATAAGAAGCTGTCTGTCTCTTGATTTTCTTTATTTATACAATACTGATAAGTAGAGACCGGATAATATGCAACATAAAAAGCTTGAAATATGCATGCAAATATGCATGAAAAATGCCTAAAATATGCACGAAAACTGACAGAATATGCAACATTAAATGAGTTTTTTTTGTTTTGTAAATATTATTCCTTTAGATGTAAGTATTTTGTTAGTAAATACTGGTCTTATTTATGTGTTAATTTATTATGTATGTATCTTTTTAATTTATTGTTATTTGATAAAATAAAAAGACTATTAAGTTTTATATTTTTTATTAAAAAATCAGCATACATGACATGCATAATAGGTGGGAGTAGCGCGGTAGGCGAGCGCGCGGCGGCGCGATCATTTGTCTCTTTCATTTTTTGAGTACCTACCAAAACAAAATACGCGCGGCTGCCGAGTGCGCTACGCTTGAAAAATACCTACCTACTGTAAATTATAGCAATAATATGCATCATCACTAGATATTAGTAAAAATATGCTATTAGCCTTGAAAATCGCTTAAATATGCAAATGCATATGCAAATATGCAAATGCATATTATCCGGTCTCTACTGATAAGTAGCATAAATATTGTTATAATTAGGTACATGTTTAAGCATTAAACAATTAAACTCGCTTGTGCCTTCCTGTTTTTTTTTGCTGTTTAACAAATAATTCAATTTCTTAGATACTTAATTACTCTAAACGTCCCATTAAATAACCTTGGTTAAATTCTTAAACGACTTTAGTGAAGAAACTCCCTTGACACCTTCACGGCACCACGATAATGTCTAAAAATTTATGAAGCGAAAGATGACGTCACAAAAATATTATAACGCTAAGTAACGTATTGAATATTTTTTTGCCATCTTACCTCTATTGTTCGCTTGGCACATTTAAGTTAATGTGGTGTGAATAATTGACATGAATGCGTTTAAACACCTAATACGTTTTGGAGAATAATATTACTCCTATACAACATTGTGAGCAGTGTTTCGCAGTGTTTAATGGTTTGGAATCATGATAGTTGAACTTAGTACCCGCATTCATAATACAAGGTTTGGGCTATGAAGTTAGCGTGTTTGTGTAGAATCACAGATATACTAGCCTTTCTTGGCTATATATAGCTTTAAAGTTTACAAAAGTGACGTATGAGGAAAAAAAACTCAAGAATTACACTAATCGGACTAGAAACATCGGAGTAATCGGTGTACCTCCTCCTTTTTTGGAAGTCGGTTAAAAACGGATAAGTTCCTAGTTTATCAGATAATTTCATACAAATTCTGTTCCATTCTGGTCTATTCGAACATTGTGAAACTGGCCATTAAACTTTTAAAAGTATTGCACACGATTCACAAACTGAAATATTCCATTAGCCTAAAATTCAACAGCAACGGAACTTTCCAATATTCGTTTAACTCGCATATTGGGGAAACTTGCCTTCATACACGTAAGACAAATCACGCCACTTTTCCCGGTAAATAAAATCAGCGAACGTTGGCATTGACGGATCGTTCGCCCACCTACAATGAACGATCGGTGGCAAGCAATGCGAATATGTTTCCTAGCAAGCTGTTAGCTGACGCTTCGACCATGAAGTATATGTAGTCCCTAGGGAAATACTGGATTTCGCGTCATTTATCTACAAACTAGTTGTCTAATGTTTTGAAACGATCGTAGTTCATTTTCATTGTGTCGGCTGTAATATACCTTCAAGTGTTTCGTTTTTGAATTGGTATTGCGGTACTTTATTTTTTTAAACTGGCCACATGAAAGTATTCTTATACGTGCTCTAAAAGATCCAAATCGACCGCCGACAGAGGTGTTATGGGTCGCGTCTCCCGTCGTCCGACAGCGTCAGCGTCCAAACGGTTGGGAACGACCACGGGCACTGTCACGATGGATGCGCTCCCAACCAGGGCCATCCTAACCGTCGTTTGACTCCTCCTGGCCAAATCTGGTCAGCCGACCAATGTCAGTAGATTTTCACATCAACTGGACCAAGTCTGTCGGCGGTGGTTTTGGATCGTGTAGAGGCCCTATTATAGTTTACTTCGGACTACCCGTCTTCTAGAATATGATGCGTATTCCAGACGGATTTATTCCAATGTCTCATCTGAGAGATATTTTATATTTATTATTTTAGTTATTTGTTTATCTATATTTTAAGGTAATATTACCACGATATTGGCAATGCATATTGGTAGGTAAATATGCGTTATGTATAGATTAATATAAACGCTCATTTCGTGGCCTGATAAAAGTTATGGGATCCATGATCTAGTAACCGTAATGCCGTAAATGCTATATGTATTATAATGTGCAGAGGAAGTTAACGTGATCTTTAATGTTGTGTGCGATGTAGTTTGTGTGTCTTTGTTCTTGTTATTCATACGAAAGTTTACTCTGATGTCACAGAGTATGAGATCATTGATGTGTGTTTATTTTAGTAGACTGTGTAATTTAGGACTTAGATGTATCGGGACTTCGAGATTGTGAGTTATGACTAGATGCGAAACATTTAGAAGGTTTTATGAATTGCTAAGGCCGTTTTCGATTGCGGGTTAAAATTAAAATGTTGTTCAAGTCTTTATCTAACAGGTATTGTAAATTTTTATCTCTAAAGTAAATAGCCCTGTGCTATAAGATTTTTTTTCTTATTATGGAAGGTAATACTCGGCATCTATCAACCCTTTCCGCCTTAAACCTGTCATTACTAATTTAGACGACATTCTATGGAGGCAACCATTCTGAACCCTTCATTGCGTATTCTGTAGGCCGGTAATAAATTTCAAATTAACAAATTTCTGGCAAATTGAATTTATAGTCCTCTCAAAACATGCGAAACCCTCAATTTAGTTGGAAAGTTTGGAATTAGATGTAAAAAAGTTTGTTTAAAATTAATTTTAAGTTAACACCTTAAATCTTCAATCAATAAAGTCTTGTAAAGAGAAACACGGTGTTGAATAGAAAATACAACGGGGAATTTGTTAAGAAATATTATTCTAATTACTCAGTATTTTATTGGTACGAATCATTATTTGGTACGAAATCGCCCCAAAAAACTTTAAAACACGAGTAACTTAGTACTTAACTTTCCAATAGTTTGATTTTAGGTCAGCCAGATAAATATGTATGTAACTTTATGATTTATGGTGTAACAATGATTTCTAAGGATATCTTGAATACCAATTAACAGTATAAAGGTGAAGAAAAACATCGTAAATCTGGATTTAAAATTTTTAAACTCAGCAATTCAAGCAAGCATGGTGATTAACACCCCTTTCTTCTTTGTATGAGAAGAGGTTCATGCTCTGCAGTAGGAAAATAAAAATGACTGTTGATGACTTGGTTCAAAACATACTTATTAGAATTCAATTTATTAAAACATACAATTTTTTTTTTTCACATATAAACTCAATTACCTCAAACCGTGTCATAACTGTTACCCTAAATTTAGATCAACTTTTTTGCCCAGTCATCGCGTTTCAAATGTTTTGTACCCGAACAAGGGGCAGTAAGAAATTGCGGAGTAAAGTTATCACGTGCTGCGGAGCTGGCCGTCGCCAGCGAAAGTTAGGCTAAGACTAAGCTATAAATATCCTGTTCTCTGCGCCGATAAATTAATGTTGTCAGCATGAGGACAAAAAAATTCTTCTTTGTAAATTTTAATGTACATTTTGTTTGAGGTACCCGGCCAGTGTTGGCCAGTTGTCTGCGTTTTTGTGTTCGGTGTTTTATAATGGTGTTACCAGCTGTGAAAATGAGTGACATTACTACGTATACACCTTGGTGAATTTTAATAATGCGCAAATTCATTTTTTGTATTAAAACGTTTTCACTGTTACATAATTGGAGGGTTTTCCTGTAAATTTTCACATTTCTATACATATTTCCTCATCATAAATGATTCTTCAAGTAAAAGCGACTTTGAACCGAACATTAATTCATTGTCTGGTGTCATATTTCTGAGAACCTTTTGCCTCGTCAGCTTATAAGTGACAAATAAGATAATACCCAAAAAGGAACCTACTATATCTGGATCATTTTCGCAAAATAACAACCACATCACGTTTTTAACATTGTAATATATTTTGAAACTAATTTGGTTCATGTAGAATATTGAAAAGATATTTCCAAAAACTATTATTATATTTACCTAATTTGCAAACTCTATTAGGTTCTCGCAAAAACGGAGCTTAGTTAAGTCTATAGGCACATGAAAATACATACCTACGCCTGAATATGTTGGTTCAGTATGAAAATATGCAAAGAGTTTACTAGTCTTTGTAATTTTAAAAAATCAGCATTCATTTTTCGTTCACTTAAAAAAATTAGAAAAGCTATCTCAAGAGATATGGGAATGCAGCAATAAATAAGAACAATAGCAATGAAATGCTTTATTCTTTGTTCCACAAAGGCTTGCACACACATACTGATTATAAAATTATAGTATAATTTTAATAAAACGTTAATTAAATATTAATATTTCTGTTTGCTATATAGGATGCGTATACTTGTAACGGGACATATATATGTAAGTATATATGTCCATAAAATATATTTGAAATGCTAATAAACTTTTGTGTTTCATGTATCTTCCTTGTATGTAACACTGTTGGTAAAAAAATATAAGCAAGTCTCCAATATAAGACCAAGCCTTTAAAAATATTGCTGGATATTTCCAGGAAATCAAAATATGAAACATAGACTATACAAAATGTAGCTACCAAATTCAATATCATTGTCTCCCGACAATTTTGATGAAACAGTTACGACGTTCGGTTCCGGAACGCGTTCACAAGTTTACTGTTTATTTACAGCCACATAACCATATCAAGTAAGTTGCAACTTCGGGATTTTCGGACAGTTAAAACAATTGAGTGCGGATTCCACGAATTCAGCGTTTTTTGGAGTCAAGAATGATATCAGTTTGAAATTGGAATTGTCATTCACTGTCGTTTATTTCGTGCAAAATTTTTGCTTGTGAGTAACCAGTCATCTACTGTCTATCTTATTCCAAGCTCTGTTGGGGCCGGCTTCCATTCGTAACTGGATGCAAATTAGTACCAGTGTGTTATGTGGAGCATCCGCCTATCTGACCTCCACAACCTAGTTACTTGGGCAACCCGATACCCCTTGGTAAGACTAGTTGTCGGATTTTCTGACTTCATATTACCCATACCCACTGCCAAAGTTTACCACAAATTGAACGTGCCTTTCGAAACACGGAGGAACTCGTCATGACAAGATGGTCACCCGTCCACGAACCGATGGCACTTAGCTCTGGATAACATTATGATCGATCCACCCGTGCAGCTGTTACTTAGCCACGAGCTCCTTCTGGTTAGTCACCACACCATTTAAACTTTTACTGGATCCCGAACTCAGCTTCTAAATGACTAATCATAGCGATTAGCTACAGATTAAGCTGATTATTTCATGCAAGCTGCATTATTAAAGAGCTTACGCGCGAACTCTCTGCCAAATTAGAAATTAAATATTGAGATGCGTTACCGTATCGTAGGTACATTCTCTGTGCTTTGGAAGTTGCGAAACCGTGTATTGTTGGAATAATACAACAGATATGTTACAATGATATTAAAGTACAAGTTTTCTGTATCAGAATTCTTGGTTTCTTTTTGTATAAAAAATATACAGAAAAATTATTTGTTATACAAAATGACGACCAGACGGTGTAGTAGTTGATGTATCTAGTTTGATTCTCGTATGAGTCAAACGTTTAATCTTGGTTAACAATAATTATAGTAACAAATAAACAGTACTATTAGTATTGAACAACAGATCAACACACTTATATACTTACTAGCTTTGCTTAGTTTGATACTAGATATGAGGCTGTGTGAGAAATATTATGAATAGCTAGATTAATTGGATCACAAGAATACATAAATTACTCTATTATCTAGTAGGTATACGAAAAGTTCGTAATAACTAGACTTGAATTTCTGACAGTGAAGAAAATTATTGTAGTCTGAATAGAAACTTTGTCTGCTATCAGTATTGAAGATAAACACAGTGCGGCGTTTAGATTCATTAAAGCAAAAGTTACGCTCTGCAGTTTAATTAAAGTTTTGTATATTCACTAAAGGCTTCTCGCGGCTCTGCCCGCATCTCTTCCCACAAACTTGTCCAAAGGAATGTGGCCAGGATATATCTATGTGAGTTACAAAATTTTATGGAAGTTTTAAAACTTGCGCAATTTTCTTAAAGTTAATTTCCTTAGAGACCAGCCGTTGATGTACGTTCTTTTGTATATTTCCCTTTATTAATTTTGTACGGTCGACTCGGTTAGGAAAAAGGATGGGCGAAAGGGAATTGTGGCATGTCCATCTATCTCGCACCGTAAAAGGTGCGAACGAAGGGGTCTGCTTAATCTGAATTACAGGGAAAACTTGACAATATTAAGTTATAGCATCCCTGTCTTGGAATGTATTAATTTTGGAAAGTATGAAAAGTCGGTAACAGCTCTCAGCATGGCAACCGTAGAAACAAGTTTTGTCTACCGGAGAATGGACATAATGGCAGATAAGTGACAGATTGACGTAAGATTCTTTTTGCCACGTAAAAAATATTTTTTTATTTTCTTCGATCGACATAAGTCTACAAGTGATTATATGCCAGCTGACAGGTCGCACCATGCTCGGGCGGAAGAAATGTTGACATTGACAGAAAGAACTTTGTCTTTTCTTGATAGAATCGCCATGCTAAGCCTGCAGGCTGACATCTAATTAGACCCTTGTAGTTACAACAACGCTCGTAGATCCTCTTCGCTCTTTTCTTGTAAGGAAACTAGCCCATGCATGCATTTAGTATATGTATACACACGGCAGAAATGTACGAAAAAAATAATTTCCTTAAATAATAATTATAACACGAATTTACAATTTACAAATAACATAGAGCAATATATGAGTTATGAGCAAATAGGTGAAACGGTATATTGATAAAATACGCTGACTGTATGCATTACCGTCATGTTCAACAGAATTCTATCAGAATTATTTGAAACAATTTACCTAATACAATCAACGCTCTAAGCAGAAATGGGATACTAGTTTAAAACATTATTTTGATTTCCACCAAAGTTAGTGCGGTTACTACCTACACATGGTAACACTAATTAACTTTCAACAAACCGTACCTTGAATTTCACGATTTACATCTACAAACAAGATACATAGCATAGATGCGATCTCATTAAAACTTAATAGTAATACATCGTCATAATATTTTGTTTATTATGATGATTTCGTGGAACTTTGTATTTCGGTGTATGTGCAGAAAATCTATTATGTGGTTCGGGCACTCAGATTTTGTTCAACTCTTTCTTCAACACTGTATAATTATAATAATACAAATACCCATTCATATCCATGCACACAATTTTTTGACTTATACGGGAATCGAACCCCTCATCTCCAGCACTATTAACATGTAAACACATAATGGCATTTAGATTAGCATTAAATTTTCCCGATATAGCATTTGTTAGGGTTATCTAAATAAATGAAAGCCAATTATTCACTATCGTGATCAACTAGCCGATGCTGCTGATTCTATCCATTTTTATAATAACCTCATTTGTAAAGCCAGATAATTAATTTGGATAATATTCCATCGGTCACGGATGACTGATGTTGTGAATATATTTATTGCACAGACGCTTTGTACGCGGTTATTAGTTTGTAATCCTAATAAATTACTCATATCAGCTTATCCGATTTTATCAATACATTTTCTGATGAAAATGTTAACGTATTAAACGTATTTTAAAATTAACCCTGACAGCGCTCTCATATTACAAAGTGCATAAGAGTACATTTTAGAATCTAATATAAAATCTGCACCGTGTCCGTGCTACTCATATAAAATCTATCGTTCGCGAAGTTATCCGTGTGAAATATTATTTCCTACACGATAGACCAGGCGATGATAGCCGAACGTTACCGAAGTTTTACGAAACGTGTCGAAAGACGCCGAACTGGTGTCGGAAAATTTATTTACCTGACGCCCGGGTCACATGTTATTTCTATGGACTATATTAGGGAAGCCTTTTACCGCGAGTGGGGTCAGGAAACTGCCTTTAATAGGCACTTTTGTTGTGACCCTAACAAAGGTACTGGCAACGAAAATTTTAGGATTCTTCTATGTATTACGGTGAGATTTCACCAAAACTGTATCGGCGCGACTCCACTCTCCGCGAGCAATGTCGCGGATATTTTAGAAATTAGTCGTACACAATTCATTATTATTTGCTAGAGCAAGTAAATCAGAAGATACATTTGTGTCGTATAGTCTTTATAGTATATAGACGCTCAGTTGTCCCCTTCAACATAAACAAAATATAATAACAGCCTATGGGATGTTGTTGTTCGCAAGATATACTATAGCGACAATATTGTAAATGAAAAAGAAAATTAAAGTTATTCATCGTGCATAATATTTCATACCTATAAAAACATTATGTTTTTATTCCCAGAAAATCTGAATAAATCTGTTCATGAGTAATAAATAAAGTTAGTAATATTGGGACTACGCGAAAAACTGTTTTACAGTGAAACATTTTTTGTTGATAAATTCGATAATCTGATTTGGACTTTTTTGTATTCCCGTTAACTTCTGTGATTGTATTGTAGGTAAACGTTAAATCACCGTTTTGTTTACAAAAAATACTTAGAAAATACCACTAAAGAAAAATCATTTTTTATTCAAACAGAAACCGCTAAGAAACGAATCCTAATCTTAAAGCATATCTCCCAAAGATTCTTACATGCCGTCATTTCATTATTCACTCCCTTTCACCATCTCATCTATTTCACAATCCACCCCGTGTCGTTCACTTGTCTAACATTTCCATTAAATAAATAAGCTGATTATTTATTCACAACAAAATCCAGCCCAAGTTTTTCTAAAGAAAATCTTCAGCACATTTTTGCTGTGGCTTCAAGTTTTTCCACAATCTTCGCTTCCTCTTATACGTACAGCTAGATGTATCTCTTTTAGGCTTAAAGAATGGAGCCCTATTTTCCGAGCGCACGCCTCTTTTGTTTCGTCCACATTCATTAATCTATATGGGAGAGCTCTTAGCCAACGGCCTCCGACAGCACTCTGTACTACTGCGTTACTTCCCGAGGTACTTTTTTCACTTTTAGCGCCTAATAGCTTATTAATGTTAGCAGTTGCAGTTCCCGGTAGTGCCGTAAGGGTTTAGAAACAAATAGAGAGTGAATTTTGGTAGAATTTCGAAGTATTTCGAATTTTTAATTTTTAAAATCAGGTTCAAATCAAAAGCGAACGTTAATCAAACTGATGAGTTGGCTCACAGTATCATTTTGTGGAGGTAAAGAAATGAACTTTTAACCTGATAATTTCGTACTCAAAAATATTGAATACTATGTGGACCTTGCGCTGCGAAAATAAAAACCAGAGTTTGTACGAAATTATCAATAATTTCTTTTACTACAGTCGGGAGCGTATAAACAATAAATTTTAATTACATATTTCGTTAGTTTTGCGCTTTATTTATTCACGTCTGGTGTATTGAATGAACATTAAAGTCACTTACGGATAAAATATAGTTAAGGCGCAGATGGCACAAAAAATAAATTGCTCGAATGCTGAGCTGTCTGTTAGGTACACATACGGCCATAACAATAACGAATTATTTATTGGAATATCTACAGCTTGGTATCATGGTACGGGCATGTAATGCGAAGGAATGAGGATCATGTTGTAAGGAAGGTTTTGAGCATAAACTTGGACGGATATAGAGGATGGGGACGAATAAAGAAACTAATTTTACTTGAGAATTGAAAACAACAAATCAAAGAAAACAAACAGTTACGTCTTTCTTCTTTCACTGCATATACTCGTTGTCACTACATAGTATAAAACAAAGTCGCTTTCTCTGTCCCTATGTCCCTTTGTATGCTTAAATCTTTGAAACTACGCAACGGATTTTGATGCGGTTTTTTTTAATAGACAGAGTGATTCAAGAGGAAGGGTTATATGTATAATTTTAGTATCAGCATTGCACCCGTGCGTAGCCGGGGCGGGTCGCTAGTTACTTATATAAGCCATCCGTAGACTTTAAATTTAAATAGAGCCGTAAATGTTAAACAAATAAAAAAAATCTCAATCAACTTTCCAGGCCTTGTAGTAGTCTAAATCCGAACAAAATTAATCTAGAAAATGTTACACTTATTAAAAGCTGTTGTTTTATTTTATTACTTCATTTCAAGTAATCAAAATTCCGCGCGTATTTTTTCCGGTCATAAAACTTCGGTTCACGTAGCTCGTAAAGAAAAATACAAATTAAGTGATGAATTACGTATAATGTTTTGCAAACCGACGTAAATAAATTATTATGGAAGGAAAACTTGAAAGAGAGCAAAGTAAACAAGTTTTCTTTTATTCGATTAAAATGATTTTTATTCGAGATTGTTGTGCAACGGGTTATACAGACGCCAGCACATCAAGCTTACGAAAACTAACAAATTTTCCCAATCAATTTTGAACCATATGCTAGAGCGATAAAGCTGAAAATCTATTAAATTAATTTGACAGATCGTAGTAGCTTGATGTGCTGGCGTCTGTACTTACTCGTACATACCTAAAACATGCCTGAACTGAACTCAGAATGCTAGTTGTTCAGATATTGTTTACTTTCAAACATCCTTTACTTAGTAAGTCTGGCATCAATACCTTCCGAAAGTTCATAATGATTATGTAATGTAAGTACTAAAATACATATTTTACTCTATTGGTGTCTCCAAAAAAAATATGTATAAAATTGAAGTCGTTTTTATCACGTTACTACTTTTTTCAGCGGTTTCATCCGCTTCCTGGGAGAACTGCTTCCCGCACAAGAATAAAAAATAACCTATTTACCTATTCTGACGTATAAGCTATGTTACTGCCAAGTATCATTAGCACACATACACACTCACAACTTTCGCTTTTATTATGATGGCATCCAGGCCCGACCCGAGTTTCGGCTACGGCGGCCGTCTTCTTTTATGGGGATGCTGATCCCCAGCTGCGCAGGACATATTATAGTGCACAAGCAATCGCGCAGACACAGGTGCACTCTCTATTCCCTCACTCTCATAGTCCGATGGGACGGCAATCCGACACGACCGGAGAGAGATTAGGCGCGGACCGACATTCAGACTCCAGGCTGCTTTAAGAAAAAAATTCATACCCCCAAAGCGATTTCGGCCCGACCCGGGAATCGAACCCGAGACCCGTGCACAACAGTTGCGCCTTGTGACCACTAAACCAACGAGGCAGTCAAAATAGCTTTTATTATATAAGTGTGATTAATCTGTTACCCCTTTAATTTTATAAAAAAAAATATCCGGAATATAAAACAGTCATATTGTTTGATCACAACTTGAATACCGATGTTAATATTTGAATAATTCCGCGTAACTTTACGGATAATTTCTCGGAATCCCAAGGGGGAAAACCGTACGGAAAGGAATAAACATTTATTAAATCATGCTGTATGTGAGTTAGAAATGAGTGTTTTATTACCGACCCCTGTGTGGCCACGAGAGTAGCACATATTACGTGTATTTCCTTGAAATTTATTTAGCAGAGAGACAATAATACATAGAATGGCAATCTATACTAACATGTGTTGAAGCGCTTGTTCTTGTTTGCTTGAACGCGTTAATCTCAGGAAATAATGATTACTGTGATACATTACTAATCACATAAAAAATCTAACTTCTAAGTTTATATAGTTTATAAGTTTATATAGTACAGCATAGAGGACATGAATTATACAATAAAATGTAAATTAAACACATCTATAAAATCAATTGCTATTGATAGGGAAAGTGGCATTTTATAAACTTATTTTTAACCGCGGCTGTACGTCTAATCAGTAACTGGTAGTAGCTGGCAAAACAATACCCCTTGAAAAGATTGGTGTCAGACTTTTTAACTTCTGACTCAGCAAAAGATGTATAAATGACACACAGGGCCTACAAATCGCTTTCTTAAAGTACATGGGTATATAACTTAAATTGTAAAAATATAGGAACTTGTCGCTTATTTCAGGGCTTCATGTTACCATTATGAGCGAAGGCTGTCGTAAAACGTCAAAACAATATTAACACGGAAAGTGCTTACATGACGTCTTTTACGATCGTTAAGCTTAGTGCGAGCCCCGGAGTATTCCTACGTAGAACACTCGATAATTAGCTTAGGTATTAACATAACACCTTATTTATATTACATCGCGTGCTCCATTTTGGTTGCGTAAATTATAATAGGGAATAAGCTTATGAAAATACGTTATTAACTACAGAAAACATTCCTTATATTATAACCTACGTAATTACAGCCTTGTTAGATAACATTCGGTACAACCACGCAGGTATGTATTCTTAGAAAAACCTTTCTCGCAATACCACAAATGTCGGATTATTACTTAGTAAGGAATTCTCTTGCTAATATCAGAAATCGCCTTTATTTTTCCGTAATACAAAAGTTGCACGTAAGCCCTCGTGCCGACATCGAAAAACTCGTTAAAAATCAATACGTAGCGGCAATGTTTACACGTAGTCATAGCGAAACCAGCCGTATTGGATGTCGGCCAATAGTGGGGGGTATTTGTCTAAAGCCATGACAACCGTGGATACGCACCTGCGCTTCGGATATTTGGTTATACTTGCAACAAATATTACCTACGATTAAACGTGAAAATATTTAACGATGAATCAAGATGCTAAGAAAATCGCGAATAACCTTTACGGAAGAGTCAACGCGCCGGCTGTCGAGAGATGCCGCGTTAACTTTTGCACGGACTTAGAAAAGTCAGTTTTGATGAGCAACTTTGAGAGACGGGCGTGGAACCAAGTTGGGCCCGACGATGAATGGAACTTCTACTGGGCCTCCACACAGACATGCCGCAATTTATTCAGCGTCGAGAGTGGGTACCGAATGAATGATAACCAAATAATAAATCACTTCCCAAACCACTACGAACTGTCGCGGAAAGACTTGCTTGTGAAAAATATCAAACGCTACAGAAAAGAACTCGAAAGAGAAGGCAATCCTTTGGCTGAGAAAGCCGAGGTCGCGTTACACGGAGGTCAAGTGGTAACTCGGTATGTTCATCTAGACTTTGTACCTGTTACGTTTGTTCTGCCAGCCGACTACAACATGTTTGTCGAGGAGTACCGTAAATCACCGCAAAGCACTTGGATCATGAAGCCGTGCGGAAAATCTCAGGGTACGGGAATTTTTCTCATAAACAAGCTTTCTAAACTGAAGAAATGGTCTCGCGAAGCAAAAACTCCATTCCATCCGCAACTTACCAAAGAAAGTTACGTTATATCGCGCTATATAGACAATCCTCTACTAATAGGGGGCAAAAAGTTTGACCTGAGACTTTACGTGTTGGTCACTTCTTTCCGACCTCTGAAGGCTTATCTGTTCCAACTCGGCTTTTGTAGGTTTTGCACGGTAAAGTACGACACAAGTGTTACGGAGTTGGATAATATGTACGTACATCTTACTAACGTAAGTGTGCAGAAACATGGCGGCGACTATAATAACATCCACGGAGGGAAGATGACGGTGCAGAATTTGCGATTGTATTTAGAAGGTACGCAAGGCAGGGCGGTTACCGAAAAGCTGTTCGCAGCGATGCAGTGGCTCATTGTGCATTCTCTGAAGGCTGTGTCGTCCGTGATGGCCAACGACAGACATTGTTTTGAATGTTACGGTTACGATATAATTATAGACAATCAGTTAAAGCCATGGTTGGTGGAAGTGAATGCGTCTCCTTCTTTAACATCTACGACAGTGAATGATAGGATATTGAAGTATAAATTGATAGATAATATCCTGTCTGTGGTTTTGCCGCCTGATGGTGTTCCAGATGTTCGCTGGAATAAAATACCGAACGCTGAAGCTTTGGGTAATTTTGACTTGTTAATTGACGAGGAGTTGTTAGAGAAGGAAGAGCCTTCCTCACATAGTCGAGCCGTGAAAACTAAATATAAATGAGTAGTATACAAAACAAGTGCTGTGAACTTATGTAAATAGATCGTGTTTAGTAAATAATGGTGTTTCCGATTAGCTCTTAAAAGTGATGATAATTTCTATGAATCTAGTAATAGCGACACAAGAGTTCAGTTAAAAGCAAACCTTATTGAAACATATATAAATTAAGATAGTAATAGTAGTGCATTAATAATGCATGTAGAAATCCTGTGGCAATTCGTTAAATTTTGGTAATGTAAACTTAAGTGAGGTTCATAAAACAATTGATTGATGTTTTAAAATCTTATTTTGCGATTTGTTATGGTATTTTAACAATGAAGTGAAAAAAAATTCAGTTCTCATAATTTACAAAAATCAATTAGGTATTTAATCATAATTTTTAACGAATATTCATACATTTACATATACATATGATAATGAGACACATATGCAAAAACGTCTAGTACTAAACCTAACCCGGCACTGCCGCAATCTCTTTTAATTAAAAACTATTTTGTACCCGTATCACATGTTGCGACCTCGTAAAGCTGCCACAAGAGAGTGTAAAATTAGAGAGTACATCAAAGCAGCCGTGCATACGTTGCGATTTGCATTTTAAAGTTTGTGGTGGAAAAATAACACCGTCGGGCCATTCTATATGCTAAATAGTAAAGAACTTCCGACCAGTTAATGTTGTACAAGTTTATATCTACGGCGACCGACGGAACTTGGCTTTGCTGGCAACTTTATAATTTGGCGCTCCAAGAACTCTTTGGGAATTTACGTATAAGTTTTTTTTTGTAACACAATTTAAGAGTGTAGAGCCTGTGTGTGCGGTTTTCAAAAGTGGAATTGGTGCTGTTTATAAAAGTTTACTGGCCAGACTTGTAAAAGAAAAAAAAATACTAACTTTGTGTCTGTATTAACAATGCATGCATGAAATCTGTATCTTTCCCGGTAATGATTCAATGATTGAGTTTGTACATGGTAGGTACCACTTAGTCATACATAAAACGAAATAAATGAATGTCTTCATTATTACATTTACAATTTGTGAGGTTACATTGCATTACATACGTAAACATAACTTGTTTTTTTAAGTCCTTTTTTGATAGTTATAACCTCTGGCACCCAAGCTAAGATTTATTATGTGTTATGTGACATTTACTAAGATCATGAGGCTTATAAGCGTAGGTCCCAATAGCAACCTAACTGCAGAATATTATAAACAAGAAACAAGTCAAACAAGTAATAGGTACTTATAACCAATTCGACCCTCGATGGTGGATTTGGAATTTATGAGTGCCTCGCGTCATTTGCAGTCTTTAATGACATGCGTTCATGAGGTTCAACGGCCACATAATTTTTAAAGAGCAATTTTGAGGTTTAAAATGGTTGGTATTAATGACTTTCATGAATTTTCGGTTTATATAAAGTATAAAAGAAATACATTTGTATTTTGGCCTGAATATTATAAATAGTACCTACCTTAGAATTTTGCAAATTTTAATAGAACTTTCTATACGTAAATATATTACTAACATATAATTTTTTACATTTTTCTTTAAATTTTCGAAAATTTTAGCTTTGCGTCTATATGGCAGTAATAATCCATTTGTAAATGAATGTGCATAATAAAAATATGTTTAAGATATTCATAATATTCATTATTTGATACCTACTAAGCATGATGATTCAAAAATAAATCGTAATCAGCGAGAACGTCTCTGAAATATAATCGGGAGTACATCAAAGAGAGCAAATACCGTAAAATAATGGATTGACACGAAAATACGACAAGTCCGTGACGTTGAAAACATTAAAATTTGCACTCAGAGGGGATAATGTGGGATCAAAATAACAGACAAAATGTAAATTCAATTTTTACAATGAATCAGAACATACATATTTGACACATAGGTATTACTCTTGTATAAAAAATACGTGTTCTATGACGTGAATACAAAATTGATTGTCAGTATTGAATCCCTTGCGTTTTACACAGAAAAAAATAACAGGCTATTGAAAGGAATGATTGTAAAATGGAAAAAAATCCGATTATAAAAACCCAGTGGTACACGAAACATTTAGTGGAAAAATTGGCGCGTGGGATGGCAATACCGAATCACAAGTGTGCTCTCTTCTTAAGGCGGGGTTCATATTAAAACAAGTGCTTGCAAAGCTGATCATCTACAATAGTGTGACTTATGAACAAGTTTATTATAAACAGTGGCAGCTCTTCAATTGTTTTAATACTTTTTTATGAGTGAAATTACTACATGAATGTTTCGATGTTTTTTCCTTAATCTGGATGATTGATGGGCATGTATATATTCAGTGCACATTATGGGTTGTTGATCATACAATATGTAAAGATGGGTCCTTCTGACTCGAAAGGATAATATATGTCAGGATATCATATGACCAAATTGAATATGAAACTTTATTATATTCATCAAAGTATTAAATATAAAAAAATCTAAAATAAGCACCTATTTGTTGCTTCTATACTTTTACAAATTCCCCATAACTGCGCAAAATTTTAAAACTCCACAACACTGTTATCCGTTGAACTTTAATATATTTACGGGTTGGATGCTGTTTTTGTTACAAATTCCATATTAAAATGCGAAAGTTTCATAAAATTGGCAAGAAACGATAATTTTTAGAGCTATAAGTCGCAATTGTATAGAACTAACCATCGTGCTCATTTTAAAAACACAATACAATAACCAAGAATATACTAAAGAATAACTTAAAAAACGATCACTCAGGCTACAAGTACACCAATTTGAGAAATATGACATTCATCTTCAAGCACAAAAAGCTCTCGACATCTAAACGCAGCCTTACCGACTAATATATACGACAGCGCTTTACACCGCGTCGCGACGCCACCTAATGCATGCTGCATACTTTCCCGTCGCATATCGTAGAACCGCTATATGTGCATTACTTATGTAGTTCACTCTACGACTTAAAGGAACGGTTAGTTGGAACCAGCGCAAATTGTAACAAGTACTGCTAGCTTTGAGATTTGAACCGTGTGTATTAATTTTTAATATCATAAGGTGGGTGGAGTTGCGGGAATATTTAAGTGTATGTACCTATCTATGTATGTAAGAACTAGAGATACTTTATATTATAACCGTGGAAGTAAGTAGTTTTCTGTTTGGCTTCCCAAATTATAACAGCAAATAAGTTGGTATAAGCTTTGACAGTATTGGTGTACCTATGTATGTCTTCATTATGGAGCTCGTGGCTAAATAGCAGTCGCTACGGGTTGATCAATCATAAGCTTAAATTACTTGGTCAGTGAGCAACTGACCATCTATGATGTCATAACGAGTTCTTTAGTGTTTTGAAAGGCAAGTTTAATTGGTTTGCTGGCTGCTATTTGAATATTTTTGGAAGTCACTACTACTGAAGATCTGACAATCATTCTTACAAAGGGATATTAGGATGGCAAGGAAACTTGGTTGAGGAGGTCAGACGGGCAGTCGCTCCGTATAAAAAACTGGTACTCAGCTACTTTCTGTTGGACTGAAATGCGACCCTCCATTTTTGGGAAAAGGCTAGGCAGATGAGGTTTTTTTAATGTGATGCAAACACATACGAGATAGTGAATAATGAAGACAATTCAGGTGTGTAACAGTGGCTAGAAAACAATCTTCATCAGCCTTTTTATCGTCTCACTGCTGGGCACAGGCCTCCTCTCAAACAGAGAAGGACTGAGGGTTAGTTAGAAAACAATAAAGTTGATCTTTATATTGAGATTTGTGTCCTTGCTACCCTGTATTTCTTGTAGTTCAAATTATTTTCATGTGTTCAAATTATATGTATGTAGCCAAATAAATGGATTTAATACATAGTTTAAAATGAATTACAAAAATGACATTGCTTAACTATCGAGAACAGAACTATGACAATCAACGAAAGAGTTATTAGCGTCGAACTAATTCATTTTCAACTACAATGGTCGAAATGGACACAAAACTTTCCAGCCAGCGTTGAATGAGTTAAAAAAAAATTGGTGCGAAAAAGTTTGGGATGCGGGCAGTAGCCGGGGTATTTACCGATCGATAGCATGCCAGTGAGCAGGCTCCTGCATATTTTAATGTCACGTTTTCGCCCAAGGCTTAGAATGCGAAATAACTTCGATTGAAAAATCCACGAATCGCTTCGTCACTTCTCGAGTTATTAATCACATTACGGATTGAAAATATACCTATAGCGAATTTGGGAACTTTTTTGTATTCATCTTATAAATAGTCATTATGATTAATGACTTTTGTTAGAGTTAAGTTACTACTAATTAAGTATTCTTTATGAAGTTTGACCGCGATATTTCAAAGTCATTTTAGTTATGTAATATATTATTATAATAATAAAAGTTAGAAGCAGAAATAGCCTTAAGCCCGCTATAACGTTCTGTTTTTACGACAGTAATAATGTGTAAAACTGTCAGCTTGCTCACCTATACTCGTTTTAATCACCATAACACAGAATACTACTAAATAGTTGTGTGATAAAAACTAAAAATATAGAAAAGATAAACGTTATATTATAGCAATGAATTACAATTATTGAAATTCCTACAAATCCTGAATGTTTACGAGTAGGATGTACATATGTTTGTAACTCTTTTACGCAAAAACAACTGGACTGATTTAAATGAAATTTCGTAGACACATAGTCTAAAGCCTGTGAAAGAACATAGGCACTTTTTATCCGGGCCTGGGAAGTTGTTCTTTCGGTTGGAACCGCGAGAAACAGGTAGACGTTAAAAAACTACGTACACTTAACATCATTATGACCATGTCACGAATGAATCGTCATTTGATAGTAACGAATTACACATCCTTGTTATCGTCCCACTGCTGGACACAGGCCTCCTCTCCCACGGAGAAGGATTGAGCGTTAATCACCACGCTTGCTCGAGATGTTTTCCTTCACCTTTAATCAGTCATTCGTGTCCAAGATAAACTTAGAAAGTACGTATAACTTAGAAAAGCTACATTGGTTTACTACTTGCCTGACCTGGAACCGAACACGCACCCTCTTTCTCGAAAGGCAGGTGCTTTAACCACTAGGCCACCAAAACAATTAAAGTAACGAACTACACAGTGACATTGGCAGTAGTGACGAAAACAACAGTACCTACATAAATATTTCCTTTATTCCTTTATCCCCTTACACAGAACAAAATGTATTGTCCCAGGTAAAGATTTCACGAGTCTTGAAGCGAGAACACCGCTCTGTTACGTAACAAATAGGATTAAATACAAGAGAAAGAAAATATTGTATGACCACAACAAAGTGCGGCGAAGAGTTTCAATTTATATTAGAACTTACTGTGCTCGCTTGTACCTTTGCGGGGAAGTAAGAAATATAAAATTGAGTTGCGCTTTAGAAATACAATATGTTGTTAATTACGTCTTAGAGTTTTTATTATTAGGTACGGACGCCATCAAGATGCCCAAAGCTGTCGAATTCAGAATCAACTTTGAACCATATGTTTGAGCGATAAAGTTGGAAAAGTATTAAGGATTTTTTATAGATTGTAGTAATTTGACGTGACTATACATCTACCCATAATATTTAGGCTTTGAATGTAATTGTTATACCTAGCTATAAAACAATTAGAAATATCTTCCAACATTCAGGCATTGGCGGGTATTATTGTATTGATAGTGGAATTTTTGCTTATAATATTTAAGACCTATGTCGTATATTACATGGTACCCAAACATAATACAATTTTAATTTTATATTGACTAATGATATAGTTAAATATAACGTACTAGACATGGAATGTAAACAAGCTAAAAGCATATAAAAACGATGTCCATGAAACGGCCTTATGTAGCCATTACGTATACGTAAGATTGTACGTAAGTAAGTATATTGCCCTACACCCTATACGACACAGCCATAACTTCGACATTTCATTGACAGCCCTAAACTAAATGTGCTGTCATTCCGACGGTGAACGGTGAAGGGGGAATTGGAGGAAATTGCACTCAATTGGAGGCATCGTCCCCAGCCTACAAATTATGAATATACTGCAAGTGGCCAAGGGACCTACGACTAGGATGTGACTTTCTATTGGCGGTACGTGATCGCTTAAATCAGTCGCCCTATTCATATGTAGCGATGCTCATTTATTTTTTTATGGAATGTTCGGACGGAATTTCGAACATATATAGCGATTTTCATTTTTTTTTCTTGGAATGTTCGGAAGGAATGATGTAATTTTCGTCTTCTTTTTGCTATTTTCATGCTTATATCTAAGGAGATACAAAATTAAACACCAAAAAATCAGGAACACAAACACTTAAGTAAATTATTCTGCTTAATGATAGTTTAATTGCTAGCGTTGTTTGCACTAAAATATGTATGTAATGGCGATAGTACCACGCAATAAATATTGAACTAGCATTCAATTTTGAAGTAGGTATGTTATTACGTTCATAAAACTATAAACTATGATTGTTTATACTACGAGTTATGATCTTCATGACTTGTTCAACACTAACTCATTTCCGATATCGACAAGCTTAATTAGTAAACTAAAACCTCTTTAAATTATCTTTTCTGCAAGTGGCGTTGATCGATGATATTGTGTAATTAGTTTTAAATCAACCCTTAAATTACTTTCAAACAATTCCCATCGCTAGTAGCAGCTATCAATTAATCCAGAACATTCTTAAGCTTAATCTTAGACTCAGTCGTTGAAGCTAACTTATAGCATTTCGAAAACTTTCAAACTGTTATCAAAGTTCGCGTTTAATATGCCCTAGGAACTACTTAGTATCACGAGCAGGGAGAGGGTTTAATGAGCTCTTTGGAGCAGAAAGCGGTTAAATTTATGAGTGTACTGCAACTATAAATTGTGGGTGTGCCTGTTTACTGGTTATCGGGATATGTGGAATATTATATTGCTGATTTATTTTTAGTACTTCATATATTTTTGGTCTTGCTTTTAGTGGATGCAGCTGGTGTCTAGTAATGGGAGTGATCGTTGTTAAAATTTCTAAATTGTTCCCCTTTTTGATCAGTTTTGTTATATTAGTAGACTAGCTTCTGCCCGCGACTTCGTACGCGGATCCAGTCGCTTATGCCAGCGACTACAGGGCCGTCAAAATCGAAGATTTGAAACGTCTGATATCGAATTCTATGAGTCCGGGGACGGGAAAACAACAGGATGCGCGAGACGATTTCTTTTTGTAATGCCTCAAATTGAACATTTTGTTAACGTCAATCCCAATAGTTAACAGTGTAGCTGGGAATACCATAACAGTTGTTCCAGATCTTCAATTTTATACGTCTCTTCCACTTTCTAACTGCTTATAAATATTTCGTTATGTGCTTCTTCTGAACAGCCTCATTGATGTAGTAGTCGCAAGGCGCGACTGCTATGCACGGGGTTTCGGGTTCGATTCCCGGGTCGAAATCGCTTTGTGAGTTTTGAGAAACTTTCATAAACTTTCATAAAGCAGCCTGAAGTCTGGAAGTTGGTGATTGATTCACCCGTGCATCGGAGAGCACGTAAATTTCGGTCTTGCGCCTGATCTCTCTCCGGTCATGTTTGATTGCCGTCCCATCGGACTGTGAGAGTGAGGGAATAGAGAGTGCACCTGTATCTGCGCGAATGCTTGAGCACTATAATAAATGTCCTGCGCAGCTGGTTGATAAATTTTTAAATTTGATAAATAAATAAAAATGTTGATAAATCCATAAAAGAGGACGGCCGCCGTAGCCGACAATCGGCCTGGATGCCATCATTCTGGACAATGTATGATAATCTCGATCAGAAATTAGTCGTGCATTAGGTTAATTACTGCTTTCATAAGCGTTAGTAGATGTGCGAATACGCTGAGAAGTCAAGCATGATTCTGTATCGGTAATTGGTTTCTCCGAACCAGCGGTCAGTGGCGCAACGAAAATAAAGAGACCAAAGAAGGGTATCTTCTTTGGTCTCTTTATAGAGAACTGGATATGCTGAACACGCAGGCGTAATTCTCGATCCGAAAAGGTTTCAACGGTGCGAGTTGCAGCCTTATGTCCTCGAACAGCATCAAGCCTCTCCACACTTAAATTAGCTCTTCTTTGGATTCTAGGGATCTTATGATCCGATGAATCTTAGTTTCTTTGGACAATGGAAACAATTTAACTTTTTGTAAGCATAGTTATAGTTTTGTTGTGAAGATACTTGATCCTTAAAAATCTAAACGTCTGCTCTATTGCACAACCAGGCAGGCTACCGTGTCAATTCAAAAAGTCAAAAGAAAATTAAAAACTGAAATAACGTAAATGCGAAGGAATATTAATGCGATAAAATAAAAAAAATGGGAGTTTTGGCCGGAATCTTCAATGATGCAGCACATTAAGCTACCAAATTTGACAAAATTTCCAATCTGTTAATTAATTTCCTTAAAAGAATTTCAACTTTATCGCTGAAGCATATGGTTCAAAGTTGATTGGAAAATATTTACAGTTTCGGGTAACTTGATGAGCTGGTGTCTATACGAAAAGCAGTCCTAAACTGTTACAGCTTTCACCGCGCTGAAGTACTTTCAGCTTGTTGTTTTTAACCGACTTCAAAAAAGGGAGGTTCTTCACATCAAATGTGTCTGATCTTAGATTTTTATAACCGGATTATGTCAACCGGAAATGCCTATCAGACCGAACAACTTTTCTAAGACGTCAGTCCTATATGTTTGATGGTGAAGCCGGGCTCTTAGAGTTCCATAGAAGGTGTTCTAGATCTTCAATTTTTATACGTCAACAGCGAGTGCTCATCAGGCTGAACAACTTTTGCTAAGACGCCATTTCTATATGTGTAATGGTGTAGCTGGGCTCTAGGAGGTCCAAAACAGCTGTTCCAGATCTTCAAATTTATCTCGCAGAAGAAACTGCTCATCACGTGGAACAGTTTTTGCTATGGCAGCATTTCTCTATCTCTTATAGTTAAGATGGTCTGTTGCTGTTCTGCATCAGGTGTTCAAGTTTCCAAGATAATTTATAGCCTATATGTTGCCCCGACCTAACACCTATACAACAAAAAAAGAATCATTCAAATCTGTCCAGTGGTTCCGAAGATTAGCGCGTACAAACAAACAGACAAACAGACAAACAGACAAACAGACATACAGACAAACAGACAAACAGACAAAATTTTTTTTTCGGATTCGTGTTCTATTGCTTTTTCTAAACCCCCCTCAGTTATTATTTTTATCAATATATTATTTGTACAGACACGGATTTTTTACTGTTTTATTATATGTATAGATGTATAGATAAGGTGAGAATATGAAGAAGATTATAGAACCAATTTGGTCGTGTAGTGTTAAAATTATTCATCGGTATTTTCGTAAATTTCACAGTTTTTATAAAGCATTTTTATACTTATAATCAATTAATCAGAAGCTGAATTTGTTACCTCAGAATTTAATTCTAAAATCAATATCAAATGTAACTATTTTCATTGCAAATGAAAACTCGACCGAAAGGCGTTTTTCATTTAACCATAATAATAATCTACTTCATACTACCGAAAAACGAATAGGCTCAAATTGACGCCAGATTTAATTCACAAGCAAAAATATTCGAGTTCAAACCAGACGGTCACATGAACGAAACCGAGGTTAATAGCTAGTGCAATAAATTTCCCACCCAATTTAATTACGTCCATTTAAAATTCTACGAAATACATTTACGAGCGTACGAACGAAGATATAGCGAATCCAACACAACATTAAAATGGCAAAAAGTGAATGAATCAAGTTGAAACGAAATGTTCATAATGAATGTTATACTACACAACGTATGGCAATTACGTAGTGTAACTACGTTTGCCGCGTAGCAACCGCTACGCTACGCCGTCGGCATTCGTAGCAGATGTAGTGTAGCCATAACTACGTGGGTACATTACGTTGCGTGGAGCTGAATCGTTTCAGTGAAATATTTATATTACTGTGGGCACCTTTCACTCTGCCTTTATTGGTATTTTGGGTGAGCGTAACACCACGCTAATGATCCGTAAAGGGGTGAGGGGAATAACATACATACTCAGTACAAACCTTCGCTACAAACAACAAAGGAGTTATTATTTGGATATGTTTAAGCTATTCTATCATCACTTTCAACATTAATGTAATATTAGTTTGGTGTGCTGTCTTATAACGACGGATAAAATTGTTGACAATTCTTCTTTCTGCCCTGTTCCCAATTCGGGGTCCGCAATTTGGGGCCGGCGCAATATGTTTTCCGCTTCCATTGGTCTATATTAGCCGTCATACTACTATCCACTTCCTTGTTAAACATATCTATAGTTTTTTATTTTTTAATTAAAACTTTAAGAACATCTTGAATTATCCCTTAGAATCGTGCTGGCTGATAAATGGCAGCAACCATGTAGTGCTAACTCAATAAAACTTCCGATAAAACGTCAACTCTTTGAATTATTTAAGTAACGAAGTTGGTTCAAGTAATCATTGACTTTGCGTTGGTATCTTCGCATAATAAATGCAATTTAAATATTTCTCTCTTTTCTTTGGAATTTGTTGTGATAATGTCGTTTTGTTGTTTTTCAATTCCTAGGTCTATTCTCCAATCACAATAAAGGTACTAAATATAAAATGTCGCTGCTAAAATTATAAATCAGAAGAAATTATTTGTTTGAACGCTAATGTCAGGAACCACTGGCCTGATTTAAAAAAAAATCAGTGTTGAAGAAGATTGTGCGGGTACTTTTTATCCGAGTGCGCGGAGTAGTTCTTACGGGACGTGGGAACCACTAGTAGAAACTGATCTTTAACATGAATAATGAGAATATACCAGTATGATTATTTAAAACCGCGCTCAAAAATCCACATACTAACTAAAAGAAAATATAGTTTTCAATCGGTTGGCTTCGATCAAATCGAAAGCAAAAATATAAACATCATTGCTGACACAAACATTCATCAACATCATACATTCAAAGAGCTCTCGTTAGTCGCTTGTATTTTTAGAAATGCGAAAATGAAATGAAAATAACGAAATACAGATATATTCAGCAAGCAATTTAGCCATTTCTACAGTCATAAACCGGACTGCAGTCAGTCTGTTCGTAATTCATGTAGCACGTGCTCTGCGGCGCCAAATGCAATTTGGTCGCGGATATACAAGTCGCTACGATTAGTGGTCGCCATTTGTGGACTGTACTCAATGTATACTCGAAGTGAGATTATTTTAAAAGTTCTAGTTATGTTTTCAAAAGAGTTTTATAGAATATTACTCATACATTCATACTACGTCATCAAGCTTTATATTAAGCTGAGCTTGTATGTACTATGGGTAATAGACAACTAATAAACGGGGTATTTGCAAAATAAAATATACTTTTATTTTGCAATCTTGTTAATGACGTCTAAAACGTCAAACTAAGTCAAACACCCATGTTCATGCACACGAATGTTTGCCTTATGGGGGAATCGAACCCACCGTCACCAGATTGGCAGGCATATTTACTTACGGAGACGGCCAATAAATTGATCTTATTCTGAATTTTCTCTTTTTAAGTTTTGGAATCCTGAAATGCACAAAAAAGTACTACATGACCTTGATGCAATATTTTCCAGTCTGAACTCACAGATCCCAGCCTTGTTTCTCGAGTAGACGGAAACTTACTTTTTCTACAATACATATTTATATGCCTAGTTCGATTCGTATTATTTTATGTAATTTCACACATTTGGCCATATTTGTCAGCAAGTGAGAACAATACACACCTGTGACTGAAAGTCATGAGTTTAGCAATATTCAAAAGCAGCATTCTCACTTTCAAGTTCTTCGCTTTGATTATACCTACTGTTATGTGGCATTAATATTATGTTTAAGAAGAAAGTAATCCGATCATCTGCATAAACACAGCATGCCAACAGCCATAACAGTATTTGAGTAAATTCACCAAAACAATTCGCAACACAGCACTAGTTTATCTGCAAAAATTGCTTTTATTACTCTGCCGAACGAACTCCGTTTGCTCGTTGGCTTTCGGTAATAACTTCACAAACAGAGTTACCCGTCACGATCCAGGCCTTATTCACTCACTATACACTGTATTATGAAATTCACCATTTACAGACATAAAACTCGTCGGGTGCGACATAAAGTTTTATTTTTACTACACTTCCGTGCGTTTTCATAAATGTTGAGTGCGGGTGTGAGAGGTTGCGTTTACGTTTGCGTTGATGAATTTTCTTAATGAAAATCTTTTGTGGCCGTATTCTTATTACTGTTACGCATGCAATCATCTACCTAGCCTTTTCTCAAGCTATGTTGGGGTCTTCTTCCAGTTTTAATCGGAAGCGTCTGAGTTGGTATATGTTTGACGTGATCTGACCTCCTCAACGCAGTTACATAAGCAAACCGACACCCAATGGTAAGACTGATTGTTAGACTTTCTGGCTTCTGATTATCCGTAACGACTGTCAAAGATTTACAAATAACAGCCACGACTCAGCAATTTAACGTGCCTTCCAAAACACGGAGAAACTCGTCTTGACTAGTCACCCATCCATGGACCAACCACGCCAAGCGTTGCTCAACCTTATAATCGATCGACCCGTGTGGCTGTTACTTACCCACGAGCTCTTCCTGTTACGCATGCAGTGCAGGAAATAAAGATAAAAAAGGTGGCAAATTGAGAAAACTCTGTTCGTTCGTGATGACAAAGAGAAATGCAAAATGTTGAGCACCTGTGTTTGTAGTGCGCGGTTGACGGACATATTCAATTGAACGTCAATCATTCTGAAGTGAACCTCGACTCTTGATGGTTTCATGTTACGCTTGAGTAGATCATGCTTCACTTGATAGATGGCACTGGCGCTGTTCCATCATATTATGTTAGCCTACACAGGACACATGAGTGTAGTTCGCCTTTTTCGTTTTCATCAATGCTTTAGGAGCTCTATTAGACGTTCAACTTAATAGCGCAATTTTATTGAACCTATTATATTAAAGATCGCGCATTGATTGAACTAAAGTATGAACGAGTTAAATTTTTATTACATCGTGTAGGGATTGCACAGTATTTTTAAATTTCAGTCGTTATTTTTTTATTTCTTTTTTCAAGGTCAAAACGCCACTATACATAATATATATATTTTTATAGAACATGAGAAAATTGTGCAGCTCGAATTATTGTGCAAAAATATATTAAATCGTATATAATGTATGAATAATGATCGCTGAAATAAAAATATGAATAGGAACTTTGCTTCTAACATGAAATTTCGACCGAAATATTGTTAGTAAAACATTTTTTATTTAAATTATTTATTAAGGCATCTTCACTACATCTTCCATTTATCGGTTCATTTGACAATTTTAGACATAACTTTTTACCTCCTTTTAATCATGAAGTTTTAAGTTAAACTGTAGGTCCCCGCTGGCGTTGAACATCCTTGGCAGTCATTACGAGTAGAAGCCAGTAAAGTCTGACGCCAGTCTAACCAAGGAGTATTGGGTTGCCCGGGTAATTGGGTTGAAGAGGTAAGATAGGCAATCGCTCCTTGTAACACACTGGTACTCAGCTGAATCCGGTTAGACTGAAAGCCGACCCCAACATATTTAGGAAAAGGCTCGTGAGATGATAAAGATACTATAAGAAGTAGGTACGTGAAGAAAGATAACATCTTTGATCTAAATCGCCTTTGTATTTATTTCTAGAATAAATATTGAAATACTAACAAAAAATCGGATTAATCTGAAGAAAGTTATAGGCAGTCTTCACGAAAAAAAATGCGTCGACTTGGGAAACTTCTTTCAACACTTAGAAGAGAACAGATTAGGTGCTAGAAAGAAACAATTGAAAAACGTCACATTTAGCTTTACCTTCATAACTTCAGACAGTTTGAAAATTAATTCATTTGTTCTGCTAATAGTTTACGATTTACCATGTTCAATTTCGCTATATGAGACACTATTTCAAACCAAGTTAAGTACTAAAAAAGCCATTTTGTAACGAACCATATACTAAAGAATGTATGACATGCATTTGGCTTGTCTTTGTTTTATAGCCTGAAAGGTACTAAAATGAAGACACCTATATTTATATGGAAGTGTTAAATTAATGCGGCTGTCTTGTTTTTGTGGTATATCATAAAAATATTTAGATCTTAATACACAAGAGCGGGTCAGACATAAAAATATAGGAATTATATAAATTTTTATTTTAATATTTTTTTTTTACTTTGTATATTATATTTATCCCTAAACTTCGGGGAAGCACTTTTACCGGGAATAAGGCGACTGGAGCGGGGAATTTCAAATATAAAATGTTTCCTTTGGTATTTTAAATAAGTTAACATTAGGTTTGAGAAGTACAAAGCTTTTTTTATTCAAATGTACCTGGATAAACTTTCTATTATATAAAATTATGTATAGTAATATATCGAGAAATGTTTGAATTAAAAATAATTTTGAGGTTAAACAAAGATATTGGGCTGCGGGTCGTTCCGGGCTGCAGATCGTTCGTAAGAGTTACCGTGGCCCTAGCACACGAGGACCTCCAGAAGGAACATAGTGGGTTTTTGTCAGTAAGAGTCTGATACTCATACATATATATTTATATATGTATATTGAAATTTTCCTCTCCGGTCAGACTTTCAACTTAAACAAATAGTAAAATCAATCTTCCAATTACAAAATAGCTGAGTATTGAGTTGCCGAGATACTCGAATCAATACGTAATCCAATTAGGCGACGTAAAAATAAACCAAACATAGAATTCGATGGGGGTCAATTATTGAGTAGTATCTATTTCCATCGGGACTTCAATTGATAAATGAACGATATTTTAATCGATTCCGTATCGAATCGCGTCCGTAATTGGGATCGTTCAAAGTTTCACGATGTTTGTCCAACAGTGAAAGCTTTGGGTGTGTAATATAATATTTGCGTAGCTCAGTTAATTGGTTGCTGAATTTTATTCTAACTACGTAGTACTATGGTTTCTGATTAGGTAGATGAACCAATTATATCTTTTTGAGATATTCGTCAAAATTATTGTGGTTGAATGATCTTTATAGCAGTGGTTGACAACCATTACAAAACAACCAGGGTAAATTTTACTTGCAGTTGGTTAGATAATCGAACTGTTAAATTACTTTTTATAATTTTCGTAAAACCTTCAATTATTTAAAACGTACCATAAAATGTACCAAATAGAATATATAGGTACCTTCTATTTAATTTTCAATTAGATTTTAAACAATTGACAGTTAACTTGTTAGTGAACACGAGTGTTATAGTACAATGACGCGCTAATTAACAATGTAATCTGCGCAGAAAAACGTGAACAAAATATTCAGTTGGAGTATTCCAGTATTTCTGTTAACAAAGCTGTACAAAAATAGTTCCCTTTGAAGCGTGTTATTTCAAATTGCCGTAATATATCTACAAAGGAAACTCTGTATATCGGGGCTCGTACTTGACATAAGTGTCACGTTCTTGTCCACCCTTTAATCACAGGATTTCTTTGATTTGATATACCTCAAAAGGATAGTAAATTACTTTACTGCAGACATATCGACACAAAAAGATATCATAGTTTCTATCGAAGGAAAGAAAATGCCTGTCACGACAGGACTAACCGGCAAAAGACATATTTTGTGATAGGGACAAGCTTATCGTAGTTGCTGGCTAACATCGAGTATAACAATACTTCGCGAATCCATTTTTTGGATAGCCATTACAATTGTCAAATACACGGCACAGTGCCAAATGAATTGAAAAAAAAAGTAATAAAGAAAACAAAAGAGGCGTAAAGATTCATAAACAAACAGAACGGTACGCAACAAATAGGAAAAGCTTAACGTAATGAAAATACGAATGTTAAATAAAATATAAACACGTCTCGTACCTTTTATTTGCATGCGTGAAAGTGCAGACAAGCGAAAGAAACAACACTCCATTTGCTGCCTCGCAATCACGAGGACCCTCGACAGTTCCCACGATCCATTAGACATTGCCCCAATTTGTAAAGACTTTCATCCCACTCCATCTTTGGAGAAAAAAGATGGAAATGTATTTATTATTTCGCCGAGGTCAAGGGTTTGAGATTATACCGCGACTTTTTACAGACTACGTAATGAATGAGACGTGAAAGCTTACCTGAGAGAAAAATACTGAATAGACCTCCTTTTATGTAAGTTTTGGTTTCAGAATTTTTTGCGTTGTAATTAAGGTGGTATTTTTTGTGAGGCTAACGAAGTATTTTTTTTATAATTATTCTCGAAAGCAATTGGATGAAGTAATTATAATTATAATTTAAATAAGAATGTATTCACAATTTTGCAAATGTATTATCAGTCTATTGAAAATACATGTTTTCCAGTCTGCTCATAAAGAGCGCTTTCACACGGATTATTATTATATAACGCTCGATAATTCGTCGTGCGTCGGGCGTCGTGGATTAAACACTGATAACCTCCTTTTTTAAGTTGGTTAAAAACAGGAAATAATTGACAAAGAAATACCTTTGTTATGATGATACCTTTTTTTTTTGGCGCTGGGAAAAAATGCTTTTACGCATCCCCTCCCCATCGGGGAAAAAAAAATGATGATACCTGGAACCGCGTCATAAAATGTAGTGCTCTTAGTCTTTAAGCTACGCACTTAGGCGCGCATACATATGTACAATTTATTTTTGTTACAGGGAAAATTTTATGATAGAAGTCTGTTAAAAATAGGCAGTAAAGCATACCAAGGACAAATGAACATAGAAGCAGGGTTTGTAGCTTTATAAGCCACAACTTTTGAGCGTTTTTATCAAAGTTTTGTTAACATTTAAGAAACAATTCAAACTTAAATTGGCATTTGAAGACAGTTTTCAAAGTCCAGTTTGTTCCAAAGAAAACCTTCGAAGTGAATTAATGGGGTATCCATTATCATTAAATAAACATCGATCATAAAGCGTAAAACATTTTTATTTTAGTTACTTATGCAATAAATAACCATGCAAATATTATATTGTCTGCAATAAACTATATTTTTTTATTTACATGAACGCGAGCGGCAAAAACAAATTTTAACAAAAACATGCTACCTATTATTGTTTTATTATTTTTTTACCATAGTAAAGTAAAAAGCATCCTTATTTACACTCGACTGTAATTACCAGAATTCCAGATATGTATTATGTATCCGCATAAAAAAAATCTCGCACAATAAGCGAAAAAAATCACACTTTTTTATTTTTCTCTGTAGTTTTACAAAAAATGGTTTGTGAACAAAATATAGGAAATTGTTTGAGCATTTACATAAGGAAGATTTACAAGGGTTCCTCATTCGTTACTCGACTGTCAGCCTGGCTGATGCTGATCTTTTGATTGCCTTCATGTGACATGGGGATAGTGCTAGAAGTGGGGGAAATACATATAATAGATATACCTATAGACATATAGGTAGTCAGTTAGGAAATGCCGATCTCATCTCGTTCTTTCTATAAAAAATGTGTTGACGTGTAAAAGTGTTGATTTCCACCTATTTGCAAAATAAATATCATTTATCATTTACCTACTACTAATTTCTCGCCCACTTGGCGAGAAATTTTCAATAATACGAAATGATACTGTTTTCCATTTTGTGTAAAATCAACCCTTTTATTAAGGGAACTATTTTCCGAATTCGGATAAATAGAATTTATGTTATTTAAAATGTGCAAGCTATGCTACTGCCAAATTTCATCAAAATCCATCAATAGTTTTAGGCTGAAGGAGTTACAAAAATACAGGCGATATCAAACATCCTTTTACAAGCTGTCGCATTTATGACATAAATAACAGGCTATAAATAACAAAGAATAAAATATTATTTACTTTACTTTCTTATAAAATAAGTGTATTACATATTTATTGTATTGACTCAGCTGTATTTTGAACAAACAGCCAGTCAAGCCAGTAATAACTTGTTTTAAATAGAGATTACGACACATACAAGTTCAATAGTTCTGTAACGTTCTAGAGAGACAGTAAAATATAGCAAGTTTAGTTAAGTAGGTACAGACGCCAGCACATAAAGCTACTCAAACCTGTAATTTTTTTCCAATCAACTTTGAACCATATTATGCTTCAGCGATAAAGTTGAAAATCTATTTAGGTTTGACAGATTGGAGTGGCTTCATATGTCTGTACCTCCTATTATGAACTTTTAATAATCTTCCGATAAACTTCAAGTATCATTAGGTACTTATAAGTATATTATCAATATACTTTGGAAGTTTACCGATAAGCTTGTTTAAAATCATATATTTTAATGCTCTTAAAAGTTATGTCTAACGTTAATATGATATAGCGTTTTCATGAAAACTCGAACAACTATCGATCAGATTTTCTGGCTTCTGACTGCCCGTAACGGGTGCTAAATATATACAAAAGACAGCCAGGGCACACCTTTTTAGCGTGCCTTCCAAAACACGGAGGAAATCGTCATGACAAGACGGTCACCCATCCACGCACAGAAAGCTCCAAGCGTTGCTTAACCTTATGATCGATCAACCTGTGCGGCTTTTACTTAGTCACGAGTTCAGTGTCTGCAGTGATTTTGAAAAAAAAACCAAACGCTTGTACGTAGCAAACTACAGGAAGGAAAAATGTGAATTTTATGAGTAATAATGACCATGTCATAAACAACCCATTTTGCACACTCAGGTAAAACAAAACACACCCTATACGTGGACACGTTTCTTTTGTTTTTCATATTTTGGTGGAAACACAACAAAAAAAGTATCATCAAGTTTATTCCCTTGTGGTGTGAATAGAGATTGAGTGTCGGCCGCATGATGAATGATGAACACTTGAGTACAGTGGCTTGCCAGCCCAGAGGTAACCTTTATAATATTTTATACCTACCAGCATCTTATTTAAATATAGAGTTGTTGTATACCACGCCACATGCTTATACAGTGAATTTGAAAGACTGTGTTTTGTGAATTTGATTTAAGAATGATTAAAAAAAAAATGATGTCACGTGCACAAAGAGAATTCATGATAATTTTTAGTGTAAGCTTTATTAAGTAAACTGGAGTCGTTTTCAAAAGCACAGTACATTTCTGCACGCAAGTTAAACTAGGGAAAATAAAAGAACTGAATTAATCACCGAATGGAGGTATAGGAAAAAAAATATAGGAGAACAATGCACACAATACAAAATTCTGATAGGTTTCGACTGTGTATAATAAAAACACAAATATAGTATGAAATGCCCGTCACATATTTATCTTTGCCTGCACATACGTTGTCGGCTAAAAAACTCTCGTTCACTCTCTGATCAAAGTTTGTATATTGCGTACCGCTATCGACCAGTCGTCCAATATCCCAGCTTTAGCCTATCACGGCAAAATATTTCAGAACAAGATAAACAAATAGAACACACACAATAGCACGCTGACAATATTCTTGTTTTCGTTTGCTTACCCAAGCCAATTTTGCTAAAGGAGATAAAATTCAGGTATTTTCGTAACATCTCCGAGTTCAGATAAGATCATAATAATAAATCATGTGTGCAAAATATGTTACGCAAGCTACTGTGTTAGTTCCCTCGAACATAAATAATTCTATCTGGTATCCCTGGAACAAAACTTCACATATACGATATAAAAAGAGAGATTATCGCGGCGTAGTTTAGAAAATGATACAAACAAACAAAAGAGGAGAAAATATTGAACGAGATTTCCTTGGGGAATTGAAGTCGCCTCTACTAAAATTGGATGGTAAACTGAAGACACAATGGCTTTTATTCTTTTTACCTTGCCGCTTGGGGAGCGGGCCGAACGCGCCCGACCCACTACAACAATATTTGATGGCCTGCCCATCAATCAATGTTGATATTTTTAATTTGCTGTTAAAAGCTTGGCCCACTTCGCTTCACATTATTAACACCAGCATAATGGAAATTAATTACCCAACCCCAAACACAAAATTGCGCTCATTTTCTTAAAATAACTCCGCGGCGGAACCGTCATAGTAATAACTAAAAAATAAAATCAAAATTGACAGTGACAAATTAAATCATCCCCGAATGTTTTATTTTCTTTCTTTTCGTTTTAGTATATTTTTATTTTTGTAACAATGTCTTCGTCTTAGAATTTTTAGTGCGTAATGACACAAGAAGCGAAAAAGATATCCCCCGCAGTTTACGGTAAACTTACAACGCCAGTTATGGAGAAAGGCAGAGTGACTTATTGTACCGACTTGGAGAAGTCCGTGATAATGAGCAACTTCGAGCGCCGCGGCTGGATCCAAGTAGGGCCTGACGATGAATGGAACTTTTACTGGTCCTTCACACAAAATTGCCGAACAATTTTCAGTATCGAGAGCGGCTACAGAATGAGCGACAATCAAATGATAAATCACTTCCCTAACCATTATGAACTGTCGCGTAAAGATTTGCTCGTAAAAAACATCAAGAGATACAGAAAAGAACTTGAAAGAGAAGGTAACCCCCTGGCTGAAAAAACAGAGGTACCTTTACCAAATGGACAAGTGATCACACGCTATATTCACTTGGATTTTATACCGGTTACCTATGTATTGCCTGCGGACTATAACATGTTTGTTGAAGAGTACAGAAAGTCCCCTCAGAGTACGTGGATTATGAAACCGTGCGGAAAGTCACAGGGTGCAGGAATATTTCTAATAAATAAATTATCGAAACTTAAGAAATGGTCCCGCGAAGCTAAAACTCCGTTCCACCCTCAATTGACGAGCAAAGAAAGTTACGTTATATCTCGTTACATAGATAACCCGCTGTTAATTGGAGGGAAGAAATTTGACCTGCGTCTGTACGTGCTAGTGACGTCATTTCGCCCACTTAAAGCCTATTTATTCCAACATGGCTTCTGTCGGTTTTGTACTGTGAAATATGATACGAGTGTAACTGAGCTCGATAACATGTACGTGCATTTGACTAATGTGAGCGTACAGAAGCACGGTGGGGATTACAATAGTTTGCACGGCGGGAAAATGAGTATCCAGAATTTCCGTCTGTATTTGGAAGGCACGAGAGGCCGCACTGTAACCGATAGATTGTTTGCAGAAATGCAGTGGCTTATTGTACACTCTTTGAAAGCTGTTGCACCCGTTATGGCTAACGATCGACACTGTTTTGAATGTTATGGATATGACATCATAATAGATAATACTCTCAAGCCTTGGCTTGTAGAGGTGAACGCTTCACCATCTCTACAATCGACTACTCATAATGATAGGATATTGAAATACAAATTAATTGACAACATCGTGTCAGTGGTTGTACCGCCAGATGGCATTCCTGATGCGCGGTGGAATAAGATCCCGACAACTGAAGCACTTGGTGACTTCGAACTATTGATTGATGAAGAGCTCATGGAAAGAGAAGACGCCAATTCGCGCTACAACAAATTCCACCGTGTCAGAACATAACTTATTAACATTTTTCTGCTAGATTTAGTGGTATTTATTAAAAAATACAATCCAATTTTAAAGTTTTATTTACAAAAATAAGCCTAAAGAATACATGCGTGTTTCAAATAAGTTTTTTTTTTAGTATTTACGACTGCCTCTCTCACGTTGCAAAACATCCGACTCTGCCTTGTACATAGAATCTTCGTCAATGAGTATTTGAAAATCCCCTAAAGCCTCTGCAGTAGGCGTTTTGTTCCATCGTGCGTCCGGAATTCCGCCCGGGGGCAGAACTACCGATAAAACATTATCCAGGAGCTTGTACTTGAGTATCCTGTCGTTAACCGTGGTGGCCGTCATCGAAGGGGAGGCGTTCACCTCTATAAGCCACGGCTTCAAGTTATCGTCTATGATTATATCGTAGCCGTAACATTCGAAGCAATGGCGGTCATTTGACATAACGTGAGCCACAGCTTTTAACGAGTGCACTATCAGCCACTGTATGTTCTCAAACAGCCGCTCGGTCACTTCTCGACCCCTAGTTCCTTCTAAATATAGTTTTAGGTTATGAATGCCAAGCTTACCGCCGTGCTGACTATTGTAGTCACCGCCATGTTTTTGTACACTGACGTTCGTTAGGTGCACATACATGTTATCGAGCTCCGTGACGCTTGTATCGTATTTCATTGTGCAAAACCTACAAAATCCATTCCGAAACATGTAAGCTTTTAAAGGACGAAACGACGTAACGAGGACGTAAATCCTTAAATCGAATTTCTTCCCTCCGATAAGAAGCGGATTATCTATATAGCGTGATATGACATAAGTATCTTTGCTCGTGAGATGATGCTGTAAGTATTTCTTAGATTCCCGGGACCATTTTTTCAGTTTCGACAGTTTATTTATGAGAAAAATACCGGCTCCTTGGGATTTGCCGCAGGGCTTCAAAATCCAGGTTGTTTGAGGAAATTTTCGGTACTCCTCTACAAACATGTTGTAGTCGGAAGGCAGCACGAACGTTACCGGAATGAAATCTAAATATAAATAGCGAGTGATGACTTGCCCGCTCGGGAGTTTCACTTCGGTTTTTTCCGCAAGGGGATTACAGTCTTTTTCCAATTCCTTTCTGTATCTCTTTATATTTTTTACGAGTAAATCTTTACGTACTAGTTCGTAGTGTGTTGGGAAATGGTTGATTAATTGATTGTCACTGAGTCGAAGGCCACTTTCTATACTGAATATACTTCGGCAGTTCCCTGTGTTTGCCCAGTACACATGCCAGTCTTCTTCAGGTGTTACTTGTCTCCATCCTCGCTGCTTGAAGCTGTTGATGACGATAGATTTTTCGAAATCGGTACAAAAGTTCATGCGCTTACCGTCAGGCGGTGAACTTGACAGGCGCCCGTATATATTCACTACAGATTTCTTGCTGTGCGAGGGCGTTGTACGTGAGGGACGCATTACTGATGTTCAAGATCACATAAAAACTTAGATTCGGTGTTATTTTTGCATTTGTACCAATAAAATAAACCAGGACTGACCTAACTATTTTTGACAGTAATATTCGAATGTCATGTTAGTAAACTAAGTTGTCATGGCAACGCAATGTTGTATTTGAGGGTGATAGAGTCGGGAGTCGACAATATTATATTATTTTAATTTCCATTGAAAGGTAAAATACTCCTTAGTTTTCAATATTTAATACATTATTTTTATTCGTGGGCCCGATAGCTAGACTAGGTATATGATTTTATTTTCCAAATGTGATTTATAACGGTCAGTATACTTTAAAGTCAAAAGATAATCTATTATCAATTATGAAGAACGTGCCGTGAGCGAAACCGCGGCGACGATCATTACCAGGGTTTTGTGGCTCGTCTGTCGATCAGCAACTTTAATAAAAACTTTAAAGACATTTTTATGGCGCATAAATTTTACTGCCTTTTAGTACCGCCCTATATAAAAGTTCTTTTTAAAAATGCACAAGCAGTGAGTAAGAAGTTGAAGTTTGACGCTGGTTTCGAGACAGATTTTGACTGTGAATAAGTAAGGTGATAAATGATATACTTCAATTTGATTGGTTCAATTAACCCGTGAAAGAAGAAACATTCTGGTTCAAGTAGGTGGTACTAAATATCTTAATATTTTGCAAAGGTCTTTTTACTGAAAGGTTTAGCTATTGACCTCAATATCGTCTGATAGGCATCTATAGATTTTATCTCAGATAGAAAGACGAAGGAGCTTAAGGGTTTTCGTTCAACCGATGTATCAGTACTTTACTTATCTGTAATATTGTTACGATTTATTATTAGGATCAAAGTCAAATGAAGTATTAATAAAAAAAATCACACAATATTTTTTTTAATTAAGCATAAGCATATCAAATGTGTCATCAAATTATTTTGTAATCTCGCGTCACTTTTCTTTTACACAATATAGACTTACCAATAATCTAACTATACACAAATAAATAATACAAAGTCCATTAATCGATACTGCATCGGTAATCGGCGTCATAAATTAATGGCCTTTCCAAATGGCCGACAACAAGCGAAATGTGGCACATGTAAATTCCGCTTGAGCTTAGCGCCCATAAATTCATTTGTATTCAAACGCTATGCCACTTTATCTCGCTCTCTACCCTGATTGGTTGTATATTCATCTTATTAAATCAATAGGGAGTCTTTCAAAACAATAACAAGAAACGAAAGTATTAAATTGTTTCGTTGTTCTCTTTAATTTAAATTGGACGACAGTAGCTGTTTTACAGAAAATTCTTGAAGCAGACTTTGTTATCGTTTTCAGGAAACTGATTGAATAGCTCATTCAAATTCTAATTATTTATTACCAAAAAACGAAATAAGACTAAAACAGTAGCACATCACTTCATTTAGGTATTCATTACCAAAAGAAATCAATTTTCCAAAACAAACTCAAATTACAAAAATAACCACGTCTTATAAGTAAAATTTTGTTTATATAATGGAATAATATAATACAGCTGAATATTGAACGCACTTATCTCAGGAAGTAATGGACCGATTAGAAAACTTATTTCAGTGTTAGATATGTAGATTCTTTATCAAAAAGAGACTATAATTTGTACGTTATCCGGGTGCGCAAAATAGTTCCCACAGACCGCAGGTGAAATCTATGGCAGAAGTTAGTTTATCATATATTAGATACATTCCAAAAAACAACTTACATATTTTCATACCTCGTAATTTCCCTGCATCTACGTAGGATATAATTTGTGAGACTTGTTTGAGAGTCATCTTAGACATATGTTATAGTTCTATGTGTAGATGCCAACTCATTCAGTCTGTTACACAAAAGCGGCCCAAGGAACACATAAAACTATCATATGACAACATGCTTCATGCGGATAATATTTTGTGGACAAACTCTTTCTTTGGGCCTTCTATGTAGGTGTTTGGGGTTATAAATTTGGTCTGTGTGTTGTTTTAATACAATACCCATTTTAGATAGCTGTTTATTTTATATCTCACATTATTTAAAAAGCAAGTTAGTGGTGTATAGGAAAGGGCAAAGAGTGGATATCTTAAGATGACTCCCTGGATTCTCTTTGTGGTTAGTACCAAGGTTTTTTTGGCTCCACCCCATACAGTAATACATTATGTTAATACGGATTTACATAGGGCAAAATAAACCTGTCTTATTAGTTCAGAATCTACAAAGTAGCGCCACTGAATTGAAGACAAATACAACCTTTTGTGGTCTATTATGAACAGATTTCATGTATTGTTTTGAAGATAATGTGCAAGCTTATTATAGCACCAAGATGTTTTTAGTTTATTGGTAAGCTTTTTTAGGCCATGCAGGCAATGATGAAGTGATGGAATACCTAATAAAAATAAGGCTTATAATAATATCATATTCCTCACACATTCACATAACATCATCTAGACCCAAACTAAGCAGAGCTTATACTATGGGTACTAGACAACTGATAAACATACTTATATACTTTTCTTTTGTAAATACATACATATTATACATAGAAACACCCACAAACTACTAAGTCAAACATCTATGTTTATGCACACAATCGGGAATCAAACCCGCGACCTAGATGGTGGCAGCCTGCGAGCGTGGCAGGCAGATTCACTACCCACTTTGGAATTTAACAAGCGTATAAGTATGTTAATGGTGCTGAAAAATATAAAAACGCCGTGTTTTCACTGATGGGAAGTAATCGAATATAATCATCATCGTAGATTGGCAAATAGCCGGCAACAAGCGATGCGCAGTAAACGCCACTTGAGTTTAGCGCCGATAAATTCATTTATTATTAAACATTACGCCCATTTACGCGCACTTATCGCCCGAGCCACTAATTCACGTCGATAGGCTGTGCGTTTGGTCGTTATTTGCAACTCAATGTGCGTCTTTGTATGAATAATTCAATCAGCTGGAGGTGGAATGAGCTTTGGGTATTAATGTTAGAACATTTTTCCCAAAGGTTTTAATATGGGTCTTACCTATGTAAGGCAGCGTAATTTAGGAATGCCTATGGATACTATGAAATAAGTTATTTTTGGCATTATTACACAATATTTTAGGGTTGGTTCATAAAGTACCTATAATGCAAAATATCTATAAAATATGTATATAAATTTAAAATATTGTTCTTATGCGTGAAATTGAGCTAGCGGTTGCATGGCATAGCAAATTATCTACATGACAAAAATACGTTCTTTTTTTAATCGATTTTCATACATTATTTGGTCGAACAACGGCTATGTTGACACATTGTATTGGAAATACAATTTAGTTTCGATGAAAAATATTTGGTTTAGAACATACTGGATATGATTGGATGCGGTATAGATGGGTGCACCAATGGCCGTGGATAGAGGTTATATAACGACATAGATTTTATTTTTATTTTTGAATTAGTATTGAAACTGTTTTTCACGACTATCCAAAGTTATATTTGTTGAAAATAGCGTGCAAAAATATGGTATAACAATAACAGTTTTCAGGGGATTTTGTGTTTTGTTTTTTTTGTCATTCAGTGCTTTTCTTATTAAAAGTATATAATGGATTTTTACGTCCGGCTGTGGAAAATAACAATTTGAGAGGTGAAACGGTGGAAAATAGCTAGTTATGTAACTATTAGCCACACGAAGCATCTATTATTAATTTCCACATGCAGTATTTATATCTATACTTTTTACTGACGTTACTCATTGTAATTTTAAAAATGTGTATCTTTTAATACATTAATTTTCCTTTCTTTATACAACATTACACTACAGTATATTGTAGCAGTAGCAGTATATATTCCTTATTTTACAGCAGTATTCAATAACAATAATCACATTATGTTTTCATAAGCTGTAGGTAATCTTCCCTAACACATGTTAAAGATAAATCGTTCGAAAACGTGTGAAAGAGTAAATAGAATCATTTAAAATAAAGCGAGGAAGTTTGTTAGAATTTATTGGTTCTTAGGAACAGTTAGCACTGTACTACTATTCTTTGTAACACGTGTTTAAGAGCTATGTGCAATACGAGTAAAACATGGCTGAAAACAATCTTGGTACGTTTTATTTTGTCTGTACTATCTTGCACTGATGTAGCAACTATCTCTGTAATATACGTAGGTATACGAGTCTTTTTACATTGCTTCTAGCTTTCGGTAAAACTTCTTCGACTTTCACACGTTTTTTTAAAGGCTTTAGTGAAACAAATGATTTGTGGTATGAAGAAGAAAATTGATTATGACTAAAGGCCCATTTAGGAGAGAGTTTCTCGCACGTTTCGGTACGAGAATGTCTCCGCGACTATCGCAAGTAATAATCGTAACAAATTTTTTACATTCAGGCAAGAACTAAGCTGTCGCCAGTGAGATTCGTGTATGACATTTACGAATTTAGCAAAATGACACGCCGCTTATCGCCCATGTCAACAGTCGAGAAGACTGAATATTTAGACGAAGGAAATGTTTTATATTCCTTCAATTATCGTATCTTCGGGACGAGAAACTTACCCCGTCTAAATGGGTCTTAAATCACTTTTTCAATTATGTAAGAAATAATTAGTACATAATCTCATAAAGCGTTCGAAGTGGTTTTATCTTTTGCTGAAACATACCTATTACCTTACTCTAAAATTAAGCTAGCTGTTATGCTCCGATCCTTAAAATAAAGGCTTCCAATTAACTTCCAGGAATGATGGAAAAAATTCGAGGCTTAATCAAGTCACATTACACTGTGTAATCAGCTAACTACACGAGGCGTGATGTGAAAATCACCCTCAAAGTTGTCCCGATTGCATTGGCGTTGCGTAATTGGGGTGCAGGTGAGATTTCATGCTTGACGGAGCGTGGCCCGTGATACGTGGTCGATATACTCGTAATAAAATTGGATGGCGTACCTACCTATGTGTCGGTATGTGTGTATAGCTCATTTCATAATATTATGTTGCGTTTTATTTTTGTAATGGATCGAAACGGAATGCATCATGCTAATCAAGATTATTAATTTCAGTAATGTAATATGTATGTCGTGGTGGCCTAGTGGTTAAAGCACCAGCCTTTCGAGTATGAGGGTGCGGGTTCGATTCCTGGTCAGGCAAGTACCAATGTAACTGTTCTAAGTTATACGTACTTTCTAAGTTTAGCTTGGACACCAAAGACTGATTAAAGGTGAAGGAAAACATCTCGAGGAAATCTGGATTATAAAGTCTGAAATCACCAACCCGCGTTGATCAAGCGTGGTGATTAACGCTCAATCCTTCTCCGTGAGAGAGGAGGCCTATGCCTAGCAGTGGGACGATAAAAAGGCTGTGATGAATGTAAAATGTAAATATGTGTTCACTATTATAATTCCATATTTGAAATCAAAGTAGCGTTGAAAACAGTTGAATAAAAACTTTGTTAAAACAAACGAAAATTAACTAAATTATTCCAACTGTTCAGACATAAAAAATGTTATAAAGTAAAAATTATTATTATACAATAATGTCAATAAATTAAGGAACACAAATTTGGTGTTCAAAACTTTACCATCCAATTAGGAATAAAATTGGTGGCGTCGTTCGAAAGTTATTCTTAATTAATGTAAAAAAAGTAATTAATTGTATCTTTTTGTAACAATTTATGTTCATTTCTATTTTTCACAAATACCAATTTCTATGCTCGGGAGCATAGAAATTGGAGTATTTTATAATTTTTGGCACGGCCGCCAGCACATCAAGCTACCTGAAACAGACAAATTTTCACAATCAACTTTGAACCATAATAATAATTATGCTTCAGCAAAAAGTTGAAAACCTATTAAGGAAGTTTGACATATTATAGTAGCTTGATGTGCTGGAGTCTGTACATAATCGTATTTGTACAAACTTTATTTTAGTAAAGACAAAGTAAACTATTTGATTGAATATTCTTATTACATTAGACGTTAATCTATTCATATTGTAAACGTTCAAATTTATTGTTTTTAACGTTACCCTATAAAGTTATTCGTATCAGATACTATAAAGCACACATAGGTATACTTTGTAACTTGGATTACACACACACACACCAATGTTCATTGAATTTTGAACACCAAAGAGGTGAAATTCCAAAATACAATACATAAACAATTGTCTTCTTAAAACAACTATAACAAAGGGCACAAATCTAAATACCTTAAGGTGGGCAATTCAAATACCTGTGTTATCATGAAAAGTATGTAATGTACCTTATGAATAACGAAATACCTACGTTCTGAACTCGACCCAGCAGCCTATGTAAACAAAACCCTACGTAATCTTATAAATACTGATACAATAATGCTTACAAGCATTTATAAATACACGCTGGGTTATTCCCGAACACACGAAGGAGGTTCATGTCGCCATCTTGACACTGGAAAATTTATTGAAGTTATACGAGGTACCAATTATAATAATATCTATTTATAATATTCCTCGCACATTTACACAACGTAAATTTAGGCAGTCGCTCCTTGTAAAACACTGGTACTCAGCCGAATCCAGTTAGACTGGAAGCCGACCCCAACATAGTTGGGAAAAAGGCTCGGGAGATGATGATTTACACAACGTCATCTAGCCGCAAACTAAGCAGAGCTGTTACTATGGATAGACACCTGATAAACATACTCATTTTATTCACTTTTCTTTACATAGGAATCCAAACTAAGTTAAACACCGTTGTTCATGCAGACAAATGTTTGACTTAGGCGGAAATGGAACCCGCGACTTCAAGCGTTGCAGGCAGATACACTAACTATTACGCCATCTGGTCGTCGAATTTTTTGCTATCTGGTACCAAATAGGTATCTAACTAAAACTTACTAGTTTTAAAATTTGAGCAATAACAAGTTTTTTATTCACCCTAAAGCAGACAATATCTAGTGTCTCCTAGATGGCATATACTAACGGTCATTAAAATCAATGATATCATCAATAGGTGATGTAAACGCACATTGAAGCCAATCTTATAGCACCTGTAACAGGGTGTATTCGTATAAGCAATATCAGGCCATTTTAATCTACACACATTAGTTTGTCCACATTTTATAAAGGAAAAATAAGTAGGTTTTATTCTTAAACAGAGAATATCCCTCTTCATACTCACCCTGTATATTCTTCTGCATAGTACTTGTAAATACAAAAGAACAACATGGCGGATGGAGAAGGAACTTGTGAAATATTGTGCGCATGATAAATGAAGGCGCTCCTACATTATTAGGTGGCTCTTTCTATTTAAATCATCTAAGGTAATATGTTACACGCCAACTGACATGATGAAGCTTTTGTGAGATGCTTTATAAACCCATTCAAAATGCTAACGTCTCTAACGTCTTCCTTAAATAGAGAAAAAACGGTATGTACCTACTTAAGTAAATACCTACGTGTTTGATCAGTTTTTGTTATAATAAAGAAATGCTTTTCATTGTTAACATCTCCACCTGAAATGACATCAATAGGTAATTTGTTGTACAGGCGCGAGCACATCAAGCTACCCGAAACTGACAAATTTTCCAAACCAATATTGAACTATGCTTAAGCGATAAAATTGAAAATTTTACAGATTGTAGTAGCTTGATGTGCTGGCGTCTGTACAAAAATTTGCAACGTCTGCATAAGTGGTATGGATGATACTTACGTGTTTACCTCACTTAATACCGAGTAAAATTAACAACTGATCCATAGTTTACATTAATGATGAAAAAGTACCTACCCTTAAAGATACGCCATCCTTGGAACAAAATAGTAGCATTCTGTTATGTAAGTGGTATTAATTGGGCCGTTAATAATGAGTCGATATTCGGTAATTACATTTACATAATTGCGTTTCAAGCTCCATTTGCGAAGTAAGGATCGTTGCCGCTGATATGCCTGACTGCGCTCAAAAGAACAGGAGCGAGCGATACAAGTCCTTTAGTTTATAACGTTTTTACGCCTTCCGAAATAAATCGGATATACATGTATTCACTTTAATGACTATTTATTTTCCCTTTGTAAATGGATCTTTTAATATTAATTACGCTGATTAATTGATCCTTTATTACCTTTAAATTGAAGCAGCTTTAAAATATTTTCTCTGAGGTAGTGTTCCATCATATTGATTGGCTATTTAAGCTTTATGAACCGGTTTTTCCTTTAAAAATTACTCATACTACTTCGTCTCCGTGAGGAGATAAAACTGTTATACTGTTACATTATTTAGTTACCTTATTTTGCTGTACTGTAACGGCATTAAAATCTAAACGAAGATGGTTTTAAAGCAAAGCTCATTAGTTGCACGTATACTGTAAATACTGTTATGAAATATATTCTACGTTGCAGAACATAAATTAATTAAAACATTCACAGTTAGCCAACATTTGCGGAAACTAATATTGTTTACAATCCAAAGGAGTATAAAATATGTTTTAATTTTCTCTCTACCATTACATGAATCGGGGATAGTGGAAAGTATGAGTAAAATAATGGCTATGAAAGCATAGTTTTCAGAATCTGACTATTTTAAATCTTGTTGAGAGAGTTACAAAAATTTCCGACCTCTTCTTAAAAGTGGGCTACCCGTGAGTGTCTTAACAAGATGTAGTACTTAAGGCGGATAAGATTTTTAAAGGAACTATTATGAGTAATAATATGGTATACATGTTGAAAACGAATAACTTAATAGTATTAGAGAAGAAAGTTTCATATTCTAAATTTGCAAAGCAAATTGTTAGAAAAATAAGCACTAGATTTTTATTATGTAGCGTTTGCTTCAGCGAGGAGGTCAATCGTTATTTTATGCCCCAAATAATAAAATGACGGCAAAAAGTTAGATTTATTATAAAAGGACACTGTTATTGGTGCTTGATATATGAGCCATTAAATTCGATTGGCCTAAAATAAGGAAGCAGTCTAGACTGCCATTTTCAGCACCTTTTAAATAAAGAACACCAATGTTTGTTCATATCGAGTGTCAGGAAACTCGTTTATCGCAAGAAAAATGGAGTCGCCTTCTCGTAGTCTTATTTCAATTGAAGTTATTCACAAGCAGCGTTTCAAGCTGCACAATTCAGCTTGAATTTATAGCGGAAAGTTATTTCAGCCGCAGTGCTTTTGTCGAGTTAGCTATTCGAGCTGTTACGAATGGCACTAGTAAAAATTATTAACGAGTTTAAAAATGGATGGTCATTTGTTTCCAGCTATTTGTTGTGTGCATATTTTGGAAATCAGAGCTAGATTCGTTTCTGTTTATTATTATTTGCAATTCGTAATATCCAATGCTAGACTTTAAATTATAATCACCTATGGTGGGTAAAGACTAACCTAAGTTATGATTTAGATGTCAGTCAAATCAAAATATTTATACCAATATTGTAAAGCTGAACCGTTTGTTGATTTGATCGCGCTTATCACAAACTACAAGATCGATTTGAAATATTCTTTCAGTGTTAGGTAGTCTATTTATCGAGATAGGCTATAGACTATATTTAACCTAGGTTCGCGAAGTTGTTTATATGGCACACGGGTAAAGTCACTGGTAGAAGCTAGTTACAAATAAAGATATCTAAAGATATAGTATTTATATACATCGGGAACCTTTTCACACACGGTCAAGGTAAGCTACTGATAAGCTTGTGTTATGGGTGCTAACACAACTGATAAACTACATATACTTTACATTATTCATAAATACATAGTGTAACACTCAGACCACAGCTAACAAGCATGTTCATAACACAAAATTCGACTGTACCGGTAATCGAAACCGAGACCCTCAGCTCGGCAGTCCGGCGTAGTTGCTATTGCGCCAACGGGGTCGTATAAAATTAATAAGACACCCAGATGCTTAAAACATTTACCCCCTTATTATAAAACGAGGACTTAAAAAGTACCAGCTTTAGTACTAGGTTTAGACCATTAACTTTGTTCAAGGAGATGGTTTAAAGCTAGTACTAAAGGCGGTACTTTTTTAAGACCACGTTTTATAATAAGGTGGTTAGAAACAAAATATTTTTTAATATAAATATCACTGTCCAAAATAACAATATATATGAAAAACGCAAAAGTTCATATAACTAAAGGCGTGAGGCGTTGTTACACTAATTTGCATTACAACCGTGTTTATTTAAATAATAAGTTAATTGGATATAATCATAAACAGTTTATGCAAATACCTGCAATCCTGCATGTGTTTCGAAGATATAATGTTATTATCGTATGCAATGCAAACTATCTCGTTATAAAGGTAATACAGTGTATTCCAGTAACTAATTTTGGTATCTGTTGGGATTTATAATATAAACAAAAGCATTTGTTTCTCTGAATAAAGCATTTTTAAACTCAAACTCAGTCTTTAAATTACTGAGAAATTTATTTAAATATACTTCATTTATATTTCATTAATAATTGTTAAATTTTGTAAAACAATACACTTTTTTAATGAAATATAAAAATTATGAAAGGCACTTTGCTAATGAGGTTAAATGAGGTGGATAATAAATTTTAAAAGCTTTTTCTTAAAAAAGGTATTAATTAATATTGAAAAAAATACTTAAAATATTTTATAGACGGTTGTTTAATTATTACAGAAGATGAAAAAGCTTAGAAATATTTTCTGACCCTCGGTTCGTGATCAACCAACATTTTAGGTATCATGTGTCATGATGTAACACTTTAATGAGATAATTATCTTCCTTTGTCAAAGTTTATACACACCCATTATACATATATTTCCATCCACATGGTTTAGTTTATGTATAATGAGACTATAATTTTAATTAGGTACGAAAACCCATCAATATTTTTTTGCTTAGTGTTGAAAAAAAAACTAATAATATGGAAACCTAATTGAAAAGCTCCTTCTGTAAAATAAAATAAAAAACGCGTAAGTAACGGCTTCTAATAATATTGTAACAATATCCAATAACAGGGGATGGATAGGAAATTGACATCCGGCGTTCGATATTGCAAAAAACGCTAGAATAAAAAGCTTTTGCGGACCGTTTATAGATTATGTTATATTTATGTCTGTACTTACTGTAATACGCGAATCTTATCCTACAAAGCCTACTTACTACATAGTATAAAACAAAGTCGCTTTCTCTGTCCCTATGTCCCTTTGTATGCTTAAATCTTTGAAACTACGCAACGGATTTTGATGCGGTTTTTCTTAATAGATAGAGTGATTCATGAGGAAGGTTTATATGTATAATTTTAGTATCAGCATTGCACCCGTGCGAAGCCGGGGCGGGTCGCTAGTATATTATAAATGTGGCAGTTTGTGAGTATGGATTGTTACTCTTTCACGCAAAAACGGCTGGAATGACTTAAATTAAATTTATGGGACACATAATCTAGAACCTGTGAAAAGACGGTTATAGGTTATTTTTTATCCGGGTGCTGGAAGTAGTTCCTTCAAGCGGCGGGTGGAAGCGCGGGGAACAACTAGTCATCTATAATATTCATATAGAGTACCTAGGTATCTAAAAATACAGGTTCATAATATAATATCTTCGTCGCTCCTGAAAAGTTTTGCAGAGGTGTCGGTAAATCACATCTGCTTTGCGTGAGGTACAGAGTAGGGTTAGAAGAAGAAAGTTTATTAATCACGCATACGGCTAGATTTTAGACCAGGCTTGAGGCTGTCCAACATGCGTGACGGTCCCATGGTAGCGATTACAACTTGAAAAAAAAAATACACGTATTTGACACAATAGACACTATATACATACATATCTTTGTACGAGCTTTAATAGACTTACACATCTTTGTAATTTATATCGTATTTCAATCGCCGTAAGTTATAATATTAATTAATGAGGTTTGAGAACATCAAAATGTGGTTAGTTTCAGCTGAATAATGAATACTACATTATTAATGAAATGTAATTAAGAGATAAAACGGTATACTTAAAATTAATAAGTTAGGGCGCTTAACTTATACATTACTTATTGATTTTCGATGTATCGTAAATTCACATCAAATAATTGAATTTTCATTGGAAGATCTATCAGTACAAAATGAGCTTCGTAAGCGATTGCGGTGTTCAGAAATGAGCCACAAGCCTCAAGTGAAATAAGAATGAATTTCAAAGGATTTACCTTAATTGAAAAGTGTTACCTCGCTGTTATAGTCAATTTTGTAAGTAAAGTTGGTAAAATTGATGTAATATTTTGAGATGGAAACTCTCGCAGTGCGTGGGAATGTAATATATTTTGAAATGTTATAGTTGGATTTTGCTTATTGTATCATTACATGCGTATCATTACGGGTTTAATCTATATTGCAAAAGGTCAATACCTATAACATGATCTAAAGATGTTTGTTTTTCTCACGAAAAAGCAGAAAAACTAATGTATTTTTAGCGGTTTTTAGTGGAGTTCACACGTGACCAAAAAACTGGCCAATACCTTGGTCAGAGAATTAGCATTGCCATCCAACGTGGCAATGGATCCCCGCTGACAGCGATGCGGATGATTCTTTAGGTGCTTTTTTTTTATTTGTCTTCTTTGATTTTTTTTTTGCTTAGGTAGTGGTAAAGTTTGTAAATATCTACATGTAGGAAAATATTTAAACACACACAGATAAAGTAAGTATAATCTATAACTCGCTCTTAATTAGTGGCCTAAGCAAACATCAATCCCCTGTTTAAGTTGTAACTTTTAATAGGAAAGTAAGTCACACATATAAAACCGATCGAACCCAACAATCCCACAGCAAATATGGGAGTTTAACTATTAATTTGGCATCTATTTCTGAAGCAATACAAGAAGGTATATTAATTATACTAAATAATACTAAACGGGTTTATTCTCTTGAAATAACGACACGTGTATGGAAAATATTCAACAAATAATATTCTTTTATCTTCAATCACCCCATGGTTGCCACCTTTAAACACCTTTCAAGAATGTATTTTCCTCGTATTTACAGAAATACCTATGAATGTAAGTGGTTCATTTCATTGTAAATTGTTGATAAGATCGATATTAGGCCATATATTATACGTTTCAATCTCAGTTTTATCACGTTCATGTTACCACCAGTGAATGATGATTACATCTGAAGGACCATCAATTTAGACCAGGTTGACGAGTCCTGGCTTACCTCGAGGCGACTGACCCCCGACTTATATTAGACAATAGTTGTTTTAGCTTACACTTATAAGATTGTTTCGCTCAATTTATATCCACTAGCCCCTCAAGTGTGTGTCGGTTCAATTTCAGGTCAGGCAAGTACCAATGTAACTTTTATAAGTTATATGTAGTTATATTTTATAAGTTTTATAATTTCTAAGTGCTTTGGATACTAATCTGAGTACAGGTGAAGGAAAACGTCTTGAGGAAACCTGGCAAGCAATCGCCGAGTCGTCTTGAGCCAGCGGGGTGATTAACGTTCATTCTCTGTATGAGAAGAGGTCTATGCCCAGCAGTGGGACAATGATAATGATATGCGTATTTGCTAAAAACTATATATTTTTTAATTTATTTTGTATTATTTAATGGAATAATGCTTGGCAAAAAAACAACATACAACAACAAAATACAGAATGTTTTTGTACACATTTGTCCGAAAATAATAGATAACGCAGTATGTTTTGTCTCGACAAATATTAATTTCACCCTCAAAAAACATTGCGCACGAATGTACGCAGGTTACTGAGAAAAATTGTGTCACATTATGAACAATAAGGTGCTGACAAGTATTTTAGATTATAGTGTTATTCTCTAGTGTGTCATAAACATGTTCAAGAAAGTTCTCTAGATGAGATATTGCTCTGTTGGGAGATTAACAAAACTTACTATGTATATTATCTTGCGTAAATTGAATCTGTCTGACCTTCAACTTGTTTCGTTCTATCATGTCAAAGCTTTATGTTGTGAATAGTGTAGGTTTGAGACGATTCTATATGGGTTCGCTGTCTCTGAGTCAAATCGGTAAGGAAAGTCAAGAAGTCTACTGTAGCGTCATTTTATCATAACAATCGATGTTCGAGAACTATTCCATTCATGTATGACGAACGTTCTATCTTTTTGCTCCGCAACATTATTGCCAGCGTAGGAGGGATAGGCTCTTTGCTGTTCCCGTGAGCTACACCGTCGCACGTTCCCAGTCCTCAATTCCACGCACTTTGTCTCAATGTCAGGAATCACTTAACCGAATTGAAAAAAAATGTCCATTATAATCCCTTAAATCTCAAAAAATCCCTACTATTTAAGACTCATCATCTCCCAAGCCTTTTCCCAACTATATTGAGGTCGGCTTCCAGTCTAACCGGATTCAGCTGAGTACCAGTGTTTTACAAGGAGCGACTGCCTATCTGAGCTCCTCAACCCAATTACCCGGGCAACCCAATACCCCTTGGTTGGACTGGCATCAGACTTACTGGCTTCTGACTACCCGTAACGACTGCCAAGTATGTTCAATGACAGCCGGGACCTACAGTTTAACGTGCCATCCGAAACACAGTCATTGGTGTCCAAGATATACTTAACAAGTAAAATATATATAAATATAGATAAAATTTGCATTGGTACCTGCCTGACCTCGGGAATCGAACCCACGCCCTCATACTTGAGAGGTTGGCTCTTTAACCACTAGGCCACCACGACCTACTATTTAAGACTGTACATTATTAAAATATATACTCAGTTGAAAATAAATTCTCAAACCGAACTTGCCTCACATTTACCATAATGCAGGATGTACATATTTCCTTTGCCTCCTTTCTGTCGGGTATAGCAATATCTCTGAGGCATACTTCGTGCACTCAAATATAATATTTGTCTTTGGCATATTTATTTTCCAACTTTGTAGTGGTGAGTTTGTTTTCTTTCAGAAGACGCGTGTTCTGTCTGTGGGAAACTATGATGATAATGATAGTTGTATTGTAGACTTTTTTTATTTAGTTTATTTTAAATGACGTATTTTCATTATATATTTTGATATTTTATATATACTGACTTTTATATTTAAATTTATATTATCATTTTAAATTATATATGTAGTATTGAATGTTTAAACGCCTATGATTATCTTATATCAAAAAGCCTTTTCCTCTTTCCTTTGAACCTACTAAGCTGATTTCGCTTGTAATTTTTTTCAGTTTATCTCCTTGCTTTTTGAGGTAGGTAAAAATATTTTTTGTTTAAAACACAAAGATTGTCTTTGAAGTCAAAACAATTGTCATTTTTACTGTCACGTAGTTTGTGAAAATAGAATATTAATAAATAATATTAATAAAAAGTTTTATTTTGAAGTCATAAATAAATAATTTTTCTTTTGTTATTTTAATTTCATATCGTTTACGGCTAAGAGTTAGCATTTTCAATCAAATAACTAAAAAAATGTATAAGTATATAAAAAAAAAATACAGGACTGCCATACTCCTTCACAAAGAATAATATAAGCGGAACACCATTTAATAACTTGTAGAAATAAAGATGGATATTACCCAAACGTTGTTCGTAATGACAGTTCTTATGTTCGGAACTTGGAAAAGGGACCGCAGAACGATGTTAATACTTTTTTATCCCCCATAAGGCCACTGTAATGTTGGTCTAAAGATCCCAAATGTTTCTCAGATCGTCGTAAAGGGATCTCAGCTAATCAGAAAACAATTTCCTCGCTTGATACGTACTACAACGCGGGTATAAAAAGCGTCAGATGGTGTGTGAACTCATGTGGAATAAGGTTTTTTTTTTAAATTTATCTTCTACTAGCTATTGCTCGCGGCTTCGCTCGTGATAAGAAGTATTGCTATTGATTAGGTATAGTTTTAACTTTCATCTCCTATTTTATCCTCTTATAGGTGGAATTTATTAAAATACTTTCTTTTTTATGCATGCAAAGTCCGAGACTTTCCCGGTCGGTGTATAATTGACAAAGTTTCAGACAAATTTTCATCCCATTTTTTATCAAGTTGGTTATAGAATTGATCAAAATCCTTTCTTAGGGGATACCTACGACTTTACATCTGCATGCCAAATTTCAGCCCGATCTGGCCATTGGTTTGGGCTGTGCATTAATAGATCACTATGTCAGTCAGTCACCTTTGATCGATAGAATATTTTTTTCAATAACTTCGATCTGAAACTTCGTTTATGATGGCGTAAAATACGACGAGGAAGGACTCTGTAGCGTTCCTTTTAGATGTTATGGGGTGACTTATTCAATTTCCCGCTTTCATTCACGGTTCTCATCACTGCGATTTTTTACGTCACATGTTGATAGCTATTATCAGTATCCTGCTTTAATAGGACATGGTACTGTGTTCAGTAATTGAGCGTCTCAAGCGTAATCAGAACACACCTCAACCATTCAATCGAAACTGATATATCATAAAAAATGTGACGTAAATAGTTTTTTTAGGCGTTTCCCTTCAATCTTATGGAAAAGGGTTCCATCCTTAAAAAATATAGGTAGGACTAGTATTTACACAAGGAGAGAAATAATATTAACTATGTTTACTAGTGGTTAGTTAGAGATCAAATTTCCATATAACAGTGAACGTTGGTTCTGGGCAAAATGTTAAAGGAATATCTTTGATGTACACAACAGCTGATTGTTTGTAGGCAATTTTCTATCGTTGTCAAGAGTTGTGAGATACAAGGCTTTAGGCATGTTTTGTCATATTCCGATTGATTAAGCTTTTAGCTGGACTTGGATCTGAAACCACGAGGTTCTCTATTGATAGGCTTATCTACTCTCATAGATGTGGCTTTATATATTTTTGCTCTATATAAAAAAAAAGAAATAAACAATGCTATTAACTTGGAAATATACTTTTAATTTATGTTTACCTAAAAAAAATACTAAAAGGCGTCGAAAAATTAATCCCCATCGCTGTCTATTGGGAGCGTGCCCAAGAGGCTGACAGCATTGTCATTCAAGGTGGCGTTAATCATTGAGCGAAATAAAAGCCAGCCTTTGGGTCACGGGCAGTGTCAACCAGGCGCTTGGATATAACCTTGGCAAGAATGTGAGCGCTCGGACCCCACGAGAGTTTTAACCCCAAACGTCCCTTACATAATAATTATCGATAATACTACTATATATATTTATGCTGCTTTAGGTTCTCTGCTTGTAATAGTTTTTACTGTTTGTAACGTTGTAAATAAGTATATGTATGTAATTTTTAAAATGTATTTTTTTACTTAGTTAGATTAGTCCGAGCCTACAACTACAACGTTGTAGTGCAAATCATATTCTGTGTTGTTGTTGATTTATATTATAATTACCTACCTTATATCTTGTATAATTTAAGACAACGGGTACCACTAATTGGCTCGGACTAATCTTTATTACATTACTTTACGATTTTGCAGTTCTATAAATATTAGGTTACCTTCCTACACAACTAGTACTGTAGGTGTATAAAGATAAAATTTGATACAATTATAGTCTTACTGAGAACTCTATAAAGCACCCACATGTGATAAGGTTGGGTCTTATTTTATAGAACCTTTTAAAAAAAAGGAAAGGTCTTATCTTAATTTGGTGATAGACTTATATTAGATGGCCTTGATCTCCATTTTGAGCAGAAAATCCCTCAATAATGTTTTTTTTTTATATGTATACTCTTTGGTTGATGTGCTCAAAACTCAAAAATATTTTATTCAAACTTGGTTTAAAAACAGTCCGTTTTGAACGTCAACAATTACAAAAAACAGGCCCCAAAGCGACCAACCTTCACCATAGCTAGATATAATGCGAAAAGCAAGATAGTCCAGACTTATACGAATTTTCACAGCTTGTTTTAAATTTCCTTCCACCGAAATGTGAACACGACACTAAAATGGAGGTCTCCTATTCCACGTAGGTACAGTACGACGAAAAACCCAATTGATCCTTGTTGGTTCGCTAGTTACAAAGAACCGGTTTTTTGTCGGTTACATTCAGCGTAACCGAAGCTTTGGGGAGTGCTGAAACTATTTTATGCTGGTCCGCTTTTCCAGTGGCAGCCAGACCGTAATTGGCCGTACTTCGTTCTAGGCATAAAAAAAAAAATGAAGATGCATTTTTAATGTTAACTTCTGTATGTTTTTTTTTTACTTTACATTTTATTTTTAAAAATAATTATAGTTTTAAACCTCATTTATATATAAGATTATTAATCATTTGAAGAGTACGTTGGAATATTATACGAACGAGTTGCGTTCAAAAACTGGATAATTACTTATTTTTAAGTAAATAAAAATATTTTCTAACTTTTAATTCCGGACTTGTAAAATCTCAATATTATGTTATATATTTCTCTTATTAAGTCTTAATTATAGTAAATATGAACTCCACCGTGAAGGTCGCTTATTTAATGTGGGTACAATCTCGCCCTTCTTCTTTGTTTTTTCATCACCTGTATTTATTCGTTCTTTCAGTAATTTAAGTACTTTATCTATTCCTTAAAATGTGCATACGGCACATAAACAACACATTGTTTGTGTCAGCCGCGAGCGGAGTCTAGTTTAACAACAAAACAATTATTATTTGTCCTTCAACAATTATTTAGAGCATCTACAAACAGATCTAGTGTTATAGCTGGTTAACCAATAAAGTTGCCGGCTAACTATTACTTTATATTTGCGTGAAAGTTTTAAACTTGTGCTGGATCCATTTAATCATTTAACAGGATCAGACGTCTAATTGGATGTAGTTCTGACGTTAACCGCTGTGTGTTCGTTATACAAAAGTTTTTCCGCCATTTTTTTTTCATTCGCGCAGCTCCCAAAAAGTATTCTAATTGCTTCGGCCGAATTATTCGTTGTAATTAGTTTGGTAAATGCAATTCTCTCGTTTTATTCGTGTTTTTTTTTATTATTATCGTGGTTCTGGCGGTTTGGCTCGCGCTTATTATGAAAATAGAAAAAGTTCTTCCCAGTCAACGTTTGTTTGTTTTTTGTTTTTACTTTTGCTCCGATAATTTGTTATTTTTTTTGTTAAAATTGGATGCAATTAAAAAAACGCCGTCAGATAATAATGTTATTCTAACTTATAAAAAGATTTATATATTTTTCCTTCTTTTTCATATATTATGGAAATGGAACGTTCGAATGAATGAGAGGGAATGAATAAGAATATTGTTATATGATGAACCAGGTGGCGATTTTGTTAAAACGTACAGTCAATACTGTTGTTTTTTTTTAATAAAAGGTTTCTCTATTGAGTTTCCATTCTTTGAGCTATTCCCACCCATATATTAAATAATATTACCAGGCATTAATATTCTTATAATTTTATTGTTTATTTTATGAGTAGTTCATAAAAGAAAGGAGTTAACTAAGCACTTTTATTACGTTAAACCGTGGTTAATATCCTTTACAGATACTCAAGAGCGAACAGCATTCTAGACAGACATTTAATTAAAAAGACGCTAACTGCAAAGCTCTAATTGTGCAGCTCTGAAGTAGAGGTTTGTCCGAAGTCCTAGATAAAGCTGTCATAAGCATACTTTAGTCCGATATTAAGCGGTGCCAGCACTTATACTGGGCAGTACGATTACAATGGCCAAATTGGCCAGTTGTCGCACTAACAGCGACAAATGAAACCAATATTGGTAATGAAACTTTGAAATTGGAATGTTGAGCGTTTACAAACGTTTAGTTATAGACACGATAATAATTGAAAAGATTAATCGATAAACTATTATATACTTAGAACTTGTTGCATTACCGAAAGCTACATAAACAAACAAGAAGCAAAGCTTGTATTTTTAACCGACGAAAAAAAAGGAGGAGGTTCTCAATTCGACCGGTATTTTTTTATTATTAAACATATATTATATTTTAAATACTTTAAAATAGTCTCATCTTATATAATAAATATAATAAAATAAAAATAAAAAAGCCTTTTATTTCTTCCAGAAAAAAAAAATTAATGTCTCATCTTTAATAACTAAAAACTCATCTTATATAACATTATCTAATACAATAGTTATGTTAACTGTTACATTGATAGAGTAATAATTTAATTTGTGCAATGCATGCAGGTTGATATTAACGGAATGCGCCATGAATAAATGTTGAATAATTGCGAGATAACAATGGTTTTCAAGCTGTCAGCATATTTTAATTTTATTGTGTATGGTTGGGTAATTAAAATTAAAAAATCCCATTTTTTTATACTTGATAAAGGAGCAGCAGAGACGCAGCGTCTGACGCTAGCACATCAAGCTACTACAAGCTGTCAAATTTTCAACTTTAATAGATTGTCAACTTTATCGCTGAAGCACGGTTCAAAGTTGATTGTGAAAATTTGTAAACAGAGATTTTGATGTGATCGCGTTATATATAAAAGTTATATATAAAAACTTCATTGTTTTATAATGTTATTAGATAACGATACGAAACGAACGAAATACGATCACGCAATATACTAATTTGCTCCACATATAAATTTTGAATAAAACAAGTTTTCATTTTAATTTAACCCTCAATATCATAATATAGTAAGTATTTATTATCGATATCGCATCTTTGTTTGCGAATTAGTCTGGATCACGTTTTCGTATAAGGCTATAAAGGCGGTCTGGCCATTCTAGACTTTGAACTAATGTGAACGCGAACGTGATGGGAGTACAAAGTAAGTGGACTTTTGATTAAGGGATCTGTTCAAAAGAAAAGATGGTCGAGCAATACAGAAATTTGTTCTTGATTCAAACTTAGGTAATTGTAGCGATTAGACCTTTATAGCTTATTTGATGAGATATCTGTAGATAGTAAACAGTTAGGGTGGGTTCGCAACATACTTTGTAAGCAATAGTTTTGTGTAGTCTTAGGCTAAGAAGTAGGTTAATTTAGTAATTTTGCCTGTTTGTAAACTACTTAAATTTAAAAAAAAGTAAATTAAAAAAATTCCATAAAACATTCTAAGGGTCTTCACATACATATATGCTTTTTGTTTTTGGGCACTTTCAATAAAAACACGTTTATCTCAAAGACAACACTACACCAATGTCACGTACCAATACCAATACCACCTACAAAAGTCAACAATAAAGTACCGGGAATCGAACCCGGGACCATCAGCTCGGCAGTCCGGCGTGGTGACCATTGCGCTATCGGTGTCGTCTAATGAAATCAACTTCTTGTCATATTCAATGCATTCATCTTCTAATGAAAAATAATTTTGAAACCATGTGTCGTCTCCACAACAATCACTTTTGGAATTAAATTATTTAATTCCAAAAGTTGCTGGAACACAATTTAGGTAAGTGCAACGATGTCACAGATACAACACGACAAAGAGCGAAGCTAATGCAATTTCCTTCATACTCTCGTTATGAAATTTTTTTTTTTTCATTGTCTGTATGTGTGAGTGATGAGAGATGATAGTGAAGGTTTCTGAGAAAATATATAATGTCTTAGAGGACACGTAAAAATGTGGTATTAAAATTATATTAGACTGCGTCGTGTATTTTTCATTATGAAGTTCCTTCTAAAAACAGACGCACACTTGAATAGATCATTAACCTATTTCGTACTTATTAAAAGTACTTAAATAAATGAAAATCTACGAAGCCGTCTCAAAATATACGTGTAAAAAAAGTTATAATTAAATCTAACATTTCATCGGAAATTATATGAAAATTTTCTCGCGTTAAACTAATATGAATTTTGAATTTGTAGGAGTTACTTTTATTATGTAAAAGTTGTTTGGTATTGACTGTGTAAACATAAAGTGGAATGTTATTTTCTGAGTAACAAAAGTAACATTTTACTTCAATGCTAATAGTTTGGGTTCGAAATATAAAGTAAGGGTTCCTACGGGTGTTGTTAGTGTGGTGAGTCCGCAGCCAATGGATAAGCCAATATGTTGCCAGATACCTCCACCAGTTGGTCGGAAATTCTTGTTTAAAAATACGAACAGTATTCGTGAAAAACATTCAACAGAACGTTTGAGTACGAGAAAAATTCAGAATATTTCAACACACATAAATAACGTTAAAATTTTTTCGTAGTATTTTTGTCTGTTCAGCTTTTTCGTTAATTCGAATTGACTGTCTATAGGTATCAGTATCAAAAATAATCCTCTTTTTCTTTATAAATTGAACTGAAAATCTACTTAAAATAAATCTCGAAGCAATGAAAATTAATCCTGGATCTATTCAAAACTTTTGTATAAAAATTCTCCCTTTACAACGTAACTTTATTTTCATAACTTTTTCGCTCTGCACCGTTACAACCTAAAATATAAATACCGGAGGCGTGAGTATAATCTTCACAACAAAAAAGTTTTATTAAGTAACACCTAGTCTACTTGGAGTAATTAACTCAAAAATAAAGGGGAGACATTTGATTTTTTTCTACCCAGAGGATATTCTTCTCGTCATTTAGAGCATTTTGTAAAAAAATAGACATAAAAAGTAAATCAAAACGTAAAAAGACATAAATATAAAGATGTGTGTCTACTTTTGGGATAGATCAGCAGAAAATGTATAATAAAGGCTGGCAGAGCACAATGTATTCGCACGTTCTCAATTTTTTTTATATTCATTCATATTAGAAATGTTCAGAATAGAAATGAACTAGCCCACAGCCCTTCCTGATTAATAGGCTATCTTACACTGAACTAAGTTTTCAAATCAGCGCTTTCAAGCAAACAAAAAAACATGCAACTATAGAGACTAATAGACATAGCTTTACATTCTTAGTAATTTATTAGTATTGAAGGTATATAAAGTGTTTATTATGGTCCAAAACACTTTCTATCCTTTTAATCCTCCGTTTAAAAGGGATAGTCATAATAATGCAAGTCCACTCTTTCATGAATGTAAACATATGAAAATATAACACGGGCGGGCACAGTCGCAAAGGGTTAAGTTAACGGATCAACGCTTTTGTTCCGAATAAACGTAAAATTGAATAATATACCGTCCAGATTGTATTTCGTTCCGCAAAATAATACCCCGAGTTTTCGAAATCTACTGAGTAAATTATTTCAAAGCAAATCAGTATTATCTAATAGAATAATAAAACGGCCGGCCTGTGTTGTTACGAAGTAATTTTATAGAGCTGTCGGCAGCGCGTTGGCAAGGGTTATATGTAGATATAAAAATTAGATGAGATTTTAGATGAACAATATTTTTTGGGGTTAATTCTCGAACGTGTGGTAGCGTGTTTTAAACGTAATTTATAAGTGAAGGGTACCGGTTTTTCATAACTTTTAATTTCATTGAATAACGGCTTCTTTGAAAACTTATTTTTACAAAATATAGGAAGGTATACCTATTTACAAATCTTAGTTGCGTATATAAAATCGCATTAACTAATGAGAAACAAGCATTCTGCATTGTTAGATTAATAAGGTAATAAGTAACATCTATAATAATTCAAATTTAATATTTTTTTTTAGTTCTTCATTACGAGTGATTTGAAAAAGTGTTTGTCATTGAACATTAACGAAAACATAAAAATCTGAAAACAATCTACTATCTACTAATCAATCTAAGGAAACTAATACTTGTAAACTAAAACTACAGTTTATACCTTTACTCGGCTAATTAATACTGCCGTCCTGTTTATGAATATTCCTATTTCCAATCAAAGCTTTATTAATTTGACGTTGTGAAACATTCAGAATTTGCATCATTAATGAGTTTATCCAGTGAACACGACAGATATCGACTTTTCATTATACATTTAAATACCAATTCCCGCGCCAATTAATTTGTGCAAAGTAATGGATTAATTCATGCATGCGTGTTAGGTATTGTAAGCAATAACTACGTACCTACTCGATAAGCTGGATACTTTCTACTGACTACTGCGAGGATTTTACCAATGAAAAACCCTAATTCAATATTCTACTTCGAGTTTTTTTTGAAGGGCGCTGACGTCTATCTCCTTATTTTTCTATGATTCCATATTTAAATGTCGTTTCGGCCAGTCTCATTACCTATCTTATTAAAAACATAATGAGCTAAAAACAATTAAAAGCTAATCATAATTTTGGTTTTATCACCTTTTTACTATATTACTCTATGTAACGGTACCCGTGTATTTGTGAATAGGATACACATGTTGTAAAAGTATTTCACAAATAATATTACCACGCGTCATTATCCATTTATTATCTAATTATTCTGGTAACAGCTTTAGGCATTTAGCAATGTCCTATTAATGAATCTGACGGTGAAATCAACCACAAATAGTTGTAGCTTAAAGCAACACAGCGACAATGGTCAGTTGCCCATTGCAGTCGAGTATAAATAGATTTAGATCGATATACTATTCCAGGAATACCTTTGGGTCATTATATGTTTACCTCTGATTGGGTTTCGATTGTTGCTGTTCTAATTACAAAGACGGCATCATCAATTTATTCATCATCAATGCGACATTTTCAGTTATTAGCGATGTTGTCTTAACTGTTTTTCCTGGGTCTAAGCTGTCGAAGATATCGATTGCTTACCTACTGTTTAAAAAAAAATCAGAGCCTGAATAAATTATTAAGAATATTATCTCTGGCTATATGAGGTAACTGTGTCCAGCGGTCGTATATTATTCGTCATGAATACCTTTGCATTTTATTCTAGTTTCAAAACTTATAGATCTATCTCACTAATCAAAATCCGATACTAAAACAATTTTAATAATTAATAGTTAGGGCCAGTGTCTGCCTGGGCTGCGGGTTGTTCGCAAGAGTTACCGTGACCCTGGCACACAGGGACCTCCAGAAGAAACATAATGGGTTTTAGTCAGTAAGAGTCTGACACTCCCTCCAGCTGCACCCTCAGCGGGAAAAAAATAAATCTAAAACAATACTCAGAACCTTTATTCGAAAACAAAGCAGAACTAAAACAATGCAATAAATCTCATAACAAGTCCGCAGACATTTTTAACTCACTTCCTCAAATGTTAAAACCCTTAACATCCGTATCGCGTCTTGTACGTTTAAAATTTACATCAGTTACGAACGTGGAAACTCGTGTAATAAAATCCGTGGGTCCCGTTCCTTCGCGACATATTTACATAAGTACGTTAAACTTCATTCGTTCGATATAGGAGTTGTAATGTGTAATTCTTATTCTGATCTCGTGTGTGCCGTACGTCTGTACTTATCATAGAGTTTGCTTCTTGACAGATTTTATTGGGGACGCTCAGCGGAGCCAATGTAGGAAGTTTTATGTCATGTTCAAATGTCTTTGATGTTGGAACAAGTTGCTTACAAAGATTTTTGTTGATTTTTTCTTTGGTATTCGTGTTTGTTTCCCTTATGTCAGACGGTAATTGGTCGTAGGTGTATTTTCTTTGATATGGCGCACGGCAGTAAGTTATTTATTAACAAGCTGTTTCCCTGCTCTTTCTGAACCACGTACATATTTATATTCTTACTGTAAAATTTCAACTTCATGCGTTCAGTAGCTTTTGTCACGTTTAAGAATGAATTACTAATTTTAATTTTTATATTGTAATCAGTGTTTATGAAAAGGATGCATCGGTATCAACTTTTTAAAAATCTTGTTTAACTCATAATTATGATAATTCTAGGCATTACTTTTTTCCACGCAAAAACAGCAAACATTTTTTATGAAAAAGGAACTGGCTAGCTGGTACACCTTCACCATTAGAAAGTAGACATGCATTTAAAACATTTAGATTACTACGTTTCTGTAGAGCATGCTTTCCGACACGTATTCCGTAAAATATGGAGTTAACAAGCGGTCTGCGGAAAGAGCGGATTTCTATTTCATATTCATAATTTATCGTAAAAAATACACGTAATATACTAATGCACCGTCCGATGCAGATTTTATAATCTTAACACGAATTTAGTAACTTATACATAAGTACGTATTTCTTCTGTATAGGCTATAATTTCTATTTCACAAATAACTCTTATTTTCGATTGATTGTAGCGGGAATACGCGAAGAAACATTCCAACGCATTTTTTGCTATCATATTTCTTCGTCTACTGGTTATTTTTTCATTTTCAAGGAATAAATAAACAAGCGAGCGACTCCCAAGTATTTGCGTTCGAGATTCACCTCAGTTTGAAAGGCGAGTAAACGAATTCTGCGAATTTGCTTCCCTTTGCGGTTTGACTACTTATTTACTTTTTTTTTCTAAGCAACTGAAGTTTATTGTGTTGAAACTTTTTAAAACAATTAATGTAATGTGTAAATTGAACTAGTATTTTCTGTATTATCTAGTAAATGGTTGGGAAAGCTAGGCACTTTGTAAGTCAAAAGATTACCACAAAATGTACCACAATGTGCAACTCCGTACATTCTGGTTTATTTAGTATTTATTAGCTCCATGTACGATTACACCTGGGTAAGATATTACACTCTTGGGCATACTGACTTTGAATGTTACGCTGAAGTAAAATAAAATTTTATTTTCTTTCTTCACTTATTTAAATTTAATATTGTTCCATTTTCAAAAAAAAAAAAATAATTTGAAGTTGGTATTCTATGGTATTCCATTCAGCCAGTATTCTTAATTGTTATATTCATCATCTGTCTAGCGTTGTTCCAAACTGTGTTGGGGTTTGATGCTATTCTTAACCGACTGCAGCTGAGTACCAGTGTTTTTCATAAAGCGACTGCCTATTTGAACTCAACACAGTTACCTGGGCCTTGGTAAGACTGGTAGTCCTGCCTTGCAGCTCCTGATTACCCGTAACGACTACCAAACATGCTCAAATGACAGTTGGGACCTATCAATTTCACGGGTCTTCAGAAACACGAAGGAAATTGTTATGACAAGAACGACCCGTCTGACTCTTACATAGCCAAGAGCTCTTCCTAATTGTTATACTAATTGTTTCACCTAATATTAAAATATTCTAACTAAATTGAATGCATTGTCTCCGAGCATAGATAGTCAAAGGGGAACTAACTATTAAGGCAAGACCGGGGTTAGTGAGCGAGCAAAGTGAATGAACAAAGCTTACACTCGGCCCCTTCTATCGCAATGATATTCTAACTATACTATGTATGTATTGTTTGTATATTTTGAGAGCTTCTAACCGAATAATAGGTACCCAGAACGTATGCTAGGTACATTTGATTTGGCACAAAAGTTTTAAAGTTTATTATACTTAAAATTAAAAAGTATATAAAATCAATTAATTATACCACTAGAAAACTATTTTTCACATTTAACCTGAATAAATTCTTTATTACTTTTCGTCTTTATGATATTCTAGAGCCTAAATACAGTGTGAATCTTTTTAATTTAATGTAGAAATATTTTTTAAATTTAATATTATTTTTTTGGAACTAAAAAAAATATGCGCATTTCTGATTTCGATGCATAACTTTTACACTAATTTTATATATCAACATGGAACAGTCTCCATAATGATTGGAAGCAATTAAGCATCCTTATAAAATGAATGCCGTAAAAATATTATCTTCAATTAAAAATATTATTTTACTTATTTGGAAACAAAACATTTTTTTTTTTTCATATATTCTTGCTATATTTGTAAACATTTTAATAACACGCTGGGTGTCACGAATATTGATGAAAAAATATTAAAAGCTGAGAATTGTATATAATTCACAGAACTTCAATATTTCTTTCCATCGAAAAAAATAGGTATGAATTTCCCTCATTTCGATATATGCACATAATAAAGACTTACAGAATATGTTGAGAAATTAACCATCATAGCTAGGTACTATGTAAAATTTTCCATTAACAATATTATGAAATCTGTACTGCTGCGTGTAGCTTTTATTTATAACAATCTTATCTTGCTTTGTAATAAATTAAAACATTTCTTTTTTATGTAATTTGAGCTGTCTTTATAAAGCGTTTGGTTGAACTTATTTCAGGAACCGATTTAAAAAAATCATTCAGTGTTAGGTATCCCATTTATCGAGGAAAGCTATAGGCTAGTTTTTATCGAGGTGCGCGGAGTTGTTCCTACGGGACGCGAGTGAAACCGCTGGCAGAAGCTAGTTTTAAATATTTTATAAAACTTACCCTGATTTACATATTTCCGTATACAAACCAAAGAGACAGATATAACTAGTTCGCAATGCGTACAAACGTAACGTTCGCCGATAACTTTGATTGATACGACAGTGCGTGAATGCGGGCGTGATTTGTCGCCAGGGAAACATGAACGGTTTTAGTACTGTTCCATGTTGCCCCTGAGAGCTCTAGCTTTGCTCGATGATTCTGGATTATTTTGAAGAAGGCGTTGATTTCGATTGTCTGTGTGAGCCAACAAAACTTGGAAAAAAGGCTTGGCAGGTGATGGGAAAACTGGTTTTTATATATCTTTGTCTGAAATACATAGGCACACATGATAACATATTTTTATTGTCACTCTTATTTGAGTACAAGTTTAATTACTTAATACTTGAATATGAAACAATTAATAGGTATACAAATTGTCGTCCGCGTTTTCACTTTCTTATTTATCCTGATTATATCCCGACGGATGAGCTATATTACTACCAAATTTTGCCAAAGTTCGTTTAGCCGTCAATGCGTGATTGAGGAACAAACATGCAAGTATCCAAAGTCACAAAGTTTCATATTTAAAATTCCTATTAGTAACCTTTGAATTGAGGGAACATTTTAAAATGTTGCTGCGAATTCTGGATAAAGTTATGTGATATAAACACCAGCGTTCGTTAAATCCAACATAAAAATAAGGAATGTATTCCAAATACGTAAAATGAGTCTGCGAAAAATCAAGAGACGAGTCCACTCACTCATTTCGTAGCCTGCGGGCGACTGTGACGTCACACACAGAAGCGAATTTATTTATGAATCCAATGGAAGAGATGAAGCAGTAAAACCTTGTCAGAGATACGTGCAGAGAAACCGAAATGTAAATAAAATTGAAATGTTTGCTTGCATTTTGGGTATCTATATAAAATTTATACCACTGTAAATTTTGTACCAAAAAATAACCTATTTCTTTCCAAAGGCGTGATCAATAATCTAAAGAAAATGTAGTTTAACTGTCTGTTGATTTAATTTTATTTAATCCTTCTCAGTGTGAGAGGAGGCTTGTGCCCAGTAGTGGGACAATAAAGAGGCTGATGATGATGACGATGAATTTATTAAAGAATACTGAGCTAAAATATGCCTTCCATAGCAATAAAAGGCTTCTTCTATTTTTAAATCAATCCAGTTTCTTTTACGTGAAATCACATAAAAGACACACACACACACACGTAGACAAAATAAAACGAAAACGGTGATTTAGAGCTATAAAAACTAAATAGTGGCAATACAAAATATTTTATCGTGAGTTCAATGCTGATTATGAATGCAGTATTCACGGGCTGTCTAGCCAACTTTAAACTTTTTACTTTTAGTTCGTTATTTTTGGAACTTAAGCAATAAAGATTATTGAATCTCATCGGAATATAAAACAGGCGAGACTGACAATACATTTGATTTATTTTAACATTATTATTTCAAGCTATCAATGAAAACAAACAATAGATTTTTTTTTGAATAAGCAACCAAAAGATTGAGCACCTTATATATGGATCAAGTTAGCTGTAAAGGACTAAGAATTTTGTTCACTATCCCCCTTATTACAAAACGTGGTTTTAAAAAGTGCTAGGTTTAGTGCTGGGTTTAGGACATTAACTTTGTTCAAGATGGTGTTTTAAACTTTGTACTAAAGCTGGTACTTTTTTAGGACCCCGTTTTATAATAAGGTGGATTAAGTTTAGTATTACGTGTTTCTTGACTCTACCAGGTACAAACGAAAAGCAATACCGGACCCTTGATGTGCCATTAAATGTATTATTCACTTGAATAGTCCTCCAACACGTATAAAATAATGAAAGTTCGTGAGTAACGGTTACCTTCCACGTAAAAGTGAATTTTCACCATAAACGCACCGGTGAATATTAGGCACACTTGAGAGACGCACGCACTTAGCTCCATTTATCACACCTTTATCGTATAAATGTTACGTAAAAAATTCTTACACACAGCCATCTCGAACGTGCCAGTTTTATTCTATTTTCTCCTCGCAGCCTACTTGTCTTTATTTTCTTTTTATATAAAGAAAGTTGTTTATCTAACTAATCCTTACAAATCTTCATCGTTTTACTTTTAAAACGGACCGAAGCCCATCGCGTGAAAGGGCTCTGCAACTTCGCTTTTTTTTTTTCATTCAAGGTTTTCACTATTTTAAATCGTTACGAAGTTTGCGCATTTTTCTTTCGGCTCAAGCTTTAGCAATTTATTAGATTTTCTAGTGAGTTGAACTGGTAAATCTTTGAAAGTCTTTTGTATATTAAAATTCTTGAGAAAACAAATTAAGCTGAAACAGATTGCTTGGTATTACTGTATGATGAATTTGCATATCGCACCTCTATTTAACTCAGGTTACTCTAAAGTTCCTCCACAAATTATTCCCAATCATCACGCACGATAAAAATATTAAAATAAAATAGAAATGGAGTTTGCCGGATTGGCCAGTTTTAAATAAATACTCTGTTAAGGAAGAAAGTTAGAAATAAACGTTCGGTTTTCAAAACAACAATTGATAAACAATAGAATGGATTAGATTGGGAATAATCCGTAATCTCTATGCGGGATATAATAATCTGAATACAATTGTTGCTTCAAAGAGCGTACACTACGGGGTGCGTTGTATCGAGATTGCAATTGCTAAATATTGATAGGTATTGCTATAACGAACTATTTGCAACGCAATTGGATTACGAAACAGCCACTTGTATCAATATTGACGATACAAATGAGTACCTAAAACAGAACCGCTAATTGTATTTTTGCTAAGTTTTTAAACTAAAATGAATGTTTGACATATTTCTTTAAATATATTTTTTGCCTCTTTGGACGAATTGTTGCTGTAAAATGCTTTGCAACTAAAAACATGAGTGTGCGTAACGTATGCAACAACTGATTTGTGCATCATTATCAAAAACCTATTTATCGTTGTTTGTCTATCAGGAATCTAAAATTCCTCTATTCTTTAAAAATGCCTTATTTAAATATTTATTTTTATACGCCTAATACACATATAAATAAATATATTTAAGCAACACTCTCGTTAATACTGAATGTGTATCCCATTGGCTCGTACAATAGCAGATATATTAGTTTTAAATCCTTGCAGCAACGTGAATGGATGTGAATTCATTTGTTTACCGCAATGCACATTAATTGGACAGTAACAGACCACTGCACAGCATCCGCTCCGGAGATGAAAGAACTATAACAACGATCTGTTTCCCGCACAATAGTATAAACACTATAATAATGTTACTAAATTCCTTATTCTCTAATTTAACTGTTGCTTTTACTAATTAAAAGCAAACCGCCAGTAAACCTCGTCAGCAGAGAGTAAAAGCAAATAGAAGCGATAGCGCAATATTTCATTACTTAAAATTGTATTATACAAACAAGTACGTGTTTGAAATGCAACGTACAATATTAATTAAAGTCGGAAAGATGAGAAGTATACGTAGCACCAATTTAACTGTAACGAGAGAGATTGTGTAAAACGAGACGGGATTTCTGGGCTATACTGCAATACTCTGAGAAATGATTTTAGAAACTGTTACGTATATATTTTTGTTTTGTTAGAAAACAACTGAATTCCTCATCTGAAAAATAAGAAATTTAAAATTAATAATACATTATTATGTATCGATTAACGTGACAGTTCGGCTATAAAGGATCAAATCTTTGAGTTTAAGATGACATTCTACGAGTAATTATTTGAATATGCAAATGACAAACCCTATTTTATTTTAAACATTCTTATCAAATCTACAATCTACATTTTGGCATAATAACGTTACCTCAATTTTCTTAAAACTTCTTTAACTCGACTCTCAGAATACCAAAATTCGAATAAAATTCTGTGATTGTTTGTTGGTACAAAAGCTATCAATTAACATATTGTCACATAGTACTGGCCTAGTTTTGCCTGTGTCTCCTTTACTACTCTATATATTTATATTTTCCGGAAAATACGGTAGTGGCGCATAGGTTGGTAAGTCTCGCACATTTTCAAAAGGCTTTTTTTCGGTGGCCATTTCCCTTAACGGCTCCGGCAGACACAAACGTCAGTTGGAGTTTTTTTTATTTTTTGTACACTCACACTGAATGCCGTGGATATATTCGAAGTGTATTTTTTATGCGACAAATAATTCTAAAAGTTTGCAAACCGTTTGAAAAATGGCTTGGCATATGTTATTTTTATGACGAATTGCTTTTTTGGTATGTGAGTTTGTTAGAAAAGTGGTCATTCAATTTTTTACTCTGTAGAACTAAAGGCCGAACCCCTAAGTACAATGTACCTGTTATTACTTGTTAGTATATTAGGTACTGTTAGCGTATTAGGTATACATTACAACTAGCTTCCAGCAGCGTTTTCACTCACGTCCCGTGAGAACTGCTTCGCGTACCAGGATAAAACTATCCTTTAGCATTCCTCGATACATCGGCACCGGGAAATCAAATATTTTCAGCTTTATAAAGTTGAGTAAAGATAAGACTATACTACAGGGCATCTAGATACCATTAATTCCACGAAAAGTTTTTGAAACAAACAAAGGAGTTCACTGGACAATCACTAGACTAGTCTAGACTCCGCTTATAGCGACGCATACTAATTTCTTTTAGAACAACTCTTCGTGTACGTCCACTCTCCTGTAGTGACATTTAAATAGATCATTATATTTTGTACCTTCTTCTAGCATAATTTTGGGGACCACATAATAAGTAGTTCAAAAGAAAAAAAAACAATTGGTGTATTTTGTAGAGACCAGTTTGTAGAAAATCTAAAGAGCAGCTAATAATGAACGCAGTAATATAAATTTTATATTTTTAAATGTATTTTATATTATTTTATAAACTATATTTTAAAATATTATTTTTATATTAGTAAATTAATAAATGATAACAATAATGAATAGGGCTAATCTTCTCATAGCATTTCGAGTTAGAAATAAGGAAATAATTAAGTAAACATTAGCTTTACTAAACAATAGCGATGTAATAGCTTTATCAGCTTGAACAAAATAACCATTTTCATATTTTTCACTATGCGCCGAATTGGGTATACCGGGTCCTGGTTTTGGCATTTACGCAATTAAAACTTTTGGTTCGATAGACGCTTTTGCCAATGTCAATAAGTTAGGCACAGACCCTAACTATTGGTGGTTACCTAGTTAAGGTAATCGTGGAATTAAGTGTTTAGGTAAAATAAAATAAATTCGTGTCTGCTTGAGTTCCTCTAGCGTAATATATCTTACTAATTTTCGCATGTTAATTAAAGAGGGGAGGGAATATTACTTTTATGTCTTGTCCTTTTTTTACGTTCATTCTCATTACGACTTGACGAACGGGCGGTAATGTTTTCATTAAAATAGGAATGCTATTTTGTTTTAGTTTATTTTACTTGAGAATATGTTATGTTTAATGAGAAAACTGTTTCTTATTTTATTTTTGTGCATTTTAGTACTAAGAAGTGTTTGTACGAGTAGTTTTTGGAAAACGTATACAATATCGCATTCCTACCTACACTATAACATGGGAAAAACTGTATCACAAACAGTAATAATAAATTGAGGATACAATTATATTTCGGCTTTCAATTTGACGGTTCTACGGAATAATGGCATAAAACGGCACACAGAATTAATTTCGTTAAACAAATATTTTTGATCGACTGCAAAATCCACATTTTCAATAAACACATTAAATTAAACACTGCATCTGTATTAACACATAATTGTTTGTGCCAACAACGGTAAAAAAACAACTATAAAATAAATTATTGTAACTGCCATATTTTCACACAAAAATGCAATCTACAGCGCCAGTAATGAAATTTAATGTATTCATTCATCCCGCATGTAATAGGTATAAATTGTTTGAAGAGCTACGCATTTATTTTACGAGGTTTAATCAACCAATAAATTGGAATGTTGATTTCAATACGAGTCGCGAGAATCATTTGAAACCGCCGCTCTTAGGCACGTTCATAATTCTAAGTAGCATTTACATATTATTATGTATTTTCAATCACGAAGAGAATTGCACGTATTTTTATTGAATTCAGAATTATAACAGTTGATTTTCATTCGCAATAATTCGCAATAAAATGTGATGCTTGAGGGAAAAATGTTGACTGTTTATTAAATATTGCGCAGTATTCATTACTGGTATAAGTAAGGCACAATATGCTTAGATTTATATAAGGTAAACACGAAACTAAGCATTGTGTACCATGCCAAATCATCGATAAATTAAAGATTAGGTACCAAGGTCTAAAGTGATACCAAGCGGCTGAAATTACATAAAAATAATTGAATAAGAATAATAGAAAGAAAACAAACAAAAGGAGAAACAATTGAAAATCAAACGACATCGCGTAGGGCGCGTTAATACAGACACTTGATGCAAATTCAACACACGTACATGGATCGTTATCTACGACGATTTCAATCTGGGGTACCGCAGATGGTGTTTACGGCCGCATGCAGTTTACGTGGAAATTGCATGCGCGCGACGCATTAGCGACTACCCGCAAATTACGAGCGCAATCTCCTACGAATCTGCGACCACTTTCATAATATTTGTCGACTTTATGGCAACGTACGAAGTTTTATGCGAAAACTTTTAATAGCGAAAATGGTCCGTTCCTTTTTGTGTGTTGCGGTTTAGCTGTAATGCGTGTTTGGAATTTCAATCCGTAGCAAAAGAAAGAGATAGAAAATGTAGCATTTATTCAGCTGTAATTATATTATAATCCATAATCATTCACTTACCCAAGAGTACAATCTTCAGACAATTTAACTGGAAAGTTTGCAGAAAAGTAAAATGATAAAGTACAAAAACAAAAAAAAAATATATATTTACACGGCCACAGTATACGATCTTACACATCATCGCAAACCATTATTCAGAAGGTAAATCCCGAACGGGTATCGCGACTAGATGTCTGTAGGCCTTATTAATGGCCTCACCTACCTGACTGAGACGGATGGCAGGCACTGACCTGACGTTGACCTTGCGTACTATTTATTTCAGGCCAATTTACCTTTGTTTTTATTGTGTTATCTTTGACGGTAGCACATTGTTTCCTTTGTAGCCGAACAAATAGGCGAGTGATTAGCGTCGAGTGGGCGCTTTCTTTGATTCTTTATTTTTTGTTTTCTTTATTAAAGTGTTGTAGATAATGTTGTGGGAGTTTCGTTGGATTATTCCCGTCAATTTCTTTTGTTATTTTGTAATTGAGGAGGCTGATTTTCAATGTTACGAGATTGGCCTTGATTTTTTCATTTTTTCTTTTGCCGTCAATTGTACTGACGCGTAGTTGGTATTCCAAATATATGTTACGATTATCAAACTTTATTTGGATTTAACAGCGAAAACTTGCTTAGTCATGTACTTTTCAGATCTTCTCATTATATGGACATACTAAATGTGACGTGCTTCTCTGAGTTTTTCTTTGATTTGGCGGAACTTACAGCTTCCACGGATGATGGAGATTTAGTTTTGTTATTCAATTTTAGTTATTATTTACATAAGTTCTATTTTTGGTTAGTATTTTATAAAAATTGGTACCATTTCCCCATAATACGATGCTATAGCTTCGCCACACTTGGGCGTTCCCATAGTATATGTATCGGTAACTGTTTGTAGGTGGGTAGTTTCTTAATCTTCTCGAAGAGCATAGCGGAATTTTCAAGCTTTGCTCATTTTTCTACGTTTGCTTTCCAATTTACCTGTATATCTATTGTTAATCCGAGGAGGGTGAATTCATTAACCTGTTCTAGTTTTGTGTTGTTGGAACTTTTGATGTGGGTGAAAGGTAATTAATTTAGCTGTCGAGAAATGTACTTCTATGTTATGATTTCCATCTAATTGAGTAGGTACTGACTGTAAGGAATGAATTAAGTTTCTTAATTATTATTCTCATGCATTTGGCAAGGGGTAAGTTTAAAAATAACATTTTCAAACAATTCATATTATGGTCCATTTACTATTTTGGCAAGATTGTTCATATAAATGCAAAATAAATAGAAATCTATAACTTTCCCTTTTGGATGCATTCACTGTTTTACGGTCTGATCTTATTATAATTATGTTGTATTTCCTTACCAGTAGTCATTTTATTATCCAATCTTTACAATTTATTCTTTATATTTTAAGGAAGTTTCAAATCCTTTAAAGGCTTTTCCTTATAATTCCATGTACTTAATTGGATATATTCGTACAGATAAGAAGTTAAATAATAATAACTTAGCTGCAACAAAACAAAATTCAGAATGAAGTTAGTAGAAGAGTAAGGAACTCAAGAAAATATGTACGTTCCGAAAACGGTGTGTTTGGCCCAACCGTAGCGCGGTCAGGCATAAATATTTAATATCCTATCACGTAGATACTTCAGCATTATATTGTAACGGTACTAAACCCGAATCTGTTTATTAAATTATCATATAGCGGTTGTTTATTCCACGGGCATACACCCTTAGAAACGAATACATACATAACTAAATAGTAAACTACAAAATAAAGTCGCATGGTGCCGGAGGATATAGAATAATGATATTGAGAAGGTTCGCAGTAGTTCTGCTTTCTTGGCAATAGTTTAAAATAAAGCAACGGATTTCTTGTTTATTATCCGTAAAGTGGATTGAAATAATCATATCGCTATGTCTTCTTCTAGAAATTGACTAGAATTTAATGCTATCTACATCCAATTATCTCTAAATAAGATATAAAAAATAAATCGTGTAACCCCTTTTTGCATAAAAATATTATTTGTTTACCCACGAAATTACACGAAACCGTAGTACTAATATATAATCTAGATACTTTTTCTACAAAAATACTAAGGGCCTGTTTCACTAACTACAAATAAGTTCCAGTTAGTTTTCTGGTAGATAATTCCATACAGATTCTGTTCCATTTTTGAATGTATTCGGTAGATAGTGGCTATTTGGACATTGTGAAACTGGGCTTAAGAATGTTCCATCATCCAATGTCTCCAGTCACATAAAGGTCGAATGAACCTTCTTTTGTTTCCATTCACAGTGGCCGAAGGTTTAGTTTCGTTATTTAATTATTCCCCTTCTAATCCAATCCTTGACGCGATCTAATTCAGGAATCCCTACAAGTGCCTATTAATTTACCGAATGTTGGGGATAGATAATTAGTTTAACGAAAGTGTGTAATTCGCAACGATTTCCCAATTTGTGTATCGTTTCGCCTATTAACGTAAGCCTTAGATTCTATATACTAATTTTAGTATGAAATAACCTATTTATAGATTGTGCTTCAAATTTCAAATTTAGATAACCAAATTAGCTGTTTTCACGATTCAATTGGAGCTTATATTATGAATGATCACGTAATGTTTAAGCTTATTTCCATTTGCTACGTTTTGGTAATCGTTCGAGCGTCTCGTTTTGAAATCATTCTATACATTTTATCTCCACAACCTACCTTAGAGCAGATCACCGGATCGTGTCCATTATTTAATTTACAGATAGGTTACAACCCGACATACATATATGTATAGATAGCTCAGTTTTATATTACTCCATAAAAATCCTAACCAGATAACGATCTTGGTATCTAAAGCATCGGATTTTTCTTGATTATTGTTATACTGGTTCTGTTTAAATGATAAATAACCCAAGTGTTATAGGATATACCTAATTTCTATCATTTTTTTTAATTTTTTATTGGCTATCAATAAGCAGGCAATTACACTAAAGGCCAAAGATTTGTTCGAATACAATAGCTATTTTTTTGGTACGGCAATCGGTGTCGACTTACTCAAAGTCAACAAATACTGCCAATGTCAGAAATGATGAGAAACCAATTAGTGTAGAGACGTTAACAAAGATGAGAGCAATACAATACCTATTTCAATATCTACCAACAAAGTTTATGGAATAAAAGATGTGTCTACATTAATATCAATATAGGCCTGTCATTATTGCACTGCTATTCGATTATAATCCAAGAACTGTTCCAATGCATGTAATAATGCTGCATACACATTCACCCGTACGGTGCAACAAATAGGTTCGCACTACACAAGCCCATACGCTCAGAACCACTCGACTGTGTTGGAAACGAGCCGTATACGGAACCAACTATCTAGTATCTACCGTCACTACCCAATTGTGACAATATTCAGTCTGCAATATGCCTTCCAAATAGGATTGCATACATAATATAGTTGTTGTTCTGCGCAATAATAGTTCCACAGGTATATTTTAGTATAGTAGCTAGAATTTGAGTTGTGATGTATTGTTTTGGCTTGATCCATGTTCACGATCGAGACGGTTGTTGTTTAAGGTAGAGTATCAAATAAATTGTTTGTAGGAAGATAGATAGTATGAAGGAACTAAATTCCGTTGCTTTTGTTCCACAGGCACGTTGAGTAGGATACTTCCAGCTTGAATATCTACATAGTATTTCTTGCATTATATCTCAAGTTTAAAGTTATTTTTATTCATAATTCATAATTATTCGTTTATTAAAATGCTTTTGTTTTAAATATAATATGTATTTAATCTACTGAATAAAAAAATAAAACGAATAAATTTACCTATTCAAATGAACGAGTGCATCTAGTTAAATGAATAGTAAATTGGTACAGGGAAACTAAACTAATATTTGGTTATTTTTTTATATATTATGTAACTATATCTATTATCTTTATGAATATTTTAGTAAATGTATTATTTTTGTAAACATTTTTTTATAGAAGTTGATTTCAGACACAATAGGGTATTTGACTGTGTTTGATTTTGTACAAAATTTTTAACAAAACAAATAAACACACGCACTAGAAACATATTTCTAAAAACAGCGTCAAAATTGGTTGATAAATGGAGCAGCAATCAACATTTTTATATTCGTATGATGAAGAGTGGGATCACAGTGGGGACATCTTGCTATCTCTTTTGCACATGCGTAATCAAATAGCGTTGACGTCACAAGCTTGTATGTGCATCCTTTTTCTGTTATTTAACTATTTGACTTTTGAAAGGTTTATAAATTACTTATTTCTCAACGGATTCCAAAAATTCTTTCTGATTTTGGTTTTTTTAAATGTTACTTTTGATATGAATAATTAAAAAAAAGAGTCAAATACCCACAGGTCTATTCAAACCATTTATTGTTTCCATTGTTGGAAAAAAATACAAAAAAAATAGACCATAGGTACGCAGTCAAAACTTTCTTTGTGCTTTTTCTGAACCATATAATAGATGATAGAGCCCAGAAAACTCTAACCTACCCATAAAAACAAAGGAAAACTGCACATTTTCTTCGTTTTGTTTCAATTGAATCCAACTACGAACATTAAGTTCATTTGTTTGTAGTTACCGCATGGATAGTTCAGGAGTTGCGATTAACAATACAACTACTGAGATAACGTTCGCATATTCGTGCCAAAACTTAGTTTACGTACAAACTTTGTTCTGCTTCGCTAATCCAATGAAAGAATAACATTTATTACAATACTGCGCAAGCTTTAAAATTGGAATGAGTAACCGAGTTGGTTAGCAACGTAATTGGCTGTTTGAGTGGTTATAACGAGTTTAGTACTTCAACGTTTAATGAATTTACCTTAGGTAAATGTGATGTTATCTAAGTATAGTAATATTATGGAGATGAAGGGTCTGTTTACTTAAGATTTGCTTGTTTTTGCGCGCTCATCTCAGGCAGGTACTATTGCACCGTTTAAAAAAAGAAACTTTCAGTATTAGTTGGCCCATTTTTTTCTGAGTGTGTGGAGTAGTTCCCTCGAGAAGCGGGTGATTGGCTGGAGGAAACTTGTAGCTTTACACATGACAAAAGTTGTAAGTCATGACAGTTGATCTTCAGCTGCGCTCAATCTACAATTTGTGTGTTGGACTTGCACCTATTATCTATACTTATATTGGAGAGGAAATAATTGATTGTTTTTGTTTGAATTGAATAGGCTTCGAAAGTTCTTGCCTGATTTCAAAAAATGTTTCTGTGTTAGGAAGCCACATAATCCCCGGTTAACATAGGCTAGGTTTTATCCGGGTAAGGGAATAAGTACTCCGGGACGCGGGAGAAACCGCTAGTAATCAATAATAAAGAATAACTAAAAAAAAATCTAGCCGGCCGTACTTTAACCTTTGTAAAAAATCTCTATCTTCTAAAAAAAATACAAAACGAAACAAAAGGCTAATAGAATATATTTCACGGATTAAGTTTTTACATAGGCAAATAAAAACGCGTGAAAAATTCAGCTGACGTGTTATAAATGGAAATCAATGCTTGACAGCGACCGTGTTTCGCATCGTTGTGACTTGATTTGAATACGTACATATAGTAAAATAACATAAAATATTGCGAATATTAATGAATAATATGAAACACCTCGTTTGGGATTACACTTTTAACCAAAAAATTACATTCAACTATGTGACAGACGTACACGCACGCACATTAGGCTACTACAATCTGTCAAATTTTCTTAGTGGATTTTCAACTTTTTTTCTGAGGCATTATCGTGCAAAGTTAAATATGAAATTTTTACAATTTCAGGTAGCTTAATGTGCTGACGTCTGTACATACGGTCACTTCCAAATACAAAAATAAAATGATTTTTTTTATCTGTTTTCTGAATAAAGAAAATATTGCAAGAAGGATTTCTATCAAACGCGGCTACTTTTACTTTCAAAATGCCCTTGCATTATAATCGATGTTATAAAAGTTTATCCTTGGTTATGCAATCGATATTGAAAAAATGATAATTGATTATACATACATATATGGATAAACTAGCTTCCATCAGCGACTTCCCTTGCATTCCGTGGAAGCGACTGCGAGCACCCGGATAAAAAACTTTTTCGAAAAATGGGGTAACCAACACTGAATATATTTTTTCAAATGGTTTCAGTACTTTTTGATATTATTTCAAACAAACAAAACAATCAAATTCTTAAGCTTTATAATCCAACTAACAACAAAATAACAAGACACCCAAAACCAGGGAAATCAACTAGTGTAGCAGCTAGGTGTTATTGCTATTCCGCACCGCTTGTATGTGTTTAAGCAGGACAAACTTCTGCCTAACCAAACTCGAAGTTCGAACGCTACGAATATGAGAAACAGGATATTTTGATACCGAGTAGGACACGTGCATTGCGATACATATACGTGCATAATTATGTATATTGCAATATTAATTTCAATTCAGTATTTACCCTGTAATTCCAATAAAATATAGATGACTCATTACGCGATGTATGTGCTACACACGAATTATGACAACATAATATCGCAAAAGCATATGAATAAAATAACTTGCGTAATATTAGTAACTAGTTTCGGCTGACGGTTTCACCCGCGTCACGTGGGTATAATTTCGCGCACTCGGGAAAAAAGTAAGCTAAGTTTAAGCTTTTTTCGATAAACGGGCTATATATTTTTTTTTAAATCGGACCAGTACCTAGTTCTTCATTAGTATCTGAATATGGGTACCAAGCGTATAAGGCTAAGCTTTCCTCGATAAAATGGTTATGATCACTGAAATATTTTTTCAAATCGGACCAGTAATTTTTTTATTTAATTTTTACCTGCATACTTTTAAAGTCTTCCTCAATAAAAGGGCTATCAAACACTGACATGTTTTTTCGAAGCGGTCTAGTAGTTCCCGATATTGTTTGCGCTTTCAATAAAAAAATATATTCGGCTTTATAATATTAGTATAGATTCTTGTTCCATTTATATAATTTTAGGATAGTTAATATCGTTACAATTTAAATTAGAATTTAATGATTCAGTTCGTTTATAAATGATTTTGAAATTGTCGGATACCATATTTACACGTTGTAAATAGCTGCACAAATAATTAGTTCTTCGTGGTTTTAATCAGCGCTGACTCTTTATTTTAGTAGGCTTAAAAATTCTAATTATACTTAACCAGCAATGTTTATCGAAAAAAAGCTTTAAGTAAGGGCTTAAGAGCTACGTTCTGAAAGGATTGTGACTATTTTTTGTACGTACTGTAAAATAGACTTTTTGTTTTGCAAGTAGGTAACTTACTTTTCGACACATTCCTGGCTAATTCAAATTACGAACACTAAAATCAATAGTTCGCACATACCATTCACAGCCTAGTGGAATGTGCGAAACAACTTTACTAATTAACACTACAGTACTGAGTACCCAGTGTTCGCGACATGCAAGATAATGGAAAACGCTGAGGCGATAGCAGCGCAATTCCACAACTAATGATTTGGAGCCATCGACTTAATGCGGTTCCTAACTCGCTTTAACGTTGCCGGATTTCGTTAAATTACTTCTTACACTAACATTTGTTTAATCATTGTGCTGTCAGCGAAGTTTTACTATTGGTTCCTTTGTGAAAGTTCTTGTGTTCTGGAAAGAGCGAGATCGCCTGACGAAGTACTTAGAAAAAACCGAGGACTAAAAAAATGTTTTTAGTTTCAAAAGTTCAATTCATTCGGGCCGCATTGATTACCTATTACCTAAGTTAAGATTAAGATAGAAGTGTACTTACTATACATAACCATTCGATATTACACTCGACACAAGATAATAAGCTGAGTATGCCTATAATCAGAATTTTACAAAAGGAAGAGATACAGTTTCTAGAATTTTGTAACGTTGTTCCAGATTTAAACAGTGACATTTAGATTCATTACAACAAATTACAAGTACTAATATAACACAATTCCTTCCAAACACAAAATAAAACTATTATACGTTTCTTCATTACCCGAAGTAATAGGATCAGAGGCTGTAATAGAATCAACACTGTCGTATCGCTGTGGTCATTACGCCTCCCGCACACGTAATGAGAATCGAGGACCCTATTAAGGTTTAAATTCATGACTTTTTGGAGGTAAGCAGAAAATAGAGCATTTTCATGAGAATCTACCAAAAGGCAACTTTTCAGAGCTGAATTTCCCATAATTTCCCTTCATAATGATTTTGGTGTGCACTTTACATATCAATGCAATGAATGTTGATATTGCAAGGTATTCAGCCAATGACTCGACAGACCTATAGTCGTTAATATACAGATCAGATGATTGCTGATTAACATGAACCAACGGTACCAGATACTTTATTGTGATTGATATCCGTTACAGATAGCAAACAATCACGTGTATGTATAAATCTCCGCTTATCGCAGTTGACTGCTGATCACAGGCATTGATCTGTATCAGAATATATAGGTACAGAGATATTACAGAAAAAAATTAAACCATGCGTGGTGGTATTATGAAATAATATTACGCTAAAAACATAATATTATGTTTGGCATGTATTTATATGTGTTTTATTATAACATGTGTTTAGTGTTTTTATTAGGCAGTGTTTATATTTACCCATTAAACAACACTATTGGATCGTGTTTAGTAAAAAGTGCGCTATATGTTTAGATTCGGACGGCCTGATTAATTCATACCTTATTAATTTTTCCACATATCGCTGCTTCAATTCAAAAGTACCACAAATCAAAAAATTTCAAAAATGTTTTTATTGCAAAAATTGAATCTTAAGCCTTTATATTTTTATATTTGAAAAAGACTCCCATTGATTTTGCATTCTAAGATACAAAAAAAACGCAACCGTTAGTTTTGAATTTGCGTTTTGAACGGCCCAAATATAATCTAAACCACCATATTGTTAGTTGCGTGGGTTCAGAGAAAGTTTCTTCATTAATTTTGTAAAGAAAATGACCATATTTAGGAATACTGTACTTTTGAATAAAGGATTCACGTAAGCACGACATTATTTTTAAATCAAAAGAACCATATTTCAAAACTGATTGTTTTGCATAAAAAAATATACCGAAATGAATTTAATTTTTTTAATCAATATAAACTTATCAGACAATGTGTTCGTTTTGCATTTAAGTTTTTTAATATGAGGTATGGCATTTAGAAATGGGTTGTTTTGAATATAAATAAAGCTACTTTCTACTTTTATAATTTTGAATTAAGACTGCTTTATTCAGGAATACGTTTATTTTGATTTTATTTTAACAGTGATTAATACAATGTTTCAAACTTGACCTTATTTAAAAACAGATTATATTCTGTAGGTACGTTGAAAGACCGGACGGTGTCGGTCGGGTTCGGTAAATTTCAATACATGGAAAGTCTTCCGCAATCTTTCAGTCCAGCAGGCTTAGCATGGCAACCGTAGAAACAAGTTTTGTCTACCGGAGAATGGACATAATGACGGATAAGTGACAGATTGACATAAGATTTATTTTGACATTTTTTGAAGAAAATTTTCTTCTTTTCGACATAATTCTACAAGTGATGCAGGAGACATGTTGACATTGACAGAAAGAGCTTTATCTTTTCTTGATAGAATAGATATAGAATCGCCACGCTAAGCCTGCAGAAAGCAACTATGAGGGCGACACTTCAGAATCTGGCTTTGGTCTTTAAGACCCAGATTTTCTAATGAGGCAGGACTTAGCATGAAGTGATTCAGATTCGAATAATGATTGTATTCAAAATGTAATGCTTTTAACTACAATTTAAGAAGAACAAACACAGACTAGGTAGTTTCTGCTACCAGGCTCCAAAAGATAAATAGCTCTTCTAAATGCCATTGTGTACGTTTTTATAATAAAATTCCCAACCATGTTCAAGATTTGAGTCTTAATAAATTCAAAGTATGTATGTATTTGTAAAGCAGTCATTATTACGCAAGGCTTGCTATTCTGTTTAAGACTACCTAGCAAATGAAAAGGCTTGGGAGGAAGCTATTCCAAAAGTGTTTATCGTGTATGCTATGTTTATTGCTAAAATTACTTATTATTTCCTAACACTACCAAAATAACTGTTCTTCCTAATTATTCTGTACATAAGTATTGACATGTTATAATTTAATTAGAGCGTATTGCGCCAACGGGGTCATAATAGCTGAATTAAAATAGCACTATAAAAGTTTGTGGATGAGCTCTTTAAGTAACAGCTGCACGAGTCGATAGTTCATAGGGTTATCAACGCGTAGCGCGGTCTGTCCATGGATGAGTGATCATCTACTTCATGACTAGTTCCTCGACGTGTTTCGGAAGGCACGTAAACATTAGTCCCGGCTATCGTTTTTAGATCTTTGGCAGTCGTTACGGGTAGTCAAAAGCCAGAAAGTCTGACATCCATTCTTACCAAGGGATATGGGGTTGCCCAGGTAACTGGGTTGTGGAGGTCAGATAGGCAGTCACTTCACATAAAACACTAGTACTCGGCTGTATTCGGTTAAGACTAGAAGCCGACCCCAATACAGCTTGGGAAAAGGCTAGACAGATGACAGATGTACTACTAACTGACAATTTGAGTATTATAAGTGGCCTACCCAAATGTTCTTTCTGATGGTATGTTCGTCGTATTGTTGAGCTCCTGTGTTACTGTTGAGTTCAACGAAGACCGACAAACGCTTACCAGCTGATTGGACAGGTCCATTCAAACTAGAATAACATTTTCCTTAAGAGGTCATTTCAGTATGTAATTTATTTTATGTCTGGACTCTAAAAGAGACTATGACCCTTGTGTTTGTTTCTGCGTTTCTTCTCATGGTAGTCGGTTAGGAAATGCCGACCTCATCTCGTCTTTTTTAAAATAGTGTTGACGTGTAAAAGTGTTGATTTCAACCTGTTTGCAAAATAATAAATGATTATTTTAACAACAGTTTCGAAGATTTTGACTTGTTTTTTGAGGAAAACTTTGATTTGTTTTAAGTTTTAGATAGCATTTCAATCATTTTATTGAATTGCATGGCGATTTCTATTATATTCCCTATTTTTTTTATAATATAGCATAATTAATTCAATTATTTTTTGATTTATGGTTGTTTGGTCAAATATTTAATATATTTTGAATATTATTTTTATATTCAAAAGTAACTTATCTGCATATAACTCCTCCAGTATTTACTTTATAATAAAACTACTTACAACATTAGACGCGGCTTTAAAATACGCTTCTAACGATGTATGATATGTATATATTTGATATGAAATAAAAAAATACTAGGCAAAAAGTAGTTTTATTTTTTTAAAATAGCTCTCCTGTAAAAAAGTGTTATTTTGATTTGTGGTACTTTTGAATTGAAGCAGCGATATTTGTAAATAAATTACCATTACTTATCTCATTTAACGAAAATAAAAGTGCTTTTAGTTTAAAATTGACATTAAATAAAATATGTCTTGTATTACGATTTTTTCAAATAGACCATGTTTTTCACACGTGTCTGTGGCAAATCTGTTTTTTTGGTAATAACACTGATTATGTTTTTTACGTAGCTTATTAAAAAGATGAACGTTCATTATATAAAAATCTTCATGCACAGTTCGTGTCGATGATTTTCTATATCTCCAGAGTTAAGTCGTTGGAAACAAAAACATTATCTCTTCAAAAATTACCTATTTTGTAGGCTGCAAAGGTCCTCGTAGGTATTCAAATAGCTTTGGAACGTTGGATTTAATGTGCGTTCATTTCACGCATCAGGCTTTTTTAATCTTTTAATGGCTCTTGACAGCATTTTCCCCATGATAGGCTTTGTAGGCAAATGAAATACCTACCCAGATTTTTACTTTAATTAAATTTTATATTGAAATTATACTCTATCTCTTTAAGTGCGTCATTCGTACGCGTTTTATGCAGTCATAAATTTTCAGCCATATTTGATTGGATTTTGTGAAAACTTAGTATGTAGTTTTTTTTAATGTAATTCTCTTTTATTGCCTATCAACCTAAATAGTTATATGTATATTGTATACTTTTTCTTAATCTACTTACTCTTTTTTATAGGCTGACGTATACACCTAACCTTCAAACACGGTTTACATTTTCACAATTTATTTTTATACTTTTAGGTTTCTTTTATATAATGTCAAGCTCTTTATTGTAAGTGCTTTCCATAATCTCTAATACCCTTGTAGGTAGCCTTGCCTAGACTACCAACATTGTAGCAGCAATCACGTCCAGTTTTATTACCAACTGAACAACGCGACATAATGAAGATATATCAGGCATCATAAACGCGCGTCCTATTCATACATTGCAGTGCTCTAAGGATTAAAATTACTTTGTAACGCGGTTTTGTTATCTCAAAATGAGATTACACTGTTACGATACTCTGAAAACCCACAATTTGAAGCCCTTCAAATACCTCTTTTAGGTTTATCTTTCGTGATGTACAATTTGAAGTTTAGTTTTAATTGTGCGGTTTAGTTAGATTTTGTTAATTATGGTGCCTTCGTTGTTATCTCAGTGCCCATACGCGGGTTGAACTTTATTGTTAAAGTTTAGTTAATATAATTTATTGAAACGGACGAAAATGTTGATTAAATATGTACGGTTAACACAAATATATTAATGTTTCATAACTACTGGTGTACGTTGGCGTATTTTTCATTTGAGTAGACTTTAGATACTCTAAAAAAATGAGGTATTGAAAAATCATGTATCAGAATTTGATCAAACCCTGCGCTATACATGAAAATAAGGAAATAAATCTCGAAATACCGAAATGGAAATGGATATAATAATGTAATACAAAGACTATCTATCGATACCTGCGGTATTTGCAGAAGAAAAACAACAATATTGGAACAAACACGCTGTGTATTCCACTTTTCCTGTTCACGTAATTGCTACTCCGCAATATACAGACGTGTGGGCTGTGGTTTACTTTTTGCTAATTGTTTTTGTGACCACACGCGGCCGCCATGTTGAGAGAAGGTAGATTAGTTGATTGGTATTTGCTACCTATTGTAAAAGAAAACTTTCTCTCGGTGAAAAAGGCTGTCGTAACTTTGTTAAGTTGGGAAAGCGAGCCGCCTATTCTAATATTTATGATGAATTAATTGGCGCTCTTTTTTGTAAAAGGACTAATTTTTAATCAACTTTTAAAGTTAGATTAGATTTAGATTTGACGTATACTTTTGTAATTAGGGTAAAGGTAAAACATATATATTTGGAATATTGGATATACTAATTTAGGTTTATTGGCAGCATAAATTAGCGGACATCTCGCTGTATTTTGCAAGTTTATCGCTTTAAAGATGAATGATACATGAAAAATAAATTAACAATTTCAATAGTTGTAAATAATTATGATGACAACAAGAACGAGCAGCCTTGTAACACATTACGTCATTATTACAAAAATGAAGATAAGCATTTGCATTGTTATACATATCTACTGAAAAAGGCAGTCACATACAAAATGAGCGGGCCTGACAAAATGAAGAGGGGCGTTAAAAATCCCATCATTTCCCTTTAAATAGGATTACAGGGACTACAATGGGTGTTATGTAGGTGTACAGTGTAGCAGCACCCGATGATATAAAATGAGGTGCGGTGATGCGAGTGACGGAGTTTGAAAGGCCCGACTGTACAGCTGGGCTTGGGTACTACCCCGATGTAGGACAATGACGGTAGACTAATAAGCGTCGTCGGTTTATTAGGGGCTCTAACCATTCCACACACGTTAACACACTGGTTTCGGTTTTCATTACGACATATTTTGGACGACCGATACCAGTTTCAATTGTGTAATATTTTCATTGAATTGCTTTGGTAGTGGTTCTATGTAAATTCTGTTATGTTCAAAATTTTATTCTACATACATATTTGTAATGAAAAGTTGGTCACTCAATTAATATTATGATAGTATGAAAAGCTATTGTATTGATATAAATAAATCTGTTTTTATTTAATTTTTAAGTTGATTAGGAATAGGTAAAGTATAAAAGAAATATATTAGGTGTATAGTTTTATTTAAAGAAAATCTGATAAGCTAATTATTTAATCTAGTTTAACTACAGATTTTGAAATATGAGCTGATATACATATTATACGAGTATACGGGCTCCAGAAGCACCCACGTCAGTAATGTTGAGTTGAGTCAATAAAACAAAAATCATTCATTCACCAATTTGTATTTCCAAAACAAAATTATCAACTAGGAATTAACAACGTCATCACAGGTACGCTCAAAACTCAAGCGCAGGCGAGCGAAACTGAATGAGCTGTATTGTTAGTGATCTCAACAAAGCTATCGGGCCAAGTGCTCGACCAGACGTTGCCGAACTTCCCCTAGTACCAGACTGGACTGAGTTTAGTTTACTCAAGTGCAAAGGAACTCCGTTGCCATGGCATTAAGAAAAACAGAATGAGTGTAAGATTACGTCTTGTTTTATTTTCGTGTGGAATGTGTAATGAACACTGCTTTGGTTTCTACTAGCTCTATGAAGGTTTTTTTATTTTCAATTAATTAGCTAAATTCCTTCTCATCGCCGCCCACATGAAGCATAGGTATCCAATAGGCATTGGCATGTTGGAAGGAAATGCTTTACATTTCAATGCCTAAAAAAATGGAGTATGAGATCACGGATTTCATTAGGACGACGTCATAAAATGATTCAATTCTTGAACTTTGGTTCTGTATTTTAATGAGCATCGTTATTTTTTTTGTTACTTCTTTTTTAAAATATTAACTAAACATGTGAATATTGTTACTTTCTACATAACGCATGTTATTATTAAACACGTAGGTTATATGATATTCTGACCTCACTCAGAGTAAAGAATTCCCCACTGGGAGAAACGTGTATAAAAGTTGTACAAAAAAATGCTTTGACGTAACCTATTTCTTTTTACTAACATATGTATGTAGTTCTTTTATAAAGTAACAAATTAAGTTTACCAGTTCCTAGAAGAAGAAGGCGTTATGAACTCTTTTAGAAACCTGTCTTTGTTATGTATGATATTCTATTTTATATAACATGTTGTCTGTTTCAAAGTTTTATTGCTTTCCTAGCTTCTGTCAGCGGGTTCACCCGCGTCCCTTGGGAAGTATTCCTCGAACCCGACCAGTATAAAATGTAACCTAACCTAGTCTTTGTTGACAAACAGGCTATCTAACACTTTATATATAGTTAGTATATTATATATAGATAGTTCCTGAGATTACCGCGTTCAAGTAAACAAACAAACTCTTCAGCAAACTTTCAAACAAACAAACTACTAATATGAGTATAGATTGTTGATGCATCTAACGTATGAATTTTTATATATAGGGTGTAACAAAACTAGTAGCACCATATTTTTACAGGTCATCTAGTACATGCTAAGGATCATGTTTACCACAAAAAAGTCATGAATACAAAAACATATTTTATTAAATTTATCATCACAGTCGCCATATTGTACGCATAACGCCGGTCTCTATGAAGGCGCTTGATCGTTGACGCCTAGGTCATTGAACTTTTTTTGTAGTAAACACGATCCTTAGCGTGTACTAGATGACCTGTAAAAATGTGGTGCACTAGATTTGTTACACCCTATATATGAAACTTCTCATGATTTACACTAACAAGTAGTTCCGAAGTGTCACTTAAGTTCGATACGAGTGCAATCGAAGATAGACTCAACGAGTTTTCATACCCATGTCACCCTTTTCAAAGGGATGACATGCGCCCTTCAGGCACCCTTGGCGCAAACCCTTACGATCAAAGTGCCATAACTTGAAACTATGTTGCGAAGATGGCTATTCTGTTTATATTCATATTGTAACTTTATCCAATTGTTGACTTTGTTATGTTTAAAACTTTTTTTTTTAATATGAAAGTGTTAATTGGAGGTTGTTTGCAACAATTTGTATCTATTGCCTACAACCAGTTTCTTTTTTGCGAAAATTTATTTTTTAACGATGATACTCACATTATGAGGTTATATGTACAAACGCCAGCGCTACAAACTACCCGAACCATAAAATTTGAACCATATGTTTCAGTGATAAAGTTGAAAATCTATTAAGGAAATTTGACAGATTGTAGTAGCTCGATGTGCTGGCGTCTGTACATGATTATAGTTTATAGACCGTTATTATTACATTGATTGATTACTTGAGATAAACACAAATACTATTCGTGAATAATTATTCTTCACGTAGGAATCTATTTAGACGAGTTTGTGTTTTCTAACAAATGCCAGCTACTATATTCTCTTACTCTCAGTTATAAATCACCCACGCGTTGTTTGTATAAATATCAATGCCCTTTTGAATATTTTAATTGAATACGTGAAACTTGAAAAGTATATTTTGTTTATTAAAGGTTTGTGTCTCGAGGATACACTTACTACCTACATTAATTTTTATATTTTATCTTTTATACTATTTGGAAAAATATTAACAACTCATTAGTCTATCGGCATATAAACAAACTTAATAAATTAAATTTAAAATATAGCGTCAAAAAAATCCTCCTCATCGCTGCCCACTGGTAGCGTACACAAGAGGCTGGCAGCATTGCCACGTTGGAATTCAGGAAACTTATTTCCATATCACATTGGTACACATTACACGTACATTTAAGTATATAATAATATGATACATTAATAAATCCACGTTCAGACGAAATCCTAACCATCAAGCTCTTATGTGTCATTTCATTCTAAATAGATTATGTAATTTCGAAACGAATACCTATATGTAGAACTAGAATAAACCTTGCTCAATTTTAGTAGCACAGCATATCCGCGGGCGAAAGCCTGTCACCGTGCGGGTGTTGATTTTCCCGTGACGTCACACACAGCGCACAAAAACCCAATATGTACTATACCTTCATGGTATAAAGTAACATCTATGTTATCTACTCGTCTACGTTACTAACAACCCTGTATATCGGTTATACGGATGAAAAGTGCTTTTTCAAACCTACCAGTATATCGGTTAGCTGTGTTGTTTGTATAGCCCAGTGTTTATTGGGTACGTGAATAAGTTGGCTAACTAACCTTGGGATAAAAAAAAAAAATCTTTTGTAGGTACAGACGACATCAAGCTAGGTACTACAACACAACTGTCAAATGTCCTCATTAAATTTTCCACTTTAATGCTGAAACATATGGTTCAAAGTTGATAGGGAAGATTTGACAGTTCCGGGGAGCTTGATATGGCAGACGTCTGTACAAGCTAAAGATGCAGTATGAGAACATTAAAAACTTATTCAGTAATATTGACTTTGAACACTGTTAGAGGATTCACAAACGAACGCGCGGTTTGAGCGGATTTCATAGAAGTCAGAAGAACAACAAATCTGTTTGAACGCCAACCGCGGCTTTGCACTGTGCCGTGTATGATTTACTTTACACCTCAATTCGCTTATCGGTCTACTCGACATATATAGGTACGTCATTGCAGGGATACCTGCAGAACACCAGCGCCGGGTAATCTTCCATTCGTCGCAAATAGAGAAAATACAGTTTTTTATTTCTTTTATCGGGGGGTAAGACAGTGCGTCCGCCAAGTCAAGTAATTATTTTAATTTTTCCTGGATAAGTAACTTATTTATCTAGCAATATCAAGCTGAAATTATATTTGCCAAATAATATAATAAAAAATATCATAGTATAGTAACTACGATCCAGCTGAAATTTGATGTTACGACGTATGCTAACCGTTTTATGTGTGCTCCTGTATCCACCGCTCGTTTTCCAATACAGAATTTTATTGGAAAATTCTATTCGAAATTCGTTTAAAGATGATATTTGTGCGAGTTTGAGCCGTATTATTATCATATTCAAATATTCAGAGTACTGGAGAAATTGACTAAACGTATGAACATAGTACGGGAGCTCGCTTGGTGATTTTCTGAAGATCGTGATTTCGACTATTTGAAATTCCAATGAGTGTATCTGCAAACGAATTCTAAATTAATGATAGACAAGAATATTAATAAATAAACATGACAATGGTGTAATAATTTTTAAAAACCATTTATTGATTAAGTCGAAATTCTTTTTTCGAAGTATTGACTGTTTGATTTTCGTACCTTGTGTAATTACCTTTTTAGAAGCTTTCCTTTTACATAAACCACTTTAATTTGAAACAATGAAGTTCAATTAATAAATTGATTATTATTATGTGTATTATACTGAAACTTTTGCACCAAAATAGGTAAGTAATTTACTTTCTCATAACACAATATTAATTAAGTGTGGTTAATCAGGATAAATGCTTTATCCTCCAAACACTACGAGTATTATGGACTGAATCACTATATACCTGAAAAATATCCAAATAATTAACTAGCGAAGCAGAATGACGCTTAGGTACATGCTCGTATTATGTACCTACTGCTTAATCCCTAAACACAAGGATTAGTACCAAAGCCAATACTCGGGTGATTACAGCTTACTAAGTAATTGAGACGGCTGTGGCGCCGTGGCTGAGGCGTGGATGTTGATTACGCCATGTTTGAGTAGACACGGGGATGTGTCAAAGCCGATAGACACACGGACTGGACAAAAAAAAACTCAACAAAACGACCAGACAGGCTGCTAACCAAATAAATACGGTTTGCGGAGTGTATGCTGGTAAATATTTGTGAATAAATTAGAACATGATTTACGAATGTGAATATTATATCGGTTTAGTTCTCATAGACAAAACAAACACATAAATATCGAGTCCATTGACAAGAATATTGTACAAAGTGACCAACAGCGTAAGGTTAGTTCAGAGAAACAATAAATAAGTGAATCGTTTGTTCTATGTAGAACATAAAAGCTAGCATTTATGCTAGACAAACAGGATGAGTGAATCTAGTTGTGCCTTGAAATTTCCTCTGAACCGTGCGACGGCAAACTTCTATCGTCTTCATTCGAGCGATTCTTTTGCAATCGAGTCACGGAATCGAGCCGAGTGTGTTGGGTCAAACGGAACAGTTTGTTATGGCGTGGACTACCTACGCTAATAGCAACAAATGCGCTTTTTCATTTACAAGTAGAAAAGAACTTTGAAAAGTATTGCCCAAAAAACCTTTCTTACTTATCTTGAGTAAATATTGAACAGCTATTTACATCAATATAATACTTTTCGTACATAATGCTTTCAATGGATGATTCATTCATAAATATAATGGTTGCTCAGCATCCAAAAATATACGCATTAAAATTTTGCATTCATCAATTTTTTTTTGTTTGCTTTTGTAGGTAGCTATTTTGAAAAACCATTTAGTATGACTAAAATTTATAATAGGATACAAAATATATATCCATCGCATAAATTGAATTTACTTTGAAATTGTAGTCCTTTTTTTGTAAAAGTAATCCTGTTAGGTAATGGAATCAAACAAATTGTATTTTAGTATAGTCAGACAGATAATTCTATGTAAATATAATTTATGTATGGAATACATATCGTATGGATATTAATATATATTTTTTTTTGTAATATTTTGAAATGTTATTTTTATTGTATTGATGAAATTACTAGCTTACTAGGTTACAGTTACGACACCTATCTAAATACATATAGGCTTTGCCACCCGTTATATCATAGCGACAACTCGGCATCAAGCAGCGTTTATCATCTTTGGTACGGTCTCATAATCTCTTCATGAATACACCTGCAGGCTTAGCATGGCGATTTTATATCTATTCTGTCAAGAAAAGACAAAGCTCTTTCTGTTAATGTCAACATGTCTTCTGCCCGAGCATGGCGCGACCTGTCAACTCGCATAGTAGCCCTATGTCGATCGAAGAAAAGAAAAATTACTTCAAAAAACGCCAAAAGAAATCTTAGATAGATAGATAAAACATTTATTCAGTCCAACAAAAGACACAAAGATATTGACAAAATGAGGAAGAAAAAATAAAAATAAAAGTGAGTACAAAGATATTATAACAAAAAAGATAACGCGGTGCGGTGTGTCTTAAGTTTGCACCGAATGGGAGTCCAACTCAGCATGTGCCAGGTAGAATGCCTGACGCTGGTATTCTGCTGGATCCCTACAATGACGTACGGACGTCGAGTAGACCGAACAATGTTGATAATTTCATTACGGCGTTATTAGTGCTCAGTGCTATGTGTATTTGAAATGAGGTAAGTGTCAATAAATAAGTGTTTTATGTTCTGTGTGTGTTATGTTTAAATATTATGAACTATTTAGAGTGATACTGTAATGTAAAAAGTGTGTTATTGAACAAGCTGACATATATCTATTATTTTTTTTGTTTTTTTTTTTCAGACCTACGAGTAAACCGGAATACGGCGATGAAACACCATCACGGCAAGTACCTGCTATTGCTATCTTATTATATTATCTTATATTATTTTATTATTATATTATATATTATCTTACGTCAATCTGTCACTTCTCTGTCATTATGTCCAATCTTCGGTAAACAAAACTTGTTTCTACGGTTGCCATGCTAAGCCTGCAGCGTGTTTTTAAACCTTTCCGCCACCATGAAGTGATGACCACGACCACTCTGTCAGAAGAGATATGACAAAAAAGAAAAATTATAAGAACAATAAATTTATTCATTTAATAATTTACTTTTTAACACATTTACATATTTACAAATTATTATAAACATACGACGCAAATATTTTCAAAATTTTAAAAATACAAGCAACTAAAAGGCGACCAAAAATTCGTCCTCATTGCTGTCTACTGGGAGCTTGCCCAAGAGGCTGGCAGCATTGCCACGTTGTATGGCAATGCTTATTCTTTGCCTCAAATAATAGCCAACTTCTGGGTCACAGGAAGCTTTGTCCAGCTGCTTGGAAAGCTCGTGAAATTGACTAAATAAGTCAATAATTATATCTATAAGCGTAAGTTAAGGACAAAAAAAAAAACAAAAATTTTAATCCAATTAAATATCGAAATGAAATTATTGTAAAAGAATTAATTACGAAAATAAATACTACAACGAAATTAATTATGCGAAATACCCGAATTAATTTTTAATTTCTCTTATTTATTAAAGCTTCGTAAAATAATACAATTTCTTATTTCATTACTTATTCATTTTATTAATCTATCGAATCCAAAATCAAGAGCCAAGTTTATTCTGAGGATTAACTTACATTACTATATTAATCGTATTTTTTTAATTATTAATGAATTTAAATCCAATTAATGTTCATGCATTTGTATTATATATAGGTTAATATTATTAAAATGTAAAATAATCCCTGCTTACAATTCAATGCGAAAGCGATTTTTTAGGCTCTCATGTTTTAACGACTGAAGTAATTAATAATAAATAAATAAAAAATATGATGAAACTAGTAGGTATCATAATAATGCATTTATCATTCCGTGTGAAAACGTCCAGTTTCCAAACAAATCTGTGTCTATAACTCTGTAATTGAGAGACTAGATTTCTTCATATTATTATAGAGATAGTCCGAAATTAGTCAAAAAATGTTAAAACAAAACACAACTGTGCGTGCGCGAGGTGTCATGTACCTAACTTTAGAGACGCAAAGATTTTTGGCGCAGACAAAATCTTATTGCCTTAGATCCGTGTATAGAGGACAAGGATATATGTATTCTATTATCTATTAATATTGGCATGGCTATGACTAAGTTAGGGATGTGCTAAGTTGATATTAAGGCATTTGATTCTGAAGTTCAGCTTATCCAGGGTATGGTTGTTTGGTGGTGGTGTTTCTGAAAACCTATGACGAGATGGGAAAAATAAGTAATTAGTAATAGATGTGTAAGGAAAGAAAGATCGAGAAAGAAGTAATTTAACCCCAGTGTATCAACGTTATTATTATTGTGTCTGCATCGTCAACGCGAATGTGTCAAACTGCAACCCGACGATCTATAGATGGTTGCCATCCATTTCACAGCCACATGGGCGGTCACTACGTGTGACAGCCTTGTATTCAGCAGTGTCCATTCAAAATGGTACCTTGAACGTTTAGTAATTTCACAGATGAATAAGTACAAACAGGATAAGCGCTAAAACCAATCAGCACTTACCTTAATACACAATCAATAGAGAATCGCACCATTATGTAGGTATATCCGAACGCGTACTAAACACGTGTGACATCCAGATATCTGTATTGAAATTACCTCTATTCATAGGGGAATGCGTTAGTGGAGCTCTAGTTGATTAGCTGTTTTGTATTGGCACTGATGGCAAATCAACATTAAACTTCTGTGGTATGGAATGTTTATTATAAGAGGATTATTGGCTGTTGATAAGGATTACTGGCCCGGTTTGATAGTGATGTGCATTTCGTTCATTTTCATCGATGTTTTTTTAGTGAATATTATATTGGTTTATACCAATATAGCATAGTGTTCTTTTATTCTATATTTGAATGTTAGCCATTTAAGTGCGATTTTCATATTGAAATGCATTTGTTTCTATGAACCATTTTCAGTGATGTTGTGAGTGTATATTTGATATTCGTTAAATAATTATTTATTTTTGTTTGTATTTATCTTGGAGTTTTCTGTTTCAGGGCTTTAAGCCATAATATTAACAAAAAAACTTAATCTTCACACCTATTACTGCTATTTGTCCATCCAAGTATCCCATAGTACCTAGATACTTACAATAAAGACCAAAGCGCAATTATATTCCCTCATTTATCTCCCCTTTTTCATTGAACACAAAAAAAATTCGTAGTCTAAAGATAACTAAGAATTCCTTGGTTTTCAGTGGCTATTTAAGCGTAATAAATATTAATTTAATATTAAACAAATAAAGTGTATCACATGCAGACGTGACCATAAGCACATAATATTTTCATTGAAACAAAGCAGTTCTTTCATGTCCATTCTTCTATGAATACAAAAGAAAATAAAATCCAATTCAAAAGTTCATTCATAGTGATAATATTTATTTAGAATTTAAACACAAAAAAAAAACTCAAATAAAAGTTTCGTTGCTTTGTCAAAGGTTCACTCCATCCATAAAAATGGCAGGTGCGGAATACGTCAAACTGACGTATAACTTATTCAAATCACTTCACTTGAACCAAAAAACAAAGAGCGACACAAGTAAACGACAAACGTACTCATATAATCCTCAACCTCGAAAAGTCTTTCATTCAAAAATCCTATAAACTCCACAGGCTTGATTCCAAATTGATTTGCGTGGAACAAAGAGGTCTCGAGTCGCAGAAATGAAAATACGATTTGGGTACAACCAGATAGCAATTTGTTGCGGCGCCATCTGATCTATTGGAAATTTGAATGGGTTCCCGCCGGTAATACACTCAACTCAATTGTTTCGTCAATACGACAAAGCATTTATAATACATTCGCCAAAGAGATTTGGCTGTTGCCGGTATGTGTGTGTATTTTATCCTTAGACCATTTAACCTCACGACTCGGCTGGCATTACTTCCCTTTGTCATTCGGCTGTTTTCACAAAATCTTTTATGCTCATATGTGCAGCTAAACGAATGTCAGCCCCTTGATTCTTTAAACAAACCTTTCAATTACCTACTCATATTTTCCATAAAGTACATTTTATGGTGGATAACGATTTATTAAAATGTATGCAGGTACAAATATATGAAACTAGACGCCAGTAATTCACGAGCGGTCGTGTAGTCCGCGAATATGTATTAATGCAAATGTGAACAATTGAACAAGCTTCCACTAATTATTTGTATGCATCCGGATTTCACTGAATGCGTTAATTAATTAAATCTGGGCATTAGGGATGTTGTACACTGAAATGTACAGCGGAATGTTACCATCGAAATACAGAATATGCAATTCATAACATTTTTTTTGCTTGTTGGTTTGTATAAAATCTATCTCGTAGTTTCTCTCGTATCTTAATTATCTCCAGAAAAAGAGAGGGCTGGCCCCGAATAAATAATTATCAGACATTTAATGACATACGGGAAAGTCTACGCTTAATCATTTTGTTAAGAATCGAATGCAGTCAATAAAAATCGAGTACGTTCATGCAATAATCGTTACGGTGGGTAACAGGTTTGCGAATACAAATAGCACTGTTATTTTGTAGACCATACGTTTGTTTCACGTTATTCGCTTTTTTGTTGAAGTAAAGTCAACTCAGTAAACACGATAATGTTGAAAAGAGAGCCCAATAAAGATACTTGAAAGACAAACAATTTCCAATAAATATTTAAATTGACACTAAAGTTAATTGAAATCGCTAAAATTAAATAATTAAACGGCAGTCAAGTGCTAATAGTTTTTAGTAATTGTATATCTACGATATAGTGAAAATATTTAATTAAAATCGAAGCTTTTTTATTTGAGAGGTAACTAACGAAATTGACAGAAATAAAAGAGTATTTGTTTTTTCCATAAGTGTAAAAGAAAAATTACATAAATCTATGGAACATCGGTACTTATTTGTTCACATTTTTTCTTCTTATCATCAATTCAATTACAACCAGAAACAGTATAATTACAACAATTTTTCATAAAAACTAAACATTTCCTTCAATACTCCTATATCAAAATGGTAATTCATCAATTCACGTCTTAAATAAATGTCGGAATAAATCTGACGATTATGTACTCGCTCCATAATTAGCAAAATAAAATACAAAATCCGTTTAAAGCAGCAAAACTTCTACGTAAACATTAATTCGAGCTTGGCCACCGGTAGGAACTTGGTCCAATATCATTTGCGTTACCCATTGTTAGTCAAGTGTAGTGTATTGCAGTGACTAGAGATGGCTAGTGCATTCAATAGCTCTGCAAATTTGCCTCCGTCGGACTGTAAGTATGATAAAATGCACACTCAAGGCGAATGGAGTCACTAGACTATTATGCTGGCTTGCTTTATTAGGAAGCTAGATAAATAGTCAACTACAGTGATAAATATCTTTACTGCTTTACGGCAGAACATTGAATGGGGCTATGTTTACGAAAATGGTTGCATTTGTTATTTACGCTGAGACATTGAAATTCAAAATAACGTGGAATAGTATTCAACGTAAAATAAAAGTCAAATAAATGAGAAAAGGCTTTAGTAAAATTTAAATTTCTGTTTTCAGATTACCTTTTGGAGATTAAAAGTTTTTTTTTTTTTTTTGTAATATTTTTGTATGCTTTATAACCAGCAGGCTTAGCATGGCGATTCTATATCTATTCTGTCAAGAAAAGACCCGCCCGAGCATGGCGCGACCTGTCAACTTGCATATAATCACTTGGAAACTTATGTCGATCGAAGAAAAGAAAAAAATCTTATAAAATGTCAAAATAAATCTTACGTCAATCTGTCACTTTTCTGTCATTATGTCCATTCTCCGGTAAACAAAACTTGTTTCTACGGTTGCCATGCTAAGCCTGCTGCTCGTAGCTCTAGTATCTACCTATTTGTCTCGTTGCGTACTACCGGGCGTAGTCGCATATCACGACTGCTATTATATACACGGGTCTCGGGTTCGACCCGCGGTTCGTGCCGGATAGCACGTAAATGTCGGTCCTGCACCTGATCGCTCTCCATTCGTGTCGGATTGCTGTCCCAATAGCCTTTGAAAGTGCATGTGTCTGCGCAAACGCGAGTGATTTCCTTAATGAGAATAGCCGCCGTGGCCACCAGTCGATCAGAAAGCCTTTATTTACGTTATTTATTTTACCTCTCTGTTAATAATATTCGCACAGTCTTGACAAATTCCTGAATAAAACGAGAACATTCTATTTAATAAAATAATGAAGCTTGTTACATTTATATATTACTCTATTGACTTGTACGAATACCGAAGTATAGGAATGTTCTCGTTCAGGAAATCTTTTATAGTCCCTCTGATATTGAAATCAAGGCTTCCAAGATCACAAAGCGTACTTGTTACAATATCTCGAACAAATAAAGCCAATGAACCGACGATAAAAGAGTACAAAGGACAGCACCTAATTGAGCATCCTCGTACAAATTGAAATAATCAAAATTCACAAAGAGTGAGAAAAAAATGTTTTATAAACAGTGAAATTTTATATTATTCATATTCCAATACCGAAGCCTACAAGGCAATTTAATATTACTCTTCTTCCTCATAATTTCCGCGTACCTTTCCATTTTACAATGGAATATTTTGTAAAAAAGTCAGTTGGAGAGGATCAAAGTTTTCCAATAAGCTTAAGAGCCTACTGTAAACGGTGTTATGGACCGGCATTATTATGGAGTGGCTCATTAATAGGGAACGGTATGCATGACTTACGAAATTCTATGGATCATTTTCATTCGGTATTTGAAATGGCTTTATAATAATGCTGTTGTGTATTTATTCGTAGGAGTGTATTGTTGTTGCTGTGTAATAAAATATATAAGATTGTGGCCATAGTACAGACTGTCAAAACTCAATCAACTTTGAATCATATGCTTTACCGATAAAGTTGAAAATCTATTAAGGACATCCGGCAGATTATAGAAGCTTGATGTGTTGGCGTCTGTCCTTTATAAATGTACCTACACTGACTCCTTAACTCAACTTTAAGCGTATCAAGGAGTTTAAAAAAAAATAGCGACCACTCAAAATCATTAAAAATTATTCTTTCTTTCTTCTTTCTATACCTAATAATTTTGTCAAAATTCAATAATCTGAAATAAGAGGGGCGATTTTGATAGAATTCTAGCTATAATAAATAACGATCCATCAATCAAGAATTTGCACAAAAATACTCTCAATATTTTCTGCTATTCAAGCAATTTATGATAAACCGTCACTGTAAAACATTGCTCTGGCATCTAAAAAAAGACATGAAAAACGTGTCTGATAAACTAGGTCCTCTATCAACGTCCTAATAACAAAATCCTAGATTCCCACAGACATATACATTTGAGTTGGACCACGATCATTTTTAGGGTTCCGTACCCAAAGGGTAAAACGGAACCCTATTGTTTTCGCTCCTCTGTCCGTCTGTCCGTCCGTCCGTCTGTCACCAGGCTGTATCTCATGAACCGTGATAGTTAAAGAGTTGAAATTTTCACAGATGATGTATTTCTGTTGCCGCTATAACAACAAATACTGAAAACTAGAATAAAATAAATATTTTGGGGAGCTCCCATACAACAAACGTGATTTTTTTGTTCATTTTTGCTCGATATCGATAACAGCTACAGGTAGATGCTTGAAATATTCACAGAACATGGAATGTATTACTTACTTTAAAAATAAGTAATTTTATTAAATTAGATTAATATTTAAGGGGGGCTCCCATACAACAAACATTATTTTTTGCTCGTTTTATAAATAATGGTACGGAAACCTTCGTGCGCGAGTCCGACTCGCACTTGGCCGGTTTTTATATGATTCATTTCTGTGTCGTAGTACATTTTGGAACGAGCTGAGTAAGTATGCCTTCCTTCACCGCTGACTGGCTATACGACAAAGAGTGTTTTTAAAAACTTCAGTCCGTCTTACGAGGCCGGAGATAAAACGCAACTTCTGTTGTGGTGTGACCGAGTTACTCCGAGGAGACAAAAGTATGCTTCGCGGGACTTTATCTCTGCATCTACATGCAAACTAGACTAAGAAAGCTATGCATTTCTAAATTAAAATACGACCTCTTTGAGTTTCTACTGCAAGTTGCGACAATGGTTAGCATTTATTTTTCTGCATTCAAAAAGAGCTTATTTAAACAAAATCCGATTGTCTCTAGGAATGTGTATCGAAAATGCTTAAGTTTATCTTATTTAGTTACTTAAAAATGCTAACAACTTAGATAGAAAAAAATAACTTAGATAGTTATCTTCGTTATAATATTATTATTAGTTTATTCCTTAAACACAATCTTACACATTTTATAAAATGACTTGCAACAAGAATAAAAAGCAAAAGTCAAACAAAATAACAAACAAGATCTTTTTGTGTGGGACAAAACTAGACTCATAGGGCGAATCTGAAACACATCGACATGATTGTTGTTTTCCTTATCTCATAATAGTGAAATCTTCACACATACTTTTTACACAAAAAAATATATTTAAGTCAAGTTATAAAAACAGAAAATTGATTTTAAATATAACCTCTGTAAGTTGCAAGAATTACGTTCATGCAGTGATTTAACTTAACGATTTGTTGCTTAACGCTGGTTACAAAGTAGGTTAGCTCCATTGTACCCTTCAGAAGCATCCGACTAGATAAGTGTACTACAAACTATTATCTACAAACTTGGTAGTACCGACCCTGTGTTAGTGAGTTAGTAAGACAAATCAATAACTTCTGGTTCTAACAATATGTTACAGATATGAAACACCCCGGAGCAGAAATTCGTCTATTTTGAAGGTTCTAACAAAGACGGAGCGTCTGCCTCTATATAGTTTATTTCCAAAACTATATCCGAGTACCTATTGCATATTACTTTAGAAGTCGTCAAATATTCTTCAATGTCTTTCTTTTAATCATAATAACTAAAATAGGATATCTCAAAGAGCCAAGGGATAAGGTAATAAACTATATTATTTTTATCAAACTTTTTTGATATCTGTATATCAATATTAAAATATATATAACTTTAACCAAGTTTACTAAACATTTAAAATGACGTCTGGGCAATATCACGTACAATTTACTATTTGAAATTATTTCTTTCAGTTGTACCGCCTAATAATAAGCCACACAAAATACAATATATTTACGCTAATTTATTGCGCTATATGGGAATAACAAAATCTCTTTTTACATTACTGCTGAAATATGTAGGCATTTATTTTCGCTTAGTGAAAACATTCAAATATCGTTCTGGACAGGATGCCGGAAAATATAAGGGAGAATGAAAAATATTTATTTCATTCTTTATTATTCCGTTGTATTGGGCTAAAACAAGGCTTTTTAAAATTATACGGAACACAGCGATAAGGCAGTTTAAGCTAAAATTGGAGGGATTCACCGGATACCTCGTTTGTAATATTTGCAATGGCGCATAGCTTTTGTTTTTTATTCATTTTTGCGACCTCGTTTTCGGAAATTGCTAGGCATTTTTAAATTAATTACGACGTTTAAAATTTAATTTTGCTGTTAGAACGGATACTCTTCTTTTACTTTTTTATCTCTAATTAATCTCTAACAAATTCTACATCGCTTAAAAATTACACCTAGCTACACGTTACGTTGAATTGAATGCGATATTTTCAAGCAGATTTTTAGATGTCATATTTTCATTGTTCAGAGGAAAATAAAAAAAAAAACGTTCAAAATAAATAAATCTGTCGTGGTTTAAGTAGTACTTACATTCAACCCGTAAAAAAGTCTTAACGTTATACTTGGAAATCTCAACAGAAAAATCTGTTTATTTTTCTCCTTAATCAAGTGGAGTGGCGCGCACAATTTTCTTATTAAACGAGATCGCGGTTTACATTCTCATTTGGTATTTTTCCGACTATGAGAGCTAGGTAAATTTGCCTTCAACTCAGCCCCCTTCAATACTGACATATGAAGTATTAAAACTACAGGTTGGTTTAGTGTAAAAGTCTGCGGCAAATAAGCCAGTCAAATGAATGATATGGGTTCGACATGGCCAAATGAGATGTTTATATTAATTACAGAGATTTGTGTACGTATCTGCAAATTATTCTGATTCTAGTTCATTATTAACGCGATTTTTTATGCTTATCGATTCAGAATATTGATTTAGTTTTTCACCAACTATGTTGGAGTCAGCTTCCAGTCTAATCGGATGCAGTTCATTAGCAGTGTTTTATAATGGAGCTACTTCTTATCTGACCTCCTCAAGTAAGTGACCCGGGCAATCCTTTCTGGCTTCCGACTTCTGACTTCCCGTGAAGACTGTCAATGATTTTCAAATAGCAGCCGGGTCTTAAAAATTGAACATTCCTTCCAAAACATGGAGGAATTCAATATGTCTGAAATGGTCACAAATCGACGGACCTACCGCGTTATAAATAAATCTGTAAGTACTTACATAACATATGATATTTTTGGGCTCATTCAGTGCTATGATATCAGTGCAATTTCACTGTAATAAGCTCTGTCCGAGCGTATGACATCACTGAGATAGGCTAGTTACAAACCAGACCAATGCCTGTGGTCAACAGTTGCCTCACGATAATGACTTGCATTGATCATCGACTACATAATATGTTTATACGTAATAGGTATTATAATAGGTTAATTTTGGGAACGATAATGGGATTGGTCTGTGTAGCTTGCTGTATACTCGTCAGCGTATAGATTATCCCTGGACTGAAGATTCCATTCAAAAGTGTACCCATATGTACGTACCTACTACGTGTTTTTGACTGCCTCGTTGGGCTAGTGGTCGCAAGGCGCGACTGCTGTGCACGGGGTCTCGGGTTCGATTCCCGGGTCAGGCTGAAATCGCTTTGTGGGTTATGAGAAACTTTCATAAAACAGCCTAGAGTTTGGAAGTTGGTGATTGATTCACCCGTGCATCAGAGAGCACGTAAATGTCGGTCCTGCGCCTGGTCTCTCTCCGGTCCTGTCGGATTGCCGTCCCATCGGACTATGACAGTGAGGAACTAGAGAGTGCACCTGTGTCTGCGCGAATGCTTGTGCACTATAATATGTCCTGCGCAGCTGGCTGATCTCCATAAAAGAGAACGGCCGCCGTAGCCGACAATCGGCCTGGATGCCATCGCCATCACCTACTACGTATATTATGTTATAATACTATCAATCATATATTGTATTGTAAGACCAAATATGTAGCTGTAATTTAGCTAGATGGGTACATGATAATTATGCTTTTTTAGTTTTAAAAGCCATAAGTTATTTAAACCAATATTAGTTACATTTTTTTAGGTAACAGAATTCTTGAAATTAATCCTTATATTTAAATAAAACACAGGTGGTTACACATAATATTGTCATAACAATAAATATTATTATAACAGTTTAAATTACGAACAACAGCGTACGTAGATCAGCGTTGACAAAGATTTGAATATTTAAAGCGACCCTGACCTTAATTCTATTTAGGTTTAAATTACATAAACTGAACAAAACTAAGCAAGATGTTGTATTATTTAAATCTGGATAATTAACGGAGCTTATAAAGCAGCTCACCGAAGCATTACTTAATAATATTATGATTAAATTAATACACTTTCCTACTCTCTAATAAGTTCGCTGCTAAGCGACCGGGAGTCATGAATTTTATATCTTCTTAATACTAAAACAATTGCGTACCTACGGATTGGGTTAATCTTATTAATCCATTCCTCTAAATAAAGTGTATTAATGGCATTTCCCGTGATTTAGTTAGTCTTTTACCGTGGTTTTGCCCGCATATAAATGTATAAAGAGTTACTATTAATTAATCAGATACTTTGTGTTGTGCTGCTTTGTGAAAGTTTCTTCAAATCTACGAAAAGTTTTCTGCCTGACCCGGGATTTAAACCTGAGACCCCGTAGACAGCAGTCGCGCTATATACCAGTTTAATTGAAACTATAAACAAAATAAGTATATCATGTATAAAAATTGAAGACGTGGTTCTTTTTTGCAAACCTACAAATTGCATAGAAAGGAACTGTTTTTGAGAGTTCAATAAAACTTAATTTTGGTTAGTTGTAAACTACCGTATTGAACAAGAATAAACAGACCAACAAACAGCTTTATTCTCTATAATATTTAACTTTAAAGAAATTAAAACTATAAGCTACTTGTCTCTTACAATAATCTCAAGCAATTTGGCAGGATTCCATTCGAGACTTGTTGTTTGTTATTTAGACGTCTAATTTATCTTTCACTTAATTTCTCTGCGACAAAGCAAAGTATTCATATTATAATTCGTAAGTATTTTATGAGAGCCGAATCGTTTCGTATTTGTATAACGAAATAAAACGTCCCTTTTGTTTGCAAGTTTAAATCTGCATAATTTTAGCTGTTATTGTTTTCAGGTAAATTATGTCACTTTGTATTAAAGATAATTTATTGTAATCATTTATTATGAAGATAATTTTGCTTGAATTCTGCGTTTTTGGTGTAAATTAATCTATAACTATTCGTTTTTATACAGAGTCCATTCCTCATTACGAAAATCTTGCCTTTTGTGAAAAAAATATTTTGGCAAAGTTAAGTAAGCAATTCATTTGCTTGAGTTGTGAGTGCTGATAAACAACAGTAATTAATGCATCAAACCAGCTTCCGGCTGATTTCCTACATGCCATGAGAACTACTCCGCGCACCCGGATAAGAAGTGTTCCATATCCTTCTTCAATACATGGGATATATAACACTGGAATATTTTTCTTATCGGTGCGGTAGTTACTGAGATCAGCGTTTTCAACCAAACGAACAAACCTTTGAGCTTCATAATAAGTATGGATTTATAAATACAGAAAAAATTTCAGGGTACATAAAAAAAACATGTTCAAAACAAACTTGAATACAATAAAACAAGACTATATAGATTGTTATTATACTATATAGAATTTGATTGCCATTGCTTTCTTTCCGTCTCACATAGATATAGACTTGTTCATTTTCACTTAAAAACTGTTGCTGGATGTGCGATAGTTTTCTTCCTAGCTCAATATATTTTTATCAGACCCCCTAACGCTTCCAGTATTTTATACATTAGATTTACGTGCCAATAATATCACATTGAGGATTTCAAAACCGCCATTGTAGTCCATTGGCGCGGTTCGCACAAATCTTCGAGGTTCACAACACTACAATGGGCATTCCAATATAAATTTATATCCCCTATCCGAGTGCATTCCATAAAGAGATACATATCGATACGCTACACGGTATGCGGAAAAATATTTTGAGTGGCAACGCAAAGCTGTGCACGATTGTACTGAAAAGGATTATGTACGAATAGATTTTTAAAATGTTTGCAGTTTAGAGCTTTGGGACGTTCTTGTTCGGTTTGCTTGTATTGCATAAAACCAGATTGTACAGTAATGAACAGCGGGCATAAGCGTAAAGTCACATCGCTATAAAGTTATAGAGTGCAGAAAAGCAGGTTTCTGTGCATTAAGTTATTTTTATTCGAGCAAAGTGCTCTTGTAAGTTTGGTTCTTGTTGTAAGAGGTAAGAAATATTAATTACGTTGGTTAAAGCTTTTTTATTGCCTTTTACCTTATTTCAAACGTAGCATTAGTGTATTTAGTAGTCAATTTTTGTTGGCAGTATGCATCCATCTTTTTTGGCATATTAGTGGTCAGTAGACTTTCATCCAATATTTTTGGAAATTACAACATATTGGCTTACTATAAAAAATAATAATTTGTATATGAAACATTAAATATATAATACCTTATCTAATCAGTGTTTTTTTTTGTGATGATATTTACCAGCTAGTCGATGAATAGATAATACGAAACATGCGTTCAAAAATTAAATATTCACTATGGTAATTACTCCAAGATTCAATTGCTAGGTTTCCCTTAATAATACAGCGGCGAACTAATTATATATTGCCACTCTAATTACAGTGGTACTCTTAGTGGCAAGATATATACGTTCCGCCTGGCTAGATACCACCCTCGCATTAAAGTCCGGCGCACACGAATTCTGTGTTCCGTCTTGTGTAGATGAACATAGCTAGCGAAGTAGGTACTCTATGGTATAGCTTGCTGTAAATCGGGCTTACAGGAAATCTTAGCAAGTAAATTATGATCAAGCCCCTGGTTGGAGACCTTAAAATAAGTTCAAGTCCACAGAAAAGTCTGGTTAACTGTCTTCTAGGTAGACCTGCAAGATGCCGTACATAAAGAAAGTATAATAAACTTGCTTAATTACATTAACCAATGTCTTATAGTTTATATCTTAGTCTATTCTAACGATCTAACCTAACTACAAAACTATAAAAACATTTGTACCTATCTCTAGGAAGGCATTTTTTGTAGGTTGAATATTGACACTAATGATATGTGATTTCTGAAAATAACTACCGGTTATTTAATCAAAGCTACTAATTTACGCAAATAGACAATAAAAGGGTCATCATGGATGCAGCCACACCAAAATTTCATCTTAAAAACAATTAAAATACATAGAAGCATAAATAAAAACCTTTTGTTTTTATTTTGTTAGTCGAACGAACAAATCTTTCAATTTAAGTTAGCTTCTATACAATATCTTGTTCTCTCAAACCTGTTAAATAAGGAACCTAAGTAGACGTTTTAATTAGGGTAGGTATTAGCAGAGCTCGTTTAGAAAGACAAATATGTCGCTGGGTAGATCTCAGGCCTAAAGTATTTTTGTTCCTTCAAAATAATTCTTATAATACTTTTATTAGAATACCTACTGGCCATTATTTTCATGAGTGAAAATAGTGTCTAGGTGCTAAAGATTCTAAAGAAATTATTAGAAATAGGAGAAATTATTTGAGAAATCTTGTCGTAGTTGTTCAATGTAACATTGAATGATTTTTTCATGAGAACAAGAAGTATGTCAGCAAGTGCTTTTAAATAAACTAACATAAAAGCCGCGATCTCGATACGAAGTTTCAGAGGAAGCAATTGAATACTGCAAGCGCACGGGATGGCACCGCAACTAGATGCAATATCTACCGCATCCACTCTACTATCGTATTCATATGTCAAGGTCCTTTCTATTGTATTTATTTTGTAGTATAAGTACTGAAAATGTTGATTTAAAATACCTACTAGCCCTGCAATTTTTAATAATATGCCGAGTGTAGTTATCGATGGGAATCACTTCACAGCACATCAAGCTACTCTCAAATCTGTCTAATTTCCTTAATAGATTTTCAACTTTATCGCTGAAGCATAACATATAGTTTAAAGTGGATGGGAATCATTTTAAAATTTCGGGTCGGTAGCTTGATGTGCTGGGGTACGTACATGAAAAATCCTTAATAACAAAAAGCTTACCCAAACTATCAAATCAAATCTTGTAACTTATCAAATTGAAAGAAAATTATCCTCTACTAATAGATTACAAATAATTAAAGTCTTGCTAAGTTACGGAATACGTAAAAGTAGTAGTTTCGTTAGAGTCAATTAAGGAAGTCAATTACTAGGTACCTACCTACAATTAACTGAATTACTTTACAGCTGAAACTGTTGAAAATTTCTTCACACGTATGGCGAGGTCGCTTCGTTTTACGCTAGTCTGACACTTGCTTTGTGTTTCTTGTAACTAATTGTCATTTACTTCTAGTTTTGTACGATTTACGTGGAATTTTTAACTACTAAAAAATGCGCTACTGCTTCTAACGTTGCAATACCTAAATAGACATGGACATGTTTGTTCCAGGTTTAAAAAGCGAATGTTTTTCATAATGTTTGTTAGTAGCGTTATGACCCCCAAACCGATCTCAATAATTGTTCTTTTTCATAAGTTACTGTAATATTTACGTATCAATTAGGCTCATATTGAATTTGCCTTTGAAGTATTTTATGGTGATATAATTTGAAATATTTATGTTCAATATTATTACGTGATATGTACAGACATCAGCCTACCCGAAACTGTCAAATTTTCCCAATTAACTTTGAACCATTTAGGTTCAACGATAAAGTTGAAAATTTATTAAGGAAATTTGACTGATGCAGTTTGATGCGCTGCCGTCTGTACCTACGTTACAATCTTATTATTTCAGAAATTTTGCTAAGAGTAACAATTTCATATTTAACCAAATAAATTATTGCTCTCTACATCCTCAAGCCTTTACAGGAAAACGGGAGACCTTCGGTGTTACCATAACAATAAGAATCCGTTAGTCCCAAAAAAATATACAGCGACGGTAGCGGAACCCAAAAAAACCGCGTCTACTTTATATTTTTAGGGTCTTGCAACCTTAGTAAGTTTAATCACCTACGCAGTATTTTTTGGTAGGAATTTATTACCACGCATGGTCGTTCGGGCAATTAAGAGTGCGAAGTCAGCCACTCGACCCCTATGAGTGCGCCTTGACACCCGCAAAAAATACTTTGTGGAGTCAGCGAATGTGGCGGGTAGCCATGGGTATTTTGCTACTTTAGCTTGGGTACATCATTATTTTTTAATGTACTGTGTTAAATGGCTGAGAAGGACAAAGTTTGGGGGAAGGTTGGTGGATTTTATTGTCAGCTAAGTGACGGCAAGTATAAATAGGGTGCGTTTATAAATTTTGTATCTTTTGGGAAAAGGCTAGAGTACTTAGCTAGACCTTCTTCTCATAAGGGACTACAAAATTGAAGAAAGAACATTGGTTAAAATATAACTGTAATTAACACTTTATTTACACAACAAAATTTAAATATTTACATAAAAAATATATACATATATATAATTAAAAAATGGCGTCAAAAAATTCCTCCTCATCGCTGCTCGCTGGGAGTGTACCCAATAGGCTGGCGGCATTGCCACGTTGGATGGCAATGCTTATCCGTTGACCGAAATAAAAGCCAGCCTTTGGGTCACGGGAAGTGTCAGCGAGTCTCTTCGATATGTCCTCGAAAAGGAGGTGTGCACTCGGACCCCACGGCCCGAGGGTTTCAACCCCAAACGGCTCAAAAGTATAGTTGCCTATAAGGCAGAGCCAGCATAACACGCTAAAATATAATCTATAAAATATACTATTTATATACTGTGATAATGTTAGTTTTCATTCTTTTCATTTTGTGCTAGTTGATGAAGGAGAGATCAAAAGATTATTATTTTCCTTTAAGACATCCGATGTGATATAATTACATTAGTTCCAATATTTTATATTTTTACCCACATTCTAAACTTCTCCCACTAATCTGGATTTTTTTTTTCTTTGGCTAAAAGCTGGGGCTGAAAATTTTCAGAAGAGGACGGCTATTCTCAAAATTTGCAGCCCTACGTTCTGTGGTCATTTCCGTCCAATCTCAATTCTTCATTTCTTATTCAAAGTATTTGAGGCTCGTGCTCGTGAGCAATTCGCACGTATTGTTGACGTGTATAGCCAACAAGCTCATGAGTTTACTTCAATTGGAATCTAGGCCAGGCCATAGAACTTCTTCGGCAGTCGGACATTAGAGTCGTCATGGAAGACGCTAACCTCACAGTACTAGTCCTAGATGATTTCACGTATGCTTCATGATAATCTATCCCATCTTATAGTGTCTTCAGCAGGCTTAGCATGGCGATTTTATATCTATTCTGTCAAGAAAAGACAAAGCTCTTTCTGTCAATGTCAACATGTCTTCTGCCCGAGCATGGCGCGACAACTGTCAACTCGCATATAATCACTTGTAGAATTATGTCAATCGAAGAAAAGAAAAATTACTTCAAAAAATCTCAAAAGAAATCTTACGTCAATCTGTCACTTTTCTGTCATTATATCCAATCTCCGATAAACAAAATTTGTTTCTACGGTTGCCATGCTAAGCCTGCAGTAGTAGCAGAATCGCTACAGTCGTTTGTTTTCTTCTCTTGATAAGTACCTATATAAAATACTAGCAGACCCGAATACGCGTTCCTGTGACTAAGGTTTTTGTTATACGTTACGTATTTATTTGAGTTTCGGGTATTCTATCTAGATCAATCCCACCTCACATAGAATAATTAATTATTGTTTATCAAAAATTATCATCAATCAAAAGTAACGCCTACAAAGCAAAAAAGTTTTGTATATTAGATGAACGTAGACTAACAATGGTAATCACTGACTAGGCACTATGAGTAGGTACGAAAGAAAAGGTTTCAAAAAATATTTATTTCCTTTGCGAAACATTTCACATAACACTCTTTAATAAAAACAGATTATATCTAAAGTGAATTTAATCACTTTTGTAACAGTATCATTATTATGAAGGCACAGTTTAATTTGGAATGTAATTTCCACGACACAACGCGCTTATGCTCGTACCCTGAGTGTACATATGTTTTACGGTATGCAGCGTTTTGAATCAAGGGCGGTAGGTAAACGGCAAATCTCGCGCCAGAGTATGTCGGCAGGAAATTAAAGTTCAGGATTTCAACCACACGCGGTACAGAATATCAACTTTTTTTATAAATAAAATATTTAAAAAGTCGAGCTCACCTTTTACTCAAAATTATTTTACATTTTGCTTTTTTTGTTAGCAGATTATCTCATGAAAACTCGGTTGCCTTAAATAGGTGAATATTGTAATAACGACCTGTTTTTAAGCGGTATGGGTACAAAATAGGGTACTATTCGCCTTTAGAAAAATCTTTTTTGCGAAGGTTTATTTGTGAGCACATTCATTTTACCTGCAAAAGGCAAAATTGAGCTCACGCTTACATAAACTTTACGAATTGGTAGACACGTGTACCGATGACGAAATTCAGGGCATCTCTAGCCAAGAATAGGGGGCCCCATTTCTAAGGGTGTCGTAAGAAGCGAGCTGGGGATTATATAAGTAGTGGAATGAACGCTAGCGACAAGTTAATGTAATCTCGTAATCCCCCTTGGTCCTGTGCTTTCTAATGAGCAAGTGTCCAGTTTCCTTGAACAGGAATAAAAGCAGAATGTATCACGTTACTAAATCCACATTTATTTGAAGTTTGATTAATGTCCGTTTACAAATAAACAGAGGACAGATTAATTCATCCCCGGAAGGGCCCTACGTTATATGACAACAATAAAGGAAATTTCAAATTGTACATTAATCATACGGTGTAACGTTACAAATTTGTCATGCCACGGTTGGCGGCATTGCGACGCGGGGCAACAATTAATGAACCCATCCTGAAACAAGTAATTAGGGAGCAGGATATTTTTTATCGTCATATAGGAATTTGCTACCCATGCAAAATGGCCGCCGATGCCACATCTTGTCTACGACGCGTTCATTTACATAAACAGACAATCAGAATAACAAAAGACGCTCTGATGAAAACTCATTGTCATAATTTTTCGCTGTCTGCGTGCCAGAATATTGTTGATGTGAATTGAAACAATGCGTGTAATATATCCAATAATACGCTGAATATTAAATGAATGTTATTCGTGAATGGCATTTTGTTTTAATAAATTGTTAAATATTTTTGTAGGCGGCCACTTTTATTATTTGACCACCACCACGGAAGGTATTTGAAATACTCCATAGATTATTCTATAAATATATCCGGAAGCTCTCGCGTCAATAAATTGAATGATAGCTGACATGTTATTACGAAAAGTTAATGGAGTTTGTCCATTTTCCAATAAATTTCTCCGGTGGGTGTATTAATTATTGAATGACTCAGGTTCGGCCCATATGTCACGCCGATAGCCAATTAGCTTCGCGACCATTAACCCTACAAGTTGCGAATAAAACCCACTTTTTGATAAAACTTCATTTAAATAATGAATTCTCGAAATTCATGAGCGAGGAAATGCTTTTTATTTTACCTTGCCAAATTTGATTGGTCATGAAAAGTCGTTTATAGTTGTTAGAGAAAAGAGAATATTAATTGACTGTAATATACAGTTGCTTTATTAAAAATATATTATTTCAATAAAAACATTTTGTGTTTAAAATGTCACCTATTTGTTTTATAAAAATAGTCACAAGTATTCATATTCATTCATATTTCATCAACCATTTGCAACGTTTATTGGTTAACTTAATATTAAAGCTTCTACTTCCCTTAGTAGTAAATCATACATTAAACGCCATGTTTAATGTATAACTTCTTCATAAATAGAGGAACAATTATTCATATACGAAACAGAGCATACAAATTACGTTAGCGCTAAAGCCAGGTTTTACTGAAACGCCACAGCTGATGAAGGCATCCCCGCGTTTACTGTGTAAGCTGACAGTGGGATTACAGACGAGCGCGAGGTAGAGCAACTTACCAACAATCCCATTTGCGAATGTGCCGTTCCAAGAAGTAAGTATTTACATTTGACGAACACTGATACGGGAAAGAGGAAAATATCTGGAATTTTAAAATTAATATGAGTTTCAATAAAACTCTAAAATTAAATTGCTTTTATATGAAATCAAAAAACTTCTCAATTTTTAGAAGACGACTTCAATTTGCCAACATCAGAAGTGAATTCAAATTATTGAACTAACATTTATTTTTTATCAATCAAATAATCAATCGCGGGAAATATCTAACGGTTTGAAGTTCAATATGTTTGAAAGTAGTTCTATGTATCACAAAACTTTTTAATCTATAACAAAATTACAAAACATTTACAAGTTACGGGATATCAAATATCAAGTGACCTGTCAGACCCTTAAAAAAGTTGAAAATAATGAACTTTTTTTGAATATACCTAAATATTCTTTATTTTATTAAAAGGACTCAAAAGAGGTACTTATGAGCTACTTATTTAACGTGGTTGTCAGGATTATAAAATGTTTTATTTGGGTCGTAATGTGTTGCTCAAATAGAACTCGGAGAAATACAATTAAGTCCTTTTTGGAATATGTTTTCTGTTTGGTCTTTTTCAAATGAGGAATACGTAACTGTAAACCTAGCTTACACAATTTCATGAATTCCTTACTTCGCTACATTTCCACGAACGAAAATTATAGCAAAACGCCGGAATATAATCCTTCATACATGCCACAATGAAATGTCATCTCACCCTGTATGTGTAACGTCACATTATTGTATATCGTAAATCCTCTAAACACGAATTACGCATTATGTCATCAGATAAGACATACCTACGGTTAAATATTAAAACCCTTCACAATGTCCCAAAACCTCGCAACAGCTAATTATGTTGGGAATTGTTTAGTGCTTTTGGATTTTCGCCTTTATTATGTTGTAGTAAGGGTCATACGGGTTATATATAGGAGTTCTTCATGCGAAACGAAAGCTCGCGACATAATTGCGACTGTACCCGGAAGTTAATTGCGTGTTCGTTGTCAAGCCGCGGGTTGGGATGATTCAAGGCTCGGATCATAGAAATAAGGGAGATAAGACGTGAAGGCTTTTCATACATCCATTATTGTATATCTCAGAATTGTAGGCTTAGATAAAAACGTATTGTGTGTTTGTTATGGTAAACGCAGAAACGTACTCACAATATAGGTAATTATTCTGTTGCTCTCGACTTTGTTTTGATTAGCTTTTTAAATTGATAATCATCCTGGTTGATGATAATCATCAGGCCTGGGCGCTATACTTATTATTTTTTTGAGCTAGAAGTAAAAAAAATACATCAAGTACTATTATAAAAATATATACTTTTATAGAAATAGAAATATGAATGTGTGCATTTAATATTACTGAGCGTATCGGCCATTTTCTTAATGCAGTGTAGACGCTCTACTTGAAACAGAAGTTGGCAGATACTTAGTTATTAAATATGTTCGAGTAAGTTGTTCTAAGTTAATGTTTAGTATTCGTTTTGTGGCTCATATATGAAAATGAATATTTGATATGAAAATGCTATATACATATTTCAGTTTTATGAAGGAAATGTATCGTATATGAACGTGTTTTAATAGAGTACAAACTCATTATTATCACCACCTCAGCCCTAGGACGTAGGACGTCAATTGGTGAAAATAAGTTAATTAAAAGTATGAAATTGAGATACATAACAAAGGGCTATAAGCGTACTTTTAAAATAAAATTGTAACTGACATTTTAAATCGCCTCCTAACAATAGCCTCACTTATTTCCTCTTAAAACAACTCACTAATTCCAATTCTCGATTTAATTGTTACAAAGTACCACCTATTTTTAACTACCCCCAATCTGACATCCCAATTTAAACATTCTAAATCAAGGTGTAGCCCATTCCAGACTTAACCCGTAGCATGCAGGTTAATCTAAATGAAACATTCAATGAAACCCTACTCTCGCCGTCTGGCTGTATCGGTGCGAAGCTCGCTAAATCGAATGATATTCAATTACTTTGTTACCCGATCCAATTTATTAGCTACAGGAATAAAGGGTACTTACTCATTCTTTATCATACATTACAGGTGCTATCATATTGGCGAAAAAAACGTATATAAGTAAGTATATAAAAGATTCCTGACAACATTTCTGAATAAGTGTCTCTTCTTCTTCTTATGCCTCTCCACTACAGGAGGTTGGCTGTCAGCTCAGCGAACTTATCCCGGTCTTCCAAGCGAAATAGTTGCTTTACGCTAGCGATACTTGTCCACTCGCGGATGTTACTAAAGTATCTCTAGTGAACATTAAGCCGAAGAGTCGCAGGACTAACTAGAAAACCTAAATAAAACACGTGCATATAAAAATATAATATTCAATTTATTAAATTCAATTATATACTCTGAAAATAAAATCATACAAAGTACAAAACTAATGACAAAATATAGCCACCATTAATTAGGACTTCGTTTCTATTTTTTGGTGTGTAGGTAACATAAGTATTTAATATTAAACCTTATTATTCATGACAGGTTCATTAATACCGTAACCAAATGTAAAAGTTTCGAAGTGGAGTTCCTTGTGCTCTTTTCTTTGCAAATGTTTAATGGATCTCAAATCTTGTCACACTCGCATAATTTCGTATATTTTGTTTTACGCTTTTTATATTTCAACATTTACATTTGAATAATCTCAATAGAGAAGAAAAATATAGAATCTACTCTGGATATTTAAGCAATTGTTAAAACGCGTAGCAAAATTTAAAAATCAATCAGCTACACAAAAAAACTAGATATTATTTTCATGATTAGAATATAAAAGTCTTCTATAAAATCGATTAGCGTCTTCCACGCAAAGTTTAAAGGTCAAAATCTTGAAAACCCAAAGGCAGTGGTGTCCTGCGTCTAATCTGAGCTGGCTGCGGCACTTTTGGCATGATAGATAACCGCCTACTTCGCGCCGAGCTTCTAGATGTGTCTTCGATCCGAGCACCGGGCATGATCGAGAAACGTCTGTAATCAACACTCAATATGATTAATTGGTTTAAACGCTGTCAGGCGCGACGTATAGGCTTCTGTACGCCTCTATCGGTTGCGTGGCTTAGTAACTAGATAAATGTCAATTTGGTATGACGGTTGGATGTAAATGGCATGTTGAGATTTGATTGTGTTAATTTGATTTGAAAACTATGCTGAAGATTTGTATGTTTTCTGTTTGTTCTCTACTCTCAGGAATTACTTGGTCCAATTTGAAAAAACATTTCAGTATAAGATAGATCGAGGAAGACTATATGCTAATTATTATCCGGGTGCATGAAATAGTTTCTAATAGAACACGAGTGAAACTGGTATCGGAAGCTAGTAAAGTATATAGAGATAAGACATAAATTTTCCTCTCAGTATCCATAGCCATATTTGTATAATAAACCAATCGAAAAGATTTGTAATTCAGAAAACTAAATAGCTTGTTTAATTATTAATCTATTTTCTTTTCTAGGGTTCCGTACCTTAAAGATAAAGACGGAACCCTGATACGCTCACTTTGCTGTCCATCTGTCCATCTATGATGGCTCTTTATTTTGGGAATGAATGAAGCTGTCGAGTTTGAAGAAACTTGTTAAAAAAAGTCGGCCGTTGTCATAAAAAAAAAACATATTTTGATATTGTTAAGGGAACGAAAACGTATATCCTAGAACTATCAAATTTCGCAATTTGGCTCGCACTTGACCGTTTTTTTTTTATTATTTCTAAGTTGAATGTATTGAATCCCAAAAAAATGTCCGCATAATCGGAACTCATTCTAAGAAATCAGTCTGAACGGTTGATCTAATGTTGTTAGTTGTACAATCCCACGAGTATTTTGTTGACGAGAAAAATGGAGATGTTATTTTATATATAGTCACAAATTGTTGCTGTGCGCAAATACTGATCAAATGTTGGATCTATTACTACTAGGTGAAATGTGGTACTAAGTTTTAAGGAATTCTGGAACCTACGTTTTATCTAGATCTGTAAATCACTCACTAGTGATGCGACAAAAACCTCCTTATTAGCTGAAAGTGTTCATATCCTAAACGTGTTTCAAATATTTATGAATATAAATTATGTATTGACCTCGACGCAGGTATGAGAGACATTCTTTTGAACAGATGCCTGGCTGCCGATCGCAAGTCGTCGTCCTGCATCAAGCTGACTAAATCCTTCTCACGTTTTTGAAGAGGCGGAGCTGCAGCGAGCACTTCGCCTTCCAATGACACGTTCACACACTGTTATAGAAGAAAAATCTTTATTAAAAATTTTTGACGACTTCCAACATGCATTGCTAGTAGTCAGCGTCCTGACTGCTATATATGACTTCTCAGATAAATACGAGTAACTCCACTTTAGAAATTTAAAACCTCTGATTTTGAAACAAACAATTAATCAAAATTCAATTATAATGATTGCCAGAAAGCTTTCCTACGTTTTCGTTAGATAAATTTTGCCATCGCAAAAATACACTAAGGCATAAAATTTGGCGGACTGAAATTAGCTTCAAAAGAATTTCTTTTATTTTCTGATTCTTTCGGATTTCCCGGTTTAGGTCCGCCATGTAGCACTTAGCTTGTCAAAAGCGAATTACGACGGGATTTTAGGCACCAACTTTTTAGACCTTTTCTGTCCCTGTGGGTTGGCTATTCTTTTTACGTCTTTATTAAGGTTATGTAGACAGAGAAATAAAGATAATAAGCTAATGCATCAGACATAAGGTTGGTTAGTTGCAAAATTTTAAGGAACGAGTTTTACCATTTGAATTCTATTTCAGCCACAATAACGTTCTATTGTGAAAGTGGGTACCTATTTAAACAAACAGTAATTAAGCTTCAAAAGTTTACCACGATTCAGTATAAATAATTTTCATATGTTCCCTTCCTAGGCAACAACTGTCGCAAAGCCTAGAAACCTTAGAACAACTTCGCTACATACTCTAACTGTGGAACACATTTGCAACAATTAAAATTAACATGTCCCATTAAATGCTTATACGTAGTTTTAAGGCGCTTACAGTGTCATAGAAGGCAGCGACTTCACTGTATCCTAAAGAGCGAGACAGGCCCGCGGCTTCCAATAGCACTGCCCGGGCTTCAGGGCGGTTGTTCTGCAGGAGGTGGCAGCGTGCCAGTAGAAACTGCGCGTTCAAAAGCCATGGACGGTGATTCGAATTTCTAGCCTCTGAGGAGTTAAGACATGAAGAATTTTTTTGATGATCTTAAGACCTTTAAGACATTTTGACGTGGATGCGGAAACCAGCAGGTTTACTTGTTTTTGGACGATGGATATCACTATTACTTAGTGAAATTAGCTTATAATCTGCCTAAGATCATTATTTTTTGAGTCTTTCTATTTTGAGTTCAAAATCAATAAATCCATTTTGAATTCACGAGGAGTAGAAAATCAAAGAGTCAAAGTTATGGCAGGTCAGTCGTAGTTCGAATAAGCAATGTGGTTCAGAATTCTCTGTTAACTCTCAATATTATCGAATCATTCGACCGAATTATTAATAGCTTTGCAATGCAGTACAGCAGCAGTACGCTCATCATAATTAATTAATAACACGGAAAATATCGGATACTCTGCCGTCGACCCCATATCATTTATTAATAACACTCTCGTATTATTAAATTCATGACTTTCTAAAGATAGATAAATATTATACTCTTGTGTAAGGTTCAGAAACTTTATTCATTACTGTAATGCTTTTAGCGTAGACCTACGATTTCGGGCTTCGGCTGCGTTTCAATTTACTTACTGTATGCGAATGGGTAGCATGCCTATGTTACTACTCAACCCGTATTTTCGAACTCTCCTCTATGCTAACACGACTTTGGAATCTATACAAAGTGAATTATGTTGAGAGAGCAAAGAGGGAACATGTGCAGGACGGGGATTTTAGGTCAATATTTTCGAAGAAGAAAGCTAACAAGTTAAGAATATAAAGAGATTTTATTCGATCGTGGAACGCTAATTTATTTCCTCGAATCAACGGACCGTTTGGTGACCTATAAATTCATGGAACACAGTGCTAACAGAGTGATAAAGTCCGTTCTACTGAAAGTGTCACACCTTACCGGTTTGACATTTTGAGGCGTACATTCGTGCTCTTAAAGGCTTTTTCAAGTCCACATTGAGGCGAGCCAGCTCATGCAACAAGTAACACCTTTCTGATGCTCGCGTGCTCATGGTCAGAGCACGTTCTAGGGTACGAATACGGATTCTGTGGGGAAAATCGAGTATTACCTTTTGGCTGCGATTTGTAGTTTACTGAGGCCGTTCAATACACTAAATACTCATCAACTCATCTTGCCCGAGATGTGATATATTTAGTACTGATTTATTGTACGTAAGTATTTATGTAGATAAGTACCAATTATTACCAACTGTTTTGTGATAGTCTAGAATAATAAAATCATAATGGTAAGTATTTTTCGCATTTTTCTAGATTTTGGACAACATGACGTAATGTAGGTAAACGTCTCAACGTCTATAAAGAGATTACTTTTATAAACCACCCCGGGGCCATTAAATAACATAAAACGATAGGGCTAGAATACTGCTGGCAAAGCGACGGTCACAGATAAAACGCGAATTAATTAAAGAAAGTTACCCATAAGTAAAGAAGAGGTTTATATTATTAAACGTGGTTGCCACGTCATCTCATGTGATTGTGTCGACCGTGATCCGGCTGTGCTATAGGTATGTATATGAGGATTAAAATTGCCATCATCTTTAGAGATGATCCCTGTTGCTTAAATATTACACAACAAAGTGTTACCAACTTCTAGTTGCTATTAATACAATTACAGGTATACGAGGAATATTAAAGTTACTTAGCGTCGCGCGGCGGGGCGGGCGGGCGCACTCGGAGCACCGAGTCGCGACTCGGCTCGCGGGACACCAACATGCCCAGGAGAATAAACGCCCTCCGCTCCCGATCCGACTCGCTCATACTTTCTCGAACACGTTTCTGAACATAAAATAAGGGAGATTTTTCGCGGTCTACGTGACTTGGCAAACAAGCTCTATTAAACTTCCTAGCTACGTAATGCCCGTAGAAACACAATTTATAATAAAATACAGAAATGAACCTACCTGGTCTAGGAAAGCGTTTCCAACTATATCGTGTAGCTTTTGCAGGAATTTATCTTTCCCTGGTAATAAGTTGGCGGGTTTTCGCGATATTTGCTCCATGCCGAACTCAGCATTTTCCAAACACTTGGCAGTGTCTCGTTCTTCGTAGATTGATTGGGCTGTCTGTATGAGGCGACGGGCATCAGTGGCGTGTTGGTGTTGCGTGTGCATCAATTGCTCTTTTCGTGCACGAGACAGACGAGCACGGGCCGCCGCTTCTGATGCGCGGGCAGCATATAGAGGTCGCCGCTCACGTAAGACAGCCTGAATTATATAATCAGATCAGAACCTACGACGCTAACATAAGAAAAAGCTGAATCATAATGTGTTCCAGCCTTTCAGTCGGCGTGACAGGCTTACGCAATTTAAATGATAATATCTGTATGAAAAAATGGACTAGGCAAAAACACAGCGCAGAAAATATTCTAAATATTACTAGAATATAATAGCCGGCTGTCGTGTGATATTTTGTTAAAAAAATTGCCGTTGTTATTCAATTAAGCTTACAGAGGTTTGCGGTGAATATTTTGAACACCAAATCTATAGTTATGGGATTAGATTTCAATCTGTACAAGTGCTATAAATTTCAATTTACTGCTCGTTTATAAAGAACGGCGTCGAGCAATGTATTAAATTTTTGGGTCAACGGGTCAGAGGTTAAGTTTATTAAGCTAAATTGTGTGAGCGTACTTGTCGTTTCTCCACATCGGCGAGAGCTTTATTGGCCAGATCTTGTAATTTTTGCGATCCTTGTTTATTGGCAGAGACCAATCGTTCGTCCTTACATAAGGCAGTTAAGAAATATTTGTCATGTGCCATTCGCTCCAAATATTTCGAAGCCATTAAACGGGAGATTTGTTCGGCTCTCTGTTTTTCCGCGCGGGATATTTCTTGGACCTAGAATTACGGTTATTGCCAACATTTTTTTATTTCTCGTTGTAAACAGAGACGTATCTGCACTTTAGTAAACGAGGTATAGACATAAATAATTTTGGAGGCAGTAAAATAAATTTTCTGAAAATAACGTTTATTTATTATTTTTGTTATGGTACACTAGTAATTGATGTGAGTCGTTAGTAGTTGTTAAAATCAGTAAGCATATTTTTATAAGATAAACATAGTATTAACAACGACATGTACTAAATACTTTATCGTATAAAACTGTTTTCAATAAGCACTTTCAGACAAATGTTCGTGCAACTTTTTTAATATTTACTCTTGGCTTTCACTGAAATTTTCCGCAAACCACAAACTATATTACAAAATACGCGAACTTTCACGCGTAATATATATTCAACATCAAAAACAACAAAGTAGTTTGTCGTAGTTTAGCCGTTAAATTCATAGCACCCGGTTGGCGTTATAAATTATGATTAAAGTTCTAAACCTGTTGTTCCTTCTGAGGTTGCATACGTCCGCGATGCACTAACACTTTAGGTGCATCTTCGTCCACAGACTTCCTCTTAATCTCTAGGTTGCTTAGCAACGACACAGCTGTTCGCAACACTTTGCTAGCCGTCGTCCCGGCGCATTCTCGCACCTAATAACATTTTCAGTAAATTAGCGAAGCAAATTCGTCTTAAATTGTGTTGTGTCATGACCTAAATGTCGCAAACGGTACATTTAAATTATATTAACTGCGAAAAGTCCTTTGGTGTTATATTACGCTTCCTCATTGAAATCCTCCTTGGTGGGATTATAATATTGATACCTATAATATAATGGACGAAATTACAAAATTGATCATTTGATAAATTAAAACCCCTTTCTCGCAGTAAATATAATTATATATTTATCCTGCTATACGAAAACTAGGACAAAAATCGTGAATTTATAAATATAATTTTGAAAGATGAAGCTTTTGTCAATCACATTAATCAAGAAAAGACATTCAGCATAAAGCGAGATTATTACTCTTACTGGTGGATTGTCATAGCGACGTTCTAAAAGTTCCAACCTTCTGAAAAACAAGCACCGTAGAGAATTTAATTTTCGACGCGTTGCTGCGTTTTTGAGAGAAAATGTTCCATTAGAAGATAGCAGAATAGCGTAAAAAGTTAGTTATTTTTTAGAAGAGCTCTTTAAGCGAGTTTCTTGGTCGTTTTTACTGAAATCACAAATTGAAGCGACTGGGTACGTAGCATTTCCGTCGATTTAAATCAATGGTTGTAACTTTTAAACTGGTGTAAGTCGTAGTGGCCTAGTGGTTAAAGTGAGTATGAGTGTGCGAGTTCGATTCCTGATCGAGCAAGCATTAATGCAACTTTTCTAAGTTAATGTACTTTCTTAGTATAATATCTTGGTCACCAATTACTGATAAAAGTTGAAAGAAAACCCCTCGAGTAAGCCTGCTACTATAAAATCTGAAATGACCAATCCACATTGAGCAAGCGTGGTGATTAACGCTCATTCTTTCTCTGTGTAGGACGAGTCTTTCCTCAGCAATAGGACATTAAAAAGGTCGATGAACTTTCAAACTTGAACGTTGCTCGATTTAGATTTATAAATCATGATTTTATGATGTTTTATTCAACGAAGTGGTACCATAAATATTAAGCCGACAATGAATTATTAGTTACCTACTTTAGTACGTCGACTCACTGACGTTACTTATATTAGTGTACCTACGTTCAACATATGGCCGTATATAACCATTAACTGCGTGTAAAAGTATGTTACCGTTTCTTCAGCACATCTGGCGCATTCAGCGAAATCTGGCGGGAACCTCCTCATGCGCTGTCCGCGATGTGCAAGAACTAATGCGCGTTCGAACGCACATTTCTCGTATTCTGTTTGTGCGCGAATTTGTAAGGCCCTTGGGTTTTTGGGTTCCAAAGCTGAGAAGATAAAGTATTCAAGTTTTAATTTGAAGTTGAAATTGGTCCCAATAAAAAAAAATCCATTACTTCGTTAATGGACCGAAATGTAAAATTTATATTAATACGGTACTAGAACTTGTTTACCAATCTTTGAATGAGTATTGAGATCAATTTATATAGAAAGTCTGAGCCAAATCGGCTACGAAATATACACGTGAATAGATCCGTGAGTGGGTACCTTAATACCGAATCATTTAACCGAAACGTATATGGAAATAAAACCATTTGCAAGAAAAATAAGTGATTTTTGAATCCTGGCCAACTTCGATTATTTTCAATTGCGACTCAATACTTAATTTTTCGTACTAGCCAGGATAAAATGGTAGTATCGTTTCGTAAGTAGGTTTTAATCTTTAGGCCTGGCATTTTTAATTAATAGCTTATTCCTTCTTATTGATTATTAAGTACAAACTGTGGCGTTGAGCACTGTTTAAAGTATAATGTTTTACAACTTTTTTTTAGCAACAAGAGTGCTGCAAGTGATTTTCAAAATAGGAAAATTGAGATTTTTATGGAACGTCGCAAATGCAACGCAAAGTCCGTACTTGAACTTTTATTAAATAATTTCTCGTTTAAAATAAACGAAGTAAAATAAGGTGAAGGAAAATATCTCGAAGAAATCTGGACTGTAGAGTCTGAAATTACCAACCCACATTGGGCAAGCGTGGTGATTAATGCTCAATCCTTCTGTGTGTGAGAAGAAGCTTGTGCTCAACAGTGGGATGATAAAAAGCAGATGATGATGATGAAGTAAAATAATGAAAAGCCCAGCAGCCTACCAGCTGCTTGAGCTGCGTCCGCCAAAGCTCCTGTATAGTGCGTTGATTTTGCTAGTACTAAACTTCGTCCCAGCAGGGACCGAACATCAGAACTCTGAAAATAAACACACGTTTTAACCACCCACAGCTGAAAGGGTACAATTTTATCGCTAAAACACGTTTAAATATTCAAGTTTTAAATGAAGGCGAATGAATACGGGGAAGAAAGTTAAGGGCCAATTTCATCGACAGTGGTCTAAGAAATCGGTCGGTTTAAAAACATTATTTTTTTTACTCTAAATCGGGAATTTACATGAAACTTACTTCTTTCCAATGATGAGCAATCGAACCTAAAACCTTAATACCCATATAAAAAAAAATCCTTATTATAGAAAAAAAATGCATTATTAATAGACCAACCGAAAGGGTGACCACCACAAAAAATAAAATTATCTTTTTTTTCAAACGTGGTATGGGAAAGAGATGTGTGACAGCACCTGACAGCCAGCACAATAGACACGTGGAGTGTTTAACAATCAACGTGCCTGATTGCTTCGCACTATTCCACGTCCATTAACTGTCTTTGTTTATTCCACAAAGGGACGTTTTATCGGAATAATTGCGGTGGTTAAGTAAGTAGGTATTTTTGTGTTTATTTTCATTCGTAATTTATTTTGTGTTAGCGATAAATCACATAAAATCAAAGTGTTTACACTAAAATTAACATATCTATTGCATTGTTTCCCAAAATTCAATTATTTCTGTAGGTACTTAGCAGTATTTTTTATTTTTCCATAAAAAAATACTTTTATGTCGAGTGAGGTCGAGCCCAGACAAGGAACAGCCGTAGGCGTACTTTCAGTCCCCGAAGTAAAGTCTACGTATTGAGTTAGTAAGAAGTATGTTGAAGTTCAAGGCCATCAATTTTGTTGGACAAAAACAAGTCCCTTGTCTGTTTCCCGATGTTAAACTACATACAAAAAAAAGCATTATTAATGTCAATCCCTAAGGATGACACAATTATTAATACACGCTTTTTAATAATCACTACATAGTATAAAACAAAGTCGCTTTCTCTGTCCCTATGTCCCTTTGTATGCTTAAATCTTTGAAACTACGCAACGGATTTTGATGCGGTTTTTTTTAATAGATAGAGTGATTCAAGAGGAAGGTTTATATGTATAATTTTAGTATCAGCATTGCACCCGTGCGAAGCCGGGGCGGGTCGCTAGTATTATAATAATATTGACTGGTTGTGATACAAAACATTTGATAAGTAACCCTCAAATTTTCCTAAACAGTAACACTTTAGTAAAATATATAGTCAATAAAATAACGATTTGCAACTTCTCTTTGGAACTAAGCAAACATTATTAACGCTTTAGTGCTTCTAATTGCATGTTTACTGGCTGGAAATAGATTCTTAAGTTGTTTGTTTTTAACTCACATTCCATCGTAGAGCCTCATTGTATGCTTGTGTGGACTTTTCGAACAGCTCCAAGCGTTGTAAGTAATTGCTGGAATAACAAACCTTTTTTAATGGCACGTCTTGTTTGTTTTGAAGTGTATAGATAGTTGATCAGGGTAAATATTAAGAGAGGTAACTTAGTTTTGTTTGATGATTGAATGATATGATAAAAGAAAGATTTCAAAATAGATCAAGATTTCAGCTTTATCATGTCAACTAAGTTGGTTTATATTTAAACACTATTTTTCATTATGAAATTAATTTCAAAATTCATTAATGTGGACTTTATGGCTATTTCAACACCAACATTGCGGTTTCAACAACTTTCGACGCACAAAATTTATGCCAAATTTTGGATTAAAACAGTAAATTGGCACAAATTTTAGCCCTGTTGATGCCATTAGAGATCATGGATATGATAAATTTGCATGTAATAAGTGGCCATATCAATTAGTCTGCAGCCACAGTGTATTAACGTAACAGCCTGGGGTCGGTATTATAAAATTCATCGTATCATGTATTACACTGGTTTACAAATTGTATTTAAGCTATTGATGGCATCCAGGCCGATTATCGGCTACGGCGGCCGTTCTCGATTATGGAGATCAGCCAGCTGCGCAGGACATATTATAGTGCACAAGCATTCGCGCAGATACAGGTGCACTCTCTATTCCCTCACTCTCAAAGTCCGATGGGACGGCAATCCGACACGACCGGAGGGAGATCAGGCGCAGGACCGACATTAACGTGCTCTCCGATACACGGGTGAATCAATCACCAACTTCCAGACTCCAGGCTGCTTTATGTAAGTTTCTCAAAACCCACAAAGCGATTTCGGCCCGACCCGGGAATCGAACCCGAGACCCCGTGCACAGCAGTCGCGCCTTACGACCACTAGACCAACGAGGCAGTCAACTTTTAAGCTATTAAACTTGTAATCATTTATTATACATAATTTACAAATGCCCATAGAATACAAATACAATAGGAATTGAAAATAAAACAGAATAAACGTATATTTTTTTTAATCAATTCTCAATTAGTGGGGTTATCAATCATTGTCTATGTAACGTGAATTGGCAGGTGAAGGCTCTAGTGGCCCTTTACACGCTGGATATGAGGTCAGAATAATGGGACAGATCAATGACCCTCTATGACGTCATTTTATGAGGGGCTGATCCCTTCGTCGTTGGCCCAATGTGAGCTTTATATTATAGTAACCGAGTTTATGTTTTTTATAAAGCCAAGTATTATTAGCTGTACCAGTACCTATTATATTGATAAGCCTAAATGTTGGAGATTTTTGTTCTATATCTATCAAAATTTACTGTTACTGTGCAAAGGCTAAGCTCATAGTTCGAAACGATTACAGAATCTATAGAAGTCCCAATCGTCCGCGGTTGTCGGCATAATATCCTCGTTCACCTGAGACGTCAGAAGTAAATCACGAAAATAAACAACAGTACCAAATAGACAATTTGTTGTCACATTCCCAAAGCGTAGAACTTCACTGTTGTTTGTATAACATACCCTCTTTCTCGGAACACGTTCACCGCGTTACATATGGGACGCTCTTCCGGCTGTAATTTAGTCTTCATGATGCAGATACACCCCTTTGTCTCCTCTAAGGCTCACTATTCTACTTCATAGCTGCACTGTTTACCATCGCTACAAATTCACGTATAAATCTAGATGACCTCGATTCTCTCAAGTATATAAAACTTGGGGTTGCCAGCGACAAAAATTATGATATTCGCGGAATTAAAATTTAGTATCTGTTATTATCTTTACGACAGAATTTATGGGGGATAAAAATGATGTTAAATTTGAATGGTTTCCGGAATCCGTGGCGGTGTGAAATATTAATTTCGGATGCTTAAAATGGAACTGTATCTTCGTAAAGTTATAACTTGATGACAATTTAATAAAAGAACTCAGTATCAGCTATTCACTATCGATCTGGTTGACATGGAGTGCCGCGTATTCTGCTTATGAAATCTGTATTTTAATTGTTATCCTAAAATAGGCTTATGTCGTTCGGTCTAGAGTTATGATTATGTAGGTGTACATATGTATAATACATAATAGAAAACAAAATAAGACTGTCTAAGTCTCCATGTAACAATTAATTAATGTTACGAACCAAAAAATAAAACGTAGAAGAATATCTGAATCACAATTGTGGGTACGACTTTGTTTCCTCTGGAATTTTCGTGTTCAACAGAAAAGAGCCAAGAGGTGCGGATGAGAAACTGCTAGTAACTGGCAAATGTACAAACATCGATCTAGAACATTCTCTGTCTGAAAACGAACCGTTCACGGATAAATGTAAAGTTTTATTGTTATTCATCCCGGTCGTAAAATATCTACGGCGGACATTTTCTTGTCTTTGAAGACGGAACTACGGTAAGTATTAAAAGTCTTCGTCTAAGAACTTAAACTTGCAACTGCGAATAAGAAAGTTCGTTTTCGAGTGGGGTTTAATGTTTGTAAAGCTAGACTTGTCTTGCAAAAACATTCTGATGTTTATTATCTTATAGATATTATGTTTTCATGAATTGAATTTTTTGGATTGGATTTTAATGAAAAATTGCTATAGCTTGATTTTGCAATTATAACAGAGATTAATAATGCACATTACGCAACAGAGAGAATAGCGCATCAAGGGGAATTCATTCATTAATAAATCGACGGGATATGCGATATTGAAGAGATATCGGGCACCCATTTTTTTTTTCTTATTAAATTAAACTGTTCCGATAATTTTATAGATACAGCATAGATACTGCCATTATGCATGTCGTCATAAATTATATCGAATGATTCTAATATTAGTTGTTGGATGCGCAACACTTTCCCGAAATGTAGGTACTCTTTTTTTGTCTTAAGTCATTGTGTTTTTCATTTTGTGTTCGTACTTTTGTGTTGTGTGATCTAACAAGGCTGACTTGGCACAGCAGTGCTATAGCCTCACCAAATAAATGATTGAAAAAAAAAACTCTTTCGAACATTGTGTTAATAAATATATGAATAAGAAAAAAAAATGCTCACACAGCAAACTCAAACTTCGGAGTCACATTAAATACGATATACATAAACATGTCGAGGAAAAGCCACTTACTCATGAAACATACAGAAATAAAAATAAATTCCACATACACATATTGATCATAGAAAAATACAGCCTATTTTCTTTAACTCCGGCCATAACTGGGACATCAAAGAGTTTTCGTTCGCCTCATCCCCACTCCGAGGAAATTTATTTTTCAAGATCATAAACCTTTGGCGAATCACAAGCCCATCTTTATAATATCGGTAACGCGTCACAAAATTTAACAACATATGTCTTGGGACATTTACTACTCAATGAGTCGTACACAATGTCCATCTTTTACCTTATTCGAAGCACTCACCATAAATAAAATAATATTGAAAAGACCTAAAAATAAATGAAATATCTCTCTGTATTTTGATTGCATATTTACAGGATTCTTTTCGATATTTATGATATAAGATAACAAGGTATGGTCTCAAAGAACCTAATGACCCAATTTTTTATGAACCAAAATCACGATAAAATTCAAGACTATTTGCTACGGCGTAGCGAAAGGACTACGTAGCACATACAAGTTCACACAACAAAAAGTATTTATCATTCATTTGTATTGTTTCAATGAAGATTAATCGCGTAGCAATTATATTTTGAAAATTATTGTCATTATAAAAAAGTATTAAATATATGATAAAGCCGGGATATGAAACAATTCCATGTTTAGTAAAATACTTTCAAAGAATAATTAACAAAAAACAATCTTATATATTTATATTATAATAATTATAACATATAAAAATATATATAATACAATATAACACCCTAACATTATCTCCAGCATAGATCTACGAACAACATATCAAATGTCTAACTCGGTTCGTGCGCTCGTACTGTTACTTCGATAAAGTTGTCGGTACATTCGTACGTCATACAGTTCTGCTATGAAATTGCGAAACATGGAAAGTCGCTCTGTTTAAGTTTCGTTGCACTTACAGCTTGCAGGAGATGTATGTTACTTTATTCTATTAGTGCTTGCGGTACATACAAGTTTACTAGGTAATGTTTTAATTTTGTTGTAGCTTTTCAACAGACTATCAAAGAATGAATAGAAAATCTAATTTCTAAAATGTCTGTTGTTGTTACACAACGCCTTTTTGGTTCTTATTTTTATTTATGCAAAATATTATATAAATCTATTCAGTAGTTTTGATGTGAAAGCACGATAGACTGACAAACTGACTGCATGAAACATTTCTAAAAAAAAATAATCATTCCTGTAGATATGACCAGTCTGTCACTTGTCCTTACCAAAATCGTAAAAGTTTAACAATCAACAAACGTTCGCATTTATAACAAAACTGGCTTTTTCCCGTGGTTTCACCCGCGTCTCGGGGTAATTACTCCCCGGATATGAAAAAGGCCTATATGATTGTGTATCAGTTTTTACGTGAAGGAGTAACAAACACACATTGTTACAACCTTTCACATTTAAAATATTACTAGTCCTTGAAGTCAGTTAAAATTTTCAAACTGGAACACCGACTCTTTCAAATCAATGAAAAACTTGGTATGATAAATAAATATTGTAGGTACTTAAGGCTGCCTGTCCACAGAGGCGAAGCGAGGCGGCGCGGCGCCAGTACGGAGAAGCGAAAAAACCTTTAGCCAATACAAGTAATTTTACGAGATTGTATTTAATGCTATTGGTTTATATTTATCACCGGGGCCGCGCTCCGCTTCTGTGGACAGGCAGCCTAAAACCCTTAACGAAAGAACGAAAATAAATTAACTTCAAAGCCTGAACTGAAATCCTCTTTAAGCTTATACCGAAGGTAATTTCGATACTTTTTGCACTTCTACTTATATTTCAAAGGATTAATTTTGCCTAATTAATATTTTATTCGTATTTTTAAACCTTACCCGGTCTTTCCTTAAGCTTAATTAAAAGGATTATTTTATTTGTGTAAGTTACAAGCGGAAGGATGTTTCTATGACTAATTTAATTGTAGATCCTTCTACTTAATAACATGTTGAATATTGATTATCTCTGCAGATTAGTTAAATATTCCATTTTCTTTCAACCATTAAAATAATGACGCAGTATCGTTAAATTTTTCTTGTTAACGCCACTGCTGCCCGCGACATAGTGCGCGTGGGCATGTGTTGGAAAAATGTTAAACTTGCTTTACCGTTTATCTTTTAACATCACCCCATAATAGCTTAGCAATTAGATAATAATATAATTTGAAGTTTGTTTCTAATTATATAATGCTTTTGAATTATTTGGTTTTATGGTTGTTTCAAAGGTAAGCCATCGTTTGCCTTTCCTGCAGTCTCTACGGTCCCAAATCTTTCCATGTCATGTTCAATGGACACAGTCGTTTCAGCGTAAAAGCATGAGAAACGAATAACGAATCCTTTGAAACTTTCGCATTCTAATATCAGTAAATTAAACTCAGATTACAGCTATGTAAATTAATGTTATTGTAAATCAAAATAGCAAGTACAACAATAGATTCAAATAACATATTTTATGCAAACAATAAATAGAACTGAACTGAACCGCTCCACCAAAACCACTATTAGATGGATGACCACAGTACGACCGCATTACTTCAGACCGACTTAACATTCACTCGTTCAAATAGAATTTGTGGAATCAAGTAACAGACGCAACTCTATTTACTATGTGAAATTCATTCAAGTGGAAATGGTGACGTAAATATAACGGGCAAATGGTTTTCTGATATTGAAATGAGAGACTTTTAGAAATATTTATTGGTATGTATACTTACGTCTCTCTTAAAGCTTGGCACACACGGTGTGTGAAATATATCATTTAATATACACGAATACCACATAAAGAATACATATGTCTAAGTTTCAATCTATTCTAAAAAATCTTTACCTTAGCAAATACATAACAACGAGGAACCCTTTAGGGCCAAGGTCTGCCGGGGCTGCGGTTTGTTCGCATGAGTTACTGTGGCGCTGGCACACAGAGACCTTCAGAAGCGACATAGTGGATTTTAGTTAGTCAGTAAGAGTCTGACACTCTCTCCTGTTGCTCCCTCAACGGGAGTGGTCATCTGATGAGTTCCTATGAAAAAAAGGTAGACGTAAGCGAGTATAGTGTAATTTTGTTCAACAGTAGTATACAGGAAATTTATTTACATGTCTCGTGTACATTGGGAGGTACGAACAAAAGGACATAAATCCAAGCGAATGCGGGCGTCAGCAGGTAGATGATTCATCTGTGAAATCAAGAGCAATATTTGGACAGTACATTGTAGGTACGTAAATAAAGTCAATTTTCACAGTGCTGTTAGAACCATGGCATAGTACGTATGAACTTCCTAGAAAATATGACGGCTTTTAATAACATATATTAAATAACACATTTTTAGATAAGAGCCATTTTAATAATGGTAATAAGTCCGTAATTTATCTCATTACATTTAATTTACCCGTTCAAAGATTTATTAAACAACAGTATTGATTAGTTTCCTCATAATATACTTCAGAGTGACATTTTGATTTTTTTTAACCCCTGGTTATTAATTCCACATTGATATAAATCAAAATAAAATAAGGGGTTCGGTGGTGTGGCAAACTAAATAAAAATAAAAAAGGGACATCTTGTCACACAAAAACACGACATATTTTTTATAATTAAAAATATCTTACAAATTATTCTATTTGTTAAATGTTCAAAGTGTCGAGTCAAGCTAATTTTATGAACTCTTTTAATGATAATTAGCATCTACATCTTAAAGCCCGTAATTCCGAGAAGTAATTTATGTTCCGAGTTGAATTCTAAAACAAAATGCTCCCGACGATGCCGATGGTAACAGAATAATTAATTCAATTAAATTTCATATTTATATAACGAATAAATGTCGAGTAAAGAAACATTTGAATTTAAAATGGAACGTTAAAGCATTTCCGAGCAATTAGGCGCCTGAAATTACTAAAACGATTCATTTGAAACGATAAACATGGACAAAAATATATAAAGGTAAAGTTGTAAGTGGTTTCAAAAAATAAATTGCAATACTTTAATTATTCCAGTTTACGGGTGAAGCTGAACGTTTTCCAAGTTTCCTTGTTAAGCGGCAAGAATTAAGATCTGAATTCTCAGGAAAAAGTACGGAGTAAATAATGGAAATTGTTGATTTAAAGATAAAAAGAAAATAAATTTATTGACACAAGACCACAAAACATGAAATATTAATAAATAAATAACACAAATTTGGTTGTGTCAAATGGACTCCAAGTTCAGCAGCTATACCAGACATTGATTTTCAACTGGATTTACTCAGTTTTTTTTTAACTATTCATTCAAAGGACATATTTTCAGCATTGTGATTAGTAATTTGGTCTCAAATCACTGTTTTAAAAAGAAACCGTTCTCAAAACATATAAAATTTGTATTCTATATATCGTACATCAAATTATGTCTATACCGTTTTTATTGAATTCTGTATCTCAGACCTTATCTTTACTTCTGAAGTTTGATAAAATCGTATTTGAATATAAAGTAGACCTTTAATGACGGTGAATTTTTGCACTTTGCGAAAAGAATTTCATATTACACAGTGAATTTTTATTACTAAGTTACTTTGTTATCGGAAAAAGGAATGTGATGATTTGAAGAAAATAAATCTGGATAAAACGGTAGACTTTGCATTTATAATATAATATAATTCTGAGGTAACCAAACCATAGGTTACATAATATTTTCGAGAGTCGTTAACGTATCAAAGTGACCTTTATTTCCACTTACGGTCTCATAAATCATCGGAATCCAATTTCAAATGTAAATAATTTCTTCACCTTAATCTTAATCTTATCTAGAAACATCGCAGGCAATTTAATTTCTATTCTAAATTCTAAAATCTAATTCTAAAAACAAATTCTATAACGTACACTGTTTTCACAAAAACCAATAAAATAGTAAGACCTTTTGTTGAGTTTTATACAAAACCTTCTTGCTTCGAAGCCTTGGAATACAATGAATAGAATAGCCATTTGAAGTTATTTTCCTGTACATAATGCTATGCAAAGTTCTTGAGACAAGATTCGTTTGGGCTTTGGCTTCTTTCCAAAAGTGTCTTCATTTCTCCTCTTTACTTGGTTGGACTAGAAATTAACTGTCACGTAAATTACAATGATTATGTCACTGGAACATTACCTATCTATTAAGAATATCATTATAGCTCGCTCAGGGACAGTCATTTAAACTTTGACCTAACGACTCAATGATACTGTAAGGTCAAGGGTGTAATACCTACTTTATAGGTTTATTATACAGGTTTTAAACAATGTGTTGTTGACCTTTGTAAGCTAAGATGTGATGTGAACCGTTCCGCAATATGTTTATTCCCTGCTAAATATATTTACATAGCGCAGAGTTAGAAATATAGACATTCCAAAATTATAACCGCATTTTTATCTTCTTACAAACCACATTCTAATAAATTGCGCGGGAAGTACAGATACAAGCACATCAAGCTACTAAAATCTGTCAAATTTCCTTAATCGATTTTCAACTTTGTTGCTGAAGCAATAGTTCAACATGGATTGGGAAATTTTGAATTTTTTTCTTTAAAAAGTATACAACTACATATGTTAGATTTTCGTCTGTTTGTATACAACTATGTTAGATTTTTTTAAACCTTCAACGCATTTTTATCTTTTAACAAGCCACATTGAGGTAAAAATACTGTCTCCATGGTTTGCGCGGGAAGCACATTTAATAGTACGAGATCCCACTGCAAAATCGTGCACCGATCGAGTTTTGGAATAAAACCATTTTATTACACATCTTTACGATTAGGAGAATATATACGTACCGGGTTGCCTATAAAAATTTGGCCGCAACTATGTTTAATTAAGTAATCATTAATTGATATTGGTACGAATTTTCCCCCCACTTGTTTTTGCAATAAAATTTCGTCCACTACACGGCAACATCTATAAGGACCCCGAAAAATCAGGGTTGCCACCGCGCACTTGGCCGCAACTCTGCGCAGCCGGGTTAACACGGGTACGACTGGGTACACTTAAATACACCCATAACGTACACTTATAAATTATATATCAAATAAAAGCTATTTTTTTTCTGTTTATTGTGATATAGGGTTGCCTAATAAAATCTGGCCGCAAATAAGGGTTGCCAGCTGTTAAAGATAGTAAAAAAGTAGGACAGTTTGAAGCCTTTGCGCATGCGTGGGATGCTAGTGTTATCTTAGTATCTCATTGACTATATACAATATTTAATTGTTGTTGTTTTTTCTATACTGTGGCCCTAATTTGCTATATTGACGGCTTATGTTGTACGTTATGGTTACAACAGACTAGCACATGTAGGTGGGCACTTCCTTATCTCCTATCTCCTATTAGCATCATATAATTGGAGGCTGAAGTTTTGATTAGTTTTAGTTTTATTTATTGCACATTATTATAAAATATATTTAATGCTTGGGTTGTAAAGGTATGTAGGTGTTAAGGTTGAGTATTAGCCCGCGTGTGGTACATAAGTATTTAAATTTATTTGCATTGTTATATATATTTTTAATTACTTGCATCATACAAATTGTGTATGAAGAAAATATTGTTTAATAAAGGTTCTTCAAACCAACAGACTTCTTCCCAGCAAAAACAAAGTGTGGGCGTTTTGGAGGCTGTCTTTTGTAATTTTTGACGTTCAAAAAGTGCTGTTTTACAGCCAAGTTTGAATAAATGATTTTGAGTTTTTTGAGTTTTGAGTAGTAACGACCTTAAATAAGAAATACTTCGAAAGTATTTTTTTTTTCAAAATGTTAATTTTTAAGTATAAACTACGAGTATAAATGATACGTTTACCAATTATATACGAAAATATAACACATTTAAAAATTACAAAATAAAATCGATATTGATGAAAAATTAAACTAAGGGTACCTACTCAATGTGTAAAACAAAATAATTTTGTACAAGTGCTGTTAAAATTTAAACACGTTTTTATAGTAAATTAAACTCAACAGTGAAAAAAAAAATTAATTTGAAAGGAAAATATTTGTTTGAATTATTGTGAAAAAAGCGTGGGGTGCTTTGTTTTGTTCCACATTTCTCGTACATTGAGCACCGTACAGTACAGTAAAGTTTACTATAAAAGTGTGTTTATAGTATTATTTTTACTATATTTTTTACTTTCCTATAGCTGGCAATCGATATCCTCATCTGAGTGGTGATGATGCGCGCTAGCTCTCTTTCACTCTAATCTGAATATTTACTATCTTTAACAGCTGGCAACCCTTATTTGCGGCCAGATTTTATTAGGCAACCCTATATCACAATAAACAGAAAAAAAATAGCTTTTATTTGATATATAATTTATAAGTGTACGTTATGGGTGTATTTAAATGTACCCAGTCGTACCCGTGTTAACCCGGCTGCGCAGAGTTGCGGCCAAGTGCGCGGTGGCAACCCTGATTTTTCGGGGTCCTTATAGATGTTGCCGTGTAGTGGACGAAATTTTATTGAAAAAACAAGTGGGGGGAAAATTCGTACCAATATCAATTAATGATTACTTAATTAAACATAGTTGCGGCCAAATTTTTATAGGCAACCCGGTACGTATATATTCTCCTAATCGTAAAGATGTGTAATAAAATGGTTTTATTCCAAAACTCGATCGATGCACGATTTTGCAGTGGGATCTTAGACTATAAGTATCACACTCAAGGAGGGTTTTAAATGCATTTCGGTACATTTAACTAAGTACCTACATACAATACTTTCGCCTTCTCAGTGCTCAGTTTCTCACATTAATGTGGCCTTAAATGCCGCAGCGATAACATATTACCCATTTCGTGGTGTTTTGTGGGTATAAATATTTCACATGGCAACTTTTTGGGACAAACACCTGGGTACTGTTAGGAGTTTTGTATCGGAGCGTGGTAAACAATTGTCGTGGAGTTTCGAACACATTCGGTTTGGGGTGTATGGAATGGAATTATGAATATTATAACAATAACGTTACATTAGTCCGGTGATACAATTTGGAAAGGTTTTTAGATATGTTAGGTATTATCACAGATAGAACAGTAGGACCTATAAAAAGTTTGGAGACTGAATTAGTTCAGCGGAGGCTTCTTTGTAGATAAAGTTCCTATTTGTTAACTTCTTCTTATTTTATTCTTAAATTATTTAGTGCCTACTGAATTATTAGGTGATTTATTTTAATTATTATTCTATCTGTCTATAATGGAATAGATTTTACTAGAAGGTAAGGTTTCATATATTATTGTTTTATCTTCTAACAGTTACATTTTGATTCTGAATAGTTGCTTACATTAAAATAGACTTTTTACCTAAGCAAGTGAACAGTACATTGCCTATTATAAAAAATACAAGCGTAGTATTTCATGATGTCCTTTGAAAATTAACACAATTATTTTTACACAAGTTACAGTTCATTCATTTATCCGCTGAAAATACTATACTCGCCAATACATCTGATCATCATCCAAAATAAAAAAAAAACCTGGCAATAATTAGGCCGCGCTATTAATTTCATCGTTTTTCAGCGCGCGGGCGTTATCTATTGAGTTACGAGCAATTTCGATATCAATTTATCACAACGGTAAATTCAATTTGATATTGCCTTGCAGATTTATTAAGTGGTTATAATGTGAACGCTCATAGAATAATAAAAAAGCATCAAGTTCTATTTTTAAAATGTCAGGAATATTATTTTGTAATTATATCGTACTCGTAAATATATCGCACTATTCGGTTTTTTTTTTCAAACTTTTTTTTGTCGTTTCTTGTTGTATAAAGCGAGTAGGACTTCATATTACGTTTTATCTTAGAAGTGGATTCTTAAATTCTAAGGACGATTGTTTGTAGCATATGTATGTATACTCGTAAATATAGGTATCGCGCTATTCTTTTGGCTACACAATAATATCTAAGCAAACTGAAAAGACTACAAACTCCAAATAAGTTTTAATGCTTACCTCACAAAGCACAAATAAACCACATTTTGACACAACAAATTGATACTATTGTGAATTTTATGCTCTTTCATAACTGAAAAAAGAACATACATAGTTTAATATTTTAATATACGCGCCTGTGAAATTAAGTCAGTATGGTACTTTTTGCTTCTATTCTCGGAAATAACTTTTCTAGTAACTACCTAACAACCTTTTAAAGTGTAGCTGACTAAAGACAGCGGGTATCAAAGGGGTGAGGCTAAATAGCAAGCATTTGTTTTGTCCGACGGGAAAGGGCGCCTATCGGCCGTACGACACTGAAGTCTTAACGAGCTCTAAAACAAAGTACTTGCTTACTATGTATCTTTTAGCGTGGACAAAGTTCAATGGCTCAATGTGTCTCGGAATGTTTTAATCTCGGAGAGATTGTACCTGCGCTTCGCTTCGTTGGATAAACGATAAGTCTCCGCCCGAAAGTTCGGCGACCTGCAGCGTTGCAAACATGATTGTATAAGTTTCGATTTACCTATACTATGTCTATAAAAAAATGTTATTTATTTTGAGATAATTGACATTTGTAAAACTTTACGTCATCTCATCTGCCTAGCCTTATTTGCAAACTTGTGGAGTGAAATTCATGTGTTACTGAATGCAGCCGACTTCCAGTGTTTTACACGGTAAGACTGGTTGTTAGACTTTCTGGCTCCTGAATTCCAAAGATGTTGAAAGGACTGCTAGGACCTACTAATTTGACGTGCCTTCCGAAACACGGAGGAGCTCGTCATGACTAGATGACAGTAGCTATGTAAACTAAGTCTAATGATGGTAATAATTGTCTTTTTCTAATAGCACATTTTATCTACGGTAGTAAAACTAGAAAATAAATAACATTTTTTGCTGAAGTAATAATTTCCAGATTTAATTTTCTTAGGTAGATTAAACATATACCTAAGAAAATTAACGACGAGTCAACTCCCACGCAAAGAAGCCAATATTGTATTTTTATACATGATGGATTAAGATCCCACGCAGATTCTTTATTTTAGGGACACAATGAATAATCGGAACCGGGATCAATTCGGAAGTAATGCTGATTTTCCTGTACCTAAACAAAATATTATAAGCTAAGATTTAACAGCTACATAAGCTGTTACTTCACGAATACGCCATGTAAATGTAGATCGAAAAACTTATCTGTGCTCAGATGACAATGCTAACACGAAATATTATATCGTGTCCTAAGCCAACAAGCCGCCCGCCAAATCTAATAGAGTAATATGCTTGCCTACAATTTCTAATGAAAGCATTTACTTGTTTGCGGTGCGAAGCGAGACTTGAATAAAATTATCAGAAAGTCAGACGCCCCACCACCGTCAATTTCTTGATATCAAGCCAAGTTGCTGAGTAAGCAGTAATTGCATAAATTAGCGCGGGCACACGATCAAAGGAGCCAAATGGGGTACCGAGTGCCTACACTCGCCCTACTGGAGCGTTCCTTTACAATATAACAGCCGTTGAGTAATTATATTGATATCAAACTACTGACCCGAAAACAAAGTTCAGAAGTGTGCTGAGGTACTTTATTAATGCACATTAATATACGGATCACCGTCCCCCTTTTTACTTGATTAATCCTGGTGACCACATTTACGGGTGAACGGAATTTCAATAGGCTCGAGATGCTCCCAGTATCGTCCAATCAATGTATTTCCGACCATGGTAAGGTGACCACATTCTTGGATTTTAATTGGAACGTTGAGGACTACGTGCTACCAAACCTGTACTTACGTACCGTATCTGAAGTGTAAATGAATCAAGTCTACTGAAGTAGTATTTCAATTAATTTATCTATACTAATATCATAAAGCTGAAGAGTTAGTTTGTTTGTTTGTTTGAACGCGCTAATCTCAGGAACTACTGGTCCGATATGAAAAATTCTTTCAGTGTTAGATAGCCCATTTAACGAGGAAGGCTATAGGTTACTTTTTATCCGGGTGCGCGGAGTTGTTCCTACGGGACGCGGGTGAAACCGCTGGCGGAAGCTAGTAGGTAATAATCAGACCGTATGAAAATATTGTTCTTGGGTAGGCAAGTAAAATTTTATCGGTCATCATAGCTGCACTTTCGATTAGAAGTATTATGATATTTATTATTTAAAAGACTGCCATAGTATTGTAGTCCGATTAGCGTGGAATCTTAAATAACGCTTAAGCCAGTTAAAGTTCACTAGAGGTACCTATAATATGTCCAATGCATAACGAACCACAACGGGTGAAGAGTGATTGAAATCCTTGCGTATGTATTCCTTCTAGATTAACCAATGGACAAGATTTTATAATGATTTCATACCATTATTTTTAGAATAGTATCTTAATTCTAATGGGCGTTACTGTAAGAGTTTTGCGACACTGTGTCAACTATTTCAAATTATTCTTCAACCCCCGAATTACTAAATGCTATAGGTCGGTTAGAGGGTGTCATCATCATCATCATGATGATGACACCCTCTAACCTGTAAGTCTGTGTTATTTTCAGTTACAACTGTCATAGAACATTGTTATTTAAGGCTGGAGTATTATCTTAAAATACTGCAAATAGACCTTACAATGAAAAAAAAATATGGCAAGCATTGTCATTACCTTATTGGCATTGTCTTATTTTGCTTTGTGAAGTATTAAAAGATAGGATCTAATCACCAACGTGAGCTAAAGCTGAACCCTCCGTTTCAGCCCGTAAAGGGTTGAAGTTCACTTGGCATCAGTAATTCAATTTGACAACAAGGTTTACACACATTGTGGACGTAGTCCTCGTGTGATACAATTTTGGGATAAAGCGACACAACTTTGCGTAACAAACTATTCCTTGATGGAATTTATTTGGCAGACAACACGACGCCAACACTGTATTTTCATGTTTAACTCAATTTTTCTTGAGTTTGTTAAACAAGAATTTTATTATCTTTACAATCTTTTGGCGGAAACAATTGCGAGTGGATTGAAGTTGGGGTTCTATGTGGGTAATTTCTTTGTTTATTTTTTTATGTAAAACAAATTGTTCGTTAATTCTATTGTGTTTTCAGTTTAGCTTGTTTTATTCAGTGGGCTTTACTCATTAGCTTTGCTTTTATTTAGTTCATGATTTCTGTTTCTACGACTATCTTCAATAATTTGACTTTAGGAGAGAACATTTATAGTTTTTCAATTGGAATCGAATTTCCGTTGACTGCAACGTATGTATTTGTAATGGTTTCTGTAAAAGAACTCATCAACATGTTTGTCGAACAAGAGCGGGGTAATGAATATATTTCATTACTCCCGATCCGACTTGTTTACCGAACTGATGGCTGACGAGGTCTTTGTTCCCCACTAGCATAATTGGTATGACCTTAGTATGTGTGCTCGTGGTCAATATTTCAGTAGGTAGTTGTTCAATTTCGGGAATATCATACGTTTCATTACAAACATTACTTTATTACAGGCGCGATAATCGAATTAATGTTTATGTTCTGATCCATAATGTGACTAGAATCTTCTTCTTGTAGAATCTTCTGTTGGGGATTAGCTATCCTAAATTTTGACAAAATGTTGTAGTCAGATACTACTTACTCCTAGCACACTGCCTACTAATTAGCAAAGTCTACACTAGGATTGCAATGCAAGTTACCCATTTTAGCAGAGCAGACTTCATCAATTTAGTTTCAGTGTTCGTTTCATTTCTGTTTTTAGTGGGTGGAAAATCATCAAATGTACATGGAGACTTACTGACTAAACCCCAACCATGTTCCCTCAGCTTCATTCCGTGTTCCAGGTAACTCTTTTGACAATTCCGGTGCCCGTGATGCACATCTGGTCCCAGCTTTATAGGTCAAAATGCTCAAAGGTAAAGTTTGAACTTCTAACTGGTTACTCTGAAGAATTACGGTTGTGAATACAAAGTAGGCTTTTGCGGTTTCTATAAACCTTTTTTTTTACTTACCTGAATAATTCAAGTAGAAGTTGTTAACTTCTAAAGCACTTTCTGTCAAATCAAGGTTTAAATAATTTATGTTGTATTTACTACGGTACTTTTTCATAAACCTATTTAATTCGAAAATTCAGACTAGTTTTTACACACAAGAAAAATTTGCTTTAACACTTTCGTTTTGTATTTTGTCTATGCTGGCATTCTGCATGCTCAGCATGGCAACTGTTGATACAAGTGCCTATCGGAGAATGGACATAATGACAGATAAATGACAGATTGATATAAGATTTCTTTTGACACGTAGAAAATATTTTTTTCTTTTCTTCGATCGACATCAAGTCTACGAGTTATCAGAACGCGCCATACTCGGACAGAAGACATGTTGACATTGACAGAAAGAACTTTGTCTTTTCTTGATAGAACAGACATAGAATCGCCATGCTGAGCCTGCTGGTAACGGTTTAAATCATTTTATTTGACATCATTTACTAAAACCAATTTGAAAATATAACCTATTCGGTAATCCTAGCATTCTTAGCTAATCATGATCTTCTCCATGTTTTTAAATAACACATTTATCTTTGTTGTGTAATTTGCAGAAATCATCAGTCAAGTTACAAAAATACTGTCAGAATTCCGTTCATGCAGCATTTATCATTGTCCAAAACACCGATTCCTTAATGGTACATTCCTTGCAGTTTTCTTAATTAATTAATTTTCAAGACAGCTGTATCTCGACAGTTGTGCGCTTTGTTGTACTCTTGTGAAAAATAAATCGACCCACAAGTAAAATGTGAAGCGAGCTCGTTTGTTTTACTGCGAAATTAATATTAGTTTGTGTTTTAGATGAAAACTCGAACAATATAATCCTAGGAGGTTTTGTGGTTGGTAATTCTATTCACAACGTTTGTTTGTGTGAAAGCAAAAATAGAGTTACTTTCTTGGTAAAGAGTGAATAAAATTTATTGTTCCTGTAATTTAGTAGAAAAGTAAAATGTTTTTTCTTAGAATGTCCTATCAAAATATGGAGAACTAGCTTTCGCCAGTGGTTTCACCCACGTTCCATCTAAAGGATTCCGCATTCTTGGATAAAAGTAGCCTATAGCCTTCCTCAATAAATAGGCTATCCAATGATGAAAGAGTTTCAAATTCAAATCGGCTGAGTACTTCCTGAGATTAGCTCGTTCAAGCAGAGACAAACAACTTTTCAGCTTTAGTATAGATATGCCCGATAGTTCTACACTTCTAGTTACTGTACTAGAATACGTAAACTCAGTAATAGCTTCAACCAAGATATTACAATGGCGGGTACACTTGACTTCAGGCTATAGTGACCGGCAAACTTCCTTCGGAAACTGAATATTAACACCGGGAAGTACGTTTCTAATCACGTCTTGCCTATTACGTCATTTTGATCCCTCGGGTCTTGGTTATTGACGTGGTGAATTCTCTGCGGACGGAGAAGGCAGTATGTTATTATCGCAGTATGCTTGACATTTTACTTACAGGGTTTGGTTTATATTGACAGCTAGCTTCTGCCCGCAACTTCGTATGCGGATCCTATCGGGGTCGTCAAATCGAAGATTTGAAATGTCTGATATCGGATTCTAATATTTTATTCTCGCAGCAGAAAATGCTCATCACGTAGAACAGTTTTGCTATGGCAGCATTTCTGTATCTCTTATACTTTAGCTGGTCTGCGGCGGTTCTTCACCAGGTCTTCAAGTTTTCAAGATAATTTATAGCCTATATGTTGCCCAGACCTAACACCTATACAACAAACAATAATCATTCAAATCAGTCCAGTGGTTCCGTAGATTACAAATAAGCGCGTACAAACAAGGTATTTTTACTATTTTATTATATGTATAGATGATTGTAAATATTAGCCGCCTTGGAGAAAGGCCATAACTACACTGATAAAATTACACACTACACACTGTGTCTTGAGTGTGTCTCAGGTAGTGCTAGCCTAGTGGGTAAAGAGCCAACGTGTCGAAGTGGGTTCGATTCCAGGCCTGGCAATTAGGTACCAATGCAACTTTTCTAAGTTTGTATGTACTTTATAAGTATATCTTTTACACCAATGACTGTGTTTCGAATGACAAGTTAAACTGTAGGTCCCGGCTGTCATTGAACATCCTTGGCAGTCGTTACCGGGTAGTCAGAAACCAGTAAGTCTGACGACAGTCTAATCAAGGGGTGTGGGGTTGCCTGGGTAACTGGGTTGAGGAGGTCAGATAGGCAGTCGCTCCTTGTAAAAACACTGGTACTCAGCTGAATCCGGTTAGACTGGAAGTCGACCCCTACGTAGTTGGGGAAAAGGCTCGGGAGATGATGATGCCAATGTGTCTTGAGATACTGATGAAAGGGGTATGTATAGGTGGGGTTGGAATAATAAGAAAGATTGGAACAAGACATGCTGCGCTCAAAATCGTGATCATGATGAAAAATATTATGCAATGCTTGTGCAATGCACAGAAATGTACAAGTGTAATTTTACGAGAAGAGGCATTTCGTTTCAGGCGAACCAAAACCAAAAGGTAGCAGAGACTAGCTTATTGGCAATCGGGCACAATTCCAAATTCCAGTTCGCTCTAAGGAATGTCCTCAAATTAAGTCCAATCGAATTATTCTTCATTTCTTCTGCAAGATCGTGAAGTTTGCTAATTTGGGGGGCATAGGTACTAAACAGGTTGTACAGAGGCCAGTACTACAATTACTACAATCTGTAAAATATCCTTAATAGATTTTCAACGTTATCGCTGAAGGATATGGCTCAAAATTGATTGGAAAAATCTAACAGTTTCGTAGGTTAGGTAGTTAGTAGTTTGGTAGGTTGATGTGCTGGCGTTTGTAGACAAAAAATATCTAAAAGAGAATAACTGTAGTGGGAAAAAAACTTGACATTTTTTATCAAAAAAGTGTCCGTAACCAGAACCTAAATCAATTTCACAAGCTTTTTATCCCCAATTAAAAAATTAAAAACAATCTCCAAAGCCCTTACTTTGAACACTCGGTATAACCAACACTGATTAATTAATATGAAGGCTACAGTTCGTGAGAGGAAATAATATTTGTTTATACAAAATATTCCAATAAATAACCGCGTATTTTTGACCATTCATTAGTATGTGTGTCAATACCGTGTGTAAGTATGTTTCCTCAATCCATTTCAGGTAAAAGCTTTTCCTAATATTCGTGGCTCGCAAATATGTTATTGCTCGGGTAGGTAAATGTTTAGCCATCGCTCATGCGGGCCTGCATGTAAACGATACTTGTAGCATATTGGCATAATACATTAGCTATCTAATGTATGAGCTTGTCAAGTGCAAATATATTTGATCTGTGTTGTTATTCCTTGCATAAGTAGTATAAAAAGCGTTGAAGTGGTACGTAGTAACCTTTTTTACCTGTTACAGACTTTAGTTTTAGCTCGCCAATATCGCTGTTTTCGTTTCTAGTATATGTAGCACATTAAAGATTGTATGCACTAAGGACTATGCTGCCTTAGGCTGCAGATTACTAGTAAGTAGTCCTTAGTTCAGCCTAATTAGGCTGCAGGTTGTTCGCAAGAATAATCGCAGCTCTGGCATACAGTGACCTGCAGGAGGAAAAAAGTAGGATGTATAAAGTAGACTCTGACATTACCTCCAGCTCAGCTCACCCTCAGCGTAAGAAAGGACTACTAACTAGCTAATTCTATTTGAGAGGATACTTATTGATAAAAAAATATTATATTTTATCTTCAAATAATTCCGCGCGTGTACAATATTCACCTATATTTACCCAACAGCAAAATACCTATAAATGTATCGTAAACAAAAACACATTTGGCATGTTGACTGATATCGTCCTTATCTGTCCACAGAATCCAATCTGCGGGTGTCCTGAGATAGGAATCGTCTAACATAAATTGAAACGAATGTACATAAACAAAATGCGACGTTGCCGCTGTACGGTATAGGGTGACAACTAAATGGCTCGATTCAACAAGACGCGAGTTACCGATACTATCGGAATCGTTTCCTGAGAACTGAGTTTTTCTAAAAACGTAACTGTGTTAAGTTTACCTTGTGTTAAGATGCAAATATATTTCTCTTGTTTCACAGGGACCCTTTTTTCGTGGGAAATCATCAAATGATCCATCTGAGGGTGCAGCTGGAGGGACTGTCAGACTCTTAATAACTAAAACCCACTATGTTACTTCAGGAGATCCCTGTGTGCCAGCGCCACGGTAAGTCTTGGGAACAAACCGCAGCCCAGGAAGACCTTAACCCTAAGGGGAACTGGGAACTCACTTTTTTTTTATCATATCTACAACAATATATAGATTGATACTTCTACTTATACTGCCATTAGCATTGGTTCACCTACTTCGATCACGAGGTTCAATACGTGTGAGAACTTTGTTGTTGCTGAAATGTCTACTTTTAGCTACACTGTAGGTAACAATTTATTTTCAACTTAGGCTTTACAAACTTTATCAAATGTATGTACAACTTAGTATACCTAGGTACTTACTTACGAACTATACAGTATAGCCATTTTGAAAGTTTCAAAGTATAATAAGTTGTAAATATGTATAAGAAATTCAAAGTATTGGGTACTTTATTAACATACAGCAACTATCCGAAGAAACTGGGTGTCGATAGTACATTATGAACTTTTAAGGACCTACTCAGTTACATACATTATAAAAGCTATAAGTTTTAAGTATCTCCAGATCACATTATGTAACTAAAAAGTTATTGAAAAATACAGCGTGCTCATAAAATACAAAGTTTCGTCACTACAAAATGTACAGGTTGCAAAAGGGATTGCTAACAGGCTTTTATCCGGATTCAAAGGTCTTTGTTTTTGAATTAAAGTGTTAACGTTAGCATCAAAACTACATTAATTCAAGCTGAGATCTTAACTCGACAAAGAGTGCTGTTTACAGAGGAGCTAAGAGCTCAAATAACGTAGTGTGACATAAATCGGTCGGAAATTCGAACAAACTAGTACCATTTAGCACAGTGTAGCAAGAATTGACAAGCTGCGAATTTCCGTTACAAAATTAAAATCACTTTACTAGACTGTGTCCGGGTTTATTCAGATGCAGGAAAAAGGTTTTCTACTCGTATAAAAATCATAAAGCTCACATTTTTGCTACACACCATTCCAGTCACGTATCTCAACGAGATCACGTTCGTCTTTTGTTTTTTTTTTTTTCGTCAAAACCTAATCTGTGATTTTTGTTCTGTAAACCCGAAACACATGCGTTTGATAAATTACTAGTTCTCGAGTGAGGCCGTAAAAAGTAAATAACTATGAGAAATTGATGTATGGCTTTGACTTTTTTATGTTTTGTTGTGTTTTATTTTTCTGCCATCGAGAATGTCATTTACAGGCCGTAAATTTGGCAGTCCACTTTATTTTTGATTAAGAAATTTATCGTACGTCATACCAACATACCGCTTTCCGTATGCTTTCTACCCATACGTGGCTAAAAGCTTACGATAAGAACACAATAGGCGCGCGTTTGTTGGGGCCAGGTATCAAAAAAGCCCATTTTCCTCATTTCTCTTTCATAACGCGATCAGAATTCGTACAACTTCAATACCAAAAAAAAGGACCAACCCTTTCAAAATTCAACCCCTTTTTGTACCCAATTAGTATTTCATAAATCGTCCAAAAGAAGACATTGAAGCTTGGTTTTTCTTACAGTTTATCGCCCCAGTGATGAGAATATTGGTGTTTGTTTGGGTCTCAGTGGACGAGGGAAAGCAAATAGCGCTGTTTACTGAAGGTGCCAGAGTTTGCTGAGAGATCAGTCTTACGAGCGTCGAGCTAAGGGCCCTCCGACCTTTCAAAGAGCCTTATTTACACGGGATGTTTGGCCGCTAGGAATAATTACAAATCATTGCAAAGGCTTTAGATATAAGACAGATGGAATTGGTCTGTAAGAAAATAAATACTACCACGTATTCTTTAGTCTTATTTACATAAAAATGTTCTTCAAAAAAATATTTATTTTCAATGAAACATATAAATAATTATCTTACAGTATATTTTTTACTGTAGGTATGTTATAATATAACAATCATATTATGCTTGGGTGCATTGTTTCCAATTATTACGTCACAGTTGTTGGTTCTATACAAACAACCGAAAAAAAAACATAAAAGAAGACAAATGAATATCACTGAATTCTCGGTAGAGTATTTTAGTGTCGAAAGGGTGGTATCTTAATAACAGGAAAAAACACAATGACAATTCTGACCGCCCAACAGAATGGGCAAAAACATATTAATACATACAATAATACAAATTATTTATTTATATGGTTTCCTACACGCATAAAGCATTTTGTTGTCTATTTCCATTATACCTCAATCATTATGATATAACAACGGATTCATTTTGATTTGAAATCCTAAGGGCCAGTTTCACCGGTTGCTGATAAGTTCCAGATAGTTTATCTTGCAGATAATTTCATACAAATTCTGTTCCATTTTTTAATTTATCTGGTAGATAGTGGCTATCAGTAACCTGTGAAACTAGCCCTAAAACATAAAGCTCGTAATCGTAATTTGTGACGCTAATCCATTGTTCTTTAAGTAAAATTATTAGTTACCAACATCTTAATTCTCAAAAGCAATAACTTACGTTAACGTTACATTTACTTCACTTTATTGTGGTAGTTCCAATGATATTTATATCAAAAATAATATGAAGGAAAATAAATACTCCTAATGAGTGTTTCTTTCACCGGAATAGTATAATGATAATGATGATGACCCGAGCAATTTGTATACACTGCTTAATCACTGCTCCTAATAGACAAAGATTATATTTGTCGAAATCATTTCCCCACCCACTTTGAATATTTTTACAAATGACCGACTCTAGACTCACTCGTACATATACCTACCCTATAGCAAAATTTTCCAAAACTCTCCAGCAGGCTCAGCATGGCGATTCTATGTCTATTCTATCAAGAAAAGACTCTTTCTGTCAATGTCAACATATCTTCTGCCCGAGCATGGCGCGACCTGTCAACTCGCATATAATCACTTGTAGAAAGAAAAGAAGAATTTCTTCAAAACATGTCAAAAGAAATCTTACGTCAATCTGTCACTTTTCTGTCATTATGTCCATTCTCCGGTAGACAAAACTTGTTGCTACAGTTGCCTTGCGAAGCCTGCTGGAGGGACTGCCTATCTTACCTCCTCAACCCAGGTTCAGTTGTTAGACTTTTTGACTTCTGACTGGCCGTAACTAATTTAATGTGTCTTCCGAATCAGGTAACGAAGCGAAGATGGTCACCCATCCACGGACCGACCGCGCCTAGCGATGCTGAACCTTATACCTCGTTTGATCCATGAGGTTGCTACTTAGCCTCGAGATTCTCCACTTACGTCACTGGAAAGTATAGGTACTTACGAAATTCCAACGTTCTCTTAAGTGTTATAAAATAAAATTTCTTTTGAAGTGATTTTTCTAAGGAGGTTTTCAGTAAAAATAAGATTACTTATTTTAACAATAAGCACTTGAGGTTGTCTTGTTGGCAACGTAGTTTTTGTAGTATTGTTCCAAATATTTTGCACCTTTAGCAAAAAAATCCTTTCAGCTCGAAAATTCTATGAGAGAAATTGTATAAAAACATTTTAAAAGATAAGATAAGCAAAAATATTTTAGGTCACCACCAAATTGAAGATGAAGAATCACAGATAAGATGTAACCAGTAAAAGCAAAACAAAGAAACAACAACGTTTTGTTATTGAATTAATTAAAACTGTTTGTCTAGAGTCTTGGGGACGAATGAAAAAAGTATGAGAAATTATTCTCTCCTAAAATTGCATTGTGACAGCCGCGTAAGCCTTAATTAATTTTAATTCGTTTATGCGTCTCCTGCAAGATATTTTCGTAACAAAATACTATAAAACGTAGGTACTCATGGAGTGTTTATACCGTTCATGGTCTCCGAATTTTAAGGAATTAAATTTGTTTTCTTTGTTAAAATTCAAACAAAACATCGTCAACCTTAGCTTAACGACTCGATCGATCATGATGTCAGTTAGGCATAATGATAATTTATCATCTGTAAGCACACTTTGCAAAATGGCACGGCGCGGTGGCGACGTAATGTTCCGTCCCAACCACCTAAATATAAAATTCTAAAAGATTTATTATGTAAATGAAGATTAAACAATATATATTTACAAACAACCATAATGACCTGAATTTACATTACGGACGCGATCATTGTTCAGAAGTTAAATCATTAATCGTAAGCTGGGAAATACCTCGTTTTAGAACTTCCATTTTTGAAGTTGAAAAAGAATGAGGCACTTTATTTTCCTGAAGTTTTTACTTCCCTCTTGTAACAAATGACAGTAATATCTTGTATGCATATGTCGGCGTGGGAAAACACAATATGTTCCCGACAAATTATCTGGGAATTTGTTCATAGTGTCGCCAACCCGCACTGAGGGATGAAAAATGACTGAGAGCTTCATCACGAACCTCTAAGGCTCAAGCTGCCTTATTCAGCGATAAAGTTTCTTTTAGGATAAAATGTTCCTGACATTGTAAAATATTAGCGGTTAGATTGGGAATTCGATTTTTCTTTAGAATTATACCGTGTGAATAGACTTAATGTAGAAATTGTGTCACGAATATTTTCATAACAAAAGAAAATCTAATTTCCTTAATTCGTAAAAGGAAAGAATAAAACAAAAGTTTTTTTTTTACTGGAGAAGTTTATTTTTAACGTTTGTTCATATATTGAGATTTCCAAAACTTGTAAAGTTAACTTTACCAGTTCAAAGTTACACATCTAGCTTTTTATATGGCGAAAACAGAAACTATTGAATTGAGAGCACTACTTAGGCGAGAACAGACAACAATGGAGAGTTAATTACATGCGAACTTGTTATGACGTCTATAGGCAATAACTATACATATCCGGGCTTAGGCATAAACAATGAAGCGCCTTTATATTTATTAGCACAATTAAATGTTCATTCAGCTGCAGTCGTTACTTGTGGCTCACTTATCGACGTAATGTTCTAGCCTAGTTGTCTTCATAAAACGATCAGATGTCGGCGCCACCCTTGTTGGTCCCGTTTTTATCTACAAAAAATATGTCCCTTACAGTTCATTGGCTTATTTCACTGTTTCATAACGCACTATCTCACAGCCGAGACCGCGACCACGACGTTTCTTCTACTCTTACTTTTGTTTAATTTTACAATTCTATAGCTGAATTTATGTTTCTCGTGATATTCAATACTATTATTATCCCCTCTTGCAATCATTTCTTCTTCGGTATTTACTATCTTCAGTTTTTCTTTTACTTTTATCCACCTATCATTTTTCCAGTCATATTTTCTTCCCATTGCTAAAAGAATGTCTTCAAATTTAGGCCAAGGTGAGTTTAATGCACTCGGTTTATTAGGTTTATCCTTATTTAATACTTCAAATTTAACGTCATCATGTTGATTAATTGAATGTTTCGAAGGCATATTGTTGGTTACGTCACTAGCATTGGCGTATAAAAAGTTCTGTTCTATTTTGTCATTGTGTCCGTCATTCCCCGTTTCTTTTTTACGATCCAGTATATTTGTAACACGTTTGTAGTGTATCCTATCAACATTATCCCCCTTGTATCGCTCCTCTGGATATTCATCGTAAAAGCTTTCTATCTCGCGCTCAATTTTTTCTGCAAAGGAAATTGAAATATGTCAGACACACTTTTTGCAAGCGATTGTAAGGGAAAGGGGAAAAGTTTTAAAAGGAACAAATTTTCATGACATCGCTTGTGAACTGTTTTGTTTTCTTCATACCTCTAAATAAAATTGACATTTTAGTAATTTGAAGAGCAGGGTGATGGTGTTAGTTTATTCCAAAAGGGTTGTTTTTTATATAGGTAGGTTATATTTTCTATCTTGCAAATAACTTTTTCCGACGGGGAATATTAAAAAAATGAATCATGTCGGTGTCACGAGGAAAATATGGTGCAAGAATAACAATTTAAATGCAAATAAGGCTTCAAGCTAGTCTTGCCTTTTAAAATAGTTATAATCGCTGGAGACTGTATCTGATATATCGTGTAATATAATAAACTACTATTATGAACCTACTATAAACATTATTTTTTTTTATTCATATTATTAATTAGTTAATTTTATTTTAGACTAACATCGTTATCGTTATTCAAATGTTTTTATTTCAAAACTTATTCTATGATAAAGAGTATCTAGTGTAAGACCAAAAACATGTCAAATGGTTTTATATATTGTTTAACTAAACAATAAATAATATCCAAAATATCTTACCCGCCATCGTTTTGTACAATTCAATATCATGTCGAAGCTTCTCCTTGTCCCTTTCTTTCCAATGTCCATCACCGTGATCTGAGGGAAACAAATTAAAGGTATATTTTCGACCCTGATAGTAATTTCGGGATGAATAGAATCCTTCCAAAGGTTGGATTGGAATGATCTCGTTTATATTGTATTGATAGAAATTCCGATTGATGTTTTGCCCGGTAGCACTGATATATTTTCCGTTTTTATTTTTTCTTTGTACCTTGTTGTTGTAGTCGATAATCGATCTCTGAGCTATTGAGTGGGATAGCTCAACTCTAGTGATTCTCTGAAACTTGTTATAGACTCATTAGAATCGTACAATGAAACTATTCTGGATCGTTTCTTTGAAAATTGTTTTGCTCTATTAAGTTTCTACTTTAAAATACGGTAAATATATTGAGTTCATAAAAAATAAAATACTTTTATTAAACACAAAAAAATCGTCACCAATCACTGATAAAACCAATACATAAATTATTATGTAAATTCGTTTGTCTACTCACCAATACACACTATGAAGACAATGACAAATGTTGTGTAGTCCATTACAGGCGTATTGATCAGTCTTCTAATGAAGCCTTTAGACCTGAAACAATACGACATCACTTAGTTCAATTGGCCGGGAAACTATGATCATTCTAACAATAATTATCTAGTACAAATTTAATATAGTTATGTCCGAAACAATCGATATAAGGTGTAAATATCTCGCTTAGAGTTCCGAAAATAACACAATTAAGAGCAACAAATTAATCAAAAATAAACATCCCGTATTTTCTGGTTGAAAATAGTAGAGAACAAAAATGTATAACATTTAACGTCCTGTTGGATATTTGAAAACTTCCAGTACTACGCTCAAGCATGCAGAGATTTTGCTGCAAAAATTAGGAAAGTATGCGCAGATTTTTTGTCAACTTCGTACCGAAACAAAACGCGCACAAAAAGATGCTTGAGTTTATGGTCGCCCAGTTAGGTCAAGTTATGCTTTTGTGTGAACTTTCTAATAACATACTGCCAGCCATATTTTATTGAGATAAATCCTTGCCGTCATCGCGATGTACAGTCATTTGTCATTCACGTACTCGTCGTTCAAGTATTCTATAAATAATCTATTATTTCCTATTATTTAGTCACCTTATTATAAACACTGAGTAATTTTATATCAGGGATAGCCATACAATTTCATAGGGTACTCGGAATATCTCCAGTAAGTGTTTATTTGAAGGGTAGAATTATAATTGTTTTTTTTTTATGTTGATAAATTATAACAGAGTTGATCAATTAGTATGAACCATTTTGAAGTAACGAGTCAATCGTATCATGCAGTCATTATTTTATGTAACCTGTATTTGTTTAAATAGTACCTAACTATTAAAGTAGGTAATAATAAACTGAAAATGATTCAAATTCAAATAAAAAAAAAAAAACTGAAAATAAAATACCAATGAAATATGCACAGATTTACTATAAATTATCATATTTCCAGTAAATATTTTCACAGCCCTACTTCGAACTTTAATAATTTATTTTTCAGATACAAAAAATTGGAATCAAATAATCCTCTTTTAAATTGAAATCGAATGAATTCAACAGAACTTTTTAACTCCTATTATGCGAATCTAAAAAGGTTTGAAATTCTAGTATTGTCAAAATTTTCATGAAAAAATATTAGTTTTAAGGTTTCTCTGTGAAATTGCCCGCTAAAATGAAATTTATGGAATTTTCGTGCGCTGGGGGCTAAAGTTGAACGATGTGGCGACTTTTTAATTTGTTCAGGTCTTTTTTCTCTCAGCTCTTATTAAAATACGTTTCGTCTAATATACGGTGTTATTATCCGCACCTGGCGTCTTAATTATTTGCATATTTAGATTTTTGCGCGGTGTCTGTCTCCCGCTCAAATATTCCGACGTTTTCTGAGGTTTGATATTTCTAAAATACGTTTTTGTGTCTCAAATTGATGTTTATTTTCTTATTACCTGAAGATGTAAGGGACGATTTAAAGGAGGCGATGTTTAATAATAAAGATTATTAGGTAGAATAAACAGAGTAACATAAATTGTATTCGAATTTTTCTTTAAACACTATTTCAATCTTGTGTAGTAACACTATAAACGTTCCAGGTTATAATTTGTATTTTTCTTTCGTATTTCGAGTTTGTAACACATAAAGACTTTTGAAAGTGAAACTACGATCTGACGTACAACATACCTTGTTGTAATTTTTGTACCTACTACAAAAGTTCATCTCTATGGGGAGAAAAGTATGAACACAAAAACTCCTTGTAGTTTTCCCAGGGGGCTTAAAACAGAAATTCTGAGACAGATGATCTATCATTTACGGGCTTGTCAAATGAAACAGGATTTAATCTTTGATAAATGTTATTTTATTTTGAGGGCCACTTTCACAATGTCCGAATAGCTAATATGTATATACCTACCGAATTAATTCAAAATGGAACAGAATTTGTTTGAAATTATCTACTGAATAAACTGGAACTTATTCGTAGGTGATGAAACAGGCCCTAAATATCGTATAGAACAGAGTCATTAATTGTTAATGTATCAAAATCTAATGACTATTTATTTATCTATTTATTTTAATGTCTTTAGCAATAAACGTGTATAGTGAGTACATTCACAATCGGAACCTAAATAACCTTAAGAACCTTAATGTTTTATTTATCAGAAATTTCAAAGCAATACCTAATAAGTTTGTATCTATTATTAAAGCATGATAAAGTATGAGTATACATATAAAGAATCGTTCATGTCTAACATTTTATTTTTCCTATTTTCATAAAAAGGTTTACCTCCAGCATATTGCAATTAAATAGCAGCGATATCTATTGATTATCAGTCTTTTAACCGTCCCACTGCTGAGCACAGGCTTCCTCTCACTAGGAGAAGGATTGAGCGTTAATCACCACGCTTCCTCAATGCGGGTTGGTGATTTCAGACTTTATACAGTCCAGGTTTCCTCGCGATATCTATGCAATATGTAAATTCGAAGAGGTTTAATTCCACAATAATGATGAGAATCTATTGTTGAAGGAACTAATAGGACGCTACAAGACGTCTTAATATAATCCTTCCCCTCTTATTCTTAAGTGCATGGAATATTGTCTGAATGCCGAGCTCTAAGTGTAGGCATGCAGCGCGCGACGTGAAGTCGTCAACAAACATATATATATCACTATAATATGTTATCAAATTAGCTATTCTGACGGTCTGGAAGCTAGAAACCTCTATTATGTAGTAATCCCAAGAATGGAGCTTCGAAATGTAGAAAAACTTGAGAGGACTACATCCCCATCCTGATTTAAGACTCTTCATGATATGTTATTCTAATCTATAAGCAGTAATACCCTGTAGTTTCATCAAAATCTGTCAGTAGTTTCTGCCTGAAGAAATAACCAACTTACAAGCGGTTAACTTTGTAATATTAACGTAATAATGCACTTAATATTGTCTTGGAAATCAGAATCTTTAGTTTTTTGTAAGGATTAAATACTCGTAGTAAAATAGGACTAAAGCAGAGAGTCGAGAGATCCTTAAAAACAACGGACGATCAGTGCTCAAGCATACTTTAATGAGACAAGGCCTTTTGCCAGCTATATAACACGATTAAATGTAACTCAAAAACGTCGTCGCTTCTTGCAAACTCATATAAAAAGTCGCATTAGTACGTCAAGTAAAAAGTTCACGCTGAAACGTAAATGGTCATTAGTTGTGGATTATGGCCGACATGCTGCAGAGCTGAGGGAAGGAAAAGGCGTTGAGACGTGCCTCGAACGACTTGCGACATACTACGTCTTAGAATATTAACACGAGATAAAATGTTCTTTGGAATATAAAGTGCAGAATGAATACGACATTGAGATGGTCTAGTAGTGAGCTGAATTGACTCGGTCATGAGCTCGATTCTTTGATCAAGTATCTTACTATCGCAGTTTTACGTGTAATATATAATTTAAAATCTGCTTAAAAATTTATCATACACTAAAAAAAATTACTTGGTGTCTAGAACCAAGCTTAAAGAATATTAACCATAATATACGTAATGTATACAATTACATAATATTAATATTGTAAAAGTAAAGACCTAAATAAAAGTGCTGAAGTTTTGAATAAAAATGAGTAGGTGTGTGCATAATTATAGATCGTCGTATAAGTCTATTATGAAAATGAAGCCTAGTGCTAAATTTATGCGATGATGGTTCCATAGTAGGTTCCTATTTTGACCATAAACAATCATAATATCTGAGCAGGTTGACTAAATTCATTTGTGTAAAGAATTAGAAGGAAAGAAAAACCATTTATTCACACATAAAGCTACTTAAGGCGATCAAAATAGTAATTTAAAATTAATGCCGTGAAATTGTTTCCAGCCTGTTAAAAATATTGAAAGCTCAAAGAACAACTGCCAACTGCATGATTTGCTCCGCGATAAACAAACCCACAACAACGCCAAAAATAAAATGAGGCCAGAATTTTAAAGCAAAAACTATAAATGCAAGCAAGTTTAACAAAGTCCGCAAAGTTAAACTCTCGAAATAAACTATCCAGGGAAAACATTCCACATCCATTCTGTTTTTAACAATAATCTGGGTAAACGATAAAGTTTAAATTATACCCTTATCGGCGCACATTATCAAAACGATTTATTGAAAGTATAAACATTTCCGTAGTCGGGCTAACGACGTAAAGAATATGCCGTACTCGCGAACACGAAATATAAAGGACATTTACGGAGTAGATATTATTATTTAAATGTGTTTATTTATTTACCACCTAGATGGTAATCCTGCGATTTCAAATCTAGAAAAAAATATTTATCTAGTATATATATCTATCTTAATAAATTTAACTGTTTTACAGTGTTATCGTAGCAGCAACACAAATTTACTGTCACATATATAATTTACTAGCATCTGCTACCGTTGCCACCCTTCCCCCGTCCGTAGGGACAACTGCGTGCTAAAGTCTATATAATTATATTTGTATATAACCTTCTTCAATCAACGGGTAACACGGAAATAAATTTTTAAATTGTGCCAATAGTTGCTGAGATAAACGCGTTCAAGAAAACAAACACAATTATATAAAAACTCTTCAGCTTTTGTTTATTTTATTAGTATAGATTATATTCCTACAATGTTCTTGATGTAGCATTCTTAACCTAAACAAGTAGGCCTACAGATATTTGAACGAAGTACAACTTGCATCAGGAATATATATAAAAGTATATACCTACAAGAAAATTAAAAGGATTATCGGATAAATAGTTCATATAAAATCTCATGAATAGTCTTTGTATGTATACCGAACCTAAAACAAAAACCGAAGCAAAAACTTTAACTAAGCCACACAGAGACAAAATTTATTCAAATCAATTCAATTCAAAGATTAAGTAAACTCCTACAATATATCAACTATTAGAGTAGTAGAGTAAGCACTCCTTCTTTAAATGAGTACCTTCATATTAATATATCAAGTATAATGCATACATGACATACAAAATATTTACTACGATACAAAACAGTGATCTAATGGCGTGAGGTAAGCTATTCTATCCCAAGCATATTAAATTAATAGATATGCATTGTCAACAATGCTTTTTAATATAAATTGCATTGACCAAAATCATAATAATTAATGTTACATTACATAATATAAAACATTAATTATATCGTCATTAGGTCATCGTTTGTCACCTTTATACTTAAACTCAATCCGAAATATTATCTACTAATGAAATATCTCGCACACTATAAGCTGTACATTTTTCATTTAAATGTGTAGTTATTGTCTTTTAAATCACTTCCTACAATAAGCCCCACAAGCCAGATGAATGCTATTCATATTCTTTATTAATTAAGCGTTGTACCAAACTCAAATACAAAACAAAAACGTGACGTGAGTACGTATGCAAATTCAAAACGTACCTACAAACCTTTATTTACACGCACTTCCAAATGCGAATTTCAAACAAACTCTTCCCAGTTTGATTGCAAACTCGAAATAAACCAAACTTTAAATTTCAGTCACAAAACTTTGTTCTTCCTCGTTACGAACGTTTTCGACGCAAACGAGATGCGTGCTTCGTCGCTCAAAGCCCGAGTCCGACTGACTACTAGCCTGTTCGCGAACTTCATTTAGCTTAGGCTTCCCACCAACCCCTCGGATTTCATCCTCGTATCTTTTACATTGACCGTTATCCTATGTTAACTGTTACAGCGCTATATTAGAAAGCGAGTAATGGAAACGTTCTGACATAATATTTTCAATTTTGGAATGAGTGGTATAGTGAAGATGAGGGTCGGCTTTCCCACCACCCCAAAGCTCCCTCGGCACCGTACTTAAACTTGTATTGCATGTCTGTAAGGTAGGCTTTTCAATCAGACACGTTGCCCTTTGAATTTAAATGGTATTGGTTGTTTTGGTTAGTTTTTCTTGTTAATCAATTCCTATTCAGGGACTTAATTAACTTCCCCTTGGCCGCTCGCAACCCTCGAACAACACTGCACTGCAGTTTATTTCACATAATTGAATTTTTATTTTAAAATACAAGCTTTTGTTTATTTAAGCTTATTTAAAATGGAACTAGTTAATTAGTTATGCAAACCAAAGGAAAATTATGAACAAATAACAATTGTTTTTAACGAGATAGATCAAATAGCGTATACTTTTCTTTGACATAATCATAGAAAATTATTCTAAAATTTAGTTTCAAATTTTCCGCTCCCCAAATGACACTGCAGAAGCTGCTCATTCCACGGGGCGGGTATTAAAAGCATTGAATAAACATTCATTACGACCATTGTTCTGACGTAGTTAATCTGTTCTTTTATTTTATCGTCTGGCCTTTATTAGGTCCGTTCCCAGATTGTGCTGAACAAAATCATTAAAACGGTTTTCGTTTACAAAAATGCCTATTACGACGAGCCGCCTAGCCGCTGCAAATTTTACATAAAGCTTTGTCTTTTGTCTTTTTTTGCGGTTCTGTTAGGCTCCTACACATTGTAGGGACGGGATATTGCGAGTTTTATATTGATAGCAGCTACATTTATATTTAAGCAATCGTTTGGCATCGTATGAGATTCATCGTTAGGGCTCTATTCCGTGGGATCGTAATTTCTTCCAGAAGTTCATTTGTTTCTTTAGCCTACATTGTCCACTACTAGGCAATGGGGTCCCCTTAACTCTTGCATCTATGTGTCTGAAGAGACATTCAAACTGTACTGTAACACTAGAATTGTAATTTTCACCCGCATCCAGTGGGAATATTACTCCGCTTAAAACGCCCAAAAGCCTGCCTTCCTTGGTAAATGGGCTATATAACATTGAAAAAAACTTAGCGTAGTAGTTCCTGAGATTAGCGTGTTCAAGCAAAACTTTTTACCTTTATTATAATATTAGTATAGATGATCAAGCAAGCTTGTGTGACACAGAACATCAGTCTCTTTTCGTCACTATTCAGTGCAGTTGCTGAGCGAGGCCAACGACCAAATACTCAGCATTAGAGCGGTGTGCCAGTGAAATGCGGTACTGTAATGACCAAAACTAGCTCTCTGGCATGCATTTCCAGCAAAATTGCAAAACAGATTTGTTCGTAAACACTAATTGTGTAACTACAAAATAAACTTTTTAACACAAGTCCAATTCAATGCCTAAAACTCCTAAATATTGTATCACTTTTCAGTGTAGGCAACTTTTTTATAGCGTCCAGGCCGATTGCCTGCCACGGCGGCCGTTCTCTCTAAAGAGATCAGCCACCTTGGCAGGACATATTATAGTGCACAAGTGTGTTGTCTTCCCTATTACCCTTACTCTCTATTCCCTCACTCTCATAGTCCGATGACACGGCAATCCGACATGACTGGAGAGAGATCAGGTGCAGGACCGACATTTTACGTGCTTTACGGGTGTAACAATCACCTATACTTATAAAAGTCTCTTAAAACCGCTCGACCCTGTAATCGAACCCGAGACCCCGTGCACAGCAGTCGCGCTATGCGACTTACAGACCAACGAGGCAGTCATTGAATGTGTGTAGGGTGTGTCGATATGTTTGACATAATAATGCCAGCAGCTGTGCTCCCTAATCTTAAGAGTATTTTCGGAACGTCGTGAAAATATCGCGCGTACCATCACGATACCGTGTACGTATTCTAGGTGAGGACGATACCGCGTCAATGTGTGCGTGCCCTTTCTCTCGGGTCGTCGGCTTATGTGACGTGTCCTTTCTACTGATTGAAGACCTTCATGCGTGTACGGAAATATTTCTTTTGGATCCTAAGCTTTCTGCAGATTGACGTTTGAAGTTTGTTTTACTGCCGCTTAAAGAGACGCTGTTATATTTGAAGAAAGGTTACGTTTCATTTTGTCCAAACTCACTGTGAAAAGAATTCAATATATTTCCGTAATCAATAAGATATTTTCAATCATGTTATATTTTATATTTGTATATTATGTTGCTGTTATAAATAAATTTAATAGACAATAATTGGAAATAAATTCCGATATTCGTTTAATTAAATATTTGATTTGTTCAACATTACGCTGAGGTATTTTAATATAATATTATTAAGCATCCGAAATATCTTAACAACGTTCGGATGTAGTTCGACAGTAAAATTAAACATTTAATATGCATAGTCAATACTCATGGTTGTGTGTAAACAGAATAATAATAAATAAAGCAAATCCCGCTATTGAAAAATGTATGTAAGCTGATTCGGGAATGGAATAAAAATGCAAAAACATGTAATCCTCGGCATCTCGTTTTTACGCTTACAAAGGCAGCTAGCCATCCCTTTAATTATATTTAAACAAAGCGTTGGCTAATACTGGCTAAGTTATTTAGTACTATAAGATTTATTTCTGATCCCCAAACCAGCTACGTGAATTTATTATTGTGCTACGGCGCGTAGCTACATGGCTACGCGCCTCTACGAGCTTCTTTATCGTGAAGACACTCACGCGCTGCCGTGTCAACAGTACTTGTACAGATGCCAGCATATCAACCTACCTAATCTGTCGCATCAATCTGTCAAATTTCTATATTAGATTTTCAACCCTATTAAAATAGTGGAAGGTTAATATTCGATTGATAAAAGTTGTCAGATTCGGGTAGGTTGACCTGCTGGTGTCTGTACAACAGTGCATTGAAAATACTTCTGCAATAACAGGTATAACATTCCTTTTTTTTTCTTTAATATGAGACAGGCTTCGTGCAATATGCGTATCAACCCCATACGCATACTTTTTTCTATGCTAATTTAGCAGAATATTACCTTTACAAAATGCTTGAAAAAATCTTATGACTTTTTCTTATTGCTTGCTGCAAAAAGGGTAGGAAGTGGTGAAAGGTGGGTGTTTTGAAAGCTGTCTTCTGTGATTTAGTTGAATATTTTGCAGCCAAAGTTAAATAAATGATTTTAAGCTTGTATTTATCGTATCCATCCCTAATATAGTGAGTGATATAGATTAGCGATAAAACAGATAACTATAATAGAACAAAACCAGGTTCCAGATACTTTTTCACCAGCTAAAAATATTGTCCGATCGTCTCACCAAAAGCCATTTTCGTAAATCGTTAATCAGCCGGCCGTGCGGAAAACTGATAAGGCCGACCTTTCGCCAATTAACTTAATAGTGATTCTTTTTGGACCTTGACCCAAATGGCTAGTAGACAAGAGCTAAAGGGTACACCTATGTCACCAAACCCGATAACTATTGATTGAATTTGCTGTGCATTACGCCCTTTTGTCACGAAACAAAAGTTAATCGACACTTCCAAATACAATAGAAGTAAATGATTTGAGAGAATCGCTATTACTGCTACGGTCATTGTTAAATAGACTGAATAGCTTAGTTTAATTGTTGGTTTTGCTTGATAAACAAACACAGTTTGTTTTGCCAAAATTGTGTGATAAATCACAATGTTATTTACAAAATTGTAATATGAAATACCTATATTATTTGTGGGCTTTACCTTAAATTCACAATATATGCAGCACGATGTTGCGTTACTTTGAAACAATACACAAAATAACAACTTCTTTTAGTGCGTGTATGATGACAAAAGCCTATCCTTAGCTAATTGTTTGATTCTGACGACAATTATAAAAGTTGAAACCTTTAAGGATAGCTTAATCTATTAATATATAGATATGAGAGATAGATATGTACTCCAATATACCATATCCATTGTTCAATCAAAACAAACCTAATAATAAGTAAGCATTTCATTTCGAGGTCTCAATTACTCAAAATCTGTCTGAAAATAAGTCTTTATTAGCATCATGTTCACCTTTAAAAGGGTCTGACGTGCCAATAAAGGTGTCCATTTGTAATACCCTCCTCAGCTCGATCATAAATTCCAGGGATTATTATTTGGCGTTTAATTTTTTTTTATCAACTTGTAAAATTGGTTTGTTAATTCGTTATTTTGTGATGAATGGATCTCGCTTTTGATTTGGTATAGAAAAGGTAAACTTGAATGAGGAAGTAAAAAATAAAATTAATTATTCTGACCTTTGAAACGAGCAAACTGAGGAAAACAGGAATATGAGCAATTAAACGAGTAAGAGACCAAATACTCCGCCATTTCTGCCTGCTGACCTTTAGCGACAAATTTTAGCAATATAGAATAAAGTTTTACATACAAATATTATTTTCATTACGACGACAGAGTACCTACAGCCCACACAAGTTGACAATATTTATTAGAATGTCAGCTGAAAGAACGGTGCTCGATATATTCCCGTAGGGACTGTACTTTATGTCCTCTGTGACAGGTAAGGCTAGCAATCGCCCTTTTTTGAGCAATACACAGAATATATGATTAATGTGTCTGATCTGAGAGCAAAGAAAGTTCGATTTTATCGAATAAAACGTCAATTCTCTAAGGCAATCTTAAGAAATCTCTGCTCAGAAATTTAGTTAAATTGGAGTTGCTACAGTACTATTGTGGAATTTTGATTAAACGTCAAAGAGAGCTTAATTAAAGTGGCTTAGTTGTAGATTTTTATTTGAAACAAAATTAAAATTAAGAATTGGAGATCAATTTCTATCGAATGTCAATTGAGCAAAAAAGAAGAAACATTTAATAAAAAAGTAGCCATGACTTTGTACCTTTTATTTATCATGGGTCAAGTTCATAAGTAATCGTGACCTCAAGGTTCGGCCTCAGTGTTAATGAAAATAATATGCAGTAGCAACAACACAATTGTAAGCAATAAAACCACTTCTAGGGTATTATGGACCAACCATTCAGAAGTAAGTTCCCCATAAACCGTGACCGCAAGTACTTCCTAGCTAAGCCATAAAAGCAGTAATAGTACTGTCTAACTTTACCGTTCCTCTCCTCAGTTCCAATGAACGTGCTGGTTTTTAATTAAAACCGAAGTCGAAATGAAAAAGTCGGTACGATTCCTTGCTTCGCCGTCATTAGAGCCGCCCTCATTCCAATCTGAATCCGATATCGGGCCGTGATACAAGAAACTTTAAAACAAGTACAATTCATTAGGCTTGCAATAAAGGCATCGCTAAATCGGCCGTTAAGAAACGACTGTTCGGAAACTCGCTCCCAACTTATTGAAACTCAGTTCTCGAATCAATTCGAATGAGTGTTTTACACTTCCTTCTATGGCTTTGAATGGAAAAAAGGGGTTCTATTTGCCAATTATTCAAATGGGAGTTCTGCAATTCTAAAAAGATAAAAATGTAACACGATTCTGTAAATATTCAGACGCGATCTGAATTAGAACGAGTCCCAAAAGGATTACGGGCCGAAAGTATCGAATTTACTTATGCTAATCTTACGTCACCCTGAGGATAAAAGTCTGTTTCGCTAATTAACTACAATGAACAATGTTGTGTATTTTGTATAAAAAAGGAACTTTTGAACCGCACTTTGTTTCGCGAGGTAGCTGTCAAAGTGCTTTGTTGGTACTTACGGGCTCTAACAATATTCAATGTTTTTTTTTTAAACCTGTAGTAAACAAGTGGTAACCTAACATAAACTGAAGTATACTTTAACATTGAGTTTAATAACACCAATGAAATGATCTAATACCAAAATCAATTCCATCTCTTTCTCAAAAAAACAGTCTTCATTTTTTGCTTTGTCCGGATAGGAAGAAGTCAAATAATCATTTCACAGACAAAAAAAAATTGCATGCTATTAAAATAAAGTATACAGCGTAGGTACCTAAAATAAAAGAATGTTGCTTCAGTATCTCACCCACCAGTTTGACGAATGAGGGTTCAGTCGATTTATCCAAGTGACATTCTATTAAAGACGTATTTTTTTTCGAACAGAATAACATAATTCTTTTAGAAATGATTTATTTTATCTACTAGATATACCTACCTCATTTATAAAATTATAATCTTAATCCTGTTTCTTTTTTCTAATTAATTTCTGTCAGTGAAAGTTTATGATGAGAGAAGAAAGTTCAGAATTTGTCTCGCTTTTGTAACATTTATTATCTAACAAATTATATTAAACTTTGAGACGTTAGCCCTAAGTTATGTAATAATTATTTTCCGAATATAGTCAAATTGACTGTAACTTAAATAATATACTGAAACGTATATTATTTAAGTATCTAAAATATCTAAAGAATCCTTATTAACACTAAAAACGCAAGATTAACTCTGTCTGTCTGTTGCGCTTTTACGTCATAACTACTGAACTTATTTAAATGAAATTTGGTACATAAATATTCTAGGTAAGAACCTAGTTACGGAAAATGGCTTTCCAGGAACGATTGTGAAACCGCGAGGAACAACTAGTTTTTTATACCTGTTTCAACAAATTCCTATTGCATTGCAGAGTCCAAGCGATAAAGTCATAAACTAAAATATTTCACACCCTCTAAAATAGCTCATCAAGGTGGCGGTACATAACGGTGTTTGGCCGAGTTTACACTTGCGGGCAAATAATCAGGCTCAAATAGAAATATTTTCAAAATAAAGCTAGTGAAATCTAAAATGCTTTTTATTATAAAAAAACGTTTTATTGGTTAATATTACGTAGCTTATGTTCTTATATATACACTTATGACTTGATTATAAAATTAAAGTTATCACTAAAAATTAAGTAAAGAATTGTTCAACAGGAGATAAAGTGACTTCTGATAGTAAACTTAAAGCCATCAAACTCAAAAGCATAATATTTATTATGCTGCTTTTGATAATTTTGTATTTAAAAATGGAGTTCGGCAACATCTAGGCAACTTTTTATTTAAATTTCTGTAACCGTCCCGGTTTCATTGCTAGCGAGTGTAAATTCCTATTAAATCGGTTTTACTTGCCTCTAGCCACACTGCTACCGAAAAGCCGATAACTGGCATCGCAAAATTTAGGTTTCACATTTTACGGTCATAATACCTGAACGATGCGGTGTCCTTTAATCGGGACAATATTGAAACCAACGTTGGATATCCTAATTAATTGATGGAATAACTTTAGTTAATACTTTTCCGCTACCTCGGCTAATGGTCATAAACTTTTCTTACTTTGCATTGATTTAATTTTAAAATCCTAACTAATGTTTTAGTTGTTTGTTTGTATATTACGCTTTCTCCGTAATTCGTAATTGAGAACGATACCTGGAGAAAGATAATAATAATGATAGTTTAGATTTATATTTTAATACATTAAGCACGTAAATTGTTGCTTTTGAATTATGGGTCAAACAAAATTTGCAATTAGAAGCGAGTTTTAGCAATCGGTAGTAGATTTTTTGGATTCCATAAACCATAGATCATATTATGTAATTATAAAGTTAATATTCAGAATGATGGACATAATCGATCTAATCGTAGGTATATCTATACTAATATTATAAAGCTGAAGAGTTTGTTTGTTTAACTACTGGTTCGATTTGAAATTTTTTTTCAGTGTTAGATAGCCCATTTATCGAGTGTTCATTTATCGAGTGATGATAGCGTGATGCGTGAGCGTGATGGTATATAGCTAAACCCACGGGAGCGGAGCAGTAACCAAAGATGCGGGTGAAACCGCTAGGGATAGCTAGTGTGTATATAAAGGAAAGATGTGTTAGTTTGGGTATAAATCGGTGAGGAGCTAGCTTCGACCCAGGTCACGCGGACATAGGATACTTTTTATCCCCATCCGGGTAATGCAAATGGCATAAAGAATCTACACGGATGAAACCGCTTACGGAGGCTAGTGTTTTATAGAGTAAAGGTTTGTCAATTGAAATGGGTATATAACAACGGTGTGAGTCCGGATATCAATTACAGTTAGTGGCTTCAACTTGACTGATTGTTTAGTGACTATGTTGGTAATGTGTTTGCACACCGAACTACTTGAATAGGCAGGTATCTAGTTTGTTTGTTTCAATTAGTGTTTCAAGACGTTCTGCTTTAATAGTTCTTAAAATTTGAAACATTTGACAACACAGATCGACGTGTGCCTGCTTTGGAAGATGAGGTAGAAGAACGCATAATAACCAAAAAATGGTTTACTTAAAAAAAATCTTTTAAACTTTTTAAAGGCAAAATCGAGTCAACAATAAAATTATACGTTTGGAAATACATTTTTTGTAGTAGCCACAACTTTATTGATGAACAAGTTCATGAATCATGACTCCTTTTTTTTATTCGTGGGGAATCATCAAATGAGCCCCTCCCGCTGAGAAACTACAAACGTACAAACGTACCCGCTACAAACGTAGAGACGCAAGCATGGCCCATTCTACCAGTTTTGTAAAATTATTAAAAATGGTGTCTCAAAATATATCAAAACGAATCAAAAGGTCAATGATCCTAACCATTCATTTGGATTTCGATTACAGTACAAATTTAAACGAAGCCTCGATGTTATCCTTGTGTTAGCTTCTTTAATCCAGATAATTTCGGGATAATACGATTGTACCTAATTTTACGTCGGCGCTTCCCGAGGACGCAACGTCACAGGTAAAAATCGTGCCCCTCTTCATACATAAACACATGAAAATTCTGTAACGTGTGAGTAGTAATTTAAGAAGGTATAGATGCCAGCACTTCAAGCGACTACAATCTGTCAAATTTCCTTAAAAGATTTTCAACTTTATAGCTGAAAAATTATAGTTCAAAATAGATCGGAAAAATTTACAATTGCCAGCACGTCAAGCTACCCGCTACGACGTGCTAGCGTCTGTACATACTTGCATATGACTAAAGAAAATGACTTAATTTCCGGAATTTATGTCACATTTCAAAATGTATATACTTACTTTGTTATCTTAATAAATAACTAGGATTTTACACTAAAAACTAAAATAAGTTTTAAAAAATGCAATATGAAGGATTAACCGAACTTTTCATATCTATCTATGTATAGGATTACAAGGAAAAAGAACCAATCATATCTGGGTAAAAGCATCTGAGCGCGAAAAAACAAATCTACGTAAAATATCCGTATCCATTCGGATATCCGAGAAATATAATAGAGCGAGCGAAGAAAGCCAAAAAAACTGTGAATGATGGTTCCACCTTATCTTCACAAACCTCGTTTGCTGCTACAGATGTTCGTAATCCATCATAGCACCATTTCCAAGACGGTGTTTTGTTGCAACTTTAAATAAAAGGTGCGAACCTGAATACTTATTTTTGTAGTTGTGTCAAAAATGATCCTTATAACGATAGTGATAAGGACTAATATTCTACCCGCATATTCCATACAATAATTGTGGAACTTAATGCCCCCTGTTTTTCACAGACAATAACTACTTTGAAATACCAAGACTATTCTCGAAATTATCGATTCTAAAATGTGATGATGATTTTTCAGTTGGAGCATTTATAGTTTCAACAAATATATTTTTGATCGTGTTTATTAATTAAAAATCACTTCGCTGTATCTGATAAGATGTTGTTGAAAGTACTTATGTATTAAACGGTTTAAATTTTTTTCAAGGAATACTTTTTCACAAGCGCCTGTTATGTAGCGCTTTCGAAAGTTAAGAGTGCCTTCACGCGAGCACATTTTGTCGCGCGTATACGCTTAGTTTTACAACGCGCGACATATTCCACGTAGCAAAATACAGTCGCGCGGAAAACCTGCGAGGATAAAAACGGTGCAGTATAAACTTTTGAAAATAATGGGTTTAACTACCAACTGTTGTGTTCGAGACAAACAGCTATTAATGTAATTTCAATCAAATAATAAAATTTTCATTTTTAATACATTTTACTCAAAAACTATTTTTCTAAATCATTTTTCGAGTAAAATTAAACCTTTTAGTTTTCTTGCTCTTAGATTGTTTTAGCTTCAACAATGTAGTTTAAGCATTGTTGCTTCGTATGATTAAAAATAGCATTTAAAATGGCTGATCCTATTACGCTATAAAATGGAAATAGGTATACTTTTCTGCAACAACATCAAAGCACTCAAACAAAAAATTACGCACTTTGACCACTACATTCTACTTAGAAAACCACGGCAATAAAGTTTTCTACAATTCAAATATATATATACAATACACCCTGTATACGTTCATGTATTGTAATGTCGTTGCAAAAGTTTAATGAAAATAGTCACAAAGTATAGCAGAATGGAGTGTTTCGCCGGAAGAAATTGCAAACTACTTTTCTACAGTTTCATAAGTCTGCATTCTACCCATAACTCGTACTGCAAGAAATATACATTCAGAGAAAAACTAAAACAATCGTTACTTACCGCTCCGCACTGGGTTTTATTCACCAAGTTTTTTGAAAAGAATAATAAATATAAACAAATTTTCTTTTTTTTTCAATCATTTATTTAATGAGGTTTAAGCACTTCTGTGCTAAGTTACCTAGTTGGGTTACACATTTGCACAAAAAAGCAAATGAAAAAAAAACTTACAACATAATACACATAAGCAGAATACATACGGCTACTCATCAAGCTATATAAGACTATTTTGTCTTGGACTCGCTTTATATGGTTTTTCTACTAATTGAACGGTCAGCTTATACTAGTTATTATAGCATCTCGCCGATATATTGCACATCCAACAACTCAATGCCAGAGTCATACCATTTTTAATCGACAGCGATATGCACAAAGGACCCTACGCTGTACCTTAAATTTAAATTATGACACTGTAAAAATTATTTCTAATAGAAGATATCTGATTGAAGGTGAACTATTTATTTGAATTTAGAGGTAAATAATTATGTGTTCTATTTTAACGTCGGTAAATTAATAGAAATTATAAACGTATTATATACGTAAGTTAAAATACCCATGAAAAGAGTAGAGGTAGTAAACCTTTTGCCATTTCCAACTAACTTTTCAAATAATAATATCATTTCCAGCATTCAGGACAGTTTTCCGTGTTCGTTCCTTTTTTCTGGATCCGATTATAAGGCGTAAGAAGCTTGAATTAGTCACACTACGCGACCGAGGAACATTTCTCGTTCCCCTGGGAAAGACCGCGGCTTAAGTAACGTGTTGTATTAAATTTGCTCCAAACCAGATGCTCAGACCTTTGAGAATACGTAAGCCTCGTAGTTCTGTTTCGAGAACCTTTGTTTACGTATTTTATTTGGTGCACTTGTAAATCATTTTAGAGATATTCTATACCAATATTATAGAGCAAAAGAGTTCGTTTGTTTGGATGAATGCGCTAACCGATTTGAAAAATTCTTTCAGTATTAGATAGCCCATTTATCGAGGAAGGCTATAGTCTATACTTTTTATCCAGGTGCGCGGAATTCTTCCTACGGGAAGCTGGTGTTCAATAAGCTTATTCAAACTTGTTTCTAGGTAACACGGGGAGTTTTTGCTTTATCACATGCAAATGTATGCATGTGCAATTTACATCTCTGTGCTTTAATGAACACAAGGTTCGGATATCGATCTGTTCAAATATAGTCCTGTAACTACGTCCAAAACAATACAACTGGTAATTGCATGCTCGCTTCACTTTAAAAAAAGGGGTTAGTTCGAACGTGCAAAACAAAAATCCTCTTTGTATTTTTGGTGTGAAAACGAAGTTTGAATATAGATTGACATTCGGTTTGTGGTTCCGTTGAAATGATTCGACGCGACAGGGGCTAACGAGAAACATCAGACCACTCCGAACGAAATTCAATTACCCTCTGCAATCGTGGGGCCACTTATTGTTTTCGATTTTTGTCACAGTGTTTATTGGCTTTGTATCTAGTTAGTTTATCTGTGTTATGGCCATATATACAGAACCTTCGTTTCTGCAATGAAGTTTTAAACCCAATTTTTTTGCCGCCATAACCGAATGTACAATCTGTCAAATTTTCTCAATCAATTTTCAACTTTTTTGCTGAAGCATATGGTTCAAAGCTGATTGTGAAAATTTTACAGTTTCGGGTAGCTTGATGTGCTGGAGTCTATACTTACACAGGACTCCTTTTTTACCCGACTGCCAAAGAAGGAGGGTAATGTTTTTCGAGTGTATGTAAGTATGTATGTATGTCTTTTCCTTTGTGACCACCTGTAGCCTAAACGGCTTGATGGATTTTGATGTATGAGGTATCGTTAGATTTGTCTTGATTACGGGAGTGTCATAGGATACATTTTATCCTAAAAGTCCCACGGGATAAAGACATAATAATATTTTTTCTAAATTTCCCTTTAAAAAAATATGTATGCGGTATCATTAGATTCATTTCAATCACAGGAGTAATTAATATAGGATACGTTTTTTCTCAAAATTCCCACGGGAACATGTTAATTCTGCGTCAACGCAAAGCAACTCATGCGTTAGCAAGCAAAAAGATAGGGCGTGGCCTGGCATGCGGCGCGCGGCGCGGTGCGGAGGGGGATATGCTCGAGTATACAGCCCGATTGCGGGCACACGCATGAGGGCACACGTCGTTGACGGTCGTCTCTAAATAGCGATTTAGTCTTCTACATCTACAACATTTTCGTTAAATAAAAACAGCTAAAAAGTTATAAATAAAAAAATTATTATTAAAAAAACAAAATACCCGACTGCACACTAAAAAAAGAGTAAAACAAGCCCCACAATAATATTGATCAATCAAATGCTAAAAACTAATTATGTAATACCGTTTAAACAATACCTATATTAAAATACACTACAATATGTGTTCGTAATCGATAGTTAAATAAACAGAAACTTATTTTGAATACAAATTTACTGAATATAATTTATAAATGTTGATGGAAAGCATCGCAGGCGGGGACCACCTTGACCGCCACCAACGAAAATTCTGCTAAATGGTGCACAACCGAAATGACTATAAATAAGCCTCTGTTGGTCCCCGCCTGCGATGCTTTCCATCAACATTTATAAATTATATTCAGTAAATTTGTATTCAAAATAAGTTTCTGTTTATTTAACTATCGATTACGAACACATATTGTAGTGTATTTTAATATAGGTATTGTTTAAACGGTATTACATAATTAGTTTTTAGCATTTGATTGATCAATATTATTGTGGGGCTTGTTTTACTCTTTTTTTAGTGTGCAGTCGGGTATTTTGTTTTTTTAATAATAATTTTTTTTGCTTCTTCAACTTTGAAGTATAAGCTAATGCTAAAATAGACACTAATTTGTTTTTTTTTTCTACTTACTGTTGGGAAAGGAATTACCAGGGGAAAATCAAAACAGGAGCATCTTTTACAGGTATATAGATTGTCAAACAAAGCATAAACAGCACACAGCTTAAAACCACATACGCAATGTAACTTTAATACGATGTCTTGTGATTACAGTCGTTAACGCTTCTAATGCGCCATTATCACTGTAATTTGATTTCATTATAGATCGTAGGTGAAAATAAGATGGCATTCGGTAAGGTCGCTTTGATAGACATTCATCTGACTACTTGAGAAATCCGGATCTCAGAAATTTTGCATATTATTAATTGAAATTTGTAAAAAAAAAATGACCGTTACCATTGCTGTAAAACTACAGTAGAACATGTGGTAAAAATATTGCTAATGAATTCAATTTCACGGTGTATAAATTTGTCCGTGCAAAATTAATCATTGTATTAACATAAACATAGTATTTACATGATTCGTTCTAAAAGTGATTTGCAACCGCAATAGAAAGAAGAAGAATGAAAGAAAAAGTGTTTAATTGTAATATACATGACATAATATTACAAAAAAGAATAAAAACACAAACATGAGGGGGTCGTCACAACTACGCAATACGGCCCTAGCTCAGCCTGATGCTGCGACCTAATGCGAGACAAAGTTGCAGGGCTGATTTTCTGCGATAGCCTAATAATGAATAAAAAGGAATTTATTGAACTTTTACAAATAACTATACATAACACACGTCCGGAGGAATAGAGGTAGCGTACATACCTTTATAATTTTTCATCGCGAATAAGAGCCGTGTGTTGTAAAAACATTCATTGCAAATAATTTTACATGAAACTGAATTCATCTCTAGACTACTCAGCACTTAATAAAATAAGCTCTTGAATCGTTCGCTATATCGGCAAGAAAATATGAGTGTCATCACTATCACTCATCAGCTACAAAATGCTGACTCTGTCCAAAACAAATTGCGGTCGTTTCTTATAAAACGATGACTGTAGTTCGTTTTACTTTTATACATTAAACGACGTCATTAATTAAAACTTAGGTGATTATCGCCAAATAACCTATTCAAGGCAGCGAACACCGAACCCTTTGTCAACCGGGACTGAAGAAACTTTCTGTAAATTGATTCATTTATTATGCTTTATTCTTAAGTCGAGAAATTTATTGATTATCTGCTTTTGCAATTACTCGTGACGTTTTAAGGGTTGAATTGACAATTCTGTTCGCGCAGTGTTTTAAAGTCGTACTACGATATTATCTATAATTTGAACACTTATTACCCGTATAATAATAAAAATATGATCAATTTATTTGTAGAGTTTTATTAATATTGAAATTAAAACACGCCATTTTAAAAAGAATAGCAGCAAAATATCATAAACACGTGTTATTATTGAGAAATAATATTAAAAAGTTTTTTTTTTTTTAATATTATCTCAGGTCCCATAAACCTCGACTTGATTAATTCAGTACAAGCACCTTTTCGTTCTTATAGATACTTTTGCGAAATCAACCCTTATCTGAAGTGGCAACCCTGTCGCTAGGACAACGGTAGCTAAAGTATTTTGTAAGAGCGCTGCTAATCTTATTGAATAGAACCGACATCTCGAGGAACTTCAAGCTTATTACAAATACCAAGTACTTGCACTTTGATACTGTCAATTGTTTCGGAGGTGCTCCGGAGATGGCACTGAAGAATATTAATATTACTTTGTGTTGAATTTGAATGTAAAACAAAACAAAAGAATATCATATTGCGCAAGAGATGTTCGCTAGTTTTTTCATCTACTGCCGGCTACAAAGTCACACCGAGAACCCCCGAGAAGCATGAATGTAATAAGTTTCTCATCGTATTTCTGTCGTTCTCGCCTCTTCTGTCCTATCTACCTTTATACCTTTTCGGTTCTCGCCTATTATCTCGCATTAATTTGTAGCTAAGCATAAGGCCATCTTCCTGGCTATCAAACAAAATGACCTTATAGCCTCACGTATATATATACGCACGTATCAAAGGCATCCTGAAGGATAAGAAGGTCGCAGTTACTATACAAAATGAAGCAAATTAAAGTCTTTACACCTCTGCAGTTACATTTGTGTACATTCAATTATTTCGGCGATTTATACTTAATACTAAGCATTATTCATACTAAGCTGTGATACTGTACTTACATAATGTAACATAATGCGATCGTTAAAAGAAGCTGCCTGGTAATATCTACTTAACTTGGAAGCGGAAAGGCCTATCAATTAGGCGGATCATTGACGCGAAAGAACTGCCGAGAAGTCTTTTACAAAATGTTGGTAAACATTTTATTTTTGAACTTTTTGGCTTATTATTATATACATTAATAAATATCACACGGTTACTGAAACTCAATACAATTATTATGCTAACTTTAGGTATATTGAAATCATAGTTAAATTGATACAAAAATATGACTATTGTTTAATGTAAGTTATCTTAACATACCATCTGTATAAAAATGGATAGCCATATTTGTGGAATTTTAGAGTTTTTTTTATTTTGGGAAATTTTATGAAAAATGAATTATATTATGACTAAAACAAAATCTTTATCATTTTCCTGGTGATAATATTAAGTCGCTATCTAGTCTACTGATATCCCATTCATAACAGCTCCTTGTTTATAAGTAACTGAGAAAAGGTGGCATTTCCAAATCATTACGCATTAAAAACAAAAGAGGAAGAACTCGTTGCGGGGTAAAAAACCCTCTGGTCGTTCGATCATAAGATTAAGTATCGCTTGGCGCGGTGAGCCATGTATTCAATTTCCTCCGCAAAGGCACATTAATGAGTGGTTCCTGGCGGTCATTTGTACATCTTTTGCAGTTTTAACGGGTATTCAAATCCAGAAAGTCTGACATTCAGTCTCATTAAGAGATACCGGGTGGCTCAAGTAAATGGGTTAAGGAGGTCAGATAGGCGGTCGCTCCACGCAAAACCCAGACCCCAACATAGCTTGGGAGCTAAGTTAAGGCTAAGCAGATATAAAACAGAGTTCCACATACAAGTCTTAATTTTTTCGTCCTAAATCTCGCGCTAACAAGATTTCATCGAAAGGGCTATAAAATATGAAGTTGAACAACTATTTCTAGAAAGTACGTAGTGAGAGCCGTAACGTCGAAACAAACTTGGATCGTTTGCGGTGACACGATAGTAAGGCAGATGGTGCCACCAAGATAGTTTAGCGCGAAGGCTCGTCTTCTTAATGCGTCAAGAAAGTCTTGAGTAATTCCACCGCGGAACTCGGAATGACCTTGAGTTTGTAAGCTTTTTGGAGATGTATTGCCAAAAGTTAGGGACAACTTCAGTCTGCTACGTCTAGTTACCTGGAAGTTATATAAGTGTTATGAGTTACGACGTGAATATGTATATAAACGTCTTGTTATGTAGAAAATGTTTCATGCAAGTAAAAATTGATGTGGGTTTATAGACAATCTTTACTAGCTTAAAGACCGATATAAAGAACTGAATAGCTTTTTACTCTAGAAATTAGTTGTTATTAAGTTTTTTTTCAACAATTTTCATAGGAACTACATACCACTCATATTTTATCACCCTCAAACAATGAGACACCAGCAATAATAATTGACAAGACACATAACGCGCACGATACACGGAACATAACGAGTGTAACAATAAAAATAATGACAATAGTATTCACAGTGTACAGGCAGCAAAAAAAAAAATACGCAAGTTCACAAAAGAAGCAAGCTAAGTAAGCAAAGTACACGCAACTCACTGTATAATATTCAGGGTGTGGGAAATTCTGCGACGTCGTTACGGGACTTTGTCTTGCTTGTGTAATTTTTTCCAGCTGTGATAGCCCATTTGGTAGCCTTGATTGCTGTAAAGAAGTTCCTTAAAGTTGTTATGGAAGGATCTGAGATCCTAACTCTCTGAATTTTTATGAAGGTTAAACTAGTAATTACAGAAAAAAAAAAACTAAGTTTAATTAATTTGTCAGTAAATATTCTTTTTTTTATCACTTAATAAAATTTCTGTAATGCTGTGCTGATGACCTTATTTCAACGAACTCACTTTTTCGATCTGAAATGTAACTCAAGAAGATATCAATAAGCAGTGAGAACTTATTACATAACACCTGATTTAAATAAAATTGTTCACTTTAAATTCTGAGCAAAGAAATATCAAATCATACAACGTTCTTAACTTTAAGATAACACCTAGCCAAGAACCCCCAAACGAACACCAAATCGATGATAAATAACCCAAGTATCGTATGCTACGTTATAATGATTTATTACCTGCAAAACTCCACTCTCGGGACGGTCACGGTCTCGCGTGGTACCATAGCCCCGGGTATCGACCAAATAAGGCTTTCGGGGAATTCTCTCGGGTTCAGGTGTACGTACATGTTTCGCATGACATAATAATGATGCATTGTAAATGATACCTACAGGCAAAGTGGCCGACAGCATCGGTCCGCAGTAGTAACTAATTCCAATGTAAGCTTGCCTGTGTCCGAAATTCCAGTTAATAAATAAAAGGAGTGCGGTTGTCAGATTTTCAGTTTTGAAGCTTTCGTACTGACGTTTGTTATTTAATGGTGGGCTGCTGTGTATGATATTGTTGGCAACATATTGTGAATCTTTATAACATGGTCTTGTGACTGAAGAAGACCTTGTGTGTGGTTCCACTGTAAAATTGGTAGCGTTTTAATTGTATCTGTAATTGTAGTTTTTTTTTTCAATTCAGTAAACTTAGTTGGTACATGGAGTGGTCGTCATCTGTTTTGTTCGTACATATGTATATGCCTATACCTAGTAAGTAACGGTTTACAATTCAAATTAAGTACCTTATTTATAATGTTTACCTTAATACTTAATACAGCGGTGTTATGAACAAGTTGTTTTTTGTGGAAATAAGAAAAAAATACAATTGGCAATATAACATTACATCAGAAAACACCAAACTTTTTCAAGATTAATAAGGGACACGACCCATTTAATGTTTCAACGAAATACATCACCACGCTCATACAATATACATTGGAGTAAAAGTCACGTAGATAAGCAGTTTATCTTCGTTACAGTGATACACGTACTACAGGAAAAACCAACAATCATGGTGATGTTATATTTTAAGGTCCTCTATTTTATAAAACAAGGGTTTCTTATCCTCAGTTCAAAAAAATAATAATTTACTGATACGATTTTCAAAACATAGTGGCAGTTCATTTTGTCAATACGTACTTACACATAGTCAATGAAACTAGAATATAGGAATGAATTTGCTAACATATAAAACTCAATGTGAAATAATGTACTACTCAATATGTACACCTGATTTGATGGACGCCATGAGAATAAAATATAATTACTATTACTATGTTGTATTACTAAGTGGTAGAATCTACTATGTGTTTGTAATCAGATATGCGTAGATGCCAATTTATAGTCATTTTAAGACAACTTATGTATGTATACTTGAGTGGCCTATGGAAAATTTAAGCCCAGCAAAAAGTATGGTTCTATATACCGATGGGTTCCATACTATAATTTACTTTTACTTTTTTTTCACTTTCACAATTTTCAAAGGCTTCGGTACGGTCTATGAAAAAAGCTGCTTCGCAAAGTGGCTTCCATAGTCCTTTTATAGAACATGCCTGTCAATTTTCGATCAAGCCATACTATAATAGTGAGAAGGTAATTCTAAAAAAGGCCCTGAAATATTCTGGACGCAATAGCATTAAGTGAGCCCGACATGTTGCGACGCATCGGCTATTTATTGGATCATGAATTAGTCAAGTTGTGAACTGGGTGGCCACAGCTGGGAGCGACGAGATAGTTTTCGAAGGCCGTCGCCCTGTTTTTTTTACCCTCTGTGAATCCCACCCGTGTGACATATGGCGGCACTTATCCCTCCAAACTACGGTAATTTCTGAGATCCAATTCAAGGATTGAAATAAAGAGTCGGCGCAAACGGAGTATACCTCATGAATAATCTAATCATCCAAGCTATGTTGTTGATGTCATCTTACAAATTTTTACTTGTCAATCTTAGGATAAGGGTCAATTCACACTGAGAAAAGTGTAGTGCTTTTTTTAGCAACAACTATATAACTGCCAAAGAGTTGGGAGTCTAGACGAATCTAATGATCCCTCACTAATCATAATTAACTTAATGACTTAGTAGACGACCAATGATATTGTTCTAAGAGGTTCTTATAAACACGGCAACATTAATAAATCATTATTATCTTAGCTATTACAAAACTATGAAACATGACTATCCTCTTAAGGCATAGCGTCTCGTTCTCTGATACAATACATCTTAATTAATACGTATAACTACATGCGTTAATTACGTTAATTAAGACTTACCCAGTAATTATCGTACTAGACTATTGTTACAGAGGGAAAGGACTATTGAACGACTCGGAATGGTATTCGTATAATAAGTAGCCGGTCGGAAAGGGGTGTGACCGGACCGGCTGAATAACTGTCAAATACTTCAATTGGGGTTCAGGCCATTATGCAAAACCAACCACTATGTAAATTTCTGAAATAAAAATCATGTTTCTCCACATGCGCGTTGTGTAGAAAGTAGCTTAAATGTAGGCATTTGACTACTCAATATATAAGTAACTTATTATACGTAACTTATATCTTAACAGCCTTGTTTCTTTTAGTTGTCACATTGCGCGAGTGCTGTGCATGGGGGGAGGAGTCCCGTGTCGGGCCGAAGTTTGTGGGTTTTGAAAAAACTTTAAAGAAGCTTGGAATCTAGAAGCTTGAACCGTTTATACAGCTTTAGCAAATTTCAAGAATATATATTTTTCAGAAATATATTTATTATAAATATCTTCATCAAATAGAAGTCGTTCTTAACGTACGATGTTTTAAAATATAGCTACAAAGTAATATTTAAAAGATATAAAAAAAAGAAATAAAGATATATTTGTATAAATACAGCTAATGGTTTTATCCTTTGGTCAGTGGACATTATTAGGCCGATAAAATACTAATGAATGAAGAACAGTGATTGCGGCCAACACTCTAAACGGTCCGCCCTACTTTAAGTTTATAAATTTTGTATGAGAAATAAACTCAAACCTACGTCATTAAGGGCTCCGTCGAGCGTCCAATTAGTGGATAGATAATACGATGGAACGTAGCAGAAAAATTATGAAAATGATTGATGACCGAATTTTAAATGAGGCGTAAAGTTTTAAGCTACAATTTTTTGGGACGTTCTTAAAAAATCGCATAAACTTAAACTATGTACGTAACGAATTAATACTAACACTCTCACAATTAATTAAAGTTGACGTAGTTGGAGTGAAAAATATGAAACTTCTCCAGATAACCTTTTTAATTTATTCGGGCCACCAAATAATCGAAAATGATGATGAGATAAAAAAAAACAGTGTTTATCACTATCAGGCCACAAAGAATAAGGCACTAAAAAGTAAGAAAAGGAACACAAATTCAAAAATAAAAATAGAATATAAATATATCAGTGGCATTTTTTTCTCAGTTAGTTAAGCAGTAATAGTGTGCCAAGATTTAAAACAGTGTCAGATTAAAAGCTTTTTATAACTTTTCTATTAAATGAACGAATAAAATAGTTATCCAGTATTAGAAATAGCTCGTCTAGATTTGCAATATAGGATCCTAGGATCTAATATTTCCTCTTCAATAATGTCGTGTCGTCACTCGCATTGTCGCTCGGTGCCATATTGAATGTGACAATTTTATTGAAACAACGTGAACTAGAAAGATTTTATATGATATCAGTTTTCAATTTGGGTGTTATAGATAGTATTCGAAGGCTGTCGATAACTTATAAGCATAGTTTTTATTAATTAAGCTTTTGTTATTCTAATCGTAACTGCTTTGGATACGTTTCAGTTGACCCTATATTATACTTCTTTGACTCGTGTTTATATGTGTCAATTTTCATAATAATATTAGGAAAATTAATTTATTTTATTTATCCATTTATTTTTATTATTTATTTATAAATTAATGCAGGCACATTTTCTTTAAAGAACAAGCAGTTCGAAGTATATCCGTAATTATGTAATTTGATTCAGAAGTAAAAGTATTAAAATGTCATATACAGACATATACACGTCTGTCTTACTGCTTAGTACATAGAACAACAACATAAATAATCAATGCTAAGGTTAACCTACGCTTGACGCGGTCGGTCCATGAATTGGTGAAAGTTTTCGATTATTTTTGTGACTTGTCACAAAAAGTTCCTCCCTGTTTCGAAATGCACGTTAAATTTGTCAGAAAGACTAAAACTAGTCTCACCAAGGGTTATCGGGTTTCCCGGGTACCTGGTTGGGTTGAGGATATCAGATAGACAATCGCTCCATGTAAAAATACTAAGAGCCAGTTTCAAGATATCTGAACGGCTACTACCTACCGAATAAATTCAAAAATGGAACAGAATCTGTATGGAATTATCTACCAAATAAACTTACTGGAACTTATTCGTTTTAGGTGAAAAAGGCCTTAAACGTAAAAAAAAATATACCGATACTCAGATGCACCCTGTTAGACTAAAAGCCGAACCCAACATAATAGGGAAAGGCTACATGATAAGTACAAGTAAGCATAATTGAAACTGTATATTCAAGTATCGAATTGCTCAGTCAATTTTAAAATAATTTGTAGCATTTGTCTTTTCAGGCTACAACAATCTGTCAAATTTCAATAATAGATTTTCAACTTTATCGCTGAAGCATAAAGTTCAAAGTTGATCGGGAAAATTTGACAGTTTCGGTGAGCCTGATGTGCTGACGTCTGTACACACAATTAATAAGTTGTTAACTCGACAGGTAATGAGTTCTTCATGTGGATCGTAATTATAAATGAGAATTTAATGTTCATTAAGTTTCGACAGATAAACTGAAAATCAGTAAATAAAACTTTAATGTTTTGACCTCATATTACAAGTCTGTAGGTTTCATATACTTTGTCGAAACGTTCTTTGTCCAAGTTATGTTTATATATATTTTTATTGTGTATTATTTTTACTGTGTATTGCTTAAAATGTTTAGAGCCGCGTATTTAGCGACATATGTATTAAATGAAAAATTATATTTATTTTTCAAATAGGTTGAAATCAACACTCTTATACGTCAATACATTTTTTATAAAAAAACGAGATGAGATCGGCATTTCCTAACTGACTACCTTGAGTAGAAACGCCGAAACAAACTCAAGGGTCATAGTCCCTTTTAAAGTCCAGACATAAAAAGAAATTACATACTCAAGTATGGATGACCAATGTAGGCTTGTGTCTGAAATGACCTTTTGAAGAAAGTGTCATACAAGTTTGAACGGACCTGTCCAATCAGCTGGCAAGCATTTGTCGGTCTTCGTTGAACTCAACAGTAACATAGGAGTTCAACAATCCGACGAACATAACAGCAAAAAGGACGTTTGGGTAGGCCACTTATAGTACTCAAACTGTCAGACAGAATTACATTCTAAAGAAAAATAAATTAAACTAAATGAAAGATAAAGATAAATTTATTTGTAAAACCTACATTGTTTACATTAACTGGTATTACTCAATAATTTCATGGTCATTTTGAGTAAACACCACCATTACCATATACCCATACTATAGGTGTGTTACGATTACAATTGCATTAACGATAATCAGATAAGATTAGGTAAAGTGCTTTTTGATTATAAATATTAAATTTTCCTATCGATAGCAATATCTATTTTATTCCTCTGACTGTGAAGTGCATTAACACCGCTGGCGCAGTCGTGAAAATAAAACTATTCAATCAATATGGTTTTATTTATAATGATTAGCAGAGAGAACGATGAAGATGAAATATTTTTTGTAATTTTTTTTCTCTTTATTTTTCAGGGACTTTTATCCTTACAAGGATTTTTTTGTTGTTGTGTTTTGTTTTTTTGATATGTGGAAATCTTGTAACAAACTTATGCCATACCAAATAGCATCATTTGCTCCTCGAATCAATCAGCAAATAGTCATTTCTAATCCCAAATTCCTTTACCCTTAGCAGATCTACATAAAAAAAAAACAAATGAACAACAATAAACGTAAATAATCCAAACACAAGCTGAACTCGAAACGTAATTCAATGTTATCGCAGCACTAAATACCGAATATGTCAATAAAAATACCGTTTTCGGCACTAAAAAGTGAAACAGCTGTACAGAAGCGACGTTCAACACTCCTAACGAGCGCGGAACCCATTAATTATCAAAACAGAAAGGTTTTTGCTCCAAAGAACCCGTAACTGAACACCGCAATTAAGTACTAGGAATAAATAAATTTAAAATGGCGTCACGCCAGGAAACATAATCTGTGCTTGATTAATGAAGGCCAAGGGACCTTCAGATGCCTTGAGAAAAGGGTGGCTGCTAGGTACTAGCTTATTAGAAACACTGGCTTACGATAAGAACTTCACTCGCAGACTTTTTTTTTAGAATATATCATTTCGATATTTGAATACTTTCTGCAACTTGACAGCCACAAAAAAAAATTATATCAATTTCTACTTGTTTTTTATTAATCACTTCGACAAGCAGGAGTACATGGATAGGTACAATATTGCCTTCTGTTTTTATTCTATTAATAATTTCTGGAAGTTGGTGATTGATTCACTCGTGCATCGGAGAGCACGTAAATGTCGGTCCTGCATCTGATCTCTCTCCGGTCGTGTCGGATTGCCGCCCCATCGGACTATGAGAGTGAGGGAATAGAGAGTGCACCGGTGTCTGCGCGAATGCTTGTGCACTATAATATGTCCTGCGCAGCTGGCTGATCTCCATAAAAAAAAGAGAATGGAGAGAAAAGAGAACTGGATGCCATCATCATTAATCATTTCCACATAAAGAAGTTGGATATATAAAAAAAAAACTATAAATACCTACATGGACAAACTAAACTCAGATGAAAGTAAAACCTAAGATAGGTTTTACTTAGTTTACTTAGGTTTTACTAGTTTAGTTTGTTACGCTCTGTTAAGCTTTTTTTTTTCAGAACAAGCGGCATTTTTGAAACCATTATACCCTTAAGGTAATCATTGAATAGCCTATTAATAATTTCATTGTGAGATCCTATTACTGTGAAATCGTTCATTGTTTAGTCAATTGAGAGGAAAATATATTTATATAACAAAAGCTTGCTGAGAAAAGGTTAATTTCCTCGCTTTAATTATTAGATGAAAACTGATATTTTGAGGTGCTATTAATAACCAGTTGATAGTTTAAAAGCGTGCCTAATTAACAAATAGTGTGATGATTTTTGAAAATAACGTCACTTCAAATAAGCCCGTATTTTTAATTCGTTATCTGTAGGTAGTTGTTCACATTACTTTTTGTTGACATTTATGTGTTGGTATTAAAATTCGTAAGTTAAAAAAGAGATTTAAATATACGTAATAAATACATATACAAATACGTTTAATGTTCATGTTAATAATGCCATAGAACCAGTACCTACTAATCACATATTAAGTAAAAAATATAAGTTCATAGTTAACCGGATAAAATTGCTCATAATATCGATAACACTTTGCTAACTGACTTGCTGTAACAAATGAATAGCGATATTTCCCATCCCTAATGCGATAATAAACGTATGTAAGACTGATGGTTTCATTTAGACGTAGCGCAAGATAAAATGCTTAGTCGGCTGTAATAACAAGCAACCATCTGGCGATGTCTACCACTTGGCTCTCTGATTACAAACAACGCAACATTAATTATGTTTTTGCTTCGAAAGATACTAAAGTAATTTACGTGCCCCCGTTTTTCGGGAAAATAAATGTTTGTAATAAGTCTGCGGTAGGCTCGTGCTTATAATTGTTTGTATAGGTGTCAGCCAACAATATCTATGGATACAATCTATAATTTACGAGACATCGTTTGTAAGCGGTTAATGTGCGTTTCAATCACTGAGCTACGGCTTATCGGACGGTTTGGCAAAAATGTGAAGTACGAATCGCGATAATATTGTCCGTTTTCAATTTGAACTTTGAAAAATGCTTACATTTAAATTGGCAGTATTATTTCTATATGAATTTAAATAATATCTGAATCAGTAAATTTATTGTTACACAAAATACACACATTAACTATAGATTATATTAATATCATAATTAAGAGAATACCACATGATAGTACTACCTATTACTACTACTACTAATGTTCAGGTAAATTAGAACAAAATATAATGTTAAAAAATTTTCTTAACAGATCTTACGTCATCTAAATAAGTCCTTCACTGACTATCTGATTTGAAACAAGAGTTTCTGGCAATCCGTCACAGAGATATAGCGGATTTAATAGCGCCATTACGAATGTTTGCTGACAAAACAATGTAATTATGTCTGACCGTTACTGATAACTATCTTACTATAACATCGGTATCTTCAAAAGTATACAATGTAAGTGCCATAATGTTTTTATGTATACAGCTTGAGGAGATATCTGATGGTTTCCCATGGCAAACAAAAGAAAATTTTAATGAAATAAATGTATTATATTCCTAACTAGCTGTCCCCAGCGGTTTCACCCGCATCTTTAGTTACTGCTCCGCTCCCGTGTGTCTTAGCGTGATGGTATAAAGCCTATAGCCTTCCTCGATAAATGGGCTATCTAACACTGAAATATTTTTTCAAATCTAACCAGTAGTTCCTGAGATTAGCGCGTTCAAACAAACTAACAAACAAACTATTCAATTATGTTCTTGAAAATAAAAATAATGTTCAAGATCAACTTTCTTGTAGAGTACTCTGAGGCATGGGCTTCGAACGAAAAGTTTATGTGCCCTTTAAATGCGAGCCCTTTCGTGTGTATTGCCATTTTGCAACTTCAATCTTTTGTTATCTGCGAAACGTCCCATCGAACTATGAGAGTGAGGAAATAGAGAGTGCACTTGTATCTGCGCGAATGCTTGTGCACTATAATATGTCCTGCGCAGCTGGCTGATCTCCATAAAAGAGAAAGGCCGCCATAGCCGACAATCGGCCTGGATGCCATCATCATCTGCGAACTGGCTGAACTGTTTCCACTGGAGTTCATAATACAATTCTAATACTGAAATGTTATATAGGTATAGCAGGAAAAGACACAGTAACGTCAACGAGACAACATATTTGTGTCCAATTTGAACGTCATACAAAGAGTTACGAGAACTAGGAAGCAGACAAGAAACTTTTCCTTTTGTATGATTTTATTGCAGTCTTCAAGACTTTGACGTGTTTTCATATATGTATTTCACATTAAAATATAATAAAGATAAGATTGAAAAACATAGTATAGTTAATATTTTAATTGTTTTATTGAAATGCAATACTAGTTACATAACATATTTTATGAAGAACACTTTTATTTATACAAGTAGAATACAAAACAAAATTACTGAACTACCGAACCTATTTGTGTGTACAAACGCACAAATACAAAATATCCTTAACAAGCAGAAGTACAACGATAAACTTTAATGAATATAATAAAAAAACTAAGTTTTCTTGAACGCGAGAGCTCTTTATACTTACCGCTAATAATTCCGTTTAAATATTCAATTAAACAAGTAGTTTGTTTAAATAAACTATGGAAAACTGAAAAAGTTTCAACTCGGCTCCTTTAAATAGCCAGCTCGCTCCGGACTGAACGAACTCAGTAAATTATCTAAATCATTGAAGAATTAATAATCTTTCATTCATTTCAAATTTCAATCGGTCGACATTAATCTGAAAGAGAGCATTCGGCAGAATGCAAATTGAATCGTCATTGAGAGGGCGATTTCATTAAATTTTAATCTGATTTTTAGCCGAAAGTTTGATTCTAACAATGTCTTTTTATTAACCAATCGAGTGTCAAATGAACACCGTGTGCTATGAGATAAGAGATGGAAAATGAAAAAAATCTCCACGTGTTGTATGAATAATAAAAAAAAACATATGTTTTTTTTGTATTTATGTAATTTTGAATATTTTCAAATAAAATTGGGAAATGTCTTCTTTCATTAATTTGTTTTACATTTCTTCAGACATTGGAGGATTCCACAAATGTTGGATGCACTTGGATTCGATGGAATCAAAGTTATTTAAAACAAATCACTCGTTAATCTGTAACGAGATCTTTAGAAAGTGGCGTCTATTCACGTTCCTTAGCAAAGCAGTTAATTAAGAAGTTAGTTCGCACACAGGAAATTTGTTGCTACGGCACTTAGGCATAAATCTTTAATTACACTGGGGAAGTTGAGATAGTGTGTGTTAGGGCAAGTGTTCAACACTTAATTTACATAGTTTAGCAGGCATTGTATCCTTTGTCTGTCTAAAGGGTGTAAACTAGACGGTATTTTTTATTGCATTTTGTCAAGAAAAGGGGTATATAATACAAATTCCGAACATTTCCATAATACCTTGATGTCCCTTTTTACTTTTCAGAATCAACGTGTGAGTACTGCAAGATCTGCATTGTTGCCTCCTTGTGTTTTCAAAATTGTGTGTTCAAAATTTTGAGTATTATACATATACGATTTATATTTTCAACCGTTTCCGCATATTTCCTGTTCATAGAAAATAACAAAGGCTGAAAGCATAAAGAGCAAAGATATCCCAGAATTAACAAGAACATTCAAAACGCAATTTAACAACGGATGATATTATTATAATATAACTTTATGGCAACTTGTTAACAAGATCATTACAGAGCCTATCGTAAATCACACGCCATTTCCAAAGCAAAGGGAAGCGCGATAAAGCGAGGACGCTTTCTTGCAAGTAAATTGCCATACATTACTTTAGTATTATTGCGTTTAAAAAGATCTTGTCGACTTGATTTGTGTGGCTGGGAGAGATAGGCTGAAAAAAGCGTGGCCTTTGCCAAATATAGACCGCTATTTCTTTAAGACAATTGCCAATAAAAAGTAATATCTATGTATAAGCACAAAATACTTTTCTAAATTTTTAATTTATTATACTTTAATTACAATAAAATACGTGTATCCGTTCTAGTTCAGTATCTACTAAAGCATAGTGTGATAATGTAATTGAACTTGGGTCTGAGATTAAACTAAATAATGCATCGTTTTTTCTATCCAATTTCTACCAAAAAAAGATCATCAAATTCAAACCGTAAGTAGTTTCATCCCGGCCAATTACTTTAAGCGGGCCTCATTGTCGCCGGGCGCTATCTCCTCTGATAGATGACCGCAGTCCCCAGTGTGACGCCCCTAATCTTCTCAATTCCCGATCCTAAAGGGTTCACCACAATCCAAACTGGAGCAATTTAGAATAATTTATTCCGTGCGAACTTCAATATTTTCATATTTTCGCCTATAAAGGTGGTCCGTGCCAATTTTATAGCTCATAAATTTCGATGATAACCCCTTTGTTTGTGGGTACTTTACCGGATTAACGAGTGCTATTGACAATTTGTATAACGAAGCTCTCAAGAAAATTGGCTGTAATTTATTATGGGATGTTCAAGATTGGCAGTTGGGTGGGTTTTATTCAATTTACTTAATAGAATTTATTGTGTGTTTAGCGGAACTCTGATAATAATAAAGTCTTCATCGAGGTTTTTTTTTATTATTCTTTATGAAGCTAGTTTGTTTATATGAATTCTGGTGATGTAGTTCTTCTAATTATTCATAGACCAACTTCTTTGTGAATATGCACGAAGGAACAAAATTGTTTATAATATCAAATGTCAACCGACATTTTAAGAAGTTTAAAAAAAATACGGTTTTACAATTAACATCTTATTGAAAACTTATTTCTTTTCTTATTTATTATATTTATCGTCTTTGTATATGAGGAGGCCTATTCCAGGCAGCGGTACGATAAAAATGGCGATAATGATAATATCTCTATACTATATCACTATCATATCACAACCAACTTACACTGGTGGGACATCAACAATCATGATCTGGATTATAATAGTGTCACGTATCTCTGATTGAGTGTAATCTCCAATTAAGAGATTGGGCATTTAAGTCAATTAGCAATCACTCAAATGTACATAGGCATATTCGTATAATAGTATGATAAGACAAATGTTTTGTTCATTATTTTATATTGAAGAGGTGTTAAATATAAATCGTAATACTCAATTCTCTATTAGCACTCTATCTGTTTTATACAGGTTGTACATTTTACAAGTAAGAAACAATATGGACCCAATATGGTTGGGTACAGCTTAAAAAAGTTAGAGAGCTATGCAGTAGCTTATTACTTAAATTAAAATATATATTACAGAGAGAATTATTTCGTTGTTCCTTCTGCGTTCTCAAAGATTCTATACAACCTATTGTAATACTGACTGAAATGAGAACCTCCTCCTTTCTTAAGTCGGTTAAAAATTTTAAAAACAATTGCTCTACCAGCCCAGTTGTATTCAAGTCTCACACATACAGAAACAAAAATTCTGGTGTCAAGGTTTATTATGTACTAAGTACTGATAAGGGTGGATTAAAAAAAAAACAAAGACAGAAAAAGAAGCCACGGCATACAATTTTCCTTATAAAATGTTTATGTAAATAGACGCATAGCATTATTTTATTGTTTAATGTTTCTGAAATCATTTGATAGGAGGTTCTTTCGGTATTAATTTTGCTGATTTATTGAATTAAAGAATTTAAGACTTTAATATTTTTTTACTTACTATTACTTACTAACTTTAATGTAAATAAAAGCAAGTGTTTTTGTTTTCTATATTTGAGACAAAGCGCGTATACTATAGTGGTCCAATTTATTATATAGATATTTAATTTAACCTTTGGCAGGGCGGGAAATCGACCTCGCTATGACCAAAAGATGTCGCTCGGTTTGTAGACACGAGGCCAATACAAGCGGCCGAGCACTTACTTACTAAGCTATTTCGGGAGTTTGTTCAGAAAATATTAAGAGAACCCTTCTTATTATTCGTGGCGACGGTCTAAAACATTATTCGAGATAATCCCCCAGCCTTCAATGTGAAAATTTAATTAAAGCGAAATACCTAGCGAGTCTATGTTACGAAACTATGCTCTTAGTACTCTTAGTACCTACGTCTACGTAATTGCATTATAAAGTCTAAAAGAAGCTAAATATGTAGGTATTGAACCAGTTTAAAAAAAGCTATGTTCGGAAATATGTTAAGATGACGAACTTTTTGCTGAACAGTTTCAGGTAGCTTGATGTGCTGGCTCCTGTACCTACCTACAAAATACAGCTATTGCTGCATTTGTCTTGGAATCAAATCAAGAACTTTGCCAGTTTTTTAAATTAGAAAAGATAAAAGAAACATACCCATTTCGGCTCGTCGCTGAGGAAACATTTAAAATTAAATCTTATTCTAGGTTTTAAATCTATTTCCTAACAAACCTACCTGTTCCTTTTTAACATAAAAAATACGTAGTAAAAACCTCAAAAATAATAACAAACTAACCGTGTGACTCGGTAAATTACTTAGGGCCAGTTTCACAGGTTGCTGATGAGTTCCAGATAATTTATCTGGCTGATAATTTCATACAAATTCTGTTCCATTTTATAATTAATCTGGTAGATAGTGGCTATCCGTAACCTATGAAACTGGCCCTTGATCTATTTAAATACATCAGTTTTAATATTATTAAGTCGTAGTATAGGTACCTATAGTTTAATTACAACTTCGCAATTTGAATTCCCAATAATGTTCTTAAAAAAGCAGTGTGCAATTTCAAGTGGATACCCCTTAATAAGGTGGCTTTAAAAGGACATCTTCTACTAACCTAACGTGACAAGAAATTTTTAATTTAACTGTCTCGGTGCAGTTCTAACGAATAGAAAATACCCAGCTGTCTTATTAGTAATTCTGTGTTGCTATACTTATATTCATTGTTGCATTTTCTCAGAAAAATATTCTCTACTTTGTAAGTAGTATTTTTTTAAGTTCGTTTCGTCTAAGCGGCTCAAATTAAAAGAATCTAATCATAACTAATACATGCTTTTTACTTTTATTTCTTCAGTGATAAGCTAAAATCGGTTAAATCTTTCTTAATAATTATACTGTTTTTATTTATCTTATCTTTGATTTTATCTAAGAAAAAAAAATAACCACAAGCTAACTGTACGTATGTATTGATAACAAAACTTCACTTCTAAAATGTTTAAATGTTAAGCGAATCGTCTGCATTATTATCATCAAAGTACGATGGTAATTTCCGCCCGCAGATTAAAAACTAAAATTTAATCACCTGTTCGTGTATTAACACATTTAGCGGTATTCTCGTAACTCTATTCGACCGAAAGGCAATATGTGCTATTAGATTAATCGAGGTAATTCAGTTTTATAACGTGCTAGAGTTCGTACGAACCACCGCGGAAGAGCGAACTTAATTAACCTTCTTATGAATTATTTGCTCTTGCAACGGCGGTGGAGTTCGCCAATCCAGAGCCTTAATTATATAAAAGTTAGCCTGAAACAGATTTCCAAGGAAATAGAGTTTATTGTTCCGCCGATCCAAATAGGAAGCGAAGTTATCAAAAAGTTTATTTGGAAATGTTGCAAATATTGTTATTCTAAGTAGTTTGATGTTTGGAAATAATTGGTTAATTTGAATAAGTATTTGATAAAAGTAAGAAGTGCTTGACAAAATGATTTGTGGATTTTTGAATGTAGTTCTTTTTTATCTGATACAATACAATACAAATTTTGCGATTTTTTTACGGAAAACACACTAAGTATTCCTTATCGGTTACCTCAACATATCCTTTGCGTAAGCGCGCTAGTAAGATTATCACTGCCTTTTTCATATTGTCCCACTGCATACCACAGGCCTCTTCTCATACAGAGAAGGAATGTGCGTTGATCAACCCACTTGCTCAAGGCGGACTGGCGATATTAAACTTAAAATTTCAGGTCTCCTTAAGATGTTTTCCTTCACCTTTTACTCAGGCATTGGTATCCAAGATATTCTCAGAAAGTACTTATAAGTTTAACACTAGTATTGCCTGATCTGGAATCGAACCCGCACACTCATACTTCAGAGGCTAGTGATTTAACCACTAGACCACCACAACCACGCATTCTCACCTTGAAGCCATTCAGGTTTTTATGATACATCGTTTTGGAAGAATGCTGTAATAACCCAATCCACAAGACACATATGCACCGTCTATTAAATTTGTTTTTTATTCAAAAATTCTAGTCTATCAGGGAGGAGTCGTATCCGTGGAATGCTGATAGCGAACATTTGCATTGCAGATATGTAGGAACCTTGCTATCTACTCGCATACCGCACACACGACGTACAGGATTTAGCACTAGTAGCAAATTAGCATGAACCCTAAACAAGCTCGGCCGTTACCGTTAAATGGCTTTTAACTATTTGCATAATCGAGTGTTTGATCAGGCTGTTATTGTAAATATCTTTTCAAAACAAAATCATGATTGGGTCATCGGTTTTCATAATAAATACGTATGTAAATATAATACAGGAATACATGCGCTGCATAACCATAGTGCTAGCAAGATAGATGAACAATAAGAAAGCATTGTTATTAATAGATCACTATCCCAACTTAATATACAGACGCCAGCACGTCAAGCTTCTACGAGCTGTCAAATTTCCTTAATAGATTTTCAACTTTATCTCTGAAGAATAAAATGGTTCAAAATTGATTCGGAAATTTTGACAGTTTCGGGTAGCTTGAAGTGCTGACGTCTGTAGCTACAAGTTACTCGAGCATCCCGTAGAATTCTTTTAAATACTATAGAAATATGTCCTTAATGAGCCGCGTCATATTTAAAAGCTCTCATCATCAGAAAACCGGAGCATATTTACTATTCCAATGATCTGGATATGACACTTACAGCCAAATCAAAGAGAAGAAAGAACCAATTTTGTTACAGTTCTATATTATTCGTTAATGTTAATCTAGTATCCAGTTTTAGCGTTGATTTCCCAATAGGACCGGAGTTTCCAATTGAACCGATGGGCAGATGGTGTTTCTATTTGAAATTCTATGTGTGACATGCATATGTATGGTTCTTTCCTGGATAGGTTAACTACCTGGTACATTCCGATTGAAGAGCTTACTACCTCTGCTGAAATTGTTTGCTTCCATTCGAGCATTTTCCTGCAATCGATTAATTGCGAATTATGTGCAAAATAACATCCAACAATTTTAGGTTTTATACGTGTTAACTTTCCTGTCAAACATTATAACCCTCGTTTATAAGGTGAATTATTTTCTCGTATATTGTATATGAAAAATGATTGTTATACTCCACTTCGTCCGATATTATTGGCACCTGATTGGCTTATAGTCTCAACTAAGACACGTTTTGAAAATATTATTCTAATCAGGATTTATTTTAAAGAGTATATACTTACCACGAAACAATCACAGCTATAAGGCATATACATAAGTGGGAATCCTCAGATGTACGTTTGTTGTAACTAATACTTCACCTTCTTCCTCGCTAAGCTGATTACTTGCTCCCAACAAAAAGCTTTGTTCTCCATACCTACCTTTGGTTGTACCGAGAACTGTGCCTATTGCGGGAATTTTAAGTAGCTAAGTTCTTCTAAGGAGATTACTAGCTGAGTGTTAAAGTTTTCTTTATATTGTAAATCGTTCGATACCTAAGTGCTGAGGAACTCTATTGTAAGGTAATTGTTTTACAATTTAATGAGAGAACAAACCATATCTTATATCAATTGGTTTTCGAATTAATTAATGATGAACGTTATTATCTGATTGCCTTTCTTCTGATATTAATATTCAAAATGCAGGTCAATACCATTTTTTTTTCGTGGAAAATTCTTAGCCAATTGCAATGTCTAGTCGCTTAATGCAACAACCATTATGGCCACAAGGCACTCGGCAATCTCAAGCATTACAGCAGATCGACCATCGAACAAATTTATAGTCAAGAATAAAAATTCACGGTAAGTATTCAAAAATCGTTCTCCGTACGTAGTATAAATCACTGGATTAAAAAGCTGAAAACGGCAAGGGGATAGGGTCAGCTATACATTATCATGGCGAAGGTTCAACGCCTATCGAGGAACAGGAATAAACTGTGGAAACAGTCTTGTGGCGCCATCTGTTGGTTCCGTGACTGATATATTAAGTGTAAGGAAAACGGCATAGTTATACCCGGCTACCAAGTAAGGTCTATTATGTAGAAGTTAAAATAACCAAGCTTACAAACGCGCGTATTGAGGAGCTGGGATACTAAATAAAATATAATTAAATATATATAATAGAATATGTTGTACATATATATAATAGATATATATGTTGATTTAAATGATTCATAGCGCTTACAAAAGTGCCGAAATATCGGGAACTCAATAAAAAGGACGTGGTAGCAATCTCTTAACAAATACTATACAATACTCTGTTCCTCGTATGCATTCGGTTCTACTATATCCACATGATAAACCTTTCATAATACCTACTATATCTTAAACGTTAATCAAATTCAGTATGTATCACTGACCTACTTTTTAATTATCATTGCTGTTTTCATGGCGATGTCTAATATAAAGTCAAGGTCAAACACGCTTTGTTATTACTGTTACCAAAACAAACTCGCTCCGACTATAAGGCATTGTCTGGCAACGTCTCACGAAGGAAAAGTTATACCAAATCTAATCTCCTTTATTGTTAGAAGAAAGAATAAGGCCTCGAGATAAGATGGCTAGTTTTGAGAGAACAACACGCACGAAACGAGTACACACCTAATCATTTACCCTCTACAATATAAGTGTAGGTTCTGTAATTCAGTCTCGCATTCGTCCCATATAAGTTGACCTCACGATATCTCCACAAACTTAACATTCTCGACGTATCTCATATTTCAACATAAATTGGTGCTATGGTGCGCCTGTTTCGGAAACTATAACTATGTTACGACCACTTTTTATTGAGACCAGTGAAGAAAAACAGTCACAATTTGCTACCATGAGTCAAACAGCGATAAAGTGTTGAATTTGTCTATCAACCTATAGATCAGATTAGGTTCATAATTATTGAATGACTGTTAATATTTGCTTTGTGTATTATTTATTTCACAATTTGATAAACAAAACAAAACATGCTTTACTTAAAACGGAATTATGTAGATAAGTAGAAGTGTACAGACGTCAGCACATCAATCTATCAGTCAAATTTCTTTAATAGATTTTCAACCATATCACACATACTGGAAGGTAAATATTCGATTGGTAAAAGATAGATTTGGGTAGGTTGACGTGCTGGTGTCTGTACTATTTCGATGTTGTAAAAATATACAACTTAATTGTATACGAAACACTCTTGTAACCAATGCAATAAAAATGAGCATTTAAAACCATAATATATACAAAGAATAAAAAAAGTTCCCCACTATGGTTATTTTACCCACTCATTATAAAGCAAATAAAATAATTCCGAGACTGAAAAGAGAGCCGTTAGCCGGCCAAACAACAAACAAGTTTTCGCGATCGTTCGAAAGTTATGAACTTTTCCAAATATTGAGCATTATTCTTGAGCATAACAAGTGAAGTTCGGCCAGGTATCCCGCAAGAACTCCAAACTTGGATATAAGAGCAATTTTGTAAATCGCTTCAACGAATACGCATGGCTGGTAACTTAGCGAGAAGTTTGCACGAACGGTGCTTTAATGCCTATTTAGCTAGAAATTGATCGCAAACGTTCGTGTTAGTGAGCTGAGATACGAAATAAATAGGCCTAATGCAAGTGTGAAAGGAGGAACTCTAGGAGGCTAAGGACAAGTTTCACAGGTTGCTGATAAGTTCCAGATAGTTTATCTATCAGATAATTTCATATAAATTCTGTTCCATTTTTTAATTTATCTGGAAGATAGTGGCTATCCATAACCTGTGAAACTGGCACTAAGTTAAAGCCCGGGTCGATCGATCATAAGGTAAGCAACGCTTGGCGCAGGTCGGTCCGTGGATGAGTGTCCAACTTGTCATGACGAGTTCCTCCATGTTTCGTAAGGCATGCTAAATTTGGTGAGTCATGGCTGTCATTTGTATACCACCTTTGGCAGTCGTTACAGATAGTCAGAAGCCAGAAAGTGTGACAAGCAATCTTGTCAAGGGGTATCGGGTTTGCCAGGTAACTGGATTGAGGAGATCAGATAGGCATTCGCTCCACGTCAAACACTGGTACTCAGCATCCGGTTAAGACTGGAAGGTGACCCCAACATAGATTAGGAAAAGGCTAGGCAGATGATGATGCGAGTCAGTTTGAAAGAAAATCCATTACACTTTGAGTGGTGATAACAAGACCGGCCCGAGGTCAGTGAAGGGGATTGGAGCGTTTATGGTGCAATGACGAGGGCCGTTTAAATGAAAATACTTTTCATGACCATTCTACCCGGTTGTAAGCAGTAAAATCATGTCGTGGCTATCTTTATTAGGATAGTTAGAACCCACACAAGTTAATAACAGGCATATATTATGGAGTATCAGTTCTTCTATCGTTTTTGTGCAAACTGTATAACTGAACTCATAATGGGTCATTATGCAAATAATTAGCTAACTAGAAAATATAAATCATCTTCCTGATCGACTCAATATGTGCTGGTCACGTTTATGAAGCCTTTACGACGTTTATGTCAAGATAAGTGACATTTAAGATGCATTTACTAAGAGCTTGATAACCAGATAGGGAGATTCTCCTACGTTATCATTACTAACAATGAGACGAATATACCGAAAATTTTTCTATCTAAAACTATGAAGTAGAAATAAAATTGAATTTCAACTAGCCTCGATTTACGTGTGTTCACAACGGTTATGTATCACGAGGGTTTGGGTTTGATTATCGAGCATTGTTATTGGGATTTATGGCGACAGGGTCACCCTGTATCATGTGGAAAATATCACGTTTTCGGGACGATATTCTTTCGTTGAGTTTTGAGCCGATAGGTGTAGCAAAAAGAGAATTACAAAGAAACTGCAAAGTACATTAGCTTAGAAAAAACTGATGACATTAGACCTAAGTTTAGCGAGATCAATTTATCACCCCTTGAACAAAATGCATATCTAAAATTTTCATGAAAATTGTTGAAGCCGTTTCCGAGAATTATAATAAAATATACAAATAGAATGGAATTATTTTATTGCAACGTAGTAAAATAGTACGAGTACCTAATGTAGTTTTATTTAAGTTTCACATTCATACTCATCGTTCTAAGAGTGTGCACTAACTAAGGAAACATGGAATTTGCGAAATGAACTAATCGTACAAAGTTTGTTTGGAGTATTAGGCTAACGTTGTCGGAAAGTTTAATGCACTGCTTGTATGAAGTACTTACTAAGAAGTATATTTTTCAAGTTTATTTATATCCACAAATCTCATATGCCCGGGGATAAAATTTTTGCTTGTGGACCAAACTATTTTTCAATTACCTTTGTGCGTATTCAAGTAACATAAATACGTACGTATAACTTACTTTTTCGTCATCATCGACAGCTTATTTATACCTATATTTTATCTACTAAATGACCTATTAAATAACGTCTATAGTAATTTTTATTATTTCAACCTTCAATGGTCATCATCGCTGGACTATCTGATGTGGTCTGGATTGCTTTAATGAATAAATAATGTTCTGGTAAATATTATGTAGTTTATCAGTAATGTTTACACAAGCTAATCAATAGATTATTTTGGGACGAACCGATTGTCGTGAAAGGTGTCTCGATATTATAATATAAAATTTTCTACTATCAATATTAATAATGATATGAACCTATCAACCTAAAGTTTTTGTTATCTATTAAGTGTAGATTAATGTATGTATGTGATTGTTTATAATCATTTTTGAGAATCTGTGATTATAGCACGTTTATCTAAGCATATCTCATAAAGTGGCTGTCGCTTTGGACAAGAATAAACGCGTATCACTTGTGATTATGTAATCATCACACATTTTTTTGGTGTCACTATAACATAGACTATATTATACTCTACATAGTTGCACATTTATTATAGGTACAGCTGAATGCAGGTTATTTTCTGCGGGCTGTAAAAGTATAACTGTGTTGAAATATTAAACGAAATAACGAATCATAGTTAAAACAAAATTTAGAGAACACATTGAAAATTCTTATATACAATGATTAGTAACAATTTGTCCTTAAGATTATTTTTTCAGTATTGCAAAAAAAATTGCTATAATTATTATGCCAACCATGTCCCATAAGGTAACTGCAGTAATTTGCATATTTATACCATAAAAATCATAAATATTTTAACAAAATAATGTTTTTAACATATGCAGAGCCGGCTATAGAAATTAAATCTGAATGTAAATCCCAGTAATATCGTTAAATGGCATAATATGCGCTTTCCCAGCCTTTTACGGACAGTCCCTTTTTATGTTTTAACTTTAATGTGATACGACGGCCAAGCGCGCCATTATAAAAATATCCTAGGGACTAAAAGGATAATTAAAGTGTGAAAATGTTTTCCACGTTATACAGGGATTGCTTTAATTTAATAAATGAGTGAGCTACACATTTCTGTTTGTGTAAGATCCGGTTAAAAACCGAGAAAATCCTTCGCCTGAAATGCATTTTAAAATGGACTTTTATCTCCACGTGTTTAAGAATCGGAAGTCAAGTAGCTGTATACTTTTCAGAATACTTCTATTAATCTCGTCTTATATAGTATGTACAATCCATTAATTTTGTAGTAGGATTTTACACTTCTTTGTTTTGTTACATATTTTAGTACATTCAGGTCGCATTTTGATTTGTTAAACGTTACTTAGACTTTTAATCTATCTTGTAATAAATCCCCCTTATTGATGAAATGGTTTCTTTTTTTTAATAAATGGAAGATAATATTAGCTTAAGTAAGCGTACCTACTCAGTTTATTTTAACATGGTAGTAAATGACCATTATCAGTCAGTATTAAAAGACCTTTTCAAATCGATGATTTTATTTTGTTAGGCAGTTTATATTATTATATTCCGTCTTAATGTTCCAGTTTAGTTGCTTCCCACTTACACAGAAATCCTACCGCAAACAAAGAACGCTATTTCGTCCTTAATGTGTTTGCACAAAATAACTCACACTTACAAAGACCTTTTTCTCAAAAGAGGCCTAATCCTAGTAAAAATAACGGCAAATTACATTAGCTAAGATAGTCCCAACAAACCGGGCCTCGCATTAAAATCTTTACTTAAGCCGGGCTCTAAAATTAAGCTCTCTCTAAGCCTTTTATGAGCAGCCGTGTATTTCTTAAAACAATTAATGTTGTTCCATAGCTGCGTAATGCTGGGAGGAGTTTTCTTAAAGGCTTAACGTGACTGTCGTTTCCTCTAAGGATAAGCCAAACTACTTAGTTACTGTTGCGCTAATGCGATATTTGTTGTAATTTCACAAAATATGAGCATTATTAGACAAATATTTTTATAGAACCAAAATGGAGTAGCTACCATATTTAGTAGGTAATGAAATGCTGTCTAATGAAGAATCGATAGTCTTGATTATATCCACAAAAAAAAATAGGCAATATCATTTTTTTATTAATACAACCTAAATCTTAAGAGCTACGTTTAACTCGTCCTTTTTAACACCTTCTGTACAATACAAGTAATAAAAGCAAACTTGTATCATAATTCAAAGGGACCGTCTCTCCCTGAATAACAATGCGATGAAATTTATTACTCAATGAACACTGGATTTATATTTCTCCAGCAAGATCCCGGGAGGGAACTTTCAAAACTCTCCGAAATGATTTGCGGACTCAGACAAATGTTGGCCCCAAAAAAATACCAGTTTAACGTTACAGACATTTCTTTTTGTTTATTCACAGAATTCATTTTACTGATAACGAATTCGAAGCAGTCGTGTTTGTTTTAATAAGGAACTTGTCATCATAGCACGTGCCGGCCGGATCCAGGAACGCATCAAGACGTACTTTGTCATAAACTTTTTCGCTCTCGTCATTGTAATTTAGTGCTTCACACAAACGACACAGATGATAAGACCTCGTACCGAAATATCCGTGTTCATTGACTACTTTAAAATGATTCCTCCACATATGCATAGCGAGTATTAGTTCATTACTGTCAGCTATAGCTTTGATATTAATTGCTAGTGATTCTATACTCGTCTGCGAATCTACGTACAAATATGAATTTGGCGGCAACAAACTTTCGACGTCTTCAAGTGAAGGGCCGAATATAACAGGTATGGCACCTTTTTCGTAGGCATGATAGAATGCCTTCTCAGTTAAATATTGAAAGCAACTAGCATTTTCTAATACTAAATAAAATAGATATTTCGCTACTGGGTCGCAGTCCGCTTTAAAATGTCCAGGGCAACTGAAATAAAATAAAATTGTGTTACGGAGACATTTATAGCTTGCAGTTCCAGAGGGTGATTCTAACATCTTGTTACATTGTAGTTTTACCACATCTTGAATCTATTTCCAGACAGTAATTAGATTAAGAATACTATGTCCATAATGAATACATAATATATATACACGCTAAAGACTGGTTTAGAGAAAAAGGTATTTTATTTTCTAACAGCATAAAAATATTTACCTCATTCTGTATGCCTTATTGTCTGAACATTTTCCATAAACATCGACGTCAATGTAGTTCTTTAACTCTGCCACAAAGTCATTTCTAGCTTTTACTCCACAATTGGACATAAGCAGAGCCACCGGTCGGTCTCGTCTCTTTCGGTTCCAGTTTGGCACCATTACTGCAAGTTCTGATAGGACCAATTCTGACATTACAGGTCCATCCAAAGCTATAGTCCGTCCATACGGCACTGGTACATCGGCATCACTCCTAGAAAATGAAAAATGTAAAGCGTCAGATACATTCACAAGAATACCTAATACTGGTTAAAATGAAGTATCAGTTTTTTTTTTCTTTCTTTGAGCAGCAAGCCACAGACACACTCTATAAGGAATAAACTTAACCCATTTACTGTCCGCACTAAACACTTGCTACTTATGTTAGATACATTCTATAACGTTTTTATTTTATTATCATATGCGGCTTACACAAAAAAAAAGCTGAGCAAATATGTGAAATTGTTTAGTTATGAACAATCCTGCTAACAAATGTAAGTATATTAATAAATGCGAAAGTTTGTTAGTATGGATGAACGTGGTTATGTTTGTTACTCTTTCCCGCTAAAAGTGGATGGATTTTGATGACACTAGGTAGGTAGTAACATATAGGCTTCTTTTTATTTATGTGTGGTAGTAATTTCCTGGGGAAGCGTTTGAAACCGCGGGTGGAAGCTGGTTAATAATATTCAAGTACCGGTAAGTCATAGACCAATTGAATACCCCGTAAAAACTCTTCAAGATTGGTTTACTCTTTGCTAGAGAAAATGCATTCTTTGGCGACTCATCATTTAAAAATATCCATCTCTGTTTGGGGTTTCTTTTTGTTACTTCAGGAATCAGTCCTCTTTGCAAATGTATGAGAACAGCATCTGCCGTATCCATTCGGCTATCATCGCCAGTAAAAATGCAATTAGTCACCCCGCAGCCTTTTAAAAAATGATCTTCTTTATATCTGAAAAAAATAAAAAACATTATTCATTTAGGTTTAAAATGTTTTCATCCTTCTCCGTGGGAGAGGAGGCCTGTGCCCAGCAGTGGGGCGATAAAAAGACTGTGATGATGATAATGAAAGTGTTTTCTACAACTGTTTTTGGTCACGTGACCCTATTATACGAGTATACATCATCAAATTGAACATTGATGTTGAATTTGCAGAAACAAAACATCTGTAGGTAATGTTTGAACTACAACCCACATCTGAAAAGTGTGTAAGGATCAAATGAATGTTTTTGAAATAAAATGACTCAAGTAATATTTACCAAATATAGTCTTCGACCTGCTTGACTTTTTAGTTATAGTTTAAAAAATATAGGAGTTATTTTGTCAAAAATAAAAAGAAAATGGCAGTTTTTTTGCAAACTGTAGAGAAATACTCAAATATATAGCGTGAATCAAATGACAAAAAGAGCAACAATTGTAATTGGGAAGATAAGTATATTAATTGTCTGGGTTTTCACCATAACTATTAGTCACACAGCCACATACAGCGATTGGACATGTATCAATAGGTCTTCATCAAAATAATTTTAAGGATTGACCGCCCATGTATTTTCTACCGAAAATTTGTAGTGGTAACTGGTAACTCATACTCAGCAGACCTCTTTTTTTAAGTTATATCGTATGCGGGCTCACTTGGATTGAAGTCCGGCTATTGAACACAACATTGATTTTGTCAAAACGGCATTACTCAGTTTTATACAAATTCTCATTGATGTTACTATTCCTTCATTATTTTATATTTTAATTCTTTTATGTATTATATTTTTAACTACTGTCCGCAGTCCTCAATTATGCCTCAGTCTAAAATTCAATTATTTATCGAAGAAGTAACGTCTGTCGTCAGTTCTTTATGGACAAATTTTGTCCCTGTTCATGTGGCATGACCCAGTATCTTAAACACAACTGAATAAACAAATGCCACGTTGTGACATTCAAACGTAATATGCTGTAAATTACCATGAAACGAACAATAAAAGTGAACAAATCCTATTGGAGGTTTTCAATCACTACGCAGAATATTCAAAAACAGACAAGGACCAACATATATATCCTACATTCGTTATAAATATTTTAAATATTTAACTATCGTATATAGGTAAGTATAAGTCTATATGCTTGTTCCCCTATGACCTTCCTTAAAGTTAACATACAGGAATTTTAAGACGAACCTGTCTGTTAGCACTGTCGTTGCGCGAGCACTGTCCTTGTTACATCAATTTATCATTCAATCTGTATCTATCTAATGCCCTGAAAGGTATTAAATATGTTCACATCTTCATGTCAAATGGCCATAGCTCGGTGCCGTATATTTTGCATAATCTGGTTATGCACGACCGCATGAATGATACACATTACACGCATATAGCGTATACGACATAATCATACGTGAGTGGCATTTCAAAACGACGATTCGTTCTATGTTGATATCTGTTTTGTTTGTCCGTTCGAGAATAAAGCAGTTTAGATTTGACTATACTATATTAGTATATTTGAATTCAGTGACTGCCTCCTATAGTAACACGCACCTCGTATCCCATACAATGTTTCTGACCTAACCAAAACAAGTATACTATTCTTGGTACAATGTAGTAAGGGAGCATTCGCCTCTAATCTTACATTATGTACAGATTCCAGAAACACATCAGTGCGGCAGCAGAACCAAGCAGTCAAAAAAAAAACTTACTACCAGACTTTCAGCCGTTCTCCTATGTAGATATCATCTCCCGAGATTTTTTTCCCAACTATGCTGGGGTCGGCTTAAAGTCTAAACGGATTTAGCTGAGTACTAGTGTCTTACAAGAAGCGACTGCCTATCTGACCTCCTCAACCCAGTTACCCGGGCAACCCAAATACCCCTTGGTTAGACTGGCGTCAGACTTACTGGCTTCAGACTACCCGTAACGACTGCCAAGGATGTTCAATGACAGCCCATGTAGATATAACAAAAATAATTATTAATTGTACTAACCGTGCCGTGCCATAGTTGAATACGTGACGATTTTTGAGCCAATCCCAATATTTCCACACGAGGACTACGAATGTTCTATTGGCTTTAGGATTGGGATTTGGTATTGGCTCACGATTAAATAATATTCCACCTAATTTTGATAACGGCCAGATCTGTAAGATTAAAAAAATTGGTGTTTATTATCACTTTATTAGTTTCTTTGTAAAACTTACTTAAAATGTTTAAGGACATTAAGGGCTTGTTTCACCACCCACGAATAAGTTCCAGTTAGATTATTTGATAGACAATTTCGAATTTATTTGGTAGGCAGTGGCTCTTCGGACATCGTGAACCGGGCCCTTAAACTAGGAACTAGTACCACATCTTTAAAACCAAAATAATACCAATCTCAGAGTTAGTAAAACATTGATGACATGATCTAAAGCTAACCGTAATTAACACAGAAAGACAAGAGTAAGGGCCAGTTTCACAGGTTACAGATAGCCGCTACCTACCATTTAAATTCATAGAAGGAACAGAGTTTGTATGAAATTTTCTGCCAGATAAACTATCTGGAACCTATCAGCAACCGGTGAAACTAGCCTTAAGTCCTGAAAAGTGAATCAAAACAAGTCTTTATCTAGCAGATGCAATCGTGTTGTGACCGCATATAATTGATTTCATATACACTGTTTCACATGTTCTTCGTGATTGTTTTAACTATTCGTGAGTTGTTTATAATAACAACTTGAGAATTGAATAACAGTTTAATATCACACGCTAACATAATATTATTATTATTATGACCTACCTCAATAATCAGATCACGTATGACATTGAGTAAGAGACATCCATCTCTTATTTAATTGAGGTAGATGAGATAAACTAGGAAAGAAGACACCTAAATTGTAGGTTCTTATATTGGTAGGTATCATAGGTATCTATATGTCTCGACTTCTAAATGACCACGTTACATTCACTCTTAGTATATACTTAGCACATAAAGCTACTACAATCAAAATTCCTTAATAGATTTTCAACTTTATCGCTGAAGCAAATGGCACAAACTTGATTGGGAAAATTTGACATTTTTGGGTAGCTGGATATATCTATCGAAGTACATAGATTTTGATTCCGCTTATTTCATTATGTAGATGATAATCATTATTCTCTATACTAGGAGTACCTACACAACATAAAACTAAACAGTTGGTTTCCTAGAACGCGGACATCTTAGGAATTAAGTAGTCGGAACTAGTCCGATTAGAAAAAAAATATCATTGTTAAATAGGCAGGTACCTAGCTCATTGATCGAGGAGGCCAATATGATATTTTGTATCTGATATCTAATATTAAAAATATAAGTTTTTGCGTATCTGCACGATGCGTGAACTTACCGCCACCGAATTAGGCTGAGGATGAGCATTTAGATGAGGATAAGGTTACGACCTATACGCACGGCCCTGACATTGAATTTTTGCTAAGCTGTGTATTGTAAATTACGTCGGCTACGGCAGCCGTTTTCTCTATGGAGATCAGCCAGCTGCGCAGGACATATTATAGTGCACTAGCATTTGCACAGACACAGGTGCACTCTCTATTCCCTCACTCTCATACATAGTCTGATGGGACGGCAATCCCGACAGACCGGAGAGAGATCAGGCGCAGGACCGACTTTTACGTGATCTCCGATGCACGGGTGTAATAATAATCACCAACTTACAGACTCCAGGCTGCTTTATGAAATGGATATGAAAGTCTCTAAAACCCACAAACCGATTTTGACTCGACTCGGTAATCGAACCCGAGACCGTGCACAGCAGTCGTGCTACTGGACCAACAAGGCAGTTAAATGTGCAATTACCAAGAACCGGAGGTCTTTGTATGCCAGGGCCGCGGTAACTCTTGCGAACAACAAGCAGCTGACACACCTGGCCTTAATTATGCTCATATTGATAGAATAATAAAGAAGATGAATAAGATTTTAATTTTCTAACACTACCGGCAATCGTGAGTCATTACGGAACGCTACGTGGTACCTATGTGAAGTCATCATTTAGGTGTATGAAGTTGCCTATAACGAATGTATAGGTATTAACTATTGATTAGGTACAAACCAATAGCAGGTAATTTAAACAACAAACACTTCATTTGTTAAGAACATTACTGTCAATTTGTAGTTGAAAGGTTTCAATTGAATTGTCTGATAAACTACTTATTATTAGTTTATACTAAATGCTACTGGTGTCTATCCATGCGTGCATTACATTCTGCCTTCTATCTACAGGGAACTGACTTTTATATGGTACCAGAAATTAAATTTAAATAAAATAATTTCAGCGAAAAGTCTTTATACAAAATGTGTGCGTGTATGCTAATAGTTACATATTAGATTTAATAGGAAGAAATAAACAAAAATATTCTAAAATTCCTGCTACTAAACTTCTTCTGCGTCCCCAACTATTGTGTCCACCACACAGGATAAAAAGAAGCATAAAGCCTCTCCATAAACTATATTATTTCTAACACAATTTGGAATAATGTTTCGTATCGGACTAGTAAACACCTGCTTCCATAGATTAGCGCGTTCATTTCTTAGAAACAAAATTGTTCATTATCTACTTAATATTAGTATCGATTGTCTCATGTATCTGCTATATTTATCTATACTTTTGTGAGGCCATAACACGAAAAAATAGTATTTAAATAGTAAAAAAACATCAGAGCCAAAAAAATACTCACCACGCGTAGTTCATAGAAATTTTCCACGTTAGCAATATGCACTCTGTCCATCAAACTCGCACTTTTGGGATCAGGTGAGGTCAAATTCTTAATAAAGTTTAGATTAGTTACAATTGGAATAAACGAACACATGCATAAAATTAAAAAAAGAACAACCTTGACTGAAATTCTTCTACGTATTGCAGTTAAAATATAAGGCATTTTAAATGTAACTTATTCGTGAACTAACACGATATTCCAATTCACATCACTTTTGCTACCGCATTATTATTAAATTATTCTCTGTGGTTTTTCCATATTAATAACCAAGTACCGAGGTATTATAGGAAAGGTAGAATTACGTTAGTTCACAAAACCGACTCACAGAATGAATATTCACGTTTACTATGGCCAAACTTAGCCTGATAAGAGTTACACTTTTAACACTACCTTAATTATACATTACGAACCCCTCATAAAAATGTTTGGTTTTATATTTTTTTTTATGATGTTCTTAAAAAGTCTATTAAAACCGTTGATCGTGTCGAATCACTTTTTAATACTTATTAACTTCGAAATTTAAAACATTCTTATCACACAGTATTGTTACGAGAAACGAGATTACTGAATACGTTTAGTGCTAACGCCTTTGTAAAACGTATTGGCGTATCTACATGTGTTAGGCAGCCACATAACGAGGTGTTATGTACGTCGAGTTGACACGAAATATTACGCACTGATAATAACATACTCGTACATTGTTACCAAAATGTAAACTTGCAATGGATGCTCGACTGTCGAACAATGGTGTTGAAATCATTAAAATTTTACCGAGGACGTCCTGTTTCGATCATAATCAGTACATAATGACACAGCTCTTCATATATCGGCGAATAGTATCTACGTGTGACCTACTTACCTATATCGAATACATTTCTTCCTAGGTCATCAGGTATTGTGCCTACGTTTCGATAACATACCGTTAATCCCCCAATAAATTACTTTACTAGATCTACATAAGTACCTACCTACGTAGCTAGGGATTGCCTATACGTACTTAGGCACTTGTTTCACTATTAATTAAAAATTGATGGCGTCATAAATTTTAAGCTAATGAAGACGATAAGACGACATAGTTTACTCACACATAGGTAACTAGCTAGGTGAGCTATAAACAGTCAGTATAGAATACCTACTGCCTACTACTAAAAAACTAGAATAATCCTAATACTATTATAAAGGCGAATGTTTGTAAGTATGGATGTATGGATGTTTGTTACTCTTTCACGTAAAAACTACTGAATGGATTTGAATGAAGCTTTACCACAATATAGCTTATACATCAGAATAACATATAGTCTACTTTTTATCCGTGTATGGAAAGTACTTCCCTCAGAAAGCGGGTGAAACCGCTGGCGGAAGCTAGTAAGTACATATTCGTGTAGTTAAAACGTTGAAGATGAAGGCTCTATATTAGTTAGTGGTCATAAGATTAAATTATATTATTATTACTTATCCAAAAAAGTTATTTCAGTAATATCGAATCCATTTGGTATGCTATGTATTCCTCTTTTGCACTCTTTTTCTTTTGTAAAATAAAGAGCATGTGTTTCCTGCAAAAAAAATATGTTCAATTATGAAATTCCATATTTTGAAAACTAAGAATCCGATTTTAGGCGTTTAATCGGTCTGTTGTGCTAAAGGTGAACGTACCTAGACTAAGGCCTCAAAAAAACCTAAGACTGACTCTTAAATATTTTAATAGTGTAACGGTCAGTAAGTGCTCACTGACTTTTTTTAATTTCATAGAAAATATTCAATAAAACATAATTTTAAAAAAAGATTTAATAGAAACGCCAATAGAACGCAACTATTAATTTAAGTTTTACCTTTATAATTAATAATGCTGGCCCAACAAAATATATTTTTTGGCTGTTAGCAAAAATACTTTTCTTGATTATCCAAATCACAGCAATCCACATCTTTCATGACAATGAGTATACCCAATAAACAAAAAATATCTTATAGGTACTTAAATATTTAAATCTGGCGCGTTTTTATTTTCGACTTATGGATGTATATCAGTCATTACAATGTCAATACAATAATTACGATTATATTCATTTATTTATTCTTTAAACATATTTTGTACATTTTTAATTATTAATAAAAAAAAAACATTAATAAAATTAAGAAACTTTAATAAAATTATTCAGAAAGCCATTCCTATATGAGGCTGCTCTATTTAGATATTTGAAGTCTATGGTAGGGAATTATTTCAGTAAAAGTGTGGTTCCACCAATTCAATAATGCTTGGTTGTTGTTGCTTTTTTATCTTATATTCCAAAAAAAAAAAAACAGTTGACACACTCTGTAATTCAGTACAATCAAGTTTTTCAAGAATTTTGAAAAACTTACAAGCACTTTGCAAAAAAACATACGGATAACGCATTTGGTGAGATCAGTTTTTAAACTTGTCTATGAGACGTCACAATGGAAAATTATCAGTGAAAATGTCAAAACAAAGCAAAAGTCAAAACGTGTGGAATCGCAATTAAACGCTGTGATTTTACGACAATTACAGTATGTTGGATCAATGTTCATAACTTTACCCTGGACATTGCCGTGAAATTGTGCATGAGTTTTCTTTATATCAACTTAAATAACCTGGGTGAGCCGTGAACCTCATTTTCAGGTAAGACTTTTAAGTAAATATAAAACTCGATCTTAGTGCGCTCACCTAACTTTGTTACGAATTCAAGCTAATTAGTGAAAAAGATTAGAATATTTTGCGAAGGTATAATTTGTTTATCATAATGGCCTGCAAATCTTAAACGGAAAAATAAAAATTACCTTCATGTATGTTTTGAAATATATTTGGATAATACGTAGATACATGAGTACTAATACAGATGAGTCATGTGTAATTATATAAATTAATATTAAAATGCAAAATGCTACATTCCCTTTGTTGCAGAAACCAGATAACGATAGGCATATACATACCTTATGTATTAGGTACTTATGATTAATGTTATTCTTAATTAGATCTCTAATAAGGAATAATCATGATGCAATCATTACAATGGTTTATAAATTTCAGATAAAGATGGCTTCACAGCATTCCGGTATACTGCAGCAAGTTGAGGATTTTGAAATACTTCCCGAAGCAGTTTCTTTTCCAAATGAGGGTGATGAAAATGTTGAAAAAGCTGTTGAAGCTATGATGAAGTTATCTCCAGTGCAAATACAACAGGAATATTATGAAAATTTAGGCGATTGTGACTGGGTGAAGTAAGTTACCTATAGCTCACTGTTTCTAACACGGATCAATTTAATTGCAATATCATTATTGCTATAAAAAGTGCAATTTAAGTTAAATGATTTTTTTACCGTTTTGCACATACAGGTAATAGGGTATTTGACTGTGTTTGATTTTGTACAATTTTTTTAACGAAACAAATAAACACATGCACAAGGAACATTTTTCTGAAAACAGCGCCAAAATTGGTTGATAAATGGAGCAGCAATCCACATTTTAATATCCGTACGATGAAAAGTGGGATCATAGTGGGGACATCTTGCTATCTCTTTTGCACATCCGTGATCTAATGGCGTTGACGTCACAGGCTCGTATATGCATCCTTTTCCTATTATTAAACTGTTTGACTTTTGAAAGGTTTATAAATTACTTATTTCTCAACGGATTCCAAAAATTATTTCTGTTTTTGGTTTTGTAAAATGTTACTTTTGATATGAATAATTAAAAAAAAAGAGTCAAATACCCTATTATAACTTTCAGCAATCTGATGTGCTTGTGATAATATTTATCTGAACTGTATTACAAATACTCATTTCAATTTAGCTTATCATTAAACACCAGGAAAACTACTGGGTAATCTAAAATATTTATAGCATAATAATAGTGTCTGGTTTTGATCAAATGTTATGCAGCAAAATTTTCAAACAATATTTAATCTTTTTTTATAGGTACGAGAAAAGCAATAGAAACTATTTGCTACAAAACGTAGCATTTGCACTTTTTGGTGGTCCAAGCTACGAAGGTGAATTATCAGAAGTTGAGGGCGATCAGAATGCACATCTTGAAGGATACACTTCTAGACAAAAAGAGCAAGTCATGAAAGTGTATGAAAAATTATGTGAACAAAGTATGTACCATGGTTTATCACCTAAGCTTTTTAAACTGTATGTAAACTAACTTATATATGCCAACAATGCCAACATTGGTTGCAAAGCCCTGGCAGTCACTTTAGGTGTGCCCTTAAAGTGCTAAAAAGATTACTTACAAGTACTTGCGATACTGATGATCTGCCAGACAGTATGGGCTTGGTATGCAAAGCATTGGCAGTGAGGTGTAACTTAGTAGCTCGTAGGTCGACACCATATATGTACTTGAAATAAAAGTTTAATTCTTCAGAGCACACTGTTGGTCTTGGTATCCAAACTACAATGCTCTGCAAGTCCAGTATAACAACGTGCGCAGACTGATTTAGGGGATGCCGAGCTTTTTCAGTGCGTTCGGAATGTTGCCAGAAAATAAGGTGCTTGAGTTTTTACATCTAAACAGTGTGAACAGCCTTATGTATATTCATGGTTGCAGATAGATTAGAGATTCCAATAATGTGGCATTAGATGACGCCTCACAAAGCGTCTTCTGGAAAACCTGCAATTTTGATTTTATTTACCATTATTTGGTAAAATTCATTTACAGGTTTATTTTGTATTTTCTTATCTGATATCCTTTTTGTGTGCATTATACCTTCTTGTTTGAACTATATTTAAAAAAACGTATTTATTATTTTCCAGGCAAATATTCACACAATGATGATGACATAGTAATGTCAGTGCTTCTGATAGTGTGCGCTAAACCGAAACCTCTGAAGTTTTATCAAATACAACCTTCAAACTACTGGCTGGACTTGCATGAGAAAACCGACAGTGATGTGTGGTGTACTGCAGTATTCAGAGTCAGAAAGTGCATACCTACAACAGTTGGAAGTAAGTATAGATACACCCCATAGCTCAATAGATGATAGTGTGAGAGTAGGGTAGGATATTATTGTTTTTTCTTTTTAAGCAAATTCTAAAAACAGGAGCTTCTCCAACTCTCAGTTTAACCTGTTATGTTAGTCCGCGATTTTCTCTAGTTCGGCTAAACTGATTTCGATACGGTTTTCGTAAAAGTATTTGTTACATTCAGAAGAAGTTTTTAGTGCTTTCATCAACTCAAAAAGGGAGGTATTCATTTTTACCTACATACATATATGATTTAATGTTTGTTCGCGCATATCTCCGTCATTTACCAACTGATTTGAAAAATTCTTGTTTATATAAAGTTTTTTTTTTTTTAAGATATAGTAGCCTCTATTTCTGTAGATTTCTCCTCTTTATTGTTTTACCTGCACTAAACATCTTATGGATAAAATTATGATGGTAAAAATAACTATTACAGTGAAATCTTGCCGCGTCTACATCGATGAAAATGCGCGCGTATATCACGACTGGGACTCGTACCTAACAAACAATACTCTGCCAAAGTGTGTCATTATTGTACCCGAAAATGGAGAATACACTGGAACACTTCTAGAGGTAACAATGAAAGAAAACTTGTATAATTATATTTTTTTATTTGCCTCAATTTTATGTGAAAAACTAAATATTCTTGAGAGACCACATGAATCTTAGGCCTTGCGGACTTATGCCCCAACAAGTAAAGATGACGCACATCAAACAACCGGAAACAGACAAATTTTCCCAATCAACTTTAGACCATAAATCCTTCAGAGATAAATCTGAAAATGTATTAAAAGAAATTTGACAGATTGTAGTAACTTGATATGCTGGCGCCTGTACTTAATATCTTATGTCACTTAAGTATTTATATTTATTTATTTTCACAGGGTGAAGAAACTTTTGCTGTAAAATTAACTGTGGCACCTTCTCCGACGCTTGGTATAAAGGCGCGAGTGCTAAGTACAGTGGACACGGCTAGCACAGTGGCTTCCATAGGCGCTATAGGAGTGATCGGCGTAGCGGCTTTCACTCCAGTCGCGCCGGTTGTACTGGTGGGTGCGGCTGCTGCCACTGTAGCCACTGGAGTCTACGGCCTCGTCAGGTCCTCCCTTCACTTACATGACAGAAGTGTTCACGAACAGGTAAGGATTTTAGAAGACGTATTTAATTCTTGCCAATTTTAATGGCGGCCCGGATCGTATTTCGCACAGGTACATGCATCGAATCATACCCATCGCGCGTCAACGCCGCCCGCTGATACCTTAAAACATTTTTGAGTAGCGACCTAGCCGTTATTAAGTGTCTTTGATCTGCTTATGCGAGCAAACTGGATACTACCACCGAAAGTTAGTTTTGACCCCTTTTCAGTCATTTCAAAGAAACTAAGCAATAATATTCGGCAACAATTTACGCTCAGTTGTTTTTTTTTTCTGCCAAAAGTAGAGAACAGTTTTTGATTTAATGATATATATTTTGCAAATAGATTGAAATCAACACTTTTACACGTCAACACATTTTTCATAACTAACTGACTGAGAAGAAACGCCGAAACAAATTCAAGGGTCAGTCTCTTTTATAGTCTAGACATAAAAAGAAATTACATACTAAAGTATGGATTGTAAAATATTATATGGATTAGTTTTGATGTTCATTTTGTTTTATCTTTCTGTAGTCTAGTGAGACACAAGTATTATAAAATTAAGGGCCTGTTACACCACCTACGAAAAAGTTTCAGTTACTTTATTGGGTAGATAATTTCATACAAGTTTTGTTTCATTTTTTAATTTATTCGGTAGGTAGCGCTTTTCAGACATTGTGAAACTGGCCCTTAATGTATTTTTTATTTAATCAATAACTGAAATATAATTTTTGTTTCAGACTATCAGTCCGACAGACGCCGAAGCTCGGGGCAGTTGGCTGAACATCGCGGCGTCGAGTGTAGGCTTAGCCGCCGGCGCCGCCAGCTCTCTCCTGTCCCGCTCGGCTGCCGCCGGCACCAACATGACTAAGGTACCATCAGCCCTATTGGGAACGCGGACAGATACGCTATCTAACCGGATTGGGTCATAAAAATATTAATTTATTTGTAGACAGGACAAGCGCTGGCAGTGTCCGTGGAAGTATTGCGTCACGCAAACATGGTCACCGGTGGGGCGGGCGTGGTCAACAGTCTCCTTCATATTATACTGAAGGTAATTTCACAATATTTGTGATAAGTTTCTGTTTTGTTTTTTCTCTATTATATTGGTATAAAATAACATAATATTTTATCTAATACGTTTTTTTTCTCTAGTACCGCAAACATGGAGAGAAGCCGACCAAGTTAGAATTGTTCCAATTCGCGTCGGCGACTTTGTTTTTCTGTCATGCTGTAGTGTCCAACCGAACAGCTCAGAGTATTATTGAGGATGCCCAGGCTAAAGCAATCAACGAGTACCGTGCCACTCTCAGGAGCAATAGGCACAGGTTAGATTTTTTTATACATGTGTATAATATTTTATGCTTTTTTTCTTCTATATTTTATAATCATAACGTCTTTGGCATCAAAGAATGTTTTTATTAATCTAATTAATTCTCTAATAATAATTTGGAATAATCCTTCTAAGTTCAGTATTTTTTTTTAATTATGGTCTGCTTTTATGAAAAAAAAAGTGGGTTTGAAAATTCGGCAGACAACTGTATTGATCTGTACAGTTCAATTTAATGATAATAATATTCTTTTATAGAAAAATGTTCGACAAGATCAGCGCTGAATCAAGACGGGTGCAAGGTGCCATACAAGGCAACACAGAAGTCATTAGAGGCATTCAGAACATCATCGACAAGGACCAGTACTTTGCCGACGTGCTTAGGATAAACAAAGACGTAAACCAACACAAGCTCAGAATATCCATGACCTCTGATGGTCAGGTCAACTTAAACTCCCAGCACAAATTCAACCCTGCAGAGCTCTATAACCTCGGGAAGGAAGGCAGAGCGCAACTGTTCAGTTCACTTGGCCCAGCTTCTGTCACCACAAATAATGTACCAACACGAATTGTCCCGACAACGAACGCCGTGTCCGGTTACATAGAAGGGGAGGAAGAAACAACTCTGGTAGGAATTCATCCCGGTGAAATACTAAGAATTGGATCCCTACTCGTGAGAGTTAGTGCGTCTGGTGCCGAAAATGTAGCACTCATGTTAGAAAATTTAAGCCAAGATGTATACGCCAACTTAATGACGATATCCTTCAATGTGTTATCCAAACTACTCCCTGAAGACATTGCGAGACTGAGGCTGTTGAGTCCCGAAGAAGATCTGATTGTTCAAATAGTAAAGTTCGTTTTCAATTATATGAAACACGAGAGACCTCTAGGCGACCCAAGCAGAGATAACGACAATGGCATCGTAATAGTTTTGAAAGAGTTCTTCCAAGATGGTGTTGTTCGTCAAGAAACTATTTTATATTTAAAAGATCGTTTGCTCGGCTGGGTCGATGGTGAAATGGATCGAAGAAGGCTAGAATTTCCAAATAAGAAGTCAATCGTATGTGAAATTTGTAGGGGTATAAGATATGCTTAAGAATTACATATTTTTGATAACTATTTTTTAATCAGGAGTATTCTTATTCCATTCAAAAAATGAACTAAAACTAGGTACTACTAGAAACTTTATGTGGCTTGAATTACTTGTGATTACTTTGAAGAAGTTATATCTGTTGTTATTACATTGTAGATAGCTTAACCAAATAGTCTATTTAAGATAGAATAGATTTTAGGCACACAATCAAGCCTGCTATGAGTACTATTTTACTATTCATTTCACATACATATATTGAGTATCTTAATATTATTATGTTTAATGATCCAATGTATAAATAAGTCGGCGTGGATGAGGAAAAATAACAAAATTAAAAGTAAATAAAAAACTATGTTACTGTCTCAGACTGGTTCTCCATTATTGTTCTTGAAAATATATTATTACCACTAAGGACTAGTTACAATAGTCACTAATTAGGTATATATATATTACATATACCCATTGAACGTGGATTATACACTCGTACATATATATTTCCCTTTTTATATGTGTTTTAAAGATAAAGATAAAGATAAAGATATTTATTCGCCAAGGATATGGTACAAAAGTTGGTAACAATTAATTTAGATCAAGCACATCCGCCTCTATTAGAGACATACGAATATTTGCAATTTATGCGAAAACACTATTACATACTATTATTACAAACTATTACAATGTTTATAAAATAAAAAAAGTTACATTAAACTTATTTACTTACTAATAATAGTACTTACTTATTAATATGAATCTTTTCTATTTCTATTGTAATTACAATCAAAAAGTTCCTTCAATGTATAAAAATTTTTTTCAAGCAACCATTTCTTTAGCAACTTCCTAAATAGCCGTAATGGTTGTTCTCTTATTATCTTAGGTATATGGTTATAAATTTTGATTGACATCATATAACTGTTCTTATAATGGAGAGCGCTTCTACAAGGTAATTTTTTTAGTTTTGTTGGATCCCTTTGTAAAAATTTACTATCTTCACTGACCTTGGAAAAGAAGTGTTCGTGTTTTCTGACAAACATACATATTTCCATTATGTATAGGGATACTAATGTTAAAACCCTAAGTCTTTTAAATATTGGTTTGCAACTTTCGAGTGGATGGGTGCCAGTTATTGCTCGTATGCATTTCTTTTGGGCAATAAAGGCTCTCTGGGTATGTGTGGAGTTACCCCATACAAGTAGTCCATATCTGAGAACAGAGCTAACATAACCGTGATAAGCACTGAGCGCTGCGCCTTGACTAGCTGCGATGCGCAGTTGTTTCAGCGCATATACAAATCTATTTAGTTTATTACATATATTATCTATGTGTATTCCCCAGTTACAGTTATTATCTAATATTAAGCCTAAAAATTTTATGGTATGTTCTTTCTTAATAGATTCGCTATTGTAATTTAAATTAATTTTGGGAGGGTTTTGTTTATAATTAGAAAATTGGACATATTTAGTTTTGGACAAGTTAATCTTTAAATTATTATGAATTAGCCAGTTTATAATACTATCAATGGTTCTAGTTATTTCCTGCTGATGTGTTGTTTTATTAGTCTCAGGTATAACCACTGACACGTCATCAGCAAAAAGTACGCATTTGTGTTCTGTAGTGTTTGGCAAATCGTTGATGTATAAAAGAAAGAGCAGGGGTCCCAGTATACTGCCCTGGGGCACACCTAATCCATTATGTGTGAAAACAGATTTGTAGGATGTAGCTACAAGCTTATTATTAATGTGGCATATTTCTACACATTGCTCTCTATTACTAAGGTAGCTTCTGATCCATTTTTAAATTTTTAAATATAACACACAATTTACAAGTATCAAAAGTTTTAAAAACATTGAAAATCGAACATATCAGAAAAGTCCAAATATACTAGAGATAAGTACTCATAAGGCTTATTTTTATTGCTTTTAATAAAATATCGCAGTACCAAGTAATGTGAATTAAGGTCGGTTCATATCTGACGTAAAATACGCCGAGCGTATCATCGGTTGAGTGTGAACGGGCAAGTGTTTTTTTATATATTTGTCTGTTCTGGCGTTACGCAACCGATAATACGCGACGCATATTCCGTTAGATATGAACCGACCCTTATAATTATATAAATATGTAATAGATTATGCACTGTGATAACATAACTGATTGCTTATTAGGATTTATAAAATATTACTGCACAAAATTATAGTGCCTTTTAAAATTTAAATCTCTCAATGTGATTTTAATAGGGACTTACTGAATTGAAATTTACTGATAAGAATATTTTATCTTGATATTATTCTTCATACCCTTGGAGTACACGCTTGTCCAAATTTAATGTTGTCACAAAATAAAATATAGTCGAAATGGAGAAACTCACGGGTGGATAGTATTTATAATGTAGGTAAATAAGCTACAAACAAACCATGTATTGTTGTTATAATAAAATGTCTGAGATAGACAAAAATGTTTTTTTTATGTGATCTTTTTTCCCTTGTATGTGTGACCAATGAAGTATGTGCCTTGTTTCCTTCTTACTTCAGTTCTGCCTCGTTGGTCTAGTGGTCGCAAGGCGCGACTGCTGTGCACGGGGTCTCGGGTTCGATTCCCGGGTCAGGCCGAAATCGCTTTGTGGGTTATGAGAAACTTTCATAAAGCAGCCTGGAGTCTGGAAGTTGGTGATTGATTCACCCGTGCATCGGAGAGCACGTAAATGTCGGTCCTGCGCCTGATCTCTCTCCGGTCGTGTCGGATTGCCGTCCCATCGGACTATGAGAGTGAGGGAATAGAGAGTGCACCTGTATCTGCGCGAATGCTTGTGCACTATAATATGTCCTGCGCAGCTGGCTGATCTCCATAAAAGAGAACGGCCGCCGTAGCCGACAATCGGCCTGGATGCCATCAATCAATCAATCATCACTTCAGTTTTCACCTCTCGACTGTCAAGAAAAAAAAAGAAAAAATCTCCACTTGTCCTATGAATAATGAAAAATAAATATATATAAAAACCTTAAGTATTTAGGTAATTTTCATTTGAAATTGTGAATATTTTCAAATTAAATTGGGAAATGTCATATCTCATTTGTTTTTCATTACTTAAGACATTTGAGGGGTTAATTCCTTATAAAAACGCTAGTTTAGTCGAAACGCTAAAACTAAAGCTAATCAAAAGAGGGGAATCCCCATCACAATAGATAGTATTTTTCCGCTGGCAACACAGTCAAAATTGTCTATGGACGGTGATTATCTCCGTAGGTGTTTATCAACGTTACATGTACTTATAAAATAGGGTGTTGTCCAACCAAGTCCTTTCAATTCTATAACCGGACGCGTGCGCTGCATATCGTTGCAACATTCTGCATTCATGCATGTGAGTGGTTGGTTGTGTGTAAAGGTGAAGGCAATTCTATAAATAGATCATAAGTTATATAACTACGGGAGTTAATAGTTTTATTGGAGTGACTGGTTAACGGTAATAATGTAAGTAGTTTGTAATTAATTCGCATTAGCAAGGTAGTTTATATAATCTGTGTTTAGTTATGGCTACGTACGTAGAGACAATGCGCTTGCGTGGCTTTTAAATTAAAAATACTTTTAAAGATGTTAAGTAGGTACTTACCAAGAAATACATAGGGGTAAATATTTTTTTTTGTTTCCTTACTTCGTCAGGAAGGTTAGCACGGAGATACTGGTACCTACGTATGACGATTGGCGTGTGTGTGGCGGGGAGTATAGACCACAAAGGGATTCATTTTTATATATTATATAGATATTATACGGGATCTTTTTAAATTAGATAAATTGAGTTAAAGTTAAATATATTTCATTTATAAATTACGGTGATATTTTACATTGGTAGTCTACAAAATTTTTATTTCTCCATTTTCAGTTGGAAGTTCCTACCTAACCAAGATGGCGGACTCACCTAGAGAAAACAAGCGTCTTGATATGAGTGCAGTAGAAATACAGCAAGAGTATTACGAAGCCATAGGCGATGCTGATTGGGAATTGTAAGTTCTTGAAGCCTGGGGCCAAAGTAGACTATACGTAGTTTGTTGTTTGTTTGTCATCATCTGCCTAGCCTTGTCCCAACTATGTTTGGGTCATCTTTCATTCTACGTCGGATGCAGCTGAGCACCAGTGTTTTACATGGAGAAACTGCCTATCTGATCTCCTCAACCCTGTTACTCAGCAAGTTACCCCGTTACCTTTTTATAGTAATCACACTATGTTAGGCTGGATGGTAATTTACAACAACTGTGAACGATCAGACAGCGAGTTATTTTTATGATGAATAGACACCCATCCATGTTGCGCAAGTCCTGCAACAAGTTTAACCTTATGATCGATCGACTCGTGCGGCCGTTACTAAAAGCTTCTATTATTGGTGTATTAAGTAAAAGTACTAAGTTGAAAGAAAAATAATATACCTAATTAATATGTAACGATGATAGGTAAATTGAGTTCCTTATAATATCAAAATTCTTAGTAGGTACCCAACAAATTAAACTTTAACCCCCTTATTATAAAATGTGGTCTAGAAAAAGTACACCCTTTAATGCATGCTTTAAACCATATATATATTCTTGAACAAAGTTAACGGTCTAAATCTAGTACTTACAAAAGCCGGTACTTTCTAAGACTGCGTTTTATAATAATGAGTCAAGGGGCTTACTACAAAAAAGTTAGAAAGCAATTTTACATACAATTTTTGCTTTAAACACGTGTCAAACGTCCAACTTTTTGTAGTCGGTAAGGCCCAAATGCTTTATCTTTTTATGACAATTGTTGTTTCAAATTAAATAGGTGGTGTACCTAGATTAGTATTGTTATTCTGAGGTTGTTATCACTCAACTACCAACTTTGGTTATCACTTTGACAAATAATTATAAATATAGCACATTTGTCAGATGAAGGCGCTTTAATCGAAAAACCACAACGATCTTCGATTTGTTACCTTCGCTTAACATTTCAAACCTACTTACTCGTTTTAGATATTTTCCTGAGTAGCTCCTACGTAAGGTACTATCTCATTTCGGACTAATGAGATTGCTTCCTGAGATTAGCTCGTTCAACCAAACAAACAAACTCTTTAGCTTTATTCTAGGTACCTATCTAATTATTAGATAGGTATATACGTTTACATATTTATAGGTAGGTACTTAGACATTGAAATTACGTGACTTTGTTTATAAACAGGTATGAGAAGAAAGACCGAAGATTTCTATTGCAAAAGATAGCAGTAGCCTTGTGTGGACCTCCCAGTGTCGAGGGCAATTTGACAGATTGCGTGAAGAACAGTAATAGCGAACTGAAACTACAAGGCTATGACGCTCGTGACGAGGACACATGCATGAAAGTATTTGAAAAGATTCTAGAACAAGGTAAGGAAACTTCATACGTAGGTAGGTACTTCTTACTTTCAAAATGTTTTAGTTGTACTGGACCTAGAAATAGTATTAGCAACAGGGTTGGTACTAGGTACCTACTTACAACACAAGCATTCTTTTGCAGCCTGTTTACATTATTATCGGAAACAGACCACTATTTGGAAGTTCTCTCTAAAATAGGTTTATAGGTGGTTATACAGTTAGCATGCAATCCTTTGATTTAAAGGCACCTTTTTATTGTGGGTGCAGTTGAAGAGTGTCAAATTTTTACTGACTAAAGGCCATATTTTTTAGCTTCCACCTTTTGTAGCACCTTTTGTACCCCTTTGGGTGCCAGGGCCGCAATTTTTTTTGCGAACAACCCCGCAGCCACGGCAAATTTAAAAACACACTTAGACATGCCTACACAATGATTTGGAATGTGATGATTGATTATAATTTTATTGAAAAATGATTTCGAAGCTTCTTTAAAAAAAACTCTTAAACCGATAATATTAAACATATCCTGTTTGTTGTTCTAGATAAATATTCTCACAATGCTGAAAACTTGATTGTATCGGTCTTGCGAGTCGTCTGCGTTATACCGAGTAGAGACATCAAGTTTTATGAAATAACACCAAAGGACTACTGGCTTAATCTGCACACAAAGAAAGGGGAATCCGTCCATATCTTAGTATTCCATGTTTTCAGTATTAGAAAATGTATTTCAACGAAACCCGGAGGTAAGTTATTGAGGTATCTACTAGCTTCCACCCGATTTTATGTCTTTTTTAAAACGAATCAAATTATCTACTCGTTATTAATTTACAGTAAAGGGTTGCAAAGTATTTATCGACCACGACGCCCGAGTTTATGAAACCTGGAGCGACTATCTATCAAAAAACAAACTACCGAAATGTGTGATGGTCGTACCCCAAAATGGAGAATATACGGGAGTTATTACGGAGGTGAGGTTTTATTTGTTAAGTGGATTTTTTGACATTTACAATCCTATATCTTATTTCAATATTTTTTTTTAATAGGAGGGCAACGTGCCGAAAGTTGAATTGACAGTCCAGGCTTCGCCCGAGCTGGGTCCGGCTGCACGCGTGCTGAATATTGCAGACAACGTAAGCACAGGTACCTATGAGATCGATCATTCAAACCTGTTAGATGTAGTTTTTTGCTTTGCTTTGCTTTGCTTTACACATTTAAGCATGTTTTAGTGTTGATGATTTTTCTATCTACTATTAAACGTTTTTTAAAACCTCTATGAAAAAAATAAAAAGTAGCCTTCCTCGATAAATGGGCTACCTAACACTGAAAACAATTTTCAAATTGGACGAGTAGCTCCTGAGATTAGCGCGTTCAATCAAACAAACAAACAAATTCTTCAGATATATAATATTAGTACTACCTATATGTAGTGGTTAAATAAAGCTCAGCCTTTCGAGTATGAGGGTGCGGGTTCGATTCCAGGTCAGGCATGTACCAATGTAACTTTTCTAAGTTATACATACGTACCTACTTTCTAAGTTTATCTTGGACACCAATGACTCATAAAAGGTGAAAGAAAACATCTCGAGGAAACCTGGACTATAAAGTCTGAAATCACCAACCCGCATTGAGCAAGCGTGGTGATGAACGCTCAATCATTCTCCGTGGGAGAGGAGGTCTGTGCCTAGCAGTGGGACGATAAAAAGGCTGAGATGATGATGATATTTTACATGCAGTGAATACTATTGGAAATTGTTGATTCGGTAAACCCTGTAAGAAGGAGTAAACTCTATAGCCTAATGATGTGATTTAATGTTTACAGCGGCTAATGTAGGCGTTATTGTAGCAGTCGTGGGTTCAGCGTTTGCGACACCCGTCGTGGCGCCAGTACTCCTTGGTACAGCTGTAGGCGTGGCGTCGGTCACTGGAGTGTACGGCATCGGTCGGTCCATCGCAAACTTGGTCGATAGATCTCTACATGAACAGGTATAATAAAATAGGGAAACTTTTGGGTCTGGATACATTGCAGGATTTAGAACGACGCACGAAATCTATTATTTTCGGTTTAAAAACATGGAACAACTAATGAATTCTTGGTTAATGTTTATAAGATTGATTCATAATAATCTGAATAGTCCGAAGGTAGTCTACGAACAAGTCGATAGCCAAAACTCTCAAGGTACCTACCTACAGAGACACAATATTTATTTTTGTTTTAGAGTATCGGCTTAAAGAGCATGGAAGCTCGATCAAGCTGGATAAATATAATAATATCCACCGTCGGTTTGTCCTTTGCTACAGCAGGGAAACTGCTAACTTGGGCCGCTGCATCTGGAAGAAATGTTAAGGTATGGAGATAGTACAGACGCCAGCACATCAAGATACCCGAAATTGACAAATTTTTCCAATCAACTTTGAACTATATGCTTCAGCGATAAAGTCGAAAATCTATTAAGGGAATTTGACAGATTGTAGTAGCTCTACGTGGTGGAGTCTGTGCAAGATACATATGTAGATTTCCCTTGAATATGATTTTTAATTTGATTCGGCATTTCATCTTTCTATGTATACTCTTGAATATTGACTAAACTAAAATTAGTGCAATCTGTGACGAAAAAACAGCTAATGCAAATCTAGTTGTAACTTTTGGCAGATCCTGATGAGCGCATTGGACTTTCTAAGATACACGAATATTGCAACTGGATTCATAGGAGTAGCTAATGGATTGGGCGACATGATCTACAAGGTGCGTTGTTACCGTCTTTAAAATATATGCTAGGGCTTTAATGGGAAGTAATATTGTGTTTATAGATTACAATAGTGAAGAACTTTCGTACCCTGGAACACTCAATTCAATTTGAGATAATAAGGTATTCTTTATCATTATCTTTACATAACGTGGTTTACATTTTAAACGTACATTGTCTTGTGAAAAAAAAAAATGACAAATAATCAATAACTTATCTTCAATATTGCAATCTATTAACACAATACTACCTCCCACTAAAGCCGTGGCAGATATTTTTATAACACCTTCTATAACGGCATGGATATCAAGTAATATGTTTAATAAAGTCGTACCAAGTTACCCACTGAAGGAACAGTTGGAGATCTTTCGGGAAACATTATATACGACGAATTTTCGGCAAAGTATAGCTTTTAGTTAGTATGCAAGTCCTCAAGACTAATAATAAAAGTCGCCACTTTTCATTCTTGGTGATTAATTTCAAAGGTGAATGACCTTCACCAATGTTGTCGAATCAAATCACTCAGTTGAGGTGGTCGGCGGAATATATTATGGGGATGATATAATTGTCTTTAGCGAGAACAGTACATCGAAGTACTACTCCCAAAAGGGACATAAATAAAAAAATGTAGGAGTATTTCATCATCATGTTTTAGATGGCTAAATATGGAGAGACACCGTCGACCCTGGAAGTGTTCCAGTTCACATCCTCTCTATTGTTCCTCGGTGTCGGTGTGATGTCCAATCAGACTGCAAAAGATATCGTGAACGATGCACAAGCTCAGAAAATAAACGAAATCAGAGAATCTTTGTCCAGCAAAAATAGAAGGTAAGAATATTTTTTCTGTTAAACCTATGATGTTATGCTTGAAACTAATCTTTTTGCAAGTCTTAAGACCGTAGCCAATGAGTCGGATAGAATGTAGCTGTATCATAATCCCTATAAATCGGTAGCGGTCCAATAGTTCATGAGGTTAAAGCGTTCAAAAACCAAACAAAGAAACTTTTCAGCTTTATGATATTATTATAGATAAGTAAGGTAATATGAAGTAATAAATTATAGCAAATTTAATGTAGGTAGGTATATCATACTCAATTTTTTATGTTGAAACGAGTTTGTATTTGTCAGTCTTATTAATAAATAATTAAACATACACCAGGAATAACAAGCCTATGTATTCACAGGTTTAAACTTGGACTAATTTTACTCCATGTCTAATAATAAGAGGGTTTTAGTTTAATGAATCATAAAGAAAAAACTCAAAAGTATCGTGAGAATGGAATAATAGCGCAATATATTCTCTTTCAGGAAAATATTCGATAAAGTGACAGCTGAGACGCGGAGAGTAAGAGGCACCATAGATGGTAACACTGATGTTATAAGGGCTATTAAAACAATAAAAAATAAAGACGATTTCTTCGGGAAGCTTAGGTACATGAACAAATCCTTTAATAAAAATGGAGTTCGAATATCACTAACTTCGGATGGCAAGGTTTTACTGAACAATCAGCATAGAGTTAGTGCTGGCAAAATGTTCCACATGGGAGAGCAGGCCCGGGCTAGACTACTTGCTAAATATGGACCTGCAAAGGTTACTACCAAGAATGCACCGACTAGAATATATCCTTCATGGGCAGTGGCAGGGTCCTCAAATGTACCTCTAAAAGAATTGGTCATCCATATCAGTCCTGAAGATGTTACCAAGATCGCTGGGTTCATCATAAATTTGAGTAAAGTTGATCAAGATTTTATTCTTGACCTATTGTTGCAGATCAGTGAAGATTTACATAATGCATTCCTCTTGGTATGTTTTGAACTTATAACGTCTATAATTACTACAGAAAGAGATTTAATCGATTCCTTTGTTCCGGACTGGAAGAGGCGTCTAGTTTTATTTGTATTTACCTTTTTAAAGTCAAATATTACTGTCGATGAAAATGATAGTAAATTCTTAGCTGTGCTGAAAACCTACATTCGCGATGGTAGGATTAACAAAGATATGTTATTAAACCTAAAAAGGGAAGTTTTGGACCACTTTTCGAAACTAAAGGAAGATAAAGATTCTCGAAAAAAAACTTGGCTCGAGGGGGATGATTACATGAAAAAGTTTTTTGGCGATATGGATACACTGAAAGTTGGACAAGAGCTTGTTGTTGGGCCCCATACAATCCTGGTAAAACAAGTAACAGTAGATAACTTTGAAATGTGGTATGATGGATATTCGCAGGAAAAATGTGATTTGTTTACCGAACTCTGTTTTAGAATTATATCAATTTTATCCGTAAATGAGTTTAGTCGTCTAAATGACATCAATCCTGATGAAGATGTACTTATGAGGGTGTCTATATTTTTGCGAGATAGGTGTCAATCGTACATATCGACTTTGTCAGATATAAACGACGACATAGTTCTTTCAGCAAAACTTGAAATTATGGACTGGTGTGACCAGCAGCGCCTTAGACCACGACATAGTTGTGTGAAGTGTAAGGGCATAACGTTTTTTTTTAATAAGTAGACCTGTAAGAATGAAGTTAAACTGAATGCTAAGTTTTCCGTCAATTTTTTGTCAATTAACCACGTTTTTCAATCTAGTGAATACTAATATGTTAGATACGTCTACTTGCTATGTTACACGAGTTCTCATTTTATTAAAAAAAGTATTGGTAGATAAAAGTATTCTGGAGCCTTGCCGGTAAAGAATAAGGTTATTATATTATGAACTACAATTTATACTGTCACAATATTTTTTTGTTTTTTAATCTTATTAATTTAGGTTAGTACAGATGCCAGCACATCAACCTACCTCAATCTGTCAAATTTCTTTAATAGATTTTCAACCTTATCACAATACCGGAAGTTTAATAATCGATTGGTAAAATTTGACAGATTCGGGTAGGTTGACCTGCTAGCGTCTGTACATTAGCAAATAAGAACAACTCTTGGTGCATTTTTAATCGTAGGTATATGAGTAATAATAACGTGTTTTATTTTCATTTTTATGGTCTGAATGACCACTGAAGGTAATTTATTTGTAAGTTCTATACAAAATTATATTAATTTTATATTGACAGACATCTGTGTTTTTACTTTAACCATTGCGTTGTTCTACTGTTGTCCCTCTTAACACAAATATAGCAAAACACAAACTATTGTGGCGGTCCACAACTGATCTTTCAGCCCTTCTCCGCCATCCACTGATACCTAAAATCGGTTTCTGTCCAGCAACTCGGGCAATGGGGTATTTGCCTATGTTTGATGTGGTACAAAATTTTTAATAAAACAAGTAAACACACGCACAAGGAACATTTTTCTTAAAACAGCGTCATTATTGGTTGATAAATGGAGCAGCAATAATCATTTTTTATATTCGTATGATGAAGAGTGGGATTATAGTGGGGACATCTTGCTATTTCTTTTGCAATGCGTGATCAAATAGCGTTGACGTCACATGCTTGTATGTGCATCCTTTTTCTGTTATTTAACTGTTTGACAGGTTTATATATAAATTACATATTCCTCAACGGATTTCAAAAAATATATCCGGCCCTAAGGCTACCCACTGATCAATATTTCTGTTTTTGGTTCTGTAAAATGTTACTTTTGATATGAATAATTAAAAAAAAGAGTCATATACCCTATTTTCCAAAACGATAATAAATTATTGTAATCTGTAGCTACATACATATCGGTGACAAGCTCTACTCTTCATAACGAATTCTGCATACCTACCTACATATTTGTCTTGCAGTCGATTTGAAGAGAACATTTGCAAATATCTGCTAGCTATGAGCAAAATTTCTTTTCAAGATCAATACACTACACGCCAGTAAAGAAAAAAAAGTAAATAAACATTTTGTAATTAAAAAAAAACTCCTTTTTTAAAATATCTTTATAGAACAAAATATTAATATGTGGTTACCTATGTGTGTTATACTTGTTACATTATTATTTTATTGTGGCATCGATCTCATCAGATTTTCTTTTTCTCGTTCCTCGGCTGTTGGTGGTGGATTGTACTCGAAAAATTTCGCTATGAAATACCTGTAAGTAGCAAATGATTTATAACGAGGAGATAGATTAATACAAGTAGGTAGGTCTTTGAAGCCTTCCAGGGAATCTTCCCTGAACTCTGTGGAGACTTCGATACAATGTTGCATTGTTAGATGCATCATTTTGGCACTAAGAAATTAAAACCACCGTCATAAATCTGCCTTGTAGGTCTTGTAAGTAAGAAAGTAATGTAGAACAATCAGAATTAAATAAATTACAAATAAGACCGTACGATTTTTAGGGGACACTTATTACTTGACGTAGGTCTACCAACCAGACTAATATCTCAACGGTGATGAGTAAGGCAGCGGCGGCAGTCTGCACGGCGACGCGGGCAGGCTCAGCAGAGCCTCGCAAAACGGCCGCAAGCATTGCATCGCTGGCATCGGACGCCGTCTCCAACGCAGCTACCAGCAGTGCAGGAGCGGCCAACCAACGAGCACCACGACGCCACCAGGATTGCTTCGTTAGATAAAAAATATTAATCAGTGACATCAGAAGTTGGTGTTAAAAACCAACCCTGTGGATACACCCACACGTTGGACGATGAGTGACCACCACACGGATGTCAGGGAGTTTTGCCTGCCAGACACGTCTGTAGGGCAGATCTGTCCGTATTCTCAAAGCAAAATTGAGTAACGTTAATTCCTTCATTAAATTCCCAAACATTTTACTAAATTATTGCTTGTACCTATATGCATACTACATAATTATACAAACATACCTTAGACATGACAGCGACTAATAAAAGCAATGATGTGGTTGCGGTGACAAATGCGCTGAGCTTCCCATAACCCATAACAAGGCGGATTGTTGGCTTAGTGATTCTGTAACATGAAAGTTGGATTACTTGTCTAGACTCAATCAACGATGGTGCAATACGATTCGTCCCTTTTAAATTTCTCTCTAAAATCAACATCTCTAAACCAATCGTAAAAGGATGCTTGGGCCAGTTCCAGTATCCTACAAAAAGTGCCCTAACGATATAAGAGCTTTTTTCACTGTCATTCAAATGAAAACCGCCAACAGAGAAATATAAACAGGCATTAAGGCGATTGTGGCCTTAAAGAGAAGAGCAATGTAAATAAGGTATTTACCGCCTAGCAAAGCTGACATTGTTGAGTTTCTGTGCGACGTCATCGTCATCCAACTCCAGTTCGACTGGCTGGGACGCAAACGCACATGCCGACATCGACACGCCCAGTAGCGCCACTAGCAATGCTCGCAATTTTATTTTCAGACCTTCCGAACTCTCGCCGCTGATGTGGTTTAACTATAAGAAAACCAACACCTTGAATTATTATCGATGTAGTCTGAATTTTCCAAAGTAAAAAGCGATAAGTCATTTAGAGAAAGGTTTCGCAAATTATAATGAATGATGAATTAAAAAAGTAAGCGATGCACATTTTTTTATTTTTTACCTTATACTTATGTGTTCATGAATCAGTGTATATTGTACTAGTGAAAATACAGAACAAAAATTCTTACACTCTTATTATTATACTTACAGCATTCGCGTGATTCTCATGTTTAAGCCTAAGCTGATTCAATAATGTATTACTCTCAGTTTCCATGCTGGTTCATTTCAACCACTATTAACCATCATGGTAGCGGTCCCGGAAAAACTATAATAATGTACATCCCATGAGTAACCGCACGAATTTTCACGTAAAATGTTTATAAATTATTATTACATAATGTATCGCATTCAGAGGTGTGAATAGGTAATGACAGCCGGATGGCGTACGATATGTTCATTGCCATTGTCAATGTCAGATCATTTTATTTTTAAAATAGATATAAAAATAAAATAAATAGGGTCGTCACCGTTTGGTTTGAACTTGCAGGTTCAAAAACAATAAAAAGAAAATATCGGGATTATAAAGTGCAGTATCACTTTCGACTTATTTAAATATAAAACAAAATGCAGTGGGCAGTAATGCATAAAATGAGAAACTCTGGAAAGGGATTTTTTAAAAAAAGTAGCGAGTATTCAAGTTACGGCACCGTACGATACTTAATAGAAAGTACTTAAATGACATTGGTTCCGTAGATCCGTTGCCAGTATAGGTTCTTTTGTTGAACCTTAAGCGCAGGTAACAGGTGAGCCCATACACGGGCGGCTCGAGTAGTTAGCCGCTGAGCGACGTAGACGGAACGAGCGCTCAATTGTTGACTGCTGGAGCTGTCGCTACCAACAGCTCGAGAAGTCGATTCTCTACCACAGTTGAGTGCAACATTTTTTTGGACGAAAGAGGTCGGGGAGCTGTTTTCTGCTCTAGCACAATCAACGTCTCGAGCAGTCAGTGTATGCCTAGCGCCCGCAAGAACAGTTGACGGCTTGAAGAGATCGCGACTGCTCGAGCAGTCGCGTACACAGCAGCGAATAAATGACTACAGTTCACAGGCCGTACCATGCTGCCACCATGAAATGTGCCGTGGAAGAACCGGTGCTTATGCCAACGAAATAGTAGACAAGAAAATACCAAGGGTAGTAGAACCAAAAAATTAAACAGTAATAGAAAACGCTCAATTTTTTTACTTTAAATTACCAATTATAAGTCACATATACATAAGTACTGTCTGAATACACAAAACTCTTGGAGCCAGTTGAACACCATCAGAAATATCGCAGGCAATTTGTGAGTCAACTTGCCAATCGCTCTCTTGTTGATCGTGGCAAATAGTAGGAGGGCGTTGAGAATCTTTACGGCGACTATTATCAATTGACCAGATAAATGCGGAATAAACAACGATGGATTTTCCTGCAACGTAAATTTATGTTTTTTACAACATACATTTAAGTTTCTGAATTCGTAAACTACATTATGTAGGTAAGTACGAAGTAAGGTATGCAATAGAAAAGAGCGGATTTAAAAATTCACTGAAATGATTTATTAATATTAGGTCCTGACTAACACACTAAATGCCATTTTAATTAAGATTGGTTCTTGATGCCTGTTTAAAAAAGATAGGAAGGTTCATTATTAGGTACCTAATCTTTTTAATTTAGTGTTACACTAAGAGATTTACCTACCTACGTGTTTAATAATAAATATTATACTTACAGTAAAACACCCTATTAATAGACAAGCATATTGCACCAGACCCATAGATGTAGCAATGATCTTTAAATCGTGTAGCAGCATGAAGTGTTGACCTTCCCGTTGTTGGGAATTCAACATTGTCCAATCTGGAGGTAATTCTCCCAAGTGCTTCCTCAAATGATTTGCACTTATAAGCTGTAATAATATATTTGATTATATTCTCATTAAAATATCCTTTATTGTTTGCTTGCATGTGCTCTGAGAAACTACTTGTCCGGTTTGATAAATTCTTTCAATGTTAGATAGCCTAATCGAGGAAGGCTATCGGCTTCGGGTGCGTGGAGTGATTTTCACGTGACGCGGATGGAAATGCTGGTAGGAGCTAGTTTACTTATACCTACATATTTATCTTTTATTATCTAAATGTAGGTGCAATAGGTAATCCAAATTGTAATTTTTAACAGGCAACAGAAATATTGATATAGGAACTTACTGTACCTACATCTAATTAGCAGAAACCAAGGGAAGGGCATGGGTAAAAGATAAAGATAATAAAAAGTCATTTATTCAAAGTAGGCTGAAAATCGACTCTTTTTGAAGGTCAATTTAAAAAAGCCCCAAAAACGCCCGCCCTTCACCGCTACCTGTGTGTTATCGCTGGAAAGAAGAAATGGTGGAACAAACTCCCCAGCAACACAATTCAGTCTGTATGGTTTGAAGAATCGTTTCTACACAAAACAAAATAATAATACATGAAGTATCAAATTAAATTCAATAGTTGACTATGTTGGCTGGCCCGCGTCTTCCTACCCATACCTATTACAAGGAAATAGGAGTATTTGGTATAGGTACTTACAAAGCCGAGTACTCCATACATATACGTATATAAAATGCTCATGCAAAATGTCGGGTGGTGGCAGAACATTCTTGTGCGTCCAAGATACGGTTTCAGCATTGGTGCTAAAACCATGTTAAAAGGCAACTTCATTGTAAACAGCTATCTGTGATCTAGCTGTGGATTTATTTGCTTTATTAACATTATGAAATGTGATGCTCATTACAATGTATATGTAACTGTCAAGTCCATTTTGAAATAGTATCAATTAGAGAGCAATTAAATACTCTTTGGTTTCATTTTGTTTGTTTGAAAACACCAGAATTATGCAAGGCAGAGCGTTTTATGTTTTATGAAATCTATGAATCAGAAATAGTGCCTTACTCAAATTAATGAAATAATAATATACACTCAAATGCTTTGATTGTTCTAATTTAGGTTTTTATTTCAAGGTCCTACAACACAGGGAATCCTTGTGTAGAATCTAGGGCCCATACAATATTTTACAATGATTTCTAGTTATATGTAAACGATTTTCATTTTCACTTTTAATATCATATATCTAGTCATTCAAACTGCCCAGTCCTATGTATATAGATATGATAGATAAATAGTGTTTAGGTATATTTTAATAGCGTGTGTGAATGTGCGAATGTTGTGTGTGCATCCCACTTTATAGCGGATTAAACATTTGACTATAGCAAAGATTGGTGATGAAGATTAGTGGTGATGGCGTCTTTGATATTAAATCAATATCAAAGTACGAACGTGGACAGATATCAATCACTAGTAGTACCCAAGTAGCTCGCATTCCTATCACCTCCAACATTCAGGACCACTTTTATATCGCAGTACCTAATCGTTACCTCATACGGGAGAAAAGATAGCTAAAGCTGGCTCTTGTGCAAACTTCTATGTGCTCTTTCTTTTCTCCTAGTTCGTTAGCGTTTTTTTGTATTCCCGGCCGCATGCGTGCCGCCAGCAACTCGTAGGTATACGTACGTACTACGTTCAGCCATATGTGATACACCTGCCATGGTGCAGTGAAATTCACTACGCATGCTGGCCCTACACGCACATAGGCGAACACGCATGTAATAATAACAATATGGCTAAGAACTCACGTAGCGATTTTCAACCGTGCCCGCCGCGGTGGCGGAACTGCGGTTTTATTTCCAAACTCACGAGACCGGTTGTTTGCGCGGTTACACAGCTGTCGCGGTTGAGATTATCAACCGCAAACGTGGCGTGCGATGATCGCAAGACGCAAAACGGGCGCCACTTCGTCACTGCGATCGCCCGCCAATCGACCGAAGAGCGCGCCGGTGCAGCGCGCAGACTGCGGGCGTAAAACGCGTCGTGAAAATGTACTTAAATTTTTTACATGTATATCTGCATTCTACAGAAGCTTGCGGGCCCGCAACCGCGGCGGACGCGGGTGGAAATCGCTTCGTGAGTTCTTAGGCTATATCGGGATACCTCACATACGATCGGTTAGCCCCAAGGTAAGCTATTGATTAGCTTGTGTTATGGGTTCAACAACTGATAAACTACATATAATTTACACATATATTTACAGATCTATACATATTATAACACACACTCAGACCACAGCCAACGAGCATGCTCGGGACCCTCAGCTCGGCAGTCCGACGTGGACGACGCGGCGCTTACCATTGCGCCAACGGGTCTGAATAAAAAGACCCTGTGGAGGAACGAGGACGTTAGCTTCTGTAGATAAATATGAAACAAAATCAATCATAAATAAGAACATTTTAATAGGTACTAAAATTGTCTAAATTCAGTACATTTTCCACGCTAACTGAGTGAAACCAATGAAAAAAAAAAAACAACAAATAGAAGAATATTAACAAACATTAACGTAAACAAGAAATTAAAACTAAAGTAAATAAATATTGTTGCAGTATGTATCTTCCTTAAATATTCCTGAACATTGCGTTAAAAGTGTATCTTGAATAGCAAATTTAGGTTGCATACGTTGACAACCGGCAGTAATCAAATGTCCTAAAAATGGATGCAGTCTAGAGGAAGCCGCCACGAACATGCCTTCAGAATCAATAGAAAGAAGATGTGCCACATTATTTCCATATTTTGCTGCTTTTCCAAACTCGGAGATTCTATTGTTTTGCCTAAAATCGGTACGAATCAAAGGTTCAGGCACCACAAATGAAGGTGAAATACCGTCAGAAAATAAGGAAAAGTCATAAAACAAAACCACTTGAGGAGTGTCGGACTTATTTAAAACTTCTGTTTGTATCTCAGTTCTATTCAGTTCTTCAGTTTTGTTTGTGCTGTTAACATTACTCAAGTTGTTATTCATTTGCAATACTCTAATAGCATCGTTTATGTTGTCCTTTAATTTCTCCAGATTGACATCCGAGCTAGATAGAGTTTGGTATTCGTTTTTCTTTAAATCTGTATCATTTGTTGAATTCATAATTTCAACGTAAACATTAGAAATCGCAGATTTATTATTTTCATTAATCGGCATAGCAACCTCACGTTTGTTTCTGTTAGTACGAATCAAAGGTTCGTTTTGAGACATGCCCTTTTCGGTAGACACTTGAGGGAAAGGGAAACTTTTTGTTAAGAATGTTCTCGTTTCATTCAAAATTTGATGGATTAATCCGTAAAATATAGTAAAAAATTCACTTTCTTCTTCGCAATCTATTTTATTTAAGGCATTAGTGTATTCTTCAACATTAATACCATCATTGTGCTGTTTCAAAATCGCGGCAATTTTACGATCATCATGCTGGTGATTATTGTAATTGTTATTAAAATTATTTAAGTCCATACCCACTCCTCCATTTTGCCAAACTGAGAAAATTCTAGCATAAAACGGTAGGTAGGAAAGTGGTATAGTCCTCCATTTGTACTTCAAGGGTGTCATTGCCATATACTTGCTAAGAGACATAATCGTCACGTTAACGTTTTGGTATCTTCTTTCAAGGTCTGTTATTTCACGCTTAATGTTATCGTCCAGTTTTGTGAAAGAATACATATTGCCAGCAGAATATGGAATCAATTTATTAATAAATCTTGCATGTCTTGGACCCCGGAATGCAGTTTGTAGAGAGTCATCCATCAGGAAGAATACATGAAAGTGAAGTTTAGTGAAACGTGATGCTACATTTGCCAAGTATTCAGCATAAATCATGAAAGGAGCATAGTTGCCTCGTTGAACAATGTGGTGGTAGTACACATCACTTGCTGGCTTACTTGTATTGCATTTAATAATTAAGACAGGCTGTTTTCTATATACCTCCATACCTAACGCGTAAAATACGAGGAAAGATATTCCCAGCAAAATCAGAGTCATCCAGCATGCCGAGATGTATTCTGAAAAAAAAATTCATAATTTAGTCTTAAATCGATGTAATCATATAATGGAAATAAACAAAAACAATATTCTGTCCGACAGTCAAAGGTCATTTAAATAAATGACCTTTGACTGTTGACTGACAGCAGAAAGTTTAATCACAACTAAATTGAGGAAAAAAAAAACAGCTAAACTGCTTTAATTCTCATCTACTGCGGACATTTTGGCTGCCGGGATAAAAGTAGTGCATTAATATTAACCAGGCCAGCGGACAAGCCAGGACTGTTTAGGGGAGCAGGTGACACCCCAGCCGGGAGTGACGAGGGTTGGTGATGCCTGTTGGTGCGCCCCGCCATCACCGCCGCCGTCTACCTTCAGCAATGGATACTGTTCGTCCTGTTTTGTTTGTGGAGCACGCTCCACCATTATGTCCTGTAAAATTTAATATTAACTTTTTCTTTGTGATAATTAAATCAACAGGATTCTATTCTTCTCAAGCCAGGATATGCGCTCAAAGCTTGGTATCAGGTCATCTTTTTATACTATCACTAGCATCCGCCAGCGACGACCCGCTGACCAGCGATTAGAGCCCTCTTCTATAAAAAGGGTTCGGATCAATCAAATCCTGACTTTCTTCAAACAAACAAACTTCAGTTTTATAACATAGACATAAATATAAAATCTAATAAAATCTTCTGACGGTCTCTTTAAATTTGAGCCTGATAGTTAAGGATAAAAAATGTATCGTTAATAAATAACACATTGGTTACTCACCTTACACTGTTCTACGTAAGATTATTCTAATAGATATTTTTTTAAATTTAAAACTCCGATTTATCAACGTATGTGAAAAAAATAAACTGGGAGAACGACATTTGCAACAAATTTAATAGACATTCCAATTTTGAAATACGACGTCAGATATTTTTTTTTTAATTTGTTATTGATCAAACTCTTTGGTTTGGTATAAAATTGGGTTAGTAATCAATCTACATGAATTTAACTGGCACGAAATGGCAAATCGATCACTTTTCTGTAGTCGATTCCGATCACAGACCACGAGCCCATGTCAAGTGAGTAACAGAAATACCAAGAGTCCCTGTTAAGCAAGTAGGTATAATGTTGAGAAAACTTCATCCATATCATTCACGACACAGTCACTATCAAAGAATCAAATCTGATCAGTGAAACCTAGCTAGTGTAATACTGCAATCATATGTATTTGTGCAGTTACAGTGGCAGCGGGGATATTGAGCGGTTGGGCTTTTTGGAAACTAGTGGTTATACAAAGTGGTCCTACTTTCGTGAACGGAACAGACATTAAGTAATTATTCTCATATATCGCGATATATTGTTGCTCTGATTCACGGTCAGCCTTATCGTCTATATTAATATGACATCTATTTCTCAGATAGAACTGAATATTCTTTATTTAAATAGGTCTTATCACTTTAAAGCAATCTCTTCCAGACAACCTTTGGATGGAATGGTATAATATTGTAAAAGAATTTGTTAAGGGGTAGTTTATGGCGTACATTGAGATAAATATATATATATATATATATATGTTACGGTTAAAACCCGAAGTGCGGCTACACCTAGTTTTAGCCGGTTAGAACTAGGTGTAGCCACTCACTCTTGGTTACACCTAGTACTAGCCGATTGTTTTAGGGTAAAACTAGGTCTATCCTTCATCATGCCGGCTACAACTAGGTCCAGCCATTCCCTGTTGGATAAAACTAAGTCTATCCTTCATCGTGCCGGTTACAACTAGGTCCAGCCATTCCCTGTTGAGTAAAACTAGGTCTATCCGATATCATTCCGGCTAGAACTAGGTCCAGCCATTCCCTGTTGGATAAAACTTAGATGCGTACCCCGTCACGCCTTCACACTCATGGCTCACAGCATCTGCAGCAGCGGCGCGGGGTGGAGACACGCGGCTCTGCAGGTTGAGAGCGCCAGGTGCTGCTGATCTATTGCAGGTCTCCTAGCGAGTGTGACTCACAGCGTCTGCAGCAGCAGCGCGTGTCTTAGTTTTATCCAACAGGGATTGGCTGTAAATAGTTGTAGCAGGCATGCTATCGGCAGAACTTTTTAGATATAAAAAAACACCCAATAATAAGAAACGTAGAGAGTTTCGTTATTCTTAAAATCACATTGTTTTAATTAACACCAAATATTAGGAGTATAATTTTTATATAATAGGAACAATCAGAATTTTTTAACAACATACAATTTGTTGTATTTTATAATTTAAAGAATATTATTATAATTATAAATAACACTTTTATATTTAGGGAATGGCCGGACCTAGTTCTAGCCGGAATGATATCGGATAGACCTAGTTTTACCCAACAGGGAATGGCTGGACCTAGTTTTAACCGGCACGATGAAGGATAGACCTAGTTTTACCCGAAAACAATCGGCTAGTACTAGGTGTAACCAAGAGTGAGTGGCTACACCTAGTTCTAACCGGCTAAAACTAGGTGTAGCCGCACTTCGGGTTTTAGCCTTAACATATACATATGGTACTTCTCATGGTACTTTTGACATCTTTACTATAACTTATAACTCATGAAAACCTGTTAATTTTAAATGGCGGTAAAAAGTATACCTGCTCACTAGAAATGGGCTCGTGGTAACTGTTGCAACTGCAATAGGGATAATAGTTAGATTTAAAAATTATAAATAGGGCAACAATTTTGTATCTCTCTTTTTGGTTCGACAAGCAATAAAATGTGTAAGACTCGTCTCCGGTGTTTTTATTGGGAAACAAAGGACCAAATCAAGATAATTACAGTCTGCTGCTACAGTAACCCTTTTGTTTTCCACAGCATTTGGCTGGTTCACTCACGAATAAATGACATTATTGCGAATCGACTACAAAAAAAAACACATTAAAAAAAAGACTTGATTCCTATTTTCGTGCCAGTAAAATTCGTGCGGATTAACTAACAACCCAAAAAAAATATGATTTTAAAATAATATCTGGCCGTTCATTGTTAACAGACAGAACAAGAAGATAATACGTAACAATGTCATAATTCACCTTCACAAGTGCAAAATCGGCAAAATTCAGTAACAATCGTAACTGCAAGGCGTATGTACGTGAGACGAATTCAATGTTGAATCAACAAAATTATGGCGGAAAATGTAAACGTGCCACCGTCACATATTAAATAGGAACCTACGTGCATATTTGGTTTAATGTAATTTACCAAGTGCTAGTACGCAACACGCACATGAAACTAAGGCCTGTGATTGGAACGACGAATAAAAGTTATTAAAAATAAGTGAACAAAAATAAGTTAACAAAGTGTACTTCACAAATGACGGTAGGTGTTTGTTTTCAACATTACTTTTTGTGTTATGTGTTGACGATTATTTCAGAATTAATTCGAAAATTAATCAATGATTATCTTAAAGTGCATTTCAACCATATAATATTATAAGTCAAAATAGTGTGTGTAGTCTAAATTCATATTAAATAAAAAATATACTGTTGCAATAGTATTTAACTTTATGGCCATTTGTAACATACGTAGGTCCCTAGTAATTAAACAATTTTGATATTGAATTCCGTTATGGATAAATATATATTATTTAGTTTGAACCTGATTTAAAAAATAGGCATATTTCATTATTTGTGTAAAAACATTGTTCAATTTATCACCCTAAATAGCTGAAGACAACGAAAAATCTACATAAAAACTCTTTGCTTCAAAAACTTTTTACTAAAAATGTAGCCTCTTTCGCACCTAACATAAATAAGTGCCTTTAAAATTTCAAGTAATGAAATTCACAACATACGTCATTTGTGAATTTATCGATTATAAATATTTTATTAAACATTTTAATTTTCGATTTGCTGATAATACTTTGTCGATCGCTTATTAGAAAAGTACGATTTCTATTTTGTTTTTGTTAATAGTAGAATCAATGGCAAGTGATGAGTGAGTACTACAAAGAGCAACACCCATTACTATGTGAGGAGATTTCCGAAGAAGAGCACTACAGCCCCAGATACCCTCGGAGGCTGCGTTCCTCCACCTACAGAGGACGGACCAGAAACAATCTGAAAGGTGCTGCCTCTATTATAACCCGCTGGCCAGGTACGCATACGTCTCTCATCTTATTCTTTGACTTGTGATAAAAAAATCATAATTATCCTTAACATATAGTATAAAATAATACTATAATAAACGGTTGCAGTTTGAGTTTAAAATTTTGCATAGGAGCCTTTATTATAAAAGTTCATGTTTTTAATCATGTTAGGCAGTAGTTTTAATCTTATATCACTAGTGGCTGGGTAGTCTCAAACTAACGTGTTATTTTTGTGTCTTTACAGATCACTGGTCATCTTTTCTTGCGTACTGGTGGATAGGACTCGGAATGATTAGTCTTATGACGTTCATAGTTTATAATAGTCTTTTTGCATTTTCAATGTTACCAACTGCTAATCTGAAACCTGCAAGTCTCATAATCGCCAATAAAAATGGAAAAATATTACCAAAAACTTCATCGCCCGACGTGTTTATGCACATTCTGGCCAAGCCGACTGAAGAGATAGATTTTGATCAGTACATGCCTTACATTGAAGCGTTATCAAATAAATATCCAAACGTTAAGTACCATTTAATCGTAGTTGTAAATGACACCACAAATCTAGGTTGGTTAAGTGCTGAAGAAAATAATGAAATAGCTTTGAATTCACTCTGGAAAAAAGACCCTAAGAAAGAACCCATGAAATCTAATATTGCCATTGAATATATCACGCTATCGGCTTACATGGAAAATTCACCTTTAAGAAAATACTGGAGGTCTTTGCCACATCAACTTATTGAATTTTTAGCACGTGCTATTTCCATTTGGGACAAAGGAGGTATAGCTTTTGATCCTATCATTTTGACTCCAAAATCTCAACATACCATATATACAGAGAAAATACAGAAATTACTTAACAGATATGCAGAAATTGACAAAACTGGAACCGATTTTAAACTTATGAACAAACCAAGTAGGCTGTCAAAGAAAGGGAGGAAATTAAACAATATTAGAGATATAATCAACGCTTTGGAAAATGACGATGACTCTATCAATGCCTTTTCCAAAGAGACCCTAACAGAGGCAGAAAATATAAAAGCCCCGATTGCAACAAAAAGTGATCGCCATTTATTAACTGCCACAGAAATCAAAGTTAAGAATGTATCGGACAAATATACCGAGCCCTTGAATAATATTCAAATACATCCAAAAATAAATAGCTATTCAAGTGATACTGACACTAGAATTTCAGATCATCATATCGTCGTGAATAACAGTACGGAAACGGCCGTAACTTTAGATGTTAGTCAGAATACAACTAAGCTGAGTCTGTTACCTTTATTTTTAGAATTCCTATTTCATAATAAACTTAACGGTAAAACAAACCCTACAGAAGCTACAACAACAAATCGAACACGGAAAAGTGTCATGCAAGTACCCAAATCTGAAGAGTTAAAAACTTCTCTGTCAACAAATTCACTGGAGAAAACGGATAAGAGAATTACTGATACTTACCAACCCGTCATTATTTCAGCGGCAGGTATTTATAATAAATCTGAAAATCCTAAGTCCATCGTAGAAACGCCCAATCAAGAGACTGATGCTATTATAGAGAAAAATAGATTAACAATCGATTTGAAAGGAAATATCATAGCTACGGATACAGCATGCCACGCCTTCTTAGGAACTATATTTAGCAATGTGATCCATCATAGTGACGAGGAAAGTGTCACAGATTTTATAATTGCTGAGCTGACAATTTTTTGTAAAGGACTTTTGTCTTCGTGTATGGGTATTGATTTGATTTTACTATAACTCTATTAATTTTAGTTATTGTTATTTTAGGGATGAGTATTAAATTATTTTATTAATGTTTTTCTTCTTTCCTTTCTTCTTCATTTAGTATTATTTTGATAGTAAGTAAAACAACTATATTTTCTAATAATTTATTCCCTTGGTTATTATTACATGACTTAAGTTCTAATGAAGTCGTGATCAAAATATTGTTTTAATTGACAGTTCACAATATTTTGTTCACAAGTTTTAATTCCTCTTAATATTATGGCAGCAAGTATTGTATGTCGAGAAAATATTTAATAGACTAGATAATTCATATAACATACTATATATAGTGAATAATGTTTCCTAATTTAGTCGGGCTATCAAAATACAAATTAAAACTATCTCTTGTACAAACAAAGAGGATAGGCAGAACTGTCATGATAAGAAGTTAAATGAAATTATTTAGAAATTTTATTAGAACAAAAACTGCTTCCCTATAAGGCGGAATAACCATTGTATCCATTAAATATGAATACTATCCTCATAATAATTATGTTCGAATACCTACTGTAAAGCTTATTTTCCTAAACTTTTAATTCCTATAAACCATATTGCACAAAACGTACATTATGCTGTATCACATTAGAATGCCACTGCTTTTGATAGAACCTAATTCACGCCGGCGACGGCGCTACATTCCTTCTTTCCACCGGTATCTCCCACCTTCCAGACCAGTCGTTGTTAGAACGTTTACAGTCTCTTACTTTGTTCATTGGTTCACATCGCTTACTTATTGACCAATAAACGTAGCCATCTGGACACTGGTATACAAAACCTCTTATCTTTTTCGTTTTATCAGTTTTGCATTTAAGGAAAGCTGGTGAACATTCGCTATCCTTTTCAAACGAAAAGTATCCGGCGGCTGGACATTTGTACGTTTCCTTTGTTGCTACAAGCTGAAAAAAAATGCAATTGTTATTACAAAAAATATTATTGTGTATTATTACTAAATTGATTTTTAGGAGCTGCTCTATTGGTCGGTTGACAACGCTTAGCGCAGTCGATCGGTGGACATGTGACTATGTTAAAGAAAAAAACTCGTTAGTTTCTCCAAATTTGGCACTTATGGAAAACAAGTCACATATAATTGGATCCCGGTTTTCACTTGCACATCTTTGCTAGTCATTACGGATAGTCAGAAAACCTGACTACCACGCTTTACAATAGGTACCGGTTTGTCCAGACAACACGGTTAAGAGGTCAGATAGGCAATTACTTTTAAAGTCTGGTACTCGCCTGCATCCAGGTAGACTGGCAGTCGAACTTTACCTAATTGGTAAACGGCTAGGGAGAGGGTTAAGAGAGTTTTTTTGTTAGGAATAAGGCTGGAGGCTGTTAAAGGCTTTGTTTTTCAAGTGCGGGAGCTAACCAGTTGAAAATAAATACTTACAGGTTGCTTATAGTATTTATCCAATCTTTTAAACCTCTTTTTTTGATCAATTTTACCGTCGCATTTTTTATCAGCTTTGCTTTCTTCGACGCAACGTGTTTGATTTTCATCGTAAATAGTGTTATTGGGGCATGTAAATACCGCAATTTTCACATCATGCGTCTCGTCGTTTTCATCACATTGGTAGAAGAGATTGCAATATTTGCGATGTCTTCTGAACGACGTAGGGCAAACAAATAGAGATTGATCTTCGCTAGTTTCGGGGCATTTGCTTTCAGATGTATTTTCTGTACCACTCTCTGTTGTAGAGTTTTCAGTAGCCTGTTCTGTAGTAGTTCCTTCACTGCTTGTCGACTCCTCGGTCGTACTTTGTTCTGTTGTGGTTGATTCAGTAGTTGACGATTCTGTGGTCGACGATTCTGTGGTCGATGATTCTGTAGTTGACGATTCTGTGGTCGATGATTCTGTAGTTGACGATTCTGTGGTCGATGATTCTGTAGTTGACGATTCTGTGGTCGACGATTCTGTAGTTGACGATTCTGTGGTTGACGATTCTGTGGTTGACGATTCTGTGGTCGACGATTCTGTAGTTGACGATTCTGTGGTCGACGATTCTGTAGTGGACGATTCAGTGGTAGACGATTCAGTAGTAGATAGCTCGGTAGTAGCTTGTTCTGTAGTTGTAGATGTTGTTTGTTCAGTAGTCGTTGATTCTTCAGTAGTTAGTTCAGAAGATGATTGTTGTGCTGTTGTTTGCTCTGATGTAGTTGATTGTTCCGTTGTCGTTTGTTCGGATGTGGTAGAGGATTGAGTTGTCGTTTGTTCAGATGTAGATTGAGCAGTAGTTTGTTCCGAAGTAGTAGACTGTTGTGTAGTGGTCTGTTCTGAAGTAGTTGATTTTTGTGTAGTGGTCTGTTCAGAAGCAGTTGACTGTTGAGTTGTCGGTTCAGTAGTTGTCGACTGTGTTGATTGCTGGGTGGTCGATTGAGATGTAGATGAAGATTGAGTTGTTGTACTACCTTGGGAACTAGTCGTTTCCTGTTGTGTTGAAGTAGTTCCCTCAGTTGCTGGCGGTTGGTTTTCACTTTGCGATTGGGAACCACTGCAGTCACGTGGAGGGTAAACTGACTCTTCATGATTACATGTTTCAACAGCTGGGTCCCATATTGTACCTTCACCGCATTCAAAGTGATAGACGGAGAATCTTTTACCATCACCATCCCAATCCACACACCTATAAAATTTCTTACAGTCATTAGGATTAGCATAATAACCTGCTTTATCGCACGTAATATTTTGATTTACGGGTTTTTTGGAAGTTTCTTCTTGCGAGCAGTTTGACGTGCTTTGTGTGGTTTGAGCTGACGAACTTTGTGTACTTTCCGTTGATGATTGAGTTGGTGAACTTTGTGTGTTGTCGGTTGATGATGAAGTATCAACTGATGATGCAGTAGCCAGTGTCGTTGATGTTGAACTTTCTTGTTTTTGATTACAAGTGGGATTGATGACATCTTGCGGATGGTTACAAGTAGTTATGTCTTGATCCCAGATAGTACCATCCCCGCAAGTATAGTCATACTTTGTGTAACCTCCTTTGCCATTATCCACACATCTATAAAACTTTTTGCAGTCTTGGGTATCCCCAAAGTAGCCTTCGCTATCACATGTATTTTTATTAGAGGAAGATGAACCTTCACTTATATCAGAACTAGTTGTGCTAGACACTGATGTACTTGAAGATGTGCTAGAAGCGGTTGTACTAGATTCCGGTACACTAGAAGTTCCTGTTGATTGAGAACTATCTTCATCATGCATTACAGGATGTGATTCACTGGTGCTATGACAATTCTTAACTTGGTCGATATGATTACAAGTTTGAATTTCGGAGTCCCATGCCGTGCCTTCACCGCATGTAAAATCGTATTTTGTATATCCTCCTTGACCATTATCCACACACCTGTAGAATTGTCTACAGTCATTATTATTTGCGTAAAATCCTTCTGATGAACAAACACCGCCTGCTGGTTGGGTCGGTTTATCGGAAGTTCCGCTATCATATTCGTCTTCCAACTTATCTGTTGTCTGTGGCTGCGATGCAGATGATGATGTACTTGTTTCCACCTTTTCAGTTGTTTGTTGATTTCCATCGGTTGTTGAGGGTCTGGTCGTTGCTTGTGAACTGCAAGTAGTTTTATCGGTATCGTGGTCACATGCCAAAATATCTTGGACCCAAATTGTTCCTTCACCACAAGAAAATTCGTATTTTGTATATCGACCCTTTTCATTACTTACGCAGCGGATAAACTTCTTGCAATCATCAGGATCGGCAAAGAACCCTTCAGACGTACACTGATTGCTGCTTGCAGATGAGCTCCCAGTTTTCTCAGTTGAGTGGTCAATTTGTGTAACAGTTGTGGTAGAACTACCAACGTCTGGAGATTTTTCAGTTGTTTGAGAGGTAGTGGTGGACTGAGAGGGAGAGCTAGATGAACAATTTTTATTATTTGATTCGTGGTTACATGCTTGTATTTCTTGATCCCAGACTGTGCCATCACCACAAGTAAAGTCATACTTCGTGTAACTTCCTTTGCCATTATCCACGCATCTGTAAAACTTTTTACAGTCATTCGGATCGCCGTAGAATCCTTCTGATGTGCATACTCCTGAAGAAACGGGAGGTTTTTGAGTTTGATATATGTTTTCCTCGGTCGATGAGCTTGGAACATCTGTATAAATTTCATCATGAGCCGGTTCAGATGTTTGTGTACTGGAACTATTTTCAATTTCTCCACAAGGTTTAGTAGATGTGGCGTGATCACATGATAATATTTCTTGATTCCAGTAAGTACCCTCACCACATGTAAATTCGTATTTGGTGTATCCACCACGACCATTGTCTACACACCTGTAAAACTTTTTACAATTTCGTATATCACCCATGAAACCTTCTTTAGAACATTTTTCACTGGTACCTTCATCGGGATAAGTGGTAACCGTTGTGGTTGTTTTTTCAGTACTTTGAGGATAACCTTGATCTTCGGTATGAGATGTCGATGTAACTTGTATGGGACTTTGACTTGACGTGTGTACAGTATTGATTCCAGTACCACAGCTTTTAACCGCCGACGCGTGATTACATGCTTCTATGCTTTGGTCCCATAATGTACCTTCACCACAGCTAAATTCATAACGAATATAGCCGCCACTACCATTATCGACGCACCTGTAAAACTTTTTACAATCATTTTTGTCCCCAACAAATCCACTGGATATACAATTGTTACCTTCACTGGGTACTACTGAGCTTGACGAAGTAGAGTAAGTTGTTGTTGTTGTCTTTTGTGTACTTATTTCATTGCCTGTATCAATGTTCGAAGGATATCCATTATCTATTGCGTCACTCATAGTAGGATAATATTGTGTAGTTGTTTCATGATGAGCAGGAGAGGATACAGCAGTTCCACCACATTTTTCCACCGCCCACGCATGATTGCAAGCTTCGATTCTTTCATCCCACACGGTTCCTTCGCCGCAAGAAAATTCATATTTTGTAAATGATCCATTTCCATTATCAACACATCTGTAGAACTTTTTACAGTCCTTTTGATCTCCCATAAAACCACCGTGTGTGCATTCATTACTACCTAAAGATGTTGGTACAGTAGTAGATGAAGTGGGTGAAGAAATAACCGTAGATGTAATAGTAGTAGTAGTAGTATAGTTACTTTGGATGCTTACTGTGGTACCTTTGTCGCCTTCTACGAGAGTGGTGGTAGGTTTAGCTGTTGTGGCTCCCTGGTTATCAACAGATGATCCACCACATTTTTCTACTGCCCAAGCGTGGTTACACGCTTCAATCCTAGAATCCCATACTGTACCTTCACCACATGTAAATTCATAACGAATATAACCTCCATTTCCGTTATCCACGCATCTGTAAAACTTTTTACAATCGTTTTCATCACCCATAAAACCACTCGAACGACAAACGTTACCCATACTTTCTTCTTTCTGTGGCTGTTTAGCTGTCGTTGTCGTTGTTGATGAAGAAATTTCATTATTTACAGATCCATAACCAGTGTCGTAGTCATCGTTTTGTGTTGCAGCAGGTTCAGTTGGAGACTGAGTAACTATAGTAGTTTGAGTGTAGACAGTAGAAAGGGCAGGAGCTTTTTCAGTTGTTGTGCCGATATTGTGATTATCAGATGCATAACCACCACATCTTTTTACAGCCCAGGCGTGGTTACAAGCTTCCAAATCTGGATCCCAAACAGTGCCTTCACCACACTTAAACTCGTATTTTGTGAAACCACCTCTGCCATTCTCAACGCACCTATAAAATATTTTGCAGTCATTAGCATCACCAATAAATCCACTTGATTCGCAATTTCCATTGGAAGGTAATTTTGTGGTGGTTGAAACTACAGTACTTGAACTCAAAGTTGTCAAACTCGACGCTGTTGTGGCCGTGGTAGGGTTTTGATTGGGTTGATCGTAACCACTGTCTTCGTTATCTTCAGTAGGAATAAGTTCTGAAGTTGTATGATAGTTTTCACTTGAAGATGTTGTATAGTAATTTTGTGTAGACTTAGAAGTACTCATAGCTGCCTGTGTAGTACTTGTAGTTTTTACAGGACCTTTACCTCCACATTCTTTGACAGCCCAAGCATGGTTACAAGCTTCAATACTCTGATCCCAAACAGTTCCCTCTCCGCATGAAAATTCAAATTTAGTGTAGCCACCTCTGCCATTGTCAATGCATCTATAAAACCTCTTGCAGTCATTAGTATCTCCTATAAAACCTGATTTAGAACATATGTTATTTTCTTGTGAGCCAACGTAAGTTGTAGAAGAACTTGTGGTTGTGGATGGACCTTTTGTAGTTGATGCATGAACCTGTATCTGAGTCTGACTCGATTGTTTCGAATGATCAATTTGTAATTGTGTTTGTACCCCTTTATCACTAAAATCAATCTGAGTCTGCGTTTGACTAGTTGCTGAACCATGACTTATTTGAGTCTGGTTTTGTGTGGCTTTTGCACCTGTATTAGAATTCAAGCGATCACCGAAATTAATTTGAGTTTGGTTTTGTATGACCGATCCATTACTTATTTGTGTTTGAGATTGGGTTACATCTGAGCCATAACTTATTTGTAGCTGTTGTTGAATAGTTTTGTCTGTTGAGCCTGGGTTTTTTAGAATGTCTTTATTCGTTGTATACTGACTGTCTTGGTTACTTCTACCGCATCTACTCCTCTTCACAGCCCAAGCGTGATTGCAGCTTTGTGTATCATCATCCCATATCGTTGATTCGCTACATGAAAACTCGAACCTTGTATATGTACCTCTTTGATTGCCTACACACCTATAAAACTTTCGACAATTTTCACTGTCACCCATAAAACCATCTGATGTACAAATGTTATCTCGAGAACTTATTTGGGTTATAGTGGATGCACTTGGCGGATGAGTTGATCTTGTAGTAAATTGTTGTCCCTGTGTTACTGATTTTTCTGGTAAAATCAATAGATTAACTGTTTGATTGAGAGGTGGTGATGTTGTATAAGCATTAGTAAATCCGGTTGAATATTCAAGTGTTTGGCGTTTTGTAGGATTATTTATAGATGAGCTAGAAGTTGCCCAAGGATATGCAGTAGAAAATATAGCTTGAGCACCAGTTGTGGTTTCAATACGGATAGGTAGGCTTGTTATAGGTGAAGGTATTTCATTCTGTGCTCCTTCGATTTCATTGTTATTGAAACGGTCAACTGCTGGTGCTGGTGTTGATAGGCCGCCACATTCTATACGTTTAGTACTTCTAGGATGATTACAAACTTCAGTTTCAGGATCGTAAACAGTGCCAGGTCCACATTGAAACTGCAATAAAAATGTATTTAATAAGCATGAAAATAGCAAAACTAATTAACTTCGTTTTTCTATAGATATATGTAGGTATCATTTACCCTGAAGACTGTGTATTTTCCACGACCTGACTTCATACAGCGATAGAACACCGCGCAGTCTTTAGGATCTCCTTGAAAACCTTCACCGGTGCATAGAATGGGTTCAGGTCTAGAACCTGAATAGAGTTTGACTATTCTACCAGTAACACGAGATTGTCGACGGTCGCTAAAAGTTTCTGAAACAAACAATTGAAAAATACTTAAAATTTGAAACAAAGCAATCTATTATAGAAAAGTAGACATATTTGTTATTTATTTTGAATCAATCTTATTATGAAGTAATTTCTTAAATACATACCATTGCTATCATTACCCTTCGACTCAACAATTAAAAGTAAAAATATTATTGTGTATAATTTACAGTATCTTTTCAATATATTTCCCATTGTGTTGTTATTTCTTTGAGTGCTGGTTATGACTTGCAGAACATTTTTGCCATAAGTACCTGAAACATAAAATAAAAATTATTAGGATGTGTTTTCGGCACATATTTAATTCAAAAAAATAATCTAGAACGATAAAAAGAACATTGCCATATTTTCCCATTATGCATCATAAAAATGACTCATATATTGCAGTAAAATGATTAAACACGTATGTATTATGTTTTGCTGCGTTTTGTAAACAAAGAAGTATTTCGATTCATTAACGTCTCAATCTGGCTTTGGTATTTCATAAAATTAAAACAGCAATATACATTTTCAGCAATCTAAATATTTTAAAACTGTTAAAAATATTTCTTGAAAATAATTTTGGTATTGGCATAATTTTGAATTTGTTATTACAAAAAATTGTTAAATATAATCGAAATTATCTCCATTCAAACTAATAGTGCCTATAACTGAAACTGGGATAGAGGAGGTCAGATAGGCAGTCGCTCCTTGTAAAACACTGGTACTCAGCTGAATCCGGTTAGACTGGAAGCCGACCCCAACATAGTTGGGAAAAGGTTTGGGAGATGATGATAATAAGGAACTCTTAACTTGTTGACAATGTTTAACAACCATATCGTTAGGAGGCAATAATGAAATCGGTCTGAACTGAAGGTGCAAATAGCCATTTTGAAGTGTGATTTGTAACAAAAAAGTTCAGATATCTATAACCTACATATATTGGGTGACTGGTAATAAGTGACCGATATTTAAACACGTGATTGTACTCATGATTACAAACAACTTTCCCGGAGAACCTTTTCTGTTTTTTTTTTTTTTTATATGAACCAAAATTACTGACAACGCGGGCGCGGGGCCTCGCCGCTAACAGCTGATCAGGCGACGGCGCGCGCGAAATTTGAATTTTGCTGTAATGAAAAAAAAATAACAAAAAATTTTTCTTCGGGAAAGTTGTTTGTAAACATGAGTACAATCACATATTTAAAATATCGGTCACTAATTACCAGTCACCCTATATAATGGTAAATACGTTCAACTGTTATAAAAACATATTCTAATACAAAAATACTATTAGCATAATATTGTATGATTAAATAGCGTGATGGCGTACGATGTAAGTACACGCCACTTGATGCTGCATTGTCCATGTAAAATTTCCTACAGTCATGCAACTAAACCATCTGCTATTTTGCTGACGTTTAAATAAAATTAAAAAAAAAAAGAATTACTATTCCTTGTCAAGACGAAAACTATCATCAGATTCATCCACAAGCATTTTCTTATTTTTACTAAAATATGGGTATCATTTTATTGGGCCAAAATGATTTTGATTGGAAAAGTCCATTAAATTATACTTACCCTACTGTTTTTAACTATACAAATTATGTCATTACAATATCTTATGTAGAGTGGTTTTTGTTCATAAGTAATGTGTTTACTCACTTTAAAAACAGAATGTAAGTTGGCCGTTTTTAGAATTACTTTTATAACGCCTTATACTATTGATAGTTATGTCCATCAGCAGAGGGACTATGTAAGCAAGCGATATTGAAATTTAAATAAGAGTAACTAAAATGATTTTGTATGTATGAATTCTAAATCAAATTAATCTATCTTGTTACGCCATGTTATTTTGTTTTCAAACAAAAAGTATTAATTACCAAAAAAATATATATAATTATGTTTAACAGTCCAGAAACAATTATCAACCCGGTACAGTTGTAATTTCTATGTAGCGAGCATTTAAGAAAGCTACCATATTATTAAACGAGATCGTAATAGCGGCTAATCTCAGTTATATTTGCAGAGCTTTTTACTTAAAATACCTAACAAAAAAAAGCGTAAAAGTAACACGCGAGCATAGTACTCATTCGCAAAGAATTCCCAACAAGTCCTCGGGCAATTTTTCTAAAGGTCATGAGTGAATAACCAAGCAGCCTTCATAAGAATAAATTGATCGTTGGACTGTAGTTCGTTGGCACTAATAATTACAACTCTGAAGTTGTTAAAAATAAGGCAACGCGATGATACGACGGGGGCGAGTTTCTTTTTGTTCGCGATCTGGACACCGTCATTACGCGTAGCGTATGACGTGAGTTATGCAAAGCAAATGAGCTGAATAATCATTTGCGGCGACAAAAAATTATGTACATACTTAATTGGATTATGTATTGTTATTTTTTATTTTTCCTATGGTCGGGTAAGATATGAATCGTTTAAGGGTTATACCTAATTGGGAAATCAGTTGCATGGAAATTTACTAACAACTTCTGTCTTTGAGGTCAATTTAAATAGATGTTTACTGTAGACTATTTATCCGCTTATTGGACTTATTATGAACGTTGCGAACATGGTATTTTGTCTTCTCCGATCGAGTTACATACTTTCCGCAAAAATATTTATTTATTTAACAGTTAATGAGAAAAGAAAAATAAACAGGTATATGTATTAAAATATAAATTATTAAAAAAAACAAATCCTTCGAGGAAATTATACAAATACCTTCAAACGTGGTTCAAACCATTGTAAAATCGATTTAAAAACACATGAACAAGTGGTGCTAACACACTGACCTAATTAATCCCCTAGATAAACACATAGATACAAAATGCTAATGGCCCATAAACTTTTACTTTCATTACTTGAGTAAATTGCATTGATGCCTCTAAGTGAGCGAAGCCAATACTTATTACAAGTTATTGAAGGGCGCAATAACATGAAACAGGTTTCTTGAAGATTCCCTTTCCAGCAGTTGTGGTAGGGACTAGACTGCATTCTTGCGGTTGCACCTTGATTGAGTCCCGATATTAACGTCTGGAAATAAATTGGCTAGCCAGTGTAAACTGTGTACGTTTATCGGGACCTAAGTGTACGAGATTAAAGTTATGTTGGGTGGTGCACCTGTTATTTAATGTCGGGATTATGAAATATAGTGTTGTGCTGCTATATAGTACATGTTTATCGTAGTTATTGCTCTGGCGATAGTAGCAAAGAATACGAGCGGTCTAAAGCGTTAAAGTTCTACGCCCACGCAACCCTATCCAGATACGAGTACTAAATAATATAATATCGTATTACAAACATACATTAAGATGCATAAATTTCAACTTTTTATAAGAATTTCTATACCTATTAAAAATTGATCAAACTGAAGAAAAATAAATTCTGAAAATATAGGTATATAACTTAGACAATCTCTTTCAATAAATAACTATGTCCCGTCAAATCAAAAACAAATCGTCAATTTTTCCACATTAAGCACATCAAGCTACACAAAACCGTAAATTTTTCCCAGTGAACTTTGAACCATATGATAAAGTTGTCAATCTATTAAGGAAATTTTACAGTTTGTAGTAGCTTGATGTGCTGGTGTCTGTACCATCATGCCCAATTCATCATAGCCCTGGTCATCGCCCATGAAATCGCTACAAACATTTTACATTAACACGATTGTTCAGCGTAATTCGTCAACTTTTTGTTTCTCCCGTAAAGTACAGACGCCAGCACATCAAACTACTACAATCTCTCTTTCCTTAATAGATTTTCAACTTTAACGCTGACGCATATGGTTCAAAATTGATTGTGAAAATTTGTCAATTTCGGGTAGCTTAATATGTTGGCCTGTACATTTGTAAAATAATTTTGGGCTTTACGAAATTGTTAGTGTTTTGGATAAATAGGTAATCTATTAGCTTGTGACATATATTGAATAAATAAATAAATACACCTGGCATAAAACAAAAGAGTCAATATACTTCGTGGGATACAAGATTAACGTCAGCTTTGTGGTCGAAAACCATCCTATCAGGATCTTGTGGTTAGCAAGCAAAAAGGGAGCGTGCTCCATCGATTTCCTCTAATATTTCTTTAATACTCGTACCATGGTGCGAACTTCGAAGTCATCATCATTATATGGTTACATAAAGACTTCAATGGCATGCCTAATTGATTTAATCATTAAATTAATGGTAAATTGACAATGCGTTATGGTAGATTAGATATAACCAATGTCCAAAGTATGCTCTACAGAAAATATAGCCATGTCGGTTTTCAGATTACGGTACAATCTGTCAAATTTCCTTAATAAGCCTATGGTTCAAATTGGTATAAATAAAATTGATGATTGGGAAAATTTTACAGGTTCGGGTAGCTTGATGTGCTGGCGTCTGTACCTAACTGAAAGTACTGAGCCGTTAAGGCATTTATTTTTATTTCAAGTCAAAGGGGGATACAACAAGGCAACTATAATGAGCATGAAAAATATATTTGTCTCTCCCCAGAGATCATTTTGTATGGAAAATTCTATGGTCTGCCACTGTTTTTCTAATAATACTGCAGTGCACGAGTTAAATGATTAAAATCCTACACATTTTCATTAAAATTGTTTAAGTATAGTAATGAGAGCGTGAAGATTACGTCGCGTTGACCTTGAACTTGTCGTTGCACCTGCACTAGTTGATGCCAAGTCGGCCGACTTACTTTCCCAGTAAGACGAGTCTGAACTATAAATATATTCACCGAGTCACTGTCTACATACATAAGTTTATATAACAGAAAAACTATGAAGAGTTTATATACAGATATTTTGAAGAAGCTTATTTTTATCTAGGTACTTTTATTGCTAACTTAGTAACTCTTTGTATGTAACATGCATCACTTATCGCGAATAGACAGAGCTCACCTGAAATTTGAATTACATTTTCATGTGATTAAAATCTTCTACGTAGTCCTGTGGTAAACCATTCCCACTGTGTCACTTTTGGAGTCATTCCTTAGCTTTTCTTTTCGACTTAGTTTGTACCAATGTTTAAAACTTAATGAAACAGTTACGAATCTAATGAAAACATTGAACACTTATCATCAATTGCACTCCGCACTGGACACTAATACGATGTCTACAGAACTATGTAGCGACGTCCGTACTTCATTGTAGGGATCTAGCAGAATACTAGCATCTGATATTTGATATGACACTTGATGAGCTGGACTTACATTTGATGCAAATTTACGTAAGCAAAGTTTTTTTATTATCGCGTTATAAATGTATCTTTTATGATTCTAGTCCCCGATCGCGGTATCACCGGCTTGCTAGTCGAGCTTACCCCATCGCCCGGATTAAAGGTATCTTGTGTCTCAAACTAGACTACAATCTACCTATGTGTGTTTTGAAGTCATTCGTTTAGCCTCAATGTTCCAAGATTAAAAGAAACATCCAACTTCTAATATATCTTGATTGTTGTAACTAATTTGTATTTTTATTTTTTTTATATCTATCAACATGTAAAAGAAGAGAAATTAAAGAATAATTTATTCTATCCCAACTTACAATAGCTGGTTAATATGACTATCGTAATGAATTGCTGATGCAACCTGACTCGCAACAGCTACGTTACTAGTTCACGGCCAAGGCTACGTTGGCTACGCGCGGTCGTATCGTGTTCACTCACTTAATGCCCAAGTGACGATTATTGCTGGTATCGCCACTTCACGATTAAAGTGGCTCTGATAATAATGTGATATATAAAATTATGGTCATTCGAGATTGCGACGTATAATGGCCACTCGAATAGTAGTTAGTAAAAGTTGAACAAAGTAATAGAGGTTTTGGGGGGTTTAATTTTTCTGTAAGGTATCTTTGTAAATATAAGACAACGGATTGTTTGACAGAAAGATGTTGCTACTAAAAACGCATAAAACAAATAACGCTTTTGAGTTTGTGTTTTGATTTGTTTTAAGCATGATAGTCGATTATTGTTACAAAAAACCTTTTTTTTTAACAACGTGCCGTCAATAACGCCGAACAAGTCAAGCCGTCAGTTTTGTTTTTACCTTAAGTTTTTACAATCAGTTTTGACTTAATGACATTATCAATTTCTGATTCCTTGACCATGAACAAATATTTATTTTTAAAATCAAAGTAAAATGCGTGATGCTACAGTGGAAGAATAAGTATTAAAGAAGTTCCAGTATAATGAGGTGCGAACTCCCCATTCTATCAAAAGAGAATAACTGGGAATAATGAAAATGCTACATTTAACTCATTGTAATGAATCAGATTCTACTAACACCGGATACATCTCATATTTGTGCAAACAATTAGTGGGTTGCATTTGCGACACAACTTGATGTCTGTCAATGGTAATTATAATGTGTGCGCTTACGCAATTAATTGATCAGATCAACGGCGTAGCTATTGAGATTTTTCCTTCCTCAGTTTTTACTGCTGAACTACTTCCTCAGCTCAAGATATGAGATGATTATGACAAACGTTACATTCAAGAAAATTTATACAGAAACCCGTAAGTTTATTCACAAGTATTTTGTTGATATATTATGTAGTTATGTTTATATTTTTTTAATTCAGTCGGTTATTTGAGTCGTGGTGGCCTAGCGGTTAAAGAACCAACCTCTCAAGTGTGAGGACGTGGGTACGATTCCAGGTCGGGCAAGTACCAATGCAACTTTTCTATGTTTGTATGTACTTTCTTAGTATATTTTGGACACCAATGACTGTGTTTCGGATGGCACGTTAAACTATAGGTCCCGGCTGTCATTGAACATCCCTGGCAATCGTTACTGGTTGTCAGAAGCCAGTAAGTCTGACGCCAGTCTAACCAAGAGGAGGAGGTCAGATAGGCAGTCGCTCCTTGTAAAACACTGGTACTCAACTAAATCCGGTTAGATTGGAAGCCGACCCTAAAATAGTTGGGAAAAGGCTCGGGAGATGATGATGTATCGGTTATTTAAATCTAACTTAAGATGTCTCGAATAGGTACTAAGTTTATTATCGTTACGAATGGTCATCATCATCATCATCACAGCCTATTTATCGTCCCACTGCTGGGCACAGGCCTCCTCTTCCAAGGAGAAGGATTACGAATGGTGTTGCTAATTTATTTAAGAAACGCAGTCGTTAAGAGTTCGATTCCAGGTTGGGCAGGTACTAATGTAACTTTTATGGATTATGTGTTCTTTCCAAGTCTGTCGTGGATACCAATGACTGCTTAAAAGGTGAATAAAAAAGTCTTAAGAAAACATGGACTTAAAAAGTCATAAATCGCTTATCCGTCTTGAGCAAGTGTGGTGATTAACGCTAATTTCTTCTTTGTATGACAAGAGGCCTGTGTTCTACAGTGGGACGATAATAACAGCTAATGACGATATATAACATACAATAATACAAAACACGTGCAAACTATTAAAGGTACAATTCTCTATGACCATTATACTTGTTTGCATATCTAACTGCTTAAATAACATAATTCTGTTCAATTAAAATTTTCCCAGACCACAAAATATGACTAACTGCTACATATTCAACAAAATGAGTACATATAAGTTTTAATTAATGTACACTCATTTAAAGTAAAATATATGAGACTACTGACCAATGTACATACAATTTATGAACACAACACATTAAAATAAACATAACATCTTAAGTATGAAGATATATTTTTTTCTGTACTACTGTATCGTAGTAAAACAATTATTTTTGTAAGTGAGGAAGACGTTTTATAACGAGAATATTATGCATGAAAAACTTCCTGTAATATTTTTTGTGGCGCATGGGCAAAGGTGTTTATTTTTTCAGGTTGTACAGAGTTTTTCAAAGTTGTAGTCAATGAGGCAGTATAAAATTTGGTCATTGGGTGTATAAGGGTATATGAATTCTAATACCATGGCACGTTTTGTTTGGATAGCACTGGCTAATTGGCACGATTTCACCTGCGTTCCGAGGGAGCCACAGTGATAAAATACCTACTACTGAACTACTGTGATAAAATATAGCCATATATGCTCATAAAGCTTTTGTCATAGGCCATACAAGTGTTTTTATTAGTAGATAGTTATTTTTATATACTTATACGTGAATAAGACTTACCCCCGAAAACCTTTATCATATTACTTAATATATTATTACAGTTCTAGTTCTAGACTATTAATTCTAATTTTCTGTGAAATATAGGCTCGTGAAATGTAGTGCATGTCTGCAACGGAGTAATGGCCTGAAACGGCACAACGAATAGATCGATATTGTATTAATATTATCGAATAAAACTATATTATGTATGTCTGTGAATATTGCATGAAAGAAACATTTGCAATAAATATTTACACATGATGTATTATAATTCAGCGTGAAGTTTGAAAGTGACGTATTCGTACCTATTTCTTATTAGTACAAGGTACCTATCATTTTCGTAATTTTATGAAGAATTCATTCAATCTTCATATCTAATCTGAATTAATGTTATAAAGAGGATTGGTTTTTTGTTATTTTTTCCGTTTCTGATTTCGACAATGTAGCTCATTGTCTATACTTATAATAAATCTGTAGAGAGGTCAATTCTGTACATTGAATTTATTTTTAAAATAACTATCAGGGGGTGATAAGTGATCGATACTGATGCCAAAACTGCAATCAGTAAAATTTTTGTCTGTCTGTCTGTCTGTCTGTCTGTCTGTATGTTATTAATAGGAACAAAAACTACTGGACGGATTTTAATGAAACTTGGTACAATTATTCTTCATACTCCTGGGCAGGTTATAGAATACTTTTCATCACGCTACAATCAATAGGAGCAGAGCAGTGAAGGAAAATGTTGGGAAAACGGGAGAAGTTACACCATTTTTTAAGCTTTCGTCGCGTGTGCAGCATTAATAGTTAAAACTACATAGAAATCATGTACGACGGAAATATTTTACATAAAATTATCTAAAAAATATTCTACAACAGCATATGTCTATCTCTAGTGGTTGACTCACAATAACACGTATAACTACGATAGTTTACCAGTTCGGAGCTTTCTGATTATTTGTTATTGATTTGTTTACTCTTATGTTTATAATATTCTCGCTCATGCCTAATTAACAAAAGATAACATTATTACATATTCTATAAAAAAAGAATCATAGAAATCGGTGTAGAAATACCAAACTTATACATAAAATACGATAATCAGCCATCGCCCCGTGTCGTTGCCGCGCTCGACGCGGGTCGGCCGGTAGGTATAATAAGGCGGGAGGTCCAAGCGCGAGCTTCTAAAGTCCGGCTAAGCAGTATACGGCCTCCTAGGCTGAACTGCAAGAGGTCATATCAAAAAGAAAAGCGCGAGCTTCTCATCCCGACAAAAGTTAGGCTTTGGTAGCGGTCCTCTATAGGTTATATATCAGAACAACACATAGACTACTTTTTGTCGCGAAAACCGACATCCACGCGGGCGGAGCCGTGGGCGACCACTAGTCCATAATATAAGCTGTTTTGACTGCCTCGTTGGTCTTGTGGTCGCAAGGCGCGACTGCTGTGCACGGGGTCTCGGGTTCGATTCCCGGGTCAGGCCGAAATCGCTTGGTGGGTTATGAGAAACTTTCATAAAGCAGCCTGGAGTCTGAAAGTTGATGATTGATTCAACCGTGCATCGGAGAGCACGTAAATGTCGGTCCTACGCCTGATCTCTCTCTGATCGTGTCGGATTGCCGTCCCATCGGACTATGAGAGTGAGGGAATAGAGAGTGCACCTGTGTCTGCGCGAATGCTTGTGCACTATAATATGTCCTGCGCAGCTGGCTGATCTCCATAAAAGAGAACGGCCGCCGTAGCCGACAATCGGCCTGGATGCCATCAGTATAAGCTGTTTTATTCGGGTACTTTAAACAGTCCTCTAGAACGTGATCCACTGCAACTGCCAGAAACAGCTGGTCATCATCATATTCTACTGAAATAACTTATACGTTATATTAGGTTTAGTGTACTCTGACTTCTTTTTCAGAGATGAGCCCCTGATTGAATAAATGCAGATCAATTTAGTTTATGTTCAGTTTTTTATTTTTGTCAGTGTCATCAATTCAGTTTTCTCAGATATTTAGGGCCAGTTTCACAATGTCCGAATAGCTACTACCTACCGAATTAATTCAAAAATGCAAATGAATTTGTATGAAATTATCTGCCAAATAAAGAAAATGGAACTTATTCGTAAGTGGTGAAACAGGATGACAATCTTTATTTCAATGTGAAACAAACCATAAATGAGTTGAAATCCATGTGACTTTACGCATAATATTCCAATATTTCTATCAACACGTGTCAAACAGCTTCTCTTAAAGCTAAGTTCAGACCTTGACTCGGTCGGGTACTAGAACATGACTGATAGACAGGTAAATTTTCCCCCGCAATCACGATTTTCATGCGGATAGTCATGACTGATCATCATTATGATGACTTCAGAGTCATTACCAGCAGATTCCTGTCAGCAATTATGTTTTATACGTAACTACATACTGTCGTAGTTGTACATCGGTAACGTTCCGGATATTGTTCTTTTTTTAAACTATGTACCTAATGTATTTTTTGTATAGATGTTTTAATTGTTTGTCTTGCCAGTAGCATCTACCTATGTTCATTCATTCGTATGGTGGGGTATGGGTATAAATGAGTAATAAGTATCATTCTTACTCGTTTTACATATCAATATTTATGAATTGTTTATCAATTAGAAAAATCTTTGCCTCTGTCCTCCAAAATACAAATCGGAATTGTAAATACAGGGTTGAACCAGACAGAAAGAGCCTAGCTATGATAACTTAAGCGAAAGATTCTGCAAGCCTTGCTAGTAAAACGTATCAAACGGCCTTAAACAACCTTTGGTCTAACCTGATAAATTCTAGCCATAATCACTCCATTCTCCAAACAATACAGGAGTTAAAGCACAATAAATCAATCCAGTACAAAATCATTTAGTTTGGCAACTCGCGTTACGGGCTACGGCTCGAGATGGTATCAGCCATCCGGCGATTCTGAGGTTTATCGTTGTGCAACGATATCTCCTGGAATCTATTCACTTTCTTATTGTTTTGTCTTAATTATATGGTCTGCGTTCAATGGCACGCCGAGAGGTAAATAGAACGAGGTGTAAGGTCAAGTTAACGACTTCTTGTTAAATTAATTAATTTAAACAAATAGTACAGACGCCAGCAGGTCAACTTACCCGAATCTGACAAATTTTACCAATCGAATATTAACCTTCCGGTACTGTGATAAGGATGAAAATCTATTAAAGAAATTTGACAGATTGAGGTAGGTTAATGTGCTGGCGTCTGTACATTTTTGCATGAAATATCCAATAGGATTATTTAAAGTAGTAACAAAAATAAATAAACACAGCTCCTGGTTAATGCTATGATGCTATGTTGTAATTTAAAAATATTATGTATTTTTAGACTGATCATACTAAGATTAAAAAAAACAGTAAACACTTTTTTTTTAAATACTAACTAATTTAATTATATTTTTTCTGCACTTTATAACCTGTGTTTATATTCAATAAAAAATAAGATAATAGCGATGAGTTCATTGATACTCAATTTTTAATAATAGACCATAAAGTTTACGATGCCTAATTGCACCACAAGAACTTGATTATTTTTTTCGTCTTTCTATAATGTCGTTCACCTTAAACCACATATCCATTAGAAGTAACGCGGTATATCTTGCAAAACTGAAGCTGGAAATACATAGCAATAGGCTTGTAAACAAAATGAAAAAACTGTGTGTTATACGTAGTTTTTGTTGCAAACAAAAGTTTAGAATGCGGTATCTCAGGAAAAACAAATTATGATACATTTTATTGTATAAGGAAATCCTTACTTTTTTATATTTCATATACAGGACTAGCTGGCTAGTAGCAAGCGAAAGCTCCTTATGTTCAATGCTTCTAAAGAAACATATTCTATCAATGAATTTCTTGGGACAAACAATATATTATAACTACTGTTAATATAGAGACTGTTAATATAAATAGATGTGCCGTTACACTAACTAACATATACAAATGTAGATTTTAATTAGATAATCAAACACTAAAAATAGTCACGAATCAAATATGTTTATAAATCATCTCATTTCAAACTGTGTCAAATAATTTGTCATAGTGTAGGAACGGTACATTTTTATTATTCGAATAAAACTTAAAACACTCCACAAACGGAATATAAATTAATCACGAAACAGTCACTCCATCATTATGTCTAATCAATGAGTAAGATGCGAAATATTCCTTGTTTATTTTTACGGTATAATTTTCTAATAAACGGCAAAAATAATAGTATCTTAGTAAAGGCAATGACCTGGAATTTTTCGGTGTATTAGATCTACGTACAAAATAATATGCAATCGGCAATTATTTTTTGCTACTTCGATGCTTAGGAACAAAAATGCAAATTCGTGAACATAATTCCGAGCAATAGTTTTTATGTAATCTATAGGGTTATTACTTTTTTGCTGAGTAATAAAATTGATTTACGTATATCTTAATTGGTATGCGAAGTCAAGTAAACGGTATTTTAATTACTTTTCACTGAAACTCTTACTCCCTGTCAGGTAGATACATCATATTATTATCACAACATCCTTGAAAATAAAGATTTTTATGAAGACTTTTAGAGCCAGTTTCACAGGTTACGGATAGCCACTATCTACCAGGTAAATAAATAATATAATTTGTAGGAAATTATCTGCAAGATGAACTATCTGGAACTTATCAGCAACCGGTGAAACTGGCCCTTAATATTGTTTTTATATGCTTGTCAAAGCGAATGCTCTTTATTCGACAGCTTTAAGGTGGCTTAGCCAGATTAAGAAGCATCTACCAGTACCTGAGTGCATATTAACGAGATCAAATTCCTTATAAAAACAAAAGCCTTCGACCTTGTGCAACACCGAACTATACTCGTATATGTATTTGCCTACACTTTGACTCATCTCATAAATGGTTTAGCCAGAATGGTCCATAAGCACTTCCAGTATCCCAATTAAAAACGTAATAAAAATACCATATACGTAACGTCCGTCGGTAACAATTATGAAACAAAGCGTTATTGTTAATACGTTGCTTAATTTGGTAGGACAAAAAACGTTGGTTGTTCGCTCCCCAAGCAAGAAACAAAACATCCTCATTTAGTACGCAACTTGATAGTAATCTAAGCGTAATTATATTTGAGGATTTTAATACGGTTCAATGACCCCGTTGTGGACCCAACAAAGAAAATATTTGAATCATGTAACAAGGACAATTTAAACTCCAGATTAATAATTTGTGTTCAAACTTGCAATTTCCAGCGCAGATTAAATTTTAAAATAAAAATTATGCAAATTGTACCTACTTTTAGTAATATGAGCTGGTGAATTCTAAGTATAAATTTTAGTGCCCATGTAAATTATTGTGGCAAAATCGATCAACAGCAAAAAATTATTATTTTCCGCAATAATGGCCGGTGTCGGAAAAGTTAGGTGTCATCGCAACTTCTTTTACTTTCGCAGAAGTCTTGTTGTATATTATACATATTTTGAATTTATGTAGTACTCTCAAATAATATGAATCTAATATTTTTGTAATAAAAGTTCTTAACCTGTCGATGTATGGACCGCTCCAATTAACCTTCGCCCGTACTTAAATTAAATGTAAAATTATCATTAAATGAAACTAAATTTTTTTTTAAAGTTTCGAATAAATTCCTTATTACTTAACAACGGTGAGTTATTTATTTTTTGTGAATAAACCAGATGTTATATTAATTGGATGAATTCCGTCATACTTCTGTAACTGCTATGCTAATGAGTGATCTAATTTAAAAATCATATACATAGTTTTGTTATGTTTTTTTTTATTAACTTCAGATCCGTGTATGTGAAGGTTTGAATGATAGACGATATCCGTGCTGGTGGCTTACTTACATACATATATTCACTTATTCTACTCAAACTAACTAAAACCCTTTTTATTTTAACCCTTTTTAATGAGTTATTACTTTGAGTATTTTTTGAGTTGTACTTTGTAATGAGAGTAACTTTTAGTAATATTAACTAATGTATAAGTTGCTGGTTTATTCGAAAGAATTTCCGCGGCCCAAGTGGGAGAATCCAATAAAAATGATTATAGACTGGCACATAGGACTGGACAGGTATCCTGGAGAGCGAATTTTTTTTGGAACTCGGTTCTGTCGGACATAGTCGCAAAGTTTATTATCTACTAATAATAAAGAGAAAAGATTTGACTGTAATAAGCTTTTATTTGGCTCATAAGCTAGATGACCGATTTGAAAAAATCTGTAACTGTTGCGAATTACACTATCCCCAGTGAAAATAGGCTATCTTTTATGCGGAGACAGGATTTTCCCCGGGAATGTGGGACAAACCGCGATATATGATAATGATATTTATTTTGCAAATAGGTTGAAATCAACACTTTTACACGTCAACACATTCTTCAAAAAAACGAGATGAGGCATTTCCTAACTGACTACCTTGAGAAGAAACGCCGAAACAAACTCAAGAGTCTCTTCTAGAGTCAAGCCATAAAAATAGATTACATACTAAAGTACAGATGAACAATGTAGGCTTAGATACACTGCTACTTATGATATAAAGTAACAAACTTTATTTTTCTCTAGTTGGATAAAGTTGTAAATCTCGTCACCATTTCGCCAAATCATCTTCCGCCATTGTTATTAAGGCTTAATACTGATGATTGATATGTATCGGCTGATGACGCATGCATTCAACAAGCGTACAGTCAGCAATACAAGTAACAGACACAGAGTTTATGAATGAAATTGTATTTATATAAATTATACTTTTAATTTTACAAAGTACCTACCTACTGATTGAGTTCTGGGAAATGAAATTACCTAATTAATTATTTGAGTGACTCCAGTATTAGATTTTGAGAAGCTGGATAAGACTCGTGGTGGTCGTGGTGGCCTAGTGGTTAAGGCACCAGCCTTTCGAGTATGAAGGTGCGGGTTCGATTCCAGGTCAGGCAAGTACAAATGTAACTTTTCTAAGTTATACGTACTTTCTAAGTTTAAGTTAAGGAAAACATCTCGAGGAAACCTGGACTACAAAAGTCTGTAAGCACCAACCCGCATTGAGCAAGCTTGGTGATTATCGCTCAATCCTTCTCCGTGGGAGAGGAGGCCTGTGCCCAGCAGTGGGACAATAAAAAGGCTGTGATGATGATGACGATGATGGATAAGACTAAGTATCCATATGAGTTTACTTGACTTTGAGTGACCTACTTTACAACAACTTTTAAACTACAATTATTTTTGAAGCAGAACCATTAAGGGGTTGATGATTTTAGAAATAAAATCACAACCGATAAAAATATATTTTAATTTTAATATCTGTTCCAATAACAATGAGTCTGACTGTACATGTACATGATCACCACTCCTCAAACGTCGTGGCATCGTTCATTTATAATCCTGTGGTCTGCAGATACCGTACATTCACGAACAATTACAAACTGTCCATTAACTTTAGATATATTCTTATTGTTATATTTTCATACTTTTATCTTAGATAAATCTGTATAATTATTTAACTAGTTTTTATATTAATGTTATTGAGTGACAAATTGCAAAAAGGTATTTATAAAAATACTATAATATTCAACATAGCAAAAGTTATAAATGGATACTTTATTATGCAACTATAAAAATTTAGGATCATTATCAGTTTATCGTATATCGATTCGAAATTATTATAAAAAACTAGCTTTTGCCCGCGCGGCTCCGCTCCCGTACTTCTACCCTAGTCTACACTACACTACTCTACCCTACTCTACCCTACTCTACCCTACTCTTCTCACCTTTTAAACCTTCCCTAGACCTCCACGAACATTTCAAGACCAAGGTAAGATAAATCCGTTCAGCCGTTCTCGTTCTTTAGCGAGACTAACGAATAGCAATTCATTATTATATATATATATATATATATAGATATAATTAATCAAATTACCCAAAGGCTCGCTTTATTTCGCCCAACAATTAAGCACTGCCATTCAACTTAGCAATAGTGCCAGGCTATTGGGCAAACTACCGAGTGGCAGCGATGAGGATGACTTTTTAAACCCTTTATTAGTAGTAGGTAAGTTGCTTATGTAAATATAATCAAGTAGAAATAAATAGTTGTATGCATATAAGAAAACAATTAGAATACGCATTTGTATCTACTCAGGAGTTACTGAAATTCTTATTGCTCTTAATAAATGCAATATACAGTTCGTCGTAACACTAGCCACACGAATGTGTAACAATGCCTGCATTCATTGAAGCTAAAAGGATAATAAAACTATGTGTTCCGAATAGAATCGCAATACATTGTTATTGAGGAAGATGAAACGGATTCTTGGCATTGAACTTGAGAGGGACCCACTTGGCGGGCCTGCCAAATGTGCCGAATACGTCGTGAGCTCCGTTTGCGGTTGTTACAGCTCAACGTTTAGAATCCGTAAATATTCATTGACCTACTCGTATCTATACATTAACAAAAATGTTATGACAAACCCTTTGCAGAAAATCTCCCAATACCAACGATTTTCTTATAAAATATTTATTTATTTACTAGTCTATGTAAGCTGTTGGTAAGACAAGAAGTAAAATATGTATGTAGGACAATCAAGTACAAAGGCATATTTTTTAAGAAATCTTTTAAAAAATTAGAAAATGGATTCTATTTTTAATTTGTGAATATTTGCTTAGCAATATTTTTCGCTACATCACCCACCATTTTGCTTGCCATACGTTACCAAGACAATTTTATTCAACGAATAGTCCAACAATATGAGTATACTGCTAGAACAAGACACCACTTTGTAAAATGGTACCACGTCCCGTCGACGCCTACACAATGGCCTGATATTTCAACTTCACTCTTCAAATAATCTCATCAAAGAACTGCTTTACATTTCGAGCAAAAAACGGATTGAATTTTGTTAGATAGGATCTATTCACGTGATGATTTTACATATCAAGTACACGCTAAACGCTATTATAATTATGTATTAATAGTGTACGTACATATTTTTATTGACAGCGTTTTGTTGAGAGGTTTTATTACACATGGCATTTCGATAGTTAACAGTGTAGGTACAAGACATTAATAATAATTTGATGTGAAAGGTTTAAAATATCTACGTGCTTTTAAAAATTCTGTACGCTATAATATACTGTGACGCTAAATCTTAAAACCAGTCATGAAATTCTGAAGTCGTGGTGGCCTAGTGGTTAAAGAGCCAACCTCTCAAGTATGAGGGCGTGGGTTCGATTCCAGGTTGGGCAAGTACCAAAGCAACTTTTTTTCCAAGTTTGTATGAACTTTCTAAGTATATCTTGGACACCAATGACTGTGTTTCGGATGGCACATTAAACTGTTGGTCTCGGCTATCATTGAAAGTCCTTGGCAATCGTAACGGGTAGTCAGAAGCCAGTAAGTCTGACACCAGTCTCACCAAGGGGTATTGGGTTGCCCGGGTAACTGGGTTGAGGAGGTCAGATTGGCAGTCGCTCCTTGTAAAATACTGGTACTCAGCCGAATCCGGTTAGACTGGAAGCCGACCCCAACATAGTTGGGAAAAGGCTCGGGAGATGATGAGTCATGAAATTCTGATCAAAATATCAAGCATACTTTGGCCGACATTAATAAACCTAAAATAACAATGATAAGCTCTTTTCAGCCCTAAAGTTACTGGTGTTCTACTTTTAACAATGAAAAAATGTATTATTATCTCATTGAAGATTGTAAAAAACACCCACTTTTTTTTAATTTGCACTTTACAAGACTGTAAAAATATCGCACTTCTATATTTTATTTGCTCAGGAACAGTTACAGGTTATCGTGACGACTGCAATGTTATCGACACACATTGTCAAACTATTAGTTCGCTGAAAGATGTGCTAATTGAACACAAATGGTAACACTTTATTACGGTAAATTATACATCCTTTTACTGAATTTAAGATGGATGTATTTACCTTTTAAAGTTACCTTGTTATCAACCTCTAAAGGAAAGTTGAGAGCAACATTATATTCTCGCACCAATTTTTATAAAGACCTTTTTTTATCCATTGTTTTCTTATGTATTTCTTTTTTTAACTAATGTTTTGTTTCTTTGCCTACTGACGTAGCAAGGTTTAACACGAAATAATAATATTGTAAGCCTTATTATACAGGGCCTATACCTTTAAGTATGGATCAAATGGAATAGGTGAACGGACTGGTCACTTTTTGATTTCATAATGTCAAAAACTCTATTGGCCCTCCCTATTCCATTTCATCCTAACTTAGACAACACCCTGTATATATACGAAGATACTAAACGAATGAGTACTTAAAATAAATATTCTGCACAGCAAGTTCAGTGTAGTTCAGTAACTCAAGATCGAACTGGTTTGTAGTATTGACGAGGTACTATTACAAACTTGTAGCTCTTTTATTGTAGCTCCAACGAAAACATTGCGCTCACCATTCAATAAAAACAAATAAAATGCAGTACCTACATTTTTATGCAATTCTGCATTGCACCTGTTATAAAATAAAATGCTTAACTACAAAAACAAGTAACGTTGGTAGGCCGGTTATAGATGGTATTAATTATCTTTGAAACTTGATATTTTGATTCGTGGCATAATTCATCGGAGATCGCATCTTGATTATAATCGTGATACTTTAATAATAGATGATTTGCTATATTACTGTTTATTGAACTGAACATGCGTTCTTCATTGTTGGTTATACGGCATTTTTTATTTTAATTTGTATCGGTAACTTACTGAAGAAGTTGGTATTATACATATTTTATTTTTCAGAAGAGTCTGTAATGTTTTTTTTGATAAAAGAGAGGTTTTTATCAGACATTAAATATCAAATTAAAAAAGTAATTTACAAGTAAATTTTAAAATCACAAGGGAAGTGAATAAGAGAAAAGCTTGTGGCGAAAAAATCATCCTAACGGGGGTGGTTCGTGGCTGTCACACAAAAGCCTGAAATTTTGAAAAACAGCGTAACCAAAGGGTTGCTGAGGTTGAGGGTTGAGGAGGTCATATAGGCAGTCGCTTTATGTAAAAGACTGGTATTCAGCTCTACCTGGGTTACACTGTAAGCCATTCCTGAAATAGACAAATTGTTTTGTGTAAAAGGCTAAGCAGCTCGAAGTTACTATTATATAGATAGGTATCACTATAAATATCTGATTTTCATGGAACCCACTGCCATTTTCGGGAGCCTCATCTAATGCCCAATATAACGTGCTAAATTCATGAATATTTCGTAAGCTCACGCACACTAAGGCTATCACTAGAACTCTCATAATAAACATCTAGAGTATTCCATTCAAGAGATAAGAACATACAAAATGTTCAAGAACATCCCGGATAAAAATAAAAGATAGACAAAATGGCCGGTAAAAGATAAGGTCTGTTTGGATTGTGTGTCTTCGCGATATTCTATTTAACATCATAATATACGTAAGTAACTCTTGTAAGATGTTTTCGCCGATAAGAGTAAATTACAATACATAATATTCATAGACCTTTCTGGAATATACATATTATGTCAATGAATTTAGTAGAATATAGCAGTTTGTTGTTATAATTCTTTCTCGAACAGTGAAAATTAAGAAACTGTTTGAAAACTATTTTCTACAGATCGATGTTAAAGTTTAGACTGATAGTTAAAATATTATTGATTTGATGATTGATTGAGTTATCTAGTTTTTCTCCTTTTTAACCGACTTAAAAAAGGAGGAGGTTCTCAATTCGGCTAGTATGGTTTTTTTATCTATTACTCCGAGGTTTTGTAACTGTAAGAGCCAGTTTCACCGGTTGCTGATAAGGTCCAGATAATTTATTAATACAACAAAAAAAAATAGACTTCACTGATATGTTTTTAACAAAAATGAGTTCGCATTTGTTTTTAAGCATGCGCATTGGCGTCTGTTTAACCTTTATGTAATATTATTCTGTTGCATTTTATTGAACTTCCTTAAGTATACGAAAGAAAATTACTAACTTGATCGACTGGAGCACGCATTTATAGTTTGACTTTACATAAAAAAATCTCGTTTCTAGTTTTCCCATCATCTTGTCATTACAAGTTAAATAAATGCACAAATGTAAAATATCTAGTAGTTAAGTTTATCTGTTCTCTATAATCTTGCAAGTATTTCTATGTTAAATGCATACCGTAAGCATTTAAACGCTATAAATACACTATAATTAATTTACAATATTTCTATTAACCTAGTTTTTAACGTGAATTTTGAACGATTACAAATAATGTACCACATTAGAGAATAAATCCCTTATGTTTTCTAGTTCTAGTTTTGTCACTATTGAAAAGAGGTTTACCAGAATTTCATTAAACCGTGTAGATACTATTTTATTGTCTTGCCAATAGCACTATATACCACTATTTAGCCGTGAATATCGGGACACCTTTTTCTTACACGGTCGGTTAGCCCCATGGTAAGCTATTGATTAGCTTGTGTTATGGGTGTCAACACGACTGATAATCTACATTATATATTTTGCACATATACATAATTATAACACCCAGACCAAAGTCAACAAGCATGCTCATCACACGAATGTCGACCGTGCTGGGAATCGAACCCAGGACACTCTGCTTGGCAGTCCGGCCTGGTTACCATTGCGCCAATGGTGTCGTCTAAAATAAAAATGTTTTTCCCTTTTTGTAAGAGCGGAATCTTTTACTGCAAGCTCTTTTCAGCTTAAAAGAAGGCTCCAATCACAATAATATTGAATCAATATTGTTAATGAAATAAACTTATTTGTATTGTATTTTTGTTGTGAATGCTGGTCGGAAGTCTATAGGTATGAGATAGCGTGAACGCCTTTGTATATCTAAACATAGATCGTCAATTGTTACTTGCACATCTATCATCAAATGCTATCCATGTCAATCCCGATGCCATGACGAGTGTGTCAATGCGAGCCGATGGCGCCTATCACGTGCCTTTGTAATAGTCACACGATTACAGAGCGGGTTCATAGAATACAGGTAAGTATACATATTAGATATACGATTTGAGATAAGGCATAGCGGACACATTAATGAAGATCCTTTTCAAATAATTAGGTGCTGATTTAATTACTCACAGCTTTTAAAACAACTGTTACAAGGGTTAAATATTTTTTTGTCATCTAAATATTACCTTTCCTCCTAGATATATGTAGAATCATAAATACTAGAAACTTTGATTATAATAGAAATATAGAACCTAAAAGTTATGGTAAGGTAGTGAGTCCAGCGTAGTGTGTTTTGAAGTTCATCACCATCATTACCGGCGAATTTTATTCTTACTATGGGGCACAGGCCTCTTACAAAGAAGAAATGAGCGTTAATAAACACGCTTGCTCAATGCGGATTGGTGATTTCAGACTTTCAAGTCCGTTTTCTCACCAAATTTTTCATTCAGCTATACACATCAGCCACTGGTATCTAAGATATGCTTAGAAAAAATAATTTGTAAAAAAATATTTGTAATTGCCTGACAGAATTGATCCCGCACACTCATAATTGAGAGGAAAGGTCCCTTAACCGCTAGGCCATCACGATTTTTTTTTCATCAAAGTTAGGTAATTCATCAGTACACTGCCACAGATGATATTTTTAACATCAGGCTTTTTCAGACATCTCTTTTTCAATTAGCATGTCTATTATTTTTGTTTTTATACTTCATAGTTTAATTTTGTGTTACAGTAATCGTTGTATCTGATCTCGAACTATACTATTGTTTTAATCTATTAGTGTAGTTATTACAGGATGCTACACTACTTAACTATATTTCTTCTTCAGGTTTTTGTTGGCAGTTTTTGTTCGTCTGTTCGTCATGCATTGTTCATAAACATCAGTTTCTTAGTTACGAGTGTGTTTAAATACTTTATTTCGGATTTGTGATAGTTCTTCTTGCGTCGTAAAGAAGATCTGTGCAACGAATGGTCAGGGACCTTGCAAACTATACTTTGTTTGAGATTATTTTTTTGGTAACAGCTCAGGCGAAGAAATAGTGCCAATCTTAATTTATACATAATACAATGAAATAAATCTTTACTGAAAAAAAAAAAAACAACAGCATTAATAATTATTCGTCCTTACCATTTAAATCACCGTCTTATATTCATAATGGTTAAAGAAGCTCTAGTTTCCGAGATTGCAGAAAGACGAAGGCCTTAGGTACTAGAAGAAAGTGGTAAAGAAGAACTGCCTTCAGGATCCTAACAATATACTTGACATGATTTGTCCAAATCAGTTTAGGTAGTTATAGTATGGATGGGAGTTATTAAAGAGGATTGTTGCAAACATCTAATAATTCAATAAAAACTACACATAATGATTTAGTCTACACTGGTTTAGTATGAAGACTTTTAACAAAGCTAATGGTCAGATGAAAATGCAATTTTAGATGTTTTTATTTATTTTGAAATAAACTGCATTAAAACGGACAATTAGTAGAAACCGGTAGTATATATACGTTTATTCAAGAAAATAAAGTAGAAAAAATCAATGGCACTAATCTATTATTGTACTATTGTGTGTCTGTCATTGTTTTGTCTCACTAATAGTGCTAATTATAAAGCTTATATCCGTCACAAAAAAAGTATAGGTAAGTATATACTTTATCCAGGATAAAATCCAGGCCACAAACACTATTTTATTGAACTCTAGCTTCTAAAAGCGGTTTTGTAAAAAATCCAAGTAGTTTATTTATTAAGGTTATCATCATCATCATCATCAGCCTTTTTATCGTCCCACTACTGGACACAGGCCTCCTCTCGCAAAGCGTTAATCACTACGCTTGCTTAATTATTAGGGTTATGATCTCTTAAAATAGTCATAAAATTCAATTTTAAATACAGCTTTGCTGAGAAACATCATATCATAAGATCCAAACCGTTTATTATAGTACCGTAGATTAGTGCGTAAAAAAACACGAGCAGAGCACTCATTATAGTTCTTAAAAATATATATATAAGTGAGCTAGAACGAGCATTCGCTTGCTAACTTAAAAAAAAAACAATACCAATCAAATAAAGCAAATTCCAATAAACAGGACAGTACAGGCATCCATTACAAGCAGTTTAGCTATCTGGCTAGTACACTCGGCCACTATCGAGCTATCGATCGAATTAGCATGAGCCGTGCGCAAGCGCTGTATCAGCACATCTCCTACAAGCCCTGCGCTACACTGCTAACAATGTTGATGTACAAGATTTTTCTCTCGGATAATATTGAGCAATTTATTGGACAAAGGCTTATTTTATATGGTATCATTTTAAATCTCCAAGTGTTTTGTGGGAGATAAAACCTTTTTTGTTTCAGTTCACAAGCCTAGTAGATAGGTACTAAATTGATTTTCCTTTTTTTGAGTTGAAGTACTGATGTTTTCTATTCTAATACTGAATCATTTTTGGAATGAGAAGGTTTTGTTACTGTATTTAAAATTACTCATATTTTTAAGTATGAGTGTTTGAACACAATAGTGTATTGTTTAAGAAATATTTTGGAACGTTTAAAAGAAAGTATTGCATTTTTTACATATTTAAAAGAAATATTCAGATTTTTTAAGGTGAATTGTCTCCATACGATGAAATTGAAATTTGAATTTGGAAGTCCCGTTGCAGCTCCTGTATTGTCTTTGCAAATTGTGTTATCGACCAGCAACATTGTGCGATCAATTGCGTTTGCTACAAAACCCTTCGTCACGACCGTTGCATGCATAATGGAACGCAGCCTACTCCTTCGACAATTTTCAAATATCCTTCGCGTAACACTTGTGTAGTCTTCAATCATTTCTTAACGGTAAATAAAAAGCCTTATTTTTGCGATAAGGATCGCTTTAAGCGAAGGAAGGACCTTAATTAAAACCTTTTTCTCAATTTCAAAATTATTACGAGTATAACACTTTCCCAAGTGAGAATGATTGCCGGTTATTTAGACTTCAACGAGCGCTTCACACTTAAGTGATACAGTCAATAATAATAAATTATTTTTCTTTTTTTGATTAAAGTAGGTATGTATAATTCTATGAATTATTTTTTATTTCGTAATAAAATTTTCACTTAAATTCAATAGAAATAGAAATTTAATTCATTGAGTTTCAGTCCTGTAAAACTTTGATATTCTATTACAAAAATAATTTTCACTGGTACTCACCAAAAATCCTTCAGCACTGTTCAGATATATCACAGACACTTTAACGTTCAGTCTTATTCTTGTTAAGAATAATGAAAACTATTATTTAATAGATATATATACATATAAAATTCGTTGTCGAAGTGAGCTTCTCGGTTAGGAGTCGGTAAGGAAATGGCTAGTGTCCGTAGGGGCTGGAATCGTCCTTGCGTGGCGGGCAAGGTCTCGGCAAGTCAGTAAGGCTATGTATGGATGCGCGCCGCAGTTCCTCAGCCTCTTATACCGTGCGTATGGGCAACACATGATACACTTGGCACTCTTATCGATACTATTAAACGCGTCATGACATCCGACGTGGGGGCTCCGCAACAGTGTTTTGTTTTTTATTGACGATTACAACTCGGGTGTACATTGCCATCTCGATTAAATAGTGATTACCGATTCGTATTGTGTGTCGAGTCATAACGAGTATGGGATTATAATGAGTTTGAATAACATTATTAGTTCTATAGTGTTGAGAATATTTAAGGGAAATCTAAGGTAAGATCGGGTATAAATAAACTTAAGGGACTAATAAATTCAGAAAGTGCTGTTTTGCAGCTAAGTTATGAAATGAGTTTGAGTTTAATGTCAACGTTTTTTTTTATCTAAATTTATTTCTAAGAAAATTGCTTGTTGAGGTTCAAGGATTGTTTTATTCAGGTACATACTAATTGTTTTACAATTGCAGTATAAAAAGAACAAATACAAAGTAGTCAATAGATGGATACGTATAAAATAATTAAATGTTAATAACTTAATAGCATCAAGCATGGCTGTGTAACTAGAGGAAAAAGCTGCAAGTTTCAAATCATCAACAATCTGTCAAATTTCCTTAATATAATTTCTAGCTTATCACTAAAGCATATAGTTCAAAGTTGATTAAGATTTTTTTTCAGTTTCAGGTAGGTTGATGTGCTGGCTGTAGAAGCGGTCTCTAGAATTTACAAATACTAAGGACCTTAATATCGTCTATGTTCTCAACCCCTGACAATTCCTGAATAATTTTTGCTATCTTTCATTACAGAAATTGATAGCTAAGCTTGTGGCTAACTTACAGCTACACGGATCGAGCGATTATAAAGTTAAGCAACGCTTAGCGCGGTCGATCTGTGGATAGATGACTACCATGTGAGGGTGTGTGGGTCCGGGCTGTCATTTTAACATCCTTAGCTGTCGTTACGGGAATTCTGAACCAGAAAGTCTGACAACTGGTTTCAACAAGGGGTATCGGGTTGTCTAGGTAACTGGGTTAAGGAAGTCAGATAGGCAGTCGCTGCAAGTGAAATAATCGTACTCAGCTGCATCCAAGTAGACTTGAAGCTGATCCCAACTTAATTTTGAAAAGGCATGGCAGCTGATGATTGTATTTGCATGCTAGCAAGCACCGTCATTATCCTGTGAACGCATTAAGGCTATTTTCTCGAAATCAAATACGCAGGACCATGGGGAACAAAATGACTAGCGCAGGACTGACATCAATTTGTATTCAGTTCTGGAATGAGAAAATTTTTATGACGTCATATTTGCCTATGCCATTTAAGTTACAGGTTGGATGCTATCCATCACTGAATAAAAAAATGTATGGGGGAAATCAATAGTGATGCATGACTGCATGCCAGTATTGGAGCAATGTATGTGTGACCTCTTTGACCACGTCACAACATAAATAAAAACCCACGAAAGAAAGAATTTCTAAAGTAGGGCAAACTTTTAAAAAAATATTAAGGTAGGTAACTCCAGACAATAATGACACTTATTTCTTAACATTCTCCATATAATGTGAAAATAATCGTAAATACTAAACAAAATACAATCGTTCGAATCCAGGACACACATCTGCAATAATGTTATCATTATCAATGAATTGTGTAAACAACTTTGTATGACCCGCGAAGGCTTACAAGTATTACCGTTACAAATGTATGAAAAAACGGGATAAATGCGGACCTCACCAACATATTACCAGTGTAATAAACTTGCAATTTAACTGATAAACGATTGTACATTGTCAACCCACCAGGGTATTACGGAGACTCGAATAAAAGATCCCAACATTAAAGGAATGCGTTACTAAATGATTTAGAGGATTTTGTTATAACATCGAGCAAGATATAAAAGGAGCTTGTAGCTAAAGAACAGCCGCACGGTCGATGATGAGTAAAGCAACGCTTGGCGCGGTCGGTCCGTGGGTGACCATCATGATATTGTTAGAACTGTCATTAGAACATCTTAGACAGTCGTTACGGGTAGTCAGAAGCCAGAAAATCTGACAACCAGTCTTAATAAGGTCTATCGTATTTACCAGGTCAATCCATGCAAAACACTGGTATTCAGCTACATCTATATCAGCTAACGAGGAGAGCCGAATCGAACTGTTAATTACATCGAGATTTAATCGAAAAACAGAGAAACCGTTAAGGCTTTGCGTTTTTTGCTTCCTTAATTAACGTATAAATTTTAATGCACTCAGAAAAACATGAAAATCCAGGCGCCGGGAACCATTAAAATACAAAACAAATATTGCACACAAAAATCAGTAAACCAATTTTGCACTTAGGTGTGTAGTCACTAAGTACAATCTTTCCAATTTTCTTGATACATTTTCAACTTTATCGCTGAAGCATATGGTTCGAAGTTGATTGAGAAAATTTGTCAGTTTTGGGTAGCTTGACGTGCTGGCGTCTTAACCATGAAGAACAAAGTCCAATAATCTCGCCTTCAATTTTTAAGAAAAGATTCAGCGTATCATGAGGTGCGTAAATACTTCTTTTTGAAACCTACTTCAGAATCTAACCCTATGACGTCACACACAATTGACCCAGTACTAAACACGATTACCAGTCATGCAACAGTAATTTGTAATCATCCTTTAGGCAGGTGAATAGTCACGAGATTATAAACCTATAATACCGCAATATTTTGTCTGATATATCAAATGGCGCTAACTTTTTAATCAAAATTTAATCATTTTGGCACAGGTACAGTCGCTCCTTGTAAAATACTGGTACTCAACTAAATCCGGTTACATTGGAAACCGACCCCAACATAGTTGGGATAGCTCGAGAGATAGATGGCTAGGTACTTTTTGTGGTCTATTATTCTGACACACAAAGGGCTCCAGAAAGAAATAACGTGGATTTAAGTCAGTAAATGTCACCACATGCCCTCCGGCTACACAAAAAGCCTTATTGTCAATGTTCAAAAATCATATTATTTTCTTCACTTTATTATTGACCTACCAATGAATCAGGTAGCTATATATTTATCTGAGTATAAACAAGATAATTAGCCGTTTGTGACATGTTAACAAATAGCATACCATAATTTACACAGAATTAAGTCTTGAATGCTTGATTGCGCTAAAATTAATTAATGGCTCAAAAAAATCAGGACCAAAACGTAATTCTCATTAAGTGAAACGTAAAAATAAGTTTTGGATTTGGAATGATAGCCAAAACAAGTTTCAATGCCAATATTCCCGTTACAATGCGTTTGACAAATTAGATATAATTTTTCATTTTCTTAATTAAAGGCCTAAAATAGAAACATAACATTTACTATATATTTTTAGTCAATTTATCCTTAGTAGTCCATACCTCGCAGGCACGAGCTGACATTTTATTAAGAATAAAAATCACTTTAGTCCACGCAACAGATAGCATGAGAAACTTCCGTGACGTATATTTAAAAGATGAACTTTTTATACACCAAACCGTTATGCGATAATGTCGCCGTAATCTGCATTTTCGCGAGACGCAAGATCGTGACCAAAAAACACGTACGTACCTACTTAAATCGGACCTACATCAAACACTTTATTATATTTCTCTTAATTGAAAGCAATTTGTCATATCTTTGTTGAACGGTAACCGAATATGATACCGTGGTGTTCAGTATACATTTTAAGGGTCAAACCGATTTTTCAAGTGTACGTTTTTATATTCAGTATTTGTTATTTTTCATTATGTTTGACACCTAAATGTCCTCAAGGCCCTGACCTTAAAAGGGTCCTTTTTGTCATAGCGCATTAGATACCTATTCGATAATTTTTCCTTATTGAACACATTCTTGTAGCCTCTCTTCCCCAAAGACTTTAATAGGAAATAATTCTAATTTGCAAAAATATAATCGCACTTATACCACGCTCGTAATGTAGTAACATCAGTTGATGACCTTTTTGAATAGAAAATATATCAACATTGTTAACTATTCCTTAAGAAATAGCAATCTATGTGGCTAAATAAACTACCCCTTTTTATAAAAATAAAGTCAATCCAAAGACATCAAAATGTCTTCAAACATCCAATTCCGAGGTATTTGCGGCGAGCAGATTTATTTTAAAAGTACAAATGACACACATACTTTGCCGACACTGATGTAGGACCACAAATATCCTTTTTGCATCTTTTTTACACGCAATAACGCATCTCTAAGATGTTTGCTTACTTCACGCTCAATGGCTTAAGTTAAATAAAGCGAGTGCTAACATCTAATTTATTAGTGTATTTTTCCTCTGTGACTAACTCTTAATAAAGCAGGTAGGTACTTAAGTAGTAGTGCATTTTTATTATCGGTGGTATATTTATATAAAAAAGCTATTGTGGTCAGCACAATTTGATAGTTTCCTTGTCTCTTTATCGTTACCAACTTTGGGCAACCAAAAAATTTGTTAAGAGGAACGCAAAAACTCAAAGCGAATATGGTCTGAAATGACTATAAAATGTAACGTTCCACGGTGATGTCGTTAATGTCTTACGGCGAAAACACGCCATTTTGGAGCCGGTAATTATTAAAAATAATGATTGAAGTTGAAGAACCGTCTTGATGGGAGTAGGTTCTGTCGTCAATCGCAGACTAGGTTAGTCGGAAATAAAATTATTCAATGATTAGTTGATTAAAACTTCGAGAAGAAATAATTTATTGTATGCGAGTTTGAACGAATAAGCACTGGCTGAATCTTTTCATTTGGGTTTAATTGCCAAAGAGGAGAGACGAAGCAGGTTACATTGTGGCTAGTGCTATAGCCGTGTAACACGACTAACCATTAAAAAACATTCAACTAGGCTGAGCATGCACATCCCCAAAAGCGTACTACTTTACAGTTCCGTATTGTTCTCGTACTCCTTAATGTAGGTAATAGATATTCGCGGAATCCAAACGCGCCGAAAGCGCTAAGTTTCTTTCCCATTGTGTCGGATAAGTGGTTCAAAGGTAAGTATTGTTTACCTACATAAAAGTGTTTAGGTACACTATGAGTCACAGTGAACAATTCGTCAAAAACATTAGGTTTGTGTGTCGGCCGTGTCGTACATAGTAAGATGCTGATCAGCCTTGACTCGGCAATAACCTCTCAATCGAGGTGAATGATTCGTGTTTAGTTTCTATAACAGGATATTATAAGATAATTGGTTTTGTTTTGGGACCTTGATCGCATCGAGTGATCGAAGAGGATAATTTGATACCACGCAGGTTTTATCCAGGTTCTATTATGTACACACACAGCATAATTGGAAGAAATAACCCTTAGATGGTAATTTAATTACATTCTTGCTGCATGCCTTTGGGTGTCCTGGTTGGCTACATGATGACATTAACTTTTTGCCTCTCTATATTATTATATCAAGGCACGAGAAAAAGCTTCGTACTTATAGAGTTTGGATGAACTTCCTTATCTCACTTGTAGGTAGATATGTTGGCATCATCACCTTGTTGCCGAAGGCTCACTCTTTGCATAGTCCTTAGAAGTATAAAGGTACTAAAGGGGTTTACTTACTGAAACTCGCTCCATTTCAAAAGATACCTAGGTAGTAAGAAAACTCTTACTACCTAGGTATCACTATTTATTTACATGTTCATTATTTAAATATTATGATGGTTACAAAATAAATGAAAAAAAAAAACAACATAGTTACTCAAAACAAAAGCTGTAAGTATTTGAAATTGCATCGTCGTCTTGTAAACATGTCATTTATTTATCTCTGGGTCACGTGTGACCCAAAACTCGACGGCAACAAAATTGATCTTTAAAAGAAAAAAATGTTTTGACCATTCACTTGACCCATATAAGATTGTTTATAAGGTGAATTTAGTTACTCGGCTGCAGCTGTTAAACGGACCACATTAATCAACTTGATAAGGTTTTGACGCGCGCACTTAAACGCATGTCAATGACCTCGCGAATCGTTTAGGGTGTGGTCACAATGTCAGGGTACGCGCAAAAACAATGAAGACAAGACGACAAGAAGAATGAAAGGGCAAGTTTGGTAGGATTTATAATTTTCCCTATACGTACTTATTTCAATTTATATAAAATAGGTTTTTCAATTAGAGCTTGTAGGTATCTCAAGGGTTAATTTCATTTTATTTTATTGACCATGGCCAGACATTTGTTCGGGTGCTTTCGTGCGGTTATGGGAAATATTCATAACGTAATTTAGAATACGGTTTGTATCAATATAAGTCAGTCTAATGCGCGATTTTTATTTATTGTGATTCGTGCTAAGCTACCCCAGACGCGGTACCTATAGTTTCGTACATTCGTTGATTGATCATAGCAGTTTGCATCAACACAATTTTTTGTTGTTACTATAGATAGAGTGCTATAGCTTCATGTGTAGCGTACCTATACAGCAACATTATTTTTCAATAAGTAGGTAAAAGGTTTTCTGTTACACAGCAAATAGTAAATCCTATGGACCCCATCCAGCTCATTAATTTGTTGCGATTTCACATTTTGTTATATCTTGTTAAAGTTATTAACCCATCCATATTCTTGCAAATAATTATCTGAATTTAAACCTATGTAGATACATATACATATGTATAAGTAGCAACCTGCTTACCTGCATGCCGCCTGCAATTTAGTACCTATGTAATGCTTAAGGCCTAGGCCTTAGCAGGTATTTTAATTAAATGATAACAGCCCTCAATATCTTCTGACCTTTTGCAAGTAGGTAGGTACCTACTCTAGAAAAAAAATGCTGAGGGCTTCAGGAACACATAGGTATCCATTCCTTTCAATGGTTTCTGAATCGTTGATCGTTGGCTTATTAGAATTATTTTCTTAAACATTCTAGCCACCGTCTTAACGGACATTGAATAACTACTCTTACGAGTAAATAATCGTCGTAGCATAATATGTATCGTAGAGTAAGTAAATAATAATCTTCATACATGATAGTGGAGAATTTTTATTAATACGAATAAAATAAAACCTTTAGAAGTTCCCTAAAACTGTATTAGTCTCTACTTCGTCGTTATTATACAGAACACAAAGACGGGAATCAAGCAGGAATCCCATCTTGGTGTAAGTTTCCTCCTTTTTAGAAATCGGAAAAAAGTCAAAATTTTCACCATAGATGGCGTTATTAAACTTAAGATTAAACTTCAATAAAATTAAGTAGAAATATACAGCATGCTATAATTTACTTGTAAAAAAATTATAAGAATATAAATAAAAGGACTTTGCCAAAAAAAAAAATATAAATCATATTTTAGTCGATTATAATTCGTTTGGACGAAAAGTCGTTGCGCCGCCAATCACTAACAACATACATACCTAAGATGAAAGCGATCGAAGTGAGGATCTTAATTTACGTAAAATCCGAATTATATTTATGTACCTTCCGTTAGCAGTTTCATGCGTTCCGTAGAAACTACCTCGTGCACCAAGATAAAAATTAGTAGGTAACCTATAGTCATGGCTTTTTAATAATGAAAGAATATTTCAAATCGGTCTAGAAGTATAGTAAAATCGGTTCAGTATTTTGCAAGCCCAATACCCTCATATAGAGTCACAAATTCATAACCTTTGTCTCTTTATAATATTGGATAAAAATTATATGGGATTCTATTTAAATTCTATGTTAATCAAAAAGGCCCGCTTGATGCAGGGCGTGGTTTTAAAATCGACTAAAGAATTATTTTATTTCATCTGGCAACATTTCATTTTTATTATCTAGGCTACGTTTCGATTTCGAATTCCGGTTCCGACGAGACGTCAACGCTAAATTTATCCGATTTTTATTAGTATTTTGCTTACTAATTTCCGTCAAAGAATAAAACTACAATTTATAACATAATCTTTTATCACATAAGACATTCATTAATACATACATTCAATCATGCCACGCGGTAAGTTGATCGTATACGTGTTGTTTTTTCTCAATGTCGTCCAATGTTATGGGAATGTGCTTTTCTCAAAAAATCTTCATTATTCATTAGTGCTCAGTTAAAAATGGAATAGGAAAATGTTGAATTGTTCATAATAATATGAAATGTCGGAGAAATACCTTGCATACTTTGTCTTTTACGATATTATTGATTGTTTAGTTGGCCTAACCTTTATGACGAATATTTTGTTTGTGGAATTTTACAGGTAAATTCACGAATCACAAGGGCCGTAACCGCAAGTTCACGAGTCCAGAGGAGCTGGAAGAGCAGCGGAAACAAGAAGAACAAAAGCAAAAGTGAGTGGCTTTTTGACTATTAGTGATTTGTCTATGATGCAATTAACACGACTCATAGACGCGACTACAAAGCGTTTAGTACACAAAAGATAATTAAAGTTAGTCTAGCTCCTTGTAAATAAACTATTATTAACTGTGTTTACAGGTGATAAAAATTAAATGCATACTTATGGATTTATGAAATTATTAAAAGATGTATTATTATAATTATGTATGAATTAAAGATAAAAATATATACAGGTACAAATGATATTGTCTTACAATGAATACCATTATTATGAAGCTGATTAGTTTGTTTCCTTGAATGCGCTCATCTCATAAACTACTGCTCCACTTTGAAAAATTCTTTCAGTTTAGATAGCCCGTTTATTGACAAAGGCTAATAGATAGCCGGTTTATTGACAAAGCGAGTGATCTGATAATGTTGCAATATTGTTGTTTATTATTTTTAGGACTTTAATTTTCTTATAGAGAGCTGTTTCAAATAATTACTTACATCCTGCAGTTGAAACAACAATATCAGGGTTGTGTAAATTCATATCTCACAATAGAAGTTTGTCATTGACACAATGTATTTAGATCATATTGAAGTGTAAAGGAACTTTGTAGAAACATCATAAACAATTTAATCAGATATGTTTCATTTATTATTTTCTTTGAACTTTTGAGATTGTAAAACTTTTCTCACTCAGCGACAAAATCAGTAAAAGTAAATCGCCACTGTATATTGGGTGACTGGTAATTAGTGACCAATATTTAAACACATGATTGTACTCATGATTACTAACAACTTTCCCGAAGAAACTTTTTGTTTTTTTTTTATCATAATAGCAAAATTAATGACAACGCGGGCGCGTGGCCTCGCCGCTAACAGCTGCGAATTTTGCTGTACCTAATGATAAAAAAAATAATTCGGAAAAGTTGTTTGTAATCATGAGTACAATCATGTGTATAAATATCAGTCACTAATTACCAGTCACCCTATATTTATTGTGTATTTCCTGAGAGAGAAAATTGCTTATAGTCATTTTAGAGGCAAATGGACCACTGCTTTAATCTGCTTTAATATATTTATGTCTGTTACTGCAGTACTATGTTTTATCATTTACAGATGGAGAAAAGAGCATGGGAAAGAGAGCTCGAGTGAAGAAGAATCAGAGGAAGAAAAATCTGGCTCTGGCAGCGATGAAGATAGTGACTCAGATGATGATGTAAATATGTTTTGTATGTTGTTTAGATTTGACTTGATGCTTCCACTGTTGACGTCTTGTGTATGTTTGTATGGGCTTATTACAACATTTCATAATAATGGCTGCTTTATTTCAAGTTAAGAGTTCAACAATGTACATTATTTTTAATTTATAAAATTAATTATTATTTTTATTTTAATATATAAATTAAAAATTTTTAATATGCTCCATTTAATCTTTTACAATTTTCTAGCTTAAGTCATATGTTGTTGGTGTTACTTGTTAATTATTATGTGTAGATGTAATTTCTGTTACATTCCTGTTATCAACTTCTTATTGATATGTTTCAGAGACCATCCAAAGCCAAGGGTGTATCCGGCCTCATCGAAGTAGAAAATCCCAACCGTGTAGTGAAGAAAAACAAGAAATTGAACAACTTGGACAATCTAGGTGAAGGAGAGAAACCTCAATTATCAAGGTGCGAATAAACTAAAAAAAACATCATGTTTACATTTTACAAATAAGTAGCTGTTATCTGTGGTTCCACCAGCATCCTTGGAGAACTACCCGCAGCTGTAACCGCGGTCTGTAGCATGAGTCCTTTCCAAGGCTCTATTTCATTTGCATAGATTTGAAGTTAAAGCCCGATGAACAGGCAGTTACTATCGCATTTATAAAATTAGTAAGGATGATGCGTTTCTAAAATCATCATTCAATTAGTTGAATGTTTGATCAATAGAAAGATGCTGGTCAGGGTTGAACAGCACTGGACAGTTCCATAGCAAAAGGCCCTATCTGCAGCGATACTATGCAAGAGTAGCCACAGTATGCAGAACTTTCAGACACGCAACAGATGCGCCGAATTGTCTCTTAATTGATATTATTGACTAAACTCCTCCCAACTACTGAAATAAATCAACTCTTCATATCAATATTATTTCTTCTAAAAATCACGAAGATTATCCATGATATTACTTTTATTATTACGATAACCTTAAATCTCCTATTTAATTAATATATTACTTACACGTTTCAGGCGTGAAAGAGAAGAAATAGAAAAGCAACGTGCAGCCGCCGCGTACCAGAAATTGCACGCGGAAGGTAAAACCGAGCAAGCGCGGGCGGACCTCGCGAGACTCGCTATTATCCGCCAACAGCGGGAGGAGGCCGCTAAACGCAGGGAAGCTGAGAAAAAAGCTAAGGATGAAACACCTAAGAAAAGGTAATCTACCTTATACATCTGTAGTATATACATATATAGTCAAAAATGGTAGAGAGGTACTGGTACACCACGCAAATCGCTGCGCACTACTAGCGGAAACACGTGAGTGGTGGGTGACACGCGACCCGCCACTGCTTTGAACCATACCTTTATTGTCACCATATGCCCAGTCTTTGCCCAACGCAGTTGGGGCCGACTTGCAGCTTAATAAAAGGTTGTAGCTGAGGTACTATGTTTTACGTAAAGTAACTGCTAATTTGACCTACTCAACCTGTGTAACTCAATCGCCCTGATTGAGTTACCCAATGAAGTTCTCGTAATTTCTATTTTAATTTGATTTTGGTCTAAAATATGACTATGCAAACTGCCAGTCTTTGGCCAAAATGGTATTGTTATGTGGGATTTCCACTATATATTCCGTAGTCTTTAAAATTCCGTTTGTATTGCAATTCTCTTAATAAAACAGCTATGTATGACTCGCTAACCTGAACATCAATCAAAGCCTATCCTAAATACCTTTAGTTGCTAAAGTTCTTTTTTTCAACTCGAGATAGTAAATTGACATTTTGAGTCTTGCTGAGTAAGTGCAGTTTTATTAATTTTCTTGCAAGTGACAACATCAATATGTTGACAGAAATTCCGAAAAATAGACTCATTATTTTTATGATAGATTTTAATTTAAACGTGTTATTATTTATTGCAGGTAGACTAATGAGGTGACGACGTGCCGTATCGCTGTTTCGCATGCTCATAATCTCAGGCTAGGTGGCTTTCCGAAACACACTCCTACTGAATATTGTGATCTTTTATCTTATACAATTTTTTGCATATGGAATTGTTTGTTCATGTGTAATGCATAATATATTTCTACATCTCTGATTTTGTGAAGCTTTCCTAGCTGTGACATACTTCTAATTGTTTCTTTATATGACAAGCCAGACAGCTTTGAGTATCAAAGTGACTGGTCAACAAATTCTGGGTCAACATTTTTAAAAGTATGTAAACTGAAAATCAAGTGTTACACCAAAGTGGTGAATGTTCATGTAGTCTTGTTGTTTTTTATATAACTAGGTAAATTAAATGTTATACTTTACATGATGTGAGCAGCATTAATTTAATGAAATGATTTATAAATGTCTACATTGAATAAAGGCAATTTCGTTGTATCAGATGCATTGAGTGTGGTGTTTTATTGACGACGTCCTGGCATTGACGGCACAAACGCTAAACATTATGTCACTAAGTTCATGTTTCCTTTGAATGCCATCCAAATGTAGACATTTATTAAGCTATCATGATAATATCATATTACTTATGTATTATATGCCATAAATACTTAATTCCGTCAATGTTAAAATTTCAATGAATTATTTTAACAGCAATATTGTATAATTTCCAATGAAATTTCTATGTAAATTCAAATATATATATATAACTTATAATAAAATATGTAATAATGATGGGTACGATGTCTACATAGATATTTTTGATTCCACCGGAATATGAGTTGTTTTATGGAATGGTTATTGGATGTTATCAATCTAGATGTTATTATGACTTCAAAATTCACTAAACAGGAAAATGGTCCACATCTATCTAATATTATCCAGCCAATGAGTATTTCATAAAGCAACATAAATGTATGAATTTGCTTAGGACTAATTGTTAGATAGTCTCACTAGACAATTTTTATAAAGCAAATGTGTATCTATATAATAAAAATTGAAAATGATTCTAATATTCTCGTTTTCTTGGTGTTTTAACCCTGCATAACAAAAACAAAAAGAAAAAATCGCATGTATTTTGATAAAAATAAGCGTTTTTAGTATTTAGATACATAGTATGTACCTAATGTACTTTTACATATATTGTTTTGGACTTTCGGCGTGATTGTTTTGTTGCGTTAGTAACATCGCATCTAACTATATTTCGAATCTGACAAGTTCGAATCACCATAGCCATATTTTTGTGTACTTTTTTACAAGTGGACATAGTATTGCCAAGTAATGTTAAGACAGTGATGAATGAATGAGGTAAATAAAATTTATCTGTGGCCATAATATTAATAATAATAAAGCGCAGTTGTTAGCACGATGACGAAAGTTTTAATGTTTGTAAGAGGGGATACAATTAAAAGAAAAAAAGGTACATGCAAAAATTATATTTCGCAAGCATTATGTAACAATTATTTGACAACATGTACGACATTCTCATAAACTCAACATAAATACACCTTTTAAAAGTTGGAATGATTATGTAAATATATCAGCTTCATGACGACACTGGTCATCAGTAATTCCCCTAATTGGGAAGGGCTCAATACATTCTCAAATTCAAATTTATTTATTTTTGCGAATATGGGTACCTGGAGATAATAATAAACAAAAGGTGCATTGACCATATCCTCCTATATAGGCTTGCAAAAAAATGTAATTTATACAATATCAAAATTTAAGGACGTAGGGTCGGTTCATATCTAGCGGAATATGCGTCGCGTATTATCGGTCGCGTAACGCCAGAACAGACAAATGTATAGAAAAACACTTGACCGTTCACACTCAACCGATGATACCTTAGTACGACTGATGATACGCTCGGCGTATTTTACGTCAGATATGAACCGACCCTTATATGTACATATATAAGAAATCAAAAGTTATATCTTCTAAATATTCAATTCCACTATAATACGCTTTCGACAATAATAATGCTTATATTTTCCTCTTAAATATGTTAATTTCATTGACTTCAAGCATCTATTTCTTTGGTGCCTGTTAAAAGTTTTTGTAAAATTAAATGAATAGCCACACATCACCAACCTGGCACGTTATTTATGTTCTTACTAAGTCTTTGAACTGAAAATGTGTATCTATGTCCTTAGTTCACGCATCATTATCCCCTGGGAGGGTAATGCGTCGTACAATACTCCTAGATATATGCGCATATTTAGTTGCGACCTCGTTTGACTTACACCTTATCTATTTCAGTTTCTTTTTATTTTTTCATATTTCGTTCTTTGTTTTTTGCAGACTTACCATTTTTGGACTTTGCATTTTTTTTGTTTATTATGCATATTTCTGGTTTTATACAGCTGTTTAAACGCCTGTTCTGTTTTGCTGGAAAAACATGAAATGCGCATGCCGCGAGTGGCTTTGCGTGTATCTTACCGTACAAATATTCGATCAACGGATTGACTTAATAAAGATATTTAATTATACGAGTACAAAAAATGTGTAGATATAGGTATATTATATTTTTTTCGTTGACAACCGACATTATTTTAGTTGTGAAGGCATTAGTTAAGAAGAATTATGTAGATATTGTATACCTACTAGTTTCTAGTGCATATAATACGATGTTTAGTCTTAACGAATTCCTCAGTGTTTCGAAAAATGTGGGTCAAGGCTGTTATTGGTACATCTCTGCTAGTCGTTATGACTAGTCAGAAACCAGAAAGTCTGACAACCAAGGGGTTGTCCGACTTCCCTGATATTAGGCATTGGGGATACTGGGTTGAGGAGGTCAGATGCGCAGTCGCTCCATATAAAATATGTACTGGTACCTACCAACTCAACTACGTTTGTTTAGACTTAAACCCGACCCCAACATAGTTGGAAGAAGGCAGGGTAGATATAGAAAGAGTTTTCAGACTAGGTTGAGGTATAGATACCTATTTTTGTAGAGAAATGTTGGTCTGCTTATATTTTACCCAGAACTAGAATGATTTTGGTAGAACTATCAGAGTTAACTTCCTCTACATAGGTCAAGTAGGTACGTATCTTCATATTCCAAAATAACAAAAGTTCGTAAAATTATTATCCTAATCCCTATCGAATAACGTAAAAAACATGCGCACATTATTTTAATGGAGCATTCCCCACAAAACGAATCAAACAATTACCAATCTATTTGTTATTCACCCATCTCCCCTAAACATTTTCATCATTCAAGCTACTTATACCGTTATACATACTGTCCAAACCTCAAACCCCAGTATCTAAAACACCCCTAATACCTATCTATCACGCCTTTCCCAAATGGAACGTATTTGGGATCGAATTTACGGAGTACTCCATTACAAAGTGTAAACCCTAACGCGGCCGTAAGATATCGGCTCCTCAATTTTTGTAACACAAGGGTGCAGTCAAATTGCCGGCCGATAAGCGTGGGGGAGCACGTAGGTTTGGACGAAGGTTGATGGAGGTAAACGGGAATGTAAAACGTACATAATATCTTCTCCCTATTTGCGCATCCTTGTGTAGATGATGTCTCGCCTATTCTAGGTACCTTTCACTCTTTCAGCCTCAGTAACAGGGTGTGGTATTAGAACCTTCTTTAACCCCTATAAAGGAGCGCTGTAAAACCGAAGTGAGGCAAGGTTACGACGGTCCTCAATTTACTTTCCTTTTGCATTATTAAATTCAGTTGCGTTTATACCTAAGTTCCTAAAATTCTGAAGACCTAATCTACAAGTCAAGTGCGAGTACAAGACAAACTTTAGAAAGTAGGTAAATACCTACTTACTTACTGTACTACTTACGCCGTGTCAGCTCAGTAAATTTCAGATTTTAAACAATAATGAACCAGATCTCAATTTTCTTTCCAAGATTTTTGTAACGAACTTTTGGTGTTCGAAACATTCGCTCTGTGACTAATTGGCAGACCGGGTGGCTGCTGGAATTCAATTAAATTGTATTACTATGTCTCGTCCCGGAACAATTATTGTCAGTTTTTGGAAGCAAAAACATATTTAATATCTTCACTAATAATAAAAAAAAATATTTTTTGCACGGATTTTGATCCTAGATGGCCTAGTGGTTAAAACGCCAGCCTCTCAAATACGAGTGCAGAATCGATTCCAGGTCAGGCAAATAAAAATGTAACTTTTCTAAGTTATATGTACCAACTTTATTCATTTACTTAGTCATCAGGTGGATACCGATGACTGAGTAAATGTGAAGGAAAGGATCTTAAGGAAACTTGGAATTGAAGTCTGAAATAGCCAATCCGCCTTGAGCAAGCGTGGTGATTAACACTAATTTCTTCTCCTATGAGAAGAGTGCTGTGCCCTGAGGACAATTAAAAGGCTCATGATTAATAATTTCGTATACTTCAGTCTAGTATGTAATCATAGCTTTTTGAAATAAGTTTTTTAAACTATAAGCAGACGTAGGCAACAAAAAGAAACAAATAAATTACCTAGCCTACGAACTATGGGCTTCCAGTGCTGAACACCTTATTCACACAATAACACACTTACTCCGGAGCGTATCTAGCCTATCTTATTGTCCTACTATCAAACATATTACGAGTACGTGCCCGAATATCTGAATGCGTTGGGGGCATCTGTAAAGCAGTAAATTTTCATTACAGGTTCGCCCGCGGTGCGCCATTGAACTATGCTATGCTAATTCAACATACATTTCCCAGTCGGCTCGGAAGCGTAACTAAGCAGCGTAAGCAAAGTTTAATATCTGAACACCAGCGGGATCCCAAGCTGCTAAAAAAATGTGTGATATTGTACGTAGATTACCCGCGTTGAGCACACGTGATGTGTAACGCTCAATCCTTCTCTGTGTGAGAGGAGACCTGTGCCCAGCTGTGGGCACACATCACATAAATGCGATAAAAAGGCTGATGATGGTGTAGGTAGATACCTACATAATATCCTTTAACGTTGTCGTTTCAGCAGAAAAACGTCCACTGCTGGACAAAGGCCTCCCCCAAGGCTCGCCACCTTGCGCGATCTTCAGCAACCCGCCTCCATTGCTTCCCGGCGACCTTGACTAGATCGTCCGTCCACCTAGTGGGGGGCCTGCCCACGCTGCGTCTTCCGGGTCGTGGTCGCCACTCAAAAACTTTACTGCTATCTGTTCTACGAGCTGTTTGCCCTGCCCATTGCCACTTCAGCTTTGCAATTCTTCGGGCTATGTCGGTGACTTTGGTTCTTCTGCGGATCTCCTCATTTCTGATTCAATCTCGCAGTGATCGAATACTGTAGACAATATATTAATTACTGGAATATTCCTGCAACTAACAGTTACCAAAGTTCGCATATCTGTTTTGGGTACCTATTCGGAACAGTCAATAATTGATTAAACTAATTGAACTGGCTGATAGTTGATATTATTAGGTTTAATATACCTACCTACCTAACTGAATATTACAATACTACACTAGACACTGACTAGAAATAATACACTAGACAAGAAAAACTAGTCTAGTGGTTATAGACAAGGAATCTACCGATTTCCTATGAAAAACTCAGAAAGAAAGTTAAGTAGTAAAATGTAGACTGACGCTTTACGTAGGTGAACTTTGTCTAAAACTGTCAGTAGGCGGTCGGCTCCAGAACTTTCCTAGAATTAGTTTCACTTGTCATTAGTATGTAGACTGAAAGTTTGTGGGTGTATTTGAAATCAGAAATCGCATTCATAACTCTGTTGATGGACTTTGCCTTTATGCGGTCGGGAGTATGCCCGTCGTACTGTTAACGTGTGTAGTATGTAGTACCGTGAAAAGGCAAATATTTATGTGTTGGTATTATTGCTGTGTTGGTACTTAACTATCTAAGTTATTTTATAGCTTCGTATAGAGTTTAGGAGTTATATCCAATACATATTTGCTTTATTAGAAGTAGTGGTTCAGTATTTATGAAATACGGAAAAGTGAAGTATCACGGCTGTGGTGTCTACGCCCGAATTTCGCCCTAAATTCAGTCAAAATCTTTGACCTAGTAAAATTTCATAGCTACAGGCAGCATTTTTTAAACAATGTCGTAGTGCATTCCCGGTACCGTGTATGCCGTTACGGAACAAATACCAGGCTCGGTACAGTCTGAACAAATATCTGCTGGCCAAATATTTCACGTGATGCTAGCTAGAAGGAATTGTGACTATGTGTCACAGCGCAGCATAGCTTTGCATTGAGTTTGTTAATACGCCGGAAAGCTAGTATATTTTTTTTACTACCAATCCTTTAAAAAAATAAAGCTACGTTTAGCGGTTAAAAATTTCAATGCAAAAAAACATGCGTTCATACTTTGTCACATTTATTTCAGTGAACAGTAAAAGCTGTAACTGACTGAAGCACGTATACAGACGTAAAACTTCATTGAGACTGCATTTCCCATTTGCATTGCAAAATTTTCATTTTGTGCTAAACATAAAGTAACATGGGATGTGACGGTATCTTCTTTTATGACCACGAAGGTAGGTTCAGTAGAATGTGGGTAGTTTTGAAAATAAATTCCGAACGGAATATTCGCAACAAAGTTCTGTGCAATAAATAGAAATGTAACAGAATGTTGCTACCTGCAAAACATAAAGTAATTTAAACGTGGCATCCGCTCCCACTTCGAGTTCTTAATCAATACGTGGATGCTGAATCGAAGTGAAGCCACAAAATAATTATAGGGTAGGTATGTTGTGTTGCGTTTTATATTTCAAATTAAATGGTGAGACTGCAGTTTGTAGTGGTTTAACTCGCGTAATTTAAAATCCGAGTGCAACATTACAGATACGTAGGCATGGCCTAAAGCTGTGTGCAGAATACACAAATTTAGTTGATGTCAGTTTAACCGTCTGAAGCGAGATGAACCCGTTACTCAGGGTACACAAGGGTTTATTTGTTCCTTTTCGAACTGTAGCGAACTAATTGAGCTCGAGCTAAACTTCCGTTCAGACTGTTTACATTGTGTACACTATGCTGTTTTTTATTAAGGGAAAATAATAATGGCCAAATAATAAGTTATATTAAGTCTTGTAGTAGTTATAAATAGGGACACATAATGTGTACCTACCTAAACTTTTTAAACTCACATTAATACAGTATAACTATTGCTAGGTACTAAAATAGGTACCTACCTATCCGATTGCCGAAACCACAATTAAGTATACGCATTTGTTTATTTGTATGTCGCCAAATATTTAATTACGTCATCCATCCTTTGTGTCCCAATCAAAGCCAAAAACCAACTTTTATTTCTATGTGCAATTAACAAAATAAATGTCGCAATTACTCGGGCACAGATCTAGTGATGAGAAAATCGCTGAATTTGCATTGAGTTGGGCCAGACATTATATTTCCGAGTGGGTTCAACATTTCCAGGCAAATCTGCCACGTTTGAATATAAAATGAATGAAGGTTAAGTCACTTATGCAAATGGGAAAAGTTGCGGAACTCGCCTTTGATACGAACTTGTAGTTCTTCATAATAGAAATGGATACCTTTGACATACTCGGATTTATATTTCTATTTTAGACAATTTAATTTCGACGACTTCAAGTTTTTGGCTGCGTTCAAAAGTTTCTAGCTCTACCTGTAGAGATATGTATTTGTTTGAAGGCATTTTGAATAATATATTTGCACGGAGTATTATAAATGTATGTGTATGTAACAAAGAAAAACAGAAGTTACCAGTGAATTTGTTCATGATAATAATTGTATGTACCTTGTGTATTGTTAACTATTTACTCGCAAGTCAAGCTACTATAGCCTGAACTTAAAAAAGTTTAACAAAAGGTCAGATCAAACGTGTAGGTACTTATCATATTTCCCGACAATACAACCAATTTCCTGCTTTCGCTTCTATCGTGATTGCATAATTTTCTTTTATTTATCATCGTCTACGAAAAAAGAAACAAGTGAGGCAGTGGCGAGCGCTTATTCAGCCACCATTAGCGAGCCCGCCCGGCGAGGAGCCGACAAGTCAATAAATCATTTCTCGGCCTCGGCATCTCTTATCGATTCTATTCAATAGCGATTTATTCGCTCGATGCTTAATCGCCGCTTTTCAAATATGAGTAGGCTTTAGGCAACTAAGTAATATGTCTGCGGGGATAGAAACCTGGCTTTTGACTCCGATGAGTTGTGGGTATTTTATGTATTTGATATCTGTTAAAATATTTACACCAGCTTGTGTTTCATTATGTAGGAAAAAGCTCAAGTAAACTTGAACTTAATATATTATACATACATATTTTAAAGAAAATAAAGTTCGGTACAACAGTGTATTTTCATTCTTAAAATTACTTAGGAACTTAGATCTTTTAAAACACTTGAATAGATAGGTTCAGGTTGATTACATTTTTCTTTCATCAAGAGTGAAAAAAGTTATTTTCTAGCAAAGAAATACGTTCACAATGCTTTAGAAATTCTCTGAGGAACTTTTAAGGAATATTTTTTTAAATTTTCTTTTGTCTTGCAAGGAGCGAGTCTATTAACAGTCTATTATTCATAATACCTGCTTTTAGTATCAATGATTTAGCAGGTCTGAAGTATCTATATACATTAGCTATGAACGATATTCTTTAAGTCTGTGATCTTGAGCTTTTGACTACTAAATAATTGAGTCCTAAAGTTCTACCTTCCAAAAGGTCGCTAAAAAACTGGGAGATACATTATTCCACATTACGAAATTCAAGAACTAAGTTAAAAATTCTATAGAACTTCGTCTAGCTTTTAAATCAAGTCTAAGTGGCAAACAACATAATAAAAATGTCTTTGGCGAACGGAGCATTGCGTTCGTCTATAAGAAAATATATTTGCAGTTACACTGATGTTTCAAACGTCTGATGAAATTGCTATTTCTAAGTACTTATGAGGTTATGGGTGCACCACTTCCATGAAGGGATACAAGTTCATCAAGGATAACAATATGTGAATTGACAGCATTTCATACCTACATATTTGGAATTAGTTGTATTGGCTGAGTTACATTCCAATTTCCAACTTTTTATTATACTATAGGTACCTACATATAGGACTCTTATATTACCGTTGAAATGTGGATGTCCTCACAGATAAGCCTAATTCTAATAGGAAAACAGGCAATGTGTTATGTTAATTTATTACAGAAATCCGGCTACGTGAAATTACCAAGACCCTGGTGGCCACTGCCTAGTCATGATTACTTGAAGACAAAATTGCAAATTGCCTAAAAAGCAATTACTACCGCACCCTTATTACTTTAACTTTAGGCTTTTATGTCGTAGATTTTTTTACTTACATTTTTTATACATAACTTCTCATTTAACGAGTAGGTTAAACGAGTACCTACCTTTAGTAAACATAAGTAATTTTCACTAATGTACATTACTATACTGACTTAGATATTATACTTAATAATGATGAAATTTCAAGTTGCTTTTCCCATTATAGTTATAAATAAATATTTAATATTATATAAGGTTTCTAATATGTATGACGTCAGCTTAACGAGTTTGTCCCAGATAGAAGGAAAGTGAGCCATTCTAAAACCATTAAAGTTTGTTGTGGGAGATGTGACTAGGGATTGTATTGGATATGCATAAGTTCCACGTGGATACCGCTCAGGTACGCTCTGGGGACCGAGTTGCATTCGCAAGTAATATGTGAAATTTTACTCCGAATGTTCTAGAATAGCGCTCCGAGGATATTTTGTTATTAGGTAGGATTTAGGACCGCGATATCGAAAATCGCTTACGCTAACTGATTTTAGTACCTGTTGTTATAAAACTTCACGTAATGTATTATGTTAAAATATATTTTGAACTTTTGTGGGCTAAACGTTGAAAGTATTTTTTTTAAACAACGTCATCTAGTTCCAAACTAAGCAGAGCTTGTAAACTGATAAACGTAGGTACTTATATACTTTTCTTTTGTAAATATATGCATATTATATACATAGAAACACCCAGCCTAAGTCATTCATATATATATGAATGTTTGACTTATGCGGGAATCGAATCCGCGACCTCTAGCGTTGCAAGCAGGTTCAGTAACTACTACGCCATCTGTTCTTCATAGTATATATAGGTAGGTAATAAAATAATTTAAATATAATAACTTAATCTAATTTCTTAATGTATTGGTGGGTACATATTTGTAGGTACTCCTAGCATGTTTTAGCAGGTAGCTTTGTACAAATTTTAGGTACTAACCCGAGCTGGTATAAATCAAAATAGTCTCTCTTGCATTTCAGTTTGACCTCGCGGGTAACTAACCGAAATCTGAATTTATTGGCCGGCGTCGCAGCAAAGAACGCCAATCGATCACCGAGTATCGGTAATCGGATCTTTTGCCCGCATGTCTCGATACATAACGTTTTGCGGTGTGACAGAGGGTTTGCTACGTAAATAATCGCTCCACATTTATATCTACTTTCACTGTTTCTTTTTAGATTTGAAGACAGCAATATATTTATTTACGTGGGAGATTTAGAACCTATCTGTTGGAGTGCGTAGTGGCGGGACTTACGTTAAGATATTTCGCGCATTGAATCTCTTAAAAAAATATCCAAGCCAACTACATTGGTATTCTATTATAAGCTTATTACTAGCTAAGTAAGTAATTGGTTCTTTTAATTTAAGTCGCAATCAAACGCACAAACAATTAACCAATCAAAAATGTGTTCAATTTGTGTCCTCTTTCAACGATAAGGAAATAATGTAAAAGAAAAACGTACCTGCTCGTATCTACGCTATTGTTTTAGGCTTTGCTTCTCTATTGAAATTGAAATTCATAAAATAACTACTTATATCATGATATAAACTGTTAATTTAAACCATACATATGATCTAAATAAAGCCAAATTGGATTAACTCTTGCTAAACCAATACGCGTATAACTCGCATTTAGTCTCTTTTATATTGTAATCGCAAATTGGAAAATAGCATATCTGTACAGCTGTACGGTAATAGTTGTCAGTATTATGTCGATGAAGTTTGGTTATGAATGAAAAACTAGTCATTCTAAACAGTCTATAGGTACTTCAAACTTTCACTCCTATACTTCAAAACCAGCTATTGTAAACAAACCTTCAAGTCTTAATAAATTCTATGAATCTAACAGTAGCTAAGCAGTATCTTTATAACTTATTCAAGTAGTAGTCTACTACAAAAAATACATCACTTTCAACTTATTAATTTCAGCTCACGAATTTTATTTGATAAAGAATGGATGAAACGTTAAATTTATGAAGATATTAAGAGAATCCCAACATTAAAACAAATTATATCTCCACGGATAAATAAATACCTAGTATTTAATCGATTTATGTGTGAAACATTTCGTAAATAAAAACACAATTATATATACCTAATTTAAATTCATCCTATGTAGCCCTTTCCCCGTAGGGGAAGGGGGGGCATGACGGGGACGCGAGGTAAGACGGGGTCACGCACACATACAAGAAACTAGACTCTTGCGAACAGAAAGCAATAACCCAATAGGAAGCCATACTCGATCAACCGTCAGTGCGACAGAAACAGTGAGTGGGAGTGCACGCGTTTTTTGTTTACAAACGAAAATCACGTTGAGTGTCTCGTCGATCTAATTTTACGCAGTTAAAAACGTCTTTACTGTAAGGTAATTATGACTACCCAATTTATGTCTTTTCTCGTATATGGTTGTTAGTGTTGTTTACTTTGTTGTGGTATAGTTAGACAAAAGTTCAGTTAATATTTTTTTTTCGAGAAATTTATTTTTTCTAAATCAGCCTTTGGGGTAAGACGGGGTATTGGGTATGAGGTAAGATGGGGTATAGGGGCAACATGGTGAAGTGGGTCTTCGTTTAGGTATCTATGTTTATAAATAGGTACGTGCCTAATACGATTGTACTTTTCAGGTAAAACAATGGTACGTTCATACAAGAAAAAAACTAAAAGAGGAGAGTGGTCAACAATTTCTATGAAAACAGCTATAGATAAAGTATTAAGTAAAGAAATGGGCTACAGAAAAGCCGCTTCTGAATACGGAGTGCCTCAGACTACTTTGGAGCGATATGTTAAGAAAATGAAGGAAGATGGTGAAGTTACAATTGGTGTACCTTTGGGCCCTAAAAAACCTATTTTTACAACAAAAGAAGAAGACGAGATTGTGGCATATCTAAAACATATGGAAGAACGTCTTTTTGGGCTGACAACTCTCGATCTGAGACGTCTAGCATATCAACTGGCTGTGAGAAATGGTAAGGCGCACAATTTTAATACTGACAAGCAGATGGCAGGGGTTGATTGGCTCAAAGGTTTCTTAAGGCGTCATCCAGATTTATCCATTCGTAAGCCCGAAGCTACTTCAGCAGCTAGAGCAATGGGGTTTAATAAAGTGGCCGTTAGTAAATTCTACCAGTTGCTCGGAGAGATTTATGACAAGCATAAATTAACTCCTGACAAAATATATAATTGTGACGAAACTGGTATCTCCGTTGTATCTAAAACCAAGAGCAAAATATTGGCCATGAAAGGACGAAAACAAGTAGGCTCGTTATCATCTGCAGATCGCGGCCAGACTATTACAGTAGAAATATGTTTTAACGCTGCTGGAACCTACATGCCTCCACTGATGATTTTTCCGAGACAACGAATGAAACCAGAATTGTTAGATCACGCCCCACCAGGTACTGAAGGTGTTTGCAATGCTCGAGGCTGGATAACTACCGAAATATTTTTGACTTGGTTCAAAAAGTTTATCAGATTCTCCGGAGCTACTCCTACTAATCATGTGTTGCTGCTTCTAGATGGGCATGTAAGTCACACTCAAAATTTGGAAGTAATTGATCTGGCACGTAAAAATGGAGTTATTATACTTTGCTTTCCACCTCACTGCACACATAAAATGCAGCCAGCAGATGTTGCATTTATGAGGCCACTCAGTACATATTATGACCATGCTGTTTCGGCCTGGTTGAGATCACACCCAGGGCGTGTGGTAACTGTATTTCAGATAAGTGAAATATTTGGAAATGCATATATTCAGGCAGCTACAATGTCGACAGCAATCAACGCATTCAGAAAGTGTGGCATATGGCCGTTTAATGAAAATAATTTTACGGATGCCGATTTCATATCTGCTGCAACTACTGATATACAAAATATTGAAAACTCGTCGAGTGTAGAGCAACACAGAGTTACAGAAGCCGAAGGGCCTCAATATGAGGTAGTTCCATCTGTGCCTTCAACCACAGTAGTCACGACTGTATCTTCAACGACCACAACATCCCATCCTGGAGCAGTTACAACAAGACCTGAACTTACAACAGAATCATGCACTTCAGTTAGAATAGATTTTATCACCGAATGTACAGAGCAAGTCACACCTGATGTGACTAAAAAATCTGCTCCCGAACCTGAACCTGGATGTTCTTTTGCTTCTAAATCTCCCATCCGTGCGGTATGCCGCGATCTTACATCTAGCTTTGAAAATGCATCCCCTGGTGATATTTTGCCAATCCCTTTGGTCCAACAAACTGAAAAGAGGAAGCAATACCGGAGAGGAAAAACAGCTGTCATTACTTCAACTCCTTATAAAAATGAGCTGGAGAATTTGAAAAAACTGAGGAAAGTATCCAATCCTAATGATCCTCGGCTCAAAAAAAATGCTAAGAAGAAACAAAAGACTACAGTTGCAGCCAAGACGAAAAATGACGATGATGAAGATACAATTTGTCTCTATTGTAATGATGAAAATCATAGTTTTCTGAAATCATCCGAAGGTTGGGTAGGCTGCCAGCTTTGTGGACGTTGGGCTCACAATGGTTGTGCTGGTGTGGATGATGAAAACACCGAAGAAATTCATATTTGTATTTATTGTGATAATAATTAGCTAACCCCATCTTGCCCCATTTTCATTACCCCATCTTACCCCATGGTAAGGGGCAAGATGGGTTTTCGAAAGTTCCTATTAAATCATTTATTTAAAAAAAATGTTATAAGTTCATCTCCCAAAGACTATGCCAAATTGTAGTTAGATTAATAAGGCATTGTGCCATAAATAAATAAGCATAATAAACGCAATGATTATACTGTATTTTTGGTATTTTCCTTAGATACCCCATCATGCCCCCCCTTCCCCTAAATACAATTAAATTCCAAAAAGTTTTACTGCATCTCATTTTCAGCGTTAACGAAAATTAAACGTCCCGTTCGCATTATTCGACTACGAGCAATATTAAATTCCATATGTATCATAGCGTTCCGGATTATATTAAAAAATTTAATTCGTTCATATTTTTTATGCTTTATTACATTCACTTTGCAGTGAGCTATTACACCGAGCGGTATTAATACGGGACCGATTTTCATTTTCGCAGCTTTGTCGTGGGGTGTCGCGACAAAATTGCTTTACAATATAATTACAGAGTACAATTGTTCAGGAATTCGCTGGCTGTGCTTCGATTTACATTCGAAATGGGGACGAATTTTGTACAAATTGTTCGACTAGTTTCGTTAGTGATGAAATTTGGACGTTTCCCACTGAATTCTGGTGCATTCGTATTCGTTATTAGATTTCTTGGTTACCTAATTGGGACTTTCTTTGACAGTCCATTACAGCATTTGACATGGCAAGTCCATTACAGCAGCAAAAGTGTGTATCAGCATGAATGTATTGCCTTCGTTGGATTGACGGTTACTTCGTTGGTCTATGGCACGACTGCTAAGTGCGAGGTCTCAGGTTTGATTCCCGGGCCAGGTTCATAATGATTTGTGGGTTTTAAGGAACTTCCACAAAAGATACCTGTGGTCTGGAGTTTAGTGATTGATACATCCGTGCATCAGAAAGCGTGTAACTGTCGGTCCCGCGCCTGATCTCTCTCCGTCGTCTTGGATTGCCCTCCCATCTTACTATGTGATGTAATGGAATAGAGAGTGCACCTGTGTCTACGCAAGTGCTTGAGCAGTATTATGTAATGTGTCCTGTACAGCTAGCCGATTTCCTTAGAAAAGCTGTCACGGCTGCCAATCGTTCTGGGTAGCTATTAAGATAAATCATCTTTGTACTAGGACATTTTCCTCATGCAAGTGTATTCTATTTCACGAACTCCGAACTGTTGTCATGGAGGAATCCATAAAATCCGATTATGCAAATAGGATAAAGACAATTACCATATACATACGCGCAGTGTCGCCAAATAAATAGGTATTACCATAACGTGCATTATTTTAACACAAACTAGCAACAGTTTTGGGCCAGTTTGACAGGTTGCTGATAAGTTGCAGATAGTTTATCTGGCAGAGAATTTCATACAAATTCTGTTCAATTATTTTAATTTATCTGGTAGATAGGGGCTTTCCATCTTAGTATTGTAGAGATGTAACCTCTTTACATTTCTTTGGGAAAGTGGTTTGTAATCATGAGTAAAATCACTTGTTTAAATATAAGTCACTAATTACCAGTCACCATATAGGTAATGGATTCTGTAGCTAGCTTTATTGTTCACGAAGAATCAAATTCTATAAATTCATTAAAATTAAATTAAATGTACGTCACCAGAAGGTCAACTTACCCGAATCTGTCAAGTTTTACCAATCAAATATTTATGTTCCGTTATTGTTATAAGATTAAAAATCCATTCAAGAAATTTGTCAGATTGGTGTAGGTTGATGTGCTGGTGTCTGTACTGTAATTTCTGCTAGTTTATTTAGTTTTGATTATCATTGAATTAATGCAATCACATTTCCTAGAACATCATCTATATATTTACTTACTGGGAAAAACTTTAACTAGTCAGAATCTAGCGTTTCTAACATTGACGATGACCCGGTCTGCGCGGTCATTTATTATCTTTATTTACTTAATTGGTCATTTTAGCTTAAGATTATCTGAGAGAGATGAAGATTACGATTATTTTTTCATTAATCTGAAACGATTACGAACGCTTAATCTATCTGCAACCGGTAAATTCTTTCAGAAAGAAGGACGGTTAACCTTATACGTTCAGCAGGGCCAGCATGACAACTGAGCTGAGCCTAGAGTGTAGCTAGCAGATTTTATTAAGTACAAACACATTTTGGTTTCACTAAAGATCTTTATTTCTTATAATACAAATAACGTTATTTACAATATGTTTATTACATTATTATCGTTACAATATCTTAACCTAATAGTATTTTACACAGTACTATGTCATAACTGCTATTTTAATTGTTTAATTCAAAAACATTTCTGGCGACCTGTCTAGAATAAATAATATGTCAGACATAATTAGCTTTCTCGTTCTGTTTGGTTTACATTTATAAGGTATAGTTAGAAAAATAAATCCATTGCTTTAGCTATTTTTTGAATATAGTCTTTTGAAAATCGAAGGCTAAAAAAAATAAACTTAAAACGGTTTTTAACTTAAACAGGATCAATCTTGAAAATTGCAATCTTCTCAAATCAAAATGTTATCCATTTTAAACACAACATACAGTTCTTACTCGCGATGAAAATATTATAAAGGCATGTACGCTACCTCTATTTCTCCCTACGTTTCGGCCGAATTACACCGACCGTGGTCACGGGTGGATTTTTTAATCGCGAGTAAGACTTGTGTGTGAAAATCGCGAAAGTTTAAAAACGTTATCCATTGATATTATTGTACAATACCGTATTTTAAAGAGAGTGTAGTATATAAATAGTTGCTTTCACATAATATTTAAAGTATAAATTAATGTTGCAAGTACAGAAACGTTTTCGTTTACCTTTTACTCAGGCGCAAACAATTATGACTGATTTGTTGTTTGAGAACAGTTCATGTATACCAAGTTAAATAGAGTAAACAGCCATAAAATATACTTGTGACGCCCGACAAGTTATTAGAAATATAAACATAGATTTTTTAATTACCTACCGACGAAACCGGAAAGTAACAATAATTCTGCCTCGTGTTTTAAATATGTTAGTATCCAAGCAAAATTAAAGGAAAGTAGGTTACATTTATTTACAAAACGAATCTAATAAACAAACATTGGCACTACATGAATAACAAGTTCTTCAGTTGTACATATCGGTGAAGGATTTGGTTTCAATAATAAATCGATCATTGCATCAACTACTTATTTATTCATATTTAATCCTAATATAATTTGTATCAATTGTATATACACGGCACATATTTTGTTAAATATAACAACACTATTCAAACGAAAAGTACGTCAGTGCTTTTAAATATTTACATAATGCTTATTATAATAAAATAAGGTACTTCAAACCATTAAATTTTAAAACAGAAATACTCACAAACATAAAAGTACAATTTTGTTTTGAACGAGCACTAAAACTTTTATGCTTATGTTCTCGAAAATATATTAAAATCGTCTACTTTTCATTATCTAGTTTATCTAGACTTGAATGTAATTTTAAATACGAGTTTTTTACTGCCATTCAAAACGAAACTGTCATGCCTCTCAAAGATAATCACTAAAGTTCATTTGCTAATTATTGTTTTAATAATTAACGATTTCACTTCTATTTTAAATCACTTTTCGCTTACTATTCAGTACACTAGTACATCGTTCACGTCAATCGTTGCTACAATCACAAGCCTTCGGTGCGCTTGCATACAAACTCCAATAAGGAATCTCCGTGGAGCCGCATACCGATCGGGTTTGTGTCTAGTTTATTTCAACTAGTACGTTAAGTTCGTGTATTGTGCTAATGCTTGATGCGTTATAAGTGTGCTAGTATGTCGATCTCTGAAGGTGGCTGTGTGTGCGTGTCGTTGAGTGCAGGAGACCCCGACACGGTTACGATGACCGGCTGTGAGTCTGTGTGCACTATCGTGACGAGGTGCTCGTCTGGGTCTTTTTCCTGTTCAGGTTTGGGTAAAGCTTCGATAGTGTTGTCGACGTATTTGAGGTCTATGGGCGTGATGGTGGGCAGGTTGTCCGTAACAGTGACGGGGGGGTCTGCGCGGGGGGCGCGGTATGATGGTGGCCCGCTGTACTCGGAGCCGCACCATGCTGCGCCTGTTGATCCTCTGCTGGGAAAAAGGGAAAACAATAATTAGTTGCTAAATAAGACAGAAACTGTAATTCTAGATGTAATCTGAGTTCTGCACTCACTAGATATAAAGAGTGTGATAATTTGGAAATCACATTACCATACCAGATGAAATTCTCTTGCCCTATCCTAATATTTCAGAAGGTTTTACAGCTATGTATATGTATGAACTGTACTGGCTATGAGAGAATTTTACCGATAAAAACTGTTTACATTTTAAAACAGACATAAAACCATGTATTTTACTGTCCACGTCTGGACGATCGTATTTGATAACAAATCTTATATTTTCGCTGCAGCGGGAAAAGCATTTCAAGATGAAACAATACGGCGATAGGTTTCAGATTGCGATTACATTGACTTTCGTACCTGACTAGACTGGCTGAATTTGATCTGTAGGTCGGGGGCGGTGACACGGCTGGAGCACTTCTGTCTAACAGAAGTAACCTGGAAGGAAACAATACTCATTAAATTTCAAATAGAAGTGAAATAAAACGGGATAGTGGTACGGCGACGTTATGACCGCCAAGTAATATTTGTTGTGATAACGACCAAATATTCACTGAAAATAGCAATATTAAAGCTCAGTGGTTTTTTTGTACGTCGGCTGACATCTTGAATTAATAGAGAGGAATGAAATTCTACCAACCTAAATCTATATTCTTGCATTGAAGCCTGACAGCTTACTGGTGTTAAAGCAGAACCTGGACTGCCTTCAACGTTTCTTCTATTTTGCCTTCTAGGACACCAAACCTCGTTGCTACGGTGAGATAATTGGAGATTAAAGGAGGAACAATGGTACGTACCTCATGTCGTGCCAAAGTCTTGATTTTAGGACTTTTGGGCCTAGACAAAAATTGAGGAGGACGTTGGTACAAACCTGAGTCTATACTCTTGCATTGAGGCCTGGTAGGTGGGGGGTGGCGGCCTGTAGTGGAACTCTGGATAGAGCATTGCCGCGTAGGGGTGATGCGGGCGCGCGTAGCTCGGAGGCAGTCGAGGCACGAGCCGCCGGCACGAGGCGCGCCGCAGCCCTAGTAAGGCGCAGGGAGCGTCACGCGCACCCAGGCGCCACGCGAGCCCCGCTGCCGTTACTAACACTACTCCTATACCTGAAAGCGAATTTTCCGTAAATACCAGTGACACTCTAGGCAGCTCCAGTTAAGTTCTAGTTTAATTGAAAATTAATTCAGATTACATGACACTATGTATATTTCTGGTTACTGTTATTGGCTAAATGCTAAACTATTATTAAAACTGCTTGGTAATTTTATTACTCAATTACTAGATAAGTGTGCAATAAGACTTTCAACTTAGTGCAACTAATTGAAAATAAGTTAATTAGTAGGTATGCAATACGGTCATTTAGGTTGAAAATCTAGGTTTAAAAAGTAATTCCTACTAAAACTTATGTAACATAACTTAAGTTTTAATAAGCACATACATAGGTAAGCATTACATAAAAGTTTGCATAAGTATTCAAACTCTGTGTATATTTGTTGTTAAATATTAGGGGTATAAAAACATTCGATCAGTTCAGTTTTTGTTAGACTTATCACATTCACTTCCTAATGGCTGATTGTTTGGAAATCTATCTCCTTGACACGATCTGATAAAACTAGTATAAGTAAAGTGTACGTATGTAGGTACTGAATGTGGAATCGTAAAAAATGTTGTGTTTTAGATGTGATTGTTCTTTACACTTGCAATTGCCCTTCTAAAGGAAAACGATTCGATTTTTTTTGTAAATAGCAATAATTTCATCCCTCATACTGACTTCTATTAATCTTTGATCTCAAATCAATAAATAGAAGTACATTTCAATGAGTCATGAAAGACAGATGTCACAATGATGGATTATTATGGATGCCAGAAATTAGCCACAGATATGAACAACTGGCGCTTTAGCAACAGTTGTTAATTACTTTCGTGTTCGCGATCACGAACAATATGTTCCGGTGTAATCCGACGGCTCGCTTCTGACTTCGTACATGGGGTTTCATTAATTTTAACAAACAATAAAGTAGACTTAACGGAGGACAGGTTTTGACGAAATATATATAGTTTTTTTTTAATCGATTATTTTGCTCAGTCTGTTGCATCCTGAACTATTGCATTTTTTATTTAGTAAACATGTGAAGAAAACAATAATTTTAGTTTAATATTAATTATAGAATTCGATTAAATTGAAACCCCAATATGAGCCAAATGCATAACTATTAATTATTGTGCGATGTTCGATAAGCACCTTCTGCTAAAACAGTGCAGATGCGTCAAGTTTGCCGATCGCGGTGAGTGACGCGTACAAATTGGCTCGCCCGCGCAACAATAGATCGCTTGCCTGTAACAATATCATCTGTCCCTAACGCTAATGAAAATCCAATTAATTCCACTCTAAAACTCATTAGAAGTTTAATTGAAAACTCCAGGGGCGATGTGAATGATGTAATGAGATTTCGGCCAGACTTGTTATTGTCATATGCATAGCGAATAACAAATGAGCCACCGCAGATTGTTTCACGGTTAATTACGTCGGTTATGTCGGCCGTGTGAAACCGTTTCGGTCCGATTTATGAATATTAGAACGTGGACATTAAATTTTATGCACATCTGCAGGCACGGATGAATCTCGCCAGCTCCCGTTTGGTCGGTTCGCTCATCGGACTGGATAATTTTAATCAGCCAAAGAAAAAAATACGCTTTAGCGTGAAATGAGTTAAGAACTGCGAAACGATCAAAGACTTTTATTATAAAAGGTTTCGTTCAAATCAGCAAATGCAACGGTACAGTGTTGAGTTCATAATGTCTATGAACCATCACACCGATTTTGTCATATCCGAGTTTTATATTTATTCATCTTAAAGTAGGTACCTATCGTTCTTTGGAAAAAATTGTTTTGCCATTCTTGAAATTAAACCAATTATAAAAGTTTAAATTGTATTTTGTTTTGAAATAAATTTTAAACTTTGATTTGAGGGATTATTAAACTATAATATTGGATTTCAGTTTCGACAGTATTAATTAGTTTTGATGTTCTAACAACTGTTCTTAGCATACAAAGTTGCCGAACTTATAATAGCTTATATTGGAAAAACAAAAGTAGTTTTGACTTCAACAAACTTTATTTCTTAATTCCGTTTGCGATGCTATCTTACTAGACGGACTACACCATTTAACAAAGAGTTGGTATTTCTAACTCTTTTAGGCTGCAAATGCGCTATGATCGCTTCATATCAATCTGCGATTTTTCGATTGGCTCTCTTTCGATTAATCGGACTTACATGTGATATTCTCAACATCATCCTACATAGTAGCCAGGTATCACCTTCTATACCTAAAGTACCCTATTAGAACTCACCTATCATGAGTAGGAGTAATGTGAGCGGGGCTCTCGGGTGGGGCCTGAGGGCACCTAGTACGGCCCCCGCGGCGACCAGACAGGCGCCCACCACGCCTAGGAACAGCACGCACAGCCGCAGCGGGGGCCGGCCGCAACATGACTTGGGTGCATTCCCTTCACCCTCGGAACAAGCGTATGCCGCGCCTCTGCCTGATCTGGAAATAAAAGAAGGGGATTTAATATCACACATTAATAAATAGCCTATTAATTACACAACACGTAGATCTTCGAAAATTACGACAAAAATAAGTTAGTGAACGTAATAGTTATCTTAATGTCAAAAAACAGCTGTTTAAGTAGGTCATACAACTGACGACGCCTGATTTTAAGCTACAGCTAAATAGGAACTGAATCGTCGCTTAAATGTCTGAAATTTTACCAAGTACCTCCAAACATAATATAAGCGTACCTACCTACTAATGTAAAGCTACGGTTTTCTGTTCAGCAGAAAAACAAAAAATACATTTGTAATGATAACTTCGTCTCGTAAAACCCCATCCATGTTGGGACGTGTAAACTTTCACAACAAAACCTCCCATTTATATTTTATGTACTGCAAAAAGTCACATTAAATAGCGCTGTGCATATTCAGACCCTTTTTTATGAGCTTTACGTTTATTTCAGCTAAAAAGTTACAAAATCAGGGCAGCTGAGGCATAATTCTTATGGAAAAAGTGTTTTACACGCGTAGCGGTTGCTATAAAAATTAATTACGGGGAAACTTGGTTTTTCGAAATAGCGGTAAGGAAAGGTGACATTTAATCTTTCTAAAAATTTAAATTTAACTATGTTGTAAAAGTAACGTTTGAAATAAAGTGGAAAACATTCGCTAAGAAAATACATTTCCCGTTTTATGGGCTCGCCATCGTGAATTATAAGAGGCTGAACTAGTGACGAAATGTTGAAGGCGGCACTTTATTGTGGGCGTCCATTAAAACTCCAACTTTGCCTAAAATCTTTTAACTTTTGTAGCTACATTTTCTTCATTCAGAAGAAAGGGATTTTAGCTATTATGTGTTATGAATGACTGACCCGAAGACCATCCCGACGCCTACTTTTTTTTTCAGCAAAAGTATGAGCCCAACTTTGAAACACGCTATGTTGTCTTTTGCTACGTAAAATAAATTACACATTTAATTTCAGGAAAAACCTATACTTGATTTATAACTTAACTGGTGCAAAAAGTATCGAATGCGAGAATATACTTTGGCGTCGTCACATGCCATACCAACGTATTTTTAATGAAGGCACCGTTGATTGTTGCGCTGTTAATTAAAATAATGAAAGTGCTTGATTTATTTTTTGGGATTTTTTAATAAAGGTAATGCGATCCAATTTTAAGTTTTGTGAAAAAAATCAGTCATTTTTAACCAGCTGTCTACGTAATTAAAAAGAAGATACATTAAAACCTTCTAGTAGGTAGCATATTTTGTCACCTGGTTTGAGAGAGATTATTGAGCACGAGACCTCGTTTAACACACGATAGAAGTATTTACTGACAGTAAAAAGTGTCTACAGCTCTTCTACTAACTATCCACATAAGGAATTGTGAATTCTCCTCGTCTACACAAAGGAAAAAATCAGGCAACAATAAATGCAAACAATCTGCCGGGTAACCTACTTATACAGTGATATTGTTCGCGCGGCTTGCTCGAGGCTTGTTCCACCGGCTTCTAAATAACCCTATTATTGCTCATTCAACGTTTGTGCAGCCTTTATCTTCTAGTTAACGCAGCGACGTAGCTACAACGCACCGTTCGTATCAGGTCTAGTGCTGTGCTTGTTTTAGGAAATAAACTAAACATATTACAATAATAAAATGTTACATTTCGCTGAAATAGTATTTAATACTTATTAATTTTCTCGATAATGTTATTCTGTATATTAGGGCTGATGTGAAATTTAATGATAAGGATGTAGTTTGTATGGAAACAGAATAATCTTAGCACATGTTTGTATCAACAAGCTCGAGAATTATTTTGATCAATTGCAGTTTCACTTGTTTATTATTTACTATTGATTGCTATTTATTTACAGCACTGCTGCAAAAGCAATAATTCCTGGTATTACAAAGTACATATATTTTTTTTAAGATACCTTAGTTTAAGACGATGTAATAAGGCCATATAACTCTATCCTCCTCCATCTAGCTTTAATCTAGTGCGATTTCATCATCAGCTGGTTACATCACTAAGTGTAGGTTGTCATGAACGTGGCAACTGGCTCGCACCGCTTTGCATTATGCATGTGGCACCAGGCCGTGTTCTCACATGATATGAGGCTTACTGGCTATCAACCACCATTAAACTACTTAACGACTATCTACGATCCCATTACTGAAATGAGATAGAAACTTAATTATCATTTCGACCAAGAAGTTCAAAAGTATGCATTTTGTATGGAAATATCGTTTTAGGAGATTGTTTTTTTAACCGAATTTCCAATATCTAATTAAAACTTTGGCGTGGGAAATGCGGGACTTATAATGCTCTTGTATATTTCTAAAATAATATTCTTTGTGTTGTTTATGAAAACTGTCGCTTTTACAGTGAAGCCGCGCCCGTCCGAACAGGGCAGTTAGGTTACATGTAAATTGCATTCGAGTACGCTAAATGCGGGCTCTTCGCCAATTAGGCCTAGGATGAACACGGCCCTTTATACGCTAATGGACTTTTCATGTTTTCTGACATTTTCCACATCACATACTTTTTACTTTTTTTATTAAGCACAAAACAGCTCCATCATAAATTAATTCGGAGCTTTCCCACATTCGTGCTCTGATGTCTGAGCGACTACTTAATTTGTTTATGCTAATGCTTTCAAATGCATGTCCATCTTAAAATTATGACTTCGCATGAACTCTAAATCCATCTTTTGTGCGTGCGTTCATATTAACGAGCGCCATTGAGAGCGATCACAGTTGAATGCGCACGAGTTTGTCGACCCCACATCGTCTGACCCCTAAAGGAAGAGGGTTCTTCTAATGTTAATAGCTGATAGCAGCACACATACGGATAAAACTTCACTTTTATCTACGTCACGCTTCACAAAAGAACTTTTGAACCCATTCACACAGTAACAATTCGTCACCCCTATTGATTCGCAGTCAAATAGGCATTAATTTCTATTAAACAAAAACAATCGAGGCCAACAGAAGCCCACGGAAAGCCAACATTAGTATTCAGTCGGCGTGGTTTGACTTACTTAGGAATGGAAAGCCGACCTGTCAAAGGCAAAACATTTTATCTTTTCCAGTGCAATGATCCTAATAGATCAGTATCTCAAGTGTAAAAGCAATAAGACTGAGACGCTCTCATTGGTCAAATTTCGTATAAAGCAAGCGGAGCGATAGTTGTCGGGCGGTACGGACATTTTGATAAATTACTATTGGTACTTTGTACAATAACATTCATTCCGCCGCTCGCTCGATTCTCTTCTGTTTTTTAATTCGGCTAGTCATCGCCGACCTCGCCAGAGTTCGTTGAAAAACACGTTTTCCATTTCTACCTCACTGGATAAGACCTTTCATAGCGTTTGAGTATTTTATTGACGATCTCGGAAGTGTTATTTTGAATAATTATGGAGAAATTTTTATATTCTTATCCTTATTATCTTAAATCCTGGTAGTATCGTATATTATGACATATTTGAGGCAAATTTTTATTATCAAAGTCTTATCCAGCCGATAGCATCGGGGCAGAGTGGTATAAAATGAAAAAGTTCGCGTGCCAGATGAGATAAGTTGTGCCATAGCAATACAATAAAGTGCATCGAATGACGCCATGTGTGCAGGAGATCGGCTCGATAAGCGGGGAAGAGATGACTCACTATTTTATGTCCGTTGTAATAGCCCTCGCCACGCGATACGGGAATACTCGTTGTAGTACTGTAATTATGTGCGTAGTTTTATCACTTTTACAACCTTTATGTACGACGAGTTATGTTGTTACAACTGTGAATTGTTACTGCAATGGACGTGTAAACCACGAGACATGAAACCAGGACCAGGACCATTGGACCAGGTAATTTAAGATAGACCGGTAATACTCGTATAATAGATTTAATAAAAACAAAATTCTTCTTTATTTCGATATTTGAAAATGAAAACTGACAGATAGATAATTAATGTTCACTTATTTAAGTAAAGGTAAAGAAGATCGGAAAATCTCAAATCTGTAAGAAAAGCATTTTTACGTCCCATAAACTATGGAAACTGTTTATAGCAACAAAAACACAGTAGTAGGCTAAAAGGGACAGCTTAATGTGCGGTTTCGTCATAATTGCCTTGCTTCCCATTACCTACATTATCGCTTAGGCCCGGTTGCATCATCTTGCTATTACTCGTCACTCGTCTGTAATAGTCAGATGAGGTCGCTTAAATGACATTTTCACTCTGATTTATATTTATTTTTATATGTTACTGAAGATTTTCTGTTGCTACATAATTATGTTTTCAATACCTTAATAAAGCCTTACCCACGACTAATAAGTAAAGGACAAAGCATTCATTAAGTGAACTACTTCCACAGATGATTGTATCACGTTTTCAAGTTTAAGTCAAGTTACGCTGTATCTGTAAGGACAACGTAGATTAACATTGTCTTGTACTTAAGCCACATTAGGCCTCCAACACTTACTGGCATAATTCCTCCGACAGACATGGCGTTGAGTGTGTTATGCGCATATTAACCCGCATCTCGTCTCGAGTGGTGTGCTTCGGAGCGCGAAATTTATGTCGTTAATAAGGGCTAGGAGGGTTAATTAGCTGATTTATGTTGCCCATATTGCGGTGCGCACTCCGGATTATGACCCCCTGGCATTGACAGTTTAATAGCCTCTCCATATAACACGCTACGAGTCGTCACGAAGAGTAATTACAATGAACACAAATTCGGCAGTGACGCGTGACGAACCCGGATAGATCCAGACAGATTTCTTGATTGAACGCGTAAATAAGCGTTCGTAAAAGCAATATTAAAGCTTTGTTCTAAAGAATAACTTTTGCTGTACACGGATTAAGTCAGACGAATCGCGGCGAAACTGTGATGATCGGTGTCGGCTAGTTCTTGTAATAGAAGCAGTATACACAATTAACTTGTTAGTTTGGACATCCAATAAAGTTTATTTAAAAGTAAGAAACACCTGCAAGCTTATCTACATGATCAGTGTGGTTTAGTTAATAAAAATATTATAAAAAAAATAGACAATGCAGATATTTTAATTAACTGCTCACCTTAATTATGAGACTACCCATTGATACATTAAAAAATTACCGCCTTTACAATTTTCTTTAGACGGAGAATCGTACTTTATACAATCGATCGACCCCAATAAATATATGATAGTGCGGAAAATTGCCCAAATAAAATCGCAGCGAGTCTCCGAAGGGCAAATATCACGTATTCGCGGTATGACATTACGCGGCGGGACATCAAGCAAGTAATGCGACAATATGATCGCCTTGCGTGCCATAAAAATAGCAATTTTGTGAACAAACAACCGTAGCCCCTCAGCACATCCAGACGAGTATACCACGCTCCATCAAACTTAGAACGTATGAAACCTAATCATCGCTAGCGTCAGCGTGCTGGAAATGACACGGTTATTTTTTGTTCGGAGAATTATAGACAAGCTTTGTATCAACGCTGATGAAAGGGGACAGGTCAGAGATAGCTGGCAACATAGATCAGAATTTTATGATAGAAAATGTTCTCTTCAGTCTTAAATGTTAGAAAATTGCTTTGCTATAAATCCGTCAATGGTGACACACTAGTCACAAAAACCAAATGTTTGTTGAAAAGACTTCATACAAGAAAGTCACTAACGACTCTGAAGACCAAACAGACCATATCCTAGTATATCCCTTCTGGTAGCTTGTACAGCTATCTACTGCTATAAGTGCTTGCCATACGGTCCGCCGGCTATCGCGACGTCTGTCATGCCCGCCCCACATCCTGTGGGCGCGGTGCCACGCCAAGCGTGCTAGCTCAAACATATCGCACCCTGCCGCCAGCTATTTGACATTTGATTCAACGTCAATGTTGCAACACCTTGGGAATATCTAAGCTTCAAGGCTGATAAATGCTTTCGGGTATCTAATGTACAAAATATTAGTGATTGCTTCTTAAGAATAAGGATTGTGATTTATTTATAAGAATAGGAAGTTTCTTCCACGCAATCTTTAAATGGACACTGAAACTGTCAAATTATCCCAATCCACTTTAGCCATAAAGTTGAAAATCTATTTAGGATATTTGACGGATTTATTAGCTTGATGTGCTGGCGTCTGTACAGCTGTAAAAGATAAATGCAATGTCACAACACAAACCTTCTGTGGACGCAATTTTAGCTTACGTAGTTAGTAGTACATTGATGTTAAACACAAAATTATTAACAAATTTAGTTGTTAATATTATATTGTTACCATGTAAATTTGATAAACAAAGCAGGTATGGTATTGAAACACTAATAAAAAATACCTCTAATCGGTTTACAGACACCCACACTAGTAACAAACATGTATTCACTTCACATTCACATATTGCGTTACATTCAGTTTACACACACACATAAACAGCAAATACGAACAACAAAGTAAGCATCGATTTACCGATTACACGTGTATGGGGCCCGTGGCTCCGTGCATCGCATCGCCGATGATATTCAATAGAATTACCGAGAATAGTCCCTTTGTGAAAACCTAGCACCGCCCGAACGGATAAGGTACTCTACTCCACTATCTTGAATTCTCGGCAGATGGGCTCTGATCTAGTTTACACATCGTCTATGTGTGCGGTGTACTATCATGTGGCAAAGGCTTTCTTTACAAAAAAAAGTTGAATTTGTCACGCTTGCAAAATGCTGCAGATGGCTGCAGTATGTTCTGAATACTAAAGCGTCATTTGTTATCTTTTACAATATAAACACATTTTAAATAATAGCTTACAAAATGCAGGCGGGTGCACAAAAAACACACACCAGTGTAAAACTAACAATACGCTATCCACGTTTGCACAGTGTTACAGATTCAATAAAATCGTTATAAAAAAAAGCGGCATACGCTTAAAATTCAAATGTGTCTAAAACGATTTAAAACTGGAGTGAGGCTTTGCGTTTATGAGACTTTCGTTCCATTGAAGCTGATATTTAATGTAATGTAAAAAAATGTAAAAAAATTTAATGAAAAAAGTTTGCAATATTTTAATATTGTGAAACGTTCCATATTTTATAGAAACGATCGCGCTTTATTACTGACTAATTAAACTCTAGGGGATATTAAGTGTGTAGGCCGTTAAACTGACTGATGGGCGATTAAACAGCGTGCATTAATATAATTGCAATTATACCCGTAATATTATTATGGAATATTAAAAGAGATTACAGCTATAATCATTTTAAAACTAAATTTGTTGGAATTGAAACATTTAGGTGTAACAGCTGAAAAGTTTAAACATGTATCTAAATATTACCAGAACACTAGGAAACATAAATAAAAACAATACGGTACGTAAATAAATAAGTGACTAAGTAGTCAAATTTAGCAGTCACATTTTTTGGAACTGGCAAAACGGTTATTTTCTATGCACTTTGTATGAAAACAGAAACTCGTCACAGAGTTTTCACATCAAGCCGTATACTTATTTCGATTATCAACAACAAAAATTTAGTCAATGTCTATTCAATGAATCAATTAACACAAAAAAAAATCGTCTAGTAGTATCAAATAGTACATACGAAGCTTTGACAAGTAAAAAAGACACAGATAAAAGACTAGTTCACACGGCCTTCAGTAAGTTAGAACTACTTGGAGCATAGTACATAATCCCCCAAGGAAACTTTTTGTTCTAGTTGCTACTGTGGGTGTACGAGGAAGAGGAAGCGAAAGATCATGACTTGGACGATCCGTTCACACGCGTGTTCGCACTATTAGGAACAGGCATTTGTGTTGTCGCATGTAAAACCACCTTAATTGATGCTGCGATTTCCTATGTTCAAGGATGCTGTGCGCATTCCCGATTTGCAAGCGTTGTTTTGTGATTGGTACAATTCGATGTATATGTAATGTACTTTACTGATCTCGTGGCTTTTTAGAAGCCCCACGAATCGATCAACTGCAAGGTTAAGCAACGCTTGTCGCTGTCAGTCCGTGGATGGGTGACCGTCTCGTCATACATTGTCAGAAGTGTTCCTCCGTGTTATAGAAGGCACGTGCTAAATTAGTTGGTCCTGGTTGTTATTTGAACATATTTGGCAGTCTAAAGCCAGAAATACTGACAACCAATCAGTCTTATTAAGGAGTATCGATTCCCCAGGTAACTGGGTTGAGGAAGGTCAAATAAAATAGCAGTCGCCCTATGTAGAATGCTATATCCTCTTAGACTAGATACTGACCCCAGCGTAGTTGGGAAAAGACCAGGCAGATGGTTATGTAGTGGTTAGTTAGCTCAGAACTTACAGAAGAAAATTAATAATGACTTTTACGTTTAATCTCCAAATATAATTCCAATACCTTGTACCCTGTATTCATGGCCAAAACTAGCAGCTTTTCCAAAACATTATTATACAATTCAAATTGATAGTTCATGTAAAACCAATATCTGGAGAGCAATGAACTGTTATTTATGATTTCACTACAACACGTTCCGCTCTAGTGTTTATTTATTATTTTATAATAAGCCACTAGCTTTATAGAGCCTCATTCGGTTTATTCGTTTATCGAATACAAATAAAATTTATAAGAATGTGGCAATATCGTTTGTATATTGTGCATAAACGTCTGCAAGTGAATTGAGGCGGTTTATTTTACCGACAACTGGAATTATAAGAAGACATTAAGAAAGTAAGTAAAGAAGAGCTCGTAGCTAAGTAAAAGCCGCACGGGTTGATCGATTATAACGTTAAGCAACGCTTTGCGCGGTCTGTCCGTGGATGGGTGACCTTGTCATGAAAAGTTCTTCCGTATTTCGTGGTGACTGGAAGTCTACTCGTATATAGGTTGGGAAAAGGCGAGGCAGATGAAGAAAGATATTTAAATTATTAGACTATCACGCGTTTCTATTACATTCATGTTGAAGCTCAATTTCGCAAATACAATGATATTAGATAACTATTATGTCTACGGAGTAAATTTCTTAGAAAGTGCGGCTCCTTCAGTAATTTCTCTACAGCCTTTATGAAACTAGATATCCCTACGCTCAGCTATACCGCTCAGTAAATCGCATATATCTGGCCAACTACTGCATTGTATTAACAGTAAGAAGCGACATAAACTTTGGTACAAAGACTGAAATAATAATGGCCTCCAGACCAATTGTCGGCCATAGCTAGGGGTTCTCTCTAGAAAGATCAGCCAGCTACGCAGGACATATTATAGTGAATATTATAGAAACAGGCGCACTCTCTATTCCCTCACTCTCGCAGTCCGATGGGTCAACAATCCGACACGACCGGAGAGAGATCGGGCGCTTGACCAACATGTACCTGCTCTCCGATAAACAGGTGTTTAAATCTCCAAATTCCAGACTCCGGGCTGCTTTGTGAAAGTTTCGTAATATAAACAAAACGATTTTGGTCCGACCTGGGAATCGAGCCCGAGATCCCGTGCACACAAGCCACAGTATGCGACCACTTGACCAATGAGGTGGTGACTCAAGCCATCGGGTAATGACCAGCTGCTATGATTAATAGCTGACCCTTTTGTTTTGATTTCTCAGTAAATGTTTGCTACGGTCAGTGTCTCATCAAGTCATCATAGTTCAAAGAATATTCACATACCGAACGTCTTTGATATTGTACGTGACAATCCCGCTGAAATAAATTATGGCCATGATAAGCGCTCCCTTTGACGACTCCAGTAAGGATTATGATGTGAAAAATGATAGCTTAGGTACCTACGCAATGAGGGTTACGCCGTGAACATTTTGTGACGATATACGCTCCTAATAGGTGCGTGACATGCCCATCATCTTGGTGGATTTACCTCCGCAGTCATTAAGAGGTCACCGAACTTTCAGTAGTAAATTTTTTAAAGGTATTTTTTTAAAAGGGTCAACGATGCCATATGTCTTATTTAATGCTCCAATTCTATTAATTTCGCTGTTTGTAATACATAAAACAGATGCGAGGCCGTTTAGGACAAGGAATTAATAAAAAATATATATGCCGTGCGAAATATTGTTACCTTTTTAGCTTTTACGTTGGGTCGCTCCTAAATAAAAATACAAAGCCAGGCTAAATCACGCGCCGGCCGTGTGCCTATTTGGCCAAATCCACACGAACCCGTGAGTGGATGTACGTTTGGGTGACACGTGTCAAAATTCGCCATTTAAACCTCTTTTAACAATGTTTATTGTTATGTTAAAGTATCGGCTTGTATTTCGAATCGTATTTCATGTTTCAGTGGCTTTAATTTTGATTTATGTTGGTTATTATTTTTCATTTTCATTTATTACATGTGCTATGTAAAACAAAAAAGGATTAGTCAAAAAAATATTCGCAATGCTGAATATCATTGTGAGAAAAGCTGTGTACTACTTACAATATTAATACATACAATTTATATAACAGCTTTCAGCGTTCCGCACGAATATTTTCTTCTTTTCGTATAATACTACGATACATTCACCCAGGCAATATGCATAGTAGACACATAAGTTTAACTTCAAGAAGGCAAAAATACCGTCTTCCTCGGAAGCACGATAGCTAAATTGAGTAAAATATCTTGTAAACATTGTAGATGGATGTAGGTAACACATCTGTTTCGTCTCGGCGTTCGTCTTGGGGTTCTCGCACAATTAGTCAACGGATGTTTACATGCACGACTGTTTACCTCTTCAGTACCAAAGAGATTTTGCTCTGACAGTCACTCGTAAAACAGCAGCTTTCATGTCTTTATCATACTAAAAACACCTCTTGTACTATTGTCCTAAGAATCGAATATAGTCGAATAATTATAGATTGAACATGTTAATGCTGGTTGATCCACGCCAATCGATATAATTGTAGTTGATAATGCAGTTACGTTCACTGTGAACGATGATTGGGCGATATCCAAATTAGCATCAACCGATGTCATTAACTCAACTAATGATAAAATGTTTATGCAAATTGAAAATTGAACCCGCAAACACGTATTTGGTAGCTCGGATTCTGTATCGAATAAAGTGTTTGATTGATTTTGTATTCATTCGCGCCGGTTTCTATGGGGAGGATGAAATCCATTTGAATTTCTTAGGAAAAATATTCGGTATTGATAGGAATATTTGTTTTCTTGCTCAATTCACCATAGCTGTATCGCTGGGGATACATTTTACAAACATATCTCGTTCTGTATCCGAGTTTATCTCGCGTTGTCTCGCGGTCCTCCAGTCGGTTCGTGTGTTCACACTAGACAAACGAGCCACGTAAACGAATCGTATGCAGTTACTGAAATTCGAGGGTTAAGATTTACCGTATATTCTTAGTTATGTGTATGACTTTACCTCAAAGAGGTTTTATATTTAATGCAAAGGTTTATCGGAGATGGGAGCTTTCGTACATATATATAATTGGTAAATATTAGTAGATATTTTCAGTTTAAGTCGACGTCATAAGTACCGATCGGATATTCAGATACATATTGGTCTAAAGTGTGGGTGTTTGCTTCGGAATCTTAGAAAATTATTTACACTCAACATACTCATAATTAATAGAAAACATTATATTTTCTTTTAGTAAATCCACATTAATCAGAAAATAATCGACTTGTATTTTATTAAATACCACGTGCTAAAGTACTTTGTTTCCTTACCATGTTACATACTAGTTTCGCATTCCCGAAATCTCTGGAATCCCTAAGAACCAGATTCCATATTATTTTAAGCAAAAAATAACTTTAAGCAAAATCTGCATTCAATTTATCCGATCACTGCTCATAAGAAACTTACTTAACACATAGAAAATCAAACTTGAGATCAACAACATCTATTTTCATGACATTTATTTTGAAAAATTCTTTAGGGCACGATATCGACTAAAAGTAAAATAAAAAGTAAAAGAAACACGATGTATCACACATAAACAATATAAATGAAAATACTCCCCTAATAGTAATAATATTGAGAACCTTGTCTACCCGTATCATTTTGCTAACATTTTATTAAGGTATCCTGTCGATACGTTCGAGTGGCTCAGGTAGAGTCCTTTATATTAGCTGTCTTTGTGGGCGTAGATGACAACGAAAAAAAGGTACCTACCTACCGAGCCTTTCAAATCGAACCCGAGGGTTGCGTTCTATTGGAATCCTTTAGGGATGACTTAGGCCCTCGTGGCTGGTTTTTGTTCGAATTTACAAGCACAACACAGCTGTTGAATGAACAGTACCAGATGTGTCCAAAACATTTATATTGTTCACAAAATCACGGTTAAGGAATATTTATACTCAATACTCAATACTCAATATTTATTGCATTCTACAATGTCGTTTAGGTGTTACATTTAAACAAAGTAATGTTCATTGTAGACCCTGTTGGGCACAGCAATTTAGAGATTTAGAAGAGAGGAAGCATTAATGTGAACTATATTATATATCTAATATTTATAATCTAACTATTGTCTGTTTGTGTTGTGAAAACTTAGTAATGAGACTTAACTTTCTAAGTTAAGCATATAAAATACGACATAGTTGGATCTTCTTGAATAATACATACAACATATAATATACGAGCAAACTTTATGTTTTGATGTAGTTAATATCTTCTCATCCGTGACCGGGAACAAACAATGACGCCATAAGCATTATGATAATAAGGACCGTAATCGATATCCGACGCAAAGTAAAAACAGCTGAGTAAAGAAGAAGAAAGGGAAGCAAGAAAATATAGGCTTAAAAAGCTGTTAAAAATAAGTAAATTACATTTCCATGGAGAGTCGCAGTCCGTATAACTGTCGGCGAATTGACGGACCCTCTACCTCGATCTAATGCCGGCTGAGTGGAAACAGTTCCCAAATTCCGAGCACTCAGACACGTTTGATTGAGATGCTGGGAGCACACGGGCGTTTATGACACCGGAGTTCTAAAAACGTGCACAACATACATTTTATGAAGCATACGAAAACTTGGCAAGGAAATGCTGTTTACAGGAGTTTTATATGTCGCGTGCACGTATTTGCTAGTTGATGCATTAAATAAAGCTAACAACATTTTTAGCCTGCAACTCGAAGTTTCTATACAAAAAGTTAAATATTGATGGGTTGAATCAGATTATTCATGAAAATAACTTTAAAGGTAAAGATAATGATCAAAATAACTATATATTAACTTTGCCAGTTAGATGAAGCTACGCAATTAGTACTAGAGAGAAACCCAATTCAGATCTAGGTGTAGCAAAATTTATTGTGGTTTGATAACTTAAATCAGTCCAATTCTCAATGATTGATATAATAAAGTTCATTGGAATTCATACCGCCTATAAAATATTTCAATTTTCTTGGTACAAACTGAGACACTGTTCCGAAATTGTAGGTATCTACTTAAAGTGCGTCGGGAGAATCAACATCGTCGGGTGTCGGGCCATCCGGATATTCGTGGCTCTCAATTCAATTTGGCATAACGCTTCGGGGTGATGAAAAATTTGCCTCCCAAATTATGAATTTGATACCATCGTCACGCACTTCATCAATTTAATTACGACCAAGAATTTGATTGCGTCTTATTAAATTCGTCGCTTCGTTTCTTAGAAATGTATAATGACAGTGAAGAAAATAGAATTATGGTTTATTATGTTTAACCTCTGAAAAGGTGAAAGGTATTTGCCTCTTTCTGACAAATTTTGGTTAAAAATTGAGATGGATAGTGATGTCAGCGAGAATGAACTCGGCGAATGATTCAAAGTCACGCTGACAAGAGACTAATTGGTGCGGCAGTGCTACGATCACACTGTATAGTGCTGATCGACGAATTTAGAACAAAAGGGTGACAAAGCAATCTCATTTACAAAACCATGCTCCTAATTAAGAAATGCCATTGTTACACCACAAATAACTCAATCAGATAAGGCATACAGATAAGATCACAGTATGTTTACAAGAGCTTAAATGTCTAGTTTAACAAGAAGAAAGTGAAACAAGACATGAATTTAAATAGCCTATTGAATTAAAATATTAAACAATAAATGTGACAAGCTACAAGGTGGCCCCGATTCGAAGTGGGGAGGAGGTCATTGTTCATGTTTGTGGTCACTCTAGTATCGCAATGAGGAAAATGAAACCAACGAGTCGGTGAGCGTTGAGCAAAACGATATCAGGAGCCCGAGGGATTATCGGCATGCTATTAATCATCCCGCTAGGTATTGACGCTTCGTACGGCACTAGACGGGCTCTGAGTCTGTAATCCTACCGCTGCCGAGGATTATACCTAGCCGTGTCGTTATACCTCAAGCTGAAACCCACACAATCCCCTAAAGGCTACCTTCTTTGCCAAATTGAAAAATCTTGTGTTGTTTTTGTCCAAGGATAGGAATGTTGGGGAAGCGACGTGTGGCTTGTTTCTTTTTGTTGGCTTGGGTTTAAGTTTATTATTACAGCATTCGCTTGGTTACTTTTTGAGAATTGGGTTAAACGGAACACTAACACATTGATAGTGAGTTTTAGAAGACGGAATCTGATATTATAAAAAGAACAGCTTCTGATAAATCACAAAGCCTACTTTTTGTTTCCAATGACCATCATATCAAAGAAATATACGTACGTTAAAAAACAAGGAGGCCAAAAAATAAACATACATTATATTACACTTCACCGCATAAAGGTCGCAATAAAATTATTAATAGACGTAAACACTTGGTCATTAAGCAGTACATTACGTAGTAGAACAGCATTGTTTTGGGCTACAGAACAAAACTCATATAAAAGTAAGCGGCCATTAGCCCGCTGTAACGAGGCGGGTCGCGTCTAGAGCTCCATTAGGCAACCAGCTTTAGATTTAGCACATTAAAGTATTACCTCTAACAAGAGATTAATGATGAAATCTCTTATTTGGGATGAGGGAAATTGATTTGAAACGGCGACAAAGCTGAGCGTGTTTGAATTTTACGACGCGATCACTGATGTATGAATAATGATATTCTTTTCACGATTCTAAGGGAAAATTTTACTCGTAAATTAAATCTAACGATCAGCTAGAGGTTTCCGTGTTAACGTTTTCTTTTAATGTTGCCTATTCAATAGAAATATCGTATGTTTTGTATTCATGATACAACTGATTTCATAACTGTCTGAGTTGCTTATGCATGTTCCTTAATTAGGTAAAACTTTTAGCAATCATAAATTAAATGCGACCACAACGCAGAGCCCGTGAAACAGTATATTGGAGTTTTAAAATCTATTGCTATTATTCATGCATGATGTGGATAAACTACGCAACCACAATCATAAACCAACAGAAAATCGTCAATATAGTCGAATTGATCGAACGATGTTGGTAGCGTAGGTTTATTTATTAGAACAAAGCTTTTAACATAGAAAGCTTTTATCGAACGACGAAAACTATTGTGTAAATAATTCCAATCAATTTGTGTTGGCGAAATTGTTTGATTTCAATATTTGTGCTGTATGTACTAGTTTTTCGATTGGCGATAGTGTATTGCTGTTTTCATATAAAAGTAATAAAAACATGGAATAATAACAAATAAATTTATTTACGAGCAAAGATTGTTACGAGAATAATGATAATGGGCCAATAAAATCTGTATGACCATACATAAATCCATTATAGAATAACAGTAATATAATAATACTAACGTTATTACGACGTTGGTTCATTCACATAGGTTTAAAAGGATTGTCTGTAAGGAGGTAAGTGTCCCAGCATCCAATTTTAAGTGAATTTTTAATATGATTCGCCGTTCGGTGTACAACGCTCGGTCAATTCATTGTTAGCTGACGAAAATTCTGGAAGCAATTTAATTTCGTAAGTTTCAAAACAATTATCAAAAACAGTTTTAACCTAAATAATTATTTATTTTAACTCGAAGTGAAATTAGATTTTTGTTTAAATTTTTTTAAACAATATTGTTATACAAGATTTCTAAATTTCATTATTTAAAAATTCATCTTACATACTTGCACTTTCTGAGAAAATTCATAAACCATTAGGTTTTACGTAGGAGGTATTTCTAAGAGCCAAATTGAGGAGTAACATACTCCTCGTTTAATAGCAAATATCAACGTATAGAAAGCTAATCCAATATCGACATGAGACCGCAGACAAGTTAGTGCTGTGTGCGTTGATCCAGCGAAATAGGCGATTTGCCCCGGGGTCGGTTTGAGCACTATAACGTGGTATCTACGTACCTTTGCATCAGGTAGTGATGACTCAGAAGTATAACATCCATTATAGCAAACTACGATATTACAGTTTATGATGGCATCCAGGTCGATTGGTGGCTACGGCGGCCGTTCTCTTTTATGGAGATCAGCCAGCTGTTCAGGACATATTATAGTGCAAAAGTATTCGTGCAGATACAGGTGCACTCTCTTTTCCCTCACTCTCATAGTCCGATGGGACGATAATCCGCCACGATCAGGCGCAGGACCGACATTTACGTGCTCTCCGATGCACCAACTTCCAGACTCCAGGGCGCTTTATGAAAGTCTCTCAAAACCCACAAAGCGATTTCGGCCCGACCCGGGAGTCGTACCCGAGACTATATGCACAGCAGTCGCGCCATTACACTTTATAATGACCATAAAACCATAGTTAAACATTGTATTAATCTGTGAGAATGGTCTACAATCCCTATTAGCATAGAAGACGCTGAACTAGCAACATAATACGCGGAAATACCAGAGTAAGATAATATAAAAATAAGGATAATGATGAAGACTAGAAATAATCCTGAAAACAAATTGCATAGACATATTTATGCAACTAACCCTGAAGGCAAACAATTGAACTGACTATGCCTACTGTTCTATCTGCCTTATGGTAACGGGGTCGCCATTTCCCGCCACCTGGCCACACGGATGTCAACCCAACTTCCCCACATTATATTTTGAAACATTTATACAATAATTATAGGTTATCTACACTTAGAGGGATGTGGATATCATGATTACGGATACGTATGATATGGAATAATAGACATAACTTTCGACGGTACCATGACAAAATAAGTATGAACACTGCTAAAACTTCAAACTCACAGCTAAAACTGTTTTTTCAAATCTGACCTGAGTTCATAACTTTTGAGAACTTTTTAGCTTACATTAATATACAACCTTTTACTTACATACTAATTTACTACATCATTTTACTTGTTATGTTTAAAAAGTTAGGATGATGTTAGATGTTAAGAAAAAAATCGTGTTCAAGTCAACTTCAGTAAAACAAAAGAAGCACACAAATTATGTTAATGGACGATAAATCACCAAGGCTTCAAAGACGTGCAACTTTCCAGTATCGATAAAAGCATTGAAAACAGCAAAAAGGTTATATTTTTATTTCTACACCTCCGTAGAACTTTCCACGCGTGTCACTTAGAGCAATCGATGAACACCTCATTTGTCAAAACCTGTCCAGCGGTTTACTTTATGAAGGAACATCCATCTTTATAGGATATCCAACCCATAACCTAGCCCATTTTACATTATAAGAAGCTGATGGCATCCATTTATTTTCTGTGTCGTATTGGAAAATGAAAATTGATTCTCGAGTCATTGAATCAATCAATTTCTCACCTTGAAACCTTTATTTCATAAGCTGTAAATGAATACTTGGTACCACCCAGCCCTTCCAAAAGCTACTATAAAATACATTTATTACTTTTTCAACTACTGAAAATTGTATTAAAACAAACTCTACCAACTTCTACGAAAAACCGTAGCTTGATAAATAATTTAATTTGTGTAATGAATGACTACGAAAGCTGCTGCAAGCCAGTTTTTATTGTTATTAAGATTGCTCTAATTAGTGTTCCTTCTGTTTACGTAAGACCATATTTATTTTTATGAGTCGTCTAGAATATCTTTAGCTCGAAGTAGATTCTACGAAGTAATGTACCAAACGACATCTTGGCGATTTTCAACCTTCGTGTGGCAACAAGCTATTCCATGATAACTACTTGATATGACAATCGTTAAACATCTATAACAACTACAGCACCAGGTGTGCAGACCCATTACTTAAATTTGGTGTATACAAAAAATAGTACATATTAATTGTCGCCTCTTGGTACTCACTCTTCCTCAGGCGCAATTTGTCATTAAATACCCCGGCAAAAAATATAATTGAGGTTTATTTTTCGTGTTATGTATATGCCTGTTACTCATAACTCCGTCGTAACAATACACAAATATTAAGCTGATATATTTTTTGACCATTTATTTTGAGACACACATAACTTCCTGTTGACCAAAGTTCACATTGTCCTCGGCAAAGTAATAATTTACTTTAGGCGTCTTGATATTCGGCCGTCAAAAGAAGACAAAAGCGGTCTGTCCCGGCTAACGATCTTGACACCGATACGCTATTGTCCACATAACTAACATTGTTCAATAGCTTCGATTTATGGCATCCCTCACGTCACTGGGAGAGGTGAACTAATATCAACTTCGCTATTACTTTGATGAATGGGAAGAATTTGTTACAGTTCTTAGTTTAGCAAAACCGAGACCATAATTTTGGCTAAGGGTACCTAAAATACATAAATTCTGATAAGTAGACCACCATGTGATATATGTAACTTAAACAAGATTCTTGAAATTGATACGTGCTTGTTAAACATAATTGCGCCCTTGGACCTTCGTTGATACAATGACCGACCTTGAGGATATTACATATGTGTAACCACCTGGTTGCGAAACGGATTGTTGTTGTTTAAAGTAGACTTTTGCCTTTCGTTAATCAACAAAAGGAATGTTAGGTACAATTATTTAGGCAACCTTTGACAAAATGTCTTTAGATTAAGTATGATTCCGACGAACGTTTTGCAGTCTCACTTGAAATTTGAGAGTTATGTTTATGACGTTGTGCCAATTTTATCAATGCAATTACCTCGACAAATTCATGGAACAACTTTTTATATTATACGTGATGATATTAGAAGGCTACATGGAGATCGGTTATTATTTTGTTATGTAAGGAGTTCACTAACCACTGTCTGAATTAAGTAATAAATCGATAGATCACTCTCTGGCATCTATTTGAGGATGTGAGCAACTTAACTTTATAGAAAACGTAGTTGTAATGTAGAAGCTTCATTAGAATATATTAGTTCATATTACATTACGTCAATACTCAACTGGAGCGAACTGCTTTGACGACATAACGTGTATTGCAGTAACGTTAACCTATTACTAACATCTTGCATCTTCAACGTACTTATGCAATGTCACGTATTACAGTTTCTGTAAACACAATGCACGGGTATCGGCCGTCACCGCTGACCTTAGTCGTGGTCACAGATTCGCCCGCCAATGACAGTGATCTTGATATTTTTTCTCACGACTTTTTGTAACGCAGATTTTGTCAGACTTCTGTTTTTGTCGCAACAAAAAAGCAATAAGCGAGGTTAATCTAAGTACCGTACCTTTATTGCGTTACAGAGCAATGATTCCTTCGAGAGAAAAAAATGAGTTACGAATGTATTCATCTACAATGCTCGCCTACGTAATTCAAAAGCTAATAAAAATTTGATGGTTCTTTGTTGCGGTGTTAAGGCAATTTGAACCGATCAGCGTATGCGTGTTTTTAAAAATTAATTTAACTTTACACCTTTTCAGTTTTATTTTGGTCATAAACAAAATTAAACATTGAGCTTTTTGAAAGCATATTTAAAACTAGCAACTTCTTTATGAGGTTTTTTGGAACCATATTTTGGGGAGGCGTTGTGGACATCCATAAACGTGTGGCACTCAAAGTTCTGAAACTAACAACAAAACAAACGACAGTAAAGCACAATCAAACTTCCAGTCAAAGGTCTTGGAGCGTGTGAATCGTTAACCTACCTACGTAGTTTAATTTCCCTTACAGTATGACTGTACAGAGTGGTGCTGGTTTTTAAACCTCGGCTCGCGCGCTGCCGTGTGAACGGTTCGACCTTGATGCTACGATACGTGTCGAGACGTTTTTTACTGTTTCCCTGAGATAGTTATCTATATTATTAGCTATTTAACATACATTCAGCACGCAATCATTTTCGACATTCGTATTCCCGAATTTAGTTGTTCAACATCTTGTTTGGGTAATAATGTGAGAACTTTGTTTAATACCGAAATATTTTTTATTACTCTATTTTTTCGGAATGTAATTCCAAATGATGTATACAGGCCTATATCACATAGTTTCGTAAATGTAAAACTTCATACGATGGCGTACTATCTTAGTGTAACAAAGGTTAATCTGAGTGAAACACATAAAACATTACATGCTCGTAGAGTTGGCGTGTTTTGTTACGCTTTAATTACTTATGCAATATTTAGGTTCTATTTGCATTTCATACATGATAATTTAAAGGCCGCTGAATACGGTCAAAATTTACATGTTGCGGTGTACACAACCTTCTTAATAGAACTTTGGGAAACCATTTGAATTGCTTTAGGGAATTAGACATGAATATTAAAACTATTGATCAAAGAAAATAAAAAAAACTCATGTATATACGATTCGTATACATTCCACAAGGGAATTGTAATAAAGACCTTCTATTGTATCAGACATTGCTTGCTAAATGTGAGAAAATAACGTATCTTCAACTCAACGTTCTTCGGTTAATCAACCCATCATTTCATTGCAACAGTATCAATAATAGCCGTTAATAAGCACATAGTATACATATACACGTACTCGGATGTGTATTCACGCATTAACTTTGACCCAGACCGGCGAATTCACGTAAACATGCTAAGTAACCTTGTCTTTGCTGCTCATTCACACGATCGAACTCGTATTGATAAATATCCAAAAACCTATAGGTATTTTATTAGCAAATATGGTACGCAATACGGTCAGTTCCCAACACAGCTCCATTAATACGAAGTCCAAAATCTCATAAAATTTATGTTCGCGCATGACGTCGTAAATGCACCCAGTACGGGGAAATAAAACGAGTCCATAAAATTCGGGTGAAAGGGAATTCCTTTAACACGCTGCAATAAACCGTTCTTTATCGGTATCGCTAAAAAATTCGCTACACTTTGTACCTGAATAAATTACGAATCTAAGAAGTAAACGTTTGAATTTCACTCATTTTGTAATTTAACAGCGTGAAATTGTATAGCAGACGCGTAGATAGGAAAGTCTCATCACTCATATGTTTCCCAACCGTTGGAACAAAGGCTGTCCATTTCCGAAGGAGGTACGCCACGCGCTATTGCGAGAACTGTTCGAACGTGATAGTTGCGACATGCTCGTGACTGAACTGCGCGCGCGCTCCACTCGAAAAGTTGCTACATAGCGATATGGAGACCTAGACTAGCCTTTGTAACTAACAAACAGGATATAGAGCTGATTGAAATGTACGTATTTCTAAAGCGTATTTGTAACAACTGACGAGTTCGATCGAGACCGGCGTCAATATAATTGGAGTGCTGGCTGTGCCCAAACTGACATTTTGATGTTCGGTACCATCATGACATAGACATGAGTGCTTTAATGAGCCACCTATTAGCTTCGGTCGGTGCAAATGACGCGGGTTCGCAATCAGTGCGGTCACAAGCGTGATTCCGCGATGGATCGTTGCGTCGCTTTCGGACGGATAATGTCCCATTGACAAATCCGCGGGCGTTCGCTGACAACACGACATTTGCTTAAGTGTCCCTAATTATAGCACGCAATGAAACGCGTGTTGTGATTAACGGTGTCCACTGTCAGCTCGACGTACTCGTCGTCTGTTGTTACACGAATGTGTTAATTTAATTAGTATATCAAAGTATCACAATTTCAGTATTTAAGTAAATAACATTTATCATGATATTGATGCAGTTTTATTTCTCACTCGCTCTCATGTTAGGTTCATGAAAATATAGGTACGTAAATTATTTTTCTGTTCTCATTATTTTGTTTTCCATAGTTCTGGTAATCTATTATTTTATTTTCAATGCCTTGTTCCAATTACTCGTTATTTATTCGTCGGTTTTTATCACAAAAATTTAAATAATGGCCAGGTTCATAAAGGCCTTACACACACTCCTTCCCGTGTTATATGCCATCAAAATGCATAGAAATCATGAATATTTAAATCGAACATTTTCATTTACAATTGTTTAAATAAAATGTTAATTGCAGAAAGGTAGCGCTAGCAACTTACGATCGTGTTTCAAAACAAATGAAGGAAGACGTCGACGAATCGATAATTTGGGAATGTTTTGCACGTAAAACATGTTGTTACGCGACGCTTTCTAAAATATTTTCTTTAGCTGCAGCTATCACATTTGTCTAGTATTTTGTGGTATTTAGATAAGCTTTAAAAGGAGATAGAAAGTAGTAACGAGTTGTTAGTCTTTTATGGTTTGTGTGAGAATCAAGTCCAATGCAAACGTGAGTAGACAATATGCGGAGCAAGGGTTAATATAATACCCCAATACAATTTAGAACATATGAAGGCGTTTATTAGATCGTGAACAGTAGTAACATTTCATACACTAGGTATATAAACATAACATGTTATATATTATGTTTGTTTGTGTAGCTGTCTTACATAATGGATGGACGGAACGTATTACGTTCTGTTACACGGAAGTTCTTCCTGAGGTGAGTGAGCCGTTCTAAGATGAAAAGATTAATGTGTTTGATGTAATGGTCACGATTGAAAAGGCGTTGATGTTACTGTTTTGAGCTTGTACCTAAACAAATATCTTAAGTGGATTGAGAGATATATTTTTGACGTTGAACTTAAGAGAATAATTAAATACTTAAAAGTTCTTTTTCTATGCCCAAAATGAAGAAAATTTTCAAATAGATCTAAGGATTTAGCTAATGCTAGCATGATGTTATTAGGAAAGTGGATGGCAAATTGAAAACAAATGTCTGCCGTAAGGTGATCCAGATCGGGGGCTCTTTTGTGATTCATCTGTTTTAGATAGTTCACAATTTCAGTATGTGTGAAAGGGGGTTCATTATGAGTGTTGATTGGAAGTTCCATAAGGGATCTGAGGTGCTGTTGAGGAGGAGTGTCACTTGTGGCGTCGTCTTCTGGGTAGACTATGTCAAGAAGGGCGTGTGTGGTATCCCTAGAGTTGGTTGTAAAGGTGCCATTTCCAACACAAAAACCATTCAGGAGAGGGGTGCAGACATACCATAAGTGTTACCCCCTCTCCCCAAAGTATAAAAAAAAGTATGGTGTTATAATTGCATAGTAGCACTGTATACCTTTGACTACAGTCAAAACATTTGACTAATGGATTGTCATCACTTTCTAAATTTATTTAATAATGTATATGACACCAACACATGAAGCTACCCGATACTTTCCCAATTAACTTTGAACCATATGCTTCAGGGATAAAGTTGCAAGTCTGTTAAGGAAATTTGACAGATTACACCGATAATGAGATAAGAACTTTTTACCTTAAGATCTTTATGAAGAAAAAAAGGGAATCTATTGTCCTATCATTTTGTCATACAAAATATGCAAAAAACGAAGGTAAAAAATCTCTTAATTTATACTTTAAAGGGTTATCTTCACCTATGTAAATTTCAACCCTTATAATTGAATAAAATCCGGCCGGTCGACCACGTGACCTCATTTTGCCTCTAATATTTGGGCTGCATTTAAATTTGAACGTAAAATGTGGTTTTACGTGTAATGTTTATGATTTTCTCGTTGCTGATATCATGTTTTCGATGGAACTATTAATCTGGTTATGTTGGAGAGCATTATTACGATGATAAATTCATTATAAAATGGAGTGCTTTTAACAATGTTTTTGACCCTGTCTATTGCACACTTTTATTATTGGAAATGGTATGAATTTTTAGTAATTATTGGGCGTATTTATTTAAAATTAATTGCAATTATTTCCAAACATAAGTAGGAACATCGTAAATCAATATCACGATTCGCTTTTACATTGAAAATTTCAGTCATATTTAAACTAGACATAATGATGAAAAAAATATTGATTTCGAACTTAAAACGGAGGTAAAACTTTATTACAAATAATATTTTAAAATATCGAATCTAAATATATAAATATCGATAAACTTTTAAATTCATGGCACGTCCCTAACAAACATCGCTATTTTAATGTGTTGCCCATTACCTGTTCTAAGATAGTGCGATCATTACAACAACGGTTTATGTTTATATCGATTAGAATAACAATCATAGCGATACAGCCATACGATTCGACCTTAACCTATAACAATAGGAGTCGAGTGTCCTCACACTTCCTTATTCAGATGGAGGCATACGCTGCATTGTAATGCGATATGAAATGCGGGGCAAGGATATTAATCGATACTCGATTAAAGTACAACCGATTATATTTTATACATCTCGATAGAATCTTGTTTTATAAATATTATCTATATCTACTAGCTGTTACCCGCGACGTCGTCCGCGTGGGTTATTAGAATAAAAATTCACAGCTGCTCCCCCGTAGGTGATAGCATGATAATATGTAGCCTGTATGTTGACCCGACCTCTTAGTTATATTCATGCCAAATTTGAAGTAAATCCATGCAGTATTTTTTGAGACATATGTACATACAGACAAACAGACAAACATTCTAAAAACTATATTTTTGGCTTCTATATATCGATTTTAGATCACGCCCCAAGTAAAATTCTTTTTAAAAAATATTCAATGTAGGTACAGTTTTGACCTTCCTACAACTTTATTAAATGTATAGATTCTTTGTAAGAATATTATCTATTCTTTGTAAGAATACAAATATAATTATCGCTTTTTAGCTTGTAATTGTATCTGATGGTAATTATGAACCCACCAGTGGTCCCTTGGTACAGTCTAATGAGCGATCCCGAGTAATGCCGTTAGGTTGGTTTACCGTGTTCTGCCAACCGCAAAGAAACCAGGCAGCGGTTGTGAACAATAAATACATTATAATAAATATTTTATATTATTATGATATATACTCGTATAAAAACTTCTAAAGGCCCGACGAGGAAAGCTACAATATTTTTAATGGAAGTAATTAAAAAAACACTTTTACAGCTCCTAAATTCTACTGTCTTGTAGTACACACGGCTACTCATCAAGCTATAAGAAACCAGTTTGTCTTGGGCTCGCTTTATATGGTCTTTCTGCTAATTGAACGGTCAGCTTATACTAGATGGGTATAGCTTTATGTGTAGCCGTATGTACGAACAAAAACCACCTTATTATCAAAACGTGGTTTTAAAAGGTCTTCAATACTAGATTAAGACCATTAACTTTGAGAAGATGGTTTAAAGCTAGAACTAAGGACGGTACTTTTGAAGATCGCATTTTATAATAGGTGGAAACAGTATTCGATAATTTCAGCTATTGGTTTTAAATATGTTTTCTTATAATTTATGTGGAAATACCATGTCGTGTTCAATTCAATCGCATTCATACATACAATGCGTGTTTAATAAAATAAAAACATACTGCTACAATATTACCTTGCGTGTAGGTCCTACGTTTATATGTTCCGTTACGTGTGTCCGTGATAAGGTGATAAAAACACGTATGTATGTGTTACCTGAAACAAATAAAGACGTTGTTAATATCGTTAATGTTGCCCATAAACAGTGGAATAGGTTTTTCAATAGTCATTTACGTTGCGATGAACTTTATTACTTTTCACAATGTGCATATTTTCTCTAGAATTTTCTGGATTTTTCTGGAATCATCATCTACCTAGCCTTTCCCAAGCTATGTTGGGGTCAGCTTCCAGTCTTAAGCGGGTGCAGCTGAGTACCAGTGTTTTACGTGGAACGACTGCCCGTCTGACCTTCTCAACTCAGTTACCGTTGGATTTTTCTGGAATAGGTACTGTAGTTTAAAATTAAGTATGAACTAAAATTAGTTGTATTTCTAAATGATTTTCGCTAGTTTTACGTGCATAACAAAATGTATTTTACGTTAATACAAATAATAGGTATCGATTTGTTAATTCCATCGATAATTTAAAAACTGGTACCTTCCGTTTCAGACGCCAGCACATCAAGCTATTCAAAACTGTTTTCCTAATCAATTTTGAATCATAATGCTTTAGCAATAGAGTTGAAAATATATTAAAGAAATTTGACAGATTGAAGTAGCTTGATGTGCTGGCGTCTGTACAATCTAGTAAGCAAAAACGTTGTTACGATATTTTTTATTTTACATTTTAATTAAGCGACGACGCTATGGCACTATGTAAGGCACGCCTTCAGGCAATTTACAAGGGGCTGATTAAGTGCACTAAAAATCGACACGGAAAAGTAAACAACAAAAAAGTGCAGTAAAGAAGAGTGTTAGAGATTAATTAACACCTTAGGGAGCTCTACAAAAATGGAAATCAATTCATGGACTAACCTAGGTATCGATACACTGAAACAAAGTTTTGTTTTATTGTACAGACGTCAGCACATCAAGCTACCTGAAACTGTCAATTTTTTCCGATCAACATTGAACCATATGCTTCAGCCAAGAAATTTGACAGATCGTTGGTAGGTTGATGTGCTGGCGTCTGTACTAACGCAATATTGTTCAAATCACATAACCTGATTTTATCGATAATCCTATCATTAAAAGTCAATATCGATGAACACAATCAGCTTAAAAAGCACAAATTATAACACGCTAATGAATAGGCTTTGTACAGGAAAATTAGATATGAAACCAATTTAATTATTGAAACCCGTATAAGGTCATAAGGTCATATTAATGAAACTAACTCCCAAAAGCAATCTAGTTTGCGTCTCATAAGTTATGATTACGGCTTACGACTCATAGCAGACTTAGTATGATACGAATAATAATTACGTTTTAAGTCGGTAAGGCGTAACTTGGTAGGTGTGAGTTGCGTAATATCTAACTCGGTTATTAGTGATAATTCACTGTGGAAGTAGAGATTTTTTTTTATGGCGGAACATATTTGTGGATACAAATGGCTTGGTACCGACGCCCGCGCCAGCACAAGTCACCTGAAACTGTCAAATATTTCCAATCAACTTTGAACCATATTCTTAAACCATAGAGTTGAAAATCTTTCAAAGGTATTTGACATTGGCGTCTGTACTAGCTTTTTACAGAATAAGTATTGTACGGAACCATTATAGAGAGAGATTAGTGTGAACTCTTCAATATTTAACTAACTTCTTTTCAATAATCAATCATGAATTATGGGACTGCGCCTCATCCATCATTGTATTATGCCATCCTTCTGTGTCCCAAGTAAACAAAGAATAATATCCATCGCGTAGTTAATTGAGTCTACGTATTACAATTATACCTGTAGTTGGAAAACAGCTGCAACGCAATCACTGTCTTTATTGAACTTATAATTTCAACAAAGGAGCTTCGCTTCGTTCCAAGTATAATATTTAATTAGACCACTATCACTTGGAGGGAACGTTCAAGTTTCATTGGTTATGTTTGAATAATATCTTGTCCCTAGAACTTGTCATTTGCTTAAGTAAAAACAATTGTTTGTTTTAATTAAGTTTTCGTCTTAATTTCTTTCGTTTGTCCTTGTCATGTTACGTTAAGACTTCAATTTATAGTTATTTGTTTGTTCTTCATTATTTAAAGCCTTGCATATTTTCAGTTAAGGTATATTTTCGATATTCATTATATTGATTTAATATCCAGTGTGCTGCATACCCTCTACGTGGATGATGCGTAGTGTTTTGCCTGCCTTTTTACCAACTTACAGTCAAACATTTCAAAACAAACAATTGCTTGCCTAAATAAAACGACGAAAAATTACATAACCTCTCGTTCAAGTAAGTCCACAGGGGCACAGTAGTTAATCGCTCAGATTTTTTCTCTAATCGGTTGCATTCTTTGTTTCGCGAGCGCAAGTCGAAAATAAATTAGTCACTTACCGTCGTAAAAATACAAAATTTTGTGTTGATTAGACATGGCTGTCGTGTTTCGCAAAAACGTACCATGTTTTCTATACATAATGTAAATTGATGTAACATGTGCGAGGCTTTTGTTCCGCTTTGTTATAGATCTTCATATTGTTGAACATTTTGTCTTTTTGTTCAATGTTTTTGAGGTTCCTTGACTTTTCACGTGATCTTTTGTTTGTCTGCCTATCTGTCTATAATACATCGTTTTGTGAATGTGCGTTTCCTACATGACATAACGTTCTAATCACCATAGCCGATTTCGAACAATTCAACGATACTTACCAAAAAGTTGCCTATTAGTAAATGAACGCCTGCTGAGCATGGCAATGAGAGCATGACTATTTAAGCCGGAAGATGCTTTGAGAAGGAAAAACAAAGAATGAAAAAAGTGTTTTAGACTTTATAATCAATCAAGGTTTGCGTTTAACGATGCATGCACTTTGTCAAGCGAATGTGCTAAGATTGTGCGCAATTATTGATCGAACATTTTATATACGTATACTTTTAAATTGAAATTAATGTCACAGTTCATTGGCTTTCATCAAAAACATGGTAATTGAAAAAAAAACATATTTTATATAAATGATTCTCAATATTTCCAATGACCTTGCTCCCACTATCATCGTCATACGACAGTCGGTGTGGCTGTGATGGGCAACTCATTCACCCCACGTCCACAGCTGTACGTGCGACCCATACCAACATCAAGTTTGAATAATTGTCCCCCTGATTGATACCTTTGATTTATAGCTTTATTTACTAAAACTTATTACTGTAGGTTAAAGAAAACTTGTGACAATGAAGAATTAACACGGTTATGATGACTTTACGTCTATCAAAAAAGAAGGATCTGAATTGCATTATTGATTCCCTACTCACAGATACGACTGGCTGCAGTTAATCACGTCTATTATTTTCTTCAAAGGCGAATGTGATATTCAATGTTCTTATGTTTAAGTTCCATTTGATCAATATTGCCTCCAAAAGGTGACAAATTCGAGCTCTGAGCGGTTTCCGAGAAGTTCCTTACAGGAAAATGTCAATAAGATTTCGTCTAGCGAAAAACAGCGCCCGATTTCAAGAATCGCATTTTTGGAAACAATGAGTAGTTATTTTTTGTAGGTAGGAAAAACTGTACGCTTTAAACCAGATAATATAATATGGGTTTGATTGATATATATGTATTTCCAAACAACTTTTGAAATTCTTCGAAGTTGTAATCACGCACGTGTCCGATTAACGTATCAAGGAACCGCGCATTGTTTTACATAGGTATACATGTAACACCTGAACATCATATTAGGAAGCAATGTAGAACTGCGATGTAAGGAATTCTCTATAAAAGGGAGTCGCAATGAATCACTATGATGTTTATTACATATTTGGGACAGCACATCAAACAGAATCTATGCATCAACTTTATTCAATCCATCATTCAATGCTTATAGCTGGCTACTTACAAGAAAAGTGGGCCTTTCATCTTTAGTTGTAGGGTTGGCATAAAAGCTACGCTATGGAAAATTTAGGGTCGTCATTAGTTGAAGTACAAACGAAATAATTTATAAATACTAGATATTTGGTTCAAAGAATTTTTAGTTTTATTATTCTTTACATTTTGAAATATGGATTCATTACCTAATTATTATAATGTTGATGTTGAAATTATAATTTTGGTATTACTTTTTTCATCAGATAGAATTTTTAATAACTACTAGTTTCCACCAGCGGTTTCACCCGCTTCCTATAGGAACCACTTCCCGCACCTGGATAAAGAGTATACTATATGTTATTCTGATATATAAACTAAACTATATTTTATTGCCAAGTTTTATCAAAATCCGTACAGCGGTTTGGGCGTGAAGAGGTAACAAACACGCTCACAAACTTTTGCCTTTATAATATCCCCTATGAAAGTAAAAGCTAAAATAAAAAACCTAAAATGTGTAGCCTATTTTTTTATTATTACCTACACGTCTTAAAAATTAGATCTTCACAACGCATAAAGCATCATACGTATATTATACTTATATATCACAATGTTTGATCTGGTCGGAGCGAGATGTTTCCAGGTCAAGTGCGAGCGCCGAACTGTACCCAGCAATTACATAAACGAGTTTACACAAAATCGCGGTAACGATACTTCTTGTATTTAACCTCAGCAAACTGAACGTAATAAGGAACAATTTTAACTTAGTACAGTTTTGAGCCATAATTCCGAGTTGAACCTAACCTTGATTTTTCTTGTGGTGTATGTATGGTGTTGAATATTTCTTTAGGTCAGTTGGACAAAGATACTGAAAAAGAAATGCATTAAGTATTCAAAGTCAGTTACAGTTTTTACTTCGAAATTAAATCTTTCATACAATTGTTATTCAGAGCAGCTCCTTTATAGTTTTACCGCATAATGCAATTCATTTAATCCGACAGAAAATAATACGAATCGAATTGAAGTGTGGAATAAAATATATCATACAGGTGCAAATGAGAAACTCCTTTTTGTGAGTCGATTAAAGCACTATAGCCTTCTCTTGATTATAACAAAGACTTTCCCAAAATCGACATCTAAATCGGTTCAGCCAAACGCGAGACACTTGCAGTAAAAGATACACACATACTTACAGGTTAAACTGACCTCCTTTTCTTGAAGTAGTTTAATAAGCTTTATAGCGTCTATGCTAACCATGTATCACGATGTAAGACACAATATAGAATCCTATTCACACATATTTACTTGTGCATTCGATTCTATAAATCAGCTCTCTAAAAGTAACAGCACAGAATAGGTATTAGCGAAACTGGGTCGCGTTTCGCATTCGTGGTGGATCCATTTTGCAGTGTTGTTCCGTGGCCATTGTCTCATGTTCCGATGCTCCGACTCCTTCCGTTTGCATTAACCATTCGCACATTTTTATGCCATTTTCTTTTGTTTTATTCGAAATGCCTGAATAATTATCCTTTCAAATTAAAAGTTGCGTTGTGTAGTATGTATAAAGTTTTGGTGACAGATTTCACTGGTGTGTTACAATACATGTAAAGGTTTTCTTTTGATACAAAATATTATTTCAATAAATTTTAACCAAATTTATATTAATTGAAATGGTTGAAATATTTAAAACTACTATCCAATATTTACAGAGGGTCTTTCACTGATACAATTAATATATTCCGGGAAATGTCACTGCGGTATGTTATCCGTAAGGTTGTGACCATATTTATGGTGACCACAAAATGTGGTGACCATAACTCTTGAAAGGAAATGACAAAAAGTTTACATAAACTATTGTAAATCTACATATTGTGTTATGTTTGACCACCCAACGTGAATTTTACAACAAGCAAGTGCGAGTCAGACTCGCCCGCGAAGGGTTCCGTGCCGTTTTCAATATTGAGTAAAAGCAAGCAAAAAAAAAATTGTTTTATAAGGAAATATTTATTCATAAGGGTTCTTGCCCTTATACATACGTGACACGGAGGACCGTGTCATGAGAAGATGATCTCCCATCCACTGATTACTTAGTAACGAGCTCCTCCAAAAAAATCATCAATTAGGTCATATTCCATTATTATTTATTGTAAATATCATTTATCATTATCTTGTCAACATAATAAGTCAAGTTTGACATAAAATGATTTGAAAAGGTTCATCAGAGTACCTAACTACCTACGGGGAATCAATCACTTTGATACACATCTCCGGCATCAGAAAATCAATAACATTACAATTATTTGAGTTTCATCACGTTTATAAAATTATATCTAAACGCACTTACATTATACATATGTAAAGCTGAAGAGTTTGTTTGAACGAGGTACCTCAAAACTACTGAACCGATTTTAAAAATTGGGTGATAAGAGTTGAAATGTAGGTACTCATGTACAGACGCCAGCACATAAGGCTACTACAATCTGTCTTTCATTAATAGATTTTCAATTTTGTCGCTGAAGCATAAAGTTCAAAGTTGATTGGGAAAATTTGACAGTTTCGCGTAGCCTGATGTGCTAGCAACTGAACATATACGAGTAAGTATCCTAAAGGCAGCAAAGCGAAGAATTATTATAAAAGTTATATTGTTTTTTTTTTTTGTATATTATTTGATTTATATGCACATAAATAACCTATTAATTATATTTACAATGTCCCTCACAGGCAATCAAAGTGAAAGTGAAAAATGAAAATGGATTTATTTTTCCGAACATTAAGATGATTTATTTACAAGAATATCCTGTTCCATACAATATAGTCTGTAAGTAGTGGCAGGGATTGGCGCTAAGCCAAAACACACATAATATCCTGTTTAATCATTCCCATTCAAAACTTGTGTATTTAGCGCACATCTCGACGGAAAAGAAAGTTTTAACAATAGGCTGAACAAACAAATAAAATTTATACCCATTTTAGTTTTCAAAATAGATGCTGGATGTTTCTTTTATGATGTCTGCTTGAATAATTCTATTTAAATCTGTTCTTATTGACGTACGTACATTATCAATGCAAATCCAATGTTTTACATATTAGGACATTTGTGAATAGATAAATAAATTTTACTGTATTTTCCGATCAAGCAGTCAATGACTTGAAGAAAATAAATCTGAATTGTTTGGCCTCCTATACAGTATTGATTTGGACGAAAGAATAGGTAATCGTGTTTTTATTATGTTAGCTTATATTACAGTAAAATGATTCAGGAAATTACAAAATAAAACATATATGATGTATTAATGTCGTTGTGACCTAGTGGTTAAAGCCTTTCTAGTATGAGGATGCGGGTTCCATTCCAGGTCAGGCAAGTACCAATGTAACTTGTAAGTTATACGTGCTTTCTAAGTTTACCTTGGACACCAATGACTGATTAAAGGTGAAGGAAAACATCTCGAAGAAACCTGGATTACAAAGTCTGAAATCACCAACCCGCACGAGCAAGCGTCGTTATTAACGCTCAATCCTTCTCCGTGGGAGAGGAGGCCTGTGCCCAGCAGTGGGACGATAAAAAGACTGTGATGATGATTTAAGTATCAAATAACAAATTAATTCAGAGGAACTTAGACAAAAATATAAATCTTCTTTAATCTTCACAATGTTACGGTAAACGCTACGTATTGAAATGTTAAGCCGACAATTTCTTTTTAGATTGTAGAAAACAATGACGTAATTGGAAGAAATTGATTTTCGGCTTTCGAAATGAAGTAGTAATTATTAACAGACCAAATAAATGTTCAATGAATAACAAAGTATTGAATGTATGCCTTGTAACGTATAATTTAGTTGTCTAATGAATCAGTCGTGTGAGAGCGAACAATTATTGGAAACAATGAGAGGTCCAGACCAGTTCAACCGGTCGTTGCATGAGGAATAGGAATCAGGTTCCTTGACTTCATACTGTCATATAACTTTGGTACCGTTATGATGTGTATAATCTTATGAATGCCGAAAGACGATGGATGCAGGTCGCTTCCAAACTTTATATGTGGAGATCTAAAGAGGAGGCCTATGTTCAGCAGTGGACGTCCTACGGCTGAGATGATGAAGATGATGCATGTCGATGGAATAAATAACCTCATGGTATAAATCAATCATAAAAAACACTCAACTAAAAGTCTAGCAATAATTAGTCATAAGCCTACATTAAGAATATGATCAAAGGAACAAATCGGTCTAACCAAATACAAATAAAAGAAGAGCTCTGTATAAAATCTTCGCAGATACATTACAAACACATGATTAGCTAAAAAATTACCCTCTTCGCACTCAGTTGGGTAAAAGGGGCTCAGTGGAGTATGATACCCGTCAACGCAATTACACTGTAAACTAGTTCTGCACAAGGTTTTACCTGCTGCACGGTGCGTGGGAAACTGGGTCTCTGAGATGAATCACTGTTTGTATATATACATACATATACTTGTATCTATATGTTTATGGATTGTTGCATTTTCTATCTCAAATATACTCGTATCCCAGCGCTATCGAGATATTCACAAAATAAAGCAATGGTACGGGTTAATGGTATCCACCAATATTTGCACCAATTATTTCATTTCATGCTATGTGTGCATTTAGAAATAAAGAAAAACAATATCAGTGCAAACAAAAAGTACGTGATCGAACAAAATATTTATCTATGTTGTTTATTTACATAACCTAATAACAGATTTCGGAACTCATTTCATTACAGCAAACAAATGAATATAAATCCTTTTCTGTCTAACGGCTTATACTCTTCCAAGTCGTCTTGCCTAATCAGGCACAATCTAAACAAATACATATAAATGGTAGTTAAGTACTTGGCCAGTGGATAGCCTCCACATCGCCCTGACACATATACCGAGTACGGGCAGCAACCGATCACGAATCTTGAGCGCTCATTACTGATACCATAAAGAGACAAACGTTCAACCTCCTTGATTGTATCCTTTTTGTGCGTGTATTTATGGTCTAATTTTTGAATTTGGAACTAGTTGCTGAGGAATTAATTACAGTGAAAGCAATAGTTTTTTAGTTTGAATAGAAGTTCTATTTAGGTACCTTTGGCAGATATATAGAAAATTATTAAAAGATTGAGAAGTAAAAACTTGTTACAATAACGTTAGAAGAACACAGTTGTCTTTTCATCAAACGTTGAGAAAATGTATCACTTCATTTTCATTATTTAAAGCGAGAGTTCAGACAGTGTAAGAAAAGTTTTATAAAATAATGTTTTAGTAACTCTTTTAGCTATCTTGTACGAAACTCGAATAAAGCTCATAATTAACATTAAAATACGTCTTCGTTGCTGTTAATTACCCGCGATACTTTCGCAGTACAGCGTTAACCCGCCAAGAAAATCGTTTCTCCATAATTAAATAGATTTTTTTACTTTGCTCGTAAAAGAATAAGAGTAATAAATTTCCCAGAGAGTTCCCGGAGCACCTAGGGACTTATGTAAGGAACACGACTTCACAGTTAATTACTTTGTATCCAGTTAACAAAGTGCTAACTCGCAATATGTATGCAGGTCTCACTGGGTCGTTTAATAAATTGACTTACAATTCTCGCCGGCTCGCTACTTTTTAAGATGATTGGGCTGTTAAAGAGGCGTGAAAATGCTCATAACTTAATTACGTTTAAGTTGGTAAAAGCGCGGAAAATATTAACTGTGAAACTGGAGCCAATGTTGGCCATTATGGCCAAGGTTTTGTGGTTATTCGAGGCGTAATACAAAGTGTTACGTACAACTTTTCAGCACTAAAGCCAACAGCTGGGTACTGTTGTATTTAACGTTTACCTAAACAAAGAAACTTGTAAGGGAGGTGACAATTAAGTCAAGCAGAAAGTGAACCTAAATACACAGACCAATACCAAATTGCTAATGGCAAATGATGATATCATTAGACTTTTCTTAATACATACTTTAATTTAAATATTATTCATTCGTTTTCTAATTTCATTGACTTCAAGATCACGTGTAGGCTTCTAAATATTGCAGGATACACAAACTCTTGTATAGAATAGTAATGCATAATTTCGAGTCAGGTACAAAGCAGGTGCTAAGAGAGAGTGTTGGCTCCATGCCTATGCAAAATATGGGTAGCGATTTTCTTTTGCGATAACGTCAGCTGTTCAAGCCAGATTCTATTCAGTGAACCTCCCCGCATAGTTTATATGCATGCTTATGATCCTTAACTGGATAAGGCACTTTACAGTTCAAGCCAAAACTTTGAACAAAGAACCTCAAAGTTGTTTTGTTATACTTCCTTATTTTACTGACGCTATCTCTAATATTTTTATAGCATTTATTTTCTGATTTACGTTCTGAGCACTGGTAGCCAGCCACCAGTAATTAAATTATTGTTTTTTTCTTTGTAATAGATTTTATAGCATTGACAAAGTTATTTTTTAAAATTTAATTAAATGCGTCCGGTTACCTTGTATAGCTAATAAACAAGATAGTTTTTAGATAAAAGTAATAAAAACAGCGTACAATGGTTTTAAGACCTCCAATGTTGTACCAAGAAGTTTTGATGCGCTTACTGAGTCTACGACTAATTCAAGGCTAATTTTATGCACGATTGAGCTATTATATAACTACCTAATGACGATTTTTATAACATTTTGATTATAGATATTTCATTGTTAGTTTTAAGTGCTAAATATTTCAAGTTGCAGATTTTCTAACTCATAATACTTTGGTACAGTCAGCAATAACTGTCCATGAACTTAATCGAAATTATAAAATACGTGAACACTAAAACCTCTCATGAAATCTGTTATGATTACAGAACAAAATAACTTGGATATCGTAAAATAACAAAAGTCGCTGAACAGATCTTTTGCATTAGAGATTTTCGTCTTTAGTTAGGTATTTTATAAAACTATTTTTTTTATAATATTCGCTTATCCAAAATCACTTCAATTCACGCAGCTGTACGTAAACAGTAGAGTACCAAATAGCTAAGTCCATAAAAAGCCTAAACAACAGCCTCTATTGATGTCCTAACTTGTATGTAAATGAAAAAGCCGACTTTTGTTGCCCAACTGTACTTAGTAAGCGACGGCTCAATAGAGCAACAGATGTTTAGAAAAATGTTCACATTGTTGGACTCAACTTAGGGTTTACAGTTTTCAAAGCTTACTTAAATCAAAGTGTGGTCAATAATGTTGAAGGTAACGCAATTTGAACATTATATCACTTCTACATTTCTAAAGTCCTATTATTATATAGAAATGATTTCTGACAATTCTTAAAGAAATCAGTTTAACAGGTGCTTCCCATCCAGAGTTAATGCAATTATACAGTAAAACTTCTTTCTTCCTCATATCATTCATCCTCCTGCCCTCATCCTAATTTTATTTGAGATCGGCGCAGCGTGTATTTTTCATCCACACTTTTATATCTGCCGTCATCTCACAAGTCTCATTCTTTTAGTGTCTATCGACTTTCGAACGCTCTCATGTAGATAAGAAACAATAAACTGAATATTGCAACTTGCATTCACGAGTTACAGGAGAATATTTATCGCGAAACCAAACGGTGTTCAACCATATATATATACCATGAATAAATAATTCTGTCATCGTTATTTACACCATCAATTAATTATGTTGTTCAGAAAATTATACACTATTTTACATGGCTGATAAATGCCTATCGTATATTAGCTTTCTGATAACTAGTGGGTTGAGTTGGCGCAGTTATATCGGCTTACCTAATAACTTAATAGTTTAGTTGCAACCGCTACGAAAGCAATTTAACAGAATGAAAAGTTAGTTTATGCTTCACTTGGCCCAACTTCGATACAGATATCAATTTGCTAGAACTCTCTCAGAGAATGTTTCATGTTTTAAAAACTATACCTATTATTTATTATTGAATAAAGTTAACCTTTTTCAACTGTAAAGAAAAGTTATTTTTATGAACTTAGTTTATTTTTTAAAATACGCTTATTTTAAAAGATAAATCTATAGAACAAAGGTTCTCGCCAAAATGTTCTGCTTCACAACACACCTAACAGCCAGCACATACGTGGCCAACAACCAAAAACAAAACTCGTAATAACACTTTATTGACTACACAAAAACTTTCGCTGACAAGTGTGTGATAAATGGCAGCTCGCTTCAAACAATGGCATCGTTTTCAACTGGTCTTGAAGTTAGCTTAATTGAACAGTCAAGTGACAGTTTACAACCAGCACGGAGTTCTCCCTATTTCACTAGAATATTCTATGCTAAGTGCTGAGTATTTGCTTTATTTCGATGTAAGCTTTGATTGGCATAGTTAATTAACGTCACAAGCAACAGATTTATAATATTCAGAATGCCAATTGGGGCATTCTCTTAGTATGTGTGTCATTGTTTCTGCGAAGCTTCACTTGAATTTTATAAAGGAATTCAGTTCAAAAAATGCTGCCTCATTAAGGTTTTGTTTGTTGTGTTTGATATCGCAACGTTTTTAGTGATTTGATCCAAGCTCGTTATATTGACAACTGGATGCATACTACAAAGTATGCTTACATATCTATACATAAAATATTCTTCTAAATATATATTAATTATTAAAAACGTAGAAATTTTGTTTGTTTACTTGAACGCGCTAATCTCCGAAACTACCGCTCCGATCGCAAAAACTCTTTTAGTATGTCATAGGCCATTTATCGGGGAAGGCTACTTTTGTACTTTTACCAGTTCCCACTGGGCGCGAGTGACGCAGCTGAAGGAATATAGTAAAAATAAAAAAGTTGTAGATATTTGCTTAAGAATAAAAAAAGTTCCTAATAATCCAAACTCACAGAATTATTTATTAAAATTCTACTCTGAGTAATAAGGTGACTGACTGATTTTAGAAGTGTTTTATAGAAACCATAAACAACGTGTCCCCTAATATTTCGTTATGGCAGCCCTAAGCGTACCTCAGTATAGCGATACTGAATAAATAATAACACGATACTGCCCGTCGCCCATAACCATTAATGATTAGTTTAAATTATTGATGTTTTGGCCCTGGGTCCCTACTCGATACCGTTGGGTCAATTCGTAATAATTTCTAGTTTCTCTCTATTTGCAGAAGTCATTATTTATGGTATAACTTACAGACCTCGCTTTGTAAAATAGCTCTTGTAATTTATTAGAATATGGTTATACATAGATACGGAAATAAACAGATATTAAGACATTGTTGGGAGTATACAGGGTAACATGACAATTTGACAATCAAATAAAAAGTTAAGATCACTTTTTGTTGCTATACAAACTAAAATGTGATGAAGCAAATTGTGTAACAGGAAAGTAAGAATAACTAAGGCAATCGTTCTACCAATTGATTAAGATCAAACAATAGGGATGTTACTTAAGCCAAAATCAAAACACAAATGAAGGAACAAAATTTTTATGTAAGGATTCAAACAGAATGTATTCGACATTCTGCCGGCGGCTAAGCGGCAGGAAATTCTTGTCAACAAAATATCCTTATAGAGTAAAGTATAATTAGAACACAAAAATGTCTTCTCCAAACAATAAGGAACAACGCACTATAAGTAACATTTTAACGATGACACGCAGTACAAATCAAATCGTGAACGGAACAGGAATAGAAAAATAGGAATTAATTTAAGAGTAGGATAATTTAGTGGGCCGATAAAGTTGGGTGTTCATAAATAATGAAGAGAGCAGAGCTTAGTTTATTTTTTTAGACGCGTCCAAACGGCGTCGACTAAAAATATCCGGTCGTTAGTCGACTCGTTCTTGGATTAAAATTAGTTAACAGCGCCAACCCTGTTTAGGGAAAGACTTCCTTTAACGCCAGCGCCAACAAATTAAATCCAGTTTACACTTCTGCGCTAATCTAATATAATTCTCTCTCAGTTGTGTTCTGTTTAGTTTGTGTTTTAAACGCGATAAATTGAAACTGATGACTAAATTCGTGGACAAATTGTAGCCTCTAATCGTAGATAAGTTAACGTCTATTAGATTTTATGGTTTAGACAACTTTGCAAATACACATTTTCATCAACAACTCGAAATAGAGGCGAAATACAAACAAAGAAACCATTAAAGCCGCTGAATAAGCGATCAAAAACCAATTTACAACTGCTGCTACAATAACTTTGTATATAAGAAATTATTATAGTGATAAAGTTATCTTGACAGTAAATTTTCTCAACAAATAAACGTTAATCGAAATAAACATTACATCAACAAATACAAAGAAGAACAATAATCATTTCAAATTAACCCCATGTAAATGATACTTTTGCGTATCTATTATTGCAACGTTTTTTATGGCTTAGGAAGGTTTAAATTAAGAAGCAAATGCAATTAGAACACCATGAAGCGAATCTAGGCATCAACTTTATCTCCAAAGGCTTCAGCGAAATAACAGTTCTACAGTGCAAATTACAGTAAGTGTAATTACGAAGAGCAAATTATCAAAAACAGCGTTAACTGTAGACAATGGGTTGTATTTGAGCGGCCATCGCTATCGTCGCCTGCCCATTATAAACGTTTAACGTTGCGATGCAATAAACGCAATGAAGCGTGATCACAGATAAGAGTTACGACGGAGTTGCTTAGTTTTGCCTTATTCGGGGAACTTTTCAATATAGACCGACTTTTTTTTTTAACAAAAAGTCGCTTTTTGAGCCTTTATTCATTAGATTAGTCACTAAAACTATAATTGTGTAGTAAGTATTAATCTAGAAGGTTTTCTTTTATTTTAAAAGCATTATCCATGCAACGTATTTCTTGCTGGAAGTTAATCCGACCTAATCACTGAAAACACTCGCTGTCTAAAGAAAAATAATAAAAAAAAAACAACAATATTATTTTGCACTTGCATCTTCATTTAATCTATTTGAATGCTAGTGACGTTAGTGTACGAAGAATGAAAACATTCCGCGCATTCTAAACAGGCACACTTGTTTCGATCAATCTCGCATCGCCGTAAAAAAACTTAAAAGGTACATTTCCCGGCGCAAGCACTTAATGAAAAAATCCATTTAGGAATGTCTGATTAAAATACGTAGCCACCAGCGCCAGGTCGTGGGACTAGATTAGTTTCGGACACTCCTTATTTTTCCGCCTGGCGTTCGTGCACTAATCGATGTCGGTGAGTTTTTCAACAATAGCCATCAGGTGTTTTGATTACACAACACGAATCATTATTCACGACCATTACAATCACCTGAGAGTATTTTTCTTCCATATCATAAACGAAAAGTGTTGCTATGTCACATTAAAAACTACTGCAATACGGGAACGGCGCAAACTTATACCAGCGTGTAATTATAACAATTTAAATTCCAACCGCTCCATTTAAATTCCTTAACATTAACCAAAAGATGTGAAACCATTTCAGATACCCAAGATACTTAGCTCAATGGTGTCGTATAAAGGCGAAATAGAGCATCTCTGCATTAGAGTGCACCCCATTAAAACCACATGTGCTAGACGTCACCTCATGTCTCGCGGCCACCGCTTCCCAATATTGCTGACTTGCGTTTTAATTTATATTCATGGATGATGTTTTAGGTTACTTGGATTCATAAAACTGTTTTCAAGTATTACACAAAATAAAAAAAAAACAGGTTAATAAATACTGCAAAAATGCTATCCTTTCCAATTTGTATAGCCGTTTTTAACAAAAATCTCAGCTATCTTGATAAAAAAAATGACGATCAGCTGCTCATTTCATTATGTAGGAAGATTGTAATTTTTCATTATGACTTAATGAATACCGCTAGAGGCCGAGTTGTGCCAGAAAAGTTGGCATTAATAAATTCCGTCATTAATTTTGTTAGCTGCAGAAGACATCGTGGCCGTCTATGATCAATTGGCTGTAGAGGATAGTTTTGTTGCAATGCTACTACTCATACAATTTGCGGACAGTTTGACAGTTTTGACTTGATTGGGTTGAGATTAAACTGTTCCAATTTCAATCTCTAACCAATATTTTGACAGTTTTGGGCATTATTCGAATCATGAAATATAGGTCGTATTTGTAGCTGTCACTCTGATTTTAATAATTGGAGTACAAACTTCGGGCTTAGACTAACACGCGATTGAAACTTTGAGAAGCGGTGACGAGGTAATTTGTTTGCGCGGAGCGGTACGCCACGCTCTACTCCTTGTTTATATGGAGCTCCATAATATTTATACTGAAGGATCAAGTCGGAGATTCACAAGAATGCTATATAGTTCTCTAGATTCTAGTTTCTATTAAGATGGCGTTAAATTGGATTGTTTAAATATTGCATCTCTATAGTTTTAGTTAAGTTTTGGTAAATATAAGTATAGAAAACAAAATCGTAAATAATATTATTATCTTAGTTACTTAACCTCCCTTCCTCGATATTATATAACCCGTCCACACAATTATGATTTAAGTACTATTACATATTAAAAATCTTTATGATAATTTTAAGTTTATCATCAGCCGTTTGAATAACGACCGGCTAAGCTATAACTCAAGATAACGTTTCTCGCTTTATGTATTTTTGATTGCTCACACATGTCACCGAAACTCCACCACGGCTACATAATCATCTAATCTGCCCGAAGTACGGGACAAAAAGGCGTCTTTATTTAGATCATAAACACAAGAAAATTGCTTTCAGAAAACATCAAAGGACGTCAATAAAACTCACTTATTTCAACAGTTGCTGCGAGACACATCTGCTTCTAATAAAATACATTGCTATAGGAATGAACGTAATACAACGTCCCTCGTCATTTATCATTGATATTCAGGTCGGGAGTGCTTATAAATAGATGGAAATTCAATTACCTGGCCATGTTTACGATTGATGAGGACGATACTTAGGTACGTACGTACATGTTACATTTTCTTATCATTCTTTTCAATATAGAACAGGCCAAAACAAATGCCAACCTGATTTCATGAAGCTTATACATAATATTTGCGTTCAAGAATTATGTCTGTAACAAATTGAGCCTTTTAATTATGTACTGTATTTGGTGGACGGCGATCACTGCCAGCTGCAATCACAACTTTTAATCAGGGAAGTTAGTAGGGTAATAAGGACAGAAATCAATTGCAAAACATTAAAAGTTAATAAAATATTAAACAACCTCTCAAGCCACCCACGTTGTCTAACTGCCGGTAAAACATTTAATAGCTTCACCAGAGAAGACATCAAAAACGAATGAACCACTTACAACCATAAATTCTACCTCTCATAACGATCCTGCTTTAATAAATTAAATTATTCTTGGATTCCCACTGGGATCAATACAGGAATACCCACTTAAATGTACTGAGGATAATTAAATAATAAACCAAATTAAATTAAATACATAATATCCGATTACTTATAAATTCACAAGTCAACGCCGTTAAAATTGACCCATAAATAAAAGGCGGAAAAACAACGAAAAGCAGAAAATAAGTTCGAATGGCGCCACGCCTTCCTATTGCATAAATCTTAAAGCAGTCTCTAATTGAATATTCTCTTTGCGTAATGCCGTCTTATTTCACCCTTTAAAATAAAATAAAGGCTGAAAGCGAAACATGTAAATTTTATCGTGTCTGGGCACGGCCGCCGGGACAGGCACGGATTTTTTACCATCCAAGGTAAAGGAGAAAACTTGGCTCGTATTTTCAGCTAAAACTTCCCCCACTGCAATGCTCGTTGAGAAATACTTTTGTGACTTACGGAGCGAGTTATAAAAGAATGGCGTATTGTGTGGAGCGGGCAGGAGCTAACAAATCATTTCAAACGCTCCGACCAAGAATTTTGGGCGGTCAGTATGAAAGTTACTAGAGCGTATAGGCTGCGGGAAAAAGTCGCTTGGTGTGAAATGTTAACATTTCCCGACAATATTGCACAAACTTTGAATTTCAACGCCGGATATAAAACATTGTTATAAAATAAATAAAACATTTTATTTGCGCAGCTACACATATGCAATATTTTTACCATCGTAGTTTTGACGTATCCCGTGCCTATTGTATTTACATTTCCGCGTGCTCTCTTAAAACAAAAAGTTTCGTTCACATTGGAACTCATTTCGTCACGACACGATTTTGCTCCGCGACAGTTATTTGGTGAGCTCACGTTTTTATTCCTCTTATAATTCGGTTGGATGGTAAAATTCAATTACACGCTTACAACAAAGAAGAAAAAATGTGTATCTATAGTATTTTAAACATTATACCTATCAATACAACATATAAGGCTTATATTTGCAAGAAATTAAATATGTTCAGACACTTCACCTACCTATTATACAAACAATTTACAATGGTTATCTAGAATTGTACAAACAAACTTAAATTGACTGAAGGCTACATTATTCAGTGAATTATTTTACTTAGAGACAGTGAGCTAACAATTTGATTGTTTACAACTGATCCTATAGCGTTTCTCATAACATATGAAATGCTTATTGACGACTCGTGCTTCTAATTACAGACACATCAAGCTACTACAATCTGTCAAATTTCTTAAATAGACTTTCAACTTTATCATTGAAGCATATGGTTCACAGTTGATTGGAAAATGTTTATAGTTTCGTGTGACAGATTGAGGTAGCTTGATGTGCTGGCGTCTGGACCTACTGCATAATGAATTTAACTCGCAAACAAAATCATTATCATGGTCAAGATATATGTCTTATATTAAGAAATTCGAACATAGTTTTTTCTTTAAATTTAAAAATTCGTTTCATATTATGGTGAGTGATACCTACTAAAGAATACAAAAGAATTAAATAATATTATCTACGTATAAATAGACTTTTAAAAATGCATCTTTTTTGAATAATTATTCGGCTCATTAGGTGACCAGTTTAATCGGGTGAACTGCTAATGTCACTTCATGCATATTCCAACCGACGAAATGTATATTTGAACTTTAATGATCTACATTTAGCATTTTTTCAAGGCCAATTTATTAGCTTTTATTTGCTTTAACTTTGTTGCTACCTAATGAAATCGGTTATGATTTTATCGGTTATGAGTTGTTTTATTGCATTGCCTACGATATAGAAGCTTCACGTGCTGCTTTGATGATGATCGACAATCTACCCAACAGCAACAGCAACAATCTAGACAAGCCACCCAAAAGAGTAAACATTTTCAATCAACTTTGAACTATATATGTACTTCAACGATAAAGTTGAGAATCTATTAAAGAAAAATGACAGATTGTCATAGCCTGATATGCTGACGTCTGTACCTACTTCTGGTTAATTATTTTCGTGATATACTATATAATCTGTCGATCAATCACTGGACTAGTCTACCAATCTCTTAATACAAACAAAACTCCATTCTATTTTCTATTTTAGCAGCCAATTCAACATACCTTGTTAGCAGGTTTTTATGAAAAAAACGACCATGGAATTTATAACCTTTACTTTTTACTAGTCGCCATATTGTATTTATTTTGTTTGTTGATAAACCTACGTGGAGTATTCGTAACGTGTCGGACCGAAAGCGGATTAAATGCAGATAAAACTGCACTATGTCGCATTCGGACGTGATTGATAAATAAACCACAGTAGGTACGTAGCTCAGGGGAAATCTAAAATATAGCCGGCAATCATTTCATCAATTATGAATCGGACGATGATAGGTTTTCATAAAACTTATTTTCAAATATTATGATCATGAAAATATAGTACAATACCTATTGAATACGTGAACATGGTCTCACCCTGTATAACTATTAGATAAGCGAGGATTAACATAAGTACCATACACCTTAATCAGAAGCTGAATAATTTAATGTTCAGACACACTACATCAAAGAACTGAGAACCCAAGTTAACACTGGATCCACTTACATTTCATGACACGTAAAGTACCTTTGTTAAATACATAATCCGTGTTTCTCAACCATATAAACTTACAAGCGAGGTTCATTCCACATTAGTGACCGTATTTCGTAATACGTTAAGAGAGAATTTCTATAAATAATACCAAGCAGGATCCAACTGCTATACAAAAGAGTAGCCGACTGAGTATTGTGAACACAGCAATGCCATTTTCCAGAACACAAAAAAGCGCACTGATAGAAACAAACCGTATTAGAAACGTATAAAGTTCAAATTCTTTCAACAGCCGATGATCTGAGTCGCTCACTTCGTGGGTAGTGGTTTGCCTTTCACTCCGCTATTTTATTGTTATGCGGGCTTAGGTATAGACATTATAAGGTGGGTATGAACCTGAGTCGCTGGGATCGCTCGATTAGTGCAGTTACGGTACTGTTAGCTAACCGCCGAATTAGGTCAAAGTTTCTGTTCAACTTGGTTCATATACCTGCACTGCACTGTGCAAATCTGTCGATTCCGGTTGGCCTCACTTTCGATGTGGATACCGTTAGACATCAAAGCATAGGACGCTTTGTGCTGCAGTTCTGTTACCTCTATAGAAATCTTTTAATTGGTTGGTTTGAATACAAAAGCTTTCACAGGATTTGACTTGCAACCATCCCTTATAAGTTCATGTTTGAAACATGAGCACTGCATTTAATAATAAAGACATAAATTATAATTTATTATACGACTTGCAAGCAGAATATGGCTATTAAGATTATGTTACTTATGGTAATTTACATTATAATTCTGATCAGCCAGCAAGAGGTTTAAGCAAGTGAGTGACGTCATATGCTATTTTGGATTTGTACTACTCTTATACAGCTTCTCTAATGTATTTAGCATTCCGCTGTTCTCTAAATTTTAGACATTACACAACTAGTATACAGTTGATTCTGTTTACACTTTACACGCATTCAAATTAGAAGTTCTTAGTTTGTTAGCACAAAACCCTAATTTCTAGACAGGCTTGTTTAGTTTTCGAACTAATGATAAACAGTTTAGCGTGTATTTTAATGCTATTTATTAAACAAACAGATTAGTTAAACAATCTCTCCGAGTAACGTGGCGTCAACAATTAATGTTGTAATATTATGTACAAGGTAGTATTCATCGCCCTAGTTGACACTATAAAGCGGGGCTAGGCGATGTCAAACAGTTTATTTTTCATTAGTTTTCTCACGATCATTGGCTGTCTAGAACACTACTCGCAGATAGAGATCACTTAGTTAGACAGTATCAGTAGCTTACCGATTTTATTACATTTTCAAAGTACTAGGGTAAGTGACACCGAAATCATATCTGTAGATACTGAAATGTATATGTGGATATGATAGTTTATAAATTCTAGGCGTACCTCAGAAAACCTTTCTACCCATACGCCTCAATTTAGCCAAACATACGTCACGTCGAGGATTCATTTGTTTGTGTCAAATCATATTCTGAAACGTCATTTCGTGTCGCGTCGCCCTTGTCCCTCACCTAGGACGACGGTTTATAGGTACATACATACATGGGATGCTAGATGAAACTAGTGGCTGTTGTTATTTAATACAAGCTGATGGTCTACGTTGCACAGAAGCAACTATGTACGTGTGTGCTTCTACGATAAATGGACGAAGTAGACACTATGTTCGTTGTAGAGACTATAATAATCATTAATGTGAGGTGTCGAGTTAATAATCATATCAAAGTATCACATTACTTACGTAGTAGGTAAACAATAATGTTAAAAACATACATTTCGTAACGATATGCAACAATTTACATTTCAAAACGATGCAGTTATTATTATTAAACTTACGTTTTAGACTATTTATTTAGTGTTCTTAAAAATAGAAATGGATTGAAAATGAAATGAAAAACTACTTGCACAAGACGTGTTACAATGAATACAGAAGTACACTTTGCAGATGAACACTTGTATGATATTGCGATTGCTTTACTTAAAGAATTGGATATCAAATAAAAACATTATGCAATCGTTGCTCGTTAAAAGTTTTGTAATTGATCAATATTGACAAAAAAGCACTTTGATGCTTCATTAATCATCGACATCGCTAAAATTTAAGCCGGCAAAAAGTTTACATTATTATTTAAAGGTAAATGGTAAAAGAACAAACTATCGCAGGAATATTGGGAAAGTTTTGCTTTAATAACATGTAAACTCAACACGCGAAGGTACCTACGCGTGAGGAAAACTTTCACGGGAAAAATAAAAACTATTAAAACATCGGACACGTCGTAATTTTTATTTACGGCTGGCGTTTATGAAGCGATCTTTATTTCTCGTACTTCTTTTTAGGTCGTCCAAATAATTAAAATGCCGTAAAACGTTCGTGTCAACATAAGAAGGTCTTGCACACTTGGTTTAACGATCGATCAAACGACAAATATATCAACACTTTTCAAAGAGTTTTTTTTTTAAGCTATAAAAGGGAACTTTGTTGTTTTATTTATAACCCACTGTAATTCCTTTTGAAGAACTTATAAGTTTCTGTCAAAATAATAAAATATTATTTCAGTTTCAAATCATTTATTCTCAAAAAAAAAATATTTGACTAGCAGGTCAAGTAGTTTTGGAGCATTTAATTAAAACAAACAATCAAATCTTTCCTCTGTATAAATTTAATATAGGTGAAGTAATCATCAAATCTAAAACCATTCGATCAATGATAGAATTGGGTACGAAATGGACTGGACTGTATATTAGTACCAAAATACATCTGGTATAATGTGTAAATGTTAGTACTGGTGTTTAAGTCAGGATGGTTAGAAATCACAGGCAATGCACGCAAACTGGCATTGCAGCTTAGCTGTGATTGTATGGATTCCTGGCAGTTACGATGTGCTAACAGCATTGCCTATTCAGTCGGCATATTGCCTGAAAGCCCGCTGTCCTCCTATATACTTATGTCGAACACGCCATACATGTATCGAATTTTGGTCATACATTAATTTCTAACGAAACATTTCGGGGAAATAGTGCTGATTAAGAACATAATTTATTTTAATAAAGCAACCAACTATGTATTAAGGCAATTCCATGTTGACCCAGATCAAATAAAGCAATCACCGTTTTTCCTTTGTAGCGTACGTGTGTGTACGTTTACAGATCAAGGAGACAGATTAATTCGACAAGCTCCAAACCACGCGAGATGCCGACGAAAAAATTCAACAAGATCAAGATGTTTTAGGCAAATATGTAAGTTTGTAGTACAATAATATCTGAGGAACGATCAAATAAAAAAATGTCGGTTACCCAACAATATGGAGCTCAGATTTCGATCATCAACATAGCTGGTAATTTGATGCAGCAGCTACAATGAAGGTCGTTTCCGATGTTATTTAAACAGCTGGCGATTCTGAAACCACGTATCCATGTTTACATAAATTGAACTATTCAAAGAATGGTACACAAACGCTTGACACAGTAAATATCATACAACATCATTGAATCAATACATTCATGAGAAAATAACATATTGAACATCAAACAAAATAAAAGTTGAAATCCGATCTCCATAATGCTGTGATGAGGAGAAATGCTTACTGTTTCGTGTTAAATCTTTTTCTCGTAACTTTTTCTTTATCGAACCCAAAGTTGAGTGAAATTTTAGGGGTATAAAACGTGTGGCGTGCAGGCTTAGCGCGGTAGGCGTAGCGTTTACAAGTCGACGGGGTAAATTGGATCCCCCGGGATTTACTGACGCCTCCACGCAAACGTTCCTTGCTTCAGCCTTCAACACTCACGTTTGGCGTTTGAAATATTCAACGTCTTTGTCGATCTTATTTATAAGGCGCTTCTTGTATAGATAAGAATATACATACATTACTTCGCACGAAACGGGTCGGTCTAATTCTCGTATAAAACCGCATTAATGAGTACCCGCGCAGTGAATACAACTGGGGAGCAACTGTGCTACTAATAAAGACCGGATTAGCCCGCAGGTACGTAGATGTTTAGGCTACGATGGTAGACAGTGCTGAGCCAGCTTTGCTAATTGTACATTCTCTTACATGAAGACAAAACCTTATGGATGAAGAGCAATTAGGTACACCGAATACTGTTGGGCTTTAAAAAATTGCTACCAACGACACCTTATACCGGTACTGTTTGTCCCTCAAGGTATAATTTAATTTTTGTACCATGTAATGAAAACATTAATATAATATTTATCCATCCTGCAAATATACCCACTGACATTTTATAACAATACTATACTGCTTTGGAGGCACATTGTAAGAGCACAGGTACACGGGCTAGTAATTGGGCCCGCCTCCCGCAGGGCACCCATTTCAAACCCCTAACATGGATCCGGATTACTTTAATGACGCATATGTTGGAAGGTTTTTGTGCTAGCCTTAGAAACTGATCGTTGATAAATAGACAACAAAAAGTTTAACGGTTTCAAAATTGACAAATTAAGTTGAGTTTTGACCCACAATTATCGTAGCTTCTAAGAATCTTAGCTGATGTAGAATTTTGTGAGGAAAACTACTTATATCAGCAAATAATTCAAATCTAGCTCCGTTTGTTGAACACGGTTTCTCACAGATGCTCCCGCTATCCCGGTGATAATAACATATAAGTATGTCGATAGTAATATTGCAGGCGTTCGCAATTGCTTGCATTTCCGAGCGATTTGCGCTGTGACGTCACATTAAACGTCAGAGCGCAGCGCATTTGCTGACGGGACACATTTGAAGGAGACATGCGAGTATATTTTGTCATTTATTATTCATCCGCTGGAACTGGGATGGGAGTTGTACGTGACTAAGCTGGTCTTCTAGATATCAACGTAACAGCTTTATGTTTTCTTCTAGTTTTGCAAAATGCTACCGCGTTGCCACATGTTTTAGCTTGCGAAAGGATACACTAATAACTCCCATTGTTATTTCTGACATCATATAGATTATTTATTCTGGGTACATGATTAGTCTTGAGATTATCTACCTTTTATGGTCGCGTTTTCATGTTGTACATGTAAGATAAGATCTTTGTTTCATCAGCAGCATCAATGAATCTCGCTCATTATTTTAGTGACTGACAGATTCGTGATTTTTCAAACACAAAGGTCGCATCGCAGTCAACATTGCTTAACATAACGATCTACGGACAAAAGTTCTCTAATTACGTTGCACAAGCGTTTGAGCCAATGCAAATATATTGCTGTTTATTTCGTTTTCATTAAATTTTATTGCCCGGTTTAAATGTTTAAGCTATTAATCTCCGCCGTTTTTGTAAATAATACGTTATTTAAATAGCTAAGGCTCGGAATGATCGGAGTAGGATTAGATTGCGGTGAGTTCCTGACAGGCTATAGGCCTTCGTTTTTAATTTTTTTCTTTTGGCATTGTGTCAGAACGAAGCATAATAAATTAATACCTAATGTGGTGGTTCAGATTAACCAATCAGTAAGTTGGAAGCGTGACTAACTTACTTGGGCCCGCGAACGAGCGACTATAGTACCATCACTCTCCGAAGTGGTTTTATTGCATGTCAGTTGGGAAATATCGGGATTGTTATGAAGATATATATATTACAAGTGTGTTTGCCAAGATTGTGTAGTGGTTTATTGAAGAGGCATTTACCGCCGCATCCGTTTACGAGTTTATTTGCAATATCGAAGCTTTGATAAGGGTCCAATATCTGTGTGCTTAACCCTCATTTCGTATCACGTTCGGACCTATATTAGTTTTCGCTACACCGGCTAATCCATAACTACAGTTGTCAACAACTCTTAACTAAGCATTATTAATATCTCTAACTTGACCTTAATAAATAACAAACTTAATAAATGAGCGAAGTTCGGACTCTTGATTATTGAATGTTGTACGAGTAAATATACAGCTAAAGTTTAACACTCGCCACATTTAATAATAGTTTAATAATTAGTATACGGGGTGGTGAATTCACTATTTCATTTAAACCTCATATTAAACAATAATTAACAGATAATTAGATAATAATTAACAGAATTACTACCGTAGGGCGACCGATAGCTTAGCAGATAGTGAGTCTGGCTACAACGCCAGATGCCGCGGTTTCTATTCCCGCATAAGTCAATCATTTATGTGCATGATCATTGGTGTTTGATTTTAGTCTGGGTGTTTCTACTCTAATATTCATGTACCTACCAAAATATAAGTGCCTATCAGTTGTATAATACTCGTAGCATATACGAGCTTAGTTTGAAACTAGATGACATTGTGTGAATGTGTGAGAAACACGAGGTCCACAATAGCTACGGCGTAGCAAGTTCTAGTACTACGGCGGTCCTCACACACCTGTAGTTTTCTCATAATAATGTAACGTGTCAATATTCACATCTACATACTAGCTCTACGTGTCGGTGTGCACTTGACCTTACTGAAGCATGCGCTAGCGTGAGTCTGCGCAATTATTTTAAAGTAGTTTTAAAAACTACCTAAAATACAAGTATACTTGAAAAATAGGTAAATTTTATCCTTTCTGGTTAGTCAAGTTCCTTACTACGATTTGATAGAAACATAAAGTAACTAGAGAAATAAAACACGGTAAGAGGGATGCTACTCTGAGGAACAACGCAACGGTAGAATTTTACAACTTTTCAACTCAAGTCTGTTGTTTCACTAAAAAAGTTCTTGGGTGGTTTCACTTTTTTTGTGAACTAAGCAGTTTTCTACTGTCATTGAATGTTTAGTGAATGAAATTCTCTTATTTTTATAATATGAAAAATATTTATTCAAAAATCTATTGAAATCGTTTCTGACATATCACTAATATTGTACTACTTTAACAATAAAGAATTGTTTGGGTCAATGTATTCTACGAGTAGCGGTCACTTTGTTAAGTATAACATAATAGGTGATATTTCAACATTAAATTGCCTCTAGTTAATTCATTCGAGAGTGAATAAACGTCTGGCCGTTCGATTTTTAAAAGCTCGCGAAAGCAAAGTCGAAGGCCTTTGTGCAGCAAACTAAGTCAGTGCGCTATATTACGACCTTTTACCAGCCTTCAATACGCGCAGAGAAAATCTATGCTAACGACATCACCTATTGTTAAAAAAACTTATCAATAAAAACTTTAATAACAATGCTGGTATACGGTCAATATTTCCAATACACTGCATAAAACAAGGCTTTCAACAAGGGACTAAACAAACTTATTATAATATTGTTTATTGTAAATATGCTATACTAACCAATAATTTGTGTTTACTCATCTCGGAGATAAAACAAATAATTTACACGAGCGCGAACGTACCTGGAACAAACAAATCAGACGTTATTTATGATAGAATATTCCTAGAATGGAATCATAAACCGTTATATGTGCATTGTTAAGGATTTACTCGTAGTTAGATTTTATATTCGTATATGTAGATCTATATAGGTACGCATTATGTATACCTACACGTAAAGGTTATTTTCGGAATACACTCGCAAAGCAATTCACCCTGAAATAAGTTATAATCAACTGCTTAACTTAGGATCTCAAAATCACTTTGGGGGTTTTTATAAACTTTCATGAAGCAGCCCGGAGTCTGGTAGTTGGTGAATCGATACACCTTTGCATCGGAGACTACGTAGATGTCGGTCTTGCGCCTGATCTCTCTCCGGTCGTTTCGGATTGCGGTCCCTTCGGACTTTTAAAGGGCACCCGTATCTGCGCAAATTCTTGTGCACTATAATATGTCCTGGCTGATCTCCTTAAAAGGAGTGTTCCTTTTAAATAGACTGTAAGGACCAACCGACCTAGGTTTATTTGAACCTATGTTTCGGGCTAGGACTGTACAGAGATATATAAAGGGATATACAGATATTCACTTATTTTAAAACTTCTGACAGTTACTGTTCTATTACTGAAAAAGTTATTCTCTATCGTTGTAGTTGAGGAACTGAAGATATTTTGCTAGCATTACTAGGTACACTTATTTAAGCTTACACTATACGTATACATATATCCATTTAGCAGTTTGTTTATGTTATATAAGTAAAAACATGGTTTGTTCGACAGTAAAAGCAAATTAAATCCTATCTGCTCCTGCTAGAAGGTACTACTCACTACTACTGGCGCACTGTTAGCACTTTGCATTTCCTGTAAAGCTAGTGGTGGAGTGGGTTGGAAATCTGAATGGATCTGACTTAAGGATTACTCTTTGGGTACGTTCCAAGGTCAAAAGAATAGTTTTAGGGGCAACCACTACAATATTTATGCCAGCACAAACATATCAAATTACTACAATCTATCAAATATCCTTAAGAGTAAAGTTAATTGAGAAAAGACAGTTTTGGGTAGCTTGATATGTGTTGTCTCTACCAATTCAGGCCAGTATTCTTTTTTATCGCATGTGCAAGTTTTTTTGCACTTATATAATTTTAATTGATGAGTTCTAAAGATGCGATATTAATAGCAAATAAGAAATGTAAGTAGTTAATCTGTTCACGAAAACTTATAATCTGTGCAGGAATAATTAAGTCTTTAATTTAATTGTAACATATCCGAATGACTGTTGAAGTAGCTTACAAATCCCTCTCGCGTTCCGCAAACATTTAAAAATTGTTTACTATTTACACGTTTTAACACGATATTTATGTGTGCATGTGTACCCGCTCGGATTTGCATATGCTTATAGATTTGTGCACGAACGTAAGATAGCGAGAAAGCCACATGTTCTACTAGAATGTGAAATGTAAAGTTAACAAGCTTTAAGCAAATATCCTTCGCCTTTTTTATTACTTGTATTGTGTGTCAAATGCGCCATTCACAGAAACAAGAAATATAATTAATTAAGCAGAGCACTGCTTTCCAGAATTATTCAAATCACGTTAACCATCCAACCGACCTTATTCCATTTAGAGACCAGTTTGGAATAACTCGAGTATTACAAAAAAAAACTACAGTTGAGTTTCACGAATTCATAACGAGCAGACAAATTATGAAAATTTCGGTTGCAGTTCATGTTAATCGATTTTTATTTGTTCGCGACGTGATTGAGGGCTGTCGCTTTTCGGCGCGCCGCATCTCGACATGGAATTCTTTCAAAGTTTCTCACGGTTAGAGCAAATCGAAGCTTCGTCGTGTTGTAGCGATACATTTTTCTGCCATTTGCCCCATATATAGACACGAAGGAAAACTTTGAAAAGCGGCATAACAATAGAATCTATTCGGCCCACGAAAAGAGGTTTGTCATCGCACTAGCTGAAAAGGTTTGCCGAAATCCGGCTACGTTAAAAGTGTTTCGTAAGACGAAGTTAAAAGTTTTAATAATGCAAACTAGGTTACTGCAGTAACAGAGAAATAAAAGATTGTAGAACACAAGGGTTCATTGACAATGCGGATGCGGGCGCAGGACAGTTTGGTGGTCGCCAACTTTACTATCTGTCAGCTGACGGATCGATGCGCGTAATAAAACCTAACTTAGTTTCATTATTCTAGAAGAGTTACTTTATCAACGACAGTTAAAACCCGTTTTCAAATAATATATGTATCTATACATACTACATATGTATAGATACTATGATTTATATATATAAAGCTGAACAGTTCTTTTGCTTGTTTGCTTGAACGCGCAGATCTCAGGAACTACAGCACTGATTTAAAATAATGATATGTAGGTATAGTAGCCCATTTGATAAGGAAGGTTATAGGCTACTTTTTATACAGGTAGAGGTTCCCATGGGATGCAGGTCGGTAACATAATAAGTAATACAAAAGTGAAATAAAATTAAAAATATTTTGCTTACCGTATCATGGAGTAAAATTTAGAAATAATACAGTAATCAAGTAAGGATATTCCAATGCATCATCATTATAAAGGAAGTATCTATTAGCACCGCATTGCCGCATTGTGAGTCGCATCCAGCTTGGCTATCGTGATGCGTGAGCGCGCCGGTGTGGTCCAAGAACAACAGAGCGACATCTGGCGAGCGAGCATCGACCTTACCAGGCACAGGTACCGGTTTAGCTAAGACTCGCTGCAGTCTGCGCTCGCGCATTCACTTAGCATCTCATAGTAACCACTACTTCTCAATGTATGCACGCTCTGATTCAATTGTTTACGTGAGCGTGGCAACTATTTACTACGAGATTAGATTATAGGTGTACCTCCTATAAGGTCTTTTTTGTTTACGTATTTTTACATCAAAAGAAAAGTTACTTGAATTGAGATCACATCTTCATATTCTACAAAAGGTTACTTTGTATCTACTCAATTTGTGATTTTCTATGAAATCACTGCCATCAAAATGTCGGTTTCAAAAAGAATTACGTTGACGGATCTGTCCAAAACCTTTGTGCTATTAATGTAAGAAGTGTAATATTACTCAAGGCAATATAGAGGCTGGCTGTTTTTTGTGATCCATGAAAGCAGATGAATGAAATAACAAAGGCCATAGGTATTCATCTTTTGGTGTTGAATGGTATCCAAAGCTACCGAAGCGTGATCGTTCCACAGGCTTGTTCCTAGTTATTCGCCGACAGTGCTGTTACGAAATCACTGAGAAAAACGATTTACATAATAACGTGATTCACGTCATGCCTATCACGCTGTTAAAGCTTTGTATTACGAGATAAGTGATAGACGAAATAAACTTAGCTTTTATGTTAGCTATCGAAAATTGCTAAAACGCATCGTGTTGGAAACAAAAGCCAATCAGATATTATAAGCCATAAAATGAAAGGAAGGACAGATACCTTGTTTCCTTTGGTTTCCCACGATACTCGCGTGCGTAGGCCCACGTCATTTCGTCTCATTTAAGGACCAAGTTTAGTAAGTGCGCGAGTGAGACAGGACATCCCCGTATCGACATGTTGCAACCAGAAAGAAAGGCGTCCTGGAGGAACAGGTTTCTCGATAAAACTAAAAATCAGGGTCAAGGATTTTATCTAACCTCCGAAGCTTACTTGTACATGAAGGAATACAATCACCATAACCATTGTATGTCGAAGTGAACAGTTAAATTTTTACAAGCAAATACCGTAGCAGATCTTTAACATTGTAAATTTTGCTTTGTTCAAGATAAACTTGAAAGATGTGTCAAATGAGAAGCGAGCTTCACAATAAAGGATGGGTACTGAAAGCGTCCATTATGAGTCGGAGAGCACTTGCGCATTGTTCCAATAAATCGACCACAGCAGGTAGAGAGCTATTGTAAGATAAACACCCTCCGGATGGGGATGACACAACGCAAATCGCCAAAACTGATACAAATCTGTTTCCTCAAGCATTTTGTCAAGCCCGCTGCTATTGACATTACTCCTAAACTTTAACGTAATCACCGATTGAAGCAGTTTAGTTAAGATAAAAAGTGTTTATATCCAATCGAAGATCAATCCACTATATAGTTGTAAAGCACAATTGTAATGTAAGAAATTCACTACTCAAAATTACTTCAAAACAAAATATAGTCTATATTTTTAAGAAAGTTCATATAAAACATTTAAGTTACGTAAATCTACATTTACGTCTAAACGTAAATTTCCATTACCGTATTCGTCCAATTTCGCTTGAATGATTTTTAGAAATGGCGTAATTTGAACCACGTTTTCTAAACCAAATCACCAACCATAAGAAGGTCCAACGTAACATGAATAGACATACTGTTGAATAAAGGTCATCAATACATTCACAGTGAGGGGGCCATTTCTATAGCAGGTAAAGTCATCCCTTGTCAGTTAAATGCTTCTAACAACCACACGTGCGCTAAGACCATAAATCAATGTTTGCTCACAATGTCACTATGTGGACAGAACATTAAATATTACGGCAGAAATAAATTGGAAACGAAACCAAAGTGCGAATGAAGCAAGCTGTAAAATCAATGATTTTCTATTTGGATAGCTTGGATTGTAATGCGACATTCTCAACTTTTTGTTGCGTTGATAAAGCCTACACATTTGTTTTCAAACATCAACCCTGTTGGTCCCTACAGACGTAGAAAAGAGCAACAAATTAACTTTATCATTTGTATAAAATCCAAAATTTGTTCATTGTTTCCCAAAATTCCCCAGGCTCTGCGGCAAATGTAATTACGGTTCATAATTTTCAACACTAGTGTAGAGTGCCTCTAAATTAATGTTATACAACGTAGTTACAGGTACGACCAATTCAATGCAAGTAATCCTTACCTGACACACCTGAGTCATCCTTTTATCGCTCCAGAAACCAGTTCCAAAAAAAGATATGCCAAGTTGACCTGCGCTCCCGCAACAGAATACATGCACACACCGTAGCTGTGTGAGTGAAAGCGCTTATGTAGTTTGCTTTAGAAGCTGCAACCTTTGCGCTTGTGTGCGTTTAACGAGTTGTAACCTGTTCAATGTGGTTGAATGAAGAGTGGCACAGGAGGTAAGCTACTTTCTACCGGTCGGTTGACGCGCACCACGTGACTGCGATGTTTACCGAATTTTACGGTATCCAACAACTAAGTCACAATCCGTTTTGTTTGTGAACTTGTTTTTTGATATGTATGAACGTATTTGCATAATTTCTTTCGCATGCTATTTTTCTACGAGTCTCAATATGTTGGATTTGTTTTGTTTTGACATCATGTTCGAAATTTATATTGATATCAGCGAAGCCATTTTGTGTTACAACATAGCACTGTCATTTTTGGACTGGATTTTATGTATTGAATTAGAAAAGTTTGTTCCTACGCGCCGGTAGAGCTTTCCATTTTTATTTTACAAGCGTGTGACCTCAAATTTAGTTTTACATCTAATCTCTCTTTTGTATCTCCTTCGTTTAACCTTTGCACAAGAACGGCTAAGTTAGTAATAATGCTCGAAACATTCCCTTTCTGACAATAGAAATCTTGTTTCGTATAGGGATTAGAATCCGTGCAATGGGTAAATAAACTATAAGTTATTTCCTGTTCCGGATAACCCTTGGATTCAGGTCGTAACAAGATTTGAACACATCCGACATGGAATAATAGCAATACCCTATTGGACCTTATTTGAAGAAATGGAACGCGACTCAAAGTTGTCCTCTTTGATACATTAGACTTTTTTCTTCCCTTTCAAACGTTGACAAAGCCTTCCGAAGTGTATTGGCAGAATTTGGAGCTCAGTAATTTATATTTATGTTTGGAACTATTTCGTATTTCTTAGGAAGCTCAACGGTTGATATTTGGCACAACATTGCGTATATAAGTCACATTACTCTCAGTACATACTAAAATTTGCTTTTGTACACATAGTCTGAATGGCTACGCTCGCGCTGGGTCAATATTCTTTTTGGCACTTTACGTTTTGTCTGAACAATTATTTTTCACTAACACGTGATAACTATAATATAAACCTTGTCTTTTAATATTAATGATTCCAAAACGTGAATTTAATCGTTAAAAATAAAGGCTTTCGTATAAATAATATCGACGTAAGAAAGCAATCTTGTCGTATCTCGAAAAGTGGAACTTTACACCAGAGCCAAAAAACTATTCGAAAAAATTATAACTCGTAAACTAGCTGCATCCGAGAGGGCATTTTTGGAACACGTATTTCTTATAATTATATTTATCAGATGGCAATAAAGATAGTATTCTAAAGTTAGTATAACATGAGTTTTATATGAGTTACAGCAATTGATATTTCAATTTGAATCATCAATATTGCTGTATCTCGGTAGTTGTAACAAAGGCACCACGAAATAACTTTAAAATTTTAGAAAACAATTATGATGTATCTAATATGAATTAAATTTGTAAGTCCTCGCATTACGTTGTACTTCACACTCTTTTTAGAAGGACATCTTGAATTTTGTATTAAATATAAATAAAACAAATTATTATGTTTAATTAAATGCTGTATGTTTATTTAAACAATTTTATTTAGAAAATAATGTTTACTATAGTAATAATTATTATGAATTAAAATAAAAAATAATCAATCGCAAAATTAGGAAGCAATGAAGTTTACTGACGGCGACATTCTCGACTGTAAAAAATATAATAAGCGATATTTTGGACAAAATATAACACAAAATTTGTTGAAAAACAAAAACATAATTTTGATTGGACTGGTTTTCCGTATTTATAGGCAACATCACTTATGATTTCAAAAATAATTATATGTTTTGTGTCTTTGTTATTTAACACCGACTTCGATTCACCGATTTTGTGGTAGTCCTCGAAAGCCGGTGGAATTTCGACGAGCACTTTCCGGCTTTTTTGAGCCGCTTGAGAGCCGCCCTGGCCTGCCCTCAATCTCCTTCCCAATCTTGGAGGTCCAGACGCCTCCTGCCGGAGTCTCTACGCGGGGATCCGCCCTTTACGGGGCACCAGAGTGGGCGCCGTTGCTGAAGAGGCGACTGGTGGCCAAGTTTAATGCATCCTAGAGGGTGATGACTATCCGTATAATGCGGGGGTACCGGAAGATCTCCCGCGAAGCGGCTAGCCTTCTTGCTGGCCTGCCGCCATGGGATCTGGAGGCAATTGACAGTCCTTGCACACATGCACGACCAGCGCATAGAGGTGCAACGCCATGGCAAAAGTCCGCTGCCGCGACAAGTCACGGCGACATGGAAACAGCGACTGTCGCAGCCTAGCGCTGGGCACGCCGCATTTGCAGTGGTAAGTTCGTTGAGGAGTGGCTGAAGAGGCGCCACGGCATCCTCACCTTCCGCATGAAACAGGTCCTCACCGGACAAGGTAAGTTCGGGAGGTTTTTGTGCCGGATAAAGGCGGAAGAATCACCCGGGTGACACCATTGCACGAACCGCCTGGAGGACACGGTAAAACACACGGTACAAGTGTGCCCCGCTTGGGCAGACCACCGCCATGTCTTTGTGCAGGCGAACGGTGGTAGTGACCTCTCGCGCCGGGACCTAGTTGAGGCCATGGTCTGGGGCGAGAAGGAATGGGATGCGGACGCGTCCTTGTAATGTAATGCTAGCAATGGAGTACCTACATACAACGCCACGCCCTAGCCACCTCGACATAAGACGCCATGGGCGTCGGGGATCGCCGAGCGATCTCCAGCCACCGTAGACAAGGGCTTGCGAACGATGAGCAATGAGTAGCTCGCGTTCGCCGAGTAGTAGACGGTGGCGCTGTGTACGCGCAGGGATATTGTAAACCGTAGGAGTTCAGTAATGGGCTGACGCGTGAGGTAGTTCAGAAACGATGTCCCAGGCCTTAGAACACAAAGGGCAAATGTTGGTCACATACGGTTACGTGATTTTAGTCAATAAAAGTGTGACACGCCCTCCCGCTACACAAGAGTGGGCGAAATCATTTGATGATTTCCCACCTCTAAAAAAACCCTACCCCCTCTTTTTTCAGTTAGTGATCGTCTACCCGTATATACAAACCAATTAGGTACAATTGTTACGACAGTTTTGCTATGATGCTATGAGGAGTTTCGTTCCATATCATTGAAGTTCATCATCAGATCACGACCAAATTTCAATGGGACCTAGGAGTATAAAATAACAATTAAAAAATCATTTTTCGCAGTCGGTCCACAATTGACTGAGAAATCGGTGAACAATAATAATAAAAATAAAATACAGCCGAACATAATTATTATAAGCATTAGATAGATAAAGTAAGTAAAATGACTAAATAACATGACTTACCTAGCTTTCACTTTAATCGTGCACATAAATACACCCGAATTTCGCAGACTACGTAATCGCGTTCTAGCTCATGCGCTCGCACATCGGCTGCTATACAATCGGTAAACGGCGTATCCAAGGGAAAACACACATTTCAACTCTATCATTAATGACTTATGGATAATATTTATTACAAAATGTGTAGAATGAAACGTAGTAAGTTTGATGCACATTCAAAACTCGAGGGATAGAATTGTATTATCTCTAGCGGGAATAAAATAATGAGGCGGCGAAATTGCTGTATCTCAATAAATTATTTTTTGTGACTTATACATAATGCTGTAAGTATTACGTAGTAAATAAGTGACGACCGTGTATCTTCGACATCGGAAAAAAATACTTACAATATTTTTGTTGTATCTATTTGTCATTTAAAATAGTATATTTTATGGCATATACAGCATTTTGCAGTATGTTTTTTTACAGAAGTTAGGAAAAAGTCAACGTCGTATCATAAAAAAAAAACCTCTTAGAAAAACATTGATTGGACCGCCCGACGCAGTATTTTTTTCTGAATTCAAAAATGCAATAAAAAAAAATCCCATTTTTCGAGATACGACAAAATTGCTTTCCAGCGTCGATATGTTCATGAATATTTTATGAAAATGTGAAACATTGATGTAATTTATTACAGATTATTAATTAATTTATCTCAGTTCAGTGAAGCATTCAAGCTTCAAGGATATTCTTTGAATAGAAAATATGTTTCTTTTCATTCATAGAGATAATAAATCTAGAAATTTTGAAAGAACTCAAAGGCCCTCCTAATTCCACGATAAAGCGGTCAAGTAAAGAAATAGAGATGCTTAATTCTGCGGAGGTGTAAATTTGGGGCGCCGCTGGACTTAATTCCAACATTGAGTCTAAATTGGTCGAAGGGAACGGTAGTGGGGGACACAAAGGGCTGTGTCCGCCCCATTAGCGCCCATTGATACAGACTCGGATGATATAAGGGATGTTTGGGATACAAACAAATATGACGACGAAACCCGTTTCCACACCTGCGTCCTCCATTTACAGAACAGTTTTGAAATCATCGTGGTCCAGTTTTTTTAAACGGGCTTATACAGGACTAGCTTGTGCCAGCTGCGTTGTTCTGTTGTATGTACTTAATTTAAAGCAAAAACAAAGGTCGTAACTAGTTCTCCTTCAATTTATTTGATTGCTATTTTGAGTTGTATGTTCAACGGTCTATGCTTTGTAGATTATAGTATACTTACTGTACCAAAAACTCTACTAATTTTATTTTATTCAAATATGTAGAAAGACGATACAAATACGGCCAAGATAATACGATGTACCTACCTAATATATAGTTGTACGTCCCGACCCGACCGCTGGGCGGGCACGCGACATTATTTATTAAGACCGAAGTCGTGTCACCAGCAATAACCAAACTGCTACATGTAAAACAGATTTGAGAATTTTCTCCTCCATACTCCGAATAAATGTTGGAGAATTTATGCGGTAATCCTTTGGACGAAATTGTACCGTATGGTATATTACCGCTGTAAATAACATTTGTAGGTCTAATACTTTTCGCTGATAGTAGTATTTTTCCCAGTAACCCTATTTTATCCTGTGTGTTATTAATACCAACTGTGTGGACTAATATAACAAAGAGAAAAGTTTTGTTGGTGTGTTTAGGGTTTGAGCAGCGGTAATCCGGTTGACCTCTACAATCTGCGTAAGTTTCTGTGTCGTAGGATAAATAACTTTCAGCGAACTTAATAGTGTTGTTATTGTACAGAACTCTGTTTTTTGCAAGTAGATGAATTAAAATTTAAAACTTAGGCATGACATTTTTTAATATTATAAGCTGAATTAAAAACAACCTAATTGAATTTTAAACTTCAATTCACTGGAGTATAGGATTGAAGTTAATTAATTCGAAGCGTTCGGGTGGATTCGCGGCCGGCATCAATAAATACCAACCAGGATACGACAATAGCTTCGTGGATTTGTAAGTAGTTCGTACTGGATTCCAATATATTTAAATTTGTTCTTTAGGTCAGGTCGGTAAAATTTATTCAGAAAGATTTACGAAAAACATATCCGAATTATAACAAAATTCTTTATTGTATATTCAAATATCTAAATCTGCAATAATACATAACACATGTTACGCTAGCAAAATCCTTAAAATAGGAGCTTAAACTTATATTAATGTCGTTTCTGAAATCTGATACCAACTCTTTATTATCTACTTTATTGTTACAATAAAAGCAATTCAACCGGGAATATTGTCTAGTCTATAATTCTGTGGGACCCCTACAATTAATATGGCCATAAATTTATCGACGCCCGACACATTATTGTACTTAAAGGAAAACATTTTATTCGGTACACAGCAGGATACAAAACCATTACATAATAATAATATGTAGGTATATATACATACAAAATATGTAGGTATACCTTTGATAATAAAAATTAGAGTACATAAAGACAAATTGTTAAATAAACATGCTTGGTTTTTAATTAATTATAAATAAAATTGATGATAACTCTGGACCAAATGAATCTGAAAAAAAATATTACAAGGAATATACTTAAAACAAATTTGATAACAAAGGCTTTTTGAATAATATTTTCCTGCTAAGAACGCAATTTAAATGCGCTTGATTGTACAAGGAAAACATTTTACCTATTTACTGAGAGTCGAACAATAACAGAATAATTTAATTAACCTGATTAACAGGAAACTAAATGCGTTGTTTTTGTAATTTAAGGCATATTGAGTCATGCCTACAGAAGCTAATCGCATCATTGTTGCCACGCGCCATATTCATTATTTTGACACGAACAATTATAATAAAACAGTATAATTAGATTAAATTCTGATAACAAAATATGCTCAGTAGTGCAATCTCTATAGCTATTTTAAAGTACCCAATTCCAATAAATTGCACATAAAAGATTCCCGTAACAACGATATGCATAGACCGTTAACCAATAGGCAACATAACAGCGTATTAGACATGTTATAAACAGCACTAAGTCCGCAACAAGCTTAATTAAAACTGTCATTAAGTTAACAATAGGCAGTAATTGCGAATGCGTTGCAATGATGACTGTCACAGCCAAAACTCATTTCATATTTGGAGGGTACAAAACAACGGTGGGATAGTCCGGGGTCGGGTCGACTCCCGGCGGGCTGTCAATGCCCGTAATCATAGACACACATTCCCACGATGGAATGACAGACTCCACGTTCCACAGACAATAGAATACGTGGGGTATGATAAACTTAATTGATTTGAAGAATCGTGTAATGACTTTTACACACAAGATTTTGTGTTTTAAATTTTTATGGCATTTAATCATAATAAAAATATGCGAAAGTTAGGCTAGTATAAAAAAGTAGCATAATGTGATTTCGTGATTTGACTAGGGAATAAAACTTTCGTTGAAAAAGGTTTTTATAAACAAAAAGAAAGTCTTTAAAAACTTTGACGATTGTTACTTTATGAAGTCTCTGTTCATATTTAAAAGCAGCATTGGCTGGGTATTCGACCTTATCTGCCTCTTGGGATATTATAAAAAAGTCTGTCATCCCTGAGTTAACATAATCTTGTGAAAAACTTAATTGAAATAACATAAAATACTACGCAATAACGGTAACAAAGTCTGAACAATAGAAGTCCTCACTCCGGACACGTCGCCATGTTTTATTCCGTTTTTAAAACGTTCCGTTTCTCGAATCGATGTGATTCGATACTGAATAATGTCTTTTGATACGTCTCGCTTTATGAAGCTCTCGGCTCTCCGCTATTTTTCCGTTTACGATTTATTTGCGTTGCCTCATAGCGGAGTTTACCTATATATTCTTTTCATTTTATTCAAGCTTTGAACTGCTTTGCTGTCTGTGTTTATTTATCGATCGTAGGTTGTTTTAAGAATGTTTACATATCAACGTCCACCATATTCACGGTTCAGATAAAATGTTACAGAGAACGTAACAAAATTGTATCATTTAAAAAACTTACTTTTATTAGAAGTATCTAATGCATAGAACCCTAACTATCTTATAGAATAAAAACAATACAAATTATTTAAAGTATTCGTTGAAACTCCGAATTCACGCGCACTGAAGAAAGTTCTTCTGTGAAGAAAATAATTAACAAAAAAAATCACTTACACCCACTGGCATCACAGCCATATAACGTACATCATTAGCAATCATTACTATCAAGAAAACCAGGCACTGATTTCGTCATAGAAACAAATTGCACACGATAAGTGGTGTTTGGTAGGTACAAGGTGCGGTCTACCACGTACCGATCGTCATATGAATTTGAACTTTATTGTACAGGTGATAAGAGTTATGAAGATCTGAGTTAGAATGTAAAGTGCAAGCGTGTGGGTCAGTAACAGCGAGGTCGATACCAAATGTCAGCCAGACAGGATCCGTGTCATTGTCGCACTGTTTGACTGAATTAATCAGAGAGAAGTCTCTCAGAGTGTTATCACAAATTCTAACATAAGGCTGTATGCAGATGTACCGCGGCTGCGGGATTGTTCGCAAGAGTGACCGTGACCTGGGCACATAAAGGTCTCCAGAAGGAACAAAACTTCGTTATCTGATACTCCCCAGCTGCACTCACAGCGGGAGGGGTCATAAGAAGTACTTTGGCTCAAAAAAAGGCTGTCCGTAGATGAAAAGAAATATGGGAAACCATAAACATTAATTTTCAAAAAAAAATTGAAGTGATTTTCCTTAGGCATTAAAATTAAACAAACAGTTATCGATCGTTACTGATCAAAAATACAATCGTTTTCGGTTTGTTTTCCTTAACCAGGCTCATTAGCCCAAAGTTACTCAATAAATACATAGATAAAACATTCAAGCGAGGCACCATCGATAGTTGAGGCAATATTTACAGTGACTAATGCTCAAACTTCCTTTCATGCCCATTATTACCCACTGCCTTATTAGGAAACAAAATATCAATGTGTTATACCAACCATACTTTCTAATGAATCACTTCACATCGCTACACTTATCACTTGTGTAATGGGAGGGTGATTATGCGATGTTATGATTATTTTCTTCGCCTACATTGTGTGTAAGGCAATTATCGTTTAAAAGTTTGGCTAGAGAAATAAGAGCTTCAATTCACGAAGGAAAGATTTATGCAAATCACATAGTTTCTCATAACAAAAGAAAGAACATAACACGCGTGACCCTTTGTTGATCTCACGAGAAAGGTAACAATTGACTTCGACTAACTTATTCCATAATAATAAAAATACGAACCTCATGAAACGAAATCCGAGCCATCCATCATGCGTACTACACGAGCACAATAACGGCGATCGATCAATTAAGAGTAATGCAGTACCTTCTAACCTCGTTAAAAACCTAAAGGTCAGGGGTCCGAATCATTAGAACACGGTGTGGAGTGCGTGATGCCGAATCGTCGTGATATGAATGCGGACGTATTGAGAGCAGGTAACGAGAAAACTTCACATCTACATACGTATAATAAAGCTGAAGAGTTTGTTTATTTGCTAGAAGGCGCTTATTTCAGGAACCACTGGTCCGATTTGGAAACCTCTTTTATTTTTAGATAGCCCATTTATAGACGAAGGCTAATGCTATTTTTTATCCGAGGTCGCGAATCACTTCTCACCGGATGCAGATGAAACCACTAGCAGAAGCCAGTATTAAATAAAACTAACTAATTCTTGATGCTCAACCAGGATAATAGCTAATAGCTAAGACCAAACAATGTTCCGTGGGTCCAATCAATCAAAATCAACCTGATTTCAATTGCGCGAAAACAAAAAGCAATACCTATCATGTGATGGAATATTTTAGAGTGCCTAATGTATAAGCAGCAAAATATGCCATGATGCAACAAGTCTATTGTTATTTCATTTAAATAACTGGCCAGGTCCCGTCCTCGAACTTATTTAGAAATATTCAAATCAAACAATTGACTATAATTTGGAGCAATATTTATATCAGTCAGCTGAGTTACAGTACAGTCCAGTTGTCCGATATTCTCTGATATGTATTGACTGTCGAAACAGTTTTTGTAACTAGTTACGATTTCAGCAATTTGAAACAACATTTGTCAACGATACACATGTATGTATTTACAAAAGCATATGTTTCAAAATGGTTAAATATTACTAATAGTTTAGTAAAACGCTTGTTATTTAAGAATTTGTGTCACGATCCTATGGTTGTCTGGCAGCACACTTAGATAACGACGAAAGTGTTTAATGTGACATTGTGCAATGCTATTTAAGTGACACTGAATAACACCAAAAACGTTACGTTACGAGTGCTATACCTATCTCTATTCAGTCGACAGAGGCGGTTGCGCAACCAATACGATTGCTTTGTTCATCATCATGTTACACAAAAGTAGAACAGCTTTATTTAATGTTAATCTGACTTAGTAGTTTTGAATAAAGAAATAGGTTTTAAATACGTGAATCAAGTGATTACTCAACATTGAATGCAATACACGTAATAATAAAAGCAAAACTTAGAAACCGCGAAGTGAAAAAGTCGTGTAAAAAGCATATACGCAGTCAAACAAAGAAGTGTTTACCACGACGTATCGTTAAATTACAAAACATTAGCATTGGACGTTCCGTGTTATGACAATTTTCATGTAAATGTTAGGATCGCGTGCATCAGTCCAACGACTCGGTACAATTAGTCTAGCAATGATATACTGGTGCGTGTTCCAAACAATATACAGATACAACCATGGTTATATGGTCTTAATGCGCTAAACTAATAAACACTTGATACACGAGGGACGTGTACTATCTGTACATTCATACTAAAAGCTTTCTGGAATTAATGCCCTAATTGATAGACAAGTGATGAAGATTCGCTTTTCAGTTACTTTTTTTAATTTATTTTTAAAATCAATTGAAGTATGCAAACGATCAGAAAAGGTTATGTAACTTGACTATTATGTAAACAGATTTAAATGCGGGTGGCAATGTTAGTAAGGTCATTGGTGGAGTTGCGTTATAATTTCCATTTTAAATGTGCATTTAAAATTAAAAACATTTGTTTTTCTCCAGTATTCGCACGAGAGTCTCTTCAAAAGTAATGACAAATCTCAACCTCAGTGTTTAAAAAAACAGCATTCGTATAGTTTGTTAGAATCTCGTAAGTCGTAGTGCCTCTCAGTATGACTTAACTGTTCCACTATTCAGAACCTACTCTGCTCCCAGTGTACATATTACAGGAGTTCGTGCACAGTCACAAATGAGTTTCTGAAACAATTATATCTGTGTGAAACAAATCTCACACGAAGCCTTACTGGGACTTTTAATACTGAATATTGTTTTGAGACATTCACAGGTATGTGGTCTCCTTTCTTCTAGTATATTATCTATAGCTCAGCACAAGTAAGGTACAAGATTAAGTATTATAAAAAATAAACTAAAATTAATATCGTTTAAACAATTTTAGTGCTTAGTGACACTGGAAAACAAGGAAAAGAGTTTTAAGGAAATAATACTACTGAAAATCTCAAAAAAATCACAACTTATTAATTTAGCAAACATAACTTTGACTGTATGTATGCACATAGTACATTCACTTCTCTAGATATCGAATACTATCTGTAAATTCAATTACAGTTGACAAAGCGTTAATTTACTTGCCTTCGTGGTAAGACATCTGACACTGGGCACTTTCACCGACTGAGGCCGGTGCTCACAAACTCTTTGAACGCAGCCTGATTTGTAGGCTTATGATCTCTAACAGATACAACTATTTGTTGTTAAGTAACGCTATCGAAGTCAAGGACCGCTCGATGTTTTGTAACTTTTACATTGTGTTCAGATAAAGCATTAAGTATCAGAATTTTTAAAATTAAATAATTGATCACGTCAACAAATTAAGCCTAAGGTTTAAGAAACTCTAAGTTTGATTCCGTCGACGGAATAAACTGAAACAGATTTTCGCAAATGTCCTTTTTTGGGTGGGAGATAAAAGAGAGAATGGGAGATAATCTTTATTTAACTCAGTCTTTAACATTGTTAAATATGTAACGTAATAAAGCAACATTTTATTTTCTCGCGTGGCTTACAATAATGATGTAATTCAATCTTTGAAGTCTGCGGTCATTGATTTTTATTTGTTGGCTTGTATGTGAGATATTATTTTCTATTGTTTCATTATAATTGAGTAGCTTATCAGCGGTTGTAAAGGAAGGGAATTTATATTTCCTCCGTTTATGGGCTGTACAATAAAATTAAAACATATTTACAATCTCTTTTAAAATCTAGACATGTATTGCGTTATTATGATCTATGTTTCGTTCGATACAGAACCTTCAGAGAGGATTACGAAAGTTTGCTCCACAAACTGGCCGTACTGCCCACTGCACCGTGTAAAAAAACATGTAAGTTAAGTTCCTCCATACATTTTAGTAATCTTGTGAAAAAAATGAATTGCATCCTCAATATGAAGTATAAAGCAATTACAAACGTTTTAGTTATTACTTTATTCAAGGTCTGTTTGCTAAGTAATTATTATAAATTACAACTGCTACTACAGTTCTCGGGTATTTAAAATGTCATTTCCAGTCTTACAAAAAGGAAGCTTTTTCTTTGAGGAGCCAAGTAAATTATTTCTAGCAATTTCCTATTTTCACTTAACTGACGGTAGACTGCGGACTGGAAAAATGATGTCCTTATTTCAATATTTCAGAGGCTTGCAAATAAACATTAAAGATGGCATAAGATTTGTGGAGACAGACGAACAATGCACTCGGAAATTGGATTGCCTCTGGGCCGAGCGTCGTCCGAAGTCGGCTCGTAATTGGCCGTTCGGCTCGCCTCAGTCACGAGCCGAGCGAACAATCTTGAGCTCACTCGAGCCACAACACCAGCGCAAACACACCGACTATTGTGATACAATCAAAGAAATTGAATTACGATTTGAAAAACGACCAACAGAAAGCCTTTACACTCTCACAACAAAAAGAGCTGTAGCCTTGTAAACGTTATTGTTAGACGGCCGACATGAACATTAAGTAAATCCACTTCGAGTCGCAAGTTTAGTTTCCAATACCGATGATTTTCTGGCGGCTTTGGCGCAAGGCCCGAGCCATTAGGATGTTGGCAGAGCGCCAACATCGCTCGAGGTGCAAGTATTTATTTGTAAGCTCAACATTCAAGGAAGTGTGGAATCTTGGAATAGAACCCACGTGGAGTGCTCGCTGGAAATAGTATCAGATTATTCATTATCCAAAAATTAATCAGTTGGCAACATACCCATTGTAAATCTAGACTGTCCTCTGAAAATTATGTAACTCTTCCGTCATAAATTTCACGTTGACAATAATATAGTGTTTGGTCACATTAAAATAAAAAGTACAACTTCACGGATGTGGCAAAGAAGCACATTTCGCGCAACTGCGTACGCGCCGGGATTTTGCAATGGCCAACGATATTGACCGACAATCCACGTTTGGAGGACAAAGCTGTTTACCACTCAAGCGTAAGTAAAATTTGCTTGCGACACAATAAATATGAAGACAGTGCGATATTATAGTATGTGTGCTTCGTTTACACCTTAAGTCTACAACGGAGCACTGAAGAAGACACAGTAATAGACTTTCATTTACTTGGCAGCTCAGTAAACACATCACTCTAGTTAAACCTTAGAGAGACAATAAATTGAAACACACGTAAACAAACACTGTGGTGTAATTAATTGCTTAGTTTACTGCTTTGTTTATTTCTATTAACATGCTTGACGTAAATAATGATGAGACCGTCTTTTACATATACTCGTACAAATAGAAGAAAATAAAAATCGCATTCCACGACATCTCAGGTCTTAGAGTTTTTACTTTGTGTTCGTGTTATAAAGCAATGATCACCAGTTTCTTTTTTTTCTTTTACTACAATGGATCATTATCACCAGATGTTAACAGTTGGCAACGGTGATTCCGAATGGGAACCGTTTCCTAGATATCATGAAAAAAAACTGCATAAAACAGCCAACGGACGTCATTCTCATTGATGACATTGGATATACATAGTATATTTACAATAAGTATAATAAACAAAATATATACTTCTAAGAAATAAAACTGTTTTAAATAGTTTAAGTACAAAAACATTTGTAGTACAATGTAAAAGAAAAGCGTAAATGATGCATCTAATTAACGAGTACAGTTAAACAAGTCGTTAACAGAAGTCGTTGTATTTATATTTAAATAACCGGTCGATTAATTAACCGATTGACAGAGAACAATGATAAATACCGTAAGTTGAGATATAAATATGTCGCACTAGTGTGGTGCTGAGATGCGTCGGCCCACATAGAGCTGCATGTGCGCAGGCGACCTATACGGACCTTGTTACGATGTGGGCCACGCACACATACACAGAAGCACACAAACACACGACCAACAACGGCGACAACACAACTCATTTATATTGAATTGTTGACAACCCACATTAATATTGAGAGACATTAAAATAGTTCTCTTGAAATAGGATGTTATCTGAGCAATGTAAGATTTATATCAAATTGTTTACTAATATAAAACTTCATTGCACGTAATTTATAGTTTAAACATTTCAATAACAGTAGAAAAATCTTGCCTACCTCTATATTATATAAATAACCGTCTGAGTCCTAAGGCTGACCTTTGCCATTACTTGTTTGAAATTTCAGTAACAGTCGGTAAATCAATTTCGAATAGAAATACGTAATGCGCAATTGTATTAGATACTATAATATAATATCGATTTATTATTTGATTTCGGACTTCAAATAATAAACCTTTTGAACAATTATTAAACTTTAAAGGTGCACTGCAGATAAATCTCAAAAAATATTCTGTTAGTCTAATTTAAAAGAGTCATTATTCACAAAATAACAAAGTTACCAAGATCCAGTTCAAATATATAAAATCGATTGAAAGATCGTCTCAGTATCGAATCAATGTTCCGAGTTCCGAATACATTTAACAGAATTAAGCGGTTATTCTTACCACTTACATCGCTATCTCGCAACTGGGGCGCTATGTATGCAATCAATAGCTCGATTGGAAGCAATCAATATCGATGTATTAGTTTATCGGTGAATGTTCTCTTATCGATTATAACGAGTATTTTAGTGCTTTTATTAATGTTGAAGATACGTGTTGGCGTTTATGCAATAGATGTTTCTAAATGCTGATTGATGCTTGCGGCTACCGGTGTTAGAATTAGTCCTAATTTCTGATGTAAGGATTGTTTTGAAATGCTAATGAAGTAACCGTCCGTACAGTGGACATGCGCAAATCCAATATTTATTTGTAACTCCTTTAAATTGAACAATCTTCAATGCCAACATTGACTAAGCAAACAAACCAGTCTTACAAAATATTTGAGATTTCATTCTTGAGGGACTAAAGGATAATAATATTACTTCTTGTAAGCTCTTTGTTAATTGAATATTTCCATCGTTTATTGGATGATTCAATTAAAAAATATTAGCTTAGAAGATCTTATTGTTTACACACCCCGAGTGTCCAACGAAATTAAGAAAGCATATACCGAAAGTAGGCAATGTCTCAAGTAGATGTCAAATATTTTCAAATTTTAAATAATTTGAAAAATGTACTATAACGAAATAACAAATATTGCGCTGTACTGCACTAAAAAATTAAATATTAATTGCAATTAATTAAAACATGCAAAATCCGACAGCTATTTGCGACGTTGCCAACTTTTGGAATACGCTCTCTTAAACCAAATGTGACAAAATATAATTATCTATAGACCTTAAGATTTTAAATAAAGTATTGATTGCTACAATTGAATGCTAGGTCTCTGTATCAAGGTAAACTAAATGCACGGAGTTAAGCCTCGCTAGGTGGTATTGAACACGATCTACTAGTGTAGCTGCAGTCTCGACGCCGCCACTTTCCACCATGTGCCTCAAACCTGTTTCTGTTACTAGTACTAGTGTTTCTAACTCAACAAGCAGGTTTTACTACTTCTTATTTATTCCGACTTCCTAATGCTAATTAATGTTACGCTTCCTTTGGTCAGTTTCCTTAAATATCTGCAAGTTTTTGTTGGTAACGTGTTATATTCAAATTTATTTGCATAGTTCGTTTCGTTAGTAGTTTCTCCCGTGTCAGTTGGAAACTTCTCCGCGCAACAGAATAAAAAATAGCCTACAGCCTTCCTCCATAAATGGACTATTTGACACTGAAGTAGCTTTTCAAATCGGTTTCGTAATTTCTGAGATTAGCGCGTTCAAGCAAACAAAAAAAATCTTCAGGTTTATAATATTAGCATTAATTTTTTTTTGCGTTTGTCCTTGCTAGGTTTCGTTATATCTATCTACTTATTATTTTTTAACTTACGAGCGTTGCGTTCGACTATCGTTTACAAATATGCAATTTGTAAAGGTAACGCAACTAGCTTTGCAGTACGCCTTGAGTCCACGTGTTCAGTCACGATTTAGTAAATATTTCAATATCTCTAACCACAGTACGTCATTAAACCAGTCTCTAATGCTTTTAAGATTTCTCGGCGAGAAGCAACTCTGCTTTCTTCAATTATAGATCAAGCAAACCTAACCTCGAGTTCGCTTCGGTACCATTGCCGTTCAGAAATTGTCAAGTCATGTTAAACCCGGACCTTAAAACATAATGTGTTAATACACGCCTGGTGGAATTCGTAGTGCTCGTACAGTTGTTGGAAGAAACATTCCAGACGATTAATTAATGTGCCAACACCGAATCCTTAAAACTGTATGCCGACCTTGTGTGATATGTGTAAACAATCCGCTTACATAACGAGGCCACCCTAGTTAGCGTCCATTACTGAGCGCCTGAACGTTTGGCGTTGCATGACCGAAACAATTTCAATTACAAAAAACAACCGCGCATGCCTCATGTGTATCGAATAAATAATATAAAATGTCTACATACACATAGCAAAAAAAATCGTTTCGTAATTCTTAGCAGATCCAATTGAAATGATAACTAACAGTAGAAATATATGAGAGAGTGAAAGAAATACACATGGACTTTTTGCATTGTGTGGATTATTTTGTCACATCATAAATTCATAACTGTTGGGATAAATGGAGGGGCATCGTGAGTCTCTCATTCCCTTATGGGATTAGGGCGTGCTGTCACTATAAATTGGGTTGGAGCAACTCTAGTTATGACCGCACTTTAATGTTAGGTAGTATGTCTATTTGATAAATAATTCTTTGAATTAAACAAATCTTATTTTCAAAATATTATTTTCTTAAAGCCAGTCATATATTCATATTGTATTTATTTCCGAACTATTTAAGGACGTTAAGTTAGGAGTTTTAGTTATATGTATATTCTTCTTTTTCGCTGGTTTACCTGTAATTGGCGGCTGTGTATGTCTAAGACACCAAATAACATACGTAGCTCTACTGTACACAGAAGCTGTTGTTAAACCTTAATCAATTTATAAATATTCCTGGCACTTCAGGTATCAAGATCGACTACAATTAATACTTCATCCCCCTCATTATGAAACGTGGTCTTAAAAAAGTACCAGCTGTAGTACTAGGTTTAAAACACCATCGAACAAAGTTAATGGCCTAAACCTAGCACTGAACCCGGTACTTTTTGAAACCGCGTTTTATAATAAGGGGAAATTAGTCTAAATCTAGCACCAAAGCCGGGACTTTTTAAAACCACGTTTAAATAAGAGGGCATAAGATTAAAGTACCTAAATAATAAGTAAGTAAACCTAAGTAAACATAAGTAAACCTAAATAAAACAAAAATTGTCACATACCCACAAGAAATACAACATTCTTTGAATATTGAATATGATGGGACACATATTGAAGAAGTTAATAGTACAAAATTTCTAGGTATCTGGATTGATAATGATATGAAATGGCAAACACACGTTGATACAATATGTAAAAAATTAAACCAATATTCATATGCCTTGTATAAATCAGCGAAAGTAGTAGATCAATCAGCTGTACTGACAGCATACCATGCATATGTGGCATCAACCCTTAAATATGGTTTAATATTCTGGGGAAATGCCATTAATACAGAGTACGTTTAAACACACAAAACATACGTTTAAAGCACAGAAAAAATGTGTGCGTGCCATTGCAAATATTCATGTACCAGACTCATGTAAGCCTTTCTTTCAGAAATTGAAAATTATGACCTTTACATCTTTATACATTTATGAGGTAGCGATTTTTGTCAAAACGAACAAACATCTGTTTACAAAACCTCAGTCTGTTAGGAATGCTTTAAAGATTTCGTCGCTACCTCACAGAACTGCCCTTTTTGACAAGAGTTTTTTTAGTATGTCGACCAGAATATATAATAAATTACCTATAAAAATTGTTAAGACAGTAGATTTACAAGATTTTAAGAAAAAATTGCAAGTATTATTATTAGATAAGGCTTACTATACGATGTCAGAATATTTAGATGACAACATTAGATAATTTAGATTATAAAGTAGAGATAAATAATAAATGGATTAAACGAACTTACCAAGTGAAGTTCAATCCTTATTATATGAAGAAATTAGTCCGAGGTATATATACTAGCAGCAGCCGCCTTCTCTTCACTCTTCGACGCGATTTTTTAGATTTCTGCAGGAAAATAAAAACAGCACCTGGCAACACCGCTGTCCGCCCTCATTCGGTTTAGAGCAGAGGTACAAGGTACCTAAATACGGGAAGATTAATCTATGTTAATCTGGGGAGGGTGGGAGACTTATACCTCGGACTAATTTCTTCATATAATAAGGATTGAACTTCACTTGGTAAGTTCGTTTAATCCATTTATTATATTCGAAATTAGTCCGAGGTATATATACTAGCAGATGTTTAGAGAACCTGAATTATATGTTAAATAATAATCTTTTATATATGAGACTGTTGTATATTAATTTAAATATACTTGCTACATGCTAAACATAAATCTTCTTATTAGAATAGATTTAGGTATCTTATAGAATCAATTTTTAATCAGACTTGATAATTGCTATTCATCTGATAGCAGACTTAACATTTGTGTATTTTAAACTTGATGTACCACATCTAAGAATAAACATTTGGAGTCACACTCCATTTATAAATGTACTAACTTTTACTTAATTAGAAAACAAAACATAAACTGATTCTTAATTGGAGACTATTACCATCAGTCTTTATAGAACCTGCATTTAAAAATAATCAACATACATTAAATAATACATACTTAAATCATTTAGTAAGTCACTATAATTTGCAAAATTATATTATGGTTACTTGTATTATTACAACTTAGAGCAGGTCAAATAGCTAAAAACTGCCCTATCAAAGTTATTTTGAGTATTCTTCTATAAAGGTCTATTATAATGATTTGGGAAAATGGATGATCCTATGGACCACCCTACTGCCTGCAGTATGGAGTCCACAGTTAAGCCCTTCTGTGTGTTCTAGAGGAAGATGTGTGCCTGACAGAATGTGCGGAGAATACGCCTGTAACAATACCACTTTCGTGCCTTGTCTGACTGAGCCATCTACTAATAGTTTGAGTGATTACATGTTTGCGAGGTCAATGAACAGTAACAAATAATCTTGTTAAGGATCTATCTTCTTGTCTGAATGTTTTAGTTCTTTCAAAATATATTATGAGAGTTTTGGTTGCACATATCTTGTGAGTATCATTAAGAAAGGTAGGTAACATTAATCTAAGATACCTTTTACTTAAACATGAAGTTTTTAGAATATCTGTAATTATTATACTTGCTAACCTCCTCATTAACTTTTATATTATTAATATTTATTAAAAAAAATGTTTGAATACAGCATACCTAGCTTCTTTGTGAGATTTTCTAAATTCTAGCTATCAATAGGGAACAAGGATTTTAAATATTGTAACACCTTGCACCTTGGGATCCCAGGCATCATTGTATCTGGCTTTAGTTGGGCGTAATTTGAAGAAAACCTTCAATAAATGCTTTATTCTATTGTCTGGATCTACCTGTCTATTTATTCTGAAGAGTGCCGATCTGTGGCAGTTTAGTGATTGATAAGATGACCCTTTATTTAAGATATTAGTGAGGTAATAGAATATTATAGGAATTAAAACATTATACATATCTATGTTGAATTCCTTTACATAAGAACACTATTTTCGCAGGCAACTATTGTATTGTTCTATTGAGTTCTGTGATAATAAGGCTATCTTTCTCCTCTTCAAGGCTTGCCTGAAAATATGCACGCCCCTATGGTAGGGTGCAGAGGGTGAGGGGGTGAATGGATATGTTACAATATCGTCAGATGTTCCAATTGTCATAATATCATTAAAGATTTCAAAACTGGATATCACCATTGTGATGGCCATACTGAAAAGACTATAATTCCTGTAACTTGGATTATCCTTATTTTATATATAAAAAATAATAATAATAATTTATTGTAAAGGCATCTTTGTTCCAGGTATAAGGGGATCCCTATGTCAAGATACATACTTTGTGCATTGCTTTGTATATTGCTTTTTGTACATTCAGATGTGATGCAAAAAGATCAATTCTAATTTGGTTGGCCAAATTGACTGACTATAGAATTAAAGGGCTTATGTAAAAGTTCCCATTCTGTATCTACATTACTTACGGGACTCAAAATCAGTTTCCTTAATTTCTTAGTGTAAAAAGCAAAAAACCCAAGTATTCTTCATTTCGCACCATTACTAAATTTGTTTTTCCATCTTATTTCGCTTGGGATATTGTACTCCTCCCATGCGTTTTATATATGCTATGGTGGAAGTGTTGTCAATTCTAAGTAATATCTCACAATTTTCTATCATACTAGGAAAACTTTGTTAAGTGAAGTATGCAGCTCCCAACTCTAAATAATTAATATGTTGTTGTTTTTCTTGGTTTGACCAACTACCCCCAGTACTCTCCCCCTTACAATGCGCGCCCCAGCTACTTAATGGTGTTTCTGAAAGAATTTCCCAGTTAAGTTATATTGTTAAAGTTATTATTTTTCACTAATTTAATATTACTACTCCCATTGGAGATATATTCTTCTTCCACAACTGTAAATCTATTTTTACATGTATTGCAATTTATCTCTAATCTATTTGAAACTTCAAGGCCTAAAATATTTCAGTTGAAAATCTTTGTGTAAACAAATCCATATGATCTAGCCATGTAAGTTGATACCAATTTTCCTAGTAAAATAGCCAACTCTCTAATCGAGCATGTCTTTAATTTTAAGTATTTAATAAACATAGACATAATCTTTTCTCTTTTACCTATTTATAGTAGGGCTTAAGGTCATGACTTCTGAATTCATTACAAATCTAAAGTATTTGTAGCATTGCGAGGTGACATTTAAACTCTTTGCTATATTACTAGGCTTTGTTATTAACAAAGTCTTAATTTTTTAAAAGTTTCTTACAGCTTTTAGTATTATGAAGACATTGTTCTAAGACACATTATGACTACCATTCCTATATCTTGCTGATTTCTAATATATTCTACTACAGGCTTTAACATCATAGTAAATACAAATGAGGTAGTGGTCAGGCCACAAGATATGCAGTTAAATTTGTAGAATCTGATATAAATTTAAACCTCAGATACTTTTTGTCATTTTATTTTGTAATTGTATGACTGATTTACATGAGGTCCTAATATCCTCTAGTTTAAAGAGGTTAGTTATTATGAATTTATTTAAGTTATTAAGATTTAGAATAAGTCTGTGTGAACCATCACTTTTAGTTATTGTGAATATTGTAGATAGAAATTGATCAGTTGTAGGTTGGCATAAACTGATAGCACCTAACCCAAACAGCTTATTTACTTCTTATATAAGAATCTGTCTCTCCATTCTATTGAAAGAACTATTATATGCATTCTGGTCTAGCACAGGTTGACAGAAAAAAGGGGAATAGAGTATCCTCTTATCCAGTCTAATATAACAGGGTCTCTGGTAAAAACTGTCCATTGAGGATAAAAACATTTAAGATGAGCAGCAAACTTTACCTCTAAGGGTACTTGGCTCGGGGTTGGCTGGAGGATGACTGCTGTCGCTTGGGGTACTTCTATGGCTGGTGGGGCGGGTATCTCCTGTTGTGTTTGTTGATTTCTTCCTCGATGTGCGTTGTTCCCTCTGTTTGCTGGAGGTTGTTTGGGACATCTGAACTGCTGTTAGTTTTTTGGCATTGACATATTTGTATTTGCTGTAATGTTATTTGGTTTGAGTACATTGGTTCTTCATGGCTGTATTAGTCTTGCTGTCTTTTCAAATTTTGAACACAGGTGGTATATATGTAGGTTCAGTTTGTTTGTCTGATGAGGTGTATTGGTAGCGTTGATTGGACAGTAGTCAAGTACTCCCTCTGAACCTCTTTATGGTGTTAATCTTATTAAAAACTTTCATGGTCCTGTCATGTATTGCTTGACAAATGATGATGCTTTTAGTTAGACCTAAATCTTGCTACCCTGAGGGTATCTCTATTCTTAGAAGACAAATTAATTAGCCCAATTATTATTTAAATAATTTAAGTTATAAATGCAACATTACTTGGTGCACCAAGCATCCCGTAATTTTGTATTAGTTGGTATGAGTGCTGACTTATGCAAAATGTTTTTTCATTAAAATATTACTAATGTTTTTTAATATGTTAGGGTGTATGTCTAAGTGACATCACCTTTCTTAATGCAAAAGCAAAATCGTTTGGTAGCTCCTAATGATCTTCTTCCTTTCCTATATAATGATCAGCGAATGGCTCCACTTCTGTTTCCTCGGGCTGTACTCCGTCTGACTTTTATACCATTCAATGAAGGACTTGGTCTCTTCAGAATGTTGATCGGGTTTTAGTACTAGAGCAAGAAAATAAATTTTGGATCGTTATCATAATCAACCACAACCACTCATAGTAGGTAAGTACCTATTAGATACCCCAACCGTTCAGAGCAATGAGACAAGTTCTCAATTATGTACAGCAATGTGTTAGGTACGTAATCTTCAGTCGTAGACTTAAATGTGTTAAGTATATAATCTGCAGTTGTAAACTTGTTGAGGTTATTTATTTATGGAACTGCTATGCTATCAGTCTGTGATAGCTAAATTGAGTGGGAGTCTATCCCAAGGTTCAAAGTGCAACTATTTGTCACTAATATTAATCTCATTATACCTCTGTGAGACATTTATATTGTTCTCATTAAAGTTAAGTAAATGGCTTGACAAATCTTGAATACTTTGCATTCCTCTCACCGAGAGGCAAGTAAAATGTAACACATTTTACCCTTGTTTTTTGATTTGCGATTGAGCTGTAGGTTTGATGTTAGAAGCCTTGTATAGTATGTATTCTAGAGCATAGCCTTCTCAACGAGAAGGAGGCAGAATGTAACACATAATGCCATAAACATCCGTCCCGCAATGCGAGGACCTGCTCTCTGTTCACGGTGTAAGAACCGGTAAATTAAGGGTTGAGGTCACAAACATGATGTGAGCATGAACTTCTCAACGAGAAGTAGGTAAAATGTAACACATAGTACCTTATTTCATTGTAATATTGTTTTCCAAACACAAATACTTACGATCGAGCTCCGCCATTATGGCTTTATACATTTCGATCTTTCTTTCCGATCTCCTTTTCTTATCTTTTACGTATTCCTTATCTTCCTTGCATTTTGTCATTCTTGAATGTTATTAATCGATTTGTTGCGAACTAAATATAGTAAGTAACACTACTGGAAATTAAATATAAAAAGTTTCGATGCGTCTTGCGAGCGCGAAGAAAACGAATGAGGGCGGACAGCGGTGTTGCCAGGTGCTGTTTTTATTTTCCTGCAGAAATCTAAAAAATCGCGTCGAAGAGTGAAGAGAAGGCGGCTGCTGCTAGTATATATACCTCGGACTAATTTCGAATATAATTGTAATTTTAGATTAATGCTTTCTATTTGATTATACTTAAACCTAATATTTGTACGCTTTACTAGCAGGACATAGTGATACATTTCTTTATATTAAGCACCATCTTTGTTAACCTATGACCACAAATAAAAGACTTTGAGTTTGAGTTTGAAAGTTTGTTAAATCGTCAAGGTGAATTAGTCCCACTACTGTTAGTTTTACTGAAACCTTTTCTATTGTCAATAGTATTGCTCAGCTTATCCACTTTGTTGGGAAGTTCTATATGTGTAAAGTTGATCCAATTTAGTTATGTGTAACTTCATATCCGTGTCATTTATTGGTACCTACTTTATTGCGCTTCAGAGGATATCGTGGGTGGTCACTTATGGGCTTAATATATCTTAAAATGAAGAGGTCGGAGATCAAATATTATTTTATTACTTGCAAGTCTGATTATTCAATTGTGTGGGTGATGTTTCCCATCCAATTGCATTAATTGCATTAAAATCTGTGGGTGTATCTAATTCCTAATCTAGTGAGATTTACTTACAGTCTGTTGGTAGATACTTTGTTATTATGTATACCACGTGGGAGTAAATGGTTTAGATCGACAACGTAAGTGTATTCAGTTTTTAATTGGAATAGAAAGTTTTAGATAATGTTTTGTGTTTTCAAATCATTTGTTCTCCATTTTTACAATAATTTGATTGTTTGCATGTGTTATTGTTTTTGTTACTATGTAAATTATTAGAATTGTTTATCTTAAATTCCAAAGTCCTTAATACAACGTTTAGCAACATGTTGAATAGAAAATCATTCTCAGCTTTCATTTACAAGGCCATCGTCGACGCTGATTCGTTCCACTTTTTGTTAAAACTTTCTGTTTGAGACTAAATCCTACAAAGTCTAGTTTACGAGATATTGTATTAATTTTTGTATTCGATGCTGTTTACGAAGCCAGTCGTTTCTTACAAAGTGGATGTAGTTAAAATGTTTACGTAACGACAGTCCAGTACAATGACTTTAATTCTAGTCTATGTAATGTATATTTACAGCTTGTGTACGCCAAACACGTCATAAAAGAGATTGTGTAATCTAATGATTTCTGATAATAACAAAGTTACGTAAATAAAAACTTAACAAAAGACTTCAACGCACTCGCTACAAAGAAGTCCCTACGCAATTTACGCATGCTATGATTGGATACAAAACTCATAATTTGATCGTACAGATTATAGTTTACAGGCAGTGTTTATAGCATGTTGGGCTTAACAATATAGCTTCTCAATTTCTCAGTTAAGTAAGTCACATCGAAAAAATTACCTATTTTAGAAACTCGTAGATATTCTTTCGTTTAACAAAGCATTTATATCCATTTCAGTTTCAACAATTTTTTTAATCAAGGTACTGCTTTTACTCGTCGAGCAGCTGTACTCATTACATGAGAGCCATTGATTGTGGATATAACTGTATTTAGCACCGACTATTCAATACGAGAGATGTTTGCATTAATAATTAAGTCCGATAAACATACAATGCACCATACATCTAGCAATGATGTTATTCACCTGAGAGGAATTGGCTGGAAAGGGAAGCGGTGTGCAGGCGGATGCACGGGTGGGTGCACGGGCGGGTGCGCTGCCAGCAGTGGCGCGGGCGGGTGCACCGGCACCGCGTGCGGCAGAGGCGGCGGCGGCAGCGTGCTGTACGGTGGCGGCGGCACGTTCTCCAGCAGCTCGGGCGGTCGCGGCGCCCGCGCACGCCGCACGCGCCGCCGCCGGGCCGGCTCCTCAGTCTGGCACTCGGCACTCGCCACACTCCGCTCTCTCTCCGTCTGCACCGCACTGTTCACATTCACGGGCGCATCCTGCACCTCCACTATGTTCACGTTGACACTGGACACGTTCGGTCGGCTCGGCTCGCCCGGGACGCGCACCGAGACCGAGTCCGACTTGCGCAGGCCGGGCGCGGGCACGGGCAGCCGCATATCGGTGTAGGCGCGGGTTGACGCGCGCGCATGTCGACCGCCGGTTGGCGACTGGTCGCCCCCCGCGCGGTGCAGCGCGGTGTCGGTGCGCGAGCGCGCGAGGGGCGGCGAGCGGCACTCGTAGGGCTGCCACAGCAGTGCGGACAGCGCCTCGGCGGCGGACGGCGGCGGCGCGCCCGCCACGCTCATCTCGTGACCGCGCTCCGCTGTCGCGCCAGCGCCGTCACCCGCCACCCACCGCCACCAGGACCTGCTGAAAGAACAATATTTTTGTCAAAAATCTCTTAAACCTGTTCTATCACTGGTACCTAATAACAACACTGCCAACTGCCAGCAGCTTAAACTTTTGGAGATAAGTTTAAAGTTTCAATTAGCCACATCGTCATATAATGTCTGATAATCAGTTGTTTGACTGTAGCAGTTTCAGAAGTAGAACTTATCCCAACTTACCTATCATCCTAGATCATCAAAGTACAAAAATGATAAATAACAAAAAACACTTAAGAAAGACAGAAGGAACACCCCGCCAAAAAATTTAGTTACATGTGACACAAATTGCGGAAAACTAAGCAATGTTGTCATTTGGCTTAACCGCAATAACTCATAATATTAGACAGCAAACTCTTACATTTGAACGCAATAGTAGGGCTGCCACTCCGTTACATACAGATCTGAACACTTTTTGTCCATTTCTTCTACCTGAACTTACATAATACTCTGCTGTCATTAAACCCACAATAGCATCTTCTTCTATCCCAAACAATAATTTTGGACATTACAGTCCATATTATTAAAGGCAATCCTTAAGTTCTTGTATTCTTGAGTGAGTCCAAATAAAATAATTTATTACTGTTGTTGTTTCATTTAGAGCACAATATGGTAAAGATACAAACAAGTTAAGTACCTACTTCAAAGAAATGTTTTTCACATCCAAATTAATACCTATATTAATCAATTAAACACATCAATTGTTCTGGTGATATTGCACCGGAATAGTTCACTGTATATTTGTTAGCGAAAAAAAAATGTGTACATGTCGGCGAGTCGCGAGTCCACTGCTAGCATGCAAAATTCAAATTTTGTAATTTCGTGAAAACTGTAGAAGTCACACAGAGTTGCATATACCGCACACCGGTCGAACTTCGCCTTTACTGCAGTATTCTTGGCTTTGATTCAAACGTCTGTAAATTAGTTACAATTAAAAGTAAACTTGGGGCGATACTAATACAAATTGAGGAAGTTCTTAATAACTTCCTACTTAAAGACTCCTGCGTAACATAATACAACACGTCGTTCTCATAATGATGTTCGCTAATTCGTCTTACATTACGTGTGTGATCGTGCAAGTGTACCACACTTTATCTTAGAATCTGTTAAATGTATGTTTGGAGTTGTGTCCGCTCCGCTGCCCCTTCCCTTGCGTAACTTTCTGCTCGCTCCACTTACATCCGTGCGGCCGTCCCCTTATCATCGCACTTTTACATTTCTACCAAAAACTTTTATCCTCCCTACATTGTTATTATTGTATAGTCCTTCAACATACATATTCTTCTAAGTTTTTCTAACAAAATCCTTCGTTTTACAGCCACGAATTCCTTTTAACAACTTCACAAAGTAGTGATTCAATCACAATACACGCTTTCAGTTTTCCATAAGAAAACATCCGTTGGTTGCGAAGAATTGGACATTTGCATAAATAATTCACTGCTTACGTCAGTTTCTTTAATCCCTTCGTACTATCTCTTCAGAAGAATAGAGACTTTACCACGACCGGGCTTAATAATATGCAGCCAGCTCTTATGTAAGGATAAACCCTAGACTGCGGGGAAACTTGATGAAATTTTAATATTCTAGCGGGTAAAAAGTCGAGGCACTTAATAATTCTGGCAATATTATATCCTTCCAGCAACTGGTCACAGTGGCACTGGTGAATACAACTACATACATATTTACTTCAAACATTATACAGGGTAGCTCAAATCGTAATCCCTTTGTATATTTATTTAAATTACTGTATAGAAATAATATATATAGTTCTAATAAAGGCAATAAATATTGTTGATATATCTAAAAAACGCTTTCCGAAAATTCAATGTAATAACTTTTTAAGATATTTTCAATATTCGACTGCAGGTTGATACTAAAGCTTCATGAACTCTTTGTAGTGTACTTTGACGTCATTAAAACTTCAAAAAAGATATCGTCCACTGCGTGAATATCACAGGGAGATCAGCTGGGCCCGGTAGCTGAGACCCGAGATCCGAGGTGAAACCGCACTCATACACTTTCTCCAAGGCCGCTGCGGCGCCGGCGCCTCCCACCACAACCACTATAATCATACACATATAAAGCCCCCAATATGTACGTCTTTCTATCCAAATAATTGTGAACACGACTAAATAGTTTGAAAGGTTACCTTTCTTGATATGTTCGACATTGGAATTTGTTGAAATGTTACCTTTGTCTGTCATTGTTAGTTTTCTTATGAAAGAGAAGTCTCATCTCGACGGTAATCAGAATCTGAAAGCAAGTGCTCAAAATTACAACACCATTAAAAATGATCTTCCTGAAAACATACCGTATCACCCAGTTTCAAGCTTGATGCAAGAAATTTATTACAACCTTTTATAGAAGCTGGATTTATAGAAGGGGTTCTATAGACGGGGAGACTGAGATAGCATGCAAGCTTTACTTTAGCCTATAATATCAATGACGACCTAAGAGTGCTAGAGAATTCTAATTTTAAAATTATAAAATGCCATGCCAAGCATCTCCGTAGCACAAAACTGTAAAGGAAACACACGGATATAGTTATATCACATACTATTACTGTACACTAATAATCATAACTTTCGTTTAAAGTTGACAGTTTACAAACGTCTTCCGTTTAGTCGGTTGCATTTATCTGATTGTATTATGAAATTAATTAGACGAGGATCAAGTCTTGCCCTACGTGGATGTAATATAGCGGTTATTAACATATTATAAGGCATCGCAGTGTTACGTGAGGTCCAGTTGAAATTAGGTCGTGGTATATACTAGATTAGGCTAGTACATTTTTTTTTTCATTTGCCAAAAAATAAGAAGGTTTCATTTCATTAATATTAAGATAAATTCGAAAGCTTTTTTCTATTCAAAACTGTTCAAAACAAAAAATATTCATATTTCGTAAACATTTCAATTGAAAGAACTTTCAGTTAGCTTAAAATTAATGAAATAACACTTTTCATTCGTTTAACAAAGACATTGAAAATTACTTTGAGGTCTATATTGTTATCGCGAATGATAAAATCTCCTTTTATATCTGATGCTAAGTTAGGCAAAAATATAAAAACGACGGTATCGTACAGACACTCACCCCAATCAACTGTAAACTTCAGCGATAAAGTTAAAAATCTATTGGATTAAATCTATTGGAATTAAAAAAAAATAAAAAAAGTCTATTAAGGTAATTTGACAAATTTTAGTAGCCGATGTGCTGGCGTCTGTACCCTGTCATGACAGAATTATTGTCATAAACTTTAGCTATCTACTCATAAGGCTTAGCTTCCATGGATATATTTATATATATAATATAGATTATAATATGTAATTAAAATGAAATTCTGTGATTCCTCAAATTTACTATCGAGTTAACGCTTGTCTGTTGCCGTAGGCGTATTCAATATTCGTTGTACCTAATAACATTTTATTTGCAAAATCTAAACAATACACACATAGGTAATCTCAGATAATGTATAGACCTAAAATAGTTTGTGAGATTACGTACAGTAACATTGATCAAAATCTGATTACCGAATAGAAATCAGCTACTTATAACTTGTTTCATCAAATAATTGTTTTATAAGCTTAGATCGGTCAAATGTTACGCTTTCTCTGAAGGTCATTTGACAGAAAGCAAACTTGATTGCCCACGGCGTCTTGCCCCATGGCTTTGAAGTTTCTCTCCGTTATAATTGGAGGAGACACTAATCCACAAACACTTTGAGTCGTCGCATTGAATATCCTTCAAGCCGATAAAGATCTTAGATAAATAATATCGTAATACAGTCAGTTAAGTAACCAACTACTATCGATGAAAAGGTTTCAGAATATTGTGCATGGTCATTGTAAATAATGCGTGAATGTGCAGCTAAATATTACTTAAATTTAATGTTAATGAAGAAATAATTTCACAGGAACGGTTTCCGATAGATTAATTTTCATTTTACGTTCGCCGTCGATGCGATGTCGGTACGCAAACGCATTATGAAGTAATTTATCAGTCGCCGCGGACTTCGCATGGTAATCCATCCTCATAAGCGGACAGCTGCAGAAGCGCTCACCAACCGGTAACTTAATCCTCGTAAATTTTTCACAAACTCTCACTTTGTAAATTTTTTCTGCTGACGCTGTTTTCTAATAATTTTCGTATTGATTTCGGATTAATCAGACATGAACTTAATTGTTAAATGTAAGACGATTTTTTCAGAATCAAAAGATAATATATATATAGATATATATGTAGATATATATAGATAGCTTTGCTCCTTCTCCTATTAATAAAAACACGATAAAAAAAATAAAGATTTTGACATGGCAAATTGGTGTCTGCAGGCTGCTACTGTGATTTATAAAGTGTTTCCTAAACTGCATTTTGCCTTCACTGAGCAGCTCAAAGTGGTAGTCATTCCCCTCGATTTCTCAGGGTTTCCATCATCAGACTCTGGCATGATGGCAAAATGACTACCTCGGACGTATACCGACGGTTCATAAACTACGAAGATATTCGCGAGCACACATAAAAAATACGCGGTTAAATTAAGAACCTTCTATTTGGGATGTCATTTTAAAATAGAACAAAATGTCTTTAATCTTAATCTTCATAATGTAATAGGGTAAATGAAAATATAACTCAAATATGTACCTGATTATTCAAACGTTTTATTCTGCTAAAAGTATTTACTTTTTATCTAGGTTACCTTATCTTAGAATCAAATGATTCCCTAAGTACTCAGTCCAATACTTTCAGGACGCAATCGCCTCAATCACAGCGCAATGGAAACTGTTTGCAAGCTGTATCAGTTGATGTTCTGATGTCAATCCCCAAAGCCGCATTGAGAGCGTCAACAAAGGATGTCGGTCGTTATTGTGTATCGCATGATGCACCACACACCTGACTCAGGTAAAGCACCAACATAACCTTAAAATCGGTACCAAACGAGTAATACCTGAAGGTTTATTCATTTCGGTATCCATTACATAAAGTTTTATTCACTCATGAAACACAAAGACTCATAAAACGTAATACACAATAGGAAAGTTATGTCACCATGAGAAATCATCAAGTATTTCACAGCAATTGAGGATTTCTCTTGAAATTACTTAGTATTTATCTGTCTTAAGTATATATGTCTTACCTACTTAGTATACTTTATAGAATCACATAGGTCTGATCTATGGTTTTGAGTAAATAAAAATAATTGATGATTTTTTTATGCGGCACCTTCAGGTACTACATAAATTATCTACAATTTTACTGAACCCATGTGCGAAAATAATTGCGAATTTCGATGGTGCACGAAGCGCTTACACAATATATGTAGATTGTTGATTAGTAGAGTAATCAACAACAAAATCATGCTGAACTTTATCCCAAATAACTTATAAACAACACAGAGTAAACTAAACTTATGAAATTAACCTCCCAATTTATTTACTTTGGCTTTTTGTTAGTTTGATGAATAATAACGAGGGATCTGTGAAAATACACTGGACTTTAACAATGTATTATTATAATAAGTATTACATAAAGAACACTTAAAAGTTTATGAGAACAGACGTGATATAAAGACAGGCGAGGTAGTTGCGGCTTGACTTTTATGTAATGCTTTCTCCAAAAACGCATTTGGGAAATAAAATAGAATGCGTTCCCTTTGTAGTGAGTCGAACAACAATGGCTTGGCGCCGGAACTTGGTATAAAAATGAAAGTGGATTCGCCTGTTTATTTTTATAAACCTGACAATCTTGTTCTTGTTTCATTTGGTTGGTATCTCATTAGCATACGTCGTAGTGGCCGGTCATCGCCTCGTGTCGTACCGCTAAACTCGTGACGGGATTTGTGAAAATCCACTTTGACCTTGAAAAGTAGGTACCCAATTAAATTGCCTACTTTTAGGCACGCAATTGCCGTTGACAGGCTTTTTAAACTAATTACTAAAATTTTATATTCTGTTGATAAGATGAAATTCTAATCTTTCTTTTTAAAAGTAATTTTGCGATCAAGTTATCCATTGCCGAAATAAATTTTAGAGTGAAATCGATATAGCAGTAGGTAAATAAAATATTGATGAATATGTAATATGGACTCTCACTAGGACCAAATCCTGACGAATAGAATAAACTTAACTTTAAGCACTTAACCTTAGTATAACTACGGTTTATTCGACGTATTAATGCTGTGTGCTAATTATATATTACTATACAATTAATTACTACACCTATCACGGATTCAATCATTTTAATTAATATTGCAAGTTGCGGCATGAGTATAACGTATCAATAACTAATTCCTAAATTAATTAACAGTTCGTCGGTATCTAGGAAACCGTGTCATAATGCTGCATCTTCGATAAAAACAAATGAGTTTGACTTTCTTGAGCTACTATTCGGTCAATCGGTCAACCGGTCTGTTATGATCTGTTTATGTATTCTTTCGACATCGAATACGGAAGTTATTTATTTACATTATCAATAAATACGGGCCTTTTAAACGGTGTATAACGGCTGGTTACTTTAAGGAAAATTATGATGCCCTGTGTGCTCTCTTAAAGTAAACAGAGTGGAAATGTTGACAGACCGAATTTAACTCAAAGGTTTATTTATATAAAGTTAATGTAATGATAAAGGTACATGGGCGGACTTCACAAGGTATTCTATTTTAATTCGAAACGGATAAATAAACGGAGAAATCCGTCAATTTGGATAAGGTTGTAAGTTTCAGTGGGATTAAGGTGAACGTATGCAGGAATAAACCGTCGAATTGAATTAAGTAAGGAAATCGTGGTGGCCTAGTGGTTAAAGAGCCAACCTCTCAAGTACCAGACAAGGACCTTTACCCAATGAGGTTTAAAACCTTTAATGATAGCTGTGAGTGAGTGAAATAAATAAATAATATATTTTTTTGTGAATTAAGGTGCTTTATAGAAATTTCAAGGGTCTAAATATGATTTCATTTTCAAAAAATATGAAGCTATAACAGTATATCATATATTTCATATAAACTTCGTTTATTTAAATACTATTCAGATCCCGCTTTCGTAATACCGATTTGGTGAGTGTTACGAGTGCGTTATATTGATATTAACTGAGAGAAACTTTACATGATAAAAACAGTTCGATAGTAGTCCATGATAAAACATTTTTCATACATATCTTACCAATAAATCTCGCTAACTTTCGGTCTGACCGAAAAACTTAATACTTTCCAAGCTACATAACATAAATATGAATATCAATGCGATTTTATAAGCCGGATCAATAAAAAGTTATAATATTCGCGCATTACATCACAATATATTGGTTTGGACTATAGCAGTAATTTGAGAAATCACAATGACGATCGAATCTTAATTAATAGGTCTAAAAGTATCAACATTGTCGAAGAACGGTCAAAAATTTATGATAATATTGATTTAAACGGTTATAAGTAGTCATTAAAATTTGAATTACATATTACGAGATTGATAACATGTACCTTTGTATTGAATTCCCAATATTTCGGCACTGCTGCAATCGCCATGATCACGGAGTAACTCGGAGTACTCTCGGGGAACTCAATAAGTACTTACATGGTAGCAATCTCGTAACAAGTAATTCAAATTGATGATAATGATTATAAAAAGCTCGTCATGGTTTTTAATAATATACTATTTCTTAGGCCCTTTAAGTTTATGAACAGTCACACTAAATCATTTTAAATTACACTATTCGTACACTAAAAGCATGTTGAAATTCAGAATCAATGAATTGTGAGATACAAATGTAAGTAAATTGTCATATTCGTGACTTAGCCCTTTTGAAAAAATTTTCTCGTTGTATACGCAAGTGTATAGTAAGCGAGCACCCTTGATGATAAGTGCTCACTATTTCCTCTGAACATTGCTATCTCAGAAAAATGCTGAAATGTCTTATATGTATGCTATGTTTTTTTAGCGGCGTCGTCCGTACGTACCTACCCTATACACAGAAATTCTGAAGCCAAAATATGTACCGACCTACATTATATGTACATGTTAAGGTATCGCATATAGGCTTGTAACCAAATCAAACAGTAAACTAAGCCGCAACTTTATCAAAATTATCTCGATTGAACACAAATTAGTCACATTGAGTGGCACACCACTATCGACCGCAACAAACAACAGAACATCGATAGATACTGTTGTAATGACGACACTATATCGAACTTTACCGCAGGGAGATAATACCGAGTTGATATTGAAGTATTAAAGTATTATCTGCCCTTCACTAAACAAAATGTTCTACGTGCTTTATTCGTTTAGGTATCTGCTATTCCAATATTTGTAACTCGTCTTCTTGGTATTGGATTTTAATGGGTATTCTGCGGTTGTGATGATGAATTGTCAATCACATAGTATTGGAACAGCTGCAATCGCGGTTGGGCCTGTGTGAAAGGTTTTCAATTTTCCTGGATACGAAATAATAGCATTTATAATCAATGCACCAATTTTTATGTTAGAACTATATTTGCTTATAAAATGAGTTGCCGATTTAGATATATGCATATTCCCAAACCTGTTGAGAAAATACTCTGCATGTAAGGTAAAAACCGCAGTAGAGATAAATAGTTGCGATACTACGTTTTGAAAAGGCATTAATTTTTATGAATAAACAAGCAGATCTATAAATAAGAAATACGTATCATATCAGAGAATTTGCCTAAGTTCATTTGGAATTCGATACACGTGTTACCAATAATAAATTAGTACATAGGTATCGAATTACAGCCAGCATTATTTCATTAAGACTATCGCTGCCTCGTCTAGTCCTCGGATGATGCATGCACGCCTGACCAGATTCAATTACTACGAAATTGATTACCATCTGTCTAAGCCGAGGCTAGCATCTGCCTACGCGTCCCTTATGGCTACGTATTACAAAGCGACGATTTGATTCAACGGCTAGGTAAATGGTTTCACCTCGGCTACACAGATTGAACCCTAACGAAGTTCTTGTTCTTAACATGTGGGGTGTGGATCAAAAGTAGGACGAAAATATTGGTTTCGTGTTCAAGTACTTTGGCAAGCTTTAGCAATCTCTTCAATGGTTCTTAATTGAATTCTGAATTGCGTCAACCCTCAATGAGCATTCTTTTTTTTTCAGTTTGTAAACCTATTTTTGGTAAATACAAGACTTAATAATTATTTTCTTTTAGTAAAAGTATTCATTGTTACAAATTCAATTTAATTTAATAATGACTGCATCTAATAGCGCCTTTTTATAACTAAGATATATATTTTTTTTAATTAGTCAAGGTCTGTTCTGAACTCACACACTACCGACTATCACACCAAATATTGCTTTCTTCCAATTAAAACATTCCTATGTTCACGCGAATTGTGAAAAATGACTGTTTTTATGTTTAATATAACGCATGGACAAAAACACAAAAAAATGTTACAATCATATTTTTCAGTCATCAATTATTCAGGCATATGGAACATTCACAGCGGCGAGTGCATGTACGCAACGCGCAGGGGTGCCAACATTTGTTCGGCGAATTCGTAAATTATTTATGTGCAGGATAACTTGTGAAAAAATTTTGTCACGGACGGTCTCACCTGTCCGAAGCTCGGGGGTTCAATAAAATCCGAGTCGTCGCCAACAAGTGAAGCCATCACCCGCAGGCCGGGGTGCATAAATAATTTAGCCGGGCAATCCGCCGCTTGTTTGCATGCGGATTATCATATTAAACGGATATCAGGGTCGTCGACCGCGGGCCCGATACAAATGCAAACAATATCATATAACATTTATAAAGACAAATAACAGGCAACAGAAGCCGCTGGGTACCGCATTGAGCTGTCCGAGTCGGTGCTGAAACCGGAATCACATCAGGTGCACCTTTAGGGCTGAACAAACAATTGCATCGTCGTCTATTAGGGAGTTTTCTTCGTCGGTGTAACACTTTGATCGAATATACAGTTCTGTTGAAACGGATCGGTCCGATCATGAAAAGAAGAGCCATTTTATTTTCCAGGAATTTTCCTGTTTGATCATCGAATGCTCTTCGACGAAGCTTTTGAGTCGATAGTGGTCGTTGTTATTTTCCTAAAAACAAAATAAAGCCGATAGGTATGCCAGCAGAGAACACTTACTATTTATGGTCATGTCTAGCTCGATTTTAGGGCAAGTTCTTTTTTTAAAAGAATAGAGATTTTAAAAAAAAAAGTTCAATCAAGTTTGAACCATAATCAAAGAACTGATACGTAAATTAAAAAAAAACTAGCCTTTGGAGTAGGCGTGACGTGGCGTGACGCCCAGGACAAAAGATAGTGTTTTTTTGTTTGTTTTATCAACAACATACGGGTCCAATATTTTAGGCAAAACTAATAGACAAGCTTATTACTTTTCGTCATGCCTACTGCCAAATTCCAATAAAACAGTTGGGTGTTGCCGTTATGGACCAATTACCATTTAATACCATGTATTCATGTCACTAGACTTAACGGCTAACTTAGGCTCAGCATTTCTATCACATAATAATATCGTATATGTTAGTGAATGTGAAATTTGAATTTTCTGTTTAAGCTTGAGTTAATATGCTGCTGCTTCTTTACGTCACGTCAGTATATCTTATTCGACTCAAAAGACATTTCACTAACAAAGTGAGCGATCTGAACCTTCAGGGAATAAACCTGTATGTTTATCGTACACAGAGTACGTCGGGGAAGAAAATGAGAAACTTGTTATCTCCGCCACTTATCCCATATTAGTTTTACATTCCGTTAATATTTTCCATGTTTACCTGTGTATACGGGGGAATTTAAAATTTCATTACATCAGCGACTGTAAGCTTTGTACATAGAAAAGGCTATCTAGCTTTAAACAAAATGAGATTTCAGTGCATGCCCCGAGTTCTACAAATAAAACTAGATTGAAATTTGTACAACGTTCCGAGGTGAATACTAATTTTATTAATTTTTTAACGCATTATAACAATAGGCGTAGGTTATTTTAAAAGCAACCGTCGTAGTGTCTCTGCTTGGGAATGTAAACCTCAAGACAATGATATTCTGAATATATCACAGGCTTTGAAACGAAACACAATAAGACACAAACTTATCCGCTGAAGTTTTGATATTAAAACTATGGCAGTCTTCCAAAATTTTGGAAGCAGTCATAACATTTTGGTAACTAATGGGTTTCCGTAGCCATTCCCCATGTGAACAAAGCTTAAGAGTAATTAACTCACAAAGAGGAATGACATGAAATACATTCGTCATTAATTACCAAGAAATCATTGCTTTAACCATAAAGCTACTTAATAAGTGGTCATCTTATCCACGCCAAAAAATAAAAGAAGAAACATATTTGGAAACTAGTAGGAACGATTGGATAAGATGTCGAAAACAACCCCGAACATTTTGTATCTGGAATAATTGCTACAAATAACTGAATGCGAATTTTAATTAAAGAATACACCGGAGATATAGCAATGTCAATTCATTATTTTTCTTATTAAAAAAATATATATTATGACATCGGATATTCTGAGAGCATAATTTTCAGCATTTGAGTTATGGTGAAATAATTAATTCCCGTTTTTTTCATAAGCGTAAAACCTAAAAGAAATGTCGATAAATGTTTTTTTTTTTTATTTTGCTTAATAAGTTTATAAAAACACTTTGACATGTTAGTTTTTTAAAACTATATTTCCTTTTACCAGAGTTGTCACTGAGACTAATATTGAGAAGAAACACTAAAACAAACTCAAAGGTAAACTAAGTACCTTTAAATATGGTCCCTCTACTGCGAAAGGTAACAATATTCTTTACCCAGGATTTATCCTAAGATCTGTGTGAGCAAAACCAAGGTCTCTAAATTTATCTGTGAGTAAGTAGAATGTTGAGCTAAAGACGCGCACTAAAGTAGACCCTTCGGGATTTACAACCAGCGGCCCACACCCCTTTGGTCCTAATTCTCTACCTTTCTTTCCCAGCAATAACAACTGGGAATCCGCTTGAAAAATACTAAAGGCACTTTTCTTCCATTTATCGTATCGTATGAACTAATAATTTATTCTCTCAGTACTTAACAAATAAAAGACTATGCTTTCATGAAAAAACAAATTAAACTCCAAATTTAAAGTTACTTTGATTTCATTTTCTTTCTTTGCTCAAACACAATCTTACTTTATTTTATTTGGAATGACAAATATTTCAATTCTATCACATCGACTCCGATTTGGCTAATATTTTAGGACAGCAATGCGTTTATCTTTCGGCTTATGAATTTAAGTAAAAATGGCATCGTCCTCACCAATCTTTTATTTGTGTTTGCCTATGAAACGATTGTACGTCAGCCAAACATGATCGTAATATCAGTCTTCATCTTCGTTAGTAATGTACCTGGTTGATGCTTTGAGCTTTATCCTTATAGATTTAGCACGGAGAATCTGTCTTCCTTTTATCACGATAACGAAAGCTAAATGATGTTCGGTAATAAGCAATAAGCTGATCGAATTGCCTAAAAGAACCGTCTATAGGTGCAATACGGTTCGATGGCTTTACAAATCCTTTTCGAGGGTACAAAAGATCGCACGCCTTCGTACCGATAACTGGCTGCCGATTTTATCTTGCCTTTGTGGTAGCTATCAGAGTTTCAAAGAAATGAGTGACGAATAAAGCTTAAGCCATCGTTCCTTGTGACGTTGGCGAAAAAAAATAAAAACGTTTCGAGAATCGTGTTCCGAGTTCCAGCCACCCGCGTAGATATCGATCAAGCGTATGCTTTGTAGTTCTGTTGTTAGTTCTTATACTTATATATTTTGCTGTTCGTAAATTGACGTTGGAATTGCCGATAAATTGGCTAACCCTTTAATCGTTCTCATGACCTCCTTATAGGGCAAACCTTTAGGCATATACGCTTTACATACTGTTTATAAATCCACAAAGATACACTCGCGATATTTTATCCTCGGCACCCTAAATCTATAACCTAAATATGGCTTAAAAAAAAACTAAGTGTGGTTAGAAAATCTGTACAAAACTTGCCTATATAACACAGATTCAGGTTATTATTTATAATACTCATGCGTACGAATAATGAATTCGAAAGACACACGATTAAAAGCCAAAAAATATAGCTGAAAGAATTAAATTATTATTTACGTCAGGAATAATGTTTTTGAAACAAGATATTATTATCTTATGACATTAACGTAAACAAAAAGTGGACATTGACAAGACCCAAGTAAGCTTCTATTGTTTACATTACCCTTTTCAATCGGAATCCTCGTGTCTACTTTATATACAGACAGACGTAATTATGTTCCGTAATACAGTTTTTTTGACATTATTAAGGGCTCTTATCCCAAAGTGTATAAGTGAAAGTTTATTTATTTCCAAACCTAGACACAATCGGAAAACTGCGCTTGAGCAGGCGAGAATAAAAAACATGACAATTCTAATTCTGTGTATTAAAAATAAGGTTATTTTCAGTCTACTCAGAACCTATAGGATAGATTGAATAGGTACTATGCTATACAATCTTTAATGACTAGGTCCTAGGTGTTCGCAAATGTCAAGTCATTGAGGTTCTACAACTACGAGTATTACGTAAGTAGGTACATAACACAAGGTCAACGTGAAAGAAATAAAACAGAGCGCAGGGTCCTGAAATACTTTATACGTGGTGAGAAAATGACGAAAAAATACGTGTAGAGTAGGCATTCAACGTTAAAAGTATAAAAAGCGAAAGGTGGAAGGGCTTCAAAAGAAACTGTTCCACAGTAATTTCGAGAACCAGACACAAACAGTAAGGGTTAAAGAAAAATATAGACAATAGGCCTACTTCTATTAAATACATTTTCACTAGATCGTCTAAAAGTGTATAAATGATTTCAAATGATATCTTCCAACCTCCTAAAGTGCAACCGTAACGAAAACGCCTGATACTTTGCAGATGTTCTCAATTGCTCGAAAAAAATCTCTAGGCGCTTAACAATCTGAACTGCTACAGAGTGAAGTGGAAACGTTAAATACGCAGGCGTTATGGAATATTTCAGTGTAAATAATTCTTTTAACAGTAAATATTGAATGAAGAAACAGTTTTTGAATGTCTAACGGTGTCTCTTAAGTTAAATTCATACACAGAATCATGCATATTGTTTATCATATCTGCGAATAGTTTCTATGTCGAATGTGCTGAGTCAAAATAATGCTTTTTGAATGCATTTTATACTGTATGTAATATTACGTTTTGCACACTCCTTTAGCTACGGAAGTATAAAATATTTATTACCCTAACATTTTTTAAAAGCACGTAACCTTTAAAGGGTTTATTGAAAGCTTTGCCATCTCCAAACTCAATTAACAAGTTGAAGGAACAAATATTGTGTAACTGAGTTACAGTCATGATTACAGTACTTTAGTATTAATTACGAAGTAGATACAAATTCAAGCATAAAACTTAGTCCGAGCTTACTGCAAGGAAAACTTGTTCAGATTGAATTTATCCAGATTTACTGTCTAGTTCGTTTCGCTCCGGTACTCCTGGAGTCTGGAGTTTTTAGCACCTGACACGACTTACAAATTGTATTGGCAAGCTCCACTTGTGCTAACTTTAGCACAGTTGGGGACTTGAATTAATGATTATACTCACACAAGTTTGCTTCCGCTGCATTCTTTCGCAAATATATGGTCAATATCAAGCATGAATTTGCAGCTGGTATTTGGTCCAAATTTCGACTGAAATGTAAATATTATTTTGGCAAGTATTTTCTAAGTTCAATTTAGAAAAGATAAACCGGAGATAAGTATTTCATATCCTTTAAATATTAATTATTTTAGGCACACTCTGCTGAATATAGTTAAGAAACTAATAAAAAAAAATACTATTTGTAAAGTCTAATAAATTAATTTTCAAACTAATATTAACCAAAATTGAACTTATTAACGAGTTAGAATGCAGACGCGATTTGATTAAAACGTTGACACACACGAACGATTACAACATAAGTCTCCGCATAGCTCCTTCGTTCGTTCATCCATTCACTATTAGGTCAACCAGTACGGCATCTCGAGCTCCCCAGTGCCGCTTTTACCCTCGATTTCAGTTCAAACGTCTTCAATTCAGTACAGAAGTTATTGACCTGAACAAGCTCTTGATAGTTGAGCGATTAAACGTGTCTGATTCCGTGAACCGTGCTCCGAGATGGATGCAAGAGCCAATATTAAATCAAAAGTTTAACATTTCTCAATATAATCTAATAATTTGCTTTACTACCAGTTTTTAGTAGGTAAAAGTCTGCGCTTTTACCAAAAACATTTAAAAAAAATCTTAATGAAAATATAACAAAATGCAAAGTTTATCACTACTGCAAATATTGACTATATAATTAAAGTATTACTAGTGATATTCAAGATTTACAGATTAATAATATTTAGGTAAATTGATTAGTTCTATATGGGTCGTTTCAGTCAGTTTGGTAAATTCAGAATGATGATTAGAGAGAAGATACAAGCTTACATACTACGCTTAAATCTGCTACCAAAAGTGGTATATACATACCTTTTAATCTATCTATATTTAATCTATAAGATACAATGGTTCTCACAAAATATTCTCATAAAAGACGTATAACACGAACCAATCTCCAATACAATATCTCACTAATTAATTCTATGAACTTATTTAATTTATAAAGGTCATTAAAAGGGTGCGCACGAAACTACCAAGTGGATCGGTTAACAGTACAATTTAGCTAATTTATTCGCGTGTAGTCGACGCGCAAAAAGTCCCCCTCGTTAACTAAGACGACAACACTAGTAAATCACGCAGCGCCACTCGCCTCGTATCTAAAGCAAGATTATTATCTTCGAAATTAGAGAAGAGTGAACAGGGTTGCCGCATTATAAGCTCTTAACTGATTGTTTTATGTAACGGTATCTATATTTTTTAATCTACGTAAAGTCACAACTTGACGCCAAATCAAGTTGTGACTTTTATAATTGTGATACCTATGTTTCTATAGCGTAATTATCTATAATTTAAAAGAAAGTCGAGTTGGTTATAATTTTTATAACTCAAGAACGGGATAAACGATTAAGCTAAAAATTGGTGGGAAGACTGCTCAGAACTAGGTGATGGACATAGAATATATGAATAATAAACCCCATCGGGATACGGAAAGTAAATCCCTCAGGACGTGGGTGAGACAGCGGACAGAAGCTAAAAAGCCCCCATTATTTTAAAACTTAATTACGTAATGACATTTGAATCGTTGTTTTTCATTTAAAAACCATTTGTTGCTTTTTGAACAAGTGAAGTTTCAACTTTGGCCACGCCGTCACTTATAGATGACAAGCCAAAAAGAGCCCAGCACGCCATGGTCACGGCTAAATGACAGACTTTTTAAGTTAATACCTAACCAGTTTTAATCTATTCCTATAATTCCGAACTCACTACTATATTGTAGGAAGGTATTTATGGACAAATTCTTAGCTTGGCGCGGATGGCACGTCTTTGTAGTTTTGACGTAGCGGTGAAAAGGTTAAGAACTATGTGTGTGTTGTACTTTATATTATTATTGTGTGTCCACTAGTTACTACGTCACTATCACTAAAATTCCTTCAACAGAGTCACCATTTAAAGGAAACCAACGTAAATGAATGCTTCACCGACTTAGTAGATAGAGAGCGGTCTTTCTAAGTAAAGACGGTACACTCATAGAGAACTCGACTATAAAAGCAAACAGTTCGGCAAGAAATGTCTTTGGTACCTAAAGGTAAGGAACGAGGAGGTTATATATGTACCTGATAACTAGGATGAATTTATAGTTGCCTTATACCGAATCTTTTCTTTCTTGAGACTGATTGTCTAACAGTCATTCTCAAATCTTATGTTTTGTCAACCATACTACTCCGTAATACTGAAATATACTTTTCATTTTATTAAATAGTTTAAAAAAAGAATCATCTATTAATTTGCAACGATAACAAAACATGATCCTCTGTAAAGACTGAAAAAAAAACATTAAAAAAGTGATAAATGTATAAGTAAATTAAAGTACAAATGCAGTCTAGGTACCTACGTATATAATGAAAGCGGTGACAAGGAGAAATATAGAGCGAACTCAGCGACGGCCACTGATTAATTCTACAACATGAACGGACAGTTCTACTTACTTTTGTCTGTCTGTACGTAATATCTTCTAATGAAAAGCCGCCAGATTGGGCACACAGATTAATTTTGATTCAAAGCGTTAATTGTAATGAAAGTTATCTGCTCATATCTAAACTGTGATGATTTTGCATGTTTATCGGTTGCTTAGCTACAAATAAATTTATCATGAGGCTATTATATATTCTTACACTAAAATATTTTCAGAATAGTTTTACAAAAATGCTTCCACACTTAATCACCTCCATAATTTACAGTAAAGAGTGTCTGTATAACTTTATGTCCCTCATTTCGATGCAACCGTAAACTCTCAATGGCTCCATATTAAAAATATATATCGCGTACGTACCAAAAATTACACACAGAAAACAAACTAAAAAGCACCGCTCGAAGTTACCTAGGCACCGTTGCAGCACCTCCGCTTTTCATGATAATTCCCCGACCAAGTTTCCCTTTATATCAACTTTTTTATTTTTCCAGTTTAATATCATGCAAAATGAAGGCCCGGCCACGCCACTCTGAATGGTCGGCTCATTGCATCCCGACCGTAAATCCAACTGCCTTGTAGGTACCGCGCAGATAGTAGGTATGTAATAGAATACGGAATGTCGCAAATGAAGTTATCACATTAACGTGGACTCTTCAGTTAGTGAAGGTTGGAATAATTCAATATTAATTTATATAATCAAATTGTTATTATTACACCCGGTTTATTAATAAAAAATCTCGTGTATTTTGATACTAACATTATTTTATATATTTGTTAATATTAATCGCGTCCTTAGATAACAAATCACCTTTGATTTGTTATATCGTTAGTTAAAAAAAAACAATTTCACTTAACTCATCAATTTAAATAACAATTGTAATGTACCAAAAACCCCTGAGTTAGTTTTCTTAAGAGCTCCATTAAACAGTTAAGCTCCACAAGACTAAAACATCTACATAAAAGTAAGCTACGTATTTTCTAGAATGTCTATGATATTTTCGCTTTCTTTTCAATAAATCGCGTCGGCGATAGAGTTTCAGCGTTTTAGTAATGGAATAAAAAACTTTTACGTACAAAGGGTTGTGACTTATTTTCTTTCGTCGATAATGTTTTTTCTCAGTAGTTCGATTACTCAGGCTTATGAGAAAACTTCTTGTACATTTTTACAAGCGTATTCGAAGGTACGGGAGATGCTATATTCGCCCTATTTTGATTTAATAAACATATATCTTATATTAACTCTTTAAGTGTGGTACTGGCCAAAGCACATAGGGTGTGTTGTATGTACAGACGTCAGCACATTAAGCTAAGTACCTACGAAACTGACAAATTTTCTCAATCAACTTTGAACCATATGCTTCAGCGATAAAGTTGAAAATCAATTAAGGAAATTTAACAGATTATAGTAGCTTGATATGCTGGCCTCTGTACCTTTATCATTGATGCCACAACCTATAATATGATACAATAATGTCCATAACACATAATTATCATAATGAAAATGTACGATACTGGTTTAGCTAGTATCTTTCAGTTTATATATTGGTATTATGCTCTATAAAGCATTGTAGTGGTCGCCCATTAATCAAAATTCCACCGCAATCCATTAATTAAATCTAGGAGAGTGAGTATTCAGTTCGTTCCAATTATTAAAGTTTCAGAAGATTTTTTTTATTTCATATTAAAATAAACAATAAAATATCTGTATTCCTTAATGTCAATTTAGGTGTCATAAACAAGTGATAATAAAAAATGCAAATTTATTCAGTTCTTAGTTGAATCTCGCATAAATAATCTATAAGGTATTGTTGGGTAATGGCTAGGCATAGCAGTTCGATTTTTGAATCTAGAAAATAAAACTTACGACGTACACATATCTTGCACTTCACTCCACTAGAAACCTCAATGCAGAGGCAGCGGTGTAGTTATACGCTCAGCACAAACACAAAGTATGGAGAGTCGTTATTCTTGCCATCGTCTCCCAGGTGACAAGCAGTCAGCTTGCGGGTTTGTGATTTTATAGCTTTACGTACAAACACAGCATGTTTAAACCAGTGTTTGCTTTTACTGACAAAGTATTCGCAAAGTGTAATGTTATCCAATAAACATTACCACAACACGATAAAGCATTTAGTGCGGTAATCATTCCTTGTGTATCCTACAACCAACGCAGGTATCTATCGATTGTAATCTCATGTTTTATTCGATAAGTATTATAAGTCTTCCGACACACTTCTCGCTTTCTAATCCTCGGATTTTCGATAAAACTCACATCGAATATTATAAATCTCTTAATACCCAACGATCGCTTTCCTAACCCGAGTTATACTTTATGTTTACTGCTCTCTCAAGAGTAATAACTCTTGCTGAATCTAAGATGATATACACCGAATCGACCCAAGTTATAAATTCATCGCCGTAGACCCACATACATGAATATTACGTCAGCACGAAACTGAGTTACGTGTACGTGTATCGGTAAGCACTCATCTGAGCCATTAGCCACTTGCAATGAACTAACAGCCTTACATAGAATAACTGTGGAGCACTGTCACAGCGCTTTGTTCCTCAGCTAAGTCCGGACTTCCAACTATAATAGATTAGAGTTCTTGTAGTTCTTGTCTAGTCCGCAAAGCGATGAGGGCCGCTCCCTAAACGATTAATTCCGAGTGAAGTGAGAAGATTCCTTCTATCGCACTGCAATGCAACACTGTTAATTAGTTTAGCGCTTCTGCGGAAACGTGATGAATGATCCATTTGATAAATTACAGATACGTTGCAATACATATGGATAAGTTTCCTGACCCTATTTTACATTCTATCCCGGGCGAAAATAACAAACACCGAATTCTGAATTCGATTACAAAGGAATAATGTTTTCGATTTCTCTTTCATCTGATTCTTTGATTGAGTTCAAGAGTACTGTAATTTCAATAAAAACTAAATAAAACAGAAAATACAAACGGCAAAACTGCTCGGAGCCGTTTTACAATCAAGTCTAAATTAGAGGCTGCTACGTTTGAACGCGAGCGAGCCTACAAATCCCCACGAATGCGGCTTTATTTCGTTCCGTCGCACCAATCAGAGCAATTAACGGACAATAAAAAGAAAACGTCCCTTTTCCGCCCGACGTGTGGGGTGTGGAAACAGGGAGGGTGGCTAGGGAATCCTAATTGTTCTCTATTGAGCAGACAATGCGTATACTTTGTGAATAACTTTCTGATTATCAGGTAAGTGAAGAGTTGGAACAATGTTTATGTATAAAAAATCTAATGAATATTTATTTGAACGATAATGAATATTCGTCCTGAATATGTTTCAGTGACGCATAGACGTAACGTTATGTTAATTCTGTATTGGTTTGCACACACCTGTCTGACATGTGCTACGTGTTACTGTCTAAGATTTCTCAGAATTACTTATTATGGTTTAGATATTGGTATGCTTTATCAGTTTACAGCCAACTATTGTACTGGTACGTCTTAGTAATCTTAGTATGAGAACAATAGCGTGGGATCTGTGAGGGGTTAACTCGTAGCAGCTACGTAGGCCTTGCTACGAATAAAAATACAGTGAATAAACATGTGATATTAAATATATGTTCCAATAAATATTTTTATTAAAACATTTTTAAAATTCCATCATTTTTATATTAAGAAGATTCCATTGTAAAGACACATCGATCGGGGCGATCGCCAGCATTTCACAGACCATTTCTTTGACGAAGGGACCGTTTTGAATATAAAACACAGTCACTAATGACGTAAACGATTATTGATAAAACGTTTTGGACGAGCGATCGAATGACGAAGCCATCTATACTAATATTATAAAGATGAAGATTTTCTGGTTTTTTTTTTGCTTGAACGCTCTAATCTCAGGAATTTACTGGTCTTATTTGAGAATTCTATCAGTATCGGTAGCCCATTTTATCCGGGTGCGCGAAGTAGTTCCCCTGAGAAGCATCAAACCGCTAACGCGCGGAAGCTAGTTTGAAATAAAATAAAATACATTTTTATGGAGGAGATACGGTACTTATATAAGAAAGTATTTTTGCCAGGCACTGAAATCTTTAGCAAATTCAAGAACGTACATACGTCTTGGTAAGTTGTGAGCATAATGTATTCTGTGAGCCAGCACATTTGTCTAGTGTTCTCGCTTCTACATGGATTACTAATAAGACGAGACCTACATAATGTTGCTAACTAATGATTGGGACTGCGACGTCTCACGAAACGGGGACGTGAGAAATGTGACGTTGGAGTTTGAAAGTAATTTTGGGTGAACAATATATCAATTAAAGGAAAGTGTATGTAAATACAAAGGTCCAAGACAGAACAATCAGTTTCCAATGTCAACCTATTATGAATATGAACTGATTCACAAAGTTTAACGTTACAAGCTATATTCCAACAATTTCCAAGCCTATATTAATAAAGTAAAACAGCAAACAATGTGGGCGACACCACAAAGCTTCCCACCGATGATTAGTTTACAAATTCTTGTCCATTAAAAATGTCCTGAGTCTGTACATCACGGGAGCTCGCAGCGAAACTTGTCCAATAAAAGTTGTGGACACACACTGTTTGACGCGGTTAACCCTGTCGTACGCTCGTGTAAACTGCCCGCGTCTCCACACTCACTTAATGAGCTTAATCTTTCAAGGAACTAGTTCTAACTAGTTAAGTAGCTTACTTTTTCATTCCAATTGCTTTACATTCATTGCTTTAATTTCGAAAGGGTTATATTAAAATATAAACGTCAGGGAGTATTCGTAAAATTAGATGTAAAGTCAAATAAAACATAAGAAAGAACATAATTTACGCGAAAAAAGTAATAATTCAACTTAACTCAACATTTATTTCAAAGACTTGAAATATGTTTTCAATTCTCTGAAAGGTTTTACTCCGAGTACAAATACAAATTCCATCGAGGGCAATAGCAATAGATACTGTAAATAAACAGTCGAAGTACATCGATAGCATCTGGTTTTCGCACGTGTCTCTGAATAAAAAGGAAACGACTAATCGAGCGGAGGACGCTCAAGAAAACAAAACACTGCCTCCTGGCGATGGCGCAATCACTGAGAAAAATAAACTGCGGCCCCAGGACACTCCCAAAGACTAACCGTTCGTGCAAATGAAGTGGAGACTGTTACGTACAAATGTTTACTTACAGGACTGAATAGGAAACGCGACGATAATTTAATATTTCGTCGAACTCTCAAGAAATCGTGTGACAGTCGTTTCATGGTTCAGTGGCTACTCAAGCCAACTCTGTATTTATATTTTCTGTGAGATCCTTTTTTGTAGGATTCGCACGAAATTTTTGGTGAAACTATATAGCTAGTCAAGAATTACTGATGTGATCATTACTCGTGAGGCACCTTCTATCTTTTATATCTATAGATAACAGACTTATTTACTTTTTACCTATGAAGACTAAAGCCAATCAAGTTTCCATAATGGAGATCATACGAGGAGGATCTGTTGACGTTATTATTGTACCAATTCGGGGCGATCGTTTGTGCTGTTGCGTTATACGTTGTGAGCCAATATTGTGCGGTTGACGTTTGTAAACTAAGGATGGGAGCATCACGAATAGATACTTGTGAGCTTAACATGGACTTCCTGCTACTTAACCTGGTTTTTTCTTGGGGGTTCTAATTTGAATTGTATGATTTTTTTTCAAAACATACTAAAACATTTGGATAGTTAAAGAATTCGTCATATTTGAATGATAAGTTAAAAAAAAAACACAAGAAGCATCTAGAATCATAAATCATCTTTAATTAAAAACAAAATCTCCTATTAACATATATCCTATAAGTAACTTCAATAAACTAAACTAAACGAACAAACGGAACGAATTTAAAAAAAAAAAAGTTACACAAATCCTTCTATAGAGGTTGTATCTTTCATTAAAGTTCCAACGAACGTCATTAACAATGGTTTACAGAAGGAAGACAGTTCTTTGCGTAAGACAAATTGCGCTAACGTATGGGCTGTCGGCACATAGTAAGGGATTGTAGTGATACTATCGTACAAGTGAGGCTTAGCGTGACTGATGTGCGCGGCCCAATGCCGACAGCTCCAGCGAAACTGGCGTTGCCTTCAAATGTAACACCGCTATCATTATTGTATTTATAAGCGGATTTGCTTAAGTTGGAAATATCCCTTTTTTGATTACAAGAGCTCCGTACACTCTGAAACATATTTATTTTTTCCAATAATTTACTTGAGTGCAATACACTGAAAATTTTATAGTAGGTAAACTAGCCGACCCGCCCACGCGTTGCTGTGGCTAACGATTTTGTTGTAATAATAGAGAAATTATTCTAATAAAACAATATTGCGACTATAAATTAAGGTGTGCAAATTTGAATAAAAATCAGTTAAGTAGTTTAGAAGTCTATCGCGCACAAACAATGTGACACGTAATTTTAATTAAGATTAAAAAAAACCACTATCTTTTTCCCCACAGGTAAGTGTATAATTTACGGACGTTCATTTAAATTACTAGTTTTCTTTTTTCACAAAGTAAATGGGTCATTCTACTGAGTGACAAAAAAATAAAATTATTTTTAAATTTCATCAAAATATATTTTTATTTTGTTATTCGAAAGAGTTATCATGTAATTATCTTATAAAAAATATAATCTGAGATCAATCATTAACATTATGCGAAATAATTGCACATTTTTGCGTTGTCACATCGACAGGAGTGATTCGAATTTCAACAGAAGTGACAGAATCTTTCATAAAACTAATAAACTTAATTAGTAAAATAAAATTAATCATCAATCTTAACTGCTTTTGTTTATAATTATTCAACACATATAGTACACATTATCAAATAAATTACACATACACTCAAAAAAATAAACAATAATTGTCTACAGAAGTGAAACGTCACGTTCTGTAGACAATTATTGCTTATTTTTGACATCGTGTAAAAAAATAAGGTGGCAATAATTAAATAAAAGAATCATTAGAAAATATTATTTTAGTCTGCAGACGTAATTTAGTAACGTTATTTTTCCGACTTTTTTCCTTTTTTTTATCTCTCTTTGTCTTTTTGACGTCGTTCTTCTAGTTCAGCCTCAGTCATTTTTAACCGACTTCCTAAAATGGAGGAGGATTATTTATGTTTGTTCGCGAATATCTCCGTCGTTTACCGTTTCATTTCTGATGACATTACAAAACAGTGAAGGTTTAGGGCTGACCTGATGATGATGACGAGATCACAAAGAATTGAGGCAACTTCTCAACGGTAGGCACAAACTACCTTGTTGGTCTTGTATCATTCGTTTTGACGACTTTGCACCGAGATGGGTTTTGATTGCAATTGTGGGTTAGATGATGGAGACGAACTACAGTTCAGAAAAATCCTCAACGGCTGATGATAATCTCCCACTAATGTGAGATAATCGCTGCAGCGGGTAGGAGTATAATCGGATGACGATTTTGGCCCTTGACACAGAAAAGCTAAAAATATAAAAAAAAAACTCTTTACAAAAAAAGAAAACTGACTTCCAAAAACACTGAAAAGCAAAAAAAAAAATACTTTTAAGTAGGTATGTCGCCCTAAAAGTCAGTGACGAAATATATATAGCTGCAACCTCTTGACACCGATTTTCTTTATTTTTGTAACAGTTTTCATTTTCCTCATCTTTTGTTTCCATGCTCTATCCTATTACGCTCTATGTCTATCCTCTGTCTATCTTTTAATCGTTCTTTTTTTTTTCTCTGATTGCTTTTTTACCCGCCATACCTGTAAATAATAAAATATATAGCCATGCCATCACTTCTGTAGAAAAGCAGTCACTTCTGTCGGTAAAGACCATCAAATAGCGACAAAATGCATAAAATTATCAAACCACAATAAAAAAAACAGCATTTTACGTTTGTTAGGTTAAATTATCAGTGTACATTATTCATATAAAAGATAGCATCTAAGTATAAGCGCAAACCAAATCACTTCTAGTAGAAAAACATCACTTCTGTAGAATACTATTTCGACAGAAATGAGTTCTACAGAAGTGAGTTTTAACATTAAAATACGCATACTGTAGAAAATTTAAGCTTATGAGAATTTAATTCACTTGAATTCGGTAAATTACCGCTTAATTAGTAAAGCTATAAGGAAATCACATGCATAAATTACTTACTTGCTTTGGTTAGTTGAGTACAGGAGTGATGTTTCAACTTTGACAATACTGTAGAACGCCGTTCAAACTTCATTTTTCTCGGTACCGTAGTCACTGGACAAAATATGTCTGATACTGACAGAGACAGAATACTCTAAAGGGTTACCAGAGATAGAAAATAATGTTTCAAATGTAAAAATTAATTATTTATCATTTTTGCCATTTCTTTCTATAGGAGTGATTATATTTTACGAACATTGTAGAATGTTGAATAAAGTTAAAAGTATCGCTTAATAATTATTCATATTTATGTGACTGCTGGTTCATTATATGCCACGCTGGTTTTTTCATATGACATATGTATGGAATATTTTAAAATATTTTTTATAGATGCCTAGATGCTGCAACCTGTGTTACGAACATTCGACAGGACGTGAGCAATCACGTACTGTACCACCAAAAAAATATGAAAAATAAAAAAAAATCTATGAGAATTCTATATGAATTGTTAGGTAATGCAACAAAGTTTATAAAATTATTATTAGAAAGAAATAAAATCTGAGGAGCTAGGGCATATTTATAGCGAACAAAATTTTACTGTCTCTGTAGAATGACCCAAATGTCAGAATGATACTTTACCTCGCGCTCCCCGTTTTAAATTACAGATTTTCACCCAATTCGGTCCATAAAGTGCATAGTACTCTCCCGCTCGAATATTGAAGCCAAAGCGAACCCGGATTATGCTGATACGAACCATGTTCGTCACCGCACGCTTTCAAGATGTTAATCGTTCTCCTTTCAAACATACGACGCAGACAAATTTAATTAAACAGGCTTTTACACTGTACCGCGTTCCATTATTAATTAGTCTTGACGTAGAATAGGTAAGCAGGTATTATCTAAGTTTACGTACCTACGGATATTCGTGTATTCGCGCTCGCAAACTATACAACATTGAATTAAATAGGTCGTTTTGACCCCTTTCGTATATACACGGGTTTAAATTATTGTGTTCAGGCGAGAGAACCATTCGAACATAGTTATCCGAATTGGATTAGTGGCATCAATTGAATTTAAGGTGAGTAACATTTCGAACTAGATTCGGGTTCAATGTAATAGAATTAGTAGATGGCACGGCTTTTCATGAGAAAATATACGTGACACAAAAATAGTAAATAGACATCATTATAATTTGCGAGTATTTGGGACGTTCAGTATTGGTTGGAAAATCACAGTTTATCAAGATAAATATTTAAATGGAACGGAATGTGATTTTTGATATCATGCCCCAATTAGATTGTCCTTAATAACATTACTTTCTAGGCACGTGTAATAATTATAATAATGGGGCAGGAGATGAGCCAATCACAGGTACTCTTTATCGCCTCCCTCTCGTAGTCTATAGGACGGTAATCGGACAGATCGAGGTGGATTTCGGGCCGATCCATGCATCGAACCCGAGACCCCGTGAACAGCAGTCGCAAATCCATTCATGGTAGTTACGCTATGCGACGAATAGAACGAGGCAGGTAACGATTTGGAAAAGCGTTTATGGAATACACGTTACCAATATTTTAACAACAAGATAATTGAAGAATTTAATAGGTAATGTTTTCCTTATCCGCAGAAAATGCTTGGAGATAAAACGATGACAACGTCACCGTCATTCCCCGCAGATGACAGACAGGCAGACAGCTGAAACATCTGCCGATAATTGAAATGTCAGACGGGCGACGTCAAGTGCGCTTGTAAGTGCTGATGGTGCCAAACAAACGAACAGTTTAGCGATAATAATAACTCCAAATAATTACTTACCTAGATAACAAAAATAAGCATTTTTGTCTTCTGTTTGTTGTTAAATGCGCAAATGCAATTCTATTCCGAAAAAAAAATCGTATTTGGAAGTGACAGAAAATGAGTGTATTCAATCGAACTCGTACACACTTAAACTAAAACCATACACAATCGAATTTGAAGACGGCAATACCTTTTAACAAAATTAAAGTATAAGCACTTATAAATCTGTTTAATAACTAAAACAAAAGCCATTATCTTTATTTTGCCAGCTCTCTATCCACGTAAAAAACGGCGAGCTAAAATTTCAAGGCCCATTTAGCAGATCCGTGCTCTGGACAGAGATTAACGTGCTTTCTGTTTCATTAATAAATCCCCAGTTTATCAAATCCAGGAGCGAGAAGCTTCTGCCAGTGATAGCCTCAGAAAAATCAATAGCCGAGAGTTACTATCAAAACTTTTACCGCGTAACGGTATATTGTAAATGGTTTTTAGTTTAATTAAATTCTATTGGAAAACACTTCATTGTTCTCTCATCGAGGTAAATAACTCTAGCGGAATGATTCGTATGAATTTGTTAAATGCTTTTGGTGGGATTCCCGATACTCTTACTGCATCAGTGCACTTAATACAAACCAGATTAAAAAAAAAAAACATTTATTGCTCCAAAAAGAAAGCTTCGCGGTCATATTAAAGTAGATCTTGTTAAAAGTTTGGGTAGAGTATTTTATTGGGCGTGATTTCATCAGATTGTCTTTGCGGTCACTGAACGTAATTGCAATTAAATCCGACATAATTTATTTTTGGAGTTGTTATCCCCGGCGGCGTCGTTTGTGGATTACTTGTGGCTGCGCGATCAGCCTGCTGTGAATGCCAACTTTACGACTAGCGATAGACTTTTATCGCGAAAGTTTCTCTTGTAAAGTATTCGTGGGGTGCGGGCACTAGCCCGTCACACTAAGTGTGGGACTAATGCAGCGCAAGACGGTCATACCGGCCGTATTTCATATGACTGAAAGTAATGCTACTAATTTTAATGCACATTCAAAAGAACAATAATAATGAAACCTATTTCATAATTTTATAAAACTTTGCGCTGTCGCAACTAACTTTACGAAAGACAATTGAAGTTTATCAGAAAAACAAAAGGTCTGAAGGTTCTGACATATACGTCAATATTGACAATTAGGACGAGGCAAAGTCCCAAAAGTTAATTCAGTATTTATCAATTTCGACCGATAAGGGATCATTCTATTCAGTTCAAATTCGTCACGTATTTTATTGATTGGTTACGTTTTAATATGCCAGAACAAACATCTCCTTCATCAAATAAATCATAACCGCGCATTGTGGGGAAAATAAAAATCAAATATTTCTCAAAGTAACACACATATGCCTTATATTCCGTTAAAAGTAAAAACACTTGATTTATACGCCGTTAAAGGAATTTATACGGGTTTACGTACCCATACATAGGTAATGCCTTCACGGAAATATTTAAGGAAAACGGAGTAAAAACGATTTCTTTGTTCGACCTGATTCGTTTGTCTTTTGAGTTTTCGCCTAGAAAGGGTATCCCTCGATCATTAAGTACGCTTGTTAGGTGGCGTTTTCTGGAAATTCTTTTGATGAATTCTTTTGAAACATTAATGCGAGTGTAATAACGTAATTACCTATTTTCTCTGGATTCTGCTTACTAATTACATAATAGTAAATCAAGTTAAGGTTATAAATATTTCAAAAGAAAATTGATCTCGAAAACACACTATACAATTTGAATACTTCTAGTTAAATGCGATTCGCTATCTTTAACCGTTTCATAACCGTATAAAATTTTCTCTTCATAAAATTCGTATGTAATACGATACTCGCTGAATCTTCATATTAAAGCAATATTTTTCATGAAAGTGCAAAATAAACTGGTTCGCCTACACTTCGGTATTGCTTTCCAAATGATTCCAAGAATATCTATTTCACTTGAAACTTCATTAAATTTTAACGCTATGTATTCAGGCTCTGGGGAAAAGACAGGTGTTTCTAAATGTCACTCCTGCGGTGAACCGCGTATGAATAATTAACTATTCATTGTTTCTTTCTTTCGTGCTGAAATTCTGTGATAAAATATTTGTAAGCTCACAGATGTTCCGATTCTGGAAATGTGGGGAAGCAATAAAGAAACTATTCCACTTCCATTTCGGTACTCTCATGAAGACTTCATTACATGAGTGCGAAAATGTGAGAGAAAAAGTTTTCGATGAACACAAAAAAAATACACGAGAACACAAAATACACGTAACACCTGTGCGCTTGTTAAGGTATTGAATGTCTTAAGATTCAATAACGTTTGAATATAATGACGGCGCGTCATATTTTTTTTTCAACGGATACTCTCAGATCATCAATTTATTCTCGCATCATTTGTGTAGACAAGTAAATGACTACGGAAAATACGGTCTTTGTTACATAAAAACGATAATAACAAAAATTATTCTCCACATTCATTACCAAAATACGTATTAACTACAAAGCTTTATAATAATTGCACCAGCTTTGTTAATTTTATCACATATTTCATCAACTGTAGGCTAGTACAGTGTGTTTAACAAGTCTAGTAGCAAATTACCTGGATTCACTCATAATATAAACACAACAAAACACAGTTAAAAAAATTCTAAGTCATGTGCCCATTGACTGATTTTAAATTCATCTTAAACGTCGCAAAAAGAGTCTCAACGTCCATTTCGAAATTCCAATATAGTCATGTACATTTATTAAGTACTTTCAGCAGATTCATAATCAGAGCCAGGCGTCGGGTCAAAGTGATATTAAGTAATAAATTCGTTGTGGGGAGCGCTCTAAACGCTTTCGAATTACCGAGTGGCGTAATGGGCAAACTTAATATTCAAGAAGGGATCAAAACGAACCGGAATCTATGCGGGCACGCGCCGCGCAAACGTTTTATGTTCCGACCAATAATTGTATATTAATATCCGATGTTTCACTCCATGAAAAAATGACCAAATATCGAAAGCGTGGATTTATTGTTTTGTTTTTTTTTTTACAACAGGGATATCGGAAACCATTTGTTTTTTTTAACAACCATAATTCAAATAACCACCGAAAAACAGGAAGGGAAACATTGGAGAGCTTCTAATGAATATTTGATATTGTTTTTTTGCTTGTCTACATTCCCATACCGGGGATATTGAAACAAACATAAAACATATTCTCTCGTTGAACGCTCTGTAGCCAAATATAATGTAGCAATAATAAATTTACGCATGTTCATTTTACGTCTACGTATTGAAATGCAAATAAGATAAACGCGAGCGGATGCAAAAAATTACAATAACTTCTGATAATGGAAGCTATATTTTATTACGCGTTCAAAAGGCGACACGTAATAATTTACTGAACTCATTCCGCCACTTGTAACCTCAAGAAATGTACGCTCTTATTATTAAGTTCCATTACGTAATATTATCTCCTATCAGACTCAAATAGATAATAGAAATTATAAATTAAACGGTCATTACAAAGCTTTTATCGCAACACTGAGCATCATTAGGGACACTGTAAACAAATACCCTTACAAAGTTTGGATAAACGAGATGAAAGGGTACTCCCGCAATTAACATTTAAATATTTTCACAAGAGGTAAGTGAAATTAAATTCATGAAATCTGTACCTCCGTAGAAGCTCCGCGCTGGAATATGCTACGTAAATTCTGTGTATACTTTGCATGCAAAATAACTTGTGATTAAATGATGTGGTTTACAAATATGCTACTTATATTCCGGTCTACGACCTGATCAATAAAAGGCCTCTGGCAAGCAATCAAAACACAATAGTTGGAGCGTGTTCCGAGCCGGTGCTACGCGCTACGAGTCGCTACGACCATCAAACGATATCCCCATTGCATTCCTTTTGTTATCCGCCTATGAGAACCATTCTCTCCAATCCTCCGCATTTTGCATTATTTTTCTTTTTCCACTAACGAATCGAATGTTTCATTCGTATATCAATGTCGGTGCCGAAGCGCAATCGTAGTTTGTTCGAGACTTTGTGATACCTTTTTTGATTGCTGATTATTTACGATTTTGTTTCCATGTCTAGACAGAAACTTGCTTTTTTACACATTTTATTCATTAAATCATTCCTATTGCCTAAATATTTTTCAAAACAACTTCTTTTAACTTTGAAGTAAAATAATGACCTGACTGTAAATTAATCGATAACGAAATTTATTGGACAGGGGTCCCGCAGTTTATAATTGAATGTCGATCATCGCGGTCACCTTTGACATCCGATGACGCCACAATGTGGTAAACATGCACTACGTGATAAATCCACATACAATATTTCACTTACATTCTAACTATATTTTGTAATAACCTTACATATATTGAAACTTACAATAAAAACCTATTTTTGCAAATAGGTTTTTCATTCAAACAACAAGCGATATTATTTTCGTCGGACTTTTAAAGTACGTTTTCATTTGTTCACCAGACTGTGTGCCAACAAAAATATAAAGTCATTTTACATGCTGAGTGGTAATTATGTTATGGCAGCATTCTTTGTGAGTAAAGTCCAGCCATGTGTCCAGTACCCAATAGCATTTATTTTAAAGTAAAAATGAATGAAAATTTGTAGTGCAGTATTTTTGGCAACATGCCGTATACGCTTATTCAATTACGCACCGAAATAAGTTAAACGGCAGCACAGGCCGTGTTTATAATCCAACGTTTACATAAACCCGTTGCGAGTTCACAATATTAATGTCAATTATTAATTATAACGCAAACAATTATCCTGCTCCTTAATTTGGCGACCGCGAGTCGACGCCGGGCCCGAATTATTGCGCTAAATACGCAGCCCAATTTATCTAGAATCTCGTCAGTTTGAAATTTAAATTAAAATGTAAATGTTGGGAGGGCGAGTCCTGTTTAATTGCGAGCCGAGTCCGTCCGTTGTCAAACTTGTCCGTGAGGCTGAATACAGGACGCATACATGTTTCACCTACCGATATATTCAATAAACGTATAGATAGGTAGTTTGGGAAATTAAACATCCATTCGATTCCTATCTCTACATTCGATAGAATTCAATTTATAATACGGTTCAAACCTTTTCTTCTCAAATAAGTTTTATTAAATTGATTAGTTAATAATTAATTTCATTACCCAAATAAACTATTTTCCAATCCTTATGTAACAGGTTATTACAGTAGATAGAGGGTTTCTTAATTAAGGCTTCCAACTAGATAGTTGTGGCAATTTACAGTTCCGTCTGATACACTTTTCAAGTTAAAATTCCTTGTCAACTGTGGCGGGTGAAGCAATCCGAGCGCTAAATCAGTTTAATTGCTTCGGAATCTCGGAATCTTTGTTGGTGTGCACAGAAGTGCTATCTGTGGATAAGTTACTGTTATCGTTTCGTTCATAAGTTGTTTATCTGTAATTAACTATTGAGAGTTTTAAATTAAAAGATTTTCAGCTATAGGTATCTGCTACCATCTTAGGCCTGACGACAAAATGAGTGGTTTTAATTGAAAAATGGAATTCGGGAAATCGATCCAAATTTCTTAAATCGAAGTTTTTTCAGGACATACTTCTCTTAATTTATGAATACCGAATATCGATCTAAATATAAAGTACATATTAATCGTGTTGATTGGAGTAGATATAAAATTAGTGAACTTTATACGTCTCGCGCCAGTTGGCAAATGATGTTCAGTAAGATGAAATCCACGAGAAACTTCATCTCCCGACTATTATTACCAGTTATAAAAAAAATGTTAGCTATCCATATACTGATAATGCTTAATCAATCTTTAAGTGATTTTAAGAGTTCACACGTGACCAAAGGGCTGGCCAATACCTTGGCCAACGAATCAGCATTGCCATCCAACGTGGCAATGCGGCCAGCCTTTTGGGCACGATCCCCGCTGACAGCGATGCGGATGAATTATTTGATGCTATATTTTAATTTTAATTTGTCTCTTTTTTATTTTCTTTGTATATAGTTTTATTAAGTTTGTAGTCATAGTCATTTATGAGATAAAGCCCAATCTTTAAATCGATTTTCTGTTTCCTTAATCTTTTATTAGAAGAGAAGGGGGGTACTGTACTATTTACCTACGCTTTGATAGGTTGATTTTTTTATTGTACAACTCAAAATCCATACACCTTCGTAATGAGAATGGTGACTATTTCTAAATTAGATTTTTTCCCTTGATATTACGAAACAAAGGGGTTCTAATGAGCTATATTTATTTTCATAAGAACCCAAGTCACATCTACCATTAATATTACTATGTCTAAGCTATAAGCCTGTAGAGTTTCATCAAAATATACCTATTCTTTTTTTTTCTGAAAGAGTAAAAAATATGTATTGCGTTTGCGTTTTGTTATTATTTTCTTATTACTCGTATTTTCAAAGCAAACAAGTTTGTTTAATGTAATTTTAAAATATAGGTATTTTCGGTTTTTAATGTATTTTGTACGTTAAAAGAGCTCTTTAGACGGATTCATACGATTGCCAATTAATTATACTAACCTTATTTTCAAAAGTAGGTACCTAAGAAGACATTTAAATTAAATTAAGTTGAAATAGCTACTCTAGTTCAGTAAATATTATAACAACCCTCGTTAAAGAAACAAACGCGACAAGACAACTTTAATTAACAAATTCGTCAACAACAAATCTCATCAGAAAAGTTTTCCATTTACGTCAATCATAAAAGTTTCCCGCTTCCTAATGGAATTATAACTACTAATTAATACTTATACTTACTTATTTTAGTCATTCCAAATATCAGAAAAACATTACTATCCATTAACGCTTTCGGAAAACGTTCATAAACTTTATCCGATCACTGCGTCTCTAACAATTGATGTGAGATGACGTCACGTTTTTATGTTTTTGTATTCTAATTGATCACCCCCGTGTTATTGTTCATCGACCTAGATAAACGGATCTGACATTGGCGCGTTGGTATCGGAATATTGTTCGTAGTTGGCGGCGCGGCCCGACGCGTCAGCTCCCGTCGGCGCGCGTGTTTCAACTGCCAGCTTTTCCCCCAAAGCAACACATGATTTTCTGAAACAACCCCCGCCGTAACTCGGTCGAGAGTGCAAAACCTTCACACAGTGACACGAGGGTGAAACATAATAGCAGTTCGTTAGCATAACTCCATGCTCCAACCGACGCAGCATCGCCTGACTTAAGTAAAATATTTGCCCTATTAAATGATTTCAACCCTTCAAATTTCACTGTTTATGCTGAATCAGTAATAATTTTGGGTGTCATGCCATTTGGTATTCTAAAACGGGCTCGAAGAATTATTCGCGATGAAGAATTATGTTTATTCTACCAATTAAACTTTAAACTAATCAAATCTGGGAGTTATTGCAAGTGTGTTTGTTTTATAAATTGGTTTAACAGGAATTTATATATTTTAGTTTTCAACAGCATAAAATATTAAATGAAGCGACCTTACTCACATAATCTAGTAACCAGCACCTAAACAGAGCATTTTGTAAAAACAACAATAAGTTTACTGTTATCTTCTTCGATTGTATTTCAGAATTTAAGTTGTCATCATATTACACCCGTTCTATATTTGAACACACCTGCCTTTAACAACTAAGTAAGTATATACTGGCGTCATTCTCGTTCCTCGCAATTTCCTAACATTCACTGCCATACACTTTACTTACCTAACTACTTACGAAGTTAAGCAGCAAAACTGTACTAAGTTTTAATAGGTTATTCTACATGCAAGCTACATGTTTATTTTTAAACTTTATTCTAGTTGCATCTCATTATACGAGCGCGGGTCGCTTACTGCCGCCCTTCGCGTGTTATAGTATTCAGACTTACTTAAAACTATACTGACATACTGTGCCAAATATATCTTTAATATTTACAGTAAAAAAATATTCAAAGTCCTTAGATTATAACAACTCAATCGATAAAAAATAAATTGATCTAATTACGTTTATTAAGCCAGGGATGGACTGTTTTTTCTTCCGTGTTTAAAACTTTTTGATGGAACAAAATTATGTGCCATGTCTTTTAAAGAAGAACGGGAAAGTTTCTTTTGTTTTCAGTTATAAACAAGATAGGTACCTACTTAAAAACGCATCTTTAATGTTTTATACAATAAGCGACATATGACATACATATTATCACTACATAGTATAAAACAACGTCGCTTTCTCTGTCCCTATGTCCCTTTGTATGCTTAAATCTTTAAAACTACGCAACGGATTTTGATGCGGTTTTTTTTTAATAGATAGAGTGATTCAAGAGGAAGGTTTATATGTATAATAACATCGGAGCGGGCTGCTATGTTTTTATATACAACGTTCACAGTTTTTCTGTAGTGTATTTAGTATCAGCATTGCACCAGTGCGAAGCCGGGGCGGGTCGCTATTGTACAATAAGGGAATGTATATTTACTTAAATCTCGAATCGTTAATGTACATCTTCAAATATTCGAACAATATGCATAACTTTAGTTAATCAAGTATATAGTTCTGGTATAACTGTAGGTGTATTACTCGTAGTGATTTTCCTGAAATTCTCTAGAAAACTCGCGCATCTTGACGCTCGCGTTCAACATAAGGTTATTAGAGATTGACATGACATATAATGCTATAAATACATGCTATGGAGTCGTTGTAGATACAAACGAAATATACTTTTAAGAAGTGATAAAAAGAAAACGTATTATGTAAGTTTCCTCTACTTATTTTTCACGTCAAAGCGAGAGAAACTAACACCCGACGAATTTAGTTATTTGTTACACCTTATGCTGTATCGAACTTTATGCCGTAACTTTGAAACATGTATTTGATATGTTGAAGGATAACTTTAATAACCCGGAATGTCAGCAAGAAAACTTTCAGTTCTATATTTGTCGTATGTATGGCGTATACTTATTTTTAGAAATAAAATTGAACATTTTATTATTTCTATCTAAAACCCATATCTTAGATTTCACAACACAGCAATCTTTTATGCTCATTATCTTTTAGAAAACTAAAATGGTGTTCTAGACATCTTTCAGAGATAAATAGACCCACTACTGCAATAGTCAAGTTAAAAGGTTACTGACCTCTAACATTATCAAGTTAAGAACGTGCTGATTCGTTAGTTATGAGCACTTTTATTTTATCTAAAATACACTTCTTAAATTCTTAATTTAAATCCAAGTAGACAAATAGAATAGAAGTTTTTATAATCCGCTCGGAGTCCGCCCAGAGCATTGGTCTGAAGACATTTGAATGTAACTATCTAACTTCACAACTGTCTATTATTCAAATAAAAATAAACTTTATAAAAGTAACATAAATAAAACCACTTAGCATTTCGCTTATTTTTCGAAACCGCCTCAACTAGTGTAAACCTTGCATAGTATGCAAACCACGCTCCCTCAGCTTACATCGAGACGGACAAACGTATTTTTTTACAAAGCTGTGACTGCAATTCTGTAACAACGAACACGTAGACATATTTTAAAGTTCAAAGTGTATTCAAATCACGGTGTAGGTGGGACCCGGCTAAGTAAATAGTGTACGTGCTTGGCCCAGTGCCGAATAGGTCAACCGCAAAGGATGCATACCACAACACACATAACCTAGGCACATATAAATACGTAATACTGTTAGCCGCTAAATTCCCATCTGTTTTGTATTCCAGTATTGTATTGCTGACGGTGAAGCTTCTATGTTCACTTACACGCCGAAATTTTAAACTATTTCAATTAGGTATTTGTATGTAAATAGTGTACCTTCCTTTATAAAGTTTACAAGTATCTGCTGTTAAAACCTTTTTTCTTGTACCATTTCTTGGCACGCAGTCAAAATTTTGCGAAACGACCCTAGGGAATTGTAGGAAACTCTGCCTTGTTAGTCTGGTGATCGCCTGCGCATTATGTTTTATATTCCCTGGTTTATATTCCCAGATCACGGGTACATACTCCACCAGGTCAACCTACCCGAATCTGTAAAATTTCACCATTCGAATATTAACCTTCCGTTATTCTGATAAGGTTCTATTAATCTTATTAACCTTCCAGTATTATGATAAGGTTGAAAATCTATTAAAGAAATTTGGATAATTGAGGTAGGTTGATGTGCTGGTGTCTGTATCTGTGATGAATCACGTTCATCACAGTATAAATATTAATCTAACACAAAACGAACTAAATAGAAGCTGACCCCTCGTAGATCTACCTACATTTTTAATCCCTGTCCAAAAGCGTCAGACTTAGTGTTCGACCGTCCAAGCTTTCAGTTGATTGAACTTAGATACCCTCGTAGTTACCTATGCATTCTTTTATCTTTTCACTTTACCTTGATTGCCAACCAATAGTGTGATATGAAGAGTGAATTATGTATTTTTATTTCAATGTACTATTAATTGCATTATGTATTGTATGACTTATATTATATTATTATTATATTATATAGCAGGTCAAGCTACCCGAAATTGACAAATTTTCCCAATCGACTTCGAACCATATGCTTCAGCGATAAAGTTGTAAATATATTAGGAAATTTGATAGATTGTAGTAGCTTGATGTGCTCGCGTCTGTCTTATTATAAAGTCGAAAATTTGTGAGCGTCCCAATGTTACGCCTAGATGTCTTAACGGATTTTTATGACTTGGCAGTAAGATAGTCATAAGAATAATGTATAGACTACTTTTTATTCGATAAAATAGTTCCCTCGGGAAGAGGTTGAAACCGCCGGCAAAAGCAGTACATATACATAGAATTATGCGAAAAAATTGCGTCCCGTTAATTGTCAACTTCTTTTTTCAAATATTAGTACCAGTACCTACTACTAGCCAGCTCTTGCCAGATTTTGATCCCCATTGCTGAAGTGTTTTAGCCACTAATTGTACTACAATTAAATTTAATACCCTCAGCTTATAACGAGGCACTAAGTAATTATCTTGAGTGACAACATTCGCGACGGACCAGTCATAAGTAGGAACAAGAGCAGCAATATCTCTCAAGTCTCACCCGAGACTTAATCCTGACAATCAAGCCACTTGACCCCGCAGTCATCATGTCCCTTTATAAGCGCCCTCTGGACATTTATTGTATAATTGTAAGCCAGGCAATTACTTTTTCCTGTCTGGCTCGGTTCATGATTATGGCTTGTTATTTCAATGTTGGGTCCACGTTGTTCTGCACTCGCGGAAATGTGAAGACTTTCCTTTGAAAAATACCTATTTAGGGAATTGCGTTTACCTAAATAGTACTGGAGGGAACATTTTATTAAATACTAGCTTCCGCCAGCGGTTTCACCCGCTTTCTGAGGGAAGTACTTTCCATACCCGGATAAAAAGTAGCCTATATGTTATTCTGATGTATAAGTTATATTGTGGTAAAGTTTCATTCAAATCCATTCAGTAGTTTTTACGTGAAAGAGTAACAAACATCCATACATCCATACTTACAAACTTTCGCCTTTATAATAGTAAGTAGGAAAAGCGTTGTATTTTATCATTTTCATCATCCCCCTAACTTCGTCACAACCAAGGTTTCCAGACTAACTGTTCAATACTACCTGCTTCTACTATTTTAATATTACACTTATTATAACCATGAATAGGTATGATCAGCTAGACTGATCTCTAAAATAGATGACCCTGTGGCCGCAATCGTAACCACGACGGACTGCCAAGCTGAAGGTTCGATTCCAGGTACGGTCGACATATGTGCAAAATATCGATAAGTAGTTTAACAGTTGTGTTGGCACCCGTAACACGAGCTAATCAATATCTTACTTTAGGGCTCACTAAGCTGTGTGAAAAAGTGGGCCGAAATAAAAAAAAACTACTTTATGAAAAGTTACCACTTAAAAAACTTAGTCATTACAACTTTTCTCTTCTGCATGTTAACACAAAGTAACGTCGTAACACAAGAATAACAATACGAAAGTCGCTAAACGTATCTCATGATCTATTTAGTTCCACGAAAACTTATCCGTGGAGTTAAAGATGAATATCACAAAACTTTCGAAACTTTGTCACAAGTTGGGAACAAATAGGTACGTACGTATGAACTAACGAGAGCAGTTTGTAAGACTTCCAGTTTCGTGTCGTACGTACCTGGCCAGCCGTTTGCATCTACCGTGAAGCTCCTCTACAATAATTCCATTTGTTTCGACTCAACTGTAATGCTGAAATGCATAAGTGCAGCATATCATTTCCATTTTACAATTTTACTCAGCTTACTATGCAACATTCATCACTTTGATCATGTAATTGAATATCAGTACCTACTTAGCCTTTCAGTTTCAGTGAAAAATAAGTATGAAATATTTTGCACATACATATGTATTTAAATTGTTCACAAACCGTGAAGTCATTATAATATGTAAATAATTTATTGAAATAATATTTATTTACACTGGCAATACCACTCCATCAATATTATCAATCCATTAATACATATTTGAAGTACAAATAACAAATTGAGCCCTATCGCATTTCATGGAAACCTCTCATCACTCATGTTTACACACATTTTCCATAAAACGAAATACAGAAAATGTTTCCTTGAAAATAATTTGATTCTCTCAAAAGAAAAGTCATTAGCAAGAATGTTCCGAGGGAGGATACTCAAGTGAGGTTATTAACAAAGACAATAACGGTTCCGAGGCTTAGTATGAAAATAAAGTTTTCAGCGTTGTCGTGGCGTGTCCCGGTTTATTTCAGCGAAAGCGTGAGGCGTCGACAACGGAGACGTTCTCTTTTTATAGCGAGACGTTTCATCAAGATTATTTTCTTTTCAAGACGCTCTCGATGTCCCGACACTTCAATGGACGCTATCAATTCTCGAGACGAGAAACCACGACGTCGTAGACTGAAATCGTTCAACGTATACCTATCGTGACAACGATAATTTAATGGAACTCTCCGCAATTGGCACGAGAGCCATCTTACCTTCTATTATTTCAACCTGAAAAGACATGCCCATTAGCGCAAATAGCAAATGTTCATAATTGTATTAAAAGGGTGCAGATAGATCTCCACTTACAATCTACGGGAGAGCCATAAACAATGGAAACTTTAGACAAGTTTGAATGTATTGTGGGTGTGATTTTGTCAACAGGAAAATGGCGGACCCGGCTGTCGCTTTTGGATATTTATGACCGCGACTCGACAAATTCTGCATCCTTTTATTTTCAGCGCCGGACTAACTGTACGTGAAGGTAAATACTACCATATAACAAACACGCGCCGACGTAGCGCACTTTCTGGATAATGGATTGCACAAATGGAACTGTAATAACGTAATATTCATCATTAACTGATCATCTATTGCGTTTAATTTGAATAATTGTGTGTTTACGAAGCGAGGGCGTGGACACATTTTATAAACATCGACAAATATGATATATTGATCGCGGTGACTCAATTATGGTCTGCTGTGAAATACTCCACTGTAATTATAATTTCTGCATTAAGTTAATTAAGTTACATTCGCAATTTAATACAAATTATCGTGTTTCGTGTTTAATTAGTTTGGCTTAGCAATGTGCACCTTATACAGGCTTTAAGAAGCATCCATTATTTATTCACTTACTCACGTTTTTCTTTTTCAAAATAAAACCAATTTATTTCGCCTTCATCTTCAAGAGTTTCATGCATTTATAATTTCCTGCTTACTATGCTCTAGGCATCTCAGTACTGTTCGATCTATTGCAATTCTAATTAAGTGCGTAAAAACCAAAAGGTGGTGCGAGAGCATCAGTATTCAACAGCCGAATTCGTCTACCTCAGGTGTAGTCACCCAGCAGTGTAGCAGGCGAGTCTCGTACCTCCCTATAACACATTTACTCCCTCCGTAATTCTATCAGCCAGCTTTAGCTAGCCAATATTTTGGCACTTTTGCCGCACTGTCGGGTTGCTCTGGGATTATATTTTTCAGTGGAATTTTCTACAAGCAAATCCCTGCCGAATAAAAGAGGTTTTTTACTAAATGTGTTGCATTAACTTTGGTTCACCATTTTAAAACATAATTTAATAATATGAATATAAATTATATAATATTAATGTAGAATACCAAATTGATATGAAGCCAAAAAGTGTATGTACAATAATTGGTAATTCCATGAATTGGTTATAGCGTGAAGTCATTGCAATTTTGATTGAATTATGAGCTTTCAAATAAATTCTAAAAACCAGGTCAATAAATAATAACGCATACATTAAGGCTTAAATAAATTTATAATCCTCTTTATTATCATTAATTAGTATTTAAAACGTATAAAACAAACCAATTACCTCAAACTACTTTAGTTGTAGGTACACTTAATTTGTACAGAAAAACTATATAGGTACCTACCGCTTTTCAAATTGCCATATAAATGGGTTGCTGTTAATTATGTACGTACAACTTTTTGTTACTAGTGTGATTATTGTGATCACTTTTTTTTGTTTTTTTAGTGCCGATTTAAAATAAGACTATGAATGAAGAGATATCGTACTACTATTTTATTCTCTTTCTAGTACCAAATACTATTGCTAAATATGTCCGAAGCTTTTATAATTCATGCTTTACTTATAATCCAAGCATAGAAAAAAAGTCATGAATATTTAAAGTAACAACGTCCATGATGGTAACCGACAGGTAATTGGCCATCAAGTAGGGCACAAGGCACAAGTTTGCATTCCACGGCAGAGGCAACGTTCGAAAACAATCCCACGCTCCAATACACATTGATAAACTTGGTGGCGGCTCGGTCCAATTCCCAAATATAGCAGCCTGGACGACGATGACCAGAACTGTACCCTGCCCACAGTAATCGCTTTTAGTTCGTGCAGTTCCAATACAAACTTCGTGCCTTACCAACACCGTGAAGAAACTGATTAATTATGAAATTGTCTATTAATTGTTCTAAAATTACTTTGCATTAATTCATAATTTGTATCTCTAGTCGACCAGTCTTTAGTTTGCTACAAAGGCTGAAATCTCAAAGAAAGTAAGGCACTCTACACAACCTTTCGGATTGCTCTACGAAGTTTGACCCAGATTATAACAAACCCATAAAAAACAACCATATAATTTGACACATCGGTATTTTCAACTATATAAATGCCCAAAGTGTGCCCGTTTGTATAACTGCAAAGCATTTCATAAGGAACAGTTCCATACAAAGAGCAATTAGATCGTTTGCCGGTAGATTTAGGGCGCAACTCGGCGCAATACATTCCCGGCCGGCGATACTGGGGACTAATGGCTGGAACACACGTGTGCTTTGTGGACCGTTCCACGCTATTTTTAAACATAGTACTGGAAGAACGAAAACAATGCCATTAACGGGTTTCGGAAGAACAGGTTAAGGGAAGTTTTTGTTTCTGGCAAGGCTACTCGATTACAGGCCGCAAAAACTCTTTAAACGAAGTAGCACGAAGCCTCTGTGGGAAAATATTGTTACTTTAATGGAATGCTTTGTAGGAACAATACTCTGTGTCATACAGTGTAGGTAATTATATTAATAACTCATAAATCACCTAATATTACTAAGTACCTTTAAATGCAACTGAACCGTGTATCGTAAACTCACACTTATCCGAGTCGAGCGCGCCGAAGAAATTGTTTATATTTCCTATACACCTGTGTGTAAGGTGCCACAATAATCAGTCGCTCAAATCTGGTTCCATCCAGGTTTACAGGGCTATTCGAGCAAGCCACCGATTGTTAGCGAGATTTCATATGATCTCATATAAAAAAATATCAAAATTCTCAATACGCCGCGGCCGATTCCAACACCTAGATGTGCATCCACGAAAAGACAAACACAATTAAGACAAGACAACATGACTAACCAATCCACTCAGCCTAAAACTTTCCGCTGCTGGAAATGACCTCTCCCAAGTTGCTCCATAACCTCTTAACCAATTCCAGTCAATTCCGCCGACTGTCCTCAAAGAGTCATCGGAATTTGTGACTTAAAAAAAATATTAATAATAATCATACTTGCAAATGCACCTGTTACACATAAACCTACTCTAGTGGCAATAAATCGTTTAATCGCAATTGAAACTAAATTCCCTACCTGCCTAATGCCTCTGGCATATAATCCGATATGCATTCAGGTGATACGCTTTAAGCACATAAGTAGATACTTGCATCGCATGATAATTGAAACACAAACGTTATCGAGATGGGTATTTACGCAAACTGCTAATTCCGTACTAGTTGATACGGAACTCGATACATTTATATCGATGTAAAAAAATGATGTATCTTGTCTATAATTTTTTTAGGGAGACTAAGGGTCAGTTTCACAGGTGGCTGATAAGTTCCAGATAGTTTATCTGGCAGATAATTTCATACAAATTCTAATCCATTTTTGAATTTATCTGGTAGGTTGTGGCTATACGTGACCTGTGAAACTGGTTAGTTTTAAACAATACTATAATATTTAATCACACATGAGAGATTTATTACAAAATATATAATTTATATGTATAGACACAATTAATCAATCCGATATTTTCAGCATTTCCGATTATGTAATAAAAATAAATTACAGCTGTTGATATTAATTAGTCGTAGGTACTCCATTCATTTTACCATCGACGAATAAAACAAATGAACTGATCAACAGTTGTTATGGAATTTAAATATCGATAGTTTAAATTAAATTCCGTGCCAAAATTATCGATAAGTATCCATGTTGGCACGTTATAATCGAAGCAGCACTATCTACGCATACACTAGTACTACAGACGATGTATTGTTAAATAGCAAACAGTGTACTAGGACAGACAAAGCAGAGTACTGAGTTTTAATCATTCATTTTCTCTCTCACAATGATGCAGAAACGAATTCTCGCATTCCTACTAAAGAGCAGACTAAAGAGCAAACATTTTTCATTAACAGCGGGCATTCTGTGTAAACATTTTTTATTCGTTGCGGCAGACATGCACGAATCTTAATTACATTTATTACGATTATATCTTATGCTAGGATTTCGTATGTTCAAATAGCTACACCAAGATAACTTTAGTAAAAACTAGTTCAAAGTTTAATAAATTGCTATTACGAATAGTTCTAGCTGAGCGATGTGTTTCGAAACTTAATTTGTATGAGATTAATTAAGGTTCCAAATTAAAATTGTATGGGTTGAGAAACTAAATTAGCGAAGCTGTTACAAGTATTTATAGATATGAAAATTAAAATTACAGTCTCAAATATACTCAAACTGGGATTATATTCAGGACGTGCACACTAAGACGGGATTTGCAAAATTCGGCGCCATAGGTGAGCACGTTTGAATGGGACATAGCGATTGAATAGATATATCTCCACAAAATAAATTTATTTTTATTTAACTCAAAAGATTTATCAATCGTTGAATAATCGTCACATACATATGGTGCTCATGTATTAAGCCCGTTATCACGTAAGCAATCATCAAGAATCTACAATACCAGCGACACTAAGAGAATAACCCTTCTAGGCAGTTGAGTAAAAAGCGTCCACATTTGCGAACAGAACATAATACAATAGTACTAAGAGATTTTACTAATAATATTTAAGCACATTTAATACAAAATCCGATGTACCATTAGCATGATTAATATTGCATAACATGGCAATGACAGGCGAATCATTGAAACTAATTTGTATTATCGAGTAACGATCTCATCCGTGTTCACAAACAACATTACGTGAGCTATGATGGATATATCCATCCCCGTAGGCAATGTATTATTCATATAAGCGTAATAAATCACGTTTGTAGTACCAGTACATCCCCGTAGATTTGCTAATATTCCCATTCCTAACTCTGAAGTCCATTATACTGAATTGGTCGACGAGGGTGGTCCCTGCGAAGGTGAGAACCTCCGTGGTAGCTATGTGTGATTTTAGGCACTTCCCACCCTGTTAATGGAAAAGGAATTTCTTTGATGTGGCGATATCTCCCCCTCCTATTAATATTTATAAGTAGGTACTTTATTTGAAAGCAAACAATGAGCAGTCTAACACACTATCTGCGTGAGTCCGCCACAAATTTTAATGATCGTAGTGTCAATGACACGTAAGACATTATTTTTATTAAGTATTGGTAGTATTAATTTTAACTGTAAACAATAAGAAAGCAATGAATTAGGGTACAATATCTATTTCTAATCGTAGCTTTGTTGTGTACTTTTTCTGCTTGAAAGTGCATTCATACAACATTAGCATGAGAGAATGATTATTCGAAATCTAATATTCGAATATTACCCTCCATTGCGACACTTAGTTCCTAGCAATGCAGAATAAATGGTGCTTTCTCCATTGTTATTACTGCCATTTACCCTGCGGCGGAGTCGCGGGCGCCGCGCACTGAACTGCCATCAACGACTCTTTTGTTATTCGTGTAGCTAATAACAACCAGGTATGTACATTTACGGGTATCTATTGAGCATAATGATGCATTCATCATGTCAAATTACTTAATAGTTAGAAAATGTCACTTTGTATACCTACTCAGATTGTTTACGCATTCTGTTGATGGCGTGAGCCATTTGTGAAGGTTCATCAACATTTTGCTAATAAAGATATTGAAAGTATTTCTTTTTAAAATATCTATACTTGATTACACTACTTATGTTTACAGTTTTGGGTATTTAATTAACCCTGCATACTTGAACTCCTAAAGAAAGTCCTTCATATAGTCTTTTTGCGTACCTAATTAGAAATTACGTTATGGTTACAAAACTAATTTAACTAATAGCAATATGGCGACTGCGACGAATCTCAGATACCAAGCCGCTTATTCTTACAATTCACTTCAAAACCGCCACAGCAAACAAAGAGATAAATCTAACGAAATTGAAGTTTATACGGTGTGTTCCAAAGTCACGAAATGAATATCGGCTTACCGAATCGTCCCATACAGTACGTGTGAACACAAAACTTTGTACAAAATCGTACGAGGGGAAACAATAAAATTCACGGGTCGCTGGCACCCTTGTAATGGGGGAAGCGCCGCCGGCTCCCGATCGGGCCGATAAATCTGATAGTAAGCCGACCGCTCCCAGACACTTCCGATAGTGCAGTTTCGATCTTGAACAAACGTAACTACACTTGACAATGACCCCTTTGCTTTGCGTTTGCAACGTTTACACGTAGTAACGCTTTACCCGACGAGGAACAGTAATAAATAGAAGCTCCATAGCTTGTGCTTGCATTTCCTGTGTAGTCGCATCCTATGCAAAACATAAATCACATCTAGATTTCGAATATTATGTTTACTTCATACAAACATTTGATTAAACTCATAGCAGAACCACTGCTCCGAGCTAGGTATATTTCCGCCACCCTTATGTAAACACTGATTGAACTGCAAATTTGTCCATTGCTTATATTATTTTTTTCATCATTTCGCCACTGTGTGCTGTGACGAAGTAGGTAAATGAGTTTCGTTATGAAACGACGTAAGTGATATAGTGCCAGTACCTAGCAAACAACATATGTTGCCGCTATTTACTGCTGGTAGCTGTATTATTATTATTAATGCTGCATACTGAAATAAGTTTGCATGAGGTTTTACTACACTAGATTAAGGCAAAGAATTATGTCAACGACTGTGTTCTAGCGTGTCGTATAACTTAATATAGTACAGAAGGTGCCTCAGTAACTGCGCTTAAACTAAGTTATTAAATACAGAACTGGATACGTTTTGCAATTATTAGCACATTTGTTTCAACTATTGCTGAGTTAAAGCTATTATAAAGCTGAATATGCGCCATTAGCATCGGAAAATTATCCGTATTTATAGGCAAACTGTGGATATTCCGCATTTTCATTTTCCAATACGTTAATGTATTTCAATTTTCGTTTTATTTTGTTTTCAACTAAATGATTTTTCAATCATGCATATGTTTGCATATATCTGCTACCTATTTACCCAGTAAATACCCTTGTAGATAAAATATCAACACACTCTACGAACTGTCATCATAATAAAACCGCAGAGATAAAAAGTGTTCTGTCATCGGCGTTCGGTAAATCGTTGGAGAAAACCAAACAAATATCCTTCGCGTGAAAATAGGTCGCTTTCCAATTGACAACGCATGATTAATGGATACCCAAGTTCGCATAAATCATGCGGATGTTGCGGTATCAAATCTGAAGATATTACAGACGTTCTCCTGCTTTAGTAAACGAGTAACGCTTACTAACACACGTAAGTACCAATATTTGTTCATACATACGTCTTGGTAATTCGCAATTAGTTGCTTACTTTAGCAACAATTTATCTTTTCGCAAAATCTGTTAAATATTGCATTGAAGATTACAACTGTAAATCATAAAAAATAACCGAGTTTGATACAAGCTGATTATAATTTTGATACTTCAATTACAAGGTCTTAGAAAAAGATTACTTATTTCAATAACGCAATGAATAAGGGCTTAAGTCTGAAACATATGACTACTAAACGAGATTGCTAAGCATTTTCTCATGTGACGTAAATCAATGAAAATTATTAAACCTACAAAACAATTATTTTGTTTTTGGTGTGCATGTTTTTCTACACTATAAAAATCCTCTTGAATTCGGAAACATGATGTCAAGATTTAAACTACAAACACGCTTTGTCACTAACTACGAAGCTATCGAACACAACAACGTGTACCATAGACCAGATACGCTGTGCAAAGGAACATAAAATGAGCACCTTTGTCGAGGCGGTCATGTTATTGGATTGATCCGAGTATCCGAGCTACAAAAGCCCAATTACGAGGGGATGGCACGACTACAAGGTCAATCAGCCGGCTGACTAGCCGTCCGTTTGGTAATGACTGTACCCAGATTTAGCGTCCTCATAGGTCCTTATTCAGGAAATGTTTGCTTTGCCAAATGTCTCCGCAGGTATGAATATATACGAATACCAATTGCCTATATTTTGGAACTCATATAATTTATGACCATTTTACCTTTCATATCTCGTCAGAGGTCTAAAATATACAGAACTTAGAGTAAATATGAATTTTTAAAATTGAAAACTTCTCAATGGCTCTTGCAGTTTCAAAGTAGGTACTTTCAAACTCCCGTATTCATGCTTGAGAAGCTGGCACTTTTTGAGCTTAAGTACCTCGATATCTGAATATTAAAAAAAAACAATTCATCGGATTTGAATCGCTTAAGACAATAACAGCAAATTATCACATAATTCGCTGAGTTGTTTTTTTGAAGCACGCGTTCTACTGAAATGTTTGATAAACATAAATCGCGCGCACGAACACATTGACCGTGACTTTGTTCTGCGTACAGAGACTATACACTAATACAAACGCTTTATGATCATCTCCATCGATTCTCCGGCACGCTCCATTGTCCATTGTATATACAAAGAATTCGTTCATTTGTGCGAAATGAAGACTGCTGCAATGTGTCGATATATCAAGCTCCTATTGTCTACTTTCTGGGCAAGTGTACAAGCTTCGTTTAACCACAACCAAGCCCCGTTTATCTTCCATCTATCATTGCGTTACACAATTCTTCGGTAAAAAATGACAGTAATAGATGCTCACTATTGTGCAAACTAAAGGTAATATTTCAAGTGATTGTACGTGACCAATCGTAGCCACGGCCTCTTTTAATTATGCAGGGGACGACGTGGTTTTAATTAGGTTTATTTTAATGCGCAACTTTTACCGTTTAAATAGTCTTGTTATAATAGTTTTTACAATTCAATATGACATAATTGATGACAGCATAGTTCAGGCGAGCAATGTAACCGTAGGTACCTACCAGAAATGTATGTGATGTCGGACGTAATAGACGATAAGAGTATGATGTCAAATTGCGTCACGGACTACCGCGAAACGTGTGGATTCAATTAAATATTCAAATAATTTAAACGCATGAATCATAAAATAACATACTCTGCGTCGTCGGTTATACAATAATACAAAAATTATTCATTTCACACCTTTGGAAATACGAGGTAGGGTACTAAAAGTACAAAGTGTATTCACAAATACATACGAGTATACTGTGTCGAAGAGCAGGTGCGTTAAAAACGTTTCATTTTTTCGTCGTCTAGTTTGACAAGACCATGTTGAATTTCATGCAGAATAGTCTTTATTATTACATTTACTCAGGTCGACAGTTAACCCTAGGACTGCGTAGTACTCTGCGATAACCTAATATAACAGACGGCACCGTGAAGCTTGGAGCACAAGGTCTCCACCGGGTCAATTACTAATCAACTCAAGGAACGGTCGCTCTCAGACACTAATGACCAATTATACCAATTAACTGTTGACCAAAACATTTTTGTGCAAAATTGTGAACAACGGTCGATTTTATATTTATTATGTATGGTGATCATTTAACAACATAGATTTGTCATATCATTATTATTTTATGTTCATAAAACGTACATAGATTCATATTCTTAAAGTTTTGCTTTTATATTTTTAAAATTAGAAGGGAACTATTAATAAAATGTAATTAAAATTGTCCCTAATGGATGTCCCTCACGCGTGTTTATTTCGGATCAAAGTGTCATTTTCGTGATACGCATGTGACACAAATTTAATTAAGTTATGATCAGATGTAAAATAATAGTATAAATTTACATTAACATTTAATATAATATTATTATGACGTACCAACTAAACTTAGTTAAACTTAGTTGCAGTATTAAGCATAATAATGCAACTAAAATAAGATAACGTATATTATTATGTTTTGATATAAAGTTCTCAAAGTAATGTTATATGAAAATACTGTTTCTACTTTAAGCTTTTTGACATCGCAACAACTGAAACTGCTTTCGACAAGTTTCACGTAAAGTTTAAACTCGCCCGTAAAGGATAGAATTCTTTTTATCCCGGTACATGAAAAAGTTTCCTTCGAAGTTCCTCGTAAGTTGAACCCGGTAACAGTTAATATATTACAATTAATTGAATATTTGTTTCGTTCACATCACATCATGTTCATTTGTACATTACGTCGATATAACATAAATCTTGGCTGATGATAAAACCGTTGATTTCCTTATAGTTCTCCTTTACCGATAAAACTAATGTAAAAATACTTGCAATACATTGTGTAGGTACGTTTGTTTATGGTATTTTAAAGACGTAAGTGTTCTACCGGGTAAAACCTGTTTTATTATACGATCTCAATCTAGTCTTTGTTTGTGTCAACGTTACATTTATGGTGTTTCTTTAGATTATTACGCACTGTAAGCATTTAGTCAGGTATGATTATATATTATTAGACAGGTAGATAGGACAAGGAAAATAAACACTTGAAGACATACGTACTACTAACAGTTCTCTTAGTAAGCTTTTATTTCAATAGCGAACCCACAGACGCTCCGTTTTGCAACCAATTTAAGTCACAGTACCAACAGGAGCATAGCGAGCCACGTGCGCGGTAGAAGGTACTCGCCGCTTTCCACTAGCTACAGTGTCGTGACTCGGTCATTACATCGTCCCACATACACTCCACACTTTTCCCTACATTTAAACTTAACATTTTACCTCCTTATCCTTACTTAGTGCATATCCGCTTAACAGTTCCACTTAATTCTATAAAAACCAGTCAGTCAAAGGAATTTGTTTGAAACTTATAATAGTTGCCGTTTTGAATATCAGGAGAGTAGCTTACAATTAAGGTCTGCCTTTGTTTCATCAAATATCAAAATGAATAAATCCTTGACATTTCAAGTTATATGTGAGTCAACTTAGAGCACCATAATATTGAAAGTTGAAAAAGGGCGAGGTCACATGCGCGCCGCGCAACCTGTCTAAGTTACTGTCAACAATGTGCTAGCTAGAAGTATAGTTATCATCAGTCAACACATCAATTGCCGGGATATGGTTGAACCAAACCAGTCATAGTACTCGACAACCTGAGTTCTTTCTGCGGACTTCCAGCCGACACGCGCGCCAGTCACCGTTGAGACGCCCATTCGTACGAGCGTACGGCGCGCGCGCACTTTACAAGCACCGAATTCGAATTTCTAATCGTGACGCAAAAGAGTGTTGTGTCTTGTGCCAATTCGTGACAGTGTATCGATACCATCTATGTTACCAATACAAAATTACAATGACGTGAAGTGACAGAAATGTGATTGTTCAATACTGGTATGGAAGACTTTAACATTTTTATGGTAAGGAAGTATGATTTTTTATTTTTATAGGTTCGTTGACACTTCGAATATTTTTTTTTTGCAATGCATTCTGCATTATACCAGAATTACCGTTGGCCGATATCTTCTAAGCATCTTTAAGTTTTTAAGTAATAAATTGAAGCCATCATGAATGAATTTGAAATAAATTGCTTATTGTATTATCAACTAACGCGCCATGTGCTGTATCTAAGGAAAACTAAGTTTACATTTCAAAAGTATCTGGCATTTCGAGCCAAAATAAAAGCCCTGCATTTAATGCCATATTGCGATAAAAAAACCATTCTAAATTCGCCTCACAGGAACTGCAATCAAGTTCTTAATGTCTATTACATTTCCATGTAATTAAAATTTGCACATAGCAAGGCAAGCTTCTCTGGTTTCATAATTGTTTAATAAAACAACAAGCGATATTGAAACTGGAATAAGTAGACTGAATCAGCATAAAGGCGTAACCGCGTAACATTGAGAGTCGTCTCACCTCTCGCACATAACTATTGCCATATGGACTCGATGCATATTAATGTGAACCACATAACAACTCCTTGCCTCCAACAATGTAGTTACGACACTTCCTCATTCGACACACAACCGAAGGTGCAGGAAACACCAGGATAAAGTTATCCAAACAACTGGACTCAACCAAAAACGTGGATTAATAATAAAATAGAATGAGTACCTATCTGAAAGACATACGAAACATCGAATGTTATTTCAATAATATTCAACCAGATGTCTTTAAAACATTCTTAGTTACATTAATATCAAACTCCACAATGAATTGTTTAAGTTATGTCGTAGAAAACAACCTTTTTACCAAACAAGGACACATATGTTTCCATACGATTATGACGCTGTATATTGTTTAATTCCGTCATCAATATTCATTTTTCGCCATGGCCTTGCCGATTTAATATTCTTTGCGTGTGATGGTTGTGAAAGTATCTGACGTAATTGAAATTGATTTTAGATTTATATTATTAAATAATGGCCTCCTACGTAAAGTGGTCTTATGAGTACACCAAGCTTCGGCGAAACTTTGGCAAACAACCACTTTTCCAACTAGTACCAGCCTGCACGTTGGACTCCATAAACCCTAACAAAGATCATCAAAAGCAATATATTCTACGGAACCCCGTGCACCGAGAAGTTCAGGCAACAAGCTCTGTTTCAGAAAATGAGACGAATACTGCAGTTTTAATAACACATGATCAAAGTGTTAGCCACACTGAAGGTGGCTGGCCACGTGAAGTCAACCCTTACAACGAGGACCATGTTCAACGACATCGGCGCAGGATTATGCACGAAGACAATTATATAAAATCTGTTCTAAATTTATCAACATCGTTGTTTCACTACGTAGACCAGAACAATGCCATTGAAATGTATCAAACCTATTATACTACAATGGCCGAACAGGATCCTGTTGAAAAATGTAGTATCCGAATCGCAAATGTCTTCCGTGATGAAAATCAGAGACCGATCTCGTGTGTCAAATGGACTAATGAAAAAAACGCTAAACTGGCAGTTGCTTACTGCTTCAAATCATATATGCCAGCACCAGAATTAAATCGATTGACCGATTGTTACATATGGGATGTCCACAGACAAACAGAACCACTCTACGAATTACGACCTGACTTTCCATGTTGGCAACTAGCGTGTTCACCCTCAACCCCTGAATTGTTGATTTGCGGACTTGAAAAAGGTATTGTTAATGTATTTGATGTGCGTGTCGGCAAAAATTCTGTGTCATCGAGTTCTGTGTATAATTCCCATCGAGAAGGAATAACATCAATACTCTACATTCATTCTCGAACACACTCTGAATTCTTTACTGGATCTTCAGACGGACAATGTTTGTGGTGGGATTTGCGAAACCTCAAACGCCCTCAGGACCAGTTACCTATGTCAGTAAGACTGTCACCGACAGACGTTCCAAATCTAAATAATGCTGAAGGGGTCAGTACTTTGGAGTTTGATAAAGGCTTGCCTACTAAGTTTCTCTGTGGAACAGAGACTGGGCTAGTCATCAACGCCAATCGTATGGGGAGAACACATTCTGACATTTTATCTTCGTACTGGTACGCTCACGACGGATCTGTACAGACAGTGGAAAGGAGTCCTTGTACATTCAGAATGTTTCTTACGTGTGGTGATTACACCGTTAAAATATGGAGCGAAGAAGTTCGTACCGCACCTATCATCGTAACAAGACCTTATAAAAACCTCGTGTATGATGCCGCCTGGGCTCCTTTGAGATTATCCTCATATATGTCGATATGTGGAGGTGGAAAGTTTTATTATTGGGACTTACTGCGTAAACAAAAGGAGCCAGTCTTGACCCTACAAGTGTCTAGACATGGACTTACAAAAATGGCTCCTCATTCAAAAGGGAAATCAGTCGCTATTGGCGACTACAATGGAGCATTGCATCTGTTGCAATTATCAGAAAATATGGCTGTATCGGGAAGTCGCGACAAGTTACTGATGGGACAAATTTACGAGCGTGAGACTAGAAGAGAGCATATCTTAGACAATCGTGTCAAAGAAATTCGTTTGAAGGCACGAGCTGAAGAAGAAGCAGCAGCTTTACAAGAATTACCAGATGAAGTAGATGATGAAGAAGACTTGAGCCGAGAAACCGAAGATGAGTATTTTAGAATAGTTCAAGAAGAATTAAAACACATGGACATTATGCCGAACTGAATAACTAAGTAACGATTTCCATGTTCCTAATTAAAATAAAAGAACACGAAGTAAATTGTCAAATAATCTGTTAAGCCTTTTAGGATGGATATTTATTTTAATGTTTGTAAATTAGGAACACATGTAATGAAATAATTTTAATGAAAGTAATAAAACTTATCTTTACAACCATTTGCTTTAGAACCAAAAGAAGAAAATAAATTACTCCATGGCACCTGATCGATCTCGATAAGTTTTGTTGAATGTTGTGAAATGTCACAACCTTAGTTCATACCCTTTGAGAAATAACTGATTCACGTATGCACTTGCCGCAACATATGAAAACAAATACCAGCAATTGTAGAAACAATATTGAGTGCTTGCTGATCTTGCATTCTAGACTATTGGACTGGTAATAATATATCCAAGATAATAATATTGGGTTACTGTGTTTTATGGTTTATTTTTAACAAAACTTAAAAACATTTTGTATAAATCACAGCAACAAGTTTACGAGAGCGACCGTCCCGGATGTTTGGTACAGACGAGAAGCCCGCATCTCCCGGCAGATCCGGCGACTTAGCAAGGGCCATGACCGCCGATTTATACAAAACGACAATTCTAACGTGAACCGTCACATTTTAATAGAGATTCCCCTCTGTAAACATTTCTGATGAATTAATAAAGGAGGCGGGGGAGTTCTCATTAGAATGGTGGCGTAAATTACTCGAGGCTCGTGAGTTGCGTGAATACAAAAGTGCGTCACCGGCAACTTTCACCTCGGCTAGGTACTCACTACTTCAGACACAGTCGCAGGCGCACGCACCGTGTATGCGGTAGCCTCGATTCCATTGAACTTACTTACTTCCTAGTGTTTACATTTTACATCTTCGTGTGCATTTTTCGAGAAAATATGCGATAAGTAGACACAATTACAACACTAGAAATAATAAAAATACTTGCTGTTCCACACTTTAGGTTTACAAAAATAAGTTTTCCACATATCAAAACAACCGGTTTATTAAGTAGTGTATGATAATAAAATGCTAATTACTAATTAGTTAATCTAATCTTATGTAAGAACATATGAAATTTCAACGTTCAATCTTAAGCACGAAGGCAAGGTTTACGAGGAATGTGTTCGAAGTACCTCTGCCAATGTAGGTTAATATCTACCATTCCAGACGTAGTATCTACTGACATTAGACTGCATTATGTACCTATAAATTATACCTTTGCATATCTAAATAATTATAAGGATAGTCACTGCTAGTAACTGCCGTGCTGAGTATATTTAATAATCGCTGTACCGATACAAATCGTTGTTACGATTCATTACCACAAACAAATCGAATAGCGTGAACGTGGATTTAATTTATAATGAACTATACGAGTTATATTTTCGTACAAAAAATCCTAATCCTAATCCTAATCCTTCCTAATACTATTATAAAGGCGAAAGTTTGTAAGTATGGATGTATGGATGTATGGATGTTTGTTACTCTTTCACGTAAAAACTACTGAATGGATTTGAATGAAACTTTACCACAATATAGCTTATACATCAGAATAACATATAGGCAACTTTTTATCCGGGTATGGAAAGTACTTCCCTCAGAAAGCGGGTGAAACCGCTGGCGGAAGCTAGTCGTCTATAAATAAAAGAATTAAGAAATTAAAAGTTCAATAAAGTCACTCTGGAATTAAATAGGGTTGTACATTAAATCAATTCTATTTTTAAAATATAAGTATGTTTACTTAGTATTAAAATACTGCTGTATTATTTGCGGTCGTTTTGCACAAATATGAGGTATAACTACGACACATAAAGTACTAATAAACCAGCATGAAGGTAACAGCTGGCCGTACCTAGTACCTAAGCTAAGTCGTGCTCACAGCCATTAGTAGCACCCAGTGTTTCATAACCTTAGCTTAGTCAGACGTGATTATTAAATATGACCAAGTATATACGTAAATGTTCATTGGAATAACACAAACAGGACAAATATAACACTTATAGCTGTGTTAGCCTCGAAGCTTCATTGATTTAATATTTGAAAGAGATCATAATAGAAAACTTTTACTCTCAATAGGGTTTTTACGACAGCCTTTTAAGAGGTTTTATTACTACTTAAATATTGCCTCAAACACTTGGGAATAATGTATCTTTCTATCTACTAGTTTAAGTGAGTTTCCAAAATACCTCTAAGTACTTCGTTATTTTTTTAGGTACTACGCCTGTCTGGGTATTACTTTTAGAAAAGTATTAATTTCAAGTATATAAAATCACAAGAAGAACATATCCAGATATTATAGGTGAGAGAATTCTCAAATAAAAAAAATGGCCAACGCAATTTTTATGGAGCAGATTATAAACTCTGCCATATGTTTGCTCAAAAAACATTTAAACCTATTTTAAGATTTATGAAGCTTCCAAAAGGCACGTGTGGTCCTTTACTTGGTAGTGAGTTCAATCACTCTCAGGTTCGCTTACACGCACACTAGTGTAATTGCTGGGCGCACGCTACAAAGCTTCGAGAAAGGCAGACACGCGATCGTGACTTGCTTCGCACATTATGTTACATCAATTCTTTAACCTTCCATCACCTTACTAAAAATAGTATATATAGAAATAGTGCTTACCCTGAAAATTCAATTTGGACATGTCCAAGATGACTTGCTGTTTTCTTTTTAATTTATTAGACGCTTCTAAATTCTGTCCCATCATACCAACTTCAGACAAACTATGCTCTAACTGTAGTGATTAAAAAATGGTGGTTTTTTCATAACTCAGGTACTTAAACTAGGGGCTGCGGGTTGTTCCTTATTACCGAGGCACCGTGGTACCTGGCACACAGGGACTTCCAGAAGTAACATATTGGATTTTAGTCAGTAAGAGTCTGACAATCCCTCCAGTTGCAGGCTCAGCGGGGGATTGATTTGATGATTTCCCACGAATATATAGGTACTGAAACTAGCAGTACAAGCTGTTATCATCTCCCAATCAACCATTACATGGTTGACAAAATTGTAAAAATATCTCAGTGCGAAAGGTGAACTAACTACTACGCCGTAAGTATATGTATTACAATCCTGACATATAAGTTATAAAACATTCATAAATATTGATCTGGGTAATCAAATTAGAAAGTGGTTTCTATACGACCATCTACTTCTAGATATTATACAAGTATATTGATAGATAGACTCTCGGCTGGTAATAGGAACGGTTTAGTCTTGCATCCTGAATAATAATACAACTATCTGTTAGTACACTTTCTAAATTCAATATGAATATATTACTCGAGGATTGCTTTAATGCAAATACAAAACTATGTAGATAAGTAAGTCCGGCAAAACAATAGGCTTATCTCTATAAAACCTACACAAACGCTATCAATGTAAAGTAGTAATTTAAGACAGCACATAAATATTGAAAGCACGTGGCGTGTAGGAGTAGCGCTGATCGGTGGCGGTTATCGAATGCCAATGTCCACTTATTTGCAAACCCGTCGTACTGTTACACTGTCGGACGAGACGAGACCGTCTGACCCACATCCCATATAACCGAACAGTATAATTAAGGCACAGATTTTTTGTTAAAAAGGACGTCGGCCGACCAATATATTAAGACGTGACTCACCAGTCACTGACCAACGTGTTGTAAGGATATCGTTATGATATTCATGTATGAAAGAAGCTCTGTGAGAATAAAAACTCGCTATTCCCTGATATAACGTTAAAAAGTTAATGTACCCATTATAACGGTGATATTTTTTCTTCAAGTTGACAAAAACTGCATTCAAACACGAGTACCTACGCCTTATCATAAGTCATAAAAAAAATTGCGATGATGAAATTATTTGTAAGTTATCAACAAGTTTTCTTCTTAAATCTTTTACCCAATAAACGATGTTAGCACAAATTAAGTAAAAAACGTGTTTTGTTGACTAGTAGTTGTTTTGTTTAGAAAAGATATAGTGTCCCTGATAGTGAGTGTGCCATTCTGTGTCAGAACTCAATGTAAGTACAAACAAAACTGTTTATAAACACGCTCATATTTATAAACACGACGATGAAGTATTGATCAGAGTTAATAACTGACATTGTTTACTGTTCAATGTCAAAATATTGGCATGAATATTGAATACTCTTTGTCTTCAACTCGGGTCTTCAATATTCTATAACAAAATGTTAAAGGACAGTCATAGAGAAGGTTCGATATCCAAAAACGTGACGTGAAAATTATGAGAGCTATCTAGAACCGGTTAGACGCAATGCCCACTCTCATAAATTGCTACAGATGTAGTCATTGCGAACATTACATATTTCATATACGTCATAGTGAAAGTAAGTAACTACGGGGATTTGCGTGAACGGAATCTAATCGGTGAGTTACCTGATTGAACCCACGTGTGATGAACATGTATTTTAATGTCATTAAATTATGTTAAAGCCATGATTACGGCTTAACTGTATTTTATACGATGTCACAACAAAGAAACTGAATATTATTATGTGGTTTCGTATTACACATAACATTCAAATTCAAGTCAACATTGTTTCTCACAAAAGTGATGTCATAAAAACAGTTATAGTGAAGTTTATGCTGGTTTCTAAGTTCCTAAGTATTTTATCACTACAGTCTACAGTAAAACAAAAGCTGACATTTAAAAAGTTTGCAATATTGGTTGTTCGCAAGAGTTTCCGTGAAAGTTTGCAAGATACATACATTCACGTATTTATTGGCTTGAATATATTTATGTACCTCGGGATTATTGCCGAAACTTTCACAAAAGCAGCCCAAAGTCTGGATTCATCACTCGTGCATCGGAGAGCATGTAAATATCAGTCCTGTGCCTTATCTCTCTGTGGTCGTGTTGGATTGCCGTCCCATCGGGCTATGAGAGTGAGGGAATAGAGAGTGCGCCTGTGTCTGAGCAAATATGTACATGCTCACTATAATATGCCTTGCGGAGCTGGTTGATTTCCTTAGAGAGAACAGCCGCTTTTTTCATTGGATATCATGAAATGACCCCTACCGCTGAAGGTGCAGCTGGAGAGAGTTTCAGACTCTTACTAACTAAAACCCACTACGTTCCTTCTGGGGATCTCTGTGTGCCAGGGCCACGGTAACTCTTGCGAACAACCCACAGCCCCGGGAGACCTTGGCCCTAAGGGTACGAGAACAGCTGCTTTGGCCGACAATCAATCTGGATGCCATTATTATTATTTTTACATCCCATACATTACATAGGGCTGGATAGCGTAACACAAAACCAAACAGAACCGCTTGTTCCGTGAAAGTTTTAAGTACGGACTCGAAAGGTGCGTAGGTGTTGATGTAGCAACACCTTGCTATGAAACACAATTAGCTATGAATTTCTCACGTTACCTATGATCACTCTTTAATAAAGTGATAACAACAACTGATTTTCCAACTGTGTGACTTTTGTCTAAGCTTTGAGAAATATGGAAGCTGACAGGGTGCCTTAGTAGACAGACCATATTACTTTACTTTAAATAGAGTTGAGAATACTCTTAGTTTCAGTCAGTAAAAAATCTGTACTTACGTAAAATAATAAAACTGGTCCATGTATTTTTATTTTATAAACTGGTCTTGGTTTTGTATTTCAATACTTTATTGTGTCTATTTCAATAGATGGGAGCTAGGTGGAACATTAAGTTCTACTCCGGTTTTCTAACGCTTAAAATGAAAACGATACTAACAAACTGAATTAACTGAAACGGTAATGTCGGCCATGGTCAGTAATGGTACTTAATTAATTTCTTCATGATTTATTCATAATCGATCAATCACGTAGCTGTCAATTATTGGTTACTACTTTTACCTGTGACTACGTCCACGTAGGAGCTACTTTAAATGCACTACGATAAGTTGTTTTTTTGTCCTAATTAAAGTAGTCATTAGATACGATACATTAAAGATATTATTAATCGCCACGTTAATTTTATTATAGGTTCAGATATATTAAACAATGTTTAAATCTAGATCACCTTTCATAATTTGCAAATAAAGATTCTTACGTCCAGTTTCACCGGTTACGGATAGCCATTATCTACCAGATTAATTAAAAAATGGAACAGAATTTGTATGAAATTATCTGCCAGATAAACTATCTGGAACTTATCAGCAACCGGTGAAACTGGCCCTTAGTCTTATAAAATATTTCCTGCCTTCAGCAAGCGTGCGTGCACGGTCCTCGTAGCTTATTCAACAAGCAGCCTATAGGTGCCTGCCAAATTGTCTAGTCTAGTTAATGGGAAAATTAACAATGAAAAGGACGGTTTCAGTAAATAAATATTCTTCCACAGTAAAGTCACGATGAGTAGCGGTGTACGATGACGTGCGCGGCGCTGGTGGCGGTGGTGATGGCGATGGCGAGCGCTGCGTGCGCGCAGCTGCGACCCGCCGACGCGCCCCTCGCCATCAACGACACACGTGAGTGAGTCCCGGACTAGTGCCATACTTTGTTAAGCAAGTTGCTCTATTACTTCATCTTTTGGGAGACCTTCGTTTACCTGGACGTCAAACATCATAATTGAGAACGAACTTGATAGTTTTAAGTGTGTCATCTGTCACCCAATGGAATCGATCGAGCTGTTTCTGGCGTTCATAATACCTTCCAAAACGGTAACGATTTGACGAAAGAATCAGCAGACAAAGCCGGTATTTTCTTCTGTTACCAAATAAAATACTTTAGATACATAGCCACTTGAAGAGCTTAAAAAATATGTTTAGGGATATACGTATAATAACTGAAGCGATCTCACATTTTCTGAAGTTCACTTGTGCGGCACCAATTTCTAATATCTCAACATTTATCCCGAAGAACTGTAGATGTTCTATCTGACATTGAGATGAAATATGAACTAAGGATAATATAAGCCCTATTATAATTAATCACTTCAAATCTCTATAATATTAATGAAACTTAAATAATTAATTATCATTTAGGAAATAGTTTAGAATATAACTTTGTTTCTAGATAATAATTACATCAGAGAATATAATAAGTACTTACTAGGGTTATTTAATGAAGCGATCAATTTTGTTTCGTACAAAATATTTTAAATTAATTTTATCTTAAGCTCTATCAAGGTTGACACAGGCACGTCACTGAGAATTTAATTAAAATAAAAGCTTGTTTAAAGATGACTGACATTGTCAGCTAAAAGTTGATGAGAGAACATTTATTAATATTCGAGTATAGCTTCATGTTGCTACATGTTATATCACGCTTCTTAAATAATTCATCATGATCAGCCTTTTTTATCGTCCCACTACTGGGCACAGGCCTCCTCTAACACAGAGAAGGATTGAGCGTTAATCACCACGCTTGCTCAATGCGGGTTGGTGATTTCAAACTTCATAGTCCAGGTTTCCTCGAGATGTTTTCCTTCCCCTTTAATCAGTCATTGGTGTCCAAGACATACTTAGAAAGTACATATAACTTAGAAAAGTTACGTTGGTACTTGCCTGACCTGGTATCGAACCCGCGCACTCATACCTTAGAGGCTGGTGCTCAAATTACTAGGCCACCCCGACTTCTAAAATATATAAATCGAAACACCACATGATGAGTCGTTTATGATTCTACTACCTATGGGTTTTATCAAAACAAGTTGAATTAGTAGGGCAAATTGCCAATTATCAGGTTACATATTGGAAAACAGTTAACAACGCCAGTGGACAATCAGGCACGCTTAATTAAACACAAACACACGTTTTCTCCGGTAGCTTTAGAATTAAGAATACATCGCTTTCACCTGAGCCTACTTACAATTTGTAATTACTTACCGAATTAAACATGAATATGTACTTATTTAACGCCTTTTAATCGAAACATGGCATGAACATACACGCAATGCACCTGCTTTACAGTCAAATGTATATTTCATATTTTACACAATTTCACTGTTTTAAATTTACTTTTTGCATTTATTGTACATATTTTAAAACTCCGACGCAAAAATAAAGCTGTTATAAATTTGTTTCTTTCTGTGTGTATGTTTGGTTGTGGTATCGTAGCTCTTAAACGGATGAATCGATTTGGATGCGGAATTGAGAGCTGGATTTCCAGAGGTGGTTCTTAGACATCTTAGTTTCATCATAAAGTTTTTTATTAGTCCACAGGGATTCTAGATACAAAATATGTAGAAGTTATTATTATATCAGGTTTGAATTCGTTTTCTTTTGTTGTAAAAAAAAAATATAAATTAATAACAAAAACATCGCAAAAAGCTCACATAAAAGTAATGAATGAACATTGATTAAGTTATTGCTTTAAACTTGGTGGTACCCCGACGATGCTAGTTTTTAACCATTACTCATACTGCCGCTAAAAATTCCTTCTCACATAGACAAGTCAATTAAGCAATAAAGAAGTGCAATTTATATAGAAACTGCAAGACATTAATGGATACTTCACTTTCCTAACATTGTGATGCAAACAGTCGATGGGAACTAAGACAATGCAAGAAATAAACAAGGTTTCCATTTTCTAACGCACAACCGTTGCAAGTTTTCAACTGGTGTCAATTGTTTCATATCTTTCTCCCCGATTATGACTTGGCTGCCTCAAAAAAACCTAAAAAAAATCCTAAAGTTTCGTGGTGTATTTTGTACCATAAAAGGTGGTTCACAAACAATAAAACAAAACTGAACAACACAAAATATTCAAACGTTGATTACCCATACGATAATGATAAATGAGATTGTCTGATTTGTGTCGTAAGAGTGAGTGAAGAAGGTACTAAATATAATATCAGCGACATAATTGCAACAATCAATCATATAACAAAAAATGCAAGTATGAACAGCTAGACATCTGATGGATAGAAATAAATGGGCCTGTCAATACTGTTCCAAATGATTATTTTGAACTTCGTTTCGAAACCATACCCAACACAACTTCTCTTCATCACATACATCGTTGTCCGAAGACATCTTTGTCTAACATGCATCTTGAACAATGTTGTCGTCTTCAATCTTTCAAAACAGCTTTCACAATAAGTTGTTGTTACCTCTTGGCACTCCTACGGACTCCCACTTACGACGCCAAAGTACCTTAGCCAAGGCATACGATAATTTATTTATAACCGACTTCTCAATTCCATGTGTTTGAAATAAAAGACAAAATAAAAAATACGATTTCTAAAAATATTGAAAAACATAAAAAAGATCTGTTAAATACATGGCTCTAAAAGTGTTTTTAGAAGTCGGTTTTTGTTTTTTTATAAAGCGTTTCTTAAATGAAAGATAAAAAATCAACACACGATAACACGGTGTTCCAAAGCTTCGGCCGGCCGCCGTTTGACTTATCCATACTTGACGGGAAATGTTCGTTTGCAGATAATATGTTGCTACAGCTAAAGTGCCGATCACCAGAAATTACCGCACCGCGGTACACAGGAGCCACATTATGCACGTAATGCTGAACGTAAAGTAAACAAAACACAGTAATGTGTCTACCCGTCCGGTCGGTCCCGTTAATTGAACAGCGCACTAATCGCATATTGCGCGCGCTTTCCCTTTGGAAAGTATCGAAATACGATCCAAATCACCGAAGTTGAATATAAATTGATTTTCAAAGTCATTGCTTCAGAAACAGGGAATTAAGTAAACCCGTACCGTAACTTACTTTGGTATAATGTGCCAGTACGCAGTAAGGTCTAAACTTTACGCCAAGAGCGAGCTTTAAAGCTTGACATTTAGACTCTAAAGAGCTTTGTTTCATTTTGTTTTTCAAAGCAAGCGGTAAACTTCTTAATGTTCTTCTATATTTCAAGCCAACCGCTAGGAAACATGTTATAATATGTAAATTAATACGCTCATAAATCCTACATTTTAATGTAACCAAAATTATAATTTCTTGCATAAGGCCCACATCTATTGGTAGATTTTGGCGTTTTTGGACAACAGCTGAGGCCGGAGTGCCTGTCGATATAAATTATAAACTGTACTGTATTAATGAGTGTGCCTATAGCGGTGCCGTGTAATAGAGAAGATATTCTACATTTAGTGTGTCTGTTGTATCGAGCAATCGAATAAACATTGTGCATCGCCATGAATACATTACAACGAAACGTGGAACCATTTATTAGCATAGATGTTCGAAATATTCTAATAATACGAACGGTTCGAGTATCGTAGGTAAATATCGAAGGGGACAGAATTAAAAGTGTAGCTGGCTCATCTAGTTTTAAGTAGACTAGTTTCAAGATACTATAACCAGCGAGTTCTAGTTTAAAATACAGTACCTATCTCCCGAAACAGGTCAGTAGAGCGTTTTTAGAGCCCTTAGATACTCTTGAGGTTTCTTTGAGTATCAGCTGCCGTAAAAAGTTGCCTAGCTTCCCCATAAACTTTACCTCTTGAAATAACTTTTTATGTCGTATTTACTTTTTGACCCATTCCCTTCCTAAAAAGTTTGTTTCGTCTTGTCCGTCTTGAGATGTTTCAACATTTTCAACTTGTTGATAAGTTGAATATAAAATCAATCTTTCAACAAAAAGTTTAAATGATTTAAATTCCAACACGAGCCATTGGCTCGCAAGATTAATGTAAACATTTACAGACAATGATTTCAGTTTACATTCGAATGGTTATACAAGAATAATAATTAATATTTTCTTTCTGCATACAATATATAGGTTACACTTTTTCATAACACTTAACTATAACAGTTATATAACAATTAACTATAGCGTAGTACCTATTATAAAATCAGTGGCTATAGGTAGATACCTTCAAGCTTTTCGTTGAAATATAAAACCCAGAGTGTCTTTTGTACATTACAATAGAGGATATACTAGGTACCTATTAAGTAAAAGGATGAGATGACTAAATTCTAAAGTTTACAAAAGTTTTTAAAACTAATTCCTAAAGTTTCTAGAAAGATTATCTGGAACTATGCATATAAGTACAGTCCGATTTTATTGTGTTTAACTAGACAATTTCATTTGGTTTTAGGCTGTGGTACAGAATGCGTGCGCTGTGCAGCAGACGGGTGCGTCAAATGCGCTAGACTGCTGGTCTGGCCAGGCGGTACTTGTGCTCATGACTGTCCTGCTGGCAGCCGAGAGGCTTGGGCACACGATGACCACCTCATGGGAAGAGTGTGTTACCCTGCGCAGACGTATAATGAGGTATGTTTTCTAAGAGGAACTGACAAAACTCTGCCAAAAAACTTTTTAACACAAAAGCTTACGTACTGTAAGTTATAGCTTGGAAAACGTGTTACTTAGTCGGTACTTCTTATTAAATAAAAATACAGTTATTTGGGAATATCGAACGAAACTCCAGATATTATACCTAATTTACGATCCCAAGAATACCTTGTGGAATTCCAATAAACATAGCTTTTCCATTAAGAATAACTGTATATCATAAACAAAAATAAGAATATTTGAATATTATATTAGCTCCACATGAATACGTTATATATCAGTCAGCAGCATCCATCAAATACCAGAACATGAAAGTTCAACGCCTTTTAGATTAAAATACTATGACGTAACGGCTCTGATGCGCGGAACAGATGTGGTCTGTATGGTACCTGTACAGAGCACAGTCAATCTAACTACATCGTCAGAGCCAATCTGACCGATGGTGCTGCTCTATGAATATTTAGCTATTTCAGTTACACTTACTTGTCATCATTATTTCATTGTTCTTATAATTATTACCCTAATTTATTATTTGATGTCGGCGCCGTGTCTTCTTTCACCCCTTGTGTAGTTAAAAGAAAATATATTATGCAATAATAATTTTAACTTGTACTGTAATATTTAATTTTTAAAACCTAGAAGACAACCTAAAGTAATGTAAGCAGTAACATAGATTTTTCTGTGTAAAACAAAAATTTATATGACGGCGCAGCTTACTACAGTACATATTTTCACGAAATTCATCTGGCTATTATTATTTTTTTTGTAATGCAAACGGTTGTTTGGTAGTTTCAAAATTATGATATCCCACGTACTTTTCGTAGAGCATACATACAGTTAGTAGCTAAATGTTGAAATAAAAAAAAAACGGTGAGTGGAGTAGCTGTTCCAGCCAGTATTAAATTAATAAACGGCTTCATTGTAGCAGGTGCTGTTACGTTACTCTACAGCGACAATTGAAAATAGCCACTAACACTAGTGAATAATAGAGCTGGACACATACGCCATCGGAACTTGTACTACATTGTACAGTGGAACAACCACAATGCATTGTGTCTTAACAGCTCTCTCTCAGCTTTACACGGTGCTTGCTACACAAGAACAAGAGAATTCTAAAAATTCTCCGCTTACTTCAAGTTTTTGATTTATAGAAAGTTATTTACCAGCCTTACCAAAAATATCACTTGCAACGAGACACCATTGCAAGCGATTCCAGTTCATTTCACTTCTAATTTTTTTAATGGGAAGCAAATATAACTGAAATTTTATCTGGTGGTTATTTACTTCCAGTGTAAACAATTTTTGGCTAGCCAATTAAGGAAAATAATAATCATGGGTAGAAGTGTCTTAATTAATATGAGAGTCGATATCATTCTTATTTTCCTTTGAATAAGGCATTATACATACTTACCCATTACAATAACTAAACGCGCGACGCGCTTGCTAGCCTTTTGTTACTGACGACATTTCCAAAAGCGAACATCTCCGGTTCGATATCTTTTTAGGACAACAGTAAGGACGTTCTTTTGTCACGAAACACGGGATATTAATGTGACCTCTAGAAAAAAAGAGCTCATGAATTTCCACACAAGTTTCCCAAGCCCCAAACTGAATAAGCTGGACATTCTTTATTGGAGCAGAGCTGTGGTTGTAATCAATGCCTTACTACCGTTTCACTTTGTATACATTTTTCACCAAAATGTTGTAATCAACCAAATTTTTGTAATCTGTGTCGTCTATAGCTCTTTATCTTTTGTGCTAGCTGACTGATACATGACCCAAAAGATAATTCTAAAACAAAATCTGTTGTCCCAACTACCAAAATTGTTGACGCCCCTAGCGATTTCAGACATGCTATTTCATCTATAAAACTGTTGCCAAAAACTCGTTGGTAAGAGTTATAAACTGTAACGTGCTTACACGGATCACGATTTATGATGGTATCCACGCCCCCATTACTTACAATCTAAAAAGGTCCTTACTAAGGTATTGGCAAATTGTTGTGTGAGGGATCAAGTAGAGACAATCGAGGCCGACTAACTTGTTTTATGTCTATGTCGTGCTCACGATTTTTAGTGGAATCGACAGTTTCTGCAGCAGTAAGCTCTCTGCAATGTTTTGTTATTATATAACCTGTTTTATTTGCGAAAACATAAAATACATACATACAGTATAAGTAGAATTAAAAATTTATCTGTATCTGAAAGGTTCAGCAAAGGACCGTTTTCTTTCCATTTCATCCACACTCCATAAGCGTGATGTGTCCGCTCACACTCACTAATCATGCTGGTCACAAATAAGCACTATCTCTTATATGTTATGTTCCTAAAAAATTAATTAATTATAATATTGTTTGTTCTATATTACCAGGTGATAGTCGGCGGTGCCTGTGGGGTCGCCGCGTGCATCGCGCTGGTGGCTGCCGCGGCTGCGTATGCGCGTTGTCGCAGAAAAGCGCACGCGCAGCCACAGCCACTGCCTCAACGAGCTACACACGATGACGACACGCGACTCCGAGAGTTTCACAAACAATTGGACTGCTTGCGAGTAAGTTACTTACATCTTACACATATACTAGCGAGAACATCTCCTGTACATCTATTTTCTATATCTCTGTATGAATCAATTAAAATGGAGCTTGTTTGTAGGTACTTTTTTACCAAGTACATGAAAATAGTATACACGAAACATATACCAAAACAACATTTTTGTTTGTTTGTTACGGCTAATCCACGGGGAACAGCCAGTTCAGTTATAAAACTGCATACCTATGTAGAAGTTATAGAAGTGTAGATTACATTTACGAAATGAACAGCTGCCTATGTAAATCCAAATCGCTTCCGAAAGTAGACACGAATATTATAAGCAATGTGATTATCTACATCCGTGTTATATAAAACGTTAAGAAATCAGGAGATTTATCAACACCCACATTAAGATCGCACGATATGTCTTAAGAGCCTACATATTTCTATTGTTATTTCATAATTTGCTCCAGATAAAGATTGCACCTGACGAGTAATAGAATTTAGAACTTATCAGAACGTAGGTCCTTACTTTTGCTGTGGTCAAAGCTGAATCAATCAGTGCCCTGCTAATTTTATATGGATGACAATGCGTAACAGATGAAGCACCGCACCAAAATGTCAATGATATCTCTAACTAATCAGGTGTAATAAAACTGTTACTAACGGAATAGATATTAAAGCAGAAATTAAGGCCTATATAAAGCTGTGACCTCTTTATACAAGTTACTGATAACATTATCTATATCATTACAGCCTCATGCTTACACGTTGCTGGCGATCCTGAACCATACGCGGCATCAAGTGCGGGAGCTTTATCAGCTTGGCAACAATGATGCTGCAATGGCTTACAGGTACGTTTTGCTTTGCTCTGAGTTCTTAAGATGTTCCCTTACCTTTCGCTATAAGTGTAATCGAGACAATATCGTAAGGGGCATAACTGACTCTCATCTGTTTTTCTTTGAACAACATAATATAGCAGAAAAGCTAGAGTTAACAAAAAGAACTATAACCTATTTTAATACCCTACAATTATTACCGGGCTCCAAGGCCGATTTCAAGGAGGTAACATGATTTGTACCCGGTTTCTGCTTGTTGGCAGGCTGTTCCTTTAGACATTACCGTTGTCTTTTAGACAAAGGCAATATTTAAGGAGACAAAGGTACTTTTCATTTGCTTCTCTCTCCTAGAATGCAAATAATGCTTTTGTAAATAAGTAAATGAATCAACAAACCTGTATAAAAGAGGTTGCAACAGTGCTCTAATAACACAGCAAGCGAGTCTGTTGACAGAGCTACCAACGTAACCTACAAAAAACACATTCTAAACAGTGCCTCAATAGTGCAGCGTGGTGTTTATTTACGTTACCTACCTACTCGAGATAGTGGAGTCTAATATTAGCTTCTGTTACAGTTGCATTCTGAGTGATCTGGCCAAGTTACTGATATTGTTGAACAAGCAGCAGGTGCCCGTCGTGCCGGATGAATGGCCGCGTCTCGCTAGTTGGGCCGAAAGGTACGACTATACTATTTTAACCGATACCTATATTTGACTTTTGTGTTTTGAGCAATATTTTAAAATGCCTGATATTCCTATTTAAACAAACAAATGTCTGTTGCAGAATCTTGAAACGCTACAGCCGCACTCCCGTTGGTCCACAACAAGAAGGCCAGCTAGTTAATTTCCTTCCCGCCCCACCGAGTCAAGGCTCCGACTCGGAAACGACTCAGCAGTCCTTCTCGACATTCAAACCTCCTTCGTACTCCCCGACGTCATATGACAGCAATATCATAGACAAAGAGATGGAGTGTGAGTGGAGTGACGCTGGCAGACCTCCCAGCTACTCACAAGTAGAGAGAGAAAGAGAGACCATCGTCCTCTCTGACCCATGGGAGAGAAGGCCGATTGTTAGGAGGGAGAGCGTCTGGCTAGAAGATGAGTTCTTCGAAATGTCAAGGCGGCCTCAAGACGAACTAACCACTGAACTTTAATTCGTGTAATATTAATTTTATAGCATTTGGTTCACCATTCCAAGTCTGACAAGTACAAAATACCAGATTACTAATATTTAATATCTGTAAGTTTTGTAGTGGTGCTTTAAACCTTGTAAATAAGTACCTATGTAGTAGATACCTATTTCCTACTAAACCTGTTCTATATATGGGTAAGTTTGTATAGGTATAAACACTAGTTTCGCAAACGAATTAATTGGAATTTTAAGAGACATTCTTGAAAATCCAATTTTGTCGTCCACAGGGTTAAATTAGATTTTTCGCTGATACAGCAACTATAAAAGATAGTATTTACTTTATTATCGTTAATAACATCTGAAAACAATCTACTAAGCTGAACTTATTAGTAATTTAAACAATAAATGTTAGATGCTTTAAGTAAGTAGAAACGTAGATTATGCAGTAATAACACTATTTTTAGACAGTTTAAAACCAAAGTAGAATATATTATAGTTTTCTAGTCTAAAAAATCAATTCAACATATTTATTACTTGTATGCAAAATGCATCCATAAAATAAGATCATTATTATTTTTGTATAGGTCTCCTATACAACGTGTAACGTTGAATGCGCAAAACCTCAACAGATTTTAAATTAATTGACCTATTCCAGAGATTCGTATTGGCATTGAAATAAGAGCTATTATTGCCCCGCGGGTGGGAAAAACTAAATTGGTTAACAACAATTGGTGTTTGTTTACCTATTTTATTGGGTTTGAGCAGCTAATGGCTTGACCTACAATTTAATAGACAGGACAACGTTTTAAGTGAAGATTTTTTTTTAAATGTGACCTATATTAAAAAATGATTTAATTGATACTGCTCGTTATTCTGATCAAACTATTTTCAGGTTTTGCGCATTTAACGTTACACGTTGTATATACTAGGTATAAATATAGGTACCTACTATAAATTTAAGATCGTGAAGTAATCAGTTGTTTTACCACCTCCCTTTTATTAGATAGTAGACTGTTTAGGGACCTAAATAAATGTTGCTTTAATCTTAGAACAGTATTTTAATACGGAATTTACCTCGACTTAGCTGGTAGATCTTCATTTCTTCAGTTGTAGCAACAAGTTACTTTATATCTATACCTACCAGTAAATGACCCCATGTGGTCAATAACTTTTGCTAAGGATGGCAAGAAGTGGCCTACATGTTTATTCTGTGAAGTTAGTCAAGATTGTGTTTCTACTAAATTTGAAATGTAATTTCCAGACTTGTATTATGTTTTTTACAGACAAGAGTTAACGACAGTAGAAAGACATTGGTCAAGATGATGCAAAAGCTAGATTACCTACTGTAAAATTTCATCAAGGACGTGCTGGAGTTACAAACAATAAGTTTTGTAATACCTATATGTACCTAATGTAATAAGTCTTGTACCCAAGTATGATTAGCTAAATATTATGTGCTGCCTTTATTTCGTTACGGATAGCCACTATCTACCAGATAAATAAAAAATGGAACAGAATTTGTTTGAAATTATCTGCCAGATAAATATATATATATATATATATATATATCTGGAACTTATCAGCGACCTTTGAAACTGGCCCTTAGTCTTGTTATATATCGGACACCACTGCAACTCTTCTGCCTATCTCCTGTAAACTGGAAGCTAAAAAAATAACCAATAGGCTTGCGCTGTGTTATCTAGTATCTAGTGTCGTTTTTCTGTAGATAGTATTATCATAATTTAGGTATATCTTCTGCTGCCAAGAACCTAAAAGTCGGGATCAGTTAAAACTAGGTACCCTTTATGTAAGTAATAATCATAATGTAATTACGAAGTAGTATGTCATAACTGCCTATATATTGTTATAAAATAAACAACGAAAATACCTACTTGTTAATTTAGTTTAAAATCCTTTTTTATGAATGTTAAATTAATAAAGATGAATTTATATTCTTGTTCATGATTTATTTCTGTATGTAGGTACCTACAAAAAAACATCCAACCACGTAACACCAATCTAATCCAGTAAACTGCAAGGGACCAAATATGTAAGTATTATGATGATGATGATGATGAAAATGGAATAAGTATCGATACATAAATTAATCTTGTAATAGCTATGTGACTTAACCATATAACAAAGTTCCATGGTTGGAGAGCGAATTGGCTTCTAAGCAATTAAAGACTATAGAAAAACTCTTGAACATAGATAGATGTGAGCAAGGTATCGAACTCCACGAAAACTTTGAGTTTTATAAATATCGACGGGTCCTACGCATAAAGTCGTAAGCCTAAAAAGTCAATTTTTGAGGAGAGCAGTTTTTGTATGCGTTAATGATAAAAGTTATTGTGAAAGATTTTCAACAGAAATTTTTGCACTAACCTGTCAATTATTAGTTAAATAATATATACTCAGACGCTGGATATTAAAAGGAAATGTAGTTAACGAAAAAAACTAGTTTTACTTACTTACGACCATATACTTATAAAGAAAAGGTCGTATCTTATTGTTGCGACTATATGCTTTCATAAACGTAATTATAAGCAACACGAATAAAGTCGTAAGTTTGTATAACGACTATATGCGACGTGCAAACCATCGTATCTCTCTAAACGGGGGCTCTAAACGGGGTCGTAACAAGGTACATGATGTATAAAAACCACCGTAAAATTTAAGTTGAAAACATTTTTATTACAATAACCCTCATGAACATAATTCAGTCTTCTTAACACACAAGTCTCGTTTTTGTAAATTAAAAAAAAAATGTTAGAACTAGCGGTTTTTAAGAGCCACAGTGGCTCTTCAATACTAGCTGCTGCCCGCGACATCGTCCGCATGGGCATTAGAGTAGTAAAATGATAAATTTGCTTTACTGTTCTTGAATCCTTTAACATCATGCTCTAATAACTAAGCAAAAAAACCACTCCTATTGTGTAAGTTGTTACGGTTCGTCTTGCTGGTAAAGTAGGTAGTCGATAGTGCGACTGCTGTGCACAGGTCTCTGGTTCAATTCCCGGGACGGACCGAAATCGCTTTAAGGGTTTCTTGAAAATTTCATACCGCAGCCCGTAGTCTGAGAGTTGGTGATTGATTGATTCGTGCTCCAGAGAACACGTAAATGTCGGTCTTTCGCCTGATCTCTCTCTCCGATCTTGTCGGATTGTCATCCCGTCGGACTATAGCACCTGTGTCTACGGAAATTCTTGTGCTCTATATGTTTTGCGCAGCTGGCTGATCTCCTTGTAGAAACCGTAAAGTTAACTATACCGAAGATAAGCGACAGTTCTGCGGCTGATTTTACGTTGCAAAGTATTGGGCTGCTATAGCAATAAGCGCTGAACTTACATTGCAGTTTGCATATCAATCATGGAAGACTTATGTTTTAATATCACAACAATACACATGCCTCGTGTGCTAAGGGTGGACATACAGGTGTGGACTCCGGGGCCCGCCTACTTCTGCTTCTCGCTCTGGCCTTTGTCTTAGATTGAACTGAACTTCCAACGGAATGGCTTCTGAACTTAAGTTCTTATAAAAATATACTTGTTTGTTGTCACTACTTCAAATAATATTGCAGGCATAGTCACTGCGAATTGCATCGAGGTCGACATAGTTGGTTTAGGCACTACGTATGCACTCTTCTTAGCTAGTCTAGTAATTGCATTGCGCAACTGCTGTGCACGTGGTATCGGTTTCGATTCGGTCAAACCCAAATCGCTTTGTTAGGAAACTAAAAAGCAGCCCAGAGACTAGCAGTTGGTGATTGATATACAAATGCATCGCAGAATACGTAAATATCGATCCTGTGCCTAATCTCTCTCCGGTTGTATCATAATTGCCGTCCCATTGGATTATGAGAGTAAGGAAATAGGGAGTACAGTACACCTAGGAGGCAGTCTATATTATACATTAATACATTACTGCTGGACATGTATGAAAAAGAGATCGCCATAATTTGGGATGTCTATTTAAGTGGCTATATTCGTCAATCCTTAGATTATTAGATACTTATTCCTTATCCTTTTACGACTATGTTCCTCAAAAACAGATTACATATATATTTTGGTTGTCACCACCTATGTAAAGTCCACTTTTTTTTCCTTCAAACAGCAGCCGCCAACCCTATTCGAAGTGTTTGTTCTGTTCTGAATCGTTTCGGAAGCGTTAACTGAACTAAATCCATTCACTTTTCGCCAGTTATTAGTCCTATTATGATTCCTATGGGTAAATAATTTCTAAATGATAATAATTATATTTATTTTGCAAATAGGTTGAAATAAACACTTTTACACGTCAAAACAGACGTTGCTCACACACTCACAAAATAAAATGCATCTACTTTAAACAGTAGGTTTACATGTCAGCAAGGAAAAAAATATAAATATATAAACAAAAAAAAAGGAATGTAGGTTACTAATAGAATTATAACATGTCAATAAATTTGTTCAATAAAATAAGGAAAAACAGTAGCATTAGTAGTTTTTTTAAACAGCTTACTCCCAAGCCTTTTTATCTGCTAGGTAGTCTAAATTGAAAAACTCAATAATATATTGCCTGGTCCGGCGATCGAAACAGACAAATCATGGCCGGCAGTCATGCTCGCGGAAGGCAGTTAAAAGTTAATTTTAATGCTGTTTTAACTAAAATTTGAAAAGTAAAGAATCGTATCTTACTTTTTTAGCGGAGCATAAAGCCGTATGTGTATGATACGTCTATATACATTTATTCATTTTTATATTTAAACATTGTAAATGGTCGTAAGTCTAAGATACGACTTCTAGAATTAAATTATTGTGTAGTATAAAGTCGTAACTGACCAACCTTGACGTTTGGTTACAGCGCATATAGTCGAAACATAAACGTTTCGACGTTATGCGTCGGAGTTATCGTTACATACGACCTGATAGTAGGGGTCGGTACTAAGCTCTGATTGACCGGTCGCGGACGATCGATCGGAGCAAACCGTCGGAACTTTCCGCGCGACTTTATGCGCGGTAGCGTTTAAATGTTAAGACCATTATCCATTAAAAATCTCGTTATTCATATGAGATATTTAAATTTTGATTTTAGTAATACATACTACTCTTCAAGATTGTTGTAATGGCCCAAAAAAACGATTTTAGGTAAAAATAGTGTTCCGACCTTATGCGTAGGACCCGTCGATATGAAAATAAGTACTGTTTACCTTGTTTGGAACGGATCAATATACTACTCTCATTTTAAGTTCAACCATTCTATTTTATTCAACTTATTTACATATATTTACAATACTTACTATTAAAAAATAAAAAATACCTAAAACTAATTAACTATGACTAGTAAAAATAAATAACTAAAAAGCATCAAAAAATTCATCTCCATCGCTGTCTACCGGGAGCGTACCCAAGAGGCTGGCAGCATTGCCACGTTGTATGGCAATGCTTATCCTCTGACCGAAGTAATAGCCAGCCTTTGGGTCGCTGGAAGCGTCAACCAGCCGCTTAGATAACTCTTTAAAAAGACTTAGAGCATTCGGACCCCACGACCCGAGGGTTTCAACCCCAAACGGTTCGAAAATATAGTTGCCAATGAGGCCACTATATTTCCGCCGCTTGAGGTTTTCAGCAGCCGCAGCTGCAGCAGCTGCACAGCACGCAGAACTTGCAAGATGGGATGGCGCAAGAGTATCGACACAGGTCGCGTCCCACACTAAAGGCCTACCCATCTTCCAAGGGAATAACGACATGCCGTCCGGTCTCTTGCCGTCGTCGCGTGCCAAGCCAATTGTTACCATTCTACCATTATGTTATGACGCACTTGAAAACACGGGTCTACGGTCTACTATAGAAAACACGGGTCGTTGCTGGTCGTTGTTAGTTAGTTGACAGTATAATTCAATGTTGGCAACTCAGTTTCAATTCTCAGCAAAATGTCAATATTGTCAATGTCAAAATTAAAAATCTGTAGCTGGTGCAGCTCTCGTTGTTTCGTATATATTCAGTGATTCGTAATAATTAAATTAGATATTTCATGACTTTATTCATGTCACATCTGTGAATTGTGGGTCAAAGTGTTCAGTTGCAAGAATTAATCGGAGTTGACCGCCAGACATAGCTATTATCTGTGAATTATTTACGAAAGATGTAGCGCAAAAGTATACATAACGGTAAAGTTCTTAATAAAGCCTAAATATTTCGATATTGCGAGCGTATTATTTTGATGTCAGTAAATTTAATTTTGGAGGTGACCTTCATCTATCACTTTTTATTCATCTTTGAACCGTAGTGGTTATGAAGTGATCCCAAATTATATTTCATAACAAAAGTAACTTGTTGACACACAGCTGATCAAACATTCTTTGTTCAGAGTATTGAACTGCTTATCAGTTATGGAAATAATGTTTCGTTTTCAGATGTCTTTATATGCACTCGGGTTTTGATTCCACTGAAATATTCCAATAACAATCAGCCATCAATTAGCCAAATGGTAAGTACAGTTAGTCGCCTATTTACAGCCGCAGTAACTCGAGTTCATATCACCAGTGACTTAAGAGCTATTCAATTAATAATCCATTTACCAAACTTGGTATCATTAGGGTAAATGTGAAATTGTTAGTCTGGTAGTGATTTTAGTAGCTGTTAATTTAAACCATCTACTTATCCTTATTTACTGTATTTTCATTTTTATACCTGACAGTATTTCTCCACTTCCATCCCTGAAAAAAAAAACTAACTACTACTGACTACTTCTTAAAAAATACACAGTATTGAGTATTGATGCAGTGCTATCAAAGAAGTAGATATTTTATTGAAAGTGGTTCTTAGGATACAAAATAGAAGATATTATCTTGTGTTTGAATTCATTTGGGATGGCAGTTTTAAAATGTACAAATAAAAATTAAATAAAACCCATCGCAAAAAGCTAACAAGACTAAACAACAGAGACTGTATTTAAATAAAAGAGTGTGCTCCATACTATAGCCACAATAAAAAGGTTTAAACTGTTTTTATAAAAGCCAATCAACATTATTTTCTAATTATTTGGCCATAATTTATGGATGTTTTAATTCCTTGTGTCTTTTCTGTCTCTACTTTTTTTTGAATGTCATGTCTATGATTTTTTTTACTTGTTCCATATTCAATTAGGAATCTATATTAAACTTCAAATGGCATAACAAACACTTCCTAATAGTTTCTCAGTTGTTAGTAGACCAGTACCACTTTCTGACTTTCTCTCATTTATTTTATGTTCAATCATATGAATTTGTTAAACAGATTATAATGTGTATTCTATGTTATGATTACTTGTGTATATCATTAAAGTAATGTATATCTAATCACATTTTCAGCTTTCAAGTACAATCAAGGTGAAATTATTAGAAACATCTACCAATCTATCTGTTCATCATGAAGCAGTTAGCAGCATGGTAAGTTGCTTTCGCTAGATATTCGTTTTCTCTGTAACTATGACAAAATACATAATTCATCATCTCCCGAGCCTTTTCTCAACTATTTTGGGATCAACGACAAAATAAATTATTATTCTCCTAAAATATTTTTTTTTATTAATAATCAAAAATAATAAAACTTTACAATCGAAACAATAAAACTTATTGCCTATTTATTTACTGATTTCATATCTTTATAATGCAAGTTGGACATCAATAATGAACTATTAATGTCACAACTGTAACAGGAAAAATTGCTTGTAAACTGAAAGTTACAAAATACATAGCTATTAATATAATCACTGTGTAATCAACAATGAGTCAACTTGCATAAAACAACACATAATCTTTTTCAAAACAAACCCAGTTTATTATCGTAACAAATTTTATGTGGAAAAACTTAAAAAGTTTGTAATCCTTCTTAGTATTTACGTTAGGTATTATTTATTGATAAGCTTTTTGTTAATAAATCTAGAGATAATAAATAAATAATAGGTACATTGTAATAAACATCAGATAAGATTATTACTCACAAAATCTTCACTTACAAAAAAAAAAACAAAACTAATAATTAGGGAACATTGAACAGATTCTTGAACAAACTATGTCACGCCATACTTATTTTAACAGGTATCAGAAAAAAATAAGTTCATACGACAAAGAAGAATGGGAGACGATGGTGGAACAGCTATTGATGCGCGGCACCTACCGCCGCCGCATCGTCGACTTCTCCTCGCACGCCCGCTCTTACCTCATTGATGTGGACTTAGTCAGAGGTACACTTTCATTCTCCTACAAGAACATACTTGGTTAAATAAAATACATGATATATTACTGGCCTATTATAAAGTTTATCTACATTTGTCTACTCGCTGTTGCCATTGAATAAAATTATATAGCCATTGTTGGTTGGTTGCCTTGCGTGTGTAGCCACTGTTATTAATGTTATAGAATTGGCATAATCTCATTATTACGACCAGACAGCAAATTGATATTCAGTTTTATTCTTTTAGTTGGCAAAAAGCCTCGCAAACTACATCCAACATGTCTTTGTCACACTAGTTTGCACCATTTAGCTCCACATACCCATTTAATATGGAGCCACATACACGTTTTATGCCTTGTAATTTGTTTGACAGTCATACATGCAGTGCTAACCAGTTTTCATCAAGTGGGCCATTGTTCCACATAGCTACTATAGAAATTGATTCTTTATTCTACATGTATTTAGGCTCAAGATTTAACAACAAGCAATATATTTTATGCATTTAATAATGTTTGCTAATGAGATGGTAACCGTAAATGTTTAAAGATTATTAAACCAAATTACATCAATGCAGTTTTGGTTGAGACAGCAGGACTAAATTTGGGAATGTCTATGTTAGGTTCGTCGTTTCCAAAAGCTAAGCCCACACTGAGCATGCGTCGCGTGATATGGTACGCTCTAGTCCGACTGTTGTTCCTACCGGCGTTGTACCAGTGGTGGACGCAGCAGACGTCGCCGGCTTGCGCCAAGTTCCTTCTTACCCTGTGGCTGATGCAGGTCCTCAATATGACCATTTACTTTATGACGCCCGACATGGTGGATAATGATGTGAGTTGATTCCTATTATGCTTTTTTTATAGTTTGAGTATATAATAAGTAAGTGTAAGTGAGGTATATAAATATTTTTTTATAATTTCCTGTTTATTTAAACCTAGGCAAACCATCTTATTTTCATATTTTGATGGAGAAATTAAAATACGAACTGCCCACATCAATACAAATTTAGTTGTATTTGACAATCTATATTGAGTCTACAATGGCTATCAATCTAAAATTAACTGGAATTGCTATCCTATTAAGGTGCATGTTCGCTTCTTATAGGTACAACTATTGCAATATTATTTACACATATGTATGTACTCGTTTAAGCGTCACAACTCACGTGTGACGCGTGCTGAGATAAGAAATTCAACATGCATTAATAAAGTTTGTTATAATATACATTTATGGTCACATTATATGTTTTATTTGCTTAGTTTCGTTGTTCCTATTGTTTGTAATGTGTCCTTGATAGTTTCATGATGCAATCAGAGTATGATGAATTGTGTCTCATTATAGCAAGAAGAATGCGCATATATGCCTGCTTAGAACTCAAAACTTGATTTTCTTTTAAGTGTTTCTTAGACAGATAAAATGATTTTGTTTAAACATTATTTCATGTTATATTGGCGCCCAACGTGGGACACAAATTTACAAAAAATAAACATGTAATATTATATGATGTTTTATTCCAGCCTAACTGTTGGTTAGTGCCTCTAGGACTTATGTTGGTACTTAGTATTGTACACTCACAAATAGTCAGCACTACTGAGATGGAACTCGCTAGGGTACGACCTCGCGCAACCTACCGACGTAAGCTACCGCGATATTTCAGGTAATTATGAGTCGATAATTTCGGAATATACTATATCAAACACGGATTTGATATTTTTTCAATGCTACAGTAACAGTTTTGGTCCAAAATTTAAGGACAAAATTCATTAGTTACCTTCACATATTTTTTGATCTTTCTGTGGCCACACATTAAAGACAGTCACAATATTGCCAACGCAGGCGCCCCAGATCGGAATGCGACGGTGGCAGCGGGGGCGGTTCGGCCGAAAGCGGCGCCACCTCCAGTCAGAGTAAGACGCCTACTTCTAAACCCGCCAAGTTTCGACGACGACAATCACGCACAGAAATCGCTGAGAATGGACTGAGGTTATTGCCGCTCATATCAATTTAGTCTTAACTTTAAACCTTCCTATATTTACCTACATTGTTTTGATACCTGGACTTTATCTTTCAAATAGAATATAACCAAAATTAACCGCCAGTAATTACATAATACATAGTCTCTTCATTAAAAATCAATCAATGACATTTATGATAAACAAAAAAACATCTTCAAAACAATAAGCTATCACCGCAAAACCTTTTAATTTTCAGAAAAAGAAAGAAGGAATTAACAAAAGAGAATCTAATCAAAAACTTAGAGCCCGTTAAAAACAAAGCATTAATAAAAGTCAAAGCGAAAGATTCTGATGACGAAGAGTACATGGTTTGGAAGAAACCTGATTTGACTGCACCTATTGTGACGTTCACTCCTCCGCCGGACGACGCTACTCCTAGCACTTCCTTTAGGTATAAACCCAATGTTCTAACAAAGAAACAACTTGAATCTTTCAATGTTAGACAGAATCAACAAGCACATATTTCGAGAGCGCTAGCCGACGGAGACGATGGCTTCGAAAGCCTGAATGGGTATAATTCTAACGGAAGTGAAGGTGATAGGGTTAAAAATGACACTGAAAATCTTCTACAAAAAGAACGAACTAACAGTAAAGAACAAAAAATAAAACTTGCCGCAAAAACTAGTTCTGTTGTACAATTAGATGAAAATTCTGAAGCTACCACAAAAAATGACGATCCAAAAATTATTGAAGTTTCTGAAGAATTTGTTGAATCACCAATTTTGAAAAAAGACGATGACGTTGATGATAACGATAAATCAGATGCAGATTCTGATGGCGTAGCTCCGACGAGTAGCCCAAGTACTGGTAAAAGGGTTGGTGTGCGATTTAGGAGTACTTGGGCTAAAGACGGCTTGCGTATGGAAGATTCTAGCGATGAAGATTTTACTGTCAATAAGAAGAAAGAAAAGGTAAATATGGAAATATGTATAGTTTAGCATGCGTCCAAATCGAATTGTTTTAAACCCAAAGCACCTTTATGAAAGGAGAAGTGAATTAACTTATCCTATCTTTTAACATTAGGTGATTGATGGGCGGAATTTACAGCACGCGAGTAAAGGTAGCTATCGACTGTTGGTCGCTGTGGGAGCATGCAATAACAGTTCACTAATATTGCTTCTAACATGTGTTTTTGTTATACCATCATTTATTTAATGAATTAGAGGTCAATTTGAAACAATGTGTGTCTTTATTCGTTATGATTAAGATACTGAATGAATTTCCATAGAAATTAGACAATTACCAGTCATCGTCATCGGACGGGGAATGTTCGGCGTCCGCCCCATCCATCGCACTACCATCCCACCATACCATGTCTGATTGGGTTGGCCAAACTACTAACAGTAAGCATCAATTATGTATGTAAACTATATTTTCACTAATGGTTTTACGAAAATATCTACAGATTTACTCGATTATGAAAATCGCTATTATTTTGTCAATCGATACCTACCAGTGGCATCCATGATAACAGATCGATACTCAATATTGAACAAATCTGCAGATACGATGAGCATGCATTGTTCGCAATGATGCCTACGAAGGTCTGTTATTTAATGGTAAAATTCATGAACCGACAGGTGAAGAAAGCAGTTACTGTTCTCAATCAGAAGGTGGACATTCAGATGTGGGCTTCCCTTACACTGCTGATAGTTCCTGGGACCCATTTGCGATCCTCGACCCTACTAGCGATACAGGTACCTATGATTCTTTTAAGAAGTGTCCTCTCCTATTATATTGTTTTAAAAATAATAAAGTTGAAACTGTTTCGGGTTCCAAAGCTTAAATCATGATTTGAGGTAATAACGCTGGTGTCAGATTTAATTGACCACTAAGTTAAAATATGAATATAAATTATTTGAACTCGCCTCTAAAATAAGTCTTTAGTTTAACTCACATAGCTTGATAACTCTTTACGGCTTATAACCTAGCTGTTATAAGTTTAATATTAATTTATACTTATTTGTGTGTGACTTAATCCTCCAGTAAAATGTACAATGTGGGAGCGCGGATCAACTCTCCGCGCGGAGCTGTCGGCCGTGGACATCAGCTGGTACGTGGTGGCGCGCGCCGAGCGAGCCATGGCGGCCGACGGCTGTCTGTGGGCCGGGCTCGCGATGGCCGCCGCAGTAGCGCTTATTAAACCTATCATACGATTTGCTCAGGTAAATTAAATTCTACTTAAATGGTAGGATTTTTAATATTTTAGTAGATATTTTTAAAATAATATATGATCATGAATTAAAGTATTTAAAAGCAGGCTTGAGGAAGTTTGATGTTATCTAAAATAGTGTATAAGGTCTACTAAGATCAGAGAACAATTGGAAGTCTACCCCTAACTTTCAGGTGGCTGCAGAGCAAGACAGCAGAACGGAGGAGGAACTCCAAGCGCTGTCCGTTCTAACATATTTCCCGACGCTAATGGCTAGCTACAAGGGATCGCTGATCTCGGTCTTTAAGGGTGCTTTCGGTGACAATATCTGGTTCGTAGACCTACTTTTTTCAACAATAACTTGACGAATAACTTACTACACATTTTAAGCTTGTACTAAAATGTAAATAAGGTTTATTACAAATAGAACCAAATTGCATATTGCTGACCCAGTTCTACATAAAATAGTTTCTGCCTTTTCGCCTTTAAAAAACATATGCGCGAAACCCTAATCAAGCTCCCTTTTTCCTCCCAGGGTAATATCAACGAACCTGTTATCTTGCATGCTCCGCTTCGCTCTAGGAGCGCTGGTGTTCTTCCTCCTGGCGGTAGCAGAGCGCGCATTCAAACAACGCTTCCTGTACGCGAAGCTGTTCTCGCATCTGACGTCAGCGCGGCGCGCGCGCAAGTCCGAGCTGCCGCACTTTAGGCTCAATACTGTCAGGAACATCAAGACTTGGCTTTCAACGAGGTCTTATTTGCGAGTAAGTATTTTCTTTTTTCATTTATTTTCAGCCAGTTGATATATAATAATGGCCCGTTTCATCACCTACGGATAAGTTCCAGATAGTTAGTTTGGTAGATGGTTCCATTTTTTAATGTATTCAGTACATAGTAGGTATTCGGCCGTTGTGATACTGACCCTAGGTATAATAGTATTCATTTTAAATGTAAAATGACGGTATTGTGAACTAAATATTTAAAAATTTGTATTTGTTCTTAATTTTTTGCCATTTTATATTTCATTTGAATAATTTTTGCCACTTCACTTAACTTTAGTATTTGTTTGTTTTAGCGCCGAGGTCCGCAACGGTCAGTGGAAGTGATCGTGTCAGCCGCATTCATGCTTATTGTTGTATTGCTGGGCTGCGTTAGTACACATCTGCTAAGAGTGAGTGTATATCCTAGCCTTACACCAAATATTATATGTATTTTTAGGTATTTTTATTTATTTATTTCACTCACTTACTACTACTTCACTTACACTTATTACTATTACAGGACTTAAACCTAATGCGACAGCGTAACTATTTTAACATACGAAAATTACCCCTTACATGAAATTATATATGTACACTTATATTTGTGTTGCTATTAATATTTATTTGTTTAGTGGTTCCTCAGTGTGAAACTGACTAGATAATTTCACGATTCATTGGCAAGTATGATTAAGTTAGATTATGAGTTGTGGTGCAAGCCTTTTGGGACGAATTATAAGCAGACATCAACCTAAAGTAATGATAGTAGATTATAAAGCATAAGGGCAGTGTAGATAGCAAGCAAAAAAATAAATATTGCATTTTTTTAAATAAATACCAAATGTAGGAAGTTCATTAACTATAATTAAATCGAAAAAATAAATAAATAAACAATCTTAGGGAATTATTATTGTGACGTAATTTGTTTGGGCTTTCGTCATTGTTTTTTTAAATCAAAATCTCAACTGTTAAAAGTCACCCACCCAGTTTACGAAGCCTGATAGAGATGCAAGCGATGTTCTTTACTATTCCAACACCTAACTTGACCAAAGGGCTTCATAAATGACAAGGATATTACCTAACAAGTTCACTAAAAACAAATTACCATTAAAAATACAATATTTCCCACAACTTATATATGAAATATTTATTTATTTACTGTACAAGTTCAGACAATTATCAAGACTAATAACAGTTCAACAATACGCAGGATTCGGTGACGTTGGAAAGTGGTTGGCTGCTCGAAGTGTTACTATGGAGTTTCTGCATCGGCATATACCTCCTTCGACTTGGCACTTTGGGCAGTAATGTGAACAAGAAGTACAGAGGGTGCTTGTCCGCTATACTGACTGAACAGATAAACTTGCATCTAGCAATAGAACAAAGGCCTGAGAGTAAGGAACAACTCACAGTGGCTAATAATGTGCTGAAACTGGCTGCCGATTTGCTAAAGGTATGTATAAGCACTGCCGGGGCTGCTGGTTGCTCGCAAGAGTTACCGCGGCACTGGCACACAAAGACCTCCAGAAGGAACAAAAATGGGTTTTGCGTTGTAAAAGTCTGACACCCCCTCCAGCTGCAGCCACAGCGGGAGGTATCATTGAAGATATATCTGAAATAAGCAGTGATTTTTTTTTATTTAAAGATTGTTTCTCATTGCTCTAATTTTATTTTTAGCCACGAAAGCAAAATTTAGCTTGTTATATGACCACTATGTCTGTCTGTGACACAAAGCTCTTAAACGGATGAACCATGGTTTTTTTTAATGACCATAAAGTTATTGTTATATGGGAAAGTAAAGTACAAAGAATATATATTCATTTAAAATTTTAGAAAGGTCATGATACTAAAAATCTGTTATCATCATCATGCATCTTGATTTTTCGTCGGGGCATATCTGAAACGCAAATGTTTTTGTTCCAGGAATTGGATGCGCCATTCAAAATATCGGCTTTATGCGCGAACCACTATCTGTACACCATTACTAAAGTGGTGATACTGTCTGCGTTGTCCGGGGTGCTGTCAGAGATGTTAGGCTTCAAACTAAAATTACACAAAATTAAAATCAAATAGAAAACTGGTTATTACTATTCAACATAATGCAGTAATAACTGACTACTAGTCTGAGAGGCCATTTAGTTGTATGACGTCATTTCTTTTTACGCGAACATCACAGTTTTGCTTTGAAATGGGTTTGCCGTTACGCAATGAAGAAAAATGCTGCGTAAAATCTTCTAAGCAGTCTTAAAATGATTTGAGAATTTATTGCAAGTCAATAATAGTACAAAGCACAGAAAATCCATCATCAAGGTCTTGCAAGCTATAAGCGGGAGTTTACAATCGCAGCTCATTAAGCAAATCGTATTTGAATTTACTTAACAATTTTAGTTTTCTAAAGCGTAATAATGTCATCAAAACAGGGACTTTTTTATTTCGAAATAGTAATTAACTTAAGTTTTTAAGTGACTGAACCCACATCACCGCTTTTTTTAGGTAATAATTTTGAGGAAACTACTACATAATAATTTCTAACAAGGATATTTATAGAATCCATACGTATGTGCCAAAAGAAGACTTATAATCGTTAATTTTATGCGTTATGTATATATAAGCCAGTTTTCTGTGCGTAATATTTCTTGAGCATAGAAACAGTACAGTTACGTAGAAATCTAAAAAACTCTCAAAGCATCTACTACTGTTGACGTCAGATATAATTTATCAACTGCAATTTTGTCTCGGTGAGCACCGATGACACGAAAATCATATAATCATTTTTCCTCATTAAAAAATATGACGCTACTTTCGTTATGATCTCATTTTAACTCATAGTAATAATATTTTTGTCTATGAACTCTAGTTGTTCTGTAAAGAGTTGAAACGGTTTTGTATATTATGTGTTACCTAACAGGAATTCATTTTATTACTCTTGTAGTAATAAGAACTATAGTTGCTTCACTCTAAATGAACTTTATTTAAATAACAACGTATATGTGGGGATACGGGACGCGATGTTACGTTTAATATGCAGTGTGTATAGACTGCAATATGAATGGCGGGTAGAAAAAATATTAAAAAAAAAATAGTGTAGAAATGTTTAGAAATATCACCGCTATTTTGGTGATGGGAGGCTACGTAGTGATAGCAAAATATACCTACAAATTATCTTTTTCAAATCATTTTATCTATATTTACAGATTGCATGCATGTGTATGTACACAGCATTGTTTGTACAGATTACTTATATTAATCATGTTAAGTACCTAAATGAAGTAGATAATGGGTATAATTTATATTCATTAGTTTTTAGTTTAAATGCCATTATTTTTATACATACCTTATAATTTTGTACCCTACTCTATGTTCCTAATATAATGAGCTCTTTGAATTCACAAAAAAGACATATTTAGTAGTAGTAATTCAGCACTAGTTCATTAATTAAGTAGTTATTGGGTGTCCCATCTAGTGTTTATTTTTGTATTCACCTATTAGTAGAACAATAAATCATCCTAACAGACTCTGCGCCTTAAATTCTAGTTGTCTTGTCTGTTAAATAAATTACCTATGTAATTAAAAACTCCCAATGTAAGTTATTTTTAAATAACCAATTCTCTCGACTTAAATCTCTCGACTGCTATCAAGTATAAGTTTAGTCTTAGTCTGCATAATCATGTAAATTGTAAAAGAAACAACGTAGGTGCTTTCTTAAATTGCTGACAGGTATTTTTCAAATACCAAGTAATTATTGTAGTTACAATATTTTTAAGTACTTTTGTGAGCATGAAATGCTACACAATAAGGCAAAGGAAATAAATGAAATATACTTAGAAGATGGTTTTATTTATGTTTATACCTTATTAATTGGTTTAATTTATTAAGGTTCACAGCTGCCGAGAGAGCTATATTAAAAAATCAACGAAAATTTCCAGTTTCGCCTGATTTGAACGGAAAAGAAACACCATAATAAAGTTATAATGATTTTAATTTTAACAAACGAAAAAGCACAAACTACAAGTTACATCGTCATCTTAGAAAAAAAATGTAGTATATTTGACTGGGTCCCGAAATAATTTTTTATCCCTTCAAATACCTAGCGCAAACGAACTCGTACTTAATACCAAATATTCTTATAATATTACATTAAAACCTAACAAGTCTTACATTATGTATAACCTAAAATTAAATTATATAACTTCTTTTTATCCCCTATACTACAGTTGACAAATTCGTTCGTGACACTCACATATGCGGGATGGCGGGTGACGTACGTTAACAGTGACGGTACGGAGGGTTATTCCTAGCGAAAGTGATCCAAGACCGAACTATTAAAATAATATTGGCATTCTCTCTCTTCCATGACGTCAAAACTGCATTACAACAATAGATTCATTCTCAAATTGCTTCAAATATTTTTATATTAATACATAGTTATTATTTTTTCTCACTGCCGACGAAAGCAAATCAAAGTAACGCAACCTACGACATACACTGCTGTGAGGTGTCACCGTCCCGCGCGTACAACGGGAGTGTCACTTACGAGTTTTGTCATACTATAACGCATGAACGATCCTGCGTGGACAATCAGTCTATGTTTATTTCCATACTACATGTGAAACCGTTATGAAACAGAACGCTAGATCGTCCAAGAAATAGAGAAATATTCTTATACAGTGGAACTATATTTTAGTTAAATCGTCAGTCAAAACATTTTGTCAAGAACACGTGAAAGTAAGTGTTAGGCGTTAAATTTCATTATATTGCTCCTTTCGGCAGTGCTAGTTAATATTTAACTAACTTAAATGTACGATACTCAGGCAACATACATAAATACCTCACTATAAATAGATATATACATCATGGTGAGAACAGATAACTTTATTACCTTAAGGAGAACCTAAAAATAATCGTTTTTACACAACTATTGGTGATGCATCGCATTATCTAGAATTCTAAATGTCATTCAAATACCTATGTGTAATTCAATAGACCCTTTTAGTACAAGCATATTTCTATTAAATGAGTAGCCGTTAAAGTCAGGTAATTGAGTTACAGGCTAAATGAATAAAAATATACAAGCACATTCCTCATTATTTTGACTAAATTTATGCTTGATTAAATTTGGATTGGGTAATAAGAAGTGGGATTTAATGAACCACATGCAAAGTTTTGAGAGAGAAAGAGGTTTTATGAAGAAGTGAGAGCGGTTAGTCTCGTCTGCGTTCTTTAGAAGAGGAGCGATGAGAGCGACTGCGACGAGATTCCCTCTCCCGTTCACGGTCGCGGTCGCGGCCACGAGACCGCTCGCGCGAACCTTCGCGTTTGCTTCTGCTGCGAGAGCGGCTCCGTCTATGTCAAATTAAATAAAATTATTTTAATTATTGTAAAAAAAATTGCACCCTGATCACCAAATGCTAAATACCATTCAGACATTGTAAATTAAATCTACCGAACCACTTTTGGTTTAAAAGAAAGTTGTGGCTATTTTATTGAACAGAATAATTTACTCACTCGGAGGGAAAACACATTTTAACCTAGTATGCTTTACAGTGTATTCTGTATTTGGTAAACTTGAACGAAAACTTGCAAAAAAAAGATTGTTTACCTTCGCTCACGTTCACGTTCTCGGTCGCCATCTCTGCGATCCCTGTCTTTACGGTCGCGGTCGCGGTCAGACTCCTTATTGCGATCGCGATCTCTGGCCGACTCGCGGTGACGGCGAGCGCGCCTGTCCAGTTCGCGGCCGCCGACGTAGTGGCGACGACCGCCAGTGCGCTCGCGTTCGGAAGCACCACGCTCTTCGCGACGTTTATCCACGGTTTTCTAAATTACCAAAATCGATTTACAGATAATTCATTCGCAGCATAAAGTATTTCAGATATTATTTGGTCAAGAAATATAAACAAATAATTCAAAATAAAATTAGAATTTTCATTTATTACCTTCAATTCGGCTAGTTTCTCTCGAATGGTAATAAAACCAAGATGAAGTTTTCCTCCAAAATGATCAGCTAACCGTCTGTCATTGTCGTGAATACCTAGGTACGCCGAGCACACCTCACAGACTCGTAACTTCTGTTGTTGATAAGAGGATGCTGGCATGGAATTGCGGTATTCCTGTTCAGCAACAGCCTTCTTTTTGCGAAGTTCATCAATCTGTAAGATATATTTTAAAAATATAGAGGCAGTTTCGTACATTACTGGATATTTTAATTACGATTATTTCAAGACCTCACCTCTCCCATAAGTTTAACACTCTCTTCCACCATGCCCTCTTCACCTAGTGCTTCAGCTCGAGCCAGTTTTTGTCCAATCTGTTCAGCTAACTCGTGCACAGCATTAGCTTTCTCTGTGACTTCAGCAGACAGTTCTTCTTGAGTTTCAGCGAGGCGCTGCTTTGCCGCTGTAGTGCGGCGATCGCAGTCAGCTATAAATGCCTCTAAATGTTCTGTCGCCTAGGCATATTAAATCAAAAGTTATTATTTTTTTAGTTAATGACCATGCCCTCATTTTCAGGTACTTTCAATCCTATCTCGATAAAATTTTAGTAAAAAAAATCGCAGCATTGGTTCTATTAAAATAATAAAACTGCTGCAGTTTGTGAAAATGAATATTGCATGTTCTATAAAAAATAAATAAAACCTAAGCATTGTAGAAGAAGAAATTAATAAAAAAAAAAGATTTCGAATTTTAGTCATAAAATATGTCAGATCCTTATCACACCTAGCACAATTTAAGTTCTATAAAAAAATAATTAATCTTGACTTCTTCATAACATACATACATAAAAATATTGTTTAAATGAAATCCTTTCATTTGGATTTGCTGTTGGAATAATTTAGTCTTAAAAATCCACATACATAATAAACTTAAAAAGCGATTATAATGATTCAGTCATACTTACATCAATATCATAGAAATAGTCTTTGGTTTTTGAAGCTAATTCATAATCCGCACGGAGAGCCAGATCATGTATTTTTGGACACTCACCTAAATCCATTCGCTGTAATAAAAATTAAAACCACATAAATACTAAGTGCCCATAAACAAATGGAACAACGGTTTGCAGTGAGGCATATAAGTTTTGTATATTTTTTTTTATAATATTTTAATTGATGACACAATTTTAATACAATTCCCTAACTTACAAAAATAATTGTTTATTAAAATTTATTCTCAAACACGAAATTCTTCCATAAAAATTATTTAAAGAAATACATACTACATCACCACAGCTCACACAGCCCAGGTTCACGCACAGGATAATTAGATTTATCGTATATACTTACAAGTATAGAGGAAACACCCTCCCGAATAACCTAACTAGGCCAGAGATATTTAGAGAGAACAGAACAAAATTAAAGGGCACAGACAATTTATACAGAAACATATCAAAATACCATACTCAATCATTTAACTCATGTTATTTTATATATTTGTTTTTTGCCATGACAATAATCAGATGCTATGAAATTGAAAATATTGTGCAGTGTCTTCATAGTCAACAGTTATTTAAAACTAATAACATAACATTACTTATATTGGTACACTAGGTGTATTCAGGCAAATAAAAAATATCTTTATTTCTTTTCAAACTAGAAAATGTACATGTAACTTGTTAAAAATCCAATTGTTTTCAAATGAGAGTTCAATTTTACTAAAACATTTGAGAACTTCATAGCTTTTATTTTTCCTTTCTCATGCAAAACTTTGTTGGATATGCTAGCCATTTAAACAGCACAGTACGTACCCAATGTAGTTAGAATGTATGACACCAAATTGCTCTCACCCGTGCTTAAGTTTTTTCATGTTCCTAAAATTTTCTCATGTACTCACCGAAGCAGCATTAGTAACCGTTGGAAAATTTAATTATTTCATGAGCCTTAATAAATTAAGTACTGCTTAGCAGTAATAATACAATCAGCTAACTATAAATGTTTTTATACGTACATCTTGGTACTTACAGAACAGCCTAACTCATACAATCTATCCCTCATCTGTTAAGTATTGTGATGAGCAATAAAGACTAGTGTTGGGCATTTTCTGAAAAGCATATTTCACCACAGTTAATGCCACTCCGATGAAAGAATTCTCCAGCGACACTACAGTATCATATGACAAGAGATGTGAGAGTGAATATCAAACATACATTAAGATCAACACCATTTAAGTTGAATATATTATATTTACTGTAACTTGTGGAATATCTCAATGCATGTAGACCAAATAAAAGCACTGCAAATCCCAATTTAAATCAAATTACTGAGATTTCATTAAGGCATCTTAGTGATTAAAAGTAAAACAACAATAAGTAAAATACAATGAATAATTTAATAAGTGATTTAAATTATGATTAAAATCATTATTTTAATGAAAACTCAGAATTCAGAACCCATTATTCTTTATCAAAACAAATTTTCTTACCGTGGATGATAAAATTTCATGAGGACAACATTGTAATAAAAACGATTTGCACACTGCATCATCATAAAATTTAACACCGTGTCTGTCTGTTTCACCTGGAACAAATTATGACCGATACATTAAAATACAATCATTCAATGCTATTCAAGCGATTAAAAAATACTATGGAAGTCTGATTCTCGCTAGAAATTACAAAATTATATTTACCATTCCGAGCGGTGCCCATTAGTTGGTCTAACATTGCCCTCATTTGCTCGTGTGCTGACATATTGAATAGAATATTTAGCCTTTTCCGTGGTTCAAACTTCTAGATATAAATGAATATTGAAAAGTTTGTTAGCTGGCAAAAGTTTCCCTTTATATCGGGTATTCAAAGCTAGAACATTTTTCTATTTTATCTCGAAAATTTCTACTCGGGACTGCAAGCCAACAAATCAATTAAATTACGAAACTAAAATGGCGGATAAACGCTAGCTTTTTTTTGGCCATACCCTATGGTTTGCTGTCAGTTTTAGAACCATGTAGTTTGAGTCTTTTGTAAACAACAGCGACCGATGTCGTATTATACGGCATGTGGACTTTGACTTTTACGACCTATTTCTTTGATGTTATGCATCTTATCTCCGTCATCTTATTTGTAGGCAGCACTGCCCGCCGAGCAAGCCATCGTGCTCCTGGGGCATCCAAGCCGCCGTCGGCCGCCACTCAAAGTAGCATATAATAGTAGCCACTCAGCATAAACCCGAGGGCAGCGTTGTCGGGTGTCGGCGGCAACGTGTGAAGAAGTCTCCATAGACAGGAAAAGTTAATTTGTTTGGCACTGGCAACACTGACTAAAACTCTTCTATAGATTGGCAGTTGACACTGACAAATAGCAAATAATTTGTTGTTTGTTGTTTTTCAGGCCCAGTCGGGAATTATAATAATTTTATTGATATTTATGTAAAGACTGGATTTTATTTTACCTAAAACATTTGAGATGTGAAAATGCGTAAGAACATCAAAATATTATTGCCTATACTTTCGCCAAATTCCAAAGATATTTTTTTTAAGGGTTATATTACATCCTCGGAAGATACTGTTACTATATACATAACAAAATATGCAGAATTGAGTGATCTTTGGTCTGAGAAACAGCAAGAAAATGAAATTTACGGTTACTGTGGAAATTATTTGCCAAAGAAATTATCCAATAGATTTTCAAACTTCCTCGACATAGATCAAAACTTTAAGTTAAAAATCAACAAGTTGATTTTAAACGGAATACAAATCATTTTAACGAGTAATTGTACTCTTATACTGTATGATTATAATAGTATTAAAGACTCCCAAGCAATTGATGACACAAAAAATAATTATTTTACAAAACTGGTCAGTTTGATTAGAAAGGAGCATGGAGAAACAGTTGAAGATGAAAGAAAACTTAGCAGTAGCAAATACCAACACTGGCTGGCATCTTCCATGTTCCTTCAACATATATATAATTACTGGATACTCATCAAATGGCTAATATCAACTGTTAGAAGGGATAAAAAAGTAAGTTTTACACAGCTGCCTATCACAGTAGCAGTAAGGCCACCTTAAATTTACATATTTCTTTTTAGGTTGCAGTGCGGCAGGGTAACTTGATTTTAGCAATTATTATGGACGCAGTATTAGGATACATTGCTCTACAACTGTTATCACAAGATAAAAGAGATATCAGCATAGCACTGATGGGAGTTTTGGAGGTATTTATTGCATTAGAAATTACCTGAAATTCTGTGATAGTGATTAAATAAAAAGGCTTTAAAAGTGTCATATTATATTGACAGTGCTTGATCAAAACTTAGAGACGTTTTTAATGTTCAGAATTCCCTGGATTGAAATACTATATGTAGTTTGAAAATAATTCAAAGAAATAAAATTCCCGGAATACTAACGGTGCAATGTCTGTCTGGTCTGCTAGTCTGAAATATTTCCATTAATAAAATATATTTTTCCAGAAACTCATTAATTCATTATATTCACTGCTAAAATGGCTGATGGGTGCTCCAGTTGGTTTAAAACTGAATAATGCATTCAATAAAATGCTTGGAAAATATTTCTCCTACCATGTACAACTTTGGTGGCTGTTTTTAGGTAATAAAGCAGTACTTTCTTAAATATTGTAACATCCACTTATGTTGAAGTAATAACTTGAATAACCTTTGTTTCAGATGTATCTGGAGAGAAACTGGATATTATACTTCACATATATCATTATATAGGATTTTTGGGATTTACATTCCAATCAGCCATTATATCCGATCTGATAGTCATTGCAACATTCCATTCATATTGTATCTATGTGTATGCAGCCAGGTAATTTATCTAACTAAATTCTTCTGGAAATCTTAAGGGCCAGTTTCACAGGTTACAGATAGCCACTATCTACCAGATAAATAAAAAAAGGAACAGAATTTGTATTAAATTATCTGCCAGATAGACTTTCTGGAACTTATCAGCAACCTGTGGAACTGTTCATCATGTAAATAATACATTTATACATACCTAATTTGCATATGAGCTAATTAGATACAAAAATATATGAAAAACAGTATATAGATTGAATAATTAATTTGCTGAAACTGTAAACTACCATTTATCGGCTTAAATTTTCTTTCAGGCTTTTCAATATTCAAATATCTGGACTTATAGCATTACTGCGGTTATTTGTTGGAAGGAAATACAACCCTCTGCGAGGTGGCATTGACTCCTGTGAATATACCAACCAAGAGCTATTTGTAGGCACTGTAGCTTTTACAATATTACTGTTACTGTTACCCACAACAACCCTTTACTATATTGTATTTACAATGGTAAGTAAATATAGACATTTGATAACTGAATGAGAATATTTTATGTTGCATAGATTTCTTTATTGGTTACTAAATAATATTCACATTAATTTTCAGTTCAGAGTCTTATCTCTGGTGGTCCAGTATTTGATAGCCAAACTGATCTACATGGTACAAACATTGCCTTTGTATGTTGTAACTTTGTGGCTGACTCAGTCATCTAAAGTAACAGGTAGTAATATAATCATTTCCTATTTTCCATTTGAAATTCTTGAACATCGCCTTGGTCGATTACCGCTCATCATTTTTTATCATCACCTAATATCAACTAGATGTCCCTAATTATCAATAGTATTATTACTATCTAGCTTGTTTTGTAGGTAAAATCTTCCTGGAAGTGATAAATCAAGACGAGAATGCACCCTTGATACTCAGGATAAAATTATTAAATAAGTCTATCCCTGAGTTGGTGGAGTTATTCAAGCCTCCAGTTGAAGTGCCTAATAAAGTAGAATGGACCAACCTTTTGTCAAACATGCTTGTTGGAAAGCAAATAGTTTAAGATTTATTGTATGTAATAAGTAATACTAGTCATACTGTATTCTGTACTCATACATAAGCAGGGATAAACAGTGGGTGCCGAGGACCTCTGAGAATACATGTTTTTGATATGATGTCTTAAATCACCTTGTGCGAAACCCGCTGGTGGAAACAGCGGTAAAAATTACTCTACTATTGTCTACAGGAATGGGCATTTATATAGGGTGTAACAAAACTAGTGCACCATTTTTTTACAGGTCATCTAGTACATGCTATGGATCATGTTTACCACAAAAAAAGTTGAATGACAACGATCGAGCGTTTTCATAGAGACCAGCATTATGCGTACAATTTGGCGACTGTGATGATAAAGTTGTTTTCGTGACTTTTTTTGCATGTATGACTAAGCATGTTCTGGATGACATGTAAAAATATTGTGCACTAGTTTTGTTACATCCTATATTAACGAACAGTGCATTTCTCACACTTCGCTACTTTTTCGAGTTATTGGGTGAGCATGAACACCCACGAGGTTTTCAAATAATCGGCGCCTGTGGTAGATAAGGGAGAAAGAAACAATTTAACTGTTTTGACTTATTTTATTATCGTTCGATACTTCATATTGCATATAAAATAAAAAGTTGTTTGGTCACCACACGCGTGAACATATAAATGCTAGATACTTAAAACTATTTGCAGCAAACTGGGCAAATATATTTGAGTAATGTTACGCAAATAACAAACACTTGTTTTGACCAACTATATGCGTGAATATAGTACTAGAACAATTTTCAATACATTTATTATTTATTATAGACGTCACACAAATTGTTTAGAGGTATGTTACATTGTGATACTAAATTACTATTTTGTTTGGGGCTATATAAATAAGTGTATTATGTTATATTTTCGTATAAAAACCAGTGTTTAGTTAGCAGATATATGTATTTGAATTACAAATTCTACCTACAGTCAATTGTTTTCATTTCAAATTCTCTCATTAATTATATTTTTATTAGTAATGATAGATTGTAACTTAATTACTCATTTCGAAATCTAACTGCCACTCACTAATAACGGTTAAGGCAAGACACGACTTAATTATCGTCATAATGTTAAATTATAAAATTATTTTGTACCAAGCTTAAAATCCTAAGAAAATTCCAAAGACGTTAGAACTACTTTCTTTATCAACTTGGTGATTGAAACAGGTTATGACGAAATCTACAAAGTAGGATACATCTAATATGGGAATGGCGAACGATTAACACAAAATATTAGTGCATGCCAAGAACAATGTAATGATACACTCATGCAATTATTGCCCAATAGTAACTAAAGGCTCATTTACACTTTGCTATTTATTTGCTGCGGAAGACAAAACATAAATATAAACAGACGAGAGAGAGAAATCTTGACAATTCATTTTCAGTACCTAGTGGTGACAATATTGCTTCAACAATCAAATTGCTCTGCATAAATGGGCCTCGTTGGTTAGTCACAAAGTTATAAATGTAACACCTAGAATGTTTCAATGTCTAAGTATTAGAAATCATACTATTTCTTAAAACACTATTCAATCTGTTTGAGTTCTATTTTAACTAATTGTGTATTGAGCACCTGATTATTAATTAGCGGTGTTATTAAATTATCTAAAAAAAAAATGTTTGTCGAAAATCGTAAAAAATCCTTCAATATAAACATATTATTCACAATGATACCTACAGCACATTAACGGAGAAATTTAACTTAAATGTTATTGCTATAACTATTATAATCCTCATCTCATTGTATTTTTGAATACATGGATCTGATTGTATCTACATATACATGTTATTATTATGCAAGTACAAAATACAATACATACATAAATTTATACATGTCATTGCTAATAATGTTGATAAATTTTTATATTTAATTTTAACAATTTCATACATACCTCTTTACCTACTATTTACATAAATATCATTCGAAAATATTTTTGTCCACCAATAGACTAAAGTATCTTATTTATTTATTGTAATAAACGTGAGTCCAACAGCTCCTAACTTTACACCGAGAATACGTGCACTCAAGTGATAAAGTAATAATTGAATATAACAATCATTATATGTTATGCCTGGACAGAATCCAAACATAGATATTTATTACCGCAAATGCGGTAGCTATTTTTTTTAAGAAGCTTTTTGGACGCTTTTTTGTTATTATTTAAAGAAACAACATGTTTCGTGAAGCTAGATACTACATGAAATGTGCGGCATTCCATTCACACAGTGCTAGTTCTCCGGTGGGTAGGCCAAAACCGTTCACATAGATATACCGATCCTTAACTATTTCATTATCATCACAGATATTAGTAAAATTAGGAAAAATGTGATTACGATCACAGTACTCGAGTTGAATTCTGATCAGCAAGAATAACTTGAAGCGATGTTTAGAGATCCGCTTGATAGTATCACACTATGATAAAAGCTAAACGCTGCGGCGGCACGTCACGATACAGAGCTGATGATGATATGAGGGACGTATCTAGTTCTTGAGTACACACCTGTAGTCCTTATTGACATCCGAAGTTGAATTTGGCGAATGTTCTTTAGGTCTAACTGTACCGCGACACGACGCTAACTTTGATTCCAAAGCCTACAATGAAGAAAAGTACACAGTAAATGATGATGTTAATATTAGTAGGTGATAGGAAGATATATGCTGTGACAACCAACACCTATTATTTAAGCGAACTGTACAGTATTTATGTACAAATTATGCATTGTGACAAGCTGAAAATTACTAAAAATTACGTGCAACACATACTAAAGTTGTATTTTCATAAAAGTGGATGAAGGTCCTAGCCTTTATTGAATTCTCACATATAAAAACTATTTACATTATAAACGAATAAATTTCAACCTATTTGGTCAACTATGGTTGTGATTGTGAGTAATAAAACCTAATATAATACATAATGTATTCACAATGAAACAAACAAATTAAAAAATAAACAACATTTATGTTATAAAACTAGTAAAGCTAGTAAAAATATTTATTGTACAATTGTCTATCACAACAAAACACTTAAAATCTCATTAATTTTGTACTTTTTTAGTGTGATCATGCCCTTTTCTGATAGAAGCAAAACTCAGAAGGTTTTCTAAACCCTCGCGGGATCGTACAGCAAATGATCTTCTCAACTTTCCGTTTTCGGTCTGCGTAGATCGCACAAACGGTTGCTCTGATGCACGTTGTGCTAGCACAGGCGGTTTCTTCGACAGGTGATCGTGTTCCGATCCCGAATGCGACCTTACGTATACTCTTTGGTTTCTGTACTCAACAGAATCACCGTTATCTACGTCATTATGATTCAATCCGTTCTCTGCGCTTGCACTTGAGTAGCTCGGCGTTGTTATATGCGAAGCAGCTGGAGGCGTGTCACAGGAGCATTTAACCTTACCACACTCACGGCAAAGAAACCTTTCAAGCTGTAAGCAATAAATTCATGCATACTACACAACACAACCATGCAAATACAAAATTTATGGATACTGCTATTGATAACTAATAAACGTGTTGTTAATGTATTCTAGAGCCACTCTATTTACTGCTAGCTTCTATTTACTGTCACTACTACTTATGAGTACTTCTGCTAGGTGTGCTAGGCTTTATGTCTATGAGCATATAATCTATAGGACTCGAAATTTCATAATTTGTCCTATGTTCTAACTACATCATTATGTTAAAAAAATAAATTAAATACTTGTAATAAAATAATTCGATAATATTGTTTAAAAAACATGTTCACCTAAAGTGTGTCAATAATTTAATAAATCGGCATGGGCACAGATATTTGTGATATGTCTGAAAAATGGGTTTAATAAAAATGTGCCAAGTATGGGATATCTGTGCATGTAAGTGAAATTTAAAAAAAAACTAAGCTGAACTGAGCTAAAAGGAAGTTGGTAACTCATCCTTTTTTGAAGTATTTTTAAAAGGATTTATTATGTTACTATTAAAATAACTGAAGAGAGAACAGGCGTGATATGATGAGAAATTTTGAAGTGATTTTTATTTATTATAAATCAGACCATGTGGTAAGTACATGAACTTGATTCAGGGCGCTACATAGTACCATAGCATAATGTCTAACATACGGAAGTTTATTTTTTATTTATGTAGTATTTTACTAATTATTATCCAGTCATGAAGAAGTGTACACCAATATTTTTTCTTTTACTGGATTTAGATTGAGAAACAATACATTTAGAAAATATATAGAAACTGATGGATAATACAAGAAAAATGGAAATTATCTACAAGTAATAGATTATGGTATAGAATAGAAATAAATAATAAGTATTTATTCCACTCAGTTTACTTTAATTAAGTCCATACTTACATCTATCGAAGATTTAACTGTTTACATAAAAATAAAAATGTATTATATAATGGAGGCATTTGTGTTTCTACAGCTTAATAATAATAAATACATAAATAAGCATACATAATAAATATAAATTACATATACAAAATAAATACATATAATCTCTTCCTTAAGCTTTCCCCTACTACCTGGTGCATTCTAAAGTGACTAGTGCTACAATAAGGACTAATACAGCTTTGACTAAAGTAAAAACTTGTAGACGACTCACCCCCACTTTACGCAGTAAATCGCCGACTATATTTATGGCCGTTACTCGAGATGATGGTGTCATTGCATTGCCATTTATTTCGCCTGTAATAAGACAAAAGCTTTTGTTATGTAACAGCACAATTAATGTTAGAAATCACAGATATATTACAATAACAGTTTATGTTTTAAATAATTACAAGTAGAATGGATGATTGAGAAAGAATGTTGACCCATGTTTGAATAGGTTCCAAAACTACTTGAACAATTCGATAAATTCATTCACTGTGCGGAAGCTACACTATGGTAAACGTAGGCTATGTTTTATATGGGTAAAACACTGCTATTTTTATTAAGGAATGAACTTAAGTTTCAGATCCAAACTACTACACAATCAAGCATTTCGTAACAGGTAGCTAGAGTATGTGCAATGACAGTCTCCACACTGAAGAATAAATGCATACTAAAAAAAAAGTGTGGAAAGGAATTATTTTTTCAGAAACCAGAATCTACATTGACAACCTAACAACCATCAACATTAAAATGATCACACAGCTGGGACATCTGAAAGTTTCTCTGTTCAAATACAAGGACTATGGTTATTGCAATCGGCTACTACTTCTCACTTACGTTTTTGTGGCGACATTAGAGAGGTCTGTGTTTCTATCTCAACTTGAGTTCGAGATGGGTTTGAAAGATGTCCATTCACTAATGATCCTTCAATTGTACTTTCATCTCCTTTCTTTGGTTTTGGAACTTTTTCCATTACTTTCAATTCATGCTTCAGATCTGTAATTGTTCAGAATGTTGTTGTTAGGAACATACTTTTCAGTCCAGGTTTTTTTTTTTTTAATTTGAAAATACAGGTAACTATATTTTTGACACTAATAAGTGTTGGTGAACATAAGATCAATAAGGTATGATCACTTATTGACGTCATCATCATCAGACTGCTGGCACAGGCCTCCTCTCACACAGGGAGTGTGTGAGCGTTAATCACCATGCTTGCTCAATGCAGGTTGGTTATTTCAGACACTTGTTGTTACAATTTCCCAAAAATTAAATAATCACTTACATAACTACTTTACATGAAAGAAAAACAGGTCTTTAACTGTTAATCTAAACATATTTACTAGAACAATTTTATTATCAATGCATAAGAAAACTGTATCAAACCTCTGGCTTCATCCGTTGCTCTTTGCAACCTCACCCTCAAAGTCTCAATTTCATCTACTTCACTCTCCAGAACTGCATTTCTTTCATAAGCCTGATTTAGGAGTGATTCAATGCATGACACAGATTCTGATATAACTCTGTAAACAAACATGTTATTTTTGCATAAGATCTAGAGAATGATGTCATACATAGTACTTCAATCAAAATGTAATAATAATTATAAACAATTTGTTTATCAGTTGTAAACATTAATTTAACAGGTAGCTTAGTATAAGAGTCTAGTGCAATGACCTGAGTGTAGGACTTTTTATCTCAAAAGGCAGAATAGGGCAGATAACATGAAAAACCAATTTACTTCAAATTAGCTTGAATTATCAGGACTGCCAATTCCTATGCAAAATGTAAAAAATAAAGTTATATAACTTTTTACCTTTGTCCTCTCTCTAAATCATCATTTTTTTGCTCTAACTCCCTGATGTATACACCTTGTTTATCTTTATCTATTTTTAATGCTTGCAGTTCATTTTCTAATGCATTTGTTTCATGCTGACTTCTTTCCAATTTGCTCTAAAAAACACAAAAAATATATGAGATGATTGCTAAAAACTGCTGCACATTAAAAATTTGTAATTTGGTTTTACCCTTAACATTTCAATTTCATTTTTGAGACGTTGATTCTGATGTTCCAGATCTCTATTTTGTTTCTCAACTTGTACTAATGATGCTTCTAATTCTTTTTCAAGTTGTGCTGAGTTTTCGGTGTATTCATCTAATTCTTGTTGTATATCGCTAACTCTAAAATAAAACAAAATCAGATGGTGAATCATGAAGATCGTGGTTGTCAGCAATGCTGCAATGATGTTTGTAGAAATTTCGTAGCAGCGCTAATTGTACTTACTTTTGTTCATAGTACTTAGCTTGTTTCTTCCAATACTCGACAGTATCAGTGTCTGACTGTCTGGGAGATTCCATGTTTTAAACAATTACTACTTTCAGTTTATGAGATTCCAAGGATGTTTATCGAATCATAACAAAATAATGTTACAGGTTTTACAAACTAGTGCGCAGATACTATTTTAATAAATTATTCGTATCGAAGTCGTTGTGATCAATAATTTTCACGTTTTGTTAAACATCAGCCGTTAAAACATAAAAACTGACACAACTTCGTCGTCAAAAATCCAAAACAGTAAAAATTCAATGAAATTAAAATGGCTGCGAGAAAGACACAATGACAAATAACATTAAAAAATAATATGTCACTTTTTAGAATGTTTAAACTCTAGGATTTTGAGCAACCAAATTCGTACGATGGTTTCTATACTTTTCACAACAGAGGGCTTTTAGTCGACTGTACACATGTGTGATTATCGATTTCAAGTTAAAACAATAGCTTACCACTATCTTTACAGCACAATAAATTGTAATTTTAATGTTTTTTAGAGCATCATTCATTGGGATCATTCATCATAACAAATATTCATACTATATGTAGTGATGTGATTATATACTAGATTTTGGTTAAGTGTAAATCCAAATGTATATAATATCGTCATCAGCTTTTTCCATTGTATGTACCGTTATTAGATTTACATGGAATGAATCCCGGCACTCTTATTTGTTTATCGGTAGGTATTTTGTATCAAATGTAATAGGGGTGATTTGAGAATAAGAAGAAATTATTTACTGGTAAAAAAATATGGTTACTTATCAGCCTTTATCAAGAGCAATTTTTACTAAACCGAGATACCTGAAAGTGCTTTTTTTCATTTAATTGATATTTACATTGTTTTTACAAATTTAAATTAATATATACAACTAAAAAAAAATACCAAAAATGTTGTTTTTAACTGCTATTCAGTGCTTTCGAGGCTTGTCTGGGAACTACCATGCTCCCAGATTATTTGACTTTCTGTTTGACAGGTGTCAGCTGACATGACAAACCCCGCACGACTGAAAACTATTGGAAATTGGAAATAATAAAAACACAATTAAACTGTTTTACACTAGTTTAGTGAAAATTGATTATGAATTTTCTATGTAACGCACTTAGCATTGTCAGTGCCAACAGTATTTATTTTTACAAATTCTCATTGCAATGCTGTGTTATCGATGATCGAATTTCATTATCATTATTGTTTTTGAATGACGTGTAATGTTTCCAACGGCGGACGCTGAAGATATTTCGCAGGTCACGTCATTAACAACAAAGTCTGCTGCTTCTAGCGATGCCCCAAACTCGGTTGAAAATACTCAAGTCGCAACACAACCGAGCAACAGGGAGTTAACACTCAACATGTTAATTAAGGAGATATTATTTTGTTTGGCCCTGGCCCTGACCACGTACGGGGCTCTGCATAACACGTAAGTGTTTATGTGTTTTCAAACTTACAAAATTCTCATGTATTTCAAGTTTCTCAACTTTCAAGCTTTTTAGTAAATAAACTAACACAACATAACTAGTTTATTAGATAAATGGAATGTGATTGCAAGCTTATTATAAGATTTATTTTCCTCGTCGTCCTTAGTAGTAATCCTAGTAGTCTTATGACCACCACCAAAATATAAAAAAAATTAATTGACTTTTTCCAGACCTACAAAGGTATCCAAACACCCACAAGCCACAAGGTTCTTCAGACCAGATTCAGTAGTTCAAGATTGGTACAGAGGACAGCTCAACAATGTGCTAGCCAGTGTCAACCGTGTGGATGTTTCATTTGTTATGTATTATGCACCGTGGGATGCAGAGTCTCAGTACGTAAGGGGAGAGTTTGAGAAAGCTGCTTATATATTAAAAGACCGTGTGAGTATTTAGCTTTATTAATAAACTGGTACTTGTACTACTCATGATTGTCACTATGAATGTTGGCTGTGGCCCAGGTATGGTTATAATAGAAAGAGAATTTATACCTATTCAAAAGTTTGTTTTAGTGTTGGCTAACACTTTAACATAAATACTCCATTAGACTTTCCCTCAAATGAGCTTTATAGAGCTACATGGCCATTAAGCAGCCGCAGCCACACATTTTTATTTGCATGAATTAACAAAGCTGACGGGCAGAGGGTTGTGTTGCAGCCACACAGAAGTTTGTGACTTATTTGAATGCACCTTTAAAACAGATAATCTATGGTTGGAATGGTTACATTAATAGACTTGACTAACTAACTCTGAGGGACTAGGGAAGCCATTTCAAAAATGTAATTATTCTTTGTAGATAAAGTATTCCATTAGTTAGATGAATATTTTTGAAAAACACAAATTAGAAAAAAAAATACCTCATTTCTAGACAATAAGGTCCCTCATTTGCATTCAAAGTATATACCATTTGCTATCAAAAAGTAAACCACTTGTTGCATATTTAAGTACCACTTATCTACTTGTGATAAAGAATAATTTAAACAATGCATGTGTCTGTGGTAAGTGAGCAACAAAATAACTATAATGTATGATAAAAATATATTGGTTTTGTGTTCCAGGTTCTGTTTTCTGCAATAAATTGTTGGAACCCAGGAAGTGAATGTAGGTTACATAACAGTAAAATATCATCCTGGCCTATTTTAATGGCTTATACAACCATATCAACGGGAATACTTTATTATGGCAAGTGTATTTTTATCTCAAAGAAGATGTTTGGAAAAAGGATTGATAGAGTAGAGCTTGCTATTTTTTTTTTCCAATATTTTTCATAAATTAATAATTTTATTTATTACATATTTATTCAGTATTCACTATTAATGAGAAAATAAATATAGCCTAACCAAGATATTATTTTATATTAATATATTTTTTATAATTATGTTTTCCAGGACCTCGAGATGCTCACAGTATGGTGAACTTTTTAGAAATAATGATGAAGCCCTTGAAAAGAGTATCATCTTCAGAGGAGCTTGTCAATTTACTCTCACGCTGTGATGTGGGTACATAACAACATTCTATTTTTATTTTCAAGTAGAAACACAAATGGCTTTCAGACACATAATGTAATAAATATGTAATGCATTTTCCTTTTATTGTATTGTTTACTCAGCTGTAACATTATTCCAGGCAGTAGCAGTTGGGTACACTCCGCTAACTGATACGTCAAAGTATTATAATACTTGGTACACTGTCGCGTTGAAATCGCGAGAGGCAGATATTCTCGGAGAGATATGTTTCGCGGCCGTGACGTCAGAGGAACTTGCGGCGGAGTTAGGTGTCGAAAGTGTGCCGAATGCTCGTCTCATGTTATGGAATGATACCAAGGTTTTTAGCTAAAGCATATATTTTCTTTTTTTTATATAAATATTTTTTTATTTTTTATTATGGGTTAATAGGTACTGGGTTACTGTAGGTCCCGGCTGTCATTGAACATCCTTGGCAGTCGTTACGGGTAGTCAGAAGCCAGTAAGTCAGTCAGTCTAACCAAGGGGTATTGGGTTGGCTGGGTAACTGGGTTGAGGAGGTGAGATAGGCAGTCGCTCCTTGTAAAACACTGGTACTTAGCTGAATCCGGTTAGACTGGAAGCTGACCCCAACATAGTTGGGAAAAGGCTTAGGAAATGATGATGATGATAATTATGGTTTAATAAGTGTCCCAGAAAATACCTTTGATTACTATTTTTGAGGAAACATTATCTAGTAAATATATTCCACTTATTATGTAGGTAATCATTTTTTTCACTTACAGGAGTACATATCACGAGATGGTGATCTACAAGCTTGGAACCACTCTTCGTTAATGCATTGGGTTTTAGACAACTTCTCACAGCCAGTGGCGAGGATAATGCCGTTGTGGCGAAAGGCGTTTAATTTCGAGAGATATGTCGACGGCAACCCGATACTAATACTGTTTACGCCACTCAACCCGCTGTATGAACAATTGCCGTCGTATGCCTTGGTGAGTTTGTTAAGACAGCAAATACTTAAATTGTGTAAATAGGTAACCTCAGAGGAGGTATAACTGTTGTCTGCTTTTAATATAGCAAAATTGATAATCGCTAAGTCCCTTTGTTCACTTGGCATCCATTACTGTAGAAAAAAATATTGCACGAAATAAGTGGCAATTTAATTTGCAGTTTTACTACATAATATTTGCTACTTAAACAGCTGCGCGCTCTTCCTACACCCATTGTTTAACTGTACCATTTTATGAGAACAAGGTCATTCCGCACATGCAATGTAGAACATTTGCTATGCAAATTAAACGCCTGTCAATAGTTGAATGTGTAAGGAGTGACGTCAATCTGTTTGTTCTGTATTCAGATGCGTGAAGTAGCAATGGAGTACTACAACTGTAAGGGCAAGCCCAGCAGTCAGTGGACATCAGAACTGCAGAAGTTGCAACAAGTACAGAGATTAATGTATCAACAAAAGAACTACACAAAGTTCTGTAATGAGTTTAAATTCAAGAAGCCTATTAGAAAGCAAAGCAGATTTTACAAGAAAGGGGTCGTTTCACAAAATAATAAATACCCATGGTATAATTCTACGCATAAACATCACAAGAATGGTGTTTTTAATTTCCTATTGAAAAGAGGTTTTACTACTTCTAAAGCTGTTGAAAATGTTGAAGAGAGCTCTCAGTTGCTGGCGTCTCTAGACTGGTTGCAGGAATGCAGTACGAAGGCTTTGCCTGCTGAACGAAGTTTTTATGAGCACTACGAACAATGTCAGTCCTTTGAAGAAAGCTTCAATCATGATCACGACGTAGCTCCCGATGTTGAAGAGTAAGTACTCTTTATTTGAGATGCAGGCGACGAACTTTTAGTACGATCGAGTCTGTGGCGTACTAAATGTCTCTCTCTATTTATAATAATTAAATATTTTTGTATTTCATTTTCCATCATTCTGTCGGCCGAACTATAAGAATGTCGACTATGGAAATGCAGAGATTACGATCTACCCCCTTACTAACGACGAGTACAGACTGAGTAGGTACTGAAAGTGTACATGAAATCGTTGCAGCCTTTTTGCGTGAAGCTGCGTGGCGCGACAATGTCACGAATTTTCTTCCCCGTCTTATAATGCTGCATTTAAAACTTATCGAAGTGCTTAATTTAATACGAGTTTCAGTCGCGAAGAAGCCGTAACCTTTAAAATACTCTCGAACTTATTACTATAGGCTCAAGGTTGATATTCTATTCTAACAACGCAACTTATCAATTTCAGAATAGAAACCACAATGCTGCCATTTGAAGACGACCCACTATCACCCGATAATCTTCTGCAAGACAGTGTGAAACATTTTTGTAAAGTTTTTCGGTTCGCCCAAGAGTGGGGGTCGCCTGTCTACCCATCCCGGCACCCAGACGTCGATGAACGGCAGACCAATATAACCCATATTGAAGGATTGTCGTGTGCGCGAAACTTTAGCTTACACATGATCGCTGTTGACAGCGTAAGGAACCACCACTTTGCTGAATCACTTGGCATTGATATCAGTAATAAGAAGGATATGACTGCTGTCGTTATTTTAGATAGCAAGGTTAGTGCAAGTCTCTACTATATATATCTATATTTTTATATAATTAACCTTAGTAGGTACGTTTTTTATTTTCTTTTATGTATTTACGTACACCGATTACTCCGAGGTTTCTAGTCCGATTACGTCCGATACTAATACTATAAAGCTTTGTTTATTTGTTTGTTCAAACAGCTTACTAGTCCCATATGAAAATCTATTTTGGTGTTGAATAGCTAATTTAAGAGCTATGGCTAGGGCTATAAGCTACTTTTTACCTTGAGACGTGGGCGGTTCATTTTTCAAATTATATGTTTCAGATTAATTGTTCTTAATTTAAACATTCGGTTCCGTTTAGCGTTTCAGCAATGTATAAAATGTATAATAAAAAAACATAAAGCTTGATGTAATTTTCACAGCACGAAAGCCAGTACGTGTTACCAGGAGAATACAACGCTAAGACAATAAGGGAGTTCATATCGAACTTCACGAACAAAGATCTGAAGCGTTCGCTACGCTCGCACGTGTACGACACGGCGCATACGCACTACTTCGGGTCGGATGGCGAAACCGCACAAATGGGCATCAGCAATAACTCCGTGTATATTGAAGACCTCACTTCGAGGAGTTTTAGGAGAATGGTGAAGACTCCTGGCACGGTCAGTCCTTGCAACTACTTGTCTTTTTAAGATACTTTTTAAAGATCATGTTCTTATTGAGTATGTAAGTTATAGTCGCCTAGTCGTTAAGCAGGTAAAAGGTACTAGTGTGCGGGTTCGTTCCCAGGTCAGGCAAGCACTAATGTAACTTAGTTAGTTAGTACTTCTTAGTTAGTTAAATGATTAAAAAAATATTTGTGGAAATCTGTTTGCGAAAAATGAGTTTATTTCTGAACTTACATTACGGTCTTATTGTATTCGTAAAATAAATTTTGCTAATCTACGCAATAGAAAAAAATATTTTTTGGTGAAACAACACAGAGAATCTTTGTTACGCCATTTTCAATGTTACTATCCGGATTCGAACAGATGACGCTGGTGGCGGTATGCGGCGGCGCGTGCAGCGCGCTGACGTCCCGCGCGCTGTGGGCGGCGCGGCGGCTGCTGGCGCCGTGCGGCCTGCGCCTGCGCCTGGCGCGCCTGGACGCGCTGCGCCACGACCTGCCGTGGCACTACACGGCGCAGCACTACCCCACGCTGCTGGTGTTCCCGGCGCACCGGCGCGGCGAGGCGGACAGCGAGGCGTACCCGAGCGAGGCGCGCGTGACGGCGGCCGGGGCGGTGGCGCTGGCGCTGCGCTCGCTGCCCGCGCCGCACCACCTGCGCGTGCGCCTCGCCTTGTGCGCCGCCGTGCAGGTACCTTACACAACTCGCCTATGCCTACTAAATTTTCGATCAAACGATTAGTGCTATAAAAATAACTTAGAACTTTTTATTTATTCATTTATGTACAGATTGAACACATGACAGAAGATGAGCAGGTTTTACTTTATTCCCCTACATATTCCTATATAGACTTTTAGTTCTATGCGGTAAATGCCAACCAATAATAAAAAATGTCGACGACTGCATATCTATAAGCGATGTTAATATAGAGCAACATTAAACTGACTAACTGACTTCCCTCAGAACATAATCTTTGCTGTGAAGTTTCGGTTTTGGTTGTGAAACCAGTTTTGGTCGGACACTAAAATATCCTATTAAATATGATGATGATAGCATCCAGGCCGATTGTCAGCTACGGCAGCCGTTCTCTTTTTTATGGAGATCAGCCAGCTGCGCAGGACATATTATAGTGCACAAGCATTCGCGCGGACACAGGTGCACTCTCTATTCCCTCACTCTCGCAGTCCGATGGGGCGGCAATCCGACACGACCGGAGAGAGATCGGGCGCCTGATTAAATATACCTACATATCAAAGCGATTTATGATTTCTTCGTTTTATCTGATCATTTTTTAAATTTATATTTCTTCTCCCACAGGGTCTCACGGACAAAAGGATATGTCTAAAAGACATTAGAGAACACGTGACACATGTCATCGGCAGGAATCTTAAGTATTGGAGACAGGTTGAAGACAATGAGCTTAAAGAAGCCTTATTTAAAAGACTGCAACACTTACATACATTTGCTTTGGACTTAAGTTTATTTCATATAGCCGATCTCAATCCGAATTGTGCAAAACAGACATCACTACTGGACACTCTTAGCGTACTAGCCAAAAACTGGGATATCGATATCTTAGTGACAAGAAATAATGCCACAGTTACATCACCACGAGACAGAAGTTGATATTAGATTTAACTTGTAAATAGTGTACATTGCTCATATAGAAATATGTAACTATGTTATTTATTTTTGAAGCCCGAAGTACTATTAAATGTTGAAAACAAATATACTTTACTAGTTTTTTTTTTTTTATTCCAGTAACTCAACACAATAAAATCAGTTCCGAAAAAGTTCCACTTAATGGTGACGTTTACCGCCCCGGTGGTCAATGGTACCTAATTAGTTTCATCTTCCCCTCGCACGCTCTGCATACATACATACTCATATATATGCACTCATATATACAGAAATTCCAATAAACACATGATAATATTTATCCAGATCCTTTATGTAGTCTTCCTCGAGTAAATGATCCCGCCGTAACCTGTTGAGATATCACTTTCACCAATGTACCTAATAAGGGCTTGTAGCCAAGATGTCTTTCTACAATCTCGTAAGCTCTAGTAGAAACGACAGATATGTATGGAAATGACATTTGAAATCGATAAATCACGTGATCATAACGTGACTCACGTTTGAAACGAATGACTTTCCATATGCTTTCCAAACATTTTTGTCGTAGCGTTTACGATTGTAGAAAGACAAGGTATAACGTAAATTATCTAAGATATAATTATTACCACGAAATGAAACTATTTTTAAGTCTTATTATTTATTAAAAAATATCGTTATTAAAAATAGTCATAATACAATACAAAAATGCAATAAATAATGTTGAGTAATAAAATTAAAGTAGAAATATCGTCATAATTATTTTCTGTATCCTCCAAACAAACTTAAAGCTGCGTGGTGGAGCAAATTCTTACGTTTCAGTTTCCTTTCGTACTTAGCGACACGGCGGAACTCCTGCCACTCTTGGCGTTTCTGTGGATTTCTGGGGCCGTAAGTATCCTTCGCTCTAAATGAACGTCTAATGGTCTGAAAATAAATAACATATGTTAACATTTTAATTTTATCTAGATTTTATATTTTAATTTGGTTTCAGTGTATACATACCTCTACAAAAGTATCAGATTTATATTTCCACAGTGTAATAAGCATAAGTAAGGGAATTAGTGCTATTCCAAAGTATTGCAGGAGAGCTCCACCGACTGGAAAATAAAATATTGTTTTGGTACATTTAGAATCTAGCATTCAAAATTACCTAGTTGAAAGTTTATAAAACGTACCGTAAGCTCCTGGTGGGTATAAATACGTTCCGCCGAACAACAATCTTTCAGTTGTGGTCAAGGCATAGAAAAATACAGCCATCATCATTATCGGCGTCACAATCCCCCAACATATCCTCCAATAGAACGAAGTCTTCAATCCTAACATGAATTCAATGTCCACACACATGTTTTCCAGACCTGTAATGTTAATGCAATGGCGTTAATAAATCAACTGTGAGGTAGCGTACCTATGTACCTACACATGGTAAACAAATTAACCAATATACCTTACTGTAAAGTAGGTAATGCCTGTGTAATATATGTGTATCTATAAGTAAAAAAAATACTAGTAAAATTTTCTGCAATAAAGCTTTTGTAAAGTGTAATAGAAGAAGAGTAATTTAAAAATATACAAGAATGAACATATACCTACTATCCCCCTAGTAGGTATATTATGCAGTAAGGAAATATTATGCTTACCATAAATCCAGAATACACCCATGGTCTCCATTATAGCAGCGAATAATCTCATAAAGGTTCCCCCGTAGTAATCTACTATTTCTAAAATATACTGCCCGCCCTGTAATAATGCATTTAAAGTTTAGTTTTAGATTTCAAGATCGGAACTTATAGTCGACAGACATTTTACGAAAAGTTAAAAGTAGTAGGTATACCACCTAAGCCAGGTGTGAGCAGTTCTTAGTTCACGTAACATTTAAGTAGGCACACGGGACTACCAAAGAGCTACTTGTAGCTTGAAAACATTATTTGGAATAAAATTATTACGTCAAAAAATTAAATAATAAATCTCCCGTGAGGTATCTAGGTACCTACATGACAAACAAATGGTTGGTATGGTAATGGCTTGAAAATACCTACTGCCATTGAAAATATTACTTCATAATGGAAACAAAAAACTTACCGGTGTAACATAAACCAGCCCAACTAAGAAGCCAACTGAACAGCCCATGGCGGACATGTAAATAGTTGGCACTTTTGGAAAGGCATCAAGCATAATGCAGTTAATTGTTGAGAATAGGGCTACTCCTGACCCCACACCAAGAACACTCATCATCAAGAAGAACAGTGCAGCAAAAAACTGAAAAATAAGCATAAATGTTAAGTATGTATTTTTTTATGACTAGACATGAACTTATCTGTGATACTTAGGTACCTACTTAATCTATAGACATAACATAGGTACTCTTTCGAAAAAAAAACAGAGCTTAAAAAAATGAACATTGGTTTTAACCCTTACTTGCGGTAAGAACGGTGACTGTGCGATGGCATCTGGGTATGAGATAAAAGCAAGACTCGACCCGCCTGATCCAATAACATCATTGACATTGTCGTAGCCAAGTTGGAACGCAAGATTTCCCAAAATGCCAAAAATCGTTATGCCGGAGATCAAACTTGTGAAAGTGTCTAGTGTGGTTACGATCATCGAATCTCTGAAAACCAGATAAAAATACATCTTTAAAAGTAGGAAACACATTGAATGAATTTTACCGTCACATAAGGGATGAAAAATCTATATAAGAAAGAAAGTCGTGTAGCTGCATTGACTCAAGAAGTGCCCAAACGATTTGGCTCGACGTTGATAGGGAGGTAGGTAGCTTAGAACCAGGGGACTTGGTTCCTTACGGATTAGTAAAGTATAAATAAATGATCATTTCTATACAACGGCGTCGAATTAAAATGTGATTGCGCAGGCACCTACTAAGTAAAGTAGGTACCTAATAAGTCTCTAGGAATAATTGTCTCTAAATAAAGTAGTAAATATTTTTTCTTCTTTACTTTTGGTACAGTCCCGGTCAGAATATACAATCCCGGTCGTGAGTAGAGTTTATATTTTTTATAACACTAAATTACCTACCTGTAAACGTTTTGAGTAAATTTGTTGTAAGAGGAGAACATGATGAGAGCTCCTGAGCAAGCGGACAACGAGAAGAATACTTGTGTAACGGCCGCATACCACACCTGAAAATACACCAACGCTGTTAGCAAGACCAAAAAACCGGCCAAGTGCGAGTCGGACTCGCGCACGAAGGGTTCCGTACCACTATTTATATAAACTCAATATTCAGGGAAGATTTCAAGCGTCTGCCTCTTGCCGTTATCAATATCGAGTAAAAAACGAGCAAAAAAATTATGTTTGTTGTATGGGAGTCAAATATTAATTTAATTTTAATAAAATTACTTATTTTTAAAGTAAGTAGTACATTACATATTCTGTGATTATTTCAAGCATCTACCTGTTGCCGTTATCGATATCGAGCAAAAATGAACAAAAAAATCACGTTTGTTGTATGGGAGCCCCCCAAAATATTTATTATATTCTAGTTTTCACTATTTGTTGTTATAGCAGCAACAGAAATACATCATCTGTGAAAATTTCAACTCTCTAACTATCACGGTTCATGAGATACAGCCTGGTGACAGACGGACGGACGGACAGAGGAGCGAAAACAATAGGGTTCCGGTTTTACCCTTTGGGTACGGAACCCTAAAAAGGGAACCTACACGTTTTTGATTAAAAAAGTAAATCTTCAACTTTAAACGTATAAGAATAACTACTCGTATACCTTCATTTCTAAGATTTTCTCCCATTTTGGTGTAATGAAGAATAGAATTCCCAGTTCGGCACCAGGTAAAGTGACAGCTCTGTAAACATTAAAAAAACATAAAATTGAAAAAATTTGGCCTCACTCACAACGGTTACGACAGTCCTGCTACGCTAGTGCTACGAATTTACTACGAAGGCTACGAAAACTAAAGATATTATGTAAATATGTATGACTATATTACTTAAAGGAGATGAATAAGTTGAAGAAGGTTTTAATGATTATTACCTGATCAATAAAATGAACATCACAACATATGGGAACAAAGCCAGGAAGTATGCAGCTTTGCCTGAACTTTTCACGCCTCGAGAAACTATCAGGAAGACAATAAACCAGGATATGAACAAGCTAAGGGTTAAGTCCCACAGTGGCGCACCTGTTAAACAAGAGAAACATTTATTATAGCGAAGTATTACTCAATTTATTATTGACACTTCACTTGTCTACATGAGCAAGAAATGAGTTTCATTTATCTAGCAAATAATTGTCTTACCAAGGCCATCATGTATTCCATCCGACTGCCGCAGAATAGTTTTTCTGTAAATAAATATTTTGATTACGTACAGATTTTGGGTAGCTAAAGTTATGTCATATAAACAAAAACAAAACAAATAAGAACACTCAGACTACATATCAAACACATAGGTGTTTGTGTAGAACGAAAATGTTTGACTTATGCGGGAATCGGATCCAGCGATCTCTGGCGTTGCAGGTAGATTCAGTATGTACGACGGCATTGGTCGTAGCGAAATAGCTACCTTCACAACTTAAATGAGGTACCTAAGGAGCGGTTCGGAAAGCGATCCGGTCTTATTCAATCAAGTACAAGGTTTTCAGTGATTTTGATAACACTAGTTTGTATTAACTTTTTTCGTTAAATCATCTCTATTATAGATATCATATATAAAACTACGTTTGATATAATATTTACGGCATGATTAAGGTAACTATGTTTTATTAAATCGTTTCAAAAAGAAAAGTTCAAACATTGCGATGGAAAGTTATACAGAAGTGCACAAAACAGTCAATGAAATACATATAATGTGACATAAGACTCAGTCGATAAGACTGCAATGGAGTAAGATTATCAACATATTGTTATCTACAAAGGAGACCATCTGCCTAGTCTTTTCCCAAGCTATGTCTTAACCAGATGCAGCTGAGTACCAGTGTTTTACATGAAGCAACTGCCTGTCTGACCTCCTCAACCCAGTTACCTGGGCTACCCTTGGTAAGTCTGGTTGTCAGTTTTTTGTGCATCTGATTTCACGTAACGACTGTCAAAGATGTACAAATGGTAGCCGGGGCCCACAAATTTAACGTGCCTTCGAAACACGGAGGAACTCGTCATGACAAGATGGTCACCCATCCAAGGACCGACCGCGCCAAGCGCTGCATAGCCTTATGATTGATCGACCTGTGCGGCTTTTATTTCGGCACGAGCTCCTCTATCTACAAAGCAGAGCCTACTTGACATTTTGATAATGACCACATGAAATGAGGATAACTCTATGAGCTAAAAAATAATCTTATCTTTCGTATCTTATCTGTTTTAAAAAACGAAATTAGGCACTTATTCGTAATTAGGTACTGTAATATATCAACGTCAGAACACAACGCTACTTATTATCTACCCGTATGGTTTATCTGCAAATTGTGTTGATTATTGTATGATTAGATTACTGTGTAATAATGATATATGTTCATAAAACACGTGGTTATCCGTTAACAACAGATCCTTTTTTTACACCTTTACTAGCTAACTATGTTTTTGTATACACATAAATACTATTTTGAGGATTTTAAGGGATAGCAAAGTTGAATCAAAATACTGTTACCTATGTATATGTCATACTGCTTCAGCTTGAAAGGCACCATATCTTTCTACAAGGTCGTGATCAATACCTATCACTAAAAGACTGCGGTACTTATTAATTACCTACATAAGTATGATTTTAAGTTGATATTTTAATCATTTTTTTAATTATGCAAAAGATAAGATAACCATGAGAACTTACGTGAAATATAATTCCGCACTGGATACTGGTTCTCCTGTTATAACTGTCAAATTTGCAATCTGTCCAGATGGCACACAATTTTCCCATTCCGGTCGGCAAACGGCCCAAGGCAGGGTGCTTTGAAAACTCATCACTAAATAATATAAGCACAGTCCCACGATTGACATATAGTAGGAAAGTACATATAGAGCACTAAGAGCCTGCGCAAAGCCCGTGCCTGAAAATAACAATTGTGAAATAAAGTTGAGAGCTAGTTATGTAAAGATCGAATTTGTTGGATCATACTAATAACGACTATGTACTTACCTTTCATAGCCGGTGACAAAGCCCAAACTCTTACACAATTACTACTACTGAACTGTCCTAGAGAAGTTTCTAGATAGTACATAGGTTTTCCTATAAGTATTAGAACGATGATATACGGTATAAGGAAAGCGCCGCCACCATTCTGGTAGGCGACAAAAGGGAATCGCCAGACATTGCCAAGGCCGACTGATGTGGCAATACAAGACATGAGGAACTGGTACTGGCTGTCCCATTGTGGTCTTTCACTTTCCGGTTTACTTGAAGCCTGTAATGATAAGAGAACAAATATTATTACCTTACATTAGAATTCATTGACATCATATTAAGGAAGTTCGTTGCTACACAAGAACTTAGTGTTATCCTAGTGGCTTCTGCATAGGACCTAGACCCAGCAAGTGCTAGTGGTACTATGAGAAATATATGTATTTTATTTCTAAGTACAGTTTGGATTTGAAAGTTCTTAGTGTAGATATTATAGAGGTGATTATTTTCGTGCCTTCTCTTCTGTATGAGAAAATATCATCTTGGTAGTTAATAAATATCAGGGAGAGAGAGTCCTGGCTGCCATAACACAAATTTAATCTTAGCTGGGGTGCCAGAGGTTTAAATTTTGTTAAAAATATATACATTTTCAAGTAATGTAAACGTACCTATGTATGTAGTCAAATGTTAACTAGGCTGTTTTAAATTTTACTAGGCTGTTGAGTGATTTCCGTGAAAGTAGCTATTGCGTATAAAAAATATTTTGTTTTTTTTAGCGTCCGTGAACGCAAGGGATTGGTGACGTCTTTATACGATTAATAAAAACATTTCACTTAAAAAGTATTTTTCAGTTGTAAATTTTATAAGGCTTTTTATCTTTTATCGAACACAATAATTATCTACACATGAATACTTAAAAATTGTTTTGTTGAAAATGATATAAGTAGGTAGCTGTAAACTATTTTTTATAATAATAATGCTAAATAGTATAATTTAGATAGGTTTTATATCTTATCTAACACGTTTTAAATATTTCCTGTAAAAGTAAATATTTCCTGAACAAATAAACCCAATAAAGTAATTATGTTTGGCTGTAGGCTTCGCCGCAAGAAGAATGGAGATCTGAATGAATGCCAAGTTCTATGTAAAATCGAAATATGTATTTGTAAATTTTATCCCTCTAGGACATCTGAAGTACATTAGATTTAGGTACTATTATATCAGTCAGTCAATAATAAAATTTAAGACTTCTGATATCGTTTCCGACTCCTTCAAGTCTTTATAGTTAACCGTTTGAGCTAGCTTCATGATATTTGGGTCTCTACATTTCTGGATATAATTAAACGCACGTAGTTTTAAGTGATTATGTTGAAGAGGTTTTGCGTTAAAGAAGGATCAAAAGTGGCACCAAGTGGTTCGTATAATGATATACTCGGCGCTGGCTAGCTAGTTCTTTTGCTTGAAGTTGGATTGACACGCTGCCGCGTGTCTAGATTGGCATAGCTGGCACCTAAGGTCACTTAAATACTTTTGAAGTATTAATGTTTTTTTTATCTTATCATTTAACATTGCACTCAATAAAACTGGCATTGTTCATTTCAGGCCTAAATCAAAGGCACGGAAAATGGCCCTTGAAAAACGTTGGTTTCGATGATTACATAGGGAGAAACATAAACCTTAAAAAATACCGAAAATTTACCATCGATTGTATCATATAGCTTAAAATGTCTTAACAAAGCTTGAAATTGAAGTTTATATATTACACGTTAAAATATGAAACAAAGTAAAAATGATGATATTTGCCGACAGAGAAATAGTTGTAGATATGATTTGGTACAAATCCGACCCCACGCCGTAGTCTTGTATGCCCTAGAGTGCAATTCAGTATCGTGTAGGCGCTAAAGGGTAAGGCGGCACGCGAGATGAGAAGCCTAGGTGGTAAGCCGAAGCTGAAGCGATGAGCATGAAACCCAACGCAACAATAAGATCGCGTGGGCAGGCACGAGTACCGCAGTGCTTGAGCCGTGACAGAAACTATGTTAACTATATAACGATAGTTCTTAAAATGTTCCGTTAGCCAGCGGTTATCGCAGGTATTATAGTTATTGTTATTTTTGGTTGCAAAATATGTATTTTCTGGAAGGCGTTTAAGGCCATCTCAATTATTCGTTGCTGCTGTCTTAGTCCAAATTCTCACACATTTCTACGTTCTACCGATATCTGGAAACATATTCACCCTGAAGAGAAAACGCAAAATTTTTTTCGACATAGTTCCGCAGTTCCTATCTTAATTCGGCCCTGGACGACTGAGCCTCACTGCAAGCCACATTGTCCATCCGTGTGGTAAGTTTTGGCGCGTCCGCGAAATGACTTGTATGAGTCTACCGGAATTCATATCCTCGGTTCATGGTACTAAGACCACAACGATAGATTTTGAAGTTTGAATTTGAAGCATTTTGATTTTGAAGCATAGCCACAGAGTATTTTTTATATAGGTAAGCATGCTGAGGCTGAGTATGCTTCGAAAATTACCATAGATGTCACCATAGACATCAGTATTGCATCTCCCTAGAGTTAGAGCTTTACAGAATAAACTAGAATAAATTAATTGAAAGGGTAGGTTCTGCTGAGCGAAGACGCCTACTGGCCATGGCCGTATATTGAAATCGGTAGTTGCAACTATGTCCCAATGCACCCCCAGGTTAGTACGACTGATGATACGCTCGGCGTATTTTACGTCAGATATGAACCGACCCTAATAGAATACATAAAGATAGCGTGCATGAAGATCTAGCCGTAAATTTTTTTAGCCTTTTATTACGTATTCTGTACGTAATAAAGGGCTAAAAAAATACTTCTTGTCAAATTTCATCGGAGTCGATTCAATCGTAAAGTGGTTGTACATTTATGTGAATTATGTCGTATTTGGTGAGCAGACATTAATTGTATATAAATCATAACTATAAAGAAGTAGACGTATCTAATGAGAAAAAATGCCCAAATGATTAAATGTTTTATCAGAACATTTTTATCACTTCAATGAACAAAACAAAACAAAAATATCGGAATCGATCAAGCCATTAAACCTAGGGGTTGATTATTATGTACGAGTATATGTCGGTGCACTACTGGCGCCATTGTTAAGGAATGAGATTTGACAACTGTCAGTCTGGCGGACCGTCGGCGTCGTATTGATCTCAGGTATTGATGGTCAGCGCTAAGGTCAGCGCTTAGAGTAATTACTAAACAGGTCAGCGCCGCTAGCTTAGATTGTCCTTCATTAATCTGAGGCCGCTAGAGTACCTAAGTCAGCGGTCAGCAACGCTGCCATGTTGAACGTCACTCTATAAAAAGTAGTGATTATATACTCTCTGGTCACTCTAGTTTCGACTACTTCAACGACGAGAGCACCACATTTACGACGAATCCCCACCATAGCCACATTATAACTCGGTGTCCTGCCTGAGTGGGTGATGAATGCTACACGACGCGAGGCTACGAACGCAACGTACGCAATCAACTCAACCTCATACCCTGATTGCGCCCTATACATGGAGAACAAAATAACGAGCTATATGACAGTCTTCGGTGAGACACGACGCAACGCGTACTATGTTAAGGGCGACTAGACGCGTCACCACGAGCCACGAAATGGTTGATTCAGAAGCGTTGATCGCCGCATTGATTTCTTTGTAAAAATCTTATGTTTGTTTTCTTTTTAACATTTTTGTTTTAAGTCTGTACTTTAAATATGAACTTTCGAGCAATAATGTACTGTACTTCTTCATGATTTGAGAAGTAATTAAAAAAATCACGTAGGACGCTTGTCGCGTATAACTTCGCGTCGTTTAGCGTCGCGTTGCATCGTATACGTCGCTCATGTAGGACACCGCGTAACTCGTTGAAAATTCTAATTCTGATAATAAAGGCCATCTGTCCAGATGCCCAGATATAATATTTACATAGTTACAGAGTATTGATAAGTTATTTTATAAAAAAAATATCTAGAATTTTATATGGACATCAATGGATCAGTGCAGTAGTAAACATTGTTTTACTAGCAGTGCAAATGAATCGTAGGTAAAACAAAGAAAAGTTTATAACAATAGATATATCAATGAGGTAAACAATAGGTAGGTATGTAGGTATCTATTCACTTATTTGAAATCATTTTAAAACGAATAAATTTTAACAATATCATTTGGATATTGTGTGACGACATCATTTATCAAATTGTATCAAGGATTAACGAACTATTTGTTACTTGTGCGTATGTTACATGTATAAAGATAGGTAGCTTTTATTGCTAATTAACTATATAAGACATTGTTGTTATTATGTTTTGTTTCAAAAGTACAGACGCTAACACATCAACCTACTACAATCCGTGAAATAGCCTTAAAAGATTTTCAATATTATCGCTTAAGCATGGGTCAAAGGTGATTGGGAAAATTTGTCAGTAGCTTGATGTGCTGGCGTCTGTACTTAGACTGTATATGCAACTCTAAAAGTAATAAATATTTTGACTCTGATTCTTATTTACCACAATTGATAATTGAAACAAACTGTCGCCTGAGCAACCCTAAACATGCTGTATAAGTATTTATCTTACTACCCTGCGTTCACAAGGTGCAGACTACACATTGGGCTCATTATGGCCTGCACTATTATTATTAAACTAGCGACCCGCCCTGGCTTCGCACGGGTGCAATGCTGATACTAAAATTATACATATAAACCTTCCTCTTGAATCACTCTATCTATTAAAAAAAACTGCATCAAAATCCGTTGCGTAGTTTCAAAGATTTAAGCATACAAAGGGACATAGGGACAGAAAAAGCGACTTTGTTTTATACTATGTAGTGATAGTGATAATGAATCCATTAAAATAAATTTAAAAAACCACAAGTATCGAGTTACACGCATTTACATAGTTAATGATTGCCACTTTTACCCATGTAGATATTTTATGGCAAAAAAAAACTTTACAAAAATATACAAAAAGGCACTCACTGTGATTTCATCTGAAAAGTCTGAAGTCAGATCTTTTTTCTTAGATGAAAGCCCAGACGGCCTTTTCTCTGGGAATGATGAGTCCCCATTCTCTGGCGCAGGGTTAAAAGCTGGATTCACTCGGCTGCCATCTTCAACCACATTGACACCGTTTGGCTCCTTTGCAAAAAAAAACAACGCCGTTTATAAATATTTAATATTAAAGATCCAACATAGAATTTGAAATAATGAAATCAATATTTATTTACCATTTAAGCGTTTGTGGTATGCGCGCCACCACGACATACGTAGTTGAAGTGACCGTTTGTTTAATTCTTATTCGTAATAACATATATTATAGAGATAAATTCAGTATGATACGGTTATCTTATTATCCATCAATAGATTGAATATCTAAATCGCATAATATTATTATTAATGTTGCTTTATGACCCTAAGTTGTCCACATCTGATATGCAAATCATCATTTCAGGACTATATTTACTTATTTTAATGCCACCCCCCACGATTACTACAGGTAACTTAGTTTCATGATATTACATATAAAGCACTTCGGCCATTATATGAGGAATTTAAAGAGAAATTATTTACAAAATCATTTAATACGTGTATTACTTTCTGAAATTTAAAAACTCAGCCACAAACCACAGCACGAAAATACTGAAATAAATGACTTTAACTCTGTTGAGAGAATGAGAGCGATGTTATTTTCATTTTAAAGTTGGATTCAATCACTAATTTTATTCATATTTTGGACATGATTTATGCTCAAGTAATTATCATTAACATTTCCATGCATTTCCAATCCTAGCGTCTATTTCTTTTGTCATTATGTCATTGACCGGAATTGCATGGAAACGTAACTGAGGGTTCAAGGAAATAATGAAGAACACAGAAATTAAGACGCACATCAAAACAAAAAACCGGCCAAGTGCGAGTCGGACTCGCGCACGAAGGGTTCCGTACCATTATTTATAAAACGGACAAAAAATCATGTCTGTTTAATGGGAGGGGGGCCCTCAAATATTAATTTAATTTTAATGCAATTACTTATTTTTGAATTAAGTAATACATTCCATATTCTGTGAATATTTCAAGCATCTACCTGTTGCCGTTATCGATATCGAGCAAAAAAATCAGGTTTGTTGTATGGGAGCCCCCCAAAATATTTATTTTATTCTAGTTTTCAGTATTTGTTCATGTTCAGTATTACATCATCTGTGAAAATTTCAACTCTCTAACTATCACGATTCATGAGATACAGCCTGGTGACAGACGGACGGACGGACAGAGGAGCGAAAACAATAGGGTTCCGTTTTACCCGCTGGGTACGGAACCCTAAAAATGTATAACACTTGTATACTCCCAGTCCTGACATACGGCTGCCAACTTGGGCCCTCACCAAAGCGCATTATAGAAAGCTCGAAACATGTCAGACAGCAATGCAAAGAAGCTTGCTAAACCTAAGAAAATCTGATAGAACGAAAAGTGAGAATGTTTCAGTATGAATAAGAAAGCTAAAGAGGAAATGGTCGGGCCACATAGCGGTATTGAAAAGTTGAATAATATTGGTACCCTAAGGGATAAGAAAAGAAACCGAGGTAGACAGTATCGAAGATGGGAGGACGAAATCAAAATAATAGCAGGCAATACATGGACTAGAAGATTTCAAAATAGAGCAGAGTAGAAAGAAATAAAGGGGGTCTTTGCCAAGGCTGGGCAAACAGACCAGGCTGTTCGTGTCACCAACTAGTTAGAGCTGCCAGATTATGTACCTATTATTATATACGAGTAATTCTTAGTGGTGACCTAGTAGTTAAAGAGCCAACCTCTCAAGTATGAGGGCGTGGGTTCGATTCCAGGTCGGTCAAGTACCAATGCAACTTTTCTAAGTTTGTATGTACTTTATAAGTATATCTTGGACACCAATGACTGTGTTTCGGATGGCACGTTAAACTGTAGGTCCCGGCTGTCATTGAACATCCTTGGCGGTCGATACGAGTAGTCAGAAGCCAGTAAGTCTGACGGCAGTCTAACCAAGGAGTATTGGGTATTGCCCGGGTAACTGGGTTGAGGTGGTCAGATAGGCAGTTGCTCCTTGTAAAACATTGGTACTCAGCTGAATTCGGTTCGACTGGAAGCCGACCCTAACATAGTATTGAAAATGGCTCGGGAGATGATGATAATTCTTAGATTAAGTAAATACTAGTAACTTTGTAATAAATATTGTTAACTTGTGTGAATAAAAGGCTTATTTATTTATTTATTAACATAGTAATGGAAAATATTTCTGAACCTTCCCTTATATACGATTTGTAAAATTCATAAATACTTAGTCATGCATATGCATATAGATGCGAGATTAAGCTTCCAAAAGAAACGGTCCTGAAGCTCCAAGGATAATAAAAAAAAACTAGCTTGCGCCAGCGGTCTAACCCTTACCGTAGTATGAACGCTTACTAGTAATATAAAAAGGCTCCCGAAATTCTCATTTCTTCAAATTTCAGTTTCTTCGAATCGGTCCCGTTGTTTCTGAAATAAGCAACTTCAAGCAAAAAAACTCTTCTTTTGGCCAAAGAAACTTCAGCTTAAAAAAAGGGGATAAGACTCAAATTGATTGTCTGATCAGTCTTAAGCGTATTTTCTATATATGTCTTTTTTCCGTTCGTGGGAAATCAGCAAATGACCCCTCCCGCTGAAGTTGCAGCTGGAGGGAGTGTCAGATTCGTACTGACTTGTGTCAGGGCCACGATAACTCTTACGAACAACCCGCAGCCCAGACTTTGGCCCTAAGGGGCCCCTCCAGTGTTGCTGACATCTCTTCGAGGAGCGCGCGGAACACACAGGGCCTGTCGGCCTGTCGGCCTGTCGTCCTTAGACGTACGGAAGGGAGCCATTCAAAACTCACCGCCCAAAGACCCGCGATATATATTAGTCTTTTTTTTTTCGTGGGAAATCATCAAATGACCCCTCCCGCTGAGGGTGCAGCTGGAGGAAGTGTCAGACTCTTACTGACTAAAACCCACTATGTTCCTTCTGGAGGTCCCTGTGTGCCAGGGCCGCGGTATCTCTTACGAACAACCCGCAGCCCAAGCAGACACTGGCCCTTAATGGGCCCCTCCTGTGTTGCTGACATCTCTTCGAGGAGCGCGTGGAACAGAATGCGCCGCCGACATATATATTAGTCTGCCTAAGACATCTTGTATCGTAAATATGGTTGTCAAAAAGATCAGACGAAATGAATTCAGGTTCCATTCATCGGCATTTTCTCAAGTTATTGTAACAATGTGAACCGCTTTCATGAGTTTAATTGTTTCTCATATTATCATTCTAATCATTAACTCATTAGCCTCTTCCCACCTAAAACCGCGGTGGTCGGCTTCCAGCCTAATTGCATGGAGCTGAGTATCTACATTGCAAACATTTGGGCTAAACTTCTGCAGTACGCGTACGTTATTTGCATGTGTGCACTCACAAAGGAAATAGATGAATTTATGTATATGTTCAACAAATTGGTGTAATAATAATAAATAAATAAATAGGCCGGCTCTGGCCGTCTCAGCGCCCCGGGCGATTGATTCCTTTGGCGCACTTTTCAACTGACTTCCAAAAAAGAAAGCATACTCTCAACTCATACATCTCAACTATGTGGTGTTTTTCACTTAAATGTTTCTATCAATATTTTAAGGTGGTACATCTAAGGGTTAGCAGTAGTATTTTTTACCATATAAACATCAAAAACCTAGTTATTACTCTCCTTGGCTCAATAATAAAACTAAAATGTACATCAAGCTACTACTAATTTTGTTAATAGATTATCAACTTTAACGTTGACGCATATGGTTCAAAGATGATTATGAAAATTTGACACTTTCGGGTAGCTTGATATGCTGGCCTCTGTACTATGGTTGGAAGCCTTTTTTTGACATTTCAAAAGTAAACTTTGTTATGCGGTACAAGTAATAAGAGCGTTTAGTTTTAAAGTTATCAAGGTATATTTTTTCCTTTTTCCATTTCGCTATTTACATTACCTAGGTACCGACATATGACTTATATCGTTGTATTACTCAGGATGATTTAGGATTTCATAGATACCTCTAAATAAATTCGTGTGGTTGGGTAAATGATCTTCAAAATACATAAACTTAATACGTTTTTTTGCTTGTATACCTACACAGAAATAAAAAAACTTTTGTTTAAAATTGAAGATATTTTAATTTTGAACACGCCTTTTAATTATTTTTGGTTCACTTGTGGTAAAAATAGTCGCGTGCGCGTGACTTAAATTCAACACAGCGGACATCCAAGTTTGCGGATTTTGAAATGCGCCCCCATCATATGGGTATTAAATTAAAGAGTTGGCTGGATACGAATTTGAAGAATACTAGAACTGAATAATAAGATGACTAAAAATTAAAAGTATGAAATAAAAATAATAGTTTAAAAAGCAAGTTTAAAAAAAAAGAGGGGAGCGTTTTGTCCAAAAAGTGTAAAAATTTGGTAATCGCTCCACGCTTTCTTTCCGAATTATTTTGTAATTTTAATGCGTCCTAAAAGCGCATTTTTTTTTTCGTTATTTAATCTATTTTTTATATTAATTTCGAATACGCATCCCTTAAACTGATTAATACCCAGACGGCTAATGCGTATATTATAATTAATTTTCACCTAGTCACGTAGCTAATTACAGTCGTCGGAAGATTTTGCTCACATATCTGGCTGGCTGATAATAATACGGTGACTATGCAATTTTCAGCACAATACAACATTGAACATAGGTATTGCAATCTCCCGGCAAGATAGTGTTTTGCTGACTTCATTGTAATTTTCAATCATACATCAGAAGGTTAAAGGTTTGGAAAAATCTTTTTTATTCGTATTTCATCTAAATATTCGGAGACGCAATATTTGTATGGCTTGCTAAGAAAATTGTCGTTATTACCACGGTTATTACCATCAATACCGCTATGATTTTCTGTTTACGAATATATATGTATGTTTATATATAAAGTTATTTTTTTCCTTAATTTACTCGTTAGTTCTGTAGTCTAAAAATTGAGCCGTCCTCGTTATATGTACATACATACAATGCTATGGCGGTAAAATTAAAAATACAAATGTCAAATGTGGAAGTAATATTATGAATTCTTAATAATTTGTAAGGATACAACCTGTTGATTAGGAGATAAGATAAAATATTTTTTCATAATGTTCTATAGCACTGCTACGCACAAATAAGCTCAACGTTTGTAGTTTGAGTTTTACATGAAGTATTTGACAAAATCTCAATCTTAACAAAAAATCAATAGTAGTTGGTCGGATCCGTTACGTGCCTGTCACTAAATCGGTCTACATATTGTATGAATAAATATTGAAAGCTCTTAGCTAAGAAACAGCCACACGGGTAGATCGATCATGAGGTAAAGGAAAGCTTGGCGCGATCGGTCCGTTAATCTGTGACGTCATAGGTTCCTTTTTCATACAAATTACACAAAGAGTAACCGTTTTTGACAGTTCTAGAAAAGAATTTAACTAGTTGTCCACATCCCTATTAATTTCAGAATTCAAAGAAAGTCATACAATTAACGGTTCTATTAGTTGTGTATGTAAAATAATTTAGTTTATAATTTTTTGTCTTATATATTCTCATAACATGAGTTGGCTTCGTGACTACTGTTAATACGATATTTTCTGTTGTTTTGTTTCAGATGGCATGGATGGAATCGATTCCATACTAAAAAGGGGTAAAAAGGGGTTAAAGGTCTTAAAATCTGCTATTTTGTGATTTTCAGCAAAACTGCATGTTTTATCATAATTAGTTATTATCTTAATATAACGGATGTCTGGAAAACCTATCTTAATTCGCATAGTAAGCAGTAGTAATTAATACATGTCATTGAAGATTATAATTTTCTAGCGTTATCTATCGTGAATAATTTTTTGATTTCCAATCGATGGAATTAGCAAATACCATGTTCTATCGACACGTGCTAATCATGCGTTAATTCCTTTGATTTTGCGTGACTAAGATTTCATATAGAAGATTATAAATATTCTATTTAGGCCTTTTATTGAGAACTGACGAGTAATTAAAGTGCCCTTTGTGGATTATTTAGTGCATACTTAAGCGGTGGGCGGCTTGTTGCATAAATTACGAACGCTCTTAAGCAGTTTATGTAAGCAATTAACTGAATGCTAAAACCAGATTCTACAATAAATACCTAATCAAAATTATATAGGTACCTACTCTAAGCACTATTTATACGTCACGGTTAGTTTTTTTGATTTGTTGAAAGAGTGGAAATAATCGTAGTAACTTATTTTAGAAGAAAAAGTATGAATGGTCAATTTTATTTCCTAAGACAGGAAAAAAGAGGAAGTTAATGCGTTACATGAGTACGCTTATTTTGCTTGTAATTTAACTGGACATTTACTTTCTACTTCTTCACATCGTCGTCTTAATAGTCAAGGTAACTTTTAGTGTGTTTCTATGAACTCTTTCTCGTTTTGTGTGTTAATAAGCTTTTAAAAGGCTAACTGTTTTCATAAAAATGTATTTTCACTGATATTAAAAGTTTCAACACTTACTCGTAAATTATTGAAATAAATTTAATAAATACTTTGACAATACAAAAATTAAAAAAAATACTTAACTAGGTACCTAACCTATTTAAATAAAATTATTTTGGCAATAAGTTTCCAAACCTAAGTGGTCAATTTTAGAAATTGTCGCTTAGGTATATTTAAGGTACTTGGAGCGATTACGCTATTATTTATAAATATTATTACTATATTATATCTATGGCTAATTCTAGTGTTTAGAGCTAATGACTAGTTTATAGATTTCTCCTGTAGCCGCCGGTGAGGCTGAGCCAGATGTGCCTGCCCCACGACGTCTTCATTAGGGCGCGCTGTTGTTTGGCCTCCGCTTTGTATTGCTTCCAGTCGTTGTAGTCGGTCGGCGATCGTGGGCCCCAGGAGCTCTTGGCCTTGAACGACCGCTTAATTGTCTGGAAATGTCATTAGTTAATTAAAAGAAAAATAATTTCAAAATGATAGTAGCCTTCAGACTGATAATCATCAGCGGCAGCAGAAGATTAGTCAGCTAAGCAGGACCATACAACCTACACAACCAACAATAGTGTACAAGCGTTTACGCAGACGCAGTGCACTTTCGTAGTCCGCAGAGACGGCATTCCGACACTATTGGAGTGAGATCAGGCGCAGGACCAACACCTTGACGTGCTCGCTAAGGCACGAAATATTAATGTTTTTGTTTTTTGGAAAACCACATGATGATTTGCATCAATTGAAGGCGATTGCACAATTTTTTGTAATATCCAAATGTTGGTATAAAATCGCAAATTAAAAGTCATCGTAGTACATTATGTGAGTCGATGACTAAATGCTAAATCACGTTATATGGAGCTCATTATTAAACAAACAATACGTGTTCACAATAAAACTGAATTTCTAACTCACCTCGATGAAGTTTCCAGTTCTGTATTTGTACATGGTAAGCGTGATTGAAATCGGCACGAAGACGACAGCAACAAGGAGCATCATGTATCCAGACACTGAAATGTTTAAATAATAATAAGTTTTATTATAATAGAGTACCTAGTATTTATTATAACCGGATAATGGATATAGAGGTACGGGACGACTAGATAAACGATGGATGGATTGTATGAAAGTTTATATGGCTAGAAATAATGTTATATATGGGTAGATAGAAGAGTGTGGAAGAAGGTAACAAATTTGGGATAAAGGCAAGAGGATGATGATGAAATTAAACCTATTTATTAAATCGTAGCAATTTAAAACTTAAAATACGTTGACCTAAGAAATATAAGATAGGATACGAGACTAAACGAAATAACATGAAACTAAAATTAGAAAGTACAGCCTGTAAAAAACCACTAACCGTATCCAGCTGTTGGGTAGTAATAGTATCCACCGAACATCAGAGCTTCGTAAGAGGCCAAAGCGTAGATGAAGACGGTGGTCATCATAGCAGGCATGATGATGCCCCAGCAGAACCTCCAGTAGAAGCCAGTCTTGACGCCCAACATGAACTCAATGTCCACACACAAGTTCTCTAAACCTGTAAAATTCAATAACACACGTCTTTATCGGAACAAAAAGAGGGATCCATTTTGAGTACTAGCATGAATGTTATATCTTCTTTTACTCATACATTTCAAAGATGTAAAGTAGAAATTTACAGTTAAATAAAGGAATTATTTCTTAAAGTATATTTAGCGAAATAATTATAATAGACCTTACCGTAAATCCAAACAACTCCAATAATTTCAGCGATAGCACAGAAGAGAATGACGAAAGTTCCTCCGAAGTAGTCAACCAACTCTAGGATATATTGACCTCCCTGTAAAATCAAGATTTTAAATTGTAGCCTTATGATATACCTATAAAGCAGATTGATATACTTTTCGCCTGTGAAGGATGAAATAGCAAGGATTTAGTAATTGTGCTTCAAATATTTGATAGTCCCACATTCAGCATATATACGAACAAACGATTTAAAAAAACACTCATTATAAAGAGAAGAGGCAAGATTTTTTATCGGGTACCTATATTTTGTGCAATGATGGGGAAGTTAGCTTATCCTTTATCTATCTGAGCCATTGTTACTTTCATTTTATATTTTTTTAAAGGGCTACCTTAGAATCGCGCATATAAAGACCACATATACTCATCAGGATGCAAGTATTCTCCCATTTGATAATCTGATGCGCTTGAGTTACTTCTATCATGCAATCTAGGGATATATGGATTTGAGATACTACTCTATAGATTTAAGATTTATCCAAAAAATATTCAAAACAGAGATTTGAGAGATTTCACTTACAGGTGTCACATAAATCAGTCCGACAGCGAAACCGACGGTGCAGCAGAAAGCAGACATGAAGATAGTACGAACACGCGGAAAAGCGTCCAGCATAACCGTGTTGATAGTGGACAGCAGCGCCACCGCTGATCCCACGCCGAGCACCGACATCATCAGGAAGAACAGCACCGCGAACAACTATTTAATGAGACAAACATAAATACAGTGCAAAATCGTAATTTAAAACTATACAACTTCACATTATAGTCCAGGCGCTAGAGGTAGTTGAGTAAACAAAATGCGAGTGACGGCAACTATTGACTGAATTCGAATCTGAGTAAAAGAGGAATGGACCAAATATTTTACCGGCAAGATCGATATTATTCCTTGACCTTTTCTTCCCTTAAATTCGTTGATGAAATTTCACATTATTTATACTCACTTTGACTCCAACAAGTATATGATTTGCATCATACTAGATATGTATAGTGTTAAACTTGCTAATAAATAAATTAAAAAATAACGTATCTCTAGCCTTAGCGCCCGATTAATAGTTAAAATGATATATCATCAGAATAACTTACCTGTGGCAAGAAAGTTTTAGAAATGGCATCGGGGTAGGAGATGAAGGCAAGACCAGTTCCAGCAGAGCCTATGACATCTTCAACATTCTGGTCCAGCTCAAACGCCAAATTACCCAAAATTCCAAAAATTGTGATTCCGGACAGCAAGCTCGTAAACGTGTCTAATGTCGTTACTATCATAGAATCTCTGAAAAACAACAAATATCTGGTATAAGTCTGTGACTATGACCAACCTTTTTATTTAAACTTTATGCAACAAATGTGTACATAGGCCGACTTAATGCCACAGGCCTTAAGGTGAAGCAGAGATAACATGGTAGGTGCAACTTTTTAGTACCATGGACATTATGTCATCTCAAGCCTTTTCCAAATTATGTTGGGGTCGGCTTCCAGTCTAACCGGATTTAGCTGATTTCTAGTGTACCGGATTTAGCCCAGTTACCCCGGCAACCTAATACCCCTTGGTTAGACTGGCGTCGGACTTATTGGCTTCTGACTACCCATAACGACTGCCAAGGATGTTCAATGACAGCCGGGACCTACAGTTTAACGTGCCATCCGAAACACAGTCATGGTGTCCAAGATGTACTTAGAAAGTACATACAAACCTAGAAAAGTTGCATTGGTACTGGCCTGACCTGAAATTGACCAACGCACTCTACTTGAGAGGTTGGCTCTTTAACCACTAGGCCACCACGACAAAATGAGATTTTATGTAGGTACTTGTTGATAATTACATACCTGTAAACATTTTGTCTGAAGCCGTTGTAAGACGAGAACATAACAATAGCTCCTGTGCAGACGGAGAGAGAGAAGAACACTTGCGTTACGGCAGCGTACCACACCTGCAAACGATTAACAAGAATATTATATAAAGCACTTCACTTTTTCTTCCAACCCTCTTGAATAAAACGCATAAATTGTCGCTCGTAACATTAACAACGATTCATAGACATGTCAACAACATAACCAAACGCTTCATTTTGCTAATCATTGCCTCTTGAGTAATTTTAAAACAAAAAACTAAAATAAATGATGGTGAGCCTTATTTTGTTTTGAGTAGTTTATGTTGTTAGTTAGTTACATAATAAAACAAGACGGAAACTACTTACATCCAATTCAATAAGTTTATCCCATTGTGGAGTTAAAAAGAAAAGAATACCGGTGCCTGCTCCAGGTAGAATCACAGTGCTGAAATTAAATACAACAGAATTTTAATAAACCCCGTAATATGGTATATTTTTAAGAGCACAATAATGGTAAAAAAAAATCTTACGTGATAAGCAGAGTAATCATGACAACGTAGGGAAAGAGAGCGAGGAAGTAGGCGGCCTTTCCGGAGCTCTTGACACCACGAGCGACGATCAGGAATATTATAAACCAGGCGACTGCCAGACATATCACCAAGTGCCACACGGGGAGACCTGAGGAAATAATAATAATTATACAACAATATTTACTTATTTAAATACTTCTTTACATGTATAGGTAGGCTAATAAATTATTTAAAGAGAAAAGAATAGGTATTTATTTTAATGAAATTGTTTGAATAATTTTATTGAAATCTGGACCATACTATAACATACATACATAGGACATACCTACAGGACATGCATAGAAAGACTAGACATAATTGGAATTTATCTAAAAATTTACAATTGTAGTAGCGCACTTACCAAGTCCACCCTCGATACCGTCTTTTTGCTGTAGAACTATATTTCTGGAAATATAAAAGTTTACTTTAAGACCGTGGTGAAAGTAAATCGAATGTTTCCTTAAGTACTAGCTGACCCGTGCCCACTTCGTTGGGTGGTAAACACGTTAAATTTTGATGAATTTCCTCATTCATACAGGGAAGGAATAAGCTTTCATCGCCACGGTTGGTCAAGACTGATTGGCGATTTCAGACTTTCAAAGTTTTCTTAGAATGTTTTCCATGTAAATTATTCAGCCATTGGTGACTAAGACAGACGTAGAAAGTACATATAACATAGAAAAGTTACACTGGGACTGAGCAAAATGTCCCTTTTGCTACCTGGAGCCATTTGAGAAGTGGTCATTTTGCGACAGAGTTCGTTTGGAGTTATGTACGTACACATAAACATATGGAGGAGTATGATGGGATCAATAATTTTCATAACTCGGTGTAAAGGTGAAGGATAGTCTATACAAAATGGAGAGTGCTATCTAATCTACAAATACATGAAACTGACATTGTTAAAGCTGGATTACGTGGAGTACTTCATAAATACGTAATACCGTTAATAAATAATAAAATAATTACATAAAATAAAGTTCAGCACTGCTAGTGGCGTTTCCTGTGATCACGCCGACTTCCTGGCTGGGGTCGGAAGGTACGCAGTTTTCCCATTCCGGCTGGCAAACTCCCCACGGCAGAGTAGCCTGGAAGCTCATGACCAGGTAGAACAGACACAACGCGACTATCGACACGTAGTACGATAGGATGTACCCACAGCCCAGAGCTGTGGCATAACCAGTGCCTGAAATTAACAAATTCATAATGGTTAACAAGAGGCTATAAAATCATAAATGGTTAAAAAAATACATATTTTATTTAAATTCATACCTTTCATGGCTGGTGATAAGGCCCAGAATTTGACGGAATTTCTGGAACTGAACTGTCCCAAAACGCATTCGAGGTAGTACATAGGTTTTCCGATGAGTAAAAGTACAATAACATAGGGGATGAGGAAGGCGCCGCCTCCGTTCTGGTAGGCGACGAAGGGAAACCGCCACACATTGCCAAGGCCGACAGAAGTGGCGATACATGACATGAGGAACTCGAGTTGGTTGTCCCATACTGCTCGCTCAGGCAAGGCGGATTCAGCATCGACCTAAAAATATTGTGTAACGGTAAGTACAGCTACCGGCACGGACCTTGTCCTCATAAAGAATGCATAAAGATAATAAAAATGTATTCATTTCTTATCTTCCAATTTAAACCGAGAAAACAATGTTGAAAACTAATCCCAATGCTTTATTTTTCATATTTGCAATCAATTTTAACTTAACGATACATTTAAATTAATTTTTCTCATGCAAAACATTAATTGATCACCACGGGTGTTTCAAAAAGACCCTCGATTTTTTATAATTTTGTTTGATAATAGGTACGCTAAATCAGGAGCGGTAAGTTCAACACATCGTGAAGTACATAGGTATCTGCGCGTCACTCACTTTTTTCTCATCATTTCCGCTGACCCCGTTGAATGGGACTTTCTCTTTCAATCCGGAGTCCGGAGGGCCCTGCTGCCTCTGATCCTCCGACGATAAGTCGAAGCCTTCATTGTTTTGACCGCTCTGAAATCACACAAGAATCAAAATAAATAAATAATTATAAGCTGATATTATCTCTTGAAACGTGTTATGTAGAATATGCGCATTTATGCGTAGGTACCTAATGGCGCATGTTTGATAGAATTTGATAAGCCGCTGTATCTTTAGATATACACGTGTATTATCATTGTAACTTAGGAACGGTGTATGTTTGGACTAAACCAGATTAATTAAAATCTGTTTAGTACATGCTTTAACTTTAAACTCTTTTTAGTTCGTGCTTTGCTTAAATTGAATGTTGTCGAAACTAATCCTAGATACTTAAGTAATGGTTATTGTTCTCAAGTAAGCGACATTGGTAATGAGGTTTTTATTTAAACCTAATACTCAATTTAAGTAATGTTTATTTGTTTTGAAAAGAAGAAAGTTGCTTATATGAAAGGCATAAATAAAATGCCACTTTTATTTAGGCGTGTATCATAATTCATACATACCTATGTATGTCATATCATATCAATCAACATATTTTTCTAGTGATTCCCCTAAAAATCTTAGGCTGGAACTGCGCCTGCAATTACTGAGCTTAAATAAAACATGTCCTTTTTTATTAGGTTATATCTTAATTAATTATATACATCTGAAATTATTTTTCAAAACGCGTCAGTATACCGCTAACGCTATGAAGATTGGTTCGAAAGTTCGAAACAATATCAGAGTCTGAGTTACTTCGATATTAGGTAATTTGCCTTTATATAAGTGACGACAATTTTTACTTAATTTGGTAATGACATGAGTATTATATGACTTTCATACTCCATACACTTACAATAGCCACAATGCTTTCAGAAAATATTTAATCATAATTTATTGTGAAAGTCATGCCCGTATGCAAATAAATTTCAGAAGATATACCTAATCAGAATATTAAATTGAATTTCAATGAAATCACAATTTTAGTATTTGAAATTAATTATTAGTTGAGATAGTTTTTGTAAAAAAAGAACGTGTAAAAGTCAATTGTTAAATGAGGACAGAAAAAAAATGTGGAAAGGACGGCCGAGTTTCCCTACTGTGGACCAGTTAGAGGACACGGACTAGTTTTTTTTCTAGTTACCGTGGCGAGACGGGAATCTCCAGAAGGAACATAGTGAGTTTTAGTTACTAAGAGTCTGACACTCCCAAAAGCTGCACCTTGATTTTCCACGAAAAAGGAAAGCGGGCTGCGGCGCGATCATTTCCACGCAACGTGCGAACAATTTTAATATAAGGGACCCTAGAATGACTTAGAACTGAAGATAACTTAGTGCTTAAATGATAAATTAATATAATTTATATTCCTTCAGCTAATTTTGGTCGTTACTTTTATTTGAGCATTCGATTATTTATTATTTAAGGACTTGTTTTAATCTCACGTGTCCGTATCTTCACATGCGATTTAACATACCTAATATGGGCCACGAGCTTGTAATTGAGTATTTACTTGTTGCCATTAGCAACAAAAAAATCCAATAGATAGGTGATTTGCAGATAATTACTGTATGTAGATAAAATAATAATTACGAACATGATACTTATAAAATGATTTGTTTAACCTACGAATGATGCAAAGATATGTTGGAAGATAATGAGTAAGTATGATGGTGAATCAAATCTATCTATCTAAGTACCTAAACTAAATATAATGAAATTAAAAAGAACTTCTTTTAATGTCATGAATAAATTCCATATTTTTATATCTTGCTGACTACAACATGCTATTGAAGCATGATAACGGCGACCTCGCTTTTCAAATGTAAGTTGCGGCTGGTCTGTGTTCTATATTGTACAATTTAATTACTAAATTATCTTACAGCGAGTTACTAATCGGCGGTTCACACGGGTTACCTTAGTTTAAATTATGGGTCTGATTTGTACTTATATGTAGATGTAGTAGCCCACTGGTTAAAATAGAGGTTCAATGAAAACCTTTCTTGCGTTCAAGCAACCTTTTGATCGAACATTGTCATTCTATCACGTCTACACATCGTTTAGCCGACTAGTTCAACACTACAGCTAGACGACGTTTAATTACCTGGGTACAATACTTCTAGACAACCTAACTCGGATGCGTTTAGGTTTCATTCGTTCATTGTGTCTCAATAATTCCGTTACACGATGTTGTATTCAACTTTTGCTTACATTAGGTAAATCAGTTCCATTAAATAGTTAATTTGTGAATTAATGTCACGTGTCTCTGATGTTCAATGGTCATAAATGCTTTTGCTAATTATTCATAAAAACATTGCCGATGATTTCATATCTCTAGATAATTCATAATCTAATCCTTCTTCATTATTTATGAGATTAAGATAGCAAGATATATGGTAATAAAATAAATGATTCTAATAAGGATAAGGTAATAGGTATTTGTATTTTTTTTAATACTAAACAATTAACATATTTCACTTAGGCAGAGAACGTTTAACTGCTTGCTTAGGTCCTTGAACTATCTCTTGTTCCTACTCAAATAATATCGTAGTAGTTAGGTACATACTGAAAATGTTGTTTCCAATATTATCCGAAATCATTAGGAAACTTACATATTGTAAAGCAGTCTACATTCCCCATCTTACATAAATAAATTTGGTGAAGATGGGAGGAGCAAATTAATATTTTGCCTGTGACTTTCTGTTTTAGACTTTCCAAAAATAGAAACATGATCCTAGAGATACTAATAAACCAATTATTTAATTATGTATTATTATTATTTTCTATATAGAGATTATCGAATATTTCCAATTAAAAAGACATTTAATGAGCATAATAAGGAGTTTATAGCGAGCGAAGTTCGACACATTAAATTGTATACAGTGCCTTTACTAGTAGGTATCGATAATATCTCTATCGTATTACCCATTTACATCTAAACTGTTTACGTCAAGATAAACAAATATTGATCCTTTAGTGGTAATTATGAATGATAAAAGTCAGGCGATTAATTATTTTCAAGGATCTGAATGGACGTCAAATAATTTGTTCGTAGGCATCTATTATAAGGAAAAGTAACACTCGTTGCAAGCGTCATCAAAATAACACGTGTCTGTTATCTGTTGTTATCCTACAAAAGTCGATATGGTTAGGGCTCTTCAAACAAAAGCTGCCCAAATGCCCAAAATTCGAAAAAAGTGGCTTTTCCGCCTGAAATTTGCGTATAATCTCAATGTTTGTTAAGACTACAATAACGATTAGAAAGCTTCAAAATTGATTTCCATAAAAACAATGATCAAATTTAGATTATTTTTGTTCCTACGGATTATTCATCATTGTCATAAAAGGTGTTTTATAGCACCAATGTACATATGTTCAATAATTTATCGAATATTCAGTGTGATGATAAGAAACCAAGAATTTGACATCACTTTATAACCATGATTTACAATAAAGGATTACCAAATTATTATAATTGTCACAATTATTTTCATAAATGCATACAGAAAGTATATTTTTGAGGATATATTTCAAGTTTCAACACTGTTTTAGGCATGGGATACTTTTAAATGACCAATTTTCATTAACATAATTATTATACCTACTTAAAGTACTAAAGACCAATAAAACTCAAAATTATAAATTAAAGGTCAGTTTCACAATGTCTGAAAAGCCAGTATCTACCGAATGAATTCAAAAATAGAACCGAATTTGTATGAAATCATCTATAAATAATGATGATGAACTGGAACTTAGTCGTAGGTAGGTGATGAAAGAAGCCCTTAGTGTTTTAGGCTATTCAAAAGCTTATACTTTAAGTTTTTTTATCAATATTATTTTATTAATATTTTACTTTTATTTATATACAACACTTATTATTAATTTTACTTTAAGTTAAATCTTAAAGATTTGCATTCGTTGTTCTGTTTGAACTACAAACCCGGAACTTTTATATGACCGATAAGATGAAAAGGTAAAATCACTTGAGGAAAAGTAAAGCAAGATTAAAAACCAACTCCGAACACTATCTTTTTAAGTTTTTATGATAGAAAAGTAAGCTTAAAAAAGTAAGTTAAGAAAAAAACACTGTTTTTGACTTAAATCAGCATTACTTGTTAAAAGTACTGACCTATTACCAAGAAATGCTATGTGTGTTTAATAGAAGATGACAATAAAGGAAGAATAAGCAATATAACATAAATAGAGCATTATGTTAAATAGTTGTAATACAAGTGTTCTTGAAAGATGTTCTCTTAAACATACCTATTATGTAGGTTACACTGGTATAGTCTTATGATACCAATGTCTTTCCATTCAGTATTCAACAGTACCTAATACAAAAAAAGTTGAACGCAAAGACTGTTGAATTTAACCTTGGTAACGAAAGTCATTACCAAGGGTATATGTTCAATTGCGCATGCGTTCGTTATTATCCAGTCACTTCCATGCAGGTTGATCGCGTTTAAAATGTGTACAGTATTTATTTCTAGTAGAGTTATCTTAACGAGGTTCCTATTTACTGCGAGGATTTGCACCTTTACTATGTTAGTACCTAGATACATGTGAGCGAATCTGTTTAAGTACTATTGGAGCCGTGATAAGTAGTCGGACATATTTACATTGTTTATCATTCAACTTGCTTTGTTTCCCGGTAAGTTACAAAGTGACGGACGATAGGTTGTATACCATAAAGTACATGTTTTATCTATGTTTTGTTAACATTTTTCTTTTCCTTTTAATTTTCTTTGTTCTTAAGATTTATGTTAGAAATTAGAAAAACTAATCAATATAATGATGGCAATTATTTACAAAGTATCAAAATATGAATTGAATGCTTTTTTTACATTAATTCACTTTTAATGAGATTATGGAAAAAACCTTGTAAAAAATGGTCATTACAGCACTATAAGATTACCTTGGTTTATAAACAATACTGTTGAAAAAAAGTTAATTTTATTTCACTAATCACCAATGCACTAAAATATAATAATAATATACCTGAACATTTTTATTAGCACTCAGGGTGAGCTGAAATCCAAAGGATGTCAAGAACAAAAATTAAAAAAAAAACTGCTCACCATTTTCACAGATTCACTTGAATGTTTATTTTCACGAAACGCTCAGTTGATCACTTTGTGATTGGTGGGCAGACTAAGGCAACGATCACCTGCCGCACGCGAGTGACACTCTGTGGTGGCTCTTCGCTTGTTTTATACAAATACGTATCAAACTTCGAGCACCCGCCGTCCTCGATGACAGATTTCTTCAGTTATCTTTCAATATAAAAAAACAATGGGTTTTTTTATTGAATATTAGATTAGCCCGTAAATATTCCAATGTCTTCAAAAATTTGTAATAACGTAAATATATAAAATAAAAGCTTTTAAAAAATTGACTGCACCACAACCGATACCACTAACCCAAAGCAACCTTGCATACTGATTTAAGTTTGCTAGTTTTAAGCTGACGCCGGTCTGATTTGATTTGAAGTACCTTGAAATAACTTAAACATAATTTAAAGGCTACCTCTCAAACGTTATTCAACTTGCCAATATTTTTATGCAATCATTTCCCACTCGTAAGGTCGTCAATATTATTTAAGAGTATTAAGATTGATAATAAATGTTTTAGTTTGTTATGCATTAATTACATTTGTAAATGACTTTAATAGATTTGACATAATTCTGACATCAGTTGAGGTCGATATAGCTAAGTTCGAGTGGTTTACATTACGAAATGATTTACCAAATGACTTCCAGTCTGAACTCCTCAGCCCAGCTACCCCGGCAACCCGATACCCATTAGTAAGACTGGTTGTCAGACTTACTTATACGTCACTACTGAAACTTATTACCAAAAACAGTTAGGTACGTAAAATCACTAAACTTAGGTATATTTTTTTTAATGAACACTGACATTAACCTCGCTAGAGGATGCGAGAGTTAAAATATTCGTGACACGAATCTTTCATATATTTTAGGGTCTTCTTCATTCATCCTTTTCCGACTACTGACATGATCGAGGAATATAAAACGGCTATATCTAGATCTTCCTTAACTACCATATGTTGGCTATAACAGGCAGAATGTGTCATAGGCCTGTACTTGTTAACAATTTTCTTTGAATTAGTTAATCTTATCCTTCAGTTTTATAGTAATTAGTTCCGATGACTGTTAAAACACGCAACTGTTCACTAAAATGTTGACTAAAATATTAATACTGACATTGGTCAAGTTTTAACTTCATTTGGTTTAACTTTCAATTAACAGAGTTTTCCTCCTACTTACACTTTCGTTATTCTTTATTGTATCTATCAATATACCTATCAATTTCTAGAATCTAATCAAAATATATACTTTCATATTTTCTGTACCTATAAGTAGGTAGGTACCTGCCCCCATTAACGTGAGTTCTCGAGCAAAGTCCAACATAGTGCCATATCATTTGCCTTTTCATCATCAATTTGTTATTATTTGGATAACTGTAATTTGTATTTTTGTGCAGCCGTAAACACAAATAGGTAAGTAAAAATGTTATCAACGAGCCTACTAATCATAACTTAGCAGATTTTGTCATTAATGCTAGTCCACAGAGATATAGTGCTTCAGAGGAGGCAGTTGAGTAAATAACCATCTATAAATAATGAGTAACCTTTGGGTTGAATGAGTTTACGTGTAACTAAACATCATACTTGTCTGATGTACAAACGTGTTGGTCATTTCATGTCTTTTGAGCTTAGGTGCCATTGAAGTTGACAGTCAATCGTGGAGTAGAACATAATACAACAATAATGTAATACTTAGAGCGGGACAATATATTGGAACGTGCATGACGTATTCAGTCGCACTACATACTTATGCATGTAGATGTTCACATCGTGCGCCTTGATATAATAGGAGATTATATAAAAACCCTCATTCATGAACTTCAAAATGCATAGTTTTTACACCTTTCATCATCTAATTTTTATATACGACTCCCTAAAATGCACTTACTCAAGTCTTAAACTAAGTAAAACAATTTGTATGGATTGTAATTGCACGAATCAGACCTTTATGGATATTAGTACTATTCTGGAGTGTCCTCGATTGCCATTTACATGTAGTAGAAAAACATGTATGCAATGTGAACCCTATATTTTGTTCTTAGCGAAGGTTTTTCCGTGAACATTTCCTTGTGCAGCAGGTAAATAGTAGAGTTGCACTGGTCGGCACTCCCCCATCCTCCGCACTCATGAAGTGATGATTGTTATAAATAAATAAAGTTATGTTGTTTACATGTTTACATAGTAACCTAAACTATATCTATATACCAGGCCACCTATGGCCAGGGCTGCCCAGACCAGAGTGATCGCGGTCCAATATTAAGTACTAAATAGATTTAAGGGCCGCACGAATTACTTACAAATACATGAAATGTTATTAGTGCGTCATTAATTTTAAATAGTTATAAGAATAAAGTCTGAAATAAAATAAAAAAATAAATTAATATTTTTTACATCAAACTGGACAAAATTATCAGAAACACTCTCGTCTCCATTGTTAATGTGGATATTACTACATGCCTACGGTTAGGCGCTCCCTATGATGCTACGCATCACCGTCGAAGCTGTCGACAGCCTCGGGCATCATGGCTTGTCGTGCTGCTGAAGTGCTGGCCCGATTTCTCGGCACGCCAGCTTTCGCGGCTGGCCGGTGTACCGGATGTATAATATCCTGATGGCCTGGTACGTAACGGTGGGAAGCGACCGTGACGTATGACGTTTTTACCTTGGAAGTTAGGTCCCTGTTATGGGACACAACTTGCATCGGCTCCCTGGAGTATCATTTCATCACAACTTCCCAATAAGGAAGGTTGAGCAGGTACGGCTGCTGCTTCCGCAGAGACCTCCAGACGACGCAAATATTGAGCCGTTTAGGGTCGAATCGCTTGGACCATGGGATCCGACCGATTAGAAATTTTATTTGGATGACAGAAAATCATAGTTTATTTGAAAATACTCCACCGGCCGCATAAAGAAGGTATACTCCACTGGACTGCTCTGCTTTAAGACAAAATAGAATAATCGACGTCAGCTCGGATTAGGAAAACATATTTTCCTTAAGTAATATAAATAAAATGATTTTGATAATTATCTTAGATTATCTTATTAACACTGTCTGCAAAGCTCATATCAACGTTTTTTTATGATGATATTTTAATACCTATGTGAAAATTTGAAATTCCGGCAATTTTAATACAGGCTACGTAACTTTACATCCGCATTTATGAAAGGTCTTGCTTCAAAGAATTTTCCGTTGAATAATATGGATTGGTTGTTGTTCTCATAGAATTCTTCCACATTAAGGGGAGTGATATAGTTTATATTTAAGTAAACTGTATGCTTATATGCTTGTGGTAGTTCTTTAAACAGTACAGATTGATTTATATCGCTGGAGAGCTTGTTATCTAAGGAAGCGGTGAAAGTCGGGCTTTTGGAACTGTCTTGTGAAAATTGTCTCATGCAGGTGCTCATGTTCGATCTACTTCGAATAAATGACTTTTTATTTTTATCTTTTAGTTGAATACATTGGTATCATAAGCCTAAGTATGTGGCTTTCTGTCAGAATAAATCAATATAATCCATATGTATAAGTGTTTAATAACTTAACGACAGTATAATCTGTCATCAATTTTGAGAAAGTTATAAACGCGTGGTTTAGTCCGTGTTTAGTCAGCTATAGGTTTAAAAAGTAAGCACTTATGATTGTGTTTATGAGGAATTTCACAAAATTTTTAGTTCAAAGTACATATAGAAAAATCTTAAGTAGGTAGTATTCCCTAACCAGCACGCCAAAACGATAGTACAATACAGAATATAGTACAAAATGCACTTACAAGTTTTTTCCAGTTTCTATGTGATTGAATGTCTCATTATTTAATCGGTTAATAAACATCATAGTCACACGAACCGATGTAGATGGATAATTTGATAATGGAAATATAAGCTTGCGATAAAATAAAACACTAGATAATATATTTACGTAGTTTACCGACAAACTGTGATAAAATGAGAACGAACAGACATTCTTTTTTATGTTACGAAGAGTGTGAATAAAGGAATAATATGGTAGTATGGTAGTAGCACGCAGTTAATGATTTCTTTCTTTATTTTGATATGATTCTTTCTTTATCTGAGGGGATTACTTAGTACACACCTACCCTGCTATCAGATTGCTAATACTTTTTTATTGCCCTGGAGTGCACTTATTTCTTTTTACTGCAAAACATGTGAACCAACTAAGATAGTTAATAGTTTTGACCAACAATTGATATTTTTTATCTGTAACGTCCTTTTTTTGCGATGTACCTACGTAGAGGAACCCTCAGGCTCAAACCATTTTCACCAATGCCAATGTCGCATATTTCATGTAAAAATTGTAACTTTTCTTGGAGTATATAAAACTAGCATTACTACTTTTACCGTCATGTGTTAATACCTCATTAAGTTTTACCAGTTTGTGTGGTACATTATATACTAAGTGACTGTTAGTCTTATTTGATAGGAGATCATCATAAGCCACAACACATATCATATACATAATTACAAATGATTTTGTACCTAGGTAAGGTACTTATGTCTTCGATGACATTTTCTGCGACAATATTTATCAAAATAATTTTCAAATAGAAATTAAGTACCTATATTTCTTAGGACCACCTTTCGTATTTTTTTGCGATGAAGCAGAGTAATTATCCGTTTTATTTTTTAAAGGATATGAAATAATAAGATCAGAATATCAGACGGCTCCATCCGTAAAATACGGGGGTTTTTAAATGGCTTCAGTAAATTATTTCAACGTATCAATCGGAAATCTGAACAAAGATTTCGATAGCGCCGTGATTTACCTACGAGCTACGTGATATGAAAATTGTCGTGTCATACTGTGTGATGATTTTTATAGGCCCTAGTTTGGTGCACACTAAAGGAACGTGATACCGAACGCTGAATTGAAACAGAATATGAACTGTAATACTTAATATCCAACACATTAACATAAATATTTATTCGTAAGAAACAAGCATTTTTTTTTGTTAGATATTTCGATAGCTGTAGCTTATTGATTGTGGTATGTCTATTTTATAAGAGTTCTTTTTTTAACTAGATACATTTTTTTTACTTAAAGCAGTATACAAACAAGAGTTTCTATATTGTCTAGAAGAATTCCAATAGCTTTCCTTACAATCGCTTGAAAATACCAGCAGACGAATTAGTATAGGAAAGTCCGAAATACTCCTTATCACCACAAGTACCAATACTGCTGCTCTATCTGGTTGTCTAGACACAACACTAATTATATAAGGAAAATGATTAAAATTCCCTGTTTCCTTGCTTATTTATACACATGAAAAATGCTCCCTGTCGCTGCGCCAATATAATTTACAGTAAGATAGGTTTTTCATCTATAATTAGTTTTTAAACAGGAGACCTTAGTGCGTATAGATACTAGTTTTACAGATTACAGATTTTATCTCGATGTGATGAAAACTTGTATGCGGTTTTTGTAAGTTATATGTAGGTACTTTATATGGTGTTTCAGTCGTGGTGGCCTAGTGATTAAAGAGCCAAACTCTCAAGTATGAGTGCTTCGGTTCGATTCCAGGCCAGGCAAGTACCAATCCAACTTTTCTAAGTTTGTATGTATTTTCTAAGTATATCTTGTACACCAATGACTGTGTTTCGGATGGCACGTTAAACTGTAGGTCCCGGCTGTCATTGAACATCCTTGGCCGTCGTTACAGGTAGCCAGAAGCCAGTTAGTCTGACGCTAGTCTAACCTGGGTATTGGGTTTTTTAGTTGCCCAGGTAACTGTAAAACTCCTTGTAAAACACTGGTACTCAGCTAAATCCCATCTCAAGAAAACCTCGATTATAAAGTCAAATTCAACGACCCGATGAGTGATGACTTGCGCAAGACGGCTGGCAGGAGCTGGATGCGAGAAGCCGAAAATCGATCTCAGTGGCGGGCACTTGGAGAGGCCTATGTCCAGCAGTGGACTGCGACAGGCTGATGATGACAACGACCCGCATTGAACAACACACATCAAGCGATAATTGCGCTCAATGCTTGTCCGTGTAAGAGAAGGCCTATGCCCACCTGTGGGACTTCAGATATATGTAGTTCATAAATAAGATTTAAATTAGAATAACTTTTACTAAGAAAAAAGAACCACGTATTATATAATAAATGTATTTTACTCGGGGCTTTATTTCTAAGCCTTATTGCAAAGTAACGCACCCAATCTCTGGCATGCAGCGTTGATCGCTTACCACCAGACTAACCGTCTACACTTTTCCTCCCTATCAGTCCCTATCACTAAAAAGCCTATATACGCATACCTAACGTACTTCTGTATTTTTTTTATTGTTTGAAAGGTATATATTTGCTTTCATAAATAACCTGCTCTCTAGGCTAGAGCCTACTGCGACTTAACCGACGGTAACGTGATTTTCGTTCAGTCTAAATGATTATAAAAACCCGCAAGCAATTTTATTCTTTATCAGCGTTATTTCCTAATCAAAGTCTTATTCTATTTTGGATACAATTGCGGAAAGCTTTAAATCCCGGAAAATACGGCACCCAAATTGGAAACAATGGTAGTATTAGGTAATCGATCGATATGGCACAATGCCAGCATTATCGGTTTTTCTTAAAATATATCTACTTATCTATCTATCATTTCAATATAACTATTTACTTTTCAAGTAAGTATTATACTTATTGTTTTATTTATCATATGTAAATACTAGCTTCCGCCAGCGGTTTCACCCTATTTCTGGGGAATGGAACGGAACGGGAACTTATCGCCACCTGGTAAAAATTAACCTGTATGGGATTCTGATGTATAAGCTGTATTTCTGACTACTTACATCAAAAACTATTTAGTAGTTTTTGCTGTCACTAACATCGAGGAAAATCTAGCATAAAATCACTTTCTTTACAAATGCCCCTGAAATATTTACCTACTTTATTATAGTTTTCTTTTCAGTATTTTTTTGATATAGCGGCAACAGAAACGTATTATTTATCTGTGAAAATTTTAATTGTCTGACTATCACGGTTCATTATGTAACACCGTGTTGATAGTCGGATTCCGTTTTAACGTTCGTCTGCGGAACCCTATGCTGCGTAAGGAATCGCTGAATTTTCATCGTGATAGGGTTCCGTATACGGACATCGAGTTCTACTTGAGCAAATAACACTCACGATATTATTGTCCACTTTCTTTTTTCTTATTTTCTGGCGCTAACTGGTTGGACATTGGACATTCAATTATTATAATCATTTCATATCAAAAACATATCAATTTGCCCTATAATTTAACTAATATATCTTGATCTGATAAATATGCCTCATTATTTTGGGACAAGGTACTAGTTTGATAAATACCTACAGCTGTCGTAAATACCTACAGTACCTACGTGTTTATTGCGAGATAGTTACCTGACAGCGATGTGTCGGCGTGAACGAAAATTGATTAAACTCATTAGTGCATTCATTTCAATGTTTTCAATGTAAACAAAAATGTACAATTCTCAAGGATGTCTTTCGCATATCCTCTATAGCACTAAAGATACTCACTGTAACGATCGAACTGATTTGGATGAAATTTTGTAGGGATCCTGGAGACAGTCGTTTATATTTTGGTTGGATGCATGAAGTCCAGCAGCTAAAAGTTAAAACAGAGCTCCTCTAAGCAGTTTAGTATGTCGCGTTGATAGAAAATTGGTTACCCATTTTCACGTGGGCTAAGCAAAAATACTGTTGATCCGCTGAAAATTTCTATTAGAGCCGGACGAGTCATGATGTATCTCTATATCCTCTTAAATTAAGCAGCGCCTGTATTTCAAGAGGCAAGAATATAATTATTTAAAGATGTTTTTCCAATCACTCGACAAAAAAAAACAAATATGTATGTCAAACTTTCAAAGAAAACTCATTTATTTAAATATAAGTTAATGTACATAAGCTGACATATAAAAGAAAAACATAATTATTCAAACCATTCATTACTAACGGATGCACACTGGTTTGTAAGGATCGCTTAAAGAAAATTCCAAGGTTTCATGAACAGATAAGCTCTCAGGAATAAGGTTTAACAATTAAATACTGACATACAAATAGTAATCAACAAAAGGACAATCAGCTATTTCAAATTCGACCTTTTTTCTTTTAGAACCATCAAAAATAACAAAGTTTTTTAATTGCATCACAGAAACACGTCACGTCGTTCGATATTAGCTACTGCCATTCTAATCATAAAATATACGTTACTGCTAATACCACAATAGGTGATGGATTTAACCATTAAGTAGTAAATATATAGAAATTACAGTCAATAAATGTTTTGAACTTGGTAGTGTAACTGAGGCATGTCCAGATCTGGTCAACGTCACCGGTGGGGGGCCCAAAGGCTCCAGACTTTGAAGTAGTAGGGTGTCCATCGCTGCATACGCTTCGTGGACAACACGCTGGAAAAGGTATATAAGTCTTTACATATCTGAAATCTGTCATAATCAGCCTGTTGAAGCCTGTTGGTAAAGCCAAAATCTTTGAACAATACATGGATTTTTACATATAATTGGAATTAGTTTTTGAGTTTCTTAAAGGTTTTAAGTATTCGATCTACAAACAAGGATATCAAAACAGTATTTGTAAAGTAAAAGATAGGGTCATACCTCTGTAATAAGTTTAGAGTTGTATGAATCCGTGGGCCGGAACATCATAATAGTGTATGTGTTGTCTATACCCAAGTGGCCATCCACCCAGTCCTCAATACCGCCAGCGTATAAAGCTAAAATTTTACGTCAACTTTATTAACAACTAATGTTAGTAATACAAGCTTCTCATTTTAACTAACTAAATAGCAAGAAAGAAAATCTTGGAATATTAATTGACCCAATTCCCAGTCTTTGGTTAGAATGAAAGCATAAACTCTAAGTTCTGATGACGATACACGACTAGCTGAAAAACGTCATTACAAATCCAATATGACGGCCTTCCTGAGAGTGCTAAAAGCGGTTTTTTTTTAGGTTTTTATTACTATATTTTTTTCCTGTCATGCATAAATAAAGACGAAGAAGATGTAACGCGAGTAAATTAGCCTTACGTAAGAACTCTGATGTCTGCCCAGCCACATATGGTCGATTGCCGATGCTGTAGGCTGCTGCTGCCGCCCTTGATGCCCGTTGTCTCTGATCATTTAAAAAAAATATCTTAAGTGTTCAAAAGTAAATCAAACGTCAGTTTTTCGAATTATGGCCATCACTTTCGTGCCTAAGATGAGGGGATTGAATACCGTCATGACAGGATACTCTGACCCTAGATCATAAATACAGATGAATGGGATTTAAGCCTAGTACTGTTTATGTAACCTCCACAGTCTCTATCAAACTCCTTGTAGCTGGGGAGCCATAGAAGGGATTTTGGGAGTAACTCGAGCGCGTCAGATTAACATATGGGAAAATGGTTGCATCCCGCTGAGTACCTCCAACATGATATCAGTTTTATACAAGGGTACTTACGGTACTTAGGGTAGTCCGCTAGATAAAGGAAAAAGCTGGTAAGCGTCAGATTAAGGGTCAGATGAATTAATTACGAGCTAAAGAGAGCTGTAGTCAAAAAATTTTTAGGCTCAAACTAACATTTCCTCTGGATTTCTGCCGCGCTTGAATAAAACGGCTTTATCTATTTTTATTCTCCTAGATGGTAACCCCACTACTATAAAGGCAGACTAATATGATATTTGATGTCAGTATCACGCCTACAGTATCAATATTTAATTTTCTTTAGTTTATCCAACTAGCAAGTTAATTTAAAAAAATGGAAAGTCTGTATAGGCCTTCCCCATCGCTGAAGAAAAAACACTGTCTAACATTTTATTCTTGTTTTTAATTAATCTATAAACACCAATATCCACATGACACTCGAGTTCCTACCGGTTTAGCATCCTCGCCTCCCCTACTATTGTTAACCGGTTATTCATTCTTACTTGATAAGACTGATCTTGTTTATTAAGGTCTCATCCCAAAAGTAAAGTTCCATTATCCAACCTTAAATATTTTGCAATTAAATATTTGTTTCCTTGGTAATTAAAATTAAGTTGGTAATATTTTTTGTCAATCAATCGGAAAAAGACGGATTAAGATTGATGCTATTTACCTATAGGTAGATAATAACATGTTATTACAGAATTAAGTGTGTAATTATTACAGAATTGATGGCTTCATTCGATGACTATTGGTATTCAATAGGTAACAGTTTTAAATTCTTTTCCATGTTAAGTTAGATGTGTATACAGTATTAAATAAGGTACTCACGTATACGTGATCAAAAGCACGCTTCTTCCTAGTGTGCGAATATGGATACATTACACCCTGGAAGAGAAGATTGTTTGCGTTAACAAATCGAGCTAAAAATTTAGGCACTCAGGTAAGTAACACTGTTTTAAAATAACAACCAATACAAAAAGTTAAATGATGTAAAAGCAATCCAAGTTTACTCATATCCACATTTTTCCAAATAATTGATAATTTTATTGTTGGTTATGTCATTGATTATTCACGATTTTTTCCCTGTAATACGTCATTGGTTTTTTATGGCATTGAAAATATTGATAAATTATCTATTTTAAAATGATCTCTGTCTGACTACCTTACTTGTCAGTTAGCAGTAGTTTTCTTATAAATTACGTCCAGGCAAATTTTGGGCCATAGTGGCTGTTTTTAAAAGACAACCATATGTACAGAACATTATTGTACAAGAGCGTATGCGCAGGCACCTAGATCTCTCTCTTTAAACTACCATAGTCTGATGGCACGGCAATCTACCACAACCGAGAAGAGATTAGGCTCAAGCCCAACATCTTTACATAATCTTCCTCTCACGGAGGGATCTTGAGGAGATTTACCACAGCTTGCAAGATTTGGCAAAACCTATCGAGAATACCTATAAGAGACCCTCTTCACTATAACGTTAGACTTGAGATGTGAGTATATGTATTGAAAGGCCTCAGCTTAGGAATCCTTTGATTAAAAATACCTTACCAGAATATCGCCTTCTTTAAAAGCAATGAAGGTGAATAACGGCGTGCGCTGTTCATGCATGAAGTGCGTGAGAGCGCGCGTCTCCGCCTCGCTGAGTTGTCGCGAGCCTGCGTACAGGTTGCCACACGGGTGCTCCGCGCGAAGCTCTTCAGCTGCAAGCATCGCCTTGTAATACTTCACAATTTGCACAATACATAGGAAGTTAATAATATATTTATTTGGAAACTCGTGTTTGTTTTTCTTTCCTTAGTGATAAAGGTTTTTAATGCTGGATAAATGTAGCAGATCTTCAATCCAATCCGTACAATCTGACCTCCGCCTAAGCACACTTTCAACTAAGAATGTCTATGAAACACAACGGAATATGCTCATGGACGCGCGCTAAGTTTTTTGAAGCTCGTAATTTAGCGCGCGTCTCGTCGTAGTAACTATTCAGTAATCTGTGGTCTCGTTTTATGTGCGCAAGTCGGAACGACCGATTTCGCATAAAAGCAACACATACTGGAACTATAATAAAAAAATATTTGTAAAATTTAATGATCGAAAACTCTTTGTTTGAAACATGCCTTTTAAAATAAAATCCAAAAGATCGAAGTCATTAAAAAAAAATACTATTATTATATACCTACCTATACCTACTATACCTAAAAGGATGAAGTAACGAGTAATATCCTTAACCTAGGTGAACCAAGTCGCGTGTATATAATAATAATGCATTATTCTCACCAGGTATCCATTGATATTCAAAATTTCTATCAAGATTAACACCATAACACGGTTGAATAGTACATCGCAAGCCGTGAGTCTCACACGCTTTACATGATTCGCGTCCTTTACATGTATCCCATAACTGACGTACATTTTTAGACCATTCTCGTCTCTACAAACAATCAAATATATTAACTAAAACTATACAATCATATTTCTTAATACTGTTCTCACTGGTCACTTACCCATTATTATTATTTTAATTTAGATCAGGTGTACTAAAATGTAATTAACAATTTACATACGTGTGGAAATGTCATAGAATAGTCATAGCCATCGGGGTTGAATACGGGTATGACCCAGAATCGATATTTTGTTAGTAGATCAGCATGGGCTTCACTTCGTTCTACCAATTGATATAAGACATACATAGCAGCAGCTACTGCATGATGGTCACGTCCTTGTATACCTGTAAATCAAAATTTCAACTAAGTACATGTATCAATTGTGTTTGAGGTAACCTCAAGATGGAATAACTATCATTCTTCTAGTCTACCTCACCTCGTACATATGTATACAGGCATATACATAAAACTTTTTGTGATAAACTTAAAACGGACTTCCAAAAATCGATCGCTCTAAAAGTCGATATCTCGAGGTTTCTAGAGTTTATTTTGCCAGTGGCTTCTAGAGCGATATAAAGAATTAAGTTCCGATTTTCTGTTCTTGGAAGTCAGGTCAAGTACATTTTTGATAAAAAGGTTTACGTTCATTTTTGGATTTTTAGTGTATTGGTCTAAAATCGGCATACTGCATTGTGAAAGAGCATAACGTCATCCCCTAACCTCTATCATCTATCTCTTTCGTAGAAACCGCAATAACATTTATAACAACTACTACGTGCTACTGCGACCGAATAAAATAAGCTCATAAGTGAGGTAGCTGCTTTAAGCCCTTGAGGAGTTCTATCAAGTCGCGTCTACAGTTGTCGAGACATGTCCTCGGTATCTCTAGGTTCACATCACTAGATTTTGCCGTGGAGGCAGTTCGGAAGGAAGCACTTTCATGTCAAATGTCGGAGATAAAAAGAAACACATCGGGCATAGCCACTCCAAATTTTTTGACAGTATGTTTTGAAAATACAGATGTCATGTTTTACCTCACCTGCAACAATCATCACAGTTTGTTTTGCAGATACAATTTGACCACTACTGGGATCGTCTACCATCATCATGTAAATAGGATTTTCCATTGTGGTATAATTTCCATCAGTTATATCAATCCATTTAGCCACGGGACTGTCTTCTGCCCACTGCTTCAACTGATTCGTAATCTAATAAGTAACCATAATAACTGAGTAAGTTTATAAGTCTTCAATAAAAGACTAACATAATTTAAAATTTTATAGCTACCTCTGGTAATGTTCGTGGTGAATTAAAATTCAATTGTCTTAGCTTAAGTAAACTGCAAAATGGACGACGTTTATCCCTGAGTGTATCTTTAAATCCTTTTGTCGCTACTATTTCTATACCAGGAATTCCAATGACCCCTGCAGTAGTCAGTTTTCCCGTAGCATTTTCCGAAACATCTACTTCCTGTTCTATTTGCAAATCTTTGATAATCGAGGATTTTTTTGGATCTTGGTACTCAATGTCGTTATCTTTAGAGTCCGGAAAATCTTTTTCTGTAACTTCTTCTTGGTTGCCTTTTTTCTCATCATAGCTATCACTTATATCTTGATCATCTTTTTTGGAACCGGAATCACTTTCATCATCATTATAAAACATCATATTATATGAAGACTCAGAATCTTTTTCGGCAACTTTTTTAATTTCCTCGTCACGTCTTCTACCATCTTCAAAAAATTTCTTTTCAGTTGTCGATTCAATATCGATTTCCACTTCATTAGACCTAGTAAACTCAAAAGGTGGTGTTGTTCTTTCCGGTACCGAATAAGTGGTCCGCGTTAACAATTCGCGCTTCGGAGTTGCTTCTTCAAATGAAGAATATCTTTGGAATTCGTCTAAATCAGTTGTAGTTCTAGACGGTATTGTAATGTCTGAATAGGGTTGCGTACGAGTAGGAGTTAAAGACTGTGGTAATGATCCTTGCTCCTGTAGGAAAGCTCATTGAAAATAAATACATCGCTTTATCAAAGTCAAGACGGTCCTTAGTCATTGCTAAGATACTTACATAAGTATGGACGGCCGGAGGAGTTAACGGAGCAATAGTTGTACGACGACTAAATGCGACTGGAGCTATGGGTGCGTACTGGCGTGCCATCAACATCGGCGTCCGCGCTAAGAATTGGGGGCTGGCAGGTGGGCTATCATCTCGTTGTGAATTTCGACCAGCATAGTTGCCTAAATGTATGAACGATTTTGCACACTTAGTTTGTAACACTAAAAAAGCGATATTATACATATGAAGAAAAAAATAATTGTTTGTAATATGGAGCTACTTACTAAAGAAGACTGATAATTCTGTAGACATAGGAAAATAAAATATAAATACATTACCAACCCTTTGGATGCATTGCCAGATTAGGTGGATTTGTTGGAGCAGGTGGAGCTATTGGAGCAAGAAATACTTCCCCGTCTTTTCGCGTCATAGATGCTGTTGTAGGAGGCACAAATCGGGTATAATCTTTCAGCGCCTCAGTGGTAACCGACGCAGTTGTTGGTGGAGGGACCTTTGCACCACCGATAATAATCTTCTCACCTCCTTTTGTAATTGGCTGAATGTTTACAGCAATGATTTGCTGTGTTTGAGACGTTGGTAAATCTTCATCTAAAACCTTCACTAGGAACTCGTTTGTAGTTTCTAGATTAGCGCGCCATCGCGTATATTCTGTGTAAGATCTTTTTCGACGGAAATCTGACACGAAAAAACCCTTAACATTATTAATTTATCAAGAGTACCTTAGATTAACTGATATACATGTAACAGAATTGATGCCATACTCCTGTGTAAGACAGTACTTACATCGAACGGGACAAACAGGGTACAAATCATAGTCAGTTATATTATTATGGTCGTGGTTGCACAAAACAAGTTGTATAAATCCTAATGCTATCAAAAGTACATAAGTTTTCATGATAACAAATTCTTCATATTTTGACATAGCATGATGCCTTATGTTGACGTTTAAGTAAGCATAAATTTATCTTAATATATAGATCGTATGTGGCCAGCCCCTATCATAATTTGTGTTTAACGTTCCATGAACCTTTTTACATTGTTTGTTATTTTTCAAGAAAGTAAATGTGTTAATAATGTTTTTGTTTGAATGAACGCGCTAAACACAGGTCCAATTTGAAAAAAATATTTCATTGTTAGATAGCCCATTTATTGATACAGGCTACACAGGCTACTTTTTTCTGGGTGCGCGCAGTGTGTTTGGTACTCGAGATGTGGGCGAAACAGCAGGAAACATCTACAGAATACGACGACCTAACACCGACTGATGAGATGTGATGAGTATACCTATGTTTCATATTTGTGATGCATGAACTTTATAATCTATGTATCACAAAAAAAATACTTACTGTCAGAATTTTGTACATTTTGTAATAGATCGATTTTCTTGTCTACAATCATGCTTTTGCAGATTAAAGTTTATTTAATAACGGTCACATACTTCCTCGGTGCTCTTTTCATGGTCTTATTTCCACCAAGAAATTTTGAACTGTGGGTAATTTAATTTTGTGTTTGAACCACTACTTTAAGATAAAAGAAAATTAATAACTGCTTTAGTAAAAGTAAGGTTGATTATGATGAATGATAACGGTGACCTATAAGTTTCATTAGTAATTAGCTACGCAAAAAAAAATGGTTCCTCCCTGTGGTACCAATTAAGACTGGAAGTCTACCCCAGAATTGTTTGATTAGCAGCTACGACTTTCATCTTAGAACTTAATAAGCTGTATTTATTCAGATCTGGAGCTAAAATAAGAACGGTAAGAAGTACAGGTGACTATATAAAATTCAAGCAGTATGCCGATCAGAAGATAGTGAAGTCTACGGTCGATCGATTCTCTCGACACGATCCAGAAGTGGTGAATGTAGTGAACTTGGCTCCACTCACTTTTGAGAATCGGAGTATAATGGCGGTGGAGCTGCGCAGTGATAAACAAACCAGAAAACCTGGTATTCTTATTATTGCAGGTACTCTGTGTTTTAATTCAATTTTAGTATTTGTACTTATAGTACCTATTGATATAATAATTATAAAAAAAATACAATAAATTTATCAAAGCCAAAACCATCGCCAAACCCAGCAAATTTATATTGGAGAGGAGTTTATTGCAATGATTTTTCCTGCTTTTTTTTAGAGAGTTAATTAATGGAGTTGATGACGTAGGCGTATCCTTGCCAAGAGCTCCCATATTTTTACCAGGAGTTCCCACTTCACTGGTTGTCTTAATATTTTTTTTTCAAGTTAAAGTTGTTGAACTTGCAAGCTTCATTTCCATTGGTGGATATTTTTGGCAAGCTACAGATATCAGCTACCATCTATCTTAGAACTGTTAGGACTAGTTTCTTCGGAATTGGTCCGCCTTAAGGAACGTCGCCGCGTCGTCGTTTGTTTGATTTTCTAAAGGTGATGTTCACGAAGAAATTCATGATTAAATTAAAACAATGTCGTTATTATTATGTATGTCTCTTTTCGACCTCGGGACTATAGAGTCCCGGATTTTTGGAAGGCGAACGTGGGTACCTGCGGGTCGCTACTCCCCGACATCCGCCTCAATTCAATCAAATTTTTTTTACAATCGATATTGTAATATAATATAAATAGGAATAATAATCGCAGATAAGCACGTGGCTTGCAGGTGACCCGCACGTGCACTCGATGACAATCTCAATTTTTCGCGTCCCGTCTCTTTTACCCGCGTAGGTGAATCTATTAATCGTGGCGACATGCATTGTCATGCGAATCGGAACAATTTACCGATACAGAATCAACACCTTTGAAACCATTGATTACCCTTATGACTAATTGCTGATCGAGAGTATCATACTTACGTTGTCCAGAATAAGCACAGAACGAAATATTTCTATCACTTAGAAAGTGGAAGAGACGTATAAAATTGAAGATCTGGAACAACCGTAGTGAAATTCCAAGCGCCCAGCTACACTATAACTTCTCTAGAAATGACGATTTAACTAAAATGAAAGAACTGAAACGTCTCGCACATTGTGTTATTTTCCTGTCCCAGGGCTCTTAGAATTCGATATCAGACGTTTCAAATCTTCGATTTTACGACCCCGTAGTCGCTGGCATAAGCGACAGGATCCGCATACGAAGTCGCGAGCAGAAGCTGGTTCATAATACATTAGATATTGCAAAAAAAAACTAAAATACTGTCAAGACCAAAAGAACACTTCCTCGTATGAACTGGTTTATCTTTTTTTTTGAACAAATAAACTAAAGCTAATTTTGTCTACCTAGCACTTAACCCGATGGCGTGGGGAGCTCCTAATGCTTTACTGGAGCTATCTGACAAATTACTTTACGATGCAAGTTATCAGACACCGTTCTTCAATGATTACGACTGGTTAGTTTAGTTTAAAAGTAGAATAAAATATAGGTAAGGTACCTACTTACTAGGAAATAGGCACCTACTTTAACTATTGAGTAGTTAAGTTAGTAAGTTGATACCACCCACAACGTGTTTTATGGCGGTCTTTATCATATTAATCATGGATATTGCCTTTTATTTCACACCTTCATCGTTGGGCCAGGATATTATATTACTGAACTATTATAATATGACCAGTACCTATGTGTAAATTCCTAAAGAGATCTTATTGTACGATAACGAGGTGCTTAGTATCTATTTGTAGCCGACAAGCCGATTTTCCTACACATCACAGATCACTAGATAGATAAAGTATGTAGTTACCAACCAAGTGTTATTCTTTGCACAAGGTACCTGATTCCACTTGCTAATCCTGATGGTATTCAATTCACCCATGCGATGCATTCGCGCACTCCAGTGGACTTTCAAGAATGGGCACGCAATGAAAGTCTAAGAATTCACACAAGACCTTCCCAATGGCACAAAAACGTTGAGAAGTTCGGCGAAGATAAAGAATTATGTTTTGGGACAAACATCAATCGCAATTTCGCTTACCATTGGCAAGGTAAATCGATATTTTTTGCGGACATTGTGTCCATTGCTTAATTAAAAGGTTCGTAACCTTAGAATTTAGTACCTAATTCTAGCAGTAGCCAGAATCAGCGCTATAACATTTTGAAACGCACTTGGAAGTTCTATGAGTTATTAAGCCCCGTTTTTCTTGGAAAGTACCAAAAAATTACTAAACCTAAACAAAAAATTACCTGGCGGCGCTATTATAAACAGCTTATTCGGTGGCTCTACCTATATGTGGATTTGTTTGTTTGAAGTAGATACCTAAGTAAGACAAAAACTGCAAACCAGTCTAGTAAATCTTCTTCAGCTCCGAGAGGAGATTCGTTTGGATTATCTCAATTGATTTGCAATTAAATAACCAATTCGAATATTTAAAAACAACAAAAAGTGATCTGTAGCTAATGATAATGTCTGATGTGACTTTTCGATGGTAAAGATAACAAAGCTCTAAAATTATCAATCTTTCTCGTTGTATAATAATAGTAACTTCCCTCTTGAATCACTCTCTCTTAAAAAAAATATCTTTATTACCTACTTAATCCGTGTGAATAGTTTTGAAGCCTACATAGGGTCGACCAGTGGTAAGCGATTTTGTATAGTACCTTCTTACACTATTTAGCGAATTCGTAGTTATATTATATAGCATGAGATTCACATACCTAGTTGTATCTGCTATTTCAGATGATGTTCACAAAACGCCACCACGTTGTTGTCAGTACTACCCTGGTCAAAAACCCTTTTCTACTGCTGAATCAAGAGCCATTCGCACGTATGTAGACAAACTGGGGGATATTATTAGCTTGGCGATTCATTTACATGCGAGTTTCTCACCTAAAAAGGTTGGTATCATTTCCTTAAATATGTACCTATATCTCGCGTGTATACAATTCTAATTTAATCCCAGAATATAGCTAAGTTAATATCGGAATGGACTTGTGTATACATATTTAACAATTTATCAAAAATATATTTACTTCTAGGAGTACATACTTTACCCTTGGCGTTATTCGCTCCGAACACCCAGTAACTACCGCACTTTGCAAGAGATTGGAGAATATGCGGCCAGGCAGGCACGGTTGCCAGATGGTCGACTTTATGAGGTAGCGCAAACATAAATGCCAGTCCTTTTCTTATAGAGGTATTCAGAAACTAGAGGTCATGTGCTTCGTTCTTTATACATACCTATGTAGCTTTTTTGATATGATTCGACTGCCCTCGTTAGTACCTACCTAGTCGCATAGTGACTGTGGGGTCTAGGTCTCAGCCCCTGCAGCACGAGTAACTGACTAGAGAGTAAACTTCTGTCCGCGAAAATATTTGTGCTTTGCGTATTTTTGTTCTTCCTTTATACTCATCATAGAGAGAATAGCCGCCGCCGCTGACTGACCATCGGTCTGGACGCCATTCTTATAATGTTTACGTACATCATGCAGATATACAGGAAAAGATTTTCTTTTCTTAAGATTTTTTATTCCTTCTTATAGTACCTACTGTTTAAAACTAAAGCGTTCATAGTTAAAATTCTATGTATGTGATGTGGATGTAAAAAAACATGCTTTTATTTTCAGGTTCACCAAAGCAGTAACGACGAGCGCGTTGCAGGCACGTTGAGCGATTACATATCCGGTGTGGCAGGGATAGACCTGGTTTTCATCCTCAAGCCGTACCACCAAATGTTTCCTAACTATACAGATACCAGCAATTTGGGTAGGTACCTAACCACATCGTGCGTACGATGACATGCACGAGTGTTGAATGCTACATAATTTCATTAGTGATAGTAATCTACAGATTCATCTATTTATAAAATCTTCATGTCTGTAATAAACGATAACATTTGAAACGCAGATTTCAGCGGCTTCACTACACAATATTTTTTCGCGCGTATACCTACGGTTAGTTCAGTTTGATATACACGCCTGTGTTGCATAGGCCCGCTCTCAAGCGCGTCAGTGCTATGAATGAAGTAAACAGATATTAGAAGTGTAGTAAGTTAATAACCGCTTTAACACACGCAACCAAAGCGTACGTTGTGGTAGCCCGGCGGTTAAAGCACCAGCCTGTCAAGAACGAGTGTATGGCTTCAATGCTTAATTCTTAGATAAGCCACACGAATTCAATTTTGTTTCATTGATCACAACTTCATCTTTGTTTCCAGGGATATACGTAAAGAAAGCACTTAACACGATTCTCAGTGTGGTGCGCGGGTGGCGCAGTAGTACCAAACAAAACACACTCTCCTTCTTCGGAAGAGATGTTGAGTTCTAAAATAAATATGGTAACAGAATTCCTACATCAAGACTATTCTTTTAGTGCTATAGTTATTTATATTGAGGGACCGCCCCTGACAATATTTGTTAAAAAAAATCATTCATAACAATTTGTTGTAATCAATGTCAGTATAAGATACCTACAGTAAGAAGTTACATCATCACAGCCTTTTTATCGTCCCACTGCTGGGCACAGGCCTCCTCTCCCACGGAGAAGGATTGAGCGTTAAAAAGTCGTGGTGGCCATGATTCCAGGTCCGGCAAGTACCAATGTAACTTTTCTAAGTTATACGTACTTTCTAAGTTTATCTTGGACACCAATGACTGATTAAAGGTGAAGGAAAACATCTCGAGGAAACCTGGATTATAAAGTCTGAAATCACCAACCCGCATTGAGCAAGCGTGGTGATTAACGCTCAAGAAGTTACAACTTAGAGAATTTAATTAATTCAACCATAAAAATAAAGGAGTGGTTTTATACATTCAGGCTAGATGATTCGGTATAATTCACTTTAAATATTTCATACTAAATCTTTATTTATTAACTATAGTCGTATTTTTAACTAGACGAAGCTGGATGACAGTAGCTACTGTCACTTGGTAAAATAATGTTGCAACATTTAAAGTAATAGTGATGGGTCCAGTTCTCGTTCAATCAGATGAGTGTTAATAATAATAGTCCCAAACTAAGCAGAGCTTGTTCTATGGGTACGGACAACTGATAAACTTACTTATATACTTTTCTTTTCTAAATACATATTATTATTTTGCAAAAAAGTGTTTTATCCTTGAATTTCATCCTAGTTTTTTAGGGCTATCGCTTAAAGTTAATACCGACTTTATATTGGTTTTTCGAAATGCATGTTATTTGAGTTATTCTAGTGAAATATGCTATAGGATATTTTAATAAATGGTAAACGTGAAAAAGGCAATAATCATGTGAACAATATAAAATTTATAACTATAATTGTTATATTTTATATATAGTTTCAACTACATGATATATTGAAAATAGGACAGCTCTATAAGTTTCCTCGCAATGTTTTCCTTGATTTTTAAAACCCTGTATTCAGTATAGCTAGTATAGTAAAGGCAGTATTCAGAAAACTATAGCAATATAGTTATCGAAAACTCGTTGGTATGTACAAAGCACGACTAAAATTCGAACTCCATATCCGATATCAGTAGGTCGGCACACTAAATGTTTACTAGACCATCAAGGGAATTCCATGAATTCAGAAACTTTTTCATTCATTCACTTTGTCACAACACTATTTATATTTCATCAAAAACTGACAACACAGTAAACGTCAGCTAGCTTCGTCTAATTAAAAATACGACTATAGGTATCTTTGAAATACTTATTTATGCAGGTAGATAATTTTTACTCGCAATCACGATGAATATATCATGATTAAGAGTTCCAAGATATGCTAATCTGCGATTTTTGAACAATAAGAATGTGGAAATTGATTAGCAAACACGTTATATTTTTTTTAATTCCGATAGCCCGCGCTAGAAACAGTTCGCAAACGACTGAATCTGACAGATGTTGGATCTACGTCTTTGATTTTATTCCTATCCGAAACCTTATTTACTAGGCTTTTCCTGCTTAGACCATCATCGATGACGATGCAACTAATTACTCTACATTGCGGCAACCGCATATTCCACTCAGATTAGTTTCAATACATTGAATGTTTAAAAACTCAAGTGTTGATTTCGGAAAGTATTAATTAATTTATAATGAACCTATGTTATTAGTATTCAGTTAATTAAAACCATTTTTTTATCATTGTAACTTTTATTATTAAGTTTAATCTACTACACAAATTCTTTAACAATAGCAGACATCTCTTATGAGCTTATGCATTCAAACTGACAAAACACCAGAAATTTGTTTACATATACATATTATTACGTAAGTAAAATATAAACATAAACAGCGTCAGACCTCCATCAGTAAAGAATAAAAGCTTTACTTATGTTTGGATTTCTTCTTCTTCTTACTAGATTTTTTCTTATGCTTACGTTTCTTCTTCTTTTTCTTATGATCGTCGGAGCTGGACTCGGACTCGCTATCGCTATCACTCGCAGCTCGCTTTTTCTTTTTCTTGCTGCGTTTCTTTTTCTTCTTACGTTTGCGAGCATCGGATGACGACGATGTTGACGAATATTCCGAGTCACTAGTGGATTCACTCTCTGAATCAGGTTTCTTTTTGACATTAGTCAGATCCAGTTTTATTGTATCGCTGTCAAGCTTAGGTTTTTTAGTTTCGTTTAACCCGCTAGGTGATGCCGAACGTTCTCGTTTCTTTATGTTTTCTTCTTTGTTTTCATGGTCAGATTCGACAGTTTCATCATAGTCTGGCTCAAAATGTGCTTCATCTAATGTTGATTTCTTTCTCTCACGATCAGAATGTGTACTTTTAGAATCTCCTGGCGCATTTTTCTCTATTAGTCTATCACGCGAGGTATTATTTTCAACATGATTAGACTTTTTCTCTTCTTTGTTATGCTTCTCGGTATATTTCTTTTCATTAGGACTTCGTGCTCGATGCTTCTCACCAGTCTTTACAGCTTCGGACATTACCCGCCTTTCGCCCTTATTAAGTTCAGCTCTCGTCGTATCCTGCTTCCGATTTCTCTCTCTTTCCACGGTAACGCGTCTGTAAGGTTGTTCACGCTTAGGAGTTTTCGATCGAGACTTAACTCTCTCTACAGTACTCTGAACAACTCTGGGCTCTCTAGCCCTACGGGCCTCTTCTACTTTTCCGCCAAGTCGATCTTTTACAGACAGTCGAGGAGGTGGAGTTTTAGAATATCTCCTTTTACGTTCGTTTATTTCAATTGATCTCGGTTCGGAATCTATAACTGGAACAGTGATTTGAATGTTATTCATCGAAGTTTTTGGTACTTCATCGCCATAAAGTTTAAGACGGTCACTGCTGATTTTCTTTATCTCTATAGGCCTCAGTGAATTTATTGCTTTAGCAAATATGGCATTTTCCGCTCGTTTAATAACATCGGATGTGACTTTACCTCCCTCCTCTTCTTCTGGAGAAGTTATTTCCCCGGGTTCCTTTATTTTCTCGACATTTTCGTCATCTACTTCCCACTTTGATAATTCAGGCAGAGTAGCTAACATTTCTTTATTAGTTGGGTTGCTGACTTCAATCTCAGTTTTTAAATCTAATTCATCAGCGTTCGCTTGAAGTTCGATACCGTCAAACGGTTCTTCTTTGGAATTATTGATATTATCAGTGCAATTATCGTCCATGGTTACGTCTTTTTCCTCAGATTTCACGTAATTTTCTATGATTTCTTTGTCAACTGCTCCAGATGCTTCTTCTCCGTACAAGTCATCTGCCGGTTTATCTGGCGATTCTACTTTAGGAGATTTTTCTTTCTTGATTACAACTTCAGGGTTTATGTTTGCGCCTTCTGTTTTAACAACAGGTTGTCTGTCAGTATCTAATTTAAGTTCTGTGCCTTTTTCGTCATTTGTATTACCTTCTTCTTTTTCGGGGTCGTCGTCCTCCTTTTTAACATGGTCTTTCTCTTTCTTATCTTTTTTCTCACGTTTCTTTTTTTTGTCGGTATCTTTTTCTTTTTCTCGTTTTTTCTTCTTTCGCTCTTTAAGTTTCTTATCTTTTTCTTTGTGATCTTTACTTCTGTCAGCAGAAGATTTCTCTCGAGCTCGTTCTTCTTTCTTTTCCCTTCTACTTTCGCGATCACGAGACCTACCTCTAGATTCACTACGTTTTTTCTCACGATTTTCCCTACTACGTTTTGGTGAGGAACGCACTTTTTTATCTGGCGTAGTCTTATCATGTTCACGTTCCTTTTCATAATCACGAGTTCTATCATAATCTCTCGGACGATCATCGCGATTTTCACGAGTTTTATCGTACCCCGTGCGTCTGTCTGAAGATCTTTCTGTTTTATCTACCGGCTCCCGATTATCATTATATCTTTCCCTTTCACGGCCATCTCGTTCCTTGTGTCTATTGTGTTCAGCATTGGCGTTGCGTCTTGGACCACCTCTATTACGAACGGTACCTCTATATCCAGGCCGAGAATGGTCCCGAGGGGGAGCGCTCTCATCTCTATAATTTTCTCTATAGTTTGGATCATGGTAATTAGGTGGTACCGTCTCTCGAGGATCTGCACTAGGTGGTCTGAATGGAATACCTGGATCACGAAAACTGTTATGAGGGATGTTTTCTCGGAACCCACCATCTCTGTAAGGAACATTCCTGTATGAGTTATCACGGAAAGGTGGTGGTGCCCCTCTAAAGTTAGGGTCACGATAGGGTCCAGGTGGTCCAGGCTCTCGATATGGTTGTCCATCCCTGAAAGGTATTTGTCCTTGTTCCCGATAATGACTTGGTCTGTAATTATCTCTATAGCGCGACGGTTGCTCTCCTACATGAACAGGAATCTCATTTTGACCAGGAGGTTGTATCGGCAGGTCCCTGTAGCTATTAGGACCTTCACCGTAAGGTGGCGGTCTATATGGATCTCTGTAATTTGGAGGTGGCAAACGATCACGATCAATTGGACCGGATGGACCAAAAGTAGGCTTTTCGAAAGGAGATGGCTCAAATCCAGGAACAGGGGGTTCCACACCAGGTGGAATGTCATCAAAACCAGGAGCATCATAACGACCTCTATAACCCGGTGGCTGTTCGGGATGGACGGGCATATTACCCAGAGGCATCTGTTTCACACCCATCGGTGGGTACCCAGGTGGGGGTGCACTGCTTCTAGGTCCATATCTGAAAACAAAGAGGTTAGATTATTTATTGTAAATTATTACATTAATAATACTGGTCTCTTGAATATGAAATATGACGTATAAGGAGCTCCTATTACTTTTGTGTACTACTTGGGCAGCTACTGTAATACTTTACACAGGCTTTTTGTTACTTAGCCTTGTTCTTTATGGCTTATGGCATGTATGGTAAGGTGTAACCTAAACCCGGTACTCTAAGCATGATAGAACTCATGCTAAAGGACTCTGTGTGAGTGAAAGAGCTTGATACAAGCAACCACCATGCGTAGTCTACCATTACATATATTATTACTATCAAAAGACGTTCAATTCTAATGTGATAATTGTTAGTAAAAATATTATGTGGCTGCTTCAAGTTGTAGTCGTCAGAACAAAATGTGAAAAGATACGCATGAATTTGAATTAATCTTTTAATATTTTCGTAGTATTGGCGGGACCATTTAAAGAGATAGGTACAGAACACAAGGATGTTTATGAATGTGACTAGCAGGTTATCAAAAGCGTGCCTCGATATTGAAATATCACTGAAGTGGGACCAGCCGATAAACAAATTATAGCTCTATGTAAAAATATGACAGTGTAACATACATATCACACTAATCACGGCAGAATTTAGTTAGAATTCAAATTTGTACGTGCCAAAGATCTTACATTCTTCTTTTCGCTGATACAAGCTCGGCACTAATTTCCATAATGAAAAAAAAAAGAATGGCTATGACACTTTGCTCGGTTCAAAGAGAAACAAATCAGGATACATGAGTGTGGAGAACCCTCATTACCGCTTAGGTCCTCTCGTTCCTTATTAGTTCTACACTGCGTTGTCCAATTTAAGTTCATGCCCTGCACTACTTCACCTGCCAGTCACATTCATACAGATCTTTACGGATCTATACACAGAATTACGATGACGATTATAGGAGCTCAACAAAAAAATTACGACAGACTTAAAAGTTACAGTCAAATTTTTAATAGACATTACGTGGTAGAGACTGATACCTAGCTACACCTATTATATAATTATATCAGGGGTCTAGTATTTTGCAAGGCAGTTTCCTATGAAAATGCCAAACTGCAAGAAAAGATGAGCTCGAAGTTTCGGCACTTCTCAATAATTGATGTACCGGGACAGGTTCAAAATAATTTAAAAAAATTAAACAAGATATCTCGTCAATTGATTTTTGCCTCGCGTATCGAACCTGCAATAGAAAAAAGTGCATAGTTTATACAACATTTTTTTCATTAAGACTAGTCAGCAATACTTTGAATCGCAACAAGACAGATGAAAATATTGAAGCAAAATGAATATAATTTTAATAATACTACCTCAATTTAACTTTCTGATTGTATATGAAATCATCCAATGATAATGTTGCTTTTAAATGCGTTCTACAAAATTTCTTTGCATTCATTGATTTGCCAGTGAACGGATATTAGAAAAAGTATGTTTAATTCTTTGACCGATGTTGTAAAAAAACATTCTGCATAATAACAAAATACAATACTGTTTTTTTCGTACCTACAATACATCTTCCGGTTACATTAGCTGAATAAACTACGCTTGAAAGCGTACCTTAACTTTACATGCGTTTTAAATTTACTTCACAAACTTCACAACAAAAGTTTTACGCGAAGAATATTAAGTTAAAACAAACTAAGACATCAGAAAGCTCAATTGAGGGAAGAGATATACGGAAGTAGTCCTTCATTTTAATATAACTGTCCGTGCCAATTAAAATTAAATTAAATTCTAAAATGTATCCTACACTTTTAAGCTACTTGTTTATTTTCAATATTTTCGGCTATCTGATAAAACGTTGCGATTTCTGGCATACCCAATAGTGTTGCAAAGATCAGGTGCCCCTCTATAATGTTTACCACATAATAACTTATTTATTTTCTTTTACATTTTATTGTTGGCAGAACTTACCCATGTCGAAATAATTCATAACATATCCAATACTTTTTTATCGTTTTACATGACTAGGTTTACAATTTTGATAAAAGTTCGGCTACACTTGATAGTATTTTGTTTCTTATAGCCGAACCATTTGAATTATTTACTGCTCGCTTACACTTGCTATTCTGTATAACTACATAACAAAAACATTCCTTTGCATATTGAGATTAAGATTACCCGCAGTCTGGTGTTGCAGACATCTCCAGCGAGCCGTCGGTTTCTTTCAGCAACATGTAGTGACAAGTCATCTTCTTCACTAGAAAGCATTTCAGATGAAGCTGCCTTAAAATAGCAAAGTAACAATTTAATAGTTCTGAACTATTTCAACATATTAACATTCTTATACAGAATGTACTTTTCTTCTTTTACAACTTTGTTTTCTCGAGTCTGATTACAATCACATATTACATTATGTATTTAATGCACACAGTCCAGCCTTCAGTCATCGAAACAATGTAACAACTATAATAATTATAAAGTTACATACTACAAAACAAAATATACAATTTTTCGGACATTAAAAAAAAATATTACTTTTAATTAGTATATAAATAGAAACATTTATAAGACTCGAAAGTTATTCGAAAGTCAATGTCTTTATCAAAGGTGTTTTTAGGTATCGAACTACATGTAAGTAGTTAGCTGTGCTTTGTATAATTTTTCAAAATAATTATTCATAGCCATAATTGATATAAATCAAAATAAAATTATGCTTTTAAATAGTTGATCACTGACTTACGGAACCATTTGCATAGACTTGCAATATTAATTATTGGCAAATCCAACCAATAGCATAAAAACAATAACATTTTTACTACAATGCTACAGCCAACTTAGCACACTCACTAGTAGGTCAATTGTTGTGGATTTCAAAAGTAACTTTATAGGTATTTTAAAGATTTAAAATATTAAATACATTTTGAGAGTCCACGACCTCCGGCTGTGCTATCATGGCTGCATGCTTCATATCAGGCTTAGCAGGCATTAACAAGCATAAAAAATTAATTTCACTCGACAAATGACTTATGATTCTTAAATACAACTAGACAACAAAAGTAAGCAAGATTATCATCATCGTCAGCCTTTTTAAGTTCACACTACAGGGCACAGCCCTCTTCCCATAGAGAGAAGAAATGTTGTTTATTCTTTTCTATAATAACAAATAATGTTGCAATCTGTATTCTCCAAATCTTACATGGTGAATGGTACAGATTTCAGCGCGTCAACGTACCCAAATCAGTCAAATGTTAGCAATCGAATATTAACCTTCAGATATTGCGATAAGGTTGAAAATCTTTTAAAGAAATTTGACGGATTATTAGATTGATGTGCTGGTGTCTGTACTTATTGTGTGCAAGGTTTAAAATTTATTTTAATGTCATAAAATTTATAAGAATTATACAGAGTACAATAATAATATCTATAGATAGCATTATTGGCAAAACATATAGCTTGAAACCAGCTTAATCGTTTTATAAGTCGAAGCTTAACACACACACACACAGGCCGTGAATGCACAAAGATAGACAGACAAAATATACAACAAAAATAGACACAGAGATAGACATTGGTGATGTGCAAATAAAAACAATTAAGAAAATCGTCTACTACTGGATACAAAACTTACATATCTAACAATCGTTAGTGGTTGGCACATCATCGGAATGTGTCTATAACAATCTTACGATCTAAAATTAATCTCTACTTAAAATTAATAAAAAAAAACTACAATGTAACAATATTCTTTACCAATTGTACTACATATTTTATCGCTACTTTCAAATCCGGACAATATTTATTTATTATTTATAAAGGGTTTTTTTAGTAAAAGTGAAAATCAGAATAAGTCTAGGTTACATACAATCTTACTAATATATGTTTGGACATTAACATAGCCTATTTGTGCCCTGCAGACATCATAAAAAAATCTGTCCCCTTAAATAGATACTTAAAAATAATTAAAAAGATAAAGCATACACAATACATGATTTACAAATAATTAGTATAAATTATTAAAAATAAATATATATTTTATATTAAAACTAATTACAAATTTAAATCCTTATAACTAGAAATAAAAGACAATAATATATTAAGACTTTTTATTTAAGTTATACCCAGTTGTGATTGACAATAATCAATCAAATAATATATCCATTTCTAAGTTGTAACAACATTTTGTAAAATGTGTCCACCAAACGGCAACTATCACGGTCAGTCTGTAACCACCCTATAATACAATGTGGTTTAAAAAGGACCCGCTTTAGCACTAAGTTTAATCCATGAAATTTCTTCATAAACATTGTTTCAACCTAGCCTAAAGCTGATGCTTGCATTTAAGACCACGATTTATAGAGGTGGTAACAGTCTACTTTTTAAAATAAGAATGCGATTCCGACTCATTTCGAGTTTGACACTAATAAGAGACTTTGTTGAAATATCATCTAGATAAAAAACGTGTCGCACCCCCATAGGCACCTCGCGAACTAGACGGCCACGACCAGAGGCCGCAACGATGAGATTTACTAAAGAAACGGCCAGTTAGCCGTTGCGGCTAAGTGCTCGACGTTTATATGGCTTCTTTAGTCAATCTCATCGTTGCGGCTACTGGTCGTGGCCGTCTAGTGAGCGAGGTGCCTTATCAGTCTCTATGGGGGAGGTTTTATTAGTAACAAATTAGTATAAGTTTTATTAGCAACAGGACTTGATTGTCATCAGGATTTTTTTTAACCTTTTTGGTTTCCGCAGGGGCGACCAGGACTTGATCTTTAATTATATGTTAGGTACCTATTCGTGTCAAAATAGGTATTGGCCGCTTGCCTAGCTGGCCACCAGCGACTTCGTCCGCGTTTATTTCTTTAATATAGCTTTATCAATTTTGTTTTTGTAAACCGGCCACAAGTCTAATGTATGTTTTTCCTTGCTACGTATTTAAATTTAGTAGCAAGCGCTTTATGGATGCGCTGGGCTTGGAAGAAGCAATTCACACATTATAAAATGATGATTCCGGTAGCAATCTGGTCATCATACCACGAGAACTAGACTTGGGACTAGACCTATTTCTTATTTGAGATCTAAAATTAAGTACTACGTTGTTCAAGGTGAAACAAATTGATTGACGACACGTATTTTATTTGATTTATTCAATCAGGTTCTTCTGCACAGGATACTTTAGTACATGCATGTGTCAATTTTATAAGTATATGCTAGAATATCATTCTGATTTTACATTGGACAAGGTAATAATAGTAGTACCTGCACAAAATTTTCAGTAGGTAATGAGTAACGCGTATTTTTTCTTCTACACACCACTGTCTTTCTCTTTCTTTTTCTGTATCTGTCAAGTACCCTCCTCTATCTCTCTCTAGGTCACTCTCTCCCCTCTATCTGAAGTTAATGTTATCTCTTTTTCGCTTGTGTCTCTTACAGAGGTTTTATATTTTATTGAAAAAGTGCATTATCATTCCGTTTTTGTTATTTCATATAAAATCAAGTAATAAAAATTTAACTAATTTGATCTTGGTTACAACAAAAATATCCTTGAATTTATTGCGAAAAAAACAAAAATCAATAAATTTACACGACAAACCATGACATTCCCGAAAATAATCGCAAATCGCCCCTTTTAGTATAACATAGACGGACCAGGCACTTGATTGAACAGAAGAAACTTGACTTGTGGCACATTTTGCAAAATATTGTTCGCATTGTATGATTAACTCACTAAATAGGAAATAATGTTGTATAAATACATTTTATTATATATTTTCTGTAAATAAAATTGCACATATTTTACAACACACATATAAGCGACATAATTTTAGGCACAAGTAATCCATATAGGTAACATTGATCCTATTAAGGTATCCCAAAATTATTAACAGAATATAGACCACTTTTCATAGCACTTTCCATGAACCAAACATTTTTTTAAACAATAGTCAGATATTTTTACCCGTAGAACAAAAATATCCAAAAATATACCAAGTAAGTTGCATCGCACAATTGGCCAAAATAGGGTTCAAGTTGGACAGGAATTCACAAGTAGTTCCGTACTAGCAGATATCAGGTCTGGGAAATAGAACCACTTATAAAAGAAAAGAGATTTTTATTAAATAATTCAATATAAACGTATAATCAATTAAACGGCAAGGAAAGTTGACATTTTGCCGCACATAGAGTAACAGATCTGTGGAGATGTAAATTATGTACGGTAATTGGAGATTCATTAAAAAGTCGTTCCCTCTCCCCCAAACACACACCCTTTAAAGGCTTTTTTGGCTCTATACAAACATCTCATGAATATTTTAATGAGAACAGTAAGCGTATCACCCTAAACCTTATTACAGCAGTGGTATAGCGTAATACGTTACTTCGATAAATAAAAAAATCCGACTATTGAAAATCCGTGCAATTAAAAGTACCACCAACACCGAAAAAATAACTAAAAATTAACAGTATTTTTAGTTAAATTGGATTTAATACAGTATTGAGTAGGAACTTTTTATTGTCACATATCAAATTGGACTACCATGGCCGAGGAGGAAAATGAAAAAAAAGTATATATATAAAGTACACATAGTAAAGTATTCATGCACGGGACATGAGTTCCAAAGTGCATAATTGGTAGTTACATAATACTGAGGCAAAATAAAACGTTTTAAAGTCAACTAAGTATTCTAATAAATAAAAAAAATCAGCATGCAAACACCTTATTATGCCTGACTACTACTAATAGTGAAGAATATTTTAAACGCAAAGAAGCAAATAGTAAACAAATATGGTACGTAACAATTTTTTTATCGAGACTTCGACAGCTAGACGTTTTATTTTGCCAATTGTATAATATTCATTACTACATTTAAAATATCAATAGAATCTATATATGCAGCAATGCATTTTACAGATACTACCTCATTAATCGATTAACTCGTGTGATTTCAAATGTGTGCAATATTTGCATTGTACAAATTTTTAATAACACAAAACCTCATGGACTTTTTCTAATGGATTAGTCTTTCGCCGCGCCCAGCGCCAAGAGCTTATAGAATAATTTAATATAAGACACAAGACTTTCTGTCTTATATTAAACTTTGATAAAATAATTTGAGTATCAAGGCAAGGAAACAGGAACTTTTATAATGTAATGCTTTCCTTTATATATCATAAAATAATACATGTATAAGGTCTAGCAAAAATATTGAACCACATTTTACGGTTCATCTAGTATATGCTCATGTCTAAAATCATGTTTACCACAAAAAAAGTCATGAAGAAAATAACATAATTATTATATTAAATTTATAATAACATTCGCCAAATTTTAATTGTATAACGCCGATCTCTATGAACGCTCGATCATTGGTCCCTAGGTCATTCAACTTTTTTTGTGGTAATCCTGATCCTTAGTATGTACCAGATGACCTGTAAAAATACGGTGTGTATAAAAATTTTCAGACACAATTTTGGTTCACAGTTACATAATACTAATCTTAAGTTTTCTTCTAATATTAAACTTCTTCTAATACTGATTAATATGAATAATTTGCACAATTTTAAAGCTCTTTTTAGGGTTAAACTTAGTTAAACAATAATTTGCTATACCTATATCACAGCTCAAACAATTGACGTGTAAAACCACGTCTTTGTTGAAATAATTCGATATTATCTTCAGTATAATATTTACTTACCACGATGGTGACAAATCTATATACATCACTCCTACGAAGTTGTAATTCATATACTTCCATTATTTGCTTAATGAAAATGTCATACATTAAACAAGTAATAACATTTCAACAGCTTACTCTAACACAACAAAATACGAAGCGCGATATCCCGATCTACTCAAGTTTATACACTGAAACGCGAACACAGGTTCAATCCGCTTAGCAATTTCATAATATCAAGGAACAAACGCATTCTCATAGGTGTCGGTAAAGGGCGCATGAAGACACTATTTAGACTGTTACAATCGTACCTGGCTCCGTAGGGCGGCTCAACTGTACGTCGGGGCGGGGACAACAGTTCGTCGTAAACGCCGGCGTATCTGTTCAGAACAAAACGAAGACTCACGTTCAGTTGAAAGCTCGCTTTTGCCGGTGAATAGAATCAGTCCTCAAATTATTGACAGCCATATTAAATGATTATTTTACAAAAGTTAAATTTTAACTTGAAGATTTTTTAAATACTTATTGGATTCAAGTTGTTACTGTCTTAGTCTTTATTTCATATAAATTACAAAAAAACATGGTTACCGATGTGGAGAAATATTCCTTGGCGGCGGCGGTGAACGCATGGGCGGTCGCAATGGCGAACGCGGCGGTGATCGAGGCGGCGACCGCGGCGGGGAGCGCAGCGGCGACCGTAGCGGAGACCGCACTGGCGAACGCAGGGGTGTGCGCAGCGGCGACCGCAGCGGCGAACGAAGCGGGCTGCGATAGCGCAGCGGCGAGCGGTGCCGGCGCCGTGGGGACGGCGATCTATTACAAACAAAATGAAATCACTTATAAGAAAAAAATTGTAAAAGAAGAAAAACGCGTGGCTGAAAATTTATAAAATATTTTACGTTGTTTGTAGTTAAGTATCTATTAACTTTAGTATTATATAGATAACACAATGTTAACCAACCTTGTAAGCGACAATGTCCTTTCGCGAGTTCGGCGACGTCGCGGTGACCAAGGTGACCGTCGCAGCCTGCCGCGTGATATGGAACGCGATCTACAAAAATCAAAATTAAAGGTTTTAAAAAATGCACACCGACTACATGTATGCAAACTAACAGCGCTTTCACATCAGCGAATTTTCCGCTCTGTTTTTTTGCGCGCTATACATACACATTCCGAATGACAAAAAACTTGTCGTGCAATTTGACGTGTCATCCTTTGAAGCGGTAGCTGTTAATTCATTGTACCGTACGATCCGCATGTGAAAAGCGAAGGGAAAATCCATCAGTGTGACAAGAGACAGATGTGTGACAAAAACAATCCAGATATTCAAAAAAGTAAATAAATGTTACTATAACCAAAGTTCACAACAAATAGCTAGGCATCGATACGATTATATTTTCGACACAAGTGTAGTACTAGTAACTACATAATTAGTTATGAATGAATGATTTAATAAGGATATTTTATAATTCGACAAGTCTCGGGTAACATCGACCGGCAACTACGAAGACAGAACGAAATCAAAAGCATTAAAAATATTCAAGCACATGCATATTATTAAGCAAAGACGATACACAAACGTAAACAACATTATTCATGGAACGTGCAAAAATGAGGACTATCAACGAACCTAGAGTATCGGAGTCGGCTGGAGCCCCGACTGCGAGGTCGGAGGCGCGGCGAGCGCGGAGAACGGGGCGAGCGGGCCGAGCGCTGCGAGCGCGGCGAGCGGGGCGAGCGCGGCAGGCGCGGCGAGCGCGGCACGTGCGGCGGCCGCGGCGAGCGTGGCGAGCGCGGCGAGCGCTGCGAGCGCGGCGAGCGCGGCGTGCGCGACCGCGGGCTGCGCGATCCCGACTGCGCGCGTCTGCGCTCCTGCTCGCGCCGCTTCGCCCGCATCTCCTTTTCGCGAATCATTCGGTTGAAAGCCTCGAGGGGATCTTCGTGCCTACGACAATATTGCATACAAAGGTCCTTAGCTGAACGATAAACCCGGTTCTTCGAGTTGGTATTATCCATCGAGAGAGACGACCGTCAAATTAAATTTACCCTTTACTTATTCAAGTTGGAAACTGTATCATTCAACTACGTAAATTAAAAAAAAAACTTTTGCTGTAGGGATGTGCTTTTATAGTTTCTAAACACATGATGGTTGAACACGGGTACAGGATAAAGATGAACTGACAATCCAATGCAGAAATCACTAATCAAATGGCTAGTAATCTCCGATTCGATGTTAAAACCACGAGGAAAAAACTGAGTAAAACATTTACTCAGTTCTTTTAAATAACTTTTTCGTACCCATTAGTAGGCGAATCCTTAATGCCAGGCGGAGGGGGTTGGTAAGGTTCTGGTGGAAAACGCTCATTGTAGGGGCGCGCTCCGGGTCTTACGTTTCTGCTAAACGGTGAGCTGGAGATAAAAACCATATATGAATACAATATTAAGATTAGAATGCGTCTAATAACGATAATTACATGTTTACTTACTTATAACGACGTGACGGTGGTGGAACACCCGGTATGAACGGCGGGGGACCACGATTAAACACTACCTATAAAATGAAAATGATAATAAAAAAAAGTAAACACTACCTAGAAACGTAAAATATAGATTTTTAGTTGTCTGTCCAATATTAAACAAAATATCAATCTTGTAATTCAAATACCTGCGAAGACATGGGGTCCCTTCGTTCGTCAATAGTTGGTGTACTGGCTCTCTGCTCTTCTAGTCTCGGCATCTACAAAATATTTATTGATTCAAAACCTACATCCATCACGACTATCTTAGGGTGTTAAACATAAATTTGACTTACATTCATTGGAGCATTTGGAGGAGTTTCAATGCCAGGAGGCTTTAAGACCGAAGGTGGGCCTAAAACAAGAAAGAGAATTTAAATACACATTAGTACCTTACTTTTTGATTGGATATTGTAATTAACTGTTTAATGCCTTTTACACCCAGTCAATTCTACTTTAAACGAACAATTTATTCCTACAAATATGACGATGAAGAAAAAGAATCATTAAATTTTGATATGGTTTTAATGATCAACAATTGTAAAATGATACCCCACTCTAATTTGGTGATATAGGAGATTTTAGTATTATCCTAAATACGCGTGTACTTTCTTGCTGACCATACACCTGTGAATTACTCAAATATACTCTTCTGGGCCAGAACATCATAAATAACATAGATATCAACTTTAATATTAATGTTAATTATAATCCTAACCATAACCAGACACTTTATTAATTTATACATTATACGTAAAGACGACAATAATTAATGACTTTAAAAATATTATAATAACGAGCGATATAAAATATAATAAAATTTCTCTAAATTCCTATTCCTATGAAAATTCACTATATGAAAATGACAGGGGTTATAAATCAAATTTATATCCATTATCCTTACTAATAATATAAAGGTATAAAACTCGTTTATTTTCAATTAGTTTAGCATGCACGTTAGTGTAGCAGTCATGCGAGCCCGACGTGTACCGTATCGCGAGTGTCGGTGATGGTCGGCGCGCACAGGCGGCGGCGCGGGCGCGCGATGCGCCGCCGGCAACGTCAGCGTGATGTTGTCGTCGGCCGAACCGTCCGACTCCTCACCCGCGCCTGCGCCGCTCCCCCCACTCGCCCCGACCCGACCTTCTTTAATAGAAAAGCCAACGCATAACCATCAACCAAATATGGAATAAATACTCATAGCGAATTAAATGAGTAGGCGCTGGATGGAGTTCAGTGTAAGTAATATCAGGACCGCATTCTTTGCATGGTTTTGAACTCAGATAAGCACACAGGTTCTTATCAAAGAAGGTGTCAATAGTTCATCACTGTAATTTGATGCAATTAATTTTTATTGTGTAGGCGACATTGTTTATTTATGTATTTCTTAATATTTTATAGTATCCACCATGATATAACCAATTCCATCACTTTTAACAATTTACCAGGGTTCAAATTCATCAAAAGGCATCAAATTGAAACATTCAAGTAGTAGGTGACCGGCGCATCGAGTGAGACAAAAGTAATCTGCAGCTAATGAAACTACCTTCAATATAATGTTATTTATTTCTATAAGGACTAATAAGAAGTTACAAATAATGGGCCCTAATTTCGACTGTCAGTGTAATTAACTTTTTAAACTAAAAAAATAATGATAATGACAAAACTATAATAATTTGACATTATAATCGCTGACTTTTTGTAGTCCTTAAGGTTTACAAAATTTAATTAAGTTGTTTTGATATAACTCTAGAATAACCAGCGTTTGCTATGTAAGCAAAAAAAAACGTTGTTTTATACTATGTAGTGATATATTATACTGTATCGCACCCGTTCTTCAAACTATACAGACCTATTTGTGTACCTAAATTTGTTCCACCATTTCATAAAGGTTAGCGCTTTTGGGGGTTGCCTTTTGTAAAATTGCAACAAAGCAAATCATAATATATGTTAAAACTGAGAGAGATCTCAAAATTCACCAGTTATACTTAGAGGCTATGTGCGGACTGTCCTATCAGCAACTGTTAAGCTTTGGCGAATTTACTCGAATTGTGGACATGGCAAAGGATTTTTTTTGTTTACAAAGGAAAATAATACTAAATAAATTCCAATGTTTCAAAATTGAACCAATGAAACACGAACCAAGCAATTTTTATATCCTAAAACGTCGACATACCCAAAAATCAGGCCCGACACTTCAAAATTAGTAGTTCCAAAAACACGTCTCGATAAGATTTATTAAAATTTGAAAGTTCTCGCCAAACTCCATGGCAGCTCGACATCGCACGAGTCGCTACGCAAATATATATGTTTTGGCAATCAAGTATCTGCAAGAAGCGGAGGTCCGCGTTTAACCACCTATGCTCGGAAGTTGCTTCGAGCTGCCATCGAGTTTGCCATGATCCTTCAATTAATTTATTAATACCACAAATAACTAAAAATGGATAAAGAAAATGATAAAAAAGTTTTCGTTTAGTATTCAAACGAAGTTAAAAATAAGAAAATCCAATCGATATTATTTGCATAGTTAAATGGCATACACGTTACGCAAAATCAATAAGGGCATCCCACTTTTATCATACAGATTGTAAAACCCTAGTATTGTATTAGTGCAGCAAAATACCAGTATAATTAATTGTTTACTGACCTCCACCAGGACCGGGCTGCAGCGGAACACTCGGCGGAAGTAGAACTTGTGCATTTGGAGGAGGCTCTAAAATCAAATAAAATAGTTTATTAATAAGTTAATTTTCATGAATATAAATGATTATTTGTAATTTTTGACATTCGGTCCAATATAGGATAATGCCTAACTGAGGTATATATCTGAATATTCAAATAAGCATTCAACCTAGACGTACCTAGAACTGGCGGGTGGTGCTGTACGGGAGCTGCAGCAGGTCGGTGGGGCATCCGTCGGCTATAGCCAGTTTGATTACGGAAAGACGACACCGAATTCCTTAAAAACCTAGAAAAATATACATATATTTTTACATAGGTCAATAAGACCGAATGTTGTTTGTTACAGTAGGTACTTGAAACAACTAGTATTTTGTTCTCGATGTGTGCTGTATGACCTACAAATTTCTAGTAACTTAGTCACGATTTCGAATTTGTAGCAATATTAGACGGGCCTCACGTAATAAATAGACGCCCCATTAACTTATTCTACTGTTTATCAAACGGAATAGTTTTGCACTTCTTATCATTCATTCACTTTTGATCAAGTAGCATATAACTAACATTTATGTTTATCCATAGACTTTTTGTACTACTCTGTCAAGAAAGTACCGGGAAAAGATCAATAATACACAAAATGTCTGTTATTCATCCAAATTTATTTTATCACCTTCAAAGTATGCTCATTTAGAAACGATACACTTGCACCAACGAATAATCCATTCATCAATTTTTTTTTTAAACGCTGCTGCCGTAATTGAGTTCAGTTCTCGCCGCGAATTCTCCTTTATGTCTTCTATCGATTGAAAACGGGTGCCACGAAGTGGTAATTTGAGTTTAGGAAAAGGAAAAAAGTCAGCAGGAGCCATATCTGGTGAATATGGTGGTTGCTGGATGGTATTTGTTGAGTGTTTGCGACTTTCATGCGATTGAGTTTTTGGAAAATATTCAGATCTTTTGGGACTAGCCGAGCAGCAACATGTTTCATACCCAAATGATTAGTTAAAATGGCACGGATCGACTCGTGAGATACAGAAAGTTCGGCGGCTATCTCTCTCAGAGTTGAATGGGGATTTTCAGTCACTATTTTCTTCACTTTTGCGATGTTAACTTCAGTTGCAGACGTTGACGGCCTACCAGAGCGAGGCAAATCTTCCATCACATCTCGACCGCTTTTGAACGCATTGAACCACTCATAAGCACGAGTTTTTGATAAATTCGATTCACCGTAAGCCTTCTGTAACATTTTCAGTGACTCCGAACACGAAATTCCATTGGCGATGCAAAATTTAAGACTCAATTTAACTCTTTGATCGATATTTTTGTCCATTATGAAATTCGCAATACACACTATCTATTATATTACTAAAACCAGCACTGTATTTAATATAAATATCAGATGCAACTCAAACTCCGCGCCAAAATGGAAAACAGTTGTGCCAATCTAACAACTACAAAAAAATCAAAAATTTGAATTTGGAACCATAAAAAAATCATCCATTCCCGATACTTTGTTGACTGAATGTATATTTCCAATATAATACGCACACAACAAAATTAATCTGACAACATCTACCTATTAGGAATTAGCGTTGTTGGAGCAATTTCTTTTTCACGACAATCCGGACATTCATGATCTTCTGATTCCAAGAGTGCTCCTCGTATACCTAAAAAATAAAAAGTAATATTATATAAATAAAAACAGCGGTAATTTTTTAATCTATACAAGTCAATTTAATATATTTTAACTCACATTCATCACAGAACGAGTTGCCACAGCATGGTATCATAACGGCGTCTGTCAGTAGATCCCGACAAAGACTGCAGATTAATTCGTCGGGTATGTTAGGTTCAGGGGCGGCCGGCGCATTCGTCGGCGTATCTGCCCCTCCAGCGCTCTCGGAAGCCAAATATGCTTCACTAGAAAATAAATTTCGTCACTATAGAATATAAAAGTAAATCATAGAGAAAGGAAAGGAGCCCTAATAAATAGTAATTAAGTGAGGTGCGACCGCGGCTACTGCTGAAAGCAATCGCAGCAGGTGAAACCACGTGGCACTCACCGATCAACAGCTGGGACTGCATAGGTTCCACTTGGGGTCATCATCGCGCCAGGAGCTTTTGGACCTTCAACAGGTACCATAAAACTTCTAGGGATTCCTGTGCTCCGCCTAATCTCTATTGGATCCCCCTGAAACGAAAAAGCAATTAGAATTCGACATGGCGAAAAAAACTGATGAAATTATTAAACTATTATAAAACCGCATCTAAGATGATGATGATGATCAAATACCTTTATAGCATAAAATAATAATAGCGTCCAGACCGATTATCGGCCTTAGCGGCTGCTCTCTAAGGAAATCAGCCAGCTACGTCGGATATATTATAGTGCACAAGCATTCCCGCAGACACTGGTCCACTCTCACACTCCTAGCCCGATGGGTCGGAAATCCGACACGACCCGTAAGAGGCGCAAATCCGGCGCACGACCAACATTTACGTGCTCTCCAATGCCCGAGCATCAATAACCAACTTTCAGAATCCGAGCTGTTTTCGTGGAAAGTTTCTCAAAACCTACCAAAGACCCCGTACTACTAGAACAGCAGAGTCAGACCGTTTTATAACATATCCAAGAGATTTCCAAAGTTTTAATTAAACTTACCGAGTTGGCCGATGGACAATCTTTAATCCAGTGTCCGCGTTTTTGACACTTGTAACAGATGTAGTTATTAGGAACAACACCTCTCTGATTTTGTCCTCTAATTTTTTGATAACTGAAAAAAAAAAAAACGGTTAGTTCCATAAATAGAAATCACCTAAGTGTATGTATGACGTCACTGAGTGTAAAATTCCATAGTGAATTAATGTCTTATGTTTAAGACTCATAATCAGCTGTTTCCTGACTAGTCCCAAACCCAACAAAGTTGTCAAAACGAAGAGCTAATGATGATGCAGTAACCGCATTTAAGCTAGCACAGGCAATTATCACTAATTAAACTTAAAGATTTTGAGCTTTAATATGGATAAATATAGAAGTATATGTAGTAAATCTTGGGTGGATTGCTTGATTGTAGTGTGATAGATTTATATTACTAGAAATGCAATAACTTGAAAAATTACAGAGATGATGAGGCAAGATAGTTTATGGAAATCAATGGGAATCTATTTTCAGCAATAAACATACTACATACCCGCTGATGATGATGTATGGATGAAGAGGACATGCTGTACAGACTCCAAATGAATTTGAGATAAGGGCAGGAGAAACAGGAGGGACAATGAAATCATTAGGAAAATGGGATTTTTATTTTATAAATTTGACTTCTGCATTAGTCAATGATGTGGACAAACAAACCTCTTAAATCATTAGTGTTTTCTTAATATTCTGCGCATTATCACACTTATATTTTAAAGGTGAAAGTTTGTGCATGTGTAGGTGTGTATGTATGTTTGAGGCTTCTTTACGCCCAAATGCATGAACGGATTTCAATGAAACTTTGCAGTAATAAAGTTTATACATCATCAATTATGGAACTACTTAGGAAGCGGATGAAACCACTGGTGGTAGCTAGAATACATAATAAACCTCCTTCTATCTATAAAAGAAAGTCGCATCACAATCCATTGCGTAGTTTTAAAGATTTAAGCATAAACAGGTGCACGAGACAAAAAGTGATTTAACCCCACGTATTTAATTTTATGATTAATTTTCTAAACAAATTTCCAAATCGAAGGAGCTTCTTATTCGAGCGCAATTTTTTTTTAAGTGTGTTCACGGATATTTATTTCGTTTATGAACCGATTTTTTTTTATGTAAGTGCAGGTTTCCGAAATTGTTCCACGTCAGGATGTTTTGATGTAAAATATTCGATGGGAACTATTAATTTTTTTTTGGCACATAACGGGTAAAAATTTCATTTACGTGTATATATTGGGTAATATTAAAAAAAGTGAAGGTTTAGATCTAACCTGATGATGGAGACGACAGTGGGTCAAGGGAAGTCCACATCGGTATGTCGCAACTATCACGTATTTATTTTATTCCAATTGACGAGACCTTTACACCGATGTGTTATTACTCCTACTTAAAACTTGGCAATGAAAGGAAAATATGTCAGGTGTTCATAAGATTTGAGACAAATTTTGTACTTAAAAAAAAGAGTTTGTATGAAATTATCTGCAAGATAAACTATCTGGAACTTATCAGCAACCTGTGAAACTGGCCCTAAGTTTCAATTGTATAGTATTAACGGTTTCAGAATAAAGTAGCAGTGACATATGGACAGACAAACCAACAACGAAACCATAAAATGGGGTGGTCATTTAGAATAATAATCATTTTATCATTAAATATCATTTGTCATTGTAAATTCCTATCTACTTAATTTTTTGTGAAAACTTTATACACGTAAATAGTTTGTCTCAAAACTTATGATCACAGGGGGTACCTACAGTTAAGGAAACTCTTTGACATTTAATAGCAGTTTCTTCATGTTTGGGGTATTTATTTATAATAATAGGGACTTTTCACCATAATGGGTTATGACTGGAAATGTTTTATACCCAGACACAGAAAAGCAAAAAATCTAAATTCAATAATTTTTAAGCCCGTTTTTATTGCATAAAGTTATACTATTTCTAATCAAGAAACCAGTGAATTGAAAATTTTCAGGCCCACACCAATAGTTCAAATAAATAAATATCAATTATAAGATAATTGGAGAGGGAATTATGGAATACATATGAAAAAATATCTTGAAGAAAAAACCTGTTTCATCTTACTTGCTAGGGTCGTAGTCAAAAGTGGATTGTGAAATCATAGCATTTATTTTATCCTGTTCGCTACCTTCCATGCGAGACAGATCAGCCAATCCTTTGTTAGGAGCGACATCTTTGTGTAGTGATTGGTTACTGTTCGATCCTTCCCACTGTTTTTTAGGCTGTTGCGAGAGTGGCACTCTAGCAACGAGAAGCGATGTATTTTTTGGTATTAGGGTGTTGTCATCCACATAGACTATAAAAGAAAAAACATAATTACTATTTAAAAACAACTATATTAGCTAATCTACAGCTTTGGCACAATATGGAAGAAGCATGCACAAGAAGGATAAAGATGATCCACAGACACAACCATCATGGCCTCAGGCTGTAACATTAACTAGTATGGCTCAACTTTACATTTCTTAGAGCAAAATCATCTGCCCAGCTTTTGCCCGACTATGTTGTGGTCAGCTTCTACTCTATACAAATACAGCTGGCTTGTTAGCAATGTTTAACATGAAGCAACTGCCTATCTGACCTCTGCTTAACTAAAGCAACCCGCTGCTGTTTGATAAGAATGGTTGTCAGAACAATTCCTGGCTTCAGACTACTAAAGTGAAGTGGTGGTGGTGTGGTGTAGTCTACCGATTTACATGACTTTTTAAGTGGTCATCTATACACCAGCCGCGCGAACCTAATGATCGATCGACCAATGCGGCTGTTATTTGGCCACAAGCTTCTCTTAGACTTCACACAATACAAATAGACAGTCATTTTATTTGAGGCAAGAATGCAGGCCTGTTTTATATAATTTGTGTAACAGCAATAGCAGTCAAATAGGTACCTACGAATATAGATTTATTTTTTGTTACATATTCCGCTCTGTGAATGTTCAATGCACATCTCAACCATAGAATTTATTTTATTAATAACCAGAAGTAGGTTTGCACTAAACCAACACTAACCTTCTTTTGTTTGAGCATTAGTAATTTGGAGATCAAAATCTGACGTCTTCCCGATTCGTTTCTGTTGAGATATGGCAGATTTCAAGTCTCCTACTGATATATGCAATCCATCGAAAGTAACTGTGTCGTAATCTAACGCGCTTTTGAACTTGTAATGCACAGACATTTCACTTTTTCAAATAATATTAGCAACATGACAACACATGGATTCACTGTGTACGATTTCACATTGAGGGTTCACTTTTGCAGTTCCACTAAGAAAATTAAACTAAAGTAAAGAAAGTAAAGTTACTAAAATGAGAACACTACTCCTATACTTTATTCAAATAACAATTCATAATAGTCTTATATTTTCTATTGGAGTTATTATTTAATTCAGTGAATACCGATACCGATCAAAATGGATAATCGCCATTTTGTCCTGAAAACTATACCACAGAGCATAAAAGAAGCTAAAAAAACATAGACTTTAAAAGGCTACAGGTAAAAAAATGTACAATACTTTATTGTACATATTATTTTGAAATTGAAAGGTGCTTCTAACGAGCAGTAATATTAGAAAATAATACAAACAGCGTAATTAATTTCTGATCTTGTAAAAAAGAAGACAGTAACATAATACTATTATTGGAGTGGTTTTCTTGAAAGATATTCCTCCCGGACTAAAGTGTATTCTTCTTGCGCAATGTTGGGTCAATACACGATGCAATAAAAGTCATTCATTACTCAATATCTCAGATTAATAAAATACAAGAATCTGAGGTTCAGATTTTCATAAATCACTTCAGATAGTAAAATTCGCAACTGTCAGTCACGTCTTAAAGCCGCATCTTATAATTTGTGGCAAGCCTAAAGCTGAAAATGGATTTTCGTTTGCGGCTGCCAGCAGTGGGTCCGATAAGTATGTACAGTCCTCAACATTCAATCTTAGAGGGACCTAAATCTTCTGGCATAGCTTCTCAGATTTAAACACGTTCTACACGATCAAAACCGAGTGCCTACAAAAACCTCGTCGCGTCTGCCGTCTTTGCGCTCGACACGGTTGTCCAAAACGGATTAGGGTATTTGACTCTTTTTTTTTTAATTATTCATACAAAAAGTAATATTTTACAAAACCCAAAACAGAAATAATTTTTGGAATCCGTTGAGAAATAACTAATTTATAAACCAGTAGAAAGTCAAACAGTTAAATAACAGAAAAAGGATGCACATACAGGCTTGTGACGTCACCGCTATTTGATCACTCATGTGCAAAAGAGATAGCAAGATGTCCCCACTATGATCCCACTCTTCATCATACGAATATAATAAATGTTAATTGCTGCTCCATTTATCAACCAATTTTGACGCTGTTTTCAGAAATAAGTTCCTTGCGCATGTGTTTGTTTGTTTTGTTAAAAAAATTGTACAAAATCAAACACAGGCAAATACCCTCTGTCACTTTTACACATGAGTGTGTGGCCCCCCGTATAACGTGGCCTGGAAGAGTGTGTGACGCCGTTACTTGTAGACTTAGAGCGGTTTTGCACTACGTCCAATCCGAATCCGATCTAGACCCGTGAAAATATGGTTGAATACTATACAATGCCTATTTCTATGGTAATTTAAATGATGGTAAAGATCTTTATATCCAATCCCCATCGTCATCAAATATTTTCACTGGTTCGGATCGAATTTGGATCGTACGTAGTGCGAAACCGCTCTTAGGGTGGCCTTAAGCAGCCGGAATGGCTTTCTGAATTCTGTTTAACGGAACTAAAAAATATCATCCAATCACCCTACGCTTTTGTCTTTTAGAATCTTAATTCTAATTTTGTTCTATAAGGATATTTATATTGCTGACACCCCACGGGAAATCATTAAAATGAAAACAGAAAGCTCGTGTTTCCATACATTAACATGAGTAAACTCTTACACACTGAAATAAGATTATTTTCTCTTCTCAGTTGCATCTGTGGTTGTATATTGTATTGAAAGGGTGACTTATCACCTGAATTCTTAAGACAAAGTCCAGAATTCAATTTCTTTAATTAAGAAACGTAATTCAAAAGTCCATTCCGGCTGTTTTAACCGATAAAGGGCACTCTTTCCCTGTTGTATTATAGTGATCTGTCTGTGGAGCCGATCTTCCTGATTTTAAGCTCATTTGTATTTTTCAATCTAAACTACCTATCTGTTTCCGCTTATTTTTATTAGTATGGCAATCCAAAAAATCTATCATGGCAGTATTTCACCGGAAGTAATCATAATATATCTTACTTATTGCAGAAATAATATAAGTTTAGTAATTTGATTATATGATATTTAAATAAATATACGATAAAATAAATAGTTATAATTTTTAAGTTACGAAGACGATAACCAGATTTTGTTTTAATTTGTCAAGTGATTGTTTCTTCACTTATTTGGCAAATTGCCATGAACTTCCGGTTTCAGATAAAGACACACGCGGATCTATCGAGAAAAAAACGCGTTTAATCATAAAAATAACTTGAAAAGAAAGACTTATTTAATAAATTTACACTGTCTGTTAATAAAATGTCCAATAACGGTGCTCCGGACTCTTGGGAAAGTCAAGCCGATTTCATAAGTGAACAAGGTGCAAAAGATTCGGACGATGTGTCTGCTAAATTTTCCACGTTGAACGTTAATGCCGTGGAGTTCGTGCCTTCTTTTATTAAGCCTTCACAGGCTACCGACGATTCCGAAACCCCCACTACTCCACAAAAATCTGAAAGTGGATCAACAAAATCTGTGGGAAGTCCTGTCTTGAACGGTAAGTCATAATGTCTTGTCATATCTATCTGCATTGAAGCTTTTCGAGTTTAATTTTGTGAAAATTCATTACTTTAAAAAAGTTATCACCTTCACTGTACCGGTACACAAGCTGAAAATCAAACGGTTACTAAAGCGGAACATACGTTCGATGACTTTATTTTTTTTCTAAATCCAGTTCTAACGGGTTATTTCTCGACACGCGGCGCGCGACTTTATAACTATATAGCGTATACTTGCTATTTCATAACTTTCTCTCTGTTTTAAATATCGATATAAAACAATAGATACTTCAATATTAACGAGGATCATGGCTAAAGGTATGTATATTTTCTTATCAACTAGACATTACGTACTTATTTCACTGTCATATACTTGGGGATATTTGAGTTGCTCACAAGGCAGTTTCTCATTTCACAGAACAGACCTAAGCTTTGTTCATAAGTAAATAAAAAAGAGCAGATTTAGTATGTGAAGACAGTGTCCCAAAACACTATTTGGATTTTCTTGGTCATCAATACTCTTGCTTACATTATTTCTTTAAATATTGTACTCTACATACACATGACTTTATCAATGACTTGAGAATTTTATAGTTAAAAGTACTCAATTTTAACTGACTCTTAGTTAAGTTACTACTAATAAAGTACTAACTATCAAATTGAGGTTAGCTTAAAGCCTGATGAGTAAGCTCATGAGTAATGTGTTTTGTGTAATAAATCGTTCCAAGGGAGTGTTTATGTTGCCCTTCAGCATCTTTTTAAAAAGCTGTAAGCTAGTTCTTCTGACTGAAGCATGTTGTATGATCTGTCCTAGAATAATTGTTTAGTCGAAGAATCTAAATGACTTGTTCATTATATTTAGACTAAGTTATCATATTTTAAGAGATAATAATTATCAATTGAATTATCCATACCTAATTTACTACCCTAGATCAAAAACATGCTACATGTTCCAACTACATAAATTATATATGATAGGTAAATCTTAATCTACTACGCATTCTCCTTTTTATTAACCTTTCATATGTATGCTTTTATTATTCAATTAAATTCATCAGCTTCTAAATTCATAGTCACACATGTTTCAACATTGTAATAAATGTCAATGTGGGGGAATTAGTTCACCAAGTAAAATTAAACATAATGACACCGATACATAAAGTGTAAAAAAATCCCATCACTTAAGTAGAACCAAAGATTATCCCGTACAACTTAACAAACTTTATTATAATATTAGTTTAGAAAAGTGTAGACTATACATAATTATGTATTTTATTTGCAATTTGTCATGGTATATACTATATATAAATTTTATTAAGAAAAAAAACCTTTTACACAATTTTTTGCACTGCCCTGCATAAATGATAACTGTGTAACAAAAATGTTTGGAATAATAATGGAAAGCCCATGATTTCTTTTTACTTGAAATATAAACTGGCAACAAATTAACTGTTTTAATAACTTAAATTTGCACCCTTTTTTCCAGTTCTTGTGACCATCCAAATTTTGTGTATTTGAAATGTTTTGAAATATTTAGACTTTTAGGGGGAATGCATAACCAACTTAAATTTGTTTTGTAGCAGCCCTCCTGTTTATAATCTGTGTCATTATTTTTTTATGGTAGCATGTTTTTAAATACCTGGATACAATAGCAGAACAGAAGAATGTTTCATACTAAGATACCAAACCGCTTAATATTGTTATTAATTGTTGACACAGACAATAATTTTTAATAGCATCTAAAGGGCAAACAGGACCCTATTATTAACATATATATCCATTTATCATTGAGTCTGTGTTTGCAAGTAAAAATGTATTATTCCAATGTTATCATCTCTTTTTTTTTCGCTTTTCCCAACTATGTTGGGGTCGGCTTCTAATCTAACCGGATTCAGCTGAGTACCAGTGTTTTACAAGGAGCGACTGCCTATCTGACCTCCTCAACCCAATTACCCGGGCAACCCAATACCCCCTGGTTAGACTGGCTTCTGACTACCCATAACAACTGCCAAGGATGTTCAATGACAGCAGGGACCTACAGTTTAACACAGTCATTGGTGTCCAAGATATACTTAGAAAGTACATACAAACTTAGAAAAGTTGCATTGGTACTTGCCTGACCTGGAATCGAACCCACGTCCTCACACTTGAGAGGTAGGCTCTTTAACCACTAGGCCATCACGACTTCTTATTATTCCAATGTTAATTACAACAAATTAATAACAGCATCATTATAGATTTTTAAGTTCAAGCCCATATATATTGAATAACGTTCATTTACGAATTCATGCCTAGCTAAACCTTAACGTGTTACAACACATACATATACGCAAAGTTCTCAAAAACCAAGACTCCCATAAGAGCCCGTTTTTTTCTTTGGAAAAGGGTTTAGTTCTGAATTTGCTGATTCAGGGTTAATTAGTTTCTATTAGTAAAGTTCATACTATGTTCAGTATGAACAGCTTTTCTCGCAAACATTTATCGTATCTTAAGTTTTTTATTATGACTGGCACTTGATTAATAAATAGTAAGCAGAAGTCTTGCTGTAATAATGTATTAGTGCTGCACTGATTGTAAAAATGATGAATGGTTTTAGGTTGCGGTGATGTTGGTGGTGAAAGTGGTGATGGTGGAGCTGCGTCCGCATCGCCCCGGGTGGAGGAGCCGCCTCCCGTGCCTCCGGCCGCTGGCAGCCCCGCGGCTGCGTCTCCGGCCTCTGGGACGTCGGCCTCCGGCACTCCAGCCGATGGAACCCCTGCCGTAGGAACTCCGGACGCTCCCGCGCCTTCGGCTACCGCGGGCGCTATTCCGGTACCAACTGATGTCTCTCCCACGGCTGACAGCTGGGAAGCTGAAGCCGATGATGCTCTACTTACCCCTGAAGAAAACAACGAACCTGAAGATGAAGAAATTGAACAGCAGGTTAGATTAAATTCAATGTTAGACTCATGTTAATTCAATCCAATCCATTTTCATAGTATTCTCAGGAATATAACAGAAACATCATAATCAAACTAAAAGAAATAGGGTAAATACACAATTTACTCTGCTCCAAAAACTTATTGCATTTAAAGGATTCCATAGCCTCAAGGCTTCATTGATTAAGGTTGTTTCAACAATCATAGTTTAATTTTTTACAAACTAACTTTAATGTAATATCTACGTGTCTGACATAGTAAATATTTCCAAATAGGTAGGTACTAATTTTATCTTGTTACATCACCAAAAGTTTTGCACGTTGTTTTTAGGGTTCCATACTGAAAGTGTAAAATGGGTACTTATAACTAAGACTTTGCTGTTCTTCTGATTATTCTCCTAATTTTTTTTTGCTCGTTTCTACTCGATATCGAAATGCCGTTAAGGATACTATAGTATGGTGTATTATGTACTTTACAAATAAGTAATTATGTAAATTTTATGTACGGAATACCACTGAACCTTTCGTACGCGAGTGCGAGTCGCACTTGGCCAGTGTTTTTGTTACAATACATAGTGCGACACACGCATGTATCAGCAACTGACGTCTGCTGTTACTGATTAGACGCGTTTGTTCAGTTTTTTATAACATAATTGAAGAAAATGACGATAAAGGTGATTTGTTCATCGGTATTTCCTAACAAACACAAAATCTCTTTGATTTTATTTTTGCATTATTATTTTCAGGGATTATATTAATACCATAACTCGTTTTTCAACAGGAGGACGGCGAAGCCACCAAGAAAATTCCCAAGAAAAAGCCGCCACGCGTTGAAGACACTTGCAGCAAAAAAGAACACGTAAATGTTGTATTCATAGGACACGTAGGTGCGTAAAGACTAGAAGTGTAAAAGGCGATCTCTAGACGATAAATAAAATTGTGCCTTATTTTGAATTGTGCAAATTATTGCCAGTGTAGTGAATGAAAAAGTTTAATTTTGATTGCATCTTTTAGGGTTAAAAATCTTTATTGAGTCTAGAATCAAATTGAAACACCGTTCAGGTCTTATATTATTTTCTAAATGAAAACAGTGCACAGTTTTTATAACTGTGCAATTAATTTAAGTAATATAAAGGTGCAATTAGTTATGATTCGAAGTTTCTTTCAAATCCTATTGTGCAATAAATATATTGTACAGTGAAATTTTAGGAACCGCCTATAAACATTAAAAACTTGAAAAAAAATTGACCTCGAAAACTACGTGAAGAGTACAGGTCATTCTGTTATATTTTACAGATGCTGGGAAGTCTACTATTGGTGGCCAAATTATGTCACTGACTGGAATGGTGGACAAGAGGACACTTGAAAAGTACGAAAGAGAAGCGCGAGAAAAGTCTAGGGAGTCTTGGTACTTATCATGGGCACTTGATACTAATCAAGAAGGTAAAAATAATATGCAATAAATAGACATGACAAAAAGTAATATGATCGTCTTTTAGTTTAGCCTGAAATATTGGATACGTATTTTTTCGTTTCTCCCACAAACTGATTTTATTTAAGTGTGACATCTTAGACCCCACTCCAGAACTTTTATGTGTCCAATATGTTTTGTTTTTCTAACGGACGGCATATTTAAATTCATTATATTTTATCCTTGTGGAGTGTAAAAGACAACTATAATTGTTTTTTTTTTATATTTAGAACGTGACAAGGGTAAGACTGTTGAAGTCGGACGAGCATACTTTGAGACTGACAAGAAGCATTTCACAATTCTTGATGCTCCTGGCCATAAAAGTTTTGTGCCGAACATGATTGGTGGCGCAGCCCAGGCAGATCTTGCCGTCCTGGTACGTATGTCTTTTCTATGTTTTATTATGTACTAGCGACCCGCCCCGGCTTCGCACGGGTGCAATGCTGATACTAAAATTATATATATAAACCTTCCTCTTGAATCACTTTATCTATTAAAAAAAACCGCATCAAAATCCGTTGCGTAGTTTCAAAGATTTAAGCATGCAAAGGGACAGTATAGATAGTAAGGGACATATGTAGTGATATTTAAAAATTTAATAATATTTTCAAATTTTTGAGGAAGCTAATTTGAAAATACCAAAATATATGTTCATGGTCATGAATAAGGTTTATTTTGTTTAGGCTAATTATTGTAGTTGTGATCAATCTTGTCAGATGACGTCACAGTCAACACACACTTGACAGCATGAGCAATCATGCTGTTATAGGAAATTAGTTGATTTTTATCATTTAACTATTTTTTCACTCGGTTTCTTCCGTGTCCTGTGGTAACCGACAGCCCTACGCACCATACAACTTGTGTTGGACCCCTATCTATTTCATAATTATTAATTCTTCTTCAGGTAATATCTGCCCGTAAAGGTGAATTTGAAACGGGCTTTGATAGAGGAGGTCAAACTCGAGAACATGCTATGTTGGCAAAAACTGCAGGTGTCAAACATTTGGTTGCACTTGTTAACAAGATGGATGATCCGACTGTGAACTGGGATGAAAAAAGGTGACCACTATATTAACTTCCATTGACAATTACAATAACATAAAACTTACTTTATATAGTTATATATTAAGTCAGTGCTTAATCAGTTCAATATCAGGCGAATGCATTGCCATGTAGAAGTAGTTGTAGTATTTTGATGTTGAACCAACTGGATCCATTTAAATGTGGCTAACATATTATAAACGTTAAAAGCAAACCTCTTGACATGCTATATTTGATCGGAAAGAATTTGTGAAATTTCCCGAATTTCTCTGAAAGCAGCATGTAAGATAGAATAATAACAACAGTACAAATTTAGATATTGTTTTCTTATCTAGCATCTCAGTAAACTCATTCAGCAATAGACTAGAAGGATTTTCAACAAACCATTAATTTATTGTTTAATCTGCTTTGTTTGCATTATCATTTTTTCCTACTATTTTACATTACCTGTGTCACTGTGAAGAAACGATTGTGGTTACTGATTACATGTAAACAGAGAAATCAGTACTCCATGCCAGTAATGAGACTTTACTGACCTGTTTACTTAGCCTGTCTAAAACAAAGGGTTTAGTGTTGTTAGCATTAATAAAATGTCCATTTTTATTCTCAGATACAATGAATGTCGAGACAAAATCATGCCTTACCTGAAAAAGTTGGGCTTTAATCCTGCTAAGGACTTGTCTTTCCTCCCCGTATCGGGACAAACAGGACAAGGTTTACTTCAGAAGGTAAGCATAAAATTTTTTTGACCTATTGGCTTCATGTAGGTAGATATCTGATAGGCTGACCTCCCTTAAATAAACAGATAAGCTTGTGGTTGAGCTTGAGGTTGTGCCAGTAAGGCTGACAACCTAGTCTTACCTAGGATATTGGATTGCCAGTAATTGGGTTGAGGTCAGATATCTAGCAACTTAATGTAAAACATTGGTATGCAGCTGCATTGGGTTCATCTGCAAGCCTACCCCAATGCAGATGGCAAGAGAAGTTGTGAGTTACTAATAGTCACAAAAGTGTCTCCTTGCATACTTCTTTTTGCCGTAAGAGTGCAGTACGCAACTACAAAAGTTGCATTAATGATATCACAATAGAAATTGAACTAGGCTAAGTGTGGAATAATAACTTTATGTATATCTTCCATATGTCATTTATATTCATTCAGGTAACTGAAGAAATCTGTCCATGGTATCGTGGTCCCTCCTTCATTCAACTAATTGATGAACTTCCATCACTCAACCGCAAGATGGATGGACCCTTCATAATGCCGGTGGTGGACAAATACAAAGACATGGGCACTGTACTCATGGGGAAGGTGGAAGCAGGCGTTACTCGTAAGGGTGCTGCTCTTTTCCTCATGCCAAATAGGGTAAGTAACTTATGTTCAAAATCAGTTAGGAATTTAATCATGTTCAATAGGTTATTTGTTTAGTCAAAATTATGTTTTTTTTTTATTTAAAATGTTTTTATTACTTTTAAGATTCAAGAAGGATTTAAACATCACCAATGTATGTTCTAAATGCAGGTACAAGTCACTGTAGACCAGTTATGGTCGGACGACATTGAAGTGACATCAATTGGTCCTGGAGAAAATGTCAAAGTTAAGCTCAAAGGAATTGAAGAGGAAGATGTGTCCCCTGGCTTTGTTCTTTGTGATACTGCCGAACCTATCACTACTGGAAGGGTATGTAGTATTTTTTGCTCCTACTTATTAGTTACAATGCATATTTTATTATATTTTTATTCCAAAATGTATACCATAAATTACCCTATATCAAATTACTTTACAGTTTAATAACTTGTGTGCAAGTAATACCTTTTCAGTGATGGGCCTATTGTCATAGTTTTGGTCCCAATAGTATACAATAAAGAATATTCTATTCTGTTAATGCTTAGCTTAGTGGACAAGTCTTTACTGAGTCTGTTTATCACTTGTGATATAAGTATTATTACTTTTAAGATAAGCAAAGTTCATATTTGCAATCATGTCAATTACAGGTGTTCGACGCTCAAGTCGTGATTCTTGAACACAAATCTATTATCTGCGCTGGTTACTCAGCAGTCATGCATATACATTGCGCAGCAGAAGAAATCACCGTTAAGGTAAATAACCCTCATGTTGAATGCTGGTTCGGATCTGCACTTTCTTTCGATTCTTTTTTCAAACGATTGAGGTAAAATTCGGAGATTCGGTTTTACCCTGTAAATACGTTTAAACCACTCTTTAATTGGGTGCGGGAGGAACATTTGAAGGCGGGAACCGCGGGGATCAGCTACACATATTCCGAATATAAATGTCGAAAATAATGAGTAAGATACCTCTACTAAGGGACGCATACACTTTGTTTATTTTAAAACAAGTGTGGAAAAGTCCTACTATTTTCTATCCATTTATTTCTAGAAATAACGTCATTTATACTTTTCATGATCATATTTGCAGGCGCTAATCTGTCTGGTAGACAAAAAGACTGGCGAAAAGTCCAAGACGCGACCCCGCTTTGTGAAGCAAGATCAAGTGGCTATCATGAGGATAGAATGCGCGGGAATTATATGTTTAGAACCATTCAAAAAATTTGCTCAAATGGGCAGGTTCACATTAAGAGATGAGAGTGAGTATACTTCATATTCAAACTGTACAGAATCATAAAAAATCTGCCTTGTTGTGGTTAGCTAAAATTAATGGAAAATATCTAACTTTTAATCTTTTTGTTTCAGATAAGACCATTGCGATTGGTAAAGTCCTGAAGGTGATCGAGTAAATTGGCACTACAATTTGTAATTTAGCTAGGATAGGCCTTTCCAAACCTATATCAACAGAGAATGCATGTAATAATGTAATCCTGAATTTTGGGATCTGTATCCTGTGAGAGCTCGAGTGTATTGCTTCATCATGATCACTAAATAAATCATTTCGCATTTTCTCAATAGCATAGAACAGCTAGGTCTTATTTAAGAATACTTATGGCTGGTTGCATCAGTTTTTAAAATAATTATTTTACTAACTGCAAATGGATATACTCAGAACCTTTTTTTACATATCTGCAGAGAAAAAAAAAATCGTGGAACACAAAGAAAAAATACATAGCCAGACAGCTTCACAAACAATCGCAATAACATTTTACGAATATAAATTGGGTATTCTTTATGCAGCCGGCTTTCACAGTCACAGCCATAAAGCAACATAACACTTACTGAATTCGTCACGATGCTCTTACGTTTGTTAATGTTACTTATCATTCAAGTGAATTTTACTTTAATATTTAAGCTCTAATTTATAACTGTGTCGTAGCCGATTCTAGAATAAATTCTAACCTATAAACGGGAATCTAAAAGTGACTTGTAGTCGTTGTTTGAAATGGTTATTTTTTGTGTATCCAGAACAAAGATAGCAGTTTTGTCGAACACGTTACAATTGCCTGTGCGATAATATTATAATGCTCATAATAGAATTCGGCTGCGACATGCAACACCTTGTTGCATATTCATACTGGTTGCATATAAACTTTTAAATATACTATCTTCTGACCTTACCAGGCCATATTTTAGGAACGTATTTAATCTTTTCATAGCGACATTATATGGCGTGCATTTTCAAGGTATTAATAACGTCCTGCCTCGGGGTTTATTTGTAACCCTATAAAATATTCGTCCATTCCCCACGAGCATCGCGTAGAATTTTAGTATTCAAACGCTTGAAAATCTTTGTGAGTTATAATGAATTGCTATATAATTTTGTCTTTTAAAATGCCGCAATTATTTATGTATACTACTTCTATTATCATAAGGAGCGAGATGATTTTCGATGGAAAAGGCTCTCATGTAAATTGTTAAAATTATCATCCCACTAAACGCTAGGAAAGTGTCATCAGCATATTTAGTTATTCGCTTTTAAATACCTACTCAACTTTAAATCAACTACATAATTATAATTTCGATATATACACTGGGTTTGCTTTTGATGTGGTGATCACTAAAGCGTCTCACACACGAAGATAATATAAAATATGGAGAGACGGTTATTAATGTCTCTGTTATAAAAACGAAGTATCACATCAATTGAAATCGTGTTTTGCATTCTAGTAATGAATAATTTAAAATATGGCTAACAACAATACATGTTATAGGTTTTTAGAACCGGACTGAATATTCCATTAGATATATGTCTCCCGATGGTACATGCTAAAGCGTTTAATTTTAACAGTATAACAACAAAATATCGTTTGTTATTCGCGACTGGCGACCGTTTTATTTTTCGGTCATGAATTTTCAAATATCTTTAGGTCATATAGATTCATAAACGATATATTTATTATGTTGTGTTCTATTAGATTGTATAGTGACCAATATGTATTTTTTACATAATAATATATTCTATAGTATCTTCATATTGTGTGAGGCGCAAAATATTTACTACATTGATTATAATACTTTCTCATATTATAGATATAGTGGTTATTATAATATTGTTTTCTATTATAAACTAAATTATGTTTTATTTTAAAGGTTTTCATTAATTGGAGTACTTCAATGTTGATAATATTTCCACGTCAGTTGCACCTGAACATAATTACTTGTGTATAACAATATTACTTTGCCTCATATCTATTTTAATGTTACTTATTATAATCTGCAATATTTTTATCTTATGATGATAATAGATTATTTATTGGTTTAACGGCCGATGCGGGGGCGTAACAAAGATAACTATTTTTATCGAGACAGCAATACTTGTAATGAACAGTGTTGTAACGATGTCATGTACAAGAAGACGGCTGAATTTCTGCAAATGAAATGGACAACATTATACATATACTTAAATATTTATTGGTTTTGGACTTCACTAACTAATGATATGCTCCATACTTGATAAATACTTGAAAACGCCCGCATTCCTAATCATACATATAGTATTACTGTAGAAACATTGAGAGTACTTATGGAAAGATATGTAAAGGGGTTCGCTTTACGAATATTCTTACGTCGGCCCAAACTGCGAATCGTTATGATAATGTATATTATGAATTTATAAATTGTCAGCTTTTTTAATATAATCAGATTTACATTTAAGGGCGTTTGTATAATGTCATATTTTGTGTATATCAGAACAATATGTGAGGCGCACGTAGTCCCCCGAGCCGGTTCACCCCATGCTTTTGTTTTGGACATGCTTCAGTAGAGGGAAGTAGGGCGCGGAGACGGCGCCGTAGTGCCTTTGTGTTGCTGCGGGGGGCTGCGTGGGCGTCGCGCGCGCCTCGACACCGACCGAGCACTGGCAGGCTGCGACTATATTATTTTGTTTAAAATAAAATTTTATTAATACTACGGCACTTACTTTTATCACATGTCACCTACTGACAAAATATTCATACTGAATTGCTACGTGATTGCCACCATTTTCTAGTTTTCGCAAGCACGGTTGCCATCCTCTCGGGTTCGATTCCCGGGTAGAGTCTAAATCGCTTTGTGGGTTTAAGAAACTCACAAAGCAGCCCAGAGTCTGGAAAATGATGGTGTAACACCCGTGCCTTGGGGAGAAAGCACGTAAATGCGCCTGATTGTCATCCCTGCCCTGTCCTACGCAGTTAAGAAGAAAATATGTCTCCCGCGAACGCCGTGTTCTGAACTCTGTCTGGATGATGTGTCTATACAAGCTGTTGTTTTGCATCCTCGTCAAATTTCAGGTGGCTGTCAAAAAAGACATAAATAATCAATTGAAAGTACTGTACCGGGAAATAACAAATAAGCGCCGCTTTTTTTTGTTGTTGAAATTTAACAGATTTTCAGAATTGAAACCTTAATACAAAACTAAGCGAATCACCCAACTACGCAGGCTACGCACTCTACGCACGCAACGACAAACAGCTGAGTGCGAGTAATGACCTTTGCGACGACCGGTAGCAATAATTTTACCTAATTTTATTTCGAAAATCACCCACATTTTAGTTTGGTAATTAACTCATTTTAAGCATCAGTACGAGTATAATAGGGAATCTTACGAATGACAGTAACACTAGACGCCGTATAAAGTTCACTGACTTGCGATCAGCTGATTAATAAAATTTAAGTTTTGCTTTATTCCTATCGTTTAGCTAAATTTTTCGTAGTGATTTTGTTTTTATTTGTGGATTAAATTGGTTGATTTTAAATTTTCCTTCCTACCTAACGGGCTTAGGATCGGCAATAACACTTATCCCGATCTACTTAGTATAAAAATGTTGCGAAACATTTCCGTGAACATCCGAATGGCTTTCCACTGATGGCATACAGGCGAACCATTTCCACCAACTCGACATTAGAGTAATTGTCCGCCAACGTGCACTTTCGGCTATGGCTTCACAAAGGAGCGGAATTTGCAAAACACGCACTCGCTGCGGCGACATCAAACCCACTGTTGGTTCGGGTGCGAGGGAGGGGCCGCGTGCGGGAGCGTGGCAAGCTGTGGTGGCAAGACGCATGCGCGGGAGAGCGCCCGCGCCGTGGTTGGTTGGGGTGGCATTGACTACCTACGATTTTTGTGAATGATCGTTGCGTATGCATTGTGTATGAATGTTTGTGTGCGTGTGGACGCGCGATTATAGGGCTAGTTACAGACGCGCCGCCTTTAAATACGCCTAGTTCACACTTACGGATAGGAAAAAAATGACCTACCTATTTTATTGTTGATTTGGATCGAGAATCATTAGCATAATTACGTCCTTGAATTTGACGAGGATGCAAAACAACAGCTTGTATAGTTTAGTGCCTTCCGGGCTGAACGGGCTTAATGAAATCATTTTTATTTTCTAGTTGAATATGAGGATTAGCGGGAAATTCAAATATCAGATATAAAGCGTGGTCTTAGCATTCGCAATTTTAAAAATCGCGTTAGAAAAAAAGTTATTAGGTAGTTCTATACTAAACAAAATATCTTCGAAAGTGAAACAATGCATATATTAGTCTGTAACCTTTTTTTATATATAAACCATAATAAAGAGCTGTCCGTGGTTTATTAAAACTAAATAGTTTGGAAATCCCAGGATCGCCAAACGTTACATTCTCATAACGACACCCGTGCTATAAGGCAAGTTTCTATGTGACTCTTTGTTACATATTACTGGATTACGCAGTATAGTTGTATAACATAGGCGCGATAACTGTGACCATGTTAATGGCGTTTTAGATATGCCATTTTAAACATCTCGACTTTTTGATTTTTCAATAAGGTAACTTTGTTTCTACCAATATTATTGGGTTTTGGGGTACGTCTATTTCTGTTAGTAAGTACCCTGAGTGTCACCTTTACGACGCTGACTGTACGATCATGGGTGATAAAAGTCCTGTAACATTGATAAAGAAAACTATTAGGAATTATTTTAGTGCTGCAATCTATCTGCAAGCAAGGCTTAGGTTTATGGCTCACAGAATTGAAAACGTTTTTGATGTCAACTACTTCTGCCACAATTTAGAAAGGTCTACATACAGCATGTACGGTTGCCTCGCAGCCCCCTTTACAACCGTAATCCTAAATCTAAATACACAGGTTGACATTTTTCGAAAGACTATAAAGAACAGATGTTGGCTGCCATATGAACGATATTTATGTTTGAATACCCCTTTTCGAAGAGTGGATAGGTAGGAGTTATGGCACCCTCCCATACCGCTTGACGCAGGTCCTCATGGGTGTTTCGGGAGGTACCTGCATCGAATCTGGCGGGAGGAGACGCCTGGGTGTCACTATTGTGCGGACCAGCCAGAGGACACGGTGGAGGTGCCTCTGGAGAGCACGACGCAACTATATCTGTACTAAACAGAATCCTGACTGCACCTCTGAGATCACTTTCACCAAAGTTAGATTTTATTAAATTGGATTAGAGGGAAAAACAGTGCATCGGTAATAAGAATAACAGTTAGGCCGAAATATTAAAAAATATAAACTTTGCAATGTTTTATAGGGACTGAGAAATCATGTTTTTTTTTTATAATACCGAACTACGTGCGCATTTCAGGTTGTCCGAAGTAGCATTAGGTTACAAATCTATCTAAATATTTTGCTGATAAAAAAACACTGGTGAGTGGAGTACGATACGAGTCGGACACGCGCACATCGGGTTCCGAGCATTACCTTTAATGATAAAAGAACAAGGCGCGAGTGAAACGCCCGCGTTTATTAAGTTTGCGACATTACTACGTGACATATCAAATTACTACGTGAGTACTCCCAAGGTTTTTTTTATTTTGTGGTAATACTGGAAGGTCAAAACCCCATGCAGGCTGTAATGCTAGGTTGATCAGCAAAAATCGGCCCAGACGAATCCCGGGCACCCCCTAAACCAGGACAAATACAGGTAAAACCGGACTGATGCCAACCATACATAATAAAGGCATCCTACATACCAATTAGATATATTACCTACTGTATTTATATGCCTACCTATAGTATTAGTCAATAGGTCATCAATCTTTCTTTAGCTGTAATTAAATAAAACTTCTTTAATATTATTATTTAATTATTTTCAGGCAATGTTCATTTTGTGCAAGATTTAGACTCCACAATTAGCAACAAAGAAAGGTAGATGTAAAAAATATACAATGTTAAAGAAATAGAAGGTACCTTTGATGCAACTAAAAACAATATTTACACAATTTTGTCTAATTCCATCACTGGAATGTTAAATAATTTTAAAAAATAAACCTAAAGATAAACATTTATAAAATATAAAAGTACTTTATGTACATTTTTAAATCTCACAATATGTACCTACTCAATTTTGTTCAGTACACCATACTAATAATACATTCATTTACCTTATTAACACTTAACTTCACCAGAGATACAAGACTAACATCATTGAACATTCATTATCAGATTATCAGTCTCAATATCTTAATTAAGTACCTACAGAACCTAAAATTTGGCAATGGACATTTAATCCTGTGGTTTGATATCATTCTTCTTGACATTTTGATTCATTTGATCATTTTCATACTCCACAAAATCATCAAATAGACTGGGCCAAGCCTCTGTGTCATCATAACTGCCGAGATCATCCCCAATGAATTCACAGAAATTTAAAAACATATACCAAGTATCTTTAGGAATGCCTCTTATGTGTGGGTTCTTTTCTAAATATAACAACCATCTGTCCAAAATAGGAGGCTCATTGTTTGTGAAAACCAGGCGCCATAATACAATAGCTATGTCTGTGGGCAGTATTCTCTGGCCAGAACTGACATCTAAACCAAATTTAAAAGTAAATCTATACAAATCCTTAAAGTGTTCAGTGTCTCTTTTGAGCTCACTTGTTATCTCATTCAATTTATGTTGAATACCCTTAATAGATTCTGTTTTCATATTTTTCAAGCCCTGTACAAATTCATATTTTGTGAACCTACACATTTGACTAGCATTCAATTTCCATGCCAAAACCAAAACTTTAAAGTCATCAGGATTTAGCTGTAAATCATTACAAAGGTTTTCTATTCCTTCTGCCAATATAGCATCTTCTAATGAATCTTTGTATTGATCAAAGAGTTGATTAATTTTAGACTCACATATGCGGGAATCATTAGCACCCAAAGATGACATAGTCCTGGGTATGGTTGGCAATTTCTGATAAAATGGTTTAGGTACTTTTTCGGAAACTAAATGTGTTTTTTGAGTATTGATTATATCTATAGGGCTCTGCTCTCCAGACCTGGTGCTTGATACTTGTGACGTGCTTGTATTCCTTAAGCTGTTAATGCTGTTTTGATTGTCATGCAGGAGTGGCTCTTGTTGTGGAAAAACAGAAACTGTGACTGCTATATCTGTCAGCTCTGTAACAGTTAAATTTACAATAGTAACATCTAAGGGAACAATTAAATATTATTGCACTACATTTTAAAATTACTCACCATCTTTTTTCCTGTGGGGAGATGTGGTAATGTCTGCATTAGCTTGGTTTTTGAAACAACTTAGACAATGGCCCATTGGACAAATTATGCTCAAATAACTTAACAGTCATAAAAATCTTAGCAAGCACAGAAACAGACTTTACAAGTTTTTCATCATAAATGCAATAAAACATAATGATAAAAAACCGTCTGTTGATGTGTCCACTTAAATTGTTTCGCCAACAACCTGAAATAAACAATACAATGAAAGGAAACCAAAGTAAACACATGACAGATACTGATAAAATGTACCCATTCCTTTGCTTACCAGAAATTCATATCCTTTCAGATAACTTTCTATAATCAGACCAAAATCAAATAATTGTCAACAAAGAATATGACTTTTTCATGACAATGTATCCATTGAACTTTTATTACACCTGTACAATAGTTAAGGTAGAAATTTCTCGTTTATTTCTATTACATTTTGTAAATCACGATCTATAATGACAATTTGACATATTAATTCTATACCATAGACTAGACTACCAGAAGTATAGAATAAATTAGAGGTGGCATAAGAATTGAGTGAAGTTTTTAGGCGATTTTTACGCCATGGAAGGTTATGTTTTCATATACTGCGCGTATCTCTTATATGCATATATTATTCTGTATTACCACATATGTTAAGCACTAGTATGAATCACCTGGATCATTTGGTTCCGATATGATTCCAGATTCCACAAACATTTTCAACCTAATCACCTGGTTGAGCTGATTTCGAGTCGATCTGAGGTATTTTTTGTTGAATGAAATCACCCAAGTGATCAGAGTGGAACAAACTATACCTAACGAATTACTTGGAACCTTTACCTACAATCTGAGCCTTTACCTATTCTGTAAACTGAACTCTATGCGAGAACTAGGTAAGCTTAGGTAAGTATTCTATCTGTGGTCCAGTTCGTGTTGCTCCTACGTAGTATATTGTATACTCTTTGGTGTTGCTTCTTTGACTTGTATATAGTTATCTGTGGTGTTGCCCAAAGAGAAATAGAGAATGTGTTGCCGTCTCTGAGGTTGCCGTGCGGCGTCTCTGTCAAGTGAAATCAAATTTCTAACGAATTTGTACACAATTTGAACAGTGTTTTTATTGTTTGTTTTCGGTTGTGGTCTTAATATATCACACAAATATGAGTATAATCGAGCAAAATTGGTACATACAACTTAACCTGAATAATATAGAAGAAAACTATTATTTAGAATTTGAGGCTAAAGTGGAAAGTTTAAATGAACACGTAGTAAATATTATAGAAAACGGTTTTAAAGATAAGAAATACAACAGTAACAATAATGTTCTCCAAAATAACGATGAAGAATTAAAAGCATTATTAGAGCAAAACAAGCAATTGCGGCATTCCATTGATACAAAACTCAATGAACTTTCACAACAGAAGAATCAATATGAAAACTACAAAAAAGGTAGGTAACAACAATCTATTGAAAATATTATTCAAAGAAAGCTATCGAATAGTCGTTAACGTCCGGGAATCCAATCTTTACGTGTGAAAATCTTGAATATTTAACTTTTTTTTACAGATCAAAAACTGTTGTCTCAAGAAATCAAAGAAACACATGAAGCATTTCTTATGGCCAAAAAATACTACAAGAAATTTCTGAAAATGTATTACACCATAGAATCCAAGAATGAGAGATCCCAAACAATATTTGTGCAGTTTTTTACTGAAGCTAAAAAGGAATCTGAAAAATATTCAGTTCGTCTATTGAGGAACACAAATACAGGATGCTATCAATGTAAGTTTAAAGGCACAAACATCTTTAATTTTTTTTCCATTTTTTCATCTACCACATAAGACCTTCTAAGTAAAAATTGATTATAAAATAAGAATTTTGGTAAGAAGCAATTATTATGTTGTTATTGCTTTTTTGTGTTATAAATACTAATTGAGTCTTTTTTATCATTCCAGTATGTAGTGTAATACCAAAACTAAAAGCTTTTGAGGAGGTGAACACCAAGTTACAAGAAACAAATGATGTCCCTGGAGCACTCTGTTGCATAAGACAATCATTTTTAAAATCTAAACTGTATAAGAAATAATTGAACAAGTTAAAACAATTTGATTTAAAAATGATATATGTAGCTCTAGAATTAAAGAAACAGATATACAGAGAAAGTAAAGATGTCATAATATGATACACACTTGTTTTGAAGTGTGCCAATTAGATTATATAGTGCCAATAAAATACCAAAAAAAAAAAAATTACAATATTTTATTCAAGCAAAAAGTGCCAGAAAAATGTTTGATTTTTCTAATTTATCAAGTAATTTAATACTTGATATCCAATACTAAACGCTTTATTTGGCATTCCATATTATGTTATACAGATGAAACATTTTATAAGATAAAGAAAAGATGCAATGTTTCATGGACTTTGTCAAAAAATATTTTTTCCGGATGTTTTTATTATTATATAAGGATTTAGAAATAATGACCATCAAGTAAAATATATTTTTTATTAACCATATAAAATACATTTTTAATATAAAATTAATTTGTAACAAAAATAAATACAATTCCATGTATGAGGTAAGTATATACATAGGCGTCACATCCACATTTTTGATACAACTCAAAGACTTACTAATATATCTTCTTTTGTATTACGATGTTATCCCTGACAGTTCATAACTGAGAGTTGTAATCATGTAACCTAGCGATTTTAATTAATTGTTTAATAATATAGAATCAGTTGCCAAAGACGAGAAATACAATAACAGACAAAACAGCCAAGTTGGAAACCTCCTTTTTTGGCAGGGGAGCAGGAAAAAATTGAACTGTAAGAGAAACAATTCTATCGCAAAAGAAGTGTACATGAAATACTGATTATTTATAATTTAAGTTATTTCTGGCAATGTATTGAATGCTATTAAAATGTATACATAATATACATGTATGTATATATTATAATTTGAATGGAATCAAAATGTGTTTGCTATAATCGCATCGATGATATCTCGAAGTAACATTCTCTTGTAGTTATGTCCCATCCACATCTTAATTTTTTCACTTTATGGAGTAATAAACGTCATAAAATTTTATGTCATTTTTGCAAAAAAAAAAATATTTTAATTATTAAATATAATTAAAACACATGATTTTCGGAGCGCTGTATTACAAAGGCTAAACAGTATTATTTTATTTATCTTAAATTTAGTAATTTTTCAATACACTTACGACTTGAAAACTGACCACACATCATACAGGTATGTTGGTAAAGTGCCATTTACCGCACTATTGCAAAAACGGGCACTGAGTAACTTTAAATGCAAATAAGAATTTTGAATTCAGTTAGTAAAATTATTTTCATAACGAATATTTGTCAAAATTTATTGTTAAAGCTTTCTCTAAAATAAAATTTTTGAATTGCGACTTCTCAAAACTGCGTCCTTGAAAATGCTCTATTTACGGCGCTGCCCCTCAGAATTACCGCTGATTTTTGCGAAATAAAACTGTCGCTATGAAGCTGAGAATGAAAAAACAACTACCAAAAAAGGAGTTATAATTTTATCAATATTTTCAATTCAACCAGTTTCACAATACAATAATTTGATACAAATAAATAACGTTTATTTGTATCCAATTAAATATGTACATTGATTGTTTCATCGTAAGTGTATTGGAAAACGTCGTTCGGCACACGTGGGTATTATCATTTCAGATCTTGGCTTTATAACGCTCTCGCCTTGTATTATATACGCCTTGTATATGTACAGACGCCAGTACATCAAGCTGCTGCAATCTGTACAAATACCTTAATAGATTTTCAGCTTTATGGTTCAAAGTTGTTTGGAAAAGTTGACAGTTTCGGGTAGCTTGGTGTGCTGGCGTCTGTACTAAAACCAGCTTATTCAATAAACTATAATTGAAAATATTCGAGATCCCAGTTTTTTCATTCATGTTAAAGTAGGTAAAGATTTAGATTCTTTGATTACAATTGCTTTTAAAGTCGCATTTTGTAAAATACTTATTTTTAACCTTTTTCGTTTGAAATATGTTTCAATATGATGATTGGGTACACCTTCAGGCACAATAATTATAAGGATGATATAATAAAATAAAAAAAACCTATACTTATGTTTTAATAACTTTAAATTTACCTTTTTAATAGCTAAGTTGTTTACAAGTGAATTTTGTTGGAATACTTTTATTTAAAAACATGGTAGTATAAAAAATAATTTAATATACTTAATAAGATTGAAATTTTTTATATACCTAATTATTTGTAAAGACTTCTGTAGTTATCGATCGAAAAATAAAGTGAATATTGTACTGATATAAGAAAAGATCCGCTACATCTTAAGTGTTAATTAATGGCTACATATCAGAAAATAGATGACATCGCTGAGTAAAATGAACATTCGGAGGAGTTTTCTATACAAATAAATTCAGCCCAAACACAATGTAGCTGCTATCAACCGCTATCGAGTTCCCTAAACTGACATCCATCATCGAGCTTCCAGTGTCAGTCATTACCCACATTGGGGTAAAGATCTCCTCAACACCAATAAAATAAGCTAAAACACTCGGTAGTTACGATGTACTGTTGAGGAGTTCCCTTGATTCTCTGTCGTCTCCCCATCATCAGATCAGCTCTATCAACCTACATTGTAGTGTTGTCAAACATTAATGTTATTATCAAGTTTTTATCTGACCTCGCCTACAACTTCCAAGAGTTGTTTCATTTCAAATCGGTCTTCGAGAAATCGAGTAGCAAAGACAAAAAAAATCGTAGAGTGGAATTGAGAACCTTTTTTGGAAATCGGTCGAAAATTTGACAACATTTACTCTATTGATGGTGTGATAGTATCGGTCACGAGTGTCCGGTGTGTTCAGTATGAACCCAGTTTGTTTTTTCCTTACCTGCAGTCATGTAATCACATCTAAATTAGTACCTTATCGTAAATACATTCATCTTTAAGTTGTATCCCGACTCCGAAGTAACAGGTAGAACCCCATTGTGCTTTATTTTCAAATCGCAAATTTTACGAGGTGTTTGGTTCGTTGTTGCAATTCAAGTGAGATTCCATCGTTCAATAAGTTGTCAATATATAACTGTACTTATATTAAATAATGCACATCGGATGATAATTACACAATAAATTAACATAATCGGTTCCAAATGCACCTATGATGTAATTACCTCCTATCTAAATGTGATGCGCGACTTATCTAACCGTCACGGTTGGTCAGAGGCACGAAATAGATTTGTTGTTTCAATAAGTTTATACTTATTTAAACAGAGCAAAAGGCATGACCAATGAAAAAGTAATTTAATTAGTCTTTTAGATTATTTTAAAATATTGGACACGTATTTTTTTATCTCCCGCAAACAGCTAGAAGAAAAGAAAAAGTAAAGGTTAAATTTTGTGTTACCTTAATGTACCAATTTTACTTAACTAGAGGTCCACAACAAGCCCAGCCCACTCACATATTGCCGCCTTGCTAAAGATTTTTTTGTTTTGATAGAGCAAAAAAAAATATGGTTCCAATATTTATTCCTTATTTTAAAGGCGAAAAGACGGACTAATTAGAATCACAATATTATAATCCCGTCACGTATTCGCTGGTCTATTCATGTAACAACTTTTTCAAGCGTTGTTGCTAGCATGATTGGAAATTACAACGAGCTATAAACGCAATACTTTTGCATTAAAAGTAATTAATGTTATATTCTACATTCTATTTCTTACTAAAGTTAAATCATTCGAGAATAGCGGTTTGTGCCTTCTTACTAGGAACTAGGTCAGGTAAATGTTTGATCAACCAGAGCCTACTTGGTCGCTTTTCAAACATTTTGAAGATCTATCTCGGATAAGACCTCGGAGAAAGTACAAATAACTCACATCGACTCTGACACAAAATCACCTGACTCTTAACAAACCATAAAAAACCTTTAAAAAAAATACAAGCTCTTCAGCCAAAAACTTTTTTGTGCGAAATATTGAAATAAATATTAAAGCAGACTTATAAATAGCATCTACTTCCAATCTGCTCCACATAAATCACCAAAGTCAGAGTTGTGACTCGTTATGTATGAACATTTATAGTCAATTCGTTTCTTAATCTAATAAACTTAAAATAAAAGAAATGTTAATCAAAACAATTAGCAACAATCATTGAATTAAAATGTGATAACGTAATAACTATATGAGTAAATATTATTTAACAGAAGTTCGCTAAGTCGGCTGACGGTGCATGCCTGGACGGCGTATATTTGTAATTAAATGCAAAAAATAATACAGATTAATTGCACCTATTTATTTAACGGTGTCAAATGAGATATTTTAAAGAAAATCATGAAATAGCTTGAATGATAAAGTTATAGAATTGTCGTTCAGGTTCGTTGGAGGACCATTACGTTAAAAAAACTAGTTCGGTCTTGATTAGGTCAGACAGTAGATGTAATATGTTGCCGACCCTTCAATAATATACCTTCATATTATTTTTTATGATATTTTCAGTTTCCCATTTAACTCCTCAGTGGGTTCCTCTAGTGGTAGAGTTTCCTTGCTCGTTTTGCGAGATTTTACCTGTTGCTCTAGAACGACTGGAGACTTGGGTCGTTTGGCTTTTTCAGGTATTAACATAGCACCTAAGGCGATGAAGTGGAGGGAGTAGTAGAATTTTCTGTAAAGAAGAAATCCCAACTATACTTTATACTTTCTTACAAATAATATTCATTCTATGTCTGTCAACACATAGGTCGTCAAACCTGGATTACTGTGGCTGTCAAAACTGGCTTTTTTGTGATACCAAAAATCAAAATTAGTGAGTATCCGTAACGAGAAAGCAAGGGGTGGGCGGGATCCGCAGCATCAGTCCTTAAGGGTGCGTCATACCTTTGTCACGTAATGCGAGTCTAACATAGCCCCAGATTTAGCAAGACGATGATTGAAATTGTATTTAAAAAATATACAGCAAAAATACTATAATTATAAATTTAAAATAGTACTTACGCATAAAAAGCGAGGCTCGGTGCGAGGTGTAGCAGAACAAACGGTACCGTGGCGTATGTCATAGCAACTCTCGTAGTGATGAATGTGACTGAGTCGTAAAATAATTTCTTAGGAACACTGTCTAGAAACATTGGCCGAGCTACGAAACGGATCTGTAACAAAATAGATACGTTTGACAGTTAGTTTGTCTTGGCGGCAAAATCCAAACTATCGGAAGATAGTTCAACCGCCAAACATTACCTTTCTGGCTGCAACAGTGAATATGCCTCCCGCGAAGAAGGTGAGGTAATACCCGGGGTGGAAGCCGTGCCACACGGCGGACAACGCGTAGACGCGAGCGGTCCGCCACGCCGCGCCGCCGCGCTCGTACGCCACGTCGCGCAGCCACGCGTTTGTGTTCTTGTTCCAGCTAGCGATCGCTATGCGGAAGTTTTGGGCGAACTGCAAATAAAGTATGGGTGATTGGGTTTAGTTAGGGCCTACACATCGGACGGAACGTTATCCCACGCCAGTCATCCCACGAAGTAATGTCAGGCTACTAAAATGTCGTATCATTTCCTTTTCATGAGCCGCGTGTGTGTGTGGTTTCTTTTTTTTAATCTAATATTTATATTATACTCGTAGGAGATTATGTTCGAATGTCCTGCACAATACCCACTTAAAAATAAATTATAACCTGTTTTAAAAAATGCAGACGGTTTTTAATTCGATCAATGTTATTTATTTGTACAACAAGAGCCTTACCGTTGCAGATTTATGCTCTGTATTTTAGTATTACAATCTGCCTAGCCAAACTAACACCTTAACACTACTACGACTAGTCGCAGCAAATGTAGCATAACTGAAAAAAAATACCGTAAAACGAACAGAAATTACCTCAAAACCAAATATGTCGATGTTAGACATTTTGTCCCACTTAGGCGTTCCGTCGTTGTTGTACCCATTGAACCCCATGCCGCAGTTGTTGCATATGGCCTCTGACAGCAGCCATGCGTGATAGTACTTGCAACGCACTACCAGCGTCGACAAGTAGGCGTACCAGAGCAAGTATAACGCAGACCATGATCGAGATACTTCAGATGTGGGGTCCGTTAGCTCTGTGGTATCATAAACATGTACTGAATAATTAGAATGCTGGGGAATACAATAAGATTTAGCTTTTCTGGAACAGTTACGTATTTTACGAGTTGAGTATCATTCAAATAACGTTTTTGTAAGAGGACTTGTGAGTGATCCAAAAATACGTTATATTAATTGCCTTTAATTATTAAATAACTAGCGACCCGCCCCGGCTTCGCACGGGTGCAATGCTGATACTTAAATTATACATATAAACCTTCCTCTTCAATCACTCTATCTATTAAAAAAAACCGCATCCAAATCCGTTGCGTAGTTTCAAAGATTTAAGCATACAAAGGGACATAGGGACAGAGAAAGCGACTTTGTTTTATACTATGTAGTGATAATGAATCGGATATTAAAAACCAATTACCTTCTAAAACAGTTAGGGGATACTTCTTCGCTAAAGTTAAATATAACAAAGCCGCTGCCAACGAACCACCTACTTTATACAACACAGCTCTACGCGGCGAGGGCTCCATCGCGTCTTTTGTCTTCTCAAACTGAAAATTAGGTAAATGTTCTTAATCCTATGTTTATACCTTTATGATTAAAAGCACCCTCCCCTCTTTCCCCCAAATTTAGTTATAATGAAATAAACATTTTTACCTCATCGACACGAGCACCTTCGATGAATTTGATATAGTCAGAATAAAATACTACTGGACCACACATTAATGTTTGAAAGGCCAAAGTGAATGCGAAGTATTCGAGGGGTGAGGGTATTTTCTCTATTTTCGCTAATTCATCGGCACCCGTACTTGGCAATCCAGTACCTTTCGATTTTGAATCTTTAACTGTCAAACTATCTTGTAGAGAGTACGCCAATGATGTTACCCTTTGAGTGATCACCATTAACGGACCTGAAAGTTTCACATTCCGATGAGTATTGTTATTGCTGAAAGTTTTGTGATAGAATATATCTATGGTACCTACTTAATAAAAATAAAAACAGGTTCGAAAAATATATAAAAAACAAGAAAAAGAATAAAGCAAAAACAATACCGTAACCTAGAACCTATATATTGTATCTAGATGGTATACCTATGTATAGTACTATAGTAGGGTACATTCCACTGTTTTAAATATTGGTAAGTTTTTTTGTGTTATGTATAAAGGATTGATCTGGTAACATTCTAAACAAGTAAATCAGTAGTGAAAGTTCAATGTACATAAGACTCAGGTATCTTTTGTAAAAACTTGTGTTATGTATTTAGACGCACCTGTTATATCTAATGTATAATCAGCCGTGTGGTAAATTTGTCGATGCAAATGAAGACATGAAAGATATATCATGGACACTGCTAGGATAACACTGAAAATTAATAAAATGTTATATTAGACAGGTATAATAAGGCATTTTGTAACTAACAAGCTAAATCACAGTGAAGTCCATTGCCTCTTGCGATACAATTTCAACTCCACTGCTAATTTGTCCACCAGCGTTTTTAACAACTCGTCGCTACGTGTTCTGTCTTCATTTCTTCAAAAACAAAATCAACTCAAAAATATTTCTACATATACATACACATACATATCATATAACCAGTTGATGTTTGAAAAGGCGTATTTATTTTGTGGATCAAATGCCTAGAATAATATCGCAGCATATCAAGGGCAAGTTAAGCACGAATAAGACTGCCAGTGCTGTTTGTCAATGCCAAGCATTGTTCGCAAGATTTAACGCGGCCCTAACACATATCTTCAGAAGGCACAAAATAGGGTTATAGCCAGTAAAAGTCCGACATTTGCTCCAGCTGCACCCACAGCGGAAGGGGTAATTTGACGATTTTGAACTTTAATTAATAAAATGTTGTATGGAAGCTCACCGTAATATTTATGTTAATCTAGTTTACAGTATTTGTTGTAGAAGCTGCAATATATCATCTGTCATATTTTCAACTGTAACTAATAAGGTTCATGAGATGAGCCGGGTAACAGCCGGACCAACAGACGAATACAGAGGAGTCTTAGTATGCGGAAGCTTAATAAGTTTGCCTAGGGCCAATATTCCCTTTTTGGACTACATAGTACATACGATTCAAGCAACATATACATAAGGTGTAACAAAAATAGTGCACACCATTTCTTTACAGGTCGAGCGTCAACGATTGAGCCCATTCATAAGAGACCGGCGTTATGCGTAAGAATCAATTACTATTTGGCGAATGAGATGACAAATTTAATTATTTCTTTTTTGTTTTCACGACTTTCTTATGGTAAACATGATCCTTAGCATGTACTAGATGACCTGTAAAAATATAGTGCACTAGTATTGTTAGACCTTATATAAGATTTACGTTTGTTAAGATACTTAAACTCTTTTATATTTAGTTTACTTACTTGCCCATTATTTGATGCCGGACACTCTTTAACAGGGTGTAAGTTAACATTGGTAGCACCGATAAATGGATAGCTTGTCTGAAAAAATATAAGTTAAATTAGTTACCTACACAATAATTGAAGGTAAGTAGGTACTCCTTGTTCAAGTGTAATTAGTCATCATAAACAATATTGACTTATTTATCAACCGATTCGTACACTTCGATTAGAACATGCCTTTAAATTAAAAAATGAACTGACACGAAACATAAAGGTCGGGATAATAAACGAAGTATGTTGATCTCGTAAAAAGAATGCGCGTTGTTTCGACATTTTGCGCCTGATGTTTTAATTCGCAATAATATCTAGAAACGAAAGCTACATACAGGCTTGTTCTACGTGGAAAACATTTTTACTCTTTTTTACACACAAATTCATTTTGTGACATAGAGATTACCTACAGGCATGAGGCTATGGCACGCCTCATGTGCCACCAGCAACGAATCGATTAACAAAATGTGTACAACTTATCAGAAATACCTTCTGAACATTACAAGATATTATTTCTTTGTTGGAACTTTTGTATGAGGAATATTTAAAGCATTTGTTACTTATTAGAAAATGGGTAGATACAATAGTACCAAAGAAAATCGGGCACGTTTTGCAATCATGCTAACAGCTTATTACATGCATGTACAAAGTACGATTTAACTTGATACATTTGAAGTAAAACCTAAGACAAAATATATATGCAGAATTCGGAAAATAGGGACATATCAATGAACAATTTGTTCCATTGATATGTCTCGATTTTCCGAATTCTGCATGAACAATAATTATATCAGAATATTATTTAGTCTTCAAAAAGAAGTTACTTATTTACAAATTAGACCACGAACACATAAATCAATTATCGCTACACTGATCTCGCATTACGACGTATCCCCCCCATCCAGGGAGATAAGTTAAATAGCGATCTCTTTGTCACGTAATCTCATACACACTGCGCTATTATATTAATCTTCTAGCTTTTCCCCCCAGACGACACTTGTCTCTTTAATAAAATAAGCAAGTGAATAAGTGAAGCAGGCTTGTAGAAGTTCGTTCAACAACCATAAAATATTTAATGTGAAAAAGAAAAAAAGAGAAATAAAATATTTACATCACTTATTTTTATTATATTTTCCGTCATTATCTGACGATGATCTGAAATGTGCAAAATAACAGCTGGGATTGCAGTAGTATTCTACATTTATTATTAGGTTGTCATTCGTTCTATGGGTACGGGGGTGCAGCGAACATACCCAAATGTACACTGCATTTTAATCTGTTTTCGTGGGAAATTTTAATTGTCTCGGTGGACAGAGTATGGTCCTTGATAAAATTTACTGCGGTAAGTGTTATTTTTAACGTAGGTAGCAAAACAAAAATACTTTGAGTAAAAAAATTTCCTCCCCCATGAAAAAGATAAGTATAAAATCATGGGTATGGAACCTACTCAAGTATATGGAAGACCTGAATGATATTACAATTCAAAATGCAGAACACAGACATAAAATAAAAAAAATATATTACATGCGTAAATTAAACAGAAAATAAATAATTACCTTCCAAAACAGAAATACCCCATTGTTAAACCTATAACAAGGCACACAGAATGTCGAAATTCCGGAGAAGCATATCTTAATGGTTTTCGAAACAGTCTTGCCAGGCATAGTGCAGCTACTTGTGCGATCAAAAAATTTACCTATTGAAAAAAAAAACTAATGAATAATGTGCAGCATGTAAAACATAATTGTGCCTATTACATAAGCAACAACTCAGCTACCAACATATAATAAAAACAATAATGGCATTATATTAAATTCTAATAAGTTAATTTACGTGCTCTCCGATGCACGGGTGTATCAATCACCAACTACCAGTCTCCGGGCTACCTTTTAAAAGTTTCTTAGAACCCATGATGGCCCAACCCGGGATCGAACCCGAGACCGCGTGCACAGCAGTCACGCTATGCGACTACTAGACCAACGCACATATTTTGTTAATAATAGCTACTTATATCCTAATCCTACTATTATTATAAAGGCGAAAGTTTGTAAGTATGGATGTATGGATGTATAGATGTATGGATGTTTGTTACTCTTTCACGTAAAAACTACTGAATGGATTTGAATGAAACTTTACCACAATATAGCTTATACATCAGAATAACATATAGGCTACTTTTTATCCGGGTATGGAAAGTACTTCCCTCAGAAAGCGGGTGAAACCGCTGGCGGAAGCTAGTTAATAAATAAATTATTTTCCAACTACTTAGGTAACACGATAAACAGTGATTGCATAAGCTCTTTTGGAAGGAAAGCCTGATTGCTAATAAAAAGTTGCACAGATGAGACACCAACGTCAAGCTAGGCTCCTGTTTAGAAGGAACATAAGGTATCTTTTGACATGCGTACAGGTTTGTAAGCGTGTGTATTGTAAAATTAATTGGTTTTAGATATGCTTTCACTGCAAAATAGCTGAACTGGATGAGGTGAAATTTGCCGCAGCTTAAACCACAGGAAACAGCTTGTAGTAATAATTTCGTTTCGTTTGAGATATGCGCATAGACTGCAACGGATTTAAAAATTTTGTACAAAGTCAACAACAATGACGTTGATATTATTTTCGGCTCTTTTTTATTTTGTGTTTTAGTCTTTAAGTTTTAAGTTCCAAAATCGTTTTTCACTTATACGCGTGTTTCGTCATCCATTTATACACTTTATACTTGCTATAATTGGCTTAACTCACATAAGTGCGAACTTCTCATCAATACACACAGCCCAAACACATGCTAACTGCCATAAACAATTAAAGAATTCCTTGAACTGTACTTCGTCTCTCTCATCTGTATTGTAGTCAAAACACATCTCGGTAATAAATTCTCGTCAGTACGAACAAAATGATCTCATACACAAGGCAGTTGGTACATAACACACCATCGAGGAGTTCCCTCGACTCTCGCATCGTCTCCATCATCAAGATCAGCTTTAACCTTTTGAACGCCAATGTCGGCTATAGCCGACATGAGCAAGCGTGCCCTGTGCGCCAACGACGGCTATACTCGACAAAAAACAGGTCGCAGAAAAATACAAAATAAACCTATTAAATCATTACTTTTATGTATTTTATTGATACACCTTGAAAGCTGAATGTCTAAACATTATTTAGTTGCATACAGTAAACAAAAATGCATATTCCTCATTTAAATATTTGATGATAAAAAGTAAAATAATTTATGGTTAAAAAAGTAAGTCCCATGACGCCAATGTCGTGCAGAGCCGACTGCTAGTGATGTAGTATCATGTTGACGTATATTATATTCTTAAATTAATTTAGGTAACTTAAGGTATTGTAATATTTGTCATTACAGTTTTTATTGTTCTAACAAAATATAAACGATTGTAAGCACTGAGAAAAAAGTAGTTTTACTATATTAAAAACTGAAACATAGTTGCGTAAATACATTTTAAACTAAATGATTGGTAAATAAATAGTTTTATTTGCATTAAATCCATTAACAACCCAAATTGTTGCAATAAGTGTAAATTTCAAGAATAATAAAAACAAACTACTGTGGCCTTTGAATTTAATTAGATACTAACATCGATAAACTGTATGACACTATGGTACAACTCTAATGTACATGCAACGATGTCTTATAAAAGACTCGTCGACGGCGCCAATGTCGGCTATTCCCGACAGTGAGGAACATCAGTACTGAGAATAGTGCTGTACCTAGAGTTATTTTCATTTTAACTGTTGTGTGTCTTAATCATTGTTTTTATGTTATTAACAACTTCGGAACTACTTGAGTGGAACGTTGTAAAATATTTAATATTGGAATGTTCTTTTTAACATATTAATGATCGACCATTTATCTGGCAAGTATTGATAAAAAAAATAATAATAATGGGTGTCGATATAATGTTGAAATCCCTATTTTTTTGTAGGTATTTAATTAAGATATTCGGGCTTGGCGTACAGGGCATAGGAATACCGATATGGCGTGGCGGTGAAAAGGTTAAAAAACAAATTTCGAGAGCAGTTCTCGAATTCTTAGGGGTTCAATAATCCAATCCTTGGCCTGATAACAGTGGGATTTGGAAACACTCTTTAAAACATTACAATATTTTTTGAAATCGGTTAACTAGGAAGATACGCGATCAAATATCAGAAGAAAAAATTTCAAGCATCTAAATTGAAAACATCCTCCTTTTAAGGAAGTTGGTTAAAATAATAGATTTTGAATTGGAAAATAAACATTTATAGTAGCTTGTACAAATGGTTTTATTTACGACTTTCAATGTGGTTAACATATTATGATTACATTTGCAATAAATGAATGTTCTAGCATAGCTATGCCTTCAAGCAGGTAAACATAAAATGCTGCCAAGTGCAAATCATATTAACCCCCAAAATTTTACAATAAACTTAAATAAACAGCAATTACTGGGAATTTTCAATTAATAATCATTTACCGTTTATATTTTAAATTTAATTAAAAATACAAAATAAATGCAAAAATCTTTAAATTTAGCTTTAACCCGCACACTACATTTTAGATCTATTTAAATTTTAAATCATTGGGGCACCTTGAAGCTGGCAATTCATTAATTATGTATTGATTGTATAACAATGGTATACAATCAATACATAATATATAATATGCATGAGATATGTAGTGTACCTAACTGTCATCTATCCTACTAGTATTATAAATGCAAAAGTTAGTATGGATGGACAGATTCCCTGGCTGGAGGCCTTAAATTCCGGTTAAGCAGTAAACAGCCTCTCGGCTGAACTGTGAGATGCCATACTAAAAAAAAAGGATGGACAGATGTTTGTAACTCTTTCATGTAATAACTTCTTAAAGGATTTTCATGAAACTGGGGAAGTGTGTGAAAGCGCTGGCAGAATCTATTATAGGTACAATAAAAGCAAGTCATTTAAATTGACACTGTTTTTAAAACCAAAACAGCTGAACATATTTGCCTGAAAATTGGTAAGGAGAGTTAAATATTTACTTTCTATTCCTATCTGGGTAAGAGAAGTGCGGGCAGAAGCTACTGATATTATTAAAATATTATATTTTACCAGATTATTTTTAAATGATAATATTTATTATTTACACAACTGCGGTATTTATTATTGTATGTTAGCATACAGGAATTCACATTGCATTATTAAATGTGACATTATGAATTATTTTTAACTTTGCTAATAATGAGTTGAGTGTGTTGTTTGTTCAAATCAAAATACCTACTCTATTGTCAAAATTAAACATGGCTTTCTAAACTAAACAACTTCCTCTAAAGGAATATTTTTTTTTTCAAGTTTCTAAACTATACTCAGTTTAGAAACTTAAAAAAAAAATTGTCCTTTAGAGGAAGTGGAAGGAAACCATGGTAAGAAATTATTATGTTTGACTTTTAACCTCTTGTATGCCAGCTATAATTAGACAATAGGAAATCAGTTGTGTCTTGCACATATCTGCCCTCCGGTATAGAAGGAATTAATAATCAAATTGTCATTGAACCTCAACTAATAAGTATTTGGACAAATTATTTTAATATATATACTTCTCATGCCATTTGGTAACATAACACAAGTATAGTCGATAACATCAATGAAAGCCACTTAGACAATTTATGATCAGATCAGTAAGACAGACTGTTTGATATGTTTGTGATATGGTATTAGAAATGGCATGTAATTATTCAAATAAATACTATGTATACTGAAAATATACTTACTAAATCTAGAGGAAGACCAACTTTGTTCGATATGAACAGGAATATTCTACTCCCATCATAATAATCATAATACGTCATTGTCATCATGAGTTATTTACTGTAAATAAACAGTTTTTTTTTAATAAATAACAGGCACAGCGATTTCAATAACTTTAACTTTTATTGGTTCCCTGTTTTCTTACCCTACGATGACAATAATATCTCCATAAAGCTCGTCGTAACAGATATTTTATTTGTTGAAAGTGATACACTTAATGGCTTTATTGTTTGCCAGTTACCACAGTACACATCTACTGAATATAACTTTGAAACAGTCGGCTTTTTATTGCCTCAACTAGGTGACTATAATTTCAATAAAGTATCAATCACGTCATCTTTCTTTGTACCACATAAAAAGAAATTGCTAACAAAGGTATTTTTCAATTTCATAGAGTTGTGTCGATTACAAACAGTGCTGCCAATACAATTTTCTAAATTTCCCGCGACCGTGTTGCCACTTTTTTTTTATCGAATAATATTAATTAACGTAACCGATCCGTAAATTCTTCTAAATTATATTTTTGGAAAAGAAGCTATTCATTTAACTAATAATAAAGCTTTCACTCATATGAATAAGAATACTCCATATGCCATGCTTTCACTGCATGAGCGGTGTGGGTAGGGTTAACATATCTTAATTCTGAAATAGATTTGATGGTTTTTTGAACTTTCCTCAGGATTACTTTCCTTAGGATTTACAAACTGACATAACAGCTTAAGGATCTCTCTGATAAAACTTTTAACAAACTAAAAAATATCCTCTTTTGGTGATAATGGCCCAATAAAGATCCTTATATATCAGAGTCGGTGTTAAGTATTTTTTTTAAGTTGTAATGGAAGTGCAAAACTGAAGATATAGACCCTAAAGTATAATATTATATTAAAAACGATATCATCTCTCTCTCTATAACATCTCCTCGGTTGCTGATGATGTGAATTGGGAGTGTTGTAAATGAACGTGATTTTTTTTCTTACTTTGACACATCAAAAAGACTTTTGGACCTTAATTATTTGGAGTAATAATTTTTCTTTTTTAACTCTGACTTAAATTATATTTAAGTCTGATTTGGATTTTGCGGCCAATTCCTAATTTTTACAATTTCCGGCACTCTCCCTGCCCTAACCTTAAATTCCCCCAAATAGGGGATTTCTCCCGAAACTGGCAGCGCTGATTACAAAAGTCATTCGTTTCAACTTCAATAGACGCACAGGCACTCACACTCACAGGCAGCCCACGGCACGGCAATCCGAATCCGCAATAGCCAATGGACAGCGAGCCAAAGAACTACTACTCCGTAAATTCAAAACTGGAGGAATCTTTAACATGTTGTGAATTTATTATAGTTCGAAATATCAAAAATATGGAGTAATAAAATTTAAGTTTTATTCATTAAATACCATTTTTACATAACTCTGTTCCAACCACGGGTTCTAACGGTCATTTTGAAATGAATCACGAATCCAAAAATATTCATACCATAGCAGGTATTCGAATGTAAACCGTAAATTAAAATTAAACAAGTAGTAAATTAATCAAAAGTATTAAGGTGCACGCCACGACCATCATAATGCCTAGCCTTTTCCCAAGCTATGTTCGAGTTAGCAGTCCAGTCTAACCGGATGCAGATGAGTAGGTACCAGTTTTTTACATGGGGGGACTGCTTATTGTACCTCTACCTAGATACCCAGGCAACACGGTACCTATGACGGGTTGTCGTGATGCGGGGTTCCGACTTTAACGATTTTTCGGGGTTTTGACGGTATACGAGCGATATTTCGAATGCAATCATTAAATTGTCAAAAATCATCAAGCAGGGACAGCCTATAAAGAGCTGCGCCTAGATCAGTCTGTGCCTCAGATTAAGGAGGCTTCCTTGTTCTGAGGTCTATGCACACGTGTAGTCTGAAAACTCTCTAACCGTAACCTTGCGCAATTTATTTTACAAAGCTCGCTACCCTCCCACAGCACGAAAACTTTTTTCAATCACAAACTTCTAGGATTCGTGCTGCTTTTGTGCAAGTTTCTTAAAAACCGAACGAACTCGAGACCCCAGCAGCGAGGTCACATCGCCCGCGCCATCCGAGTTCTAGACTGACAAGGCAGTCAATTAGCAAGTAAAATAATGTATCAAATGAATAAAGTCACACATTGTCCCAACTTAATATTAGTTCATTATTTGATATTACAGTTAAGTAAGTATACATTAAGTAGTAATTTATATTACTATAGCTTTCAAAATATTTCTCAACTTTGATGTACATAATTCTAATGGTGTTTTTTTATCTTTATTGGCCAATTCCATATTAGCTCCGGCTTTGACTAACATGCAGGCTACTGCTTCTCGGTCTTCCTCACAGGCTACATGCCTGTAAAAAATAATTCAAACATAGAACATCAATCAAAATAAAATTTTGTGCTGACTCTGAATTTTATTATAAAGTTGAAGAGGTTTTTGTTGCTACTTTTTATCTGGGTGTGTGGAGTTGCTCCCATTCTCATGGAACGCGAGTGAAACTGCTGGTTGAAGCTAATAAGAGTAGAGATTAGTTCAGACAAAATTTAAAGATCAGGAAATTATCATCTACATGTACTAATAATTAAAAAAAAATGACTATATCTACATGTGCCTGCTAGTTTCTTTCATTCAAAAAAAATTGAAACATACTTCACAAAACACCTAAAAGGAATAAAAAATTCTTTTGTGATAGCTCTAGAAGCGAGTGCCTCGAGACTGTGTTTGGTATATTTTGTAGATAATTTCCCAATGTTTAACTTTAATCTGAAATAATCTCATATGAATCCAATATAATTGAGAAGAAAAATTGATCCAGGCGATAAAGTTGAAAATCTATTAAAGAAATTGTCAGATTATAGTAGCTTGATGTGCTGGTGTCTGTAAATGTATTACTTTGAAAATTAATGTAGTAGAGGTATATACAATAAAGCAATCATATTCAATACTTACAGTGGTGTTGATCCAGTAGAATCACACACATCCACTTTTATATGTGGTGAAGTTAATAGAAGTTCCACAATATTACTTCTGCCTTGAGCTGCAGCTCGATGTAAAGGTGTTGCATTCAAAACATCAGCATCATTGACATTTGCATCATATTCAATCAATAACTTTGATACCTAACAAGACAAGAAAACAATGTTAATCAAATTGTTGATGTTGTTTTGTCCTGTCATGCTGTTTTCTTTTGTTGCGGGCAGTAGGTTTACCAATATACTATATAATATTATCATCATTCTTTTATATAGCTATGTTTCTCTGAAGTTCTACAATATATTAAAAAGTTGATGTCTCATTAATAAGGACTCGAATAATCAAGTCTAGTAATGGCATGGCGTTACCACTGAACTCAGGATCTTAGGTTCAATTCTCAGATCCAAATTTTCATAATAAGTAGGTAGACATCTTGAAGCTGGTAATTGATATACCCCTGTATCATAGAGCATGTAAGAGTCAGTTTGCGCCTGATCTACTGGGCGATGAAAGTTAGAGGGCATCTATGTTCGCGCAAATGCTTGTACACTGTAATATGTCCTGTGCACCTGGCTGAATTCCTTAAAATAGCCGCCATGGCCAGCAAATGGTCTGTACGCCACTTTTATTCAATTTAAGTTATTAAGTCAAGTATAATCACCTCAAAATGACCTTTAGAACAAGCATAATGTAAAGATGACTGTCCTCTATTAGTTTTCTGATTAACATTAGCTCCCTTGCTTAGCAAAAGTTTGACTACTTCAACTCTTCCAGCTGACGACGATAATATTAAAGGAGTTGAATTTGTGTCATCCAGAGGATCAATGGAACTTCCTAAATCGATCAAGTAGTCAACTAAGTGTCTGTTCCCTCCCAATGCCGCCCAATGAATTAGGAGACGTTGGTTCTGTAATGGTACAAAAAAAAAACCTTTTGAAAACTTATTCGTTCTGCTAATATGTGACCAGAAGAAAAACAAGTTTTAGCAATACTAATTAAGTCGCTAAGGACAGCAAGTCATTCTTATAAATAAGAATAATATTATATACATACTTTTTGTAGAGAAATGGCGAAGCATTCATTTAAATGCAAAAGTAAATGTTCGGCAGATTTTTATCAAACAGCAAAAGTGCACACTTACTGTATCCGGTGTATTTATTAAAGCATTATCTTCATCAACCTTAACTTTAACTTGATTAAAGTCTCCTCGGTATGCGGTTTCATAAACTGAACCTAGCGACATGTTTTTGTTTATAAATAATCAATTTATTAAAAAGCCTTGGGCAAGAGTCGTCAAAGAAGGAAATGAAGATAAAAATAAAACGCGCGTCTTTTTTGCAAAATCACAAAATAATTATCATCTGAGCAAAACAGAGCAAAATATAAACAGCACAGATTGAATAATAATGTACAGTTAATATAACGTGTACATAGATAACATACAGACATGTAGAATAAGTAGCGGAGATGAAGAAAGGACGAAACACAGATAGGTAATTATGCAAGGGTTGAAAGCTTAGAGTAATGTTATTACTTTAAGCTATAAGTTCGAAAGACTTTAGCCCTTTCAGCCTGACCTAAAAAAAACGATCACTCGTGACATTGACAGCAAATTCAACCAGCATCCTCAAGTATTCTGACTTCTCTCTCTGCTCATTTCATAAGTCAGCGAGCGCTTCTTAGATTATCAGCGACTCAGCGTAGGCAAGGCGTAAGCCGTAAGCCGTATAATATCTCTTAGACCTTCAGCGTAGACCTCAGATTAATAAAAGACAATCGTAGACTGACCGTAGACATACGTAGCTCCTAGTATTCTACGGCGTAGGCGTAGACTGACTCATGGACTGACTATCTACGTTGCTATAGTTATCTGTGATTTTTTGTATCAATAATAACAGTCTGTAGTAAATAGTAAGATATTCCGCTGTCTGTGGTGTAAACTAGTTTCTTGATGTAAACAATGGAATAAAATTATTGATTTTCACTCATTAGGTATTTGGTCAATTGGAACTTTTATGTTACAAAAACTTGCTAAATCGGAAGTATCTTTAGTGGCCTTGATTTGAAATGGAAGCCTTTTTGAATTTGAACGGCGTTATAATATGTAATCACTATTTCCTAGTAGGCGGCGTATTTCTGGTTTATTTACTTTATAGAATTCTCCATTCCATATTTTCTGATAATAATTATATGCACACACGATATAGAAGCCGAGGTCATACTTGGAGAAGCATTCAGTGTAACAAATCAGTACCTTATAATATTTATGTGAGTACATACGGTTTTACTACCTTTTGCCCGCGCTTCAAGCTATATTACTTTCTAGTATCATCAAAATCCATCGAGAAGCTCTGACATAAATAAGTAACAGACACCCATCCATACTTACATTAGCTTGTGCAAAAAAAAAATATCATTACCTATTAACATAACTTTTATTGCAGTGCACAAATTGTGGTAAACTTATGCTACCAATAGTAGGACTCTTCTGTGAATGTTGTGCCGTTAGTGCATGCAAAAGGTGTCACAGGGCTATAGATAAAAAGTTTAAATGTAAATCAGTTACTTGGCCGGGAGACAAACCATTTTACCATCAGTGGGTTCATGGTAGGTGTTGATTTCTGTGTCAATTGGTTGATATTTATTTTTACGTTTGTTTCTACCTTGCTATATGTACATAAAAAGTTATCTTTACCAGTGGGAACCAGTCAGTCTGAGAATGTGGACCAGAATGAAGAAGGCCTCAGAAGGTACTTTTGTTCATGGTGTCAGAGGACAAAGCTTTGGGCTCATACTCTTGCTGATGATGATAGAGAGGTATTACTTTTTTACCTGACTGCTAAGAAGGGTTATGATTTTTGCAGTTCCAATAATTAAAGTAATTCTTTTCAAATAATTAGTTAGTTAATTATAATTACTTGTTTTGCTTATACTTCGAATTTCAATTTAAATTTTATTAGTTATGGATTTTTATTTTAATTATCAGATAAGGTATTTCACAATAGGACTTTTAACTAAATCATTCAAAATTTTACAGCAATGCGACTTTCAAAAATACAGAAATATAATAATTCCTCCTGCATGTGTTCAGTTAGAAAAAGGAGTTGTTTCTAACATAAAACATCCAGGTGACAATGAATGGGAACCATTTATAGTTTTCGGTATGTTTTCTACTTGAATGAATACAAATACATTTTAACTTAAAGGCGCCAAAAATCCTGTAGCAAGCCAGTATCACTATTAAAGTATTTTCACTATATAGATGTACTAGCTTCTGCTCACGATTTCAGCTGCTTGCCAAGGGAACTTTAACTAAAAATTAGCCTAGGCGTAAGCAAGCTGTATATTACAGCCAAGTTACATCAAAATCCATTTACAAGTTTTTCAATTAAAGAGCTACAAACATACACACAGTCTTAAAAGGTTTGTAATATAATTAGGCGGTATTTGAAAAAAAAAATCTAATTGATTATGGTTTGCTGGTACACAATCTTTTAATTTATGGCAAAAAGAAAAAAACTTTTGAAAGAATTGTATTAGTTAAAAAAATATGCAATCCTAATATTTATTTCTAAATATTTCAGCTAATCCGAAGTCAGGAAGCAACAGAAGTGATGAAGTACTGTCTTTGTTTAGGGGTCTGCTTAATCCTATACAGGCAAGATTTTTTTTTCTTAACATTTTGCATAAATCTATGGCTCTTCTCGTACCTATTTCAAGTATCTGGTCTATATAGTATTTAACAGACTACTATTATGTTAATTAAAAAAATTAGGTAGTGGATATTAGTTCAACTTCTCCTGAGAGTGTGGTGCGATGGTTGCCTCCAAGATGTCGCATCCTCGTGGCCGGCGGAGACGGCACTGTTGCGTGGGTCATGAACTCTCTCTTCTCTTTCCCTCAAGTTAAGGTAAACAATTTCTGTAAATATTTCTTTACATTATTTTTAACTCATTATTTTAATGTATCTTATATGTTTTGTCGAGTTCTGTAGGTATTATTGCTTTCAGGCAGCTGTTGCGATTTTACCTATGGGCACTGGCAATGACCTGTCACGTGTGTTGGGATGGGGCGCAGGCGGGCACACTACGTTAGATGCGCACGACATCATTAATGCTGTAAAGAATGCCAGTCATCAACCACTAGATAGGTAATGTTTTAAATAATACGCAGGTGCCGTTAGTAAATTCAAAGTCTTATTGAGGAAGCATACTATTGTACTTACTGACATAGCCCATGTCAGTAAGAACAATAGTACACTTCCTCGATAAGACTTTGAATTTAGAATATATGAATAAAATCCTCTATTTCTGTCAACAGATGGAAGGTGACGATAAATCCTAAGCGTACTAGACTGGGTCGCTATCGGCAGCCACGCATGCTCTACGCGTACAACTATGCGAGCATTGGCGTAGACGCACAAGTGGCCTTAGATTTCCACCACGCACGCGCGCAATTTCTCTACAGATACGCTAGTCGCACGCTGAATTATGTAAGTTAAAAATATCTAATGCCTCCAAATTTCTATCTCGTTTTGATTGCCTAAATAATTGCGCGATAAAAATATAAAAAAATCCTTACCCCGTTAAGTGCCGGCGACTGTAGTTAAAGCTAGAGAACTGTTTGAGATGGCGTACGCGTTCCTGGGCGTGGGTCGCGCGCTGGACGCGGGCGGCTGCGGCGCGCTGGAGCGGCGCGTGCGCGTGTGGGTGGGGGGCGAGGCGCTCGCGCTGCCGCCGCTGCAGGCGCTCGTCGCGCTCAACATCCCCTCCTGGGGCGCCGGCGTCGATCTCTGGAGTGAGGCCTATGCTTCTACTTACTGTGCACCTAATACGAACGTGTCGGATTAATTCCATAGACCGTTCCATCACCGACCAGCATCGTCCCGTGCCATGCATACCGTTGTCGATACGGTCCGCATATAGCATGCAGAATAGTCCCATACTTATAGTACAAAGAATATTTCACATGCCGCGAGTATGACGGTAGAATGTTACAGAATCTTATGCGGAGACTCCCGTCACTAAACCTGTTAGGCAACTACATCATACTATACCATAACTGTGCCACAATCCCAATCCAACACGCTCTAATATAATCGTTTATACACAACGCCACAGCGGCAGCAGTACCACCAACGCCGAGGAGCCGCTGCATTAGTTCCACTTGAAGATGCTATGGAGCCTTAGTGACAATGCCGCAGTTCCCAACTACGTACGAATTTACTTGAAGAAACGCTGCCGCTGCGGCGTAATGTGTTAACGCCCTTACGATTTGCGACGCCCTTATGAAACGTGATGACACACCTTCACTTATGTTCTACAGCAGCAGAGCATGTTATTTTCCGATTGTGGCACGGCCATGCCATGCAGCGCCGGCCCGAAGTAAATTTTAGAATGGAGCGAGATCAAATTATGGCGCCCCTTTTTTGTGGATGCCTAAAAGTTAAGGCCTCAACGGGGGGGGGGGGGTGTGATCAGAACGCGACGGTTCGGAACGACTGCGATCTGTATATGTTTACTAAAGCCCTGGTTTCCCTACGACTACTACGAGTTTTTCGTATCAAACTCTTTTCGGTCGGCATACCTAGATCACACTTACATTTAAAAATATAAAATTACCACCGATATCGGGAATAGGGTCCAAGCTGTGCGGCAGTTGGTGGACTCTAGAGACAGTAGAGTAGTACGATACTTCGTATCAGTTCGTATTGCAAAGGAAGCTGCTGGTCGATAATCTTGGCCACTTGGTTATGTATGTGCAAGTATTCCCCGCTAGCCAGCCAAGAATTGATTTCCTCGTATGGTGACATGCCCAACATTTGTTAACCGTCCCATCTTTCATTATATATCTCCGGTAGTTATTAGTTAAGATAAATTCGTCCATAATTGTATAGACATACCCTTCGGTTTCTCCAAAAAGATCATTGAATCATAGCCAGGATACGGATGCTTTGAAGACTACCTCGGGGCCATGAAGAGCTCCGAAAAAGTGTCCGTGTAGCTGCTTTCTTTGCTCATTGGTTATTAGTACCACAGTTTTTCGCCATTCTCATTACTCAAAGATAGCGGGGTGAGCCCTTTGTCCACTGCTACCACATCTCGGTGCAGATCATCGTCGTTTTTAAGGAAATATTCCCTGATATTGTAAACCTCACGGTTGTGGAGCGTCTTAGCATTAAAAACGCCTGGTCCTCCACAATTTCGTGGGATGTACAATCTCACCACCGACGATCGTGGGTGATGCATTCGTTCTGCAGTCAGCGGTATCCAGGCTCTCTTATCCAGAGTGTCTAATTCCGTTTGACTCCACTTGAGTAAACCGGAATGGTCATGCTTAAGGGTAACATCAGGACTGTTTTTTTTTCGGGGTGAAATCCTGATGGACTATCCTCCGCCTGGGGAAAGGCGGATTGGCGTGTCGGAAGCTTACCGGCTAAAACTCCGCAGGCCGCGGGAATCCAGCTTATTCCGCAGCCCCCCCCCCCCCCCCCCGCACTAGTGCTGGCCCGGTAGTGAGGTTTTGAACTACCCCGTGCTTCGTCTCAGAGGTGCGCGCCGACACCTTCGCACTCCCCCGCCTCGGATCCATGGAATAGGGGCGGGGAGTTTCCGAAGTCCTTCACCCCTGGACCCATTCATAGAGGGCGCTCCGCGCCAGTGAAGGGGAGTCGAAATCTCCCTCCCCCGTTCCGCAGATTCCTTCTGCGACATCACGTCCTCACAGAAGGACACTTACGCGTCCCACGACTCTGCGCTACCGACCATCCTCCGCACCACGACCTACAATGCACGACCGGCAGCAAATCAGGACTGGTATGACACAACCATTAAAGGCCTTGTTGCCACCTGACAAGAAACTTTTAGGCCCGGCGCCCACTATTGGTCGGCATCGGTGCGGCTCGGTAGCGCTCGAGCGCTTTACGCCGGCTTCGGGCGGCTTGGGGCGCCTTAGAGCGTCTTAGGGCGCCTTAGGACCGACTTTGGGCGCCTGAGAGCTGCCTCGGCAGTTGTAAACACGCCTAAGGACGCCGTAGCTGATTTTGGGTAGCCTAAGAATAGTTCTGGCTGCAGAAACATCGCAGAGCAGTCACTCCTAACGTTCCGTGAAAACAGTTATGTGTGTGTAATTATAAGTATTTGTTTAAGTGTTTATTTATAAGTTATTTTTGTAGATTTTAGCCTCAAATTTGATATTTATTTTTATTAGTATTTTGGTTAAAAAAAGTGCCAATAACAGTTTTCTTTACGAATGTACATGCGCAGAAGTTCGCAGAGCCTATGTTTAGGACTGCTAAGTTATTTGGCGCCTGCTTGTACGATACGATAATGAAGGCGCGTGCGGTGATCAAAATGACTGTTCAACCCGAACGGCGTGTTTACGACTGCCGAGGCAGCTCTCAGGCTCCCAAAGCCGCTTTAAAGCGCCCTTAGGCGCTCAAAGGCGCCCTAAGACGCCCGAAGCCGGCGTAAAGCGCTCGAGCTCTACCGAGCCGCACCGATGCCGACCGATAGTGGGCGCCGGGCCTTAAGAACCTTATTCAGACGCCCAAAGTAACGCTCCTGTGATGTTTATTTCATGTCAGCCCCTCTGCAATACCCATGCATCTGGAGGTATCATAGAATACAACTCACATATGTCTACACCAAATTCCATCCTGATGGAGCCAGCTAACTTGCGAGGTTAGCGTGGGGTGAGGTTAGTAGGGTTATCTGGTGCCCGGCGCCCCACCGCGCCACCCGCGCGCATTCTATTCGCACGCGTAAAATAAATATAAATAAATATCATCTCTTCGCATAAAATTAATAGAAAAAAATTTTTTTTTCCTTTGCCATTTTGGCGCCCCCTAGGATTTGGCGCCTGGAGCGGCTGCTCCGTTCGCCGTATGGACGGGCCGGCCCTGATGCCATGGTTAATATAGTCAGCAGACTCGTTAATTTACACTCACACTTCATGATCTATGTATATTTAATTGAGCGATAAAACTAACCCGTTAAACTTCACCGATCAATCTTAAAAATAATATCGTCTGTTTTCATAATGTTAGTAATACACCTTCAGGTATGGGCAGTGAAGACGAAGTGGAGGAGCAGAGCATTAACGACGGAAAACTTGAGGTAAAAAGCAAGCGTTTTAGCGTCACATAAAGTGACCCTTAAACAAGCAATATCTTTATTAACAATTAATTATGCTTACAGGTAGTTGGAATTTCGTCATCGTTCCACATCGCGAGATTGCAGTGTGGGTTAGCAGAACCTTACCGTTTCGCTCAAGCTTCTAGCCTAAAGGTAAAAAAAATATAGTAGTTAATACATCTTATAACTAGCATTAACAGGCATCGTAAATTATGTTTAGAACGAAAGTACTCATACTATTAGGCTCGATTTTATGCAATGTTAGTTTTTGCGCGCAATTTCATTCGCGTAGACTCAGGGTAGGTACCTATGTAGATTCCTGATTAAATATTGGGATAAAAATTAGTGCACCGATGTGTAAATCCAGACTACATTCATGACTTTCATCAAAATACGTATACATACGTTACGGTGTAATTGGAAGCGAAGGATTGGGAATAGCTAAGGATGATATTTAGTTCTAGTTGATGTCCTAAGGAAGCCTTAATTATTTTTTATTTGTTTTAGATTGAATTAGAAGGGTCATGCGCTATGCAAGTGGACGGGGAGCCGTGGATGCAGGGGCCTGCAACAATTCTGATCGAGCCGGCCGGCCAAAGTCTTATGCTACGAGCTAGCGGGAAGCAACGGAAGAACGAATGATCTTTTACGTACACAAAACAGATAGTACAAGAAGTATTGTTAACTTTGAATCTTATTTAAATTTATAATCTCTTTATCGTATAGCAAAACGTAAGGTGTTAGGTTTAGTACTTAGTTTTCGATCGGCAACAATATTTTAAATGACAAATCTCACCACTTATTTTAGTGCCAATATTTGATGCACATGTTGAGTTTTTAAAACAAGTTACGTAAAAAGTACCAAAATAGTTTTTTTTTAATCCAACAATCTCCTTGTCTTCATACTAAATACAGCATACACAATACCACGGAACAGAGAATAAAGTGGAAATGGCATAGAACAAAATTACTACGGGAACCGGTGTCGCCACACTCACACAAATAAATCGATAATCATATTATACCACACCAAACGAAAAGTCGTTTGATTGGCGGTCTAATTTTAGTCAAAAATAAGCTTTATATCCTACACGGTTAGATTGGTTTTGCTTTAACGCACAAACTATTTGCTATAGGACATCAATGTTCGATCATTTGACAAGTTAATTTAGCTACTCGACCACAGATGAATTATTCCCAGTGGTAACAATTATAATAAGCTTAACTGCTTGAAGCATAAGGTTGACATTCGTGTTATAGGTATCCACCTATCACACGACCACTTCGCAGCGACTGAGATCAAGTAAGCGTTACAGCGCCTACTTGTGTATGTTATTTGTTCAATGACAGTAGAGTGTGGAAGAAGAAAACTTGCTGCCACCCACCAGAAATGAATTCGGGATAAGGGCAGGATAATGTATGATGATGATGTTCGTAGAGATATTTTAAAGTATTTTGGTATCAGTAAAAGATCTTAGTCAAAAACAATTTTTAACGTTTGTAGGTAGTTTACAGTTTATTTGGTAGATAATTTCATACAAGTTCTGTTCCATTTTCGAATTTATTCCCTAGAAAGCTGTCTAAATACTATGATATTTTATGGCATTCATTACTATGGAACCCTGTTAATGCCAACAATCTAAGAACTCGACTGTACCCCAGCCCAAAAATATTAGCGTTGGGTAACAAACGGTTGAGAAATTAACTAGGATGGGGAATATGACAAGATAAAAATAAAGAATAATAATCGTGTAACAAGAATTTTAATATATAACACAATAATGGAATTCTAAAAATGCTCAAAATCTACATAAGTCCTATTTGACTAATTGGACACATTGATTAATTTATATTTATTTCACTTCCCTTTCAGAATAACACGTTCTTATATAGCTATCATAAATACATAAAGTAAATTCATACATAACAATCACTTAACTATTACAAATTGTGACCATTGAACACAGAAATGAGTCATAATCATAAGTTAGTATTTTTGGGGAAAACCAGTAACTATTTTTAATGTCAAACATTAATACCTTAGGAACTACAAATTCTAAACGCATAATAGTTTGTATAACAATGATATAATTATTACAATTATAGTATGTATAACAAGTATGTTAAAAATAACAACTATTAATTTTGCAATATAACCACATGGTTAATATCTTAGGACACTTGAATGGAAGAAATATATTAGGTATCTAAAGTATGAAGTTCCATACCATAGATGTTATAAAAATAGTATAATATCATAAATATGTATTTATGATACATTAACAGGCAGTTTATGTTCTGTCTTGCTCTGGCAAAGTGTGTTAAACACACTGTAAATAACATGTAGTACAATAGACAAAGAATAACATTCACAATTTATACAACAAAATAATATGAGAAACTCAAACTCGATGACAATAGGTGTTCTAAAGTTGGATACAAGATGTTTCAAAAATACCCGTGAAGCTGAAAGCGGGTCAATTGGTCCCTTAATTTAAAGTAAGCAGTAACCGATACCGTAGTATCTATCACTGTATGGCATACAGCTACTATTTAGTGGGGGCATGGCGGAGCAAAATGCGACCAAATTGAAAGGTCATTAGGGAATTAGGGGCCTCTTTAAACTTTTATTAAGTTTAACTATCGTATAATGCATGTACGATAGTTAGTGCATATACGATAAATAAACCTATACTGCACAGTAAGCTTTCTCCCCTTTTTCTTTTTTTTATTCGCGCCATGTCAGGCCTGGCTTCCAGATACCTTCCCCAACAATTTCTAAAGGACATTTCCTGCTTTTAATAGACCAGACCTCGCCGCTCCGAGCCGTCATAAATTTTGCACTCTCAATCCACAACGTCAGAATTCGAGATGGTATTTTTACGGGTCTTTTTTGTAACAACTTTATGCTGATGTTAAACGTGTGCTACGTCGACTGATTTTCAGTTACAGTAGGTACGCGTGGCGTAAAAGACTGAGAAGGTAATCAAGGCCCTTTAACAAACTTAACATAAACAGTCGAAAACGTAGAAACGAATCATGACTTAATCCTGTCCAACGCCATAAATATTAATTTCATCGAGACCAACACAGCAACAACATTTAAGGATACAGAACACTAATCTTCAAATCTCTAAGGAACACAGAACACGCTCCTAAAATTATGTATTCGAATACTGTTTAAAGACAATGTTCCTGAGGAATGTATGTTACTCAAATCATTCAAAAGTACATCCAAAAATAAATTATATTAAAAATATTAAGGTAACGTTGTTGTAATTTAATGGAATAGCGTATTAAAAACCATGAAATTCCCGTTTCATTTTATGATATAATTTTGGCACGATATAAAAACATAACAATTAATTTCTAAACAACACAGCCCCAAATGTTACATAGGTATCTATAAATTAAAATCTCGTATTTTTGCCTATCAGGGGAAGACATTTAATGTTTATAATAATATAAATATTTACTTTGATCAATTATGTTCGTGTATATAATTCAGATTTATTGCACTTGCATATTTTGAATACACTTTTTTAACTTTTAATTAAATAATCTTATTAAAAAGCATAATCATTTCGGGGAAATATAAATTTGAATCCGTTATGAGTATAACTCGTTATAATGTCCTTACATATCCATGATATGTAACGAACTAGACCCGAATTCTTGTATTTGTTTCCTTAGAAAACCGGGAATGTCAAATATGTACCTATATGTATAACGTTTTTTCTTCGAACTCAATAGGAGACAGAATAACAGTCCGAGTTGAGGCCATTTGGACAATTAGAGACAAACAAACATTGTCCGCGCGGGATGAGTAATCAAGCCGCTTCGTTTATTTTGGGCGCCACCCACTTTTCGAACTTGTGTGTTTTTTTGGTCTCTGTGTTCGATACATATTTGTGAGGGAAAAAGCTAAGTAAGCACGTCAATAAGTGACAGTCATGTACGAAGATATGAACCGGGTGTGAGAGCCTTTTCTCGGCGGAAAACCAAGTGACACAAAGTGTGTTTGTGTTATTTGATTTATAAACATCTCAAAAATAAATTATTTTCTATAAAACATTAAAAAACAATAAAAAGCATCCAAGAAAATGGTAACTATCAAAATGTTCACATGAATAAATTAGTTAATTGGCTAGTTATAGTATATACTCTTGGCTGTTATGGCTAAATTCCACCTGAATATTTCGGTAACAAAATATGTGTACAGGTCAGTTCATTTGTTGAGTCCATTAGTAGAATGTGTTCGCATACGAAGGTTGTGTTTTCGCGGGCATTCTAGTGATGTTTGCTCGAATTTATGACCTTCTGCTGGAGCTAATAGACCAGAGGAAACATTTGTGTGCACCACAGTGCTGCACACCGGTGGAATCTCGCTTTATTCCGGTGTGGATTATAAATGGGTAAACCCATGAGGGAGAAACCGAAACAAAATAGACAACCACGACGTTGAAATAAATTGGCAGAATTTGTTCAAGATGTAACTGTTAAAGTGTACCAAGATGTCAAGACGTCAGTGTTTTTTTTTTAGTTTGAATGGTTTGACCACAATTAAATAAATTGACCGTCCGCGTCCTGCATAAAATCTCACTAAAAATACGAGTTTTTGTCCATTGGATTTACCCTGAACTCACAGGAAAATATTAGAGATGAGTAGTCGCAGACTTCTTCTGCCAAGACAGATCTCGTTCTATTCACAGATTTGTTAAGTAAATTCTACTACACATTTACTATAACATCTACACAAGCACTTTCTTTGCAGTTTCAAATTAGGTGATAGACGTTTTTATCTTGAATAACTAAATGCATCTAAAATATCTAGTCAAGTATAACACACACCTAAAACCATTCTATAAAAGTACATGTGTCCTACAGTAAAATTTTCTAGTTAGCGTTTGATTACACCAAAATTCATCCTCAATTGTTCTAAAAATACAAAAGTCAAGATGGTATGTGGCGCAAGCCTAACAAACGCTGGAATGTATCCTTTAAAGAAAGCAAGGGGACCTTCCCTCGCAGTACTTGTAACGAGATGGAATATGCTCTTGAATTCACCGGGCTTAGCATTCATGGCACGGGTTTTCAGGACGTCCACAGGTTGTGTCATAGTTGTTGCTACGCCTCCCTGAAATGTTTCAAATAATATGTTACAAAAATTCTTCAATACTTCAGATACGGCGTTCCCTAACCATTGTTGCAGAGTTGTGAATAACAAACCCTCATCTTAGGAGCTTCGTATGAGACGGCCAACCTCCGCAATATTTACATCTTTTAGATATGTTTTCTTTATTTATGTCCTTTCAAAAATCAAATTCTAAAAATCCAGACTAATATCAACCTTATAAACGTATAGTTTAGATGCCCTTACCGCTAATAAACTAGATGTGACATGTGTTGCAACATTGTCATTGAAGTATGGTGTAGAAAGAAGCAGTAACTTGATTTGATCATAAAAGGCAAGTTGTCCTATTGTCATAAGCGCTGCACGACTGCATGTCATCGAAGCTCCCGCCCAAAGTCGGAGTACTCCTTCAGTTGTTGCTACTCGCCATAAGCCGTGAATAGCATTTTTATAGCTGAAATATTAAAATACATATTTGCTAACATGAGTTCCTTAAGAAGGCATACATATGTCCAACAGCTAAGTTTTATGGAATCATATATACACTGTGGCAAAGCAGAGATCGTAATAAACAAATGTACAGAATTCATTTAGACATAACAAATTAATATAAGAAAGATTTGTATCTAAATTAGTCAATTAAGTAAAACCTAAATATCGTAAAAAATAAATTTAAATATGTATTTCTACATACTTCCTTCTTTGTTCAGGTGGTAGCTTTACATCATTTTGCATCCGTACATTGACTAAATCTGCAGGGTTCCCAACCAGTCCTCCAGCGAATCCTCCCAGTCCTGCTATAAATGCTGTCATGTAAAATGGTATGGCCCGGCCCTGAAAGGATAACAACAATATTTGTTTGAAAATCTGTTATTATATAGTTTTATTCCAGCAAATATTGAACTTCTTTGGCTGTCCAATCACATAAAACTCAACTCAAAATTATATTCAAATAAAAAATACCTGCCCATGTGAATAACTCAATTACTTTTATATTAGTATTTCGAAACATTTCGTGACTTGACAAGGATGCAACAGAATTACAACCTTCTCATACAACCATGTCTTGTATTAAAATGTATGCAGTTTCAAAATTAACCTTTTGTTGTGGAAAATATGAACTTATAATAGCTTGAACATAACCTTCCTGCTGTACCCGAGAACTTCCTAGATGTGACTCTTGATCATTATATTGTAATATCACAAATCTCTAGGAATACTTGGTAATTGAGACATGGTAATTCAACAATTCGCTGATTGTTGTAATTAGGCTGTTTCGATTCGAAGCTAATAAAGAATGTTACATGCATGCATAAAATTGTATCATATGTCAGTGATACACTTTTAACCCTGATCCAACAAAGACTTTGCATACAAAAATGTTTAAAGTAAATACTTACATCCTTAGGAGTAAGATGTTGTTTGGCCATTTCATATATACCAAATCTAGCTGTTGAGTATGTTAGCTGTCTCAGCAATGAAGCTGAAATACCATTGTACAGGCCCAAGACACCTGGAAAATAAATAATTTTATATTTAATAGCCTTCTTTTTAACATCAACCATTAAACAGCTCAGACACTCCACATCCACTAAAGCAGAGCAGGCTGAAGAAGTTTTTAAACAACCAAAGGAGTTATATATTTTTAAATTTCTAATTTATTTTTATTTTAACATTGGTAAACCATCGATCGGACCCAAATACAACATTAAGTTGAGAGTCAAAATATACTATTTTATCTTGCATTGGTGGATAAATCCAAGAATTATGTATTCAAATATAAAAGTATGCCACTATTACCTTGATTTTTGACGACTATACCAACAAGTTGAACCATTGAAATATTCTTTCCCTTTTGCGTTTGCATTTGAACCTTCAGTAAATCCAATGGATGAGTGACACATGCTGCTCCAGCTGACGAAAGTCCTCCAAAATACCATTTTGAAACTCTTACTTCCTTCGGTAATGCCTCTTTTTGTATACTCATCGTGTGAACTAAAAAAACAATGTTATGTTTACATAAACAAGAGTAAACAAATACTTCACTTCAGTTTCTTTTAGAGACACTGTGGCTCAAAAGCGTAAACTTTGAATGGAAAGCATTCAAAGTTCATGCTTTTTCCATTCACTATCATTTATCTAGTTAATTCATTTAAATACATTATTAGACCGTCACTTTTATATGTTAGATGGTCAAGTTATAGTAACAGGGGGAGAAGCAAACTATTCTTACTTGTTTTATGTCATTCCAGCTCACGATCATTTAATGGAGTTAAATGAAAGAAGCAGCAATTTTAAAATCGTTTTTTTGTTTTTTTTTTTTTGCTGTTTTCTAATTACACTGACGTAAGGTCCATGCTTGCAGCTGATTGACGATCAACTGATTTGAATGAACCAAGAATGAACTGATTGATATTTCTGAGAATATTTCACATTATTTGATATTACACAGACCACTAATCTGACCACAGATATATAATATATAAAGATATAATATATATATATATATATGTAAATATATTTCGCCACCGATTTCGATAATAATAACAACGCCACCAACTTCTAGAGAGATTTATTCTATTTAATTTAAGAGTATATTCTATTTAAGAGTTTTCTTTTTGCTTTTTAGTGTTTTCAGAAGTCTGTATAATTAAAAAAAAATGTTCCAATCTAAAGTCGTATTTTGTCGTCGAATTAAATATATTACACCCACTATGAGCTGGTCACATAAATAGAAAACTATCTTCAATAGGTACAAATAAGCTTAAACATATGGTAGCTGCCATAAACCGTTAAAAAGTTTTGTCCCTATCATCGCACCCGCAATGGCATTAAAATTCATCGGATGTAAAGTTTTCATATACGAATAGTTAGAACATACCGTTGAGCAGTTCCCTGGACTTTCTGTCGTCTCTATCATCAGCTCAACACTAAACCTTTAGGTTTTGAGGTGTCATCATCAGGTACCTAGATGACACCAGAATGTCAAGATTTTCCCCCATGTAAGCCTACAATATTTAAAGGGTTTCCATCATCAGATCCTGGATCTGATAACATTGGAACGATTTCGAAAGCTTCATTCAAACAAAAATAATGTAGTACCTATATAAATCTGTATATGTAAAATGTAGGTGTAAAACATACAGTGGTAATCAAAAAACAAAAATGAAAAGTACTGACCAGAATTTGATGAAATTCTTATGGGATGAAATGGCAAGTATATTGTATCGATCAAAAAAGAATCACATTAATCGGACTCACTGATCTACAATCCTCAAAGTAATCGACGTTTATACCGAATTGAGAACCTGTTCCTTTTTCGGAAGTTGGTTAAAAACGAAACAGCATTAAAGAGTGGGTAGTATATACATACGTAGGGTTTATGAAATTATGAATAAAAATGATTTATAAAATAGTTGCGAATAATACCATCAAACGTAATTTCAGATACTAAACCGGAATTTATTTGCTGGCATTCTGGCAGCCCTGGTAGACAGATGAGAACATACGTCATAGTGATGGCTATAACATCATAATCATCAGAATTATATTGCAGCTGATACTCTTGAAATGCAGGAGATTGTTGATTGGAATATTTGAATATCAGGCATTGATAAATAAGAACGGAATCCTATATACACTTATGTAATACATACTTAATTTACATCGAAATTAGGTACGTCGCAGTTTCCTTAAGTTTTTACGATAAAATTGACGTAATTATTTAACCTGTAAAATAGTTTCAAAACGGTAATTATTATTTTCAAGGTTATTTTGGTGAACTATTATTATATTGGCAGATTTCCCTGTTTACGATTCGTCTTTCCACGAACATGGTTTAATATTACAAGTTATTAATTACTGATTTTAAGGAAGGAATTTGTACTTACTTTTTTCTCGTGCTTGCTGATTGTAAACGAAACGCTTGCTAAACAATTTTTACAGATAAATTTACACTGTTATTATCTACCGCGTGATTAATGTATGTGTCGAGAAATGTTAATACCGGTAAACTACCGAGCGCCTACTGGCTGAGGTCGCGCGGGGCTTGCCTTTCATATAATATGAACTGAACACGCGGCCTGTGTTTTAAAACATCCAGTAAAGACTGCGTTACGCTTATCGTCCCATAGAGGACTGTAGTGGAACAGAAATTATAATCAGTGGTTACATTTTGGAAGTTGTCCAGTTATAATTGTTTGTTTCAGAATGTCTTCAGATATTGTAACATTGCTCCAGTTGGATAAATTTCTATCCAGTAGAGTGGTTGTTGTGAAAGAAATCAATGGATGTGATAGTTCATTTGTAACAAGTTGTGTTCTAAACCACTGTATCAAGAACAAGACTGCTGTTATAATAGTGTCAACACACAACTCTTTTCAACAATACCAAAATGTGGGTCTAAAAATGAATTACAACTTGCAAAGATATGTGGATACGGGACTTGTTGATTACTTCCACTTGGGAGAATATTGTATTAACAGTTTACTGTCCGACAATAAGTTACCACAGTTGTTTGTTAAAGTGAAAGAAAAAGTTTTAGCAATGCGTGAAAAACATGAAGTAGTCAATGTTATATTAGATGGCATTTCCCACTTTTTTGACTTAAATTACACACTCAGGGAAATAAATATGTTTTGTAAAGAGTTGATAGAATTTGTTACTGGTTACAATAACTCATTTGTTCTTTGTCACTGCAATGAGGCACATGACGATGATGTTACATGTGTAATGTCAAATCTATTGTCACATAAAGCTCATACACTGTTAAAAGTTGAGAATCTACCGTCAGGATGGAGTACAGATGTGTCAGGACATCTAACTATTACATACCCAGGCCTAAAATATGACAATGAGCATTTGTACCTTATGGATATTAAGCCATCCAAATACCTTTTCAAATTATTTGATAGAGGAGTTAAATTATTTGCTCCAGGAACAGTTTGAATAAAAAGGTGTGTATATATGTTGTTAATTTTTTTATAATAAATATATTACTTTCTCAGTTTTTGTAAATTTTCTTTGTTCATCAATAACCCTCTACTACTAGCTTAACAACTGTAGTCAGTTCATCAGAACTGGTTAATCAATGCTAATTTTGTAAAGCTGAGAGTTTTTATATTCGTTTGTTTGCTTGGGTGCACTAATCTCAGAAAATATTTGTCTTAGACCATTGATTGAGGAAGGCTAGTTTTCATGCAGGACCGTGAAGTAGTAGGATCCATGGGACTTCGCCTGTCATTTCTCATTTACATGTAGGATGTGGTCTGCTGATATTATTATGACATAAACACCCCAAATTATGGTTATACCCAGCTGTCATCTTGCGAAATAAGGACATAGTACAACAAAGGACAACTTTCATGGACTTGGTTATTACTTATTTATGTCATTAAGGCAACTCTACAATGACTTCAACGCCCTGGCACACAAAGACTTCCAGAAGGAACAAAGTGGATTTTAGTTAGTAAAGAGTCACACACCCATCAGCTGCATACACAGCGGGAGGAGTCAATGCCCCCACATTCCCCCGTTGATTTCCCACGTTAAAAAAAGGCAGATATCTATTTGTATTGATGGTAAATAGTATGTGAATCAGTTTGTACGTTGTATTTTATGTACATTCTCTTAGATTTAGACCATAAACTTTATTCCAGAAGATGGTTCAAAGCTGGCATTAAAGGCGGTAGTTTATTTGGATCACGTTTTTTAATAAGGGGGCTGAAGTTTTAAGCTTCTCTTTAAGGACGATTTGTTATCGCAGTTTCGAAATCAAGATATAAAAATAAATCTATTTGTAGTGCCAACAATTAATTATAACATTGTGTTTCCGAAAAATCGATACAAGCAAAAAAGTTACAAGCTAAATGCATAGGTAACCAATTAGGTAGGTACTGGCCACATAAAGGTAGCGCACACAATGCGATAAAATAATTACAGTCGAGTTTACTTATTGAATACTTATATATTTGTAAATTACGAAATCTGTGAGTGTATATTGTGTTTGTCTTAGATAGATTGTATCCACTGCATTCATTAATAGCCTACAAATACGAGATATGGAAGAATTTTGGCCAAATAAAGTTTTTCTTGCCGAGGCGCATAACAATTTAATATTAAAATGGTCAAGTGCGAGTCGGACTAGCACACATAAAGGGGTCTGTAGAAAGAAGCTCCTTAACATATTTTTTTCAGATTTCTTTACTTATTTAGGTTGTTTGAAAGTGTATGTCGTTGGAACGATTCACATTTTGAAAGCTCAGTTTTAGGAAAGGTAAACTGTAGAAGCCTAACAGATTCAATATCTAAAAACGGCTCCAAACGAAAAAAGGGCTACAATTATAAGATTCCAATCCATTATGTATACCAATATTAGTAATGTGTGTGCGTCCTCTCCGAGACAAGTCGGCTTCAAACCTCCAGGCAGCTTTGTGAAAGTTCCTTGAAATACAGAGAAATTTATGCCAAACCCGGGACCTCGTGAGGAGCAGTCACACTACGAATACTAGACCAACGAACAGTAAAAATAATGAATGTCATGTCGTTAGCTGCGGCAATCGAATCCCTTAAAGCTCGACAGAAGTGATGCTGCAATAGCTGGTATTACAATTACCTACGTCTCATCTACGTCTTAATTGGCATGACAAATTAGTTACAAACCTACTTTAATTTACTTAGCTGAAGAATAAAATATACGTTTATATTTTTCTTATATAATTCTTTTAAATGAAAATCTTATGGTCATAGGTATCTGAATCTCGTTAACTAAAAATGTTAACGAAAAAGCCAGGTCGTCCAGGAACTAGATACTGACGCTCTGCATTGTACAGACGCCAGCACATCAGGCTACCCGAAACTGCCAAATTTTCCCAATCAACTTTGAACTTTATGCTTCAGCGGTAAGGTTGAAAATCCATTAAGGAAATTTGACAGATTGTTGTAGCCTTATGTGCTGGCATCTGTACTTCTTTACCACAGATTTTAAAATACTTACGTCCCTACGTAAGAACCGTGCGCTAGAGTCACCGCGGCCTTACCGCACAAAGGGCTCCAGAAGGAGGAAACGTGATTTTTAGTCAGTAACAATCTGACGGTCTGACGCTTTCTCCGATTGCCCCCATAACGCGAGGAGTCAGTTGATGATTTTTCACTCAAAAAAAGGCACCTAACTATATGCGTAACTGCCCATATTTTAAAAATATTATTATTTAGTAATTTATGTTAACTCAGTAGGTACCTACGTAGTTAGGTGCCCAATTTATAGGATAGTATGTTGTTTTTGTTATTAATAACAGCATACATGACGGCGCATTAAACTTTTATTTGTGGTGATTAGCTGTTGCCCCAGCGACCGCCCAAAGCGAAGGCTGTATTTTGACCAGTGTTCAGTCCACGTGAAGCGACGCGGGCGGAGAACGTTTGTCTTCGCACCCTTTAAATATATCCTTTATGATAATTGTTTACTTCCTAGATATTGTTAAAAATCCTATTCACGTGTACTGGTTAGGTGCCCTTTATTTTTTACTAGCCTTTCGAGTGCAAATCTATTTGGTATAGCAGTGCAGGACGTCTTTGTGATTGGATGCGCGGGGGTCAACGAAGTGATGCCATGACTCAGAGTAGTCTAGCCTCTGAGAAATCACATGGCAGCATCCGTACGGTTTCCGAAGAGAAATTGATGGTAAATATCGAGTAAACCCTACGCACATGCCATTAACATTATGTAAATAAGTATAAGGTACAAATCACAATTACGTAGGTACCTACTTTATATGGAGTTAATAAATTATTCAGAAAATACTGATCATATAAAATAAAAAAATTATAATAATTCCTTCATTCCATTACTTATTTTTATAACAGTGTACCGAACAAATTATGTAAATACCATGTAGGTAGGTACCCACGTACTATAATTTGACTTAGCACACCTACCTATCATTGGATATTCCTTAAATAGACTAGGTACTCACTTAGGTATTTGGTATTTCTTTGTATCGACATAATATTCTTTATTTGCAAATTGAGAGTCTGGCTACAAAATAAATATAATATTTTGTGGTCTGGCACTCCTAAAACAGACAGTTTTTTATAGGTATAGGGGAATATTTGTACCAAATAATCGCACTGGTCCGGTTTTTTAGCTGTAGAATATTTATATTCCAGAGGTAGGTACAGGCTTCTGAAGATCTGCTGATAATCACAAAAGTATTTAATTAATTAAGTAGGTACCTTGGTCTAGTAACCGTTTCATAAGTAGGTATTCTAATAAAAGTGTTTGTAAAAGCGATTTAAAAAACGAACAAAATTGGAGATGGATGGTAACAAGTTCATATCGACATAGAGCTGCAATCCATTTATCCAATGTTATGTATCGCTTATATAAAGAGATAAGTGAACCGTTATCAACTACGATCATGACCTCTATCGTGACATTGGATAGACTTGCATGGTTATAAGAACATCACATAGCTAATTGATACGTACAGATGGTATTAAATCTTAATTGTAGAAAAAAGCAAATAGTAGGGACTAGTATATAGGTATATTATTAAACTGTATAGGTACCTATATAAGCAGTTAGCGACTTATACCCATTTAAGTATTCATCTAAACATTAAAAGAAATGATATCTATTGTTAAAGAGTAAGTAATATCATAGTTCCTAATATCAGGCATATCTGTCCCGAATATTGTTTCGAAAAGGATGCGCTAATACAATCTGCGTATCCTGTATGCTAACTAACTGCATAACGTCGCCAGTGGGGCAACGTTACGTGTATGATTACAAACTATACTGAATATTATGTTGCTGACATTTCAATACCTATTTCAAATCCCTGATCTATGTATGTAGGTTACAAAACTTGGTTTGGCACAGAGATTCGCAGTTCATTCTTGTTGTACTTACTCGTCCTTGTTGATCCAAATATTCCCTACCATACCATAAAGGTGAAAACGATGACTGGAACGGGAAATTTAAATATATTGAAAACGTATTTTTTTTGAGTGTTAAATAAAAACATAATAAAATACTTGGAGGTATATTCTTAGCGCTAAGGATAAGATCACGCCTTATTTATGATTATCATTTAGGTATACTATCCATTAGATAAGAATAAATATACCTAGGTACCTAACTATTTTTATATTTGGATTTCCCGCTATTTAAAAACTGCTGCCTCCTTAGCAGCAAAAGTGTTCTCTAACTTTGATGAATCGGATTTTAATATTTCTAGGTACAAATGACCCGAGATCACTGCTCCCGGGTGTGTATAATGTGATATCAGTTGCACGGTACCTATGTATGTATATTAAACTTTACATTATGCAACAGGTGGCGGTGCGCGTGCGGCCGCTGCGATCAGATGAAGGTCCTCGGATCGTGCACGTGGTCAGCGATAAGGTTACATGCATTACTTACTAGAGGTAGAACACTTGCTCATCAATCACGCATCAATATAGGTGTTAAAGATTCCAGTGACGTTAAACGGCGCTCATACATAGAACGAAGAGCGATGATACCTTGATACGTGATTCTTGATCTTGTTAACTTGATAAATTTCTATACAATACAGAACCCGTACAATAGCAAATATTGTTCATGTAACACAAGTCTCAGTATATCAGCACTTGAGGTGCCTCCGTCATCATCATCTGCCTAGCCATTTCCCAACTATGTTGGGGTCGGCTTCCAGTCGACCCGGTTTCAGTTGAATATCAGTATTTTACATGGAGCGACTGCCTATCTGACCTCCACAACCCAGTAACTGGGAAATACGATACCCCTTGGTAAGACTGGTTGTCAGACTTTTGAGCTTCTGACTAAATGTAACGATTGTCAAAGAACATCCACAGATGACAGACGGTACCAACGGCTTCACTTGCTTTCCGAGGTCCTGAAAGAGCCTGAGGTGCCTTCATATTATGCATTTTTATTTAAGGCATCTTATAAAAAAAAACAACATAGGCACGTACTAACACGAACATAGATGTTGCGTGTTAAATGGTACAAGTTCAGTAGAGTGACTATTAACATGTACCTTCCAGTATTTCCATAAAATGGCGCATTGCAAGTAGGTGAGTTAATTATAAAATGGTAAATTTACGTTCGTTACTTCACGAACACTTGCATAAAAACTCGCTCCAAGACTTATGGCAATGTCAGCAAATAAAACGTATAAAAAATATGTCGCCTGATGTGAAATAAGCCATAATAAATCTAATAACGTTACCACGTTAGAACTGAATGGGCTATGTTAGAAAATTAATTATATTTTCATAGTACATATATGGTATAGCTATTCCTACTTCAGCCACTAGAATAGCTAGTTTATTAATTTTCAGCCTCAAACAAATAATTTGGCGGTTAAGACCTTACTTATTGATAATTTTAACGTTATACGTGAAAAATTGCATTAAATCACCAATGATGATTGTCGGTAACTAAGACGCAGTAACTAGAGACGAAATGTAAATAGGTACATTTTCGTGTTTTCTTTTATCGATCGTTGTTATCAAGTGAACATTTTTATCAGATATTTATTTCACATTTACTGCCTATCAAAGAGATATGACGTGTGTTATCAGATGCTGGTATTGGAAGAGGAGGCGGATAGCCGTCGGGATGTGCTACGTCAGCGGCGGCTTAACGACAAACACTACATTTACGACCGCGTTTTTGGCGAAGGCAGTACACAAGTGCGTAATGTTTCCAAAATGTAATGTTATACTCATCACACCTATCATATGACATATACGTAGCATGCAGTCTTGACCGGAAACTATAGGTACTTCTTCGGTGTGATCCAACATCGATGGCAGAATGCCAAACTACACCGAGTGCCCGCGTGTTCGCAAAATATAGTTCAGTTTTACACAGCAGCACAGTATTTATATAGTTTTAGTAGGGTTTCAGTTTTATTAATGTTAATTTTCAATAGTGTAACTAGAAAACTGTCACTTTAAAACTCACATTTACACACGAAGAACTTTGATTATAATAGAGTTTGTTATAAGAATATCATTACTCAAAAAACATTTATTGTTTCATTAGTTGTTAAATATACGTCACAAATTTACGATTAAATATTATTTACTTTTTTGGAATATTTAATACAATGTAATTTGTTTTTGGCCTGGTCAGCATTACCCTACTTCAAGTCAAACATAATCGGAAAGGATATTCATCTACATAATTCTTCTTAATCAAACAAGCCAGAATTATATTTATATTAAGAAAGTATTCATGTATGAAAGTATTAATTATTGTCCGTACAGGTTTGATGGAAAATGTACATAAGTACATAGCTAGACGCACATTCATAATACAGTACCTACACAGTACTTTTCGTAGAAGACGGTGTACATAATGATCTATTTTCAAGCACTGGCTGTCAGTTATCACATCTCACACTACAGAGTTTACATGCAAATAACAAATAGCTTTGTGGTCAGTGCCAACTTCAACGGTTTCAACTAAATGTTTGGGTAAACTGTATAAAATTGCTTGTTACCAACCAGGAGTTGTAAATTGCATTTCCTCTTCCATTATAGTCGATTCCTTGATGAAAGATCATTTTTAGAGTTTTTGTAACGGTTTAATTATAACTATTTAAATACATTATTCTTTTACGAGGTGGCCAACATGAATGAATAGGACAAAATTTGGACCGACCCTTCTTTGTTTAGCAATTTGAAAATTAAAGATGTCTGATGACAAAATATATTGTAGCCTTGCAAGAACTTCAACCAACAAACATCTCAGGGTACTCTTGTTAGTCGGGTTACGTTTACCAAAAGCCGGCAGAAGGCAATATTAGTTGATACGGCACGTTCTATGCAACCAATTTGATAATGTATTTGGCTTGCAAAGTTGCAGAGCCCGTTTTTTTTACAATGTCTTTATAAGTACAGCAAGCAATTGTTTACATACAAATGTATTTTCTTCAGAGTAATAAGAAACCCTTTATCTACGATTTAGGAAGACGTGTACGACGCAGTGTGTGCCCCTCTGGTCGGCGACACGTTGAAAGGATTCGCGGGAGCTGTATTCGCGTATGGAGCAACTGGTGCCGGTAAAACGTATACCATGACTGGTCTTATGTCCCGCGCGCTAAGTCATCTCTTCGCCAGCATCGCTGAGAGCGAACACGCTGACTCATACGAGGTAAGTAAATTGAGTTCATCTATATAGTTACTTATTAAATTCAAAATTGGGCAAGTGATACGAACAATGGACATGGTTGCAGCTGCATGGATCATGCAGTAATGACTCGTTATGACATACCTCACCATAATTATCATATAATGTTACATATCAATATTCAGAACGTTATTTTTACTTACTGTAAAACGACGCGACGAATGATAATATTGACAATACACTTCACGGCTTTTCACTGATATTCACGTAAAAACCTTACGTGAAAAGTCGTTCATCGTAGTCTCATTCACTTTCAGACCTTAGTATGAAACGCACCATCATTGTGGGTTTTAGTAGTGAAATAGAAGCTTCGTCCCCAGGGTCGTCCCCGTCCCCGCGGATCTCTATTACCGCTTCATTTGTTACTTTTAATGCTTTTACTTTGTTATTAAAGTAACAATCAATCTTCCCTATAGTTCCATCACATTTTTAATTTATAAACTGTATCGCATGGTGATGGAATTTTGGTACTTAGTTGCTATTTAAGAAATTAAGCGATTGGACGTTATGAGTTTTTTCAATATTTTCTTAAATTATTTATTACTTATATGTAATCAAACTCACGACTTGGACTGTGCAAATAAAATAGTGTGACTCTTGTATTATTAGATACGTGTACTATGTACTATGAAATCTCTTGGAATGCTATTTGTCATGAGTTATTTATGTTTATACCTTGGCACTACTTACTCTTTCGGATATTTATTACATATGACGAGAGAAAAGTTACGAAACTACTGAAGATTTATCGTAAAGAATATTAGGTATTTACCACCAAACTTAGATAATATGTCGTTACATAAATGAGTAGGGAGCATTAATCTAACAGATATTTTGTGATTCGTAAAATGGTCCAGTCAGTTCTAGTGACGTCACGAATAGACGCCATACTGTCGATTCGTTCCGAAATATGCCAACCGCCAGTGCATTGACGTCATAAATTGACGCCATAATGAAACTATGAAAAGTAAATAAAGTCAAGCTAATTAGAAATAGTATCAATTATTAAAAAAAATTAAAGAACTTCTTGAACTTATTGTTGTTATTTAAATTCGTATAATTAACTTTGAGTCATTAAAATGTTTTAAATGATACATATTTTTTACTAAAAGACAGTTCAGGCATCTTCGACGGTCATTTTTCGTGTCTGCGTGGACAAAAGTTTATAAAATGGTCTAATATTTTGGGGATTAGAGGTAACCCCTGCATAGCTACAGTTGTAGGTCTACCTATTGCGTGACTTTTCAGACCTTGCGTTATATTATTCAGTCACATAGAACATGGAACTGCATGTTTATTAAATTGTGCTAGTTTGTTTTAACATTGTTACGCACTTAGCACATTATAAATTATGTAGGAGAATAGTTGGAATAAATACTGAAATAAATAATGGTAGCATTTATACGTGTAATTTGTAGGTATCTATTATCTAGTTGTTAGACTTACGTCTTAGAATGCTTCATTTTGAAACGTTTTGAAATTAATCTTAATTGGATTAAATACTTGCAGCTTTGAAAGTGACAATGCTTTAAAAGTTTTCGGTTCCTGATTTTGTATGAAATCGGTTAAAAATAGTACTACGGTTCGGAAGGTGAACATAGTGTCTATACATTCCACTCATTGAAACTACCCCTTTACAGCGAAATTCAACATCTTTTACAGTTTATTTACCTAATTACATTAAATAAACATCGTATGATGTCTAACTTACCTAATTGATTGTTAAGTACAAGATAGTTTTGGATGTACCAGACCAGATAATAATCTAGGAAGTGTTCACATTTCTGAAATCTAATAAAATCTTTGTTTGATCTAATACACTTTTCCAACATCAGAACATATTCTATAGGCAGATTAGGAACTTGCCGTGGATGTTTATTTAGTATGTTATATTTATTTAGTAGGTAATTAAAACACTGAAGACAAATAAAAAACTCTAAAACCTTTTGATTGTTAGACGATTTGTGTAAAGTTCACTTTGTTTACATAGACTGCTATGACATCATCATCCCTCTGATTGGTGTTTCATGTAACATGGCGATTTTTTGTATTTTATGGTTTAGCAAAAAATAACGTAGGTAAGTATCACTGTTATTGAATTAAAAAATGTTTTTACAGAATCTGTGAATGTATATTATATATTTAAATTATAAGGAATTCCAGGAAACTTACTACATATCGTACCGATGTTTTGAATATATAGAGAAATGACTGATCTTATATAACTTTAATCGGATATTTAATTATGTTACCTATAACCTGTCAGTAAGATAACGAGCAAGTTCAATATTTCTCGTAGAGGTCGTACATACGTAAGTGTTCACTCTGTTCACCTTACCTATTATAAAAGTCGTAAGTCGTCGGTAAGTGTAAGATTAGTCGATAGGGTGGGGAGGTGGGCAATATGTAAATGTGGGGGCTGACCGCAAGTCGGCGCTGGCGACCTTGACCAAACGGAAGTTCTTTACTGTTTTTCATGCATATTTACGAACCCTGCTGAAATTGCACGAGCCATGAAATGGCGCCATGGTTTGATATATTTTTTAATTCCTTTGTTGGGAGTGTTGTACCCAGGTACCTTAGGTTTATATAAATTACAAAATTATCTGGGAAATATACTCAGATAGTAATTTTTCACTTTATAATTTTAGTGGAACATGGACATGAAGGTTTTCCACAGGCAAACTATAGTTAAAAAGAAACTGCATAAAATTTCTACTGCAAAAGAAACGGCACAACTTAAATATATTCTAACTGCAACTATACATATATTATGCATTTTGTTTACCCGTAGGTACTATTTACCCATAATATTTTGCTTAGGTAAAGGGGAAGGGTGAAGGGTATCTGACATAGTACATAATTTAATAATCTAATAGGCAACTAGTAGCTGCTACATAAGTGTAAAGAATAATGGGGCAATTTCTTGAATAAAATTCAATTTCAAATAATGTTTGAAGGAATGATGAATGTTAATTTGAACAGTGTTCCAAAGACACTTGGAATTTTCCCACCAAAGCAACCTATCTGTTCTTCGATTGACCTCGGAGTCAAGATCCGAGTGGTAGATATTATTATGTGCTTTCCATTACACTGATGAGCTTGTTTAGTACCCTAACAAGGAAATTGAACATTTTATAGTGTTAGATTTTATATTGAGATAAGTATGCTTCTCCACAATTCAGGATATCTTGAGGTTGCCATAATCGTTCCCTATGAGACATGGTGCGACAAACATTCTACTACACGGTTTGGAAACGCACCGATTCTATTCCTAGATCAAATTCCTTGAAGCTAATTTCATTTCGGACGGAATACCTACTCAATGTAATTGTTCCAGTAGGTACGTCATTAAATGCTTATTCAATCCCTGAAATAACTCTGTCGCCTCTTGAAACAAACACGGCATAGGAACGTCGCATCTTATCGATTAATCAACAGATAAGCAGATAGCATGGAAGGGGCTCCATCTAAATGACAATATCCATCAAATATACGTTAGTGGTGTGAAGTAGCTCTGTAGGCCACCGGCCGCAAGGTCACTGTCGTTGAAGCGTGGCGCATAGACTCGCGTGATTGACACCGCGGCAACCATTAACCTATGACGAGGCTTTCTTCAATACACTGACATGCTTTGTACCTACACATATTACCATAGGTGTGTCATTAACACCCATTTGTCAGAAAATAATTTACCCAGAAATCAGTTCTTTCAATACACATTAACGACGGCTAAGGAAAGTTTCACATTTTTTGTAAGTGTACCTAAGTGCCACCATTATTCTTTAGAATATAACTAAAACGTTCCCAACAGGGCACATAAATGTCATATCAAGAATATGTAATATCAAGAAAAATCATTGAAGACTTGAAGAGTATGAGAAAAACACACAACAATGACACAGCTGATATGATGATAACATCAGTAGACAACGCCACATAAATCAAATACGAGTAACAATCTACGAAGTAGGTACATTCTGTTTTCCACCGTGATACCATATTAATGCCGCAGATCTGTTTGGGTGTGCCCCCCCCCCCCTTCTATTTTATAAAGAGACTAGCTGCCCGCTTCGGCTTTGTACGGGGTAATTTAATTATTCAGTACATTTTTGCATTAATTTTCTGTCATATTAATCTTGTCCTGATACAGTGACGGATTAAGTCAGGGCCTCTGGTAAATTCGGCCAATGGTTTTGCTTAGGTTCTGAGATTAAAACCAAAGATCTTTGTGCGTAATAACCCGTTGAAGATATGTAGGAGTACGAACACTTAAGCTTTATAATTATTATGATAATACTAGTTTTTGTTATAAAGCCCCATTATATTTATGAAAAACGAATCAAATGAGTCAGTTTTTAAGGTAAATGAGCGCGACTATATTTCGTTACTTGGACTCAAAACGAAAACTTAATAAAATAACTCGAGCCGAACTTACATACATAGTATATTGAGTGAATGCGCGAGCACCGATATAAAATGCGCAAAGAGCACAAACTTGTTAGTTGGTGGCTACAAGAGATAGAGATAGTCCCTCAATGCATTATAATACACATGTAATGAAATGTTATATACCATTAACTTTCCTCTTGAATCACTCTATTAAAATCCGCAATAAAGTCCGTCGTGTAGTTTTAAAGATCAAGTAGACACAGACAGACAGCGGAAAGTGACTTTGATTTATACTATTGTAGTAATGATGTCGAGGCAAGTCAAGTTCGTTCGTGGGCCATGAAATTAGTTTACGTCACTTGTCAGATGTCAGTATAGAAAGTGGCTTTAAAATATTCAAGGTTATCGTTAGACGAGGTATTCTATTAACCTGAGTACGCTAGCGTGACCCGTGGACAGTGATAATAACCATAGGTAACGAGTAACAAACAGGTGCAGTTGATACAATTGTGTGTATTGTCGGCAATCATGAGTATCAATAATTGTACTTTGCCAATCTTCATACACAATGTTAGACTGTTTTGTATTCAAAATTCGAACGATCAAAGTTAGCATTAAATCTTTTCTTAGGGGCTGGCCTCAATTAACACAGTTTTTAATAAGTTTTGCTATTTGTGGGGCGACATTCTAGGACAAGCTGGGCTGTGCGTGGCCTTTACCCAGTTAGGTGAGCTGATTAGCGGAAATCTTGTTTCATTAATAGCACTAATAAGTTATTAATAATAATGATTGATTCGGCAAGAAAGAAAGTTTCAATTAATGAAATCCTTACTTGTATAGATAGGTTAGACTATTAGTTTTAAGAGTAATACAGATAATTTTTCTCGTTCTGCAAAAAGTAACAAATCTTTTAAAGCGGACGCGGCGATTGTTTGCCGTTAATTATTAGTACATATAATAATATACATTTATTTGTTTATTATTATTTACCTTTATATGTTCTTCTTTATACTTTTCATATCAGATATGGGCCATGATCTTATCATTACCTCAAAGTTATTTCTGATGCCTTAGGTTAACTCCGGAAGTTCTTAGTGGTTAAATAAACTTTTTCTTTCAAATTATTTTATATTGTCTTTTTCTGCTTTTATTGTTATTTGAATATCCCGCTACCAGTCTTCGAATTTACTTTAATAACTAACCAAATTCAACAACCACGTTAATATTTTCATTCTTCTATGAATAAACGAGCAATTGGATACTAAACATTATTGACTTGTTAATTAAAAAATGGGAAGGACTGAAAAAAGATTATCATTTTCTAGAAGGCCCTTTGCGATCTAATATTCTGATAACTGGCGAACAACAACTCCAATAGCTAAACAGTACAAACACTGGAAATGGAGCATCGAGACCGTTGCGCTTTAGTGAAACGTTTAACTTGCTTTGTGTATTGCATCTGATAACAATGCGCTGCATTCATGTTTATTTGATGCGCATTGTAAATTGCGCACTGCTGGCTACATATATAATGTTACTTGACTCCTATTTATTTTTATGGTGGGCCCAGCTTTATTTATATTTTTACATAGCGTAATTCTTTTCTTTTTACGTAATTAGACGTCTCATTTTTTAACATTCACTTTTCAATCAATCAATCTGAATAAAACATAATGGTTGAAATGTAATGGCAAATACATACATATGTGAGAATTTATTTCTTGACTCATGAGGATAAAACAAATGGGTAGGTTTATAAGCATTAATCATTACTATACACTGCAGTGTTCTAGTTGGAAAAATAAAACCGCTTATGGATTTGTGGTTATTTGTTTGCCTTTTTTTATATGGTCATAAAAACAGTAAGTAGTCTTGGAAACCTTTTTTTATTTATTAGGATAAAATGGTATTACGTACGTTCGAATCTGGCAAAATGTCCTCCTGTTTAAAATGCACACACACAATAATATAATACACTGGTAATAATGTCCTGATAACAAGGACTTGTGTAAACGTTCTTTAGATGGGAGAGTTATAAGCTGCAGTTAGTTATTAGGTAGTATGGTGGGCACGTTGAGTACGCGCTCAAGTCTATAATTGACACAACTGAACTATAGTAATCGTGGGTATGAAGTCATGATCTTATTTTCGGTTCAAATGCATATGTTTCAGGTAATTTATAGTGCTGCCAACTGCATTTAGCTGCGGTCGTAAAATGGTGCAATACTCGTAGAGTATTAGTAGGTAACAACGTCACATTTGTGCAGAACTAGGACTCGCCTAAACCGATATATGTCACCTATATACCTATCTACGCCAATGTACTTAAAAAAGAGGAATGGAAAGTTTAACAATATGTTTAAACATTGTGTGTGGTAACATAACTTACATTGTTTTTATCCATTTGAATACGAACACACTTTTGGGGTTATATTTTTAAGATGTTCTTTTAGGATTTAATATTATTTTAATAATAGAAAAAAACAGTTGCATCATACAACTGGTTTTTCCGTGCAGGAATAAAATGCGTGGCGTAATACGTAGAATCGCGTAGTACGCGTAGCTGGATGTCGTAGCATTCGTAGCACCTTCTCGTAGCATTTAATAAATGGCTATACCGCGTTACGGGGCATAGTTATGCTCGGAATAATAAATTAAAGTACGCTATTTATTTTTTCGAAACTGAACCATAATAATATATATTTTTTGTTGAAGTAAGATGAAACAATAAAACAAAGTAGCACCCCTGTGTTTGGTTTATATATGCTTAAATCTTTGAACAATTCAACGGATTTTGATATGGTTTTGAATGCATACGAGTGATTCAAGAGTCTAGTAATCACCAGCTCCTCTCCTCCTCTATCCGCGTCCCGTGGGTACCAAACGGATATAAAGCCTTATTGCTTCCTTGATAAAGGGGCTATCTAATACTGAAAAAAATTATCGAAGGAACGAGTAGATCATTTTTTTTTTATTGACCACCGTTTTATGACGTAGTTTTAGTACCTACATATATAATTCGTCCACGTGTGCCGCCGGGGCGGATCCGAAATCCGAAAACCTTTGCTGAGATAGGTAGGTAGTTAGTTGAAAAGATTCTTATAATGAGGCCATATTTGAGAAGGTTGACTGACAATGATAAATAGTTACTAGTGAAAACAGAAAAAAAATACCTTACTCGCAATTTGAAATTATTTATTTATGAATAGTACATTTGACTTACAATTTCTCAACGATTTTATCGTGAATGATGGTCGGAAATGTTGTTTGCGTACTCTGTGTACATTTCATAGATATTTGATATTCATAAAGACCGAAATGGATGTTTACTGTACTGTATATCGAAGCGTGCAATCAATAGCGGTGGGTTGGTTCGTAGGTACATTCGACTGTGGACTAACGATCCCTTAATGGTCATGGGTGTTTGACATGTGCGAGAAACAAACAGTTTAGCGGTTATTACTGTTTCAATGAAAGAAACGTAGAAACGAATGACTTTGGTCAACAGTCGATTAAGGTCGAATATATTCGAAATTTAAGAATATAGGTACTTAAAACTCGTATTGTTTATTTAATTTCGTGGAATAATAAAATTGTATCACATAACATACGAGTATTTATCAGACAAAAATTTAAGTTAATTTCAATATTTTGTCATTCTGATGGAGAACAGGGCTGCCTTTTCAAAACCTTTACGGCGTACCTACTGAAATCATTATGATAATTACTTAGTACCATATCCATTTAGTATGTACTCATTAATTAGGACAACCGGTATTTTGTCACTATACCATTAATTGGTATAGCAGTTAAAAATAATTGGCTTGATGTTTTTTAATTAACAACTGCTGCATCTGGCAAGCAGTGTTTTAAGCACTACTTGTAAATTCTTGGATATTATTCACAATAAATTTAGTCGATACGTTTTTAGAAATTCATGTCCTCAAATTATTTTTTTAAAGGCTTATTTTGAGTACCTACTTGCCAAACCTAAATCATAATGAAAATTGTATGACGCAGGTAAAAATGTCGTACATCGAGATATACAACGAGATTATTCGGGACTTGCTGAACCCGAGTGCGGGGCCTCTGGAGCTGCGTGATGAAGGTGGCAGCGGGGCTCCCGTGGTGGCAGGTCTCAGTGAACTGAAGGCCAACAGCGCCGCTCATGTAGCAGAGCTGCTGGCCAGGGGGGACAGGTCTCGTACTGCAGAGCCCACACATGCAAACCAACACTCGTCTAGAGGACATGCCCTTCTAAGGTATCATTAATTATTATTATTTGAAAATAAAATATGATTATTTTAATTTTTGATCTGAATATTGATCTAGCCTTGTTGAGAATCTAAGAATCGCAATTTTGGAGTTGCTTATCGTATGTATCTTTATTATTAATTCTGATATCTTTTATAGTGTAACTGTGAGTCAACAAGTGGAGAAAGGAACGCAAAGAGGCCGTTTGTTCCTAATCGATTTGGCTGGATCTGAGCGCGCTGGGCTTCGCTCGCGGCGCCTAGAAGGCGCTCATATCAACCGATCACTACTTGCGCTTGGAAATTGCATCATGGCACTTTCTGGTGGAGCTAGGTAACGATTCGGTGAAAAATTTAATTGCTGTTGTACTCGCCTGAATTCATAGGTCTTTAATAGTCTCTGCTTTATTGTGTTTTGTTTTTTTTTAAGTATTTTTATCTAAAGAAGGTTAGGCGCCTTTTACATTTGTCATTGCAACTACGCTCTTGACATCTGTTAGATCATTTTTAGTCTTGGTAATGCCATTTCAAGTTAATTATAAATTCGATACTAGAATTTATAAAAACGTCTTTGTAATTGGTTAACGTTTAATCTCTACGACATATCGATTCCTACATGGTAATTACATACAGGCTTTGTTGAAAGAAACAATTTTTTTACTTAAACGGAGACTTTTACTTACCTTCCTAGTAGAAAATTCATAGGCAACAAGATATCCCAGCAGAATCTCTATTTTCTACAGCTAAAAAAATACACGCTTTTGACCCCACGTCCAAAGTCGTACCTCATGCATCCGTTAAAGGCCCAACCTCTTAAGCAACTTTTCCCAAAACTTATGGTATGGTTTGAGTCATCATCCATCTACCACCACCATTCCATTAGTTCAATTTTTTCTTCGTTTATAACACCTCAAACGTCGCAGATACGTGAACTACCGCGACTCGAAGCTGACGCGGCTGTTGCGCGAGGTGCTGGGCGGCCGCTGCCGCACTGCCATGGTGGCGCACGTGGCTCCCGGTGGCACTCACCGGGACACCACGCGCTCCACCTTGCATTACGCACAGAAGGCCTCCTCTATCACTAATAAGGTATTACCAACTTAGGAACCTCTTTCGAAAAACTATTGATTTGTTTCTTAAGCGAATGTCCCACCGTCATTGGGAACATTGTCCAAATTACCGGCGGTTGTCCCCACACAGAGAAAGATGATGCGTCATGGACATGGCAGCGTCAAGGAGTAATCAGGCTTGTTAGCCATAACGTGGCCATAGCAGTGCGAAATGAATCTGTTGTTTTAAATTTTAATTGGGTAACGATTTTACACTTCAGGTGGAACGAGAACTCGTCGAAACTCCGATGCCTCTTTCACAATATCGGACAGTCATCAACGAACTGCGCGAGGAAATCGCTCGACTGAAACTCAAGATGAAGGACGATAGGACAATGTAGGTTTTTTGCTCAATGAGATAATGTGTTAAATTCGAATTAAGGCAAAGAGTGCACGGTCAACAGAATTATATTTTTCTCTAGAAAATATATCGATGATGCACGTTTTTGGAAAAGCATATTATTCAAATGCAGGCTTTTTTATTTACCTTTAAATTTTACGTCTAACGCTTTCAAATTAAATCCATTTTCTTTTATTTTGTAGTAAACCTAAAGAATTCCAAATGGTTGAAGAGGAGGTAAGCAAGGAGGATGCAGCGGAGAACGCAGCTCATTTGAAGTCCTTACGCGAAGCCATCGTGTCTACGTTCAAGCAACAGATGCGACTACGAAGACGATTGATGGAGTTGGACAGTCACCTGCTGGGGTTAGCGTTAGACGCTGAGAGACAGCATGCCGCTATATCTCACTGGGAAGCGAGGTTTAACCGCCTCTACAAACCTATCAACATTCCTGGGTCCAGACTCAGCACGCAGCAGAGTTACAGGTACATTTTAATGCAGAGACACGAACACTAAGGTACAAGGGCTAGGAGGATTTTTTTTTTTTAGATTTGAATGGCATGATTCCTACGAAAAATCTGACTGGGTAGTCGAGCGGTGTGTTAATCACCTTACAGGTAACTTCGTATAGAACTCATACTTGTATATTCAGGGGCGGTACTGGGTTATCCTCAAGTAGCAGTGAGCGCGCAGAGGCGGAGGTGGCGGTAGAGCAGGCGTGGGCGGAGCTCGCCGCTGTGGAGAGGGAACAGGAGTCCGCGCGCACCGAGAGGGAACGCGTCGAGAGGCAACTGGAACAAGTCCGTCTGAGAGGGGCGCAGTTGGAACAGGTACCTGAATGACGATTTATGTATGGACCTAGCAGTATGAGAATCAGAATGAATGCATGTCATTCATTATTATTACTACGATGAATATATTATTAAGTTTTTTGCACATTTGCTTACCTTTGACCTTTTTTGATTGAAGATAAGCTTTCTTATTTATGGCTGAAAGGGTTATCTAATCTCTACAGTAGCCAGAAGCCAAAAAGTCAACTAAGAAAAACCAGAATTGCTAATAACGTAAGTTTTGTATAACCTGGATAACTAAAGTGAGGAAGCAAAATGGGTAGGGATTCTATGTGTAAAACATTGATACAGGGTACACAGCTGTATCCCGTTAAACTGTAAGCCGACCACATGGTAACGAAAGAGTTGATGATGGCTTATCGGTCCATATGAACATCTTGCATCTATCCATACTATTAATATTGTAATGTGAATCATTTTGCTTAACTTAAATGTTTTAGGAGTTACCAGCCACCATCAGTAGCGGGCCAGAGCGTGAAGTGCTGGCTCTAGTCTGCCGCGTTCACGAGCTGGAAGCAGACAAGCTGGCGCTGCAGGGCGAGAGGGCGGCGCGCGCGCACGAGCTGCGGCGCCGCGACCTCGCGCTGCAGCGCCGGGACGCGCAGCGCAGGCTGTCGGACGAGATCATCACCAGGCAGAGGAGAGCACTGCAAGGTCGGTTAAATTCGTATAGTGACTCTGTTGGATATAGGATACGTATTTCTCTCGTGTAGCTTGGCGAGTTTGAGGCAGGTTCGAGGAAAAAATATTATTATATCAATTTAGTTTATTTTGTTATTATATCGATTATATATTTTTTTTGTTTCTTCATTAGACGTAGGTGTCGGCGTACCACCCGAGCTAGCCCAACTGTACGAGTTGTATCAACAAGAGATCCACGCGTCTACGTATACAGAGAGCAACGACATTTATACGCCTCCCTACCGCCTGCCGCCAATTTCTACCAGGTAAGCGTACTTTAGAAAGTAATTTTTCTTCTTCTCTAGAATCCACAGTACTGCAGGAATCAGCGTAATATATTTTTGCAGTAAATAACAAGGAACATGAGCTGAGTGATTCGCCTCTATTCGAACAATCCAAGTGCATTGAAACTAGCAGGCTTTCGTATTCGGATTTATTTTTATAGTCCTTATGTACGATAGAGTTTTGTAGTCCTTTTTGTAATTGTTGTCGCAGCCTGTCGGAGCTGACGTGGTCGGAGAGCTCGAGCGGGTCGGGGCGCGGGTCGAGCTCGGGGTCGGGCGGCACGCTCGCCTGCGACTACCGCCTGCCGCGCCTCGCGCCCACCCCCCGGCCCCGCACCAGATACAGGTAATTGTTGTACTCTACTATCATATACCTCGTAGCTCACCCAGTACCAGATACAGGTATAGCTCTACCCAAACATAATGGTCGCTCAGAATATACTTCCGAGCACAGCTACTACGTGCATCGTCGCCTCCCCAATCATACCCAAAAATGGTTTCTGTACAGCGACTCACTCGACTCGATGTTCTGAGCCGCCATTAAGTTTGGCACACACATTCTTATTGAACTTAATGTCAAACCTGACCCCTGTTGGGTCTACAGGTAACGCTGTCGTGTAGCATGATCATGATGCACCACTAATGCTCTACTGAATATTAGATAATGATAAACGAGGTGCTGAACTAGTAGGTCAAAGCTCGTTCAAACTTTTGCGCCGTCATCGACATAGATTGTAATCGAAATCGATCACAATTTACGAGCATTAACGCGTAGGACGACAGTTAAGTATCTATGAGACGACCATGTCCGCACAGGGAAAATATACGCTGCAACGTTTCGAGTTTTTCGGGGGCTATAACAAAAAAACTTACTTCAAACTCACAGAATAGACAAAAGTGAAGTGTAAAACTTTAACAAACATTACCTAAATACTATACTCCGCCATTTTTTCACTTTAATTTAATTGATTTCAGTCAAGCAAGTGCGTCGGCGCTAAAGCGTTACGCGAGTGATGACAGCCTGGTAACGGCCGGACACCGCGGCGACGATGAACCAGTGCCCTGACTTCACTACTCTCGCCTTATTTGGTCTCTCTCCCTATGTCTACATCTTGCCGGAATACATAGGCAAACTTCTAAGGGCATTTTTAAGCCAAAGTTGACTTCATGGCCTCAGGTCATATGTTGATGACAATGTTTTCAAGTCGCACAAAACTTAAGTATTTGTATTTAAGAATAGTCCTTCCTGTTTTGTTATTTGTTGTAATTTAGCTAAGGTATCCATCGTCAGTTGGTTACTTGATTTTGGCTTGAAATGTGTGAAATGGTCGTAATTTTACATTATTTCTATCATTTGTATTGATTTTACCCGTGTTGAGAACACTACGTTGACGTTGCGTGTAGGTCACTTTAGCGGTGTTGTGCGTGATTGTATCAGTTTGTTCCTTTGGGCGTATTATAAAATATTGTGATTTTTGTAAATTATCCAATAAATATAATCGCCACTCGTTTGGCATAGAACTATGGCTGTTTTATTTAACTGTATACGCGACCGTCTATCTAGCCCAGTAATCTGAATCAGTTGAGTTACGCATACTTGGATTTAAGTTAGGGCTTATGAGTTAGGTACCTATAACAAGTTATTAAGGAAAACTAAGTAGTCGTGTGCATAACATCTTGTTGAGGGTGATGTCCGGAGAATAGCAGAGACGACACGACGCATGAATAATAACGAGGTGAATAACCATCTGCATTTACCTCGTAAGGGAAAATAAACATTATACATAATGCAAGCCAGCAATAAACACAATAATCATGCTTCGAGTTTATATTATTGAGATTACAAATAGGACTTATCTAATACGTAGACAAGTTTTCTTAATCTATGTGGGTATCTTAAATAATCTCTTGGAGGCACTTAAAAGTTTTAGAAAACTAACTTTAACAAAAATATGTATCTACATAAGTATGTACACTGCGAACATTCTAACATTTCTTACCACACTCACTACAATATACGTTATAAACAAAACAATAAATTTAATTGAAAAGAGTGTATGTACTAACAGTACTCACCCACCTAGATTTTTGAACACAGACCGCTATAAAACCACGATAAGATTAACAATAAATAATTCAATATGGACCTATCATTTTGATCGATTATGGCTCTGGGTCTCGACGTTCCACACTCGACTTAATAAGTATTTTTATTAAAAAAATTAAAATACAACAAAACAGTTAACAATACTAGTGTCTTACCATAGTTTGACTAAAGTCGACTAATCTCATTTGATATACTTTTACATAAATGCGAATCGAAAGTAAATCTCGTGATAGCGTTACAGCAAAACCTAAATACTACTTACGGCGGATTTCAACAACCTATCTATGTAGTGATTACTACTAAAAATATAAATTTGATATTAGGTATTTGTGTGGTAGCTCCACAAATCTAAATTCTATCCCTAGAAAACAAATCGACTCATACTCGTTGATTGTAGATAGGTTATTGAAAATTAATTGGAATTAATTAACATGTAACGTTCACATTGGAATGTCTAAGTTCTAAACAATAACCTTGATATACTCGTATACAATACCTACTCGTGTAAATTACCAATATCTTAAAGTTCATTCATCCCAAATTACTTGTTCCCTTAGGTTTGATAAGAGCTATTATTGCAATTCTGTTTTCACGCTCATTCCGAACAAATACTTAACAAAACATTGCACACAATTTTCAATCACATCATATAATATAAATAAATAAGTTATTAATAAATAATTGCAATAACTACTATTTTGCCTTTTAAGATATCACATCTGCGTTCTTATATTGGTACAAAAAGTACCTATCATTATTAGCTTGAATAATGAAAATGAACAATTAATAAACTTGTTATTTCAGACGCCAGCACACCCAACTACCAAACTCTAAAAATCAATTCTGGAAAATTTCCCAATCAACATTTAACCTTACACTTTAGAAATAGTTGAAATCTATTTAAGAATAATTATACATAGATAGTAATAGCTAGATGTGCTGGCTTCTGTACATGTAGATGCTAGGTAGGTACAATGGTCTGTTCACCTCGTTCCTCCGCAGACCACACAAATTGAATACAACCTCGCGTAACTAGAATTTTTGCAATGAAGGCAAGTTTCGCGGATTGGCAAAAGATAATGCTATCATTAATTTGATCGTCAAAAAATATAAATATTATGGCCACTTAAAGTTGTGTAGGTTAATAATGAACCAACGTTTCGATATTTTTGCCTCAACATTTTGTCAGTGGTGTTTTCAGATGATACATTATAGCCTGCCTGCCTACATTTGCGTAGGAAAGTCGTATGAATATTTAAGCAACGCTGGATCTAGAAACTGATGTTATTTGTTTATGAAAACAGCCACTTTCAACTATTATAGGCAGTAGACGAAAGTCCAGTAAATAATGTTGAAGAGGACAAACATGAGCGGGAACAGAATGCGGGAGCGCTTGTCGATCCAGGTGGCGATTTCCTGCGGCGTCATGGTGGTCCAGTTGTGTTTGGGCGGCTCGTCGGAGCCCTCGCTGCCGTTGCCGCGCTGTTGCTTGCCTCCTTGTCCGATGAGCTCGTCGAAGCTCTGAGTCGTGATTGTCGGTAGGTTCATAGCAGACGGGAAACTCTGGAACATTGAGCATTTCACATTTAATACACTGCTTTGACCTTGGTGATGACACATTACTGTTTCAAAGGCGCAGTCGCAGATATGTTTGTTTCTTAAGATGACTGAGACCCACAATTCAACCAGTTGTGCAAAATTACCTACTACTACGTGCGAGTACGGAGAGGATATTCCTGTTTCCGCATTATTGGAATTTTATTCATAAGTACTTCAAGGTATTTCAGAGGTGTTGTAAATTGTTATCTTCCAATAGTAGCTGTACATCTACAGTCGTATTTAAGTAACATTTGCTATTTAATAATATTGCACGTGCTATACCAATATGTACAAACCCATTATTTGTGAACTACCTTTGATAACAATTAAATCTAATTTACCTTGTCGCCCTATTGTACAATTACGATTATGCAAATTTAATGTCGTACCGAGTCACATGCATGTCACTATTATTTACCTACAGGTAAGAAGGTTTATGCTAAATTAAGAAAATAGACCACGCATGTTCTTTAACGGAAATTTGTGCACCGTAAATCTAGTGGTTGCAAAGCGACTAATGTACACGGTTTCCAGGGACCGAAATCGCAATATGTTTTTTTGGAAATTTTCTCATAACTGCAAGGAGTACACCCAGTTATTACTATCATGTTAACGGAAACGATGGACAACCTTATCTGTTTACAATATTCTTTGGAATCGGTAGCAATATCCACTCTAATTTAATCTATATTTAAGAGGGTATTATGTAGGTGAAGAGCACGTAGGTAATACCCTAACTAAGTGTAGGAAACAATGCATAACATACGTGTACGGTCAAATAGTTGTTGTATCCTGGCCCCGCGGGGTCGGTACTCGTCTCCTGGTTGAGTGAGGAACACGAGCGCGACTTGCTCAGCTGTGGAGACGATTCCTGCAGCTCCTTTTGCAACTCTTTGCGAGCCAGCCGCGGTGTTAATGTACTCTTCAATATATACTTGCTGTTTACTTTCTTCAAGCTTACGGCTTTCCTGTGAAACATAGGTATAATCCGTAAGAAGACACAAATATCATTATGTCATAAATTCAAATGAAATTCAACATACTTTCTTCGCCAAATCGTGTTTACGAAAGCGAATTCGACTAAGGCAGAGAAAATAAAACCAGTGCAGGCCAGGAACCATATTTCACTAGCTTTGATATAGGACACTTTTGGTAACGTCTTCGCTTGTGAGGATGCCAGCGTGATGAATGATAACATAGTGCTTGTGCCTGAAATGAGACAAGGAAAAAATGTACAGATCCAATTCATACTATAACTGTAGCGCAATTTTTTGACATGCATATTTCTTACACAAAAGCAAAAACTTCACTAACAAATAGCGTCAAAAATTCCTCCTCAGCTAACCTATTCAAAATAGGCTCACAGCGTTGCCACGTTGTATGGAAATTCCGTTGGCCAAAAAAAAGCCTTTGGTTATGGTACTGCATTATTTATGTGATCAAACGTATTTCAATACGTACCTAGAGTTATCCTAGGAGCTGAAGCGTCCGCTTGTAACCAAAATGTTACCCATGACATAGCGACTATCATCATAGAAGGAATAAAATAATCCATAAGATAGTAACCAACTTCACGACCAAGTTTAAATGTGAACTTTAGGGCACTGTAATTTCCCGCTGTAAAAAAAAGTTACGATTACAAAATGCTGCTGTAATTAGTTCCAAATAATTATGACGGCACAAACATAAAAAGCGACATTACATCTACCTCCGAGGCGCATGTTAACTATGTCCCCACGTACAACTGATTCATTCGTCCAATAATCTAGAAGTGAGTATTCTGTCAGATGTAGCTCCGACGATAACCGCACTGGGTCTTCTTTTTCCCACATCAAGCGCAAGATGGAGGCATTGTATTTCCCTAAAAAATAATTTACAAGGAAAAAAATATTATTTGCCACCGCAAAGTCATATTTTGCAGAATGAATCACGCACGATGACGTTAAGTAGAAGACGCTTTAAGGAATAAATACGTAAGTAAATAAATAAATGATTGTGTTTGTGAGACCAAGTACAACTCACAGCTTTCCAAGTTCATCGAGCAGGTTTGATCGTCAAATGGAAACTTTTGGAGGTTCATCCAGCAGTAAAGCACGGCTTGCATTCGCCGACTGAAAATTACTTCACCAGTGGGTGATATTGATATCAAGACGTCTTTGCTATCTGTTCCCATTAGACTTGAGGACTGTTCGTTAGACATATATAGATGCGGAACCCATATCCTTTCTCTCAAGTCACTCTCTCCTATGATTTTTGACCTTTCTGGCGAAAATAATTGATATGCCAACCGAGGATCAGTCCATCGTAGTTGCAGTAGAAAATGAAGTTTGAAGTTCTGAAACATAACAATGTGTCATATTGTAATGTTGAACGTAAATTGCTCCTTGCTGCAGCCTGGAGACACGTGAGGGCATGGTCTTTAGATTAGTAACTTATTCGGTAAAATATAATACAGCAAGTCCACGAAGAATTCATAGGCTAATAGCAAGGCTTATCCATGCCTATTCAAGCACATAAGAGACTCACTGATTATAACTATCGTGCAAACCTTACCAAGATACCGATGGTCTTGCGGTATTTCCCAATTAGTAAGTCGGTAGGTTGTGAACGCCGTGTAGCGACGGCTTAAGAATACATATGTCGCTACCCCTTCTTCCAGTGGGTGTCGTAGAAGTCGACTAATGGAGTTAAAAATGCACCGAACACCAGTGCGAGAGAAGGAAAACTCGAAAAAAAACCCTCTATCAACCCGTCTGGCCAGCGTGATAGCAGTAGGCTAAATTCCTCCAATGCATAAAACAAAAAAGCCACGGCCCCTAGTTCCCGGCAGTCCCGCTATTCCCGGTCACGGTGGCGACCGTGGTTACGGCGGGACAGGGGGTGCGAAGAATCTCCGGGTTACGGGAGGCCACCAAACCAAACTGACTCTTGCGACGTATAACGGCCGCACGCTACGGCTTGACTCGCATCTGGCGCAACTCGAGGTGGAACTTGGGAAGATTAGGTGGCATATATTAGGGTTATGTGAAGTTCGAAGAGAGGGGGAGGACACCATAACCCTCGAATCAGGTCACCTAATGTACTTCCGAGAGGGAGACCAACAATCCCAAGGTGGCGTTGGGTTTCTGGTTAATAAGTCCCTAGCTGATAACGTTGTGGAGGTGTCTAGTGTGTCGAACAGGGTAGCGTACCTTATCGTAAAGCTCACCGACAGGTATAGCCTCAAGGTAGTGCAAGTGTACGCACCGACCTCGACACATTCAGACGATGAAGTGGAGGATATGTTTGATGATATATCAAGGGCCCTCCACTTCACTACAAAGACCCATTACACCGTTGTCATGGGGGACTTTAACGCTAAAGTGGGAGTACAGATTTGCGGCGAATCGGCAGTAGGATCCCATGGATTTGGAAGCAGGAATCATAGGGGGCAAATGCTTGTCAACTTCCTCGAACGCGAGGGGCTCTTTTTGATGAACTCTTTTTTCAAAAAGCAGCCCCAAAGGAAGTGGACGTGGCAAAGCCCCGACACTATGACTAAAAATGAGATTGACTTCATCATGACGAACAAGAAGCACATATTCAGAGACGTCTCCGTGATCAATAGGTTTAATACCGGTAGCGATCACCGACTTGTCCGAGGCTCTCTGAATATCAACTTCAAGGCCGAACGCTTCCGTCTGATGAAGGCCAGGCTCCGACCAACACTGCTCCAAACCATGACAGGATCTGAAACGTTCCAGTCAAATTTGGAGAACCGATTTGCCGCCGTGGAAACCACAACAGACGTTAACCAGAACCACGAATATGTGGTTCGGATCCTCAGGGAGGAAGGTTCGAGATTCTGTAACATGCAGCGTAAGGGCAGGAAATCAAAGCTTTCGGAAGAGACATTAGGGCTTATGAAGAAACGACGTGAAAACCCGCCTGTCACTTCGTCAGCTAAGCGGGCTCTAAACCAAGAGATCAACAAGCACGTACGACGCGACCTCCGGCGCTCCAATACTCTTGACATTGAAAGAGCAATTGAGCTGAATCGGGGGTCAAAGGTGTTCGTACAATCTCTTGGAAGAAGCCACTTGACGAAGCTGACCACAACAAGTGGAGAAGTCGTTTCTTCAGTACCGGCAGTCCTTTCGGAAGTGGAAAATTTCTATGGCCGGTTATACGCATCGCATGCATCTCGACCTGATCCCGGAAATGAGGATTCTAGAGCCACATTAACACGCCATTTCACCGAAGACCTGCCAGAAGTCAGCAGTGGCGAAATCGAGATCGCTCTGAGACAGCTCAAAAATGGAAAAGCCCCTGGCGAGGATGGCATTACAACAGAGCTATTAAAAGCAGGAGGTAGGCCCGTACTGGGGGAGCTCCAGAAGCTTTTTAATGCCGTCCTGTTTGAAGGGAGAACTCCAGAGGCGTGGAGTAGGAGTGTTGTCGTCCTGTTCTTCAAAAAGGGAGACAAAACCCAGCTGAAGAACTACCGACCCATTTCGCTCCTAAGCCACGTCTATAAGCTGTTCTCAAGAGTGATCACGAACCGACTTGCGCGAAGACTCGACGAATTCCAACCACCGGAGCAGGCTGGGTTTCGGAGCGGATACGGCACCATAGACCACATCCACACAGTGCGGCAGATTATACAGAAGACCGAAGAGTATAATCAGCCCCTGTGTCTAGCATTTGTGGACTATGAGAAGGCCTTTGACTCGGTTGAAATCTGGTCTGTTCTGGAGTCCCTGCAGCGTTGTCAAGTAGATTGGCGATACATCCAAGTGATGAGATGTCTCTACGAAGCCGCTACAATGTCCGTCCAAGTACAGAATCAGCAAACAAGGCCCATACCGTTGCATCGAGGAGTGAGACAAGGGGATGTTATTTCCCCGAAACTGTTCACTAATGCAATGGAGGATATGTTCAAGACGCTGAACTGGAAAGGACGCGGCATCAACATCAATGGCGAACACATCTCTCACTTGCGATTTGCTGACGATATCGTCATCATGGCGGAAACGCTGCAGGACCTACAACAGATGCTGAACGACCTGGCTGAATCTTCTCTACGCATCGGCCTACGGATGAACTTGGACAAAACCAAGGTCATGTTCAATGAACATGTTCTACCGGAACCGATTGCGATACACGGCGCCGTTCTCGAAGTTGTTCGGAAATATGTATACCTCGGGCAGACATTGCAGTTAGGTAGAAACAACTTTGAGGACGAGGTGAATAGGAGAATTCAGTTGGGTTGGGCTGCTTTTGGGAAGCTACGTCGAGTCCTAACGTCGTCGATCCCACAGTGCCTAAAGACAAAAGTCTTCAATCAGTGCGTCCTACCTGTCATGACTTACGGAGCCGAAACGTGGACACTGACGGTACGGCTGGTCCACAAGTTTAAAGTCGCTCAGCGGGCTATGGAAAGAGCTATGCTTGGTATTTCTCTGAGGGATCGCATTAGAAATGAGGTAATCCGTCAGAGAACCAAGGTCATTGACATAGCCCACCGAATCAGCACGCTGAAGTGGCAGTGGGCTGGCCATATCAGCCGAAGAACCGATAACCGTTGGGGTAAACGAGTTCTAGAGTGGAGACCGCGTCTTGGCAAACGTAGTGTAGGACGTCCTCAGGCACGGTGGAGTGATGACTTGCGCAAGACGGCTGGCAGGAGCTGGATGCGAGAAGCCGAAAATCGATCTCAGTGGCGTGCACTTGGAGAGGCTTATGTCCAGCAGTGGACTGCGATAGGCTGATGATGAGGTTGTGAACTTGCTATCGGTAAAGCTTCATTAAAGTGAAGAAAGAGGCAATCAGATGATCATTGCATTTCTTGGCAATTCTCAGTTCTCTAAACGGATGCCAGTTGCCGTCGTAGATGCCAGCCGTTTGATTAGACTACGACAGCTACTATAGTGGTTTAATCAAACTGCTGATAGCAGGTTCACAACCTAGTGACCGGGGACACTGCGACAATGCAATTGCGATAATGATTTGAAATGTAAGTTTACACAAAAGAATACTGACCAGATCATGGGCCTCAGCAGGCTGTATAAAGTAGACATAGGCGCTAGCGTGCACATACACTACGTCATTGGTCTTGTAGGTAGGCAGCAGCAGCCGGTCGTAGCGGCACTGGTGGGCCAGCCTCGATAGGAACTCTGACTGCGTGTAGCTGTCGCCATTGTTCAGACTCGGGCAATCAGTGATTACATTTTGTCTGTAAGAAACAATTATCGCTTTATGAGTGTCAGTTTGACAACAATAGATCATTCGTCTCCTCATCACGTAGTGTCCACTTGTGCAGACTGTTAAATCACGTGCGCTATTAGCGGCCTTATTCGAGGGCAACGCGCAAAATTTGTATCATTGATTTTTAAGCAAGTGAATGGTTTTCCCTATCCAGATTCCTGGTCTAGTGCTAATACGTGCAGTTAAGGACGCTGGTAAAAGCGTCTATTAGTGCTAATGTGCGACACCTCATCAATTATTCATGCCATGCCGACTCGACATCTGTATGGTACATCTCACGTGACCCGGGAGTGTAGAATAGCGCATCATCTTATTAAATGTTCATGGCAATGACAATATTCATTCAGTAAAACGATACTACATGGTAGCTAGTAGTAGCTTTCTGCATCTTTAAGGGAATGCTGCCGATCTTCTAATGCTTGGATATGTTAACACTATGAATAATGATACGACTTGTAAACGCCCGCGTCATATGATTTAAATGTCTTGCAAACAGTACTATTACGTTCGTTTGTTTCTATTATGTTTGTTAAAAATTGAAAATTCTAAATCCAAAAATCCCTCGATGCTACATGCTATAGTTAAAGAAATAGTCAACATAATTATACCATTTAAGTGAACAATAAGGAAGCATTACGAAGTAATGAAGGCCATAATAGATTGTCATTGTTAAAATTCAGCTATCGATCATTGGCGAAATTCACAGTTTTTAACATTCTTTTAAATAAACAAAAGAGTTTAGTAAAGTTATACTTTATACTTGTTGTTTTGACTTATGAACATAGTCGACATTGCAGTCGTATTTATCAAGACTGCTAAAATAACCGAGGCCTTTCTCTTTTTTGGTAGGTGGGAAATCATTGCTGCTGAGAGTAACGTCAGAAAAATACTGACTAAAATCCACCCGTTCCTTCTGGAACCTTTCATGTTCCAGGCCTCGGCAGCACTTTCGATGTATCCCGCAGCCCTATGGCAATATAATGTATAAATAATTTCCAAGGTTCTGTAACCTATTATGCTAGTGGCAAACAATATATTAATAGATTCCAAACACAATAATTTAAATTATGGTAAAACGAGGTATCTGGACGTGTTCACTAGTTGTAGTTCAAACTGTTACCTTATGAGCGTAATGTGAGTATTTCATTATAAATTTTATCTATGCTCAACCACGTATTCAGTCTGTGACGGCGCTTTGAACAAACTCTCTTTTCAATAACAATATCTAGGTAATTGTTTACTTAAAAGACGTACTATCATCTTAATATATGAATTTATAGAGTAACAAGGTCGAAGAGGGAGCAGGTAACGACCACAAAGCTAATATTTGTGGGGCCTGATAACATTATGAACCAATTCTGAGAGATATCAACAAGATTTACTCTTAGATTACGGCTAAGCCGTACGACTACGTGTACATTAAATATGTTTCACATTCTTATGCAGACTGAAAGTATTAAATTACTGACGCAGATTACGTACCCACTACATATTTCAGTTGTTTTTGAAATATAAGAAAGCAAGGACTCCACAAAACTATACCAGCCGGTCTATATGTATTCTGATTCTAAATTAATTCTAAAGTTAAAAGTTTTAGGGCTGACTATCCTATTTATGTACGTTTAAGCGTAGTTTACTCTTTAGCTACTGCGTTAAACAAATTGGTTTAGCGGCACTTTATTTATAATCTGTGTACACACTGTTTAAGAATTTACGCAACATAGGTATGATAAAAGATAACAACAATAGATAGATACTATTATAATAAAAAGCTTAATTTAAGCTGACCTTCTAAATTTTAAATTTTATACATGATGTATCGTGCAATCATTTTCTATACTAAATGTTAGGTGACATCATTCACCTGCCATCCATAAAGTTGTAAGAATTAGCTGACTTATGGATTTTTAATGGCTGCGACATATCAGTTACTGCTGCTAGTTACGTTTTATGTCCAGCTACTAGAGTTTATTTAAATGTCCAGCCATCTGCGGAAATTACTGCAATTATGTACTTACAAATTGTTTATCAGTGCGCTGAATTCATATTATGAGTCAAGTTATTTGAAACATATTATTTCAACAAGCCAAAAGGATTTAGTTTTTAGCGTAGTGTTTTTCTGCATACGTCAATTATCTGCTTACGCCAGTTCATTTACACACAGTTTGATACAACTACAATGACGACGCAGAATCATTGCCAAGGAACCGCATTCGTACTGCATTAATTTCTGCATAGATACGTATTGGACAACTTAATATTTAACAAATAGAACTATTAAACAAGAACGAACATAGTAATATACAAACACAATTGCCTTATATCTGACTACTGTGTATTAACAACCGCAACGTATTAGTCAGAGTAAATAAAATATATAGGTGTGCATCTAACATTACTGTTTCCTAAGAAAAGCCTTTTATAAACTGCTGTTAGTTTTGGCTTAGGCTCTTAATAAGGTGTATTTACATAGAGTTACTTCGTTCCGTTCAAACAAACATGACTAACGGTATGATGCAGTTGTTATTACAAATTATTTAATTTAAGTATATTATTTACTTTGTCTTCATAAAATGATGTAAGCTGATAAAATAGTCCAATACTCTTATGAAGAAAAAATAAATAATACTTTCGATTTTATTCCGCGCTTGACAATCAACAACTCGTGAAATTATGAAACTTTGGTTGAATTTAGATTTCGGTTTCGCGCTTTGACAGCTTACCCTATATAACTAAGGTAGGTACCTACTCATCCAAATAGCGAGAACACTTATATACTACACGTGGATAAAAAGTACCCTTCGTATCCTATATTCGAAAGTTAGTAAGAAAGTACGAATATATGGATGTATGTATGTTTGTAACTCTTTTGAAAAACTAATGAAAGTACTTTGATAAAACCTGGCGGTTCTATAATATAGTCCGAGAAAACGGTTATGGTTTCAAAGCGTAGTTGTTCTTTATAGATACACTAACATGCAAAAAACTGGAACTTAATGAAGTTTTAGTATCTACTAGATTAAAACTAGATTAAAATAAACATCTTGAACAAAGAAGCCTAGCACTAGAACTCGTATTATATTTTATCAAGGTGGTTCAAAATTTTTTGCAAAGTATATTCATGTTTTTTATGACATAAGCTTCGTAAGTTTCAGTGCTATTTCACATGCTTAGGGCCTGTTTCACCACCTACAAATAAGTTTTGTTAGTTTATTTGTTAGATAATTTCATACAAATTCTGTTAGATTTTTTAATTTTATTTATTTCGAAACTGGCCATTAATGTATTTGGATTTGGAACGTAACATATTAGCTACCATTATGTGGTTTAGATTTAGAACTATCTGAGGCTTCTGTTTTTATAATTCACCCAACCGATCGTTTTGGGTAAAAACCAAAGAGAAATACACAGCAATAATTAGTTGAAGGGAAAATTATATCAGGGAAAACGATTTACTGTATCTCTATATCCGCATCTATCCACAAGCCTTCCTACTATGATATGGTACTATTAATAGATTGTTCCAATTAAAATGTCAGTTAAACCCTAACAAATATTTATAGACCTTTGAAATGATTTACTTTCCGAAAATGTGTCCTGTTGCGTTTACTATAATGAATTAATAGCGATCCATCTTCATTTGGTTGTAAAACAAATTACGACAGTGGGTGTTATCTCGGGCGTCCTCGAAAACTCCATAAAATTGCACGCGTAAATCTAAAGTCGGCATATAGAGGTAAGTTAATTAGCTGTCCGGGCTTAGGCCTTACAGAGATAAATACGTCACATGTCGCATTTTTAGTAATTAACTGATACCGTTTCTTGAACTTCCCCCACATGTTTATCATAATTTCCGACAAAACTAGGAATAAGTCTTATGAAAAAAGTTAATGGCAAAGTTATTGCTAATATAAAAGTCTACTAATTTTCTGTATTTATACCTTTTACATATAACTACTGTTCTACATATTTTGTGATGATGGAAAACATTACAGTAAAACTTTTCAGAAAATGAAAAATAGCATAACTTGAATATGTTGAGAAAGTTTAATTCTTACTGCTTTCGATCGCCGATAAATAAAAAATAAGTTTACTATTATGTAATTCTGATCAGAATTCTCCGAATTATAAAATAAACGTTAATATTAGACGTCAGCGTCGCAACCTCAGGTAATACATGCTTCACGATCCCCAGTAGTGAGGACGTTTACCTACGTAGTAGTTACGAATCTTACACTAATCATAATCGACCACACAATGAATAATTTAGTGCCTGTAGGTATGTGTCATTATTTCCTATTTGTACGCTAATAATTATCGATAATTTCATTGGTAAATAATTTACAATAAATTAGCCGGGAGTCACGCTCGATTAGTCACGAAAATGTTTATTAGATATTAACTCTCCTATTAACATAATTAGCAGTTCACATTAGACGCAGATGATACCGTTTTGCTAAACAATTAGGATTTCAAGAAATGGGACTGTCGATAAATCTGTCGCCAAACACTTCATTGTATGTATGTCGGCGTTGTCGTCATCGGGTACCTGCGTATCAATTATTATCTTTTGAACAAAACTTAATTATCCCGAAAATAAGTTGAAACAAAACACGACATGCAGAAATAAAGTAAGAATTATTTTTTGTTAATTAACTTTATGATATTGCAATTCCATTTCCACATTAGTGTGGTAGAAATATGATCTTTGTTTTTATCGTGTAGGTCATACTTATCAAAATAATCAGGAAGCACGTTTTGGCTTGACATAATAACTTTATATTTACCTGCGGAGTAATAATTCTTTGGCCTGGCAAAGTTTAACCCATAGGTACAAAGCCAACAGGTGCTTGTCTATGTGGTAATCTGAATAGCATATTTACCTCTAACCTTACGTTAACACACATTGAGGAAATTCGATTCGGAAAGAGGTTTACAATCATTTATTTGCATTTCATGTAGATAGTCTAGAACAATGCTGTGGTGATGGTTCGCAGCGTCGCGTAAGGTCGGTCGAGTGAGGCGTCGGTGGTAGCGCACGCGTATCATCTGCATCAGAATAGCGGCGCTTCGCTACGGCTATTGTAAACTAACAGATGTTAATAATTACAAATGATACTGCAGCTTCCTTTCGTCCTTATCACTTAGTAGCCACGTTAAGAGTCGTGAGTTGTAATCACGAAAATCTCGTCCGCACAGTCTTCTTTTGTATAGGTGTGATGCAACGTGATACATTTACAACAAGTAGGTATACCTACAAATTGTGACGGGATTTATTGCATTATCGAGTATGGTAATCAGGCAATAGAAATATGCGGTTTTCGGCAAGTGTAATTGACGACGGTCGGACTACCTTGAATCTAAGTCATGTGACTGATGGCCGAGATCGCGTTGCTTCCCATTCAATGAATGCGTTAGGTAACTTCCTGCCGAATACTTAATATATTTGCGAGTATGTATACTATACGAAATACCTGTTCGTAACGCTAGATAATTGACCGGCTTTGCATATACAAAACAACAATTAAGTATAATAAGTAGACACTTTTGCTGTGCGATTCAGAATTTTGAGAAAATTATCAAATGTCACGTAACGTTCAAAATATGTACCAAGGCACGACTATTGTTATGTCCCTTCGTTATATTTTCACAAATTGACAAATCGATGCAGAAGCAGAGTGAAAATACTCGTTCTCTTCGGAAAATGCTCTACAAGAAGATACTTACATGTGGGCTTAGTATAACTATAGACATCTGGAGATTTGATGAAATGCAAGTTTAGAAGGTTAAGAAGAAGTTAGGGTATCTGCGTAGACTTTTCCCAACAATGTTGGGTTCGGCGTCCAGTCTAAACGGAATACAGCTGATTGTTGACCATGGAGCGACTGCCTGATCACCTCATAACTGGAACACCATGGTATGACTGGTTGTCTGACTGTTGAATTTCTGGTTTCTGACTGACTACCTTTTGACATTCGAATGACAACCGGGTCCCAGAAATACGAAAGAACTCGTTATGACATTATATGGTCGCCTATCATGGTCGGACCGCAACGCGCGTGTGTTGTTATATGAAAGTGGAACTTAGATCAGTATTTTGATCAGTAAGTACGAATATAGTGAAAATAATATTGGCCGAACTATTGAACTTACCACGGATGTCCTACATCCCTGGTAGATTCAGCGGATTTTGCAGTTAGGTACAGTGAATATCGGTAGGTATTTGTTTAATTTTCCTCCCTGACTATTACCGACTCTATAATTTTAAATGTCTTCAATGAATAATACTAACGCAAGATACGTTTTATTTTTGCCTGACTACCAAGAAAAAAGTTTAGTATTTATTATTGCTCCGAATAATAGTTCAGGTACGAGCTACGATGCCTTACTGGTTAAAGTCCCTGCCTCTCTTACTAATTACCTAACTAAGTAACTAGTAATAACTTTTCTAAGTTAGGTATAAAAGTAATTTCAGTCAAAAGTCTGAAATCATTAATCCGCCTGAAGCAATCGTGGTACCTTATTAAATTTCAGTCCTCCTGTGTCGTGCACTGGGAAAATTAAATAAAAATGTTGATGTTGATTAAGTATTAAGATCTATTTGTAAATATTACCATTATTAATGTTCATTCTAATAAGTTTAATGCATAACTGTCAGTATGACCTCTTCTCTTATTTTTTGTAAAGTCACCTTCTTGCTTTTAAGTATTAGACGCACTGAAAGCATTCTAACATATCCTTGTTATTAACATCTATTATTAAAAATCAACCTATGAACATAACAAAAGGTCAGTGTCATTAAGGTCCTATGCATACAAGGGTTGTGCAAGTGAGGTTAGGCGACATAATGGCTTATAATCGCTAGTAATAACATGATATGTGGACACATATATTTTGCATAATAATACGTTGGTTGACATTGTTTTTCTTTCTAGTACCTACGTTAGTTGCATCGATATACCAGTCGTAAGAGAAAATTAAGAATAAGTAAGAGTATAGGTACACCACTACAGTCATCCAAAGCGGTGAAACAGCGACAGACGAAACGCTATGTCATTCGATAGAATTAAAAAATGGTTAGAAAATGAGTCAACCCGTATTAATTAATTGCGATCATGACTTGGTATTTGAATGTTATGGTCATTCTACTGTAAAACGTAGGTAAATCTTTAAAATTGTATGTCAAAAAATTATTCTAGATTGTTTTGATGATCTAATAGCGACACTAGAAAATGCCGTCGATAGGAAACAGCTGCACAGGTCGATCAATTATTGGCGCGGTCGTTCAGTGGATGGGTGACCATCTATGTCACTCACCCGCACATCTTTGACACGCGTCCGCGTTGCTTCAGTAGGTACGCTGCATGCACTTTCGAGTTGTTCCCAAAAATCAGGAGTCTGCCGAGCGGGACCATTAATTTGATTAAAAAAATCGGGACATCTTGCATCTCTGGTCCCGCCAAATCATTAATAAGTTTTTGACAGTCGTTATGGGTAATCAGAAGCCAGAAACTCTGACAACCAGTAGCTCCATGAAAATCAATGAGAACGCTTAAACTAAAAGCCAATTCCAACATAGTTGGGAAAAGGCTAGGCAGATTTAGTAACTTACTATTGTTGGAACACAATGTTTCACTAACGCGATCCATTACATCGCCGCCTTGAGCGATAAAAACTTAGTAAAAAGGTCAATTCACCGCTTCCTCGCTCTATCACAACAATTAGCTGGGTTGTAATTGGTTTTATCACCCATAAAAACGATTAATGACTTAAATACGTGAAAGTGTTCGTTCAAAATGGGTTTTTAATAAAAAAGAGAATGCAGGCTGCTATCAGTTTCACAGAATAGTTTGCTTGAACGTGCTAATCTCAGTAAGTCCTGAACAAAAGGATTTGAAAAATCCAAAAGACAGAAAAACAAATAGAAAGGTAAAAGCTAAAAGTACTACTTTGAGTACAGCACTGTTATGTTCTGGGCATCTCCTCAAAAGAACATTCAAAGTTGCCCTTGTATTTTGGACCTACAATTAATGTTAATTTAAGTTACTAGGACAAACATAAGAGTTTAAGATATCTTTGCTTTATAAACCCTAATCCATACTGACAATTATACCCGCTTTGATTGATTGATTACACTTAGTTCTCTCTTAGAGGTCTTGCATTCTCCATCATCAGCTTATTAATTTTATCCAGAAAAAGTTTTAACCAAAGATAGGTACTGATTATACCAACACCAACTCAATGTAGAAACAAAAACTAAACGGATGGATACCAATTTATGGTGACTGTCTGTGATTGGTTCTGTAATGTATGAGATACTCTCGATGACAAAGACTCTCATCCACATAAACTGTGTCCACATGGTTGCCATTTGTTTAGGAAGACGTACTTACAACAATAGTGTAGGTAACCTGTTATATTTTATCTAAACACGGAATTTATAGACAATGTCTAACGCGCGGTCACGGTCAATTATCGGACCGTGTCATAGAGCCGTTCTTGTAACTTATTGTAATTTTTTATCAAGCAAATAATAATGATCAAGATATTTTCTTATAGCTAAAGTAAATAGTTTGGTTTGTTCTTCTTTAAAGTCTCGATGACGATGTTCGATATCACACGATATTGGCAACAAATCGATGCAGATACTTGAAGCGGGTAACTCGAGGTCACTCAACATAATGTCTAATACAAGTTAAAATAACTATGTAAATATATAAGTACCTAGTGTTTTTAACATATCCATAACTGAAAAGAATCCTTGCTTGCACAAAATCTTAAACGTTAGGTAAGGTACATAGTAGCTAGGTAAATATAGAAAATAAAAATACAAACTTTTCGTACCATCCTCGACTGTGGAGATAGACGGAGAGATTTTCTGATATTGCAGGTATTATTTAACTTCCTAATTTTTGTAGCAGTTTTTGTTTAATTTTAATATTGAGATGGTATATACTACCGCTTAATAAATTGAGGTACTCTGCCTGACACACATAACGAGTGAGGACCTTCAGGACCTGGTTTCGTCAAGATTAGGATAGGTTCAGACGCACATAATGCTACTACCTGTCGAATTTCCTTAATAGATTTTCAACTTTATCGCTGACGCATAAGGTTTAAAGTTGATTGAAAAAAAAATCGAGAATTTCGCCGTAGCACCATGTCAGCGTAGCACCTCTCCAGCTATTCTTCATGACGGTAATAATAACTTATCAATTTCAGATTATTGTTTGCTGAAACGTTGTAATAATAAAATAAAATACTTATGTCTATAAAAAATTGTAACTCGACTTTTCATCATGTCATTACTCAGAAAATAAACATCAATAAATAACCAACTTTACAACGATTGCATTGAATTATACAATCTTCATCATCTAGCTGTCTGTCAGATACTTCAAAACGTTATCATTACCGACACACATTTATGTACCCTAGACATGCAGGTGCTTCATAAAACAACGATTTAGTAAATGGGTTAATTTAAGTAGATATTGTGAAATTTTGCGAATAGCAACGACACGCGTGACGGGTACGGGTCTCTACTCCACTGTCCTATCCGACGATTTCAAACTTTTTGTTTGATCGTTTTGATCTATTTATCCCATTGTCCATATTTTCTGCATGCTAATGCCAATAAACACTTTTCTTTGTTCATAACTTTCAGAGTCATTAGGAGACGTCGGCGACGTTAGTAGAGAGATATGCATAATTAAGAGCTTAGTTCTTCTTATGATGTACCTACAGATAATCCGATTAACACGCAGACTAATTAATCCGAAGATAAAGTTCCAAAAAGCAGAATTTCACCTTAAGAAGTGAATATCATGACATTCATTTCACGCGTTCCTATGTTTTAGGAATAGTATTTTAGGTTTATATGTTGATTTAGGCAGAACAATTGGAATGGGAAAACTATAATTAAGGAAAATGTAACGATCTATGACTTCTTAGTGTTATTTTGATGGACTAGTCATAATTATCTATTCATTATGAATCTGTTAATGAGTAGGGTAGCCTTCGTGACCACGGATCATTATTAATACAATAGGAACAAATACAGTCAGCCAGCACGACAGAAAACGGGCACTTTTCCTGCGTTTCAGAGCTGAAGTTATCAGCTGACAATTTCAAAGACCACTTCTTTCGAAGGTTGGTTTAGTGAATGTTATGAAAAACGTTCTTCAAAGACATATTTGGATTACATTGAAAAACGTATACTGAAGTTTGGAAGGATGTACACGTAATAAAATTAGTAAAAGGCTGCTTAAAAGATAAATGAATAATCGATGATTTTCAGTGGATAGTTATCGTGGGCGGGGAAAAAATAGTAAATTAATTTTAAATAGGGGTCGAAGGTTTTTGTGTAATGGCAAAAACGCATGCGGCCCAAATACTTAAAGGTATAAGGAGTCATCACAAAATAAAAATGCTATTAATTGTTTTTGGAATCAATTTACAAAGACGTGAAATAGGGGGTTTAAGTTTATATGGAAAATATGCTACATATAGATACATTATACAATAGCTACTCATTCAAATGAATGTGAAATGATAAAAAATGATGAAGCTTCGTCATCGATGTCGATTAAGCTATGTATTTTTCTATCTGATGGTTTTCACTGGTCATACAGTGCTTGCTTGCAGTGTCAAGTAGAAATGTAGTTAGTAACATTTTTTTTCAATAAACTGACGGAAATAGCTGCCGGAATGAAGTCACATACCTACTTTAAGAGTATATACACTTATGCGTCGAAATAAAGCTTAAATTTCCTACCAAATGAGAGAATATTGAGACAACATTTACCTGCACGGATTTGCAGTTAGGTAATCTACGTATGCAGGAGATGCGCAGATAGTTGACTACCTACTCCAAAATCTTTCCTGCAGTTATAAGAATAAGGAAAATGTGCAAAATAAAGGTCCGGAACGGTGACCTATTAACTTTTGTATTTGGGTTTCTCTATTCAAAAGGTATAATGCGTAGGTAGGTATATTTTTAATCATCAAGTTGTGATGATACTGTTGGCATTAAAAAAAATGACTGTCGTTTTGATGTTTACACCAAATGTCCCTTATGTTATAGCTATAGCTTCCATCAGCGGTGTCACACGCTTCCATTGGAAACTACTTCCTACACCCGGATAAAAGTGGCCTATTGTTATTCTGATGTAAAAGCTGTATTACTGCACAATTTGATTAAAATCCATTCAGTAGTTTTTGCGAGAAAGAGATAATAAAATACATAGTTACCTCCAAATTTTCACCTTTCTGATATTGGTAGGATGTATAAGTTATAGATTTCGTAATATTATGTAAATATAAGATTATCGTCGTAATTTTGCTGCCTCCTGCTTTTTTCTGAAACAAAGGTACCTACTCCTCCAAGCACCTGATTTCAACCCTACCCATCTCCAAACCAAGTTCTTTACCTAATAAGATTAAACTGCTGTCGAACTCTTAAACGTAGCAGACAAGCGCAGATAGTAAGAACTAACATCTGAAGTAAATAGGATTAGTGAGTAGGTACATACCTTCTTTAAGTTGTTACTTTTATTAGAGTGTACCTAATTATTTATATCCAAAAATAATTCCTCTGTCTGACGATCTATTACTCATCAAAGTAGCAGCCCGCTAATAGCTAAGTTAATGTTAATAGTAGATACGGTAGGTAGGTACCTAATTAAAGAGTACTATCAAAGGTTTTAGTCGTAAGGTGAATACGAAGACTGATAGTGGGAAATTCAAATATGAAATTATTTTTTTATACTTGACGTAGGTAGCTTAACAGTTTTCATGCCTTTGTTTAATTCTAGTCCCTTTAGTTACTTGATAAAATACTTATCTTACTTACCTAACATTTCAGGAAACAGAGTAGACAAAAACTAGTCATCATAATTTATGAGAGGTCGAAGCGAAAATTCACTATTACCTATGCCCCGCTCTGCCTAATAATGTTATTGTTATGATTCTGTGTATGATTGAATGCGTTAATGGCGCAAACTAAGTATTTAAGGTCCGATTTGAAAACGATTTACAGGATTGTTAGATAGCCCATTTATCGATAAAGGCTATATATGTTTTTCCCAGTAGGCGAAGTAGTTCCTAAGGGACATAAGCGTAACCGTGGGACACAGCTACTTATAAAGTCCACGCCTTACCTAAGTCAATAAAGATGTGACTGCTCCAGTGTTAACGTTAGGTTAGTTAGTTCTTAATCTAGGTGACTGCAGAGATCATCGCTACTTAAGCTGCAGCTTCTCAAGTTTTTTTATTGCTACTAACAAGTGTTCAATCGTTCAATCGAGGTCGAAAACATTGATGGCCGCGGCCAAGGCTGGTTGACGACATTTCTACGTCTCTACGTTTCGGGAATCCTAAATGGAACTTAATTTGCCATCGGGCTCGGTTTGTTATAAAATTATAGTATTTTATGTTTGTCATTCCAGCGTTGTTAGGTAGGTACATATCACTTATTTATTGAGTGTCTTAGCAAATTGCCGTCTACAACCATTAATATTAATTTTGGTGCACTGATACATATGAACAATCATAAGAAGATATGTATCATTAAAATCACATTATTAATATAGCGTTTGTATTATCAGCATGAACCATGCGAGTAACTGCAGATATACAAATACGTATTTCTACGGCCCATTGTTCTTAAATATTTAAAATTAACTTCTTACGTACCAGCACATTAATAATATGTAGGCACATCGCCATTTTTTTTGAGAAATTGTGCTTCTCCGATTTCTATGTTAGACCTACAGTAATTGTCTCAGCACTTAACTCAATATCATAATCGTTATTAACAGGACGATATCGAGAGTGTAGTGAACACTTAAAATATGCACGTCACAATAATTAGCAGGAAGTCGATGAACTAATCAAAAGCCGAATTATTATTTTCCGATGCCGATTTATTATGTAGTGTGTACTATATGATTGAATTTTGATATTTGATGAGCTAAATTGAAGACATGATAGGTAAGTCCATATAAGATATGGAGGTAATTCATCATCATCATCAGAAAATGTATAGAAAGTTGACTTACAATTGTGTTTTCTGTCCTTGCGCACTACTGCAGATTACTAAAAGAGTAATATAAATAATTGAGATTTTTAGTTCCATGACTAATAACTAAACATTTGCAACTCGCGGAAAATAGAAGCGCAGCTCCTAGAGCGGTCTGCTTCGCGTGATCGATTCACTACTACTGCGTGCACGCAGGTTGAACTCGTTCTCCATGGAAAAAGGCTGCGCGGGCGCTGACGTGCTCCCATATCAGAGCTTTTACACACAAAACGAGCAAATTAACATTTCGCAAGCTTTGTTTGAGGAGAAATATTAATTTGCGTCATAGGTTACGGTCTAAAACAGATAAACTTGGTTTATAATACGCGTGTTTATGCAAGTATGTAGGTAAACAAAAGACAAATTAAACATAGGCAATTTAAAGTTAACAGTATTCATTTATATTTATCACTTAAACATTATTAACTGAATGGGGTTGCATGCAATTTACAGTGTATGTTATGAAGTTAAGATCTTGTAACAGATTAGTTAGTCTTTCGAAATGTCTTTCTGTGTAAGGTAATGCTCCTTCTATAAAACTAGACAGAGCGGGAACTTTTAAATTTCCAGCTATAATTTCAGGCGCCAATATGTTGAAGACGAGTTGCGCGGCATGACAATTTTTGTTATTTGTGTTCCATTCTGCTGCAAATTTCAATAGAGTTTCTTTTTGCGTGTGATTAATCTCTTTGAGTGTTTCATAAAGTTTTTCATTGCCTCCTGACAGAACCTCATTAACTATTTTCAACACATGCATTGGTCTTTGCATTCGCAATGCTAATTTTAGAGCTTTGATTAATTGCTTATCATGCAATAAATTCATTAATTCTTGTTCTTGCAATATCATCTGTTCTCTTTCCTTTGCTAACTGTTCTCTCTTTTCAGTTGTAACATCCTTTAGTTTAACTAACTTAGAGTCAGAACCACCTGTAATAACAACAGATTCATCTTTACTGACTGCCAATGACCACACTTTCCCCTCATGATTATCGAGGGACATTTTACTCTCAGATGTTTTTATATTCCACAGTTTGAGAAGTCCATCTGCTCCACTAGAAAGTATTTGCTGTCCTCTGCTGACAAATTCAATTTTTAAAACTGAACTTTCATGGCCTTCAAAGGTCTTTAAACAGCTCAAATCAGCTATAGACCATAGCTTTATTGTACTATCAGCTGAAGATGTTCCAACAACTTGATCCACAGGTGAAAATTTCACACACCATACACCTCTTCTATGACCTTTTAGTATACCCAATAATGTCAGCTCTTCTGACCATAGTTTAGCAGTCTTATCCTGAGAGCCAGTAGCAATCATTTTATCATTAGGTGATATAGAGACACAGTTTATATCCATCTGATGGGCTAATTCAGTGTAAGTAGACTTGATCTGTTGGCCAACTTCGGTAAGATCTTTTGGTACACTCCAGACTTTTAAGCAGCTGTCTTGACTGACAGAAGCAAAGAAATCGCTTGATGTCTGTGAAGTGAACACAGAACCAACAGAGGCAGTGTGTCTAGCTCCAATTCCAATACAACACACATCATGATTAATTTTTTGTAGCCAAATTCTAACAGAATTGTCTTTGCTTGAAGATACAAACATTTCAGGTATGGTTGGAAAGCAAGCAAGAGCTAAAACTATATCAGTATGCCCCTTAATAATTTGACAATTCATATTATCAATTTCATAGTATTTTAAATCTGGGCTGTTTGTAGCAATCACTAAATGTTTTTCTTCTTTACCCACAAATATAATATCTAGCACTTCATCTGTGAAACCAATTAACTGTTTCTTACATTCAAATGTTTCAAGATCATGTATGATAATGTTATGGTCTGCAGTCACAACAGATAGAACATTTCTTAATTCATTAAAAAGTAAATGTGTGACAGCTAAGCCTCCTTCTTCAGTTGCTGGTGACACCAGACTGTTATCCTGTTCATACATAAGCCTGCTCTTTAATACATCCCACACTTTTACAACACCCTTTTCACCTGCACAAGCAATATAAATACCTTCTGTTTCTAATTTCTTTTTAAAATTGGGAATTTTGAATGTGGCTGGTAATAGAATGGTAGATTCTAGACTTTCATACACAGGTACAACTCGGAGAGCTTTACTTTCATTTATGTCCCATAGTATTAAAACACGATCTCTGCCAGAGCTGATCATGTGTTTACCATCATTAGTAAACTGTAATGATGTGATTTTGCTGAAATGGCCAGAATAGATTAAATGTTCTTTGCCAGATTTGGAGTTCCATGATCTTATTTTAGTGTCATCAGCAGCTCCAAATATTAACTGTTTGTTTGTGTCAGGGTGATATTTTAAGACAGAAAATACACCCATTGCTCCTCTTAGACTGCTTGTACAAGTGTTATGTGCTAAATCCCATAACCTAATATTACCATCCGAACCTCCTGAAGCTATATTTTCGTCATTTGAATCAAATGCTAATTTGGCAACTGGTCCCTTGTGACCAGATCTCCAAACCTTTTGTTGTATGCCAGTGCCTTGGTCCCATAATTTCATTAATCCACTTTTGTGTGCAGTTATCACTATTGTATTATTATGAGACATTTGAAAAGTATATATCTGGTCTGTTTCAGCATCTTCTTCCATCTGTCCTATACTGTGGCTTGTAGAAAATGTGTTGACATCAACTACTTTTATTGCTTCATCACATTGGCACAGTAGATGTGTACCATCTATCGTCCATTGGACATCTCCACCAGTATAAAAGGCAGTATATTCAGCAGTTTTTTCATATCTGAAATGAACACAGCAGAATAGTGGAATATTGCATAATAGTAAAATGAGAACATAAAATTATTTTAAGTAAGACTTATAAATTAATAACTCTTAAGATATTTTGTTTTATTGTGACGACTTTACCATGTGACTAGCAACATAACGAGTAACAGAAAACTATGAATATAATATGAGAAAACACATAATTGAGGTATAACTATTAATTTATTATAAGTAGTGTTTGCTCAAACTTACATTTCCTTCATTAAATTAGCCATCCTTCAGGGTTATGTTGTTATTGTGGTGCGGTACCTCTAAATAACCTTATACAGGTACAATAAATATTGTTGACCAAATGTCCTTATATTGTATTGACGATGATTTAATCATTTAAATCCTAATAAATGACTTTAATATACGTTTATAATTGTAAAAAATGCGACAATTTCAATTTAAAACAAAACCCATGCCAGATCTAAGCATGTCAGACTTTAGCTGTCAGATTTTTTTTTTTCTGTCCATTGTGTCAATGTCATTCTCTGACAGACAGACAAATTGAAGTTCGAATCGTCGACGCTGGATTGACGTCGTTTGCCATAAATAAGAATAGAATAGAACTTGTTCTGAGAAGTTCAACTGTTGAACAATCTCTGTCGGCTGTCGGGGTAAGATAGGAAGAAGCTATTCATCATTGGCTAGCCTGAAAAACCTCGTCATCTATATAAATAAAAACGAATTCGTATTTCCCTTGGTCATGCTATCACGCATGAACGGCTGGATGGATTTAAATGAAATTTGGTAGGCACATAGTCTAGATTTAGAAAATGGACAACAGGAGGGAGGGTCGGACTTTTGTTATAACCCACTTTTTTCATTCTGGAGGTGTGCCAGGGGTGCGGTGACTCTTCCACACAATCCCGCCAGAAGGGAGAAGTCCCCTTTAAGTAGTATTGATTGATAATTTATTCTTATCTTTGTTTCCCGTGTATAAGCTATGCATAAGAATTAGTGACAAATGTCAATTTCAACAGATTGTTTGACATCTGACATTCATGTGTTGTTTTTAATATTTTTCTCGCTAAGGTTATCTTATTATATCTTAGATATAAAATAATAGAATAATACTACAGCACGCAGTACAGCACCATGTTGAAATTAATATTAAGTGGAAAACATTGTAATGCTTTAAGTAGATGTTGTTCCACTGCAAAAGATAATAGTCTCGCAACGAGACAGACAGAACAAAGTAATAGTGTATATGAAACAGTATTTTCATTTCCTTTTATTAGGTACATTGCAGCTTTTAACAGGCTCAAAGTATATAACTTAACAGGAACATCATTAGCCGTGCCTGGATGTGGACTAATGGAAATGTTTAATTTATTACCACAAGGTGCTTTACTAACGGCAGCATACATAGGTGAGACTTATGCCTTACCTTTTAAGGCATTAAATAAACACATACATATTCTCATATTAAAGATGTCTTTGTGTCAGAACAGGGATCTACTGGACCATGTTTCAAAAGTCTTCTTCTGAAACCAAAAGTTAATTATCCTGTAGTCCAATCTTATCTGAGTGCACATAGAAGTATCTTCAAGATGCTTGTGAATAATGTATATATGTGTAGCTAATAAATTGTGATCTTTATAAAAAACTATGTTAGGCACAGAAAAGTGGTTAAATTTTCAGCGAGTTGAAATGTTTGTTTTTATATTTTACAGGGTTCACTAGTACAGCACTCCTTTCTTTGGCAAGTCTTCCATTTCAGAATACCATTGGATATTTATATATAAGGGTAGATGATAAAAAAATAAAGATCTCTTCAGTTGATTTCTGGGGAAAGAGAAAAGATAGAATAGTGAAGGTGGATGATTGGTTTCCATTACTTGATATGGCCCCAAAAACTACAGACGCCTTATATCTAACACCACAACTGGCAGATGGCACTAAATACAAATTATTTGTTAATTTTGGCAATGTATTAAATTCCAAAAAAATGGGTCAGGTTTTGGAATAATTCTGTGACTAGGAGAAAAAATAAAAACTACTAAGTCATAATGTTACCATCTACTTCTTAAACATACAGTAGTATTGAGAACCGAATCTTATAAATAAGTGTATTTGATCAAATAATTGTTGAACATTTGCTGTTGATTAGAATTTCAATAAATTATTTTTAATATGTACTTCCTTTAGTATTTTAATGTTTGATGTGTAGATATTCAAATTATTATAAGTAAAATAAAATAAGTTGTTATTATTATTTTTTCTTCACTGGTGCAATAAGCATCCTTCCTTGTTGATGTTTTTTTATATTAATACACAAAAAAATAAAGCCAACTATCAATAAGATACCTATCACTAGAAGGCAATAATACTTAACCTTGCTATGGTTAACAATAACACATAATTTGTAAAACATAATTATTTAGTGGGTATATACAAATTTATAAAATCACTTTCATTATCTATTGTCAACTTGCTCAACCGGTGCTACTAAGGGGATGGAATTTAAGCAGTACCCTCCCAATAAAATAAACCTTGACTTGCAGACGTTTACATTTGCATTTCAGAAGTACACCCCATTTTGGAAAATGCAAACAACAGGCCCTATATTTCATCAATGTTAATAACTCACCAAAAGTTATGCTAAAAGAAAACAATTCTTTATTATTATTATGTATTGCTATTTGATCACTGACAATGTTGTGTGTTATAGCTTGATGAAGAGGAGTAAGATAGCTAACGTATCACACGATGATTCTATTGATAAACACATTCCATTTCAACAATTTCTGGTACATACCTACTTTGAGAAAGATATTTAAATTTTGCTAGGAAGAACAAATTATCAAGACAAATGATCAAAATCATCATCATTTCGACTATTAAAAAAAAAAATTGGAGACTGGGTGACATTACGTAGCCAATTTCTAATAAGATGCCTCATGAACACGAGTCTTTCTCGAATCCAAACCTTGTTCTCTACATCAAAAGACCATTATTTTTATGAGACTTCCAAGTTGGGTTTTGTTTTAAAGAAAGGTAGGTTGCATTTTGATAAGCTTTTTCAATTTCTAAAAGTGCTTCATTTTTTTATATCAAAGCTTATTCATAGCCTGTCTTCGTTCAGTTTTTGTCTATTTAAGACCTCATGTCTAACAGGGTTATTTATTCCAGATTATTAGTCTACTTAAGGGGGTCAGAATTAAATAAAATTGTTATCAGTATAATTTTACAGAGTTGGTAATTAAATTTAGTCATGTTACAATGGAAATAACTTTTAATTGTGTCGAAAAGTGAAAGTGCCAAAACAATATGATTGAAATTAACAAAGTGGTGGAATATTAGATAGTCTCAAAATAACATCAGAAGTTTGAACACAATTACTTTACACAAAAGCAATAAATCAATCGTCAATTGAAATAAGATTTCCAAGTCACATTAACTCGCGTTCTGAATGGTCTCGGTAACCTGCCATAATTACAAGGAGTTAAAAGGAAGCTTAATTTTCTATGTAACAACTATCGGCGGCTGCTTATAATATTTAATTATTTTCAGGAATTATTGTCACCACCAATTGTAATTTTAATCCAGTTTGACCTATCATTACAGCTTGATTTAAATTTTAATCTTGAATAGGTATAAATGTAAATCCGTTTGCAATAATAAAATTATCATCATTTATCATCCTTGCATTCAGGTGAGAGTACTCACTAGTTTCGGAATTGAGAATCTACGATGCGTAATTGAGTTTTTTTTATTATTTAATGAAAACAACTGGTCCTATTCCAGATAATTTGTGAATATTAGGAAAATAAACCATCATTCTCTTGCACTTATCCCAGTTTTAGTTTGGGGTCGTCGCTGCAGTTTTTCTTAGACACCTACCTATATGCCGTTCATTCCACAGGTAATTTTTTTTGCTTGTCATATCGACATACAAAATTCAACCATCGTTTCTTTGGTCATCCTCATTCCTCCAAATCCAATGCCTAGTCAGTTCTCACATAGCTTTTTCAGTTACCACTTTCAAAATTACTCTTTTAATCATTGCTTACTCTATCCATTCGCGTGGGTAACACCACACATTCTCTTAACATTTTCATCTCTGCTGCATGAAGTCGTCTTTCATTCATCTCTTGCAGGCGCTGGCCGGGTCTGTCCATACAGGACAGCAGATCAGACATGTGTGATAGTCATAATTTCTTATAAATCTTCTCCTTAAGTTTGCGGGAAATGCGTGGGTCACAAGTTGTTCCCGTTTCATGACGCCATTTTTCATCCATCCTTAATGATGTGTTTTACTATGCGATATGCGATAGCTACCGAAAGTCGGCGCAGACTGGAAGTGGCGTGCTATCAAGCTCTATGACTTCAGGATTGGAGAGACCACCGAAATAGCAGAATATATATTCTGTGGTGGTTCTGCCGATTTCATGACATACATTTAAGAATGACTTCAACCACATGCACGCGTCTCTTTTTAACATCTTCCATATATCTGGTATACCATCCTGTCCCAAATCTAATTAAGAAAACTGTTATCATAAATGTTGAAACCGTAACAACCGTCTTTGATGTGAAACAATAAGCGGAGACCTTTAAGTGAAATAGACTCGTATGGTGTATCTGTAACTGGAAACGGCATCGAGGCATAATCCTCTATAACGCTTTTCTAGCTGTGCGTGTCACAAAGACTTAAAACTTCTGTACTTATGGGGATGTTTCTATGAAGGTTTCATATCTACCAAACTTGAGTAATTGCTTTTGGTGAAACTATTAAGTTCTGAGTTTTAAACATATGCCAAATAATTCAGATCCTGCATACATGGCAGTGCAAATAATATTATAAAAACTTTGCAAAGTTAAGTGTTTAAGTTATGCCATAGTTATATTACAATTCTAAAACCACAATCACATTTTATTTATGACAATGACAAATCACTGGCAATTAACAATTTTCCTAGATGCACTAATGTACTACATAGTAACTGTTTTGGTGCCTATTACATTAGTCACGTTCAGTTTCGATTATTAAATCAGAGTTCCGTGACAGCAGGGCAATATATATTGAATATCCAACTCAATATCACATTGAAATCATCTTGGTCTCCTGAAAGTGACTAATACTTTACAAAATTAAGCATATTGTTAGAAACATACTATATTAAGAGAATACGACGATCTTAAGGAGATGATAGAATGGCGAGAAAAACATCCATCATGCCTTTTTAAGGAGGAAAACCGTTAGATGAAACCTCCCACTGTGACCGCTATTTCTTTCGCTAAATAGTAGATCTAATACTCGTAAGGTAAATCTAACACAATTTAATATAATTTTATGGATCTGGAAGTTCGAGAATCATAAAATATTTTGTCAAATTTCTACCAGTACCATTGCAATGATATTGCCATATAACAGAATATTTTTTGTGTTATTCATAATAAAGTATATCCACACTTGTATATTCCATCAATATAGTATCTACCTAACAATCAATTTTAGATATTCCTTGAGCAGAATTCATAAAATTTATGGTAAAATATTGCAAGTGTGTATTGGTGTTATAATAGATTTAATATTAAACAAATATCCCACACGTTCGTTTTGGATATTTAATCAACCCAAGCTTGTGCGGGTTGGTCTGTTGTAAATGGACTAACACCATTGCGCTCCATGGCTTCTAATATTTCACAAACATGTGCAGCAACATCGGCCCGACTCTGGTCAATACCTTTAATGAAGGGGTGTTCCAATAACCTATTGTATTTAGGTCTCTGATTTTCTTCTTTTATCAGGCTGAAAATTAAAAAAAAACAACATTCAACAAACAGCTTGATTGTTTAAACAGTTTTATACATATTTCTTTGCTAAAGAGAGAAGGATATAGAAAATAAATTGTCGTAATATGCGTATGCCTAGCGGGTCCTTTAATATCTGAATGCTTACCAAGTGTTCACGAAGTTTACGAAGTTATTGGAGAATGCGTTGTTGGTATTAGTTAGTCGCGGCGGGTCACCCTGTACGACCTGCTGCAGCTGCTCGAACACTGAACCCCAGCGCGGGTACGGGAAGGCACCCGTGGCGACCTCCATGAGCGTGATGCCGAGCGACCACACGTCTGACCGCACGTCGTAACCTCGGGCTCGGCCTGGATCTATGCGCTCCGGCTGGGAGATGGACAAGCGTTTTTAAATAAATAAACTATTATACTTTCGACAGGCAGTGCAGGTTATTATTTTCATCCTAGCTTTTTCCCAACTATGTTGAGGTCGGCTTCTATTCAGACAGCGTGTAGCTGAGACCAGTAATTTACGTAGAGTGACTGCCTATCTGATTTCCTCAACCCGGTAACATAGGCAACCCAATACCCTTACCTTTGACCCAGACTTGCTGCTTTCTGATTCCCTATAACAACTGCCAAAGACACTCAAATGACAGCTGTGACTCACCAATACAACGATTCTTCTGAATAAATCTCGCGGATAAACTAGTCATGATAAGATCTACGGACCGCTCGATCCAACCTTTGCTTAAACGTAAGTATGATCGATCGATCCGTGCGGCGGGCGTTCACTTAGCCTCGCAATACTGTGCACTGCCGGTTACTTCTTGATTATATACACAATACATATTAAGTACATATAAACTATGTTACTACCGAGTTTCATCAAAATCCTTTCCGCCGTACGAAAACACACACATTCACAAATTGTTGGCTTTATATTAGTGTGACAAATATGTATATAAAACATTATCAATTTCTACATAGTGTATTGTAATTAAAATACTCACGGCCATGTAAGGTCTGCAACCAGCATCGCGAGTGCGGGCTATAGAGTCCACTAACTTCCCAGATATACCAAAATCACATAATTTTATATTTCCTCTTCGGTCCAATAAAATATTTGATGGCTTCACATCCCTACCATAAAAATAACAACAATGTTACACCAATCCACAACTAACAAAAGGAGAGAAGTTAATGGGTAAAAAAACTCACCTGTGAATAATTTTTAATTTTTCTTTTAGATAATTTAAAGCTTTAACTGTTGCAAGAGTTATTTTAGCTAAAATTGTTTCAGGTATTCGAGTCTGCATCCTTTCACATATAAACTTATAAAATTTATCTAGTGAAGTATCCATTAACTCCATACAGATCCAACAGTCACCCTGAAATACAGTGAATAACATCAAGGTTTTCTAAATATGAACTGGCTATATCAGATACTCATGGTAATAACTGTCCAAGACTCCAATATGTTTGTGTTGTTGTACCCCTAACACAAAGACAAAATTTTTTTCAAGCATAGGTCCCCGAATGTTTGTGGCCTGTTCAATATCAATCCAGTTGGCCCAAGACAAGTGTCTAGCATATTAATAACCTTTAGTATTTTAATAATGTTTTCTGACCCATTTATTGGTGCAAAATGAATTTGTAGAGTGTTTCAGTGTTATTGCTTGTCAATGTAAAGATAAATTATGTGAATACCTCTTTAAATAGTGCTCCATAGAACTGCACAATGTAAACACAATCATTGCTTTTCATCACAACTTCAAGATCCATCAAGAGTTGCTTCTGTTCCTTCTCATCAACAGTGGAGCGGATACGCTTCACAGCCATTACACGGTTTGTCCTGAAATATTAAAAAAACATTACATACATATTAGTGTCTGATACCATCAGTTTCACTTGGATCCCATGGGAACTACTTCATGCACCCTGATAACAGTAGCTCTAGATCAATGGCCTATCTTAACACAGAAATAATTTTTATTTTCAATAGTTCCTGAGATTAGCACATTCAAGATTCCCTTGAGTTTGTTTCGGCGTTTCTTCTCAAGGTAGTCCAGTTAGGAAATGCCGACCTCATCTCGTTTTTATAAAAAATGTGTTGACGTGTAAAAGTGTTGATTTCAACCTACTTGCAAAATAAATATCATTTATCAAGAAAACAGTTTGTCTGTTAGTTTCACACATTTTGTTCATTTGGACCTATGTATGTAAGTGGCCTGAACAGGGCTGTCTTAAACTAAGCTGGGGCCCGTGGGCACATAAGAATTTGAAGCCCTTTTGGGAAGTAAAATAGTGACTTTATAATAGTTAGTCAAATACAGTATATGCCTTGTGTATAGCATGTGTCTACCTTCTGATAAGATTACTTATTTTAAAAAAAAAGTGCAATGAGCCCAACAAAAATATTTTGAGAATAAACATGTGAGAGATATTGTTGGTCCATTGGAGATCCCTAAGAAAGGGGTCCCTGGGCATGGGCCCCGTGTAAATACAGTATTGGGTCTGAAATTATTATTAAAATTCACTATGTTAAGTTAATGTTCAGTTTATGTGAATGTCATTTAGGAAAGCTTAATACTACTGTGGATTTCAAATTTCAAATTTCAAAACAAATCTTACTTTCTATGAACCATTTTGTTCACAGCTCCAAATGCTCCTCTTCCTATCTCACCAAGATCCTGCAAATCATCAGATGTGAAGTCATATACTTCTGTTGCAGATAACTGCAATTTTCCTGATGATTGCATAGATGGGTAAATCCTACATCTGTCCCTAAAACACAAAAACATAGCTTTGTTATGTCAATAAATTAAATACTTACATCTATGCTTAGGTAGATTTATGACATAATTTTATTTTTTCAATGAAATATTCTTTTGTTTTATCATTAAATCTGTATGAGCTTTAAGAAAACATAGTTAAGCATTGGCATTGACTAAGCACAATAATTACCTTGTGTTTTCAGGCAGTACATCTCTTATGGTGCGTGACGGGACTCGAGGTCTCTGAACCGGCGGAGGGTTTGCAGGAAACGGCATGAAAGCTGCGCCATCACCTGATGGGCCTCCGGCAATTTGCAGATTTAATCCTTTACGCTTCTCCAAGCCAAATAAGTTCAACTCGGGCTTCGGCATAGTAGGTCTACTTGGGCCTAAACATTTTAAAATGTAGTTTAATGGAATTATACGAAGATTGCTTCTTGAACCACCAAAATTCATTCACGTTACACCGTTTAAATCACTTGCTTGTTCCTACCTTGGTTTGATGACACTTCGCCATTCTTCGACATTTTTATCACAAATGTGTGTAATATACTGTTTTCACTATTCTTTGGTGCAAATTACAGCTTCCCAATTCTCCATTTGAAGGTTTATATTACGAAAAAATTGGTCACGTTTTCATAATATGCCATGTAAATATATTGTCGAATGTAAGCATCGTACCAATCGACAACATACGATTCAACCTGATTCAACGATGGCATAAGTTTGACAGCTACATTGTACTCTGTGGGTAGCACAGACTATTGTGAGATATTTTTGTAAAACGACACAGTATCACATTCCGCAATAACGTTATGATGTGAAATTATTTATACGGCCCTTATTGTTGTTCTATGCTTGATGTTGCAGAATCAGTATAGCCATACCTACCACATGCCTCATCATTGGATCGGTGCTGATAGTCTGATTAATGGAAATCAACACTGATTTCGAAACTAAATATAAATACGTAGAAGCTATCAAGTCCCAATATTTTATTAGTTTGTATTTGCTTTCATTTCATTATCATCATCATCTCGACCATAAAACATCCACTACCGAACATAGAATAAGCTACTTATTAGCCATTGATTTACAATTTTCAACAACAGTGTGAAACTTAGATTTTTATTTATTTAAGCTGTGGTTTGATCATGATGTTGTTTACAAAAAGAAACAAAAAAATGAATTTGGATCTATAAGTCTAACGTAATGTCAAAATAACTTCTTGCAAAAATTGATAATATTTGGAGCAATTTTATTTAATCGAAGGCAAATTTATATATGCGGTGGTAAAATGTCAACTATTATAAAATTTGATATCAAAGAATTAAAAAAATTAGCTAATGATAAAAATTCGTGTATTATTGAAAAAAAAGTGACACAAAACTTAGCTCTACAACCCTGGTGCCTCGGAAACCTCAAGGAATCTATTAAAAACTTGTTAGATTACAAAATAGGGAAGTTTGACAAAGAGTAAGTGATCATTTTTGTATTTCATAAAGTCTTACACCAAACTCACTGAAATGTACCTTCACAAAATTTATTAAATATTACTTGAAATATCACCGAAGAGATGACCCACTGACCAAGGTATTTTCTTCACAGGTTCAATGGCATTCTTTTAAGTTACAAAAACCCTAAGGTCCTACAGAATTTTGGAACCATAAGAAACGATAATGCAGATATTCACTTTCAAGTGCAGGCAGACTATTTCATATTTCGTCCTGTCGTTGGAGCTACACTAACTGGAATTGTAAATAAAAAAAGCACTACACATTTAGGTATTTTGATACATAGGTAAGAAATAATGGAGTAAAGTATTCACAAAAATCTTATGTACATTCTTATAAAAAAGGTTCTAAGTTCTAAAGGTAACATTGAAACAAATAGAACAAAGTCCCTATAAAAGTCATGATCAGGACAGTGAGCTGTAATTATGCACTGCCCTTTTTGATCTTTCATAGTTTAAACTTTCTTTAGTTGCATGGAAGTGTTACCTTGTATTAAGAATTTAGTTACCAAGGTGAGGCACAAATATAGTCAGTTTTACTGTGCAAGCATTTTATAAAGGGTTACATTATAATAATAATACTATACTGTCCCTAGAACTGCACTAAATAGGTAAAATATTTCATGGATATGAATTTCTATTTTGTATATGTGTAATTATGCTGTTAAAGAAACAACCAGTCACTTACACCCATATTTCATAATATTTATGATTAATCTACTGGTAGAATTATGTATGGTGCAATAAAATAATTATAATTGCAACCATACTTAGCTTTTTTCTTCAGTGTGCGATTTTAAATTGGTGTAATTTGTAATAATGTTCAATAAAATTCAGCAATTATTAAATCTAATAGTCTTTAAGGTATATCATCTTTGTCATACTTTTACTAGACTAGATGTGTCTCATGGTTCAACCATGTCTTGACTATTAACAGAAATTTGAAAATTAACTGAGTAGTTTTGGAGACTCTTCAATGTACACAAATATTTCCTTTTATAAGTATAGACATCTGAACTGATTAATAGGTATAGGTATGAATATCACTATAATTGATGTCTTTTTTGGCTCCAGAAATTGAAGATGTGACTGATACTATAGGGAACAATTACTATTTACATTAATTTTGCAGAAACATAAAGGGAAACTAATATTAAATCCTGAGGCAAACAAATTTTAACTTTGCAACATATATACATAGGTTTTCCCAAATAAAATAAAGTAACATTAGTCTGCCCTGTTCTCAATAGAAAATGTTAAAAAAAATAAGAGTAGAGTAGTATATAAACTTATTATATAAATATATATGTATTTATATTAATTTAATGTTTCAGGGTGTTTAATGTCGTAATTCCAAGACCAACAGAAGAGCCTGGGAATATGTGGGTAGGCTCAAATATCCAAGAAGGACAAGAAGTCAAGTTCAGAATCGTAGTCTTAGACCTCTTTGGAGCTTTACCATATATTAGGGGAGAGCTAGATGAGAGGTAGTATTACAGTTGCCACTATTTTATTTTTTTTTATTTTAAAGTATGTTATTGATAAAAATGATTTGTTTTATTTTAGATATGTTAAGCTGGGCCCCGATGGAGATGATGATGAGGAAGTAGAGAAAAAGGCAGCTCACACCATCAATGTATCATATGTTGATTTTGATAAGACTAAACCATACAGTCAGAAACAAATTGGAGATGGCCTACCACATTCGACTTCAAAAAATAGCTCAAAATTAGTAGATTCCAGCAAATATCAGCTCAAAAATAATTCAACTTCAGCAGACCATCACACACAGGCACTAAATGGAAAATCTGGTTGCACAAAAACAAATAATGTTGATAGTGAAATAAGTGTCTCTGAAAAGAGCAAAGCTAAGAGGCAAAGTAGATTATTAGAGTCTGAGCAAAAACAATCTGAAGCTGCCTCTAAACCATCTAAAAAGCACAAACGTGATGTACAATAATTCTTAGAGTTAAAATTTGTAGAATTTACTTTTTGTAAATTTTCAGAGTATTGATTTTAATATACAAAAATTACATTATATTTGTTTTGTATACTTATTAATTTTCCCAAAATTCTACGGCAATAACATGATGCAATAAAGGTTTTAATATTTTTTGCAATCTAGGATTATTTTTAATAGTTTCTTTCAATTTTATAATTTTCGTAGATTCGTTTCGATTTTGTATGATACTAATTTTAAGTGTTGTAACAGTATTTTATTTGTTATCGGTAATAAATGTTCATAAATAGAGAAAAAGATTTGTTACTATTATTAAAGTATGTATTTATTGCATTAAGCATGATCATTGGCATTGAAAATACATTTAATATGAGGAAAATCTTTGTTAAAAATGGCTAATGGTTAAAGCACATTACGAACGTGTGGATTCGATTCCATGTCCAGCAAACAACGTGCTTTTGAAATTCTATGTAGTAGGTGTTTTTCACTAGTGTAAGCCAGTATATTGTATACTCTGGTGTAAGCTTTTTGGAAAAAATAACTTAATGAAAATGGTTTTAGGAACTTCAGTTCCATTTTTAAATACCTCTCTGTAGATACCCTACACGTATAGGGTAGATGAAAGAGTAGTTCTATGTAACTTGGTAATTAGGAAAAAAAACTTGAAACGGTTAGCAGGATGCATTCATCTACAAGATTTCTTCCAAATAATTGGAATAAAGTGCTTTGGTCGGAAAGATGGAAATACATATGTAATGGTTCCGCTTTTCACCAATCCGCAGTGGAGCCCTAAAAACTATCCTCTGTTTTTCTTAGGACTTCGCTGCAGGGTTGCAGCTTTACAGATCGCACTGCCAAACGTTGGGCCATCGGTCATGGCCACAAACGCCGCCACGAGAAATTAATCATAGCTACAAAAATATTTGAAGCCTGCCACCACCGTGCTACAGCCACTTGTGGCCTGTGGTCGATCTTCCCTCAATTCTAATATCTCTATGCTCTCAGATCCATTTTAAACTATGGTTCACTAATTGTCACTTGTCAGTGTCATACATTTTTATAGGTTATTATGATATTATGTTGAACTTGCTGATTTTATAAATATCCAAGAAAACCAGGGAATATGGCTAATAATATCAGGATCTTACATAAATATACACCTCGGTAAGCACAATTTTATATATTTTGTTTCTTGTTTCGTTTATTTTTAGTTAAATCACATTAAGATATTCTCGGTTTCTATATAAAGTAAAAAATTGTCTCTGTCTAATAAAACTAATCAGCTACGTTAATCGATTATTAAACTTGATTTTTTTCAATAGAATTTCAGGGATATTACAATCAAGAGAATATTCAAGACCCACAAGTTTTCCAGACTATTTTCAAAATCCGGTTTTTAGAAAAGAAGATCAAGCTAAACTCGTAGAGACTTCTGAGCTGTCTAAAATAGCTGCTTTGCCTGTGAGACCACCTGCAGCTTACGAAACAAGTTCTGTTTATCATGATCCATTGGTAAAGTAAGTATATTTGTTTTCTTAAAAAATATTCTTTAGTTACATGCTTGATCAGCACTCTATATTATAATATAACTTGCAACAAGTTGGCTAAATTTACTTATTTCATATTCATACTATTGTAGATTTAAAAGTAATTAGTAAAAGTATTAAATTTATATTACAGTAAAGTTATTAATCATGTGATGGAAATGGGAAAGAAACAATTGGCGCGCAGTCTTGTTGAAAAAGCATTTGAAAATATAAAGAGGTCTCAAATTGAACGCTATCACTTGGCAACATCTCCTGAAGCAAAGGCCAAAATAGAACTAGATCCAAAGAAAATTCTGCACAAGGCTATTGAAAACTCTAAACCACTTCTTCAGCTACAACCAATTAAGAGAGGTGGTATTACTTATCAGGTAAACATTTTATTAAAATATCACCAGTCCTCAAATAATAAGTACAATTCCAAGAAACCTATAATTTTTATACAAGTGCCCTAGTTTATGTAAATATTCTCCAAACACTCTGCATATAATAGTTTCTTAGTTTGTTTTATACTTAAGATAGTAAATTGACTTTGCAAAAGTAAGTGCAGTTTTCTCAATATTGTTGCAACTGTAATCTCTTACCAATATAAAAAAATCGCAACTCTGTCATCACTTTGATCATAACTTTGGCAACATAATTTTGGAGTTTGACGTTGGCTATTTATTGTCCATGTAGACTTTGAAAATGGAATAAAATAAAATAAAAATGGGAACTGATTAGCTTTCCACTAACATACCTGGATTTTTACCAAATAAAAAAAAATATTACTTTTTTGCAGGTTCCAGGCCCCATCACTGAGAAAAGATCTTTATTCTTGGCAATCAAATGGCTGTTAGAAGCTACAAATGAAAAAGAAAGAACAGTTCATTTTCCAAAACAATTTGCTTGGGAGTTATTGGATGCTGCCAATAATACTGGAAAGGTTGTTAAAAGAAAACAGGACCTTCATAGAATGTGTGAAGCAAACAGGGCTTATGCACACTATAGGTGGCAATAAGTTATTAAATATTTGTATCTATTAGTAGTTATTGATGTATAGTAAATGATGTGTGTCTGTTAAGTGATCACTGGTCTATTGAGATAATAAATTACAACATGCATCATCAAATTTAGTTTTATTTTAAAATGTAGTTTTATTTAACAGTAAGCTCAAACTCAAAATCATTCAATTTTGGCTGTAAAGCAGCACTTTCTGAACGTCAAAAATTACAAAAGTCAGCCCCCAAAACGCCCACCCTTCACGACTCCCCAGTACAGACTATGCCCCCTTACAAAGGTGCGGAAACGCCGCTTAAGCGCAGCAAATTCGATACGAAACCGCTTTTTTTGTAATGTCTCATACGAACGTCAGGCCGTTCGCCGTACTTACATAATTATCTTCAGCGCCTTATTGGTCTAGTAGTCGCATGGTGCTGAACATATGCTTTGTGATGGCATTGTGAGATTTAAAAAAAAAACACAAAAACAGCCTGGAGACTGGAAGTTAATGATTGATACAACCGTTCATCGGAGACCACGTAAAATAAAAAGTACAAAAAAACTTCACAAATTTCAGCAATGCCTACCATCAAATTTTCCTTGTAGCATAGGTACCTAAACACGCTTTTTACCATAACCACTAAGTCTTATATATCGATATATACATAGATAGATCGCAATGTAAAATTCTTAAAATTAATGTAGGTATCTTAATGCTCGGAGTTTTCAGCAACGCGTTTTGTTACTAGCGACTACCCATGCACCATTGATGGAAAAATCAAATCAAAGTAATCAAAAAAATCAAAGTATTCCTGCGTTAGTCTAATTATACCTTACCTAAGTCTGTTCACCTAGTCGTGGTGTGAAGTCGTGGTGGCCTAGTAGTTAAAGCACCAGCCTTTCGAGTAAGAAGGTGCGGGTTCGATTCCAGGCCAGGCAAGTACCAATGTAACTTTTCTAAGTTATACGTACTTTCTAAGTTTATCTTGGACACCAGTGACTTATTAAAGGTGAAGGAAAACATCTCGAGGAAACCTGGACTATAAAGTTTGAAATCACCGACCCGCATTGAGTAAGCGTGGCGATTAACGCTCAATCCTTCTCCGTGGGAGAGGAGGCCAGTGCCCAGAAGTGGGACGATAAAAATGCTGAGATTGGTCATGCTAATTCTAAAATAAGACTGGACGGATGACTCAGTCAATCTTAACTAGGTTGTCTTTCTTGATAACGTATTTGAATCGGAACAAGATAAGCGAATGAGTCACACACTTATGTACATTTGAGTATGCCTAGGTAATGTGGTAAGCTCGAGGTAACGCTTAGTGTTGGAAGTCCCGGTTCTATCCCCTAAATGGTGGAGTAGACTTCCCAGGGCCTCCAATTAGTGGACACCTTGCATTTCTATTACTGTGGATGAAAATTGTGCCTTTCTAATTATTACCTACTTATTATAAGGGTGAAAGTGTGAGTAGGTATGTTTCTTAATTCTTCACGATTAAATGGCTAGACCAAATTTAATAAAAATTCGGTACTTCTGCAGGTCTGGTATGGTAAGGTTAGTAGTTGATATTAGATATATAGCCTGTTTTTTATCCGGGTGCCCAAAGTGTGCGAACTACCCACGGTATGCCGAATACAGTGAAACCTCTGTCGAGAAGTTAGTGATTTGATTTTAAAGATAAAAATATTCTATTTTGTTCTTTAAGAAAAAATGCTTACCTTGATCAGGAGCGGTAGAATGATGAAAATACCTTTTTTTGTTTAATTGGTTAGCTTTATTTTGCTTAAACAATTTGGACACCAAAAGAATTTCTTCCAAGTGTCAAATTTTATATAAACTGATCACACGCGCATGCTGGCTGAACCGCGCGGATACTCCTCGCGTTTGTTATAACATAGGTAAGTAAAAAAGGCCACGGGAATCGAAACGATTCATTCACACCAACGATTTTCCGAAGCGAAGGTCCACTAGCTGCTAATAGCTACTAATCTAGCTGCTAAATTAAGTAGAAATATAAGTTTATAAGATTTAATACAACAAGGATGGTCCATTTAGCGAATAACTTAGCTACTTGGACGCAAACTAAGAAAAACAGAAAAATTTAGTTCAATCATTTGAAAAGATCGAGATCGGGATATGAATGTAAGTACCTAACATATCTACAGAACATTATCATCCATGCACTGAGGTACCTACAGGAATTATAATTAAAGATAAATGTTGAGCTTATTAGGCAAAACGATAGGCAATACGAAAGGTAGCAGTAAGTTGCTTTTTCTACCGATCAATTTTTGGGGAAGGGTTAAAGGAAATATGGATCATTTTGGTGCTTTTAGTTTTGGGAAAATTATTAAATATATAAGTATAGTATTATACTAGCTTCTGCTTTCGTTCTATCCTTTTTCCTTAGATGATCCTCCGGCCTCCGTGCACTTAGAAAAAAATTTGCATAGCTTAGGATTTGTTGATAAATGGGCTGTGCTACCTAAAACTGAAAAAAAAAATCTTAAACCGAATCGTGAAAACAAACTTCAGCTTTATCTATAAGTACCTAGATGTAGATTACATTACATAAAGTATATTACAGAAAAACACAACTGAATGTGTATCACGGTACGGTTTAATTCATTATTAGTAACTTATCTAATCAACGTTTCATAAAAAATAATAGGTACCTATATAGGTAATTGCGTCATAACTGATCGCGTTTTTCCCTAACGAAGTTCGACACGCTCGGTGCAAGAGTCCGAAGCAGCGACTCAAACAGCTTGAATGGTTCAGCCTCAAGAATAAAAATAAATTTCTATATGTCCTACCTACACATGTTCATGCAAATAAACAATTTAATTCTTAAAACCACTCATTTCACACCAAATCTTTCAAAGTACCCACGACTCGGCGCCGGACCAAGTAATTGAATGTTTTTTTCTTCCGTTTTGTTTATTTACTTACTTAGCCTACTTAGATAGAAAATATTTTAAAGCTAGCTTAAAACTGCAATTCATATTTTAACCCTAAAATGCCACCATAAAAATCTCGATTAAAGTTGATGTTCATAGACTTTTCTTCCCTTTTAGAGAGAAAATTAAAATGAGCTGGCATTACCTGCTCCGCATTATGGCTACCTTGAATTCTATAGGTTGTGTATGAAGGACAGATATGCAGTCAATTCATGTAAACCCTGGTAGGTACTGATCTTTAACCTGCTGGTCTGGAAGTTGAGTCCATCATAGTAGTGAGAAGGCGAGGCACATGCTGGGTCCATTGAGACCAATCCATTTGCAGTTGGAGAGCTACAAGCTAAGAACAGAAAAGCCTAAGAAACTGCTACAACAGCTTGCTTTTAAAAATAGGGTTAAATATGTAATGAAATATTTTTACAGTTGTAAAAACGAGTTTATGGAAGTCAACTCGCATAAAATATAAATCATAATATTGTAATACTTGCCCATAAAAAAACGTTAACTTTTGTATTTTAGTAACTGTGCGCTACAAATACTTATATGCAAAAGTGTAATATAAATTTATATTGTGGTAAAATGAAGGCATTTATTTGGGCATATTGACCTTGTCGCCTTAATGTGTTTTTTATCCGTTGGTGAATATGAGTGTTCGTAGTTTTGAAGGTAGGTAAGTATAACATAACAGATATTTAATCTGAAACCTGCATGAAAAATAAGTTTGTACCTGATAGAGAAATATACCTACGTTGACCCTTAAGTAACTTACACTCATAAATAATAACGTCTTAAAGGGTGTATATTATCCCATCCAATTCCTAGCATTTACTAAAAAAAGAAAAAAACAATATTTTAATTTTATACAGTTGCTCCTATTCTCAATAAAACGGACGTGCCTAGTCCGTAAATCACGGCTAGGTACTCTAATATTTTTATGTAAAATAATTGTGTGATAGCGAAAATATCTTCCTTCCAAGTACCTAATTATCTATTTTGAAGCCGTAATCGCCGATCATCATTCAAGGAATTGAGAATAGGTACCTAAATACCTATACTTATTTGTAAGATATCAAGCGATGATAAGTAATGTTAATACTTACATTAATATGAAGATCACGCCCACAATACCTAACTAAAATAAAAGTATATGAAAGAAATAATAATATCATTATAAAAAGGCTTAAATTATTTGAAAATAGAATTAAATCTAATGTTAAAGGTAGATAATGCTAAATTATTGGAAAAAAATAGAAAAATAAGTTTTATACTGTTATTACAAAAAAAATACACGTTTAATTTTAAACAAGGTCAAGTTTGCACTTAAAATATTTTTATTTGAGTAAAAAATGTACAGAAATTGTAATTTCTGTACATATGGGATAGAACATGGAAAGGGCAGGCATGAATGAAGCCGTCTGAATATCTAACACGGTTTTTGTTAAATAATCTAACAGTGAGGTGTGGTAGGTAAAGATAAACACTATATTAAAGTGTCATAATACACTATTTAGCTAAACACCTGTTCACGCAGTGTCTTTTTTATAATAGTAAATTTGTGTTAGGGATAAAAATAATAATATAGTTAGGTAACTAGTATGGATTTAATTTCTCTCTTTTTTCTATGATACCTTTTTGGTAGACTAGTATATTCTTTATTGTACACCACCAGGACAAAACAAAATTGGTAATTGAGGATATATGTATATAGGTAATGATAGTTATATTTTTTAAATTAACCAAGTACTACATAGTGCGATTAGGTAGCCAGTTCCCAGACTGTTGTATTCATGAGTGCATGCGTAGACATTTTTTATGAAAATCTACACCTGTTCGTTAATATGAACACTTCCTTCGCAGTGTTTGTTAACTGAGAGGCAGCATTCAGCACTGTGTACATGTTGGATAGAACGTAGTTTGCAAACGAGCTCCGTAGCTGTAGTCTAAATTATGAAAAAAAATATAGGTAGCATGAACCATTGAAGTATCTCTCAAACGACCGCTTATCTTTGTAATATCTTTGTACTGTGTGGAATCCCCGTGCCATTCATTGTTTGCTAGTTACAAGTATTCAAACGAGTTCAAATATAAATTATGTGTAGTGTATTTAGTGATTTGTACGACTGACAAGTTATAGTGAAGGAAGCAATTGAAAAAATTACGACATCTACCTACGTAGTGGTGGTGGCGTATCAATAAGGTGACGGGCATGCAACTATTTTTTTCCTTAATCAGAGTGTACTCTCGTGAATCAATTTTATCAAAATAAGTTTCTAATCTTAATGATAACTTGCTGCGATGAAAATGTTATGAAACTCAAGACCATTATGACTCATATCTACTGAAAAATAAGTGCTTCGCTAGTGTTTTATCTATATAAGCACTTATACTATTAATTATATTCTTCATACTTATCCAAAAATATCTTAGTCATGATGTAAAGGCGAGATTCCACCGCTGTGCGGGACTTTGCTTTGCTGTCTACTCTCTGCAAACAGGAACTTTCTGCGAAAAATGTTAATATTTTATTTTACATATTTTGTACTTGTAAGGTAACCCAAACACAGTATGCACATGGTACTTTTTCAAATAGACATATTCCAATTCAGTATTTCATACAAGTATTATTAAAAAATATATAACAAGTAATAAGATTTAAATGACGAAGAAACCGGGACTGTCGCGAGCGCCGTCGCCATTGCATTCCTCTAGGATGGGCTCGGTGAGAAAATAATTGAAAAAAAAACATAATTTTAGATTTCCAAGACCATAACATTGCGGATTTGGTTTGATAACTCAAACGCATTTAAACGACAATAGTAACATGTAGCCAGTTCAAAAGTTAAAAACTGAAAAAAGAGTGATAAATAAGCGAGCGGGCGAGCGGAGCGAGTGCGGTTTAAAAAAAATATATGTCAGTGAATTCCTTTGATTTTTATCCTCTGAAATCGGGAGAGCGTCCTCTGGTAATGCCGCTAATAGGCTGCGGCCAATTGACAAATTCAGTCATCATACGGGTAAAATTTCACTCGTCCGTCGTGAGAACGGTGCCCGGGGTTGTTGCAAACCCTGCACCATAGGTGTAGTACACCACATCATCGTAGTGGTGTATCTACAACCACATGTGTCCTGTTCGCTATACTATACTTACTGTTATTACTACTACTAATACTGGGGACCGAAACAGAGAAAATGAAATGCCGTCTCATTAGCTTTTTTTTACCTTGAAAATATTTTATTTAATTGAAAGTAGTAAAAACATTTTTTTTTTATTTTATCCGGTTTTTGTTGCTTTTAGGGGTGACGATGCCATCTCTGGCTACTGAGTGTTTGAGAACTTTCTAGCGTTTTGTTCCTTTCCAGTCATATTACCTCCTTGTACATGTACAAGTCGGGATAGTACTGATTATTTATGTAAGACTTCAGTGGAAGAGTGACTGTAAGCTCTACAGGGTTGCGCGGAAATGGCATGGCGCAATCCCTTCCCTTTTCAGGGGAAGCCTAATGTGGAAGGGGAAAAGCCAAACTATGCTTCCGCGTTTCTTTAAAAATATACATTGTTAATTGAAATTGCCTTGTTCTTATTGCGAGACCTACCAGACATAAGACATATTGCGCAATTTTATGTCCCTTAGGAAACTTTAACTCTTTGATATACAGAACGTGATAGGTTTTTAATGATGCCCGTAATGTAGTCATGATATTCAAGGTCAAATGTCGAGTATAGTTTATTAACGATATTTATTATTCACACACAGTAAATTACAATAATATGTTTAGAAAACCTAGGGAACCCTCATCAATGGATCTACAACAAAATTCAAAGAAAATACGAGTAACAAGGCCTCTGTCATTATAATTTCTTTACATAATTAATACATGTTTTATCGGTTACTAGCGACCCGCCCCGGCTTCGCACGGGTGCAATGTGCAATGCTGATACTAAAATTATACATATAAACCTTCCTCTTAAATCACTCTATCTATTAAAAAAAACTACATCAAAATCCGTTGCGTAGTTTCAAAGATTTAAGCATACAAAGGGACATAGGGACAGAGAAAGCGACTTTGTTTTATACTATGTAGCTAGTCTGATTCTTCTTTCCCCAAAGTCATATGTAAGTAGATATTATAAAATTTAACCAATTAATTGTTTAATGTAGGTATTCTAAGTGATGGTATTTGTTTGTGTCACGCTTTGTCAACATGAAAGTAATAAGTCTAATTGTACCTAAAGTCTACCTTTCTATAACTATCTACTAAGAGATTACTTAGTAGGTAGTTATATTATTGATTGTTTAAGAGGAGTGTTAACGCAAGTATAACTTTATATTTCATTAAACTTAACGTATCTTTTGGCTTGCTTTAAGGAACGGATACATAAAATTCTAAATACAAGAAATAAGGATAGACGGTAGGTATGTACGTATTCTGTTAGTATTGATTAGAACGCCATTATCTTTAGCAGATTCCTTATCTTTTATGTAGATATCGGGTATATTATACTTCCCATCCAGTTCAATTTTGACGAGTGAACATGTAACAGTTATCACAGATAGTGAAGTGACTATTTACGCACATTATATCGATACACAAATTAAACAGATAGGTAAGACATGAATATCAACATTTTCTGTTTTCATAACCTGAAAGCCGAAGTTACGCAGATGGAAATGTGTTAAAAGACATGCAGAATATATAAAAAGTTTGCTGAAAGTCAACACGGGCACGGAAAATCATTATCCTGTACCTGAAACGTATCTCTTTAAATCAGGAGGTTAGTTTAGGCAAACTTCTCTCAGAATACTTTAGCAATTGTCCTTTGCTTTTATTGAACAGTTTAAAACTTCTAGAAAGGAATTTAGTTTAGTTTCGAAGTTTTTAAGGATACGCGTCGATGTGACTAGCAATAAATGAAAAGTGCGTCATTCGTTTATAGATAAAAAAAATTTTTAGATAATGCAAAAATTGCTTGCATAATATGCAAAGTTCATCGAGACAAAATAAATGGTACAGTTGCATTTACATAAAATACTTATTAAAATACTTCTAATAACCAGATTTATTTGCTTTTAACTAGAATGACAAAGGACTATTACTTGGTGACAAACAATACAAAGTAGAAATCTAGCCCCCCGATTCCAAGGGAGTATGCTCATTTTGTTTTTCTTGTTTTGAGGACGCAAAACGTGAAAGCAGTAAAAATGCAGCCAAATAAAAAATACTTTTTTTTGAGCACTGTAAAGGACCAGATAAAGGAAACAGACAAAATCAGTCCCAAGTGACAAGAACGCGCGGGCGAAGTGAGCCCGAATTGTTTCGTTATTTTGAGGACATAAAATTTACACTTTTAGTTTAAATACACAAACTACTATCAGAAAATTTACATACTAAATTAGTTTGAGGAATAGAAAATAATGAGAAAATCCTAACCAAGCGTGAATTTATACTGCACACGGCGCATTGTCGAAGGGAGCCCCAGATCATGACCAAGTTCGGCCAGCTACCAAAATGACAGGACAACCAATATTATAATCGTAATAAATACCGTCGGAAAAGATAAAACACCCGGCTTAAAAATAAACCCGTACCTAGACTGATGGAAAACCAGGACGGATTGCAACCGTTTGTAAAAAAGAGTATTATGTATAGTAGAGTTAGGCTAAAAACTAGCCCATCAGCAACTTATTTTTTATGCAATACCTATAAAAATTGTGTGGTTTCCTCTTTGTAAATTACTACTCGTAGTTCCTCGCCATTTCTGTAGCCTATGTTCGCTAGGAATATTGTAGCTTTCCAATATTAAAAGAAGTTTTCAAATCGGTTAAGTAGTTCGGTAGCCTATTCAATAGAAAGAAGCAATCAAATCTTTCCTCCTTATAATATTAGACGTAATAGATATTGCTTCGGGGTAGGAATATTATCGTCTAGGATAAAAATAAAGCTGCATTAGAATGATAAGGATTAAATAAAAAAAAAATCTTGACGTTAAGTGTAATTATTACGATATCTCAAAAGGACACATGAATGTCATGCTGTAGGCAATTAATAGAAGGAATGGAAACAAAAATCCTCGATACATTTTTTTATTCGCAACTAGCTGACCTAGCGAACTTCTTACCGCCTAACAGTCTCTTCTTAATTTTATAAGAAGAACCATCCATCGCATTAACCGCAAGAACCATCCTCGTAGTTCAAGGAATATTCCATACTAGAATTAGCGAAATCGGTTCAGCTGCTCTTGAGATTTACGCCTAAGCGACACGTCAGCGATTATTATATGTATGTAGATGTCATCCTGCATCCGTTACCATTCATATTTCAAAAACATGCTATGAGCTATATAGTATTAGTGGCTAGTATGTAACCGCTGCTTCTTGTTGATATATGAAAACTCTATTGTATTACGTTCTTGGCGTTCAATACTCTTTTTCTTTCATATTTAATTTCGTTCCCCTGTAGGTACACTCAGCTAGTGTTTCGATAAACTATCAATTAGCTCATAGCGACAAATGGAGCTGAAGCAAGAAATACTACTGTAATAAAAGATAAAAAACTCAACATTGCGACCTCTGTATGTCTATCATTTGGGCGATGAGCCTTCGCGACACTTTCCTTGTCTGGCGATGAATAGCGCCCATTACGAATTTTAATTAGAGTTAGACATTACTTTTGTATGCAGTGACGATCATTCCTGACGCATGTCAGTGTTGTAGTGCTAACCATACGCGAGATAATAGTGATTAGCTTGGACGCACATTTCAGGAGTAGTGGACTCAAAAATGTTGTAGTTTTTAAAGTAAGGATGAATAGATCCAGGTATGTAACAACTATTTTTGAGTCAATAATTTAATTGTCTTTTATAATAATAATTTAGAAATAATTAATGTTATAATCATTAGTTAAGGTTAATAAATTGTTGTATTTAATAACCAGTAAGTTGATAATAGGATTGGTATTTAAATATGTAAAATTGACATTTGTAGGTTGCAAGTACGACCCCGTAGAATTAGTAGATAATTACTTAGCATTCATGTTTATTTTCGTAAATGTTTGGAGTGTTGATATGGCTGTAATGACTAATTAATTTAAAATAGACATTTAAAGTACAATGTGAGTAGCTGTATCGGCTATAATTGTCTGATAGTCTTCGAAAGATTTCGAGTGGGAGTAGTGTGTACCTAAATGAAAATAAACATCACGTTTTCCTCAATATCATAAAGTGTTTATGTACATCACCACTCCATCGAAGTGAGTATTTAACTACTGACTAACACAGAAGTAGACTGAACGGTTATCGTTCGGTGCATTCGGTACAAATACTCAATTCCCTCCCGTGAAGTACAATTAGGTACTATAAATAATTATCAATTAGTGCATTGTGAGTGCAATTAGTAATTCTCATAGCATAACATAAATTATTATGCTGACTTTTTATATTTTTCATTTTTATTGTTGTTTGAGGTACCGGTTCAATTTCAGTACAATATAAGAATAAAATAATTATTTATTTTATAGTGATTTATGAACATTCGTGCCCGCTAGGTAGCCTCTTAATTGCTTTAAAGGTGCGTGTACATAAATATAATATAAAGCAGGGTATAGGTCTGCTATACGTTGCCTACGAGGCAACCACGCGGTGACTACGAGGTGCCTACGACATAACTACGCGGTGCCTACGAGGTGCCTACGACGTAACTACGCAGTATCTACGAGACAACTACGCCGTACTTATGAAAAGACTACGAATTTCTTTACAAACGACTTCGCACTTTTTTTACAAACGCCGACGCGACATCATTTCACCGTAGCCATAGTTTGATAAATGATATTTATTTTGCAAATAGCTTGAAATCAACACTTACAACACATTTTTTATAAAAAACGAGATGAGGTAAACATATAGGACTTGGGCGAATTATTTTAACTACTATTTCATCATTAGCTATTATTAGGTATCTCATCTTAAGGAAATGATTCCGACCGAAGTAGACTTTAAGATGGAGGTAATGACCACTAAACCAAAATTATCATAAAGGGTAGGATGACTGTACGAGATGAATCATAGGGCTTTGTAGGCACATAGATAAGGTATAGATATTATGCAATGTTTTGTGACATAGGCAAGCATTGTCTCTTTTCGATGCAGTTACACGTCATCAAAACAATGACCTGTAATCCAAATGGTGTTCATGCTAAGTTCGCTTTATTGTTGCAGATATGAATGATTTCTTTATTACGCACTATCTTTTAACTACTCGAAGCTTATTTTATCATCATGACATTGGCTATGAAAATAGGATTGAAAGACAAATCAAGCGTCCATTTAGTGTTTATCTGTGTTAATTTATTTATCTTTAATTTATTCGTAATCAGGAAGAAAATTAAGTTTATCGAATCGAGTGATAACAATGAAAGAACGAATCAATTAATAAATGTACGTATATCGAATTATGCAAGTGACCTAAGTTCTGTTAATTATGGTGCAGGAGGAGGACTATACGAAGATGAGGTTAGAAGCGAGGCACGCTGGTGCGGCCACCAAGTTCCGCCTGCTCATGTGGAAGAACTTCCTTCAGCAATGGAGACATCGATTGCAAACTGTCGTGGAACTGTTACTGCCAGTAATGACGATGGCGCTGGTGCTCGTTCTTCGTTCGCAGATACCGCCTTCACAAGTGGACACACTCACATACCCCTCGTTGCCAGCACACACACTCAACTTCTCTACAACTATCCTGTGAGTCACACAAAATATTTGTCGTTTATATATTTTTATCTAACTTTTTTACTGTTATCTACCCTACAGTACCTCGTCGTGCTTCTGAAATAGATATACCTGTTATATTGCATGTTATATTGCTCCATTCGTAAAGGATCGAACACTCGTCATTAAAAAATTGAAGTCAGGACATAATTTCTTTGTTATACTTCACAAGCCTTTAAGCCAAGATAAGGCGATAACACTAAATCTTATGCTTATTATTGTTCCCAGTGTTTATAATTATAACAAAATTAATATTTCAGTTTTACAATGAATTTGGAAGAATTAGCAATCGCATACTCACCCGCAAGTCCAGTGCTGGATGATGTAATGAGAACTGCTGTCGTCAACTTACTAGTAGCCAATATGAAAGATCTGATTCCTATTTTTATTGACAACTTACCACCGGGGATACCAGATATACCATTTCCACCAGACATTGACTTAAATACAACGGTCATAACCGAGTTTGTGAAGTCACGAATACGGGTCGTACCTTATAATAGCAGTTATGAAATAAGAGGTATCTACGTTGACGAAGAAACTACCCGCAGCATTATCGCTGCTGTCGAGTTTGACGATAAACTATACGGTATGTATAAAACCTAGGCAACTTTTTGAAATGGTTGTATTATATTAATTCAGTTATTTTTGCATTCAACACCTTTTAATGTATTATAGGAGCAGAAGAGTTGTCAAATAATTTGTCATATTCGCTACGTTTTCCTGAGAGACCTCGACTCAATTCCTTTTTTCAAATCGGAGGGGCCACTTGGAGATCTGATGTAGTGTTCCCGGTTTTTGAAGTGCCTGGTCCTAGATTTCCTCACTCTTGGGAAGGTGGCAATGACCCAGGTAAATGTTTCAATGAACTATATTTATTTGCTTTTTGGTGTTCAAGAGTTAGAACTTATATTGAGGGCAATATTGAGTAAAGACAACGTCGTGATCGTCGCAATTAAAGATACTACATTCATCTAAATATCTGATAACGAATGATAGAATAAGTCTACAATTAGTCGTTTTAATATTGTTAGTAATAGGATTAAGTACTTATTTAAATTGATCATGTAAAGTGTACCAGTAACTGGAATTAAAACTGCGCACAGGTTACGTCAACGAAATGTTCGTGGCATTGCAACATGTTATTTCTACGGAGCTGGTATCAAGAGTGACCGGGTTGGACTTGAATTCATTCAGGGTGAACATACAGAGATACCCCCACCCACCCTACCTTCAGGACCTGTCAGTCGACCTGCTACAGTTCATGTTCCCCCTGTTCGTCATGTTGAGCTTCAGTTACACAGCCGTGAATATTGCGCGGGCTGTCACAGTTGAGAAGGAATTGCAATTAAAGGTAGGTAGAAACTACAAAGTTCAATTTTGGTAAGTTTAAATGAAATAATCTTGCTAACTTAAATCATTTCGTTTCAGGAAACTATGAAAATTATGGGTCTCCCCACTTGGTTGCACTGGACGGCATGGTTTTGTAAACAGTTTATTTATCTAACAGTCACAGCAGTTCTTCTAGTCGTACTATTAAAGGTAAGATATCCAAAATTAGTAGGTGTATACTCATAATAAGTCAAATTTATAAACTTACCGTTTACTTAGAGTTCTTATGAGTTGTGATAAAATATATATCTAAGGGCCTGTTTCACCACACAATAAGTGCCAGTTACTTTATATTATGGTAGCTATTTTAATACAAATTCTGTTCCATTTTTGAATTTATTCGGTAGATAGTGGCTATGCAGACATTGGGAAACTGGCCCAAGTGATTCGAGGAGAATTAATGTCTAGGTCTGACCCGAATGCACTGCGATTGAACGTTTTTAACCAACTCCCTAAAGAAAAAGAAGTTATTCGAAATATATTTCATTGATTCTTACTGTTACTGTTTTTAGGTAAATTGGTTTACTAACGACGAGGGCTTCAGTGAATATGCCGTATTTACTAATACACCTTGGACGGTTCTGTTATTCTTCTTGATATTGTATTTATCTTGCACGATATTTTTCTCTTTCATGGTAAGCAGTTTATTTTCAAAAGGTATGCTTTCTTCTAATTTCTTATTGATTTTTCTAGTTATATTAACGTTTTTATCAATGTATTCTTTTTTTTGTGTTAAAGGTAGTACGGCAGCGTTGTTTATGGCGGTGGCATGGTTTCTCACTTACATCCCTGCTTTCCTCTTGGCCATGGACATCACCATGTCTGCTACGGTACAGGTCATCACATGCTTTAGTATTAATTCTGCGATGTCGTATGGTTTTCAACTAATACTTGCGAAGGAAAGCAGTGGAGGTAATTTATATTTTGTATATTTATTTAGATAATTTATCAATACCCCGAATCAGGGACTACAAAAAATTAAGCCGAATTACTCCCTAAATTGTTGCGCCAGCTTTACTCGTAACACGATTCGAGAGAGCGAGTTGCAGTAATTGATGTCGATGTAAGACATTAGCGTAGGAGAATAAATTCTAACATAGCGACTGTCTAAGTGCTAAATTGCTTTACTGAACGTATTCTGTTTATTAGGCCTGCAGTGGGGCGACTTCATGACGTCACCATGGACGGAGAGCACTCGCTTCGTGTTCGGCCACGTGGTCATAATGCTGGTAGTGGACTGCGTTATCTACATGCTGATCACTCTGTACCTTGAACAAGTACTACCAGGGCCTCTTGGGACTCCCAAACCTTGGTACTTTCCGTTCCAGTTGCAGTTCTGGTTCCCAAATTATAAATCGAACGGTGAGATCCAAGCAAACGTAATTTATGATGGAATTAGTAATTTGAAATATGTCACAATCATAAATCAATATAAAGTTCATTATATCAGTAATCATTATAAAATTGATTTACCTTTGTTATAAAGTCCAGAATGTAGAAGATAAGATATCATGTTTTTTTTAGATGCTGGATTAATATTCGAAAATGATAATAGTGAATTTGATGATATTATAAAAGAAAAGGATCCAACTGACCACAACGTTGGTGTTAAAATGCATGTAAGTCTATCGTCACTTAAACGTAGCGTTAAAGTACATAGGTACTAATATTTTATGAACATACTTGTTAATTAATTACATAAGGCTTTATTTGAACGTATTTGTTTGCAGAATTTAACAAAAGTCTTTGGGAATAACATAGCGGTTAACAATTTATGTTTGAATATTTATGACGACCAAATCACGGTTCTACTAGGACATAATGGTGCTGGCAAATCTACTACAATATCTATGTTGACAGGTTTGTAATAACATACACTTACATTTTTGGTCTATTCTTTAACTATACACAGACGCCAGTCCATCACGCTACCCGATTCTGTCAAAATTTCCCAATCAACTTCATAGTGTAAAATTTCCCAATCAACTTCATATGCTTTAGCGATAATGTTGAAAATCTATTGAGGAAATCTGACAGATTGTAGTAGTTTGATGAGCTGGCGTCTGTACATTGATTTAGTTTATATCTGGAAGCATCTTTAATCTCAGATTTAGGATAAGGCAGAGAACAATATATTTGTTAAAAGCCTTGGCATTATCTATGCCTACAATTATTTTTTCGTATGACAGGTTGAGCTAGTTCTTCAAAAATGCGTTTCATTCAAGTTTAGGAACTAGAAATACTAGGATGTGTGGAGATGTATAATACGTTGTAGAGTGGGTGCGAGTAATTTGATGCACTACTATTATGTCTTATTTCTGGTAAGCTAAGTCCGGAAATATTGCGCAACAGTATTATTGTCAAGTGGGCCAGTTTAGGTGCGACGCAAACAGCGCACTTTTTGAGCGACTGAACCAGTGGCTCAAACTGTCTGTCTGGCAGACCAAAAATCCGTCGGATTATTCGCAGATTCGACAAACATGACGCACATTTTGTAAGGCAAATTGTAGGGAAATAGGCGCTACGGTAATGCAGAGATTGCGATGTCTTATTTTGCACTACTGAAGTACAGAAAAAGAAGAAATACGATTCTGGGTACTTGTTATACTGGAGTTATTCTTGAAAGGATAATTATACATATTCTTTTTTTTATAAATGATAAATGAAAGTATTGTAACTTGCTGCTCTGTTTGGTATTTCGCACATGAACATCGATCTCAAGCACCATTCCACATACGTCCAAGTACAGACTACATACTGAAAATGTGCATCGTCTGCCTTGGATCGTGTTGAGGCAAAAGTTCAGCGCGGTGCGTCACGATCTGACATAGTTATGGCTATAGTATTAGGGCTTTTTTGTGCACCCGTCGGACATATGCATATAAAATTGCCTGTATTCTATTTCCAAAGACTATAAAGTCCGTCACGGATAGTACGCCGTTTGCGCCGCACCTTAACGTAATGATGCCGGTCAGTGTGTTAATCTATCTAAATAGAGTTGAAGGTTCTTCAAACGTTTTTCTGTCTAACGACTAACATACATTATATGTAATTCCAGCGGCACGCGGAAACCATTTTATACAAAGAGTATGAATTGTCCCAGTTGTTTGTTTTTACCGCCTGTTAAATTGTTATAGGAGTTGATGATCATCGTTTTTCTATTGGTTAAAACTTCTGTGAATAAAGCCTAAAAAAATAATGTAATTATTACCTTTTAATTACATTATTTTTAAATGTTTTGTAGGTCCCGGCTGTCATTGAAGATCCTTGGCAGTCGTTACGGGTAGTTAGAAGCCAGTAAATCTGACCCCAGTCTAACCAAGGGGTATTGGGTTGCCCGGGTAACTGGGTTGAGGAGGTCAGATAGGCAGTCGCTCCTTGTAAAACACTGGTATTCAGTTAAATCCGGTTAGACTGGAAGCCGACCCCAACATAGTTGGGAAAACGCTCGGGAGATGATGATGATGTTTTGTATGTTTCAGGAAATTTAAAGTTAACGCGCGGCACAGTGAACATTGCCGGATACGATATGACTACTCAGAGCTCCGCAGCTCGTTCCCATATCGGATTGTGTCCTCAGCACAATATACTATTCAATGAACTCACGGTCAAAGAACATTTGGAATTCTTTGCTCGACTAAAAGGATTTAAAGGCAAAGAACTGGAAGACGAGATAGAATCACTTCTTGAAAAGTTAGAACTGCAAGACAAGGTTTTTACAATTTATGATTATCTGAGATATTATGTTAGAGAGTTCAATTCTGATACATACTATCAATCAAATGTTCAGATTTCCCTAAGATAGTCTGACCAACTGGATCAATGAAAATATATTATTTTCTAACTTTTCGAGAAATAGTTTAAGCCTACTTCCAATAAGACGTATTATTTTTTTCACAGCGTGATTACCCCTCAAAGGGTCTGTCAGGTGGTCAGAAGCGTCGTCTTTGTGTGGGCATTGCTCTTAGTGGGGCAGCACGAGTGGTCTTACTCGACGAACCTACATCTGGCATGGATCCATCATCTCGCCGAGCGTTGTGGGAACTCTTACAGAAAGAAAAGAAAGGTACGCTGAAGTCAATCCTTAGAATGGAGAATTGTCTTTCTTTTTTTTTCCAATCCATTTTAAAAGAGACAAATGGGGGTACCCTTATACGCCGTGGAAATTAAATAGTGGTGATCAGTGACTTATATCATACATCTTTATTGTTTCGTCAGGTCGCTCGATGATCCTGACAACTCACTTCATGGACGAAGCAGATATTCTCGGCGACAGAGTGGCTATAATGGCAAACGGTAGACTGCAGTGCGTGGGCTCTCCGTATTTCCTGAAACGTCATTATGGCGTCGGGTACACCCTCGTAGTCGTTAAGGATAAAGACTTCGATTTTGTGAAATGCTCCGTTCTTATCAATACCTACATTCCCGGTACTATTGTTAAAGAAGATCGAGGTAAGTTGTTGCTGTTTAAAATGTTGTCTGTATTTTATATAATCTTGAATTCTGGCATTTAGTGCGTTTTGTTGTTCCTCACATTAAAGTCAATATTTTTCTTTATAGGAACGGAAATCGCTTATAATTTAGTGAATGATTACTCACACGTCTTTGAAGAAATGTTGAATGATTTGGAAAGAAATATTGATAACATTAAATTCAAAAACTATGGTTTGGTTGCTACCACATTAGAAGATGTCTTCATGTCGTAAGTAATTTTGGGAATGTTTAGTGTATGTTCATGTATTAGGTACCTATTATTTGAAATGTTGGTGGTAATAACAAGATGTATTACAGGGTTGGCGCAGACGTAAGTCCCATTAATTCCGAAACTGATGATGCTGTGACTACTACTACTGATTCAACCATTGATGACATATTAAAACAAGAAATCGATTCATCTTTGGAAGAACGTAAGTTGTCTTAAGTTATCAATTATAATATCTGAACATTTTAAACGATACACGAAAATAATTTATCAGATATTCTTTATCACGAATATCAACCTGATCACAAAACCGGTCTTTCTTTTCTAGTGGATAAGGACGAGAGTAGCGTGACAGGCTACCGCCTGTTCGGTCAGCAGGTGCTGGCTGTATGGATGAAGCTGTGGCTGGTGCTGATCCGTTCGCCGTGGCTCATGGTGCTGCAGTTCTTGGCGCCCGTGGTACTCATCAACGCCACACTAGGAGTTCTGCATTACTTCATGTCTTTATCACCGACCATTAAAAGCAGGCTATTGACGTTGGAAGAAGGGTGAGTTAAATTACTTTGACTTAAAAAGGCATAGCACGTATTACTACACAATTATCTGTTAAAGTTCCTAAAATTCTGTTTAATTTTAATTCCAAGAATGTTAATTGATAAGATCATCACTCATTTAAACGACTTGGGTCGCATCTGGCAATTTTTTTTCGACCGTGGCCTTTATGCAATCTGACGGCGGGAAGCTCTCTTATAGTGAGCTATCTGCTAAATTATGTTGTCTATGTAAATTATATCTAATCAGTAGTACTAATTTAAAGCGCATATCTAAATATTTTGCGATCAGAGGCCTTAAAGTGATCTATGACCCTGAGTCTGCTATGCTATCACAAAATGTATTTTTAATCAATCTGCGTGCAATATAGTAGGATAAGGATCCTACTGTCAGTTTCACTATTGAACATCGAGTCCCAAAAATGAATTACATCAGCAATATTATTTTCAGGTATGCGGAAACCGAAACTTTGCTCAGCTTCAACGGCACTGTTGCGTCATCAGTGGGCGCTCTAGCGGCGCAAGCATACCACAGCCTCTTCAACTCTTCTGGAATTAGTCACATGAAACTCAGTGATATCGGAAGCCAGCCAGTAGAACAATATTATCTAAATAGAGTGAGTCACTATAAAAATTCCAAATCGGCGATCGATGTAACATGTTTACGATAGAGACCTAAATAAGGATTAAAACTTCGATAAATACATAATTACCTGCTGATACTATAATAACAAGTCACTACGGGTGCGATTCATACTTTATAGTCGTGACGGTGTTAGATCTATATTTTTTGACACTAATTTAAACATGTATGAAAAATAAACAAGCCTTAAGCCCAAAATTCATCAAAGCGGAGCCGAGTATTTAAACAAAAACAATAGTGTTTAGTTGTTCAAATCGGCCCACTCAATATACACTACTGAGAGCCCTACCGGAGCGGAGAAATCCTGTAACTTCTCTGCTCGCTTTGGTAGACCCTCGGCCTTATTGAGGTTGAAATTCCCATATTTTTCAGAGATCTTATTAAATAGACAGATTTATTTAAAGTATGTAGTTAACAGATATATGTATTATTTGAATGTAACTAGAAAGTTTATTTTCTACATTTTTTTAATAGATAATACTATGTTAGGTAATTTTGAAATGAAATATTTTTCGAAATTATCTTCAATCACCTTGTATGTACTAAGTAGAGTTTTTACTTACCCAGACAAGCGATAGCGTAGCGATGGGGACGTTGCGGCACCGCATGCTGATAGGCTCCACATTCGACGACAATTCTGCCACAGCCTGGTTCAGTAACTTTGGTTACCACGATGTTGCTACATCGCTTGCGGCAATCCACTCGGCTATTCTCAGGTCTAAAAACTCTTCAGCAGTACTCAATGTGTACAATCATCCCTTGGAAGCTTCGTATGGAGATCAGGTAAGTTTTACAGGCGACTTCAAAAATGTCTAATTTTTTCCCTTTTACTTTTAATCTGTTTATAACTAATGCCACTGCCTATAGACAGAGATTCTAATGTTCGATTTTTATAGCGAATCCCATGTACTAATCAAGATCAATAATGGTTTGTAGTTATAATCATTCGCTAAAGTCTCGAATAAATGTTTTCAGAGTGACATGCAGCTTATGATAGCCATGTTGTCCATGCAATTGTCCTCTGGTATCGGCAGTAGTGTGGCCATTGTTAGTGCCGTGTTCATCATGTTTTATATCAAGGCAAGTATCTACATAACCGGAGTTAGCTATTGCAGCTCTTATTTACTTGAGATTTTCGAACTTTTGTGACTTCTTCAGGTTATAATAGTTTGTTTTTGATTTTCGCAGGAACGTATGTCTGGTGCGAAGCTTCTACAAAATGCAGCAGGTGTACAGCCGACTGTGATGTGGGGCAGCGCAGCGATCTTCAATTGGTTCTGGTTCCTTATCACCTGTGTGTCTATCGTCATCTCATGCGTCGCCTTTGATGTCATCGGGTTATCGAACGTGCATGAATTAGGTAAGATGGAATGTGCTACTACTAAGCACCATTAATGTGGTTTAAATGTAACTGAACAAATGCGACCGTACATTTGCATTGAAGACTCAGCCCTGATTAGGGACATCTAATATGAACATTGACCATAATAGGAATGAGGCAGAATTTTTAATTTATATTTCAAGATCAGACAAATCACATTCATGGCTTAATCTACTTTATTGTAAAATAGTGCTAGCGGCGCGACAGAAAGATTTTTTCACTCGAAAACTCGACAACTGAGGTTGCTCGCGTACAGTCATACTGTCTCGTCAATATCGTGATATGATCTTGCTAAAACAAGCTTGATTTAATGTTCTATTCATTTAGAATACATACTACGTAATATAAAAATTACAATAATTTCTTTCAGGCCGAATGTACCTGTGCATCATGGTTTACGGTGGTGCGATGTTGCCATTAGTGTACCTGCTGTCGCTTGCATTCAAGGGACCCGCTATCGGCTTTGTGGGCTTCTACTTCCTCAACGTGCTCTTTGGTAAGTTGTAGGACAGCCAAAAGTGTCTTGGATATGACCTGTAAGGAGTCCAGATACGGATCTGGAACGATTTTTTGGATAATGGATGATTGTATAGTAAGATCTATGTTGTATTCTGCAGGTATGATGGGTGCGCAGGTGGTGGAGGCACTATCCTCTCCTATGCTGGACACGCAGCAAGCCGCCCACGTTCTTGACAACATACTGCAGTTCTACCCGCTTTATAGCCTTGTCACTTCCATCAGGTAGGTATTCGCTTGAACAAGCCTAAAATTCTAAGATCTAGAAATAATGTTACAAGTAATCCCGCGTTATACTGTAACCTTAGTGATGATGTCAATCCAAATACTTAACTTCGATTTTCAGGTTTTTAAATCAAATCGGATTACGGGAGTATACTTGCTTACAAGGCTGTGAGTACTTGCAAGCAGTGTACCCGAATTTAGAGTGCAACATGGAGAGTATGTGTGAATTCCACAGTAATTGCTGCGGTAAGTGCCGTTGATTGCTATAATATGAATAATTGTGATGGTCGTCAATTTTAAAAACATTATTGTTGTTCGTAAGATACTTAATTTAACATTAACGATTTGTGCTGTGCAGTTCGTGAAAATCCATACTTCGATTGGGCGGAACCAGGCATCTTGCGGTACTTGCTCAGCATGTGCTTCTCCTGTTTAGTATTCTGGTTGGTGCTCATGGCCATTGAATACAGACTGGTGCAAAGGGTAATTTTAGTGCTGTACTTATATCAATAAAAGATCTTATATAATTGACGTATTGTTAAAGATAATACTTTTATCTCTATAAAGATAGTCTCACTTATCAACTGTAAAAAAGTCTGTATGCTTTCTATGGCTTAATGTATGGTTCGATTTGCCGTAGATATTCACATTCAAGAAGACTCCGCCTCAAATAGACGAGAGCACGTTGGACGAGGATGTGAAGACAGAGGCAGACCGCGCGCGCCTGGTGCAGCCCACGCGCCGCGCCGACCACGCGCTGCTTGCTAACGACCTCTCCAAGTACTACGGGAAACATCTCGCCGTAGACCAAGTCTCCTTTAGTGAGTGGATGTCGCTTATAGAAAGAGGCTAACCAATAAGAGGCGTTTTAATATTTTTTTTATGTATACTTCACTGATTTCCGAAATTAACTTCTGTATTATTCATCAAGGTGTGACCGACGGCGAATGCTTCGGTCTACTAGGTGTGAATGGTGCTGGGAAAACGACCACCTTTAAGATGCTGATGGGTGATGAATCCATTTCTAGCGGCGAGGCGTTTGTGTCCGGACACTCGGTGCAGAGGAACCTCGACAGAGTACACGAGAATATCGGTCGGTAGCTAAACCTGTTAAGATTTCAATTTCTGGACTTGATATTAGGTAGCCATATATATTCATGGAATAATGTATTTTGCAGGGTATTGCCCGCAATTTGACGCATTGTTTGGTGAGCTGACGGGTCGCCAGACACTACACATGTTTGCGTTGATGCGCGGCTTGCGCTTGAGCACTGCTGCGCCCACTGCTGAAACACTTGCCCATGCGCTTGGCTTCTTCAAACATCTCGATAAAAGGGTAACATTCTATTTTGTTAATTATACACCAACCAAACAAAAACAAAAAAAATGTATTGCACTCATTTATTTATCAGAAAACTAATCCTAAATTTTTTTTAAATTTAATTCTTCAGGTGCACCAGTATTCAGGCGGAACGAAACGCAAGCTTAACACGGCGATAGCATTCATGGGGCGAACACGACTTGTGTTTGTTGACGAGCCTACTACTGGAGTCGATCCCGCCGCTAAACGCCATGTAAGTACTTCGATCTATACAGCGCAAACCAGTTAATACGTAGATAGCCTACCTTTTCATAATATGAAGATAATTCCCTCGCCCAGCACTTTTAAGGTATTTGTTTTTTAATTATTCAGCAATGTTGAATTCACGTTTATTAATTGTGCAGGTGTGGCGCGCCACCCGTGGCGTGCAGCGCGCGGGCCGCGGCGTGGTGCTGACGTCGCACAGTATGGAGGAGTGCGAGGCGTTGTGTTCACGATTGACCATCATGGTCAACGGGCGCTTCCAGTGCCTGGGCACGCCCCAACATCTCAAGAATAAATTTTCTCAAGGTAAAAGCTTTATTCGACTGGATCCTTCATCGGTTTATATATACCTAGACAAATCGCAGGCATCGCGAATACATTGCGCTGACTTAAGTTTCCTTTTTGATTAATGACTTTGATTTTGTTTCAGGATTTACGTTAATTATAAAAATGAAAATTGAAGACAAAGAAAGTGATACGCAGTCAATAAAGAGCACATGCAGTGTAGCTGATAGTGTCAAACAATATGTTAGTGATAGCTTCGAAACTCCCAAGATAATGTAAGTAAACTTTTGCAAAATCCTGGATTTTAGAATTAAATTGAAAACTGAATCTCTTCAATGTAATGATGATTTTGTATAAACGGCCACCATTAGGTAATAGTCATATACTTATATTTATATTGCTCATTGTCTTTTTCAGGGAAGAATATCATGGTCTACTGACTTATTATCTGCCGGACCGCAGCATGGCATGGTCACGAATGTTCGGCATCATGGAGCGCGCTAAACAGATCTTAGAAATCGAGGACTACAGCATATCGCAGACTACCCTCGAACAAATATTCTTGCAGTTCACCAAATACCAAAGGCAAGAAGGCGATACGTTATAACAATTGGAAAATTCGAGGTAGACAATTCGTTATTTGAATGAATCTTTTTTTATAACAACGGCTAGAAGGAGCCGTTAATTTAAATTGAGAATCCATAATTCGTCTATGTCTAATAGCAACATACCATGACCAATGACTATACAGACTATTTTCTATATTTTATAAGCTTTGGCTAGATTAGAAAGTAGGAGTTGTAAATTATTGCTTTTAACCTTCGAGAAAACGTGTGTTGCAACGTTTCTGTAAGTGCCCATGTAGCTCCCCAACGGAAGAAACGATTTTAATGCTTAACTTACAATTTAGCCATTTAAAATTACATAGTTGGGGTTTTCCTATATTTTTCTTTTTGGTGTGTGTCGGGAGTGTATTATTCATCAAAGATTTTTTAGATAGGTACGATATCAGAGCCATCGCATTTCCGCTGATACATTCCAAAGCTATCTAATATGATTACGTTAATACCTATAAAACTAGATAATATAATAACCTACCTAATCAGGTTACAAACTGAATGAATCAATATGTGCAGATAAATCGCAATTATCATAATTAAGTACCTATGATTAATAATTAATTTTGTAAAAAGTGTAGGTATTACCGTATAGATATTTATTGAGTAAATTAAGTTTTGTTTAAATGAAGTTTGACTATAAAAAAATCTTAAGATGAAACTTCAACTTATGAATAAATCTTCGGATCAATCAAGGAAGCAGTCCAAACTATTGATTATTTCATAGTTTAAGCCAAATACTGAAAAGTGCCTTTCAATGGTTGACCGATGTGGAGCATACGTAGGGGACAAACTACTTGAGAAGGTTTTAGTAGATGAGAAATAGATTCCAACGTTGGCTATTTCAAGAAATTTAAGATATGAATTAAATACTGTAAATAATAAACTTGTAAATAATTAATGTTATTTGTAGTATATTATATAGAATAAATAAACACATGCTCAAGCGCTTGTCATGCGCGTGTTTTTATTTGTTAAGGATTTAACCATGATTAAACCAAATATATATGTATTTTTTACTTTCATACCAAAAAGGCTATACACAATTTAGAATTATTTTGTATTATTGTGTGCTGTGACCTATTTTAGATTTTCTTTATTAAGTTAGTTTAAGATTTATTTATCTTTACGAGATAATATTAGAAATGCAATTACATTTCACGGAAGAACGGACTAGGTGGACTAGGAATAATTATGTATTCTATTGAAAATGTAGGGCCCCACATTTGTAACAGAGGGGTACTTTATTATTTAGTTACTTTTTCGTGTAAAGGAACCTGACATTATAATCTGAAATAAAATAAATTGTGATAAAATATTCTTAGTTTTATTAAAAATTATCTATAAACACTACACAATACAAACACCGTCCTTATGAGATAACATACAAAACATTGAGAGGTTATAAGCAATACATTAAAGCCACAATATTGCAATAAATTATAATTTATGTTTATACTGTTGAAGCGTAATAATCCAGTAGCAATTGACAGAGGCATAATGTGTTCTACATCAACTATTTATCGTAAAAAAGATTTCTTGTAATACTGCAGTTTTAAAGGAACCATTGCAACAATTCATTATATTAGCCCGAACTTACTATAAATGGCATCTGCTTTATTTGTAGCATAGTGCATATTCTTAAATAAATATTTATATATACTCGTATATACTTCTAATAATGCAATAACACAATTAAATAAAAATAGATCATAACTCATATCACACAGAGACATTTTCATCAATACTGTACAATGCATTTTATTATAGACAAATATGTTTCATTTTTACAAAAAATAAGAAAATAATACATTATATCATAGACCAGAGTGAAACATATATGTGAATATATACATAAGCTGCGATTTTAGGATAGACTTTGTACCATAATCTCTATGTATAATATCTTGTCTTCCTTTTTGTAGGCCTTTTATTCTATGAGATTGCAGTGAACAATAAATATTGTACATTTTTCTAATTATGAGGTAATATAAATATTTAAACTAATGGCAAGATGTTTCCTAGTTGAAGATCTCTTAGTAGTTCAATTAGATAAATCTTTTATAAAGTTAGAGATAAGCTGTCAATAGAGTTGATCTCTGGTTAAAAGCCGTTTTTTTAATCTGGCTGTTCTATTTACCAATATAATACATGAAGTGACTACTAACAGCTTCCATTACTTAGTCTTCAGATCTTTAGGGCATTTATCCAGTCTTTATGAGAATTACGTACCTGACACATATATTTTCAAGGACAATCACCATTGAATTAGCTTACTAAAGTAAATACAAGGCAATAAACAGCTGCAACTTACATTAAAGATAAATTCAAATAAAATTCCTTTTACATTGGTATACTGACAGTATTCGAATAATGAGATTTTTTAAGCATGCTTTTTGATGTTAGTCACGACACAAAGCGTATTTGATGTACTTATTACTGTTACTGAATTCAAAATTAATCCTGAGAAAAAGCTGAAAATGAATCTAGAACACCTCAAATATTTTGCCTTAGTTTGCGTTTTTCTCAAGATAAGTGTAGATTGGCAAAATCTTTAGTGACACTCCGATGATCCGCTTACCCATGGTGGGGGGAGGGGAGGACTTTACCATCTACTATACGATGTGTCCAAAAAATATTCTTAACATGATCGGCGAAAGAAGTATACTCGTAATAAAATAAATTGTAGTCGAATATTGAATTTTGCGAAAATGTTTACTTCAATACATTCGAAATTATTATATTTAACTTGAAATCAAACAACAAAATTGAGGCCCTTGGGCCCTTGCCCTTGAACCCACGACAGACACTCCTGTCATGAGACCCCTCCCACATGTACGTTTAATCAATCCCGGTAAAAGCAGTCCATGGAAGTGTCACAAACCAATTTACCAAACTATAGTGTCTGTATCCTTACAACACATTATTTTTACATTATCAGCCAGATCGCGAGTCCTAACAGATTGTCTGGGTATATTAGCTACCTATGCTAGTTAACGTAAAAATGTATTGTAGTAGGGATATTTTTAATACAACAATTAAATAGTTTACTATAAAGCTTCCACGATGTCATACATACATCTCGAGATTATACGTTGGTTACCGCATTCAGATCTATCGGCACTATTTTAAAATAATAACGGAATGACGTGAAATACTATAAAATGTAACTGAATATTTTATTTATCAACGAATCACTTTTTTACGAACTTTATTAAAGATAATGTTAGCAATTTTTTAAATTTTTGATGAACTTTTCCGTTATGTATAATTATAGATATATTATGTAATATATATAATGTAATATACCTACAGTCAGACACATCAACAACAACATTTAACAATACGGTTGCAGTACACTTCATTTTAACATTTATGTATTTATCCTACTAATATTATAAACGCGAAAATCTGTATCTATGTGTGTATGTTTGTTACGCTATCACGCAAAAACTACTGGATGGACTTTGATGAAACTTGGCAGTATAAGCTAGTTTTTTATCCATGCTCTGAAAAGTTACCTCGGAACGCGGGTGAAACCGTGAGCGGGAACTAGTAAGTAAATAATTTTATTTGTGAATTATTGAACATCCAACTGGTTGTTTTGTTTTCTTACTGTTAATATGTCTTATTATTAAGTACTAAATTGAGTCGGCCGAAACCAAAGTATTGACGAGTATCTTTGGATATTGTACCACATCCATTTCACGACAGAAAAATACGGTTAATGTATTAAGTATATTCATTATAACTATTTTATATTGAGACGTGAGTTTCAGATGTGACTATACTTTGAGAAATAAAATAATTGTACTATATTTTGAAACATTGATGGAGAAAAGTCCGTTTAGAACATCTATTCAACTGTTTCATTTGTATAACCCTGATGCTTAATAGTCTACGTAAATCTTAACTGTATGGCAGACGAACTGTTTTCTTTGCCAGAGGACTTTCAATCTTGTATAGTAGGAATACGACATAGATTCAAAAGTCTTAGATTCATAGATTTGAAAGTCGAAGTACTCTGCCATGCCGTTCCGATGCTCGCAGACCGTAAGTTAACGAACTTTGAACGTCTTATTGTAAGGTTCTTAAGCTTCTCGTTACCTTGCAATCTCGTGAATTGTAGGAACACTTGTTCGAGCGTGGTCTGTGACACGGAATAGTCTTCGATAGGGAACTGCCTGCGAGCTTCTTCCATCACGTCGAAGACGCACCACCAGGGCAAACCCGTGTCGTTGATGTAGTATGTACTGATGCCCAGGTACGATTCACTATGAAATAAATTAAGGCCTCTTTTTAATATTTTCACATCTACGTTATCTAGAATAAGATCAAAACTTTGTTGAGATTTGGTCAGTTAAAACTTATATAGTGCTAGCAAATGATTGGACGCACTTAGGGTCTGTTTCACCACCTGCGTACAAGATCCTGTTAGTTTATTTGGTAGATAATTTCATACAAATTCTTTTCCATTTTTGAAGTTTTTGGTATGTAGAAGTCATCGTGAAACTGGTACTTAAGAAAAAAAAATTCTTTGATACTTAAACGAGACGTTTATCAAGAACTTTATGGGGCTAACCTGAATTTGAAATAATATCAAGAAATGTGTGCTATTCTTTTAACCAATTAGATAACAGAGGAGTACTCACATAAGTCTGGATTCATGGAATTTTTCAGTAATATAATTGTCTATCTTGGCTACATCGGCATCTCTGTCTGGGCCCGATTTGCTTTTAACTATTAAAGTGTAACCTGAAATAAAATTCATAAAGTACAGACATCAGCACATCAGGCTACTACAATCTGTCAAATTTCCTTACTAGATTCTTTATCGCTGAAGCATATGGTTGATAGTTGATTGGGAAAATTTGACAGATTGGGGTAGTCTGACCTGCTGGCGTCTCTAATATGTTTTTTTTATCGATTTTAGTTGTCCTTGCGATTTGCATATGCCTATCGATTTCAAATGAATTGCCTGGAGAATCAGAAAAATTACTGTAATTAATTTAATAGAGTACCTTGAGAAAATTTATTCTTCAAGTGCTGCAACGGTCCGAGGCAATATAGACGTCCGTTGACCATGACGGTCAGCCGCGAGCACAACGCTTCGCACTCCTCCATGCTGTGTGACGTCAGCACCACGCTGCGGCCCGCTATTACTGCCTCGCTGATACAAGACCACACTAGACGCTTCGATGCTGGATCCATGCCTGTATTTTGTGTATTATAGAAATAAGTAGTTCACTTTCGTATTTAAATATATTTTTTTTTTCGGGTGAAAATATGAATATTTCAACTATGACATGGAATATTTATAGGTAACTTTTATGTTATTTATTTATTACCTGTAGTTGGCTCGTCAAGGAACACCAAAGATGAATCTCCGAGCAACGAAACGGCGGTACTTATTTTCCTTTTAGTACCACCACTACATTCATAGACCTGAAAGTTGAAGCAGTGTTGCAAACTTATTTTATTGCTGACAATAAGAGTTTCCAGACATCAATATGACTACGTAACAAGGTAGTACTCAGATTTAAAATGCTTTTATACTCCCGTGCCATTCCAGAGTCATGTAGATATGTACAGGCGCCAGCACATCAAGATCAAGACCTAAGAAACTGTTAAATTTTCCAAATTAACTTTGAATCTTATGCTTCAGCGACAAAGTTGAAAATCTACTAGATTTGACAGACTGTAGTAGTTTGATGTGCTGGTCTGTACCTTAATTTATATTTGTATCATATTGTAAATTACATCATTGCAATAAATGAATATTACTATAAGATTATATTTTGTTAATTCGCCGGCATTCTGTTTTAAGTTACGTTAGCTAATTGTAAAATATTAGAAGGTTTTTGATTTAGAATATTTACCTAAAATTACTATAATACATACCTTTTTATCGTAGTGCCTCAAGAAACCAAGTGTGGTAGCGAGGTGTAACGCCCTGGCGTTGCCGACGGCCGCCGGTATTCCGCGCAGTAGGCAGAAGATGCGCAGAGTCTCGCGACCCGTCAGGTTTTCGAACAGGGCGTCGAATTGCGGACAGTAGCCTGCCACGTTAAAATGACTTTGTTAAGATTGTGCTAGCACCTTAAAAGTTAACATTCTAAACAACCTGTTAAAGTTTATTTTTGTGGGTCAATCATCAGATTAGCCTATTTTCGACTTCGTGGCCTGTCTATCTATCCGCTACAAAGTAAAGCTGTCAACTTTTAGGAACTTGCCACCCTTTTTCAATTAGAAAGATGTGTAAATGGAAAAGGGTTTCATCAGTTTGGTGAACATAACCAGGATCTTGCATGTGGGGGACACAAAAGTAAATTTCACATCCTTTGAATGGTCCTACTCGTCTCAATAGCGGAAAGTGTTTGACTACCACGTTTGGAACTAACCACTGATTCGTTAGCGAAAAAAAAACAATTTTCACCTACCAATATGCCTGTAGACATCTTGCAGATGCGTCTTGATAGAGAGTCCGTGCACGAAGGCGTCGCCGGCCGATATGTGCGCGTCGCCCGTGAGCATGCGGAACGTGGTCGTTTTGCCCGCGCCGTTGATGCCTAGGAGGCCGAAGCACTCGCCCTTATGTACCGCTGTGAACATTAAATATGATTATTTAAATATATGGTTATTTTGTTGTTTTTTGAAGACTGGTATTTTTGATAACGAAAAGATCCAATATAGAAAATAACCTAGGTTAAGGTTCGATTTTTTACCTGAAATTAGTTTATCTACCCTTAACATGTAGCTTCCCAGCTTTTTTTTATATCTATTTTATATAGCCTTCTCGACAACCGAGCTTATCGGGCAATTAAGCTAATCGAGAGTATACACTAAGAAAGCATTTATTTTGGAAAAACAAGTAATATTTGGAAGATTAACAAACAAATGCAGTTCTATATTAGAACTGATATTTTGTTAACATAATTGTAAGCTTTGTAAAACATGGAGTTTTGTTTCCTCAAATTTATCTACTTACCAAATGTAAGTCTATTAACAGCGAGGAACTGCTTGAAGAACTTAGTGAGGTCCCTGCAGACGAGGCTTTGCTGCGTTATTTGCGCTCTGGTCATATCTTGGACAGCGCAACGTTCCGTGGACACATCACTGTCCTCTTCCAAAACAGGCGGAGTTGGTTGGTTACTTGATGAGTAGAACACCTAATTAAGGAATATGACGTAATTTATATCTGATGACAAAGTGTAGTAATAAACTATTTGGAATAATTTCGAAAACCTGAAATGTTGCCACTTTTTAAAACAAAAATGTTGCCAACGTACCTTATTTAAAAGCTCATATTCCTTAATGAGCAGTAAAGTGAAGGATATTATCCCAACCATGCTCATCATGAACAGATATCTTCCGATGCCGGGTTCATCCCACTGCATATATGGGTCGTCGTCGACTGGGGAAATAGAATTAATTAAAGATGGTAATATGTAATATGAAATTAAACAACACCTAAAGCACGATTCACATAAGTCAAGTTGCTATTTAAATAAATTAACTGCTTAGCTATAACAAAAGTTATTGTTTTAAATATATGGCATACACTCATCAAAAGTGTATAAGGATCAAGAGAATGTTTTCAAAATAAAAAAATACTCAGCGATATACTATCAAGCTTCCTAGATTGCTTTATATTTTAATTCCTACGTTTTAGTTAACTAAATATTCATATTCTTTATTGCATTCCATAATGTACATAAGGTGGGAGATTATAAAATTATTGTCACAATTATGGACCCTGATGGGCACAGCAAGTTAGAAGAGAGGAAGGCGTTTAATGTAAGATAACGCCATCTCTCCATATGTACAGTATCAGTTAACTTGGACACAAGTAAAACGAGATATCTCGTAAAACTTTAAAGAAATTAGTGTCATCAATTAAAATGGCAAAATTTCCTCTTTTTTTAAATGTAAAGATTAGAAAAAAGGTAATGAAGGAAAACATCTAGAGAGAATTTGGAATTTAGTAGTCTAGAACCGCCAATTTGCCAATGAACCGTATGTTTCAGCGATAAAGTTGAAAATTTATTAAGGAAAAATGACAGATTGCAGAAGATTGATACTGTACTTGATTCCTAGATACTTGAAGTGTATATTTACACATACTCTCGAATTGAAGATATGTATATGATTGTATAAGTTATGTATTAAATTAAATTTTCGTTCAGAGACATAACGCAAAACAGGCCAATAAGATTGCTAAAGAAATAAATATGAAGCCAACAGTACAAACTACAATACAGAACACGCACCCACAAGACTCACTTACTACAACACACGGAGAGGTTGAGCTGCCGGCAGATGGTGTGACGAGTGCAGTTGTCAATGTTCAGCTGATCGCACAGGCCGTCGCACGCCAACATCGAGAACGATGACACGCTCATGTCCCTAAGGAATTAATTCATTGTATATCTGCTTTTGGGATACAACCAAACATGATATTAGTGGAAGACAGGTCCAGTATAAAAGAAAATATTATTTCAATATTTTTTTATGTATTAGATATGTTGAATTATAAATATAAACCGAAATGTCAGAGTAATAAAGATAAATTTCGCCTGTAGTCCCTAAAGAGGCTTTTGATTGTTATTAGATTACTAGTGTCCGCCAGCGGTTTCGCCTGCGTCCCGTGGCGGTGACTATAATTTGCGTAACTGGACAAGCCTTTCTCGATAAGTGGGCTATCTGTTACCGAAAGTTTCGAACCGGACCAGCAGTTCCTGAGATAGCACGTTCAAACAAGCTCACAAACTCTTCAGCTTTATAATATTAGTTTAGATTTTAATAATATTATGGTCATTTTTATAGGTTAGATGGAAATTGAAAATCACAATTCCATGTTAACATGAAATTATGTCGTTTACATAAAAGTTTGTGTATATGTATCTAGATTGACTTCGCTTTTAACTGAATTAATATTAAGCAATATGACGGTGCAAAATCGATTTTTTATATTACAGTATCTTTGGTTTTGTGTAAATGAAGTGCTTGCGAAACCAATTAGCATGTGCTAGGCGTGGTCTTGGATCGTGTTAAATGTGTTTTCCAAGATGACAACAATGCTTACTATGAATTAAATTTATAAAAAAACAAATCGTATTATTACCTGAAACTTCTACTGATGCAGTAAATGGGCAACGGAGAAAAAATCCAGTCGAACAGATGAGCGTAAAACGGACTGCCTACTTCTGGTAATCTCAATAATTCGGTGATTAAAAATGGCATGCAACCTGATGAAACAAAATAATGAATTTATTATTTATCCGCTTTAAAATTAAGACAGCTTGTGAATACAGTGCCATTACCAAAATACAGGAATGAATAATTTCAAGACTGGTATAATGACATTTTAATGTAAACTAAGTTAAATAAGCTGTTCATGTTTTATTTGTTGATTATTTAATATTATTATGTAATTAATACCTGTAAATATATTCATGAAGCACATTTTCGAGAAGCCCGTAGCGGCAGCCTCGAAATAGAATGATGCGAGGTAGTGGACCGGTATTGTCGCTATTGAGAATACCATTAAGACTAGAAGTACTCGGCCTGAAATGAAATATTGATTTTGTACCATGCCGTATGCAGAAAAACAGCTCAGATAGACTGGATAGAATAATACTATCTACAATATAACAAACCTAATTCTGAAGGCGTAGAAAGTGTGCTTTCTTGAAAGCATGCTAAAGTGAACACAATGCAGAGGTAGACCATGAACAGCCACGTCCAGTCCCATATGAGCGCCGTCACCCACATGACCGCGGGCCGCACGCCCGACACGCGCTGCAGGAGCTTCGCGCCACTTATGCGCTCCTGGTAATAAACATTTCTTTGATCTATAGTTTGTTTATATTACGTATAGTTTAGTTAATCTGGTCCAGGGAGTAAACTGCATACTAAATTTGAATAGCTATGATGATCCACACATTTTCTTAAAATCAAGAGCATAGTTTTTTATTAGGTACCTAATTAAAAAAAAAATTAAATAGAAACTTTTTAAAATTAAATCCATTTGATCCATAGAAGTTTTCATTTATTTTTGGGTACAGGAACTTCACTAGCACACCGTGAAAATTCAACAAATTGGAAGGTGTGTTTAGATGGCATGCTTCGAAATTAGGAAACGCTTAAAGATTTCTTAAAATGGACTTTAATCCAATTTAGGCTCAGTCTGACAGGGTCACTTACAATAACTTGCTTCCCTATTATGGATGGCGTGACCGTGTTTCCTTTTTTGCGAATTCAGGGAATTACACGTCAAAAAAATATTATACTACACAAACGTAGTTTTACAAGTTTTCATATTTTTTATTCGGAAAATAATCACCGTTTGGAACAGCTGTACAATTTCAAAAGTAAAATGATTCATCGACCATGACCTTTCTAAAAGGGACGTTTTAAGTAGAAATAATTAAATTACTAACATGTCTAGTAATTAATAATCAATAAGTATCGCTTACCTTAATGACGAAAAGTACGAGGAATGCAGTGACAAAAGCCATACAAAATCCGATGTTAAATGCAAATTGGAATCCCATACTGCTTCCAGAAGCCATGACTTTTACCTAAAACAAATAGAGTAATCCTTATAACATTATTTTTTATATAGTAGTTGAATATTTCATAGCACAATACATTTTTTATTAACTACATTGTCTACATTCTCGTTTGTAAGGCGGCGACAGGACTAATCAATATAATTTATTTGAACGGTCTCTGAGTCAATCGAGTCGTACAGTTTTATTAGGCTGTTCTAATTACGATCAATTGGACGATTGTACTGCAACCACATACATTTCACTTTGATCGCCGCAATGCATGTTGGGGAGTTGCGTGTTAACATTCGTGAGAATATGGAAATAAATCAGGACAGAACGGAAAGGGGGGGGGGGTGTCTGTAGGCAAGCTGTAGGCAGTTCGTCTTGTCCAACTTTAGCCATAATGTGTGGGTAGACGAAAACTGCTTTTTTTTTCATAGGAATCCTTAAACGAATATGTTCCTTCTGGAGGTCCCTGCGTGCCAGGGCTACAGTAAATCTTGCAAACAACCCGCAGCTCCGGCAGAACCTACAAAACTACCTACGATAGACTGCATATAAAAATCTTTGGTAGCAACTTACCAAATGTTCTATAGAGTAAGGCAGTGGATGGTTGACCACTTTCAGGGTGCTTCCAGGTGATAAAGCCCCCATAATGGCATTGTTGACGTGAGCGAGTGATATAGCTGAGTCGTGGTACCCGTAATTGCTGAACCAAGCTGTAATGTTGTGAGCTCCGAACGTAGCACCGATAGGTATTTCATTTCTCACTCTCGCGAGGTCCTCTTCACTCTAACATTAGAAAAGTATTGAGAATGATTAGAGATATTCGAATAATTTTAGGTCATGAAACCAAGACACATATTTCATCGGTTTGCAAGGCAAAAAACTTACCAGTTTTAGATAAAATTTCCCCAAATTAGAGGTGCCTAAATCTGTCAATGTCATTCCTGGGTAAGTTGATTTTTTAAAGTAATCCTTATACGCCGTCATTGCCTTAGCTTCAATGCTGCCGTCCGTTACGTTTGCTTGAGACATCAAAGTTTCCGTCGCCGCAAAACCACTCTCTAGGCTTAATGTCAAAGGTGGCAGTTGAGACAAAAACTTCCAAGACCTCGCTATGACCACTGATATTGTTATGTTAATTATAGGCGTCACGAATTGTATGAAAGCAGTCAATTTGTTTCTCATGGAGTTATAAGCGAGTTTTAAAAACATGGCTTTTATGTGGTTCCTGAGGAGTTTGAAACCTCGTACTTTTTGTATAGGCTCATTGTCCGCTGAAAATAATACAAATATGCTATAAATCTAGCGAGCTCGCTGTTGACGAAGGAAAATGTTCTAATACCTACCGGAGCTATGATTGGCCAGAGGCGCTATAGCACAGTCATTATATGCCCTGGAGCTGCCGCGGTTATTCGATTTTGCTGACGGGCTCTCTACATCCTCTGCGCCTGCCCTGTTGATATTTTATTTTGATATATGATATTTTATGAGCCCTTTAAAAAAAAATAACTACTGCATTAACATTGGGAATACATACTTCATAAAAACTTCTTCTAAACTGGTTACAGATAGTCCATAGCTTGAAACACCTAAAGATTCTCTTCTTGCCTCGAATTCTTTAAGCATTTCTGGGAATTTACTGACGTTATCGCTCGGCAAGATGTATGTTAATTCGGAACCTGAAAAAAGATCCGCAGTTTAGGTGCAAATCTTAAAGTATAAACACTATACCGCGACCTTGGCCAGTCGTTATTCATAAAAGGGGCAAAGAACTCTGATTGCTGATACAAAATAGACGATGCTTAAGTCACGGATTACGTGGTTTACTGTTACCGGAATTATAGACTTGACAATAAGAAAATTTTGAATCAATACTATTCTAGAAGTTCTCATTAACTTTTTTGATTAATTTGGTTTACTCACCTATGTTAGTATTTTCTTTGATATCAGGTACGTAAGTTTTGAAAAATTTCGTGATGTCATCGGGGATACAATTTTCTCCTTTTACAATGGTAATTTTGTAGCCGATCCCGTAATGTTTTTTAAGGAAGTAAGGTGTCCCAACGCACTGAAGTCGGCCCCCGGACATAATAGCTATACGATCACCCAGAACATCGGCTTCATCCATGAAGTGGGTCGTGAGGATCATTGTCCGACCTAAACGAGAACAAGGAAATATATTACTTGATGGTTGGTGGAAGGTTTTAAAATGTAAGAGGAACACCAACAAATCAACATGACGAATTTTTACCGAGAAATCGAAGACAATAACGACAATTTGCTTCTGTTTGATTTTGCTGGCATTCATAAAACTTTAGCGTAAAAATAAATCTATAATGATCTGGATAATAAGTCTTTTGCAAAACAAAATAATAATTCTGCACGAGTATCTTTTTACAGTAAAACTGAACTGAAACAAAAAGCCAACAAACGACATTGAACTTGATTTTAAACGGCCAGACCAAAATTGTGTGAACGCCAAAACAGGTTTTAAAAACCGACATCAGATGATCGCAATTCAACTGTCTATTATTTCATTCTGTATACTTCCACTCCATTCATAAATAATGTATTACTTGTGTCTAACACATGATGTTGAATATTTAGGATTTTATCGAGTGTCGAGAATTGAAGAAGTTATGCGGATAGTTCCAAAGATAGATCATTGGAAATAAAGGAAACCGGCTAATCTGACCCTATAGTACTGTTCGTAACAATTTTTTTAACGATGTAACAAAAGAGTTGGTACGTTTGCTAATGTGACATTGCTGTTTTTTATACAAATAAATTATCTTGTATCCAACAGAGACATTTTAAAGGCACATCTTCATACGGAATTATAAATCACTGTAATTACAGTCCCTTCCAATGAATTGGATTATTAATGAATGTGTTAAAGATACGAAAACGACAGCTGCAAACAGAGGCGGACCCGGGCAGTCGATCGGGCGCCGGGGCTTTGGAGGCGCCGCGCGCGCCAACTTAGGGTGCCAAAGGGGGGGAGGGGTAGATCATACAAAATGTTACTTATCAAACTAGTCTATTTACAGCCTTGTCCAACTACCGTATAATCTCAACATAAAAAAAAACTACGTGAACAATCAAATGGAATTAATAGAACAACACTTAGAAACTTTATTTAGTGAATTGATAAAAATTGCTGATATGAAATTGCCTTGCTGAGGTTCGTGAATCCCGCGTTTCAACTATTGACCTTTAGGCCAATCAAAATATTATATTGCGTGGGTTTGGTGTCGCAGTGTAACCGCAGTGAACGCAAATGAGTTAGCTAAAATTGTTACTTCAATCCTACCATGTATTTTATACTGTACTACGGATGTGAATTAAAGTTAGAAAACTAGCCAGCTAGAATTACAGTTAAAATACTTTCAATATATTTTTTTTTGTATTGGCTTTTAATATTAATTAACGATTATATTTGTTTCACTCTGTCAGGGATCTTAATATTTTCTACTTGCCTTTCTTCTCTTTCTGTAGGAGGTCCCAGAGCGCGCGGCGGGCGGCAGGGTCGAGACCGGACGTAGGTTCGTCCAGCAACACAACGCGCGAGTTCCCGCACATCGCCGCCCCTACCGACAGCCGACGCTTTTGACCGCCCGATAGCTTGTTCGACGTCACGTCACGCTATCAATTTTTATAGAATTTTTGAAACATTCACCGCTTTATAAAAACGTCATATAAATTTATAATCATGAGAAGCTGACTCGAATCGAACGATAAATCTTGCAAAAATCATTGAATAATTACGTCAGTTGTCATAAGAGGAATATCCAATAAATCAGTATGCCGTGAAATGCGTCTGTACCTAGTATTTTAAATCATACATTATTTATCGTTCTCAGCACCGCTTATATTTTTTTCCGCGAAGTCATCCTACCTACAAGTTAGCGCAAAGGTTAGCTACGGATACAAAAACTATGCAGCGACGTCATAACTCCTACTGAGAAAAATCATTATTGACATTTAAGACAAGAATTTTCCTTTACCTTTGCTTCCAATTCCAAGAGTTTCACAAAATGGTTTACTTCTTCCTTCAGTTTACTCTTCGGTACACCTTTTAATCTTGAATAAAATATGATGTGTTCCGCGACCGTGAGGTCTGGGAAAAGCACGTTATGTTGTGGACATATGCCCAGCGACTTGCGCGCTAGGCCAGTTTCAGTCACTATATTGTAACCATTGATAAAGGCTTTGCCAGATGTCGGCGGGACCATACCTGGATAGATTAAAAATCAAATTAAAGATAGGACTAGTGGTCACAAAAGTTATTTAATATAACCACATGAGCATTGTACAAGATCAAAACAGACCTTACATAATGTTGTACAAGTACACATGATTATTAGTTTGTTTCCCGACAAACGCGGAGAATCATTTCTATGATGATTGATGTATTTAATCGGAAGAGCTAAATTCCAGTTAAGTGGTCGTAATTGGGCAATTGTTTCACACGCAAGTCCTGACGAACTGGTAGCGTTCAAATAGAGAAACGATTTTGTATGGTTAGATTTTATTTAGAATCATTCTTTCAAGGTTTTTCTCCCCCTTATTATGTATCATGTTCACGGATAGGAATAGAAACACTCGCACATAAAATTGCTTTGACCCAAATCGTCCAAAATTATAGAGAAGGGATTCCACGGAACAGCGTCTGTATGTATGTTAACAAGCGACATACATAATTGAGCCGTCTCATAACATTGTACCTACACCATGAATGCGAGAATTCTTTAAATATACAAGTATGTTTTATCACATCGATTTCTTTTATAAGTAGTAGGTACTTAATATGTAAATTCTTTTATAATATTGAATTAAATGAGCATAAGCAAGAAGTTATTACATCATAACTTGTAATTACATATTTTTATAATAGACCGACAGCCAGAGACTGCATAAATTTTTATTCGAGACGACTTCAATACTACTCAAGTTTCTCAACAAGTTTGACAACTCAGTTTTTTTATTGTTAACAGCCTATTATTTGATTAAATATATATGATTTGGATACTAACCTGTAAGCATGGATATAGTGGTGGTTTTACCAGCACCATTGTGACCGAGTAATACGGTTATCTCGTTCTCATACATCCTCAAGTTCAAGTTGTCGACAACTTTCTTACGACCCTTGTATATTTTTGTGAGATTCTGAAAGAAATTGCTTGTGTATAAAACCTTAAAACATTTTTTTATGAATATATGTACATGTTGAAAAAAATTAAGGCTCTATAATAAAATAAAGCGGAGTTAATTGTGTTGCTAAATTTGTCTAGTGTGTTACATCAGGGGCATTTTTTGAATGAAGCAAAGCGGTACTTTTAAGTAAGGTTTTCATATTCTCACACTAATAGCTTCTTGGTAAATATATGAAGAATTGATGATAAAAAAAAAACATGTAAAAACATTGTGGACAAAAAAATCGTCAATGCTGATGCTTGTAAATATTTACAACATAATTCCAATATCGGTGTAATAACTATACAAACTTATCGCCTCAATCTGCCGGATAACAACAATATTGACTAGACTCTGAAGGCTTAGGTAGGTATGAGGCTTTCACTTAATTGCGTAATAAAAATCAAAGTTACGAAATATTATAGGAATATACATCCAGGAATGCTTAGGTTAAAAGGTTTAGTACAATAGACTATCTAACAAAAATTTATAATTTGAATTTTAAAGATAATCCAACTGTGAATATTAGTTTCAGAAATGCGCATGTCACAGTTATATTACCCCTGAAATGAAACGGACAAACATAGGTCAAGGTTTTCGTAGGAACCTTAAACTAGCTAAGTACGTATATTCACACGCTGCGTAACACTGGCATTTAAAAAGTGCTGCGCTTAAAATATTTTTATATGCCTTATTCCTAAAAGGTTTCATTAATATAAATTGAGTTTTAATTTATTCATTTCATTTCACTAAAGACATCAAGATTCTTATATATCTTGATATGACTTTTTATTAAAGAACTCCGTTTAGAAATAAAATGCATATAAAAATCAATGTAAAGACAATCATTATTTAATTTTTGAATATTGATTCAATTGATCACGTTATTTTGGTAGTCTTTTGAATTTTGAAAACCATACATTAAACTCCAGGTACTCGTAGTTTTCAATCACAATATACATAGGTACTAGACGCGCCAAAAAACCGCGTTTACGTCGAACGATAATACTTAATTGTTTTTTTTTTTACAGCGATTTTTTTATAATTTGAGTGTCTTATATTTTATGGTAATGTAATAATTAGAGGAAACGTTTCAAAACATTTTCAAAGAGTTTTGCAAAAAACATTTTATATTCTGTACCTACATATGTTGCGCTTTCTAGAAAATGTACAATCGCAAAGACGACGTGGAAATGTTTGGGAAATAAGAAAAATATAACACACTTGGGTAGTTATTTTAGTTAGGTAGTTCACGGCTAAGCCGTAGCAGTGACCTTGTATAACAAACAACACGTATTATGGTTTTCTTTGGAATCCGTTCTCATATTGATTGATAGTACCGAAACAGCCCAATGTTCGCGCGGCGTCAACCCGACGTGTATGAAGTATTGACGCCTACGCCTATAAATAGTCCAAAGAAGGTAGACACTTCTATCGTAAGTGAAGCCGAAGTAGGGCTAAATATTAGCTCGACAGGTCCAAGTATTAGTAAACACTCGAAAGTTGAAAGGCGTGCGCCAGAAATAGACGAAGTAAATTTTCCAAGAAGACGATTATCATGCCCTTCTATGGAACAAAGACAAATTATTGGAAAAGTGATCTTGAAAAGTGTGGAAATTTGGTTCGGTCATTTCTGGTTACGTGTTACATTTTTTGTGGTATGCCATGCGTGACTTACTTGTATATTGACGCCCATGGGCACGCCCTTGGGCTCTTCATCGTGGTCATGAACAACTTTGAGCAATGCATCATTGTACTCCATATCGCTCGTGTCCTTCTTATTTATCTCTGCAATTATAACGTTATATGGAAATGTGCAAGAGATAATGTCATATACCTATTACATTGCTTAGTCAGAGGAAATCATCAGCGTTTAATGTTCAAAGTTCAATACTGATTCAATGTACCGCAGATACATTTTATTAAGCTTCATTGATTCACTTTATGCAGTAACGTTCATAAATTATTGTTTATCAATCGCTTTAATTTAAACTTTATTGGCATAATTTAGGGACGCAGCAGATAAGCGCTGGCGATCTGTGAAGCCTTTTAACCGGGGAACAAAATGGCACAGTCAAAAACGATTACTGAAATATTTACAATTTGTTAGAGTACATGTTTTTTATTTTATTTATTACACCGCACGAATTAGGCGCGGTCGCGGTCGGTCCATATATGGATGACCATCTTGATTTAAACATCTTTGGTATAAGATCACAAAGTTTGACAACCAGTTTTACTAAGGCGTATCGGATGGTTCGGGTAAATGGGTTAAGGAGGTCAGATAGACAGTCACTCCGTGTAAAACTTAGCTGCATCCGATGTAGTCTGGACGCAGCAATCAATTTTTATGGCATAGATATGATGAAATGATGTACCATCCTATTTAAACAGCAAATGTAAATAAACTGGTTTGAAGTGATGTATACAGTAACGCAAGTTGTGAATAGATTTTTTTATATTAAATTTTGTCTTAATCAAATCTCAAATGCTGAAAAGCTATAGACTTAGTAATCAAGTATTACCGTAGGTGTAACTTAGGAAATTGGTAATAACCTTATAAGTGATAATTTGATATTTTTTCTTACTAAAGATTACGTAATTAAGTTGACCGCCACTAGTATGGTCATCGTGCTAAATCGCGTAACGTGAGCTGTTGAACTTTGAACTGGGTATTTTTAAGGTCTTTATTCGCCTGCCTTTGGGGTAGCAAAGTGCAAAATAAATACGTGTGTAGTAAACTGACCTGCAATTTTACTCTTATTCGGTCTCCAAAAGCTCTTCGTGAATGGGAAGTACCAAGGTAAAGGGACCCCATAGAGTCCTGGTCGTATCTTCTCCACGTACATAGCTATCAGCATGTACAATATCGAGTCGAGAATCAGCATTAGGACTATGTGTCCCGGCTGCAGTTGATCTTGGTACGATATGGGGGTGAAGAACTCGTCCCATTGGAGACCTATACCGTAAAAGATAAAAAAAAAAAAATGTGGAAGACTGATTGATAAATAGTGAAGACGTTGAGTATTTTTAAAAAATTATGCTATCAGCATCAGCAAAACATTTAAATCAAAAACTCGAATCGAATTTAAACGCGGTCTTTTGTTATTTTCTTTGTTTATTAGTTCTGATTATAAGGTTTTTAATGTTATTAAACGACCCACAACACTATAGAGGAAAAAACAAACCTACAGGAAAATAAAAAGCGTCTGTGTTTACGACATTTCTTAATATTTAAACAGGACAAAGTATGCTGTTACTCATCTATTGTCTTTGGGTAGCAACACTGCGACTTGCGTTGATCGAGCGTAAAACTGAATAATTTCGTTCATTGTTTAGCGATTTATGAAACAAATGACACACTACCTAAAGTATAATTATTTCAAAATTATACCCCAATTTCTGACGATTTTTTTGGTGAGTCATCGTTATCGTACCGCTTGTGTTGTGCAATCATTGGAGCGAAGTGTGTCATGATTTTTTTTTTAATCCCTTTTAGATACTCTTTTCAGAAAATTAATTTTTATTTTGTTTTAGTGTGGTCTGCAGTACTTTGACCTTAATTAGTTTGTCCAGATGCCAGCACATTAACCTACCGCAATCTGTCAAATTTCTTTAATAGATTTTAGGGAGGTCAATATTCGATTGTTCAAATTTGACAGATTCGGGTAGGTTGACCTGCTGGCGTCCATATATTGAGGAATGATTATAAATAATGTTACATTTGAACACCGAAAGAGTTATGACACGAACAACTTTCTTACAAAATTCAGATAATAAAACAATTAACACCTACCTTTCGAAGTTCCTTCACACATGATGATCATTTGAAATGCATATCCCATAGCCGTGTTAGATATCAGACTTAGTAGTAATTTCGTTGACAGGCTTATATCCTCGTATAGTACTTGCGTAAGCATGTATACCGAGTATGCGGCAAACCAAGCCAGTCCCATAAAGGACGCAGCTGTGTTGGCTGTAAGGAGTTACAACCATTATAGGTACTATTTATAAGAAAAAAAAACTGATACCATTTGTATTCGGAACTCCTAACTTAAAACAATTATAGTATTTCGTTATTTAAAATAATTTCTCTGTGTAGGAATTAAATCATCATTGCGGATATAAGAAATAGAAACAGCAAAGGTAAATATTTAAGCATTACATACCTCGAGAAAAAAATACGCTAACCATAAAAGAGAATGCCAGAGAAGCTATCACAAAGAGTATCATAAAGAAAAATAGAACACTCCATGGTGTAAAAGTAAGTACAGAATATCCATCGCCAGCAGCCGTCCGATTGAATGGTATCTAAAAAAAAATATAAATATAACATTTTGTACATGTATTAAGCGGATTAAACTTTGGAAAAATAAAGGAAGTGACCGCTAGCAATAAAAAATCAAATCTGGTCGACAATCGTACGTTCAACAAAGAGTTCAGTTTTCGCGATAGCCTTTATTTTTAATTTACAATTTTCGGCGGACTGCCATTTACTCATAGGTCATTAAACTCTTTGTGCATGGTGCTTCAGAGCCTTTTTAATAAAGATTTCTTGTGCAACATGATTTTTATCTTTTCCACAATATATTCAAGATATCTTTGATAAGCTCCGGTTAAATTATTGTTTCGGCAGATAGAGTTTATTTTGTAGTATTTTTATATTGTAGTACATATTGCACGATATGAACTTTACGGGAGTTTATGTAAAATGAATACTTTCTTTAAACTTACCTTAAATAGTATCACAATAAGTCCAACGGATATCAGGAGGAATGAGAATTGTTTAATAAACCAAGCCAGCCAGTGTAGCCACGACGGAAGGCCCATTATTGTCATTGTTTCCTATCACAATATAACATTCATTAATATAAAATTAATTAATACGCACAATAAGCGAAAAAAAAAATTAAAGCAGATTTTGTATATTATGTGATTTTTCAGTTTTACTTTGAATTTATTCAATTATTACCTTTAATTGTAACTCTTTCTCAAATGTTACAACCCTGACAGTATTCACAAAGGAATACGCGAAGCATAACATGATAATCATCGATATAAATCTTTCTAGGGCGACTAGCAGCTGATCTTCCCTGTATGCGAGTTGAGGTAGACGTTGTAAGTACACCTTAGTGTTTATCGGCTTTCCGGTTTTCTGCTTTATGATTTCCTGTGATATAGCATGTTGGACTGCTAAGAACATTTCTGGTGAATACCCTAAAAAAATATGCCTAATTTAGTTACCTGTTATCGTAATTTGACTACACGGTTATATTTATAGTCATTTATAAATACGGCTAGTTCCTGTATATTTTACGTCACGAGACTGCGACTAGCTAGTTATTCTATTTTTAAACAGCGTTTTTGTAAAGAGTTTATTAATTCGGCTACATTATGTAAGTCTATACAGCTGATAACATTATTTATTTTCTGGCTTTATATGTTTGTTTAGCCTTGAATCAGAGAATAGTCGATGTAACGTTGAGTTAATGACACTAGAAAACTCAATATTTCACTGACTAAAGGTCAAGGTGTCAGTATAACGAATTCTAAGTATGGAAAAGAATCGTTAACACTGCTCCGTGTGAGTCAGTTTAATAATTAAATTTCGTAATAATACCGAATTGTTATGGAAATGTTTAAGAAATAATTTTCTGATCAATAAGTCGCTTAAGCTTCCGATTCTAGCCGCCTATTAAATACGCATAGGGTAGTAAAAAGAAACTTAAAGCAGCACCTGGTGTTTTTCCGCCGTACATATCATCTGGATCCCGAGGGCCTGGCCTCGGGAACAGCGGATACAATAAATTCGTTCGCCAACTTGCTCTCAGCGGGTGCTCCACCATTGGCGTCCTCATCACAGCCGGGAATCTTAACGTCAAAGTAACGTCGTTCGGCCATTCTGTAGCATCTGTAATTTTGTTTATCTTACAGATTTTGCCTAGAAGCTTTATCTCTAAACAAAGAAGACTATCGAAAGTGCTGTATCAAAATACATTTAAACTGTTTTAAATTCGTTACTTACTTGCCATGCTGTCTTCAAACTGGATTCCAACAAGAATTTGATTCATAGCATTAGGTTGGGTTAGGGCCAACTCCATTTCTTGAGCATTCTTATAGCCTTTAGGTTGAGGTAGAAAATTCGAGTCAAACAAGAGGGCAAATAATATACTGAAATTGTCATCAGCTACCATTGCTATAGCATCTCTAGTTACATTTCTAGTGAGTGGGTTTTCAGGTGAGAATGCCAGAGTCCCTGTTTTTGCAGTTGTAAGATTGCCTCTAAATCAATAGAAAAATATTAAAACATTAACATTGTGCTGTAGTGCAAATTAGTCACAACTTATTTGAACTACTTAATGAAACATTACTTACAAATTTCGTCCACTTATATTGAAATAAGTTGGGAGAAATGGTGGATAGCTTATGTCTGGTTTTGATTTTGGATCCACTAGGCATCTTGTAAGTATAAGGAATAAAGAAAATATCACAGGTGATGCAATTTCGAAAATGGTTTGCCATTTGTGTCTTCTCTGTAGAAGAAAATTCTTCCAAATGAGAAGTTTTAGTTTTTCAAAGGCAGACATTGTGCCAGTTGCTGGTCATCTAGAAAAACAATATGAAAAGTCAATATGTGTCACTCAAACCAACACTGAAAATAGATTTGTAGCTCATAACAAAGAACCACTTCATTCTGTTTTAAAAATTATTACTTAAAAGTAATGAAGTAATGCTTTTTGTAATATTGATTGTTATTTTATTTCTAGCTGGGATGGTAAGTTATAAATATTTTTGTTGGAACCACTAATAAAAAAATCAATTGATAAGGGAAATGAGTTATTACATAATTTATGTACACCAAGTTTTAAGTTATTTTGATTGTGCTATGACTTACAATATATTACATTTTAGTTTATGTGTGTTAAATAAGCATATTGGGTATAGTTTCTATACATTATGTATAATTTATAATAGCAAGAGATTTGATAACTTAAAGCAGTTTTTAATTAAAGCATTAGGGAGAATCCTAATTCAAAGAGTTGATAGAACTTGAACATATGGCTTCAAATATTAGTTGTTTACTTTATCAAGACCATCCATAAAACTTACAATAAATGAAATAGGTTTTTATCACAACATATTGAGTCTTAAATTTCTTGATCTGAACTATTTATGGTAGACATCTAATCATAAAAAAGGACTGGCTTGCAGAATTGCAGTGTTGACATCTTTTCTTGGAACAAACATATATACCAACATATTGATCAGCATTTAAAAGTACCAATGTGTTTAGAGGCTAGTTATATTATTGCTTAAGAAATGCCAATTTTTAACATTTAATTAATAAGTTCAACATTTTATTAACACAACTAAGTGCAGCTCCTTACAGTGAAGAACTGAATAAACATAAACAGTAATTTTTAACGTATTACGTTAAAAAAATAATCGATATGTAGATTGGTATATTTATTGGTTTCTACACTAAAATTTATTGCGTTTCACTATGAAGCATAGGTTTTCCGTGGCTTCGACATGACATAGCCAACAAAAACAATAATTACAAAAGAACAACTTTAATCCATTAATTATTAAAATCGTCTGAGTCTTTATTTTAGTATTTCATGTAGCAATTTATTTTTAAGCAGGAACTTTCTTCTCATCAATCACCGTAAATAAAAAAATATTGAAAACACTTCCTACCTGCACATTACGAATACATAATATATTTTTGTTTGATATCACACACACAGATGACCAGTATTATGACACCGTATTACACGATTTAATTAATTGATAGTATTCATGAAGGTCATAAAAAAACTGAGCGACGAATTAGCAACACCACAGGAGCCGAACCCACTCCACTAACTGACATTTCAGAAATTCACATTATTTTGACAGCATTATTGTCATTTCCAACAGATGACAGGTGTCAGATATCAAATTCCATGTTTCGTAACTTACTTATCTTCATATTACTATTCACTTACGCGGCTCCTGAACCAACGATATGAACACTAAACTCGCCAAAACTTACAAACAAACTAATATGAACACACTATTCCTGATTTCAATTATCGTCTAGTAATCGACTTTTTAGAATCGAATGCTTTGCATCAGCCTCTAACAGATTTACAACAGCTGTATTGGCGGTTTTGGAAAGGTATTTTTTAAAGCTTAAGCTCAATAATCACAAAGAAAAACCATATAAACAATATTCATACAAGTGTTGAAAAAGTAGGAAACAGTTATTGACATATCCCGCCCTATTCTGAACTGGGGGAGTCAGTTTTTTTGTCTTAGGACTGATAAACAAGTTCCTTTTATTCGTATTAGTCTTGTATTAGTATCTGAAAGCTCTATCATCCATAGACTACAGTTTTTAGGAGCGTTTTGTAAGAAATTAATCAAAATGGCGTTTACGTCAGTGACATATCAATGTTTTCTATTGGATTTTTTTGTTTAAAAATATATCAGATGTAAAATTGTAACAATTCTTTCTTTAATATGTCTACTACTAATTTATCATCGGTTTTAAAATCTTGTTCAGAAAGCGAGTTGATCAATGAAGTGTCCGATAACAGTATGACACAGAAGCAGGTGGAAGGATCCCGATTAAAACGTACATTTACTCTGCCTCGCAATCCCTTCGGAACTACAAAACCAGCAAACCAAACCGAACCAAACCAAAGCAAACCGGCAAGTGCCAGTTCCACACTCTCAGAGGCTCCTAAAGACGAGAATGTTATAGAAAGGAAGTTGTTTAGAAGGCCATCATGGAAAAGATTTTTAAACAAGATAGCACAACACATGAGCACTGTTCACGTATCAGGCGTAAGTATTACTTTATTGTATTCACTCTACTTACAAATTATTTTCAAAGATTGGTTCTGGGTTTTTGGTAAAATTAGTTATTAAAATGCCTTACCTCATTGTTACTCAATTGTCTTCCTTTTATGGAAATTGAGATCACAAATAATTTATGTATTTTTGATTAATTCAGTATTTTATTATAAGGTATGTTCTAATTATAATTATCTGCAAATGTCTATTTCACATGTTTAGAAAAAAGTTAGCTGAGCTTTAACTATGCATTAATTAAATAAATGTAATTTATTCTTTTAAATCAAGTTATTTTGACCTCTTTCTTTATCCAATAGAGTACCCAAAGACCATTAAATCTTATAATGAATATTGTTATAATTTTTAGGTGAAATCAGCACCAGCCCTGATAAATGGTGGTGAGCGTGTTCCATGTAGTGGAGATCCTCCATGGCCGCCTGGCTCTACCCCCGCTGCCACTGGCATAAAGAACCATGGCAACACATGCTATATGAATGCTGTCCTGCAATGTCTCTCACATACTGATGTTATTGCTGAATATTTTGTTTTGGAACATTACAAAGTAAGCATCCCATAATTTTATGGCATTTTATTAAAGACAACTTTTAATCAGTTAAAAGCTGTCTAAAATCCATAATGACTGATAAGAGGATGTTGTCATCATTAAAAGTAGTAGATATAGCATATTTTTTTTTATAATTATGTTTTAGGTGGATCTACAAAAGAGGAATAAAATAAATTCTAAGAAGTATGGTACTCGGGGTGAGGTAACTGAACAACTAGCAGCAATTTTGAAAGCTCTCTGGGCATGTCACTATACACCTGATATGAGTACTGCTTTTAAGGTAATAAATAAATTTAGTTAGTTATTATTGTAGTCTGTTAGTTGTATGTGCATAGAAAGTGTATTTTGATACTCAATTATCCTTAATTTTACTTTAACTGTTTTTATTTTGAGGATATTTTTATGAAAGGTTTAATATCCTGACCCTGTTTAGAAATGTTTTGTCATCATCACCTCCCGAGCCTTCTTCCCAACTATGTTGGGGTCGACAAATTTTTGGGTGTTTAATAATAAATATTTAAAATTTGAGCTATGCTAAAGACTGCTTATTATTTGATAATTTAATTATCTTTGTAGAGTGCAGTGGAAAGGCATGGCACACAATATAGGGGAAATAGTCAACATGATGCGCAAGAATTTTTATTTTGGCTATTAGATAAAGTTCACGAAGATTTAAATACAGCTACTAAGAAAAAATATAAAACAATCAAGGTAACTCATTTATTTACCAATGTAAAGTTTATTATAGTTATAGTAAAATCTGATGTTTTACTTATTTATTATTGTTCCTTTGACAGAATACATGTGGTAAGCCTGATGAAGTAGTCGCAGCTGAAACATTAGCAAATCATGCTAGAAGAAATAGCTCATTTGTACAGGCTGTTTTCCAAGCTCAGTACAGGTAAAAAAAATATTATTAATATCTTTATTACAAATCTCTTTACAGCTTCCCTGTTGTTTAACAATAGGGATGTGCCTAACTAGTCAAAATCAATACTATGGGAAACGGAACCTGATTTTTGATGATTCTGATGTACCATAAGTTAAAATTGATTTACAGGTCAGCACTGACATGTGCAAAATGTGAGCGTACATCATGTACATTTGATCCATTCCACTGTGTGAGTGTGCAGCTACCTTCTCGACTGGCGACCACTCAACCTTCCCCACTACCTGTCAATGTAAGTCTTGTTGCGTTTATTAAATGTTATCTTTAAAACATTTGTATGCAAGAACAGTGTCAGCTGTGGTTTAAGCGTGTCACTGCACACAATGATTGGGGTCAGTCTACATACCAACACTATTTCAATATGAAGTATAAAAAATGTATGTGAAGTTTCAAGTGATGCATAATAGAAGGTTCTACGTATAATTGTTTGTAACGTAAATATAATTTTAATGTTACTGAGTATTTTTATTTCCTATTTACATGTAGATGAGTCATGCTGTCATTTGGTGGTGGACAATATCAATGACACCCATTTCATTAAATGAAGATAAAGTAATGGCATGATAAACATTGTATTGCAGGTAGTGTATGTGAATCAGCAGCCACGGCAAGTACGAATAGGTGTAGAATTGACACCAAACATGACCATGGATGAACTGCGGACAACACTACACAATGACACAGGGATTGATAGGGACCACATCATTATGGCAGAAATAAATGAAATGGGTATATTATTTAATTCTTAATACATTTTAAATCTAGTCTGTGAAGGTTGATATTTAAAGTTACTTACTACTACTACTAGTTACTATTTAGATATTCTTTGTTTTATCAAAAACACCTTTTGTACAACTAGGTTGGTGCAACGCCCGAGCGGGGTGGGAGGCGGCGGGTATAGATTTCGGCGCTCTATACTGCATGGAAGCGCCGCCATTACTGCAGACGCCGACTACTCCCTACCTACTTATCTTATGGGTCAATTTACTGGAAGGAGAGCGATTCGGTTAGTATGTCTAAATTACTGTGATAGAATAAAATTGAGATTCGATTTTGTGTATCACATTATAAATCAAAATCCGTAGTAGTTTTTACCGGAAAAAATGACAGTCATGTTTATAATAGTATTATTTATCATTGCCTCAATAGGTTCGCCTTACGCTATGCAAGTGCCTCGCGAGATCTCGTACGAAGACTTGCAGAAGCTGATGCTGAAGGAGATGTGCCAGGTGGTCGCCGAGCGAGTGCTCGAGAACTCGCAAGGCCCGGAAATATTCCGCGCCAGGATCGCTGAGGCACATCGCCCTAGAGATCCCGCGTATTTGCAGCCAGAGGTAAGCTTCAACAAAATCCACGCTACTGGATAGGCCAATGTAGAAAATATAATTATATACATATACATCTCCATTTATTTTATAAGTATATTGCTTATATATCATTTAAAGCAATATTTATTTTAATAATGTATTGTCTGACAGCTTCCGCACCCGTTATTTTCTCTGGACGTAGAGCAGGCGTTGTGCGCTCACGACAAGCATCCCCACCTTCGACTCGAACTGCTGTGGGACGCGGCGCATAGAGACAGGTAATTTTGTCCTTTGTATTTTTGAATGGAATAGTAACCTATCCTTTGAACAGGGACAGTAAATATGGTCATCCTAAACTGTGACCTATCCTAAATGTACAGGAAATATGGTCATCCTCCTGCTCTCAACCCAATTTTTATTCAGAGTTGGCGTAGCATGTTTTCTTCTTCCATACTCTTCTATCTACCGTCATCTCATAAGTTACATTCTTTCTAGCTTTATCGGCTTTCACGCAATCCGTCCATCGTTCCTTTAGTCGTCCCCATCCTCTATGACCATCCACGTTGGTGTTCATGCTCAAAACCTTCCTCATTCCATCGCATCACATGCCCATATGCACAAAATGTAGTACCTAATAAATAAGTAATGTACTATGGCCTAGCTAGCCTATACATTAGTAATTCTAATCAGTTTACTGCCCACATATCGATAACAGTTCCGCGATATCGCGACCTTGAACTTTTCGCCGATTTTAGTAGGAGAGCGCGCAGCCATAATGCAATTACACATCCGATCTAAGTTTAAATTATATTTGCTATATTTAATGACAAAACTGTGGCAGTATCAAGTTATATAAACAATTTAATACCGAGAATTTTTAGGTAGAATATTATTGCTGTATAGTAGGTACTCGGTTTTGTACCGAAACATGTGCAGTGTAGGGGGCGGAGACGGACGACATTAAAATACCACGTAATTTATAGAGCGTATCACGCCTGCACATAAAAAAAAAAACTATAAACGAGCATTTTCAATTGTTTTTCTAATGTTAGATCGACATGTCATTATATTATTTGAGGTTTTTTATTGTCGTTTATGTTAACGACAGGGTAAGGTGGATAAGTGATATCCGTGTTGGTTCCGGTATCGTTACGATATTTTTATTTCTTCACAGTTAGGCAGTAGTGAGGTTTAGACATTAGGAAGGTCATATACATAGGTATATCTATGGCTATTAGTGGGTACGTGCGCCACATGCGCGCACCCTTTCATTAGTTGTGAGCTGCCATTAGCTTTAGCAAAGAATACACATACATATTTACCTCATGTTCCGAACTTCAACCATTCGAGAAGTTTTATAACCTAGCCATATTAAATATGATACCGCGGTTTTACCGCGGCGCGGGTATAACTTGAAAGCTCTTTTAAGCGGAATGGTCCTGGACTTGTAGCCAAGATGGTCTTTCTACAATCGTAAACGCTAGTAGAAACGACAAAAATGTATGGAAATGATATGTGATATCGATAATATGTGGTCATATCGTGAGTCGAAATGTCATTTCCAAACACTTTTGTCGTTTCTACTAGCATTTACGATTGTAGAAAGATATTTGGGCTACAGGCCCAGAACTACAATTTATAAAAAACTGTCAACTTTAAAAAAAAATGAGAGCAGTTTTTTTCTAAAAGTTAATATAAGTTTTGCATCTTAATAATAGGCTAGTAGGCTTATTCGCATTACGATAATTCCCCAGTATAATTCGGTCGGCGAGCGAGTCGTGCGAGGTGCACGTGTCGGCGGCGGGGTCGGCGGCGCCGCTGACGCTGCACGCCTGCCTCGCGCACTACACGCGCGCTGAGCACCTCGCGCAGGAAGACGCCTGGAGGTATACTACTTTAATGTTCACAAGTTTAATCTACTTTTTCTTGTGATAAATATCATGGTTTTAACACTAATAATTAATACTTGGCTTTACTTATTTCTTATCAATCTATTCTTGCTTTTTTATTTAGGGTCAGTAGAGACCACGCGTGTCCTAGCGAAACGACGAAACATCTCATTACTAGTTTAGTCACATTCTTGTGAATACCCAAAATGATATCTTCTTTTGGAGTTAGAAAAAGCTATTTTGTCGAACATGTTTATCTTATAGCTCTTGATCCTTATCTCTATAGGCGATGAATATATTTTTTTTGGTTTCATTTTAGATGTCCTCAATGTCAGCGGTACATGCCCGTGGTGAAGACTCTCGGTCTGTGGTCACTGCCAGATATTTTAGTAATACATTTAAAGCGATTTAGACAGTGAGTATTGTGTTATTAATGTCTGATTTTATAGTTTGTTACGATTATTTCTAAAAACGTCATGTTTTCAGGCAAGCCAAAGGTCGTACGAGCACAAAGTTAACTGCAATGGTAGAGTTCCCTTTGAACGATTTCGATATGACTCCGCATCTCGTTAGAAGGAACATGCAAGTTGCGGAGTCGCCCGGACATTCGCGATCTCCTAGACGACGACACTCTAAGACGCCCGCCAGCAACCCGCACGAGAATATGTACGACCTGTATGCCATCTGCTACCACCACGGCGACGACCTCGAGACTGGACATTACACGGCAGCTTGCAAAAACCCGTATGACGGACATTGGTACAAATTCGACGATTCCAAAGTCACACCAGTCGATGACGAAAATGCTTATAGTGAACTAGTTGATAACACGGCTTATATGCTTTTCTATAAGCGCAAAAAACCAACCGTCACACATTCTTGTTCTTCTGACGACCACAATGGCCATTGGGCGTTGCGCATGCCTAAATATGTGAAACGAACGACCGAACCTGTAAACGAATTAACAGAGGTGAAAGAAGAGAGCGTTATTGAAGAAGTTAAGATCGAGCCGCCTGCAAACGAACCCGATTCGGAATCTGATATCACAGCTCCCACGCACAGCCCCTCACTGTCCCGAAGTGTTGCCAGTCTTCCCGATGATAGCATTAGTGAAGTGACTTCTCCCGTCAAGCATACTGTGTGTGTGACTGTTATACACAATACCACTTCTGTAGTGCAGTCGCCTACGTTACAGCGACCGCTGATAATTGATGTGAACGGGCACAGCAGGAATAGCGCAACTGACGACACTAGCGAAAACGAAAACGAAACGAGCGTGTCACTCGAGCCGTACATCCACAAAGATGTTCACGTCAACCCTAAGATGACTCCAGTCGACACGCGCAGGCCGCGCTCGGTGGACTACCCCACGCGGTCCACTGGTGCCACACCAACGACCAGGGACTCGAACAGGAACTATGAGAGCTCTCCACTTGTAGCTAGCATCAACGAAGTCGAATACCATCCCACCACAGAAGATCTAATGTTGTCGATGTTCCAGGAATCAAAGTTTATTGTTCCCAGGCATACCAATCATGTTACAGGGGAATCTCATAGGACAGGTTAGTATTTCTGTCTCATGTCCATGTCTATGTTTTACATGACGTTTACTGTGTTTATTTAGTGATAAAATATATTTAAAGACTCCAGACTGTACATATTCCATGTATCTATATGGCTACATCATATTTACAGGAGAGAAGTCTGCCGTTTGGAAAACTCGAATATCTACATGAGAGCAACAGATGAGGTCTGAAGAATACCATACTTTACACAACTGTTCATTATTTATATTATATTCGAACTTAGATCTGAAGATAATGTGTAGCTGACGGCTCGTTTGTACAAGGATGCGCAACTTTTTGATAAGGTATATTACAGAGGCTCGTTTCATAGTTTCTGTAGTTAATTTATTTTCATCCATTCGTTATCTATATTTATTTCAATTTCATCATTATTATAATCCACAGAATTACGTCCGCTGTGGGACGTAGGCCATAAAGTTTATATTATTAGAAGATTCCATAAATATTCTCTGTAAGCCGCTACAAACGAAAAATATTCGATGTTTGTCTATTTTATTTAAAGTTCTATCCCGAAGAGAGCAAACGCCGCTAGTAATCATAGAAATATATAATTTACTATATACGATATCAAAGTTATAAAAATTGGAAATATATAAATTGGAAGCGAAAGTTATTTTTTAGTTAGAGGTTATCTTGCAAAAAAAAGTAATTTATGTAATTTCACTGCCTTGATTAGTATTGCATGCCTCGCATTTGGCAATGCAGTGTAATATCTGGTAATAGCTAAGATGCACTACTTGCTTTTTCTTCATAAGAACGGTAGTAAGCTAGTAATGTAGTGGCACTTTTGTATACAGCACTCTACATCGGGATATTATCTTTTACTGAGTCGTTCTTATGTCTCTTGTCTGCAGATAATAAGGATTGAACTTCTCGGTAACTTCCTATGTAGGTCACATATTATTGACAATACTAAATCCTTAGCTTACCGATTTGTTGAACAAATAGGACCAATCATGCCCTAGTAATTTGAAATAAACTTATTTTCTGTCAAATGTAAAATAATAATCTCATGTTTATTGTAACATACAATCTGTAGATAAAATCATAACTTGAATTATATTAACTGTAGCTAGAGGGCGTTATAAGTAATCACATTTGTGCCTTGGCCCTGAGATGTTGTGATTTTAAGATTGAAAATAAATAAAATTCATTTAGCAATTAAAGTTTACTATTTGTACAGCTATTACAATATACATATATGTAAGCGAAATATTACATGTATAAGTTATTCGTGGATAACTGATATTGTATGTGATGAGTTTTATGCTGGATATTTGTCTAGGATGACTTATAATAATACCACTTGCAAGAAGTACGCGAGGACAATGTGATTTATTAAATATTTTATATTCACAAATTGTTGTACATATACGTGGGAGTTATGTATGTTCATTTATGTGATTTGCTATTATTTACCTAAACTGATATTTGAATTCGGATTAAAAAGATATTTTGTAAATAATATTCCTTTTTACCCAACTGCCAAGAAGGGTTATTTGTAAATGCACATGATTTAGAATTTCTTTACGAATTTTATCGTGATGATTTTTTATTAATTTATTGTATAGAAATTGATTTTAATTAAAAGACATACTGTTGTTGCAATATCACAACCAAGAAGACAGATATCGCATTGCGAAGGGGCTTCGTGGGCCGGGTTGGCTAAAGAGCAGCTACGTACCTTTTAGTGCGCCATCTGTGTTAGCCTGTACTATATTGTGGCCTAAACAATGTACCTGTGATCCATTATTTTATCAGGATACAAAACTTATAATGAAACTATTCAGCAACATTTCTAGCATTGGTTATCTATTGCAAAAAGGAAGATTCTAAAAGGTGTTCCAGTAGTCCACCTTAAAATTATCACCTATTTTAGAATAAAGGCAAATATAGACGCGACCGGTAAGTTTTTATCATCTAAATTTTATTTCTTAATTCATGTTGTATCAACAAAATTATTTCACACAATGGATTCAATGCTGAAATGTTTCTGGATATTTGCCGAAGTGCTTAATTTAAAAAAATATTATAACTTTGTTGTATTGGAAAGTTGATTATGTTTTAATAATAAGTATAAATGTCTGGCTCTCAAAAATGATCGCAGATTAATTTATTTATAAGTCTTCGGAGGTAACCCGTGAAAAATTAAGGACAGATTTATGTAACTAAGAATTAACAGTATCATAAAACCAGTGTTTTTTAGATACAATGCCCATGTGATATGGTCAAAAGGGTTTAAATATTTCCCTTAGTTTTTAAAAACTAACCATCAATCATTTTTCAAAGTCAAAGTAATGAATCGCATACGTTTTTCATACAATATAACATGGGACGACCTCCAATTATTTGTATTATGTTCGTTGTTTTAATTTAAAGATGTTTATTTTAATTTCACCATGTTATGTTACAATATAAGCGTTATGTCCACAAATCCTACAGTTTTATTTTACTCCTGGAAATACCTGCAAAAGCTATAATACGATTTTGTCTACAATCATGATAAATTTATGTGAGATTGCGGTTCATTCAAGCAATCGATTGTTAACTCAGCAATTTTCTAGTCAGCATAGAATGAAATTAAAGAGATAAAATCTGACAGCTGATAGAATTAGATCGCCTAGCTGGCTAAACACCTCGCATTATTACTGACACAGCATTAACTTATGTCGAGACTCGTCAAATACTAGACAACGGTATCGAAAGGTGCCTGCCTTGAACTAACTTGATAAATGGTTAGCTCGCACACGTACAAATGCTGTTCAGCCAAATTGATTCCGGATTGCTATTATTGGGATATTTCATACACAGTATAAAAAAAAAAAACTTATGACTAGTTAACGTGGTTTATGCAATTTTGTCTTCATGAACCAATTATCTATAGCAATCCGGAACGAATCCATGATTTTTTCCTAACAGACGTTAGTGATGTGCCTTTTAATACCTTTTAGTTCTGCATATATTGCATCAATATTACTGAGTATTGATCGTAATGGGACGAACTTAAAAAAGCAGAAGATACTCATATGCAATAACATGTATGTCTCCTACATAGACCAAGATTCATTTGTGAGAAAAAAAAAGTATGTAATGTCTGCGACCCTGAGGGTCCATTACGAGGGTATGAAAAGGAAAGCCTTTCCCAAGTCAATTTTTATTTATTTTTACGAAGTTCCTATGATATTTAGGCATACAAATATTTGCACTGCATTTTACCTATTTATTCAAACATTTTTGTTTATAAAACTAATTTTATGATACGTGGGTGCATTTCCTTGAAGAGTATCTAAGTAATTAGAATCGAGAACCATTAGTACATTTTTCAAAGGGTCAGCGGCTACAGAAGTGGTTGTCATTCTTGGGCCCGCCGAGTGTATGTTGTCAAGGCATGACGAGTTGTACGCGTCCCGAGAGTTCCAGACTAACACGTCCGAACATTCAGTATGACGAAAGTAAACGTGGAAACTGTCTGCCCCCAATAGCACCACCGGCTTGCTGTGCTCACCAAATACTGAAAAAAAAAAAAACTTTAAAATTATGCATGTATTTATTTAGAAATGCATTTTTTTGGATTTTGACTTAGATGCAAATAAATTATTTCGTAAGATATCTACATATTTATATGTTTGCTTATGAAATGGTTACAAACAAGTGTCATGAAAGTAAACCCCAGAATTCTTCGTAATAAATTGACAAATACGGCGCAAAAATTAAGCTCAACTGGCATTTAATTTTATTGATCAATAAATTGACTTTTCTAAATCTTACGTCGTCATAACACAGTTTTGTAGTCGGTTATTTTCGTTAGATCTAGTATTAACAGTGGACAAATGTTTGCGGGTTTTGTGGCTTTGAATAGAATTAATGATTTTAGAAGTTTTTCTTGGATTTTAGTGTCTTGGGCTACATCAGCCTAAGTAAGTTTATGTAACGTCACTTCAAACGCGCAGTGGTTGTCGTTCATAACCAATGTTAGGGGAAAACTCACATAAATGTCAATAAAATAAACCCAAACGCTTGCTTTAGTTACGTTTTCTGGACAATGAATTTCTTACTGGATTCGAAGTAAAGTTTTTTTTTTAATTTTCTCTTTTATTTCATACATCATTTACCTGTCAACGGAGTGAGAGAATCTTTCCTTCGTAGGGTAGTGGTATCCAACTCAATAATTCCAGGGTAGTGTAGCCTGACGAGGATCAAGACGGCGTGTGTCATTCGCTTCACCAACGATATCTGCAGGCCAGTTGCAGGGCCACACGTTACCACCGCCCAGCCGGCACCAGTCGACACCTCATGCACCAGGATTGCTCCACGAGACGCGTCGGATGCATATCTAGAGTCAAAAGACATTTGTCAGTAGTTAAGGCATCCTTGTTTTCCTGACATTTTTTCTTCCTGTATATTCTGGTGCTGATTAGGTACAATTTGAATTGATGCTCATTTCTCTAATTCGGTCTTAGTTGATCTAATTGAGTAGATAGGTAGTAAGAACGTTCTGCAAAAGCTGCCTTCTTAAATTAAAATTGGTAACCTGAAGTAACACATAATTGTACCTTTGAGACTTGGTTACAATATTTAGATTTTATCTGCAGTCCAATTGATACTTAACAGACTTTTTTGTGCATACAGAATTCGTCCAGTAAAGGTCACCTTACTCTTGAACAATTGATCCTTAGGCAACTTTTAAAACCTAAATGAGTGTTCTTGATGGAAAGGTGAATAGATTTCACAAAGAAGTCTCCAGATAAAACTGGATAACGGCGAGTCTTCCCAATACGCTGAGGATTCCTTACGAAGGATATCGTTATAAATAGTTAATAGAAAGTATGAGATAACACTTCCGTGGGAGGGTAGAATTTTGCATTTTTTGCTGAATAAAAAAAGGCCGCAATTTTTTTACGTGAAGGAAGGGTGGATATTCATTTTGCTAATTAGAATTGCTGATCATGAAGGGGACTACAAAGTGATCTTACGATGGTTCCACTTTTTCCTTCAGAGCTAAGGAACTCTGTTAATGATCTTATTGCTACTCGCACTTAGGCTTACAAAACAGACTTTAATTAGATTGCCTAAGTATAAAGCATCCTATCGCATTTTTGCTGGTGCAAATAAGATGTGAGTCATTGCGACACTTGATATGTTGTTTTTGATTATATTATCGTAATCATACTAGACTCGGCGGGTTTCAAAACTTCGTAACACTGTCGCCTAGAGAGCTTTTGAAATGTGGATCAAGTTAGCAACTGCAATTCAGGGACATGTGAAATAAAAATATGACCTGCTTTAATAGATATTTGATTTATTGAGGCAGGTCTTTATTTATTTGTCTTCAGACCTCATCATGTAAGTGCCATGCAAGACAGCTAACAGTCTAGATTAACATTTTAATCATAATTAAATTTTAATGATCTTTTGCTTTTATGTTTTATTATTTCTTTTTTCTAAATTAAGTAAACCTGTAAGTGTAAGTCTGTAAATGACTTTACTACTTGAGAGAAAAAATGCATTGGACTTACATGAAGGTGTTGCCCCCTAAGGCATATTCAACGACGATGTTCTGCAGCAAGGAGTTCGCTTCCATCAGAGACGAGATATCGATGCGCTTGATTAGTTTGCCTAGAAGTAGATTAACGACGACCACCTTCGGCGGGCAAGTGCACTGCGGATTCGATAGTGTGTCGATAATGCCAGTGTCTAATATCCACAGCTTTCCCTGAAGAATAAAAGATTTTGTGTGACACACCAGCCTTTCAATGCAGAATTATTATCACAATAAATAAGGAGTTCGTATCAAACACAGTTAAGCCAGAATCAGAGTAATTTTCTTTTTGATAATCAAAAATTTGTTACTTATAATTTATCACGCCAAGTTTAGAAGCAATTAATTTAAGAGAATATCTCGGTCCTTTCTTTATGTCTAATCTGCAATTGGATGCCTAAACTTCCATCAAGAAATCTTACATCTATTTCAGGCTGTAAACTATAATTTCAGACCGAAGCCTGAATTGGGTAACACTCATATAAACGATATCACAATATTTTCACATCAATCTTGATGTAACGAGGCTTGCTACTTTCAAAACTGGTAAATAATGTAGAGTAGAATTGCAAATCTAGTCTAGAGATTCGTTAGTTATAATATCAAGAGGCGTTACGAAATGCGGCAAAAAAAGAATGATTAATTAGTGTTCAGTGAAACAATTACGGACAAAAATGGCTGGAAGTGATTTGCGCTCATGAGGTCGACCGCGTAGGCCACACTCAGTCATTCTGATTGTTATTACTAAACTATGCTTTGATTTCGATTGCTTAACAATAGTAGCATTGATTATGGAAACCAGTACTAGCTACGGTTCCACGTCTAGTAGCTTAGTGCTAAAATTCGTGTTATAGTATTAACAGCATTTATGCACGGGTACGGGAAATGCATTGATTATGATTGATTCTAATGAATTGCAATCGGATGTTCATTGAAATCATTATCTAATACGACTGGTATTATCGTCTCCACTAGGCCATCATTATTAAGTGGAATAATCGGTCTTAAGACATAATATACATGTACCTATGTATGTTACGGCTAAAACCCGAAGTGCGGCTACACCTAGTTTTAGCCAGTTGTAGCCACTCGCTCTTGGTTACACCTAGTACTATTGTTTTCGGGTAAAACTAGGTCTATCCGATATTATTCCGACTAGAACTAGATCCAGCCATTCATATCAGGTCATACAAGTATGGTCCATCATCATCCCCCTGCCCTTATCCCAAATTTTATTTGTGGTCGGCGCAGCATGTTTTTGTCCTCTTGTTCGTCTCCACGCTCTCCTATCTGCCGTCATCTCACAAGTTACATTATTTCTAGCCATATCAACTTTCACACGATCCATCCAACGTTTTTTTGGTCGTCCCCTTGCTCTATATCCATTTACATTCATGCTCAAATTCTTCTTACTATGTACATGATTCTCAATCCTCCGCATTGCATACCATGATAACCATCAAGCGTGGTAGAAAGAAAATTGGTAAGTAAATTCGTATAAAGTGTTGGGTTCGATTAAAAAATATATTTTTTTAAGTTACATGGCAATTCATAGCAGGCTTTTACCCCCATAGCATAGTACAACTTGGGTAGGTGTGTAGTTGATTTCTGTCATCTTATCAGACATACATATAAATACTTACTAGGTGATCGAGATAGAAGTCTACGGCATTTTGAATGGCATTACAGTCGCTTAGTTTATGGTCGCGCAGTTCTGGGTATGGCTGGAGTTCCACGCTATTCTTCTCGCGAATGATCAACCATAGAGTCGCCAAAACACCTTGCTTCATCCTACACGATAGAGAAGAGAACTAGTTATGTTCTTACATCATTTGTACAGCCGCCAGCAAACCAAGCTACTCGAAACTGTCAAATTTTCCCAATCAACTTGCAACGATATGTTTCAGCGATAAAGCTGAAAATCTAATAAGGACACATAATCTAAAATTTGACAGTTGGTGTTGGCTCGATGTGCTAGCATCTGTACCTGTATAAATACCTAGATACCAATTTGAAAGAAGAAAAAAATATATGCAAGCATGAGGTAATAACGCAATGACATTCAGGTGTCTTATACTCGTACGTTTCATTTGATTTCCAGGTGACCTAAGGACACTTTTTAGTATAATTAAAGTCACTCAAGTGCACAGAGAGGTTTAAACCAGTTCCTTGATATAGACAAGTCCTTGAGTACGGACAGTTTTAAACATATACAGCTTTCTTTAATTCAGCCTGCATTATGAAACAATCCTTCTTAGCAAACATTCTAAGAGCAAACTGTTTTACCTTTTTCAGTTAGTATAGCTGCCCGTACATCAGGCTAAAACGGCTAAAACCCCGTAAATCTCCTCCACTTATAAACTTTTTATGCCTACCTGGGTGTGATGACGTAGATGTCATCCTTATATGGTACCGCCTTCACAGCTATCACGTTATCCTTTATGTATCCACCGCTCATCCACAAATTTGGGCTGAATTCACATTTCAGGTGCAGTGGACCACCGTTCCAAGCTAAATTCTTAGAGTGACTATCTGAAATCACTATATACCCGCAAAATAATATGAAAGACTTAACGAAGTTTTGCATTTTGTATCGAAATTGATTTTTAAAACTATGCGCGCTCGAATCGTTGCAAATAATTTTGACACTACCAATATTATTCGGCTGTGGAATGCATTGAATAAAAGTGCTAAGTATTATTTCAGAGAAATGTTCTTACTTGGATTACTTGGAATCTTTTAATTGGTCATACTTCAGTGGAAGCCCTTTCATGATCATCACTTTCATTAAATTATTTGATTATTTAATAAAAGAGGAGGTTCGTATTTCGGATGTTTATATATATTCTTAATGTTTTTTCACTATTTACTAAATGAGTTGAATAGATAAATATTTTTTTGATCACTGGATCTTCAATGGGGACGATGCACAGTTCAGGTAAATTCTTTATGGTTTATAGGAATTACTTTAAAAAAGAAATAAAAAACTTTTACAAGAATATTACAATCATCGAAAATCTAAAAAAAATGTTGGTGAAATAAATACAGCAATATTAATCTTATTTTTTCTAATTTTTTTCTAGAGACTGGAGACTAGAGGCTAGAGATCTACTAGAGAAACTGACTTCTAGAGCGATGTATTATAAAGTATCTATTATTTATTTATTTTTTGAATTTCGGTGCATTTAGAAGTCAGAGTTTTTCAACACACTTAGATAGAGTTACGAAACTCTGATCAATGTAAGTTGATAGGGACCAAATTCCGTTTCGCTCTAATTGTTTTTGCAGGAACATGAGCTAACTCTTCCGACACATAGGGCTGGGCTCATGTTTCCTGTTGCTCTCACAGTCTCCAATACCGCGGCATTATATCGATCGAGGACAAAAAGCGGCAATTGTGAGCAGCCTGGGAACCAGCCTCAACATAGTTGCGGCATTTATCTAGTAGATACACACGAACACGGCATCGGCATCGTTTGTTTAAGTAGCTTCCCTCATTAATGATATGTCTTTAATTGCCCTATTACTGACTAATTTTAGTGTTCAGTGTTGCGTGGAGGCTGATAACATATTTCTTAGTTAAGGCGGATGCTATAAGACAATTTACAAAAGTATCGATGTTTATTAATAGTAACTAGTATCGAATAAGTAATTGTCGATCAAGTATTCAACAATTTGAAACAGAAATCGACTAACCAAGATTAACTATGTCACTGTGCGAATTTTCTTTGAAGAGCATGATTTTTGTTAAAATTACTAAGATTTCACTATCTGTTTGTCATCAGTCTGTATTTAACGAACCGTGATAGTTACTTAATTAAATGCCAAATGACGAACGATGTGTAAATCCCAGATGATGTATTTCTGTTGCCGTTAGAACAAAATGTACTTATAGGTACAAGTGACGTATTTTCGGTTAAGACAAACGTGATTATTTTTTTCGATATTGATTAAGACTCGTTAGACGCTTGAAATTTTCTCAAAATTTTCAATATAATATTCAATTTAAAAAAATAATTTATTTTATTTTATACTAAAATAATATTAATATCTAAAGGAACCTATTCAACAGACATGATTTTTTGGCCATTGTTTGCGTACATAGATTTCGCGTGCAAGCCCGACACGCACTTGGTCGGCTCTTTATTTAAATTTTGTCTAGGATATTCGAATCCGCATAGAACAAACTTGCACAAGTAACCTAGATATGTAATGAGAATATGTATGCAAGGTCGATAAAAAAAGGTTACACGTGTATAAGCTTAGATTATTAGACCTAGACTGCCAAAACTATGTTCTTGACATTTCCTCATTAAAATGCATAATTGGCAGGCAAGATAGCTGCTATCACGAGCAGCAATCACGCACCTTGATAATAAAATAATAGTGTGGGCAATGCCGAGTCACGGCTGCAGGCTGGCCGGCTGCCACGCCTTTGGGATCGACCACTTTTACTTTTAAGGTGTTATGTTGTGTAGAGGGGCGAGTAAAATCGGTGCGAGTGCGAAGGTTCTCTTCCAGTATAGGTCGTAGGCGGCGCACCGTGACACGCTTCGCCTCCCTGCGTAGCACGCGAATTTGTGACTGAACACGTGCTGTGACCGATCGCACGAGTCCCCGATCGCACGAGTCCCCGGCCGCCGGCGCACCGCACGCACCACCACGCTACAGGTACACAGTGCAGTGCTATTTCATATTACTGAACTTAAATGTGCAGTGGTTTCTTACTCTAATAATAAAGTTATTGTTGCTAAATGCAGCTATCGGATATACAATTAATTAACTGTAACATAATTACGTAGAATTATCAAACCGTCACTGAAATGTTTTTTTTCACTAAACAGGTTGAAATAATAATATTTTGTTTATTTGTGAAAAGGTATTAATGTCACTTATTTCGCGGATTAGTGGTAAACAATCATCAAGTCAAATACTAATGCCAATTTAATTCTGTAGGTACACTAAATCACTCGTAAACTCTATCTAATATTTTTTGTGGACAGAAGTGAAGTAACAGGGTTGATGTTTTGTTATTTTGAATGAAAAATAACAAAACAAACAATTTGAATAAGGAAATATCTAGGTAGGAGGTCTAATAAAATCGCCTAATAGTACCTATATCATCAACAAAAACAAAACCCTCGTTGAACAAATCAAGACCCATAAAAAGGTTGCGCTTGAAACCATCGAAATTAATGACCGAAAACGCTTTGCATATTTAGTGGAAGTCTTTAGAAATAGCCATAGGTAAATGTCGTAATTGAGTTTAGGCAATACCTATAATAATCCGAGGTAAACAATAGTTCATTGTGTGATAAATTGGCCGTTATATGTTTACAAACACAGAGACAATGAGTGGACGTCTAACAAGCGGAGGAAGTTGTTGTAGCTGCCGGAGCTATCTTACGAGTTGGACATTTTCATTATTTATATACGCATTTCATTATGATGTATTATGGGATTAATGAATATTTAATAATGAGTAAATGGTTTTAATTATTTTAGCAAATTATATCTAATATAGTGGGGGAGCCCTAGAAGGGATTTTGAGAGTACCTAACACAATGGTCGTAATCTAAGGTGTATTGACATAATTTTTAAAGCTACCGCTCACATTTCCTCGGAATTCCTGACGCGCTCGAATAAAACAGGTTTATCTATTTTTCATTCTCTAGAACGACTACTATACTGAAAGACTTACAGATATGCGATGTCAGTATCGCACCTTTAGTATCATCTATCTGATTTGCTCAAATTTGCATGCTGTTGTAATTTTGAAGGAAGCTTTCCCCACCGCTGAAGGAAAAACGTTGTCTAATATGTTATTTTTATTTTTTACTTATTTACGAAATCCGAAATCCCATATGTCCTGACGATGCTCGAGTTCATGCCGATTTAGCACCATCGTCTCCCCTATCCTCCAAATTTTAAACATGTAAGAACCATAAGAAAAATTCTAACATCTGCTCCAGCATTGTCGATTAATGAAAATTAGATTTTCATCGAATCTTCTTCTTTCGTCGTATCATTTCGCTATGTCAGCTGTTATGCTAATGTTCACTCCTTTTCTTTAACGTCTTCTTTTAGGCAATTTCCAATTTACTTCGATCTGCATTCTCATCATCCTTCTACACTCTTATAATATGTGATATCATCAATTACTAGGTTGCACATCCGATAGGTGGACGGTAGAAAAACACAATGCATTGAATTCGTTGACTGACTAGCCAATTTAAACATCAACATTTAACTACATTCTAAGAATGTCGAAGCTTACCTCTATTATCTTCGCGAAGTATCTCGCAAAACAATCGCTAAACTATTCACATATGTTTTAGGCACATAATGTGTGCATGTGTCAAAATATTTACGATATGCATGTTCCCATACAAGCTATATAGCTAGCTATTGTTCTGAGCTAAGTGGGTAAATATTACAATCGGTGTGAATGTACTTTCTGGTTCTGTGCCATGATGTGTATCGTGCTTTTGCGACATAATTGTTCAAAAAAGTGATCTAACTACGACGTGTAAGTACTTGCTAACAGGTATCGGGAAACGAGAAGCAATGGAGGTTTCTTTGTTAAGTCTTGTATAAATGTGGGTTTTTATTTCTATTATTGGCTTCATCTCTTCTTCGTCGTCTTCATCGTCCTATCGTCGAAACCTAACCAACCAAAAATCGAATCGAGGCCTCCTTATATGGAAAGAGGGAAATCTCCTTAACCACCAGTGGCTACTGATGAATTTAGCATCACAGCTAATCGCGTCTGTTATCATGGTAATTTCTATGCTAGGAATAGGTTTGTATTCTAGTAAAAAAATGTTATAATTGGTACTTATCCGCGGAGATTTTGTTTACGTTCCAATACGTGCAATCGAATTATCACATAAGTCCTTTACGTTTGTAAGGCTTATTTCTTTACAACCCAGACAATCGCATAGCACAAGACAATCATAAACAGTGACTCGTTGGAATCCCTAAGTGAATGAAATCATAGGACGGTATTACGACATACGTAATTGTTTAGAATTCATGCACTATTATCAATATCTATCTAGCTTCTCCGTTCATAGTTTTGACGCAAAACCTCACAGTGACTGACGTGCCTTTCTTTTGCAAGCTGTAAGTGATTTTCTTTTCAAAATTTCTTGAGAATGGTTGAACCCGTCGGTATTTTTGTAAATTATCTCTTCTTTATCATTAAAAGGTAAAATTCGTGACGTACCTAGGTGTCAAACTCAGGAGCTGAACTTGAAAACCGATATTGAAAATTCTTTACTTATAGAAAGCCTTAAACTTTTCGGCATCGGCATTAAATCGTGTGGACAGTTAGTATAAAATAAGTTCGTCCGTGCATAACTTTAAAATTATGTTTGTGGATATATCTACATATATTGTAACGTAAAAAATGTGTGAAAATATTACATTTCAATGCGCGCCTTGCATTTTTCACACGTAATCCTGTACCTATATGTGTATGGTATTCTCCCCATTCGGCAGGCTAGCGATAAGGCATTCCTGATTGAGGTGTGTTAATAACGCTGGAGGCCAGGCATCGTTTCGAAATCCATCAGCCTTAAAGATTGCTAAAGTGTACCTGTGATAAGTGATCCATACCTTAATCCACGCCTTGGTCGTCACATATAACCATATATTACTTCTTGACTCTACTAGTTATTTTTTTCTATTTTCCTATTCGTAAGTGCCATAATAATAACTATACGTATTGAAGTGGTTAATTGTGATATTATTTTTACATTATTTCGAAACTGCTTAAGCTATTTTTAATTTTGCCAATTAGGTTCGTAGATTCATCATATAATTATCGTCAAATCCAATCAATCGGCCAAAATAGCAATCAATCCTTAATGCACCTGGCCTGGCAATGTTAAAATTAATGAAAACAAATTCATATTGAAATATCTTTAAACATAATAAAGTCTATTTATACATTTCGTACAATTATGTAGTAAAGTGAACAATGTATCCTTGGAACCGTTTTGCAAAAGCGCGCGGCATTCGATCGCATAACTTTATACATATACAGAATAGATAGTTTAATCCATTTTAGAGTTTCCAGATTTCTTAGGCCTATTCGTGAAAGAATCATTTAACAACTATTCACTTACTAAATTTTTATTTAAGTTCAATACGCCGTTATTGTACTCATGTAATAATCTTATTAAAAATTTTGATGTAATAACTGTCAATAATGATTTATGCAATCAAAAATCGTGTATTTTTTCAATTTACATCATGACTTCAGTAAAAACTCGATTCGTAAAATTTTGATAGCATAATGCAACGTAATACCCTAAATCTAATTCGTAACAAAATTTCCTGTTTGTAGCATGAAGTAGTGATGTTCCATAATTTTGAAATAACTAGAGTAGGTACTTGCGTAGTTACCTTGTATTAAGCAAGTTAAAAGTAAAAAAATTAAATGTATGTGTACGATATGAAAATAAAATCGGGTATAATAAGCATATAGACAACATAATAACAATATTTCGTGATGCGGATCTTTACGTTGGTGAACTTCACGCATACCAATCAGTGTACGGTTAATCGTTGCATCTTTAGGGTTACCAACTATTTCACAGGACTTATTTTTTAATATTAAATTTCTTCTACACTTTACGAAATTAATTCTGACAAGTAGATGACGTAACTTTTAAACTCACGGATCAAGTAATTTAATTTTGAAATTATCAAATTGCACACTGTGCTTAGCATTTTTTATGATATTAACCATATTATAATAATTAGGTATTACGAAATAAACATTATTTAAACAGGAAGTGGTTAGAATAGTAAATATACTAGCACAAATTATATAATAAAGAGTTGAGTCATCCACACACAATAAGGACATGTCTCAGTAAGTAAACTATCCTAGTATGCTGCAGTCAGTTAGGTAATAATGCAAGCGCGTAACTACATATATAAGTACTATAGATAATTATTATTGTTTCGCGGTGTTCCTCACGTGGTTGTGCGTAGTCGCAGCCCTAGTGAAAGTGGTTTGTTGCGGTTCCAAAGTGTCGAAACGCGTCATCAGCTGATACATATGCAGTTACCGGTTAGCGGATTGTAACTTTTTTGTTCACTTTCCGTCTCAAATAAGCCGCTTATTGTCGATCAAAGGTTATCGTATTTAACGCGTTACTATTATTTTTTCTCCGTTTATTGCATGATAGTGCAATAAAAATGTGTAGTCCGTGGAAAATGATTGAACTGTGTTAATATTTTCCCACATCGTTATCTCCCCGGCATAAGTCTACTTATTATGCAGTGTGAACTGAATTTATAGTTCATTATTTAGCAGAAAAAATATAGCTAAATTATTTGGCAAGTATTTCCTGCTTCATAAAATATTACATTAATTAGTAAAGATTACAGAAGCTTGAAAGTAATATTTCTTTCAAAAATATACAATTTCGTAATGTTTTATTTTATTTTGTTTTAAAATGGCTAAATACGTGCATTTCAAATTGAAAAATAACTAGAGCAGACTATTATTATTGAGGAAGTAAACTTTAATTAAAAGATACGGATTAAAATTATAATATTAAGAACCTATTACTACACAGGTAAAAAAAAATCATGCAGCGAGTGACACTTTAGTTTAGCTTTTCAATATCAATGTCGACGACCTTGTGTTCGAACAGACAGGTATGTCAACATCCACGTGTAGGTAACTTGTGTAACTGTTGATTGCAAATATCATATTTTTGCAAACCTAACACTGTCCGTTTCTATTATGTAGTAAGTATGTAGATTTACTCAGTTTTCACCATGATGCTCCAACATTGTGAAAGTGTCTCTGCAAAACTCTTACACAGAAACTGGTTTGTGATTACCTGTATCATTTGTTTATCGTTCGTTAAACCATTCTTCTAATCTTACATAATAAAATTAGTCAAGCATCAACTTCCGATGACAACATGAAGCGGTACCTACAGCCAATCGCATCAATTAATGTCGACACCACGCATGACATCGAACTGTGTCGAAAAACCTCATAAGAACAATGCTAGCGTGCAACTTAGATTATAACTGACACTAAGTCCGACGGCCAACAATTAACGTCTAGGTTTCACTCATTTAAATTCTGTTAGATACTTAAATGCATAATATGATTTACGTTATCGCTGCAAACCAAATACATAAGTGTAGACATTATATTTAATTATGTGTGAGGTGATCAATTAATTTTCTTGTATGTTTCTTTAATAAATTACATACGGTGCTTTAGTTAATTTGTCGTTTCTTTTGGTAGTTCAAGTTAAATGGCACTATACCGAATAGTTACATTACAACCATAGTTATAATAATTATAGAATGAATCTAGAAAAAAGTTTGCTTTACAGATTATCATCATCTTACTACTGCCCTTATCCCAATTTTGTTTGAGGTCGGCGCATCATGCTTTCTTCTTCCACACGCTTCTATATGCCGTCACCTCACAAGTAATTTTATTTCTAGCTACATCGACTTATAACAGAAAACTATTCGCTCAAAACTCTTTTCGATTGCCAAAAATGTGCACGTTAAACCTCTACGCAGGCAAAATGTCTCGACACAGGTGAAGGCATTTTCACGTTAAGTCCGGTTTCACTTACATACGGCCTCGTTCACGTTTTTATCCAATGTTCTGTCAACCGCCGAAACGCGAACATAATCATCAGAACAACGTGTTGTCTAAAATAAAATGTATGAGGTAGGTCTGTGTCTAATCGTATTCTAGTTATTCCACATTAAAAAACCCCGCAGTGCAATAGAGCTGATCACGTCACGCAAATTGTAATGTAATCAAATGTTTCTAACAGTTCTAATTACTTCCACGATTTAACTACAATTTAATAAATTGCTCATTAATCATCCGGTCACATAACTTACTTTGTTAGTCGTGGAACATCAAAAAGGGTATTATGTTGATGTACTACCATTTTCAAATTAGATGTGTTGTTGTGTTGTTTATAATTACTAAGTATCCGGTTGTTCAAAATTTCAAAATTAATAGTAATTAAATCTTTTGTTTCTAACCTTCTAGTTTCTTTATGATTTGAAGTTTAATGATTCAGGCATGCAGTGTACGGAAACATGAACTAAATTTAATTTGCTTTGAATTTAGGAGGCCGAGGCACGAAACACAAAATGTATCCGTGATCATACATGATTAAAATATTCAATTCTTTTTCATTTAAATTCATTTTACGTATAAAAAGTACTTTTTTTCAATCAATCAATATATTTATTTGTGAAACATAGGTATATACAGATCTACTACTACTTTGTATAAATCCCTCCCTAATTTGAATTACTCAGACTCTACTTTTCTCGTCGAGTTGGTAGTATTAGAGATTCAAATTTCTTACAAAGACATGTAATCTTTTGGAAACTTGAGTAGGTTAAAATATATAATCATGTCTGAATGACTTTCAAATATTAATTTCGTAGTTTCTGATTATGACATTAGAGTCCATTGAGGCCAAATAAAAGTTTATTTATATATTTACAAAATATTGTTCTTCAGAATTGAAAGTTATAAATATTTATTTGAAGTTAAAGCTCGACTTGCAAATTGGATTCATTATTTCAGTGATCACTAACTTACCTACACACAATACGTTAAACAAAAAATGTCTTAAGCAACATTTAATTATACACAATGACAAATCGTTTTGCAAAGATTGATTTTGCTCTAGTAAGCTTGAAATTGCCTAGTACTGTATTATTTATTCATACTTATATAACTTCAATTACTTGGTATCTCAATCGATACAAGGCTATCGGGTATCTAGGTAATGTGTATTTTATATATTCTAATTTCTTATTGCAACATTTTGTTGTCGTAAATTCTGAGATAAAGTAGTTCATCCTTCTTTGTGGTGGTTGTTTCGAACTGATAAATGGCGCAACATCCATCAGTGTGGCTGACGCGCAAGGACTATGTTTAACGTTTAACCCATTGTTTTGTAATTTCATGATTGTAGGCTCTCTGCAATCTGCTGGTCGATCTACGTGAAAATGTTTAATTCTGGTCGAAACAATAAATACATGTTGGTTAACTCTAAATTACGAACCTAAAATATCCTGAAATAAGAACCAATTATTTTTTTACGATACATAATAAACTGCATTGAATGTCACTAATGTCAATGTTGTCACGAAATATGGTGCAGGCAGTACATAAAGTGTGTCAATAGTCTTGTATAGTCGTGCGTCTAACAAATTATACTTGAGCTAATTAATGGCGTTTTACAAGTAAGTATTTGCGGCGTCAGTACATGTGAGTGGCCTGCATCATATACCTATTGCGTTCATTAACCATACGAAAATTGCGGTCAATGCTTCCAGCTGTTGCATCTTTTAAACAATAATGTTCAACTAGGCCGATAAACCAACAACCTTTATTTAAATTAGAAACAAAAGGAAAGGAAATATTAATCATGAAAAAAATATCATTTTAATTATTTTCGAGTCACGCACGGTGCAAGGCAAAACAATACATTCACTTAATACAATCCGGTTAGATATTTGATCACTAATCACGTGTAGTATTTCAGTGCGCTTGACATGTCCTTCCTATACCTCATTACATAGCAAAGGCAGTCTACTTTTTATTTGGGTTGCTAACTTTTTGTTTGTGAGCACTTCCCTAAGCGGTGAACGCACTCCAACCTTGGTGTCTATTAGAATAAAATCCGGCACGTGTATACCGTATACTGAAGTGATCTCAATTACAATGCGTACAGCTATTTACTATTCACCATTCAAATGGAATCGAACTAGCCCACAGCTTCCTGTGAATGTCGTAAGACTAGTGCGATTCATTATCTTTGTAGCTGGAGGATGGGTGCCACCATAATAAAGGCGATTCCACCAAAATTCGCGCGGCACATTTGTTCGTGAACAACAAATGGGTACACTATGGAGTAAGTCCACTGCTAGCATGTCCCGCACAAAGATTATAAGTTTCGCGAACATTTTCGCAATTTGTTACTTTCTTTTGGAGGGATTCCTTCTGGAGCCTTTCAAGTAGCAGGGTTGTGGTAACTCTTAGGGACGATCCCGCCGCCCGGCATGAGAAAGGAGAAAAACAAAGAAATTGTATCCTCCTAAACTGTGCGTCACACTGCCGCCGCGCATCCGTGGAATCCCACCTTAACATTGTAGTAGCAAACTAAAATTCGATCATCATTATACGAACTATGTATTAACCTCGGTATTCTACAACATCGTGTATCACGTACCTAGCAGATAAATAAAATAACATCAGCAAACTCCAAAGCTTAGGTATATTAATGAACCTATAAATCATCAAATACGCGGTGAATAACTTAACTTCACTGGAAAATAAAGTGCAGTTTATTGTTCTAAGAAGATGTCAACACTGCACCATATAATTTCCTCAAACATAACAAATCAACTCACCGGTTGACATCTTGAGTGGCTGGCTGACATGAAAATTGAGCTTAATTTGATTTAATGCTTTATTCTTAACTTGATAACTACATAATGCGAGAACAATAGAGTGCGCAACAGCGAGGGATGCACTGATTTATGTGAAATAACTCTATTTTATGAACCTTGTATGTATCAAACTAGCATTGTTTGTAAAATTATTTGATTCCGGTAATCTGTGTCGACGTGTCAAGCTTTAAGTTATTAGAACTCCTAATCTCCGGTCGCTAGATAGTAATAGTGCCTTGAAGTGTAAGTACTTACGGATTTAGTTTAATGTATACGTACGTCCGGTATGAGAGCAGTTTTATTGTCACTGCCACCTTGGGTGGTCATTAATCATTAAGCGTAGCTAGCTTTACGAATACAAAGACAGTCTAAAATATTTAAGTACATTTGATTCAACCATGGTTAGTCTTTTTAAGTCGTTAATATTTTTTTTGGTTTTTAAGTAACGGGAATAACTAAAGCATTTTCATCTTCGATAACATGAATACCGTGTGGACTAAAGACTCCGAAATTACTGAAGCGATGAAAAATTCCTTCACTGTTGGAAAGCTATACTATCCCTGGTTAACATAGGCTATATTTGATCCGGGCACGGGAAAATGTGGGAAACAACTACTTGTATAATAATACAAAGAGGTAAACATCGTGTCACATTATGTTTATTAGAGTTAACAGGAATAAATAATAACTTAAAACTGGTCCTGTCACATTATATCACAGTCTAGCCCGACGTCATATTAATTTGAATCATGCTAGTATTTAACGTCTGAGAGTGTCATGTCGCGCTATTTTATAGTTAGCGAAACTGTAGTATGTTTTAACATTTCATTTTTTGACTATATTTGCCTTGTTATATGTCAGTTTACTGCCTAAAGTGGTGGTGGCCTATTGGTTAAAGAGCCAACCTCTCAAGTGTGAGGGCGTGGGTTCGATTCCAGGTCGGGCAAGTACCAATGCAACTTTTCTAAGTTTGTATGTACTTTCTAAGTATATCTTGGACACCAATGACTGTGTTTCGGATGGCACGTTAAACTGTAGGTCCCGGCTGTCATTGAACATCCTTGGCAGTTGTTACGGGTTAGTCAGAAGCCAGTAAGTCTGACACCAGTCTAACCAAGGGGTATTGGGTTGCCCAGGTAACTGGGTTGAGGAGGTCAGATAGGCAGTCGCTCCTTGTAAAACACTGGTACCCAGCCGAAACCGGTTAGACTGGAAGCCGACCCCAACATAGTTGGGAAAAGGCGCGGGAGATGATGATGTCAGTTTACTGCCTTTGTCTAGTTCAACACGTATATCATATTATATTGGGTGCGTTCATGACAATAAGAGTGATTAGCTCATGCAAGTTGCATAATCTTTAGAATAAAAACATATTGAGCGTGCACTCATTTTTTGCGCAGTGATAGTTGATGAACTAGTTTAAGGCAGTATCAAGTACTATTCTCTCATATAATTAACCGCTTATTGATGCCTAATATTAATAGTCTATGTTTTTTTGTACGCGAGTTTATTTTCATATTTTAGGGAAGTTTTTTGGACAGCTTTTGTAGATTTTGTGATGAAATAAATATTCCTATAAACGTGAACGTATGTTCCTACAGCTGTGTAAATTTTTTACATTATATGAACATATTTTCATTTCTGTTCGTAATCAAAAGTTTTTAATATATGGTAATAAGATAAATTTTATTGATCAACTATCTCACTGACAAAATAACTAGTCGAAACTACCTAATAGCAAAATTGGTCACTTTGCTAGTAATAGCAGTTATTCTATGCCATAAAAAATTATGTCTTCTTTTTTTTAAATATTATTTGCGATTGGTAAATAGCTACCATTTCTTGGTAAATGATTTTCAATTTAAGTTTAATTATATCACACAGTAGGTATTAAGATTGCCGCAACATCTGAGTATTACTAGTAGAGGTATTTCTACGATTTATAGTCTATGTAAAATGTTAATAGACACAAGTTGAATTCAAGTAAACTGCACTTTAGCTAAAGTAAAAGGATTAGTTGCGTATAATAGTTTATTATGTTACTTAAGTTTGTAGCTAGAGAATCCGTGGAACTAATTGATTCATATAATATGTCTCCTTTCTAAAACTTGTTCTTCGATGCTGAGGACATAATAAACCAAATAAATTTTAAGAAATTATACCTACTTAACTAAGATCGTGTTTGTTGTTATGGTTCGAAGTCATAATCATCTCGCTGAGGCTGCGGAAGCGTCCTTGAACTAAAAAGTAAAAGTCGGTCACGTGCCACGCTAGGTCATTAACATCCATTTGTTTTTGACAAGCACGTTCAAACTGAAAAGTAGACAGACAAATGTCATGTGCACGAGCATAAAAATGTCATAGCTCTTATTATTCGTTTTATTATCATTTGTTGCTCTTACACTGTTATACAACTGCCAAAATTGGCAAGGAGAATTAGATGTTGAACTAGTTGGTCGGGCTTTTGATGTGCACGTTCATTGGGAAATGAATCGCGAGCAACAGGTCACTTCACAGACAGAAAAATTTTTGCAAAAAAATAAAACCGACTTCAAAAAAAACTAAAAGCACTAAAAAGTTGAAAATAATACTATTACCTACGTATAACCTAACCTAACCTACGATTATATATTATATACCTATAATAAAATTTAACAATTTTTTGGAGTCGGTGCCAAGCTAAGTAATGAAACGACTAGTAATTCCTGAGTATTTTTTCGTTTTAGTTTAACAAATGCTCGATAGATGGCGTTGTTCATTGAGGCCTCATTTCTGAATCGCGCTATGGTTTCGTTACCGGCCGTTGTACAACTAAGGTTGCTATACATTTGCTTATTATGCCCGGTTAAGCAGTACACGGCCACCTAGGCTGAACTGTAAGAGGTCATGTCAAAAAAAAAAAATTTGCTTATTATGTTCACGTGACTCAAGTTCTTGAAATTAATCGTCGAACTTCGTGCTTGCTTTTCTTACGTTGTTCATTGTTGTATTCTGTAAACTGTGTTTGCTATAATTTTATTGAGATGTATTTTATATGTAAATAGAAATATATTTTTATTTATTAAGTTGTAAGATTTACGTTTTTTTTTTCTGGTCTTAGTCTGTAGGTATATAGTCATTTTAATTTTGTATATTGCTTGGCACCGACTCCTAAAAATTGTTAAATTTTATTATAGGTATATAATATATAATCGTAGGTTAGGTTAGGTTATACGTAGGTAATAGTATTATTTTCAACTTTTTAGTGCTTTTAGTTTTTTTTGAAGTCGGTTTTATTTTTTTGCAAAAATTTTTTTATTTATTAATTTTTAGTGGCATACTTTTAATCTTATAAAATATGGGTAGGCCTAGTAAAGGCGCTGCTCGTATGAGAAAGCGGCGTTCCGTTGCCTATCTCTAAATGCAGCCTCAGATCTGCACGAAATACTTATCAAACAAAAAGAAAACATCAAAATCCATACATAAATGATATAGTTATGTCCGAACAAACATTAAGCTAATACATACGGAGAATAATATTTTTGGACGAATAATTTTATTGTACTTGTTTTAGAAAAAAAAATTGTTTAAAAATATCAAATTCTCTATATGTTTTCCTATAAAATTTGAAGAGTTCCCTCGATTTCACCAAGATGCCATCAACAAATCCCGACTTGGTGACTATAGGACTATTCCAACAAAAAATGAATTTTTCAAATCGGTTGGCAAACGATGAAGTTAAAAAGTTTTTTATTTCACTTTTTTTAGTTGTGATCTTGCGATACACTTATAACCGACCCAATTAACCCGTACACTGCTACGATACATTGTTTTATTATGAAGTTCCCGTGACTCCCTTCCACCTTCCGATTCCATCATCAGATCTGTTCGACAGTACGTTATAGCCAAAGTGCATCTTATGACAATTTTAACAAGCCCAAACAAGGCTAAGATACATTGATTAATTACGGAGTTCCGGTGCCTAGCTTCCGGCTCCATTGTCATCATCAGGTTACTTCGATGACATTATTTTCAACATAACTGTTAAGAACTATTTATTATTTATTTGTATTGCTATAGTCGCCCTTCATTGTGATATCTATTTGAGTATGAAGTGCCGTTGGCCATTTCTGGTCTTCTTCATCAGTTCCACTTCATCGAATGTTACGTTTTGACTGTAAACGCTTAAGTTCTCGAGGAAAATACCAAAATCATCATATGGTTGCCTTTAATATTTGAGGAGTTCCCTTGATTTCGCCAAGATTCCATCATCAGATCCCAACCTGGTGACTATGGGACCATTTGGGATGTATACCCTTTCCAACAAAAAAATAATTTTTCAAATCGGTTGGCAAGCGACGAAGTTATGCGCGAACAAACATAAAAAAAAAAAATAGAAACATCCGAATTGAGAACCTCCTCCTTTTTTAGAAGTCGGTTAAAAATAAGACAACATTATATTCAATGTCAATGTTGTTACGCTGCGTAAAGACTTGCAGTAACGACAGCATTGTTTTGTTTCGTTTTATTTCGACTGTCAAATTCTTGATATTACGCGACTAAACTTAACTGCAGCAGGAAATTCTAGATTTTAATAACACTCAATTATTTTAGGCGTTTAACAAGGAAATCTAGATAATAATAATTTGAAATAATTGATTTTATTGCTCCAAAGTCTAGACTTAGGTATGCTATAAGTTTAATTGCTTATAGTTGAGTATAGTAATAATAATATTTTTCAATGAAACTAAATGGTGTACACTTTGTTTCAGACCGAGCAGCCATGAGGAGGCACGTTACAGTGCTGCTGGCTTACATAGCCGCGGCGAGTGCTACGCTTGAAGTAGTCAACCAATGGAGCTTCATGCAGTTCGACTTTCCCCCTGACCCTGTGCTGTTAGAAAAATTTCAACCAGAGAACACTGTACCAACGGGGCTTGAGATTGGCTGGGACAGATTGTACTTGGGTATTCCAAGGTTGAGGGCGGGAGTTCCTGCAACCTTAGCATGGATACCCCGAAGCCTACCGCCCGGCGTCAGTCCTGTTCTTCAGGTGAGATAAACATTAAACAACCACTTTCAAGTTTTATATCACTAAAAGCTTATCACGCACGCGTGGCATAGTTTTACACTCACGGAAGACGGAAAACTTACGCACTTTATCAAATTCATTCATACTTACATTTTCAATAAACAATTTAGTAAACATGGTCAAAATATATAAAAGTTAAATGAACTTATGTCGGCCTCGACGGCCACAATGGTATTCGTGACATATCACGCCTGTACCGATCAGTCGCCTCGAGAATCGAGAGGCCAGCTTACATAGCTTTTACAATAACCGAAGCCTTAATAAAATTACGTAAAACTATAGGGAATTAATTAAAGGATTTCGTGAGAGCACGTATAATTTTCTTGTTTAATTAAACCGGTGTCATCAATCTTCATTACGTCATGTTGAATGCTCTAGATAGGAGTACGAGTCAAGCTTTTGAACATTGAAAATCGATTATCTCTTTACGTTTTATCACAGTGCTGCTAAGATCACGTCTCAGTTATCCGTAATTCGATTAACTGTGACTTACGAGTTCGATATACATGATAACTTACTCCTATTTGCTTATCGAAATAAATTTACACATGTAGATATGCAATTAGAATTTAAAGACTAATTTAAGTTAATGGCTTTTTATTTCTTTAAATGTCTTTGCATATTTTAAATTTAATTGTGTAGGCATCGCAGTTGTTGTGAAGTTGCAACATGAATTTTATTATAAGACATAACTGGTGTTTACCTAAGCAACATAACATTTTATGAAACAAGTCGTGCTTGGTGTGCAAAGAGCTAGTAAATTTATAAGCCTCATGTGATTAGTGATCATGTTATTTATACATACATTTAAGGTTGTCATTTTGTAATTTTTTTTTGTTCAAATATCAATGAATGCAACACGAAAGAAGATAATATGAAATTATAAATAAGAATTTAATCTAAATTTTATATTGAGTAAATAATTCATTAGTAATTAATCGCTATGATCCGGACAATTTTTTCGACGTTTCAGTTTTTATGTATGTAGATACCTACCTGCTTTTATCATAACTTTATTCATTTTCATAATTTGTGAATAAATACGAGGTGTAGATAATAAATATATTATAAATACATAAATAACTTTCATATTAAATTCAAAACAGAACCTGTATGGTACCTATGTATAATTTAATCATTGCGAAACTAAGGCTTTTTGACAACTTTTCTTTACCTTGTGGATATACAAACGATTTACAATTAATTATTACTAAACGATTTATATGAAAAGAATAGATATTTAATTCTTAGTTTACTTTCATTAGTGAATTGATAATAGTTATTCCTATTTTTTTAACCTTACTGCCGAATGGTTATGTAGGTAGCTATATAAATAATAATTTCCAAAGAAATAACTTGGTATAACTATACATATTTATTAATTGAAATTTAATTTAATAAAAGCATAAGAAAATGTTATGTAAAAATAAATCGTGGTTGAAATCTAAACTAGAAAGCAGCTTTATTTCCGTATGCGTCGCCGCCCGTTATTTATTTGATTTGACTTTTTGACCAACTTCGGACACTCTGATTTATTATATTTCATTAATCATACGCTAGTCAGCATTTTTACATAAATAACTATAGTCGTTTTAGATATTTATCAAAATAGTATACCTACAGGCCGTAAAAGTTACATAAAATTAAATGTGCAAATATGTAATTACTATATTTCAACTGCAATTAGCGTTTAAAAACTCTCATTTATAATAACGCTGTAAGGATTTGGCATGTCTAGTGTATGACGTGCGGCTTACAAGTATTAGTCAAGTCTGCAATGCATGCCTGAGAACTTGGCATTAATTTTTATATGGAATGTCGAACACTCATAACTGAATAAGACAAGTATAATTTATCAGCTGAGAGTGACTTTGTCCGGAATCTTAGCTGTCCAACGACATAAAAACCTAATGCAATCATGTGTTTGTGATAAATTTTATAGAAACAACTTGTAGTTTGTAGTCAATGGTTGCAGTATTCGGATTTCAACGAAAAGTTGTGCAATTACTTTGTGAGCTTGTGTCTGTCGCCTTCGAAAATGCATTCAATAGGACCTGGGTACTGACTGACCTACTTGCTCAGTTGTATCCTTTTACAACTTACTTTAGAAACGTTATTGTTCGTTAAGGTACACTTTTACCAAAAGTAGGTATGCTTTGATGTATGTTATTAGAATCAAGCTATTATCGGAATGAAACAATTTATTTTTTAGAAAGAACGCATTTCAATATTTGGTAGGTGTTGGAAAAAAAATAAAAGCGTTGGCTAATAATTTTGCTATTTGGCCCGTCTAACAAAAATCTGAATGTCAGATCAATTTGTGCTAGAATTGCGAAAGACTGGGACACTTAAATATACTAGATTGGATTAATTACTTCTATTCTTGACGGCTTTATTGTAATAATTATGTCTTTGTAGGTATAAGGATTGGGAACTATTATTGGTTTATACATATTTGTTTAGGTTGCCATTCTAATACATAACGGTCGTTTGATATGTTAATAGTTATTATTATGAAACATTTGTTGCTTGTTCTAGTTTGACAACTATTTCTTTAGTATAAACAGCTAGTACCTAATAAACTTCCGACAACACTGCATAATATTTCCTTTCGTGGATATAGCTATGTTAAATAGCAATTTAGGTACATAGATCGTCGCTGAACATTGTCTGTAATCCTTATGACAGTGTTAGACAGACAATATATTATATTGGAAAAACATTTCGCCACGATATACAGTGACTTGGTAATACGTCAATCAAAATCACATAGAAACTACATTAAATTGCGTCCCCTCGTGATTACATTGACAAACATTGATGTGGATGCATTTACGTTCAAATAACCTGAACATACTTAGAACGAGAAAAAAACATTCGATGTTCCGGAAAAAAATACTGTGTTATTTTTATTTTTTCCTGTGCCACCTGAATTGACTAAACAGGCTGTACTTAGAAGGCAGCCCTCACCATTTGTGAACTACCGAAGCTTATACGGCAAACTTGTGGTTCAAGTGATTTTATTAAATGTCGGAATTAGATAACGTTGGCCATGTTATAGTTGGTTGTTGCAAATACTCGTTACGCGTAAGACACGGGAAAGCGTGAAGGGCACGCGAATAGTTCGCGATGCTGACCTTGGCGAACTGCGGCTGAGACACCTCGATGTGCGACATTCACGTTTGTATCAACATGCTTTATTATATTAGCAGGTACCCGCTTTATGTCACTTGTAGAACGTAATAGGTACCTAGATTAGGAATTGTATCGGTGAGCAATATAATAAACTAAACAGTACAAGTCATACTTTGGATGAACTATCATTTGTTCGCAAATTCTTTATAAATATCGTAAATGTGTATGGTTATAAAGCTAATCTATAATAATATAGAAATTCACAAGGGAGACATAGACATGAAGTTTCGGATACAGCAAATAAAGACCTACATTTAGCCTTTTTGGTAGATATTTTTTCCTTATATTTTTTAAATTCATTACGCGGAATTGTAGCCTTCATAATTATACTGTTACCGTTGAATACAAACAAAATCAAGAAAGCTCTGCATGTGGCATGTGCTACCGTTGTCTAGAATTTAGATCCAGGAGAGAGTTTGTCTAGAATAACTAACGGCTTACATAAAAGATGTGGGTATCGCTATTGCCTTTAAGCACAAATGCAGCTTTCGAATACGACACCACATAGAGTAGTTATAGAAGAATCATAATCATTGGATCTGCATAAAATATTGTTCATGTTCAAAATTTAATAGTTAGTAATTTTCAATCAAAAAGTTTGGATAAACATGTCCAAGTCACTGGTATGAATAATAAATAATATTAAATCTATTGTTTTTTATTGCGATGTCCACAATATTGTTCATCCTTTGTCTGCCTGCTTATTTGTATGCCGCCATCGAAAAAATGCTATGTCAATAAATGATGGGTTTTCCATTTAACCATACGTTGACGGGAATGAAATCAATGTACCATACCGTAAGTGAATACAAATCGTTGTTGACAAATGCAATATTTATCAATATATACTCCAAGTATGTAAACTTGGAGTATATATTTACAATTTAATAGGTGTATAAATAAGATTATACCGAAGTGTTTTTGCTGTTAAAGTGATATAATTAGCGTTTCGAATTTTTGTAAAAAGCTTTCAGTCAACCGTGCAATGTCGTTTATTTTGTCACTGACTCACATTTTATACATGAGGACTTACATAATACATTTTGGATATAAATAGCTTAAATGTTGTCAGAAAAATGTAATCTTGAAAACTTGAGATATAATTAGGTTCTTTAGTCTTCGGATTGACTGACATGTCAATCTCATCAAGCTTTGTAATATGTAATTGATTTGTAAAAAACACACACCAGTTCCATAATTTCATTGTTCTGCAGTCATTAAATGTTTTATTATAATTATATTGGGTTTATAAGAGGGTTACAAACTTATTACTAAAAATAAATTAAGAAACGTTACATATTCGTGATTAATATTAAGACCTAAATTGTTAATATTCTTCTTCCAGGCGTACCCCGATTGGTCATGGCACACAGCTGGCCGAGGCGATATCAACTGCACCGGCCTGATCTCTGTGTACCGTGTGCGCGCTGATCGCTGCAACAGACTATGGGTTTTAGATGCGGGTGTCGTCACCAGTATCGACGACTTCAGAAGAGTGTGCCCCCCAAAGATTCTCATTTTCGACATGGCTACTGACCGTTTGGTAAGTACAGAGGAAACTGTTTGACTCCCGTATAGCTCAATCGGTATTGGAAGTAGAAACAATAGATATTATGTCTTGTTAGTTCTTGACATAACTTTTAAGAATTCCAGTTTTTGTCATTACGGAAACACGGCCGTGGGATTTTAGTTTCGCAATTTGTAGTGTACTCTATTAACATAGTAATATCAACTCTGTTAGCTTACAAATGATCTTAATCTAACCGACTCAATTCAACACACGTTTTCGTCTGACTTTCCATAAGATTTTAGGATTTGGCAAAAAGGACTTGCATTTAAATTGGATTGAAGATTTGCCATCGCTAGCATGCAGAAAGTTTTCCAATACGGTACAAAATAATTCAGCTGGCTAAACTGGCTATTAGTACGCGCCTTGTGCGGTCTGGTATTAGTTACGTAAATAAAGTCGTATTAAATGTTGCTTACTTTTATATTAATTGATTTTTACAGGATAGGTTTATGCAGTTTTTTGTTTCTTTACGTACCTATCCGTCTGTCTACATAGTGTTACTTAATTATGTATCTATATTTAAATGCATCTGATGAATTAATTTTAAAAGTGCTTAGTCAAGCATGCATTGTGCAACAGGAACTAATTCAAAGTCGTGCCTGAGCTTATCTTGATCACTCCGAGTCAGGTTGCCTGGTAAGGCAGGTAGAATAAAACGATTAGTTAATCTTAATCAATTTTAGAATGGAACAATTAAAAATGACATTTAATTGAAACCGAGAGATTAATTGCTACCTTTGTAAAGGAACTATCAGCTATTTAATTTGACAACTGACATTACACGCCTTCCTTAAAATTTTAATAAGTGTGAAGTACAAATTATGCATGGTTTATTCGAGGGGAGATACGTTTTATCTATAAATATATGACCCATGCGTTTATTGATTCAGCTATCTCACTCGCATATAAAATAGTGCGTCATATTAAAATGATTAATTTGTTGTTCTACATAATACACTTCAAAGATGACGCTGACTTTTGGATTTTGGGGTTGAGTAGGTAGAAACCTTTTTTGAACAAAACACATAAAGAAAGGTTCTTATGAGCAATCAAATGTTCTGCAAAGATTGAACAATACCGAAATAGTTTTAAAGAATCTTTATTCTCAATAATAAACATGTTAGTTTCTTGAGAATACAAAAACATAAGAAAGGTTAGGTTCGACAATATTTGGTTCAGACTAAAATGAAAAAATAAGCATATATGTAGCATAAGGCTGGAAATAAGTAATCGGAAAAATAGAAACATATAGCGCTGTAAATGACGTTAAATGTGTTGTCCTTTGTCTCAGGGCGAAGTTCTAGCTTCAACTTATAATGCATCAGTTAATCAAGCAATTATTGGTTTCTGGTTTCAATACAAGCGTATGTAATTAATGATAAGTAATTCACCAATAATTAAATTCACCGAGTTGGTCAAGTGTGGTGCGCTATTAAACTTGAAACAAATTTACAAACAAATTGGAATAGATTGCTCACTGATTCTTTGTTTTCAACGGTTGAATGGATTTTGTGAATGAGTGTATTCCGATAACAGTTTTTTGTATACTAGTACGTAATATCATTTGTTAACAGACAATCGTAAAATTACCGACGCGTGTTAAAATAATTTGAATAAATTTTAATTTAAACAAAGGTTATTAATTGCATTCGGCTACTTACTTGTACCTAATATGTAACCAAGAGATATTAATTTACTTGTTATATTTTCTTTTTCTCCACTGCTGGGCAAAGGCCTCCCCCAATTTTTTTTTGTTGCATATTTGGCATTATAGTTTTTATTACTACCTAGTTTCTGGCAGCGGTTTTACCCACGTCCCGTGGGGACTACTTACTTCGCGAACCCGGATAACGTTCACCTATCAATTCCCTGCCTTCCTCAATAAATTTTCTATCCAACACTGAAATAATTCTTCAAATCACTCTAGTAGTCCCTGAGATTGACACGGTCAAGCAAACAAGCAAAGTCTTAAGCTTTATAATATTGAGCACCTGTAGGATTAAATGATGGCCAATTTACCCTTTGCTTTGGGTATGAGTCTTAGTTATATTGACCAGGTATGCATGCATGTTATAGGTTATTTAAAAAAAACTGCGAATGAATTATAATTAAAATAACCGTTAGGTGGATGTTGTAACATGTATCTGTAACGAGGCGCCACTATTGTCGACATTTCAAGATCAAATCGCTATCTCAGCGCGATCTCGGTCATTGGCTTTTTAACAACGTTATTTATGTTACGTAATAGAGATTTCATTCATAGCTCAATTTAAATTACTTAAATACCTTTTTTACAATCACGTGATAAGTCTTAATTAATTGTATTTGAAAGTTATGGGTACACGGGAGAATTGGCGCCACTTATAAAACTAAAACGTTTTAATAATTATAAGTTTTGGTTTTCATTACAGCTTAGCAATAATTATGGTGATTTGAAAACCATGCAAAAGCGAAACAAATAAATGCATTACTTAATGTACTTGTTTTTGGTAAAAGTAATACTGGATCCCTTGCCTAAGAGCACGGGGTATTTAGAACCACAAAAAGGGGTAATGCGATCCACATGGGATCGCGATGGGATGCCTGACACAAAGAAAGTCAGTAGCGTTTCATGGTTTCAGTATGAATATACGATTTAAGCTTCTTAACTGTACCTACCAAGGATATCAGAAGAATAATGTAAAAATTACAAGGCATATTAAGATGTAGATACAAAGCTCAGTACATAAAATTGTCACGAAGCATGTAATGAGGTTAAGCTCTGCATTAGGCAACCTTCTTGCTTGTCATTGTTATCAGTAGGGTGTGTTCATTTAACATCTGTGTTGCCAACGTTTAGTAAGTCACAAAAGGCATAAAAAAAATAAATACATGTCTTATTTTATTAATATAAACATTAGAAGTGAAAGGAGATTTATCTATTCATCGTGCTGTGATAACTAAGCTATAAATACTTTAGTGACCGGAGACCAGTATTCGTGAGATAGCTTAGTGTTTATTATACGGGAACCTGAATACCTCCGAAGTTCTGTTAGAAAGGGTGCGAAGTTACTGCGCTTATCTAATGCCCGCTTTAAACTTAATAGTACTGCAGATACCTTACAGTGAATGTATCATACACACAATACATAGATGATATAAAGTATTCATTACCTGCCTAGCCCTTTCCCAATTATGTTGCGGTTGGATTGATCTATCCGGACACAGCTGAGTACCTGAGTATCTAACCTCCTTAATCCTGTTACCAATGTAATCTTTGGTAAGACTGGATATCCGACTTTCTGGCTTCTGTCTGCCTGTAATATCTGCCAAAGGCTTTTTTATGACGGACTGCACCTACCAATTTAACGTACCTTCTGAAACACGAAGAAACTCGTCATGATAAAATCGTCACCCAACCGTGGACCAATCGTGCTAAGCACTCGATCGACCCGTGCGGCTGTTATTTAGTCACGAGCTATTCTCCTGGAAACCTTACCTTAAAGACAATAGTTTATTGATTACCAATACCAGCGTGAGCACACTAAGGCATTGTTCATGAGAGCCCTGAAAAACAGTAATTCAATATTTTTTAATCACCCCACAATTAACAATGCTACGTTTAATAATTAATGTCAATCCGTCTGATATGATAGTATCATTACTCATTTTTATAGTGTTGGATACCATAGATACAAATACATTATCTGTCAATCTCAGTTTTGGAACTGTCGTGACAGCTGCCGAGGTCGTATTACGTGTAGGTATTATTTGAAAGGGTGTGGCTTGTTCAATTGTCCGTGGTGCAATTGTCCGTTCCGCCTTAAATACGCACAATTTGTGGGTGACCAGTAACCATGCACGGTATTACTCTAACCTAGTGAATGGCACAACCTCGCGAATGGCCACTCTACTTATAATTGTTAAATTTTTTATATTTAGTCTGTCCCGTTGGTCTAGAAGTCACATAGCGCGGCTGCTGTGCACGGGGTCTCAGGTTCGATTCCCGGGTCGGGCTGAAATCGCTTTGTGGGTTTTAAACCACTTTCATAAAGACGCCCGGAGTCTGGAAGTTGGTCACAGATACATAGAGCACGTAAATATCGGTCCTGCACTCTGCTGACATCTCTTCGGTCGTGTCGCAGAGAGAATAGAGAGTGCACCTTTGTTTTTGTAAACTATGTATATCATACGTAGCTGGCTGATCTCTTTGAAGAGAACGGCCGCCGCGCTGTGGTCGGCAATCGGTCTGGGCGCCATTATTTAGTCTCAACCAAATTTGCCTGCAAGCTAATTATTCAATGACGGGATGTATTGCATTTCTCTAAAGCCTTTTAACGATCGATTACCTAGATACAATTGTAAGGTCGTCGGTGTATTGTAATACTGGCAATTTAGCAAACTAATAATTATAGGCAACCTTAATTAATTAACAAGCAGGCAATATGGTGATTTATGAAAATTATCTTGTCATTTAACAAACACAATTCAAAAGATGTTTAATTCTTTGTGAAAAACACTTTCTATTTAAATAACTTTCAAAAGGAAAAAGTAATTACTATTGACCATCAAATTGGTGAAGTGTTTCCGGAAAATAGTAGGTTGTTATGTTACATACTGGTAGAAAGATACGCCTGCGCATGTATTCCACTTGCGTGCTAAGTGCATGGTAATGTATGCTCGCTCGTACTTTATCGGCACTTGTCTTGAAGCTTGTCTGAACACAAATGAGCCTCATGATACATTACTTTAACTACCATTTTAATTTGTAAGTCTTTTGTTTTCCTTTAAATAGAAAGAGACAAATGCAATAAGAGAAACAATCCCATACATTCTGAAACTATAGATAGTTATGTCATAGCATAACTCCAGTTTAAAGATATTTATTCTCATGAAGACACAGGTCGCTTACACTTGAACAATACATTAGTGTATATTAATTGTATGTTGAGGGTTACATTCATACAAGACATTCAAACAATTTAAGCTCATCCCCGATCGTTTTTATTATTGTTTCATTATTATATCCCAACTGCGTTTAAGTAAGCATTCGCACCTAACTATTCTCTTCCTAAATGGAATTTAAAAAAATGATATTTTTTGAGTTCCATTCTTTTATTCAACAGATAAAAGAATAAAACCGAACAAAGTCAAAATCAATTTTTTTATTGAAAGTGAGCTAATTAAAGTAGCACTTTTTCACGTCAGAAACTTACAAACGGAACGCAAACCCAAAAACTCTTTCACCACTTCCTTGTGTTGACTGCAAAGAAGATGCTTTGATGAAAAAATGAAAAATCTTCCCAGCAACACAGCCGTCTATTACAAATTATCTAATTGGTTAATTGCAATTGATATTACTTTATAATACGTTATTATTTTCTTCATACAATATTATTAACATATTACATATTAGAATTAACTTGAAATAATCTTAACAATACGATAAAACAAAGAAATTTCTCCAAACTTAACGAAACATAATTTGGTAACAAGCTTAAAATTCGTATAGCGTATTATCCTTTAAAGTTGTGATATAATTGTGGTTTTCAGGTACGAAGTGTGTACTTCCCCCGTGAGCTGCTGCGCCCCAGTTCTCTACTCACCAACCTGGTGTTGGATGACACCCGGTCATCCTCATCGCGTCTGTCCTCATCGTGCGACCATCTCTTCGCTTACATCAGTGATACTGTTGCACCAGGTTTGAAAGATTATCATTTGCAAAAACCTGTTTTCTTTAAAATTATAATAATGGGGTTAAGCTTAAAATTTTAATACATATAAATAAGGCATATAGGTACCTACATAGACTGTTTCTATATAACTTTAAATAACGAATTCCATAAATAATGTTCCTTTTTTGTTGATGTGTAAACAATTGAACCGACCTTCAAAAGTAGGCATAAGTAAATAAAAGAAAAACGCTAGTAAAAACTTCCAGTACGCATGGAAATGTCATATTAATAAACACATTTATTCCCCAAAAAGCGTGTGCTGGAAAACATTACGTACGTCCTTAATTGTAGTAATGATCAAATAAATCATGTGGAACTAGGTGAAACTCTGTTCACGAAAACTACCAGTTTTTTATTCCTATTTTAAACCACATAGCGTGCATTAAGTACCCAGGCAATATCACAAAAACAATCATTATTAACGAGCAGAGATATCTAAGCGGATAAAATCATTTAACACAACTGATGACCACTTTAAATACGTACTAAGTATTTGTAGTGCACGTTAATCACCACACAATTAGTGGCAATCTTTGCTAAGTAGTACTTTTAATAATGGCAAATTAAATGCTCACATTTCAGTGCTTAAGTTTTGTGGTCACCCTAGCGTGCTGCCTCAGTCAAATCGCTGCTTTCTCCGAAAATGTGATGCAACCGCTAACGTACGCAAAGTCCCAATAATTCCTAATTAAATTGTCAGACCGTGGTATTACTGTAACTGTATCATTGCATAACAATAACCGTTTAGCGTCAATATACAAGTAGTGCCATCTACAATTATTGGAACGGCTAGGGTTCCACACTTTTCCAAACATGAATTATATGCAGCCTTTTTTAAACTAATCAATCAAAACAAGTTAATCTAGCTAACTGACAAATTATGTTATCGTTTAAATATTTGCCTCTTATAATTATGAAGCGTAACATTACCTGTTATTTAGGTTTTTCAACTCAATTGCGTGACAGCAATCAACATTTTAAAAATTTCGCGTTTCAATCGAGACTGACCGCGGCTTTTTATTTAACGTCGTGTGTGGATCAAGAACGCAATTCATGATAACCGGTTCACGTGAATGGAAATCGTTAATTTTTAATACTGCTATTATTATCCTGGAATGTTAACAATGACTGCGAAAATCTTTTAAACAAGTATCGTTAAATAAGCCTTCAAACTCTGCTGACCTAATAGTGTCTGTAATGCCGCTTAACATGATTGCATAGCATTACAACTTATCTATCGTGTTACATGTACTAATATAGCCTATAACCTCTAGCTAAAATTCTCACAATTGATATGTATTTAACGCCAGCATGGGAAGGCGATAGATTCACACACTTGCCATACTATTATGGGAAAAATACTACAAATTCAAATGACCTGTAGGTACTTAAAAGACTTTGATCTATTATGCAAAGTAAGGTTTTGTAACAAACGACAATTTAAGTTCCTTATTTTTCTTATTTTTCAGGTATCATCGTGTACGATGGTCGTCGCGACAACGCATGGAGAGTGACGCACGCGTCTATGTACCCCGACCCCGACCTGGGCGAGTACGACATTGGTGGAGAGAGATTCACCCTTATGGACGGAATTGTTGGGCTCGCTCACTCTCCCGCGCAGGGCTTGCTCTACTACCAGCCGCTGGCTACCGACAGGTACCTTATCTTCTCTTATCTGATAAGAGAAGTATTCACAAGTTACATTAAATGCAAATGCACACGTCCACTTCTCTTGAGACCTGACAAAGACGTGAAACCTTCGTCAATTATTTCTAAAAGATTTATAGCTGTCTAATGACTTGTATCAAATACTTCCAATGATAATGAAGTTCACCTTGAAATCGAATGCAAAAAATGCTCATAAATCTTTCAAACAACAAAGGCGTAATAATCCGTTCAATACTTCATTAGGCTTTTATAACAATTTTTATGTAATGACGGGCGTGGTTGCAGATTGTTCAGCGTGTCTACCGCGGTGCTGGCGTCAGGTCCCCCGGCCGAGGGTACAGACTTGCCGGTGAACCTCGTGGGGCGCAAGTCTTCGCAGGGACTTGGTGTGGCAGTCGACCCGCGTGATGACACCATCATCTTCAGTCCCATGACAGAAACCGCCATCGCAGCCTGGAACCCCATCACTAACTCACACAAGTAATTGAGATTTGTCAAATATTTAGATTTTCCCACGGAGCACAGAAAGATTTTTCCTTCCCTAAAATATAGGAATCAATTAGAAATTAGCGTAGGACCCATTTAGTTTAGTCAAAGTTTACTATTCTCTTTGCTGTATTACCGTCCGATCCATTTAGCATTTTATCAGTTTATCATTCATTCATTATTAAAACCGAAACATTAACTTACTGCTACAGTGAGTCAATTGACCCAGAACCGAAATATTTGGGTTACTGCCTCACTTTATAAAAGGCAACGACTTCGGACGTTTACAAAGGGAAAAGGAGTCATTGATGTCGATTTATGTACATATGTACACACTTCTACACATCAAGCTGTATTAAACTAGTATAAGCTGACCGTTCAATTTGTAGAAAGACCATATAAAGCAAATCCAAGACAAACTGGTTTTGTATGGCTTGATGTGTAGCCGTGTGAACAATATGGCTTATAAATTTACTTGACCTAACGAAACTTTTTAAAGGCTATAGGTACGATAGATTACGCTTACCCCGTAGTCGGCTCGGTACTACGTACGAGTATCAGTGTTAATTATAACCATTAATCATTCAGTAACTGGCATAACTTGCTACTACAGTCAAGATACACTCATTCAATGCATCAGTGGGCAATAGAATCCATGAAATAATATCTATGAATTTTCCGACACGGAATCTCCGCCCGATTACTAGGTACGTAGTAGAAGTCAATTATAGTTCCATAGTCACGACGCTTGATAACTAGGTGCAAGATAATTTCAAGACTTATTGATAAAAAAACGTTTGAAAGAGTAAATGTAAAGTTTTCCCTTAACGAGGTAGTTTTTACTCAATATCGTGGGAAATTCCGATGGATTGCGGTTGCTGTAAAATGAGGTTATGATAAAAGGTCAACAGATACTTGCAATATAGGATGCAACAAGATCTTAATTAACACGAGTAAAGAACCTTAGGTACTCTGAATAATTACTAATTTAAATACTGTATTAGGTCACTACTTGTAGCGATTGTATTTTTTTAATGAGTATCTATGTACTAAAAATATTATGAAGATATTCGCTTCAGATAAATCCTGAATTATTTTAGTAATATTACCACTCTTGTATAACATATCGTTTTTTCGTAAGCATTGGTTAGTTAACAGTTTTTTTTTGTATAGTAGGAAAGTATCTAAATGACTTCATGAACAAATGAAATAAATAAGATTTAAATTAAATATTGTGTTATACCCAGGGTGCTGGCCCAGGACGCGGAGAAGCTGCAGTTCTGCGCGGAGGTGCGATGGGCGGAGCGCGACAACGGCGCGGTGTGGGCGCTCTCCACGCGCTTCCACAAATTCTTCCGCCGCTCCGCTTCCAAGCACGAGGTCCGTACTCTATATTCTTAAATTCATTAATTGAATATTTACCTAATCAGGTGAAACTAAGCTACTAGATCAATTATTAAAAAGATTATGGATGTCGATACAGATTTACGATAATTTTAAAAACAGAACGACAGCTACACCAGTACCACCACCAAATTTTTGAGTATCGTCCCAAAATTTTCCTTGATTTTAGCACAGAATAATATTTTATATAATTTTATTACCTTGTACGCTCTTCACCAGACGAACATTCGCATCCTACGCGTAGTAGACGGCGGGTTCGTGTCTCTGCAGCCACACGTGCTGCGCCGCGCTGCACGCCAGTTCAACACGACGCTCCACTAGCGTGACGTCACTACGTCCACTGACGTCCGCTGACGTCACTCCGTCTCCTGACATCACTACGTCCCATGACGTCTGTGACGTTCACTGCCAAAGTATCACAGCTTCCACACGACAGTTAAACATATAGCTCTATTGTTTAACGCTGGTTCAAACAAATGTGTTCAGATTGTATTGAAGCTTAACTGTGCCTAATGATACGCTTGTTAGTTGCCTGACACAGTACCCTGACACAATATTCATGGGCAGACTTAGTTTATTAAGGAGTATTGCCGGTTGAAAAATGTTCAGTTTAATCTGCTATATAGTAAAATTAAGGGATTAAATTAATATTTTTATTCATTCGAATTAGATAAGATTTAAACCTTAAAATGTCGATATTGTAGATTTACTGAACAGTGGTGCTTTTTGTAAAAAAATAGTTAATGCCAATCATTTATTTGTTTGTAACAATTAGATAAGTGCGATCGAAAAAAAAGCTTTTACATGACAATGTATGCATAGTAATTAATAGGAGCAAATGAGACAATGCAAATTGCAAAAACAAAAAAACAACAGCAGTTAACCTGCTTTAAACACATTCCGAAACGTTTTTTTGGTAACCACCATCCTATCATAATTACATTTTATGCAACGCACGCTTAGCAAACAATTTGGCAAACATGTACGGATAAAAAAACAGCTCAAACACTAGCGAGTTTTTCATTCAATTGGACGCGCTCAATTGTGTTGTCTCAGTTGCTTGAAGATTATGATTAGGTACCTATCGCTGAGGTTTTTGAACTGATATTTGTTTGCAGATTCATGGCATACACAAACTAGCGCGACTAACTAAACGAATTGCAAAAGGGGAAATAAAATCGAGTTCTCGCAAACATTATTCTGAATGAATATCATGTTTTGCAGAATATATTTTTAGTTTAAGTAGACGTTGAAAATAATTGACGAAATTCACGTACTTTTTTATTTCACTTTTTCAATGACGTAAGTTGTTCTAAACAGACGCATAATACGTGAATGCGTTTCAGTTACGTTAATCTACACTATTTCGTAAACGTGGCATGGATACTGGTTTCTCACAATCTGTGGCCACATATTTTCTCAAAAATTATAACTAACTATTTTCAATAGGGTTTGTTTGTTAGCATTTACAACATTTGGTAGGTTTTAAGCTATAACTATTTGGTACATGGTGTTCGCTTGAGATTCGTGGATTCGTGCTATATTTTAACAAAAATTCGTGTTTCATAATCAAGTCTCCTGAATATTTCGATCGGAAAATTAGCCGATACAATCGAAGTCAAATATTTAGACACTCGGTCTGTTTGATACAATAGTGAGAAGAAGAGGCTAGTTAAATAATTTTCATTTTTACTTTATTTGCGTAAATACATCACAGTTGGATTTTAGGTAGAAGCGTGAATGTTTGTTTTTGATGTTGAAATGTTTGGGATATTGGGTTTTTTATTTCGCATAGTCTTCCCTCCCTTGTTTCTGTAACATAATGATTTAATCTTAAATATTTTATTACCTTTATTAGTTCGATAAATAAACTCAGTAACTTGAAGCTTATGCCTTGCCTCCTTAACTGAAGCTTAGATTTTTTTATTATAATTAACTACCAACATATTGGACGAGGTGTAAATTTATTAGTGTTAAGATTAATGTCTACTTGATTAAGTGATCATCTACTAACTTAAATAAGTAATGGAAACAAGTAGGACATTTCAGGGTTACGAACTTTAATCTAGAAATACTCGAGCTGGGCTTTCTCTCGTGCCATAGTGTTATGGTATTCAACCTTATTTTATATCAACTTGTAAATAAATACAGTTAACTCTAGACTTATTGGCTGTAAATATGGATTAGAAGAAGAAACTAAACACTTTTCCTGTAATACATAATCTTTTATAAAGAGTCATTTTAAAACCGTAAAATTCCTTAAATTATTTCCTATTTACCTATTATTTATCATATTAAATTTTGTATGAAATGTTGGAAACTTTTTCAGTAAAAAGAAGTTATATCTGTACTTTACTTTTGGAAAAGTGAAAATTGTTGTCTTTTAAAATGTATCTATGTAACTTGTTTAGCCACTTGTGAATTCTAGGTTTAATACTACATTGCCTTACCCAAACGGTGTAAGAAAATAGGCAATTACTTTTCGCATTAACTGATAAAATGTTTAATTAATAAAATGTATTATCGATTTAGGTCAAGGAAGAGTTCAGACTTTGCAAAACAATATAACGCGGGCATTACATCATTTTGTCTTTTGGTTTCCCCCGTTCACTGCCGTGGTACTTTTTAATGTAAATATTTACACTATCACCTACGTAGAACGCATCCAAGAATTGGAGTGTTTTTTTAACTGTTTAATCAATGAGTATTCAAAACAATTCAAAACTATTCTTGGTATTCTGAAGTCAAATATAATTTCACATCATCACATCATCAGCCTATCGCAGTCCACTGCTGGACATAAGCCTCTCCAAGTGCACGCCACTGAGATCGATTTTCGGCTTCTCGCATCCAGCTCCTGCCAGCCGTCTTGCGCAAGTCATCACTCCACCGTGCCTGAGGACGTCCTACACTACGTTTGCCAAGACGTGGTCTCCACTCTAGAACTCGTTTACCCCAACGGTTATCGGTTCTTCGGCTGATATGGCCAGCCCACTGCCACTTCAGCGTGCTGATTCGGTGGGCTATGTCAATGACCTTGGTTCTCTGACGGATTACCTCATTTCTAATGCGATCCCTCAGAGAAATACCAAGCATAGCTCTTTCCATAGCCCGCTGAGCGACTTTAAACTTGTGGACCAGCCGTACCGTCAGTGTCCACGTTTCGGCTCCGTAAGTCATGACAGGTAGGACGCACTGATTGAAGACTTTTGTCTTTAGGCACTGTGGGATCGACGACGTTAGGACTCGACGTAGCTTCCCAAAAGCAGCCCAACCCAACTGAATTCTCCTATTCACCTCGTCCTCAAAGTTGTTTCTACCTAACTGCAATGTCTGCCCGAGGTATACATATTTCCGAACAACTTCGAGAACGGCGCCGTGTATCGCAATCGGTTCCGGTAGAACATGTTCATTGAACATGACCTTGGTTTTGTCCAAGTTCATCCGTAGGCCGATGCGTAGAGAAGATTCAGCCAGGTCGTTCAGCATCTGTTGTAGGTCCTGCAGCGTTTCCGCCATGATGACGATATCGTCAGCAAATCGCAAGTGAGAGATGTGTTCGCCATTGATGTTGATGCCGCGTCTTTTCCAGTTCAGCGTCTTGAACATATCCTCCATTGCATTAGTGAACAGTTTCGGGGAAATAACATCCCCTTGTCTCACTCCTCGATGCAACGGTATGGGCCTTGTTTGCTGATTCTGTACTTGGACGGACATTGTAGCGGCTTCGTAGAGACATCTCATCACTTGGATGTATCGCCAATCTACTTGACAACGCTGCAGGGACTCCAGAACAGACCAGATTTCAACCGAGTCAAAGGCCTTCTCATAGTCCACAAATGCTAGACACAGGGGCTGATTATACTCTTCGGTCTTCTGTATAATCTGCCGCACTGTGTGGATGTGGTCTATGGTGCCGTATCCGCTCCGAAACCCAGCCTGCTCCGGTGGTTGGAATTCGTCGAGTCTTCGCGCAAGTCGGTTCGTGATCACTCTTGAGAACAGCTTATAGACGTGGCTTAGGAGCGAAATGGGTCGGTAGTTCTTCAGCTGGGTTTTAAAATATAATTTGCAATATACTATCTTCGTACTTTTTAAGTGAAATGGATTTCATTAACGATTTGCATACTGAGTTTCCTAGATAATATAAAACTCGTTAAGATAGGCAAATTACATGAAAAATATTTTTTTTGTCTTTACTCACTTAATTGGGTCCTATTTTGCATAGTCGGAATGACATTTCTATCATGTAAATGTATATTACTAAAACTAATAGACCCTATAAATAGATAAAGATATTTTCCTTTCTATTTTTGAATACGAGTTGTGTTACGTTTCCATTTTAAATAAGGCTTCAGCTTTGGTATTTACTTATGGCATTACACCTTATTGTTGGTTACCAATATTTGTAAATATTATTCATTCATCCAATGCTATCTAATTAAGTTAAGTGGGAATATGTACTACTGTGGTAAGGGAGCTCTTATAGGGATTATGGGAAAAACTCTTGCGCGTCAGATTGAGATGATGCTGGGTGAATTCTTGCATCCTGCTAAATACCTCTACTATAAAATGAGGTCTTGTATATAAGTGCGCGAGTGTAGGGTAGCTCAATCAATAAATTTTTCTTTCTTTGGGTTAACAACTACTACTAGTCCAAATTAATAAAATATAGGTATCTGATGTCATTATCGCACCTACAGTTTAACGTATAAAATATATGTAGGGTTAGCTAAAATTTCTGTCTACAATCGTAAACACTAGTAAAATCGAAAAATATGTAAGTACGGAAATTTCATTTCAAATCGATAAATCATGTGGTCGTAACGAGAAAAGACATACAAAAAGACATCTTAGTTGACATTTGACTTAACTTTTTAAAAATAACTTTGTAGGGGAAACATTATCTAACATTTTTTTCTTGAACTAATCCACAAAATCCAATAGGTCTCTATCGCGCTCGATATTTTACCAATCTAACATCTTGTGCGCCCCTTCTATACACAATAATTCTGTTGAATTAAACATATTATTACGGTTACTTTACACTTTTTGATTCTTCATAATATTAAGCCCTTATTTATAAGCAAGAGTATTTTTTTTAATGAGAGTTACCACTTCAAAGTGAAACAGCAAGAATTATTTTTATGTCTGACATCATTCGTTTTACCACAAATAAAAAATATTATTATTGTAACCAGTTATAAATCAAGTGATTGCGGTTTGAAAACCAGTCAGGACTTTTGTAAGATAATAATGTATATACCCTGACCCCTGTACAATACCCTACCTACATGGTGAATATTAAAATTTGGCCACATCTGGCCGAGTGCTCCCTTGTACGCTTTTGTAAATTTCTTATTCGCATGATTTTGCTTATTTATAATTCTATATTAGTCTTTCTATACTTGTACTTGTATGCTATTTTTATATTTTGATAATAAAATATCAATTAATGAAGTCTTGTTTTAATATCCCGTAAAATGTGAAGAGGCAGGCAAGTAAGTTATAAATCAGTACTAGTTATTGACGTTTTTATATATTTTATAGTTGTTTTGGTTTGCCTACAATCTGTCAAATTCTCTTCCTAGATTTTCAACTTTATTGCTGAAGCATATGGTTCAAAGTTGATTGAGAAAATTTGACAGTTTGCAATATTTCTGTTCTTAATTAATTAGTTTTTCTTGTATTAATTGATGCTATCGTGTAGTATTCTACAAACATTTCATTCTAATATCGATTTAAAAATTCGAACGACATGAATATGGTTTCAGAAATGCGAAATTTGATTTAACGAAAAAATAGCCCTGATGTTTGTATTCGATTAATTTTGACAAGTTAATCTAGCATTGGAATAGGAAATTGTTAAGGCGAACCTCAAAACCGTTTAACGAAAAACTGCATTAGCAATTTCAACAGGTTTTTGTAAAATTATTAATCCTTAGGTTAATAGGCGGTGTTGCTACGGTTAATAAAAACAGGCACGCCATTATCATTTTATTTTTATATCATTAGATGCCTAATTCTCAACTTTTTGGACAATCTAGGATGTTGATGAGTTACTCAATTAATCCATCAAATATCTGCAATCTTGACAAAAAATATAATACCTAAGTGACTTCAACAATATGGCTAAACGAGGTTGTGGTTTTTAAAAAAAGATGTAAGGACTTTAAAAAAAGCATTGCTCAACTGGTTACACGGTTGTCCCCCCGCCAAGACAAATCAAACAACGCACTGTATCTACCTTTTCTTCGAAGGAATTTATACAAGATTTATGAAAACACTTACGAAAGAATTTGCAATTTTTCTTCGCGCAAACGTAAAAATTCAAGGCATCAAGGCCCATAGAAACATACACAATATATCTTAAAAATACTATATGAAATATAACTCGAAATTCTCGAAACTTTTTTACTCAAATGGGCTATCTAAAACTGAAAGATTTTTCAAATCGGTCGAGTTCTTCCTAACCTCATTATTTACCTGCGAGTTTCTGCACTTTATTGTTGGAAAAGTGCCTCTCATCAATATGCAAATAGGTACATACATTTTTGACTTAGTTATTATTTTTTAATGTCAGGGGATTTTTCAGGCCCATAACTGATTCATACAAACGATGACACACGATGATCTAACTGCCTATAATATTCTTATCTGTTGTTATATTATGGCACAAATTATGTACGCCCCATCGCTCGCAGTCAACAATTACTTAAGTAAAATTAATTGAGAACGTGAGTCGTTATGCTTATGACGGCACAGAGGTGGAGAGACGAACATACATACATTGTATTTGCATAATAGATGGATGTGTAGAACTCACACATTAGCCTTTATGTTTGTTCTAAAAACAAAACGGTTAGTCGTGTCGTCACGTATGCCAGTTTTGTTTTAGAGGAAACTGTGGATCCCAAAATCAACAAAGCAAATCAATTAAAGCAGTACTACAAAAAGTCTGGGTTTCCCGTGGAACTAATGATACAAAAATGTGTGGAGAAACAGGTTTCCTGCTAAAGGTACTCATAGTAAAACTGATGCAGATTTGTTTCCAATAAGGCGACTTGATATTTGTAAAGTTATTGTTATACCTAAACCTTCTGACGACAGAATTTGATAAAGGAACTTTATATAATGCCTTTTTTTAGTTGGAAATCATCGAATGACCCAGACAGTGCCAGACTCTTACTGACTAAACCCACTTCGTTCCTTCTTGAGGTCTTTTTGTGCCAGAGTAAATAAATATTTTAATTTTGCATTCCTTGATTATATTAATTAGTATTCAAACAAGTACCTATCAATTTTATATTTTCTGATATTCACTTATAGGAATAAAATGTCTATCTTAATAAAATTGCATTGAACAATTACATAAGGTATGACCACACCGACTATGAACTCGGATCGTGCGGTCGTGAGTTAGGCACTGGGCTTTCCAGGGGAAGCCCTATCATGCTATTTGTAATCTGCATACTTTTATGCCTAGAAAGTTATTGCAAATACCTTTAAAATTCTAATTAAATTTTATGAAGTTTCTCATTGTTTGTTCATTACACTTTCAGGGTCACCGAGTCTTCCCTTTATTAAAATTGCACAAGTAGGTGTTTGGCTCGTGGCACTTCTGTTTTCTTTAACAGTTTGACTCAACCAACATTAGATTCGCACTGTCTTGCCTACGATCCAGTAACCCATCATAATATTATCATCCAGGTATTAGGATATATCCAAGAAATATAAGAAGTTATCGTGAACATAATATTATACAATATGTAGTAGACTTTCACTAAAATCGATTTTTCTTCGCCATCTATGTGGAGGGATGGTTGATTGGGATGGGTTTAACTACCCATTTTTTTTAACTATTTATTTTTGAATGAGGTATACTCATTCTTCCTATAGGCGCCTTTAAATTGTTTATGTGAATGCTTTTAAGTTAAAAAGTGCTTACGAGTCTAGTTGCACACGCAAGTACATCAAGCTACTGCAATCTGGCAAATTTTCTTAATAGATATTCAACTTTATCGCTGAAGCAAATGGTTCAAAGTTGATTGGGAAAATTTGTACGTACTTAATAACTTTACAGGGTCTGAACACATTTAGATACATGAACGTCGATCATGTCAAACATTTGCCCCAAGCCCTTGAAATTTGAAAGCGTAAGTCAGGGAGAGTAATGAATATTTCTTTGTAATGATTTCTATGGAATTCGCCTGAGTATACAAATAGACAGTAATGGAACTATTGAAAAAATCCAGTCATGCGTTTAGTACCTATATATTCGCATTTTATAACATAAAACACGTGACAAGAAGTAAGTATATATGTTATCTGTCACAACCTATTGTAATTACAAAATGTAGCGTAGAATTTGATCCGGTCTTTGTTGATTATCTGAATCGAATAATAATGTATTCGATGGAAACTTGTTGGTCATTTTGGAGCCCTCTTTCAAACCAAACTATCCCTTCTCTTAAATCAGTGACCTTTGTGAATTAATGTCTGATTACAATAATAAAAATTCAAAACACCACAACAAATAATAGAAATTCTTGCAAAATTATCAAAATTTCATTTTTATATGTATAATATGATGTGACAATCAACCAGTTTCGATCTCATTAAATACCAATTAAGTTTAAATGCAATTATATTGAGATGGTCAGAGAGTGCTAGTCTTTTTTTTTCAATTGTGAGTGGTAGTGAACCAGGTGAGAAGTAACGTGTAAGTAGCGATTGCATGTGGTGCATGTAAGGCTATCTTCGTCTGTAGGACGCCGTGTCAAGAGGAAATCGCTGAAGATGCGCGCCACACCTTTCCGGTCAAAACCGATTGACGGCTTTTATTTATAGCATTTTGACGGCTTTCGCAACAGTTCACGTTTGTCTCTCGCGGGAGACACCCGCATATTTTCATTTATTTTTTTATTAAGTACATAGACATTTTTTTTAACAACAATAAACTCAAAGAAGCTTAGTTCGATTCAATAACAGGTACGTAAAATTTTCATACAAAATACACAATTAGATATTTTTTGTTATAGGAAATGACTATAAAATAAAAATAAACCATTATTCGTTTGATTACGGTTGTGAGATACATTGTACCTACATATAACAAAAATATTTTCAGTATCACATGCACACGCAGTAGCTTCATTGTTACCGCTTATAAATAATTTATAACAGCGTTTCAAGCGTTTGAGTTTTGTTTTAATCATAAACAAGTAGCTTTGGCAAGGTAAAATACTTTGTTTTTCATTTAATTTATAAACAATTGTTTTTTTTTGTAAGCCACACAATTAGAAACAGCGAAAAAAACAATGATCATTCCTATTGACGTACAAGAATATCGTTAAGTATTCTGTTTTGCCAATTTGTAGACTTGTCAATATTTTATAATTAATTTTTATCTTTTCTTATGTTAACTAACCAACCATATATACATATTTCGAACTTGTATTACTTTTTATTTTATAAGTTATTACGTTAACAGTCCATATATGCTAGACTTTATCAGCATTTTGCCCTAATACGTGACTGTTTCGAGTTATTTTGTTGGAGCCTTCGTATAACAACTGTATATCTGACCATCGCAACGTTTTAAATGTGTGTACCTAGGTTTCACATATTCGTGACGTTTTGCTAAGTTTGAATCAAACGTAGACCATAGACACAAATCCTAGCACATAGACATCACGACACGCAATATGCATAGACTTTTTTTCGTGGGAAATCATTAAATGACCCCTCCCGCTTAGGGTGCAGCTGGAGGGAGTGTCAGAGTCTTACTGACTAAAACCCACTATGTTCCTTCGGGAGGTCCTTGTGTGCCAGGGCCACGGTAACTCTTGCGAACAACCCGCAAGCCCAGGCAGACCCTGGCCTTAATAGGCCCAATATGCATAGACTCCAAATGGCTTTTAGATTTTTCCCTCCAAAATAAGTAGTCCTTACGACTCACGGTGTTAATGCGTTCTGGAACGATATAATTTAAAATGTTTACAAAAAATATGCTTCTGATTTTATCGCAATAAACAGTCTTTTTCTGGTATAAACATGAGAATTATTTGTGATGTAATCTTATAGGATAAAATCTGTTTCCAAAATCTATATAGATACATGAAATTGGAACTGAAACTTAAGAAACTTAAATCATTTTAATCTGTGTCCCGCAATGTTGGCTACCAATGCCGTGAAAAGTCCTGAAGAGAATTATTCAACAAAGTACCTAACACGAATACCTAAAAGGTATTATGCAGTCCGCAAACATGCTGGATGTTACCGGATCAGTATAATTATTTTTTTAGTTTGGTAATTTAATGGCTAGGTCAGGTAACAGATCTCAAACTGTATCTTTGAAATTTCCTATTGTCAATATTGCTAACAGCATCCCCCTTATTATAAAACGGTTTAGACCATTCACTTTGTTCAAGAAGATGGTTAAAATATGACACTAAAGGCGGTATGTACTTTTTAAGACCGCGTTTTATATTAAGGGGCATATGTTTTAATGAAGTACCTGCTTGTTTAATAATCTAATCGCTTAGGTACTAATGTGTTGAAACGCATGTATTATCAGTATGTCTGTTAATTGTAACCAGTTATGGAACAATAAACTGCCAAGTATCGAATTCCACAAAGTACAAGTACTTGGGCATGTGACATCTTGTTATACATATATTTCCTATCACATATTAGCTTACCTATTAGTTCCAGTACCCAGCGTTTAGCATACATCTACCAAACAGCAATTTCTAAGAAATATATTACAACACGATTTAGATAATTACCTAAAATGGATAATTACAAAAAAATATATTCTTTAATTCAAAGAAAATTGCGAACAGAATTGCATTTGCGCGCGTATTCATTGAATTGCATGTTCCTATGTATTTAAACAACTTAAGATAGAAACGTAATGGTACAAGCTATCTAGCTCTACAACTATGATGCACCTTATTATCACATGTTTTAGCAATAAATGGGAGCTAGTATATCTTTATATATTGTTACATAATGCTGCATCGCTATTTTGTTATAATATGCAGTTTTCAATTGTGACGTTTAAAACAAAAGAGGGTCACTAGTGACTTCAATATTGTTTATAATTATCCTGATCATAAATTATGTTGCAAAAATAATGGTATCTTTATTATAACGATTATTACAGTTGAATATAAAGGCATTATAGAGACACCAAATTAAATTAAGTTTAATTAGTTATTTAGTTATCTATAAATCTTTTTGACAATACAAACACACAAAACCCGAGATTACTAATTTTATGTAATTACAGTTAAATGATTGCTTCAATTATTTAATCTCATAAACACAATACAATGACAAAATTATAAGAAACCAACCAAACAGGAATATAATTATTTATTATTATTTAGGCGACCTTTATTAATATTTTTATTTGATTACCATAATCCTTCAATTAGTAATCTTTTAATAATAAACTAAGTGAAATTATGACCATCGTTAAACTGACTTTGTGGAGGAAAGGCTGTGCATACATATTTCTCTCCACGCACACTCGGCGTGGCGGAAAAATAAACAAATTCGACTTACCTACTCCTTTAAGAATAAATAAAATAAATAATAATACATTTGTACCCAACTGTAATAATAAAACGTTTTTGGAAACATTCATAGCATCATATAATTTGTAACAATTATTAATTTATCATCGAACAAAATGTTTATTGATATGATAATGCCTCATAGTCTCGCGTCAGACCGGCTACACAGGCTAGGTAATTACGGTACTGTGACGTCACTATTCGCTATTATATTGTTGAAGTTTTTATTACACGATAAACGCTGAATATTGTAAACATATATTATGATACCCACAACAGTAAAAAACTTGCAAAGATCTACAAAGTCATGTAGATAAAAATATCTCTTCGTATAGCCAATTACAATCTATACATAATTATACTATAAATTCATTAGTATATGTATAGACATTATTAAGTTAAAGGGTATGTTTGTTTGCTTCATCGCTCTTATCTTAGGAACTACTGGGCCGATTTGAAAAAAGAGAAAGGCTACCTTTTACCCGGGTGTGCGGAGTAAGTAGATACTTCTCACGGTGAAACCGCTGGCGGAACCTAAAATATACGTATATACATATAATAATACATACTGAAATATTAGATAGATAGATAAATCTAAGTACAAAATAAGCTTTCCTACAATATAACATTATAATTATGACTGTTTCTACTTTAACATCGATAACTACTGACCAATATTGAAAGTTTATGCGAAGGAAATAAAAACAATTGATAATTAAAAAAAAGCATGGAATTTATTTGATGTAACAGCGCCTGCTGGAATCTTCAGAACATAAAAACATTTGAAAGCCAAAAAGAACATAATATTCAACATAATAGGGTAATATTAAGTCCATGTAATATTCAAGTAAAGTGCTCATAATGACATGACATTCATCATATAGAAAAAAGTTTGTTTAGTAAAGGTTAATGACCCTTTTGACCTGCGCTTTTATTCGTGCGTACGTCAACTCTACGGAATGTGACTACCGTTATTGATTTTAATAATTGTTTATATAATCAAACTATACGATGGGTTGGCGTAGAATCGTGAAAAATTTAATTTCTTAGGTGACGTGAAGTTTATAAGTACATCCATACCTCTAGGTATGTCTGCACCAAAATACATACAATGTTGTTGGAACTCGTACTTAAAATTATGTATCCGCTGAAAATACTTATGTTTGCCCGATAATATTGTAACTACTTTAAATTGCAATACATCTCAAATAAAAAAAGGTACTTATAATTGTAACACACCACAGGTTATAGAAATAAAAACCTTTAATACATATCAGAAGAAGATTTGCAATACCCATCATAATATTTCGAAGTTGACCGTAATCTTTTGACGTAAAACCGGCCCATTATTTATATACTTTGTATATATTTTCTGCGTTTATCCTAAACCGCCGCCGCAATGTAAGCACTAGGTACTCTTAACCAATGCAAACAAGAAAACCCGGCAAACATCGTATCACCATACAGACAAAAATACTACATTATCACCTACCGGGCCAATCCATCGTCCAGGAACGCATTGAAATGAACATACAACATAATCACCTAAAAACAAACGAAATAGTAGATGAACACATGTAAAATCTGAGCAATTCTGCCAATATTACGTACTTAACTACAAGTCAAATTCATAGGTAACTTTATTAAAACATAGTACCAGCACAACACCAATAGATTGGTCAGCATTTTGATAATTTGGCGCATTGCTCTACAAGTAGTTATCGCCTGGTTAATTTGTTTCAGTAATTTATGTACATCGAACGTTTAACAATGCTAATGCTAATTGTTCACTGCTGATAAGACAATCATTATTTTTAATGCTTAAGCCGGTGGTTGCCTTAAAAAGTATATTAGTGCGTCGGTTTCCGTAGTACCTAAGTATCGTTTCATTGTCACGGAAGCACGCTTGAGTAAGTTTTAAGCTGTTCTATCTTAATCACGGGCACAGTGAGAGTAATCATTGGAAAAAGTTTACCGTAGGTACTACAATACCGTATTAGAAAGCCGATAAAAGGCAATTATTCGTAAAAAATGTGATAAGGTCAGTGATCTGAAAAGGTATCAAAATAAACAAGCTATCGGAATGCGATAGGCAGTACGTTTTCGAGATCCATGTCGAAGTTTTAGACGTTTTTGGAAACAGTTAAGTTGAAGGAAACAGTTGAATATCTACTGAATGAGTTCAATATTAGAAACATTATCAAAAGGGTTGATAATTATATAGTGCCTATTGGTTGAAATAGGAAGTACCATACTAATAGTTCATGGCCAGGCATGTTACTTAAAAACCTCTTTTATTTGAACCGTTACAAGCTGTAGCAAAAAATGTAATTATCAAAGTAAGTATCTATAAAAAGAGAAGGAACAGTGAAAGCGTTATGGGGCAGCGGTCCCATGACTTTGGCGCGGCATCGCCATGACAACTGTTAAATACCCATGAAGGATGATAGATCATGATAGATCAAACCATTAGTTCAGCTTTACATAATATTCAAGTGTTTTGTGTTTTAATACGATACGATGTAAAAATTCGTCGTGGTGGCCTACTGGTACCAGCCTCTAAAGTATGGGTTCAATTCCAGGTCAGGCAAGAGCCAATGTAACTTTTCGAAGTAGTATGTACTTTCCAATGACTGATTAAAAAGATGTAGGAAAGCATTTTGAGCAAACCTGGACTATAAAGTCCGAAATCACCAATTCGCAATGGGACGATAAAAAGACTGGTGATGATGATGTAAAAATGGTAGAAATTCATATTTATATATTTCCTAAACACCACTGGTAAGGAACAGGTCAGCATTGCGGCCATAAAGAGAAGTCTATTTAAATCGTAAATTTTCTGGAAAAAAAAAAACTAAAGTTAGATACAGGAAATTGTACAGTACAACATGTTGTATTTTGTTGATTGTGACAATTTAATTGTACTTCATTGTCACAGGGTTAGAAGGTGCCATTGTTTTTTTACTTTACTTTTTATACGCACGTGTATATAAAAAATAACAATTATTCGAGAAAATTGTATTTAGACGTAGGACGTAGAACGGATCATTCGATTTGCTACTCTATAAAGACCCTTCAATTAGGACGGTCAGTCAGTAGAACTAATAATATTCACTTCTAATAACATAATAGTGGTTTAAAGCTATTATACATCGTTTAAATTGCAATGGGTATCCTTAAGATATGAGCGATACGGAAAGTTAAAAACCGTGAATGCGCTGTGAGAAAATACAATCCTTGAAAGTAATTAAAATTTTCCTGGATGCACACGTAAAGGGTTTGTCATTCGGGACGGTTCTAAACAGATTGATCCGCAATTGTATCTCAATTATTTGTACAGAATTGCAACGGATATTAAGTGTCGCAACTATTTACTGTGATCAAGAGTTGGGCAGCAACCACGACACCACAAGATTCAGTTAATAATTTGCGTGTAGTGTTTCGCGGTGTTCAAGTATTTCGAATTAGTTTCAATATTTGAATTAATAGTATTTTATTGAAGAATGGTGAATTTCAGTACAAAAACTTGTGAAAAGTGGGCGAATTATAATGCGGTGTCATATAAGGAATACCTCCGGAATGGGACCAAATCCTACACAGGTACGGATCATTTTATTTTCGGTTCGAGTTGGTTACGAGCTTCTTTGATAATATTAATACCAACTATATAATTTTTTTAATCATGCAATTTTTTTTTCCTAAATGTGCCTATATTAGGTTCAAATATTTCTGATCTCTTAGAAAATGCGATACTTACCTAGAATCATTATAAACTTGTATTTTTTTGATAATATTTCAATTATTCAGAGGATTGTACTTATTCATTTATGCATGCTAAAAGGCTTCGCTGGCCTATTTTCATAACTTAAGCAAAGTGTTTTATTGGTTCTATTAATCATTAAAGGTACGAAACCTGTAATTAATTTTTGTCCTTTACTCAACCATTCATCCAATGGTGATGAAAGTTTTGGTGAGTTGCCTTGTCTGTGAAGGTTTTTACTTCAGAATACATTTTGTTTTACGACGCCCGCTATGGCTAACTAGTTACTTTGTCAAAATAATTACCAAAGGTTATAAATATCAGCAAAGGTCAACAACATCAGGGACCCCCTTAGGGCCAAGGTCTGCCGGGGCTGCGGGTCATTCGCAAGAGTTAATGTCACCCTGGCACACAGGAACCTCCTGAAGGAACATGGTGGGGGCTTAGACAGTAAGAGTTTGACGATCCCTCCAGCTGCACTCTCACCGGAAATGGTCATTTTATGATTTCCCATGGAAAAAAAGATTATAAATAAAATATATTTGCAATTGAGGATAAACCGATATTATTTTATCATCTGCTCATTAAAATCCAGAATAATAAACGGACCTCGGGTCAGGATAATTCAAGATCATTCGGACATCCATTAATTAGCTGAGTTAATAACTAGGTCGCCTGTCACGAACATGGTATACAGAATCCTATTGATGATCAAGGATTTCCATTTATATAAAGTAATTAAAGTGGCTACAATGTTCTATTATTTAAGGGTACATTGTCTGTAATCATCAACGCATTTAAACTTCATCAGAGTTTTATGTCATAAAAAAACCGCTAATATTCATTACTTAATCGATTATAATTAAGAAGGATGAAACCTACGTGTTTCACACTATTCCTTAAAGATTATTGTATCTAATTTACTTGTAATTATAGCAGTTTACCTTAAATTGTTGCTCGATCTTCGATTTGCTTCAGTTACAACCCGAATTCCTTCGCTTTCAGTTCAAAATACAGTGTTTTGCGTATTAATACGAATTTGAACGCCAGTGCAATTATTTTCCTAACTAGGTGCTAGTAATTAAAGTGTCATAAGTTACTTAACTTGGAATTACTGTACATTAAATAATTACCACATTTATTTATGTTGAAGTCAATAATGCAATTTTGTTGTTATTTATCGAATGCACTTATTAAAATTAAATTAAATTTAATTATGCAAATAATAAATCATTACCTTCATGTATAGCGTCGTGGCGTTCGATTAGCGTATGCGCTGTACAGACGCCGCGTCGCCGCGCAGGCGTGACGTTGTCGCGGCATCTGTGCAAGAGTGCCTGTATGAATACGCTACGTAAGCACCACAAGTGCGCAACGCACACGACACATAAATGCGGATTCATGTACAATCCTGTTCACATGGCGCCTGCGCTGGACAAACGCTAATGTGAAGGCGCTCTTAGGTATAAACCACTGTCATGTGTATTCATAAATTTTTAAGCGTTTTTATAAAACGGAAATAGTTTCAATGTCGTCTTGCTCTTGCGAAATATGTTTATTTTTGTTAATATCATTAAAAATACGGGTTTTTTGTATTTCTGGGCACCCGCCAGTCTATTTCTAATAAAGGTTCGCTTCTGCTTTTGATGGCGATTACATGATTTCTTGCTGTAAGCGTGCCGTAAGCATGCCTTACGCATTGCTAACCAAATAAATAAAATTGTATAATAATAAATAAGTATATTATTTTTTAAATATATTGTATAGTATATCCAATCTTATATTTGGAAAGGAGGTTTCTGTTACATTTTTTTTCCATAAATAGGTACTAAACATTAGTTTGTATGCGTTGCAATTGGGCACAAACTGCATCCGATATCATATGATCGTGTACATCGAAAAACGCATAGAGGTCAAACATTTATATAACAAAAGACGAACATTACCTTTTATGCTTCAGCAATAAATTAGCTTTATTAAAGCACGCCAGAATAAAACCAGACTTTTTAAACGAGCGTAACCAGCGTAGTTTTGTTAATCGCTGAACTAGCAGTTTTAAAACTTTCCTTCCTTCCTAAAAACTTATTTTACTTTAAAATATATGCCAAAATAGAAATGACCTGAAAAAAAATAATCACTGAATGTGTTGCTAAGCACAAATCTCGAGAGCAGCTGAACCGATTTCCTTAATTCTTTTTTAGAAATTTCTTGAAGTACGAAGCAAGTTTTTACGAAGAGAAAAAAGTAAATAATTACTTGGAAAAGTCTAAAAATAATACTTTTCTATGCTCTCACACAAACTTTCGTAATTAAATCATCCCATTTTTATCTTACTAGATGAACCGGCTTTCCGCAGCAATAGCAGAATATCTAAGTATTAATAATTTTATGAATCGACTGTTAGGCGGTTCGAAGTTCGCCAGCTCATCCAGCATCATAATAATCTTCTTAAAATAGCAGCAATCAAAAAACGTGTTGATAATAATGGTAAATATTTTTTACTTACACATTGTTAAACAATTAAAAATACTTACGTGAATGTCATCATACACAGAGTACCTATATCTAAATCTCTATTTATCGAATTGTGATAACAAAGCTATTGCAAACAAGAAATAATTAAACTTTTGCGAAGAAAAATGCGTAGCCGATTGTACATGTCAAGCCGATATAAAAAAAATATCTTCAATTAATTACAATAATTACTACAATATATCACAACGCTGACACCTGCATTGACATTAAGCCGGTTCAAGAGTGTCATCACAATGTCATTCTTTCCTCCTTATAATCAAATTATGCACAGCTTAGTTATAATATTGCCTAGAATAAATAGATGTATCCTATATAATATAGCCCACAGTACGGTCGGCACGGGTGTCCATCGGTAGTCAGTTTTGAATGACAAAAGAGTAGTGACAGACGTTCCGCGATGTTCATTTTGTTCGCGTGACTTTCATAATAATTAATGCTTATTTTATTAAGCTTAAATCATATATTCATTGCGATATAAAATTGGACATAATATGTAGGAATCATATTATGTGACAGTGTAATTTCTCTTTTTGGTGCATCCTATATTGGCAGTCATAAACATTTTAACAGAACATACCTATGTCGGCGTTTTTTTTCTTGTGTAGTTTCAATAATTTAAAGAAATTATTTTTAATTTAAAAGTGTGTACTTGATTTGAAATTTGTTTAAAGGTTACTAGTTACGTGTTAAATATAAATATACCTGAAAGCGTTGTGAATAAGGCTCCAAAAATGTTAAGTGCGGCTGTGAAACTTTTAGTGATATTTTGTCTATTCCTCAAACAAGTCAAGATGGTTCCGTATCATGAACAACAGGAGTACTGCAAAATTATACTCGATCAATATGGTATTCACTTATTTTATATTTAATAATTATATTTAATCAGTTATATGTGCACTTGTGTATATGTCATCTTGTAAATGAGCAGGTAAGGCATTTTAAGGAGTGTAATTTGTTTGTGTGGGACACTCGAAGAATACAAATGTACACGGATCATCCTTAAGATTTTAGATCTTAAATGTAACTTGTTCTAAGTGACTGCATGCCTAGTAAGGTCAAGGACTCCCACACAAATAGATGCTTAGCGAGATCCTGAATGTTTGGTGTTCTCGCCAAAATGTAGTATACAAAAACAAGTATAAGTCTACAAAAATAAAAAGGAAATCAAAAGGAAAAGTTAAATCAACTAAATATAACATCTCAGTACAGAGTTGAAGCTCGCACGAAGCAACGAGTGTGTGAGAGACGCGTTATTTATATAATTTTCGATTGTTGTTCCCAAATCTTGTGCAACCGGTGTAAACAATATCTTCACTATGGAGAATTCACGTGGAAATATCTTTCTTCCTTCAGATCCTCACCTGCTTGACACGTTCAAGTTAGAGATGTCGCAAGGAATCGAACGATTCTTCCTGTTGTCATATTGTCTGGCGTGCTGTTGGCCCGGGCTGGGCGCCAAAAGCGATCTGCGCGTGGTCAGACAATGGCCCGAGTTACAATTCGTGTTCCCCAGCGAAGAAGCTATGCGTACAGCTATTGAGAAGCGCTACTATGTCCCAGGGAATTCTGTGCCTATAGACGTTGATGTGCACCATAGACAAGGTGAGTAAATTATACTGGTTTATTTATTTTTAAACTTAAATGCTAGAGCAACTTTGTGTTCTGTTCTGTTATGTTCTGGACTTCGATCTAAATCTCCACAATTTTTAATTTACTGACTGTGAATTTATTTATCTATAATACACCCTCCTTGCTATTATATATGTACACGTTGTACATACTATGTAAACTATCTGTATTAACCTTAAGAGATAAATATTTTTTATTTTAAATATTGGACTCTTGAAATGGTATAAGAAACCATATACTACCCACATTACATTATGTATTATATGGAAACAAAGCATCTGAAATTGGCAAAAGCGACGCCCGCCCACATAAAGTGCCGTTTACTTCGCAATAGTTCAAAGTAAAACACTGGCTTACGAAATATCTCCTTTTCCATTAAATAGGCAATATTTTGCAATTCACACGTTTGTTAGCACGTACATGCTTAAAGGTACATGAAATATTTTGCCACTACCTATAGTACCTAACTTATTTTATGACTTACATAATACATTTACTTTACGAAGGAATCTTAGTAATTAATATTTTAATAGCTATTTGCTTCTGCGGAATAGTTCAAAAGTCAATAGATGATGTCATAGTGTAATAGAAAATATTGGATCTCTTTTTCTATACTGATATTTTGTTACTGTTTTGTAGCGTAAAAGCTCTAAAAACATTGAATAAATTTAAAACTTCATCACTGCTTTCCCATGCCAGAGTGACATTGGCTATATTGTATCATAGTGCGGATAGTAACATCCACGCGACGCGGGCGGGAAACAGCAATGGAAATACATATTTGCGTTAAAATGACATTCCGAACAACAACTTAAGCTCAACGAACTCAGTACGGTGGTCATGAAGGTTTTTGCCAAACCCGTTAATTGTGAAGGTCAAGGGTAGAAGCCGATGTGTACTATCCCATTCACATATTCTATCAATATATTCACACATTAACGTGATGTGACGCGATTCTACTAAACTTGTTACAATTGGTTGTTACAATTACGACAAACCGCAAAAAATAATAATAAACAAGTTACAACGCCTACGCATCTTCTTTATATATGAGAGCCTTAAACCAACTGGTATGACGGCGACTTATGTAAATTTATTTTTTGTCAGAGAAATAAAATCATTAATCATTTGTATAAAAAAGGTATAAAAGGGTGGGTCATTCACTGCATTTTAGGCGTTGCACGCTAGTAAAGTGCTGCGACGGTTTTCTTCCCATAATTTGGCAATATTGATGTGGGTTGTTTAGAACCTTCCTTTAGATTAAATCAAAATAGAATATCTGCCGAAAAATAACATACTATCATGGAAAAATTAACTTTTCCTTTTTAACAGAAAATGCAGAATTCCATTTATAAATTTGAATGTGACTATTTTATAAATAACATAAATAAACTAATATAAAAACTGTCCCAGTATTAAATAACATCCAGTAATATGGGAGACGCAGTTATTGAAGAATTCATTATTTTTAATAGAGTTCACAAAATAATAATATAATGATATAATATAACGACAATTTTCACAGAATTTATTATTTATTTACATTAATTATTATTAAATATATACACGCTTATAAAAAAACTTACGACTAATATAATAATATAAAACTAATAAATAGCGTCAAATATAACGACAATATTATTACATGATAAAACTTAGAAAGATAAATCCAAACAGGTTAGTGTTTAAACAAAAGTCAGTTGTTTGATGGGTCGGTGACTTGTATCTGAAGATCTAACTTAGTTGGACGATTGAATAGAACAAGATTTATGCATAACAAATTACATAAATGACTTTTTTTAGACGCTTGGCATCTCTATTTACCGCATTTAGAAGACTGACCTCGTTAACCTTGAAACGACTGGCTTAAAAGGATGATCATTTAAAATATGGAATGTATTTATTTTTATATAAAAATCGTATTATTGTCTTACCTTTCCGTATGCCGCTCCTACCACATAGTAGGCCCAAAAAGACGTCTAGTGTGGCTACCGCATTCTGGAATGTGGCTATTAGACGCTATTAGAGGCTTCATAAGGTTCTTAGGCGTACGCATCAGTAACCATGTAAATAGTTACGTGCACGCACGTTTTGCTCGGGTGATCACAAGAGATTTTTTTTTCTCAACCAAATTCTGCTAAATATCATTTTTAAATTGTCCAAATTGTAGGTGTAATTATAAAATGTTCACCACCGTTTAACTTTTGTCTTTGTACGAGTAAGTTTTTTGAAGTTAATGTAAGTTAATAATCTATATCTTTTTGTTTTATTTATAGGACCTTACGCATCCCGGATATTCGTGACAATCCCGCGGTTCGATGAGGGGCGGCCGATCACACTGGGCACAGTGGACGACCAGGGCAAGATCAACGCCTACCCGGACTACTCTTGGCATGACAACCAGGGTTTTAACTGCGCGGGCTTCACGTCCGTCTTTAGAGTTGCTGTACGTATAAATTCCATGTTATTAAAGGAAAAAAAGAACTTTCCTTTTTCGAAACCGTTTGCTAGAATCCATTGAGCAATTTATTAATCAAGTTGTGTAGGTCCTTTTGTTGCAAACATTAATGTTTTGTAACATAAATGTTGCTAATAATAAAGTTTAGATGAACTTGATGATGATGTTTTTCTAGTTCTTGATATTAACAATTATATAAAGGAATACAAAGCAAAACCTTGCGGGATCATACTACTAGTAGTTTAATATAGTTAAACAAAGGCCATTGTCGAGTTTATAGCTACAGGTACAATTTATGGGCTAAATAATAGGATGCATCTTCTGTAATAACATTGAGACATAGAATTATGTCGTGACACTTCCTCGTGTGACGCAGGCTTGGACGAAGTTGGCAAACCCTAGGATATTGAAAAGGTTTGTGATGAACACGCGATGGCTCTTACAGCAACAGTTGTATCGTGATATACTGACGTAGGAAGTGAGCACGACATAAACAATAGGGCAACAGTACTGTGTACTGTATACAATAACATTTTTGAACAACAGCCAACACTGTTCCTTATGGTAAACATGGAAAATGATAAAGAAAATTCAAATGGATCCAAGTCTGTCTTAGTTACCGTGAACGTACATCATTTAGTCGTGGGACCAATCGCTAAAATCTTAGGTATTGTTTTGCCAGTCACATCCTACACCAAGAAAACAAAAAACACTGGGCGTGACTTATTCTCCTTCATCATTGTATTTGAGTACCAAACAAATAAATCAATAAATTTTAAGTGTTAATGCATGAAATATCTATCCAACAGGCATCCAATACTGATTACACTTTCATTGTCATTATCGATTTTTTTTACAAACCTATCCCTATCTATAAATATCTTCTATTTAGTTAATACACATACATCTATAGTACGATATACGTCATATCTATAGTTTTCTGTACTTAGTAATGTATCAATATCATAATTATTGAGCTCTGTTCGATCATTCATACCTATTCTTTTAGTAAATTTTTATTTATCACGATTTCAGATTGATGAATGCCAACGCCTATGGGTAATGGATGCCGGCAAGATTGGTGATCAGCAGGTGTGTCCTCCACAACTCCTTGCCTTCGACCTGGCGACGGACCAACTCATCTACCGGCATATCGTCAATGCATCCCTGTATACGGACCAGTCACTGTTTATAACCCCTGTAAGTAGTTCATCGAAGTAATAATTCCAACCTCGCATTGTGTCAATTTCTACCTCGATCGATAGCCGACCACTGTTACACATTAATATTTAAAACTTGTCTATTAAATTAAATACAGTAGAGTGCGCCTCAAAAGGTAGGCCATCGTTCATTAGGTTCTCTCAGTACCTACAATACAACAGAATAACACAGCTATACAGACACAAGACTGCAGAGATCATTAACATTGGAAAAACAAGCAAATTATGCTGTAGATTATGTGTGATCTATACGTAAATCCATAAATGTCTTTTTTTCTCTCCAAATGGACCTAAGGCAATATCTTGTGTTAATTTCATCTACTTATAACTTCAGGTGGTGGACATCAGACCTCGCGGACCCGGAGACTGCGCTAATACTTACGTGTACGTAGCTGACGTGTCGGCCTTCGGTGTGCTTGTGGTGGATGTGATGCGGGACAGGTCCTGGCGCACTACCCATCGCCTCTTCTTCCCGTATCCCTCCAGAGGAACATTCACTATCGACGGTATTACACAAAAATAATATTTAGTGTTTTTTTATGAATAGAAGATGGCTTTAAGGAATATGAGCTCTTCCCATTTCATTCCATTAAACTTTCATTTCTCATTGCCTTACTGCGTCGGTTATTTATCACCTGATCGAATAAAGTGGAAAACTTGGAACTCTGATTACGTTTAGAGGAAAATAAGCAATTTTAAATAATTACCAACATTAGCATAAGATGCTGCAGTACCTACGAGTAGGTACTTACGGCGTGCATTGCATCAATGTTTAAAACATTTACAAACCGTTATTACATAACTCAAAAGAGAGGCTCTTAGATATTGTCCTATAACCATCAGAAAAAGCTAATTATAACAACAACACTTTTCAGGCGAAAGCTTTGACCTGATGGATGGCGTTTTGGGAATGGCTCTTTCACCGTACCAGCAGGGCCGCGATCGCTTCCTCTACTTCCACTCGCTGGCCTCCACCACTGAAAACGTAGTCAACACCAAAGTTATCAGGAACAGTTCTTACATCGAAGACCCCAACATCGATCCGGACGCTGTTTACGTAAGATATCTAAAACTTTATGACCCGTTACAATAACATCAAATGTGTTTTAATAACACATTTTTTTATAAATAACCTTGCCATTTTCAGGTATTTCCAAATGAGCGCACGTCACAATCTGCAGCTGAAGCCATTGACCGCAATGGCATAGTATACTTCGGCCTCATGGACCCACCGAGCATCATGTGTTGGAATTCAGCCACAGAATTCTCTCCTCGTAATTTCCATACAGTAGCTGTTGATAAGGAAACGTTGCAATTCGCCAGTGGCGTGAAGGTTGTCATGAACGCCAAAGGGGAACAAGAACTTTGGGTCCTCACATCAAGTTTCCAAAGGGTAATGACTGGATCACTTTCGTCAGATAGGATAAATTACAGAATTCATGCTGAGAAAATTCCAAATATCTTAGCGAACTCCCCTTGCAAAGATTCCCCAAAGGGGCAAAAGCCTGGCTACCATGCCAACCTTATCGACAGGGCCGGAGACGGTCATATTCGTCGGCCGCACAGGTATGGCAGTGCCTGGTATCTGTAGAGATTAGTGCCATGTCCGATCGGTTGCTCAGAAGATTTATGTGGCATAACTAGCCATATGTGTAGTACCATTGCCGATTTGTTGTAGTCGCTCAGTGGCCCAGGTTATTTATTCGGTTATTGAATACGCCGTATTTAACTGCTTTTAAGTATGTCATCTTTATTATAAATTCGTGAAATTTATTTTAATGATTGACATTACCGATATGAAAGAGATGACTGAAGTCTTAGCTTAGTACATTGTATTTAAACGCGTAGGTGCGTGTTTTTATTTGATGTAAAGTCTTTTTAATATTGTTACCTACATGCTTATAAGCCAAAGTAACTTTATAAATTATAGAATTGTTCTACAATAATTTACTTTGAAAATGTTGTGTAACCATAATAATTATAAATATACGAATAATATAATAAAAAATATCCGCATTTTACTTTCAGCTATAAAATTACCTGTAAGATTTTTTTTGAGATGATGAGGCGCTATGCATAACAAAAACAAATAAGGTATATACTATTTCTCGATGAAAACTAAAGAAACTCGAAAAGCCACCTCTATTTAAAAGATTTTAATATAGAAATTGAATTAAACAGCTAGTTTTATCAATTCACGATACTTGTTAAGCTGCTTAGCGATTGTCATATCAATATGTTGATCTTCAAAACCAATAACAACGCCACCTATGGCATCAGCAGCAACTATTTCCTTGAGTTGAATATTTTTCCCTGGTTTGACAAACTTCTTTAGCACATCTATGATTGCCTTTCTGGTTGCGTCATCGAGCGGGTCGGCTGTGATAACTTCACACAGAGCTTCGTTTCTATGCGCCACCATGACGACAAGGAACATGTTTATCATTCGACGTAAATGCTTTAGACGACCATTCTCAGCTACTAAGCCTAGGAAGTTGGTCGCAGTTGATGGCAGGCCTGAATTAAAATGGTTTTATTTAAACTTTATTTTATAATTTGTATATTGTATTGAGTGGTAAAGAATGCGCTATAGTAAATAATTTCTATGCTTTAAGATTAATGCGATGGCTGATAGTGGGAATAATTATTTTGCCACAATTAACATCAGCTAAGAGGACAAAATATTATAATATTTAATAGAACCATTTGAATTGTAAGAACTTTTGGAGTTGAACAAAGACATCAAAATATACTTTGAGTTTTAGCGCGAATGACAAGTTCACATGTAATGATGTTATTTTGGCATATTTAAAAGACCCGTCTTATAATCGATTTTTCTCTACTTACTACGTTTCTCGTCGCAGTCAACTATATAAAAAAAGACTTGATTGAAACAGTCTATGATGCATTATCGGCACCGGAAGACGACACTGACACAAGATATACGAGGCATAAAAGCATTTTTTTATCAGAGTACCTTTACTGTTGTGACTAAAAACATCTAGTTAATAACACAAAAAACATAAGGTCATACCTGCTTCCTTGCCAATATCGATCAGCAGTTTAGCTTTACCAGTTCGTGATATCAAACTGGTTTCTATGAAGTCGACCACGTTCGGCTTCATCAGAACATTTTGAAGGCTGCGTAGACCTTTCTCGACGTCTTCAAGCTGATTCCTTTGTGAAGCGGCACTGTACAGGGCGTTCACATAGCGACCTTCCAGTCCTTTACGTGAGAATTTTATTTATAAGTCTGTACCAACAAATACGCAAGGACAGTGTGGTGTAAGTAGAAAGGTAACAAATCCATAAATGAGGATTCACGAATGGTACGCTTATTTTAATTTTTTAACTTGGTAAAATAAAACAATCTGGAGACTATTTTTTTTACAAATGTAATCAAAAAAATCTAAATTTTTTAAATAAAATGAATGCTTTTCCCCCTACACAGACTGTTTAGCTCATAACAGTAGGTATGTCAGATAGGCAGTCGCTCCTTGTAAAACACTGGTATTCAGCTAAATCCGGTTAGACTGGAAGCCGACCCCAACATAGTTGGGAAAAGGCTCGGGAGATGATGGGTAGGTATTTCTCAAAGGATAGGTTGAATTTTCTTCTAAGTAACAATTTACGCATCCTTAAAGTAAATATTTTTTTGTGCACAACGAGTACTTTTTTGCGTACTTACCGAATATCGGAATCGGTGCTTTTTTCACTTTCGGAGCCGTCGCCAAGGCTCTGACAAACATTCGGAACATTTTTATCCGCCGGATTAGTAACAGTTTAACTTTAGATTTGTGACTTGCAGAGTGTATTGCTCATTAATTATAAACAATCAGGGAAACTGTCAATGACAATTGACAACAAGATGACAATAAAGCAAAAAATATAGAGTGCATACCATTTTATTAAAAACGTGAACACATTTTTGTAGCAAGGAGTCTATATGTAAATTACAAATGTTAAAATAAAATATATGATTTATGTGAGAACATCGTATTGGAAAGCTTGATCGGTTTCAAGAAGAGCTCTGATGTAGATTACCAGGGAACCGAGAGCCATAGCCGATGTCAAGGAGTTGCAAGCGCCGCCTTCAGACGTAGCCGCTTTCTTCACTCGATATTCTTCCTGTAACCACAGTTTGTATGTCTCAGGTATATATCTAAATTGTTACTTAAGTTTTTTAGTAATTTAATGGAAACAGCATTTATCGAAACTATACAGGTTCACAACAGGTACCCTGTACAACTTGCCTACATACATACTATTAACCTGTATCAAAAGACATGAACAGGACATAATTCGGAAATATTACCTGACTAACGAGCTCGTGGCTAAGTTAAGCAGCCACACGGGTAAAGGTTCGTGAATGGAGTGACCACATTATTATGACGATTTGCTCCGTGTTTCAGAAGGCGCATTAAATTGGTGGGTCGAATATCTTTGACAGTCGTTACGGGTCGTGTCTGGTCAGGTAGTTAAAATTCAGAAAATCTGGCAACCTTTCATTGAAAGATACCAAGAGATATCGTGTCGCCCCGGTTTGGTTGAGGAGGTCAGATAGGCAGTCGTAGTCGTTGCATCTAAAACTCTGTTACTTTTGCTGTATTTGTAATGCTTTTTTAATACTAACTTCGATCTTTAACAGGGTGAATAAATAATGATGCGATTTTCTGGGTACGGTAATTCGTTTCGGCCTACTACAGCCATTCAAGATTCGAAATAAATCACAGCAAAATGTCGTTGGTATTTCAGTAAAACAATTATTTTCGGTTTCTTTTTTTAAGATACGAATGAATAGTGCAGCCAATAATTGCGATTTGATTCGTAATTTATACAATTTTATTTTTAACTTTAATGTAAAATAGTTTATTGAAGATCTTTGAATGACTAAAGAAAAATAAGTTACTTACTTAGATAATAATTTGCCCAATTTCATAATTACTTACTTCTCTATCTTTGGGTGTCGGTGCCGACGCTGGTCCCACAAATCCAGTGAGTTTTAAGAACGGTTGGCGGTCATCTGCATAGCACCCCTTAGGCTCCTGCCACGCCAGGATTTTGTTCAACCAACGAGGCTTTATGAACTCTCCATAGCCTTGTGTTGCACAATATAAAACTAAAAATACAATATAACTATGACTAATTAAAACATTCCGAGATATTTTTTAAGTTTCTATCCAGAGTGCCAAAGACTGATGATAAATATTAGTAGCTACTTAGTACTCAGATTAATGAGAAACAGAGAGAACAATCAATGAGAACTTAGAATGTACTTCGCGATTGGTATAATGAATTATATAATAATTTAATATTTATGTACTGTTAGCTGTGAAGTAACATCTCATTAAATGAACAAAAGTAAACTTACTTTGTTGCATAAACAAAGTTCTAGTCCCAGGCGGGTGGTCCCATGCCTCCAAGGATTTGGATTCCTTATACACTTGGATACAAAGTTTGTAAATATGTGCAGCTAGGTCGAGTCCTTCTAAGCAATCGAAAAGGTAAGCTAGAGCCGCCGCTCTGATGCGACTGGTCTGCTGGAACGCGAGGCCGGAGCCCTTCAGAATCTGCGCGGCGCACTCCGGCGTGAGTTCGCACGTGCCGTCGGTCTGCGTCGTCTGCGATTCCATCGCCGATATCAACAACTGCATCGTACACGCATCTAGAATTCCGTACTTGAAATTAAAACTGGGTTGACAAGCTTTCACTACATCTCCATTGTCACCACTGTTGGTTGATTAATATCAAGTGGCGACGCTCTGTGGTTAATGGCAGAACTAAAAAAAGCGGCCTTCGAAGAAATCAACCGTGTCAGGGTCTAAATCGAAAACTAGCTTTATATTGAATTCTATATATTACGCAGCGACGCAATTATAATACCTAAACGTAAATTATATTTATAAGTGTCACTATTGCTGATTACAGCACTTGTTTGTTTGTTAGTAAATACGGTGACCTATTTCATAATTATTTCATTTTTTAACCGTCTAATTCTATACAAAGCAACAGACCTGCCGCCTTCCTTGTTGGCATTTTAGTCCTTGCCTCTTGCACGTATTGTTCGAACGAAAACCGATAAGGCTTCTGTGTGCCCATTGTACCGATTGTGATTGGTTCCATTAAACTTGCCAGCACCTCCAAATTTTCAAATATCGCTTTAGCAACTGCAAAAAAAGTATGACAGCAAAAATCATTGATTGTAAAGATAATTTAACTGTCCGTATAGTTTAGCTTTAATATAAAATAGTATCTAAATGTATTTCTGCTCTATATTTATTTGCATTTTGCAATTTATATGAAACATGCTACTTATAGTTAGACAGTTGCTTATGATTGCGAATTACAATTTATTAAATTAAAGCTAGACCATCTCAGTCATTGCAACAAACCTCACCATTTACTTCTGGTCAATTAAAATTTATTATCCTCTCTCTAGTAGTTGGTCACAAATCAATATTAGTGTCAATAATATTGTGTAACAGTAGGTATAGGCTTGATGAAAAGGATAAAAACAGTAATTCTAATTCCTCCAGCTCTTAGAGTAGCAAAACATATAATATGAAACGTATTTTGTAGTATAAGCAAAATATTAAACAAAAAGATATAACGCATTGAAGTTCAGGAGTGGGGGCTTGTGACGTCACGTTCAAGTACGATTAGTGCCTAAAAGTGACGTAACACAAAATTTGAACGTGTTGTATACTCGCGATTTTTAGATCAGATATTTCTGGCTAAAAGATGAAATTATTAGTTCTTTATCATCATGTTTATTATGTGCATTGGAGACGTTTAATACATTTTATGAAATATGCACACTATTCTAAGTTCATTATGTTACACATAAGTAACATCAAAACGTACATTAAGAGCTCCAGTATAACTTCTAATAAATCAAGGGGAAAGCGCACAAACGATCAATGATATAACTTCAATAAAATCTATTTAAGAGAAACGCAATAAGTTTCACTGTCCACCACTTGGTGCTGCGGCGTAAACTATAATAGCACCTGCATTCATTTGTAATGACGGAGTTTGCGTTTTTTCAATCATATTTGGTTAAGATATCTATTTTTCTTCATCACATGAATAAGGTGAAAGTTTGTGAGTTTGCGTGTATGCTTCTGACCTCTTCACACCCTAATAGCTGAATGGATTTTCGTGAAACTTGGTTGTAAGCTTAGACATCAGAATAACTTGTAGGCTATGACCGGGTACTTTTAATTATACTTTTTTAATCAACCGGGTAGGGGAAGTGATTTCTTCAGAAAGCGGGTGAACCGCTGGCGGAAGCTAGTATTATTATACATATATTACAGTATACGTACATCAAGCTACCCGAAACTTAATTTTTTTTCTAATAAAATTTGAACCATATGCTTGAGAGATAAAGTTGAAAATCTCTTGAGGAAAGACAGATTGTAGTAGCCTGATGTGCTGGTGAAAATTATCGAGTAAATCCATCCTTCGACAATGAAATACTTGCTAAGTCATACATCTCATACACCCAGATATTGAAGCCAATAAATAATCCTGCTTGACGTGAAAGTAATTACAGTTGAGACTGACGGCTTAAAAATTAAAAGTTGTCTTTAAATTAGCACACACCTAGTACATAGTAGGCAACGCATTATTATACATTGCGTAAGTAAAATAAAATAAATGTATAACTTTTTTAAATTGCATTAGCGTGATAATTAATCGCGAATATATTTTTAAAAGAGGCCTTGCTTAAGTTTTGTTCTGATTAATTGCCTAATATTCTAGTCTAGGAAAGAAATAAGTTGTGCATACGCAGTACGTAACATATGGACAAGACGAGGCCAGTGACATCACAATTGCATTCGATTTAACTGACGCCTAGATTGATGTTAATTCTCTTTACGGGATGGCTAGGTAACGTATTTTATAAAGAGCGAATATTGTATTTGTATAGTGTATATTGTAAAGATCGAGAGCTAAATTCTGCCAAATTTAAAATATATATTCATGAAGGCTGTAACTTTTTGTGTACCATGTTAGTGGTTATCAAATTCAGTTTGGGTCAAAGTTTGACTGATGGTGACATACTATAGTAGTCTTTGATGGTGACTTTGGAAGATATAAAAAAGTAACCTAACTCAAGTACTTTTTTTTCACGCGGGTCACTTTTCATATGACAGGAATCCTTTATATAATATCTTACAGGAGAAAAGCTAACGCCTCATCAAACTTGGCACAAAGGTTACCTCATATCTTTTCTCTTATCTACACTAATATTATAGGGACAAAAAATATAGGTATTAATATTAGACAAAAATATAATAATGAATATACTTAAAAGCTACTTAATAAGTTTATTAAAAATACAATTTCAGTAATGGACAGGTAACAAACATAACCTTCCTTCTGGCGCAAAAGATATTACCTTGCTCATTTAAATACGCATAGATATGTTTTAATTAATACCTACATAATACGTATAATGTATATTCATAATTTACCTATTCATGAAGAGACATGTGTGACCTATATTTTTAATGTAATGAATGTTATTAGGAGCTATGTAGCTTTGCTAAAATACCACGGTAATCAAGTTTTGTTGGGCCACCTATAAATCAATTCAGATGCACCGGTTTTCACTCCATGAAGTAATATTGCTCAATTCTCCATTCTCGGGGAGCGACTGCAACATCACACGAGTACATAGCCATTACAGGCAAAATCAAGTGGATTATTCAAATAAAGTAAGCAACCGTGACTAAATATGTTTTTTTTATTCCACCAATTAGGCGTTGAACTTACACAATAATACTAGACTATTTGAAATGACCTAGCTTGTAATCTGCTCGAGTATTAAAAGAGCACCTTTTGTTTTAGCTCCTTCCAACCTATGCTAATGAAAACAATAGGGGAAGCCTATTTTTAACAGTGATCGTCCTGTGGTTAGAATGGCGATGATTGCATGTAAATGTCGTTCCTGCGCCTGATCTTTCCCATCCCATCGGTCTATGAGAGTGAGGGAATAGAGAGTGCACATGTATCCATGCAAATGCTTGTGCACTGTAATATATCCTGCGTAATAGACTGATCTCCTTAGACAGAACGGCCGACAATAGGTCTGAACACGCATCAGTATCATGAGATGAAAGTTCAGAAAAGCAAAAATCAATTGAAAAGCAAATGACAGAGTGTGCTCTCCAGCGAGAGCAACTACACATAGGCGTCTCACATCTCACTCATAGAAACAGAATGTCTTTTCTTCTGAGACTTTATTTCCATATGGATATAATTTTTACCCCTTACAATTTTCCGGATTTATATAATCGAGTTTGGCGTAGGTACGGAACCGTTTAATCAGTTCTCAAAATGATATTGATAACTTTGACTTGGCACGCGTAACAACTAAGTAGATATGTATCTGACTAGCTTTAGCATCGCACACTCTTGAAAGCCAGATTAGGCAATTGCGAATTACTTAAGTAACGACCGATTCCAAGGATGTAGGCTGATCAAAGGAGGTCATCGTGCAAAAGACTAAACAACTTTTTCCAAAATATACTTCAAGGTAGGTACCCAGGTGTACATTATAACTAATTGTTCTGTTACTAACTAGACTGCTAGAGGCTACTAGACGTAATTTTATTCTGTTAATTGTTCATTTACATACGTATTAGCTAAAAATATGTAAATTAAATATGTAGTTTAATCTTGATTGCGCTTAAACTCTATAAACAACTTTAATCCCTCTATACGCAAAAGTTTCCGAGTATAGATAGATGGATGGATTTTGATGAAACTTGGCAAAAAATATAGCTTTAGCTTTATATGTAGGCTATATTATATATTATATTATCCAAGTGCGAGGGATAGTTGTCTGAATACGCGAGTGAATCGGCGGAATATAGTGTATGAAAATCCATTTTTGATTAGACCATACTATCAATTGATACTAACGAATCTCCAAAAATATAATTTTGATACTTCAAGGATCTATATTGTAATTTGTAAAGATAATAACCGATCGATAGCCTAACAAGGCTTGATAGTATTTAAAAAGTAGAATAAAATTACCTGTCGAAATTATGAAACAAAAAAACAATGAGCGGTTCAGTCTAGACTTCCACATAATAAATCAATAATCGTGACCACAAACTAACGGTTGATTCTGATTAGATATTGTTATGAAGGCACAAAAGCTCTAATTCAAAATTCAACCTTTATGCAACCTATCATTTAGATAGATCAAGGTAGCAATGTAATAATGTAGTGCAAACCATATTCGTAATCTTTGCTGCGATACACAAAGCTGGCAAAGTTTGTATTGTTCCTGATGCGGTCCATTCGTCTCGTAATGTTCTGCAAATTCTCTTTAAGCTTTCCGGGCACTGATTTGTCCAGCTCGTTAATCGTGTACTCTAGTTGTCCTAAAAGAAAAACACTTCTTTAGAATGTCCGTATGATGTAGCAACCTTTCATTTTGAGAATTACATACAATTACAATTATCTTAAATTTGATCTTGATTTTTGTTATTGGATGTGGCACTTTGATTGCAACCGTCGCAATCTATACTAATATTATAAAGCTGAAGAGTATGTTTGGGTGTTTGTTTGAACCCGCCAATCTCAAGAAGTATACCTATTTGAATAACTCTTTATCTCTTCTCGTAGTAATTGATAGCCCACTGATCGACGAAGGCTACTTTATATCCCGGTGTGGTCTTATAATATTACAGCAACAAGATCGTTCACGCTAAAACTTAAACTTCTTAGAATAATTAAACACATTTAGCAAGTAATCGTTGATGAAAAGAATACCTCTCGCCATTCCTAGAGCAATGTACCACTCCGGATCTTTTGATGGCTTCTTCTCATAATGGTCTAACAGTTTGTCCAGTGTGATAGATATTCTGTAAACTTTCGGTACATTGTAAATGAAGTCTTGAGTGTCAAAATATGGGTATATTCCGTAAGAAAACTCAGCAGCCACAATTAGTAACAAGACGATATATTTTGTACACATTTTGTAGAAAACTAACAATTTTCAATAGCGGTAACTAATGGCGATCGTAAAAACTACAAAGGGGCCACCCGGCAACTGGTGATTGGACCATTTGTTCGTATTTTATTGAAGTTTATCGTACGTTTGCACTTGTGATCTAATTTCCTTGAGACTTTGATATAACAGGAACTGAAGGCATAACAGATTTATGCTGTAATATAATATAATACTCACCTGTATACTATTTTTAATACCGTAGTCCGTTTATGTTTTGTGCAAATGAAATCATTTATGTAATAGTTATTTACACAATTACCTACACCAGTCAGTGCTTTCTAATACTAATTAATTCTTAAAAGTAATTTTAGATAGATATGTATAATGTTATGTCATTCGCCCTTCATATATGTATGTATGTTTTAACAAAATATAAATGACATTTGTTTCCTAATTTACTGCCCACAAACTAATGCAGCAGAAACAGTATCCATTAATTTTACGAAGTCGTGAATCAGTAATTGCACCGTTCAAATTCAAACTGTATTAACCCACTTATGAAACATCTGCAGATGCCTTAAATTCCCTTTAACTTGTCACGAATGGAGTACATACGTATAAATGGATTCGTCAACGTAGCTGTAATGGTAGTAGAGAATGTTCCGTAACGGCCGCATCAGAAGGCTCGTTAATTTGAAACGTTCAAGCATTTCGTAATTAATCGTGATGTATCCTCGATCTCCACAATGAAATGCAGAAGCTACACGTGTGTGTGTCAAAATCGCGAAAGCTAAACCGAGAGGGGCTGAACGTGGTCTTATGGAAAGGGCGCGAGCACACCAGACCGACAGACAAATTCAAGTAGAGTGCTTGCGTTCACGTATTTTTGCGATGCAGATATTTTTGCCGGAGCGGTTCTGCTCTCTTCGTCGGAACAGTGAAATAAGAATTTGTCAGATAGATAGGATTCAGTTATAGTGTTGTTAATGGACTTTTGCATGGTGCATGAAGCATGGCTGTGTCACATCAGTGGTTTGTGCAGTGGTCCGCCCCACCGGTGCTATTCGCGGATATTACTAGTCAATACAATAACGTCAATGATAGATGGCAGCATAATGAACCGAAATGGAGTGAACCGGTAGCGGTTCCTGAAAGTGTTGATGCTCATGACGAATACAAAAACCAAGGAAGCTGGATAGGAAATGATAATAAATTAAAGTCAGATCGATTTAAAAACAATGGTAAGTTTTGATTGAAGGTTACTCTTGAACATTTTTATTATAAACGTGAATTTGTATAAAAATGCGGTCATTATTTTAGATCTCAGAAGTAACCTCACAATATGCCAACGATTTGATTTATGCGTACTCACAGTTTACAACGGGAAACAAAATAATTATATCGTGGTTCTAGAGCATGAACAGCAAGTTACCGAAAAATCGGAAATGCGTTTTTATCCTCATGTAGGCACCAAATTACAGTGTGGTGGAGGGCCATTGAAGTGGAAATATTTAATCATATAAGTAGTTCTGCACATTATGCTTAGATTGCGCACTCATTAGTTGTTATTTAACGTTTATAATGATCGCCATAATAAAATAATCTTATGAACTAATCGGAATTAGTGATTTCCCTTACAGCGATCAATTATTTATTCTAGTGTTATTATTTCTACAAAGTGAACCGCCGTGCACACAATGTTACATGATAGATCGCTGTTAGTCGTGTATTAGTTCCTAATAAACAATGTCTTACTGTGTTATTCAATTCAATGCTTATAAAAAAAATATATAAATTATTATTAGTATATACTTATTTTTTTCGTTTTACTCACGCATTCTGATTAATTCAAGATCAAATGAATGCAAGTATGCGTAAAAGTTTGTGTTCAGAAACTGGAGAAAGAAACTTAATTAAGTAGGTACTTTTATATCAGTCAAGGCCAACTGTCTCATAAGCTCAAACCTCACTTGCAATTCATAATGAATTTCGTGCGATCGTATTCAAACCTTTTATAATATTTTTATATTGTTATTATTCTTATGTAGATACAACTTACATTAAAGTGTCACCAAAATCCGTTCGTAATTACATAGACCAATTAAATCCAAGTTTATTAGTTAGTTTTTAGTAATATTAAATTGTGTATTACACATGTAGTCGCTATATTAGCACGTGACATAAGCCAACTTTATTCACTGCCATGGGCCACAGGTCGCATCGATTGTAGTATACTCGATTATATATATTTTTTTATTAGTTTTTTTTTTATTATGTGTAAGATACCTATGATACCTACAATTAGGAAATCCTATATGAGAGTAAATTGATTAGCCCACCTTTAGAGATCAAAGATATTGTTTTTGAAGTATTGAGTCAATTCTTTGCCAGCATCTCAAAAATTTGTTTGTCATGTTTTTCTACGCCAATTATTTTAATCTAAATTAATGGAAAATTAAATATTTGTATTTTTTTTACAAACGAAAGTGCTACACAATTGTCCGAATAAAATATTTTTTTAATATAAATAAAACAGCTGCATGTTAAGAGTTAGTATGTAACCCAGTATACGTTTTTCTTAAGCAACATCGAGTTGGTGAAAGTAAAGTCGATTACACTTATCGGTCAACACAGCCATAGCCGCTGGAATATGCCTCTAATTGTAGTATAAACGCACGCAAATTTAAGAGAATAGCGTTGAAATGAATAAAACTGATTTGTATCTGCATAATTTACGTTCAAATTATACGGTATAAGTCTTCAATTAGAATTTACTCATTGGATGTGGATATGCTAATGTTAAAATGGTACTTTTTGAAAAAACTTGCATCATCTACATAAATACTGTGATTGATTAAATCATATAGAGGTACTGCATACAATGCAATTATTAGTAGGCACTTTTATTAAACTTGAAGCCAATCTAGCTCCTTATAGTGTTTATTTTTTTAACATCAAAGAAAGTCAAGTTTGTTATAAGTATTCTAGAGGACAGTTTCACAATGTCAGAGTAGCCACTACCTACGGAATAAAATCAAAAATGGAACAGAATTTGTATGAAATTATATACCAAATAAACTAACTGGAACTTATTCGTAGATGGTAAAACAGGTCCTTAAAGTAAACTATTGCAATAACATAGTAAGGTCAATGAGGGCTAGTCTTTTTTTCGATCTATGCTTACACCATACTTATTTAGAGATTTAAAAGAAAAATACAAAACTGAAAGTTTAAAAAAAATGTACTAAGTTCACCTGGTGAGACAGTAAAATCTCTTTAGTTTTTCTACTAGACGTGATATTTTTAGCACAAGTATATTTTTAAGAATAAACTCATAGGTATTTTGTTTTATTTACTCGTATACAATTTAACTGTGCAACGCTTTAGACAAAATGCCGTAATGCGTGCACGTATGACATACAAGCCGTAGAAGCGTATCTTGTCACGAATATAAATGTGGTAGACACCAAATTGCCAAATATGTGTAACCTGACAAGACTATTTAATTCCTATTCGTCATTTCTAAATTGTTTCTTGTTTTATAACTCTTTCAAATCTAAATGGTAGCAGACTTTTCTGTATTACGATCGATTAACAGAGGCTGAAAGAAAGTGAATCGGCGACGCATTAAATCGATTAACTATGTTTTTTTGGAACAATGTCCCTATTGTGTGCAGAATGCGTAGACAACGGCACTAGTTTGCCGGCACTTGCAGGCCGCGCCGACTAGGTCATTATACGTCTCTCTTTAAACGATGGTCATCCATTATTTAGGTTCTTGATGGACGGAAACATAACGTTAACTTATAAATGAAATAATTTAACAAGTGTATTACGAAGTTATATTAGTATAGTATCGGTGTGTGTGCAAGCGCTAGTGAGAATAATTGATTAGGATTGAATTATAATTAACGGTTGTTACATTGCTGATAGTTTGGCGGTTAATTCGTATAATTATTATATTAATATGTCAGTTTAGATTTAAGGAATAATGTGCAATGTTCTACTAATAAAGCTGAAAGGGAGAAAAAAACACAGTTAACAAAACAAAAATATGTTTTTTAAATTAAAACAAACTGAATTATATATTTGTTTGTATACCTAGGGCTATCTCTGGTATTTGTGAGAAAGTCATCAATTTGTTTTTATTTCCCCTGCGATAAAAACCGAAGAATGTTTTGTTAAAGCTATCCCTATTTTTCCTGTTATAATACTCACGGTGCACCTTTCAATTTATATAGAAGGGAAGAAGGATCGTTGCTTGTTATAGAATTTTAATTTCATCTCATGCTGTAACACCTTTTGTGTAAATTGCAAAGGTTCAAATAAGAAGCTTTACTTAATAAAAAGCGAACTTTTTGACGTTTGTAATGTTTCAAATACCCTATTTCTTCTGCTTCCTGTAGACTACCTACAGAAGAAGCCACAATTAGCTGCACTGCAATAAATGCAGTACTTTTACATCGTTAACGCTTTATTAAGTGATCCTCGTATCCATCGTTCAATGTAGGTCTGCAATTCGATACTACGACGTCTCAAATAAACGCGACGGACGCATTGTAAACTCTTTCAATATGTAAATGTTGTGAAGAAATGTTTGGCCTCAGAACCATTGTTAAACGAACCATAACTATTATTAGATCGAAGGTTTATTTTAAGTACTTATTTAAAAACAAATGATAATTTCTGTTAGTGTCAGTTGTGAAGTATCCTTTCATGCATTAAGTGCTGTGCTAATACTTTTTTGGATTTTACAAATGATTTTGGGTATGTACTCTAGATATTCTGTGTATTAAGCCTAAAGTTGGCATTAAAACTTATACTTATCTTAAAACTCAGGTATTCAGGTATTGGATATATAGGAGCTTGGAAGAATAATAATAATGCATTTTTTAAAGATTTTTGTTCTATTTATTATCAATCAATGTTCATCGATTCCTTAGGATCCATGCAAAGATTAAGATCTAACTGATAGTTTTTGGGATCATTGATAATTTTGGTTTCAAGGGCGATGTGCATTATTTTTAAATGAGTGCTTTATGGCGAGTTTTTAATGCATGTGATCACTGTTTTTTAGATACGTAATATTTTTTTTTATTATATGAACATTTAGTGTACAAGCATTATTAAACAAAAAGCACAACTTTAAAATCTGTAACTGACTTCCCGAAAGGACGAGTGTTCTCAATTGAGATAGCTGCATTTTTTGTGTAGGTATGTTCACGCAAAACTCTCTTGTGGTATATGTATATGTCGCAGGGAAATGAAGATATCAGGTATTTCACGAAATCCCTAGGGATATCACGAAAATCCAGAAGATGTCGAATACTCTTGTTTTTTACATCTTCTTCCTAAAAGTATCTAGTGAAATGACGAAACACCAATTTATCGTCAGTGATATCGTCGTTTCACTAAACTTAATCTAGTGAAATAAAGAATACTGTTGAGGAATAAAGTAATAAAACAAAAAAAAAAATTAAGACTACTTCTAAAAACACTGAAAAGTACTTTGCGTATGTTCAGGCGTAACATGGAGAACGGAATTACATACGTAACAATATTCCTCTTAGGATTTCCCCTTCAACAATTTCATCGAAACAATTTAAGTTTAATCTTTACACGCAATACTTTTATTGCATTAGTTCACATAATTATTTGGTTGGGCACAGCAAACTTAAGCTTACATTTTTACACTAGAAGATTTTGTCACGCCTACTTTACGCTCGCTAATATTGCGCGCGACATATTCTGTGCGTCGAATAACCTGTCGCGCGATATCAGGTGTCGTTTTGCACCAGTCGTTGTATGCATCAACATAAAGTATAATTATTATAATAACACTGACATAAATCAATACAATACGTTCAGTCATAATAAAGTGATTATAAGCACATAATAATTTCAATACAGTGGTATCTACAATAGCTGTGTATTATCGGCACGATTGGCGGCAATGGATCAGTGGTCAGAATTACGCTTCATGTTGTGGTAAATTCGATGCTCGCACGAAATAATTAATTTATTATTACATGCGTTTAAAAATATCCAAGTATTTAATAGGTTAGTTATTATTTAGTTTCGGGCACTTTTCAATTTTTTATCTTACTTTTACTTGAAATAAATAATAATGAATTCATAGTTTAATCTTACGAAAGTAACGTACCTAGCCTTTGAGTAAAAGACACCTGTCACCATGGCTGAACCCCATTTCTATTTTAATCACTATCGCTCTGACCTGACACAATTAACCACAGAAACTGAAATAAAAACAAAACAACGAGGATGATTACAAACAAGTTTCCAATTGTTTATTGTAATTATGTGCGCATGCCTTTTGGTCGCAAATTATTGTGTTAATTGATTTTTTTCACGTGTCTTCATGATCGATGATATTAACAAATCTGTAAGTGATTATGTAGTTAGCTGAAACGCAATCCGATGGAGTTCAAATAAATTATGCTGTTTTTTTGGTCTAATCCAATCAAGTGTGATTGTTGAATTTAATTACCCCATGCACACATCTCGAATCATATAAGTATTACATATGTAGGTACAAGACTGTATAGCATGCAAAGTACACATAGAATTCAGGTTTTCACATGTCATAAAATATTGGGTGACTGGTAATTAGTGACCGATATTTAAACACGTGATTGAACTCATGATTACAAACAACTTTTCCAAAGAAACTTTTTGTTTTTTTTTTATCATTGTAGCCAAATTACTGAAAACGCGGGCGCGGGGCGGGGCCTCGCCGCTAACAGCTGATGGGGCGACCGCGCGCGCGAAATTTAATATGATATAAAAAATAACAAAAAAAAGTTTCTTCGGGAAAGTTGTTTGTAATCATGAGTACAATCAAGTGTTTTAGTATCGGTCACTAATTACCAGTCATCCTACATAAGCTACAGGTCCCAAAACGTTAATAACGTTAATCACGATTTCTTTTCTCAGATCGTGCACGCGCGGCTGGTGTTACGCTGTGGTTGACGATGCTAGGTGTGATGCGCGCGCAGTCCGTGCCGGCAGACAACGACACGCCACCCTTTAGCACGCTGTATAAGTGGAAGCACGTCGACTTCGAGTTCCCGACGCCCAGACATCGAAGGCATGCACTTGCTACCGGGTAAGTAAAGCACTCAGCAATTTGTAATATAATACAATCACTCAAATATTTTTTTTATCTGTATCCAAGTGAGATTTGGAAACTAACATAACAATTTTACTGGTAGGTATGGTGAAATTGAATTAAAATTATCTTTTGGCGATCGTCGCAGGATCTATTGTGTACCTACTGCTTTCGAAGATCAAACGAATCCAACCTTTAAATGTTAACCTTAGAATTATTTTTCCAGAAAATTTGTGCCTGCTAACGTGCTTCCCCTCGGACTTGAGGTGTGGGGCAATAGAGTCTGGGTGACAGTGCCAGCGTGGAGGAGAGGCGTGCCTGCCACGCTTGCCACGCTCCCGCGCCAAGGGGGTATCGCCTCGCCACAACTTAGGCCATATCCTGACTGGAGCTTTCATAGAGCTTTTGGTAAGTTGCCGTAACTCTGAAAAACGCGTCCAAGTGTCAAGAGCATTGATATATTGTAGGCTTTATTTTCTACTTTAGCTTTTTGCTGAAAAAAGTATAATTAACGGACATCTTTTTTCAAATTTTCAGGTGATATGAAGAACTGCTCAGGACTAACTTCAGTTTTCCGAGTACATGCTGACCCATGCGGCCGGCTTTGGGTATTAGATTCCGGACAGATAGACTCTCAAGATAATCCTAAACAGTTATGTCCACCCAGTATTGTGGTTTTTGATCTCCAAACGGATAAACTTATTGCACGTTATACGATACCAAAACAATATGTATTGGAAGATTCATTATTCTCAAACATTATCATCGACACAAGAAATCAAGATTGCTCAGATCTTCACGTTTATATAGCAGATACTTGGCGTTTTGGCCTCCTGGTGTTTAGGCAAAGCGATGTTAGGTTTTGGAGATTTTCCAATCCGTTATTTTTCCCGGATCCCTTAGCCTCGAACTTTACTCTTCATGGACTGAATTTCCAATGGACCGATGGCATTTTTGGATTAGCTTTATCACCCATTGATCCATTCGAGGAACGTATATTATTTTTCCACGCCATGTCTAGTTACAGAGAATTTTACGTGTCGACAGAGGTCTTAAGAGAGCCATCACGTGTCGACAATAGTTCTACAGAGTTCAATATAGCTGGCGAAAGTAGAGGGCTTAATGGCCAGGCGTCAGCTTCTGCGATAGATAGACGCGGTGTCATGTTCTACGGCTTAGTAACTCGGGACAGCATTGGATGCTGGGACACAACGAAACCATACAAAAAGAAAACCAACGGAATAGTGGCTTTCAATTCAGAAACTTTAATATTTCCAAATGACATAAAAGTCGATCAAGATAATAGGCAGAGCTTGTGGGTCATTACCAACCGATTGCCAATGTTCCAAGCTGGTCCTCTCGACCCTGAGGACTACAACTACCGCATCATGTACGCTGACACTACAGAGGCAGTACGAGGAACAGTTTGCGATCCTGACTCAGACCTCCCGCGCCCCGCCGGTGTAATACACAGAGGGTGGTTGCCATAAAATGTATCTCAGAAATAGTAGAAGTCAGAAGTACCTAATGTTATTTAGTAATAAAGAAAATAAGCACTTTTTATACAAAACAAGGTATCTACTACCGTTGTTATCAATGTAAGCGCCTACGTGTTCAATGGCTGCAACTGTCACTAGTTGTTGTAATGGTTTATTTTATTTATTAACAGGCGCGAACGCCTACTGGTTATGTATTATTAAATTTACCTACAGCACTTAGTTGCTATCACTCAAACCAAGGGTATTGTATCGTCCTTCTTAGTCACAAAATAATGTAAATACTTGTTAAAAATATTAATATTTCTCTTGTATAAAGTTATGTTTTGTAATCATATCTTTCATTAACAATAATCCTGTATACTTGTTTTACGGCAATTAAGTTATTCGCTTTAATTTATGAAAATGATATTTGTAGGTTGAAATCAACAGCTTCACACGTCAAGACATTTAAAGCTTAAAATGAGATGAGGTCGGCATTTCCTAACTGATTACCTTGACCTGACTACCTTAATTAGTATCAAACCTAAACATAAAAGATTAAAAAAAGAAGTACTACAAGAAATCCAGACATTATCCAGAAAATTTATACCTCAGAAGCCCTGAGCTCTTATTGAATTGAACATTATTTTTAGGTACTATTGAATGGAATTGCGTAGGCACAACTAGAAAAATTAATTAATTTTTGTTTTCGTATTGAAATTAGAAAGGCCTTACTACAAAAAGTTAGACAGAGGTTTGACACGTGTTTAAAATAATTCTGCATAATTTTTTTTCTTAAAACTCGCGTCAAACGTCTGTCTAACGTTTTTGTAGTAAGGCCCTTTATAAATAAATGTAAAGTATGAAAAGCTGAGTTACAAATTAATTATAAATAAAACATTATTTAAATCCAGTCGGGGAATTTACTTTGGAAAATTTTCTAGATACCAAAATCCTTGAACCAAATCATTGAACCGCACCGGGTTCAATATGACATCTTATTAACTCATACTTTTCTATATATCCATCAATATTTTCCTCTGCACCTTTCATTATTCAAATTTAAGGTTGTGGCGAAATAAAAGACCGCACGTAGAATTTTCAGTGTTTCACAAAACAATGCTTTTCGTCATGTACCTAATTAGAGTAGGGAGCGCCATTCCACGGACGGAGCACGACTGCATTTAAAGAGAGCTCCAAGAAATAGCAGGGTACAGACCAGTCGGTCACGCCATAGCTGTTTATGCAATAACTTCTTTAATTCATGTTAAGTCCTCGATGTTATACATAACAGTTCTAAGCATCCGACGGAACGGACGCGCCGCTTAAATTCATGGCATAAGTGATTCAGTGAAAACTTTAATATGGAAAAGGTAAGTTCATAATTAATTAGTTTGCTTTTATATTAAGAGTAACATTTAGAACTAATAAAATAGAGGTTATTTAAATACTATGCTCTTTAACCCAAAACTGTAGATATTTTTTTTTTGGATCCTCCTCTAACGAATTTGTGTACAGATGTAACGAACTTAGTAGCCTAATGTGCTGGACATTAGGCTAATAAGTTAAAAGGGAATATGTCAGTTTAGTTCGTGGATAGCTTGAGGTGCTGTTGTCTGTACCTTCACAATGTTATATATAAAAGGAAAATATATTGACACTAGCTTTCTCCAGGGATTTTACTCGCGTCACGCGGGAACTACTCCGAGCATCCAGATGAATTTCGAGAAATGACAAATAATTTTTCCAGTACAATTTTCGGTCTAGTAGTTTCTGAGATTAGCGCGTTCTAGTAAACAAACGATCAAACACTTAAGCTTTATAATATTAGTATAGTAAGATAGATGTATTTCAACCACAAAGGAACATATGATAAACATACTTACCTACACAACAAAGCAACCACAATACTTTGACAAAACTAGTTCGTGGAGTCGTTGTCCTCGACGGTCACGATAATTTAAGCAGCCCTATGCAGCCCGGTAGAAAAGTTTAGCCTCATATTCGAGGTCTTTTTCAAATGACCTTAAAAACATGCTTAATTAATTAAAAACAGTAAGAACCGTAGTATCTATTTACGAAGTAAGCGCAGTAATGCACGCGATGGTTTGTCAACTTTAAGTAGTAAATTGCAAACCCTTTGTACTTTGATCGCGTTTATTTATACTCTAATTTAAATTGGTATTGCAATTATTATAATTGTTACCATCGAACAGATCGCTAAGGGTTTCAATATATTTGAAAAATATTTTCGTCGCTACATTCACTTGCATCAATCTGTCATTAAGCGCAGTTTATAAAGTTTAGCTTATACCCTTATGCATATACAGCGTAGTAACTATTTTTATATTGTAGTGTAGAATACACAACTGTAACTTGCACCAAGTAAAAAAGACAGCTTCTTGATGGTGCCCCAAAATCCATCTCTTATTGTAAGCCGTGTACCTACATATGTAAATCATTATATATAAATTATTAAATAACCGTAGCTTAGCCTGTGGGCTTGCTAACCTAACAATCTCTGGTGTAAGAATTTGCTTCTCGTGACAGGTTTAGGCAACATGCATGTATTTTTAATTTTGTAACACTTACATAGAAATAACCTACTTATCTTAATGTTTGACGTCAATAATTTTATAATTAAGTGGGAGTTTTATGTATTTCGTAACTGTAACGACTCACAAAAGCCGTAGGTCACAGGAAATTACCATTCTCATCACTATGCAGGTCAAAAACTTTTATTCGGATTAGTAATTCATCTAAATATGTAAGTATGTATAATGTAGGTAGTCTATTGCATAATATAATGCATTATACACAGGCCTTCCAAGTACCAGACTCTAAACAAAAACATTAGCTTGACTTCTATTGAAATCATCCTCATTAACTAAAAAAGCAATTTTCCTCATTCTTATCTGTTTTCGTCAATATTATTAATTACATGTGAATTTTAAGTAGGTGGTTAAGTTGTATTCATCCAAATTTTATTTAAAACTCTCTCAATTATTTATCTTACAGATACTGGCAAGTTTTGTCCTATTGAGTATTTTAGCAACCAGCTTTGGGTATGGACAAATTGCAAGCAACACGCCACTGGGGACTTTGTACAGGTGGAAACAGATTGACTATGAATATCCCTCGCCTCTAGCTCGCCAGCAAGCTATTACCAGCGGGTAATTGTACATTATGCTAATTATAGAAAGAAAACCACCTGCCGAATAGATAACTTGAGAATATATTTTCTTTTTTTTTTCTTTTCAGACAATTTATTCAAGCAAACGTTATTCCTTTGGGAGTCGAGCGCTGGAAGAACCGCGTGTTCATAAGCACGCCTCGGTGGAAGAGGGGAACTCCAGCTACGCTCTCGACTGTACCGATAGGCGCATCGACAGAATCACCTCTATTACAGCCATATCCCAACTGGAATTGGCACAATGCAGGTAATTATTATATTATTATTTTGTTTAATAATGAAGAGGTTTACAGACGTGGAAAGCAAACAGCCTCTGTATATAAAATTATTACCTATTTAGTAGCTTCATTATTTTCGCTAAATCCGAAATGTTCGTTGCATAAGACTTATTTTCTTTTTTGTTTCAACAGTTAACTGTACTGGCTTCACCTCCGTCTTCCGCATGAGCATAGACCACTGTGGCGTAATGTGGGTTCTTGACTCTGGACAAGTTGATGCTTTTGAAGCACCTCGTCAACTGTGCCCGCCAACGCTGTATGCCATAAACGTGGAAACTGACACCGTGCTGGGAAGTTATCCAATCCCGGCAGAGTTCGTACTACAGAATTCACTCATCACTAATCTCGTAGTGGATTCCAGGGACGCGCGGTGCAGAGACCTACACGTGTACATTGCAGATGCTTGGCGTTTCGGCCTGATTGTCTTCCGACTTGCAGATGCCGCTTTTTGGCGTTTCGGACACTACAGTTTCTACCCCGAACCTTTGCTATCAAACTATACTTTGCATGGACTGAATTATCAATGGTCCGATGGCCTGTTCGGCATGTCTCTTGGCAAGTTTCAACAGGGTGATAGATCTCTGTACTACCACTCCATGTCGAGTTCCCTTGAATTCGTAGTGAAAACGTCTGTAATCCGCGACCCAGCGCGCGTAAGCAACTCAGTGGGCGAGTTCACTCTGCTTGGCGACAGTCGGGGCGCAAACGGACAGGTCTCCGCCGCAGCTATCGACCGCAACGGTGTTATGTTCTTTAACCTCATTTCACGAGACAGTATCGGATGTTGGGACACACGCAAACCATATACAAACCAGAATCTAGTAGTTGTAGCTCAGAACAACGAGACAATGATCTTTCCCAACGATCTACGACTGGATCACGAAGTGCCACAAATGGGATGGATTATAACAAACAGATTGCCAATGTATCAATTTAATTTGATAGATCCAAATGCGTTCAATTATCGAGTAATGTTTTTAAATCCAGTGGCAGCTGTACAAAACAGTTTGTGTCAACCGGAAATTCTTGAATCGCCCGACCGTCAAGGAGTGTTACTAGTCTCTAATTAAGTTTTGTGTGTTTTACTGACAGAATATACAAAATATGTATAATAATATACGTACTTAATAATTAAACACAATGCAATTTACCGTGGTTGACTTTTTAACTAACGTTCTTATGAACGTTGACGTACTTTTGAAGTTTTGGAATTAATTTACTTATACATATAATGGTACATACTGGTACATACATATATAGGTAAACCTACACCAATAATATAATACACAGTGAGTATGTTATTCTAAAACATATGATGTTTTGATTTGGGACTGGTTTCAGTAAAATATTCTTCATTTTCATTGCAGTTTGGAATACCACATTCTTTACTTTTGTCCTGACTTGATTAAATACCAAAATTATTCAGTTTTTGATAATGCAATTAGTACCAATACAATGTAGTTAATATAAGTAATGATATTGGAATCCCTAGAAATGATCAAAAAAAGGAAACAAGGGGGGTGTAACTGGTGAAGGCACTAAATAAAGATCATGCTACGGGCGTTTTCACAATTCACAAAAAGATAGCTTAAGTACTTTCCCTCCGAAAAGAGTTAAGTATTATTATTTTTGGACACCCAACAAGGGCAAGTCAGGATTGGAAGACCTTTCTTTCATTGCGATTCTTCCTCATTATTTAATTTGTAATTATGACCTTGTCACGGTCAGTTCATTTAAGGTAAAAATGTAGCGTCTGGGTAGTGTATATGTACTATATATCTATCTAGACTAATATTTCACCAAGCAAGATTTTAATTATGCGGTAAGTCATGCAGTTATATTAATAATTAAAAAAAACAATCACGTCGAGCTTTACGGGTATGTTTATTTACGATCCCTGTATAGTTACATATATGTACAACATATTAGATAAGGCGTTCTGAACAATAATGTGTCCTATTCTATTTTAGGTACCTAATGCTCTTAAATTTTCTCAATTAATAAAAACCATCCGATGCAAGAATATGGATGTGTTACGGAAGTAAATAAGTTTTATTTGTCTATATCTTTTTACGAGAAACGTTAGTTAATAATAATAACAAAACACACACAATTCACCGTGTTACCATTTTGTATCTCTGTATTGACTGAACTCCAACAGAAACTTTGTCTGTTTCATTAATGTTTTATAAGCGTTTCATTGTTTTGATTTTGTACTGTTTTCAGCAACGTTTTCTTCTTTTGAGTTGCATTCTGCAATATCCTCCGTTAATTCTTTACGTTTGACTTCAATCGAGATTTTGTCTTCAGTAGAGATTTCAGTTTTGGCTTCACCCGATATTAGAATATCTGTTGATACATCATTTCTGCCATCATTTATCTCTCTACTGTAGGTCAATTCTGTATCATTCTCGTTTATCGATAAATCTTTCTGTAGCAGTTCTTTATTATTACCCATATTCAAATTCACACTGTGTTTGGATTCTTTTTCGATGTTTTTACATGATAATTTGACATCTGAAGAATCAACAGTGTTACTATGAATTGAAAGTTTATGAAGTGATAATTCTATATCTCCATCGTCTATTTCATTTTGAGTTAATTCACAAACTTTTTCAATTTTATATATTTGTTCTTCATTTTCCTTTTTATTATCTATCAACGTGTCATTTTCTAGATCTAAAATTTTAACTCCGGGTGGTTCCTTGCTTTTATTGTTATCATATGTTATAGGATTATTTGTCAAACCAGTAGCTTCATCATATATTCCAGCATTAAAAGATACCTCATATTGAAATTTGCTAGTTGTGGGTTGCCTTTCTTTTGTATTTACATCTAACATAGAACTATTTGTAGGTTGTTCATTAGCATTTTCACTTAATATTGTAACATCAGAGGTCACGTTTTTATTTGAAATTTTATTGTCAGCCATCCCTATATTTTCTTTTGTTGCTACGTAAGCAGTAGAATAAGTTATATTGTTGTCGGTATGTAATAGACACTTTGGATAATTTTGATTGGTATTGTTGCTTGATAATTTACTATCGAATGTTTCCTTATTGATTTCGTCTCCTGAAATATTATTTTCATGTAAATTGTTTTGGTATTCGGTTGAAACTGAACTGTCATAGGTTTTTAAAGGTTCTTCTGAGTCCCGCTGTTTCTTCAAACTTGAATTATTTTCCTTGCTTTCTGTGTCACCTATTTGAGATGATTCCGATTGCGTCAGGCATTTTATATCTATGTTCTTTTTCTCTTCTGTGGTGTTATTGTCTGAAATTTTTATTTTCTTTTTGCTAGGGATTTTTTCAAAATCAAATGATGTTGTTTCACTTGATATAGAAGATGAGATTCGCTTAACTTTATTTTTAGTTGTAATGCTTTCATCAGTTTCACCATGGCTGTGAACATTTTTTAGGGACGCTATGGTTCGTTCAGTCTCAGGATTATCTGAATTTATTTTTTTCATAAATATTTGTGGATATTCGCGTAAGTATGATGCCATATTTCCTTTACTGCTACCCACAAGCGGAGGGGTGTCAGTATCGTCTGCGTTCATTGTAGCGCAATCAATGTTATCACGCTGATGCCAGGAGGAAGGCACTGCTGAGTTCAATTTCTGGGAATCTAAAATAGACTCAATTCCTTCCTTTTTCAAATAAGCACCTATTCGTAATAACATCAAAACAATTTGTTCTAAAATCCGGTCGGTATCACGAGGTATCATTACTTCGCTCCCGAACCAATCCTCATATGCACCTATATCCGACCATCCTGTAGATGACATAGTTAACGGTTTAATTGGATCGGATTCAGGTACTTCTTCATTAATACTGGTATCAATGGAATAAACCATTCTTGAAGATGTTTCTAACTGAGGACGTATAAATGTTTCGTTGCTAACACTTGATGTTCTTTCCCCGTTACTGCAAATTAAAAATTATACTGTACTAGCTTCTGTCTACGGTTTCAGCCGTATCCCAAGAGACCTTCCAGTAACCAGATAACCCGCGGGGATAAAGTAGAAATACCTCAGATAGAAAGAAAAACTAAATAATTGTAGTTAAAATTATATAATTTGGCGAGGAGTTATATAGTAGCCATTAGCTGACAAGGAGGTTTACGTTTTGTTATATGTTTTCTTATTAATTTATACTTACAAGTGAGCAACTAGCTTTTTGCGAAGCTGCTCTTCGCCCAGCAGGGACTTGGTGCGTCGTCGGCGAACTGCCAGCTCGAGCCCGTAGTCGTTATCGTTCGGAGGAAGAACAGCAGGGAACGTTTTGAACGCTGTCGCCACTTTGAGTGCATGATAGTAACTGTGTGACAAGATTGTATAGATTCCAAAAACGAGCTGAATACATCGACTAGGCTGGATGATTTTTGTAACAAAACAAAATTATTTTAACCATTTTCAAAGGTTTAGTTCAGCCGTCGTAGTGAATAGGTAATATGGATAATTATTAGGCTGAAGTAGTTTTTTTTAAGAATGTGAGTATCACCTGAAAACAAGCATCCACATGTAAAAGGCGGGCATTATTGAAGAGAACTTGACTACCACGAACTTGATGCAGGGTGGTCTAGCGGGGCCCAGTAACACGCAGGTGCCGAGTCCGAGAGCCAGGCTCGTTAGTTCACACAGCAGTTTCCTGACGGCAGCCAGTAGAAGCCAAGGCAAAACCAAAGTAGGACGCTCCTCCTATATTTCAAAATAATTTACTAATAAAGGTTTAGATACTATCAATTATTTGCGAGTAAGTAGTAAGAGACTGAGAATAGGTAATTTAATTTTTGTGGAAATAAGTAAGAGAGGCAATGATGCTAAATCAGTAGCAACTTGAGCATCATGGAGATTAATTGGATTGTAAAAAGCCGGATAATAGTGTTAGACAATGTATACTACTATATGATAATACCTACCATTACGCGACAGACCGTCATTTTTTTTTCATAATTGCTTTATTAATACTTCCAAAATCTATCGTCGCCTCCTCTACTACTTTGTATCCGAGAAACAGTATTCTCAGTGACTCACACTTTGAGAAATAGGCATTGAACGTTGTTGGGGTCCAAGCAACTACAATCCGCGTAGTCGCTGCGTAGTTCAAGCGTAGACACTGCGTAATGCTCGCCATACATATATGTATGTAGGTCGGCTACAAACGGGTAAACGTCATACCTACTTATGATTGTAATCAGGGTTTTTTTTTGTTAAAAATACCGATGCAATGCTACGCAATAGTTCCCGCCTTATATTTATGTATTAAATCCATAATTTTCCTGTAGACGGTTATGAAACCACAAAAATCATGATTCATTAACGAAATTATTTAAATATCCATTACTAACTCCCGCGGATAAAATGAAGTAGTTATCAATTTGCTTAGTGGTAGCATCCCACAGCAAAATACGAAAATATTAAATTGGCTTGTCTCTGCCAATACGAGAAACCCAAAGAAGAATTAATTTAGTTCTCGCTGTACCAGGAATACAGGATAGAGCAGCACTATGTAGGAGGCGAGGTACACGTAGACGGTAAAGCATTGCACCAGCATGACGCCCGACACCATGGTGCGCAGCACGCGCTGCACCGGCATCGTCAGCTCCGCTGGCATCGTCATCTGCCATACCTGGACACGGAAAATGTCTCGGGATATTTGCCCGCGCAAATGCCGAACTACTAACTCATAGGTACAGGTGAAGGGCGTTTTTGGGGGCTGTCTTTTGTAAAATTTACCTTCAAAAAGTCTTGATTTTCAGCCTACTTTAAATAAATGACTTTTTATCATTATTTTTTATCTACTATCGCATTTAAGAAGATTTAAATAAGCTTGGTCATAAAGCATGTACTTTTACAATCCGTTCGCTGGCATAACATCCCTCTGGATATACATAGTTGGTTTATTTGTTTGGCGTTAGGGTTTATTGGCCTGCTTTGAGTTTTGAGTTACAACATTAACTTGTATCATAATATTATTCTTCCACACACACGGGATATACGGAAGCATATCTGCGTATTATCTCACGCATCTCATCAAAACTGATAGACAGAAAGGTGTATTAATAGATGGCCGATGGATATGGCCACGGCCCGCCACGAACTGTATTCACAATAAAAATAATTTGTGGGTGAATTAGTATCTTTTTTCTCATTAAAATCATCTTGTTGCTCAATTAGTTATGTATATGTGTTAAGGTGGATTCTTTGAACTCAATTTTGAAGTAGATATTTTCAACCGATTGAGCTGAAATTTTGTATACACGTTCAGTTTGGATGACACTGCAAGATACATATGTTATATGACGTCATTCTTTCTTCTTTTTAGGCTGTTCAAATAAAAGCTTCTTAAAAAAAAGTTATTTTCTTTTATTTTTTTGACATTCAATCCTGTAGAGATACGTCTCTATTACAAAGAGCACCTTCGCACAATAACATACCTATTGTTTATTTTTTAACTACGCTTTTAATCACTTTGTTTTTCATATAAGGAAAAAGTGTTTCAATTCTACCAAGTTTATTCTTTGTAGCACAGTATTAAATTCACTATTTAATGGGTACGGTATAAATTAAAGGCTTTGTAGGTGTCCTATCGTATATTACAGCGTTTATTTTTAAAAGTATATTTTTTCTTTTAATTGCTGGCTTATTTATGTTTTATCAAAGCGAGTCTAGTATGATTAAAATCAGCTTGAAGCATAGAGAGGTATAAATTATATTAGCGTTTAATAAATTGAAATCTGAAGATTTTTAAGAAGAATTCAATCACTTATTTTGTAACATAGGTAACTTTAACCTTTGTCACCAGGACAACATTACATTTAAATATATTAACAAAGGTTGACTGACTGGTAGAGAAAGCCTAAGGCGTTAAGTGACCCATTTTTCAACTGAATGTGCATAAAGTGTAATAAATACAATAAAAAAAATAACTTAAATAATACAACTATAGGCAATGGTGATCAACACTAAAATTTCTTATCTTCGAAGTGTGTAATAGAGCAAAGGTTCAAAAGGGTCGCCTACTTATCCCACTGTTAAGATTCACTGCCAACGCTCCCGATTAAGATAACAACACCTTCGCATACAGCAAGTGTGAGCTGACAGTGGCCACGGCTGCTTCAAAGCTACTTCATTATATTCTGATGATGAACAAATCTATCGTCAATAGTCAAGCACCTGCTTTAAATTGGCGTTCACTTTGAAGAGTGTGGCGTCGAAGATAGTCCGCACGAGCCCCAGCAAGCACCACAAACAAACTTCGGATTGCATGTTCATGCCCACGTAAGAAAGTATGTTTATCATTTTGATTATGCTAAAGATTTTGTTACCAAGTTATATAGAAGCCGAAAACATTTTTTGTTTAACTTACTGATTTTATTTACTTCATTTGTATTTATTATTATTTACCTATGCGGGTTAATGTCAGATGAGTGAATCGAAACTGTTGACAGTTAACTTTTTATTGCAGGTTTTTTTAGTAATGCGACGTTGTTCCCTTTTAAGCCAGACATCAACCTCTTTTCTCAGTCTTTTTAAACTTTAACTAACCTAGTTTCTTTAATTATAATATCATATTGGTACTTATTCTCAATAACACTCAAATAATCATTTAAAATAATTAATCAATATTTGTTTAAGAATCAAGGACCAAAAAAAACAAACTTTATTTACAAACAAATTTTACAATACGGGAAAAATTTTATTACCTACATAAACATATTCTTTAAGCTTTTAAACAAATGAAATAAATAAAATCAGTAAGTTTATTTATTAACATTAATTAATAAGTTAAAATCAATTAATCCAATCCAAGAAGTCGGGTGGTGCAGTATGATTAGCGCTGTCATCATCAGTGCGTCAGCGTCAGCCGGCTGGCCCGCGGCGGTACAGTCGCGACTCCTTCAGACGATCTCTGGCGAGCGCACAGTCACATCGCGTACTGCCGCGAACAAACTCTCAATAACTCCCGACCGATACCCGTGATCGTTAACATTGTCCAAGTGATTAGCAAGTGTAAACAGTGGTGACCAGTGATTTACTTTATTATTTTGAACCTGATATCCAAGGTAAATATCACGTCATATATAAAAATAACCTTTAATGTTTCTTTTTATTTCCGATTATAAAAATCTTATTGAATACTTGCGATGTGTGTGGTAAAGGCCTTGATTTTGTTTTAGAATATATTTAGGTTACGCTACGTCCTTACCTTGAACAGTGTGAGTCGAAAGTTATTTTTAAAATTTCAGTCTTTACGCACCATTCGCCTACGTTTATAGAGATTGACCAGTAGACGTCATTCTTTAAAATAATAATAACAAACAGAACCGCGGCATACTAATGATATGTTATAAAAAAAAAAACATAGCAAGAAATAGTCTCAGATCCTCCTGAAAACACTCGTAGAATGTACGCAGGTAAATAAAACAAAAGTACTTAAACACATCTACATATGTATTTTAAATTCAAGGCAAGCAGAAAAATAATAGACACCCGAATTTAGAAGCGATAGGAGAAAAAAGCTAAAATAAAGTACCAGTTTGGCTATAGTTATGTAATGTTTCTGTTTAGCATAATTAAATATTTGTCATTATTTATCACATTCCTTATTAGGTGCAGAATGTGAAAAACGGGTTTTGATAACCAATTAATTTTAATGAAATAGTGAATGATTAAACTAACGTAGTTTAATGGATTTCTTCTATATTTTTAACTAATAAACAAAGCATCGTAAGCATGTTGAGAAAGTTTTTGAAAACTCCATTGGATGTATCACTTACCTATTGCGAGTGCTTATAGAATTCTCTTTAGGTACCAAAACATTCTAGAAATAACTGCGAATATTTTGCTCAATCTTCTATACTTACTGCAACAGTCAAACAAAGCCTTATCGCCCAAACAAATAATTGACTTATGCAATATGCACGCTTTGTTATGACGAGTCTTTACAAACTGCGTAAAACATCTTGAACCTACCGCCTTGAGAACGCACATGTACAGGCGCCAGCACATCAAGCTACCCGAATCTGTCTAATTTCCCCAGTCAACTTTCAACCATATGCTTAGGCGATAAAGTTGAAAATCTATTGAGGGAATTCGACAGGTTGTAGTAGCTTGGCGTCTGTTCATACATTGATGATTCTAGGTAGAACCCCGTCATATAAGTCTATGGAGATGGTTATCTAACATTACCAAATTTATTCACAACCACCGTTACTTTTAATCCAAATAACGTATGGACAGAGATCCTCACTTCACTCATATAAGAATAGAATTTGAGTATGATGTCATTCATATCCATCGCGCAACGTAATTTAAAGTCACTTAGTCCCCAACATGTAGCACAATTTGTTCATGGATCTAATTCAATTTTAGCGCGCAATTTTAGTTCTCAAATAGTTATATATTATAAAAGTGACTATGTATAAAAAGTGAATATATATAAGCAAGTTCGGCAATTTAAATTGTGACTGTCAGTAAGATAAAACAGATAGAGGTATGTGATTAAAAATGTAGATGTCCAAAAGATGATTATTCGGGTCAGTCAAGTAAAAATTGGTATAAGAGTTCTAAATATTTAATTCGAGGTTTGTGTCGATGCAGCTGCCATGAGACTACTTTGCAGCGACGACGATGGTATATTTGTCCGTACCGACGTTGAACATTAAAATGATGTTACATGTTGACTTAAAAATCTGAGTGTGAATAACCTGTGTGAAACCTGGTTGAATTTTTATCTAAAGCATATCAAATAAGCAGTTATTATAGTATCTAAGTAGTGTTTCCAGTAACTTTCCTTGTATCAGGTTATCAAGGTGTCTTGTATCTAAGGCCGTGTAAACAACTGGCTTGCATTTAGCTCGCAGTATTTCTCTTCTGTACGTTGAGAAACATGATTACCTTCCTGAAATAACATAAGGTATGGTGCTTGTGTTAAATCGAGTTACCTAGTGTTTGTCAAAGAGTATACAATATACTACGTAAGAGTGTTTGTCAGTAATAGACAAGTGCTCGTGTCAAACTCCCTCAAAAATGGTGTGGCCAGATTTTTTACTAAAAATTTCAGAGTTCCGACTTCGGAAATATGTAAAGTATATAAATATGAAATTTTGTTTATCATGAAGATTAAGATGTCACTGAAAGCAAATAATGCATATTTTGGGCGTTATTAAGTTTTGCATTAGTTTCTTCGCGGATGCCTCTGCGTTCCCTGTTCTTGTTGTTTGTTATAAACAATTACACTTATTGTCGGTCTAGGTAGGTACTCATGTTGTAGAGGCTATTACCATTTTTTTACCATTAAAACTTAAAATGACAATTTACTACATCAAATTAAATGACCGACTCTAAGTTCGCTCCAAAAGAGAGCCAAATTCAGTAGATTCCGTTAGACAAAATAAATATACCTTAGATGAAACAAAACGCTTCAAAAGAACAGTAACGAATGACCAAAGCTAAAATACAAAGTAACTATCACGTTAACGACAGTTAAATACCAACATAAAACCATATTTTAGCACGGTACAGTTTTCTGTTACGAAAACCATGAAAACGGAAACATGTGGAGATATATAAACGAAGCGGAATTCCATAGTGATAGCTCAGTGGCTCAGCTACGCATACAGTTGCGTCAACGAAAGACTTGTTGTATCGTCAAAGTATTTATAAAAACTATTCCAGACCTACTTATTTATTAGGCAAACTACGGGAGAAATCTTATAGAATATGGTTCCTTTTTGTCAACAAGCCGCTTTTGTCTGAAAAACAGAACGTTTATCTGAACGACTTTTCGATAGTATACTTGGGAAAACAGTTGTGTCAATACCGGTATTAAATGGAAAACGGTACGAGCGGTTGTGACATTCTTGATGTACGTGAGAACACTTCTCTATGTTCCCGACTCCATCCATATATGGAGCCTCTGCATATGGTAGTACTAACATGCCTCGAGAGCCCGTCCGTAAGTTATCCTCATTTTCCCTACTTTCCAATTAACAACTGCATGAGAGTCAGACGGTAGCCCACGTATCTGTGTACCCTGTTCGTTATACCTCTATGATTTGAATTGTGAGAACAATTAACATCAATTGCCTGCCGAAACTAACACCTACGGAATTGATACAAAAGGATTTTGAAACATTGAACCTTCTTTGATTGTTTTCTGAGTAACGAATCGTTTTGAATAATTATCATTGATCTGGAACAACGGCGCGTATCGACATTCCAAATGAAAGATACATGAACTGTAACCTAATTTGGTCATCAAATTAGAATTACTATAAGTCAATGAACCTGAAGTAGTATAGATAGTGATTTACGATCATTTTAACACGTAACAGAAATGCTTTGTTATTCATCCCCACGAATATAATTTCCATCCAGCGATGGAGTTTGTAGAATCAGCAGTTTATAATATCGTAACATTGTGTGCATGAGTCATTTCTGATGCATATTGTATTACACATCGCATCGCTATAACATTGGTGTTTTGGGTGATGTCATCGACGTCAAGTATTTTATGTCGATTTAAGATTCCCTGTGTGTGGAAGGCGACACAGGGTCAGCTATTTTATGTGTTACCGAAGTATGGTATTAATGTTGTTGTAAATGACGCTGGTATGATTGACCTAGACGAGGTATAAACATCATTACTAAACGTGACGTCACTCAAAACTGAGCCTTGACCAAGTAATGAATAGTTGGTAAAACTGAGGGTCACAACTACGCAGTAACTCAGTAAAGGAGTCATGTTGACATTTACGCAGAACAAAAAGCATTAAAATTAGGTGCCTACTTTATGCCGCCACGGTGGCTTGTTTTTCATAGAAATACTTTACGACAGCCAGAAGTGAGTTGAAATATTTATAGACTTTTTTTATTAATACAGTGGTAGTCAATAGTTGTTAACCTTGGTCTCCGTCAGTAACGCTGAGGTCCATGACCATATATAGTTTTTGCGTGAGTTCACTGTTTCGTCGAATCGTAATCTACTAACCAAGCTTGACACTGACATTGTAGTTGCAACTATCAGAACCTTGTTAGTCATGCCGTAGTATTTATAGTTGTTTACATTCAAATAAATCAAACATACTGTACACAAATCTAACCAATATCTGCAAAGAAGCTAAGATTATCGAGCTTTAAGACCTCGAATACTAGTAAGACCATGGAAGCTTTAAGCTAGATCTACGATACAGTTTCAAGGGCAGGAAAAAAGAAGAAGGAGGCTAAATCTTATTTAAAGACAGGTAAACTTGCTTGTAAAAAACGATTTCGTGTTCACATTCTAATCGTATCCGAATCTAAATGGTTGCCTTTGACATAACTATTATTCATGTGAGTAAAAAAATATATTTTTTTTATTACTGTGTGAGAAAGTATCAACAGTAAAAGATGCCGACGTCTTTGTTAGTTTGAAGAGGACTCATTGTTTACGATATACATTCTTGTACAAATGAGTGAGCGTCACACGACGTGAACTTAGTGACGTCACGCTGCCTTCTGTGGTTGCGCGTGCGGCTGGCCTTCGTACACACACACGTATTTGTCCAAAGCGAGGCAAACCGCGCTTCTCGTGGGTGACACGGACCCACGGACCACTGTTGCTATCTTATCCTTACATAAACGGTTTCGAGAATATCCGTATTTGTACCTCTATTGTAGTGCAATGAATGTAAACAACGAACTTTAAGATTGGGTAACTTTTAAGTCGTTTAAGGCATAGATAACGAGAAAGTAGGTCAGAATTCATAGTTTTGTTACCTATTCATATCTTCTACATAGGAAGTGGAGCGTAATAAAAAATACGAGAAGACGTTTTTGTTGAATGGTGCATTGAAGATACACACACATGTGTAATGTTTATCTTTACACATTGGATTAGTGTGCGCACAGCGGCGCAGAGGCAAGGCCCCATGTTAATTAGTTAATGACATGACTTTGCTCTACTGACTGGTACTCGTGAGACCTTCTAAAACCGTATTATTCAAACCGCATTAATATGTATTATAACACAGACAGACTGGCTACCTACCTGACTTTGTATCTACGTATACAAGGGTACAAGTACAAATGAAGGACTGAAATGTATTACTTTATTGTGACTACGTAACAAATATCAAACCCTTATATGTAAATTCAAAACACCATCATAAAACAACTCTTTATAAATGAGACAAGACCGGGAGCAGTTTGTGATGTCGTGTCAATATCAATCTAACAGTAAATTGATACCAGTGAGATTACGCAGCGTATGGGCGTTTTAATCGGGAGCACGCATCTGGGACTAGTGTGGGCACCGAGTGGAATGCCCGGATCAATTGCATACAGATGCTTGCAATGGGCTCTTGATTGCGTTACTTAACATCGATTAAGTGAATTGGGAGCGTGATAGTCTTGGATGATACGGACATGTGAACAGTTGAAAGCGGATCTCGTTATAAACGTTTTGTTGTATGATTAATAAACATTGATAGTACAGTCGGCGTGTTAAGAACCACTGTTTAACTGCTTGGGAGGTATTTTTTGATACAACTTTTGAGATCTGTACTTTATATGAAATTTACGGATAACATGACTGATAAACTTTCTACACTTAACCTACAGATGCTACTCTGAACAATTCGATTTTCATATTATCCGTAACTAGTTTAGTTACTAGTAGGTAATTCGGTGATCAAAATTTTTGGTAAAATTTACGACGTTCGTTGTGGTGACAATGACACAGAAAGCGCCACTGTAAGGCCGGCCTTCAAGTGTTTAATGACCGATACCTAGTCAAGAACGCACACCGCTTGCCAAAACTTTCGATAGCGTACCTCTATATACAGCCGTGCTATATCTATGTGTGTGCATACTACAAGTCTATTTTCATAGACTGATTCAGAAATTGAAACTGGGCAGCAATCAATGTCTTGAGCTGAATCAAGATATAAATAGAAAATAGTTATGCTAATGAGTAAATTATCGTTCTAATAAATTACAAATTAAAAAAAAAACATCGTGATATCCATTTAAAAGGTTTAGTCATTTAAAAATGTGAGCAATGAGTTTATTTTATGTCTAAAGTAAGTTTTTTTTATAATACGAATCGAAACGAATCCAATCACGACTAATATCCTCTATTTTATGTTTAAAATTCCTACCTATGTTAACAAAACCCTTATAACTTTAATACGGCTGAGCCGATTTTGACGAGACGTATTCAAGAACTACCGCCGGAAACCCAAGTAAGAGCCACATCCAAACTGATTCACAATGCTGAAAGTATCTTTGAAGATATTATGTATTTTTAGCAAATAATGTTAAGCTTATGTTAAGGTAAATCAATGTTATCGGAAAATTGAAAATCGGACATGGCAAACTCATGCTGCTCTAACACAATAAACGGAAAAAGAAATGAGTGAATTTCTCATGTTTGGACTTGATGACATCTGCAAACCATAGCAAGTTCACTACTCGCAATCTTCTTAAATTGCCTCTTAAAACATTGAAAGCCAACTGTAACAGGAAAGGAGTCGTTAGCCGGTAGTTTCATCCTTCGTGAACATCAATATGAACAATGCTATAAGTACGTAGAAGGTATCTACAGTCATTCTATACACAGATCATACTCGATACAACGTAACAAAGAAATCACGTTTGCCACGGCTCACGGAGCATTACAACTCTATAAAAGTACAAGGATTAGTAATCTAATGCATCAATAAATCTCAACATGGAGAGAAAACAAACCATAACCATAATTTTGTAATCCATATGTAGATCTGTGCTATAACTGCGCCTCGGGTAGACGAAGACAGGTACTGCGAAGCATTTTATATGGTAAGAACTCAGTTTGGTCACAATAGATACAAAGAATTATGAAGCATAAAACAGCAGAGCTTTTGTTTTTTTAAGCCTTTACCTTTGAATAAGTTCCAGATAGTTTATTTTTTAGATAATTTGAAGATACAATTTTTGTTCCATTTTTTTATTTATCTGGAAGATATTGTGAAACTGGCCCTTACCTTAATAAAATAAATATGTTTGCTTACTAGCTCTACCGACTGTTGCATGTTATACTCGTAGCAACTATCAAACGAGTTTAGTGTGATATACGGTGCCTTACTTCAAACAACAGTAGGTGCCCCTGACAAAGACAAGAATGTAGATACTCCCATAAGAGTACTATGCCATGCCGCCTACTACGCCGCGCCTCACGCGGAAACTTTGATTGATAACCCACTGTTCTCAAATTACATTCATAGTTACCTACCAACAAACATCTTTTAAATAAGATAGATAGTATGATACCCTTAATTGAATTTGTCCAACAATATTAATGAGTTCTGGGCTTCAAATAGTCCTCCATAGATGATCATGAGGTAAGTACTTACCGAGGAATCTATCGTGGGCCCGTAATTATACTCAGCTCAGATTAAGTTCCCAGTAAAAGCTTTCGAAGTTAAACATTGCAAATGGTAATGGGGTGTAAAATGTCTAGGTGTGTCCCATAGACTAGCTGTAGCTGTATAGGCGAGGCATTTGTTCTAATGGGGCCGATCTGCGAACTGGGTCAGGCCAATGCCAGCGATAATGGAGCGAGGGTTATCGTCATCCTACCTATTACATACTATTTGTAAATCCGTCTCAGTCTGGTCGATACTATTGCCTAACCGAGAAAAGAGTACAACATCCGCTGGTCACAATATTTCAATCCACCAGAGTTCATAAATACGTAATCGAACTACTAAGCGTGATCCACAATGATTTGGTACCTGTTAGGCAACACATCTAATTCTGGATCACAACGTTACTGCAGTCAATCAAAATGGATCGCTATTGCGAAATTTTTAATGCACGCCCTGGGGAATTGGTTACAGTGCTTTTGATTTTCACCGGCAGTCTTACACAATAAAAAAAAAAATATCTATCGACATTTAAATTGGAGAGTTTCTAAACTAGTTTAGCAGGAAGCTGCCATCAAGAGTTTTTTTCTACATCTAATCTTCATGGCACTAATTGGCTAACATAGATAGCATTTTGTTAATGTTTTAACTTTTATATGCAGGCTAGAAAAGAAATCTTAAGCACCACTTAGCTAAGCTGCAAAATACTTAAATCATTAAAAAAGTATGGTAAACCCGCTAGGTATTCGTTCCTGATTCACTCTCAATTCTCAATTCTCAATCAAGGATGAAACCTACCTAACCGCAGTGAGGGCTAGGGAATATAATAATGACTTATTCGTGTTTACCGCACCTGCCATCTATCAAGCCCTTCTTATGTAAAAAAATAGTATAATAGCCGGGACCGTGGGCACGGTGGTGATCGTCTTAATGAGCAGGCACGTGTCGCCGCATCAGAAATAGCCCCTGCCGAACTTTGAGGAACCGATAACAGCGGTGTCGCACTTTGGCCGACTAGCGACCGGAAGTCGACACGGTGCTAGTGATGCAATGTTTTTACGGCTTTCTACTCGGTTGGATAGTAAAGCATTGATATATTTGTCTTCTCACGTCATAAAATTATTAAAACGTTTTGGAACGCATTAAGTTCTTTTTTGTTTTCTGTCTGTTGAACAATGTAGGTACCTACCTGTTTTTGAAAATGGCTACACTAGCCAATACCATAGCTATTCTTTCTACAGTACTATAGGTAGGTAAATACTATCTATTGAGGAAAAAGTATTTGCAAAATCTTTGTATACCTACATGTAAAAATAGATTTCAAATACCCAAATATTTAAATTTATGCGCGTTGGTGCAACATCAGGCATATCAATGAGATAGACTCGACAGTTATCTAATATTAACGATATCCCCAAACTTGTAGAACCGCAAGAAATCACTAAAAGTCAATGGCGACGCGGAAGTAACGGGTCAGGGCAATGACGAACGCCCACACCTAGTGGGTAGGTATGCAGTTAGTTAGCTTCATTTACAAAACACAATCACTGCGATAAAGATAACACCACTTCATTTGCTAGTTTTATGAATGCAATGAACATTTACAAACGTAATAAAAAATTGCATACTGACGTTTGAAGCAAATCTATACAGGCCCTCTTTCGTATCTTTGCAAGACGCGAAACAAGAATTAGAAATTTAGAAGCTGGTAAAAACTGTAACATTTCCTTTTGGCTAGGACCTACCTAATTTACTTGTGTACATAGTTATGCCTGTATAAAACGACTTTGTTTATTTAAGATTCAGCTGTCACGCAAACATCTTATCAAAGAGCTACATAATGTTAATTGCCTTGTTCCAGTCATGAAGCGGTGAGACAAATTCAAGAGACTGGGACTTTAACAAACATAAAACAGACACCATGAAGCGGTTACAGAAGTGCTGTTGTTGTGCGTCCACGCGTACTGGCACGCTTATCACTGCTATCCTCGGGATTATACTCTCTATTGCTACAATCATCATAGTATGGGTCGTGAAGAGACACAGAATCACATTCAGCACATTCATCTTTGATGAAGACTTTGATAGGAAACTTTCAGATTTAGACAGTAAGTAAATACCAACTTACATTATAAGCAACACATACGACGCAGTAGTTTATGTAATTTGGCTACTGCGCAGTGTGCCGCGTGTTGAGCTAGCCGCTACCCATTTAGGTATATCTACCAATTGTATTTTCTACTCGCAAGTTGAGATTGACGCATCCCATGATCCCCTTAAAAACCCTGTAATTGATTGGTTCGACTTAAGTGAGCTTATTAGTCACCCTGAATCAAGGACTAATTGAGAATTACTTGTATTTTAACTGGTCGAGCATTAATTATGCCTTGATGAAACCTACAGAATAACTTGATGTGCGTCTGTTCATTGCTTTTTTATAAATTCTGTTTCTAATAAAAAATATTTTCTTTTTCAGTTCCGAGAATAATATTAACAATAAACTTGTGCTTCACCATACTGATATGCACACTTCTTATGATAGCAGTACATAAAGTAAGTCAACTTCTTTATTTTATACAAATTTAAACCCAACCAGCATACTGACTTCATAAATTTAATTCAATTCTAACTGTATTTCATGCTGCATAAAGACGTCGTTTTCGGTAAGTGATAGAAAAGTCAAGTAGGTACCTTCAGATTCGGATTTTGGATATTTTAGTAGATAGGTAAAAAGACAATCTTTCACTCGTTATGCCAATAAATGAGTCAATTTCCATTAAGGGAGTACAAATGCGGACTGAAAAGCGTAAAAACACAACTTTGTCAATGCCATGCTCAACAGTTAGAAAATAATCGTAGTTCTTAAATGGGTTTCAATAAGACGTCGCAGCACGCAAAACAATGCATGACCAATAATACCTAATTAGATAATCTAAGAGCTTTGTTATTCAAAATAAGCTCACGCAATCAAAGTTTATTTTAAATAATTGCAACATCTGTTCAATGAAAATGATTCATTAATATTGTTCTAATAAAAACTCCTCAGAAAAAAACATTTCTTAGTAATTTTCCTTAATGAGCTAATCAGGTATAGTCAGACTCTCGCTGCGCAACCACATGATATTAAACTTCTACAATTTGTATTTCTGTAGCAATATAGACAAACCATATCCATTTAAAAGTCTACATGACAAACACAGCAAACCTATAGGTGAAGTACCTACCAGTCTTTTAGACAAAGGTTTACTTCGTCTTCTTACTTATTGCAATAGAACCAACGTTATGTCCGCTACTGTTTAAGAGTAGGTATTAAATATTCAGCCTTTCTACGGAGGACACAAAGTAACCTGCATTTTTTTGTTAATTAGCGGCGATCATGGTTGATGCTGCCGTGGGTGGTGCTGGGCATCGTACTGGCCATCGGATTGCTGATCAGCGTGCTGCACACATCCATCACTTACTATCTCGACGATAAAGAAGATCACACCATCATCGCCACAATCATTCTTATTGGCGGGCTTTTCTATTTATGTAAGAGTTTCAACTTTATGAAAAAAAATGGAAACAATTTTACCTCATTTTTTTTACGTATAAACGTGCATTTCTTGTTATTGATTGTAAGAAGAATAACTTAACTTTTCTTTAAAAATCAACTAGTAACGTCCAATAGTAAAGTCATCTTTTATTTTATTTCAGGTCTGTACCTCTACCTGTGGGCAGTGGTGTTCAGCCATTATTTAGACGTGCGTGACGAAGAAGAACGAGGGCGATACCGCAAGGCTCCCTACAGACGATAAGCCTTTACGCGACAACAGTACAAAAGTGACTGCATAATACCTATACGAAAATCTCGTCAACAGCTAATCTCAATGCTTTTATTAGGATGATGAATGTGAAAATTTTAATTACCTTCTTGTATGTTTGGTTGGAATGTAGTGTCTTAACAGTGCCTTAACTCGGTTTAAATAAATATTTTTTCAATACACTTACTTGAAAACTGATGCTTTTTATCACAATAAGAAATATTAAAAAAAAAAATGATTTTTGCCAAATGAAATCGAATGTAGCATTAGGTACTTTATTATTGTTCTCAGCTTTGTTCTGAAATCTTGAAACTAGCATTAATTAGAATCCGATGCTACTTCATTGCACGGCTATTTGTATAACGACTAAAAATATCATTTTTTATGATATTATATTTTTATTGATATTGATTTGTGCGAGATGAAATTATTATTTTTTTCTTCGTAAGTGTAATGAAAAACGTCGTTCGGCATACATGTGGATATTGTCATTACAGTTCTCAGCTTTAATGACAAACATAGGTACCACTCTTGTGTCGAATTGTACTATAATGTATTTGTAGATATCTATTGACAATGAATTTAATGTATCGTAGTATTAAGTGAATAGTGTTATAATGTTGATAATAATTTTATTTTAACGTACCTACATATACATCGTAACGTTGGGCCACGAAAGTACAGTCCTTAGGTACTGTATGTACGACGAAACCATAATCATCGATTTAATAGATCTTACTTCCATAATGAAAGGAACTTGAATTTCCTCTACCTATAAGTATAAGTACAATGTGCCTAAAAAGTTTGATTTAATATTCTGAATCAATACCACGCTACATACCTACGTACATATTATTTATTATTAACTACACAATACTCATAATTATCAAGATGAACTGGTTGAAATAATCATTATATATCTACAATTATCTATTAAACCTCTTGCCCGTAATACCTGAATCTGAATACCTGTGTAATATAAGAAAAATATTTTAATTCTATAGGTTTTAATAACTTATTTTTATATTTAATTTAACAAAGTTTACATAAAAAAATATTGTTAAACTGAAGTTATTATATTATTATGTTTATTACGTTCTTGTTTAATAAACGAAGAATAATACTGAGTGAAGTTTTATTTTCTACATGCATATCACTTGAAAAAATGTCACCTGAATTTTGAAATCACCGTGAAGACTAATTACATTCAGGCTAATCAAAGGCCTCTATTTTTTATGCCATAACGGGCTGATTATTGTTCTAAAAAAATAGTGCATACACTACTAAGTGCTAACAACAATATAGCCTAATGCGTCTAAATCTTTTCCAAAGATATGAGCTTAATGGAAAAGTTGCTAGAATCTATAAGAATAAAATAGTTGAGAGATGGAGGAAACCAGATGCAAATGATGAATTTTGCTTCAAAATGTTGAATCAGTTATTTTTACTTTTGCAATAAATACATTAATGCTAAAATAACTTCTGGGTTCATAATTTGTAATCTATGGTTATTTACGAGCTGTATGTCACTGTCACTTGTCAATTTGTCAAAGTTGAACAGTAAATCGCATTAATTTTATTCTCGTTTCGGGGTTTCGGGCTGAACGGCTGTGTAGATAATGCGTGTTTAAATTAAATTGCAGCATATTGGTTTTTCATTTCAGATTTTAATTGCTGGTCAATAGTTATACGGAGCTTAAAATGGAAATCTCATTTAAAGGCAAGAGAATACTTGTTACCGGCGCTGGCCAAGGTTAGTTAAGAGTTATAATCTCTTTTGTTTAATTTCTTAGTCATGTTGTAGCTATTAACTTATAACATTGCCTACAACGTTAACTTTTCATGGTTATATTTTATAATTGCTTTTATAACTTTTTGTTCGTGCGCGTGCCATAACTTAGTTGTAAAACCACAGGAATCGGTCGAGGTATCGCTGTGGAACTGTGGCGTGCTGGGGCGAACATAGTCGCCTTGTCTCGAACAAGATCTCATTTAGAGACCCTACAAAGTGAATATCCCTCTATAGATATAGTGGACGTGGATATAGCTGATTGGGAAAAAACACGGAAAGTAGTTGAATCCCTTGGCCACTTCGACGCTCTTGTTAATAATGCCGCAATGGCCATATGTGAACCCTTCCTCGACTGTTCACCCTCAGATTTTGATAAGTATGTCCATAGTTAAACATTTTTTCATTTTTGTTTATTGATTGTCAATCAAACCAATGCCATTTAGCCACAACTAGTGATAACAACACATAAAAATAGTACTTACTTGCTTATAAGATTGTTGCAAAATGATTGAACCAATTTGATTAACTTGCACATGTTTTACAGATTATGATAGCCTTCATAATGTGTTTTTCATATTTCCAGAATGTTCAATATAAATGTAAAGGCAACCCTTAATATTAGTCAAATAGTGGCAAGAAAGATGGTAGAAAACAAAACTCATGGTGCCATTGTCAATATATCATCACAGGCTTCAAAGGTAATTTAATGTTTTTATCAGTTCAATATCACTGTAAGTTTGTTATCTATTGACAATCAGCTGAGCTTACATGTGTAATATCCTTATCTTTTACCAATAGATCACATTCATATCGCATATAATCATTTGTATATATTTATAGTTTTTAACATCATTAAAAGCCTCACTTTCATATTTTTTTTAATATTTGCAGGCTGCATTGAAAGACCATGCCATCTACAGTGCATCAAAGGCTGCTTTGGATGCTCTGACTCGTTCCATGGCTCTTGAGCTTGGTCCTTATGGCATCCGAGTGAACTCTGTTAATCCAACGGTAATCATGACTGAAATGGCTAAAGTAGGATGGTCGGACCCAGCCAAAGCCAAAGAGATGCTTTCTAAAATACCATTGGGAAGGTAATCAATACAATATTCAATTTTTTTTATGTGTTGGATGTTTATACCTATTTGATGTGTAGGTTTTAACTTCATACAGATAATACTGAAGTGAAATTTTTCATCAAGATAAAAGTTAGAAGTTCATATCAGATGTTTTGTTATTACAGGTTTGGAGAGGTATCTGAGGTAGTGAATGCTGTAGTTTTCCTCTTAAGTGAGAGATCTAGTATGATCAATGGTGTAGAGCTGCCAATTGATGGAGGTTTCCTTGCCACATAATATCATTTGCTCACTGCATATTTCATTTAGCTAAGAATATTACAATAACATGAATATTTATGGCTGGTAATATTACATATTTTTTTAATAATTGCAGATTTTAGTTTTAAGTATAGGTATTGGAGCTATGTTATTAAATCAACCAAAGATGGTACCTTTTATAAATATTGCCATATATAAAGTTGTCATGTATATTTTATGTGTGATAATATTGTTATCAGTTCGGGTTAAATTTGTACCTACTTATGATTAAGAACATTAACACAAACAAAATGATACTAAGATATTATTGTTCTCATAAAATATGACTAGAAAATAACACGCGCGCCAGTGAGGAGGCGGAAGGCAGTTCATACAACGTTTTACTCATCCACCTAGTCCATTCACAGCCTGCCTTGCCTTTAGTTTCTACTTACCAGTTAATAATATGAAATAAACCATGGAATGGCACATAATATTTAAAATGACATACATAAATTTATTTTAGTAAATCTGTAGACTAGTTGTAACATTGCTAAATAAATTGGCCTTCTTGTTAATCTAGACTTTTTTTCTGTACACTTTAAATCCTCAAACTGGCAAAAAAATCGTTTCGCGCTTTTTTAATTTCAACACTACTTTGAAGAAGTGTTGTAAGTTCTGATCAATTCAAATGAAACAAGGCTACATACTAGTTAGTAGCTACATAACATTGAAGAGTTCTCTGGATTCCAGTCGTCATCATCAGCTTGTAAACCTTGATTTGCAAAGTGCCATTGAAATTTGGAAATCCGCCCAAGCGCTTTGCGTAATATACTCGTACAGACAAAGAAAATACAGTCGAGTTCCGAAAATGGCCCTATGGGTCGCCCGGGACGCAGAGATGTTTGTAGCTGGCTCTGACTTGTAACTTTTTCTTACTGAGAGGCTGAAAGTGTTGCAAAGATAACCTTTGCTTCTATTCTATGATAATTTGTAAGATCTGTTACATATATCTTACTAATGTCCTTCAAAATAGCATTTATATTTAACTGTTAGTGCCTCATCCAATTAAAATCGAAAATAAATAACAAACCAGTTATTTTCGTAGGTCAATTGATTACAAATTATAGCCTGATGTGCAGAAAATATTAAATTCAGCTATGAATAAAACAGTGCTTTTCACTTTTTTTTCTGTGGACTGAAGATACACATATTTATAATACATATAAGTATATAGTTGTTTATCAAAACATGAAAATTATTTTGTTGAATAAATGCAATTTGATAAAGTATCTTTTATTGTTTTACAAGTTTGACACTGAAGTTTCCGTGACCTTTATGCTATTAAGTACAGTGCTGCCGATGAAACTCCTACACCCTCCTATCCTATAATCTCAAGATGATCATTCGCTTGACTGTGTACCTACTAAAATCTAAATAAGCTGACTAATAATATTAAGATGTAAACTAAGGTAAGTTTGAACCCCTGAACCGATTTTGATACAATTTGGTCCATAGATAGATGGTACGAGAATTTGAGAAGGGCCATAGCCTAATTTTCATCTGGATGTTGGAAGTGAAACCACGGGCAAATGGTAGTAATAATTACAATATTTGATTGTAATATTATAAGTAAAGCAAAAAAATACTTATTTGCAACCAACCAACCGAAAATTATTGATTTAACTTGATAATTTCAAACGTAAACAAACTTCTTATCTTCTCGGTAATTTAATAAATGTTTGTGCAATAATATTTAAGATAAGTACGGCTTATCGAATACGACAACAGTACAAAACATTAATTAGTTCGCGCTCTCTCAATAACGCTTGAAGTAAGTATAAGTGCTACAATAATTTTGCTGTGGGCTAACCTCAATCATGGATAAATATTTCAAAGGAAAAAGAGTTCTGGTTACTGGTGGTTGCCAAGGTATTAAGTATATCTAAATATTTTTTTCTCGAAGCTAGAAATTATTGGAAAACCGGCTCACCTACTCTTAATTTTTCAGGAATAGGAAGAGGAATAGCCGTAGAGTTATGGAGGCTGGGTGCTAATGTTGTGGTCCTCTCTAATCAACCAGAAAATTTAGAAAAGCTTAAAAAAGAGTATCCCTCTAAAATTTGAAATTTGAAATTGTGTGTGTTGATCTATTAGACTGGAACAAAACCAAAGCACTTGTGAATACTTTAGGCGTTTTCCACGGACTTGTAAACAATGCAGGAGTTGTTATTCTTGAATCATTTTTTGAATGTTCCCCAGAGAGTTTTGACAAGTGAGTAGAAGTTATAGTATAAGTAGCTATATAAGTGAAGCTTTTGTTAATAATATATTATAGCAGGCTGAATCAGATGGGGTACTCATATCAATTGCTTAGTCAATTGAACCATTATTGTAAGGAAAAGTCTTATCAAGATTTTTGACCTTTGGGTAACTACCTTCCTATTCAAGGAGTTTGTTTTTTCACTACAGGACTATAGGGCTCAACGTAAAGGCAATCCTTAACATAAGTCAAATTGTAGCAAAGAAGATGATTGATAACAATATCAAAGGATCTGTCGTGAATATTTCATCGCAGGCATCAAAAGTAAGTTGCACCAGTTTCGCAATCAAATTACTATAATACTAAAGCAAATTACTGCCAAGTTGCATCAAAATCCTATCGAATACACCTCGTTTCGGTTTGGTTCGCCTAATAAGTGTGAAGTCATGATGCCCTACGTGGTTGTGGCCAGTAAGGCTTTTTCACAGGGGGGGGGAGAAATACTAGCATAGGGGCGTCAGGAGCTCATCAGTATCGTACCACCAAATATAATACGTCTAACGTTTTTTAAGCTAAGATTGGTAGGTACTTTCGAACTTCGATAAGCAGTAAGGTACCTTTGTATGTGGAATAATTTTAAAGCATGTATCTATTTGTATTTTTACAAAATCACAGGCAGCTCTAAAAGATCATACTTCATACTGCGCGTCGAAAAGTGCAGTAGACTCATTGACAAGAACTATGGCATTAGAACTCGGACCTCATGGCATTCGAGCGAACTCTGTCAACCCTACAGCTATTATGACTGATCTGGGCAGGAAGGTTTGGTCGGAGCCTGCCAAATCGCGGGAAATGCTTTCGAAAATTCCGTTAGGAAGGTAATGGTTTCATTTCGTTAAAAAAAATCCTATATTGTTTAAAAATTCAATACAAATCTATCAAACCTTTAAGCTTTATAATGTTTACAGATTTCATCGAAGATTATTAATCTGATATTATTTAATATTTTAAGGTTTGGTGAAGTAGAAGAAGTTGTCAACGCGGTGTTATTTCTCCTAAGTGACAGTGCCAGTATGATCACTGGTGCCCACCTACCTGTTGATGGAGGATTCCTAGCAACATAAACAGATACTTAATTCATATTTTTTGACTGTTCCGTAATAAAGCTAAGAAAACCAGACTTAATTTTACTCAGTTTATTGTGCCAAAGGAATTTATACATACTGGACATAAAAACAATGCAAGCATAACAATTTTATAATGCATAATATGCTAAGATAGGCTAGCACATTTGATTGTATTTTGATGAAAATATACGAAAGGTAAATTAAAACGTAGCATGGTTAATCTACAAGAATCCAATTTGTAAAATGTTATTAGTACAATTTTGTCTTCTTCGGAGGGAACAAAACGTATGCGTATGCGGACACTTAAATTTAAATTGTATCATACTCAATAAAAGCCACGATGTTTTTCTAAATCCCTTACTCATTCTAAAACTACTAATTTAGGTTTGTTCCCTCCCCTATACCAGTAACTGAAGAATATTAAATATGCGCAACTTTCGATCTCAAAGACATTAAATATCATATGTCACGCGATACGTCTACAAAAAAATACAATAACAGCAAAATAATTTCAATGACATTAACGCTACAACAGTTATGTATGTATTTATTCCATTACCTAGGATATTGTAAAAAACAGTGTGTCTGCTTACCTAATAACCTTAAAATTAATATTTACAAAATTAAGTCCGTAAAGTCTTTCGTCGTTTATAGCGTACACTTAACTTTAGGAGCAAGCCACGACCACCCCTCGCCAAAGCATTTGAGATACAAGTTGCGCACTCCACACACTGACGACAAGCAGGACACAGTTCGCGCGGCGCCGCCACTCCTCCGCATCACTATTTGTTTATGCACGATACTCGTCGCCTCCATGTATTTGAACACGAAAACATCATCTAATATACAATAATTAATATAAATTCATAAGAATATTAGCAACACAATATCATTATAATATTTGGGTACTAACATATTACGAACTCCTAAATGAAGGAATTAACTAAAACACACTCATATATTAAACGCTAAAAATACACTGATATCGATATTGGCACAGCGTTGAAAAGTAATACGACTGTTTCGTTAACTAGTGGATCGTCTTTGAACTGTCTACAAAATTTACTCAAACAGAAAATTGTTTTACATGCATAACTCAAAATGCTACAAAATACCCTGTAGATCTAATTAATTTAAAGTTGGATAAGAACTTAGAATAATGTGCATAAAACAATGAACATAAGATGTTGGCCACAATTTTACCGATATGATTACAAGACCATACTAACAAGTGCCTGTTTATAGAACATCTTCCATTGTAGGAAATCAGTTAAAAAATGCTTAGATGATTTTTTATTCTAAACTAAACCCTATCTATACAATATCATATCAACAGGATGATTTGGAAATCTCAAAGCTTTGCGATACAAACCCTTGAAATGAACTTGAATATATTAACCATTATGTATTTACATAAAAATTGAACCTAATTCTCAGTCATATTAAGAGGTGATGCTGTCCATATTATGATTTAATGAAAAGATAATGTCCTTAGTAAAAAAAAAACTTTTTTATTATTTACAAAGTAATCATTATTATATTATTATTGGCTAAATATTATTGACAGAGAATAGGAAATTTACAGCTCTGCATTTAAAAGCAAATGAACAAAATATATTGACAGAATATGAGAATGGTAACAGATTTAATTGAACTAGGTACATTATGTATGAGAAAATTTGGTAATTTATATGAGATCATAGATTCCTAGAAGCTCTAGATCAAAAGAAAGCACATCATTTAGAGGATAATAGCCCTAAAGGGAATGTACGTGCATCTGGATGCACGCAAGGTTAAAATTAAAACATCAAAATAAGGAATATTATTTTTAAATTGTGAAGAAAATATTTTATAAAAGTAATGAAAAACATATTGTTACGAAATAAAGAATGCAGCGTATTCTTGGGCCAATTTCGTTTTTGATTAAACTTACCTAGATTAAGCTATGGCAGTGGCTGGACATAAATTGTAGAGACTGACATATTACATTACCACTTTAGGCCGTCTATACGAGAAGAGGTACATTAAGGAAAGTTGTAAAAATCAGCATTATGAGAAAATTAAAAAAAAAGACGATTCCGTTGATTAAAAATTTTACACAATACCATTCCACTCATACGGTTCCTTTAACATATGCTCTGTATGTCACGTACTTTTAGCACTAAACAAGAACGTGGTTTATAAATATTTTAACTCAACTTGGAAGACAAAATGCTAAATTCAATACAATTCTTATAGCAAATAACTAAAACGAAAAATACTATATTGCACAAAATATAACTGATTGAATTAATTTTACAGAAAAAAAATAAGAACCAGAAGAATCCACAAAATGATTATTGGCTAATCGGTTCAAAGGTTATTCAAAGGTATATCTGATTATAATCATGTAGGAATCTTTATTGCCACATTATATTTTGATAATACAAACTACAGAATAAAGAACATTTTAGAAACAAGTTTGCAGTGGCGAACAAAAATCAAATACTTTCACAAGATAACCAAGATAAAATATGTAATTAACCGCATCGTCTTCGAAACGCTCTCATTGAATCGCGTGTAAACGATTAGTATACAAAAGTTTAGTAATATTTGAAATGCTATATCGTAAGATTACCAGATCGTTAACATTTTAGTTTGCTATTTTACGATTTGTGCCAAAAACATAAAATCTTTAAGACTTATTTCACCAAGTAGAATACCTAAGCTTGTCAATAGGTTGATTTTAGTCAATAATCTGCATAGTCAAAGCCCACACCAAATGTTTGTGGGGTCTTTGACAATATTATAGTATAACCTTACCAATATGAAATATTATGTATCTTACTTCTAAATATAACTGAGCATAAAGTACAACGATGCATGGGTAGGCCTATTAATTACTCTATGCTTAAATGAGTGTCATTCAAACAAATATAACGTTTCATTTCACGGCCCACTCATCATCTCACTTATATTCTACAATTAAATAATTTACAATAATATGAATGTTAACACGGATGCATACAAAATTGTTTCCTTATTTTAATACAGAATCTATACTCAAAACGTGATAACGTCCAACGACGTTCGCGCCTCAATTCCTACTGCGCGGTTCGATGACGTGATAAGTCGTCGTTAAAACACACCGTCTTAATACGTGAATATATTGAGTCTGTGTTAGCTTGTTCGGGCGAATAGAACATGCAGGTCACAATACGAACGTGGTTCCATAGTGGTGGTGTTAACACTGCGACGACACCAAGATCCCTCACCGCCACTCAGAGATGGCGGCCACCGTAGTGCTCGGCTGCCCCGCCGCGCCCGCCGCTGTGAACACAAACGTTACACTGTTAGAGCCACAGAGTTGGACCCATACAATACAAGCACGTGGCAGAACATTGCTTCTATAAGATGACGTTCATGGCTGGTTATCGAAAACATTTGTAAACAAAAGCTACTTACTGTTTTCTTGTTCTTGGTTTTGTTCATGACGTCTCAGCGTACGGTCATTGCCTCCTGATTGATAGTTTCCGCGCTGACCACCTGTAATGAATTTAAGAGTTGTTTAAAAATGTATTCTTTCAAAATGTTATCTTATCCTTATAAGTAAGGAAATCTTACCGAATTTGAGCATATTCCAATCAAAAACGTAGTCGTATGTGAACCCTTGTCGATGGAAGAGTGTGCGGAACAACTGCCGAAGATGACTGTAGTCAGGTCTCTCCTCGAAACGTAGCCGTCGGCAGTACTTTAGGTATAGTTGAAATTCGATAGGGTGATTCTGGAAAAACAAAATACCAAATAATTAGAGAAGAAAAAAGAAACACTTACTCTGCCATTAACTTGTGGTTATATTAAAAAATTTCGTCGTCTTCTCAAAAGGCACTGGCGGAGATGCTTACTGTTTCGTGGACGAAATTGTTTTATTATTGAAATATACATATGGATTTGTAGTGTTTTATTGTTCTTATCAGTCAAATGTTTTTTTTTTTTTTTTAATTACATGTCATTCTCATTAGCATATGAATAATAACAAGTAGGTAAGTAAATAAGATAGATATTATACAAGTGATATGCAACCTCCAGCAAAGATTTCCTAGTTCAACTTACTTTGCAAAGTTCGTCGAAAGGGGTGGACAGTTTCTTTTCAGATATTCTCTCGTACTTCTGGCGTTTGGTAGCAGCTTTCAGCCCTTGCCAGGGAAGGCTTCCACGATTGAAATACATGAGTACATAGCCCAATGACTCCAGATCATCGCGGCGAGATTGTTCGATGCCTAAATGTGTGTTTATTGATGCGTATCGGGCTGTACCTGTAATTTGGAACGTTTTAAATTAATTTCAATTGTGTATCTAATAGATTTAACCACATAGAACTGAGTAACAAAACTGTACTATTCAATAGGACGTGAAGCGATTGATGACGCTTCTTAAAACCGTACGTGTTTGTGTACGTGTTTAAACTGTGCTGTCATCTAACGCTGCAAAAAGAGAAATTGTGGTCTGATTGTGGCCCTAATATACTAAGGAAGTAAACAATGTATCTGCATTATACAATAACTAGACGAAGCAAACACAAGATGTAATACATTTTATGATCAAGGATAAATACGATGCGTTTTAATGACGTCACTCTCGTAGAATGCATAACGCGTTCAATTAAATGCGAGAACGCGACAAAATACAAAGTACAATGACGAAGAATAACTTATCAGACATGATCAAAACTTCGAAAATTTTGCAAGTTATCTATGATTGCTATTGGCTAATAATAAGATAAGAAAATAAGGTTTATAGCGCAAGTCACAAAATAATAAGAAAAAATAACAATACCTGTTAAGTTTTTGTTTTCTCTGTATGGGATATGTTGCAATGTGCGTGCATCTTTGTACTTTTTCGCTAAGCCAAAATCTATTATGTACACTAAATTCCCTTTTTTACCTAGGCCCATAAGAAAGTTATCTGGTTTTATATCCCTGTGAACAAACAAGAAAACATAATTATTATTTATTAGACTTTTGTGCTAGCTATTAAATGTGGATCATATCAGGAATTTTCTGCTATATGAGTATTTCGTCCAATTTCATTTGCAGATAAGGCACAAATGATTAATCTACTATATTCATCTATTACTAAGACTTCTCTCTATCCATATCCAGGCTGTATACACCATGTAAACAGCTACAGATTTTTGTTACCACTGTAACAATAAATGCTAAGAAATATTTGATGAGCAAATATTGCTTACTTATAAAAGTAAATAATCATATCAAAATGAAATAGTTAATTATTCCCATTCAACAGATATGACTTTTTGGCCATTTTATAGATAATAGTAAGGAACCATTGGTGTGCGAGTCTTACTTGCACTTAGCTGGTTTTATTGTTCTCTTTAACTTAAACTCAACAAAATTTAATAGCATGCAATACTACCCGCCAGCCGATGCAATGTAATGAGCTATATAAACAGGTAGATAGAGTAGATAATATTATCATTTACCCTTAGTTCTGACCTGCAACATGCATCCGTACTTATTACTATATAATCATTCTATTCATTATCTGTTTACTTGGAACATGATGCATATATATCACAAAAAGATTGCAAAAATTGTCCTAGATGTAACAAGACCTATAGACAAACTTTAAGGAAACTGATATGCTTTCATATACATACTTTGAAAAGGATCAAAACGCAACTGATAGCTACAATAGTATCCAACAATCTCTGAATGTTGTTCGGATTTTGGTAGTTTGGACGCAGAGTTACAGGAGCTTTATGAAAAGTGAGTGTTACTATCTGACTCCGTATGTAATGTTACTAACCATCAAATCATGAGATGTACTGAAATTGTATACAATATAACCTTGAACTTCTTAAAATCATTGTAATCATATCCACAAATCAGACACTGGTGTAGATGCTGTAGAGTGGAAGCCAAAAGAATATGTTTTACATCATTATCATGGAAAGAAATTATAAAGCTTATCTAAGACTTACTTGGCATCAATCTTCTTAATTCAAGTCAATTAAATCACTCAGTAACCTAGAATATTGCCACTACTATGCCCTTTACAGATACCCATTTATTTGTAAAAGGAAATATACAGGTCAAGTACATACACTGAGTATATTTTTGCATCAAAACTAGCATTGTCTAATAACTATATTTCACACAAGGCCTACATCAGATCTGTGTAGTTAGAGGTTATATTTTGCAACTTGATAACGTACATAACACAATGTCAAGGAATTTCTAAGGTCATTTGCTAATGGAAGTAGTTTTAAACTAAAAATACACTACAGTACTGGCTGTTTGTGGTCTATATTTACTTTATAAATAATCAACTAGTGACCCGCCTTTATGCAACTAGCAAAAAGTGATCTGTAGCTACTAAAACTACCTCTATATCATAATTAATATAATTATTTGGATAAGGATTTTTACAAATAACACTCTCATTTCCACCAGCATTTTAAACTTTTCAAGTAAAACAATGTTACTATAATTATTGTGAAGATACTTGAGAACTTATAAAATAATACTCCTAAAATTATAGACTAATGATGAAATAATAATAAAGGTAAAATGAATCCATACCTATGAATGAAGTTCCTGTAATGTATATCCTCAATCCGGGTAATAAGTTGATCAGCAAGCAGTAGAACAGTCTTGAGGGAGAAGCGGCGCGAGCAGAAATTAAAAAGGTCTTCCAACGAAGGTCCAAGCAGTTCCATAACCATAACATTGTAATCTCCTTCCGAGCCACACCATTTTATTGCAGGTATACCAACTGTTTGCAATTAAACAAAAAACATTAGAAATGCCTCATTTTGTATATAATTCCAATGAGAATAGATTTCAATAAGTATTATGCATTATTGTTTTTACAAGAAGTTTATATTGTTTTGCGAGACAAGTTAAAGCTACCACAAGCACCTTTATCACAATTATCTCTTACAATTTAGATATAACATTAATTTTCACTGTGTTAACTATTTATTTGATATGGCGAACGGTGTTTAGCCTATAAGTTACCTACATAGATTGCTACCTTATTAGTAATGTTTAGTTTAGTAGCAAAACCAATGGAATTGAACACTTCCTACATGATTTTGGCTACATCTATAACCAAAATCTTTAAAGATTCCTTTACAATATTAAACAGAATGTACGATTAATCACTTCACTTGTTTGCTTAGGCTATTATTTCCATTTTTTTATTACAAAGGCTAACTTACCACCTCCTTGCATAAGCTTATAAAACTTGCTTTCTATGTGTAATTGTGGGTGCCTCGTTTTTATACATTCTAATTTTATAGCTACTTCTTCTTTAGTGACAATATTTGTTCCTGAAAAGAAAGAAAAATGTTTTTTAATCAGAACACAAACTGAAACAATTCATTCATGATATATTGCGAAGATGAAATATTAACTAACTAAAATGATCATACAAGTTATCAACTATTTGAGCAACTTCTTCGACAAAAAGACAGAAGCAGTACCTACTAGGGATTCAGTCAATAGTCAATCACATGTTAACGTATCTTCTCTGATCTAATTGGTAGTTATTAACTAGATAAGCTACTATTAGCTAATAAGCAACACTTAACTTCAGAAACTAACAATAGGCTGCTGATATAAAAAGATATGTTAGGTATTTCGAAACGAAAAAAACTGCAGCTGACCTACCGAATGACCACTTTTCTTTGTTTACTATAATCTCTCAACATACTCACCCAGATAAATGTCTCCAAAAGATCCCGAACCGATTTTACGGCCCAGCCGGTATTTATTACCGACTCGAAGCTCCATTTTGGTATTTAGCATACAATGAAATCACAATAATATTACTGGCCACCAAATCATTACAGGACGGCCATATTGCGATAGACGCAGAATGTATCTAAGTGAAGTATGTAACTTAAATTGGGTGGAATTGGTTACAAACTGTATTTTCCTGCAAGCTCCCGTCTTTTATAACTTGTTTAATCAACCTTAAATCGCATATAAAGTTTCTTACACAAAATTACTCTAAAATTGATCTAATCTAACTACACACGCACATGAGGATTTTTTTCGTAGACAATCAGTTGGTTTGCTTGTGTTGGGATAATGGAGCTTGGCTAGAATCGAGTTGAAGAAACTCGAGCGAACTTCACAATGTTGGAATCGACTAAGCATGTTTTGAGTATCAACACTTCGGAATGTCTTGACCACTAAATTTTATTTACAAGATATAATTATTCAGATAAATAGGATAAAATAATGCTGAGAAAAATAAAATAAAGTTGTTGTATGGTAAAATTAAAATCGATATCTAAATGCCGATAAAATTGACTATGGAGATGGAGACAATGCTTATATTGTGTGCAGGATGTAGTTAGTGAAGTTGTTGAAAAGGGGAATCGAATACAGATTTTTGTAGCAGTTGAGAACAAACCATCTTGAAAGAGGAAGTAAGTAAGTGAGAAAAACGTTATAAAGTTTAATTTTACATGACTACGACTGGCGACCTGTATTTATCTATATACCGACATTACCGCCGAATTCGGTATTAGCCGAATGAGGCCTCTTGTACACACACGGTTTTTCGCCGTGAAAATCCACGGTTAATGTACACCGTGTGTAGCCACGGTCGTCAGTGTTGTATGGACCACTATGAAAGCTTGTAGACGTGCACGGCGCCACGGCACGGCGCCGCCGCCGTGTGCGCCACATGAACATGTCGAATTGAGAACCTCCTCCGTACAGGAGAGGCCCCCTAGGGCCAGGATCTGCCTGGGCTGCGGGTTGTTCGCAAGAGTTACCGTGGCCCGGGCACACAGGGACCTCCAGAAGGAACATAGTGGGTTTTAGTCAGTAAAAGTCTGACACTCCCTCCAGCTGCACCCTCAGCGGGAGGGGTCATTTGATGATTACCCACGAAAAAAAAGAACCTCCACCGTTTTAGGAAGTCGGTTAAAAGGTGCACACATAGTCCTTTATTATTCAAAACTTACGCGCATAATATATTCGGAGATTCCACAAAATTGTGATGCGACTGTAATAGGTACTTATCTTATACCTAATCACGAACTTCTATATGAAGTGTATCGCACAATCCTTGAATGCTATAAAATTTGTGATGATAGCCACTTAATGGCAAAGGAGTTTCGAAGGAGAACATCCAACTAATCGAACTAGGTATCTGCTAATTTTCTGATTATTGTGCATTGCTTTGCAGCGTCGATTTTCATAGTTTAATTGAATACTGAAACCATTGGGCATTAAGATCACTATGCTACTAAGATGGAGGACATAGTGGAGTACGTGCGCCAGATGACCAAGTATCTACAGGCTGAGATTGCAGCAGTTGGAATCGAGCCGCAACGTCTACTTCAATTCCTTCGTGGTGCGAGTACCGACGTATTTTCTGCACAACGTCTTGGCCGAGAACTTCTGGCCGCAAGGTGTGGTGTTCCGACGCTTCCGCGGACAAGTGCCACACGACCGCATAAATAAAGTGCACTAGGAAGTGATACTAACATAGCTATAAGTTTATACACTAATATATTCCGTATTATAATGATAATTATGTATGTTATTCCTTAAAGGACGTAGGTATTTATCTATGGACCAAAGTAGCCTGATAATAAAGGTTTATTATTATTTATTAATAACCTACTTTCAAATTACTTTTTCCGAAACTCGAATGGTATCTACTAAAATAAGAGCGCCGCTAGGTAGGTACGTAACTCAGGTACCTACATAACTAGGTTACACTTAATTTCAAATTTTGTGATTCCGTGGACATCTCCCATGACATGTAATCTATATTACTATACTCTATGCATGTATTCCACACCACATACCTACACCCAAAAACTTATAACCCATACCTATTGCTAAAAGGCAAAATAAATAAACCAAGTGTATAATGTTCTCGCAGATATAATTGTCATATAATTTAATCACAAGTTGTTTGCATAAAATACAAAAAAAAAACATTTGCACATTTTATAATTAGGTATTATTATAACTACTTGATACATCATAGTTAAAGTCGCAATGACTGTAAAAATGCTTAACTAAGATTGTTGGCAGCCCATCAATGATGGTTACCTAATAACATTCGCATTGTAGGTATATGTACTAAAACAATTATGTACCTATATATATTAAACTAAACTTAAATAAACTCAAAGGTAGGTAGGTAACTATAGTTGAGATTTCGTTAGATTAACTATATTCAAAACGTAATAGATCGCATTCTATAACGATTTCTCTGAATACATTGTAAATACAAAATTAAAACGAAAATGATTGCACACATCACTTTAGGACATAGGTACTACATTCATCAAAAACCTTATCAAGTTGAATTGACTATTTACCTGTAGACACAACAATTAAAAATAGTAATTGCATTGATAACTACGTTTACAAGTACGTAGATTGAGTACAGTCATCAACATAATATTAGCTCAAAAAGGTAGGTTTAACCTTTTTAGTTTCAAACAAAAGAACTTTATTTTAATTTGGCATAAAGAAGCGGTCATTTTGGCACCATGAGAGAGAAATACTATTTAAAACAGACTCTAAATTGTTACCAAGACTTTTACTTCTGTAATTCTCTATATGTTATAACATTGAGATCGAAACATTTAGGTATAGTAATTTTTCGTTCAGTTTCCCTTGATCATTGCTCTTCACATGTTTATTTAAAACAGAACTTAATATGTTATTTACTTTTCTAGATTTTTACCAGTCAGTATTTACTTATGTCAGTTCTCTAATTTCTTTGCTTTCACCTAGATATATATAAAAAACAGTTCGCAGTTACGCAAAGTTATGTTTTCCTGCGTTCAAAATAAATATTATTCATGAATATCATATTATTATGATACAGACATGAAGTGATTAGAAATCTGTCTTATCACGACAGCTGCCAATCTTTTTTTTTTGGATTTTTTAATGACATTTTAATAACATGCTTAAATAACGATTACAATAAGTATTTACCATCTAGCAATTAATTCGTACCATTGGTCTTTGGGTGTGCACTTATAGTATCGGAGCATATCATTGCAACATAAATTTTTATAGTGGCATTATCTCATATACCTAATACTTCTTTTTAAAATATATCGCCATTATTTCAATAATATTCTCTGACGGTAACATATAAGATAATCGGCTTACTCGCTCTTTTTAGTTGTGCAAAATTTCTTGTCAATCATCCACATCACAACATGGATCGAACGCTACGAAGTTCAATAGCTTCTCTTAATTTTTAGAGATTATTATTTGTAAGCTAATAAAAATGCCTGAACATAAAAAATAATTCAGTAAAATAGTAGATTTTATATGGAAACATCAATCAAATAAGTCTGTGTGCTTGAATGTTCCTTTGCTATGTGTTTGTTCACGTCAATACACTTGGCGAGCTGGCGGTGGACACGAGGAGAGCAAGGCGGGGACTAGTACGTCTTTGTCAAAGGCAACTTCGCGAGCCGGGACTGTCCTCTCGATCCTGGTCACTTGGCACATTGTTATTTTGCTCCTGGTCTCGATTTAACACGAATACAGGCTCTACGTTTTCATCGTCACTGTTGAATCTGAAAACGACATAAATACGAATTACTTTCAGAATATTATGATCAATTAGATTTTGTGTTGTAAGTAGGTACTACCACTATAAGCCCGCATTTTTGTACATCAATTTACCCGTATTTTTATATCAATCTGTATGCCATCTAAAGCAGAAATGGAGTAAACTGGCCTCTTTAAATTACCTAACAATACTTTTAAATCGCAGTATCACTGATCCTTCCCCTTAAAAAAAGGATTTTCGTCGATGGACGTTCAAGCCTTTGCTCAGTAAAGTCATATTTTAGGTTACTGGTTAGGTACCCCTATTTTCTTGCAAAGATCTCTGTCGATGGTCGTGGCAAGGAAATAAATCATAATAACCAATTGCACAAAATTCGGCTAAGGTTATAAAAATTAAAATGAGGAAGATATTTTGTATCTAACCTCGGTTATTTATTAGCCCAAACCGAATCCTTCAAAAAGCATAAAATTCACAGCAATGTTACAAAGTGTGTCGAACCCAGTATTGCACTAAATCTTAGTATGGGATTGTAGATAACTATTGAAATATGCGACTCTTTGAAATGACTTAACAATTTGCTGGGCTTTAACTATTTTATAATGTCGTGTGTAATATAATATGTAGGTATATATCGCAAAACAATACATCTCATAAATAGATTAATAATGGTACTTACTGGTATCGCGGACCTTCTCCTCTCATTGTGCAAATTGCATTCGTTAAGGCCTTCACATAATTTTTGGCTAAAGTGAGGGTTTCTATTTTTGATAAACTCCTGTTGTCCTTCTTCACGTGAGGTATGACGCGCCGGAGATCCTAGAACACGAAAGAAGCTAAGTCAAGCCAAAATGCTTATTGAATAAATTTGGAGTAGGTCAACCTCATTGGATTTTGATTGATGTTTACCTCAAAGGCTCTGTTTAGTGAATGCATCCTCATTCGTTCTCTTTCGTTACTCTCGAGCCTACGCAGGTTGCGCTCACGGGCTGAGATGCCGCAGCGCCTCCGCCGGCCGGGCCCAGCGGGGCCGCTGCTGCTAGCTGCAGACGACGACGAGCCAGCTGCTGCCCTCCGCGGCCGACAAACTCGCCGAGCGACTTGCTCATCACTTCCACTGCCACTGTCGTAGAAATCTGAAAAGTTAATTTAGACATCATTATTATATTTATTAGTACTAGATTATATCTAGATCTTGTAGTTAAGCTGCCGTGGTTATGGTGACCGTAATTTTATTCATATTCAAAGCATACTTTTTGAAAGTGCATCGAATAGACTAGTCACAAATTCTAATTAAAAAGAGATAAGCCACGAAGTAATGAAAGTAAAAACGTGAACGTGGATATCAAAAATAAGCTGATTTATACATAATGCATAAGTCAGCTCAACAATTGAACGTTAGTCTAGTAGGTACGTTCTCCGTCACGAACCGTTGGCAACCAGAGAGCTGGCAGCGACACGATATCGAAGCGAGAACACTTAAACATTTGTGCAACAAGTCAGCTGCTCTGTACGAAACTTGGGCATTACGTGACGGCGCTGCACGCTTGATAAACTATTTGCGTAAGAGCGCGAGTGCAGACTAATCGATTTGTACGCACGGCTACGGGTGATTTTCGTAATGCCCTTATCTGCTTCGTGCTTTCCGAATGGTGGTACCAATGTATTTTAATAATAAATGAAAATTCAATATCCATGTACATTAATTTTCTTTAATCATAGTAAAACAGTCATGCTTGTATATGTAGGTACTTTAATTCTTGTAAGACAAATACCTAGATAGAAAGCACAGTTGCTAAGAGCTAAATACGTATTACATTAGATATCTTTGAAAAGCTGTTTAATGGGAGAGGTGAGTTTTTATTGCAACTAAAACCAAATTTGTTCGCATTTTGCTTCATACAGTGGCGGCAGCGAATATCGCAATCACGAATTTTAAATTCGAAAATGGAGCCAATTGAGCCTCGGAACACACCCGTAATGTATCTGTGCTACGAGTACGCCCAGCTCCTCGAATGTGGATAACGTTGTATAGCGGTACTTTTGTAAAAAATCTTTAAATAATTACATTTACGGGACAGAATTGTGTCGGAAATACATATGTAAATAGCTTCGAAATATCTGGAGGTGAGACGGACCAAACAGCAGAAAATATTTCACCAGTAAGAGAAATAGTGTTCAGTTATGATTGCGTGAAACTTGCCGAATTTTGAAGCATTTTTTTATCCCGCCGCCGGCTCTAAAAGCCGGAAAGCCCTGATTCAGTTTTCATCCATCAAGGTACCAATTGCTTTAAGCTTCGCAGTACTCCGACGTAAAAATACAGCACCTCGTATTATTTTCAGCTCTTTAATGTCAGCGTTTCATTATGTTTTTTTTTCTAATTTGTAATTTTTTTTTCTATGATTTCTAATGTCTTACCTCCTGCCTGTTCAATCTTATCAGCAATATCAGGTTTGTTTTCATAATACTCTGAGGTCTCGTCTTCGTAGTACAACATCATCTGGTCAGGGGACTCGGCCTCCGACCCTCCGCCTTCCGCACTCGCCCACTGGGGCATTTTTATATCTGAAACAAACAAACTTTTGATTACACAGGTGCCTCTCTGTTAACGTAACTTATATGGCCTCGACTATGGCACTGAATTAATTCATTATTATTTAAATGTCGACGTAAAATAAGTCAAGAAATTTTGATAAAGAATTATTATAGCATTTTCATTTCATCTATCGATAGAGACACTCATTTACATTTAACTGCCTATGCCTTATAAATGGCAGCACTATCATTATCAGTACCTAGTCCTAGTACTTCATTCTTTGTTAGAAATCTAAGTTCAGTTAAACCAACAAAATGCAAGGTTTCGATAAGTCGAACAGAACTCGAAAAATTTACGACCTTATTTTGGCACAACTCCAATAAACCAATATGCAAGACTTGGACACCTACTTGTTACTTGTTGCGAATGATACAATGGTAAATAATATACTCAATTTGCGTATACATGTACCACAAATCTGATGCAGTTTTCTTTTAAAAATTCTGTGCATCCATCTGCTAAATCAAATTCATAACTTTCTTATCTCTGGATACAAATATCAACCTACGCTACTAAGTCCCTATCAAAATTGGACTAACTCTCGAGTTGATAACAATTTGTGACGTAGTTGATGACGTCTGGTAGTAAAATTTGAATAGCGGTTAATAGCCGGTGTCGGGCGGTGACGGGTGGGCAGCTAGTTAAACGTAATGACAGTGATGCGAGATGTCGTACACGAAATAAACGTTCGGGTGCCGGACAATACGGAGAGGACAGAAGAGCCATCCGATTTATGGAACATAGCGATGTATTTTCTCATAATATCATTAATTAGGTACTTATTAATATCGCTAGGCATCTGTACACACAGAACCTTAGGAGCAAATAACTCTCGCGATGACGTTTGCCTGAATAAGCTTTGTATGGCCATACATGTACGCCCAGGCCTTATTGCCATAACGTGGACAAAAGTCAAAGATTAAGAAAGAAATACGATTCGTACGAGACGACATATCGTTTTTTTTTACATCTATTTATATATTATGGTCATGACTTGGAATGGCGCTTCTGTATCCCTTTTCCTTGGTGGGGGTGCGGGCTCGGCGCCGCCGGTGGCCGGCGACAGGCGAGGCGCCCACGCGGCGCCCAGCCGCGCTACAAATGACACGCTTATATACCTAGCACATTCATTGTACTTACATACCTACTGAACACACCGACACGTTAATGGAAAGCGCCATTTTAGTGTTCCGATCCAAGATAAGCTGAACAAGTGTTAGATTAACAATATACTAAATTGGTTAGTATTTAACTCGTCATGTCCGATGGTTCAAACTGGATTCTTTATTTGGATAGGAAAAAAGTATAAACCATAGATATGGCATAAACTTTAATCTGTTTCGAATGCCATTTAAAATAGTCTTAGTGAAGTGGCACCCAATCAAGATGCTCATCACAGTTTTTTACTTTGCTCACAGCAATAGGTCAAAAAAAGGAAAGGCACGTCGGTACTCGCGGTTCGATTAGATCGACTCGTTGCTAAACAACAGTCATACGTAATGATCGATTGATCTTCGACTTAATTGCATTTCATGATTTTGTTCAACGTAATGATTTCAGTTTTTCTTGAAGAGCAAGTTAAATAGGATTTGTGGACTTGCCTAACTAATTGATTTCTGTTATTAAAATTACAAATTAACCGGTAAATTCTGAATTATACCAAGATTTCGACCAAATAATTTACATGTATAATTTACTTACTTAATAGCTAGTTAATTAACCGAAGTAATAGGCCGCAAGTTTAATTGTTGGCAATTTTCCAACCTGAATAAGTCACATAATATTTGCACAAAATTAAAAATTAATGATGACTGATAAATATAGAAGCTGATTTCTGACAGTTAGAAAGCTTGCCGCATTACTCAGACTTGCATTTAAAACCTGTTTCATTATTTATAGTTGCAAAAATATTCATAGTACTGAAGCTATCATAAATTGCACGAAGTAATGCATAAAGCTTTCTGTGCCACGTCATCTTTGCTACGCAGGATGCTACGCGGCTACGGCGTAACGACTGCAGCTACGATTTTTAGTTTATTTTCAATTTTAGTATTTAATCTTTATAATAAGGAACAGGTACCTAAAATATGTATACTGATTTCGCCGAGAGTAGCAATGGGGCAATTAAATGCGGCGATAAGTTCTACCTTCTAGTTATACTGCAGCAATAAGTTAGAACGACTACTCTCACTTAATTTATGCCGCGATTGGAGCAGTGCAGGCACGTGTTTAATTATTCATTTAAAGAACCCCGCCCGTAGCCCTGGTTTCGAGATTGACTGGCTAGTTTTCGCTCGCCGGTAACTATGAGTACCGTTCCACTTAAATAAACTGGTTTCTAATACTTAATTCGTGTAGAGTAAAAATAAAAACTCTAAAATTATTATTGATTGACTGCTTAATACATTACAAGTGCTTTTCGATTGATAATAAAATAGGTACTTTAAGTATGGAAATTAGTTAATGTTACTCACTACTTTAATAGAACAGTAGAAAAAAATCGTTTTTTTTTTCTCATTTCTCTCTCTTAAAGCAAACATTAAAATTTCCTTCACTCATGTGACAATTACCGAGAGTACATGCTAGTACTCTACAGTCAAAAGGTCCTCTATAACAAATTGCCACAACCAAATGACGTCAAAAATGCAACATTGGCTAGATCCGGATGTTTTGTTAGGCCGAGCTCTCTCTCTCGCACGGTGCAGTGCGGTCTATTCCCCGCTCGCCATTATCGCGTGCGGTTCGCACGTGCACGCAGAATCAACCACACCAATTATGCACACAGTGCATTATATAATAGCAGTAATACATGTTTTACAAAACAACTTAATTACACTTCTTCTTTTAATTGTTAAGCCATGAAGGTTAGTTAGTTAAATGGATAACAACACAAGGAGCATGAGGATAGAAACGGCGAGTTGGTGCAGAAATTACTTGCTGTACCTATACCGTGTAACTAGATGCGGCTGTGCACACCCATTTGATAAGAAAAGAAGAAAAACAAACTCGGTATTTCGTTATTAATTGTACCCTCATTTAGCGATACATAATAGCGATAAAAATACTCGCATTGTTCCAACCCAAGTATAATACACTAATGTGTTTACAACTACCCATTTACGTCACCTGTATCAATCTCGCACCTGTTCTAATATCAACGGATAATTTATTTTATCAAGTCTGCATTTTATATTTATTTTTTATGACATTAAGTATACGAAAAACAGAATCAGTAACCCTTGAAGTACATACAAGTCGTTTACGCTGGAATAAATACTCGTAAATTCTGCTGAAATAGTATCTTTCAAGTGCACATTTAGACACGCAACAGCTTCCGCGTCCACGTGTTGAGTTTTATTTACGCCGTCGTTTACATTGTTAAGCATGAATCTACAATCACGAGTAAACGTTGACATTTGCGTGACATTTAGATCGGTAATGTCAGTGACGGCGGGCGATGCGTGCGCGCCGGTCGCTGTGCCCGCACCGCGCTTTACCGCGGCCAGCAGCGTGGCGACCTTCGCGGACCCCGCTCGGACACTTTCACCACACTTACCACTACGGTTAGCCCACATACGCTTATCGTTACCATTGTTATTGTACTAGAGCAGTTGCATAATTATATGAGAAGGCGACTGGGGGGCGAATTCCATTCTATGTATGTCAAAATTCCAATTTTCAAGCCTCGCATTGTCCGTTCTTGTTAATTGTTGTATGGTTTGATTGCGAAAATGGAATGCTCCAAAACAATTCAGTTTTAATACATAGGTATCTATGCAAAGATCTTAGAAAAGAATATGTTCTACATAAAAATACAAATAAAACTACAAATCATTTCGCTACGAAATTTTCCAACCTAACTCACGATGTCAATAAAATGAACAGATATTAAATATAAATTATGCAACGCTAAATGTTTTTTAAACTAGTTCGAAACGGTTTCCTAGCAAACGCCATTACCTACGTAGCGTAATGCATTGATATGTAAATTGTTATTACCTGATTAGAAATACTAGAAGCGACACAGTTTAATATTCCGAAACTTGTTCCGTTAGAGGGTGAAATGCCTGAGCCAGTAAGAGTCAGTAATGAGGGAACAAGGGAAAACTATGTGCATTAAAAAATATTTATATTATTAGGCATAGGCATTATTTTTGGTATGTCATTCAAACAAATATTATGCGCAAGTTGTCTATGTACGAAGATATGCCTACAATACAAAGTACGTGGATTATTGTGTTTTTGATTCGTGTGTACGTAAGCTGTTTTGAATGTCGACTGATCAGCTGGTTAAACATTAAACAATTGAAGTAATTTTATTGTGGTCATGCAATTACGGTCTGGCCTTTTAGTTACAAGGTTTCTGTATATACATATAATACAAAAGATTTTCAATCAATTGATTTTATGTAGTGTAGATTTAACTATTGTAAAGTAACTATCTACCTAGATATTATGACAATGTATACCTATACATTAAACACTGTTTCTCACATTATTTTAAGGAAGTGGGTTTTTTATCTTTGTTTTAGCTTCTATACATATACATACGATAGGTGTAGGTAGAAGTTTTCAGCGTGTGATTAGATAAGCAGTAGGTAGTTCCGCTGAAAATATTTACATTGTATGGTTATTTTCAACTTCTTTGACAATAACGTGTTTATTTAATTGTAGTCGTTTCACGTTAAGTGTTTAATAATTTTATTGATTTAAAATGACGTGTCTAATAGTTTTTAGTGATAAGTATGTTAATAGATAGACAAATCGTGATTGCTATATTGTTTTATGCATACATATAACTGCATTCAGCTTACCTATGTGTTATTTTTATCATTCAGTGTATAAAAACACATGACGAATAGATAGGTAAGTATAATAGCAGTTGCAGCTGAATAATGAATAGCAAATGTGAACTAAGTATATATACCCTTTCATATGAAGTATTGTTACATCCAATCGGTTCAGGCGTCCAAAAAAAAAATCATAGGCAAATTGAGAACCTCCTCCTTTTTTTGGATTCGGTTGAAACAGTATTTTAATCAACTATTAATATTACATGTACTAATTTTAAAGCTCAGTTCTATATTATATACTATATATAAAGCTGAGTTTGTTTGCTTGATGATTGACAGCTGCTTTAGGGATATGGGTGGAAGGTAGGTGTATAAAGTTACAGACGGCCAGAAAAAATAAGTAATAAGCAGCGAAGAAGTGGACAGCTACAATTGAGTTACAATTCCAATAAGCCTAGGCGTCGTTAGTAATTGTTTGCTGCCTCCGTCTAGCGCGATCTTATCAGCGATCCAAGATTGGATTTCTAGTCCAGGGAATAATATGAATCCAGATGGAATAGCTCTACAACGATACTTTGTTTTATTGTGAAACATACCGTTTCAAAATATGTATATCTTAAGCTAAAAGCATATGTGGGCTTATTAAGGGCCACTTTATTAATGCTGCTTAGTATATTTGACCAAATTAATTCTAAATAATAAACTTTTAAATGTTTTATATATCGAATTATTTTAATAACAACACTAAGGGCCGGTTTCACAGGTTACGGATAGCCACTATCTACCAAACAAATTCAAAAATGGAACAGAATTTGTATGAAATTATCTGCCAGATAAACTATCTGGAACTTATCAGCAAATTTTGTCGAATAACCCTTTGTATGAGGAACAAACATCCCTCTTGACTAATTATTAGATCGAATCTGAGTGGTAAAATGTATCAATAGAATATCATTATGACGATACAATACAGAGAAAGCTTCATAACAGTTTGAGTTTGCTTGTCCAGAGCTTAAGGATCTCGTCCATTAATCTAAGATCCATTGATGATCTAAATAGAATCTAGTCCATACAAAACTGTCACACCCATTAGGCTCGAAAGGTTAAGCAGAAGTTTGCTACGCTACGCCCACAGTTTTTGTTCCGCAATAAAAGATATTGTTTCTATCAAGCCTACAGGGTCTATTTTTAGTTACCCACGTTCAACTAGACATACTTATCTGGAAATTAAAGGACCTAGGAAGCAGACCGACAATACTCGTGAATAATGTTAGCTATACATACAAATAATAATAAGTTGGTGAGCTGAAAGTGAAGGTACCACTTTCGCTAACAATTCCGTCCTCCCCGCAGAGCCTCTTGCGAGTTTAGAGTTTTTATTCGTTCGATTAAGAGCATCACTTTCTATAAAGCAAGGCGTCATCTTTATTACACTTAAGATAAGAAGCCTAATTTAAAGCGCCTTTGTCTCGGTACAATCGTAAAATAAAAGCATAACATTATATTTTGTTCGAAATTCAAGTGATGACATTTAATTACAACAATTTGGCACCGTCGTTAAAAGATAGAAGATACTTATGTCCCACTGCACTGATTGTCAAAATACGTAAGTCGTCTTGATGATTCATACAAACTTTTGCAGTAGGCATCGCATCACTATCAATGTGGGTATTACCTACATGGTGCAAATATATGAACATACAAAAATAATTAACAAGTTAGTAACTAATATGAAAGTAATGCATTCTATTGTATAAAAAACGTGCTTGAGGTACCTACACGAATAGCTACACAGAGTATTAGAAAGTAGAGTACAACATCAACAGGTGTAGGTACAGATAGACGCCAGCACATCAAGCTACCCGAAACTGACCAATTTGCCCAATCAACTTTAAGCTAAAGTTGAAGATCTATTAATTAAATTTTACAGATTGTAGTAGCTCGATGTGCATGTGGCATCTGTACCAAAGATTATGAAATGCAACGAATCGCATAGCAGGATATATTCCTGACGAGATATTGAGCTAGAAAAATAGTTATAGCCTACTCCTTTTAAACTAGCACAACTTTGTCTCGTTCATTATTAGCTGGCATTATCTGCTGAAGTCAGGTAGTCTATTATATAAGTAAATAATAGCTGAAACTAAAAGCACATTGCAAAAATATAGCGTAGGCGGTACTTTCACAAGTCCATTGCAAGTGCATTATACAATATGATCGCTCATTTGATCTCGGATTTGATAAAATTCTTCTATTCATTCTTCCTTGTACTAACAGCAATTAATTTGGCGTATTAAGTGTTTAATAGCTTAATAATGCAATGATTAATAGCCGTGTATGTACTTTTTCATATAAAGTGTTGTCCGAGCATGGAGCAGCAAAGTTATGTAGCATAGGTATATATTAATCATAATCTTAGCAGTTCCTAGTAGGGAACTTCTCTAGATTTAAGTATAATATAATATATTAATATAATATCGATACACCTTTTTCACACACGGTCGGTTAGCAACATGCTAAGCTATTGATTAGTGTAATGGATGCCAACACAACTGACAAACTACATATTATACTTTTCACAAATATAGGGATTTATAAATACATTATAACACGCAGACACAGCAAAAAAGCATGCTCATCACACAGATGTCTACCGTGCCGGGAATCGAACCCTTCGAACCCGGGACCCTCAGATCGGCAGTCCGGTGTGGAAACCTTTGCGCCATCAGGGTCGTCAAGTAAGATTTCATTGGAACGTCCTGGCTCCTTACGTACATAATACTGATTTACTACTGGTTTGAAGACCTACATATACATATTACTGAACACCGGCTACCTACTATTGAAATATAATCTGATAATGCGAAAAATCATCAATACAGCAACGAAATAATGGAAAATGATGAAAATGCATTACATAACTGTCGTGGATTTAATGCCATTTGTAGCCTAGTCAATACACGGGATTAACTTAATTAATTCAACTACACAGCGCGCGTTGCCAGGTATGTATGCTCACCTATAGGTACATATAAAAACAGCGCATGTACTATATTTATAAGCGGTTCATTGGTTACTGAGATCAGAGTTCATCATCACTTCAGTACATAGTACATAAAACAAATGCGTCCCGGTTCTGCCTACTGTTCTGTCACACATACCTTATTTTATAGGTTTCTAACGCGAAGTCATAAATAAGCACATTTTTTGCGTTTACATTGCAAACGCTGATTGGACCCGATGAGATATGCATGTAGATCAAAGTACTGTACTACACTATCGTACACCTTAAAAAGGTCTACAAAAAAACCATGATTTCATATTAATACTGTAACAAAAAAAATACTTTTAAAAACGTCTATTATTTGTGTCCTTGTAGTAATCCTTATAAAAAAGGACTTAACGGTCTTGTACGCGGTTTCCATCTACTTATATGTAGACAAGGATTCATAAGGAAGGTTTTAGTAGATAATTTGCAAACATGCAAAGCCGGTTGCTAATAAAGTCATAAAATACAAAGTAATCTACTTAATTCCTACTAGACTACTGATTCCGTTATTCGCTAGTATTTCTTAGGAGTACATAGCAACTAGTGTCCAAATAAATAACATCGATACCGCTTGCAATAACAACATTTATATCCATAACCTGTTGAGCTAAAAATTGCAAGGTGCATAGTGACTAGTTTTTTACAGCTCAAGTCTCAACTATTTCTAGTGGTTCTAATGCTTAATAGATTACTATATTTATTTACGTAAGAGGCGATTACTTATTTATCAGTAGGATTGAAAGTGGCAATCATCAACGGCGAACATTAAAGATTTCTTAACAGAATCAGGCTGTTATCTGAGTTAGAGTTAGAACCCAAAGGTTTATCAGTTTATTAAAATGTACATGCTCGAATAATTTAACGTATCGAAGCGGAGATTTTAAAATATAAACACTCCACCTCTGTTTAAGAATCAACTTTATGCGTTGGAATTGGAACGATATGAAAATCCTTCAAATTAAATGAACAATTGTGATCTCAAATGTGTTAAAAAGTTAAACTCTGTAACATTTACAATTAGTTTCAACAAATTGTTGGTGCATAGATTAGTGCGGTAGCGTCTAATGTTCACAAATTAATGGAATTTAAATTATAATGAACGGTTGTCGTAATAATTTATCTAGAGGCACCGAGACCAGTTCAGTCGCCCATCAATTTCCATTCACTTCCCGTTTGTGCCGTAAGAAGGGATCAAGAGATTATGTCAACAGAAAGGGTAGCTGAATGTTTCTATGGTCTTGTGGTCGTCAAGCGCGACTTATACACGGGCTCTCGGATTCAATTCTCAAATTGGACCGACAACGATTTGTGGGTTATTGAAAGTTACTTTACACAAGTAGCCCCGAGTCTGGAAGTTGGTGGTGATACACCCTTAAATCGGAGAACACGCAAAATGTCGGTCCGGCGCCTGATATCTCTCCTGTCCTGTCGGATTGTCTCATCGTACTAAGAGAATGAGGATGGTATCTCTATACCTTCGTAAAAATGTGCTTGTGCACTATAATATTATGTCCTGCATAGCTGGCTGTTCTCCTTAGAGAGAATATAATACATATATCAGCCGCCGAGGTCCGGACGCCATTATTGAATGCAACTGTGCATTTTGTGTAAGTATATTTCACTTATGATTTGCGTATGATTATTCTAAGAATTAAAAACACCACAACAACCAATCCATTATAATAAGAGAACATTGTATCATCAATACACAACGTAAATAAACTAATCAGGGCTTGGGGAAGCCCACGTTTACAGTACGGTCACGGGCTTATGATTGTATTTAACAGATGCGTCATCTGATTTTCTCTTTTTCTGGGTGAAAACATAGGGAACAATTGACTACTGAAAAAAATTCTTGAGATGAAAACAAACCGCGAAGATTCTACATTAAACATCCGAAAGGTACACTCTCTGTGAGGACTTTCTAAAACAATATTATTATAGTAATCAATACGACGTTCACATTCTATCAATCTAATCAGATTGTTTTGTGTTATAGTTTTAAATGTTATGTGAAGGACATGCTTAAACTCCAATACGTGTTACTCTCACTTTTTATCGAAGGTATGTAGTATGAGGAATGTATGTTCTATGCAATGTAGGCAGCACAGATCCACGTAGTAGTTAAACGTGACGCACACTATACAATCAGGCACATAACGTGTTTGATACAAAGATTGTATTGCACGGGTGGCGAGAAGACTGTCGGGTACAGCTTATGACAAAGTCTTTGCTAAGGGCTTTCCGCAACTACGTATGAAAATCAATACATACCACGGAAATCCTAAACATAGCTCAAACTAACGTACGAAAATAAATAATTACTTATTTTATTAAAACCTTGTCTACTAATCTTATTTAGCTTATGAATTGTATATTTTATGGATTTTCCATTATACTTAAATTATAATAAAGTATATCTCCTCAATTATTAGTTTTATAACGGCTGATATGAAAGCGATATCTGTTAAGAAGATTTTTGTGAGGTTTATCAATACGTTTTGTTTACAGTTTTTGTAGTTGCGAAACAATAAAAAAAATGAATGTACTTTTGCTTACGTAGACCTGATAGTTTTAGTAGGCAATAACGTGTGATAATTATGTAAACGTCGATGCACCGTAATGCAATACCCACGTAACTTAGATAAGGACACTTATTCACTCTTACATAGTTGTTAGGGGCATGCACATAATACGCACTCAATAATAATTAAAATATTGTTTTTGTTTCTTTATCTTATTAACTGAGACGGACAAATTGGATAATAATATTAAAGCGTGTCAATATCATATTGGTTTGTCGATTTACAACACACATTGTAATGAATACAGATAAAAGTATATTACCACAACTTACTGAATGTTTTATTTTATACAGTAGTTTCAGGTGCAATTTAATTTATTGGACAATCGCTTTATATGACAGTATTTAGTTCGGAAGTAAGAGAAATACTTCGAATATTAGTCAAGGTGTAATGAGTATAGAAAGTCGATGCCGTGCAAAAAATACAAACAATCAAATTATCTTAACTCTGCACTTTTGTACTGATAACTTGATTCTACAAAAATGTTATAACTATAGGTGTGTTGTCACATATTACGATTGCTAAACTAGTAATTTAAAGGTCAGTCTATACTCATGTGTAAATAACAGTGAATTTTACTAAGCGTACCCGTATATTAAAAGGGAAATGTAGGTGCAGTCTTCTAACATGCAAAATATCAAGGACAAAAATAACAATAATACATGTACTACGAATGTAGGTCAGTGCTGAATGATCAATTTGATACCTCAAAGTTACCTAACAGATAACAAAATTCACTAATGTAATAAATCAGCCTTTAATAATAATCAGCATTTAATGCATGAAGGAAGCTCGATTTATACAGTACTCATTACAAACACGCACTTTGGTTTTAGTAACAATTAACAACTAAAGATTTTTAACTAATATCCTGTCGATTGAAAGTGCCCAAGTGCTTTTCGAGATGCTCTATAGAACTCGTTGTCAACCTATCCACGTAATTTAACAAAGAGTTTGCCTTTCACTTAGCATTCGGAACTGACACGTAGACTCGATTTTGATTCTGACCATGGAAGTATAGATCAAATAAACTCACCTACCTTGCGATGCTGCCGTGGTGGTAGAGCCGGACGGTGCACACTAATAAATTCACACTGTTATCATAGTTGAAACTTGATTGTCATCTGGAGCGAAAGTGATAGTTTCCGTGTAATCGTGCGCGGTGAGCGAATTCGGTTCGAGTGAGTGCTGGCGTGGTAGCGTAAGTAGGGTCGCGGGGCCTGCACTCGCGGCGGCTACTCGGCGCGGAGTGGAGCGGCGGGTACAGCGAGCTCGCGGCGCGGAGGCTTACGCGCGAGCTCCACGACACCACTCTCCACCCCGGCACCCAGCTCCCGATCAGCTCCTGGTTTCATATTTCTCTCAGAACACCCACATCACTTCTAAATGTGGGGTCATAACTCATATGCATATAACATCTACATATTATATACAATTTATTATGATAATAAGTAGAGGTTTGAGAGCTTTTGTCTACATCTCGCAGACAAAAAGCTCTCAAGTCTGCCTATTCCATAGTTAACTTGCGTAAAAGCATTAACTGGTAATAAAGCTTAGTTGCTATGGGTTTACACGTTAATACGCCAAACTGCAGTAACAAATATTGTGCCACACACACATAGATACAACAGTTATTGATTTTTAATAACGCCTGCAATTTCCATGAAAGTAAAAAGTACCTACCTATATCGAATTCAGAGATGAACTACGTCACGTCTGACCTTTCTCCAGTCAACATATAATAATATAGGAATTTACTTTTCCTTGTAAATGTGTTGTTTGTTAATCATTTCATTTCTAATATAATGAACATCTAAGTTGATAAATATAGTTTAGAGGGTTTTAAAATTCAGAATTCTTTATTTGACACCGAGATATTAAATACATTCCTAAGAAAAAACGTACTTCTCAACTTTTATTGTATACTTACTGTATAAGTTGCAAGATCTAAGTACCTATATATTCTTGAAATTATTTATATTATTTCAAGTTAATATTATTTTACAAGTAGGTATGTTCGCTCGTAGCTAATCTAGCCTAGGTTGCCTTATTAAAATGTTGATGTTAATATTGATTGGATACGCTTTTTGATTCGACTCGCGTGCGACAGAGGGCGCGCATTTAATAGGTGCATTATTTGCCTGCATCTTACTGGAAAACTTTTATTTAAAAGTTAATCTCGTTTACCGTAATGAAAGTGTTGAAAACCGTGAGGTCTGGGGAGTAAAAAATTACGTACAAAATAATATGATATGATAATAGTTAGAGAATTATAAAAACAAAACTATTTTCTTACCTAATTAGGACTCATTTTTAAAATGATAATGATAAATATCATGTATCATTATACGTCCCGAGGGTTTCAACCCCAAACGGCTCAAACATAATTGTTAGCGATAAGGCTTGCACAAAATACAAATCAAGACATCAACTCCGGTACGTAGGTTTAGTCTTTGGAATTGGTGATTTCTGATTCTTCCATAATTAGGAATTTCTCAGTTACCGGATAATGGGATGTCTTAGAAAATAAGTAATACAAAAATGCGGTTGATACATTACGTGAATTTTTCTGAAAAATCGATTTCAATAGCAATGATATCAGAAGTTATGCCCCTTTTTCACAACTTCACCCTGATAAACAATCGAAAACGCATTTGATTAAGAAAATTACAACGTGAATTAATGCGCTAACCAGATATAACGATAACAAGATTATGTTTTCAATTCACAACCACAAATATAACTAAGTACCTATATTGAAAAACATTAATACTAATTGATAGAGCAGATAAAGAAACATAACAATCGTGATTACCTGCCTATGTTTAGAATTGTGTGTCCCCTGGATCCTAAAGTCAAATAAGTACGTATTTTCGGCAACGCTCATGCCTCTTTGTTTCCAGTAATGTTGGCGATAGTTGTCAACCTGTTGAACTGTTGGTGTAGACAGCCTAGCAACAAGTGGGGGGCCGGGGTTGCCAACCCACAAGACTAACGCCATTTCGTCGGCCGCCACGCCACGCGACGCGAAGCGCCACGTTTTACGACCCCTGGAAATATTACTCAATCTACTTAATACTTTCAGCACAACACCCCACTGTGCTTGGCGACAGTTATCTTTCTCTATCATGTAGTAACACTCAAATTAAAAATAGTGATACAACCTTAACATAACAATAAAAAGGTCTACTTTCTAATGTACATATACTAGTAGGTACATTAAAAATTAGGTGCTGTTGAAAAACTATAAAACAACTAACTAGTTTTGGAATTCGTCTACTCAGTGGACCCTTCTTTATCAAAGTCTGGGCTAAACTGAATCATTTTTAAATCTGCACCTGCAGTGGGTACGTTGTTATATTTGTATAGATTAGGTCTGTACTATTGATTATATCCTAACTCCTCGGTGGACAGTTAAAAGTGTGCACCATGCATAGAGTGCAAGGTGTGAATTCACGTAGATAACAATAATTCTTATCTATTATAATCTTATATCAGCAGATTAACGTGAAAGCTAATGCTTATCTGCAAATAGAAAAAAAACCGACCAAGTGCCAATTGGACTACTCGGGCAACAAGGTTTCTATACGGCTGTAATATACTCTCTGTTTCTTTGTACGTCATTTAAAAAAAAATGCTGTGACGTATGGAATTGTAAGAGCGCTTTCAGCCTAGATGATTTTCAGCTAGGTTTTTCCATGCGGCAACGCGAACGCTTAGTTCGTGGAAGTGGTGTAGCGGCTTGCAAACATTATACTCGTAATAATTGACGACTACCAACAAAAATGACTTCTGAAATGCACGACGGGAATTTTGTAGCGCGCAAATGAGTAAATGAGTTGCCCATAGAAAAACCGCGAATACGCATCACGAAATCCGCTAGTGTGAAAGCGTTGAAAAACAGTTGAAACTCTCCGACTAGAGCGGGTTCAAATATAAAATTGTTTTTTTGATTTTTGATTAACATCAGATACGAGGCGTCATCTTATCATTCGTGCTAATAATATACTTATATAGTCTCACTTTTGGATCAGTAATGACAAGGAAGGGTAAAATCGTTATATTTATTTATTTGTTTATTTATTGAACAAAAGGTACAGTGGTAAGTTTTATAATATAGATACATGATGCCCAACAAAACAAAACACATAGTTTGTCTGTTGAATCAATGTTTTCCTTAAATTGTCCTTTTCCTAATAAATAGAATTCGTCATCGAATTGTTATTGTAAGTAGTAAATGTTCGTCTCAACCACTGCGTGACTGCTAAAAAGTTTATTGACAGTTGATAAGCTTCCTTTTGCTTGAAGAGCCCTACAATAGACATACAATAAACACTCAATTACGTATAAATAATATAATTGTAATATTATAGAAATGGCAAAAGTTGCCTTGATTATAAGTGTGGATGAGATGACCTATATTTTTATCTATGTCTCTAACTTGTCACTTAACAGTATTGTGTTTTTGATATTTAAGGCACATACTTAATATCTATGCGACGTATAAAGTGTAGACGCTTGGCAAATCATTTATTACCTAAGATATATTATGTTCTGTCGGTTCTGAGGGTTGCTCGTAGGCATACAAAAACGTCCAGAAGGAACATAGGGGGGATTTAGTAAGTAAGATTTAAACACTCCCTTCAGCCGCACCCTCAGCGGGGGTAATTTGATGATTTCTCACAAAAACAAAAATGTTTTGTTTCGCTGTTACATGGCTCTGACATTCTTCGCAACAGTAACTCAAATAAAAATAATATGAGGTCTTGGTGCCGCATGATATTTTTGAATTCTGTTCAAAATTTAAAAGTATCGGCGTTTGCCGTGGTATCTTGAGCAGACTAGACTAGACAAAATTTATCAGTGTAAATTTCCTTTCCACATAATATTACAATGAGCAGGAAAATTTAAAATAAATACTTAGGCAATCCGCACCTACGTTATGTAGGTAAATTAATTTTGAAAGAACATATTTAATATTAGATAATCTGCTCTGATTACCGACTTTATCAGTAACGGATACTCGCAAACATACGTAGTTATCCAGTGAACAATACACACTTGAACACAATAGTATATAATATGAGCCAATACTGATAAAATCAGAACAATCAGTATTCATCAATCATACGGGCCCAACATTCGATTTGCATCTCTGTTTTATTATATTTTTATATGCGGCTGGCCCTAGGAGATTATGATGATATAATTTAGAGGAGTGTGAAACCAACCTCAGTGCTTAATTCACTTCATTCGCTACAAGCGTGCGCACGCAGGATCATTACGTGAAATAAAAAGTGCCTTGTTCCTAAATGGCTTTCTTAATTGTAGCTGCAGTGTTACTCGTAGTAAATTCAGTGTTTTTGATTGGATCTTTAATCTACACACTGAAGACTACTACAGGAAAGGTGAGTGGACTTAATATATATTTAGTTTGAGATAATATTCAACTCCTTTGTCAAGGCCTTTTTCACAATTTTGAGTAAATCTCTGCGAAAAATATTTTTCTAAATATGTAAAGAAAAAAAAAACAAATTGCTTTTCGGCATGGAAAATCTTTATAAATGGAGTTTAAAAGCAGAGACAAGTTTTTGTTTGTTGTTTTTCAGTGGACATCCTAGCTAAATAAGAAAGTGTTAGGTACATAGAACAGTAACTTCAGTTCCATAGAGGGAATAGTAACGGAAATCAATTGCATTTATGTACAACTTGTTTCTGCTTTTCAGTTCGATAGCACAGAATGTTTCATAGAGGCGGCTTTTTTTTAAGAACATTGTTAAAAATCCAAGATACCACCAACTTCAAAATACTAATGCAACATAATAAAATATTGCTTCACTCCTTTTGGTTTTCTTAGTAAATAATTTATTCACTCGATTTTAGGTGAACATTATTATCAAATTAAAGTACAAAAATCTACCTAGTCATCCGCTTTGCGCACGAATATTTAGATTGAATAACAAACAACATATTTAATTATGTTTTTATATGATAATTATATATAGAAGTCTGCTAAAAACTGAACACGATATGCATTAATTACATTAGTAATTTTCATTAGATACGGTGAATAAAAAGTTTATAATAAATATTTCTGAATTGGAATATTTGCAAACCTTTTCTACCTTCTAGGATAATGAATTATACCTAATTATGTATAATGCTCTTCGTCAGCCTGCCCAGGTGTATTAGAACTTTTTATGAGTTTAATGGACAGAAATCAGAGAATCTGCTACTCCCATAGTAGCTAAAGCTAAACTTTTCCCTTTTTTTTACCTGGGAACTATTTATGTGAATGAAATACATAGGAATTTAATTAAAAAAAACTTACATGACTCGTAATAATACAAACAAAAAATAATCCAAGGTCCTTGATTGCCTTTTATCAAAGTCATCGGTCATCATTATTCTGTACTATACATACATATATGATACCCGCTATGACTAACATTGCACAGACTATTATTATTATTAGGTTTAATTTCGTGATAAAAGATGTACTTAAACTATATTATATGTCCTTCATTTAAGAATTCTTCTATAACCATTACTTGTAAAAAAAAAATATTCTTATTTACCTCTCACATAGGTAAGGAGGTATAACACCGATGAAATAAATAGTTTATTCTTCCGAACCGCTAGAGAACTTAATCGATAGGTATAGCTTAAACCTAAATCACTAGTAATCAATGAAAAATGCACTTCTAGTATAAATTCTCTTTTGTAATACGCCCTGCCTGATTCACTTACTGACTCAGCATACTGTAGGATAAGATAATTTTGACAAAGATAATCAATGGGCACTTTTGTATTTATTTATCCAAGCTCTTGCAGCAATATACATAGTTGTAACAAATCTAGTGCACCATATTTTTACAGATCATCTAGTACATGCTAAGGATCATGATTACGACAAAAAAAATGAATGACCTAGGGGTCAACGATCGAGCGCCTTCATAGAGACCGGCGGTATGCGTACAATTTGGCGACTGTGATGATAAATTTAATAAAATATGTTGTCGTGTTCATGACTTGTTTTTAGTAAACATGATCCTTATCATGTTCTCGATGACCTGTAAAAATATGAAGCACTAGTTTTATTACACCTATGTATGGCCAAATGTTGTACTTGCTCCCCTAATTACGTGAATAAACTTCTTATACTAAGTAATATAGAAGAAAAAAAATGATCTTTGCCCGATAGCCCGGATCGGAGTCTCCGTTAGTAATACGATATCTTAATTCTGTACTTAATGCTTTATTTGTACTTGGTCACTTGGTTACTTGATAAGGCTGCATGTCACGTAGTACAATAATAATTATCATGGATATAGAGAAAAAATATTTGCTCGTTGGTATTTGTGATTTAAGTATTCACAAATGGCTCCTGACCTTATTACAAAACATAGTCTTGAAAAAGTATCAGCTTTAGTTCTATATTTAAACCACCGTCTCTAAAGTTAATGGCCTAAACCTAGCACTATACCCAAGTAATTTTTAAAACCAAGTTTTATAATAAGGTGGTTTATAAATTATATCTAAGTTAATAAAGAGTTTATTATTAGCCTCAGATCGAAATGAGCTCCACGCCTACTTTCAGTCCACATTTTTCACAATAAGAGTTCATAAGTTTAAAGAAGAAGTCTACATTATATCATTATACTCCTTTCAGATGTCTAAATTGTAGTAAATTTTCTATTCATTCATCATATTTCTAGCTATAATAATATTATGAAAACGGCCGCATGATGTATCGATCTGTACAGCTGGTACTCTCAATTCCCATAACAAATGTTCACAGTGTAAACTACTACTATTTAAGGTACAGACGCCAGGACATCAAGCTACTAGAATCTGTTAAATTCCTTAACAGATTTTCAACTTTATTGCTTAAACATATGGTTCAAATGACAATTTCGGGTAGCTCGATGTAATTATTGCGTTTGTATTAAGCATATAAAATTGCTTGTAATATACCTAGCTACCTAAGCTAATATTATAAACTAGCTGTTACCCGCGACATTCATACCAAATTTGAAGCAAATCCATGTGTACTTTTTGAGATTAGCCCGGACAATTCTAAAAACTATATTTTTGGCTTCGATATCGATTGTAGATCACGTCCCAATTGTTCTTTAAAAAAAAATTCAATGTACTTTTTTGAATTTTCTACGATTTTATTATATGTATAGATAAAACTAGCGGCCTAAGGAAGGACTATATGCCTTCCTCATGAATTACTCTCTCCGTTGAAACATCACGAAAATCCGTGCAGTATTTTTGAGATTATCACTAACAGCGATGTTGGAATTTGTTTTAGGTATATAAAGTGGTAAAGAAAACTCTTCCATAAAATAAGAGGTATTTTCGTAAATATAAATAATTGACTTATAAAATTTAGTTTCAGTAGGTACTCGTCGAGTGCGATTAATTTGACGGCATTGGCATACCTACGATCTCGCAGTATTGGTATGCACATGAAGCGATAAATGTGTAGGTACACACTTAGGCACTTCTTCTGAATTGCCTATATCTAGATTGATTGTATTTTTATCAGTGATAAAAAAGGCTATGACGTTAACAGGACGTTATAAAATAACTTAATTTGATTTATTTGACGACCGTACTTTATTTTTATCTCACTATAGATTTTCTGTTATATTCCCGTTGTCAATGCAATTCTATTTGAAGCCATTCGGGCATTTTATATCATGGAATACTGGATATTTTAATTTAATGAATGAAAAGGATCCTATAGTTGAATATAGGTACATAATATAATAACATTTGGGTTGACAAATGTCATCGCCAACCTATTTCATTGTGAAAATCTAACAAACAGAAAGAACAAATAATTTCATGTTTATTTTTACAAATAATTTAATATTTAAGATTATTCATATATTTTTTATAACTACATAAATGTTACTAAATGTTACAGCTAGAATTTTAGTTAGGGACTAACATATATGTACACACAAAAATATTTTAAATAATACGATTTTGTTGTACTTCGTAACTCCTTTAGTTATCTACAATAGTGAAATAAAAATTAAAAATCTAATGACATTTGGAATTTGGCATTGACTAATAATGTAGCTAAACATTTACCCTACATAGGTAATGAGTAAGGATCAACAACAATCTAAATAGTCCTATTCTTATAGGTACGCCTGCTATTTTAACGGCGCTGATACTTAGAGACGTAGAACACGTGATACGATCTAGATAAAGTTGTAGGCACAATCATATTATGAAACATAAGAATTAAGTAAAAATAATCTATACTTATTTCTTTGATACTCATGTTCTTTTGGATGTTTGAATTGCAAACGTGTGGTTAAAGACCTTATTTCGATCTGACCAATGGTAGTAGAAATAACTTCCACTGAATAAATAATCATTTGTTTTACCCAGAATGTTTTGCGTTCATTTTGATAAAATCATTAGGATTGTATTCGCCTGTTCAAATGTTTTAGCACGATTTCAGTGTGCGTTCAATGTTAGGTAAAGTTCAGGCGCCGTACTGTGTTCTTTGTATTTAAATTTCTACTAAAGGTACCACTGGCTTTAGACTTAACTATTTATTTATTATTACGTACGTAACAACGTCTGCTACTGAGTAGCATTCAATGACGCTGGCTTTGCGTGCCCGTATCTTATGGTTTAACCTATAAAGCGATTTCGGATACCCAGGAATCGAACTAGGCACCCGTGCAATCAACGGGTCAGTTAACTATTGATATAGCAACATACATAAAAGTTTTAGTGGTTATTTTCGTTGGTATAATAACAACGCAATACAGTACAAAAAAATACAATAATATACTAAATACTAAAAAAATACAAGATAACATAAAGTTGCAGGCGTTTTTTTTAAATTAAACATTTAACCTTTTATTTTTGGTTGTATACTGACATAATTTTATATAATCTGTAACAATAAACGAAATATCAACACTTCTTGTAACAGCAACTAAAACTTCTATAAAATACATGAATTTACACTTTCAGATTGACGCCGTAGCGCCCTCTTCGTTGAACCCTCGCCTGAGTCTGCAGCCACAGGAGCTAATGTACCAAGCCATCGTGCGCATGAGTGCGAGCCCCTTGCCCGACGTCGACAAGCTAGACTGCCAGACAAAACAAGCCGCTTCGTAAACAACCAAACTCTATGTGGGAACTATATATGCGTGACCTTATATGTAAGAACTTTAAGTGCATGTATATTATATATTTAATTATATTTTTTGGAATGTCTTGTTTAGTATCATGGACATGTATACAGTACCTACCTAATATATCTAATTGATTAAATGCTTTCTATATTTTTTAACTTCGTAACTGTATACATACTTCTATATAATCTATTCCAATGATTTTCAACAGAGACAAATTTCCTAGTTCACTAATTTCCTAACGAACATTCTACGATTTTGTAGCAACCGCGTAGCTCTCCCGTCTGCTACGAACTACCCTTTGCTACGCTCGTAGCTATACTCATGAAAATACTCTAGGATATATTGGCTTAGTGCTCTAGAATTGGTTAAAGCACAAGCCTCTCAAGTAAGACTGTGCCGGTTCGATTCTAGGTCAGGGCAATCCAATGTAACTTTTTTGCTATAGGTATGACATTTCTATTATTACACGCTCATTCCTTCTCTCTTTGAGAGAGAGACATGGGACACTAAAAAGAATTGTATGTTTCTATATAGAGGTAGAATTCTTTTTTGTTTACAAGCTTTACGGTGTTTATAATGAACTTTACGAGCACTAAACGAAGGAAATATTAATGTGCAAATATCGTATTAGCAAATAATCAGTTTTCGGCTAGGTACTTCAAATTGTTTGCATGACTTTAAAGAATATTTTGGTGGCGGACGTTGATTATTTGAGTCTGCGTCTCTTCAGAACGATAAGGCGCTTACGTCGGCATCGTGACGTAGGCAGTTCGTTTTCAGTACATTTTTATGTAAAATGTACAAAGGATTATACTTTTCTTATTGGAGAACATTATGTATGATTAGGATCGTTTAATGATGATGATGATGGCCTCCGGGCCGATTGTCGGCTACGGTGGCCGTTCTCTTTTATGGAGATCAGCCAGCTGCGCAGGACATATATAGTGCACAAGCATTCGCGCAGATACAAGTGCACTCTCTATTCCCTCACTCTCATAGTCCGATGAGACGGCAATCCGACACGACCGGAGGGAGATCAGGCGCAGGACCGACATTTACGTGCTCTCCGATGCACGGGTGAATCAATCACCAACTTCCAGACTCCAGGCTGCTTTATGAAAGTTTCTCAAAACCCACAAAGTTATTTCGGCCCGACCCGGGATTCGAACCCGAGACCCCGTGCACAGCAGTCGCGCCTTGCGACCACTAGACCAACGAGGCAGTCAAAAGAAAGGCTAGGGCTTATTAAAGGATCGTTTAATAAGCCCTAGGTAAGAAACAAACTTGGGAATACAATGAATCATTAGTTACTATGAATACTGGAGGTTTCTCGATAAAGGAATAAAGACTTTGCAGTTAAAAATAATGACAGAATATCGTCGTTTAGCACGATCCGTAGATCGTGAGGAAAAAAAGTAATAAAATGATAAAAACGTGATTTTCATCGATTCAAATCAACACAAACATAAGTACATTCTTTTGATAAGCGGCGCTCTTATCAAGACTAAGTAGAAAAACGTCTAAGTCTTAATAATAAGTACATTAAAGATTCGAATAATCTACATCACTTCAATCAGAGTACGTATTTTACCTCAAAAGAATTCAAAATTAGTGTCTCTGTTATTGAAATGCAATATTGTTGAGTCAACTGCCTCGTTGGTCTAGTAACGACATATCATGACTCCTTATCGACTGCCAGGTCGGGCAGAAACTGCTTTGTGGATTTACAAAAGCAGCCCCAAGTCTGGAATGCGGTGATTGCAGAGAGCACGTAAATATCGGTCTTACGCTTCGATAATTAATAACAACGTCTCCGTTCAAGTCAGATTGCCGATCCATCCGGTTACGAGAGAGAGGGAATGGAGAGAGTGCAGATGTGTCCGCGCAAATGCTTGCGCACTATGTCACTATGTCCTGTGCAGTTGGCTGGGCTCTCCAGAGAGAAAAGCCCCCATGGCGTTTCGGTCTAGACGCCATTATTGTTGATGACGCACACAAAATATCGAAGAACTATGAACCTAATTTCTTTAAAGAAACAATTAGTGTAATAATTGTGCTAATGACAAATATTGCAATACAAATATCCAAACGTCCAATAATTCACGATTACCACCACGCTTGTAATCCGATGGTCTACACACAAAAGTAATATGTAGTATCTTGACCTTTTGCCGCAAATAAATTACATCAGTACCTCCTTACATCATTGAAAGTATTTGGTTATATAAAAATTCGGGACTATTTTTTCTTAACTTCGAATAATATTTCTCCACATACGTTCTTTCATTTCCGACTTTATTATAGGCGTTTGTTTCCGCAAACCTTCACGATGCGGCAACCCGAAGGAATCTTAATGTCCGCTAAGAGGATGTTCAGTTATTCTCGTGTCATTGAATGTTAAATACGTTTTAACCGGAATAGAGTAGTTTACCTAACCCACACTTAATTTGGAAACCTTGAACTATACAATTTTAAGCGACCTGGTGGACAAATAGCAAAACTTTATCTGCGGATTGTCTACCCAAACAAATAACTGCTTGACACGCAGAGCAAACCGAGCTCAGCTATTGAACAACAGCAACAGCTGTTGAAACAAACCTGTTGATGTCGAACTTACTGCCAACCAATAATATAGTCAGTCAGTATAAATGTAGACAATGGACGAATGTCATTACGGGGCCACGACACGGCTACACGCAATCCAATGCAGGAAAGGCCGTAATAACTGTACCATAAAAATATTGCTGTAGTTTTGAAGACATAGATTGTCTTCGGTCTTTCGGTTTCGGTTCTTCGGATCTTTATCCCCAAGATTTAATGATGATTGACTCATTAATATTCGATTTTTTCGCAACCTGAACATTCGTTTTGTAGATTTGTATAAGTAATGGATTTTCTTTAAGGACTGAATATAAGCTCACGTGCTAATCGTTTTTTTCTCATTATGATTTACGTGTAATTTGTAATCAATAGATAAGACTTTTATCGAGAAACGATTCAGCTTATCTAAACCAATACTACGTACACTAACGGTCTAGGAGACCAACTACCAACTATGTATGTATGATACAAGATCACGTTACATCGCTAGTATTGTTTGGATAAGGATGGACAAGGTTTAAAACGAAAGACGCTTCTGTTGTCTTGTGAGTCATCGCACGGCAGCGGCGAGTTTGACTTCGATAAAAAAATCAACACAAACGAATGCTCAGATGTTGTGAATGGTTCTCGTGCAGTTTTGGTTGAACACCGTAAGGCGTCTCACGGCTGCGTGTAATTTCAAATCAAACTTTAAACGACGAAAAAATAACCATGAGCTACGCATTTATAATAGTTGTGTCTGTTGCGATCACAGTGAAGTTATTATTTTTGAGTTTTTCTCTGTATTTCACTTTGAAAAACAAAGAAGCTGGAATAACACAGGTAAGTGTCGTTTCGTCAATTTAGAAATCCAAATGCGGACGTTTCTTGTCATTGTTGTGTCTTTGAACCTTGTTTGGGCTACGAAGCGTTTGCTAACCTGTTTGCTATTTTCGCTTGCATAGGTATGATGAACCTTGGCAATAAAACCGTTGTCTTAATTAACACCTATGCAAAATAAGACACTTATAAATTGAGTTTGAGTGCAAATTATTCTGCTAGTTTCAAAGTAACAGCATTTTGTAAGTAGTTGCTTGACGCTGCCTTCACCTACAAATAGTTATTGTAAACTACGCTTATCGAATTCTTACATTTTATTCCAAACACAAGGTCGTGTCGTGTCGCAAAGAATGTGTCTGGTTTTGTATAATGTGGGTACCTACCATGGTACCTGCCTATATCCTCGGATTTCTGAGAATTGTTTATGACACAATCTAAGCTACATGTTCTGAATAATACCTAAGTATTTTGTTTTATTCCTAAGTTATAAATGAAGCAATGGAATCAGTAATGTTCGCATTTGTTTATGTTAAAGTAATTTCTTACGCAATGTCTTCGGTGCGCGTTTGCGCGAGCTGGACGTGCCGCCCGCTGCATTTGTTTATATAACATTTTTAATACAGTACTTACAGAGCAGAATAGATCAGTTTCATAATGGCAGATTGACAAATCTGTAACACAGAAAGGGTGCACACTTGGACTTCGTTAATTCACAATAGTCATATTGTAGGAGTCTAACTGCTGTCGTCCAATTATTGATTTAATGCTTGTTGAACCTACTCCGCTTTTCAATTGTTCAAAGTCAGCAGCTAATCCGGCTACAATCTAGCTTAGTTGCTACCACAGCTTAAAAACTTAGTAATATCTATTATATCAGCAGGACCTATTAGTAATACTTAGTCTTTTGTTTTTTTTTAATCATTATTTATGACCATTTTATCATCCCCTACTTAATTTCATCGGTTCGATCTATAGTAGGTAGCTAGGTACCACTTAAAGTAAACTAACTGACCTAAGTTCCAACACAAAATAGCTATACCAGTACATGTTATAATACACATGTATTTACTAAGAACATTTTAAGAGATGAGACCAATTTTGTAATAGTGTGACTTCCTCCAAAATCCAAAATATTAGTGAAAAACCTTGAATCTTGAAGTGTATGCATATTATTTCTCGTGACTATACCAAAACAGGTCTGCAAATCCAGATTTCGACTGCGAACTTTGGACTTTAATAATTAAAAATTAATAACATGGCCTATTTTTGCAGTTTAGACCTAGTCTAGAATGTTAAAAAAGGTACCTGATTTTTACATTCTTAGAGGAATTGGGGTATATAGGAATTGTCCTCAGTACCTATGTATTTCTAATTCAAAATGCCGAATTGAAAAACTATGCCACGTTTTTTGCCAAACTGTAGTCCGTCCGCTCGTCACGGATGATCACTTTGCCTATCGGTGTCAGGAACTATAAAGCGGGCGAGAAGGAAGATGCCACTATGGCTTTTTTTTCGGGATTCTTGGTGCTCTAGTCCACATCGTTCTCTTCAATTTTAGTCTATATAGATAGATTCTAGGCGCTAGTCTGACACTCCCACCAGCTGCACCTTCAGCGAGAGGGGTCATTTAATGATTTCCCACAAAAAAGGTCCGTACCCGCGTACGTATAAGTTACAGACCAGGATCCATCCCTAGATGTAAATCCCTAGATGCGGGTGGTCTCGTATGTGGGTTCGATTCCAGGTCAATAGCTACCAATGTAACTTCTCTATGTTATATTGGCGGGGGCACTGTCGTGTCTCCCGATGTACTCTCTAATTATACTTATCTTGGCACTCATGATTGAGTACCTCCCTAAAGGTGAAACAAAATCCCTGCAGTGTCCAGCCTTGCACAGCGATAGTAAAGAATTTCTATTGCTTAAAAACGACCAGCAGCACTCCCTATCATTAATAAAACATTGCTTGAATTTTGTATGGTAAGTGATAACATTCGTTATTTGCATAACTAATCTATATTTATATTTTTATAATGCTTACGTAGTCAGAGATAAAATTGAAACAAGTGTATTGTTTAGATTGTATACCCACTCCCACGCCATGTCCACGCCACCCTCTCAGTCAAACAACATCTAGGCAGCGCCGGAAATAGGTGGTGCCAGCGGTGCCCAGGCACAGGGCGCAGCCCCCTAGGGTCAATAATACGGTTCTGAATTTCTAAAGAGCATGGTTAGAACATTTTCAAAGGCACAGTTTTGAAAACTCGCACCGGGCGCGTAAAAGGCTGGTTACGACACTGCATCTAGGGACTTACTTGTGACCTACAATCATACCTTTGTGACATCCGAGGGAAGGGCACAAGTTCCCCAAACTTACCTATATCAATTTCATTTATGATGACGAAGAAAATTGTGTTTGCTTTTTCACCTTCTTACGAACGACGTAAATGCACTTGCGTAGGTATACTACGTGCAAATACGTAAGGTATAGGTATTCAGGGCACAATTATGTCACCAATGAATCCATTAAAAATCCTACTAATATTAGGTAGGTACTTATGTCAAAGTTTGTGGCTTTAGGTACCTACCTTATATAGTAGATGTTTTTTCAAGAGCGTTTTTTTTCGATTTGTTTTATCTATCAACCAAAATTAGTTGTCATCGATTTTGATCATCACCATCATCACCCACCCACGTGCAAATGTTATGTGATTAAGTAAAAAAACGAAAAGTATTTATCTTATCTTATCATAATATTTAATATAAATATACACTGAAATCGACTTTTAAATTAACTACTTACGTAATATAGTCGAGTGTTTTTTTCACATTGACGTGTGCCTACCCTCAACGCACATCTGGTGGAATAGGTTTGAGTGACGTCATTTGTTGGCAAATTCTAGGTACATTTGTAGGATATCATTCTGAAATGTATGCAGTACTTATAGGTGCAGTCATCCTGATAGTTCACGAGATCTGCTGCGCTCGAGACTACATGTCTACCTATGTTCGTCTAATCAGGAATCAGAGCTACGGGTTGTTTTTAGGTTTCAAATGACCAAATGACAAACTCAATCGCAATAAAGGTGTTTTCTTCGATTACATTATGATGCAAAACCAGATAGATATATATTTGTCACACCTGTCTATCTTTAAAATATCATCTTATATTGATTGGCCTTATCATGTTTATTCATATTTCATCTGATATTGACTAAGTCGCTCCCTACCTCGATATTATCTTGAGCCTGTGTATTTACTGAAAAGCGGAAACTCAAACAATCTGACTACATAATTAACTATTCATAATTTACGCATAAATTGCTGTTCCCTGTTGCATTACCGCACCGTTTCATGTTGGCTTGTGCTAACACATAGTTCCTTCGTGTGGTCTAACCATGGAGAACAAAATGTTCTAACACTGGCTGAAGGCGGATTAGGGTTGCCAACTATTTAAATCTAGTTTGCCCCCCGATGTTTTCTTTCTTCGTTAGTTATTCGAGTTTAAGATACACTTTATGTAAAGTTTCCATACAGTTTCGTAGGGAAATTTATTTCCCAATAATATAGTCGAATACAAAATGCAGTTGTCTACATATCCAGTATGCCGCCTCGACTTGTTTAACTATTTTATGCAATGGCAATAAAATGATTACATACAAAGTCTATTTCATTCAATTATGCAGGTACTTACAGTTCTCGTCGTGTAACGTTGCCCCTCTGAAGTCAACCATTTGACAGTTTGCGTATGCGCAATGTTGGTCTATATTTTAAAAATAATTTACGTACCTACATTTTAAATATCTGGTTTTTATTTATTATATTATATGGTATTTTGTATACACTATTTACTTTTTGCAAATTGGTCAACTGCATTATATAAATAAGTTTATTTTCTGCATTCATAAATTCATACATACGTTAACGTTTTTTTAGTCTAAGGTTAATTCGGTTTCTACAGGCCCAAATCTATCGTTATCAGTAAATAATTATACTAGAAACTAGTGTCATATACTAATAGCGCATTATTTTCTTTACAGACAACCCAGACCAAGCCAAGAAACAAGTCCATGTTCATCGCGTGGAAGGAAATTCCGCGCTTCATCCTACCGAAATCGATCTACTGCCCCAATACAAACACAAAAGAATTCACCAACAAATCCTAAACTTTTATAAGCACTACTGTATTTTAGATATTAATGAAATAATAATAACTGTGATGGCATTAGACAGATAAAACATTGTGACTGTTCCTATTTTGTGTCTTATGATATGTTTTGAAATAAAGATTAATTAAACATTTTAATGTTTATTTATAGATATTAATCATCATATTTTACATATATACAAGTAGATACATTATATATACACATTAAATTATTATTTTGTACTGATTTTATACATATTCCGATGAAATTGATATTACTTATATTCACTAACTACCAAAAAATTCATGTCCCTCACATTACTGGCCCATTTAATGGTTTTTTTCTGTATATCCAGTTTCAAATTCTTTTGTTTATATTCTAAAGCTGTTTCAACAATTAGTCTATTAAACTTATGAACATGAGGATGATTAATATACTCCTCTATTTCCATCCACTTGCAAATGTTTATCTCTCTTGGAGATGGTACAATATCGTGTGACAAAGCCTTCATCATAAGAATTACATAAATGTCTGAGTTTTCAAACATCATCCTGTGTGTGTGGCGAAATGTGACGAGCGACTCAAATGCGGCGTCAATGCCGGTCTCTTCCTTCACCTCTCTTACAGCGGCATCAACAATATCTTCACCTGTAAAATATAATTTAGCCAAATTTATCAATGCAATAAACTTATTGTACTAGATGGCGCTACAATTATCGGTATTTTTATTATATCACATAATTTTACACTTACATAGGGATGATTTAGAATTATATTATTGATTTCAATTTGCAAATTAAGAAAATTTCTGACCCTAAAACTACTGTTTTACTAAAATTGAATTTATTATCTACAGATATAATAAATTGTAAGAAAGTCAAAACTATACATAATACACTGAATACCTTTTTATATAATTGAATACTTGGGCATGATCTACAATCAATATAGAAGTCAAAAATATTTTTAAATAAAAGGATCATAATTAAAATTTAAGTTAGTTACCTCTCTCAACATAGCCTCCAGGAAGCTTCCAGTGGGGATACTCATAGTGCTTCTCTGATATTGCAAGGATGTGGTTCTTATCATTGAATACCATGGCACCGACTCCAAGATTAGTGTGGCAAGCTGGAGGGAGGTTTGGCTCTGAGTCCTGAGGCAGCCATTTGTACATCATCACAAAGTCATCTCTTGCATGATGGAAATTAAATCCTTTCTAAGAACAGCAAGCCTTTATTAAAAACAATAACCAATAGGTAATTTAAATCAGTCAACTATTGAATTAAGTGTATTTTGGTTTTATTAATATAACTTACTTTTGCTAATATGGGAACACAAAAGGCATCATTTATGTTAACCTTGAACCATATACATCTTTGCCCTTGTGACGCCCAGTTGGCCAATGACTCTGAAATACAAATTAATATCATAAGACTAAAATCATCAACAATCACAACTTCTGCAATATTTTTTTGTAAATGTGGACTTTGAACTTTTTGAAGTTTGGAATATACAAAGAGATGCTTGTGTGAACAAACAGTATTTATTGATTCATTATACACAGACAAGGTCAATCCAATGTTTATTATAATTGGGTGATCTTTATTATCACATTTGTGCCACGAAACATGAAAATAATAATTTTAAATATAGATAGAATATTCCACTTACCTTCGAGGTTTTTAGTGAATTTTTCCTCATTGAATTTTTCTTTTTTGGAATCAATTGTAATGCCATTGAATCTATCTTTGGTCCCGTTAAAAGATGCGCCGCAGTGTTCAGTAGAATAAGAACAAATAGGATTTTTTCTGAAAATATATTACGGTACTGAGAAATTTGAAAAAAAAAACCTGTGCGTATTTTATATAATATCGAAGGAATAATAGTGCTCAGTTTATTACCTAGGTTTAAAATTCGTAGATAAGGTACTTACCTTAAGATAACACTTGTCCTATAAAGGCGTGTACAAAAGAATAACAGGTTATTCATATTATAGTATTAAATTTGCATTATATTATGTTTATAAAGAAAATACTTATTAAAAATAAAATGAAATTGTAATTTGTCACTCAATGGACTCAGTAAGTGAGTTGAAGTAAGTTGCTTTTTGACTTTGACAAATTAAATAACAAGCTGAAATTGACACAACTAGGGATGCCCACCGAACGGGATACCGATATACCGGGACTGGGATAAAAATCTTACTCGCAACTTTTTCATTTTAGTTGTGTACATTTGAAACCTAATTCACAATGTATACTCATATCGCAATAATTAGAGTTCATGGTGTACTACTATAATAATAGTCAGGTGTAAGAATATTCTACAGTTTAACCCTTTGACCGCCACGTCAAAAATTCAGCGCCAAGTTAAGAATTCATCATAAATATCTACAATATAGTAATGAGTTCGGAATTATACCGATTGATATTTTCTATTAATTTTAAACTTTCAAAGTTTGTCATTTTTACGTGACTGTGGCGTGCTGGGCACTTTTTGGTTTGTCGTCTATACGTGACTGTTAAATATGGAATCACTAAATTGCAGAGACACCGTCAGCTGCTGCCTCTATTTGAATTTCCTAATTTTAGTGAAACTGGGATTTCTCGCGCCTCTGCGTTTTTTAAGCTAGCCACATAATATATCATATTTCGCGTGTGGTCATATCATCAAACAATCTACTTCAAAATTAAGTTCAAATAATCCACCGTAACATAAATACATTGCAAATTAAAAATAAAAGCTTTTAATAATAATAAAAAAAATCTCTTTGATACACGTTTTATTACAATTGATAGAACAGGATTCGAATGATTTTCATTTCGGATACACTCCATCCCTAGTCATAGTCGCGCAGACGACTATTTGGATTTTGACAAGGACACTCAGCTGATCAGCTGTGTTCCGTTCCGAGTCGTGTCAAAATTAATTATCAGCACTAGTAGCAAGGCACAAGCGCACTATGATTTTTTGTTTTACTAAACCGCTTTCAAGCAGTCATAAAAATGGATTATGCTCCTTCAATATTTGTTATTACGGAGTAAGAAAGAATGTTATTAATTGTTTCTACACTGTCAGCGTAAAATGAAAGGGCTGTCACATTAATAGATAAAATTGATAATTTTTAATTACTTGACTCGGAACGCACTATTCTGCGCGATTGAGCAGTAGCGCGTAGAGATGGTTTCAGTGGTTTGGCGGTCTGATTTGTTCACTCAAGTACGTTGTATCAACCTTATGGTTCAACGAATAGGAAAAATAAAAAACCTTACAAACTACACTAGAAAGTGAACATTAGAACCTTATCTGCGACAGTGATAAGTAAAGCATGGTTTAGCCACTTACCTATTTATTTTATTTAACTGTAGAAACAGTTCAGACCCCTTTTCGGTCGTTTAAATTAATAGCGGAGTTTAAGAATAAGAAATTAACATGGGATCCAACATTTTTAACGGTGAGACGGACAGATATAATGGAATTACTGTAGATTCTCAAAAAGAACCTTGTGAAGTAAGCCAACTTTTGGATCAGTTGAATGGTAAGCTTTATTAGTAGAAATAGCCATCTAAACTAGTCACAGTAGTTGAATCCATGTCATACTGCTACGATTTAACTACACTAGCATGAAATTGGTCTATAAAAATTATGGTTTAAGTTTATTTTCAGATTCCTTGAAAATATGGTCTGAAGCCAATAAACGGTGCATATGGTTCAAAGTCAACATTAAAGATGCAGCTTGGGTTCCAATTCTAGCTAATGTAACCATTTTATGATTTTATTGTAACTTGAATTTAGTCTTGTTGTAAGATCAATGATTATAATTTCCATTTCAACTTCAGGAAGGTTTCAACTTTCATCATGCTCGAGGAGATTTTGTTATGATGTATAAATGGCTTCCCGCAACATCATCTAACTTGCCACCATCTTGCCACACCAATCTCGGAGTTGGAGGATTGGTTTTTAATGATAAAAACGAAATATTAGTAGTTACCGAGAACTACATTTCTGATCCACATTGGAAACTTCCTGGTGGATACGTAGAAAAAGGTTTGTTGACTATTACAAATACAAGTTATAAACTTTAGTGCTTGCATAATGCATATAAATAAAAATAAATTCTTTTTTTATTCCTGCAGGTGAAGATTTTAAAGATGCAGCTATCAGAGAAGTAAAAGAAGAAACAGGCATTGATGCTACTTATGAATCAATGGTAACTCTCAGACATCACCACAATGCAATGTTTGGTAACTCTGATATTTATGTAGTACTTTTGTTAAAAGCAACATCAGAAACAATTACAAAGTCTGATATTGAAATAAAAGCTTGCAAATGGATGGACATTGATGAATTTATAAATCACCCAGATGTCCATGAATTTAATAGATTTATAGCAAGGCAGGCTCTTGATTTAAAGACCAAAAACATAAAATTAGATCTCCATAAAGATACACTTCAAATGAGAAATTGCTCTAGGGTTATTACATCTCTGGTAGTAGATCTAGATAAATAAGTTTAGTGGCATCGTTCAGGGTCAAATGATAACAGATAAAACATTGTTATACATAAATGATAAGAGTATGGAACTGGATAATAATTTATACATACATATTTATGTATTTTAAAACTTAGGTGCTGGTCAATAAATAAACATGTATTGCCATAAAAATACTTATGTCTGTAGGTGTATATAGTACAACAATGATGTTCATGATGAATGTACACAGTATGTTACAACATATTTTCTTTGTACAATAAAATTATTTTAATGTTAACAAAACAAACTAATTGTATTTTTATAATTTATATTATTAATTAGATAAATGTGAAAAATAATAAAGACAGTTAAAATCATCACCATGTATTTATGATTATTGTGTTACATAATTCAGTTTCACAATTGTTAAGTTCATATTGGTATGGTGTTAAGGAATATTTATGTACAACATTAAAGTTTCCAGAGCCTGTTAACAATTTGTCAACTGAATTACCTATCTACTATAATAAAAATGTACCTATAATGATTTTTATGACTATAAATTTGTTATAAATAAATTAAATGTTAAACTTTATACAAAGAAATCTTTCCACCTATATTTTTACCTTCTAACAAATTGTTGAAAATGACATAGCAGAAGCAAAGTATATTTACATAGCAAGTTCAATAAATTGACCTCTTACATCATCATTTTAAAAAACAATGATTCTGTACTGATTGCATTGCCACCTTACAGCCAAATTTAATCAGATTCTAAATAATAACCTATAACAAATTTTGATGCACAATTATCAGCAGTGGTATATGACGGTGTGCAAAATGACTGCCCAATTATTGATGGCTCACAGCTTTTATTAAGTAAGACCTGCTGCACCATTCTTCGCAGAGTGAGTCGAGTAACAAGACAAAATATGTGCAAAATCTATCTTAGGTTTCAATATTATCTGATAACTTGTCTACTAAAACCTAGTACAGGGAAAATCTTGAATTTAATATACTCCCATCTGCTTATCATTACTTAATAAAATATATTTAATAAATCTGTATGCCAATCAAACATAAATATTGAAAATAGCTTAACATATTGGTATGAATTGAGGTTAAACACAGTCAATTGCATAAAATATCTATTATCTCAATTAATTTAAATATCATGTATGTTTAATAAAGTTAGCGCCAGAGAAGGGATGTGTAAAACAAATGTGTTGTAAACTAAATGATTTACTTTCACTTAATCAATCTAAGTCCGGAGCAGCAGCATTTCTTCCTACATAGTCTGCGTCATCATCTGAACTATCGGCTTCGCCTATTATCGATTTCAAGAGTCCACCAAATACTGAATTAGGGTTCTTGTTGTCAGGTGGTATTTCTATGCCAAACCAAATGCGACCAATGTTATCTAAGTACATGGAATAGTTGGGGTCCCTTTTGATGCTTATTGCATACCAACTTCTTAGAATTTTGAATTGATTTGAGTGTCTCCTGGAAAATAAATTAATTTAATTAGTTGCTTATTTTAAAAATAATCAGAATTAATATGAATAATTTCTTAATTAATGTTTACTTACTGTTCAATTGCACGTAATAGAAACCACAGAAAATTTAATAATGGGAATATATATGGAGGCCCTTTATTATTATTTATTGTAGGATGTAAGCCAGTGTAGTTATTGAAAGTTTCTGTGGCCATTTGTATATTACGCAGACAAAGAATTTGCAACACAGGCTGGGCAATAAACAAATCTATTTCAGATTTTAATCCTTTTGTTGTATGGAGTTCAACTAGCATACTAGCATATGCTGTTCCATCACAGGAGTGCAAGAAATGTCTGTGGGCAGCTGCATACTTCTTCTCCTTCCAGTACACTTCGGCAATTCTCTAAAAGATATAATTGTGTGTATGAGATGCAATTCTTTGACAATACAATGTTGATTTTATAGTAGGTAGTAGTAAAACAAATCTCTATGTAAGTCACAGTAAATCATAGGGATATGTTTCAGCATGATCTATGAATAGAATGGGTAATTACAATACAGTAACCAGACTAGATACTGATAAATTGATTAAACCTTCGGCTGTTGTAAACCAGCTATGTAAATATAGCAATGTCACACATTTACTCCTTCATGAATTATTGTCAATTGTCAACCAAAAATACATAATGAGGTCAAATTGTTTTGGCCAAATAAATTTTCACAGAACCCAGATAAGTATGCTAGACGATAAATAACAAGGAATATACCTGGTGTAGTAGTGGATGGCCCTTTTTATTATTGTCCATAGACCATTTGACAGCATTGGTAAGATAAGATTCCCTTTCTGGTATACTAGAACTCATTAACTCAAATAACTTTGCTATTTTCTCAATCCATTCGTGACACGGCTCAGTTACTGATTTATTCAACACGTCTATGAGCAATATAGCCAAATCTGCTCCACTCCCTTGCTGATCACGTTGTAGCAACAACGTTGAACCTTTGTACAATAGATTTAATAAATCCGTATATTTCTTTTGACTAAGGTATCTGAAAATGTCCAATAGAGCATTAGAAATACATGTTTTTACCTTCACTTAACACCATGAAACGTAAGTTTGTGATTTGTACCTGAAATAAAGGGTTCTGTACATTTGGTGTGCCTCATAATAATGGCCCGAGTTAACAGATGCTTCTAACTTATCAAGTACTCTTGAAACTCCTCTGTCTCCTCGTGCAGCCATCATTTATTTTCTAGAACAATCTGTTTTTCTTCTATTTCTATTCACATACACCAATTTACGCCATATCCATGAATTGTATGATTTGTTAAAAAAATATCTTGACCTAATCGGATACTATGGCTTTTAAGATATTTAATTCTTTGAAAATGTTATGACGATTGACAGTACGGTCTTACAACCCAATTCAGAATCGACTAAAACTAGATAGCTCATTGACATGCAAAAATAACTACACAGCAACATAGTAGCTTCTTTGTTTTTGTATCGATAATCTTTTTTGTGGTAATCGAAATACATACGACGAAGAAAAAACTATATAATTTCATTATAACTTAACAGTATTCTAGAAATTACGTCCTCTGATACTTGAAAGTTAATATAGATGGCGCCCTTGTCAACCGGACCCAGTATGTTTCGTGGACGTTTCGTGACAAGGATAAGCAAAATCTAACAGATTTTAAAATAATAATGCGAATCATTATGGCTCTAACAAAATAAACCCGGTAGGTCCTACCTAATGATATTCCCAAGATGCATGGGTAGCGGGAAACTTAGAAAAAGCGCACGAAGGAAGAAATACAGGGTTTAAGTCAGTAAAAGTCTCTCCCTAGGCGTAATAATAATTCCCTCACTCTCATAGTCGATGGGACGGCAATCCGACACGACCGGAAAGAGATCAGGCGCAGGACCGACATTTACGTGTTCTGCGATGCACGGGTGAATCAATCACCAACTTCCAGACTCCAGGCTGTTTTATGAAAGTTTCTCAAAACCCACAAAGCTACTGTGCACAGCAGTCGCGCCTTGCGACCACTAGACCAACGAGGCAGTAAAAAGTGTTTGTTTATGCCAATAATAATTATAGTAAAAAGATTTACAAGCGAGGTCTTTCATTCATTATCATTACCTAATTATACGTTGGCCTCTTACGTAGAAAATACCATGCAGTAATAGTCTGGCTACTGTATCGCTGCGTATCAGAGATGGACGAATTGTGACGTTGCTAGATACATACCAATCTCGGTACCTAAAAGTGTCCGGTTGTCTAAAAGAGTTATGCTGTAGGCATCTAGGTACTGGTCTACTGCATTGCGCCAATGGACAGATTTTTATCTTCACCTCGGCTATGCCTATTAACTTCGTTTGTAAATTATGATTTACCTAGATAGCTACTAAACAGTAATGTTTTCTACCCTGACTTGATCACTGTTAATAGTTAGGTACCACTACCGCCACACTGCTTGTAGATACCAACTTAAGGACATTTTAATATCCATTAAATTCAATAATGTAATGATTAATGAAGACTTTTATATTATGTATGTACCTACATATACTAGCTCTTTAAGTACCTACTTGTAAATATGATATCAATATAAAATAATCTCGCTTTAGATACCTGTTACCATCCCGACTATTGATATGACGTGACGGCATTAAAATATTGCCTTCTAATGATTATACATTTTGTTACATAAGTCAAGAGACAAAATCCGGCATGCCTTTTTTTTTTAATCTTAGCATTCTAATGTTCTATATTCTTTATTTTTCACGCGTTACATACCTATCAATAAAAAATACACAAAATATTTTTTTATACGTATATGGAAGAGTTTAACATATCTACGAGTATCTTTCCTATTCGTAAACTGCCGCATCCCCAAACTTGGTCTCAGAGGGAATTGTTGTTAAGTAATTATAAACTCTTATGGGGAAGGCGCGCTGTCGATACTGTTATTAATGAACAAGTATTAACTAATAGTGATGGATAAGTAACGAGATCGGAAACTTGCTTTTAAGTAAATCATTAACAATGATATAAAGAACATTTATCTTCGTTCGTTCGGTTTGCTGTTCGAAACTGTTCAACTTTATTCATTTTATAAGGTACATATATTATGCATTCTTGCAAATTACTTATGTCAATAGTTATTATAAGGGCCAGTCTTAGAGTAATTACTAATTACTCTTGAGCCAGCGCTTGCTAATCACCGCGCTTGCTCAATGCGGGTTGGTGATTTCAGACTTTATAGTCCAGGTTTCCTCGAGATGTTTTCCCTCACCTTTAATCAGTCATAGGTGTGTAAGATAAACTTACATTGGTACTTGCCTGCCCGGGAATCGAACCCCCACCCTGATTCTCGAAAGGCTGGTGCATTAACCACTAGGCCACCACGACTTAAGCCATACGAAATGAGTTACTGAAACAATTATAATTGTGCGTTCTTCATCAGAAGTTGAACAGCACATTTTGGGCTTTCAACGAAAACCATCATTGTATAATCTTCAGGTTATATAATGATTCAGCCTAAACGTAGCTAAATATGTATATCCGAACGATACCACTCTATTTCCATGGGATTTTTAATTACGAATTTATTTTTTAATTTGAATTAAACACATTATTTGATATATTAATATATAATAATAGCATTATTTTCTTGTTTTGATAATCACTTGCTAATAATTCACTGATATCATCTTTCAGAGGCCACGCTGCATGGTTTTGGAATGAGGCCAAAGGATCTCTAGACGGCAATTAGAGTCTTTTAATGTCTGCAAAATTAAGTTGGAGAGTTTTTAAGCTTCGATATTAACGGCTTTTTTCTTAATTTCCATTAAGAGTTAGCAGATTTAATATACATGTTATTACGAAGGCTCTGGCGCGTACGCCAACGGATTAAATAAGTATGTACTGACAATATCGGAAACTTTTCAATGTTCTTCGGCGTGGGCGTGATGCCAGCTCCAATGAAGTCTCTACTCCATCATTTTTATTATAATGCTGAGTTTAGGCAGCTTTCACATTTGTTCGATTAATGTATTTCGAACGTTTTTTGAGCATTGTGATTGTGACAGGCAGGTACGATCATCTGATATAATCAACTACATACCGACTCTTTGGTTGAAATCGGAAGCTAACCCATACATTTTCGTGTGTCTAAGACATGATGAACAATACTAGGTTTTGTTATAGATAGTTTGTGAACTAATTTACTACGAGTAAAAATGAATTTTGAAAAAATATGATCGCACATTAACATTTTAAGAAACAAATCCTAAACTATAGTTTCAAGGTACAAGGTATACCAAGCGCAGACGCCAGCACACCAAGCTACCCGAAACTGTAGAATTTTCCCAATCAATTTTGAACTATATTTTATGGTTCAACGATAAAGTTGAAAATCAATTAAGGAAATTCAACAGATTATAGTAGCTTGATGTGCTGGCGTCTGTACCTACTTACCTAGTTAATCATAAATGACATTGGATCGCAAATGGGGTTGGTGATTTTTTATATTTTATATCCAAAAGAATTATTCCCAACGTTAATCTCGGCTTAACCTAAGTATTTGTAAAACGAGACCTTTTAAGTAATCCCTTCAAACGAATCTCGTCGAACCACTGGAGGAACCTACTCGTTTCGGGAAAAATACAGACCTTTTTTCCTAGAAAAGAAACAAAATGTACAAGACGCCAGCACATCGGGGTACTACAATATATCAAATTACCTTAATAGATTTTCAACTTTATCGCTGAATAAATGTTAGGAAAGAATATCTAGTTTTAATCCCGCGTGACGAAAATCTAGCATTGGGTGCAGGATGCACATGCAATACCACCCTCCCGCCCACGTACACAAGCACAGGAAGGAAAGGATTTAAAACTAGACATTCTTTCCTTTTTATTGTAATGGATTTCCGTAAAGTAACACCTGATTCAATAAGTTATCTTTATCGCTGAAGCATATGAATAGAATAGAATAGAATAGGACTTTATTTGCTAAGAATGCAGGTACATACAAATAAGATCGAAAATAACATAATAAGGAACCATGTACATTCTGCCTTTTTGGCATGCAAATACAATATTTTTTATAAAACTAAATTAAATAAGCTAAAGAGGTGATTATAATGTATCATTTAAGAAATCCTGAACAGAATATCTAATAACATGGTTCGAAGCTGGTTGGAAAATTTGTCATTTTAGGGTAGCTTTATGTGTTGGCGTCTGTACTTATTTGAAATTATATTATTAAGTATTATCACAATTGAAATAACTGTGAGGAACAGTTACATACATACATTACACAGACACATTCTAAATGTCTAACCGATATCACTTAACCTATCTACAAAGACTTTGAATGGAAAATCTAATCACGCTTGTTCCGACGGTAATTTGAGGAAACATACCTACCTAACGTTTACTTAGTTACATTACAACTATCAAACAATTTAATTCAGCTTAAGAAAACGCAATGTACCCTTAGTTAGCCATTATACAGTTTAACCTGACCAATTTATTTAACTTGACTTCTGAAGATACCCTTTAAACATCGGACTGATGCTACGGTTTTTGGTAACTGGCAATTTTGTGACTTGCATCCCCATAGTGCATACCTCTATCGTTGCTTGACTGTGCTAATAAATTAATTTAACGCTTGCGCAAAATGCAATTTCCTGTAGAATTTCATAACGATCGATAGACATCAAAACGAAATAAACCCGATATTGCAACGTTCCATGCTCCACGTGTTAACTGCTCGGTGAACGAACGCATATGACGTTGAAATAAAAGTACAGCTTAAAAAATAAGTCTATTAAGTTTGATGTCGATATTTTCACTATTGTGTGATCATTGTTACAATTTTGTAAACTACTAAAAATAAACGAGAAAATTGCGCTAAGAAAACTACATGCTGTACCTAATACTTAATTAAGAATAATAATAAAAAAAAAACTTAATTTATGGTCATAAATATGATATTTGATTTATGGTTTTGCGTACTGAAACGAGTACGTACCTACTCACATAAGTGTATGGTGTTAACATAGCTTTTCGGTTTGCACTTTTCATCGAACAACGTGACATTCCAAGAAGAAAATCCAATAGACCGAAAAACAGTATCTATCTTCCCACAATTATAATATAATAGTTTCGATTTTTAAACGCATAACATTTACAACCCAAAAACCAGTGCAATGAAATCTGTACTGTATTCGCCAGTAGTTGAGTAGCGTGGATAAAATTTGTTTTGTTCGGTTTTTCTCTGTCCGGAAATGCCAGGAACAGTGAAATGTTGGAAATATAGAAATGAGCTCGGTGCCAGCCCTCTGTCTGAAATTCAAACATGATGCTGGCGTGTAATGTCAGCCGCTGCATTCGTATGTAAATGATCTTCCATGGTGCTGGGATACCGCACTATAGAGGAAATATAGAATAGCAGTGTTATAGCCTCCTTTATCAACTCGCATAAGAGAATAACTCGCTTAAATTTGGTATTTAATTAAGCACATACAACCGCTGCACAAAGTGAAAGTTTATACATAATATCATACAAACCTTGCTGGTTTGCGTGATGCTGCCAGGTACTTATATACCGCAACGTGATTTAAACTTTTCAGTTGCGAGTTAGCATTTGGTTGCATTTAATTGAAGCTCCCTGATAGGTTCATTTATTCTATTTAAGCAGACGCGTAGCGGGATTACAGACACGACGGACAGAACTACAACAGTTGGTTATACCTATTCTTACTTTAGAATATAATGTAACATCTTGATTTCTTCACCGTAAAAAGCAAAATTTTTCATGAAGCCTATTAATTACAGTTAAAATCCTTACTTTTCAATACACAGACGGCTGGCACACGTGTAAGCCTTTAATTTATTAGTAACATTGAGACGTGTAGAAAATTAAATTTAATTAAACGCGCGGCCTCGTGTAAATACCTGACTGATGCTACGGTTTTTGGTAACTGGCAATTTTGTGACTTGCATCCCCATAGTGCATACCTCTATCGTTGCTTGACTGTGCTAATAAATTAATTTAACGCTTGCGCAAAATGCAATTTCCTGTAGAATTTCATAACGATCGATAGACATCAAAACGAAATAAACCCGATATTGCAACGTTCCATGCTCCACGTGTTAACTGCTCGGTGAACGAACGCATATGACGTTGAAATAAAAGTACAGCTTAAAAAATAAGTCTATTAAGTTTGATGTCGATATTTTCACTATTGTGTGATCATTGTTACAATTTTGTAAACTACTAAAAATAAACGAGAAAATTGCGCTAAGAAAACTACATGCTGTACCTAATACTTAATTAAGAATAATAATAAAAAAAAAACTTAATTTATGGTCATAAATATGATATTTGATTTATGGTTTTGCGTACTGAAACGAGTACGTACCTACTCACATAAGTGTATGGTGTTAACATAGCTTTTCGGTTTGCACTTTTCATCGAACAACGTGACATTCCAAGAAGAAAATCCAATAGACCGAAAAACAGTATCTATCTTCCCACAATTATAATATAATAGTTTCGATTTTTAAACGCATAACATTTACAACCCAAAAACCAGTGCAATGAAATCTGTACTGTATTCGCCAGTAGTTGAGTAGCGTGGATAAAATTTGTTTTGTTCGGTTTTTCTCTGTCCGGAAATGCCAGGAACAGTGAAATGTTGGAAATATAGAAATGAGCTCGGTGCCAGCCCTCTGTCTGAAATTCAAACATGATGCTGGCGTGTAATGTCAGCCGCTGCATTCGTATGTAAATGATCTTCCATGGTGCTGGGATACCGCACTATAGAGGAAATATAGAATAGCAGTGTTATAGCCTCCTTTATCAACTCGCATAAGAGAATAACTCGCTTAAATTTGGTATTTAATTAAGCACATACAACCGCTGCACAAAGTGAAAGTTTATACATAATATCATACAAACCTTGCTGGTTTGCGTGATGCTGCCAGGTACTTATATACCGCAACGTGATTTAAACTTTTCAGTTGCGAGTTAGCATTTGGTTGCATTTAATTGAAGCTCCCTGATAGGTTCATTTATTCTATTTAAGCAGACGCGTAGCGGGATTACAGACACGACGGACAGAACTACAACAGTTGGTTATACCTATTCTTACTTTAGAATATAATGTAACATCTTGATTTCTTCACCGTAAAAAGCAAAATTTTTCATGAAGCCTATTAATTACAGTTAAAATCCTTACTTTTCAATACACAGACGGCTGGCACACGTGTAAGCCTTTAATTTATTAGTAACATTGAGACGTGTAGAAAATTAAATTTAATTAAACGCGCGGCCTCGTGTAAATACCTACTTATTGTGGAAATAGTTTGTCTCCGAATGGTATAATTTGTGGTTAAAGTTGGTCGTTATAATCCAGCATTCGGTTCATGTAATTACAGAAGTTTTCATGCAGCAGAAATTGACTTAAATGCTATAGAGTATTACCGTTGTCTGGCGTTGCATTCGCGGAGCGACGGAACATTTTTTCATGTTTTAGCTGCCAAAAATAAAGTGTTAAGTGAGCACTTTAATTATTATGTTCGTATGTGGATGGTTCTATTATGTTTTAAGTACGTTTGCTGCTTGTAAGGCTATTTTGTATATTTGCACGAACCTCCTGAACATTCTTTGTGTGGGTTTAATACGATACAATTTTGTTAATTCTCATTTTGCCGGAAAAAAAGTACGCTGTTTCATCTCTTTGATATTCAACGCAATATCTGCGGCGAGGTACCTAGAGTAGATCGTCATGTATAATGTTATCCGTCTTGTTGCGGTTAATTAACATCGCGTTCACACGACATTCGACGTCACAGGATGTTCGTAGACTAACAACTACTTCAAATGCAGACTAACTACTTGTGATTCGCGGCTTTCGAGTTAAAATAACTATACATAAACGAACATTGTATTACATAAAGTTATCTTTGTTGAAAAACATTGAATCTGCGTTGAATCGGCCGCCTGAATAATTTACTTACGCGTGTAACCTACGCGACCTTCGTTGTTATCCGTGTAGATTCACGTCAAAGTTTTCATATCAGTCTAATACCGATCGCGATTATGTAGCTACGTCCAATAAACGCGGTTTTTTTTTATAACAACTATTTTGTTTTGCTTGTTCACTAATGCAACCTTACAATAAATTTCTCCTTTTTAACCGACTTCCCAAGCAGAAGGCGGATCTTAATTCGAAAATTTTTATTATTTTATGTGTGCTTGTGATTAAATTGGACGTTTATAAACCGAATTTAATTTCTGATGATCGGTTGGTAGTGAAGGCAACGTACAGTTTAAGAACTCTTCCAATGGTTGATAGCAGCGTGCCTCGTGCTTGGGCTTATCTTGTCCAAATTGATAAGGACTTGCCCCATAATGGCTTATGAGTGCTGCTGCGAGTATGCAGTATTAAAAATTTAAGTTACATATGATTTGATCATGGTTTTATACTGAAACTGAAAATATATAAATAAAAGAATAACGATTTCAAAAAACACTGAATATGAAAAAAAATAACTTTTGTCTTTAGAAATTTGTATCTGAAGCGTTTATTTTGCCACTATCTTCTAGTGCCACGTAAAAAGTATTTTTATATCTTTGTAAAAAGTTTTTCATGTAATGGCACAGATTCAGTTAGTCAATTCAATGTAGAAGGCGGACATTGTGGTTAGTCCGGATATCGGCTATCATAACCTGTCCCAAATATCCGTAACAAAACGGAGCCCTTTTTTATTTGGCAGATAAATCATTCGAGAGTGTTGCTTTGTTAAAAACCCAACAACATGTCTATTATAAACGTTATTAATAACAATAGATTATTATTGAATGGATTTCATTTGTTTTTAAACCGCATGCTTAATTACAATATTTATACATACCTACAACATATTATACACAAATCCGAAGGCATCATTGTGCTCTCACACAATTCTGTTAATGACATTAACGTCATTACGTCGTAACGTAAACATCATTTGCTATTCAACTGTAAAATCTAGTAAGTAGAGGTGCTAATGAACACTTTGTGCACAGCTGATATAATTACCATGAGCCCGAGTCGCGAGTTACCCAGCCGTTACATTAAGTACATTTGTGAAAGTCCACACACATGCATACTCGTACACACATGTACAAGTAAGTAATAAGACTTCTCCATCACATTCAAGAGAGCAATTAGGGAGGGCACTCGTTCGTTTACTCTATGACGTCTGGTCGGCGAATTAGTTGTTAACAGGCTGAAAATAAGAGCATTTATTTCATTTTAATTTAAACTACAAACAACTCGATTTTTTGGGGACAATTATCAAGATTTTTTAAATTAAAATTATTTTAAAATAAAATAAAGCTAGGATACTCCCACCTTTTAAGTTAACATATTGCGGACACTTATATATCGCAAGGAAAGGCTATAAAAAGTCAACGAGTGTATAAATGTGATGTAACGAACCCTTTTTTCTGCCAGGATGGGAAATTCTCAGAGGACTCTAAACCAAACAAGGTGCCTACATCAACACTGCTGCCTACATAGCGCTACTTAGTACGGTGCTGTATATAGGTACTTCTAAGTGTAACGTAATAGCCTGTCAGTCTTTCCGTTATCGAGGCGCCAGACCAACTTGTTTTCTTTTAGTTAATTCTTATAATGACGTGACGTGAAAGGAAGCGTACTCATTATGTATCCGTCATCAGTTGATTAATGTACTCAATGATTCATGGAAATGCTCTGAGCTCTAATTAGGTTTTCAAAGTGAATGTTTATAGATATTTCTCTGACGTGCTAATTGATTTGTTTATAGGTATAAATTGAAATATTTACGTACTGTATTTTGCGAATGCTGGCTAAATCCTAAGCTAGTCGAATGTACAGAGAATTCGAAATGGAATATATTCAGTGTCGCCGCATGGCTGCACCGCTCTATACATCGTGTGAGTGGGTCTGTGTACGTAGGAACCAGACTGCGGTGACACTGTGATAAATTGAACCACTCATTGAAGCACTTATCGCATCCTAAGACGAGCTTATCTATACATGCCACTAAGTACGTTGAAATCGAACCACAGCGAGTTAAATCAAGCTTCAAATAGGTAACGAAAATATGGTCTAAGGGAACTTAATGCGTCGTATCACTGCATGATATAATATTGCTGAAGGTCCCCATATGTCCTCGGACTAGATTGGCCCACCTCGTCCTATCTCGTGGGTGTCGTAAGAAGCGATTAGAGGATTAAATAAGGTAGCTGGGCAGTGAAATATTCCCGTGCCTACCGTACCGTGATTATATTATATCAAATATGTTGTGCAAGTCGTATTTTATGAAACAACTTTGTGGCATAGAAGAAATTGAATGAATGAATTGGCAGTGCGCTTGCTAATGAGCGCGAGTTCAATTTACGCAAAACGAACCACAGTAATTGGCCGGAAAATGTCCGGACACAGACGTGGAATGATGATGTAGATTGCTCTATCTCTCATCACTTATACATTACCAACTGGCCAATATTCTGCTTATGTATTTTCAATTTAAAAAGTAATCAAACCCCCATTAAGAAATAACGAACAAGTGAATATATAAATTATATGACACAATCTAAAAGACCAAGAGAAAACGTTAAGGTCGCGATCGAAGGCAAACGAAAAAGATAAAATAAAAACAAATCCCCAGAATTTATGAAATTTCTTAAAATGCTTATCTCTGTGAGTTATTGGCACCGTCGCAGCCAGTGAGCTAAGAGATCTTGTGAGCGTCGCGACGAGTTCACGCCCGGCTTCACGATGTGGAAACAAAACGTCTAGATTTTGCTTGTTTTTACAAAAAAGCAATTTTATTGCTGGCCAAGTTAACACTACTAGATGTAAGATAATCTTGTCAATCTTATCTATATACAACAAATTGAATAGATGTATGGAAACTGCACGTCGTTTTTTATATGAAATACCTAATCTCATATTTGGGTTCACGTTTTCCTTTTGAGATACCCTAGTGCCCTACAAAGTGATTTTGTTAAGTTTTCTAAGAAACTGTTTTGACGTCCTGCCGAACCCGCATTCTGTCTTAATCAAATCTTATTAAAATTTCGGCAACGCGTAAATTAACTTTATTAAGATATTTAATAATCATTCGTGTTAATACTGCAGCAGTAGTAAATTATTCTTTCCTAGCCCTATCTTGTCTGGACAGTCGCGCCCCTGACCCTTTGGCTGATGAAAAAATAACTTCACACCGTCTCCTGTATATTTAATTGGCCACCGGCAAAATAAATGAAACCGTGACAAAAAAGAACAACAAATGAAGAGTTTTGTACCCTGTAATGATGTACGAAACGAACTGTGAAACTTTGTTTGCACATTTCTTTGTTTCAACAGAAAAACCGGACCTTTTGCATAGCTGCTAATTGCGTGACGAAAGCGGGCAAAAGGGCAGCTATGAGTTTAGGAGTCATTCTTAATTGTTAGTTTTATCGTTTATCTTTTTAACTGCTTACATTCTACAAAACAATTAAAAGATAATTAAGCTACAAGTCTGCACGAATTTTAATGAGTGGCGCTTTATTTGTTTATTTCACATGGCAGCTGTATTTTACGAAATGATATGTGATTACCGCGATATTCCAGTAGGGATATATATTATTATTCCAGTTTGGTCACTAATCGGTAATCGTTAAATTATTTTCGATAGAATGCAATAAATCGTTTCATATTAAATTACGATTAAATTTATAGTAAATTACGGACTTTTCTACATGATTAAAATACCATTCAGCACAGCTTGCATTAAATTCGAATTCTTTGTACAATTATACAGCCTGAATAAATTTGGTCGACCCCATTTCCATATCTTTCGCCACTCTAGCAAACGAGTGTTTTTGTCATCGGAAAAACTGGGGAATGTTCCTGAAATGATAAATATAATTCCGTAATGAATACTAATTGTTCCCGTTCTGTAATATATGCCAAAAACCCGGGGATTACCCTTTGCGTCCGGCGTGCCGCCAATTTACCCTGACATGTGATTATTCAGATGTCGATCGGTACGGCCCGAGTATCGTAGAATTGAATATGTGCATGAAGCTGGGAATATAAATTCGGCAGTGGCCGGATTTACGAGCCTTCCAAAATGGAATCCTTACGGTAAGCCGACGACCATTCAGGCCGTACATACCATACCATAACTACTTTCTGTGATAAAGTTTCACGGGCCCATAGCAAAATTACAATATGTAAAGAGCTGCGCATTGTGAAACTCAACCGGTAAACTACTTAATTTGTTTAAGGTGATCGGATAAAGCCAAAGTTACATTTCAGGTACGTTATGCACAGCTTATACTTTCATAAAAGTGTTTAATTCTAAACCAGAGCCATTATTAAAGCAAGTAGAGGCACGTCGATATTTTTATTACCCATATATATACGTCCCGGCCAAGTATTGCTGTAGTTAAGGTTTTTATTAAAATAATAGACAACTAATTTACAATAAAATAATTTTGTGACTATAAATTAAGATGTAATTAAAATCGGTTGAGTACTAAAGAAGTCCATCGCGCACAGACAACGTGGTACGCAATTTATGTGCCTACATACATATATTAAGATGTATACTTGTGTATATTTAGTACTTGTGTGTGTAGCATACATATATAAATATACGTTTGCGTTGTAGAAAGGAAACGGGTCTTATTGTTACAGTAATATGGTTTTATTGAAACAAAACTGACAAATCTGGCTGTTGGATATGTTTTGAGCTACAAATGTACAATACAGCATTAAAAACAAATCATTATACATTGTGACTCGCCCAAACGTTTCCAAAATTAATCTATGGCGCACAATAGCCTATTGTTGTAATTATTTCGTTTATTTTCCTCAATAAGGGTATATTGGGGTCGTTTTGTAAGAAGGCTGGATTCATTGTCCATTATGAATGATACTTTAATGAATTGCGAGTGATCAAAATCATATTAGCACTAATTGTTATATCTCACGTTCCATGTTTTGCTGGACCTCCTAATACATTATGAGGCGTACCTACATCATCATTAACTGTTGTAATAGACATCATACACATTGCTACAAATACACAAAAACATACGTAGGTGAATATCTAGGTACCTACATGCTTAATTAGATATTCACGCCGAAAGGCAAAAGCGGAATTTCGTGGCGTGGCGCTCGGTCGTAAGTCCGCCCTTTCTCAGTCGTATGTGAATATTTCTAAATGCTGTAAACTTTACTGTTGATATAAAGTTCGGGTGTTCACGTTAAGCGAGATTTCAGATAGCAAGCCTGTAATGAAGAAATCAATACTCACACAGAGCTGGTTTAAAATAAAACTATTTAAAGCCGACAAGTCTAAATAGTTTTATATAAATTATAGGAATTTAAATACTGAAATATTCACTTCGCAACTTAGAATTTCAGGTTCAAAATCAGACTAAATTCGACTATAATTATACCATGGCCAATATAACCCAGTTTAGTGAATAATTCTCGTCAATTCAAATGGAATAATCCCAAACACGAGTAGTGGATACATATCGTAGAGGAGTTCTCTCGACTCTCTGTCACGTGTCACGAGTCACAACTCCAGGGTTGTTACCCGATGCGTGCCTACAATCTTCAGTATTTTTTAATCATCAGATCTTAGACCTGACAATGGGACGGCTTAGATAGGAAACCTCTTCAAACAAAAACTGAATTTTTCAAATCGGTTGGTAAGTAAAAGAAACCAAAAATATACCGTTCGTATATTTTCGAAATGAGAACCCCCTCCTTTTGGGAAGTGGGTTGAAAATATAAAACAATGTTACTGAAATAAATTAAACTGTCGATCATAAATCATATTGATAAGACATACAATGCCAGACATGCATTGTCTCAACATCGAAGTGGCAGAATCTTGTCCGAAATAAAACACGAGCTTATTGTTAACACTGTAAAATTTCCCATAGGACTTACATACTTACGATATTCGACGTCGGCTCGCAACTACTTGAAATCGTGAATGCGAATGTTTGTTTTAGCGGCGCCATACACCGCATAATATTCATGTTAACCATAATAATATGTGATTTCGTCGAATGAAAAAGAGGAAAACCAGCCAAGTATAAATTGTCGTCATGCAATAACCTCGCCATGTGTTGTTTGCGAATATATTTTATTTCAAATAACATGAAAAGCGGTGAATTGTGAAATTAAAAATGTGATTTCATTTTTTGTTGATCATATAAGAGTGACTGTAACTTAGGTAACATATGTATATTCTGGCGGGCTGCGGATTGTTTGAAAGTTGCCCTGACCCTTACGTAGAGTGACCTCCAGAAGGACCTTAGTGGGTTTTATTCAGTAAGAGTCTGACACTCCCTCCAGACTCTCTATATTTCAAATGCTGAGTGAACTCATGGGAGGGTTCACTCAGCGGGAGGGGTCATTTGATGATTTGCCACGAAATAAGAATGTTGAATATGAAAGCAGGAAATTAAATTATAAGTTAAATAAGTCTTACCAAATATTTCAATTTATAGAAATGTCTTCAGTAAATTAAAGGTATTATGTTCATTATTTGTCCGTAACTAAGATGTTCTTCGGTTCTTCTGGCGAACTACAAATAAGCTCGTGGAACGAAGAAAGGGCATTCATTTTCTTACTTTATTTTCGAAGTTGTGAGAAGACACTTATTTTACGTAGTTTGTTTTAAATAATGGGCTTAGTGTTCGTAAACTTCTCATTTGCCATTTAGTGGAGGAAATGACACCGTAAAAAATTAGTATCGAGAAAACTTATGTAAAATTAAAAGCTTCGAGAAACGCTTATTTCAGGAAGACTTATTTAACTGTAGATCTGTGCGTATGATAATAAAGGATTCATCATCTCCCGAGCCTTTTAGGTATCTCCTGTATACCTATCTTAGTTACATGCTAATAATTTTATTGCTCTTGACGTTCATTATTGCTCGATTACAGTAACACATTACCGAAGGAAACTCAAACAGTGTTAAGTCTTGTTTCTAGTTCAGAAACATTGTGTAAAGGACTAACATGGTTCGTATTTGTACAGCGGCTGCGAGCTCGAATTCTATCTCACAGCGTATGCTCAAAAATTCATCAGATATTATGCTATTTCAAATGCCAAGCCTCATAAAGTGGCATGTTTCTCTTAAATTCGGGTAAATTTTCTTCCTACAAGATTTGAATATAGAAGTGAAAATATATTGCAAAAGTCACTCTAACGTTGTGTAGTTTATTGTCGAGCTCAAGCGACCATACATAATTATAAGTGTATTTATACATTCTCAACGAACAGGGCAGCAAAGCAACATGCGGTTACCACTCATTCATTGCTCAACATCACCTCAACCCCAGATCAAAGGCTGCGGTCACCATTCCGAATCCGATTTGTATTGGAATTAGTACGATAGCATCCTACTAAACTAGAACAATGCAATCAACACCCCTGACCAAACTAAAGGCTCGTTATTTTTAATTCAGTTGTAAACTTTTTAAATATTCACATTGTGCTCTTTTCCTCGACATAATCCGATTTTACAATCCAATAAAAGATCTGAAGAATAAAAGATCCACGTGTTACTTCGAAGTGGTACGAATACTTGTATCTCGTGACGTAAATCGCCGGACTCACGCTTCACCTCGCGTGTACGACTCCCAGTTTCAACTCACACGTCCTCGTTTCCGTGTTAACTACTCAGTCCCTTAACCGTTCGCTTCCCCACTTTCCCCACACGTCGAGGGCCACATGTTGCTTGTGGGGAGACGCGCCCAAATTGACTTAGCTGGTTTTGGAAGCAAAGGTGACAGGTGAATGACGGCCCTTACACGTCGGTAACATAGAGGTCAGTGCACAGGCTTATGTTGTAACTTCACATTGCTCGCGGCGGTATATCTCAGATCCCAGGAGTTAAGTCAAGCTGTAATGCAAAATTTGATCGTTTAGTGTACAAAACTGTAAATAAGGCAGTCCATTTACTTTATACCTATAACATTTGCAAGAAAAGTGCTTTTATGTTAATAGCTTTACGGTTGTATAGAATATTAGCGGTCCCATCCATGTCCCGAGGGAATAACTTCCCGCACCTGGATAAAAAGTTACCTATGTCCTTTCGCAGGCTCTAGTAGCTGTTGCCAGTTACCAGTGACAGACAGACAGAATTACTTTGGAATTTACAAATATTTGACAGAATTGAATTTATTTTTAGTATCTTAATTGCCCTTTTCATTTCAATATGTTTAAATAAATAACCATCCAGTTGTAACTTAAAAGGCAATCACTTGTTTGTTTATAGTAAACTTGTAAAAATATCGTTCTCTTATATTTATACCGTTGTTTACCATAAGAAGAAGAAATTGAGCCGTAGACATTCACTAGAATTCGCTTTTAAAGGTTACACTAAAACTAACAAATACTGTCTTAAGATTTTTGTCTTTTCAAATTTTCCAATCGAGTGAATAACTTTCTAATATGTCATTTTATTACCTTATTGCTAAACCTTAATGTACTTATGCTGAAGGATAAAAGAAAATCGAAATAGGTGCTGCGCTAACACATACAAAGGTTGACCATCTAAAAGATTAAAATCTGAAGAAGGTTGTACTGTAGTTCTCGTAAACACACGTCACGCTATACCTGCTCGTGTGTGCCTTACTAGGAACAATCGTAGTAATACAAATGGTATACTTAATGTGACTGAAAACTTCACAGCTAAACCTTTTAATAAAATTGATTTAATGATGTTGATGATGGCATCCAGGCCGATTTCCAGCTACGGTGGCCGTTCTCTTTTATTGAGATCAGCCAGCATTCGCGGAGATAAGATATGGGGCTCGATTCCCGGGTCGGGCCGAAAGACAAAGCGATTGTGGGTTTTGAGAAACTTTCATAAAGCAGCCTGGAGACTAGAAGTTGGTAATTGATTTAATAGTAGGTAGAGAGAAATAAAATTCCTCATGGACCCGAAGTATCTAGAATAAAGCAACAGTAAAATTGGTTAAAACGAAACAAAATCCTTTATTTCCTCATTATATGTGCCCGGATCAGCACAAAAAGGGAATCTGCCAGTAAAGTCCTACATCCCCAATGCATTACGATCCCAAAGCCGGAATTTGAGCTAATATATTATATTGACTAGCGATGATAAAATATCCCTTTGGACACTGAGTAGGTACTATACTAAAATAAATATTATTTTACATAAAGCCGAAGGAATAAGCTGTGTGAGCGGTTTTCTCTTTGCTGACATATTAATACATTTTGATTACACTACCAAATAACCATCAAATAACAGACAAACCAGACATTAGACATATATGTATGTTTTGCTTCTAAATTAAACTAACAATAATAATTTATTTTAATTTAACATTATTACTAATTCATGATCAGAAATTACACTCTCCTGAAAATTTTATATTCAAAACTTCAGATATGACTCAACCTGAAAAAAAAGATAAAAAAGTTGTCGATGCAGAAAAACCTAGCCAAATGAAATGTAAACGTTCCCCGCCGCAAGAGAACGGCAATTTATAAAGCTCATCTGCAACTGCAAGAAATTCTAAATTCAAAATAAAGTTTTCTTACAATTTACATCAATATTGAACAGAAGCGCACACGGTAGATAAAGCTCACATTATTAAATGAACACAAGTGTAAGCTAATATTCTGGCCACTTAGGGTAAGTACAGCGTGGAAATATTTAAATTCCGCAAAGCCGAACGCTTGCCAAGACGGGCGGCCAGCCATAACTCGCGGGGGGGAGGGGCTGCGGCCGCCGGTGTGAACGCGCCTAATACTGACAGATGGCACAGGTAAATCAAGTGACTAACATTTTTCGCACGATTAATCTCCCGCGAAATTATGTCACGTTATGCCATCGCTTTTATTTTAACTTCATTTAAAGTTAATGGATCTGCTTTATTATGTTATTGGATGCATATTTTATTCATGCCGCATGGGGTGTTGTTTTTCATTATATATTTTTTATGAGTTCGAACGCACAGCCGCGGTATTAAGGAAACAAAACGACTACCTAATTGAAAAATGCGTAATTGGATTTAACTGGTAAAAACCTCTATGATTGGCGTTGTGTGGGTTATCTCACAGTGTATAGTATCCCTGGGAGCTGACCACTCATTTTAAGTTTTACTCTTCTGGAAAAAAGATTGCACACTATGAGATAAAGTAAAAAATGACAACTTTAGTTCGTCGCTAGGAGAGGGTGGGCGTTTTTCGCCGGGAGCGCCAAGCGTGTCCCTTGATTACATCACTATATTAAAGCCCACTGCTATGCTGATAACTTCAAGTTAAAACTTGGTTTCGCCAAAAGCAGCGGAACTTTTAAAGTAATTTGGTGATCTACCAAAAAACTTTACACGTTTCTAAGAAGAATAAAAAACATTTCTATTAAATAATTTATATGAACTATTTTAGCTCGAGCTTAAGTAAAGAGACGATATACCAATAACACGTTTTACTATAAATAAATTCAATGAATCTCGAAACGACGTAAGTTACGTATAGTGCTATAGTTCATTCTACTAGGTAGTTAGACCAACTAACATAAATCAAGCCCGGGCTCATTAATAGAAACAAATGATCCCTCTTTTATTGATAAAAACCTCGGGAACTGTACGTAATTGCTACTTCATTGACTGCACGTAGCACCGCGCTACGCTCGTAGCTTCGTAGGAATACAAACGCTACGCTCCGTAGCCGATAACAAAAAACTATTTGTGTAATGAAATGGTAATATGGGATACATGGTTATCATATTGTCCACTTCGCATGAGAGTAATCATGTGAAAGTGCCATGGGTACAACAAAAGACTTTATTTTTGGAGTGACGTATTAATATGGAAACCCTGAGAAATGGAACAAAAATAAAGTAACCTTTTTTTGCTGTCGTTAATTTAGTAAATTACGTCAGAAGGGTTTCTCAAAATAACTCCGATTATTTGAGGAATTATCTTCTGGAAAGGATTTTGTAAGCTAAAATATTACTTTAAAGCGTTTATAGGTAGGACTAATACAATTGGCGTACCTCATAGGCATAGAGGTAACATAGTTACAGCTCAGTTACGTTATTGGATCAAAATGATTGAATCAAGTCAACGAGGTTCACTTACGTCTGCTGTGGCTAGTTGATCACTTATCACACGAGCGTTCATTACTCTGTTTGAGCCTGTTAGGACATTTGCTTAGTTGTTATTACCTAAGTGTTAGAGATTCATTGATATATCTATGTCGTATTAGAAGCCATTTGAGATCATCATGAAATTCATACCCATGATTATATATGTGCCAAACTAATTTAAAAATAACGTTCTGAAGCCGCTAATGTTTATTCAGCTAGTATTCTCTGAGAGCTCTTGCTCAGCTGGTATCCGCAAAGTCAGGAATGGGAAGTAGGAGAGACTAGGCAAGCGCATTTTTTGTGGCAATGGGCTATAATATAAAGTTACACAGACGTCTTAAGGAACCTGTAGGTTCAAATAACCGTCGACTGGTTCCTGGAATCCACGGATTCAAAGACATTCTGCTATCCATGTAGATAACTATTAATTATAATTTCCTTATAAAAAATTGGCTACGTATCACGTCCTGATGGTAAAGAATACACCATAAAGGTGGTATATTTTAACTAAAATAAGTGTTGTAAGTTACTAGTGGGGGATTCGGGGATCGAGAGAAATGCTGCACGCAAGCTGGTGGTCCTACGCAGTTGCCCTCGGGGGAACAAAGTCATTACCCCAACACTCTGACGTGTACTAACTAGTACGTGACCAGTGGCTACTCCCACACTCCCAAGAGCTCATTAATAGCTTTTTGAACAGCCTTATTATGATTGTTGGAATGGTTAGCACAGTACATGAACCAACTTGTGTCAAACAAGACGTCATAGATCAAGTATGTAGTATAGATAAGTGGCTACTCGAAAAAAAGTTTTGTAAAGTACTTTTCCGTAACATCTTCAGGCCACTCGGTAAAGTAGTTGGGTTCCATTTGAAGAGGAAAATACATGTACGCGATACCTTTTAACTTCGCCTCAGGGTGACGTGGGTATCGGGTTTGATTACCAAGTCGAAAAGGGTTATTGGGGTTTTGCAGCAAAACCGAAATTACTATAAGCTTACGTCCTGTTATGGTGGAACCCTACAAATAACCAAGCACGCACAGGGTGTGTGACAGTTCTCTGCCTTTCTTTCTTGAGTATTATCGGAGTGACGTGACAGAAATAAAGTTCCAATGTAACGCTCCAAAGATTCAACTTAAACAAACAACTACGGGCAATATAAGTGCCGGTTTAAGTTCGAATCAACGGTTTATTACAGAACCGAATGTTCGGAAAACGAATCTATTCAAGAACTTTCCATAAACAAGATAAACTTTGAGATATATCCTCATTTCTCGTACACAACTTTGCAGTTGGAATTTTCTGTTCAAACCGGTAAAAGGAAACAACTCGACCTACCTTCCTATGAAATTGTTCCTTTCATATTGAATAAATACTTTGCCACAAGCTACACGAGTGAAAGCATTGCAAAACCGGTGCTAAAATATCCGCCACATATAAATATAAAAGTATTAAGTATGCGGCTTGAATATATTACTATCTCCACTACTTTCCTGTTGCTGTCCTCCCGAAGGAGCTTCCGTGGCAACATATGGTACGTTATGATGATAAACTGATAACATTACACATATTTTTCAGTGGTATCGCTGAAACCAAACGCTCTTTGCCAAAAGTATTCTGTTTTCTTCGAAATAAATGAGGAAATATTGAAATCTTACTTGTAAATATATTCAATCAACATGTTGAGGGATCTCAAGTTATTTACCGATAATCGGATTTATATTCAATAACACGAGAGCGGCGCCTTTCAGAGCTTCTTTATTATTGTGTACTTTTAATTAAGCGCTTCTTTCACCAACCCATTATCCACGAGCTAGCCAGCTTATACAGCTTGAGAAGATTTGAAATATGTAGATTAAAACACACCAACGAAGTTTTTTTCCATTCTTACAGAATTCGTACTTTGGATCTACAAATTGTGATTCCCCAAAAACACAAAATTTGATTTAACGTGATATCCAAGGGAGCCTCGCCGGCAATTAGTTTAGTCTCATTCTCTTATTAATTAATGAACTTCCTCTGTTTCTATTAAGTAGGAAGTTTGGTGTTTACTTTCTTTGCAAAGTGTTCTAGTTTATGTCAAGTAACACAATTAAATACGTACCTATTTGTTCTAAGAAAATTTAATGGAAATGTATGAGAAGTGAGATGTGATCTATCGTGCAAAGTAGCTTTATGTGCAAGAGGTACTTTACGTTGCTCTGACAGTTATAATTAAACTTTTAACGGATGTGGCAACTGTGATAGGAATTTTTTCTTTAGCAATGGCAACAATTTTCTTTATAACTTCATCTAGGCCACCCAATTAAACGTATATGTTAAACTGCGACTCCAAATATAACAATTATGTTCAATATTTGAACACATACAAATCAACAATGTTGGGTGAAAATCGATCTCAAAATTAGATTATCAGAAGAGGCATTAGGTGGGGTCGAAAGGCAAAAGGTGAAATGAAAATATTCGGAATAAAAAGGTAAGTATGTATTTAAGGCACAGGTACCCTAAAAGCGGGTCCATGCTCAAAAGTTACACGATAAAATGTTAACAGGACTTACACATTACGGAAACATAAAACATTCCGTTATTATAAGAAAAGTAAGACGCCCAAGGCAGGTTTTAAACAGAAATCCATTCCGAATATTAATGGAGCTCTGTTGTATTGAGAATAGCTCGTATATGTTTAGTATGAAAGCCGTCAATAACAGATATCTGTGACCGGACGTACGCCGCATCCAATCCCCGCGGACGTGCCTCGGAACTTGCGCTTAACTTTTATTTTACCACTACTTTTCTACTAAAATGTTGGTTTTTAAAACCTAACTCACAAAGGCTTATGTAACTAAATTATATACATGTGTGTCATCAACCTTTTAAAGCTTGTCTTAGTGTGGGTGTTCCGTTATTTATCCACCGCTTCACATTGTAATGAAAGCTAAATTGACAAGTAATTGTTATATAGCAATTACGAGTCTCTAATCCAATTCTTTGAATCTTGTTTACCTACTCTGTTTAAATTGCTCTTTACCTGAATAAATCATATGAGCTTGAACCTCCACGTCATGACGCAATAGCTTTTTAAAAATCATTTAATTGAAATGTATGATTTAATGCCACATTTGGCTCGATATCTTATTTTCATTTCATGTTAAAACATCATGATAAAATTCGGTTGGATAAATATTGGTAATATGCCAATATCATTAGTGTTTTCCTAAATGATTTAGATGCGTTAAATGGTTATACGCCGCAACAATAACCGGTACTGTCTAAATTAACGCGTTTATGTTAATTTTGTTGTTATCAGATCTGCTCTACTTATTACTATCAAAGTAAAATACTAATTGAAAATCGATATTAGCAAACTATTCGCAATTTACATCGGTAATATTATATTATAGTGACGTTAACAGGCATCCAAATATATTCGACTTAAAAAAAGTATTGTGTACAATCAGATAATAAACAATAAATCGTGGCTTATGATCGCGCACAAAGCTAGGAAGCAATTGAATAGCCCGACCGCGCGGAGCAAGTATTTATATTGCAAGCGGTTGAAAGGCTTGGCGGGGCTCCAGTTCGCCTGGGTCGAACATCGCTGTCGGCATCGGCACTGGCTAGCAGTTCGTCTACACGCCTCTAGCGGCTTATTTTATAACTTGTTCCACCCGGCGGCCGGCCACGTCGGGTCCGCCGGCGTTTTGTCCGTAAAACCCGTTTTGTGTTACCATTGTCATAAAACGTTGGATATTTTGACTCCTAAAAAGATTTTGGTTTCGCTAATTATAAGGTGTTGATATAAAGCAAAAGTTATGCCGTTGTTTTTTAGTCTTAAAACAAAATTAAATAAAACTCTGAGAATTATATGTACATCTAGAGTTACTTTTCTTAAAATTATAGCACCTACAACGTTTGATTATCAAATAACCAATAATATGAGTACAGCATAATCTAAGTATGTTAACTATAATCAACCATTTCATGACCTGCTTGTCCTTTAACTCTTGAATAAGACACCAAACAAAAATATAAAAGTCTTATAATATTAAGTTGAAAACGTCGCTTGGGGAATTACAAAAATATGATAGTCGTAAAGGAATGCGAATGTGTTCCTGGCTTATTTCCGTGAGTGAATACAGTAAGTAAGGGGCACTCGGGGCGCTTGCATACGCTTCGGCGAGCGTGCATCGCAGTCTTTGAGCAATTTTATTCAGTCTACAACTCCGGTCCGATAGACAGCGGAACAACGTGCGCAAAAATTAAAAGTTACAACTGCGCATTGTTATACTACAATACCCAATTCTTGCTCATACTATGTACCGTTACGGTTTTGCTCGCGCAAAAAGGACTTCACGAATAAACTTTGTTTTAATAATTTCCTCGGGCACGTTTCAGCTTTCTTCGCATTAATGCTTTTATTATTCGTAGCCCATACAACTTAATGAGACATTGTGAGTAATGCGAAGATGGAATTTTAACACGTTAAGCGTTTATGTATATAAATGGAAATGGTATGACACACCAAACTGTGAAAAGTTCATAACAGTTAATGTAAGCACAAACACATTGTATTTCATGTATGTCAAGAGCTCATAACGCAGGCAAAACAATCGTATCACGGCCGTGATCCAATATGTTAACAGTACTCGTATCGAAAATCATTATCCATCTCAATACTAATTAAACGAAACCTAGATTTTTACAAAGTTTCAATGACAATTCTACCGAACGGGTTTACTGGAATATTCCGAACTAATTTAATTAAAATAGTTATCAAATCAAGGAAAATCTTTTGACTGCGAATCAGTATTTCAGCATAATGAATTTAAAATGTTGTAGACGTAAAGGTATCTATTATATTCACTTCTCTATTCTGATTATGATTCTTAGTACACGTCCGTCTTTCGTCTTCAGTCTCGTCTTTCAGGGAAAATGACTCCTACAAAAGATGACAAAGAACGTTGTTATTTCAATTCGAAGAAAAAGTCGTGACAAGCGGCCGAAGAAACAAACTGTGAGAATAATTTACTATCGAGGACTAGATTCACAAGCCGTAAATCCAAACGGAAAAATAAAACCTTTCTCTGCAAACGGAATCAGAACGGCTGTCTATAGTCTGACACCGAAAATAAAACTATCACGAAAGCATTGCTATGACCCTTTTGAAATGAGCGGCCATTCTGATTTCAGTCATTCGGGAAGTCCGAAGTCCCGCCTTGCAAACTCCGAGCCCGTATACTCAGTTTGACTTGTGGGAGTAATTACTTTAAGTATATACGTACAGCATTGTGTAATAAGGAAATTCATATTGGACGTGTTCAAAGCTCCGTAGTATGTTGGTTTGGGTTCAACTGTTTTGGGATGACTGGTGTGTTTGAATGATTTTTCGACTTAACATTAGCTTATGACTTGGAACTAGCCTCCAATTTGTTTATTAAAATGTATTAAACATGTAAGGATGTTTGCGGTCTCAAACGTGTGTGCTCAGCTGTTTTAGAGCGAACCATTCCTTATAACATTGAACTGTATCTTGTAGGCAACTTGATACATTAACTGGCTCAAAAGTTAGAGCGTGTACCAGACCGACACATGAGCTAGATCAATAGGTTCCGCTTTCACCTCCCTGCACTTAGGTAGGAGCGCTCCGTTCTCCGGAACTGTGAATCCACTTTAGATTAATGTTATATCCTCGCAGCGTTTTTTACAAGTTTCACCGTCTTTACGGATGGTAATTCTTAATCTTTGGTGACTTAAAAGAGCTTGTTAAAGAAGAACTCTGTAGTTTTTCTTTATATACATATGTATGTATGTTCTTACGCTCTTATGTTAAAAATATAAAAAATATATGAAAAACAGTGGATAAGGTTGAATAAAACGTATATTTAGAGTACCCAGTTATGTGTAAAGTAGTTTCCCCAGCTGGCTTAGCATGACGAGTCTATGTATATTCTATCAAAAAAAGACAAAGCTCTTTCTGTCAATGTCAACCTGTCTTCTGCTCGAGCATGGCGCGATCTGTCAACTCGCATATAATCACTTGTAGACAGGTTGAACGAAGAAAAGAAAAAAATATTTTCTACGTGTCAAAAGAAATCTTACGTGAACAACACTTATGTGTCATTATGTCCATTCTTAGGTAGACAAAACTGGTTTCTACGGTTGCCATGCTGAGCCTGCAGGGCGCGGCTAGAACTACAGGAAAACAGCTAATAACTCATTCGAGTTTTTGACTTTGTGAATAACTTTAAACGGAAAGAGAAAAGGATGGATTGCTAGGATCTGAAGAATTTAAATTGAGAGTTTAAAAGATATGAGGCGTTAAGAATTCCTTATGTTTTCTGGGCACGTTTTGCCATTTACGCAACCTGTGATCTGTCATTTTTGATATCCTTGATTCTATAGATTAAAAAAAAGTATAACGATCGATTCGATGTCATAAATTGTTTCTAAAATATCTAGCAGCGGAGGTTCGTCCGTTTTGTACGTATCGTGCGAGAAGCACTCGTGTAAGCGGAGCTTTGTAGCGAGCCTGAACAGGGTCTATGTTACAGATAACTAACGCCTGCTGCAGCTTTACATCGCCAAATTGATACGTTCTGCTCCACACACGAGCGTACATACAAACTTTATAGACTACTATTTGAGAAGAGCAATCAATAGGGTTTCTGGGGCGATATTCCAAATTGCCTGATCAATTACCCTATTACACAACGTATACAATTCCGAGAACTGTATCTATTAAGCAGAGCAGATCTAAGACGTCTTTAGAGTCTTTAAATATCTGTTCTGTATAAAACCAAGAATAAGTAAAAGGACGATCATTAATAGATTTGGTTCTGTTTAAACTGCTGTATTGGCATAATCAAAAACTACTATACTGAATTAAATATTATTATTCCGATACGACAATTCTATCTACACGAAAAACACACACTGGTCAATACATACTTGTAAGCATATTATAATTCTAATTTGGACATTGCAAGAGCTCTTATTCGGTAAGTAAGCAGCGCTATTTTGCATGCAAGAGGTATACCAACAGACATACAACTCCACAATAAATGTTGATCATAAAATATTGGAGTAATGGTATGACCGGTGCCCGATATCTTTATGACCGATAATTTAAAGAGATCTTGGAGACCATGTACTGTCTGTTTCTAAAAGGCACAATTTTAAGACAACTTATTTCAGTAAATATGACACAAATCCATAATAAAGAACGTCAATTAAAGCTTACCATTTAAGCTCATTACGAGATATTTAAAATTATCTCTCTCGCGTCACATCATTTACCTACTCGTCAATTCCACCTTCTACTTAATTAAAGATAAAAATGTGTAGTAAACTCATTTTTACACAACAATAGAAATATGAACATAAAAAACAGTATACAAAGAAATTAGGAAGTATTACGTACATGCAAACCATTGCTGTTTGATTTTACTACGCCGCTACGCGTTAGCTACGCCGTAGTCCCGGCTGAAAAGTACACGTCAGTTATAATTAATTCATTGAAATCTTACGCTGTGTATCTCGCAAGCTCCATAGATACGCGGACACATACTTCCCCGTTCCAATTTCCTCTATATTCAGTGGCGTGCATATTTTATGAGTGTTTCTGTAGAGTCATTCCGTAGACTCACATCGGTCGCGAGTTAAGATCTTACAGGAAGGCTCTCGGAGAGCTGTGGTCCGTATAATAATTAGCAGTGTGTGAGGTGTTGCGCGTGCAGACAGGGTGCAAGTGGATGCAGACGGGCTGGGTGTGCGTGGGGGGCGCGCGGGGAGCAGGTGCACCTGGGCGGCGGCCGGCGCCCGGCGGCGGCGGCCCCACGTGCCCGGGCGCGCGGCGCTCAGTCGCTAGTGAGCAGCCGAGGCCGCCGCGTCGCCCGGCCCGTCCGCCGCCGCGCCGACAGCGACAGGTGGCGCCGACGCCCGCCGCCTGCGCGCTCCGCTCGCCTCGACCCGCTCGCTCGCCGACCCACCACAATTCATACGGCCGGCTTCTACATCAAACTTAAATATTAAGCTTTGCAATAAATTACTGTGCAGTGCTCGTTGTTTTTTAAGAAGAATGATAATATCGAGGTAGTTGTGTGCTGATGATATATAAAAATGCTACGGAACTTTGCCCAGTTTTGAAAATAATTTATTACGTGAAACATTGTAAGTATGAGGGTAAAGATTCACATTGTTAACAAGTGACCGCTAAAATTGATTTTTAAGAAACAGTCTGCGAACTGTTTTGCTTTATCAAGGAGGTATACAAAAGATCGTTAGTTATGTTTTATTCTTCTACCTGTTCGAGAATGGTTTTAGATGTTTTTTTTAGCTAGCAACAAAGGCTATTATTAAGAGAACTCTAAAATACTATATCTCAGCTCATGAACTGGATTTGCTTTAAAACACGATAGGAAAGATAAATATGGAGTCTTCTTGGCTTACATTTTAATTTCCAATCCTTAATTTGCGCTCAAAATTTCTTTTTGTAACGTGAGCTTCGTTTGCGCCCAGTTGCTCAACTGTGAGGTTTATTAACAGGACGTAATTAGTTATCTAACACAAAACGTTACGTTAAAACCAATCGCAGTGGATAATAAAAACGTTCAGGTTTTGAGTAAAAATCTCAAGCTCTTAGTTACAATTTGTCCTCTCGAGTGTGGTTCGCACGGGTTTACCTGGTACACAATAATTAATTAGTTAAAGTAGGGTAGGAACAATTTTGAAAGCGATTGTGTGAGTACCTTTGTGTGCTCGGCCAGTTTGTACATGTATAAGAGCCTCCTATTTATATCTTCCTACGCAAATATGCGCGAGCCGTCGCCTGTCTGCTCCACCAATCGTAAATTGGAACGTAAAACATGGAAATCTACTTCAAACTTCTAATATTTTTATTGAGCTAAGATGTCTGTCACTGTACTTATATACTTCAAACTCCGTGCGCCTTCGCGAATTAAGAGTAGTATATTAAGTTAGTATAATTCCTTTTAACCTTTGAACTTCACTTTCTCGCTTATATCTGAAAGCCAGTTATCGCTGAGGATCGAAAGCCGCTTGTGAGAGATTAAGCTTCGCGCTTAAAAATTCGCAAATATATGCAGAACTATGCCCAGGATTCAATAGATCAATTGTTTTTTTGATTGAACAAAATATTTACATAAAAGGAATTCCATAGCGTTTTTGTTTTTTGAATGCATGTTCAGCAACAAAATTCAAATATTCTTCATATATTCAGAGACATTTCAAAAGAAATCTCCCAATATAAAGCCGCTTAGATTTGCTGACGTCAGTTAATGGCAATAGACTTTAAGAGCCAATATCAGCCTTCACACAACAATAACATTTACTGTCTACTTCAGATTCATATAAGTGAGCGTATCCAAAATCAATTTCTCTTTTGTTCTGGACCAAAAATCGCAATCTTCTGATGCAAATGGAGCCCAATTAAAACAGATAATATCTTCGGTTCACGTAACAAGCCTTCGTATTCAATTCATAGGTTATAGCGAGTAAGAAGTTCAGACAATTTCTAACTCTATGAATAGTAATGGATGCATGCAAAGGCGCAATGGAATAGATGTCCGTAGTGTGAACGCTTCTGTCTTTCTAGTTTCATACAGATAAACGTATTACCCAGCAAATGTCTTCAGTTTTATTCGGTATGTTTATTCTATTTCCTTCAGTTAAATTTCGTCATCCATCATTCTTGTTGTATATCAGTGATATTGATATGTAGGTTTAAATTGAACATTTGTTTACATTTATATGCCGAAGACTAAGATTTTCCTGTTGCTATCCAGAATTAAATTGATAACATTAGTAAGTAGCTAAATAGTTAATAAGTAATTTATTATTAAATATAGTAATATCTGTAGCGTAGAAGCGGGATTATCTGCTGCCTTTACAAGTCATGAAAGCTATTTCCATACTCCAAAATATGCTTTAAAAATCGCTTATGTAGAACACATTATTCACATGACTCACTCTGAAGGAATACCGTTTTTCTATCGCTACCTTCTTCCTCCTGCCGTATCTCGGTTACGAATAAAATATCAAATAGTTTCCCACGGGCATCGTAGAGCAAAGTGATTCTGGGATTATATCGTGAAAATAACCAGCGAACGATAACCAACCGCAGTTAGTGATTTGCCTGATGAGTGTGTGGTAATACGTATCATCTTCTAAACTGTTATTGGCGTATTATTTGATGACTTTGGTAGTTATACAAAAGGAAATTTACATTTAATTAACAGCATTGCTCGTCTTCGTCTATAAACAAAGTGCAACTACAGTGTGATAATTACTCGATACTAAATCTAGAGCACCTTTGAGGTTTCGTCCCTGAAAACAAAAAAAAAACGGAGCCATTATTGTATTTGTCATCAAAAGCTTTGAATATTTAATATGTTCTGTAATATAGAGCAATGATCTACGTCTAACTTCCAGGAACTGCTCTTAATTTAATATCTAGCAGAAAAATCACGATCTGCCAATAAGATTTTGGACAATCCAACCCGTGCAATTCCGTCTTCACATATTACGGTGCCAAAGTTAAGACGAGCATTTATCTTATTCAAAGTTCACAGTCGGATTACTTTTTATCGAACCGAACATCGATCCTGTCACTGCCCTGTACCATAAGGTACTAAAGATTTTAACCACGTACTATTTATTCACCATATATTCTTTGTTTTTTAAACCATATCTATAAACATTACCTTGAGATGTTTTTTTTTTTCACCCCTAAACAATAATACGGCTGCCATAAATTGGAATCGATGGTTATGAGTGCGTAAGTACGTGACATGTATTGTATCGCGAACGTGTTCCCCTCATTCATCACAGTGTCGCCTATTTTATTGCAGCGTCATATTTTGCCACCAGAAAGTTACACAGTATTTACAAAAAACATTAACTTGAATTTCTTCCCAGCATTTAGGTTTTTTTCGCCAAAATGTTGCGCTGCGCTTAAGGCATAATTCACAAGATGATCTTTTTTTGGCTCTGTTGGCTGTCTCGTGTACGCTAAGCCTTAATTAATCCGACGCTTTTCTCTTGGGGTGTTAAATAATAATAAACAAGTATTTGTTATTTATATTCATGTGTAGGCCTATATTAGAATAATTTACTGATAAAAGTAGGTATTACAATAGAAGCTATTTGGATGTCTCCAAATATACATAAAGCTTTATTTGTCTATACATTTGGATGTATCCAAATAGCTTTGTTTATAGGTAGTGGAAACGCGAATCAATTGAAAGTCTCCGATACAAATAGCCCTCGCTAAAGTTATTGACACCATCCGCGTTATTTATAAGTTCCAGTGTTGCTTATAAGAGCGACGACGACATTTTCTGATTTATTTATAAACATACTACGATGAACTTCGTCGTTCATATTCCTGTCGTGAACTTGGTCAATATTCTACTTATATTTACTGATTTCCCTATAAATTGAAACTTTTCATGGAACACTTATGTCCTTTGAACACTGAACTGCTCGTATAAGATTCTGAGCAAAATTAAAATACCCAGTGCAGTATCTCCCAGTAAATAGGGGTCCAAACATTATTTCTTTATAAAAATGCATATAAAAAAACATGATCATTCAGTATCATCAAAAAATAAAGTTTTGTTATTTAGGCCAATAAATCTCCAATAGAGAAATGCCCGGATATCGTTTGGACGGATGTTTTGGCAAGCATGACCCTTGTCAGGGCGGGCGGCGCGGCGACTGGAGGCCGGCAGCCGGCAACCCGCCCTTGCTCACGCCGTCGATACGCAAATAACGGCCGTGTGGCGGTCCTCCCGCTCGACGATCTACTATTTCGCCTACCAAATGAACTCGCTGACCACTCTTGACAAATTAATTGTTATCAAAACAGTTCCCATTAAATATGAACCACCTGTTGTGGCGGGAACTTTATCTTCCGAGAGCTCAACCTGCGTATCTCTGAATCTATTGTTTGTTGTTTACTGAGAAATGTTTGATGCGGAAGGATATAGTCACGCTGTTGATTCTGTGTTGTTTTGCTTAAGGTGCTGTGCGGAGAGTCGGTGCCGGCAAGTTGTGGCGCGTCGCGGAGCATGTCGCGGCGATGACGCGGCGCGCAGCGCGCGGCATGCCCTGCTGACATGGCACGCAGCCGCTCCGCCCTCCTTACGCTGGCAGCTATCGCAGCACTCGCCGGTAATGTGCTCTTATACGCTTTTTGTACTGCTCGGAAAAAAGTAGTTGTGTAAAATATTGTTCGGGAATTTTGGAGAGCATTCTCCGACGTCACGCGACGACCTAGTCTATGTAGTCCAACACGACAGCTTGGAAATAGCATTCGCCCTTATTAATCCTTTTGTATTAAAACCTAAATGTCAAATATTACTTATTATTACAAACTAAAGATTTCTTAATTATTGATTCATTATAGTTTGAGTATCCAGCTCATCTTTGCACAAATATATTCTCTGTAACCCTACGAAACTAAAGTCGTAAAAAGAGCGATTGCGACATGATTCATGTTCAATGAATTGAGTAATATATTCAGTTGTAGGTGTAAAGTTTGCTAAGATATAAGAAAACATCGCCACTGTTGCGCAATGTCAATAATACTTAAACTGCGAGGTTTCTACACTGAAAGTTTATTGAGGATAGGGGTTTAAAATGTGACCGAGTGCGTCGAACAACACGGCTATTATAGCTATTATGGTTAGATACATTGCAAGTCTCGCAGTTAAACTGACGCATGTGTGTGCCATTTTAAATCAACGGACAGTTGCAATGGTGTGTAACAAACGGATTTTTATTGTTCTTGGAACTATGTATTTGCGGCTTGAAATTGAACCTGTATTTGTTACTATGTTTTATGAACAATATCTATTCTATCGACATGTCCTCGAAAATTTTGCATAGGAATTTGTATTGTAGCAAATAAACAAGAATAACTTTGCCACTTTCAAATAAACAAGGTGATTTACGTCAAAACTTTCTCGAATAACTAAATCTCCCTTATTGGAACAATAGCGGTATCATGACAAGGTCGGCGTGGAGAAAATTGTTTTTCTGGCATCATTTGATAAAGCCCGCATCCCAGAACACGAGGCGTCGCGTCTGTCTTGTCGACGTAGACGGTGGCTATTATATAATCGTGCCACATAACAAATAACGTAGTCATCCTGTCATACAATATTAACAAGTATTAACAATCATTTTAGAGCAAAATAAATCTCCGTAAAATTGCCAATCGGTTTCCGAAAATATTCCAATTCTCTGTACCACAATGTCCGAACAATGCTAACGAGAACCGCGTAAGCTTATGTCGCTCAATCGTCATATATTTTGCTGATGTCCATTTCAAATACGTCACATAAATTCATGCTACAGCCCGAAAATCCTGAATTAAATCGTTACATTGTAACACATTAGTAAAACGGGCCTCAGCTTTGTTTTTGTTCGCCCATAATTTGTGTCACTAAACCTTCGCAGAGCAGCAGACTCAGATTATGAGGATTATGATTTTCTGCTCACCTCTACCAGCGAATAACTCAAATGAATAATTCAGGTCATTCAGTCGTTCTCGCGCCCTCTCTATGAGCAAATAGAAACATGAGAGGTGTATTTGTGCCAGCGCGATAAACGAACTCTATTGAATTGCTGTTGAAGGAAAACAATGGGCGAATGTAGTGCAATAGCGCATCTTGAAAAGGACTGTCATCGCGCCTTCTAGTCTCCTTGTTCCCGCTGTCGCGTCTTCCGCACTCATTGTGTGCGACGCTAGGCTGCCTGCCTTATAATACGGCGTGATTTTAATAAAAGGAAACGCATTAGTTCGCGGGGTATTATGATATTTCACACTTACAATTTTTTTATTAAACAAATACATTACGCCTGGGATTCATATGTCTGGGAATGATGAGTTCCAAATTCAATAATAATCCCTCAGTAACCTCGTTATTCTAGAGACCACAAGGTTAATCAATTTGTATCATGATATTCTATTAGTTAGGCAAATGTATTCACTTGTAGATAAGTCTGTCACGTGTACTTATACAATGGAACACATACCTGCGTTACTCGGCGGCCGTGAGCAGATAATTATAATTGGATGTCTGTATGTTGGCATCACGTAATCTATCTATTATACTGCACTAAGGGAACTGTGGTCGCCGTAAATCAGTCAATGTTGGCGACCGGAATAATAGTGATCTCGCATCTCTCTATGTGCTTCAGTAGACCACATTATTGTTGTGGTACAAACAAAGCACTAGATAACTGCAGAACTGTGTCCGGCTAACATTTTGTGCGCCTTTTCGGTTGTTTCTTCCTGGGGGCTGTGAGTAAGTTCGTGTGATATGTAGTGACCACCTCCTAAAAACTGTCGCTACTCACAACGCTCACGGTCACTTACCCTTAAATTCGTGCTGCAAAACCAAACGTGTCACCGCTGCAACACTTTTTCTACTGAAATCCACTTCAGATAAAAGAAAAACATATCCCAACATCCATTAATTTAAAGTTTACATATAATTCAATAACAATAATATAAAAAAGAGAATTTAAAAATTTTCTGAACAGTATAAAAGCATTTGCACTTGGTTAAGTCCTGTCGCTACAACATACGTCAGTGCTACGAGACACATGCGTTTTTTGCTACGAAACGCGTCATCGCTACGCCCTCGCACGTCACTGCTACGATATGCGTAGCCATAACCTGCTCAAACTGACGCCAACACATTATAATAACACTCTAATGTTAATGCGGCCATGGCAGACTTGCCAATTTATCTCACTGTGGTATAAAGTATGAATAAAGAAGATGTTACCGGGATTTTATTTTGTTGAATTTCATTATGTTGCTCATAAACATAACATCCCGTTGTCTACAAACAGACGTAAAAATATGAGTTGGTACATTCCGCGTTTTGATGTCATAATCATAATTAAACGTTTGCCTATGAGGGCCAGCTTCTCAATGGTCGTAAACATTTCAGCGCAGTACTATATAATAAAACCATGTCAATAATATCATGCCATAAAAGTATATTTACTTTTATGTGAACTATTTATACGAAGTTGATCTACAAACGAGTCAGTTCTATCGGTGTTTGTGTTCAGTCATTATTTATTTTGGACGTTTACGAGAAATATTTTTTATTTCACTGAATACTGGCGTCACTGTAATAAACGGGCTTCATTGATTTTTATTTCTCGAATATTATGGTAACACATATCTTGGCCGTTTGTCACTGAGCTGGGTGCTCATGGCTTTTATTAGAAACCCCGACTTTTTGCCCAAATAAATAAACATTTTGATATTGCGTAACATCCTTCATTTGTCGAAAAATTATGCTTACGTATTCTGTTATTACACGAATCTTATAAATATAATCCAAAAAAATCTTATATCGAAAGCCGAGAGAATTCTGGTACAGACAGAGACATGTAGGATGAACATTGCTAAGATAGGCCGATAATTTATATTGTTCATCGCTAAGTCATTATATTCATGCCAGTAACTCAGTGTCGGAGTTATCTCACGCAGAACTCGGAACAAGACAGCGTGTAATATGACGTAGGTATGCTCCAGAGTGGATAATCAACATGAATCGCTTTTAATAATAGGATACCGCGTAGCTTTGCAGCGAGCGCTGTAAAATGCCTTGGATGGGTCTAGCGCTTAAGCGCTTAGTTGCAAATAACACTGGGCATTGTTGTTCTTAGGTGTACAGTAAATATCTTTTTATCGCCGGTAAAATGCTGTACATTCAACGAAAAAAATATTCTACAATTTTTGTAAAACAGAACGGACTTTACAAACATGAATGATAAGTACTATTGTACTGAATCAAGCTGTAAAATAAATTGATGTGTACTTAGTGGTCACCGGAGTGGGGATAACAGCTGCAACAGGCTGTGCACATGCATTAAACTAATTTTACTGGCCATTATGTGAACAGCTGTAATTGGCCTCAGATGCCAATCGCACAGGGTTGATGCGGCGACGTCTTTATAATTTAATGAAGACACTAATCTACATCTACATATATCAGAACAGGCGTACCATCTTTATTTCAACACAAAACAATACTCGGACTTCGTACTCAACATTGTTTTCTGCGGAAAACTTTGAACTCACAAGTATAATCGAATAAAAGAACTCCTCTTAGAACAAAGACTAAAAGCATTGGTTTATTTTATAGAGAAAATTGCAAACATAACTGTAGGTACCTATGGGTCTATTACGGTTTAACGTTATAAATAATTGAGCGAAACAAATTGGTTCCGCTCCATAATTTACCAAAACCAGATTGACAACCGCAAACAATAATGCACTCAACTTTGCTACTGTAGAATACATTTATAGCTATAAAACTTTTAGGTAGCTATCATAAACATCAATTTTAAAGTTTCGGTTCAACATGGTGTTATTTGGCAAGACTGTGACAATATCGCATCGGCGTCGTCGAGCGCTGTAATCCGTGATTGATGATTGTTTTCAACGCACCAAGTTTGGGTCTTGACAAGAAAAGCAACAGTTGCAGACCCACTTACTTGGTAAACAAAAAGGTAATGCCGAAATAAATGAGGTCAAGATAGCGACCTGTAAAATTTTATACCCATTAAATAAAATCAAGAGGCGGCGGCGTCGTATTACATATTTTAAATTACACCCAAAATTTACACGATAAAGGTTTCATTATAAAGAAATAACCGTTTTATGGATTTTTCATACAATTGCTATTGAATAAATTTTGGAGGATGTAAACATAGCTTTTTAGCAGTTGGCCTAATTACGTTATTACGATATTGTAAGGTCCATCAGCAATAACCTAACTTGATTAGCCCCACTTCAAACAAAACACACTGCAGTATTGTTGTAAATATTTATGTAAGTCTCGCACATTGTCCACTAACCGACTTGTTTACTTAGCTGACTATTTGTGCTTTCAATGCGGATGCCTGTCAAACAGGATTCGCTTTTTTTACGTAAAGCCTATGTAAGCGCGTGTTGTGGTGCAGAGGTATTAAACCTTTTTTTTATGTACACATTGGTACAATAAACGAATAACTATAACAAAACTGATAAATCCATATTTATTTTTGGATAGATATACATATATGTGTTTACGATGCAACGTTCTAAATTTAGTTGCACTTTAATATTTTACAACAGTACTTAGGATTTTCGACATTGGTATAAAATTTGTCATAGTTTAACTAGCAAAAATCGTGTGAGTTGTTGTGAAAAGGAGCTGTGTACAGAACTGAGGTTACATTTGCAATGTGTGTTAAGTTTTCCTACAGTTTAAGTGTTCCATTGTGTACAGGGTGTTGTGTGTGCGCCCCGCAAGGAAGTGTGCAGGGCGGCGTGCAAGGAGGCGCGCAAGTCCCGCCAGGGGTGCCGCACTCCACCGCGCCTCCGGCAGGAGTCGGCGGCGTACGAAGGTACCACACCGATCAATTATACATTTTCTTTTGTTTCATTTCTTTTAATAATAAGGTACACTGGTTACTTAGTATACAGAAATATTTCTATTATTACACGCGTACTTAACGCTTGTGCGTATACAGGAAGAATAATAATCATATACAAATACGCATTCAAGCAAATAGTATACGAAAAATGTGCGAAAATTGGTATTACCGACGCGCTCGAAAGATGTCTCGTATGAGAGTACTCGTGGGATACAAATTCGCCTCGAGCCTTGCTCAAAACTCAGTACAATTGACTCGGTATAGTATTTTTCTTCGAGACGTTGACTAATGTTTAAAACGTTTGTTTTATTTACGCTAAAATATATGGTCATTTATTTCTGTCTGATAATAGACAGTAACTCTGATTTCTGTATATTATGTAACCTGTGCATTAAGTCCTACCCTAAAATAATACTTAAATTAAACAAATAAATTAAAATTAAATTTAAGAGTGGGTTTACCATAATAAATTAAGAGGGGGGTTGCTCATGCTCCTTAGGCGAGAGTTAAGCTATTGTTATTTAACCCAACTTTCATATCCCAAGTAGGTTTATGGCATAGTTGTACTTGGAAAAGCAATTACGACCTTCATTTGTCATGGAAGAGATCTACCGGTACTAAGTTCAATATAAATTGAAATTAGTTTGGGTAACCAGATGTTAGTAAATAGTTATGTAAGATTTACTCACTCTTAGAACAGTCACTCACGTAAAACATATTTCTCCACTTTCCCTTTTAAAATTAAATTTTGAGCACATTTATCAGAAAGCATATTACACTCACCTCAGATTTTTAAAATTATTCTAGAACCAAATCGAAGGCAGTAGACGCTTTAATGTTACATTATAAGGTACTTAACGTTCGATATCTAAAGAATAGCTGAAATGTATCAGGTGTGAACAGCGAATACGATATCAGCGATTTATCATTGGTAGTTTAGATCTAAATTCACCATTCCGTATTGGTGAAACGGCTCCGCTAACTAATGACGCTGCGGATACTAAAACGAATCCAACTATTTATTGCCCCATTGTTATACCCTTTCTGCTAATCGATTAGGCCATTTAGGCTGGAGGTAGTAAAACAAAATCACATAATGCACGGGAAAAGCTTTAGGCAGATCGCAGACGACACACTTTTTGCAAGTCAGTCTTACTCTCGGTCTCCGTACATTAAGTTTTTGTGGGTCTCTTCGATGCTTCCTTCCAAGATATACATAGGTATAATACCTTATCAAAGTTAATTAAGATCGTTAGGTAGCTGACGTAATTACTAGATCACATATGTATAATTTGTAGCTATTGTTAGCAAGGAAAGATTGGGCACTGATTAATAGACTTGAATACACTCTCATGATATACATAGGTATTATACATATTTTGTACGTAAAACATTCATCATTGTGTCTCATCACCACAGTATAGTTTAGTTACGAGAGAGCCCGCTTGTATTTTGTTTTTAGTATCAACCAATTCAATGGGTAAATTCATAAACCTAAACTTCAATATATTTTGTAATCCGAATTGCTTATCGAAGCAATTTAATGTATCGAGCAATTAAAATTTTAAAAGTTGATCCGTCGTCATTTTTGTTTTCATAAGGGAAAGCCAGCAAAAAATAAAATTTCGTCTAAGTCAGCTAATTAATTGATATATTCACGCCCGAATGACTACATAGTAAAACTTAGGGCGCTTAGTGAAATTAAACACATCAGGAACATGCATGAATACTTAACGAAGTTAACGTCTAGTCGTGCAACGTCTGACATATACGAGTAATACTACTTCAGAACTAGGGACGGGTAAATATTTGCTGTATTTGTCGCATCTTTAGGCTATTTGTATATAGGTAGGATCAAGTTAGTAGCGATGCACCAATAACTTAAAACTTATATAGCGGGGTCTGCAATCGATAGTTTAAAGGCTCTCACGGGATGCTATAAAATAAGCCCGTAACATGAATCTTTGCTCAACCCTATTTATGTAAGGAACTTCTTAAGTAAGGTTATACAATAAATGTATACCATTCACTGGTAGAAAACTGGTGGAAGATTATTTATTAAAGTAATTTCAACGTACCAAACTGAACTAGACAGCTATATGTACCGCAGGTCCAAATATGAGCACTCCGTTTCCAATATTTATCTAATAAACAAGTTTATCTCATTCCAGTAAATAAAGAATCGCATTCGAGAGGCATTTATCGAACAACTTTTAAATTCCGCTTCGCTTGGGAAATACATCCAGCGGTGGATCTTCTGATAGATAAAACAGAATACCTTCCCAAGAATGAGGAAATCTGCCCCGTGTTACATGATTTAGTAGCGGTGGAAAATTAAATTAGTTATAAAAAGAAAAAGTTATTAAACGTTGGCTGTGTGACCCTGGAGAGACGAGGCTCAAGAAACCTGCTTATTTATTTACGGCCGCCATTGCATTTAATGAGGTTTACTTTAAGGTGTCTTCGGAACGATTATGACTATAAGACCAGCTCAATGTAGGTAAATAAAGTTCAATAGATACAAACTTGATACTTTTCCAAGACCTTTCACATATTCTCATACAGCCTTAATCTATCATATAAGAACATTGTAGTTTACGATAGGTCGGTAGGTGCCTCATAAAAGTTCCTTTATGATTCTATCCCCTTTTCTCTTTCACTGAGTGTCTTAGAATCATCTGTATTGTAAATACCTTGTACCTAATATTAGTAGGAAGGAAGATAAAATATGTAGATAAGGAGGACGATGAAGCCTAAGTGGCGTCGAGCATATTGAGTATGGGCTTACAGATTAGATGATAATCGATGAGCTTGTCGACACATGATGAGAACGGGTCACGTACAGGATCTAGCCGTTTGGATAATGTAACATCACTGTATAACTCCCAATTCATACGACTTTTCCAATTTTTTTACACTGATATACCGATTCATAATGATCTGTGAATTTACATGTTTTATTTTTGTTTATTTAATGTGTTTTGAAACAAACAAATACATATATATATTTCATATTTTATTATCCGCTACAATACCGGTGCGACGAGATAATGTAAGTCATTTGTTATTTAGAGTGTTTTGACAAATTTTTCTTTATAATAAATTAGGGGCCAAAGGCAGAGATCATTTTTGTAAGCCATCAATTGTCCGATGGATGAACAGTTCCGCTGCATGACGATAACATTACATGGTTGACATTTGCACGTTTGACTCACAAGTAGTTCGTAGGGTAACTGAAGCAGGGACGATTGATCAAAACCTCGTCAGTTGACAATGTTAGCGACTAATGGTTACTTAAATAAGTAGGTATTGTTCTATTTAGAAAATAATGTTAATTTATTCGATTTTATTAAATCCTAAAGTAAAAGAAGAACAAGAATTTAGTAGAATTTCAAACCTACAAATATGTCCTGTACCTAAACATGTAACTCTTATATTTTCCTAATAATCCAAAATAACGTAACGCTGAATCCTAAATGCTGCGAAATTGAATTGTTTTAAACTATCATCCGAATGTATAAACAAGACATTTTTCCGGCAATTCAGAATCGACTGCATCATCTACCAGATCCATACCTGTTTCCACGATAATCAGCTTTGATTTTTGAATTTATGATACAAAATTTTATTCGCTTTAGTAACTATAGTTTCATAATACCTATTTATCACGGTAGTTACAACTGCATTCGCATGAACCACTTATTTACACTAGGCATATGCACGAACCGCAACGTAAATATCCTATGGACGGAAAATGGTAACAATTCAATTTCGCTTTTTTGCTACAGTCAGTATGAAAGTACAATTTGTACGAGTAAGCTTCAGCATTGAAAGCTTGGCTTTACGCCAATTTTGCGATCAAAGCACCTTCGGCAGCTTTGCTGTCTCATTACAAGCAGTGGTGTGACATTATTTTATTAATGTAGCCTTACTTAGCATTTTATATCTAAGTAATGTTTTAATTAGGCATTATAGCTATATGTAGGTAGTTCAAATTTTTGTGATGTACAAAGATATTAATAAAAGTTTACGTTTCGCAGATTCAGTCAATATTCCAGAGGGAGAGGATATCGCGACTGGCGCACGCGTGGCGACCCCACGCTCATCAACTCACTCTGGCGCAGCCGGCAGCCGCTGGGGATACGCAAGCAGCTCGGTTAGATTCACACACTGCCACTTTCACTACTGTGACATGATGCAGTAGTAGCACAGCTCCGTGCTTATCTAACATATGGTTGTATTTTGCGCAGGAAACGCAGAGGTGTACATAATACTAGCGTTGCTAATCGGTTTCGTGACCGTGGTGGTGGGGTGCTGGCTGTCGGACAACTGCTGGTCGCCGGAGCCGGAAGACATTTTGGCGGGTGGGTGACCCGTGGCGGCGGGCGCTTGCACGCACGTGTAGCGCCCGCCGTCCGCGGCCGCGGACAGCCCTTCGGGCGCGGGCTCGCTGTCGCCCGTGCTGCCACAGCTCATGCCGCCGCCGGCCCGCGCGCCCGCACTGCTGCACGCCGCGACTCACTTGTGCCGCGGTGGCTGTCTCGCTCTGCCCTGCGATACCAGGAGACCGCCTCCTGTTTTCTGACAGGAGTCCACGCACCACTCCTGCCAGCTGCACGAAAAGACTAATGGGAATCATATTCCTACTATTGCAAACGGCGGGGTGTGCGATAATTAACTCGTGATACGCTTGACTGAACATTTTCTGACGGGCGCTCCTTTTCGTATAATTGGGTTGTGTAAGTGGAAAGTGTTCTAGACTACTCGTGAAAATGGTGATACAGTGCAGGTAAAACTTTTAATGAACTTTAAGAGCTTTGATTTAAATTTTTATGTATTATTATTACCATAGTTAGGGTGTAAAGACATTATAGGGTAATCACTATGATGGTACTTGTCGGAGTACTGTTTATCGGTAGCCGAGCGCTCGGGATTAGTACTAGGAGGTTCATTGTATTACTGAATCTTATCGTAGGCTACGCTTCTAGCGGTCGCTCTGATTTCAACTCATCTGACGTAATCTTACCTGACGGTGGTACAGCTACTTTTTCATCTGTACCACCTTCCTATTGTTTCTAAAAGTATGTGCCTTGAAACGCTTTCCTCGACTTGACTCGTAGATTAGAGCGTGTTTTGAACCATTTAGAAGAAATTTCTTCTCTCTGTCTGTACGGACAAGTAATCCCATAAGTGCAATACACATCATGACCGTGCCTTTACCGTTCTAGAGACTTTGAGAGGGACGTAATTAACAATAGGTTTTAAAATACGCTTTCCTCGATGGAGGATCAACCTACCAATGATTACTTTTGTATTTTTGTAACGTATCCAGCTTGTTTCATTGTTTTGTGGTCATTAAGACGCAGTTCATAGTATAGAGGAAAGTGACTTAGGACCAAGAAGTCTTAATAAACGTGCGTCAATTGAATATTAATAAATCTTTTCGGAATTACCATCGCAATAGGATAAGATACAACTTTGAAAGACAACGACATGGGTATATGACTAAAAATAGAATGTTCATATTTATTTCGCAATGTTTGCATTATTGTTGATATTTACCGCAAATTGGTCATAATTACTTGCCAACGGTCTTACTACTTTGTCTTACCCAAACCTTTCATGCATTACTATTATAGTATGATGTTAGTCTAGTAACAAACATTCTAAAGTAAATAAAGACATTTTTAATGTAAACAATTAATGAAAACTGCTTTAACCAATATGGATAATAAAACACAACGACTACGAGAATAATAAAAAACATCTAAAAATAGCAATAAAGTTGGTGTATTGTGTGTAACGTTGGGCATGGAGAGTGGAGCATCACAACAGACCTCATCTACAAGACTCGACTATTGTGCAAAGACAACGCTGTAATTCTTTGTACATGTGGAGTTATTCCAGAGTGTGCTCTCAGTTTTGTTTTGTTAGAGCGTGGCGCAAACTTTTAAATTACGAAATATTACCCATCTTCATTCGTTTCATCTGTTTTTGTGTTGCGTAGTTACCCTTTCTATAAAATCTACTATACGTCTTGTACAGCGTGTGTAATGTAAGGTCAGACTTAGATTAGTGAACGCCAAATTAAAACCGGTAGGGAAACCTTTAGAGGCTTTTGTGTATCTCACTGCAATCCAGTAACTGTAAATACGTAAGCACTAAAATAAGTGTACAATAACGCTAACATTTTACATGAAATAAAATACCCAGGTTTCAATTCTTATAATTCAAAGTGATACAACTGCTTTTTATATTGTAATTTACCGTAGTCGCTCAGGATAATAAGCTATAGGTACATTTAAAATAAGCAATGTACATTTAACGTTCATAATTATATAAGTTTCAATTTTACATAAATCGAGCACAAATGTACCGTCTTAATGTTGGATTGAATGTGTGTACTTTTCGTTGTAAGCACGTATAAATTATGTAAATAAATATTATTGACAAAGGACATACTTAATAAGCTGTATGCTGTAGCTCAGTTTCTAAAGGAACTCTGTGATCTTATTATATTTATTTGCCTTGTTATGATTTTCGTATAGCCGGCTAGTCCCATATATAAATATGTAATGAAAGACACAAAAATATTTATTCGTCCCATCGTCGGCGAGAAAGCCAGTGGTGATTGGCTATCCAACGTTGAAGATTCTCGTCTCTTCTATATTCATATAAAACTTTCCGTGTAGCTGTATGATGCAAACAATAAATGATCATTTCAATCTCAAGTCGCTCCTGGCTAACAGCTGACGGTGTGACGACCACCTAATCGTGAACTCTAAATCTACTCGTGTAGTTGTTTACGTTGCATTCGTGGTAGTGATAGGAACTTGTACTTTAACGACACATAATGTATAAGTTGTGTGTTTAGTATACCCATTAAAGTTAAATATTCGTCGTAGAAATAAGGAACCCGACTGAATAGTCAAAATTTTTAAGCATTATGTAAATTGTAGTTAGGCGGTAGTCGGTTATAGATAAACATTTTACTCGAATAGTTCGATAATTGCGAACCGAGGATTTAATACTGGATACTGTTGAGAACTTGATTTATTGTTGGCCAGAAAAGTATTCACTTCATACACATTGTATATCATTAAGACATTTCCACGCACAAATGGCATAAACACTTTTACAAACTGCCCGTCAAATTGTAATCGTTTTGTACATGTAGGTGAAGTATTAATATTTCTCTTTAACTGAGAAACAATAATTAAATACATTTTGTGAAAGCTACAGTTTGGAGGGTAGTTTTCTTTTCATATATTTTGTCAGGTTGAATGTCCGTGTCATTTTGCTAATTAAACATTAAAGTGTACCATAGTTTTTATATTGGATCGTTATTAAGTATTACCACAATCACGTTATAATTTGCCATACCTACGTAAACATTTTTTTATGAAATTTATACATTTTTAAATAATAATTAAACGCATAGATTTTAATTCCATTACGATCAGAAGTAATAGATCAATAATATTTTTGAGGTATATATAATTCATAAATTTTACTGATTATTGAATGGGTAATGAACATTGATCCGATGACCTTTCATTGATCTAATTAATAGCAACCATTTTGTAATAAAACCCGAGTAGATTAGACATTTAATACTAAATGGCAAATAAAACACACAGTGCTGACAACCATCAAAAACATGTTATGTGCGTGTAGACTGAGGTCCCGTCTCTCTCATCTCATAACGTTCATAACAGCTCCTGCAGATACAGATACTATCATTTTGGAAGCTAAACAAGTTCTCTCAAACAGATCATTTTAAAGATTGTGCAAATAACCAGGATGACTAGTTAATTCGCGAATTAAACTTATGTAACTCGCTAACAAAACCATTTCTGTCTTAATAATACGTAACGTATCTGCTGCGATTATATACAACATTTAGTTTCAACAAAATGTTTGATCGTATTGAGTATTCAGTCACCTCAGTCTGCAGTACAAAATGTATTCCAATAATAAATTACCTACAATCATTTTTAAGAATTCAAAATGATAGGAACACAGTGTATTTTATAACGTATTATACGACTATGTATAACCTAAGTACATGACGTTATAACTGTATACTTACATCTGATACATAAGTCACGTTTTATGTGAACATTGTAAATATTCGAATCATACGCGAATGTTCGGTCACGTTGGAGGTCTGGTTGGCTTGCCTGATTTAGGAATTGAGAGAACTCATACGCTCAATACTTAGTAATTACAAATAATAATTGATGTAGGTATTGTCATTATTTGTCACGAATAAATTATAATAAATGTAATAACTTAATCATATGCTTGTTTCATTCCGAGCTCGTTTTCAGGGGTAATAATGTAGAGTGGTGTGTGCGAAAACTGGCATCGTTTGCTTTAAGAAACTCCAGTATGATAGTAAGAAGAAAACGTTCCTAAAAGGGACTTTTAGCACGCAAACAGTTTTCATAGAAAATATAGGGCATGGCGCTTTCCGCGCTGCGAGGGGTGACATAGAAAGGCTTTCTCGCTTGACACCCTATACTACAGCTGCGTAGTTACACTATACTCATCTGCGTTATTAAAGAACTTCCAAAGGTCCTACATTCACGATATCGGCTGCTTACGTCTTTTATACCCCTTTTCGGTATCAAAGAGCCGATATCTATTCTGAAATTGAAGGTAAGTACCTACATTCATAAAATAGATTATCTTAAAGGTTATATGTATCATAAAGTTTATTTCATTGAAGCTTGATTCGTGCCTGGCAAATTTTAAGTAAAAAATAAAAAACAAAGCCCTTATTATTTGTTGATTCAATCAGCGATACCCACAAACTCTTTCCATTATTAAACAAGTGTCAATTAGGGAAAAGTTAATCAGGTTCGGGTATCTCTCTCTAATTAAAGCTGAACACACTTTTTGGACGGGTCTGAAAAGGTTTTTCAAGTTTCACACTTCAACGGAAAATTTAACGTTGTATGTTAGAAAACAAAACTGTTGTTTATAGTTTTAATTTAGTTTCTGTCATTTATCCTCTACTATTTTATAATACCAAATAGTTGCGTAATCTGCGAAACATATATACCTAACAACTATAGTTGATCTTTCACCTACGCATTACTTAATTCTACCATCTATATGCCAAATGGGCATAATATTATTACAGGCGTAGACTTCCCACTAATATTAATAAATGTGAAAGTTTGTGACTATGTAGGTACATCATCACATCTTTCATGCAACAATGGCAGAACTGATTTAAATAAAATTTGGTAGTCAGAAGTCACATAGTCCTGAGCCTGTGAAAAAACATAGGACATAACATACTTTTTTTAAACATGTGAAATAACATACTTTTTTGCCAGGTGGGGGAGTTAGTTCCTCCGAGCGGCGGGTGGAACCGGAGGAGAAAGCTGGTTACTATATATTAAAGTGTAATATTCGTGTAGTTAGTAACCAACATTTTAACGGCCAACTGGCTTATTATGCTTTCTGTTCCCTGTGGAGAGTCTCGAGTCGATAGCTCTAAACGAAAGAGGCTTGTTAACAAACACTGAGTAAAGCTGTCGCCCTCACTATCGCCTAAACGAGCAACTGTTATATTCTTTTTTCAAATATAGTCCGTATAAAAAGTTTGCCAGCAAAGACTACTAACCATCTGATTGATTTAGCGGCCCACGGCTGAGGTCAAAGGTTGAATGCCATAAACAAAAGTGTAATTGAGTTTTTCTATTAGGAACTTCGCTGTTAAAGTCGAGGTGCCGTAATTGCGGGCCTGCTTGGTGTACGCACATTAATACAGTCCCAGGTGATAGGACATGAGGCTTTATTAATGTACGTACATGTCTGCAGCTCTCGAAATTACAATACTACTAATATATGTGAATATCTGTCTGTTCTGTAGTGCTTTAAAGGTTAAGTGACAAGTCGATTATATGAAACTAGCCTCCGCCAGCGGTTTCACCTGCGTCCCGCAAGAACAACACCGCGCACCTGGAGAAAAAGTTGCCTTTAGGCTTCTTCGATAAATGGGCTATCTAACACTGTAAGAACCATTCACTTAAATCGGATTAGTAGTTATTACAGTATATCTGAATGCTTACATAAAAAAAAATCAGAGAACAAAGCGAAGCCTGAGATTAGCGCGTTCTACGAAACAAACTCTTCAGTATTATAATATTAGTATAGAAGTACAGACATAATACCTTACTATAGTCTATGAAGTAGGTAGTGTAATTTTGAATTCTAGTGTATATTGTATTTAAAGGATCTAATCAACAAGCTCAATGTAATTGGCAAAAAGTTGTGTGTCTCCTTCTAAGCTTGGTGCAACACGAGTCTGAAACTAATACGGGCACAGCTGCTGCGAACTGTACCGTCTGTAAGCTGAAACGTAATACAGTGTCGCGCACGACATTTGAACTTACCAACGCCTCGCTGTGAAACGTTTTCTACGCTTATGTTACTGCAGAACTATGCTGCGTGAAACACATTTCATTTTACAAAATACAAACTTAGCACACGCATTGTATAATTTAAATGAAACGTCAACAAAAACATTTTGATTTAAAAAATTGAAAAACCCAACAAATCATTAATCAGGCCAGTTTTGAAGAACATCACCGATAAATATGAACGAAACAACACAATAAAAGAATATTTCCAATATTGTGTTCACAAAAAAAAAAGTATTGAATCGCTTCAACTTTATTTATCCGACGAAAGCTTATTTTAATTAAATACGTGGATTCGTGAACAGTGAACCGTCATTCAAAATATTTTTCAGTAAATTGCGTAGCTGTACGACGTTTGGTCTCTACGTATACATCAATGAAAGTTTGTTTAAAACGTTCGATGGCGAAGTTATTAACGTTTCAACGAGTAAGCTGTTTTCCTTTTTTTCGGATCGCCCCGTTCACCAGATACAACATCCGACGAAACACCGTAGCAATTTTGACGACCAGATAGCGTGGTGGTTAGTGAACCTGCCTGCCACGCTATAGGTCGCGGGTTCGATTCCCGCATAAGTCAAACATTTGTGTGCATGAACATGAGTGTTTGACTTAGTCTGGGTGTTTCTATGTATAATATGTATGTATTTACAAAAGAAAAGTATATAAGTATGTTTATCAGTTGTCTAGGACCCATAGTACAAGCTCTGCTTAGTTTGGGACTAGATGACGTTGTGTGAATGTGTGAGGGATGTGAGGGATAAAAAAAAATTGACTTAGCGTAGCAATCACGTAGCGAGACCGTAGCGCGTAGCATTTTACGGCAAGTCTTCGCGTCCGCTTTAATTTAACATTCTAAATTTTATAAATGTTAATATATATTATTATGTAGTTTAAGTAAGAATTAAATTATAACCATGATGTTTAAATTACACCCTACACTGTTGTGTGGCCCGAGGGTTGACAGACAGTTTATTTTAAATGTGATCGTGTATCAAATCCAACATTTTAGTTGGTCTGCTATCGGCCGATTAGGTATCTGTTAGTGCGCATCACTATTGTATTATTATAGTAACGCTTTAATGTCACTACCATTCGTCTCCTTCATCATCATCAGCTTTTTATCGTCTGCACTGCTGGGCACAGGCCTCCTCTAACACAGAGAAGGATTGAGCGTTAATCACCACGCTTGCTCAATGCGGGTTGGTATTCATCTCTTTACTGATTTATGATTAAAAGTTAAAACATTGCAAGGGTCCTTAATCTTCCTAAATAAAGTGCTAAATAATTTAAAACGTGACATTACTTGAGTTTGATGAAGTATCAAATGCAATAAGACACGTTTTCGATCCAACTTTGTTTGTCAGCAAAGTCTTCATATTAAGCTCACACTCCATTGACTTAAGCCGAGCACTTCAAAGAGAACTGTGATAAACTCACAAGTTTCAGTAACAAATAACTTTGACTTCGTTTTATACGTTACAGAAGGTTTAGTTCGACGTAGAAAGGTAACTAAAATAGCAGAATAACTTTAATGACGTTATTTATTTCAGTTTTTATAACTTCCCCGGTTACGTTCTACTCGGTTACCCAACTATTTGTTTCCGCAAAGACGTGAACTACAAATACGTATTTCGCTTTGTAAACAAACATCGTTTAAGTAATTTCAATAGATCTCCTACAAAATCAAATGGCGAAAGCAATTAACAAAAAAATCTCAAAAACGTTGTTCAGAATTGCCACCGTACAGTTCAGTTAGTTTAAAGCCCGCCCACTGCCCACAACCCACACGATTGGACTGTGAAAAGGTTTTTGTTAACCAGCTGTAAAGCATACTCTGATGGTACGTTTATGTGAAAAGAACATTCTGGAATAACTCTCGATAAACATAGAATCAGCTTAGTAGTGGTTAGTCTCTATAAAGGTCAAAGCGCTTGTTAATTCTATCAACATTTAAATGGATTTTCCCTCAATGTACATGCAGGCTTCGTAAGTAAAGGTCGTGTATTCTGGTCATAGCCGGGATATAAACGCGATGGCCCATATAGACGCGCTATATCCATCCCCAGCGAGGGATGCCCACGACCCATGCTCGCTAACATTATAATCCCTTCATATCACAGCTTATATTACGTATAAACTCAGATAATAAATAGCCCAGTTTTTTCCGAGAACATTAGTGAGCTTCAATACAATTTAACTTTTCTTGCGAACGACCGTCTGGCAAGCGTTTCTCCTCTCGAATTGTAAGTTGAAACAGAACATTCATTGTAGCGGTGACGCGAGAGAGCTGAATAAATTCATTTGGAATGTCTGCGGTAAAATTTACCAGTGCATGCTAACATGCTCCGTAATCCATAAGAGCTATTTTGAAACAATTTCGAAATCAAGCTCGTCACTTTTGTAATTCCACGTTTGAAACGATGAACAGAAATCACTACATAGTATAAAACAAAGTCGCTTTTTCTGTCCCTATGTCCCTTTGTATGCTCAAATCTTTGAAACTACGCAACGGATTTTGATGCGGTTTTTTTTAATAGATAGAGTGATTCAAGAGGAAGGTTTATATGTACATATAATTTTAGTATCAGCACTGCACCCGTGCGAAGCCGGCGCGGGTCGCTAGTAATATATACAAGGCAATGTAATGTTTGCTTTTAATTTCATATTTAAATAACAACCATTGACGTATGTGGTGTTTTTTAATATGTTTCCATTAACATTATTTTAAGATCTGAATGTTTAAACAAAAAGCTTAGAGTAATCAGCATTCACTTACATTAAAAATATTATATAAACAAACGAAGAATTCTCATAAAATACTGTCAAATTATATCTCTTACTTAGTAAGTGCTTAAAGAGATCATATTGCCCGGTGTTGTCCATTGACCCGCCACAAAAACTGTATTCTATATTTTGTATAAAAACGAGAGGACAAAGGTTTGAGGTCGGTGCACGGAGACTTTGTTGCGGCTCAGTATTGGAATTAGGAAGATTTCATCAACCCTCGCGCGGCGGGATGTGACAACCCATATTCTAAGACAAGCTCCCAATATTGGATCACTGAATTAGACCGGCTTTTAAGACTGACATCACATGAAAGGTCATATGAATCAGAATTACCACTTTTTCAAGATACAAGATATATTAATAAACTTGAATAATGCGGGTTAGTGTTAAAATTTGAATCTTTTAAATACACACATAGTTATGAAGGATTAGGTAATACTTTATATATACATATGTATATATTTCAGAAACTTCCACAGTGATCAATACGGAGATATTCCATTTTAAAATGAGCATCGAAAATATTTTGAAAACTATATTGGTTCCGAACTAAATCCCCCTGGGAGACACCACAAGCGCTGCATGCCGGTACAACATCTTGAAATTTGATATTTTAGACAAAAATCCAACTGCACATTTTGCAGAAAGAGCGAGACTGAGGAAAACGGCAGCCAGTATTATAGTGATCCCGTCACGCCAGAAAAAAAGCCCACTGGTGGGCTCAATCTATTTGACACAAAGAATACGACTAAAGCTAAGACATTTACAATAAAATCCGAAGTCAATTAAAAGGATTTATAGACTAATAAACAAATAGAACTTGCTCTTAAGTTAGCTAATAATTATTCAATCCTTTAGGCTGACATAACACGAGCAAGACATCCACACCTTCTTACATATTTACAACTTATTACGTAAATTCACATAAAAATGTAATTTTAGTATTATGTAAAATGGACGAGTCAATTTAGTCACTCTACATAAACGACATTTAATATAACTTTATCAAATACGACAGTCTACAAATTAATGTATGATCTAAGTTATTATACTCGCCCACATTTTGCTTGGAGAAACTCAAATACCTAGTGAAGAATGAAATGAAAATAACGATGTCATTCCTTAACCACATAAAACTGGATGTCTAACGACTTGGTCGTTTATAAAAATTAAACGATGAACATAATTCGTACTTTAATACAAGTATTATGGAAAATAAACGTATTTGCTTCTGTGGAATTTATGCTATATTTTCCACATTCAGCTTCAAAGCTATAGAGTCTGCTTTGTTGTTTTATAGCTTTCTTATTCTTAACTGAGGATTAGCGAAATAGCGATGGCGCTTGTTCGAAAGAGTTTTTATGACCTAAGAATTTTCTCATTACAAAATTGTTTAAGTATCGCACGATCTGTTCACACGGACGCGGACTAAACCGTTTTGTGTCATTGATGAACACTTTACAATTTATGGGGTACAAAATGCCCGGTAAAATACAATGAAGCGTTTGTATACAGGAGCAATATTAGCTATTGGCATACAAACAATCTGTGCGATCGCTCCACATGCCTCTCAATCAATCCACCTGTGTCCTGTAATATATCACGTACCTTTGTGCGAAATAACAGCGGCTCGGAGCATTCCGCTTAGGTGTTCAATAGTGGTCGGTATGCATAGAATGTAACTCATCATAATAATTATTCCGAGAAGAATTAATATTAATATTTTTATGCAATTTGAAATATTTTTTCATTATCTACTGATAAATATTTGTGTATCCAATATTTATCAATAAATAATAAAAATATACACCTTAACTTACTATACATGCAATTAATTAATTATTGCAATAAATCTTTGATAAAATGCTGTATTCGCGAAGGCGATGTTGAGCTTATTGCTCACTAATGCCTCTATCTGAATATAGTTACTGACTCATATATTCCAAGCTTAATACGTGTGGAGTGAGGTGCAAAGCCGTCCAATTAATATGCCCAACTCTCTGAAGTTACTCTGAACACCACGACACCAGTGTACAGTATTGTATGACAACCCTCCGTCCTCGTTTTACGTTTAGCTCTATTGCATCGTTGATTTGCGGCATTGACGTACCTCGCTTACAAGAGCAATCTTTTATCTGTAGCACTTTCTTTGAAACCCTCAGAGCTCTTTTTGAAACCACGTAGATTATGTGAAGGGCTTAAAAGCAATACTAAAAATCAGTATTATTCGCTAAAAACTCTCTGTCGGCTTAAACTGAGATAAAGTGAAGCCAGTCAATCAAATCAATCAAAGTCCAAACCGGGACTGAGATAGAAGTGCCGTAAGTTAGGATTTAGATAGCCGAATATTCTAGTAGCATGAAGTATTTCTACAGCGAGATTAGTCTTGTAGTTGCAAGCTTGAACATTAAATTTACAAAGAATGTCTAATCTGTTTTCAAGCGAGTGACGAAACTTATTAAACAAGCTTCACTCCAATGATTTAGGAATTTCTTAAAGTTTGCTCCAACTTGATTTAACATCATCGACTTTGATCTCTAAACAATTAATTTTATGAAAAGGCTGCTAACGATAAATTTGCTTGATTACCAAAGACAAATTAACTAACGAGATGAAAGATAAACATTTCTACGTTGATTAATGAATTATGAACTTGGATGCTGACTTTCCGGAAATGGTTATCATAAAACTCTCATGATAAGTATGCAGACGTGCATAAAAAAAAGACAACTCATAACAAACATAATTTGCACTCACTGTAAAGGGTGCAGGCGACACTGACAAAACCCCTTGTTCTTTGTTGAGGATCTACAGTACTCTGCAATTTAAAGCCGGAAATAAATCAGTGGATTTTCATTTTAAATGTTGTAAATTTGTATAAGGACGTCGCGAACGCCTTCCCTGCTAAGGACGGGGCAGCTCGCGGTCTGGAAAATTCATTATTCAACAAAATTGCGAGTGTAACTCATCGGCCAGCCGAGCGCCTCGCTGCTATTACCTACCATCTTCTATTGCCGACCATCTGATTCATAGCGAGCTTGAGGCACCTTCAATATTTATTTACCACCATACAAAAACACGGTAGGTACAAATTGCAATAACTCAAATACAAATCCCTCTAAAAATGTCAAACATGACTTGAAATATCTGTATCGTAGCAAGTGAGAATAAAAACTCTTCTAAGCTCGTACAGGTACAAGCAAAAATACGTAAGCACAGATATTTCAGTCACGTCACGAGCACCGATAAATATAGCTGCGGCACCAACTAATAATTCAGCAAAGTTGTGCGGTAACTGCCGCAATTGGAGAGTTTGTCCTCCAAGATGTCTAATGAAACCTGCGAGCAATCAATTGTGATAAACGGACTGCAGTCGTGCTAATAAGGATGTCTCTAACTTTAAATTGATCGCAAATTTTAAATGATCAGCTACAAACACAAATGCACTCTCCACAATCCAGTTCTAATCAACTCTAATGATTCAGCGTAAAGTAGGTCATGCTGATCAGTTGTTATCGTTTGGTGGGCAAAATTCCGAATTTCTGTGTAACTTCTACGTACGATGAAAATTACGAGGCGTAACGGAGCGATATGTTTTTCGAAGCACGTAAGATAGCTGGAGTACCATATGTAAGCAAGTACCATGAATCACGACGCGCTCATTACTTTGGGCCTCAATAATCCGATGGAATTGTTGAAATAAGAAAGTAAATGTTAGTGATAACGGTAGCTACATTTATTTACTGGATCTAATAATATAATTTACAACATGTTAAATTGTTGAAAACATTTTGCACGATCACGAACTAAAAAATATTTAATTCACGACGTTACGACGTGCCACATACTGCTCAAACACAACTTCTGTATATTTTACGCCGCAAGACACTTTGTACCACAACTTGTATATTGCAAACTAGCGACCCACCCCGGCTTCGCACGGGTGCAATACTTCACAGTACGACAGTACTTCTCCACTATTGAATGGATGTTATTATACATATAAACCTTCCCCTTGAATCACTCTATCTATTAAAAAAACCCGCATCAAAATCCGTTGCGTAGTTTCAAAGATTTAAGCATACAAAGGGACATAGGGACAGAGAAAGCGACTTTGTTTTATACTATGTAGTGATGGTTCTAACTGATTCTTCTATTGAATATGAACTACATTGTTGTTTAGTAGTTTCTTTTAAATTATCAACAACGTTAAGTTTTTGAACACAAGTTCTGAATAGCCTGTTGTGTCGCCAGTTGTAGGTCCTCAAATAATGGATGCTTTTGCATACGTAATTAATTCCTTTTGAACAAAATTGTTATAACGATAATGGACGCTCTAAGCTCGACTCATGACTGCGTTTAATGGGATATTCAAATTGAATATTTTCATTTCTTTGAGCGTATATCCAGAGATGTTATATGAAATTCAATTAATATAATGTTTGCTCTACAATGTACTTTAAATTAACTCTTCATGTTAAATCTTTATAAGCCACCAAAATACTTAATCCTAAAGTGAGACAATTTGAGAAGATCGGTTTTATATACATATGTAGGTATTTGCGGAAATTACTGACTCACTCGTCACGAAAGTTAGATCTAAGGGGCTAGAAGTCTCCAATTTTGCGTGAGGGGATTTTGCAAAATTTAACTCCAAAGGGGGTGAAACAGGGTGACAAAGTATGCATAGGAAATTAGCGATTTTATGGCCTGATTGAGTTTTAATTGAATACGTGTATCATATATGTATTTATATTTTTAATGTATTCCCCAAGAGACTTAAAATGGGGGTTTTTGAGTGATTTATTTCGAGAAACTTCTTTGAGAATTTGATAGATTAATTAAGAAGACAATATTATAATAATTATGATGGCATGTTCCGCTCAGAATACCGCCATTTGCTAAACGTTGCCAGCTTATAAAAAATCTTGCTTGGTTAATCGAGCAACTTATATAAGTTTTAAAGTTATGAAATTAAATATAGGTGTTTATTTGAAAATATGACTTAACCTTACAATCGTTTAAGCTACAGTAGGTACGCTTTTTATCAGCAAGATACTAAGCTCTGTTTATGTTATCTTGGGTAACTCTAAATGGACGCGGATCAAATCGCGGGCGACCACTCACTTAATAAACTAGACGAGACAAGTGACATCCCTTGAAGGTAGAAAAGTAAATTGACAGCGAATAGACGTATAGAGGACACATGAACATTTATTACTAAACTCGAGCCCTTAAAATCCGAGATTGGTAGCACCAACACGGAGAAAACGTCAGTAAAAATATGAAAAAGTTTGTATGCAGTTACTAGTGAAAAATAATGCGCGAGCCACGGCGTGGTTAACGAAGCTACTACGCTTTGTCAACGAGATTTTATTTTCAACTGTAATACGTTGTGGAATTTTATGGCTACATGAATGGTGTTTACGATCTTAATCTCCTTCTAAAAAAAACTAGATTGCCATCAATAGTTTTACTAATTTATCGCAGCTATAGACTATAGACAAGTTTTAATCCTTAAAACCGTTCATATGACATACTAATCCTTATCAAATGTAGGTGCACCCGTATAGATGCTACAGGTCTGTAGTGAACGTGTTGTGTACACAAATAAAAGTTTGTTTATTTTGTTCGCCAGTTGGAGCCCACCTCTCGGTACGGGCGTCACGTACTTATTGAGTAGTTACAATCGCCGCCGCACTGCTAATAAGAACATTGTATCCCAAACTTGACTAGCGCCTCAACTTTCATAACTTGAGCTAAAAATATATCTAGATGGTTAGCTAATTGAAGTCTGGTCTGCGGTATTGCGTTTAAATGCGGTCGAATTGGTCTATGCAGATATGTGGGTATTGTTTCTATGTAATGAGACTTTCTTTAAAGACATATTTTTCATTAAAGAAAATAATCTCTATCCATTCATTAAGTTAAGATGTCTACTTTTAAAGATTAATAAAAAAAAACATATCCTATATACAATTTCCTTATAACAAAAGAGAAGACGTTATAGACAAATGTTAAAGTTACCTGATACCTCAAACATATGCTTTGCTTTGTAGTAGTAAACTCGCTGAAAAAGTACGGACGGAAATTTCACAGCAGCGCGCTCAACGCTTACATAAAGAAAATTCACGGAATTTTAGAAAACAAAAGTTTACTGCTATAAATGCTAGGAAGCTCATTTTTCTTTGCTTATCTAGCTAAGAAACTGGTATCATAAAACTGTAGTATTCTTTGTCATACTAAACGGACGTATTTTGTAAATAAAGATTTTTTAATATGTCTGTTTGTCTTGGGATATCTGGGCGACAGCGGCGTAAACGTCGACCGACGTCCCCCTACCCAATTAATCATTGATTCACAAACGCTATGGAACAAGTTCCGCTTAACCAGTTTGCACGAATCTTACTTTGAATTAAGCACGTCTATGCAGCCTAAAGCACAATTCCTGACAATACGGAAAACGTCACGTGCATACATAATGAACGAAGTGCGCGCGCTATGCACACGCAAGCACTGCAAATTTCATGATAGCCGCAGCCGGCCATTTTGGAGCCCACTGTATATAATACCTTTATGAGTGGACGCTTCTGACAAACCAGCTGCATCCAAACGTTATCGCAATTTTAAAACATGCCGCCAACGGAACCGCTACTCTACGTGTTATACCATTGAGAGTCTTTATAATAGAAGTAAAGAGCTATCATAATAGCCAACGTAGATACTGTCTTTTTCACATTATATGAGCTCTGCCTGACACAAATATGCCCATACAAAGTGAAACAGATACTGATAAGTACGAGAATATACTTACTCTATTATATAATATACTAAAATAAGCTATGATTAAAGGTTTGTTGAAACCTACAATTTTCTCATTTCAATTACCTACATGGCATCAACGTTTGCGTGCTGGCGTATAAGAATTTACAGACACGCAGTGGATACATTAGAATAAGTAAATAAATAAACATACGCACGAGATGACGCTACCCATTTCAGATGGACTTAAATTTTTAAACCTTCGCAGCTTGCTTAGCTCTCCTTTTTTATGCTTACCTATATGAAAGAATATTCCGTATAAATTAAAACTACGCAATAAAGCAAATATTTTCAGTGACAATAGAAAGATTCAGGCAATATAAACGATTAATTGAATAAATACATTTATTAGCAGGATAATGAAGACATGAAAACAGATTCACCTTGTTTTACAAAAAGGAGCAATTTACGAGTGCTAAACAAATCCTTAGAGCCGAGTCTGCCGGCGGTGGCGGTCAACCCACGCTGTGAACCTCTATCGTTACCCAAACTCGAATTATCTCCGCACGCAATATTGACATTCCCTTTATGTGTCCACGCCAAAAGTATAATAGGACATCGCGCCTCTCATTAGCTACTCTCATTTTTTGCTCGTAAACTTTTTCGAAGGGAGTTTCCTTACACGAACAGATAAAATATTAAAGGGACCGAATCCTTTATGCTCGGGTGGGAATATATTAGCTAGTCAGAGTAGAAAAATTCACTGGTACTTAAAAATTTAAATAGGCAAAAGTAGCATGTCGTGGTATTGTAGGAAGCAGTGCGTTTGTTTAATGGAGGTACCCGCAGTTCCGTTCGACGAGCGAGCTTTTCGCTCCGGGGCCGAAGTGGTAGCTCTCTTTTGCATTTTGCATGAGAACCATTGTTTGACCCACTATATTCAAGATACCGCGGGACTTGGTGCGGCGACGTGACGTCCTACAAGCCTCTCAAACAGATTAATTTACTCTCTACATCAAGGAGTAGGTACACAAGGTGACTTAGATATGAGACGATTTCAGAAGGACTTCGTATCTCAAAGAAGTCAATCATTCTCTGTGATTCCATTAAACAAACAAAGTATTCATTTATCTTTTCGTTCATACATGGGATATAATTGATTTCGATGCAAAATAATGTGGATTAATTCCACTTAAATCGAGTATCGCTGCATGAGCCGCTGTACTCTACGAATCCAATCGGCTGATTGAAAATTTATTTCAATGAAAGTACAAATTAATTTGTCTGATTTTATTAAATAATTAATCATTAGGGCACGAAATTATTTTAAAATAAAATACGTAAAACAAAATAGAGTTCAACCAAAAAGAAGGTACGAAGGCTCATTGGCCTAAAGCCTCTTTGTACACATCTATGTACCTACGTAAGTACTGTCGTTAATTACAAAGTAAAAAGTTTCTGCTATCCATTAGGGATTCAACATGTATATGCGATTTTTTAAGAAAAAATAAATAAATTACATTTATGCTTTGCATTTTTTTAGCAAAATAAGTGGAATCCTAATATATCAATTCCTGATTAAATAAAAAACATAGATTGAAATCTTTAAATCTGTTAGCAAGACAAAGGTAATATGGGTAATATCTATTGAGATAATAAAATATATATATCCACAAAAGAGCTTTAACACAATGAAAAGAAATCAAAACAAAAAAAAACTTGTTTACGATTTATAAACGCAAGACCGGAAAATCGGATGAAGTATAAATAAAATTATGAAAATACGTATGTAACACTCGCGCCCAGAGGCATATAATTTGCAATATGAAAGAGAATATTACGTGAATGCTGTTTGTCTTTATTTTAGGGAAGGACAAGCTCATAGAATAATTTGGTATAATGCATTTAATATTTAAAATAATTTTATTTTAGTGTTATAAGGGTTTTGGATAATTTTCTGTTAACTTATGACATATATTGAAAAAATAAATAAATAAAAAGAGAACTAGCTTTTGCTGTATAAGAAAATGTGCGATGAGGGGCCTTTTAAGCTACTTTGATCACCTGTCATTCAGTCTATCGTATGAATATAAATGAGGAATCAATCTGTATCAAGTGGTCGAACAAGGTAAGCCGCAAAATTTCAATTCCTCATGCTCGAGGGCACACGAAGATACCCCATGATCGCTTCGCTATTGTTGTGGTTTTCGAGTTATTAGGTTTTTTTATGAGATTTTAATGTATGTATTTCCGCCTGAACTATTTCAAATAGCGATAACTGTATTTTACTGTAACTTTGTTTTCACCAACAAAAATAATTTTAACTACAAATGAAAAGTTTTATTCTGGTCAATAAAAACTTAATATCAAAATCTTAGGAATCTTGACTTACTGTTAATTTCAAACTTCGCAAACTTTCGAGCTGTCATAACATTACATAAAAGCGGCCATGACTTCGGTGTTATTTGCTGTAAATGGCTTTTTAATTGACAAGTTCATGAGACTTAAATAAAAACTAATCGTTGAACATATAGTATGTATGTTCAACGATATATATCATATAGTATGTATGTACATCTTCGTGTAGATACTCCTAAGCATGAGAAATTTAACTTTTTTATATGGAGGTCATCGAAAGGTCCGAAAGGACCACCCCTGTATTGAAACGATCGATATTCCGTTATGTGAATGGGATAATTTGTCTATATTAAAATCACAGCACCGGCTCTCATGTCGCATGTGGCGCACGTCGGCGAACGTCACCCGTTTATTGATATTGTTTAAATATCATATTCCAGCGAACATTGCCACTGCATAATGCATTTAAGTGAATCGTGGCTCGTGATCCGCATGCATTGTCCGTTTAGATTAAGTGCACCATTACTGAGTTTAACAATAAGCATAAAGCATTCAATGTTGTATAAGATTACATATTTTAATTTCAGCTGTCTTCATTATGTTCGATGGAAACCCCGACGTAATAGCCACCTCATTTTGGCCGTGATCACATTAACCGAGATCCCAGCCAGATAATTTGTTATTTGATAAAGCGATCTTGATATAGCAAATTCCTTATCTTTACTTCCACAAAAAAAGGGAAAACGCTTCTAGGTATAATAAACAGGAAGTTATTTAATTTGAATATCGGTATTTTCTGCGTAATTAATAAATGTAGGTACTCTGAAGAATCCGAAATTGAAAGATTTTTTATTTAGTAGGAGTCGTTTACCTCTACGTTGTTATTTTGAAAAAGTTCACACGTACCCATAGGATCACTTGGTGCGAGAAACGGCTAAAATGTTGACTTCTCTATAATTCAATAGACACAAGCTACAATTACACTCAGTCTGAACGGCAGCCGGCGAGGCTAGCGCTGCGCGCCGGCGAGGCGACTATCTACAAACACTACATAATATGTATTATTATACGTCATCTGTTGAGTCTTTTTTAACTATGTTGAGGCCGCTTACTAGTCCATCAGGATGCAGCTGAGTTCCAGTGTTTAACATGGAGCGACAACTGCCTATCTGACCTCCTCAACCCTGTCACTTCGGTTACCCAGATGCCCCTTGGTAGCTGGTTGTCAGGCTTTCTGGCTTCTGACTTCTCGTAACAACTCAAAGATGTTCAAATGACAACTGGGAGACATAAATAATCATATGGTAAAAGTGTACCAAATACTAATAATATTTATACCAAACTTTAAACTTCAGATATAAAAATAGTCCGAAATGAATTCACGAAAATCTTTATACAGTTTCGATGTTTCTCAAATTTTAAACCAATTCTTTCTAAGGGATTTTTCTAAGAAGCGGAGATAATTAATATTAACGAAATTAATTAACTACTGTTTGCTAAAACCGGCAAGCTTGTAAAAACGAAATAGTATGGTGTTGAAAAGGAAACAATTTTTAAACTCGTTTCCGCTTTGCGGGTGGCTGGGTGAGAAGGGGGTCGCGAGTAGTAGTCAGCGCGAACAAACGGAATAATTAATCTGTCATGAGGTGTCCGTGCTTATTGGAGCCGGCGTCAAGAACTTGTCCAGCGCCACTAATAAACTCCACGCGAATATGAAAACACGAATATGGAACTGCACATTTTTCATATCTAATTCACAGAATGGTAGACTATCTCAGTTATTCTCCGTGTAATTGGATTAAGTTCTATGACAGCTGAATACAGGTTTAAACGGTAACCTTTGGCCCCCGGCTCATGCTGCTGTTGCTCCGAAGTAACTTGCCCGCGAACTTTGGCATTGTTAGAGATGTGGATAGTGGAAGGAATGTTTTCATTAATTAGTTCCATTTATCTGGAGGTTCGAGCAATGAGGTATTCATTGCTGGTTTAGATTTTTTTAATTAACACGTGCGATCTAACACACTCAACGAATATGGGCCACCGAGCATCTTCTTTCGACCAGTTCCTTTATTATTGTTTGTGGCTACGCAATTCACAACCATAATATTCTCATAAAAAAAGTAATTTACTACGCATATAAATGTCGCAGTTTCGAGATAAATGGAAGTATACCAAAAGTTTCAGGTAGGTAATCTCAAAGTTTTTTTTATATGTGGTCGATCGAGTTGAGTCCCCCGTCCCTGTAATATGGTATGGGTGGGTTATTTCAAGCCGTCATCTTCAGTCAGTATTTTAAAGGATTTAGATATCACACGGACAGGCATATTTAATGAATAAAAAGAACGAGAATGGGAGATTGCAGTGAATACTTGTAAATCTCATAAATATTAACCAAATTACCAAAATAAAATATTCAAATAAGATGATATCAAGATTTTAAATACTTCAACCATTAAGACGGGACTTCATTCAGAGACAGTAATAAAATTAATCTCGGAGTCAGCGTCTAGTCAACACAAATCAGATCGGAAGCGACTGTCGCCGGCTGTTTGCGCTTATTCAAGTGTTCCCCTTGTTATATAACAAATACCAATTGAATTTGCTACAGTTATGCTTACCTACACATAAATGCAACAGACAGTATGGATTTCTTAAGCTCTCTAGGACGGACAAATTGAATAATACGCCGCTTTTAGTAAATACATGAACATTTTCACAGAAATTCCTTGGGCTTCGTGTTCAAGGCTTTGTCATCGTTTTGAGCGTGTCTTGAGTATAATCAATTATAAAGCACACACTTACAGTGGCTCAGTTGACACGCACACTATGACAGTTTGCGGCGATGGTGTACAAAGTAAAGATTTCCTTGCCTCACACTTCTATCCTTTGTTGTGTACAACCTGACCCAGTAAAAACGCTGTGGTATTAGATATTTAGGTTCAAAGATTTCCCCAACGGTTTACAAATAGGAAGACAAACATAGGTTCGTAGCATATCCGCACCATACGGTAATTTTAAGAAGCAACTTAAGTAAACCATGACCTGCTCGAAGATTAATAGCTCTGATATAAGTGTTTGTTTTCGAAAGAACTAAATCGCGCATGGTCCATTTCCTAGTGTTCCACTCTCCAAACTAATTTTCAATTTCATGTTACGACACCGAAAAGACATAAACCAATTTTACAAAGTGGAAACGTTCCTTACATTAATTATTCAGATTCAATTTGAGATAGTGGAAAATTGTAAAAACCGAAACTATTCCATTCTAATTGTCGGATTCAAATATATTTTCTAGCACCAATATTGCGGTCAGAAAACATGTAATTCCCATTTAGTACACGTAGCAAACGGTTCGTAACATAACACAAGTTTAATTTTTAAATAGGTACACACCTAATCATATGCAGTGTAACGCTACAAATTCAAATAAAAACACATTAACATAAATAATGCAGTATGTAGCAACTTCAAACAACATTAGTCAGCTGAGTGGGTGAGGTCCGTTTTCCTGCTAGTTTTCGTTTGCGCAATCAGGAAATTAAATAAAGTTCGTGAACTCATGCCTGGGCAGACACTTTAAGAACTTTATGCAAGTCACTTAAAACATGAAACTCAGGACAGGATTTTTTTTAATTTACCACCACTATCGCGCAACCAGTTTGCCATACTTTACCGCCCGCCACTACCGGTTCTCATAAACAACAAATTATTCCTTTTATTTACGGACTTTTGACGTTTATTCTATGAGCGCTTATGTCAAAAAATAACGTTGATGATAATGATGATGAAACACACTTTATGCAAAATAAACACAATATTATATCTATTCAGGGTAGTATAAGTAGCTGTAGATTGCTCATTGAATTACTCGAATTGGTTGTTTCGTTTAGGGGATCAAAAGTAAACACAAGAAAAAACACACCCGCGGACCCGCATCGCCATTCCTGCGTACGCCGCTTGCAACGGGAATTGTTCCCCACGTTAATACCCTCAGAGCGAGCAGAGATCATTATTTCACATTTAAATTTTCGAACAAACTTTGGAGTATTGACTCTGCGAAGGTGGTGGAACTGACTATCATCTACTACGACTATCTACTACTAAACTACGGTTGATGTGTGTTTATCCGATCGGCAATACTTACGTAGATTTCTCCACGATTTTTATCAACGAACTAGTCGTATAATAAAGGTATTCATTTGCACCTGTAATTTTGTCAAGTTACACGAATATTTGATTAATCAAAGCCTTAAAACAAAACTAAACAATTCAAGCTTGCATATATGTACATATGGTGTAACACGACACTAATGGCGCCCAACCATGTTCACCTTGTTACAATTAATGCCAAACATTGCTTGCTACACCTTAGGTGTAAATGTGATGAAGCTTTATGATATTTTGACAAGTTGCCAGCCAGTCGTCTATGCATTTGTAAAATACGACCGCATCGATCTACTAACTTGTACTAAGTACTACTATAATGCATTTCCCTTTTTTTTTAACTCGTAGGTATGACCTGAAAGCATATTTGAAAAACGTGGAATGTGATTTATGTTGTACAGCACATCAAGCTACTACAATCTGTGCTTTATAGCTGAAGCATATGTTTCAATGTTAATTTTAATGTTGTTAATGATAGGGAAAATGTCTGGTAGCTTGATGTGCTGGCATCTGCACAAAAATTCAATGATTTATGCTTCCGACATTCATAGGTCTTTTGTTACATTTCAATTCATTCCAGATTTTTTACCAAAATGGAGTTAATGTGTTTTTACGTGGATAGGTGTTGCGATGATCAACAGCTATCTTTCACGTAAGATGCACCGGTCGACCAGGGTTAACGGGTTCTTAATGGCACTTGTAAGCTTGTAGAGGATGTCACCATTTGCACAATATGCAAATCGCTTCTACCGTGCATCCGAACTTATCGTACAGAATATATTGTGAAAAGGCTTTGTATTTAATTTACAGTTCCCGGTTTAGAAATGTTCTCCATAATTTTATTGTTTTTGACCATATTTTCCGATGTCAATATTAGAGATCTATTTTTAATTTTAAATAAATTACACAGCGTTATTTATTCCCTCCATCATGGCTAATTAGACAATAAATAAAATGATTGTAATGTAATACTGTCATTGATAAATGAAAGGTGATTTCTTCTTCCCAGCGATAACACATGGAAAGTGAAGAAACACAGGGGCTGTCTTTTGTAAAATTGACCTAAAAAGTTATTTATTTTGAATAAATAGCTAGATAATCTTTATCTTGATAAAAGTTTGTTATTTTTGCTTCTAAACACTCGTACATATATTGGTATATTTTGTAAATGTTGTCTGTAGCGTTATAAGATTCCGTCACTATGTTTTATGTACTGTGAAGCGTGGTTTAGTACTCGTACCTCTCTTAAGGAGCTATTAAGAACCAACGACGCGCTTACCTTAGCGCTGTGAGCTGCTAAACTCGTGCTCGACCTCACACGGAAAAATACATAAAAATGTTAAGAGTCGGGGAACTAAGCCGTTTTTAAAGAAAAAGATTTTAATATAATTAATCGTTCGTGTTTTATGTATACGCACGAATAAAGTCTTTTTAAAACGTATTATTCTGAAATTTCTTAACGTAAATCCTATATAATTTGCCGAGCTTGCCATACTTTGATTTGATGTAGGTCCCTGAAAAACGTGTCTTCAGTAAAATATTTTCAAACAAAATTAAGAAGCCAGAAGGAACCTCCAACAAACTGGCGTGCACCTCGTTTATTGAACAATGTTAGTATGGAGGTAAAAATAAGAGTCTTTGAGATAAGAACTATCATACCCGATCTAGCATTCCTTTATTGAGTAGGTAATATCGATTTAGAAAGACCGGAATCCCCAATTGTGTCACATGGATTTCCTTATCCAAGTCTTAGTAAAGTAAAGTAATCTTTATTGCTTTGATTGAGTAATTATCTTATTGCTTACTTTATTCATTACAATAGCCTACCTATATTTACGCATTGAATATAAGACTTAACTTTCCGTGAACTCAGCGAACTAAAACACAAGCTGAAGTCATTTCAAAAACCTTCGTCTATGCAGTGGCTTTCAAGCCACAGAATGGATTTAGCGACACATTATTCATATATTTTTTCGTATTGCCTGAACTGTCTGGGCGCTTTAAATTTTAAAGCATTCGCAATAGAATGTGAGTGCGGCACTCAGTGTGAAGAAGTCTAGCGTTGGTTGGCGGGCGCGAGGCAGCTAGCCGGGTCGCGGGCGGCCGGGCCCCGCCGACACCCGGCGAGCCCGCTGCGCCGCCGCGCCGCCACCTCGCCGCCGCCACGCCATCACCGCCGCGCTCCGAACCCGTTAACGCCCATGTACGCTTGCACAGCACAAAGCCAGTCAGAAACTGTTAAATTTGTAACTGTTCCCGTTCTTGGGTTACAAGCAAGTCGTTACACCACGCCACTCTGTATTTATGACGCGCTCCAGTCAGATCTTGCTTCAGGAGTATGAACAATCCAAAACATATTCGCCATAGCTCCTTCAAAACATTTTGTGTTGTCGTACTTACATAGTACTTTCCTGGCAAACGGAGTGATTACCTTGTCCTTAATAATTTATTTGTGCTTCTACCAAGTAACACAAAGGCCAGTCTTATCTCTTGAATAAAACATTGTTTCTTTAGAACTGAGCGCAAATCGCAACGGTAGGTGTTCCTTATACTGTCTTCGAGTTTATAAAACACACTAATCCGAAGCATGTGTAAAGAAACTTGGTAACATGCTAGCCATTAGATGTATTCTTAGTTTTAAAAGGAATACGGTATACATTAAGACTGTTTCTACTTACACGTGCCTACCTATCATATACATATATTAAACAGCTCCGATATCCACGAGTAAAAAACAATAAAAAATAATAATTCTCCTTAAGTTCTATCCTTACAAATTACAGTACCTACCTACCAGTTTCAAAAATATTTATGGGCATAAATATGAGTTTTCCTTATAAATAACATTCACATATCTTGTTTTCAAACCTAAGGTCAAAACCAACAATAATGCTGCCAAGAAGTCGGCTATCTGCGTCAAGTAATCTTCTAGAATATACTCTATCATGATGAAACAGAGTAGCAAAGTTCATTTCATGTTTCATATTTTCAATTTCCGTACGAAATGTATTGTATATACAGGATGTTGCAAGAAACTGGTTAAGCGGAATGTTTAACAACCCATTATAAAGAGTTATAATAACTCATGACTTAGGCATAATGAAACCTTAGAAATTATTTGAAAATTGTATGTGCATCGAGACAAGGTAAGTGTGACGGAAAATAATTGATAAAACAGAAAATAAACAACACCGTTCGAAGCTGAGCTGAGCTAGAGTATTATAAAATCTGTGGCTAGGGTAACTAAAATGTAAAAGCCATCACTTTGTTTTGTAAATAAAACAGAACAGCAATTTGTTTAAGCTATTTCCTGCATGTGTACTTAACGGCATATTAAGGTGCAGTAACATTACTCAGGGAGGCGTTAACCATGGCATTTATTTTCTTCAATTTGAACGTAAACTTATCCAATTGCATTCCGCTACCGCGTTGGTGCAGTATTGGTAATTTATCCGCCTTCTATCTGCTCAGAACCACTTTCGGATAAGTCTGTATTTGCTATTCTTCTTGTCTGCCTCAAGTAGCATAGTTGCAGTTGCCAACTCGGTTACCGCTCGCATAATTTTGCTTGAGAAATTGTAAAGACGGTCGGCAAAATTGAAACGTGGCCTGTCTCATCCTTTGTTATTCCGTCGTGCTCACTGCTCTGTCATATTTCTTAAATGTGAAGACTTGTGTTCCTTGTAATAACTAAACATACATTTCAAATATAGGTACAATTTTCCGTGTATTATGATATCATACTTTGTTCGCAGATAATGACTGAATAACTAAGTGTGTTGCTAGCTAATTTATATTTAGTTGACTCACACCACAGTCGTTACCTATAATATTTTTGAATTTGAAGTTAACGATAGTTGCTTTTAATTTTTTACGATCGATCAAGTGTACTCTCCGAACAAGGTTTGAAATACCTTTTATAAAAGATTCAGTTCAAAGAAGTGTCTCAGCCTACATTTGTTTGTGGCGCTTCAGTGTCGCAGACCTTTCTTCGGAGACTAAATGTCTGGAGGACACAAAATCGATGGACAGTACCTAAATATCACATGAGTCTTATTTTACGAGTGCCTAGGTATCCACCTTTTACAGTATAAATACGTCCGTATGAGTTATAAAAACACAAAAGGTAGGTAAGCGACGATCACGTAGCCAGGCCCGTTTATCCCAAGCCACCAGCACGTATAAATCTCTTTATGTGAGAACAAGTTTTGTGACTTTACATTGTTTTATCTTGACATATAAGTGTAAGTTTTTGAACGCTCATACGGAACATCTCACCCCTTTAGACTTTATCTGAACAAAGGAGTCGGTAGCTTCGTAAATAAATGTTAAAGCGCAGCTGCATTTTACTAAATCAGTAATAAACAACGTGTTAATGGTTAAAAGTGTCGTATAATTAAGATAAAAGTTTTTGATTTGGATTGTTAATTTCACATACCATTTACTAAGTTTGTTTTTCATGAAAAAGGTGTACTAACAGAAAATAATGCAACTCTGAAATACCATGTATCCGTATCGATCGCCACTTACATCAACATATCAACCATCATTAAAATCCTTATTAGGACCCCGTCATCATTTTAAAAGAATACCTTAACAAAGTTCAATTAAAAAAAAAATATACTGGACTGCGGTATACAACACATGTTTTCTCGTTGTTGTATCAACAAAACAGTAAGGGATACGTAACCTAAATAATAAACACGTGTATGCAAATATTATTTTTATGAAACGGTTTCACGGTGGAACACCGGCGGCGGGTGCTGAGACGAGCCAGCGGGACAGTGCGCGCTGCCCGAAGGCAATCACTGCAGTCCGCCGACTGGCGGTAAATATTTTACGTCAGACCACCACCCTTATCCAATACAACCCAAACGTAATTACTCTGACAAATCCCGATTGTAAGCATACGTACGTATACTTAATTTGTTTTATTTAGTGAATTGTTTTTATCTGCAAATTGAGAATTCAATATTATTAGCATAAAATGTTAAAGAAAATCAAGACAATTGATGGATATTCAATAATAGCTTTATCTAGTTCTAATAAGGTCTAGAGCTTCCATAATATATACCTACAAAATTACTTTAAGTAGTTTCTCTACGTCGGAACACCTCGACTAAATTTCCCGATGAGAACAGCTGATAGATTTCACAGGCACGGATCTGATGTAGACGTAGAGACGTTGCGCCGTACCGTCCCAGCCTGCGGTCGGAGAGCGAACAGCCGGCACACACACCCCCGGGGATTCTCAGCTCTGCCTCGAACATACTAACAAAGTATCGACTACTTCGGCTTTTATTAAAGCAATTACGTTTATTTCAGTCTAGAGTAACAGTCAAACTTATTTCCCTCGATCCTTGTAGAAGTGTAGAAACTACATTGAAAACGTTGTATTAATTCGTTTGTTTGCTTTTGTATCCTGGACTCTTTCTCCTTTCAAAATACAGACCAAAGCCACCGCAGCCGCTGAACGCTGGTTTAAAGATTGGATGGAACATTATGTTGTAAAAGATGCTCGGGCCCTGCCGGTCGGTCGCTGTGGTCTCCCATTTGGTTCAATGCGCTTTTACCACTTGTGTTATCTGTAAGAGGATACGGGTCTTGTTAATTATTTTTGCTCACACTTTTGCTTTTATAGCTAGTGATTTTAAATAAGTTTTCGATATATCTATTGACATTTTCTATTTCAACTTAGGATTGTTGTGTTGAAAATTTATCTTCATTAGATTTCCCAACAGAAATATTTATACACTTTAATGATTGCTCATTCGGCCTCAAAAAGTAAGCTTGATATTTCCGTTATAATAAATAATAGTAATTTATCAGGGATCATTCAACTGCATGTGATAATGGTTTAAAATTGATAATAAAGTAGGCACGGCATCATGAATTACTGCATAATTGTCGATATCCACTCCGATGATTTATCAATTTCGCACGCCTGAAAACAACTACGTAAATCCGTTAAGTTCGAATCGGACACGAATTAAATTGGGGTTCGGCAGCTTAAGCCCTCCCTCAACTATGTATTTAACTGTCGGCCCAATAAGTTAATTGGACCTTTGAATTGTACAATGTAAAACTTTGTTGCAATAGTAGCTTCACTTCATTAGATTTTCTTATTAACACGGGACAACTTACATTTGCATATTTTTATAGTAAAAAACTTAGCTCAATATGTAAGTACATGAATTACAAGAATAGTAAGTATTTCTACATTTATAAGGCTGTTGAGTGTTCAATGGAACTCGCCAGATATTCGCCTGCGGAACCCGAAAACGGATGGGATGCAGGACGGTCGTAAATAATTTTTATGATTGTTTTTATGACAACCTTTTAAATGTTCCAAATGTGTATTTGTTGATCGTTGATCTGATTCAATTAATATAAAGCTTTTATGTGAAAATATTGAACAAATCGGTCACCAATATGAGTTCGGTTGGCCCGCCCCGCGGGAAATGCCACGACGCAGATCTCACTACTTTATCTCCTGCCAAACACGTTCTTTCATGCTTTGTGTAAAGAGTCAGGGGAATAAGCTGGGATTATGTCATATATTACAGTCCTATTCTGATAAATGTAAAAACAACGTGATAAATGACAAAGAAGTAGCACACGTGCAAATATTACTTCGAAGTTGGAAATTGTTCAACATTTCTCTCTAGCTTTTGTTGCTTTATTAGAATTACATTTTAGGTCAAATTAGTACGAGCGAGTGTCTTTGCAAATAAACTAATGCCATGAACATGGCTATGAATCTCTGTAAAACATTTTAGGCACATACATGTTTGCTTCACAAGGACCAATTCTAATATAAATAAAGCCGTTACCTACTCTACACTCTTATTATATTGTGAATAGAACATCTACCCACGTAGGAAACCTTGCTTTAATGTCAATGTTAAGTTATGCTAAGTTCATAAGTTAAGTACCTACACTTAACTGAAGACCTAACCATCGAATAACAGTTTTATCTTCTATGAGTAGGTATTTACTAAAATTCAGAAAATTCAATAACAATGAAAATATTAAAATCTCAGCTACCATGTGCTTAAGTTAAGCAAGTGCTTATTTTTTTTGTGTTTCTAGACTTTCTATTTATGCGGGGGTTATGACAGCTATAGTGGGTTTGAAGTTTAAAAGTGTCTGGCAAATCACGATTTTGAACGCTAGCACTAAAAAGACACTATCTTCTAGTACGATGTAGGAACTTAAAAGTATTTTTTTTGTTGTTTTTCAATGTTATTAATAGTAACTAAGTTTAATTCTTTTGTAGGTAATTTTAAAATTTATTGTTCTAAATTGCTCTAAACTAAATTAAAACAAAATTACCTACAAAAATATATTATAATCTCAATAAAAGTGGAGCGGGAGGGACGAACATAAAAGGAAAACAATTTTCCCGTAATACATGTCACATGCACTCGTCGCAAAAGCACTGCGCTGACATTAGTATTTGTCTGTATGTTAATTGGCTACCCAAATATTTACACTCACTGATTACCTTCTTGAAGAATCTATTTAATGTAAGAATGATTCATGATTAGATAAGTAAGCTACTGCTATTAGCACACGACCAAGCCGGCTTCATAATTTTTATATTCTCATCAAACGAGATGCAGTTTTCCATTTACTTTAATTAAGTACCTACTTATGTGTTTAACTAATTTATTATCAAAATACCTAGCCATTTAACTTGCATAAACCTAACTAATTGAAAGCTTTTAAAATATGAAACATGTAATTACATGAGCCATTATTTTAAGTAATCAACGTCAATCATGTGATCCAATATCGGATTTTTATTTAATACCACCGAACGGAAATTTAATTTCAGCATGAAAATGTTTTTACTTTCCACGCGACACACATAGGTACTCAGCCAAAAAGGTAACCATGACAGGTAGGGATGTCATAATTTACGAATCTTTTGCTCTGTATTCGTACCGCAAACGTTCTTAAATAAATAGTAACCTCGAACAACACTGTAACTACGCAATAGCAAATAGAGCCCCGGGATATGAAGTCGAAGCGGCTGCCCTTTGCGGGCGCCCAACATACCTTGCCTACGCAACATTTGCATAAAAAAATCTTTTGTCACCTTTTTTACGGGGAAAAGAATGCTCCTACTGAAGAACTTATCTTTGTTCTACAGTCGATAATGTGAAAATGTTACAAGACAGCCTCTAAAGTACACTTGATATTGAGACTCAGTTAACTTGACTTGCCTTGACATGACAATACCTTCGGGGCGATAAAAATGTTAAATTCATGGCGTAAGGTTTAATTCTTCGAGTTAAATATTTGAAAACGTAAGGTGACGAAAACCGCATTGCATTGGGTTGTAACCGAAGGCTTCGGGTCCCAAAGGACGTAATAAAACAGATGTTACCTAGCCTCCATGACTACACAAGTCTGACACTTTTACGAGCGTAACTTTATATAAAATCTGATGTGTATCATTTATGTACTTGACCTATTTATTTAGGCGGGCATATATTTTTTATTTAGTATGTAAGTGTGAATCTAGGTATGCTTTATGAAGATTTTTACTTTTTATTTCAATGAAAAGATTTTTTGGTTCCTACTTTTACACCAGGTAATTATAATAATCGGAGTATTAATATAAGAATATTATAATCGGAGTGTATGTGTCACTGTAAATACACACAATAACTTTGCTCAAGATCTGAGGAGATTCAAACATAATTAAGGTTATCGCAACACTCTAAATTGCTAATAGGACATAAACTATTCATGTTTCACCGATAGGTGCACTACGTTACATGCATAATGTACGAACTCGATGGCGCCATCTACCGACCTCGGACATTACGGCTTAAGATTTATTGTCAGAGTAGCATAGCATACACTTGCGTGGAGTGACTTAAATAAAACGTTAGCAAAACTTTGACATTCCTTAGTAATCATTATGGTAATCGCATAGGAATCGCTCAGAAACCCAGCTGAGCCTCGTCAGCATTGGCTGAACTTCAATTCCCACACGGAGAATAAGTGGGTAGGCACATTTAGGTATTCGTACAAAAATAGTTTCAGGGTTTTTTGCATAAAACCTAACAAGTAGATAGAAAATTTACCTACATTTATTAATTTTAGTTTGTTTGTTTACTTGAACACTTAATCTCAGGAACTAATGAATCGTTTCAAAAATTATTTCAGTGTTATATAACCTTTTTATCATGGATAGCTACTAATAGGCTACTTTTTATCCTGGTGCACGAAATTGCAATTAGGTACAAGAAAATAAAGGACTCCACTAAAATCATACCTTTATTAATGCGAAATCTGTATCTGAAAATAATATGACAATGTTTTGACCATTTTGATTCTATTAACATCTTCTTTCTCCGGACGTTGAAAAGTTGCTAATGTAGAAAGGTAAGCCGAGATAGCAGTTGGTTAAGACCATAACTTTTTAGGATAGCCATTGCGCATAATTAGTATAAAACGCTTACCAGCCATTTCCTGCAATTGAGTTTAACCACTCAACCGAGATAAAGACGAGGCGACAGCTGTCATATTTTTGTAAAAGACATAATGCCTATAAAATCGATGTACGGCAGTGCCTAAGCCCGAAAGTCCGGTTAAGCAGTACACGGCCTCCTAGGCTGAACTGCAAGAGGTCATATCAAAAAAAAAAAAAAAATGCCTAAGCCCAAGACGTGACAACTCTTTGCCTAAGGACATTCCCCAAAAATTGTTTGTATTGGGAGTTTCATAGATTTATCATAGAAAAACCAGGGTCAGTAGAAAAACTTAAGAGTTAGCCACTTAATCAAAAGTCCACATAATCAGCACTTTGTCAACTATTAGGTACTTCTATAAAAAAAACCTAAAACCTTAGCTCAATCCCAGAAAATGCAGCGAAAGATTTGACCACAAATGCATTTCCTTCCTCGCAGGTGTTATGTTTTGGATGTTTGCCAGAACTGAAAGCAATATCGCACCTCTTTAATTGTACGCCGAAACGCAATTTTACAAAGCTTCGTCTAGTTACTTATTTTGTTGTAACACAATTTTGTAAAAGTGTTATTTTTATAGTTTTATGTTGATTGTATTAAGGGAAAGAATATAGTGCTACTCGAACTGAAAATTCTTGTGGCTCGCATGTTCTCAAAATGTAATTGTGGCTGACTTTCACATAAAATTGTCTTGAATCTGCGAAAGGACATATACCTACATACTACTTTTTATATGGGTTTGGGACGAGTCCAGAACCGCGGGAAAAAGCCTAAATATGTTTTTGGACGCTCTCTAATAATATTGGTAACTTAAATTAGTAGTACCTCTCTCAGCACCTAACTATATCAATATACGAGCACATACTTATATGGATATTACCCATCAGTCGCATATAACCAAAACATAAGTGATATAACCTATATTTGCCTGCTTCAAAATTAATATTTTTTGGTTTCTATAAGGTTTCTAATGACGTCTTCGAATAAATACTCTACCTCCCCTAAATCTACTACCTACCTACTTATCCACCTACTCAAACTCCCCTAAATTAGAACGTTTGAAAAAGAAAATGTTGTTTGCAGATGACATGAATACATCCGTTCACAGATGGATATTGCCGTTCATCCTCTCGCAATACGCAATTAGATCCTTTAGCGCCCTTTGGTGACCTTTCATAACACCCACAGTAAGTGATGATGCCAACCAATTTTGATCCTGAGATTCATCGTGAACGTACATCACAATTTCGAACGAAATTAGAATCGCAACTTGATTGCGTTTGAATTCTTAGACTGGGTTTGGAATGTGTTCGATAAGTCGATTACTGCCTAGATGACATTCCAACAGAATCGAAGATAGGTCAATAGGTGTATTAACTGTGTGGCAATTTGCGTGCTTATATATCCAGGCAGAGCAATCAACGTTTCTGTATTTTTTCAATATATCAATACACTAGCTTCCGCCAGCGTTTTCACCCACGTCCCGTAGGAATAACTCCGCGCACCCGGATAAAAAGTATAGCCTACAGCCTTCCTCGATAAATGGACTATCTAACACTGATTTTTCAAATTAGACCAGTAGTTCTTGAGATGAGTGAGTTCAACCAAACAAACAAACTGTTCTGCTTTATAATATATAATATATAGATTTCCTACTCTCGATAACACATAGGTACCTATGTATTAACCAAATCAATAGTGATATATTTTTCTGCAGAAGATAACATGTCTGCAAGTAGCCCAAGTAACACAAAAGTGCTTTAAAACTGCATTTTCACAGTGCACCGTGAAAGTACCTATTAGCAGATAATTAACTTTTACCGACTGTTTCTAATATTTTTATTACTAGTGAATATATTTTAAGATCAGAATCACTTCATGTAAGCCAGCAATGTTCTCGCTAATGAACACACGCCCTTTAACCTCAGGAATCTGGCGGTAGGCCAGGAAACGTTAACTTACGTTCAATTAATTGATTCTCTTGTGGTTATAGGTGATTTTCGTGATCAAAACAATGATAAATAGATATAAATAGGTATGCGTTTTCCCCAGACTTAGGATATTTCTAGATTTTGTGTCCGTTCCCGTGATTCATTGTATTCCGTAACAGTATAATTGACTATATTATGAGTTCAGAGTAAATTGATTTACAAATCTAGAAATAATCGATAATAGTACCGATTTCCCCCTGGAGGCGGTCGGAACCGCGATTGAAGGTAGTAAATACTTCCCGCGACCGGATAAAAATTAGCCAATTACGATGTCAGCTTCGTGTATAGTTACCATAAATTATTAAAATATGTAGATTCAGGCTTTAGCGCGTGATGAAGAAACAAACGTGCACCCACACACACGTTCATCTTGTGAAGGGTTTAGGTATAGTACAGGACATTTGCACAATAGTTTTAGTAATATCCGGAAAACCATTATTAGGATTGATGCTTACCTATTTTAATTAAGATTTTTCAAGTCAGAATAATTAAAAATATAAGCCCAAAAGCTACAATATTTTTCTTGATCGTTTCGTATTAAGTAATATAACTAAAAGATTAAAATGTACAATAATCTCTTTATCATAGAGCCAGTGGTCCAAAACAAAACCCCTCACGCCGACGCCTTAACGCCCTGTTGTATATACAAACATAAATTGAAATGATCTGGCTAATAACCTATACAAAATAGGCACAATTTAGCAAACCGCTGGACAAGCAATAGTTTTAGGAACTCATAACTGGCTGTATTAAAAAATAAGAACATTAACTTGAATATTTTTCTGAGATATTTCTGAACGGATCAAAATCATCATGTCAATTTGACGTTTGACACAAGGCATGATCGGAGAACCGAAAGTTAGGTTAAGTTGACATGTGAATTTTATTTACCGAGTTTCCTGGACTAAGAGGTTATTTCGTTGTTATTACAGTGTAATAAACAGTGAAATTACTCCAATTATATCACTGATTGAATATAAATCAAGTTATTGAAAATGGTGGCTATAAAAGCGAAAGCACCGCTGGTGACGAAGAATAACAACAAAAAGAATAAAAAATCCGCCAAAGTTGAAAAGCTTGATAAAAAGACGAAACCGCAAAAATCTGTAGTGAGTCCCTTACCTGTAGTAAAAACAAAAGCTGAGAAGAAAATTCCTGATCAAGCTAAAAAGGAATCCACGCCAATAAAACCTGTAGTGAAAACAAAAACTGAAAAGAAAGTTCTTGATGAAATTAAAAAGGAACCCATACCCAAAAAGAAAGTCAAATATGTAATGCCCTCAGAGAATATTACAGATGATGTAGTGAACTCCTGCCTGAATGCATTGCTTAATTTTATTGTTCCTCATGATAAGCAGAAGAACGCAATTTTCGATGACGAAAAACCTATATTCGCAGAAATACATTGTATCAAAATACAAAACACAAGAGGCAATGTTAGATTGTAAGTAAATAGCCCATAAAATATTTCATACTACTTGCTGTACTTTTAATACATGCTGTGTTTTATGTCAGAACATTATTTATTTTAATAATAATGTTTAACACTTCCAGACTATTGCCGAATAGCACTATTGCTTCAACAGGAGAAGTGTGTTTAGTCACACCAGACATAAAGAAAGGTAGAAAACATGACCATGAGCCAACTATTGATCGTTGGGAAGAAATATTAAGGAAAGAAGGTGTGACTGGGGTAAGCACTTATAAAGATAAGAAGCAAAGAATTCCATCCATTGGTAATTTTTATATTTGAATATTTTTTTATTTTTGCAGGTTAAAACAGTGCTACCAGTCAGACAGTTAAGAGTAGAGTACGACCAGTATGAACTGAAACGCAGACTTTTAACACAGCATGATTTCATCATGGTGGACACTAGAGTGTTGAACCATGTATCACATATTTTAGGAAAGATGTTTTTCAAAAAACACAATATGCTCATACCAGTAAGAATAAATGAAGAGAAAAATCTGAAGCAAAGTATAGAGCTGGGTTTACGCACTGCTATTTTACGCCTTGGAGAGGGAGAAACTTCTACTGTTGTTGTAGGACATACTGCTATGCCTCAGAACAAATTAAAGGAAAATATTATAGCATTAGTTCATCAGCTAAAAACAAAGTTTCCTGGTGGAGAGGGAAATATCAGATCAATCTCTTTGAAGCTGCCCTTATCTATGTCGTTGCCATTATATCTTACTTTGCGTAAGTATGAAATTATATGATTTAATGATTATTAACAACATTGCTGCCATCTAAATGTTATTGTGTATTGTATATAGGACCATCAAGTACTGTCAAACCACCTAAACTAGCACAAAAGCGTCCCAAGAACTACACAGTTTTGGAAGGTGAACTGTCAACAATCCCTGGTCAGACTGTTAGGGTGGCTCCTGATGGTACTGTGCAACTGAAGAGAGCTAAAAAGAATCGCAAAGCCAGGTAATTTGATTATTATTTAAATTATAACTTACTAGCTTAACTTCAGGTACCGAAAGAACTACTTCCCCAACCCACAAATGAATAAAAAGTAAAAGTATTCTTATGTCTCTGATAAGCTATACTAGCACCACTTCTGGGAACCAAGTAAAGAGAAACCTATGTTCTTTCTTAGGCTGAGAAGCTGAGCAAAAAAAACAATTGAAAGACTACAGATTACAGACAAACTTATTAATCTTTTATTGATATTTTATAATGGAGTTCAAATTGTAATTAAAGAAAAAAAAACAATTTGTTTAATTTGCTTAAAAATAATTTACTTCACAACAAGCTTTAATACTCATCCAATGATAATAATATTCATCAAACTGTTTCATTAGCTGTCACATCTGATGAAAGCATCATAACTATGCTTTACTATTTTGAATATAATTATGTTATACAAGTTTTTGAAAAATATTGTTTTTAATTCTAGCAGTGCAGCAAAAGAAGAAGTAGTGGAAGAAGATATTGAAGATGAAGAAGAATTAGATCAAGTATCAGATGAATCAGACACAAATGATGATTAGTTCTATAACAATTTTATTACCATTTTCTTTACATACTTGTAAAAAATAACACTTAAATTGAATAAAACATAATGATAAATTGTCTTCTTTATTTATTATTCCATCTCAAGCAACTGTATTATTACTGAAGCTCATTGAAGATGAATGGATTATAGTCACCTGCCTCTTCACTGGCCATACTTTCTTAAATTTCTTAAAGTTTTTCTGAGAATCATTCCTAGTGAGATTATTTTCAGTCACAATTACTGGTTCCCTTTTAACAATCAAATTATCGCAAGTTGTGACAATAGTACAACACAAATCAAGTTTGTTCATTCGCTCCTCCAAGTCTTCAGATTTCTCTTTCTTCACAGTATTTACTGTATTTGAGTTACATGTCAAATTACGTTCCATTAACTCTTTTAATTTTGTTCCCCTCATTGCCGATATATCATCTACTGAGACACCTTCAGTTTTTGCGGCAGTAGAAGTCTCAAGTGATGTATCTTCACCTTCATTTTGAGTCTTTTTATTGTTTCCAAAGAGGCTTTGTTTAGATGTATGAGTGTCAGCTTCAACATCTTTCTTTTGAACTTCACTTTGGACAAAATTAAACAAGTTGCCATCTTCATTCATATTATTTAACTTTCTCTTCTGTGGCCTAGCTAAATTGAGCTTCTTTTTAGTTTCAGCACCACTATTATTCACTGCTGGTCTTACAAAGTTGAACATCTCACTATTATTCTCATTCTCTTGCTCAGGAGGGTCTATTGTTTCAGTATTATTGTCTTTCTCTAATGCTGGTTTCTTTGATGGATTTGAAGTCTTATCATCATTTCCTGAGAGTCTCCTTTTGGCACTCTCATTTTTTACAGTAAGAGGCAAACAAGTTACAGCTACTTTTTTATTAGGATTTACTTGGAAGTCACTTGTGAATTCACTCAACTTTCTTTTATTTGTTTGTTTTTCATAGTGTTCTTCAGACATTGAACTTTCATCAATTCTTATATTTTCCTTTTTCTGCTGAGACATGGGATCTTGAGATTCCTGAGCCAACACCTTTGATGCCTTCGCAGGTACTGATGTTTGTTTAACTACTTCTGATGTGAAACTAAAGTTAGGGTTGCAATATTTTTCCATTGAACAGTATAATACTGCTAAACCAATCTCAGCATCTGCAATCACTCTTTTACCCTTGTTTTTTAATTGGGTTACAATGTCATTGATTGTTTTCCTTTGAGATTGCGTCTCTTGACTGGCACCACTTGAAATATATTGTATTACTATTATATCATTGGCACAAAGCATTGAAATGGTCATCCTACACTCACTTAAAAGCATTGGTGAGGCACCACCTTTAATCAGAACAGCTTTGTACATTTCATATTGTCTCCTAGAGAAGAAAATAAACTTTTTCCCGCTAAATAATGTTTTACGTCGAGCATCTGGCAAAAATGACACTACTTCTTTGTTGAGCGTGGATTCTACAACCTGAGGTAGATAATCTTGAGGATCTGGTAAGGCACTAAGATTAGTTACATGTTCAAGACTTTTGTTCCAAAACATTACAGTGACAATGTGAGAACCTTGCACTAAAGCCAACACAACCTTAATGGTCAGGGTGATAGCTGGCATAGTCAGAAAATTACAAGTGTCATCCCAATCTGTTTTCAACATGCCTCCCATTTTTGATAGGATTAACTTTAAATTCTGAAGATTTTCCCCCTTGAGAGTAGATGAACATGTTGTAAGATTGATAACATTCACTTTCCAAACACTATTCATCTTACCAAACTTTATAACATCATTTGCTTTCAATTCAATATTAGTGTTAACTTCTGCTTTATTTGTGTTTATAAAAGTTCCGTATCTTGAGCCCAGGTCTTGCAAAACCAAACCATTATTCGTCAATGTCAGGGTTGCATGCTTCCTGCTAATTGAGGGATCATCAGGGATAGCAAAGTTACACACTTGGTTATCAACACTTCTTCCTATTACTAACTGATTCGTTGATGAATTAATATACAAAACCCGATTATCATTTTCAGACGTCAAATACCACATATTTGTAGATATTTTCAAAACAACTATAAGAAACAATATAAAAACCCGCTACTAAAAGTTTATCTTTTTGTTGACATCTATTTAATTTTCCAATTTCAATAGTGCTGCCCTGCCCGTATTTACGCGATGCCCCACACAGATAAATAATTTTTATGTAACAAACCAATTCCCCACGTCCATCCGTCCGTCGCATAATTTTGGAATAAAACACTGTTTTATACACAAAATACTGATTACAGCCCAAAAGCTTTTATTTCTACGCTACACCGTGTAAAAAAATATTCGATTCATCAAAAGTACAGAATATATTTGAAATTATTCATGCATAATTTTGGTAGATCTATCTCCAGTTATGTCTACAAGCTTCTTCCTCTTTCGTACTGTGAACTGTCTAAGGAACTGTCAGTGATCAGTGACAAGACCACAGATATCAACAGATATAATCTATGGTAGTATCCATGGTAACGTCTGTCATCAGGAAACCAAAACAATTGGAAAAACACGAATTTCAATTAGAAAATAATGTTTCAAAATAATATTTAAAATTTGTATAAGCGGCAATGTTAGACAAATATAACGCTGTTGAAATAAAACTTATTAAGTATAAAAATTAATAAATTATTTATAAACTTATTCACAGTTAATTGTGTCCATTTCGTCGCATCAGAAATGACGTTGTATATTGATACAAAACTAAGCTTTACTGATGGTAATGTAGTATCAACTGTTGGGACGTGGCACCCTTCTTTACCTCTCCTGGCTGTAGGCTCGTATAATCAAGAAAAAGGTGGATTTGTCACTATATTTCAGGAAAACGTAAGATTGCCTTTCATAATTATTTATAATCATCACTTACTCTATAAAGGATAAAGATTGTATTTCTACGCAGTAAGCGTATTGCTTGAACGGCTGGACCAATTTTCATAAACTTTGGTCTATGAATAGCTGACATATATACAGACCATTTTTTATTCAGTTTCACTTAAAGAAACAAATTCAAATCCACATTTTTGGATAATGAGAAATGTGTAATCTAAAGGACAAAACTTTTTTCAGGGATTTCCGTTAGAAGGATGTGACTGGCCTATATTATTGTCAAACCAAGTGACTGCTCTTGCATGGCACCCTATTAGACGTCTCTTAGTGGTTGGATGGGATGGAGGTGAACTTTATATTTGGTTGGAATACTCTTGGGCTCGCTTAGAGGCACCCCACAATGCTGCATTGACAACAGTTGCATTTAGTTTGGGGGGAGGCAGGCTCCTAGCATCCGATGCTGCAGGTTCATTGTCTGGTTGGCAGTCCAGTTCAGGTGCTCCTCTGACATCATTTCATCACCAACTCGGTGATGTTATTACCCATATAACATTCTGTACTCCTCAAGCTAGCTCAGAAACATCTATAAGAGGACTAGCCCGTGCCGCGGTTGCTGGAGATGAGAATGCTTTAGATGCTCTGGCTGCTTGGCGGCCCAGAACAACTGCACGAATGAGAGAAGGTGCCCAACCAGACAACCATTCATGTTATGCAGCTCAAGATAATGGAGTCATACTGTACATAGACCACAACGGTGCATGTTCTGAAGTGTTGAATGCTCCTGGAAATATTATATTTATGGGTATAATAAGCAATATCTACCTTTTAGTTGCTTGGGAGTCTGGAGGAGCCCTTAGTTTAACTAGATTTATAATGTCAGATGATGGTTCCTTAATGACAGACACCCATGTCAGAATGGCTGCAAGAAATGGCCAGTGCATAGTGCTTGCAGGAAACTTTTATGTGGCTGTGATTACAGGAGATAATTTAATCAGAGTTTGGGACAGTGACACAGGTGATAATGATGTTTTACCAAATGAAAAAGAGGAGATAGTTGCAGGTGATATATTCACAAGCATTAGTTACAGCAATTTGAGTGATACTCTTTGCTGTGGGACTTCTCAAGGTAATCTGTATCTTTGGAGAAGAGACCATAGGAATAATTGGAAACTTATAAGTAGTACTTCAGTCAAAGGTACTGTCAAAGAAGTGAGCTGGGGATCCGAGGGTCTAATGAATCCACTCCTGCATGTTAATTGCATAACAAGTGCATTTGTTCTCCGTGAGCAGCCAGTCTGTTGGGGATACTCACCCAACATACACATGGTTCAAAAATCTGCAAATGAAGTTGCTCTCACAAACAAAAGCAATATAACATCCATGATCAATACTTCAATCACCATCAGAGCCTTTGCATTTAAGGACCAATATATTGCTTTGGGTGATGGTAAAGAAGTTCAGGTGTGTTAAAACTTATTCAGTCCTACTGTCCAGGATTGAAATACGATAATTTATTATTAAATTAACTTATTTATAAATATTAATTGTTTAAATATATCTATGTTTTAGATTTGGATGTGCAGTAAAGACAATGATGTGAAATTTTCTCTTATACGAAGTTTCTCATGGAAGACAGATGTGTTGATAATTTATAACGATGTTTTGGTTGGTGTAGTAAATCCTCATATAGAGTGCTACTCAATATCTGGTACCAGCCTCGGAATATTGCCAAGCACTGAAGGTGAAGGCGAACCTATAGGCGTCACAAATACTAGTAAATTCATTGTCATTGCAACAATGGATGGTACACTTAAATTAGCTGAGATCACAAAGAAAGGCCTGAGAATGCCATATCCACCAAAGAATTGTTATCAAATGATTGAAGATTTTGGTGAAGTCATGAGAGCATCGGTAAATTGCACCGGGCGTTATATCTCGCTTAGTATCGCTAACGCTGGTTTAGCACCCGATCCCAGACTATATCTATGGGACGTAGCAAATGACGTCATCACACATACGCTCATCTCTGAAAACGCGACTCCACCATATCAAAGTGTTCCCATAGCAATAATATGGGACTGTAATGATCCTAGAATTGTAGCAGTACACATGAGATCAGCAGATCTGGATCGAGTACATCTATTCCTGTGCCATGAAGGAAGCTTATATGAGTATAAAAATTGGTGTTCAAGTTCTGAAGATTATTACATGACTGATTTTATGTTGTGTTCTATACATACACCGTATATTGTAATTTTATCACAGCAAAGTATCAAGAAGATATTAATACATGAATTTGAAGACATCGCTGATCACGACGCCGCTAGTGTTAGACAAGTATTGGACTTTCTTTATTACATGACTACTGGCTACTTGGAAAAGGCAGTGGTTGTGGGGACAACACTGGCTGGTGGGAAAAACTCTGTTATTTGGGACAGTTTGGCAAAAGTTTGCGTCGCCCGAAAGAGACCCGATGTTGGCGCTGTATGTTTAGGGAAGATGGGAAATATAAAAGGTGCTTTAATGATGCGTAAAGTAATGAGCGACAATAGTATGGACGACACTTGCAAGGTTGCTGTATTAGCTGTCAACTTGGGTATGATCGAAGAGGCTGAAAACTTATTCCGAGAGGCACAAAGACCAGATTTGATCACACGTTTGATATCAGCAAAGGAGAGTGGTCTTAATGAAATAACTAACGGGAGTCATGAAGGAGAAAACATTCTCCTTATAAAGAGTGCACAGCATAAGCTAGCTAAGGTTTTGTGGTCGAATGGAGAAACAGGCGCTGCTTTAAAACTATTTGAAAGTGCTGGTACGTTAGTTCCTCATGTACCTAGAATGCTCGTGGCACAGGGGCAGTCCTCTGTATTAGCACAATATGTGGCTAATTCAAATGACCCCAGTCTAATAACATGGTGGGGACATTACTTAGAGAGTATTGGTGATTTAGATGGTGCTTTGGAAGCGTATGCACGGGCTAATGATTTTGGTGAACAAACTAGATTGTTGTGTCATATGGATAGAACTGAGGAAGCTGAAAAGCTTTGTCAAAAGAACCGATCGTCGTTGTATCAAATGGCGCGATATTTGGAAATGCAGTCAGATAAGACAGAAACTGCAGTCAAGGTAAAAACATGTGAACAAGCTGAGTTTCCTTTGTCAGTGCTTATGTTTTACTTCCGATAAAAAGAAATCGATTTTGTAGGGTTCATCTGAAATCTTCATAATTACAATTCTCTAAAAATACACTAGCGCTTAAAATGTATTCAATGAACGAAAAAATTATGTCATGGGAACAGCCACTTTATTTTCTGTTTATGATTCTTGCAGATGTACATAAAATGTGGCGCGGTGTCGTCAGCTATTCGCGTAGCCGCGGAGGCGAGCGCTTGGCACTTGGTGTGGCGCGCAGGCTCTACATCTCCCACGCACGCCTTGCATGCCGCCTCTATACTGGAGAACGCTGGACAGACGGAACAAGCCATAGCTCTCTACCAGAAAGCAGGTACCTACTAACTTATACATTGATAAACCACTTGGTTTGTAGGAGGTACCATAGTGAGGCAAGATGGGATGCTTAATGACGTGGATACTGGAACACGTTGCTTTAATCTGTAGCCGCCTGAGGCGATCGCCTCACGGCACCTAGATGTACAAACACTAACAGGTCAACCTACCCTAATCTGTCATATTTTACCAATCGAATATTTCCTTCCGGTATTGTAATAAGGTTGAAAATCCATTAAAGTAATTTGAAGTAGTCTGTTCTTTTTCATCGTTTTCTTATTCAAGTATGTAAATCATAAAAACATACTATCTCTTCAGGGAAAGTCCACATGGCATTAAAGCTGGCTGTAAGCAGTGGAGACACGAACGCAATGATAGCGGCCGTGGATGCACTCGGGGACAAGGTAGACGCGGAATTAGCTAATACGTTGGCAGCACATCTGAGGCAAGCGAACCAGCACTCTCATGCTGCTGCGTTGTTAGCTACGGCTGGGAAGGTGAATAAAACAGTTTAAGTTGTACCTAACGCATAAATCAAAACACGTTTTTATTAACACTGAGAAAACACACAATTAGGAATACTTTTTAAAAAAACTGCCACCTACTTTTTTTAACAGATTATGTCTCTATCTCCTGTGCCATATTTGAAAGCCAGAGCTAAAAGGGGACGACGTTTTTTTTTTTGACGTAAAGCTCTAAAGTTTGTTACTTTACCTTTGTTCCTTTAGCCCCCGCTCTCCTCCCCCCAGGTACAAGGGTGACTTAATCGGCGCCAGTGCTAATTCAAGTCCTAATTCCCTCAACAAACGTCCAACAGAAGATAATTTTAAACATAAGGCCTGTCTAAACAATAGGTTCTTTGGACGTGACCCGTTATGATTAAATTGGTAAAACTGTCAACTGAAAACAACTTGTTTATGTTTTCGCTAAAAACTTAGTTACTCAATCTATGGTTTCAGTACGAAGAAGCTCTCGACATAGTGGAGCAATTACCCACACCATTAACAGAGGAGCTAAGTGAGAGGTTAGCTGCACCCGCTGGAACAACTGGCAGGGATGCGCTTCTAAGAAGACTGGCAGACGTGCTGGGGGCCCGTGGGTTATACCACCAGGCTGCTAAAAGATTGGCCCATGCAGGAGACAAGGTAAAATAAAACTTATGGTTTTGTTTTTAATAATCGTTTTCGGTTAGAAGGTGTAGCGGATGATGTATCTGAACAAACCCTTTTCCCTGGTCGTAAGCGGTCCAATAGAGGCAAGCATCCCAACCGCTTTGCAACACAACGTATTGCTTTAAAAATTCCTAAGCTACTACAGAACCTGCAGAAATAAATTTATGTGTGTTTGTACTTTATGCCTTCTCCATTCCGTCAATGCTAATCTAACCTGTTTGGTGATTTCAGGATAAGTAAAAAGTTTTCGTGTATAAATTCTATATATAAGATGCATGAAGGCATTCATCCACAAATTATTTCCAGGCCGGTGCAATGCGCTGGTTAATGCGTTCAGGAGACGCGGACCGCATAGCAACGTTCGCAGCTGCGACCCGCGACCGCAACGCTCAGCTGATGGCGGCCGACTACCTGCGCAGGCGCGCGGACTGGCGCGCGCGGCCCGACCTAATGCGCCATATCCTGCACTTCTATACTAGGGCCAAGGCGTATGGGAAACTGGCTGGTTTTTACGCGGAGTGCGCCAAAGTTGAAGTTGATGAGTATGAAGTTAGTCTTCTTTTTTGTTTAAATGTTAGATATGTATTTTTTTAGATTATGTAGATGTTACCCAAATCTAACCATTAGCTAATGGGTGTCCAAGATAGATAACATATTATTTAAATGTATAAACTGTTTTTTAGAATTACGACAAAGCACTGGAAGCGCTTAAAGAAGCAGTAAGGAGTTTGGCGAAGTCTCCTGACGCTGATACCGGTGATAATCACAAATATAGTTTGTTGATTTAAGCTTTACATTTTTGAACTAACATAATCATTATTTTTATTCTCAGGTGCACAAACAGCAGCTCTTCAAGAGCAAAGTGCAATCGTCAAACGATTTGTGGACGTTAAGAAGATGTTGGACACCGGCGAAATAAACCCTGGTAACGAAACTGACATAGACAGTTTGATGACTGCAAGAGAAGAGCTTTTTTGACTAATTGTAAATCTCCTATTATTAAACGGCATAAGGTCTTATGGAAGCTTTTGTAAAATATCTGCAGGTGTAGTTGCGGGGCAACAGTTGCTTCGAGCCGTGAATGGCCGTCCTGGATTGATTTCGGAAGAAAAAGTACTACGATTACTTTTGCAATACGCTCCTAATCACGCCGAGGCCCCTCGTAAGTCACGAATATTTACATAGACATGCACCCTTTCTTAGGCAGTCTTAGCCGACGATGGACGAGAAACGACTACAACTATATACTAAAAACGAGTTGACGATCAGCGAGAAGTGAGGGTTTAGTTTCGATAGTTATGTGGGCTAGAAGCGAGTATCTTTGTACATCGAGCGATTACTCGCGCCACCCGCATGCGGTCTCTCAGTCCTGTTTCAAAAGTTGTGTGCGTTTCTTAAGAGAGAAGAAATCACCGGTAATTTGTGGTTATCTCACTGGCAGTGGGACTACTGCTGAAACCCACGCATGTAGCTAAATATATTAAATATAGTTTATCACTTTTAGAACTTCATTGTTTACAGGTTTCGAAAACCAACTTAAAGCTCTGCAACAGCAACCAGAAGAGCAAAGCTTGAGCCCCGACTCAACAGATCATAGTATCGAAGAAGTTGTATGAGAATTCATACGACGCGTGAAATAATCCGTCCATTCGTTGCTATTCGTCTATATTTATTAAGATACTAGCGACCCGCCCCGGCTTCGCACGGGTGCAATGCTGATACTAAAATTATTTATATATAAACCTTCCTCTTGAATCACTCTATCTATTAAAAAAACCGCATCAAAATCCGTTGCGTAGTTTCAAAGATTTAAGCATACATAGGGACATAGGGACAGAGAAAGCGACTTTGTTTTATACTATGTAGTGATTTAGCAATAAGTTATAGCTATTACAAATATAAAATTATCTTTGTCTTTTATTATTGTTAGTATACTTATTGCCACCCGCGTTCCGGGAGAACTGCTTCGCGCACTAGTACATATGGGTGATGTCCACCGTCACCCATATGTGTTACACACAAGTTTGCCAAACTATGTCTCATGTTATATTATCAAGAGTTTTATAGACACTGACTTAGTTATTGCACTATTAGTATCAAGTGAAATCTTCATTGCGCCGCTATACCGGGCACAGCGAAACGCTCGCACAGATGATATCATGTAGATATAATCTGTGCCGTAAAACAGCTGATTGCTGGGGTATGCCTTTGACAATTGACAGGAATTACAGAAACATAACCTAACCGTAACATGTATCTTGTATTTTACTAATAAATTAAGGATATTTATTTTAATTTTGTGAATGAATCTGATATAGTTGACAATGGTTAGACTCTTAAATAATGTGAGAAGTCTATTTTTCTCTAATCATCGGGGATTTCCAAGGTTAGTCTATTTGCGAGAAAAATATGATTTATTTTAAGTTTTATGTATCAAAATATGGTATTTTAATATGATTCCAGAATTATATCTCGTCGTTTAAACAGTTCTGATGCATCGGACAAGAATATTGACGTGAAAAAGATTCGCAACTTCAGTATAGTTGCTCACGTTGATCATGGCAAAAGTACTTTAGCCGATAGACTGCTAGAAATTACTGGTACGATCAAACCAGGCGCTGAACATGCACAAGTACTGGACCAATTACAAGTAAGAGAGTTTTATCTCACTGCAATATGCAATAATTCCGTTTCTAGGTACAGATTTAAAAAAAAATATCTTTTTGTATGTGATATTGAGAATTAATTGATATCTGTTTGCAGGTGGAAAGAGAAAGAGGAATCACTGTAAAAGCAGTAACTGCATCTTTAAATTATACATACAATGGTGAAAAATACCTTCTCAATCTCATAGATACTCCAGGACATGTTGACTTCTCCAATGAGGTAAAAACTACACAATTCAATTGTTCTGTATTAAGAAAATATAAATAATAAAGTGATATTTTCACAGGTAGTCCGAAGTGTAACAGCATGCCAAGGAGTAATAATGCTAGTGGATGCCAATGAAGGTGTACAAGCACAAACAGTGGCGGTGTACTCACTGGCTAAAAAGAACAACCTCCTCATAATCCCCACACTCAACAAGGTTGACTTACCTCGAGCAGACCCTGAAAAAGTAAAGTCACAACTGCATTCTTTATTCAAAATAGATCCCGAAAGTGTAATGAGCATATCTGCCAAAAAAGGTTGGGGTGTCAAAGAGTTGTTAGAAGCAGTCATCACTAGGATACCTCCACCCTCTGTAGAAACACAGGGGCATTTCAAAGCACATATTATTGATACATGGCATGATAAATACAGGGGTGTGCTGTGTTTGGCTTACATACACTCTGGTAAAGTGCGTGTGGGTCAATCTGTGAAATGGAAATCTGATTTCAAGCCCCAAACAGTGAAGTTCCTTGCTATGTTGAGGCCAAGTGAGGAACCTGTTGAAGAAGCTTTTGCTGGTCAGGTTGTTATGGTAGGTAAGTGATATACACCACATTCACATGTACATATGCAACCTTTTTTTATAAATGCTTTTGAAGATACTACTTAAGAACATTGAGATAATAATCTGAAGTTCATGTAGCTGCATAAGCTATTGCATTAATTAAACTGCCTATATAAAAATAAAAACAATGCTCATCTTCAATAGGTACTCAGTATTGGAAATACTCCAAGTATTTTTTTACCCAGGTTGTGGCCCAAAAGGTGGCGGCAGTGTAGGCGATGAATTACTAGCCAGAGAGGTGTCAGACACCGAGTCAGCGTCGACAGTCCCGCCCGTCAAACATATGGTTTATGCAGGCATTTTTCCTGCTGACCAATCACAGCATCCCCAGCTGAATGATGCTATTAAGAAGCTGGCTTTGAATGACTATGCAGTTACTGTTACTCCTGATTCCAGGTAATTCACTAATTTTATTATCTTTATATAGATGGATCCAACATATGAGGGTCAAATATTCAATTTTGCGTTTAAATTTTTTATAACAAACCCAAAAAATAAAATGATTGGAGAATAGCTAATTGCGCCGTAGGAAGTAGTAGGCGTAAGTTGGAAACTGCGATTAAGCAAGCCAAGGCCTGTTGCGTATTGCGAGAGGACAATAATTGGGGGTATTTTTACGAAACTTCACCATAAGTACTTAATTATTTCCTTTCAGTCCAGCATTAGGGCAAGGATGGCGAATTGGTTTTTTAGGACTCTTACACCTGGAAGTATTCACACAACGCTTGCTACAGGAGTATAAAGCTGAGGCCATACTCACAGCACCATCCGTACCATATAAAGTTAAGTGAGTATGTTGTGTTGTTTTGTAAGTACTGTCACAGATTACTGAATAGTTACTACGTAACAGATACTTCACTCAGTAGAAAATTTCCAATACCTACTACGATAATTGCCTACTCCTTCGCGTCAACAACCACTGTATGCTAAAATGCGCCTAAATGCTCAAGCGTACAGCAGTGATTGCTTCGCACCGCGCGATTCCACAGTAATCGCAGGGCTGCCTCTTCGGTAAAATTAAATTAACATAAATTTTTATCTATGTTATTGAGAACTGTTAATATGTTCTGACTTTTATGTGGCAGTTAAAAATTTTATCATTTATAAAATATTTAACCAACTTAAAAAAAAGGAGTTGATCAGACATAGGTACAGGCCAAACTGAGAAGTTTGACTTGTATGGTTTGTAGGTATGTATGTTTGTGCGCGATAATCTCGCGTTCGGCTAAACCGATATCGATGCGGTTTTCAGAAAAGGATTTGTTATATTTAGGAGAACGTTTTAAAATAAGTATAATACTTCTTAGTTTCATGATGACCTTCGGAGATGTTCACTAGAAATGAAAAAAAAGCCTTAAAAAAGGAGAACCGACTTCAAATAAGGCACTAAGCCGTAAGAATTTTTTTTTTTTTTTTTATGTTGGTGCTAACAGCTGGTAATTATGTTGGTGCTAACAGCTGGTAATTACGAATCGAAAAAGCACCGACATTTACACCCATCTACATCACATAAGGCACCACACGGCATCGTAATACGCGTACGAACGAACAGCACTATTAGAAGTCGGTTAAAAATTGAACGGCATGCGCGCGCTTCGCTTGCGAAAGCCGCACTGAATTTGCTCCGCCGGCGGACCGAGACCGCTCGGCTGGGCGGTAGGCACTTATAGCGCGCAAGTACATGGAGTGACGGAGACCTGGTACTGTGGGCCTTACTACAAAAAAGTTGAACAGACGTTTGACAAATATTTAAAATAATTTAGTATTAATTTTTTTCTTTGAATATGTATCAAACTTCCATCTAACTTTTTTCTATTAAGGCTCTATCTATATATTTATATAACACGGTATTTAGTGCGAATATCGAATGTTTTCAATAATTTACGTACATACTTTATCTTACAGAATAAAAGGTGCTAAAGCCATAAAGCAATACAAAGGCACAGAAGTTATAGTCACAAATCCTTTGCTACTCCCAGATGTCAATAACATTGAAGAATATTATGAGCCATTCGTAATAGGTAATATAATATTTTTTCTCTTCAGAATTTTATACTCAATTTTCAACCTTATTGCACCGAAAGACCAAGTGCAATAAGGTTGAAAATTGCTTAACGGAATTTTTAAATATTACAGGAACAATTATAACTCCTGTTGAGTATATTGGAGCAGTAACCTCGCTATGCATTGACCGCCGCGGGACTCCCCTCCCATCTAACGCCGTGGACGATAGAATGACCATGATGCAGTACATACTGCCTCTATCTGAAGTTGTCATTGATTTCCACGACACACTCAAGAGCCTTACTTCGGGATTCGCAAGTTTTGACTACCAGGATTATGGATTTCATCCTAGTGCCTTAGTCAGGGTATGTTCGCTTAATACGAATAAATACTTTGAATGTACTTAGTCCGTAGTCGCAACTATATAGATCACAGCAGAGTCCAAGCCTTGTTGAATATTTTTTTAGTCTCATCCTACATAAATAATGACGTGGGCAAAAAAAAAATCTTTTCGAAGGTCAATTTATCATCCCTATTGTAAATGCAAAAATGTACTGAGGCATTATAGTGACCCGAAAATGAAAAAATTAAATGTATTACTGGCTTTGGGCTTGAATGGCAATACGATACTTTGCAGATGGACATTCTCATCAATGGTATGCTGGTAGACGAGTTGTCGACTATTGTCCATACTAGTCGTTTGGAGTACAACGCCAGGAGACTCACTGAGAAACTCAAGGAAATGATCCCGCGGCAGATGGTTCAGGTAAATAAGTAATTTCTATTGTTCTGTCCTTCATATTGCATCGCTTGTTGTATTAGTTACAGAAGCGTAATTCCCTACTACTGGCGACACCGGACTCAGTTGACGCGTATTGAACACAGGGCCGTAGAATTCCGTAATAAAACAAAAGCGTCTGGATTTTACGAGCCCGGTGTCGCCAGTTGAACATGGAAAGGGAAATACGCATTACCGAAGGAACTACGACCATCGTATGTACCACCTATGATCGCGACATGAGACTCAAACTCAAAACTCAAACTCAAAATCATTTATTCAAACTTGGCTGCAAAACAGCACTTTTTGAACGTCAAAATTAAAAGACCGCCCCCAAAACGCCCACCCTTCACCACTTCCTATGTGTTTTTGCTGGGGAGAAGAAGTGGCGCAACAAACTCCCCAAATAATTTCAAGATAATTTCAATTTGAGCAAAAGTTGAACCTTTCTAGAATTATTATTTATCGATTTTTTATTCCCTTATTTCAGGTCGCCATTCAAGCCGTAGTTGGGGGAAAGGTGTTGGCCAGAGAAACATTAAAAGCGTATAGAAAGGATGTTACAGCTAAACTGGTAAACATATTTTTAAGGTCAAAACAAAAGAATAACGAAGTACCTAATGACTGAACTTAATGTTTCTAATATTGATAAAATCACAATCCACATAATTACCTCATAGAATAGAACATTACTTAGTTGTTATTGTTTATGATTTCAGTACGGTGGCGACGTGACTCGAAGAAAGAAGTTGCTTAAACAGCAGGCAGAAGGGAAAAAGAAAATGCGCAGTGTGGCCAATATAAGAATACCAAGAGATACCTTCATAGATGTGTTAAAAAGATAATGTTAATAAACATTAATATTAGGGAAGTACTTTTTTTTAATTTCGAATAATGTAGGTATATAGATCAAAAGGACGAGCGATAAATAATGAACTTAAGCTAACACTCCTCCAAAGCAAAGATAGTCGATACCATATTCATTATCTGATAATTGAAAAATATGCTAATTGACGTGTGATGAATCTAAGTAAAACATTTCGAAAAATATACTTAATTTATTAAAAAAAGTTACTTGATTACAATTAAAGGACATTGCATGGTTAACAAACATCACAAAAAAATATGTAATATGATTCTTAAAAAAAATATAACTCTACAGCTGCTAATCACCGAGTGTCGTAGTTACATAAAATGAACAGGGATTGCATGTCTAACACTGAGCACAAAGTATTTCAGAATCGAGCACAAATCACATGGGATCCCAAATCATGATACAATTATAAAAACAAAACTTTTTGCATAGAACATATCTAGATATAGTTTTAAAGCAATGTTTGTGAGCCTCGTCACCTATATACAATAAAAATAATAACAATCATCGTCAAAATATCGATAAACATTTTGTAGTAAACTATATACTTTAACTGATGCAATTAAAACCTATATCCAATTGGAAATCGTTACAAAACAGATATGAATTTAGTCGCCGAGATCACAAGATTAAGAAACAAAAGACAACTTTGGCATAATACACATTTATTACACCAATATAAAATTCACGCGAACAATCACCTAAAGGCACGGTAGAAAATGTAGCATTTATAGCACAAATAATACGAATACAGCATTTATGCTAATTAATGGGCAAATTATTTCACTCGAATGTTGTCCCATTACGATTCTACTCTCTCAACATAAGCAACATTTTACAAAATTATGTTTGAAATTCTTTGGTTCGTCTTACTTGCACCACTTGATCAATTAATTCGTATCACACTTATCATGACTATAATAAGTAATCATAAAATCAAACAGTGATGATACTTATTAAAATAAATGTTATAATGAATTGTATCAGTTGTGGCTAGTTCAACTAAAACAGCAAAAAAAGTATATAATTTTTCGGAATCATATAAATGTTGATATCTTAGAAAAGTGTTACATTAAATAATATTGTAACATGTCAATAAAGTAGTATTCACTTAAGTTAATTCTACACATAATGCGCAATTTTGCGATAATAATAATATTGTAATAGTAAGTAACTAACAAATATTGATCAAAGATCCAGTCTTAAATTTTAACGAATCCAATTATTCAAAAGATATCTCAACGCGAATGAGTAACATGCAGCTAATAAGCTACTATTTTATTTTCAATTAAAAACAGTCCTTGCAGACTAACTCAATGACTCGTTTTAGTTTTATAAAATATATTGAATTTAAGTATTTAATCTTTAATAAACATCATAAGAAGAACACATCAACATTGCAATAAACATTTTTATAAGTTTTATTTATGGAAGGTTATTCAAAGTAAAAATATAAAAAGTTGATTTTGCTACAAAATAAAAATATGTTTCACATGTTATAAATTTACAAAATGTATATAGTATTTTTATTAGAACATTTTATATTATATAGGCGTTCACCGTTTTTTAATGGCAAGCTTATGTGGAATGAGTGTGTTTTCTAGTGATATTTCTAATTGCGTGCGGTATGTGAATGTTTGCTTGCATGATTCATTGCTCCTCAATAATTCATTACAGTGGCATGAGATAGCTCATGCTACATTAGCAAAATTGTCGATGTAAAGCCGCCGCGACCAGAACTGTCTACTCCGAGTCTACATGCCGGTGGCAAAGACAACAAAATGGCTACAACAACGAAATTATAATATTTAAAATATATTGCATATAATGCTGTACTCTTAATGCTTTTGTAATAATAACACCCATTCCCACCCAGGACAACTAGTATGATACATTACTAAATCTGAAGTTCTATTTCTATCATAGTATTAAAGGGTAGGGAATTACTCGTGTTATGTAGCCAAATGTTCTAGTTGCCAATAAGTGTTTATAAATGAGTCTGCCTCCAACATCTAACTGAAAATTTATACCATGAAGTTCAGTGATCAAATGATATGTGATTTTTTTGCATCTAAGTTGTTGGCTGTAGCCAAGGTTACACTTGTAAATACAAGTTAAATTTATTTATTTATAAATATATGTATAATATGATTTTTTAATCTACAAATATTATTTTATTTCTATAAATTTCTGGTTGTATATCACTAATAAATCACACGAGACATTCAACAAATATCGCATATATGAGCTCACAGGAGACAACCTCACTTACACACTCAGGTTTCAGGTGAAAGTTTGTATAATCTCATCCTCTCTGAGGTTTGACATGTTTATCTGTCTTCCGATGTCTCCAAGAATTGGGCATACACATCTCTTGTACATTCCCCCTTTTCATTAAACTTGTATTTGTAATAAGATCCATCGGCACAGATAACTGGAAAATAACAGATTTATATTTAATTACTTAAGGATCTTTTTTTGTAAAATATGTGTATCATCATAATGAGAAATATGACATACTCACCTATAATAGAACTTTTATCAACTCCAAATGCGCAGATGCAAGGGGGGCCATTTGGAATAGTAAATTTGCAAAAACTCCAATTGCTCGAAAAGTATTTAGGTAAGAAATTTACTGTTGCCAAACTTGATTGCTTATTCAACTTCTCATCTTCTAGACTAAACACATGTACCGTTCCATGGTCTGATGTGACACAGAGATTGGTGCTTGAATGGTTGAAGTTTATGCAGTAAATTGTAGCCTAAAACAACATTTGAAATACATTTGTTTTAAAACTGTAATAAATTAGAGGATCCTCATCATTGTTTTTAAAGGTTACAAAGTGAAGTCATAATTTACCTGATGTGCTCCTCTCCTAAGTTCGGCAAGCTTTTGACCAGTTGCTGTATCGAAGACCCTAATAAGAGTCCCTTTCGAGGAAGCAGTGGCTAGTCTGGTGCCACCAACATTCAGTGCCAGGCAACTGAGTGGAGCCTCATGGGCAGCTATCAAGTGTCCTTCTGGTGCTGTGCTAGGCCCTGCATGACTACTCAATTCAACCAACTGCAAAAAAGTAACAACATCTATTGTAATCAATTTTTACTTGGAATTCAGAATCTCTACAGAACATTTAATCCCAATTTTAAACTCTTGTGGATGTTCAATTTAAATTCCGGTACTGTAGTATAATAGAAAAATATAGTTGTACATCAGAACTATAACAGGATATAACAAATCATAATGACACATAATACTAAAATATAATAAGGAAAATTCTTATCCATTGACATATACTGTGCATGCAGTGTTAAAGATTTGCTTAGAGCTTCTCCCTAAAAATGTACAAAATACAAGATAATTATGAATAAAAATGCACTTCAATTCTTTTCCTGTGGCCTTCATTCTTTGAACATTTTTCTTCCAATTAAAACACTTTTTAGTTTGTAGCATGCATTTACTTGTCTAACAATATATGGATTTTAAATAATTTAATAGCTCGCTTGCTTTATGTGTTTGAATTGCTTTAAAATGTCCTTTATCAAAGTGAAATTTTAAATAATAACAAACACTTCAAACAGCTGCTGGTTGTTGAAACAAAGAATCATGTAAGTAGATTTAACAAATAGATATGTTTTTTAAAAACTAGAATAATGTTTTACCTGCACATGTCCTGTTTTACGGCTGGGGTATGCAAGCAGAGCATTATTACTGTTGGGGCAAACAACACAAAGCCCTCGGGTGTTCTGACAGGTCTCAAACACATGCAGCATCTGTGGCTGTGCCGTGAATGTGTACACTTTGATCAAATTCTCTGCAAAGAATTACAACTTCATTAGGCACACATTTTTGAACAACTAAATGAAGAAAAAATTGTGTTTTACTTTTCATTTAAGTTAAAAAATAATCTTGAAGACTTATGCAAATGCAAAATAATAAGTTTTTAGATAAATCCCTTGGTATTTTTTATATATTGGGATTTCAAACTAAAGTGTCAAAAGACCAATTTAGGGCAACCATTAGCTTTGTAGTCTGTATCAGAATTACTATTTTCAAATATACACAAACCTGCCAATAGGAATCTAATGCAATTATTAATAAAAACAACTGATTACATTACACAACAAGATAAACAAAATGTAACAATGAGATTTACCCAACACAACAACAATGCGGTCTCTTCGTAGTTTCACAGCCTTAACTGGGCTATTGAAGTCAAGTGATATTGCAGAATCTTTCTTCAGATCGTCCCATATTATTACTCTGTTCGGAGGATACACGGGAGTTTTACCTCCGCCTACTAAGGCCATGTAATTACATCTGAATAACATCTCTACGTAAGAAAGTCCGCCTTCTGCGAAATTCTGTCGTTCTTTTTCTTTAAGTGGGTCGCTATTGAACACCCGAAATCCATTCTCAGTTCCGCAAGCAAAACAACCTGAAGATTGCAAAACAAAAATGTAAACCGATTTGTACATGAAGCGCAAGCAAATGAAGACAACTAGATCGGCACCATTACCTTGATCCTGATTAAATCCTACATATAGAAGTCCATTTCCAAATGTATTATCGTCTGATAAATTCATTGTGCAGCCTTATCGCAGAATATTTGGACAAAATCTTGGAGCAAAACAATAAAATTATCTTACTTCACACACAACTTTGCGGCAATTTGACAACAAATTTTGCAACAGAAGTGCCAACATAAAATGACCAAATGACATTAGCTGTCACTATAAATCTGTCTCTGAGTTTCTGAGCAGCAGTCGGATAAAGATACCAAATCAGTCAAGTGCGACGATTCGCGTACCTATCAGGGGTTCCGTATACTGGGAAAAATATTTTTATGACAAGAGGGACTGTACTGACCTACTGAGGAACAGTTATATCAATTACTGAACTACCCTTTATTAAACTAAAGATAATTGAACCGAGAATACTTTTATTAGATTTGTGTAAAGTATAATAATTGCAAAATGAAAAAAAAAACACTGTTTTAGGCGGCCCTTTGTATGTACTACAATATTATTGTAAAATAAGAGAAGAATATACAATAAGATTTGAAAGGTTTTTCTATCTCTACACTCAATTGCATTATTATATAAACCGCGCAGTTTCCATGTTTAATCGGGAAATAATAGCTGATATCTGTTCTTTGCTATTATAATGAATATTTTTAACACAATCAGAAATCCATCCAAATATAAGTACATATTGCGCTTTAAGTAAAATATTAAGCAATATAATTGACCTTTCACTACTGCACAATTACTTACAATATTGTACATTGATATTGAGGCAGGTTTGTATTCTTCAGAAGATTCTTGACAGAAAGATTTATTTATTGACTTATATGGGGTCTAATGTCAAAATGCAATCTCTAGTGGGAAAATCAAAAGGTAGATAGGATATTAAAATTCACAGTAAGACCCTTCAGATAAACAGAACCCTAAAAAAAATCTGTAATTTTTAGCTAAAGCATTATTTTAGTCCCATACACGGGTGAATCTTCTTCCTCTCACACATAGAAGGTACCTCAAATCCACATCCCCACATTTAAGTACAATTTTCATATCCTACCATTTTATTTAAAAGAATTTATCTTATTTAAAAAATAGTGAGGAACGCCTAGATGTCATTTGGCTCTAGAAGTTAATTTTGAGATGTTTGTTTCATGAATTTAATCCAAAATTTTATTTATGTTACTATTTTCTAATTACTATTATAGGAATTACTTAATTTTTCATCTGTATCAATTAAAGTTTATAACTAAATAGACCAGTTTATTTGTTGTAGATATTTATTTAAAGTTTATTATAAAATTTACATTTTGCTAAACACATCTTATAATTAAAATTAATTTTATATTTATTAGACTTTATAGATACAAAAACTTTGAAGTAATAGTGAATATTTTACAAGAAAATTTCCAAATGCTATGAACTTGCAACTTGCTTTAAAGGCCCTTCTAGATATTGAGCTATAGCATTGATTTTTTCCTTTAGAATTCCAAAACCAACAGATTCTTTAGCATAAAGGCACAGTAACAGATTGGCTACTTGTGTTATAGCAATTTTTCCATTCAAGCAGTCCACTAGTATCAGGTGAAGTTTATCTTCTTTGAAAACGTTCCTGCCGTGTTTTTCATAAGCTGACCATACGTTGCTGGCGATTGCTGCTGTAACACGCGCATCTTTGTCATTATAACCCGAGTAAGCCAGCAGTGCACCCTGATGATTTAATAACCTGAAACAATTTTTTATTCTTATCAACCTGGTATTGTTTTAAATACAATAACAATAAAATAATGTAAATATTATGATACCCACAGTGTGTTTTCAACTCCCCCTGTGTTTGCCTGGCTAAGCACTTGTGTCAATGCTTTTGGTTTCAACATAATGATACCTTTGTGAAATGTAACAAGTATAATTCCTGCGTCACAAGACAATTCTAGATCTACAAAAATCTACAATTAATAAAATATGCACTTTATTATTATAGAATTTGTCAGTCAGCTCACACCTGTCACTTTCGTTTCGACTTTGCAAGTGTCATTTTATTTGAAACTTTTTTGTCTAAACTGAAAAACTTGAATACAGACATTTTGAATACAGCTTAGTTATGTAACTACGTATATATAAAATTATTATTAAATTCTGCGTATTAAGTAAAGTAACTTTTTAATCACTTAAAAAATGTGATTCAGTCTATTATCAAAATATTTTTTTTTCCCCAAAGATTGGAGGTCTAATAAAAATTTAAAATAATACAGCGCATCTGAGGCGGATGTCGTGGAGTAGCGACCCCGCGGGTAACGAGTGCTCCAGGGAGAGAATACTATCCCTCACCGGAGTGAACCCTGAAGGGGGACAGGGCTCCCGCCTCTGGCTTGCCTTCATTGGCCGTCCAGAGTGGAATCACTAGAGCACTGCTCGGAGGGTTGATGCCTCGTGGTAAGTGGCGAGTGGGCACAGAGATGCTGGATCCTGTCCAAATGCTGGTTTTTAAGCGCGTGATCTGAGTAGAAAGCCAGCCGAGGCAACCTCACCCTTCAACCGCTCACGTCCCCGTTGTCCCCTTGTTGCGATAAGATAAGTAAGTGAGCTGGCGAGTCCCCTCCTGCCATTTATTACATTGTCATCGGCAGGGGTCAAAGTCCCCATAGATTTCCCTTCCCTAGTCCACTAGCATCTCATCACAATAGCCCAAGTAGTTTTTCTTCCATAACATAATTAGCAATTGTTTAGCACAAACCGGGGGTTGTCCTTGTATACTTCCATAATGTATACAGGGACAATCGTCGGTATTGTGTCACCATTACATACATTAAAGTTGTCTGAAAAGGGCTTCATCGTGTTGGCTTCGGCCCCACGTTCGCCTTCCAAAAATCTGGGACTCTAGCGCCGTGGTCGGAAAAAGACATACAAAATAATAATAATAACATGTGTCCTTTGCTCAAATTAGGCCTAAAATGATTATCATAATTTTTATTTTAGGAGTAAATTATAAAACTGCATTAAAAATGGATATATTTTTATTGTAGAAAAAGCATAAATTAACGCATCTTCTTCTGTTTGATCAAATAATTTCTGAATGCAATTTGCTTATCCTTGAAAGACCTCTTGATTTTGCCCTTTGCTTTGTGTTTCACCATCTGGTAGTTTTTAGTTTTCCTTTTCTCCCTATTAGTTTTAGAGCAATGGATATTCTTCCTTCTGTCTTTGTATCCATATTTATCCCGCTCTTCTCGTCCTTTAAGAACACTGTCTAATCTTGCATCCTTATCATGTTTCCTTTTTTTGTGAATATTTTCTATGGCAGATAGTTGTACTAGTTCCCCTGATTCATTTTCTTCTTCTGTTACGACAGATTTGCGTTTAGTGCCACTTATCGATTTTTTGAGTTGTGCTGCCTCAATACGCTTGAAATCTTCATCAGTGAAAATAGTTTCCATGGCTATTTCCCTGGCACTCTGTAGCTTTTCTTCCATATTTTTCTTATCTATTGATTTACGCTGGGCTTTTAGAATTTTTCTGTCTGTCGTATTTTTGATTGGTAACTTTTTATTTTCTTCATTTGTCTTCTCTTCCTTATCATCATTTTCCTCTTCATTATCTTCTTCCTCCTCTATTTCTTCTTCTTCACCTATTTCTTCAACATCATCTTCAGCTTCATCTTCATCATTGCTGTCTTCACTATCAGATATATTAATTTCAGAGTCAGAAGATCCAACATCAACCCAATCTTCACTGTCAGAGTCATCCTTCTTCTTGTTTGGTTTCTTAGTTTTCTTCTTTTCTGAATCCTTAATTTCTTCCTTCTCCAACAGCACCTCTGATCCCGGTATGTAATCTTTGATTTCCATTTCACCATATTTTTTATTTTTCAGCTCAATTGATGCTTCTGTTGGCCTTCCTCTATCTTTTTTGTGCAACATATCAGGCATTGACTGTCTGTACAGCTGAATTAATGATCTTGCAGCCATCATTACAGATTTCTCTTTGTAATTTTTGTATTGAACTAAATCTCTGAGTAAATCTTCACCAATTGCAAGTGGACATCTAGCACATATTTCTCTAACAGCATTTAAGCCAACTGCCATGACATCAGTGGAATTCCTTTCAGTTATAAAGTTATTAGCTATTGCTTTCATGACTGGTTCTAAGACCTCTGGGGGAATAAGTTCATGGGAAGCTTGAGCTGCAAATAATAGGATGCGAGTTACTTCCCGTTGATGAGGTAGAAGTAGTCTGGCAATGAATGGGTAGTAGTTGAACAAGAATAGGTCATGTAGGCCAATCAATCTGGAAATAACATCCAGTAACATTAGTTTAACTTCAAATCTGTCATTGGATGATTCCAGTTTCTTAAATAATTTTTCAGCTAATCCTTGAGGATTGTTTATCAAATGCAAAGCTGAAAAGTTAAATATTGGAGCCTTCTGTTTCCTTTTTTTTATTTTCTTTGCCTGTTTCTTCACTTTCTCAACCATTTTCTCCCTTTTTCTTGTCTTTTTATTGAACTTATTTGAAATCATTGTGTCTCTAGGATCTATTTCATCTTCACTGTCAGAATTTTCTTCCTTTTCTTCTTCATCTCGCCCCAAGAAAAATTTCAGTGATGCCACCATCACTTTAGTTATCTTGGAAAAACAACCAATATCTGCAATTATGTTCACTGTTTTCTGATCATTCCATATATTTTTGTGATACAATTCAACTAGTATATCAAGAGACAACTTTGCTGCTTTGGGATTTGAGTCTTGTAACATAGAGAACATAAAGTTCTGTAAGGTTGAATTAAACTTCATATCTTTATGTTTCATATTCATGTTTTTAATATCTGTTATAATGTGAGTCTTCAGAAATTCCCTCAAATGTTTGTCTTGGCATCTTAGTAATTGGAAGAATAATTCCAATAAATCAAAGGCTGTGATAAAATTCTTATTTCTTAATAAAATCAGGCATTTACACAAAGCGAGGCGCATGTCATTGTGAAGAACTGTGTTGTGAGTTTTTAAAATATCCACTATCTTCTGGGGAAACAATTTCATTTCATTGAGGTAGCACTGGGCTACTTGAGCCAGGAACATAGATTGTTCATCTAGCTTTTTGTTGTACTGCGTTGGGTTCAAGTTGAAAATTTCCAATGTAGTTTCAAAGTGAGCAAGTTGTTGATGAAACTCTTCTTTATAGGATTCGGAGTCCCTCTTGATCAAGTTCTGTAACTGCGTCAAATTATTGGGCAGTTGATTGTTGTGCCTCACCATTTTGAATGAGAAACCTTTATCAATTGTTTAAACTAAACGAACACTAATAATGCTACTGCATTATTTCATTTCACTTTTTCAAGTCGCAGTTTATTAACCACACTGCGATAGAAGTTGACACATTGACAGAAAAAAGTAACCTCAAACTGACAATCACATGCCTTTGCTTTGCTTGCTGCCATAGATAAAAAAAGCAAAATTTCAATGGAAGGAAGGAAATCTTCATCTTAAAAATTACTCTACATTCTCATTCTATTTCCTGATAATATCCAAGTGCAAATATTATTTACTATTTAGTGGTGTAGTTAAAGTGGCCAGTGAAACTGTGAAAGAGCAAATTAAATTTAGACCTTGTGCAAAAATACCTACAATAACTTCTCAACTGAAAAAAGTTGGTTCTTAGTGGTGATCAGTTTTATTTGTGAGAAAATAAGTGATGTCAGGCGGCACTCATTCCAAAATAAACAAAAATATTTTTTTATGTGGTCTTGCCACTGGAATATAACTAATAGCTCTAATTAAAAAAGTTGTGTCAATTGTGTCATGTCAATCAGCCACGTCATTTTTGCTTGAATGGTAGAGTGTACGCGGCGTAACTAAGATAAGCATTTTTGTGAAAAATGAATATTTTCCGTTTACTTGGTGATTTATCCCATCTTTTAGCTATTATAATATTACTACTCAAAATATGGAAAACCAGATCATGTGCGGGTAAGTTACATGGACACACAAAATGATTCGATCAACCGGCACATTGATGTGCATTTTCCAATTACAACTATTTGGATTTGGTTTCAATTTTCAGGCATATCTGGAAAGTCCCAGATACTTTTCTCCGTTGTGTACACGGCGCGTTACTTGGATCTGCTTACCAATTATATCTCGGCATACAATACGTTCATGAAGATGGTATTCATAATGGCCTCATACGCCACTGTTTACCTGATGTATGTCAAGTTCAAAGCAACGTATGACCACAACCACGACACATTCAGGATTGAGTTCTTGTTGATACCTACATTGGTTATGGCATTATTGATAAACCATGAGTTCACAGTTATGGAGGTTGGTATATTTTTGTTGATTAAGATTTATGAGCTTCCACTATGTAATGCTATGCTATACATGTGTAGTGGGCTGCAAATTAAAATTCACAATGTATAAGCATGATTTATGGCATTACTTGGATAAATATTGCAGATACAGTTGATTGCCTTTAATTTTATCTGATAGTTAATTACAACAAGATTCTTATCAACATTTTCAGGTACTATGGACATTCTCAATTTATTTGGAATCTGTGGCTATCTTACCACAATTGTTCTTGGTATCAAAAACTGGAGAGGCTGAAAGTATTACATCCCACTACCTGTTTGCTCTTGGATCTTACAGAGCTCTGTACCTCTTGAACTGGGTAAGACAATCATAACACCAACAAATGTTTTTGTTGTTAAGCACAATTTTATGGTCACTGATAAGAAGTGTCAATCTTATCTCATTTGTGGTCTTTTTATAAACTAGTATATTGGTTAAATTAAAACAGTAATCAACTTTAATTAACAAGAATATTTATGAATGTAAGTGCTTTTCAGATATGGTGGTTCTATTTATTACTAAGTAATAATGTTGGCTATTCCACTGTATGGACAATAAAATTGCAGCTTCTCATTAACAAAAATATTTACTACATATATTTTTTTCTAAAATTTTCACTGCATTACTTATTACTTGAAGATAGCATTAATACTAAATTATTATCTCCCTCACTTAATAAGTAATTGGGGCAACCAATCTATGTATAAGCAAGTTATCACAATTTAACAAGTCATATGTAGAATCAAACATTAAGTGTGACTTTATACTTGATATTCAAAAGTAAATTAACTAACTTTGTTTAGCAGGAAGACCAGCTAAAATATTATGCCTTTGCATGCTAAAGAGGTGCTATTATATGATTTCAGGTATACCGCTATGTTGTAGAAGATCACTACGAGCTGATTGCTATTATATCTGGTGTTGTACAAACTGTACTTTACTGTGATTTCTTCTATCTCTACATAACAAAAGGTAATTATTTGATTTTGTACTGCTTCTTACAAAGCTTAAGATTGACAAAACACTTCCTTGACTGCACATGAATGATACCTTACAATGAATGTCTCATATATAATCCAATTATTAATATATACATGTGTCTATATACATATATTATGCACTAACATATGTTTTTTGTTTGTTCCAGTATTGAAAGGAAAGAAATTGCAGTTGCCCGCTTAAGCAACAAAGCAAGAGGATTGCATTAAATCAATCTGACAGTTATGTCTGTGAATATATTTGTGTGAGCCAATAAATTACCTAAGATCTAGTTGTACAAACATTACCGGTATTGTACTGTTGTGAAAATGCTGATTAACTAATGGCAATTATGTGTGATTGTGTATCTTCATTAACTTGTACAGCCACAAGCAATAATAAATGGTCTTTTGCATTTATGAACCAGTTCTAATCTTGTATACTAAGTGCTATCACAATACAATTATTGGCTACTGTACATAACTATTATGTACATATAAATAACATTCAAATGTTATTTTATTTTTTATTCTATTATTTTATATTTTAAATTGATTTTAATTCATCTATAGACTAAAAGTAAAACCTACATTAATATAGATTTTTAAATATAGCTATAATTTCTTTGGCATCCATTTAATAGAACTATCATTACTTTATCATATCCCCTTGTGGGTATGTTCATTTTCGGGTATCTTTAAACATTAGGATAAATATAATTATTCATTGTTGTAAGTGATAAATCTAAAATTATCTAAGAATTATTATTTTGAAAATTAATTACACAATTATAAAATTACATGACTAGAGGCTTTAATTTCTCATTTTTAATTTCAAATATTGCTTTAAAACAGGTTTCTCATAAATTAAGTTAAAACAAAATAAAAAGGGCTGTAACATACACCTTGAAGTATGGTTTGAAAATCAATATATTATTTACTTTATATTAATAATTTTAGTGCAATAGTCAGTCATCTATTTTGGCATAAACCACTTTTTATTGTTCGTGACTGTACTTAATATTAATTATGGTTAACCTATATAGCTATTGACAATATTTTCAGTGCAATTTAATTTTTAATAGCCACCTATTGTGACGCAAATAGTTAAATAACTTTTTAACAATGTATTGCCGAGGATATGATTTTGTATCTTACCTTTAGATTATACGAACTTTGTTTATATTGTATTTTGTCATTTCTTCCCATTAGGTAAGATTTTCGACATTATGAATTTTAGACAATGCTTAATCAATAAGGGACTACTTTGTTTGGTACTTGCATGTGGTAAGTTTTGTACATTGAATGATGTATTTGTTTCCATAATTACTATCTCAAATTCTGATATGAGTTAACTTAGACCAAAATTAGTATTATGTGGACTTGTGTGTAAATTGCCGTGTCGACGTGTTCTGTGCATGGCATTTCAATGTATGGGATGTCAATTATTCCATGTATTAAACACTCCTTCCATACATTGTCACACAACTTATTAAATAAATATGTATTTAAGTGTACAATATTGTTTATTTTTCTTTTTATTTGTATGCATGAATAACAAAAAGGCAGACACGCGGTAAAATTTGCTGTTATGTCATAGCTTCAATTTTCCTTGACTACTGAGCACATTTTGCCCTATCAAATCATGGATACACGGGTGGTTCTGATTTTGTTTGCAGTTCTTATTTTTAGGAAGAATATTTACCTTATTTATTTAGGTTCAGTACTTGTAGTTCCACTAATAGTGTACTTCCACACTCACGCTACTTGTGGTTGAGGAGGGGCTTATAAAACATTTACTTTAAAATATTGTGTTATAATAGTCATTACTTAAGTTAGCAAAATTCAAACCAGAATTGCCGAAGTTCTCCATAAATGTAGATCAAACATTGCGTTTTATACCTACAGTTTAGTCGTAAGATCCTATTGTAATGTCTTGCTATAAGAATTTCTGAATAAATTAAATTTGGAAGTGATGAGTCGTTTTCAAATTGTAATAAATTCGAGATCGACCCTGAGAAATCGAGGGCCACTCTCCCCATTGTCGGTCATCGGTAATTCGTGTGTACATCGGGTGACTACGAAACAGTGAAGATTCGGATCTGACCGGATGATGGAGACGACAGAAGTGAAGGCTTAAAGAAACTATAAATAGGTAGGTATATAATAATAAAATATAATAAAAGTTATTAATAATACCCGATCTTTACACCGAAATATGTTGTGAATGCCACTTCCTGGCCTGGCAATAATGGCAAAATCAGATCAGGAACTCTTAACGGTTGAGAGCAGTTACCGCAAGTTTGGGCTTATTTATTTATTGGCACAGAGTACGCCACTGAAAAGCAAAAAAACGGTCTACAAAATACATCGAAGATCAAAATGTAAAAAAAATACTTCAAAGTGAGGGAGTCGGCTAAGTGGCCGCACATAAGCACAATAACCCTATTGTATGTATGTACTAACGATGGTAATTAATTGGTACATTTAGATTATTATAACATGGCATTTAGTCTGCATCACACACACTATGGTTTAAGAATTTAAAGTACCTAGCAATATGAAATCAAGCGTAGCTGTACATAATCAAATTGATAGCCAAGTGTAGCTAATGGTTTCATAATAAGTTTAGGAAAGCATACGTCTAAATATTTATAATGTAGGACCTATTAATCTTTCATACGGCTATTTTTCAAAATGTATTTTTTTCTAAATTCACGCATATATAAGTGCGATTGAGACAAACGCTTCATTTTCTTTGACTTATTTGTGTAAGATGATTCATCTCGGAAACTTCAAAAAACACCTTACGATTTTTTGGTTGATATTAAATGAAAAAATTCAAAATAATTTTATTAACGAAAGTTTATTCTGTACACAGGTACCTACATTACTTCAAACAATTACGTCTTTTCCACATCCTGATATTAAAGCTGCATATTTGCAAAAATCTGCTATGTGTACTTGTTCCTGAAATACAAAAATATATTTTTATATACGTAATTATGTGAGGTATAGGAAATTGAAGTAATGTGGCGAACGACATGCTATTACAACACAATAAGGGCCTAACTACAAAAAAGTAAGACGGACGTTTGACACGTGTTTAAAGAAAAAATGTATGAAAAATTATTTTAAACACGTGTCGAAAATCTGTCTAACTTTTATTATAGTAAGGCCCTTATTTTCACAATAAAAATAATAGGTATTAGGTACTATGATGTAGAAAATTACCGTCAATGTTGTGCTGCTGTTCATTAATTTGAATAATCCGAATTTGAGCGTGTTCTCATCCAGGATTGCTGTGTAAGGGGCACCCATACGAAGGCTTTCTTTTACCTGTAAATATGTATAGCATAATATAAAAACTATGCTTTTGGTGTTAATATATTTCGTTATTTACGTAATTAAATATGGAAAACACTACAATATAATGTGATTTTACTAAAGTCAACTTTTACCTGCACATCCAATGGAAGAGAAAAATCTGGTAGCCATGTTGAGATCTTGCTTGATTCCAGTCTCTGGTATAGACAACTCGCCAGTTTACATACAAGACCGCCATTAATAGATTCTCCTATAAAAATAAATTAACAAAATTACACATATATTTCAATAAGTTTTTGAATAATAAGTCATATGAATTATTCCAAAACATACTTCCTATATTCAAAGCAATGGAAATCTTATATGGTGCGATTTTCCTGTGAAGTCTTAAATAATCTTCATTGTTGTTTATCCCGTCAAGTAAAAGAACAAATAATGCATGCTCCAAGTACATAGCACAGGTCAGGGTACAAGTATCTTTCTGTAACATTATGATTTTTTAAAATAAAAGTAATGTTATAAACAAAGTATACGTATTTTGCTCTGTAATTCCTAAATTGCATGAAAATACAATTGTATTAATATATAATACAAGACAGCTAGCAGATCTACTTTGAGAACTGCCCCCAACAACATAAAACAATGTATAGAATAACTTACATTTACATCAGCTTCAAAAGAGAGGTTTTCCACAGGCTGTGGACCTTTGGGGAGCTGTGCTACTATATCAACATTAGCAGAATTGTTTTCATACTTAAATTCATTGGTAGAAAATAAACTTGGTGTTGTTGATATCTGCAAAATTTAAATAATTACCAGTGGATCAATTTTCAATTTTTTTTTCAGCATTGACATGATATTGAAACACAACTGCACAGTGCATTGATTGGTGCCAGAATTACTAATGGAAAGATTGATTTTTTCAAGTTACTTGACCAAATTGAAGGCTTGAATTTAATAGGCAGAATAAAAAAATAATCATAGAATAACACTTACACTACTCCACCAGTATTTTCTATATCTTTGCCATTGAATGAGGTACTGCATAGCATATTGCTGTGGCACAACAAGCTGTAGCTCAAGTAATGATTTTTTGTCTAAATCACCGCTTTTGTACAGTAGTTCTAAAGTTGTATCTTTTTTATAATCCTGCAGCTCTTGTTTTACAATACCATATGCTGTTGGATTATGTTCTAATTTGTGTGTTAAATCATTTAAGAAGACAGGCATATGATGTTTATCAGATTTTATGTGGTTGTACTGAAGCCAGTCAACATGTATATTTTTTATTAACAGTTGACTGGGTTCTCTCAATTTAAACTTGACACTATTCTCCCGTGGTTGTAATATTGTGAAGAATTGTTTCATTTGAAGCAATTTGCTAATTTCAGTGTTCATGTTGTTTGACTTTAGATGCCTCGTGCTCTACTTCTACTTCATGTAAGGGTATGTTTCCTATAGGTGCAACAAAATAGTCATCCTCTTTTACTGCTGCATTTTTGAGGATTTCTTTCTGGCAATTTCCTTGAGTTACTTTGTCTTCCCTTAGTGATAAATTGCTGGAAAATAATCCTTATTTTATTATATATAGTTTGTTATCTTTATTCAAAAATTATCATGATGGAATATAAAAGACAAATAATTGAAAATGACAGACTTTTATAAGAGTAATTAAGAATAGAATGAATTCATGAATTATAATGATAATTTATGAATGAAGGCATTGATGGAAAAGAGCAATAAATTAAATTTGGGTTAGCGTCATATACATCCAAATATACTTACTGATCTTCCAGGACCGAATATAAGGGTTCGACATCGTCAGTATTGATATGAAGAATCCCGTCAGCGAAGGCAATGGAATCTTCCAAAATTTTTAAACCTTCTTCTGTGTCATAACTCACTAAAGAAAGGCGTTCTAAGAGTGCAATAGTATTTCGGTCCACTTTAGCGGCGGAAGCATGCCTATTTACCAAAGTTGGAACAGGCGTTTTTGGTATTTTTGAGTGCAAGTTTCTACAGGCAATTTGAATCAAATTTAATGATCTAGGAGTCCTCTTGACTAATTGTAATATCATACTTGTTTTAAGTTATTGATTTATTTTTGTGTTTTGAAATTCTTGAAAATACTGAATGACGAAAATGAAGGAAATGTCAAAAAAAATATGATCCCTCCTTTCTGTTGAATGTCAGATGTCATTGTCACTTCTTATCACTTGCATGTCAGGAATAGGAAAAATCACCTTGTAAAGCTAAGTTCCAAAGCCTTTAGAACCCATTTTGGAAATAATTAATAGTTTTTTTTCTATCAACAATAACCGAACAAATATTTACAACTATGAGTTTGCCATTTCACTATAAAAAGACAGATTTTTATACAGTTGTGTCACAAGATGGTTGAATGCGTTTTGTTTCATCAGGTTTGTTCGCTTGACATTTTTTAAGTTCAAGTTGTCAAATGTCAATGTCATTATGAGCAACATAACCTAGGTTTGGGTTATCTTCTTTTTCCGAATAATTTAATCCTGAAATTTTAAGACTAAAAATATAGACCTTTATCAGGTACGTTCGTATTTCTATTACACCTACATCTAGACGATGGCTTCAGTTCTCACTGAATAATGAAATCAAAACTTAGTCATTGATAATTTGTTGAATATATTTATTTTGTTCATGAATGTAACAAATATCCATTAGAGTATTTTTTGTGTCTCTATTTAACTACGAAAAACAATACAAACAATTCTCGGAATATTATTTTATTTTGCATTAAGAAGTTCATTGTCACATAATATTGCAACATGTGAATATTTAAAGAACTTTCGAAGTTTTGTGTTGAAGGATTGTGTATTTTTCTATTGTTAAACTGTGAAAGTATATTATTAATTTGATTTTATATAATAGCTTCTGAATTTATTTTATATATATTTATAAAGTGTACATATTATCTGTAATAAATGCTTTTGAATATATTTGTTACTGGTAATTGATTGAATGATAAGCAGATTTTTTTTTCTATTGCAGGAAATATGAAAAAGTATGCTCGGAATGTCTTGTATGACAAACTCCACAGAGGGGGTGTGTTAATTTGTGTTGGCCTTACACTGTATGGTTCAGTACTCTTAGGTGACCATTTCTATAAGTATTTCAAATATGTCCGTCCCCAAATACAAGCTAGTAAGGAAGCTGCTGAGAAAGAACTGTTAGCAGAAGGATCATCCGAAAGACTTGTGTAAAAGAAAATGTTTTACCTCAAGTATAATAATGTTCACTTAGAATAATAATTTAAGCTGTAAATGTATTTAATAGTTAGTTTTGTTTTGATGTTATTTTATTAAATCGATGCCTGAGTACTTTTCTCAATTTTTATTTTGCCCCCAATAATAACCCTTATATTTACATTGATTGCACTGATGATTGATTTCAGACTGTAGCTTGTATTCTTTTTACTGGATGGGTCTGTGCAAATGTTGTGTTGTTGGTTCAAATGCTTTTAAAATCAGAATCAAACATGAAAATAGTAGTATTTGATCATATTTGATGTAACAAGAGGTAAAAAAATAATATTTATTTACTTGAGTACAAAAAACTATTTTATTTACACTCACTTAAAAACAGAGCTCTAGGATAAACAACAGCCCAAACCAAATGAGAGAGCCCTTGCAGTCATGCAGTGCATGGAATAACCACTTATTCAAGAGTGGCACTGACAACAAGTCATAGCACTTAGTCTCGTGGACGAATGATAGATGGCGTCCGCGACTAGTATCGCAAGGTAACGACAAGTGCTCAAACGTAAAATTGGTATTTAAAATGAATTCATAATTGAACCCCCAAAGATATGAATGAAAACTTAATTAAAATAATATTAATGATCTGCTGTGGCTTTGAACGGAAACCTTCCTCATGAATATATCTTTTGGTAAAAACCGAAACCGCATGAAAATTCGTTCAATATATTTTGAGTTTATTGTGAACAGACTGGCGGTGTAGTGGTTCGAAAAGTCGTGAATAGAAGAAAAAAGTCTTTTCAACCATCTTTAAATCGTAATATTCGAAAGTAGGTAGTGTTTGTGAGAACTAGTTAATTGGGCCTTCCGCTCTTAGAGGCGTTTACCTACGCTATAGGGTGACAATACCATAAATTTACCACGGACTCATACAAGGGGGAAGTAACTAGAACGATTATTTTAGGACTCCCCCTGGTTCAGGGCAAAAATGAACATTCAGCATAACATCATGTTTCAGCATACCTTATGCACTTTCATACACGTTCCGAGTACGCAACACGATTGCTAAGCTGTGCGCGATACCCTTAAGAGAAAACGTGGACGTAATAAATAGCTAGATAGGGCTGGTCACGTGCAGGTCGTCCCATTTATGCTTCTTGTGAACACTGAAGGAAGTGCTGCAATTACTTGTGATGGATAGTGAGAGTTAGATGCGGCCGTAAGGGTCGCGCCATCCATATAACTCTCTTATCTACCTTGAAGGGAAACTTTATGACATCTTTACGGGAATCGAAAAATATGGACGACCCTTGACATTAAAACGCCGGTCTCGTATACCCAAATCCGATTTAAGAACTAAGGTTTCGACCACACTACACCGGTTAGCGAGTAATCGTCGATTAACCGTGCCTCCCTTATGTTGTTTACACGGAGTCGACAGTTAATTGCGGTCACAGTAGGAACCTTATAGAAAATGGGTACATAAAAAAGGTACCTACTAAAAGGGTTCGCTTTGGATTTTCTTGATAACATTTTGTAGCTCTGTCTTAAGCAGAACAGGAAATCCCGAAATATTTGACAACTCGTAAATTTTTGTTCGCGCAGACACAAAGATGAAAGTCGAAGACACTTATTATCACATTTACCTTATTCTGTTTTCGCATAGATAGTTAATGCCTACTTAACTAACGATCTTGATAAAATTAAAACGCGTGAAGTAATAAAAATTAGCACCTGTTCACTATCACTACTAAAATTAGTTCAAAAGAGATTTTTTGTTATATTTAGGCGACAGTTTTTTTGTAGGAAATTGAATTTAATCACAGGAAGGACAAATGCCCAACACTCTCAATATTTAACAAGAGTTGCCTTCCGAAACACGGAGGAACGTCATGACTAGATGGTCACCAATCCAAGAGCCGACCCCCCTAAGCGTTGCTTAACATTTTAATCTATCTGTGCGGCTGATACTTTGAGCTCCTTTACTACAAAATACAACACACTTAATATTAACAAATTACCGTCGATGTAATATTAGCTTTTATGATAAGCGACACCTTGACCATGGCCTTCGATAGTATAATTTAAACAGTGATAAAAACATTATCAGGTTTAATTATAATATAAAACTTGTTATTGAACATAACATTTCATACTTAGTTGTTAGACTGCCTTTTAAGAGAATGGCCGCAAAAGTTCCCACTGTAAAGTTTAATAACGGATTAACGTATCCCATATTAGGTCTTGGGACATGGCAGGTAAGCTTAAGTATGTTTTAATAAATCAATATAAACATTTTAGAGTCCACAGTAATAAATGAGTATTTAATTCAATGTTAATCGCTATTTTACCAAATATTTGTATTCGATAGTTTCTGTCTTGTGTTGCGGTGAGTATAGGTAGTATATAATTTTAAAGCATTGAAAATTATGTATTTAATTTTTACATAAAAGTCTATGTAAATTTTGAAATGAGATTGATAGTAAATAAATAAATTTAATCACTTTGGGAATAATTTGTTCAGGAACTTGAGAATAACCATTTGATGTGCTAGATTAACACAAAAATGTATAGAAAAGATTACTTTAGCAATAATATTTCTTATTTATACTAATAATTAGTTCTATTTTAGTCAAACCCCGGCGAAGTGACACGTGCGGTTGGCGAAGCTATCGACATTGGCTATCGACATATAGACTGTGCACATCTTTATTTTAACGAGAAAGAGGTCGGAGAAGCGATCAAGGAGAAAATTAACCAGGGCATCGTAAAAAGGTCAAAATATATGTCCATTTTGTATGTTTACGTACCAAATACTTTTTCTGCGCGGTCAGAACTGTCTTTGGCTCCGAGTATCCGTAATCCTTGTCTTGCTTCCTTTTTATTAAATAACAAAGTTTCGAAGTTAATGTTGGGGTTACTAAAGAACGACGAACTCTTTTCTGTTTAAGAATTTTCTTCGAAATAAATTAAATGAATGTCAATTCATACGTAGGTATCCATTTGTGCTGTGCGGAACGTGGAATCAGAATGTGGAAAGATAGTTACGTCTTTTACGAGTATAAATCGTCAGAAATGTTTATTCCATTTGAAATCTTTGAGCGACTACGTATTGATGTTTAGCCCAGATATGATGTGGACATATACACGTGTTATAGTTATAACAAACATGTTTTTATATTATGCTTTAATGTTTGTTTTACAGAGAGGACCTTTTTATAACATCAAAGATATGGAATACGTATCACAGGCCGGATTTAGTGGAAAAGGCTGTAAAAATCTCGCTGTCTGATCTCGGATTGGATTATTTGGATTTATATCTCATTCACTGGCCTATGGCTTACAAGGTAAGCCCATTTTTATTATTCTTAAAGTTGTATACCTACCTACTTCGAACTAAGCCCAACGCAACCCCGAACTGAAATTGAGTTTATTTTTGGTTAACAGAATTCTTTAAATCCACAGAAGACTTATGTAAATAAAACGCAAAAAAACTTTTCAATTTAGACCCAAGCTTTTTCCGAAATTATACCGAAGCAACATTAGCTTTATTATGTACAAAGCGGAATAAAATGCTTGTCTGATTTTAGGAAGGGAGTGATCCGTTTCCTTCAGATGCTAATGGCAAAGTGATTTACTCCGACGTAGACTACGTGGATACGTGGAGGGCTATGGAGAAACTCGTCGAGAAAGGCCTCGTCAAGAGCATTGGAGTCAGCAACTTCAATTCTGTACAATTGACTCGAATTCTGAACGCTGCTACGATTAAGCCAGTGACCAATCAGGTGAGGTGTGAAAAAGATTCAATCAACGGAGATTTTAATATAGAGAACGTTATTTGCACTGAAACACATTAACACAGTATGAAAATGATATGCGATAAACCTAACATAGATAGAAGCTACCTATATATTTTTTAACTTGGGACATAGATTGGGTGGTTTTATTGTTTTATATTGAGTGCACGTTAAGTTCAGTTTTTGGATTATACCAATCAGTAGTTATATAACTGAATAAAGATAATCACGATATCGATTCAGCACCATCATCTCCCGAGCCTTTTCCCAACTATGTTGGGGTCGGCTTCCAGTCTAACCGGTTTCGGCTGAATACCAGTGTTTTTACAAGGAGCGACTGCCTATCTGACCTCCTCAACCCAGTTACCTGGGCAACCCAATACCCCTTGGTTAGACTGGCGTCAGACTTACTGGCTTCTGACTACCCGTAACGACTGCCAAGGATGTTCAATAACAGCCGGGACCTACAGTTTAACGTGCCATCCGAAACACAGTCATTGGTGTCCAAGATATACTCAGAAAGTACATACAAACTTAGAAAAGTTGCATTGGTACTTGCCCGACCTGGAATCGAACCCACGCCCTCACACTTGAGAGGTTGGCTCTTTAACCACTAGGCCACCACGACGATTTCAGCACCATAGTAAACAATACTGCGTCTACTATTGAGGACGTCGATATCATACATGAATATTGAAATCAGGAATACAAATATCTCTAAAATCACTCTGTGTACCTGTGATGTGAAGTCCGCAGGTGTTCGTTATTATACACGCCTTTTGGTAAATAAATTCAATTTATGCTTGTGACGTCATTAATTGTTACAGGTGGAATGCCATCCATATTTAAATCAGAGCAAGTTGTTTAATTTCTGTATGGAGCGTGGTGTGACGTTGACGGCATATAGTCCACTTGGCAGCCCCCAGCGGCCGTGGGCGCAGCCCGGGGAACCATCTTTGTTGGAAGACCCCAAAGTGTTGGCCATTGCGAAAAGGTTGAACAAAACTCCAGCACAAGTTCTTATAAGGTAACTTGCTTATGTCATTTATTATTATTTCATGAAGTAGGGACAAGAAACTGAACTGCAGGTACTTTAATTTTCTAAAATGCGAAATTTAGATCAATGTTACGATTTTAATATAATATCTGTTAACCTACACTATGAGGTAAAATGTGCAAGGAGGTGGCTCAATGCAATAATGTAAAGTGCCTCGAGTTATTTTAGGGTGGTATAGTTTACCCTTTAACATGATTATTATAAAGACTTATTATGAGTTGAGTTGTGATATAAATTATTTAATGTTAAGCCTATGTAAGTATTGTAGCAGAAATTGGTGAATTGTATTCATTTGTTATGATATTTAAATATGACCGTGACTTATCACGGCTTGATAAAAGTGGATGGCTCTTAATAAACACATAAAACAAATAAATTTTATTGAACATGGAAAGGGTGATAAGAAAAGAAGGCCTTGACGGGTGTCTGCGTCTACGAGTCCGGACATTTAGTGAGAAATTCTTCTATGTGGATCTTTTATGTGAGTCTCACATAAGATTTAAACAACTAAGTACAGACGCTAGCACATCAAGCTACTACAATCTGTCAAATTTTGTCAAATTTATCGCTAAAGCATTATGGTTTAAAGTAGAACGGGAAAATTTGACAGTTTCGGGTAGCCTGATGTGCTGGCGTCTGTACAATATAGTTAATAAACTAATTTTATCGTTATATCTGGTTCATCAACATAAAATAAAAAAAAAACATATGTGTCCACGGTAGCTCTGTGAGGCGGACTAATCCAGTTTGTTCCAAATCGAAAAAAAACTCTTTTTCAAAAGTGTATTCGAGTTCGTTTAATGATATTTAAATAAAATAGTTTTCAGCCTAGTCTATTGATAGAACTAGCACTCGATAGTTTGGTGCAATGATTTGCGCCGGTTTAGCTGAATACAAAAAGTTCTCGTAAAGGTTGACCAAGCTTTGTCATTATTTTCTTTAAAAAAATAACATATTTTTGAATTATTAAAAAAAAGAACATATTTTCTTTGTTTCATTACTAAGAAAACTTGATTAGGTCGTATCTACCTATAAATATTACCTGCCTATAAAATATGATTGTTTATCAAAAGTTCATTAAATTTGAAATGTTTTATGTTTTGCTTAGAGGCCAATTAAACAGACCAATTAGTTCCGTCACTTCCATACAAACAGAAATTAACTTTTATTAATTTACGTGTTTATGATTACGTAGCTGGCAAGTAAAAGGCATCGCTTTCACAAGCTATCAAGCATCGCTTTCATAATTGAAGTCAGTTTAAAATTAAAAAGTTCCGTTCCGTTTTAGCCGATATAACTTATTGCTATTTCAGAGATCGTAATTTATTGCTTTAACTGACCGATGAAATAGCTTCGATAACGATTTTTTTCTATGTTTCATTTTATATACAAAAATCTAGTGGGGTACAAAATTTGTGCACAGAAAATAAAAATAGCCGGGGACGCGAGGCAATGGAGCATCATTTGATGCGATCGACACAAGCCCTAGTGACCGGAACGAAGCCGTTTAGCAGATTTTATCGTTTTTATTTGTATGTTATATACCTACATATAGATAGCATAAAACTTCTTTTGAGCTCACATTACTCAATATAGCATTACAAGTAAAACGAATTAAAACTTTCTCTATCGAAAGAGAAAGCCATTTATTTACCACTTTTCTTGGTTTTCAAGTTCCAAGCATAAAATTTTCTTTTATTAGTAGATCTTATCTAATGAACAAAAAACTCCTTTTCAACCATAAACTCAGTCAAGTTGCACGTCCTAAGCTCTATGTCACAAAGGAGCTGACTACCACAGATACGTAGCGATTAGGTTATCATGCTACGGCGTAGACACGGAACAGCTACGATGTGGCTACGGCGTGACTACGACGAGACAACGTACCTGTAAAATTTTGTATGTTTTAAGGTACCAGATTGACAGAGGTATTATAGTCATACCGAAGTCAGTAAGCAAGAGCCGTATAGAAGAGAACTTCAACGTTTGGGACTTCTCTCTGACGAAGGAAGACATTAAGACCATCAACAGTCTCGACTGCAACGGTCGACTGATACCGCAGGCAGAGTAAGTTAACGCAAACATTTCAATACAAACTATGCTCTTTACGCCAGCACTTTCTAGTTTCTTGAGATGAGATTGTTATCGCTGTAAACAAATCGAACGCTTCAGTTTTTCTTATAAATAATGTTCACATTAAATAGTCACTCTTTTATATTTACATTCTGTGTTTCGTGTACTTATCGTCATTGTGATGGATGTGATGTACCTAACATTTATTCGATATGATAGATTTTGATATCTGAAATTATATTCAACTTGATTTTCAACATAAAATGACAGTTTTGGGTCTGGCGTTAAATGGATTGGTGTTTAGATTTAATTTTACATAGACAGATAGCTGAGTGGGTGTGTTAAATTTATTTTTGTTGCAACTAATTCTCCTTTTTATTAAAATTAATCCCTCGTAATAACAATTATATTTAATCAGTTTTTGTATTTTCAAAAAGCTTTATTTTCTGTGATTCGTCCCACGCTTTAGTGCGCCCACACGCGTTTCCCATTTCATTACGGATCTGGCCCAGCCATTAATAAATGCTCAGTAAATAAAATGGTAACTATTGACTATGGAGTTAATTTGGTGAACTTTCACGCAGATCTCGAGTTCAGAACAGAAAGTCCGTCATGAACATTTTAATTAAATATGTTTAAAAATAGTGAACCAAGTCTGTACTCTCGCAATTAATTATTTTTATTTTTAAATGACATTTTTAATATGAAAAATAAACGTGTCGTGAAGATCTTTCTCAGTTGCCTGTTTTACCACCGACGAATAAGTTACAGATAGTAAGTATATTTGGTAGATAATCTCATTCATGTTCTGTTTCATTTTTTTATGTATTCGAAAAATGAATATTTAGAAATTAGCTATTTGTACATTGTGAAACTGGTGTGTGGCCTTAGACTTAGGGCCAGTTTCACAGGTTACGGATAGCTATCTACCAGATAAATAAAAAAATGGAACCGAATTTGTATGAAATTATATGCCAGATAAACTATCTGGAACTTATCAGTAACCGGTGAAACTGGCCATTAATATTCCTGTTATTTTATATTTGTCATTATACATATACATACGTATGTCATTTACCAATTTAAGTTTCGGGTTACAAAAGTTTCATTGTCGGTCACTGATCCGCTGGGAGATGATTCAGTAACAATCACACAAATATAACTCCTTTACTTTATAACTACTAATAACGGCTCTCGGGTGCACTCGCACGGAATTAGAAATTAAATATTTAGCTGCACGAGTCAGTGACATTTAGTAGATTGAAATATATGTTTTTTACATATTCCCTGAACAATCGTTCCCTTTTGTTGGCCTAGAAAGTATTGAAATGTATAAATATGATAAACCGTGGATACAAATGGGTGGTCAAGTGGTCATTTAGTTGTGACGTAACAAACGAGCTAACTTTAGTGTTAACGATATTAATAACTAGGATTATGGTGTAGTTAGGATTAAACTCCAAGTGATTAATACGACCGTCGTTACTAATACGATTTTAAACTTATTCTTTAATCAAAGATTAACGTTGTGTTCGCAGGGGCCGAGAGCACAAGGATCATCCCTTCGCTAATCCAGATATTATCTTCTAAATACAGCATTTGACAAATATAAACATTTACTAACTAAACCGGCTGTGTTAGCAGTGTACATAAATAGATGAATTAATAAAATCATGAATACAATTATTTTCTTTAGTTTCCCGAGATAATTTTAAGTTGATATAAAAAAGGTAAGGTATTGAGCAAGTGTTTCATTTTCCTCGTACAGCCGACACAATGGAAGGATGAGAAACAGTGCATGCTGTGAATAGCCACTACATTTGGGCACTTCCATCGCAGCCACACGCGCTCTGGGAGGTCATGTAAAGGAATCGTCAATTCGTGCGGGCTTAGCAATATCCGGCCAAACACCCATCACCGCGTGTGTTTCCGCTAAACCTGTCGGACGCTTGATTTCGCTAAATTGTTCGCATTCCTTGACTCTGTCCTGTCTGATTCAGAAAATACGGGCGCATGAAATGGTTCGCGGAATGGTCATGCGGACTTTAATCATCGTGATTGATAAAGGACACGTGGAAGTAGAAATTCGTCTTACATGAATGGCCTTTGTTCGCAAGATATGCGCGCGTTTTTACTTTCAAGCGGCTCTCTGGTGTACTTCTATTCCGTCTTTGAATATACAAATAATTTGAGTCAGGGTCGGCAATATATAGCATACCTACTTAAAATAATAAGACGTCAGATACATCCGAATTACGATAATATAGACTAGTATTTTTTTATCGATTGGCACTCTGCCACAGCTAAATCAATAAGACCTCACTTACGTTTATATAGATATGTAAACGTAAGTGAGGTCTCATTGCTTAATTAACATTTAGTATTATACACAAACTTACTAAAAAGAAAACAACCTGAAACTACGTTTATGAAAAAAAAATATGTATGCAGACTGATAAAAACCTCCGCAAGGTGGTATGATGCCTCAGGGTTAACGTGAATCCGTGGAACAGCTAGTTTCTTCATAAACGTAAATATCGTGCGCCTATCCCTATTTTTGCGGTGCAAATCTGTTTATATTTCCATTGTGTGTAGCGTTTTGTTGGCTGTGGGTACAAACACCAACGCGAAAAAAACTCCTGTTACTGAGAAAATGTTCCATTTTGAAAAACATTATAGTCTCGCTTTCGTTACATTACCACTTTATAGATGAAAGAGAAAAGTAGAGGAAGTTATTTTGCACGAAATATTATTTCCTTAACGTGGTAGGCGAGGTTCGCGCAAACTAGCCTCCAACACAGGCAGCGACGTCTCTCAGATAAGGTAAGACCTTCATAACTGTACTTTATGACGATAGAATTGTAGGCAAAGATAAAGATTTTTTTACTTTTATGGCCACCTTATAAACAATACAAACCAATAAAGGACGTTACTTTAGACCCTTTAGGAGCTTTTAAGAGTATCGATTCTGTCCTGTACGAGGTCACGCATTTTTACCTTTCACACTAGACAAGGGTGACCCGAAGAATTTTTAACATTACCCTATTCTGAAAAGGATACGTGGGTGATCTTACTTGAACATTGTCTGTCACAGGCTTAATGAAAAACTTGGGCCAAACACGCTTAGTAGCAGTTTTTTCTGTACATACGATAAGTGAACATAGTCTACACACAATTTTATGTTATAATTTAGGCAGCAGGTAGCTTTTGTAAATTATCTACATGAAAGACGAGAACGAAGATATGTAGATACGCGTATATAAAAAAAATACAAGAATGAGGCTTGATGTGAATGCCTAATAATCAAAGGCTTTGTGTCTAAGATAAAAACACACTTCGTTACAAGAAAGACGGGCCAAGCAAATTCATCAAGATGCTTATGACGAACTTGAAATGAAACGTAATTTCAAAATTGTATATTATGTACATCCCTTCGGGGTTTTTTAATTGGGGACCAGCGTTCAGATATTATAAATTTACAAGTGCGTCGTGAACAATTAAATCTAAGAAGCCAAAGTTAGTATTTATATCAAAAGTACTTAGAAAGTAGACACAATGTAGGGTTTGGCATCTGTGGATAAAATGAATACTTAGGCAACAATAAAGACTTTAATGACGTTGTAGGTACAAACAATTATTTACAATTTTATTTTCGTTCTTAGCGATTAGTTCTCAAGTCATTCCGTGACCTTATTAAAGGCAGTTTGATACTTAGTATGGCGTGGGTGTCTACAAACCTCTCTAGTCTCCCCTTCAACAACCATATTCATAAGATTCGTCTAACCCTGAATATTTCTTGAATACTGATAGGTCTAAAGTGGTTTTTAACAGTGCCGTAACCAGACTTATTTGCGCCTTGTTCGAGTAGGTAATCTTGCGCGCCTATCAGAGTCAAATTTGCAACCTAGCTGCCTTACTATGCTTTCCATAACACCGCCTCTTTCACAGCAAAATACATAATAATGCGTTTTCCTTTGAAAAAACAAATGAAAGTGTCTAAAGTAATATGAAGGCCTATTTTTTGTAGTTAAGCCTAGAAAAATTAAAGCACCAGAAAAAAATGCACCTAATGGCTAAATGTCGTTTGTTGTGAATAAGCTAAGTTGATGGTGACGCCCTCTTCCCCTTTATTCTGAGAGCTGTACCCAAGCATCGTCCACACAGCCCTAGTTTCAGCCCTGGTTCTTACTTTAAAAATGTGCGCAAAAACAGAATAATAAAAATAAATTGATGTTTTCCAATCTCGAGTAACGTTAATTAATCTTCTTTTTACTATATACCTAGGTAAAGTGATTGAAGTACAGGTAAAAAGGTTCTTAAAGTTTCGCGTTTACTAGCGGCTACATGTTTACTGCATACGGATTTTGATTTACTTAGTTTGAATTCCTATAGCACTGCGTACGCCCTCGGTACAGCTCACGGGCATGCATGCATTAAACGTTTAATCCGTTTCGTGTCGTACGTGCATTGTGGCCACTGCGGACCAGTCAACGTGTACCTTAAATTTTATAAAAACCGTTCAGGTATTTTATCGAACATGTATTTTTTATAGCATTTAAAATGTCTGAGGCTTCTTTATACATAGCTGCTGAATAACTGTTAGAGTGAAAAGAAAACTAGCGTATTTTTTTTTATATTCTTAAAAAATATTATATGAACCGAATAAAACGGCAACATAACCAAATAATATCGTGGACTAGATTCCGAGGACTATTTGCAGCAGCTGTCCATTTTTCCGTTTTGTTTTCAGTAAACTAGTTAGTGGGGGGTATAACGCGGCAATGTAATAAGCAAGCTCTGCACGATCCAGTGTAACACCGTTTACTCTTTCATTTGGTGCGGCATGAATTTGCACAGTCATCGCGGTGAGTACTTAAGGTGTTTGTACTGTCCGAAATGAAAGAAAAATTCTGTAAAGGCTCTTTGAAATATGCAAGTTGTTGCTGGGTGTAATTAAACCTCACTTGTGAACACAAGCGATCTGACACACCTTGCTTGGAATGGAGAGCTTTTTGTATATTTCGTCTCCCGTATTTTCAATTTAGAATGTTCATAATGTCCAGTAGTATTTCGTTGCACTTCCTTGTCGTCGTGTAAAAGCTGAGTGCCGTTATCACAATCTGTTGGGTTGATTTCAGACGAAGTACTCTCTGCAACAAAACACCTGATTAAGATTTCAGAATGTCGGCACAAACGGCTGCTTAGCACAACACTGCAACCAACTTCACTCACATTGCTAGGAATTTTAAATGAACGGTATACTGCAGCTCCTATTGCTGAACGTAATATTAAGGCAAAGGAAATGTGAATTGCGATTTTGGAAGTAATAGACTTCTCCATGCATCTAGATCTAACAATCTATTTGAAAGGTTTTTCATATACATACATACGTACTATCAGAAGAAGAATTGATAACTAAACAAAAATATTATAAAATGAAGATGACAGATAGTAGAAAACTAGAAAAAATATATATGATTCTTATATTTTATCACTTATTTAATGTTCTTATCAGATTTATCAGTAAATGATCAACAACAGTAAAATTTGCTTAAACAGGACATCTTGTCTTTTACATCACTTCTTTATATTTTATACCTGCGACTTTCGGCATAAGGAAATATACTTTATGATATGCAGTTTTGCCGGTATACAGGAACGACAAACTGTTTATAAAAGCTTCTCTGGGCTTTTACATGGCTATAAGTTGATGTTATCCCTGCCTTTTTCACTTTTCAGTAACTTTTTTAACCAAACAGTTTGTTGACATGGAGCTTGTATATCTGACGTCAGAGAAAAAGCGCCAAAATGGCCGCGCTCAAATCAGCCGAATATTTTTTTGGAGCTTACATTTCTGTTAATGTCAAAAAATACATGCATATTCTCTACTCCTGAGTACATCAACTCATCGGGTATATGTATGCTAACTTGCAGGCTCTGCGTAATTATAGGCCTAGAGTCTAGATTTCCCGAATGTCTATGAAATAATAATGGAACAAAGGTATAAATCAACAATGCAATGTTAGGCCCCTGCTCAGTTGTTGCATATCATTATGAAATTCATAAACACTCGTAATGCGAAAAAATGCCCAGCAAAAAGAAGTGAACAACCCTGCTTTTGTTCAAGTCAATTGTAGCCATATTGTAGCTTTATAGAGAATATTTATATATAAATCTGTCAAAATTTCTTTAATAGATTTTCAACCTTATATATTTATTAATATATTGGAACGTTAATATTCGATTGGTAAAATTTTGCATATTCGGTAGGTTGACCTGCTGGCGTCTGGTACAATAATGCTAACGCGCACTGAACCCGAAAGATTTGCTAACAAACGACATCTTTTGAAGTGTTTAGAGAATAATGCCTAACATAAATTATAAGTGGGGCGTCTAGAAATTGTAGTTCATTCAATTTAGCCGCATGTGCCCACATTCAAACAATGGTCGCAATCTAGCAGCGGAGCGCGGGTGCGGCGCGGTTGCGACACGCCTGCCCCTCGGTCAGTCCAGCACACGATTATAAATTCACCGCTCCATTATTCACAATTGGCTTCCATACCGGCTCTGACAGCCGGCCCGATAATTCGTTAAGTCCTAAACTGCGACCGCTGCGTGCACCCGATAACGCCCCAATAGGATTCAACTAAATATACAAAGGGTTGTACGAATCATACGTTTGGATTCGTTCAGGAGCACCTGCCTCTATTTGTTCATCTTCGCTGATTAATCACTTACGCAATCATGTTTATTTGAAGATTGCTCCTAGGGGATGTGAACAATAAATGATTTTTATTTTAAAAAGAGTGCAGTGTAAAGCGCCGTCACCCGTGCATCGACTCGTTAGTGAATCCGGTTACAGTTGCCGTTCAAAGTTTGTGTGCTCCCCTCTCTTGTCTGACGGATGTCCAACATCCTGGTTTTCTGTATGCGAAATTTTCAGTCTTCCTTTATAAATGCATTGGGTTTTATTCAAATTCGTGTTTGTCAGTGATCAGATTATATGGACCGTCATCGCACGATTTCGTAGTTCCTGAATGCGGTTTCGCACAATATCGATTACTTGTTTTGCATCGACGTCGAAACCATTTGAGGTTTCGTTCATAATTAAGAGGATATGGTTCTTTAAATCAACAGTGGCTAGTAACACTTTGAATAATAATAACCTACTTTCAAATGTAATGTTCGTCAGTGTCATGCCCTAACTTTGAAATCTTAATTATTTTTGAAAAATGACGTGCACCGAAGAAAATAGTAAGTGGGGAAGCGAGCAATATCAAAAAGATGAACGTTAAGCGAACTCTAGTAATTACGAATGATGGATTGTTGAACTTCTCCGGACAGAAATGACCCAATGCTTTAATATCGTCTTGTTTCTTTCGCTGTGCTCTTTGGTAATTTGTCACTAAGTAGCAGTTGGCGATCAAAATTATTCTGTCATCAAATAGGACGACATCATGAAAATATTTTTTTGTATGAAAATGTTGAAAATTCACATGTCTTCGGTTTCCAATTTGCAGCTACCGAATCTGACACAATTTTAGTGGACTGCATTTTACGAGCACACGAATATTATATTTAAATAGCGCTGCAGAATGTTACACATTTGAAAATCATATATGAAGTAATTTGTGGCAAGAATTCTCTCGTTTTGCGAGGATACCTTTCGAAGAGAATGTAGAGTCGAGTATGCGGTGCACTGTCCTGAAATTTTCATATTGAAAATATTTGTTCTAAAATTAAAATTCTTGCAAGAATATCAATTTTTAATGAGAAATAAATAGTTTTAATAAGATAGTAATATTAGTACTTTTAAAGGCTTGTATTAAAAATATCCTAGCTTTCTTCAGGGGTTTCACCCACATTCCGCTTTAAAAGTAGCCTTCCTCAATAGACGAACTATCTCGTTCCTGAGAACAGCGCGTTCAAACAAACAAACTCGTTAATATCATAGTAGTATCTATATATTTTCAAACATATTTTAATTTAGTTAACGGCCACTGATAATGAAAACTGTTGTGTAATTATATTTATGTTGTTACACTTAGTGACGAAACTGTAATATTAAGACATATACCTACTATCTCAGACTTGTTTTATCTGTATTATTTTGATCAAACTAATAATAATAAGCCAGGTAGGACCGCGGGTAGGCCAGAACTTATAAGAAACCTCTGAAATGTTAGTGTGAAGAACTGAAGTGTTAGTTTGTTAGTGTTCTTCTACTACGTTACGCATGTTATGTGCATATAAACCTTCCTCTTGGATAACCTTTTTATTTAGAGATAATGCGTTAGTTAGTAGCCAAGTTTAAAACATTTAAGTACATTAAGGTTTTTTTTATATGTAGAGAAAATATCCAGTGATGGTGGAAATCCGCAACGTTCATTAAAATATATATTTATTCATGTATAATTGAAGTGCATGCCTTTATAAGTAAATATTTCAGTTTTTACGTTATTTTAAACCTCCAATCCATTAAAGGCCGTTTCGTATTATCGTGGAACAAATAAAAAGCCCACTCTTACAAGAAAAATGATACCCCCGTATGATTAAAGTGGGCTCTTTCTTCGAGCGTGGTAAATGACGGTGACATTTTATTGGCGGTCAACGTGTTTCGTTAGACTGCCCCCTGACATGCTATTCATCTTGTGCCCGTCCCGGATTACCTGCGCCGAATCAACCGAATGTGATTAACGGAGCCGATCATGCCCGTATAAAATGCCAGCGCCGACCGATGACCGTGTAATGGCGTATTGTGGATTATTACGGCCACTCGAACGTATTATTCCGATCTACTCAAAAATCATGTTAAAGGACTAAATGGGCCTGATACACCAGTTGCTCGCTTCCGCCGAGCAATTGTTTTGATTACCGGCTCCAATCGAAATTGAACTGCACGGTGCTCTGTAATCTACACTCATAGATGATAATTATTTCTGTTTAGTCTATTAATTGCTTATTGATGTTTAGACGTTTGATGATGTAACGATATTCATATCACTGAAATTGGAGCGATATTACAGGATATCATGTCGCCAGTTTTCCAGTTCAGCTGAGTTTGCGCGATAATAAGCGGGGAATTATATTGGGATAGCAAAGGTCAACGTTAGGGACTTACTGAGCGACTCCGCCAACATTAAGCATTTCTGCCGAGATGTAATTAATTAATGCAGATAGATATAAAATTAATTTAAAAACTCGAGTCACTGGCGCGAAGTTGTGAGGGTAGAAGTAAAAATTTATCAGGAACATCGTGAAACGCTGAAACAGCGAGCGACGTCGACGGAGACGTGACAAGAGCGCGTTAATTCTTGCTCACTGCGACTCTTCTAAACTGTTAAAAGAGTAAGGTAATTAAGTATGATGGATATTCTGAGTTTATCGCGGGTGGCAGCGACACGGGCCACTCGCAACTTTCTTATCTTTCCCCGAACGAAGTTTACGACGTCTTCGCGGTGACAGTGGCCAGTTGATTATGGCGTGTGAGCATCAGCGTATCGTCGTCGGCCTGAATTTACTACTGTACTTGTTTATGAGAGAAACCACTTAGGTGATAGAAGATTATGATGGTTATCTTGTGCGGTTTAATATACGCTTGTTGAGTAGCTACCGTACTTTGCGGTGGAATCGATAAAATATACTTTTGAGTTATTTTCAAGTACTGAAATATTAGAACCTCAACCTCGTTCATTTGGATTGAATGAAATGCTGCACAGTTTCCGTTAATTGTCAAGTGTCAACTTTTCATCGGTTAGTGACAATACACCGGGAGTGAAATACGGGGTAGGGTGAATTTCAGTTTTCGAATATATTCTTATTTATTTTCCAATCGTTGTTCTGTAAATTAAAAACATTTGTTATATTCCCATTATATTTTTATTACTTGGAATGAATGGTGTGTGTTTTTTTACTATCATAATAAAATAAAAATAAAATATCAATGTGGTTTATCGCAACAACAGGCTGTTTTTACTTCTGAAGGTATTCGTTACCTATGTTTTTTTCATGGTATGCTCGGAAAAGGGTTTACGTTGTGAATAGTACGCTATGTAGATTTGTAGTGGCGCCGGAGGGCAACCCCTGTCATGTGAGATTTGTAAACGAAAAAGCCTCTAATTTGGTTTTGTGTTTTGACAAGTCATCTTGAGGAAGATACCGAGCATTTGTAAGATGAACTTTTGTGTTAGTTTGTAAAATGAAACAAAAGGTTTTGTGTTTTTAAGCTCAAAATATCGTGGCCCTTTTTATGTTATCTGTGATATTATACCCTGCCACTATATAAAAATGCGTAGGATATACCATAATAGTATATACTATGTGAGAGTTTTTTGTTATAGAAATAATTTCGATAAAATTCGATTTGGACAAAGAGTGGCGAAAATCTGTTGCTTTATTGTTGTTTTATATTTTTCTATCTAAAGAACTGGCGAGCTGAATCTGAACATTGAGAAGCAGAGGACAAAGATTGCGCTTGCGACGAGACGTTGAGAACAACAAAAATTGTAACGTAAACCAAATGAAATCCGAAATGTGCTTTTGCTTATATATAAAAACAAAATGTGGATACCTATCTGACGACAGATCAATCGAAGCCACCATAAAACCGCTATAGCCCTTAAAATGTTCTCTTGCAAACAAGCTATCTACATGGCCCACATATCTTGATCAGGTGACGCAACAAAACATAAAAACCAAATTGTACATCTTTTTTTCATTTAACAAATCCGTCTTGACGAGGGTATTCTGTTTTTTTTTCGGCAAAAGTAGAAATAAGAAAGATATAACCAAATCCTGCTAGATCACGTTTAGTATCTCGATTTTTTTTCGATTATTTAGAAACAAAGGCTGGCAGAGAGCTTTGTGACGGAAAATATAAAGCGAACGGACTATTGACGCTTGGAAAATTGGTTAGAGCATACACATTAATTAAAATATGTTCTGTTCATGTCGTTTTTTGTTATGGGTAATTTGAAAAGGTTTTTCACAATAGCATTAAAGTCCCTACCGAGGTATGATTTTGCGTGTATTTTTTTTCTCTTTATATTAATTTACGAGTGCTATAATTCAGGCAGTTGAATTTAAGTTTAACGAGTTGAAAAAAAGGTTGTTATTGTTAATGCGTTACGTCCCTAATTAGCAGGTAGGGGTGAGCCTGCCACCGCCGCCATTGTTGTGGTCAAGGGGCCTGTTCTCGGGGACACCTGCGTCCATTTGTTAAAACGTATTTACTATTCACAGTTAAGTTATGACGTCATTAATTATTGTTAACTATGCGAGTTGAAGGTTCATTCCAGATTCTTTGATGGATGACACATGACTTTTGTATAACATTTTAAGTTAAATAGAAACATATGTGTATTTAATGGGAGATTATATCGTAACTATGAATATTGTAATCAAAATTGTATTAATATTGAACGTACAATGCGCTTTTTGTACACGTATAAATATTAATTTATGTGTTGTGAACTCCATAAATAGGATCAAAACAGGGTAAAAGATCATAACCGGTTAACTTATCTGAATAGAGGAAGTGAATTAACATTGATCTAACTATTTCATAGCGGTGTTGCTGATTTACATTTCCTTGTTAGGTGTGTTAACAAAACTTTGCAGCAAATTGTTCTCTAACCGCAGTTCGGAGCAAGACGCTCATTTGCAAGTATTAACGCGTTCCGTGGTTGTTGTGTCCACAGTCCAAGTGATCAGGCAGGATTCTCTGCTTGTAATCACTAAGGACTATTTTGGAATATTATGCTTTGTTCAGAGTCTTTAAACAATTGAAGGTTGGAGCTATTCCGAAAACAGTTTCTAGAACTATTATTCTGTACAGGTAGCAGTATCGAGCGAGTATTTACACAGCTTTCAAGGACTTTGTTCTCAAAGGTGAGTCAAACGTTTCTTGTCCTATTAAATATTTAACTAACAGCGACAGACGTAGATAAATGGAGGAGAGGTGAATGTTGTGCAGCGCTCCTGTTTACCTATTGATTGATTACACTGCGACATTTGCTACAAGTCGTAAATTCTGGTGCAGCAGCTCGAGTACCTACTTTCTGATAAAGCTTAAATTCTTATTTTATCAATGTCACGTATTTATGATAGTTTAGTAGTATTTACGGATTGGTGTATTATAACATAAATATACTTTTTCAAGTTTATATGGCTCTTGAATAACGGGTGTATTGAAAAGCCAAAGCTTTTCATTCTGTGCCGAGAATAACCTTATTCAGACTATTAGTTTAGAAGCCTGCAGGCTCTACAACACGTATTGACAAGGTGACACGACGTTCGGCCGTAAACAAGGTGTATTGGTCCACTCGCACATAAAGTGTGTGCAATATCTAAGGCACGTTGGCAGTCTGTAGAACATTCGTAGCTAGCCGTGTATGCGCACCGCATACAGCTTGTGCGGCCGCAAAGCCATTGCGGTTGTCATCCGCATTCATGATACTACTGGTCGTTGAATAGCCTCAAATTGCAATTAGGTACTACGACTTTTCAAAGTGCACTAACGCTGTTATGCCCCGTTATATTTAAGCGGGTGATGCAAATTCCTGTATACGTTCAACGGGGAAGTTGGGACGGGATATTTGTCTAACGAGTGCAAGACTGATGGGCTTGCTAGTTTTGATTTATTACCGTGCTTACTTCTTTGTTAAACGATACATTAGTTGCAAAGTTGAGAATGATGTTAGTGCCGTATAATGCGTTTTAGAGACTAGAAAATAGGTGAGGTGAAATATTTCGAAATAAATCATACCACTCGTTTTTGCACTAAAATATTTTGCTCGTTAGTTACGAATAATGATTGAACATACCTATTACAGAATAAGTTAAAAAAATACGAAAAAATATCATCGCTAATTTCATAAAATTTATATCTTAGTGAAAAGGAGTTATGTAGGATAGAATATTTGTAAGTAGCAAATATTTCAATACTTATGTTAATCTGTAATATCTGAAAGAATTTTTTATATTTGGTTTTTATAGGTAAAAATTTAGCGTATAATATGTAGTCTAACTACTATATGATTTTACCGAGCGAAGGCTAGCACATCCACAAAAATTGTAATGTTTATTTTAGTTTGTTATATAAAAATATTGTTAATTGGTTCGTCAGAATCAATTAACGCCTTTCAGGTTAACGGGTACATTTGTAACACCCTACATATAAATAACTTGAACCCCTATTCCTTTAGATACAGGGTCGTTTGCCCTACTTATGGTCATCGAATCATGCGTGATAGGTGTACCCATTCCGATGATTATTTTTGGTTGTGTTTGTTGGTGACAGGAGAAGGTTCTATAATATGAAATATTAAGAAAGATGACTAGCAAATTAAAAAAATACGATATAGAAATAAAAACTCATGTGTTATGCTACCGTGGTTCTAGCTGACGACACTTGGTGATTGGTATATCCTTGTGATTTATAAATGTTTACGTGTGTAGATAATAAATATCAAAACTATGAACGGCTGTCCGAAGTCACGAACCAATACAAATATTTGAACATTTCTAAAACAACAAGACAGTTTCTTGTCAAAACACTAAACGGTAAAGCAAAGAACGGACTCGACACATCGGTGACAATATCAATGTGTTGATAGACCGACAATCATTATCTATATACCTACCTCTAAATAGGTTTTAATGCGCGTTGTGCGTGTTTCGTCATTTGGTCACGCTCTATATGTTATGTGTGTCACAAAGGGTTGTTACATGGAGTATTGAATGCATGGAGAACGCATAAGATCATCGATACAATTGAAAATTTTATTTCATTGATTGCAAAGTCGAGTGACTGAATAAAGGACATGAAGCTTGATTACGAGGATTGGTTAAAATCTTTTAAAACCTAGTTTCATTTCATAATAAGTAATCAAATTTATCAACAATATGCAAGGTTCAATAAAACAAATACGCAAATCAGTTTGTAAAGCGGAGTATCAAAATATGTTTTTTTACCAATACTTGATAGTAATTTCTTCATGTCTTACGATTGTGTCTTTTCACTAAATCACCAAAACAAATGGCTATCAAACTCTAACTCTCTATTTAAAAAAGTCAAAGGTGAGGGCCAGTAACCCTCGGTTGTTAAGTCTGATTAAATGCCTCGGATTAATCTGACCATAATTGTTTAAATTAGGACGTTTCAAGTCTTATTTTCCTTGTTTAGACTGACATCACTCTTACTCTTTTTGCTAATTAATCTGTGGTTTCTTTTACTCTTGTATGTAAACTACTGTATTAAGCAATTATATTGATGACGTGAGCCTATACCACGGAATTGAAAAAGCATGTTTATATGTCATGTCTAGTTAGGCTGATTAAATATTCATTTGTTGGTAAGTTTAGTTTCTTTTTTGGGACAAGAAATGACGAAGCTTTTTTCTATTATTTTTCGTGTAACGGCTAATACATTTTTCATGACGTAATATAGTGTATTTACTCAACATGAATTGACGAATTACTGTTTGGCTGTTGTACATAAAGAAAACTAATTAAATTGTATTAAATACATAATATGTACATACTAACTGAAGTGTTTAATAATGAATAAACCTTTGTGTTATGAACTCTTAAATTACACAAGAACGAATTTTTTTTTTAAATGATTGAATTAATTGTTTCATGAATATTTTTGGTTTCAAATAAAATGTTTAATTTAAAATCACACGTTCTTTGCTTAGGTTGCCATACAATATGTCGAATGTCTCCGTAAATGCATTTAACAAATAGTGAATAGTCTCAGGTGCAGTCGTCTAGCTCTTTGTTAGCAGATATCTAATAATACGTATTTCCCAGCTTCGAGACAAAAGCCGAGAGCTGTTTGAACTTAACACTGGCAGCCTTCTATTTCTCTTTTGTTTAAAAAAAACACCGCTTTTCTTTAGTACATTTGTCAAATAGAAATTAGATTTAAAAGATAACAAGTACAATGAGTGCCGTTAGCAAATTACCGCGCCCGCTTACAGATAATATTATTCAAACAACTAAATCCTTCACTATTAAACTACTGAGGATTACTATTAATCACGTCAAGATGTTTACCCTCATCCCACGTCAGTTCGGCGGGAATTATCTAAGTCGAGATAAATAGGAGCGTCGCTTTCTCGCGCCATTCACTCCCACTTGGCGCTGTTTGAAAATCTCTTCGGTTCGTAACAGGGTTAGTTAGAATAGACCTGAGTAATCTCGTTTATAAATGAATCAATTCGCAAACGATCGGTGGCAATAAACATAATGAAGGAGCTCCCTTTCACTTTTGTAATTTGTTGTCACCTCTTCACCGTCAATTGGACGAGCTAGATTGGAACATTCGCGAGCTACTATTGCATGGGAGTTGTCTTCTTACTGGTCGATGTGATTTTTTTTCTTTTACTGAGACGAAAAAGGTTTTGAATGGAAGTGGTACGCCAACGTGCCAGCTTGTTATGCCTCCTGAACAAAGAGAGATGAATTTCATGCATTTATCATTTTAATAGCCAGATTTTTATTGTAACTACATAATTAAGGTCGACTCCTTCATTCCGCATTCAAATGTAAGTTTCGTTATTTATCGTATACTAAGTAGTTTTATTTTCATATTCTGTCTTTAAGATGAGCTTTTGCGCGTCTTGTATCGAAGGAAGCGCGACGATCGACAGAAGTTTCTTGAATCAGAGGGCAACTTTTGTCGAATCGAACATTTGAGAACAGATCGTTGTTCAAACAAAAGCGATAGTATTGTATAAAGAAAACATTACATTTTTTTTTCACGGAACAAGAATGGTTATTCTAATGGCATGTATGTTGTATTATTTTATAAGATTGGCGATAAAGCGGTAGCTACCTACTATAGAGAATTATCTAAAATAAGCCGTGGTTAGTAACAAAAATTATATAATAAACATCGGTTTATTTCTACTAAGCATAAATTAACGTCTTCGACTCATTTCTTCTTAGCATAAATTATTATAATTAACATCTTAAGTAAGCTATGTTCTTAGTTAATTATTGGGTATTTAAACTAAATTGGTAATCAATTTATTTCTATGACTCATTTATTAGCAAACTAATGACTAAGGAGTTGTGGAACTAAAGCAATTGAGTAAGACTTCGGTACTTAACAGCCAATACTGTTAAATGAAACTACAAAAACTATCTCGAGTTGAGATGGCTACCATCTCTTTTGTTTCGCTTGTAAGACAAGTATTTACAGAGTCAAATATACGACAATGATTAACTCCCTCTTCTAAAAAAATCTTTTTAATCTGGTAACAAGTAAAACTGTTACATTTTATGTCGGGTTTAAGATGTCAATTTATAACAAAAGTGCGAGAAAGTTGTATTAGGATATAAAAACGGCTATAAATCCTTCCCATTTATACTTTTTCGTTTATTTGCGATCGACTTTGGAAGTTATTTTCGAGGTACTGTTTGTGGGGTGGGGCGAATTAGGTGATGTCGAATTTATAACGGCTTTCTTTTGTTTAATAGATACTATTTCTTATATTTTCTTTTATTATTGTTTTATGTGTTATCGATTGCCATTTTATTGCCTGCTTTAGGCCATTTTCAGCTCGTAACGGTTTCTGACTGGCTCCTTGCAAATATTCCCATGTGAAATGATGTCGACATGTAATTATACCTCAATTACACATGTTATCGTAATACGTTATTGAATTAATATCTATTAGTTAACTGGCGACAGCTTCGTAATAATATTCATATCACATTAGATATTATTAGCAGAATGAAAATTTGTCGTACATTTATATAGAAAAAGGCTAGTAATGAAAGTAAATTCAATTTGAACGAAAATAATAACAGTGGAATTATTTTCGAGGTGAAATGTGCAGCGTTCTACCTCAACCAGATATTGCCTCGCAAGCTGGTCCTGACGTGTATTGTGCTGTGGCGAACTCTGTAAATTGCTTTTCGTGACGATAAATATTTTAATCTGATTGGTGGTCTGTAACCAATTAATTGTGGCTTTAATTTCATCTGAAAAAATAATGTGATGTATTTTTAATAGCGCTGTCTACTGAAGTAGGTTTCGTGTTCCCTTTTATAGCTCTTAGATTTAAAAAGATTAAGTAAACTTAATAAAAATTAAATCGACAAATATAGGTACAAAATTTATTATTTTAAATTGAGTATTCTATAAAGACAAATGAGCATAAAGTAAAACAAATTCCAATCGAGCTGCTACAAAGTAATCTGCTCATTAAACTAGACAAGGAACATAATTGGCTATTCACAACGTGTCAAAAGTCTACACTTTTCTCGCAACCTGAATTGCATATCGCCGATGAATTTTAATAAGGCCGTCTATTATGAATTCGTATTCGTCCAGAATATCTTACCGTGGTCAAGAATTGATTTATGCTATTACTTTTATAAATTGGTTCTCCCTGCGACTGCTACTTATAAAGTCACGGCGCATCTCTTCAGCTGCACTTTTGATAAAAAGCGCCTTTAGAATTCTGAATAATTTAAGTTGATCATAAGACCAGCATCTATGAACCATCGGTAAGTAAATAGTGAGTCGGAGAGTGTTGCAACTCCAACAAGACGCTGTTCATTTAAAGAGTTGTGTAACTCCCTGGCTCTGGTGAAGTTTGTCTTGGCGCGCGCCGGCAGGCACTGTAACGTTTTAACTTAGAATACTTTACCGATGGCGTTTATTTTCTTCAAAATATCTTTCAGCTCCGCCTCTGTTAAAAGTACTTCGAAAACCACATAATAATATTTCAGCGCAGAAGGTATGATCCGCTTTTATTATGCTCTGGTTCAACGTTCTGTCTCATTCTCTTAAATCCAGTGCAGCCGTCGTCCGAAATGAACTTGGAGATGTGTCGCACGGAGACAGCGCGATGGAGATAAGGCACAGAAGCTTGTTTTTCAAGATGGAGTTTTAATTTACCGAGAGTAATTGTTGTTAGTAGCTGCATTTCGCGCGGAAGATAGAGAAAATAAACAAAGGTTTTATTTTCCCCTGAAAGCCTTCTTGACGAGGGTCGCTCGATGTTATTCAGCATCGAAATGAAATGAGGGATAAAAACTAAATTAAATGCTAATTGGGAGATTCAGCGAAGGCAGGGGAACGGATTCGATCGCCCCGTTCGCTTGCGCAACGATATTGAGCAATAAGGTGTAATGATGCGCAAGACAAATCCAATTATTCTGTGTAACTTTACGTCCGCTGACTATCCATAAATTAATTGGCAAAATGCGCAGATCAGTGTTCCAGTTACTGCTGAATTATAAAAAGCCCACAATTTGTAGCTAACTAGTTTAGGCACCTAATAACATAAATGCGTATATAGCTGCCGGGCAAATACGGAGCTGAACCTTTCCGTTCATGTAATAACGGGTGGCTGAGAGGAGTTTTTCCGTTTATTGGGTCGTTAGGATATAATTTCATCTCGTGTTTATGACGTCATAAAAAGTTTGCAGCGCTGATACAACCACTGTCAATTACCAGCTCCCGCTTCCCTCGCGACTTTTTGATTTGGAAATTCGTTTCTTTAGGTATCATTCATTCATCAGTCCGCTTCACTTCGGCAAGAACTTCGTTTGGTCACCGACGTAACTAAGTTGGTATTAAGTTAGTGTGTGTTTTATCTACTGTGTGTTTAGTTTTCTGATCCAAATTACGTTGAAGTAAGACAACATCGTTTATATGAGAATTCACAACCGCGTAAAAAATAACTTATGTTGATTTAAAAGGTAAAATCGAATCGAGACATACCTACTTGGAAACGGACAGTTTAAGTTTTTTATTAGGCACAGATTTCATTAAAAAATGCTGAGCGAAGGCAGGTAGGAATTTTATAAAATTATGCTAACGCTAGCCCGAGAAGCCATTAATGTCGCCTCTAACTATGTAGTTAGACTCGACATTACCTGGTAATTTACCTGTGAGGGTAGAAATTAAATAAGGTGGGACGAGGTAACGGAATGCATTTCTTAATACTTACAAGTATATCCTTTGTTTCTAAGAATACAAATGCTAAGAACAAGGTAAATAAGCTAGGAAATGTGGTTTCTATTCTCAAGCCATGCAGTGTGCACTAATCGTGCGAAGTGTTGCATTACAAATGCAGAAGAATGTGCCTGCATAGTTTTCAAAATTTTCGGTCTAAGGAAACTTAAGATTTTGACCCTGAACGGCCATAAAGCCATAAGTGATAATACCATAAAGTCAAACAATAAAAGCACTGCATTATAAAGGCAAGAGGCCTTGCTAATATTAATAATCGAAAAACTGCCAGCCGAGCATATGATCCATGATCTCAAAGGTGTGAGATGACATAATGGCGTATGAGGCGAACGCGCTTCGGCTTCAGACAATCCCCAAACACGAGTCGTTGTATGATTGATGATAGACTAATACGTATTCTCATTACCTAAGCCCGTGTTACATAAAAGATACCAGGTACTTTATACGGCTCCCAATAAATCCGAGCACGTATTATACGGCTATTTAAAATTTCGTTCAGATGTTTATAAGCTGTGTTATTTGAAGCGTTCTTTTGATATTATGGGGTTCCAGGATATATTAAATATTAAAGTGAATGGATTTCAAAAGGTAGAATGTTAACGTACATACATATGCTTTGTACCTGTAAATATTCTGGCTTATATTCTATTGGGTAGGTAGGTCTACGTGTGTTGATGTTAGATTTATTTTTGGTATTCTTGTATTAAATTCTTACATATTTAGGTGGAGGTCTGGTTTTGTTCAAAGATACTGTTATAGGTGTATAATTACTTCTAATTTCTTTAAGCATGTAAAATTAGGTCTGCCCATTCGATTATAACTTAGGTGTCTTCAATGCTAGATTGAATAGGCTCTTTAAACTAGTGCGCCTCACCATCAACGATTGCATCGGTGGAATCGCAGTCAAGCAATAGTTTCTAGCAATTAAATCGAATAAAATATCGTCATTGATTATATTTGTTGATTATATACGATTACGCATTACAGAATAAAGTCGTACTACACCAGTAACAAATATTGAATAGCTCCATATTAATATTCGTAATACACTTACCTGTTCCACAACACGTTCTGAAATGTTATTCCAAATTGTGGTTCTCTTACACGGTCTTACCATAAACTATATTCCGTGATAAAATAATAAACCACATTCTCTCCGTAACAACACAAAAGGGTAACTGTCTGTTTGCAAACACGGCACCAACAAAAACCTGTAACATATAAGAAAATGTGGAATGAAGGTATTACTTTATCCACTATATAGAGAGTGGAGTTGTGCTCCATACAATATGAAGTTAATGTTACTGGATTCCGCAGATTAGAACAGGGGATTGCAATCATTGTATTCGGTTAGACGTATAAAATAATAATGCTGCAATCTTTTACTTTTATATTTCAGATGTTCTTTTATGAAATGTAATTGTGTAGAGAAATGCACATAAAGGGGTGAATTGATGTGTTTTTTACATCTGCGCAAATAAGTATTGTTGGTATTGTACACTTTTTATTTTCTAAATAAATATTTGTCTACTGTTTTACAAAAAGCATTGTGCGGGACAGTTCAAACACTAATTAATTTCTTACTGGTCAAGTAGAGTAAAACTGTCCATTTAATTGATTGAATTTATTGACACCATCGGTCTTTCTGGTGATTATTCTATAGTCTTTTCATAGCTTGGTTTAACTTAAATTAGCTTGAACTGGCTCATGCTCAATAGAACATTAAATTTCTGATAGAATTTTGTATCTTTCGGTTTGCGTGCGACAAAACAGTTTGGCGGTTTCTTTACTAAGCAAATTGTGTGAGTTTGGAACCGTAACTGCTTTGGGAATGAATGCACGAATTTAGCCGCTATCAAATTATGTTGCTGTTTGAACTTTAGATATGCTCAGTGAAATGAACAGAATGGGAATTTCTTGGTAATAAATGCTTGACAATATTTGACAGCTACAGGGTTAAACTAAATGCAATCATTAATGCCATTTAGGAACAGTTTCACGATGTCCGAATAGCCACTACTTACCGAATATATTCAAAATTGGAACAGAATTTGTATGAAATTATCTACCAAATGAACTAACTTTTTCGTAGGTGGTGAAACAGGCCCTTAGTGTTGTCTACTTTTTTTATAGTCTGTATAAGTGGCATTCAAGATATAGGTAGGTAGGTACTTAGAAAGTTCGTATGTTTTGAGTATTTCACCTGGTTTCAAAACCACACCATTGTACTAAACAAGCGATTTAAGATCTAAAAGTAAGAAAGATCTAAAGGTGTCGCATAATTGCTATTTAATTATAATTAACTTACCTGGTACATGTATAAATGGAACTATTTTTTTAATAACGTAACGTAATTTCGTGCGCCGCGAGCTCTGTTTAAAAATAGGTCAATCTCTCCCCTAGATGTCGTTAAAGGTGAGGCGGGGATTAACTCAAGTTGATGGGTGACAGAATGTATGTGTGACATGCACTCTAATGAAATGGAGGTCAACTGGCCAAGACCCTGGGGATTACATTGTTAGTAATATAAGCGTCAAATATTATTTTGAATGTCAGATGTTTAGTTTTACAAGTGACGTCATTATACTTGTCTTGCTTTTGTACATAATTGGGATTATGCGCATACAATACAAGCGAAAATTTAATCGTATACATAACCTACATAGTACGTTCTACTCACTACTGTCATAATTCCAGTTAGCTTCATAATATAAAGGTATTTGACTAGTCATGTATTACGTTCGAATTGAAATCCCAGTAAAATGTACTATGTATAACCGTAACAGAATTGAAAACGTTAGCGAGATATTCCTATAGTGATGAATTAAAAACTCCGAATGATCGTGATTTCGGAATCGAACGAGAACGGAATTTTGAAATAGAAAATTCCAGTAAAACAGAGGTTGGTCGGTTCGTATAAATTAATTTCGACCTGACCCGTGTATTAATATTCAGAGCACTCTCAAAGTTCGCTTTAACTGCGAGCGGAAATACTCCAATTTATTAATTTTACCGGTATTTCTTCCCGCGAGGGCTCAATGGATTACTAACGTGTCATTACCTATTTGGTTTTTGATTTTTTAAATAAATAAACACATGAAAACGACCATTTATGTAGTTGTTTTTGATTAAAATTCATTACTTTGATTATTTAGGCCGCAGCGTCCCAAAAATACAATTTGTATTTTATCGGAGTTAATTATTCATTAGTGAAGATGGATTTAATTACCATACCTGATAAATTCAATATACTGAATCGTTTGGACTGTACTTTGTATAACGACCTACCTAAAGTGATACGATTCAAATACCCTAATTTATTCTTTTGGAATCGACCTCACAGTTGAAAGAAACGGCAAATAAATCTACATAAATACGAAATAAAAGTGCTTTTAACATTGTTAGGTCGACGAACAAAATTAAAGGTTGCTATTGTTACAATTATCAATTACTTATTTTCTGTTAAATTGTTTATTCAAAATTTAATTTGTTCTTAATATACGTATTCAAAAGCTATGGTCTGACTTTGAAAAATGAGTATAAATAATATTAGACTATGACTCATCAACTTGTAGATAAAATAAAAACATAACCAGTAACAATTCTAGACAAATAGAATTTACAAGGGTAAACTAATCGATATGCTCAAGACTGAACAAACCAAAGATAACAGTAATTTGTGGTTGACAAGTGTCTTGTGTAAATAAGTTATTAATGTGTTCGTCGGAAAACCTTTCGAGGAAACGCGTTTCTTTTACAACTCACATGTTATAATACAAATCAATAGCCGAACAAAGCTTCGAAATATTTCTTTCTCTATGAGCGAGTAAGTTATACAGTTTGTATTTATTAAAGGGCATTTAACTAACTTTAATAAATATTTTGTTTTGTTTGAATATTGACACCTGTTTTAGAGCGCACGTGCTTCTGCTAGGTGCTGCAAAGTTGTAGTGTTAGAATCAAATGAACAGCAGGCTCCCTGAGACGTGCGTATATCGAGTTTAGATGAAATCACAAAAAATACTTCGACAAACAGTTTCCATTCTGTGAGCAGCAGGTGTACTTCACAATCCCATCGTCAGCGGATTAGTCCATTGTACGGATATAAATCTTTGCCTGCCGAGAGGGCCAATGCTTACCTCGTTCTTTTAAAGACGACTGAATCCGGCGCGCGTAACGTCATTGTAGGTATCTGTCTCTAGTAATAATCCACGAAAACAATCCCTTGTCTGCGTACCTCCCGAGATTGCTTGTTCACGTCAACTAAATCCACCACGATAGCATTGTGTAGGTAGGCGTAATTTGTAACATTATTAAGTTAGTGTTGGCAGATGTCGTTAGTAAATTATGTTTATCCGACAGGACGCAGCTGTAGACGGGCGGCACTTAATCCCCCTCACACGGCGTTGCGAACTTACGAGAACAGTGCGTCAAAGGGAAATGTGAATAATGACAGTGGCTTGCTGTGTTTGCACAGGTACACCTACCCGTCACGTATGCCCATGTGTGAATAGAGCTAATTGGGAATATCGGCTCGCAATTATTTCGTACATATTTCGTAACATTCGTTCCGTCTGCGAGTACATGTGATCACGGAGGCAGAATGTGTCGCAGGTGTGATAATTTACTTTAACAACGCAATAACTAGGGAACTGTCGCCGTAGATCCGCTGAACATGACGACATTATCACAATGTACGTGCGTCATGTTACCGCGATACAAATATTGACACGGTATATTTATTGGCATGTTGAGACACAATGCTTTTAATCAGAAGGTAAGGAAAATATACAGGGACGTTTTATTTTTCATGTAGTAATGTTGTTTGATAGTGGGCATATCATGTTCAAAAGATAAATATTTTTATACTTTCCAAGTATTTGTTAAAACAGAGAGATGAAAGAACAATAGAAAATTGAAAATATTTTGAATGTTTCTTTTGGATGCTCCACGTTTAGTGTCCATAATCTCCTTTGTTTATTGTTTACGAGCTTTACAGCGCTTAGTAAAATAGTACTTATAGCGAAATAATATTTTATTTTATTACTCCTGAAAACTACTACTAATCTTTAGAAAATTTTGGAAGGCTAATTTAAATTTTCATACATAGTAATATAGTAGGTAAAATGACAAGAGCTGGTTTTCCTGTTGGTCTTTTTTATGCCTCGACGCAAAAACGACTTCATTTGTTTTATGTATTGGAAGTGTCCGTGTTTGAGTCCGTGTGTGGTTCTGCCAAGCGGCGGCACTGATTTTAATTTACAAGTTTTTGTTTAAAAGGCTCAATAACGTACAAAATTAGTAGAAATCATATAGAGAATCCCGATAAAAGTATTCCGCGAAGCAGCTTTCCAATCAATAAAAGCGTGTATATGGGAACATTTATATTGGCAGAAAGTAATCTTAGACGGAATAAATGACGTATTAAATTTAATTGCCGCTCGTAAGAAAAGGGTGGAATGTCCTTTCCATGTAGCTTCCGAACATCGATTATATGTCGTGTTTGAATTACGAGCCTTTAAATCATACTTAATGGTGAGTACGCATATTCTCGTTCAAAATTTATTGGATGATAGTAGAATATATATCAAAAATCCACCATTGCAGGTAATGGTTTCTTCGCGATAGCTTTTAGTGATATTTTATGATAGAGCCGTGAGATTAGTTTGATGTTAAGTGGGTAACTTACAGCGGGATGACGGAGCCCACGTCGTCCTCGCCCGATACGTATATATTGCTGAATAGGTTATAAAGTGTCTGTTAGCTGTTTCGGTAATCAAGTATCGCGTCAATGGGCATTGCTTTGACTTAAAGATGTTTTAAACAAGTTTACAAAAACACCTTCAAAATTGACACACTTTAAACTACTTAATCAATGACGCTGTGTGCACGACAATCCTGAAAACCTTGCAAGTGGGACATGGATAAGTTATACTGATTATAAGTTACAGTTAAATAAATAAATACACAGCTTTTTATTATCTATCATATTTACAGCCAATACAAAAAAGGAATTCTATATTCACGTAAGAAAGAAAAAGACGTAATATTAACAAATCACGTCAAAAATACCATAAATTATTTTAATTGTTCGGAAAACGTTTCAATTTAATGTTATATTTAAACATAATATATTTCTTTAAGGCTATGAATTATGAAGGAGTGTAAGTATACAGGGGAAGTTAAAAAAAGAAAACTTGTAATTCTCGTTATTCAGTATTCTGTTTGCCTTTTGATCGTTGATATTAAATCACAGCAGAATTGGCCGTTAGATGATCGATCTGTTTCATTATCCTGAGTTCCGTCGGCTCCTGACGTACGGGATTATGTCAATCTAAAGCCAGTCAGTACCAACATTACAATCACGTATGTTGCAAGCGAGCCGATTTCGTACTAGAATAACATGTGATTTTTAATTGCTATGTAAGCTCGCTGTTTGGTTTTTCACTTCGTTTTTATAATATAAATTTAGAAGGTTGTGGAAAGGATTTTGGTCAATGGTTCTATAATATACATAGATCACTATAATATTGTACAGCCGACGATATAATATAGTACAATCTGTCAAATTTCCCTAATAGATTTTCAACTTTATCGCTGAAGCAAATGGCGGCTGTATAAAATCTTGTATTATACATGGCGTCATGTAATAGAAAATGCTTAAAGTATCTATGTATCCTGTTTATTTGTATCTATAGATCATTGCTAGCTAATTTTATTTCAATTCATTGACAACCATTGTATAAGTTATCACTCCATCGTATCTCGTGCAGTTTAAAATAATCTTTGCTGAGGTTCAGTTAAAAATAAATGAGATGGTCAAGTTTAGTTACTTCAGTTCTTCCGTTGAATATCGCTTGGAAATTCCTTACTAGTCGAAACTCTTTTAATCAAGAGTTTGGTTACTAGCATTTGTACTGCAAAGCGTTTGTTTTTGGCACACTGAAATTGTATCGCGTTGTGCAATCGTTACGAAATGCATTTCCAACTTTTCTGACAAACAAGAATTGCAATCCCAACTTGACAGCTGGACCGGAGTCTTAGAGTCTGAATGAGGAGATGCAATCAACTCGAACACGTGTAGCAGTACAGACAAGTTTAAAGCGGTTCACTAAAATTAGCCAGGTACTCGTATACGTACACAATATTGTGGTATCCTTATTGAACTCCCTTATCGAAACTTGTTATCTATGGTATAGGCAATAGAGGAGTTTGCCTGTACATAGTAATACCGCATAAACATTGGGCGAGGTAAACTTAACCCTAGTTAGATACGTTATTATCTGTATATCGCTGCGTACGTGCGGGGGTGTAAAAGTTTATAGGTCTGTGTACGTTGATACGTTATGATATGAACTTCATATTGCGTTATAATGGCTTGTCTACACGTCGGTACAAGTCGCGCTGTCGGCCGCACGTCGGCGTACAGAGCCGCGAATGCACCTGTATTATAATATGCTTTGAGCTTGCAGCTGCGATCGCAGTGACATACTGACTGTTTCATGGAAACAATTTTCCAGGTATAACGGAAATCGAAATGGTCTTTGCTGGCTTCGGTAGGGATTAATAAATGTATTATATAAAGCCACTATAATATTAATTCACTCTGCAAGTCAGCCACCAGATATGATTCAAGATGAATGAATATGTTATAAACATATACATAAATGAACACCAAATTTACATGTGTTTTTTTGCATAACTATTTTTTTAAATAAAAAAAAAACCATTTACTCTAGAAGTCGGTGAGTCGGTGAGGTTGAAGTTTTTATTTCGCCACCGACTTCGGCAAGTATTCTGCATCGATCAAAAAACAATCAAAGTAATCGGACTAAAAACCTGGGAGTAGTCGGTGTGCATACATAAAAAAAACATACCGACCGAATTAAGAACCTCCTCCTTTTTTGGAAGTCGGTCAAAAAAACCCCGTACTTTTCAGAAAATGAAAAAGACATACTAAATGAAGACACACCAATTCAACATACCGCGAACAAAAGATTAGAACATTTTCGTAGTATAGAATTAAAAACATCTTATTCAAAGTTGGGGTAACCGCCTACGTACGAATATGTCTAGACTCGGCAGATACATATCATAAAACATAATATTAAATAACAATACCCTTACTCTTCGAAATTATTAAGTGTAACTTGTTCAAAGTGCGTATGAGCTACATAATGATGATATTTGATACGCAAACGTTTGTAATCTGCAGATTGAAGAAGTAATTTACTTTGTGAACAGTTAACAATGTGTGTTTCTCTTTTGTTTTGTAAGAACGCTCCTATTTGTTATTTTCTTGCTTAGAACTTTAATCGATATTGTCTGGACTAAGTTGAGCGTGTGCAGGTACTTAATACTATCAAGTAAGTATTTAGGCAATTTCTTTAATGTTCTTGTGTTAATCTGGATCAGGTAAAAGAATCTTTTTATCTATTTTATTAATAGATAACTGTGTTTGTTAAGCGAAACAAAAGCTGAAGTAGTCTAGTCCATTTTCTGCAAAAATATATTTTACGAGTACAAATGTGGGATGGGTATCTATACAAAATGTTATAAAGCTCAAGAGTCTGTTTGCTAGAACGGGCTAATTTCAGGGACTGCTGGACCGATTTGAAAAATTCTTTCGGTGTTATAAAGCCCATTTACCAAGGAATGGCTCTAGGCTATATAGTATTATCCTGGTGTGTGGAGTGGTGGCCATGCGACGCGGGTGGAACCGCTGACGAAAGCCAGTCAGTAACAAGACTCAATTCTGAGAATTTTCCCCAATTATAACTGTGAAAACAATATTCTAAGTTGTGTAAAGGACATGAACGACAGAACGTGGAGTATTGCAGCGGCTGTCTCAAACTTTCGATGCATGCGCTATTCTCGGTAGTTAGAAGCGGCGAAACATATCAAACACAATGTAATCTAACAACTTAGGTAAGTAAGCACCTCTAGATAAGAGAATAGCAAGGAAATGGCAATTTTCCTCGCTAGTAATTTGTTTCTATCACGCTATTTTTCCATTATCCAATATCAATATTGTTTTGTCTTCATCGCTCAGAAATGGAACTCTGAGACTACCTTAATGATAGCATTGCATGACGTATGGAGGAAGTTCCAGCTTGAGGTACAAAGCCTCATGTGGGCCAGCCTCGTTAATGTATTTATTAATGTGCTTCCGAGCTACAAGAAAACGGAGACAGTTTCCTTGTTCGACGTACATCGGAAACTATTCAATTTAGATAATTGTTTTACGGTCGGGCAAAAGATTGTTTTCACCGAGGACGTAAGTTTCGTTTATTATTAGATAATGTAACTCTTAATTGAATTATTACCCAATCCATTAAACGCTTGTTTGTTATCCCCTCAAAAGTTTTACTAATATAAATTAGGATTGATATATTTGAAAAGCAAATAAGCAACTTTCAAGAAAGCAGATTCTTATCAAAAAATCTTTTTTCACAGTAACGTTGGAATATTCCGAAAACAAACGCACACTTATCCTAAAATAAAGATAATTTCATATCAAGCAGAACCATCTTCTATAAATGAGTATCATTTGAACAATAAAGATTTTGATCCTTTTCTAGAGAGCACTTACGTAGCGTTACGTACGCGTAATTTTCCTAAAATGCAAATATTCGCCAAAGAATACAAGCTACAATATTAGAGGGTTCAGTGCTACGAATTAGCTACGGCGCTACGAAGTCTCGTAGCTGTAGCGGGGGCTAAACAAAGTAAAGCTTTATCATGTACTGGCGTAACCACGTTCTAAGATTAATGTTCAGCTAATGAATCAGCGGCGTGACAAATCAGTACCTATGCGTTAATGGATGCTTTTGTATACCGCCAGCTATTCTGCAACTATCTTATACGATCCAGATACCGGCACCTCCTTTTGTACCTGGGACCTTGTCGGTTTGATAGGTTTGTGTTACCAATAGTGGTCTATCTATGATAGTTCTGTTTACACTAACGTATACACTCATATACCAATGAAAAATATGGATAACTAACATTAAAGGGACATATGTTTCTGTCAAGACGTTAGCTTCACAAAAAAATAAATGTAAACAGTTTTCTGGACGGAAATAGGAAAACGTTCTGAAGAAGTTGGTTTCCATAAGTTTTGCGAGAGCGTTTCGCGGAACTTTTATTATATTTGTACAAACAGTTTGTACCTAACTATTGAGCGTTAACGTGAACGATACAGTTCACGTCGTGATTGCTAGATCATTTTGATGTACGCTCACGCGTCAGATAGCCCATTGAATGTCCCCGGGCCCGCTGAACTTGTAAAGCGACTTATAATTACCTCATGCGTCAGATAACGGCAATACCTGTGTTTGACAGGCAATCAGAAGCCCATTCCGTCCCCGTGTTAATAATATCATTAAATTTTCATACAGTCCAATGATTTCAGAAGGTAAATACGACGGGGATTCCTTGATTATAATCTTCGACAGTCTTTTGTCTTCTCAGCAAAGGAGGTTACCGTGTTTACTGGAAGTTTTGATAATGGTGAAAAGATTAGAGGAAAAATTGATTAAAAAGTTGTTAACTCCTTTTGTTAAACAATAACTTTGTGTTTTCAGATCGGCCAATAGATTGTCTGTGCAGTTTTACCCAATTTTGTCAGCCATTTTAGTCATTTAAAAGCAAATTCGATCAGCAATAATTAAAAAGAGGTTTTCTTGATATGATGTCTTGGATCCGTATATCTATGTATTAAATCTTTTGTTTTTTTCGTCTGTAAGTGCGGTACTTTGTAATGTGATTTGTTCACGACTTCTTTTTGTGCTACTAAGCTATCATCTTATAACACCCACATTATAAGTATCACATTGTAAGATTGTGAGTTTTAGTAACTATACTGTGTTTTCTTAAGTTTACGTTGCTATGAAAATTGGTAGTTACATATTTATGTGGGAGGAGTATCCGAACGTTAGATGATGAATGAATGCGTTTTGTGCGTGTATCCGATTTTAGAGAATGACAGATGAACGAGTGAGAGAGAGGGCACGAAAGACGAACTTGAACGATGTGTTAAGACGATTTAAATTTAATATTTTATGTAACCTGTGTTTTCTGCAAAAATAAACGTATAAAAGAATACTACGACGTGTTGTTCCTCTCTCCAACCCACAAATTTTGGAGGATCGTCCGGGATTGCCTGAATACTTAAAGCTGAAGCGGTTCACCGGCGTGAGCAACCGGCGATACGCTAACAAAGACGTTGAAGACGAAGTAGCTGGATATAGCGGCGAGGTGGCTGCTACTATTCGCTACAAACGAAGATTTTCCACTCGAAGATGCCTGTGGATAAGAGTGTCGACCCCGGAGTGGTCACTGGCAGCAGCACGTTCGCGGCGGCGACGGCGTCGGCGTCGGCCATGATGCCGATAGATGCTACGTACGGCATTAGCAAGTTCAGCGGCGAAGACAAGACGTATCCTTCGTCAAAATGGGCTGCCGACATCGACGATAATGCCGAAATATTTGGTTGGAGCGCCCAGCAGAAGCTCGTCATCGCTCGAAGATCACTCGTGGGTACCGCGGAATTATGGCTTAAATCTGAAAAGGCTTTTAAGTCCTACGATGAGTTGAAGACGGCATTACTAAAGGAGTTTCCAGATGCACTCAATATTAAAGAAATGCATGAATACATGGCGAGCCGCAAAAAGAAGAAAGATGAAACTGTTTACCAGTACATGCTTATTATGAAGGAGTTGGGCAAACGGGCAAAATTTCCCGATTATATTGCCATACAATATATAGTAGACGGAATATCGGATTACGAAAGCAATAAGGCGATATTGTACGGTGTCACCACATACAGCGTTCTTAAAGAAAGACTCGCCATCTACGAGACAATGAAGTCGAAGATGCGTAGAAGCAACGAAGGCAAGCATGGTGCGGCCAGCGCAAGTAAACAACGCGATGATAAGCTGAAAACATCAACATCAGGCGAAAGAAGGCAAGTGCATTCCGGTCGCATATGCTACAAGTGTGGTGAAAAAGATCATGTGGCGAGTCAGTGTTCCAATGGTGTGAAATGTTTTCGGTGTAATAAGTTCGGTCACCTAAGTAAAGATTGCAGCAGCCATATTGAAAACGAAGCATCATCATCAAAGTTGAAAAGAACGAGCGGAGCCAACCATTCAATGTGTGTGACCGACTCAGCGACCGATAAGGTTGGCAACACTGATTACACCAAACGAGTAATGGAGTTGACCGACGATGGAACGAATGACCTATTCCGATCGACCATAGACATGCGTGAAGTTGGCACCACTGATTGTAGTTGTCAAAAAGTTTTGAACGTAAACAATAATAAAACGAATAAGTCGGTGAAATGTGTTAAAATGTGCGGCGTTACTGTGAATTGCTTAATAGATACGGGCTGTGACTATAATTTAATAACCTCTGATTTGTTTTTCGAATTGAGCGACGTCGCATACGTCAAAGATAAAGTTACACTAACGGGACTAGGATCCGCGCAGGTATGTACACTAGGTAAGTTCTCAACATACTTAGAAGTAGATAACAAAAGTTTTGAGACGTGTTTTTATATTGTTCCCTCAGGTGTTATTCCTTATCAAGTCATTTTAGGTCAGTCCTTCTTAGTAAATGCAACTTTCTTATTAGACAAAGGTGCAGTCAAACTTATGCCACAAGATGATTACAGTCTGTGTTTGTTAGGTTTACCTAGTGTATCAGAGGAGCCTATTTCTCAGATCCCTGCAGTGCAAGAGCTCATTGACAACTACAAGATATTAAAGACTAAAGAAGCACCTGTTAAGTTAAAGATTATTTTGAAAGATGACATCCCAGTGGCTCAGCGCCCAAGAAGATTAGCAATCAAGGAAGAAGAAGTAGTTAAGAAGCAGATTGATGAGTGGTTACAGAACGGAATAATAAGACCTAGCTATTCGGAGTATGCGAGTCCACTGGTACTGGTTAAGAAGAAGGATGGGAGTTTTAGAGTTTGCGTAGATTACAGGAAAATAAACCAAAAGATGGTTAAGGATGAGTTTCCCTTGCCAGTCATAGATGACCACATAGATAAACTGAGTAAGTCAACTGTTTTTAGTACACTTGATTTGAAAAATGGTTTTTTTCATCTGCAAGTACATGAGGATTCCGTGAAGTACACTTCATTTGTAACTAGCAGTCCTGAAGGCCAATATGAGTTTTTGCGAGCACCCTTTGGGCTATCGGTATGTCCGAAGTATTTTAGTAGATTCATTAACATAATTTTTCGAGATTTAATTACACGAGGGATAGTTTTAATTTTCATCGATGATATTGTAGTACTTGCTAACAACGAAAAAGAAGCTCTAAAACATCTCGGTTTAGTTTTAAAAGTTGCATCTGAATATGGCTTAGAAATTAATTGGAAGAAGTGTCAGCTGTTACAAAGAAAAGTAGAATATTTAGGTCATGTAATAGAAAATGGTACCATCAAACCATCACCTGATAAGACTGATGCAATTGCACGTTTTCCTGAACCCAAGTCCATTAAGCAGGTCCATAGTTTTGTAGGTTTAACATCATACTTCCGCAAGTACATTGAAGGGTATGCAATCATAGCTAGACCATTAACAGAATTACTAAAGAAGGATAAAGAATTTTACTTTGGAGAAGAAGAAAGAAGAGCATTTAATGAGTTGAAAATTAAACTTTGCAGTGAACCAGTACTGAAAATATTTGAAAGTGGCTTGGATACAGAGGTGCATACTGATGCATCAAAGCATGGATTTGGAGCTGTTCTTATGCAGAAAGGCGCTCAAGATGGCGAACTACATCCTATCTATTACATGAGTAAGAAAACCAGTGTTACCGAGCAAAATTATCACAGTTATGAGTTGGAAGCTTTAGCAGTTGTTGAAAGTGTTAAGAAGTTTAGAAAGTACCTATTTGGAATTCATTTTAAGATTGTCACTGACTGTTCAGCATTTCAAAAAACATTATATAAAAAGGATATATCTACCAAGGTGGCAAGATGGATATTATTCCTTCAAGATTTTGATTATGAGATAGTACACCGGTCAGGAAGTAAGATGCCTCATGCAGATGCCCTAAGCAGAAACCCACATGTTTACCTTATCCAGTCAGAATTGCATGCAAGAATATGTAAAGCTCAGAAGGAAGATGAGAATTTAAACTTAATTAGAAATATTTTGAAAGAGAAAGAATATAAAGATTTTTACATAGAAAAAGATTTACTTTACAAAGGAGTGGAGAAGAGATTAGTCATACCAGAAGTCATGGACACTGAGATTATAAGAAGAGCTCATGAAGTAGGACATTTTGGCAAAAAGAAGACTATTGACATGATAGAAAGGGATTATTATATAAAAGATTTAACTAAGAAGGTAGATAAAGTCATACTTGGATGTGTTCCATGCATTTTAGCTAGTAAGAAGGAGGGTAAGCAAGAGGGCTTCCTCAACCCAATAGAAAAAGGAGAACTTCCATTGGAGACATTGCACATTGATCATCTTGGTCCGCTAGATGCTACAAAGAAATTATATAACTACATTTTGACTGTCATTGATGCTTATACAAAATTTGTTTGGATTTATCCCACCAAGACTTTAACATCTAAAGAAACAGTAGAGAAATTAAAAATTCACCAAAAAGATTATGGAAACCCCTCAAGAATTATCACAGACAAAGGAACAGCCTTTACAGGAAAAGAATTTCAAGATTATTGTAAGGAAGAAGGTATCCAGCATCATGCAGTCACTACAGGTATTCCAAGAGGTAATGGACAGGTAGAACGCATACATAGAGTAATTATATCAGTATTAACTAAGATGTGTGTACAGGAACCAACTCACTGGTACAAATATGTAAGTCATGTACAAAGGGCTATCAATAGCACCTATCAAAGATCAATTAATACCTCACCATTTAACTTGTTTATTGGAACAAAAATGAAACAGAAAGAAGACATATCAGTTTTAGAATTAATAGAAGAAGAATACAGACAAGATTTTATAGATAAAAGACACAATTTAAGACAAGAAGCCAAGGCCCAAATTCTAAAAGTTCAAGAAGAAAATATCAAGTCATTTAATAAAATTGCCATTCGCAGAACACAATTCGGAAACACATTGAAATTAAAACCAAAGTTCTTAGGACCATATAAAGTTGTTAAGAAGGCAGGTAAAGGTAGGTATCATGTCCACAAGGTTGATCTTAATGCAGAAGGACCTCTTAAGACCTCAACAGGGGCAGATTGTATGAAGTTGTGGCCATGAGTTTGTTCTGCACTCATTTGTTGACTAGTTAATCTCTTACTTATCCTATTTTAAATAATAGAATAAGATAGATAGATGCTAGGCACTGAATTACATAACCTTCAGCCAATCTTTTCTTTATGATGTGGTGTAACTTAATCTTTGATGTGTTGGTGTATCTGGTGTAAAATTAAAGTTTGTTGCATTAAGAATTTTGTACTGTGTGTTGTATACCTGTAACTTAAGATGTCATTGTAAAGAGTAAAGAATAATAAAATTGTTAAGATGTTTAGTTAATCAGTTACATTATGGAGAGTAACTCATCATATTTGTTGTAATTAACCTTATTTTATTGTAGTTCTGTTTCAAAGACTAATGTCACATAAAGAAATGTTAATGTAGGATCTGTCTGCAATGTAAACAAGATTGTATTTTTCTATAGTAAGATATAACACATTGTGCTGTTATATAACAAATTTTTATTAGATTGTCCATTTATAAGTAACTTTTGAATATTATTTAACTTAAATTAATTAAATTCATTGTAAGTAGTGCTGTGTCAATGTTAAAGTAAGTAAGTAATTTAAGAATAACAGTTTGCAAGATGAAGAGGATGTTAGAGGAAAGATTTTAGTTAAGTAAAACTCATTGTTAGATTTAAGAGTAGTTTATTTTGTTTCTGATTTGATAATTGTGATACTTTGTTGTTAACTTAGAGTCTTAAAATTTATTAATTTAAAATATTGTTTGTTGAGTATTAATTTTAACTATTGCATTGTAAGTAAAGTATGTAGTTCAGTTTAACTTTACATAGTCTGGGGTCAGACTATGGAGCAGGACGGCCGATTGTGGGAGGAGTATCCGAACGTTAGATGATGAATGAATGCGTTTTGTGCGTGTATCCGATTTTAGAGAATGACAGATGAACGAGTGAGAGAGAGGGCACGAAAGACGAACTTGAACGATGTGTTAAGACGATTTAAATTTAATATTTTATGTAACCTGTGTTTTCTGCAAAAATAAACGTATAAAAGAATACTACGACGTGTTGTTCCTCTCTCCAACCCACATTTATGTATCTTGAATCCCAGCTATTTATCTTATGAATCTTATCGTACAAGTATTTGATTATAAAAGTGCTCGCACAGACGCCAGCACATCAACCTACTATAATCTGTCAAATTTCTTTAATCGATTTTCAACCTAGTTTTAGTTAGTAAGAGTCTGACATTCCCTCCAGCTGCCCACAATGGCCCTTCCATTATTTTCCACACAAAAAAAAACATTTTAACATTTTCGTGCTGTAAACTCGCATCTCAAAATTGCTACTAGTTTATTTCGTTATCACCAGCTAGATGGGCTTAACAAACTTGGACTAAAGTCCTTCTTTAGTATGGCGTTTTTGATTAATTCCTGTAGGTACTAAATTTCGTTTAAGACCATCTTTGCGAAATCTTACACCGTGGCGTTTCTTGGGCTTAAAACAGACACCCTCCATTAAGGTGTCTACCTTATTGTATTCATTCATGCTCCAATTATTAGCTGTAAAGCACTTTTAAAAAGAAATTCATGCCTTTTAATGTGTAGGTGTTAATGTCACCTTTCTCTTAAAAGCACTTACGTACGCACTTTAAGTCTTTTATTATAATAGCGCATCTTTTTAACTGTGTTTATCTGAAATTAAATGAACATAATAATATTTTGGGTGATAATACTTCGGCGAAGATAGGAATTTATATGTACCTACTTAAAGGTGGGTACAGATTGGTGCAATGCAATATGTAATGTAATATTCTGCCTTACATTGCACGTTCCCTACTGCCTTGGACGTGTGGCGCGTTCGCACTAAAAAACGACAAATCTCGGATCGAGCCTCGCACGAGTTGTAACGCTCGGAGCGTGCGCGACCTAGGCGCAGTTCGTGCGCGCGAGGCGTCCACACTATGGGAATTCTGTTACATTACATGATACATTGCAGCAATGTGGACCTCAAATTCTTGCATTGCATCAATCTGTACCCACCATAACATTCATAGAACATACGTTTAAAAGTGTAGGATAGTTTCGAACAAAATAGATTCTGCTCTCTATTATTCACATTGTTTTTGTGTTCAAACATTTTATACAAAAAACAAACAGTACGCAAATCTATTATAAGTATACTATCATATTTCGGTAGACGAACAGTAATAATTAATTGCATCACAAGAATGATCGATAAATTAATGATGTCGGTACATATTTCACGCAAGCGTTTCAGCGTCTATAAACCTTTGTTTGACACATGGCATCTGTAACTCAATTGCTGTCAAAACATATTCCGCTATCAATTAATTATTATGCTATAAACTAAACCGCCGCACGCTGCTTATTCACAACGTTCGTCTACGTTGATTCCAGATTTGGGTACTACCATGAAAAGTATTTATAGCCTAACTATGTGCCAATACTATAGGTATAAACCATTTTCGCGAATCGCGTATATATCGCGAATATCGTATCTTACAAAAGTCAGTACTAAATCCATGAATCTTTCACATTTGTTTCATACATGAGGAGGATTCTACTCAGGTCGAATTACTAACGGGTGTGTGACATCTCGTTAGCTAAAATTCGTCGCTCCATATTTATTTAAGGCCACAAAATTACGTTTGACACCGGAGCTGCACTCTATGTTCATGGTTATATTGTCGCGTCACTAATAACGACAATTCGCGTGGGACTGATGGATTCAATCAATAATCCGGGCTCGTTACTAGTTCGATTGTGACGTGTCCCACGCTGGCCCCGAGGTCCTCACGGGAGTCAGCACAGCGGGACCGCCCGTCTCATTAATGAATGGCTATGTTTGGACTGCTAAACTTAGCGCTGCCTGTTCCAACTACAATTAACTGTTGCTTTTTGGGATGCTAGCTCCACTATGTGTGAATTTCGGGCATTCGACGGGAACGCAATATTTAAGTTGCATGACTGTGTATTATGTGTAAGTGCTTAATCTAATATTGAAATATGCAGTCGGCGTGCCCCGTTGTTTTGTTTTGTTGTATACGCTTTACATATGAATTTATAATTTGTATTTCTGCTTCGAATGGAGTGGTTAAAAAATTTAAATATTTGTATTATATCACCCTGTTTGAGTTTTATTATAGGTACTGAAGTCATACCAAAATCAAAGTAATTAAGCTTATGAATACTTTCTAATAAGTGCCGATGTCAAAAAACAAGAAATATGCCGAAAAGTAATTAAATTATAGGCCTACTTAAAAACCCCACTTTGGCAAAAGCTAAATTACACTTAGTTACTAAATCGTAATAACGCAAAGTGAACAGATTTGCTCATCAAGCCCGAACCCGTGAACCTAAAAATGAAATTTGGAAAATGTATTTCACCCATAACGCAAACGTTGGCTAAGAAGGAAACTTTTAAAATTCGACCTCGAAACGGGAAATAGGGGTGAAATGTATTTTCACGGGTAATCCCGGGGGCCACTCGGCTAGTATTACATATTTAGAATCGTCTAGTTCGATATTATATTGTGATATATACGGTTCGTGAACGTACCGATTCTGCAGTCCGCGTTGTCGCTCTCTATTTATAAAGCCGACTGGAATAACGGGCTTAACCATCATCCATTTTATTCTGTACACAATTGTTTCTGTATTTCGATGTGTGACTACATTTCGATATATTTTGCAATCTGCTTTTTAATGGCTTGACTGGTTAGTATTTGCTTAATCACATGTCTAATATAATATTCGTTATTTCGGACTTAGTATAGCACTTTAAGTAATAAAAGTTGTTACGTCTTTACGTGTCATAACGCTTAAGCTTCTTGTATTTCATGTATTTCTTATTCAAAGCTGGCTAAGGGCTTGGTAATATACGTTTTTTACCGGTTTTTCACTTTGGACAGGTAACTATTTTGAAATTCCTTTGACTTGCCCATTTTGCACGTTATTCAAATGTGTATTAATGAAGTTAACGATTGCAACCAAAACTATATGAATCATATATGTATATAGCAGCGGAAACATAGACGAAACCATTCACATTGTTAATTCATTTTCCGAATGGCATTTCATATTTGTAAGCCACACTCCGAACGTTCATAGGTAACAGGATTTTTACGGCGAACGAGCGATTCAAAAATAAGTTTTCATAGTTTTATATTTTCCACGTCTAGTTGCAGCGGCGAAAATAGAATCGTTTGGTGCAAAAAGCTGTATCGTGCGTTCGCACCTGGCCCCTGCAACCGCTGCATGAACAGCGCTGCATCGCGGCAGACACGTGTTGCAAAGGAAAAAATAAAACCACCAACTCTATGCTTCCGTAATGGATGCTTAATGTGCAAAATCGTTATTTAAAGAAACATTCAGTGTTTTAACGTACTTTGTATATATATGTAGTTTATACCATGTTCTGTGTTAGAAAAAGTTCAAAAATTTTATAAACAAGGTACAGTTCCAATTTGAGTTAAAAAAACTGTGCAGCATTGATTTGTAGAGTATACGATATTTTCTTAGAACTTAACACCTTCAATTATTACCTATCTCTAGGAATACCTAGTTCCTATTAAAGAACTACTTTTAAGCTCATTTATTTATCTCCCCAGGCAAGTCGTAAAAGTAGACTCGACTGCGAAATTGTTGCGCTGTAGTATTTATGCGATAGGCTGTAAACTCACTACGTAGTGCACTTTTATCAACTTTTAACTTGACATCGTTATGCGGAATTAGTTTGTGAGTATCATAACTATGCCAGTAGTACAGTACAGTTGCAGCACTGCTTACGACCTTATAAAACATGCAAAAGGGTTAAGTTTCAATAATGATGAAAGATTTTTACTCCAGACAAACAAACCGACGACGACTGCCTTTTGTAGTATCTCATCAAACGCTGAACAAGGTAAGCCGATTCACAATCAAGCCTTGACTAAGGCTATTTTCCTGTGATTGCATTAATGGACAACTTTACTGGGCTTTCAGTTAAGAACGATATAATTAAGATGTAAGAGATTGTAATCGGCAAAAGGTCGCCGTATCGTATACATTCATTTTGAAGGCACAATTTGCTGGTAGGGCATTGTTAACGAGGGGTAAAGCGCACTACGGCCACGTTAATGAGAACGTAATAGGTGTTCCGCGGAACGGCGCGATCTGGCACACTGTTCCCTTCACAGCCTCTATTAGCACGCGTTTAACGTTAGCTGGAGAATCCACGCCGGATTACATTTGAATACCGTGTAATTCTAAAGCTATGCCTTTGTTAATCCTTGTTAACGCGGTATTCCAAATTGTAATCATTACTTAAAACGTTGATAAAGTTATTTCAATATAACGTTTTCAATTGAGAACCGATCAAATGAAACTTAAGTATTTACATTGTATTATGTTTACGTCTGTACCGATCGTAAATAAAGTACATTTCCGTGTGAAATTACCATGTGAAACGAAATATATCATTTACATATATTTTTTGTAACTCGGATATCGCAATAAAACGTGGATTTTAACGTGAATCGAATTTCAATTCTTATAATTTGTAGTTTTGATATCGCTTGTGGGCACATTCAGTGCGTTTATTTTATTTATCAGAGGTGTGTCTGTTTATGAGAGCATGCTTTAATGACATTACATTTATTGCGACATATATGCTATTATAATAATGCAAAAGAATCTGTTTCTTTGTTTGCCTGAACGCGACAATATCAGGAAGGACTGGACCGATTGAAAATATAGATAAGAAGAGAATGTGAGATAGCCTTTTTATAGTGGTTTCTATGGGGCACTATCAAATACACTGAAACGACTACCTATTTTAGTTTATTGAATGCGGTTCAAGTAATGGATACCATAATTTCCATTTCGCGTACCAGGCCTTCGTTTCATAATAGCAAATGGCAAAATGTACAATATATAAATGAATTTACTAAACAAATTGTTATTAATTACCTTCTGGGTATGACTTGTCGTTTTTCACCCAGCCTAGCTTTCTAGTTATTTACCGAGTCATTATCTAAAGCCCTAAAAGGAACTGACTAAGCGTTCGGCACTGCCTAGAGTTTTACGACAAATTCATAAATCACGGTTATTTGTATTCAAAGTCATGAACACCTAATGTTATTAATTTACTTCGGTGGGGTACCCACCCTCACAGCACCTTATAATGTTAAATAAAAATATACTCGGAACTCTTGTTAAAATGTACATAAGCGCAATGATTGTGAATAATGTGCTTTATTCACCGCCCATAGTTGCTCTTAGTGCACCGGTTCTTGCAACATTTTCAATCTTTATAGAATAATAGTTGCTGCAATAATACCATTATATTTTGTACATTACAACTTCAAATTAAACAATACCGCAGTCCAGATAGTATTCCCAATAGTTAAAGAGATAACTATTGCGAACTACGGCGATATTACATTAAACAGTGATCAACACAATTGCAGTTAGCGCTCCGATGTAATTAGTGACCGCATCGGCGGCCGCGGCGAACAAACGCCCGTGGCTTTGTTAAATAGATTGTGTTATGAAAATAAGAATTTCATTTTCACGGACGTGTGTAGCGCGTTCCGAACTCGGGGATACAATACAGTTCTTTCAAAGGCGTGACTTGTATTGACGCGGGTAAACAAATAGAAGTTACGTGGCTCCGTGTCTACTGGTATGGAAATATTTCAATCGAGAGTTTGTAACGAGATCCCACGTGGATCGCCGCGGGCAGTAAGCCCCTCGCCAGTTGAAGAGTTAACACTACCTAACTCGACTCTTCTATGAAATGTTTATCCCCTCTTCTAAAGTTACCATACCACTTTACTCAACTGGTGTGATTACTTTCAAGTAAATTTTGCATAAAAAAATTAATATTCTATTCAGTCACCTAAAATAAGTTGTTTTGATATATCAAAAGTATTTTGATTCTAAACCTTGTTATGAAGACTTTGGCTTCGTTAAGATTTAACTTTTGGGACCTATTATAAATATTTGACATTCTTGTCTGACCCAATTAGGGAATGAAATTGTGGCTTATTTAAAATTTCATATTCATCTCTATCACTCAACGTGTTTAAAAAATAATGCTGTTATTGTTTACGCAGTAATTATTCAGCTAGTTAAACATTGTGGCTTTCTATTGCACTTTACTCATGTGAAAAGTTGGCGTAGATTCGCCACACAGTGGTGCTCGTTGCAAGGGCCATCAAACTGACATTACCTGAGGGCGTTGTCAGTCAACAATACTTTTTTTGCAATCAACCGTTTTCATGCATTGCGTTTGTTTAGCTGTTGTTCTCTAGACAATAGATTTTTTGCTAAAAAGTAAAATATGTTTGTTTGTCTATTGTTCAATTGAAATGTAACATTTCAATAACAATATAACTAATAACAGGATTATAATCTTAATCGCATTTAGTATTCCGACATAAATTATTCTGTTTTCGACATACTGTCTGATGGTGCTATATAATATCCGACTAATCCTTGGATTTCGCGATGCAAATGCAACGCTACGCCAGTGAATGGCTCAAAGCTAAGTGCTACTAGATGGTTCGAGTCGTACCGTCAAAATATGCTCGAATTAATCTGATCTTCTTCCAATAGCTTCAGGTAGTTTAGTAAATCATATTGCTCGTGGCGATTTGTCATGAGAAGGAAGATCCACTTCATTGTGCGGATTAATAAAGGAATCTCCGTACTAGCTAATCTGTTCGTGCTTTATTTTCGGCAGCTGGAGGGAACGTCTGACTCTTCTTGATACCCACTATGTTCTTTATGGAGGTTCCTGTGTGCCAGGACCGCGGTAACTCTTTCGAATAACCTGTTTGTGCTTGAAGCATCAATTTCTTCTTTTGATGGCAGCACAATTTAAGGTACCTTCTTTCTTTTCTTCTTTTTATATTTATTGCGTGTTTTTTTATTATACTGACCGAATTAATAGTAGTAAAATTTTGCAACAATAAAAGCTGGAGTTTTAAAAATTTTATTCCACGTAATCTATACTTATAATAAATCTGTAGAGAGGTCAATTCTGTACATTGAATATATTTTCAAAATAACTATCAGGGGGTGATAAGTGATCGATACTGATCCCAAAAATGCAATCAGTAAAATTTTTGTCTGTCTGTCTGTCTATCTGTCTGTCTTTCTGTCTGTCTGTCTGTCTGTATGTTATTAATAGGAACAAAAACTACTGGACGGATTTTAATGAAACTTGGTACAATTATTCTTCATACTCCTGGGCAGGTTATAGGATACTTTTCATCACGCTACAATCAATAGGAGCAGAGCAGTGAAGGAAAATGTTGGGAAAACGGGAGAAGTTACACCATTTTTTAAGCTTTCGTCGCGTGTGCAGCCTTAATGGTTAAAGCTATATAGAAATCATGTATGACGGAAATGTTCTACATAAAATTATCTAAAAAATATTCCACAACAGCATATGTCTATCTTTAATGGTTGACTCACAATAACACGTATAACTCCCGATAATTTAGCAGTTCGGAGCTTTCTGATTATTTGTTATTGATTTGTTTACTCTTATGTTTATAATATTCTCGCTCATGCCTAATTAACAAAAGATAACATTACAACATAGTCTATAAAAAAAAGAATCATAGAAATCGGTATAGAAATACCAAACTTATACATAAAATACGATAATCAGCGGGTCGGTCGGTAGGTATAATAAGGCGGGAGGTCCTAGCGCGAGCTTCTCATCCCGACAAAAGTTAGGCTTTGGTAGCGGTAATCGACATCCACACTGGCGTAGCCGCGGGGGTCCTCTATAGGTTATATATCAGAACAACACATAGACTACTTTTTGTCGCGAAAACCGACATCCACGCGGGCGAGCCGCGGGCGACCGCTAGTTTTAAATATATTTTGTGATATTATGCTGCTACATTGAAGTACCGTAGTAGTGACAACAGCTGAGCGTAATACCCTTTAGTCGAGAGTAGTTGGTCCATAACAATTCAAAGAGGTTGTCCTGGCAGGCTTCAGCTGTAGCTCGATGTCATAGTTGGACTGTTGTCGCTACATTGATCTCATTGTACTGCAGTACTCTATAAGTGTATTAATGTTGGTCGCTTTGGCTCCCGCTTTGTTAATTGTTGAATTGCCTTTGTCTCGGTCATACAGGACAAAACTGAATACATTTTTTCCACTAAGTAGAGTGTACCAAGTGGAGTGGGTATTTAAATATAAAACAAAATTAATAAATAAACGTCAACATAGATTTTAAATAAACTACGAGAGATGTATTTAAAAATACTAAATGCAGTATCTAAGATACAGAAAATACTGTCAATTAAATTACTCGTGCTCGGAACGGGGCTATGTAAACATTTTCCTTATTCTAAACGCTATACTAAAGCTTTGTTTTACTCCCTCGAAAATGTCAGGTATTTCTCTCTGTCTCCTCAAACGTTTGTACAATACGAAACGCGTGCACTTAAAGGCACATTTAACAGAGATAAATTTAAAGAATGGCAATAATAAGCAATGATTAAAACTCCGTCGCCTAGGGAGGTTCTCCGTCAATTGTCTTTCAGCCGAGAAATATGCGCGACTTTAGCTAAAGAACACAAAACCATACTAAAACTGTACGTTTTTCTTTCATGCTAAAATCAGCATGGAAATAATATTTTTATCCTCTTTTTTTATAAAAATGTCATAAAAGCGGATACGTCGCGAAGATAAGGAAGTTATACGACCTCCTCGCGGCTCGAAGTGAAGCAATCCATCTCACGTAATTGCATTATATTCGGAGTGCGTACCTCGAGTGCCCGGAAGGAACTGTTACTTATGATTTCTTTCCAATATCTACAGTTTTTGTACCGCCGAGATCTCACTTTATTCAGGTTATAAAACACGAGTTAAGGAACACTTTCTTCCGACTATTTGTAGCTTTTCTTTTCCGTTGTTAAACGAGTGGGAATCTTTGTTCTATGACAGATTCGCACTAAGAACTGTAATTTTTCAAGATTTGTTCTTCAGATTTACCTTATTTGTTGTTGAACACGTGCTGTATTTATGTAATGGAAACTTTTGTGTTCACTTAATTATATTCTGTTCAGTAGATAAATAATTTTATGTTGTTGTTGAAGAAGTTTGTATTAATTTTTCATTATGGATATTTACATTGTTTTAAATGACATATTATACCTACTTATTTACAAAACTATGAAAAGTAAAAAATATAAGTGATACAAGTAAGTACAAGTTGAGTGGAAGTTTTTAATCTGCGATGAATAACATGATTTTATAATGGTTTATTTATTTTAACAAGACTACCCCATCTTGTCTGTGAAGAAACGGATACTAGAAATTATAAAAGGCAAGACCGCTTTAACCAGTTCAAAGTGTTTTAAGATTCTCTAGACTTGGCGAGATGTTCACTGCATAGTTTGCATTCATCAACCCGTAGCTTCATGGCGGAGTGATTAAATAAGTAAATTTATGAGTATTCACAGCGCAAAACGTAACCATTTCAAACTAGCTAGAACTTATTTCATAACTGACGCACATTTTATTTATCGAAAAATCTTTTAGAGTTCATCATCAATAATCGTAACGAACTAATGTCTATAAAAATGTTTTCACATTTGTCCGTTAACGTATTTTTTTTCAAGCCATCATTCGCGAGTTGATTTTTCGTTCTATATACATGCTATCCTATTTCCGGAATTCCTCTTTCATACGTCGCTCTCATATTTTGACATGCCTCAACTGCCTGTCCGAAACACATTTACGCATTTAGAGTTTTTATGAGTACCTACACTGCAATGGTTTGTGATTTAGTTTCTACCTACGTTAAATGAAAATATGTGGAGAATGGGACCGGAATGTTGGCGGTATTCAACAGATAATTCTGTTTTTAGATCGCAGAGATTTCTTGTGTTGTGTCGTGCGTCGTCTCTAAATTGGAAATGGGAAGAATTTGTCAGGGTTTTATGTAATAAAATGTAAAATGAAATATATTTTATGAAAAATATAGTTTCTTCAATATTAGGTTTGTTTATTATTTGTTGGTTTGAAATACGTTACTACTACTTACGTTGGTTTTAGTGACTCAATAAAAATAATCCTCTTAGCATGGGTGGACAATAACTTAAACTAGTCCATTACACTCCCTCATGGCTCTGTTCTATGCAATTCTGTGACTCCTTGTCTGAATAGTATAAGAGCGGGGCCGCACTTACGTGAACCCAGATCGTCTAACTTGTAACAGTGTTAACCACATATTGACAAACACTTTAGGGGCTTGCGTCGATACAGTTGAGACAAAAGGACAAATTTGGGTTAATTAAATTCCAGTGTCGGGCTTTCAGGCCTTATGTCTGGGGCTCGTCACGCCTTCTTGGACAAAGTAGGGCCTTATCACCGCGCCAGTTGGCTGACGGGCTCCCCCTTGCACCTCCGCTGAAGATTAATGCCTCTCTAATGAATCAGCTACCGTGACAAATCAGGCGCCGGTAATGGATAAGGCCGTGCTGGTGTTGGCCACAACAAATTACTTAACTGATAAATGTTTGATTTTATAATTTGCTAGAAGAAAGGTTGATTCCCATGTTGATTGTGCCCTTAATGAGTTAACAGTGTTAATACTTTGATGCTTTGACACAAAGTTGTTTATAAGTATGAAACATTACATTTACCCTAGGTGTTTTTATGACTTATGACAACAAGATAGGACTTATCACGGACTACGGTGAAAAGGAAAAAGAGTTAGATATACTTAAGTTATTTAAAGGTTTTTATCTTATGTTGTCCGCAAGAGTCACCGAGACGCTGGCACACAAAGACTTCCAGAAAGAATAAAGTGGATCTAAGTAAGAGTCTGAGACTCGCTCTAGGTGCACCCACAGCGGGAGGGGAAGAGAAGAACATTTGAAGATTTTCACGAAAAAGAAAAAAAACAATCTGATTGTCTATCTACCATCTCGTTAGTCCATACACAGGAACAATACTATCCAGTTATTTTGTGGCAATTGACTAGTACTAGTAGTAAATGTTTGTAGACGATCTAAGCTAAGCGCGTTAAGCTGGACATTTACTGCTAATTGGTAAACGTAGTTTTCAATGGTTTTCAATTGCAAAACAATTAGCAATTATTACCCTTTATAGTTCTGTTTATATGAGTCTATAGAGAAAAACGTAGTGCTAAAATTTTCATTACATGCACTTACCATCACAACAATACATATTGAAAAAAGCTTCTTTTTTTAAGTTTCAATTCACTCCATTTTTGTTATTACTTTTATATGCTTTTTCAATTTGTAAATTTTTACCATCGTATATTATCATAACAATATAAAGGCTGCCCGATTTGCCTTACAACAAATAAAAGGTAAGATTTATTACCCTTGCATGTAGTTCGTATTTTAATTTAAAAGTAATACCATGCGCACAATAATGCTATATTATTACAGTTCTAGAAACATTCCCTTTTGTGTAATTCTATGATACAGCTCTAACAATAAAACCTTTGGCAAATTGGACTGCCCTTAGACTTCAATTGTAATCAAGGTATTATATTAAAAAGAAAGGTCATTTTATTTCTGTAGTGGTTTCGCTTTGTAAAATTTTACTAGAATATGTTAGCCGCTGTAATATGTTTTGAGATAACCTGAGTCTAGGTGAAAAGCTTTTTATGTAGCGAGGTGAATAAGCATTAGTTTTTATTATTGTATACTATGTATAGCGGTACAGGACTATATACATTACTTAATAAAAACGTTAAGGTTTAAATATAAAATGTATATACTACCGGACCCTGCGACTGCCTAACAGACAAAGCTGAAATATACAGACAAATTCGAAATTCGAAAAACCAAGTCCGTCCAGCCTTTTAGGAGTACTTAGGTGACCAGCACACGTGCACGAGAATGTTATATGAAGATTAATGGGCCATGTTCGACAGGACTAAAAAAAACTTTGAATTTTGGATTGGTAGACATCTACAGCTACATAGCTGTTTCATTATTTCATTAGAGCAATGCGCCACTGTTTTTTTTTAACCGACTTACAAAAAACAGGAGGAGGATTACTCCGAGGTTTCTAGTCCGATTTGTGTAATTCTTTTTTTGTTCGATGCAGTATACTTGCCATTTGGTCCCATAAAAATTTCATCCAATTTGGTTCAGTACTTTTTATTTTATGAGCATTTGTTTGATTTATGTGGATGATGTTATAAAGGGATGGTTAATGAGAATTTCCTACAAATTTGAGATATGATAGCTATTATAGAAGGTATGGAGTGTATAAATGGATGCGGAAAGAGATTTTGGATCTGATACTAAAAAGATAAAAATATATTTTTTTTATCAAAAAAATAAAACCGACTTCAAAAACACTGAAAAGTGAAAAAAAAGCTTGTAAGTACATCGCTCTAGAAGTCGGTGTCCAAATAAATACAGTATTACAGTTGCAACTTCTTGACACCGACTTCTAGAGCGATGTACTTAAAAGCTTTTTTTTCACTTTTCAGTGTTTTTGAAGTCGGTTTTTTAAAGCTAACATTATAAATAGAATTAATTGTTCCTCAACTAATTGTTATTTTCCTTCCCTTTATTCCTTGTGTAGTTTCTTCCACACATAGCGTTTCTAAACAATGTAAATTGAATGTTGGTGAAAGTGAAGCTTGACTTTCTCAGTCAGTGGCAATACGGAAGTTTAAGAACATACATTATACATGCCTGTTTGTACACAGACAATATCACGCCTGATTTCCCCTAAGAGTTAGACAGAGGTATGTTATACTTGTTTCACAAACGAACGTTGTGTTTACATCTCGTATAATAGAGAGTGTGATGTATCAGATTTTTGTTTATTTAGTGGACTGGCTACAATACTATAATATGATATATTTTTTGACCGACTTAATGTCGGGCAATAAATGAAAACCTGAGTTATTCTTTGAGTGTTATTACTTATCAATTACTAAAAAAAATATTCATTATTACCGACAACAATGTCTGTACATTTTCTTAGTAAATATCTAATTTGTGAAAATAAACAAACTGATTAAATTCTTGTGCAGAGACAAAGACGGTTTTATCAGATGTAGATAAATGTCGGTTTGTGACTGTGTGATCACAAGAGACGTGACGATGACGTTCTGATTACAAACAGCAGTTAAATTACGACTTGTCATGTAGACGAGATGTATTTGACAAATATGGACTTATTAACAAAGAATCAGTTTATCGGCAATGAGTTTAGAACTCCTGATACTTAATAAAAATCTTCCCATATCATTGCGAACGTAGGTATTTACTACCTATACCATAACTGGTCTACCTATATGTTTAAAGATGAATACAGAACAAATAAAGACTACATTCTAAAACAAATGATTTCTATAATCTTTCACAAACAACAAAGGATCGCGTTATTTATTTGAGCTCAAAAAACACATCGTTAGTACGCTTACGTACCTACGCCGATCTTAAAATAATAATTTCTTTTTCATAAAATATTAAGTGTAGCCATGAATACATGCCAGGCCGCTGAATACAGCCTTTGTACGACGGTAATGGCGCGGATAACATATATCCTGGCATTTCAGGAGTGATGTCGTCCGATAGTCATCTTATTATGTAACTTTAAGTATTGTAGCTCAAAAGCAACTACATGTAATGTAATTTGGGTGTATTTGTGTTATACAAGATCACAATTTGTATCGGTGATCATCTGGACCTTATTTCTGGGAAATCGTTGATCGTCCCGCTTAGGGTGCAGCTGCAGGGAGTGTCGGACTCTTATTGGTTAAAACCCACTATGTTCTTTCTTGAGGTCCCTGTGTGCTTGGAAAAGTCTAACTCTTACGAACAACCAGCAGCCCCGGCAGGCTCTAAGGGGCTTCTCTGAAACCATTTGGACCTGAAGTGTAGTTATGAGAAGGAGAAGTGTTTTTGTTTGGATGTCTGATTCAGTGTTTGGTTTTTCTGTGTATATTAATGTAGATAAGTGAATGTGTTTGTATGTTGAAAAAGTTTATTTGATAACATAACAATTAAGACGGATCAGAATTTAATTAAGAAATATTTAAAATAAAATGTTGAACATAAAACTACAAAAGAATTTTTGATACAACCGTAATTATATACGAACCCAATTTGAAAAGGTAAATTAGATGGTACAGTTTATTAAAGCTCCTAAAATACTAAATTTACATTTGAAACACGAATTGTGGTATTAGAGTGTTGGGTTGAGTATCCCAGTTAAAACTAGGTTTAACATTATTTCTAAAACAGAATGTTAAATTAACCGTGTTTGCTAATTTAATCCGGTAATACATATTTACAAAAGCTGTTAGGCTTATGCCTTTTAAATACGAATACCGCTAAACCTGCTTAATTTATAAACATTGTTGATTGTATTATCAACATCATCAGTCGGAGGAATGCCGCTGACTGTACTACAGTAAAGCGAAACAAATAATTACATATTACTTTCACACGATGTGAGCGATCGGGATGTTGTTTTAGTTTTGGTTTAGTTTTTCTATTACAAATTAAAATTTCACTGATTTTCTCTATATTTTACTTTACTTAATAATGTCGTAATTGACGTGACAAGTAAGGGAACAAATGATGTTAATGATTTCGAATTGTTGACAGATTTTAGTATTTTGTTGCTAAGTTACAGCCTTGGTGGTGTTAGGTTATACATACCATCATTAGCCATTGCATCGTGAATAAATCGTTGTTAACACCTTGAAGTGTCGACGAGATCTAAAAGTCACGCTACGCTCTAACAAGAATACACTTCTGGCCGTTACGTGTAGTCAAAAGCTAGAATGTCTGACGACAATCTGTTCCTGGAACACACCAAGTAATTTGGTTGAAGAGACGGCCGTCGCTATTCAGTTGCATCTAGTTAGACTGAAAGCCGACCCCAACCTAGTTGCGCAAGGTTAAGCGGATGGGTGACTTGCTGGGGTGTAACCCGCGACCTCGTGATCATATAACATCACCATATTTAAACCAAAAGCACAAAAAGTGGAGTGATTCTTTTCACGCTGAAATTTTTTTTGTTCTACGAGCAAAAAGGTTGAATGGCCATCAAAACCGGTAACCAAAGTGCACAGTGGAGTTCATTCACAATGTTTACATTTCAGCATTCCAGTTTCACATTGTCCTCTAATACCTTAATGGTTGTGTGAACAGCGTCACAGGGGGAAGGTGGGCAAAGGGGACTCCGGTCAGTCCGTTCCTTTACATCCCGACACTGAGGCCTTTGTAATGTTATCCCCGGGGCGAGGTGCCTTGCAAGACGACTCGGATTCCAGTATAGTGCTTTAAACGAGGTTAAATGTACTAGGTGTCCGATGTTATTACGTTATAACAGTGAGTGCAGAATTCAATGCCTTTACAAATTGTTTATTTAATTAAACTGGGTAAGTTCATACAGACCATGCTATGGTGTTAAAAGGAACCGAAATACTCGATATAAATCAATAAACAATATGACTGTAATGTATTCTCTATGTATTGTAAGGCTCACCATTTAGGTTATCAGTTGACCTCTATACAGTGCAAAAACGCCACTTGAAGGCGTATATACCCTTTGAGTAGGTAAAACTATAAAAAATTATAAGATACCTGGTATATACACGTATCATATTTATTTATAATGTATGATATGTGTGTATTTACTAAATAAAATTTTATAAGTACGTTTATCAGTTGTCTAGTAACATTAGTACAAGCTCTGCTTAGTTTGGGGCTAGATCATGTTGTGTGAATGTCTGAGGAATATTATTATCATTTGAGAATACAGATGTTAATTAAATTAAATTTGAAACTTCAATAGGCATTAAATTACAATACATGAGAACACGAAGTCATAGACAAAATTATTAATACTATACCGCTGGCTGCGAGAGTAGGATTGTGCCTCAAACTGAAACAATAATAGCAATATCTATCAATATTGCTCTAGAATAGTAATCTTTATGGATCAAAATTCTGTGTTATTTATAGACCTATCCATTCGTACACATAAATACTTGTATTCCTGTCGAATGCACACAACATATAGATCTAGTATGAAGTTTTGAAAAATCGTACAGTTTACGTCTGCACAAAAATGGCTGCCAAAATTCAAACCCATTGTTTAGTTCCAAATCCGTACACGTAGCGCTGATAAAAAAGTCCCATAAAATCGTCGCAGGCTAAACGATTTTCCCAACGATACTAGGCTTTGCCCATTGGCCTAGCTCTTGGCGGCAATTTAAGTAGAACCAAAACTACATATCTTTAAGCTACAGCTTTATGTCAAGTAAATAGTTTTTATAAAACTTTACAGACATGAAAATGAATGTGAATTATGATTCGTACAATAGTGTCATTTATTTATGAGGGTCTACCAACAGCTTCTGTGGTGCTTAAAATGAGTATGTTATGTGTTATGTTTAAAATGAGTATGAATGTAACACAGTTGCCAATTACGGGTAAACCAACGTTTAAAAAATTATATATGACAATAGGAAAAAGAAGAAGAATATAAAACTAAAATTAATGGAAATAAATAATCGTGTTTGTCAATAGCTTTGTTGATACGTGTTTTTGTAAAAAGGCATAAGTCAAATACTATTAAATATTATCAAATAGTATTCATATTACGTTTAGTTCATGTCCAATAAGTTATACATGTAATAAAATCCATACATTTTGTTATATACATGACGAATTAAGTAATATTTTTTTACGTGTATTACGTCCCTTATTTTCCTGACCTCATATAATTTGTTACTCCTAGCGTCAGAACCACAGATTTTGTTGATAAAATATGAAAGGCTAGGTTACATCGTTTACAGAATTGCCAACAAACTTACGGGCCAGGAAAGTTGAGGTAAACATTTTGAATATTACGACCTCTATTGGCCGATATTATCTGACCCTACATAATTACAATAACATTTTGATTCAAAAATGCAAATTAGGTTCCGCAAGCCCGCCGAGCCAACGTTGTTTGGTTATTAATTTTATTCAGTGGCCTTTTCAGAGGCGTCGAACTTGGCCCAGAAATATTAACTTAATATCTACTCAGCGTTTGAGAAAAGAAAAATACGATTTAATATTATATTTTGTAAATGATGACATCCTATTTTTGTTAAAAAATATTTACAGAATATGAAGAACAGTTTTATTTGCAAACTTTGTGGTCTTTAGGTGCTAGGGATGAGATATAATTCCAAAATGGGCTCAATGAGTAACATAAAGACAACCTTTACAGTCGATTTCTATTACTTATTTATACATATATTCATTTACTTACTAGAGATAGCAATTTGATATTACTTGTATGGGGCTTATTTCAAACTCCTATCTCTAGAGAGTAAATCAGCCGATAGATAAGTTATAGAAATCAGTTACTAAAACTATAATAAGAAAATAAGATAATAATGATTTATTAAATATCACCTTCAAGAGATTTACAGTGCCAAGTCTTTTTATCTGGCTGGAAAGAAGCAAATCTAGAACACGGTGGGTATTTTACTCTATTTTCTGCGGCGCCTTTAAAGTAAACTTCTGCTATTTAAAACATAAAATTAGCATAATCACAGTGATGATGACATTCAGTGAATGCATCTAGTTTCCAATAATTGGACAGCGATAAACTATTCATTTAATGCTTCTTATAATATTACTGTTAATATTCATGATAAGTATGATTTAGATAGATAGCGTGAATCGCGGTCGAATTATAAGCGAAGTAGGTACTACATAAAATCGTATAAGATCCACTTCCATTGTGTAAATTATATGTATAATACATCATATTTTATCGAAATTCCAGCAATCTGGATATTGCAATAGTATAATGACGGTTTTATTTACGTAATATCGAAATCAAAAGTAAATGTAAGATATTTCTCTCTTTTATTGACTTTGCTTTATTCTTTTATAACGGTTGGGCACTGACGAGTGTTTCACAGATCATACTAACAAGTATGGTTACTTATAACTGTATGTTTATTAGGTACCTACCTACTTCATTTGTTACGATTACGAAAAAAATACGTAAATTCAAAATGTGAAAAAAATCTCTTTAGGTACAACCTACGGTTTCTACCATTTAGGAACTGAAAATTGAAATGTATTCAACTGAACACATTTTGAAACACAGCCTAAACAAACAAGATTTCTACTATTAACACGTAGTTATCTTGAAATAGTCATTTTCAATAAATAATTTGAACATAAGCGGCGACGCGTATTAACTTAATATACATAGTCAACAATTGTCATTATTGAAACGAGCGAACCATCTCTAATGATGGAGGCATCTTAAAGCTATTGTCGTGAATAAATTTGTATTCGTTTATATTCGTGTGCCTAACACGAATATTTTATTACGTAGTATATAAGAATATTTTATTGTTTACATAGAATTTGAGGAATATCATTAAGATCTTATTAATATACTATCTACCGCCATTGGTTCCGCGTCCCATCCCCGTAAAAAACGCTTATAACCTTCCTCAATAATCGGGCTATCTAACGCTGAAATAATAATTCAAGTCGGACCAGTAATTCCTGAGATTAGTGCGTTTAAGCAAACAAACTCTTCAGCTTTATAATATTATAGGTAGCTAGATATTCTTTATTCGACATTATTTGGTACAGTATGGAAAATTGAATCTTCTTGAAATTAAATATTCTGTAGTTTTGTCTTTTACTTTTGCATTAGTTCAAGGCAGGCACCATGTAATTAAATGAGACATTCAATTTAAAGTTTGAAGATCAAGCGATATATAGCAAATCTTCTTTCGGATGCCAGTGGAATTAATTACTACACTTAGAAGTTATAAAAATTAAGTTTATTTCTATGTCTAGACTCTATGCATAGGTCTGTGGTTATTCATACTTCCCCCGGCCACTAACAGTTCATGTCTGCACCTTTCGTCTCGAGGACAGAGAGCTTAGGCAGGGGTTTATAATATTCATGCAAAACATATACCTAGCTATCACTGGGCACAGTTCCAATTCTAGTTACAACGTGGAAATATAACAATCTGTATTCGATATTAATTCTCAGATCAGCGGTGAATTAAATTCAATTTGTATTCATAATACTGTGATTGAATGCATCGGGAAACGGAACCAACCTCACGCTTCCTATTCAGAGGGGTGAATTAATTTGATGTACAAAAGTAGGTAGGTTGCAACACTTTGACTTAATCAGTAGACACCAATGTTAATTATGATGCGAAAATTTCTAATAAAGTTTGAATACAATAAGGTTTTTATGGTTGAAGTCATGCCACGAAGTAAGACTTTAAAGTGAAAAGTCAATTTATTTACCTGCGTTTGGTGAGCAGTAAAATCCCGTAAACAGTGATGTATAAGAAATCTCAATGAAAACAAACGCGTAGCAGCAAATTTAAGTGTTTGATACTATTCGCTATGATGCGTAGCTATCGTCACGCTGAACAACTTTGCGCTTTTCTATTTCTACACCTTTTAGGTATCAAGACCTTGGACTCTTGGGTGGAGGCCTTCATTTTTAGTTAGAGCTCTTACACACGGGCGGCATGTTCCCCACGACAGAGGTAATTGCAGCCGTCGACGCGCATCGGCGGCAACCGTCGACCGGTCGACGGCTGCAGTTGTAGTGTGCCGCGTCTGCCATTTTGTCAGTCGACTGCAAATAGTTCAAGAGTGCGCACGCGTCGCAAATTTGTAAAATGAGTTCTACTGACGAAATTGATAGTGAATTGCTAATTATGGCGGTAAAGGAAAATGCCTGTTTTTGGAATTATAAATTAAACCCACAATGAACGTGTTTTTATTTTTCGTTTCCGTCGGCGTCGACGAAGTAAAAGCAATAACAGTGTTTCTTCTTCGGAATCCATTTTACAACTGACTCCTGTACTAGAGAGCAGACGATGGCTGCCGTTGATCTTCGAAATTGAAATGTCGACGGCTGCCGTCGACGCGTCAATGGAAGCCGTGAACACGTCGACGGTTGCCGCCGACGCGCGTCGACGGCTGCAGTTACATCTGCCGTTGGGAACATGCCGCTCGTGTGTAAGAGCTCTTATCCACAGTGACAGCAATAAAGCAGTACACAGCCCCTTACGTTGAATTGCGAGATGCCATAAAAAAAAACAAAACCTCGGTTCGATTTCTAAACAATTTGATATTGTGCAAAGATTCCCAATTTTAGCTAGACGAGCCATTAATAAGTGGTCCTTGAACCAAATATAATTTACAAGGTATAATTTATAAGTACATCAAGAAATGTAATCGTTATTCACCAACATTATATATTTGATCAGCCTTTACAAAGAATTGTGGAGGGTGTTCAATTTCCCAGACCTGAAATGCGAAGATTAATTAACCATTTAGCCGATTGGATAAATATTTTTTCCGAAGTAAATGCTTTATAAAAACCTTGGTGGAATCAATTTGTGTAGCGTCAGATCGTTTTTTTATTTTTTTTATCGATTACTCTCTAAGCTTTATTATTTTATCTAGCACTATGTGTTCTTAAGGTTATTAAAATACGTAGTTGAGGCTGAGTCTGCTCGCGCTGACTTGATGAAAGTTTGCCGCCTACGTTCACCGTTTGACCTGTGTCCCTTCGACCTTTCTAACTTCCACGGTAGGGCAAATTGATATACTTTTCTTTAATAATTAAACCAACTGAATCTTTAAGTATCTATTCTTTAATGAAAAATAATACCAACATGTCAATTACAACCATCCACTTTCCTGCGTAATATATTTTCCTTGGAGAAAATTGTCGACAAGTAAGATTTTTCGGAATCTGTTTTTAATTTACAAGAAAATGCTTGAGAATGGAGGAAAACATGTCGAGTCATTAAACAGTAATTTTGTAATGGTTTTGCCTGTCAATTTCGACGAGATCTGAATTAACGAGTTAGGGAATTATTAAACTATTTACCTACATAGGCAGGTATTCTATTTATTGAAACTAATCACTGCATCAGAATGTTTTGTCAATGTGGTTAGTTGTTTAAATAAACATGTCAAACTTTGAGTACACAGAATCAAATAATATTAAATATTTGTTTTCATCATACATATGTGTGACTAGGTAACTATAGTTTAATTGTAAATCATAATTTGCTCGACATAACGCTGTTAACAATTGTTATTATAATTACAAATAAATCAGTCGCGCTAACATATGCAGTAATTTACCACTATTTGCAGAAATTCAATCAATATTTAATCATATTTGATTGGACACGTATAAAATATGATTATATTGCAAATATTGAATAATTTCTGAACGCCTTTATCACCAGAATAACGTGCAATATATTTATTAAATCGTGCAAGCTAAGCCAAGCCGAGAGCAAAAACAGGTCTCGAATAATTTATGAACACTCGAACATAAGCCACCAAACGAAATGTACTAGTAACCGAATGAAGGAACGAGTAGGGAGGCCATTTGTGAACCGATAAACAATACGAGTGGCGCAGGAATCACCCCTAAACTGGCTTGTTGCCGGCTGCTAAATAATGCGATCAAAGTTAATATTAAATTAGCTGTTCAATAACATTGTATGTTCTCTGATGCAGAGGTGATTTTATTAGTCTCAACAGAGCTTAAGCCCGAGCAAGGAACGTAAAGAAACTTCGGCCGACCCAAAAGTTTTGTCATGTAACAATGTAATTAGCCCCTAGGAGTTTGCCGGCCCATAACTTGTAACAAATTCTTTATCTCGCCCGCCGTTTTCACTCACTAAAATTTAAACTGTGGTTACATGATTATTTTAATTGCTTTTTCGGAATGCGTACCTCACACTTAGGTCTTTGTATTAAAAGCCAGAGTTATTTCATCACTTTCGTACAGAGTTTATTCAATAGTTTAAAATAAATTTGCTTTTTAATTAATTTTTAAATGTTCACCAAATAACAACTTTACATTTCTTGCTTAATTACACATTAGCCGATGTATAAATACGAAAACGTAGTTAAACCGCGAGTATGCACATGCGGTTAGTTAACTGAAAACAATTTCGCCGCTGAATCTTTTTGAGAATTAATTCACAAAGCAGCCACGTTGTATTATTCGGGAGAACACTTCACATTAATATTTGATCGTAATTTAAGTTAGTTACACACATGAGCGGAATCATGCTTAAGATTAATCCTCTGGCTGGAGTTAGTAAAGCTCTCGCGGCCTGAGTTGCTAAGGTTGTTAGCAGTAGTGGCCTCGTCGCATGTTTATTTCAGAGATTGCGAGGGTGTAACTTGAGACTGTTTGCTGGTTTTGAGGGCGGCGCGCAAACACTGCCTCCCGCGTATATACAACAACTTAACGAGCCAACTCCGACTCATCTGGGAATTTTGTAGGGCTGGGAACGTTGAATATCGTCAATAAAACTTTATGGTAAAAACAAAATAATATTTACTTTGAATAACTTAGGAGTGTACAATAGGACGGAGAACAGTGCGGGCGACAATAAGCTCGGCACAGCGCAGTTTGTTATCGGCGGCGCCGCGGGAGCCGGTGCCGCGACACAATCGCGCCTCGACTCGCCGCGCCTGAATACACACGCGACGCGATGTTCACTCCACGACGGATATTGGGTAGGCGAGCGCACGGTTTAAACTGAACACTTTCCTTGCAAAGCGAAAAGTTTCTACTAAATGCATACGGCCGTCCCGTTTGTGCGCTCAACTTTACATTTGTCAAGTTACAAACTTTCCGTCGCACTAACTAGACCACTGCCAGACGTACGAGTATAAAGTTTAAAATTTGCGTTTCTGTTATACTTCAAGTTATTTCACGTGTCGTCGTGAATTCAATACATCGTCGTGGTATCTTATTCGGAATCATTATTATGTATTGGTAGTTGCTTTGGCAAGACTGCAAACGAAGCATTATTGTTTTTGAATAAATGAACTAAAGTTCTAAAGCATATTATAGTTAAGTATTAACATTTATTTAGGGAACTGATATGTTCCAAAAGTCCGATAATTAATACATTTTTTCTGAACGTCTCACTGACTGAATAATCCTTGGTTAAAATTTAAATCAATATATATATCTTCCTTCATACGTTCCATTCCAAAAAAAAAACAGGCCGTCGCACTAAAATAGAAGATATACAATTATCAACATCACCTCTTGCCTTCACTATTAATGAACTATTTAAATGAGTGTTTATTTAGAAAAACGTCGAAGAGCGTATAACACTTTTGGAGCTACTCAGATTAAAAGATAAGCGGCATTCCTCGAAACAGACACGCTTTGGACTTAAAACGGAAAATTACATCAATCCTTTCCAAGGGTCGTAGTAATTTATTTTTCAATTAAATATAAAGGTGTAGTTAGTGAGCGCAGCGGTGGCGGATGAATGGTTTTCTAATGAATCTGGTGCGAACTTCGTTACCGTAATGGATAACATGAGCGTCCATGTCTCACAATGCCTCACGTACGGAACAATGTACTTCGGCTTCGAGCTCCACGTATTGACAACGGGGAATTTTTGCTTGTTTACTTTTAATCATGTAGGTAGATCATAAAGAAATATCGCGTAATGGTAAACTAAATGTTTTTATGTTTTCTTTGTTGTTAATAGGGATGCCTACGCATCGAGCTTTGGTTTGACAGTCGTCATAATAACAGTTACATATTGACACTTTATATTTTAAAATATTTTTTTAAGAACATTCTAAAATATGAATAATATTTAGAAAAATTAATACCCTAATTATATCCTGTCACTTATGCATGATAATTGCCTATTGAATTTGCAAAAATAACCGAGAAAAGTCTTGAGTTAAATACATTTTTTTTTGTAATATAAAGATTTAAATAAAAATGTAAATAGAAGTCTTGTTGTATCGGTAATCAGGGGGGATTAAAACATTTTTTTCTTCACAAAACGTAGAATCTAAGTAAACTCAATAAACAAGTAAGTAGGTCACCATTTTCCACGTGAAACTTCAGAAGAGCAGCCCAGAACCGAACCTGATATATGTACTGGCGTAATGAGTGTATCATATTTACACATCTGACTTGTCTATTGAGCGAAATAGGCTCGATGTTATTTTATCACGATCCCAAGATAACAAACCCACGGGAAAGTTATTAAAGTAGGGCGGTTTAAGCAAAGCGAATCTGCCAATTCACGGGGCTTAGCAACGTAGAAGAAGTATAAGAGTCACAAGTCTTATCTTGGTGTATTGCCCGTTTAGCGGATTACAGGGAATTGGGGGTGATCCTTCTAACATATTGAACTACTCGTAGCTTAATTAGTTTCGTAGTTACTAAGTCATGTTACGAAGCTGCTATTTGTTCATATTTACATGTACAACATGATGGCTTAGATAGTACGTACCCAACTACATTGTTTGAAACAGATTAGATACTGTTTTGAACAATGTTTCATTGTGCTCAAAAAGTTGAACCTCGACAAGCTATATAAAATAAATGTTTAACTCTAACCATTGCCTGGAATTATATTTTGTGATCGTACATTTTTAAACACCTATTAAAAGTTTTTTTTTTAATAACACTAAGGACCAGTTTCATGATGTCCGAATAGTCTGCTAAGTAAATTTAGAAATGGAAAAGGATTTGTTTGGAATTATCTTCCAAATAAACTAACTGGGACTTCTTCGTAGGTGGTGAAACAGGCATTAATATGTGTTTAAAATTCATTCGATATTTCAGATTCATACATAATCTGTTAGTATGGGATGATGTTTGATTACTACTTTCTAGCTATGTATGTTCCTTATAATAAAAAATTTAAACCTGCTTAAAAGATGCATTCAAAAATTTATTATTAACTGAAATTGTCCTATAAAACAACAAACCATTTCTAGATAAACGAAAAACACAGTTTTCTGGATATTTTCTATATTGTTCTCGAAAAGAAGAATAAGCACTTTAGTTGCTAGAACAGCTTTGAAACATCCTATAATGAGTTCTACTTAATTTTCCTTAACACATTAAAAACGCAACATATAAAGTTGTAAAGCTTTATGGGGATTGATGACGACACTTCACAAGCACGCGTAATAACACATAAACCCTAACGCCACATAAAGACGTACAAATTACTTCGCTGCAACATAACAACATGAAGTTGAGCAAAAATTTACGAATTTCAAGAATCGTGAATGTACAGACGCCTGCATATCAAGCTACCCAGAACTGACAAATTTTCTCAATCTACCTTGAACCATATATCCTTGAGCGATAAAGTTCAAAATATTTTTAGGAAATTTGACAGATTGTAGTAGCTTGATCTGTTGGCCTGTGCTGTCCTTACGGTAACATATCGTGTCACAGTGATGTAGATATCATGTCTTATGACAACGCAGGTATTTCGCTGGATAATCCTACGCGAAGAATTTCATATTTCACCGGCGAATAAGTAGCGTATTATTTCGCGTGAGACAGGTGTCGCTCTCGTCAGCCGCCTAAATTCATCTTTGTATAGCAGGTGCACGTAAAACGACGCTTCTAATCCGGCCCTGACGGCTGCTCTCGCTTTATGTAGTGCTGCCTTAAGATAAGGATGAACCTAAATTCACCTCATGTCATTCACCTACTGTGTGTCTCTGTTATTCTTAGAAATTTCACACATTAATATTAAATTATCTTCTATAATGTAATGTACTTATTACGTTATTATAATATACTAGCTGTTGCCCGCGACGTCGTCGGCGTGGTGATTAAACATTCACCTCCCCCCCGTACGTGATAGCGTGATAATATATATAGCCTATATGTTGACCCAACTTCTTAGTTATATTATTGCCAAATTTGAAGTAAATCCATGCAGTACTTTTTGAGATTATCCCGGACATACATACAGACAAACAGACAAAAATTCTAAAAACTCTATTTCTGGCTTCCATATCGATTGTAGATCACGTCCCAATTATTCTTTGAAAAAAATATTCAATGTACAGTTTTGACTTTTCTACAGTTTTATTATATGTGTAGACTATTCCTATATTTATTATCATTTTGCTACTTACATTTTAGTATTTCTTTTGAAATTTCGCTGTACAAGTAACTGTATGCACTGAATTTGCAGTCGCATTTAAATCCCACGTGCAATGTCCGACTATCAGATATTAATGTTTGTAAAATATATTACGGAATTTCGTAATGTCGGATGTTTAATATTTCAATATTTGTTACTTTATGTCATGTAAATGTTACATATTATATACTTAATTAAATTATGTGTTATTAACATTATTAAAGTAACCAAAATTTATAAAGAAATAAATCGTTATTCGGTAAATTCACAATTTTCTTGTAATGGTTTATGATTGTTACATTTTTGAAGAGTGACGGTTTGTCCATCACGCTATGAACAAATTACCAACTCTATTACAGATACTAACGATGACGCAAGTTTTGATATTAGTTTTATCGATCAGCCACGGACGAAATTCAAGTCGAACGGCATTTCGCTTGTGATTTTATCAGAGGATAAAATTGCCGTTTTCAAAGGAACTACAAAAATGGATCCCTGCTTGCTATATATATTCCTTATGACGTACCAGTGGCGGCAGTAGATAGTATGATACATAGGAATTTAATACCGAGTAAACGAGTAGGTAACTTAACTCACCTTTTATATTTAACATAAACCTTTTCATAAAATTGCGCGCTTAAAACTCACACTTACATACATGCTACACATAATGTTTGCGGAGTGAGGTAAAAACAAAGGGCAATAAAATAAATTGTTCCTTTTGAATTACCCCATCAAATACCACTCGGCAACAATGGAGCCTTCTGATGAATTATCAATTTTCTCTTTGTCACACGCCAAACAAAAACTCGCGATCATCGTACCTGGGGAGCGCGTTATCTTGGCAGAGACATATGACCATTATTTGTACGTGTGCGTCTGATGGCTGCATGTGTGTGCGCCTATATCAATCAATCGGTGACGACATTCGGATTGAAAGTATGCCTCGTTGATCGAATCACCAATATGTATATGACATTACAAAAGCTTTTCTGCAGCCGGTTGATTTGATTACTCGAATTCTTTCCGTCCGCTTCGTTTAAAGCCGTCCTCAAACCTCGTCTTTCTCGCAGCGTTGAAAGAATGTCACATATGTGGGTCATAAGCCACTCCAACTATAGCAGAAATAGATTTTGTAGGAGCACCTACACTGCACCTGTATATTTATTTCATTTGATTTTATTACGTAGTTTCTTTTATTACACAAAGTTTATTACGAAAGCATAATATAACAGTGGAAGCGAAAACATATTTCAGCCTTTAAATATTTTCAATATAACGTAGCGTAATTACCAGGCGACAGAAGTATTTTTGATTAAAAAAAATATGACGCAGGAATTATTGGATAATGCGATGCGGAAATTAACGAAGTGATCATATAGTTTATTCATAAAATCGTATTAATATTATGAGCACGAAATTGCGAATTAAAACTATCATCAAAACAAACAGAAAAGGTTATTAATTACAAAGTATTAGCGTAGGTCGAGGTTCCTGCGGCGAGGATCAAGGGAGGTCCAACAATTTGTCATTGTTATAAATTGTAGTTATCAACGTCTGAGATGATACTATGATACCTGATAGGGTTCCAACGTTTCAGGCATTGTATGTAGGTAAGTGGCACATGTATTATTTCACACGTCAATAAATAGCGAACAATGCTGGTGATACATGGACGTAACTAACAAAGGTATGACACTAGTGAGAAACATAAAATGCTCCTCTAACTTTTGTGTATTATTTTTCTTGTTTTGTTTTATCCATTGAAGACTCACAAAGTACAACTAAACGTTTGAAACAAATAGGTTATATGTGATTTTTCGTATAATGTTTATATGTTCGTTTATGTTAGTGCGAAAATTACTATTCGACTCCATAGAAAAACTGCCCTTTTTTGGTTGATGAAGAAGTTGACATCGCTATGTAAGGACTTCTAAAGTAATAACTTAACTTTAGCAATTTAATTGTGAGGTTTCAATAAGTTACGTGTAAGCCAGCCTTAACAATTCATTACGTAATTATCTTTATTCGATATGAAACTCTCGCGTGCTGGAGTTCTCCACCCTTTTTAATCATCCAAAGTTACAATTTGTTTAAACTCCTTACACATGTAAGTCTGCAAGTGTGTACAAGAGGAATTCAGTAATTTTATTATTTTTCGCCCGCCGTCGGTCGTCGCTTTTCGTAATTGGATTTGAGTAATTTCGATGAACAGATTGCGTTGGTTTTAATCATATGTACTCACTAAACATGTTCATATTGATGTTAAAGTATACATCTAATGAAGCATTTTCGTCTCATAATGTAATGTTTTAACTGTCCATGTTCAACCGGCGCCTAGTCTATAAAATACAAAATTATGGCCCGGGTCGCAATGCATAAAATTGTTGTTTGTATTTTAATTTTTTTCATAGCTATAAACACCGGCTGTCCTAATACGCATTCAGCATAATTTCAGCCGTTTCATAAATTAACATAATGATTAAGAATCCCGGCGAAAGCAAAATAAATGGGAACATATAAATGTTTATTTTAATTAGTTATTGAGATTCGTCGTAACTTTTCAATCATCGTAATAACAAAACTTACCTACGTCTTTTAATGTTGTATGTACATAATATATATCTGATATGAATTGGAAATCTGGAAATTTAACTTTTCATTTGCGGGTCTTCTTTTTCTTATTATTATATAGCTTCCATCAGCGGTTTCAACCGTGTCTTGTAATTCACACACCCGGATGAAAAGGTACCGTACCACCGAACAGTAGTATAGTAAAAATATGAACTGTATAGGATTTTATATATTGTATTTGTATGTGCCTATTTTAACAGAAAAATAAAGAATCGATATGATTCTGTCACTTTAGTGAATAATTTATGGCTTTACTTAAGAGCTAATAGTACAAATAAAAGTTGTGTTCCATATAAATATGGCTCCCTGTCATTAAGGGCAGTGACAAGTTTAACAAATGATGTACGGCAACGAATTCAACGACAAAAAAGTTTGTCACGCAAGCGGCACACAGTGCTAAGTAGTAATCATTTTATCTAATTTAAGTAGTATCTACTTTAGGCTTTTATGAATAGTTAATTTTGTGAAATGATGCTTTAAAGTTTTGATTTTGATAAGATATCCAATTAGAAGTATAAATGACTTACTTTGAAGAGTCATTAAATTCCTCGTATTGTTTGAGCCATGTGAAAATGTGGGCGTCAGAGCGCGGGGCCGGGGGACTTCGGCTGCTAATGTTAATTAAATATGACACAATTACATACTAACTGTCAAACCTGTGATCCCTGAGGGTTAAGCAGAGGCGTGCACTGTTGTAAACTAACAGTCTATCTATTTTAATTAGGTCCCAGGTGACGTAAAGCTCATTGTTACGTCATCAATAATGTAATGAGGGATTGTTTAATAAATAATGAACAATAGCTATGTTATATAGAAAGTTTAAAATTGTTCCGTAACTTAATAATTTATTAAAGTTGATACACTGAAATTACTGTATTATATATTTAACTGGAGCGTTTCCGATAAAAGAAAAAATATCATTACAATGGTAATAATAAAATACATTTATCGGCGCGCGCGAGTGTACACAGACGAAACGTCACAGCAGAAGAACTCGATGGATTTGATATTTCGCAAATGATCGTTATTGGTGGTGAACGCAGGCAGCTGTGTATCTGTATCCGTCCATTGGGTCGGGCGATGTTGTTTGTTCGAGAGCTTCCGGCTGTCAGCCCTAAACCAATACGGTAATGACATCGACCACTCACCGCGAAAGCCTTCAAAGTTATATCCATTGTCTTTATTCAGTACCAACCTGGGTCAGTGCGAATGAACGGTCCACTTAATCAGTTATCCTGATAACAGCCGTACCACTATTCTGAACATTAATATTCATGCAAAGGGTTGGTCCGTTTCCTGGAATTTACATTGCTATTATAAAGAACTTTATTGTACTGTGTAATTAGAGGAAGTTTATGAGAAAAGTAGATAAGCTTTTAAAGAAAATTGGATGGTTTCACAACAAATAAGTTATTCGTATCGGTATCAATGATACGGAATTCGTAATGAGGTGCGCATTCATTATGAATTTCGTGGTAAATTTTAATTGATGGACAACATGCGCAATCGTGCATATTTGACGAGTAAGATCATTATTAAGTTCTTGAAACATTTTCATGTATTAACGATAGCTTTATTGTAAAGCGCAGTTTATTTTACAAAATCATAAAATATATATTTTATTTTGCTCATTATCATTATCTGCATTATCATCGTTCCAAGAACAATTAATTTTTAAAATGTGGATTTAATTGTATGTCTTTATAGTGAGCTTTTTTACTATAATGTTAGTCTTCCTTATTTGAAACTCACAGCGCGGTCGTGCAAAACGCGGAAGGATATCCCGTAATCTTATTCATTTTCTTCCGCAATCACTGGAATCCCATGGCATTTCAATAAAATGTTATCAATAGAAGGTCCGCTTTAAATCACAGTCCCCGCTTCCCTTTCGCTTACTATCAACTTGTATATTTCCTAATACAATAAAATAAATAGGAGGGTTGTCGTTAGATCAGGTAGCAAGGCAAGTGGCTCAGTATTTTCCGGAACAATACAAAGAATTATAAGAAAACGAAAGTCATCGGTCGTTCATTTCGTTTCGTTCTGCGCCATCAGGTTTTAGTGGAGGCAGAAGGAGCGGCCATTACGGCCCTGATAGGTCGGACATCTACCTAATTGTCTGTGTTTCGATAGTTTTGCTATACTCGCAATATCGTATTCGATACACGGCCGTTGTTGTTCGCTAACTTTTATAATTTGTTTCCTTAATATCTTTGTTACACTGATGAGTAACTTGTAGTGAAACAATCTTTGTTTTTATAGGCGGACTTCTTAAGAGATTTCACGTTGTTCGAGCTTATCGTTGAATTGCCTCTCTTTGTTGGGTCTTTGTCTTAACTTTGCGCAGACATGTAGGCGTGTAAGTAGTTTTGGTTAATGAGAATTTTATGGCGATTGGAATCAAGCTCAGAATTGGGTTCGCTTTCATTCAATTAAAATCCAGTTCTTGTTTGAAAGAAAATAGAATCGTGAAGCTTGTAGCTGGATGGGGCGATCTGCAAGGCGGTGAGCAGGTATTGGTGGAGTAGGACTATGCTAAGCAGTTGACAGACACGGGCCGGTCATTAACATTTAATATTCTTGCATTCGGTGTAAGTTATTTGTAATATTAATTTTATCTATATGCCTCACATGAGACTGAAGACAGATTCTTAGAAGTGAATGTCAATAAGCGACACTAAAACTTTGTCATTAGTATCTTAGATTGCAGTACAGGCGCTTGAAATTCGCGGAACCATGATCTCCGCATAACTCTGAATACGTTAAGTCCTTTGACACGGCGTAATATGTCAAACTGGCGTGTCTACGGTTCTCGGTAGGGAATTTTATTGTGAAACATTTTGTCCAGTACCAGGCCACTAGTCTGAGGATCAAAAAGGTTTAGTACTCAGTTCGCTTTGGAAATGTTCGACAGTTTAAAATTAATAAACTTTTAGAAAGGAATGATATTTATACGATCTTTATTCACCAAAATAAGCTTAGACCTTATCTTCATAAATGGCCAGGTTGAGATGAACTCTCAACTTGGTTAGTATTTTTGTTACAATGTAGCAAGATTCAGGTTTCAGTTTGTTTAAAGTTGGCGAGTTAAGGTGAAATTCCAAAACAACATTTTCTTAAACACGTGTCGTCAAACGTGTGTTTAACTTTTATATAATAACACTGTTTTTAGTAGGTATAATGATAACCTACATAACGTATACTATGACAGTAGTTAATTTCTACGAACTTTACTTCTTATCAAACCTAACCTCAAGTCCTAGTGGCTGAACTTCTGAAATCCGCTTGATGGCGTCTAACGTAGTGTTGTAATAATGACTGCTATTGAGTAGCATTCGGGGACGCCGGCTTAACGTACCTTCCCAGGCCCATAGGGGTACAAGACTGCTAATTTTCAGACTCCAAGTCTCCTTTGAGAAAGTTTCGAAAACCCACAAGGCAATTTTGGGTCTACTCAGAAAACGAACCGAGGACCTCGTGAGTATGAAGGCGTGCGTGCATGTGAAATATAGTTTGAGTTCACATGTTCATAGACACCTACTCGGAACACCATTAGAGAGCATGGGCCACGGCTGAAACACGCAATGCGGTGTAGCGCAGATACAAACCGCACATTACTCATTATCACGATTAAAATATCTATTGATGATAACACTTTTTAAATTAGGAAACGAAACCCCTCTCCCTTATATAAATATTGATCATCAACAAAGGAGAAGAGAACCTTATACTTAGCTGGCAAACCTTTTAGCTATACAAAGCTCGAAATGCAATCTCCCCAACTCAAATGAACACCGTTATAATTAAGCCTTTGAACGAAACAGATTTTAAAGACGTTTGCTTAATATACCTGAAGTAGAAAGTTTAACGAACGTACAATTATACTTCTCTAATTATATTAATTACACAAATAAATAGACATCGCTGGGCCAGAACTCTCCGCGACCAAGTTTAACTAACTTACACCATTAATTTATTTAAAGCACGTAAAACGATTCCGTGCTGCGGTTGAGTTTGTTTGCCCGCAGATATTTAGAATCGAGATCAATTTATTTTCACTGAAAGCCCATACATACATAAACGTTTTTTTAATTAATCAAAGCAATGTTTCCTTGAACATACTTCGGTTATTATGTATAAAGTAATTCGCATCAACGTGAATAATAAACAGAAAAAATATGATAGAGATGGGTTTGGGATTACTCTAAATAATATTTTATTTTCAGTAAATCTATTGCAGGTATTTAGTAACGCTACATTTCAAACAAATACCAAACCCGTATGTGCAAACTAATTAATAGTAGCAAACATCGAGCTGCGAATATATTGCCATTTGTGCTGAGCGTTTTTCGATACTCGACATACGTTTAAATATAACTATTTGTTGGCGAGCATTTGTATTACATTGTAGGCCTCCGATATTTTCATATGAAGTTTATTTTTAGTTATTAATTTACGTTACTTTTTAATAGGCCCATCGAGGAAACATTCCTTAATTCATTCAATACCTTCTACTTGATCTACAGTCATAAAATTCAGTTGTCAGGGAATAACATTAAGAGAATTGCAAGAAACCCTCGGAGGCAATAAGCAAAAGAAATCGTTTACTTCGAGCACGGACAATTACATTCGGGCCCCGAGACTATCCTTCTTTCAAGTTTCAATTCGCATTTCTTTATTGGAATCGAAACGATTAGGTTCCGAATGTTTAACTAGTGCGCCCCTCGATATCGCCGTTTATAACATAATTTTCTTTAACTATAAACATTACTTAACGACTTGCGATCCCTTCCAATTTGTCCCTTCGCATTTTTTGGAAGAAAAAGTAAATTAGGACGACTTTTGAATAAGCTGTGCCAATAATTAAAGTATTTCTCCTGAGTAGTCTCTGGACTTTTTACTAAAGTTTTCTCGTATACGAAAAAATATTATATCCAGAGAAGAATAATCGCTGCGTTTATATTCTTATACTATACGTCATATTACCTATACTTCACATAACATCGAATAACATTCTCGATTAAAACGCATAAATATGAATTCTTTTAAAAAGGTTTAATGTAGCGTACGATTTGCTCATTTTTGCTATTCATAGCAGATTTTATTGCTGTCGACTCAGTGAGCTTTAGTAACGCAATTTCATATAAAAAGTACGAGTCATCAAAATAAATAAAGGAAACACAGTATATTAAAATGTGTTACAAGGGTATTACATTGAATAACAGTCGCTCCTCACTAGAAGTTACCTTTGTTGCCGATTCTGGGAGCGTATGTGGAATGTAATTGTAACGTGCCAGCCGAGTTCCATCTCCTACGGGACTCCAGTGCCTCCGCACGCACGCGCAAAATGCCTTAACACACCTACCTTATAAAATACGATAACTATAAATTCTCCAACATTTACATACCTCAAAGTCCTAATAGTGAGTGACCCAGAGCTTATTATTGGAGTACTTGAATAACACAATGTGAAAATTGATGAAGTAGGTAATAACCGCAGTGACTCGTTCAACAATAAATAATACGCAGCGCACCGGTACTAATTTCCCGTTTTATTGGCTGGTAAATTCTGGGTAAAATTTCCCATCGAATTGTTAAGTATGAATGTACTTTGAGGATGAATGGAGAGTGAGAGGCAGTCGAGGAAAAAATGGACAGATTGCCTGAAGAGGACATGAATAAAAAGGAAGTGAACATTAGCATGACGGCTGACAGAGAGGAATGGAAGCGGAAAACATATTGCGCCGACCCCAAATAAATTGGGAGCAAGGCAGGAAGGAGAACATATCTAAATGCACTATAAGAATGTAATAGTATAATATAGGGCTACTTTTCATACCCAGTCGGTTAGCCCCAAAGTAAGCTAATGATTAGCTTACCTTATGGGTGCTCACACAACTCGTAAACTACATGGTGTATACACTGTTAGCGTTAGCAGAAACCAGCTCTTAAATTACGAGACGAGTCATTTAAAATATTTAATCGTCGTAACTATTACTAACGGAACTTTGACTAAGAGAAACAGCGTCAGACTGGTGATCGCGAGTTCAAACATGATACTTGCCCTGCTTATCTTTGTTAAAAAATAGTCAACCCCAAAACTACTTCCTTAAATCTAATATGAAGAAGTTAAACAAAATTCGTATTGTCTTTAAAATAATTGGCTAAATTAAATTAAACCCCTAGTATGCCAAATTGAATAGGTACTCTACATTCGAGGGAACTTAGTAAATAAATAAATATAGAAGACATTTGAGACTGGTGTTTGTATGAGGTGCGAGCGAATTTTCGGGTCACCGCTCGCGTCTCTAAGGAAACGTTTTTGTCAAAAGGAGAATTTACTTTGATTTGGCTTCTTGAATGTTTAACAAATTCTTGTATATTCCGCAAAGTTTGAGTGATTTTCTATAGTCATATAATTTGCAATAAATCCTTCCTTTGTTATAGTATAGAATTTACTTTCGCGTATTATATCGTATAGTTGACTTGAGCAAGATGATATTTCCTAGCATTTACAATTGTAAGGTTTGTGTCCGTTTATAAATTTGAATGAGCAGTTATAGTATATTACGCGGGGCGTGAGGAGCGTAGGCATATGAATGTGGTGGCACGGTCCGGGCCGCGCGCTGAGGCGAGACAGTGTGGATCGGCTCGCCGAATCTCTGTAGGAATGTACGCCGATTTAATCCTTGTGTATTAGAGGCTGAGCTATGCTGCTGTCACCGGAAAGATATATCACACGCTCTAATTGCGAATATTACATACGGATCTCTCTATGCAATGAATGCCAACAGCAAGCAGCTAATTTCATTGATATAAATATTTTAGCTTACTCTGTACCGACACAAAGGCGCCGAGGGAAGCTGTCTGTATTTTAACCAATTAGACTTTTAACAAATTAAGTTTTGTGTTTTGACACTTCAAATTTTCTTCCTGGGCCCCTTGTGAGGCTTGAGCAAAATAAAGATCTTTGAGCAGACTATACAAACAAATTATACTTTCACTACGTAAACACTTTGTTTAATTTCGTCATAATTGGTAGATTTTACGACAACAAACATACTAGGCACCTCGATATGTTTCTGTAACTACATATGTACATTTAAGCAAGTTCGACACGTATGCTTAAAATGTTAACGAATGCCAATTTTGAATCTTGTTTGGATAATGTTAATTAATTGAAATTACGTAGCTAAATATATTAAAAACATATATAGTATGACACTAAGGCCGATTATTTTATTAAAACGGGCTTTCAATTTGATTATTTTTTCATGTTTTAACGTTTGTACTTCGTGTATAATAAAATGTGTCCCAAAAGTACAATTGTGTTCTTATATGTCCCCCAATAGGTATAGATAATGGCATAAGCATGTTCTCGTGTCGTTAGCCGAAGGTACTTATGTGGTTTTAATTAAGTAAATGTTACAAGTTATAGAAAATTACAGCTGTATGTTATTTTGGTTGCTCGTCTTTAAAAGCGCTTTGCATAAGTACCCAGACGTCGTAAAGAACTTTATATAAAGTCTTTCGAAGTTTTATTTTTACGTTTAATATTCCAAAGATGCCATTGGGGACCGATTTAAAGTTTTATGTGTGTATAGCTGAATATGATTAATATAACAATTTTCCTTATATCAACACAGGTACGCCAGCTTGTCACTGCGTTAGCGATACTTTATACGTTATAAATTTGGTCTCTGTGTGTGTGCTGTTATTTTTGCTGACCACAAGCGTGGTGTTGTGAGCCCTCAATTTTCGTGTGCACAGCCTGTTAAACGATTTGTGAAAAAGATAGCATGCTAACATGCTGACAGAGAAATTTCCCACTGATCGATTGATGTGGTCGACAAAACTTTTGAATTAATTCGATTCCAACTCTTAAACCTATCTGATGAATAATAAATACATTTTCCCAAATGTATTTAAATCGCTTTTTAAGGATTCTATTTTAAAACTAAACTGTGAAATCATATTTAACAAAAAGTCATTCACCCTTTTTGCATAGTCATCAATATTCATCAACGTTTTCAATATTGATAAGTTTTATTTGATTTTTCATCCAGTAACGTTATAACGAAGTTGTGTTATTACGGCACACGACCTTTCTGCGATATTATTACTGTAATTTGTTAATTTTATCAATACTTACATAAGTAAAACTTCTTTTGAGGCTTTAAATAACGTCATCTTATCTAAGTAACATAAGAAATCTTATTAGTTTACATATTTGCCTAGTCATTTAGTATTACATATACATATGTATTCGTCTTAATTACATTAACATAAAAGAACACGATACATTAGTAACATGCTAGATAACTCAGTTTTCCTCAGCAGTGGACAGCATGTATTTAGTTGTATTGTAATTACACCTACATCCAAACGGTCGCCAACGCGTTTGTATCAATCTCTGGTCACTAACGAACACGTGTAGAGAGTGTCTCCCAGCTCCTGTGAAGTGCGACAGTGGGCGAACAGTAGCAAGTTAATTGCAAACATCGCAACAATGATTTAGTGCATCTATCTTCACGTTGTACTGGCTCTGAGCTCTCTCCCTCCACTATTCACTATTATCTACGTAAGAGTCGAGTGGGCAGATTTATGTTCGCTGCGAGACGCCTTTCTACAGAATAATATGTGTCTTTAGATACGAATTTATTCTTTGTAACTTTCCACAGACGTTACTATTGAATTATGCTGTTCTTCGCGATGTTGGAACAGTGGTAATTGACACTAGAATGTATTATTTGGGGTGCTTCAAAGCAGGCTGTTGTGCGGTACAAAATGTTTGCCACAAATGGGTGTAATTTTAGTTTGCTGTTAACTTGATTTTATTGTTTGCCTCTTAAATACATGCTAGGGTTGAATATGCCTGTTCTTGGTTTAATTTTTTTATACAATCCAACATAATAGAAAATATAGTTCGCTCGTTGACCTTGCTTAGATTTTGAATGAAGTAACTTGCGGATTGTGTATTCATAAAAATAATACTACCACACAAAGTTTCAAGGAAAACAGTCGTGATATTGGTCGATCAAACAAATATAATAAAAAATATAAGACCTTTACTTTTATGACTTACTTTTGTTTCTCTATAAATAAATACTTACCTTCTTACTGGTTTGCCACTAAGCCCGCGACAAGGCCCGGCTGAGTTCGGCTTCTATTATTGTTTATTTACTCCGTGTAATCTTAGTATTACGTTTCTTTTTTGTTGGAAGTATCCTCATTATTAGGTATTTTATCAAAGATCGTTGTTTCTGTTGCTGCAAATCTCTCTATAAGCCTTACTAGCTCACTATTACAAATAAGCCCACAAATCTTGGCTACAAACGTATAAATAACTGTAGCAATCCAGACCAATTAAATTAATTCCAGCGCATTAGCAACAACCGAAATAGCCCGCGAATCGATACCGAATCAAAGCCAGCTCGGAAATTAAATGTATTCATTGGCAACGTTTGATTTATTCCCATCGCACCACTAATCCTTCGCCATTTTATTTACATGGCCGTACGGTTGACCCGCATAATTTCATTATTCATATTAGACCACTTCCAACTATTTTATCGATAACAGTTTGTGTTTAACTTAAAATAGCTGCGTACGAAATAATTTGAATCAAAATTTCGACAACAATCAACTCGTATAAAGTAAGCAATTTGGTTTTAGTACGGGGATTAGTAAAACGTTTCGGTTACTGGTGGCGAAATTACAATGAAAATTATAATGTAAGTGGGTTGGGTACCCACAGCTGAAATCACAAAGCTACGCTTTTGATAAACGAAACATTGCGGAGTTATTAAAACGTGATGAAACATTTGACTGGGTTCCTACAGCTACTGCCTTTAAGAAACGTTGAACGCGGCTGGAATATTACAATAAAATCACGTTATTATGTAAAAATATTTACTTTTGTACATATTTACACGAGTATAAAGTAAATTTACAAAAGAATAACAATTTGTGGCCGCAGTAGGGTACATACGTTTAACGTATTTAGGTTACGTATAGGTATACTTCGTTTTTTACAATAAGGAGAAATTAAATAAGAAAGAGCATTACAATAAAGTGGTTTCAAAGTGGTCGCATTTAGTGAGCAATCTATTGTGTCAATATAATACATTATTGGTTACAATTATCTATAAAACCTAATTGACCTTATGATACTGACCTACCTTATAATACAAATATTAAATAGACATTAAAATAAGATTCACCTCATGTCTATACACGTTTACGTACCTACAAAAACATTAATTGTACCGTGTATAAAGTTTATCTAGTCTGATTGCAAACATGAGACTGGGTGGTGACGAAACATATGTACATTTATTAGCTAATTTATTTAGGGATGTGATAGACATCATCTGAGCAGGATGGTGGTTACCGCGAGCGCGAGCGTGTAGGCGAGTGCGGTGCGGCGCGGCTGCGCGTCGCTGGAGAGCGCGCTAGCGTGGCACTCGGCTTCGTCGGCGCGTAATTGCAATAGCGGCACGCGTCGCCCCAGCGCGTCTTTGCACGTGCCGCTGCGCACTGCGCGCCGCAGCTCCGCGCCCGCGTCGTTCTCTTGCAGCCACCGCCGCAGCCACGCGCCCACCCACGCGAGCTCGCATTCGCATCTCAGCGGGTTGCCCGTCAGTATCAACCCCCCTGCCGAAAAAGTTTCGAGTGGTGTATTAAGAATTAAAACTCATTAAGAAGAGTTGCCCGGCTCATTCTGCGTGGTGAGAGGCTCGGTAAATTTTAATAGAATACTAGCATTTGCTTGCGGTTCACTCGCGCCGTTGTACATTTTTGATAAACTACCTAACTCGTTTTAGGGATATTGCAGCGTTAATTATAAGCTTATTAAATATTTAAATAGTTTTTAAAGGAGACTATAGGAGTTTAACTACAAGTTGATTGTGTATTTCGGGTTTAACCATAGGATTTAAACTGAGAATGGCGCAATTTGATGTTGTGTGCTAGAATTTTTACTGACGAGACTAGACCTGAACTAAGTTTGACTTTAAAAATGAAACGGGCGTAAAAAATGCAGGTTTTCAACTTCGTTAAGCTGAACTGCAGATAGGTAGGGTAAAATAAAATCATCCAGCCTGAAATGAAAACTTTATCTTGTTTATCCGTTGCAGCCCGCTCAGTTGGCCCAACTATTGCATGAGACCGATATTGGTCGCTATAAAATATACAACAAAATTAATATGACATACCTGACAATAACTTAGTAGCTACGTGGCTCCAACTGGTGAAATTTGGATAGAAAATTGCTGGATTCAGTGTAGTAAGTTGATTGTAGCTCAAGTCGATACCAAGTTGTGGAACTTGACCCAGATGCCTCATAAACGCCGTCGGCAATTTAGTTAAGGATGTCATAGTGATCCTGATAAATATCTCTTGGCTGTTGGCGAACGATTGAAAAGCATCGTCGGATATTCTTTTTAGATTTGTTCCTCTGATTTCTAAGTAGCGAATGTTCCTCGCATCGATCCCGTGTAATTGATTATCCATGATTTCATCAGTCCAATGTATCACTAATTTGTACAGCGTGGGCAAGGAGGAAGTGATATTGGATATTCGGAATGTGGAATGATTTATTGTTGACCACGACTGAATATGCAGCGACCGAAGCGATATCAAGGGACGGAAGGAATCCTGGTCAACAATGTCTAAGTATTTAAGTCCATTTAAATTCAAATGAGATAAATTGCTCAACCATTTGAAACTATTTGACGTGATTCTTACAATAGGGTTGTACGACAAATCAAGAACATTCAAACTATTAAAATGAAACCACATCTTTGGCACTAAAGAGGTAAGACGATTATTACTAAGATCTAAATGACGAAGACTCGCAAGTCGTTTCACATCAGTCTCCTTAAAACTGTTAATGTAATTTGAAGTCAAATTGAGGCTAGTTAAGTTTGTCAAAGGTAGATAAGGCACTGACTTTAAGCTTACATTTGCAAGATTCAAATGCCTCAAGTTGGGAAGGTTATGAAACAGTTCCTTGAAGTTTGCCTTTATAGAGTTAAAGCTCAGGTCCAGTTGGCGCAGTCCGCCGAGGCTCGAGAACGTGTTATCTGATAGTACTGTCAATAGATTGTGGCCTAAATTAAGACTCAAGAGAAACTGTGTGCTGCGGAATATATTACTGTCTAAATACTCAATGCGGTTGTGTGACATGTCGAGGTAGCGGAGCGTGAAGCCGATCTGCGAGAGCGCCGTGCCCGGGAACAGCGACATGTCGTTGTAGCTCAGGTCTAAATGCTCCACGATCGTGTTCTTAAACACGTCTCGCGGCAGCAGCCTTAAATTATTATGGTCCAATTTCAAATATCTAAGTTTGTTCAAATTATAGAATTGTTCCACTGATAATTGAGAGATAACATTGAAAGACAAATCTAATATTTGAAGAGAAATTAGATCTGTGAATGACTTTCTCTTAATGTTATTGATATTATTCTTATGCAAATCGAGTATTTCTAAGTATTTTGCATCACCGAACGCTTCATTTGATACATGTATGATTTTATTATGGGCTAATATAATCTGCCGTATGGAGGGCGCGACCGCAACAAAAAAGTTATTTGGCACTTCGTACAGATCATTATATGAGCCGTCGAATATATTAACCGATATTGCGGATTCGCCATCCACAAACTTGATATGGTTTCTGCTAACATTCAAAGTGAACGTTATGTCTACATTAGAAACGTTATGAAACGCGTTCAGTGATAAATACGTAAAGTTGTTTCCCTGGAGCTCCAATATTTGCAGTTTTGGTAAATTAGCAAACGTCTCGGCTTCCATCGAATCGATTATGTTACCCGCAAGAGATAAATATCTCAAGTTTGGTAAGTTTGTGAAAGTGTGCTTAGTTAAGTTGTTGATTCTGTTATAAGATAAATCCAAGTTTCTTAACTCCGGCATGTATATGAAACTTCTGCTGTGCAGTGAATGCAAAAAATTGTATGCGAGTCTCAAGTTGCTAAGGTAAAGCGACTCGTTATGATAGTCCTCAGTTATGACGATATCAACGATTCTATTGTAATCTAAATTTAAATATTTTAGAAATGGAAACACAACCACGTCTGAAAGCTTGAGGATGTGAAAGTCGTTGTTATCGAACGATAGCCAGCTGATATTCTCTAAGCCCTCTTCGATCTCAAACGGGAAGTAGCCACTAAAAAGCGTAGAAGAAGATTCTAGGACGCGAAGCGATCTAGTCACGTTCGCAAAAGATTGTGGATGCACGTAGTACAAGTCGTTAAAACTTAGATGTATCTCTTTCAATGACATACTTGCCGGAAAAACGTTCTTATAAATCTGTGCAATCCTGTTACCCCTCAAGTTGATGTTCCCAAGAGAAGTGGACCACTCGAGAAATTCGTTTGGTAACAAATTAGATATCCTGTTGTAGCTTAAGTCGAGATAACGAATAGAACCGGCTTCGAGCGTTTGAAGTGCAGAGGGTATTGAAGTTAAAAAGTTGCCGGCGAGCGATAGCGTCTGAATCCGACTGGGGAGCGCAGGCGACTCCTCCAACTGGTTGTAAGCCAGTGATAAATGGCGCAGTCGGGCGAGCTGGGCCAGGCTGTCCGGCAAGTGCGACAGTCTGTTGTGCTCCACTTCCAGGTGCTCCAGCGAGTTCTTCAGGGACAAAAATAGATCTCGGCTAATGGAACTCAACATGTTGTACGACACGGACAATCTTTCTATTCTATTATTGGTGAAAATCAACTTTGGAATCGTTGTTAATTCATTAAGATCTAATATAATTTGCCTAATTTGAACGTCCCGAAGTACAAGTATTTGGGAAGTATCGTTAATTTTGTTATTACTCAAATCTAATTTTTCTATCTTTTTACTCTTATTAGCTGGACAAAGATAACTGTCCGAGAAAGTTATAAAATTATGTCGTAAATGTACAGACTGTAACCTAGGTAGACTAAAAAGTAAATCACAGGATAGTTCATGGATAAAGTTGTTGGATAGCTTCAGGAGTGTGAGGGAAGCGGGTAAGGAGTCGGCGCTGATGGTGCGGAGGTGGTTGCCCTCCAAGTCGAGCTGCAGCAGGTGGTACAGTGACGTCAGCGCCTGGGACTTCAAATGCGTCACTTGGTTATTACTCAGTGACAAACTGGTCAGCGTTTCTTCTAAATGATGCCATTTTACTTCAGCTCCTATGTACACAATATTGTTGCTAAAATAAAAGCGAATATATATTAATAAAATTAATCAACTCTCCGAGTAAAAGTTTAATAGAATTTAGTTTCAAAACTTGTGCTTACTTCTGCAGATTCAACCAGTTTAAAACTTTTAAATCTTTTAAGCCCTGCTGCGGTATTTCAGTGAATTCGTTGTAACCGAGGTCTAAAGATGCTAGTGTACCCGCCATGGAACTGAAAACGAATGAGTTTTATCAAATGTTCCTTTCCACTTGACTTTTAATTAAAGTTCTTCAAATTGTTGTTATAAAGTTTGATTAAAACACAATTTACCTAAATGCGTGCATCTCGATGTAATGTAATTTGTTAGCGACTAAAACTAATGTTTGCAATTTCAATCCATCCAGTGCGCTCTCTGTCAGCACTTCTAGGTTAGACATGCTTATATCTAGATGTTGCAGCTCTATTCGGGGCCATTCTGTAAGAGAAGTTTAAATGGGTACATAGTTTTGAGCCGGACTTAAGGACTTACGATGGCGTACAATTTCAATTAAGGCACCCACTTGGAACTTATAATAAGCTTCCTTACGTTGAGCGTTTGATATTAAATAGAACTTTGTAAAGAATAGAAAATGTGTTGCAAATGTCTGCCTTAATTCGAGCTTACTGTGAATGTTATGTGGTACAAATAAAACATGAATATACCATTTATACTTTATACCACACATAATTACAGTCTATCAATTACCACTTAATATGAACAGTATTTTAATTTAAAACTACATTAGCCAGTCTGTAAGCCGCAATTTGTATACATTCGTTTGAATATTGCGGTTTATAATGATGACTGTATTTAATATGTACATACATAGAGTTGGTATAGACTGTCAATAATGCTAAATACTTTGGGGCTACTGGGACCTGTTATAACGCAAACAAACTATAACAAGACTTTCAATTGGGTAGTTGACATCCAAACAATAATTTTGGCCCAGTCTCTCTTAAAACTCTTTGCCTGAAAAGTCGATAACACTTCTAATTAATGTAAAATTCTATTGAAAGTAGGTTTGTAATGAATAAGTTGCTTGGCTGGGAAATCATGGCTGCGGGACAACTGGCTCATAAAGATTTGTCATCTGATTGGTGGTGTCAGCAGCGCAATTGTTGCCAGCTATTTATCTATGTACATGTGTGTGTATTTAATAATCATGTATGTAGTTGCAAACGTTAAAACGCCATCACATATGTAACAATGATGAACACGCAAGCGGTTGTTTGCCGCAAAGCATTGTCTATCAGTCAACTGTACATATACCACATATCAACATCTCGTTCAGTCGCATGGGGTTGCGGTCGTCAGAAAGAAGCTTTTTGGTATTTGCACCTGAGTTTCTTAGGGGGTTAATTCCAGCAGGCTTAGCATGGCGATTTTATATCTATTCTATTAAGTAAAGACAAAGCTTTTTCTGTCAATGTCAATATGTCTTCTGCACGAGCATGGCGCGACCTGACAACTCTGCTGGACGGAACAGGCGACATTAGGTTGACTTTAGAAATATCTCGTGGCATATAAACCTCGTGTATATTACATTTTGCACACTGGATTTGGACACTTATATATAATTATTGAGGATTGAATACTTATTATACGCGTTACAAGAAACAAGCGTTAACAGGCAGATGGTCAGTCAGTATAGCAGATGGTTGCCTACCTGGAAACCTGTGCAGAGGTACGGCGATGCAGGACATATGCGCCACGCGGCAGGAGCACAGCGGGCTGGTGGCGCACGGCTCCACACGCTCCGGCGCCTGCGCACCCGCCAGCGCGCACGCCGCCAGCGCCACCCACTGCAGCGCCCATCGCGCGCATCCATGCCCCAACACCATCACTGATATGACAAATGATATTTTATATTAATATACCTAGCAAGTTATTTGGACATAAGGCAACCAATCCCTGCTTTGCTTGATTGTGTCTTAATTTCTTATGTGAAAGTCGTTTACGAAAAATAAGTCTTTACGTGTAAAAGAATTGCGTGGTTAGCCAAAATGTCTTATAAAGTCGTACACTCATAGAAACCCAAACGTGTCTGGGATGACATTTTAAATCACGTAGTGACTAAGTAATTAATATATTTGAAATTTCATTTATGTTATGCTAATCCCGCTGAACACATAAACAGATGCGCGTAGGATTTTGTTTTATTAATTTGGAATTGGAAACGCGTACAGTGAAGTACGTCAATGGATTTAATCTCGCACCAGGAACAACATTTTTATAAAGAAATAATAATTATATAGTCAATTGTATGAAAATGCATATTCCTATCTGAGCTAATGCAGGGCTTCTTCCAAAGCTATTAGGTTGGAGTCGGCTTTCAATCTTACCGGATGCAGCTGAGTACCTGTGTTTTACATGGAGCAACTGCCCATCTGACCTCGTCAACCTGGGAACCAGAAAGCCTTACTTCTGATTACCAATACGACAGCCGGACCCACTTATTTAACGTGCCTTCCGAGACGGAAAAACTTGCCATTCTTACATGCTAATGCAAGGCGCACACATCAAATTTCATTATCGAACGTCGATTATATCTTCCCCTGTTGGTTATGCCCACGAAAAGTGTGCGTGATAGTGTCTTCAGCTTATTTTTCAAATAAATACTTATTTAGAAAATTCATTAAACTCAGTTAAAGTAACCACTGCAATCTATAAAACATAAAGAACCCAGCTTTATTGTTATGGGTTCATTACACTTATAAGTATTTGCAACGCTACTTGCTTTAAGTGTTCGTGATTGGATTTACCGAGTATTTCTCAGCCAATTAAATAACTGATTTCAAAGAGTTGTTCCGTTTGCTTCGTGAAGAACTGAAAGCGAAGCGAATTTGTAGATTCACTAGTCCAGTGTGGATGAACTAAAAAGTTTATAACAATATTTCGTTGTTTCTGTTTCGATTGCAAACCACTTCTCAGCTAACAGGTATTATGTTTTCATTGTGGGCGTGTGTGTAGCAGTGTTTGGGTTTAAGCCCGGTTGATAGGAAAGGTCATAAGATTAACTTGAAACGCATAGGTTACACGTGGGCATATTTCGAAAACACCTCTACCACATCTTTCGGAGAAAACGGGGGTGGTTGATATGGATTATTGTGTATGGATTGAAAAAAAAAAACAAATATCCTTTTTTCGACTTTGAAGTTTTTAACTTTGCTATAGTAAATCCTGGAAATTCAAAATCAAATCCTTTGACTATTGTTTCGGCTAAACCGAACTGTGAAATTAAGGCATAGTATACTTATCCAGGCTTCTTTATTCCATTCAATTTCATTTGTTTTAAGTATCATGGACTGATATTAGGTTTACACATTTAAAACATTGAATATATAAAAATAAAATACAAAAAATTTAACAAAAATTAAGAATCAATTAAAAAATATATAATTATTTTGAATTCCACTGATATAGATAAAGACTTGAGGTTATTTGAAGCTGTATAAGCATTGGTTAATCTTACAGTTTCCTGACATAGTATCTTCTCTCGATAAGAAGAAATGGTGGACCAAAGAATTAGGACCACAGCTCAAAAATACACAAGAAAGAAAAAAAGTATGCAAGGATGACAAATAAACTATAGTAAATTGAATTCAGTAGTGTGGGTCATATTTTTATCAATCGCACATACTCGGCCTATATACCTATATAATTGCCGAAAATAAATACCGAATAAGACTAATTGGTTAAAAGATTAAATCCGGCTTAATTCTATGAAGCGTTCTTGTTGTTACGTGATTACCCCTCATTGGTTGAGCTTCGTAATCTGCTAGCCGGTGGTTATCTACCCTCAATCGGCTTAGCCTATTAGAACTTTAAAATATTAATAGGTGCTTACAAACAGTTCGAATAGAAACGGAAAATGTATTCATCAACTTCGCTTTTGGAATTGGAATTTCGTTATAAATATAGATCTAAATCCTTTTAAATAATTATCGGTGAACATTAAACGGGAATAATAATATTAATATATCAGAACACCTTTTTTCATACACGGTCCTTTAGCCCCAAGGTAAGCTATTAGCATAACTGATAAACTACATATACTTTACACAAATATATTTATAAATACATATACATATATACCCAGACCACAGCCAAAAGCATGCTCATGCTCATCACACATATGTTAACTGTACCGGGAATCGAATCCGGGACCTAAATCTTGGCAGTTCGGCGTCGTCGTTACCATTGGGTCAACGAGGTCGTCGAATAACTTCGCTGAATTTTATTAATAACTTTTGCCACATTTTGTTCTGAAGCATCAATTATTGTAAAAAAAAAATTGCAGACACGGTTTGTGTTTTTATAGACTGCTTTTAATGATATACGTACAACTTGTAAGTACATAGCTTTCCGTTCTTTCCACTGACTTGTAATTTACACGACACGAAAGGAATCTAGATACTCCCTTTGTGTCTTTATTCACTAGGATCGGCTTGTAAATCTTTTGTAGTTGAAATAGGAATGCTAGATAAAAGAATTGTTAAGCCACCCTGCCTATACTTCGGTGATATTGATATTTTGATTCAGTGTGAAATATTGTGTTATGAAATTCAGTACATAGTAACGCCAGACTTTTGATTAGCTCAAGCAAGACAACATCTTCTTAGAAAGTAAGTTCATATTATAACTTATATTATAAAGATAAAGAAAAATAAAGATATAAAGATCTTTTGATATCTTCACAAAATAGTAACGTAAAAATAGCTTGTTAGTTTTGAGCTACATTATTCAACAGTATTTTTTTTTTAGATTACCTACCTATAAAATAATAAAGTTTGTATTTCAATTAATTTCGTTGAATCTAATCAGAATTATTCTATAGATTTTAAGTTTATTAATCTTAAACACGACCTTTATTTACGACTAGATACATAACGTAAAAAAATTGGTAAAACTAGAACATATTCTCACAGATTTCATTTGTTATTTCATGACTTTAGGATAAGGTCATAATTTTAAACTTTGCAGATAGTTAGGTAACCATGACTCAAATTCGGGATTATAAAACAACACACATAATACTCCAATAATATGAATCTGCAACCCTATTAAAATGAAATATAAAAGACTACAAAATTTAAAAGAAAAGGCAAACATGTTTGACAATACCGTCCAAACGGAACCCATAAAGCCACTTTAAGACGTTACCTAGAGCTCTGCTTTATAAGGAAAAAGCGACAGCTTTTATACAACGTGTACGAAAAAAGAAACTAAAAGGAATATAAATCCAATTTCCGTCATTTCATATTGTCTGTCTTATTTTCCCGTTCATCGAGGTAACTCGTGAATACTTAGGGTCGCCGGTACTTTCGAGCTGAGCTTTGAAAAAACTCGGCTTATTTATGGAGTATGCTTGCACTTAATCAATTTTAGCAGACAGGCCACGCGAAAGCTTTGTTCCTTTACATTGTACAAACTCAATCATCGAATGCCTCGATGAATACTTTCTGTGTACCTACTTAAATTGTTTGATTTATTTATTAAGCTGCCAAGTAAGAGCTGTGTAGGCGGACATTCTTAAAAGTTGTTGCCCTCAGCGTTGTAAATCAACATTTGGTTCAATTATCTTAGAAGAGTGCATCTTTTTGTTGTATCGGTATGAGATTTGTACAATAAAAATAAATATTCATTATTATGATGCAAGACGTAGTTAGAAACACCATTGTCTTCTGAAAAATGGAGATGGAATGATCTGCTCGACTCGTGCACTGTGTAGGTATACTCAACTGTTTGATACGTTAACATTTTTAATAGGGTATTTCATATTTCTAATTAACCTATTTATTAATTATTGATTATTATTAATGATATAAAAATAATAATAAAGGTATTTTATGTCAGATACATTGAGGGGACCACTTTTGTAAGACGACTACACAAGTCACGGTGTATACGTAATATAGTTGTACGACTAACTTTTAACACCAACCAAATTAAATTTCATAAAGAACTGCATTATATTATTTTAGTAAAAAGTCTGCCTGGACTTCTAAAGCCAAGTCGTAATAAAAGAAAGTTGTTCACGTTAGTAATTGGGGCACTGCTTCTCGCAACTACAACAGTCTGCGTCAAAAGGTCGCCGAAATGAAAGAGCGTGACAGATGGACAGACTGCCAAGCACTACACTATTTTTGTAGTTGCACTTTGGAAACTTAAACACGGAACGCCAAAATTAATTAAAAAGATTGTAGTGAAAAAAAATTCATGAATATTTGATTATTGCACAAATGCACACAAGCCTTCAAAAGAAATTAGTTCGACAGCAAAAGTTGGTTATTTATGCTTTTCGAAGGTGCTTCGTGGTGGTAGAGAAAATAAAGATTGGAGTGGCGCCAAGGGTTGGCGGTAGGGAAAATTCTGGCTGCATTGGAGTAGGGTTTCAAATTAGATTGCAGCTGTGGACTGTTGCGGTTCCCTCTGTTCCACTGTTATCAAATGAATGTAGACGAATAGCTGGCGTAAGTTAGGATTAATGTGAAACCTCTTTGGGATAGTAATTCGCTCCACGGATCTAGAACATTTGCATCCCTTTTAAACATGCATACCATACTTGTATATGTAGTTTTATTTAAGAGATACGGAAAAACTGCTTTAAATAAATACAAAATGAAGCAATATTTCAAATCCGATTCGATAGTAACGATTTCGCGGAACATGGAAACATTGATTCGCATTTTATTAATACAAAAATGTCTTCGGGCATGATTTTAACGTCCTCGGTTATTATTCATATTATGACAAACATTTCCTATTTCAGTGTTGTTTACTGCATTTCCATTTTGAGCAGTAATTGAAGCATTAGGCACGGGGGAGCGGAATGCGAAAAGGATAAAAAATAAACGAAGTAAAGAAAGAAATTAAAAGATGAAAGAGACCATAACGAAGTGCCCGCGACGAAAAAAGTGAAAAATTATTTTAAGGCACTTGAAGCGGTAATAAGTAGCACAAAAGTTTTTCGCAGAGATTTTCACGTTAAATGGTAATCTGAGAAATTTTGGAGTACGGTAATCAGATTAGGCGTCACCTCGGATGTATTTGCGGGCTCTTTCAAATTATTCACTCATAAAATACGTACGTCTTATCAAAAGTCATTTTGTCACTTTTATCTTGCGGTAATGTTTTTTAAGAGAATTCCTTAAAGTGCTTTCTCGACCATATATTAGGTGCGACGTATCTGCGTGCCGAACAGTGCAAGTGTTAGCGCTTTGTGTTCCATTATCTTCGCCTGTATGTACTTAAGAAATTGAATCTGCAATTCGATTTCGTACCGAAAGAAAATAAACTTGATTTTTCTTATCGCTTTCGTGCACTCGAGTATTTTTTCAAGTTTTTTTAAGAACACAAGCTTGAACGCATTGAGTAAACTGAATTGCTAAATGGTTTTTCGAAACTACATCATTCGATTTGAACTCATTTTAGCTATTATTGTAAGAAAATAAAAATAATAGCTTAATTTAAAGTACAAAACGATAACTATTTTCGGGTCGCTTGCACTATTTGTCTCTGTCGACTTCAAATAAATGACAGGAGCGCGATGGTCTTCTAAAATACATTTGGAGGTTATTTTGTCGTTGTTTATCGTGAAAATGGATTTAAATTACTTATATATTATTGGTGATTTATACCGAAAAATTATAGCCCTCGAATAAAACTATATTTCAAAGGTAAAACCTTTACGATAATTTAAAACGTTACTTACAACGACTCAAGTAATATTCATTTGTAGGATTAATTTCCAATAAAGGTAATAATTTATAGTTTTTGTGAGCGTAAAATATGAAGGTGGATTCTAAACGCCAAGGAAAATTGAATAAATCCATATTTCATAGAAATTAATTAGTAGATCATTTTATTTTAAGGATCTGACCATGGTTTTTTAATCACTATCTAATAATACTAATGAAACATGTATTCCGAGTATTTATAAATGCAATTCATAGATGATTTTCTTTTTTCGTTCACTTTCATTCATCATTGGTGATTCAAACTACATTTTATATTTTTAAACATAATTTGTAAATTTCACTTACGATGTATGTATGTTTTGGTTGGGTGGAACCTTGCAACTCAATTATCCATTTTATTAGATTTCTCTTAAACAAAAAAAAAATATAAAATTCATGTATAAATAAATTTGTACAAAAAAAGTACCTATAAATAAATCAAATACAAATTGGACCATGCTTCCGATACCGAATTTAAAATATAAACATATATTTTAAAATGATTTATTTATCTTATTTAAATAGACCGGCCGAAGCCAATTACACAATAAAAAAAACATATATATTATTGATGCAGTATTCAAAACTATATCGGTTTAAGAATGAGAAATATATCCGCAGTTAATCTTCCGCAAAAGTCGTAAAGTAGATGGAGAGAAATGGCTTGCAATGTGGTCGTAACCGCGACCGAACGTACGAGTACAACGTTATATATAGCACCTGCAGGCTTCAAACCTCCCTATTCGAATAACTTGCTATTAAGATTAGATCTAACACCGAGTCAATTTCTGATAGAATTTTTTTTTGTGAACTGGAGATGGGACCTATTTATTTTCTTTAAACGAATGAGTTCTTATAACGATGCGTGCTATACTAAATCATATCTTAGTATCTAGTAACTGATTAAAAAGATTGGTAGTTAGAACTTCTATCGAGGCTGTGGGATTCTTCACAAGAGCACACAAAGGGTTTCAGAAGAAACAAAAGCGGGTTTTAGTGAATAGGAACCTGACACACCCTAAAGCTGCACCCACAGCGGGAGGTGTTTTTTAATGATATTCTATTTTAAAATGTACTTAAAATTTTGCACTAGGAGTACTGCTATCGTTTCCTTTACACTCAACTTCCACGTGACAATACAGACAAATATTTAAAACTCATAAAGATATTATAAAAGACACTTCATACAGTCATAACATAAAATGACAAACTCTAAACCGATATTCGTAACTTCACTACTTCAAAAGTTAAATCTCTATATCAACTTAGTTTATGGGTTTTGCAAGGTATTTGTGATCTCCCAACCCTAACTTCCAAGCCGAACGTAATTGACTGTCAGTCACCACGATGAAAGCTGTTACACGGAACTTGAAAATGTACTTCGATATAGCTTGCTAGGAAAGAATCGAAACCTTATTTACCTTGTAGAAAATAAAAAATCGAACCCGTAAAGAAAATATAATGAATGGTTTACAGCCTTCAACGTTCTGTTTGTGTTTCTAAGAATCATTATAGGTCACAGCCGGTTCAATACTTTTCCACGAATCTATTAATAAGCCACAATGACCATTCAATCTATTAAATACATTATTGATGTCTTAACGTAGTCTGAAAGGCAACATTTTGTGCCAGAAATTGGACACAAAATACATTAACTGTCCGCGTTCACATGCTTCAAATTAGCATTTCACAAACAAGTTGTGACCTATGTTTTTGTATCCAATTAGTTGAACTAGATTTTGTAATTTAACTACACTTGGTTTATGTACGGTTTTGTGGATTGCAAATGAACTAAATTTGGCATGTGCGAGCAGCAAAGTTCGCCACATTTATAATGTTCGTTCCATTTAGGTATAATTTATTCTTAAAAGTAGAATTGCAGTAGATCTATCAATGTGCAAAAAGCTAGTTTCTCCCGCTCGATTTATAGAAGCTTCCTAGGGACTAACGGACGGTGAGCTTTTTTAGCTTAGAGTGGAAGAGTTATTTGAAAGTAGTAATTTGAAAAGCTTTCGTAGAAACAAGAGGTGGTAAAGTGAAAAACACAAATTATGTTCGTTGGTTTTTGTTCAGTTATTGCGTTTCTAGTTTAAAATAAAGTGTAAGATCATAAAAAATACCGGGATAATAAGCTTGTGGTTTATGACATGGAACATTTGCTGTACCTTTGCCGAGCACAGGCGCCCCAGTTACATTGTTATATTGAATAAATCCAACACGTTTTTAAGTAGAAAGTCGTTAAGCAATTTTGCCTGAACTTTTTAATAACAAGTTTAATTATTCAGGCTTTGCTGTTAATTATATTTTTCAACCAGCTATTAATTAGATTTAAGTTCTTATAGTTCTTTGTTATTTGGTTTTATTGGTAATTATTCGGGATCAATACAGTTGGTATGTTGCTGAGGTGTATTATTAGACGACACCTTGACCCATTCTCCGATCAAAGTATGGACTTATGAAAACTATATCATGTTTATGGCAGCAAGTCAGCGTCAGGATAACACCGTATAAAATTCCAGTACAATATTTGTCAGACTTTTGAGTACTGGCTCTGTAGAGTTACATTTGAATATCTGTCTACTGCCTGTCCTGTCTTCATATCCAATAGCAATACTGTGAAATTCAAAAGTTTATTTGTCAAAGCGATTGGAACGCTGTGTTGGCGGAAAACTAGATTTTGTCAACCACCAAAAATAAAACGAAAAAAAAGTTAGAAGGTAAAATAAATGGGATAAGACTTATGGAAATTTAAAGCAATCACATAGAACAAATTGATGTCAGTGTTATGTAATGAATACTGTTTTCGTAATAAAACAATTGAAACACTTCTGGAGTTGATTACATAAACAAAGTTGTATCTGTTTTAAACAATGTAAGATATAACATTGAAAGAAAGTAATTATATAAAAATATGATAACCAATGCTAAGTGTCAAAACTGCTGATTAACTTCTTAATTAAACAAGACGCCAAAATAAAAATCGATTTAATCAATCTTCTTCTGCCTAGCCTTTTCCCAATCCCTATTGGGGTCGGTTTCCAGGCTTAAACGGATATTTGGACGTTATCTGGGCAACCCGATACAGACTTTCTGGCTTCTGACTAACCGTAACGATTGTCAAAGTTGTTCAAATGAGAGCCGGGATCCACCAACTTTAAGTGCCCCCTGAAATGCTTAGCTCGTCATCATAAGATGGTCACCCATGCACGGAACGACGCGCCAATCTTTGCTTAATGCTATGATCGATTGACCCGCGTGGCTGCTACTTAGCCACGAGGTGTTCAATCTATGTAATCAACCGTCAATAGTTAATAACATAAATAATTTATCCCCTTGGTGGAATGTATACTATTATATTATTATGAATTACTAACATTAAATGTATCAGAGGAAACTCAATACTGCGCTTCTCGAAACACATCGACTTAAAGGCTAAAATAACAAAGCATGTGGTGGGAGGATAATAGAGAATCTTCGTCGCATTATCCCTCGTCACACTAACATTCAATCCTTTCTTATCCATGACATCTATCAAACAATCCATCTTTTCTTCGTTCATCCTCTCTCATTTCACCAATCTACATACATATATATGTACATACTTAAGACAGTTTAGGTAGCATGTGTTTCATTCCTCCTCCTTCTTCTTCTCCTTCCCTTTTTTATTTTCTCAGTTGCTCTTGCCACTTTTAAACTCCGTCTTATGTATTAAATTCTCGCTTTATCTATTCTTGTCACTGCACACATCTATCTCTCAATTGTATCCACTCCCTTCTCAACCCTGTTTTCCTATACCCAACACTCTGATCCATACATAGGTCTATAGATACAAGAGTAGAGAATGAAGATAGATAAATAATATTTCTTTTGTTTAACATTCAAACGAAAGCAAAATCAGAAACAGTTGTAGTTTCCTACGGATTCGCTCGCGTCCCAAGGGAACCCACTTCATGAGCCGGATAAAAGTTATCCCGTGTTCTTCCCCAAGTTCCTATTATCTATTTCAAGGCCCAATTTCATCTATTGTATTTAAAAATTATAACGTTTCTTAAATAAGTGGTGGCGGCCTAGTGGTTAAAGCATCTGCCTTTTAAGTACGAGTGGTAGATTAAAATCCGAGTCAGGTAGTCAGATCATAGGGCCAGGGTCTGCCTGGGCTGCGGGTTGTTCGCAAGAGTTACCGTGGCCCTGGCACACAGAGACCTCCCAAAGGAACACTTAGTAGGTTTTAGTCAGTAAGAGTCTGACATTCCCTCCAGCTGCACCCTCAGCGGGATCATTTGATGATTTCCCACGAAAAATAAGGTAGTCAGACCAGTTGAGCGGAGGAGTAGAGAGTAGTAAAGGAAAAATCCGGAATCCTGGAGTTAAAAAGCCTGATATCGCCAATTCGGCTTGAACAAGTGTAGTATTCAATCCCTTCTCTGTATAAGAAAAGGCCTCTGCTTGGCAATGTGATGATGATGGTACTAGAGCAGTTCATTATAGTTTGAAGTGGGTCCTGGAAAAGACCTAGTAGCCGATTTTTATCTCATGTTTGGAGTATAGTGTTCTTGGGTTTAACACTCAATATATACTGAAACACAGTACCTAGTAGATGGATGGCGGATGATAGCGGCGAATGTTGATTACTTTATGACTTTTAGTCAGATTGAAGCTCGATAAACCCAATATAGACCTGCCCTTACCAAAAACACACCACGTCGTAAACCATTGCGGTATTCAGGCGTGCTATGGTAGCAAATTATCGCCCTAATCTCGTAGATTCCCCGTAAGCAGGTCAAACAACGCTGTCCGTATAACTATCTAAGGCCGAATAGAAGTCAGGAGTTACAAGTTACCTTCCGTAACATATCTAAGCCCATGCAAAATGTATCTGAGATCAATCGTTTCTTTGAGCACCTATTGCTTGTTTATTTTTCAAACTAATGATAAGTTTGCCTTTTCAAAATCCTTCGTAATAGCCAATTTACGATAAAAGCTTTGGAAGGCACTGGGCGTTTTTGTGTATAGCTACATTTTAGCTTTCTTTCAGAATATCAACAATTTTATCATACGAAAAGCAGTTCAATATATTTTGGATCTCGTAGGCCGCTACGAATTGAACGTAGGCGCAGAATACGTAAATGGACTGTAGCAAATTAATGCCGTCGGTATGATTGATCCATCATGAAATGCACTTATTAATATATGTTTTTACTTTGTAATTTTGCTTGTATAAGCTGTTTGAATTGGTTAAAAAAAAGGAAGTTGATTTATTTGTAATTAAAACATTTCGTGGTACTACCGAGATTTTTTTTTTAAATTACATAAAAATGCTTTTTGTTTCTGTTTCTTTGTATGGTGTTCATTAATAGGACGAAGGTACCCTCACTCGAAAGTAATCTTTTAAGAATCATAATGTATCAGATTGTACTAAAACTTTGTTGCATTGGGTCTATATGATGGGAAAGAATATCAACTATAAGTACCTAATTCCTCACATATCAGCAATTCAGAAGGATGTCACATCTTTAATTTATTTTTGCACGTTTTGTTTGAGAAAGCTCCTTTAATTGTACAAAGATAGAAAAGTAGAACAGGTATTTATTATTTAAGACGGTTCTCAACTATTCTTACCATATAGTGCGCAAAAGACGCACTTTGTGACTTGAAATAACCCGCTCGAGCATAACTCTAAACTATCTCTCATTAGCATACCTTGCTTTGCAAGGAACATGAAACGAAATGCTAATAATGGGCACGGAGGACTACAGTTTGAAAAGCGACAGGCAGGCTTGACGTCATGCCACAATACTGATAATGATGAAGGAATGATAAACACTGATGCCTAAAGCCTTTCAAGAATAGAACGTTCCCAAGGGATGCGGCAGCGCTGCAGTAAACCTTTATAAGCCTGGTATTTAGGAATTATCATAGCAATTATTTTAGGAACTGATCTTTTGGCCGACGGCCAAAACTAAGGAACACCTGATTTTTTTCTATCTAATTTTTGTTTTCTTTGTAGACTCTAGGTAAACGACTCAATTAAAAAACATGATTTCGCTAAAGAGAAAATTGCTTTTCATTTAGTTTTGTGAGTTTAACGTCATCCAGTCACCCGTAACTAGCCTTGGAATATCAAAGTAGTATAGCTGTACGAAAATTATACGTATTCAATATTGGTACGTAATAATTGATCGAGTTTTTCAATTTCTCTAGCGGGTTGGTAATAACTAGGTTAAGATTTAAATACTCCTAATAACACGTTGAAACATAATTAATACCTCGCTTATACAAAAAAAAACTTATAATAATATACTCACGAATAGCTACTTATTAATTAATCACATCTCAAAACCACTATGATTCAATGGAAATCCAAAGTTTGGTAACGTTTGTTCCTTTATACGTAACAGTAATTTTCGTTCAACTTCATCAGTCACTTTCAAGCTTGCGGTTCACTGGTAACAACATTCGGCAGTTGTGGGACATTTTAAAGTTAGCGCACTTCGCAATCGCTACAGAGGGGGTGAGAGGGTCTCGACGGACAGCGACGCGGCCGCACGCCTCGGCATCCCTAGTCGGACTGAGCGCCGGTCCTCGTAGGCCGTGGAGCCGAGCCGAGCGATCGACGCTTCAAATTATACCTTTCAGGTATCCACCTTATCTCCCCTTCAAGGTCTTATCTCATCAACTAATTAATGTGCGAGCCTCACTCATTTATTAGTTCTATCTTCATATCAAATGTGACTCGTGTTCCAGTGCCCTCTCTCCCTAGATTATAATTTCAGGCGACATTATTAAAACCACCATTTGGAACAGTGCTCCTTATTTGTGCAGGTGAGGCCACATCAAGACTTGACTTGGTCTAATTTTGCTTGGACAGTTCCCTAATGCGAGATTAATAGAATTTGCTTTGACGAAGGTGAGCGACTGAAATTGAAACTCACTTTTGAAGCAAACGAGCAGCCACCATTACTTAAGTTTCCGCGGTCATCTCGGAGGTAACATGTTTTTGTTAATAGCTTAGTTTTGAAATCAGCAAGTTGATAAGATATACATAGATTGCTAAGAATTATTATAGTAGTTTTCGCCAGCGGAACTACTCTGCGCACCCGGATTCAAAATACACTATAGCCTTCCTCAATAATGGACTGTCTAATAATGAAAGAATTTTTCAAATGGTAGTAGGACCAGAGATTAGCGCGTTCACACAAACAAACTCTTTATAATAGAAACCATTTGCTCAACAACAATAGCATAAAAATAAAGAAAACTGCATTGTTCATATCAACTTGGTAATTATATTATTTTAATTACATTTAGTGAAGATCGATAGCGTAAGTTTTTAATGGATTTTATTTAAGTGAATTCCCAAATTGATAAGTTATTGTGTCCAGAACTTGATTTATGTTCTCTTTAACGAGATTAATATGGCAGACGTATCGTAGTCGTCGCTGTACCATTCAACATTTAGTAAGTTGGTTATTTTAATTTGTTAAAAAAAATAACAAAAAAATAGGGTTTCTTTTTATAAAATGCAAGGCACTTTTTGTTTATTAGATAGATATTTTAAATGCGAAATTGTGATTAACATTGGGCTTAACAATAACAGTTTGTCCACGGACTACATTACTATTGATATAGCAATTACATCCACAATTCGCTTTATTTATTAAACTTCTAATGAAAATGGCCGCTCATGACGTCACAGGGGCGGCATGTTGACTGGTCTCTTTTAAAAACTGGGGCTTTAATTGGGAGTTGTATTTATTGTGATAATAAAAATAAAATGACCCATTGTTATTCCATTTGCCTTTTGTATTCGTATTAAATTTATTTTTCATATTAAGCTTTGTTAAAGGTTGGTAAGTAATCGAACAATAGCCAGTAATTTAATATCATAGTATTATTATAAAGCTGAAGGGTTTGTTAGTTTGTTTGCTTGAACGCGCTTATCGGGAACTACTGGGCAGATTTGAAGAATCGTTTCTATGTTAGATAACCTACTTTTCATCCAAGTGCGCGAGTTCAGGTGATATCTAGTGAGTCAATTTTGAAACAGATATCTTTAACCGATTGAGCTTAATTTCGAAATCCAACGTGGCGAGATAACAAAGACGGCGGGCCATTATTTTTAGTGCATTCCTTCAATATGGGTATCAACATTATACGTTCAGAATCCATACTTTTAGTTACTTAACGTAAACCTTTGATGACAAGTTCGGGTGTGTAAAAGTTGTATTTTTTATATAAGCAGTAATTCCATACTGTGAAGATTATTCCGTGCCGCTAGACTTGGCGGAAGGCGAGCACAGAACTAACTGACAAAATTAGATAATTACCCCGCAGATCTACTACGAGCTTGATTGGTATCTAATTTCAGACTCCGGTCTTACCTATGATCTATTTCATGGGACTGGAAAGCGTCTGCTATATATCGTAGGTTAAGTTACGCAATTACTAACAATTTTATGAGAACTGGGTCATTAATAATAATTCTATTTTTTTTTATTAATTCTATTTAGTACTGAAATGAATCGAAAATTTAAACTGTTATTTCCATTTACTTTTGCATTTACAAAACTAAAATGCTGTACTAGTTTTTTGGGTTCGTGATTTACACATTACATAACGTTCAAAATATACAAATAAAGTAAATAAAACAATTTATAATACAGCAAAGTAAATTCTTTTTAATACTACATACTGAGCAAATACTCATCTCAAGCAGCACACCGCATTACGCTAACTGTTAGGCAAGATCTACTTGCGTAGGTCTAAATTCACCAACAAGGCAACCCTACTGAAAACAGCAGCTTTTACGCTTAAAAGTCAACATTATGTTTTACTTATTATTCCTAAAATATTCGATAACCATATCAATGTTCCACAAGAAACGAGTAATCAAAATTTCCCTTATCGATGTTAAAAACCTTGTTCGACTAATGGATCGATTAGGAAACCAGGTGTTAGTGAACTTAGCCCTTAGCGTAGTGATCCAATTTCGACTCGCAACAAAATCTGACACTTGATACAAGACGTACTTTACGGATCATGTCAGTATTGCCGAGTTAAGATATTGCCGAAAACTCTAGTTGTTTGCTTGAAGTCTTATGAAGTTGTCAGGCGCTGGCGTATGAGCGTAGCTGTAATATTCACACGTTACCTACACTGTTATTGGATGTTAATAAACCCTAGAACTTGTTATATAATATATTTTAGTGAAATACATCTTATTTGATTTAATTGCATTTTTTAATCTTTTATTTGATGAGGCTTCAGAACTACTGTGCAAAGTCAGCCTCGTTAGGTCATACAAGTATACCATGGAGAACAAAATCATTTTGTTCTCCATGAAGTATACCTACTAAATCAAAAACATAAAAATAAATTAAAGAATATTTAAAAAACACGAACAACTTAAGGCATGGCATTTCATTTTAAATATTATTTGGCTTTGAATAAAAGTAATGCCATTTTAGTTCTTTACGTGAGAATAATAATATTATTGAACTTTAAGCTATTATAGCTACAAGTTATTGCCGCCAATTAAATTTTCTTTGCGAGAGAGCGCGTCAAAAATTTTATAAGATTTGCGTAGGTTTGCATGTACTAAATGAAAGGTCTGGTGGACAACATTATTAATTAAAAATTGGTTTTCTCATAGTCCAAAGTGTCTGTACATCCCTAAATCGAGTATATTTACGACATAAGTTTATTTTTTAAATACAATTTTATATTTGGGTATGAAACAATATGTAGAATGGCTCATGCTTACAGCGGCTACAAATTAGCCTCAAAGAGACGCGCGATTGAAGAGACAGCGAGACAGCGGCTGTCGCACGTTTTTATTTTTATGGATTTACAAAGCAGCGCGGCAGCCGTGCTGCTGCTGCGTGGTAATTTGTAGGCACCTTTAGAAACCGAACCTCCTGAACATTGTCATAAAAATATCGATATCCACAATTTCTTTACGAGTTTTTGTGAAAAGCGCATTCCAATTACACGATTCACATAATTTCTTTTTTGCAATAAAGTTTTTAAACACTTTTATAGCTATACTGCTTGCGCAATAAAGACATCTAAAATAAATGAAAAATGATCGTATTCATAACCACCGCCTAACAATGTTACATCGTTCTTGTTAACGTGCAAACAGAAGGTAATAGGTTCTTGGAAAGGAACGCATGTAACGTAACGTTGAATGAATGCGTCTAGACGGCATTGTGTCGTGTGGGGAGGGGCTCTCAAAGCAATATGTGTGATTGTATCGTGCCATCATAATGAAGTGTGCTAAAAGAAATATCAGATGTTGCGTAGATAAGCAGTATAACACTGCGAAGTATCTATACTAACAATCAAGGAAACTGGTATTGTTACTTCAATCCAATATACACTGGTTATATGTGTTTTTCTTTTGTCGATTGACAATGATAGATACATCTCGCATAGAGAATGAATAGAATAGTCAAAAACTACAATCGACTTGTTTTACTTATGAAACTTTCCTTTCTATTTTTAACCTTTGCCCCTCCTTGTCTTCGCTTTGATCGATAGCATTTATTTTAACAGCAGGCTCTAAAAATATATACGTAGGTACTCGTATATGAAATTCAAATTCAAGAAAGTAGAATCTATTCCCAGAACATGAAACAAAGATGAAAAGTTAGTCAATTAGTATTTAATTGGCATAGGTTAAACAATGCCCGGTTGGGTATTTTTGATGAAGTTGAATACAAACATTTGGGCGCACCCTTTCATTTGTATTCCGCGGAGGTAGGTTACGTGATGACGTGTACGTTGGCTCGCGTCCCTTGGCATCGTCTGCAGCCACGCTTACCTGCATGTGCTTATGTAATTGTTTGGAAAACTGCTCGCATTAGGCCCGGCTAAAAGATAATATTATAGATATTTATATTCTGCGCAACTTTTGCGGAGCAAATGAAACAGTTTTGCGAATAACTTAACGTTATGTCGCCTACGTAGAATAAGACTTTTGAACTTTGAATATCTTTACGTAGGTAGGTATTTTGTTCAAAATTTTGTTTCAATTTTAGACATTAAAGAAAGGCAAATATATTTTTAGTAGAATTCAGACAATATTAAATAATTGTAAGTATTAGTTTCTTTTAAAAAGCTATAACTACAGTGATGAAATATATTCATATAAACCATAAGCCAACAGTGACCGGTCCGTGCAGCATTGCCTTTAAGCGCTGTGCTGACCCATTTATCTCAGTTGTATTTTACAAAGAGACCTAAACATAACGCGAACAGTACACTCATGTTCACATTAATTTTATTTGGTTAATGCAAAACCTCGGACACGAATACGTAGAAATTATCAGCTACACACACCTGATCATGCAAGGAACGCCAGTTTAAAGTAACATTTCCAATTAAAATTTTTGGAGTAACCAAGTAGGTACTCCCAAATTCTAGACTAGACTAAGTTCCAAAATTTTGATATGCACCTAAACCTTAGCGATTCCATTTGAAGAAAAGTCATTGTATTTAGTAAAATAGTCCAGCTGGTTTAGTGTCTCCGAGTGTTTTATAATACGCCTCATGCAAAGAGTAAGGTGGGTTGGAGCACCGTCAAATAAAGTGCACATAATTGTCAAGGTGAGTGGTGTGCGGTACAGTCGCAATTATTTACCGGCGAGACATAGGGGAATGAAGAGGTCTTGAGCCCACGCCAAGTGCGCTCGCCTCCATCCACGCCGGCCGTGTTAAGAACTACCTATTCGCACGTATTCATAAGCCTTTATATTATATACTCTTAGTTTCTCACACGCGAATTTTTATTCCAACTTCGCCTTTAATTTGTTTTCAAATTATTCACACGCCAAGGCAATTTGTGTAAGCGTTTTCTGGTTAATAGAAATAAATGATGTTGCATGATATACTTTGTCAGTCGTGTGCAATTTCAAAGCAGTTATGTGGAATGCTTTAAGCTTTTCCGACGCTCAAAGAAAACGTCTCAGAGGTATGCTCGGGGTCCTATTTTGCGGACAACAATGATCCATTTTCTCGCTAGATCGGGATTGAAAGGAAAAATATAGCGAAAGTATAAGCTACTTATCTAGCTTAAAATTCTTGTGCTGACAAAAACTGTTGCCGACTTAGAGGTGCGGAGTATGGTGCTACTTAGGAAAATGTACAAAGAATATTTTGCTTTATTATGAGTATAGCATGGAGTTTGGAGTTTTAACTGATGTATGGTGATGGGTACGCCCCCTGTCAGAACCTAATACCGTTACACACGACTGTGGATATATGAGAAGGGTGGGTATGACGGAGGTACACCACTATCTAACCTTTTGGTATCATGACCACGACCGTTATGATGACTTATATCTTCCCGCATGTTGTCCACGTTGGATATGAAAAGGACTTCACTTAAATGTGGTTTTTGAACTAGTCAATGTCATGTGCAATTTCATATCAGATGTTACCGTTAAAATGTTTATAATTTAATTAGAAAAAAAAGTAATCATAAGTATTACATTGTTAAACAGGGTTTTGTTCTATTTTTGTAAAGTTGTCGTGTTCCGAGCACGATTTAATTCTATTTTTTGTAAATTCTACCAACTTTTCTAACGTCAGCCATTTCCCGAATGACAGTTTTAGTTCATGCAAAAAGTGCAAATAAGCAAATACAATTGAAAATAAATGAAATAACCATTTGTTAATGTCCAATGGAAACCTGTCCGTCGGTTTCATAAAATTCCTAAAATTCTATTGTAGTTTGTGCAGTTACCGAGCAATCTATTGTTATAGGACGGTGTACAGTAACACCGCATGTTCTATTCAAAAGTTTTATGTATAAACCTTTCCTGGGAAAATGGGAAAATTTAGATCTGTTGGGTTTGTTATTTGCTGTCCAAATTTTTGCGTCCTTTTGCGCAATTAAATAGGTCATAGCATCTTTTTGTTTTATGTTATGTAGATATTAATGAATGAATGAATAATTGTTATGAAAGGAGTTTTTGCAAAATTGTCATAAAGAATTTCAGTCCTTTATTTTAATAAAAGAAAATGTAGTTACGTCATAACTTTGGTATCAGTCAATGCACTGCACTTGCTATCTTGAGACATCAGTTCTTAAGTCCCATTTTAGTAAATTGTATTCGGATAATAATAAATGGGCCCATCATTTATAAAATATTAACCAGTGTCATCAAAACACAATTCGTCGAGAAAAATTGCCTATAAAGAATTCGTCGCTACATAAAAATATTGTTATTGCTTATTTTCATTTTGCTCGTATTACAAACGTGAGCCATATGATTTGTTTGTATCGAAATTTCTCTGGGTTTTGTATTTTATCGGTCGTAAATGGACACGTAAGTGACGAAATTTTAATCTTTTAAAAGAGATTTATATCGCGCGGGCCCTAAAGTTTGTGCCTAAGTAAATCTGTCACATACATCGTAGTAAACAATAGAGTTTATTATAACAATACAAAGATGACAGTCGAGTGCAGAATTACGACTCACGGCTTTAACAAAACTTGGAGCGTCTTCGACGACCCTCGCGGAAGTACTAAACAGAAAACTTTTACGATCGTATACATCTTTGTAACTTCATTTAATATTTCACAAACAGTGCCATAGAAAAGCTTTACTTCAAGTTCATTTCTAGCAAGATATTTTAATTTGGCCGGGAGGCGTCAAAGTTGTGCACTGGAAGATAATAGCGGCTCATAAAATAAAGCCTTTGTGTCATTATTCTGTGCGACGCAGCGCCACAGTTCCGCTGTTGGAGGCGTTTGCTCGCGCGATGATTCCGCCGAGCCTCCCCCGGATATACCCCAATATTGTGCAGTTAAGCGCTGTAACATGAATATAAGCGACCGGGGAAGGTAACATCACTACACTTACATTAGCGTATAATACGTGGTAACAGCTCTTCGTATCTATTATTAGCACCATTTTATGCGAACGATAATCCGTGGTTGAGAGAGTCAAACTTCTAATATAGCTTTACGCTTTACGAATCAGAGGTAGTTTCGAAGTATTAATTGGCTTTCGTTTGTGGGATGTTAAAACATGTTATTGCTTTTTACGGTCACGAGCTATTTTAAAGCATGTTAACCAAAAGTAGCTGCTATCCATATTGCTTTATACAGTTCGTTGTCAGACACTGACGGGTTGTCATACCGTTTTACTGTTTCAATTAATTCATTTAAAAGCTTTCTTTTATTGTTGGCTTTATAAAAGATTTAATTAAAATAGACATAAAGTTCTCGTATCACAGTAGTTCAAAATATAGTACCTAAGTTAATAAAACCCGCAATAGACTCAGCGATAACATTTATAGAACTAAGTGACTCGCCTCCCCAAGTTATGATATCTGCTCTCCGATATAATTTATAAAATGGCATTCTCTATTTTTAACGATGGAATCGCACACACGTCTCGTAAATTTAAAATAGTCGTAAAATTCAATAAAGCATATTATTGCAGACATTTTTGTAAATAACGTAAGTGTTTAAAATTGTATGGTTTACGTGGACGAAATAGATACGATTTTATGTGCGTTACAATAGAATAATAAAACGGCATATTATATTGAATGGCTCACTTCAATGAGACGCTGTTATCTGACGAGGGTATGTTTTTAGGATTTTAATAATTTGGCTCCGTGTGGAAAGCATTGAGGTATCCTTTTGATTACGGTTAAGACTTAAAGGGACAGCCATTTTGGCATATACATTCTAGGATCACCTGTTTTTATTTTTTCGGTGTAAGAGTATACATCAGTGAAACAGTTTCTAAACTTGTGATTTATTTTCTTATATTCTTCTAAGAAACTTAAATTAAAAATAATTGATTAAACTTGACGCGTTTTCAAAAGAAAATTCTTTACATAGGTGTCGCAATGAAAGGCTTCCTGGCTTTGAAAATATTGAGTTGTATCCAAAGCTACAAACGTTATTCAAATACCGGGGTCGGGCCTGCGGCGTCATCCTATGGCCCCATGCGGTATATTCTGCTCTCATCGGCCTTTCAAGCTTTTTATACCTCGCGTATCGGTATTGAATTTTTACGTGAACGACGAAAAATGAATGAATTTGTGAAAAATAGTACAAAGAACTTCACGAAGTAAAGCACGTAATTATGGTGTAAATTGACATTTAATACTTCGCATGGTTTAAATTTTCAATATTATTTTATGCCATTATTGAAATCTAAATACGCTTAAAAAGATTTTTTTTGTTTTGTCAATTTAATCTGAAAAGTAAATCCAACTTATTTGTTAAGCCAACTTCTAAGCTTTCATAAAAATCTACTATGTTACGATATGTTTAAGGTTAGACATTAAAAACTATATAAAAATAAAAATATATCGCGAGATTGTAACACTAAAATTTATAACCACTCTTTCCAAGCTTATAAAAAACAACGACATTGAACATTCTTGGAAACTGTTGTTGAATACAGTAGTGACACACTTTCAAGTTCTGCTCCGCATACAGCAGCATAAACTCATTTAAGCACAGGACTAATATAACAGTGTTTTCGTGGCATAGAACATTTTTGGAAGAAAGAAAATGTAAAGGCAATAACCACAAGCTAATTCTGATGTTAAACTTACCAAAAGCTTATCTCATTATCATGACAGCACGCCTCATAGGGAGATAACGTGATCAAAAAATTCATACGTGACCCCTTTGGAAAGCTTTGAACATGTAGAAGGTAATTACCATAAAGCGACGTCTTTGCTCAGCTATAAACTGTTATATGGGGGCAATAAATTACAAAAGTAAGATCATATATTTACTTGCATTATCTTACTTCTCGGTGGAACTCATCCTAAGGGACATTTTAAGGCCAAAAAAGTTAGGGACTTGTAAATACTTGTCAAAGGTTTAACTGGAGTTTGATTTTAATAGATGGTAACAATGATGAAGAGTTGGGGATTTGAACAAATAGTTTGAACGGTGATCGAAGTTGGGTACGTTGAAACGCAGCATTGTCACAATCTAAGGTCAAAACGAGGTCAAGCGGCGCGGCCGCATCGAACGCCTCGTCGGCAGAGCAGTCGTTGTTCTCAAAATAACGCGCAGCGGCTGTGCTATATTTGAAGTGTCTCACTACTTGAATAATTTATAAGTCGAGCTTCTCTCGAAGTGCACTGCATTTCCGTAGCAAAGCTCGTTGTGCGAAACAGAATAAGTTCGCACTCAACTCAACTATGGAAGTGAATGAAGAAAATCAATTGCTAAGTCGAAGAAATAACGAGTTGTAAAAGTATCGATTTTGCTTATTATGCAGATTTCGGGTACACTTACACATTTGTTTGTTCCGTAAAATATTTTTTATGTCGATTCGCTGTCGTTATAATATATATTGTTTCGTAAACAAAACGGGTATTTCAATATTTCATGATATAATATAATCGAGTACAAAATCATATAAATAGAAAAAAAAATACTATATCAAATAAAAACTATGACATAGATAATAATAGTCGTATTTTTGTGTAATCATCATCAACAGGACAAACTTTGTTCAATGCTCTAATAAAAACAAAATCCTGCTGTAAACCAAATTCAAAATGTTTTTTCATAAGAGATAAATAATATTGTTGTTGGAAAGGTAGAATTCAAACTACGTCGATAAAGGAAACAAAGATGTGTATCAATCCTTGCATGTCGTAAAACGCGAAGGCAATGGCTATCGTTGTACTCGTAGAAATAAAATCAGTTTACAGTTATCTAAAATGAACCCTCTATCTTCTTGTAAACTACTTTTATTAGTCTCCTTTAGCCACGAACATTCATTAATCTGAGTTTTTAAACAACATTATTGTAGAAGTTTTTTTTTAATTATAACGTAAAGTAAAACATGCGTTAATAAACATAGCAGTATTATTTCCTCCAGGTTCTAAATAAAGTTAATTAATATGTATTCTTATAGATACTCCTTTCATAGAACATTGTTAACAGTAGTCAATAGTTAGACGTTTTGCAGTCTTATAATATTCCGCGAACTTTCCTTATTCATGTTGTTGATTGATTGAGTTAAATATTATTTAAAAAGGCTTTGTAAAAAGTTAATAATTTACAAATTGTGCTTACATCACTGTACCTAAATAGACAAAATACCGCGATGGGAATAATAATAGCTCGTCGCTCGTATGTCATTAAGGCATGGTTAATGTCTTAACATAAGTCAAATTAAAAATGTTTGCTCACTGTATACCGTTCAAAATAAATACTTACCTATCACTTAGATACGTGATTAGTTCTATATATAGACGTCTAATATAAGAATTAGCTTATATAAAATAATGCAAATTTCAAGAATCAGACCATCCCAGAAGCCCTAATGCGACTTATTCTACGTAACTCTCGAAGCTTATGCGGGACATAACTGAACAAAATAAAAACTAAAAAGTAATGTTCGAAGACAATCCTCAGCTTAATTCCAGTGAGCAAGGAGTTCGCAACAGCTATCTCCGCGGCTACATCTCTCATTATTTCACAGCAAAATACATATTTTTGTGTTCGAAAATTCCTTTCCGGGATTCTGAATTCCTTTCTAGAAATAACAGATGCCCGGACGCTTACGCCGTCTTAATAATTTTCAAACGAGCTCTTGTTTCCTTGTGCTTTATGTTCGTTTATTTTACGTCGAAAGAGGTATTACTGGTCTGAGGAATGAGGAACGTTATCTTATGGATACTTTAGATGTACGTCACCCAATAACGCAGTTTAAGTCCAGGCGAGTTCACGAGGCTTTGCCTGTGTATCGAGAACATTATTCAATTCACGCGAATCCTACGTTCATACCAAACATTTCCATGAGCTTAACTGGAGTTACAGTTGTGGATAATTGTAATTACCTATTCTTCATTAAGAATAATGCTTTCGTTGAACAAAATGTATGTTATTTATATTTAAAGTTCAACTTTTCAAAAGGGCTAGGTCTAGATTCCGTTTCGATTAACGATATTTTTCTAGAGCTCTTACTTATGTTAACTTACAACGGATGCTCAGGAAAGTAATTGAGAAAACAGTATCGATTAAATTTTACATTGTTTATAGTTGCAGAACAAAGAACAAACAGATATCTTGCCAGCGGTTCGCAGGATCCTTTTTACTTAGAAGAACTTGTCCCGCTAATTAGCGGGAGTACAATGAATGGAACTTTGTCGTTTAATCTTTAAACCCCGATAATCAATGAACTCGCAACAAAGCTATTTAGTGACAACGCTAAAAGAAAAGAGACATTAAATTTTGGCTTCTCTCAGAGGACACATATCCAAAGATGGCTCCATTTAAAATTTCCCTATTATATTCGGTACAAAATGTACGGAAATCAAGATGGCGCGCAAATGACAGTGGTTTTTGCTAACGTTGTGCGTGTACATATACCTAATAATTAGTCGTTTGCGTGACTACGATAATTACCGCATTTCGTATAAATGTAGTGGTATACATGCCACCGCCGGCTCACACTAATTGTCCAATTACGACGTTTATGTGTCACACGTTTATTTTGAATAGAATCGAGTGCCTCTATTTGTTACATGTACATAATAATTGATCAATTTGATTTAGAAGTCGAGGTAGCCTGATGGTTCGAACACCTCGCCCTCTCAAGTACGAGTGTGTAGGTTCGACTGTAGGTCGGGCCAATACCGATGTAACTTTTGTATGTTATGTCTATTTTCTGTCTTTATATAATATATTTGACTGTGCAAAGGTGAAGGAAAACATCTTGAGATCAGTAGGTATCTAAAATAATATGAAATCGTCAAACAGAATTGAGATAGCGTGGTGATCAACGCTCAGTCATCACGCTTATCTATATGAGAAGAGGTCTTTGCCCTGCAATAGGACAATAAAATGGCCAGTGATGAAGATGATGGTTTTGGAGTGAGCATACAGTATGATAAGGGAGCTGAACTGAAATAATGTACTTTTATTGTAAAATGCGTAGGTAGCAGTCGTGTCCGCGCCAGTGAGCGCTGGCAATTATTGTTTAATGACAACGTATCTGACTTGCCATAAAAATATAATGAGTTGCAATTTTGCCGTTTCCTCATTGCGTTCGGCCTACGCAAACATTACATAAATTATAGCTGCGTATGGACTTTCACAAAAAAGTCAAATATAACGAAGAGAAATTGATCTACCTATTTTCATGAACAAGTGCTCATTGTAGTGGATTTACTTATACCAAAATGAAACAATAGCATGCTTTCTTATTTTGAATACAGAACTGCGCATCCACCTCATATATTTTCCTAATGACCTTTTATGACAAGCACCGGTGCTGACATATTCTTTGCCGCGAGCCACACGGCGTTATTTACACAAAAAAAAAATCCAACTGGTTTTGCTAGTGTTACTTTAAATGAGTCGTAGTATTTCACGTAGCACGGTTAGCTACGGCGTAGTCGTGCTACGAGTTTCGCTTGCAGTGACTGCACTCGCTTCGTAGTTAGATCGATCACTTTAAAACTGATAAATCTTGTGAAATGAAATTTCTCTGTTACTTAGTAGAAACGAATCCGTTTTTTCCTTATAACAGCTGAGATTCAAACGAAATCAATAATTCCTTATGAAAAGATTTTATTAAAAGTTAGCTCAGGGAATTCTTTTTTTATTTTGCTTAGGAAATAGTCTACTTAACACGGTCGTTAACTAAATAAATCGAAAACTCATTATTTATAGCGTTTGATTAAGTAAATAATAGTTCAATTATCAAGGAGGCTCCTTATTTATTCAAAGACTATATAGAAGGTCGCCCTATTATCTAAACTAGCTGGCGTTTTATTTACTTAAAAGTCGGATTATGGCCTCCTGAGACACTTCCTATCACACTATTCAATTTGGTCCACGCTGTTGCGTGAATATTAATAGTCATTTTCATAAAGACAGTCTTCAAACAAATAGCCGACACTGATGATGGCATCCATCCAGGCCGATTGTCGGCTACGGCGGCTGTTCTCTTTTAAGGAGATCAGCCAGCTGCGCAGGACATTATTATAGTGCACAAGCATTTGCGCAGATACAGGTGCACTCTCTATTCCCTCACTCTCATAGTCCAATGAGAGACGGCAATCCAACACGACGGAGAGAGATCAGGCGCAAGACCGACATTTACGTGCTCTCCAATGCACGGGTGAATCAATCACCAACTTCCAGACTGCTTTATTAATGTTTTTCAAAACCCACAAAGCCATTTCGGCCAGACCCGGGAATCGAACCCGAGACCCTGTACATAACAGTCGCGCCTTGCGACTACTAGACCAACGAGTCAGTCCATTCTACTCAGGCAGTGAGTCGATACTACTTTGCATTCCTTTTATAGAGGAGCAATTTAAGGGTTCATTTAGTGCGAGCTTCTGGTTTAAGCGACGCTTAGGGTCTAAAAATAGCTTAATTATATACCTGAAGCATTTAAAACGAAACAAGCTCGAACCAGGCGAATTCGTACCAGATTTCAAATCAAAGGGTACGAATTAAATGTAAATAGGTACTAAAAATTAATGAAGAATTATTACCGAATTAAATTGTCCTTGAACTTGTCGACTTTGAGTGGAAGTCTTGTCGAGCATGTTGTTCAAAAGTCAAAGGAGACTTGTATTACTAAAATACCGCTTTTTGTCTAAAGACTACAAGCGACATTCTCAAAATTCTTCCTTGACTTTATGGATAAAAAAGATTTGAGTATCGTTTTGATTTGGGTTAATTAATTATTCATTTGTTTTTTTTGTGTTTGTACTAGTAAAATTTCTATAATTCTTGGTTCATGAATCTGGAATATCGTTGAACAGACGCCAGCACATTAAGCAAGAATCTGTCATATTTCCTTGATGGATTTTCAACTTTATCGCTGAAGCATATGGTTCAAAGTTGATTGGGATCATTTGACAGTTTCAGGTAGCTTAATGTGCTGGCCTGTGCCTAAAAATATATTTGTTTTTAGAGTTAGTTTTCGATCAAAACCAATATAATCGGCCATATTGTCATTGGTGCAATAGAGTGAAAGTCAATATACTTCTCATTGCAAAACGGCATTACGTGACCGACACTGCATATAACATTTTACGAACTTTATAAGGAACGTGTAAGAATAATTAGCATATTTGTTAAGTTTTATACTTTTTTATAATAATAACTGAAATGCCTGGAAGGGTACGAAAATAATTTTCCTTTTTTTATTTATATTATTAATACGAAAGAGGTTCCTTTTTCGTACGACCTCTTTCCTCGCGAGTATAATAAAAGGTGGCCTATAATACTATCGGAGTATGTAAGGAAAAAGTAGTATTGACAGCAGAATGAGTTATAGTCTGTTATGCACTAAATCTATTTATTCTCGGACAAACACAAAGTTAAATAAAATAATGAGTTTGTAAAAATAATAAAATATAAAACACTCAAAAATAAATCAAAGTTTATTATTTAAATCCGCTTTTACTAAAATATTTTATCAATCAACAATCAATCATTTTCATCAATACAACCACGTTTTTCCTCGTCATTTTCCTGTTTAGAATTATAATCATTTATTTATTGTATCATCCTACCATTACCAAATATTTGCGACACAAGGAAAAGAATTTGAATCATATCAATTATTTGTTCCGTTGACCTGCGTTCGTATAAAGAAGTTCCTTTTTAACAATGAAAGCCTTTACGACCTTATATGACGTCACAACGATACATACATATAATATTTACAATTTATCTAACATTGTCTCTCAAAACATTGAATCGCTGGGACATAGGTACTGACTTTTATTGTTTTTACTTTACTAGAACACAAATCGAGTTCTTGAATTAAACTTTGTGTTATAGAAAACATATAATTTTGATATACATATGAGATATGTTAAAACATATCTTTAGGGATCTGTACTTAAATAGGAAATAAATAAGCACTTATAAGATCACTTTGTCCATCTGTCTGTCTATCACTACCCTTATAATATACATACATATAATGATTTTCGTACGGAACCATCAGTTCGATTCGTACCTGTATCATTCGTACATTCCTTGTAACGAATGAATAAATAAAGAACAATTCCTTTAACTTTAAACAGAAGCGTGAACTTAAGTCACATAAAGCACTCGAGAAACAAATTACTAGTAATTCTCATTCAAGTGATATTAAATCTAAAACACGTTCATCAACGAATTAAAGGAGGAGCAAATTGCTTGAAAACGGGTTGAATCTCAGATGAATTAGCAGAAACGACGTAATCTCCAACTAAACCTTAACTTGACCGAGATACCGCGCGAGTTTCCAGAAAAAGAAGGTTCGCACTTATCAGATAATGCGACTTTCCAGTTTGTAACAATGATAGTGACTCCGTTGTCGTTTAAGGCGAAAACTTTCTGTTGGGGTTTTAAACTTTTTTCTTAAACTGGAGTTGTGTGTATCGGGACACTAAATCTTTAATGTTTTTTTTTTGTAGTTTTATTGTGACAGACTTTCAGATGTTGCCACATTTTTAGGATTCACCAGCAAAAGTTTTAGTGCGGAGATTATCGCCTAGTAACTTTATAAGCTTTGAGTCGTATGAGATTGCTAAATTATTTATGGATTTTCTTTTCATATCCTCTGACAATATTAATTCGAAGAAAGATATAAAAAGATAGACTAACACATACGAGTATATAAGGGTCTAATAATATTATTCGAAGCTATTGGAAATGTCAAATATACTATAACTGTAATGTGCAGATAAAAGACAAAAGGAAAGATACAATATCATGTCAAAGTATTATGTTATCGAAAGAATTATTAACCGGCAACCCTCCGCATTCCGCATATCAACGTGATTTCAAAGGATACGTTGATGCTATGCGGGGCGCCTATCTCGCGGGGGATAAGGAGCAAATCTATTCGTTCCCCTTCCATTCCTACTTGAACATGACATTCGCTCTTAATCCAAGATTACGCAGCTTTATATGCGCATTTATTTTTAAAATCTTCCTCCTAAAACTGGGCCTAAACGTTATGATGAAATATGGTGGATTACGGCGTTCAAACGTTTAGCCAAAGCTCGTCCCGGGAATACTCATTTTAGGGCTAAATAAGCGACCCAAGTACACTAGGTTTAACGTTGAAAACGGGTTTGCATTAATAAATATTTTAGACATTCCAAAATGACTCTCGAAGCAAAAATCATAAAGGCTTTATCAAAGTGATTGTAGCTGAAATTGTTCATTAATAATGCAAAGGAATTGTTATATAAATGTTAGTTTTGATATCTGCGATGACCTTGTATTAAATTGTCTAGTTAAATATTTATAAACGTTGTTATCAGAATTGAGTTGAAATCGAATAATTATGTATAGTCTGAATAGTGTGTTATCTCGCGTATATATCTGGTTTTATTAAATCGTTGAATATGAGTAAAAAGCTTTCGTATTTATAATTGAGTGTCTTTTTCCCAAAATTTTTAAAAACGGGCAAGCAGTGCACGCACTCTATACAATAATTACGTAACGTATATGTTTGGACTTTTTATTCACAAGACAAAAGATCGAAATTAAATAAGGTGCGAAATCGTGTGCCTACATAATATGAACAGAAAAACGAATAATTTGAATAAATATACACGAATACTCGTATACAATTCGTCTTGTTTTTGGGTGAATTGAAATGAACATCAACAATTGATGAGCGTTTGGTACGATTCAATCCCTTCGTACGTTTTAATGTATAAAATTACAAAACACAAACAAAAATCAGTCATCCGGAATCTCAATGAAATGTTTCAATTATTCCTTACATTGTTAATTCAAAACGCGCAATTATCTGAGGGCGGTTCGCAATTTGTGCTTGAATCATTGACGTGGCGGTACGTTATGTATCAGAGAGCATGGTACGTACATACATTTGTTACGGCATGCCGAGTCTGCGATGCTGCACGCCTGTAATACATCTTGCTTCTGAGGCGCCTCGCCGCCTCACCGCCTCACCGCCTCACCGCCTCGCTACGTCATGAATATACATTAGTCATTACACAATTTACACTCATATTTTGCGAGGAACATGATAACGTACAAGAAATTACCTTCCCAGGTATGTTTACTTCGGATGTTGCCTATTCATTCACTTAATTGATTTGCAAAGTAGGCAACGTAAATAAATGTTGCTTGTTCGAATTCAAAAGCTGAAGTTTCCTTTACATCGGCGCCCGCGCGGAAGCTTTTTTCACTTCCACCTTTTTACTTAAAAGTTATAAAAACTTTTAACTAATTAAATTAATATTCGGAGACCGTTGATTAAGAAGCTCTGGAATGCTTTTAACGCGAATGTAAGTAAGGCAAATTCTGAGGGAAGAAATAATTGGCCCAAATATTTCGCCCAAAATATTACTTTCAGTTTTGATCATTGCGGATATTTGAATAAGTAAAGAGAGTGGTTTAGAAATTTTTGAAACAATCTCAAAAGACTTCAACTGAACGTTTAATTTTGTAAGAGTTTTCCGAAGCATTTCAGGCATCATATCCTTTTCAAGTAATAACGTTATTTTGCTTCATTGAGAGTATTCGATGGTTTTCATGAAATGTTTGCAAAAAAGTATCGCATAAATGCGACTGTTTTGCAAATACTGTTTCAACAATATAATAGCTCAACAAAAAGACCATCCCACGCTACATTTAACTAAAGGTCTCAGCTCGGCCAGGCTAAGACAAGTAGTGAGTCAGCGAGTTGAATGTTAAGTTGGCGACAGAAACAAAACAGTGCTAGTTATTGCACATTAGGGGCCGCACTAGCGCCTCGTGCGCCTGGCCCGCATTAACGCCACCATTGCAAACTTGCTCCACGCCTGCCGTCTCGCGCCACCGGCCTCTGTACTTAAGACTCTAATTAGCCGTAAATTGCATTCAAAATTGGGCTCTTGGCCGAGAATTGAGTTTTGAATGTCTAATTTCCCAGAAATAAAGGAAAATTGTACCACAATTTATGTGTCAATCTGTATTTTCTTAACGGGCTGTCGATGGGCAATTGTTTTTGTCGACTTAACAGTGCTGTTAATTTGCCAAGTTTGGTGAAAGTACACTTAAATTGAATGTTTCCTAAAATCTTAACAAAATAATATGTATGTATGTTTTGTTTTTCTGTTGTAGGTATTTTCTGTTTAATGTTTCTTTTTCATTACTTTCTGACTCCAATTTATCAAAAAAAAAACCCCTAAATGTCACATTTATTCTCAACACTCACGGTAAAGATGATTGATAAACCACAAAACAATGATTTATTACTATCATGATTTAGTGCCACCTTCTTTTTACACCATCGTAAATAACTAACTAAAATATTACAATTTTAATAAACGTAATTTTGAATCAAACACCACGATTTGAATATGCTGGTTAACTTCTGTTAAACATAATATAGACGTCTTTCCGAGGCTAATAAGCAGTCCAAAATTAATTTGCTTCATAAAGTCAAAGGCGAAATCTAATTTACGGTATCTTTAGCATATTGTTTGACGACAAAATGTTACGAAACGAATCAAAATTAAATAAACGAATTCATATTTTCTTGTGAGAACAACAGTACCGGCTCAAGTTGACTGTAAATATAAATAAGTGGGCTGTTTTACCAGTCGGCGGCACACAGGAATGATTACACAGAGGACCTTGAATATTAACGTTCCGGACTCATTAACGTGGAATCATGTATTATGGACAAAGCGGGAAATTAAAAGCAATTTATGCGGAACCTTGCTCGCTGTCGAGGACCCCGCAAGTTTCAGAACTAGGGCTGTAGCGAAACACACATTTGTCTTTTTGACGATGACGCGAGGAAGTTATCTGTTCAACCCTTACATGAGAATATGCATGTTTTTAGGTTTCGTAGCCCGTGGTATCCCTATAATGTTATGTCCATCTGTCCCTCTGTCCGACCCTCCGTTGGTTTGTAACGGGCAGGATCGCGTGCGTGAGTTGCAGAGAGATATATTTTCTGATATATTTTTACACAATTTAAGCAAACTTTTGTGATGTCCTGGAGCCATTTTTGCGTTTTATAAAAATGAGTTTTTTTTGTTGTTTTGTAGGATGTGAGTGTTTGTTAACTTATTTGTTTTCACATATATTTCTTAATAACTACTAGCCATTTACTTCTTGTACTTTGAAAGAGACCTTACTAAATTATTCAGATAATGCACTAAATGATTTCATAAATCGTCATCCTTGTGAAAAACTTCCTCAAAATAAAGAAATATTTATCTGTTGTAGCTTGTTAGAATAGCCATATAATATAAAAAATAATATTGACACATTCGCTGGCAAGTGGTTCGAATAAAAAATATTCCCGGTGTTATAATGCTGATATTAAAGTTGCCGATACATAAAAATGCGTTTATTTTTACTGAACGGTTTCCACGCCAAAGAACGTTACAACGTAAACAAAACACAAAGGAAATTGTTTTTCGTCTAACAAAAAGAAAGTAAAACGCTTGAAAGTTGAGAGTTAATTTATTTCGAAGTTGTTTGCCAGTAATTTGTTGTGGCTGCGTCCTCGGGGAAGACCGCCGGCGCACACTGTTGTTACACAAACTTTTTCATGTTACGAAATTCGAGTCGGCTACTTGTGAACTTGGGCCAGACCTTCAGTGTTCTTATGGGAACTAGGTGTATCTTACCTTTGTTAAAAGCGACCTCATAAACGTATTAAAGAAATTTGAATAGGGCCACTTGGAACTTTGGGGCGGGAAAAAGTGCTGTACCTCCTGTTTTCCTTAGACGAATATATGCATTATGTAGGTTGTGTTTATGGTGACGTTGTTTTCCTCGTTGGTCTAGTGGTCGCAAGTCGCGACTGCTGTGCACGGGGTCTCGGGTTCGAATCCCGGGTCGGGCCGAAATCGCTTTATGGGTTTTGAGAAACTTTCATAAAGCAGCCTGGAGTCTGGAAGTTGGTGATTGATTCACCCGTGCATCGGAGAGCACGTAAATGTCGGTCCTGCGCCTGATCTCTCTCCGGTCGTGTCGGATTGCCGTCCCATCGGACTATGAGAGTGAGGGAATAGAGAGTGCACCTGTGTCTGCGCGAATGCTTGTGCACTATAATATGTCCTGCGCAGCTGGCTGATCTCCATAAAAGAGAACGGCCGCCGTAGCCGACAATCGGCCTGGATGCCATCACTTTACTGAACACGAAAACGAAATTATATAAAACTAAATCGACACACTGAAGTCTCGTAAACAAAAATTTTACTTGTATTTTGTATTACTATATTATCCACTATTATAGTTTCATGACTTCTACACAAATAGTCACAGCCGCAAAGCATTGCACGTTAAATGGAGACTTTAGGAGGTTTCTAAATTCTTATTTTAGCTGTTTAACTTTAACGATACCTAACATCAAACTTTGTTCTAGGGCGTAAAAAATAGTTGCGATAGAATCGTTTAAAGGCACGTAAAAACCACAATAGTGCTTAAGTAAAGCTGGCTCGCTGGCACATTGCCAAGAAGCATATACTAACCCGTTTCGCTTGATTCCTACAACTTGTGGAAGATAAGCGACTGATACGATTTATGTCTTTCTTTTATTCCTATAATTTCTGTTGAAAGTTCACATTTTTAGCATGTTTGCAATGTAGGTTAGTGTTCAATTTTATAGTCTTAAATTGTAAATGGAATTCATGGAATGATTCTCAAAATATATCCACCAATATTGGAGTTCTAATTAGTATGGATAAAAGCAAACATTGTGGGTTGTGAGCGGTGACTATTTTCGTGCCTCCAGTTTACGTGGTGTTAAAGTCTATTCTCTGAGTAATTTATTTTTGTACTGAGCTTTTCATTTAAAAAAACATGTATTTTGATACTGATTTCTGTAGCGATATACTTAAAAGTTTTCTATTTCAGTGTGTCCAGAAATCGGCTTTATATTTTTATGAAGTTTTTTTTTGTTTTTAGCTTTTAGTGCCACGGTCCAAAATCGTGTTTTGTAATGCATTTATACACTCCATACTCACTATAGCTTTCATGACCCAAATAAATAGAAATTTATCATCAATAAAAATAAAATAAGCCCAAATAAATGGTAGCTGCTATAAACCATTAAAATCCGATATGGAAATCAAAACTCGTCTCGGTGTAAAGTTCTCATCAATCCAAATAAAATATGCACAAACACAAGGTAGTAGGTACATACTGTAGAGGTGTTCTCTCGACTCTTCAGTCGTCTCTATCGTCAGGTCAATACCAGCGAACACACATTATCTTTTGGAAGTCGGTTAATAATCGGAAATGTTTGCTGGGTTGCAACGTTCTAATCTTAAAACACAGGCTGTAAAATTCTTGTCGGCATTGCTGCAATTACAGAGTGATTAGTATTTAATAATCAGTACGTGAATTATTTCAATACATACTCAAAACTAATGAATCTTCAGCTGGGCAACCCAATACCCCTAGGTTAGACTGGCGTCAGACTTATTGGCTTCTGACTACCCGTAACGACTGCCTGGATGTTCAATGACAGCCGGGACCTACAGTTTAACGTGCCATTCGAAACACAGTCATTGGTGTCCAAGATATACTTGGAAAGTATATACAACCTTAGAAAAGTTGCATTGGTACTTGCCCGACCTGGAATCGACCCACGCCCTCACACTTAAGAGGTTGGCTCTTTAACCACTAGGCCACCACGACTTTCCCGAACACGTTCTTTTGTTGATAACAATAAAACCACAATTTAGCAATCATACCTTACCTGTTTGCTTGATTTGGAATTAATATCATTGCAGATATTAATTCCTAATTAATTATATCACAGCCTTTATGATGTGGAACAAAAACAATATATTCGTAAACAATAACCAAACAGCTACCAATACATATATAATTGTCATTTCGCACAATATTGCAGCTTCCGTAATCAATTACAAGCTTACACTGTCTACCTACGTACGCGAGGAGTACAAATCATGAAATTAATTATGAATGAATCTAGTCATGATGTCGGGGGAATTCCTCTCGTAATTATACGTCTACAGAATAATCAATCAACATTTCTTTTTCGATATGTATATAATATAATAAGTAATATTGAAAAAAAAACGAATCTTCTCCTAAGAGAGGGGCTGCCTATCCCAACAAAAATATAAGTCGTGCATTAGTTTTTTGTTTGTGCAGACGCCAGCACATCAAGCTACCCGAAACTGACAAATTTCCCCAATCAACTTTGAACCATATGATTCAGTGATAAAGTTGATAATGTATTAAGGAAAGTCTGTACGTCAGATAATGTTATCCTAGACGTATCATTTCGTTATGAAACACTGGTTTTACTAATTTATTTCAACATAGTCAACTAATTAGTAGAAAGAAACAGGCATTTCATTTCAAAAGCCAGTTCTCGAAATTGTCTGTAGACTGCGACAAAGTTTCTTTGTTTCTCTAATTAGTTTCATAGTTATTTCACTTATTAGTTCTAGCTCGTGGCTATGATTAATGTGGGGAGTTGCTGTTGTTTGTAAAATCATAATAAGTTAAAATACATATAGATTAGATTTTATGGAATCTTTATGTAGTTTTTTTTAATGAAAATGTTATTATTAATGTTAAATTACAATACAAAACAGTTGTAAGAAAATGATAAACCTAGTATTATTTTTGAGGTTTCAAACTGCCTACGAGTTCAATTTCTTTGACGAAAGATTTTCTAATCTAATCGAGTCTAGAATTGTTTCATTAGTTACTGATATATAAATATGTATTTACCTAATTTTATCTCGCAAAAAAATCCCATTACAAAGTCTAAAACCAGATGGTAAAGTACTCATATTTTATCGGCGATGATATCACAATCTGGCGAAAATACTAAAGGCGAATTACTCAAAAAGGTGCCAAGAACTGAGGCTTGTAATTTACCCGAGAACGTATCGCCGTCATCAAGAAGCGAATTTGTTTAAGACAAATTTATATTCCTCATTTACCGACCGAGCCGCGTTCATCGCGCAGCGATTTAACTCATAATTCGATATCAAATCAAACGCGATTCGCTTTCAAGACTTTTATTACGAATGCGTTTATCGTATTTTGGGATTTCATTAGCAGCGTCATATTTTTAGACTAACAGTATTTCCTACGCTAATACTCGATACCTTAAGAGGCGTTATTCAAATTATGTTATACGTGACAACAAGTTTTCGTACTTAAGTAGGTAAGGGTATTGATATAAATCACCTGTTGTATCGTATTGATTGTTAATACTGCAATCGCTTTGAAAACTTAGTAGGCATATCGAAAACAAAGATCCACACGGGACACAATATGGATGTATTCTATTGTTTTTAATCTCGGTGTCAACGATGACATACGAAAATTCTAAGATAACCATGTTTACATCGCCATACCTTACTAACGAAATTGGCAACAATTCAAATAGAATATAAATTCCTAAGACTTGGATAATGTATCTATTCCTTAATAAGCTGTCCCAGTTTATGTAGGTGTGTATACCTAGTCGAGACTTGGCGTGTTTCGTGTACGACGAACAACGCAAAGCTTGTTTAGTTCAAACACGCTTGTAGTTATACCTACGCTTGCTAGATAATGTTTACCAAACTTACGGCTTTTCAACAAAACACCTTTAAAAAACTTGTGTAGGCAAGGCACCGTGGTTCGAATTTCGTGTAATACAAAATGTTCTCAAATTCTATATTTATAATGTAATTCTCTTTGAACGGCATGAGCGCTACTGTTTCTAATAAGTATTGAAGGTGAAACGTAGGTGGATTGTGGGAAGAATGGCGTACTGAGATTTTTTATATTGATTTAATATAGCGCGAATTTTTGTACGAAATTCTTTGATAGATAGAAACGATACATGCTTTATAAGTGAGCACCGAGGGAATCGCGATGACGTCGATATGTGTTGCGTCATCGCCTATTTGGTTTTCAGAGAGACCTAGCGCGGGACGTGGACTAACCCCGAATCTAGCTTTCATGCAACTATGGATGCATATAGCGGAAAGGGTATATTTAGACAGACTGGACAACGTATGAGTTAGGCACCCCGATATAGTAAACAAAGCGATGTTTGGTAGAACAATCTGGGGTTACGTGAATGACGACGAAATTTTTTGGACCATTAGTATGAACAAAGTTTGGTCTTGGAATGATTATACTACACTTAAATTGCTTTTCTGTAAAAACTAAAATAGATAACTTAGGCTATCGCTCAGGAGTCTAACTATTAAATTCTAGTCTAAGCGTCTAATTGGGTTACAGTCGCGCAAGTATCTAGATTCATGACTCATTAAGTAGCTGGATGCGGCAGCGTCGAACAAAGTTGATTCTTCTTTAACTGTACCGTCTGCCAATTAAGTTTATTTATAAGCCGTTGCAACGGAAAATGTGGGAGTACATAAATACTAAACAAACAAAACAGATAGTTCATACTTCACGTTTTTATTTCACAGAATTCAACTAACATGTTTGCGAACGCTGGTTTTGATGGAGACCGCGAGTGCGGTTTCCACAAATTTCTTATCTTTATAAATTGGTGGTGATATCTTTTATAAACATTAAATTTTTGTATTAATTGTTTATTTGAAGTGTTACTAAAAATACTCCTAATTTTGTCTATCGGATTTCGTAACTGAACACCGGAACAAAAGATAGCGTTGGACGTTCCACAACCACTGCGCAGTGTGGGAAGAATACGTAAAAAATCGTGAGGAGCACAATCACATAGTTTAATCGTCCCCAACCTCGCTCAGTGCGCCCGTCTAAGAAATAAGAGGTTCACTTGAAATGAGCAAGCGATTTATTTGCCACTGCGGGCGTTCGCACTGATAAATATGACCAATAAAGGAAAACAAAATGTCCACAAGAGAAATTATTGCGGTGCCCGTAATTTACCTCTTCGTTTATTTCTTTACATTTTTCGTTTCTTTTGAATAAAAATACAATTTGATACGACAGGACGGTCAATTACTTTCGTTGATTATTTCTTTGAACTTTTAAGTTATAAGCACACAGATATAATAATATTGCAATTGAAGGCAAGTGTACGAGCATCGTTAGCTGTAGTTTTATTCCTATTTATAATAATAACCCCGAGGTGTTCGGTTAGTTCAACCAAAATAATCGATTTAAACTTAAATTTTCGCGACTCGGCTGAAAAATTGGTAAATATAAATATTGAAAAGAGCTGGAGGCATTTTTTGAAAAAAAAAAATCGTTGGTTGGCAAATGCCTATAATAACGGTGAGTTATACCTAATACTGGTATTGTTATTTGTTATTCTTTACGCTCGTGCGAATTCAAAATAAAGATATTTATTGCCCAAATAACTGTTGACTTTGTTGGTTTCGGTTGAGATTCGTAAACAAAATGTTTACAGTAAAATAGCTACTTATTTGCTTCGTTAACTGGAATGAAATGGTCGGTCAGGAAGTCAATAATCAACGATAAATAAACGATCTTTATTGTAATGTAAGCCATTTGGAGCGCTTTCAAATTGCTTAGCAAAAAATAAGGGTTGTCAGACTAACAATGTTACAAAGCAAGCAAAATAGGCACCTAAGGATATTATAGAATACGTATATCTAGGCTTCATCAGCTATAAATACATAAACAGCGTGTATATTTGAAATGAAACATCAGCATGACATTTGATTTAAGATTAACAATAAAGTACTGATGCTTCCTAGGAGCTCTTGTTTTGAGATCAAAGACGAATCTACTCAAATCGAACACTTGAATATCTTCGTTCCTTTTAAAGACTCTCAATAACAATATAAAACAATAGGAAGGAATAGAAATAAAATACAGTCTCCGTTACAAAACTGCATACCAAGCATTGAATAAAATATTGCAGCAATATCTAGGCGAAGGTGCTGAGGCATTCATCTTATGCGACGCTCGATGAGTGTATTTTGGCAGATGTAACATAAAATATAGTTCATGAATAATGTGACACGGTTGCCGGTGCGCGAGGCGGGAGACTGGGCCTTCGCTACTCGTAAATATTCAGGGTCCGACTACCGACGCTCCACAATACATCAAAGTCGCGTCGTCTCATACAGAACCCACCTAACATACCGCTATGTTTAACTTTGCGACGGCCACCACTACATACAAAACAAATGAAAAACGTTAAGCAAACACCAAACGGAAATTAAATAAGAACAGGCAATTGCATGAGATTTTGCGACATTTTATAAGTTGAGAATGATCTCGGTCGGAATCGGAATTCATCCTAAATGACTGCTAGTTTACTTAACACGCATTTCGCATAAAAATACACTGTTGTTTATTGCTTTTACTATGTTGCTTTTGGTTATAATACGCACCGTATGATGCAGTTGACGTTTGCATGCCGTGCAATGCGGCTGCAGGACAGGCCGTGGTGACCTTGGCTGGTTGCAGCCTCACCACAATAGCAGCGATGTTGAGAGAAGCAAGGAAAACCACTGGCCCGAGAGGATAACCCTGTTGGAAGGAAACTGCGGATTCTAATAACACTGATAACAGAAACTAAATTTTGAGTACTTCTTTTTGAACCTCCACAAGTAGGCTATCATGATTTATATACCTAATTTAAGGCATTCTTTATGTCAACTTTCATGATTACCTTCCATAGCCATAAAACCCTCAGTCAATATTTGTAGAGGTTCACATTATACAGTTGTGTTTATCTTAAGTAAGTCAATATGAAATGGCGTAGTATCTTATAAACTTTTCGCGGCACGAAGTAATATTCGTTGAGGAAGGTTTAGCCCAATGTTTTCAGGGTCAAGAGCAGAATACGTGAACGGAAATAAAAGGGAACGATTCCTTTCCGTTTTGAAGAAACCTTTTCTAAAATGGATGTGACATAAATAACCGCTGCCTTTGAGGATGCTGATATGGTATACAATACATACTGAAAATTTATAATGATGACAAAGTCGACAGTTTTCTTACGGTAGGGAAACATGATTATATTATGAGAAGTGATTTGAAACGAGTTATGTAAATGTAATATGGGTATATGAATTCCTATGTTTATATTAAAGGCTTTGGGAATAATTAGGTAGCTGTAATTAGTTCACGTATGCTTACACTAACAACACGTACCATAGACATAGCTTGTACATTACTTGCATCACAAGTAGGTAAACGCAACACTGCCAATATAAATAATAATATAATGTATTCACATCCAGTTGACCGAATGTGATCCCGAAAACGTTCCGAGGTGATAACTTTCGGTGGATTCAATCAAATCAGTTAAATGTAGCTGTAAATTGGGCAGTTCCACTTGAGTGATATTGAGTAATGGTGGCCGCGTCGATATTGATGGGCGAGACTGGGGCGCGCGCCGTATCTCTTCGGTGACGTGTTAATTTGTCAAAACCCGACGTCATAAAGAAAAAGTTAGAAAATTCACACATGATGACTGGCGGGAGAAAGCGTCCTGTCGACTATTATCTATATAAAACTCATCACAATTAGCACAAGAATTACGGGTAGATCTATCAAATGATGTCTTACCTAATGTCCAAACTGGGACCGTAAGTGATTCTGCTCGTAGGCAACAAAATCAGATTTTGTGTTCGCCTAAGTAGTCCTAAAGGTAAAGATAACAGGTCACGCGCGCACGTCTGTCGTTACCCTTAGCCTCTTACATTTTATTACGTCCCATTACCTGGGATTAAGCCGGCATGCATCGCGTGGATACTGTTTCATACCGCCAACCCCGGCACTAATGTCATCTGCTACTCTCAACCCCGCGCAAATGCTAATTTAAAATATGAACTCTTACGAAGCAACGACGACAACGTCGACGCACATGTGCGTCTGGTAAAGTCACGGAGCCTGAAAGAATCCATTATTCTAATTAAATCTACGACTTCAAATGGTTTTATGCGACTGCTCACTCTTGTTAAGACTTTTTCTTTAATCAAATGTCGAGGTTTGTTACTCACAGTAGGCCCTTTGAGGAGTTGTAAAAGAGATGAAAAGATAAAGTTTAATCGGGGCGCCGAGACCAAATGTGCACTAATTGCAGAGTAGACGAGTGAAGTATGTACACCTAGGAGTAGGTGCTTGAACCGGCTATGCGAGGCCGGTGATTTCATAATCAAGTACCAACTGTAATATAATTTCCCGGTCTGCGCTAATGAACGTGTATTTTGTTTCATCTGCCGTCAGTAGAACGTAAAACGCGCGTCATAAAATCAACATTTCATTTTGTCTGAGTACGGCCGGGCCGACTCGCTGGCTTCAGCTTAAAATTTGTGTCATTAATATTTTTCATTTCCGCTACTACCTACATAAAAATGAAAAATCCCTGTCAGGGCTAATTATAGTCGAATTTAGAAATGTTACAAATATTTATGTGGACTGAATAGCTTTTGCCTTTTTAGTGAGAAATGTTGGCGAGCAGAGGAGATATGTTTTATTTATTTTATTGTGTGTAGACAAGTGCGGGGCGGACGAGGGGCGCGCCGCGTCGTTCCAGCGGGTTTTGTCAAAGAGTCTCCGAGATAAATCGCCGGCGTACGTGTTGCGGAGAGCTGTTCGATGTATCACGCTCACGTATCCAATAGAACCGGCACAGACATGTTGCGTGAGGCTATTTTCCCTTCTCTACAGCCTCATAAATTCTCTCCTTATAAATTAGATTAAAACACAATGGCCCAAGTAGATCTACCTCGTAGTATTAACCTTGCCTACACCTTATGTGTCGAATAGTTAGGAACTTTATTAAAGTAACTCGATGGATGTGTATTAAAGTAAGTACTGTTTAAGAACCCTGCTTGTTCACTTAGCTATATTTTATGCTTACATTGATAAATTTTATACGTTATATAACTGGAACGTTTTGTAATTACTTAAGAAGTTTCAAACACTGAGTTCTAGACAATATAATTTCTTAAAAGTTTTAGGATTACATTGTTTGGTACTTTTGACAACATATGTGGGTAAATATATAAAATTCGACATGAAGTATGTCGGTAGCTTATCTAAGCGCAAGTTGTAAAAGTAAACTGAGGGTTTGCTACTGCGGGGTTTTACAGATAAGCGAGTACCTAAAGTGCATTGTTAAAATGATATGCTCACATTATGTAGATTGTTTTGCGTCTTCTTCTTTCATATAGATATGAACCGTATGAGAAGTGCTTTTATGTTGAAAATTGAGTAAGCAAAGCAGCATGATTATACAAAGAGACTTCCTGATTCCTATCGTTGTGTTCTTAACAGATCAGAATAAAGAGTTACATTAAGCGAAACCTACTCAATCCTTTTAATATTATAAATGTGAAAGTAATTCTGTGTCGTTTGATGCCAAAAATATTAAACCAAATTGATATGAAATTTAGTAGTAGAATCTAGAGTCTGAAAGAAGACATAGGGTGACATTTAACCGAGTGCAGGGAGTAGTTCCCTCTCTCGGATGCGAGTAAAACCACGAGGAACAGCTTGTAATAGTATATATGTAATAATAATAATACATTATGATGTCACTAAATACGGCCCAATGTAATACGGAGCTCGAATACACAAGCACTCGTTTCGACGACACCATTGGTGCAATGGTTACGGCGCCGGACTTCCGAGCTGAGAGTCCCGGGTTTGATTCCCGGCATGGTTGTCATTTGTGTGACAAGCAAGCTTGTTGACTGTAGTCTGGGTGTTATAATATCTATTTATTAATATATTATATAAAGTATATGTATGTACTTTACCAGTTGTGTTGGCACCCATAACACAAGCTAATCAATATCATACCATGGGCTAACCGACCGTGTGTGAAAAAGGTGTCTCAATACTATTATACGAGAACGCAGGTTACAGGGAAACTGCCACACGTTAAAGTAACGCTAAAGTTGCACAAAGAGCTCCGTTAAGCCGGTGTTCAAACTTTATGTCTCACTACTGCCATCTTTAGACCCGACACGTGATTGCTCTTTACGATACTCGCTAATTAATCTCCAACCGGCACTGACGCAGCTCGAATTAGAACTACCTACGTACCGCGCTCCAGGCGCAACCAACGATATGTTCCAAATAATGTAGTCGATTCACTTTCATATATATTTATGATTGTTATAAAATTTTATAGCAACTTTCAACACGGGTTGATGAGCAATGAAAATTGTAAAGCACACGTAGTAATATTACCTGCTTAAAATTTAGCCTAAGATTCAAATCTATGCTTAATATTACAAAGCTGAACAGTACGTTTGTTTGTTTGCTTGAATGTGCTAATCTATGGAACTACTTAACCAATTTAAAATTCTTTCAGTGTTACATAGCCCTAATTATGTAGGAAGGCTACTTTTTATGCCAGTGCGCAGTGTAGTTCCCATGGGACGCAAGTGAAACCACTGGCGGACGTTAGTTGCAAATAAAGTGAAAATTAGGGAAATTGCCTGAACGTTACACTTTCATAGAACACGCGACCGACATTTCTAGGAAACTAATTTCTGCTCGTGGGCAAAACTCAAACAAAATAAATTGAAAAATTGCGGAATGAGTTTCTGTATACGAAACAAGCGACAGATTAGATGTGTTTTTGTTTTTCAAATATTTAAGGAAAAAAACTTCAGTGGGTACCCAAACGTTTTCAATTATTCAAGAGACATTAGAATTTCAATTCAGCGAAGCGTTTTATTTTTATATTTTCTTATTATTATGAACAAGAAGGAAGCCATTAGCGTGTCGAGAGTTGAAATCGTCAGTTTTATTGCTCATTATTCGTGTTTATCATTTTTATATTCAAGTGGTGCTTGTCTTCTGGGAGTACTAGAGGAGATTGAAATAATTTATGATATTATACGATGTTTACTTTTAAAGAGTCGTGGGTTGTCTCAGTTCTCGTGAAGTGCCTTCAAAGGCCACTTTTATTTTTAGTTTTAATATTTCCAATCATGAACAATGAACACAATTGTCATTTCCCGACGTAAAATACCTTTGTTTGTTTTGTTGGTACAATATTTTTTCTACATGCTTTTCTCTGGTGCAATATTTACTTTGTCGTCAACAACTCCCCTGAGAATGTAACCTACATACTCATTACTTGGAAATCTAATGCATAAACGATATTGTGTTGTTTCAAACGTATTCGTTCTCTTCTATTCATTTAAATATGCTAATAAATGAATAAAATAATTTAAATGAGAATTAATCATAGTTTATACTTATGCGATTGCAATTAAAAGGGTACGCTATTCAAAGCTGCAACCAACAGGAGCTGAAATGTCATCCGATTTGATATTAAGATAAATGATAACTGCTAATGACGCTAAGAATATTATAATGCTTCGAACTAAATCGTTAGATATTTTCTCTTTCTTCGTGAAATATCTAGAAATTATAAGTAGATACAACGTAACTTTTAGTAGATATTTTTATTTTTAAATGAAAATGAGAAATTCCGTAAAACGTCAGGGCACTGCTTCCTAACTAGTTTATTTCGTTATATTAAGTGGCACCATCTTAGTCGAGCGGTCGCTGCAAATACGATAAGTAAACAAAGTTAGTCGAATAATCTTGCAATTGAGTCAAAACTTAGGTTCAACTTTACATTGAAGAGCTATTAGACACATATTTTAACACCTCCCGACTCTTTTAAAGTTAGGTAAAAAAAATTACGTAATATTTCGAAGAATTTGAGTAACATTTATACTGACACGCCATTTATTTTTAAAGGCAATTTAAACTTTATATCTTCGTCACACACTATCATTAATCATTCTATCTCTGTTATATTTACGCAAATTGCAAGCGACAAGACGACTTTTTGGATAAGACTTAAAGTTAAGAAACATACGAGTATTGCAAGGTATTTTTCAATAAGAACTATCATAAAAAAGTCTTACCCGACCTCTACGGGGAATAGCTACTACTTCCACGATATATTTCTGCCGCTGAGCAGTATAGTGTCCTGAATTGGAAGGTCTGCGCGCCGGCAAAATTACAGGCTCATAAGATATCTCAACTATGTCTCTAAAGCTAGTAGAACGCTTGTATTGCAGGTGTTTATATGATGCGGAACAGTCTATCAGAAGTTCTGTCTCGGGTTTTAGGGTTGATGCTTCTTCAATGTTTGTGAGTTTCTAATAGTTCAGGTACATGTGCGTGACGTTAACGTTGCGTTGCCGCTTGCCACAAGAAACTCGCGGAGTTAACGTTGCATTTGCGCAACGTTGGCTGACGCTGTGTAGACTTAGGAGCAGCGTGAAACCCCGTAAAACGCCAATGTGATAGTGACCTTATATTGCATTATCTCTTACCGTTGTGTCGGATTGCCATTCCAATCGTATTATGAGAGTGAGGGAATAGAGAGTTCATCTGTGTCTGCGCAAATGCTTGTGCACTATAATAATTATGTCCTGCGTAGCTGGTGGATCTTAGAGAGAACGGCCGCCGTGGTCATTGAGTATGTACACGTATTCGATTATTTTTTGAAAAGTTTGTAAAAGGAGAAAATTTTATGTCTTCTATTTATTTTCCATTTAACAAAAAAGTCATATTTTTCCGGATTGCGCCAAAAATGCATCAAAAAATTGCTGTACATTGACTATAAATACTATTATAGATACTGGTCGCATATTATGCAATTGGACAGTCAAATATTAGTGGAACGTGATCATAATAATATTGAAATCGCCATTGGAACAGCATCGCGCTCTCTATCGTCGATGTTTTATTATACCGGCATCGATGAAATTGCGCGGATTTATCGACCATTTTTGTTACTCCGTATATTTTTGGATCGTTTAGTCTGTTATTTTTACTAGCCTTCGGGTCGTGATGAAAGTTTAAAATATTTAATTATTAAACGTAGAGACCGAAAACCCGCTTCTATATTTTTCAATAACACAAGTGTTTTTGTTTTATACGATATATGTAACAGTAAAATTAAGAAACAAACAATATAAAAATAAATATTTATATGTGATGAGATAGTGAGCTTACGTTTTCTGTTGCCTCTTAAAATAGATAGCCTCTTTCCCGGCGGGGTTGTAGGATACTCAGGGATCATATCAAGTTGATGGGCAGCAGTCACCTGTACATAACATTTTGCTATGACCTGGTTTCCTTAAGATTTAGGGGTCAATTTGTCAAATGCCTGTCGCGTGTTTCATCTTCACAGAATGTGGACACTATACACGGTATTAGCTAAATTGCGCTTTTATGAGAAGTATAAACTTTCGCAAAACTAAAGCATTTCATAAAGCAGTTCTATAAAAATAATATTAAACGAAGTCAAAGAAAACTCTGTGACGCAAACTAAAAATTTATAGCAAAATCTTAATCGGATTCGAAATCCAACTTGGGTCCCACAGCAGCAGGAAATCGCAAGCTCTCAAACGGACGACGGTCCATTCTGGCTATCTTCTTCATGCCAAAAGCAATACCATATGTTAGTGTTTGCGAAACAACCTGTATAAACGCAAACTTTGAAACTAATATCAAGCTTTATGTGGTTGTAACTGTCCATGTAGTCATTTTGCTGTACGAAGATAAACTGCAAACATTTAAAACAAGTTTCGTACCTGAGGTCCACCACTGAAGGTATAAATATTTCCGAAATAAAAAGAATGTTTTGCAACTTATTTCAGTTATTTATTAAATAAGTCGGTCTTGAATTCGACGTTTCTTCGTTCCTGACGATCTTTCTTCCTTATATTTTATTATTTGACTTGCTCTTGGATATAAATAGAAAGCTCCAAACTTTGAAGGCTTTACGAGTGTTCATTGAGAAGGTATTATTTAGACTGGAGTTGTATCTACTCTTTTTTTTTGAAGATGAATGATACAACAGATTTAATGATTTGACGTGTATAAGTTAAATTTTATAATGGTTTCAAAGAGAATTCGTGCATGGCAGGACTATTATGTTACTTCGTGTTTTAAGTTATTCAAACGGGCACCAACGAAAGTGACAAAATAAAAAAAATTAAAATATTCAAAAGGACTTTTGGTTCCAATAGAATCAGAATGCTGACCGTATTTAATTAATTTATGGCTGATTTAAAACTTTTATCATCATTTAGTTAATTGTCCCTTTTCTTCTTCTTTAATTAATGTAACCAGTTGCTTCACGCGCGCAGACTCGTTAAACTTGCTCGAGTTGAATGTTTTTAAATCCCTGATTTATGAACTGTCCTTTTATATGAATTACATACAATGCATTGTTTTCAAGGCCAAATTATTTTGTTAATATTCGAGTGCTTTTGAAAAACGACCCCAGTCTTATGAAAGCTAATTTATTGTTTGAAGCTGTCTCAATATTTTATTTTGTTATGTCTCATTATTTTTATATTTCAGATAAAACGTACCCTCAAGCGAAATCTTCTCAATGACAAAGCATTTTGACATTCGCTGTTAAATGAAATACGTTGCCATTTATCATAAGATAAAACCAAAAACATTATAGGATTCCCTCTTGTCCGTCCGTATGTATTTTTTTTATTTATTTAGGAGATTTACAGCACGAATCAAACAAAAAATTGGGAAAGACTTAAGCCGTTTCAGGGTCGCCGGTGGAACGTACGAGAAACATAAACCTTTTGGTAAACTTTGTGTGGAATATTTTTGTTTGTATTATTTTGTGTGTACAAAGGTTTGGTATGAGGAAAATATAGCCTCCGATATGTCCCTTACATTGCTACCGATTGATAACTTACACACACAGAATTTCAGAGAGATCTGAATATTTCTACAAAAATAAATATCAATCTGCGTCACCTGTTGTCAGGTGCATGCTTGTTACCTTTGGTAGGTTATGTCAATTACGGCCTTCATAATAACAAACGATCTCATTAATAGAAATAATCCTTTGTGTTATAAAAAAGAATATTGTGTTTAGCATACCGAAATCAACTAACCTGAAGGTACGAAGCAGTCTCAGCGTGGACCTGGACGGTACATACGTGAAGTCATCATTCAAGCTAAAGTTACCCTTCCAACACAGGCTCACTAAAGGCGCGCGTGGCCTAAGCGTCAATAGTCACAGTATGTTAATGTGATTCCGAGTCATGCGACAGACGCCTGTGTTGGAAGGGTACCTCAGATTGTGAAAAGAATGATCAGTATCAGATTGATGTAGTGTCCGTATTCCACCACGACATCAGCTAAATACGTAACACGTACAACGCGGATACATTTCCTCATACATTCCACTATTTACCTCCTAAACGCGTCGTGTTTCGGAAGCTTTCCATGCATCTTTCACATTGTGCCATTTTATATGGAATATGAAGCGAAATATAAAAGTGCACTGCAAATGGAAGTAAGGATTGGCGCACATTCTGTTAGAGCGATGAGAACGCGTCACTGTATATCTGTGATATAGCTATCATGAACGTGTTATTACTTGAAATACCTTCATTATCGATAACGGACCTAGCGGTGTCATGGGTTTCAATACAACAAAAATATTCTTTTAGAGATAAGAACATTTGTGTATCTGTGTTGACGACACATATACACAAATTATGTTCTGTATTATATTTATATATATTTTTTTACAAACCAATATTGAATTTTTACAAACGCCTGCAGGCTAACCTACCCGAATCTGTCAAATGCCAATCGAATATTAACCTTCTGCTATTGTGATAAGGTTGAAATTCTATTAAAAAAATTTAACCGATTGATGTAGGTTGATGTGCTGGCGTCTGTACTATGAAGGCATAAGCTGAGAACAGTGATGTAAACAGATCATAGCCAGCGCTTAGACATGGAGGTTGCCGCAATTTACCAGCGGCAGTACTGTAGCATAATATGCGTTCACCTTAAACATTGCAAATGGAAGTTAATGTGAACGCGAGTTTTGTCGGAGGTAATAAATGTCAGGTGCATGTCCGTCGCTGTTGCGTCCGCGTTTCTTGCCCTGAAGCTTTTTCTACCTAACATTAAAGAACATTTTTTATAGCCAGCACTAGCAATATATGTCTGGGGAGGTAAATACTTCTTGCTCAAGCACTTTTTGTCTTCAATTTGATGGTGATCGTAGCGTAGTAGTTTGCACTTTAGCTGTTCATGATTAAATTTACATTCTTGATAGAATAACGTAGTCTGGCCAGTTAAGGAATACAATTTGCTATAAATAAAATAACGATTTTGTATTAAACGAATGGGAATTGCATCAATTACAAGCATGCAAGCATGGTTTGTGTTAGTTTTTTATTTTTATGAAGATGTATACGAGTACGAGCTATGATTTCAAAATTTCAAAAGTCAAAGTACGTTCCATTTTTAGAAGATAAACGCGAATATACACTTGCTTTACTGATAAGTATACGGTGAGCACATATTATATAATATTATTACAAGACGTTTACATTGGCGCGGTGCGTTTAAGACGCCATGTACATTGGGTGGCGCGGCTGTGGCTCGGCTGCGGCGCGGCGTGGCTTCCGCCGAGTCAAACACGCGGTTGTGGGGCTAATAGCACATTAGAGCAGCCATCTCGACGGCGCAGCTTTAAATATTAACGCCTCGGGCCCGCTTGCAAGCCCTCCCACTGAAAAAGCCTTTTTATTTGTGGATAACGAGATCGTGCACTGCTTCTACTTATAATGAAGTTTCTTATTTCCTGGTAATGAGTTTCATATAGTTATTTATCGCGCTGTTAAGTTAAGATAAAAGGTGGTCAGCGAAGCTGTAGCGCAGGATTTTTCTATGGATTTATGGTTATGACGTCGTTATCTCGGAGCACAGGTCTGGTATTGCAGCTATTTAATTAAGAATATACAACTTTACTTTAAACAAGTTTGTCAGACAGATTTATTTGATATACGCCGTGTACATGTTACGGAATGATGAGCGAATTTCAGCTGTTTCCTTTCGTGTCGGTTGCGCCTCACGAGCAGATGTGCGCAACCTTCGCCATGAATATTTATGACTCGATATGTAAACGCCACTCAATAAAACGTTTAATTTTACGTTTTTCCAAATCGGAATTGTCATTTTCCTCTGGCTTTATTTTAAATAGGCAGAAACAGTAATATATTAAAAAGGGGGTTGAGTATTTTTAATCTCGAGGATAAAATTTGTTTATAACTCTGCAGTACAAATAGCGATATTTTTTCCGAAGCTATAACGATCGTTATTAAAAACTTGTTCGCGATTCGTGATTTTAATTTTTCGACAAAACTTTCGCAATATTTCTCGCTGGAGGTCGTGGCAAAACGAAATTTGCATATTCAGCAGTAAAATTTACGTCACAAACAATGCCCTATTACGGTACAATGGAAATGTCTTTACATTGTTGCGGGCGGCGGGGGCGGTTGAGCGGTCGGCCGGCGCGCGACGCGGTCGAGCCGCGCGTTTCACGGACTCAAAGGGCGACCGTCGGTGCTGATTTACGGCGAGGACCTGTGGCTGCTCGTGTTTAAATGAAAATTATACACGGGCCCGGCGCTATGGGGGCGCGACCTTTCCCTCGTAAAGTAACTAATTTATGAACTCGTGATACTTCAGCGGGGCCGCCCGCGCTCCGCTCTTGAAATTTTAAACACCTCCGCTGCTGTGCAACTGCTGAATTTTTGACGTAACGTTACACATCTTGACTTTTCACAGAATCAATGCTTTTACATATGGTAACATCATACATCATAAGTGTAAATGTTACTGACACTTTACTCTGCTTATAATCCGAATCTGAATAAAGGCATCCATTGCGTTTGTGGGACAAGTTATTCATAATCCCAATTGGGTGGTAATTGTTATTAAGATTGACCTTTCAATTCCTAAATTGAAATCATTTTCCAAAACATACTTAATGTTAACTAAATACTGCTAGGTCAAAGTCCATGAAAATAAGTGATTAACTAGATAGAAGATTAGACAAAACCACGACAAATTACACATTTGCTCACTAGGTACCTGTATTGTTGAGCCACAGATAATACCTATACAATATCTAAATAAAGGATTTGTGAATGCCAGTTCGACTATGATCAATAATTACATTAACTTTATATATTTTTACGAACACAGTCAAAAAGCTATTACGGCATTACAAACAATTGTGATAGGAGTTTCGCCATTTCGTAATAAAAAGCCTTTGTTTACACGTACCTACGCATGGGTAACCTTGCCGCGAGTTACCTCCCTGCTCCCGACCCAATCTGTCACTCCCCTCTCCAACCACAACAACAAATCGTTAGCGCCTAGTTAATTGTCAGTTTGTACTTCAGATTAAGCTAATTAACGTAACAGCATGTATATCGCATAAGTACCTAATAATATATGCGAAGGTACAAGCCAGTATACAGCGCTAACCCGTATCCATATTGAGTGCGGCCCGGAATTTTGATTAAGCACAAACTAGATTATGTTAAGGGTAAATTGAGACCGTTTCTTAAACTACTATACAGTTAATAGTGTTTGCTTAAACTTGCTAGTTACTTATTTGCTCGCCGACATCGGCTGCGGAGTTATGACGGAAGTTTGCTTATGTGTACCTCTATGTAAGTTTCAGACTTAACTATGCAAATTACGATACAAATCTGCTTCGCAGTGCACGCTTTTTGGAGAATTAAAGAGGAACTTTGTGCCTGTACTTAGTTGATAAAGGAGGGATATGAGGAGTTGTTTTTAACGAGTTTTTGTAAAGCTAAAAGTTACATTAAAGAAGAAATACTTTTTACCTGAAATTCATAAATAGTTCTCGCTTGAGAATGTTTACATAGTAACAATATATTTTAATCTAATGCAACACATCTATTTTGCAAATACATACATCAAGGGGATATGGAAAGAACTAGATCTCCATTTAAAACATTGAAATAATAATATAGTAGGGATATTCACAGTTATTGGCACTCACACACTACATCCCCTAAGATCTCACGCGACACGTACGTCGCGCTACCTAATCTGTATCTTCGTTCACGGAGCATGAATGTTGTATCAAAGTTACAAATATATATTGACATTTTCAGTGGCCCCAGTCGTCTCTACAGAATTCACTAGTATTCGGCTGAAATGTTTTCAAATACTGCAGAGTGTTCGTATAAATATTTATGTCGGTGACTGTGTCATTTACATATTTTTGGGCCGATATGAAAGCCGTGTGAAGTGAAGTCGGCGACCAAATCATATAATGTTGGGTACCTGTAGGCGGCAAACGCCTTTGTAGGAAAGAATTTAAAAACTGTTCATCTTTTGTATCTGTAAAGTAGCTCTTTGCTGAGGCTTTTATGTTCTTAATATTATTTTATGAAAAGAATCAAATTATGTTGATTGAGTGGACCATTGAAACTTTCTAAATAAGATTTCTGGAAAACATGGTATACACAAGGAAAACTTATTTTTAAGTTCTTTATTTGTATTACATTCTCGGGAAGGAAGGAAGGAAGTAAATAAATAAGCCACTTTTCATCAATTGTTTTAAAGACGGTGGTGGGAAGGTACTTTAAATAACGGAAAATACAGCGTTTAAACAAGACTGCCTGTACAACTGTAAGCTTCTTCTGTATTAAAATACCTCTCAACGGTAAGACGGCTCCGCTGAATCGTTTAAGAAAACATTTCACAAAAGCATTTTGCCACCTCTAATGAAAACACAACGACAATATATACGGAACTCAGCTTTATATGTCCACAAGTTGAATGACCATCGCACACTGACCGCCTATTTCGTCAATAGGAAAACCAAATCATGGTAATAGCACACGAACCTCGTTTATTTGGCCACTTATGGTCAACCTTGTACTCAAAGGGATACTGGTCATAGAAATACCCGACGATGTAAGCCACCCAATGACATCAGCCAGCAGCGTTTGAATAAATAGTAGTTCTAGACTCATATAAACAGTCGTTTATGTAATTATTCGCAGTCAAGAGCGCTATACAAGCGCAGATGTTCAGCCATTTGCGAGGACATGAAATATCGAACCTGTTAACTTTATCGTCAAGATTAAGCTATAAAACCCAGTGTTCATTAAGCTACACTCTCAGCAAGTCTAGTTTAGTGTAAATCAGCGCATCTATAAGGTGGTCGAGTGTCAGTAAACTGAATATTTATGGGAAGGCACTTTCAATGTACCTACTAAACGCGCTCGACACAAGCGTCACAACGATTTTGCATAATTTATGCACTAAAATATGCTGAAATTTATGAAAATAAGGTGGTTAAAAGACTGATATCAAAAGGTTGAAACGTATTTAAAACTTAATTAACGCGAAATGAATTCAAAACGCTTTTGTAGCTGACGTTAAGGTTGGAATAATGGAAATTTTCACTGACTAAACGAGGGGTTTAGCTGAAGAGAATACGTACAAGTATTGCGGGGAAATTCAATTATAAGTAAAATATGAGTAGGTAGCTATAGTCAGATCGGCATCAGACATTTTCATGACACGGTTGCAATTTGCAAAGCCGCTAAATCGTAACGGCGGTTATCCTCGGCGAGATGAGAATATCTCCAGTGGGCAGGCAACGCGCTCACCATTAAATCCTGACTGGCCCCCGCCACCCCGCGGCCGCGCCCCTCTCCGTCTAAATCCCCCGTAGCGGCGGCTCGGGCGCGTCCTCCCGCCACGCTCATGCAAATTATTCACAAAGTACGCGTGTAAAGCGCCCCGCACGCCTAACTGGCCACCAGAGTACCCTTCTATATATACAAAATGTAGAACAAATGAAATGAGCTCCACTAGAAACTGGACCCAAAGCAAATACTTTTATTGTGCTCACCGTCACTCCTGTTCCTTTTCAAAATCGATTTGTCCCAAGTTGATGGCAGAAGTGACAATTGTCTTTCAGTACAACTTTTTGATCTTGTAACTTTCAAGTAGAAAACAATTTAAGCTTTTAAAGTTAGCTACCGGGAAGGATGAAAGTTTTATTTCAATAATAAAGTAATAAGTACCTACTATGTTAAAACTATAGAGAAGAATATGGAATTGCTCTACTCTAGATTTCTTTATACTGTGGATATAGTAGGAGGCGGATTTAATTATCCAGTTTTACGAAGAATTAATTAGTTTCTGTTTCTTAGAAAATTAAACGTGGGTGTAGCGTGTCTAGTATATGGTACCTAATATTAACACGTGCGGCGTTTTAAAGGCCAACTGCAGAAAATTAAAATGTATGTGACAAACAACCTCTTAACCTTTCACAATATAAAAGCTTTAGTTAAGTAAGTAAGAGGACAATTACATTATGATCTTTAAATGCACCTATGTATGTATGCATATTGAGTGTTAATAGTTCTAAAAGCCTGCACTCACTATGGACTTGTCCCACTGGCAAGCCACATAACGCTGACAACCTACTACATAAACACAAAAGGATACAGAAATAAATAAAATGTTGTATAGATAGCATCACTTTTCAAAAAATAATTTAAATAAACTTTTTTAATCATCACACATTGAACATTTTAATCTAAACCACAAAGGATTTAACAAAACCTGTCTATACCAAAACACGACAACAAAAATGAGATATTAAATCAGCCATTTAACTAGCAGCACAATGGTCTCAATTCATAAAGAATATTTTTATGAAAATTTTAATACTCGCCCATACATGCGACCTCCTCTCATAAATCAAGTACTTCCGGCGCCCTTTGAATTTCCGCGCGCCGATGATATACCGCGTCTGTGACAATGCCTGCCTTCGCCATTTATACACCAATATTCCTTTTGACAGTGAACGACACTAATTGAACGAGCGAAGCTGCTCTGCTTTCTTTTTTATTTGTTTAGAAACTGCGATACAAGTTTTAACATATTTCTCACATGGCACCGGTTCAGTGATCTTTCAACGACAAAGGTCGTTTCACAGTAAACATGTATGCGGCCAAAGGTTAACCGACGATCATTAATGAACAAATATATTATAGACATTTCTGTGTGGTACTTAAAAATGTATAAACATCGTAGCAAGATTGTAGCGTCTACGAGAGCTACGATTTGTAGCCGCTGGCAATTTGCTACAAATAATGTAACCGCAAACCGCCTTTACATTTTTAAAGATAAATGTATTTTTTATTTGATTTTATTTACATTTTGTTTTAAGAATCCGTTCTTAAGATTTGTGGTCCCTGAGCTTACGAGCACTGTCCCATTTGCTGTGCAATTGTGTCGTAAAAGTCATGAAACCGTTTTATGAATACACCGTTATGGTGCTCATTAACAAGGACTCGGCGCGGAACCGTTAATATAAAGACGAGTTTCATGGTAATCTGATGCCTATTATTTCGCGACACTTGTAAACAACACGGAAACGGGCTATTTAGCTCAAAGGATGTGTTAACTTGTATTCAGTAGCTATTGACACATCATATATGATTTTGACTGTGGCTTTCAACGGTAATTATGTAGTGGATTTTGCCTATGCGAACTTAAATGTTGGAGCTTAAATTTGGATTGCAAAACTGGTGACCCAAATTTAGGACAGTGAGTGCTCAGATTTGAGCACGAAACATTTTAGTATAGATTTTATGTTTATTATTCCAGACAAGCAACTACAGATATTTCAAAAGCATTACTTAAAATACAGGAAGATATAGTTTGGCATCATGTAGGCAGTTAGTACGAGAACCGCGTTCGACCGCCCGCTGCCCGTACGCTCGGATATTCGTTTGGATCTCCCGCTTTTCCTACAGATGGGAGTGCAGATATATATTTCTGGTAGGTCGCGGCCGACGTGCCGGCACCGGCCGATATTTCGTGCTCCCTGGGCGACAATAATTTGTTGGTCCGTCGTGCCACGGTTCGTGTATTGCCGACGATTTATCTCCTTCAAGCGTACACTCTAATCGTACCCGATATGAACGATCGTCACTGCCGTTTTGGGATTTCACGGTATAATGAAAATTACAGCTTTCCATATTTTATTTCAAACATAGCTATTCGAAATTTAACTCAAGCACAAAATGAGGCAGTAAGTGTTTTTTCAGACGTTTTACGATATTCAGAGCAGATGCTTACAGACGTTTTACTGCCGCGAACGGAGAGAGAAGACGGTTACTGTCGGAGACTTTTTAAAGTTTCCTTCTATGCAATATTTTACGAACTGTATAAGCTTCGAAATTTTTACGACGTGACACTTTAAATTCGGCTTCACTTCGGCTATGATCCATATTTCTAATGCAGTGCGAAGTAAATCTGTGTTGGTGTCCCTGAGACCACGTTCAACCAATATTTGAGTACGCTCATGTTCGTAAAGCTATTTGGTTCACGACTATGGCGAGGTACATCCGAACGCAACTCGGATTTCGTATAAAAGTAACGAATATTTTGACTGTGGCTTTTTACATTTCAGTGTTATAAATTAATCTCCACAAAGTCAATGTGTCGTATAAATAAAGCATAACTAAAATGATGGACTGGTATTAATTGTAATTACTTTGTATATTTGCAGAGCGTTTAAATTAGTTTTTGAATAAACATCACAAGCAATTTAGCGTTGTTTATATCAGGCGGACTAACTTGGGTGTTTTCATTCAGCGGTTGAGTTTACAGTTCATTAGAAGCAATTTGGCACGAACAATGTAAATCGATGTCTTATAGGTTGTTAAGGTAAACGGAGCACTTGTTTATGGTATTTTCGTACCAAAAGCGGCCAAATTAATAGTGAGAGAGTCCATTATCCTGCATTAAGCACTCAATGGGGCGAATGGGACATAATGGCGCGTCGCTGCCGACGTTGGCCCTTTTATGCCTCCTAATAAAAACGTCACTACTGCCCGATACACATTATCTGTTTTTTTAATAAATCGCAAATATCATTTTTCTTTATGGTTTTCAAAAAAAAGCTTTTGTAAGGACCAGGCCTATGTGTAGGTCTTTGTGAACTGTGGTTTACTCTAATGAAAGCTATTTATTTTAAATTATCAGTATTGCAATGAAACAATGGTAATTACAGTTTAAAGATTTATTCAATTCACATCCTTGAACAAGAACAGAGAGTGTATGAAGGACCTTCTCGCTTCATTTGACTCAAAATCAATAGAAGGGATAACTTAATATTACAGCTTAGTGTCAGGCAGTCCATGAGTTAAGCTGCTTCTCAGCGGTGGCTACAGAGGTCATTTGTTATGCCCCGTAACATGTCGTGTCGATACTACAGATTGCTCGGAGAGATATTGCTTAGTAAATATGGGTTACTAGGTGTTAACCTTTAACGTTATTCGTTTCTCTTTGATAAAAGAATATGAGATTCTTAAACGAAATATGAATAAGATATTACCCTAATTGAAGTGCTGCAAGTGCAATGCAAGTATTCGGATTTTGTTTTAAAATTAAAAATATAAATAAAATATAATATAATTTATAAATATATTTTTTTAAGATTTTTATTTGTTAATCTTTGAAACTGGAGTCTCGATTCGTAACCACCATGCCTCTAATTACCTCTAATTTAATGTTTATAGATTAAAGATAGTTAACCTTAAATAAAAAGTACCAATTAGGACCGTAACAGTAGTAACAAATAAGTCACGCGTATTTTACAATGTAATAACACTACCGATTTGAGCGCTAGCGCCTTTTCGGGTCCCCATAAATATACGAAGCTGTACGTCAGTCTCGGCTGAGTGAGTTTGTGAGCTCTTTGAAGTGTAGATTAAGGTAGTGTGTCACTAAACACCCCAACACTGAGGGTTAAGTGTATCTTGTTTTGTATGAAATATGCTGTTTGGACGACATTATACTACTTTTGACTAAGAGGCGTCGTCGTAAAGGTATTGTTTTTTTGGGTGGATGTGTGTTTTTGTCTTTTATTTTATCGGAATTCTATTGTGTTTGGTACTTGTATGTACAGAATGAATTGTTAAAATATTCGATGTAAAATTGTATGACAAGAGATGAGTAAACTTAGTTCGACTTACGCAAATCCTTGTTTAACCTTTCTTCAAAAGAAGTAGTCTTAAGGACTAGTAACTAAATAGGCAACCATTTGTGGTTGATTTAAATTTATTTAAATCGGATTACGCTTTTCAGTAGATAGTTTAGATAGACGCTGCAATGTATTTTCAATAAGAACGCACGGTCAATGTTACCCATTATGTATTCATTTTCATATGGAACTAACACAAAGTGAAGGTTCACGTAGTGCGGAAACCCAGTGTTAATAATTAATTCGGAACGTGTAGGCCTGTGAAGTTGCGCTATTTGTTGCCTTAGCGCCGACTAACGACTCAATGTGGGTAGATTGAGAGCTACGCATTCACTACAATGACTGTCAATTGGTTTAGGTTCAATTCGTCTCACTACTACACGATAAAATAATGTACCTACAGATGCCACCACATCAACCTACAAAAATCAGCAAAATTTTCTTTCACAAATTTTCAACTTTATCGCTCAACGACGAAGAACATTCGTCGATCATCGATCAACAATGGTTGAAAGTTGATTGTGAAAATTTGACAGTTTCAAGTAGCTTTATGTGCTGGCATCAGTACTTTAGTTATGTTTAACTTCTATTTCTTTTCTTTTCTGCACATTGTCTACATCTCTTTCATTCTTCTTCTCCTGTCGCTGGTACGCTCAAAGAAATTCCTGTAGAAATAAGCTACCTATACCTTTGTATAATACTTGCTTTGTTTATCATGTGTTTATGTTTCAGGGATATAGTTGAAAATCTATTAAGGAAATTCGACATATTGTAGTGGCTTGATGTACATAAATTGGGAAATAAATCATTAAAATATTCCCACAAATACAGATAACGTACAATGAACTTCAGGTTAATTCCCTGTGACGTACAGTTATAGTTTCAGACAGTGATTTTGAGAATAGAGTACCTAATATATAAGTATCGTATTGTCTTCGTGTTCTATCCGACTTAATTAATCCAGTATCTTGCAAAGGTTTCGTAGCTAATGAACGTCCATCTTTACTTCATCTAGAATATTTCGTTTTCAATGTTTAATTAATTATATCTTACTGAAGACGTTTAGGCGAATTAGATGTCTAGATACGTAGAAACACCAGCACATCAAGCTACCGAAACATAAAGCCTTCAGGCATAAAGTTGAAAATCTATTAAGGAAATTTGTCAGATTATAGTTGCTTGATGTACTGGCGTCTGTACGCTAAGTTAAACCTTAGAATATAATATTTACATTACTATGCAGTAAAATAAAGTTTTCGGGCTTTAATTTTGATACGAATGTAGAAAAAGCGCTTTAGTCCAACTTTAGTTTGCAGCGCTGGGACTGTTAAAAACACAGACAGTCTGAAACTTATAATAATCATAGCATGCAGTCAAATAGAAATAAACAGAGGTATACTCGTAGTATGTACTTTGAAACAGATACAAGAAATATCCATTTGCTTTATACAAAATATCATTACGGTCCATCCTTAGGACAGCTATGAGGAAAACAAGCTAAGAAAATCGTGATATGAAATAGAACATCGTGAGCTGATGAAGCTTAGGAAGAAATACAGTACAAACAAAAAGATAGAATCAAATAAACATTATGGAGCTACAAAAACAAATGCTAGAAAATAGAAATACGTGGAAAAGCTCATACATTTTATTTATTTAGGACCAGTTTCACCGGTAACGGATAGCCACTATCTACAAGATAAATTAAAAAATAGAAGAGGATTTGTATGAAACTATGTACCAAATAAACTATCTGGAACTTATCCGTAACCAGTGAAACTAGCCGTAAGTCTTATAATTTAATGGTGGGTTGTAGCGAGTTTTGTATGGGAGCTATGGCTTAGCTAAAATACACGGGAAGTTAATGTCCGACACTAAGGTATACAAATAGTCGATAAACTAATAATGTTGATGACTACGATACGTAAACATCCGTTCACACAATAGCTTACGTTGGCGGCACACACAATAGCAAATAATGGCCCTCATTAGTAGGTTTTATTTGCTATCGAATGAGAAATAAATAGTTTTTCAATGTATTTCTGACACGATCATCACGTCATAATACCGCTTTCGACCTGTTGGACTCGACCCTCGGACCTCTTTCAGTGTTACAGCGCTTTCACCTTTCACACTAGCGGATTTCCGAGCGGTAACGCGCGGTTCATACAGGCAACAAACAATTGACAACTACCTTTAGCAGCGTTTTTTTACGCGCAACACATTTCGCGCACAACCTCTAGTTGTCAATAGAATATTAAAACCTTTTTTGAAGTGTATTAATACCTATGTATTATATAATGTGTAAAGAATAATAACCCTAACATTTTGCGACTGGTTTTTGCCTAAAGTAATATAAATAAATACAATAAAATATTTTAGTCTTGTTTTTCTTATATACAATAAAAAGCCCACTATTTGTACCCGTGCAATCCGCGCGGAGAACCGAGCAGAAAATCAGCCAGTGTTAAAGCGCTGTCACAGCACTTTGACGTTTAAAACCAAACAATCACACGTGAAAAAACATGCTTTAAAACCGTGTGAAAAATTCGCTGTTACGAAGGGGCTGTTAAACTGCGTTCTTTTGTCGCACGGCTGCTGACGTACGTTGAAAAACCGGACGTGAACGTGAGTCTGAAGTTGCAGGTTGTCTAGTCTCGTCGATTGTGTGCCGACGCTTGGCTACCGCTCGATCCGGAGATTTGAATATCATGCTGATGGATTAGTTTGCCGTTCAGATTACCGATGTCGAACCATTCTATGGCCAGTAGTCGACTTACAATGAAAATTGGTTTACTTTTAGGTAGTGCCAAGGTTTTTTTATATCAGTTTTTTGAAATAGTTATTTTTTTAACTATATTTTTCACGTAAAAGAATTGTTTCAACATAGACATACTTTTACAAGTATTTGACCCGTATAGCGAGAAGGGTCATCTCAGATAGGACGATGAGAAAGATGCACTTAATGGTAGTTCGCAACTAAATTCAGAGCACAAGTACGCGCCTGTCGCTCGTACCTGTCCCCCGCAAAGCCTGTACCCGTACCCCGTATGTGCCCATACCCGTTCCCCGCACGTGCCCGTACCTACCCCCCGCATATGACTTAAAATATTTAATTAAGTTTTCTCTTTTTCTTCATTTATAACATACACAACAAACTATTCTAAGACAGTGCGACGATATTTCCAAGGCGCTAAAAAGGGTCAATTTGGCAATATGCCCATACAATGTGGTGATCTTTATGTTACGGTACCTATATACCTTCAAACCCAAACCATAACAGTCGAGAATGGCCCTCGTCCACTAAGTTATTGAACCCCTTGTGTGATTGGATAAAGATTTAAGAATCACGTTGTGAGTTGCGTTTCTTTCTATAAAAGTTCATAAGTCCAGAAGTTAAATAAGAATCAAAATTAAAATGTTGGTACAATAAGCGAAAAATGCAGGACGTATTATTTCTTCCCAGGCATTATTTTTTTTGGGAAAATCTTGATACGTATTAGTTCTTTATTATTCACATGGGTCGATCGATCAAGGTGAAGCAACGCTCGATGCGGCCGTAGATGAGTGAATATATCAGAGAGTTTCACCGTATTTCGGAAAGTACATTTAATTGGCTTACCATTTTAAAGAATATCATATCAAAAACCTTGGTAGTAATGTCGGGTAGTCAGAAAGCAGAAAGTCTGACAACCAGTCTTATTAAGGGGCATCGGGTAACCCGTTAGTTACCAAGTTTCTGGGTTAAGGAGGTCACACAGGCCTCATATAAAACACTAGTACTCAACTATATCTGGTTGGATTGGATGCCAACCCCAACTTTTAAAAGGCTAAGCAGAGAGACATCACATTAATTAATATAGTATAAAGACGAAAGTTCGTGACTATTTATATGTTTTTTCCTGCTTTACACTCAAACGGCTAAATCAGTTCTGATAAAATTTGGTATGTAGAAAGTTATATGCTGATTCGAGGAGTAGTTCCCCCGACACACGGGTGAAGCCGCGGGCGTAAGATTAAGTAAAATAAAGCCGATCATTTGGTCACCCTTATGTGTATGTTTTACCCTCACGTGCAAAAGTGTGTTTCAAGGGCTGAGTGCGTGTTTGACCTAACAGTCACGAACTTTACGATAACTGTGACACCCGGCATTACCAATTACAGGTGTAGAAGGTTGTGGCGCCAGCAATTAGTTCGTGCGGAAATAAACTGGGGCAGCCGAGGCTAAACTTAGTTAGGCAGCCTAGCCAAATGTCTTTGCGAATAAATAAACGTTTATTTTAATTGTATTCATAAATTAGTTCACTAGGTTTTAAGTCGAAAATTTTCCATATTTTTCTAATATAATCGTTTTAAAATAAGTTTGTATTTGTGTGTGTTATGTTATAATATTCTCAATCACGACACACTACACAAATTGTGTTTCATTTAATAGACAATGTGATATACGACCTACAATGACGCATATAACAGTATTATTACCACAATAGTATTAATTGATTCATTATTTTTACGTCCCATAGCAAATACTCACTTAATATACAGCCTACATAGATTTTTTTTTTACTTTAAATTGTTTATTTACTATTATTCACATAAATATTTACAATGTATTTACAAATAAAATATAAATTAATATATACAAGTAAAAAAATAAAACCTTATTAATAAATGGTGTCAAAAAATTCATCCTCATCGCTGCCCACCGAGAGTGTACCCAAAAGGCTGGCAGCATTGCCACGTTGTATGGCGATACATAGATTAAATATTAACCATAGAAGCCCGATCCATTTGTTTTCAAACCCTGCCTTAGTCTATTGTCTATTAGTGTGTTATATTGTGATGATACTCGGATAAAATTACCTTATTAACGCTCCCTTTATTACTTTTAAGGCTGGCATTAATATTAACAATCAAGAATATAATACAACTGCCTCTCTCAAAGAACACTTAATTTGTACAAATAAACAAATTTTAATCGATTCTATATTTCATGTGTGATAACAAAGCAGCGGACAGCGCGGACGAGCGGCCCTCTCGGGTCCCCAAAGATAATTTTCATAATAAAACATCCCTTTTCTCAGGCACTTTGCTGTAAATCAAGTTTTCCGGCCACCCTTTCAATTTCCTGACCGCAACACAGTTCCGTTCAAACGAGATTTTCATTAGACGTTCAAATACCCTGCGTTTGGAGAGATAATATTTTTACAAGATGATTAAGAATTTACTGAGACCCGTTCTTTCATTTCTCTAAATTTTCTTGACATGGTAGCCGTTAACAATAATCAATCATATATTTTAAATATTATGCACATTCTTATGAATTTATTGGTGAAATAACCTAACCTAAGTCTCATACCATTTTTATCCTGACAACAACTCATGTTTAACCTTTATAATTTAATTAGTTATAATCAAATTTCTAAAGAGCATCTACATGTTTAAAGAACGTACTTGCACAGGTTTTAAAAAGATCTCATTACATCTAGAGGCCCATAAAAAAGAGATAAAAGTTGATACTTAATAATTATAAAGGTAAGCTCAGTAACAGCGTTGAAAGCATTAACATCTCAGATGAATGCGAGAGTATCTCACAGACATTAACACTCGGTCAGCTGGGAATCGAGTCAAAATTACTTTCAACTTACTTGAAACATGAACAGACAAACTCATTACAAATGTTACGATTAATTTCACCCACATTTTCCAAGGGATTGCCATTAAATTGCCACAGTTCGTCTTGCAATGTTTGTGAGACATAATGAGTAAATTGACCTGATTTGTGTGAGCGCTTGTTAGAAAACATTATAAGATTTTAAATTTTAAATGAACGTTTTGCGGTACAGATGGAAAATAAAATTTGTGAGTGTCGGGGCTGGCGTTATCAAAGGCTATGCAGGCCCGTGTGATCCTCGGGGATTCCATTATTCGAAATTAAGAGTTGTTTGTTTTTATTATTTTTTAAACAACACTTTTATGCAAATGTTGCCGAGTATTTCCTAGCGATACTCTGAAGGTAAATAACAATTGTCTCGTTTTATTTACAGAGTAAATGGTAGTTAAACCCCTTTATTCGCAGAATAACGGTAAGTGGGAGTGAAAATCTTGGCTGGCTTTTCTCACAAATTGGTAATTGAATTGTGAAAGGCGATGATTTCAATAATTTTGACAAACAGACGAATATTCCCGGGTCCTGATGACGCTTTCCGGCTCGTTGAACTTTCTCGATGTACTGATCTATTAAAACTTATTCTAAAGTAATATTTATGTAGCATCATATTTCAAATGCGAAAGATTTTTTCTAATTTAATGTGGTGTGATTCGTGAGGTAAAAAATAAATTCTTGAACAAGCTTTATTGCACAATTCACTATTGGGTGTGGAATTACAGCGTAAAAGAGTAAACTAGTAGTGTGACCAACATCGCTTTATATAAATGCTACAATTTTGTACGTGAAACTCTGCACTCCAAATATACATTTTCACTAGTCGATTATTTTCACGTTGATTGAAATACGGTGAAAATGGTTCAGTGCTGAAACTATGTCAATCGGCAATCGTTTAGTATTGGCCTATGCAAATCTATACACATGCGGGCTTGTAACGAATTGCATCATTCTCTACCTGTGTTTTAATATGTATATAGTGTATTACGTGTATTTTTGTTTTCACATGTCTAAATACATATGCATATATATATAAAACTCAAATGTGACTGAGTGACTAACATAGTAATCTATCAACGCACAGCCCAAACCACTGGCCAGATCAGGCTGAAATTTGTCATTCAGGTAGATGATAATATGACGTAGGACCTGATCAATAATAATACTTCTTAACGCGAGCAAAGCTGTGAGTACAAGCTAGTATAACACACATCTACACCATTAAATTAATTGATTGATATTAAAAAAAATCATTAATGAAAACTCTTATGAAAAGAGTTTAAAGTTACCCATAATTGAAAATACGTAATAAATTTTAATAGTATTTACAAATTGTACACAATATGCACACATCATTTTTAATTTAACTGAAACACATGAAAATAAATTAAATTTTCTTTCATTTTAAACGATAGGTTCATGAAGCATAATTTTAATGATTTCTCATTTTTCTTTAACAACTGTTAATCGAATATTCTTTAGGTTTAAAGTACCTATTAAATATTGTTGTTTTTATAACCTTTCATACATTAATATTATGGAACTGGGCCTTCTTGCTATATGCTTCTTTGTAAAACTAGTTTATAAGTTATAGTAGGTAGGAACACTTTCCTTAATTATTATTAAACGTTTATGTATATTGTATATCTTTGGTAGGTTTCACTTTGTATTAATAAAGTACCTATTCCGTTCCGTAGGTAGCTCACGGAAAAAAGATAACATGTATGTCCCGGGTATGTAAAACTTTTTTATATTTTTTTTATAGTACCATACATACGTTATAGAACATAAACAATACTATTAATTAAGATACCTTTAAAATTGAATTTAATCATAAACAAATCACAATAAAGATAATCATAAAAAAGTTAGTTGAAATAATTTTCATAAAGCATCTATCTAAGTTTTATAAATATATAATTTCAATTATTATGTACGGAACCTGTTTAACATAGCCTTGTTATCTAATTATTGGTCACGCCTATATGATCACAATTAGGAGCATACGATTGATTATCATAATGCGCCATTCAATAAATTAATAACGTCTGGATAGGCAGCAATATGCCTACACCGTAATATTCCTACACACTATTAATTATCGAATTTCCTCTAATTTTACGTAAATATAGTACTGGTTATTAATCTGCATATAATAACTAGGTGGCTCGATGTAAACAGATGATTTCCAAAATTAAAGTGGCCATTTAGAAATTAAAGTAATTCTAAATAGATTATTCTGTCATAACCCCTATTTCAGCCTATAGGATTTGGCTGAAAAAGCGTTTGTGTGTCGAAAAAGAATTACCTAACAATGAATCAAGTATATCATTTGGATTACGTAGTTAGTTACGCACTAACATGTCGAGATTATAAGCTAATGTTACTCATATATGTATTATATAGTACACAATTGTTTGTCTTCCTGAATAAACAAAATAAAAACAAAAAATCTATCAATCGTCATCAAATCGATGTACGCCATGCAGGCCAGGCAACCACGTCAAAATAATAATGCGTTTTATTGTTGCAAAAAAAAAAAAAAACAAATCATTTAAACATCTGCATCCCTTCTCAGGCTAGTTGTAAAAATTAATCGAGTGCGAAGGGTCACAGCCTCTTGAGGATGTTATTACTGTAAGTGTAACATTGTTTACATCGAGCGTAAAGATTTGAGCAGTTTTCAGACTCAATGGGCCGATACCGCGGCCCTGGCACACAGGGACCTCCAAAAGGAACATAGTGGGTTTTAATCAGTAAGAGTCTGACACTCCCTCCAGCTGCACCCTCAGCGGGAGGGGTCATTTGATGATTTCCCACGAAGAAAAAAAATATATGGGCCGATAATCGTATACATGTATTATTTTATCAATTCAAACGACAATCCTTTTTGAGGTGAAAACAACGTCTTCCTAAAACTTTGCAACTTATATTAACTTCATGCCTAAAAAAGGAAAGCTTAACTAGTATATAGGTCTAAAATATCGGAAGATATTTAAACATACCAAGTGAGTTGTTACTATTCGGGCAACAGAAACAAAATCTTCCACAACGGTATTTCATTGTTTAGTCAGTCCGAAATTGTAAACTGCCAACGTCCTGAACGTTTCACGCTGCAGGAACTTCTGTTTTTCACAAAGACCAATATTGACTGTCAACTCACCCACATCACATGCGACGTAATGCTAGGTTTAGGACATTGCCCACAGTTAATTAACAGACACGGATGTGCTACACCAAACCTCGGTCAATTCCTAGGGAATAATACAGACGATCTAGAAAACCGACAGCCTCTAACAAACGTCAACAAGACCGATAACTGCTATTGTGCCTCCGTAGTTCTAATAAAATATCTAGCAACCGACTTTATTGCTTAGAACCCTATTCACCTTTATAAATACAAAAATGTAGACAATACCCCAATATACGTGTGATATAAGGTAAATAACATGCCCAGTGCCAAATATTGGCAACCCAAATGAAATGAAGACCCCATAAAAACCGGCGCGAAACAATTGCTATTATTCTCCGTTATTACTGTTCAGGTGTGTTTCAGTGATATATTGGTCTAACGCAACGTTTTTGTGATCCAACACAGTTATGCCAGACGTTTAGAATTTTAGATACCTATAGCATTTTTCCACTAAAAAGGCGATGGTTTTTCATTAAAGGAGTACTTTATCACTATTGACAACAGACAAGCTTCGGCTTTTATTTTAGAAGAGTAGGTAAGCTAGTAGCTGGCTAGAACAGTTTTAGTGAACAAAAATGTTTGAATAAACAAAGCACAGAATTTTAAGGGCTGTCCTGTTAGAATACATATGCAAATAAATATTTACTTAAAAATAAGTACCATGGTTATAGTACGTAATAAAAATATACGCACAGTCTTTTACTTACAGTATAAACGCCACAATTCGCTATTTTCTTACACATTTTTATGGGCGCACCTTTTCATAAAAATAATATTATATTTTTTCCATGTAAAGGGATAAAGATGATCTTTTTCTATTAGCACTTGTAAATGTTCAAAGCTATATGTTGTTTGGTGAGAAAGTTGTAGAGTAGCCTGGGGGCGTTACACGTCGCGAGACACCGGTTTTTATGGCGTGTTGCTTATTGCCTTTCGAGTTACGAGAGGGACGTTTTTCACCTCCGTGTGGTGTTGATATAAAGTTGGCGGTCTCACGCACATTTCGTGCACCCGGCGCCGTCCTAATACAAACAATTTATTGTATTGTTATAGATCTCGGGTCCGTCTTCGGAACCGTATTGGTCTCGAAGTGCGAGCAGGGACATCGCTTACTCACTTGATTCTATCTACTCGTCTGGAAGGTGTTTAACATAACTCATGTCGTATAAAACGATTTGTAGCTACGTTAGATCTTCTACGCGTGTTCAGAATTTTAAAATAAAATACGATATAGCAATGAAACATTTGAATAAATCAAACTAGCTTTTATGAATTTATTATGTCAAAATATTGAACGCGCCCCAAAACGCAAACAACGTTTGAAATATTTACAAACATAAAATCGTTTAGGAAAAAAATACAGCTATTCGGCGCTTCGTTAAAATAGTTAATTCTGTTAAATGGTACATGCATTTTATATATGTATATGCAAGCACAGGATAGAGCATATGCAGTAGATCAAAAGGCTTCCGGCCGTCGGAAGGTGATGATACATACTGCTAAATCCGATTAATTTGTGAAACTTGTTAGTGGGACAATACCGTTTAAACACATTCCGTGTCGGCACTGTCTCTCCTGTCACCTCGAACACTGACGCAATTAATTCACGTAACGTAAGCTCGAATCATAATTGAAAACAATGTAACTGCCGCAAGAGCCTATCAGGTACACTAATGGGATTAAGTTACGCCGTTTTAGTCCTGAGCGTAAGAAAACTGAAGAGAACAAATTGTTGAGGTGATTAATAAATGTAAATGTCTTGGTGATATGTAGCTGTTGTGGTAGGCTTCTGGCATAAATCTGTATGGGTGTGTACTTAATTATGCTCAAACATGTGTTGTAGATAATTGGATCGAGACGAAAATTTATTATTTTGTAATGCAAGTTTTTCACACAATATTATACTGAAAATTTGCTAATCAAATTCATTGGTTTTGACTGATGTCCATCTTGACAGAAGAAAATTGGGTTACTATCCACATAGCACATACAGAGCATCAATTGTCACCCCAAATATTGGTTTCGACCAAACTCTTCCAGCGTAGTTAACTTCAAATTTTCATTTCCCCTGGTTTCAGTAATAGCTCGGATTTCCCCGCGTTTAGTCCGCCCTAATATCGACCATAAGATATAGCCATCACTTACTCAAGGTTATCAGTCAACTATAAATAAAACAGCCCTAATTTGAAACATTTCTACTAACAAAACAACATTTAATCCCGTTTCCCACTCCCCATGCAAATTAACATGAAAAGCTTTTCAAATGGCGAAAAGCAAAACTTTTGTTTGGTGTTTTCACCGTTTAACTTGAATCATTCACGTGTGAATTTCTAGCCGAATGTGCGGAGGCCCGGGCGAAGGCCTGGGGCAGATAGGCGGGTGATTGCAGCCTGCGGTAATTACCGCACACGACCGGTATGACCACTGCTTACCGCGGTTTTACTACACACAATAACTCGGGATTGAGCGCTGTTTGTTTGGATGAAAGGATGTTTTTCCTGCTTTTTTGTTGTTTTTTCACGTTAACGTACCCGTCATTGGTGACTGAGTTTATTAACGATTAGCGCTAAATCATGTTTTGCGTGACAATAGTATACAGTGCGGTATAGAAAAAAAGTCTAAAAAGTTTTCCATAAAAAGTTGTTTATTTTACAAAAGGCCAAAGGTTATTCAACTATCTAGGAAGCGAGGCTTACAGCAAAATAATATCGTATTCGTTTATCATAAATATTTGAGCACTTTATGCTACCTACATTTAATCAATAAAGATTTTGTTCTATAAATATAAAAATGGAAAAGTAGATAAGTATAAAACGGAATATTCGCTGCCATTATATTGGCCATAGCTACTCGATCTGGTCCAGTCTAACTGTGACTGATGTAATCATTGTCATTTGCTTGAACGTCGTTGTTATTTACGAGACATGTAGCATGAGCATCGATGACTACGATATGGGAAACACATCCATCGACTAACTCTCAGATTAATGGATCAGTACAACACTAAAATGGACACAACCATCTACTGAAAACCAAAACTGTATTCGGAATGCTATTAAGTACTATTTCAAATGTCCATTAGCGCGAGTTGTAGTAAAAACAAAGTTTCCAGCTTACATAATGCAAGTAGCATTTTGAAATGAATGAGTGAACGTGTCAAATCTCTTAGCTCCACCAAGCACATTATTAGCACAGCTGCTAACAGTATATAACCTACTTACTACATTGCAGCTTTAACAGGCTTAAGAAAGACTAAGATAAACTATGCAGTGTAGACTGGGCTGGTAGTCTACTCTGCTTCGTACAAATATGAGTAAGTGGAAGTATATTTACGTTTAGTTATAATGTAAACAATTATACAAAGTGTATAAAAACTAAAAAATAAATAAATATAAATATTGTTAGTATCTATTCTATCATAAAAAATATACAATAAATAATACAATAATTGAACATAAAAAAACTGATTAGTATTATATACATATTTAACTGCAGGCACAATATTTTAGATTAATAACGTTGATAAATACAAAGTTATTTATTTTGTATGGGCATTAAATGGTTAATATTGCTGTGCCCTAACAAGGTTCACAAATTGTTTGTAGCATTAAGACATGTAACTTGTGCAAAGCAAATAAAGGTAAATAAAACAGGCCGTGCGTAGATGGTAAATAATGCGTATAAACGCTAAATATTGTGTTTTTAATGAGGAATGATATTTGTGATAATGATGCCTATATGAACATGTTTCTATTGGAATTATTAGTATACCGGCTTACTTGACTAGTGAATAGGTATGTTTGAACTGCAGGCAATTTTCTATTTATCCTCCGTCGGTACGGGGTCTAAATTGTCAATCAGAGAAAACCTTGCAATGACCCTACCTTTGCCGTCTCATATTAATTAATAAACCTGAAATCTATTTCAAAGCTTCGTCCCGTGTAGTGCAGCGCGCTTGAATGCAGAATTGAGATTCCACTGCTCAAAATACATTGAGGATAGTTCGTTGAACTAGGGAACAACAAAGCGATGTACCAGCCGACCGTAATGATTCGCAGCCAAAGCAAAACAGAACAGCTTTGTTCACAATAAGAATAGCGTGCTGAAAGTGAACATAACATCTCGTTTGTTTTCCTTAAAGCGGTAGGTCTCCCACTACCAGTGAACTAGGCGTACTAACAATATTACACCAGTAAGGTATAGGAGTTATTGTCGTTTTTGCTAACGTCAATCGGGACTAAGTCTTTTCTTACTGTAAACTAAGCTGACAGTTCCTTCATGATAAGTTTAAACATTTGTAGTCTATATGAGGTCCAATACGATATAATTAAAGTAAATTTAAGAGGCGATCATCTGCCTTGCCCTGCTATGTTATGATGGGGTCGGCTTACAGTATCTCCAGTTAAAGATAAAGATAAGAGATAAAGACCACAATCCAGTTACCTGGGTAACCCAATACCTCATAGTAAGACTGGTTTTAAAACTTTCTGACTTCTGACTACCCGTACCAACTATCAAAGATGTATAAATAACAACTGGGACCCACCAACTTAACGTGCCTGCCAAAATATGCAAGAACTCGTCATGGCAAGGCGGTCACCCATCTAGGGAGCGTCCTGTGGATGCGTTACTAGCCACGAGCTGCTCCGAACGTATGACGCGCTCACTTATTACCTACTCGTAGAATAATCATGTTTACATAATAATGCCAGTAATAAAATAAACAATATACCCTTTTATATGAATAGAGACGGAACTGTTATAAGGCGACCATTGGTCCCTCATAACATAGTGAGTCGATTACACCGGCCGGCCGACCGAGGCGAATTGACTGATCAGTCAAGCAATCGTTCATTCGTGTTGAACGACGATTGTGTGACGTGTGAAGTAATTATATCAGTACTATGCACGGTTTGCGCTTCAGTGAGCAGCCAAAGGAATTGTCTTGACCACTTTGCGGCTTGGTAATTCCTGAGAGCACATTTCACCTTATCCAATTCACAAGAAGTATTTACAGCATACATTTATAAGATACTATACAGTATGGCTAATATGAATGTTGTATTTTCTTTTCCAGAACGGCCAATCAGAATCTTTTATTATTTCAATGTATAGGATCATTGGACTATACCAGAGGAAAGGAACATGTAAACGAACATTTCGCAGGGATTCATGGAACCTGGTTCTTTGTTATTTTCGTAGAAATTGTCTATCTATTAAAAAAAGCCCGCATCAAAATTCGTTATGTGCTTTTAAGGATCTAAGCACACATAGGGACAGACATCTACTGTTTTATACTATGTAGTGAAACACACAGCACACAATGGTACAATTCATGAAGTTTAAATATAGCCTATAAAATAAACACATCTTTTGTTATGCATGAAGTTTTTTTAAAAAATACTGGCTATTTAGAAATTCTTATCTCGTGCACCTAGAATAGAAACTCTACTGTTGTTAGCAGTAAAAAGTAAAAGTAAAATCCCATTTAAAGTACGCGAGAGGATTCTTTTCCGTCAACAGAAGAGTTAACTTAAACCCACAACCGGGTTAAAACCCACGTCCGTTCATTTAACCCTAACTGTGCATCAGCTAACACCTTGCCGGGCAAAAAGGAACAAGACCCAATAACAACGTACGGAAACTAGACGAGTGCCGTACTTCTCACTGTTTTATTCGCTTGTCTGACTTTTAGAGTACTCTGTTTTACCTGTGTTATCCACAGGCTTAATATACGGGTCTTGTTTAGGTAACGACAGTTAGACTACCTGCCGTTCTAAGACGTGCTTCGAACACCATTATGTATGTTTACCTTTTGCTGTAATGCCAACAAGGTAAAATCTCAAATTTTGCGGTTCTAAATAATTCTGTATACATTTCTACGAGTTCTTCCAGTTTGCTGTTTTTTTTTTGTTTTATGGAAGAAAACCTTCAAATTTTCCGGCCTTCTCGAGTAAAAACACCTACGCGGAATTTTTATTTTAAAAACCCCTACGGAAAAACTTGAATCGAAAAACAGCAGACTACCGGTAAAAAGAAAAATCTCAGATATCTGTTGGTAGAAACAGTATACATATAATGAATAGCCTAACTTCATAGTTTTTTCAGCACATTTATAGCATAGAACAAACTCTCATGCTTAATCGACCCTTGAAACTTAGGATTAATAGGAAGCGGATTTTACAACGCAATAAAAAAATACAACCTTCCACGTGAAAATTATTCTGCGCACACGAAAACCCATAGGATTTCTACGTGAACGTTTAATATCAATCACATAACCCGTTTTCGCTCGAATTGCTAATAAAACGAAGTTTCCCTTTGCATATACAGAATCCTTGCCTACATATTATTATGTAACACGTGATGAATAGGTATCGACAGGTGTATATTCATACAAGTCAGCACGAACTTTAATAAATAATGGGTGAGCTCCAACTATCAATCATTCAGCGGAGGTGTTAGCTAATTACCTTTACTGTACGTTAAAAGCGGTTGTGTCTATAACAACCGCGGGATGGGAGATGAACGACACAACATCAATCAATGTTAGTAACACATTTACCTACACAGACCTTTATTGTCGTAGTACTGCGAACGAGAAAATAAGCTATCGATCTAGTGCCGTAGCCTGCAATAAATAACGATGCTATGTTAAGTTTTAAAATAGGAAGCATTTTGTGAAGATATATTGGTTTACATTTTGTACAATATACACGTAGAGTTTCAGTTGAATCAATAGTTGTTGGCACGCAACTCGTACACTTGGGTGGGTATGGTTACTACCGGAGGATAAGTAGGTACGTGCGTGGTCTAAGACTACGGCTTTTTGAATCGTAATTGGACCTGATCAGAGATAAAAACAGTTTCAAACCCATTCAGATTGCTACAAGACAGTCATCGAATCGATGGTGTTAAGAATACAAACAATTTTAAAATCATTCCTAACTTATTTTATTCAGTCAAACATAATATTTTATCTAGAATATTATAAAGGTGTAAATACAATAGAACTATTGCGTGCAAAAATCCTAAACGTTATACAGAGAGGAGGAACATACTTATCACTTCTTTCCTGTTGGATATGACTCGTGTGGCCGTCAAGAAAACGTGACAACGTGACTTAATTTACATTCCATAATATTCCAAAAAATGTTTCACATTTTTGTAACTTCGTCAAGTAAACAAGGAAGTGATTTCGTATTGTGGTACCGCAAAAAATATACCAACATTTTTCTGAATCGCCTCGCGTTCTTGCAACGCAAATATTCTTTATGTCGTACAACTTAAAACGTCTCGACAATATAACAGAAATACACACATGGTGAGCAAAATATCGAATCTTTTACAACAATATGCTTCATGGTTCGACAAACAAACGTATTCGGAGTACAGAAACAAGCTTTGCTGATTGCAAATTGCGCTTACTGTCGAATACAAAATTGTAAGCGTATTTCCTTCAAGTTAATTCACCAAAGTAAAATTGACCTTAAATAGACAATTTCTGTCGGTAATATAGGACCTCTTGTTTTAAATACTTGCTTTTACGGTGAATATTTAAACCTTTTTCTGTTTCACCGTGAGGTTTTTTTCTTGGAATGAGAATACCTATGTATATAATAAAGTTTTGAATGAAATGTATGTAAAGCAATTAAATATCATTCATTGCATGTAAAGTACCATCTCTTGAGAATGGAATGACTGGTATTTTTTGCATTCGTAATTGTCAGAGCCAGGTTTCTCTGAAAGATTTTTTTTGGAAACTGTAACTACGTACCGAAAAAGTTGGCAATTTGGTGTTCGCGTACCACGCAAGAGCGGATAGCAACTGTAAATATTTCCATCGTATTTTTTTATATAGCATTATGTTTTCAGTGGAAAAAGGGAGAAAATCAATATAACATATTTGTATATACCTTTATTAAGTTAAGAACATAACTTATCATCTTAAAATATACATGATATCATGGTTGTCATGTGTAATCTCCATAACTACTCAAGGTTTGTGGCCCTTAGATTTCTACGGTATCGTGTTACCGTATGATAGCCAGACACGCTGCCTGAAAAAAAAAACTTTGAATGACTAGAGTATTATGAAAAAGATTTGTATGAAGCAAGTGATTAGCAAGTGATTCTTGCATTTCCTTGTATAGTGCAAAGATTAGAAAAAATATTTCATTTTCATACTTCTTTCATTTCGAAGGTTCACAGATTCTCTATGTACTTTCTCAGGCTCTAGACTATCTGTGTATCAGATTTCATTTACATCGGTTAAGTAGTTTTATGTGAAAGCCCGACAGCCAAACAGACAGATGTTACTAACTTCACATTATTTAATATCTACAGCTACAAGTTATATAACATCAGGATATTATTTTTAGATGTCAATATAAACACACATAAATATAGCACAAAACATCTCAAAACATTGTCTGCTCGGCCGAATCATTTATTGTTAGTGTGCCACATTGTTTAGCTAAACGAGGGTCATTGTGCTGGGAATCCTAAAAAATGAACAACTTTTAACAAAACGTTTTTGTGACTCCCCGCTGAGGCGAAGCGGAGAAAGTACCTAAGTCTTATAATTTGAAAAGGAAATAATTGTTTTTAACTTCCTAAGAAATCTTACTTGGTTGGTATTCGTTTTCTGATGCCTGATGTCCTTAATTTGTGTATAAAATAAAATTGTCGTTCCAGCCTTGCCTCTTGAACCCATTATTCCTCTTAACCCAAAGTGTAGTTAGAAAGTTCTGTAGAGAGTCTCTAACTCAATTTGTCTGGCGGCCACATAAATATATGACTAAAGTTAAGTTTTTCAAGACGTAGCGTCTGAAGACTTTGTGAAACAAATTATTGACTATAACTCATTAAACAGCAGTCTACTAAACTATCGGAAAATTGAACACTAAAATACCAATATTACTTATATTAGAGAACTATTTCTTCGTTAGTATTCTTACCTGATAAAGTAACCCCGAATAGGCAGCTCATCACTCCTAATAAAATCCAAGGCTGTCCTGCGAATTCATAGCGTTGGTTCATTTTAAGACCCCACATTATTCCGACAACGCCTGAAAAATCATATCATTGATTAAAAATTTAAATTAATTTTATCGAAGAAAAAATATTAAGGTGATATAAATTAAATGGGTTTCCTTCAAATAACAATTGATGCCCCAATATGATTGGGTTGGAGTAAAATACGGGGCTTTAGAATAGTAATTTATATTTTGATAACATTATTGAAGTGGTGCTGCCACATGCCACTCCCAATCGTTGCTTTTATAAATCAATAGAGAGTACTGTGAACAGCAGTTTTATGGCTGATATGTATTATGTTTTAGTATTTTAACAAAGTTTTGAACATTATGAAATAACAAATAGAGGCATTACGATTATGTGGTCGTAGTGTAGTCTTACGGTACGGACGCCAGCACATCAAGCTACCCAAAACTGTCACATTTCCCAATCAACATTGAGCTATATACTTCAGCGATAGAGAGCAAATCTATTAAAGAAATTTGACAGATTGTAGTAGCTTGATGTGTTGCCATCTGTACCTATTGTATTATTTTCGTTGATAAGAAAGTTTTATTTATTGCAATCAAGATCTGTTGATCTTTCACATAATGGATGATAAGCCTATCAAAGTAATACCAACATCTGTGCATTTCGTACTTAAATAAAATATATAAATTACATACCAAGTATGAAGAATATTCCACCAATTATAACGGAGAGGGCTACCCATTTGCTGTAGACAAAACCTGAATGTGAATTAAAGAAATATCATTAAATAAAATATCGAGGAAGTCGCTACATACGTATAATTTACTACCTGCGGTTTAACCCGCGTTCTGTAAGAACTACTTCGCGCAACCGGATAAAAAGTAGTCTATACTCTACTTCAATAAATGGGCTATCAAGCAATAAAATATTTTTTCAAATCGGATCAGTATTTCTTGTGATTAGGGCGAACTAACAAACAAACTCTTTGGCCTTATAATATTAAGTATGATGTCATCGCCAAATTATAACATAATATTAACAACTCTCATCTTGTGAGGTGCTAGTGGCAGAGCTTAGTAACAGTTTATACTAAAGAACACGGTTCCTGCCTTACTATTGTAAGAACGACTGCTATCAAAGAAAGGGATATAAGCCGACAAATACTTGTGACCTACTCAGAAATCAGTTCTTAGAGTTAACAGCAGTCGCGTATGCAATTTAGTTAGAGCAAATGGCTATTCGATGATAACAGTCAACAGCTGATATGATTTTAGAAAATCTACTTACTTCCATTCTCTTGATGCAACTATTCTCACCGGTGGCATTATTTGCCGACATATATTGAAACTTTACACTACAAAACAAACAGGGTAAAGCTTAAATTAATATGTATTTTTCAAAAACAAATACACATTACATTCTTCATTAAGCATTTTATCATAAATACGGATAATATCGCACATTCCGTGAATATATAAATGACATGTGACATGTGTCAATTATTACATTATAATTCTTGTTAAATTTAATTAAGATAGTCTCCTTTGTGGGTACATGATAATAATTCGATAATACATGTATACTCTTTAATACTAATATAAAGCCTGGAGAGTTTTTTTGTTTAGTTAGAGTAGTAACGCGCTAATATCAGGAATTGCCGGTCCGATTTGAAAAATCTTTTGGTAAAAGCTGATTGAGGAAAGCTGTGAATATCAGGGTGCGTAGTGCGTAGAGTAGTTCCAGCGGGACACAGGTGAAACCATTGACGGAAGCTAGTACATTATAAGATGGAAAAAGTAAATAATTGCATGCATTTAACCAAATATAAACTACATATGCTGCTTTTTAAGCGCAATATCCCAAAGACAAGAAAACCTAAAGCAAAAAAATGCTATCAATATAGGTACCTAACCCGTTCCTATAACCAAGATCAAAAAGTTGGAGTTTCGAGCCAAAAATTATGTTTAACCGTACAAAGAAAGGTCAGGTCGGGAATAAAGTCCATTGATTTCAGTTTACAAATCGACTTTTTGTGGTAATAGTGTGGTGTTAATGTGGTGCGCGGAGAGCGGAAAAGTGCGAGCGGGAAAGGCGGGCCTGCTCGTTCAATATTCATGAACCAACTTAAACGGTCAGGCCACGAAGTCAGAGGTAAATCTTTCGGAACGTTCATGTCTTAAAAGTCAAACGCAGAGTATTACGTCAATGAATATCTTTTTTTTTCTTGGAAAATCATCAAATGCTCCCGCTGCGGGTGCAGCTAGAGGGAGTGTAAGACTCTTAATGACTTAAACCCACTATGTTTCTACTAGAGGTCCACGTGTGCCAGGGCTACCTGTAGGTACACCAGGTAACGCTTACAAACAACCCGCAGCCCAGGACGTCAATGAATATCTGTCAAGTTGCAAATGAAAGATAGCTCAATTTTAGTTGTTATTAAAATACATAACCCTGTAGGTATATTATTGTATAAATCAAAATAAAATTTAAAAAAAATGCTTGGTAAGTGCCAGTATTGTAAAGGATACAACGATAGTTTGTTATAAGAAAATGTATAGGAACTCGAGCTTTGTGAGTCCGTTGTGTAGTATCATTCCACATTTTCAAAGCGAAGTACTAAAAATGTCACTATAATATAAATTGAGATTTAACTGCGCACGTAAGGGTGCTTACACATGAGACAAACACCTTAACTGGCAATATTTTAAATCAATACAATTTCTTTTATTTTCAAACTATCATAGGTCCCTAATATTGATCGTATCATAAAGAAATACAATCTAGCCTAATAATAAAGTTAATGAGTAGTTATATTTTGACTTAATTTTCTAGGGAGACAAATTTATAATATAATATTAATCACAAATGCTATTTAATTCAGCACCGGCCGTTTTCAAGGCTCCACGGCAAACTGCTACGTTCGAACCATTGAACTAGACGATTAAAATAACTGTTGCCGTAATGGTGTCTGTATTTGCCTACTCCGTTGCAGTTGTAATTGAATACGTTAGGAATTAGGTAAATCTGCTCTCTTCCGTCTCATTAAGCGCATTTGTTATGTGTGTAATCTCAAGACTAATTGCTATTATATTGCTGGGTTTCCCATTGTATGTTCCATGTATTGTGTTGTGTGTTCTAAGAGGTCTTTGTTATCGTTTCATTTCGTAAGTGTGAGTTAAATTTAATTTTTACCGTTAGCTGAATGACGTAGCCAGTATGAATTTTACTGGCACAAAAGTGCGAATCGAGCCTTTTTTTAAAGATAATTTTTCTTCGGTAATTTCGCACGAATGTCGTGGCAAATGCTTTGGATAACAGAAAGTCCACGAGCCTATGTCGTGACAAGGTGCACTTTAATAAAGACACCAACCCAATGAACTTATACCTAGTCCTATAAATGGTGAGGATAACAGAATTACAAGGAGTCTATATTAAGTAGGTAAGTAAGGAGTCTATGTTAAGAAAGATTGTTCTAAAAAAAATGTTCTATACTTACAAGTCAGTGTAAGTATAGAACATTTATTTCAGTAATACAATAAGGAAATTATAATAAAAAAGCCCACAATAAAAGAGGATAAAGAGATATTAAATCAAAAATTCCGTAAAATAGATCGAAAAGATTATTATAAGTTTAAGCAGCTTACTGAGGGGCCGTCATTCCAATATCCCTCAGCCATCCATTATCGAATCAGTAAATTCGATTTACAATCCCAATTCGGAGTTTGATCCTTGTGATCTGCAGTCAATCTTTTAATGACAGATTTCAGTTACCGCGGAAGATAAATGACAGTTGAAAATCTTTGTGGAAAGTCAACAAATATTGGATTAAAGACATAAAATATGTTCTATTGATCGCTTTATAAGTATCTTTGAGTAAAATTTAAGTTTCGTTGTGTTCATTTCTTAACGGTACTTGGGGTTTATTAGGTACTTGTTTTTCAATGTTTTAAGTGTACAGACGCGTGTAAATCAAGCTACTACAATATGCCAAATTTACTGAATAGATTTTCAACTTTATCGCCGAAGAGTAATGGTTCAAAGTTGATGTGCTACCGTCTGTACATAAGTGATCTTCGAAGAAAACTATTGTTTTTTAATTAGTATGGCTACGGGTATTCTGGATTATCAAGGTTTAAGTGACGTGCCCATGAAAATCCAAATGTTCTTTTCAACTCATAATGGCAATGATGATGATCATGTAATATATAGTCGATGTAGTATCCTTCTAAACCACCATTTTTTACGATCGTACGTGCATCGTGCATCTAAGGATCCTAGAGTCCATGCCAGCGCTAGCACTAGGCGGCAACACTAGGCTACTATAAATCATAAAATAGATAAACCTTACAGAGAACTAAGGCTGTTGCTTGCTGCTTACTGCCTTAGTATGTACACTCGTAACTTAGGTTGTATGTTGTATGATTTAGCATAACTTGCTTGGTAAACCAATTACTCTAGAAGTTGTTAAGGTTATGAATAGTGCTAGAATATTTGGGTTTCTCATGTAGGTGTAAATAAACTGTGTAAGACAATACGATAGGGAGAATATATAGCAATAAACGTACGTAGCCTGTACGTGGGAGTAACTCCCTGCAGTGTCTTCACATCTAGGGATAACATTGCAGACGATTCTAGGGCTTTTCGGACACCTAAAATGTATCGGAAAGATAGTCGTCAATTTAAAAAATTGAATTTACTTCTAGATAAGTTTAGAAGTTCTATTTCAAATGGTATAAATTCTGAAAAGCATAGTTAATAATTTGTGTCATAGGTACATTTTTTTCTAATTATCTATTTGTATAACTGTCAAAATGAGTCGGCACATAAATTACCTTGCGATTGTGTCGCAATGCAATAATGTGAACAACAAATCAAACATAATAGCCATTATTATTTCAAATGTTCAGTTGGTTCCGAGAACAAATTATTGTTCTCATAAGTACTCAATTAATTCAAAACAGTTTGATGTTTTGCTAGATCATAATTAACGTCTCGCCATAATGTATCGCTACCATTTAACGTGTAGCATTACTCATTACAAGAGCGGCAACTGCGCCATCTGTGCGTTATTGACTGCCATAACGTATCATTCATCTGCCTAACAAATGACAGTAGGCAAGAAAGAGACAACATGCTATGTGTCAAATACTCGGGGAAAGTTATTGTAGGTGTCGCTTGACGCAACGGGGATAATGTTTTGTTGGGATTTCTACGTTACTTGTGTAAGCTGGACTTAATTTTAGTTTTACCGCAGATATTCAACAGATGTAATAATGAATAACAAGTATGGTTATTTAATCATAAGCGTGTAATAAAACATTTTGCTTCCCATACACTGTGGTGGCCATATTATTAATATGTGCTCATCCGACTCCTGATTCGTAAATCTATGCCTTCCTGACTGAGATTAATCCAACGACTGATTGTTCATTTATTCTATGAATGATTGCGTGAGTGTAAGATTGGGGGAAGAATATAAGCAAAATTTTATGCAGAAAAACTGTTTCAAAAAGGAGTTTCTCTTTGGTATTTTAGTGGAGAAATATTACAAGTAGTAGCTTGGGACCACTTTGCGCGGGGTGGTTCATATTGTTACATTAACACTATAGACTAGCATGTTCTCTGTGAACGGACCACTTGCTACATGAAAGTTAGCATTTTAAATGCCTTCAAGAAATCCATGCAATATTGACACCAAGGTGCCAACTCTCTTGTAAGAACCTGCTTTTGGCGGAAGGTGACCATGACTTCTCCCAAAACACTTCTCACAGACAGAACTTATCGCCACTATTATAGCGCCCTATACATGTAGGTATACCCAAATCAAAACAGTGCTCAGTAAAAGACGATTTCTATTTTCCCTCTAAACGAACAACAATATTCATCCATCAATGGGCATTAAAAGTGGCACTGTGAAGAATAGTAGTCGACTGTCGAACCAGTTTAGTTCGACTTCCACCCAATCGATTATGCTACCTAGCGAGGAAAATTGGCAGCGAACATCCTATTCAGAAAGCTACAAAAGTTTGGCACATTACGTTGTGACGAAGCAAAAATAAAGCAAAGGTTTGCAAAGTAATAAAACGCCTACTTTTATCTATGTGTCTTGGTTTCGCAGTAAACACGAATATGAGTGGCTGGCTGGCAAGCGAGTAATTACAGCCGACGTCAATTACTTAAAACACAACCACGCGATTTAACAATGAACTATACAGGAACCCATGGAAACTTCTACTGAGCAGGGCTTATAGAAAGAGTCATAGTAAAACGAACCTTAAACTAATTGCAGGAAGGAGCAATTTCGATTATCTTAAGAAATATTAACTAGTCTATTTAATTTTCAATTTGCCGTTGCAAGATTTTAAAGTGATTCAAGTTCCATACATTATTTTCTCATTAAGTACCTTCTTCTTGAAATACTTTATGCAATATCGGATACAATCATAGCAATCATTAGTAAATTACATTAAAAGTAAGCTCCAATGAATCAAAAGGGAATAACGAGTAGGAATGCAGCTAAGATCACATACGGCAAAAACATGAAGTAGGATAAACAATATTATTTTTATTTACTTCATGATAAAAAATATAAAGTGGTACAAACGTTGACGCAGTTATCAACACATTTTCCATGTATGTCCTCGAGTGTACTCGCACGCCACTTTGCACTTAATTACACTTATAATGAAATTTATTATTCAATGAATTCAGAGAATCCTCTGCACTACTCTCTGTCTGCTGAGTCTAGAGTACCTGCCTATGCTAATGCTCCTCTTCTTGACATAGTCCCTGAGTTGCCTTTTACGATAGTCACAATTGAAATGCGATGGCGTATTTCACTCTATTTGTTTTTTCACTATGTATTTATTAGTCAGAAAATGTCTGTTATTAAATTTGATTAAATACTATCTGTATAAATATTTATATGCTTTAAAAACAAATTATGCAGAAAATGAGCAATTTTTTTCAACATCAAAAAACATGTGGATGAGACAGACGCTGAAATGCTCACCATAGCTTCCTATGTCTGTTTTCAGGAAAAAAGCTGTGGCACACTAAACTCCCCAACAATATTTAAAAAAATATAAAAATTTTCACTAACAAATATTTCCTTTTAGACAATATCGAGCTACAAAAGTAAATGCTGAAATGTATGAAACAAAATTGATATAACGTTTCGGCAACGAAATAAAAAGCATTGTTCGAGTATTGCAACTCCGATCAGAATTCAGCCGAAACAAATTCATGCATTTGCAACAGTGGTGTAAACATATAAGTTTATTGTCTATGCATAGATGTTGGTCTTAGACTTGGCTGTTTGCGTCTGGCGCGATTCCATTACGGAATCGAATATAAGTTAGGGCAACAATGTTCCGGGCCACCCCAGTCCCTAGGCGGCGACTTGCAAAGCGTCCTAGTATTGCTTCAAGCTCTTGTTACTTGCATGAAAATACTACAAACACTGAAACTACGTAAACATGTATCAAGTATTTATGTTCTGAAGATTTGTTCAAGCATTGCTTTTGAAGAGTTGACTTCTGCATAAACATTGACGATTTGCGTAATAAATAAATTATAACAGCCAAAAGCGGTTTTACATTATTTCATGTTCACACAATGGTTTTGACATTCCAAAACGCCATCACTTACTATGAACCCTGTGGGTGCACTAAAGTATTAATAAATGAACAGTTAGGAAACACACTGCAATGGGTTTATATTACATTCTGTGGTATATTAGTATGAAAAATTATGTAGTAACAATTGTTACCATATCAGTAAAATTCACACTATCTTTATAAAACGTAAAACTTAGTTTTATTTTCGATTGAAACAGTTTCCTCTTAGTACTTCAAGGCTTTTATTACAATAACAGAAAAATAATTCAAATCTACCGCTCAATGCAGCCCTTAATTTCAACACATGAAGCCTTTACAATAATAAAACTTAGGTATTAGCTATTGACGTTTAAATCTAACATTACAATCAGTAGAAGCCCACGCAAGCTGTGTTTAGTTTAGCATTAGTTTTGGACGACAGCTTGCGGACACGATACGCCACGAAATTCTATTCAACGATAATACGCCTTTTATAATTAAAACGGCTGTTATACCACCGAAAAGAAGATTAACTATTGCGGGCTTAGACCGGCGACTATTCAATATTCATGGCGTGACAACGAGGTGGACGTAAGCTCTCGCCCAAATTCCAACTTAAAGTACTTGATTGTATTTTGCTATTACTCCACCTCTGAATTGTGCAAGCTTGGTTTAATTAGAAGTTATTAGTTCAAACAGTAGTTAAAGGTTTATTTTAAGCTCTGGCTGCGGGTGGCGCATTCTCGATATTTCCATTAAATTTTGGTATCTAAAGGAGAATATAAACTTCAGAAGCACTTTTGCATTAAATCGTTTTTCTTTTGAAGGAGTCGTGTCGTGGTTCCGTAATGACAATCGAGATTTACTAAAGAAAAAGGATTGAAATTATTTATTTTCAAATGGATGTCCATTTTAAAAACATAAAACCATAATTATCAATAATTTAAATATACAAACGTAATAAAATGTTTATGGTGATGTGTTGAAATTTAGGTCAAAATAATAACAAAAAAATGACATCAGATGTGACAGCAGATTAAATTCAATGGGCCATTAGAAAACGAGGACTAGCCATTAAGTTATAATGTACCTACACAAAAAGTACCGTCGCCAACGTGGTCAGCAAATAATTATAGTATTCACAAACACCATTTAAATAACAGATCCATTTTGATCATTATTCGGAGAAGATGGTAATCAGCTAAGAATTCTAATAATTCTATGTCAATTAAGTTGTTAAATAACAGTGTTAACCAACTTCTGTTTCAGACCGTATTTACCCACTACACTAATAATACAGCCGGGTACTGCCATTAAAAGTTTAATGTTTCACATTAAGCTACCTATTGTCTAATTAATGGCAGGCTGAACTTAAACACAGCACAACAAAATAAGTCTCAAATATCAAAAAGTCGCTAAGCCGTTTCGCTAACTACCAAACTTGGTACGGCGATGTTAACTTTAATAAGCAAGAATTTCACTTTAATGGTCCGCAAACATTGAGCTGATGTTTTTATCGGCAAACGTTCCTATAGGTGATATGCAGACACGTCCAGTGCGAGCGCTGCTGGCTAGTCGCGGGCCGGGTAAACCTCGCCCGCTGCTCTTCCCGTAATTAATGTTTGCTTCAATTATAATGAGAAAGGAACATATAAAATTTTCATCCTTTTTTCAACTTTAATCAATGTGGTGTACTTAAAGATTCTCCACGGAAACTATAATCGGCGAGGTAATGTGGTCGTCAAAGAATTAAAGTTCGCGACAACGGCAGATGCTACGACAAAATCGATAGAAATTTTGCATGAACAAAAACGTAGAGCTTGCAAAAACGCCTGCAACGGCTGAGTTAGTTATTCTTGTGGGCTTTTCACTTGGAAACTTTACAACAAAATCTTGAACGCTATCTTAAGTAAAAAGTTCAAAATATTTTAAAGAAAAAATCTTCATAAGTTTGTTACCAGGCGCAAGGGAGTCACTGGGTTTACACTTGGCTTGAATGCTATTAATGAAGTTTTAACAATGCATTTTCAATTACTTGAATGCTAATACTCTTCTTAGCTGAACTTTTGTAACAAAATTAGGGAGAGCAGCGGTGAACAAAGCTTTGAGTAAAAATTTCACCTCATAAATTCGTAAACTTTTGTAGACATTTGAAAATAATCTGAATCTCTTCAGTTTCTACATTTATCCGACGTGGCTTTTGTCAAGAACCAGTATTCTATAGCTGTTTCAAACATTTACATGTTTTATAGTATAGTAATAATTAATATTAAAGGTAGTTTAAAAATTAAATCAATAAAATTGTACGTCAACTAGTCTGCAGCCTCAGGCACAGTGCTGTACAGAACATTTTGGTTGACCGTATTACATGTAAACCAAAACCATGACATCCGAAACCATATTCAACAATTGCGTAACGTGCGAACGTCGAACCTAAACGGGTCTATTTAAAAACTGAGCTAGTTAGTTCAGACCAGTTTATTTCGCGTCTAAACACGACAGAGTAAAAACAGTAGATAGATAAGTGAACAAACTGGCCGGATAAACGACCTCCATCAGTGTTTCCGTAGTGAGAAGCAATTAATGGTGTACGTACGCCAGGGTAATTACAGCTGGGGTAAAACCGCGGGAACCTACAACAATTACCCTGCAGTGCCTTCACTTTTGACAACACCTCAAGTATTCCTTATACTTTGTTGTTCAACATTTTAAAAATGGAACGAGCAGTTTTTACTCTTTGATCTTTTAATATCCAATGTGGCAAGACTGAAAAGAAATTGTACAAAAGGCATCTATTATTTATAGGTATACCTACTCGTACATACTCTGTAACAAGTAGGTAGTTAGTTGAACGTGCAGGTAGTTAAATATGTTAGTCTTACATTTATATTCATTTCATTTCTATATGTATATACGATTTATATAGAATTTTATTTATAGTATGCGGATTACATCATTTCATCCACGGAATGCAAAAAGTACATTTAGAAATGCCACTAATTAAATGGCTGATTAATAAATACGTACTATGCATATTGAGCCTCCTAGGCTATAGTTTTTTGAGGTTAAGGTTTCGTGAGGGAGTTAAATATTTCTGCGTATATCTATAAGATAAATGTAGTTGGATTAATTTCTAAATTTGCCCCGGCAGGAGGCCCTAACTTCTAGGCATCCACAGGGATTTGTCCGGTCTATTGAATAGACAGCCTTGGCTGAACTGCGAAATGCCATTAAAAAAATAACTTCTATCCATACTTGATTTTCATTGGCATAAAAAGCAAAGAAATATATCTGAGCGATTTATAAACACAGAACGATTGTATTTCAATTTAACTGATGCAGCACAAACGCTTGTAGAAATGCAAAATTCTTATAAACAGAGTTTTCGAGTAGATCCGAGCGGTCGGTCAAGCGTGAAGAATGCATGCGCCAGTCGGAATCCTACACAATACACGAGTTTAGAACTTTGTTGCGACTGTTGCAAGCGGCCCTCAATAAAACGCTACTGCTATCGCCATACTTCTTGGCGTTTGTCGCTGCATACATTTTTACACATGTCTACATAAATAGATTGCGGTACAAGTTAAATTGGAAAAATCGTTCGACGCCAATATTGTGCAACAATCAGCGGTGGCAAGATTTTATTGAATTTATATTTTTTTTTTTTTATCAAAACATTGATACATTGAAACATTTTACCCTCAGTACGTAACTCAACAAATGATTACACCAGGGATAAACGACACAAAAACATTTGCCACACGCATGCCAATTACACCAGAAGGATTAAGTCGAGCGCAGTCGCAGTCTACGCAATGAAATTGTAATGCATAACAATACGTCACCATTTTACATAACATCTGTCGACGATACTGCATTTCCATGCATGTCAACGGCATTCGAATCGAGTTGTCGGTGACATCCTTGCGTCATAAGTGCATGTTCAGACGTACCGTTGCAATTGCAGCGTTGTGTCGTGCCGTCCCGGGGGAAGATCGTGGGCGCCTATCACGCGCTACTCGCACCGGCAAACGTCGCATTGGGGTTGTCAGCACAGAATATTGTAGTTTGGCAGTATATAGCATTTTTTGCGAAAACATTACTTGTCTGTAATACAGTACATCTATCGTGAAAGTTAAGTAGAATAGAGTTGTCTATATACACCTTGATTATTTAACCTGGTATCAACGCGTTGGTTCGCTTTACGATACAATAAATTTTTCAGCGTTCATCGGAATTTACAAATTGACGTTTTTTTTTTTCGTGTTCAAATTCTCGTACATCCTAGAATTCAAAAGGTTAACACCTCTGTAACAGTAATACCCGTATGCGACTTTTACGCTTCCAAATTCAAAAACTCGTTGCCGAAATTGAGGCTGGCAACACAGTCCCGCACCGATTGACGTTCGTGCTCTATTCGCCTGAGTTGTTCAGCCACGGGACTCTATTTACACAAAACAAGATTCGCGTCTAGTCCCAAAGCGTCGTGTTCTTTCTCGTTGATTTTCTTATTTTCAAGTCAACGCTTTAGTTCAGTGCTTTACGCCCGTATCAGACATTGTCAGGTTCACTTGTTTACTGCCAATGGTAGCATTCGCTTTATGGTACGATGTGTTAGTTTACTGTGTATGTCCATAGTGTTTTCAGACTCAAGAATTTTATTTAAATAGAATAAATGTTGTTAATTGCTTACCCAGCTAAAAATATCAAAATTTCTAAAGCTGATAATTAATATTTACTTCAAAAACTTTTTACACACTGTTGGAACTTAAATTGCTTTCTTTTGTAAACAAGTCTGCAATTAATTTGATGAAATTCAACAAAGTTGCATTTTGTTTATTATTATTTATTTTTATCAACGGGCGGCGTCGGTTAAGTTTTTAATAATAACAGCTTTAAATTAAAATAAAATAAATAGCAGTTTTTAATTTTATAAAACATTTCGCTATTTAATTATTGTATTACCCATGGAAGCTGGAATTTGATTTTGATTCTAATTAGGGATGACAAAGTTCTCAAAATTTTATTGAGGAGATCTATAATCCTCTTTTAATCAGGGTTCGCCCTTTCTCTGTAGATAATTTAAATAATAAGGAAACTTTGGTTGGCACGTTTTTATTTATAATTATATTTTATTTTTTTGAACTTGTTTTATACATAAATATTTATTTAAATAATGGAAAGTAATTATGCTTGTATATACAGACAGCACATCAAGCTACTACAATCAAAAAGTATATTTTCCTTAATAGATTTTCAACTTTATCACTAAAGCAAATGGTTCAAAGTTGATTGGGAAAATACAGTTTCGGGTAGCTTGATGTGTTGGCGTCCGTACTAACATCTTCGCCTGAGATGATAGTAACCTACATTTCAAGTACTAGATCTTATCCTGACGCTGTTAATCTAGCATGCGTTGGGTATGTTGCGTGTGACGTACCCAAAGCCGCTCAAAGATTGACAAGGGAACTAGACGCCTGCAGGATTTCATACAATGACAAGAGATTGTACGTCATGCGCTCGTCACTCCCGAATCTCTGAGTAAAGTGCATCAAGGTGCAGTTCCTAGATGATTAACATAAGCAGCAACCACCTTGCGTTACATACGAAGAGATTATGTAAAAGATGCAACAGGATTTTGACCCAAATACTTGGATCAAAAAAATTATATATACCTACGCATTCGAATTGAGACCTCTTTATGAAGTCGGAAAATCAAGAATATTTTTAAATTTATTTTATTATGGTATGTATATCACCCAAGTCTTGAGGTTTTGGACTGCGACATTTTAATTGAATTAATATTAATAATAATGTACACTCGCTGTATAATATTGATCATTAGAACGTTATAAAATTGATTGTAAAGTCGAAGTTCCGATACGTTTGTCTTTCTATTATGTGGCCCCGTCGTGTGTACCATCAGCAAACATTTGTAGAACGTGATTCAACTTAAAAGGATGGATTTATGTTACTATACTGGCTTTTGGACTCGAGAGAACTAACTTTATTTACAAGTATCTTTGAAAACAAATAAGATGGATGTTACAAATTCATGAAGTTGCATGAGATAGTCAAGATACTCAGTCTCTAGACAACCTAGTCAGTTGTAGATATGAATACAAATATGCTGAAGTTTGTACGTTCCAGGGTTCGGCATTAGAGATAGCTCTCGGACAGTTTTTATAGTTTTATTGGAGCTCCAAATTTTCATCTTTTATTGATCTGCGATCTCTAGAATGTTCTTTATTACATGATATCGTTAAAACTTTCCTGAGATATAGCGTGCTATAAGTTATTCAAAGGTTCGGGAGGTCAAATCAGATAATGTTGCTTTGAGTGCTTTTCAATACGTGAGTTGAGGGCAAAAGATATTCTAAAAATTTTTGGGTAGAAATGGCTTACATTGTTGGATCCTTCGCATTATCAAACCATCTTGCAAGACTCCCTCACAATCACCCGAAATTGAATTGTGTTTAAGGAGACATTATCAGTAGTATTATTCAAAAGATCAGTATTGAGACCGTCCGAGCGGCGTCACCCTACATGCCGCTACGTTTGGATGCTTAAAGGATTGTCAGGCAGCGCCGGCCGTCGCGTCCCTTGTTTATATTCCAACTGACATCACCGGGATCCACTGTCTTGCGAATCTTGAATAGAAGCCTCCACAACAACAAAAGGCTTCCTGAATTTTGAGTAGTTGACGTAAAGACAACGGCGAACAGGAAACAACCCCTCAGTATAATAAAAGTAACTCTATCTCTTTTGTGATTAAAACAACGGACTTCGTCGTCTTAGACGTAACGACTTTGGAAAGTAATTTTGTTTTCGCCGCCCCTTTGATTGATGCGAGTTTTTTCAACAGTATTTGATTCAGTGTGCAATTAGTGTGCGTGGACCACGCTACTTGTCTGCTTAGCGCTACGCCGGCCGCGCTGAGCTCGCACATTTGTACACACCGCCCACCATTAGTCCGGCTCACCATTGCTCACGTTCATTTATATAGCCGAGAAAATACCGCTCGTAGCACCGGCGATTAGCTTTACAAGAAACTCCTAATTGATCAGCATAAAGAAATCAACAGTATTTCCAGTTTCAGTAACGAGAAAATTACGATAACATTAACTATGATTGGTCACGGGATAGTCTATTTAAGAAGTTTTTTTTTTTTTTTTTTTTTTTTAAGAAGTTAACTAATGTTGGGCCAATCAGACCCCTTTGTGAGTTTAACACCAGAAATAAATGTACCTGTGTAATTAATCGTTTGCGATAGAGAAAGAAAAGTGAATCTTTGGTAATAGAGACGGTGGCTAGGGACGCGCGCCTCACCGCCGGCTCCGGCCATCCGCGCGCATAATGACGCCAATTAGTCCGTGTCACCGCACCTAATTTATGTTAGGACCGGCCGAACCTCCCCTAACTTTTCTCATAAATAAGCCACTTGCAAAAAACAAGCATCCAGTGTGCATTCAATGATAAAGCTTCGAATTGATAGCTGCGCCAACATTGTACGGCCATTACATTATAAAGGCTCATTCATGCGGTGTCGCTGCCATAATGCCAACATAGTTGTTTGTCCTGGCCGAAATATCTACCTAAAACTGATGATTATTATGGAATGGATAACAACAATACGGGTACTACATACGATGTTATCTGTAGCCATATGCTGAAATAAAATACTACATGTGAAATTCGATCGTTACGTATTTCACGGAAGGAATACGTAGGAACATATACATGTTCTGGTGGAATGGAAATAGCCTCTACAGAATGGCTCCTTGCACTAAGTGCCCATAATTTTAGGACATTTTCATTTAATGGCACTTAGAGCTACCAGTCTTCGTACCGTAATGATTTCTAATGACGTGCCGTAGCGACGCTTAGCGCTTACTTTGGGAAATTCTAAGAGCTTATAATGGGTCAAATTACTAACAAACCATCGACACAGAAAAGCAATGAGAAATGAAAAACACATTTCTTCTAAATGAGTTGAAGTTTCTTCTTTGTTTATTGTTATTTCCCTTAGCCGTTTTCTATAATTTTCAGGATTCCAATAAAATTTAATATTGAGATCCTTCACCCTAATGCGATATAGCAGTAAACATTTAACAAAAAATTCTGTAGCTACCACACGTTTCTGATTTTAATCTGTTCTACAAAACTGTTGTCTAATTCCTATGTGATCATGCCAAATGATTCATAAATCGTACAATAACAAATGCAAGCCAACAAACAAGCGGAACAATTGAATAGCGCTTGTAACCGATATCACAACATTTGTCAAGTTATTACGTTACACCCACTAATGGTAACTCACTATTGCTTACGCGGCAACGCAGATTAGTTCATTGGTTTCACGATATTACACAAATAGCAACAAAGCCTCTCACAAATCAATTAGATCATCCGAAAGCCCGAGCTTCAGATAAAAGCGACGGTATTTCCTTTATACTCGCGGTTAAAAGAATTCAATTACATAATACTAAGGAGATTAAAAAGGCTAACACAACTCCTTTGAGATGAGATAAGGTGGGTAGCTATTTAATTATTGGAAACGTTTTCCGCTCCGCAACGCTCAGCCGGTTAATTTTGAGTTTGAAGCCAAACCGATTCGACGACGCAGAATTAATTTCTCTTCATAAATTCTCTCATCACCAAATCTGTGACAGAAGCGCCTTAAATGTTGTATTTAGTGAGACAACTACATTGATTTTCTTCTTAATCTAAACATCCTATTTAATTAACAAGGCATAATTTTCCTTTGGAGTCATGAATGACGATTTTATCATTTTTATATAGTTGACTCTTCTATAAATAAAAACATCTTAGAGAAAAGGCGACAACTTGACAAAGTTCTATTTAGAAGAATCAAATTAGATTATTACTGAACAACTTTTCGCTCGGAAGTGGTTTCTGTGATAAAAGGGAAAGTAATAAATTATTAGATGTTAAATAAAGGACTTTATGAGACAGTCACCGTTATTATTAAGGCTTCGTAAAGGCAATGATATTTTTCTATAAATTTTTGATAAATCATAGGTATTTTTCTTTGAGAAATGTTACTGGCGAGAATTAGGTCAGTGGTATAAAATTTTAAACGATTGTTCCAGAAATGAATGTTGAGGAAATCGGCGATAGATGTACTTAGAACCAGACCCTGTTTTATTATTCAGGCAGATTGGGTTTAAGTATGAAAAATTAAACAAGTTACACAGAGAATAGTAAATTGTATTCCTTCTTATAAATATACATTATGCAAATCCTGTAATAATATGTAAGTTGTATTTTGTTCAATTATCGTGGAACTCACTATCTCACTATCGTGGGTTGACATAGACCGCCAAATTATTTATAAAAATGTAAATTAAAACCACTTAAAAATCAATCCTCTTTGCTATGTTCTATTATATATTTAATTTGTTCTTTTGTGAGGTTTTTCTTCTCAAACGGAAAGTGTGGGTGGTCGTACCATTTCACGGGAGTTCTCAGTCGATAGTTACTGTTGAAACCTGATAGTTGTTGAACCTCTTCTGGGCTTAGCTTGAAGTCTAAAATGTCAATATTCTGGTGAATACGATTTATGTTCGTCGACCGAGGTATCGCTACTATCTGACGATCCAGCTGTGAAAATAATACATGGTTAATTTAATATCTAAGATAATCTATAAACAAATTATGAAGCTGAAGAGTCCAATTTTTTACTTTAACGCGCTAATGTCAGGAACTACTGGGCCGGATTAAAAAAAAATCTTGATTGTTAGATAGCCCATTTATCATTAGACATTAGAGAAATGGCTACTTTTTATCCGGGTTTGTTGAGTATTTTACACAGAACGTGGGTGAAACCACAAACGTAGGCTAGTTTAATAAAGAAAAGCCTTGCTGTTATAAAAACATTTCTTCAGAAACAATAATATCGTCTAGTTAAACGAGATTATCGCCCATTATGATTATTTTTCAACTTGTTTATAACGTTACAAATTTTAAACTAATCAATACACTAGAATACGTGTATATTATACACCATGTATGTACGTGGCTTCTGTCAAGCACGTGTAACTTATTAAGCGAAACGTTTAAATAAATATAAGTGATTTTCCACTTACAAACGCAATCAAAGCCAATTGGCCCTGCGTACCAAACTTTAGGGTTTAAATTAAACAAGTTGAAAGTGATGTTGACACGTATTTGGAACTGTCACCTCGTCAAAGGTAGCGGATAAGTAGGACAAGTACCTAAATGGCCCGAAAGGATTTCGGCTGACGATTAGAAGGGAAGAATCGTGGGAATTAGACCTGTCAATGTGTTACAATGTCAATTTGATTTGTGTTAGTTTAATTATTTAGGGACTCCGAATTTCGGATAGTTTTGTAAAATTTCCTGTGAAAATCATACTTGTGTAAGTAATCTAATATTTGTGGCACAGATTGACGAGTTTTTGAATGTTTGATATTTAACACAAACATAGATATTTGGCGAATAAATACAAAGTGAAAAGCTCAAGGAGAAACAGTACCTACTTAATCACAGATATCTATGCTTCTGCCTTCTTTAAAGTATTCTGTTTCATGTGTCTAATAATGTCGTGTGCTTAATGTATGCCATAATAAAATATGATATGTATATTTATGTACATACATTGCGGTTACCCTCATTTACTTTTTAAGTAAAAATTTATTTAAATCACTGTCTTATTATACACGGGTAACTAGAGTTAGATTCCACACTGGTGCTCTTTAGAAACAAGTCAGCTTAATGCGAGAAGAATATTAAGCAGGCGATAATTCTCTAGAATTCAAGTGCACCAGGGATCGTATTTTAAAACTGCTCGAATATATTTAAAATATATTTGAGTCTGTTACTTCGTTCATATGTCCTATTAATATAAAATGGTCGAAATTCACCGTAGGTACGTATGTATATACTTACATTACCTATATTTTAATGGAAGTAATAGTTTTACGTAAGTGGCTTTTTTAAAAGTATATAGTCCAGTATTATCTGGAAACACTTACCAAATATCGAAGTAGAATTTGCGGCACAGTTTTTCCATACTTATTTGCAATTGCATTCAACGTAGGATGGTCGGCGCGTGGCTGTGGCCCGTCTTTCTTTCGGCCTAGTACGCTACCGAACGGGCTGTATGCCATCACTACTACACTGTGGTTTCGGCACCAGTCCACTAGTTCATCTTGAGTGATTGTAGGGTTCACCTGGCCAATAAAAGCATTTGAGTAATAAATAGAATATTCTTTGTGATGTAAAAATTCTTGTTGTGTTACTGTCGTGGAGACTTGGTTACCTTGGCTAAGGCATTAGCGTCTTTTGATCAGGTTTTTTTTATCAATGACTAGCTGTTTGCCACTTTTCCACCTACGTCCCGGGAGAACTTCTTCCTGCACTATGATTAATACATTTTCTCAGGCTCTTGTATTGTACCAAAATTCATTTTGGCATGAAAGCGAGATAGAGTTACTTTCGCATTGATATGTTAGTAAGCATACCTTAGTCTTAAATAGTTTGATTATTCCTTTATTTTTACTGCACATATTGTTCAAGGTTCAGTAAGGGGTTGAGATGAAAGCGATTAAATGGAATAAAAGGTATCGTGTATCTATTACGTATTAATATTATGAAGTTGAATAGTTTATTTGTTTGTTTACGCTCTGGAACTGTTAGTCTGATTTGAAAACGTCCTTTATTTTATTTTATTTTATTTTATTTTATTTTATTAGGGAAAACAAACAATTACACACTAAGAATACTGTAAAGTAAGTATACAAATACACCTTATAAGTATGTAACTCACTACGTAATCCACAGTTTATATGAGAAGTATAGATACAAATTTAAAACATGCACAAATGAAATTTACAAATTAAGACTCTCAATTACAAGGACTATAATTCTTTGACTATAATATCTATAGATTTACGGAATTTGCAAGCAGACAAAAAAAATATATCAACATCAGAAAAATGTTTGTTATAATTTCTTGCTAAGCGACGCAGAGGTGCGCGAACGCCAGCATTTGTGCGACAAGAAGACACTGCAAATAGTGGACGGTCACGCACCTCTCGTCTTACTACAGTTCTGGGTACAACATAGCACAAACTATTAGTTAAATCAGAACAATCATATTTGTTACTGCATAGATCATAGAGGAACATAGTTTCTAGAAAAGTGCGCCTGGACTCCAGTTTTGTTAAGTTATAAAAGTTAAGTAATTGGTCGTAACTTATAGTTCTCCGAAAACATCGGTAGTGCGTTGCTCTAAGGAATTTATATTGAACTTTCTCAAGCTCGTGTATGTATTTCTTGTAATGAGGGCTCCATACCATAACGGCATATTCCAACTGAGATCTTACTAGAGATTTGTATAAGTGTATATAAGTACTTGTGCGTTTAAAGTCAGTTGTAGCTCTCATTACAAATCCATACATACGAAAAGCGTTACCAATAATTTTATCAATGTGTTGGTCCAAATGAAGTTTATTATCTAACACAATTCCAAGGTCTCGAACTGAAGACTCCTTTTGTAAAGCAGTGTTGTTTAAATAGTAGGTGTGACTAATAATATTTATATTTTTAGTAAACGTTATAGATTGACACTTTGATATGCTGAGTTGGAGCTTATTATTATTACAATAAGAAGAGAATCTATTCAGGTCTTCTTGAAATAAAATACAATCAGCTAAACTGTTAATTTTCCTAAAAATTTTAAGGTCATCTGCGTAAAGTAAGAATTTAGAATGTTTAAAGCAACTATTAATGTCATTTACGTATAAAAGGAATAATAGGGGACCAAGGATTGAACCCTGGGGTACACGTCCTTTAGCATTAAATATTTTATTTATCGAGGAAGGCTACCTTTTACCTGGGTAATGGAAGCTTGTTAATAAAAACCAGATATGTTCTGAAATTAAAATAATAGCAAAAAGAAAAATTGATAAAAATACCTTCACTATTTTCAGAAAGAGTTTTTCCCAAAAATTGCTTGAATATTTGCGTAATATTTAAAACACAAGGTTATTAAAGCCGGCGAATAAAATCTATCCTGCTGTATTTATTTTTACCCTTTTACGTTTTCATAAGCTCAAAGCGAATCGTTTACCTACCTCTGGAAAGGTATAAAGCTATGAATCAACCAAGTTCTACTAAAAATGAAAATAAAGTAAACATACCTCTATTTGCAGAACTGCGGGCTTAATTTTCGCGTTATCCCAAAGTCTTTGCATCTGTGTCAAGTTGAAGTTGGACACTCCTATAGATCTCGTCAAGTTCATCGCTTTGAGATCTTCCATCCCCTTCCATGTCTCCAGGTAATCCGTGTCGCTAATAGAGCCGTTCTTCTAAAAAAGAAATACCTCATGTTTAGCATTAGCCCGAATGCACTAACAGCTTATGTTGTTGTTGGGATTCAGTTTGGTGACGACCATTTTCTTACATTTAAATAATGCTAATGTTAGGGACTGTGTGTCTATTAACAACATATTTACAAATACCATGAATTATTTGTAGAATAAATACATTCCCTTTTAATGTAAAATCACCAATTTTTTTGTACATATATTTTTTATTAAAGACACAAAAACAATACCTACTTCATTCAGAGTTGAATGTATCTCATTGTTACACTATGTCCCAAATTAGAAGAAATTCTATCCTTAAAAACAAAATTCCTTCTCAACCAGAGAACGAGGTACATGTTTCGTTGAAATTTTATGCCGATTTACAATATCATTCACGTGGACGTTTCAAGATTGCTACACTTGAACTTTCGCATTGCTATTCCGCCACGTGATCAGTTCATAAGAGAGGTTCGATCGTCCCAGGTTCTATATCTGGCACGTCTGAACGAATATCGAAACTTACACATAACATTGCTACACGGAATATATTATGGAATCACCTACCGACTCAGTGAATTATTAATTCCAGTATTTTTAGTTAGTAATTCAACGCCGGACTGCCGAGCTGAGGGTCCAGGGTTCGATTCCCGGCGTGGTCGACATTTGTGTAATTTGTTGGCTGTGGTCTGGGTGTTGTAATAATATGTATAATATAAATGTATATGTGTAAAGTTATTATAGTTTATCAGTTGTGTTGGCACCCAAAACACAAGCTAATCAATATCTTACTTTGGGGCTAACAGACCGTGTGTGGAAAAAGTGTCCCGATAGATTATATTTTACCAAAAAATAGTAGTCTATACATTAGTCTATTACCAAACCTATTGAATTTTGAAATAAACTTAAATAAAGAACTTAAATATTAACCCACCAGTAATGAAAACGCTGTAGGTTACACCACTTATTTCTGTCTTTGTTTAAGGTCAGACGTACCTTGAGTACGTAAAACCGAAGTCGACTGTTCCTTATGACATAGTTTGAACTAGTAAAACAAGTTTTAACTTAGAAACAAGGTTTGTCTGAAACTTCTACCTACGATCCGAGTGCTTGTGTAACATAAATTAAATTATTATTGCTACTAGTTTGATATAGTTCAAAGAGAAACATATTTTATTCGTGATTTAATTGGTCTCCTTCAGGTTAAAGTCTCACCTTTATTTTTATATCGTCATCAGCCTTTTTATTGTTCCACTGCAGAGCACAGGCCTCTACTCATACATAGAAGGAGTTAATTACCACGCCTGCTTAAGGCGGATTGGCGATTTCAGACTTTTAAAGTCCAGATTGCTTCATTACTCAGTCATTGGTATCCAATATATACTTAGAAGCTATATATGCATAACTTAGTAAAGTTGTATTGGATTTGTACTAGCACATGCAAACTTAAGAGACAGATAACGGACAACAACATTTCTATATGTAGGTAGCTAATGACAGTTACTATGAAATTTGTTTACAAATCTATACTAATATAATAAAATTGAAGAGTTTGTTTTTTTGCTTGAACGCGCTAATCTCAGGAATACTGGAGTGATTTGATAGGTTCTTGCTAATTTTTAGAGAATTACTTTTAATCTGGTTGCACGGAGAAGTTTCTATGGGAAGTCGTTTTCAAACCACTGGCATAAAATAGTGCCATATAAATCAAAAGAAAAAACAAATTAGGGATATCAAAAAACATAATCACAGGTACAGGATCGTAGGACCAGGCAGGTCAATCGACCAAAATCTGTCCAATTTTACCAATCGAACATTAACCTTCTTCTATTGTGGTAAGGTTGAAAAGCCATTCAAGAAGTTTGACAGATTAAGGTAGGCTAATGTGTTGGCGTCTGTACATAAGCAACAGAACATGAAAGTCGAAGAAATTCTCGATTCTCCGAGTTATTTAACTATTTTTATTAAAAACCAGGTTTATCAAACACTAAAAATTAATCAATCAAAAATCTAATTATATTCCAGTTACCCAAGCGAAACTTCAAGAATCATATTGAATTGCAAACTAAATAGAACGTAAACTAGCGATAAGTTCATTGAGTTGGTTCCAAAAGGGCTTTGCTTACTCAGCAAACGTGGTGAATGTACATAAATTTATATTTGTTTCATTACAATATATATTGCTTGTTATTTATTTTACTGGACGCCATTCACGGTATTTTTTGATTGAACACTCTGAATTTATAAAATAGGCAAATCATTTTCAAGGCATTTTACTTCATTCAAGTAACGATATACATATATGTATTTGGCACAAATGAATGTAAGTACATATGTTTGTGTGTGTCACAAAACAAAGAGTGTGCAACAAGAACCCCTATTCAGTGTTAAAGACGACGATTTGACGACCCCGTTGGCTCAATGATAACCGCGCCAGACTGCCGAGATGAGGGCCCCGGGTTCGATTCCCGGCTGGATCGACATTTGTGTGAGGAGGATGCTTGAAGGCTGTAGTCTGGGTGTTATAATATGTATTTGTAAATATATATGTGTAAGTAAGTAGTTTAGCAGTTGTGTTGGCACCCATACAACAAGCTAATTAATAGCTTACCATGGGGCTAAACGACCGTGTGTGAAAAAATGTGTCCCGACGTTATGTATATTATAAACATTTTGTTACTAACAACTTTGCCGTGCTTATGGACTTTTTCGATTGAAATACATATTATTATTAATATTAAATTAATAATAAATACATATTTATTATTACTTATAAAAATAATATAAAACTACTCCGAGAGTCTTATTTCAATATCTGTCTTTGAAATATTATATTCCAGGTGTAGGTAAAGTTGAAACAAAGTAGTTTTTACGTATTGTGTTAAAATACAAAATATTTGAAATGTCTAAAACCACGACAATACAAATTTCTCCTTATAAGCACACTTGACAAATAAAAAATGTTGTTCTCAACTTCTATAATACCACTAGCGTCCTCTTTACAAGTTTATACACAAAAAAATAATACAAGAACTCCGATATTTTAAAATGAGAACACGAACAAAAAAGTTTAAAAGTTTTCCTGAAGTCGTTCTTGTACACTCAGGTCAAACGGTTTTTACATGAATCAGTTTACGGCGGCTTTTTAAGTATAATTTCAACCTTTAAGCTTATTTTGTGTTCGATGAAAAAAAATATACGTTTATTTTATTTCGATTTCGGTTATCTTTAAAACACCATTGTGTATGTTTATTTTTCGAATAACCCATGAAAAAATTATGTAACATATAGTATGTTACATAATTTTGACTGAGTGCTATTATGCAGTGGTCGATGCAACGCAATATTATAATTACTTTATATAAGAATCATGTAAATTTTTATCTGTTACAATTCTTACCAACGCCAATAAACTTAGAGGCCAAGGTGAAAGTTAGACAGCCAGTGTCAAAACTCACCTCAATCCATGATTGAGTAACGCTAACAAAGAAAGCAATTCTCACATTTATTAAGGCTTAATTCTCATAGAACACAAATAACTATTTATCCAGTGAATGAACCAATTCTAAAGTAGATATTGATTGGCTTGTCGAGGCTGTCCGTGGAGCGGCCGCGGGTTAGTCTTTATCTGGCACAGGCAGCTGCATCGATCGCTCTAATAATATCTACTCGATCGCCAAACCGGGAATGATATCATACAATTAATGACCGACTCGATACTTGATATTCGATACATTAATTAAATTTAGTTATTAAATCAAAATTATATAAATGGCCCTCATATGCCAAACGCCTATTTATTAGTATGGTCAAAGCGTTTTACATATTGTATTGCACCAATTAACGGTTAATTTAGACAATTTTAATCTAATGTGCGCGTCGAACTGTGTTTGAACAGATTTTATGTATGAAGCGATATTTGGAATCATCATAATGTAGGTAGGTACTCCGCGTACTTCATATAAGTGGTTAGTACCAACATTTTAACAGGTGGATATGGCTATGCTGGTTCAGTCTTCTGACAAAAGGACCATATTCGATATACATAATAAAAAAATCACAATTTGTCTCTGTATACAGGGTTACTGGGTAAGTCGACCTAGATCCGTTAAGGGCGTGCAGTACCCATCTTTTCTGACTGATTTCACTATGAAACAACCTACCCCAAACCTAACCGTTTTCGAAATAAACGAATGTTAATTTTTATTATAAAAAATGCCGATTTTTTACCATTAAATATGGTATTTCAAAATTAGTATGCTTAATTATTATTATTTTTTATTTTTTACATGCCAGTTAAGATGCTCCATGAACTTAGTAACCAAAATCCTACGTAAGTTAACTAAATACATTGTTCTGGACGATTGAAAGTTCAAAAAGTTATTTTAAAAAATTACAGTTTACATTTCTCTAAAGGATATTAAAAAAAAGTTGTATGGCAGACGTTCGGCAGATATGCCTAAAAAAATCTACGTTTCATCAGCTATCCAACAAGGTATAACAATCTAGGGTCTTATTTAAACTCGTAAAAAAAATCTTTATTTCATAGGCGATAGTGGACGTAAACTAATTACGCTAATTGATTATTCTTTGGCTGGCTCTAGAAACTAAAACAAAACAGCAGGTCAGTTTGTACAAAATAACATTCATTAACATCCTAGAATAAAGTTCGTGTTCAACAATCGCGTCTGTCGAAGAATTGAAAGACAGAATAATCAACGCAAACGAAATTAGAAGAACATTGACCACTGGAGTAATAAAAACTGGGCTTCGCAGAAGAATGCGAAGATGTGTACAAAACAGAGGCGGACATGTTGAACACGAACTTTAATCTAGGATGTTAATGAATGTTATTTTGTACAAACTGACCTGCTGTTTTGTTTTAGTTTCTAGGGCCAGCCAAAGAATAATCAATTAGCGTAATTAGTTTACGTCCACTATCGCCTATGAAATTAAGATTTTTTTTACGAGTTTAAATAAGACCCTAGATTGTTATACCTTGTTGGATAGCTGATGAAACGTAGATGTTTTTAGGCATGTCTGCCATACAACTTTTTTTTAATATCCTTTAGAGAAATGTAAACTGTAATTTTTTTAAATAACTTTTTGAAATTTAAATCGTCCAGAACAATGTATTTAGTTAACTTACGTAGGATTTTGGTTACTAAGTTCATGGAGCATCTTAACTGGCATGTAAGAAATAAAAAATAATAATAATTAAGCATACTAATTTTGAAATACCATATTTAATGGTAAAAAATCGGCATTTTTTATAATAAAAATTAACATTCGTTTATTTCGAAAACGGTTAGGTTTGGGGTAGGTTGTTTCATAGTGAAATTAGTCAGAAAAGATGGGTACTGCACGCCCTTAACGGATCTAGGTCGACTTACCCAGTAACCCTATATATACATGCAGATGCAGCTGGAGGGAGTGTAAGACTCTTACTGACTAAAACCCACTATGTTCCTTCTGGAGGTCCCTGTGTGCCAGGGCCACGGTATCTCTTACGAACAACCCGCAGCCCAGGCAGACGCTGGCCCTAAAGGGCCTCTCCTAATATATACAGCATTAAGGTAATAACAGATTTCTAGATACATTTCTGGTGTCAAGAAGACGAAATGTACATACATTGAGTAATTTTAATTGAATTACGCATACATTCATACGAAATTGCCTTAGCTCAAATAATTTGGTTTTATGTAATAATTAACTTTCTAACGCCGTTGTAGGCCATCTCCGAAGTTCATTATGGGTCGTAACTTGTGACCCTTCTCCTGAGGCAAGTTTTGCCGTTTATGATAAGTAACAAAATTGTTATTACCTTCTCGATTCATCTAAAAGCAAACTTTTCGTAAGCTTTTGCATCGTCAGCTAATTTGATTAATTTCTTCCTCGAAGCTGACTTTTCGGTGGCAATAACAACGAAGGGAGAAACAAAGGGAGGAAAAAAATATGTAATAAAACTCTTTAAGAAAGGACTCGTCATGTATTACTAATACATAGCAGGTATTGTTTGGTTTTACCTTAGTATCTAATGTGGATGGCCAAACCGTCATTTAAATTAGGAAGCATAGAAAAAGAATGCAGATAGTTTTTTTTATATATATATTTTCACTGTCAGTTTTCCGCTAGCGCCCTTCGGAAAATAAACTCATAATACAAGAAATATTGGCGAAGTAGAAGAAATGAAATATTGGCCTATTAATGCATAAAATGTATTTTTTAAGAAGTATTAATTATTTATATTTCATTTTTGTTTCTCTCAATTTTTAATATAAATTGTTAACATTAATCTGTGTTTACCCGTGATGAGCATGCGTATCAGAAATTATATTATAATGTCATTTTCAGATTATAAACATTTTGTATGTAATACTTATAGCACTTTCACACTAGCGGACTTTTATAGAGCATAGCAAAATCGCGGGTACACACGCGACACATTCCGAGCGAATGAAATCAGTCACGCGGTTTTGAACGTTGTTTTTCGCACCAGTAGTTGTCATAAGTTAGCGTAAAATACGCTAGTGTGAAAGTGCTGTCAAGATGTCAACCCCACAGTTCATCATTACTATATTTTATTGCCTGAAGACTGTTTTTGAAATATTTCACTTGAAAACATGCGCCACAAAAGCCTGGCAATAAAACAATGAAACAAGTTCGTAAATCAATTCATCTCGAAATCCACGCGCCATTTGTTCAAGTTGTTTCACAAGTCTCTCGGTGAGGTATCGAATTAATCGATAAGTCTAGGTAAATATTTGGACGAATTGCGGTACCTCACTTAGTTTTAAACTATAGGCATTTATGTATAATATCTTTTGCTCGATTAAAACTAAGCTAAATGAAACTTCTCAATCGTTTAACGCAAGGATGGCTCACAATTATTTCACATACAGTATGTTTCGTAGGACCATAACAATTGCAATTCAAGATACCACATTTAGGCAATACAAACTAAATATAAAAGACATTCCAACAAAAGCTCTACACGGTAAAATTTAACAAACAGCCCACGATTTCCATGTAGCCGTAACTAAAACAAGGAGCACATTATTATTAAAATGATTTTGTACAACTACACACATGAGGAGCCCGTGTGTTTGAACGTACTCAAATGGAGTCTTGTAAAGTTTAATGCGTTCCAAGGGATTGTTTACGCTGGGAAGCTGTGCAAACACGAAATTAGTTTTCCGGGTATATGAACGAGGTATTGCTCACCTTGCCTGTATCGCGGTTTTATTAGAGAACGCCTGCTTTCCGTGAGTGTGATAAACTTCTGTCAGTGTCGCCTAAGTGATAATTGGATGTTCTGCGATGATAAGCTCTTTTGCTGCTGAGGTAATTATATCGCTCGCAAGTTCTCTGAGTTTAGGTTGTGTTTTATTATTTACCTATGCTTTGAAAAGCACTTTTACGCTTAGTGTTGGTTGTTGAAAGTTGGTATCTACTCGTCATCTTTTTTCTCATATCATTTTATAAGTTAGTAAAAAGAACATTTTCATAAAATCAATAGAAGTAACAACTTACCGTGTACGCCATAGGGTAATGGATCAAGTATAAATCCACGTAGTCCATCTTCAGTTCTTCTAGAGACTTCTTCAAGGCCGGCAACATCTCGTCCCGCTCGTGGGCGTCGTTCCACAACTTCAACAAAGCAATTAATTATATACTACCAACCAAATAACCAAGCAAAAGGATTTTCATTATAACGAAAATCAAAGTTTTGTTGCCTCCGAAGTACTGTGCAAATACTGTTATCAAAGAGGGTTTGTTATAGTTCAAGTTACTTGGACCAAAATAAAGGTTATGAAAATAACAACGAAATGTAAATTTGTAATCATAAACATTTAGTTTGGTGGTGAGCGCTACAATGACTTTTAAACAACGGGCCGTTTTAACTTCAAAGAACAACAGTCAATAAACAGACCTTTCAAAGTGTAATTTCAAGTTACCAAAACGTTAGCTCACTCTATAACTTTTTATTTGTTCAAGAACTTTCGTACAATGTGTGATGCAAAGACCATAAACAATCTCATTGAAACTTTTCGATCGTATATAACGAAGTTGTCAAAACTCATAAACACGCGCTGTCCACATACAATGCACTTAAATGGCTCGAGCCTTTAATGCAGTCAGAAATAGCTAACAAAAGCGAACTATAAGAGCCTTCTATATATTCTTAACCACGTAGGTACCATTAATAACGTACTACAAAACTCATTTTCGTAGTGACACTCACGTCTAGGCTCCTTTCACTAGATATACTGAAGTAATAATATATGGAATAACTTTACACGAACATGTATTTACCACAATATAGCCATGCGCTGTTGAAAGGAATTCGAGGAATATTTTTAGTCGTGATCAATCTTTAGAATAGCTGAAATTACATCCTTTTTGTGGTAATCGTTTATATTCTTGTATTTAACTATTTTCTTTTATAAGATGCAAATGTAATACGAATAATTACCTAAACTTCCGCATTCATTTCTTATTAATTACTAATTACTGTAAAGAACATCCTAAAGAATATAAACATTTTTAAAATATTCAAATAATGTGAAAAAATCATACCTTTGTAGTGATGTACACTTCTTGTCTACTGGTACCATTATTGGCATCGAGAAAGTTTCTAACGCCGAGACCGACTTCGTCCTCGACGCGGTAAAGGGAAGCGGTGTCGATATGTCGATACCCGGCCTCCAGCGCCCATTGTACGGCCCGGGCCAGACTGTGGTTCACTGGCAGCACTCGTGTACCCTGCGAACATGATCGTGTTTGTTGAACCTGCGGTTACCGTTCGCCGATACATGGGTTGTTACAATTTAGAAATAGCTTGTACTTTGGTAGCTACAACGAAGAGTCGTGTTTTACTCGTAGCTTAAAATGCTAATGAATCGAATACCATGGTAACAATTTTTGTCTGTTATTATCCTCACATCTTTGTCAATATATTATGTAGGTATGCTTCATATAAAATTATTACGAGATTTATTATCTTAAGTTTCATGGTGAGATTTAAAAAGTATGTAATTCATGATGGTTTGTGAATCAGCAGTTAAAAGTAAATAAACATAAACTTAATTAACCTGCCCAAAGCGATGATGATAATAATTTATGAACTAAATACTACGCATTGGGTTGATTACACAACGTTAACAAAACACAACACGGAACGCTCTGTCTCCGCGCACACAAACTTGCAGGCAAACGGTAGTTTAGTAAATAATCCTCTATTTCAAAGTTTCAATATCCACGTACGGTATACATAATGAAGTAAACCGTATGTTCCCGGCTGCATTTGACTAAAGGCTTTGACAGGATGGATGGAAAGCCATCTTAATCAGCTTTCCCAAATCCCGCTGTGAGTGCTCTATTCCTGAGATGCTATTAAGATTAAAATCTAGTACAGTTTTCTATACAAAATTCAAAACAGCGCAGCGAGTTTGCATTCTTTAGTATATCTTTTCATTTTCCGTCTTGATTTAGAAATTAATACTTTATATATACAACTATTAAACTAGTACAATAAGCAAAGCATTAATCTTAACGATTTTTATTAAAAATCTAAACATCTTAAAGCAAAATAATCTACTATTATATAACTATTACATAATATTATGTCTCAAAAGCCCGAAGGTTCCACCCACAATTGAACATTTATATATTGACTACCATTTAGGCTTACATAATATCACACCACGAAATCAAATATCGAAATACCACACTAAAATATTTACCTGTCGGAAATGCCATAAACATCTGAATTTCACCAAAATGTGTAGGTATACTTGAGTAAATATACTTACATCGGCAAGATGACCCAAACTCGTCCCAAGGGCAATCGCAGGTATCTCGTTGCCATCGTTCAGTGTAAACGTCAAAGGACTCTTGCAATCCACCTGTTGACAGTTTTCAAGCTCATAATTACAAGATAAAAGGATTAAATAAGAAAATCTTTCATCTCTAATTAAGTTTAATATTAAATAAGCTCTTAATTCTGTTAAGTGCTAAATAATCTTTACTGAAAATTAAATTGTAAAGTTCATTATTAACTCGTCGGCTGGATGCGTTAATATTTAACTGAATTATGAAATAAATAACATTAAGTTATGAATTTCGTATTAAAATATTATCGGAAGAGTGAAAATTAAACCACACCTATTTCTTATTTATGATTTAAATGAATAATAAGGTTTTATACTGAATATTTTACATTATTATATAAAAAAAACTGGACCGAATATTTCAATTAAACGTCTAATTACCTATGTTAGAAAACTTCTCAGTTAATTATTTATTCCTTAGATAAACGAAAATCTTCCTCGATGTATAAATCAGTAATATCGTTTATCATAACAATATTTGTATTGTTAGACGATTCTGCATTCATAACCAATTTGCGGCTGAATGGAATATTATCTATTGAGGCGCAAATCTGCGTAATAGGCGTTACCTATTATGCACTAACCATTGTATATCATCAGTAAACAATATGCCTATTAAATATATTGTTTTAAGCAAAACAGATTATGTAAACAATAATTAAGCAGAGTATTACGACTACAGCATATTTTGTGTTGATTGCAAAATAAAATTTACTGAGACTTTCAGGAATACATCATGGTATAATAACGCGTCAATTTTTTTTTAATTACCTTTAAAAAACGTATGTGAAAAACAAAGAACTAATAAAGAAAATGAAGGATTTTATCGGCTTGAAATTGAAAAAGACCGAAACCCGAAAACATGTTATTATTTTGATTACAAAGCTTTGAACACCTAAGTTTAATCAATTGTAAATTAAAAAAATAAACACTTAAGTGGACGAATTACGATACGTACATGGCAATTACATGGAAAAAGCGAGCTGGCAGGTTTTATTGAAAGAAAACCATCAAAAACACCGCGGTCACAATTGCGGTGGGAGCGGTTCCTAATTCCAAGAAACGGATAAATATGCCTATGTAAATGAATGGCGCAACCCAATTACCTGCCTGCTGGCCACTGGGGAATAATTACGTACTAATTGAATATTATCGAGTTATGTACATACTAGCATAGTCAACATAATAATTGCAACGAATTTTGCGACAAAAAATATTACATCTCTCGACCAAGGCACTAAGATGCAAAAGTTGGTAGCTTACTTATATGCATTTTATTAAACATTTAATTATATTTTTTGCCTTAATATATATTAAAAAGTTACATTTAATTTCTATTTAAAAAAATACGGTAATAAGTCTTACCAAGAGGTGATTGAGTGCAAAAATCAAAAGCAAGCGAGCCGGCACGTGCATTATCGCCGCAACCTGCCTAGACACTGAGCTATCTAGCAATGCTTGATTGCCTCCCCCTTATGCCTAATTTGCAGTTTGGAGATTAGTCATAAACATGCTATTGAATTTTAATACTCATTGTGATGAAATCACAATTACAGAATAATGAACTATTCACGTGGACAGATAATATTTGATAGTTTTGTATAAATATTATATATTTGGTAACTAAGAGGAAAGAGGAACAGCAAAATAAACAAGGTAAGCATTGTCTTAATGTATTAACTTTTTAAACGCCACTGTCACGTATAGATGACCAGCCAAAGTGCTCAGCACGCCACGGTGGTCACTACTACATGACAGACTTTTGAAGTTCAAAATTAATAGACAGTTTTAATCGATATAATTCCACTCACTACTATATTGTATGTATTAATGGATGAATTCTTAGCTTGGCGCTGAGGGCACGTCTCTTTTTTTTGACATGGCGGTCAAAGGTTATGAATATTGATTACACTATAATAAAGTAATAAATATCTAAATGGCGTGCACTTGGAGAGGCCTATGTCCAGCAGCGGACTGCGATAGGCTGATGATGACGATGAAATATCTAAATACTTACTTAGCATTATTATTCCTAGTATTGACTGTGGGTATCGGCATCGAAAATTATGAAACTCGTAAATTACGGATCAAAATATGATATGACATAAAAACCGTAACCAATTTAACAGCATTTACAGTTGATAATGTACGCAGTTCCTCTGCCGCACTGACCACACATTATAGATAAACTCGAAAGCGCATCTGTTTGTGATAGCACCGACAGACGAACGCTTTGTCGATATACATAGTGGAAAAACAATCCACCTCGGTTACCGTGTATTATCAAATATCGTTGACCATTAACTCGTTATGGAAGAATCGATTATAATTATTGTAGCCTTGCAATTATTATATATTTCAGTTCAATAATCCCATGATATTTTCTTTTAGCCTTTTTTATCGTCCCACTGCTGGACACAGGCCTCCTCTCCCAAAGAGAAGGATTGAGCGTTAATCACCACGTTTGCTCAATGCGGCTTTGGTGATTTCAGACTTTATAGGTCCAGGTTTCTTCGAGATCTTTTCCTTCACATTTAATCAGTAAAACTTAGAAACAAGATAAACTTAGAAAGTACGTATAACTTAGAAAAGTTACATTGGTGCTTGCCTGATCTGGAATTGAACCCGCACCCTCATACTTGAAAGGCTGGTGCTTTAACCACTAGGCCACCACGATATTTTCTGTGACTAAATAACAGCCACGTGTCGGCCGATCGATCATAAAGTTAAGCAACGCCTGGCGCGTTCATTCCGAGATCTATCTATGTAGCTATGTAACGGGAACTCAGAAGACTGAAAGTCTGACAACCTGTTTACCAAGGAGCATCGAATTAAGGTTGTCATATAGGCAGTCGTACCATGTGAAACACTGGTACCCAGCTGCATCCAGTTAGACTGGAAGCAAAATAAACATAGTTGGGAAAAGGCTAGGCAGATCATGATATTATTCAAATAAAAAATTGGTTTGCGGTGTTTAAAATGAGATTTTTGTTAATTGAATATAAAAAACGAATATAGCATAATCACAGCTCACATCTGCCAGTGCAAGGCAAAGTCTCTTATATTATATTATACGCTGCAAGTTTTGGTCAGCAATATACGCAATCAAAAGCCTTTCGCACAAAAAAAGGAATATTTCATCGATATTACGCAAAAGATTTATATCTCGCGCAATATCAAGTGTAATAACAGTCATACCAGCCAGTTATTTAAGATTGCTTATATTCGAACCTTTTTCACAAAACCCAAGTTTTGTGAAAGAATATCTGTCTGTGATAAAAAAGTCAGTACAATTTCTACATCGTAAATTGTCTGACGTATGGATGCAGTATTTTGTACCTAGGTATTTTACTTTATCGTCATACCCAACGATCAGATAAAAGAACACTAATACTAATACTCCTTCATGGGCAATTAAATGTACCCTTCTTAAAACGACTTACAAGGAGACAACAGAACAGCAGAGAAACTATTAATTTTAAAGGAGAATCCCTATAAATAAAAGATGGTTACATAGACGGACAGATACGTAGCAACTCCGTTTAAAAAGTTCCTCTTTGTTGTCTTGAGATAAACTGCGGCATCCCCCGGGATTTGTTCCACGCTTGGCCCACGGAACCTAAAGACATCTTTAATAAGAAAATACAAAGACTTACGAATTTTTAGAGTAGGTTTCCCTTGTTGACTTTAATGTTTTACTATGCGAGTTTTTAATGTGCAATTTTCTTTTTAGGGTTCCGTACCTAAAAGGTAAAACGGAACCCTATTAAGAAGACCCGGTGTCGGTCTGTCCGTCCATCTGTCACCAGCCTCTCATGACAGAATAGCTAGAAAGTTGTTTTTTTTTTTAGAGATGCTGTTACCGCTATAGCAACAAATACCCAACAATGTAATCGAGTATATTTATATATTTTTTTACGGAACCCTTTATGCGTGAGTTCGATTCGCACTTCGTTGGTTTTTTAAGCTGCGTTAATTTAGTGTTCGTCAATTTTTTTTATAGTGAGCACTTTTAAGTTTTTTTTATTATTTATTAAAGATACCACTTGCGGTATTTATCTATTAACTATGTATTAAGTACAGAAAAAATAAAAGAGAGCTCGAGGAAAGCTTAATGCTATACATATATGCATTTCCACAAAATAAACAGAGCAATATGACACTGCAACAACATTGGTAAAAGCAAGGCGTTCGCCGTCAGCACGATTAAAACAAACGTATTTTAATTAATGGGGTTGCCACGTTGCAAATGCGGCTTGCGGCATTATTTTCGTCTTGTTGTCACCCTTGCTTTACAGCTGCGGTCGTGACCCATGGCTTCGTGAATCTTAATTCGGGACTAATTGATTAGGCTGGGCTAGGTTCGATTAAATCAGACTTTTCATTGCAGTATAAGCAAATAATGGGAACTTTTCATAAATGTAGATATTTGATTAGGTAATTAAGTCTATGTACTTGTAGAAAAGTAATATTAAATTTAGACTTTTTTCCGTTTTTGAATGAATTATTCGGTATAGGTCTGTCAAATTTTGCCAATCAACTTTGCACCCTATGCTTCGGCGATAAAGTTGAAAATCTATTAAGGAAATTTGACAGATTGTAGCAGCTTGATGTGCTGGAGTGTGTACCTAAGCGGATTGTCGTCATAGCTCATTAACATTTTCAACTTACTTTTCTCATTTCTTATCAATCAATCAAAATTGCTTCTACACTCTTTGATAAGTATATTCTTAGCAAAATAAAGAAACAAAACATATCGAAGCACCCACACACTTATCTATATATCCTTATATTTGTTAATTCTATATTAAGGGATACGGCTATCTATAAGCTTAATGGCTTCGGAGACCAATGACCTCCTCGCCGGACGATTACGAAGACAAAATACGAAAAAGGAAATGTCGGAAAGTAACGCTTTGAAATACATGAAAATAATAAGGATCATTATTTAATTCCGTCGTCGTGTTCGGCGAAGAATTCGTATAAAACTTTACTTGTTCGCCTTCACAAAAGAGGGTTTTTTTGCATCTCTTTTATCAGTTGTAATTTTTCTTTTGTTTTAGTAGTATGTGTACGGGTTATTGTTGCATTTGTAATCATCGTAACACTTTTTAGGTATTAAATAGCGCTGATGTTTGAAAATAACAAAATATTAAAATACAATGTGAGCTATTGCTCTCAAATTTCTTTAAGCGGTTCCGGGTCCAAATTGCTTCTATCTTAAAATGTGCCACCTTTATAACATATGGAATGCTAATAAAGAATTGAGTATTAACAGAGATACCTACTAGAATTTTCTGTACATCATGTAAATGTGGCAAAACAAAAGCAGCGATAGCCTTGACGGCATATCAAAAACATTGATAGCCGCCATTCGAAACCTTTTGTTCTCAGAATCATCTAATCGCCGGAAAATGTTTACTGAGTAACTATCTATAAGCCCATAAATATCATGTTTTCCCATCACACTAATTAATATTGGCTTTTCTATTTAGTGGAAACTAGAGCAATAATGTCATCAATATACCCTACACTCAAATTTATCATCGTAATAAAACTCACACGCTCAATTTTTGAATTAATTGTGCCAATCCGCCATAAATCATTGATATTCAATGCAAGCTCAGAATACTACCGATGCATGTTATGATATACGACCGTAGAGTATGTACTACGTTTATTAACGACACTTTGAAATAATTTACTCCGGTTATAGGTGTATTAAATTGTTCCAAGAGTTTAGTTCACGAACTTAGGCTCTCAACTGCCTCACGGGAGCAATGTAATAATAGGCATATTCCTTCATGAATATTAAGTTGTTCTATAACAGTTTCATACATTTTTAGCGTATACTCGTGTATCTCGGCAATATCGCGCAATTGTTGTCGTTATTTCCCGTAGATATAACAGACCAATGATTGACAAGAAGATCATTGTAAGATGATAGATTGCAATGTAGTATACTATATACTGTATTTATGTTATCTATTTGATTAGAAAACTTATTCAATTCAAACCTAAGAATTTGGGCAACAGATTTAATTCTAGACGAGTACAATATGTCCCAAATTGTGAAATTGATATCTCTATTTGTACATGCGACCAACTGGCTTTATGATTATTCTGTGAAATGTACCTAGTTAATATCATTTAATTCAAATATTAAAATAAACGATAGTTCACTAGAAACAATGTAATGCCGTTATATTTTCGAAAAGAAAATAATTAATTCGCCACAAGCCACAAAAACGTTAGGGCTGATAATAACATTTAGGCAGGGTACACATGCAGGTCGCCACTTAACCTAAACACAATGTAGCCGGTGAATGAAAGAAAAACAAGTCGTCCGTCCTTATCGCACGGAAGTCGTAAGTGTCAAGAGGAGGAAACGGCTAACTTAATTATGCTTGTAGGACCAGGCAAGCGACTTGACAACGTCATTGTATTGCTAGCTTACCCTACAGACCCTATGTGTAAATACTCCTATAAATATTCAACTTGAAACAACCAACTGTATGTAGATTACTTGGGAACACTAGATTTACTACAAAAACGTGTAGTCTGTTAGGAGAGGTTGGTTCTGTGTAAAAAACCATGTAGAGAGGTTACCGTGGGAAGCTCAAAGACATCATAACTTTTACCTTAAATAGCTGTTTATTTTCTCTTAATTATCCAACATAATACGTATATTATTATATTGGTATTTGAATGTGATGTTAATTTGTACCACAGCGGAGGCAATTAATAGAATTGAAAACGTTTGACCGTCTGAAGCCGTCTTTTGAAGGAAGACTTTTTGTCATATCAAGTGTATGAAGAAACTATTTTCAATTGAAATTCAGATCTTCTCTTTTATATAAAAGGTTGGATTTAACCTAACGTATGAATCTTTGAATACTTCGTCGTAATGGTCAGTTTTCTTGCCTACTATTACTGACAACATGGTAAATAAACACAAAAGTATTCTCAATTTCAACCTTAAAGCCAATTGAATTGGCTACGAATAGAAAATTAACGTACCATTAAACTCCAGCTGTGTTGAATCGAGGTCGAATAAGCTGTCAAGCGGGCTACCCGCTAATAGTATTGAGTTTAGAACCGGCGAGACGTGGGTACTATGGCTAGTATTCCCGAATCGGCACACCCACGTAGGCACACAAACAAAATTGTCCAAACTGCAGAGAAAACTATTAATATACAACAAGACCAACGTTTCGATACAGATGAACTCAAAAACACCTGACTAGCCTGCCGTGAGAACCTACAATATTGTCAGTAACTACTCTATATGAAAATTTACTAAACTTTCGTTACAATAAAAATATTTGGCGAACTCGAATAACTCTTGACTTTTCTTGACTTTTTCACAATGACATTTTCAAAGCAAAACACCATTTCAGTCCACGCAATGAGGAAATAAAGAAAACTGTTATCGTATACCAAGCCCCGGTGAATAAATAGAGTTAAGTAGGCGTTGTTAATGTGGAAAATTTGCCATAAATAGTTGTTGTTTTAGGGGTAAAGTAACACATCCATATGAAGCAAACCGGTAATAAATTATTACAGCTGGACCCTTCGCGGTTGAGCGTGGAGTATTGTTAATGTATCGGCAACAGGCGGGCAGCCGGGGCTGTTATCTGGTTTGCACAACTTAAACACTGACCTCACCCACGCTCCGAAATCTTCGCTCACTCCCTGGGCGATGTTATATTACTCTCCGTAGCTCATACGAAATTAGAAATTGTAGCGGATGATGTATCCGAACGAACCCTTTTCCCTGGTCGTAAGCGGTCCAATAGAGGTAAGCCTCCCGACCGATATTCACCAACGCGCTAGCGTGTGGCTGACGCGTTCGATGACGTGATATATGTATCTGGCCGCTGATTGGCCGTAGAGTTTAAAACAGAATTATGGCGGATTTTCAATGAGAAGTTTGTGTGCTTGTGATTTTATTTCAATAAATAATTAGTTTATGCCGTGTAACAATGACTTCTAACTTAAATACTGACCCACCCCGACTACATCTTGGCGCTCAACGTGTGTTTTCGTATTGAAACTAAGGGGTTGGAGTTTTGTTACGACGGATCAAACTTTTTCGTTCGTTGCAAGTTCGTTCAAGTCGAAAAGTTTTGGTGAAAACGACCGACAAAAGTGCAAGAAAACTGTGTATGGACAGTGACATTGCCATTGTTTTGTGTTTAATTGTGAATTTTGCTGGTTGGTACAACCACGAGCCGTACCTTTGTTTCGTTGTCGGAAAGTAATAGGTACTTATAGGTTTGCAAAATGCCGAGGAAACGCAAGTCGTTATATGCCGACGCCGACGACTCGATTCACGAGGAATCAGAACCGGAACATTCAAGCAACATAACGATGCCACAAGACATCCTTGCCAAGCTTTTAACATCCATCCAACAATCGCAAGCAGAGTTTTGTCAACAACTTTTACGCGAAGTTCGTTCGTCCACGCCATTACTCGCGTCGGTAGATGCAAGTACGTCTGCCGCCACCGCCAACGCCGCCGCGGCTATCATGAAGTCCACAGCCAACTTCTCAAAGTGTACATCCAAGTTTAGCGGCAGTCCAGAGGAGTCCGTAGAAAACTTTATAGATGCGATAGAGGTTTATAAGTCATGCCTAAACATAAGCGACGAGAACGCTCTCTTAGGTATGTCGATGCTGCTCACTTCATCGGCGGGAACATGGTGGCAAGGTGTTAAGGGCTCAACGAAGTCATGGGAGGAAGCAATCACACGTTTACGAAGTGCCTATGGTGAACGTCGCCCGCCATTTCGTATTTACGTCGAGCTGTTTTCCCTTACTCAAGGCACTGAAAACACGGATTTGTTTATATCAAAAGTTCGTGCCTTATTCGCGAAACTTCCACCGGAAGATTTGTGCGAACGCGTCGAGTTGGATATGGCTTACGGGTTGTTGGATCGTCGTATCAGGAAGCGTGTCGACAGAGCTACGGTTTCAACGTTCGAAGAGTTGCTTAAAAAAGCGCGCGCCGTAGAAGACTCACTAAATGAGTCACAAAACGGTCGTCAAACTCTTAAGCCGTCGTCTCATACAGAAGATGGGTCACTCGCCGCCGCCGTCGAGCCTGCGCGAGTTCGTGCCTACACGTCGAGTTCTGCTTCCCGGTCGTCCACTGTCGTCGCTTCTAGTCGCGCGGGCGACTCAGCGACAGGAAAGACAGGAACGACGAAGTCCTTCTGTGTTTACTGCAAACGGAGCGGTCACACCAAGGAAGCGTGCGAGAAATTGGTGAACAATAGTGATAAAAATGTCTCAAGAAGTGAGTTTAAAAAAGACATTAAATGTTACGGTTGTGGTGCCGCGAATATCATTAAGTCGAAGTGTCCGAAGTGTAACGCTAGTAATGATAAAAACAGTGGACATTCAGCGTTCTGTTCGCTTACTTCTGCACGCGAGTCTCGTGCACCCACCGGTTACATCAGGTCGCATCGTACGCCGCGCGTACATGGCGACATATTACGCTCCGACGGCAGCGCGCCGCGACCGCTTCACGTGCCTACCCCGACACCGCGAGGCAGCGTGATGTTTAGCGGTACGGCGGCCGCGCCCGGGCCTCCGAGCGTCAAGCGACGCGTTTCGCCGCCGCTTACTATTCGAGGTAACCCTGCGGCTGCGCGCGCGGGGGTTTGTGTCACTAGTTCTCGTACTTTTAATAATAATTCTGATATGAATAGTTTTTGTGTTGATAATCGAAATTGTTCTGTAATAGGGGAAAAATGTAATTGTTTTTGTACTAAAACTAATGCGTGTTTTTGTACTAAGAATTTGACATGTTGTACTAAGAATTTAACATGTGTTTGTACTAAAGATTTCAAGAGTAATTGTAATAATATTGAAAAATGTGTTTGTACTGCTTGCGACCAGGGGGAGCGCGCGTCACCGTTGCATTTTAGTGTTAATGCGTCACGGTCAGTATCGTTCAATGGTCGTCAATCTTATCCTGGTAGTTCCGACGCACAGTGGTCCGGATTTTGAATATAGAGGACTTAGGGCTCAAGGTCAATATTTTAGGCTAAAAAAAATCATATGGACAGATAAGTAAACGTTCATCAACATTTGTTCTAGCGGTTTTCATGGAATTGTTTAATTTCGCGAAAAAAAAATATTGAAAAAAAAAATGTATGGAGAAAAAGTGAAATATATTTTTTTCTCGACTTGTTTAAGAGTGTTAGCAATGAAACCTTTTGTATATTGTTATGTTACATTTATATGATAATTTCACTAAGAAACCTTTTGCATCCAGTTGCAGCTTTGGCGTTTATACGCGGTTTAACTTAAAATATTTAACATAAAAGAAATTACTTGAAATCAGTAGTTTTTTGCTATTTTAACGTGGTTACGGGTATAAAAATATTTATATCAATACAAAAAATAATAATAATTATTATTGTTATTGAAAATAGTTAATTACTTACATAATTTTTACAGTAGAACATACATAATAATCGAAGGTTGTTTACATTATTTATTCAATCCAGACATAATTTTTGACAATATAATTTTATTAAATTGTTAATTACATAATTCTTACAAAACAATAAAATATAATAATCCAAGGTCAATTACATTATTTTTACACAGACATTACATTACAAAATAACATAATCATTGTCATGTGCAACTCATGAGCAACTTCGAATTTTCCGCAACTTGAAATGGATAAATTTCGTATTTCTTCCTCCATTGCCGTCTGTTCTTGTTTAACAAAGTCAATCGTTTCCTTCGCAAATTGAAACTTAACTGGTCTACAATAAGATGTTGACGATGGCTTTGGATTATTCCAAATAACAATATTTCCAGCCTCTAGCTTCAGAGGAACGAGGCTCGTCATGAACACAGAGGAGTCGTCAAATTCGGCCAGTTCACTTCTTTGCTTATAGTTGCTCTGTGCTGAAGACCCATCGAATCCCCATTTGCTGGTCAGCTTCAAATTTTCACTGGAAATGTTTAAATCGTCACCAACGACTTGCAGAATCCTTCGAGTTGTCACATCTAAAAGTGCTTGTAATTTCACCTTTTCTGATATATCAATATCTTTGGCATCAGGATAACACCTCTTCTTAGCTTCTAACAACTTGTAGTAAGACGGAAGCTTCAATTGTTGTGACAATGCCGATCTTAAAGTGAGGTACTTCCACTTTGATAGATCCAATGAAGTAGTAAGGGCCAAAACTCGATCTTCCTGCATAGTCTCTTTCTTTCTGTTCATTAATAAAAATGATTCAGCTTCTTCAACTTTTTCAGGTTTCTTGATAAGATGATCGATGATGCGTGCAAGAACTTCTTTCCCATTAGATTTTAGCTTTGTAACAAAAGCAAAAGCGAGTTCCTCTTCCGGATAGTCGAGTAAAGTACCCGATCGCCTTTTCTTCTGCTTATTTCCCAAGTCTTCAAATGGCTTCCTTGATATGACGTCTGTAGAAGTGCTCATGTCACTAGTCGCCTTCGAAGTAGATGCAATAGGAATAGTTGCTTCTTCTTCTGGGAAATGATGGTCCAAATTTTCACTCGCTTCAAAGATTTCGGCAAGATTTGCAGATTCACATTCAGGCCACTTAATTCTTGTCTCTAACCAGTTCATATGCTTTTTCATGAATGTTTTTTGTATTCTATGTGCCTCGGTCCATCGACGATTTAAGTTCACAGTGAGAGATCTTGCAAAATTCAATATTTTTTCACTATCTTCTCGCGAAATTTCAAGCGAAATGCAGTCCATAATTGCTTGATGTAGTCTTTTGTAGTCCTTGAGGTCTCCTTTTCGTAGAAACATATAAATGTCCAGGTAAGTACCAAATCCAAACATGATTAAGTAGGTAGTTTCCTTCACGTTAAAATTTTCAGGTATGTTGACTCTTCCAGGGTTGAATGTCTATTGACGCTCTAGCAGGAGCTCTCGTATCTTTTATATGATTCATTAGGGCGCAACTAGCAAGGGTTAAACCTTGGAGAAAAAGGGTGGGGGGAGGTGAGCATGCAATGCGTCATTCTGTCACTAACTGCGCTCTGAGTAACAGCGCTAACAACAAAGAAGTAAAATATTATTATGATTTATGAAATTAAATTGTATCTATTTTTTTAAATAATTGAAAGTCAAAAATCGTCGGCAAATAATGACTATTAATATTTATAATATAGAAAATATACGAAAATTATGTGACTATAAATAAAAACCTTTGATTGTCACAAATAGTTCAAATAAAAATATTGAAAGTTCCGATGCTTATTTCAGCCAAGGCTGCAAGTATATGCGAAAAAAATATTTGTGAAATTAATAAATAAGGGTTATATAATAGCATACAAAAGGTTTCATTGCTAACACTTTTAAACAAGTCGAGAAAAAAAAATATTTCACTTTTTCTCCATACATTTTTTTTTTCAATATTTTTTTTTCGCGAAATTATACAATTCCATGAAAACCGCTAGAACAAATGTTGATGAGCGTTTACTTATCTGTCCATATGTTTTTTTTTAGCCTGAAATATTGACCTTGAGCCCTAAGTCCTCTACATTCAAAATCCGGACCACTGTGCGACGGTTCAAAGTCTTACGCTCGCGACTTTATGCCTGTTTATAAACCGGGTGATTTTAAACCATTTGATAACAATATTAGCGGCTCTCAACATTTTTCACATTTCGCAAGTGGTCGTCAACCTTTTTCCGAGAATGTCAGTGGTTCTCAACATTTTTTTTCCCCTAACAATAATTATCAACATTTGTGCGGAATTACCAGTGGTGAAGAACCATTTAATGGAAATCGCGATTTTGGATCCTTTTTAAGGCCCGTGCTAAATATTAGTATTTTAGGGGAGAAGGGTACCGCGTTGTTAGATTCGGCAGCTAAAAGCTGTGTGGCTGGTCATACGCTATACGCTCTCCTAAAGGCCAAAGGTCATCCAATGTCATCCGGTGTGAAAAATGTAAAACTAGCAGATGGTGTACTTAGGGTAATGAGTGTACTTACAACTGAAGTGAATGTTACTCTTGAAGGTAGAACCAGGCTCGTTCGTTTTTTAATTTTTCCAGACGCGGATAATAATGAATCGCTCTTAGGTATAGATTTTTTGATAAATTTTAGTATCTGTGTTGATTTTGGTAATTTTAAGTGGCACTTTGGTGACAGTGCCGAGCAGTTTGATCTCCCCTTTGAAAAAGCGGCACTTCAGGACTGTAATGTGCCTATCAGTAGCTTGCTTAGGGACGACGAAGCGTCGCGACTTAGTGATGTGCAACGTGTGGTTCTGGCCAAATTTCTCTCTGAAAATGAGGACGTATTTGAGTTACGGGGCGAACCAACAGCTTTTGCCGAGCACGTCATCGACACCGGTGACCATGCTCCTGTCGCAGTCCCTCCGTATCGGCTTACTCCTGCTAAGAAAGCAATCATGCAGTCAGAGATCGAGAAGATGCTGGCTGATGATATTATAGAGGAGTGCGAATCAGCTTGGGGATCGCCTGCACTGTTAGTGCCTAAGAAGAACGGTCAAGTTCGTTTTTGCGTAGATTATAGAAAACTTAACGCAATCACAAAAACTGATGTGTACCCGATGCCGCTCATAGACGAGCTAGTGCAGTCTACTAAGCGAAATTGCATCATGAGTACATTAGATATGCGCAGTGGTTTTTGGAATGTCGCTGTAAGGGAGTGCGATCGAGATAAAACGGCCTTTTTGACACCGTTTGGTACGTATCGTTTTAAAAGGATGCCGTTTGGGCTCAAAAACGCTCCGTCAACATTCCAACGTCTTATAGATAGGTTGCGTTCCGGCACCTCTCTCAAGAACGTGACACTGTTATGTTATCAAGATGATCTTCTAGTTATATCAGAAAGTTTTGATCAGCATATCGCTGATTTACGTGCAGTATTTGAGAGGCTGCGTATGTTCAATCTTCGCGCCAATCGCGAAAAGTGTGTCTTCGCGCGCGAAGAAGTGAAGTACTTGGGGCATGTCATTACTCAGGATGGAGTTATGCCGGATGATGAAAAAGTCCGCGCAGTTGCTGACATGAAGGCACCAAGTAACGTACGCCACCTCAAAACGTTTCTTCAGACCTGTTCGTGGTTCAGAAAGTTTATTTTGAACTTTTCGGAAGTCGCTGAACCTTTAACTCGTCTTTTGAAGAAGAATCAGATTTGGGTATGGGGCGCTGAGCAAAATCAGGCGTTTCAGGAGCTTAAAAATCGCTTAACGTCTGCGCCCATACTCATTCAGGCTGATTATAGTAAGCCGTTTATCTTGCGGACGGATGCAAGCAATTACGCTCTTGGTGCGGTACTTCTACAAGGTGAAGGAAAGGATGAAAGGCCAATTGAGTATGCGAGCCGCCTTTTAAACCCCGCCGAGCGTAATTATACCACTACTGAAAGGGAAGCTTTAGCAGTAGTTTGGGCAGTTGAGCGTTTCAGAGGTTATCTGGAAGGTCAGCAAGTAATTGTAGGAAGCGACCATCAACCTCTGAAATGGTTGCTCAGTCTGAAGTCGCCGTCAGGTCGGCTAGTACGTTGGGCACTGAAGCTACAGGAGTTCAACATTCAGTACGAATACACTCCGGGTAGAGCTAACGTTGTAGCCGACACACTGAGTCGACCTACTTGCGAGGAAGAAAGTAGAGACCAGTGTGGCGTATGTTCTGTTGTCGTCGATTTACCAACCAGAAGCCCATCTGTTTTGAGGCCCGCTCAGTTGGACGACCCAGAGTTAGAAAAGATAATAACCGGTCTTGAAAGTAATGACGCGGTTGAAGAGAAACGCTGGTCCGAGCGTGGTTACTTTATGCAGCAAGGAGTTTTGTATCGCTACAGTCCTGACGTTGAGTCAGAGGAGCCACAGTTGGTGCTCCCCGCAAGTTTACGTCTAGAGGTTTTGAAGGAATGTCACGATACTCCTATTGCTGGGCATCAAGGTATTGATAGGACCTTGCATAAGCTCTCGCAGCGGTTTTTCTTTCCCGGAATGAGACGGTTCGTCGTCGACTTTATTAAGTCTTGTGCGACATGCCAGCGGTACAAGGCGTCAAACTTGAAGCCTTCGGGCCTTCTACAGACCCCGGTTTTAAACCAGAGGGGTGAGGTTTTGGCGATGGACTTGTTCGGCCCGCTCCCGCCTGGAGAAAAGGGGGAGAAGTACATTTTATTAGTTGAGGACACGGCTACTCGGTGGGTCGAGCTCTTTGCTCTTGTGGACGCCACCTCAGAAGCCTGTGCACGGACGCTAATCGAGGAGTATTTCCTCAGGTACGGCCTACCGCGCCGCGTTATCTCGGATAACGGGGTACAGTTTGTCTCTTCCGTTATGCAACAGTGCATGTATATTTTGAATATTGAACAGGACTTGTTACCTTTATATCATCCGGAGGCAAACCCAGCAGAACGGAAGAATAGGGATTTAAAGGTTCAGCTGGCTCAACTAGTTGACACCGAGCATTGTTCATGGCCCAGCCATTTGCCGTCGGTTCGTTTTGCCATGAACTCGGCCTTGTGTCAGAGTACGGGTGTTTCGCCAGCTTATCTCACCTTTGCTAGGGACCTACGCTCACCGGTAGAAGCTCGTTATGATATTAGGGCTGTCCTGGAAAAAGACAATTTTATACCTCAAATAACGCCCTATCTAAAGAGATTTTTAGATTCTTTAGTTTCGATTAGGGATAAAGTAGAAAAAGAACAGGATAGACGTAAAGACTATGCAGATAAGAGTCGTAAGCCTGCAGAGTTTGATGTTGGAGATCAAGTTTTGGTAAAGTCGCACGTATTGAGTAACGCTGCTAAAGGATTGTCGGCTAAGTTTGTGCCTAAGAGGGATGGTCCCTATAAGGTCGTTAAGAAAGCTAGTCCTACGACTTACCTAGTGTCTGAAATTGATGCTCCCGACGAGGTCTTGGGTAGGTTCCATGCTTCGCAGCTTACGCGATTTGTTAATAGGGACGATACGCCGCCTCAGCCTATTATACCGAAACGTAGTCGAGGCCGGCCTCGTCAAGTCAAGCCTGTTTCTGCCGATCAGGAGCGGGTTCCTGTGCGAGGACGCCTACATGAACCCGAGGGGGAGTGTGTAGCGGATGATGTATCCGAACGAACCCTTTTCCCTGGTCGTAAGCGGTCCAATAGAGGTAAGCCTCCCGACCGATATTCACCAACGCGCTAGCGTGTGGCTGACGCGTTCGATGACGTGATATATGTATCTGGCCGCTGATTGGCCGTAGAGTTTAAAACAGAATTATGGCGGATTTTCAATGAGAAGTTTGTGTGCTTGTGATTTTATTTCAATAAATAATTAGTTTATGCCGTGTAACAATGACTTCTAACTTAAATACTGACCCACCCCGACTACAAAATGCTATTAATGACTCGGTTTTCATATTTCGCTGCAATTTGTGTACTTTGAGTGTGATTTTGTTTGAGACTTGTAAATGTATATATGTATTTATATGCAGGTTATTCTCGATAACTTCTATAAATCTGATTTATTTGCTTATGAAAATTTATTACATTATGGTTTGGATTTGGCTCAGTGGTATTTCCATACATTATATATCCACAGCCAACATGTAAAGAACTATTTCAATGTCATATTTAAAGGAGTATAAACTTTTACACACTTACCTCCGTGCAGAAGTTTACCTAATTTAGTTTAGCCTTCATGGTATACCTTTCGTGAAAACATCACTACATAGTATAAAACAAAGTCGCTTTCTCTGTCCCTATGTCCCTTTGTATGCTTAAATCTTTGAAACTACGCAACAGATTTTGATGCGGTTTTTTTTAATAGATAGATGGATTCAAGAGGAAGGTTTATATGTATAATAACATCCATTAAATAGTGGAGAAGTACTGTTATTTTTGAGGTTTCTAATGTGATGTCGTAAATAATTTAATTTTTCCCGCTTACATTACCAGTGCGAAGCCGGGGCGGGTCGCTAGTATAACAAATAAACGCACATTCCCATTCATAATATTTGAATTGAACAGAACCTAAATTAATAGACTTTGTTCCAATCCCATAGATAATAACGTCTAATTTATTCATTTCTTACTTAGATATTCAAACCTTCGTCTCAATTTCATAGAAAACAAAGGAGTTGAAACAAGCGACCAGCAACTAGGTAGATAACAAGATCAGGCTCGTGCTACAGTTTTAATTTACAGAAATGTCTAGAGTTTTTCCGCGTAGTGAATTTTCCACTGGCTCCATTCATCAGGCGACTGTCACTGTCCCCTGCCGAGCAATTACTGATGTCGCACTCGACTGCACCGTCGCAATTACTACCACCTACCTCCACTTCTGTACGAACACTTACCGCACCGCTGCCGCGCTCACTGCACTGCCAACATCTTTTACTTTATTTATTATAACACGCTACTTTACTTAGAGGCAAACACTGGAATATAAAACATTACCCAAATCACTGTAACGTAGCAAATAAATCTTTATTTGCATTTTCAAAGACCTATAAAAGGCAAACCCACGTGTTTATTAGAAAATGCCTTTCCTTTCACATTTCGCGAACGGATTTTTTCCTGTTCGGCGGAAATTTACCCTTACACACCTGCTTCTTTTATGCACACCGACAAAGCCATGCTTTCATATTCGCAAAGCCTCCGAGGTCTCAATCAAATTAACGATATTTAAATTAACTACGACATTCATACGGGAAAGACGGAACGAATCAAAGGCTCTTCAATAAATAATTTTGTGGCATCCCTTTTGTTACTCGACCCTCGTCGAGCGTTCATTATGAGCCTCGGTATAACAAAAATATTTTTTTTTTCCAAAAATTCACTTCGATAAATACGTCATTCAATTTTGGAGAAATAAAAATGAGTCAACGCAGAGAGTCAACAATGCGGAACAAGTGAAACGCTCCAATAATAAAAAAAAGGTAAAACGGATCGCCTGCCCCGATTTTCAATATCGTTTTGCAGGTAAACGAGGGTGTTATTCATATGTGTAAAGAGGGGTCTTCCTATGCGTGTAGATTGCTATCTACATTCATTTCATATAGATCTTCCTATTAATAATCTTAACAGTGCCTTTTTTACCGTATGAAATCATAAAACATGCTGCAGTTGGTGCCGCTGTAGGGATTGTCAGAATCATACTAACTTAAATCCACTTTGTTCCTTATGGAGCCTTTGCTCGTGCCGCGGTAACCCTTGCGAATAACTCGAAATAAATTAAAACTACTTACTGTTCATTCTTTAATCTTTGGCAACGGCAAAATCTTAGAGATATGTAAGATAATTGTCAATTGTGTTGTACCACGGGCTCGCTACGTTATGCCGTGTAGGAAGCTATTCTCAGGGCACCGACCATTCGCCGAGCCTGATGGACTTGGATACACAGATTCCGATATCTGCAACTGTTCAAACTGGATTAGTTGTCGAGAGCCTTTGCAAATCGAACCGAATAACCCGAATGCTTGTCCCAAACTGGATTTCATCTTCAGCGAGTATACAAATGCTTTATCATATTGCTAAAGATGTAACTTGAAGCTATCAAATGGTTTTAATAGAGAGTGCCATGAACAAAGTAGGGATTTCATTTCTAGAAGGGCTAGAATAGGTTTCTAATTTCTAGTACAACTGGACTGCTAAATTAACTCTTCCCACTGAAAATACACAAGGAGTAAATATTTCGTGTAATGGGTTCCGCACCCTTTTAATTGGGCCCGTGGTAATCGGACCTTTTAGCTAAATAAACAAAAAGTTTGTTAAACTAGTCTTAACTTCTAATTTATTATTAAACGTTAGTTTTGGAACTAGATACCTGGTGACAAAAGGAGCGAAACCTGCCTTTTTAGGGTTCCATACTCTAAGGGTAAAGTGGACCTTATTGCTAAGACTTCGCTGTGTCACTACTTTGTGTCTTATGATTGAACTATTCACAGAATATCATTTAGTTTAAAAGTAAATGATTACATTAAAAGGCAACAGGTGGACGTTTAAAATAATCCCAGCATAAAAAAATAATTTATATTTAAATTTAATTAATATTTAAGGCATGGGCATATTCCGAGGCCTATCAAAGCTGCGTATTGTTCGCAAGAGTTGCCGCAGCCCTAGCACATAAAGACGACCAGAATTAACAAAAGTGGGATTTAGTCAGTTGAAGAATGACACTGAGTTTAAAGAATTTCCCACTCAAAACAAAACCACACTTAGCCGGTCTTTTTTTAACGTCAATTAGATTTTAAGCACCCTTACCATTACATTACATAAAACCAAAAATCTACGTTTGCCCATCATAAGTTTCAAGATTCATACGTATTCGTAGCATCGTATTTCTAGCTAGTTACCGCTCACATTATTCGCCATCATTACTATTGCAAGCTTTGAAGATTAGTCAGCACTGGCAGTAGACTATTCTATTAATAACTAGCGGCTAGTTCCAGCAGTCGAGTGCGCCAGACAGTTATCTGCCTCTGAAGAGGACTGTTCGATTGCCAATGAAACGGTTATTGGCCCATACGAGTCATATGCACACGCTGCAACTGTGTATTGGAGACAATAGTTCCTATTATTTCTGCAGACATTCGAATGCGATAAATGTTATCATTTAAGCTTACGGAACGAATTGGTAGTCGTTGCTCAACAAGGCTCGCTGATTGATCAATCTACGAGGTGTTTAATAGACCGTTTGTGCAATGTGCTGAGAATGGTACTTAACTATAATGAATACCTCGAGTTGTCGTGGGTTATAAATTAGTTATAATGTACAGAGCCCAACACATCAAGAAACTACAATCTGTCAAATTTCTTTAATAGATTTTTAACTTCATCGCTGAAGCATATGGTTCAAAGCTGATTGGGAAAATTGGACAGTTTCGGTAGCTAGATGTGCTGCCATCTGTACAAGTTATTTGAATGCCCAGAAATATATCAACCGTGCATTAGGTAAGGTGAGGGAGACGTAAGAAGGGACAGAATAATATATTCCTTGGTCAGCCTCTTACTTATAGATCGCCGTTATTTTCCAATCTCCAGCTCTAATAGGCGAAAATAATGATTTTACCTATTGTATGACACTAAACAATATCTACCTGCTCTATACCGCTGAACAAATACCTATCTATAAATTCATATCATGCGAAGAATCAAAAACCAACACTGAAAGCCCAAATAGCTGATCACATTACAATACAACGAGCAGTACTAAAACCACATTATTTTCGTTGAAAATATCGAGCACGGAACCTGTACGTTGAAGCGACGCTCCACATATACTATGCACTTCTATTACCGTTCTACTTTTGCCGCGTCATTGAAATGCCAGCAAATAAAACCACATTGGTCTAGAATCGCCGCCGCTATAAAATGGGACTCCAAATTGTGTGCTCCGACTTTCCTAGTAGACGGCTTTTTATCTTTTTTACAAACTATCTTTGAATCAATTCAGCAGGAACTAACTGGGATTGGAATGATTTTTACTAGCTTTAGTTCAACTTGCCTTGTCGGTATATACGGGTTGGAAAGTTTTAAGTTCATTACTAAATTAAGGTTTTTTTTACCTGATTAACTTTTGGAAAATTAAAAGAAAACGATAATGTATATGTTAATAAAATTAATAAATTTCAATTCCTATATTTAAAAAAATATTTCAATTTTAAAGAAAAGCTGAACAAATATAGTACAAACAAGATAGTAATCTCAACTCAAGACGATATCAGCAACAGATCCCGTCTGGCGACCCGACACGACGCAATCATATAGGATCCTCTAACAATACGGGCCGTATCCAATTTCTCATCAAACCCTTGACCCGCCTGCCCGCTCAGCAGCTTAGTTATTAATTTTTAAGCTACTGTCCACCATAAGGTCATCTTTTATATACGTAGGAAGTGTAAATTTTAATTAAGTCAAAGCATTTGCTTTAGTTTCATCACATTTGAAATTAATGTTACCTGCGTTTTTTTTTTCACAAATTAAGATAGTAGGACTTAAAAGGATTACTTACAAATCTTTTCTTGTGTAATTAAATATATATATCAGTATCACCTTCAAAGTAAACTCGACTTATTGTATCTGATTCGTAGCCGGGGAAGCATGCGATTGACAGACAAAATGAGGATATATCCGACAAGTCTCCCTAAAACTCGCTCTTCTACCTGCGCCGTGAGATATTGAAAACCGAGCCTCGGGCTATCCGTTTGACCTTTTTTATTGGCAACATTTCACTCGTTCCGCATTGTGAATCGTTTGACTGAAACGGGTTGCGTTGTCAAATTGCTCTGATATTTTAGGCAGTGCCTGTATAACCTTCATTTACATGCCGCGCTACTTTCCTACGTCATAATAGGGGTCTTATTTGCAGTGTGTTGTCACAGAGTGTTTGCAGAATGTCGACACTATATTATGCGGTAACGACGTTGATGGCGTGCGGGTGTCGGTTACGTTTTTCGCTTTGGGTCAAAGTTGTTGACATGACGCGTAAATCTGTCCGATGTGCCCATTCAGATTTTTTATATCTGATGCAGGCGCATGAACTTGGTCTGAAAAATACAAAGACAATTTTGACACTGCATAAAATCCGTTGACCAGATGAAAATACTGGCTAAACATCTCTCTTAATAAATTTCCGCTGACAAAACATATGCCATACATATGTTTGTATGTCAAAGAGTGAAGAGATATCTACTACACCTCAAACGCATCTAAAAAGCTGAAGTTTCTCCAAAGCCGTCTTACAAACGGCTGTTCTTTGTTGAAGGTAGCGTATATCTAAAAATCTTTTATCCTTCTTCCTAAGGTGAGAGTTGGTTACCGCAATGACGTCACAACCCGTGTTCATTTAAGATGACATTAGAAAATGGATTCTCCATGTTGCAACCATATGCGACAAACACTGCTTGTGTGCACAAATGGATAATAGAAACAAAAGTGCCCAGCATCAGGCATATTATATCGAGCTCTATAATAGTAGGTTTTAATTTTCATTATTTTTTGTTAATAGAAAAATAACGTAGTGGTATAAAAAACGTTCATTGAAAATATAATATCATGTGGAACATCGCACAGGAAAATATTTTTACGTAAACATGTTGTCGTGAATATTTTTCCACCGCGATCACCTTTTATAAACCTTTATCGGTCCATCAATTTTCGAATAATTCTCAGAAAATTGAATTTCGTTTAGAAAATTTATTGTAAATCCAATTATTTCCCTTGAAATCACTTTATTCTTTTAGAGCTTCCTCTTTTGCTACATTTATTAAACACTTACACGTACAAAAAATCAACGTTTTTCTGGTCGTAACGCACAAATATTTAAATCAAGCGTCGTACTTCATCAGTTTGAAGCGAACTCGATGACATAACCATACGTGACACAAATACACAGAAACATTTAAAGTTTTGTACGTGAATCGTATCTCCTTATTTCTATGATTTGATGGTAAACATTACGCGGGTCGGAGAGGGTGCAGTACTGACTGCCTTGGGATATTACTTTAATCGCGGAAGGCTGTTATGGTCAAAGTTTGAAAGCGTTGCCACTGCCACAACTCGGCCGCTTATTGCTCGCTCGCCTGTTATCGTTCTCTTAACATTTTTGTATTTTTACTTTTCAAGAAAATGTACTGTTTGCTCTTAAATGCAGTTCCCAACTTTGAATTGAAATAAAAATAAGATGTTGAAGAAGTTTTACTGGTTCCCGATTTTGCGACAAACTTAAAAACTCGTACACTTCGAAGCACACACTTGGAAATAAAAATAGTGATCTACTGTTTAACTGCTCTGTGCATTTTTACTCATTTATCACGATCACATTAAGCAGTAATAATGTGAAGTAAAATCAACCCAAATGATATAAAACGTCTTACAAGCGTCATTAAAATGGATTCATTCAATACATACATAATCAAGAAATGTCTTAATGCCAAGATAAACCATAACATAAGCTCATAAAATGCCCACTAGAATCTTTCATAGAAAACGATTTAAGAATTAAACAAAAAATAATAGTATACTTTAATATTAATGTCTTTCTTCGAATACGAAGGAGTTAAGTCGCCAGCTGTATTTATTATAGCCACTTCAGCGAGTGGAAGTAAGCTCTTCAGTGGCATGAAGTAGTTTTAGGAACAGCAGTACAGCACCCAATGCTCTCTGACACGGCACAGAAACATTTATTTGTCAAATCAAAATAACTCTAACGACATGAAACATAGAATTCAAATTGCAGTGTTAATATAATACTACTAAAAGATTATGGGGTCGTTGTAATTTAAGATCTATTAGCTCGCTTTTAAGGTATGTTATGTTTAGGAAATTGTTCTCGGCAAGGACTGTACTTTGGTGGATGCGAGGCAATTCTGTTGTAATCTTTATTCAGTAGGTGCCATTGAGACGGAATATACAGTAAACTACACTCAGTAAGTTCAAAACTATATCGGAGACGCGGTTCATAGCTTTGGACTATAATAACCGACGATATATTGGAGCTATATTACATTTTAGTATCCTTTAGTATTTCTATAATCTTTGCTTTTTCATGGATTATTGATGACAATGTGCTCATATTTGCACAAATGCTATATTTTGGGCGATTATAATTATTCACATTTGGTTTCCAATTCGAAGCCCTACTGCACTATTGTTAGTGAAGAAACCTTTTAGTTTAGTTCGATACATTTAGTCGTCAAATCGACAAATAATTAATTAAATTCAATAATGTACAGACGCCAGCACATCAGGCTACAACATTGTGTAAAATTTCCTTAATGGATTTTCAACCTTATCGCTGAAACATAAAGTTCAAATTTGATGGCGAAAATTTTACAGTTTCGGGCAGCCAGATGTGCTGGCGCCTGTACCTAAAAATAACATCGACACTTTAAAAATTAAAGGTTTTTTAAATAATAATTTGAATAATCCAGCGATGGCTGGATGCCTGGCTAATGGTGCTCTGTGGTACCTGCATCAATCACCTGGCATCAATGAATATAAAGACGGTTCAGCCCACTCGAATGCCTCATATTCGATACACCAAATAACCATCATAAGATATCACTAACATCTCATAAGTACCTAATGAGAATCAAATCGAATAAACACATTTAGATATGAAACAAAACAAAAATCCCAACATTCGGGGAAATGAAACGCTATTTAAGGACGATACCAAAATCTCGTAATACGCTGGGGTCCACTACGATGTTACCCACGAAAATACGTAACATTACGTGCAAAGAGATCTTGTTTCGCTCCCTAATAAACTAAGTCAACATTTCTGTTATTACTAGACTATACTTATAACAGCAAAGACACGGCACTGTAATGGTGCAAAATGGAAATGTGTCCACAACGAAAATATATTATGTTTACTAAGATAAATAGGGGTCTCGACGTCGTTCATTTTAACTCTGACGTAACTGCAGCGTATGCACTTTTATAAAATAAACAAAATCCCTCTATTTCTGACGGAGTTTTACAAATAATTAATTGTTATTGACAATGTTGCAGCTGTATGTTTCTCAGCTTGATTAAACTGGACCAAGTCCACAAATTAGCCGTCTCTACGGACTCTGGCGAGTTGCGAAATGTAATGTTAAAATTGTCTGTATTACACAAAATTGCACTGGGGAGTTTCGTGAATGTATCTACAAATTAACAGACATGTGTGTTTAATTGCTGTATTTGAATTTAAGTTAAATAATATGACGAATTTTAATTAATAAAATAAGGTTTTCGAAGATATGCCGGTCGAAACGCCTGTTAAAAATGAGTCTACGTCAATATTAAAAATGACTGGTGTCTATAAAGCAATTAAATACGTAATTCATATTATAATTTTAATACATATTTTTAAGAGAGTCCGCTTTTTTGAGTCTTAATACTTACTCACATTTCAAACAACATAGGTATTAATAGGTATATGGAAAACAACCTTAAACATAATTCCAATAAATTAGAGTTGAACCATCGAAGCATGATACGTTCGCTGAAACGTATTTTGTGTCGCTAATCATATTTCCGCCAAATGTAGTGCTCCTAATTATGGGAGCGATGTAAACACTAATGAACTATTCAAACCTTAGGCGATTTGAAATACGTCCCTTTTGCATAGCATCTAACTTCGGGATATTTAAAGCCGGGTCTTTGAAACATAAATAGAAATATGAACATAACATATTGGTTTTGGATCGAAAATACCAACCCTAAGACAAGATAAATTTTACATCCCTAATACGTAAATTGGTGTGCAAACTGTTGTTATAATCCAAAGTGGTAAAAAGCAAACATTGGTTGTGGTCGCGACCCGATTCCTCCAAGTTAATTGGGGTCATTAGTCATATGTCGGGCCGCTGCACACAGCACCTTATCTCCCATGATTTGTAACTCCGCTGAAGTATAAATTATATGCCCGAGGCTAAATTATAAATTAACGAAGGACTTTAGCTTTAGCTTTGTTTAGCTTACTAATTGTGATAGCTATTTCCTTTTGTAATTGCCCTCACGGTTATCTTTCGCGAGCCTTATGTATTTTTAACATAAATTAATTTAACGTAACACGGTAACGAATGGAATTTTTAATGAGTGTGTGACCTCGGACTACTTTGATGATGTTTTTGGAGGAATATTCGAGAATCATCTTTTTGCTGCTAGTGATGAAAATGAAGAGCTCGTGGCTAATTAACAGGCGCACGGGTCGATCGATCATAAGCGCTTTGCTCAGTCGGTCCGTGGATGCGTGACCATCTTGTCATGACGTGATCCCCCGTGTTTCAGAAGATACGATAAATTGGTAGGTTCCGACTGTCATTTGAACATTCTTGGCAGTCGTTACGGGTAAGCCAGAAAGTCTGACAACCAATCTTACCAAGGGGTACCCAGATCACTGGGTTGCCCAGATAACAGTGTTGAGGCATTCAGTAAGCAGCCGCCCCACGTAAAACACTGAGAAAGGGATAGGCAGAATAGATATAGTCATGAAAATGTGGATAAAAAATACTGTCCAAAAGCTTTTCCTATATACCAATCCACCACCAAATCCTAGATATCTATGACTGACTGAAGGTGAAGGAAACCATCTCGAAAAACCCTTGATTGTAAAAGTCTGATGATGGGGTACCAAATGCTGGTAACAAACCTAGTATAATATATAAAGCCCAGTAAAGAAGCCCCAAACCAATGTATAGGTAAGAAATCATGCATATGAAAGGTATCGTCAAAATGCAAGCAATTTTTTTGTACAAAGTGAATTTATTGGTTTAAATGAATTTGTTCACAGGGTCTAGAAACTGAATCGCTCACGCCATCTGTCAAATATTGTCGAAACAGTTAGACGAAAGATTATGAAGCTTATTCGATAGATGGAACTGGCGGTCTAAACCACAAGAGCCTTAGCCCCGTGTACTTGGCGGCTGGTCTTTACAACTATAACACTTATAAGGAACGAATATAATTCATTAATTAAATTTTATCATCATGGAAAAGTATAAGAGTAAAAAAGTAATACTCATACTTTTTAATATAGTTTGGAACAAATTGTTTTTATTTTCAAAGCTACGTTCCAAACTCATTCGATTATAAAATGGCACAAAGCCAAAATATCAACGAAATTGTGTAACCGTACCTACTTGTGTGGAAATGAAAAATAGATAACTACTATTTTACATTTTATGAATCGCGGGTTTATACTACGAGTATATCCATAAAATAGTTCTGCAACTTTTAAGTGAAATAGAGGGTTATATAAAACACGTCATCAATGTCAATATTCTTTTATTTTAATAAAAAAGACCATTTCAACATTCGACTAACAAATCACTTTCTCCTTTGAACAAATACAGCTCCACACCTCTAAAATAGACATCACAGATAAAATATAGACACAAAATATCGTTTTTGCCACTAAAATTGTTACCAGTTGTCTATCAAACGCTGTTTAGCTTTCGTTTGGTTCATAGGTTTGGAAAAAAGTGCTTGGAAATAGTACCCAGTATACCCTGGCACATGCTGAAGAAGATATCTTAAAGTTAATGTACTCAATTGGACATTTCGAAGTGTCAAGGTATGCTGGATAACTCTTTATGCGTAGAACGGGAACTATACTTTAAAATTACCTATCTAGAATCTATATAACAGCTGTGTCTATCTACACACAGCCTTGACATTATATACTTGATTTGTCTACCTAACATCACCATGATAAATATAAACATACCGACATAATAAGGTATGCTTCAGTAAACATGTAATCAAGTTTATACAATTATTTTTACACCTTTAGCTGAACATGATGACATTAATTTGTCAGCCAACGTATTTTCAAATCTAAATGAACTTTTAATTGTTGTTAGAAAATCACTAACACTTCTATTCAAATGTTTAGCTACAAATAGAAATTTTACTTCTGGACGCCGCTCGCCGCAACATCATGCAATCATTCCGTAAAAATGTCATAACCACGAGCAAAATTTTGTCATTGAAAGGACAATGGGCAAATTGGCCCAAGTATTGTAGCACTATGAGCTTCTTTATTCAGAATTGCAAAAAAGGAGCAAGTACAAAGGCCAACATATCAACCTCAATCTGTCAAATATCTTTAATCGATTTTCAACCTTATTACAATACCGGAAGGTTTAATATTTGATTGTGAAAATTTGACGGATTCCTGTCAGGTTGGTCTGCTGAGATCCGTACAACATTTGACCATGTGTTATATATTACTACAAGGGTTGTGCCAAATAGCGGACGAAATTACCCATTGTCCTTTGTTTGAGTAGTTTAGCGGATTATCACAATCTTAATAACTTTTCCAGATAATATCCACAGGCACACACATAAGTAGCAAAACTCCCTACGTCTTTTCTCATTAGTTTAATAGCATAACTACAGCTTGTTTATCCACCATTGAAACAAAACCTCAGTCCTTTTTAAAAGCTGCTTGTTGTGAGCTTATGGCCACACTTTAGATATTTTATCACACCTCTAATATTTCTGTTAACAAAATATATAAATCATTCCATAAACGGACTTTGATACCAAATAGCCACCATACAAACTATAGATAATAAATATTATGCCGTGAATATTATTTATTAAATATATAAGTATTTTAGAAAATAAAAACATGGCTGATTGCATGTACACCTTTGATATGTTTCATAATAATGTGATGATATAAATAAATTAAAATAAGCTTCACGATCAAAAAGCTATGATTATGGTATATCTGTATCTTATGCTATTGGTTTCTTTGATTCTAGCATACAAGTTGTTCCGTTATTATCCTATCGCGTCTCTTCAATTTGAAGTCTATTTTCCAAGTCAAACGATTTTGAAACGTTTTTCCGAAACCAAAATTTTAAGGTACTGGTATCCTCGAGATTAATTCTTCTTACTTATACTCAACCATCGGTGTCTAAAATTTACTTACTTAGTACATAGTATATAACCTAGAAACATTATACTGGTTCTCTTGCTTAACCTGGAATGGAACCCGCATATTCGTACTCCAAAATACCCTCGTACCCTAACATTTCCATAAGATGAAAACGGAACAACCTTACAATACATGTAACGATAAAATGTCTTTGATTGAACATTGATTAAAAGTGACGATACTAAATGTTGATATTTTCCTATATATTATTATAAACAGATCTACAAAACAGTAAACCTGACAAGAAATTGATTTTCAATAGCAAAAGTTGTCTGTGAATATTTTTTACGATCACAGCATCGAGTTTTAAAAATCTAATGAAGTAGATAGTAGGTACGTAATCATATTACAGTGAAATACAGCGATTAGGTCAATAGGTAGGTAAAGGATCGCCGTAGGAGCAGTGTAGTCGATATAGCAAACTTAACGCGAGGCAATAGCTAAACAACATTTCATAGTACAAAATAATTATCTAACATAGACGTGCGCACTTAATCGTATGGTTAAGTACAATATTTACATGGCGATTACATATATTATGTACAATTACTTGAATAAATTTACTAATCCTTAATTCCTCGCCGAAGATAGCAACATCGTTTTTTGTTAAAACTAATTATTAGATATTTATAACTGGTAAGTAATGTATTAATAAAATATTCTTCTGAACTCATGTGTTTTTTTTCGTATAAAAAAGTCTTACTCCAGCTAAAATTAAAAGTACAACAGTGAGATTTTTTCTGTATTGGAGGTGATTATTCTACTGGAAATACTATTTACAATTTCTTCAAAGCTTAGCATTATAAATAACGTCACGTTCTATTCTGGTTTTGTAAGTTTACTTGTAGACTACTTTCAACGATTCATGAATCCAGACTTGTTACAACAACGCATATCATTCAGTACGTAAGAAACCGCCGTAGCCCTACTAATTTTCTGCCCGATTCTTAATGTCATTCCTTTAATATTCCTATATTAGTAATTCTGATACAATGCAAATACAATGATGTGATAGGAATTATAAATGAACATGTCAAAGCCAGATAGACTGCTATCTAATACTGATAGTGTTGACCGAACATTGAGCAAATTATCGACAAATCGATACATCACCAGCATGGCACAATCCTTCGTCTAAACATTAGAAATACATTATACCTCTTTCGTGATAAGATGATTTTCCTGACAAATCTTATTTTTTCCTGTCGCTAAACTTTAAAGTTGTTACCAAGTAAAATGCTTTTTTTTATTTTTTTTATGAACTAAATAAAAACAGTAAGTTTAATATCTAGTATCGATCGGTCTAGATCTATCGAAGTAAGATAACGCGAATTACTAACGTGAACATATTGAACGTATTCAATTGGATGGCAAAAAATATTTTGCCATCCAATTGAATAAATTCCGTTAGGTCACATCACTATAACTACCAGGTATATCATCGTATCGTGAAAGAAGTGAGCATTTAATAATTAATTGTACTTGGTTTGCTAAAATTAATAAATTTATATTAATAAATGTGGTCCTTTGTAATTATTATGGGTATGCTGTTATGTTACGCTTCTCTGTTGGGGCTTTTTGAATAATATGAGGCCGTACATGAAATAATTATAATTACCTACTTTACATTCTATAAAAGCTAATCAATTAAAGTATTTTAACAATTATTTTATGTTTATGTAATTTTATTTCAGGTATCGACCGGGTTAGTCAAAAGTTGAAATTATTTTGTCAAAAATTATTAAATACTATTAGATAAATAAGTAAAATTATAATTGAAATAATTAAAGCGAACGAATTCTTTTCTTTCTTTGTGTCTTAATTTTAGTGTTGTTATATTATAGGTAATCATTACGGATTCGATTCGTAGTATCGATGATAAACAATAAACAAAGGCTTTGCTCTACTAGAGATAGTGGTATGTTAACAAAAACAAATATTCGATCCGTTTCGTTCATTTTACGCTTAATAAATAATTATATGAAACTACTGAAATTTTACTCATCATTATCAAACTACAAAAATAGGTAGCTATTGCAGCGAACATTTTTAGCTACCTATTTTTGTAGTTTTGAAACACAGTGCATTATTATGCTGACTTACTAAGAAAGCCTCAATGAAAATTATTTCAAAGCGATTAGCAATGTTTGATACGTAAATCCGTTTATTAACTGAATCGATTAATCTCACTATACGTCAAAAGTCATAATGCTTTAATTATTTCAATTATAAATTGCTATACAAACGGTTTAACTCAGTTTTGATAACCTAACCTTTTTACATCTTAACGTGAACATAGCATATTTAATAGCCTCATGCAGCATAGTCGGGATGAGAGCATATACTTTGGTATCGTTACTCGCCTGTTACTCACTTAAGCAGAAACACACAAATTTCTAAAACATAGGTACAGACGCCAGCACATTAAGCTACCCAAAACTGTCAAATTTTTCCCAATGAACTTTGAACCTTCAGCGATAGAATTGAAAACCCATTAAAGAAATTTCACAGATTGTAGTAGCTTGATGTAATGGCGTCTTTACTAAACCACTATGTTTTGCAATACTTGCATTGGAGATAGACAAGTGTTTATCGTTGTAACTTTAACATGTTGTTTCAATATTTATAAGCACAATTCTTATGGTTTTTGTTTACACCGTGACTTTTTAGTCGTCTTACAAAAGTGGTCTACCTTAAGTATCCGACGGTAGAATATACCTACCCAGTGCACGAGTCGAGCAGATCATTCTTTCTCCATTTATCAGAAGGCAAGGGAGTTTCTAACTACGTCTTGCGTCATAATAATAAATACTTTTTTAATTTTTATATTGTTCAAATCTCATAAATTCATATTTTATATGAACGTTTACTAGTCATTGGATACACGAACTGGGCTACTTTTGTAAGACGACAAAAAAATCACGGTGTATAAAATTTGTGACCGACGTAACACTTTCTAAGGTCTTATCAACTGATAATTATTGTAGGTATGGATATAAATACGACTTTAATGAAATGCGACTGCTAAATTATTTAAATAGGAACTTAGAAAATCTCCGACTGTATATGACTTAAGTTAATGAATAATAAATGCGTTTATTTCACATAATAATAATATAGTTTCCTTTTCTTCTTACCGACTGTTACATTCTGTAAGAAAAAGCCAGAATTATCAAAATTGAGTTGCTTTAACATTATAGGTATTTTTATCACAAAATCTCATCAGCGATAATTTTTAAAAAACTCTTATAATAAAATATATAGTCACAAAAATCATTTTAAAAAAGTAAGAAGTGTATTTTTTGTACAATAGCGGAATTATTTTAGCAATGATGAAATTGGACAATACCCAGGTCTATGCCTCTATGAACGATCATTGGCATTAGGTATTTTAAAATCGACTGGGATGTCTGCGCTCCTCTAGCTAAGTTGTAAAAACGATTTCATAACACGGGGCGACCGATATAGATTTTAGTAATAAATGCAATGAAACAGGCGGGCGGCCCGAACATACAAATACTTTGAAGGTTCTTATCGTGTTGTCTTACTATACAACAATATCCGAGACATCATTAAAATGAATTTATATTACATTAAGTGTTATAAAAAACTTGCCATGTCCCACATTGTTCTGATAGACATCAAAGATTCCTTGGCTTTTGTGTCTGAGACGAGTCTTTTCATTGGTACGTCATCCGTATTATTATAGTCTAAAGTTCCATTGCTAAACTCGACGCTGTAAAAAAACCATTTACTATTACCAAATATCATCTGCCTTTTTCCCAAGCTATGTTGGGGTCGACTTCCAGTCTAACCGGATTTAGCCGAGTAGCAGTGTTTTACAAGGAGCGACTGCTAAAGCTTCTATTACCAAACAAGGAGATTATATTATGTTAACTACTAGCATAAGAAATAAAAAATAAGCGTATTAAGAAACAGTAGATATAAGCAACACATATATTTTATGTGTCGCGATAACGTTATCGTGAACATGTGGGAAGGCTATAAAATTCAGTAAAGAAATCTCAAAGATATATGCATGTGGCAGTGGATTGGATACCATATTATTTTTCTTAATGAGAATTAAATTAATTAAAACCAGGCTAACATTGCATACAACAAAAACGCACACTCATGTTAATTATAAAAAAAAGAAAATTATGAGTAGTTAATATACTGAAACTAGTATCAGGCCGCCTTGAACCTCTTGGAATGGAAATTTGATTTAAGAAGAATCTACGAATGGAAATAGTGATAACAAAATACTATTATTTTACAGGTACGTCCGCAGAAGCTAACGTGATCAGTCAACAATGTAAACTGTAATAATGTATAAGCTTTTTTTTGATACACAATAGTTAATTATTTCCCATCTATTTTTTAATGACTAGCTCCAAAGATGCAAAGAAAAATAATTTCATACAAAAAAATAACATAATTAGATTATTTTTTCCCGAAACTGTTCAGTTTAGCTTATTTATAAGTGAAACACATCGTTTTAGGATAGAGAAAACAAAATGTTACAAGTTATAATACAATTTTGCCTTAGACAGAACAGTAACCCACAAAAGTATTCAGAAGCTACAAAACAAACACAAAAGGTACAGATAAACACATTCTTTTTTACATATCGAGTTAGGGTAAAACTGTACATTTTAGTTTAAAAAGTCTACATGGACTACACGTCATTCCCGTTCCGTGGCTACTAGGAACGTGATATCCAAGTGTCCCACTTAAGGTACATTTCCGTGTCTAGCGGCCGATCGCTTCGGTGACATACCTCAGAAATACTAGCATGATTAACATATTATTACTGCGTCAGCGGCGATCGGCCGCCTGGCTCGGAAATTAACATTTAAGGAATACTTCTCTGTGTACTACAAACTCCCATAGTTGTTATTAGTGTGGTGTTTACGTGGCACAGGCATTGAGTAGTCGCTTGCGCTGATCGACGACGCGTTGTTGTAACTCATCTTTCCAGCGATGCGCAGTGCGGTCAATTGTTGATGGCACTTTTAGGCAGTTCGAACCGCCAAATTCACATGCGAGCTGAAATAACATGTATTATATTAACTTTTTTTTTCTGCTCAGCTTAGCAGTGACCGCTGTTTTAACCAAATAGTTTCTGAATGTATAAACGTAAAAATTATCGATGTCTTATTATGCAAGACGCTGATTCTTCGTAAAGCACTTATAATAATTAAAAAAGTCATTGTACATACGTCTCGGTATATTTATAATATATTAAATTGCGTGAAGTATTCTCAGGACTCATTCACTCACGCCCTTTATTAGTATAATTATTATATGAGTTTATAAGTATAAGCATATATATTTAGTTTACAAATGAGATAAAAATAATAGACATACCCGATAGTGGTGCAGCAGTGCCCTGTCGTTGGGCACGCCGACGGAGCTGGCGGCGGGCGCGAGCTCCCAGACGAAGTGGTTGCCGAGCTCGACGGCGTCGCGCGGCCGCAGCGCGTACTTGCTGCGGTTCTTCAGCGCGTGCGGCGTGCTCCAGCGCCGCGTCTTGCGCGCCGTCAGCAGGGGCACCTTGGCCTCGGCGTCATCCTGACACCATTTAGATACGTTATATACTGTAACTACTGAAACTGTACTATATTGAAATAAACTGCCTGAGTCATAGTTATCAACCAAAATTTGAATGCTTGTCTCTCAAATGGAGATACAATGTTCGGATCAGTTCGGAACAACATCTGTTTCATAGTTATCAAGTTTGATCGCGAATAAAATTGTTAACGAAAATTACTTAGGATCTTTATCTGAACAAAATAAACCACAGAGACGAGGTAGGTATGCCTCCTCATCTCAATTGTGCGTTGCAGCTTAAAAACTCGCCTCAATTTTGTAATGCAGCATGAAAAATTTAAAGTATGCCATCAATCTTACCTCCCATCTAAGATAAAAGAAAGCATTCCTAAACAGGAACGCAGAGGGCGCCTTCGACGGCGGGTTGTACGACGCCCTTAGCGCCGTCAGAAGCGCCGGCAGCGTTCGCTCACGCCGCGGGAGTACTAACTCGTCCACGTCTATGACGAGTAGCCAGCCGGTACGCGACATCGACCTGTATAGGCAGTCGTTGAATGCCGCGAACTGGCCCTCTGTTCTGTAACCGTCAATAATAATAATATTATCCTCACACTTGTTGCGTACTAATAAGCAGGTAAACACCTAAAGTTTAAATCCAAGTTAAGTCTAATAATAAGCACCTTACAGAGGTACTACTTAAGATAAACTTAGAATGCCAAATCTCACGCTTTTAAATGAGTACTTAATCTACGTCAACTTTTGCTCTAATTATATAATTTATTGTTTATCGTGATTCTGACAGTATAATATAAAGAAGTGGTAATGGCCTAGTCTTCAAAGCCTTTCAAGTACACTCGGTGCAGGTTCGATTCAAAAATATCTTGGACACCAATAATTGATTGAAAATGAAAGGAAAAATCTTGACTTCAAAGTCTGAATGCGCCAATCCTTCTTGCGGAAGCGCGGTGATTAACCCTTATTCCTAGTTAATAGGAGAGGTATGTGCCCTGAAGCAGGCTAGTACAAAGGCAAATTTCTATAATCTTACCTGATTTCAACTTTAGACAATATAGGAAGTTTCCACGACAGTAACGTGACGAGGCCTTGCTTGCGGTAGTCCTCCAGCAAGCACGCGACGGGCCTGCTTAAAGACTCATTGTACATGTAGAAGTGACTCGCTCCCAGCAGCCGGTTCATCTCGAACCATTCCACCAGCCATTGATCACGGTCGTATGAGTAATGGAACGGCTTCACGCAAATGTGTAGTGTCTCCTGAAAGGGTACGAACTTTTAAAAACTACTTTTTAATTGTACAGGAAGAATGTCATATTATACTTTCCCTAAAGACAGTTCCATATTGTCCAATTTAAATAAGTAACAAGCACTCGAAAGTCCTTTTCATTGCATAAATAATTCTAGTTCCAATATTATTAGAACCTTGTGTTTTGCTTCACAATAGAATGTGATAATTGGAATTCCGAGAGCTATACAAATATGACTAATTGGCACTGCGCGCTAATTAGCAGTACCTATGCAGGAAGAAGCAATGCAAAGCTTTTGTCTAGAAATTCGTTTATGCTCTCTCTCCTTGCTTAGTACTAACGAAGTTACATAAGTACTGTCATAGTTCTAAACCTGGATTGCTGACTTGGCGCAAAAACAGCAAAATTAAAAAGGTGCTGGTCCGAACACTTTGGCCCAATATATCCCGATTAGGTGGTCAATATTATCCCGGTAGACCCCAGAAGAGATGGAAACATGACCGGGACTGGTGGGTTTAGAAACGAAATTAGGTGACCTTTGCTAGTAGATCAATATAGGCTAAAAATTATAATGTCAAGGAGTAAGATTTAGACCATTCTGAACTGTAAAAAATCCATGTATTGACTATTTAAACAAAATTAAATACAGGCTATAGAAGTGCCACAACTCTTCGCGGTTCAGGGCCCGTATAAAATGGAGATAAGCAGTAACAGAAATAAATATGTAATTGGTTCCTTGAAATAGAGGTACTACAATAGGTCTACAATGTATTACTGTTAGCCCTACCATCATAAGTAGGCACACCGCCGTGATGTTGTGCGTGTATATTTTTCAAACGAGTAAACCAAAATGGATAATTCTTTTGTAATGAGATTCAAACTGTTAGAATAGATAAATATTGAAAATAAATAAATTAAGAGGTAATATTTTATTGATTGTTTTCATTGAGTAGGCTCCAAAACTAGTTGAAGCTTCACAATTCCCTAGTTCTGTAGGCTACACATATTTTATCCGGTCAAAGTTCCCCTGTATGTGGATAAAACCGCGAGAAACCGCTGCTTAGTCCTAATACTATTATAAAGGCGAAAGTTTGTAAGTATGGATGTATGGATGTATAGATGTATGGATGTATGGATGTTTGTTACTCTTTCACGTAAAAACTACTGAATGGATTTGAATGAAACTTTACCACTATATAGCTTATACATCAGAATAACATATAGGCTACTTTTTATCCGGGTATGGAAAGTACTTCCCTCAGATAGCGGGTGAAACCGCTGGCGGAAGCTAGTAAGTTATGAATATTAACCTCAATTCCAGGTTTAGGTTCCGTATCCAGCACGACGAGCAGGTTAGTAGGCGGTATGTTGGGCCTGTTGCTAGCTACCACCGACACTGAAGCGCCCACAGTCTCCTGCGGCTTCACGCCAGAGTCACGTAGTAGGCACAGCACGTACGTCGCACTATATTTTAGATTCCAATTCTCGCGGATAGCCTGTAAATGAAAGAACATAATTGTTCGATTACAATTTTATCACAACTCTATTTTCAAAAGTCCCTTGCCGGTTATTCGCTCTAAAATGAACTTCTCTTGAAGTAAACGAGCTTCTAGATTTCGATTCTTTTCAAATAAAAGCTTTAATGGAATTACGAAATTGTTCTAATTCAAATAACTGATAACGTCACATATATACCAACTCATAAGCATATTACACAAATACATAAAGTAACGATTATGTAAATTCAAATGGATATCATTTCGTATACCCATTATTTGCGAACAGATAAATCTTGGTGCTAAGCCGCTCAATGTAACGGTTTGGTCGGCTTCAACGCCCGCTTTCAGTTGTAAGCGTTTGCCGGCTCATTGACTCAATAATGCTCATTCATAAAACCTTTAATATGATATCAAAGTAATACCAAAATCCTATTTCTTATACGAGGAGTATATGAAGTTTTTAGGATTGGAATACCTAATAAATCTATTTCTCCCGCCCCCATATCTGCGACATAAGTTAAATAATCGATTTATTATATACTGCACTACAATATCGTACATGTAAATGTTATATGCAACTATGTAACAATGCAGAATAAAGTGACTCAATAGTGACTTAAAATCTCCGTCAATACACCGTGAACTCATACCAATCTATGTGAATGCCTTGATTGCAGACACTGCTTATCTGGCTCGTTTATTTCAAGTTGAAGGTACAACTGCCATATGTATGTATATGATTGGCCATAAAGACGTAACGTGTTGAAAATACATAAAACTGTGCGCGTGTAACAGCTACAGATGTAATAAACGACGACAATGATAAAAACCTTTTTTTCAGATGAGCTCGTCAACATTTCGTCCCCTATCTACTTTTTTTCCAATTGTGCACACGTGTGACTTTCCCAGTTGAAATGGATTCCTGATATTTTATCGGCCGATAGTTTAGTTGGAATCGCTGTGGACTTGATTACAAAATTGCGGACATTTGCCATTCAAAAAAGAAATGCGTAATTGAAATTCTCATCACCAATGTAATTTGCAAAGTTGTCGCAGCTTTCCTGCTTTGCCTATATTAATATGTAAATGTGCAAAAAATGGGCAAAAGTAGAAAAAATAATACAAATAAAAATACTTTAAATATATATGTCAGTTGCAAAATGAGAGCTTTAAACATTTTATTTCCCAATTGTCATCGAGGAAACTGTAAAACATCTATAAAAATGCTGAAGCGTTTGAAAAACAAGGACATTAACCAAACAGAACGACCGAAGCATAAATTTTATTTTATTTTCAGGCTTACATTTTCTATGAATAATTTTATGCAATAGCCGTAAAAGAGTACAATTCATATACTAATATAGTACAAATTTAACGATTTGAAATTAATGCTCCTTGTCTATTAGTTGGAAAATATCGAGTATTGATAGTACAAAGTTGAATAATCTGCGGAAATTCTTAAGCCGACATAACACAGTTTCATTTCCTTCACCGAAGCCTTTTGGCTAATCGACTCCCATTTATCCTTTCCGCGCGGCCAAACCGTCAAAGCATACCTTTTTGAATTCTTGTCGCTAAACCCTCGCTAAGCCACAACGATTTCCGTTATTCAAGCCTATTCTACGTAAACTGAACCCTGGCTTGGTTTATATTAAGTTGCTAGGGACAGAATTACTCTGAGATTTAAATTTTAACCTCAACTGATTGGAGATATTTTGAAAAAGGCGTCTTTTGTTCATGATCGATACAGATTTTAAATGTTTGCTGTTAGAGAACCCGACTCTGTGTTAGGCTCGCCTATGTACATAATGTTTCAAATTGTATGTGTTACATGTACATATTTATGTGTGCAATAAAGTATAGGTAATAATATTTTTTTTATATCGGTTTTTTTTCCTACGCTGTTTGTTTTCGCATATTTTTTGTTGAAATATTTCGGGACATACTTCGGATAAGACTAAAACCTCCTTGACTTTAGTCATATATGAAAAATAGGTAGTTAAAATAATGACCTAGAGCGTTACAGATACGATATCCAAAAAGTTAATTTTCGAACAATGCAAAATTATGTATATTCAAAGAAAACTTTTTCTAATGGGTAAACTGACCATAGATAGACGTAAGCGAAGCATACCTTGACTTTAGCTTTGAGCGTGAGCGTGCGGTTATCGGGCAGCCACATGCGACACATGACATTATCAGCTCCGCGCGTCTTGGTCGCCGCGATTATTCGCACCGCAGCCACCGTCCGTCGCTCCACATACGCAGAATACACGTAGAAACGAAACCTGGAGAGGAATAAAAAAAACAGTTAAAACATGCTGAGGTAAAAGAGATCACTAGATACAGACGCCAGCACATCAAGGTACTACAATCTATCAAATTTCTCTAATAGATTTTCAACTTTATCGCTGAAACATAATGGTTTAAAGTTGATTGGAGAAGTTTTACAGTTTCGGGTAGCTTGATGTGCTGGCGTTTTTACATAGTCAGCATCTTTGAAAGAATTCCTAGTAAGAAAATCCTAAATATATTCTAAGTGCAAGTACTTAATATGCATGACTAACTTCATCAATTATTCTCAAGAGTAAATTGAGTATCCGACCGACGCTTCGCGACCAATTCTCTCAATCACCTATCGATGTGTATATTATGTAATTAATAAGTAGGTACTTCATTAATGCTGATCAGCTTAACATTGGCGGTTTAACGAACGAATAATTTTCACCTCTCAACTAGACATTTCAAGTGATACTTGAAACCCTTTGCAAGTTCTAAGGCGAATTTTAGTTAATATTAATGACTACCTGACATACCTACTGATGCTGACATAAAAGAGAATACGATCAATATACAAAATTCATGCATGAGTTACTCTCTATTACACCCCGACAAATATTGTTACCTAATCATGTTAAGGACATATAGCTACAGCTTATCAGTGAATCGGATAATAGGAAAAAGACTAATCATTGAAAAAACGGTTGTTAATCCAGTCTAAATATTTTAGTCATAGACTCGGGACTCTTTATTGAGAAATATTAATTAGGTACCGACGCAAAAGTCACGCAGATTCCACCCCAAGATTAGCAAACATAAAGTGAGACGCGTCGGGGAAGCGACAGACCGATTAATATTCTGCATAATGTTTCAAAACAATGCTTAAACACGTACACAATAGTACACTAAGCCCCTGCCAGCATTTCACGGGAAGGCATCTCTCCAAAACACAAGGTTGTCACTACCTTATTAGTAAAAACAGTTTTTTTTTACAAAATATTGACAGCAGTTGACGCGAATTATCATAATTGAAACCCAAAAATATTTCAAAGAAAGCAGTGGTTTTACACAATGTATAATTATTTTAATAGAAATATCTTGCAATAAAGATGTTTTTAAATAAAATACTTCACAATATTTCGTATAACAGTGTATTCACACGGTAGACTTCACGTATACAGACGGAAAGCATCAAAGAAAACATAATTTTATTTTAAAAAACCTCTTCAATTTCAAAACGATCTGTTTGTTTTCTTTGTTGGTAACCCTACCAGCTCCAAACATACGGTGTGACTAGCATCGTGTTGTGAACGCTCACGAGAATATCCGGCCGGAAGGGATCGCTAGTTTTGTTTTGTAATTAACAATGGAAGAGGGGAATGCTCACAGTAATCACTGCTCCTATTGTGTGTACCGATTTTTAGTGCAGAGACAACAGTCTCCCGTTTTTAGTAGCTATAAAGTCTAGGCTAAGATTACGGTAGCATTTTGTACGCGTGACAACTATTCGTGTCATTCAAGACTTGCTTTTTCTTACAGCGATTTGCTCACAACAGTTTTTTTTTTATAGCAGCTTATATATGAAGATTACTAACCGTTAGTTTTATGGCTAAATACGGGGTTTATCATAAACTAAAGTGCAATGCGGGTGCCGTCAATATGTTAGTTGAAAGTATTGTATTAAATTGAGCCCATGAATGAAAATTTCACACCATAACGGTGAACACCTTTTAGAAAATCATGCAGTGCTAATCGTAGCTTATAATGCTATCAATTAGCATTTATAATTTAAATCACCAGAAACACAACCATTAAAAGACCCCGTTGTTTTTAATTAATTTAATATTTAAAAACACCTATCGCAGTGTAAAATTACTGCCATCTTTACCCTATTCATAACGGGTCAGTGGGTCGGCAAAGCTCTTTACTTATATCTATTCATTGAAGTAACTCTGCCTTCCTAACACATGATATCCTTTGTTCTTTCATCCACATCATACTCGAGTCTGGCCGGAGTGTAGACTAAAAATAGATCACACCATTACCAGCCATTATGTCGTAATATTCCATTATGGGTGTCCGTGTTACAGGGATGGTAACTTAAACCTGTGTTGTTACAATATCATAATTGAAAGGTACCTTCGCCAAACATGACTTGATCATTTAGAAAATTGATTGCTTGCTCATGTTAAAGGGTATTTTAGATTAATCTGAACTAATAATATAAAGCTAAAGAGTATTTTTGTTTGTTTACTTCAACACGCTTATCTCGGAAACTAAAGGTCCAATAAGAAATATTTTTTCAGTGTTTATACTATTTAACTATAGGCGATTTTATCCAGGTGCGCGAAGTAGATCCTACGGGACGCAGACAGAAATAACTGCTAATTAATTTTCTAGTTAAGAAATGAATGAAATGTAGTTCCATATATTTATTTTAATTTTGTTATTAAATAGAACGTTACACAAAATAATCGTTTGTAAATATTCCTATTAATCACCAGAAACTATCATAAAAACTATCATATAAAAAGATTAAGAAATGAGTAGGTAATAAATATATGGAAAAACTTGTCAGAAAGTAGCTAAATATTTTTTCATCGATCATTATAAAGTATTGCCTGTTTATTCATCGAAGCCATATCGATGTACTATAAACTAAATCCAACCTACCAAACCTACCAAAACTCTTTACTCGATTGGAAATCTCTCACAAAACCTTATTCGGCAATTGAGTAGAATAATACTATGAAATATATCACATACAAATATTAAACATACAATTTCAATTCCACTCAGCAAACCCAATATCTAACTTCATCACTTACTTCAATTATTCATCTTAAAGCAAAACAGACCCGACCGCTCGAACATGGCTCACAAAGATATGTTAATTGCTATCGATATTAAATTCCTTGTTATAAACGGAATCACAAATTCACGATCGGAATCGGGACCGAGACCGAGCTTGTAATAAACGGTGCCTATCCAAATGCAAATATTTGTCAACGACCTCCAGTGATACGAAATTTGCGGCTGTGACGTTCAATTGTTTATTTAATACTAGCCATAGCCATTCTTGGATTCCATCGATCCGTCTGTCGGCAACTGAACTATTCTATCACTACGGATAGTTCATTTCTTGAGTTTAGGGAGAATTCATTCTTGGTGCACCTCTATAGAATTTAAACTGTATCTTTATTATTTTTATTGGTGAGACGGCATTCATAATCATGCAGGACATATCATTGAAGTATCCGAACTTTTTGATAGACACATATCTCATGGGACCAATTCAAATATTTCAAAATCTCAAATGCCGATCGTCTAAATAAATACTCTAATTTTATTATACCTCAATTATTAGGGCTTGGAAATATTAACATGTGATCTGAAATACTGAATGACACATACTGACAATAGTTTATTAGATACATATACATATATATATATATATACACATTCTCTATTTCATCGATTGAGATAACTAATGTAGATAAATAAATCAATATTGTAGGTAAATGTCAATCGAATGTATTCGTCGTTATTGTAACCTACAGACTCGTTGAATGAATACGATATGAAACACAGATAACATAGGTCTAAAGTTTTTGCTAGCATATCAACCGAGACCAGCAGCAGAATCTTAAACAATCTGCCTATAATAGCTGCTATAGGCAGATTGTTTAAGATTCTATGCAATTTTAACATATTTAATTCGACTTCGACGAATTCGATCGTATGTAAGTATACAGACGCCGACATACAATCTGCCAAATTTCCTTAATAGATTTTCAACTTTATCGCTGAAAGATATGGTTTAAAGTTGATTGGGAAAATTTTACACTTTCAAGTAGCTTGATCTATTGGCATCCGTACTTAAACAGGTAACTTTAGTAATCACAATAGCTATAAGTACGTGATCTATACGTAGATGTATCCACCATTGTTTTTAAGCTACATTGTAAGACAAGCAATATTTACTACTCGAAAAACCTCAGGAAAATCAGCTCAGAATTTTCTATATGCGCTGTCGGTAAACGTATGCGTATATTCTTATTCTATTCCCCGTGTCAGTTTCCATTTACTTATATTTTATGCAATGAGCAGACGAGCGGATCTTATTATGTCGATACAATATTTTTAGATAAGTAACATTCATTGTCTGAAGGAAAATCTAGAGCAGGTTCTTATTCTTGTTAAGAAAGTTAAATCTGCGAAGCTAAGAAACTTGGATCGATAAGTACCCAGCAACCTATTGACGTAGAGTTATATACAATAATTAAATTAAAGTTTTATATAACATAACAGTAGCAATGAAATTACTGTGTTCATTTTTATTGTGCCTCTGAACAAAATACAGCAAGATTTATTACCCCACAATGGCAGAGCCCTAAAGGAAAACAGATGTTGGAAAAACAAAAATATTGCCTTGCTTTTGATGGCCTTGTTTATAGTAAAGTATATTTTTTTATCTTGATGACAATAATTAAAATTCATTAAAAAATACTTTTCTGAAGTGTAAACTTAACATACATATAAAATTCGATGTAATCTAGACTTCATTATCAAAATAAGGTTAAAGGAATATTGACCTGGTGCTTGCTTTAATATAAAACCTAACTCTCAACTTTGTAATTGATCCTATTCTAAGAGTACCTTTACGGCTTACATTTTATATAAAGAATAAAAATGCATAATTAAAATATCTAGACAGCAGGTACATAACAACGTTGTTAACGCTTCTTTGTAAAGGAATCTTTTGAAACTTTCACGATACCTTAATATTCACATATTTTGCTTCAAGAGACAAGAAGAATGTGCACAAAATTCCGGGACCATTACTTGCGTCAACTATGGCCATTAATTAAAGATGTTTAAACACTTTGTTTGTCACATGCGCCATATGTACATATTTTAATCTATCTTTGATTAGGTACCCAAAACTCATAACAATGCAATCATCGTTTGATTTATACCTGTCACGCAACCCTAACAAAACACAAACAAAACTAATAAAGAAAGAAAAATGACTATTGTGAACAACAAAATTCGTGTGGGCATCAACGATCAATCTCGCACCAGGATCAGGTAATTTCACGAGTACATTCATCACATTCAGGATATGAAGGCTCGAGTTCTAGTGTCGCCTCACACGGTCACACCTACACAAGTAACGCGACGTACGACGGGAAATGGAAAAAGCACTTCATTTTCCAACGTCGAAGAATGAGGGGAAATTGTTCGAGCGACAAATCCGACAGACGCGACGCCGCGTCGTCTAACTGCACTTATTTACGTTTCGTTTTGCAATTCATAATGCTATTAAGAATGTTGTTTTATTTCAATTATAAAATTGTCTTTATTGGGTCACTAGCAATCCCATTTATTGTATTTTGATTTTCTATTTAACTGAGGGCTGTTATAAATAAACACCCCTCCTTGTTTGGTTTCATAGTCAAAAATTAATTAGTATTAAGCCGTTGAACCGTGCTGAGACGGATTATCTTTACATAAAATTACAACCACCAATGATTGATACTCAAGTTTAAAATCGAGTCAGCGTTTCCAGTTAATTATAGGCTGAGTCATAGCACTGATTTTAAAAATATCTAAGAGAACTTGACATTATAAACGCCTATAAACAGTTGTATAGCAAAAGACTCTAAAAACCCCATTAAAAGCCTGAGAATAACATGTGTAGGGTTATTACATTATCTGCGTAAAATCATCAATGGGATGCCTGTTGGCAATAAGCCAAGAAGGCGCTACTACCGAGACGCCATATTACAGTTTCTCAGATAAAACTAAACAAGAACACAATGACCCAATGAAACAAATAAATCACCTCATCTCGAAAGGATTCACGAAAGAGTTCGACACATGTTTCGGATAAATAAATATCGTCCTAACATTTTTATCTGTCCAGTTTTGCCCTTCGTCTGTAAGCCTTACAAATTCGATGAATGGGTTTCAAAGGTTCAAATCAATCTATGAAATCCCTGTGGATATACTTGTAAGTATGCCACCTGTGTTATTTCAGCGTTCGTGATGTAGCAATTTCGTTCCACCACCTGAGTATTTTTGTTTGGAGGTGTATTAATAGGATTCGATATCTATGTTACTCCTAAATAAATTCAACAGAAAATTAAATTGAATTTGATAACGAATTTCGAGAGATGTTAAATATTTTCAATGCTTATTTGCGAAGATCCAATTTTGCGATAAAAGTATTGTTAATTTGGAAACATTCTTAAAAGCAACTTTTATACACACAACACAGCAGAAATAAATCGCTGCTGAGTGTTGTATTCTTTTAGGCCCAAATTTAACTTTCAGCATTGGTATAAAAATTATACTTATGTCCTCTAAAATTACATCTAAAAACATGTTGAGTACTCCATTTAAGTTGGATCCTAAACGAGGTACACTGTTAGTGAAAAATCTTACGGATTTATTACCGACACGTGTGCTACGAACCACAATGGAATTTAAAGTTAAACTCTTAAATCCGTTACAGCTTCTCGCTTCTCGTAAATGTCGCCCATTTATATGCTCCGCGTATCCTAGCAATCGTTTCCATGATATTCAATGACGATTTTATGAAAATTTCTCTAAAACTGAGAAACCTCTTCGGAACTTTTCCAATTTTTAAGGCCACGTGCAAGAAAGTTATTGGCGAAAACCGAAGTCTAATGAAGCGATCGGAAACCAACTAACTGCTGACCCGCGTCACGTAAGCCTCCTGCCTTTATTCTAATTTAGTTAAGATCGTTGGGGCATAACAATATCTGTTCTTAAAAATCGTTACCATGTCGACGGTACAAATTGATTTTCAAGATTAACTAAGATAACGAACTATATTATAAATATTACGGCTCCGTTTATCAAAATGTTATTTTGAGATAACAAAACTGAGACAAAAATAAAATTTTACAGCACGATCGTCGATTTTTAAACCAAAATAATTAACATCATTCCAATTTAACAATTGATTAGAACCTCCTCGAATACACTCAACAATAAATTAACATCCTCATCTACGAGTATGTGTATGAACACACACGCAGATAATACACATGCTAATGCCGCTTTCCGCTAATAAACTCTTGAAACAATTGAAACAAACACTCAGTGAATACGTCAGGGCATAAATATCTACGTACTATTAAAACGAGGAGCGGAAATGAGTTTAGAACTATGTATTAATAATGTCAGTGCGACGCGATAAATGGGTGCTTTTGATAAAATATGCATCATTCACTTTACTATTGCCTATTCCGTTCATAATGAAATTGGAATTATAATTCTTGCGTTTGACATAAAGAGCATTAATAAGCCACCAAGAGTGATCTCAAAGAGAATTTTAATAAATAGTAATTTGAACAGTGGGATTTTGATTTTGGCTTATTAGGAAAGTTATCTATCTGCATACACAGGTATAATAACAATAAGATGTAATATTGCATAGGGCCCAAAACCCATAGTCTTTTGGGATTATCCCTTACACGACTGTAGGAAAGGTTACATTACACAGGATCGTACGTGCTCTCTCAGGCATGACAGAAATATTAAGAACTAGCTTCTGCTAGCGATTTCACCTGTGTCCCGTGGTAATTACTTCACGCATTCAAAAAAAAAAATCATTTATTCAAACTTGACTGCAAAACAGCACTTTTTGAAGGTCAAAAATTACTAAAGACAGCCCCCAAAACGCCCACCCTTCACCACTTCCTATGTGTTTTTGCTGGGAAGAAGAAGTGGCGCAACAAACTCCCCAGCAACACATGTCTGTCTGTTGGTTTGAAGATAGTATAAAAAACTAGTATAAAAAATAGCCTTCCTCAATCAAAGACTTCTGTAACACTGATAGACGTTGTCATATCTGAGCAGTAGTTCCTGATATAAGCGCGGTCAAGCAAATATACATACGAACCTCCAGTATTATAATATTAGTGTAGGTATGATACGCCGTGAGCAAGATAAGTGTCGACAAGCGTTGCGTCGTCTTAAAAAAAACGAACCAATATAGGTTTATAGGACAATATATAGGTATTGTTTATTAGGTTATAGGGCATAAATTAACAATCACAATCAAATATTCCATGTTTGAAGAGTTTGAACCTTAGACAGTCTTATCACTGTGACTAACTATTTATCTCGCACTACGATTGATGCCAATCAGTCAGGCTATCGTGAAGAAAATTTTGTGAGCATTAAAATTGTTAACTAGTTTTGTTTCTGATGGTAAGAGTTACTATAATTTATAGGAGTCAAACGCTGCTGAGGTTAAGAAGAAGAAAAATACATTGTTGATTGAAAATATCTTATGGACGCCGTGTTTGACGCGTTTTCAATCTCACGCTGCTGATTTTCGTTCAAGCAACTGGAAAAAATATTTCAAGTCCTTACCCAGATTATAATCTATCTTGATTAATGTTTAAGCGAGAAAGTGTAATATAAAACGGCTGATGGATAAAGTTACTTTCAATTTATGTTGAAATAATGAAATGATATATGATATTTGAAATTTTAAATGTGTAAGTACCGATATGTGTTTATTACTTCTTCACGCGCAAACAGCTGAACGGATTTGGATGAAACTTGTCAGTAATATAGCCTCTTTTGGGGTGAGTTTCCTGTATAGTATATAATTATTAAGACAACTATGGTGTTATTACAAAAAAGTTAATCAGACGTTTGACACGTGTTAAAACCAAAGTATGCGTCTTTTTTTCAAACACGTGTTAAACGTCTGTTTCAGTTTTATAATCACACCACTAGTGTATATAGTGTAGCTTACAGAGAATGCCAAGCAAATTGATAGGACGCCCATATTATGTGCAAACGCGTGTGTATGCGACAGCCTGTACAAACCACTAATTGTTCTAACACAATTAGGGGCTTCCGTTCCAAGTCAGGAATTTAGGGTTAGCGTCACATTGCAGCGGCGAATGTACGATGACCCTTAACTATAAGAGTAACTGAATATGCAATGCTTAACACCCAATATAGATAACATAATTTAAATTAATTTGTTCATCCAATGATGACCAAAGAAGAGATGGATTGATTGCCTGAAAGATGATATGATTAAGAAGGGAGTGGATAGTAGTACAACGGCTAACAGAATGGAAGCGGAAAACATATTGCGCCCACCCCAAATAGAATTGGAAACAGGGCAGGAAGAAGAAGAAGATTCTATGATGCTACGAAGGCTCAATTGTTAGTAATGCTCGTATATATCTAAGGGTTAGTAGTTAGGACCTGGCATACTAGGACCTTTATAAAATGACACATTATTGGGGACTTACACCGGCCTATGTGGTAACGTTTTCAAAATATTACTGGAGCTGATTCATAATCTACTCAATAGTGAGGCGGTCTTATTTCTAATAATTGCATTAAAGTCGTTTGTATGTTGGTGGAATATAATCTTTTGACAAGGCTCATCGCTTTCCAAAGTAAGAGAACCGACAATAACTAACGCAAATAGATATGTCAAATCGAGTTATGAACCGTATTACCCGTTGTTAAGAACCCTGGAACATTTTATGCTAAGATATATCCACATAACAGAAAGTGCTCGTGAAACTGTACTGAGGCAAATGGATCAATGCAGCGACCGAGGCGGACGCCTAGTCATTTATTATTCATAATCGTGATCTTCGAACTAAGGGTTACGCCAATGTTACAGCTTTCAATAATATTGAACTATTAATGCAGTTTGTATAAGTCTGGGCACACACTGTTCAATTAAACAAACACAAAGTTATGTACCAATGGATATAATCCTCTCACGAATTAGTAATTTTCAATAAGCTTCAATAGAAATATGGAAATATGTATTTTATACTGTTACGTAATAACTAGCTTTTGCCAGCGGTTCCGCCAGCTTCCTGATGGATCTACTTCTGTACAAAAAGTAGCCTAGTTGTTATTCTGATGTTTTACTGTCACGATTCATTAAAATCCGATCATCCGTTTGGGCGTGAAAAAGTCACAAAAACATACACTCTCAAAATATCGCCTTTATGATTTTAGTGTGATTACTTACATTTGTAACTACATATTTTTATTTGAAGAGGTGTATAGATTCTCAGAAAAACAGACCCTTAATAAAGCTTTAGAACTTTTGGAAACATTTTAAAGGTTCTTTCTTATCTTTATACATTTTTAAGATTCAACTCTCTTCTAAGACCATTATGAGGCTGATCAAAAACGTGATTAACCATAGCTATTAATTAAGTTGAGTACTATATCTATGTACACGATATCTAAGGCATTATTATTTATGTATGCCTACAAATACCCTTAGCATTCAAGTAGGTACATATACGAAAATATTTTACGATCATATCACATTGCCTAGATTAAAATCGTCGGCCTAATCACATAAACAACAAAGACCAAACCTCATATAAAAATCAAGGACGAAATATCAACATGGTCAACATCATAGACGAAGCTTAGCAAACGCTATGAATAAAAATGAGATAAATATGAGATAAGCTCTAATATATAATAATAGAATTAATTTTCTTTTGTGATTTTAAAGGAATGGTGTTATAATTTAAGGGGCTGCGGAATTGTTCGTAAGAGTTACCGGGGCACTGGCACACAGAGAGCTCTTGACGAAACAGAGGTGAGATTTAGTCAGTCAAAGTCGGAAACTCCCACCAGCTGCAACAAGATCGGGAGAGGCTATTTAATGATTTTTCACCAAAAAAAGGTTTAATAACGTCGTCAGAAACATAATATACAATAAGCTTAAAAATAAAATGTAACTTTGATGCAATTGAAGGATTATTGCACATAAGTGAAATCATTTGAACACTCTGTTAGCAGTAGGTACAGCCGTTTTTCAATTAAGCGCATTGTATAATGAATACCTTACGACTTAATTCAAATAATCACAATTGATGTCGGATGAAATACTACATACTGGAATTACTGAACTATCTACATATATCTAAATGATTTCAAATGTATTTACTTATTAAAACTTAATGTATTTATTTAATTAGCCGCTAAGTGCTAATTTGAAGGCGCTTAAATATGAGTACTTCAAAAAATGTGTCACTATCTAATGTAGGTCATCATGGTTTCCAAAATAAACAAACACTAATGGCTTGTTAATTATGATTATGCGTTTTTATAAAGTAGTTTTTCATGGCAAACAATTTAAGTAAAAATATTCCATGAATTTCCGCACTAATGTTTACCAGCAAAAATCTTCTACGAGTACATATGAAAGTAGGAAGTGATGGATACCGGGATTACATGAGAACGTCGTAGTTGACGTTGGTTGGTGTCCCCACAAACACCGCAAGCGACCCTACGCCACGGGACGCTAATGGACATAAATATTTTGCGGGCTGAGGCGGGATTTGCGCCACAGTTACAGAAAATTCCCCTTTTAAGTATTTTCTCCGACTGCCAGTGGCGGAAGAGCCTACCCCGAAATAGGCAGAGAAAGATATATTTCCGTTTCCAGCGTGAATAAAATATAGTTTGGTAAATAATTTATCAAAGAGATTATTTTCCTTTTGTAAATCATAAAATAGAAAAAGTTATGGGAGCGTCAGCTTCGATGGTAATTTTTTTATTAGAAAAAGTTGCTAGTAGTTAGTTCGTATGTACTCGTAGGTATAAAGCAAAATCTCATTCACTCATCGTGACGATATGGTAAACTTTACTCCTGAGAGCTTTTCCCAGAAAGAACTTTACACCATTTAAAAGGGTTTACTGTCTCATGTTTCGTGTTCAGTTAGTGACAAAAATGAACAAACTTTCGACAATAACCGTTCATTGACAGAAAAGAAACAGGAAAGTCGCCTCACCGTTAAGTAACGAAAATATGGGTCAAAGTTGTCTTTTATAAAATGGGCCAAACTAAAAACATTAGCGAAACTTTAATAAAATATTGTTATTAAGTTGTTATTTTCCATACATAACGATCATTTGATTATATTTCCTTTTAGTGCTAAAGAACTTTGTCAAACGTGTTTTAATGTTCATTAATTAACTTGTAAATGTAGACCACATGTAGATTTTTCATATTTAGGCACGCATATTCCGAGTCTGAGAGGAGTTTGAGTTAAAGCATTATATACTATAGAAACCAGAAGTTTTGTGTGCTTTAAGTAGCTAGGTTTTACAAGTTATGCTTCAGGTTCGAAAAATAGGTTAATGACGTCATAACTTATTCTGAACTACGCATCGTCGTCTAATTAAAAGCAAAAGGAGGCATTTCAAACAGGTAGAATAAAACAAAGAAAATACAAAAGGACAGGTACATACCACAAAATGTGAGGTACCTCGCGTCGTCTTACTTAGCTCCACTCCACTGAATAACAGAAAACCTGGAGCTTCGTTGGACAGTATTTCTAGACGACTAGGTATTCCCTATTGACCACATATTTTTAGAATAGCAATGCATTTGCGCTGTGCCTTAGATGTCCAATGTACTGGCACTTTCATTGAATCTTAAATGGGAAATGTCCTCTCTAGACAACTTAGAATTAATTGAAAGGTTTTCTCCGAAGTAAATATATTATATAAAATTCCCATTAACTTGGTATTATCGTAGCAATGCAAACAAGTACTTGTTTGCATGCCTTATTCGTTTTTTATACACATCTCATCATCAGCCTTTTTATTGTCCCACTGCTGGGCACAGGCCTCTTCTCACACGGAGAAGGATTGAGCGTTAATCACCACGCTTACTCAATGCGGGTTGGTGATATCAGACTTTATAGTCCAGGTTCCCTCGAGATGTTTTCCTTCACCTTAATCAGTCATTGGTATCCAAGATGAACTTAGAAAGTACGTATGTATAACTTAGAAAAGTTACATATACCTACATCGATACTAATATTATGAAACTGAAGAGTTTTTCTGTTTATTTGCTTGAACGCGCTAATTCCAGAAGCTACTTGACTGATTTGTAAAATTCTTTCAATAATAAATAGGCCATTTATCGAAAAATCGGAAATCTATGGGATTTTAATCTAAGTCCCACGGGACACGGGCGAAACCGACTAGTCTCATACATGAATCTAAACTACCATCTACATAGGTAAGATATATATTCACCTCCCAACGCGACACAAAGGTCCAAATATCAAGTGGTACAGAAATAGACGTCTTCGCGTCACTTCCATTAAACTTTAAAACCGTCTCATACCCAAGCTTTCACAGTAATTGTGAACATAAATAAAAAAAAAACACTCAAAGCTTTCACAATATTATTGTCAACAGATAAATATATGTATGTCAACGCAACCATTAAATTCCTAATCAATAATGCTATTTACTAGTGCATCCAATGTACAATGTAGTTTCAGCTACCCACAATGTTGGCAATAATAGTAAAATTATGAGCGAGACAGTTAAAACGGCTACTAGTTAAGGCATTAACGGGACTCACGTGAATGTTCATACGCATTTATTGGCACATAGAAATAGGACTATGATTTGAACACTGATTGGCAGAGCTGAAAAGCTTATTGAAATTGTTTTAACACCACTACAAACAAAAAACCCGCCTGTCTGAAATATCTAATATCCTACTACTATTATAAACGCGAAAGTTTGTAAGTATGGATGTATGGATGTTTGTTACTCTTTCACGTAAAAACTACTGAACGGATTTGAATGAAACTTTACCACAATATAGCTTATACATCAGAATAACACATAGACTACTTTTTGTCGCGAAAGCCGACATCCACGCGGGCGGAGCCGCGGGCGACCGCTAGTTTTATATAATTTAAAATCAGTAAACCAGTCTGCCTGGAAAATCTTAACTAACGAACTGAAAAGGCAGAAACAATTTGAAAAATTGCAATTCGGGTACCTCCTATCTAGATAATCAAGTGTGACATAGAACAATTTCTCGTGAGTTGGGATATGAGATTAAAAATATTTCAAACTTTTTACTTTTTTAACGAAGTATTAGATGAAAAATTTATTAGGTGCACACAATCACTTTAAATTTCACAAACCACCTGTTCATTATGATGCAAATCAATTCGCAAGTTCTTTTAGATTTATCGTCGTCATATCACACTTTTGTTAGTGGATAAGCTCTTTAGTTGCTTTACCATGTCCTTTCCCGATACATACAATTTGATGTTTATTTACTGAAAAAACACAAACAAAGTTTATTTACTCTAACAAACTAATTTTAACGAGTTTACGCACCAATCTAAATGATTAAATCCAACATAATCACTGTGACCCCCAACAAAATGGTCTTTACTTAAATAAATAAAATAGGGTTGTTACAACGCTACAAATACAACAAAGCTTTGCAGCGCTAACCGCTGAACAAGTACATTTATCACGCGTTTCAGTGTTAACTTTGCGCCTAAAACGCAATGTGTTCAACACAAACACATTGGAGTTGTTGGGCCTACATTTGTCCCACGACTGCAGGTGGCAGTTCTAAATGAGTTTCACACCACATCCCATATGGCCCGCGCTAACAGGCTGCGGTCAGATGCTCTGCGCTCAACATTGTCAATCTGACGTGCAATTTTAACGCGACATTTCTGATACCGCAAAATATTTTTATAATAATTTGCACCGATATTTTAAATCACCTCATACTGATCACGGAAATGCATTCAACTGAGTCGATAATTTTCATGTAGGTATCAACGCCAGCACATCAAGTTCCCCGAAGTTGTCAATGACTGTTTATAGTAGCTTGATGCGCTAGCGTCTGTACCAACTATAGGAATTAAACACCTGACCAATCCAAGCACCATTCCAGTACCATTCTAGAAAAGTATAATTTAATTAAGTAAGCGGTACACCCTTAAAGTTGCATTAAGTGAGTACATTTCCCCCAGCCATATTACATAGTCATTGATAAACATGCTTGATAAACAATGGAACAGAAGATGGCCTACTTTCTACAAGGAATGTCAATTAAAACCTAAGTTGTCTTTGTGGCTTTCATCGATTTTTCCTTTTGTATTTGACCTGCATAATCGCTTTGTAATACTGGTATCATAGATTTAATTTCCGACTCGTATAATTAATTAAAAGTAAAATGGGTTAAAACTACAGCGTGTATTTCCTTAATAAGATGCAATATAATATAGCAATATAGCAAATATAATATTAGCAATATAATATAAGAATTAAGGAGAGAATAAAATTAATCTTTGTTAACTAAATGAAGCTTTTAGTTTTACGTTTACGCGAATTTATTTACGTCCTTTTTTGTAACTTAAGATACGGAAAAAAGTAATGCTGTTTATACGCAGTATAACTCAATATGAATTTCTAGCGTTAGTTTATATAAATGACTCCTGAAGGTATAAAAGAATATACTTTTCTCAAATGCCAACCTACAGTGGGGTACCTTTGCGAAGCCTACAAATAGGATAGTCGACCTAAATTTGGTCATACCTACTGGTATCGATTAAAGGGAGAGCATTTTTAGGGCTGCTCTTTCATGGAGGCAGCGATGTGTACCTAATCAGTTACATAAAGGTGTATTGTGTGTTGTGTAGGTACAGTCAAAAATGTTCAAATCACAAACGAAAACTTAAATTTCTCAGTTTTATTTATTTAACCTGATTTAACCATCCTTTACAAGGCTGGTAGAGACGCCAGCACATCAAGCTACTCAGTACTAAAGTTTGTCAAATTTCTTTAATAGATTTTCAACCTTATCACAATACCGGAATGATAATATTCGATTGGCAAAATTTGACAGATTAGGATAGGTTGATCTGGTGGCGTCTGTACATTACATACTTTACTAAGCATGGCGTCTTTTAATACTAACTGATTAATTATATAAATTATAGAATGCTGCAAAAAAGCAACGCTTAAGAAAATAATTATATTTCTTAAAGTCGAGTTTCCAGGATCCGCCAAAGAGCTTATCTCGATTTCATTAAGACCCTTTGGCCCGGATTAAAGATAAAAATAAATATGCTTACGAAGCATAGTACCTAATGACTAAAATATTTTGTAAGGATCTGCATCATCATTTACAAAAGGATGACAAAAAAAGCATTTGTTATCTCATTATAAGGTCATAACTTATGAAGTGATTGAAAATAGTTTAACACTAAATTATAATTATCGGTCCGCGCCGCTGCACCCAATGTATGACTAATTAATCCTTTCTCATGAATTACTCCTTCTATGAGTAGGTAACAATCGCGTGTAAAGCCTTTTTATATTTTAGTGTGAATAGAGAATAGATGCGGCGGAGAAGATTGTTTTACTATATCCTCTAGAGCTTCTTCTAGTTTATTTCGCGGAAGACCAAGTCTATAGTAATATAGACTCGTGCCTTCACGGTCGACTAGTTAATATGGTCTAATCATATTAGCGAAGCGGGGTTTCACGCTAAATAAATGTTCTTTATGACCGAAATAGCTCAGTCTAGTTCAGTCTTACACAAAATACTAAAAATATTTGACAAAGGTAGATTATTGAAAATCTGGGAAGCCGTTGATTCGTTTGTTGCACCATTACAAGCAAGGACACCGGTAATGAAGTAGGCAACACAAAACCATGCATTACCGATTACCGATGCCATGCTATTTCTAATGGAATGGAAGTGGGATATTCTTTTATGTGAATAAAAAAAAACTGATTTTTTCGTCGTTTTTTTATCGTCCTACTGCTGGGCACAGGCCTCCTCACATACACAGAGGGATTAAGCGTTAATCACCACGCTTGCTCAATGCGGGTTGGTGAATCAAGACTATAGTCCAGGCTTCCTCGAAATGTTTTCCTTCACCTTTAATCAGCCATTGGTGTCCAATATATATTTAGAAAGTAGATATAACTTAGAACAGTTACATTGGTACTTGCCTGACCTGGAATCGAACCCGCACACTCATACTTGAGAGGCGAGTACGAGTATGTTCTTATAAATAACATCACCACAGCAATCATACATAAAGCAACGTCCAATTGATTACCTAAGAGGGCACGGTTGTTTACAAGCCACCAACTCAAACACCATCCTAAATTCCCTTTACGAAATACCGGGGTAAATTCCACGGCAAGCCTACCTTGAACATAACTTATGTTCAACAAGAACATACAAGGGGTGGCCACTAGGTATGCTTGTCGCGCACCCTCAGTTTGACCGAGAAGTTTGACTCTAGTATTAGTAGTCTAGTACCTAGTAGTCTAGTAGTATTCTGGGTGGTAGGTGTAAGAAGAACAATGCTTTTATAATTAATACGAGTCAGCACGTAAAATTCATGAAATTTTACTTCAAATTAACACAAATATTGACAGACGTGGCAATCTAGTTGAGTACGCACTGTTAAAAAATTGCAATGCATTTTTTCTTTATTGTTTTTTGTGCGACATCATCTGATGACCCTTCCTACCGTAGGTGCAGCTGGGAGGTGTCAAATATTTACTGTCCAAAACCCACTTTTTTCTTTCTGGAGCCCTTTGTGTACCAGGGTTGCGGTAACGCTTACTAACAATCCGCAACATTTAAATATAATCATTTCTTCGAAATCCATTTTTTTTTTGGCTTTTAGTCGAACAAACCTAATGAAATAATAAATTTTGATAAGCTGAATGCATCGAAATGTTAATATTTTAACATTCAATTGAATGACTAATCGGTTCGAGGAACAGTTTTAAGTATACTCATCGTTTATCCATTATGTACGGTCAGCCCGAAACGTCGATCAATTTTGCAAATGTGTATAATATGTTCATCGACTTTTGGGACTGACTGTACATTGTATTTGATTGTTTTGACGAAAAATGTAATGTGCTCTCTTTGCATATATTTTGTTTCAAAGTTAAAATAATAATACACTGCAAAAAAATCAAGATTTACCGTTTTATTTCCGCAACAACATGCAAACATAATTAAGTCATTATTAACTCTTGCATTGTGATTAAATAAGGCACTACATATTCAACCTTCAAGTTCGGTCAATCAAGCGATATAACCATTTTATGTACGGACGTTCGCGCTATGTCAGCATTTAAGTAGAAAAGCGTGTTTTCGCTATGAAATGAGACGAGCGAGTAACCCAGATGGCGGCGCTGAGCTAAAGTTGTGAAGGTCCGTGCTCTCAGAGCACTTAATCAACTGGAGATGCCATTGCCGTGCCATCCCTCCAAACGTACGAGACCGCCATTACTTGAATGCATATGTATGCGTAAAGTTTTTGCTCTTCTTTCACAGTTTTTATTTGTGAACTCACACTATTTGTTGCGTCACCTCACCCCCTACGCGTAAGTTGGCCGACTTTTTCGAATAGAAATTTGTGCTCAAGGCAACTCCGGTTGTTTAAATGCTCGAAGTCCGTACAATTTGTGTTGTGGAATATTGTGGCCAGCGAAGTCGGGAGTGCTTCGTCGTTTTGTGAGTGGTGGCGTGTGTCGCACTGATAACAATGGAGCGGCCTGCAGCACAATAGACGCAACCACACCACTAATTGAAATTAATTTTCATAAATTCGATAACGTATGACATACCATTACTGTTCTAGGTACAGACAGTTAGGGTAACCTGATGGCTAGAATACCTGTAAAATTTTACCAATCGAATATTAACCTTCCAGAATCGTTGAATATTAACCTTCCAGAAGGTTGAAAATCAATTTAAGAAATTTGACAAATTGATAAGTCGATGTGCTGGCGTCTTTACAATGTAAAAATCTCGTTCATAAGCGAATATTCAATTAGCTACGGTTCCGCGTTCTATAATGATTTAGTACAGTACTAAATTGTAAACTAAGATTACAGTTTGAAGCGAGGATTTATGTCGAACAAAGTTATTAATATCAAATACGTAAGCAATAAACAGAAACTGCTAATAAATCTATAAACATCAGGACGTGGTTAATATAGTTAATTAACTATAACTTACTCTAATTTTGCGAAAATACGACTCATCACTGAAAATTCGATAGCAATGAGAATCACACATTAGCTTGGTTTGAAATGAAATAGATGTTAATATCCTGTGTATTGTTACAAACAATACCTATAAATTATTTCCAGGAATTACGTATCTGACTAGTTTTCACCTTTATAAAGTAAATTTTGCTTTTTCTATCTATTTCTGGGGTACTAAAATAGAAAATCTAAATATTTATTGTACTTTTGGTAATTCATTTATTACCTTTAAGCTTGTCTTAAGAAATTGGGACTTTTTTATGCTCTTGTATATTTTGTATCAACTTGCTGTACAAAAATAACTGTTAGTACGACCACCAGGCCATCAGATCATCAGGCTTATCATTATGCACGGATGAAAAGGCTTTTATTTCATATGACCAATGCAATATGCATTGAATCCTACAGTCACATGATGAAATCGCTACGTCTTTTGTACGTATATGTTTATTTCTTCTTTTATCTTGCAGACCAAGTAATCTTACAATTCCTGAAAAGCAAATTGCTTAACAAATAACAAAAATACAGATGGCAGAAATAAACGCATACTAGAATAGAGTTACATATAAAAAGTAGACCTATATATCGGGTGTTTTTTTTCGATGTATAGAACTTTAAGTTGCAATAAAACAACGATGGATTATTCGATTGATATGAATGTTGTTCATCCGAAAGATAATCTTGTGGCATTCATGATTTCTGGCATAGGACAGCCACGGCTGGCGCGGATGTAGTCCAATCTGGACGTCCAATTTTCGATGACTTTTTCCAACTTTTGTGGCCGTATATCGGCAATAACACGACGAATGTTGTCTTCCAAATGCTCAAGCGTTTGTGGCTTATCCACATAGACCAATGACTTTACATAGCCCCACAAAAAGTAGTCTAGCGTTGCTAAATCACAAGATCTTGGAGGCCAATTCACAGGTCCAAAACGTGAAATTAAGCGGTCACCAAACGTGTCTTTCAATAAATCGATTGTGCGCCGTCTTGTTGAAACCACATCTCCTGGACATCATGGTTATTCAATTGAGGAAAGCCCAGCCCAGCCACTCAGCCCATAAACCGCACCAAACAGTCAGTTTTTCTGGATTCGGGTCTTCCTCAATGCTACGCTCTACAGCAGCAATAGCTTCTTCTGTACGCACCGTATGGCGTCTCTGGGGATGCGTGTTATCAATGACAGTAAACGTGGTGCGAAAACGTTCCATGGTTAATCGAATCAACTGCTCTGATGGACGATTTTGTCGACGATAAAATGGACGTAGCGCGCGATACGTATTCTGCACAGAACCATTATTTTCGAAACAAAATTGCCTTATTTGCAAGCATTCTTCAGGCGTAAGTCTATTCATGATGAATTGCCAACCCAAACTGAGTATAAATCACTTGAAAGCAGTTAAATCGGTTATCATCTTGAACAGTAATGCCAATTTAAAGTTCTATACATCGAAAAAAAACACCCATTACATATCTCTAGACTGCAGTCTCCGTGTGGTTGGGCCAAGAATAGCTTGCCACGTGCGTGCGTCCCGTTCCGTATGGTCTCAACTGAGTTATGACCGCCATCAACACATATTGGGTTAACGGGAATACCAAACGACACAGATATTTCAAATTTTGAATTGAAATTCTTCTCTGTACAATATGGTAAAAAAACGTTAGATTACTAAATGAAACTGCGTTAAAATGTCTTCAATTGATGAAATTCATGTGCTGAATACAACATTAAATTCGTTGGTGTACAAACCTCAACCACAATTGTAAAAACTCATTAATATTAATCCAATTACTGAATGTTCCACTAATTACTTAGTTGCTACCAATAATTGTTTTGGTAAAATAATTATTCTTTTACTGTGATTGTTATTGATTGCTTTGTACATATGTACATAATATAAAAAACGCAAAATCAATTATTCATGTTTAGCTGCAAAACAGCACTTTTTGAAGTTCAAAAATTACAAATGATAGTCCTCAAAATTCCACCCTTCACTACTTTCATGTGTTGGTGTTTCTTGGTGGGAAGAAAAAGTGGCGCACCAAAACAATTTCCCCAGCAACTAATATGTTTCATACTAAATATTAATCAACTGGGATCAAGTTATAATTTGATAGTTAATAGCATTGAGGACATTAATTCGATAATGCATGTCGTTCTAAATGGTGTGGAGAGCCTATACATACATAATTATATAAGTATACACCCGCAAGTCACGCATGACAGTCGCGAGCCGTGCCTTCTTGAAAGCGTGGCTTTATATTGTAGAGATTCTAACGATCTAAGATTACTATGGTAGACATAACTCAATATTGCTTTGTAACCAACATCTACAAAGTGCCTTCGTTTTCAGAAATCTTGTGTCTTCGAATCTTATACACAAATACACGCGTTTGAGATGCTTAAAGCATTTTCGCTGAGACTTCAAAAACCTATATCAAGGAATATAATCACCGTCATCATCTCCCGAGCCTTTTCCCAACTATGTTAGGGTCGGCTTCTAGTCTAACCGGATTTGTATCAGCTGAGTATCAGTGTTTTACAAGAAGCGACTGCCTATCTGACCTCCTCAACCCAGTTACCTGGGCAACCCATTACCCCTTAGGTAGACTGGCGTCTGACTTACTAGCTTCTGACTACCCGAAACGACTGCCAAGGATGTTCAATGACAACCACAGTCATTTAGGTACTTGCCTCACCTAGAATCGAACCTACGCCCTCATACTTGAGAGATTGACTCTTTACCCACTAGGTCACCAAGACTTCACAACACGATTAAGGAATATAATCCCCGTCAAAATATAAATTAATATTTTATTTAAATACTTATTCTGAGTCACTTTTCAATACGAATAAGACAAATAAACAAGAAAAAAACAGCCAACCGCGACGCTAATTGAACATCCAATGTGCCAAGTGACAGTTTACTTCATCGGTATTTATAAGCTTCATAAATATTTGCCTGCACGATTACATATCCTGCTCCTCAACAGATCTCATCCGGTAAATACAATGACGATGACACTGACAAGTTGATAACAAGAGCCCAAAGATCAGATTCAGTACTGAGAATACTCAAATACTCATCCTCTATGTTCAAATCGTTCTTCATCAAGCTATGACAGATGGGATCTATTTGATATCTAGAGGCTTTGTTGATGGGTCGCTTATTTGCTACAGGGAATGTCATAATGTGTTGCTATAAATCACTCGCATTTTGAGAATTCTTTTTTCTGTGACGTCTAATGTGGCATGTTGTTCCAATTTTTGGATAAAATTGCGATTATATGTATGCCTTGTTTCCATTCGCGTAATAGCTTAATATGTCATGATATAACACTAACGATAAAGCAGTAAATACAGCTACCAAATGTTTTAGCTCTCAAAATTATTTCTAACAGAACACATTCCAGATAAAAATCCACTATCCACAATGCGAAAATTAGGTACAATTATATCGTCATGCTTATAAACATAGATAACTATAGATATATAATCCACCTAATAAAGCATAACAAGGATAATAATATCAGCTGGTGACCGCGCTACTGAATGGCGAATCATCATTCAATTTACTCATCTCATTTAGCCATTGTAAGCCCATTGATAGAGGTCAACGATCTCTCTTGTTCACCACATAGCTATGTCACAATAACACATGGCTGAACTATGATATACATAGCTATGTTTTAGCAAAAAAAAAACATTTATTCGAGAACGTCTAGTCATATATGAGCATGCCTATGGATAATGCGCTAACGAGGTAATAACAGGCGCGGAATCAATACCGGAGCCATTCCCTTTTTTAATAAAATTCATCATGCCGTCATACATATATGAATCTGTAGGATAATAAATCCGCAAACGTGACGAGATGAGTTTGCAAAATGAAATATTTCGTGCAAGAAATTTTGTCTGAACAACATTAATACCGTAGAGAAAACACCTAAAGCAGTTTCTTGACATCCCTAACATAATCGAGGCAGCCTTCATTATGGAGTTTAATCCACATTCCGAGGCACTAATTAAATTCCTTCAAACTGTTGAGTAAATCTTTTCAATTTAAAACTACTATACAAAGTTGTTACGAGTGGCGTGCGATGCGTGTTAACTGTTTCGGTGCTGAAACTCGTTCCGTTGCCATAACTTTTTATTATCATTTTGCTAATTCACACGTTTTATTGTTAAAGTCCGGATATAATCTAAAGAGATCGTTCCAGAGCAAGAGGTTAATAGCCGCCATCTGTTAGACTTAATGTACTAAAAAAGCTGACTTAGCAATTATTGCATTCACGATGAAATATTCCGTTTGACATTTTCTCTCTTAGTTAGCATATCATTCAGTGAAGCTCGAGCTCATATTAAATTCAAAGATCCAATATCATCAAAGTGGACGATTGCAGTGTAACTATTTTCCAATTGCATTTTGAATGGCGTTCCATGAAATATGGAAGAGCAGTCGCCTAGGCACGTCGCTAATATGTTTGTAAATATTGACCCTCTTTATAACGTAGACGAACAGAACAAAGACTTAGAATGCAAGCTTGTGTGCGTTTTGCGTGGACTTAGTTGGCAATATTGTTCTCTCATAGCGCTGTAAATACGGGTAGGTTATTAAACTTCATTTCCAATTTAATCTAGGTATTTAACACTTCACTTATGTTTTACTTATCATATTTTCATAATGAATACGTGACATTTTCTCACTCCTAAGATCTTTATTCTTACAATAATTTTCTGGTTATGTATAAGACTGATGGCAAAAGGCATCGTAACGTCGAGTTAAGTTTCAAGAGACATATACGTGAACAGGTTGAGTCATACATAAAGCTACCAACACTGATAAAAGAAATAATCAAGCGTAAAACAATTTTACTTTATTTACCTACTTGCTCATGCGTGATGATGATACTGAAAATCATTAAACTCCCCGAAAACATCGGCTATTTGTAAAGACGGAAAATTTACGATCCATTTAAACGTGATTGCTTCTCATAAAAACAAAATTCCGTTTTTTTATCCTAAAGTTAAACAATCGCAGGGACACTAGCAAACATACAAACAGCTAAGCTTAGCTATTTGTATGATTTTTTCACAACGTTATGTTTGAGTTCAAAGTACCTAATACTGGCTGCGGGTTGTTCGTGAGAGATACCGCGGCCCTGGCACACAGGGACCCCCAGAAGGAACATAGTGGGTTTTAGTCAGTAAAAGTCTGACACTCCCTCCAGCTGCACCCTCAGCGGGAGGGGTCATTTGATGATTTCCCACGAAAAAAAAAAAAAAAAAGTACCTAATACTGCGCATACATATATCCAGACCTTATTCCTGAACAAAAAACAACCTCTCAAGAAAACCAAATACCTAACGCAAATGATAAAATTAATTTGTTACTTCTCATAATATCGCTGATAATTTAAACATAAGCCTAGGTGAAATAAATGTTTGATATCGAGCGCGACCTGAAGTTCCCATGCCATGCAAAGACGTGACACTGCATACACACATACATCTTCTTATCTTTAAACTCAATAAGTTATTTCAGTTCGTAAAGTCACGTAGCATCGTCGTTCCTCCCTCGTAGGTAAGATTCCTTTTCGCTGCTAATACAGGATTCCTTGCGGTTATACTGTCATGTAGATGTTGACAACCGTTCTTTGAGTTCCTACACACAAGATGCCCTAGTTTGGAAGTGCGATTGTGGAAAACAGCAATTTGTTATCAATTGATTAAAACTCAACAACAAAGTACGTTAAAGTAATAATAAGAATTATGGTAAAATTTTGTTCGTAAATTATTTTTCTTTGTTTAAGCAATAAAGTTCAAAATTGAAGCAACGTTCCCACATTTAGTACCTAGATCGGGTGATAAGGTGATAAACCCGAAGCAATGTAAAAAACAAAATTACTATACAACCCAAAATGATAGGCACTTAGCCGATAGCTGATATCTAACGAATCAGTATAAAAAATTACACTAGCACACATAATAAGGCTTTTATCCAAAAAAAGCACTTGACATATTTTTTGGATAACGTGTTTTATGTGATTACATAACATGACTCTGCATACAAACCGATATTACATGGCTTATCTGCCTCACTTTACTTCAATACTTTCCTGTATATTACCAAGTTATAGGTAACGTTATTAAGCACAGTTCATGCTCCTAAATTGTTAGCAGACCGTGAAGCTACCTTATTAAAACGATACACGCTTCACACAATGCGAAGTAAATGATATTAAAATCAATTTACGCTTGTAATTTGGTGAATTAAAAGCAGAACGTTAATGCATGCTTAATTAAAAATAATCAAAATTGGTTGTTAAGCCGGCTTTTCGAGATACGCCCGCCGCACGCGGCTTTTTTGACGGAGAACCCGTGGCTGCTAGATATTTGTTATATGTGGAGGGTATTTAACTGACGGATTTTTAAAAAATAAAAGAAAACGAAAATCTAGCCAACTCTACCACTAGCTCTCTGAGGCTGCTCACTATTTCTACCGGGTGACCACGAGCTGTCGGAGTTTGCTTAGTAGATATTGTACATTTTGACACATGTAGCCACGAGCGCGATGTATGTCGTGAGACGCGCAGATGTCGCGTGCCTCGAATTCAATGTCATAAAATTCCCATAATGTTGAGTAGGTATTATTGCAGCGCGGCTGTTGCGAGTCGCGGCTCTCGAGATTTAGAATGAATTTTTGCTAGATTTGTTGTGACAAGTGATTTTTTAATTTGATTATGAAATTGCCATTTATAATATGAGACATTTGAAGCTATTGTTTGCGTAGAAATATTCAGAGTCAATGGACTGAATATTTGTTGATAAATTATTCTCTGAAAGCTGTTGACGTCCGTCCTAAGGAACGGGTGCGATAAAGAGCCAGTCTAAACCCTTTGCTTCTCACGACCCCCTCCCTCAAACACCATCAGGTATTGTTAGAGTTTTTTTGCCTTTTTAAAGAACAGTTTCAGGCAAATATGGTTCACTGGAATAACAGAAACTAATGTAACCGCAATTGCAATTATGAGAAAACAGAAAAAGATTAGCAAGCGATGCCGCCGATGCCGATTTCGAAAGATTAAGATTCATATACACCTAACGCATAGTCTATCAGCTGTCAACTGACTAGTGACAGAAACCAACGTCATTGTGACAGAGACGTAATTATGTTTGGGGAGTTTAAAAAAATAGTGGAGTTTCAGCATATGGCCACTAGCTAGACCGAGTAGGCAATTTAAATGTTTCCTTTGACTAAAAAATACTTTGACGAAGAATTTAGTCTAAATAGATTCACCCACATAATGCCTTGTTTTGCCTATTGCCTTCATCCTGAGATCTAAAACGACTGCACGTAAATACACTTTATCTTTTCGCGTGAATAACTTTAATTTGCTTGCTTTAAATTACCTATGGAGTGGAAATAATTTTTAATTATTTCTGGCATTGTTTCGACTTTAGGTGTACTCTTGACCTAATATTTTTCCTATCAACTTTTGATTGTTCATTTTTAATATTTTTAAATTGAGAGCTCTTACGAAACTCTGTTCATTTATTTTTATATTTCGCTGTAATTAATTCATTCAAAGCCTCGGTTCCACTTTAGACTTATACATTTTTCCTATTAAAACCAATTTAAGAATTTTCAAACCGTCATTAAACTTTAATTAATCCTATCTCACTCAAAAAATGATCGCTTTATATATCGTTCAACCATTCTCTCCACTTCAGAACTAAAGTAACGTCCAAAAATATTTAAAAGCCGCTTTAAATTCTGCATTAATAGTAAAGCAAAAAGTTTTTGAGAGGGGCGTGCCCTCTGCACGGCGAGGGTGCTTGTCGTCGGCCGATGACACTCATCGAAGGCTCTCTACTCGGCTTGTGGTGCAATTGCTTCCGTTCAAATCATCTAGAAAAACACTTCACGTTTTTTTATGCTTCTTGTGCTCAACTTTCTTTACGAGGTACAGCGGTTGCATAAATAATTAACTTGTATACTTTTTTCATTATACAAAAGTTCAATTAAGTTGGCTGAATTTTTAAACTATTCATTATACTTTGTTTTTATCTTTCTTTCCAGCAAAAGCAGTTTTGGTTAATATTTTTTTTCTGTTTTTAACAATACTAGTAGTATTGTTTTCAATAAAACAGAATTCGTTCTTGTTGTAAACAGAAACTGTTCCCGTCGGTATCCTCAAAACGAAAGCCTTACCACAATCGAATAGGTTCACATTTTCAGTCCTGCGCCGCATTTAAATAAAACAAAATTCTTTCCTTTCGTTGGCAGCGCTCCACTCATTTCCATTTTCTAGTAGGTTGAGTGAGGAACGTGTTCTGAAAAACATTTCTATAGTTGTGTTCATAATATGGAGCTGTACAATACCGGCCTACATTCTGACGGGTTAGCAGACGGTTGTTGGGAATTTAGGGTTTAAAATATAAAGCAAACTTTAGAGTATGAATGAGACGAAGCGCGTTATTGCGTTATAAAACACGAGGTCTAGTCTGGTTACAACAAAATATTTTATTGTGCTCGTTTGTTGAAAAGTATGAGCGCAATGAGATTATTACAACGCTTCACACTTTTGTAGCTGTTATAAATATGTTAGACTACTTTTGTAAATGCATGCATACATGCGTTTGGTGAATAAATTTTTAGTTTTTTTTCGGGGAAGTCATCAAATGACCTCTCACACGGAGGGTGCAGCTGGAGGTAGGGTCAGACTCTTACTGACTAAAACCGCTATGTTCCTTCCAGAAGTCCCTGTGTGCCAGGGCCAAGGTAACTCTTACGAAAAACCCGCAGCCCAGGCATCCTGGCCCTAAGGGCCCCATGTTGCTGACATCTCTTCGAGGAACATTTTTAGTTCATTTAACATTTATATAATTTATGTAATACTAGCGACGCGCCCCGGCTTCGCACGGGTGCAATGCTGATACTAAAATTATACATATAAACCTTCGTCTTGAATCACTCTATCTATTAAAAAAAACCGCATCAAAATCCGTTGCGTAGTTTCAAAGATTTAAGCATACAAAGGGACATAGGGACAGAGAAAGCGACTTTGTTTTATACTATGTAGTGAAGCCTTGATAACATTACACTATCAAACCGTTTAAATTAGGAACGCTCCCAGCGGTTTGCAGCGTAAGTAGGTACATGTAAATTGAAATAAACTATTAGAAAACTACATAACAAAACGTGGTGTATTTTGTTATGTTCATTCAATATTCAACGATGCGTGAATAATTTCCAATTTTCATTACAAAAGGAAATACAAACAAACGTATTTCATACATACTATTGTTCATACTTAAGAACAAATTAAAAGCCATCTAGAGAAGGAATATCTACGAGTATTTACGTCGCGGTATTTAATGTGTCACAAAAGTCTTTATTCTGCTTAACATTTTATTACGCGACTGTATCGCTTGACGGCTGGGATCAGCTTTGAAATTGGGTGAAATATGACTTCAATGAATAGAACTTTGTTATTGTCCCTGTGTCATATACGAAGCTTCTGTTATGACGTAATGTGACACATGTCTGAGCTACACATATATAGGGATACAGTGTGTGTAATCATTCGAGGTATTAAATTATTATTCGCAGATACGCTCAGTTCTTCTCCGTGTGAGAGGAGGCCGGTACCAAGCAGTGGGACGCCAAAAAGGAGGATGATAATCTATTGGCAGTTTCATTTCTTACTTGTACTTTTTATTGTAAGTAGTTACGTAAGCTACTACATAGCTACTAGATTTAAAATCAGCGCTGTATATTACATATTTTTAATATGGTTAATGGAACATAAGTTCATGATTAAATTCAAAACGATATATCGCGTTTACGTTTCCACGTTCTTCGAGATAAGCTTTCCACTACAACTGTTAAAACCACACACAGAAAAATTTATTGTTTTGTAACTATACGCGTTAGCTTGACAGGCTGTCATCTTGTTTATAGATATTAACGCCACAATAACAGTTTTCTTGATATCAACTCGTTTTATTTCTTGAAGAGGGTATGATGGAGACACGCTGTCGCTAAAACTTCGAAAAGTTGACATAAGAAGGTAAACCGACGGATATATAACATCGTGTTGTAATAATAACTAGCTGTAGCCCACGGCTTCGCTCGCGATTAGAAGTATTGTTATTAATTAGATATAGTTTTAACTTTCATCCCCAATTTTATCTCCTTAGGCATGGGATTTATTAAAATGATTTCTTAGAGAATGCCTACATCATAGTAGCTATGTATATGCATGTAAAGTTTCACCCCGATCGGTAAAAAATGTACCGTTCCATATAAACTTTCATCCCCTATTTTATTCCCTTAGGGGTGGAATTTATCAAAATCATTTAGCGGATACCCATGTCAAAACATGTACCAACACGCCAAATTTCATCCCAATCCGTCCAGTGGTTTGGCCTATGCGTTGATAGATCACTATGTCAGTCAGTCAAACCTTTGAGTTAAATATATTTAGATAAACCCATCATGTGCCAGTAGCTCAGCAGGCTTAGCATGGCAACCGTAGAAACAAGTTTTGTTTACCGGAGAATAGACATAATGACAAAAAAGTGCCAGACTGACGTAACATTTATTTTGTCATTTTTTGAAGTAATTTTTCTTTTCTTTATCGACATAAGTCTACAAGTGATTATTATGCAAGTTGACAGGTCGCGCCATGCTCGGGCGGAAGACATGTTGACATTGACAGACAGAACTTTGTCTTTACTTGACAGAATAGATATAAAATCGCCATGCTAAGCCTGCAGATCGTATATGAACCACAAAAGCAGCTACCAAAATTATCTAACTAGTATTTTTATCACGAAATCTCATGAATTAGTCGCTCGACTGTCATCCTCTGAATTATAGTATCGACTTCGATTCCAAAGTGGAGTCGTATTATTGGGCATCTATATTCAGAAATATTCAGTAGCGGTCGGAGCTCGGAATTTCGTTTCCGTTAATGACAATAAGCTGAATTTATAACTTGAGAGCAAAATAGGCGCAATTTTGTAATGTTATAAATGCTTGAAGTTCGAATAAATAGCTACAGCTACCTGACCTGAAGGCCAGAACACATTTAAATATAATTTATCATTATTAGGGCCTGTTTCACCACCTACGAATAAGTTCTAGTTAGTTAGATTGGTAGATAATTCCATACAAATTCTGTTCCATTTTTTGAATTTATTCGGTGGCTATACGGACTTTGTGAAACTGGCCCTTAATGATTCTATATCTTGTTATATTACTTAAATGTCAATTCAAGCAAATTAACATACCTGCATCAAAACGCCACGAAATTACACATAATTTGGTACAATTTGTGGCTCACGTGAACAAAGTTACTGAATAATAGAGTTTTCGTGCGATCTCGTCTTTATAGGAATAGATGAAACCTAATGGGAAAGCCGGATAAAGGGTATGAAAAACAACGTACGTACAAAAAAAGGGAAAAGAGATTTAAATTTTTAGAAAGAAAACTGGAATTTTCGCACCTAAAATGTTTACACCGGCGAAAGTCAACAAACCTATACCCCAATGAATTCCGTTCTCTAGAACTTATGTAAACCCATACGATTTTATGACCGATACGTTACCCGAGACGTCGTCCGCGTGGGCATTAGGTGATATTATTGAGAAATGACCTCCCGCTGAAGGTGCAGGAGTGTCAGACTCTTACTGACTAAAACCCACTATATTCCCTCGGGAGGTCCCTGTGTGCCAGGGCCACGGTAACTCTTACGAACAACCCGCAGCCCAGGCAGACCCTGGCCCGAAAGGGCCCCCTTAGTGTTGCTGACAACCATTCGAGGAGCGCGTGGAACGGAGAGCGCCGCCACCACAGGCCTGTCGTCCTTAGACCTACGGACGGTGATTTTCGGGACCCCAATAAAAGTATACATCATCTCCCGAGCCTTTTCCCAACTATGTTGGGGTCGGCTTCCAGTCTAACCGGATTCGGCTGAGTACCAGTGTTTTACAAGAAGCGACTGCCTATCTGACCTCCTCAACCCAGTTACCCGGGCAACCCAATACACCTTGGTTAGACTGGCGTCAGACTTACTGGCTTCTGACTACCCGTAACGACTGCCAAGGATGTTCAATGACAGCCGGGACCTACAGTTTAACGTGCCATCCGAAACACAGTCATTGGTGTCCAAGATATACTTAGAAAGTACATACAAACTTAGAAAAGTTGCATTGGTACTTGCCCGACCTGGAATCGAACCCACGCCCTCATACTTAAGAGGTTGGCTCTTTAACCACTAGGCCACCACGACTTCAATAAAAGTTAACGTCAATTTGAATTTCCATTAAATGTTTGCAACAGCTTTTAGCTAACACTGGAACAATTTTTTTAGGCCATTATTTGGCTAAATAATGTTTATAAATAAAGCCGGCTAATGTTCGCATAGTCGGGCTGTTGGCAGTCAGCCAGTGGAGTCCCATATGGGACGGGAGGTTGTATTCCAAATATCATAAGCCCTTCGCTTTTGTCCCGACTTCTGTTTCATAAAGTTGATTCTCTTAAACAGTACTACGCTGAAAGAAAAACGTTAGCACTCATAATCTTTGTGTACATATTTTTTTCAATTTGTAGATCATGTTTCAAAGAATTGAAATACGATTCAGTTAATTCTAATGTTGACTAAAGCCTTCTTCTCGTAAGAAGCAAAGAATAAAACATATCCTTAATCAGTATCACTGACTTCAAGCCGTATCAAATGTATATTATGTTTCATTACAGGTAATTAAGTTTCAATGAAACCATAAAAAATCTTACTAATTCTTTACATTGCATCAAAAAAACCTGTATACATAGGCAACAGCTGACTTCAAAAGAAATATAAGAACAGAGAAAGATGAAAACTACTACTGAATATTTTCAATAACGATGAAACGAATTCCAACTTTTGTGTGCAATAAAGAATTTATTGTTTGGTATCTGTACTTCAAAGTTTCTATTTCCCGATATCTCAACAAGAGTAAACAAATAAGAGATAGTACTGCTTTTTGAGTTGGGGAATCATCAAATGACCTCTGCAGCGGGAGAGAATGTCAGAATTTTATTGAATAAATTTCCTCTTTATTCCTTCTGGAGCTTTTTGTGTAACAGCGGTTTGGTAACTCTTTCGAACAATCCCGCAGCAAAGTATCAAATCTGCAGGCTCAGCATGGACCGTAGAAACAAGTTTTGTCTACCGGAGAATGGATATGATGACAGAAAAGTGACAGATTGACGTAAGATTTCTTTTGAATTTTTTTTGAAGATTTTTTTCTTTTCTTCGAACGACATAAGTCTACAAGTTTATAAGTTAACGCGCCAAGCTCGGGCAGAAGACATGTTCACATTGATAGAAAGAGCTTTGTCTTTTTTTGATAGAATAGATATAAAATCGCCATGCTCAATCATGATCATTATCATAAATCATTATGGTTATCGTATGTATGTATGGCACCAATAGCGTACCTAATAATCACAGTAGCCTAAATAAAGTATTGCTATAAACCAACTTGTATATTCCGTCTCCCTAAACCAGTTGCGTGATAACCGCTTGCTTTGTTTGCCCTGCCTCATCAATAAAGGCCTGAATACATGTACAGCCTACGTCATTTACATAACTCATTATAAAGCAGTGTTCCGTCTAAATTCCTGTTGCGAAGCACTAAATCTCCTTCAAGCCCAGCTTTGAATCGATCGCGCCTCAATAATTAAACCTCCGTGAACAATCAAATTGTAACAATAAACCGAGGCTTGAAGAGCTATCAAAGTCTGTGACTGAGACTTAAACATATAATACCATCTTTTCCAACTTTACATAAGAAGACGTCCTCCTTTTCCTCCTTCTTCATTTTATCATTAATTTCAAACTTTTTTGTACCTTATTTATTGGACTTAAAGGTCTAAAGCTGAAAAACTTTAGCCGATTTTCATATTTATAGGATGATAACCATCAAAAATCTGTCTAGTGATTTCAGCAAATCTACAGGATGAGGAGGATATGGAGAAAAGTACTTGCACACAATAGTGAGCAACTACAGGCTTAACTTAATCTTATATACTAAATGATTCAACGAGTTGGCAACTTCAAATAAAACTGTATAATAAACTTTCTTATAATTTACATATACACATATATTTCCATTTAATTAAAAGCCGACAACAGTGTATTTTATTTTAATATTTAACACTTTTTACAAGCATGCATACTAATTAATTGGCTGCTTTAATTTCCCTTACCTGCGTTATCGAGCCCCTTCAGCGTGTGTGAAAGTTTGTTAATTAGGTAATGGGTCAGGAAGCACTGAACATTTTTCCTCCACTATACCCTACTTCAGCACATGAGCATATTATGTAGTCCATAGGCTTTGGTATTGAATAAAACAGTTCCAGGAAAAACTGGCGCAACTCGTACTACGGCGTTGATATAGTTTTGCTCGCTACGAAAGCGTAGCAACTTGCTACGCCCACCCATTGACAAGATTATACTCAATTGAGCGTCGGCAGAACATCTGATAAGACATTATTTAGTGCAGTCTTCAATCAATTTATAACCTTCAGTTATTTTTGTAATAGTTGTTGAATTTAGGTGTGTAGAAAATGGCTCATTCTTATTCCAATTGCACATATATTCCCACTCAAAGAATTCTGGTGGCAACAAAGCCGAAATCCACTTACAATAAATCTCTATAGAGACATAATACGTGCGTAGTTGCTAGTTTTCCCACCAAAAAGTAAAAATAAAGCATTAAATCACCGAAGTCGTTAGCAGCGCCAGCCTGTAAATGCTTTTTACTCTCACTAATAGTATTTTAATAGCCATAAAAGTAAATAAAAATATAATATGACGAAGGACGGAACACAACTGTGACAGTAATTATAAAATTCTGGCGGTCTGTTACGAATGTTGGAAGTTATTCGTGGTAATTTGTTTCAACAGATCAAATTGTTTGGGCCTTGAACGCGTTTTGTTGTAGGAGAACTTTTATCGCTTATATTGTATCTATATGTTATAGCTTTCGTGAGTCACGTTTATGCAGGTCATGAAACTTAATGTCCGAATAGCCACTATCTACCGAATAAATTCAAAAATTAAACAGAATTTGTATTAAATTATAAATTATCTACCAAATAAACTAATCAGAACTTCTAAGTAGGTATTTTAGGGCAGTTTGAAAGTATGTCCTACTGAATTACCTACATAGTGTGAAAAAAAATGCAAAATTAAATGGGCACTCCTTTTTGCTGAAATGTCAATAAATATGTTTAAACTTAAATCACGATGAGATCTATTATTACTTTTAACCCAATATTACAAAAAAATGCATCTAACTAGTTTATAAAAGTGATAAAGACAAAAATAGCCGAGTTTCGAATACGTTTCACATGTATATTTTTTTAATAATATGTATATATTACGCTGTATAACACAATGTTATCAATAACCCGTCATTATTGTGAGTTAATTAATAGTTTGTGTTTGCATCTGATCAGCTGTGTACATTCAGAACCCCTTGTAATGATTCCCTTGATCGTGTATGTACGGACATTTCCACGTCATTGTTATTATCACAATAAAATAGTTGAACGCAACATGCAATGTTATCGATGTAGGACATTAAATGATCTTTACATCCATTTAAAAATCAATGCAAAAAAATGCCTTTTAGTTTATTACACTTTAGAGGTTAAACGATGTATTGAATATAAAACTAGAGTCTGTACTGCACCATAGACTACCTTCTAGTACGGGTTTATTTCTTCTCGTCTCAATCCATCCAAAGGTTGTTTGTAAGAGTTTGCTTTTAGCGATAAGACCACCTATTGTGTCACCGTTACCTTTTCTTTAAGATTTATTTCTTTACTTTGTAATTTATATTGGTGAACATAATAAAGAGTACGGGTATTATCTATGATGATAGCTTGAAGCTTGAGTTCGGACATAGAAAAGTTTTTACACGGGTTACATGGAGTAAGTCAGTCTCCCGAGATGCGGATCCCCCAACAAACAGATGATGCATGCAAAACTTCCTACAATCGATTAGATATAAAGGAAAATCAAATAATGCGAACATTGAGAATATAGCAATTCGTATTATTTGAACTATATTCAGCTTATGGAGTAAAGATATTCAGCACGCCAGAGAAAAACCACGTCTATAACGAATACATAAGACCTATTATCCCGTGACCCAATAAAAATTAAATTGTCTTGCTCTCTAGAGAATCCCGCTGCATAATAAATTAACAATTAATTGTTTAAGCCTATAATGGAACGCCAGCTCATCTACTTTCGATATAATGGAACGTACGCGACCGGTTGCATTTTCCGGTCGAATTCATTAAAAAATAATAATTTTAGGGCCAGTTTCACGGTGTCCGAAACCTAGCGAATAAATTCCAAAAATGGAACAGAATCTGTATGAATTTATGTACGAAATAAACTAACTTGAACTTATTTGTAGGTAGTGAAACAGGCCCTTAATCATTTTTATTTATGTAGCCATAGTATTACGAGTACTACTACTCAACAAATTAATACATAATGGATCAAAGTAAAAGTAAATATGACTACAAACAAAAAGGGGGACACTTTTTGTGCACGCTGATGTTAATCTGAATAAATAACGATAGCTTAATCGTCATAAAACTATTCTAATAACCATTAAGTCAGATTGAGGAAAAACTATGTGACCTTTTATAAAGTAACCAAACATGACATTAGTGGTACATATTTAGTACACTCGTAGGTACTAGTATCGATCGCTCTGTGTGTATAGATGAAATCTAGTCTAGTGCCCCTAGTGACATACATGATAAATTATTCAACAATCTGTATCGAAATATGAAGCGTTAACTGGAGCTGTTTCAGCGTTGTAAATATATTTCGTTTGCATGGAATATGTCTATGCATTAATAAATATTTTAGCGGCTTTCGTTAGTTTTACATTGTTCGGTAGCTTTACAGATTATGCTAATAAATTGCCGTCCCTCCAGCTCGCCATATGGCGTCACACCGGTGATTAGCGAAACTTAGATGATTATAGCAGTTGGTAATTATGTCATCATATGTAGTTTGTTGTTCAGGATAGTCATACGAGTCTTATTATATGTCCTGGTGTCTTTTATTAGTATTTAATCAAATATGAATTTCTACCGTAGATAAATCTTCTAATGATGGTACTAATTCTTCCCGTATTTGTAGATTAGAATGTTTTGCACATTTGCAACCTTCATTGCACAAAGTGACAAAAAATGTAGTAGATAACTATAAAAACGCGGTTAACATTTAGCTAAACTGTCTTTTAACACTGGCCACTATTAAATTCCAATTTTAAAATCAGTTGAAATAACTTACCGGCAGGACCGTCTTTAAACTATTTGAGGCCCTGGGCACATGAGGATCATGGGGCCCCTATGACCTAAAGAAAACAAAATAGAGGTACACGCTATGCGCGTTTTTTTTACTAGGCTAATATTAGTGACATCTAACTTCGCTAAGAGGTAAACAAAATAGTCCGAGCAAATAAGTAGGTATTAGATATACATCTATCGATTATACGATTTGGTAATCTGGAAGGAACTAAGGGGCCCCATTCGAACGCGGGGCCCTGGGCATGTGCCCATAGTGCCCAGTGGGAAAGAGGGGCCTGCTTACCGGGTTCCGTCAACGGGTTGCCAGACAGCGTCGAGTGGGGCGTGCGCAGGCGGCGGAGTCTCTCCTTCTTCATTACTCCCTGGGTTCGTCCGACCGTCCCACCCCTGAGAACAAAAGAAAGCTTATTAAATACAGAACATACACTTTCAGGGTCAATCATGAACTCGATAGCCAGTGAACAACCATTAGTGATTAAATTATCTACACGGGAAGCTCATTGTCCTGCAATTCTAAAATTGCAATTCTCATTACGCATTTGCGTTGTGTTGATAAGTGCAGCAATGTAATTTGCAAACTAATAAAGATTATTTCTAATTCCAGAAACATCTACTGGCAATTACCTCCTACTACGAGTTCGACATGTAATAAACATTTATTTTGTATCGTGAAACCCGAATAAAATATCTCGTTTATTATTTCTCAGGTTGCACTCCATATATCATCAAATATATGTAGGTATTTACTCAATAATTTTTCTGAACAAAATACACCTACAAATACACTGTATTATTACCATCAGATTATCAGTTTGGGGATTCTATCGAAACCGGTTCAAAGTTCAACAGAGAAAAGTAACAAATACATAAATTAACGTTCGAGAATACGAGCAACAAAAACCATTTGTTTTAAACTTCCTTCGTACCCACAAGCTTATACATACTATATACATAGTAGTATCAGGTACAGCACACCCATATATTCCGGTAGCAGCCTCATAAATATTCGAACTACAAAGGCATTTCAGGCAATCCTGACTTAGAACTCGAAGAAGACACTGCCATTAGCCCACTAGGTACTCGTAAAACTTTAGAAATACACGTCTATACTTAAAGCTTGTACACAGCCTCTGTTCTCAAATTGTTCTGTGATAATCTCGTTGAATTAAGTCTAGTACCTACGTTCAAGGTATTTACATAATGCCAGTTTCTGTATAATTCCATGATATCGTTATCAGAGTTTTGTGACAAAACTGATTATCTAACTTTAACTTGGACTGAATTAAATTAGAAGTAATTATATTATTATAATCATTCGGATTAAGCTCTAATTTGTACTGTTTTTTTTCAGTTTTATTGTTTCAAGTAAGAAACATTGACACAAGAGAAAGATGAAAATTTCGACATTTACAAGCACGCATGTCTCCGTGATCATCATTGTGATTAAGTAAGCCACACAATCGATCGATCGATCGATAATATTAAGCGACGCTTGGCGCGATTAATCCGTGAATGGATGACGATCTTGTCATGATTGTGTTTCGGAATGCAGGTTAGATTGTTGGATCGATCCCGGCTACCATTAGACATCTTTGGGAATCGTTACCGGTACCCAGAAGCCAGAAAGCCTTACCAAACAGTACTATTTTCTACACACTTAAAATATCTAAAACTGATTTCACTCCCTTATGCTATGTTTTATTACACATTACAAAAACGAAACGTGAACTTATTTGCATGCAACAGCAAGAATGATAACGCTAAAGCGTACACATGAATTGTAAGGATTATATCTTGCGGTACGGGATATACATTTTTCATTAAAATTTATGTTGTTTGTTAAGCCTTATTAACATTGTTTTTACATACAAACGAATGAAACATCTAAAGTTATAAAACAATACGAACAAAGAGGGTAAGTAAACAAACAGAACGACATGGACAAAAATCCCTGTATCAAAATCATTGAAAAAACTCTGTTTTGTATTGAAATTTTGATAAAATGTTCACTCAAAGTGACGTCACAAACTCTAATAAGCTGGCAATCTAATATTCCATATCGAATATTCATAACATTATGTGACACATAAAACGTCTCTATGATAGAAACTAATCGAGCTTCTTCGTAATGACCCCGATATTTTGTTAGGCACTTTATAGGTATAGGTACACACAGTAATAACAACATTATCAAAGCTAATCGCGGGTGAACGACTGTGTGGGCAAATTACTGTCCCCACATCGTCCCCTACACGTTCACGTATAATTATGATACGAGCTACACAAATAGCGTAATTAACTAATCAATACATAGCTCGCTGGCTCGAAGTAAAATTAATGTGAACATACGAGGAAGCGATTTATTTGGACTAAAAGATGTACATTATGATAATCAGTATCAAAATTGTCAGCACATTCGTATAAATGTTTATGAGGTTTTTTTAGGTTAGCAGATTGTGTCATAATCGGATCCCTATTATAGACTAGCAATTTCTCACGGATTCTCCTGCTTCCCTGGGAAACTTTTTCCCATACCCAGATAAAACATTGCCATGTTCACCTGGAATAGTGTTGCTTCCCAACAGTGAAATATTTTCTCAGACCGGTACAGTAGTTTCGAAACCTATTTAATTCAAACAATAGATCAGATCCATCCTCTTTATAATATTAAGTATAGAAGTGTAGTCTAACCTCTCAATTGGTTTACAAACTTTGATAGTAAATGCTGATTCAAATCAGCCTATGTAATTCAGATGGTCAACCAACTTACGTAATTTTTTGTATGAAAGGATACAATATACAAACCTTAAGGAATAAACATGCATCTTGATCATTACAAAGTTCGGTGATTAAAAAAAACATCATAGAAACTTCTAGTATTTTAGAACCTCTTCAAGAAACAGAAGTATATGTCGTAGAATAATAGTCCTTGACCAGAACTATTGTATTTGAGCCGCCCATAAACGTGTGTGAAGTTTAATGGCGCAACACACAAACATAATTTACCCCATATTTACAAACTGCGACCGCGCTATAATATGCAAATGGAGTATTGCTTATGCATGCTGTATGCCTAACTACTCTTGTAAATTATTAATCACTTGCAATTATTGAATGTTCTTCAGGTCAAATAAATGTTATTACTACATCCCTATTTACTGAAAGAAGGTGATCGTCATTAAAATAATGATGATATTGAAGATATTTTTGCTAACGCGCTTTTCCACCACGTGCACTTATTATTTCCAAATTATTGAGGCATTTTTTATTGCAACCTATGCTACATACAATTTTTATCGTCAAATCTACATAAAATTCGACGACCAGATGGCGTAGTAGTAAGTGAATGTGCCTGCCACGCTGGAGGTCGCGAGTTTGATTCCCGCGTAAGTCAATCATTTGTGTGCAAGAACATAGGTGTACTGTGTATGTATGAATTTACAAAAAGAAAAGTAATAAGCAAGTTTATGGGTCGTCTAGTATCTATCCATAGTACAAGCTCTGCATAGTTTGGGACTAGATGATGTTGTGTGTATTTGTGAGGAATATTATAGTATATTGGTTAATGTGCTAATAGTCTAGGCAAAGTACTAATACAACGTATCTCGTAATGCTAATACACACTTACCTATCCTAATAAACCATAATCCTACTAAGTTTAAATACTAACATTTCTGTGAACACAAACTATACATACATATACATATATGTAGTTACCTAGTTACATGAAAATCTTTATCCGTTTATCGCACTGCACACACGCAAGCGCAAGCCAGCGTCCGAGCATTCAACGTAATAAAAACCCGAGTATAGTTTCATCCCTTTTGATAGAAAGGTTGGGTGCCAAGAATTTTTATTCGTCCCAGAAGCTTATTGGGCCCGACGCGGGTACCCCAGCGGTTTTTGACCCTACTTACCAGCCCAGCTTACGTATGATATCCAAATTTTATGTTATACCTAACCCTACTCGCGAGTTTCATTCATAAACATTTCAATTTTAACTCTTCGTGGCTTAGAACTAACACTATAGTATAGGCACTTGAATAAAGTAAAGGGTTACGATGAGCATTATAAAAAAAATGGAAGGAAAATGTAACAGATTCTTTTAAAAATAAATTTAGAAAGAAAAGTTTGTTAACAACCATTTGCAAATAACAATTAATTTTCCTACGTATACCTACATATTAAGAGCCAAACTAAAGCGCATTCGATAAAACTAACATTAACTAAATATTTAAAACCATAATTCATAATTTAAGCTATGACTCACGTGCTTCATAAAATATGTAAACCGACCTCAAATTGTAAACAGGCAATAAATAATAAAAAACCTTTGAAAAATAATGTAGATATAGTTAAATACCAAAACAGGTATGCACACATTAAACACTGCATTTCGTAACACGAGGAATCAGCATGTACTTACGAATAAAAATTCAGTTATTAATTACAATAATACATTATCAAAGAACATAAAACTCACTATCTGATCCTTAATTTCATTCATTTCCTATTGTACCTATTTATCTTTATCTTTAGCTACCTACATGTTTTGTTTTTCAAGCTTACACAAAGAAAAATAATTAAGTGTAATAAAACCTTGTTAACTTTAATATCGTGCGCAGCACCATGATTTATTCTAAAACGAAAAACCTTAACAAATGCCATTAGTTATACCTCGACTATGATTTCAAATTGAAGTAATAAAAACTACGCCTATCTAGACTTTTATCAGAGGACATGGTAATGGTCGATTTAAAATTTAATAATTTATAGCTAACCTGCGGAACAAATGTTTACATAAACAAAAAAAAGTATTAACTTAAATAACATAGCAATGAATTTCAAAACAATCATAAAGAAATATTAAACTTTATTCGTACTACATCAAAATGTATTAAAATATATAATATATCACAACTAGTATAAGCTGACCCTTCAATTTGTAGAAATACCATAGGTTTTGTATATCTTGATGAGTAGACGTGTATACCAAGTTGATGAGTTCTAAATGCACACATCAGAAGTCTCAGAGGAATGTTTTTCCAATAAAAAATTTTCAAGCAATATTTACCACATCTAGTCTTCTGTCTTAGTTAACCACGAACCTTATATTTTGTAAAAATAAAGAGTAATTACACAGTACAGTTTTGGGAAATAGTGGTAACTTTACCTAGATTAACAGCGTCAGGTAAGTGGTAAAAGCTACGAACTTTATAATCTTATTATTACCGCCACACGATGGCTCTACTGACTGAAGGTCACTGAAACTCACTAAAAATAATGAGTAGTGATCAAAAAAAGGTAATGTAATAAACCTCAATTGCGCTATTACCCTTATACGTACTTGATCCCTGGTTAGTTTTGATCATTATATTCATTTAAGCACATGCATAAAAAATACTCTATTATATATATACTAGCTGTTGCCCACGACATCGTTCGCGTGGGCATTAGGATTAAACATTCACCCCCTCCCCCCCGTAGTGATAGCGTGATAAAATGTAGCTTATATGTTGACCCGACTTCTTAGTTATATTCATGCCGAATTTGAAGCAAATCCATGCAGTATTTTTGAGATTATCCCGGACATACATACAGACAAACAGACAATAATTCTAAAAACTATATTTTTGGCTTAGATATCGATTTCAGATCACGCCCTAATTATTCTTTTAAAAAAAATATATGCAATGTGCAGTTTTGACTTCTCTACGATTTTAGTATATGTATAGATATCTACAAATTATAAAAACATTTCAGTCAAGACACTGTGTGTTTGAGCATTAATCACTTAGCAAACGGTTATCGACCGGAGCATTGCACACAATCACAATTTTCACAGATATGTGCAAATGAGACTTACTCATGTTATACATACATCACTATGAACGAAATACGAAATCATGACATCATTCATTCATTGGTTTGAATACTTATCAGATATTTTGTTTCATAAAATATTCATCTGAATACAAGGTACCTACCAATATGGATGATTAAAATTCAATTGAAAAATATATAATTAACATTTTCAAAAGCTGCAAGGTCATTGAAGGTGCCCTTTCTTTTAATTAATAGCATAAATATTTGTACAATTGAAAGACCTAGTTCCACGTCAGACAGTCAGTGAATGGTTACACCTCATTCACCTCAGGTCATTTTAGATGCCCGTTCTACTAATTAACAGCTTAAACATTTGTACAACTGAAATAATTAGTTCCACGTCAGACTATTATTCACACCTCAACAGAAAACATAATAAAGTGTCTTTTGAGAAGTATCCTTTCCTTTATCTGTATCTGCCTAGCCCCAGTATATCAGCAGCCCCCAGTCTAGCAGCGAACTCTTTAGAACTATCCTTTTCTACTGAAATAAATAAACAAAACAATGCAGACAGGGTAGGTCCCAGAAGATACTCTGGGACATTACTGGGATCACTCGAAGTATTGGCTGTTGCAGAATTGAATTGAAAAATAAATAGGGACGCTTTTGTCCACCAGTGGCTAGGAAAAATCGGCAATAGAAGTAATAATAAATGCTTCTACATCTGTATGACAAATTAAAATTTAATCATTTTGTGTGCTTATAAATATTGACCAAGAACTAAATAACATTGTAAAACTACATAACCCTTACTACAAGTAAGGGTTATGTCTAATATTGTTCTAAAACCTCACTTCGGCCACGTCATTGACATACATTCATCTCCGCCGTAAAAGCGTCTCAGCCATTTAAAACGGGTCCGAAATAGACTGCACTGCTATTCTGAAAAGTTTTTATCCGCGTGTTAATTTTCTGTCCTGTTTCCGTCAAAGGTTTTCTATATAGAAGTGTAGTAAGGGCTGGTCTTCGTTGTAAATGCTATGAATCTGTAAAAGTTATTTTAAATTTAAACAATAAAGAAAAGTGTCTATGTTTTGTGGCCAAATGATAGTTTGCACACAATGTTCGGACATTTTATTTTTGAGTAGATAAATTAAACTCTTGTATCATTAAATACAATTCTTGTATCATTAAATTGCGGTAAATAATTTAATTACTTTTTATGTAAATTTCAAATATATCAGACATAGTAATTAAGTTAAAAGGGAATTCAGACGTAGGTGCAGACTCCGGCACATCAAGCTACCACAATTTATCAAATTTTCTTAATAAATTTTCAACTTTATCACTGAAGCAGATTGGTAGAATTTGACAGTTCCGATAGCTAGCTAGGTAGCTTGATGGAAATTACAAGAATGAAAAAGTCTGTCTAGAAATATCTTTTCACATATATAATTCTTTATTTAACTCCAATTCATTAAATTGTTCCTTTGGGTTCCCATTTGTTTGATAAATACAATCCTTTTGGACTCAACTTTTTATTATAGCGACATATTTTACCCGGAAGAATTTCATTAGCGTCCCTGCAAGATGTTGCTGAGGCCCAGATGAAAGATGCTGGCAGCTTTGTTATCACTTTTTATATTAAGTATGCAAAAGTAGTAACACCATTATAAGAATTCTCTCAGAAAAATGGCCGTCTCAAAAGATGAACGATTTATTAATATCAAAGGACTTTTTAAACCCTTGTCAAGGGAAATTGATAAATCTAGTTAACAAAGCGACGGGATGGACACGATCGTTAAAGGCTGGAGGTTGTCTATAGAAGTGTGTCTATGGTCATCGTACCTTTTTAAGACCACGAAAATCTATCCAAATGCTATCTACGAATCTTATTGTCAAAATGTGAAGTTAGTTTGCATTCTCCTCCATATTTTTTTTATTTATAAGATTAATTATTGTTTCATACTAAAGCCATCAAATACTTTTGAGCACTCGTCTCTACAACCGAAGCCACTTTAAACTTTTGAACAATCAGCTAGACGTAGTTAGCTAAACAAAAGTTTTCTCTTCAATCGCCACTACCTTGAAGCTGGGTCCTTGCTCACTCTGTCTTTTCTCGCTCGAGTAACGTGACACCTCTTGCCCACCTTAACGTCATTAGCAAACTTGGATGTAGAAGTCCGTTGTTTATTCAGTATCCAACATAAAGTTCCACAGGTTAGAGCAGGATAAACGACACTTTTATATACTTCGCCTTTCATTCGGTTGCATGCGAACCCCCAGAGAATTTACCTCTTAAGGTATGGCTGAAAATTATTCATGCTCTTCCCCTACATTATCTAGTTGTCTCACGAGGATAACTTAAGGGCAGAAAAGATACAGCAAAGCCATTTCTAGCTGGAGGCAAAACAGTCTATGTAATAATCAATTTCTTGGAAACTAGGCTAGAAACTAGAGTAAATGATAAATGGGAAAAATAAATTAGTTCCGAAGCTCGTTACCTCAGCCCGATGAACCAACTAGACCTACTTAGGTAGGACATATTTGAAATTGATTGCACTCAAAATTGTTGTTTTACGATCGAGCTTAGTGCGCTTTACCTTACTAATAAAATTAATGAACGGGGAAGCTCCCGACCGCCACGCGGATGGAAACTCGAGCTCTCGGAATTTCATCAAGGGAAAAATACATTATTTTGGACAAGATCTCCATCTTGCTTGCTTTCTATGTACTTTTGGAAGGTCTTTGGCTATTTATTTATTAATAATTTATTTATTAAGTCTTACTTTAGTGATGGAAGAATTTACAAAACATACTCATAAGACACACATAATAATCTTGTAATAAACTACATCAAAGCCATCCAATTTCTCTAAAGTGTGCCCTGTTTGGTCCATACGTAATTTTATAAAATGTATCACCCTATAACATATGAAAGGCTACTAAAGAATGGAGTATCTGCAAGTAAGAACCAATATAATTACTGGTTCTTATACAAATTTAGTGAGCCTTAAAGACGGCAATTACAAAATAATACCTATCCCAGTAACTGGAAGCTACTCATTCTGTCTTACGAACCTCTCGGGAGATGATGGGGTCACCTGATTGACCGAGACCCGAGTCCTTCGGTCATTCACCATTAAAAGATTGTTTCTATCGATTTTTCCAATTGACTAACTTAATACTAGTACATTAGGTACAGATTGACAAAAGCATGACGAGTATACAGCCTTAACTCAAATCATCGCTTTTATTATACCTATCCCAACACCCAAGCTATAAAAGCCGAAAAAATATATAAACAAACAAAAGAAACCATTAGAATGATTTAAAAATATTTTAAAGCTCTCATTCGTGTTTTTATCTCTTATTATGATAAGATTTAATATCATAACATTTGTCTTTACGGCCCAGTTCATTTTATGAAAACTTTACGACTTTGAAGTCACTCTTATTGTTTTTTGTTGAAGCCCAAACATTTAACCTAAGTTGGATAGTAAGAAAAGTTTTGTTTGATAACCAATCAAGAACCATTTCAACTGTTTATTCAGTCTCGAAAAGTTTGTGTAGACTGGATGCAGAAGGCGGAGGAACCGCGCAAATGTAATAACTGAACTTGTTACGAAAATTATATTAGTAGCCTCTGCCCTCGCACAGACTTACTTTATCCCACGGTGAGCTACGGTTGAGAAATATAAGTAACACTCATGACTGTAAATGAAACTAGTCTAAAATCAACAAAGAAGACAATTATTTTGCCTGCACATTTCTGCGAAAAATAATAAATAAGTAAATGTAATTATTAAAAATAAGACATATGCAAAGAAACTGCTAATTCTACAATGATTACTCATTCAGCATATCGATCTATTTTGTTTCAGCAAAATCTATAGACAAAACAAAAAAAACAACTTGTTGAATTTGTTTCAGACCGCTCAGCGGCTGAAATGAGAAATAATGCTAAAACAAAAGAGCATCGAGTACAGTTTCTGCAATCAAAATAATCATTCAATTTACTTGTGTCAGTGGTTTCATGCATGCCTGACCGCATAATCGCTATTAAAATATACACAGTTGTTGATATAGCTTCAACATTATCGTAAAGAGTGGTTTCGTGTTTTATTATTTACGATGGTGTATTAGGTTTGTTCTTAATCCCACATAACGTTAGAATGCAGGTATATTTTTGTTTCTCATGTTTCATTTTGCAACGACGAAAACTATCAACATTAATTGAGAGCTAGGAGTTTATCGGAGACTTTGTAAGAGTTGTGTAGTATGTGGAACTCGTGAAGTATAAATTACATGAAGTTTGATGCTACCGGACCAGAGTTAATTTATACCACCAGTATGCGGCTGAGAATTTTGTTGAGAGTTTTAAACAAATAACTACTACCGGTATTATACTCGTACATAAAGACATCGATGCTAAACAGTCTCTGAAGTCATTTAAATAAGTAAGGTTCATTCAATGCAAAACTACAGTTTGATGAACAAACCCTTCGCATCATTCCCTCATTTCAATGTTTCTGGCCAATTTCAATGGAATTCCGAAAAAAACTTCGCGAGTAGTTTGGGTTTGCCACAAAAACGATACCGCATACGAAACGTATTTCGTGCTAGTTCATGTTGTATTTTTCCGAGCAAAAAACTCGAAAAACCCCTAACTACGAATAAAGTTCGTCGAAATGGATATTTAAGTCTCACGAACGGATTTTTGTTATTTTATTAAATTGTACATTTGCGAGCGTACATAGTATAACTTGGTCATACATAATCTGATAGCATAGGAAATGAAGTTGGTTGCACATAACTAGTGGAGGGACGCATTGTGATGTTATCGTTCAGATTGTCCTTGTTTACTGCTGAATCGTTGCTATACAGACTTTGGATACCTACTGTAGTCATCAAACAGAAATTTAATTAAGTATATTAATTTGTGTTCAATTGCTTGCTTACACTTTTATTTATGACCAAAATGAAACAGTTTCTCAAATCAACGGCGTATAATTTTTTACACTGAAAAACATGTAATCGAATGTTATGTTATTTCTTATAGATTTAAATAGCGATATCACTGTACGTTAACAATAATTGTACTGAATTTTCATACGTACACACCGCAACCATCATCCCTATAACAAGTAACAAGGTGAGGTCCATCGTGACTAATGACGTCATCGGCAAACAGTACTGCAGTGTGTACATATTATGGTGAACCTAAAGGTGCTCCTTCACCGCGAGTATTCGCGTGATACGTAAGGTAACATTCGATTTGGAGCCGAACATTACACAAATCTTACAATGACTGATGAAGGTTAGCCTGTAGTGTTGCATTTTCAGTTTTGAGCATATAGTTGTATTGCACTTATTAAAAGCTCTTATTATAGGTACCTATTACAAGTTATGAGCTGTAATGTAAATTACCTATGAAATACGGTACAGTGCCAGCGACACCGGCGCGGCGCCTAGTCTTAGTCCCCTTGGATTTGAATAGAGCCATGTACGCTATAAAGTGGCGTAATCTGTAATTTAATGGTTTGTTCTCCTCCTTCACATTACAGGTAAATGCTCCCGGTAAGGAAACAACTTTACGGTCGATAGTCAAGTCCCATCATAAAGAATGCGAAAGCAATAAAAGACGCCAGTACAAACATCGTTACACAAACACTCTGGACCGTACCGAAAAACTCGAACATTTACGTTTCTGTACTATTATCGACAAATACGATTGTTTGCTTTGCTAGCCTTGCATATTTACAACTACCGATAAGTGTAGCACCACCTTTATAGGTACAAATATTTGGTATGCTTTGTTTCACGGCGAGCAGACCCGTGCTCTGGAATGATACTCAACATGAATTTTGAGTTTAAACTTTTATAGTATCGAAAGGATTCAAAATATTTATGAGAACGTCTTTGTGTGGTTATTTTCCCTAAAATAGCATCTTTACTCAAGTTTTTACGAAAAGCAACACTCGTACCAAAGTTTGAACAGCGATTAATTAACAAACACCAATCGTCACACATGAGAAGACAAAACGCAATTCCCGCACGCAATTTTGAGATTTGATGTCACTGTGAACGTGCTAATTTATTAAAGCCTTTTGATATTTACATCTATCTGATATTTTGTCCATACTTATATCATGACTGTTGTTTGTAGGCACCATTAAGGTACTAAACAAGAAAAAATGCATAATAAAAACGCTCGGCAAGCGCTTGTTATCTGACCCTACCCTTCCAACTAAAGTGGAACATAAATCCACTGAACTCACCGACCTGCGCTATATTGTTCTCAGTAAGTAATAGGCCAACTAATTAGTGTCATCCATGTTACATTAACAAGTTAATTAGTTTACTTACAGCTCTGTGGACCTCTAGTAATATGATCTCTGTCATTTTACGAATCGAATGATGAAATCAAAAATATAAATATTGAGCGAAACGGTAAAATACATACTTATGTACTCATTTATATGTATTTATATCTAATCTTTCCCTTAATTTTGTATTAGGTGAATATGCTCTTCGCAAATGATAAGAAATCGTTCCCTTTAATTAATGAGAGTGGAATCAACCTTCAGAATCCTAAAAAATATTAAGTATCTAATGATTCATTACTTAGATTAATAGGCGCCACGTTCAGAATAAATATTCAAATTGCTACATTGAAAAGCTTTGATAGATAAGTTACTATAGAAAGACCATGAAAGATGTTATAGAAAGTTTCTAATTGATTAAAGATCAATTTCACCACAAAAAGGTTGCCTTCCATTCGCCTTAAATTCATTTTAGTAAGAAATCCTATTACATCCAATGAGGCAAACGTAGCCAACATTAAAAATAGATCTGTTCTATGTAAAAAAGTTCAGTCTAAGCGGATTTCAGTTACCTAAGTGATCAAAATCAAAATGAACACTTGCAACCTCTCCTAAAATCAATTTATGCGAATGTCTAATTCTGGTTCAGAATATTATAACTACTATAGTTGAATTCAGATACCCACAGAATTTGTCGTTTCATAGGTGCAAATTGATTGTCTATTGGAATAAATTACTTGTACGCATCTATCAAATTAAATATAATTGACTAGAAATCTTAGATCTACCTATAGTATCTCCACGGTTATGTATGAAATATGTAGTTCGTTAGAATTAGGCACATTATTGTATAATATTCTTTAAGCTTTTTCGTCAATTATCAATTAATTGTAATTTACTGGCTACGTTGTGATAAAGTTCACTGCACATCTGTGCCACCGCCACCGAAGACGTATCAATTTCAACGCTGTGTAACTGATATTGCAACCGCTTGCAGTATTAATTTAATGCAACGCAGGTTGTATTGCACTCTGGACTACTGGAAAGCGATAATAAAAGGATTCATTATGGACATATTACTTTTGTGCAGGTTGAATAATAATATTCTGTAAAGAAAAATAGGATGGACACGTCAGAGTAACGTTTGAGTTTGTTTCAGGTTCAATTAGAACATTATTTAAATAGTGCTGGGTGCCTGCTATCTTTCATCGCGTGGACTGCAAGCAGTCGTCTTTGCTTAAGGCGGTATTGGATGGGAGGGATGTTGGAGCAGAGACGTTTATGTGTACTATGACCTTAAAGTTAAATTGCTCCCAATCCAATAATGATTACAAACAAGTGAAGTAAGCCAACTTCTAACCCAAAAGAGACGCCTTAGACCAAAAAACCGGATTGCTTACATGTCACACAATTTCAAATATATGATAGAAGCATCGGAATCTGTCCTGAATACCGTAAGTGATTGTAACTTGTATGTAAATACACAACGCAATTTATCAGTCCCAAATTGCATTTGCCGTTACGTCGAAATTGGAGCGTAGCGGACGTGGACATTGAAAATTCGATCAACGTAGGAAATTCACTTAGCGTCCTCCCAACGCACTATACACCCTAACTGGCCTGGGCCTGGCAACAGGTGCTCAACAAACTAACATATAATACGAACCAATTACCCCCACAACTTCCCCTACAATCAGAACTGAGTAATGACAAAATGAAAGGGAAACTCCAACAAACAATTGCTAGCTGATTATATTGTCCAACAATAAGACATGCTCTTGATGGATGGTCATCATCTAATCAAAACCTTATAACATAATAAAGCATATTGTTCAAGTTCGCCACTCGGCTTGATCGATCATTAGGTTAAGCAACGCTTGGTCCAGTTAGGCCATGGATGGATGACCATCTTATCATGACGAGTTCCTTTTGAAAGCACGTGTATTTGAAAGCACCTTTTTGGTGGGTCCCGGCAAGAATTTGAACATCTTTTAAAGTTATACAGGTACTCAGAAGCCTGAAAGCCTGACAAACAGTCTTACCAAGGTTAAGCCCAGCTCTTGGGCAAACGATACCCAAGGTCGAAAGTTGAGATGTAGTCGTGTCAAGGATGCCGACGGGCTAGATAAGCCGTCGCTGTAAAACACTAGTACTCAGTTACCGGATTGACTATTTGAACTGGAAGCCGACCCCAGCATGATTCGGAAAAGGGCTAGGTACGCAGAAGATGATCGTTCAAGTCAATATGATTAACTTAAATGTGCTACCAGACCTACTTATTCATTTATACGATTCCGCTAAAATGCTTTTATTCCCTAGAGACACAGCAAAGATCCTTAATCTAATGGAAGTCAGTCGCAAATACCTAATGCTTTATGTACTCCTGTAGTCAGCAATTTGATAATAAACGTTGCTCTCTGAAAGCGTTTATTGTCTTTAGTCTTAATATTGTCATTAAATTATTCATTTGAGTATCGCTAATGGCAAACTTCGGACGTACCTTCCATTTGGGGCAAAAGCACACGAACTTGAGACATCGTAAAGTTTATGCGATGAATCTAAAGATAAGTAAATGACATAATTTATCCATAGACTGTCATTAACTGAATAATTTATTTGTATCCAAATATGTTATTATTACCAGCTGAAACTGCGACGTATATGTACGAGTATGTTAAATATGTGTTGCTTTCCCCCTATTTTTAATCTTGTTTTGACTGACTGTTTAAACGGGTTGCTTATATGCATGTAATATTCTAATTGCCGAACTTGGCCTAACGCATTAGGACAATCAGGATATCGTTGACTGCTCAAAGGTTTTTAAAAATGGTGATCCCAAAAAACTAATATGGCGACAGTGATATACCATAGGCTGAAGTAATAATTTTTCGATTCCTGCTATTGGGTATCAAATTAAAGGTCACGTCATAAAGATTAATGGTATGTCATTACCATGTAAAAAAAATATTGATACATGAAATAATTAATGATCTTATTACCCCTAACGACATGCGAGTATTCATTTCATTCGTTAGTTAACATTTTTCATTTGGTTTGCTTTGTCTTTTTTTGGAAATTATCTTTCCTTTATTTTTAAATCTCTTTGGTGAAGTATTTTTTTAAAAAATAATTGATTCACAGGACTTTTTTATTTAAAATTTTCTCGAAATTTGGTGCGGGGCGTTATAAGACCAGTTAGGAGCGATGTGGAAAGCATTGAAGGAGGCTTGTTATGATGATTATGACGGTGATGATGGACTATCTTTAAAGAAACTTATACAGCATTTCCTCTCCAAATGAATCTACTATTAATATTATGTATATACACGTGAAAAACCTTAAATAGATCACATTTTACCAGAAATAATAGTACTAAATATGTATGTAATTCAAATGTTTTTCAAACCGAAGGCTTATTTACCGAGATGGGTAATATCAAGAGGTTTTAAATGTTTGAGAGTTACACCAAACACATTTAAAGCAACTTAATGCACTTCATTTACTAATGAGTACTGAGATAGGAGTAGCTAAACTTTTGTTTCGCACGCTGTTGTTTCAACGAAACTAACGCGAAACTTGAATGGAAAAAGCTTTTTGTAAAAAACAAGGCTGGAAACACATTAACCTGAGTAATCTGGAGCAGTTTTGTAAAAAAACCTAGTATTACTTGTCTAGTAACTTTCAAGCTTTTCTATTTATAGTAGAAGAAGCTTTATTTTGTAAAAATGCTATTACGAAGCCCTATAGCACGTTTCAATTCTTTAAATACATACCTGCATGGTTTAGTAAGTTCTTACAAATACGAGGCCGTAATAGTAACTGAATGTTAAATATTATCTTAAAGTAATCTTAAATAGGGTCAATTACCTACAATTAATTATTACTATAATTTATCAGTGAAAACTCAAAAGTCACTAACTTCCTAAGATTAGGAGCAGCGTCATAAGCCCTTGTCACAAAACACACCTATTTACATAGGTTTCATTGCAAATATTCGGTATTTTTCTATATACCTTCCTAATTCACAAATTTAATGACCTGTGAGAATTTTTGCGTACTTATTCATTATCAGCAGTAACCAATTCGATTATGCAACGCCGGAATATAATGATAAGAATTAAAATATACAGTTCTTATGACAAATGAATAAAATCAAAAATGTGACAAACGAAACTGTTTTATCTGGTTTGTAATCAGTTTTAATTATTCAGCTATTTTGGGACCCGTTGTTCGACTTATTTTTAGATCAACGTCAATCCAGACGGTCACATTTTAAAATAATAATTCTGTGGCCTACTTTTCTCCTTGCATGATATATCGTTACGTTTACAAAGAGGCGTTGTATTTTATACAGTAATGTGACGTGCACAATTTAACTAATCCGATAAGTAGTAGTTTCATATGTTATCCAATAAATATACTTTAATTAGGCAGCTGCTCAATAAATTGCGATGGCGTCCATAAATTTTCTTATTCCGGATTTGTAATTTCGTGTGCTTTGGAATTTGGAAATAACTGATGTCTTCGTCCAACTTCTGTAGCAATATACGTATTTAAATTCAAAGGAGTTGATCACCGCCAAGGTTATGTCCGCAAAAACCAGTTCCACGGTCAAAAACCTGCATTTCATAAAAGGGGAGCTGGCTTCCCCCTTAAGCCGGCACACCTAATTAGTGCAATAATAGTTATTCAACAAACAAATAATAGCTAACACAATCAAAAAATACATTTTCATACGGTAACATTAATGTGTTTCTCGATTTTTTATCCTGTAACGAGAAATCGCAATTTCCAATTCAATCCAAATGCCAATTCATTCGATTAGTAGGTAGTTGCTACCCACAATTATTCAGATATTACTATATGAAGTTTACTGTTATTTTGTCACCTACATGAGGGCAATCAGATATTGGCTGTGCCATCAGTTGTCATCGAACAAAAGCACTACCGAAACATATAGAAAACAGGTCTCGCACAAAACAAATATTATTTCCCCTGCTAACCAAACTCAGGTAACTCAACAAATTCTGCTAAAACCTGTTGATTTGATATATTCACCGATTATAACGAGGTCAAAGGCCAACTCCAAACTGTAGTCCCGGTAAATATAACGCTAACAGTAAAATCCATTTGGGCCGTTTGAACGTAAATATTTGTATGACTCTCAATCAAAACAAAGCTTACGTAAGGAATGTGTTATCAAACAAAGCTCGACGCTTACAGTTTCGTACTGCAACAAATAAATATACTTTAAAAGACCATTAATAAGCTTCTCCATTAATGAGACTAGGTTCGCATGCAAACAATGTTCCCCTCGAGCAAATGAATTCTGACCTCATAATGTTGATCTCTCTAGCAAACGCCATCTTTTAACTGGTTTTATATTTTGTCTTCTTATTTAAACATTAGGTACTCTAAAATGATGATGACAAATTCTACTAGAAAGACTATTCTGTTGCATTTCCAGTTATTAACATCCATGACTTTATATAGGTCAATCTATTAGCACATTTCTAAAAATATTCTTTATGTCACGGTTCCCAAAAAAACCGTTTAATATTACAAACAACTGTTAGCTACAACTGAGTTTATCATGTCGGTTCTTATTTTCATTTTCTCGGGACCTGACGGTGGGCATTTACAAATCTTTTACTAAAAGTTATGTCTCCTCATCATGTTTTGACTCCCTTGATATCCTAAAATATTGGAGCGAGACACTACTAACCATTACAATCTAAGAAGATAAATAAACAGGGTTCCTGACCTGCAGATGCTCGCTACGCGATCTTGCGGAACCAGGCTCATTGGGCCGTTCCAGCGGCAGCAGTTCAGTGAGGATTATGACACCGAACACCGCAAAGAACATGATGAAGATGAAGAAACTGATATTGGCGCGCTCTTTGGCGCGGGAAGGCGCCGCGCGCCACTTCATCGCGTCGACACTGCACTCGCATGAGCACTGGGAGAACAGTGGCCGCTATCGCGCGCGCCACACGACTGAATCACCAGGACCGTAGCGCCATACCGCCGCGCGCTCCGCTACCGCGTGCCGCGTCAAAACACAACACGACGCCTTCCCACACTAACGTACCACGCAATGGTGGATTGACAGGACTCCTCTCAAACGGGTTGCAAGCTCCGCAAGAGCTTTCTTTACCCTTGGATCTCCCTACGCCAATATTTTCACTTAACTCAACTAACATATTCCAGTACAACGCCTTAATTTTAATCAATAGGAAAGCAAAATTAGGAAAAATGGTACGTGAAAGCTTTCATAAGACTTGACACCATTACCACGACTTTAAACTGGATAAACGTCAACAATTTAACTGATACCTCTACACGAAATCGTCAAGATGTAACCTTTGAGGTTAGACATTTTATACGAAATTGTAATAATGTTTTCCACCACGAAAACGATTGTAGCGATGAGTAGCAACCCAAATTGGTAGGTATCAGTTACGCATGCGCGCCCCCGCCCTTCGTTCAATGACTTGACGCTCAATGTAGAGTCTAGCTATACAAGGAGGTTGTATTAGGCCTATCAGCTGTCGAATGCACCCTCACATCAGGCGTGATGCGTGAAGGAATTTCCGGAACACAAACTGACAAAATGGTATCGGAAAACAATTTTCTTTCTGATGGGGGAAAATATTCTAGTGGAAGAAAACATTGGGAAGTAATTTTCCATATTAATTACTTTACTTTGTCGAAATATTCTATTCCTGAGATAAATATCTTGTGATGTATAAAAGAAGTCGAGAAGAGACTAGAGACTATAAATAATAATTATGTAGTGACGCGTAACGGGAGGCTCTGCTAGGCTTCTACTAAGTCGTGTTTATTATTTATAAACTGCGATCTATCGGCGGCGGGCGGCGCGGCGTCTTCGCACGCACTATAAAATAATTTATAAGGAAAGTCCTTCGATCTGTCTGTTCTAGTTAAGTTCTTCAGAATTTATCCAGTTTTATAGATAAATTCTTACCTAACTTATACTTAATTACATTACATTTGAAATAAAAGCCAGTTTGGTAAAGAAGGATCCGTACATGTTACCTATGAGGTATATGAGGGCTCAATGCAGACAAAGGAACATATGGTTTAAAGAAATTCAAAACTGGACAGGACTCAAAGACCTCAAATACCTAGGTAGGTTACCAGTGACCGTGAAATATTTCACTAAATAATATCGTGTGTCGGACGAGTGTGAGTAAATAGTTCAGGTATAGAATTCATTGTTTCAACAATGCATCGTAATAAATAACAGTTACAATGTGTAGATGAAAACCTTTTATATTTTGAAACTGTATGCCTCGTTTCGGGTTGCCGACCCATCGAACCAGGTGAGCGCTGTCTGCGCAGCTAGCTTATTTCCTTAGAGGGTAAAACCGCCGTAGTCGACAATCGGTCTGGGCGCCATTATATTTATATATAGGACCCAATTTGGACTGCTAGGTAATAGAAAATATTTTTTATAGAGATGTATAAATATCTTACAAAGTAATAATAATTTACATAAAGGAGTAATGAACAAACTAGCTAAATTAAAATTATACTTACCTTTGACGAGTAGTGTTTTAATATCTTTACTAAGTACATAGTCCATTTACCTAGGAAGGCTACTTTAAATCCGGGTGGGCGATACAGTTCCCACAGGATGCGGGCGCATACACTGAAGGGAGCTAGGTTTTTCTAAGTCAGCAACATAATTCGATTAACAAAATCAAAATAACAAGATACCAATACACACACTAGTCTCAAACGCAAAGATTAGGTACAGACGCCTGCACGTCAGGCTACCCGAAACTGTCAAATATTCCCAATCAATATCTTTCAACCATAATGCTTCAGCGATAAAGTTGAAAATTGTAGCAGCTTGATGTGCTGGCGTCTGTAGGTACCTACAACATTTGAGCTTTCGGGTATAACTACTTACATATTATCATAAGTATTTTAATGAAAGTTAATGTTTTATGTAAATTGTGTGCGATAATATAAGCCCACTTAATTCATGAACTATTGTTATACCTACCTACCTAATCTTATTGATTGACTGATGATTTTCAGCGGGCAACAAGATTCAGGTACTTAGGTAATTTCGAGAAAATATGGTATCGACCGACGACAGTAAGTAGTATTTGTTTCTTCAGAGACATGAAACCCTAAAAACTAAAAATCATCACACATAAACAAACTAAAACTAAAGTTTCTTAACTTATATTTTTTATCATTTATTTATTAGATAAGTACCTATGGCATATACCGATTACCCAGAAGTAAATTAGGTACTTCAAAATAATACCTAATAAAAATCACTCTCACAATACATTTGAACACGTATCACCATAATACATTTGAAATTGATAACAGACCGCAAAGTAAATATACTGGCGACTCTGGATCGTTCTAAATATTAAGCCAAATTCAGAAAAGCAAAGCTACTAGACAAGAACTGGTAATTGTATACCTAATTTTTGGAATAACTGAATATCGTTAACAGACTCTCTTGCGATTTTAACTTTAAATACCCATAAGTAAACCGCCGTTAAATGCACAGATTACAATTTGTAATGGAGTAGAGCGCACAGATAAAAGATTAATATGTTCACACTAGGTACCTACATACAAACCTGAAATTAATTATTTAAATTGTAATAATCTATAATATAAAAATGAAGCTGAGAGCAATGAGGGTAGCTGAACCGATTTTTTTTTACATGAAAAAGAAATAAACAAAATATAAGAACCGACTGTTAGGTTTTACGAAGTTCACTTGGTTGTAGTAAGCTGCTAGTAAATGGCTAGTAATTAATATAATCAATCGAGGTTTCATGGAATACCGATACCTACATACATCTTTATCATAATTTCTTGCTGCCAGTTAAAATAAAAGACAGAATACCATGTGTTATCTGTCATATCTGTCAAAGTGATAGAAAACTAAGACCTGTCAAAAGCCAACCATTTTACATTATTTTTCATTTCCAGGTTGGTTTTACATAAAAGTTTAATCATGACGAAGGAAGAAGAGCCATACAAAGATAACAATGTATTCAGAGCGTTTATGAGTGCTCTTTACTCCACCATCGATGCGCCTGTAACTCTATTCCGAGGTATAAACTCATAAAAGTAAAAACAGTTGATTGTTATGTAAGTGCGTAAACGAATAATGTTGTTGTGTTTCAGAGAAAATCGTCGAGCCGAACCAGAAGAAGTACCCATGGTACCACCAGAAGTTCCGCCGCGTACCCACCATCGATCAGTGCTACGACGATGACGTGCTCTGCGATTTCGAAGCGAACGCGCAGTTTAAACGTGATAGGTTAGTTATTTTTCTACTATTAAAAATTTTTAACACGATTTTATAGACAAACCATAACCACTGTGAAACTTAGCTCCACTTAACTATATCATTGAAACTGATAGCTTCATATTCTTTACATGAATCTATTCTTATTAAATTTAGGAGTTTGTACAAAATCTCTGTGATACTATTAAAACAGTGGATGTACTGTATGGGAAACCTAAATAACTGAATGAAAAATATTGTAACTATTTCAGAGCTGTAGACTCTGAGATCCTCTCCATCTTGCGTCAACGTTATGAGGACTGCATGGTGTATGAAAGCCCTGACCACCACAAGATGTGTAAACCGCTTTGGGAAAAATATAAGGATGCTGAAGAGGCCTGGTTCATCAAATGTAAGTTTCTATTAGTCTAGTTGTGAACTTTTAACTGACAACGTAACTCATATTAGATGTGCGATGGAAGTTTGTTACACTTTCATTGAAAAAGTGTTGCATCTATTAGGGTTGAATTTGGTATGGAAATAAATAGGTTCCTAGTGACAGTTTAAAGCTAAGTAAGGCAAAAACATTAGTTAGGTAAGAACAAAATAATCTTAAACATTACCTTTTTGCTGCATCTAATCTTTAATGTGAAGAAAAGCCTACAAGTGGAAATCCTCAGATCCTTTCTTTGTGTCATTTCTACACAGCCCAGTTTGGGCACATTGCCATTGCCTAAAATTAAATGGATTCTCTACCTAATGTTCCTAAAAATATTGTGTTGTGCACTAAATATGTTCATATTACATTATAGATGGTGATCTTGGAGCCTATGCTGATGCCCGCAAGGCATACATGAAGCAAAAGCACCGCATGATCTGGGAGAGGCGCCATGGACACCTTTCAGATTTAACTAAATGAATACTTGGCTAGATGCCGTAATGAACTGTGTTTATATCTAAGTAGGTGTTATTTGCCGTTGCAATAAAGAAAGTAAATTATAGTGCATGGGAGCTTGATTTCATTAAATACCTGAACTGCAATTGGGTTTTTCCTTAGTTGTCTGCAGCAAAGAATCTTTCACTATTAGAATTACTACATTATCCCTAATTAACATGTCTTATCGGGGTTTAGGTCCCCAGGATGAAAGTTTATTGGCCTCCTCTATGGTACGTGACAGCTACCTCATATTGGTTTCTTTAATGCAATGAGAACTTTGAGCAAGATGAGTTATGAGACTGCCAGTTTTATCAGATCAAATTAGACTGATATATCTGTTATGACTGCTGTTATGGGACTGAAGTACACAATACAAACATGGTATTTGATAATGTAGTGTAACTAAAAATAATCAGGAGGTTTCATTCCAAACATGGGGTTATTATTGAAAAAATAACATTTATTTTCCGACACATTCATCATACATGCAATACTGGAACAACTCTAATTCAAATACATCGATTCACTAGTTAAAACTATAACAAATAATCACAGAATTACGAAGATGTAGGAAAAATAATATTAAATGTTACATCTTTACGTAATGAACTCCGAATGCATACTTAATTCTATCTTACTTTTACAAAATACATAGTTATTGGTCAGAAAATAAAACAACAGCTTATAAAGTACTTAAATGTATCTTCACTACAGTCTTAGAGAACTTGGTAATTAATAAAAATCTTAAGTAACATTTATTATACGATGGACAGTACTCTGGCCTTCTGTGAATGCAATCACATTCAGAACTTACATGACAATCATAATGGTCATAAAATTAATAGATAGAATCTTACTTAAAATATCTCATTTTGATAGAATGATACATAGATCTGATGGCCAATACTGATTATAAATGCGGACTGGCAGTTAACAAATGTAAAATTAATTGCATTGAAAAAATATACTTTAATATGCAAGATCCTGCTTACATAAAATATATAAAATGAATTATCCGTAAATAATTTCACAATTAAATATCATAGTTCCACATTATTGAATGGACAATATTTTATTACTAAAATGTTCATACTTTGTACCAATTTAATAATCAAAATGACAAAATATTATGTACACTATATACATACCTACGAAAATATGTAGTCGACTTATGATTACAAAACGTTTGCACATACTAGAAAATATTTGTGATTACATTATATTGAGTTGGAACCAAATTATGGCATTCAATGGTACAGAAGTATCACAGTGGTAATGCCTTAGAATACAGACTAAAATCACAAATGGTATTTACAATTTTTATCATTATCTCATCACCTCCAATATTTATTTAAATAAATCTGATAATACTATTCATTAATTAATTCAAATCATATTAACTAAATAAACTATCACTACCGCCTATTGTAGGTCAGCTGTCGTTTAAAACATATGTTAGACAGACCAACCTCATTAGATTTCTTTTAGATCTATAAAAATAAAATAAAGGTACAAAAAAAACATGAAATCATCTGATGTAAGAAAGACAAAAGAAATTAATCCCCATTTACAAAATGATCCAAATCAACTTACTGTATTATTGTTCTTTGTAACATTTTTTATAATATTTGGTGCAGGCCAATTCGGCCCAGTAAGTTAAATACTATTTGCTTTGGCATAAATTATAACTTAGCTTCGCTCGCTACAAACGCAGCTCAATCCATTTTATTTGCGTAATAAAGCCAAGCAAATCATTTAAAATACATGATCAATCATCTTTGTTGTTACAGTAAATGGAACTTAAGTCAGATTCTTTCTTGGTAAATACTATGTGGAACTAAGAAATTTAATTTAAGAAAAACAATTGTCATAAATTAAAGCATCATCGCAATTTAGGCACGAGCATATTCTATCAAAGCAATAATATCACCTACATCTACATTCATTGAATACTCTTATAAAACCTTTGAACGTTATTAATTGACACGTCTGTAAGGCCAGTTCGCAACAGTGAGATTCAACAATTAACTGGCGTAACTATTACGTAATTCATCACCATGAATGTAAATGTTATCTAAAATTACATAAATTCGAATGTGATATACCTACGAAAGAGAAATTAAATTCGTCTGTACAATAACTTTAGACAATATTGAGAAATAATACACAAGCAAGTTACATGCAAATAGATTTGTGGCCGAAATATATTATAGAAGATAAAACTCTAGGACAAGAATCAACATATTGTATGATCATTGTACTTTGTGTGGGCATCCGAAAAATGTTACAAGTGCTCGAGATGTTTATTTAATAAAACTTAGCAACTATTCTTAACATATTTTGAGCCTCAAATCAATGATATGTACATTTAGTGTTTATTATTGTTTTAATCGTATCGATGGCAGTAACATCATCTACTTAACATTATTACGTAGACAATATACTGTAGATCTTTCATAAACTTATAAGTACCTTAAAGTATCATTTGAAGCTTGTTCAGTCCTTTGTTACATGAAGAGCCACGAAAATATAAAACTAAGAAATATAATATATAAATGTCAAAAGGTAAAATTAAATACAAAATTGATCAGAGTTATGCAGTTACACTGTTCATAAGTTCTAAACAATTTTATAGATTGTTCATCAGGTAACATGGAAAGACCATAACAACACATCACGAAACTGACTCATTTGGATACATATAAAATAGCGTTAGTCAATTAAAATAAAACATTAGTTCGTACACTAAGAAATAATAGAAGATTTCGGTCAAGATGATTCTTAAGACTTACCTTTACATTGTACATAGACATGGGACATTAGTTTTCAATCGGCACTTTGAACATTTGACGAATGCACCATAAGATTTCTTATACTAAATAAACACATAAAAATATAAACATCTAAAATATTATTGTTACAGACATCACAATTTATTGGACACTTACATAAGTCTAGTAGTTAAAATTCGTTGCGACCCTGATTCACATCACTCCAAAGTTTCAGGTGCCGCGTTTGGAACACGAGTAATACTAACCTACATCAAAAATATAAAGGAATGCATCTTCTTATACGACGCGGTGGGATTACGAAACGTCGAAGTGAGCCGCCAGGCGGACACGACCTGGGAACAAATAAACCGGAGCTACTGAATACTATTCACAAACGGGTTGAAAATTACCAAGAAAATAAATCGCACTTACGTCGGTTCTCATGGTTCAGCAAAGCCGTTGGTGTAGGCAAGGCGCTAGCCGGTGGGGAACACCATATATTGGTCTTTGGCGATTCGAAAACACGAGAGCCCTGCAAGAAAGCAATACAATTATTTGACTTAAGAAAACACGCAGCATAAGATGATATCGGAATACGATATCGTCTAAAAATATCGTGAAATGTACCTTTTGTCCGGGCGGGGTATCATGTACAGAGTAATCTTCATGAGATGGCCCAGGCACGAGTTCACGGCAGCGCGGCACTACGACGCCGGGACAAAGAGTCCAGCGACCGGTCTCCGTTTCCGTAAAGATCTCCATGTACTGGCGAAGGAAATCTGCAGCGCCTTCTGCACCTAGAGTTTAAATGCGATTACAGAATAATATTTAAAATAGAATGATACAGGAATGTTGCGTCGAATTCTACTATGTGGATTTTCAATAAAAAAATATGTGTTTAATATTTTTAATTATTCAAAAAGACGGACGAAACCAATAAGAGTACTGACCAGGATCAACTCCCGGGAACATGGGCTCATATCGCCTCGCGTACTCCACGAAAAGTTCATCGGCGGTTGCCGGGGCAGCACGCTCGGACAGCAACTGGGCCAGGCGCCACACAGCACGCCAAGAGGGGGACAAGTTGAGGCGCTGGTCACTCGCTATCAGCACGCCTGCCGCCGCCAAGTGCCTCAATTCCGGCTCGGAGCCCCGAACGCGTCTGTACGCCGCCGTAAAGTACTCCAGCGTAGAACCTCTTGCTACGCTGCGGTCGCCACATAGGACCGCGCACGCGGCTAATAGAGACGCCGCCCAAGCAGGCGAGCCACCCGGGGCAACAAACAAGTTGTTCTCTACGCAGCCACCCGCGGCGTAGATTAACCCCTCCAATGAATCGGCGTCCAACATGTCCGGCTGCAATTTCGGTTTTGATGCATGAATAAATTGTTAACACAATGTCAGTTTAGTAGAGGGCGTGATAATGTCTATGGTGGACTATGAAAGGTGATTGCCTACCTACGAGCTTGCCAAACACTTATTGGCCTGCGCACAGCAGGCAAGCCTAGAATTTTGCTACTTGTCAGCGTAGGTACACTCTGGCCTATTAGACACTGTAGTATTGTCGCCAGCTACTAGAGATCCCGCGGAGTGCCGCGCTACACTCTAATTCCATGATAGGAAATTTCCTTCGATGCCACGGCATCAATTAAAAACTAGCATCGAGGCACCTTTTACACACGGTCGGTTAACCACAAAGTATGCTATTGCTAACACAACTGATAAACTAAACTGGGAAGTGTCCCAGTAGCATAACGTGGTATACTGAGGCTTTAGCAAGACGTAGTGTGGTGCGGCGTACCAGAGGCGGCGCGCCGAAGTGGTGCGCGTAGTGCGCGGGCACGTGCGGCACGGCCACGGCGGGCAGCGCGCGCAGGCGGCGCGCGAGCGCGGCGCGGGCGGGCGCGGGCGCCAGGCGCACGCTGCGCTCGCCCGCCGCGTCGCCGCACACGCGCACGGCGCCGGGGATCAGCTCGAACAGCTCGGCCAGCTTCACGCAGCCGTAGTGCGCCACGCGCAGCTGCCGCCCGAAGTGCGCGTGGTACGCGGGCACGAACCGCGCGAACTCCATGCGCAGGTTCGGCGTGTGGCTCAGCAGCTCCACCGCCTGACGTACGTCACCGCACTCGTTATTCGCGAATATTTGTGCCATCTCGATTATTTAGAGGAAATTGCTTTTGAAATATATAAAGCAAAATTGGGCAAGATATTTGATAAGTGTAATACCACCCTCACTTATCACTGATAAACGACCACATCTAGCACAATTAATAATGTAAGCTCAAACGACATGTCTATTTTCGTGAATTGTCGTCTAAAGAAATATACCTAGTTAATTTTTGAATGTGATACCCAATACCTTGACCTGAGCTGCAAGATCACCCCCGATATAAGGCCGCAATGACATAACACACCTACCAGACCAGTAACATTAATCCATTAACCAAGAAGTATTTGGCAATAACCCTTGCAACGCTTACGTTAATGATCATGACGATGACAATGAGTACATTTAAGACTACACTTTACCTGCATGGCGAACTGTCGTGTACGCGCTTTCTCCTCAGGCGTGGGGGTGCGGCGGGGTAGCGAGATTGTTCCATCCTCGGTAACAGTGACCGCTTCAGGGTTGACACGTTGCATCAGCTCCCCAATAGTACACACGCCATAGTCAACAGGCGAGAACGGACGTCCTACCGTTGTTAGATAAAGTTGGGGTATTTCGTGCAACATAACCATACGGTTCGGTTGAGCTCTCAACAGCTTCAAGAGATCTAGAGTCCAACGACGGCTTTGAGCCGCCGCCGATATGGTGATGATACGTGAAGACCCTGAGCCGAGCACCTAAAATAAAAAAGTTGATCAAGTACACTTCAAAAAAAAGTTTGATTTTAACTGCTCCTGTGTGTGAATTACAATATGTTTTACTTAAATTGCAAAGGCAGGCAATACTTTATAGCTGGTACTAACCACGATAGTATTGCCGAGGGCAGCAAGTAAATCTGGTAGCTTGGTAAACCCATAGTCGGCAACGCGGCATTGACGACCGAAATGATGGTGGAAGGCAGGAATCAGTCTGGAAATTTATATAACGTTTGAAACGGGATCATATATTCGACATCAGGTATGCAGCTCGATAGGCAAATAATTTCCAAAGGCTTTTTTTTATCTTTCATTCTAGATAATCATGACGTCTAGTTCTGACACGATATTTTTAAACTAATGAATAATTATTAAAAGTATTTCTTGGCGGACACAAAATTTAGTTTTTATGAATTCTAAACAATAATCCAACTAATACTATAAAAGTGAAAGTTTGTGAGAATGAATGCGTGGATGCATGTTTGTTACTCTTATATGCAAAAACTACTGAATGGATTTTGATGAAACTTGGCAGTCATATAGACTATACAACTGAATAACATATAAGCTAGGTACTTTTTATAAGTATTCAGAAAGGTAACTACCCCTTAGGAAGCGGGTGAAACCGCTGGCGGAAACTATTAAATTAAGGACATATATTATACATATAAATACAAGTAATACTGACTTGCTGAACGGTATGGAGCACCTAGGCGCGGTACGCAGCAAATCGATAAGTTCTCGCTCGAACAGCGCTAGCATCGGCTCGAGGGCGGGCGCGGTGCGCAGGCGCTCGCGTTCGCCGCTCGAACGGGAGCTCTCGCCTGCAAGTCAAACGAATATGAAATTTGATGACACTATAAAAGGATTCAGTCATCATCATCAGTCTTTTTAGGGATTTTTAGGGATTGAGCGTTAATCTCCACGCTTGCTCAATGCGGTTTGGTAGTATGGTAACTAAATAACTATAAACTTTGAAATTTTTGTGCAATCGAACCTTTGTATTCATGAAATAGGCGTTTCTTTTTCGTGAAAAAAAAAATTGCTTTATCATTATCTTGGCAAATATTTCTTATTGATATCTAAAGACAGAAAATATTAAGAACCAGTTTCACAGGTTACGGATAGCCAATATCTACCAGATAAACTATTTGGAACTTATCAGAAACCGGTGAAACTGGCCCTAAATGACATAATACTAACTGTTAGCCGTATTCGCTAGCGGCGGCGTAAGCGCAAGTGGCGAGTTCTTCCAGGTAATGTGTCGGGACGGCGCGTCACGTACTTCTAACCCTTCAACGCTGCGCAATAGCATCTCTAGGGCCACGCCGCGCCGCGAGTCGCATACTAACTCGTCGAACCGAGCCTCGTAGCATTCTACGAAGCTGTGAAATAAGGTTAAATTATAGGAAGATGACAGAAACGTCGTGAGAAGAAAGCTTGTTTAATTAATAGGAACGCAGTATGTACGCACTTCAAAATGCTTTTTATTTTATCTATCCTTTGTACGTAGCAGAGAGAAATGTAATGAAAATATCTCGAACTATTACTAAATGGCTTCCAGAAATTATTTTGATAATGGAGTAAAATGCAAACAGGAGATACGAAAATATAGTTACAACATTTTTGTTTAAGTATTTCTTACCTTAACAAAGGCAAAATCCCTCCATGGTTCTCCAGCAAAATGCGTACATTCTTGGCCAAAGTCGAGATCTCCATATAAACAGGCTGCAAGATACGGCTACCGTCTTCCTGTCCCGTGTTCATTGAAGCGTGTATGTGGCACTTCCAGGGGGCCTCTTCCATTTCAGAGTTCGATACCGGTGTTAAATCTACGAGCTGCACCATTCTACCGAAACCTTCGTGTATGACAACTGTATCTTTGAGCTTTGCGATGTCTGACGTAGTTAAGGCGCAGCAATGACGACTTGCGTATGCGTCCCTTAATCTGAGCAAAGGCAGTGTGTGGTTCTTTTGGTCTAGAAGGATGGCTCTGAGGCGTGCTCTTAATACGTCTACGTTGGGGGCGGGTGACGGCTTGCCCAAAGAAAGTTCTAGACGGCGCCCGTTCCACTGGTTGTCTAGGCGGCGCTTGTGGATGCGTGCGATAGCGAGCCTCGCGTCCCACTCTGAACGTAGTACGACAGTCGCTAAAGGTCCCTCTCCCGCTGCCCATACGGAAACCCGAACGACGGGCACATACTGGTTGAATAGCTTAGTCAGCATTTCCTACAAAATAGTACATCAATATAACAAAAGTCACTTCTAATATTATCTATTATTGTTAAAGAAAAAGGACTAGAAAATAAAGACAAAAAAATACGTAAGTACGTACGTCAATATAATATGTATGTACGTTTACCAATTGAAAGACCAGGACCATTAGTACATTATGTAATGTATTGTGTCCATGTTAACCTAAGTCTTACAAGAAAAAAATATTTTTGGAACTTCATTTCATAATTTAACACGAAGTTTGTCCCTAAGCCGTCCAACAGAAGTACTAAGAATTCCTTTGCAAAAACGGGTAAAAAAAAAACAAAAGTCGAGCATCTTACCTGCAGCACCGCGGACTCATAAGGCGGTAGGTTAGACACGGTCAATTCGGCCGTAGACTCCTCAGTCTCGCTGTGTTCGCTGAAGCTAGCGGACGAGTTCCAGGGAGATACGGCACGACTAGCACTGTGCTCCCGATTCCTTCCCTCTCCACTATTGCTTGACGAACAACCTGATCGGTCCAGGTTTACAGAACCTGGTGAAACAATTTGATATTTTTTTGGATTTGAGGGTATTTATAGAAATGATAAAATTGAAAGCTTAGTTTTTCTACTAATCACACTATTGATGGCAGAAAATAATGTTAACTTTTAGCTTCAAATAAATCGCAAATTCTAGATTTGATTCTGACTACATGCGAAAAAAGCCATAGTAGATAAATTTTATGCACATCAAGCTACAATAAACTGTATAATAGATTTTCAATTTTATCGCTGATGTATATGGTAGAAAGTTTATTGAGAAAATTTGTTTGTTTCAGGTAGCTTGATGTGCTGGAGACTGTACTTAACTGCTGGCGACTACACATAACTGAGCTATTAGAATTTATTATGGACGGCGAAAAAGCTAGAAAATATTTCTAGAAAGTTTAACTCACCATGCGTGCCTCTAATCTTCCTAGGTTTAGGTGCCGGCGGGGGGCAGAAGTCGTGCGGCGGGGGAGTGGGCGCGGGCAGCTGCTGCAGCGCCATCGCCCACTCTTTGGAGATGCAAGGCGTACCGAACGTGTTCACCTCGTGTGGTGATGAACATACCTGATACAAAAGGTGTTCCTGGTCACTCAAAAATTTTACGGATCTACGGTTGGAATAAAGTAACCTATCTAAACGACACTTTCACGGAAAAAGTATATTCTGTTATCATCCAAGTTTTTTTTTTTATCTTCCCAGTGCTACACACAGGCCTCCTCTCAACAACAATGTAATATACCTACTTTAGTCCCCCACTACCTCTCCACAAATAAATAGAAACGTTACGGATGACTAAAATATTGCAATTATTCGCAGGCACTTTTAGGTTGATCCGTGTTCTGTGAACTATATGTATTGAAAAAGACTTGAAAGACCGTATGAAATAAAAATTTAATTGAATCCGAAATCGTAACTCAAGAGCAATTTGGGTGAATTCAGGGGAGGCCTTTGTCCAGCAGTGGACATCTTTCAGCTGAAACGAACACAAGAGACACGTCCTATAAATGTTAAAATAATGAGATATTACAAACCTGAGGCGGCGGCGGAACAAAGCTAGGCTGTTGATACGAAGCCGGCGCGGTGCTGTATCCCTCATCACTGGAATACGTTGGGGCCACCGCGTTGCGAGCATACCTCGTGCTGATCTTACGCCCGTACACATCCTCACCGTCCATCCGCATCAGCGCTCTGCAAAAATACAAATTAATTACAATAAGTTGGTACAAGAGTTCTAGACTTGTACTATCCACATCCTAGACACACAAATTTTGTCCGAACCGGGAATCGAACCCGGGACCCTAATTTCGGCAATCCAATGATCCTCATTTCGGCATGAAGACCACTGTGCCAAGGGGTAAAAAGGGAGAAAAGAAGACTTATATTTCTTAGTTTAAAACAAAAAAGCAACGTTAAGGTACTACAATCATGGTGTACCTATGAGTTTATCAACGTTTAGTTTTCCTCAATTTTGAAATTTATAAAAGATCATTATCAGCCGCTTGTCCTTATCCCAATTTAAAAGTAAAAAGATTGATCACAATTAATCGCAAATGGACATTTTAAATAATTTAATTTTTTTGACCTACCAAAATATACATAATTCCGATCTCGTACCGGCAATCATACTAGCAAATTGGTTAATATGATTCTCATTTAGAGTAAACAGATTTCGTTATTTATAGAAAGAAAAACGGCAAGTCACGATTACGAGCGCACCATGAAAACTGCTTTTAAATTTATCTCAAAGATAAAAGCTACACAATATGCGTAATCATAACAACAATAGCCTTAATAGAACTAATATAATAAATACCAAATTGTTACGACACAAAACAGCTGATCAAAGTCGACTTACTGAGAAAAGAAATGTCAGCATACCCACCCTTTTCTATATGTAATAAATCTGTAGAATAATGTTTTTTATACCGAATTTAACGTACATTGAAGTAAAATACATATATTTCGATGGGTAAAATAAACAAATAGATTTATTACTTTCATCTTTACATCTCTGCTCAAAAGTGGGTTCGTCAGTTATTTGTGCAGTGCACAAATAACTGACGAACCCACTTTTGATGTAATGTAAGTTTATAAAACAAATATTTATAGAAATGGTTTCAATTTAAATCTGTTCAGCTTTCCGCACGGTTGAGGTCGTGATAGCAATCAAGTGTGACGCTGCTAACTCGCAATGAAATAAGCCAATTGCGACAAAATTGAAGGATGCATATAAAAATAGAAAGAAAATATCGCTACGTTGCCAGAATCAGCTGATCGACACAACAAGAGCGAATCTAATGAGATTAACTTTAACAGGCGGCACACGAAATGGTGTATAGTAAATGTGCACTTTGGAAAGAAATCTTTGAACGGGTTTCGTCATCCTAATGGCAACTTTAATTTAGGTGAGAATGATAGGTAGTACTTATCGATACACAGAGATATAGTCATATTCAATACGCTCAAATCATTAAATGCCTGAATTATCTTTGTAAAAAAACACCTTTTTCAAAAATAATAAATTCATTATAACTAAAAACTGGTCTTACCCTGATAATAACATTGTGTGTCTACTTTTGATCGCTCCAGGCGATAAATATAAAAAAAATATTTAAAAATAATAGTTACAAAAAACGTTACACTTTAAAATTTTGAGTTTTAAATTATCACTGTGTTTCGGGTCGTGCCTGACGATGCAATGACCTTTTCAAACCGTAACTGACGACAATCCTCTATTCAAATCGTAACTGAGCGAACATTATACATTATAATGTGGGTAAATGAAAAAAAAACACATCTATGATTTTTCATTTCCTGGAATATTCCATATAAACTCAAAAAGAAAAGAAAATACCGTTGATAAACATAATATTTTTTATTTATCGCAAATTAGGTGTAAATATTGTATATAGTAGGATAACGGATCGATTCGATTTTAATCTTATCATGGTATCGATACATCAGCTGATTCATGTTTACAAAATTGTAATGTCAATGTGAACGTTACACATTTTCTTGTATGAAACTGTCAATGTTCAGATAGTGTAATAGTTCTAAGTAGTACATTATAGGAAATTGAAAATGCATGCTTATATTAGTTTTATTGTCAATATCGTCAGTCAGGTCAGTAAATTAATACGGATGTATATTCCCATTCTGAAATAATCCCCCTTATCATAAAACGTGGTCTTAATAAAGTATCGCTTTTAGTCCTGGCTTTAAACCATGTGTTATATCAAAAGTAACGTAGTAAGTAAAAACAAAGTTAATGGTCTAAGGGATGTTTCACCACCTGCGGATAAGTTCTAGATAGTTTATTTGGTAGATAATTTCATACAAATTCTGCTCCATTTTTTAATTTATCAGGTAGATAGTGGCTATTCGGACATCGTGAAACTGGTCCTAAATCTAGTACTAAAGCGGGTACTTTAAAAGACTACGTCTTATAATAATGGGTATAGTATTATTTCAGTATCAATATTCCTTTGGTATTTTATTTTATGGAATATTTCTAAGTTACTTTGGATTTCATACACTTTTGCATCGTCGTGTTTTCATTTGTACAATGATTGTTTATATTTTTGCTTGTAATTTAGATACAAAATGCACCTGACCACAATATAATTATGATTTCTATAGTAATTTACCAGTAAATTCATAGATTATCCAAATTAACTGATAGGATATCATAATAATTGATGTCTGCTTTGTATAAATCCAAAAAAAAACTAATGTATGCCCTTATCAGTGTCTTGTTTGTAAATGCACTATGTAATCGCTTGCAGTATGTAAATATGTAAATTATAATAGCGACGCGCTACTATCTTTGAAGTATCTATCTACGCAGTTAATATGTAGGTAATCTTTAATCACAGTAGACGCGGTAAATGAACTAACTAGTAGGTAGCTGTTATTGCTTACTGTCACTTTCACAATGTTGCCTGCATGTTAGTGTATTGTTTTAACCCTATAATAGTCTTCGTTTTCTTTTATGTACGCTATTGACTGCCGTAATTTATTTCTAAAAACAATCGACTGTGTTTCAGATGGCACGTTAAACTGTAGGTCCCGGCTGTCATTGAACATCATTGGCAGTCGTTACGGGTAGTCTGACGCCAGTCCAGACGCCAGTCCAGTAACCATGGGCTATTGGATTGCCCGGGTACCTGGGTTGAGGAGGTCAGATAGGCAGTCGCTCCTTGTAAAACACTGGTAATCAGCGGAATCCGGTCAGACTGGAAGCCGACCCCAACATAGTTGGGAAAAGGCTCCGGAGATGAATCCATTTCTATACAAGTAAGAATGTAGAAACTTACTTTTTAGCGATAAGACGGCCATATCCATCACATATTATAAATGCAAAAGTAGCTCTGTCTGTGTACCTACTACACTGTATAAACTACTGAATCGTTTTAAATGTAATTTGGTACACAGATGGCCTGTGATAAAACATTATACTTTTCATCTGTGTGCGAAAATTAGTTCCCTTGGGATGAGGGTATAATCGCGGGGTATAGCTAGTCTAATAATAATCTAATCGTGTTATTCTAAATTTCCTTATAAGAAACTATATTCTATTCTATATCGGTCCGCATATCATTCATTGCCTCGTGTAGTGTAGTCAGATAAAAAGTATGCAAACAAATGAAGCAATGGAATAAGCCATTAAGACATTGTACTGTGTTTGTCCACCCGTGCAGTGAGGAAGCCTAATTACATAAGTATCGGTCAGGGTCCAATTTCGCTACTGCATAACTATTCAGTCAGAAACGCAATTTAAACAAAGGGGACGTCAACAATTACGGCGCACACTTATTAAGGTTTAGTTAATAAAAGTGGATTGTGTATTGCATTTTTTGTATGTTGAGAGTATAATTATTGTTCATTGGTGCTAGAAGAGACAACCTTCACCTAAATTACATAAACACATTGAGAGTTAAAAGATATTATATTTGTGAACACACATCATTATATCTGTGTATAAAAACATTCATCACAAATATCATTATATTACAATTCTAGTACATTTTCGAGTTTAAAACTAAGGGCTCAATTAAAACACTATAATTATGGTGATATGCTCCTAGACGTTTCTGTCGGCGGCGACACCCTGGCATATACTGGCAGCTTGGTTTTGATCATGTAAAACACTATATACGAATATCCTAAATGATACTAAAACGACCTTACGGTCAAAACTCTTAACACCTTCCACATAGGTCTATAGAACAATTCACTAGTATTAAATGCGTTGCTTAGATAGCAAGTGCATTATTTACATACTGCCTAAGTATATCTTTGACACCATAACTGATTAAAGGTGAAGGAAAACATCTCGAGGAAACCTGTACTATAAAGCCTGAAATCACCAACCCGCATTGAACAAGTGTGGTGATTAACATTGAGCGTTGACCTTCTGCGTATGAGAAGAGGCCTGTGCACAGCAGTGAGACGTTAAAAAGGCTGACGATGATAAGCATATATCAAAAATTTCTCACCTTGAAGCATGATCCGGCGTAGTAAACCTGAGAACGGCAGTAGGCGCAGTGACCGAGATCACTCGACCACCGCACTTCTTAGCAAGATGGCGGAGTCTGATAGAAACGAGCTCCGGCGGCTGATGGATGGGCAAGTTCAATACTTCCACCTCGCATGTCGCCGTTTCGTCTTCGCTTTTCGACACCTGAATAAAGTATTGTGTAAATAGGTCTTATTACTGCTAGACCAAATGAAATGTAACATATGACCTTAATGTTTTTAGACTTTCACGACACACACGATACACGGGTCTTATTCGCGATGAGAAATTATAAAGCCATGTTCGATACCTCTATTTAGAGGTAGAGGAAGAGGAGGGAGAAATAGAGGTAGCGTACATGCCTTTATAATTTTTCATCGCGAACAAGACCCTTGAGTTGTGTATAATACATATGACCTTCCACGATAAAAGCGCTATCTAACACTAGAAGTCATTCGAAATTGGTCCAGTAGTTCCTGAGATTAGCGGTAGATAATTATATTCAGGTTTATAATATTAGTATTGAGAAACATAAAAAACATATTAAGAGACTTCTAATTTCGAAATTGACAAAAAGGAAAAGTTATTTAAATATGATTAATTAAATGAAGCAAAATTGCTTTATTATTTTATTTCCTTTTACACAAGTTTAATACCGTCCATGTTCATGATCCAAACCACAAATAATTGTGGTATGATAAAGTTGTTATTAAATAATGACCTATTTGATGATTCAGGATGTATATTGAAAAATATAAATATATAAAGCAAAATTATATTTCAACATCATCACAACATAGTGCTATCTAGTATCTGTTATTGATTATTTATAAATGGATTATGTTTTATCAGCAATATCTAGTTAACCATTTCACAATATAATATTGTCATTACTGTATGTATTCCGTTTACATAGAGTTCAGTTAATGTGTCCTAAAGTAGTGTAATTTACCCCCTAATATATGGGGCATGGCTCTCATTCATAACAAGTGAGAACAGAGTGATATTGTTTAAAACTAAAGGCCCAATTAAATGGAGAGTTTCTCGCACATTTCGGTACGAGAATGTCTCCGCGACTATCGCAAGCAATAATCGCCTGATTTGCCATTCGAGTTTAGCGAAATGACACGCCGCTTGTCGCTCATGTCAACGGTCGAGAAGAGTGAATGTTTAGACAAAGGAAATGTTTTATATTCCTTCAGTTATCGTATCTTCGAGAAGAAACTCTCTCAGTCTAAATGGGCCTTTAGGTTGGTTAGTATGAGAAAACCAATCAATAATCTAATTCATAGCCTACTAGAAGTACGACGATGACTAGACGAATCATGCAATAAATATCTACAAAAATATATTTATGGCTCAAATAACTCCCAGTTACAACAAATAATTAACGCAATTAATCAACGGAACAAACGTTCTGACGTTTAGCGATCACGTAACTCCTCGATAGCTTATCACAATTCCATGGATTTCGAAAACATACAGAGTAAAAGTTACATCAGGTTTTGTTTATCGAGTAAATTTTTCGGCGACTTGTTTACCTTTCTGGGCAGCGTAGAGGCAATCTCGTCAAAGCAATAATGCGAACTGGCACAAGCAATTAAAGCTGCGGATGTGTTGTTTTTGTGAACCAATATCACTTCCATGTTTTTCCTGATGAACAATATACGTAAATTATTATTCACGAATGTGACTCGGTTTATTACTATGAATTTTGGTCAAATAATTCACGTTAAACATTAAGACTAGGTTTTTTTTTATTTGCGATGCATTACCTATATCTGAAGTCAGTCAAATCAGCAGCAAAGTCAATATCTCCTGAGATCAATAAAATAGCGGCTGGTGATGAGTGGAGGTCACCAAACCTCCTCATGCACTGCCTTAGTTTATCATCGGACGCGTTCTTTTGCGTCCTACACACGTGTATTAAGCTCACCTGTTGAAAATAATAATTTGTTGATATAATATCTAAAGTAGGCTTGTTATTAATTTAGTAATGTGGGTATAGTTATAACTAATTTGCCCCTTAACAATATCAACCAACATGTTTAATTATAATACCAAAAATAGAAATCAGATTATGTTGTCATTACATGATTAGTTGTCTTCATTTTCATCCTATCATAATTAGCGATCGCATATTCGGATGCATATTTACCCTAAAGTGTTGGTATTGGTTGTTATGGAATGGACTTAGTATCGAAACAATTCCGGGATAGAGCAATTTACTGTTTACACTCTTGATACCTGTTCATAATTAGATGGAAAACTTAATTAACTTCAAGTATATAAAACATACTATTTTCGCATTCGCGAATTCTTAAGAACCCAGTAATTTACATCAAACAGTATATTTTTTAACAAAATATGGAAGCATATTCCATATTTTTTAGCCAATATGCATCCGATTATCGGATCACTGATCAAAATGTTTAATACTCAAAGTTTATTAAACATGATTGATACTCGATATTATTATGAAGATCATACTGAGAATTGAAAGATTGATGAGCACATTCCAACATAATGAGTCACTTGAAACTTCGTGGCATTCACTGCAGTACATAGATAATGATACATGCATTACTACAACTTACTTGAGCATCATTAAGTTCTAAAAGTCGCGAGGTTGTCTCCTTCCTGACATCACAAACAACAACAAAGTCTGCTTCTCTTCTCCCGTCTCTAACAAACTTCGCTCGTATAGCAGCCACCAGCTCTATGGCTGAACATCCTCGCGGTATCTAAAATTATGATATTAATGTAAATTCATTATCACATTAATAATAATCGCTTAATAGGGAATATGCATGAAAAAAATATTTGCAATCGAACTAGTTGTAAATATACAAAAATAGAATACTAACTGTGAAAAAATTATCGAAAATCAGTAAAAAAACAAACGAGATATAACAAATTTAAACAAGTATACCTGTCCCTCTCACCAAAACGCTATATTCAATGACAGCCTTACGGGCGTGTGTAGTTGTGACGTAAATTTTAGACCCGGACTTCTCTTTCTTATTAGCAGTTTTGAAGCTTTATAACTTCTTGTTGATGAATTATATTTTAAAAATTCTTTCATATTTATTTATTACAGCTAAAAGTGTATTAATTAAATAAAAAAATTACATGCATATTCCCTATTGTAGAGAATTGTTATGCATAAGCACAAGGACCCTGTCTCCTTTTATTTGGTAACTTTTTCTATTTGATTCATGCTCATACCTGGCAATTTTCAATATCCCAAAATATACCAATAGGTATGTTCATCTGTCTTTGTTTGTGGTGTCGATATCTGGACCTCATTCTGGTTCTTTCCATGGAAATCATTCCCTCTTCTCGTATCACACCATCTATGTCATCTGATGAATCATCTTCAGCATCTGTTTAAGATTAAAAAAAAATATATGTTGAACAACATTCAAAGTAAGGTTCCATGTTCTATTTCAAATTAGAATTTTGTATGTAGTGTACTTGGGCAACTACTGAATACAGCTGGGCTGCTTCATCATGGGGGCGGGGATGCTATCATCATGACTTGTGATTGGTTACACTGCATTATATTAGATAACCATGTAAGATACTTGTGTACAGCTGAATATAGACTTCATATCAAAAAGCTAAAGAGTGTTTGTCTGTATGTATGAATATGTTAATTGCAGAAACTAAGTTTTTGCATAGACCAGAACTAGCTGACCCAGTAAACTTTATACTGCCTCTTTCTTATTGTTAAAACCATCCCTCACAGTCTACGAAGATTTTAAAACCAAAAGATGAGAAATAGGTCCAGCATTCTCGATCTTACTGGATCTAACAAACAGCAATTATTTTTTAAATAATAAATATTTTGCAAATAGGTTGACATCAACACTTTTACACATCAATATTTTTTTTTACAAAACTAGATGAGATCGGCATTTCCTAACTGAGTACCTCGAGAAGAAACGCCAAAACAAACTCAAGGGTTATAGTCTATTTAATTTCCAGAAGTAAAATTAATTTATTATGTTGATGTATGAGCAATGAAGGTTTGTGTAAGTGTAATAAGATGATAAGTAATTAATATGTAAAAGCTTTAACAGGGCTTACTATACTGCCACAACTGAATAATTACATAAAATAATACAAATTGTGGATGATTCATCCAAAATTTGCACAACTCATTCTACTGTTTTATTCTGATTATTACATAGTGAACAAACTTGTTTAACTTAAGAAGTAATTTTTCCTTAAAGTATAGAATGCCATTTTGTGAGGAAATCTACAGAATATAACCTTTATAGCATATATAATCTCTGACCAATGGGCAATTTTATGTTGTGATGAGTACCAGGTTCTTTTTTTTTATACTAGTCAATAAGATTGATATTTATGTAAATGAGTTCTTACTTGATCTTTCAAGACACATTTTTATTCCTGCAACAACTTTTTAAATTGTTCCTAATGAGAATATAATGGACAAAATTATGTAGTTTAATTATATTTTCTAAATCATAATCAATCTCATAACAATAACATACAATGTTTATTGAGAGTTTTATCAAATGGCCTAAGTACCTATATCTATTATGTGTTGTCTGTCGTTTTGACATACTGTATGTACTTAATGATAATAATGTCCTTAAGAACAAGGCTTAAAGATCGGATAAATTGCCACTGTGTAGAAGACAAGCAGATAGAACGTGATACAACGATAAATGCGCGCAGCAAACGTGACAAATCAACAAAATATGTAGATATAGGTAAGTATACATTTTACGATACAATAACAAGTCTATGGACTCAACAATCAATGAAATTCTTCGTTCCAATAAAAATCTTCAAATAAACAGTTATATATTAATTAAAAACTTATCTAACAGTCTCCGAAGACCTAAATAATGCATACTGCACAAAAACTTTCACATAATTATTTTGATTGCCTCGTAAATTTGCATTTCGAAGCTGAACATAACAAACGTTATGTACATAAACTTCCGCGTAGATACTGCTTTCTATACTCGCATTTAAGATAGCAGCTATCGTTAAGTGTACTAATTCACAAAAAGGGAAAATACAACATGTCGTGGTAATATTATACAACAATTTTTACCTGTGATCCATGGACGGGGCGGTAACGGTATCTTCATCGCTGGACTAGACACGACACTCGCCAGACCTTGAGCTGAATGACTCCTGGTTCCCTTACAACGGTTTGGACCTAAGTTATCACAATTTGTTGTCGAAATCATTGTGCGCGTGTCCACAAATTTGTTACGCGTAATTTGCAACGAACAAAAGTAGTCCAACATATGTTGGGAAAAAAAACAAAGAAATATTCGTTAATCGTTATCACCGAAGAATCACAACGCGCATCACACGCTTCTAACTGATAAATAAGTATTAAATGCTGAAATCTCGAATGAGATTAGCGTCATGAAGTCAAACTATTACATGTAAAATGTAAAAATAAATCAATCGACTCCTACAACGCCATAAGTAGAGCTACCTTATCATTATCAATAGAACGAATGGAAGAATGAATCAATGAAAATAAAATAAGAATGAAGTTACTGAATGGAATAACCATGGACAAAACGTACTACGTTTAAACTGTAAATACCTGGCTTTTAATTCAGAAAATAAATGTCTGTCTGTAATGTAAAATAAATGAATGGTCCAGCCTTTTTTATGACGTGTCGATATAAGCCGATTCATAATCTACGTCACAAAACCGATAAATCGGAAAAATAGCTTGCAATTTGCATTGGCAACTCTGACTTTGAATTGTCTAAAGCACAGAATACAAAAACCTGCCAACTCTCTGTAAATAAAAATAAAAACAAACAGCAGCTAAGAGAAAAGACGTGAGTGAGAGGTATTTTTCACTTTTCAGTTTAAAAGAACTACTAGTTTCAAAAAAGGACCCTGACTTTTGATAACTTTTATGTCCGAAATTATTTTGAAATTAAATTAAAACCAGACAACTGTTCTTATCATTTGTTATGTATTTGTTATGATTTTTTTCTGAAGAAATTCCCATCGAGTAACAGTGTGACTGGTAGTGTGACCGGTTGGGAATTTTTTCAGAAAAAAATCCCATCGAGTAACAGTGTGACATTTGAGGGTGTTACTCGTTGGGAACAAATGCTGTAACAGTGTGTTCCCATCGAGTAACAGTGTGACTGGCTGGGATTTTTTTCTGAAGAAATTCCCATCGAGTAACAGTGTGACTGGTAGTGTGACCGGTTGGGATTTTTTTCAGAAAAAAATCCCATCGAGTAACAGTGTGACATTTGAGGGTGTTACTCGTTGGGAACAAATGGTTCTTATCATTCAGTAACACAAATGGATGAGTTTAATTTAGCCTTATTTTTTCGTATGATAATTATTACCTTTTAAAGAAGCAACGAGACTGTGTAAATGAAATTTTCTTTATTCTGTGTATGTATGGCAATATTACAAAAGCATTCCTATTTTTTTTCATACTTCTGCTTTATTCTTTCAGCTCTTACTAGTTTCAGCTAGTCTATAATGGCAATGTTTATTGATACAGACACTGACACAGATAGCAACAGACCTGCAAACAGAATCCAAGTATGTACCACAATATGTGGGATTGCAGCAAATAAATAAGAACTTATCCGAGGATTTATTATTAACCGTTTCTTTATTTTTTTAGATTGACTTTAGAAGCACTTGTTATGAAAAGATCCCGTTGTGGAAGTCATGGGCCTCTAAAGGCAGAGTTCAGGAAGCTATAAACCAGCTGCTATTCTTAGAAAAACAAACAAGATCGGTAAGATAATCTTACTTTCAGTACCATTTCTAATTTCAATGCTATTAAAAATCTTAATCAATAATATCTGTTACTTAATATGAGTTATAAAATAGTGGTATTTTTTTCTAAGTTTTGTAACAATTGTGACAACATAATCAGCTTAAAATCGAAATATGTATTACATATACTTTTTAAAAATTAATAACAATATACTTTGTAGGGTCCCTATACAGATACCACAGCAAGAATCTTAGTAGCAATTGTTCAAATATATTTTGAGGCAAAAAATTGGTCAGCTCTCAATGAACAAGTTCTTCTTTTAGCTAGAAAAAGGTAAAATTTGTTGAAATAAAAGATAATACATATAACTTCAGCTTTGTTATTAACTATTATTTATTGTGCTCTTAGGTCCCAGCCCAAAGAAGCTGTAACGAAAATGGTTCAAGAATGTTTAACATACATAGATAAAATTCCAGAGAAAGAAAATAAAATAAAATTAATAGAAACATTAAGTTTTATAACAGAAGGTCGAGCATACCTTAAGGGAGAGACAGCGCTGCTCATACGTCTTTTGAACAAAATTAAGGGAGAAGAAAATAGTCAAAGTCAGGCTCCAGTTAGTAGGACCACCCAAAATGTGGTGCCTTTAAACTTTATGGAAGCTAGAACCACCCAAAATGTGGTGCCTTCAAATGTCATGGAAACAAGGGAAAAATTATCAGCGAAAAGACGGAAACCATTAGATAGTCAAAGCAAAGAAATTTTATTCAATTTAAATACTTACTTTAATGAGCTTAAAGATAAAGACATGACCAGTATTTATGAAACTCCATCAAATAAATTAGTTTCTATCTCAACGGGTATTCCATTGCCTTCAGTGAAAAGGGTAATGACTGAAAGCAAACGGGTTTTGGAAGAGGGAAAGCCATTTACATCTTCAAAAAGAGTAAGAAGAAAACAAATTCCCATAAGTGACTTTGACAAGGCTACAATACGGCAGACAATAATGAATTACTACTATGATTTTTATAATGAGGATGAGAAATTTCCAACTATGAAATACATATACGAAAGTATGAAAGAAAAAATAAATTATAAAGGTTCAATAAACTTGTTGAGAACAGAAATCTCACTTTTAGGTTTTCAGTGGAAAAAACCTGAAGGACATCGCTCTATATTGCTAGAAAAACATGAGATACGATTTCAGAGGATCCATTATCTTGTTAAAATTTCCGAATATCGATCACAGGGCCGCCCCATTGTCTACACTGGTGAAACATGTGTAGACACATCACAATCATCAAAGCCAACTACAAAGGGAAATAGAGTGATTATTATTCATGCTGGTAGCATGAATGGTTACATCTCAAGTGCATTGCATATGATTGCATCCACTAAAGAAAATATTGGTAAAACCAGTCATTATTTAAACAGTGAAGATTATGTTAAGTGGATGAATAATCAACTTATACCTGGTTTGCAACCAAACAGTGTTGTGGTTATAGACAATCCTTTTTATCAAAACATATTAGAAAGCCCAATTCCTAGCCCAAATGCTTGTAAACAAGAAATGCTTAATTGGCTTGATTTTCGTAATATCGTATACTCATCGTCGATGCTCAAGCCGCAACTTTATCAGTTAATATTACAAAATAAAGATAGATTTAAAGAATATAAAATCGACGCTTTACTCAGAAAACATAAACATAACATTCTTCGTCTGCCACCTTTTCATCCAGAACTGAATCCAATTCATAAAATTTGGCCAATCATAAAACGGGGCATATCAGATTATAAGGATTCAACAACTACGGAAAATATTATGCAATTAGCAGAGGAAAAAATTAATACCGTAACTGTACCAGAATGGAAAAATCTATGTGAACAAGCAGTAAAAGAAGAAAAAAAGTTCATTGGTCATGATGCCGCTATTGACGCCCTAACAGAGCGATTAACTATGGGTGTTAGTGATGTTTCAGAAGACAGTGAAGCAGAAAATGAAAGCGCATTATCTGAGAGTGAATAGATATTAACGCCAATATCGGATTCAACCAAACTAAGTGAGGCATATGTCATATCTCAGCTTTATTGTATGGAGAGACACTGAGACTATTATACATCTTAATAAAAATAATATCTACTAGTCACTTAGCTTTAAGTTAGGTATTTAAGGAGACAAATAATCATTTGAGAAAATAATTATGTAACCACTTTTTCTAGTCATTTATTATATTTACATTTATTAAAGTCTGTCATTTTCTGACTTCTGAAAATTCATATACGCAGCATTCCATAATTACCGGGAAAGTACCAATAGTGAAATTTTTCAAATCGGTCAAGTAGTTTCGGAGCCCATTCAATTCAAACAATTATTAATTTCGCGTTTGAAATACGGTAGTTGATAACTAGTCAAGTTCAATACTTTTATTGAACTGTCAAAACGGTTACTTTGGTTTTTTTTAATTACATTTTTATAAAAATAATATATTTCACACCATTTTTCATATCAATAAATAAATTGTGTGAAAGTGATATTATTTATTGGATTATATTTTTGCTGTAGTCAATAGCCAATTCGTTAAGGGGCCTGTAGACGGCCTTTCAACATTTTCTCAACCTTATTTTTGTTATAACAAATGAAGCAATAAAGATTACTTTACTTTAAGTATAAAATGGATTTAATTTTAGAGATATTTTAGAAAATACAGTTGGGATAACACATTCATGGTCAAAAGCAGTAAACTTTTTCGAATGGATTAAAAGACCAGATTTTAGACTATTCACAAACTGTCAAGTCATCTATTGTCCGTGATCGATCTGTCAGGCCTTTGTCATTGTCTGTCATAATCGTGAGTTTGCATTACACAGAAATAATTTCGAAGTTAGAAAGTGTTTCATTGTTTATTTCCAGTTGAATTAAATAAAGTAATTCAACTAACAAAATACTTTATTATAATTTATATATTTGCTTACTTTTACACTGACGAACGTCTTCTTTTTTCCAGTTTTGTAAAAATGTCGACTAACGGCGATATCACTAGTCTTGATGCCAGCGGCAAAATAGTTAAAATGGAAGTAAGTGCACGATTAATAACTTGAATTACAGTAGCATGTTGACTTAGACACAAACAACTTGGTTAACTAACCAATCGGTTCATAATTCAATAGAAACCTGAGAATGTTAGAGTACCATACCTGCCACACATCACTATTCTTGTTGATGTAAGGCAATATTTATCACTAAATTTCTAACCAAAAACGGTAGTATTTATAGTAAAATTAAAAATGAAGTTTATACAACACTAAGAGTAAAACACAATACTAAAAGTACAACAATTTTACTGTTTAACAAAAAATTAACACATATTTTGTTTTAGGTGGACTACAGTGCTACCTGTGATGAAAAGATACCACTCTGGAAATCATGGGCGTCCAAAGGCAAAGTTCAAGAAGCCATTGACCAGCTTTTGGCTCTAGAAAAACAAACAAGAACAGTAAGATATATCTTAGACCTGTCACTACATTTATATTAATATGCCTTTGAAAAAAAACCTCCTTTCTTTATGTATTTTAAGTACTAGGCTTGACCCTTTTAGACTAGAGTAAGGTGCAGTGATTGTTCTATTACTCGAAATTACTCTTTATAATTTTTATACTTTTTACTAAAGTTTTAACTTCACATTATTGAATGTGTTTATTAAATTCTAGGGTGCTGACATGGCTTCAACTGCCAGGATCTTAGTGGCTATAGTGCAGATTTGTTATGAAGCAAAAAATTGGTCTGCACTCAATGACCAAGTAGTTCTTCTTTCTAAAAGAAGGTAAGCATCTTGGAGTATTGATACCATCTTTAAATTATGCATAGTACTGAATTTCTACAGGCAAAATTATCTAAAAAAATATATCTTAGTATGTCATATACCACAGTTCTGAAGCATTTTTTTAACTTCCAGATCACAATTGAAACAAGCTGTGGTGAAAATGGTTCAAGAATGTTGCACTTATGTAGACAAGACACCAGATAAGGAAACCAAAATAAAACTTATTGAAACTTTGAGATCTATTACTGAAGGTAAAATTTACGTTGAAGTAGAAAGAGCCAGGCTTACACATATCCTGGCTAAGATAAGGGAGGAGGAAGGTAATGCTGCTGAAGCTGCTAAGATCATTCAGGAGCTCCAGGTTGAGACATACGGTTCAATGGATAAACGCGAGAAGGTGGAACTCATTTTGGAACAAATGAGGCTGTGCCTTAACATCAAGGATTATATTCGCACACAAATCATCTCAAAGAAGATCAACACTAAATTCTTTGAAGAAGAAAATACTGCGGTAATTATTGGTGCCACTTTCTTCTGGCTTGCAGTTTTTTAGCTAGCCTTAGTTCATTGCTGAAGTATGCAAAACAGCAACAAAATGGCACTAGTTCAGCATTCAACTGTATAAAAAAGCATTGTCACAATACAGGGTCTTAATCATGATAGAAATTAAAAAAGTATATGCTACTTCTTTTCTCCCGACGTTTCGTCCGAAGTACATCGAAAACCTCAAAACATTAATGTACAGGTTGCAAAAACCTCAAAACATTAATTTATCATCTTACTGTACTGTTTCCAGGAACTGAAAGAGAAGTTCTACCGCTTGATGATAGCAGTTGACCAACACAATGGCCAGTACTTGTCTGTCTGTCGTCACTTCCGCGCTCTCGGCCAGGCTGCCGGTTCTGACGCGCTTGTCGGTAGCGTCGTATTCCTGATCTTAGCTCCTTATGACAATGAACAGGCTGACCTTACCCATAGGGTGAATGAAGACAAAGATTTGGATAAGCTGCCTGAGTACAAGTATGTTTCTTTTGTTTATACTAACCATTAATAGCTAGGTTTTTACTATCAGGACCTGTTCAGCTTCATTATCCTGTGCTGAATTCACAACTTATGGCGTATGCACGTTTCTAGTAAATGTGCATACGCCATCGAATATTAACTTTCTGGTATTGTTATAAGGTTGAAAATATATTGAAGAAATTTGACAGAGTGAGGTAGGTTGATGTGCTGGCGTCAGTCCAATTGTAACTGGCCAGCCTACATAATGCTTGTATTGTGATATTCTTGAATTTACCTATTCTGATATAATATCGAAAATTAAATTGTGAAGAGTTTTTATTACAATTCACAATTATTATAATTATTAAGTACCTGAATATTCTGAAACATTGATACTGTGACCTATGTTTCTTTAAATATCCAGTGTGCTTAGCCAAGATGTCTTTCTACAATCGTAAATGCTAGTAGAAACAACAAAAATGATTTATTGATTTCAAATGTCATTTCTATGAACTTTTGTCATTTCTACTTGCCTTCACGATTGTAGAAAGACATCTTGGTTACAGGACCAGGTCACACTTTTTTAGTATTTATTTTATTTCCTTGTTTCCAGACAGCTGTTAGGTCTCTTCATCAACCCAGAAATCATCAGATGGAACACTCTATGCTCCACGTACGAGAAGATGCTACGCGGCACGCCCTACTTCGACGCGTCCGATGAAAAGGGACAGGAACGTTGGAACGACCTGAAGAACAGGGTTGTTGAACATGTAAGTTTAGAAGCACACATGTCCAATATTGTGCACACTTAAATGTGTGTTTTAAACCAGCAAGTTACCTAATTTGTGAAACACTTCCTATCTTCGTATATTATTGAGTGACTTATGTGACTGCACTACACAAGATCAAGATCTTTGTGTTGCTGTACATAAGATAGTACATAGGTACGCCAGCACATCAAGCTACTAAACTCTGTCAAATTTCATTAATAGATTTACAACTTTATCGCCGAAGCATATCATTCAGTTTATTGGGAAAATTTGACAGTTTTGGGGAGCTTGATGTGCTGGCGTCTGTACTTTAAGCGCCTGTTGTATTTCATGTTGGATGCTGTGAGGCGGATTTGAGTTAACTCGAACTTAATTCTCCGTTTATTTAGCAAACTGAACTTTTAAAATAATGAAATAAAAAATAAAGGCATGTCTTGACTGAAATATCTTTGTTCCAGAATATCCGTATAATGTCAATGTACTACACTCGCATTACACTGAAGCGTATGAGCGAGCTCCTTGGCTTAAGCGAGACAGAGACGGAAGAGGCCCTCAGTCAGCTTGTTGTTAGCGGTGTAGTTCGTGCTAAAATCGACCGACCTGCCGGCGTTGTGCATTTCAGGTAAAATAGTATACAATGCATATTATACACAACACACGGGTCTTATTCGCGTCTTATAGATTTTTTCCGTGTGTTGTGTATAATATGTATACAAATCGCAAAAGTCTAAAAACATTAAGTACACAATGCTTTGGAAACCTTTATCTACTTTTATTATAATAAGTAAATTCTTTCCAGCCATATTGTCTTTCACACAATGTTCCTGACCTTCCCCACAATATGATCCACATTTTTCCTCATCACATTGCTTACCATGATAGTCAATTTCCAATTTCATAGTCGTTACACCTGGTCGAAAGTTTTTGTGTGTGTTACTCCTTCATGCTCAAAAAGATTGACCAATTAAGAAGTAATTTGGACTGATACATGACAATTTTTTATTGTGTTTTTGTAAAATTCCGGGTAAAAAAGGTTAGATGTACATATTTCATAGTGGCCAAGTTCTGCAGTTCTTATATATTTGTTTCATTGTATTGCAGCTTGAACATGGACGCGTCAGACCGCCTTAACGAATGGTCAAACAACCTCAACACTTTGATGCAGCTCGTCAACAAGACGACGCATCTTATCAACAAGGAAGAGTGCGTGCATAAACATCTCCTTGCAACGGCTGAATAGATTATAAACAGAATACCTATAATTTTTTAATACCAGAATTTTTTTTCAAATGTATTTCAAGATATTTCCAGACTACAAAGTGTATCAAAGTTCATTTCACTGTGTGAAATTAATTGAAGCTCCTCTGAAAATAGTTGACGGTCACTTTGTAAACGTCAATCTGAAACCTAATCTAATATTATTGCGCATTTTATTTTAAAGATGTTTACTTTTAAATAAGTTTGGAATAAATACTTAACTCTACACAGATTTTTATTTGACAAAATTCTCCGTTGATTGAATTTGTAGGTATAATTTCCAAATAACTATTTCTACTGTATTTTATGTATATTCATTTCAAACTGCTAAACAGTAAAAAGTACAATTATATTTCATTTGTTAAGTTTTTAATTTTGTATTAGTGGTGCGTTTTATTTGATTTGAGAAATCAATGCAATTTACTGCAAACAATATCTTAAAGCCACAGCTGGTTATCACAACACTAAAACGACACGTGGTAACTGGCGCGCTATCGACAATTTCTAAGTAACCATGTGAAGGTTGCAGATAAGTATCGTTGCAATAAATCCGTCGAAACTTATGGAGATCAGTAATTTAGGTACTTTAAATCCTATTTCTGTTAACAAATCGCACAATTATCAGTCAAGCAAGATAAGATAGGTAGAGACGAGACGGTTATTGATTAAATAAAGTTTATCATTTCGTAACCTGTTGTAATTGCAGCCGGTTCATTAAGGAAGAGAATAATATAGGTAGTCAAAATGTTGTGTGCGATACTTTTACCGTTACTTATCCCAGTAGGGCTTGTGATATTTTTCAAGATATTAAATAAACCAGACAGGCCCGCGTTGTTTGGTGTGTATCAACAGAAAAATAAATTCTTCTATTTGAAGTTTTTATTCATGTACACGATTTTAAAATTTAGACAGGTAAGTACACGAATTATGTATTTTAACGACTAATGTAGGTAGGTACCGAATCTACAGGCTTCTACTTTTAGACTTCTTCATCATACAATGATGGTTTAACTTTAAGTCTCGATCATAAGTCACCAATTGACTGAACGGGATCATAATTTTATTTAAAATCATATAGGAAGCTCTATGCTTCTTTATGTTGTTATAAAGCTAAGCTCTTGAATATTTTTTTATAGTTAAAAAATCACATCACCCGGCAATTAGCTGTAGAATCAGGCAAGAGCTGCGATGGAACGCTGCACGTCCATAAACAAGATGTGGTTCTGGAAAACAAGTATTATCTCGGGGACAACGAACAGGTAGGTTAATAAGAAACCGTGGCACGTCAAGCTACTTCAATCTTGAAGAATCTTGAATCGTTGAAATCTATTCAAAACAGTTGTAGTAGCTTTATGTGCTGTGTGTACCTAAATGGGACTAATTTTCCTTGAGTTACACATTAGGACCATAAGTTATAATAACACAATTTTTATAGGCAATCGATGCAGTGTATTTCAATGGCAATAATAAGGAGGGTGATGCAGTGGTTTGTGGAATTGCAAGGAGGCCCAAGAATGTTGTGGATGCTTTCCTATACTTGAAGGTTGGTAAAAGTAGCTTATGGATACGGCACTCTTAACTAACGTACCTAACTATTTATTATTACACAACCTTTTCTTTTGTTAGCCTTTACTGTAGTTCTGCTCGGCAAAGCTTTACCCCTTAACTTTCCGTCTACTTCTGTCGGAAACTTTTCATGATCAGTCCGCGAGATATATTCAATCCTATCCAAGATTTTCTCCAGCGTTTCTTTGTTTTCCTCTCGGTCGCCTTCCATCACGAGGTATTTCATTATGTGGAGTTTTAAGCCCACTTGCGCATTTGGCAGATATGACCCGCCCGATTCCAAATCTGCAGATTTATTGGACACATGGAATATACCGTCATGGCCCAGGTGTTGCATGACATCGTAAAAAAAAAACAGGTTCATCGATATTATCTTGACTGTGTGTTACAAAGTTCGAAGTCCGCATGAAAAGACCAATGCCATGGACACATAAAACATTGGTCATTGGTAATGTTATCATATCACAGTAGTTACAATCAATCGCATATCAGGTCATAAAGCCATCATAAGCTAAGCGACCGGCTTAATAAGTAATTTTCCAACAAAGCAACAACACCTGCTGATCAACATCGTCATGCTTGGATACCTACTAAGCGATTACTAAAGTATCCAGATTTCAGAGCTGAAAGGTCTGTCCTCATGCCCTCGGAATTATTCTGGACATATAGCCTTTCATCTTCCTTGCACAGAAAACCTGTTTTGCTATAATATTATCTCGCCGCTATCATCCATGATTCACTTTGAAATAGGTATAACAACTAACTAACTTCATTAAAACAGGTCAGGTAAAAATCTAAATATTTTAACAGGTCAAAGGCGGAGAGCTTCTACTTTCTCCCGAGTTACCCGACACTTACCAACAACAAGTGACGATCGAAGAGGGCGCGTATAGAATAAAGGGTCTCGAGATAGTGAATTTTATGCCCATGCGAACTTGGAAATTGACTTACAATGGTGAAATGAAGTAAGTGGAGCCAATTTTTTGTCTAATACCTTTCTTCAAACCACACGGATAGGATTGTGTCGCTGGAAGGTTTGTTCCACGATTTCTTCTTCCCAGCGATAACACTTAGGAAGTGGTGAAAGGCGGGCGTGATCATCCTTTTTAAAGTTCACCTTCAAAAAGTGCTGATTTTTAACCTGCTTTAAATAATTGAATTTTTATCTTTATATTATCTAACTTACCTTTATTTAAGGAGTGTTTATATTTTACTTTTAAATTGATACCAGGCCCAGGAATGAGTCAGAGAAGAGAGTAAAAGTAGAAGCTGAACTAACATGGAGTGCAGTGTTCTCGCATTTCAACTACGACACTCAAATGGCACCTAGGAGCTTAGCTCGGGACATGGCAAAAGAAAAATGGTCGAGAGGGTACTTCAAGTTACTCAAAAAGTAAGCACTTCTTACCAATTGATATTCGTAAACTTTATTTTTGGTAGATACCTAAAAAAAAAATATGGAAGATTTAAAATCTTCTCTTTATTTATAATGCTGCTTTCTAGAATATTATCTGTTTGCTTCTGCTAATATAAAAGATTTTTATAAACCAACTTACCTTCATTTTGGAAGTTCAATGATCTTAACCTCTATTAATCTTCACGAATTTCTTTGTATTTGTTCTTGAGTCGTTGTCGGTTGGGACATAACCAGCAGTAGTCAGCCGCTAAACTTGATTGATTTTTCAGATTACATCAATCACATTACGAACAAATGGGAGTTCTAGAGGGCACTGTCACTATTGATGGCAAAGAACACTTTCTCAACATACCATGTGTCAGGGATCACAGTTTTGGTTAGTACTTATTTATTGACCTGAGGATTTTGGTCTCCAATTGTCTGATAGTTCTAAGTATAGTTCGATGTGGGCTGCGGGTTGTTCGTAAAATTTACTGTGGCCTTACACACAGGGACCCCTAGAAGGAACATAGTGGGTTTAATTCAGTAAAATTCTGACACTCCCTCCAGCTGCACCCTCAGCGGCAGGCGGGATTGAATTTGAAAATAACTAATTCGATGTTTCAAAAATATTCAAACGTTGCTATCTCGTTCTAATGCTGACATATGTTTTCTTTTAGGACCTTTCCGTGACTGGCGTACTTTCCACCGTTACGTCTACCATTTTATCTTCTTGGAAAATGGTGATTGCCTGGCCGTTGGCACCGTTTGCCAACCTGCAATTTTATCACAGTAAGTCCAAGATAGATTAATGGCTTTATCTCACTTGTATATAATTCTGTGTACAGACGTCAGCGAAACTGTCAAATTTTCCCAATCAACTTTGAACCATCCGCTTCTGTGATAAAGTTGAAAATCTATTAAGGAAATTTGACAGATTGTAGTAGCTTGATGTGCCGGCTTCTGTACCTACCCATTTTGTAAGTTGGATACCTCATCAACATTTTTGTTTCAGTCTGACTATCGGGTACCTCTGTCGTCAATCAGACCAAGCTGTGTTGCCAGTAGAATCCAGTGACTTTAACATGTACCAACATGGTGAAAATCAGATCTTACCCAAAGATTACGGATTTATTTTCGAAGCTGGTAAGTTCGTAATTTAAAATGATTCTTTTTTTCGGAAAAGCTTATCTTTTGTTTCTAACCAAACACCGCAAATTGTATGACGAATTAGATACGTAACGTAATGTTTTAGCGTCAAGATATTCATGATTCTAAAACCGCAACTTCTTTGTAGGTCACCAGACATATGCCGTACGAGTACAAGTGGAGGACGAGGAGATATTCTACATCGGCAAGTCAAGGGAGGCTAAGTTCTACGAGCGATGGTGTAGCGTGGAAATCAACGGCGTTAAGGGCTCGGCTTGTGTAGAATGGCATTACAATAATGTACAGTCAAGTAGAGAAAAGACTGAGTGAATTGAGAATTTAGAATGTACTTTATTAAGTTATTTAAAAATAACATTTTAAAATTAGAATTGATAATAAATTCGAAATTTGAAAAACGTTAAATTACTTTGTTTTTTTTTTTACTTTTCAATATTCAATTTGCATGTACTAGTTTATTGCATTACTAAGTGTGTATTAGTAATAACAATAAATTGTTACCTTATCTAAATATGGTTTGAATATTTTTATTAATAATACCGAAACGGTATAACGTAAATAAAAACAAAATTAGCGAGGAAAGTTAACTATATTTAGCATAACATTTTTTACTTAAGTAAGTTATAACTTAAGTATATCTATAAAATATGGACTAGCAATATAATTCACAATAATGACAATACATTTCACTTCATTGAATGATAATCATAACCAATTCAATTAATAAATAAAGACTAGATAACTGCGACAAAAATCTACTGACTATTGCGCTAGCGAATAGGCGTAATACTGTACTTAATTGTGTTTAATCATTCAGCAATCAAGCAAGACTTTATGAAATAAAAAAATATATTTATATTTCTAGGCATTCAAACGGAACCCTATGAAATATATACGCATCTTCACCTTATATTTAAGATGTTGCATAGAACACTATGTTTGAGAATTCTTGCTTGTAAATATTCTGTCGCAGTCATCTCCCCTCTCAGGACCTAGCCAAAGTAAAAATCAACGTTATAACTAATTTGTTCAGCTAAACTATTACAGAAAAAAATCTTTTACAAAATAAAAACTATTAGCAATATACCATCTCTGTGTTTCTCTATACATATTTGGTATACATGTACTATGGAGTATAATATAAGATCGTATACAACAGTATTATGGATATGAGATTTTCACACGAACTCTGCACATTTATGTAGACCAAACGTGTATAACAGAAAAATAATATAATGACGTAGATATAAAATTCTTATAAAACATTGTACTTTTATTTATCGAATATCATGTATCAACCAGCCTCTTACTATAGCTACATTTGTGTTAATATTTATTAAATAAATAAGTGGAAACGAATGTAAACGTGAATTTTGATATTTTGTGCGACATTAAAATTTAATTAACTACAGCATTTAAGCTAAAGTAATTGTTATATGTTGCAAAAGCAGATACTAATATTAAATTAATAAAATTTGGTAATGATTAAAAAAGTTTACATTTCGAATAATACACAAGAATATGCAAAGTACACTCGCAAACATAATTACAATAACGTCGACTGAACAGCTTCTTAGAAGTTACTTGGGTTGACGCAATATTTAGCATTATGTTTGAGATTGTACAAAAATGTTGAATACACAATTCCTAGTAAGTTTGTAGACGCCTAGTTTTCAGGTAACGATCCCGATTCAAATAATGTGTAAATATGTTACGTACAAGTTATGGAAGACAAACTGATTTACTTAGAATGAGTTTATGGAATTCTCATTAGCCTAGTGATAAATTAAAAAAAAAAGCTTAATTTAACACCCCGGGAGAAATAAGTAACTAGTCAATCATACTTAATTTAAAATGAATTTATATAGTCGCATGTTCCAAAAGAGCTGGTTCAAAAAGTTCTAAAATGCCAAGTATAGTTTGGCATCCTCATAATCATAATTTAGATGTTTACCTAGACAGTCAGACAATTGACAATACAAATTCTATGTCTAGGCCAACTAAACAGTCGAATTTTAAACTTCATCTATCAGACTACTCTTCGAAAAGTTATGAAAAAATACTTTTAAATACTCAACTTTTTATTTTATTAATCCCACATTTATAACACCAAATCTGCTACAACATTCTAATTTTTTTTTCTTGTCACACTGATCTAAGACCAGGACATTTTAATCTAGGTTTCATTAAAAACACGAATATTATTATTGGTCGGTAAGAAATTTTTAATACATAATACGAAATATCCGATACTAGGTTTGGCAGTATCTTAAACTGGCACCCAAAAGAGACTACATACTCGAGTACTCATAATTTATAAATAATAGACCTTTTAATTATATGATTACCACAAATGAATCTGAAAAATGGAAATATCGATTTAATGTCATCTAAAACTCAGTATCAGCACATTTGTGAGAAGAGGTTACGTTAACTTCTGAAACGACACATTGTTTATAATATAAACTAAATTTATGAATAATTTGATTTATTTGTTACTTGAAATAATTACTGTTAGATCTCAATTATTTACTACAAATCGAAGGACGAAATTTTGGACGTGATATTGCGCCTCATTTGTGCGAATACTCCTTTCAAGTCGAAATTGAAACCTTTACTCTGAAGTGAGATCTTGTCACTGTACAACTATAGATAATTATGTCGTAACTATATCGTAGATTTTCTCCCTTCACGAAATGCACGATAATTGTATGAAATGCTCACATGTCACTATGTGGACAACTTAATTTAGTTCCATCATTATCGTTTCACTATTTTGCCATCCACATTTGGGCGAAACGTATAAATACGTATCAATGAAAATCCAGAATATGTTAGGAACTTCAGTTAGTTTTCGATGGAGCCTTTTTCTGGGTGATTTTTTTTAAAGAAGATTGTCACATAACCGACCATAACCGATTGAGAGCGCCTTAAGTTAACGGCGAACTCCATACTATTTTACGATAATATGATGATGAAAATTATCTTATCCATTTCATGAAGTAACTGCACGTTTAGTTGTTCATATCCAGAAACGATTTCTTATCATTGATCTGCCTATACAAAGTAAACCGCAGCCGTGGCGATAGACAGTGGAACATTTCATGAAATGCGACCAACTCATGAAACTATCGAAAATTTCATGAAATGGGCAAATCCACGCTATAGTTACGACAGATATACAAACGATTCTAGAATATTGACACTAAAACGGTAACTGGAATGGACATCAGACTAGACGAATACTAATCACAGCACCTAATTAACATAGTTTTATTAACTTTTTGAAATGTTCTTAACACTTCATTCGACGGTATTAACACAGTGGTATAAGGCAGGAAATATTTTAATTAAGTATGTTCTGTTTTAGAAACTCCACGATACGTACCTACGTTTTATGTTTATAGTAAAAGCTCATTTTTTAAACAGGATTTGGATAATCACTACACATCGAAATAATATTACATATTTTTTTATTGCTAATATAAAGCCAAAGTATACTATGTTGTTTAAAGCACAATAATGTAAGAAGAATATAATATGTTAAACAATATCAAGCTACGTGAAAATATTGGATAATTAATATTTATTAAAATTATAACTTTTTTATTCACATTAAATATTATTGTAAGGAATACTGATGCATTTCATTATACTGACTAGATTTGTCTTTTTCGTTTTCAGAATGAGCACATTACAAAAGTAAAACTAAATTAAGTATAATAAATTTTAAACCTAATAATAAATAATGTAAATCGTCGTTTTTAACATTGCACACCTGTCCACTTACTCTAACTTAGGACATAAAAATAAATAATACAAATAAAACATTTTGAAAAGTGTAAATTAAAAAGTATAACAACAAAAAATACAAACTTCTTTGGTAAACGCAATACTATTTGTTACTGGCATAAACGGCCATTGGTCAGGAAAAAGACATTCGAAAAACAAGGAGGTTGGACTACTTTCTATATAAAATTTTATACAGCATGTTTAAGTTATGGGTACAGTTTACGATTGGTTTTTCAAACATTTTAGCATCGAGACGTGAACATAAAAATTGATGTATTTGTAGCGTTACGTGATTCAATGTTATTGTACATTACATACCGCAGAGGTGCCGGGCGCGTGGTCGAGTAGTGCGCGCCGACGTTTTATACCTTCCAGGTACACTTCGCGATTGAATAACCCCGCAGCTAGAGGTACCCTGCAAGGAAAAAAATAGTTGATTCTAATATTTGATTAAAAACAGAGTTAAGAGGCTCTGTGTGCAATGTGGGAGGTGCAGTTCAGTTTATTTGCAGACATTACACGCAATTAAGAAACTAATGGCCTTCTTGTTTGACTTTAAGACTGTGCTCTGAAATCTTAACAGAATAGTTTAATTTTTTACTTTTTAACATACTGAACAAGTTGTTATTTTTTTTCAAATTCGCCTTAAAATAACTAAAGCGCTTCAGGAAAGTTGCGCTGTAATCGCAATAGCGTGTTTTCGTTGGCAGTTGGCATTTCGCTGGCAACGGCTCGGCAATATCTATGTGTTATCGCCATCTTATGCCATTTCATATATTTACAATAGTCTCCAAACGTAATTACAACGCAATCCAGGCGTTTGATTTAAATAGATTCCATTTTCAAAGTCTACTTACACATCAGTCCCCGGCCTGAGCATGGTAGAGAATAGTCCCCACACGGGCTTATGGTCGCTCGTACAAACCGACTGCACCGAGTTGTAAGCCAAGCACTTGACGCCTGAGGTGACTGGCACTGCGCTGATGCGCCGCAGCCCTGAAACAACTTACGTGTCAAAATCAAACGATGATGTTTTATAAAAGGATGCTGTCGTGTTTTGTTTTAGTTCTAAAACTTGGCCTGCATTTATTAGGTGCGTAATTTTTGTGATTGTTTAGTAATAGTCACTATCATTACTTTACTACATAGTATAAAACTCGGTTCCTGTCTGTCTGTCCCATTATCAGACGTCAGCACATCAAGCTACTTCAGCAAGCATACATATATGGTTCAAAGTTGATTGGGAAAAAATACAGTTTCGGGTAGCTTGATGTGCTGGCGTCTGTACATATGCTTAGATCTTAAAAGAAGAATAAGATAGAGTAATTCAAGAGGAAGGTTTATATGTATATGTGTAATATAGTAGAGAAAAACTGATAATTTTCGATGGTATTTTCAGAATGACCCTGCCAACAGGCGGGATGTTTTCATTTAGTCATTGATGTCTAAGATATACTTAGAAACGTGTAACATGTTATATTACGCCTCGTAACATCGGTCAATAATCAGTTTTGCGGTGCATGGTATGTTGGGCAGGCTCCCTTAGGGGGGAACCCTATATAAATTTGATATAGTCATGCTGTTAGGAGTTATTAACAAAACTTGTACTTATTACAAACAAAAGTACTCTCCTGCTGGACACCCGTAGCTAGATGCGATGAAGTTCTGAAAATCTATGTTCACTAAAAATGTTAAAAAATAAATATAATGCATTTCTTACAACAATGACTTATTGACCAATGATGTTCCAATAAAAGTATAATCGCTTTTCTTTTACCCAATTCCGTGTCGAATTAGAAGCAAATGAATAAATTAAAACACAACAATAAATGAAACATATAATAAATATCCATATACATGACAATAAATAATATAAAGACAAAAACTTACCAGAAAACGCGGAGGAGGTATTAGAGGTCATCGACCTCGCTTTGTAGAGTATTCTGTCAGTGTACGCCGGGGCTCGCTGCTTGCTCGATGTGTCGAACTGTTGACTGCCAGGGTCGTACTGGAACAAGCATAGCATTGTTTAGATAGACATTATACTGACCGATGTTTTCTATGGGACTACTACGATTAGTTGCAGACTTGCCGCAATAACCATATAAAAGTATACTTACCATTTGATAACGGGTTTTTTGGTAACATGACGAAATCAACCTTAAGAGCCAATGGAAACGGAGAAGTTACATGGGTCTAGGATCTCCATAAAATAAAAATTTTGTCTTTGTTCGCAATGCGGGGGATGTTAAATCGTCCAAAATTTCTACAGTTAAGTGATTTTTTCCAAGATGTTTTTCAGGAAATTGTAGCTTTTTGAACTGTGAGCCTTAGATCCGTTGGTGAGGACCAAAGGCATTCTTCTTTTGTTTTAGTCTAATAAAAACTTATACGTTAATATATTACCTTATAAGTAGGCGGAAACGTGATGGGAGCTTCCCTGAAGTCGCGGAACGCAGCGCCATCTTCTAGCACGGCCGTCAACTGGTCCGCGTGGAGCAAACCATGTGGTAGGTGATGAGGTAAAGGGAACTGTACACGAAAAAGATATCAAGTTATTCGTTAATGTTAATCCATAGATAACGAGTAACTTTAAAAAATAAACTATTTTTGTTCATATAACTTTTTCATTTGAGCCATAAAACTTTTCTTTTTACTAAAAATTCGGTTTTTATTGTTTTTTTTTTCTTTAAATAAAGCACCTACTACAGTGCAGTATATTGTAACTTAATCAAATCTTATTATAAACAATAGACAGTTAAGAAGATAAATTACTTACTTGTGTTTGCTCTATCCACCGCAACACGGCGGCCCTGGGCTCCCCCAATCTGAAGTTTAGATCGCCGCACCAAAAAACATAGTCAAAATTGTTGGTGACATCTGGAATAAAACATCATTCTCATTTCAATAATCAAATAATGCGATAAGTACCAAGTTCTTCCTTAGTAGTTTATTTCTAGTAAAATTACTATTTACGCCAAAATTTTAAATTTGGTATTCAATTAAGCTTAGTTATGTCTTTCTTAAGTTGAATACTTTGAGATATATGTACACGTATTGTAAGCGCAAATGATAGGATATCAATATATCATCAATATTACAAGATGCCTTATATCTGATGTTAATTTAGGTTAAAAATATCCAAAAACTTTTATATTGGAATTTTCTCGCATTCACCTTAACATGAAGTACTCGCCAATATCACTACATAGTATAAAACAAAGTCGCTTTCTCTGTCCCTATGTCCCTTTGTATGCTTAAATCTTTGAAACTACGCAACGGATTTTGATGCGGTTTTTTTTAATATATAGAGCGATTCAAGAGGAAGGTTTATATGTATAATTTTAGTATCAGCATTGCACCCGTGCGAAGCCGGGACGGGTCGCTAGTCATACTATATTTTAAAGTTATCTACGATAACCTTTTCAGTCACAATGTTTGATCTATAAACGATCAATATGACGCCTCATTACACTAGTTTGAACAAAGATAGCAGAAAGGAACTTGATAGCTTATCAGTTGGGACAATATTTACCTAGGTTTCGCGGAAGGAGAATGATTGATATAATGTTTGTAGTTAGGCAGATTCTAGTTCATAGAATAGTAAATTGCCTTGAATATAAACTTACAAGAATTTAATAAAAAAACCTACTCAGTTCATAAGGTGAAAGGAAAATGGATGCACAGACGCCAGCACGTCAAGCTACCCGAATCTTTTAAAATTTTTCCAATGCATAGACGCCAGCACGTCAAGCTACACGATTTTTTTAAAAATTTTCCAATGAACTTAGAACCATACACTTTGAACGATAAAGTTGAAAAACTATTACGGAAATTTTACAGATTACTATCGTCTGTACTCTCAATATATTTTACGTCTCTTTGGCCGAAATTAAAATAATGTCTATCGGAAATATAACCACGTCATACAATGCCTCTAATTATAGATTCGCTTACGGCAACATAGGCAATTTTTAAGCGACGCCTGAACTAACACTCGATTCTCAATTTGGAACGGAGCCAAAACAATTGAATGATAAGATCCTCATGTGTATCAAATTTAAAGTAGAATAAAAAATAAGTGACTCATACCTTTACTTTTATGCCTACAAGGCAAATTCTTTGGCAAATCTATAGATCGAATTATCCTCTTGATATCAGAAACTCGTTCTTTGACCTTCTCTTGGTGTGCAGTCAAATGAGCAGTCACAAATAGAAATGTGGAGCCGAACAAGGCAAAGGAAATAGCGACAGCGCCTTTAGTACGGAATGCCGTACCGGGTCTGACGGATAAGCTTGCGTCTTCAGGGAGAGAACAGAACCAAATTAGGTCTCTTCTTATGAATACCATTAAGTGAATTGTGCCTGTAATAGAAAAAATAGCTTTCTTAATGAAAAAAATACATAAATAAATTGAAAAAAGAAAAATAGAACAAGGCTATCTTAATTTGTGCTAAAAAATCACTTTTAATACAATCTAGATCTAATAATCTAGAACAAAACATAATATTCGTAATTTAATTATTATGAGAACTTCATATTCAAATTGTTTAATAATGAATAATTACACTTAGGGACCTAGCAACAAGAAAAACATAAAAAATTCTCATAACACAAATCTTCTTGTACACAGAAAAAAAAAGTACTCTGTTATACCATAGCAAATTCATTTTACATTGAAATAATATTTTTTGACAATTGCTTTAAGTTCAATAAACATAAACTTACCTAAATAATAAGAATGTAACAACAGGTGCGATGGTCCCAACACTTCTTGAATAGTTATCTCCCATTCGGTACGCTCTGAGAATGACTCCTGTGTACCGATAGCAAATATATCTGGTACATGAGTTACTTGATTTGGGAATATGAAGTCAGCTAGTTCCCTGCGTGATCGAACAAAATAATCAGCAATCACATCACAAATAATTAAATAAATTATCAAAAATAATTTCTATATTACTTTGGTGGTGGTTGCCCATTCATGTTCCATGTTCCTACAAATATTTTAACTTCCCTATCTGGGAAGACATGTTCTAATTCCGCTGCACCTAGAAGGGAGTGAGATGCGAGACGTCCATACAAGTAGTTCCTGTGAATAAAATATTGAAATCACTTAACGAGACATCAAGTAAAACAAACAAGTATAATTTCCATTATTTGTTGTGTATCTTTTGAGATTACGCAGTTTAATGTTCATGAATGAATACTAAACACAAGTGGCTATTGCAAACAACATGAACAATGGATAACCTTTCTCGAGCCTCCTGTGTGGGAATGAGACGCAGCACCTGTGCAGCAAGCAGCGAGTTACGAGCTAAGCTGTCTGTGCTTCCGGCACGCGATGATGACCTTGCAATGGTTGACTTAGTCCTAGTGCACACAAAAATTTTAACCAACACCATTACAAAGAAGAATACTATGACAGATTTTTCAAGTATAATAAAATATAATTTACCTTCTTTTTCGATCTAAAGAGCTACTCCTGTCACTTTCTGGCGATGACGCGCGGTATAAAGGCTTAGACTCAGTAGATATCAAATGATCAGCTGATAATCTCTTAACAAATAATTTACTCTTTGGTTTGATCCCTTCAAATGATCCTGAATGTTCAAAACATTTCTTAACATCGTCACTTTTGGGAAATTTTACTGTAGCTTTGGGTATTTCCTCAGATTTAGTTTGAGAGCAAATTGTTTGGTCACTAATACTGTTGGAATTATTCTCTGGACTTCCAGTCACTGAACGTGCCTCTTCTTTAGAAATTTGGTTGTCGACCAGACTTTTAGGGCGAGACCTTCGAAAAAATGTTCTACAGCACTTTGGATTACTGTCGTCATCATTGTGGGAATTTGTCGCCGTATGACTAACGTTGTTAAACAAAGGTTCTGCTGATGCGTTCTGTGAGTTCGAGGCTTCTATGCTGTGGTCCGCACTGTGAGCACTTTGAGCTAAGAAGGGATCAGCAGGAGAGATCGGTCGCGATGAGGACTGCCCGAATTCGTCGTTGGAATCTGTATCGACGAAGCATCCAACTTTTGGAGATTTTTTTACAAATAGACGTTTTCGCAGTGACAGCTTTTGTTTCGTTTTTGTGGGTGAAGTAGTCATGTTTGGTTTTTAACCAACAAAACTATTAATTTATGTTACTAATTACATTTTTACTAAATATAGACAACATAACCTATTACGCTCTAACACTGACATTTTGCGCTAAGGAATCTGTCAAACAAAATCTTAAAATGATACGTTCCGAACACCTTGATTATTAATTTTCTTACACACTTATTATCGACCACAAAATCAATAAGGGGAGAAAAATAAATTATTTTCATAATCAAAAACATCTAAATAGCTCTACGTTAACTTCATGCATCAATGCAGTTGTCATGGTAACATGGTACAATTACAGAATGAATGAAAATGCTTAATTATTTATATTTTTTTCCCATCGAATAGGCGAAAAGAACACCAACAAGTTTAAGTTGCGTATTTGGCCACTGAATGAAGAATAAATAGGTAATGTATCAATCAACACGTAGTCCGTAGTAAGCACGCATGAGGCAAGTACCTACCTAGTGCATTAGGTATAAGGGCGATAAGTAAATAAAAGACAATCGCCAAGTTATTGTAAAAGGAAGCTTATGTAATGTTCATAACAAAAAATACACTTAAAATAAAAACAAAAAAGCTTATTTTTAGATTAGCCGCACCGCCACCCGTACCAGGCACAAGGAGGTTCTTTCCATTGTATTCAGGTGTTGGAGATAAGTTGCCTCCGACAACTGATTGTATACCGTTACCTGGAAAATTAAATCAAACACATGAAACATGAAATATCCAACAGGTATTGGCAACAACTCACATGCATCTTACTCAGGTACTACAGTAGTTATAATTTTTGGTACAGGGGCCAGCAATAAAAAAAACTAAAAAAGAACATCAGCCGAATTGAGAACGTCCTCCTCTTTTGGAAGTCGGGTAAAAAAATGATTTCGATCTTATTTTTTAACTATAAGGTTCATATTAATGTTGAATGTAAAAAAAATCGTAAATTTTATAAACTGGAGTGGAGTAGCTTGATGTGCTGGGCGTTTGTACCTTCCTACATTCTGCAATCACCTACCGATATTGCAAAGGTCGCTGGTACAAGCCCTGTAGAATGTCCTGAACGTAGAATCGATTACTTCATGGTTCAGGTGATCAGGTTGGCTTGAGCAACCACGAGTAAAACTGGCGACTTCGCCTATAGGATCCTGAAACACATAATTATTGATCTGTCAGTTATTTACGGACGGACTCGAAAGCTGGCTTTAATGCTAAAAGTAAAACCGTCTCTGGCATGTCTAATGGCTTATGTAATGGGAGAGTTCTGTGACTGATATTGGGACATTTAAGATAATAAATAACGTCGGAGTCTACAAGCACAGATTTTATAATACTCTCTTCTACAAGTATGTATAATTATCTCTCTTACTCCTTTTAAGCAGTGGGTTGGCATAGTCATCTTTTCTTAATTGCCTATCCTTACATGCTCCTAGGAGCAAAAGTAGAAAAAGCATTTTCTTTACATCCTTATGAACATCTGTAGGTATTCCTTCCGTCCTACGTGTTTGAACATTTCTAACAACAGGATCATCTTTTCGGCCAACGGCCTAGTGTTCTGTTTATTATTATTAACTTGGCTTGAATATAGTTTACAAGTACAGACGCCAGCACATCAAGATACCCAAAACTGTACATTTTTCCCATTCAACTGGAATCATATGCTTCAGCGATAAGTTCAAAATCGGTTAAGGAAATTGGACAGATTGTTTAGTAGCTTGATGTGCTGGCGTCTGTACCAAGGTAGTATGAAAGTATGTAATAAATAAATACGTACCACATATTCCTGTCTCAAAATGGTACAGTAAGTATGCGGGCAGTCGACAGTGGAAGTGTCGTTTGTTATGACTAGACAGTCCTGGTTCGAGTCCACTGATGAAAAGCTACAAGAGTAGCAACGCAATTGACCTAAAATAAAAATACACTATATTGCTGTATTGTAGGTATGTTATCTCCGGACTCCAGGGGGCTTAGCCAAGATGTCTTTCTACAATCGTAAACGCATGGTATATAATAGAAATGACATTTTAAATGGTCATACCGTGAGTCGAAATGTCATTTCCATACATTTTTGTCGTTTCTACTAGCGTTAACGATTCAACGACGACAGTCAGGTCCAAATTACGTTTTCCAGTGAATGTCATAGCTTAACTTAAGGATATATTCTTGAGGGACACTTTTTATCTACCCGTCTATAAGGTACTTTATAATGATTAATGATATATTAACTTTGGGTTTATATGAAAAAATGCAAAGAGATGTGTAGATTAATTGTACTTAAACTATAAAAGATCCTGAAATAAGTACCTTTTTACCAATTTTTCTGTTGTGCTGTCAAAAATTAAGGTAAACATTGACGCAATTTTTATAAATGTTTATTTCTTTACTGTCTCAATGACTCAACTTTGATTACTCCCATAGGGAATTCCCTATGTTGTCGGTAGGTAGATACTGGTTCAAAATGCTTGTGATGGCCTTGCATATAAGCATTTAGTTTTACCTCTAGATCCAAGTAATTTCATGTCTTTGTTCTATATACACTTTTTGACGTCAAAAAGTGCTGTTTTACAGTCAAGTTTGAATAAATGATTTTGAGTTTGAGTTTGAAATACAGAAACTTTTGTCCATATTATGCGAAATAGATATAAGATAGAAGCGATATATCGCATAAGATACTCACCCACGGTTCCACCAAGCACACAAGCAAACAAAAACAACACTATTTTTATTTTGAAATCCATTTTTTGCCAACAAACAGTCCTTCGTCACTGAATCAAGCGTACTTATTCATTATTATTTTCGATAGCACTCATTATCTTAATCGAACAATGCAAACTGTTTATCTAATCGATTCCTATTTGTCTTTAATTCAAATGAAATCAGAGTTCGCCATCAAGGTACTTTTCGTTTGATTCCAATTGATAAAATTAAATAAAGGTACTTAATCGATATCTTTTAATATCATCGGTATTTATATAAATTGCATTATAAATACGATGTAACTAATATAAGTAAATAAATACCTAGGTTTACATGCGTATCTTGAAACTGAAGCTTTTGTTTTAAACAAAAATCATTGCCTGCCTATGGTTGTCAGACGTCCATGTTGATGAACAGACGGAACTTTAGCAGTGATATAGGTATAGCTGGTAACAACTTTTTTTTTTTCCATGTGCGGGGAAGTAGTTCACTTAGGACGCGGGTGAACCTGCGGCCAGAAGCTAGTATTAAATATTGCCAAGAGCAACTTTCAAAACTATACTCATACTTCTGTGCCTATCTATAATGCAATTGACTTGTAAATAAATCATGTTCAACTCAACCAGGAACCCAGTTAGGCAGCCAGTATGGCAGGCCAGTGGCCGGTGTTTATCTTAATTGCTATTTCACTGGCCGTACCTCAGTCACTCTGAGAGATCCAGCCGTGGAGTAATCGATTCCCATGTAATTACCGGTTTCACAGCCGATAACGGAGTTAAACGGACCAGTAATGCAGGTGCGACAGACTGCCTGGCTGCTTTGAAAATGTCGGACACTAGAGTTGGGATAAGGAGAAGGTAGGGTAAATATAATACGTTTAATTTATTTCTTTAATCGGTTTTAATTTTAAGTGACAAAATAAATGGTAAGTGCTAAACCGTGTCCTACAATATTTAATGAAGCAGAGAAGCACACAAAACTTTAGTTTCTTGAAAGCTGCGCAGTAGTCAATTCGCTAATTCTTGGTTTTGTGTTCTCATCTTTCGGCGATGTGCACAAATCTCGATACCCAACAAAAGAAAAGCGAGGATCATTCCATAAAGTAGCATGAGACACACTGGGTAAAAATCCACCATATTGACTGAATCGAAGCTACCACCCATCACGGAGCATACCGGTTTCTTGGCGTAAATTAAACGGTTTTCCCTGTCAGTCAAACCGTGCTCTTGAATCCTGATATACCTGTAATAAAAAAAGGTTACTTAGGCGTTTGATATTCCATTAAAATAAAGACCACCCATACGGTGCTTGCATTTAAATTCAGATATTATCTATTATGATAGGTATATGTGCAATAGATCAATCATCACCAAGCCATTTTGGCAATAATGTATTGAAAATTGATAGGGATAGGAAATTATTTTACGTAGAGGATACTTAAGTTATCGGTACTAAAATCAATGACACTGATGTGTAATAATGCCTATGCTTGTAAAGTATCTTAATGAAATAAAAACATAATAAAGACAATAGACATTTCACCGTCTTTTACTTTCTCACCCGACTTTAAACATTTCACTAAAAGGCGAGTTCTTGCGGCTACACAGCCAAGCTTTAGCGTTTTGAAAGTAATCGATTTCTTGGAGTCCACATTTTTCATGCTCTTGGAAAAACGCAGATACAATTCGGTATCCAGTGCCTGTATTCATATTGAAGGCAAACGGTCTCTGTGAACACAAATTGCCGCATAAACAATTAGGAGAATTTGAATATAAGATAAACATTATCCTATAGTACAAGTGGCAAACATCTGACGACGACCATATGGTCTGGTGGTTAGTGAACCTGCCTGCCACGCTACAGGTCGCGGGTTGGATTCCCGCATAAGTCAAACATTTGTGTGTATGATCATGGTTGTTTGACTCTGGGTGTTTCTATGTTCAAAATGTATATGTATTTACAAAATAAAAGTATTTTTATCAGTTGTCTAGTACCCAATAGTACAAGCTCTGCTTAGTTTGAGACTAGATGACGTTGTGTGAATGTGTGAGGAATATAATTATAAATCTTTACCTACCTTTTGCATAGCCTTAACACCTTCTTCAAGACTCATGAAGTTTGGTTTACCCTTTGGTGCTACTTTCGTTTCATATATCGCCTTTTTGATGGGGTCACCGGCAGTATGAGCTGGCTACATAATAATTCATAATTAAAACATTTGGAACGATATTTAAAAATGTTGTAAAAAGTAGGTATAGGTACGTACCTACTACCTGTTCCTAGCAGTCTCACCCGAATGTAAGAGGATCTGCTTTTTGTATCGCGAGAAAATTTATTTAATGTCACCCGGGGATAGTGAAGCTATCCTAACAGTTAAGTTATTTTTATATCGATTCAGCATTTCGGAGCCTAGTCAATGCAAATAAACAAGAAATTAAATATTTCCTTCTTATTAATATTACTAGTTTCCGCCAGCAGTTTCCCCTACTATTTCGCGCACTCTGATAAAAAGTAGCCTGTAGCCTCTATTGTATATCTATAACACTGAAATATTAGCAAATTCAACCAAAGAAACAATAATGTTTACTACAGAATAACCTACTACAAAAATTAAAATGTATTCGTAATACCTACCGAAAAATAATATCTATTGTATGCCACATCCTCAACACCGAGTTCCAATTTCGAATTTAACAAATCAGAAAGTGTTCGGATTTGATTGGAGGTCGACTGCAATAAAGCAACAATATTCGCAGAATATGACGTGTATAAAAAAAGGAATGCTAAAAACACTATGAACATTACAAGGCGGCCAAGTGTCCCTGAAAAAAAAAACAATTGTACGTGAAACAACTCTATATTGGTACAGACGCGGTATATCATCAAGCTGTTACAATCTGTCAAATTTCCTTAATAGATTTTCAACTCTATCGCTGAAGCATATGGTTCAAAGTTTATAGGAAAAAAATCACGATTCCGGATTGCTTGATGCGCTTGCGTCTGTACAGTAATTGTTTATAATATTATCGTTTTATATGTTTTTAAGTAAACGGAAGTCAATTTAACCTTTCAACTCATTAGAGCTCCCTTGTTGAGATATGGCGCTGAGTACGAAAATAGTGATATCGCTCCAAGTTGACGGTAAGCAACTTTGGTCCATCTTTTTCTAAAACAGAATTAAAATTAAATTAACCTTCTGACCGCCACAGTCACGTATAGATGAAGAGCCAAAAAGTGCCCAGCATGCTACGGCACACCACTACATGACAGACTTTTAAAGTTAAAAATTAATAGTCAGTTTTCATCTATATAATTCCGAAATCACTATTATATTGTACTTAGCTTCGCGCTGAGGGTACGTCTTTTTTTGACGTGGCGATCAAAGTTTAAAGTTTATCCCTTCTCGTGAATCACAAATGTTTCGATTTAAGTATCGTCCTCACCTTGTTAAATTGTTCATATTTCTTGATATCCCATTTTGTATTTATATACAACACCACTATCAATATGAGGACGAAGACACCAGCACAGATCCAAACACCAGTTGTGAATGGTAGGAGAAACAAATTATTCTGATACGACAGAGGAGGCTGTCTGAATACGAACTTAGTTGTGACAGGATTCGGGTTCACTAAATATTCCAAAATTTTCATTCGTTCTAGTGTCATGAATGTAACTACACCTAGTACAATAAAGATAATAAGGTTAAAACATCATAAAAGCAGATGATACAATGTACGCGGGGTGTTGGGTTCGATTCCCAGGTCGGGCCGAAATTGCTTTGTGGGTTTAGAGAAACTTTGATAAGAAGCAGTCTGACCTCTGGAAGTTTGTAATTGATTCACCCGTGCATCGGAGAGCACGTAAATGTCGGTCCTGCGCCACATCTCTCTCCGGTCGTGTTGGATTGCCGTCCCATCGGACTATGAGAGTGAGGGAATAGAGAGTGCACCTGTGTCTGCTCAAATGCTTGTGCACTATAATATGTATGTCCTGCGCAGCTGGCTAATCTCCTTAGAGAGAACGGCCGCCGTAGCCAACAATCGGTCTGGACGCCAAAGAATATATGTATTTTGCAAAATTACCACATAAATCAGCTTTCCCCGTATAAATGTCTCCGATCATTCCGTTCCAGGTACCATTGATCTTGTAGCCCCAAGTATCAGTGAAGCATATTTTTCTGGACGCATTTAAAAAATCGTAAAGAGGATTGATAGTACGATAAGTACTCTTAGCAACTGTATCGACAAAGATGTCACTGAAAAAAATTTTGCTGGAATTATTTAGGGAACAATTTGCAAAAAAAATATTAGTATTTTTATAGGTGCAAGTACCCAAGTGCAAGTAAATCACTTTTAGTTCTATTATCCGCAATGACAATAGAAGTGGTCAAAGATTCTCCTTTGAAATCCTTCCGTCTCATCACGTTAGACTGGGTTGTAGCGTCTGATTTGTTTAGTCCGTAATCAGCTGACCAAGTTCCGTAGTAATCTATATTCCATTCAGAGTCGGGTTTGATTTTATATACTGCAAGATATTAAAGATTAAGGGCCAGTTTCACAGGCTGCGGATAGCCACTATCTACCAGATAAATTAAAAAATGGAACAGAATTTGTATGAACTTATCTGCCAGATAACTATCTGGAACTTATCAGCAACCGTATAATATTAGGTACATGATCAATAAGCAAATGAAAGATAAACTCACAAATATGAAGCAAAGTATCATAATTTTCCGTATTTTGAGCCATTATAACCTCAGAATCAACGGAAAAATTTAGATCTCTAAATTCAGGTGGCACGATATCTTCGTCTTGTATCGGATTACCAAGAATAAGCCATCTGTACGACTTGTTAAACATTTTGTTTACGCTAGCCTTGAATGGAAACATAAAATTTGTTAGAATAAAATAATGTGTAAAACATTTTTGAGTATATCAATAAAGAGAAGTACCTGTTTGAGGAAAAACTCAGCATCTTCACAATTTTTGTCTAACAACAACAATATATGGTTATTAGGATAAGAGTTGGCAAATGTCTTATTTTTCCGAATATAACGAACAGTAGTAGGTCTTTCGAGATTCGTCAACATTTTAGATAGCTTAATTTCAAAAGCTTCTGTAAAAAATATGTTATTAAATATATCGCTTTTTCTTTCTATTTATTAATTTAATTGTTACCATACTCACTACTTTTCCAGCACACTTTAGCTACAATCGCAGTAGGTTTGTCGTAGGACTTGACTACATCAACAATCATTTGTAGGTCATTATTAGGAAGTATTGAAACGCAAAATTTCAAACACAGTATATTTAAAAACAACAGCAAAAGCTTCATGTTGATAACAAGATATCTATTGAAAGATACTGTGAACAGTGTGAACTATATTAAAGATTTGAATTTGATTTCAAACTACGTGTAATTTTCGTGTCTATTAGCTTCAACCAGTAATTGTTTAAGTTCCTCGCTAATTGGATATAATAGACAGGTAGCATTGTTAAACACAGGGGCTGTCCCATCACTTAAGCGTTTAACAGAATTCACTTCTAATTATAGGTACAGTGGTAACTATAGGTTTAGCTTGCATACAACCTTTATTTATACACATTAACTACGTTCTGCTCTAATACGGCTAACTATATAAAACCTCTTCCTAGTTCCAAAGTATTTTGTAATTTTAGTCAACTTCATCTTTTAAACATTTTATTTTTCGTAATAGGTTTTCTCTTTTATGTACTAATATTTCTAAAGCAAGCAGGAGCAGTGCGACAATCGCTCCGTACGATAGTATCAGGACAGCGGGATAACAGTCGACCATGCTGACTGATACAAAGTTTGATCCACCTCCAGAACATTTGGGTCGTTTTTCGTACATCAGACGATTTTCTCGATATTGCAGTCCATGTTCTTGAATACGCTTGGTTCTGTTAAAGCCAAAAAAAAATATAGTAGGTCTAGTATGAATGTCATTACATAAAATTGTATTGACATTTAAACTCTCTTACCCAATTTTGAACATTTCCCTGAATGGAGTGTTTTTTCTGACGGCCAGCCAAGGGTCTATTACTTGCAGATACTGTATCTCTCTCAGCCCGCATTTTTCACCTTCATTAAAATATTTCCCAACAAATTTGTACCCCACTCCAGTTTCCATGTGAAATGCAAATAGTCCCTGAAAATTAGCAATAATAAAGTTATGTAAAACGCGAAAGTCTGTAAGACTGTATGTATGTACATATATCTATTGGTTTTTTCATCGATTTTGTAACTTTTAAACTACTGAACGCTTCTTCCTTTGAAGTTGGGTAGGACTTTAGTGTGGGACGCGACCTGCGTTGATACTCTTGCGCCATCCCATCTTCCTAGGACTGCGTGTTGTGCTGGCTCCGCTGCTGCGGAAGCAGAAAACCTCAAGCGGCGCAAATATAGTAGCCTTATCGGCAACTACATATTTGAGCCGTTTGGGGTTGAAACCCTCGGGACGTGGGGACCGAGTGCGCGCATCCTCGCAAAGGATATTTCCAAGCGCCTGGTTGACACTTCCCGTGACCCGAAGGCTGGTTTTTATTTCGCACAAAGATTAAGCATTGCCATCCAGCGTGGCAATGCTGCCAGCCTTTTGGGTACACTACCGGGTGGCAACGATGAGGATGAGTTTTTTGACGCTATTTATTAGTTTTATATTATTATTTTAGTTGTAAGTTTTGTATAAGCTTGTATATATTTATACCTAGTATAGTTAATGTATATATATATGTATATTTTTAGTAATAATTAATGTAAATAAATTAACAGATTTCAACTACTGAATGGATTTTAATGAAGTTGCCAGAATCACATATAGGCAACTTTTTGTCTGTGTATGGGGGAAGTAATAAAGACGCGGGTGGAAGCTACTTAGAAATAAAGTTCACCTTTCGCATTTGTACAACTCCTTCATCCATAGTCATAAAACGTGGCGTTGTACCAGGTGGAGCAACTTTCTTCTCATATATCGCTTTGCGGACTGGTTCAGTAGCAGTCTAAAACAAATAAACATCTACATAGCTCGCACGTGAGATAAGAATTATAAAATGATTGCTTCAAAAAGTTACCGAGAAATAATATCTGTTGAAAACGGTATCATGAACGCCGAATTTGATTCTAGAATGGAGTAAATCTTCCAGAGTCTTGATATGCGATGAGCTAGATTGTAGAAGAGCTACGATGTTAGCTGAGTAGGAAGTGTAGAGGAACATCAGGGCTAGGAACAGCACCAGCATTACCACTCGTCCTAAGGACCCTGGAAAAATGATTATTCTGGCAAGTAAAAGTCAGTCCGCCCAACACTTTATTGTTAATTTCTTGCTTAAATATATAACTCCTTTATACAGCAGTCATTTTGGAATTTTACCTTTCAGTTCAGAAGGACTTCCTTGTTGACACGCTGCCCCAAATATTAAAATGATAATATCAACAACATTGGCCCTTAGTACGCCTGCGTCTTTTTCCCTCTGCAAAAAAAAAAAAACTTGCAAATAATTTTAATGACATTTTTATTTATATAGTCACTTGTTTTCTTATCAGCCTTGGAGACAGGTTGTTTATTACTAGCGGCTTATGGACCATCTGAAGGATCAGAAGTCTGTGAGTGTACAACCATTGATTTTATCTGCATATTGCTTATACCTTATTTTAAGGTCTTGTTTTTTGAGGAGAAATAATGACATTTATTATTACAAACTTTCGCAGTTATATATTAGCGTGATGTTTAACTTCTACAATCAGCTTTCAGTATTTTCAGGACTTACCATTTCAATCAACTCTTGTGATTTCTTCCACTCCCATTTTGTCACCAGAAGAAGGACCAAGTATATTATGAAAACCAAAGCTATGGTGCTATACCACACAGTCGTGTTAAAAGGCAGAAGGAACAAATTGTTTTCATACGACAGCTTTGGTTGTTGAAATACGAATTTGGATCGGGTCGGCGTTGGACTTGCTATGTAGTCTACTATGGAGACACGCTCGAATGTGAAGAACATTGGTGATCCTGAGGATGAGATGGCATATTAGTCAGTGTAAATGCATAAACGAGGGGTAGGACTTAGTCTGGGTGTTTACAAAAGTATATAAGTATGTACGTTTAGCAGTTATCTAGTACCCATAGCACAAGCTCTGCTTAGTTTGGGATTAGATGACGTTGTCTGAATTTTGTGAGGAATCTGAGATTGGCCTGGTGGTGGTGACTAAAGAGTACAGAATTCAATATCTCGTTACTCAGATTGGCAATGTTGATACAGTTATGTTCTATGATTTTTTTTCTGTCTGCAAATTCAATTTGAGCAATGGGTTTTCCCCGAATTGGATTCTGTTTCTAGCTCTCAGTGGAAGGTCATTCATAATTTGTGCGTCCGCAAATAGCTTCGCTCAGAGACCGTTACAATGATTAGCTCATCAATCAATTGCTTACTTTGCAAAGTTAATTGGTGACTGGCATGATGTTATTAGTGCTCAGTTTTGTAGTGGTCAGATCTTCTGTAGTAATGTTACCTATGTTACGAAATTGATTGCGGGACATTCCGAAGTCTAAAAGTTATTGACGTCTACTGTAACATGACTGGGAGTGAGTGTTCGACTGAATCTCATGTATAATCGATGGCAAAAACCAACCAAAAGAATGTCAGGAGTTAATAAAACTTCTAAAGAAGGAAATTGTGAGAGAAATAAGGGAAAACACGAATTCTACGTCGATTCGAGACATAAAATATATGTAAACGGTTTAATAAGTAATTTTTACCTCCAATTTCCACTTCGCCCCTAACTAAGTAGCCAGTCATTCCATTCCAAGTGCCATTAACACGATAACCCCAAGTGTTGGCAAAAATATATTTCCTTTTAGCATTAAGGAAATCCAGCAAATGGTTGGTCGTGGGGAAACTCACTTTCGTAATTGTATCAATGTGATCGTCTCTGCAATCATTGGGCAAGTGGTATTAAAAATATGTTAAAATCTCTGTGAGTTATTTGGTAGTTAGTTTGTAAGGCTAATGAACTGATGGGTTTTTTCCTTATACTATGATTTCGTAACAGAATTCCCAAACATCTATATCTATATCTACTTTTATCGAAACTATTATGAAAATTTATTGTGTTTGTCTATAAAACTTTTTTGCCTCCTGACCTCAAAACTTATTCAAACTGTCATTTAAATACTGCTGATGACTTCTTGTTAAGGCACCCAATGATATGGCAAATCATTGTCTAAAAAAGCTTTACAACAACAACATAGAAATCAACGTCTTAAACCAAATTCATTGTTCAAAGTACAGCTACCTCTTTTGTATGTACCATCTTAGATTATCGAATTGACAACTGTATATCATACATTTTGAAAGTAACGGTATTACACCTACAGGCCATCAGATAAGTGATTGACGCTCTCATTATTTGTTAGTACGTAACAGATACTTATTTCGTATCCGTCTATATCTAGACGTCTCAATGAGGTCGGTCCGAAAAATCGAGGAGAGTTCTGGAATCGATGTTTTGCGTCCCATGTCCCGTAGAATTCGGTCTGCCAGGTACTGTTTGGGCTTACTTTGTAAACTGGAACAAGCAAGTTAAAAGCATGAAGTGAGTATTTAGTTATGTTAGTTATGGTGTGCATGAAATTGATAACCTAGGTACGATAAGATTATGTTACTTTATTCTTTGGAGAAAGGATGTAACATAATGATGTGATAAGGATGTTTTCTAACGTTTTGGCTAACGAGAATGAACTTACTGAAATGCATTTCATACACATCATCGACGCTCCTTAGCACCAGTACTTCAGAATCGAGAAGCACGTCTATGTTAGATATAGCTCTAGGCACAACATCATCGTCACTGTTGCTGGAATTTTCGAAGATAATCCATCGAAAAGGTGCTCGGAAGACGTTTCTTGCACTGTTCTATAATTAGGGAAAATTATCTCAAACTCCTTGGACATAAGTATTTTATTCAAATGGTTTGGAAATAAGCAGCTATTAATGTAGAAAACTAAATTTAAAAAAAAAACCTTTTCAAAGTAAGTGGCAATATCAGGACAGTCCAGGTCTGCCATGAACACGACGTGCTGTTCTTCGTCATAAAATTCAGAGTTATCTGCATTAACAACGTCATTCGCGTTAAATTGGATGTATTCATTTGCGAAGTGGGTGTGCAGTTGTATTATTTTACCTGAAAGTAACCAGTACATCAATAATTTTTTTTCGTCAGCTGCTGCATATACGTCACTTCTAACGTGTGTCCTGTCGTCTGATATTCAGCTTGACGCATTCTGGTTGCTACCTTACGCAGGTCGTCACTTCATACTTTGCCTCTTACGTACAAGAACCCAAGAAGGATAAAAGCCTTTTTTACTGTGATACCGTTTCAATATTCATAGGTATTTCACAAACGCATTCTACCTTTTGTATCGTTGAATTTCTTTCCTTAACAGTTTGAAATACTGACCCTACCTATCATCATCATCACAGCCTTTTTATCGTCCCACAGCTGGGCATAGGGAGGCCTGTGCCAATGCGGGTTAGTGACCCTACTTATAGAGAGAAAGAATTCTAAGTAAGATCATGTTCTGTACTGTTTGTAATGATTTTTTACTTACTAGGTGTCCAGCAAAGTTTAGCTATCACAGAAGACGGTCTACCAGATGCTTGGATGATGTCAGCAAACATTACTTGCATATTTTGCGTATCTTGGCCATAGCAAAGACTAGGAGAACAGAGTATACCTATTAAAAATATACTCTTCATTGTTAGAAATGTGCATTAGTTGAGTGAAGAAGACGGACTAAACACTAAGTACAGGTAGGATGGTATACCTACTTATCATAAGTATTTGTTTTACAAATCGGTCTGTATTTGCAAAGTGATTTTTCTTCAGAATTATTCTTTGGTTCGCAGTAGGACTCCGCAATTTTGCAAAATATGTTTGCCAACCGTAATTCCTTGAATTGGTTCAGTAAATATTCTGATATAAAATAAAAGTAGGGTATCAGCGTTTAATTTAAAAATAATAAATTGTTTTTCCCTTTCAATGCTTTGTTTCAAAAGGTATTATTTGATTTGTCGTGTATATTAGTTGGGCCCTAATTGACGTTAAATCATTTGATTTTGCGTTTGAATAAAATATTTGTAATCAAAAACAGAGTTATTGATTAAATGTTCATGGAAGGCTCCAAACATATAAAAAAATATACCTGTAGGAAGTCTGAGGAACGATGAAGAAAAATATCTAAATTTTATTTAAAAAGCCGCGTTAGGGAATATTCCAATGTATGTAGAGTTCATTGTGTGAACCTATGAACTTCCACACAGTTCATCTTTGTTCGAGCCTCATTACGGCGCGAAGGTATTTGCTCTAGATAACGTTAATCACAGTTATCTAACTTATCTATGTCAAGTTTATCCGTACTGTTTGTTTACAAGCGATATGGAATTGTATTTTTCCGTAACAACAATAGTCAACTTATGATGCCAATGTATTTTGGGCCATTCTTTACTTTTTGCACTTCGTTTTATAGTTTGTAGCATCAGTACTCTGCAATCTTGAAGATTCATTTTTGAATCAAGCTCTGCGTTCTGAAATGTTTTGTTAATACTATAGTATCTCTTTAGCTTTGGTTATTGAATAAACGGCCCCTTTCATGTATTTAAGCGATGTAAACATTATTGCAACATTAATTACCTTATCAAACTAGTACACACAATGTCAATCAATTTAGAAAACAAATGCATGCAGGAAAATGTGGGAATAGCCCACATATCAACAGTAGGTACTTTAATGTTATCAGTACGTACATTAATTTTAATTTATTAATTGCATTATGTAACTGGACACGGTTAGTTCTCCACGCGACTTGCTCTAGTGTATACATTTCCAATGTGACTTTTCGTTTTCTCAGTTTATAACGCAACCCAAATTCGATCCAAAGAGTTTTTACTAACTGTAATTTAAAAAGTAAAATGTTAGACACTCATTTGTTTTCTAAATTGGTGACGAGATGTTCATTAAATCCAGTGTCGTTGAGTAAGCAGGGCGAATCTGCATCCGAATGGACACCTCTGTTGAAGAAATCTCCCAATGTGCCGCTTTCTAATAGAGGTGGGTGCAGGCTTTTGTTTTATTTATTTTAAATTACTACAATTATGTGTGACCGCAACTCGGGTTTCTCCGTGCAAATTGGATTATGAAGCCAAACTTGCTTGTAGCTGAACGATATGCAATCGACCACTTTTTTTTGGTTAAATATTGCCCCAAGCTGACATCCTAGCTTGCGGCTACCTGTAAAAAACCGTAACAACTATCTTCATAAATGTGAAATTGAGTAGTCTTTCAGTAACTTTCCGACGCTAGCACTTCAACGGTTATTTTATCTACCAAGATTAATAACTTAACAAACAATTAATACTTAAGACGAAAATTTCATAGAGCAAAGTACTTAAAGCGGAATTAGGTGTGATTAGTGTTGGGACCAGTTGACGTAAATGGTAAAAATGTACGACGGACAAAAGTGGGTCACGCGAAAAGTTCCACTCTTAAGGTGCAATAAGCAATGCTATGCTTAGGATGCAACTTAATGCCTTATTTATACTTAAAGGATAGCTTACTTTATTAAGTATTTACTGCAATTTACGTAAGTAATGGATTTAATCACGATCTGCCCACTCATTTCCCAAACGTATGCACGTTGTTTTCGGCTCCCTGTCTTAACCAAATGGAGTTGAGGGCCAGTGTTTCGCTTGGAGCGCCTATCTTGACCTCCTTTCTAGGATAGAAAGCTCATGATGATCATGATGATCGAGCACTTGCAGAAATATTAAACTGTTATTTTCTTGTCAAACTCTTCCTTATGACACAAATGATAAAAAAGACAAATCTAAGTACACGTCAAATATAAAACAATGTTAATTACGCTCAGGTAAGCTTAGCCTTAACACGGAGATAAAAACGTGCGTCGACAAGTTAATGTATATGCACTTTCAACACGTGCCGTTAGTACACCTTCTAACTTAAGAATGTTAATTTATCGATATTTAACTTGATTATAATGGAATAGGAATTGCTTATATTAAATGGCAATTCCCTGCGAAGCACAAATAGGAAATAAAGAAGGATTGAAGTTTTTTCTGAAGTAATGCATGACCAACGTTAAATCTTTTTGGAATGGCCGGGACTGCATAGGTAAGTAAATCTAAGCAATAAGTATGAAAGAAATCTGCCTAACTGCCCCGTTGCCTATTTTCCGGGTTGGGCCTTAATCGCTTTGTGGGTTTTAAGACAAATTCATAAAGTAACCCAGAGTTTGAATGTTACTGATCATACATCCGTGCATCGGAGACCACGTAAATGTCCGTCCTGCACCTGATCTCTCTCCGATTCGCGTCCCATCGGGCTCTGAGAGTAAGGGAAATAGTTTGTTTGTAAATACGTCCTATCAGCTACCTAATCTCCTTAGAGAGAACGGCTGCCGTGGCCGTCAATCGGTCTGGCCGCCATTATTATTATGTAAAAAAGCTAAGATAAGGATGAGGTGCTACGATAGATAGAACGCTTTAGCGGATGTGTGATTTGCTATCGGCTGCAATTCCAGAACCAGTTGTTCATGTGTGGAGGTTGCCGACGTCATCATTACATTAGATTTTGGAACCAAACTACATTCCTTAATGTTGATAGCATGGATATGCCAGTCGCGTTTACAAAGAGGAAAACAGAAAAGATATATAATTTCCGTTTTCCCAGTGTTAATGACCTAAGTCGGTAAAATCTAAATTTTATTTAGTTTCTAAGGTCACTGAACATTGGTTGGGTATAACTCTTAATTACTAAAGGTAGGTAGGTATTATGGTCGTTTCATGGCAGTCTGTCCTGTGGATGTATTTATCACAGTAAACGTTTTTTCGGAGTAATTAAATTAACACTATATTGTTACTATAATAAACGTCGTGGTGGCCTAATCAGGCAAGCAGTTTTGAAACTATACCAAAGCCCGATTAAAAGCGATGGAAAGCATCTTGAGAAAACCTGGAATTAAGTCTGAAATCGTTAATCGTGGTGATTAATGCTCATTCTTTCTCTGTATGAAAAGAGGTCTGTGTTTGGGACAATAAAAGGACTCAGGTGATGATGTTGTTACTAAAAAGTCCTAGTGTTTATTCTATTCGGTAATTTTTTATAGGGGCCTGTGACAAACTGCCGAAGTTTTAAGTACCTAGGCTAAACACTTACTTATTATCTACTAATACTGTTAAATACTTTGTGACAAGTATATACCTACCTAATTCAAGTTAAGGTTTTATGTTATTATGCTGACAAGATATATTTGCATTCAATAAACACTTCAATAAAATGGAAGTGCAAAAATATAAAGTCCTAAAATCGGAACCAATATTTTTTGAACACTTTGTCAGGTACCAAGTTTCCCAGTCAGCACGTTCTCTTTTATCTGGTCTAAACATAATTTAAAGCAATTCACTATGAGGCAGTAGTTTAACCTTTGTCAAATAATGCAGTTGGTTAAAAATGTGAACGTTTTCCCGGTAGCAGCCAATGGTTAGGCAAATGCCAACGAGTTGCGACCGAGACTAAACTATTTGATATGGATGAACGATCGCTTACGAGACATCGTAGATTTTTGTATAGATACGTTTTCAATTAAATTTATTTAGGTCCGGTTAAACAGTTGTCATGACAAGATTTGAAAGAAGGTTACAGATGTTGACTGTTTTTACAACGTATAGTGCATCAAGCGATCTGTCAAAAATTCAAAAATAAAAATGTGTAAAATTTCCTAAATATATTTTCAACTTTATCGCTGAAGCATATGGTTCAAAGTTGATTGGGAAAATTTGTCAGGTTCGGGTAGCTTGACGTGTCGGCGTCTGTACCTATGTCGTAAAATCTTATAGAATTGTTTTAAAGACTAGCTTCCATAAGCGGTTTTGTCCGCGTCCCGTGGGAACTACTATACGCACCCGTAACTAAAGCACTGATTTGAAAAATTATGTCATTGTTACACAGTCCAATAGTTGCGGTAGGCTATAAGTTGTATTTTACCCGGGTTGGCACAGTAGTTCTAACAACTAATACCAGATTCGAGGGGCGATTATAAAGAGACATCAAATACAAATACATATAAATATTTTCTCAATTTGACAGTAAAAGATACTTGTGATTGATTTTCTTATTCAGTGCTTCCTGAAATATTGAGTATTTATAGACGGGGTTACTTATATAGAATTGTATTCTAAATATTTCCTATAAAAACGTTGTATCGTATCGCGATAACTAAACTAAAAACGAATAGTTATTATTACTATGTTTTTTATGTCTACTATAGCGTGGCGAGGGACGATATCGCCGTTTTAAATTTAGAATGAGGAAAATCTTTTTATAATGGTGTGTACTAAAAATCATTGATTTATTGGAGCAAATATTGAAATAATCAATGTAGTTCTAGTAGCTTATTTATGACGTATACAAATATTGGCACACATAAATATTATATAATAACTTTCGAATATTTTTTTGTGCCAAATTTTCCCAATCAACTTTGAACCATATGCATCATTGATAAGGTTGAAAATCTATTAAGGAAATTTGCTTATTTTTCCGATAAAATGATCCTTGAAAGGAATTAATATTTTATTATTACCAGGCACACAGAAAAAGTGAGGAAGTGTTTGTGTTGTGCCTACGTGCGTTGTCATACGATTACGTGTTACTCGCTACGGTCGCTACGCTCGTAGATTCGTAGATCTGTCATTACAATATTTTGTTTTGTTTGAGATAGTAGCCTGATGTGCTGGTGTCTGTTAGGTACGTCACGCCAGCACATCAGGCTACTACAATCTGTCAAATTTCCTTAATAGATTTTCAACTTTATTGCTAAAGCATTTTGGTTCAAAGTTGAATGGGTAAATTTCACAGTTTCGGGTGGCCTGATGTGCTGGCGACTGTACAATAACAATTTATGTTGGTCAGTTAAAAAACATATAAATTCCGAACTATGTGAAATGAATTATTATAAATTAGAAATTTATCTAAAGTGTGTTCTGAGTAAATAAGTGTCTGATCGCCTTCAATACATATTATAAAACACATTCATAGATACAATGATGAGAAATCATTGTGGTGTTATTTAATGCCATAAATAATATTGTGAATTTCTTATCAATTGACATGCAATTTGTTATGATTTAAATTTTCCATAAGCTATGTATAACGATGTGAATTGTCTGTGGTTGTATTGTATTGTTTATAGACAAAGATCTATTTGTTTCAAGATAATATGTAAAAAAAAATTGAAAATGTAAAGTAATTTTTTTGTAACAATTCGTGTTAAATATTTGTGAATAATATACACTTGTATATTGTGCGCAACTGTGCGTAAGGCTGTAGAGCCAGGCAGTCTCGCGCGTCTTTCTTGATTGTTTTCTGTACGCGAACCCTTGCATTGCAAATCAATTTATGGATACGACATTAGTAAACATACATGTCTTTGTATTAACTCCAAATGAAATATAAAGATACTACCATTATTGCTGCCACCTTTGTCGATGTCCTCACTTCTATGCAAGGCATGGCGTCAAGATACAAATGTATCCGAACATATAAAATGATTACCCAACGCTATGATTCCAGTTCCAATATTTGAACAGCACCACAGGTCAATCATTCACACAACTAACATGTTTTATAACGCGTGGGATAATACAACTACATAGTTCTTGCAGTATAGGCATAGTCGATAATACGTATATTACACCTCTTAATACGTCACCTGAGTTTATATTCATTGTTCTAGTAATTTTATGTCCAATTACGTAACTTTCTAAGTCAAAACAAAATAAAACGAAGACATTCTTTTGAGGCTAGATCATTAAAATGTGCCCGCATTCTATCTTCGTTTATTAGTAATATCTCGGAGCTAAGTAACAGCCGCACAGGGGCGATCGAGCTTAGTGTTAATAATGTTCCTTCGTTTCATAAGCACAACATCTTTGGTATTCGTTACGGTAAGTCAGTTGCTAGAAATGTTGACCACTAGTTTTATCAAGGGGTATGGAGTTGCCCGGGTAACTAGGTTAAGGAGGTCAAATAGGCAGTTGCCCCATGTACTCCATATACACTGGTGCTCAGCTACATCTGATTAGACTTTATCAACATAGTTAGGAAGAGGCTCTTTGGTTCATTCCTGTGGTGTAACATAGGTACTTCTAAAACCGTTCCTAGCGTCCGAAAATGCTAACTCGATAGATAACGAGTACTCAGTGCACCCAAGTTTAGTACTAAATGAGTGAAAACCGCTGTATATTCATATGATAAAATAACATAGCGTTTATATAGTGGCGTATATCGGTTCGTATATCTGGAAAATTTAATCTGCTTGAGACTTGGCTAGGGCACTGCCGTGCCCTCAGACTATCTCGATTATAAATTAAACTTGACACCTAAAATGAAATTTGTGTTTACCACACCATAAGTCCCTAAGTCGAAATCCCATGACGCTCATCATCAAACGCTCATCGAATAGGTACGCCAGAAAGTTATTTTTACAAATACAGTTTTTTCAATCACCGTTGAAAACACAAAAACAACAAATACTTATAAGAGTTTGAACTAAGAGTAAGAATTCTTTTAAGTATATATTTTTTTCTTCTTTAAGAAAAGTGCGTAGAAAATCAACAACCTATTATTAACTTCAAATACGTGTATTTATTAATTAAGTAAGCATGAGGTCATTGACACTTACTGTAGGGTTAGTCTATAAGTTCACAATCGTTCAGCGCGCAACGGAGGAGTTTGGAGGCTCATTGAACGGCAATAGGCTGATATGATGATGATGAAGGTCATTACCATATTATAGCGTATACAATTTATTATTAAGTTTAAGTGTACATGTAGATATACATACCTACCGACATAAACTTTTTTTAATATCTGTTGATCTTATTTACCACGAGATAGTAAATAACTCCGCGTCGTTGGTGCTATTTCTTAGAACCGTGAACGGATCTTTACAAGAGAATGTTAAACGTAAACACTTTTTTTAAGTTGATTTACGCTTGTTTTTCAATAGAAATAAATTTAAAAAGTCCTTAATTTTGAACTAGTATTCGAATCTTCTTTTAGGAAATATTTTTAACTTTATTGTTTTGTCGGTATGATTTATTAATTTTAATATTAGATTATTGTAGATAATGTTAGTCGCCAAATATTATAATAGGCTGTCGATGATGGTGATACCCCGTTTACTGCTGTAAGGATTCGGAGGAAAAACAATATGACAGCCTCCCACCAAGCAGTGTGATTACCACGAGTCATTTCAGTTTCAAAAGTGTTTTTCTGTAAAGAGTCACTATAGCAGCAGGTAACAAAGGCACTGAACACTTGTTATGAAAAAATATCTAAATAAGAAAGTAGAGCAAATTGATATTTTATCTATCTTTCACTGAAGACACGTGTCAGATACAATGTAATATTTTTATAGGTAGTAAGTATGTATCCTTCTCTGTGTGAGAGGAGGCCTGTGCCCATAAAAGGCAGATGATGATGATTATGATGAAGTATGTAATTAGTAAAAAATATTTTTATTGGGCAAGTATTACTTACTAACTTTATAAGCGAGGTATTTTCAGTTAAGAAATGTGACATTAATATTTTTAGAACATATCACCTCCACTTGTATGAAACATTTTTTTTTGTAAACGAATTCTTAAAGCGCGTTCACACTGAGTTTGTACTTGTTTATTGTTTTTTTTTTATTCCACAAAAATAATTTAATCTAATATTTTGAAAAAAATAGTGTAAATATTTATAATTTATATCATGAGGCCAAAATTGATATCCTATTTGTCCTTTGGATTAAAACCGCAACCTTGTCACAAATAAATCTGATATTACGTAAAACGCTTATAAATATTATATGAGGTTCTTTCCAAGAAATAGTAATTCTTAGTATCAAAGTAAGCTGTATATGTATTTAAGTATATAATGCCACGGATAAAGACTGGGTCACGACCGATACTCTTGTTTCCATCACACAAACATGGAATTTTTTCCTTAGAAATTTCCGTTCGGATATTATACAATCTATATACATATATGGATGAAGTCGTGGTGGCCTAGTGGTTAAAGCACCAGCCTTTCAAGTATGAGGGTGCGGGTTCGATTCCAGGTCAGGCAAGTACCAATGTAACTTTTCTAAGTTATACGTACTTTCTAAGTTTGTCTTGGACACCAATGTCTGATTAAAGGTGTAGGAAAACATGTCGAGGAAACCTGGACTATAAAGTCTGAAATCAGCAACCCGCATTGAGCAAGCGTGGTGATTAACGCTCAATCCTTCTCAGTATGAGAGAAGGCCTGTGGCCAGCATTGGGACGATAAAAAAAGGCTGTGTTGATATATTTTGATGAGTACATATTTTTGACAATACTAAGGAGATTCGTTGATTGATTCATTCATCATTCATTAACCAGCCTTATTTCTAAGGCGAGCTGGAAATGTATAAATTAACTTGTTGCCAGCCTAACTGGGTTGAGGAGGTCAGATAGGCAGTCGCTTCATTTAAAACACTAGTGACTCAGCTGCATCTGGTTGATACCCAATATAGTTGGGAAAAGGTAAGGCGAATGATGATGATGATTACATCACATCTTTATCTACTATGTTACGTTATGATTTTTCTGTAGTAAGTATGCATAATATTAACCATTAACTGTTGCCTGCGACGTCGTCCGCGTGGGCGTTAGGATTATACATTCACCCCCCTCCCCCCTTAGTGATAGGGTGATAATATGTAGCCTATATGTTGACCCGACCTCTTAGTTATATTTATGTCGAATTTGAAAGCAAATCAGTTCAGTACTTTTTGAGATTATACCGGACATACATACAGACAAACAGACAAAAATTCTAAAAACTATATCTTTGGCTTCGATATCAATTGTAAATCACGACCCAATTATTAAAAAAAAAAAATATTCAATGTACAGTTTTGACTTTTCTAAGATTTTATTATAGGTAGGTACCTATAGATAAACCACAAACCACAAATCTCAATAAAACATCAATAATAGAACCAATTTCAGTCACTACAATTTCCGTGACATGTCCTATGCATGGTGACGCTAACAAACCTAATCATAAAGACATAGGTTGTGCTCATCGGAATACACTGTGAATACTAAGTAGAGACATGTGACTCTAGGCTAATGAACACACGGCATGTGTGTGTATATTTGGTGACCTCATTCTCTAGTCAGGTAAGAGGGGAAATCCACCCTGTGTTAATTGTTTCCGTGTCAGTAACAGTTGGGTACAAAAGCCTTAAAAACCTACAGTTTACAGGATAAAAATAAAAGCTCGTAAAAACAGTAAACAGGTGCAGGAAAAATAAAGGTACGTGCCTACTTACACAATCGTGATCAATATAAAGTGTGAACAACCTGAAACCTCGATTCAAAAGAGGTTATAATCCATTTGACACAGATTAAATAACTTTTCAATATTAACTATGTCTGTCATAGAGTACAATAAAATTATTTGGCCAATTTATTTTTTTGTCTACTATGATTGTATTTCGAGCGATTATACAAATTTTGCAACCGTTGTGTCACAACAATTGTTACTGGAATCGTTGATTGTCTCTCGATTTCCTTTCAGTAGCAACACTGCAAGGTCACTGCGTTGACCCTGGATTCTGCGATTCTAGATTTACTTGTACTTAGGGAAAATATTTCGAGGTGCTCATGTTGACTTAGAACAAAGACTAGGACCGGTAGTAACTTCAACATTTTAGATTCTACTTAGCTTCCGTAAAGATACGTGTGCTGTATGCTGCAGTTATTTGCTTGTCAAATAAAACGGATATCCAGATTCGAGATCGGAATAATCTCACGTAAAATGATTCTATTCTTAGTTGATTAACTAACTGGCATTGATTTGCGGATCATCATTTAGATTCGGATATGCTCTAATCGTAGTATGCGTTTGGTTTATTTGTTGATTACATTCCTAATTTGAATGATGCTTAGCATACGAATTTAGATGCGTTCTTAATTTAAATTCTTTCTTTTTCTTTTGTTTACAGTCTTATTTATACGTAAGTACCTATTTATTTTAAAAGTCTTCATTTAAATAAGGTTTCACTGGTTATTTGTTTTCAGTTAGCTTTTGCCTGAACTTTTTATAGAATTAAAATTACTTGATTGAAATCCATACTAAAAAATTGCTTATGCCTACGCGCTTTTCAATATCTGAGCTTTCCATATAACCATCATGAAACGTCACAGAAATATAAGCTTGAAGTTTTAATTTACGACGTCAGTAATTGATAATGAACAATTGATTTAAAATTACGACCATTATGACTAATAACTTTCTGCCTACTGCTGCAGGATATTCAACAATATAATAGTAAATAGAATATTACCATATTCAATATTTGCAACGCGCGACTGTGTGTGCGTGTTTAAAGACGCGATCACACGAAATAGATGCGTGGCTAACGTACATATGTAAGAAAAAAGTTTTGAATCAAAAGGCTCGCTTAGTTATCCTACTATTGCCACGAATTTGTTCTTCATCGTACTTTCAAAGCATTTAATTACCTTACTCTCACCACGTGGTCTCGTTTCTTGAGCGCTACATAATTTGTGACAAAACATGTGGTTTCATAATTATTTATCAATAAATATCTGCAAAACAATTGCAAATCTCAAGAGTACAATAAAAATAATAAAATTAAAAACACCAACAATCCAAACGCGCCTTTATAATATTATGTATACTTTCTCGGAATACTTAATATACAAAAAATATTATATTATTAGCTCAGTTTATTTAGTTAGTGCTATAAAATCATAATAGTGGTTAGAGTTTGTTTACAAATTATTTGGTTTGGTAGGACATGAAAAATAGGGGTTTTTTACTGGTTGCTGTTATGATCAACTAATACATTTAATTATATTGTTCAAGTGATATGAACCGTTACGAATAACGTGGTGTATGTTTATTTTAAACCAGCAGTTTTTCGCTGTTCCACCCGCGTCCCCGGGGAACTTTTTTATGCAACCGGATAAAACTAGTAGCTTCCCAACAGTGAAAGAAAACAAACAACAAAATAAACAAACACAATTCTTTATAATACAAGTATAGAAGTATTAGATAATGTATCCCTAAATTAGGACTTTTCACGTGTAACACGGGCAACCAACCTACATTATTGGAAATTATCGGAACAACTTGATAATTTATGATTTCTTTCTTCTATTGTTTTTGTTCGAGCAATATTTATTAAATGAATATTTCCTACTAATTAAGGTATAATAATAAAATCACGGAAGCATTAGTCAATAAAGTATTGCAATTGAAAAGATTGTTGACTACCAGTATTGTCACAACAAAACCAGTTTGATTAATTTTCTATAGTTTAATGGTACTAAGTTGTTTTACGTAATGAAGCTTGAACACATTAGTTAAAGATTGACGAAACGTACATGTAATAAGCTAACTATTCTAATTGTAATGTGGACCGGTAGCTCCAAGATCGTAACCGGCAGTTGCATGATAGAATTACTTTATAAATGAGACCTATTTGATATTCCTTTTACCATACATTAGTGAAACAAAGCAGCACATGTTTCTATAATTAATGCGGACAAACGGTGATTAATAAATATTGTTTCAGGCTTTGTATTGTGTGTAGAAGAATGGTTGTAAACACTTGCGCTGGAAGTTCCCTCACGGAGGCGATGCATCGACGCTCCTAACATCTCCCTACAATGTACTTGCGCTGCAGTTTCACTAGCTAGTATGTGCACTTGAAGGCGTGAACAATGTTTATTCATTATCGACACTTACAGTCATTGCTATTCTAAAAGTGAAGCCTCATGCGCCGTATTCAAACAATTTGGAGGCGTGTTTTTTTCGCATTGACGTTTCACCATTTAAAAACAATTGACGAATGTGCTAAAGTGGTTCATAATCTTCAATGTTCTTGTTTATTCACATGTCAATTGAAATGCGACCCCCTTTATGGACGTTTCTATTGGTCTACGTCAATTTTGATTGCTCGCGTAGACTTATAACGCAGAAGCTTCTTTCCATTTGCAGATATGAATCTATTATTATCAATTATCATTGAGTTTATTTTCCCCTGTTAGTGATTTATGATTGCTTGATAATAATTGGACGGACGACATATCATCGTTTATCAACAGTCGGGCTATGACGACATTGTAGGTCAAATTGATATTGGTCGGATGATATTGACACACCCCCAAGGCTCAGGGCCATTGCTATGTCATTATTTCGTCAGCTATGTTTGTGACCAATAGATTCTGATGAACTGGCAGTTTCCATTGTTGATCCTAGATCTCAGTAACTGCAGAGGTAAAGGTCAGCAATGGTAAAAGCAAAAGGCGAAACTTGTCAGTACTAGCCATTAGTATTGAGTTCACATGTCTCAGCTGTTAGATAAAAGACGCTAGAATATCCAACCAGTCTACCAAGGAGGCTATTGAAAACAAAATCTATAGGCTTACCAGAAATCTCAAAGAGTCATAGAAATAAGGGGGTAACAATTCTATCGGTATCAATACACTAGGACCTAGACCAACGTTCAATTGTTCCACAAACTTGTTTACTTGCGATATTGTGAGTGCAGCATTGTGTAATGTCGCAGAATGAGCATCTAATGAAAGAGAATAATTTATCAGGCGTAGATGATACATGTCACAAGATGTTTGAGTTAGGAAGTTCCACTCCATAGAACACTTGAGAATGAGGTTGCGTTGAGAGGGAACTAATCACAGTCCAATAAGTTATATGCAACTGTCTCTGACTGATAAGGCTGTGGTGTCCTGTGGTCAGTAACCGGCTAAGTGCTTGATTATCAATTGCGAAAAATGTAGGTGTGTTTTTCTTGCAAATATAATGCAATACCACATCATGATTAGGTAGATGTTTTAGTATAATTCTGTCTTGCTAACAAATGTAGGTAGTTTTCAACCCCTGGTTATAAATGGAATATATCTTAAAATTTCTTTGAGGAGGTTTTCTGCTCTATGAAAATGCTTTTTTGTGTGAGCTAAGCATTCCAGGACAAAGGTACAGAATTACTTAATGTTCTATCTAACGCAATTTACATGTTTTATTTATTTGTTACGTAGATAACATTAGAAGTGATGCTGACACACTTTCCAAGAGCGTGTTTTATTTATTGAACGCTTAATTAATTCGTTAATGTTGTTATAATATTGTCATGATTACGGTGCAGATATTTGACAGTGAAATGTATTATATCATGCAAGACTTAACATACAGCTTAAACAATGTCAATTAAATTTGATAGCTATTACTGTGAGTGAGGTAGTTGAAAACTCCGGAAACAGTCAGTTTTGTGTAGGTACCAGGTATAATAGAGTCACGCTTACTTGAGTGGTTCAGCACACGTGTTTTAGGAGAGGGAGGTGTCTGCTTCGTAGCACATGAGAAACTAATGGAACCTCGAGAGGGCAGATAACTATAACCAATTGTATAAGTAGATGGCAACAATATTGTTCCGCAATGTCTAGGTAGGTATTAACACGGTCTTATAATGTTTTGAATAAAAACAACAGTGTGAAACAAATCCAGGCTTCGCCGTCATTTCATCAATTGTAACGAAGCGAAAGTAATTAACCGTGACCAATACATTGCACGTTTAATCTGAATTATTGGAGCCAGAACGCAGTCTGTAAAACCAGTGTATTTGATACGCAAAATTATACACGCACAGGTCTGTTGCGATTTTGACATACGGTTAGCGTTGGCGTGCGTTACTGAACTTGACCGCTTGACTTACGTAAATCGACTGGCTTTAGCGAATTTTATAATTTGTGCCGTTCGTGTAATACTTTTTTGTAAACGAAATAAACGAATAATTTAGATAAGTATTGACACTTTCTGGGTTAACAATTAACGTTTCGAACTATAAATGTAGATAAATAAGTAGGTAAAATTCTTTAAACATTACACATAGCTGTATAGTGCTTGTGTTAGCTTAAAGAAATTCGATCGAATTTTGAAATGTGCGAATAAAAATTCTGTAATAATAATAAGGCACGAATCTCCTTGTCAAACATCACCGCACCATATTATTTAAATCTTCAAAAACAGTAACTAGTCTTGTATAACAACATTTTCACATAATAATTTCAGAAACACACGTCCGATCCCAACTATTAAGATTTTTATCTCAGTTCCAGCCTACAAACGATTTCCTCAATTCTGAATAAGAAAAACAAAACATTATTAGATTTATATCAACAGGATAATTGATTATGGTAAAGTGTAGTATGGTCTTACGTTGGCTTGGCGATCGGTGCGGTATATAGAGTCGTAGCTGGTGCGCGGGCGCCTAATTGTAGGCTGTGTGTTGCGCGTGACGGTTCAGTGCATCGACGGGCGACTCCTGCGCATGCTTCGCGCCTTTGACACTCGTACATTCCTTAACTTGTGATACATGTTCCTATGGATATTATTAAATAGCATCCAGTGAAAAATTGAACTTGAGTGTTTTTTGTGTGGAGTTCTTAACACAAAATAATCAATATGCTGACCGGGTGGCAGTTGATTTTGTCAAAGCGTGAGTTGATTATTCTTTAATTCAATTTTCCGATTTTCACGGTTTTTTTAATTACAGTCGTAAACTCGTAATAGAAGGTAAAGGTATAATGTGATATAACATCTAATTAAATATAGTGTTACGAATTAGAAATAGGTTATGGAAGTTGGTAAATATTTATTAAATGGTAAAGTGCATAGGTATACCTATCTAAATAAACTATCGTAACATACAATGCGGTTGATGAATATGTTGAAAAAAATATATATCAGTAACCATGAAAAAATATTTAAGGAGAAATGATTATGGAAATAACTTTGATTGACTTTGATTCTTTTCAAACTTTTTCAAAAAAAATAGTATTGTTACAAACTGTCACATCAGAACTGACGTTATGTGGATTGATTAACCCTTTTCTGCTTTGTTATATAAAAAAAGTACAAACGATAAGAAGTTAACCATAGGCTATTTTGAAATAGGCAGTTCATTCTTAGAAATTGTAATAGCACAGTAAAAACGTTTAGCATCATGTAATGACTTTATGCGATTGCATTGTACATAATACATTACAATTTATGCATTACTGCATAATTCTGCCATGTAAAGCTTTCCGTTATTTGAACTAAGAATTTACATTTTAATAATACTGTTTTAAGTATAGATTAACACGACTTTTTTTATAACTATGTTTATCTATATAAATATATTTGTATTAGTATTTCGGAAAACGCTTTAAATTTGTGCGTGTCGTTTGTACATTTTTGACAGTGTTACGGGTATTCAGAATCGAAAATCGGACATTAAATCTCATTCCCTAAGTTGGGCGACCCTAACATAGCTGGGAAAAAACTGGGCAGATGAAGTTGGTACTTGTATAAGTACATTATATTTATTTATTGACATATTATTTTTCATAATAAATCATTGACAAATATATAAAAAAGATAAGAAGAGATGCTAAACAGATGAATAGAAGCCGACTACAAATTATTCGGGGGAAAGATGATAGCGAACACTTTAAATTAAATTTTTAGAACATTTGTTTTCGGAAACGATCTCTTTGGAATCTTGCAACCACTTTAATCGAAATCTTTAATGAAAGACACTAAAGATTGACTTAGAGACATTACTTGTGCTGAATTCTTGACAAGTAAAGTAAAATTTCTTCATAAGAAAATAGTTATTTTCTTCTTTAGCATTCTTTGCACATTTTAATCATTGTTCTTGTAACACTTGTATTTGCTTTGTTTTATATTATTACGTTTTATAATACAATACAACAATAGTCTTTAGGTATCGTTTAACTATAAAATACTCGTACGGTAACAGTAAGTAAGAAGGAATTTTCTTCTATCTTTCTAGTTAGTTATGTTAGCTTCCTCGTTTTTGCAAGCAGATAAAAATATATTTCATGTAGTGTTAGTAAATACCGATTTATTAGTCTCGTGCCAAAGAAATATAATAGTTATAGCTTTCTTAAATATTAGGAAACCATAAATAAAAGCTATACCTATTGAAGTCGTCAATTTTGTAATTCAGTTAGTGAATGCGTGTTTTAAACTAACGCACGAAATATACAAACCTCTTTTTGAAAACCTTTGAGTTTATCAAAGAGGAATAGAACTCAGCAATATTTTTATTCAGAACTAGCAGATCTAGAGATTATTCATTCAACCCTACAAACGTTCTAAATTTAGAGCCAGTTTCACAGGTTGCTGATAGTTTATCTGGCAGATAATAATAAACAATAAACTGGTAGATAGTGGCTATCCGTAACCTGTGAAACTGGCTCTTATTCTAATAATTTATTTTGTCGTCAGCATTATTTAATTAAACGTCAAAACCACAATTTCTAATGCCGGTCCACACTCGTATGTACAAAATTAATTTATTACCCATTTGAACATCATTATTATGTAAATTAATACTATGGAAAATGTCGTAAATGCCTTATTTCCATATCCTTATGGTTTACGGTACGTATTTGATTTACAAGTTTCTGCATTAACATTGGCATGAGTGTCCATTAAAATCATCATAAATTAATAAAGATGGTCGGCGTAATCGATGTCTTTGCGATGTTTGTACAATAAATTAACGAATTAATATATGAATGAATTGCAGATTGCAATACAATAAGACCAAATTTTCTTGCCTATTTCATCTTATAAGAAGATAAAATTATTATTTTTCTACAACTAAATGTCTGCAAAATATATAAATAGTCCCGCTACATTGAAAAAACACACAACAAGAACCTAATTTTGTTTGTTTAACACCTTGACGCTAAAGCACTAAATTGCTCGTATTTTATTGTTCGGAACTTTTTAAGCTGAGTATAAACATTTATATTGGTGACATTTAATCGACTGACAACACCATAAATATTAATTTAAAATTGTTTACGTAATAAAGTTTTGTAAACTCATCATTGAATATCCGTCATAGAAGAGCGAACTTTAGTGTTTCTTAGTAGGTAGATATCAGGCTTAGTAACAGCTCGTCATAATTCCATCACATAGCACGTTGTTATGTTTTTGTTGTAAATAAATTACTGATGCAAAACTCATAACAATAATATTATCATCGTTATCATTTTACTATCTTTATCTCAACGTCATTTAAATAGAAGGCATAGATATGTGCCTACGTCATTCTGCATTGGATGTTATTTTTATGAAACAATAAATCAATTATTTTTTTATTTATCAACGTCACCATAAATGGTATTGCTATGGTATTAACTATGAAGGAAATAATCTGCTTTTGAAATAAGTAGGTAACAGGCTGAGTATAATTTATTTAATTCAATAGACAATAATTCTTTGAATGTCTCGTTAAAATTTATAATATCCAAGTTGTCGACAAGAATGCAAGATTGATGTCACTTGTGATTCAGCAAATGACTGACTTTTCAGTGACCTTTCATGAAAATTTTTACAAGAACCATACGTCATTCAAAATTAGCCCTTTTCCTTTCCTAGACTTACACGTATCTGTCGTTAACCCTAAGATATTTAATTTTTCAATATACAAATACAGCAAAAGATTTATCGATACTAATCGAGGAAGCGAGCAACACGTAATTATCGACATCACCCCATCACCTAAGTCGGCAACTTTCGTATCGCGGCCTTCCTCGCAATATATCGAGTACGATCTTACTCTTCCTGCATTCGAAATAAATATTTGTGAATGTTTTAAGTAGTAAAATATGTAATACGTTTATGAAGGTTTTATTTATATTTTAATTTTGGCACATAAAATGTAAGTAGTACCTACGGCGCGGCGGCGTTGGGAGCATTGAAATAGAGACAGACGGCGAAGACTAACACAATCCAAGACTGGGTTAGAGGGCAATTCGCACTAATTTTGAAATATTTTTTTTCCATTATAACCTATATAGGTGAATTTTCCAATTTTCACGGCGTCATTATTTTCACAAATGTATATTTGCTTAATTAGTCTAAATGCATATTTTTTTTCAATTGAAATTACGGTAAAATACTTGTGGGAATTATTTTATTTTTAGATATTTTGGAATCTAAAACTGTCGTTTCAATAATTAAAGAGTCCATAAAATTGTGACTCCTGGAAGTATCAGCGCGAAGAGACTAGTCAATCCGGTGTTATTATAGTATAATGATGTTTTGAATGTACACAGCTGTTCAGGAACAAAGACTAACAAATCATAATAGCAATACGTTTTAGGACGGACGTTTGATGAAAATACATTCTTGAGTGATGAGACGGCACAGCCGCACTGTTGCTATTCCTCTAAATTAAATAAACAATATTGCACAAAAATATGAGCACTAAACATAGTTGTTAAAATACGTGTTTGGTATTGTATTTATCAAGAGATATAGAAAATTAGACCACAAATTAGGAGTAGGTATGTGCTGTTTACTTTTAAAATGAGTGACAATAAAGCCGTTCCGTTTTTTCCGCCCTTTCGAAGTCGGTAATATAGTTTATCGTGACAATTAGAGTTTTTTCATTACGAAGTAGTCTCAGTAATTTCATTCACACAGTTTGCTTATTATCGTTTAAAAAATACTAGTTACTACTATATACTACGGTCAAAGAACTCCGACCGACGAATTTTCGGGGCAATTCTGTTCATTCGTAAATATAATACTTAAATAGAGTATATCTGTAAGACCCGATCACCAGATCAGAACTACCCCCGCCTGTCTAGGGACGTAACTGCTTTTAGTATCTAGCTTTAGCATCGCGCAATTCTGTGATGTTATTTTATTTGAACTATGTAGTATCATTTGTTTGGGATGGTTGTCGGTCGTCGAACTAGTGGTCATCCGAATGATAGAAGGCAGACACCTGCCGCACGAAATCGCATCGCGTTGCTTGTCTTGCGAATTCACTGTGCGCCGATTTGCACTTATGCGTACAAGCCCTAAATAAGTGGTAAGGTTAGCGATGCTGCGTGCCGATGCAATCTGTAGAAGCAGGGTAAAATGCAGAACCAGTCTTAATTGCAGTGCGCGTGCTCTCAATGTCGTCCCGATTATCGATACATGCCCGACTTTTCCACACACAAATTACATCTCCATACTACACGTCCTTGCTTTCCTTGCAAAAATTCCTTAATGATCCTAATGCAGTATCTTTCCATTAAAATGCTTACCTACATATCTATCATTGTAAATGTATGTCGTGTATCGTTACTACAACGTAATGCATTCACGGCATATCAATGGGAGATATAAATTGCAAATTGTCACTTAATATACAATTATCTCATAGTGGTAGGATAATTAGTGTCACGTTTTAATAGCTTGAGTGTATGTGCACGTGACCGCGTGCTTCATTGCGAACCCGTGCCGCTAAAATTGGTCACTAGGAAATCATTGTCATTTAAGAAGTGACTAAAATTTAGGCAACTTAAAAAAAAAACTCAGTCATGTACTATGATTGAATTCGCGATTCTGTTCTTAACGTCAATGCAAAATTGAGAGCAAAGACAATTTAGTAAGTATTTTTTTATAGGTATCATGGATTCTTCTGGTTTCTTTGTGCTTAAAAATGATCAATGTATCAAAAGTACCTAAACCTAGTTTTTTTAATTGAGGTACGTACGTAGATGGATAAGCACCTACTTGGGCATGTTTTCCAATCTTCCAAACGAAACCGAAGATAAGCGCAAATTCTGAGTCAATCACTACATAGATATTGCGAAACGTTTACGAAAATTGTAAACATTACCATGTAATAGAGCAAAAAAATAACGAATTACCATTCGTATTACAAGAATACGAGCACTTGTTTCGTTTGCGATTCGATTCGCGCGTACTATACTGTGGAAATCAAACTTCACAGAAGTAGGTATTGTATTTTACATATAGTAAAAAAAGCGTTCTAAATATTTTGTAAGACCATTAATTAAGTGGAACAGTTTTGCTGACCGTAAAATTAGTTTCTGTTGCGATATTTAACTTACAACTTTAAAGAAAAAAACCTACTAAGATTGTCTGATCTCGTGATGGGAACAGATTAATTCGTCAGTGATTTGTAACTTTATGTTAATTAAGCTACTATGCCTTATCATCTATCACTAATTGGCTATGGTTCAATGCTCGACGGATAATAGTCATTAAATAAGGTTTGAAACAGCTGTAAGCTGATTTGTGTAATTATATTACGAAAACATTTTTTTCTCGTCAATGTCGTATTAATCTATGCAAAACTACTGGCAAATTTTAAATTATGTAATGTAATAATGCGGGATATAGTTTTGTAAACTTTCATAAATTAAGAGTCCATATTGACTGATGACAGTGCAGTTCATCGTCTGCCTAGCCTTTTCCCACTTATGTTGAGGTCGGCTTCCAGTGTAACTGGATACAGCCAAGTACCAGTGTTTTAGCTGTATTCGGTTATAACAGTACCTACGCATCAGTATGCTGAAAATAATCGGATATTTTATTAAAAAATATTCATGTCCATCTCCATTACTTTGCTGTAGTTTGAATGTTACCAACTTCAAAGAGTAAATTAAGTATCTTTATGACACTGAAAACGAATTAATCTTCGATTTCTACAATCACTTAACGTAGGACAGCTTTTGGAAAATCTATTATACCGCCCATTCCGAGCTGTACTAGCACAATGTCGTTTGATTTACAACGTCAAGGTGAAAGGGACCTGACTGGCCCAACGACTCTCTTGTCGCTAATAAATACCAATTAGACATACTCTTGATCCCTGTTAAGTTTCCGCACTATTGCGATTTTATACCACATAGTTTATACTATTGTTTTATGGTGTAATTGAGCAGTGAAGGAGAAAGTGTGAGGTAAAGTTGAGAACTATTCGCGAGTGGCCGCAGAATACTCGTACAAATGATTAGGTACCTATGAAATTAGAATGGTGTTGAACTCTGATATTACTTTTTGCAAATCACAGAATACGTGAAGCATGACACTGAATTACCAATACATATTGTAGTATTATACATTACAGCACCAGATGAAAATAAGCAACAGGGTTTGTAAGTTGCTATCGTTCCGAATAGTGTAGTAAGTCCATGATTCTTCGATATCATTGCTTTATTTATGTGGAGGCAATGAAATCAGTAAGCAATTTCTTCACAAAATAAGAATACCTATGGGCATTCAATCAGTCCATCAACATTTAAATTAAACATGAGACTGGCGGCAATGCAGAATATCCAATAAAACGCGGCTCAACTTACAGCTTCTTGGAAAGCTACGATTTAATGCGTTTAAATTACAATGTGTCCCAAGCCGCGAAACCACCGCCAGCCTGTCTGGCAACGCAGACCTGTTTAGAGCAGCCATTGGCCGGCGGGATCGTACGACTACGGAATACTCCGCTCTTCCACTTTGATAGAAACTTTTTCGCAGATCGATGTAAAAACCACCACTTCTAACGAGTTTCTCGGTACCACTGCCAAATTAGGTAACTGGACTGACGGGAACGTGGGTTTCAGCTCCATATTGAATTGGTTTAATGATGTGGTTTGTGGACGGCGTTGCATACGTCATAGCAATTCGGTGTTAGGCCGTCAACGGGAATTTTAACGGCCGCGCTTTGATCTGTATTCTATGAGCGATGAAGGAACGGAAATTATAAAACCGTTTTTGTATGACGATGCCGTCGGCAGTTACTTGAACAAATTCCATTGTTCGGGAATGATATTTTTTTAATTGAACAGGAAGGCTACCTGACATCTGTCGTAAAAGAGGCTGACGTTAAGTGTGGTCAACCTTTGTGTAGACTCACAATAACCTGGGCTCGTAGGACATGACACATGACCTATTGTAATTCAGTATTCATGACCGTATTGTAACAAACAGTTGTTTACGAGATTTTATATATCCCATGGTCTCGTGATCCCATAGTATTTGAAATTGACCTCATCATAGAATGAGACTCGATGCACCACCATCCCGCAAAGAGCAGGTATGCAATACGAAAGATGCAATGCAATTTGCAATTCGTAAGCGTTGTACTATTTTTTACTTTTGTTAAGGACGCTCCCCAAATATGGTCCCAAATAGGTAGTATAAGTACTAATATAAACTATTCTATTATATATCCATAAGACCAATAGCAATCTGATCAATTTTACGACATTTAAGTTACGTGGTACAAATACAAAAAAGGCCTGTCTGATTTCCCTTTGGGAAAGGCAACAACATTATCAGATAAGATCACATTATATCGTTTGTAAGAAGACAATGGTCGAATTAACATCTGCGTGGAAAGTGCATTTAATAGCTTGCATGTTAGTATATTCCGCGCAGGTACAGTTAACGCCTAGTTTAATCGCCAGTCGCCACAGATCGTTAACAACTAGTGTGTCAATAGAAGCACTTGGTTAACGCAAATGGATAATTACAAGCACTTAGCTCCCCATTAGACTAGGCGGAAACTTTTCTGGAACGTTTGTTTTAATAAAAATGCGTTTAGTGCATCCGTTAATCGATGAATAGCTGCTTAGTTAGTTTGCACCATTTTTTACACCAATAAATCAAAATTTGTACATTTTTTACACAAATAAACCAATAAGTGAAAATGTCAAATTAAACCCATAATCAATATTTCCAAATTGGTTTTGAATGCCATAATTTTTGGTATTTTAATTATATTATAAGTACTAGTTTGTTGTTAAAAAATGATGGAATCCGTCTTTACTGAATCATACATAAATCCATGTGTCAAGTTATGCAATAAATAATAAGGTTTTGCATGAATAACCTCGTGTCAAGGTATACAGGACTGGATGAAAGAGCATACCACTTATATTTAAAAAATAAGAAGAATATCTGGGACAGGCCGATTATCCATTCAGAGACTGCCTTATATTAAAAGGTACTGTTTCGCCAAAAAATAATCGTAACGACAGGCGTAATTTCGAAAGTTTTTAAAACAGATCAATACTTTTTTTGGTTAACGCAAGAATAAAATTAGAATACATTTTTCGAATCGCCAAATTAAAAGTTGCTCACTAATCTTGATGAGGCATTTTTGCGCGCTTATTGCGATTTATCAATCAATTAAACTAGTTAATTGTGGAATTCTGTCATCACTTGTATACCAGTTAGAGTCTGTTTACATCAGCTCAGAAAAGTATCCTGCGTTGCCAGGTTCGTCACGACCCGCTGCGCAACAATACGATGACAAACAGATCACAAAGTTATTATCAACAATTTATACTTCATTTGATGTCCTCTCGTCTATTGTCCGTGTTTATAAAAGGTATTTGCAATTATTTATGTCTCGTTAAATGTCTTCGATTAAACGATTAAATTTTTTTATGGTTCTATTAAACATTCTTAATTTGTTATAATCTCTCTTTCATAATTCGGAATAAGGAAATGTTACGACGCGTCTAAAAACTACAAAGAAAGAATATAACTAGGATGTGATATTTTCCACTCTTTAAGGATTTTCTTTTTCTTTTAATTTTTCGTGATAATATCCTATAACTACGTTATATTATATACCGTATATATAACTACGTTATACGTTATATTATATATACTATTCTTCCTCTTATATTTTATATCTGTGTGATTAATGTTAAGTTTTTAAGAAGTTTCATCAAGTACGAAAGGTACCTAATCACTTTCTTCTAAGCGTCATAATTATGAACTCTTTTGTTATGATCCGTTAGAAATGCATGACGCACGAGAAGTCCTCAGATTCTTTCTTGGTAGGTACCTACACACCTAACAGTTATATTTTTTCCTAAACGTCTATGGAATGCGCAATTCAGAAGTTGGCGTTCAGGAAATTCCGCGCTGGTAGGTACAATAATTGTTTAAATAAGGTCGATGTTGCGTTCTTTTAGGTACACCCACAAAAATAATACCTACTAACGGCTCGATCTAGTTCGATAACATTTCTTTGTTTCTATTCTCCAGTCAGTATCGTAATCATATTGTCCTAAATGACACAAAACCCGCCAAAAACTTTTGTTAGCAGTCTTTATTCAAAGCTATACACAAATTCTATTTATGGTTCCACGTGTTCTACATCCTATTGTTAACGGTCGATTAACCCGCGGCCTGACGGGTTGGGTTTGCTAATCAAACTGAGATCTCATTGTGTTCTAACACTGACACTACAGTCGGTCGCGGTTCATTGCATTTGTCTAATGGAATTGCGGTCTGCGGCGACCGCGACATTGACAGCAAAACTTAGTTTCCGTTCAACCGATGTAGGTTAACTTAACAATGGTTAAAAAACTTACTATTTGCTTTCATAGAAAGCAATAAGAAAACCGTGCACATAATAGGATTCTCAACGATGATATGTGTAAACCGCAAATTTTGTTTAATTTCGAACCGTATTCGCTATGAAATAAAGTAATTATTGGAAACAGTGAGCTGAGTAAAAAGGTTGTTTAATTTTTCACGCAGCTGGTTATGACCGATCTCAATCGCATAAGCAATGGCAGGAGAACGTTATTTAACTAAACTTCAGCTCTGTTAACCCAATGATTGTAACTTCTATTATGGAATTAGATGGGCATTTCAGATTTTATTTAAATTTTGTATTAGACAAATATGTCGTATTGAGTTGCGATTTTAAAACCATGGAAGACGTAACTAGGCAAATTGTTTACTATCATGTCCTATTGTAAGTACCTACAACAATTCACCATGTGCCAGCCTGACTCTAATACGTAATTACACGTGCTGTCTTATGGCAAACATTTTCTTCTATGAGGAAATAAAAAGAATGTCGACCGTCAAAAATTTTGCGTAAGAGGGGTAGAAAATTTTACTGAAAAAAGTTAAATATTTTATGGTTTCACCACTTTCAAGTTGTAGAATTTCGGTTGAACTTACTCTAAATGTATTTGTTCAAATGTATTTATTTATTCATCGCCGACACAGAAGGAAATACTTTTGGAAGGTATATAAATTCCTGGCTGAAATTTTACCTACCATTTGAAATGTGAAATAGTTCCAAATTCGAATGAGCGGCAGAACAGGATAAACCAATGACTAATCGAGGTTACAAATCGCACTCGTTACTACAAGTATTACATAAACTAATATGGATTGCATAACTTACGATCACTGCAACAGTTAAATTAAAAACATACAAAAGGACGCCAACTTTCTAGTCGTTAGTCAGCAGATAAAAATGTATTTTTAAACATACACCAAAGACCAAATTTATGAGGGTATTATTGATGTATAGGTAGGTAATTACAATGTTACCGAGTTGCGGTTTGTATTTTACACAATCGTTGAAGTGCATTCTCCTTATCCGCCACGCAGGTTGTGCAACAAAGTCAAGGTTAAATAGAATTATTTAAACCTCATATGCATGTTTTAATGTACAAACATAAGAGATAATGGAAGTGCATTTAACTAACAACTGTAATTGACTTAATTGTAGGCGTTAATTAATTGCCTTATGCAATAAAAAAAATGTTTTGAGTTCTTTGTGCTTATGTGCATCCGTAATTTCTGTTATTGATCTGTTAAGTCTTGCTATCGATCAAAATGTTAAAATTGGAATGCACGCGAAGTTCAAAGGAGTTCTATCACGAAAAACCAGTGGTCATGTTGAGCTATAATAGCAGATCAGGTTATCTACCTAACATCGTATATGTACGAGTTTGTAAAACTGTAACAAGGTTAGAAAATTCAAGTAAACTTCAAACGAATAAAATTATAACTGCGATGAAGGTTTTGTAGGTAATTTCAGTAGCTACTGAATCTGTATCTAGGATATGATGATATTATGAATATTAAATAAGTGATAAATTTTCTTTATTCCAGTATTTATCATACCCCAGCGATGGGTTATGGCAATCATGGGTTTCCTGGCCGTAGCCAACGCGTACACGATGAGGGTCTGCCTCAACATAGCTATCACGCAGATGGTTCACCGACCACCGCATTCTGCCGGCAACGACGGCTCATGTCCCACGACAGATGTAGAAGAAATTAGTATTGAAGGATCTGATCCCACTGTAAGTATTTTCGTACAGTAAGACCACTATCGTGTCAAGGTGATCGTTGAACAAAAAACGATCTTGATACATAACTCCTACTTAGGGTGCCAAATGGCATAGGATTAGGTTACGTTGACCACACTATCCTGATATCACCCGATAAGTCTGCACAATCCATCAAGCAGATCGGTATCATTGTATGCATTGAAGAATCTCTTTTAATTCGATTCTCAAAATGCCCTAATTGATAAAATATCGATAAACACATCTTTTCGAAACGATGAAGACATCTGCGAAGGATGGTCTCTGGTGACATAATATTGATAACATTAATACAATGATATTAAATTAGGTAAATCGAGTAGTTAAAACCTCATTTGATTTTATTGTGTTTTCATCTTAGGCAATACGTTGTTAATTAGGTAATTTGTGACAATTGTGTCCAATTGGGGTGGTCAACGACAGATTCGAAGGTTAATGGTTCCATCAGATTCTGGAAAGTCATTTTGTCTATCAGAAAATGGAAATTGAGGAAAATCAAACAAAAATTCTAGGCTTCGTTCTATGTTTGAAAGAAACTTGTGTGTGGTTCAAATAAAATTCATAGCTTTATTATGACTGGCGGCAAAATGACCGTGAAAATAGCTGATTTGTAATGTTTACGTTTTCTAATTATGCACACCTGGTTATTATATAATTGGTTTTGTTTTAATTGTTCAATAACTGAGTTTTTTCACTCTGTTTTATTTATTTAAGTTATGTTATAGTACTGCTCAGCTAGTAGACTTTAAGGATATAGTCCTATATATTTATCACATAAAATACGTTTACCGATACTAAAAGGTTGAATATTTTCAGGAGCTAACTGGCTTCAATTGGGATGAAGCTACACAAGGCATGATCTTAAGTGCGTTCTACTACGGGTACATAGTCACGCACTTACCAGGTGGGATGATAGCAGAGCGATTTGGAGGGAAGTACTCCTTGGGTTTCGGAGTATTGAGTACAGCTGTGTTCACTTTGCTAACTCCGTGGACTGTCAGCGCTGGTGGAGCGACGGGGCTTATCATTTTGAGGGTACTCGAAGGACTTGGAGAGGTGAATATTTTTATTTATTTTTCGTAGTATTGTCAACTCTGTGATTAGTTTTTGCTTTGTAACGAAATTGAGTCCTTGAGACATTTTTTATGTTTTCCGCACTATTGTTAGCTGCCAATGTATTATTATTGGAAGTCACATTTTAAATGCTGGTCTTAAGTTACGATATATTTTCTCGTATTGTTTCTTTTGCCAATTCAATAAAAGAAACAGATTTTTCTTTAAACAGAAAGTCGTCATTAGTATTTACTTCAACCATTCATAATATCCAAATGTTTCAGGGTTTCACATTTCCCGCACTAAACGCCATGCTGGCTCGATGGGCACCCATATCAGAGAGAGGAAGAATGGGATCTCTTGTCTTTGGAGGAGCTCAGATTGGCAACATAGCTGGAACTTATCTATCGGGACTTGTTATCAAGGAGACCGGTGAATGGCAATCCGTCTTCTATCTGTTTGGCGCCATTGGAATCCTTTGGTTCATCCTTTGGGTAAGTTAAGAACGTACCTATCGGCAGAAACATCTATCTGTAATTATGATGCTATAATTTATCAAAAGTGTCCCACCAATACGAAACCATAACGAATCACTTTTATTCTCTATTTCCCGTTTAGCCTCGGCCTAAGTTGTATTGGATGGAAGAAATTAATTATCTTGTTATTTTTCCTTCCTTAATTAAATTCTAAACCAATATCGGACATCCAGGACAATGCAAGCTCGACTCTTGTTTTATTATTTTAATGATTTTATTACTTTGTATAAAAATGGGACCGTAAATTAATTACTGTTGCTATATTTAGCATTTTAATCAATATCGCTTTATTGGTTAAAAAACTACTTACTTACCTGTATCAGTTCAGTACATGTTCAGTATATTATCATTTATAAAGTGGTAATAAGGAACCACTTTACGAATGTGATTGATTGAAATTAAAATTACTTATTTTGCTTGTAATGCCTACGTTTTTTAGTCCTTATTTACAACCAATAAAAAGCAATATTAATAACACTAGAACTCAAAGAGATTGAAACCTTTACGTCTCAAAAATCTTTGTTAACGGAATAGGTACCTACCTACTTAATTTATGTGTAATAATAACTTAACCAATTTTATATATTTTAGGCGTTGCTGTGCTATAATGACCCCGAATCACATCCGTTTATATCGGACAAGGAGAAGAAATATTTAGAAGAGGCTCTGGGCAGTCACCGTAGCAGCCTACCTTCCGCGATTCCATGGAAGGCCATATTCATGTCAGTTCCTCTATGGGCCCTGGTCTGCGCTCAGGTACGCTATACCTATGCCTTCCCTATTATTGAAATAAGTATAATAACAAACCTATTGTACGACTACTTTCACTCATAACGATAATTTCAATAGGTGTTATTGGTATCGATCCATATTTACAATCGATAAGTAAGTTTAATTAAGATGTAATTCACCGCGAATATGAATTGTTTCCGGGTGAATTACGTAAGGGAAGCTATCGTACTCGTATTATATCGATAGCCTAGTTGAAGTAATAAGTACCATTTATCACTTCTTCATTACCATTATTATGCAGAAATTACCTTGAAATTTTGCTTTAGCAAATCTTATATTATTCAGAAGCGGTATTAACGAGTACCTTATAAATACTAATCTCTCCAACCTTGGTGACTATTTCCTAAATCTCATACGTTCAGGAACTAAGTTGTGCATTAGTATTAGCACCGCGCGTCACAAATCATTAGTATTCCGTTGAGGTCGCTACTTACCGAATTTGGAGGCAGCTCCATGTAAAATATTAGGCATAAAATGAATTCCAGAGCAGTCGAGCGAAGGAAAATAATACCGTACGGAAGAATAATGGTCATACGTATGTACAGACGCCCGACTCTGAATCTTTGAAGACTGCCCGAATCTTTACAATTTTCTCAATCAACTTTGAACTTTGTGCTTAAGCGATAAAGTTGAAAATCTATTAAGGAAATTTGACAGATTGTAGTAACTTGACGTGCTGGCGTCTGTACATAGCCTACCTGTCTTTTTGAGCGTTGCGCTAATTAATATTAACTTAAAAAGCAATGTAAAGCACCTAGATGACGGTAAACAATAAAAAAAATGGTTCAGTAACTGTTTACACAAGGCAGAGTGACCTCAATGGTGTAGTCCTGCCTAATCAAATCTAGGTAAAAAAACAATGACATAAACAAACTTTCACGTGGCTGAGACATATTTAGGTAAATAATGTTTAAAAAAATATTTGAAGACTTGAATCAGGCCTTACAATATGTGTGAAAAAATTGGTTAAAGCAGGTTATACAATGATTAACAATAAGCTGATAAGTTAGGTTACCTTCACGCTAAATTAGAGCTATCATAATCTTTATATTGATGAGGTGCTAAAATCAGTCAGTGACACTATTTTTAAAAACTTTTTTTCAAAGACTCTCATGGATATCGTTTTAAGTACCATTTACTAATAAGCTAGCACTAGAAGGTAGTCTATTCTTTTTTTATGCACAATTACAACATTTGTCCGTTACCTACTGCTACTCTTATGATAAATCCAAATACAAATATCGACATTTGTTTTATAAACCCGAGCGTGCATGAAACGCGTCTCGTATTAAGCATACCTATCTGTTTATTTATGTACTATGTACTGCATATTGTGGGCCCTTTTAGTATGTTTTTTCATTTATATGACAGGCAGCAGTCAGAAACCTATACATATACCTAATCCATATATGTATTTTTTTCACTTAATCTAAAACTAACTAGTAAGTAACGCAGGGTCATCATAACCTTTTTTTAACTGAAATAGGAAGAGGTACTAGTACTACTACCTACTATTAGACCAAAGTGGTCGCAAATTTCGTTACCTAATTCTACCAACAGCATAAGAATACGACATTCACGTGCTCTATCACACGTAAACACACACAGCTTGACGCTCTTTTGCCTAATTTAAAAACAAATAAGGTACGGGCACTTAGTAAAAGGAGTGTATGACTAGATCATCAAGTCATTAAGCTCATCCGCTTAGCATAACTGCTTATTGTGTGTTAAACAAGAACAAGACAAATTTTGGATCGTTAAAAGCTTATTGTTAGTTGGATATGGCGTCCACAGCTATTCGGGTTGCGTCTGCCTTGAAACAGCTGTTTCATTGCGGTTTTTGAATTTGTGTCGTTATGTGTGGCCTATGATGATACAGGTGATAAGACCCTACTTCATGTTAAGGTGATAGTTGCTTATTTATTTTCCTATGTCCCTATTTCCAGTGTCACATGTTTAATTGTTTTTTGTCAACAGATCGGTCACGACTACGGCTACTTCACGATGGTGACGGACCTCCCCAAGTACATGACAGGGGTGCTCAAGTTCGACATACATCGGACAGGCACGCTTGCCGCCTTGCCTTACGCAGTCATGTGGCTGAGCTCCATCGCTTTCGGCTGGATTTGCGACAAGATTGTCAAGAGAAACTGGCTAACTGTCACCAACGCTAGAAAGACTTTCACTACTATCGGTATGTAATACTTATGTACATGCTAATTGAACGCCAAAACTGCCTACTATTTAATTTTGTAAAATCGTTTGCTTGGTTTTACGATAATTGCGTAAGATTTCGCGATGTCAGGTAAGCTACTGGCTGTTTTATAGTTTTCACATAGAAGCCAAAGCCATTTTAAATTTAAATACGTAGTTAGCGCGGATATAAAGTACTGTGATTTTCCTTTCATATACAACTTCCCTACTCAATTAATATTTTTTTCATTAAAACATAAAGAAATTATATACCTACTTACAAAAACCTTATTCTACAGCATCTGTTGGCCCCGGCATTTGCATGATCCTGGCATCATACTCCGGCTGCAACACTGATGCCGTCGTTATCCTATTCACGGCATCCATGGGTCTGATGGGCGCCTTCTACCCCGGCATGAAAGTCAATGCTCTCGACCTGAGCGGCAAATACGCCGGCACTATAATGGCTATTGTGAACGGCATAGGCGCCATCACCGGCATCATTGCGCCTTACTTAGTTGGCTTGCTGACTCCCGATGTAAGTACCCATAGTAATATTCTTTCTTCATCTCCCGAGCCTTTTCCCAACTATGTTGGGGTCGGCTTCCAGTCTAACCGGTTTCGGCTGAGTACCAGTGTTTTACGATGAGCAACTGCCTATCTGACGTCCTCAACCCAGTTACCTGGGCAACCCAATACCCCTTGGTTAGACTGGCGTCAGACTTACTGGTTTATATTCTTTCTTATTACACTTATTCATTTATGTAGATAGGTACCTACTGGAACCTATTGCGTATTGCATACCAACGCAAGGTTGCTTTAGCGAATCGATCGCGGGTCTTTGCGATTTGTTTTGGCAACATAGTGACATTGATTATTATGGAAATCGGCACACATTATTTTTATTACATTCCATAATTTTAAGACCGCCGACACACTTTTGTTATATTTAAACTTATGAAGCGCAGGTACATACTTCAGTATTTTAAATGGTGTCTCTACGTTGACGAACCATCTTCAAACTTCATCAGACTGATTTATTCTCATATTTTCAGAGCACGCTAGTACAATGGCGACTAGTGTTCTGGATAGCCCTTGCAGTGTTCATTCTAACGAACTTAGTGTTCGTTGCCTGGGCGTCCGGCGACGAACAATGGTGGAACACCACCACGCAAGACCCGAGGAAGCAACGCGAGGCCGAGGCGGGAACAAACCAATCCGTTAATGCCGAGATCAAGTTGTAGACCAGTACTTTGAAAAAAAAAAACTGGTTCAAATCACGAGATAGAGGAACAATTCAACGCGAAGTGAGGCTCGGCTCTTTTCCTTGCCGTTAATGTTCCGGAAGAAAGTGTAAATAAAATATTATTAATTATTTAATAAGACGCAGTGCCCACGGTAGCAGTCTATCGCACTGCTGTAACAGTTAAAAACGTACTAAGTTCATTCGCTGTGTGGCGTTACAGTTTACTCGAGACAATATATTATTAGAGTAGACGTGAGTGAATATCATTATAGTACAAACTGTATACGTTTTAAATGAAATTCTTTAAATCATAATAATAGGCGATTCTCTGAATCCACAGCCAGTGCTATGTGATAGTAATAATAATTAATAATCCCGTTATAGATATTATTATATTGTAATTAGATATTTTTTGTAATTTTTAATCTTAGAATAATTTTAATTCAATATTTATTACAAGTATTATTATGTTGTTGATGACTGTACTTTAGTTTCTAAGTAGTCATACAAAGTAGGTATTATAATAATTGTCTAAAGAATACTGATTCAATACTGATTTGTAAATATTTGTGAAATATATTTATTTGACGGTGAAATGCACTGACAAATTATTTTGTTCACGTATGGTTTAGCAATGGAATATTTTGCAAGAAAGGCTGTGAACAAATCCGGGCTTACAGGGAAAATACGAAAGGCAATAATTTAACATTTAGGTACAGACGCCAGCACAACAGGCTTCAATAATGTGTCAAATTTCCTTAATGAATTTTCAGCGTTATTGCTGAAGCATAAAGTTCAAAGTTGATTGGGGAAATTTGACGGTTTCGGGTAGCCTGATGGCGTCTGTACATTATATCGTAACGGAATGCACTATCCATGACGATATAGCATACTTAAAATTGTATGTTTTTTTCCAGGTACGTTTGATACCCTTTGAGCGAGATTTTAAAAGATATATCAGGGTCCCTTGATAAAATCTTTCTTATGTTCCCTGATGTCCCTATTGCATTTGATTTCAGGGTGCATTTTGAGCCATTTGAGAGATCTGTATGCAGGCTTTATGTTAGTTTTAATATTTTTAGTAAACGTTATACTAAGACTAAGGATGGCAACCCCATTACTTGTTTAAACTATCTGAGATAGTAGCTCGTAAGTTATTTTGTACAACATTCTTGAATTTTGTTAAAATAAAAACATTGAAAAACATGAATATATTAATTTATTTCATACAGTATTACACACAGTATTAAATACAATTCATGCATACACCTAGAAAGACAAACAGCAAGTTACACATATCAGACTCAGCCTGTGTTTTCAACACATTTATCTATACAACAAATATACATAACAAAAACTGACCATTTTTACCGACATCCCCCAAACTGCCACCACATACAAGTTATTATCCTAAAACTCCAGTGAAATGGCAATACACATGATTAAAATAGGAATGTAATAGGAAGATGAGTGTAACGGAACATTGAATGATGAATGAAGATGTGAAAAAGATAAGTAGTAAAATTTAAAATATTGAAGAATGAATGAGACTGGAACGAGAGAGAAAGAATGGAAGGACGTGTAAGATGAGCTAGCTAGAACGTTGCTCTCGGAAAAAGGGAAAATAATGAACTCCAAATTTTAATAAGAATCAGTGTTTTCTTCAGCTCTAAGATCCTCTACCACATAAGATTTTGGGGGCTTGTCCGGGATAGGAAATTATTTCGGAGTCGTAATACGACGGAAGCGAAAAAAAAACTGGTACCAAGACGTGGTGGCCATTGGACGCCACTGCAGAAACTGATAGTCGCAGGAAATCGTTGACTAGTGTGCAGTTGTTGGTACTGCAGCTTTACGGTTGAAGCCAGAAAAACCTTTCAAAAGATGGTACAATCTCAAGACTGCTTTACTCAAGGTTTTCCTGATTTCATTGACAGCAAAGCCAGGAAGAAGAAGAAAGACGAAAAGTGTTTGGATTATACGCTAGTCATGAAAGAGGTGGAAAAACGCCTGATAACGTCGCCATTAAATGCATAATTGACGGCGAGATAAAGCTGTTAATCAGAATAACAAACGATGTTACAGCTGTGTAGAAAGAAATCACCAGTCATCAGTGTGTCCGAATAAAGAAAAAGGGTTGAAATGCCTTAAATGCAACAAGGTTGGGCATATTTCAACGCAATGTAAACAACAAGGCGAAAAAGTACGTTCAAGAACGAGTGAAAAGAATAGTGACCAGTATAGATCAGTTTTGCCTGCTTAGGGTATGTCCGAATAAAACGGCATAACACCGACGTTTTCTGAACAAACACCAATATAAATAAAACCTGGTTATTGAGAACTAGTTTATCATTACTTCACATTAAAATGGTTTATTTATTTTAGAGATATAAGTTTCATAAGTCTTATGACATGATATACAAAATACATTATGCAACGATCTGCAAAGAACACATAATTATGTAGTCAAAACCAAACTCTTGACTGTCGTTTAAAAAAATCCTTCTAGTTTTAAAGAGAAAGAAATTTGGCAAGATACTTTTTAGATTAGATGTATTAGGACAAAATTGAGAAAATATACCAACAATCTACTTCATAAAAAACACTTTCTCAAATTCTGAAATCGATGTTGCCACACGAAAGATTTCCAACCACACTTCTAATATTAATTACAACTCACTGCAACTACACCCCTCTGAAGTTAGCACAGATGACAGCTGCGCATGCGCGAAATAACGAAATGGCTGATTCCAGAGAGATAAAATTATTTGGCGTCATCTATACAAGAATTCTTGAAAACCATACTAATAAAGTTATATCTGACGAGAAATGAGTTTTACAATGTGCAGTATTGTTTTAAGCAAGCTGGGTGTAATTATCTTACTACTACATTATAATAATTATGATACGCCAATAAATATTCATATTGACACGAGTTATAATACACCACATAAAAAAAGTTGTACTGTCAAAAATCAAAACGGAGATGAATACAGGAAGAACAAATTGTGAATAAATATTTACATCTAGACGAAGTTATTTTTATATTTTACAAAAAATAAAATAAAATTCTTGTAATAGTAAAAAAATAAGTAATCTTAAAACAAGTTTCACGATAAATTAAAATAAATTCACATTGATCTATCACATCAATAGTTATCATAAATATATAAATGCAATATTTTTCATTAAAATAGTAATTAACTACTATTTCTGAATGTTCTAGAAACTTTTATTCTAACAAGACATAGACCATAGATGACATGAAGATGTAGACACAAATACACAAATATTTATACACAATCATATAATATGAGGAGGAGGCTATTCTTGCTAAATCAACTTGCCGCTAGATAATGCCGTCACATCAATGACTACTTCAATTATAAAAATGTTCAGAACGTTGAAAAAGCATGATTTTGGTTCTAATAAACTATTCAAGTTGATGGCTATGTAAGTCCAGAGTCTTCATAATCTCCCGAGCCTTTTCCCTAACAACAAAAGAATCCTGTCTTACCGGATTCAGCTGAGTACCATTGTTTTACAAGGAGCGACTGCCTATCTGACCTCCTGATACCCCTTGGTTAGACTAGACTGACGTCAGACGTACTGGCTTCTGACTTCCCGTAACGACTGCCAAGGATGTTCAATGACAGCTGGGACCTACAGTTTAACGTGCCTTCCGACACACAGTCATTGGTGTCCAAGATATGTAGGTCCAGAGTAAGGCTGCGTTTCCATCAGAGATGTACGATGGAAATGTGTCGTACGACGAAGTCTAGCGGAGCTTTCTTTGTCATTTTACTAATGTCTAGAATGAATTTAAGGACGCTGGGTGGGAGGAAATGCCATCAAAAACATCCCACGTTCACATCCCTAGCTTCTTAGATCTGTATGATAATCTAGCCTTCTCAGCCACCAGAGCTGTGCTGACCGAGGCGAGGTAAATAAAGCGATTCTATTGGTTGTCTACAAACACATCCCTCGCTACGCATCCTTGCACATCTCTGGTGAAAACGCAGCCTTTCCCCTGAGTCCTGAAGTCCAGTCAGTCTCTTTGTGATATCATCCTAAAAATTATATGCATAGCCATCAACTTAACTTCCTATCTAGTAAAAAAGTCTACGTGCGTTATAACAAAATGTGATTGTTATAATGTGAGAGATTTCAGAATCATGCGACGCGGAAACATTCACTAGACCATCAAGAACTAAATACCCGCAACCTTCGTATTGTTACCGCGTTTCGATCAATATTCCATTTGCAACAGTGATGTTTAAATAAATGTATTACATTAAGATCACAGGATTTAGATATTTTGAATTCCTTCTAACGTTTGAGGAAGAGTGTTAGTTATTCAAAACATGAGCACAATTTTATGACCGCTAAAAGATATGCAAATTAATCGATTCAAATAGGAATTTGAAAGATGGATGCCGTGTAACCATCAAGTTCGATCTCTTGTTTGCAACATGAATATTTTATGAGGTGTAATGCGGGCTTGTCTAATGTCGGGATTATATACGATTTTTATCGTTCAAGTTTACTTGGAATGCGTAATAGAAATTTTTACTGATATTGCCGACGATTTTTCGAACTTATTTGAACAATCCTTCTCTGAAAGATTGTGTAAGTATATAATTTTAAATTTATCTACTATTTTATTAATTTATACAGCATTCTGCGCCTAAATTAACGGATTTAGCTTTCTTACTCTATGACAGTGTCTTTTATTTATTTTTTGCCAGGTGCCAAATAAGAGCTGTACTTCAAAGTTACACGACAACATATATAGCCGGCCATTGCGATCCCCACCAATATTTAGCAAGTTCCTTAGACGCCTCCTCCTTCGTAGCTTCAGAATAACTCCATGACCGACGAGGGACTGGTTGCGTCACTGAGGTCAGTCCTCTGGTTGAGGATTTGGAGTGCCTGAGCGGGTTGTATGTAGCGAATGGAATGGTGTTCTAGAAGTTCCGCGGCGGCAGCGGGCTGTTTTGTTAGGAGTGCGCGGAGACGACGGGCGTCGTCGTAATCCAAGTTCAGTAGTTTACACGCTTCTAGAAGTCTGTTAGAGAGAAATATTTTATGAAATTTTGTGTTTTTTTTTTCTGTTTTTCGAGGGTGAAGGTAGGGAGTCATTACTTAAAGAGCCTGCGCAAAAGTAAAACTCAATGGAAGATAGCAAATAAAAAAACCAAGAATGTAACAAACATGTCAGTTTTCAATTGATTTTAGAGATATGAAAGTGAATATAGTACCTACATGTTTTTTTTTAGATTTTGTACGTATAGTGGTATGAGACACTGACATTACTAGTTACTATTAACTATTATCACGATAGATATTTAAGACAGTTAAGTTGTAAAAGTCATATGATCTAGTTGAGTTTATCTCACTGACCTGGGTAACTGGTAGACTTGCGTGGCAATTTTGTTCGGCGGCGCAAACGCCGGTACGAGGTTACGTTTGACATCGTGTGTGAACTGCATAGTACCGCCTGTGTTGAACCAGCTCTCCAATACTATCTCCTACGAAAGGAAAATAAACATTATACTTGTGCACATTTTATAAATTAGTAGTAAAGGAAATGGAAGAAAAAAATATAATACTTAGCTGGGGGTCTTATAGAAAAATAAAGATTTTTATTTATTATCAATAAAAGAAATATAAACGATCCAACAGGGAAGCTAGAAAGAGACAACATATGTAGTTCCAGGTTGATTAAAGGACTTCTTTGAAAATCGAAAGGTTAATTGCGGAGTCAAGGGTTAAGGAGTCAACGGTCGCTATCAGTCATATCAATAATCAGATTATAGGAAACAGCACCATTCATATTGTGTCCTCTTCATCCTCTCCGCTCCAAGCGGCAGAACCTTATGAATGTGAATCTATTTACCTCAAAAATATACTGGTCAACGATATCAGCGAGATGCGCGCGCAGCCTCATCGTGAGCGTGGGCGCCAGCCGCAGCGCCGCCACCGACAGCCGCGCGCACAGCGCCGCCAGCGGCCGGCACAGCGAGCCCGATACGCTCAGCGCCATTTCTTCTACTATTAATAGGCCGTGCCACCTAGATGAGGTAAAATGTAAGGTTTAAGCATTTTCTTCTTAGGTAACATTGTTAGAATGTACGTGTAATCATAAGAGAAAGTTAATGTGTGTCAATAAAACGCAGAGTCGAACCTTCAATCTGAAACTTAACAATGCGAATTCATCTGTATCCTCATAACGAATTGAACACTTTCCTTCTGGGATATAGATGAGTACTCTGTCGCGTCTATTCGCGGGCTTTTTTTCCTTAGAGGTGGGCAAATAGCAAATACCGTTAGATTAAAATCAGCTGCAATTCACTTCGACTCTGCGCTAGTATGAATGGAGGGTCCACTTATACCCGACAGGGTCCATATTTTTCTCAAGTTATTTTTTTATGTAACATATGGAATGCAATAAATAATTGAGTATACGAAAGAAGCATCGCAACTTTTTTCGCATAGTTTCAGTACCTAGCCTAACAGGAACTGTCTAAAAAAATTTTGTTGTGCATACTCGTATTTAGCTAAGATTTATTAAACAGAATCGCCTCATTTTCACCCAGTTAAAATTTATTTACTGTTTAGTTCAGTATTGGCTCACTAAGCAGTCCCTAACACACTTACTTTTGCCTTTTATAGTCCTTCAACCCCGCCTTAAACTCGAGCAGTATATGTTCGGCCAGAGACGCGAGGCCGCTGTCTCTAAGGCGAGCGAGCAACGCGGGTGCTTCAGCGAACACTCCCGCTTCCTCGGCCTCGTCTTCACCAGTTAAAGGTTCTGTCACCGCTAGGTTTACTATTGGTGATGTCTAGGAATAAAAAAGAGTACCTATGCTATTACATATATAAAAAAGTACTGTATTTTGTGTTTTAGTTGACAGAAGAATGAGATCAAAAACTTTCGCTTTGACAGAAAGGCTATTTTGATGTAGCACTTTCCGCCGACACTAGTAAATAATATTCTGAGATTGTTTTAAATCTGCATAATTTTGAATTAAACATTACATAATTTAATTGGCTGTACACTAAACATTATACATTAGTAACATTATAGTCGAAACATCCAAATTAATAACTCTGGCTTAAAAACATTTTATTTTTCGATTAATCAATTGTTCGTTCCAAATACTCACCACATCGTATTGGTTCAAGTCGGGGACAAGTGAATTCTGCCTGGACATTTCACTGAGCGCCAAGTTCTTGGCTCGTAACTCTACCTCCATGAGCGATAACGCTTCCGCAGTTATTTCTGTAAAATTACTTTAGTTGCATTTATTTATTTAAATTAACTTAATGATAAAAAGTACGATACCTACACGATGGTGTTTTTTTATTTATATCTTAACTAGCTCTGTCGCTGGCGGTTTTATTCGTGCCCCTTGGGAACTACTCTGCGCAAGCGAATATCTCTTCTCTTTCTCGATAAATGGATTAACATTGAAAGAATTTTTCAAATCAGTTTAGTAGTTACCGAGATTAGCTTATTCAAGCTAATTTGCAGACATATAATTCAGCTTTATAATATACGTATAGAAAAATTATTTGGGCAAGCAAGATTGCATTTAGACCAAAAATATTTTACTTATTTCTTAACCAATTGAGGTAGCATTATAGTCTATCCCATTTGCCAAAACCATGAAATATAATATAAAAAGTTTTCGTAATTAGCTACAGGAGTTTTTTAGCATAATCGTTACTTACCTTTGTTCCTCTTACATGGCATTTCATCCGAATCCGTGTAGTCAGTGTCGGAGGTGGAGTCACTGAACTCTTCGTCCTGGTGCTGCTGTTGCGTGAAGTTGTGGAACTGTCGCCGGTAGTAATGTAGTTGCAGGTAGTGCTAGACATAGACAAAATAGACCTTAAGGAGGGTGCATTGCGTTTACTGTGCACTTTGTGCTATTATTATATCGACTTATGAATATGTAATTTGCAATGCGGAACAGTACCTAATGGATCGATTTTGAAACTTCATATACTCTTTCAATAAATTTGGCAATTTTTTGGAAGATAATTAAAATTAGCTGATGGTTAAGAAGGTCATGATTTTTTTGGGTTATCTTGGAGAATATAATTTTGTATTGCTTTTTGTTAATAAATAAAATGTTCACAACAACTGAAACACCACTCAATTGTAGCGACAAAGTTACTCGCTGTTACATTAAAATTGCTATCAGGGAAATAAAATATAATTAAAGTAACGTTTGAGTATTTCTAGGTAAAAAAAACTACTTGTAAATGAGAGAATTAAACTACATATAAATAAACGTTACTTACCAAAGAATGGGCCCACTGCAACAGAACCGTTCTGGTATGATGAGCGGCGTTGATGACAGCTGTCAACGGATGAGACCCCGTGTCGGGCGATAGGAAGGAGTCCACATGCAAGGAGTCTATGGCCGCGCTGAGTAGCTGTGTGAGACGAATACGCCATTCTTCTACCAGCTCCAGTTGTAACTCCAGGAATTGTAGTCTATGAAGGAAAAATAATCTATAAGGTCAAGTAAAAGTAATTCGCGGACTGCCTGCGTATATATAGCAGCGCGATTTTATGGTCAGGTATTACTGATTGATTAAAGGTGAAGGGAAACATCTTGAGGAAACCTGGACTACAAAGTCTGAAATCACCAACCCGCATTGACCAAGCGTGGTGATTAACGCTTAATCTTTCTCCGTGGGAGAGGAGGCCTCTGCCCAGCAGTGGGACGATAAAAAAGGCTGTAGTGATGATGATTACTGAGGTAAGAAAATAACATATAAACCTCAGTCTATAGAAATATGTATAAATGATGAATCAACAAAAATATTATACTATATGAGAACATAAATTGATTAAGCGGTTTTATGCGTGGGTAAATATCTTTTTAATTTTATTATGTATACAGTCTGATTTTACACATGTTTAAAATACCTTTCTTCAAAAGATTCTTTCATTTATATATTATGTACTATAAAATTGTTTCAAAATGATAATACTTTATAATAGAATATTCCATTACCTGTGTCCCGGCTGCGGTAACAGCGCATACCGGTCCTCAATAGTCCTCAGTAACGTAACGAACCAGTCGGCCGCACGCGGTATCCACAACGCAGACCCCGTAGCCGCCCCTGCCCCTGCACCTACCCCCTCGCTCCACTGAGAACATTCTAGACTCTCGTCCATTTTTGCTAACGCGTCTGTACGGAGAAAAAAAAAACACTTTTAAAAGGATATTGTATGACTACTGGAGAACATTCTTGTTCTAAAATTTTATTGTTAAAAGAATATTGAGAAAATAATAACAGCCGGTAGGGTATCTGCTTGCCTGGTAGGTACAGGTAGCGGGTTCTATTCCCACGTTTATGTATGTATAAAATTTACAAACGAAGAGTATAACAATTCTCTTCGTTTGTAAATTTATAAGTTGACTAGTACCCGTAGTACTCGGCTAGTTTGGGACAAGATGACGTTATGTGAATGTGTGAGGAATAAAAAAAATACCTACATTTCTTTTCCACAGTCTGCCATCTCACAAAAGTTTCAGCCTTAGTCAAAACTGATAGTACACTGTTAATGTCTTTGCCAGTGATTTCAACTAATTCCCTTTGGAAGCCTAGAGTTTCATCCACGGCATGAGCGAAAGCTGCGTCGACATCGACTATTTCACCTTTAGAGCTTTGTGTGTGGTATAATGCAAGTACTGTATGCAATCTCTCGGCTGCCAGTGCTATGAGGCCAGCATTGAATTCATCCTGAAAAATTAACAGTTTACATTTCGATATAAAGATTTAAAAAAGGAACAATTAATTAGAAAAAGATCTCCTAATGAGAGACGCAAATATGGCGTAACGCAACACTAATCATTTTCAACTGTCAAACTATTACCGACATTGTCATCATTGAAATATAATCTAAAATCAATTAACGCACCTTTTGCATGTTATTGTAGTCACAGTTGTGTTATTCGATTTTAGATTCTATGTGAATGAGAATAATGTCAAAATTAGTTTGGCAGTGAAATATGCTCTTTCATTTGCAGGCTAACAAAATAGCTTTAGAAGCATCAAACACATACCGCTGCTCTAACATGTTTTAATTCCAGTTTATCAGCAATCGGCTGAACATGAGTCTTGACAAAACCTTGATGGTGTTTGATCCAAGTGAGAGTCTGTGTAAGGAACCATTCCGGGCGATCAATACGCGCCGTCTGCCGTGAGCCCGTGAAATGGAATTGAAACCTCTTTTTAAGAGGTCGAAGTAGCACTCTTACTGGCAGACATGGTCCTTTCTCTGTTGATAATAAATAAGTGGATTATAACTTTAGTGTACTTAACGTTTTAACCACCCGACTTCGTATCAGTTGGCGTGCTCCCAGCGCCCGGCACATTGAATCGAACAATACATTTTAGTTCCAAAATTGTATAGACAAAAACAGGGTTTTGTGTCAGATAAATCCGATTCAGGTGGTGAAAAGGTTGGATTGGGAGGAGTCATGGCACCCTCTCTTACCGCCTGACGCAGGTCCTCACCGGACATGGATGCTTCGGGAGGTACCTGCATCGCATCGGGCGGGAGGAGACGCCTGGGTGTCACCACTGCGCGGACCAGCCAGAGGACACGGTGGAGCACACGGTGGAGGAGTGTTCTGCCTGGGCGGAGCACCGCCGTGTCCTCACAGCGGCAATTGGCGGCGGCGACCTCTCGCGTCCGGCCCTGATCCAGGCCATGGTCCGGAGCGAGGGAGAATGGGATGCCGTCGCCTCCTTCTGTGAAGCCGTTATGCTAGCGAAGGAGGCGGCGGAGCGGCTAAGAGACCGCACCGCTCATCCCAGCCGTCGCGGCAGGGCTGGTACCGGTCGACACCACGGGCGCCGGGTGTCAAGGGATGACTCCCGACCACCGTAGGCGCGGGCTTGTGGGCGGTGAGTGTGGGTAGCTCATCGTCCGTACGTCTAGGGACGACAGGCCCGTGTCGGCGGCGCGTTCTGTTCCACGCGCTCCTCGAAGAGATGTCAGCAACATGGGAGGGGCCCCTTTAGGGCCAGGGTCTGCTTGGGCTGCGGGTTGTTCGTGAGAGATACCGCGGCCCTGGCACACAGGGACCCCCAGAAGGAACATAGTGGGTTTTAGTCAGTAAAAGTCTGACACTCCCTCCAGCTGCACCCTCAGCGGGAGGGGTCATTTGATGATTTCCCACGAAAAAAAAAAAAAAAAAAAAAAGGTGGTGAAAAGGTTAAAAGATACATAGGTACTTATGAAAAATATTTGATTGTTTTTGGAGTAACTAAAATAGATGATTTTTTTAGAGTACTAAAATGGATGATTTTGAACTAAGTTAAAAATTATCTTTTGCTGATTGAACAATATTCATATTGTTAACCTATTTTGTTTCTCTTTCAATCATTCATAATGTAAAGGAGAATATAAAAAAAAAATTGGCAACACTGTCATAAACCAAAGAGGTTTACATACCTTGTCCCAACTCATCTGTCACATTACTGTTGATGTGATCCTCAGGTTCTTCAATCAGAAATAGATATTTAGTGAGACTGTTAAACTTTGACATCACCTCTTTAGGTGTTGGAGAAGTTTCTGCTGGAGCTGAGAATGGCCATTTCAGCTGTTTGAGTACATCTTCATAATGTCTGGAATATAAAATAAATATTATAGTTAAGTATAAGCTTGACTTCTTTTACCATAAAGTTCATTTGTTTGATATGTTGCTTGCTTAACTGCTTGTTGTGTTAAAAAAGACATTATTCTGTTAGTATCTTAGTTTGATTGAACCTCTTAATATCTTTTCATATTAATGATACCAATACCTTACTCTATGCTAGTAAAAATGGCATCCAAGCAATTAAGAAATACGCCTTCAACACAACAAAAAAAAAAACTTTACTTACTTAGTGAGTTTGTCTTTGAGAACATTATGCCAATAATGTGTATACTCCTTAACATAACTGGCTCTATGCCCTTTTTGGTACATGCTACACATCTTCCTAAGCTCACTGTATAGTAAAACCATTTGCTCATCATCATTAGTTTGTTTCATTTGGCGGCTGAAATGTAATAAACAAATAAATTATTAAGGACTAGTGCAATTCTGCTTTTTTCAAAGCTGCTGACATTTGGTGGCTGCAATGAAGTTATCAAATAAAATTTATTTCTATATTGTGAAAAAAATTGAATGTCACAATTTTATTCACAACTGCTATGAAGCCAGCATTGAAATATGAATAATTAAAGCAATAAACTTCTGAACTTATGTGCTCTTCTGTGCAGTTTAGTTTATATGTACTTGGCTAAAAACTCCTAAAATCAGGATATAGGCACAAAAGAATTGAATATCTCTTTCCTTTTTAAGTTTGGAAAAAAAATATATAATTATGGAATATCTTACCTCAGGTCATCAATTTTCTCAAATGATTTTAAGTAAACTAAGACCTCTTCCAACTTATTGATAGCTGCAAACCTCTTATCAATCTCACACCTCAATGGCTCAGTTTTATTGAGGAATGCTTCAACCTTTTTTTTCAATTCATCACTGCGACTCTTTAACTTGTCTATTTGATTGGAATTTAATTCTGCCTTTTTCAAAGCTGCTGAGAGTTTTGTTGGCACCTCATTGTTGGCTACATTTAACTGAATAAAGAAAATTAAGTTATTTAAGAAAAATATTTCTTTTACTTACTAAATACAAAGAAATAAAAAGAGTCAAAGTTTATTCTACACTTCTATACGAGAACTATTGCACACACCTAGAACCCTAGATACAGTCTTCCCCGTTAAATCGATTTTTTAACATAGAAAAAATATTTAAATCAAAATAGGTAGATACTGAGATGAGCACATTCCAGCAAACTCTGCAGCTTTATAAATATTGGCAGTGAATTGAGATTTATAAAATATTTTTTCCCTTTTTGCAGGTCTTAAACTATCTCCTTAATAAATTTCATTTAAGTTGGCTTAACTAGTTTACCATAAGACAAAAAGCAGACTGGTAGGACTCTCACAATTTGCTATATAGTAAGTGATTGAGGTACTTACGCTATTTTGAAGTTTATCTCGCTTGATCGCTAATTCTGATTGTAATTCTATTGCACTTGCCAAATCATTAATATCGCCACCTATTCTTAAATTAAGACTTTGTATAATAGAATTCTTCTCCTCTTCATCCATGTTCGGTAGTTTATTTTTTTAACGTAATAATATGTATGCCATTGATTAATTTACAATAATATGGAAGCAGCCTGTTATTTATATTATTCGTGGAGAAAAATCAGAACACGAAACACAGGAAAGCGTTGTCAGCTGTCTTCTGTCAGCAGTGTCAGCTCTTGTGACGTGATCATAGCGACGTTAACGTCAACGGGAATGTTTTACAGTTAACACCTCAGTTAATACTTTATCTTTTTATATTGTTTTATATTTTTTAAAGTTATTTTCTAGCTTATTTTTAAACATTTTTGCTAAATAGTCAATGTATTCCAAAAAAATACGATACCCAAGTACCCAATCTGAGCCTATGACACTTCACAACATTATTGTGAAGTGTCATAGGCTCACTGTGGCATAGGCACACAGTGACACTGACAGAGATTGTCAAAATTGTTATTCAAGTTGTGGTCATCGTATTGCTGTTTTGCTAATCGTCTTTCTTAATTGTTTAACAATTTTTGTGCAAAGATCTACTAATCTCGGAAGGCTAGATATTCTACCCAATTTATTAAAATCATGAATATGTTGTCATTTCTTACCAAAAATCGAAACGATATTATATATTTATCACTGCTTCTATTTAGTGTGGGGATAGGGCCTCGATACCGATCCCTGAAGACAGTTCAGGCAAAGAAATGGGTCGGTACCATAGTGGGCCTTGTGCTCATATTAATAGTTTCAGGATACAGCGCTATCCATCCCATTTTGTCTGCCGTATTAGGAATAGTCGCTATAAAAGTGGCCACAGTGAGGTAAGTGTTTCAAAACCCATCATTTAAGCACATAGGTATCTATATTATATTAATTCCCTTATAAGTTTACACTTTAACTTTCAGGTACTGTCATATAGTTGCTTTCTTTCTGATGTTTGGATATCTCTTCTTTTTTCGACTGGCTGATAAGTTTGGCCTTCCGCTTTCATCAGGACAAACCAATCTTATTGAAATGATTATAGTTCTTCGAGTGGTGGGGGTAGCATTTGAAATTAATGGCTCATGGCTCGCAGTGGGTAAAGCTAAAAAGGATGACAACAAAGAACAGAAAGAAGTAAAAACAAGAGATGATGATTTTCTTGAAATTATTAATCCTAGTATTGAAGACTTGTTTCATTATTCATTCAACTACATTGGACTGTTAACAGGTAATAATTTTCTATCAGAATACCATGGTACTCTATATTTGATTTGAAATAATTACTTTCATTAAATTTAACCATACTTACAATTAATGTCCCATAAGACATTCTAGAGAATATTTTTTAGTAAATAAGCATCAAGCAATTAATTAGGGCTAAAGGTCAATAATGACTGGGTCTATCAATTAATAATACTATCACAGAAAATGTCATAGATTGCGAAGTTGCCCACTGATTGGTTGATAGTACAAATTTAGCCTGGTATACATAATATACATACAATTGTTATTTTCTGACCTACACCTACTTCTGAGTGCTCCAATTGGTATTGGGTATTGTGTCTCCAATAGATGGGTCAAGTTCCTATATCCATGCTTAAATAAAATTGTTACTATTTAAAAAAAAAACTATTTAACTTATTATCCAAATATTAACTTACATATTCTGCCACAAAAACTAACGGACTGGATACCATTATATAGTTTGGAGAAGTATTGAAGATACATTTGAAAGATTACCCCTTGATTTTTAAGTCCAATTTTTCTCAGTTAACATCAAAGCTAGCAGTGTTGAGCTTAACAGATAGTTTCATGGGTCTATAATGTCTATCATGATAATTTCAACCTTCTTGACAATTCCAGGCCCATACTACAGATACAGGACTTTTGATGACTACTTCCACCTGCCGTACAGCAAGTATGTTGACTGTTTTGGTTTCACCATCAACACATTAAGAATGGTCCCACTATATATTTCACTGTATTTGGCTTTTTCTAACATTTGGCCCTTAGAGGTAAGCATGTTATTAACAACAACATTGTATGGATTTCCTAAAATGCAACACAAAAATTTATTTCAACTGTTTCTATAATGTCTGAAATCACCAACCCGCATTGAGCAAGCGTGATGATTAATGCTCAATCCTTCTCCTTGGGAGAGGAGGCCTGTGCCCAGCAGTGGGACGATAAATAGGCTGCGATGATGATGTTTCTATATTATTTTCATGCATTTATTGATTTTTTAATTGTAAACCCAAATCTATTAACAAACTTTATGAATTAATTGTTACATGTTGTATTCTATGTGAACTGCATGGAACTAAAATTAATCTACTAATTTTGTGTTCATATTTATCACTTCTTATATGCACTTTAAAGTTCATTCAGTCTGAAATACTATGATGAGGAAGAGACTCGAACCTCTGCGTGTTCCTTGTATCTGTGTATAGGCATACATTAGTACCTTGTGTGCTTGTTTTTTTAATAAATGCTAATATTTTACAGTATGTATTGTCAGAGGATCACAACAACAGGAATTTCGTATACCGAATGCTGTACCCATGGGCGTTGTTCGCGGCGTTCCGCCAGCGCATATACTCTGGAATGACGTTGGCTGAGAGTGTGTGCACTTCAGCGGGTCTTGGCGCATACCCAGTGCAGGGCAGGAATAGGACAGGGCATGGACCCACTGTGGGATACTTGAAGTTGAAACAAATGTATGAAATTAGTTCCAATAATAATTTGAACTTTTTTCTAGCATTCAATGGCTCTTTAAGCTTAGTAACTCGTGCTATACACCAGACAAGCTCTTCCTCGAGCTTCGAAGGAACGACTTCCAGCATCTGGATAAAAAGTAGCTCATGTTCTTCTTCAAGTTTTAGAATATTTTTGTAGGTGCCAAGTTTCATATAAATTGGTTCAGTAGTTTCTGTATGAAAGTACTATATGACGAACTGTTTCTTTTGAAAAATATTAGTTAAGATAATTTTCTTCCTGAATTTTAAATTGTTTAGTTAGGTGTTGCATCTTTTACCTACTATTTCATAATAAATGTATCTTGTAATCAGGTCAGAAGAAGAAGCTAAGAATACTCAATACGATTTTAACACAGTGGAATCCATGGAAGTATGGGGTTGCGAGACTGTCGTCACTTTACGTGACTCTATGAAAGTTTGGAATAAGGCTGTGCAGTACTGGGTCGCTATGGTTGTCTACAAAAGATTCCCCATTAAGCCTTTGAAGTAAGTTTAGTTTGCACTGTTATTCTAATTGTGAAAATTTTCCCATTGAAAGAATTCAGCTGATCGCTTTACGTAATAAGATTGAGATGTGGAGCAAAGTTATATTACACACATATTGTGTAGGTATATGTATTATGTATAGGTAGGTAAAGTTTTCAAGAGCTTAGTCTTTGGAACAAAATAAGGACGATGCTCAATAAGATGTTCATAAATATCATATTTTTTTTACAGGATTCATGCAGCACTATTTGTGTCAGTTATCTGGCACGGTTTCCACGCCGGTTACTTCTTTTGTATATACTTCTGTCCGTTCTATTTGATGGCTGAAGATATTTATTACAAGCTTTATTATAAGGATGCCACAGGACAGGTAAGAATTTTTGCCCTTTTTTTTAAATAGCAGATGTGTTTTGTTTTTGAAATTTTACTCGGAAATAGTAGTTACTCGCAGTTTTTCGCGCGTCCTTGAGAATTTTTTTCCCGTACATGGATAAAACATACCCTATGTTCACCGGGAATAGGGTAGCTTCCCAACAGTAAATAAATTTTACATTTGTCTTAGTTTCGGAGCCTAATCAGTCCAAACTGTCAAATCTTTCCTCATATAATATTCCTCCTATTTATTTTGCAGAAAAAGAAGATTCTTGGCTTCATTATGTGGTTCCTGCGATCTCATTCCGAATCTTATCAAGCTGCTGCATTCCTTCTTCTAACATTTGATCGCATTTGGATATACTATTCGTCGGTCTATCACTATTGGTATGGAGTATGGCTAGCTTTCCTCATACTGGGCATTGTTTTAAATCAGCTAAACAGAAGTAAGAGACCCAGCAAACTAAAAAGTGATGGAGACGAAATCAAAGAAAAAATTGTAAGCAATTAATTAATGACACGGTAATCTCAGATCATGGTTAGCTCAATTCGAATTTAAGTGTTATATTAGTTTAGAAATTTTTTTTTTTAAATTTATTTTGGACGAAGACAACAAGAAATGTACAAGAGATGTATATTTTAGGAACAAAACACGATTTTCATTTTGAGATTGACGTAATTTTTAATGTATAAAATAATGACTACGTAACAGATACAGTACAATGTATAAGTACTCAGTAGAATTTTAACATTACCTTTTGGTATGATAGTCTACTCCATCGCGTCAGCATCCATTGCAAGCTAAAATGTGCCTAAATGCTCAACCATACAGTTGTGATTGCCATAACAATTAAACAATGTGCTTGCAAAACCGCACTGAATATGGTCCGCAACGAGACCACACGGCCAATCGATACGCACGGCTACCCATTAAGCTATACAAAACTAGTATAAGCTGACCGTTCAATAAGTAGAAGGACCTTATAAAGCAAGTCCAAGACAAACTGGTATTTTATAGCGTGATGTGTACATGGAGTGACGGAGGCCTGGTATAACCGAATTGATAAATGCAATGCAATTGATTATTATTATTACGTAGACATGTATGTCTTGCTGAAATGTAGTAATTACATGAACTTGTCGCGTTTCGTTCCTAAGTGGTATCGGTGTTGTTGACCGCTGATTGGCTACGCAATCGCGGTCGTTAAAATTAAATAGATTTTATATTTTTCCATTTGGGGTTTCAATATTCTAAAATATTGAACGGTGTTTTTAGCAAAATGGGGCTATATTTTTACAGAATTAATTAGTTATTAGAAAGAGCTCGTATTAGTATTTATTGAGTTTTTATTTATATAAAAAACATAGAAAATATTGGTGATTGTTTTGATTGAATAATTGAAAGTGTAATATCATTGCAAGCGCTGCAATAAAACCTGGTCATTCCCAGATATAAGTTCTTACGTATGTATGTTATCAATAAATATCAATATCGTGTTTGCCACTCGGGTTATTTACTTAAAACATTACCTGGCGCATTCATAATAAAAACATGTGAATGGCTAATGTTGATTCTAGAAATTTTACATGTGTCTTTATGCACTGGGTCGTCCCTCGACACCCGGCGCCCGTGATGTCGACCAGCGGTGCGGTCTCTCAGCCGCTCCGCGGCGCCTCCTTCACAGAAGGAGGTGACGCGGACGGCACCTCATTCCCTCTCGCGCCGGACCATGGCTCGCACCAATTGCCGCTGCGAGGTCACGGTATGACGAAGAGTATGGTCGGTGGACTGGATTGTACATACATTGGATTTCTTAATAGTTAGAATGAGTAAAATTGTATCTACTTCAACAACGTTTAATCAACATAATAGGTATATAAAAGCATTTTCTGTATCCATTACATAAATACATACGTGATTTTTGAGTGTTTATAAAAATTACGTTTTATTTTAATAAGAATTACAAATGTATGCAATTATTACTGTTGTGCAATTAAGACGCCGAATGACTGAATAAATAGTGATTTTCTTGTAAATATTCCTACTTTTATTTATTCTTTTCACTTACATTTTACGGCGTTACATAAAACGTATCACAATCACATTTAACCTGATGACCGCCACAGAACGTCATTATTTTGTTTATCTCCGGTTTATTCATCAAAGCCGGAGCTGTAAAATAATCACCAAGATACGAGATATATATTTAAGTATGTAGCAGTAATTAGACGCTTGTTTCATTGCAATACGTATTTTAATCAGACATTTTTAAATGAGGTGCTAATTATGACCATGGCAGTCAAAAGGACAGCAAGGAACAACAGGCACTATTTACTGTTCACTTTAAAGCTTAACAATAATAAAATGTTAATAACAATAACGCACCTCGGGTTTACTTAAAAAAATATTACATACTTAAAAATAAAATTATTGTAAAAAAATATGTTAATTACGAATTACACTCTGGATATATTGTTGAATCAGGTACGTCAAGACCACTGTGACGCTGAAATGAAAATTATTTGACTATATTAGCAATGGCACTAATTGTTTGTGATTTCTTATAAGGCTCGTTTTAGCAAAGAAGGTCATTCAAGCAATTTCCCGCTACTGAATTAGAGGAAATAGCGCCAACATCAAGTATATATCACAAAATAGATATGACTAAGGACTTTCTTTACATAAACAGCCTGAATTAATTTTACATATATGAGTATTATATTCATAAATAGCTATTAAAATTACAGATGAAACGGCAAAATAAAAAGTGCGTACATTCTCTCTAGTCAATTACAATAATAGCCTCAAAATGATAGTTAGAATCATACAGTACCGATAGTAATCCAGAAATTATTTCATGCATAGTTTAGTTTACAGGTTATCTGGAAGACTCTCTTGCTGGCCTGTCAATGATAAGAGATTAGCCTCCACCTTTTGTCACATATTGCTTTTAGCCCAGTAAAATCAGCAGAAGTTCAGAACAAAATTTCACAAAGTTAATACCTAAGCTAAAACTTATGTTTAGCCATTCTGTACTTTCGCTCAAGTCTCATAAGAGCTAAAGATAACAAAAATCAGATTTCCATAAATATCTCTATTCTCATGCTCCATAGCTAATTTATCTTAGGAGTAAATTTATAGAGCGCAAAATTCTGAATTTGATATATTAAAAAAATCGAGCCTTTAACCTTGAATATCTCGCAACGCGGACATAAGACTTTCGAGGAAATCTTTCGGAGGTCAAGACGATGTACGACGACGTGAAGGGCAAGCGATGACTTTGGTATGGATGAATGTAATATGGTCCTATAGTTACTGTTTTGAAGCTTTATCCCCGTCGTGTACACCGTAACAAAAAAAATAATATGTTCATGGAGTTTTGAACTTTTCTGGTATCTAATCTCACACAACTCAGTTACCAGGTATGGCTTAATTAGTTTCCGGCTAGTCATAACAACTGTCGAAGATGTATAAATGACGGCCAGGACTATACATATACGAATTCTATTACCTACATATTTAGCCATCAATAGCTCCTTCTTCTAAAACATCTAAAACGTTTGATTATTTAGGACGTAGATGATTTGCATCCGAACTTCGGATTCCGAGCATTCAGTATCTGAGCAGGGGTTTGATCGCTTAGCTCATATACTAATTGTATATATTTGCTTATTAGTAAATATATTTTTTTTCAAGTGTAAATACCACGGTGTAATAAGCATACCAATTTCATCAGTGGCAACTGAACTGATAGACCAGCAGCGCCCATTTTTCTTTGTAGGTTTTCTTACCTTTAATTCCAAAGTTGAACGCTAATTTTACTGGGCTATTTGTGAGATTCTTTGCATTTTATTTGCATATTAGGTACATTTGTTTATAATCATAAAAAAAGCATTAGCACTGGATAAGAATTAATTATAAAAATAAAATAATTATCTTTTAATAAAATGTTTGTTCCCCGCAGAAATAATATATTAAAGGCTGCAGTAAATTAGGAGAAAATTTAAATACCAAGTGCATGTGCAGCGTGGAAAACCTAGCAAAGTGAGTTAGTTACAGCAAAGCTAAAAATATTGGAGTCTACAGTGTGAAGAATCACGAAGCAATGGTTGAAAGAAAAAAATACAATAGGCACCACTAGCTTTCTACAATTACTTGGAAAGTAATTTACCTAACATTCCATCCATAGTGGACAGGCTTGCGTGTGGTCGCTCCGTTATGCTGTGCATAAGACTGTCCGTAATTCCTGTTCTGATTTGGTTGCTGATACGTCGGTTGGGATCCTGATGGGTAAGATTGGGGGTTAGAGCTCCTCGAATTCGAACTGTACGAGGAGTAATTCGGATTTTCCATAATTGGCCTAGTGTTGAACAAGTTGTTTAAGCCTCCACCGCTCTTTGATAAATTACCAAGAAGGTTTCCGAATATATTGGATAGGCCTGCGCCAGAGCTGCCTCCGCTGCCAGAACTGCTGCCGCCACCGCCGTTTGCGTATTTATTAAGTGTGTTCAAAATACTGTCGATAGGGCTACCGCCGCCGCCTCCGAATCCGCCGGTGCTAGTCGAGTGCGAGCCTCCATAAGGAGAATTACCTCCATATGGGGTGTGCCCTCCAGTATTTGTGGATCCGCCATAGGGGGAGTTTCCACCGTAAGGCGAGCTTCCACCGTATGGTGAGCTACCGCCGTAAGGAGAACCTCCTCCAGTGTTGCTTCCTCCGCCGTAAGGGGAACTGCCTCCATATGGTGAATTTCCACCATAGGGTGAGCTACCGCCATAAGGCGAGCTACCGCCGTAGGGTGAGCTACCGCCGTAGGGTGAGCTTCCTCCGTAAGGAGAGTTGCCTCCTGTGTGCGAGTTTCCGCCATAGGGCGAACCGCCTCCGTAAGGTGAATGGCCACCGCTGGACGTATCACTGGAAGGTGGTGCTGGAGGTTTGTAGTTGGGGACCGAGTCAAAGTCTCTTGAAGGAGTTTGGGGTTTCGGTGCAGCAGGCTTGGCCGGCTCCGTGTGGCTTCCTAAAAATAACAATTTTATAATGATATATTAATTGCTTGCAATTACAATTTATTCTTATAAACACTTTTATTCACAGTGGTCATTCTAATTACCTTCAACTTGAGACTTCTTCTTGCAGGTAGGGTATGTGCCGCAGTTGGATGTTTGACCGTATGAGCACTGGTCTTCGGCGAGTACGCATACTTCGCTGTTGAGGCATCCTATATCTTTGCAGGTGCGCCCGTATTCTAGAAAGACAACACCATTTTTGTGTTAAAATTATGTCCGATATTAAATTGTTACCTATATCGAAGTTCTGTTGTTAAAACTACCAATAAAATCAAACACCTACTCAATGTTTAGCGTGACAAAATTATACGAATCGATAAACCAACAGAGTATTGTGGTAAAATGTTCCAATTTATTACTAAGTATATTAATGTAGTAGTATGATTCATTGCCTCCGGTCAACGGTCGCGTTTAGTCAAATTTCAGGAAACGAACCATAAGGCATATTTCGTCATAGATGACGAAGCCTTAATGTTACGTATTTGCGATGTTTGTTCGACTCGGTCGATTACTAATTTACGCATAGGTAATTTACACTTCCCATATCTGTTGTTCTATACTATAAAGTTTTATTTGTTTGTAAGTATAAATCACAGGCCTTTTATACTAAAATACTTGATGAGGGACAAGAAAGATGATATACCTCCAAAGTTTTCATGATATTTAATGATAATAAAGAGATTTGAACAGGTGAAATGTGTAAAAAAAAACCTTCGTATGATACCGTATGAATATATTTTATTCCGCTGCGTCTATGAGAATTTCGCCCTTTTATAACCCAAAGGCGTGACCGGGTAAAGAATTCCGTTGTAAGGGAATAGGGACCATTTGCATATACAAGATTATATACTTAGATTGGACTCGCCGTCGTCTTCGAGAGTCAATATCACACGTAATAAAAGCCTACCGAACCAAAAAAACCTTGGCATCGAATTGTTTTCTACTACGTAGGTTTTATGTACGTTATCGTAATACGTTTTGTATTACAGGTAGTTTGTTCGATATAACGGGAGATAAAAATAATTTAACGCAACACATATGCCTTCAGCCTTGTCCATATTCTTGTGTGATCGAATTGTAAAACGGTTTTCATGTAGGAAAACATCTGGAAGCATTTCGAGTTTCTACAAATGACTAACATGTTATTAGAAACTACTTTCAAACTTTTCGATCCTGACTTGCAACTTCCCTGAATTCCCAGACGCAACTTTAATCACTTGAAAACGGGACAAGTGCAGTTGTCTTAAAGCGGATTGTAAAAGCGGAAGTTCTAGTCTTCGTAGATCCATATCATATTCTTTTGTGAAACGAAACCCGCGTGTAGATAATAAAGTCGTGTCTGGCTTGGAAATAATGATGAAGTTTAACGTTGGTTGTAAACCGACTGCTCTGCACTTTACGTCTTAATATTTCACTACAATATTGTTATTACAATACTTTTACGGGTTAAGCAATTTACCGCCGTCCGGATTCTTGGCAAAAATGATTGTTCTGGTGAAACTGCAGAATATATCTATAGTGTCAAAACATTGGAAACTTCTAATATAGTTTATGTGTCTTTCAAATTATTTTATCAGTGTAAGCAAAATCTTGTTATTATTTCAAGGTCTGTTTTATAGCTTGTTTATTTACCTACGTAATGGTTATTTTTACCCCAAATATAAAAGCGTAAGAATGTTACCAAAAATATTCTGTCTTAAGCAGTAAATGTATTTTTCCGAGTACTTTATATGCAAAGAATAAAAAGGCCATCAGTGTTGTAGGATCATAACTCATTGTTTTGTAGCTGCGGGAGCCTGATGCTCGGTTTACGCCAGCATTAGGTAATGGAATCGAGCCATAGCTTAGCAATTCGGGAGTTGTGCGTACGTGCTCTCAGAAAAACTGCTCGACTGTCAAATATTCGAGATACTGAGACGAGGATCGTTTAACAATAAGATAAATAATATCAAGTGACACCTCGCTATGTAGGCGAGGCATGAAGGTTGAAGGTCGAATGAACTGTTCGCATGTAGCTATAATGACAGGAAATATATTAATATAAAGGCTATACGATCTAGTTGTAGGAATTTATCAAAATGTGGTGTAGTTTATTAGTCGGCGGAAAAAATAATGTCCCTAATCATAATCTAAAGATGTCTGTTTTGTTTATAAATGTGTTTAATATGTGCCTACCTTTATTTAAATAGACTTACATACAAATCGTAATAGTTAAAGAACTCGCTCTTACTTGAGAAACCATTAGCACAGTAGACTAGTGTGAAGACGCAAAACACCGTCTTCCAATCCATGATGAACCTGAAAAAGAAAAACATTGGTTCAAATATCACAAATGCAAGGAAAACTAATAAATATAAGGTGACGCCACCACTTTCCAAAGTATATTGGAACTTGGGGAGCGTAACACTTCATTAGTTGAGCACTTAGTACCAGTGTGGCAGGACTCTATGACAAAGTTGAAGTGTAAGCAAGATGAAATAGCTTCGACACGTGTATTTCAACGCTGCACACGTCTGTCCGACAGCTTTGCTGAAACTTTATGACACCTAGCTACATTCCCCGAGCAATTTAACCCGAAACTGTTTCGTATAACCTCGTTACCAACTACTGCGCTGCACTATGTAAGTAAACGTTTTGCGGATATGACATAAGTTGTTTCTCTTTATTGAAAACAGGAGGAGCGGCGGATCCAGTTAGCGGCAGCGCCGCGTTGTGTACTTTGTAGATCGACTTAGAATATTTAATTCCTTTCAGGACTACATAGTTCACCGATGGCGTACGTTGCGCAAATTGAGTTTGAATTGCTTTTGCACGTGTACAAACATTTTGGAGCGCATTTAGATGGATGATATAATTTAAAGAAGTGGTGTAAGACAAATGTTTTGCCGAAATGTTCTATATTATGCTACAAGAGTTACTGTTTAGCAGACTATAATCATTATAAAAGTGCAAAGACCCAAAAGATATAACAAGTAGATCAATAACAGTGGACAATGATTTATGGACTGACTAGCTGTTATCCGCGGTTTCACCCATATTTTGGGAGAAACACTTCCCTCGACTGGGTACACAGTAATCTACGTCCTTTCTTTAGACTCTCCGTATACCAAATGTACCTAATTTAAATCGATTCAGCAGAATTGGAAGATTTCGGCTGTAGACAGATCACACAGATCAGTAGATTACACAAGACTCTTTCTATATCCTGCACAGTTGGAAAAAAATATGTACAGGTATTTATCTACAGGTAACACCTAATATGGATACATCTTGATGATATATTGACACTATTATTGTCAGTACCAATGGCAAAGACGGGATACCTGTACGACAAAATGGCTCTCCGTTTACTTTACCCTATAATGGCACTTTAAAAGGAAAGTCGACTGTTTTCCTATAGTACTTCAACTATAACAGGGCCATTAAAACATCGGAAATATTTCCCTTACTAAAAGAGCTTGCGGTAGGAATAAATCCGTGGGTGAATTGATAGGGATGGATCTATAGGGTGCGCGTCAATGTCGTAGGTCAATCAAGGTTAAAGGCCGGCCGGGCCGGGCAGTCACGCGACTTAAACTTCAGTTTATCCAACGAAAGTACAGCTAGAATAAACTAAAGGAAAAAAATGTTTTTTGAATATGAAGTAAAATATTTATAAATCTCGAAATTGTATACAGATAAATGCGACTGCGAGTATCAATATCGTCTATGAAGCAAGATTTTCCTAAACAACATAATAAATAGTAATAGGTACCTATATATAAATACCTAGAGGAAAAACCTTGCTTTTAAAGACCCCGTAAACCGTGGTTAGAATGAATGGTGTTGATTAAAAGGAGTTTCAAATTAAAGGATCCCTAGCGGGATATTACATGCCATAGAGCAGAAATTGGATAGCGATACGAGAGATATATTGCCCGACATAAAGCCGTGCTCGGTAACTTTCTGCCCATTTCCGGCAGCCCACTTGTGAATCGTATTTCGGAATCCTTTTTATCTTTTTGCCAGCGCGAAGCGGTGGCGGAACGCGAAGTGACAGCGGCACCAAGCCACTTCGCAGCTCATATATCACTTGAGCCTGTAACGGCCATGTTAACGGCCCGCCTGTCACCTCCGTGTTTCAGCCGTCCACTAGCGTCCCTCTTACTAACTATTGTCTATTTAACAACTTTCTACTCCTTCAATTTCTTATCATAAAAGAATCCCAAGCATTCCCTAACACTTTAGTTTGGTTTATTTTTGTCATATAATCAAATTCAAAATTATGGATGGCAAAGAGGGTACGGTAAATTGGTAGAATAAAGAAATAACCGAATCAGAGTCGGCCTAGACAGAAACAAGGAAAACGTGACATCACTGGCGGTGTCAAACCCGTGAATACAAAGACAGGAGTTACTCTAAGGACAGGAGTACGTGACGGTTCCCGTTCAGAGTGCGACGTAGTCGGTAGTAAGATTTGGCGCGTTCAAATTCTAGACGCGATGCACCACCGGCAGCTTCCACTCCACAAATTCACGGATTGCACTGAAGATGCGACGGGTAAAGTAAGGGTGTCGCGTACCGGGATTTATATCGGCGGAAATCTCCGGTGTGCTCACACTTCATGCTTGCGGCGACAGCAACGTCAGATAAAAATGCTCCTGAGGTGGTATCACGTGCAGTTTGAGCAGATTTTCGTTCCCGCCAACTTAAGCTTATACCCGACACATCGATTTCAACTCGCAGTCCGATTTTAAAGCTTTTGACACGGTGGTCGTCGAGATTAAATGGTTACAATAGAAAATCTGAAACTCACTGCACTCACATGTAGTCAGATTAAAGTTCGAAAAATGCTGCGCACAAAACGGTCCAGTGATAATAAAATTTAAATCGCTACTGAGAAACAAAGCTGTTTACTTTTCATTACGTTATGAAGCTGATAAGACGGGGTATTTTGTTAATGAGATCATACGTATTTATTGCTAATTACAAGTCGTAGTATGGTTTTTACAATTTGTGAGAAATATTGATTACAGCAATTTTGTGGAATTATCATTTTTCCAATAATATATTTAAAAAAATGTGATTCTCACTAGTATGTTTTTGAGGTTTTAATTTTGTGTTGAAGTATGATCAAACCAATAAATTAAAATAATAAATAGAAAAGGGAAATAACTATTGGTAGAGCAAAAATATCGGTTATTTACATTTTTTACCAAGCTTTCGAAAAAATATTGGTGCATTGCTCAAATGAAGAATACATCGACAGTTGCTGTTTCAGTTCTTTTACCAGTCTGGCTAATCGACCATTAATCAAACACCAGAGCACCCAGACAATCGTATATAGAAAAGTGCGAATTACTAGAAAACATTCGAATGAGGTTGTGAGATTATAGAGGTTGGACCACAGCCAAATGTAGATCGGCGATATTGAGGGACTAGCATAATTCACTTATCACCCATAAACGCTCTATTTTTATGGGTGTCTGCGCCATTAGCTTTTACATTATGCAAGTATAGTAACATAAAATAATTATACAAATCTGCGTCATATCCTATACTATAATATTAAGTATCGTTCTTGTCTTTGCTGGGCAAGTGCGCCTAAATAAACTCCGAAAATGTTGAATCTTTGTTGGCTCTAGGATTACAAGTGATCGCGACAATATTGATAACCAACTATACTGCAGGACACATAGGCCTCCACTCATACAGAGAAGGAATGAGCACGATGTCTAATTAAAGTAATTATTCCGCATCTGGTTTTAATTAGTATAGAATATGAATAAAATTAGCCCCTCAGCGATTACCGTATTTTTCCGTAAGCGTGAGAAAAAACCGGGAAAAAAGTCTGATGATGCAAACGTCCTTGAGACGGGTCATTCTAACTGTGATAAAGCGCCATTGTTCCACTTAGTCCTTTAGCCCATTAGTTTCTGTCTGCTACAATCTATTCGAATCAGTTAACATGTTGTACACTCAACATATGTGACATTTATTTTGCCATCGCCAGTCGCCCACAAGGCTAGACATAATTGTCGATTAGGTACGTCTCTTTATATAAAGCACCCAAAATTGGCATAAAACACATTAACCATGTTTAAAAACCTTAGGGCCAATCGTAAGATCCTGTTCAGAATAGAATTTTCAATATAAATATTATAGCTTATTATGGTTCGATTTGCAAAAAAAAAACCTAATGTTCATGAGTTCGTGAGAAGGTCACATTAGTAGAATATTCTGGGTAAAAATATACGGCCATTGACATTCAGCGAAATGAGGACATCCCAGTAAATTTTTATTTAGTTTACTTCATGAACACGGACGAATTTTTGTAATGTCTGATTGACCTCTGGCTTTAATCCTAAAAGTAAAGGACAACAACTACATATTTGATATGTTATGTAAGAACAAGATAACTGCGATACGTCTTAAGATATATTTAGGGTTCCCTACGCAAAGGGTAAAACGGGATCCTATTACTAAGACTTTGCTGTCCGTCAGGCACCAGGCAGGGTGTATCTCGTAAACAGTGATAGACGCGAGAAAATAATGCATTATATTTATAAATGAATATTTCTTGTCTACTTATTGTACGTTGCGGAAAGAGCTCCCATAAATCTTTTTAATTTTTTTATTAAGCTATTACAATATGCGAGTAACAGACAGCGTCTAGATACACACGTATTCAACTACTTACCGAGTAAAATAGTTCATTTGCTATCTTAAAGTAACACAATAATCGATTGACCCGCAGTAATATAGCACGTAGTTTGTTTTACAAACATCACGCGTGACACTTATAGGATTTCCTACAGTGCGACGCGTAAATGGAAGGCGTAAGCACAACAGATTCTAAGTAAAAATTATATTAGCTAAGCGATCGCTACACAGTAACGTTGTCGCTATAAAGTATAAACTTCCGCAATTGTCCCACAGCTATCGTTTCCAGCTATTGTAGAATATTGCGCTGGATTCTGAACATTTTGGTAAAACGTGACTTATATCCATTCGACTCTGCGCTGATATTAGCAAGCTGACGTTGGCATAACGCCATAATTATACCGGCGAGCGTGTGCAGCCCCCGGACTAGTAGACTACAGAGGAAGTGTTCCCTCACACAAACTAGACGTTTTTATGGCCTGCAATATATCATAATATGATAAATATTTTCAGATTATTGCACACCCTTTGGTTTAAACGCTCAACATCAATAGAAATAGATGGGTAGACTTAAAAAAAACAATAATATTCAAAAGTAGCCATAAACAGGATATTCAACTGAGAATTTTAGTACGTAATTATTTTTTTTAAACGATGCATTATTTCCTGTTGGGCCAAGCCGCATTCGGAGAAACATACAATATTTCGTGTATTCCACCTATTTATTAATCGCTTTTCAAAATATTGAATTGTACTACATAAAGGAAATTAATTCTGTTACTGAAAATCTCTTTTATAGTCAAATATGCATTAAAATCATTATGCATTAAAGTGTATTTTTGCTTCATATTGACGTCAGCAATAGTTAGACGCTCGAGATATTCACAGAATATTACTGTTAATTGAAGGACTTTGTCAAATATGTAATTTCCCAGACAATAAACATGATTTTTAAGCATTTATGACTCACAAAAAGAATTGCAGCGGGGTTTCGAATTCGCGGTTACAGTTGGCGGTGAAAAACGCGTTTTGCGTTTTCTTAAGTTTGCAAATAAAACATTATCTTTTTAAAGTCAACTGACATGCACAGTTATGACAACATTATTCGTTGTTAAGCGTCTTGGCTTGAAATATTTTTAGAATACTGAAGATATTATTTACCTTGAAATAAGTAATATTAGTAGTAGTAATAAAATGTATGCTTCCTAACAACGCACATTCTTTTTGGCTGTTTTAAAGATAAATGTACGGAACCTTTCGAGCGCGAGTTCGACTCGCACTTGGCCGGCATTTAACTGATTTATACATTTTATTTAATTAAGGTATCCATAACAATAACTAAAAAAATTAAGGTTGATTTTCAACTAGATCAGTAGTCATTTCAAGAAAATACTAAAATTAAAAAACGATGTGTTTTTTTAGTAAAAAACGTATGTCATATTATAATGTACAAGCTAACTGTTGCTCAGGCATAAGTGCACCTCATGAGGAGGGAAATCAGGCGCTGGTCCCGCAGGACAACAGCCTTAGCTCAACGATTACCCATCTATGGACTGGCGCAACTAAGGGCCAATGTCACCGACTGTCGTCTATGTGATGACTAAGTTAAACAACTTCTTTTTAACTGTCGAAGATTGCTTTTGAAATCAACAACAACAAAAAAGTTCTTTATTGCAACAAAAGGGTATACATTTTATTTGCAAGACCTGATTCCTAAAACTAGTGTAAGCTATATGTTGGGAATCAGTTCCTTCCATTTAATACTTTAAATAAAACAATTGCTATAAGAACAAAGGTCTCAAATACAATGTATTAGACTTGAAAGTGGGCCTCAGCCTTGCAAATCTAAATAGCTGTTTATTTAGCTTGTTATATTAATAATAATACCTATGTATGTTTGACCTGGCCTCAACAATTTGTTAAGGTACAACAAACGATTTTGGAGTATTGATTATTTGGTTTTACATGCATACACTTACTACCACCAGCGTTTACAACCATATCCCATGGAAATCATTTTGTGGATCCAGATAAAAAGTAGTCTAAAGTCTTCCTCACTAAATGAGCTATCTAGAAATGGAACACAATTTGTATGAAATTATCTACCAGATAAACTATCTGGATCTTATCCATAACTGGTGAAACTGGCCCTTAGTAACGTAAATTTCTTAAAAATATTATATTAAGTATTATAGATGTATATTAAAGAGGGTTACACAGAATGGGGATTATCAATGGAACAGCAGCAGCTAACAATATCTGCAATGCTAGAGAATTCTAACAGAATTATAATGTATGTATTTTAAAAGTTACTGTAAGTTAGCAATGCAATTAGTTTATGCTACGGCATTGGAGGGACAATGGTTACACTTGATGTCCTAATTAATCTTATAAATAAGACAGATATAGATATTACATTATTTTGTGTTGATTAGACACCTAAATCAAATTTTATAATTGTAATATGAATCTAACACGGCAGTCATAAATCAATAACAAATGAGTGTTCGAACATATAGTGAACCTAAAGCGCCATAACTATACTATATAGATATGTAATGACAGGATGAACCAATTGAAAATTGCATGGATTTCCTTGTTAGTCTTTAATGGCTGAGCATAGACAAATTTATACAACAGCAAATAAGGTTGAGAGTTGATACCTTAAATAAAACTTGCTTATTTAAATAAACATTGAATGCTTTGTCTGATATGAATGGTCAAATCTTCTAAAGATTAACAAAAACACATCAAAACATTTTGTTTTGTATCATTCCACAGTTTTTGTATTATGATTTTCCTCCTAGAGAGTTATTTTAGTTGATTGCATGCTGTAGGTAGTTGTTTCTTTCTGAAAAAGATTTGTCACCTAGAACTATTGAATTGCTTTACTGTGCTATATTAATGTATGTTATTTTCAAAATTAATTTGACTATCTTGATATTGGTTATTTAACAAATAATAGCCACCTAAATAGTTACACATTTTTATAAGTTATAATATATTTACGGGCTAGCTATATGTTAACTGGTCTATTAATAAAGGATTCGTTTCGATCAACAATAAATTGAGTCATTTACCTGTATACGGACATCTGGTAAACTTAATGCTTTAAGGTCATACATTCTTAATTGCGTTAAATAACTAAACAGATTCCGTGTAGGCACTAGACCATTTACGTCATCCATTCCGCGAAATAAAGCTCCATTTTTATATCCGTGAACAGAGGAAGTTATTTATAACAGTTGAAAAAGCCCCGATTAAATTATTTTATTAAAGAAAATGAATTAAAACTTACCTTGTGTTGAAAATACGATAGGGTAATCAAGTCTTCCTCGGTTTTATGTTTTAAAGACTAATAATAACTAACTCCAGATTTGTTTTTACAACACAACACAAACCAGTCCACTGTGTTCCGCGAACAAGGTCAATATTATTACTTTACGTTATTATTCGTGAAGAAATGAAACAACTTTGATTTCATCTGGTATCACGTTAATGTAATTTTTATTTTGTATTTTGACGCATATGAAATGTAAGAAAGAAACAGTAAATAAGAAGTGTTAGCGTAATAAACAGAGATGAAATAATAACATTATGTTTCAAGTTCTAAGCTGGAAATGGAACGTGCAAGCGATATGAAAATGACATACGTGACATAACAGTGACATTTACTATGGCAACGTTAAGAGGGTTACGTTAAGAAACTATTTTAGGAACAAGTATTTAATTTTTTGCAATGTTTGTTTAATTTCACATTTATGAAAAATGTGGGTTACAAGTTGTATAATTATTCATATTATATTTATTAAGATTCGGTGAATGCTAGTTATTTATTACTTTATTGAGGGTATTGTTTATCGTTAGCTAGTTTTCGAACGCAACTGGTTGTAAATCAATGTAGTAAATACCTATTATCTCCCACCTCACTAGAAATATGTATTTACAGTACCTAGTGTGGGAAGTAGTGATTTTTGGTAATTTTGATTAGGTATTAGCAAACAATTATGTTATGTTTTATTACTACATTTAAAGCTAACACAGGTTTTTGGCTCTCCTAACATTCACCAGCATCCGTTTATTCAAATGTGTTTTACCAACATTCCTCTGTCGATGAATATTGAATCAAGTAGGTATATACTATGTTATCAAGCTTGAATCGAGGTTCGAAAGTCAAGTTCTCATCACTAAATCGCTCATGTGACGTCATAGTGCATAGCAAAACATAGTCACGCTTAGTTTCTATAGAGGATGACACATAGGTACAAAATCTAGTCAATATACTCGTATGTCTGTGGGTGGGCTAAACTGATGAAGTTTGCTGGGGTAAGTTGTATGCTTAACCAAAGTTCATCTTTATAAGGAGATTGTACCTAAGTTCCAAGAAGATTTACCTACTTATGTTCGTCGAGTCTTGCTGGACAGGGTTGGTATATACCTACAAGAAAAAGCAAACAGAGCGTAACGGCTAACTTTACGGTTTCTCCGCTGAATCCGATTGACTAGTTTATATTGAGATATACTTAATGAGATAGCTTGTCTAATTTGAGGAAACCAGCTTAAAGTTCATGTACGAATTATTCAATCATAATCATCAAAATTAGCATATTGCCGACCACTGCTGAACGTAGGCCTCTTGTAGGGTCTACATACAGCTGACCGACTCACTAAGAGCTACTGCAGGTAAGGTAGGTACACACTTTAAAGTTTGAAAATGCTTCATACCTAATAACGGTATTTTCTCTTTCATGTCATAGAATTTTGTAAAGAATTGTTCCGAATTAATTAAATTAGAATTGTTCAGAATTATTTGTAAAGAATTAATTAATAGAATTTTGTAGAAACTGTTCAATAAACGTTGAAGGCGATTTACTAGCCACAAATTTTCCTTTATCCTGCAGGACTTTACTAATTATCGTAATCACACCAGAATGTATAGAACCAACGTTTGCTAAAGCCCGAAATTTAAATTAAATTCACTGCATCAAAACAGCGTAGATGCTGTAAATTATTAAACCCTCAAAACCAATTAAACGGCACAAATTTGTTTTAACATATTAATATGGCGTTTTCATAAGCCACAGTCGAGCAAACATCATCCTGAAACTAAGGCAATATTCCGCACACGTCTTCCGCCCAACTATGATAACTGCTTGCTGAAGATATTCCCGTGTAATGTAATAGAAAACTCGCAAGATATACAATGTATACCCGTATATTTTTGTTGCTAAGATATTTTAACAGAAACTTACGAAAAGACCATTTTGGTTGCTATTTTATTTTATGATGAAAGTAATAGCAGTTGATACTGCAGCTGGAGGTTGAAGCTTTTAAGAAAAGATTTCTGCAAATAATAAAACTTCTTAAACTTTTTTATATTATCTTATGGTGGCTGCTGGTTGACTGATAATGTCCATTCTGAAAAGATTACTAATTAAACAAATATATAATTCTACAATAATAACTGAATTCTTCGCCGGACGCTATTGTATCAGATCAAGGGACGAGTCACCGTCGATATTGTTTCTCACCTCCAGCGAAAGGAAAAAATACTCGTGGGTGGGTACTCTTACAATTAAATGCAAGTACCATCAGTACCTCAAGAAACCTCGTAGCTTTTCTTGAAAAATAACTTTTATTTAAAAAATACGTAGTCAGAACCTGAGTATTAAGAAACTACTTACAATTTGTGTTCCGAATTCCGTTTAACTGACTTTTTCAGGGAGAAAAGTGTACGGGCTTAAGAAAACTCGAACAGCTCTCAACTCTTGCTTCCTTTGAGTGGGTAAACAAGTTAGACGGTGTAGCGAACTTCTGTTTTGTGTCAAGTGAAGCGTAGAATTTAAATTCGCGTAACCTGGAGATGGTGCACTGCGGTGGGCCCGATGTGTATTTATTTTGAACGTAGAACATCAGTGATGTGCTTTTATTGGGTTCCGATTTACTGTACCTAGTGTTGGTCTGTAAGTTGGCGGTTATTCATGGACAAGGTAAATTCCTCTTTATTTATATACACAACTTTTCTAACTCACAAACACTACTGCTCACGGTGGGATGTATTATTTTCTATTCTTTGTCGTAAAATTAAATGTTTTATTAGACTTTCTGTGGGAAAATATCTGTAGCTGCCTGGAGTCTAGGCTCGTCTTTGCAATTGGGGCTTAATTTGTTCTTGACGGCTCTACAGGCCGTGTAAAAACGGTCGGCTTTCACAAATTCTTTTAAATTAACCTACTTGATGTTGTTACTGTATTGATCCCTTTAGCAAGCAGTGTTGTTCTATGCCATTATTATTAAACACGTAGCTGGCCGTTCCTTTTTTACATGCAAGATATTTTATATTGGCAGTGTTATAGCCACTTCATTTTTATGCTAATCTACCCCTTGAGGAGAAAAACGTGTAAATATCGGTGTTCTTTAGCAATATTGTGGACAGATAAAAGAGTTTTCTTTCATATAGTTCCCATCCCTTTCCTAAAATAGTTGCGGAGATAGGTAACATTAAGGTTGATTTATTGATACCTTTGCCTTCTTCTCGCGTCAAGAAAAGCTGTAAAGGGTAGATGTAAAGGGTGTTATGTGCGTAATTATTTTTATTATCTGTTGGCAAGTTCCATTCATCATCACACACGTTATTTATTGCTGACTCACGCTTGGCGTCCCGTTCGTAACGTCAGCGTATTTTTCTCTATTACCCGCCTCACAAAGACAGAAGTATGATGACAATAATTTGTAAAGCTTAACAGTGTGTTTTCTGACATTTGTATAGTGTCAACGGCAAGAAGTGTTTATTTTGGTATGCAGCATTTATATACCTAATTGAGTAAGAAACTTTTGATTAGGGACGATTTGTTCAATATACAGTTATTCCCAAATCCATGTTTTCCCTACTAGATTTATATTTTCAAAAAGTTGCTATTCTTTTATATCTGGGACTGAGTGTTAAAGACTTATTTGAATTTAAAAAGAAGATGCATATCCATTCAATTATCTAGACTCTTATCTGCTTACCTTAACTAAACTATACCCTGAGTGTGTGTCTTTATCACACATTTTTTTCGGAGACAAATATGGATATTTTTATACGACGATATCAAATAAGGAACTTGATACGTGTAAGTAATATTAAAACGTTGAGTAAATGAGATTTCCTTAACTCTTCGAATGTATTAGATGATATTGCATTGTAGCGGACGGTTATTGTCGATATTTGAACGGATCTTATATTTAGGTATATTAATATCTCTGCGTCATAAATACTTCTATTATTGCATATTTTCTTTATGAAAATGGCTACATTTCTCTTATGAGGCGTGTTCTCGAACTATAAAGGATGATACAAACATAGACTAATTAAGTATTTAGTACGATGAATTATAATTAGTTAAGGTAAAAGTAAAGTTAGCCTTACTTTAGTACCTAGATGACTATATGTTTCACACCAGTGTAGATGGCTAGTTGGAAACATAATTTAGTAGATAGATGTCAGTCCTTACCGCGGTAACAGCGTCAACTACGTCAGGCTTAAAAAAAAAGAATCCAAAATTTCTGGTCGTAACATTATGTAAAATATCACGGATTTGCGCCAAAAACGGGTGACGTTTGCATAAACATTTCACAGTAAATAAAAAAAACAAGTGTCGAGTGCGAATCTCGAAGTGGGAGCAGCAGGACCAGTAGGGCGGAGTTCGCTAGCTTTATCCTCATGAGAAATTAACCGTTCCATTAGTTTTAATTCACTCGACGCCCGCGTGGTTCGTTATTTCTGCAATATTCAGTATAAAAATGCGTTAAAACATTGCCATTGCGCTCAACTGCGGAATAAAACTGAGATATGGAGTGTAAAGCGCAATATTGCGGAGTTATGCTGAGTGGTCCCGCAGTTACGTGTTTGATCGAGACATTTCTGTGTTTATCACCGAGGTAACGTTGAAAGGAATAGGTTTTCTAAAAGGCTAAAAGGAATGACTGAGTTTTCTCAAAAGCATGTTTACAGAATACCTACTTCTTTGTAGAACTTATGTGTCAATTCTTTTTAAGTCGAAAGCTAAGGTGTGGCATTCTCTTGAAACATTATTCTATAATGTAGATATACATATTTATTCAAGTTGAATTCGAATCAAGCATGTGGGACTTTACATTATCTATTACTAGTATGATAAAGGTAAAGTTTGTTGTCTTGAAGGTGCGTATAGGAACCACTGGACCAATTCGAATTCTATTCTTTGAGATAGCCCATTTATCGAGGAAGACTTTTTACACGGGACTCGGGAGCTTGTGCTCGTATGATTGTGACCACTAACTGTGTTCTAATTCAGAGTCCGGACGACTGTTGGGATTTTTTTGAGCCCATCTCTGTATCAAACTCAAACTAAAACTCAAAATCATTTATTCAAACTTGGCTGTAAAACAGCACTTTTTGAACGTCAAATATTACAAAAGACAGCCCCCAAAATGCAAACTTAGGATTCGATATGCATACCCAACAAAACAAAAAAAAATAAGAATTTTGTAAATGCACTTGAACGAGGACTTCGCATTAGAAGTTCTATTCTAAAACATGATGATTTTGGCAGTGTTGTTGTTCTAACGATTTATGGAGAGGCCATCCACAAAACACCAATATCTCTCTGTACAGTCGAAACAAAATAAAAAGGCCAAACGCATAGTGTACATTGTCGTACTATAACTCGTAAGACAAATAGAATTGCTCTTGTGCGAGTACGAGCAAGCTATCGCCGTTTATGCGCCAATGCAGTTCTTCAATTCAATTTGTTATTGCGATATGGTTTCAAACGATACATTGGAAAGAGAAAAGTGTCATAGTTACATATTTATGGAAAATAACCGACGCGCCAGTGTTTCCTAAGGGGTTCGTAGTTGGTTTTCTATTTATCAGTTTCAGGTACCTGTGTTTTTAGAAAAATCCAATTACCTTCCACGATCTCAGTAGCGGGACGCGTCCGACTGCTTATAATTATTATCGTTTTTCAAAAGCACTCGTTGTTTACAAAATCTGAATGTAAAAATGAATACAATATTAAATTACCGTCTGCATTATAGTTTCCCGTCAGATTTCCTAGATACCTAGCTAGATACATACTTATTCCAAATTTGAACTGAATCAATAATAGTATAATTTAGCAACTAACATCTTCAATAGGTACTTAAAACTAGTAAGTATTATTCCAATAAAAAAACATTATTTAACCAATAAAAGCTCCTTTGCAATTAAAATAGCACTTCACGTGTTACAATATCAGAATCCTCAAAGCAATAAATATCTCCAACAGCAACAGCAACTAAACAATAAGACGAAGTATCCTCTCGCAATAAAATATGTGTTTTATCTGCAACTAATTAAAGACGAAACACTAACTGCGCTAAAATACAACACCCTTAAACTTCGTATATTGTATTCTCGGCGTAATTGCGTCTGCGTCCACGAAATATGCGTAAACGAGTTCTGTTTCATTAAAGGTATAATTTTTCCTAAGTCTCATTACTACGGTGGATGGACGTAAGGGTAACAAAGACTAGCCAACCACCTCGGAAAGTTTACGACCAGCCTGCAATATTGTGCGTGGAAACTTAATGAAAAGGAAACACCAGTATTGGCCATATACATTGGTACATTCTAGACCCTCGCTCCGAGCAGAAACTATGCGATACTGCCTAATAAAGAAAAGGACTGGCTGAGCTGAGTGGGATTAATGTACATGGCTATTTGTGTTTCATACGTCTTCATCCCTCGTTAGATAAACACATTTTCTCAGATATTTGCTCTTAGAGCTAAAAATGGTTTGCACAGCTTCTTCATCGTTATTTCAAGTAAAGTACTGTCTTTATGGATGGCCTGAAAAGCAAATGTTCATGTTGAGTTGGATTTTCATAAAAACAGCAAGTAAAGAGACAAACTTAATTACTCAATTACCTATAGGGAGTGAACTAAAATAGTCCAATCAATTAACCCCATTGGTACCTTTGAAAACTAAATTACTGCACTACTATTTTTTAATACAATTAATACCTATACAATTATAGCTAGTTTATATAAATGTGATATTTTATGGAAAACGCAGTCTCTTATAAGGTACCAGTTGGTGTACTACATATAGTTTTGTTCACATCTTATAAACAATTCAATCATAATTTTAAAAAGATGCGTGCCTAATGCAATTTGCTTTGGAATCCACTAGTTTGACGATGAAAATAATGAGTACCTAAGTACCCTTCCCGAAAACTTAGATAGGTACATATCGCGTGATGAAAGAAAAGCATTTTAATTTAACTAAGAGACGTGAACGTATCTACTCAGTCAATACAATAAAACATATAAAACTTTCTGAATAAAGAAAAAGAAACAATGAACTGTGCATTGTTATAATAAAAACGTCGGAATCGTATTGCGAGCCGCGATATAGCTCGACAGTAATCCGATTGCATCGATACTTGTGACGGACTTATCGATATTTTACTCAATTTGGATTGTGAGATACGGGTCACTTTTTGCACGTTATATTTTAAGTATTAAATACTTTAATCTCGTTACAGATTATAATCGATACTGACATCGCAGGTCGACAGCCATTAATAGATTAAAGCCTGTGACAGCCTCAGATAAATCCCAGTTACCCTGGTCAGTTTTGCTGGTGGAGGAAATTTTTGGTACAGTTGCTAGAGACCATAAAATAATTAAAAAATGAAGTAGGTCAAAAGCTTTAATGAATAATGGTACAATATTTATATTTGTATAAAACAAACCGGCCGTTCCTCTCATTTCGTAGATACCGACATCAAAGAAATCGCAGGACTTTACGCCTGTCAGTCTATCAAAGGTGTTGTCAATTTGCTTTCCAATAACTCGCTCTCATTCGCCTGAATATTACACACGTACATAAAGCGAATGGAAATCGACTTACTATCAATTTGTATCAATAGAATATGAAACGGGGAAAGTAAAAACATTTTGTGGTAAAGTAAACAGAAATCTCCGGGAGGCGAAATCGTTTTATAAAATAAAGTAAGTCCAATAATTCAACACTTCGTCGCTCCTTAGAGGGCGAGAGATATAAAATGGAGAAAAACGTTCCTAATTCAGTTTGCTCCGAGGAACGGTGTACTCCGCAGCCACTGGGTCTTTACACTGAGTAGAAGAGGAAATAATATCTATCGATGGATGAGTTCTCCCTACAGTTGGCTTTGAAAACGACGACTTCGCTTACTCGACGTAATGGTAGTGATCGTACCATCCGTATAAAAAACTAAGAAAAAGTCTGTTCTCTCTTCCTATGTTTGATAGTTCTATTCCGTGTCTAGATCGTCTGCGGAGGCGTAAAATTAAGTCCCTGCGTCGTCTGTCACTGGCGTGGAGAGCAGATTAATCTTGAAGGTAGCGAGCAAATAAATAATGTATAACTTAATGCCTAAGAGCGCACAATTGAAGTGTGAATAAACAAAGAGCGTAATATATACGTAGTTTATTTAATGCATTAACCGACGCTCCACTCCGAATCCGGCGCTTGAATACAAGACGAATTGAGTACATTATCTACAGTTACATTCCCGGGCTAGTTAGCTCCTTGTTCACAGTGGAAACTTGTCTACGTCGCCTTCAGAAAGGCGGGGGAGGGCATAGGAGTGGCTTTTATGCACCCAGCGCCACGCAAATTGTAGCGGAATGCCACGCTTCTAGACTGATTGCAGAGACTGTATAGTACGTACCGCGGGCGATGTGAATAACCGTGGTGCGATGTCGAGTAGTTTCTATACAAAACAAACTCTTCAATAATTCAGGCAATGTAAACTGAGTGAATGGCAAACTGGAGTTAAAATCATGTTTGTTATTCAACTCCGTATTTAAGTTGGCCATCTGCTATTTAGAATGGTATTTTGTGCTACTGGCAATGTTGCGCGACTTGTTGACATGAATAGGATTTATCAGTTTCAGCTGTACATTCATTGTATTTAGAACTATTTTGTAAAAAAAACTTTGTTGTCTCGTTGAGCATGCAGGGTTCTGTACAGTGTAATTGTGTTTCCCTATCAACAAATTCTCGCTGTCAGCCTGGTTTGGAATTTGGATGTTTTTTTTTATTGGGAATTTGAGTTATGGTCTAGAGTTCTGTTGGACTGTATTTTTATATTAAAATTCTGTGTTACCTACTTACTTAAGATATCAATTAAAAGCTGTAAGACTGCAGCAATATACCTATACTATGCATTCAAATATACCTTACGAAAAAGCTCGTCTGCCCTTTGAAATTGCCGGCTTTCCTGTGATGATACTTTAACACTTTTCCTATTAACCTGGGAGCTGCCTCAGCTCGTGTTAGGCGTCCACAATAGAGTGTGGACAAAGTTTTAAGCTCGTTCTCACATAATCTCTGGTTCGCTCACGATCGGTCCTAGATTACTCTTGTAAAGTATACTACATTATTATTATAACTCAGGCTGTGGATTAATTTGTTCTATATTCTAAAGATGCGGATATTACGCTGCTGTTGATTCTTTTATTAATATTGAAAGGCTGTATTTTCCTCGTTAATTATACTGTTTAATTTTCATGCTTCGATTAATTGAAATTGTTTTTCGAAACAAAATTTATAACATCAAAATTCCTTTAAAAAATGCTATGGTATTGCCAGTAGGTATCTCCGTCAGTAGAAACACATTTACAACAACGCTTTTTTTCGTGCTGAACAACATGCCACGTTTTGCCTAGATACTGCAAACTAGGAAACAAAACAAGTCTGAAATGGAACGTATCTATGCTATATTTTTACAGTTTGGCGACCATTCCAGTGCTTTGGTAATGCCTCTTGTTTTATTGGACAAAAATGAAAGGCCTAATATACGTTTCAGAAGGAAATGGAACAAGTAACTAAAATTTTCAAGGTTCTGTTTTATATTAAACTAGCGACCCGCCCCGGCTTCGCCCGGGTGCAATGCTGATACTAAATACACTACAGAAAAACTCAAATTCAAAAATAATAGTACTTCTTCACTATTTAATGGATGTTATACATATAAACCTTCCTCTTGAATCACTCTATCTATTAAAAAAAACCGCATCAAAATCCGTTGCGTAGTTTCAAAGATTTAAGCATACAAAGGGACATAGGGACAGAAAAAGCGACTTTGTTTTATACTATGTAGTGATGTGTTAATTATTAGCTTTATTATTAGGTTTCACACATGTCGCTAAGGGAATAATCGGACAATAGATAGCTTGTAGTATTTTTCAATAAATGGTTCAACAGTTGCTGAAATTAGCCCGTGCAACCAAAAAAGCTCTATTCGGCTAAATATAGTAGCCCCGTTGGAAACTATACTTTTGAGCAGTTTGGGGTTGAATCCCTCGGGCCGTAGGGTCCAAATGCTTATACTTTTTTCAAAGATCTAGAGAAACGGCCGGTTGATTCTCTAAGTGACCCAAATTCTGGTTTTTATTTATCTGAAAAATTAAGCATTGCTATCCAACGTGGCAATGCTGCCAGCCTCTTGGGTACGCTACCAGTGGGCAGCGATGGGGAGGAATTTTTTGAAGCTATATTTTAAATTTAATTTATTTAATTATGTATATTTATATTTTAAGTAAATAAACTTTTTTCAACTTTGTAATATTAGTTTAAATTGCGCTCTGTATAAGTAGTTTATCACAATGCTGAGGATCAAATTTTACGCACAATACTATGAACTTTTCTTAAAAGACGGACATGAAATAGAATATTCGATATTTTGACCAAAGTAACATGAATTCAAAGCAATAAAGTTGTGTACATACCATATTCTTGAACGGAAATACACACAAGTTATAGGGACCTTATCGTACCAAGGTAGCATATTGTACCAGGCCAACATAGCCGGCCATGGGTACGTAAATCTGGCACAAGATTGAACTAGTAACGTCTATGTTCCTTGTACGAACGTAGTAGCATGAGCTACGACTATCGCAACACGTATTTCGCAAGTTTTGCTTGCCCTGTTCACATCGCAAACGGGTAACTTTGACTAAACCTATCGATAAAATCGTTTGTTTATGCATTAGGGCTGTCCACTCTAATCTAACATACTGTGATCATCTTGTGGGAAGTTTTCACTAATAATTGGCTTACTTTTTGCAACAACGTGTTCCGAAGAAAATTTTTCTGGTTTGATTCAGGAAAACGGTAAATAGTTCCCATGCACCAAAGAACACACCTCATTTGTCAATATTGGGGAAAGGTTTTTCTTTATGTTTGGGAATTGCCAGTCCCATAGTAAAAGGTGTTTACTATGTTGAAAGCACTCACCTCATTTATCTGGTTCACAACGGTTTACAAAAACCGTGTTTGTTGGGACCATGTAAAAGTAAGTAGTATAGGTACCAAATCTTTACTTGTATTCAAATGTACAAAATAAAGACTTTTTGGCTGTCTGTCCATAGGTCCTTAATTAATATGAAGCGGAAGGATTTGATTCTTTGTTTGTTTGGATTGAATAGGCTCCAAAACGCCTTGACCAATTTGACAAATTCTTTCTTTGTTGGGAGGCTACGCTATCCCCGTTGACCATAGGCTATGTTTTATCTAGGTACGGAAAGTTCCCCAGGGATGTGGGAAAAACAGGAGAAACTGCTAGTACAGTACATTTTCATGGTAAAAAAGCTTAAACAATTTGAACTACTTCTTATTAAGTTGTGCAAAAGTCCCCTTAATTGTGCGCAAAACAGAAAATTACATTACAAATAATTATAATTTAATATCGTTCGGGATGCTAATTAATTTCCCTGTTGAAACTGCAAATATTATCTAAAACAGACTATGAAATTTTGAATAATGTAAATTAATGTTATGAATGAAATTAACTTTATCGAATACCCATAGCTTCATTTCGTCTACTGGGAATTTATTTAAAATGCGACCGAGAGACCACTAGGGAAAGGTTTGAAACTTTATCTAATCCTGTTTAATATGACTATGTTTTAATTTCAAACTAAGTTCGTTACATCTAGTATCAAAGCAATAGGTTATAATTATGCATGTTAGTCAAACGAACTTATCAAAGAATTTCCATATCAGTTTTAACATAACTGTGATGGCGTTTAGGTTATATTTAGGTTCACTACGGAGTAAAGTTAGTTTCCAGTTTCCATTAGAGTTGGTCCTGTAGTGTCCCAGAATGTTGCCTGTAGTCATCTCTCTTAATTTTGTACAACTTTTGTAATAGCCGTAATCAAGTGTTGTGGTCAGTTTATTTTAATTTGTACTGTTATTATATACTGAATGCAAGAGCTGGTTTGGGATTTACGATATGCATAGCTTGTTTTTAGGTAGTTTTGGTCCTTTAATTTTTATATGGCATACGTTATTAGGTCCCGTTTTGTGGATTGTGGGCCCACGTTGGGCGCCAAAATGTAGACAATGGTGCGAGGTTGTGAGTTTTCGTATAATGTAAGATTAATTAATCGTTATTAATTAGGTTTAAATAAAATGTTCCTTATGAAAATACACGAGGGTAGATTTTCCCACAGTTTGACAGGAATAATTAATTTGTGTAACAGCAATGAAAAATGTTGTTACGTAGGCCAGTTTTTAAGGGAATGAGGAGTATCAGAGTTTTAAAATAGAAACTATGTACATCGGGTAGTTTTTTTTCGGATAATTTAATATGCAATGTTCAATTAAGGTTTTTCATAAACAACGTCTTTTCATTAAAAGGCACTCCTAAGCCAATTTCGGTCAGCCTCTTCTCAATTCGTTTCTATTATATTTACTTAGTACTAAGTTTATTTTAACTTTCCCAGTAAAAACACTAATTCATATATAGACCACAGATATTGAATTCGATTTTCAGAATCGATATTATAGGAGCCAGAAGATTAATGGATATTGTCTATGTTTTTGATTGAATAGCGGTGTCTTGTTTCTTTTAGATCATATAATCTAAACAAACTATATAATCTAAGTAAATGCTTTTTGATGGTGCTTTTAATGCGAATTGTAGGAAAATATGAAACGGTATTAGAAGGTTCTGGCAGACATCAAATCAAACCATAAATACTCGTATTTATTATGAAAAAAATAATAACATTAGCTGTAAAATATTTTTTTCTTTATGAAACACCATGTTTGTACTATAAAGATAACCGCAGATTTGTATAAAAACTTCGCTAAGGACATTACAAAAGTTTCGATTCAAAATACCTACATAATAAATTACTCGTACGTATTGTTCAATATTTATACTAAGGATTTATGTAACCAAACCGCAATCCTGGTGTTTGCGTGCGTGTTTCATGTGTTGTTTTAGATTAAGCACGTCGGAGCGAACGCTGTGAACGTAGATGCAATGTCATGATGTGGTCTTGCCGAAAGGAGGTGATTATACTCATTTGAAATTCGAAATATATCTTCCAATTTGGAACTGTAATGTTTCGTTGTGCATTTGTTTCGATATGGGATCAGCTTCTTCAGCAGGCTTAGCATGGCAACCGCAGAAACAAGTTTGTTTTCCGGAGAATGGACATAAATGACAGATTGACGTAAGATTTCTTTTGACACGTAGAAAAGCATTTTTTCTTTTCTTCGACCGACATAAGTCTACAAGTGATTATATGCGAGTTGACAGGTCGCGCCATGCTCGGGCAGAAGACACGTTGACATAGACAGAAAGAGCTTTGTCTTTTCTTGATAGAATAGATATAAAATCGCCATGCTAAGCCTGCAGGACACGGAAATCACAAGTAGATATGAATATGTTCAATGACTGTCTGTAAACCTATAGAACGTTGTCAGTTTGCAATTTATTTCATCGCTCTGTGTATTGATAGCAAGACATAGCACAGCCAGACTTGCATAGCAATAGAACATTTTAGCGCGTCGATAAACAACTCGGGGAGATCGAAACGAGTTATTTATTTGCATCCAGTTCGAGCTACGATTGGTATTTTCGGTATTTTTAACGTACGGCGAAGCCTTTGTAGTTTAAGAGCTTGTGGACAATAGGTTTTGTTATTTGCAGTGGATAGGTCTTTTTTAATTGCCTTTTGTATACGTGTTGTTAAATTAAATCTAACTAAGAAATTTGAATTGACATTTTTAATACACCTACAAAAGTCTTTCGCCTACATCTTCTTAGATTTTGTTTTCCACAAAGAGTTTATATTATATCGATTCTGGCAATTAAAAAAAGTAGTTTTGTTGTTATATGTTAATCCATTATCAGCCTTTTTTCTACCTATGCTAGGCACTGGCCTCCTCTCACACGGAGAACGATTTAGCCTTAATCTGGTTCTTAAGAGTGTAGAGTTTTTAGCAATTAGTTTTAGGGCCTGTTTCACCACCTACGAATAAGTAGCAGTTAGTTTATCTGGTTGATAACTTTATACAAATTCTGTTCCATTTTTGAATTTGTTCGGTACGTAGTGGCTATTCGGACATTGTGAAATTTGCCCTTTATATTATTGTGATAAATAGGTACTTTACAGGTGTAGTCGTTAGCTCCAGTACTATCACGTTTCCATAGCGTAAACAATGTGGTGTTTTTCAAATGTTTTTGCTGTTTTCCTTATGCTATTTTCGTGCAAAAAGGATACTTAAAAACATCGTTTGTTTTTCATTTCCAACTTTTGCCGTGTTGTACAGATTTTTGCTGAGAACTAGTTTTTTGTTCGGGATCCGGTTCGCTGTTATTGGCATAAGAGTTAAGCTACACTTCTGATTTGTATATTTTGTTTTTTTTTTTCGTGTTAATTGAGAATGATCCGACTCTATATTAAGTTTAAACTGTAGTTAAATTGTAACTAAATATTCAAATGTTATAATACCTATACATAAGGTCTAACGTTACTAGTACACACTATTTTTAAAGGCCATTTAGTACATACTAAGGATCATGTTTACCACAAAAAAGTCATGAAAACAATAACATATTGTTTTATTAAATTTATCATCACATTCACCAAATTATAAGTGTGTTTTTACGCATGAAGCCGGTCTCTATGAACGCGCTCGATCGTTGATCCCTGGGTCATGCAACTTTTTTTGTGGTAAACATGATCCTTAGCATGTACTAGATGACCTGGTATATGGCTAATATGGTGCACTATTTGTGTTAGACCAAATATATTTATATAATAGGCTTATTTCAATGGAATTAAATGTCTTGAGTACCTAAAAGAAAATGATAAAGCAAGTTTAATCACGTATTTTTTCCACTTGTTTGTAATAAATGTTAGATCCAAACAATATTATTCGTCTTTACCACCAGTCAAAGTATGACGTCAGAGTTTTAAATACTCCCTAACATCAAAACTTAAGCGTTACGTGAGTTAAATTCTAAGGCGATGCAATTAAAATGCCAAGACAAGCACGGGACAAGATTAAATGCTTGATTAGAAAATAATGATGCCACGTGCAGGGAAATGTATGCTAAAGATGCATACGATCCTCGTTGTTTACTTTAATACAATTTCAATCAAATTAATTATTCAATCAAACGCGTAATATTGGATAGCCCTTTGGCTCTATTTCACGCGAAAATTGATGCAACATTACATAAGTAGTTTACCTATACATAAAAATATACTTATGGGCTATTTTTATCCGCTTAAAGAAAGTACAGACAGACACTACGGGTAGCTAGTCTATATATCATGGTCTGCTTATCATCTTCCTAGCCATTTGATAAACTATGTGGGGATTGCCAGTATTAACCAGATGCAGCTGAGTACCAGTGTCAAACATGGAGCGCCTGCCTATTAACCTGTTCAACCCAGTGACCGGGTGCAACTGGTATACCTAGGTAAGAATGATCGTCAGGAAAATGTTCAATTGGCAAGGAACCAACAATTTAACGTACTTTTCGAAACACGGAAGAACTCGTCATGACAAGATGTTCACCACTCCACGTACCGACCGCGGCAAGCGTTGCTTAACCTTATGATCGATCGACACGTGTGGCTGTAACATAGCTACGGGCTCGGTAAATTCAGTCAGTCGTAAACTACCAACATTTCCGTAAACTAAAGGAATGGATTCGCAGGTACACAAGTTTCGTGAACCGAATATATCACTAAGCAGAATCAGTAGTGAGTACCCTGTGTACAGTCACATACATTAATGGTTAAACTATATGCCACTGTTTGTATTTAATCACCTATAATGCAGTATCGGTCGAAAAATTTCAAAGCTCAGCATTAAAAGTATTGAATTTACTTTTAACTTTTAAGATAAAAACTGTGGATTACGAGAATACGGTAGATCCGTTGGAGTCCATGTTTAATAGTATAAAATAAATAATCTCGCAAATGCATTAAAATACAAAATCGAAAAGTTTGAAAGTGTACGTGTATACGTCGGTACAATAATTTCACCGTATAGTTCCGGCCAGTGCAATCCGCTGTCCGTTGGTGGGTAAGTTAAAAGCCGCTAATCCATTTGCCTTTTATCCCCACTATGGAAAATGCACTAAAATGTTTCATGCCAGAAACATTTCGAAGGAAGCTGTGCTGCGATAATTTTCACGACTTTTTACTTTAAAATTCATAATGTATTAATTTTTGGTGCGTCGTGTTTTTATTTTCATGTTTATGTTGAATACAAGAATAAAACAATGAACATTTCAAAGTACTATCTTTTATTTTATTTTTAAAATTTGGAACAATACTTACTATTATAAAAATAAAAAAATACTTAAAACTAATTAACTATAACTAGTAAACATGAATAACTAAAAAGCATCAAGAAACAGTTAAAAGATATATTTAAATCTACTACCTTCTTTTACATAAAATGCATAAAAAAATAAATATACTTTATCAATTGCTACATAATATTGATATCACTAAGAGATCACGAAGCTATTGAATCGATCATCATAAAAAAAGACAAAATGAATATTCGAAACAAAAACCATTATTTAAGGTGCTATGTTCACGGATGCGATCCACTTATGGTAAAACCAAGATGGAGACTGAGAAGGGATCCAATATAAAAAGCATTTATTATTCAGAACGCCTTTTCATATTTCATGATTCTTCTCAGTTATTACTTAAAATGAGTGAATGATGTGAGCAGTAAGGGCGACCACACAATACGCGATTGTACGCTACAAAATTTTCATACAATTTGTGATATCTAACGAGTCTTTGTTAAGAGACTTCAGCGGAGCACAATAATAAGGTATCGAATGACCTCCTATTAAACCAGTTTGTGAAAATATCATTAGTCCCAATGTTCATTAGATACTCGTACGTTTATTTACTAACGTACTATTCGTAAAAAAAAACATGCCGACCGAATTGAGAACCTCCTCCTTTTTTTTGGTAGTCGGTTTAAAATACCTAGTACCTGATACACTTGAAATTGAAGGTATTTAACCTTCTTCTTGAATGACTTCTGATTAGAATCTTAAAAGGTTTATTTTTAACTGGTATTGAATTAATACATTTGGAATAACTCCAACAGCATGCAGGTAGAAACAAGTTTTGATTACCGGAGAATGGACATAATGACAGAAAAGTGACAGTTGACGTAAGATTCCTCTTGTAATTTTTTGAAGTAATTTTTCTTTTCTTCGATTGACATAAGGCTACAAGTGATTATATGCGAGTTGACAGGTCGTGCCATGCTCGGGCCTTAGGCTCGGGCAGAAGACATGTTTACATGGAAGAAACCGATGCTCTTATTGATTGTGTTATTTGTAGTATGGACGCATTTACACGTAAAAAAAAGTTAATTCAGCATTTTTAATTACACACAAAAGAAAAACACTTTTAAATCATGATACCTTTTTTTGTAAATAACTGATGAATACTTGTCTATCACTGAATATTCATAAAAGTTAGTCATGGCTGGTTAACACGGGCTCAGAAACTGACGCCATAATACTTGCCACTAATATTCCTAACATACAAACTTTGATATTAGAGCTTAGTATTAGTGTTTGTGAATAGTGCAATTACTAGTGAATGGAAATCGATCCTATTTACTAAGCGACAACTCGATACCTGACCGCATGCTAACCCTGTGTAAACGGCTCGACAAATATGTTTAGTGTGTTGCTCACTGTCTGGTTCACAAACAGTTTTTTAATTATCTTCTTTACCTCTGTTCCATTATGTTTCACCTAATTATATTGGTATAATGCCTAAACACATTGCCCAAAATCAGAAACAAAATCTGGCAGAATGCTCGGTGAAACAAAAGAGGTCCAACTTGGCAATCGAACATGCCCTAGGCATTAGTCGTAATTGCCATGTTTGGTCATATTAGAAGTCTGTGAAAACACCGACTATTAATTTATGGAATCTAAATATCATTAATATTAAGTAAAACCGCGTTGTTGTGTGAAACGAGCCGTATTACTAATATCGTACAGTACATAATCAGTATACGACGACGTATATTACACAGACATGTAACTTTACATTATGCGCACCGCACCGCTCACACAAACTCCGAATTTATGGCGGACCACGCTATGTACTCACTATCTTTTCTTTGTACTTTCTCTTTGTTCGTCTAGTTTAATTTCCATTGTTAGTATTTACTAAGTGTGAATTCCAATGTGCCAGACAAACAAAATGATTCATGTACAGAAATTCGCTCCCAAGCTTTTTCAATGTTCATACAGCGTCAGCGAGCTCCTAACTCATTCCGTGATACCGTGGTTGCATTAGAAGATTGCTCTTTCATCTAATACGGATGCATTTCGCTTTTATCGCTCATGTATATTTTACTTCCTCCGCATAATGAAAGTTTTACGTGATCAGAATCCGTCGAACCGTTTGACTTTATGGGGCGCCCCTAATTGCTTGTAATTGTAAATCTTCTGCGGCCATCGCCACTTACTGCTGTCAATAGATCACGGCGAATATGCGTGGGGCTTTGGATAGGGGGTGCGTGCGTTACGAATGACACAAATTAATTCAAAGCGGTTGTGAATGGCCACAAAAATGATAAATTTGTACACGCGACACGTCCGCGCCATCCCCGCCGTCTCGTCTGAACAAAACGCCGCAATGGTCCTAATTGCAGTAATTATGAAACTCTTCGCTCGTTGATGAAAGTAATTTTTCTGTAGCGACTACCAATTAGGCGTTACCAATTAGTACGAAGAGGCCCAATTTGTAACATGAGCCCAAATTATGAGGCAAAATATTTGTTGCAAAGTGCGGCCTGCAAGTCTTTGTTTGATATTTGCATTGGATTTTACAATACGCAATACTTAATCTGGTGTCTTTTTCCACAACAGAGATTGTATCAACGCAGTTTAAATTTCCATGTTTCACCAAACACAAAAAGGGATCCATTAAAATGTTAAAATTCAAAAGCATCAAGTTCTATTTTTTTAGGGCCGCATCAACATGATGAAAAAGGAAATATTGTTTATAGAAACATTCAGATCCCTACTTATTACGAGTATAACTTTATTCGGAACTCATTAAGTATTCTCTAGTTCGAGCTTTGTACGAAATTAGGCATCGCGATTGTTTGTGTTTAGTAAATATTGTTGCCTCTGTGAGTTTTCTATTGTTCAGCAGTCCTGAATTTGCTTAATCTATTGTAGATTAAATGAAAAGGTAAAGTAATCCTATTAACTTTGTGAAGTCAAAGTTTTCAGAGGGCTTAATTTTTCTCAGATTTAATTATTTTGATTATGATTAAGGTACGCAGAAAAGTCAAAAATCTACTAAGACAGCTACGAGAGAGTCATACAACGCAGTATTATGGCTACAAAACAGTTTTGATCGCTTACACAATCAACAAAACAAATCAATGTATTATCATGTCAAATAAATAACGAGCAACACGACAATTCAGCATATTAATAACCGAGCAATCAAGCAATAGTTCATTGCTTAACATAATTGAATATATTAAATCGCAGGTCTCTATCTGGAATCTAGACTACATTAATTTTGCCGGCGGCCCGAAGACTGCCTGAATTAACTCAGGGGTAATAAATCTTTTTGACTCACGTATTCTATCTCATGAAATGCACTTCCAAGCTATTAAGTACGCGATTGAGAAGTCTAAACTAGCTAGTTTAAGCTTGTTAATTTGAAACCCGGTGCAACCAGACTAGACTTTCTTGTGTGAATAAATGTAGGTAAACAGAAAAGCTTTTCAGATTTAGTCTTAATTAAATAAGACTAAATTGCTACGTTTTTTGTTTGTTCGAGGCCAATTACTATAAAGATTGCTATCTTAATAGTTGTTTAAAAGGAAAATAAAGTAATTAGTGCTCAGTTTTTATTATTTGAAGTTTATCTTGGTTGAGTGTTTTTTAAGCTGTTGCTCTTTGAGTAGGGTGGATTTTAGAATTCACAAATTTAAGATTTTTATTCAAAATATTTTACTTAAATGTAGGTATTTAATTATGTCTTGATGGAGTAAAATGTTCCAGTATCAAAATAATACGTGCATAAAATTCCCATACATATGTCTACACTGACACATGCATAGCAGATGTATAACTTATGCTTCCATGTCGCAGCCGCTGCCATCCCAACACACACATTACTCGACCTGACGGCCCGTCCGCATTGTAAAGACAGTCTTATCTAACCTTGATTCATAGGATATTCAGCCTTTCAGTTCAACCATGTTCGAACTAGACCGGCGGACATGGGCGAACAAAACCGAACATCTGGACAATGAATATTCATGCACCCTCTCAATAACCGTGTTTCTGATCGTTCTGCTAAACAAGCTCTCGGTTATTGTTATCGGTATCATCGATTGTTATTTCGACTCGATTTCCTTCGTTTCTTTTTCGAGAGAATAACATGTTTTTCATGGCAGTATTATATGACGTAGTGACGGAACATCTGCAGACAAGTGTCGTAAACACTATTACGCAACAACCTATTTTCCAGTGTGTAATATTATTTTTGTCTATGTAATTCACTCGTTGATGTTTTTTTAAATCATCTCATATTTAAAAATGATAGGCTGGTTTTTGATTTGGTCTATTTTGTTTTAAAAATGTTTATTGAGATCGTTCAAACCTCCCCTAGGTTTGAACGATACATTGTATCACGGAGTTTGCCAGCTCATCTAATTATGTCATAAATTGTAATTTAGCAACTCGATATTTCGTATACTGCAGTGGTCATATTACACAAAAAAGGTCCATACAGGAGGTCGCCTATCGTAGTTCAGACACTCTTGAATTATTAAATAGGATTCTCATATTCATTGTGTCGTCATTCCGTTATGTTCGACCGAGATTAAGGTGTTAAACTCATTGACGTGGAAGTACTTTGGATTATTCATTTGGCTTTGAGCTACCGGTTTTGTTTATGTACTGAGGCAGTCATGTGATACTTGTAATAGCATCCTGCTGAGTTAATCTCTAGTGTGTAAAGTCGTTTGATACAACATTTATTTTAAGTAAGTAATAGACGCAAAACCAAAGTACCTATACATTATAAAATATATGAAAAAGTATTGATTTATCCTGATAATAATGTCGTTTTCATCCTGGTCGCTTTATTTTAAGAGCTATTCTGAATTCCATTATGTGGATTTTAGAGAATTTTCCGCTTCTAATACCTACGGTTCTAATAAAAGAACAGTCTTTCATTCATCATTTATTTAGAAACTTTTATCTAAGAATTCAACGTTACCATATTTAAGATACCAACCAAGAAACATTTTCAACTTATGCACCCAACTTTTCCATCCAGAAAAATGGTATACGGAATACTTTTAGTGTTGTTTCACAAAGACTTTTACGAAAATATTGATACTGTCTCTACTATAAATAATTCAAAGGATTCCGATCCAAAAGGATGGAAAAAGTCTATCTGGCTGTGGTTCGTATAATGTGTGCGGTTTGCATGTGCGGCCTGGATGCGCGGCCGAGTTGGCGTGTGGTCTACATTTTCTTTTATTGAGCGGAGAGTCGCGGCTAAGTGACGACAAGGGAGTCCGAGGCCCGGCCATTAAGTTAAAACGCTCGTCGCCCGTCCTCTTCGCTGTTAATGTAATTTCTCGCAAACTTCCCCCTAATTCGATAAGGGCCGCGAAATAAACAATGGATGGCGTGGATAAGTGTTATACAGTTCAGCATTGACAGTTTCCTTTGACTTTGTTTTGACCTGCGGATTACCGGAATGTCTTTATTATCTTCCACTCCATTATACGCGGACGGTTCTTCACGCAACAGCGTATTTTATTTGTTTTATTTTTGTCGTCGTGTTATCTGATTTTTTTGGTTTTATGTAATACACTTTTTATATTATTTATTTGTAATTAATATACAGTATATTATTGTTACAATAATAGAGGATTGTTTGGAAATATACCTTTTAAAATAAAACATAAACAATAGCATTTAAAGAAACTAGAAACTAACACAGTTTCAATCTTATAACAGGTATTTAGATCTTACACTGTGACAAAATTATTAAAGGAAAGTTTCGTTTTGCATAATTGAATACAACAGAATTCCAATATTGATAGTTTGCAGGAATTATACTTGTAAAGGCATTCGCAAATTGGATCAAATAGTTACTATTAATCGAAACTATTTGTAGTCAAATGTTTAATAATTTACACACGCGTAGAACAATGTTGTTTGGGTACATGTTACCAGCCAATATCTTAAGAAATTATCTCGTGAATAATTCACATAAATATTTAAAAGTAACTTCAAAAGGCACTTTAAAATTGTATATTATTAGTTCGGTAGTTATGAAGGAAAGATGGAGCTATTCAACAATATTGATTGCAGCTTATTAAAATTTAATCATCACACGGTTGTTTGTCCCCATGGTAAGCTATTGATTAGCTTGTGTTATGGGTGCCAACACAACTAATAAATTACATATATTTAACATATATGTAGGTATATTATATATTTATAAATATGTACATATTATAACAGCCAGACCACAGCCAACATGCATGCTCATCACATAAATGTCCACCGTGCTGGGAATCGAACCCGGGACCCTTAGCACGGCAGTCCGGCGTGGTAACCATTGCGCCATCGGGATCGTTATTCGGTTTCAGGAGATTACAGAATCCTTCATAATTACGATTATTTTAGAGAAATTATTATGGTATAGCTTTCGCCACAAGTATAATACATGTTACGTTTTCGTTTGTTGATTATAGTTGTTATGTTAACGCGTATATACCTAATCAATACGCCATAGTTAGTGTTCAGAAACGATTCAAAAGCGTCTAGAAAGTTAGACGTTAGATCGAGAAATACAGAACCTATTGTTCATCTATTGAGTCGGGGAATACAAGCAGGTTGTATACGTCCTCTATTTTAACATCATTCACACACTTCGTAAGCGGATTATTGTCATGTACCTACCGTTTTGGAGAGCTTGTATCTCAGGGAGATGAGCAGTTTTGATTAAGTAAATACAACATTGTGTATTTTTTTTTATTATACATGTTATTTTATTAACTATAGCATTAGAAATTAATATTACAACGATATATGGGAGGACATGTAATTAATATAAACAATAGCAATGAAAATGCTTTATTCTAATTCCACAAAGTCATATTCACACAGGCATCCTACTGATTATAAAATCGGGGGGCACGGTAGTGTTCCCGCTAAGTTTATATTTGATTGGTATATCGAATCCGTACCTATGTTGTGATGGGCATACATACTACAAATACTATTTATTACATTTTGAGTTTATTTCTTCAGTGTACGCAATCCTGTTGGTGTACCTACCAATAAATAAATAAATACTCTGAAACACTTTCAACGAGGATAAGTAAAAATCTTAGTTACCTAGTTTATTATGAATGACCTAGATTTTCAGTGAAATATGTCTCAATTTCCGACCTGAACCCACTGAAGGTAATTTCAAAAACCCCTGAACCCTTTTAGACTTATTATAGCATTTGAATGAAAGGTTGATGTTGTTTTTGAAGCGTAAATGTGGATCATAAATAATAGAGTTTCAATTTTAATGGGAAAATTGGGGCAGCGTATGCGCGTAATTATTTGTGTTATGATATAAAATATGTTAATAGGGTAACAGTTAAGAGGTGCGGGAAGCGAGGGGTGTGACGACGATCTTCTCTCATTTTATTGCTAATCATTAATTTTATTTTGGCCTTTTTATATACCTATGGATACGTTAACAAAAAAAATTATAAGTGTCATGCTTCGGAAAAACCTACCTGCAGATCATACAAAGACTTGTGGGATGCAAAATTTCCGTAGGCACAACCATCAAGCTACCCGAAGCTGTCAATTTTTTCCAGTCAACTTTAAACCTTATGCGTCAGCGATAAAGTTAAAAATCGACAGATTGTAGTAGCTTGATGTGCTGGCGTCTATACATAACATAACAACATCTTTGCTACAAACATAAAAAAATTAGACTGACATAAAATATACGACTAAATAAACAAAAAAAAAGATATCCGAATTACAAACCTCCTCCATTTGGAAAGTCGGTTCAAAACTAAAGTAACGTGTTTAAATATTAAACAGCCTGTTTTGTATGTACACATAGCCCGATATACGTTATTGAGGAGCTAATAAATACCGTCTCCGGATTCGAGAAGTCGGTGTGTCTCCAATAAAAGTCCGAACGTACACTGAAGTGCACATAAAAGTGACTAGCCATCTGTGCCCCGTTCATGTTGATGCATAATGTTATGTTAGAGTGGCTAGTTGAAATGTCACTCGTGAGTGGGAAACTGTGTTTAAGCTGACGACATTTGGCATTTATTTTTTGGTGGAAACTGACCATGTGAGTTTTTTGTTTGCTGGCGTGTGGCATGACTAGCGTTTTTTGTTTGGTTTCTGGCTCTAAACGGCGATGGCGATTTTTGTTAGTTTTAAAATGTTGTATGACTTATTTTTCATGGGAAATCAACAAATGAGGAGAGGGGGGAGTGTCAAACTCTTATTGACTTAAACCCACTATGAGGGACATTCTGAGTGTCCCTGTGTGACAGGGCCACGGTAACTTTTACGAACAACCCGCAACCCAGGCAGACCTTGGACCTCCTTCGTTGCTGACTTCTCTTCGAGGAGCGCGTTGAACAGTACCTACTACGCTAGCTACCCAAACTCACCGCCCACAGACCGGGATTGTTGTATGGCTTTGTTGTCTAAATTATGTGTGTAATATTTTTAAAATACAGTTTAAAACTATCTTTGAATATGATGATAACTTTACATGTACATTCACTTACATGAAGAACGTGGCAAGAAAAAGTCGTTAAAGGTAAAAAAGCAGGCAAAAAGACATTTAAAACGCCTGTTCCGAATAGCTTAGGTTGGTTCCTCGAATACAACTCGTGTCCATTTCCCTGTGAAATTGGCAAAATCGCATCGCTCCTGAAAGACCGAATGATTCCGACCTACATTCGGTTAAAGTTGAGTATCATCGTGCTCACGGTTTCAGCATCGCTCGAGTGCTGTTGCGGTGCTCGGAGAGTGCCCGATGAATCGAGTTTGTTAGCAATTCGGACATGAGGTAAATAGTCACGAATGTTATTTTTTCTGTTATCCTTATTCATCTATAACTGGTGTACTTTTTGGAAAAAGGATTAATCTTCGGCTTTCTGTATTTAGGAAATCAGATTTTAGCTTTTTAATTACTAGCTTTCTCCTGCAGTTTCGCCCGTGTCTCGAGGGAGCTTCCCTGTGCAACCAAATAAAAAGTGGTAGCCTGAAGCCTTCCTCGATTAATGGACTATCTAAAACTGAAATAATTTATCAAATCGGCCCAGTAGTTCCTGAGATTAACACGTTCTAGCAAACAAATTCTCCAGCTTCATAATATTGTTGTCAAATGTCAGTACCTTATTATTACATGACAAGAAGCTGTGCTTACCAAAGCTGTTACAGTTTTGAAAGTTTGAAAACAAAGATTATCTATTTATTTCATGAATATCTTATTATCTCCTGAATAAGAAAACGACTGTTATTGTTGACTGTGACTATGACAGCCAACACACAAACCATAATATTAGCGATAATTTATAACATAGTCAATATATGTATGTACTTACCACGTAGCTTACTTCTTTTCACCCGATATACTTTTAGTTTCCGTTCAGATAGGTGACGTTACATCTTAAGTTTTTTATTGCACAAACATAATGTGTACCTATAATTTTAAAATGCTTATATGTTAAAAGCAGCCTTACGTCTTCATTTATCGTGCCGCACCCGTACGTTTTGTTAGGTGCGGTTTCGTAAAGGTAATTTTAGAATTACGGACGTTTCAATTAGGCTGCCTTCGGCGTACGTCGGGTTCATTGAAATCGCATAGCTCGTTAATGCTCCGGTAATGAATCTTTGCCGAGCGAAACCAAAGCTAGCTAATTCATGCTGGACCGATCACGAACAACGAAGATAATGTATGTAATAATATCGCTAAACGTCATGGTTTATTAAAAAGATAGATTTTGCCATACAACGTAGCTATGCGGCCAGTCTTCTGGGCACGTTACCGGCGATGACAGCAATGTGGAGGAGTACTTTGACGCCTAACCACGCGGATATATTATTGTATATAGGTTTTTTATTTACATTATTGCATTAGGTTTAAGTAGTTTTTAGGGTTCCGTACCTCAAAAGGAAAAAACGGAACCCTTATAGGATCACTTTGTTGTCCGTCCGTCCGTCCGTCCGTCTGTCAAGTCCTTTTTTCTCAGGAACCAGTGGAGGTATGAAGCTGAAATTGATATCAATTACTCAGGTCTACTGTCCCTTGAAGCTGTGAAAAAATCAAACTTCTAAGCGAACACAACCAAAAGATACAGCCGTTTATGCCGCAAATTTTCGACACTTGCAAGGGAATCAAAACCTACAGGGTGCTTCCCGTCGACCCAGAATCTTGAAATTTGGCATGAAGCAACGTTTTATAGCACACACAAGGAAAAATTCCGAAAACCTTAAATTTTTAGTTACATTACAAAATATATATTTATTTTTTAATAAATATAAACTTATTACTTTTTTCCTCATGAACGCGTAGAACTATCAAGTTGAAATTCATATCAAATACTTAGATCTAATTGCCTTTAACCCGTGAAAAAAAAATTCTAAGTCAACGCAAAAACGCAAAACGCAAAAGTACAACCATTGATACCGCATATTTTGAAACTCGCAACTACACGCAAGGGAATTAAAACCTAAAGACCACATTTATGCTCCTCCATCTTTCCCCATTGTAATGTTATGAATTTCATTTTGCAATGAAAATACCATAGTTATGACTCGATTGTCGTAATGAACGAACTTTGTAAACCTTGCAGGTTTGTACGGAACCCTCGGTGCGCGAGAACGACTCGCACTTGGCCGGTTTTTAATCATCATCCGTCTAGCCTATTTCTGTGTTGGGTTCGGCTTCTAGTGTTAACCGCATGCAGCTGAGTACGCAGTGTGGCGACTGCCTGACCTCCTCAACACAGTTAGTTACCTGGGCAAAACGATACCCTTAGTAAGACTGGTCGTCAGACTTTCTGGCTTCTGACTACCCGTTACGACTGCTAAAGATGAGCAAATGACAGCCGGGATCCACCAATTTAGCGTGCCTATCGAAACACGGAGGAAGTCGTCATGACAAGATGGTCACCCATTCACCCGTATCGATCGACCCGTATGGCTTTAACTTAGCAACGAGATTAAAGGAGTTTTTACATTTATATCAATATTAATTTTAAATATTTTATATACATTTATTTATTAAAAATGATTAAAAATATAGTTTTTCTTCATTCCTCCATAGATCTATAGTGGACTATCCATTCCTTTTTCTTAGTTCGTTGTCCTCCAGGGAGGCAATTTCTTCCCTATCTCGTTAGGTCAACAGGCTGAAAATGAAAATCTTTTCATTTTGTATCCCAACGTATCAATCAAGCGGGCGATGCTCTTGCGCCGGCAAGCTATGAATCCCGACCGTCGTCATCAAGTCTTCATGTCAGTGTCCACAATGACAGATTAGGGTAGAGACGGCTTTAAATGGCACTTTCAACGCGAATAAACTTATATTTATTGTTTTATGTGCCGTTTGGAGCCAGCACCTTAGTCGAGAGAAAAAAAATAAGCTTTATGACTTTAGATTTAGTGTTTATTGATAAAAAACCGTACCTATACATAAAATAGGGCTCAATGAGTGCAAAAAAAGCAAGGAAGGATACAGGGTTTTGTTTTAAAGACGCCAGCACATCAAGCTACATACTCGAAACTGTCAAATTTTCCCAATCAACTTTGAACCATATCCTTAAGGGATGAAGTTGAAAATCTATTAAGGACGTAAGTAGCTCGATGTGATGGCGACGCTAAAGTATTAAAATTTTACCATTAGGTACGTATTAATCAACTATGCAAATATATACATACTTATATTCACATAATTAAACAAAATAGTTGTAATCGGTCCCAACATGGAATAATTCATTATCTTTGAGAGCTCTAATTGTTATAAGCCCTTTGTATCTCTGTATCCTTCATTTGTTTACTTTGCTCAGTTGTTACATAATAATATAGATTTAAACTCAAAGATCTATTCTGTTAAAGCGTAACGTCTTAATTAAATATAACGCGTGAGGCCTTTAATTAAACATTGAAAATTATTTGGTAACTACTACTTAAGTATGTACCTACTTACATATAAGTAACTTAAGAATTAATTATAGTTAATCAGCTTTGTTAATAATTCATGAAACTAAATGGAAGGTGTAAAGATTTACGAATAAGATTTTAAACGTACGAATAACAACAACTTTTCTGCTTACCCTGATAGTGTCATGCGTTTTAATATAAACGCAATCTTATTGTTTATTTACGAAATTCAAATATCAAAAAGGGTAATAATTAAAATTATACATATTAATATCTGTTTTTATTATTCGTGATAAAAAATATAATTTTGAATTTGCGATGCAAACATTTAAATGCATTAGTTTGATAGTGAAGATCGATAAAAATATGTTCTTTAGATAACTACATATTTTAATCATGCATTTGGAAGGCATAAAGATAGGCATTTTTTAAACGTAACATGGCCAAATCTAGAACCTGTACTTAGCCATGGACTATAATGTCCTGATCTATTTCAATCAAATAACTGTTTTATAATTGAATTCATAAATTACCAACCAATCAAGCTACCTCCATAAGTCATCGCTGAACAAACGATCTAGTGAGCCATTGTGTAAACGAACCTTTCTCATTCATGAGAAGTGACGTCATTTGTTTTGAATACATAGATCTGATGTTTAAATTCCATCCCGTGGGGAAATGACACTAGTTTGGTTAAGCCAAATTGTTCCCTTTGAGTTTGAATAATTATTGTCTATTAACGAAAGCCTAATAGCATTTCAAAATGCTAATACGTTTACGTTTTGAGAGCAATTCGTAGTGATGATTAATTCGGAGCTAATGTCTGTCCGTTAATTAACGTAGATACAGTGCCTACATGTGCCGCCATTACTGTTGCTAGTTAGTAACCTAACCACCATTAACTAGTGTTGTATTATACTCACATATTTTTTATTGTTAACTAGTATAGGTGTGTGAAGTTGGGAAATGGAGTGGTACGGTAAGGGTTGAAAAAGTTTAATATCATTTCTTGTCAAACTCCCTGCAGGCTCAGCATGGCGATTCTATGTCTATTATATCAAGAAAAGACAAAGCTTTCGCAGTCAATGTCAACATGTCTTCTGCCCGAGCATGGCGTGACCTATAAACTTGCATATAATCACTTATAGACTTATGTTGGACATGTTGGTCGAAGAAAAGAAAAGTTTCTTTTCTACGTGTCATTCTGTCACTTATCTGTCATTATGTCCATTCTCCGGACAAAACTTGTTTCTACCGTTGTCATGCTGAGCCTGTAACGACTGCCATTCTTCTGAGGTTCAAATAGAGTTTCTGTCACATTTATCCATCCCCGGACCACGCTCGTTACCCATAACATCATTCTTGTTCTATAATTCTATAGCTTGAATATGTAAACTAGACTTTGATAAATGTTAATTTCATTAAAACTTCCAACACATCGACACACCTGAAAATAAAATCGAGTCCTACGTGATACGTTAAAACCTACTTAAAAAGCACAAAAGCTGTTGACAGAAACAAGTGGTTTATTTACCGAGCCATCGAAACTCATTCATATGCAATTGAACGTATGAAGTGGCTGATCCCGGGGGACCACTTACACTTGTGTTCGCCGTACATAATATTGACATGCACTCATACGATACGATATGTTTCCACTTATGGGAAGCGATGCCGTAATAATGTTCTGGTTATGTCTTTTGGGTATCGGAGTTGTTTGTGCTTTCGTGCGAGCTGAGAGTAAGATATAAAGGAGGAAGGATTTTATTCATTGTATTACTTCTCTGTTTTGGATTAGTTTTATTTTTTGAAATGAACAAGATATAAAAAAGGTCCCAAGGGCTCTTCTTTATAAAATTAACCTATGTTTTAAACGTAAGAATAACATCGTTTATTTGGACGTAGTTAAACGGAAAGGATCCAACCCACACTATGAGCGAAAATGAGTTGTGTATACCAAACCATTCATTGTAGTTAAAACTTTAATATCACAAAAACAATCCAAGTAAAATTCCTACACATCATGTTATAATGACCATACGTTACCAATCCACATGAATAGCAGGTCATTATTGTTTTTTATTGATAACGCTCCAAGCTACTTAGATCGTTATTGAGAAAATTTGAATTAAAAAAATATGCCAAATCACATATTACTAAAACGATCCAAACTACTTGGACCATTGTTATTCTAAAGATATAATTATACGAAAACAATCCAAACGCACATGGATTGTTTTCGTTTTATTTTATATCGTAACCTAAACAAATTTAGTGAAATGGATGGATGGACCATGTCAGATGGATCATTATCGATGTTTCTATTCACTTTGGGATTAACTGATATTGGACCATGGTTACTTATTTATATCCGAATTTACTTAATTTGGAAGTTATATTTGATTTTTTCATTAATTTATTCTTTAACCATATTTATTAAATTTTTAAATATTAATATAAAAAAAACATTTAAAAATATAAAAACAGTTAGCCACCGGTATCGGGAACAGGGTCCAAGCTACCGGTGGTTAGGGTCCCAGAGACAGAAACCTCCTCACAATATGTGCCGTTTCAAGGAGTACTGCCTTCTTAATCGGTCCCTTGATCCAGCCGCCTAAAGAGAGCCTCTTCAGATGTTGATCTGGCTATTAGACAATTGGCCGTTACGACGATCAGCACGATGATAGCCGTGTCGACATCCCACATGGCGACAACCTCGTGCGCTAAGTCAAGATACTTCATTTGTTTCTCTTTCTCAGCTTTCACGAGGTTCTCGTCATGCGGTACGGCAACATCGATTATCATCGTGCGGCGCCTTTAATCGATCTATCACCACTATATCAGGCTTATTGGCTACAATAGTCCTGTCAGTGATGATAGATCGATCCCAGTACAACGTGTCATGGCGCATACCTGTAGTACGGTACCTCAAGATCCACAAGTTTGTACTGCAGAGCAAGCTGCTAGTGTATAATCTTGGCCACTTGGTTATGCATGTGCAAGTATTCGCCGTTAGCTAAACGGAAACAACCAGATATGATATGTCTGATAGACTCACCCGGATGGTGACATGCCCGACATGTCAACCGTCCCGTCTTTCATTATATATCTCCGGTAGTTATTCGTTAAGATAACTTCGTCCATAATTGCACAGACAGAACCTTCGGTTTCTCCAAAGAGATCACCGAAACGTAGCCAAGACACGGACGCTTTGAAGTCTACATCGGGACCATGTAGAGCCCCGAAAAAGCGTCCGTGTAGCTGCTTGCTTTGCCATACCTCCTTGCGATCATTGGTAGTTAGTACCACAGGTTTGTTTGCCACATTATTATAATATATATTGTATGTATATATATATATATATATATATTTGAGTATGTACGTATATACGTATTTACATAATTATAAATATATTTATTGTTTTAGTGTTTTGATCTAAGATCTACATACTAAGCTAGTAATTTAAGGTATGGAGTGACATGGCAGTGATTAAAAACTAAAGATATATTTGACTATAATGAAGTTCTATTTTTTAAAACATACAAATCTGTCATAATTCCTTATAAATGTCAGTGTTTTTGTTATATTTTAAAACTTGAATCCTTAAGGCTTAATGTGTTTATTATACTGGGCTTTTAAAATAGTATTTTAATGATAAGGATCCATCCTCGTATTTTGTAATTATCTCGAAAAATATGTCATAAAGTCGGACTTTAGATTAATAAAATTAAAAAGTATCTATTTATCCTTTACTTAAAACCAACACCAGAAATTTAAAGTAGAGAATCAAAGACGAAACACGATCTGAACTTTAAACTTGAATATCTCAAAACTAAGTCTATGTGGGATGGATCCTTTCCGTTTAACTACGTCCATTTGTCCAAAACATGAGTATGTAGTACACATAGGTTTGAATTGCGAGATGTTATATAAAGTTTTTACATTATACACAATTTTTTGTACCTCATAGGTATATACTCGTACATACTCGTAAATATGTTATTATTTAGCTTTTATCAAAATAGGTTTTTAGGTTTTGCATTAAACATCAACTTAGATCGAATATCTAGACATCCAAATTTTCACTTTTATAATATTTTATTAGTAGGATTACTTTTATAATGCTTTCAATAGGTCCAAAGAAAAAATAAATTAGTAGACAGTCATCACATCGCAGTGTCCATTAGATCGAGAGTGAACTCCTTGGTCCGTTATTGGTTCTCGCATCACACTTAACGCAACCAGGCATCCATGCATCGTATATCGAGCAGTGTAGCATTAATGCAACACTGACGATCGATGCTATCTCCTAATGAAATGCAAACGCACAGAGGCTTCCTTATTGGCTCTCATTAATCTTTGGTGGCTTCACTTTTTCAACGGCTCCTACAATTTGTCTGAGCATTTGTCATGATTCTCCAGTTTTTCCTTGTTTGCGAGACTCTGTATTATTTGCTCAATGACGTCAGTAACTGGCGTGTGTGTAAGTGTGACGAGGCAGGGTATGTTTTATGGAGTCTCCGTTTTTATTGTACCTAGACTCGTATCCAACGCAATGTAACATACACATTTTTCAACTTTATTTTCTTTCTATATCAGCAAGCAATAATTATTAGAGTTGATTCAATCTTTGCTTGCATAGGACAAGCAATGAATAAATTTATATTATGTAAAACAGTTTCTCGAAAATATATGAATGTGTGTGAAAATATATGTAGATATTGATTATAGAATATTTTTTTCAGATGTTCCGATTTAATAAATTATATTTTTTTTCGCTAGTTGTCTTAGTAATTGAGATGTGTGCAAAATTTTGAAAATTTGAGTTTGTAACATCACAGGTAACTTGCAGGATCAAAAAAATATCATAGCCTGAACATGGCTGCTGTCTGGCAATTTGGTTAGATGTAGCTCGATCTTTAATATTGCTACTTTTTAGATTGAATTATTGTTATGGTATGGTAGGCCTTTAAGTGTATTAAATTTATAAACCTAGAAGCCATCCCTATTCATCATTTTGCTATAGGTATAATAAATTAGATCTAATTGTATAATAGACGTCTTTCAGGTAAAACCTAACAGCATTTTTTATTTATCATCAAAATATATTTGACGAAGAGCTTTGGGGTATACTGTCAAGTAGCATTCAAATAGATTAACTCTCACCCCAAACGCGTAATTAATTAACGATTATCACTAGTATCGATACTGATTCCACGTAGGATTGCATTGTATATGCGCGCAAGTAATTAAACATCAATCAAGTGCTGCGGTTTCAACATAACGATGCAATCGGTATCGAGCAGTACAACTCTATTGGGGATGTGTGTCTGAATCTTGTAGTGTCTGAAGCTGCCTCAAGAGACATTCAAACGGCAGGTCTTCATCTCTACTGCTATCGATAAACAATCACTCGTAGACAGGGTATCGATACTTTACTCGAATTGTATAGTTACGAAGAAAAATTCCGAAAGAGAATTATACTAATTAGAAAGTGTTTAATTCAAGTCTTTTGTATTGAATTAATCTATAGAATTTGAATAACGGAGATTGAAATTGAATGGTCGTATAGCTCTCGGGGTCAGTGAAAAGGTCAGCATTGTTTTATCGAGACTTTTAGAACACGAAGCTAACTAATGACTTCTTAGAAAAAGCCTGAGGCGAGACTTCAACAAATAGCTTTGTGTAAAGGTTATATTACTCGTATATTAAAATGGTGACTATAGATTATAAAGAAGGTTTTGCATTCTAATCATCGGTACCTATATTTAGATAATCCTATATCATTAATGATCATTAATATTTCTAGACATTAATAAATCAAAATTTTTAGTAAATATTATCCTAACGATCGAAACAATCAGTTTCGAGTTCAAAAAAAAAAAACGAATAAAAAATATCGAAGCCCGAAAATTGTTGACTCTGCAATAAATCCAGGTGTTAAATAAGCGCTTACTTAACATGCTGGCTGAGAATGTCATTGTAAGGGGAACAAATTGAATAATTATTCACGGCATTGTCCGCCCCGCGCCGATAATCGCGAGCTGACCCGACGCTTTGTGGCCACTTGTGCAAAATAGCCCGGAAAACGAGTTCAGACGGCCGATATATTGCCGATTACCATGCCGTTGAAGTGATCCAGCTGTTGCTGGAATTTGAGGCATCAACAGACTGTTATACGTTAATTGGCGAAAGAACTTTAATAACAAAATAATGACTATATACTACTGGCACAGTTGTGCAAAATAGCCTGGAACGAAACTAAACGGGCGATAACTTTATTTATATCGGCTCATTGCTGTACCTAGGTAATTCTCTTTTCTGAAAGGAGTCATAAAATGTCTTAGTATATACCTGACGTGAATGAAACATTGGTTACGAGTACAAGGCTACGACTATAAATTGTAGCGCTGTTATGCGTACGCTTAGCTACTACGAAATCCACCGTAGCCATTTTTCGTAGATTCTTTGTTTCACATGAAGCGTTGAAACACGGCGTAGCAACGGTTCACTCAAACATTTCAATTGGCTAACTTAATTAAAACGTTAAGCGATTGACTGTTAAGCAACGTTTCACGATTTCTAACAGGAAAATATTCTAGATAGATCAAATATCATTCATTCAATTCGATATCTATTTTCAGAACGTGTACAAGTATAATTACGTTTGTACTCGTGAGCACACATGTATTTGATTAATAAAACAGGGCCACAGGGTGGGCGGTGAGTGATAGACAGTTCGTACGTGTTGTTAGGCCAGAAACCTCAACTTTGCTCCCGACATCTTTCATGAGAATTAATAATGGTAGTATTTACGGCTGGGAAACTTTTTCTAGGAAAGTGCGTATGTAAGTACTAGCAGAAAAATTGTTATTGCTAGCTTCTGTCTTAGACACACAGTGTAAATATAGGAGGCGAGCAGAGTGTCTAAAATTTGAGAAGAATCAAAGATCTTTTAAACATAATATTCTTATACATAATAACGTAGTACAATGAAGTAGTATATTTAATTCTATTCATTGTAACTTTATATAAAAATCACACATACATAACTTTTTTACCAAATACAGTCGACGCCGCAACAAATTCAATATACAGCTATAAAAGTATTTCTGCAACCGTAAGTACTTACCTAAGTTTTTACGTTTAAGAATTGTATGTATTATGTATGAGAAAGTAAGGGAACTTTCCAATTTCTCTCCACGTTCTTGTGCCGCTTCTAGCAACGATTTGGATTAAATCTTTGGTAATGTTGTAAAAATAATGCGATCCAAATGTTTGGGTTGGAATAATTCGAAGCTTTTCCTTTGTCTTTTATCTTTGTTTGCTGTAAAAGCATCAGTGGGTTCTCATGGTTGAGGAAATTGTGACTGAGAAACAACCACGCGTTGATCGGTTAAACGTTAAGCTGGGCCGGTTAAGTTCTTGCTTGGGCTATTTCAAAAATTTTCCACCCATCTAAACGAACTTTGTAGGTCTTGACTATCATTAGTAGGATATCTAAAACCAGAGAACTTGTTGACAAAGTGTACCAATTAACACAATATATTGAATTATTTTATATGGTATAAGTATGTCTATTGTATATTGAGTTATTTTAAACGCTATAAGTATATAGTATATAAATAATAGTAATATAGTATCTAAATAAATAATATTTCAGTCCCCAGCTCTAATTCATCGTCACATTCGCAGATACCATAACGGTGAAGTGTGGAAAAATGTTTTCAGCATAAAAACGGGATTGTTTGCAGCATGCCACTTAAATTCCACATCAGAAGTGGTGAGAGTGACAAAAATTGAGTGCCGCGCCATCAAGAACAGTGGAATCTGACACTGTTAGGATGTCGGTGTTTTTTTAGAGACTGATCAAAACTTTTTACCTGCCTAAAAAACAATGTGTTTCTCGACATAATGTTTTAGTCACTATTGTATTGACCTATAATATATTGCATCTATCAAAAGTACTTCATTTTCATTCCAAAAAAAAAATTAATATGTTTTGCATCAAATTATCCGTCCATCTAAATAGAAAACCCGTAGCTGTAGCATGAACAGGTTTAAATGTGTTCAAAATATGGAAAATTGCATGCTAATTCAACTGCCAGCCGCATGCACTGCATTCGACGTACAGTTTCATTAAACTAATCTCATTGGAGTATCTTTTGGCTTCGGAAAATGTTCCTCGTAAGAGATAACTTTAAAGGTTATTCAAGAATACGTGACGCCAGTCGCTCCAGAAGGAAAGTATGATTGAATCGCTTAAAGCGCTTTCCGATTTTAAAATGACTAAAGTTTTCGCTGCATCCGCAAACAGTTGAAGAATTGTTTTAGACGCAGACACCTTGAATAATCTGTTAGCGCTGTCTATTAAAATTGATTATCTTCGGTTCCGTTTCTTTTGAAATGGAAGTTAAATGCTCAAGTTAGAGGGCTCGTATTTTAAACAAAAGCGGATATTAAAACTGTTTGTACAAGATAAACAATTAGAGTTAGCCAAACAACAATTTTCAAGAAAATCATTGTAGACAAGAATTTCATTAAGTTAGCAACATTTTAAGACAAACAAAAAATACATAAACCAACTTTGTAAGACTTAGGGTCGAGGTTCGTCATAATAAACGATTGTGATAAGACCGAACAGACTTTATATCCGTTGTAGATACAGTCTTCGTTTGTCATAAAAGTTTTGGCAATTTTCCTGATCCGGGTTCGTTAAACGAAGTGTCAATCAATTTCTGAAATGGGAAATGATATTACACATTCGTGGATTTTAAAACTTTTTGGTGGAATTTGGAATAATAGTTATAATTCCTCGATGAAATGGTTTCTCATAGTTTTTTATTTTTACGTATATTTATCATCATCTCCCGAGCCTTTTCCCATATATGTATATGATGGGGCCGGCTTCCAGTCTAACCAGACTCAGCTGAGTACCAGTGTTTTGCAAGGAGCGACTGCCTATCTGACCTCTTCAACCCAATTACCCGGGCAACCCAATACCCCTTGGTTGGAATGGCTTCAGGCTTACTGGCTTCTGACTACCCATAACGATTGCCAAGGATGATTTTTACGTATAATTATATGAGCACAAAAATAATGTTATAATATGATTATAGGAATTGTGATTGTTGAATTGACTCAATTGTAGTTTCAATTTACATGTAAATGGTTATTGCTTTGCGGGTTACGTGCACAGATTTGTCTCTATATTGAGATAACGAACCTCGTTAGTAGGGATTGCAATGTTGCAAGGTGGAGGTGCTGGGTTACAATCCGCGTAGGTGATATAATTTTAGAAACTACTTAAACGTTTTATGAAATAGTCCAGTCAATGTAAAATGGTGATGCAAAATTTTATTTTTATAAATAAGTAGGTACGTTAGATGCTTAGTTTACACTTTATAACGTATAAAATAAATAAGGCTAAATTACAAACATGGCAATAACAATAGCTTTGAAAGTTACCGTAACGTAATGTAAAAGCAAAACACGCTCATTACATTTTGTATGCGTACAAAGTTTATTTTTCTCATAACGTCGTCTTCGTACTGAAAGGTATCTGGTTGAGTGATGTAGACATGGAGATTGGATTAAACGCGTGCCCTTCAAATCAACGGTTCTTTGAAAACACAGGTAATAAGGGCAAGAGGAAATATTTTTAGGACGAAAATGTAGCCATTTTTAGTCTTTATTCGATAGGACTCTCGAGATAATATTAGTAATTTTATAAGAGAAACTGATTATGTTTTTGTACATTGACGGCTTGGGTAAGTAGGTATCTTATATAACAGATTTATATAGAACTCGTCTAGACACAATCATTATCTATTTGGACTTGTGTAAATACAATATAGGTATGTCTCATCCCTACGTCCAAAATAAATACGTTTTATTGCTTATAGCTGGCATTTAACACTATCGTATATCTAAGAAGTATAGCTAAGATTATATTAGATATATTTTTTTGAGCTTTCTTGTAGAAATATAATAAAAAGTGCAAGTAGAATAAGTAGGTTCAAACTACAGGAATACTCGCACTAGTCAATACTCTTAGGCGGGCAAGAAGTAGGCAGTTGTGGTCTGCAAAGAAAAACCATATACGCGACCATGATGATTTAAAAATGGAACAGCAAAAGCCTTGCACAAACCAGCTCTGATTACCTTCATAAATTAGTAGAGCAAATACTTGTAAACAGGCCTTTGTGTGATACGGCAGTTAACTTATTTGAAGTCTGGTTGCCGTACGTTTTCATTTTGATTCCTGTCAACAGCCGAGTTGCTGAGTGCTTCCATTAGCCTCGGTCACTACATCCCTGTTGGATTAAACTTGCAATGCATCTATCAGAGGTTTTTATGTAAGCACTGGATTTCTGCCTTTTTAACAGTTTCCATTTGATTCTCGAACGGATTTCCACATGATTTCCATTTGTGTAAAGAGCGAGTGTATTTGGCGTTGAAAGGGTGTGTAATTTAATGCTTGGAATCAGGATAAAAGGTTTTATTATTGGGTTGTTAAAGTTGTTTTTTTGACAAAGGCTAGGCTAATCGGCCGTAATACTACGGGCATTTTGATATTGATTTTACTGTATTAGATAACACCAACATCAACCATTGATTGTCTTTTGATTATTTAAATGGGTATGATGACAATGAGATGAAATTTCTTGAATTGAAAATGCTACACAATGTTTAACGCGTTCTCTAGAACAAAAGTGCTGAAGTCGCTTGATAAAGCTCTTAAGGATAGCTGGGAATGAAATCCACAGTCAGATATATTCGAATCACGGGCGCTGCCATTTTACCAAGCACCTAAGTACGTAATCTTCAAAAATCATTACCCCCTGTTCGGTACCATTCGTTCTTCTTATGTTTTCAATTCATGAGGGTTCGACATAAAAAGTGCCGTTTAGTTTCCAAGAATTTGGCAAATTTTCATCTCGGCGTACTAAGGTTTCAGCGAAGTCCAACCTTTCTTATAAGATTTTTTTTTATCCTTCAAAGCGAGTTTTATGAAAGAAGTTCGCAATTCGGTTTACAAGCCCTGGGCTTGCCCATCTCGCTTCTTACAAAATCAGTGGAATATTCCAGTCATGAACGTGTAATAAACACCGCCATTTTTATCTTGATGAGAATACATTTACTTTTGCTTGCTAAAATAATGGTTTATTCGGCACACAGTTACGTTTTTGGCATGTGACTTGACGAAATGAAGCGTACCCATATATTTAATGTTAGTTTTATTTTCATCTATTATTCATCATCTGCATAGCCTTTTCCCAAGTTATGTTGGGTCGGCTTCTGCTAACCAGATGCAACTGAGTACCAGCGTCTTACATGGAGTGACTGTCTATCTGACCTCATCAACCCAGTTACCTGGGCCAACCAATACCCCTTGGTAAAGTCTTACCGTCAAAAGACTAGACCAGAAAGTCTGACAACCTGCCTGACTGGTTCTGTCTGGTCTCTGACTACCCGTAATGACTGCCAAAGATGTACTACCTATTTATTTTTCTATTTTAGATTTTTTGTAAGAATAAGTGGAATCTATTGCCGTGTAAGAAAACTGTGACAGCAAATTAATTACTATTCAACAATTACTGCTATGACCCGTAAAAATTCATGCGATCTAATTCGAAATGCGCACCAAACCAAAAAATATAAAGCAAGCCCCACTGGGTTTCAGAAAACACTTCACGCGATAAAAAAATGAGCGGAGGTAGCCTAAACAAACTGTAGAGGAGAGGGCGCGCGCTGAATGATTCTCCTCCATAAAAATACGTATACGTATTAATACTTGGTATAGAGGTAGATGTTAACATAATATCACCAGCGACCAGGTTTCCCTATTATGGTCTAATTAAATTATATGCTAAGAGCATCTTGCCGTATACCCACTAACGCACTTAAGTTGAAGGTACCCGTACAATCAAATTTTGGGCGAACGGTTTTGTTCGTAGGATTTTTTTGTGCATTGTACCTTGGCGAATGTTTATAATTATTGGATGGGTAACGAAATGAATCTTGTTCTTCGTTTTCTTAATACCATAGTAAACATACGGTAGTTCATTGGTTTTAAGTATTTTTTATTATAGTAAGTATTGTATAATAAATAATAGTAATAAAAGTCAAAAATACGGTAGTTGCTACTATTACTCAAAAAATCTTTATTTGTATGAAAATAAGAACTTTTATGTTACAAATTCTTCACATCAAGCTGTATACTTATTTTCCTTTTATTATAAAAAAATCACAATTACCACTTTTCATCATAATGACAATTGAAAGGTACAAAAATCTTTATGTACGAGTATGGAATTTACTTATACTCACAAAACTCATAGAAAGAATAAAAAGTTTTAACAGACCTCACTACCAATTCTACTAAACTCGATATTTCTGCCTAGAAACAGCAACTTCTACCAAAAAAATATCGATTGACCTCAAATCAGCACCATCTTGACTCGATTATCTTAAAAGACTCACTCCAACAAATCCCGGAACACACTGACGGAGCCGTTTTAAAAACCAATATTGACCGAAGACGATATTCCATTCCGAAAAAGGATTTGGATCATCTATCATGTTATGTCAACCTACATCACGCCACAATCTTTCCTTCTCAATCCAATAACGTGCTCAGTGTTTATATAATAAGTTATGTGTCTATAGTATAGGTATTTACATAATATTTTTATAGGTAAAATGACGATGTTGAGGATTCAATGAAGGGTAACAACTGGCATTTCTTTAAAGGTTTTATTTATTTTTTCCTTAAAGTATTCTTCGTATGGTATCTGGACGTATGTATACCTAGGTACATACTTAAAGTATAGATAGGTACATATTTTACCCTCAAGGTTCGAGGGTAGCAAGCTTAAGACGGATAATATTCTAATTACCACGTGACTTGACTTGAAATACGTCATCATCACGTCATTTCCCAAAGGGCTCGCAAAAGGTTATGTATGTATATTATTTCCTTAGTATACATATATTCCTCCTTTCCTTAGTATGTATTGTATACGGAGCATCGCTAAAGTATAGTTACCATTATACCTTTAGTATTGAGATGAAAGTAAAACTAAGAAAGAGAAAATGGTATACATTTTACAGAATTTTAACAACTTTTTATAGGATGTTTAAGCAGAGATATTCAATTTTTATTCAATACAATTGTCACCTATTCTACTGACTCCTTTCTGATATTAAAACTACTGGCACTTATTAAGGATTCCATATCTACCAAGCAATGGTAATAGAATCAGCTGATAAACGTTCCTTAGTCCATTTGTAGATACAGATGTACATATATATTTGGAAACTATAAGTTTTTTCTTTGTACTTTGGAGAGCATACAATGCGAGTAAACTTTCCTGAATATATTCGTTGAAAAAATAATGTTAAGAAATAACAATATTCGTAAAAAAGAATACATCATTGTCGGAGTCACGTTCGGAATATACATGTATGTAAATGAAGGAATATCATACATAATTAAAATGGGAACTACTATTTGCAAAATCTTGATCGGGGAAGAAGTCACAGTGAAAAGAATTTCTACAAAAACAAATTTTACTTAAGAGTGTATTTATTTAAGTAATTAATAGAAAATTCCACTGCAAAGGCTTTAAAAAAAGGCAAAATATCGATATGATCAGACTAATGGTATTGAAAGATTTCTTGAGAGAAAATCGAGTTACACTCATAGTTTCCTCTCGAAGCAGATGAGTTTAAAGCTTTCTTCTGAATAAAGTTTTTACAGTATGCATAATTTTAATGATTCAGTGTATTTTATGCTCTTTGTGGTATTTCGTTGTATATTCTTTTTGCTGATTTCAGATCAAAGTGTGGCAGTTAATAAATACCAATAATTTGTACGTATTCGGACAATCGCGCTGTAATTTGTCGTCAGATCATAATTTAACGGTTGCATGATTCTGTGATTGCCTGTAATTATAATTTTATGCCATCACTGTAGATGAAATAATATTTACGCCGAATCTATTAACATATTGTTATGCAGTTGCTGCGATAATTTATTGTGGTTTTCGAATTAACTGTGTTTCGGATGACACGTTAAACTGTAGGTCCCGGCTGTCATTGAACATCCTTGGCAGTCATAAGCCAGTGAATCTGTCACCAGTCTAACCAAGGGGTATTGAGTTACCCGGGTAACTGGGTTGAGGAGGTCAGATAGGCAGTCGCTCCTTGTGAAACACTGGTACTCAGCTAAATCCGGTTAGACTGGAAGCCGACCCCAAAATAGTTGGAAAAAGGCCCGAGAGATGACAAAAGCTTACAATAAAAAAAAAACATCAGAACATTAATTTGAAACATAACTCTAGCCTGCTAGAATATTGTCAGAATCAGGATAATCTTTCCCTTACTTGCCCAAAAGGCCCAACAATCTTAGTCAAAGCGATCTAAGTTCGCTAAGTGCGATGTTTGTGCGCAGCGTGCAGCCTAAGCGTGGACCGACTCACAATAAACTTGCGATCAACACCGCGTATTACACGACTATATTAGATTATGCACCGTGCGCTCGTAACGAGCCGAGACCAGCTGACTTTTGCAAACTGGATTATACTGATGAAAATGTATTGCTTTCTGTTGATACTTTTAAATATGTTGCAGAATATTAAACAGAATTTTAAACACTCGTACATACGAAGAACTGCTATTAAACAAAAGATTTTTGCACAAAAAGTTCCACATCTTGACGTCACCGCAGGCATATTCGTTTGTGTGGCTTTGATTCATACAAGGAACACAAATCTGTATCAGATACATTGTTCCTCGTCGAAGTGACCTTGTCAACGTTCCGTCATGTAGGCGCCATCACAAGGTCATTAGATCAGGGTTATCAGCTAATGATAATTTGTACCTACCGATACTTTATTGCCTTGTTAAAGCACCAAACGACTTTAATTGGATTACGGACGTATTCAGTTTATACGCCGAATATTCTTTTTTTGGTCCATTTTTACAACTTAAAGGAGATAAAACTGTTATATTCATGGAAATTGATATTCATATATCCAATTTTTATTTTCATATCGAAATACGCTATATCAAATGTGCTTTCAATTAACGCCGAGTATCACAGCTATTCATTATACGCCGAAATATTAAAGCTGCTTTCAAAAGCGCTGCAATATTGTTTGTTCTTTAATTAACAGTACTGAAGCGTCAAAGCGAATTTTATGGAGCATTCGTCAAGTAGGCTGTGGGATTTATTCAATATATGAAAACCAGAATGTCTAGGGTATTTAATACACGGCCACGAGCAATTGTTGAATACTAACTCTGCGGAGCTTCACTTCAGAGTTATAAAATGTACAGATGTGGCAAAACAAATGCCGGTCTTCTTACTACTATCTAGATTAACTAGTGACAACAAATATCACACACACACCGATAACCTAAATGAGATCCTGACAACAGGGTGTAGACTCAGAGAACCTAAGCCTGCACCTTATTAACTTTCCGAAGTTCGGATGGAATGTAAGTAGCCATTTTCACGTCTTGTTCCTAACTATATTTGTGTAGTCAGCCAGTCTGTTGCCGTATTATGAAATAGTAGTTTGTTGATGAACAAACTTCCCAGCCAACCCACGCGCCGTCTTGAAGCGCCTTGCAGCTTAGACTTGTACGTAATATAGGGTTCTTGTTAGGCGTTTGGGTTAGAACTGAGAACGTTTCTGGGTTTAGCAAACAGATTTATAAGTTCGCTGAACTACTTTAAGATGTATTTCCTAGAGTAATATTTTATTCGAGGTACGGAAATATAAACATACGCGTAAATAACAGCATAATACTAAAAATATACGGAGATTTCGTAGATACTTTTACATGAAAAGTAAAACAAATTATTTCAAGTGTAAATTTTCAAATATACTTTTTTCAAAGTAGAATCTGTTTTAGGAAAAGAAATTTGAAGTTACTCCAATTCTTATTACTAATTACGCAGCCGTTTTCCCTCTTCAACGCCAAACGCTTTTCTGAGAAATTTACTTTTGACCGACTCATTACGATCAGTACAAAAAAAAATGTTAACAATATTTTTCTGGGTCGAGTGGTAGAAATTCTAATTTTTCTAAACAAGACTTGAATATGCCATTTGGTTGGTGACCATCGATATTTTTGTATGAATGAAATCCGGGTCATAGAAAGAGGGATTTGCGCTGAGAATATTGATTAAGCGTACCACAAAGCCGATTGTAAAGGCTTGGGGCACTTTTGCCTAAAGGGGTACAATACACAAAGCGAGCTGTGGACAACGTATCTAAGTACCCATATAGCGACTTTATGACAGTCCAACCTCATAGGAATGTACCTACCCAACCTACCTTATAGTATTCTTAGTTTAATATGCAAGTGCGGTCTCGTCGCTTGTAGCCACACATTTCAGTGTCTTCTGCAAGCAGTAGGAAGTGCAGTTGAGTATCGTATCAGCATCGAGCGTTCGTCGTCCTGAATGGTAAAGCAGGTGAAACAGTGAATATCGACGATGCGACGACGTTGCATATTACGTTACAGCGACGACGGGCGCTGCATGCATCCGAATGAAGCTTTATTCGAGTAATAGAATAATTTTCTAGGGTACGATAAAAACTTGGATATAGGCAAAGGCCAACAAAAAAAAATTGTTTGTGGAAAATATTACTGCCAATTTTAAGACAGCAGTGAGCAATCTTTATACTCTTAAATTATTATTTTCACTGCGCGTACTATAAATCTTTAATCACGATGATGACTTACACGGAGAAAGAAGTGTTAAACAATACGTTAGTGTGAGGAAAACCGTTATTTCCATTGTTTACCACAAATGGAAAACATTAAGCAAACATCAAAACAACTCAGGGGCTGCACAAAGCAAGAATATAATATATTTAACCTTAAGCACGGAGGGTAGGCGTATTTGAGCTTCGCATATCACATTATCGGGACTTCCGACTGTAGCGAGGGTTTCGGGCATGGGTGGCAGGCCAAAGGAAATAAACTTACTGACTAAACTTGTGTATAGATATTTAATGTGAAGAAGTTTTTGTTTACAAGGAAAGATCGGATTTGTGCTGGCGTTATGGTTTTGTTATGGTTTTTTATAAGTTAGATTATGTCGGAAAGTAGTTTATTTGATATATTTTTCTTTTGTGTTGCTCTGAGAGGATAAGGATAATATCAAATGTTTTGCTGATTTTTGTTCAGGATAAAAGTTCGAGTAAAGGTAATGTGTATTTGTTGCTTGAATTGGATAAAAACTTCGAGAAGCTATTTTCGGCTTGAATATATGTTGGGTGAATGTTCTATGTCAAATTTTGACTCAACGAAAATACAAATTTTTAAAATACCGTTTCGTTCTCCAAAAATGTTGAAAACAAAATATTATAACATTCACGAATATTCATATAAAAAAAAACATAGTGATTTTGATCATCAAATATTAACACAACAGCAGTCTATTAAACCTGACAGTCTGCATAACGTTGTATTCGTATTGGCAATACGTTAAATCCACGTGCCGATATTTTGCGTCGAAATTGTGTAACGAATAATCTACCAAATTCTCCGTACAGACTTTTTCAGGTATATTTTCCCTTTGGGTATTCATTCGTGACCTAAACTAAGTTCCCGCAACCCGTTGTCTGTGTTGTTTACAAGACTTCTCAGCTTTTACTTTGTGTCCAGGTAAAATTTCCTGGTAAGTAAATGATCTCTGAAACTTTGAAGGACTTTAAGGACTTCGTGAGCGAGTTTAAACTTGATTTTAAGTAATTACGTTGTGTTGTATAGTTTAATTTGATCTGAGGATTAACGGCGGATTTGATGGGAATATCGTTGCTATATGTACATATATTTTTAGATTATAATATAGATTATATTATTAGATTTAAGACTACATCTTAAATCTAATTAATCGTAATTTATTTAACATGTACCTATGTGATGAAAACGTTTAATTAACTATATTTATTAATAAAAAAACTAAGCTAAATAAATGATTACCTAAGTAAAGTTGTATAATTCCACTCAAATAATGTTGTTAGGGACAAAGCTTCTGTTTCATTTTCAAATTAATAAAACAGTAGTTGGAGGTTTGCCTACTACGCCCACATTTTCATAAAACGTTACAAAACTTTTACTCAAAACTACATGTACGGTCCACCGTACCATTCATATCTTTTTACATTAAATAAGCAGTTTTGTACCGCGTGCGCAATTTACTTCAGTTCGCGTTCGGTCTTCGCCGCGTGTACTCAATATCATTATATTATACTAAGATCACTCTATCATAAGTGATCACTGTATCAATTGGCTATAACATCTTATCAATAAACTTTCATTTAATTCTATCAATTCGTATCATTTATAGTTGTCCCGTACACTACAAGTCGATAAAACCTATTAATGTTTGCACCATCAAGATTTACTTAACACAATAGAATAAGAAAATTTTAAATCACACAATTCTTTTTGAACATGACCACCTTTTGCGTCAGTTTTCTGTGTGAATATGTAAATACTAATTTTTCAAATGATTCTGCATAGTCAATCGTATGAAGATGAGATACTTACAAGCAAATTGCTAGATTTTGCACACGCCTTCGCTCCGCAGATCAATTCTCGGCATTCGCCCTGACTCGGTGAATAAATGATTCGGTCTCAATGCAATCCACTGATAGCTTTGTAATATATAGTTCCATTGGGTGTTCTATTCCTTTAAATTATTGGTGGATATCTAAGTGCATGCTTGTGAACCTCGTGCTAAGTAACAGCCGCACGAGTCGATCGGGCAACGCTTGGCGAGGACGATCCTTGGATGGGTGACCATCTTGTCATGATGAGTTCTTCCGTGTTGCAGAAGGTACGCTGTAATTTGTAAATCTTGAACAGTCGTTATGGGTAGTCAGGGGCCAGTGCATAGGTACTCGAATTCTGCTGGTGAATATAGTTGAATTCTAAAACCTTTCAATTTTTTATTGTTGTTGTTCAAATAATGAGTACGAGATTCTGGGATCGATACCGGTCGATATCGATATTCGGACAGCATTTTTTTGCAAAATATTAAACAGGAAACTTTGATATCTTATACTTTTTTTTCTTTATATTCCTGATTAAATTTAGTAATTAAAAATATATTTGGTGCAAAGCATTATGTGGTTTCGTCTAGGACTCAGGAAGGAAACTTTTTGTTTGCGAGATATGGAATGCAGTACTTAGTAAACTTTTGTAGAAAACATCATCACTCAAATGAACATTAATTTGTATTGCCTTAAAATATATTACTTAATATTTATTAAAAGTATCGTATTCCTTTTCTGTGTTGTAAATGAAAATTATAGTGATTCTCCGACCGACCGCCATCATACCTTTACAAAATGATGCCGGAAATCAGGTTTCTACAGAATATTAACCAACATTGTAATTTGATATAACAATTTAGTAAACCATTAAACTTTTGACCGGAGACCTACCTACGCTTGCTATTTTCAGTTTTTTAAGTAAATAAATGAATAAAATAACTGTAAGTAACTCAGTATTTTAGATATTATGATGAGTTTTAGATATTAAGTCTGAAATGAGTAGAACATTTTTTTAAATTCAGCTGTTTAATGAATGAGACGTCATTTGTATAACCTACCATATGACAATGCCTACGCTAAAATAGAGGTCTAAGGCTGGGTGCCTTTAAGAATCCAGGCAGATAAATGTATGGATAAAAATAGGTTCACCAACTTACTAATAAAGTATCAGTCATACTAAATACCTCTTATCATGTTGAGGTTCCTTGTGATATCATGGGCATACACATAATACCAATAAAAAAAAAAACCTAATTTAATAAAATAGAAATCTAATTAATTACATTCTAACTGATTTTGGAAAGTAAGCGACGAAAGTGAGTAAGCAAATAGACGAGGCACCGAGCCACTGTGTGTCCTAGTGAATAGCCAAAATACAAGCCACTACTCTCTAGGCCCTAAGCAAGCCACCTGCCTGTACGGATGTAATGAAATTATTCTGTCTACTCTCACAGTTTTCAAATACTGTGAGTGGAAAATGTAATTAACTATTACATATTATGTTTCGATTTATTTTACGAGAAATTATTGGTACTATAATTTAAATGTTGTAGAAAAACATTTTTAATTAATTAACAGTTATTTCAGCGAGATTCATCGAAACGTATTGAAAACAAAACATATATTTTTGGTAGACGTAATAAATATTGTGAAGGTGGAAAAAACTTTCCTACCATTTCCATTATATTTGTAAAAGATCTTAGCACTATAACTTTGTCACTTCTAAGAAATTTATCGGATCGAAAAACCGATAGACACACAGTGAACGTCAAAGATTGAAGCTTTATTTCTGTATTTTCTAGTCTAAGTCGTCTCGACTCTGTCAACAGGGGGTGGAAAATGGTAAGGGCTGAACCTTGTTAGCAGCACCAAAGACAATTTTCTCTAGCAACTTCCCCGACAAATGTGATTACCTACTACGGTTACAAGCTCTATGTTAAAACTTCTGTAATTGTATTTTCCGAAGTTTTTGGTTATGTAAATCTTAATTTACAGTTACGCCACCGAGGCGATGCCGTAAGATTTAAAGCGTATAATAAAAAAAAATCTTGTTACACAAAAGTTTATTAAGTAATGATCTAAATTAATGTTTCTTGAAAGTGGAATCAAAATTAATTGTGTAATAATCTTCATAACTTTTTTAAGAGGAATAAAATACAAACTAAACGAAATTCGTAGAATTCAGAAGCTATAAGAAAGCAAGAAAAACTTTTAAAAGAGCTTCTAGATTAAGGTTGTTCGGAATGGCCGCTAAAGAAATTTAATCAACAAATAGTAATCAAAGATAAATAGCTTTCTATCAGCGAAACAATTTTTCTGTAGCACGCCCTTCAGGGCTTCACTACGAAAATGCTATTAGGACCCTTTGGCCAACACCACTTTCCGAAGTCGACGTTTCAATCCAATTGAACGTGCCTCTCCGGCGATACACCCCGCTTTGAGACGAATGCCTTACAAAAGATACATCCTTTTTTAGGGTACCGTGTATCTTAGAATTTACCTCAAATGGGAAATTTAGGATGAAAACGTATTGTGTTATTCTTTCAGGTATGTGAATTTGTTTTATTTATGGGTAGTAGGATATTTTATGAATGTGAGTAGGTGTTTAAAGGCTTGGGAAGTCCTGCGTGGGATTACTCTTTTTATTGTGATTAGTTTCCATTATAAGCAAAGTAATAGTATTACTATTATAAGCTTGTGTCTCAAACACTGGAGTTGTATGTTGTAGCGAAAGATATAGATAATGTTTATTTTAGTTTAATGAAAATTAATTAATTGCACCACACAAATTAGTAATGCGGTCTTCATAGACCGCATAAATTGTGATTATTTGTGATTATTACTGAAAACATTGTTATGTTTTAATTTAATCAAAATATTGTATACGAATAATTTTATTATATTTGTAATTCACTCTAATTTTATCAACACAGCTCAGCTTTATTTAAAACTATTGTGCTGCTATGCTTTTGCATTACAATTTTACTCTGAATTTAGATATGACCACCGCTTGCGTTTAGTTAGCATTGAAAGAATATACTAGTTTATATATCAATATTCTTGTACGAATATTATACTGCGTAACTTTTTCAAAGGAAATATTTCACGAAGGCTTTTATACAACTTATTTCGGTCATAAGTTGCCCGAATTCTTGTCATAGACTTCTATGTGATAGACGTCACAAATTGCTTTATGTCTAGCAGTCGCTCGTCTTAAGAGTCCCAGTACTTAAAAGAATTTAATTCTGTTAGTCTTATTTCTTTGTTACACGTTAATCCTCATATTTTGTCTTACAGATTAGATAACGGGATTATATTTTAAGTATCTTTGAACTGGATTAGGTGAAAAAAAAAAAAACAGTTGAGTGGTTTTTATTTTTTGCCAGAAGCAAAACATAAAGTGCAGCAATTTTCTTTTGAGAACTAGAACTTATAAGTGCATAAAAACTTTTTTTTAGACATGCTTGTAGGATTTTTAGCGTACCACAGACGGTTAAAAGAATCTTGAAAGCTACATCGAGACTCTTCAGATCTTAAACTAGGAGAAACGAAGTACTCGCTGAGTGAACGACTCGCTAAAGTAGTTGAAAGTAGCGGGACATAAAGGACGAGATCCTCATTCACGCGATACGAGTTTTGCTATTAGATCCTATAAAGTTAAATACATACTTGTCCACATTTTGCTTTACCGGCTACTGAAACTCGTGTAAAAGGGACCTACCTATCCTTGGCAAGTAACAATCCATTTTTTGTCCAACATTAGGGAAATCCTCACAAGCCCTATTTAGGAAATTGCCTTCTTTATCGCGTCTGTGGTTAACACACTTCGGGTCGACCACGATATTTGCAAGTGGCCCTTTTATTTTTTAGAATTCAACTTTACTATAACGTAACGAACATACTTTATTGCACCTATTTTACTTTCTACACAAATTGAATAACAAAGAAAACATTTTTGAATATCGTGATCGTGAAAATTTGTATTGGTTATGGAAAGATTGGGGTTCGTTTCTGTTCGCTACGTTTTTTTACCGCGATACTTATTTGCAGGAAGTCTGTTAGGGGCTTTATAGAATCGCAATCTGTTATATTTACGAGGGGAACGGCTACTTAACTGTGATTGAAGGTTGAGAAAAAAGGAAAGTATAACAAACGGAAGAAATGCTATCCGTTTTCGTTTTATCTCGAATCACAACAAACGTTGAGTTATTCCAAGCTTGTTTAGTATTTATAGAAGTTAAAATGAAAAGAGAGCTGAACGGGTAATTATCGCGTCTTCAAGCTATCACTCTTCCGAGGGTCCCATAAATAAATTTTAATGTTATCATCACGCTTATTTTGAACAAAGTAATTAAAAAACAAATGCTTCGGACGGTATGCGACGACATTTTAAATTGCTTTGTGTGAATGTTTGCAAGTTGTAAACAAAATAATGTTTTGTTCTCATTCTGTTGTTCAGTCATACTTTTTTATAGCCAAACCATGACATTGTGCTTTGAAATAAACATCTAATAAAATGTATTTAAATACATTTAATAAAAAGCAATCGTTCATGAAAAATTTTATGATATGAAATATTAATTACTAAAATGAATATTTTTTAAACTGTTTTGATAGGTTTTCATTTTAAATTTAGAAAAAAAAACACGATATTTTTACGTGCAGAAGACTATGTTCATAATAATACAATATTTACAAAATACCTTTATGACAAGATTTTTATAAACCTTGGTGAAGTAAACTCTTATTATACTAACATTTTTCATTAAGTCATCATACAATCACCGTGGATAAGGGTTTCTATAGAAAAGTTCATCTTTAGCTCGTTAACTACGGGCCGCGGAATAAAGACTTAAGCTTACTGCAAGCCTATCGAGATTCAACCTCCTTTCATGTGGTCACGCTACGTGAAAAATGATATTTGCAGAGAATATGAGGTCTTTTGATATCCCCGATAATATTTATATATATGATTACCGTGCAATATTTTTTTAAGGGACTATTTTTCAAACTACTATTTATACTTTGGACGATTTTAGCTTTTATTGTTAAAGTAGGCAATAAGTTTTGTAAAATATCTCATTTTGCAACTGTCGAGTAATTATTTAAATAACATTGTATAATGTATTAAGAAAATGCGTCAGCGTTCTTGTTTACGACTATTTGAATTTGCCTAGATAGGTCATTTTTATATTAAGAGAAAATATTATTATCCATGCAATAAATAATATGGCGGACGTACGATCGAGACACGTTAGAACGGTTCGCTTTTGTTTAAGCGCAGTAAATATAACAAAGACTTATTTTGTATTGTGAATGTACAATTACTAGCTGTTCGGTTCTTCGGTTCCTCCCGCCACACGAGAGAACTACTTCCAGCAACCGGATAAAAAGTAGCCTATGTCCTTTCTCAGACTTTAGACTATTTGTGTATACTAAATTTTATTTAACCGGTTCAGTACTTTCGGCGTTTCAGCTGACAGACAGACAGAGTTACTTTCGTATTTATAATTATTAGTAAGGAAGTAAGGATCTGGTGCATTTCTGACGTGATCGATTTGAAAATACGACATGCCATAAATAACAACATAATTTCCTAAAAAGAAACATCCATTAGGAAAAATTACGAGTTCTTGTTCATAACTTGAAATATTTCCTGCGGGAGTGAAATGAAATGCTTCAGATTTATGCAAGACAGTCCATCTCAATCAGAATGTGAGAAATGAGCTGACAAAGGCTCTTTTACGAATGCGAATGTCGACTGGAACTTCGAAAAAAATCGAGCTTCGACTTTTTCGACATTTTATTACGCGACTCCGTGAACAACTTGAGTCTTGACAAGTTAGTTCATATTTTCCGGCGTAGATAGATATGTCTGTATAAGTATGAGGAATAAATATTATTTTGATCGCCGCTCCCGAATACTTCGGGAGGAAAAATGGTGAAAGTATGTGAATAATATTTATGTGTCTCAATTCTAACTTTTTCATTCAATTTATTATATTTTAAAGGAACCATTTTAATGTATATACGTAAAATGAATTAGAATATTTTAACATGACACATGGCACTAATGACAAAATTAAAAGGTTTTGCCTTTCAATTTATCCTTTGAAATTCTTCGCAAAAAGTCAATTCACAGCGCGGTCACCAACAGTTTGCAACAAATCAACGGCTGGCTCCGCAGCCGTTCTTCATTTGTCGGGCCCAGATCCCGTGTTAATTAATGTTGGACGAGCCATAAAAACGGTGTTTCGGCGCCAAATGCACACATCCCTTTATATATGGCGCGACGGCGTATTTTTCATGACGTCACCTGCTATATCTACGTGATCCGCATCGGAAAATATGTTGTCCAATTAATTAGGTACTTTGAATGGATTGTGTGGCCCTCCGTTATTGGCTGGAAAATTAAGGCGGGTGCGATTGATTGTTACGGTATAGGTAAACGATTAGTTAGCCGACCCGCTCGGTGCCTATGAAAGCCAGTTAAATATAGGATTGGATTTTTTTTGGTTCTATCTACACTTTATCGTTATGAGCTGGATTGGAGGAATGGGGGCGGATGAATGGTAATTGTTTGCTTAGCTTTAGTCGGGTTTCATTTGATTTCGCCGGTTCAGGTATCGTGTTAGCTCAGATTTTTCTTCTTACTGATTACTAAATGCTAGAAATACTTTCTCGAGAGAAAGTACATTGTGATTTTTTGTTTTGTAAAGGTTTTGTGAAATGTCTAGCTAGTTCAAAGAAGAAAAGAAGAAGTACAGACGGTTTTAGATAACAATAACAAATAAGGGATTATCAGCAATACACAGGGATAAATGATAATAGTTATGTTCCTACCTATGCCATTACAAGTGTACGGTCCGATGCTGCCGTTCCGATATACCTTATCCCTTACTCGACATATTTTTCATTACCCAACATAATCATAAAAAATATTGGGTCAGCTTAAGCGATAAAGAACGACACAAGAACAAACAATATCGGTTACATAACGCCCGCAGCCGCTAACAGACCACTATAAAAAGCCAATAAAAATCACTAAACCCCTCAAAACAAGTAGGAACGAGGGTGTCGCTATCACACCAGTAAATCGGCCTTGTACAACTCCATTTGACACCTAAATACTATAAGGCGGAATCCTTCGGGCCGCGCCTAAGTCTGTAAACGCTATATAAATCGTATCGTACATTGCGTAATGGCCCTAAGGGGTACAGCGAAAAACTTCCCGAGAGCTATTAACTTTATTTAAGGGTGTTATAAAGCGTTTTCTACGTTATCAGTATCCCTTGAGCCTAGTTCGGCATGTCCTTCGGCTATTGGCACCGGCCCCCCAGGGGTCAATAACTATACCGCCTTACGCAGGTGGCCCTTACGTTATATTCGGAAAGTAATTAAAAAGTTTTGTTATAAAAAGTACTGAACGGACTTACAGTTTGCTTATCTTTAGGTTTGCGCACTTGGCCTGTAAGCCGTCCTCATGCAATATTTATAGGAAAAGTTGGTCGCGCATACAAATCTAAGTACTTATGTATCAGATGACAACTGCGCGCATAATAATATTTGAAATAACCTGTAGTAAAACGCAAGTAAGAATAGCAGTACCTACATTTAAATATAAATTTTCTGTATCAACAAAAACCTAAAATAATGTTCAGTCAGTCTCTTCAGTGAAATCAAGATTCTAAACAATCGAGACCCCGTTCAATTCCAGTAACCAATTAAAATATCGTAGCAACACAGCACCCTTCAGCAATTTGTGTAACACAATACCGTCGAAACAGACTATCGTCACAGAATCTTGGTGTCGGCAACTATTAGCTTCGATTTTCGATAACGAACGCGTAAAAGTCAATAGAATGAAAGCGGACGACTGTTAATTCACTTTTGTCCGTATACTGAAGGCCGGACATCATACCCGGATACGTACAATGGGACGTAGAAGAAAATTTAATGCCTATAGGGCAAGCGACAACAAATAACACGGAAATGAGGGACTTCCTAGTATCGGCACCTCGATTCAATTTGCTTTGCAGCACTCTGGCCTTTCGTTAAGGGTTCCCTACTCGTTTATTTACACTGTAAATAGGTATGGGATGTATCATTTAGTATGATCTGTAGCTTATAGTGGGTTTCCAGTGGGTTTTAGTAAACACTTATAGTGGGTTTCCCAAAAAATGGATGCGGGTTGCTGAAGATCGTGAAAGGTGGGAAGCCTTGGGGGAGGCCTTTGTCCAGCAGTGGACGTCTTTCGGCTGAAACGACGATGTTAAGATTTTAAAAATGCGATCCGTTTTGGAGAAATGCTTTTTTATTTGCATTAGAACGCAACTGGCCTTTATGATTTCTTTTTTAAACTAGGGCTTTTTAAGCAGAAACAAAATATTTTTGAGATTTAGGGCATATCTTTGTATCGAACTTTAATAAAAAAAATATCAACGGTAGTCGTAATTTTAAATGGTATACGGAAATAAAGGACCCGGAGCATGGGTACCTCTATCCAATTTGTTTCGATTCGATTCAAAGGGTTTGTACAAAATAGGTACGGGATGTGTCGCCTTCATTTGAATCTATTTCGAAACTATTATACGCAATTACTTGAGATTCGAGCATTTTGTTCGGATTTCCACATGTTAGTTGTATTTTGATACTGTCAGTCTTCTCGATTTTGGCGATTGGTTTTGCATAGAGTACGAAACTTTGAACTCTCTTGTGTCTTTGTATTCTTACGCGTGGTTTTGAGAACATCAACTGGTCACGTGTTTGTATAAGAAATCCCGGCAACGTGTTTTATGCTTATGGTGTTACTTAGTACAGACATCAAGCCAACCGAAACTGACAAATTTTTCCAATCAACTTTGAACCATATGCTTGATCGATAAAGTTGAAAATCTGTTTAGGAAATTTGACAGATTGTAGTAGCGTGATGTACGCCGTCTGTACCAATTAATTGGAAGGACGAACAAATAACAATTGATCCGTATAAAATATCAAATTGGAATTTAATTTTTGTGTTCCATGATACAACGTACAGACGCCAGCACATCAAGTTACCCGGAACTGTCAAATTTTCCCAAACTATTTTGAACTGTATGTTTCAGTTATAAAGTACAAAATCTATTATGGATATTTGACAGATTTTTGTAGCTTGATGTGCTGCCGTCTGAACCTACTAAGTAAATGTATATAACACGATTTGTTTTACGTAAAAATATTTTTTAATGGAAACTTACTGAGAAAATATAATATTGTTGTAATTATGAAACATTTTTTGGAGCTTCAAATAAAATATTGACAAGGGTCGGCGAGGTTAAAAAAATGATTGAGTAATTTTTTTGGCAATATTGTTTGTATACCTACACACCGTACTTTTTACAAAATTAATTAACAATGATCCGTCTTACCTGCTTGTAATGTTTATTTATAAAAAAACAGCTTCAAAAAACACTGAAATAAATATTTAAATAAATATAACTTTTGACATAGCTTTATTTTTTTCTCTGTTTAGAACCGACATCATAACCGATTTAAAATTTTATACCTACTGTCATAAATAACCCATCATACTGTTAGTTTAGATAGTGTTAAGTTTGATCAATATGACTAAAATAAGCCCAAATATAAGCTTTGAACAGTCGTTAAAGTTTTACTTACAAACAATATATTACCTTCATTGCTAAGCCTAAAGTGGCACTCATAAAAAATTTCGGTGTAAAAGTTTCGTCAATACGAACTAAATAAGCCCAAGCACAGGTTAGTTGTGACATACGTATGAGGAGTTTCCTTGACTCTCTGCCGTTTCCATCATCAGGTCAGATCCAAACTTTCATCCGCCAAGAAACTCACGAATATAAATATTATTTTTAGCCAATGCGTACCAAAAAGGGTGTTGCCTTAACTTCTTAGGGTTTCGAGCATCAGAGTTTAGGTAATAAAAACTTAAAGTTTCCTTGAATGTAAGTTTCTTTGCTTTTATACAAAATGACAATAAGCAAATCTATTAATACTTCAAACAGTTGAACATAAATTAAGTTGCGTTTACAGGGAGATCACAATTATTTAATTAATTAAACTCCGTCTGTAATTACTGTCTGGAGGGTCGGCCCGGGATCTCGGGATGATAGGAAATGTTTAGGAATATTAAGCCCGAGCCTCTAATATTTGGGTACACACATTACAAGGAAGCGGCGTGACAAGCTTTAGCGCTAGGTATACACGAGCGGTATCATGCAAGGACGTTATTTACTGCATGCCATAAATTTAAAATCAGTGCTGTCTATTTTGTAAGACTTGTGTTAGAAATTTATTCTATGTTATTTAGCTCAATACTGCATACATTGTGCAACAAAATAGAACTGTAGGACCTGTTAGAATTTTTAAATAAAAATGCGTATTTGTAAGTCTTATAATATAGTTATTTTTGTGGCCAAGTATGACAGAAAATATACATATTATGTACATATATTAAGGAATTACGTAAGTGAACTTATAAGGTACTAAGGTATAATTCTACCTGAGACCTAAATGGGCTAATGTGACGTATGCGTTTTATACTTTATTTTAATATTTATATGACCTCATGTTGATTTAAACGTAGTAACTGATTGACCAGTTACTCCGTGATCATGGCGCTTGCAACAGTGCCGAAATATCGGGAACTCAATAAAAAGGTACCTACATGGTAGCAATCTCGTAACAAATAATTAAAATTACGTGACCTTAATTATTTAATACTCTCAATAGTGGAGTACAGCCCTTATATCAAAGGCTGTTGATCCCCTCTAACCGTAGTGGGAATTTGTCATATCATAGCGACTCATTGTTTGAACAAACTCTTGCAAATCATGCAATGGGATCATATCATTTACAGACGAATTAGATTTTGGTGATAGTATTGTTTTCCGTATCGGATTTATTATAATGATGACATAGCAGGAAGTATTGAAGGGATTTCCAAAAAAATATATAAGAGTGCTTGATCTCCGACCTTTACCTGTACCAAAAATAATAAAGAGGATAAGATTAACGACATCTGTCGTGCACGGGAAAATATTGATATATTTAGCTGTGGCCGTACCTAACCTTAGTAAAAAAACTGAAAACAAAAAAAGCTGTTTGAAGGAGCCTTAATTCCTCCATGCGCTCCTTAAAGAGAAGTCAGAATATCAGAGGTGCCCGGAAGAGCCTACACCTGCCGAGTGTGGGGTGTCGGAAGAGTTACCGAGACACAGGCAAATACAGGAACAAGTGGGTTTAAGACAGTAAAAGTCTGACACTACCTTCAGCTGGATTATATATACCTCAGTGGGATTTCTCATTTGATGACTTCCCTTGAAAAAAAGGAGGTTTAAATTTCCTATATCAAATTTTTAAGAAGCTTAATATAAAATTATTTCATTTATATTTCCTCATATGCACATTTTTTTTGTATCGCGTTCAAGCATATAAAATTAAGCTCACTAGGCTGTCAGTGCCTCTTAAATATCCTAGGATATGTTGCCATTACTCTGAGTTAACATAAAATGGTACATAACAGCCACCCGACGTAAACAACGGCACATAAAACAAATAGGATTAAATCATTTCCCCTTGGGTTACTTGCTCTACAAATTAAACATACCTAGGTACGTTGAAACTGCGAACTAACCTGCACCGGGTAATGAGTACTAAATGAAATTTCAACGATGAAATATGGTGCATTTTATGATATACGCGAATCCCGTAGCGTTAGCGCAGGTTCACATTTGTTCGGCCGTTGCAATTATCGGACTGGCAAAAATCGAGTCTTTTTTTCGTATGTATTTTATACGGCTTTGTTCAAATTAGTGGAATTCGATAAAACTGTCGGTAGCGACACATTTATCGGGCGTTTTGTCACGATTAACCGTGGAGTGCGTTTTATTGGTGGCATAACTTGTAGTTATTGCAACATTTTCACTAATCGGAACAACTTTGTGATGAGCCATACAACGTTATGATGTCGTCACAAAACAGTAAAACAATTATGTCAAAAGTTATGGCTTGGAACATTTTTCTTCTAGTAAACTCACTTCTACGTTTTAATCACAGTAATAATTATTATCAAGGCGAAAGTTTGTGAGTGTGTATGACTGTACGTGTCCACGGTTATTACTTCTTTACACAAAATAGCTAAACAGATTTTTATGAAACTTAGTATTAATGATTAACGTATAGACCACTTTTAAGGCTACACGATTCCTAGACGACGACCAGATGGCGTGGTGGTTAGTGAACCTGCCTGCCACGCTATAGGTCGCGGGTTCGATTCCCGCATAAGTCAAACATTTGTGTGCATGAACATGGGTGTTTGACTTAGTCTGGGTGTTTCTATGTATAATATGTATGTATTTACAAAAAGAAAAGTATATAAGTATGTTTATCAGTTGTCTAGTACCCATAGTACAAGCTCTGCTTAGTTTGGGACTAGATGACGTTGTGTGAATGTGTGAGGAATATTATTATTATATTAATATTATAGTAATCATTTAATGAATGAGTATTATAATATATAATTATTTCTTTATTAGTTCAAGTTTAGTGTTTAGTAGAGAATGGCCATTACTGCCGCTTTGATATTGCCATACATTTGTCCGCGTTCGAAAGTAGCGAGTTTTTCGTGGTTTTAATTCTTCTTTGTTGTCCTCGTATATATTCCAGTTATTTCTGTAATGTAGCCCACGATAAATGATGATTTCACACCATATAGCTATGTTAGGCTACGTTACGTCATTAAGCTAAACCAATTTAATATTAAAACTCGAAACGGGCATAAACTTATAAAGACCTTAATAACTTTGGTAACGAGAATTGAACTTAGCTTTTAGTATTCAAGAACATAATTTATTACCCTCATAGAATACCTAAATTAATTTTAAGGCCTGTTACAGGATCATCAATAATACGAGCGCTCCAAAGGTTATACAACTAATTTGTACATCGTACATGACGCTCGATGTAATTGCAAACCAACTGCGATGATAAGTGCTTACTGAAAGTTGCTCAGCGTTGAAATATGACTGTTTTCATGAGTTACGAGCTCGTCGCGTTGTGACCCAACGTTATCAATTAATATATTCTGTCCAAAGCGCCGGTGATTATGTACCGGAGCACTTCTAGCGCTCCTGCTGTCGCCAAAATGGGGATTACCGCATACCCCCGTTTATTTGGCGATGCTTTATTACAATTTTCTCTAATATTAAAGTTCTCGGGCGAGCTTAAGTTTCTTATCCGTAATCTCTGGGTTAGTGGGTGAAAGTCTTCTGTGTAATATGTTTGGAGAATCTTGCTTTATAGTTCGCGTCGGGGACGAGGATCTCCAAGTGCTATTGATATATTACATTAGTTAACTTTTGCTTTGTAACATTATGTTCTTTGAAAAGGTCACCCTGAAGTTTTCTCAATTGACACTTCAGATACCTTGGCCTGGCATTTTACTTCAGTCATAATATCCGTTAGATAAAGCCGTTACCCATTGAGATACCAAAGACGTTGTAAACTAGCGTCTTTTTAGTGTAGTGGGGTGTGCGCGCGGATAGCACATCGACACAAGCCATTAGGCAGAGCGCGCCTTTGAGTTGGGTCGGCGAGCCGGACTTGCTGCTCAAAGGGCCACTTCATCGTCTTTTCATGTTACCTCACACGTCATCACACAATTTAGCCACTCATCTCGGCCCATGATATGATAATAAATAATCCAGCGCTAAAGTGCTTCGTGTCCCCGAAAACTTTGAGATAAGTGCCTTCCGAACTTGCCGTTTTCAACTTTCACCGCAGTTTATATTAGATACGAAATTTAACGAGAAGTTTTTGATATTATAAGCCAATATCAGATGATTCTTTTCGAGTTACGAAGTCCTCGGCGGGACAAATATTTTGCTAATATTTCTTGGTTTACTTCGGTGGGTTTCTGCCGCTGTTGGCAGAAATCGTGATGTGAATTGGTAAGCTTTAAACAATTTGTTTTCGATTTCATACATTCTTGAGATAAAGTATTTTCTTCTATTATGAACAACTATAGTAATGTGTTTTTGATTATATGTTACGCCTTTGTAAACTAACGTATCAATTATGATAATTTTAACAAACACAACTATTAATTTTGTAAAGGTAATTTTTATATAAAAATTAAAAGCTTAATTTGAAATGCTAAACAATTTTTTAATCGGTTTGTGTCGACACAAGCGCGCACCAAAAAGCAGTTACATAATATATAAGGCGTATAACGAGCACGTAGACCGATCCTAAACAGAAACTCATTTGGCAAGTTAATGTGTAATTTGAATGAACCGGACAAATTCAAATTAATTCAGCTTTTCCGTTGGCATTGAGAGACTTTGAATAAGGCGATCGATAACAAATTCAGGGGTTAGTAGCAAAATTAGCAATTTAATTTCGATCCAGTGAAAGTTTCCTTAGTGTTGGGAAGAGAGGACAAGTAATTTGCAACCGAGAAGAAACGAAAGGGGCACGTTATTACCTAAACTTTTGTCACTGGAAGATTGATTAAGTTTACTTGCGCCGTTCTTGGGATTGTATTTACCTATATTTTGATGTGCCGCGCTGGGATTTACTTATGAAGTAGCTATTTGGAGATCAGGACTCAATTTGTTTGACTTCGATAATTTACTACGTAGGTATAAAGTTTGTTAAGTCTCTAATTTTATACGAAGGTGCTTTTTCATAATTTGGAACTGTTAATTAATTTAATTTATTAAAACTGCCCGTGACATCTTGGCATCACGCAAGAATCGTAGTACCACTAGAGTTTTACAAAAACTAGGATAAGCAAAATACAGGATCCCAAGAGTTTTCCGAGACATCATTCCATTCGCTTGCGTCGCTAAAATGATGTGTTATTGTAATAAAGATAGCCGGTTAACAAAGTGACCATAAAACAGATTTATTTAACTGCAAATAAAACAAACTAAGTTATAAGCAAAGAAATGTTATATTTAAAAGGAACTCCTAAGAATTTCCATAATGCAGTATTGTTCCGTTAAACCATGGAAATGGGGCCAGTTATGATCTGATACCTGGCTCTTCGCCGGCAGTGTGAAATATCGGATTATAGGATCCAACCCTACCGCCCCTGGAGTGCGATTGTCGGCAGGTTTCACTGCATTAACCCTTTCATCGCGACTCCGGCTTTATCTGCCAGATCTCGGCGCATTTTTGTTATTTAAAAAAAAAAGATTTCGGCAAAAAGGCTGTATACGGAATTTCCTTTGCGTGAAATTTAAATTAAGAATATGCTGAGTATTTTCGGCGGATTTCGTTTTGGTTGGGTGAGTCTTTAGGAAGTGTTTAGAAATATTTTTCGATATTTAGGAAATATCACTTTTTTATCACTTACCGTTTTTGGCCATTATTAAGGGAGGTATTTTTTCCAGTGTTAGAAAATACTGTTTCATAAAGATTGCCATTATTCGTTATATAAATAATATTGGTGCTTCAATAAGTTGGTATAATTTAATATAACATTCTTGGGGAAACTTGGTACGTTATGAGTTTGGATCTAGGTCTCAATTTCAGCTTCAGTGGTAAAATATGATGAAAATAAATAAAACTTTCGTCGCCCCTAACACAGTATTCCTAGGGATCGGGAACTTAAAAAGTCATTTAGCCCTGCTGATCACTTACCAGGTAAATTGTCGTCCTTTCTAAGTTTAGTTCACTTAGATAACTTACAAGTATTAGTTTGAATCTAATTGACCGCTACATTGTTAAATGTTAAATATTATCAACTATGCATATACATAGGTCTATGTGCGATATTGCTCAGTTTACGTATAGAAATAAAATCCTTTCTTATTCCCGATATTATAAATGCAAAAGGGAGTTTCTTGTATAAAACAGCTGTAGACGACATTCGGAAGGAAATGGGACCCCAGTCGGTTATAGGTTATTCAACCCGATACGAGAACTTTCCTATAAATTAATAAATTTGATATGACTAACAGTGTTGTGAGTTCTGAATGCGTACTACATAAGAATAGATTTTTCTAGATAATTTAATGAAAATAATGAAATCAACAACCCGCATTGAGCAAGCGTGGTGATTAACGCTCAATCCTTCTCCGTGGGAGAGGAGTCCTGCGCCCAGCAGTGGGATGATAAAAAGGCTGTGATGATGAATGACGTGTTAGTTGGTGCCTAGAATGTTATTAATTAACATAGGTAAATATTTTAATTATTAATTGATTCAATGGCTTGCATTATGAGTGCTAACACAACTGATGAACTACATAATATATTAAATCGATTATAACACACAAACTATAACCTCTCTCATCACATAAATGTCGAACGTACCGGGAATCGAAAGTGGGACTCTCGTTCGGTAGTCTGACTTGATAACTATTTCGCCCGAAGGGATTCGCAAGAGATATAAATTTATGTTTAATGTTATATGTTTATTTATTATGTTAACAAGCATATATTTAAAACATATAACATATAGCCGGGCACGGCCGTGAAAAGCTACTCAAGTTCATTTGTCACGAAATAATTTACAAACCTTGTTTGTTTATTGATGATAGACTTGATAAATTCTGGTCACGTTTGTGTTACTTTGTACGAGATATATGGAGATTTTGTCAACCAAATATACTTACGTAACTCTTGATTGGAGGACAAGTGTCGCATCGTATTGAATACGTGTCGAAGATTTTTTCTGAAGAAAATAAACTTCACCAATCCACGGCCCGACCGCGCCAAGCGTTGCTTAACCCTATGATCGATCAACCTATGCAGCTGTTTATGCGAGCTCCTCTATACCTTGAAACTTCTATATAAATATAAAAACAAAAACTAGATTTATCATGCCTAAAAATATTTATAGAATACCATGTCGAATTCGAAATATAAGTTTACTAAATTCTCCTGTTACGTCACAGACGATGAAAAGATGGCTGCATTTTCGAGCACGTCTAGTTTTACAATATCACTCGATACCGATCGCGTATTGCTATTTCCAATATCACTTGAAACTTTCGTTATCTTTTCCCTCACAAAGGCGTAAAGGAAAAAAGGTATGACACACACTGCATTCCTAAAATAGACCCGATACTATCAACATTCCTTCTTATCTTATATGGGGACGCGAAAATAATCCGATACAAGAAAATAAACTGCCTTGGGTGTAACCGGGGCAATGGCTTATAAACCTAACAGCCTATGTATTATATTCATGAATATTATATGAGTAAACCGTTACTTCTGAGTTGGGAAATAAGGATAATTATAATAATATTTTGTACTGTCTATTTATTTTTGAGGTTATTTCAAACGACCATATTCTATAACATTTTCTAACAAACTATATTTTATGATTAAAAAATCTTATGTTATTTCTGAATGTATCTTTTATACTCGGACTATTCACAGAAAAACTGGCAATTTAGCAAAATGATTCAGACTGTCAATTACTTTTGAACACAACCAACTAGCTTTTATATTTAGAAAACCCCCAACTAACACATGGTCTCCCTAAATAAAAACACAAAAACATACCCTACGGTCCTAATAAAAGGGGCTGTTATCAACGTAGTGTATCTTTCCACCTCTTGGTCAACCCACTTTAGTTCGTCCAAACATTGCGTAGAACTTTTCTGCTATCTGTTACCGGATTACTACAAATTGCGTGGGACAAGCTTGTTAGGCCAACAGTTTATGTGAAACTTCATGGTGTTTTATAATTGCCTTCGCCACGCTTCGCAGTCTTCCCTGACTTTTGTAATAAACTTGGCTGGCACGTTTTCGTGAAATATTTTGATGTATTTAATTTTCATTAAAGCTGTGATATTTTGCGGGCTTATGAAGGATGGGGTTATAATGAGTTAGGGTTAAAAGAGATGATTTTATTTAGTCTGAAAGTAACTTTTTGTTCAAAGTAATGGTTAGTTTTTGTGTGAGTTAATGAAACGTTAATAATGTTTTATTATGCGATAGTTGATTTAGAATCTCATGTGATTAATACGTCTTCACCTTTATATGAATTAATAAATCTCAATAATTCGATTGAATCAAAAATCGATCTACATTGCATATTAAAGTAAATTAAACATTAAACATAAAACAGAAGTCTTACTACATACCTACAAAGAATGTTGACACATAAATCGTAATCCTATCCAAAACGCATAATATACTCTCAACATGCAAAAAGCGAACTGTAATCTAAATACGAAAATTCAAACAACCAAAACAGACAACAAAGCTTAATACAGTAAAGGGAGTAACAACGCGAAACTCCGTGTAATTCCGACCGTTACATCACAAGGATCGGCCAAACATTTGCAAAGGATAAGTTTCAAAAAATTCACGAGCCATTTGAAATTCACGAAGAGCGCGGCACTTTAATCAAACGAACACCAAAGTACACAGCCTTTACGCGTAGAGTGGCTTTTTCACTATCACCCCTGTACAGGTCGCCCGTCAGCGGCTTAGTCCCGATTGGACCCGAGGGAATGACTTGGTCCCGTCTCTCAAAACTACGCTATGTAAATCTATAGGGCGGTGCTTTACTGAAAAAATGTGCGAAATGAGACTTCAATATTTGGGATTGTTTGGTTTGGATCTGGAACAGAATTCAATTGTTTTTGGAGCTTCACTAGTACTTTTAGTTTATGATAGTTATTAATCAAAGTAGCTGTATAATTTGTGATGTTTATGTAATATAATTTTAATTTCTTTTTACATCTTTGGCAGTCGCTACGGGTAGTTAGAAGCCAGAAAGTCTGATAACCAGTCATACAAAAGGGGTACCGGGTGGTGCAGGTAACTGGGTTGCAGAGATCAGAGAGGCAGTCCACGTTGAGCACTGGTACTCAGCTGCATCCGGTTAAGATTGGAAGCCCACCCAAACATAGCTTGGCAAAAGACTAGGCAGATGTTGTAAAATAATTTTAAATTGACATTTTAATAAAAGAAAATATGGTACCATGAATATCGAAGCTTCAATAATTAATATTTATAAAAAAGAGTTAAGTAACATCGTCTTCACTAAGTGTACAAGTTATTAATCATAGTGACAGAAAATATAGATGCCTGCGCTTGCCAATATTCCAAACAAGGCAATTTACTTCAGCTTATAAACACACAATTTAAATCACCACTTCTTATTCATTCTCCGTCGTCGGGTTCAGTTTGATGCGCTTGTACATCGTGGTCGTCACCCATTTATCACTTTGACTGCTTAGCAATAAATTGTGTCACCTTAACGAGGTGCCATCTCGACGCGGAGTCACCGCGCACGTACGCTGCCGTTGAACAGAAGCGCTTGTTTATATATATATACATATAAGTTATTATACACAAGTTGTGTGATCTGCTTACACATTTCATACGCTGGTGAACAAGCTTTGATGGTTAGTTTTGTGGTGTTTTAACAAATGAAGGTAAAATCGACGTTGGTGTTTTAAGTCTTATTTGTTCGGACTTGGATGATATAAGAAATTTTGTATAGTTAAATAGATAAACAGTGTCTTGAATAGGTCGTGGCTAAAAAACAGCCGCACAGGTCAATCGATTATAAGGTTAAGTAACTCTTCGCGCGGTCATTCAGTGGATGGGTGACTATTATTGTCGTTTTCCTCCGTGTTTCAGAAGGCATCTTTAGAGATGATATTGTTTGATTGAACAGTGTTTAAATTTCATCAGGTGGAGTGTTTTTTTTTACTTTTGACAACAAAACAAATACCTATCTAAATATCAGACTAGGTTACTTATGACTTATAATATCAGAATAGCTTACATTAATTATCAGTTAATACCTTAAAGCAAAAGCTAAACAATATAAACTATAAATTACTGACCGCTTGTAGATATACAATTTAATCGTAGCGAGAATGTGTTCCGAGCGAGTATCGACACTACAAGATGAATTGAGACTAACTTCTCTTATTCCACAGCTTTAAGACCTCGCAACAAATCGCAACTATTTACTTAGCGCTGATACAAACACGAGCACCACCCTCCACTAAAAGCTATAGCTAACTTGTCACTTCAACTTACAAAACTATTGTTATTTAGCACTTAATTACAGAAATTGTTGAATGCGCACACGCGGACAGCGGGCAGCTGCCGCAAATAAGTTAAACTATAATTAAGGCTAAGTTACAACGAACAGTGTTTAGATAAATTAGTGACCCTTTTCTAAAATGTCAGCGCTCGCCATTAAGTCGGGGCCTTGAAAAGGGTAGACCACTCGCTCTCAGCGCTCTTACGTATCAAATGTTGATTAACTTGCACGTCATTTAGTTGAAGAATGACACTTTCACCTTATTTTGACGATTTTAATTCGTTCATGTAGATTTATATTTTTTTTAATCCTAGTAATTTCTTGACGACCTCGTTAGCGCAATGGTAACCACGCCTGACAGCCGAGCGGAGGGGTCCCGTGTTCGATTCCCGCTACAGTAAAGTACATATATGTATGTAGTTTATCAGTTGTGTAACACCCATAGCACGAGCTAATCAATAGCTTAATTCTTTCGTTTATATATCCGAAAGAAAAACAGTCTTTTATGAAAAAATCCCTTTCCAAAATATTCTTGTCCTTACTTCCAAGATTATCTACCAAGACCCCATAATAGCAAGGAATACATCTTAAGTAACTGCGACTGCAAAGTTTGTACGCAAAAAACATCTCCCAGAGTCCCTTAGAGCTCAGCTTGGAAGCTATATAACATTTCATTAGCGGTCAGCCAAGACGCTCCGGTTACTGAGGCAATAAATCCTCATTTTTACTAAAGGACAAGTAAAAAGAAAAGAAAAATAGTGAAGGGAATTTGCGTTATGAGCGTATAAACTATTTTTGTTAGGGTTTGGGCGCTGTAAATCATTTTTGATTAAACGAAACATGAATGAGGCTATTGAATTATTTATTTAATTTAGATGATCTATCGTACGTGATACAAATGTTCTTTATATGAAGATAGTAGACAGTAATAAAGAAATAAACACGTATGTACCTTAGTATAATAAAAACTACGTCGAAAGGAAAATTTCTTATCTGTATTGATTCTATTCTCGTTTTGAATTTTATTACTCGTTATTTATTTTATTTATGTGTTGGCCAATAACAAAATTCACATACATCGTACTCTTAGAAGATCACTTAGAATCACATAAAGAATTATTTGACTTGACAACGGTATGTGACCTAAATGAATTAGGCACAGAGGGATATATTCAAAGGAATAGTGTAATAAGCAGGCTTTCATGTCCTATAAAATCTAGATGACTGCCCGTTGTTTTGATGGAAAGAGATCAGCAGTTGGGTGTGAGTGATAACTTTACCGCCTTCTTACATTGTCAGTGTGTCGATTTTTGGATGAGCTTCAACTTATCCTTATATCGGAATACGAAAAATCTGTAAGAAATATGCAATGATTAGTCTTTTTAAAGTCTCACTGCTGGGCACAGGTCCCTTCTCACATAAAGACGGATTGAGCGTTTATCAACAAGCTTGGTCAATGCGGGTTGGTCCTCTCCATGTGCTCTCAGACTGTATAGTAATAAAAAAACATACAATTATTTCGCTGTATTGTTTTCTGTAGACTATGAAAGTTCATAAAACCAAGTATTAGACAAGACGCTTTTTCAACAAGAACTAAAAAATAACTACACAAATGCACAAACCACAACAAGAACTGTAATAATGTTCGTCTTTATGCCTGCTTTGTTTTACAGCAACGCTGCTTAAAAGCAGAGGCATTATTATTACAGCCATACAAGCCTGAGAGATCAACTGCACATAATAAGTTTAATGTAACACATAAACGGGGGAATCTCAGCAAAAATAGTACTGTAAAACGTTGCAGAGCTTCGCAGCCTTTACCCATAGAATTGTGGTTTAGCCGCAGAATTGCAGCTTTAAACGCCTTAGCTTGGAAATGCGGCTGTTTCGAACTCAGTTCCGAATTCAGATTGTTGGCACCCCTGATCCCAATATGGCGGCTGATGCGTTAATTGACGAGCTTTTAGACTTTTGTATGAATTGTTAACCGTTTCAACAGCCATTAGGCTTACAAGTGCAGCGTATGCGTTTAAATCAAAATTGAATATCCTATTCAATCGGAATCTCTTTTTTTCTGTTACATTGAAGTGCTGAATATAATAACGGCGAGAGAAAATGTAAGTCACAAAGTTAATTTCGAATTTATAATAATTAAGTTTGAAATATAATGTTGCTTTTGATGTTTATTAATCAAACTCCCCAATTTGGGGAAGGTCATGTTTATAATTTTGTACAACGGGTAAGTTCAAGCTTTCGTGAGCATCAACGTAATTATTTTCAAAATCACTTACACGTGCGTATACAAGCCTTCTTCTGTAGAACCTTTAATACGCAAAAGTTTAATTATATTCGTACAACACAGATACTGTGAATCGGAAGTTGAACGAGGACCAACTTTTATGACGCTGCGAACCGGGTTGGTCTATGAAGGATTACCCGGAGAAGTTACTGGCTTGGCGTATGAATGCGACAAGGTTATACTGACGGCGAACTCCGTAAGTTAATTTTAAGTGTTACTTTCATTGAAAGTCAAAGTTTATACTGACAAGTTTTGTTGAATAAGCTGTGTTGGCGTTAAGCTTTTCATTAATGTTGACTTACTTTATAATATAAACATAGAAAATGATTAAGAATTAGACATTATAAAATAAAAATAAAATAGGATTAAATATAAATGGAAACGCAATTCCAAAATTCATAAAAATACAGCAAGGAACTAAAAAAATCGTTAGTTACAGATTTTTCCAATTAATAAACACCTTTATTCTGATGCACAACAAAAGTTCATTAATAAACATTTATCTGATATCCAATACAATAGGTCGTTTATTTGCTGCATTGCATGCACTCGTTATTTAATAAAAACATGTTAGCAGCCGCGGCTTATGACGGTTTAATCACTAAATGAAAACACGAATATTGGGCGCATCTGTTCATGATTTAATTTAATATTAGCCCGGGATCCACGCAGCATTAGGGAATATTCTGTACCTATATTAGCAGGCCTTATTTGGGACTAGGTATAGCGATCAGTATTGGTAGTTTTAATTAGGTAAGTTCGTTATGTAATCAACTCATTTGTGGCAATAGAAATTGCCTTAAGGTGTAAAAATCATGGTCTGCCGTTTCTGCAGTTTGTTAGCTAGAGTTACCGCGACCCTGGTACACAGGGAGCTCCAGAATGAATATGGGGTCTGACACTTCCTCCAACTACAATCTCAGCGGGAGGGGTCATTGATTTCCCATGAAAAGAAATGTGTGATAATGATATAATAGCTTATATGTTTGCTTATTCACTCTAACAAACCTACATGATGCTTTTAAGGTAATTATGACATTCTTATCTAAACTTTATGTTTCAGGTAAAAACTTAACTTTGTGTTTTTTTTTTAATAATGGGAGAAAAATTGTTTGTTCTTGAACTCCAACAAATGCGCTCTATAAAATATTTTTGTTCATACTCATAAAGGTCCTAGGCGTTGAGATTACCCCGTCTAATTTCCACTGCCTTCCAGTTTATTCTTTGAGGCTATAAATTGCTAGTTTGTAGTATAAATTACATTGCTTGTTTAATACAAGTTATTTTGTTAGTGTGGCTATGAAAAATTGTGGTCGCTGGGGATTAAGATACCTTATTGAATTAATATCTCACTAACTATAAGGAACTTTAGTGGGGTTAATAGAGTTATGAATTATTGAAATTTATATTTGCTGTCATTGATTGGTAGCTATCAATAGCAGATATCAAAAGTTATTCATAGTTTTGGCTGAAACTTTTATGGCTATGACACAGACTGCTGGGATCATTCCGAGATGAATAAACGTGTTTTATATATATAATAGATCCATTTTTTTTTAATAATATTCCTCACACATTCACGCAACGTCATCTAGTCCCAAACTAAGCAGAGCTTGTACTATGGGTACTAGACAACTGATAAAAATATTTATATATTTTTCTTTTGTAAATACATACATATTATATATAGAAACACCCAGACTAAGTCAAACACCCATGTTCATGCACACAAATTTTTGACTTATACAGGAATCGAACTAGCGACTTCACTAACCATCACGCCATCTGGTCTGGTCGTTAATCCAATAGATGAACGTTTATTCCTACCAAACAAACTCTTATACTTGAATGTGTTTCATAAGGCGTGAAATACGAGTTTATCCAGTTCCCGATGAACACAAAAAACCGAAGATATTTCATGTTACAAGTCCAATTTCATGTAAAGAAAATTATGCTTTTCGCCTCTGTTTCGGATAATAAACGTACATTATTTGGCAACTCGGTCACGTCTCCGTTGTCTTACAAACGAAGCAAGCCGACAGCGGGTTTATGCCTACGGCCTTAACTCAAGGTTTAAGACTGCGACGATACACTGCGGTGTGAACGCACCTTTATTTTATACGATGACGGATTATAAGGTATTGTTGGTGGCTGTTATTTGTGCGGAGGTTGTATCTTATCTTTTTTTTCAGTAATATACTTTCTATATTTTGCCGAACCGCATCCTGAGGGAATTATGTTCAGCCCTTTTAGCGTGAAAGTTAAACGAACAAATTTAAAGAAAAGTAGCACTTATAATATAAGTAAGGATGTGATTATAAAGCCATAACAAACAAAATTTCGTATTAAGATTCATCTTAGATATACGACAGCTATATTAGGCGTCTTCCTCTACGCCTTAGCTAAGTAAAAGTGACATCAGCTACGCCGTAGCCGCTACGTAGAACAAAGCCATTTATTGCGTAGTACTGTGGCGCCACGTCGTTCAACGTTCTATTATGTTCATAGTAGTTGGATCCAAGTTTGTGACCTCGTGGTATATCGTGGTTACAGTTATCTATAGTTACAAGTTCACCATAGACCGTGATATTTATGTGATGAATAGGATTTTACGCAAGATATACTTAGTTTATTTATTTATATCGGCTCAAATAACTACTACGATCGACAAAAAATACTGAAATGAAAGTTTTAATACATAACATTATATCTCTGAATTATCTTAGCACATAATTATATCTCTGAATTTGACTGCCTCGTTAGTCTAGTAGTCGCAAGGCGCGACTGCTGTGCACGGGCAATCGAGTTCGATTCCCGGGTCGGGCCGAAATAGAAATCGTCGTGTCGGATTGCCGTCCCATCGGTCTATGAGAGTGAGGGAATAGAGAGTGCACCTATATCTGCGCGAACGCTTATGCTCTATAATATGTCCTGCGCAGCTGGCTGATCTCCATAAGAGAGAACGGCTGCCGTAGCCGACAATCGGCCTGGATGCCATCATATCTCTGAATTGAAAAGTACATTCGAAACATAAAATATCGTTGACCATCTCAATAATAAAGCCTGTAAAAAGTGTGTCTCAAGATATTTTTTTTGAGGATGTAAATAAGCACTATAGTTGTTCGTAAGACTTTAATTTCTGTTTTTGAAAGCTGTCCATAAATCCCAGATTAGCCGTGAACAACGAAAATATAAACAACTTTTTGTTATAAATAGGCTTTATGTAATACGCTTAGTCCAGTAATCCTTAACAATGGTATACTTAGGAAGTGCTTATACGAAATAAATTCTATTATGGCCAGGACTTAAGGTTTTTTTGTTTGGATGATATACTCTTATTTCTGCTTGATATTACTATTGGAACTTCTTAATACGTACCTACCTACTGTAAAAACGTTATGTTCCATGTAAGAAGACAAAATTTCCTGGTACTTTTACCGTGATCCATCTGCATAGCCTTTTCCTAAACGATGTATGCTGGGATCGGCTTCCAGTCTAATCGGATGCAGCTAAGTACCAGTGTTTTGCATGGAGCGACTGACTGTCTGATCTCCTCAACCCTGTTACCTGGGTAACATTATACTCCTTTTTAAGACTGGTTGTCAGACTTTCTGGCTTCCAAATTTGTCCAAACGACAGCCGGGCTTCACAAATTTAACGTGCCTTCCGAAACACGGAGGAACTAATCAGATTCCTCTTAACGTCTCACAGCACTATTGACATATTAATAATTTAAGTACACGTCCAATCAAGGTCCTAATTAATTACGCTTATTACATTTCTAAACCATATCAAAACAAATAAGTACCTATCATACATTTTGTTCCTCAATCTCGAGGAGGTAACTGTCATGAAAAGATAAACCCTGATGCCAATTAAATTCATATTAATTCTAATAAAGCCCAATCGCTTTAAGCGACTTATAAATAAACTTCATAAATATTCATATACGTAAGTTAACTCATCCGTACTTTGACAAAAGACCTCTTGAACTTTGCCTATGGATTATATCTACATAACAAGAATTTATTCACACATTAATACCACATGAATATGGTGAATGCAACAAAGCAAGAAACAGAAGCTGTAAATAAATCTCAATGCGAATAACAATCGTTATCACGCTGAATATTTATTAGGTTTTGTAATTCGTCACCAAGTTCGGTGAGTTTCAACACCGCTCACTCGTCTGCACTGGGATGTTGGATGAAATGGGGATGTGGCAACTGAGCACAGTTTTTTATTTTGGTACTTGTAAAAATTTTTACAAAGCATTGCAATTTTTGTGGTTTATTGATGATGATGACGATGAAAGGAGATGGGTTTTAGTAAGTTAAAGACTAATACTCGAAATTGGCCCCCTCCCCACCGGTGAATGCAGCGGAAGGGCTCATTAGATGATTTGCAATCACAAAAAAAAATGTTCTGCCTAGCGGTAGTCCCAAAGTATATTGGGGTCGCTATCCAGTCGTTTTACATGGAGCGTTGTACCTGCTCAATCTAGATATCCGGGCAAACTGATACCCCTTGGTGAGACTGAATGTCAGGCTTTCTATTTTCTAGCTGCCAGTAACGAGTACGAAAGATATTCTAATGACAGTTGGAACCCACCAATTAAATGTGGTTTCCTAAACACGGAGGAAATCTTCATGTCAAGATAGCCTCTCATCGACGGACCAAACGCGCCAACCGCTGTTCCACCTTTTGATCGATTGATCGCATTGTTACAAAAATATAGAATTTGATGAATATTTCTATGTCAAAAAAAACATAACACTTATTTCATTAATTGCACATTAATAAATTTCTTAGGCAAGAATTCTTAGGTTGATTGAGTAGTAGTTAATTTGACAAGGTGAAAACTCAAACTTGATAATGTAATCAAGTTTAGTGTGTATCAGTAGTATGTTCATCTTGTTAGCAATGGATTTTTTCTTCAGCACTCTTCCTAAGAGAACTATAAAACTGTTTAAATCCTAGCAAGGAAAACTGTTCTATCCTCCAAGTTTGCCAAATTTCCCAACATTGTAATATAAATATACTCCAATAGAAACAGGCACCTCCTAATTTTCATGATTCCGGTACTGAAACTGAAAGCTCATTACTTGCACAACTTGTCCGGAATCATTAAAATTTATACGTTCCACGACTTCACTTAATGAAAATACGAAAAAGTTTTTATTCGCAATTCCCATAACGTATAAAATGGCGGCTTAAAAATGTTTGTTTCAAATTGAAAGAGAAGTAAAGTATGTCAAGATGCTTTGTTTTTGCCGTGGTGACTAAAAACAATAGATTCAAAATGAAAACTCTTTGTAAGTAAAAATTAACACAATTTTCAAACAAAGGGGAGGATAATTTACTGCTGCATATTGTTCAAATGTAACCTACATATTTTAGAATATAATATAAAAATAGAGATAGATTTAAAATTAGCTGTTTTTGAAGTTACCGTGGCTCCTGCATACAGGGACCTCCAGAAGGAATACAGTGGGTTTTCGTCTCACACTAGGAGGGAGTGGTTATTTGATGATTTCCCACGTCAAACGGGAGACTATTTTCCGGACGGGGAATAAGTTATTTTCATCAGAGCTGATCAAAGTAATAAACTTACATCGGTAAATCCGTACATATATTGAAACGCTCTTATATAATATAAGTGGGACGTTAGTTTCATTTTTATTTTGATCTAAATACCCGTCGAAGCGAAGGAGCTTAAGGTGTACTTCTAAACGTTGCGGTTTGGCCATGAATAGAAAACACTTCTTCTTCGTGTTCACAAGAAGCTAAGAGATAAGCTATGTAGAGGTAGAAATTTGATAAAAGTCCTGTAAGATTGCTGGCTTTATAAATTTGCAGCGTAATATAATCCAAAAGTTGAAACAACTACGAAACTAATTAAAACATATTATATGTAGTTTGGTAATTGAGAGAAAACATATCAATTAAACTAGGTACGAGTATAAAGAATTAAACATATAACTTTTGTTATGCCTATATAATTTTTAAACATGAACTCTATTATCTAGTAGATGAAACTCATATTTTAATAATGATGGTACGAATATGGAAATAGCTCCTATTGAGAGGTCTAGGTCTATATTAATTTGTGGATTAGTATTTCTATGGTGCCTAGTGTTAATAGCACCAGTCTCTTAAGCATGAGTGCGCGGGTTCGATTCCAGATTCTAAAAATGCTGGGTGCTAATTTATAAGTATTACAAATACTTATTTAGGTAGTTTGTTTGGTTTTACTCATAGGTTAGAAAGCCATTATTATATGCATATTTTTCATTACGGATTCGTATTCGATTCGGTTTCGATAGGTAACAAAAACAATGCTATAAATGAAACTTTACCATTATTTTTATGATAAAGAATTGAAAAATATGTATAAGTTTATCTCGTGTTAAAAAAATATTTGCAGTTATACGAGTAATTAATGACATAGTAACACATCTTAGAGATAACTTAAAAGTACATTTAAATCTTAGTTTGTTTATGTTTGAATTAAATTTTAGGAAAGAATATCTAGCTTTGTACATGCAATACCGCCCTCCCGCCCTTCCTGTGCTTGTGTACATGGGCGGGAGGGCAGTATTGCATGTGCAAAGCTAGATATTCTTTCCTGACATTTAATGTAATGGATTTCCGCAAAGTAACGCCTGATTCAATAAGTTATCTTATGTTTAATTTTTTGGTAGCCGACGGAGATACAAACCTTTCCAAATTTTCAAAATCACTAAATAAAACTCAGTACAGTTCGGCTCGAGTGACGATCCTGTGACAATTACGTTCGCGTATTAGGCGAGTAGTACATCGAACGGCAGAGAGTGCTCCGGACTAATCCTCGCCAACTCTATTTCGGTAATCCCGCCTCCTGCCGCGACTTAGCCGAATCTTGTTTGAGACGCTACCGAAGCAGTGTGGCAACACTAATCCTTTTAAGCTACTCTTTTGCTATTATCGTTAATTATTGCGTGTGTTGTCAGTTTGTAAGTGTTTTGTTGGGTTGGGATTTTATTTGTGGTCATTTATTTTTGGAACCATTCAGTGTATACGGTAACTAATTCTTTTAATTACTGGTCTTTAATTATATCACCTAAGTGAGTTATCTAGACTTTTGCGACTTGACAGATATAGAATCATGATAATTATGTTATATTATACAAATTAATGCCATAATTATCACGATATAATTATATTATCTAGTCTAATACCATTTTAGTAATAACCTTATCATATTAATGAACTAAATCCGAATGTAATTGAAGTAAATCTCTGTCTTACTTTTGACAAGGACACTGAAGCTTCTATGAAAATTGAGATGTTTAGAGATACTGTCGTACCATTGCATCGTACATACATTTTATGGGTGCATGGTCCTAACTTGCTATGCAGTGAATACCGTGTAGCTAGGCTGTGCCAATCTTTCCGCTTCATTTGTCGGCAGTTTATGATCACAGCCACGCTTACACGGCTTCAGTGAGCCTTTGACTATTTCGCTTCAGGATTATTTCGGTTCGGGAGATAGACAACGTGTCTTTTAGCTGTTGTTGCTTATGTTTTGTGCATTTGGTTCATGGAGTTGTGGCGTCCATTGTGATGATTCGGGCGTATGAATATTTTGAGCCGAGGAGTAATTAATACTGAGATATATGTTTTTGAAACTATGATATATAATATATTTATATAAAAAAGCAAACAGTATATAACAGGTTCTTGTGAGTGAATTTATCAATATATTTTTTTTCATCATATATGGTATAACCAGGATTTGTTAGTATTGAAAACCTTAGGTAAATAAAAAACTTGTTACAAATAGCCTCATACGCTATTCCAATATGATGGCTTAAAAAGTAATTTCTGCTTTGTCATCCTTACGATTCAGAACAGAAGGCTAGAACCATCACCAATGTCAACGGGAATTTTGAACGCTCGAATAGGTATGAACCTTTCTCCTCGAACCTGGAAGTTTTCTGTTCGTCCACATAAATAATTCAAATGCATCACAATGCAATGTGATATCGGTGCGGGTTCATATTTCACGATACACTGCCGCGTGGAGTAATTAATGTACCAGAGAACAACGCCTGCCCGCCTGGGTTTGGCATTGCACTCAAAGCGGTCCCGATCTCAGTCGCATCTCGCATGAACATTGATTTATAGTACTTTATTATTTCGCAAACGACTTTTAACCGACAATTTCCACAATAGAATAGCGTGGTGGTTAGTGAACCTGCCTGCCACGCTGGAGGTCGCGGGTTCGATTCCCGCATAAGTCAAACATTTATGTGCATGAACATGAGTGTTTGACTTAGTCTGGGTGTTTCTATGTATAATATGTAAGTCTTTACAAAAGAAAAGTATATAAGTATGTTTATCAGTTGTCTAGTACCCATAGTACAAGCTCTGCTTAGTTTGGGACTAGATTACGTTGTGTGAATGTGTGAGGGATATTATAAATATATATTATATATTATTTCCACTCTTTATTTCAGAAATTCCCTTTAGAACTACAGCGTGCAAAACTCCTATAGTAGCTACGGAAGCTTTAGAATATGAGTAATTTGAGTAATACCATGTTTCCAAGTCATTTAGTTAGGCAATTCAATATGTAGATGAGAACTCTGTTATTACTGGGAAACTAAGCTTTCGTTGTAATAATATTGTGGAGAATAAGGAACTACGCAGCTGCTACGCCGTAGTCGCGAGGCCACCAATAAGGAACACGTAGAAGTTTCCGGGAATTTTAAGGCGTAGCAAACCTACATGCATAGTTGATAAGATAAAGATAAATAATTTATTTTGTAAAAACGTGGGTGTTTGTATACAAAGGATTGCCAAATAGGATGAAAAAATAATACGAATATTTTTAACTATTAAATCGTCGTCATTTTAAGAACTTACTCATTGAGATTATCAAAAAAAATTAACATAAGGTATTTTTTATTTTTGATTTGCATTCTTTATTACATAGCTCTGGCACAACGCATAGTTTGTGGATGTAATAGTAGTCCGCTAGCGGAACGGTACTTTTGACAGATAATAATTAATTAAACGTTCCAGAAGACTAGTTACATCTCCCAAATGACCCGCAATAAGGCAACAGCTATATCGTTGACTAAACCGCAGCACAGAACTAATGGCCTAATATTTTGTATTAGCGCACGTCACGCCGATATTTCGCGCGGCTTTCTTCCTCCCGAATAATGTTCCGCATTAGCCGTAGTTACAGTGATTAAATGACTAGCGGCGAGGGGAAGTAATAATGTATTACAAACACAACACAGATTGAAATGGATATAGTTATCTGTGTATTGACGTATATTATGTATACAATGAACGCACACACTAATGTGGAGATTGATGCGTGTTCATTTGGCACGTTAGTAACTTATTGGCAATATTCGCTAAGTTGTGGAACAGCCTTGAAGCGCCATTTAATTAATTGCACAAAAAGCCTCTTATTGATCTACAATTGCCTCTCTAATATCTTCAACGGTATTTGATTTCCAATAAAAGATACTTGTAAGACTTCCTATATACAATTAAAATCAAGCGATCTTAAGATATTTGCTTAGAATAAGTACATCAGATGTAGTCTCCAAAGGCGAAGCGTGGACATCTAGATAACGGTTCAGAGCATAAGCCAAAGCTGCCATTAGACTTACAAGATGCCTTAGAAGGAATATCTCCTATTCCAACATACATCAGGCTTAGCAATTCTCACGGAACATTCGGTACAACATGTGTAGGAAAGTGTTAAAGGAGTTCCGAACTTGTTCGGGCTAAGTTCTACAACGAGAGTGTCTTGTTCGACACATGTCGCTGGCGTCTTGTTATGACGAATTTTGTCTTGTTCAAGTAATTTAAGGAAATTGTCGTTTTCCTTTTTTTTTGTTTTGTGAATGGATTGTTGTGATGTAATAGTAAATGTGTAAGTTAAGGTTATGACACACTATGCAAGCACGGCAATGGCATCGCTCAGCGGAGTATGTAGGCGGCTTTGGTTGGAGGCTTTTAAAAAAAATGATAACCGCATTCTTATAGAGTTATAATAGTGCGCCTACCGCGAGCCGCCCGCCAGTTCCCAGTGAGCGAAACAACGCTATGTTGTATGCAGTAGCCGTAGTGAAAAGCTGCTGAAACCTCGCGGGCAGTACATGGTTAGTGTGCTAGCGGCTAGTGGTAGCCAAAATTTAAGATAGAGCCATGCTGCAACTGTACCGTTACCGTGCTGACCTTACGTGTCTGTTTCTTTTTTTCTTCTTTTGCTATGATGACACATGATGGAGAAATGACTTGAAAGGAGAATGTCTAATTACTTGAAACCGCGGTAAACAATGTTTTTATTTGTTTTCAGCCGGCCACTATTTTTCATAATATAGTGAGGTATGAACATTGACTGCTGACTGTATTTTTTAATCAAATAAACGAAGTGTAAATCGAATACGGCCACTAACAACATAATCCTACTAAATTCAAGAGCGTAATTTCACACTACACAAAAGGAAGGCGTAAAACACTTTTTCAATGCACACCGATATTACGTCACAAATATTATTGCCAACTCTGGCACGTTATCGGGTAGTAATATTTTTTTCGCCCCCTTATAAATCAGTGTATCTTGTATGAGCTACTTATCGTAGAAAAGCACGAAATGTATTGTCCCGGGGGTGATATATTCGTTGCCTGGCCTGTGACTTGTGCCTCAGGGGACGACCGCCCTTAAATCTACGCGGAACTGTATAATATTAAGTTTTGAAAATATAAGGAAGTGAAATATTTGTGGTTTTTTTTAGGGTTCCGTACCCAAAGGGTAAAACGGAACCCTATTGTTTTCGCTCCTCTGTCCGTCCGTCCGTCCGTCTGTCACCAGGCTGTATCTCATGAACCGTGATAGTTAGAGAGTTGAAATTTTCACAGAAGATGTATTTCTGTTGCCGCTATAATAACAAATACTGAAAACTAGAATAAAATAAATATTTTGGGGGGTCCCATACAACAAACGTGCTTTTTTTGTTCATTTTTGCTCGATATCGATAACGGCAACAGGTAGATGCTTGAAATATTCACAGAATATGGAATGTATTACTTAATTCAAAAATAAGTAATTACATTAAAATTAAATTAATATTTGAGGGGGGCTCCCATTAAACAGACATGATTTTTTGTCCGTTTTATAAATAATGGTACGGAACCCTTCGTGCGCGAGTCCGACTCGCACTTGGCCGGTTTTTTTGTATTTTCGTTGGTTCCGAGTAGGGTTATTTACTTTAGTGATTCAGTCTGGTGCGTTTGTTGTACGAATATTGCAAAATAGAATCCAGCCGGAGGGTTAAAAGCCATACTTAATGTAATCGAATATTATAACCATATGTTTATTTTATTTATTTCGAAAAGGTTTTGCAGTACGACGGACGTATTTAAAATAATGTTGAAAAAGTTCTTGGTGTGACTATCAAATCAATTGAAGGCTCCGAACTTCATAGCCTCCAATTCCACGCACCCTGTCCGCGCTCAATGCACTCTTGGATGCCAAGCCTGGCAGGAAGACAATTCTGTCGGTATTTCTGGAGTATTATCAGATGAGCTTGTGAATGTTTCATTATTATATATCTATGAATATATTATATTTTTAGAGCAAATGTTATTGGCTAAGGCCGTTTTTGCTGTTAAATTATATCTCTCTCTTTCCAGCTATGTATCCCACATGGTGGTGGGGTCAGCTTTCCTAATTTTTTTGTTATTTTTTTTGATTTTGCTGTTAAATTATATAAATAAATAAAATAAGTGATGAGATAGGCGCACTTCGCTAATCACCTTACAGTCTAAGACCTACATTAAGGGCTAATGGTCAATCATATATTTTCTCTAGAATATGATAATAATATGAACTTGGGCTTTACTTAACCAAGACTACGAGCCACAACTAAAATACAGTATCAAAAATATCCATAGTTTATTCGATCACAAACTTATTCACTTTCCTCGTGCCGGTAGTTCACAGAAATGAACCGGTGATATTTAGATTGGTAACATAAATAATAACGGTGACACCGACAACTCGACTTTCGGAAACGTAAGCAGGTGGTACAGTCAGCCGACAAAAATGAATATACATTCAAGAGCAAGGTATATTGTACAACGTAAGGAAGCGTCAATCATATATTTTACCTATTTGATATTTGGAAAAGCGTGATCTTTATTCATTGGTAGGAAAATATTGTACACAGTACAAAAAAGTATTGACTTTATAATGTTTGAATTATATGTAATGGAGATATGTTTCTCTAAGAATAGCGATACGCGTCGTGAGATTTAGTTGTTATCCTAAATACTATGTGATATTTGACACAGCCTCTAAAACATTTCACTACAAAAAAGTACAAGATACGATTGCGACCGCAAAAGATCAATTAATTACGTTTTGCGCTCGACTGTCTTAACAGTTTTCTGCAGAGCTTAACGTTCCAATTTGCTGAAAATTAGCACTGAAGTTTCTACGAATTGGAAGTACAAAATATTAGTAGATTTTGTAATAAATAGCTCAGTTTCAAACCACAGCTTAGATGACACTTTCGTTACGTGACTTGTAAAGATGACTTCAACAAAGTTGCTCGCATTTCTTACAATGTTTGTAGAAAAGTTTTCAAACTTCATATCAACACTATAAAGAAAAGAATAAAACATGGCCACGTGACCTGTTGTGTGAAAGAATCCGAATCGAACAAAACAAAAAAGGGTCACCCACTTTACATATAAATACATGTACAACTATGTTTTGTACCATTTGACCTATGTCCGCAATAAATTATAAAGTCCAGTGATATATATCTGTTTCATTGGAGTGCTAGCGATCAACGGCTGACTACAGTTCCCATATAGTTATAAATTACACTACCCAAGAGGGCCTTCTGCCAAGTATTTCCGTAACATGTCCCATGCCTCGTGGGGCCACGATTTATGTCAACAGAAAAACTAGTGGAACACATCTATGTAGATCGGACAGCGATAACTATCACTATTAGGATGGTCGCTTTGCGTTGATATAGCGTATGATTTTAGGCATCAACAAAGGTAGGTGTACGCTGCGCAAAAGCCAGTACAACATTCGCGTATTTTTTCATAATCACATAAGTTGCATGCGACATAATGTATGTAGGTACTTCGTATTTCAGAATTACGTGTTACCCTCATTTGTTTGTTTTGTGATATCTAGCTTCTGACAGCGGTATGATCCACGTTTCGTGGGAACTGCTCCGCGCACCTGGTCTAGTTTAATCTAAAGTTTAAAGGGGTATCTCACACTGAAAGAATTCTTCAAATCAGTCTGGTAGTTTCTGAGATTAGCGCCTTCAAGTAAAAAAAACTAATATACAAACAAGAAAACAGATCTTTAGCTTTATAACATTAGATAGATGAGACAAATATTCTCATTCGTGCTACAACGAAAAATGTGAAATACAGTTCAATATATTCCAGCTCTTCATTCGTATTATTCTTAAAATGCACAACCACCATCGTCTAGCACAACTCACTATTTGCTAGTACGTACTTATAGGATCTGAAACACTTAAGCCAATGCATTTCTGAAACGAAGCATTTAAAATGTACAGTTTAAATACCTTGGGGCGGTATTGGCATGTTACTGCGCTTCACCAAGTAGAAGTGGCGTTGTTTTATACTACGCTACTTGAGTATTAGTTTTAGAAGATACAAGTATGCTTTTTAATTAGATAGTACCTACGATTATATCTACATAATAATATGTGTAATGACGACTCCAGCCACGTATGCGTTCGCGCACATTACGCGTCGGCGGCGCGAGAGCATGTGTTTGTGCACTAAGTTTTCGATTTCGAGGCTATTTTAGAAATGTTCGTACGCAATTTTATACTATTTGCAAAATTTCACCAAGAACATCTTTTTTGTGTGTCAGAGTGTGATGGGTATTTTATATGAAATGAAAAAAAAAGGTCTCGTTGTTACTTAATCCACCAGCAGGCTTAGCATGGCGATTTTATATCTATTCTGTCAAGAAAAGACAAAAGCTTTTTCTGTCAATGTCATCATGTCTTCTGCCCGAGCATGGCGCGACCTGTCTACTCGTATAATCACTTGTAAGCTTACATATATCGATCGAAGAAAAGAAAAAATTATTCAAAAAATGTCAAAAGAAATCTTACGTCAATCTGTCAGTTTTCTGTCATTATGTCTATTCTCCGGTAAACAAAACTTGTTTCTACGGTTGCCATGCTAAGCCTGCTGTGGTTTGGACTACCCATATAAACGGGAAAGACAACATTAAACAATAACATAATAACAATGAAACTTAACATTAAAACCAAAAACGATATCTGTAGTTTGTCTTCTTATACCGTGTAAACATAGGATCTTTGTTATCAATAAAAAGTATTAAAGTAGGCTACTAGCGTTAGGTAAATTAATTAAATTACGATTTAATTAAATTACTCTTTAAAGGTAGATCTGAAAGCAGGTTTAGAGAAAGTTTAAAGGGGAAACGAGAAGCAATTTGGACTTATAAAATATATAATAACTCATAGTAGCTGTATAATTACAAAAACAGAAATTGCTATCAAACTTTTTAATGATAAAAGGGATAAGTACCTTAAAATGAAACCCAAAACTAATACATGGTTGCCTTAAACTTTTGTATTAAATGAATAATTCATTTTGATATTTAGATATTACGTTGAAGGAATAGTCCATAGTTGTCTACCGTTTATTTAGGGGGAAAATTCTACTGTGCTAAATTTTTGCTGTATTGACCTGCTTTCAAATAAATATTATGATCGCTCTTTTGTTTTTAGCATAGTCATATTTTCACCAAATCATTCATGGATGGTATTCGATTCGTAAATAAAGATTTCTAGATTTGATATAAGGCTAGGGTAGTACAAAATGTTATTGCATTTTTTCACCTGGAATTTTCCCAAAACCGCTGCATAGGGACGGAATGTCATCTCCGACTGTAGCGTTGCATTGCACAACTATCCAAAGCGACTGTAATTCAAAGTGTATTTTGATTAAAAAGTTACACTTTATGATATGTTTGCAGAACCAAAGTTAAATGGTCGATTTAAATGCATTCGTGTGAGAGATAATAAATGGCTAGTTCGCAGTCGTAAAGAATGTACGTATATAAATAATGTTCTAGTTGTATTTTGAAATAAATGTATGATTCTTTAACTGTTCCCAGGTTCAAAAATCTGGCCATCATGAGTCATGTGGATACTTCATGCAGTGAACTTACTCACACAAGGAAGGAAGTACTCGGACGAAGTATGCAGTGGCGAACACACACAAGCAAAAGAAAGACAGTAGGCTAGAGAAGGCATCACGGTAATAAGCAGCATTACCCTGATTTCAACAATCTATACTATTTCTATTATAAAGCTGATAGTTTGATTGCTTTCTTGAACGCGTTAATCTCAGGAAAATCAGATAAACAGGCTGATTTAAAAAAATCTATCAATGCCAAATAGCCTATTTATTGATGAAGGTTTTAGGCCACATCTAAAATAGATAATGAAGAATTTGATATAGAAAATAAGATCATACATATATCAATACTGAACTGCGTCATCCAAGGATAAATCATACCTACTTGAAACTATTCGAAACTAGTTACGATCTAAATTGTTTGACTAATAACCTAAGTTTGCAGATGGCGAATAATCTTCATTTAAATTATGGCAATAGATTTAATAGTTCCGTTAACTAAGGCATGAGTTAATTTTAGTTTTATTTGTCCTAGCTTCTGCTAACCTATCTTCTAGTATTCTTGAGCATACTTTTTCTGTAAACTAAAAATAATTTAGGTACAATTGATTTGAATCTTACTGTAATGATAAAAAAAATAACAAAAATAAGTTTTTTCGGGAAAGTTGTTTGTAATCATGAATACAATCACGTGTTTAAATATCGATCACTAATTACCAGTCACCCTATATAAGCTGTTTAATGCTAGTCCTCTTATAGTTCTTTGGGAAAAAGCATAAGTTAACAGTTACTATGAAATATAAATACTACTATGAATAATTCAAATACTACCTAACATCCAAAACACCACACAACATCTATCTACAAGCTTCAACACACACGTAAAATCACTTCAAGTAAATGAAACATTCAGCAGAAATTCTACTTCCCCAGTATTTGTGCACGCGTGTGTAACCTGCTTTAAGCTGTGTTCCTCTAAATTCTCCACAAGTTGCCGAGGTTCCAAAGAAGTGCGCGTGAACAAATCCTTTCTACAATTTTATCGTGTACTCGATCTAGTTGCCTCCGTGTGTGCAAGGCGTTATGTGGCTTTGTAAGGACGACGTGACTAACTAGACTGTACTGGGATTTTTATTGTGATGTCTTATTCAGGTATTTGTTAGGTTTACTGTTTTATTTTTAAGATATTGTAGTGAAAGAAACATAGGTGTCATTTTGATTGGTATTATGATTATTTTTTTTGATTGCAAAAGAATCATTCGCAGGCATACTGAGAAGAACACATTTCAGTTATACATATTAATAAAAATCATTGTACCTATAGAAAAACATTTCTTTTATTCCCTTTCAAAAACATGAGCTTATGAGAAATTTTTAATAATTAACCAAATAAAAAGGTTTCAACATAAAAATAATACTTACAATACAGAAATAGCCTTTTAACATCTAAACGTATTTTGGTTGAACAAGAAATTCAATGTAAATACCCAAATCCTATTACCAATCCAAGTTTAATAACATCTTTTATTTTAATAAATAATATTTTTTTATACAAACAGAATTTTCTTTTCGTGTTTACATTCCCTCAGGGATGGTAAGATGGATGTCCCTTTCTACCTTCGTAATCTATTACTACTTTCTCAATATTATAATACACTTGCGTCATTCCTTGACGCCGTTTGCAGAACGAGGGAATATTGTTCGTTCATTAAGGAATGGGGGATCACTTCCGAATGGAGAATACCATTATCACATTTTTCGTGAGGGGGATGGAACGATTCGCTATGGTCACGGTGGAATAAATATGGTACGAATTTTTGTTTAATAATACTTGATGTAGGTAATAAATATGTACATAATAAGAATGTCTGCTAAGTTCAATTACAGTACTTGTCTTAGATCGGTTACCTAAAACAATAAATCACGATCGTATTTTGTCACAGTGTATATTGATAATGTGTATAACTTAAAATATAACATAAGTAATTCAAATCAAATCAAATCAAATCAAATCAAATAACTTTATTTTCAGGCATCAATGGCCCATAGATAAATACCTTAAGCTAACATATATATATTATATACAAAATTTATTAGTAAATAAAAAAACTTAAATCTATGTTAGTAACACTTCCATTATGCACTATGACACTGTGCGGTCCTGTGGCACTTGTCCGCGGAAGCGACGGAACACCACGTCCTGTGGCCAGAAGCTCTCGTCCAGCACGAGGTGCAGGTAACATGTGGGCACTCGCACCACGAACGCCTTGAAGTTGGCGTTATGGCGCGACTCCAGCAGCTGCACTCTCGGGGCGTACTTCAACTTCTGACGCACGTACTCCACGATGTCCTCCGCCTCAGTTGTGTAGTGTAGGCGGGAGATGTACACCGGGGTGTTCGGCTTGGCGGCACGAATTTTGATGTTAGGCTCCGTAGGGGCCGTGCCGCAGCGATTCTTGTTGGTTCGTTGACGGCGCTTCCTCCTTTGCACCGTAACGAACCCCTCATCGTCAGCCCGATTCGGTCCCTTAACAGGCACGGGCTTCTTTGTAGCACCAGTTGTGCTTCCGGCGACGCTGGCATATTCTCGACGAGGATTCGCCGAGGCTGCAGAAACGGGCAGCTGGTCGAGCGGTCGAGCGGCGGGGAGAGGAGGCCCCGCGGGGACGGGAGCGGGGCAGCGCGGCGCACGAGGCACGCACTGTGCCTGCTCAGCATTCGGCGGTGACGGCGGCGGTGGCGACAAAACTGCTGACGCGAAACTTGCACCCGATACATCGAGGCACGCTCCGCGCCGCATGTTTACGTACGATGCACCCACAGGTGACCCAGTTACCGTCACCGATTTACGCAACTCGTTAAGTTCGGTGCGCAAATCGGAAACAGTAACTTGGGATGCATCTAACTTCCTCTGTACATCCGCAAGACTTGCCTTTAGAAAGACGATATCCTTCAACAGGCTTGTAACGTCGACGTGGTCGAAGGTGACGGGTGGGAGCTTATTAAGATCCCTCGCCACAAACGTCGGCACGTCGTCTGGATCGGTCTCCTTTAGAAGCGTGATGATATCCTGGATGCTCTTCTTTGTCCCGTCACGCCTGCGGGACACCATCTGGTCACTCTTGTTGAGCAACCGGAACAGCAGCTGCTTTGCAGCAGCGACATCATCCTCGCTGAAGTTGCTAGCGCAGATCTGGACAGCGGACACCTCGTCCATCACGTCCAGCTTCTGCTGCAGGAACGCCAGCAGCTCATTCGCCACAAGTTGTTCACTCATGGCGATTAAAAAACAACGAGCGACGGCTTGCGCCGCGCTGAATTCTAATTTGTATTAAACAAATCGACGCGTCAGCAACACGACTGCATCGATTTGCAGCTAATACGAGACTCGATATAATTCGTACATATGTATATGTATGTACTTACATGATATAGATATTTATAAAACAATAACCAGTACAATGTTAACAATGTTATTAGTTTATGTTACCACGCGAATTTAATTAAATTAGCAACACTATTGCGAGCTGGATAGCGAAATAGATTGTGTAGTCTTTGACCCTAGAAACTCATATTAAGTGGGTATATGATAGAACGAGATGTATACGTTTTTTATGGTTATGTATAGACGCCAGCACACCAAGCTACCTAACACGAAACTGTAAAAAAAATTCTTAGTCACCTTTAACCATGTGCTTCGGCGATAAAGTTGAAAATGTATTTAATAAATTTGTGCGTTTCGTCTGTACTTAGTTTTTTTTATTATATAGCCTATGGTAAAGTGTTTTGCAGAATTAAATTCAAAGTAAGGCACTGAATAATAACTTTGAACATATTATTTATGTAGGTATATTCAGTTTATGCAGTAGTAGCCGTTTCAAGCCGCTACGTTGCCAGAGAGCGGTAAAGCGCCTTACAGAAGTTATTTTGTATTTATTTAAGAAAATATTGCTTGGCTTATTCACAAAAATGAAGCTGTCAAACTTTTAAGGTTTTCACGCAAAGCTGCGGTCATATATTAGCAGCAATTTATTTTTTTAATCCAGTGGCGTATTACTGTTAGACAAATGCCTATTCATTCTATTTTAAATAATCCGATCTTTATAATTTAATGTAATACCTATTGCGTATATCAACACCATCACTATTATCTACTTGGATGATTAATCATCCGACAAACTTAGTCCTTGGTACAGACGCTAGCACATCAAGCTACTACAATCTGTCATATTTCCTTAATAAATTTTCTACCTTTATCGCTGAAGCATATGGTTCAAAGTTGATTGGGGAAATGATATAGTTTCGGGTAGCTTGATGTTGACCGTCTGAACATTGTCACTAGTATCTTATCGAAATAAAAATGAGGTGTCTTTCTGATCAGATTAGCTACACGAGTACACAACGCCAATCAATTTATTTATCTACTTATTATGTTTGTCCTCCCATCTAGACTGAAATCTGTCCATTGACATTGCGAAACATCTTACTAGTATAATCATATCAGCAGGCTTAGCATGGCGATTCTATATCTATTCTATCAAGAAAAGACAAAGCGCTTTCTGTCAATGTCAACATGTCTTCTGCCCGAGCATGGCGCGACCTGTCAACTCGCATATAATCACTTGTAGACTTATGTCGATCGAAGAAAAGAAACATTTCATCCAAAAAAACTCAAAAGAAATCTTACGTCAATCTGTCACCTTTCTGTTATTATGTCCATTCTCCGGTAGACAAAACTTGTTTCTACGGTTGTCATGCTATGCTAAGCCAGCGGAATATATCTTATCCGAATTCAAATTTAGTTTTAAGAGCATGTCCTTATAACTCTGCCACCAACACTGAATCTGTTTTAATCACAGTAAATTATGATAATTGCTGCGAACTGTGAAGAAAATCATATTAACTGTAGGCGAGATATTCCCGGCCTGCCAAGCTACATTTGAAACAAAATTGTCTCCAGAAGTTGGTCTATTTTGCAGTGAAAAAGTCGATATTCCTGGCCGTACACTTTACTTTTAGTACCAGAAAAGTACCGTGGGAAACTTGACTGTGTCTTTGCTTTTAATAAAAAATTATACGAGGTTTGCACGGAGCGCCTCCGCTCTGTAATTTTCTTTGCGAACTTATTTTGCTCTAAATGATTGTAAATTATTGTTGTTGAGTTAATTTACATGTATTTATGTGTTGTGATTTTGTATGATATGTTTTAATGTGAAAATATCATACAGCCCTGAGAGACGCAAGTTTTATTTCGGGCAACGGTTGGTTAAATTTTTTTTTTGTTCAGGCAAATGGTTGATAATCTTAGATGGTTCCTCAACTGATAAATTTCACTTAAGCCATGTAATAATTTCGGCTACCGAGATAGGAAAGGCCTAAAATATTGATCATATTAATATTGAAGATACCTAAAACACATGTGTACAATATCAATAATAACAGAATGTAGTCAATAAATTTAAATAATAGGTCATTAGGTATAGAAAGCTCATTTTCAATAACAGATGTCTTAGTAATGCTTGGAAACAATATCGAAAACATATTTGAGTAAATTGATTGCTGTAATTTGTTGAATCCTCCAGATAAAATAGTGTCTGATTGTTCAAAGTCTTCATAGATCAATACGTACACATAGAAGTGACGGTCTTGCCCATACATAAAATATATCAAAAGCATAGACACCTACGTAGGTAAACAAAGGGAATTTGAAAGAAAGGTCAACGTGAAATACAATTAAACTTTCCAAAAGAATGTTATTGTCATTTCACTTTAATGCCTGTAGGTACGACGTTAAAACATAGCCCTTATTCAAGTGTTCTCTTAACAATTCTAGACACAAATGCCTGAAAATTGGATTTTGTTCATTCAATTAAGCACACCCGTAGCTCTAACAACATTAAAGATATTCCTATTTAGTACCCAAAGCTTTAATTCAAAGTTAGCTCTTTAGTTTATAGCTACATAAAATCTGAAACAAAAAAGGGAAGTTGTGTAAAGTCGCCAGCACTCGTTCTGAACGATGAGAGTTAAACTCGATTCTGGCAACAATTTTCATAGTTGCGAAAGTTTAAAACTGTAAATGTTATTATTCCGCCATCCACGTCTTCTGAAGAACTTCAAATTACACCTTTAAAGTTGAAGAATACAATTCAACTTCACAACACACTTAGGTGCTGTAAAACATTTTTTAACGGAGATGAATGGCGAGGATTCGGCAAGTTGAGAAAGTAATTATGACGGTCTCTAATCTGATTAAAATTTCGGAATGTTAGTAACGAGATCGCATAATGAGTTATGATAGAAACAGTAGCTCCGCTTCTAACCTCAGCCGTTAAAATTAATTTAATTTGAAAAGCAAATCCGACGCCGCGTGGCGATCGACAAAGTTTGAGATTTTATCATTTCAAAAGGTGCTGAGGCCAGGCCAATATATTGTATTTATTCAAATTATAGCACCTCTTTAGTAGAAATAATTTTGATTAAGCTTCCTTATCCCTGCTTATGTGATTTTGGTTGGCATCTTGTTTTCTTTTCAAATATTTTCATAAGTCAACGATAACAGATGTAATTTGACGCTTATAAGATGAAAAGCTCTTTCTTCTTAAAGGCTATTTTGGCATGTGGCCTGTTTCTTTATCTTGAAATTCTAGAATCTAATTTGTTGGTGACACATACAACGAAGATATTAGCTATATTATTTCAACAGCAGTCAGCACACGTCGTGAATATTTTGAGGAGCGTTTCGATCCTCCCCTTCGTACAACAATCTGTTACGTGTGAGTAGCGGGAGTTGGCGTGACAGCTGTCATGAAATGTTAACTTTAGATGAAGGAGATAAAAATATCAGAATACCAATAGACTTCTTGATGAACACCTTATAAAAATAGGATTGACAAAATTATATTAGCCTGTCATATTGCTCTGGTATACATAAGCTATAGCTAGCTCTACGATATGAACGATAAATGCATAGGTACTTCAGGTCGCGGATATTAAACCTAAGCGATTGATTGCTGGGTATAAATATTTTTTGTGCTCGGTGATAGATGATGTTCTATTTTTAGCTTTATAGATAATGACTAAAATGTAGGTGTTGTACGCTTGTATTGTATCATCTCTGCTATATATTATACCATTTAGCGAAGCGAGTTTGACTTATTTAGAAGAAAATATGAATTTAAATTTTTTGCAGAAGCTAGAATTGCAAGGCACCCTATTTCAGTTATTTTTCGACATTAGTGGTATTTCCCGTAAGTGGGCCTCTCAGCCGAGGGCGTAGACAGCCACACTTCCGAATGTCGAGCGGTGCGGAGTAAAGACCCGTTTTAATGACGTCACTGGCACACGCATCGTTTGTGCTTCAAATGTACCTGCTTATTTTGTGGTGTCACTGAACTATATCATATGAAAAGTGTTTGTTTTGCAGATTATTATTTTTAAACCGAATATATTGTCATCAAAATTAATAAATTGATTTATGATAGTTCAGATAATTTTATAAAGAGAAGTGTAATAAAGGCACAATTGAAATATTATTCGCTTATAATCCCATCAAAGACATAAATGTGAAATGAAATCAATATATAACCAAAGCCAAAGATAACTTTAGGTGAAATAGTTTTTGAGTCATGAGTGGTTCAAAAATGGATCCGAATTGGTAGTGTAATACTACACACGGTGAGTTGAACGCCAAAACATGGCTTGACAAGCCCCTGTATCAGTAGGATATATGAAGTGCGTGCATGCAACATTTATTAGGTACTAATCATAGTATGGTTAAACCATGACCTTACAAAATAAATCGTAGTAAAGACGAAGTTTCGTAAAAGCTTGCAAATCTCACCCAGAAACAGCATTAAGTACCTAGTAACTACCAATCAAATGAGGAGCAATCAATCTTTAGCCACCCACTCACAGTTGTACGAAACTCAATTCTTTCCATAACATTGTACTAGTTTCCACAGGGACTCATCAGAGTGATCGATCGCACACCTGCCCCATTTAATTCAATACAGTTGCCTAATAGGTGTTATTACTAGCGTATATCGCGAATATTAAATTATTCCAGTAAAGAGCAAGTAAGCCTCTAAAAGGGAGACACGACTACTTAGCGATTAATTTATTAAAGCTACCTTGTGATTCAATTTCAGACACAAAGGCTGTTTCACGTGAGTCGCTCGCGCTAAATACCCTACCAGCTAATACGTGGATCGAGGTACATTTTCACCTACACGCTAAAAGTGCGGGTTTTATTTCGTTAATGAAAAGTTAGTAAATAGTAACTTAATTTAAGCTTAGGTATACCCACTTACCTTTGTAACAGAAATGATACTCGTATATTATGGAGCCTTTTTGATCTCTCTGCGTATTTTTTATACCAAATAGCTTAATAACTGATTCGATTTTAGGAAATAAGTTGGGGAGAGGAGTCTTCCTAGGGCTGCTGGTTGTTCGCAAGAGTTAGTATGGCCCTGATTCTAAACCTCCTCCTTTTTTGAAGTCGGTTAAAAAGGAGTCTTAGTTTTAGAACCAGAGAGTGTGTCTTAGTATGACATCATTGTAATGAATTCAATTGTTTATTCTCTTTGTCAATAGTATATAGCGACTACATTTTTTTTGAATCCCTTAAGTCCAAGAACGAAAAAGGAACTCGTATCATTCAGAACTATAATACTTTCTCGCAGAAAGTAACATGCTGCTCTAGTATAACACAAATGCTTGGACTCCAAAAATATTCATCGCAGAGAGGTCCCTCACATAGCCAACGTTCGCTGACGGCGGAGTTTAACACATATTTTCATAAAAATGATCATGGTTCATATGTTCAAATAATATCTATTTAGTAGCTCGCAGCAATACGGCTTTTAAGAATAAAGTCTCGTGATATACCTATATACTCAAAGTTATTTAGGGCCAGTTTCACAGGTTACGGATAGCCACTATCCACCAGATAAATTAAAAAATGGAACAGAATTTGTATGAAATTATCTGCCATATAAACTATCTGCAAATTATCAGCAACGTGTGAAACTGGTTCTTAGCCTCTTAATTGTATTAATAAATATAAATAAATACCTTGCTTTAAGTGCTAAATATACCAGCACTCTTAAGGCAGTTCCCAACAATTACCCAAGAACAATAGAACCTTTTAAAAAGGCGTCTTCGGAATATTTTCGTAATTTTCACGGACTGCAGGCATCGCTAATGGTCCCATTATTTAATTCGAAACCCAGACTAATTACATAAAGTGCTATTAATTTCACATTTCATTCAATCTAAGGCTTTCAATATTGAAGGTATGCGTGCCATACTATATAGTTGTATAAATAGATACACTAAACTAGGCGTGGGCTCTTTTAATGGTGCACACATGCGACTTCGTAACGGCCACTTGAAACTATTAATATTCGAAATAGAATTAATGCTTGTCATTTTGCATCAAATATACCACTTTGTAGGTTAGGTATGTATTGTTTTAGTACAAACACCAGCACATCAAGCTACCCAAAACTGTCAAATTTTCCCAATCAACTTTGAACTTTATGCTTCAGTGATAAAGTTAAAAATCGATTAAGGAAATTTGACAGATTGTAACCTGATGTGCTGGCGTCTGTACATATAACTTTTAATACATTGCGGTATTAACTGTGAATATTCATAGGACAGCAAATTGGAATTCAGTTTTGGTTACGGTTAAGCAAATTAAAATTATGAAATTCCTCAAACAGAAAACAAAATGCGACATATGTGCGACGTGTCGCATATTATAATCGCAACTGTGGGACTAACCTAAAGCTTTTGTTTCATGCCGATATTGCGTTCTTGCTGAAGTGAAACGAAGTAGTGAATAGATTGTTTCAGGGGGACGATATTCTAAGTGGTTCGTCTGAGTGGACCTTAATTAGGTTTCCTTAGACCTGAACCTGACAGTATTAAATTTACTCGCTTCTAATAAATATATTAAGCAGAAATATAATACAAGGCACGTAAAAGGTAATAAGTATACTCTTTTCACGGTATGTGGGGATTCTCTCGACTAATTTAGAACTCGACTGGAGCTTTTAATCAAGATCTCTTTACGGGCGATTCAAGATCCTAACTTACCTTTCTGTATTATATTACAAAAAGCTTGAAAAATTTCCTCCAACTTATATTTTTATTCGACCTGTATTTGAGGAGGCTTTTAATATAAAAGCTTAGTACTAAAATTAATTCATTTCTAAGTGGTTCAATTACTTAGCAAAGTGTGTTCCTAAGTGTTACTTTTACAGGGGATAAATAAGTTCTTTTATTTAATATTGAACGCAATTCGAAGGCGAAGAGGTCCCCTTTTATCAATGCATTTAAATGATAAGACCTTTTCATCATGTATAAGGTTGCACAGCGGCGTTGGCTTCCTAGAAACACAGGACAAAATCGCTTTAAGTAAAGGAGTTCCGTTTTGTTGAGCATTCACGCGTATTCATAAATGAGGTTTAAAATGTATGACTCGATTTGCAAACTCAAGCTAAAGCTAAGTAAAGTAAGAAATTATAGTAAGTATGTGCTTAGGTTTTAATGAATTCTCATGGTCACATTTGCTAGAAACAAAAGCGTCGTTACAGCTAACTGAAAATGTGCAAGTAGTACGCAATCTCTTTCCTATTTCACTTGCTTAAGTATGCAAGTTTGGAAGTTGGGAATTAGCTGTATTAGTAACATAGAATCACTTCGCGTTAGTTCTTTTGTATATGCTCCTAAATTAAATAGTCCTTGCAATTTTAATGCGTACTAAGTTTGAATATCAACCTAACTTTGTCTATATAATGTTACTGAACTAACAAAAGGTCGTTAGCCACATCTTATTCCTCCCTTTTTGCATGGAACTTGAAAAAGTAAGCATTAAAACAAGAAAGGGTATTAGGTTGCAAATTTATTCTGAACGATCTGAAATTTAAATGTGAGCTCATCAAACTTTCTGCTCAGGGAGTTACTTGTAATATGTGAGCATGTGATTGCTTTAAATCTTAAAAAGGGCCTCGGGACTCGAAGCTTTCGCATCAAGGGAAAATTTACCTAATTGGTTATTACTTCTTATTAGCTAACTCTCAATTTTATTTCACAGAAAGTTTTATGTATCTCGCTGTAATTTTGTACCTACTGGTACTTTCCTTTATTTATGAGGGAACAAAATTGTTACATATTTAAGTTACGTTGCTTGAAGCGTGAAGTCAATCTATAGTACTTTATTAGGAAACAAGCAAGTTTTTTGCGTCCATTTTTATCTTTTCACTGCTGGGCACAGGTCTCTTTTTATAAAGAGAAGGACTGGCCATTAATCTAATGCGTTCATTTAGCACCCAAATAATAAATTAAACAACGATAATATAAAAATATAAATACATCATAGAGAATTTGTTCCAAATAAAATAAAATTGTATGTGTGTAAAGTTTTAAACAAATATGTATATGCTAAGTAATAATTTTTAACTATAATTATAAATCGTCTTTAAGCAAAGTCTTCCTTAATACAAATTGAAATTACCTGGCAAAATTTCAGATTTTCGCCTTGTAAGGTAAGTTAACTGAACGCGTAATTCATTATGTATAAACATAAGCAGCTTCCCACGTTGTGGTATAACAGAAGCTAAATAGATCGCTGGCTTAATAAAGTCGTATGTAGGTACAGAGTAAGGTAAGAATTTTGCCGTCGGAAAATCCTGGCTTTGTGCATTGAGGCGTTATCGCTATTACCTATACAAAATGTAAGGTAATATAATGGTTGCTAAGTTGAATATTAACTCTTAAATTACTTGTAGTCAGGAATGTTAATAAAGTTGAGCAAAGCCTTCTTCAAAATTATATTTGCTTCTCAAATCTATAGTAGTGCTTAAATAAAAATAGTAGATAATTGGCTTATTAAAGGCTGTATGTTTTTTTTTTAGTATTGATATATTATAGACATAATATCAAGGCAGAATTACATTACTACTCGTACTATTTCAGCTAGTATTATTCTAACTTCGGCAGTGGTTGCATCCGTATTCCGTAACAAGTACTCCCCCGACCCAGTTAAAAAGTAGTCTTCCTCTATAAATGGGCTTATTTACACGTAGATAATTTTTCGAATCGGTCAAGTAGTTCCTGAGATTGGCGCGTTCAAGCAAATACATAAACAAACTCTTCAGCTTTATAATATATCAGTAAAGATCTACATATTACAACAACCGATAATGCCATGTACCTACTTATAGGTGGAAAAGAAAAAAAATATCAAAAGAAAAAGTTTCAAAACAGGGTAAGCCATTAGCCATTAAGACACAATAATGCTGAAGGTTTTACATGCGATGAAGCCACCAGAGAGCAGAGCATAAGTCAAGGTCTACATATACATAAATGATTCAATCGAATAATAGAGATATTATCGACTCAACAGGCTTCCTACCTGACAATGGATCGCAGCAGGAATTCCTGGCCGATTTTAATTAATCTTCCAATGGAAGAGCAATAATTTAATTAAACCGTGTACATGACCGTTTTTAGGGATCAATATTTATTTGTAAGGAGGGGCTCGAAAGCGTTCCGATGTTTTTCTTATTTTATTTTATGTTAAAAAGAAGAAAAAACAATATGATACTAACATTTCACAAAAAAGTACAGACGCCAGCTTCAATCTACTACAATCAGTCAAATTTCCTTAATAGATTTTCAACTTTATAGCTGAAGCATATGGTTCAATGTGGATTCGGAATATTTCACAGTTTCGGGTAGCTTAATGTGCTGGCGTCTGTACTGTAAATGTAGCCGGAGTCTGTCTATTATTGCAAAAAGGATTCGATTTTTTTTATATTTGAATACGATTTTTTTAAGTAATCAACACAAAACATTTTAATTAAATCCTAATCCTAATCCTAATATCCTAATCCTAATACTATTATAAAGGCGAAAGTTTGTAAGTATGGATGTATGGATGTATGGATGTTTGTTACTCTTTCACGTAAAAACTACTGAATGGATTTGAATGAAACTTTACCACAATATAGCTTATACATCAGAATAACATATAGGCTACTTTTTATCCGGGTATGGAAAGTACATCCCTCAGAAAGCGGGTGAAACCGCTGGCGGAAGCTAGTACTATTATAAAATGTATTAATAGAAGCCAGTACAAAATTATAAAAAAGTACTAGTAAGACAAACAAACAATATAATTAATTATATAATTGAATCTTCCGAGCTCAAACCGAATGCTTAATAATAAGATGGTCGAGGTGCGTAATATAAATTAACAATGCAAATTTTCAACTTAATTTAACACTGGTGAATTCCTTGAGAACTTTCAAGTTTTAAATCAAACTTTTCATTTTACTGTTTTGGATAAGTTCGCTGTCTTTTGGTGGAACTCGTTATTGGTTCGAAGAGGCTTTTTCAAATTAATTTCGTTACAATCTTACTACGTGTGAATAAGTAGTAAAACAGTATGTATACAAATACAATGATCACAGATATCACTATATCTTCTAATTAATTTATTTTCCACAATTTCAATAAAAAAAAAAACTATATAAAGTATAAAAATTAAAAAGGCCTATAAACTTAAGAAGAAAAAAGACCTAAAAAAAAGACTTAATTTCACCAAAACCAAAACGATTTAGAACCCTTTCAAAATGGGGCGTTTCTTGATGTACGGCTGCGGTGCCGCGGCGTCGCGACGCAACGCAACGGTGCGTTTGTCGTTCTGCGCACGAAGTTCACTAGTTTTCATACAGAATGACGTGCAGTATGGCTACCGTGAGTCGCCGGTACGGCTATCACTCGACGTCCTATTACATGAAGAATCCTTTGGTGACTAAAAGTGTTAGCACCATCTGTAGACTAAAACCGATCAACACAACAGTGGTAAAACTTCCCTTAATAAATTACATTCATGACATTAACGACCAAAATTGTTCATTTCAAACCATCAAAATTGTCGTTTTAATAAAACTTTTGTTTATTCAAATAAAACGCCCCACAATCATCTTTCGAGAGCAAATTCAAGTTGCGAGCGTTAATGGGACAAAGTTTTCGCAATTCATGGCAGTTACCTATTGGCAAATAATGGATTTTTAGACGGAAATTAGACACCATTTCAATTCCAATCATTTCCCATTGCGTACGTGTCGGAAACAGACGAATCCTTGTTTTTTTCTACAGCTACATGTGTTACTAGGCGTCAAAAGCTTCGCGTGGAAATAATACTCTTATTTATTTGCACGTGGTTGAGTTTGAATAGATTAATTATCACAAAGACACTTTTTTCATGCAATTAAAGTTTAGTGTAACAATGGGTCACAGTTATCAATGAAAACGCTTTCTTCTTGGCTCTTGCTGTCAAACACACTCGGAGTGATGAATCTAGATAAGTTGAAGAATGACCCTAGAATAATGAATGGTCACAAAAAATTGACCTTATGATTCATAGAATGCAGAAATTCTGCTGCTTAAAATTAGTGTAGTATTTTGCAATTTATTTCAGTTTAAGATAGGTACTACAGAAAATGTGTAAAGCAAAGTAAACCGAGTATATTCAGTCATTTGCCATACGTCGTGCCGACCAAAGTCCACAGTAACCTGTTAGTTTTTAGAGGCTGCCCAAGCTTCAAAGGACTCTGACATGCCTTAAAGACTAGACTTTTGACAGCTAACAGCTCTCCACATGCAACGGTACACGAAAACTGTGATCTGTCAGACATCCATCATCCTTAATTGGAAGTACTCACCAAGCCCATGGAGCTACCAGAACTTTCCGTTCAACGAACACGTTAAGAGTTGGGTGGGGTTTGATTTATTGCCGAAATATTTATATTGCGTTATTATCTAGTGTTGGCGAGCCTAAACAAACTTCTCTAATACTAAGTAAACTCACTGTTCGGCCCCCCAGAGTATTACCTTTGCCCTTAAAGAAAACTTGGCCAACAGTTATTGCCTTTTTCGTAGGAGGTCGACGAGAAACAAAAAGGGGACATTGTGTTTATAGAAGCTTATTATTTTTGGTTTTTGAGTAGAAGTACTTTTTGTTCAATATTTTAGTTAAATGAATGAATCTCAGATTTTATTCCTAAACTTCTTAGGCTTGTTGTCAGACAGGGCGTAAGTAATTAAAATACTTTTATATTCCACTACGATAAATAAAGACCTTAAAATATTACAAGTCCCAGATTATGAAAAAATACTTAACCTTTCTTTACTTTCAAAATGTTTACCTGCCAAGTCTGCTAAGTTATAAGAATGTCTTTTGTGAGTCAAATAGTAGGCATAATGAAGTTACGAACTTTCAATGAAGGCACTAGAAGGGTTATCAGTCTTAATTTTAAGTTAGTCGAACTAAAAATCACTGTTCTTAAATGGTAATTAGGCAATCTAAAGGAGTGGTGCGTTAGTCATTATGAAATAATTTGCAAATGGTACCCTTGGTGGGCTGAAGATTATTTCATTTACTACATTTCACTATGCTACTTACTTGAACTTATTTTTCTTGGGTCCGAGGTTTTTGGATCGGAAGAAAATATCATAATTACAAACTTCGCTTTTCGGCACAGCCTAATCGAAAACCTATAATAATAATATCAGTTGCTCTTCTTTCTTAACGTCGCTCGTGTATACACATAGGTAACTGTTATTTTTGTACATTTAAAACTATACTAGTCATATTACGGTCAGAGCCTTCTTTCGATAATTAATTTCCCTGTAAAATAATGAATTATGAAAAATACAAGAGAAAAAAGAAAAGCTCGTTACCGTAAGCAGAGAATTTATTCTAATGTTTTTTAAGTGACAATTTTGATATTAAAAAAAGTATAAAAAACAAACTGGTTAAAAAGGTTTTATATAAATCAATAAAGAGTTCGCAACATCCTCCCCTTTTTTTATAAAAGAACTATCTTCTTTACTGGGCGCCTTAGAACGCCTCCTGAGGTCCGAATATCTACCACACGGATCACACCATCGCGACCAGGGTACAGAGCTTCGACCAAGCCCCGGGGCCAGGTTCCCCTCGGCAAATCTCCATCACCGATGAGCACCGGGTCACCAACCTTTATCTCAACTTCTGTTCCCGGGACGCGACGTGGCGCCAGTGTGGGCAGATACTCGGAGACCCAGCGACGCCAAAAATGGTCAGAAAGGCGCAGAGCCTTCCGCCAACTGCTCCTACCAATTAAAGCTGCGTCACTTAGGTCTTCAGCAGGAAATTGACGATTTGTTCCTGAAGAATCACCCAGCAGAAAGTGATTCGGGGTGAGTGCCTCTGGATAGTTCTCATCAGGGGAGACATGGGTCAGTGGGCGAGCGTTCACAATTGCTTCGGCTTCAGCCAGCAGGGTCACCAAAACTTCCTCCCGTGGAGCTCGTTCTCTGAGAGTCACCCGGAGTGCAGTTTTTACTGAACGAATTAGTCTTTCCCAGGCTCCGCCCATAAAGGGTGCAGATGGGGGAATAAACCGCCATGCTATTTTTTGGTCTGCTGCAAACTGCGGCACTGCAGCGTCGTATAATGCCTTTAGCTGTCGGTTGGCACCAACGAATGACGTCCCGTTGTCAGAAAATATTTCGCTGGGCGTACCACGACGAGCGATGAAGCGGCGAAGGCACATTATTGAAGAATCTGCAGATAAACTTGCAACAATTTCGAGGTGAATAGCTCTCGTGACCAGACATGTGAAAAGTGCAATCCATCGTTTTTCTCGCCGACGTCCTATGGACACCATTACTGGACCAAAGTAATCCAATCCTGTGTAGGTAAAGGCGCGTCTATGATGGGCGAGTCTCTCATCAGGCAGATCTCCCATAAGTGGCTGCAGGGTTCTGCCTTTCAAAAGCTTACATAATTGGCATTTGTGCACCACTGACCTCACAGCATTTCTTAATCCAAGAATCCAGTATTCTTGACGAAGCTCATTAATGACAGTCTCGGCATTGGCATGAGCGAATTTAGCATGGTAATGCTGGATGATAAGACGTGTTGCTGGCTCCTTTCCATCCAGGATAATCGGTAGTTTATTAACAACTGCAGATGTTCTTCCAGCAAGGTGTAATAATCCGTCTTTTAATACTGGAGATAGAATATTCAAACGACTTTTCTTGGGAATGGGTTGCCCTCGTGTGAGGCATCGAAGTTCCTCACCAAATACGTTGAGCTGGCTTTGCCCCAAAATATGCCGTTCTGCGCGGACAATATCTTCCGAATCTAATGGCGCAGGAGCAGTGGCAGAGGCTGTTGTAGACCGTGAATTATGCTCAATCGCATTTGAAGCTAAACAAATATCCCGAACCCAAAAATTTTGAAAATTATGTCCCCGATTTTTGAAAATGAAAGCAATGAATCTATGAGCTCTAGCAGTTGCTCTCACCAGTCTAGTCCACGAACTAAAATGAGTGATATTAGCTACCACTGGCAAGGGCAACTGACATGATCCTGTGTAATGAACGGATGATGATAATGTTGATTTGAGCTCTTCCTGTCCTAGAGTGGTTGATTCAGAGACCGTGGGCTCGGAAGGCCACTCGGCAGGGTGAAATAAAAGAAATTCTGGACCTGATAGCCATCGGGTTTCAATAGCAGCTTTACCTCGTGTCGCGTCGTCAGCCACATTTAAATCAGTGGGGATCCAGTGCCAATCGTTAACCTTTGTGGTCTCTAAAATCTCACCTACGCGATGAGCTACAAAAGGTTTGTAATTTCTAGCATCGCTTCTCAACCACCCTATTACAGTCATCGAGTCACACCAGAAAACACGGCGACTGGGCTTGAACCGGTGAGAATCGCAAATTTTTGTGGCGAGACGAGCAGCTATCACAGCGCCTTGTAGTTCTAGGCGTGGAATAGATACCGGCTTGAGAGGAGAGACACGTGCCTTGCTAGCTATAAGAGCCAGTTTCACGTCACCGTTGGGAAGTACAAATCTCCAATAAGCAACAGCGGCATGCGCTAACTCGCTGGCATCACAAAACACGTGTAGCTCCAAATCCGTATAACTACCCATATTGTAGCAACGTTCAATTTTGAGTTCTGGAATTATTTTAAGATTCTCAAACCATTCCAGCCAAGTTTCCTGGTCTGATTGTGATAATTGCTCGTCCCAATCAAGATTTTTCCGCCACAAGTTTTGAAATAGGATCCGACCTCTCACTACGATGGGGGCTAAAATACCTAATGGATCATAAATACGCATGACTTGAGACAATACTTCACGTTTTGTAAAATGATCAGGTGAATACTCTTTAAGCTCAGAATTAAACCCTATGACATCACGATATGGTTGCCATACTAAGCCTAGTGTGCGAGTGACGGAGGATTCTAAACTACCTAAATCTACACTACTATTGGAAAGTGACAGGTCAGATAGCAGTTGTGGTGGCAAACTATGAAGAGCTTCAAGTTTGTTAGAAACCCAACCACGCATCTCAAATCCTCCACGTTTATGGATTTCTACAATTTCAGCTACCAACCGTGCTGCATCCTTAATTGGAAGATTGACACTTCCTATGTAATCATCCATATATGTGTCAGATCTGATAGCATTTGCAGCATCTGGAAACTCCTCTTGGAATTCTGATGCGTTTCGGTTAACGATGTATATAGCCGTCGAAGGGCTTGAACAGGCACCGAAAATCATTGATGACATACGATACGTTCTCATAGGTTCGTCAGGACTATCGCGCCACAGAAAACGTTGAGCGTCACGATCGCATTCCTGTATCTTCACCTGTGGGAACATTTCCTTAATATCGGCAGTCAACGCAATTCTGTTTTCCCTAAAACGCATCAAAATTCCGAGTAAGGGTTGTAGTAAGTCAGGGCCTGAAAGGAGCATGGAATTAAGAGACACACCTTGAACCTTTGCAGCTGCGTCATGAACCACACGAACCTTCCCAGGTTTATGCTGATTAATAACGCCAAAATGTGGCAAATACCAGCATACTCCTAAAGGAGCTTTACCTGTACAATCTTCAGCATAACCCTTAGATATCATATCCTGTATTTGTTGACAATAGCGTTTAGAATACTCCTTATCCTTCGACATCTTTATTTCAAGGGTTTTAAACCTAGAAAGCGCCAAAGGATAACTTTTGGGAACGACAAAATTTTCATTTTTCCATAACAACCCAACTTGAAAATGGCCATTAGGTAGACGTCGAGTTGAAGACTCTAAAATATTAATTGCACGCTGATCGTCAGAGCTCCGGGGCTCATATTTTGTAATCCCCAATGCATCCAATTTGTACTGATTTCTAATGAGAAGTTCTAAATCATACATGGTTTTATTATGTTCACGTAACGATAAATGATAAGTGGTTTCTACCAATCTCGTTCTACTACTTATGAACCCGAATACTACCCAGCCCAAAGGAGTCCGAATAGCAACAGGCTGTGATCGTGAACCCTGTCTCAGTTCAGAGGCAGTAATTAGATGCCAATTATCGATGCCTATTAGTATCGTAGGCTTGGCTTCTTCATAACACAAATTGTCAGCCAAGTCAGATAGGTGCGGATAAGAAGCTAGGCTACTGCGTGCTACCGATTGGCTTAGAAGCCCTAAGTTCTTAATCGACTTTGCATTTCGAATCTGAAACTTTTTTGTCGCTGACCGGCCCTGTATTTCGAAATCAACATGCTGCACTGTACCTTCTCGAGACAATCCTCCTACGCAGTCCAAATGGAAACTGCCCTCAGGACCTACCGCTCCTATTTTTGAGGCTATCTCCGCATCTATAAAGGTCGCTGTCGACCCGTCGTCTAACAGAGCAAACGTGTCGATACATCCAGCTGGCCCGGAGATCTTAACAGCTACCACTTTTAATAAAGGACTAAGTGAAGAAGTTTGTCTGGTATTATTGCTAGCTAACAGTACGTGATCATTATTAGCATCTGAAATAGTAGGATCGGGTGAGACTTCTTTAACCGAGTGCTTAGACGAAACAAAATTATTATTATGTAACAAAATGTGATGTTTCAGATTACAACCCGATATCGAACAAAGAGTTTTATTTTTATTACAAAACTTATAATTGTGTGAACCTTTTTGGAGGCAACGATGACAAACCTTATTTTCTTTGATAAAACTCCATCTGTCATCGGCTGTCAAAGATGAAAAATTTTGACAACTGTCAAGTTGATGATCAAATTTTTTACAAAATAAACAAGATGATTTATTTACAATGGATGTTTTTTTAGGAATAGGCAAAGCAGGTGCCGACTCCGAAACCGCGTGTGCCCGTTGTCTCTGTGGAGCGGCTGAAGAAGAGTCCGATGCGAGGTTGTCAAACACCGCACCGAACTTCATCATTAAATCGACTTCACGGTTTAGGAAATCGGACAACAGTTCAACCCGAGCCTGATTCTCCCACTCGTGGCTAGCTGCAAAATCTAACCACCGTGCACGCAACAGCGGTGTTAGTTTGCTAAGCAGAGCACCAAACAGTTCTGGAGAACGTAAATAATCAGTGTGGTGCAGCAACTTAGTCACCGCCACGCAATTGCGTACACGAGTGGCAAAACTAATTAAACCACTTACCTCTTGCCCGAGCTTAGGAAGGGCTCGGATAGCGCTAACCTCCTTCATGACAATCTGTTCCGGTCGTCCAAAGTGCCGGTCCAGAGCTTCCATAATGACGTCAGCGTGAGGCGCCATTACGAGCAGCATACTCACCGCCTCGCGCGCAGCGCCCTTGATGGCCTGGTTTAAACGTGCCAGGTTTTCAGCATCCGTGTAAGCGCCTCCCGTATCTAGAAAGGCACGTTTAAACAACAACCAATCCAAGGGGGATTTGCCATCAAAGGTCGGTAATTTTAAAAGGTGTTTATTATTCTTAGAGCCGTTGTTCGTTGTCAGCGTTCTTAGAGCTTCAATTAGTTGTGTCACGCCAATCAAGTTTTCGCCCCGAGTATCAGTGGCAGCGGTCCCGCCGTCGCCCCGGCTAAAATCGTGCTGGGGCAACTGAGCAGGACTATGCGCTGCAATACTCTTTGATGTGGGTACGAAATCCTGGGGACACAAAACAAGATTACTAGGCTCTGCCTCGCATCCGCTCTTGGTCGGCAAGCCGAGATTCGGATCCGAGGGTGATTTCATGGAAGGAACTACGCTTTCCACCCACTGTTCCACGCTACCGTGGCTACGTCCACTACGGGAGCCGTGTCGGCTGTCTGCCTCGATTGCGGCGAGCTCTGCCTGATACTCTATTTCGGCAGTCTTACGCTCTAGCTCTGCACGCCGAGCACGTAATTTAGCCTCCGCCTCCATCTCCACAATTTCTAATTGTGCTACTCTGCGCATGTGCTCCGCTTCCGCGGCAGCCTTGCGCGCGGCGATTGCTGCTGAGGAGCGACTTGTGTGCGAAATGGAGTGTGTGCGTGCACCGCGGTCACTACGTGCTAATGCTGAGGTACTTACCTGGGGTTGGTCAGCACTAGCTGTCTCCGGTGGGGGTTGCTCCGATTCCTGTGTCAATTTGACTTGGGACCTTGTTACAACCATGTTTTAATTTTATCTTAATGTTATTTCTCAAATAATCTTACGCTGGTTATGCGGTGGTAGAAGGACCAATATTACGGTCAGAGCCTTCTTTCGATAATTAATTTCCCTGTAAAATAATAAATTATGAAAAATACAAGAAAAAAAGAAAAGCTCGTTACCGTAAGCAGAGAATTTATTCTAATGTTTTTTAAGTGACAATTTTGATATTAAAAAAAGTATAAAAAACAAACTGGTTAAAAAGGTTTTATATAAATCAATAAAGAGTTCGCAACAAGTCATAAAAAACTTAATGTATAACAGTCGTAATGTCAACCCTAAAAGCATTGAGGGAGGAGTTTCTTCAAAGTTTCTGAAGCGACGCGGTTCGGTCGCCGACTCGGATTTTACATTGAAATAGTTCCGTTGGTACTTATGGGAGTCAGTGGTCGCTCTTAAGAAATTTCGTACTGACAACCACTGAATAGAAACCGAGAAATCAATTTTGATAAGCCGTTGAAAGTGAGTTTAATAACTATTGAGCCTAAGTGAAACGAATAGGCGATTAGCTTAAATTGAGTTTAGAATTTGAAGTGACGTTAATGCGTAGTACGTACTCAGAATGTAAAAGTTTCGATTCGATTTAAATGAAATAGTGCCTTTACTTTAACAGTTGGGCTGTAATAAAACTGTATGATTCTTTTCACTCCTGATTAAATCCATGGACATAAAATATACAGTCTTTCACAAAGCTCGTTCTGGACCTATAAACTTAAAACGACTTTCAGAATACCTTGCTACCAAAACTCTAACACCTTTACTTACCTACCATAGAAAACTTTTCACGTTACATTTCATTACACGAACCATTCCGGTTGAAGGGTGCTGACGAGAGCAATATACCCGTTTCTTGCTGTCTTTATGGCCATAGTAAATCACTTTTACCTACTTGACCCAAGCGACCGATAGTCGAACATTAAAAGGGTTTGATTTATACCAGAACTTAGGACATTGTCGCCATCTGTTGCTGCTCACGTTGCTACGTAGTTTATTATAAAGGTGGACTCGACTCGTTTGATGTAGTGCGTTTAGTTCGCCGAGAGCTTGTTTTGTTCCTTGATCACTGTTTGCGAAATGGCTGTTCAGAACTTTACTTACGATGCGTTTATTTTCAGTTTTGAACTACTTTGTTTGATTTAGTAGGCTAAATATTATTTGTTGAGAATTGTCAAGCAAGAAATTTGCTAAGTTGCCTTATTGCTTGAGGTCTACTTTGCTATGTCTATATTGACAAGAAACTTTGTGGGTTTGTGACTAGCGCTGGCGTTCCAAACGCGACCCGATCCCACGAAGTGTTCGATGACCCACTACTAACAGAGTTCTGATCAGTGCAGCATCATAGATTAGTTTCTATAAAGGTTTTGTATCTACTTCTAACAAAACAAGCTCAAGTTAGTGCAAGTCTCGCATAAAGTGAAGGCAAACTTTATAAGGCGCCACGCGACAGTGCCAGCATTGTTTCCATATTGGCTTTGAAACTTGAAAATTCAAGACTACCCACACCATTCTGTAACATTCCGAAGGCTTGGAGTCAAATGAGATCTTGGAACTTCGAAATTAGTATACAGAAATACCTTGTTCTCGTTGTATCAATACTCGTAAGTCACGTATACATTGGAACATGTTTCGGGTTCCGCTCACTACCTTTATAAGCCAGACGTATTAACATTGCTTACGTCATACTTGAGAAACTTTTAATTAATGACTTCAGTTGCGCGTAACTTTGTATAATGTGAGATGAAGATTTCATCAAAATCAGTCAAAGAATAAGGTTTGGAGATTAAATTTTAATAATTAATCTAGATTACTTATCAACATGACGCAGACAAGTAGGTACAGTGACAGGATTTTCTTTTGATACTCAGAATAGATAAGATTAAGATTTCGGCTTTTGGAATATTTAGATTATCCCTTGAATTTTCAGTTGAGCAATCTTTATTACTTTCGTTCTATAAAAATTAGAGCCAAGTTTATTTCTGAACATGTTAAATATAGCTATAATTTTGACCGGCAGAAAATTATCACGGTTTGATTAAAATGAACAAAGCTTGCAGATTATCAATCTCCGCGGGATCTGCCCAACAAAAGCGATATAATGCCCGGCCATTGCTGATTCTGCACGTCCTAAGGATTTTGAACGTAATATAAAATATAACAATAACATTACCTACCCCTCGACGGGTTTGGAGCACATAATGCGGTTATTTGAGGAATTCAAGGAAAAAACTTGTCAATGATATGAAATATTGCTTTTTTTTTGGTACACACCAGTAGCAGTAATAGGTACTAATGATAGCCTCTGCAATCTTACTTTGATGCAAGGAGGCTAATTTAATGGCTGCATACATAGACAAAGTCAATCTTTCTGAAACTACTACTACCTTCTACTTAAATAGCGATATTGAGTGCTATTGTAATTACCTTGCAGATTTATTTACTACAACCTATTGATTATCTAAGTCCACAGCTGTTTGAGCTGTTGAAAATACACTTGATACAATAGCTACCGCTTTTGACCTAGGCATTATAAAGTATGAGATAACAGGGCTTCCGGGTTATCGTGCTTGCCAAAGAACGCTGAAATGCCGTAGTAAAGAAAGATCAACCATTCAAGACATGATCGCGACAAACTCGCCATAATCCCGAACATCAATCGACCTACACAGAGTCAGCTCCTGAAAACGTTAAAACTGCTTAATGGCAGAGAACAGTGCTCAGCAAAAATTCGTTTTTAAAACCAGTTTTAAAAATAAGTAGAAGGAACACAAAGCCTGGTTAATACCCAAACTTGTTGCTGAAGCGTCGCTCCGTGAAGATAGCGGATCAAAGTAAGCCGCTTACAGAAGCAGAAACTTGACCGAACCATACTGCAATGCCTTTGATTTACTTTTCGATAAACTCGAGCTTCGCCAAATATCTGTTTATTTATTATTTGTACAGAGAAATTTGATGAAGTAAATGGACGGTTATATTTTTATATCCTTAATCTGATTTCAGTCTATCTCAGTGGTAACCGGATTTTGTTCAGTCCGTAGATTTTTAGGAATAAGCTTTTTTTTGTGTATTTATTTAAGGTATTTCTTTGGATCTTGAAGTTTTACAACTTACAGGTGTTATAATTTCACGTGTAACTTGGCAATATTTCCAACCGCGTCGTTCAACTATATGGCCTGCGGTCTGTTATTATTTCTTCTTTGCACGATACTACTCGCAATATTTTCTAGTCCGCGCCGCAAGCCCACAAGCGTGTAATTAACAAGATTTTGCGTGTTTTCATTAATTTCGAAGCACATTGCAATTGGGTTGAACAAATTGTCGAGTAGGTACCAAGTGTTCGAAATTTACATCGCGGCGAAGTAGTACCGCAAAGTACCCCCGATTAATCCCGTGGCGCAAGGACGAGGTTTTGGCGTATGCTCATTTTGAAGACCCTTCATCCATAATGCTCATGTAACATTCATTATAAGCTCTGTTGTGCGTGTAAGTACATTCAGATATTACACTGGTGTTATGTCCTGCTTTACGGGCACACTTTACCGCTTTTAACGACTTACGTTGATGTAAATGGAAATTTGGTGTATCGCAATGACTTTGTTCGACTTCGCTAGGATGGAAATCAGGGGTTAATGTCAAGGATGTAATAAAGTAAAACACTGAAAAAGCTAAGATATCTTTTTCTGATGACTTTAAACATTCTGATAGTTTCTTAAGTTTGACTTGGGGACAAATATCCTTATTGATCAGGACTTTTAGACAATTCACACAAGACACCACGCACTGCGGTAGATTCGAAGCTTATATCCGAGTAAAAGGTTCAGACATATTCCATAGAAGTCAGAACAACAGGATATCTTTGAACCACCTTAAACTGCAAGTATCAATACCATCAAATGCAACATTTTTTTTGGTGCTGAAGACGCATTTATGAACCCTAAAAATTTATTATTGAATGAAAACCTATGAAATATTTTCGTATTTCAAAATGTGCTTGTCACAAATTGACTAATGTTTGGTTTCATACCTAAAGCAATGACATTGTTTTTATGTCAGCAACAACGCAGTTGAACAGAAAATCCAATATTACATAATTCGCGTTCACACGAGCCATCAACGAGTCACAGAACAAATGTACGTAGAAGCGTTCAACACAAAGCCGAAACGAATGAAAGATTGATATTGGATCCCTTGCGTGTTTTCTCTTTTTAATTAATCGCTTTTGTAAAGCTCAGAACTTCAAAGCAAAGGGTATCAGAGCATTCCTCGATACGTTTGAATCTGCCTAAATTGAAAAGCGATGTACGTAATTTGCTTTAGCCATTTTTTAGGCGGGTCTAATCTCTTTTTGTACCGGATTATAAATTAAATACACGTTTTTACCGTGACGGATCCATTCGGATGCTTAAATTCAGATAAATCTATTCGAATGTCTGAATTAACGTTAATAATACCTGAAATTATCGTTGTAAACTGAAATCTTATTACTTAGCTGTCGAAACTTTTCCACGTCGATAAATTTATGTGAGAATTTTATAAGTCCGGTAAATAATTACGACGCGAAGGAATTCTTCGAGAAGGATACTAATATAAATAAATATCGAATATCTTTCATTAAAATTCTAAAGAGGGGAATAAATTTATTCATCGCAGGTTTTTTAAAATTAAGTTATAAGTTGTCAGTACCATCCTATCGTTTGTTATGACTTTTTAAAAGCCAAACATTTAAATTGACGACGTCTGAATATAAATTTAGACATTCCGATTGCTTGAAATGATTACTTTTCTCCTTCGGGGGTCCAACGAGTGGCGAGTACGTGACAACAGAAAATTGTAAAATTGTTATTCTAACCATGTTGAAGAACCCGTCCGGAATTACGAAAATTGTTTCGCAGATAAAAATATCCATTTTGTCAAAACTAGACGCGGAAATATGGTATGTAGTTGTGGGTACGATCTGTTTTCGTCTGGTGTTGGCCAAATGTTTTTGCCAAAGGTTTGGGTGCATTTTATGTTTTGTTTCATATCGCCTGAGAATGCAATTTTTTTTTCCTGAAAATGTTTTTTTTTTTAAGTGAAAAGTATTTACTTAAGCCATGATCATTTTATACAATTATGTATTACTAGCCATCGCTAGGCCGTGGTAACACCCATCCTAAGGGAACTACTTCCCAAGCATAACCAACATACGTCCATACATAATCTTACAATCTTCCGTTTTTATAATATTATTTGAATTGTGTAATGTACACAACGCTCAGGATTTCCCTTTATTTAATGTTTTAAAATAGTTCTTGATACCCATACAATAAATAACAATATAAAGTCAAAAGCCAAAGAATGAACACAGTTCAGACTTTCCAAAATTCATTGAAACACAAACTCGAACAACATTCGTCATTAGGACCGAACTAAGTCTATAACAGGTCAAAGCTTTCAATACCAACAATGAGGTCGCCTGTTTCTGTCACCTTTATTACTGCGCCAACCTTGAAAATATAATACTTATAAAATATCCCAAAGTCTGGCGATCCGATCGATAGCAATTCCACTGGTAGCGCAAATCCTTTTTAGGTGGCTGTCGACTGTATTTTAGCAATAAATAAAATTGGTACCAAATTATATCATCGTGTAAGTGTGATGTGCAATTCGTGCGAGAAAGATTACGGACGTGCCCCCGGGTTTGTTGGTCTAACGTCGATGGGCGCAATTTTACGCGGCTATTAAACGGAACAAACTCGCTTTTCTCACAATAAAACGCTTCTGAATTTCCTTCGGCTGTATTTTCAAATAGCGCGAACTCGCCAGGAATGTTTGTTTTGAGATATTTAGGACCGGCGTAGGGCTGCTGTTTATATATTTCTTTATTATTATTCGTAAAAATAACTCATTTTGTGGAAAAATATATTCATTAATTGTGTAACAAAAACTACGTTCCAGTCTACGATGTTGTTGTAAATCAATAATAAAAAATCTAAATTCAATTTTCCCTCGCACTCTATACTTTACGCTTAGTAAATTATATACATAGATTAGTAGGCTTGTGTGTCGAAAGTGGAATTCTCAAAACTAGTTCTAAATATTTTCGTAATTGAAATACCTTAGAGCATTTAACCAACCTAAGCCACTGTAAGTACAATATTTTATGGAATAACGTCTATAAATTTAGGGGCAGGGGTAAGGCTATGCAAAATATAGTCTTATTATGTCACTTGGATACATTTTAGATCTCATCGTTACGCACACACACATCTATATTGACAAGAGTGTGAGCGACGCTCTAATACTTTGGCAGAAGATAAGGCACGGCAGTGGCCCGGTAAGCTAAATTCTCTATGCTTAATGTAGTACGAGCGACAACCCTAGCTACACCTTTCGCTTATACGTCGAGAAGTGTTTCGTTATTTTCCCCGTTCAGAGTAAACATGGAAATGTAACTCGGAGAAGATCAATCAACACTTTTCATAATACTCCATCAATATTACAGTATTTGCATAGGTGGCGTACCGGTGTTTCTTTACAAACAAATCGTGTACATTTATGTATATAAAAATGTTGATTCACGATGTGATTTTATAAGTTCTGTTCATACACTAAATGATGACAAAAATTCTGAAAACAAAAGATATCGTTAAGATATTGTACAAAAACACATAAATAACTTTTCGGTTTGGAACAAGACAATTTATCGCAGACAAACCCACGGGTGCAACTGGTGTAAAATAAACTCGGTAATTGAAAACAGAACAGGATAATAAAGTCCCAAACTTATTATACCCCGCGCCAAAACTAGGCAGACTAAATAAAACTCCCTAAGCACAAGATGTCTCTGGATTTACCATAAATCATAATAAAACTGCTCGTGAGGGATTTGAACAATTTATTTTCAGGTGAAAGAGTCGAGAGTTGAACTGAAATAAAATAAAAACTTGCTGAATTTGGTTCGGGCCGTAATAAAAGTCAAAAGGTACGTCTAATGGATAGTTATCTAGGAAAGGTGAGGATTTTTTTTTGCTAGCATTTCCTCAAGTACAGGTGACGTGCTAGGAACTATGGTGAAGAGCTTTCAGCGTAAGTTTATTCGATTTTGTTGGCATAAGAGCACTTTGTTTGAACACGATAACAGTTTTCAGGGCACAGTGGCGCGATCTAGCCGTGGCAACCGCAAAAATATAAGATATATCGCGTCTAGGTGTATGTTTTTATATCAAAAGAAAGGATAATGTAATGTTACTCAGCTCTGTATTTTCTTTACTCAAATATCGAAATAGTTTTTCCATTTGGCATTAAGTAACATTTTATGCCAATGAAATGGATTTTTGTCTGTTATCAACTACATTTTGCATATCGAACGTGTCTTCAGATATGTATAGTTAGTTGATAAATAACTTACTATCTGAAGCCACTGGTTGTAACGTAGGGTACTTTAAGCTGTGTGTCCCAACATCCATAGGGATAAGTTAACACGTCGCTTGCCATCGCACCCCCGGGCTACCCCGCAGTATAAATCATTTGGAACGTTCCTATAACTTTGTTGTTCTCGCGTAATTTGAATTACGTGTTCGCCACGACCATGGAATTTGGGACCGCACGATGATAAAAAAATTATAACATTGATATACAGTGTTGTATATGGAATTTAATTAACGAGCAATACGGAAGTATTTACATGAGATTGTTTAAAAGTTTTCAGGCTAAATACCTTAAAAATATTTGTTATTATTTATTTGGTGGCTATTTATTTTGAGTTGTTAGGGTTGTCTCAGCTTCAAGTAGTTTTTTTTTTCTGTGATGAAATGCTGACATAGACCATATAATTAAGAAAAATAATAGACTAATGTTTGTGACTTGTTACATTGAAAGTTTTCACACCTAACGACAGTAATTTCATTTCAAACTGGAAGGTCTGTGACAGGTACGCTCACCTTAAACCGAATATGGGATCTAAAGACAAAAATAACTCGATTGGTAACACAACGTATTATCTACGTTACACATTTCTCTAGTCAAGTATACCTACACTAACAAGTTACGTATAACTCGGACAAGTTTATGATCAACCGTTAATGGATTCCAAAACCAATTTCGGTGAATGTTAATTTAATTCCGTGTATCCGAAATATAGTTAGCAAAATCATAGATTCAACTTTTACGTACATAAGTTTCGTTGGGGCAAGCCGCAAAAGTTTCAACTCCTACCTATTATGGCTTCGGGGCTACAAAGCCGTTCGGCCTAACCCCTGGTTGCTATTTGCTAGGATTTTGTTGACGTCGTACTACGGTTAATAGAAACGGTGAATTACGGGTGACAAGACAAAATATGTACTATTGAATAATTTGGTCCCTGTTTATTTAGATATACACGATACTGAATATTTAGATTTCTTGTTAAATACATAAATATTTTGCCCACCTAGTTTATTCATCAGTGGAATTAGCGCGTATTAAATTATGAATAGAACGCAAAAAACAGAAGATTTACGATCTGGTATTAGATAAAAAGCGTTAATAAATTGTGTTTTACTAAAGCGTAACATTTTTATGCCCGTGATTAAGTATCAAAGTTTTTGTAATAACGCCTATACGAGAGAATACTTCAAAATGTTTTATTTTGATTACGAGTAGTGTGATGGAACATAATTGAACTTTCACTCACAAGTTTTTCAATCTGGAAAAACGTTAGTTGTCATAATAAATTTTCCCCTCCAGTATCATTGAATATTATGAGAGTTTTTGGTGTAAGTAGCTATGTATTCTGTTTTGTTTTTCCTTATACTGTTTCACTTGAAGTACAAGGCTTGTATTAACAAAACAAATTAAGGCCCCAGGTGACATGCTAACAGGAAATGTCATATTTAGTATAACATTTGTAAGAGAACATTTTTGCATTAATTTCCATTTATTTGTTGTTGTTTACTCTAAAGCATTGCACACAATTCATTACGTCAGGTTTATATAACGATCTCAATTCGAAACGAAGCCTTACTAGGAATCAACCTGTTACACATTGACTGCGATCTTCCATGTGAACTAAGCTCTCCTAGTGGCAAATGCGAACCACAAACAATTGCTCTTGTAGTGCCCCAAGGAACTATACTGTGTCCCTAAAATTGGTAGCAAAAAAAAAAAACAAATGAGTTTAGAATCAATAAGTAATATTGTTTTAGACTTTATTAAAAAAAGAATAGCTGTCTCTATATCATTCCAACACCTAGAACGACATTTTTATACATATTTGCCTTACGATTTAATTTTGACGAAATTGCTTTTAGTCTCGATGGAGACGTAAAAAATATGAAGTCTTTATTTTTCATTTTTCCTTCATCATACCTGAGAGTTTCCTTATTTATGTTGATGGTATACTGAGTCATAAATATATTTTTATGTGCATAGGTAATGTTGAGTACATAGGTGAAGGGGCACGGCATGTGAGGATTGTCGTAGGGTCATGGTTTTCATCATTTATATTGTTATGTTGTCGTGGCATTTAGATAATTTATGGTATGGTGTGTGCATGTGTGTATATTATATCATGTGGTTTGAGCCGCATAGCTATACATGATATATATTAGCAGTTTAATTTGAAGTTAAGTAGTAATAAGCGGATTATTAGATAAATTCATTTACTTTTGCTCTTCCGTTGTAGTGAAAAGGATTAATTAAGGTCACACGTCATACATGCATATTTTTACCTTATGATTAAAATTGTAAAGAGCGTTTTGTATGGCGCTAGACCCCTCATTTGTCTTCCATAAAAAATGCAAAAACATTACCTGTAACGGCTGTAGCTGCCAACAATTATATTTTTATTTCGAAACTAGCTATATTCCGCGATTCTACGCGTAGCCCGAGGGAACTACATCATGCATCCAGATAAAAGTAGCCCAGCCCAGTAGTCCTTTCTAAGACTATAATTTTGTGTACAACATTTCATTTGAATTGGTTCTGTAGATTTGGCGTGGAAGTGCGACGGACAAACAGAGTCACTTTCACATGTATATTCAAATTTTGCACCTACTGATTTACACGCGATAAGTGACGTTAATTTGCATTAAATGATGTCGCACATTAAACTACATCTAATTTGACATGAGCGCTCTGCATATACGACCAATTACGACTAACGATCTATCGAAAAGGTCTATAAAACGTAGCGAGCAATTAACATTCGATTGTACTTAACGCGATTTCAGCTGTTTTATCTGAACGATCTCGTTCTGTTCAATATTCTGAACGAAAGCTGATTAACTAACGATGGCTTGAAAACAATAGAGATTAAACGTTCAACTGTCTCTTATTTAATATCAAACCTTGTTAAGATTTGCCTCGTCAGGGAGCGAAAAGGTCGGTCACAAAAGATGCCGAAACCGGCCGCTTCTAATCTAGGCTTCCTAACTTGACATTCTCGGTAAAATTAGGAAACCTTTTTGAACAAATGAAGGCGCCGAAATATGCTTTAGGAAAAGTATTTGATCTCATAAATTCTTTTCTGCTTTTGTTAACAGAGAGAAAGTTGCTTTGTCAATATCTTTTAGGATAAACGCAATTTGAATAATCCTGTTTTGAATTCACTGCAATAACGATTATCGTTACTGCTACAGTTTGAAAAGACTATTCAGTTAAATGGGAAACAAAATATTCAAATTCGTTGTCTGTTTTAGGTGCTTGCATTACAACCTGCCTAACAGCTTTATGCGAGAGTGCAAACTTTTCAAATTTGCCTTCAGTTAATTTTTATTATACCTTTTTTTGCTGATGGTATTTACAGAGACTGAACACAGATTGAACAAGTGTTGTTAACTTGGCGTAGCAACAAAAACTCGACCTCTCTAAGAGAATTAGAGTTAACAAACTGTAACGGTCGGACGTTGGACAACTTATTTAACTTTTGAATAACTATTACATCGATATGTATTTAGTTTGGGCCAGCTTGCATTCTCATTAACACTAGAGAGAGCTTTTCAAATAGAATTTTCATATAATAACATTTTTCAAACCTACCACATCTGCCTAGCCTTTTCACAAACTGTGTTTGGGAAAAGGCTAGTCTTAACCGAATGCGGCTAAGTGATAGTGTTTTACGTGGAGCGACTGTCTGACCTCCTCAACCCAGTTACCTAGACAACCCAATACCCCTTAGTAAGACTGTTTGACAGACTTTCTAGCTTCTGAATACCCGTAACGAAAAGATGAACAAATGACAACCGGGACCTACCAATTTAACGTGCCTTTTAACACGGAGAAACTCGTCATGACAAGATGGTCACCCATTCAAGGACCGACCACGCTAAGCGTTGCTTAACCTTATGATCAATCGACCCGTGCGGCAGTTCCTTAGCCACTAGCTCCTCCTTAGCCACGAGCCACTCTCTACCTACCATATGGTATTTAAATAAAAATAGTCAGTGGTCTCCTTTACTTTTGATGCCTAAATGAAAAAATATCCGTCAGAATAATATATCTGTGTGAAAGTCAGTAAGAGGATTATAAATGCTGTCTGTTATTCTATTCATGCATTCACAGCTACCATTCCCAATATGTATATTTATCGGATATCAGTGTCTCTTCGTGGCATTCAAAATCGTGAATTTTGTTTATCTGTAGTCTAATAAAAAGTATTATATGAATGATATGCGTAGCCCTCACCAATAATAAAGGTCAAAACGTGATAAAAATTCGTAGAAGGTGCGTTATGTTTTGAATTACTCTGAATATTTCTTCTTAGGTTCCCTTTGGCAATAAACAATAACTGAGAAAATATACTACCATGTGATTGAGAAAGCATCAACCTGCTCTCCGAAGTAGTCTCATCATCGTCATCATACTCCTGCCCTTATCCTTAATTTTATTTAGGGTTGTATAACCAAATAATTATAATACATTTGTATCGACCAGCAGGCTTAGCATGGCGATTTTATATCTATTCTGTCAAGAAAAGACAAAGCTCTTTCTGTCAATGTCAACATGTCTTCTGCCCGAGCATGGCGCGACTCGAACTCGCATATAATCACTTGTAACCTTATGTTAATCGAAGAAAAGAAAAATTACTGCAAAAATGTCAAAAGAAATCTTACGTCCATCTGTCACTTTTCTGTCATTATATCCAATCTCCTTAGACAAAACTTGTTTCTACGGTTGCCATGCTAAGCCTGCTGAGGTTCTACAAATATTTACACTGTTTTGTTGTAATTAGTGTATTCCTTTACATACTGACGATTCTTATTTTATTAGAATCTATAAAATATCCTGATAGAAGAACTCAATAAGGCGCTAATTTGAAAATTTATCCCGAGACCTCGCACTAGAGCAACAAGAAATTCAATCAAAGTTATTGTTTTCAGTTTTGTTATTTTATTTACGGAAACCCTTTCTAAGCGTGGATAAATATTTGTATTTTTAGAATTCTCCTCGCTTCGATTCCGATAAATAACAGTGAAGATCGTTAAAGCCGAGAAGCTGGAGGTAAGATTGTGAATTATAACAGAATTTACCTTGTTCAATTCACAGTGTTCGTAAGAAAATTGATGATTGTAATTTTGTAAAAAGTAATGTATTTTGGTACAGGTGCTTCAAACAAGTTGGTTTTTAATTATTGCAAGATGTGCATTTTGATAAGATATGTGTAAATGAACGTGTAATTTCAAAAGACATCTTAAAAAGCAAATCGAGTGTAAAATCATAGATTTAAAGAGGAAAAGTCATACGACCAGCAAAATAAAGCGGCGAAGTCGTTAAAAAGAAATGTAACAACAAAGCTTACTTGATTTGTATTTAAAAACAAATAAAAACTTTTTGCTAAACAAGTTTTCGGCGGTATACCGATAAGTTTTGAATTTATTTTTCCGCAGAACATTCCCGTGTGCCTCAAAAATCATTAATCAGGCTTCACTTTGGCAGTGACCCAACGTCCTTACTACCCTCTCATTTGTATTTACTGAAAGAGTTTCAGATCATAAATCATGCCATTTTGATGAATGAATTCATAGAATTTTTTTTTGTCTAAATCTCGGTGAGGTCACGACTGGTTTTAAACTGGAATACGCTATTAAACGCGTTGAGTTATTCAACCGACAATATTTCAGATAAGTTAACGACGTCGTTTATTTTGCTATTAAATTTATTACTGCGAGTTCCGCTTGCAAATTTCAGCTCTCACTCTAAGTTATCGGGAAGGTGGCGCGAAATGTGCCTAATTAATTTTACAAAGTGTAAGTACGCAGTTATTCTTGAAACGGTTTAATGTGTTTTTATTCGCGATTAAGTTAGATAGCCCAATTTGAGCGAAAGTGAAATAGCTGTAAGCTTGTTGGCAAGCGATAAAATTCGATATTTTTCATTATTGTAAGAACTATGTATGTACGTTTAAACTTTTCTAGTAACAATCTTAATTTCATTATGCTGAGAGTATTAGGCTTTTTTCTCGAATGACCCCGTAATTCTTCAGTGTGGAGTTTTATGGGCGGCTAATTTATTTATCAAGCTCGCGCTTCCCTCAATGAATTGAGAGTAAGCCGACTATCACTTTGCCGGAGTAATGATCAAGATTTCTATTTGAGTTAAACGAACCGTCTTTTACTTTACATGTAGGTTAATAAGAAAAGTACTTTCTATATATTCAGTCGTCATTATGAAAATGGTAATGCTCATATTCGGAGATGTAATCTATAATGCCGAATAAACCACAATACCACAATAAAAACCAATTAGCAATGTTGTAACAGACACCACTAGCACCGCAACCGTACATCATATTCGTCCGAACAGATTCGATAGTATTATGTTACACATCATTCGAATAAAAACATATCGTGATATATTTCCGCTGGCCACAAAGCGAGTAGCCGCCGAGCATACACAGCACGTCGATAGTGGAATGAATAGCCCATCTCCGGCTGCGATAGTGCCGGAAGAAGCCCCACCGCCCACCGCGCGGCCTTTTAACGAGACCGGCCTTTTTTCAGCCGATGCTGCGAAGTTTTGTAATGTTTTTGTGGCTCCCGGGATAAGTGAGGATGTGGTTTTGTACTTTTTGGTGCCATGTTTTTAGTTAATGCGTGTTTGTAGTGCGCTTTTTTGAAGTCTAGGGTGAAATTGGGATAATTTTGGAGCTAGTACGTATCTTGTGTGAAACACAGTCATTTGTCGTGTAATGTGCATGTCAATGCATTTGGTTGATATACTGAAGTATTCTACTCGGTTTAAAAGACAAATCGATCTGTTTATTACATTGTTAATTAGGATGTCAAGACAAAACCTCTAGGCATAATATTGTTACTTTGGTAGTAAATGTTACGTTTTAACAATTCATTGTAGTTCGAAATATAAAAGTGGCGACCAGCGGCTAACCTAATCAGAACACTTAAATCCTTCATTTTCCCAATTAACCCTCATAATTGGATGGAAAGATAAAGATCCGAGCAACAAGAAGAAAACAAATCTTTTCGTTCTCAGTAAGCGTGGTTTTTGTTCCGGACCAAAATTGGAAAAACCGAGCACTCAGGAAATCACCTCCATCTGACGCTTATGTTCCTTTACTTTCGAAGCTTTCTGAAGTTGTGAATTAAAATTTTACTTGCGTGTAGAATCACAGATCAGTCAATGTAGTAGACGCTTCTATTTTGGGATGCTTATTCCTAATGTACCAATATCGGTGGTGGAAAGTAATCTTACTTTCCACGCTAAAATGTCAAGCAGACATCAAGTAAAGGTTTAATAGATTTAAGACCAAAAAAATGTGTTTAAAATAGAGAGATAAACATAATGAAAAGCAGACAGCGTCGTCGTTGTTCGGCACGGGAAAACAAAAGAAAACCGTAGTGTTTTAGCCTGCCAAACAACGCGCCTCGTGTAGGCTTGCATAGCTAGCAGGATTATTGTTGTGCATTGTAATAAAGGCACATAGTTACAAACTATTTTAAATCATACATTTAGGCACACGCCTCGTTTCGAACATTGGCATAAATGCTTCGTTAAGACGGTTTATGGTTTTCAAAGTAAACCTTGAACGTGAACAACATAATGTATGTACAAACGCCTGAGATACTATATGTAATTAAAACAACGAAAAAAATGTTCAAGTTCAAAAGGAAATAAAGAGCATTTACATTTTTTTATGTTACTTTTAGTTATGTATAATAAACGATATAATGCATAGTTCTTAATAATAACTATCCTGTTTTTTTTTAAATGTATTATTACATAATATTTTTTTGCTCTAGTATCACTCTCACGATGCCTTCTGTCTATAAATCACATGTTGGATACATTTAAAATATTATATACTATGCCCAACCCGATCTCATTCCCAAGGTCATTCACACAAAATACATAATACAGCATGTAAACGCGGAAATATCCCAAATCACAGTTTATTCCCCGTACTATTTCACATTTTTGGACGCCGAGAATTGAATGCTGTATATTTTTCGATAATACATCGGCTCTATTCAAGACCACGAAACCAATAATTTGTACCAGTCTTCTGTAGCCGCTGATTTACTGCCAAAAATATGTTTTGGTGAACAAAAACTCTGTCATGTCGAAATAAATAAATGTTTAACCTAAAAATAAATCAAATGCGTGGGAAAAAGATTTAAGTATCTCATTTTTTATTGTTTCGATCTAAAATACCACATCCATTACATCCACATCAGTTCAATGTTTTAAACGAATCGCTGATCTCCCCAAGTGAGGCTATTTTTTATATAATATTTATTTTTAATACATTTTTTATGTGATGATAAAAAAAAACAATTTTGTAGAGGCACGATGTTTATTTTTTATTTTGGCTTTTATACTTTTGGCATTCTACAAAATATTACTCCTTCACCGAAAAAAAAACCGTTTTATTTAAACAAAAAATAATATTCCATTAGGTTTCCACGCTCAAACAGACACTAGACAACATTAGGCTAGATACACACAGTCCAAGTTCAGACAAAACCCGGGCGAGTTGAGGTTGCTCGTAAATGTCAAAATATAAGTTTACAAGGCCGCTGTAGTAACCACCTACCCTAATTTTGGTTGGCGTTTAATCCGATTATATTTAACAACCTGAAACCTTTGAAGTATGAACCTTATCTTCAAGGAGTTGTTCTTAAAGGATGTGTTGGCCTTCAAGTGATAAATAGTTGGGTTTCAGGCGAAATGGTATAGCTACTTGGTACAAAGTACGGATTAGCTAGTGTGTATTCATTTTTTATTACGTTAAGAGAAATTTCTCACTGGATGTAAAATAAGATTTAATGTTTATCACAGTGGTCTTGATTTTGTTGTAAATTACAGATTCGTCGAAATGTCGTTTAAGTCAATAGTCGATGTCGAGTTTCAAAGTAGGTTATTATTTTAATTATTTTCATCAAAGCATAACCTTGTTCATTACTGTTTCAAATATTCGGTCGGAAATTCTACAAATGATTTTTAATTTCAAATGATAAAATTGTGACAGCTCCGAAAAGAGCGTCGGTATTTCATTATAAAGAAATATTTTAACTTTTTTGGTCCCAAATAAATATTTGTCCTGTAAAAAATAAACAGTATGTCTTTTATACTGGGTCCCGGAAGGCGAGTGGCGGTCTTCGCATCCGCCACTCTGTCATGTCGGCGGCGAGTCCTGCCTTCTTATACACTACCAACTTTTCAAAAGTATCCCACAAAGGATTGAGTGTCGAACTTGTTTACCACAACTTTTCCAAACAAAAGACGAAAGCCGAATGCATTTTACTTACAACTATATATTCATCCTACATTCGAGTTGGACGGCTAACTTCTATTGTGAAATTTTAACCTTTTATTTCGATTCGAAAGTTTCTTTGTTCTGTAATTGACGACATTTTTTGCGAAGCCACTGAAAGAGTAGACGAGAATCTACTTCTAACTTTACTCAATGTTCGTGAAAAGAGCTTACATAAAATAAAACTTACGGACGGCGATGAAAAATCGTAATGAATATTTTTACGGGAGATTTATTTGTGACTGTGAGCAAAAATACTAGGACAATATATTTTTGTCGGTGAACCTCGGTGGTAAACAAACAACTTGAATATTTTGTAGGGAAAAGAAAGAATAAAAATTGAACAAATTGCTCGATATAATTGATTATTAAAATTTAAAGTACCATGTTTGGCAAATACATTAATAACGTATAATGTAATTAAAATATAGGTATCAAATACCTTAGTAGTTATCATTTAGTTTTTACAAGCTACATCCATTTTACTGTCAAAATAAAAGCAATTTCAATAGAGATGGAACGAAATCTTGTTACTTAATAAGGGAATAAGAATAAAAAGAATTTTCTGGGTCTAGGCATTACTAAATTGAGCTAAGGCTGTTCAAATATCTACGCAATTTAGGCCGACTGTATCTTTTTTTACGCCAAATGGCGAATTTACTACGTAACGTGTTATATAATATTTTTGGGAAATATACGATATCATTATGTTCATTCATGATTATATAATGTTCTCTTATGGCCTAAGTTTTGTAAATAAACAGTTCTAAATAAAATTCTGACGAGACTTTGTCATGCCTAATGTACAATTTCGTATAGAGAATGAAATAAACATACGTTATAAGAATCAAACCCTGATCGTGGATTACGTAGACAAAAATATAGGCTTAAATCTATCTAAAACTGCGTACATATAATAGGTTAATTTTAATCAGTTCAAATTGTAATAAGAAAATGTAACAATACAGCCATAAGTTGCCCACCTGACCCAAATATACAATGTATTTGTATCGAATCAGAACCAGGTCTGTCGGTACAAAATGACTAGGCGTTTGGTTGTTTTGCTCCCATATCAGACTCATCATCATTATCCTCCTCTATTTCTATACCTATCCCAATTTTATTCGAGGCGGGTGTAGCTTTTCATATTTCCGTCCGTCGTTCCGTCGTTTCACAAGTAACATGCTTCTATAACAAACGAATATCCTAAAATAACGCAATCGTAATGGTCACATTTTTTACCATTCATCCGGGGATCCCTAAAAAGCATCACAAGTATTCACGAGCCTTTTTCTCAGTAAGACGTTTCTCACTTATTCTTTTGGGGTTACACCGTCACTGGTGGAGGCTGCGCGCTCATCATTTGCATCCAAATAGCTCCTATAAATTCGCTACCCGAATTTTCACCATTCTCTCGGTTCCTTGGGGGCAATTAAATACTTTTTTCTCGTACAGTTCGGGCCGCGCGATTTTTCGGTGTGAATAAATTCAGTGGTCCAGATTGTAGTCAACGCCAGCCAGCTTCATTAGGTAAATTATTTCGACACGTTTTTTTTTGGACGATATAGATGTTCCGTTATGTAATGCTATGTTTTACTAGGTCAGTAAATTGTTAAGTTTTTTTTGCAATATTTTTTAGTACTTACCATGTATTATAAAACTGCTGTTTTCTTAAAAGTGTTTCTTTCTTCAGGTTTCTCTTTACCGTAACTGTATTTTCGAATCTGTTACATTTTCTTAAGTGTCTAATCAATATTTTACTTAAATCATCATTCACATTTCTCAGATTCGTCTCTTTTGGTAACTCTAACATGGGATCTGGTGATCTGATTCTGTTAACAGCGTAGTGAACACATATCATTGAATTTTTGCTAATGTGTTTGTTTCTAGCATTCGAGCGATTAATGAAATGATTTCCTCTTTCCCTTTTAATTCAAATCATCTCAACTATGACAAATCTCCTACAACAATATTGTCGTTTGAATATCTAATGAAACCCACATTAAACCAGTTGATTAACTTCCTAATATTTTGTTTCCGGCGATTTATCATTGATTTGACAATCGAATTATTTCCCATCGATAGATGATTTCTTATAATGGCGCAAGGTAAGAAGTCCGGCCGCTCGCTCCTTATTCAATGGCTCGGAAATGATAAGCGTTTCGAATATTTGAGCTACTTGTATGGGTTCCAAGCGACATGTACCGTTTTATTAGAGTTGTAAATTGTTGAAACGGAATTATAACAGGAAACTGGAATACATTTTACCACTTTTTGGCAGTATTTTGTTTTGCATCGTTATGTTTTACGATGGCAAATGTGAATTTTGGTATGTTAACAATAAATAAGACTGCTGCTAAGCATGAAACACGATAAACGTTTATTAATGAGACTTTTTCCCGCAAGGCCCTAATTAAGTCTGGGCGAGTCTGTACCAGACAATTTTACACCAATTACTTTCGTACACATTGGCTCGTTGGAATTATTAAATAAATAGAAGTTATTTACTGAAACAACTGCATTTATATTTAACGAAGCGAGTACCCTTAATGAATAGTTTCAAGAAGATTAATTCCAGCATTTAAATATACTCAACGAAGTTAAGCAGAAACTCGCATTAAAAGTTAAAAGTATACTCTTTAACTCAAATAAATGAACTTGCTGCCAGCGCTGCGTTTATTTAGCCAAAATTTGTTCTCATTATGGTGGACTTAATTCTTTTTTGTTTTACTTTAACTATCGCGGCCAGCTCGTGTACTAAAACGTGACAGTCTACAATGAAAATTCACTAAATACAATTCAGATGTCGTGTTAATCTCATTCCACATGAGTAAATTACAAGATCGAGGCGATGGGACTTGGCTGTCCGCCAAATGGCCGGCCGCATCAGCAACCACGATTCAACACCGATAATTCTTTCATTCCACGTCTCTGCAGGAACGCCTTAAAAAATATATCGTGCCTTACGCCAGCAATGTATGCGGTGTACAGCCAAATTTTAGCTGACATCGGAAAAAACGAATTCATTACGGCGACCGTTTGATTTATCTTTTGGCGATTGTATTCCGAATGTGCATCGACACTGGAATTGTATAGAGAAATAGCGCAGGTGTTTGTGTTTTTATCGGTTTAAGTATCAATTTGCTAGTTTGACGGTAAATGTTACAAATGGAATGTGAAATGTTATAAAAATTGGTAATTGATAGTAACAACCAATTTCACATTACGTTAACCGGTATGAATTTTACAAAGAAGACATGAAAAACTATTATAATAATAATCATCTTCACTTCATTACATATATGTAGGTTTGCTCCGTTTCATGACCGAATTTCCCGATATATGACTGCCAATTTTCATCAAAACCTTTCAGATATTACAAGTGAAGTGAGTAACTAGCTATGTTCGGGTTCATCATCATCAGCCTTTTTATCGTCCCACTGCTGGGCACAGGCCTCCTCTCAGGAAGAAGGATTGAGCGTTAATCACCACGGTTGCTCAATGCGGGTTGGTACGTTGTTCGGGTTCTGATACTTTTATTCTGTTCAATGTGATACAACAAAAATATTTTTTAGATTTTTTAATCCTGAAATTGGAAAACACAAACGCAATTTGAGCGCCCCACACATCATTCGAAACAATATTTGCCTTCCTAACCGCATTAAAGCCAGCAGCGTTCTACCGATCTGATATACGGACTGATTATTCAATCAGAATTCTGAATGTGACTAGTTGCTTTTACCTCTTGGTGATCACGATTTCCACTCTCAGTCAGTTAATATCGGTCTAGAAATATTGACACAGTATTGGCAAAGTTTGGAACGGGCAGATCTGAACCGCACAACTGAACCCCAAGGACTTAAGTAAATGTCAGTCTAATGTGACATTTAATCTCGAACCGTCCAAAAAGGGTTACAAGATAAATCCTATATAAATATTGTCACAAAACGTTGCGCCAAGTAAATAAAACAAAATAGAAAAGTTACATAATTAAAATAAAGAGACATCTTCCGTCAGACAGCTCTTTGTTCTAGTCCTGACGTGTGACATATTTACTGTGCTCCTCTGGCAAAAAAATAACACAGCGAATTTTAAAGTGGCCGCGACTATAACAAAAGACTAGTGTCAAGTCCGGAAGGATGGCATCCATCACAATCTGCCGCGTTGTCACGTCCTCCACAATAAGCTCATGGGCACTAGCGTCGGGAAGCTAAGCGGAAAGGAAAACAACTCCAGGAAATCACGGGCACACTGCGACAGGAAATAATACGGCAAAGGTTCCTCTAATATACGCGTACAAAGGTGAAACAAAGAAAGGCTGGTACAATTTTTTAAGGGTTATTAGAAGAGAATTTACCCAGAAACGCTGTAAGCCCCCTCGTACATACCGTATGCCACGTGTTAATAATGTTACTGTCAAACTGCTTCGTAGGTTTGATATGGGTCAAAAAGGTTTCAATAGCATCTCCCTGGCGAAACCCACAGCACTATTTCACCTGAAATGTGTACGAGAAAACATCGGACCAATATGTTTTTTATGGCAAAAAAGTGAAACTAGAAGAATCGGTTTGCAGCTAACAGCACGCATTTATGTTTGCTAGTAGGATTTTATTGGAACCTAACTTTCCCAAGGATTAAAACTGGTGTTACGTTACAAAGTCTTTACAAAAAATATTTCAGAGGAAAATATATTTAACGTGCTTGCCTTTGAAATGAAAGAGGAAAGAAAGTACGAAAAATATTCCTATGTTCAAATTGAACACAAAAGATTTTTGAATAAACATATTTCTTTTTTATAAAAGCGTTCTACATCATCTTTTTGATTCCTAACGATCTAAGCAAAGTTTTAAGTAGTCCCCAGGCACTACTTGAATCCGCATTTGGAATACAAAGATAGGCGAAAGATGTTAAAATTCCGGTAGGTTAACTCTTTTTCGTTACTCGTTTTGAATTCTTGGGAAGAAGATCGTAGTGGTTGGTAGGTATAGTCAGAAGCCCAATAAACAAAATTCAATGGTGCATTTCTCCTGTTGTATCTATTGATTAACAATAGTTCAAAGTTATCGCTAGCATAGTATTTTTGAAGCCACACTATTGAAATAAATCTCACCTCATAGATCATTTTGTTACGAAGAATTCGAAGTGAATTTATTGCCCGTGATTGTATAAAATATTTTTATTGCCTTAACAAGTTATCAACATACAAACTATCCAAATAGCAGTTTTTATGTAGGTAAGTATTGAATTTGAAGCATAAATATATAATTTGAAGAACTGTGAAGACATTTTGTAGGAACCAAAAACTTTTGTAATTTTATTTTTACTGTTTACATTTTCCTGGCTCCGTTTCTACATTGGTACCTTTCAATACTAAAGGTAACTTTATATAGCCGTGCGATAACAGTCAAGTACACGTATAAAATTGTTTTAACGACGACGTCCACAAGAAATACTTCCTATTCAGCTTTGTTTGTTGCCCTTTCAGAAAACAGAATTCTTTAATGGTTTATACAACTTTGTTAAGGTAGGAATTTTAAATGATCTTCTTAGTATTGTTTTTAAAGGGAAATAGTGAGATGGTTGATGGTAGGTCCAGGTGCGGTATGGACCAAACATATTTCAAAACTAAAAAACTAGAGTTTTACTGGAGCATTAAAACCAGCTCAATTTGACGTAGCAGTTAAAAGGTCGTGGTGGCCTAGTGTCTAATTCAAAAGACTCTCAAGTGTTGTTTTTCTAAATGTTCTTTCTAATTGTGTGTAATAAACAACAGTGATAGTTAAAAGTTAAGGAAAACGTCTCGAGGTAACTTGGACTATGAATTATAAAATCATCAACCCGCTAATGACCAAGCGTGGCGATTACGCTCAATACTACTCTGTGTGAGAGAAGGCCTGTGCCCAGAAGTGGGACGATAAAAAAGATGATGATGTATACTTTACTTCATAAAAGTTAATATACTTTAGAAACTATAATTACTTAAATTAGTTTATAAATTTAAATATAGAACATAATCACAATCACTAAAGAAATTAATTTCCTCAGACGGCTGGGAAAAGCAATATGAAAGATTATATTTACAGAGATATATTGCAAACTTGAGACAATGTTTTAGCGCAGCGGTATCATAAGCCAGACTGTTTACTTAGGAGCTCCTTGCAATAGTGGTGTGCGATGCACTATGATGCCAACATAACATAATGAACCATAGTATATTGCGTGATTAACGTTGGTAGGTATAGGTACTATTGGTTCTCGATATTTGAATTTTCGTTGTATTGTCGGCCAAGTGAAATATACTCGTATACATAAAATAAATAGACGTTAAAAGTAATCTACAATGACCTAATTATTTAAGTAATGAGTACCATGAATAGGATAGTAGACTCACATATTTGATACACAATAAATCTTGAGCAGCGAGACATTTGCATCACAAGTTTTCCAAATTATTGGAGCATTGCTTCCATATAATATTTTTCATAAGAGTATTTTAAATAAAATAAGTTTGGTAAAACATTTAGAATTTTATATATTTCAAAGGATGCATGCTCTGAAGAAGAGGTGTGGAAATAAAGTAGGGAGGCCTTTGCCCAGCAGTGGGACAACACAAGCTAAAGAGAAAAAATCAAAAGGAACGTTACAAAATACTTTTTAGTGTAGCTACAGATTCAACCACACAATCCTTCACGAGTTTTAAAGTTTTTTACAGGAATCCAGAGCAAAGTCAGGGTGGAATTTTTCCAGTAATTTGGATTCAATTCACAGCAAGCAATGGCTGGCAATAAATAAACTGCAACTCCAAATGAGGTTCCAACCCTGGAAATAATCCAACTCAGCGGTGTTGCTTTTTATTTTTATTTAATTTTCGTTACATTGCTGTGTCTTATACAATGTTATTGCGTATACCTAATGTCTATGTGCAATGGTTAACGAATATTTAGGTATTCTTCTTTACTTACATCTAAACTTGAGACTAGCTCTTATTATGTTGTTAATTTAGGTACTTGTTTTATCATTCAGTTTCTATTATAAGAGATATGGTTTTTGATATATTTTATCTGATTTATATAAGTTACAACTACAATTAAAAAGAGTTTACAGTGTACCTGTTACCGACGCAAAAAATATTAACAAAAAAAAAATCTTTACAAGAGATATAAAAACAAAAGAACGCCATCTCCTAACTAGAAGTATTGTCTGCGCTGTCTCGAACTGTTATTTTAAAGAAAATCTCGGCACCGGTTTATCTATTGCAGTTTCAATTTCTTAAGTTTGCTCTTCTCTTCAAACAATCACATAACGGTAATGTAATGTTAGATCGTCTAGAAAATGTTTCGTCTTTGCCTCCCGTCTGGTTTGCTTGGCTAGACGTCTTGCAGACCACTTGGAAATATTTTTTTCTGTCTTTATGGCTTCAATATATCTTTAAATAAAATAAAAAAAAGAAACAGTCGTAATCAGCCAGCCTAAAAAAATAAATATCGGCAAAAAACAAATCCAGGTCGCGTCGATTAAATATATGAGGCGATTTAACGCGGCACTCGCTAATGGCATCATAACAAACGAATACCCAACCCGATCCGATTCAGGCGTGCGTACAACAACTACAATAAAACTCGATACCAAAACATTATTCTCACTAAACAATACTCCGCTTACTGTAGTGGAATGTGCAATTGAAGTTATAAATTACCTCGTGATCATAAAATGTTAATAAATAATTCACGCTTTAATCGGAGCGTTAATTGCGACTGCCCTGTCGCACGGGTTAAATGAATTTTTTCATTTAAAATATCATCGTGTGTCGTTTTTATTAATGTGAACCTGTTTTCACTTCTTCCGGCGAATAATCTCGATTGATGGTCGCTGGTGTATAAAACATAAATAAAATTTTTAATCATCGTGCCCAAAATAAAATTTGTTGTTTCGCCCGCCTGCTGTAATATCGATGCAGTTGCCCGATTTTGATGAGTCTGCCAGGGTTTGTTATTTTTTTATGTTTTGCGTGAAATCTGTTCGGGGATAAGGCCCGTACTCGTAGATGATTGAATATACAGTTCCGTTTCCGTGTACATATTCGGTGTGGAACTTTATGAAACCGAAAATTCCTTTAAAAAAAAAATCATTTTAGGTAAATCCATTTTTTTATTTTATCGGCGTAGGATAAGCTCAGTCTCATATCGAGAATGGGATCTCATTTCTTTTTATACCATAAGGGCAGCATTTTATGAATGAATGAAATCTAAAAGGGTCTTCTGAGCCTTCACGAAGAAGCAGGAGAGTAGTTTGAAGTGTAAACTATTTCGCTAAAGGTTGTTAAATAACCGAGCGACGAGTAAACATTCAATACACACGTCTAGCGTAACACTGAAGGAACTTTGAACTCGCGACAACGCTTGAAAATTTTCAACTACCTTCCAATTTATCACGCTTCACGCCACCGAGAACATAATACTACGCATTCACATATTTATAAAACTCAACCCTGAGGTTGCCACCGTGGTATGAACGATCTAACATACCCGGCTTGTTTCACACCTGATTATCTTTAGTCTCGGCTCATTGCCTCGGATATAACACTTTAAAACCAGCGCCTTGTTAGCATTATTATTAATTTTAGACTCGTGTGACAGGGTTGGGTCTGGCTGACACTTCATTACTGCTGTACTTAGAGGGGTGTAATAGATGTAAGGGGTTGTATTATGAGTTTGTTGCTGTAGGTCTCAGTATAATGCATGTTCGTGGTTTATATCAATGTCTAGAATTAAGATGGAGGCTGCCTAGCTTGCAACCATCTACAGGGGTCCGAATGATGACTAGCAATCAAGTTCAGACACACACAAACACGTGGTGCATGAGTTTTCATTCGTAAACTACGACGAGACTACCTCGTTGATCTAGTAGTGGGATAGGGTCACTGCCATGTCTCGTAGTGGGATCTGGGGTTCGATCCATCCGGGGGTCGGGCAGAAATAGCTTTTTTGGTTTTATGAAATTTTCACATAGCAGCCTGTACTCTGGAAGTTGGTGATTGATATACCCGTGCAACGGAGAGCATGTAAAGGTCCTTATCTCTGTGTATGCGCAAATGCTTGTGTCCTGTAATATGTACTGCGCTACTTGATCTCCTTAGAGAGAACTGCCGCCGTCGCCGGCAATCGGTCTCGACGTCGCCAGTATTACTTTATGGCTACAAACAAAATACCTTTTTTCTCTTTTACGTTTTTCTTTTCAACCACCGTATAAAAGAGCATTCAAGCAGGCAGAAAAGATAATAAATTTTCGTCCTTAAATCAATTAGTGCATTGTCGATTTTCCTTCGTACTGCTTTTGACTAGGGGCTCGCAACACCTTATATAATTAGCTGTTTCTCGCGGTTTCAGTTTTCTTGGAGGAACTTCTACCCTTTCCCGGATAAATATAGCCTATGTCACCTGGGTAAACTGAAGCTTCACAAAAGTGAAGTAATCTTTTTAATCGGTTCAGTGGTTTTGGAGCTTTGAGGGTATCAAAAAAAAACACCCTCTATGTAATATTACGTGCAGTGGTGTGATGGTGATAGGAGCTGGTATGCTAGTGCAGGGAAACTCAGGGTTATTGATAAAAAGGTGGAAAGGTAAATTTTCACGTCTATATTGGTTGGTGTCATACAAAAGAAAGAGATAGGATAGCCATAGTACAGAAAATATTTAGGTATATTTAATCAATTCTGTTGTTCCAATGAATATTTAAAATTTTCAACTTTAGGTATAAGTTTGGGCAAAAAATGTAGGTACTGTTATTTAAACTAAATTACGTTATTATAAAACGAGAATCAAATTATGATATTGCAGCGAAATAACTTATTGTATTAATCTCACAAAACCTAATTGCCTTTTTGAACGTTACAATTGTAATATTCGCAATGACCATAGTAAGCGAGTTTTGGACAAAATCCAAAATAACGAGCGTAATAATTGCATTCCGTCGAAATGTGTTCAAAGTTGAGTAAAATGTGAACATTCGACGCTATATCTGTCCTAGTGTTGTTAGCACAATTAAAAGTTAGACTTGCTAAAGACTAATTAAACGTTTAGTAGTATAAGTAAATAATGGATGTTAATTGTTAGAGTTTGTTTCAGAAAACGAGCAGTTCAGTAACTCAGCGAAACGGTTATAGTATATGACCAAAAGTAGACGGTATAATATGTATACTCATATTGCTAAATTATTTTGAGAAGTGTTTGATACAAATTAAATCGACTGCATGTCATCGTTGACCTACAAGTAGAAGAATGAATACCTACTTATTATAATTAATTATGACGCTATTTTGATAAACAATCTCTTGTCTAGAGTCTTTTTAAAACTAGTTTTATGTTGAATCAACCACCAGAAAAAAATCTATTAGGTACTAATATATATTCATATTTATAATACATTAATTATAACAATTTTATTTATAACAAAGATCAAAAATCATTGGTCTTTTGCATCGGCGACTTATTTTATTGAGTATTTTCAATAATTCCATTAAACCTCAAAACAGGATCTTCGCGTCATATAACCAAAAAGCTTTGGATTCGCAAAGCAATACAATCTAATAGTCAGAGCTGCACTTCTGAAAGCAAACACCAAATTGCTCGCTAACTTGAGATTACATGCCGTGTCGCTGGAACTACCACCTCCCGACTCCTCACCCCCTCCCTAGAGCCGTTCTCATGTTACTAAAGCTACGGAAAAACTAACGAAACTTACCCGATTCAGCCTGTTCTTGGCTTGTAATGTTTATCTTCTGAAGATGTTGTTTTATTTCGACGAAGATTGAACCGTCATTTGCAGCGTTAAATGTTATTTCGTAGAATTTTGCGACTTAATACGATCTTTTTAGTCAATACTCTTTCATATTTGCTATGTAATAATACATCCAATTTTCCAGTTCGGCCGTAAACGGTGTTCATAAATTAAACGCATTCAGTCGATTTATTAAATATTTTCATTTGAATTCCACGGTGGATGAATTTAAGTGAAGCATTTCATACCCTGGGGATGCACTCTGGGAATTTTTCAAGTAATTTGGATTCTATTCACAACAAGCGGGCTAGCGTCGAAAGGCAAGGCGTGCCAAATGAACCAGCTGCCTGCATTATGCCAACGGTGCCTCTTATTGAAATTTCCCGACGAGAACTTGAACCTGACCTTGGATTGTTTAATTAAGATAGATAATATTAATATATACGTCGTTAATGAATGTTCTAATTATTGTTGCTTCTACAAATGGGTGGGGTTAATTAAATGGCGCTCTCTTTCATGTTCCTGACTGACAATATTTTTGTTACGGCATGATTTATATATTTTTTTATGACATATAAATATAGAAGACTGGAGCATGCTGTTTTAAAAGATATGAATTGAGTGTTACAAATGTGTTTAATATTTAATAGAAAATGATCAATTAATAATCAATTAGCTCTTATCAAATTCGAAAAATAATAATTAGATATAGCCATAAAACTATCCATATAAAACAAAATATTTCTAAGTTATCTTTTCATAACTGAAAAATATGAAACTACAATGTTGATATTTCATACCGTCAGTGTTTCTATAACATTTTTTAATAAAACTTGAAGTTTCATGGCCGACAGTAAAGATGTTATAGCTGTTCATCTCGCGTTACTTTATCGTTAACTGTTGAGGTAAATTAACTACAAATTGCCAGCAATAAATTGTAAGGAGATTCCTAATTATTGTTCAATAAAAAATACTTTTGGTTTTTTTTCGTCTTAGTGTTTTGTATTCTTTTAAATACATACTTGTTAGTTAATGATCATAGGTATACTTTGGTGTAATTTTATAGGATAAACAGAGTGATAATTATCTACTTTACTACTACTTTGTATCCAGGCCGATTGTCGGCTACGGCGCGGCGGCCGTTCTCTTTTAAGGAGATCAGCCAGCTGCTCTCTCTATTCCGTCACACTCATAGTCCGATGGGACGGCAATCCGACACGACCGGAGAGAGATCAGGCGTAGGACCAACATTTACGTGCTCTCCGATGCACGGGTGAATCAATGACCAACTTTCAGACTTCAGGCTGCTTTATGAAAGTTTCTCAAAACCCACAAGGCGATTTCGGCCCGACCCGGGAATCGAACCCGAGACCTCGTGCACAGAAGTCGCGCCTTGCGACCACTAGACCAACCAGGTAGTTTTGAATATTATGTATACATATATGTAGGTAATAATTTTGCGTAACTTCCCTTAATGATATTTTGTACGTTAATTTTGTAATTAATATTTATATTCCATGTGATGAAGAGGCTACTACGGCCTTTTCCAGTTTTACTTCTTGACCACTATCACTAAGAAGGTTCATAATTTTACCTGACCATGTAATCATAATATGTATAGTCGAAGCTTTCTTCGATTGTATGAAATTCACCAAAAAGTCAGATCAAATTATTATGTATGAATCACTTCTTTATATATCCAATAAGCTTTGTATTGTTTTGTCAATAGAATAAATAGGTATCATAAGTACTAACATATATAGTACTAAATCTGATTTATGTTCATGAAGTCCGATCCGATGTCTAGTACGGATTTTATTGCTCACAGATCAGAATTCCTTGTGGAAAAAGTACGTGACGGTACCTACGTATTGATTCTATCCAGTTTTATGTGAAGGAATTCTGTAAATTCATCGCATTGTCATCCCACAAGTCTGCGGCGTTTTGCAGGTGGAAATCTAATATATTTTCATGTATGAGTGAAATTTTCTCAATGTTTTTAAATTCGATATTTAAAGAGTAGATAAAAACTCTTTCACTCTATTTTTTTTATAAATTAGATTTGGCACACTATTAATCAATTGTTATAGTTTATAGATGGGATATAACAGAGCATGTATCCGCAATAGTCGCAATTTTAGCTGCACGCCTACACCCTAACAAAAGACGATCACGTTTAAGAATGAGGCAAATCAGTTGTGTACCAGAAATACATTACAAAGCCATTTATTTCTGGTACCAACCGATAATAAAAACAAACGCCGCGGTTACCCAACTGTTATAAATAAATACTAAACAACGTAAAAGTAGGGAATAATTGTTAGCAAAGCGGCGACAAAATGCAAAAATCCACAGCAGTATTGCTCGAATAAATGTAAACAATCTGTATGCAAATCACGCGGGAATGTCGCATGCGCACGATAATGTCAGGGCGCGGCGTCGCAGACTTTCGGCGGTTCGGTACCTCCTCTTTGCTGCCAGCAATTCCGGATTCTTTTGTTTATCTATAAACGTTTCACTGCGAGCATTAAATTTGACCTTTCTCAAGTTCTTGGCGGTAAAGGAATTTTATTTCGGCGCACCGTGTTTCAGCAAATTCTCGGCCAGCGAGATAAGGGCGGCTTCGGAATGTTTATTCCATTCAAGGGCAGGTTAACCTTCTACGAATGTAGGTTACGCAGACTTTATAGATAATCTATCGAAAGTAGTATTTGGGTACCCACATTAAATAAACTCACATTTGATTCACAGATATTATGTTCGTTTTATCTACCGAATAAAAAAGTATTTCATATTTTCCGCTCCGATAAAATGATCGTTCCGAAAACCTATACCACTGATGAGCAAAAAAGAAACCTACACGGAATTTATTTGTCAAGTAATATTTCTTTGTAGGGAAACCCGGATAATCGTTAATGCTCTGCCTCGGGCGAAATCCCTTGTATAGATTGCGGTATCACCATAAATAACTGCCTAACTGTTTTTATGGAGGAGAAAATTACTCTTTTCACTCACTGCCTTTATATACAGTGAATTTTTGTTTACGACGCCCAAGTATTATGGATTGACGTGTTGTAAATCTTGCCGCGAAAAGATAAAGATAGTTGAATACGAGTGGGTGTGTTTGATAAGTTGTGGCAAATTGATTGTGTTATGTGTGATCATGACCTGTGTAAGTTTTATGGCTCCACAACGGGGGGAGTGAATAATTTGGCAACGCGTTAGAACTTTGTTGTTAGTTTTGCACCTATTTATCCTCGTATTTTATCGATACATTTCAGAATTCATTCTTAGTGTAAAGGTACCAAAGACGAAAGTTTTCCTCAATATAGCTATGTGAAGGTTTCAGCTGATATCTCCGATCCCCACCTTTTCCGGGTCAAAGTTGTCAGACCCCCTTAAGCCTCTGTTGTGGGCAATATCATTACAAGTGACGTCATTCGGGACTTACCGCTTGATGTGTCCGCCGAAGTGAGAGGATCAGGTGGTATAAATCAATGTTCAGTTTAGTAAATCAATTAGGTACTGTGGCTTTTGGCTCAAGCGATTACATTTAACAGGGTAAGTTTATGTAACAATACATAGAACATTGTGTGTATTAATTGTTTATTTGTGTGTGTACCATGTTTAATGGTTTTTCGGTTCAGTTACTGGGTATAGGATAAGTAAGTTTTATAATATTAAACCCAGGCGCACTGAGCAGCTCGGAAACAGAATACCGAGATACTATGTATGTATTGTTAATTCATATCTTGTTTTGTTTCCATACTATTGTATTTCATTCATTCATCATCAGCCTATCGCAGTCCACTGCTGGACATAGGCCTCTCCAAGTGCACGCCACTGAGATCGATTTTCGGCTTGTTTTTATATTTACTATTGTATATTCAGGCTATACCTAAGGTAGGTAAGGTTGAAAATGTATACCGAAACATGACGCTACAGCTCATTTAAAAATATACGTTTTAGAATAAACAGTACCTCGAACGAACTGCGCGCACAGCCTAACTTCAATCAAACAACTATCAAAGGTACTTGCATGAAGCGAGTATGCGGGCATTCAATCTATCTGAATTGTTGAGCGTTGCAAACCAACTAATATTTATACTGCGAAAACCAATCAAAATCAATAACTATTCCGTGTGAGAGTAATTTTCTCAAGCCGGCTATGGATAACATGAAGTTACTCTGATTGGTTTGCAGCGGTAGTTTCGATTCGGATACTCCCGTATTCAGTGGGGAACATGCAAATTGCTGGAATTTTAATTCAGTTTGAAATTTAATACAGAGCAACCGATGTTTTTGCTGGATCCTTTAGAATTTTTGACAGTATTTTTAAAATAGTTATATACTTATTCGGACTGCGAAAAGCTACAACATTTTTCAAAATTAATGAATTCAAAATCCTTTATTCAAACATGGCTGCAAAACAGTCGTTTTTTTAAATAAATATCAAAGACTGCTATTAAAACGCCCGCTCTTCACTACTTCTTATAAGTTTTTGCTGAGAAAAAGTCGCACAATAAACTCAGCCATACATTGTCTGTCCATATGTTTTGAAGAACGTTTAATCAATATTTTTTAATATCCTATAAATTTAAATTGATTTTAAAAAAAATCACTGTCTATATAGCTAAATATTTTTTGAGAATAAAGGTAAATAAAATATCCTTCAATATTTCTATGAATGTTATCCGACCTTTTTTCTATTTCCGTCTGCTATCTACAAAGTAGCTAACTATAGGTGCCTAACATAAGACTTAGCCAAGTAGGAATTAGCCAAGATTTCTGTGTTTACTTAGTCTTAGGTCCATGTGTAGGGATTATACGCTGAGTGGCTGGTCTATGGACGGGATTAGACTGGACTGATAGACATGCGGGTAATCGGGTCATACGTATCTAGAGCTTGATAGCTCTGTGCTCGAACATTGTCGATACTTTGAATAAGTTGCTAAGCTTTTATGGGCTACGAGAAAGTTTATATATAAAAAGACATGGTATTATTGTCTTATAACCACTTATTTCAATGACTATAATGGTATTTTTTTACACTTTGTATACAAGGGCAGAGATGAGGAAGAATATTTTTTTGATGCTAGGAAAAAAAAGTACCAATAATTGTTTTCAAAATTATCAAGATTATTTAAAAACTATTTGTTAAATTACCTACAATACTAATTAAAAAACAAATTTAAAAAAATTACATTAGATTTTTTTTTATGTCATCTCGCAGTTCAGCCTAGGAGGCTGTTTACTGCTTAACCTAACATATTACCTGTGGATGCCTAGAATTTAAGGCCTCCAGTCAGGGGAACAGCATTTGATAATGATGATTTTTTTCTCTTTATTTATTATTAGGAACTTCTACATACATGTGTATGTCAGTATGATGGTGATTTAAAAAAAAGCAATTACGAGTTTTCACTTCAGTGGCTTTAATTATTATCAAATAACTGATAGTACGGTGATGAATCAATGAAACGAATAAAACGGAACCAGCTCAATGGGATGGATGGATCAAGAATGATCGCACAAGTAATTAATTTATGAAGCCTTTGTCAAGCACCGATTAAGGTTGAATACTTCAGTTTCGATCATTAATAATCCTATCTCAATTATGACGATTGATCAATGTTTTCAACGCAGGATTTCCGTTGAAAATTCAAGCGTTTAATCATCAGCTTCTTAGATAATCACAGTCAGTGCCTCTTATTTCTTAATTTGATTGATTTGTAAAAGCGAGATGACAATTATTAGAAATGATAATAGGCAACTTTTCTTCTTGGTAGTCATTACGGGTAGTCCGATGACAGAAAGTCTAACAACTAGTCTTACTGAGGCGTATCGGGTTGCACAGGTAACCGAGTAAAGAAGATCAGAGAAGCATTCGTTCCTAATAAAATAATGGTACTCCAGTTAGACTGGCAGCCAAGCTCAGCACAAATTGGGAAAGACATAAGTATATAACAAGCATTTTTTTATTGTAATTTCTAATTTAATTATCTAATCTTAATTCTTGCCCAATTACCTAAGGCTGGGAATTTGAGTCCTATCATCCATCAATAATAAGAAAACTAAGCATTTACGTGGCCTACACGGGCACGCCAAAGGTTGGGGTGAGGCGGGCGCGTGTGGGCGTCGTTCATAACTCAAATTCATATGATGGCATCGAGGCCGATTGTCGGCTACGGTAGCCGTTCTCTTTTATGGAGATCAGCCAGCTGCAGACACAGGTGCACTCTCTATTCCCTCACTCTCATAGTCCGATGGGACGGCGATCCGAATCAATCACCAACTTCCAGACTCCAGGCTGCTTTATGAAAGTTTCTCAAAACCTACAAAGCGATTTCGGCCCGAACCGGGATTCGAACCCGAGACCCCGTGCACAGTCGCGCACTAGACCAACGAGGCAGTCAAATTCATATATAGTTTACATAAACACTACAGAGTTTCATGTAGAGTGACATGCAAAGTTTATGCAACTCGAACCTTCAAAGTCTGGCGAGTTCTGGTCATGGCCTTGCACTAACTATATCCCGAACAACGTATTAAAAAGCTGTCTCCCTAAATATTATGCTTTCTTTCTCCAGATCGTTATACTAAGAAGTAATTGTCGAACAGGGAACCGTAACATTGCACTTAACTATCTATAATCGGGCCATTACAATGCACTTTGGCTCCTCAAAGCATATTTGTGGCACCATTATCCGTTACCGACCTCAAATTGAATCTGTTAACGCTTGAAGTTTAGGTGCTTGGTTCTGAGGAAATGTCTTTGGTAATTGCGGAATTTTGGAACTCATTTGTTGTACTGTTTTAATTACGTACGTCATTTTCGAGTCAAATAGTATTAGGTTTTCATCTAAGAGCCTTATAAACCGCAATCCAAGCCAAATTTCGATAGTCTGTTCTCTCGTGGGATTGTTGATTGAACTTGAGGACTGCTTGAGGGGGTTTTCCCGTTGTCGTCATGTGTGATTCCGTTGGTGAGTATAGCAGCGGATGGTTACATCAGTGCTTGAAAAACTAATTTTGTACTGTTATTTACTCCCGGTTCAAACCAATATCATTATCTTGAAAGAAAAAATTGGTCATGTAAATCTGTTACTCTTGTCTTAAATCTTTTGTCATTTGTTTTTTTATTTGAAATCATGAGATATTAACGAAGTCATTACTATTTTCTTACAACATTATGAACAAGCCCCGCAATGTTTGCTGTCTATTGTAAAATAAATTATAAAAACTCTATCTAAGAACTTTGATAACTTCTACATAAGAAACTCTAGACACTGCGTACGTAACTTTGATAATAGAAAAATAAATCCTACCTTCAACATTTTAACCTAGCACTAGGTCAACAGAGGACAGCAAATAAATAATAAAATATATTGGTTCGTACCTACCCTCATTCTTTATACGAATTGGTAGGTGTCGTGCCAAAAATCTAGAACTAATCTCTTATGTTTGGTCGGTTGGTTATATTTTTTTTCTAACATCTGACAGCTCTTTGAAAAATAAGAATATTCGTCTTTTTTGGTCCAGTAAATAGCCTAAGAACGATGTTGGTCTTTTGAGATGTGATACCAGCAGGCTTAGCATGGCGATTCTATTATCTATTCTGTCAAGAAGAGACAAAGCTCTTTCTGTCATTGTCAACATGTCTTCTGCCCGAGCATGGCGCGACCTGTCAAATCGCATATAATTACTTGTAGACTTATGTCGACCTAAGAAGAGAAAAATTTCTTCAAAAAAATTCTAAAGAAATCTTACGTCAATCTGTCACTTTTCTGTCATTATGTCCAGTCTTCGGTAAACAAAACTAGTTTCTACGGTTGCCATGCTAAGCCTGCAGGTCGGAGAAAAATCTTCTTTTACAAAAATCCATCCATGCTACTTCTCGAGACCATTTTGTGACTATGATCTGGGCGTAGTCATATGTCTTTGGACGACCTTGGTCGGGAGACGTGTTCATGGTCGGCCCCAACCGTATATCAACTAAACCAATGTTGTCGGATGACGAGAGACGCGATCAAGGCCATCTCTATAGGTTTGGATCATGCAGAGCGCATTTAGGTTGACATAATGTGGTTGGACTACCCACACATCTATTAAGTATGTCTCTAGCCAACCTCTGAGGAAAACAGGTATGCTATCATAGAAATGCAAGGTCATGAGAGTGGTTTTCCATTATGTATGACAGATTTCGTGGATAATAGATAACTCGGAGGTGCAGCCATAAATCTGTATCCTGTTTCTTACTGACAGTGTGCTTGTAAAAGTGTCACGCATTCATACGCTGCGTTTTGTTGGGCAAAAATATTTTGTGATGTTACGAATGTAATGCTTATTCAATCGCCGTAAATTGATGTTTATGGTTTAGTATTTAGTATTGGTATTTGTCTTAAAAAAAGTAACCAATGCTAGATAGTAAATACAGAAAAAAGTCATATCCTAGAAGAAGTAACAATGCACTGGTTGAATGGGTTTCATAACATTTATCTTATAACAATAATCCTTCTGTACACTTGTTTGTCCTCTAGTAAAATTATGAAGAGTCACCAACGCAGATAGGGCAGTTACGAAAATAAGATTTCATGACTGATCTAATTAATGCTTAGCGCATATTGTACAACCTTCCTCAATCTGTCAAATTTTCTTTAATAGATTTTCAACCTTATCACAATACCGAAAAATAAATATTCGATTGGTAAAATTTTACAAATAAGGGAAGGTTGACTTGCTGGCGTATGGTGCAGACGCCGTATTTATAAAACTGATTTTACTTTTCCAATTTTACTTACAAGAGAAATCTATCCTTTAAGGCCCCATGTATAAGTAAACGTCGATTGTTAGATGGATCGAGATTGAACGTTATTCAAGCAGTCTTGGGTACTGACAGTTTCTATAACATACAATATTTGCGTCTAATTTCAGTATAAGGTTCAGAATACATTTTTCGAGTAGCGTGTAATGGAATAGATATTTGTGGAAAATAGAGGTTACGTAACATCATTAATGAAAAACAGTGCGAATAAGTTTACTGTTTTTTACACATAATATTTTGTCTTCAATAATCTGAAAAGGATTCATTTTTCAACCCTGTCCATTGGATTTGTAATGTAACTTCATAATAAAAAAGCAATATGACATTCTTGTATTGTTTAAATTTTCATGTCCGATACCGCTGTTTTGATTGCTTATGTATTTTTAATTGATTAATATTAATGAAATGTGATAGATGGTACATTAATCTTGAACCCACAAACGAGCGTTAATAAATTTCTAGATTTCTGATTTTCCTACTTAAAATCGGTGCTGACTTTAAACATTTTGCAATAGAAAGATATGATGTTCGATACGTTTACGATACGTTTTTTTACTATTGTTTCTCAGCTTTTTGCAATTGGAGCCTAGAAATCTCCGTTTTCTTCATGTTATTATATTATACTCGTAATATGTAAATAATTATATTTCGTAAGATACTTAGAAATGTGTGATGTCTTGTCTTTATCCGGGCTTTCCTATTAAGGAAGGTTCTTGATTCTGCGAAATGTTAAAGACACAATACATTCTCATTGTTTTTGTTTTAAATATGTGATGAACTGTAATGTTAATATTAATTATTTATTAACTAATGTACCATCAATAGAATCGAGTTCTTAGAAGACTCTTCTATTTCTCTCCCTATTTAAAACCAACAAGGTACGTTACAATACTAAAAATAGCTTCGTGAATATTGTGAAAGCGTTAACATAGACCCAGTGCGCCTGCTGTTACGTGAAATCGACTATAATAAACACTTCGTCACTCTATAATTAGTTACAAAGGAGGTACGTGCGACGCCCGTATACCGTTAATGAGGCTTGATGCCCATCCAGGACACGATAGGACGACACCTCCCGCGGTTAATGAAATGAAAAATTATGGTCGTCCGACTGTGTTGACCTCTTTCGCACCCCTACCTCTGCTCATCCACTATAAATAACCGCTTGCGCTTATCTCTATAATGTACCGTACGCATTTTTTCGACATTCACGAGTTTTATGAGCAATATTTTTTATTGCCAGCAAAAATTATATGACTGCAATAATACGCGGGCAACGTTTCAAGTTAAAAATAAGTGCGCCTATAGATGGTAATTGTTTTTATGTGTATCGCGTGGAGAATACATTGTTTATATTTCTGACGCTTTTGTTTGATGTTTGATGGCAGTGAAATACAGTAGAAGTGAATGTATCGTGAGTTAAGTTGATTTATAGACGATATAAAGTCTGTTGCAGAGTTGTTGAATATTTGATTCGAGATTTTTATGAAATTATGTCTTGCTGATGTTTTGATGTATGCAAACTTTGTAGTTTCTTATTTACTCTTTGAAAGGAAATATTCTAAATTGGAGGATGTTGTAAATTAGATAAATAATGTTATTTTGTTTGGTAAGCAAAATAGAAGAGATAGTACAATCTCCTAAAACATAAAACTAATTTAGGTCCAGCTTCCAATATTTCTCGCGATACATTCGAAATCGTGTTTTTTAAGTATAGATTTGGCTTAGTCCCAACCATAACGATGCCTCGCGTTGTGACATTAGTACAAACTGACACGCGTATCTGATAGGTTTTATTCCATTTTAGTGCGATCTTTTATAAAAAAAAGATTTCTTGAGGAATTCTGTTAGCAAAAATACATTTTGTTACATGTTGGAAGAAATTCCTGGAAAATGTAATAGAATACAAAGTTGAGCATCATTTTTACATGATTTCATTAAACGTTAACTACATTTCTTGGTATCCAACCACTCAAACACTTGAGTTGGTAAGCTCTCTGGTTTAAGCTTTTTGTGTTGGAAGATTGTTCTTTAATTTACTCTAGAGAACATATTAAAAAGAAAATGGATTCACTAAAAATGGGAAATAATGTGTAACGATTCTAGCAACATTATAATTTGATACAGCAACATTCGTACTTTCTTGAGTATTTTCGACAATGGGTAAACTGAGACAGACTGAAAAGTAGATATACTCTTCAAATAGGTACTCTTCGTTCAACAAAAGAAAAAAGGTACCAAAATCATGAAACAAAACAACTACACACAGCATAATACTTTCAGCAGTACAGATTATTGAAATCACTTGAGCGCGCAACTATAGCGGGGTGCATCTGGGTGTTTGAAAACAGATCTAGTCTAAGTTCCACGTGACTCAACTTTGTAGCATTTGCATTTAGCAGGGATTTCAAGTAAATGTGGGACCTGCATCGCTGCTGCAAATTGGCTTCATTATGAGAGTAGTACGAATATAATCAACAGTACCTAAATAAAAAGTAGCTTTTAGTACGGAATTTTAGTAAGGCAAATTGTTATTTATTTAGCGTAATAGTGAAGTTACCTAAATCTATCTAGATGTAGAAGATTCATGAAAATATATATTATAATATATTGCATCTGATAAGGTATGTAGATGCTGTAAATGCGTCAGACATGATGACACATGGCATAAAATAAAATTAAAACGTGTTATTAATATATACTAGCAAGATGGTTCAAAAAATTATATAATTATGTATAATATTTTGTTGCCTTTCAATTGGAACTAAGCAATACATTCAAAATAATTATTGATTCCTATTTCAGAATAACACAAAAGCTTCCACTGTTCTACAAACGTTGGACTGAAAATCCTTTAGGGAAATTCTTTAGCGTTTCTAGAAAGAGGCTATGTTTTGCTCATAGCTTACCTCTGTCAAAGGAGTCCCTTAGGATAAACAAAGGATACTGTTTGACGCGTTAGTAAAAATCAAACAAGTCTGAACTGAGTTTTAAATACTCCAGCGATTAGGCCAGGAGGAAAGTTTACCAGTAATTTTATTGTTCAAGAGTAGTCATGTTAAGAATAACTTGTCGCGATAATTTCGTTATAGTCACGGGATTTATTTTCCCTTTAAAAATGTATTGTGTGAAAAATATTCGCTTTAACTAATATGTGAACAAGGTAAAAGTACTTTATTTCGAATTTTATTATTAAAAACTGTTGTGTTTTGATCAACTAGACGTAAAAAGTCATTCTAGACACAGGCCTTCATTGCGGTTCCATACAGGTGGTATATTATGTATGTATGTTATTTTTATGTCTGGACTCCAAACGAGGCTATGACCCTTGAGTTTTGGTTCAGCTAAGAAATTTAGATGTCATCTCATAAACAAAATATGTATGTCATCATCATCTATCATCTCCCGAGCCTTTTCCCAACTATGTTGGGGTCGGCTTCCAGTCTAACCGGATTCAGCTGAGTACCACTGTTTTACAAGGAGCGACTGCCTATCTGACCTCCTCAACCCAGCTACCCAGACAACCTAATACCCCTTGGTTAGACTGGCGTCAAACTTACTGGCTTCTGACTAATCCGTAACGACTGCCAAGGATGTTCAATGACAGCCGGGACCTACAGTTTAGCGTGCCATCCGAAACAGTCATTTTCGTCCATTATATACTAAGAAAGTACATACAAACTTAGAAAAGTTGCATTGGTACTTGCCTGACCTGGAATCGATCCCACGATCTCATACTTGAGAGGTTGGCTCTTTAACCACTAGGCCACCACGACTTTTTAAACAAAATATGTCATTTGCAAAATAAATATAATTTATCAATACGATACTGTTGATTTATAATAATATATTTGCAATTTTTATACTTTGCCACTATTATCCAATATGTGCTCCTAAATTAATCTAGATTTCAATAATTAAATCCAGATTATTACCAACTGGTTTACCAAATTAACACTGTTGTTGGCCACACATGGCGTTTACGGCGTCGAGACGAGCTCGAGGGCAAACGCTCTGGGATTTAGCCAAGCAACCGGCGAAAATGTGTTAATATACTTGATACTACACGAAATATTTAGCCTCTTTTTTAGGATTTTTAGGAAAGTTTTTTTAGGAAGTTGAGTGGCTTTAAACCTTTTTTTGACTTAAATATGTAGTTTGATCTATCTCTATTGATAAGGAACAAGCATCTTAAATGCTGAAAATCTTTGCTAGGTCTAGATTAATATTATCTCAATACCTGTAGACTCAGCATGGCGATTCTATGCTTATTCTATCAAGAAAACACAAAGCTCTTTCTGTCAATGTCAACATGTCTTCTGCCCGAGCATGGCGCGATCTGTCAACTCGCATATAATCACTTGTAGACTTATGTCGGTCGAAGAAAAGAAAAATGTCTTTTATACGTATCGAAAGAAATCTTACGTCAATCTGTCACTTATCTGTCATTATGTCCAGTCTCCGGTAGACAAAACTTGTTTCTGCGGTTGTCATGCTGAGCCTGCTGTAGTAGTACTTAGCTGTTCTTGTAAGTTCTTGGTAAGAGGCTGAATCAAGACATATTTTATTCGTCATCATGTCAAGTCTATTTAAGTATTTATCTATTTGCTAATGAAGAAAATACTTGTACCTAAAAATAAAATTATTTTGGCTACAATATGTTATAGCATATTATGTAGTCCACTCATAGGACCTCAAAGGAAGCTAACACAAATGAACATAGCTAGACATCAAAATAATCCATAAACCACTCGAGGTATATGCAAGTGGCTAATAATCAATATGTACGAACTATCGGTAAGACAAGAAGTTCGCCACATACGGAGTTCATTAATGTCCCGACTGTGCCAGAGTAAATTTACAACTCCACCGGTGTAACCAAACTATCAGCAATTTTGCAAACTTCACCCTCTGCCACATCCAAGAATTGATGTACGTAATTTTATTAGCTGTAACATGTGAGTAGTTTAAAAGTAATAATAGTTCGGGAAGAAGTTGAACTGTAATGTGGTGTTAAAGTTTAAGACAATTGGAATTAATGGGCCTTTGTGCCATTTTAATGGGCGAATTAAAATTGCTTGTGACTTGATACACCTGAAGACTCATAAAAGGTCAAAAATTCCAAATAAAAAAAAATAATTTGCCTGTCGGCGACATGGGATTGGGTTTTTGTCATAGCTACTTGAATGCACCCTTAACTCGTGTTTTGAATTATGAATTTCATTGTCACCCGTTCGTGTTACGTTTCTTACGTGGGTTCGTAAACATACCAGCTAGAACTTACCATAAAAATTATTATGCCTGATGTCTAGAAAAACCAAACTGTCTCTAATACTTGAACAATGAAGATTTCTGAAATATCGATACATAGAAATGCTTTTAAGGAAAAACAGGCGGTTACATCGCACGAGTAATAATTATCAAATTATCGATAGCGAATTTTCGCGAAAACTTTACAGCGTACTTTCTTACGTTAATCTTGATGTCGTACTGTTTTAATGAATCTGAAAACAAAACTAATTTTATAAAGGAACACGATTGTATAACTTGTACTCGTATTTATTTTATAATCGTTTGGGAATAGCCCTCTGAACGCATTGTATATTTTCAGTTGCTAGTCTATTTATTATTTACGAAGCACCTAGCATAAATTTTATGCTAAACGTATTTACTGAAGTGCGTACTCACAATTATGTTTATGTTTATTAAAATTAACGTTTATTTTAATAGCAATTTTGCCGTCGTACTCGTATTCTCTTAGAAATTTCACCGATTTCTTGGCACAGTTTATTGCATATTTTAAAGGCAGCTGTAAGAAATTATTTTATTTTTTTACACAGAATATTGGATAATATTTTTGCGTTCACCAAAAATCTAATGGTACATCTATGTATGTATTTCTAAAATATTGATCTTAAACCCGTTTAATTTTTTTACTATAATTAAACTACTCGGCCAACAAAATATGTTACACCAAACAAATTCCAAATTAACACCAAGATATAACACTTTTTTATTGTACTGCGCTGCCAATATTCTATTGTAACAATAAGTATTTTATTCTTCCCCGAAAAATACTGTTCGTGCACCAAATATTCCTGAATGTTACACAAAATATTTAGTATGCATCCTAGTACCGTATACCCATTTAAATTAGTGATTAGTGGACAACTGATTAGTGTTAAAAAAAACCTTTTTAGTAAGCATTACATTTTATAATGTGTTCATTTTTTATTAATAAAGCTACATTGGGAATTAATTGGTGTTTGATTCAAATACATTTAGCAGTGCATTATCTAAAGTAAAACTAAAAAAATAAATGCTTGTTTTTAAAATTAGGTGTATTACTATTTTTACAAATTTGCAACAGTTGTTAAATAGATGCTAGTTATGACATATTTTAATGAACATATTTTGGTGCACATTCAGTATATTTAGTGGAACACAGGCAAAATTAGGTAAATGAAATGGGAATAAATTGAAGTACTTTTAAATACCATCCCAGAATATTTTGCTACGAAACTAAGTAACAGCCGCAAGAGTCAATCGATCATAGGGTTAAGCAACGTTTAGCGCGGTCTGTCCTTGGATGGGTGACCATTTGTACATGGCGAGTTCTTTCTTGTTTAGGATGGTAATTAAAATTGGTGGGTCCTGAATATCACTTGAACACTCTTGAAAGACAGCAGGTATCGAAAAGGTCAGATAGGTAGTGGCTCCATGTAGAATAGCGGTAATCAGCTGCAAGGTTAAAATTGGAAGCCAACCCCAACGTAGCTTGAGAAATCGCAGCTGATTAATCATCCAAAACAGGTGTTGTACTTTTATGTAACCTACCTTAATACCTATAAAATATGCGATTGAAATCTACAGGGTAATTGCGTAAGCGTTGGCGATCGTCAATCTTAAACGGATCGTAAGTTTTGGCGAGCCGTGGAATTACGTAGGTAAGTCGTCAAATGACGTCATAAATCGCAAGACGAGCTGGTATTCATCAAACACGAGACACATACACCAGACATAGAAAATAATTTTGTCTTAGCCACGGCACTCTTTTAATTCAGTTAACGAGATACCATAGCGCACTAAGGCGTAGCGTAGCGCTAGTTTATAGGTAAAAGATTTTTGGATACCGTCCAGTATTTCTTGAGATTTACCCATTACATACAAAATTTATATCATAATAATAGTATTAGTTTAGAAGTGGGTCAGATATTCATCATATTTTTTAATAGTATGGTTTTAAGTACTAAAGCCGTACGTTGTCTAGTTATCGTGTTAAAGCGTTCTTTTTATCCAATTTACTACTTGTAATACGGTAGGTGACAACTAGTCAAATTCAATACTTTTATTTAGCAATTTGTATGAAAACACAAACTATGACGTCACAGATATTTCACATCAAGCCTTACACTTATTTCTATTGCGTTATAATAAAAAAATTAAAACAATTTTCGGTTCAAAACGATAACTTAACCTGACATTATTTTAAGATCCTTTGCAAAATGAATTTGATCAAGTATTTTATTTTTGACCCAATCATCATTGCAATTATTAATTGTTTTTCGTATCAATGTTTACAAACTTTTGAGCATAAGTGTAGCACCAATTCCCACTAGGTATATGTAAGTATTCACTATCGAATTTACAAACAAATTTTCCTGACAAATTACAAATTAAAAGGAAAAAACCTTTTTGTATTTGAGTGTACCATTACTCGCAATAGTTTCGAAAGTCAATGGTTTCCAATACCGTATACAAAACGTAACACAAAAGCCGTTGTAATCCTTTTGCCACTTAACTCTAACAACTTGGGTGGATAAGTATCGGATGCGATCCGTGTTTTTCTTTCATTACGGGATCAACGCAGATATTTCATTAAGTGGATAAAAGGTACCGGTGCGGTATAAGTATTATCTTTCTCTTCTATTAACGTGTGATATTATTTGTTTGGTATATACTTCTCTGTGTGTGAGGAGGCCTGTGCTCTGCAGTGGGATTATTTAAACTAGTGATAAAGTCGTGGTAGCCTAGTGCCTAGGTACCAATGTAACTTTTAAAAGTTATAATTATGTACTTCCTTGGTTACCAATGACTGATTAAAGGTGAAGGAAAACATCTCGAGGAAACCTGGACTATAAAGTCTGAAATCACAAGCAAGTAACTCAATCCTTCTCAGTGTGAGAGGAGGCTTGTGCCCAGCCGTGGGGTGGTAAAAAGGCTGATGATGAAACAAGTGATTTTCAATAGCTTATAATTTTGAAGTCACTTAGGATGTATGGATGAAAGAATTGTATATATAAACTTTAATGTGTGTAGGTAAAAATAAAACTTAAAAAGAGAATGTTAGTTACAAATTAAATCGAGCTGACGGTCGTATCTAAACCAATTTGGCTGTCTAAACAAGGATAGTATTTCTTGCTAACTTGGACTATCTTTTAAATTAACGTTTTCTGTAAAGGAAAAATCGAATCACAAGATTCCTATTGTCAGCCGCGCTCGAAACCACTACAGCAATAAAGCATTTATTAAAATTCCACTTTATAGGCAAACGCTAGGAGATACGCTCGACGCATGTAAATTACATGCTTACACATATGTTTACTTTATTATTTCGTATAATAATGATATAAGGAACAGCAAATGAGAACAGCTCGTGGCTAAATGTTACTTAGCCACGAGCACGGATCAATCGATCATAAGGTTCAGCAAGGATTGGCGGCAGTCAGTCCGACGATGGGTAACAAATTGGGCAATTTGGTTAATGGGAGAAATTGGAATTTAAATAATTTCTGCCAATCTCTTCTAGACATAGAAGATACGAACTAGATAGGCGACATGCCATCTTCTTAAAGAAATATTTCTAGTTTATTTTCTTTCATAGTGAAAACGTCAAAAACTAGCCCAAACAACCAACGGTTTAGATATTTCCTGAAATCGAGGATACCGCGTTAAGTGTTCATTATAGTGATTAATTTACAATCAGTTTGGCGCGTTTGGCATAGAAGAGATAATCGATATTCAGATTGCTCTATCGATTAAAGCTTAGCGATCCCTGTGATTTTAAAACTGTTAAACATTCTGGTCAGTTTCAATTACGCCATTAAAATATTTGCGAGCTAGACACGACTAGCTGGGTTAAGAACTATTTCGTTTTTAAAGGAAAAGTAAGTTTAGGTTTATTCATACTAGTGTCCAAGGTACCCACAATTAAATTGAAACTCAAAAATGAAGTACCACAAATCTAAGGAGACTCATTAGCATTACATTACAAGATTTCTCGCGGCACAAAGACGCAACAAAACAAGACAAGAAAAAAAAATATTTTTTCTAGCCAAGACGAAAACTTACAAAAAGCTTCATAAATAAAGGTAATCTCGGGAAACTCTCTCCAAGATGTTTAACAAAACGTAGCCATATTTTCTGGTGTAATCCGTTCGTTTGCATATTGTATACATAATTATTATAGTCCTCACAAAATGATTTATACCGGTGAATATGTTACCAATAACTCGTGCCTTGTTAACTAACACGGTACATAATGTTTTGTTTCAAATAAATATTCATTCTGCCTAGCCTTTCCGAAGCTATGATGGGGTCAGCTTCCAGTCTGCAGCTGAGTACCAGTGTTCCATATGGAGCGACTGACTGGTTGCAAAGGCAGACTCTGGGGAAGACTGGTTGTCAGATTTTCTGGACTCTGCTTACCCGTAACGACTGTCAAAGCTGTATAAATGACTCCGAAATATGGGGGACTTCGTCGTGACGAGTTGATCACTCATGTTCCTAAATGAGTCAAGCGCCAAGCGCTGTTTAACCTTATTATCAATCGACCCGTGAGACTGTTACTTGGCCACGAGCTTCTTCTTCATTGTTTAATTTTTTGGAAATAGCAAAATAGAAAAATTCAAAAAAATAATTAAGTCCAGGTTCCCATAAGCCGTTTTCTTCACCTATATACAGTCAACTGGATACCAAGATATTTTTAAAAAAGCACGTTTAACGAAAAAAAATAGTGTTGTTGGTGCCAGAACTGGAATCGAACCGGCACATTCATACTCACGAGGAGGAGAATATATATTAAAATACGTTTATGTTTTACGCTGTGCGTGTATACCTACTGAACATTCTTATTCAAATAGCGCGGTAAAGAAAGTAATGTAAATTCTGTATGAAAACATCACTACAAATAATTTCTCTTTCATTTTAAAACATCAGATGAACATCATTATGCGGAAAGGAAGCTCGCCGCCCGGTTTTTATGAAGAGGTAAAAATACGCACCTAAATTTCACACATACATACATAGGTACCAAATTTACATGCGAACACGGCACGAGGAAACAAATTTTGTAAAATAAACATAATTCATGAACACGTAACTAGACAATTACTGTACATTCATATTTTGGCTAACGTTTCACGTTTATAGCATGCATTCTATGGCCTTGCATGTTCTTAAGACCGAGAAACCAGCTTTAAATGTTTGGCTTACGTATATTGCGCAAGATGATCTGTTCTTCACAAAGAGAGTACTCAATAAAAGTTGAATCTGGTGAATTTATTACATTAAAATATCTAGGTAAACTGAAGTATTTATTTTTAAAAGATTGAAGTTTCCCAGGACGCAATGACGGATTTCGTAATACATTATGTACCAACGAACACAAGTGCACATTTTCTCATCACCGAATTTTAAACCGTGGGCGGAAAGATAAACACCTGTTACGTTTTATATATTTTCTTCCTCAAATCTCTACGGAAATTTTCTAGTTGTGTTGCTCGCCCGCTATTGCTACTGCAGCGATCATGTTTGGAAATATTTTTTATTAAAATTAAATAAACAGAGCGGGAGTGGAGAAACAAAAATAACGCGGCCACTAGCGCAGTGACGCGCCGCCAATTTCAGTTTCGACACATGCGTTTCACGCGAACGCTGCCATCATATTAAAACTATTCGCGGACAAAATAAAAATCAAACGAAATCCAGTTTACGCGTTTAAAAGGATTTTCACGCCCAAAATACTGTGTGACTTTTTACTTTGTCGCGTTTTTGTGTACAAAATGTTTAACAGCACTACGAGTTACAAATCGCCCGGTGCCGGCAGCCGAAGTTACTCGAAGAGATCAGAAACGAAAGTGCAAAAAGGTAATGGAAATTTTGGTTTTCTTAATATAAGAATTGGACTTGAAATTCTGTGCGAAATTACGCGGCCCAACGAACAGGTACCCGCAGCAACCGCAATCCAATTGACTACTTTTACAATCAATTTGGTGGTTGGAGTTTTTGGGTACCAATAATGTGTGTTGTGATTTTTGCTCGTTCCTTTATTAGATTTTAATTCGTTTTATTTATTTATATTTACATTTTTATTTTTTCATTCTTTTTTTGGAATTAACGATATCGATATGCGTACAAAGAAAATTATTTAGGTACATAGAGTACAGATTTTGAAAATGAAATGCCTAACATTATTATTTTATGTTTACTGCGATGCCGAAGCTACTTTAAATTCATAGTCAATCGTCTAGGGGCACTGTAGTACCTAATTTCCTTCATTTGAATACAAGAAGTTGAGAAATGGCTAGTGCCGAATTTCATATTTCTCTCTTGAAGAATAAATTGAAATGATTCTCGTCAGTAATTTCAGAAACTAGTAAATATTTTGGTTTGTTTTGACAGATCAACAAACAAAATCTATATCTGGAACATATCTACTGATGAATTACGGTTGCCAATATATGTAGTTACTTCTGTTGAAAACGTTGAATATTCCTCGAATTGTTTTTATATTTTTGAGCATCAATCGGCCCCCAACATTGAGCGTTTAATTTGTACAATCATTTACATTTTAGGAAACGGAACTATGCGCGTTTAATTAAATTCGGATTAGTAATTTGGCGTCTGTGATAATTATATTTGGGGAAAGACGATTATAAACGTCAGATAGGCATTCTCTAATGAGGGTTGCTTCTTGTCAACCGAACTTTCTGACGCCCCTCCGTTCTTCTAGATGTTTATAACATTTAATTAATATTAATTTTGACAACATTCGAAAGTAATGCGTGTGATTTTCCACTTACAAATAAATCTTCACACAATTTTACAATATTGAAACGGTTTTACATGCAGTGTTTTATACCACAAATGGACTTTTAAACACATCGATTCAAACTATTGTTCTCAACGTTCTAAATACGAAGCGAGGTATCGATGATTCGAAGTAGAACTCAACAAAACATGCTTGAATGAGAAGCTTCGAGAAGCTTAAACAATGCAGCAAATTGTTTCAATGCTTGCTAGTTATACGCATAAAATGTATAAATAGATCTTTGTTATTCCGAGGCAGGGATGAAAGAAATGTTCCGAGAGGGAACTCGAAGGAAGAGGAGACTCAACGAGCCCGTACAGAGTAAATTTTGGTACGTTAGTCATCTTTGTTTGGAACATTTGTCAAGGACAAGTCGGTGTATACAACGAGTCTGATGTAGCATTTGCATGTTTTATAGCGGATAGCAGATTCTGAGGTGAATTTCTTTGAAAAAAAAGAAAAGTATAAGCAAATTATATAAGATAGATACTAATACAAATCATTACATACTGAAAGTTTCCGACATTATTTATTGCTAAACCCCAAGATATAAACCATCAAGTTTATTTTTAAGAAAAATTATGTCGAACATTTTCAAAACTTAAAGCTGCTAGAAATAAGAAAAATATCGCAAAAGTACACTCAAAATGCTAAATACGTACTATCGACATAAAACTAACAAGAAGGCTGAAACATGATGCGTCCGTAACCATCCTACCGACATCAACAGGATAGGGATTGCCGAATCCGCTTACTAAGTACGACCAATATTTAGGGTTCGGCCACAAACGAATGATGCCGTTAAAACACCGCTTCGTATAGGCACGCATTAACTTTGCTTTTACCCATCTTTTAGTGTTGTTATAGCGATCCCAATTTTCATAACAAGTGAACCACGTTGATTTAGTATACTGTACGGAACCTCCAGTTATTTTTTGGCGTTAAGGTAAATTTTTGTATCCGCATTAGCTATGCTATATTGGGTGGGATGTTTATTTAGAGATTTTTAGGATGTTTCAATGAAATCGGTTTTATGGAACTATAAAATAAAAGCGTCATGGTGAGATTTATGTATCAACATGACGTCATAAAAAGTTCGCTGAACGATTTTCAATATGTAAAAAAGGTAGGTATATAACAGAAAACTGTTACGTATAAAGTAGGTACCTAAATATAAAAAGCGTACTCCAAAACGAAACCTTTTAGACTGAAAGTACCTATCATTTCTACATCAATTTCGCAATGATAAAAAAAACTTACATGATATTTTAATAAAAGCAAAAAAAATACGCGAAAATGTATGGAGTAAATCCTTCTGCTAGTACGTACATAAGGATGATCATACCAATTATAGGATAATGTATCTTTTCAGCTGGAACATCAAAGCGGACGTTTTATTTTGAGGGAGATTAATGGTGTGCGTACACTTCTACGCAACATATTCGTAGGCTTTCTTAAAATACACGGGTTCACTTCAAAGTGGAGTCCGATCGTGAATACGGTCATTTTTCTTGTATAGGTGACGTTTTTTTGGGGGTTTATTAAGCTATTATGATGTTGGCAAGGTAAAATGTTAGCTTTTAGTACTTTTGACTGAAAGATTCTTGTATGTGTGTCTTTTTTTTAGTCTTGATAATGTTATTGCATAAATATATTTATCCGATATTTGTTCATTTTTGGTGTGAATTCGACATCAAACATTTTTATTCAGCTAGTATTAAATTTTTCATCTTTTCTAATATTAATTCATATTCTTTATACATAAATATTAACCCAGATTTTTTGCCAAATAAAAATAAAGATAAAAGTCAACTGAGTCGTTAAAACAAACCGAATAAACAGTGACACAAAAAAAGGACTTCAGAAATTTTCCAAATAAATAATTCCGGATATACATAAGGAACAAAAGCCGCCTGACCTTTTATAAGCAGGCATATTTAATGAAGTTAAATCATGTGAAAGAAGGGTGCGAATAGAAATCTCAGAAATGGCCTCTACATTTTCCTCCCCACTGTTTTTCTTGGACCTTTACTTTTCAATGCCAAAATTAAATTAAGAATGAATTGTTACTGATTTTTTTATGCCGTTGGTGAAAAGAGACTTTCTTATTTTTTATTCTTAATGTTACTCCGTTTTTAGATAATAAGACTTTTTTAAAGTACCTACTATCTGTAGATTTCTGAAGATTTGATCAGTTTTGTGAGTTTTGTATGATTTATCATAAAAACGCCATAAACACATTGGTTTTATTTAACATTTATACCATCATCGTCAGTCTTTTTATCGTCCCAGTTGCTGGGCGCAGGCCTCGATTGATGACTTGAGCGTTAATCACGACGCTTGCTCAATGCGGGTTGGTGATTTCAGATTTCACCTTAAATTGTCATTAGTGTCCAAGATAGAATCAGAAAGTACATATAACATAGAAAAATTGCATTGGTACTTACTTGCCTAAAATCGATCCCGCACACTCATACTTGAGAGGCTAGTGCTTTAACCACTAGACTGCCATGTCTATTATACCATTTGCACTCTATTAGCAAACGGTTATTAAGCTCATTTAACACTAAAAGTGCCTGAAAACGATAATTACGCAATCATAATAAAAAAGCGCACAACTTTAAAAGAAACATAAAATAAAATATTTCAAACGAACGATTACAAACTTCAAAGTATTTGTCGTTCATTCGTATAGCAGTGTAGTTCTAGAGAAGCAAAGGCAATAAAATATGAAGGCGCACTGTGTACAATGTACATCGTCTGCATTTAAATAATATCGCAGACTGAACTTTTGCCCAGATTTTCTCCATGGTTGCCGACGCCAGAATTATCAGCGAAGCGAGAAATTAAAGTAGCCGTGAACAGCATAAAATTAACTAAGTCTCTGTTTCTTAGAGTAGTGAGATATTTACAGAGCGCATCATGAAAAAATGCCGAGTAAAAATGTTGTTGAAACTGTTCCCGGGACGATGCAGAGTTTCGGAAGACTGAAATAGATAGTACAATTGAGTTGAAATATAACATCAAATAAATCACTAATCCAAGAAAATTCGTCTTAATTCTAGCGTTTTACTGAGCTACATACATGCTAACGCATCCATTTCATGTCATTTAAAAATAAACATTACTTTGAATAATTCGCTTAACCTTGTTGTAGTTTGTAGCTGGTGTTATTAATACTCTTTGTCCTTGGTATAAGTTGCTTCTGGTAAGGTCTTAAGGTGGCGTCGGATTTCCCCCAGCGTTCACTAACTCGCTACCATTCCGTTCCACGCACTCGGATTTAAACACTTAATTGAATCAAAAGTTTATTAAGTTAACACTTATCATTTGTAGGCTGGAGGAGAGGTTCATTAATGATTTATTATGATGCTGCTAGAATAATAAGAATAGTGTATTTTATTATCAGTTAGTCTGGAAGTAGACAAATGCTGTGCGCCTGTTACATTTTCTTGAAGTTCTGCAGCGAGATCTGTTTTAATTAAATTTGGCGCAGAACTTTAAGACTGGCTCAAACTATTTTTGTGTATGTATTAAGCTTTTGCGATGCACTTGCAACAGCATATACATATAGTATATGTACTATAATAATGTGATCTTCTAATTTTATGGAATCTGAGGAGATCTCGAAAACCTTTTATGTAATAGAATTGAAATAACATCCACAAACGTTATATTAACATAAAATTGCACACCCCCATCCAATCTGATTCCGTGAGGTCGTATAGATCTCCGATTCGAATATCCAAACTATAAGTTAACCCTACCTTATTGAAATTCCTCACTGAATTTCACCACTGGTGTAAAGTTTATCGAATACGTATAGTTTTATGAGGTAGCCATGTTTCTTTGTTTATCTCGCATAAATCTCGAGCTGAATTATAACGTGCATATCTCTTTGTGATGCGAGTGTACGGGCCCGGAACCTACCCGGCTCCGTAATCCGGATAAGCGGATATAGCGGTTAAAAAACTAGCGTCCTCAGCCGTGTGACGGCAAGGCCGGGTATGCGTATAGATTGGCCGGCCACTTGCGCGGAACGGGTAGACAGCCCATTTGTAGTGTCAAGTTGACTTTGAGACAGATGTATTTGTGTTAGGTATTTACATTTGAGAGAGTTCTGTGACTTGTATAAGAAAAAATAGCCAGTAGTTTCAACCACGTCCTGTGGAAATTACTCTGCCTATCTAAAACTGAAAGAATTTTTCAAATTAAACAAACATACAAACGGATTCTTTAATTTTATAATATTAGTATAGATAAAGCCATTTCATGTCCACATATTTATGTAATCGTTGGTTGGTGGTTGGTGACAATTATTACAAAGTTACAGTGACTCAAAGTTAGCTTTTAAACAGCTAACTAGCATGTTATGCATGATTCGAATTCTGCATATCGATATTGCGAAGTACGTTTTATGTACCTACATACGTTGCGGCAGTTAAACATTTTTTTTGTACTACATAAAACACTCAAAAATTGAAAAGCAATACAAAAATTAAGCGCAAAAAATCGACTCCTAATCCAATTTGATCGGCATCGCTGAGCGTAATCAAACACACTCAACTAGCACACAAACCGCTAGCCCAAAAATACGATGAAACAATATTGATTCACTCTCCGTACACGAGAGGTTATTGAAATATTTATTCTGATAAGGATTATTCGGTGTTGTTCCAAAAGTTGCCAACCCCACTTGATTGTGCTTAACAAAGTTTAAATTAACACAAAAGTTGTTATTGCGAGCTGCTGATAGCTATGTTTTTATCATACATTTTTAACTTAACAACCTAGCCATTATTGTCTTGCAAATAAGAATAATTTTTGGCTCGTTATTTTTTAAAAATGTATGAGTAGAAATTGCAGCTTTTGGTTTAGTGTTTAATTATTCAGACGTAATGAATAAAGTATTCATTAGATGTCCCCATTAATAGCGGTTACTCAGTACTTTTGAAAGCTGATTTTTATGAAAAAATAACAAGAGTACTTTAGAGACCCGAGCGGTTGGGGTATTTTCTAGTTTAGGACTAACGTCTTGTATTGCATTAGAGTTCTTTTCTAGTTTTAAAGTTCGTTATGTTTAATAAGTACAAAGGTATTATTATTATATATCTAGATATATATCAATTTTATATCTACCTAATAGTCTAATAGAACTTAAATGTAAATAAAACTATTAGAGTAATTATGTTTACCTGCGAATCAAAAGGCATACTTTATTCTCGTTGTCCAACCGTTGTATGACAGACGCTAAATAAAATTTTATATTGATAATATTCGCCGGATTACTATAAAACAAATAATACTAAATAAACTTCTATTTATTGCATCCCGAACATCTATTTATGCAAACAGCAGTATAACACCAACTATGGGATTGACGCAGTACCACTACATTTTGGCAATTGCAAATGCCAAGAGCATTACGTTGCTTACAAACCAATTCAAATCTATATGCGAAACATCGTTCCGACGTGTGAAATCAAAGTGGAATTGATCGCACATCACCGCTATCAGTTGGTAAACTTCCATAGCTTCACTTCCATGTATTATGGAGATGGGAATGTGGGGAAAATTTTGGCTACATTTGGTTATATAAGACAAGATAAAGTCTTAAGATAATGACTTCTATTGTGCAGGAATATCAAAAAATACCAAATAATTAAGCCTTTTATGTCGAAACACAAATTTACAAACATTTTTTTTTTATTTTAAACACAGAACATAACATGTTGACTGCATACACTTCTGAGCACAATTACGCCTTAATATTCACATTTTGTTCCACTAGACGTCTGTATGTCATATTAGGGTTCGAGCAGAATACCAGCGTCAGGTATTCTGCCTGACACATGCTGAGCTGGACTCTCATTCCGCGCAAGAAACGCTGCAGCGCGTAGTTTGCGCACGCAGCCGCGTGTCTTTTATACAATTTTTTTTTAATTTTTCTTTCTTTTTTTGTGTTTTTTATCTATTTTTCTATCTTATTCATCATTATTGTTGTCTGAATGAACGTCAATAACCACGCTTGCTTAAAAGGTGACTTCACAGAATTTATTTTTAACCACAGGCAATATGAAAGAGTATTCATTAATATGAATACACTTTCCGAATCAACTTTGAACCTTATGCTATGCGATAAAGTTGAAAATCTATTAGGGAAATTTTACAGATTATAAGTAGCTTGATTTACTGGTATCTGCACTTGCAGATATAACGATCCTAAATTATTATATTAATTTAGGATTGCCCTTAATAATACTGCCTAAAGGATATATAGAAGGCGTTGGCTTCTATACACTTCAATAGGAAAACACATTTCCTAAATGTTGATAATATTACAAATTTCAAATCAATTACTTTGTACTGTATTCCGTATCTATTTGTTTGCCTGTCGGGCACAACGATAAAGCAATGTATGCTGTCGAATTGTCAAATAGAATGAAAGCCCTAGTGAATACGCGATTGTTTCGTCATTAATCTGCTGTTGTATGATCTCTATTCGTCAGTTCAAACATTTAACAGATGATCATCCTATTCAAAATTGACCTGTTTATTTGATACACTTAGTTGCAATAACTAGTAGTAGTAGTCTACTTTGTTCAATTTATCCGTTTTTATTTTTATTTTTTATATCTTATATTTTATAACTCATTCCCAATGCCCACTTCTTATTATACAGAGATTCGTTTTTGTTTTCTAAACATTTTCTAGCTGACCCCAATACATTACTCTCGTGTGTATTACACTGAAAATGATGGCTAAATAAATGTAGCCACACATCACAATAATAAATAAATAAATAAAATAAATAAATAAAATGTCATTTATTTCAGGCAAGTTCACCCATATCAGAAATACATTCTTAATAAATAAATCAAATAATAAAAATAGTTTAAGAAATTATGTGGTACAGTAATATTAATAATCAGAATAATGCATAATAATTAAATTGAAATAATAAAATTAAAATAAACATTAAAATTGCAAACAAAATTAAAACAAATTTAAAATTAAAACAAAATTAAAATTTCCTAGCTGGCATCTGCACAGTTATATGCCTGTCAGAACAGTGTTGCATGAAAGGACAGTCCAGCCTTGCCCCGATCATCGCCAATATCGTGTTAGCACTAGCCCGGACCCTGCGCACAAGGGATGCCGCGCGTTTGCGCATAGTAGCTTGAAAGCCATCGGTGCGCGATTCTGTGAACATACCCGAGGCGCTACAGTATCTGGGCAACCCTACAACTGCCCTGAATGCATTATTGTATTGGACGCGGATGGCACTGTAGTCTCTGCTGGTATAGTGCGCCCACAGACTGCACGAGTACAGCGATGTGCAGTACGCTCTAAAGAGTGTTACTTTGACCTCACGTGAGCACCTCGCAAATCTGCGAGCCACCATATTCGCTTTCACAGACAATGCCCTCCGCTCCCTGTCCATGTCAGCATGATCTCCAAGGTTAACAGTTACGATATGCCCAAGGTATTTAAACTGCTTAACTCGTTCCAGAACAACACCGTTAAGTTTGACAGGTGGTATGTTTACTGGGCATCTCGCACCCGCTGTCTCAAAGACCATATACTGACTTTTCCCAACATTGTACATTAAACCATGACCACAGGCATATTCCTCACATGTCTGTAACAACTTCCTCAGTCCACAGATTGATGCACTCAGCAGCACCATGTCATCCGCATAACTGAGATTATTTACACAAACACCATCAATGTGACAACCAACATGTTGACCACTGAGTGCAACAATCAGACCGTTAATGTACACATTAAATAAGGTCGGAGATGTTAAGCCACCCTGCCTCACGCCGCACTCCATCTGATACGAATCTGACATTACTCCCGCCCATCTGACATTATTAGTCTGCTGAGCATACCAGTATTGGAGCACGCTGACGAGTTCCTGAGGCACATTTAAGCTTTTCAGCTTATCCCACAGCAAACTATACTCCACACGGTCAAAAGCCTTTGACAAGTCGAGGAAGCATGCGTACACTGGGGTTTTACGATTTGTGTAGTACTTGACAGTCTGCTTAAGACAGAGTATGGCACTCTCAGTTGATAGGTGAGGACGAAATCCAAACTGGTTATCATGTATAACCGCGAAACCATTCAACTGTGCGTTAAGCAAACCGTCAAATACTTTTGCTATCACGGTGGCAAGAGAAATAGGTCTATAGTTACTCTTGTCACTAAGGTCTCCCGTTTTATTTTTCACTATAGGCACCACCACAGTTTTCATAAAGTCTGCTGGTAGGTAAGAATGGCTCACACACAGCGAGTAGAACATGGCCAGAACCCTTGCTATGTGGGGCCCGGCATTTTTAAGGTGCTCAACACTAAGTCCATCATGTCCTGGGGACTTTCCCCCTGACATTTCTCTTAAGGCCTTCACTACGTCTTTTGCTCTGAAACGTATCCCAATTTTTTGAATGCCAGGCAGGTCAGCCCTGGACACGGTTGCCACCGGACCCAGCAACGACTTAACACTGAAATGGTCTTTAAAAATATTCCCAATCTCCTTAGGGTCATTCACACCATCAATACTCACAGGAAGGCCCTGACGTACACTCATTTTACTTGTACTCTTCCAGAAGCCACGAAAATCTCCTTTACTGTGTTTAACAGCTAGTGCGTCCATTTTTATTTGGTCCTGATGATTTTGGCACCATTTTAAACGCGATTTAAATACTCTTCTGCTCTCGGACATTTCGGAGTAAAGGATACCGGCCTTAGGTTTGCCCGACATTACCCACACGAGGAACTTTGACCTAGCCTCCCTGTGAGCATCGCTGACATATCTGTTCCAACCCACTATGCGCGAGCCACACCCCCCCTTCTTGCTACCTCCCCGACCCGTCAACGTCGCCGCGTCACGAAGAACGGTCACAATGTCGGCGTAAAGCTTATCTAGAACATGCCTGTGCAATGAAAGCCACAAAGGTTATATGGCTGGCTTATTTTTAACCCGAGTCTAGTAAAGTATGAAACAGCAAGCCACAATATACGGCGCTCCTATATAAGCTTCGGCTAGAGAAGCTAAATTCTCGGTCTTGCCAACTTACATTATTATATTCTATAGCCGTTGTTTTCCTGCATCCCTTACTTACGCGGACATTGAGATATGGCCTGTGCATACTGAGCTAAAACTTCACATAATATGATGTACTACGGGTTCACTTACAGGGGCCATTTTTAAGCGAATCTCATCTGACTTGGTGTAGTATTACGCTCCGGGATAGTTGACTTTTCCATCTATCTTTCATTATTGAAGTCTTTGTTTAAGCTCCGAGTTGAAACTTTTAGTCTTGATTAAATAAATTCTGAAAGCAAAGCGTGTTCATTTCAAAATAATCTTTTTTCTATATTTATTTTTAGCTTTTTTGTATAAAATACTAGGTACAGACGCCTGCACATCAATCTGTCAAATTTCTTTAAGACATTTTCTACCTTATCATAATACCGGTAGGTTAATATTCGATTGGTAAAATTTGACAGATTCGGGTAGGGTGGTATGCAGGCGTACATGCGTGCATAGTGAAAAAAATATTTTAATTTTCCGGTTATTTTCTGACTGGGTACGCAGCAACCAAGTTGACCACATTTGCCATTAATATTTAATTGCCAAGCAATTAGGCAACCTTTTTGGAGTAATCCGTACGTAAAGTACAATTTTTGTTTTGTTGATGAAAATTCACAATCAGCAGTTACAGTAACGACCAATGCTACAGTCAATTATTTCGTGCAAAAATAAAATAACAAAGGCCTTGCTGATATTTTTGAAAATACTTTGCCCTCGGCTAATAAGCTACAACAAAGAGGAGTTTATAAAAATTATTATCAAGTAAAAATATCTTATTCTCTAACAACTCCGAAACCATGAAAGTTCCTTAGAGCTCATTCAAGCCCTGCCCATTGTCTTTTTTTATTCAAAGCGTATTATCTCGAACAATTTGATGACGTGGTTGGTTCAGACAATATTGTTGCCGACTGAAAGCGGTTGTCCTTAAACAGCCGTCGCGGCAGAACAAAATCTTATCGCGTACCCACCCTTTCACTCAATGCTTCTTATTGCGACGAACTCCATATACTTTGTATAAGATTGCAATTGTCTTCAAACCTGGGGTTCAGGGGCGCAAGTGATGAGAACATTACAATCTTTTAGGTCGCAATCCCAATTGTTACTATTATACATTTTTTCAAGCCTTTAAGCGACATATTAGATTTAAGTTGAACGATGTTTCTTATGTTCTTATGTTATGAACGATAATAAGTGATAAATAAAACTCGATCGCAAAAAGCTGACATTTAAAATGTTATTATAGTAAATGTTATAATAATAATGGTAATTTATATATTGTGTCTAAAATCCCTGCCGATGTTGACAATACAGCTTACTCGTATAACTTTAAAATCGCCGAGTCAATTCTGACGAAACGTGTGTGTAAACGCATCCAAATTGGTTCAATTTTTAAAGAGCTACGGTGCCACAGACAGACACACATAGGTACACATAGCTGTCAAACTCATAAAACCCTTGTTTTTGCGTTGGAGTATGAAAATATACGAACGTAAACAACAATTTGATGCTGGCATTTCTCTAAACAAACTTGAAATAATAAAGTAATTATTTAACATGTTTATTTAGGACGATTCAGTGGAATTTAAATATAAGTTCACGGTTGTTAGTCTCATTAACGATTTGATTAGATAAGGTTACCTGAGTTTTGTAGTCCATAGACATAATAGTTCTGTTAGTTTAGGACCTCTCACTGTTTACATATTGAAATATCTGTTGTTTAGTTTTAATGTAGGCTTTGACTGAATTGTTCGTGATCTTATTGCGGGCTATGAAAATTTGTATCACGAACGAATATAGACTTATCGTCACACTTGGCAACGTGTGTGAGGAGATGGTTAGCTTACAAACATACAGTGCGAGCAGTATATTATGTATCTTAGTACATTATGTGACTTGGAAAATACATTAATTCGTAAATCTAAAGAATTTTTTTTTTGTCTGTTGGTTCATCATCAGCCTTTTTTATCGTCCCACTGCTGAGCACAAGTCTCTTTTAATACAAACAAGAATAGAGCGTTAATCACCATGGGTTGGTCATTTGAGACTTTATAGACCAGGCTTATTTTTTATTTCATATTTTTTAGACGCTAGCTTGCATCAACATGCTACAATCTGTCTTATTTCCTTAATAGACATATGCAGGCTTAGCATGGCAACCGTAGAAACAAGTTTTGTTTACCGGAAATTGGATATAATGACAGAAAAGTGACACATTGACGTAAGATTCTTTTGACATTTTTTAAAGTATTTTTTCTTTTCTTCGATTGACATAAGGCTACAAGTGATTATATGCGAGTTGACAGGTCACGCCGTACTTGGGCAGAAGACATGTTGACATTGACAGAAAGAGCTTTGTCTTCTCTTGACGGAATAGATATAAAATCGCCATGCTAAGCCTGATGGTTCAAAGTTGATTGGGAAAATTTAACAGATTCAGGTAGTTTATGTGCTGGCATCTGTACAAAAAGCTGGGACATCGCATAATTATTTCTAATAGGTACCAACACTTAACATTACCGATTTCGTTTCTTTTCAAGCGGTTTTGTTAGATAAAGCCTATCCCTTACACCATACGCTAAGGATTTATCACAGGCGTGCTAAGGTGTGCTTGTTATTACAGTTTGTTTGGCAGATAGGTCTGCAATCGTTACTTGGGGCCGCGAAGAGATTCTTCAAAGCCTTTTTATCTGCGACTGCGGTACTTATTGTACCCTTTTTTTAACTTCAAATTAAGCGGCATATAATTCCTGTTCTTTTCTTTGTAATTTTTGAGGACAGAACAACAGATTGAGGAGATTAGGAATGTGGTGTGTATTTTTTTTTGTATGTATATTTTTCTTGTACATGGAGTTGTGTTGCATTTTAATACAAAATGATAAAATATACAAAATGTTAAGTATAAAACCCAGCAAATCAACCTATTACAATCATTCAAATTTCAGTAATAGATTTACAACTCTATCGCTGAAGCATTATGGTTCAAAGTTGACTAATGCTCTTACTGTCGTAATACTGACAGTAAGAGCATAGATTACGAAATAGTTACCATTAAGAGCCCCACCGCACCCTGCAAACTTTTACTCGATCGATACTCTCCGATTCTTTGATCCTTTGATCGGAGTCATAAACCAGTATCGGCTGACAGATAAATGGTAATGCGCACATTCAAATGATCAGATATCCGGCCGGTATAAGGTCAAAAAAAATTTGATTGAACTTAAAATTACCTTCAAAGTTCAACCAACCATCAGCGGACTATTTACTCTGTATAAGGGTCTAAATGTTACAAGAATTCCGACTAACCCAAATATAATCCACCAATCAAAGCGTGTTTATATCTAAATATGGTATTTAAATTATCTACAATAGAACACGGAACGCGTTAAATCGTCATACCCATGAAATAAGCTGAAACTAGTAGCCTGGCGAGCATTAAATTCAGTTGAACGAACTGCATTAATCATTCGTAATGCAGGGCGGATGACATATTTCCAATCTGGTATGGTCATGCATCATCCATTCAAAGTTCCATTTTAATTTACCCCTTGTGCTTAGTTATTACTAGAAATTTCATCTGAATTCGTTCGTTCTGTTTTCTATAGAATCTAGACTACGAGTATTTATAATTAGCTAAATGGTCTGGGATTGTTTTCGTTTCAAAATATTATTTTAGTGGTAAATAACAAATATTATTTTTGGAATAGAACGAGCTTTGTTTTTGGTAACTAATAGAATTGTATTAGCCTGGCTGCAGACATTTTGTTTTACAAACAAATAATGTACCCGTTGTAGCTCTCAACAATAGGAAACGTCTCGTCAACATTTTTCGTATATAAAGCTTTTGTTCGCTCATTACTAACGACATTTTGTTTCGCCTGCGGGTATCTGAAACTTTTTTGACATCATTATTGGGGTCGCACGTTTTTCCCCGAGGTTAAGGTGTTTTGAGAACGTCGGTGCTTAGAAATTTTAAGTAAAGAAAAACTTCGAGATAAAAACGTGGAGAGTGCACGTTATGAGCGAAGCGATCAAGGTCGTATAAATTTACTGTTTTATCGATCTAACTATTGACATAAGGATCTTGAAACTTGAGTGTGTCCTTACCGTGATAGTTTGAAGATTGTTTGCGGTTGAGTCTTATAGTAGGTTAATATGTTACGTGGTTGCAATGCGGTAAAGATTACGAAACAAGGCAATTGAAAATTATTTTTGCAAGATTTATTCAGCCACGCGTTTTATTAAGTCCTAGAATGAAATTGAGGATAGGATGAATATTTATCAAAACATATATGTTATCATTTTTAAGGAATTAATGGCTATGACCTCTTTGAGTTACCTAATTCTAGATTAACGTTTAGTATATTTTCCACGCAGAAAAATCTTCTTACTGAAGCATTAATTTACTCTTTTGTTTTAACATCCATCATCTCCTTGGTTGGCCCACATCACAACCTGATGTTCAATACAGTAACAATTGAATAATATGTTTAAATGTTCTGAAAACAGTTTACATAAAGTCGGAGGGAAATTATGCATGTCCCAATCAGTAAATACTCATATGTACCTATTTCATAGAAAGGAGATAACAGAATATTGTATTTCTTTTTATTATACTTTATACGTTTCTTAATGCAAATTTGTTTGAAACATTTTTTTTAAATAATCGCAATCTTTTTTATGGAATCATATTTGAGTAAAAAATATGTTGGGCTTTATGTTTAGAAAAATGTCACGAAGCTTATGAATATTTAAGTAAACAAATAATTAAACGAGCAATACACAAATCGTGTGACATAATACTCTCACGGGAATATGCGTCATATTCCATTTAACTTTAAATACATAGAACCATTGACGTACATTTAGAATGAATTGATCAATTTATCAAACAAGTATCTATCTCATTGTTAATTTGAACAAGTGTAATTGCATCTGTATATGTATTGTAATTGTGGCGCAAAATACAGCTCTATTGTACAAATATATATTGTAATATTGTATAATATTAAAGGATAATTTTTTTTTAAAGCTTGAACACACTAATCTCAATAATAATTGGAGCAATTTGAAAAATTCTTCCCATTTATCGAGGGCTATACTATACTAACAGTCTGTTTGTTTGCTTGAACGCGCTTATCTCAGGAACTCCTAGATTCAATCGAAAAATCATTTCAGTGTAAGATAGCCCATTCGACGAAGAAGACTATAAAGGTATAAACTACATTGAGATTAATTCTAGGAAATCTACTTGTATTTTTTCTTCTATAATGACGTAACTATTCATTGAAATACCTTAGACACTTAACCTCCAAGTTGCGTATTACAATTATTATTACAAAGTAATTGTTAATTAATTAATACCATTTACAGTAGTCATCAGGCTTAGCATGGCGATTTTACATTTATTCTGTCAAGAAAAGACAAAGCTCATACTGTCAATGTCAACATGTCTTCTGCAAGCTTCTGCGCAAGCATGGCGCGACCTTTCAACTCGCATATAATCACTAGCCTTATGTCAATCGAAGAAAAGAAAAATTACTTCAAAAAATGTCAAAAGAAATCTAATCTGCTAGTGTGATAATATAGATACCTATAGACTCACCCATAATCTATCTTTAGCAAATATTGATTTATTGTTGTCTATACGACGGTCAAACGTATTCACTCCGAGGGGATCAAGCGGCAGACGGCAAATGACTCGTATCCATTAAATTAAACCCCGAAGGGATTGAAACCTAATAACACAGATTTGAAGCAGTTTGCTGCACAATAATCATAGGGTGGGCGTAGTGAGTACGAAGGGGAAATGAGAACTGAAAACAAATACACAATTACAATGTATCACACACTAATATCAATAATACAAGTCGTGGTGGCTTGGTGGTTAAAGCACCAGCCTTTCGAGTAAGAAGGTGACTCACTGCGTGTTGGTGATTTCAGGTTTTATAGTCCATGTTTCCTCGAGATGTTTTCCTTCACCTTTAATCAGTCATTGATATATTTAGAAAGTACATAATAAATTAGAAAAGTTGCATTGGTACTTCCATGACCTGGAATCGAACCCGCACCCTCATACTGGAGAGAGGCTGGTGCTTACACGACTAGGCCACCGCTTAGTTGTACCAATTTTTTGACAATTTACGTGTTATCCTGAGGAAACTTCTTCAATGTCTAGATTAAAATCTTTCCTTAACTCTAAAGGCGACTGCATGATTACATAATTTCCAAAAACAGGAAAAATTACAGGATTATAGACTGTAATTTGTTGGGATCAAAAATGGAGCACGACAGTCACAAATGATGGCTCTGGTTTAAAGTGTATCTGCAGTAATCACACAAAATATTGCTAGTTTTAAAATTAATGCAGCGTGATCAGCATTAACTGTTGGCATTTTTTATTAAAACAATATCGACATTTGCATGACACTTCATTTTGCCAGTCACAAAATACATTTGCTATTCAAATTTAAACCTTATTTCAATAGCATTAGAAGTGGTTACAAAGAAATGCAAAAACTAAAATAAAGCTAAGTTGTAACTAGAATCAGACTAATGGCAGTTGATTGCGCGTTTACCAAATAGGGGTGCGCTTACAAATGTGATTCCTCATTATCCATGCAAAGTTATCGATAACTTGAAGATTGAAAGCCAGTTTGAATATGGAAATGAGGAGAATCCTTGATTGATATGGAATGATTAATATTAAGTGATTTGTGATGTGATGTGCTGTGTATGTGTGTTACGTTGGCAGTTTGATTTTAACCCCGACGTAAAAAGAGGGGTCTTACAAATCTGACAGCTATGTGTGACACGGCTGTCTGTGTGATGTACCGTATTGCTCTTAAACGGATAGAAAGGTTTGGATGGTAGTTTTTTTTTTAATTGATGGGGATGTTTTAGCGGTGGTTGCAAACTAGTTTCATTAAAATTTGCCTCGCCGCGCCGTTTTACAGTTGTTTTGTCATATAGATCTCGAATACAATAAATTGCTGATTGTAAGGGCATTGGCTGATTCCAAGTTTGATTTTTTTTCTTCTAATTATGATGGTATAAAATACACTTACAAAAAATTATGAAATGCTGAACAATAAATTAAAGGTACCTTCTAAAATGATAGATGCTTTTGGGTATGCTTTACGCATAAATGCTTTTTACCCAAAGCAAAAAATATGCAAATAAAAATCATACCTAAACAAATATATTATAACGCCTCAATTAAAATCATTGCCTATTGTAGGTAATCTAATCTGGTAATGAAAATGAAAATTTATTCAATAACAACTATGTATTACCATAGTTTGAACGCCATGAAATAGTTTTTACTAACTATTCATAGAATATTTTATAATACATTGCGGATTTTTATCCAATATTATGATTTTAATTGAGTATAAGTGCCGCATTGGACTGCGTAGTGTCGGAGAGTTCTGTTCATTTGGACTCGAGTAGTGTAACACCTGTTTCATAATTAGACATTCCTCAGTTAGTCGAGAGATTCGGACGGGACGTTGAATAATATTCTAGAACTCGAATTAACATTTCAGCATCTAGATTATAAAAATATTATACTGCGTCCGTTTATTTTTCGCAATAGACTGTGATAATTATTAATTATGTGATTTCGTTGGCCTAGCGGTCGCAAGGCGCGACTGCTGTGCACGGGGTCTCGGGTTCGAATCCCGCGTCGGCCCGAAATCGCTTTGTGAGTTTTGAGAAACTTTCATAAAAACAGCTTGGAGTCTAGAAGTTGGTGAATAATTCACCCGTGCATCGAAGAGCGCGTAAATGTCGGTCCTGCGCCTGATCTCTCTCCGGTCGTGACGGATTGCCGTCCCATCGAACTATGAGAGTGAGGGAATAGAGAGTGCACCTGTGTCTGCGCTGTAATATGTCCTGCGAACACGCACACTCATATTTCAGAAGCTGATGCTAAATATCATTTAATTCAAAATCAAACAAAGCATTACCTTCTCACATTGTACAAAACCCTATTACTCATGTCAAATCCCTTTTCGAAATCAAAACTCGACTGTCTCAGTTTAATAAATCGTCGCACGTAATGTATAATTTTCATCATACATGAAACGGGTGTAGAAATCATAATAAGACGAATATGGGAAGGATATATTACTCTTCAGCGTCAAGAACTGTAAAAGGACCCACGTCATCCGCACCAACCCAGGTATTCACTACTTAAACCTGCGACTTTGCTCGTATCAAAATTTATATATCCTACTCGGAAATCGTCGTAAATTCTTCAAAATGAAAGCTTGATTTTATTCAGTCTAGATTTCTCAGATATATATTCTCACACATAAAGTGTTACGATCAGAGCGCAGTGCAATTGGGTAAACATCTGGTCATACCGTCGCTAAATTATACACGTGCCCTGCATTATTTGTATATGAGGCGATTTTGCGTACTTCTGTAGTAATTTTATTAATACCTAAAATTGGAATGTTTTTTCTACAACAACCACCTTATCATAAAATGAGGCATTAAAAAGTACCGGCTTTAGTGTTTAGTGTTTAGTAGTACCGGTTTTAGTTTGAATCTAGTACTAAAGACAATATTTTTTTCAACCATGTTTTCATCCATCATGATAGGGTAGGAAGAGTTTATTGCGCACAATGACTTTAATTACAGTCGATTAAAGTGGTTTAAAGTTATCACTCTATATCCAGAAAGTAAGTAATCGTGAACATCGTAAATAAGTTCGAAATCGATCAAACCTCGAATAATAAAATTCGACTGACGAACACTCACCTCATTAGCTTTTTTACGTGTCTACTTAAACATACACTACAGCCTTGCATAAATTAAATGCAGCTGAACAATACACCCAATAAAACCATAGTTTATTACGTATTCCTACCCTGTCTCTAAAGCATTATGACGTATATAACCTACGTCACATGCCACGTCCGAATTCAAATAAAACATTGTGTCATACGGTCCATATAGAACAGAACATTAAAACGTCGTTTGGGACTTCAAATAAAGATTTAGATGCATAAAGATCTATCGAACGATCAATACGGGTATGAGAGGGGCATAAAATAAAATTGGATGTAATAAAACGGGTTATACCTGGTGGCACAGCCGCGGCATATCGTTTTCCTAGCTATATGAGTGGGGCTAGTAAACTAGAGATTAAAACAGGGTGTCGAGATACTACTTAGCTGAATAAAGGGGAACTAATCTAAGACTAATAATCATCTGCATAGCTTTTTCCCAAGCTTTGTTGCGGCAGGCTTACAGTCATAACTTATTTTACACAAAGCGACTGCCTAGCTGAACCTAACACCCCTCGGTTGTCAGACTTTCTTCAGGCTTCTGACGACCCGTAACGACAGCCATAGATGTATAAATGATAGCCGAGACCCACCAACTGAACACGGAAAAAATCGTCATGACATGATGGCAAACACCCGTCCACAGACCGACCGCACCCAGCGATGCTTAACCAATAGCCCACAGCTGCGTGGATCGATAGAACCTTTATCTACGTGTGATGATTGTATTGATGTATCTTGCTGTGTCCTCTATTTCTATTTATAGCCAAAAACGAAAATTGACTTAAAGGGAATTATTAGTAAGAAAAATGCCTAAATTAAAATATACGTACCTATGGCATATATTATGTCAATTTAGTATGTAGTTCTCAATAAAATTGTCACGTATCCTCGATCGTTGACCATTGTCTACCTCTCACTTAGGTCATTAAAATGCCAGCGACCGCACACCTTGCGATAAATTCACTCGGAAACATGAATTTCAGGCACGCAGACAATCTTAAGAACTATTTAGACTTTATTAATAGAAATGCTTGGCGGGGGTTTCTTCTTTGTTTTAAATGTTAAAATAATTGCTGAAAGTATATTTTTTATGTAAAGTGTTAGAATGTTGTTGGATTTACCTAAATATTGTGCTTTAAAAAGCCCCTTTTTCATCAAGATGTAACTTCGAAAATCTAAATCGACTTCAATTTATAACCGCCAAACTAAAGCCTAATTCACCTCAGACATCATAATTAAGGAAAAAGTTTCTAGAATACGTTCACGGCCGTGTCATTATGGTGTTAATTACTTCCAGATTGGTGAGATATTTCAAGCCAATTCCGCCCAAACATTTTCATTGACTAAGTTAGAACGCTTATAATTGATTAGAAGCGGGGTGTTACGCCATCTTGATTTAGCATCGCTCACTCGCACGTCCCGATCTCAATCAACGATGAGGAAAACGAAATGCGCAAATGTTACTCGTACAGGGTACTTAGAAGTGTTGGTGGAATTTACATTCAAGATTAATGTACCCGATTAGATTGTAAAGTTGTCGGCACAAATTATATTGTTCTGGATAGCTGAATAATGAAATTGAGTTTTTTTGTGCCTTGAAAAGTCTTTCGCTCGGATACAACTCCTCTTCTCTTGTTTTGCTTATTTTTTTCTTTCTATTTCGACCATCAAGTTGTTTTTGGTTATGTAGAAATCTTAATAGTGTCGGTTTTATCAGTAGGTAGATACACACATATTATAACAACCAGGTATCTAGCTGGTATAGACGGACTAAAAACTTTGATTCACGATTACCTTTCAAGTAAACTCACCCAACTATCGGCCGATACTTTAATCTTCAACGAATCTTTCGTGGTATTCTAAAAAGGGATAAGAACAAACTTCTAACAAAAAAGAATACCCACTTCTCTTTTCACAAGTATCTGTTAAAAGGAATAACATTTGCAATAACCTTTTTAAAAAGTGGTCAAGTAGCCAATTTAATTTTATTCTTATCAATGGGATAATAGAGCCCCTTTTACATTTTTGGCTCTTATCACGCGACCCTGCCCTCTTATATTACAGTTAAGGGCTCCTTTCTTAGAGTTTTTTTCATAGTCTACATAGACGTTGAGAATAAAACGTTTGTGAAGACAAGCAAATGGCAAGTTATTTTATCTATAAGATATTTAATGAAGCTCTCTTCATCTGTTAAAGGTTCTGTGTTGTAGTGGACAGCTTATTGCCATTAGTTGAGCTCACAGACACACTTAGTTCTACTACTTCTTCAGAGAACTTACTAATAATTTCCTAATGGAAATAAACCCACACAATCTTTCAATAAAAATGATACTGTATGATATTTTTAGAGTTCTTGTGTAAGAAAGAATTTTACCAGATAAGCGATATTGCAAGCAGTATTCAATTCGTTAGTTTTGCGATTTAAAACATGATAATTAACTGAAGAAGAATATCTAGTTACTACTCACAGGTTTTGGTAATTAGGACCAAATTTCTTGGCAATTATTGCGTCTATAAATTTTGACAGACTAGATAGACTACATAATGAGGTAGGTAAAGGTGATCTTCGATAATAAAGATCTACTTCGATAGAAATATTACAAAAAATATATTTTATATACACGGTCGAATTGACACTTTATTTTTGTGAAGTCGGCTAAAAATAGTGAATGAGAAGCGTAATATTATAAAACTAATCCCAAAATCCGCTGTTTGCGTAGCCACAAAGCGACAGTTAGATGTGCAGAAACGACGCCGACCATATCCATGGTCCCAGCTCCCAGGTTTATACCGTTAGGTGCGCTCCAGAGTATCATGACCAATCCGAACGAATCGGTTTATTATATCTATGTGCCCTTTTTTCGCTGGATGAACTTTGAATATGCGAATAACCTCCGTTATGAGTGGAACATTTATGGTGTACATTTACATTTTGTTTCATACGAATGTAGTTCTTTTTAGGTTTTATTTGGTTGGGTCGGCGGAATTTTTCGGAAGAGCCATCGCGGCTCTGGTACACAAAGGCCTGCAGAAGGAACAGAGGTGGATTTTTGTCAGTAAAATCTGAAATAGTGGTAGGGACACTGCAGCCATAGTGGGAGTGAGTGTCTTTTTAGGATACCGTAGCCAAATGGCAAAAACGGAACCCTTATAAATTCATCATGTCTGTCTGTCCATCCGTCTGTCCACCGTATGTCACAGCCATTTTCTCCGAAAGTAAAAGAGTTCAGAGCTGTACCTACTGTTGAAACTTGGTAAGTAGATGGCTATTAATGTAGTATGACTAAATTCTTCTTATTTTTCTATTATGAATCTATTTGCTAACCTCCGAGAACTGTTTTATTCATATTTTATATTCATATACCTATACACTTTATTGAACTACGACAAATTGGTATCAACTCACCAGTCATTAAGCTTATTAATTACTAATTGCCCAATTGAATTGCACTTACATACGTACATAGCATAAGTAGGTATTCTCTTTCACCTATTATACTAGTTTGAAAAAAATCCGAAATGAAGTAATCAAGTGTATCTCACATCAGGGGAAAAATACCATAAATAGACAGTTGTTCTATCGTAAACCTTTACATACGCTACTCTAACACGCACAAACAAGATAAATCAACAATTCAATAGCCACACCATCTATTTGTATGCGGAAATCTACATCCAATTGCTAGTGGGATAGCAATCACTCAGCCTCTTCACGTTTAATGGAGCTGTCAGATTTATTTCTCAGTTTTATAGAACTAAAGCAGTAAAGTACGAATCGGATTTGCGTTCGAAGGGCACTATGATACGACCAAAAGTCACGTCTGTTGTATGGGAGCGCCCTGGAATAAATATTTTCATTTCCAGTTGTTAAGTATTTTGGTGGTTATAGGTAGTGTCAAACTGGGAAATATAAATTTGTCTGCTACGGTTCATGAGATACTTGTTAGTGATATTTGGACAGCAATCATAGCAACACGCGTTTTACCTTTTTGTTACGAAACCCTAAGAAGGACTTAATAATTCTACAGTTAGAAATTCGTGCTCAACGTTGATCTCCAGACGATAAAGGCACCCAGGCATTGTATTATGACAGTGCACTTAGTAAAGGTAATTAGTGATTGCTGATGATGATAAATATGGCTCCAATAATATCTATTTCTGCAAGGTTAGGTATCTCATCTAATGGTCAATTTCTCTCAGTGGTATTTCTCATTAAGAATGAGTGGCCAGTTTAAATGTATATACATATATGCTCAATATGAATATTCATACTTATAGATGTCAAGTAACATTAGTGAAAGCCTATTTTAGGTATTAATATTTATTTCGACACATCAAAGTTGTTAGGCATCGTTGGCAACACTGTATTATATTATTATGTTTAAAAGATGGATGGCAACCCAAAACAAACAACGGCGCCATAACACTGTCTCTGGAAATTTATTTCACCTGAAAGCAATGAAGTTATAAATTAGATTACCTTACATTATGGGTGCTGGGAATTAAACCCATGAACTTTATTACAGGGTTCATGGGGAGCCCTTAAAACGTGGGCAAGTAATCATGTTTAATGCTGTACATTGGCTCGAAACAATTTGTCTCGTGAAAGATCCATCGCTTCTGATTTAAGAGACTTGATCGTAAATTATTCATCGTCAGTTATGGTGTATCTTCACTCCAGCCTGTTATTACGGTTAAATAAGGCTCTCTATATAATATTGGGAAACAGGATACGATATTCTTCTATAGTAATTGGGTAGGCATAGATTGACGCACATAAGTAGCTACTGGCAAACCCAGCCACGCGTTGCTGAGCTAAGATTTTTGATATAATAACTGGCAATAAAATAATATTGCCACCGTAAATTGATTAGGTAAGCTATCTTATCTTTCAAGTTGAATCAAACTGCCCATGGTGTGCAAATTATATTTAAATCGGTTAAGTACTTTAGAAGTCCATCGCGGACAAACAACATGACACGTAATTTAATATATACGAGTATTAAGATAAGGGGCTAACTTTTCTGAGAAAATACAAAGCCGGTTTTCGTGGTACCATCCTTTCATCATCCTTGAGGAATATGTACTGTATACAGGTTCTCAGGAGCCTTTTGTGAAGATATTTTGATGTAGCTTATGCAGAAATATGCCAAGTGAATTTTCTAAGATAGTTGAAATGCCAGATGCAGGCATTCCGATAAAACTTTGCTTTGTAGAATTAAATCCTGACATGTTCTACTCAATTTTTGATTGCTTGCTATCTATCCAGCCGCGAGCGAAATTTTTGTAAATTCTAGTATTTGTTGCAGGCACCAAATGGAAAAGCGAGTGAGCAATTTGATGGTAATGGATATATGTGTACCTACGCTTTTCTTTCTTTTTTAACGTAACGTTCCTTTTTAAGCTTTCGATTGATTTTGTAAGATACGATACGATACTTTATAGGCATAATATGTACAGGTTTATTGTGTTGGAAATCATCAAATGACCCCTTCCACTGTGAGTGCAGCTGGAGGCACTATCAGACCTGAATCGACTAAAACCCACTTTTGTTCCTTTTGAAGCCTTTTGTGTGCCAGTGCCGCGGTAACTCTTGCAAACAATGTCGCAGCCACGGCAGAGCATACACATAAACAGGGAATCATTTTGACCATCAATGAGCGTTCTCGCGAAAAACGTTAGTCCTGATTTATTATACTGACTAATATTAAAATATGTACAGTCACCCGCACATCAGTAGACACACTTTGACCTTGAGACCGCCTCTATTTCCTACGACATAAGAGCTGTTTTCGCAGTTCAAATGTTTCCACTGATGTGCGGGTGACTGTACTATACATTTTGTTTTTGGCTTTACATATTATAAAGTTGGTAAAGGCAAAGGCCTCTTCTCATACAGAGAAGAAATCAGCGTAAGAAGAAGAAACGTGGTGTTGCTCAAAGCGGATTGGCGATTTCAAACTTCCTCAGCGATGATCGATTGATAATTAAGATAAATTTAGAAAATAGATATAACTTTTGAACATAATGTACAGACGCCAGCACATCAGACTACTACAATCTATCAAATTTCCTTAATAGATTTTCAACTTTATCACTAAAGCATTATGGTTTAAAGTTGAATGGGAAAATGTGCTGGCGTCTGTACATAGATACACACATAAACAATACTACGGCTAAATTAAAAGATTTTGCAAAATATAACTCAATCATCTACCTAAATGTTTTTTAAATCATACCCACTAGTAGTGTCAACTGTCAACACGCGTGGAAGTGCTGTTGAAGAATTAAGTGATCTTAAGTGTAAAACTGTCCAAATCTATATGGAATAGTGATAGATACATTCCTTAGACAGTGTTTTCAATGTGATATTGAAAGTGGCGCAAAGTGACTAGTTTTAAAAGTAGAAAACAGTAGCTTAAAACCCACAGTGACAATCAACTTTTCAAATTTTCTATATCCACCCTCATATTTTTATTATTGTGCTCCGCTATGACAATATGTCATCTGACATCTGGAAAAGTGTTGCAATAGTAATAACATATGAAACCCTACTATGAACTCCGAAAATGGGAGAAATTTAGTGGAAGCAGGGGATCGTCCAAGTCAAACAAATACTGCCGATCTTCTGAATAAAAAATCTCCACATATGCAACAGGACACAGGTGTGAGTGACCAGGCACCTACGTCAGTGAATGCAACTGGAAAACGATTTGTTCAGCAAGCTTTCCACCCTAGTTTATTTATGAACAGACCAAGGAGTCAATCCGTCGGAAATGAACCACAGCTTGTAACAACTTACACATCTGCCCTGTCAAAGGAACACAAAATGCAAACGCCAAGTAATAGCACACCTTGCCCTCCCGAATGGCAAAGAGTACCAACAGCTAGAGGCAACAAGCGAAAAAAGCTGTCACAAACCCCATCACCAGAAGCACTCGAAACTAACAACAGGTATAATGGCCTACAGATTGATCTAACAGATGATGACCCTGAAATCAAAGTCAAACGTCCGAACAAACCTCCACCCATTATTCTATATGGTATTGAAGACATAAATAAATTAACTGAACTTATCAACACTGTTGCCAACAAAGATGATTTCTTGCTAAAAAGCATTAACAAAAATCAATTAAGGATAAATTCCGTAGATATTGAAGCCTATAAGAAAATTATTACCATAGTTCGTGAAAATGGATTAATAGGACACACTTTTAATAGAAAAGACCAACGGTGCTGTCGTCTAGTGATCAAAAAACTCCATCATTCAACCCCCCACAGTGCCATCGTTGAAGAAGTTGAAAAAACAGGTAACAAAGTACAAGGAGAAATTATTAATGTAAAATATGGCCCTGAAAAAATACCAACGTCGACATTCTTTGTCAACCTAATATCTGGTCCAAATAACAATGCTGCTAAATCAATCAGGTCTATTAACAACCAAATTGTCGTAATTGAAGAGCCTCACAAAAGAAACACGATGACGCAATGCCAGAGGTGTCAACAATATGGTCATTCAAAAAATTATTGTATGCGGCCATACCGCTGTGTAAAATGTGCACAAGATCATAAGACATCAGATTGTCCCAAAAAGGACCGAAACACTCCCGCCACCTGCGCATTATGTGAAGGTGCGCATCCTGCTAATTATAAAGGGTGCGAGGTATACAAAGAAATACTATCTAGAAGAACAGGCAGCAAAAAGCCAATAACGTCAAGCAACCCTACAGAGCAAACTAAATCGAATAATGTGGGGCAGCTAAACAACACAGAATCACAACAACAGAGACATCATGAAATATCAAGACCGACCTACAAAAACGCCATAGAAATAAGATCCTATGCAGATGCTCTAAAAATGCAGCCCACAACATATGATAATAGTTTAGAAATCCTTCTCACACAACAAGCTATAAAGCTAGATAAATTACTGGATCAAATGTCAACAATGATGAACCTTCTCACAACAGTAATCAACAAACTTGTGCATTGATATGGCTCCCCTCAAAGTAGCAACTTGGAACACTAATGGGTTGATTAAGCATAAATATGACATCCAAACCTTATTGCAACTTGAAAATATTGATGTACTTCTTGTATCAGAGGCGCACTTGACACCAAATCAGAACATAAAGTTAAACAACTACACCATATACTCAACATCTCACCCTGATGGCACTGCACATGCAGGCACCGCCGTAATTATCAAAAAGCACATCAAGCATGACATACTTCAGGCTTATAAAACAGAACCAATACAAGCAACTACAATAATGGTACATGACAATGAGGGATCTCTAACATTATCAGCCGTGTACTGCCCGCCGAAACACTCGTTGAAGGAAGAAGCATTTACAACTTACTTCAAAACCCTTGGACATAGATTCATGTGTGGTGGGGATTGGAATGCCAAAAATATTCACTGGGGATCACGACTAACTTTACCCAGAGGTCGAGAAATGAAAAGAAGTATAGACAATAACAAACTCTATATACTGAGTGCAGGTGAACCCTCGTACTGGCCAACAGACCCGAATAAAATACCAGATCTCCTAGATTTCTTTGTGTATAAAGGGCTGCCAAACCAATACTTAAAGGTGGAGACTTGTCTAGACAGCAGCTCAGACCACACACCAGTAATAGCCACTATAAGCACCACCATTATTGAAAAACCAACAAAAGAACGACTCTACACCAAGAAAACTGACTGGGACGCGTTCAGGGATAACATTGAGGAAAACCTGAATCTTAAAGTGAAACTTAAAACAAAAGATGATATTGAAAAATATGCGACGAAAATAACAAACCTAATACAAACAGCCGCCTGGAAAAGTACACCATATACCACATTGGAACGAGGTAGTAAAAATGTGCCCAAAGATTTAAAAACAAAGATCCTAGAAAAAAGGCGACTCAGAAGAGTATGGCATTGCAGTCGACATTCCCAGGACAAAAAGGCGTTTAATAAAGCAGCTGCTGAACTGACACAATACCTTAAGGATATTGAAGAAGAAACCCTACACAATAAACTAGCTAATCTCAATCCTCAAGCCAAAAACGAATATTCCCTGTGGAAAAGTGTAAAGAGTAGTAAGGGAGCCCCTCAAATTGCAAAACACCCTATCAAAAATAATGACAACACCTGGGCTAGATCAGATAAAGAACGGGCTAAGGCATTCGGCGAATTCTTATACAGAGTCTTCATTCCTAACAGTGGTGATGTCGAAACTGAAAAAGAAATAAAAGCATACCTGGAAACCGATCTACAAATCTGCCTCCCGATACAAAGCTGCTCACCCCGAGAAGTGCAAAGAGAAATAAAAGGTCTAGAATTAAATAAGGCTCCTGGCTTTTGCTTGATAACAGCTGAAATCCTTCGAGAGCTACCAAAAAAGGCAGTAGTTGCTATAACACACCTTTTTAATAGTATAATTAGAATTGGACATGTCCCAATGATATGGAAAATATCAGAGATAATTATGGTTGCGAAGCCTGGCAAAGCCCCGCATCTAATATCTTCCTACAGACCAATAAGCTTGTTACCAATACTGTCCAAACTATTCGAGAAAATCATTTTACGAAGGTTAACGAGAATACTTAATGAAAAAAACCTCATCCCTCAACATCAATTTGGGTTTAGAAGTGGTCACTCAACTGTAGAACAAGTGCATCGCGTTGTAAATAAAATAAGAGAAGCTCTTGAGAAAAAGCAATACTGCTCTGCTGTTTTTCTCGATGTACAGCAAGCTTTTGATAAAGTCTGGCACTTCGGCTTGCTCTTCAAAATAAAAAAGCAAATTCCGCACAATTTCTACCTACTTCTGAAGTCCTACTTAGAGGATAGAATATTCAGAGTTAAAATTAATGACACCTACTCTGCCTTTTATAACATAAAAGCTGGGGTACCACAAGGTTCTGTTTTAGGCCCCACTCTGTATGTATTATACACCGCAGATATACCCACAACTCACAATGTCCTATCTGCAACGTTTGCAGATGATACGGCGGCACTCTGCAACCACGAAAATCCTGTTGAAGCATCCTCGACCCTCCAGACCCACTTGAACAAAATTAACATTTGGATGAGAAAGTGGCGAATCAGAGCCAGTTCCAACAAATCAGTGCATGTAACTTTTACTTTGAGACAAGACAACTGCCCCCCAATCAAGCTTGGTGACGATGCCCTACCTCATCATGATTCAGCCAAATACTTGGGTATGCATCTTGATAGGAAGCAAACCTGGAAAACTCATATCCAAAAAAAACGCGATGAGTTAAACACACGGCTCAGAAATCTCAATTGGCTGGTAGGCAGAAGATCCAACGTCACAATGGAAAATAAGATACTAATTTACAAAACTGTAATCAAACCAGTGTGGACATATGGCATAGAGTTGTGGGGAACCGCGAAAAACTCAAACGTGGAGATTTTGCAACGGTTCCAGAATAAAGCACTAAAAACAATAACAAATGCACCACTGTTTATCAGAACAAACGAACTGCATGAATATACCGAAATGAAAACAGTCAGGGAAGAATTGGAACACAGAGTAAAAGCCTACAAAAACCGTATAAACGCACATGTCAACACATTAGCATCAGCACTATGTGAACCATTATATGGCAGACGGCTGAAAAGACAATACATATGGGACATTTGTCAACAAATTCCTACTTAATATGAGATGGCTTCCTCGCTGGAGGAACAGTTCTCTCCTGTCAACAAATTCCTACAACAAATCTGCTAAGGGCTGGTCAAGCCGATCGCAAGATGTTAAGAGAAGAAAAAAAAAAAAAAAAAAAAAAAATCATACCCACAAATTATTCTTTGTAACTTATCTGCAAACCAAGACACAGTTCATCAATACAAACAATTTAAAGTAACACGTGCGTTACCATTTAACTCGAAATTGCCATCATATTCCGACTAGTCACAAGGACCTCCTGGTGATATGGGTAGGTACATACGTATGAGAGATGATATAATGTTGATTGCGCTCAATAACTTCAAGGGCGAACCCTAACTTGATTGAAGGACTTTGGACGCTGTTTGAACACTAACGTATTATCTACATGGTCTATAAAATAGAATAAATGAGTTTAAAATTTGTCTAAAATTTGTTGTACTTACATACCGTATTCATGTACAGATGCCAGCACATCAAGATACTACAATCTGTCAAATTTCCTTAATAGATTTTGAACTCTATCGCTGAAGCATATGTTTCAAAGTTGATTCGGAAAATTTGTCAGTTTCGGGTAGCTTGATGTGCTGGAGTCTGTAACTATTTTCAAGTACAACTTCATATTCTTAGTAATAGTCCTCAGAGTTCATGTTGGATTTATTGAGTTTTCAGTTAGCTATGACTTCATGTTGAGAGGCAAACAACACAAAATGTATGCAAGAATAAACTACAGAAAATTTATAAAAAGAAACTTTATAATGATACATCGCGTCACACGCGTCAGATAACAAAGTCCTTTAATACCGTAATGCAGGGATGCATCACAATGTTCTACGTAATTACATTAACGGCTCAAGTTAATTTCAAATAGCACACATTTTTAATGAAGACCTAGATAAACTGAGTAAAGCCTTTAAAAACACCAGTACATCAAGCAATAATTATAATCTGTCAAATTTCCTTAATAGATTTTCAACTTTATTGCTGAAGCGTATGGTTCAAAGTTGTTTCGAAAATTGAAAGGTTGGGGTGGCTTGATGTGCTGGCGTCTTTACTTACCTACATAAGTTTGTTATAGCATTTTATATGTAAGTATACAAGTATATATAGAAGATCACATGTATGTGTATAGAGGTTCTATGTCGTGTGTGTATTTCTTCTTTCTCTTTGGTAGAATGGAGTGCAGATAACTAAAGTTTTTTAGTGTAAAAAACACACCAGTGTTACTCTTTATTGAAAGAACCTGTATTTTTTAAACAAACAGCGCTCTAATACTAGCGACCCTTTGCTATGCACGATAAAAATGCGCTACTCTACAAGCAAGTGATCTAAAAGTTCAAACTATTCTATGAAAACAAAGCGCAATGAACACAATGTTACAATATTAAAATAAACGCGTACTTCGCGGACACATAACCGAGATTACGGTGCTCCTAAAATATAATTGCATAAAACAATTCAAGCTGAAAATATGGTCTAAAAACGTACGAGATGGGGCGAGAGGTTAAATGCCGCGCGAGACCATTCCGGCGGCCATTCCGCTTGGTCATAGCCATTTCCATTAGTGGACACTAACTAATGAACACAAACTATCCGAATTCGCCCGTTAAAGATAGCGGTAGTATGTACATACATTATGAGAGAGTCCGCTCATTGATATTAGGTAGATGTATGTATAAAAAGTTTATTTAGAACAATCAAAAAAAGGAAAAAAGATATTGATGAGAAGAAAAGGTAGTTTACTCTAAAATAAAATAAAAATATTTAAATAATATATCCTTCGTCGCAAACTTAAGTATGCGTATACATAGAGTCCACTTCAGCATGTGTCAGATAAAACACCTGACGTTGGTATTGTGCTGGATCCCTCGAATGGCTTATGTAGATATGATTCAATAAAGTGGTTTCCGGGAACAGAAGCGATAATTAGCACTTTTGTGCGTGCATCGTAACAATAGGTACATGCTAGTAGGATTAAGAATATTGTTAAGAAGGCTCATAAGATAGAATCTCTACATGTTTCTAGTAAAACGCTCGTGATAATCAAAAATCTTCTTTTAATGAATCGATGTTGAAATCTTTTAGTTAAGCTATCGACACAATTTATGTAAAAACTCTTCAAAGACTTTAGTACCTTCAATGAGTACAGACAAGATAGTACAATCTGTCAAATTTCCTTAATACATTTTCAACTTTATGGCTAAGGCATTATAGTTCAAAGTCGAATGGGAAAATTTTACAGTTTTGGGTGGCCTGATGTGCTGGCGTCTATACGTAACAAAACATCATCATAATCTCCCGAGCCTTTTTCCCAACTATGTTGGGGTCGGCTTCCAGTCTAACCGGTTTCGACTGAGTACCAGTGTTTTACAAGGAGCGACTGCCTATACGTAACGAAACATAAAGGTTGTAAATATACTGACGCTTTATCACACCTAACTTCACATGGTAATCTAATCTTTCATCAAATTTCAACTTTACTTTCGCATCAAATTTTCAATAAACCATTTCAATTTCATTCCCTTTATTTGAGAATTTAAAATGAACCTGCTCATTTTACGTTTGATATGATTGAACCATCCTTAATTTTACACCAGAGAAAGTTATCTTCAACAATAATTTCCCACTTTATTTATTATCATGTATTAGAGGGTATTGAAATTCAATTTTGTAAAGTAAGCTATACAAGAACCATATCTACTATCTGCGACATTTAGGGTAATTAGCTGATTAATTAGGAGCTTCATGATTGCTGCTATTATTTCAATGTTATTATTGCAAATTAACAGGCTTTATATGGGTATCAATTTGTTACTTAGTTAAGTATTTAATTGGGTTAACTCATGTGTCCTGCAGGCTTAGCAAGGCGATTCTATGTCTATTCTATCAAGAAAAGACAAAGCTCCTTCTGTCAATATGTCCAATCTCCGGTAAACAAAACTTGTTTCTATGGTTGCCATGCTAAGCCTGCTGAGCTTGATAATAAAATATATCATCAGCATTCAATAACTTAAGTAGAACAGCACATTTTCTAAATTAAATGACAGTCTTCAAATATTCCTCTAGATTATAATTCTAAAGTTACCACAAAATAACTAATCTCAAGTAAATATATACCAAATATCATTTAATACCCCTTAATAGCGGTGTCAGAAAGTTTAATCATGTCGTCTAAGAAAGGGCACGTCAATAGTTTCTCAATGCCGCCGGCCTAAATCAAGATATTCCAGAAATTTCTCAAATTGCCTAAGTGGGAACCGATTGTCTTGGGTAGGTAGAAGGTTTAATCACCTAACCCTTCTGAGTGGGTTCCATAATGATAATAAATTCAATATCCGCAAATCATGAGCTTGGGTTAACGCAATTTGCTGTTATATTTACAAGTACCTACTTAAGACGAGCTCGCGTTAAAATGTTTTCGTATATTGGATATGTGAGTCGTATACTGAGTGATAAGATTATTTCTGGCAAAGCATCGTCTGAGGTTAACTTAGACAAATTGTTATTGGCTTTTCTGGTTATGTTAGCTTTGTAATTCTTTTGTTAACTGATTGGTGAGTAGGCTACTTGTTGTACCACTTCGGTACATGAAGAAACACATGCGTAAAGCGTGCGACAGCTCAATACAAAAATGTGTAGAGTAAAGCGTAAATCGACGAAGCTCTGAACTAATAAATGTTATAATAATTATATCATTTGCGTATGTCCTACACCACACCCTCTTCAAAATGTTTGTACTGGGCTATTAAATTGATAAACCTATTGTAGTCAATGTATTGATATCAAGTTTTAAGAGTAGGTTTTGGTTTGAAGGTAACACCAAAAATTTAATTGGGTAATCGGGAATCGTGCTCACCTTTAACCCTTAATAGGTAGTAGGTATATATTAAATCATACAATTCAGTATCTACCTATAGTACAGATTGTCTAATTTTCCCAATCAACTTTGAACCATATACTTCAGTGATAAAGTTGAATATCTATTAAGGAAATTTTACAGATTGTAGTAGCTTGACGTGCTGGCGTTTGTACATTATGGGTTTAGGAGGACGTGGAGTGCACTTACATATATGTTTGTACCTATATAAAAAAAATCGCATTCATATAAAAGTCCTTAGGCATAGAGCCTTTGTATGTATTTCTTATGAAGACCAACCGAGGGTTCATTTAGTTTCAATATTGATCTCGTATAATCATCACAGCAAGCAGGTACTATTGGTCATTTAAATTAGCAGAAACGTCAAAGTGAGCCTGTTTCTCATAAAACACCACGTCGAAAATCGGCAAGTAAACGTAAATTTATTTTACTGCCGGTTTCCAATACATTGTTTCAGAAGATTGTCTTCGTACCTATAAGTTGCAATCGACTTTTGCAACACTGTGGGTATTGATTGTAGGTATATAAAAAAGCCAGACAAGGTAGAACACGTCTGAAGGGATTCATAGGCTAGATTTAAACCCAAAATAAGATATAAATGGCAATTAGGAATTAAGCATTAAGGAATCATGAATACCTTATCGATAATATACGTAATTAAAATTTTGTACTTTTTTGTCAAATAATAATGTACATCTGTACCCATAGTAAGTCATTTACTATGACCAGCTATTTATTAGGTACAAATATAAGCAGATGAAGCAGAGTGCCAGTGTCTAATACCTGAAAAACATGCGTACCTATCTGATCAAGAATCTTGCTTGAAAAAGTGTTATATTAAGTACCAATAAACGATTGCCATGTCGTGTTATCCAAGATGAGAAGTAGACAAAAAGAATAATCATTTGTAACTTATGGAACTATCGGAGAAAAGCGTAGAAACTCTGACAACCAGTCTTACCAAGGGGTATTTATTGGATTGCCCAGGTAACTGGGTTAAGGAGATCAGATAGGCGGTTGCTCCACGTAAAACACTGGTACTCAGCTGCACCCGGTTAAGACTGGCCGGGTTAACATAGCTTGGGAAAAGGCTAGGCAGATAACGTAGAAAAACGAAGCTCCGAACATTGATCAATAAAATTAAGATTGCCAAGAAAAACATATTAACACCAACACCTAGACTGAACAATAAAACGAGATCCAATATAGACTACAGAGAAAAGTTTGCGGCACTATACGTACTTGAGTTCATTTTGTTCAATGCGGCACCGGTTCGCTGTCCGTGTACTAATTACTTGCTGATGCAAAGCCATCCTTATGCGTCCCCTTAACAGTAAATTGCTTTCCATCTACTGTTAGGTACGACGCATTGCGTATACACATTATCCCGCAAATATTCACTGCTGAGTTCGGGTTTTACAAATGATACAATGGTTTGGTGATAATGCTGAGATTGCTGTGTTCGGTGTTCTGGGAATCAGTCAATACAAATTGGTGGTTGCAGTGACATTATGTGAATGAAATATTATATTGGTATTTACTAGTTCTTTGTAAGCTCATTTTGGTGTTCATAAGACTTGATTTTTATTAAGTTAAATTTAATATTTTTTGGATTGTTATTCTCACTTTTTTTCTTTTGATATAGGTTGACTTATTTTTATTAGTAAATGGTTCGAAGCCAATTATTAAACAAGGTTATGATTACAATTTGTTAAAGTTAGGAATAGCTCCTTGGCGTACTATTAGCCCTGAAAAAAATGTCGTCTATTAAATTCCTTTTTCGCGTTCCAGATAACTCAATAAAAACGTGAATAAAAAATATAAAATTTTCATTTTTTTATATCAATGCCTTACAATTTCTCCTTGTACTAACAATACAATATAGTTCAAGTTTATTAATATTTACGTTATATTTTTACTACTTCATACTTATGTCAACATAGTAGATTAAAAAAAAAATACTTTCTCAAATAATTTTACAGATGGAAAGTAGAAAGTACAATAAAATTCTTGTCAATAGCAAAACATGACTACCAACATAGCATTATTTCACTAAATAATAATAATTCTTCAACTGAAATAACAAAACAAATAAAATAAGACTTTAAAAACATGAGAAAAAAGACCAATTTTAAATATCAAAATCTAATTATCACGTCCATTAATTTCTCATTACAGTACATACAATCATTGTTACTCAATGAGTCATCAACAATTGGACATTGAGAACCTAAACCCTTAAGTACATTACACATATGACGTCACAACCCGTTAAAGGGTGAATTATTGTCTGAACGAGAAACAGGGAGGAGAAACTTAGTTAATGTGTAATTAGAATTTTAGAAGACGCGTATTTTAGCCTGGGTTTTTGGACATGGTTTGTATATAGCAAGTGGTTAATATTGAATAAGTTTTTTTAATGTTTTCATTTATTTAAGTATTATTTATTCAACCAATTTCAACTCAATAAATTATACTGGATAGCCTTAAAGAGTATCAAGCTCTTGTTCGTATCCATTTTTCTTTGGCTTTGGAATAGCATACTATCTTCTTCCACACTCTCCTATCTGCCGTCATCTCAGACGTAACATTCTTTTTAGCTGTGTAAATTTTCAAACAATACATCCATTACTTCTTTGGTCGTCTCCTTCCTCTACATCCAAGCATGATCATGCCCAAAACCATGCAAATGCTCTTATTTAATCAGGTAAAGAACTGAGATAATCCCGATTCAGAATCTAAACTTTGTGTTATTGTTAGCTAGAGTTGTATTTAACCGACTTCCAAAAAAGGAGGAGGTTCTCAATTCGGCCGGTATGTTATTTTTTTTATTTTTTTTTTATGTATGTACACCGATTACTCCGAGGTTTCTAGTCCGATTTGTGTAATTCTTTTTTTGTTCGATGCAGTATACTTGCCATTTGGTCCCATAAAAAATTCATCCAATTTGGTTCAGTACATTTTATTTTATGAGCATTTGTTTGATTTATGTGGACGATGTGTATGTGGATGATGTTATAACGGGCCGGTTAATGAGAATTTCCTACAAACTTGAGTTATGATAGCTATTATAGAAGGTATGGAGTGTATAAATGGATGACGAAAACAAATTTTAGACCTGATACTAAAAAGATAAAAATAATTTTTTTTTACAAAAAAATAAAACCGACTTCAAAAACACTGAAAAGTGAAAAAAAAGCTTTTAAGTACATCGCTCTAGAAGTCGGTGTCCAAATAAATACAGTATTACAGTTGCAACTTCTTGACACCGACTTCTAGAGCGATGTACTTAAAAGCTTTTTTTTTCACTTTTCAGTGTTTTTGAAGTCGGTTTTATTTTTTTGTAAAAAAATTTTATTTAGTTGGCATCGTTCAAGTTGTCTGAGTCAGTATTTCCAGAATTACTGAAGTATACAATACACTAAATGTGCGATCATTATTAAATATTAAAAAACCTAATAAAATATAATATTAAAAAAAAATCCTACTATTACATAATTATTTATTATGTTAAATATATTAATACTAAATATTATGTAAAATTTATTGTGCAGTGTATCAGTGAAGACTTGTAATTGGCTATAGGTATGTTGAAAATTCGTGTAATTTTTACCTATTGTACTGGCTGTTAGTCTTCCTTATATATAAATAAATAAATAATAAAAACTCAAAATTTCATTAGGATGTGTGGTGAAATATATCAAATGGATTTTTATAAAACTTGGTGGTACACATCAGATGTGTGTGGTAGACTCCTTTTTATCTGAGTACGGGAATTAGTTCCCTCAAAAAACATGCAAAACCATTGGCGGTAACTAGTTATTAATATTTCTCTAGCCTTTATTGCCTTGCTAAAACCTTAAGCAGCATTGTTTAGTTTAACGGGAGCGTTTTGAAACTTGCTCAACTGCGCTCAATATAATCGTGTTATGAGTGGATCAACCGAGCTGTGTTAGTGAATTGAGTGGAGTCGGATACCCAAACTTCTAAGCGCAGGGTAAAACATAATTATTGCACAATCAGTTTGTATTTTATTAAATCTTATTTCGACTGCTTCCCAAAAAGTTAGTTTAATTTTTTTGATATTTTTTTAAACATAATTTATGACAAGAGAAGAAATAGAAAAACTACTGCTTTTCTTCAATTCTTTATCAAGCATAATGTTTCTTATATTTTATCAATTTGAACTATATAATTTATTTACAAACCTACGTAAGTATAAAAAAAAACATTTTCTTCAATTGATTTTGGTGCTTATTGATTTTGGTGCTTTTAGCCGACTTCCCAAAACGGAGGAGGTTCTCAATTCGACATGCTTATATTTTTTTATAAATGCGTGTTTTAAAGGCAAATAAAAAGCCACTGATAGTATCCACACTAAACGCTATAACATAAATGTTTAGACGGGCTATTTAACCAACCCCTTTAAATAAAAAAATATAGTAATAAAAAACATTTAGTTTAACATATATTACATAATATGTGTAAATAAATAAACGTTTTCTTAGTAAGAATATTTCTTATCATAAAACGCATTAATTTCTAGAAATATATCTTCAAATGTAATCGTTTGCATTTGAGACATTTTTTGTACCGTTGCCAAAACTACGCTCTGTCAAACGGCAAATTAAAACCGTCGCTCGCTGACAGAAAATGTAAACAGCTGAATAAAAACATCCGAAAACGTTAGTTGAAATTATTATTGAACATTTTGTAATTAATTTAATGAAAGTCGGGTTTCATTTCAAATGTCTATGTTTCTTACTATCGTGAAATTTTAACAATTTCAAATGTAGTTCAGATTTTAACGATTTCAGTTCTGTCAGATGTAGGTACACATTGAACCAGGCAGGCGAGAGCCAATCAATTAGGAAATCCAATATAATGCATGGGTAACATTACTTAACCCGTTAACGAGATAATTAACTGGAAATGTAAATGGACTGTTGTTTCGGATTCAAATATTTCATAAATTATGATTTTCATGAAATTGTTACTCCTGTATTGCTGATTATGAATTTTCCCCCACCATCACGACAGATGAAACAAATGGGCTTTTTTATCAGAACAATACGACTGTGCAGGCGAAGGATTTTCTACAAAAGATATATCGTAGCGACACCGCACGACGATGGCAAAAAACATAATCCTTAAAACAAAGAGCTCTCTAGAACTACTCATTCTTCACATTTCATTTGATATCAATCACGGCTTACAAAGTCTCGGCGTCGGCGCTCGGCAGTGCTCGGTAAACTTCGGAACTTTAGTTCGTAGCGGCTCTACTCCAGTTTATCTACTCGGCTACGGGGATCGCACGTGCCAGCGTAGAGCGCGGCGTAGCAGCGTAGCGGGAGGTTCGAGCGAACTACGAGTATCGAGGTTACGTTGTGAAGTGACTTTAACTTTTGTGGTGAACGCTTCTAGTGAAAATTACAAGAATGTACGTGAAATTGTGAGTTAATTAAAGGATTAACACTGAGTTGTTTTGATTCACATCTGTGATTGTTACATGGTAAGTATTTGAATCTTGTTTTGAACGGATTTTAGCTTTTTTGGGCAATTAAGTTGTTAAACGTTTATACTTAAGTGTTTGATATTATCAAAATAAAATTATCATACGGTATTTATTTTAATGAAGCAATAATTGAACAAATTAAATTATGATTTGATTGAATGTTTGTTAAAATCAAAACTATAAAAATTATACATAATATATAAAGGATACCGGATAATTGTTTGAAAATTGATCTAACTTAACGCTAGCATGAAACTTAGCTTAAATATATCTGATTCCACAAATCTCGATATACATACTTATACACATTAATTTCATCCCAAACATCAAAACTAATTAATATTATACGTCATAAGTATGGCTTCTTTTCTATTTAAATTAAATATGAAAAGGCCTTTGCTTGTTAGACCCATTTTCCCACATAAGCCTGTCAAAAGACCGGGGTTTTGTCGAGGATCATATTTTAAACGTTCATTTTAATGAAATACACGTTTTTCTGTGTAGTAATAACATTTTATTTAACATCGAAAATTTAACTTTACACCTTGATCCTAGTTAATTATTCGTTTACATGCTTAAATTTTAACGTATAGTAAAAAACACTTATAGTTTGTCTAGCTGATTAAAGCTAAAACATTTATTTGGACACTTGAAACATTTTCTATTTTAATATAAAAAAACATGTTTAGATAGTAAGTGGTTATTAATTTATTGAATAGGTAGATGCGAACATTCGTTAGTTTTGACTCATGATTGCAAATATTTGACACCGCCATGGTAGGATTGAACCTCTTCAAAATAAAGACAACGATATAATCTTATCACCAAGATTATTAAATTCTTTCTCGTAAGTGTCCACGTTTCTCAAGACTTGTATTTTATAATTTTTTAGACTTCATTAAATGAAATTCCAAATTTCAGTCACAGAATCAAATAAATAAATAGCACATAAATCACTAATGAACCTATTTTTATTTTAAATTAATTTATAGTATATTCAGCTTATTTTAAAATATCTTTAATTCAAGACTGCTCAGAAACAATAAAAAAGATCAAGCGACATCTACATATGTAACCTCTAACTAGTAGCCAAGCTTCCACTTATAAGGCAAAGATAAAAATATTTTTTATCTTATAAAGTAATAATATTTTTTAAAATTTTATGTTACTAGGACCATTCAAACATCGCGATTGTACTGTAATTCGAAAATACACAAAAAATCTCCAAGTTAAATAACGCTGTTTCAAATTTAATGCCTTGATTTCTTTAAATTTCGATCGCTCAAATACTTATCCAGTAGAATTAATTTCAGACGGCCCTATTCTTTGTACTGTCAAACGTTTCCCATACACTTTTAACACGTTACAATTTCCAGTCTTCACTTCACAGGATCTATTGTTCGTTGGTTTCGAAGCTTCTTCTAACTTATTTCCCCCTTGAGATAAGTAATTTGTTCGTGACGTCAGTGTTTGTTAACTTCACCGAGACATTTGACAAGGTACTTATTTCTTTTCTTTCGTGTCGATCGTTTGTAAGATAAAGAGTTCGAGTTTGAACGGGGCCTTTTCAAAAAAGGAAGGTTTTTAATCATGTATGGATTTGACAGCTATTTATAATTCATGATTCCTTTTTTGAATTTAAGGCTCGTATTTATATCATTGGGTTTCGGGTATTCAATTCAAATACTTTCGTTTTTATATTGGGATAAGCTTTCATGGGTATTAAGTATTCGTGGTAGGAGGTAAACGTGTAGTTCGGGAATATAACGTGAGTTGTATGTAAGAAAACCTATTGCTTTATATCATCACATATAAAATATTAAAACTTGTATAAAATCTACTTTTTTGTTTTCAATTGACGAAAATACAGTTTTTTTTTTGTACTAAAAGTACCTTTGGCAAACATTTATTCTCGGTTTTTTTTCTCATAAGCTACACGTAAAGCACTGGTTTTGGTGGCCAATCTTTATTTAGATTACGATCCATAATCAGCCTTATTTCCACTGCTGGGCACAGGTTTCTTCTCATACAAATAGGAATTGAGCGTTAATCACCACACTTGCACTATGCGGGTAGTGTTGTCAGACTTTTTAGTCCAGGTTTCCTCGAGTTGTTTTTCTTCAGAATTAATCAGTCATTGATATCCAAGATATAGTTAGAAAAGTTACATTGATACTTGACCTCACCTGAAATAGAACCCGCACAATAATACTTGAGACGCTGGTGATTTATCGACTAGGCTACCATGATTTAACATTATATGTTTATTTAAACTCAGATGACGTTAAATTAATATTAACTATGTTATTTTATAACATACTATCACAGAGATACTGTGACAAACACGCGTCACTGTGGCGTGCCACAATCTCGCATGTTCCAAAGCCGCATAATGTTGCAAGATCCAAGCGGTGGCGCGCGTCATGTGACAATGCCACAGACTACGTCACTTTACACCACAAAAATTAGGATGCTGTGCGCGACTTCTTTTTCTTTGAGGAAACATCTTATCCTGTAGCTTAGATATCAATAAAATCGATGCATTATGTTAGCAATTAGGTAGGTCCAACTTCGAGAAAGAGGTCAACCGCCGAATCCAACTCGGTTGGGCAGCGTTCGGGAAATTACGCAATATCTATTCGTCCGACATACCTCAGTGCCTCAAGACGAAAGTCTTCAATCAATGTGTGTTACCAGTGATGACTTACGGCTCCGAAACGTGGTCTTTCACTATCGGCCTCATCTCAAGGCTCAAAGTCGCTCAGCGTGCTATGGAGAGGGCTATGCTCGGTGTTTCTCTACGTGATCGAATCCGAAATGAGGAGATCCGTAGACGAACTAAAGTCACCGATATAGCCCACCGGATTAGCAAGCTGAAGTGGCAATGGGCAGGCCATATTGCTCGCAGAGCAGATGGCCGATGGGGTCGAAAAGTGCTAGAGTGGAGACCACGGACCAGCAAGCGCAGCGTAGGACGTCCACCAACGAGATGGACAGACGACCTTATAAAGGTCGCCGGAAGACGCTGGATGCAGGTCGCTTCCAACCGGTGTATGTGGAGATCTAAAGGGGAGGCCTATGTTCAGCAGTGGACGTCTTATGGCTGAGATGATGATGATGTTAGCGGTAGTGGTTCTATTGTCTTGTCGCATGCCATAACGTGCGATATATTGATTATCTATTGCTCCAATGAAGGTGCTATTACGTTAAAATTAATTAAAAACAAACATGAAATTAATCCAAATCAAATTAAATAACAGTAATAATATAATCATTATTACAGCTCTGAACGCTACCCTAATTAAAAGCCTGATACAAACAACTTTCTGTTCTACAGAATACATTATAATTTAATTTGGATAAAACCAATCAGACGTGATAATATGTGACGTGAAATAAGACTAATTACGATCAATAAACTATTATAGTATTAGCGTTGATTAACTTCGGCAGCGGCGTCAATTACGCTCATGTAGATTTCAGTAATCCTTTTAGTTCTGATTATAATAATGTTACAACATAAATAAATATCGTGTAGTATTTTAATTTGGCTGTCACGAATGTTATACAAAATGTTTTTTGAATGAAGTAGGTATTTTATATGACTACAATTAACTTATTATTTTCAGTTTTTTCAAATAATTATTTGCATGTTTTGTTGTTCAAAAAGGTAAAAAACAAAATATATCTTAATATGGACTTCCAAACTTCATAACCAATTTTAATCAAATTTGCATACCGTGTATTTGATCCAGAAAGATAGGATAGCTTACATCTTAATTTATAGTCGCAATATTACTTTATGGCAAATTACTTGTCTATTATCTATACATATAATAAAATCGTAGAGAAGTACATTGAATATTTTTTAAAAAGAATAATTGGAGCGTGATCTTACTCGATATTGAAGTCAAAAATATAGTTTTTAGAATTTTAGTCTGTTTGTCTGTATGTATGTCCGGGGTAATCTCAAAAAGTACTGCATGGACTTGCTTCAAATTCGGCATGAATATAACTAAGAGGTCGGGTAAACATATAGGCTACATATTATCATGCTATTACTACGGGGGCGAGGGGGGTGAATGTTTAATCCTAATGCCCATGCGGACGACGTCGCGGGCAACAGCTAGTTATAAAAAATCCTTTAACCACGGCAACGCGTGGCTGGGTCTACTAGTTTACTATAAAAAAACAAATGAAAACTATTGAAAATAGCGTCCCTAATCATCATCAGACAAAAAAGCAAACCCTTATTCTGTACGTCAGAATAATACTGCTGTAGTTATCTTGCTAACACGGCCAAAGAGTCACATTAAGTCCCAGATCACACAAGCTACTTACAATGTAATCAGAGATAATGAACTGGCCTCACTGCGTTCTACATAAATCTTTTTCTTCCTCTATCTTAATTGTCTTACGTATGCGTTTTCGAGTAAGATTAAAGATATATAATGGGTCCGCAAAGAACAAGTTAGGCAGTTTTTTTTTTCATATTATATTCTGTGGATTAAGTAAGGTATCTTTTTGTTCATTATGACGATGTACGAGTAAGTATGTAAGTACGAGTAAGTATTATACGAGTAAGTCTAGAGATTAAAGCACCAGCCACTGTAGTACGAGGGGTTTGATTCCAGGTGAGGCTAGTACCAATGTAACATTTCAAAGTTACATTTGTGTGCTTTTTTAGTATGCTTTGAACACAAAACATCTTGAAATAACGTGGATTTTAAAATCACTAACTCACATTACATCTAGCGTGTTGATTAACTCTCAATCTGTCTCTGTGTGAGAGAAGGCCTATGTTCTGCAGTGGGACGATAAAATAGCTAATGATGATGAGTACTATAAGACATATTCATATATAGGTACTTAATCTGATTAAAATTAATGGTTTACTTACCCCTTTCGTTGTGTGTATTGTACTGACAGATGTTAAATCGAGATATGTGTGGAGAGTAAGATCTCGGTATGTTTGAAAGTGGTTCAATTTAAGAAGGGTTACAGGCCAAAGCAAAAATATATAAAAGCATTCTCTGTTCATTTTTATTATATTATACTCAATTTGTGGTAGTAGAAACAAAGAAAGAAAAACCGTTTTTCGGTTTAAAATTGAAAGCAATCATTTTTTTTTATTTCTTTATCTTGTATATTATCGTCATCAGCCAGCTCTTATGTCAATTTTATTTGGGTTTAGCAAGTCTTCTCCATACTTCTCTGTATGACGTTATCATAACATTATTTTTGTCGTGTGTTTTTAATTATCTTTTTTTAATTGATTTTGTACATCAATACATTATTTTTCGCTACTTGCTTAGCATTCCCTTCTACGTGTTAAAAACCGGGTTTTGTATATTACAATATTATCCTTTTTATGGCAGATAATCCCGAGTAACACAACATAATTTCAGGTAACCTTTCGAGGCGCCCACACGTTTTGGGTCATGTTTAAAAACATAAGCTGACAAAGGCGGAATCTATTAAAAAAGTTAGCTAACGTTGGGGCTGGGTTATTAGGTCGCCACAGTAACGGTATAACTCATTTCCTTAGTCGGCTCTCAGCTAGCCTGGGTGATAAGCTAGTTGGTACGCGAGATAGATTCGAAATGCTTTACTCAAATTGGATGGTATGATTTTCAAACTAGGTGAGAAGTTGGCTCGTTTGAATGTCATGAATTTCATAAACAGATGAGGTAAACTATTACACTTCTCAAAATATTCAAAGTAACAGTTAAACTTATAATGAAGGTAATGATCAGTCATTTCGTACCGAAAAAATCCCGATATCTGAACCTGAAACGAAAATTGGATTGCAATTAATTAAATTGGATAATCAGGAGGATAATCATTCAATTATAATAATTAAAATGCTCCTTTTATTGTTCCTTTAATGACGTCAAAATTATGGTCAATGGCATGGTCTGATTGTTCTGGACACAATGCCTAGATGGGTGACCATTATATTCAGGGAACATTATGCCCGTCGACCCGTGTGTGTTACGAATGGGTACAGAAATGCTATGCTGGTTGAAACCGATAGCCAGAAGCCCTATTATTTGACCATCGTATAGTAAAACAAGGCAATTATATTCAACTTAAATAGGATAAGTATAACTCGTAGAACATACGATTCTTTAAGATAAAATTAGCTTCAGTTTTTTAAATCTTAATTTATTATCTACGCATGGATATTTCTATGGATTTTCATCCCACATGTAATGAGGTATGTTATTTATAATCAACTAGCTTCTGCCCACGGCATCTTCATTATCGTATACAAATAAAGACTGCATATAAAACAGCAATAACATAGCTGTATACACCAGTGAAACATATTTTCAAATCAGAGCAGTTGTTACGGACATTGCGCGCTACATTCAAAGCTACAAACAAATACCTACCTTTTTACTTTTGATACACTATTTATAAATATTTAAATGAAATTTATAATTTGTCAATAATTCTTTAAAATTCTATATACTATAAAAAAGGCCTTTACTCCATTTCCATATTTAATTTATGTCACGTAAACCTTTATAGGTACAATGGCAAACAACAACTTTGTACGCTAAGAGTTCTCGACAAGAAGACGCACCATATTCTACTAACGGACGGTAGAAATTTCCCTTCTTTCATTTTATTCTTTATCTTTGCATTCCTTCGTAAAGTAAAATGCTGTGTAAACCTAAGTTTGCTGGTTCCCTACTAACATTATGTGCGTCAACATGCAGCAGACGTTTGAGACTTAGAGACACACTTATTTGAATAGAACTTGCATCTTTTTGAAATTGTGAAGTACTTTAAAATTTATTTTAGTACGTAGAAGTAGGTAGTATGAAACTGTAAGATGAATAGTGAAATGCAGTTATATTTCGTTCATTCACAGTCTTTAGACATAAATTGTAACGCAATAAGGTGCACTAGTGCCAAAAAAAAAAGATTAAAGTAATTAATCATCTTGATTTTTTTACTCGTTTCTTACGTTAACTTGAAATGACATAAGACATTTTAATTAATTTTTGACTTTTTCTTTGAGTGGGGAAAATATCAATTCAGCCCGCTGCCTGTGGGTGCAGCTGAGATACCCCCTTATCTGATTTTTACTGACTGAAACCCACTTTTGTTCATTCTGGAGCCATTTGTATGACAGCCGCGGTAACTTTTCGAGAAATAATATGTAATTAGTGACTTCTCATAAACTAAGGTACAAGCTATTCCTATTTCGAAGTTTTCACCACTGTGCTGAACCCTAGTTAGACTTTACATAACGTAACAAAAGGCCTGCTCGTATAATATCAGTCCTCTAGTTCATCGAAAATCCTAAGTTATCCCAACCCATCAACAAAATACTCATGAGTAAAAAGCTTAAGCTGCGTTTAAACGCTCAAATGCGGACTAGAACGGACCTTAAGCCTTTAATTAATTAAGTTAACATTAGACAAAGTTAGGAATTTCTAACATACATTAGTTTACCTCTACAGTGTGCGCCCCGAGATATTATGTGTCTAGGCATTATTTGGCTTGTATTGCATTTTAGTAACGCATACTGCAACATTTTGATGGAATATTCACCTGATACCTGTAATCAAAATATTGCGGGTATTTTAGTATAGCTAACGTTTAGCGCTGAATACTCGTATATTGGTGTACTATGACGGTTTTTTATGAGTAAAAAACACCTCATGTACCTATTGGGTGATTGTTATTTTTTTATTCTGAATTTAACATTATCATTGTTTTTCTTTATTTGGCCTGAAAGCACTTTTGCTAAACATAGCACCTTAAAAATAGATCACCACTATACCTAGATATTATAGGTAATCAGTTAGGAAATGCTGGCCTCATCTCGTTTTTTATAAAAAATGTGTTGACGTGTAAAAGTGTTGATTTCAACCTATTTGCAAAATAAATATCATTTATAATTTATAAAAGCAATAGAAAAAAAATGTGTTAAATCATAAACACTACCTGCATGAAACAACTTCAGACAGTACATAAATATTTATTCCGAAATATGAAATGATGAATCGATAGCTGCCAATGAAAACGGTCTTTGATTTTACAAAAATATATGAAAAATATCGGCAGTATGCTCGCTTGCTGCCGGTCTATAGAATAGCCCCCCAGGGCGTGTAATATCCATGAAATATGCGTTTGTCCGAGCACAAAGCAACAGGGCTGCCGGCGGGCTTGTATTCACAGAGAAATTCCAAATATTTCAATAACATGCAAGTAAACTGCGAATTTTATTAAAACAGAACTAGCGTTAGACCATGATATTTTCAAATGGAAACAAAAACATTTAAGTGAGCGCGTTTGGCGTAAAAGGGGTATAAAATCAACAATTTCAGTAGTTTTTTTTACATATGGCTCTTGAAGTCCTTTGTAGAAATTGCCTATTTGGAGTACGAAACAATATTATTGCGAGAAAAAGCTATGCATGGCCGACTTTGTATTACAAAAAGTTTCTATTTAAAAGCACTATTTGCAGTATTTCGTTAGTTATAATGACAGAAAATGTTTCCGCCCCAAAATTTGTACTGTTGAACTTATTATGAATGCAGTTTTGCGAAACTTTTTTAATGAAAGAGCACTCTATTTGTCTATGAGTTTAAATGTGAATATACATAGGAACGGTTTTGCCAACTTATCAGTAACTGTTCACTGAGTACAGTACAGAAACTAGCCAAACAGCAACATTTGAACTTTATCACAAACCTGACTATTAAGAGATGGGTTACCAGAGAGCATGATTGTATGATACGTTTAATTTTTTTATTCAATTAGAAATTTATTCAATAGTGATCTAATAGACTTTTATGTTAAGCTTCTTATAAATAAATGCACCTTTTGGGAGTATACAAAATTAATTTTGCACATCAAGCTATCTACTAGAATCTTTCATATTTCCTTAATAGATTTTCAACTTTATCGCTGAAACATATGGTTCAAACTTGATTGGGAAAATTTGACAGTTTCGGGTAGCTTGATGTGCTGGCGTCTGTACATAGCATGATTTTAAGTACATGCGAAACGAAATTAGCTCTTGATGTTTTCAATAAACCAAAGCTAACTTGAATATTTTTTCTATAGGTATAGGTAGTAAGACTATTGATTTGAGCTTAAGTTAAGCAAACAAACTCACGAGCCAAACCGACGCTACAGAATAAGCGAACGTTTTATTATTCACCTATACATCCTCCTTCCTTTCTTACAATTGATGCTTGTGAATCAATTGAGGAATAGCTTTAAATGATGCCAGTCAAGTGTGGTATCTAACAATCTAATGCCTTAACAACATTTTTACAATTTGTAATACATTATAAAATCTGTGGTAATACTAATCTACGAGCCAAGTTCACAGGTAACGGATAGTCACTATCCACCAGATAAATTAAAAAATGGAACTTTTATGAAATTATCTGCCAGATAAACTTTCTGGAACTTATCACCAACCGGTGAAACTGGCCTTTTTGAATTTATCTGGTAGATAGTGGCTATCCGTAACCTGTGAAACTGGCCTTAACTTACCATTATTTATTTTTGGTAGATGAAGCACATATGTATTGTGAAACAGTAGTTTCGCCATGTTATCAAATAAAACACAAATTGTAATACATCAAACTCCACACGGTGATACTATCGCGGTTGTATGACGAATAACTTTTGGTAAGCAAAGGATCGCAGACTGGTCACGTTTCGCGTCCGTCGAGAGTAGCGATGCCCCGCTGGCTTAACCCTCACATTTTTTTATAAAATGGCTAGTAACAATTCTCTATGACAATACTTTTTTGAAATATTTTTTTCCGCGCAAATTTTAAAGTAATGGGTAATCTAGAAGGTGTTTTATGATGAAAATACCTCTTAGTTGAATAGATTTATATTTATAGCGCAAACAATTTAGACACCAGTATATTGAACAAAATCTTTAAAGAAGTGATTTTTTTGGACATTCTTAATATTTCAAAATAAAAGGATAAAAAATAATCACCAACAGTATTTTACTGCATTGCGAAAACCCGCAAAAATTACTTAGAATTAAAGAATGTTTTTACCGTTCTTAAGAAACATTAAGTTTATTTACCGGTTCTAAAATACTTATCTCTATTAGATGTGATGATATGCCGGAGGTATAATCAACATACCGTGAAGATTACCTGACGACAGAGTGCAAAATGGATGTGAATACACTGAGATGCATTCACGGCGCATTTAAATGCCTTCCACTTATCTTCATAGCAATCTTAGCTCTATGAGAAGTGTTATGGCTTGTACAGTCACGTACAATAATAAATATGTATTCACTTAGATAAATTTAATAGTGATATCTTTGTGAAATAATGGTATATATACTTTGAGATGAGTCTTATTTTTGTAATGGAGTGACTTCAAATACTACATATTTTGCTCGCGATTGTACAAACATGAGACCAGACATTATTAAATTTTCTTCAAGACTGGATAGTATCAAAACAGGGTACATGACACGGTCAATATATTCGTGTGTCTACCAACAATGCCTAAAGTTTACCTGTCTGTTTTATTACCACGTTATTGTAAATCGTGCATAAGTTTTCGAACACAATGAAATGTTTGATTGTTGCTGAGTGATCGTAAATGTAATGGTTCACGTGTTGATTGATTTAATGTTTACCATCGTCAATTAATTCGCATTAATATGATTACATTCAAAATTTTCAAAATGGCCTTTTATTTTTTATAAAAGGGTGAGTTAATATGTTAATTAAAACATTATTATGTTTCAATATCCATTTATATACAACTATGCAATTTAAAGCTATTAAAAATACAGGGCAAACGAGAATTCCAGATGATATCCCTCATCAGAAAATAAAGTGAGACGTTCGAATTCATCTTCGAAAGTTGTCTCAAATAACATTTCACAAAGTATTTTATTAAGCTGCAATTATCGAGTCTTCAAAACTTTCACATAGGCACAATGGAAAACGTTTCAAGTAACAATAGGCCATTTAAAGCCTCATTCGAAAGCGAAGCAGTTGTTTATTTTGAAGGCGCTTGACAACCGCGCCAATGATACGTCTTAGAAGAACTTTTGAAGGCCAATCGATTCTTGTGTAAATTCTTCGTGGGTAGGTATTATCACTAATTAATGTTACATCGCGTCGTTCGAGTTAAGGGAATCAGCCATGATGTTTTTTTTTTGCTATTTATTTAGTAAGGATTTGCGCATAAATTATGTTTTTATTATGTAGTGTTGTTTTTGGGACTATGGCTTATGGATTTATGAATGGGAGTATCACATATTTTTCTTAAGTTGCACTGCTTATAGAAACAGAAAATAGAGAATTATTATAAAGTCCTATGGTAAAACTTTGTGGAGAAAGGAAGAACTTTTTTATACAGGAACCGTAATCTGTTATAAATAAATGTAAAAAAAAGCTATCACAATTACCTCTCTAACCAGTACAACACGCAATTAACAAGTTAATAAAAGGAGGTCAAGTCAAGCTTAAATCCTTACTTACTCGCAAAGCATCAGCAAACTGGCGGCGCGTTCTATTCCACGTTCTCTTCGAAGAGAAGTCAGCAAAATTGGAAGAGCCCATCAGGCCCAACAAGAGTTACTGCGGCCCTTTCACACAAAGACCTCCAACAGGAACTATAGTGGGTTTTATTCACTAAAAGTCTGACACTCCTTCCAGCTGCACCCACAGCGGGATCATTAAATGATTTATGATATAAAAAAGGCATCTTCAGACAGCGACTCATTTCCGAGTTTCTGTAGAACTATCTACAAAGCCATTTTAGCTTCGTACATGTCATCTTTACCTTACAGGCAGCTTTTCCCGCGTCCTTGATATATCCTATTACGTGACAGAGTAATATAAGTAATGTGTCAGACGTTGTTGGCTATTTACGATCAATAACTTTTGTTAGTGTTAGCGGATTTCAATTGAAAGTGGACGTGACTAGCCATTACATTATAATGTTAGGAACAAATGTGTATGGGGTGTGTGGAGAAAGAAAATCGTGCCTGTATTCTTTTCTTTATTATTAAAGGTGAACCAACAGCTACTGTATATAAATTAACGCATAGATTAGGTAGCAACGAGTAAAGGGCTTATAAAGTTATCAATAACAGGCAAATAGTTTTTCGTGATATTTAGCACTATAGGCTTATGTAATTACTATACTTTGTATGTGAGAGACATTTGATTAATTATATCCGCATTTTTTTATTGTGATGTTAGATATTTTGACGCCTAACGCATGTGCATTAATAGCTCGAGCAGTTAATGGCTGAGCAGTTGGCGTCGACTGCTCGAGCTGGTGCAGTTGGAGCTCGGTTGTTGACTGCTCTGAGTAGTTGATTTCAGTTTGACAGTTGAGTGCCACATGTTTTCCAGACGAAGGAGGTTGGAAAGCTGTCGCCACTGCTTGTGCAGTCCTGTTTGCAGTTGTGTCGCGGCTTCAAGCAGTCGGTCCCAACTGCTTGAAGCAGTCCTTAAAAAACGCCTTTTAATCGCTTTTTGTATGAAAATTGATTATTGTGTGATGAAAATTATATACTAAGTGTTGAGTAACAATGAGTGATTGGAATGAAATACATTTTGAGTGTCACCATTCAAAGTTATTTTAAGACATTACTTATTGAGTGAGGGTACATACGAAAGTAGGCCTCAATTTACATTCGTTGCCATGACAACGGCTCTCATGTATTCTCCAAGCTATTTAATTTTTCATACAAAGCAAAGCCCCTTTCATTCTCACCCCGGACGTGCCAGATTCACTATGACATTTCAAAAAGATACGCAAGAAACATTGCTGCACTACAATCGTATCTTGGCGTTTCACGGTGACTTGGAACCCAAAGAACCTTTGAAAAAAAAAAAACATGACTAGTGTTTTCTCTGTTGGTAAAATAAAAATGTTAGTCTGTGTTGGACTTTTCTTATAAACAAGTGACGACGTCCTTGTACCTAATGTTTTATTTATAGATTGAGGTAAGTAATAGGTAAGGCGTATTAAGTGCGATATTTTCGCTACCGACTTGGATTTCCGCGAATGATTGAGATCTCCTCAGATTAAGGAATTAGAAATTGTCTGTTGTTGTTGTTGCTAGGAATTCTTTGATGATCATTTATTACACTTTGCTAACAAAGTTTTTGGGGAAAATCAGTGATGTTCTTTCAGAGTAAACGAGCGTGTTTTGTTTTTTACTAATGAGCAAACCGCTTGTTTCGCATATTTTGCTTTTGACATCGTTTCAAATATAAATAATAATCTAATTTCGGACAGACTTAAAATTTACGTGCATTGAATATTGTCGTAATGCATTTTATTTACGTACATAAATACAAATAGAGGGACAAGCATATTTAGTATAATATTAAATATAATATTCCTGACACATTCACATAACGTCACCTAGTCCTAAACTAAGCAGAGCTTGTATTATGGGTACTAGACAACTGATAAACTTACTTATATTCATTTATCATTTATCATTACACGCAGAAACAACCAGACTAAGACAAACACCCATGTTCATGCACACAAATGTTTGACCTGTACAGGAATCGAACCTGCGACCTCCAGCGTAGCAGGCACGTTAACTACTACGCCATCTGGTCTGTCTGTTATTAATTTTATTAAATTGTTGAAAGCCCACCTAAGCGCTTTAAATCATTACTTAAATCAAAGCTAACTTTAATATGTTATGTAAAGATTATGACAGTGCACAAATACAGACTCCGTGTACCATTTAGTAATCCGTTACCCTCAATTAATTCCCATGGGACCGTAAACACCTGACGCGTGGCAATGTGTGTATTTTGTTGCTATATAAAATATATCTTGCTTTTATTATACCGTTTAATACTACTTGTTAGTCGAGATATATTTTTTTATTTATTCATTGTGCAATGTAAATTAACTTAAAACTAGAAAGGTATTATTGATTAATAAGGTATTAACAACGCATACCTTTGAATGTCCATTAAACTTGTACATTTCAAAAATACAAGTAAATAAAGAAAGAAAATGCCTTTAAGAAAAGTAAAATTATTTATTTATTATATTTTTGTTTTGAATTTAGGATTAATAATTTGATTTGAAATATATATTTATTTTCATGTGACATTCTCTTTTTCCTATTAGGAGTTACTCTTACACATTAAATTACGTAAATCCAGATAGACCATGAAATAATCCAGCTTCTAGCTTATTATATACAGTATTTGGTACCATCAAAATAGCATACTCATAATAAATTGTTATATACAATAGCGTAATATGATCTTATCTGAACACCATCTAACGAAGCTAATATCATATCAGGGCAGTTAATCAAAGTGTCTTTTTTACAGAAGTACAGATGCCAGCACATCAGGCCCCAGTCAAATTTCCTCAATAGATTTTCAACTTTATTGCGCAAACATAATGGTTCATAGCTGATTGGGAAAATTTGTCAGTTTCGGGTAGCTTGACATGCTGGCGTCTGTACATGTGGGGAGCGCGTCTTATTCAGAAACCAGTAAGTCTGATGCCAGTCTAACCAAGGGGTATTGGGTTGCCCGGGTAATTGGGTTGAGGAGGTCAGGTAGGCAGTCGCTCCTTGTAAAACACTGGTACTCAGCTAAATCCAGTTAGACTGGAAGCCGACCCCAACATAGTTGGGAAAAGGCTTGGGAGATGATAATGAACTTGTATTGTCATCCAAGAAACGTCCTTTCAATAAATTTTATAGAAAGAAGAAAATTTCATCGTCATGTTTTAATAAGTATCTGCTTACAAGCCCTATATTGAGTTTCGTTTCTCAAAATATGCCTTGTTGGTAACAAAGGCCTTAAACGCCATTGGCGAAATATAAATGGTACGACACGGTATGTAGCAGCGAACGATTGAAAAATGTGTTATTAAAAAATGATATACTTACTAGCATACCAGCCAGCGCGAGCGGTTCCACCCGTTTTCTTCTAAAGAAACTATTTCCCACACTCGGATAAAAAAAGTAGTCTACACATGTTATTCTCATATATAAGTAACACCTACTGACAAGTTTTATGAAAATCACGTACCTAGTGCTCTGACATCTGTACCTAATCAAAATCCATTTAGTAGTTTTTACATGAATGAATAACGAACATCCATTATTATTAACAAATTTTCATGATTATAATATGAATATAAAAAACTTAATAAGAAAAAACCGCTTCTTTGTTTATTATCTCTGGAATAAAAAAATATCTTATGCGTCCTTCCTTAAAGTTAAACCGCTGATTCAATTCAAATGAAATTCGTTATTTAAATAGTCAAGTTAAAAACTTACTGAGTTTTTAACAAATATCCCCGGGATCAAAACTGTGGACCCATTAATATTAAACTTACTAAACTGGATACAAAATAAATTTGGTATTGGCTATCTATCCACCTTTTAATGTAATTTTGATTTTCCATGTAACACGAGAGATCGCCGCGGGTGGATGTTTGTTTTTGTAAAATGCAGGAGTTCGATTTTCCCGTTTGGCTCCAAGCAAGTTCAATTAACGCGACTGAATTTATTCGATTGCGTATACATGCAGTTACTATGTTACATTTTTGAAAATGGATGCTTTCAAAATAATAGATTATTAAAATCTTTTTCATCTTTACTATCTTTATCTTTTTTTATTTCTATCAAAATAAACTTTTTTGTCAGAAATTGCATAGGAAAAAAGTATTTTCACTTTAAATTTAAATTCCCAATTTTCCAAGGCTGTATCTTTATCTTTCATGTATTTGTATAAAAACGAGTTCTGAAAACATCTTATGTTAACCAACACACGAATATGCTTACCATTTCAATTGTATAAAATATAATAAAAATAGCCTTTATTTTTCTACTACTCATATGTGTATAAAATAATCGTATATAAAATATTAAACAACGTACTATGTTCAAACTCTATCGCTCTGGTGGTTAACTTTCATCAAAATTCATGAAACACTTGTTAAACATCTGTTTATGAAGCATGCTAAGATTACAATGTATATACCCTATTCTTCATTTTAAAAGAAACGTCTGGCTTCTTCAACAATATTAAAGCAACAGCAAAAATACATGTATACAGGGTTAATAAATATCAATGATCGTATGTAGACACGGTCGTATTAACCACTACACGTTTTCACTCTTTTCACCCGAGGGTTTTCGCTTCGCCAAAATAATAAAAAGCTTGTTATGAACCTCAAGTTTCGTCTTTTGAATTAAATTTAGAAAGCGGGGGTAGTAAGTAATATTGCGATGCTCCGCGGGTATCTTTTACGTTTTCTGTTATTACGTAATGAATTTTGTGGTAAGCGGGCTCGCTTTTTTAATTTATTCTTTCGAAATGTGGTGGCCTGTGATGTTCGAACCTGTATTTGTGGGGACTTATTCCTTCTTTTTTTTGTTTGGTTTTCGAACACGTTCCGTCGCACGTATTTGTATTGCAATCTGCGCATCGTTAGTGACATTTTTCAACGTTGAAATCGTTTGGTTTTTTTAGGAGCAGTTTCATCAGGGTAACAGCCTTGATGGATGGTCTTTTTGGTCAAATAATAAAAGCTGTCACGCATTTGTGTCGCTTTCACCGGTTTTTTTGCGTGGAATAGTTGGAAAACTTACATCTTACTAATAAATGCGAAAATGTTTTCTGCTTTGTAGATATTCGCGATATAACGTAATACGTTTTAAAAAAATATCTTGAAAGGTTTAGAAAAATCATCAAAACAGTTTTTTTTATTTATTAGTTAATTAATTGTATGGTATTGTATTATATTGATTATTTATTTAAAATAATTTAAAAATATAATTTATGTTACTTATAAATAAATTTATTTATTGATTAAGTGATACATTGATATTCGCTTTCTTCCTTCCAATACTCGCTTGATTCTAACATCTGTAAGAACGATATATGGTTATTGGTGTCTTGTTACAGACAAGAACGAAGTAAAGTAATAAAAATATTTCATCAGATAAGCATAACATACAACGCCATAATGAGATAAGTTTCCGATACAGATGCAATAAATTCAACATGTATAACTGTACCATAATGTAGAAGAACATCTGTCTAAAGAATCAGATGTCCTCGCTACGTTCAGCGGTCTCATTCATAGTTATGATTATGGCTGCATACAATAAACACAATTTTCTTCACGAACAGTTTTACTATGCAAGACTTTATATTGTATAAAATACAACAGAATCTTTTTATACATTGCTGTTTTTATCTGCTCGCTTTATATTAGACTAGCTTCCCCTAACGGTTTTACCCGCTTCCTAAGGGAAGTACTTTACGCACCATAAAAAGTAGCCTATATGGTACTCTGATGTATAAGCTACATTACTACCAAGTTCCATCAAAATCCATTTAGCCGTTTGAGCGTGAAGAGGTAACAAACATACAAACACACTGAGACATTATTATTTCTTATTTGTTTTTTAGACATGAAAAAGCATTTGTTGTAGGACTGTTTCCTTTAAGTTTGCATTTATGCACAAATTGTCCGTTTTATCAATGGCTGTTATTATTTTGTATTGTGTGTAAAATTAAAATACTATTAAAAAGAGCTACTTTATGTTTGGAAATAATTCTGTAGTATGGAAGATAAATGTTTCATACACAATAAATGATATAACCTCATACTATTTGTTATTTTTTTTATATTGTTCTCAAATATTCTTTATTCGAATAATGCAACATCAATATCAAGTCTACGTACAGAATAAAATTATTTGAACAAAAAGAAAATAAGCCGAAAAGAAGAATTATAAGAGAGAAAACTGAAGATTTTGTTTGTTTGCTTAAAAACGCTTATCTCAGGAATTACTGGTCCGAAATCTTTCACTCTTAGATCAGACAATAGTGAAACTCCTGGCGGAAGCTAGAGATACATAATAATTACCAACCTGAACTATTTACAGTATACTATAGGAAACAACTCGCAGTATCCTAGAGCGGCTGTTCACCTTTGAACGTCACCTAAGTAGGCCCTGAATATGTTTATTCTAGACCTGTTACGAGATGGCTTACATCACTAACATTGACGCCTGCTTTACCACCTGATCACGCAGGATAAACCAACATGTTACCAAGTTTACACTAAAGCTCTTAGCATATTGAATGGGTATTACATCGTGATGCCTGTTAGACGTTTTCATTTCAAGTTTTTAGCTTTGAGACTTCGCAAGTAACTACCGAACTAAGTAAAAACTAAAAGTGTAAGTTTTTAAATTTGTTCCTTTTTATTTTTTTATCAGCAGTTATTTACCCTAGGTAATGAAAATATTGCGCCGTTATCAGGACTTTAAAAAAATCTGAAATCATTATTCTGCTTAGATTAACCATATCTGTTCTGTCAGACGGGGAATGGGCAAGTAATGTACAAAAATGTTCTCATAAAAAATTAGAAATAACAATGCAATGTAATTATTGTAGGCCTAGCCTTGGCTGTGGGCAGAGTTTGCCATTGCTTGCATTATTCTGATATAGAAAATAGAACTCCTCAGTAGTGAATCCAATAGAGTCATTATCCTTGGTTTGGGACTATATACAGGATATTTATACATAGGTATACCGTCGTGATTTTTTGTTCAAAATAAGCGTCAAATAATAGGGGTGGGTGCAAAGAGCTGTTTCCATTGAATATCGACTCACTTAAAATTGTATATATTTCATTATTGATGAAGGTCGACAATCGGTGCAGCTTTTAACAACAGCAAAATTAGCATCTTGAGTCATAAAAATCAAAATCGGCCAATTAAAAAAAACTTTTTTTTTTATAGATAGCTCTGAGGTTTCTCTTCATAACAAGCCTCCATGCGTATATCACCAGATCTTAATTAAAAAAAGTGTATATAGGCTTATCACAATTTACTATGCTGCAATTTACTTAGCAGTAAATTTTATCCTATCAGCTTATAAAAGGGCCAATTTTGCAGCATTTTCTAAGCCATTTCTAAAGATTAATAGGGCCACACATTTTATTGCTGGCTTGGCCCAAATTGTGTGAACCCATATGCATGGTTTAACTGTAATGTGCCATATCTACGGTTTCTGGTAAACATGAAACTACTCCGTCGCTTCCCGAGGGTGCAGTAATAGTCTGCTAATCGACTTTGTAAAAGGGGTAGGAGGATAAGTTGTTCGTAATATGCGAACTGATACCGTGGAATTTAATCCTGCAAACGGAGTATGAATGTAAACACCTCGAATAAAATTATACAGCGTTGTCGAGACAATAGATGACCAGCAGGCTCAGCATGGCAACCGCAGCAGGCTTAGCATGGTGTTTCTATATCTGTTCTATTAAGAAAAGACAAAGTTCTTTCTGTCAATGTCAACATGTTTTCTGCCCGAGCATGGCACGACCTGTCAACTCACATATTATAATCACTAGTAGACTTGTGTCAAAGAAAGAAAAGAAAAATTACTTCAAAAAATGACAAAAGAAACCTTACGTCAATCTGTCACTTATCTGTCATTATGTCCATTCTCCGGTAGACAAAACTTGTTTCTACGGTTGCCATGCTTAGCCTGCAGATGGCGTAGAAATAACTGAATTTGCCTGCTAATCTGGAAGTCGCTGGTTCGAGTCCCGCATAAGTCTAACATTTGTGTGCATGACTTAGTCTGGGTGATCCTAATATGTATAATACAAAATAAAAGTCTATTACTACGTTTATCAGTTGTCTAATTCCCATAGTACAAGCTCTGCTTAGTGTGGGACTAAATGACATTGTGTGAATATGTGACGAATATTATATTCATTGATATCGATTTGGCATCACAACGTTCGAAAAATAAGTCCCTACATTAACAATACAGGGCACATAAAATGATGCCTTGAAAAAGTGCTTCTAAGCGATCCTTCATCTTATCATGTTACACATAAAATTCTCTTAGTGAACCTAAAGTTAGTATACGTCTATTGCACTACCAGCTGACGTACTGAATAATAATTTAGTATGAACAAAGAAGCAGTGAAAAGCTAGAGCTACAGAATAATTAAAGAGGCTCACATACTATGCACGTTTAATAGTGGCGCGTCTTCCCACTGTCATAATCAAAGCGTATTACAGGAGGCTCTGTCTCGCGGCAATGCGACCTATTTCATTGCGTACTGTCTTCATAATAATTAAACCTATGGAGTTATGAGTAACGAGGTGGATATGATATCCATAGGGCCAGTTTTACCGGTTGCTGATAAGTTCCAGATAGTTTATCTGGCAGGTAATTTCATACAAATTCTGTTCCATTTTTTAATTTATCTGGTAGATAGTGGCTATCCGTAGTAACTAAGATATAATTATCATTAAATGAGAATAGTGTGTGCTACTTAGACGTAAAATAGTTTTTCGCAATAAAATTGCTCGTGACTTTTGTATAATACATTAAAATCATTGACATATTGTATTTCATTTAAAATGATCTAAACTTTTACTTATTTTGGTACAGATGCCAGTACGTCAATCTACTTCAATCTATCAAACCTCTTCAATAGATTTTGAACTTTATCGCTGAATCATATGGTTTAAAGTTGATTGGCAAAATTTTACAGTTTCGGGTTAGGTACAAATTCATAACACATTTGTCATAAAACCACAAAATCGAAATTTATTTCAATATAAATCTAAATGATCGCCATCGGAAAACAGTTAACTCATCAAATACGTTTGTGAATTTATAATGGCGCGCTAACATTTTGTATTGCAAAAATCGTAACCATTAAATCAGAATTTAAAAAATAAATGAGAAGATTATAATCAATTATTATAATATACCTTTATTTCAATAAATCTGGCTATTGTCAGTGGTAGCTGACCATGTTGAGGTAAGGTTACTTAATTATTGTTTTGTAAAGACGCCAGCACATCAAGCTACTACAATCTCTCAAATGCCCTAAATAGATTTTCAACTTTATCGCTGAAACATATGGTTCAAAGTTGATTGGGAAAAATTCACAATTTCGGGTAACTTAATGTGCTGGCGTCTTTACTTTACAAAATAGGTAGTTTCTATTATTTCAATAAATCTGGTTATCGTATAAGCTACCACGGTGACGTAAGGTTACTTAACTATTGTATTAATTGTACAATATTAACGAGATAATATTTCTTAGTACACGTCTTCTACTTCAGGGAAACATGGAATAAAATAGTACAAGTGTTCGTTAACCATCTAAGTTAAAGCTTACCGTCTGAAAATTACAAAATCTTCACCTCTTAAAGCAAGTTTCAAGTATATTAAGTAAGATTTACGCAACGCTTCAGCTAGCAACACCTCGTTAGCTGCAAATGGTACCGAACACCTCTTGACCCGCTCCGTGTCACCCAAAGTGTCGGGTTTAAACTTTGATAGTGTTAAGTGGTGACAGTTTGCTAATCTCTTTCAGTCGAGGGTTAAACTTTTAGGTAGGTGTACTGATTATACGCTCAGTTTCAGATTTTTACATAAATTTTAAGCTGTGATTTTAATTATTATAAAATCGTTAATATAATATACATACTCCATATATATAACTTATTATGTTCAAAACTTTTCCATTAAGCAAGAAAACAAATGAATAAGGTTAAAACATCTAAACAAAAAGTCGTAACACTAGCTTATTTAAGCAATAAAAACTTAAGAAATTACTCAACCAAAGCCCCAACACGAGCTAAAGCAGTTTAGCACTTACACTAACCTCAAAACCAAGAACTAGGTCTCCTACTGAACTCTATAATCACAAGTTGAATAAATAAACACGTTTATAATTCACTTCCAGCGGGAACAATTTTAAATAACATCGCACCGTAGGATTCCCAGGGCACACATTCACTCTTGTATGAAACAAAAGAAACGAGGGGTAAACTCGAAAGTTGTCACACTTTATAAACAAGGTGCTGCAGGGGAATCTACATTCCATATACACTAACATTACAAATAGGAACGTCAGTCTGCCTGTCTGTTCGCTATTTACGACTCAAAGTTTTCGTATTTTGTTTTTTTCTGCTTTTGGTTTGGTTAACAACTATGTATGTACATAAATGCATTTTGTACCCTTAGGGAGCAGCTTCTAATCTTTAAACACTTATCCAAAGATATCTACTACAGCTACTTTTTGATACAAAAGTAACTCCGAGCAAAATAGATTTTATAATAATTATCGCTTTTATTTGCCCGTCCATTAAGCTTTTTAAAATAAAAATGGGTTTAATTGTTCCTTCCCGATTTCTTTCCTAATGTACTTTTTACTTGAGTCTTCTTTATTTAAGCTTGTGTTCAATGACCTGAAGTAAGGAGGTCAAGTCACTAACAGGTTTTGTCTGAAGAGATACACTTGACCACTCTAAGAAGTATTGGCAGCTTCAGATAACGTATAGTCAGCACGTTTACTAAATCACTTTTAGTGAACAATTTTTATATTTTTATTTACTTGTCTAGTGTTACAAATTGTTTTAATTTACGTGAATACTTATTTGAAGCCAAGTGTTTTAGAAGGGATGGTATTTAAAAGTACTTCAATTTATTCCCATTTCATTTACCTAATTTTGCCTGTGTTCCACCAAAAATACTGAATGTGCACCAAAATATGTTCATTAAAATATGTCATAACTAGCATCTATTTAACAACTGTTGCAAATTTGTAAAAATAGTAATACACCTAATTTTAAAAACAAGCATTTTTTTTTTTAGTTTTTCTTTAGATAATGCACTGCTAAATGTATTTGAATCAAACACCAATTAATGCCCAATGTAGCTTTATTAATAAAAAATTAACAAATTATAAAATGTAATACTTTCTAAAAAGGTTTTTTTTAATACTAATCAGTTGTTCACTAATCACTAATTTAAATGGGTATACGGTACTAGGATGCATACTAAATATTTTGTGTAACATTCAAGAATATTTGGTGCACGAACAGTATTTTTCGGGGAAGAATAAAATACTTATTGTTACAATAGAATATTGGCAGCGCAGTACAATAAAAAAGTGTTATATCTTGCTGTTAATTTGGAATTTGTTTGATGTAACATATTTTGTTGACCGAGTAGTTTAATTATAGTAAAAAAATTAAACGGGTTTAAGATCAATATTTTAGAAATGCATACATAGATGTACCATTAGATTTTTGGTGAACGCAAAAATATTATCCTTTTAGAAGTCGTCTCAATAAAATGTTTAATTTTTACTTTGGCAGCTCACCTTAGGGCTAGTTTCACAGTGTCCGAATAACCACTATCTAATAGATAAATTCAAAAACTATCTGGAACTTATTCGTAGGCGGTGAAACAGGCCCTTAGTCAATAAGCTAAGTGACTACTAATATAAAAGCATATTTTAAAGTTTGATATCACCAATTGATTTCAAATAGCTCAGATAATGGTTCAATTATTAAATGTACCATTCAGATTAACCCGGTATGTACATACTGCAGTAAAAACTGGGTCTTTAGCCAATAAAGGGTGAGACAAAGCCTGTGAAAATCGCATTACACATCTTACGCCCCAAATTTTCACCCTCTCGCGCATAATACACAGATTATGCGGTGCGTGATTGAGGCGTTTCAGACTTTCTACAGTACGCCCAGCGTATCTTGACACTTTATCGAGGCGTTGCTTTCAAAGATAAAAAGGAAGAATATGTCAAATGCTGTTCATTTAAATGTAGTTCTCGTTTGTGTCGCTCCTCAAGATATACTGGGCGTTTTGCAGAATGAAATGTAGGATGTTCCGACAAGTATGTACTTTATTTACTTTTAGTGTTTAGGCCGAATGGGGTGCTTTGCTTTTGTTTCATATGGTTTTGCATAAGAAACGCGGAGTTTAAGCGATCGATGTGTGGGTACATTTATTTTAAGATAATCGCAGTCTAATATATTATCTTTAGTGTTAAATGTTATGTAACGCGAAAAAGACTTCATATTTTCAAAAGGAATTGCATATTCACGCAATTAACATTACAATACAATTTAAAAGTGTAAAGGATCACAAAACACGCAACACAATCAGAGCATACACTAAAGACTTCGTATTGTGGTAGCAGAACGTAGTTTTACTACCACAGAGCTATGAATAAGATAATTAATAGACCACGGGGGAGGGTAATATTTCCCCCTTGTATGTGTTGAGTTTCTTTACAACGACGCTGAGACTAAACGTTAGTACCCCTTTATAACATTGTTAACTAAATTAAAATATCCCCGTATAATGTATGTAAATTCTGAACATAAAAACCAAGGGAACAAGGGTCTCATGTTTACACACATATTTTGTGTTCGGTAGCGACTGTGCCTGATTTAAGAAAAAAGTGTCTTCTTAAATGGTTATATCTACATTAGGTAGCATAGAAAAAATAAAATAAGCTTCACTACATAGTATAAAACAAAGTCGCTTTCTCTGTCCCTATGTCCCTTTGTATGCTTAAATCTTTGAAACTACGCAACGGATTTTGATGCGGTTTTTTTTAATAGATAGAGTGATTCAAGAGGAAGGTTTATATATATAATTTTAGTATCAGCATTGCACCCGTGCGAAGCCGGGGCGGGTCGCTAGTTATAAATAAATTTCAATTAAAGAATATAGTACCAATTTGACTATGTCTAAGTGTCATAGCATATAAATAAATAGGTATGTTTATATCAGGACTTTTTTGAGTGTGATGTCATTAATTTGAACCCTTCCGCTGTGGTGCAGCGTCATGTATCGGATCATGTATCAGAATTTTACTGACTAAAACCCACTTTTGTTCCTTCTGGAGCCCTTTTTTTATCAGAGCCGCTGTATCTCTTCCAAAAAATACCGCATCTTGGGCAAGCCTTGGCCCTAAGGGGCTCCGCCAAATCTTCTATTAAGACCTTAAATCATCCAACCTCTTTTTACATAGACTTTAAAAAACTCTTCCTCTATCCTCTTTTTCAGAAACTCTCAACATCGTTGTTTTTGTAATACTTTCTGCTGCAAAAAAGTATTAAAGGTAAAGAGTTACTTATAAAGCTTCACGATTACCCAGCCACGAAAACATCAAAGAGCCAGTTAAAATAAAATACGTCTATAAACTTGAAATTTCAAGCTGTGTTGATAAAATGGAAGTATTTAATCTCCGACAGGGTTGACTGAAGAAATCTTGTCATATTAATCAATTATATTTTCGTTAAAAATTTTCAGCTGCAAAGCGAGGTCTTGGGGAGTCTGACAGAAATGTTTACTTACTTATCGTTATCGTAAACATGCGTACATATTATTGTGTGTGCGTATGTGTTTCAGTAGTTCAGAATCATGCCATTTCTAGTAGTAGTAGATAGACTTACAGATCTTAGGAAAATCTGTAGGTACTCATTTATAAAGAGCATAAAAAAATTCTTGATACTTTGATAGAGCTTTTTTTTGTTCTTTCAAAAACAGACCTTGTGAATTATGTGATAATATTAATAAGTAAAAATTACTCACAGTGACACAATGTAAAATAATAATCATGTCCTAATCTACAGGATGGTGCATCTACGCGGTATAGAGTCATAACTATGAGTACTTTGAATTTTATTTTCTTTCCGATTCTTTCTCTCATCAGGTCGGCCAAGACAGAACAGAAACCTTTGTTGAAACAATAGAACCCGATACAAAGTATTTACTAACTAAAGCCGTTTCTACGTACCTAATTAAGTAGTGCAAGCGCACCAATGTTTTGTTTTCTCATTTTCTGTTAGAAGTAAGGACTAGTTGGGCACTTTCCGCTGCGTCGCCGTCCAAATTGCCACTTGTGGGACGCAGTGAACTAACTGCAGGCTCCGTGGAACTCGAAATGTAGCATCTCAGTTAATTTTGTGCCAGATATGTTCGAGAAAATATTCTTGAAATTGTGGAAAGTTTACTAACTTTCCTGCTGTGGATACGTAGCTGTCGCTGTGGAGAACATTTTATTTCAAAGTTTTTGAGTGTTAGTTGAGTTGTTTACTACTAAAGTACAAGCAGCAAAAAAATATTTGGTGGGTTGTGAGTAAAGCTATGTTTTGAATAATACATATTTAATAATCGCCAAGTGGAGTTCACACGTAACCAAAGGGCAGACCAACCTTGGCCAACGAATCAGCATTGCCATTTAACGTGGCAATGCGGTCAAGTTTTTGGGCATCCCCGCTGACAGCGATGCGAATGAGTTTTTTGACGCATTATTTAAATTTCTCCTTTTTTATAATTATTAAGTCTGTAAATAAATGTAACTAGGTATGTAATATCCTACGTAAATAAAAATATCATTAAATTTTTGGAATTATTCGCGTTATTTTAAGGCGAAATTTAAAAATGAACTCTGTTTTCCGACCCGTGATGTAATATATTGACCCCAAAATGAATTCAAAGAAAATAGAACGGGCTCGACAAAGAGGTGTTTCCTAAGTTACGCATCAGTGCAGAATAGGTATCCATTCCCACGTCGATTTCAAGAATGTATAGTAATGTGATGGAGACATATCGTATTCTCGCTTCACTGTTACGATACTGAGTGCTCTCCATACTTCGTTTTGTATTCGCTCTCTTACTTATTTGATGCTTTTTGTGGAAGAAAACAATGGTATCCATTTGGAACATTTCGCATTAAGAAGATTCTGAGAGTAGTTCGGGAATCGAGTTATGGCTGCCATTCCTTGTTCATGTTGCGAGAAGTGTGATATTTTGTTATTAGATTTTGTTCGAGGGCAATGTTACACTTTGTGTGCCCAGTTTTATGGTGTTGCGGTTTTATTAACGTTCTTTTTCTGCTAGCTCCGCGAGGATGGAGGAGAATTTTATGGCTTTTCTTTAAGTAGTCATCAAAAATAGTTGTTAAAATATTTTTTATGTGTCATGGAAATTGGATTGTGTTCAGATATTCGTCATGCCGCCATTAGCTATACTTTTCTAGTGTGTAATTATCAAAGTAAAGAAGCATTTTAATCGCTCATCAACCTGTCCTGGAATAAGTTATTCAAAGCCTTTTAGGTTTATGTTAACGGGATTAATAAAACAATAGGTATATAAAGTAATAATCCAGATTTGAAAGTTAAAAGAAAACACAATTAAGAGATCTACAAATAAATGAATCATAATAATTACAAAGCAAACTAATTAACCGATCCTAATTGGCTAACTGCTAAATTAACGAACCGCAGACAGAAAAAAAACACCAATAACAAGCAACTTGGGCATTGCCAACACACCTTGTGCTCAAAATTCACGGAGAATAGTCCATATTTCATTTCAGTCCGCTTCTCGAATACACAATGAGAGGACCCCCATGAATACTAACTAGACAACAGTTTATTTCGTTAATCGTGCAAACAAGAACTTTTAGTTTGTATTGCTTTATCTAGCAAATATTTTGGTTTGACTGCGTTTATGGTAATTATTGTAATTTTGATGAGTTTGTACAATTCACGAATGTTGTTGCTATTCTCGTTGGTATAATTGAGTTTATTCTTTAAACATTGGTATAATTACAGTTGGGAAGTATCGTTAATAATAAAGGTTTGTTATTGAGATAGTGCGAGACTGAGTTAACGACGCTTGCGAGATATAGATTCCTTCCAAGACAACATTCAGATAAATAGTTTCTTGAAAAAAAAGGAAGTAAATCGAAACAATTTTATCAGTGTCTCAAACATTGATTAATTCCGCTGTCGAATATCTTCATTAATTAACCGATTGACCTTTTCCCTGAATTAAATAAACTTCAACTTGTTTTCTTTGATAAAACTTCCTCCTTGCTCAGGGTTTTATAGATACACAAACAAAAGTAAAAGTAAGTAATCGATGTAAATTTTATCGAACGAAAATCAATCGCTATACATGTCACCCATATTTACATTATATCGGGTCACACTCTAGTAATATAAGTTTCTCCCTTTATCAAATCCATAGAGACGACAAAATGACAGTTTTATGCGTGCGCTGAACGTTGAAGTCGTAAGAACCCAACGTAATATCCTCAATGATTCCGTAGCTTCTTTTTGTTTTCCAAAGTTTTTTTTTTATTGTAAAACTCGTTGAGAAGATCCCAAATCACCCCGCTGGGATTTTTGAGACGTCAAAGTAGCGCCACAGTCGCGGCAAGAGTGATGATACGGCGCGTCACAAGTGGAAGGCGAAATCTTTGAAGATAGAAGTGTTATTAACATATAAACATAAGCAAGTGATATCATAAGTTTTGGTTGTTTTGTGAAAAATAAGTTTATGAAGAAATATCTTTGGTATACGAAGCGTTATCGTATTTAGAACGATGATATTATTTTGGAGATTGTTCCTTTTTGTAGCCATTTAATATATACATATTTTCGAAAATGTAACATTTGAAACGTTGATGAAAAAATACTTAAACACTTTTTGATTTATTATCTTTAACCTTATCTTCGAAAAGCTTTAAAACGTCTGGATAGTTGAGTGATTAGAAACTTAAAGACAGATTTAACTATCAATCACTTTCGATAGTTGCGCAGGCTCTAGATTACTGGCAGGCTTTGTGCAAAGAATTATTACTTAGGTAATACAGTCTGAAAAGTTTTAGACCTCGTATTATTATCGTTTAACATTACAATTCTATAACTACGAGTATATAGGAACGTTTATACAACGGGCAACTTGGCCGATCAGAATAATCAATCAGAAAGTTGCTTGCAAGTTCTGTCGGCACGTAAGTAGTGGATCAAATCAAAACTATGTGGCTTATTATGCGTGAGATAAAGTTAGTCTTGAAATACTCATTTTCGGTAGTCGGCTCGCTTCAGTCGGTTTGGAGAAGACTCATTTCACATGAGAATGAGTAGTTCAGTAAAAGTCGCGATTGGTTTTAATATCTTTATTTTGTGGTTTACGAATGTAGGGAACTGGTTAAATAATTCATTAATAAAATAAATCACAAAGACTCATAATATCACTGCAGTTCAAAAAAGGAATTTATAGTTAATTCTCCAAAAATAAGAAGATATTTCCATTCATATTTATGATCTCCATGAAAATAATATATAAAATAATTTTCCTTAAACCCTCTTCAAGTAATTTTGGCCCATCGTGAGCATCGAATCGAGACCCCGTGCTCAGCAGTCATGCAACTACTAGACCAACGAGATAGAAAATAATAAACATTTACACCAAACAATGCGGCCGATATCTGCCGTCACCCTCCTGTCTCCGCTGACCCGCCTGTCAACATTTACCACAAAGAGAAAACACATCCTACCTCGTTATATATTTGTTTTGACTTTATTAAAACAATGTTTTTTACCACAACGTAAAATTTTCCTAACGACCCGCACCATCTAGGGACATTTGGCCGGGATTAACTTTATGAAGAAAACTCCGAGCGAAGTGGGTTCTAAGCTTCTTTTGTTTCACGTAGTACGTCACTTGTATGTATGGCGCATGTAAGGAAGTATCTTAATTAAACTTTTGTTGGACGGGTTGCGGTTGTCGGCCAAGCATTATTGTGTAAAAATAAAAAATAAAAGTCGTTGCTACAAGAGATGGGACTCTGGTAAGATTTTCTGAAGGTAATGTTTTAATTCTACAGCAAAGACAGTTACTTTACCTACCTAAGTATTCACGTGGAGTTACAACAATAACACATACACACACACACACACACACAGAAATCACTTATTTTACGTCATGAGTCATCTGCCTAATCTTTTCCCAACTAGGGTGGTGTTGGCTTCCACTATCACCTAAGTACCAGTGTTTTCCATGGAATAACTGCCTATTTGACCTCCACAACCTAGTCGACTGGGAAACTTGATCCCCTTTGGAGGATTGGTTTTCAGAATTTCTGTCTTCCGACAATCCATTACTACTCCGAATTATATTAAAATGATAGCCAGATACGGTGGAATTCAAAAATTGGTGAATTTAACATGCCATCCGAAACCATGCCACGAGCCCCTCTACTTAACGTCATAATAAACCAAAATTAAACCAGAACTCCTTTTGTTTTCACCAATTATTAAGAAATTTTCTGGTCACGAAGTCGTAAAAGTAAGAATACGCCGTATAGGTAGCTCTCTTGCTCTAATTGAATTTTAATTGTTACTGCAGTTAGCGTTTATAGCCTGCAATCAAATGATACACATTACACACGTTGGTTGTATGCATTAATAATATAATATCTTACACACACTTACATATATATAAAAAGTTACGTAAAATATACTTATCTCGAATAGCAAGAAGTCATAACCGTTTTCAAAATGTTCTAATACTCGTATTCCTGCAATAAACCGCACTTATTACCTTTCAAAATGATCAGAAAAGGAAGAGATGATCATCAAGTGATATATTAAGTATTAAACTCGTTTCAATCGCACCATTATCATACAGATTCATAAGACATCCCATTTGGATAACGTTCTATCGATACCTATTAGAACTTTAGTGATTTTCGAATACATTTTATACGGTGCATAATGTCTTCAGTTTCAACGTATTTTATAAAGCAATCATAATGTGTGAACTCTGCCTACGTTTCGTGGAAACTACTCCGCACACCCGGCTAAAGGATAGTCTATAGCCTACCCCGATAACGGCGATGTCTAACACTGAAACAATTTTTCCCGGGTCGGGCCGAAATCGCTTTGTTGCTTTTAAAAGACTTTCATAAAGTAGCCCAAAGTCTGGAAGTTGGTGATTGATACACCCGTGCATCGGTGAGCACGTAAATGTTGGTTCTGCGCCTTATCTCCGGTTGTGTATATGACAATGAGGGACTAGAGAGTGCACCTAGGTCTGTGCAAATGCTTGTGCACTATAATACTTCAATCGGTCAGGATGCCATTAATAACATAATTTATATCACATCCGAACTATTAATTATGAAGAGCTGAATAGCATATTCTTTACGTTTAAGTGATCAAACTTCAAAGCAATTTTCCGCACAATGAGCCTTTAAAAAATGTGGAGCCATTAGCCTTAATTGTCGCGGACGCCTATTTTTATAGTGGACGCCTTATATTTTATAACGTCGTATTCAAGTAATCGCTCGTCTACGTACCAATTTGTAAAAACGTCTTTTGTCCTTTCAATTCAGAATATAAAAACAATCTCTTTAGATATTTAAATGTTTCTGTCTTTGCATTCCAATATACGCTTCACAGTATTTTATGTTTAGCTTAGCTACACTGCTTAAAATGACACACTTCGAAAAAGGAAAATCTCGGTAATCATGGGCGGAAATTTTCATAACGCCTACCGTTTAAATGTCTGAGCGATGAATAATTATGTACGTACGACGCGTGGTGTCATTGGGAGTCGATATCGCTTACGCATTAAATCTACATTTATTACGCACCGTCTTACCTACTCGTACATTCATTTTCTGAGGGAATTTCTGTGCGAGCATGCTCGTCATTGTTATTGCTCGAGTTTGAACCGGCGGGGTTGATTGATGACGCGCTCAAGGGCCCACGTCGGGCGCCATCGTCAATGGCGACATAAAAATCGCTGTAATCCTCACCCAATTGCTTGATTATGGCTGTTAATCTCTCACCAAGATGGCAACTAAGGCCGACCCTGTCTTTTTATAGCTCCACTTTTATATATTAGCGACTTTTATTTATATATATGTTAGCGACTACTTAACAAAATTGAAACGGTATAGTAAATTTACGTAATACGTCTTTGTTTTCTTCTTTTAGAGTCCGTTTTAATGACCCGGCGCGCGGTGCTGAGATGAGGCCTATTCTTAAGGCAGATATTTTAGTTGTTAAATACTTTTTCCCTTTAAAGGTAGGATCTTGGGAGATATCTTTTTCTTGAATGTTTTACCGTTAGTATAATAAGATGCTTTTGCGAGGTCTTTGGATTTGCTCCAACTCTAAAAGTAACAATAATGTTTACAAAACAAAGAGGCTTACAAAGTTCAGAGGCAGAACCTTGAATGTTATAGAAGTACAAACAAAAAAAAAATACTATAGAAAAAGTATTTATAAAAACAATATCAATAAATGTATCACAGAGCTGATTCAGAAAAACAAAGTTGCCACTAGAGAAAATGTCATAATTGAATCGATCGTTGCCCAATCGGACATTAACTTACACGACCCTCCAAGACAATTATGGCAAAGCACACACATTATATGAACAGCGTCCGTCATCAGCAAAATAAAAGGGGCAATAATAGTAACTATGATATCCTAAAAGGGTAGGTCTAGTTTGCTTAGGGCATCATATATACAGCATCGATCAAACTTAACGTTTAATCGCCTTACTGATCCTCATATGAGTTCCCTATTCGTCCTTCCCTTCGTCCCTGAAGGGTTATTAGGTTAATATTCTATAGAGATGGACAAGAATGGCTACCATTAGACTATGTAGGGACCACATTGTTTATCATAGGGTAGCGAAACTCGATTCAATGGAGTAGGTAAAATTTTACCCACAAATATCTCAAGCGGGGAACTAGTTCAATATTCATATAAAGCGCTTATATTATAATATTGTATATATATATTGTATTTTATATATTTTGGGGAGATATTATATCGCCATTTATATTAAGACACATTCTTTTGTAGATAAATTTAACACTTAATATTAATATGTAATATCAAGCACTTATTCCTAAGATTTTGATTCACGCAATAATTTTATACTTGTCATCTTTTTCTTGTGATAGGGTAATAATATTATCTCTTTGCTACTGTATGGATCCTTTTTCGTTCCAGTGGATTTCGATTGTCCATTCGGCGTCTCGCCACTCTACCTTGTTCGTTTTGCCCTTCACATCATTGATACGAAAAGAATCACAATGGACATTCGCGCCAGTTCTATCGTGAAATTTAATTTAAAAGTTATCGTTTGTGCTTTAATACGGTATATCAATAAGTTTATTCATTTAAAATTCATTTTCAATTTTAAATAGATTATCGATACAATGATTTCATTACTTAAACATATTTTGTAATTTAAATTATTATTTCGACGTTACACTTTACATTTCTGTTACGAATGTAAAGAATTACGGTTTCACGTAACTAAAACGTTTTGTGGACCTGTATTAATTTCCCGGGTGGCTACTCAAAAGGCTCGCTTCATCCGAAAGCACTTCAAACATGCTAATCACCGTGTGTTTGTTCGCTTGTGTTGTTTCTTTGATCGACCTTTCGTGTCCACTCGTTGGCTTTACAGACCACTTTAACTGCTTACGGCCCGTATATTTGCCTCGTACATACTTGTTGGGCATGGTAGCCACAGATACATTATGGCACGTTTATTCGTGCGCCAGTGAATAGACATTTGGATTTAAAGTTGAAATGGCGATATTTGCTTCCGTACAATGTGTAATAATGTCTGTGTGGTTCCTTTTAAATAAATTAAATATTTTCCTATGTATAAGTTAATATTTTAAGACTAAATATTTCAGATTATATTTATTTTACCCACTTTCAAAAGTAAATTGATCATGTTAACGAAAACACATCTGATACTTTCCCCCGGGGTTAGAAGTAAACAGAGTAGGTATTTTATGCGAAATATACATACAAACATATAATACAGTAGATTCGAATCCGATATGAGAATCTTGTAACTGTGCACACCAACAGGTAGATAGAATGTTTTTCGAACAAGATAACGTAATTTATGTCTCAAAGAACAAACTTCTAAGACTTGAGAGCCCGACCCTCCGGTTGAGCTGAATAATACTTCAAAATGGTGTTTATAACAAAACATAAATAAGAGTACGCGAATTTTAATATCAATCAATTAGCACTTCCAAAAATCTTCATCTTTCTTACCTTACAAGTTTGAGAATAATTTAATATAAAGAAGCCAAGTTTATCTAACGAGAAAGTTATCAAGAAGTTAATCTTTGTGGCTATTACCTACCGGAGGGAGATTCTTACCTTTTTGTCCGACTTGAGGGAAAAGGGAGAGTAATGATTACACCTTCCAGGCATTGTTTTGTTTGCTTCCGTACTTGTTACTTTGTAGATTTTGCGGTTGCCTTGTCGGCTGCGTGGTTTATGACCCAGATTCAGGTACCGATTTGCAAACAGTGCGGTTGTGTCGGTTTATGCGTATTGTCTTATTTGCCAAGATGAGGGATAAAGCGTTGTAGCATCGCGGATTATAATTTTATGTTCCCAAAACAATTGTAGAAGAACTAAATAGATCGTGATAAAAAGTAACGGCAAAAGCAATACACTTAGTTCGTCATTCATCTCAGAGTGGAGTAGGTACGCGTGGGGGATGTGTGCTCAATCTAAGCGTTCTCATTAGTCGCGCATAACAGAGGCGCGGGTGCTCTCTTGATTGATTGCTGTTCACCCGGACGAGTCTCATCCATTTTTACACAAATCCTGAGATAATGGATATCATTTGTATCCCATTGCATTGTTATAAAAAGGCCAAATGTTTTTGTTAGTATTCTTTTATTTGAAGCAAAAATTTAAGTACCTAAAATATCTAGGTACTACATGTTGTCATGTACATACTTTCCTACTTGATGTAATGCACACGAAATATTATCGACTAGTAAAATAATTTGCATATGAAAAGGGTAACGTGTACCTACATTAAACAAGCTACTGAAAATCTGGTCAGTTTTAATGTCAATATGTCAATGAAATTCACCGCGAAGTGACAAAACAACACATAGCCCTATAAACAAACATAATTTTTGGTTAATAATATTGCTTCAGTACTTTATTGTTATAATTCTCAGAAACTCTTAAAGACTAACAGAAAATAGAGCTCACATTATCAACACGCTAAGCAACCCGACAATATATTATCAGAGTTGACATATTGATGGGGACTCACATACTGTCTGGTACTTTGTCTCAAGAACTCAAAGACAAGACAAAGAAATATTAGTGAAAACAGATAGATGAACTCTTTATATAACTTTTCCTAATACCTGGGCAAAGCTCAATCAATCTCCTATTACTATGAGCCAACATGATCTCGGATTAAATATTGTGACGTAAGAAAGAGAAAACGATATGTATGTATGTAGGTACCTTAACGCAGCGCAAGGGTGTGTGGAGTAGACTTTGATCGATGGTTGCTTGAATTTAAGTAAGCTGTTTATTTTTTTACTGTAATCATAAGTAGGGAGAAAGTGTATCGATATAATTTTGGATATGTACATACATGCCCCATGTTGATTCCATAAAAGCAGTGTGTATAAAATGATTTGTGTTCTTTTTTACTAAGACTAACTAATGGATTTTCAGGGGGGTTTGACCTAGGCTTTTTTCTGTGAAATTCTTATTGGTTGATGTGGAATTTATTTATTTATACCTGCATTACTTGAAAATTTACCATACCCTTTCATGCTTAAAATTAAAATAAAGCTGGTACTTTTTAAGACCACGTTTTATAATAAGGTGGAAATTGTTTTGATTTTGCATGAAATCAAGGCTAGCACCGCTAGTCTGAACAGATTGCTAGACCACCAACTGAAGGGTGCTTTCCACATATGCCAAAGCTCACAGATATTTTTAGTATTTTTTTTGCAGAATGTCAAAGGGTAGAAATCAACAAAAAGTTCTTAGTTTAAGCTGAAACTTGGCAAGAGATGAAGTGCTAGTGCTAAACTTGTGCATTGTAGAAGTTTCTAGAGTCAAAGCTTTAAGCTATGCAGCGTTCCTAGACTAATCTTTGTATTTTATTATATGTAGCTTATGTCTAGCGTCAAAGAAGCTTTTGTTGAGGAGACAATTCGAAGTTCATAAGATTTAAATAGTCCAATATTTTTTGTGGAATATATGTACACGCTAAAATTATTTGCTAAGGTCTGATGTCGTTGCTTGACATAGCCTTCCCATGCATGTACTATAGAAAATACAGAAATAATTTACAGTTCAAAATAATAAAATGGATTAATTGGTTATTATAAAATCTGACGTGATGGACAAAGTGAAGAGAACAATATGTAAATTTAAATTAATTATTTAAATATAAATTTACATTAAAAATGATCATGTTTACTTGAAATAATATGTATATCATTTAGTATAATGACGTTCAGACCGATTGCCGGCCACGGCGGGTGGCCATTCTCTCTAAAGACATCAGCCAGCTAATTAGGACATATATTTATGTATGTATATGAAATAGTGCACAAGCATTTGCGCAGATAAAGGTGCACTCTCTATTTCTCTCATAGTCTGATGGGACGGCTGTCCAACGACTGGAGAGAAATCAGGCGCGGGACCGATGTTTACGTGCTCTTCAATGCACCGAAATATCAATCACCTACTTCCAGAGTCCAGGCTGCTTTATTAAAGTCTCTTAAAACTCCACAAAGCGATTTCAGTCCGACCCGGGAATCAAACACGAGACACCGTGCACTGTAGTCGTGCGGCAACTAGACCAACGAGGCATATTCTATATAAATTGTTCACACGAAGAATTACACGCGCTACACTGTTGCTCCATCATTTCTACGAAGCTATTACAATTCGTAACATTTTGACTACGAGTATAAACGTTTTAAGACCACTTAAATTGTACTAGTGCTAATGCAGGATGTCGTAACTCGCCTACTACAATACTATTAAGTATGTACTTTCCTTCGTCCATAACAACATGGGGATTAAAAAGGTAATAATAATATATACAGGTATTCTTCTTCAAAGAGGAAAACACTTAAGGGTCGTTTTATAAAATGGTTGTCATATTGCTTTGTTGCTTTTGTTGACAGGCATATTTTTTTGGTAGGTATATGAAACTATATCTCAAGAAATAGTTTGAAAGAAACATTATTATTCTTGGATAAAGTATGTTAAAATGCTTGGATAAAGCCGAATATTATGTAGTATTTAAATATATAGGGTGTAACAAAACTAGGGCACCATACTTTTACAGATCATCTAGAACATGCTATGGATCATGTTCACCACAAAAAAGTCATGAAAACAACAACATTATTTCATTAAATTTATCATCACAGTCGCCAAATTGTACGCATAATGCCGGTCTCTATGAAGGCGCTCGATCGTTGACCCCTAGGCCATTCCTTAGCATGTACTCGATGACCTGTAAAAATATGGTGCACTAGTTTTGTTAGACCCTATATAGTGTAATATGTAGATGCCCTACGAATATACGCCTATACATACGTGTGAAGCATTTGTATCCAAATTAAGCCGCTATTTTGAACTAAAAGCGCTAATAGCTTCGAGTTAACAACATAATCGTAGCGATTAAAATTAGGTTTAAATGTTATGTTGCTTATATCTACAGTAAGTATTTAATGTGTAAAGCAATATCATGCTTCTTAATACTAATGAGATATTATGTATAAAGATGTCCTACTAATTCTATCTTATTGGTAGTATTACGGTTTTTGTGTTGATTTATAAAACATTTTATTTTTTATTATTTTATATAACATTTTATTTGAAGTTGCGTAGATGAAGGCCATTCTTTGGAACACTTTAATGTATACGATGTGGTAACATGGGCAAATCCTACAAGTACATATTATGAATGTGGAAAATTACGCTTTAAGGCAGAACTGATTTTGGTGAAACTTTGGCCGTAATAAAGCTTATAAATCTGAATAAAAACTAAGCTACATTTTAAATTGTGCGCCAAATAGTTCCCAGGGACACGGGTGCTTACATATGTATATTTTAGTTAGTAAATAGCTATTTATTTAAGATTACCTAACTGGACATATGGCCAGTTCCTAAAATAAATAAGCCTATAGATAAAAGTAACCTACTATCTATTGAAGGACTATATACCCGTAAACTAGAACAATGAAATCACGAACATCTATTGTAGTAAGTTTCCAACTACGAATAATGTTCGACATTTATGTATGACGGTATTATAGTAGTTAGGTACAATAAGGCCCTTAGCAAATAACTGGTCTCATTTCGGTGCCCTGAAGGCTTTTGGCCTATCTAAAATAACTGAAAATAAATCAAAATATGTTTTAGTTATGTTTCGATATAAACTGTGTCTTAATTATGATTATGACTAGATAAAGTGGGATTATTGGAATGAAAAATATAAAAATAAATCGAAGCTTTTTAAATCACAATAGTGTTAGAAATTTTGATTATATCTAGCGTATAATAATATCTAAATGTATATAAAAATACTCAAGATAAAAAAAAAAACGTATTATTAATTAATTTAAAAAAGAAATACGTTTCGCAGCACTTCGTTATGAAAACAGTATAAAACAGTTTGCGCTAAACCGGCTCACGAAAGCTGTAAAGTACCAGTCACTTAATAAAAGATCTCCCCCGAGAAGTGAAGAAAACGGCTCAATAAGATAGACGGCATCATCATCATAGAGTAAAAAAATACCTCGTTAAATGTAGGAGAGGCTACATTAAATAAATTGCACGATCCTACCACCCGTGGTGACATCTGCGTTCAGTCGCTAAATGCTAACTACGTTCAGAAGGTTTTCGAACGTTTTAGGCTATGATTGTGGATCGATTTCACAATCCTTGTTTAGCAGCATGTGTATTATTAATATATACTATAGATACATACTATATTTATAAAGAGGTTATGTTTGTGACATCATCATCATCTCCCGAGCCTTTTTCCCATGTTGGGGTCGGCTTCCAGTCTCACCGGATTTAGCTGAGTACTAGTATTTTACAAGGAGCGACTGCGTATCTGACCTCCTCAACCTAGTTACCCGGGCAACCCAATACCCCTTGGTTAGACTGGCGTCAGACTAACTGGCTTCTGACTACCTGTAACGACTGCCAAGGATTTCAATAACAGCCGGGACCTACAGTTTAACTTGCCATTCGAAACACAGTCATTGGTATCCAAGATATACTTATGTTTGTGACATTGTTTATTTTTAAGGATACTGGAACTACTCAACAAAATATTTCAAGATGGTATTTTAGGTTGATACGAGATATAGATCCCTCAGGACGCGACTGAAGCAGCATGGAATAGCTAGAATCAATAGTACTGAAACTATTTACACAGATCGATCCCAAAAAAAGCCTATTTGTTCAACAATCGAATGTTACTCTTATAGAAAAACAAGAATTATTTTATTCTCAGAATCGTGTCTTATGGTGACTTACGATAATAGAAAAAAAAACATAATAAATGTGTATGTATATTATACAAGGAGTACCAAAATGTGTAGGATGAATGATGATACTTTATTCTAAGTATTTCTTATTTAATAACTTAACTAAGTCCGAGTACGTAGTTAAACGGTCTCTACAAAGGATTTTGTTAAAATAAAACGTCGACATTTAAAAGCTTTTGTCATAATGATGCTGAGATTACCTTAAAGTAATTGCGTTGCTAAAGATTTATCAAATTTTATGTAGGTATTCCACAGACCATGATGTTTTCATTAATTCAGCCAGAGAGGAAAAAATCTGGTTACTTCAAGTAAATAAATAATTATTATGATAGAATTTTAAGATATATAAAATGCGTACAAAAATCATGACAAAAAGAGCTTTTTTATTTTATTTTTATTTATTGAATAAACGGTTACACACTGTGTAATTTTCACTAGCTGTATCCCACGGATTCATTCGCTACCCGAGGGAACTACTTTTCTTTTCTTTATAAATATCCTTACAAAGCTAATGACCAGTTCTGATGTCCTCCATACTTTAAATCGTCTTACACAAGCCAGCACATCAAGCTACTAAAAACCATCACATTTTCTTAATAGATTTTCAGCTTTATCGGTGATGCACATAGGTTCACGTTGATTGGGCAAATTTGCCAGTTTCGTAGCTTGTTGCGTGCTTAGTAGCTTGATGTGCTGGTGTCTATTAATATCTCATATTATTGCAGGTATATCGGAATACGTATTCATCAATCAGAATAATTATGTAAGAAATATGAAGTACGAAAGTTTACGATGAGATAGCGCCGATAAAATGACAGACAAAAAAGGTGTCATCTACTTTTATAACAACTGGCTTTTACTACTATACAACGCACCCGATTAAAAGTAGCCTTCCACGATAATTGGGCTATCTAATACCCAAAGATTTTTTCTAATCCTTTAGGAAGTTACCGAGATGAAGCGCGTTCAAGCAAACAAACAAACTTTTCAACTGTATAATATTAAGTATAAAATATAACTTAGCAAAAACATACGTACGTGAACGTTTCAAGTTGAAAACGACTAACAGATGACACTTTTAACGTTTTCTCTGTTCAGCAATTCCATTACAAGGGAAAAACAGAATATTTTTCTAAAATAACAACGCGGAAACAAACATTAAAATCACAACACAGTTCGGGAAACCAAAATGGGGCATCATTGCCAGCGTCAACCAAACGAGTTTCATAACTTTTATAACTTGTGTCGTTGTTCAGGCGACTTTGGATGTCTTCAGGGACATCGCACCCAGCGTAATTATGTTTAATGGGACCGTTCATTGCTGACATTACTATTACAAACTTTATATTCGTATTTTATTTGAGGTCGTCAGGATCAAGTTGTTCAACCATCGCTTACATTTTGGTGCGATTAGCGTTGCATTTATTTTAGGTTCTTTGGCTGTTCAACTTAATGAAATAGTAATCATGACTGCAATCAGTACTTTATACCAGAAGTAAACAATACGTAAATGCTTATATAAATACATAGGTAATTAAAAAGGTTATGAAATTATCTTTTTCCGTACGCGTCTCTTCTTTCATCCAAATTTACCACTGTTTACTGTGTGTTTTAAGTCCTTTAAAGGACAGTTTGTTCCTAAGTTAGTCTACTCCTAAGTATTTGTCTTAGTTCATTAATGGAAAAAAGAGCGGATTAAAAAAAAAAACATATAAATGGTCTCGGATTTATAAAAAAAAATGGGAATGCTTAACTAGTTTGTTACATGAGGAAGATATTATGTATTTTATAAATAACAGGGATTATTTAGTCATTAATGTGTTTATACTTAAAATTATTTTAATCTCGCTAGCAATTTATGAGTAGGTATGTTTTTGTTGAATTTAAACAGAAAGTTAATCCACTAGATTCCGAAATCCATGGATTTTTCGATACAAAAGTCCATTCCATAACACATACAAATCGACGATCAAATATACAAAGATACAAATATACAAAAAATATACGATCAATTAATGTATTTAAAACTTCATTTAATATTTATCACGATATCAAATTACAAGTAACAAAAACAAATATCATTTTTAATATAATGTAACTTGACTGGCGAAGGGCGTGTTTACAGATCTGCTAATTAATTAAGGATGCGTAGGTATATCTATACTCGGAGTATCGGTTACGCGTCTGTCAATTCGGCTTTGCTAAGATACAGATATTGTATTAGACGGACAATTAGTCTGCGTATTATGTATGACCTGCCTAGACAAATGGGATGTCTCGATATTGACAGGCTGCTTCGCGTATTCATTAATACAATAAGCATGCATTAGCGTTATACGAGTATTAGATATCGTGCCTTGAAGTAACAGGTATTACTGGTACTTTATTAATATTTTTCTACAAGCGGTCGCCCGCGGCTCCACCCACGTTGATATCGGTTTTTGCAAGAAAGAGTAGGCCATGCCTTATTCTGATTTATTTAAATAAGTTTTCTTAAATTTTATATTTTTCTTTCTTCCATAAGAACCTTGTCCTGACAATAAAAAGTGAAGTCCAGCTGTTCACGCGTAATGGCGTGACTAATTGAAATAGGGATTCATTTTTATACATGTAGATAATCAGATCAGCAAATCAGGATTTTGAAATATTGTGTTAGGCGAGTGAAATACATTATTTAGTATTGAACTTCCGAAACAATGTTTTTATGGCAATGTCAATAATATTGGAATATTAATTTTGCTTTAAATGCGCAATAGTTTTATTTATTATTCATATAATTCATACTTTTGTAAACAATTTGAAAACGTGTATACACTATTGTTCATTTTGATTTATTTGTGAAATGTGAATATTTTAAGATCATAGATTAAATTATTATTGTTCTACTGTGTTGTTATGGTTGCATAACTTAGTTTTTAGTGAGGGTACTTTTGAGTTTGAATTTACAGTAAACATACATTTTATGAAATGCACAATAATTTATTACTCACATTTCGCCAGATTCTATGTGTTTACTAGACATCACACATAGAAAAAATCCAGCTAAGATTCCGCAGTATTTTCTGAATTGTTGAAACTATCACGCAGCTACAGAAAAATGGATTAACTGAAAATCATAACAGTAAAACTTAGTAATACCGAGAAATAAGGTCGATCCAAATTGTAACACAAGAACGGACAGAGAGAGGATATAATTGAATTTTATTACAGTCCTCTTAAGCATTATTACATTGCGGACTTAGGGTTAGTAGAAGAACAAATTGGGCTGATGCTGCTACAAAAAAAATCTTTGAAAATCATTATTGAATATCAATATCTACTTGCGACAGTGGAATGAAATCTTTTATTGGTATATAACATGAAAGGCACGCTGCCGGATGCTAGCAATGTGAAACATTCGTCTAATATTATACCATGCCTTGATTTTTATAGTCTGCGATAGAAATTCTAGTTTTTTTTAATGCTTGTGATTTTAAACTTTTCTTACTATCAAAAAACTAAAGTAGAGGATTTTTAATGCGTTAATTTCGGGCAAATACAAACGAAGACTTGTAAAATAGAATAGAGTTGAATAGAATTTTATTTGCAAATATGGGAACCTACATATATGGTTATAAAATTCAGGTCAGCTATATTTTGCCATCATTTGGAATGCATATTATTATATTAACATTATTTAGTAATATTTTCAATAATGTAATAATTCTATTATTAACTATGAACACAAAATCATTATTATACTGTCGACAAATCAAAAACTGTGTTTTCAACAAAAATGCAAAATGAACAGAATCAACATGGCCGGCGATCGTATTGTAAAAATATTTACAAGACTCCACAAACAAGCGGGTGCTTACTGTGCAAATAAAGCAATCATTTGTACAGACAATAATTTCCTGGTCTTTTGAGCATTTTTTATTCCGACGTCCATTTTGAATTTTAACGTAACGTAACTGGAAAAATAACTTCAGTTTTTTGGTTTAATAGCCAATTAAATGAATACTTTTTATAGTTCCAAAAAACCGTTAAAAACATTTCAAAAACCACGTACGGAAAGGTTTCCCAATATTATTTTAAATAAAAAAAAGAATGTTCCAATTTTCGAATAAGGAATTTTTCAAACGTTACGTAACCTTTATAAAACTTTGAATTTCTCGAATTCCTACAGGAATATTGAGGGCCTTTTGTCCAACGTATCGCACATATGTATGTATAAGTGCTTGGACGTGCACGAACGTGCTTGAAACGTGCAGGAAAGGAAATAAGGCAAGTGTTATTCATCGACTAGCATGCACACTGGACAGTCACTTCAAACTCAAGTTTTTTTTTTATTACATTCGTATTACCACGTTACGTTCATTGGGTTGTTGTAGCAAAGCAAATAGTTTTTCTTTTCTAAATTCATTTTAACAAACACTCGTATACAAAACTTTGTTATTCATCAGGTAAACCTGCTATGCTATGCTGCTATGCATCAGGCAAACTGAGCGTGGTGCTAAATAAGTACACATAATTCACAAATACGATAAATAAACTTAAAATGAAGTGCGAAATCGCTTTCGTCTGTTTTCATAGCCTAGTATGATAAGCAACTTACTCTGACTTTGCGCAAGGTGAATTATATACAATTTTTTTCCTAAAATATACTAAAACGGATCCAAATAAGCCAGAAAGTTTGACAACCAGTCTTAAGAAAGAGTGTCGGGTGACTCAGGTCACTGACCGGTTGAGGACCACAGGCATTGCTGTTAAAAAGCATCCGCTTAGATTTTAGGTCGACCCTAACCTAGTTGTGAAAAGGTTAAGGAGATGATAATAATAAATATAAATATTAAACTGAATTATTATAAATTCCAGTGAAGCGGAAGGAAGGAATGTGGGCAGGCGGTGCGCAGTGCGTGCATGCTTCGCTGCCTCGCGGCGCGCGCGCAACGCCTGCGCCCACGCTCAGCGGCGCCATTGCCAGCCGCCGCCCGCCCAGGTAATATGAAAAAAGCCTACCAGCTACCTACCAGCAATAAATATTTATTTTCTTTCGTCTGTTACTCGATACTATATAACAAGTGTTTCTTGGTTTCTTCCATGTTTCTTCCCCTTTCGGGAGAACTTCTTCCCGTATCCGTATGTATCCGGATGAAATATAGCAAGCCAAATTTAGGTGTTTGCGAGCTTTATCAGTGCAAAAAAACAATCAAATTTAAAATTTCATGTATAATTATGTTAATTTAGATATATATATTTTTTTGTAATTATAGATAGTAGTTTTTAGTTAAGTTTTATTCAACTTGTAAATAAATTGTAAAATATGAAAAAAAAAAAAACATTAAATTCTAGGAATATAGAAGACCTGCAAAAGCATAAATCGCTCTTGCTATTTTCATATTTTTTTACGCAAAGCCACAAGCTGAACTTGGATCGGTCAAATTGAAGTTGTTATAGGTATTACATAAATTACTGCAAATCAATATCAAATCAAGTTCTCTTGTATATTTGGACTTATTCAGACTTAAACATAAAAACGATTAATAAATGACAAGTAATATTTTCTATGGTATTCCTAAATTAAGTTCTGGATTTCTAGATGACATCCTGCTTATTAATACGCGATACTATAAGTTTTTATCTCAGCACTATTACCTAAAAATATTTTTGTAAAAAAAAATCATATACTCTCTTAGAATGAATGTAGTACAAATTCAATTAGTTTTTCAATAATTGGCTAATATCACTTGCGCGGTACTTTCCTCCTCGGATACCCCGAGGCCAGAGGAGATACTCGTTCTTCAAACTTTGAAAATCCAGTCAAAAGTTTGGGAGAATTGTTAACAGACATCTGCATAATATTCAACCCCTTGAATGAACGATGTTCTCCGTGCCTTTACTTATAATTACCACGTCACGATTTTATAGAAAGTTTTATATGTAGGAACATTTAATGTTATATACAGAATTTACATCATATCGTCGAAAATAATAGAAGTTGGAAGTATTTGAAACGAAAATTAAATTTAATAACTCATGGTTTCTCTGGATTCTAATATTATTATGAGAAATCATTGTAGATGTAGAATATCACAGGTGTTTTACAGTATCCATTTTGCGAATTATAATCATACATTAAACTCGTATAGGTGTTTAAGTATTACTGACTCATTTCTTCATACATTTCAGGCCGTCCCCTCCGTCACCGACATTAGTAGCCCAAATCGATTCCTCAGTGGCCTGCCTCTGGTTGTTAACGCCACTATCAGCAGGAACAGCGGTTGTCGCAGTTCTAGTAGCAGTATCCACTAACAACTGGCTTCACACACAAGAGAATATGCTGAATCCTTCATACAACGGCACTGGGAGACATGACCTAGTTGCCAAGCAAACCGTATCAGGTTTATGGAGAATATGCCACACAGATCGTGAGTATCTTTTGGATTTAAATTACATTGTTTTTATTCATGTCGTTTACGTAAAGCTGGGTTCTGGCCAAAGTGACGGTGTGTAATGTAATATTTGTATCGACCATGTTGTGACTTTTTCTAAAATCATCGTAACATGCACGATTGAACTGTGGGCTCCGGAGTTTGCGGGTTCGATTCCCGCGTAAGTCAAACATTTGTGTGCATGAACATTGGTGTTTGTCTCAGTCTGGGTTCCTACGTATAATATAATAGGTATGTATGTGTTTACAAAAGAAAAGTATGTAAGTATCAGTTATCTAGTGCCCATAGTACAAGCTCTGCTTAGTTTGGGACTAGATGAGATTGTGTGAATGTTTGAGAAATTATATTGAAAAAAATAATATGTTCAACGACGAGATTGTGTTGAGATCTTTGATCCTACTAAACAGTTATTTTAGAACATGAAAAACATTTATTAAAATAAATGAAGCTTATTTAAACAGAGTCATTTCTGGTCATTGGTAATTATTAAAAGGAACGATGTGTGTGTGAGTGGTTCTGATGAGTTGTTGCAGCAAATTGACTAAAAGCAGTGGCGGTCAAAGGATTCGCCAAAATACTGACAGCCGGATGAAGTGCTACATCGAGCGGCTCGTTGCTCACTGATTTCCACGTAACACTACGTACTGACTACATGAATGTTTACCTGTATCATGTTACATTACACCTCGAAACGTTGGTCAGTGCCAAGTTTAAGAGAGCTTTTCTTTAAGGCAAGAGTGAATAGGCTTCTTCTGGGTAAGCTCGTACCACCGTAGATTCCATCCTTGCCGAGCTGGATTAGGATCAAGAGCGACCCCATTATAAATAAAAATATGAAAAAGAATGCGACTAAGCTTTTGTTTAGTTTCATAAAATGACATGTAATTGTAAACTTAATCGGGTGTTATAATTTATTTTAATCGAATGAAAAAAATATTTAGGTACTTTAAACATGGTATTCTAAATTCCTCAATCAATTTTAAACCAAATGCTTCAGCGATAAAGTTGAAAAGCTATTAAAGAAATTTGACAGATTGTGCTGGCATCTGGTGTTAGTCTGAAAATTTGACGACAGACATTCAACTTGACGTTTTCTCCCTACAAAAATTCCATAGATTTTTCACATGCCTTCCAGAATGAATAAAAAAGCCAGTAAAACACATTAAAACGTATCGGCTTGGAATATAGAGCGTGGTACTTTTTAGTACAATAGGTACGAAACTTCCGTGTGTGTCGCGGACCTACAATGCGTTCCGTTTCCGTCGCGGCACGCGGGAAATGCATTGTCCCACCGTCCGAGCCGGCCCACTTTCGTTCCATTACAAAGTCCGTTGATGGGTCCGTAACTGCGGGACACCATTTGTGACTAGTCTATTTCCTTCATTAAATAAGCTGTTTTGTTTATTTTAATTATTATTTTTCATTTACCACCAATGACGGAATTGGGAAGATGATTTTTTAGCAGGGCGTTTTTGGGTCGTTCAGCTAATAAGTTTAATTCGTTTGAAGTTATTTTAAATACTCAAATCTTAGAGTAATAACTAAACATAGAAAGAGTGCTAAAATAACGGTATATCAATGCTCTTCTTTCTTATGGCGCAGATTATACACTAGAAAGAATCAAACGTATATGCCTGAAAACTTTCCTGAAAAGAAGTGTCCACTCCTTCTTAAATAACACATATTATCACACAAAGAAATTGGGGAGATGATGATTTGTATAAAGGCTTTCTTGGGTCATTCAGCTAATAAATTTGTTTGATGTCATTATTTTAAATACAAATTAAATAATACGTGTATCATCACGCTTGTATTGGTTCACGAGCGAGGTGTCTGTTAAGATAAATTCAGACTTTTTCTCGGGCAGAACTATTGGCCATCAATCAAACATAAATATATGGATGCGGATGTTATGAATGGGTTTAACAAAGTCATACTTTCTCTCGTAAATATAAATAATGCTTCAAGCGTAATCTTAGTACTTTATTAGTAGTATTGAAATAAAACTGTTCCAGCTGGCAGCACAGTGTTCCGGTGTTTGGACATCCCGTATTTTCCTTTGTCTCAATGGCAGCCTGACCCGAGCGACTCTACAAATGCGATACCATGTAAGTAAAAATTATGAAAGTTTAAAAATATGGTTAGTTTCCCAAAACCGAGGTTATGTTCAATTCGGATGTTCATATTTTGTTATAGTCTTATTTATTAAGTGTTAACATTAAATTGAAAAAAAAAACTATTTAAACCAATACCTGGGCAACTCGATACCCCTTGGTAAGACTGGTTGTCAGACTTTCTGGCTTCTGAATACCCGTACTGCCGACTGCCAGAGATTTTAGAGTGCCTTCCGAAACATGTAGGAACTCGACATCATGACAAGATGGTCCACCTAATCCATGTGCTGAGCCGTATGATTGATCGATCCGTGCGGCTGTAACTTAGCCACCAGCTACCATCAAAAAATACTTAAATAGTAGGTTTATTGTGTAGAGACAGTTTTGAACAAGGTATCCGCTGTATCAGCACACAGGGTATTTTGGTTCGTATGGCTTCTTTTTTAAATAAATAAAAATAAAAAATTGTATAATTATAATACAGGGACGATAAGTTGAGTATATAATAATAATAGATTGTGCATACATTTCAGATGTGGTGACCAGATCAGCAGCCCCGCTTCTTCTGGCTGTGTTCACACAAGCGGTTGGGGCGCTATGCTGCGTCTTAGGTCACTGCGTGAAGGGACGTAGACTTTGTACATTCATCGCGGGCGTCCTTTTTATTATATCTGGTAAGTCAAGTCGGAAATTAACAGTAAATAATATTACCTATGTAATTCTATCTTGCGAAAATTTCATAAACATGTTTTATTTAATCAAATAATTTTATTTCAGGTTTAATAATGCTAACTGGAATCGTCATGTACATATCTGTATTTAAGTCGCAAGTAAACCACAAGTTGCGCTACATGGCTTATTTTGATACACCCAGAATGTCATACAGTTACGGATATTCATTCGGGCTGTACATCAGTGGGTTTGTCGCCGCTGAGTTAGCAGGCACGTCTGCTATATTCTTATTTCTTCAGTGGTACCAAAAAGATTGGATAACAGAACTGACAGAGAAGGCCAAGGCAGATTGTCGAGCATGGGATCGAGAGTACGCCTTCACAGAATTCAGAGAGCGAGATTCCACGCTTCTGGAAAGGCGGATGATGAAAAGAGACACGTATCCCCCTACAGGGTCATCAGCTGCCACGCCTCGAGAACGAAGACGCTTCGTGTTCGATGGCGATGACATGCCTCATTGTTCAATACACAATAAAAATAGGAGAATAAATTTAAGTTCAGCATCACTTAAAGATTTGTCGTCGTCGACGCTGTACGGATTCCCGGCTGCGCCTCGACCGACGGCCTGTGACAATTATTTCGAAGAATTCAAGGAAGTGCCCCAAAGTGCAAACACCTTGAGTGGTTTAAGAAGTGCGTCGATATTTCAGTCACAGGCGTCGGTAGCGAGTGGCCGATTTCTGGACACTTCAGCAGTAGAACCACCACCTTCTCGGGAAGAAGAAATGGTGACTTTCGGTGCGGGTGCGAGGGGCGGTGATGATCAACAGCCGCCGCGCCACGACCGCGCCGTGGGCACCGACCCATACCGCAGAACTACACCCGTCTGATCCACGACCTTGGGTATCCCACCCCGAATATAAAGCATATCGAGAAGTGATAAGTGACGGTTTTATTCACGTGCTACGTACTAAATAGTTATTGTTCGTACTTAGCCGGATACAGTTATGAAGTGTCTTTCGAATTTATGAACGTACATAGGTGCATACGTGACTTGTGTTATGAAATTTTTAATTGTTATAATTCCTTAAATAAACACTGCCAATTGTCTATTTATTTTTACTTATTTATATTCATTAGGTATACTATTATGTATTAAATGAGTTTATTAGTTAATTAGAAAGATGGGATAGTTTAAAATCGCTATAAAATTACTTGCAGATTTGAAAAAACCTCACACATTAAACTAAAAATTTAAATTATTATTAGGTGTTCAAAGATTATTTAGTATTAATAAAAACGATTAATTTAGATGCGTTAAAATTCACAGTTTGACGCATCTAAATTACGGCGTTATTTAACTTTCTTTCGATCTCCGCCAATGTGTCAGTGTTGCAAAGGTGGGAGGTTGCATTGGAATGCACCATGTTGGATGTCCGCCATGTCGGATTTTAGTCATGTGACATTTTTTTTCGTATTCCTGACCGCAAACCCTTGCATTTGATACCCATATATGGGGGTACATATCAAACGGCCAGTCGGCCGGACCACGAATGAAAGGATGAACTCGTCCTTGAAGGCTTCATATCATGCTTCATATCATATTGCGACAACTCACACGACAACACGGTCGATTATTCGGAAAGAAAAATTAATTTACCAATATAAGACAATTCATTCGTCATTATTAAACTGGGGTTATAATTTATTACACTATTGCAATATTTGTTGTGACCATATATACCTCTCTGGACGGAACATACAACCTCTTTTTTCATATACAACGATTTTTTTAATACTAAGGAAGAAAAAAAAAACAGACAGTATTTTGTTTCAGGACACCATACGACACATTCGATTTTATTTGTCAGTTGATTTATTAATAATATAGTTTAGTGTAAGTCTAACAAAAATTGTGTTTTTGAAAATAAAACATAATGGCGCCGAAGCCGGCGCCGAAACCGCCACCGTAAGTTATGTTGCCATAACATGTTACTTATTATTTTCCTTGGAAGCTATTCCTGGAATGTAATCTGATGTAAGCTTGGGCACAAAGGCACTTCTTGTACATTGGGCCGTTAATAGAAACTGATTTTCAAATTTCGTCGTAAATAACTCTGCAACAGTGATTTCAGAAATAATTATGTGCACTGGCCTGTTGGGTGCCAAATGTGGATGACAACAAGGACATTTCATATTGGCCACCGTAGCCACCAGTGCCTTGCCTCATAAGGCTGGTCATAGGGACCCCATAATTCCCTTTTAGGCTTGGATTTATAGACTACATAACTACCTACTCGAATAGTGAGCAACTAGGTTCGTGGGTGATATGGTAGCTTATTGGTAAGGTTAATTTCATAATGTACTAAGATGACCCTATGACCGATAAAAGGCGGTGAACGGATGCGGACCAGCAAAAGTGGAATGCTTGGTGCTCATATGGGATGCCTACGTTCAGCAGTGGTTGGATATAGACAAATCATCATCTCCCGAGCCCTTTCCCAAGTATGTTGGGGTCGGCTTCCAGTCTAACCGGTTTCGGCTGAGTACCAGTGTTTTACAAGGAGCGACTGCCTATCTGACCTTCTCAACCCGGTTACCTGGGTAACCCAATACCCCTTGGTTAGACTGGCGTAAGACTTACTGGCTTCTGACTACCCGTAACGACTGCCAAGGATGTTCAATGACGGTTGCATAATAGACAAATGCTGATGAGTAATTTAAGGATGAGAAAAATATTGTTATCATTAAAATGTTTTATGTATAAAATAATGTACTTTATGCTTGCAGACCTGGAAAAAATGCGCCTCCTAAGGAGAGGTAAGAAACATTATTGTACAAATAAAGACACCGAAGAGTAAGTTCATACCCACGGGATATTGCTAATAATAATTAACACACTGTTTGCCCTTTCATCCTACTGACGTCACTTATTTCCAAAAAAATAATAAATTCTTACCATATTGTATATTGCCACACTGGGTGTAAGGTTTAAACGTTACGGCAGAGCAAATTAAAAAAAATCAAACAAGGGATCTTTGATCATTCTCCACTACCAGTTGAAATTTAAAGTATGTAAGAATATAATTTACACCCGTCCGCTGAACGGTCAATTGACATAGCCTGTGTGGAATTTGTGAATCATTAAGTGTGAACAGACCGCGTGCTGGACGTTTGTGATTAAGTGTTGCATAAAGTAGTATTAATTGGGTTTAGAATTCCCGGCACAAGTTTCTCTTTTTATAACTAGATGGCGTTGCCGCAATTAAATGCAGGCTATGGTTTCGTTACATGCCATAAGATAGGTGTATTTTATCATTAAAACGTCTTGCAGTATCACGAGTGTTTGTATTTCTATAATAACAAGTTCAGAGGAAAGGAGTTTGAAAGTGGGAAGAATATGACTATTTATTATATTATATCAAATGATTCTAATATATTCTTTTTGTTAATTTCAGTTTGCGTACCACAATTCAAAAGTAAGTTTATTTACCTATATCTACATATGTATATTAACCTCAATTATTTTTATGATGTATTGACTTAAATTTTATTTTGTTTCATTTGCAGGTATCTCAAGAATCCATTGTAAGTAAATTTTATATCTTTATAATAATATTTAATGCATCATGTCTTTAGTTTCAACTAATTCAACAAATTTATTCTGTAGCAAAGCGAAGGGGCCACCTAAAACACCAATCTCCGGTTTCGGGATGAGGATAAAAAATGCTTTCCAAAATAACTACAGGGGTCTTATCGGTGTATTAGTACCAGTATGTGCTCTGGTGTGGCAAGGCGAGAAGGGTAATGTAGGTATACTACATATCAATAATTATAATTATATTATTCCTCTTTTTATCGTGTGAGTTGAAAATTTAATAACCCAGAAAGTTGTGGCAACGTATAATTGTGCTGCTGAAGCAGACGGTTTGTTAATTATTCGAATTTTTACAGCACGCTAAAACTGTGGAGCTGTTGTGGATGGCGATGTTTTGGGGTTTCCTCGTCCAGCCTGTTGCGATTCCACCAGTTGGCCTGCTCCCAGTATTCGTGTTGCCAATGGCTGGTGTCTTGTCTAGCGTTGTAACATGTAGTTGTTATATGAATGTAAGCTTACTTTTTATTGATGGTTGTCAGCTAAGCAGTTCTTATAGGAATTCATAACTACGCTACTGTAGCTAGAGCCATTAACTCGGAGCTTGTGTAAGAGAAAATCGACTTCATAAGGTGACGAACATTTTTATTCCCTCACTACTACTTTACACACAGTTTCAACATCATAAAATATATTATGTGAAAGGTCTGGAAGTTGCTGGCTCTCGCCCTATAGCTCAACTGTTATTATAATTCCTCTGATAATTTAAGAAAAAACTTAAAAATTTAAGAAAATACTTTCTCTCTACTCTTTCAGGATGATATAGTTCTTTATCTGCTATCTGGAATGCTTATATTATTGCTGAATAACTCTGGTGTGGATCGACGTATAGCATTATGGTTTGTATGTTCTGGGGATGCATGCCAGTATTCTGCAAAAAGGTATGCTTTATCATTATTAGAAATTTCGTTTATAGCTTAGTACTAATGAAACCTTTGACAATAGATAGGGTAAGTTCCGGACGTAGACATTGGTATCAAAGATTAAATACCGAAAAAATATTATTTAGAAATAGATAATAATAGATATATGGATAGAGAAATAATAGCAGCTTCTCCGTAACATCTTAGACAGAAACATGTCAAACAATAGCAAACTGTTCTATGTGGCTCATGTTTACCAGAGCGTTCCCCCAAATGCGATTGTTGCCTTTTCTGTTTAGTTGTTGAAATATTTCAGGCAGGCGCGTTTTTTACAAAAAGCTTTTAACAAATTTAAATGGTACAAACGCCAACAGATCAACCTACCCGAATCGATCAAATTTTATCAATCTAATATCAACCTTACTGTATTGTGATAAGATTGAAAATCTATTAAAAAATTTACAGGTTGATGTAGATCGATGTGCAGGTGTCTGTATATTACATGAATAAGTTAAGATAATATAGTTTTTGTTATTTTTTTTGCAATTTAGCGGTTCTTATGAATAATTTCTTTTCAGATTAATCTTCAAGTTTAGCTCAGCGTCGTTCTTTTTGTCGATTTTTAGCAATCGGCTCTTGGCTACTTCTAACCTTACACAGTATGCTACAGCCGTGTTAACTAAAATGGATGTAAGTTCAATGTGATTGGTATTCCATTGTTTTTCCTAATTTGTTATAGACGGGATATCCTACAATTTACCTCGATATTTCCAGTATAGCCACATGCATTGAATTGTAGTGGTTCTGCAGAAAGTGCCCCTTACAAAAAATCGTTATAACTGAAAATGTTTACAGGCTATAGGCATATGAAACAGTTTAATTAAATTAATACAAATGGTTAAAAATAAAACGAAGCTTTAGGTATAACTAGAGACTGGATTATAAATACCTATGCAACAAAAAAGCATGTTTATTTTTTGATATCTCTTGAGGTACAAAAATATATTTATATTCCGATGAAAGTAGAATTTAGGTAGGTATTATTTTGAACTTATTAGCATTTGATTTATAATCCGGTCTCTAGTTATAACACAATTGGTGCGAATTGTACATATTTTTTAAAAATTACGAATATGAACGAGTTCAAGCATAATATTGTTTTCATTATTTTGTCTGAGATCCGTTTCCAATCCGTCACCAATTCAACATGCTTTCCAAAGCACTAATAAACAAAAATATTAAAATTAAGCGCTATATGACCTTATGATCGATTGATACGTGGTGTATGTGCTACTTAGACACGAGCTTTTCTTTTATAAAGTATTCACATAAAATATTATGGGGTCCTTTGTTAACGACATGCATACTTGTTTTTCAGTCGACAACACCTAAAGCAGATAATATTCCCAATTTTACTACCATGCGTTATATTATTAATAACGCAATCCAAGTTTCAGCAGGAATTGGTGAGTAATCTATACTTTCTAGAAGAATATTTATTATAAAGAGTTTGTTTGTCTGTGTCATGTTTGTTTGTTTGAACGCTCTTATCTCAGTGACAACTGGTCCGATTTAAAAAATCCTTTCCAACTTTTCTCCGGATTTGTGAAGTAGTTTCCACTAGGCGCGTGTGAAATCTTCTGGCAGACGCTAGTGTTATAATATAAATACTTAAAAGAAATACTAGTATTCTAACAGTATTGATCGTTTTTCCGTATAACGTATATATTTCCAATTTATTTATTCTTCTGTTCCTTAGACAATGCCAACATATTAAAGGATAATAAAAATACATAAAATTTTCAGGTGGTACTGCAATTTTGCATTGTGCACCTGCAACTGTACTCTTTCGGGCAGTTTTTCAAGAGTATGTATTACTGTTTTATAGAGTGAATTTTCCATGTGTCTTTGTGATTTTGAGATAATTTATTTTCTTCAAAATAGTGTAAATATGTACATAATTATAACCGTTTGCTTTTCTCCGCAGTTTTGCGCCCAAAGACATGGAATATCCAGACATATTCAACTTTCTGCAATATTCGGCTTTTGCTTTCCCTGTCGCATTTTTTATGTTCATTTTTTGCCTTATTTACCACATGATACTCTCGAACTAGTAAGTTTTATCACAAAATAATATATGTATGTAAGAAATACCTACAGATTAAGGCTGAAACATACTTCACTGTCACGATACTTTATGACTATACAAAGTAAATGTTTGGAACATTTAAAACGAAATGCGCATCGCGATATACCAAGATGCCAAGACGTAAATATGTTTCGCCTTTATCTGTAGAGACCGGGATTTGAAAGTACACGTAAATTTGTTTGGGTAGGTGCGATTCAGACTAGCCCACCCGGGAGTTTTGTACAAAGAATCATTGTAAATAGTTCAAGAATCGAATTTATTAACAGTATTCAAATATTATTAATGCGTGAGAGATAATAAATAACATGATAACACGTCAAGTCCATTTCAACTTCGTCGTAATAGACTAAATATTGCCGATTACAAGAGATTTAGTTACAAATGTAATAGATCTCAAATTTTTTATGTGTGGTAAAATAGGGAGTTATCTATACTTATAATAAATCTGTAGAGAGGTCAATTCTGTACATTGAATATATTTTCAAAATAACTATCAGGGGGTGATAAGTGATCGATACGTTTTTATTTCATATTTCTACATGCAAGCCCAAAAATATTGAAAGCATGTCCCGCCTCTGTTTAATTCCTAACATTTCTTTTGTTTAATTTAGTGCTTTGAAAATAAGTATGCCCTCGCCCAAAATGGAAGAGCTACAAAATCAATTTCTGAGATTCCGACAAGAGTTACCACGTAGAGTGAGTCTACATGAAAAGGTATGTTTTTCAAACCATCTGTTGTTTTTGTTAAAAAAACCTACACGTCACAATACCTACGGATTGGCTTTAATCTTGACGAATTAAACGATCATGCCTGTAGAGAATGGCGTAATCTACAATATTTCTAATTAAACAGTTGGTATCATAAAACATAAAACAAACAACGCGGATTAATAATAAAATCAAAAACACACTATACTACTTTGACCATAAATATTTTTATTGACGGGTATTTTTTTAATTTTATTAAATTGGTAGGAATGATAGACCATCTATCATTCCTACCAATTTTCAACTTAAAATGTCAGGAAAAATATTTAGTTTCAATTCTGCGAGACAAAAAATCTGACTTGGATGCAGAATGCAACATCATGACTGTCCACGCACATGAATCGTTAGACATCTTCTGAATGGTGCTACTTATAAATAAAATATGTGAAGCTCATTTTATACATAATTTTTATACAATCCTGGCTGAAAATCAGCGCTGGGACTTTGTCTCGCATCATGCTGAGCGAGGGCCATATCTCGAGGGAATTGAGTAGATTCTGATTTGTCTGCCTCGTTGACCTAGTAGTCGCAAGGCGCGACTGCCAAGCTTAGGTCCCGGGTTCGATTCCCGGTGCGGTCGACATTTGTGTGATGAGCATGATTGTTGACTGTGGTATATTACGTATGATGACCGTCTTCAATTACGTACGCAATTAAACGCATCTTCGTTTCTCTCTCAACTTACGTTATCCAAAAGAACAGCTATTCGCTTAGCATATAGTACGCTTTAGTTTTGCTTTATCTCACTTTTCATAAATTGTTACAGCTCAGCGTATTGTTCCTCATAATTTATTTATTGTTGTTTTTCTTCCGCTGGGGTAAATGGATTACCGGATGGGCAGAATTTGGACGTGCTGAGGACTCTCCAGAAATAACAAGGTAGGCTTTTAGGGTCGGTTCATATCTAGCGGAATATGCGTCGCGTATTATCGGTCGCGTAACGCCAGAACTGACAAATGTATAGAAAAACATTTGCCCGTTCACACTCAACTGATGATACGTTAGTACGACTGATAATACGCTCGACGTATTTTACGTCAGATATGAACCGACCCTTAAGATCTCATCAAAATATGTCTTTCTATTTATTAAAATGTCTTTAAGATTATAAAAGATTTACTGTAATGTTATTTTTCTTCAACGATGTCGGTGTAATAAGACTGGAAGCCGACCCTAACATATGTAGCGGCTAGGCAGATAAAAGAAAATGTTTCTTGGACGATGTTTTAAAATTCCGTCCCACGAGTCTGTCGTGTGCAGTAAACATGTTTTAGTGGTAATGTTCAGAAAATAAACTTGTATTTCCCATAATAGACCGAATTATGAGTTTACTTTTTTTCAGAGTGAAGGATGCAACAGTTGCTTCAATATTTGTAATACTTCTACACACTCTGCCTAAAAGCTACGGTTTTCTGAAGTTCTTTGATGCTGAAAGTAAGTATGAATTTATTTTGTATAGAATCTCGTTGGAATGGATACTTTTGAAACTCTATATATTTTAAATTAAATCCATAATATACATATATTTGGTGTTTCGTTATATCACTAGATACTTTTAGGAAGAAGATGTAACAAACAAAAACAAGAGTATCTTCCGGATTTTCGTGATATCCCTAGGGATTTCGTGAAATACCTGATATCTTCATTTCCCTGCGACATATATATCAACATGAATTTATATTTCCCTTGGTCATGCCATCATGCGTGAATGGCTGGACCGATTTTACTCTTATTGTTGTATTTTAAAATTAAACAGGACAGATTCTATAGGGTCAGCTACTACTGTATAATTACACAAAAAAAGTAGTTAGCTCTCAAGGCGTGAGACCCACTGAACTAACCAAATGCAATCCACACACCCTCGCGAGACTCGTCCTTACGGAGGTAACGATAAGAAATAAAGGTGCAAAAATACGGAAAAAGTGTATTTGAAAATTCATTTTCTGACCATAATAATTTGTTCCAGGAAAAAGTGAACTTCCGCCTTTAAAACCGGAGTCGTCAATTTTATGGTGGAGATTTGTTGATAGAAACGTAAACTATGGATATTACTTCGTATTCGGTAATTTATGTTCTGTATTTATACAAACCCTCTCTCTCAAAATTGTAATGGTATGGCAATCCAGTTGATTTAGCCCAAAAGAGTTTATTTTTAAAAAGATGGATATCGTATGAATGTTAGGACAGTAACTATAGTAACTATATTCTCAAAAATCACGTATCAGAACAGGTTGTGGCTAATAAAGCCTATCGCGGAAACCACAAAAAAAATGCACCAAGTGCAATTACTTTACCCAAGATCATCCATAACAGGAGGGCCCCTTTAGGGCCAGGGTCTGTTTGGGCTGCGGGTTGTTCGTAAGAGATACCGTGGCCCTGGCACACAGGGACCTCCAGAAGGAACATAGTGGGTTTTAGTCAGTAAGAGTCTGACACTCCCTCCAGCTGCACCCTCAGCGGGGAGAGAGGGGTCATTTAATGATTTCCCACGAAAAATAAAAAGATCATCCATAACAGTCTTCAGTTAAGTTACCCTCTACGTCGTCTTCAACTTAGCTGGAGTTATTAATTTGTATGCAGCCTTATAAGCTGAGGGCTCTATTGTCTATCTTGATACGCACTCTGACATTTTTGTTTTACATTACAGGTGCTTCATCGGCGTTATTGATTTCCAGTGTCAGAAGTGGCCTGGCTCAAGTTATTGGCGAAAATATTGGGACAAACATAACAGGAAAAACGTGGAATGATGGGCTTTTTCTAGTTCTCTTCATTATAACGCTACTTACAAATGTGATGTCAGCTGTCCCAGCTTGTGCGATATTTTTGCCATTTGTATTAAGTATGGTTAGTATTTAAAACATACAAATTGCCCCTAGAGCAGTTGAGAGTTGCTGTCATTGAACATCCTTTGCAGTCGTTACGGGTAGTCAGAGGCCAGTAAGTCTGACACCAGTCTAACCAAGGAATATTGGGTTGCCCGGGTAACCCGGGTTGAGGAGCTCAGATAGGCAGTCGCTCCTTTTAAAATACTGGTACTCAGCCGAATCCGGTTAGACTGGAAGCCGACCTCAACATAGTTGGGAAAAGGTTTGGGAGATGATGATGCCACTAGAGAGCAAAATAATCTATCAAGCATTTAAATGACAGTCATAAAATATCACTCCTACATATCATGCGACGGACAGTCTTAAGCCGGCTGATATTCTGGAGGCTAAAGGAGCTGCTCTACGTTATCTTAGGCCCGACGTTGATTGCAATTTTTTGTCACTGCTACTTTTTGTCACTTAGTCAAGTGCAATGAAAACTGTATTGAGTGCGCTCATTAAGGTGTGACAAATATGTAGATGCAGCCGCAGGCAACACCGGAGACTGGTGACTTTTTGTCACTCGGCCGGTGACAAACAATTTTTCTTTACTTTCCGTGTATACAGAATGCACCCAGTAGCTTTTTTCCGTTTCATTTTTCTTCTACGTATTTCAAGAGCACAAATCACGGCAACCTCGTTTAATTCCATTACAAAAATGAACGCGATTTGTTATCCAAGAACAGATTCAGTGAGTGCATGGTGGGTGACAGCAGGTGACAGTAACAATAAGTCACGGTGACAAAAAATTGCAATCAAAGGCGGGAATTACATATAGAGAGCAATGGGGGAAGATGAAGTACAAATTAAAACTTTACGGGGATTGAGAGAGCGTGGCACTCGTATCTTCCACATCATCTGTACAAAATGTCACTTGTAGGAAAATTGGACTCGACTTTGTTCGTGTTTGATTAGGTATTGGTGCAAAAAGGAATAACAGAAATAATAAATACCATAAACAGAGTCTAAAGAAAGTTTTGATTTTTACCTTTTTAAGTGCCAAGGTCTAAAATTTAATGGATTTTTTATGGATGTATTTGGATCAACATGTCGCTAAGTTACTGGCAACGTATTGCTTTTGCAGAGTTGTTAATGGTTCTCGCCCAACGATCGACGACAACTTTTTATCAATATTTTATTCTTAAAAAGAACATCCATACCGATTTTTGTGCACACTGCCTCACTCACTCCACTTGTGCCTTCTTGTTCATAATAAAATTATGGACACATTTTTTTTAGGCGTCACTTCGTGTTCAAATACATTTTATTGTTATCTATGAATGTTAATGAGTCCTCAAATAAAATGTATTTGGTATGTAAAAAAGACTAAGGTAAACATTCAAATTTAAAATCCACACTAATATAACAAAGTAAAAACTTTGTTTTTTTTTTTTTGTTTTGGCTGCTAGAATCGATTTAAATAAATATTTTTCTAAAATTGATTATTTCATGTTTTTATTATCAAAGAAGGCTTTAGGCTACTTTTTAACCACGGGCGCGTAGTAGAAGGGTATTTTATATAATACAAAATAATGTTTATTTATTTATAAATTGTATAAAGCTATAAGGATATACATTTTAATGATATAGAAACCTTAGCTACGTTGCTATAGTAAGGAATCCTCGGTGCGCTAGACAGATTTCGACTTGACCTGTTTATTTTTGTTTTTCAGTCAACGGATGCTGCTTCACCTTGGCCAGGCAAAATTTACGCTGCAGCATTAGGCGTCGGAATAGCATCTTCTTTCGGATTCTCCTGTCCATTTCTGTATACTCCAGCCTACTTCTGTCATACTATTGGCAAAGTACCAACATTGAAAATGGTGAATATCCTTATTCTTACTTATATTATAAATGCGAAAGTAGGATTGTCCTTCTGTTCCCACCCATTCAACTAAATTTATGCTATTTTTTCTGGTGTGGGAAGTAATTCCCTCGGGCGGCGGGTAGAACCGCAGGGAACGGTTAGTATGAACCAAAGTTTGACAGACATTGAGACACAAGTCTTTGAAACGACGTTTATTCTAATAATATGGAACTCATGGTATATCTTTTTTACAGGCCAAATACTCTTTCGTACCGATATGGATATGCCTCTTAACATTGTTTATTGCCTTAATGTTATGGGCACCATTTTTGTTCGACCCTGATGACAACGGTATTATGCCAGTTACCGCCCCAGGGGTAACGACTACTACAACAACCGAGGGATCTATATAACTCGGGCGATGGCGATTATATCCAGGCACGGGGCGCAGAACCAGAGGAGGGGCGCAGATCACGACCAAATTTTACACATAAACCTAGCATCGCAGCGCCCCCTTGATACCTGTGACTCATTCCCATGTTTAGTTAATATTATTAATCAAACGAACAAAAAATTGTGTGCACTCCACTTAAGCCCTTTTGTTTTGTCACTTTTGAAACTACGTTATTTCTTCACATTGGACATACTTCATGTCACAGCAAAAGCATATTTCAATTACCTACCACGGTTTCAATTCTTATTGTTCAATGAAATCCATACAGCAAACAATGTAGGTATACTTAATTTAGAAAACTATTTTATTAATACTTACGCAATTCAATTTAGAATTAGTTGTTACATTAGGTATAAATATAAGAAGAAGAACAATAATTATGTTATGTGAGAAAATAAAGATATTAAGTTCAATGCCTGTTTTTTTTTTGTTTTGCGCTTTATCACTGGAGCTAGAAAGATAGGAGGAGAAGGAGTATGGGAACGGACTATCGAGACACGGATAATAAAAGTTTAAAGAAATCTGCAAGTTGGCACTCTACTTTTATTAATTATCCATCCAACTCGAATTGTTTGTATAGTTGTTCAAATCTGGCCATATAACGGGTGCCCAGAAGCACATACTCATCCATGTAAAGAATATGGTAGTAATCGTTGGTCCCACACCAGCTTTTACCTGCGAAAACCATGCGATGGATCAAATTGTGAGTTTACATTTCTTCTGTAATTGCTACGTATGATGATACATTCACAGAATTATTTTTTTTGACCAGCGTTTCATTTTATAGTACTACTATTGCTCGCGTCTTGTCGAATGACGAATTTCAATGGCCTACCTGTTGATTTGCCTACTAGTTATTAAATAAAGATAATAAATAAAGATTAAAATGTGTTAGTAAAGGACATGACCGCTTTTTGTATGGACGTTGGTTTTTTATTCCGAGAAAAATCTAACCAACATCAAAGTATACTCATATAGATACGACAAAAATATGGAACTTAGAACCATTGAAATAATATTTTTAAACCCCTCCATTTAAGAGAAAATTCAAAACTTAATAATTGTAGTTATTACTTATTTTTAATTTATTGGCCACCCTTAAAAAGCCTGTGCCTTTCGCCTGTTTTTTGGACTTATCTAAAGCATTCGATCTTGTAAATTATGACTTGTTATGGAATAAGTTACAAACTGAAACTTCATTACCTGCTGAAATTATATCTGTATTTAAGTATTGGTACGGCAATCAACGCAACTGTGTAAGGTGGAATGGTTCCTTTTCGGGTCAGTACAGGTTGGAATGCGGAGTGAGACAGGGGGGATTAAGCTCGCCTCGTTTGTTCAACTTGTATATGAACCAGCTGATTGGTGAACTCAGCAGCACCAAAATTGGATGTCATATTGACGGGCTATGCACCAATAATCTTAGTTATGCAGACGACATGGTGTTGCTGAGTCCATCAATCAGTGCCATGAGGAATTTAGTGTCAATTTGTGAAACGTATGCGTTGACCCATGGGCTTAGATATAATGTGGAGAAAAGCGAACTAATGCTTTTTAAAGCAAATGGTTTTACATACTCAACTTTCCCGGATGTGTCATTGGGTGACACTCCACTACGCAGGGTCAATAAATTTAAATATCTGGGTCACTGGGTCACCGATGACTTAAATGATAATTTTGACATTGAGAGGGAACGCAGGTCGCTGGCTGTCCGTTGTAACATGCTGGCCCGCAGGTTTGCACGGTGTACGAATTCAGTTAAAATCACGCTATTTAGAGCTTATTGCCAATCTTTCTACACCTGCAGCCTGTGGGTCAGCTACTCGCAGCGGGCATACAGTGACCTGCGTGTCCAATATAACAATGCACTCAGGGTACTGTTGGGGCTGCCGTGGCGTTGTAGTGCGTCAGGGATGTTTGCCGATGCGAGGGTTGATGGCTTTGCAGCTATAATGAGGAAAAGGTGCGCCTCCCTACTTACTCGCGTTCGTGTCAGTACCAACACTATCCTGAATGTATTTGCAGATAAGTGGGAGTCCCCCATGTTACAAAGATGGCTGCGGCTTCATGCTGCAAATTAATTGTTTTAATGTGTTGTGTTTAATGTGTTGTGTAGTGTTGTCAAAACTAACATTAGGTTTTAAGATATACTGTTACTAACAAAATTATGGACGTATGTCTGAAATAAATGATTTATTATTATTATTTTGTATGTCTTTTTCCGACCACAGGACTATAGAGTCCCGGATTTTTGGAAGGCGAACGTGGGGCCGAAGCCAACACGCTGAAGCCCTTTTAAGACAACTTTAATATTATGTAATGGTGACACAAAACCGACGATTATCCCTGTATACACTATGGAAATGTACCCAAGGACAACCCCCGGTTTGTGCTAAACTATTGCTAAGTATGGAAGAAAATCTACTTGGGTTATTGTGATGGGATGCTAGTGGACTAGGGAAGGGAAAACTATGGGAACTATGGCCCCTGCCGATAACAATGTAATAAATACATGTAAAAATGGCAGGAGGAGACTCGCCAGCTCACTTACCGGGCCCCCGGGAACTAGTCGCTAAGTCGCAACAAGGGGGCAACGGGGACGTGAGCGGCTGAAGGGTGAGGTTGCCCCGGCCGGCTTTCTACCCAGATCACGCGCCTTAAAACCGGCATCAAGCCAGGGTCCAGCATCTCTGTGCCCACTCGCCACTTACCCGAGGCATTCACCCTCCGAGCATTGCTCTAGCGACTCCACTCTGGACGGCCAATGAAGGCAAGCCAGAGGCGGGAGACCTGTCCCCCCTCAGGGTTCACTCCGGCGAGCCGGAGATGAGGGACAGTATCCTCTCCCTGGAGCACTCGGTACCCGCGGGGTCGCTACTCCCCGACATCCGCCTCAGATGCCCTGCGGGCTATTATTATTATTATTAAAAGGTAGTTTTTAACTAAAATATCGCCACACTGGGATAATATAATTTATATTTCATCTCAGTATTTCATTTCGAACAGAAACTGTCATAAAATGACACAGGAATACTAATCTGAGGGAATACTGTTCTCGTTCTCCTGTCTCCTATGTCAATATTGACAAGTATACTTTTTTTTGGGGTGCGTTCACTTCAGTAGCCTAGATAAATCTTAAGGTTTGTTCGTTTTAGAAGTAAATTCTCACTAAATTAAAATACAAACACACAAAAAACAAAATTGGAGGGCTTTGAAAATGTATGATATAGTCAGAAGCCCTATATGTCGGCAGGAATGCTACGGGGTAGGCCGTATGGCGGCGTAGCTATACTGTGGCGTAAGAGTATGTTCCCGTACGTGTCAGTAGTGGAGTGTGATAATGTGAGGCTTACAGCCATTAAAGTAGTGCTTGACGATCGTCAGTTTTTAGTGTTTTCGGTTTATATGCCGACGGATTCCACAGAGAATATGGCTGATTTTACGGACTGTTTGGGTGAGATTAGTGCAGTGATAGACAGTTGTGCTATAGAAACAGTCTTCATACTAGGCGACTTTAATGCTCATCCGAGTGCATCTTTTGGTAAGGAGCTTATTAACTTTTGTTTTGAGCAACGCTGGGTGTGTGCCGATGTTGATTTTTTGGGAATATCATCGGACTCTTACACGTACATTAGTGACGTTTATGGTACTAGGTCATGGTTAGATCATATTTATAAAATAATTCAGAAGTGTGGCAAATAAAACGGCGATGTATCAAGTTATCACAAATTATTATTGTAACATTAATTACAAATAAAATAGAAAATTATTAGTAACACTTATCTTATATTCGTAGACAATATTTTCCAATTGCCGCGTTTTTTCATATCTTCACACGACCAAAGACAACTGTTTCATGACCTGACCATTGACAAGTCACCTCTAATATTATTTTTCAACACGCATAGGTAACAATTGCTAACAGTCGGCCATTCTAAAGTAACAGAGTCCTCTCGTTACATGTATTTGGCAAATGCCTACTAATTTGCTATCTTAACATTTATATTATAGAATATACATTATATTAAAATTTCAACTAATAATTATACTTATTAATAATTCCAATACCTGTGCTCAAGACTTTATTACAGTTTGTGACGTGACTCAACTGTTTAAATGCATTATTATTAGACAAAAACCAATAATATTATGTTAATTCAAAATAGTACCAGACTTAACTTTTAACAGTTTATTTAGTACTAAACTAAAATTATGTTATAATGCTCCCAGCATTAAAAAAAAAAAATCTTATTCCACTAAAATTATACAAACAAAAATAATACTTCAAACCATTAAATTTGTTTACTCTCATTCGTTCGGCCATCTTTAATATTAATTGTTCCATCAATTATTAAAAACTATAAACCTTAACTTATCGATCCTGAAAGAAAGCGCTCCAATTCCTGGCTTACAGCCTCATTGCGCATAAATTATTAGTACTTTAAATCTTACGCACTCATAATTGTCATAAGACTCCAATGTGCGTAGATTTTCCATAAAACTCAAAATAAAAGTAGGTAACTAGAACTAAGAAAAATATTAAATCATCCTGAAAGAAAGCGCTCCAATCCTTGGCTGACAACCTCCTTGCGCATAAATCATTAGTAGGTACTTTAAATCTAACGCACTCATAATTGTCACAAGACTCCAATGTGCGTAGATTTTCCATAAAAATCAAAATAAAAGTAACTAGAACTAAAAAAATAATAATTATTAAATCATCCTGAAAGAAAGCGCTCCAATCCTTGGCTCACAGCCTCCTTGCGCAAAAATCATTAGTACCCTAAATCTAACACACTCATTTTTATCAAATATCTCCAGTGTACGTATTTTTACGAGTTTTATACTATACAAATAAACTTCATTGAATAATTAAGGCTGAAGAGACAATAAAATAATTACTCAAGTGAACAAAATAAATCAATATCATTCCATTCACATATAATAGTAGGTAAGTAGCAGACCATATATTCGCGTAATAAGTCGTTAAATAACAAAGCAGGAATGTGTATCGTATTCATGATATCACTTCACATAAGAACTGATTATTTCTGAAAAATGCTTAATTCAACACTGTCGTCAATTTTCCCGTTCGTAAACAGCCTATCGACTCAATATGATCACTATTCTCATTATCCTCAGTAAAATCTACGTTCTCTGTTGAGCATTCCTCATCGGAACTTGTAAGACATTCCCTAGTGAATGTTAACCAAGGATGTATTTTATCTATAGCAACTACTGCCTCATATTTTCTGTTATTTTTCCGGGTAAGTGGTGTATCTTGAACGACATACCTATCCTTATCTAAAACTTTTACTATCCTGTACGGGCCTTGTAATTTAGCTAGTAACTTTCTGGATTGCCCACTATTACTACCTATATCTTTTTCAATTCTTACTAAGTCGCCTACTTGATATTTTCTACCAATTTTCCTATTTTTATCAAATCTCTCCTTTTGTTTTGTTTGATTCTCACTTATGTTGTCGTTCACTTCCTGTCTTATACTTTGTAGTGTTCCTTTTGAACTTTCCGAACTGGCCTGATCAAGCAAAGAAGTAACCATTCCATCACTTTTGGTTCTTAATCTAACACCGAATAGAACTTCAGCTGGCGTTTTACCAGTACCCTTGTTGAGTGTTGTATTCAGTCCTAGTTGGATTTCTTCCAAGTGCCTGTCCCACTCATTTTCTTTACAATTATGATTTTTTATAGCAAGCGACGCCAATATGGTGCGATTATATCGTTCCACTTGTCCATTCGCCCGCGGCGTCGCCACTGCGTTTAACACATGCTTTATTCCTAATTTATTCACAAATTCCTTAAAACTCTTGCTCGTAAAACTAGTACCCCTATCACTTATTATCCTATTTGGGACTCCAAATAAACTAAAATACTGATTCAACACTTTAATAGTTGATTTAGTTTTTGTATTCCTAACAGCAAATAGCGTAACGTATTTTGTGTATGCCTCGACTACTACCAATAGGTAAGTATTCTTGGATCTACTTCGAACAAATGGACCTAAGTGGTCTATATGAATCGTATGGAATGGAATATCAATTTTTGAAATTGGATGAAGCATGCCCTGTCTCTTCCCTGGTGGTATCTTATGATAAGAACATTCTAGACATGACTGAACGTATTTTTTTGTAAATTTGTTCATTTTTGGAAACCAATACAGCGATTTCAATTTATCTAATGTTTTGTCTAAACCAAAATGACCAAGATCATCGTGACACCTTTTAAGCAACTGCCACCTAAAACCTTTAGGCACTAACCATCTTAATTGACTGTCCATCATCAGCCTATCGCAGTCCACTGCTGGACATAAGCCTCTCCAAGTGCACGCCACTGAGATCGATTTTCGGCTTCTCGCATCCAGCTCCTGCCAGCCGTCTTGCGCAAGTCATCACTCCACCGTGCCTGAGGACGTCCTACACTACGTTTGCCAAGACGCGGTCGCCACTCTAGAACTCGTTTACCCCAACGGTTATCGGTTCTTCGGCTGATATGGCCAGCCCACTGCCACTTCAGCGTGCTGATTCGGTGGGCTATGTCAATGACCTTGGTTCTCTGACGGATTACCTCATTTCTAATGCGATCCCTCAGAGAAATACCAAGCATAGCTCTTTCCATAGCCCGCTGAGCGACTTTAAACTTGTGGACCAGCCGTACCGTCAGTGTCCACGTTTCGGCTCCGTAAGTCATGACAGGTAGGACGCACTGATTGAAGACTTTTGTCTTTAGGCACTGTGGGATCGACGACGTTAGGACTCGACGTAGCTTCCCAAAAGCAGCCCAACCCAACTGAATTCTCCTATTCACCTCGTCCTCAAAGTTGTTTCTACCTAACTGCAATGTCTGCCCGAGGTATACATATTTCCGAACAACTTCGAGAACGGCGCCGTGTATCGCAATCGGTTCCGGTAGAACATGTTCATTGAACATGACCTTGGTTTTGTCCAAGTTCATCCGTAGGCCGATGCGTAGAGAAGATTCAGCCAGGTCGTTCAGCATCTGTTGTAGGTCCTGCAGCGTTTCCGCCATGATGACGATATCGTCAGCAAATCGCAAGTGAGAGATGTGTTCGCCATTGATGTTGATGCCGCGTCTTTTCCAGTTCAGCGTCTTGAACATATCCTCCATTGCATTAGTGAACAGTTTCGGGGAAATAACATCCCCTTGTCTCACTCCTCGATGCAACGGTATGGGCCTTGTTTGCTGATTCTGTACTTGGACGGACATTGTAGCGGCTTCGTAGAGACATCTCATCACTTGGATGTATCGCCAATCTACTTGACAACGCTGCAGGGACTCCAGAACAGACCAGATTTCAACCGAGTCAAAGGCCTTCTCATAGTCCACAAATGCTAGACACAGGGGCTGATTATACTCTTCGGTCTTCTGTATAATCTGCCGCACTGTGTGGATGTGGTCTATGGTGCCGTATCCGCTCCGAAACCCAGCCTGCTCCGGTGGTTGGAATTCGTCGAGTCTTCGCGCAAGTCGGTTCGTGATCACTCTTGAGAACAGCTTATAGACGTGGCTTAGGAGCGAAATGGGTCGGTAGTTCTTCAGCTGGGTTTTGTCTCCCTTTTTGAAGAACAGGACGACAACACTCCTACTCCACGCCTCTGGAGTTCTCCCTTCAAACAGGACGGCATTAAAAAGCTTCTGGAGCTCCCCCAGTACGGGCCTACCTCCTGCTTTTAATAGCTCTGTTGTAATGCCATCCTCGCCAGGGGCTTTTCCATTTTTGAGCTGTCTCAGAGCGATCTCGATTTCGCCACTGCTGACTTCTGGCAGGTCTTCGGTGAAATGGCGTGTTAATGTGGCTCTAGAATCCTCATTTCCGGGATCAGGTCGAGATGCATGCGATGCGTATAACCGGCCATAGAAATTTTCCACTTCCGAAAGGACTGCCGGTACTGAAGAAACGACTTCTCCACTTGTTGTGGTCAGCTTCGTCAAGTGGCTTCTTCCAAGAGATTGTACGAACACCTTTGACCCCCGATTCAGCTCAATTGCTCTTTCAATGTCAAGAGTATTGGAGCGCCGGAGGTCGCGTCGTACGTGCTTGTTGATCTCTTGGTTTAGAGCCCGCTTAGCTGACGAAGTGACAGGCGGGTTTTCACGTCGTTTCTTCATAAGCCCTAATGTCTCTTCCGAAAGCTTTGATTTCCTGCCCTTACGCTGCATGTTACAGAATCTCGAACCTTCCTCCCTGAGGATCCGAACCACATATTCGTGGTTCTGGTTAACGTCTGTTGTGGTTTCCACGGCGGCAAATCGGTTCTCCAAATTTGACTGGAACGTTTCAGATCCTGTCATGGTTTGGAGCAGTGTTGGTCGGAGCCTGGCCTTCATCAGACGGAAACGTTCGGCCTTGAAGTTGATATTCAGAGAGCCTCGGACAAGTCGGTGATCGCTACCGGTATTAAACCTATTGATCACGGAGACGTCTCTGAATATGTGCTTCTTGTTCGTCATGATGAAGTCAATCTCATTTTTAGTCATAGTGTCGGGGCTTTGCCACGTCCACTTCCTTTGGGGCTGCTTTTTGAAAAAAGAGTTCATCAAAAAGAGCCCCTCGCGTTCGAGGAAGTTGACAAGCATTTGCCCCCTATGATTCCTGCTTCCAAATCCATGGGATCCTACTGCCGATTCGCCGCAAATCTGTACTCCCACTTTAGCGTTAAAGTCCCCCATGACAACGGTGTAATGGGTCTTTGTAGTGAAGTGGAGGGCCCTTGATATATCATCAAACATATCCTCCACTTCATCGTCTGAATGTGTCGAGGTCGGTGCGTACACTTGCACTACCTTGAGGCTATACCTGTCGGTGAGCTTTACGATAAGGTACGCTACCCTGTTCGACACACTAGACACCTCCACAACGTTATCAGCTAGGGACTTATTAACCAGAAACCCAACGCCACCTTGGGATTGTTGGTCTCCCTCTCGGAAGTACATTAGGTGACCTGATTCGAGGGTTATGGTGTCCTCCCCCTCTCTTCGAACTTCACATAACCCTAATATGTGCCACCTAATCTTCCCAAGTTCCACCTCGAGTTGCGCCAGATGCGAGTCAAGCCGTAGCGTGCGGCCGTTATACGTCGCAAGAGTCAGTTTGGTTTGGTGGCCTCCCGTAACCCGGAGATTCTTCGCACCCCCTGTCCCGCCGTAACCACGGTCGCCACCGTGACCGGGAATAGCGGGACTGCCGGGAACTAGGGGCCGTGGCTTTTTTGTTTTATGCATTGGAGGAATTTAGCCTACTGCTATCACGCTGGCCAGACGGGTTGATAGAGGGTTTTTTTTCGAGTTTTCCTTCTCTCGCACTGGTGTTCGGTGCATTTTTAACTCCATTAGTCGACTTCTACGACACCCACTGGAAGAAGGGGTAGCGACATATGTATTCTTAAGCCGTCGCTACACGGCACTGACTGTCCACAACCCTATAAACCTTTCCTCCCTTTAACCGATAATTTTGAAACGTTTCGTGAACCTTAGGTGTCTCAGGATCTTCTAAAATGCTCTTAATACGCTGAACCTCCTCATCAACACCCTGAATAGTTGTTAACCAATCTTCTGTTTCTACTACTAAAATGTCAAAAATAGGTTCAGGTTCAACAGTCATAGGTATAGCATTTCTACTTAGCGCGTCTACATGAGTCATCTTATTACCCGGTCTGTACTCAATACTACAATCATACTCCTGGAGTTGAAGCCACCACCTACCAATACGTGGTATCATATCTCTTTTTGTCAAGGTTGTTCGTAACGCGCTACAGTCTGTTATGATTGTAAATTTAATGCCTAAGACGTAAACTCTAAAACGCTGTAGTGAAGCTATTACCGCTAGAGTTTCTAATTCAAACGAGTGATACTTCTGCTCTTCTACCGTCGTTTGTCTACTATAGTATGCCACTGCTCGCCATCTACCCTGCTCATCTTCCTGCAGCAATATTCCTGCTATGCCCAATTTGCACGCATCGGTATGAATCTGAGTCTTTGAATTCATGTTATATAACGCCAGAATTGGTCGTTTTACTAGTTCCGATTTTAAAGTATTAAATGACTTCTCTTGCTCGTGACCCCATATCCACTTGCTGTCTTTTTTTAATAATTTTGTTAGTGGATTAGCAATTATAGCGAAGTCTTTTACGAAACGTCTAAAAAAACTAGCTAAACCAATAAACTGACGAACTTCATGTTGATTAGTAGGGCACTTAAATTGCTCGACAGCTGCAGTTTTCTTTGAACCTGGTCTGACTCCTTGTTTACTTATCTCGAAACCTAAATAATCAATTTTCTTACAGAAAAATAAACATTTTGACAGTTTTAATGTTAACCCGGCTTCTCTAATAAGTTTTAGTACTATTTCCAACCGTTGCATCCCTTGCGATATAGTATGAGCTGGGATAATTATATCATCCATAAATGCAAAAGCTTGACCCTTGACATCCTTCAAAACAGTATTCATAGTCCTCTGAAATATGGATGGTGCATTAGCTAAACCAAACGGCATGCGGGTAAATTGATATTGACCGTCCGGAGTTACGAATGCAGTTTTGTCCTGCGAAGAAGCCGATATTGGGATTTGATAATAGCCTGAAGCTAAATCCAGAGTTATAAAATATTCATAACTACCTAACTGATCTATCTGATCCTCTATTCTAGGCATAGGGTAATGCTCCTTGACCGTTTTGGCGTTCAAAGCCCTGTAGTCAACGCAAAGACGTTGGTCACCTGTCTTTTTCTGCACTAAAATGATAGGGCTTGCATAAGAAGATGTTGATTCAGTAATTATTCCTGAATCGAGCATGTCTTGTACCATTTCCTTTACTTTGTTTCTTTCAGAATATGCTAATCTGTATGGCCTATATACCACCGGGGTAACATCTTTCAGCGTGATAGACATTTGAGTTAAATTTGTAAGTCCCAAATCAAATAAACTGAAGGAAAAGCAATCCCTATATTTCACCAATAACATTTCAAGTCGGTCCTTATCTTCATTCGCTAAATTGTCACCTGTGTTAATACCGTTTGATATCGAAATATCTTTCTCGCTTTCAACCAGTCTAACATTTAGAGTCTCATAATCGTTTACAATAAAACATCTAGTAAGCAACTGTCCTTTTGAAAATTGTATTATATTATTAGACAAATTGGCCACCAATATGTGTCCTTTGCCTTTCACTATTTCGTATAAGCCGGGCAATACCAAACAGCAATTATAATTAAATTTTCGTAAAGACTCCTTGACATAGACTTGTACTGTGTCGTCGGCATTTGTCTCAACTGGTACTGCATTTATAGAAGCAATATGAACATTAGCGTCTACAATTAAGTTTATCTTACGATGATTTTCTAATCTAGACGCGTGGAATGCGTTGGGGTCCTTCTGAAATACTAAATGTTCATCTGTTTTAATAATAATTATTCCTGCTTGTTCAGTAAAAGTATGTCCCAAGAGTACAGCATGTTTGAGTAATTCGTCCGGTACCACTAACACTTCCACCGAGGTTACAACCGATTGTACCTGCATTTCTACTATTGCTCTACCAAGTGGTTCTATAATCGAATTACCAAAACCTTTCAAAGTTGGTAAATTCGTTTTACTATAAATCACGTTTAAATTCTTGAAGTCGCTTATTCGAATTAAGGTACTTTGACTGCCCAAGTCTACGTAACACATCATTTCTTTGCTATTCACTTTAATTGGGATAACATACTTATTATCTAATTCACCTGTTAACTTAACTTCAGATACTGGTTTACTGATTTCAGTTTGTTTGCTGCCTTCATTATAACTTCTAGTGAGTCGTCTACAATTAGCGCTCTGATGCCCAACTCTTTTGCAAATTGTGCACGTTAATAAAGGTTTATTACACTTAAAAGATGGATGTCCCATTTCATTGCAATTAAAACACTTTATAATATTTTGGCTTGTTTTTAAATTTGAATTGTCATGATTGCTTTCAGGGCGTCTTTTTGTAAACGGCTGACGAAATACCCTATCTCTTACATCCTCTGTCTTAATAGACTTAAAGTATGACAGCAATTCCTCAGGTTGAGAGTAGTTTGCAGCCTGGGCCCCTAGTCGCATCCCCTTATCTTCTAAACCATATATGATGCAATCGACAGCTCTCTTACCCTTTATATCGCATCGGTTAAGCAAGTTCATTTTGTTATAAAAGTAAGTTTCTAACGATTCGTTAATTCTAACCTTTCTATCTAACATTTCATGCAAAAGTTGTGCATAATTCTGAACAGTGGGAAACGCCTTAGTCAGCTTATCCTTCCACTCCACCCAACTATAACTCAAGGAAGGTAAGCCTTGGTACCAGACCTTCGCAATACCCGACAACTTAGGCAATGCATAATGAAGTTGTTGTATTTCAGACCATTTATACAAAGCTGCACATTGCTCTACTTTCGAAATCCATAAATCGATAGTTTGCTCCTTATTGGCAGGATCAAATTCCGGCACCGCATTTGTTGACATGCTAAAATGATTTTGAGACTGGGATGCTGTTGACGGCAATGATTTAATAAGTTCCATGACATCATGAATACTAAAACATTGATTTGCCTCAATTTCGTTTTTGGAACTCTTTATAACTTTTTGAGCTGAACGACTAGCCACACTACTAGAATCAGATGACTGACTCACTGTTTCTCGACGCCGTCGTCTCGCACTTCGGTGACTGAATCTCCGCGATACTTCATCACTGCTGTGCTGCTGGCGCCTCCGCTTCGCGTTGCGAGTATGCTCAGGACTATACCGCGAGCGAGATCGCGAAGGCCGCACACATGTTCTTGTTGTCTGTTGCGATTCAGTGGGTCGCTTACGTCGCTCGCAGCTCCTTCCAGATCCCGTACCTGCAGTCGCACGTCTGCGTGGAGTGCCGCCTCTAGATGAATCAGAACTGCTCCGCACGTGCCGTTTGGGTCGTTGACTGGAGCTGCCCTGACGACGAGGTGCGCGACTGCGTGAAACCAAAGGCCCATCGCACATTTCGGGGTCCTCTCGGTCACGCCTCACCCTGCGCTCCACCACGTCTGCTTTCTCTCTTGGCATTGTTAGCAGCTGCAATCAATTCATACATTAGCTAATTTTAAAACTATATCACGAAGCAGTAAAAAAAAAAATACGCTCATAATAAAATGTCATTTCCATTAGATAACATTTCATAATCAAAATGCATGATTCTTTAGTATCTCGTTCAACTATATATGCTCATTCCATAGTTGAAAGTAAAGCGAGTAACAAAAGTTAATAAAAATCTAAATGATGAAAAAAAACAAAACACAATCCAACTGACAAAGTTACTTTGTTAATATGAAAGCCTTCTAAGTGCATATTCTTCGACATTTCACTATATTTATACTGCATTATATAAATAAACACCTATACGTTCCGTCGTTCTAAATATACACTTCTTAAATAATATTATTTTTAAATAACATTTTGATGTTACAAAACAATTCGTGATTCCTTACCTAATCTCAAATTCTTGTAGTGGACGTGTTTAGAATATTAGACAATATTCGTGTTTTATCCCACTTCTGAACTATAAAATAATTCAGAAGTGTGGCAAATAAAACGGCGATGTATCAAGTTATCACAAATTATTATTGTAACATTAATTACAAATAAAATAGAAAATTATTAGTAACACTTATCTTATATTCGTAGACAATATTTTCCAATTGCCGCGTTTTTTCATATCTTCACACGACCAAAGACAACTGTTTCATGACCTGACCATTGACAAGTCACCTCTAATATTATTTTTCAACACGCATAGGTAACAATTGCTAACATATTGTTGTGACAGATGCCGCGAGGCGGTCAATTTTAAATATCGAGATTAAATATAATATCTCGTGGTCTGATCATTTTCCTATAGAGCTAACATGTGACATTAATAGTACGAGATCCCACTGCAAATTCGTGCACCGATCGAGTTTTGGAATAAAACCATTTTATTACACATCTTTACGATTAGGAGAATATATACGTACCGGGTTGCCTATAAAAATTTGGCCGCAACTATGTTTAATTAAGTAATCATTAATTGATATTGGTACGAATTTTCCCCCCACTTGTTTTTGCAATAAAATTTCGTCCACTACACGGCAACATCAATAAGGACCCCGAAAAATCAGGGTTGCCACCGCGCACTTGGCCGCAACTCTGCGCAGCCGGGTTAACACGGGTACGACTGGGTACATTTAAATACACCCATAACGTACACTTATAAATTATATATCAAATAAAAGCTATTTTTTTTCTGTTTATTGTGATATAGGGTTGCCTAATAAAATCTGGCCGCAAATAAGGGTTGCCAGCAGTTAAAGATAGTAAAAAAGTAGGACAGTTTGAAGCCTTTGCGCATGCGTGGGATGCTAGTGTTATCTTAGTATCTCATTGACTATATACAATATTTAATTGTTGTTGTTTTTTCTATACTGTGGCCCTAATTTGCTATATTGACGGCTTATGTTGTACGTTATGGTTACAACAGACTAGCACATGTAGGTTGGCACTTCCTTATCTCCTATTAGCATCATATAATTGGAGGCTGAAGTTTTGATTAGTTTAAGTTTTATTTATTGCACATTATTATAAAATATATTTAATGCTTGGGTTGTAAAGGTATGTAGGTGTTAAGGTTGAGTATTAGCCCGCGTGTGGTACATAAGTATTTAAATTTATTTGCATTGTTATATATATTTTTAATTACTTGCATCATACAAATTGTGTATGAACAAAATATTGTTTAATAAAGGTTCTTCAAACCAACAGACTTCTTCCCAGCAAAAACAAATGGGAAGTGGTGAAGTGTGGGCGTTTTGGGGGCTGTCTTTTGTAATTTTTGACGTTCAAAAAGTGCTGTTTTACAGCCAAGTTTGAATAAATGATTTTGAGTTTTTTGAGTTTTGAGTAGGAACGACCTTAAATAAGAAATACTTCGAAAGTATTTTTTTTTTCAAAATGTTAATTTTTAAGTATAAACTACGAGTATAAATGATACGTTTACCAATTATATATAAAAATATAACACATTTAAAAATTACAAAAGAAAATCGATATTGATGAAAAATAAAACTAAGGGTAACTACTCAATGTGTAAAACAAAATAATTTTGTACAAGTGCTGTTAAAATTTAAACACGTTTTTATAGTAAATTAAACTCAACAGTGAAGAAAAAAACTAATTTGAAAGGAAAATATTTGTTTCAATTATTGTGAAAAAAGCGTGGGGTGCTTTGTTTTGCTCCACATTTCTCGTACATTGAGCACCGTACAGTACAGTAAAGTTTACTATAAAAGCGTGTTTATAGTATTATTTTTATTATATTTTTTACTTTCCTATAGCTGGCAATCGATATCCTCATCTGAGTGGTGATGATGCGCGCTAGCTCTCTTTCACTCTAATCTGAATATTTACTATCTTTAACAGCTGGCAACCCTTATTTGCGGCCAGATTTTATTAGGCAACCCTATATCACAATAAACAGAAAAAAAATAGCTTTTATTTGATATATAATTTATAAGTGTACGTTATGGGTGTATTTAAATGTACCCAGTCGTACCCGTGTTAACCCGGCTGCGCAGAGTTGCGGCCAAGTGCGCGGTGGCAACCCTGATTTTTCGGGGTCCTTATAGATGTTGCCGTGTAGTGGACGAAATTTTATTGCAAAAACAAGTGGGGGGAAAATTCGTACCAATATCAATTAATGATTACTTAATTAAACATAGTTGCGGCCAAATTTTTATAGGCAACCCGGTACGTATATATTCTCCTAATCGTAAAGATGTGTAATAAAATGGTTTTATTCCAAAACTCGATCGGTGCACGATTTTGCAGTGGGATCTTAGACTATAATACTCTTAAACCTAAAGCTAACCTTAAAAAGATTTGTCAAAACAGTGTTGTTTGGGGAAATAGGGATTTGCCGCAGATAAAACAATACAACCAATTATGTACGAGTAAGCTGCGTAATGTAGATTTTCCCTCGGAATTTAGAAATTGTGCAGATGTATTTTGTAATAATTTAGAACATAGAAATATAATAGACAAAATGTATAATAATATAGTTAGTATATTAAGTGATGCAGCGTCAAATTGCTATAAGGGAAAAGTAAATAGTACTCAAAAGAAAAAGCTGTATGTAACTGGGTGGAACAAACATGTTAAAACGGCTCATGAAGACGCTCGACTTTGGTTTCAGGAATGGGTTGCAAATGGAAAGCCCGCATCTGGTCCTCTTTTCGAAAATATGAGTAGGTCGCGTGCTACATTTAAATCTAAGCTTAAATGGTGTCAGAACAATCAGACGCAATTAAAAATGAACATTTTAGCGACACATCACACTGATAAGAACTTCGTTCAATTTTGGAAAGAAACCGGAAAACTGAGTCCGAAGCCGGGCGTTACAATGAGCGTCGAGGGCACGTGTGAGCCTGACCTGATTGCCAACCTGTTTAGGGAACACTTTCAGGTACGCAAGCCTTTGATTCCTGAAAGTAATGGAGCCGAGCCGCTTGAGGCACGGGTTGGGGACAAGATTGTGCGGATTACATGTAAAGATGTCGCACAGGCGGTGAAAGGCATGAAAAGAGGAAAATCCCCTGGCCATGACTCATTAAGTATTGAACACTTGCAACATGCAGGACACCACTTGCCAAGAGTGCTCGCCATGCTTTTCACCTTCTGTGTTGGGCATTCATATCTGCCTGGTGATTTGATGAGGACTGTGGTTGTCCCTATTATGAAGAATAAGACAGGAGACGCGTCCAGTTTGAGTAACTACAGGCCTATATCGCTCGCAACTGTGATAGCTAAGATACTGGATAGTGTGATAGATAAACATTTAGATAAACATCTCAAACTACATGACGCCCAGTTTGGTTTTCGATCTGGGCTTTCCACTGAAACAGCAATAATGAATCTCAAACACACTATCCAGTATTACACTAGTAGAAACACACCAGTTTATGCGTGCTTTTTAGATTTGTCGAAGGCGTTCGACCTAGTTGTTTATGATAAGCTGTGGCAGAAGTTATCAAGTGAGACTGAATTTCCCGATGAACTCACATCGCTTCTTAAATATTGGTATGGCAATCAGGATAATAATGTCAGGTGGTCGGGGTCACTATCGGACACATATAGGTTGCAGTGTGGAGTGAGACAGGGTGGCCTGACTTCACCTAAGCTCTTCAACCTGTATGTGGATCGACTGGTCCGTGAGCTCAGCAGTACACAGGTAGGCTGTTCAATTGATGGGGTTTTCGTTAACAATATAAGTTACGCTGACGACATGGTACTGCTGAGCCCATCGATCAGTGCCCTCAGGCGCCTAATAAAAGTGTGTGAGTGCTATGCGGAGGCTCATGGGCTCAGGTACAATACGAATAAGAGCGAACTGATGGTGTTCAAGTCCGGTACGAGAAGCTACGACACCGTTCCGCAAGTCACATTAAACGGAGGTGTTCTTAAGAGAGTGCCGCAGTTCAAATACCTGGGCCACTGGGTCACCGAGACCCTCACAGATGACGTGGATGTGGAGAGGGAACGCAGGGCGTTGTCAGTCAGAGCTAATATGTTAGCCCGTAGGTTTGCACGCTGCACTGCACAGGTTAAAATAACCTTATTTAAAGCGTACTGTCAGTCGTTTTATACGTGCAGCCTATGGATGAAGTATACGCAGAAGACTTATAACGCCTTGCGTGTTCAATACAATAACGCATTCAGGATGTTGATGGGGTTGCCGCGCTTTTGTAGCGCATCAGGCATGTTTGCGGACGCACGAGTGGACGGCTTTGCAGCAATACATCGCAAAAGAATTGCGTCACTGATGCGCCGCTTGAGGGGCAGCCCCAACAATTTCCTGCAACTCATTTCGGGGAGAATGGACGCTGACAGCTCTTTCATGGAGTACTGGACAAAACAGCATGTCAGGTGTTCCTGATCCAGCATGATGTATTGTTAGTTTTTGTGTTAATAATTGTTTAGGTATGTATTAATAATTGTTTGTGTTAATATTGTATTAATGTATGGACTCTGTCTGAAATAAAAATAAATTATTATTATTATTATTTTGTATGTCTTTTTCCGACCACGGGACTATAGAGTCCCGGATTTTTGGAAGGCGAACGTGGGGCCGAAGCCAACACGCTGAAGCCCTTTAAGACAACTTTAATATTATGTAATGGTGACACAAAACCGACGATTATCCCTGTATACACTATGGAAATGTACCCAAGGACAACCCCCGGTTTGTGCTAAACTATTGCTAAGTATGGAAGAAAATCTACTTGGGTTATTGTGATGGGATGCTAGTGGATTAGGGAAGGGAAAACTATGGGGACTATGACCCCTGCCGATAACAATGTAATAAATACATGTAAAAATGGCAGGAGGAGACTCGCCAGCTCACTTACCGGGCCCCCGGGAACTAGTCGCTAAGTCGCAACAAGGGGGCAACGGGGACGTGAGCGGCTGAAGGGTGAGGTTGCCCCGGCCGGCTTTCTACCCAGATCACGCGCCTTAAAACCGGCATCAAGCCAGGGTCCAGCATCTCTGTGCCCACTCGCCACTTACCCGAGGCATTCACCCTCCGAGCATTGCTCTAGCGACTCCACTCTGGACGGCCAATGAAGGCAAGCCAGAGGCGGGAGACCTGTCCCCCCTCAGGGTTCACTCCGGCGAGCCGGAGATGAGGGACAGTATCCTCTCCCTGGAGCACTCGGTACCCGCGGGGTCGCTACTCCCCGACATCCGCCTCAGATGCCCTGCGGGCTTATTATTATTATTATTTTGTATGTCTTTTTCCGACCACGGGACTATAGAGTCCCGGATTTTTGGAAGGCGAACGTGGGGCCGAAGCCAACACGCTGAAGCCCTTTTAAGACAACTTTAATATTATGTAATGGTGACACAAAACCGACGATTATCCCTGTATACACTATGGAAATGTACCCAAGGACAACCCCCGGTTTGTGCTAAACTATTGCTAAGTATGGAAGAAAATCTACTTGGGTTATTGTGATGGGATGCTAGTGGACTAGGGAAGGGAAAACTATGGGAACTATGGCCCCTGCCGATAACAATGTAATAAATACATGTAAAAATGGCAGGAGGAGACTCGCCAGCTCACTTACCGGGCCCCCGGGAACTAGTCGCTAAGTCGCAACAAGGGGGCAACGGGGACGTGAGCGGCTGAAGGGTGAGGTTGCCCCGGCCGGCTTTCTACCCAGATCACGCGCCTTAAAACCGGCATCAAGCCAGGGTCCAGCATCTCTGTGCCCACTCGCCACTTACCCGAGGCATTCACCCTCCGAGCATTGCTCTAGCGACTCCACTCTGGACGGCCAATGAAGGCAAGCCAGAGGCGGGAGACCTGTCCCCCCTCAGGGTTCACTCCGGCGAGCCGGAGATGAGGGACAGTATCCTCTCCCTGGAGCACTCGGTACCCGCGGGGTCGCTACTCCCCGACATCCGCCTCAGATGCCCTGCGGGCTTATTATTATTATTATTATTTGGCATGTCTAATCAAATATATTTACCTTAACGTGGTTAGAATTATTCAATAATAAAAAACCATTTCTGGACATGTCCTTTAGTGTTTTTCTTATATTCTTTAAAAATATGAGATGCGTTGAACGCTCGATCAAACAAACGTTCGATATTTGAACACTCGATGTATTGAATGTTCGATTTAATAACCATTCGATATTATAAACGTATTTAGACATTCGATTTATAGTGGTCGATCAATTGATATTCGATTATTTGCCCTTCGATTTGGCATAGTACACCCATAAAAATGTACAATAGTATCTTACCATCTTTATTGTAGGTATTTTAGCAGCGCTCTGGATAACCAAATTCCCCGGAGTTCCAACAGGTAAGCAAAAACAATACGAGGCCGAAAAACCAGATGCAATGTTGTACCAAAGAGGGTGAATGTTTATTTCTTTACCCTGCAAAAAATATTTTTTTAAAACCTACGAAAATAATGCTATTATATACTTACAAAACTAAATTAGATTCTGTATTTGGGTTACTTTCTTTCAACTTTAGAACAAAAACTTTCAGATAAACCATCTGGATCTTATCATCAACCTGTGAAACTAGCCCTTAATATTTGAATTTTCATACCAATTGCATCACTATTGGCGTGACAACATTAGATACACAAACATTGGACGCAAAGTTTGTTATAAAGACTGCAAATATGATTATCAGCAACATGACAAAGTAATTCGGAAAAATGCTGAGATGCCGCAGTATATTCCCGATATACCCGTTCAGATCTGAATATTCCTCTTTGGCAGCTTCTGAGAGTGCGAAACCACCTCCTGTTAAAACAAAATTTAATAACGTTAAATTTTAATGGCCTTCAGATATGCAGGAATAGGGAATTTAAATCGATATACCTACTTCATAACACACATAATATTATCACAGATACAACAGAAATGTAACAGAATTAATTAATTACAATCGCTCATCACTCGTATTCGAAGGAATACTAAAAAGTGGTTGCACCTGCCTCCTTGCCAACCTACATCAGCTATTAAAGGGATTGGGTTTTATATAAGGGTTGGGGAAATCAGGATGTTGGAAAGTAGGTCACTTATGGTAATAGTTTTAAGAATTAAATTAAACTGCAAAATAATGAATTTGGTTAAACTATAGGTAGGTACTGTATTTTTGGCGGTATCTAATAGGAAGAAGATATTTTAGCGAAAATGTATCATTTAGTAATTACAAAAACAGTACCAAATCATACAGATTCTTTTGAGATGTAAATAAGTACTCCCCTACAAGGGGGTAGAAATTTCTCTCACAGTGATTTTTAGGAGCGAAATATCGACCCACAAGCGTTTCAGAAGAAAATAATTTTCTTACGGCCAGTTTCACCGGTTACGGATAAGTTCGACATAGTTTATCTGGTAGATAATTTCATACAAATTCTGTTTCATTTTTGAATTTATCTGGTAGATAGTGGCTATGCGTAACCGGTGAAACTGGCCCGTAATATTCTTTTTCTACGCATTGCTGTAAATTTTATTAGTAATTGATTACCTAGGAGGAACATAAAACTGTATGGCATAACTTCATTCATAACTCTCCATTCCAAAACTGACGGTACTGGCTTATCTGGTAGCTCATCCTCTGAAACATGTAACAATATATAGATATAGGTACAGGATTTGTTTCACCTATTTTTTAAATTCTTATTATATTATATTATCTTGCACATCAGTGCCCAGAAGTTTACTACTAGGCCATCTTTGTACATTAGATATACATAAATTAATTACATAAATGAAGAAAAACAACAACACGTCTATAATTTATTAAGAATTGGGTCATAAAGTAACTCAGTTCCATTAAGTAAATGATAGCTATGTTTTGTATTTTTTACTCTACTAGAAGCTAGGTCATTAAAAACTTACCATTTACGTAGAAGTTACGGAAAAAGTCTAAAGTGGATGGCAATAAATGCATTAAAAAACAAACTAACAAAGCTGCTGCAGAGTCTTGTACACTGGAAATTAAAAAATATCAAAATCTTATTTTTCATTTCGAACATTCATAATTTATTGATAAGGGCAGCTCTGCAGTATTATAGGAATCATCAATTAAATACGTCAATTATGCTGCTGAGCGAGGCCGTTTGTTGTTTATGGTACAGATGCCCGCACATCAAACCACCGAAACGAAACTAAACATTTTCTCAATCAACTTGGAACCACGTGCTTCAGCGATAATATTAAAAAAAATAATTGGAAATTTTACCAATTGTAGTAACTTGATGTGCTGGCGTCTGTACATGAGAGTCAGGTTTTTAAGTCGCAGGCGATTACGTCAGTCAGCGTAGGCACTAGGCTATGGGAAGAGACTGCACGGTATGACTTTATTGCCTTAGAACTTGTAAGGAATCATAGTAAATTATCCTGAATCGTAGTTTCGTTATAATTTTTACTTACAATTTATTGTTATTTAGACCGTAGTAATCAGAAATATGTTCTCCCCATCCGTAGAATATTTGTGGTGCACGACAGAAAAACAATAGAATTGCAGAACTGAATAATATTATTACCATCTGTAATAGTATATGAAATGCATTATTCAGGAACTTTGAGATTAAAAATGAAAATTTTAAAGCTCAATTACAAAATTAATAAGCCAAGCGAAGTTATAATTAGTATCATTCCTCTATTATGTTATTATGATAGATAATTTCAGAAGACGACATGAGTATATCAAAGGAAGCCTGGAAGTAGCGTCCGTGAAAGAATATGAGAGGTAAGCGTTTGTCGTGGTATATGCATCTCATAAGATGTGAAACACATGCTACAAAAAGTTTGTTCAGTATGAATGTGAATGAACGGAGGTAAGACCCAGGAAGAGATGGATTGATTGCCTGAAAGACGAAATGATACGAATGGAAGCGCAAAACATATTGCGCCGTCATCAAATATCTTGGGAACAGGGCAGAAAAAGAAGAAAATAGGCTAACAATTTCCCAAAAGGTTATTTTCCCAATTTTTCTCCAGGTTTCTTCAACGGTATTCCTAGCCGCTTCTACTCCTGATTCAGGTATTCTCGCGAGCTGCGCGGCTTTGTTCTTAGGTCTGAAATAAGGACAGTTTAAAATTTACAAAAAAATTCTGGGGGCTTGTTGGTCATTGCATTCTAATCCATTTATTTAAGTTTTTGGGACTCAGTTACTTAGTCAAAATGATAAGCGTTTATGGAATTAGATATCGTTTATGGATAGAATAAATTTTGATTGTGTTAAAGAAAATATTAGAAAATCAAATTATGCTTGACAAATATGTAAGTTAAGAGTAGATAACATGGATAACGAGCATCGCATTTTATGATTGTAAGGGTGCCACCTATTTAAAAACGTGGAAAACTGTAACTCATGAAGCTTTTCGTGAACCATTGGGTTAAAGGTTCAATTTTGCCACGCTAGATGGAGCTGCTATACTGGACAGTCACTTGTTATCATTTATTTTCGTAACTATGTTTTCAATTATTATTCGTTTGAATTATTAAACATAATAAACTGATTGGAAAAATGTTTTCTACTAAGTTAACGTTAGCTATAAAAAATGTAACAATTGCAACAGCTAAGCTATTTAGTTCTTTTTTTAATACGACGACGTAATCTTCAATGCAAAATATGCAAAAAAAAAAATCCAGGTGTAGTAGTTCCTGCGTTTAACGCGCTTAAGTTAACAAATAAACTTTTCGGTTTTATAATCTATCTATTAGTATACATTATTACACATTGCCATAAGTACCTTAAAAATCCTAGATACACGATTATCATGTAAAGATATACTCCTGCTTCACACACAAGCATATAGGGTATTGAGAACGTGGAGAATTTTGGAAAAGACAAATACTCTGGTGCCGAGGGATACGCCCTGAAATAACGGAATAGAATTTAAACAAAAATTGCCCTCTCTGCGTTAGTCCGTTCATCAAAATACCTAAAAAAGTACCTTTCAAAGAGTCCTTTGAACACTAAATTAGTTCCAGTTCCCACCAAAGTACCGATTCCTCCTGAAACAAACCAGAATATAGTAAGTTATACGCAAGTTTGTATGACGCAATCAAAAAATAAAAAGTCAAATTTTCCTATTATTATACGAAGGACTGCCTGAGTGTGGGCAAGACCTTTAATACGAGTAATAGACAATTTATATCACAAACTATTATAAGTTATGACGTATAAATATTTAAATGAATTAAAAAAGCTATGTAATAAAATAAAATGTTCAATTGTAAATTTTATAAAATTTCATCATCATCATCATCTCAGCCATAGGACGTCCACTGCTGAACATAGGCCTCCCCTTTAGATCTCCACATACACCGGTTGGAAGCGACCTGCATCTGCAGCGTCTGCAGCGTCTTCCGGCGACCTTTATAAGGTCGTCTGTCCATCTCGTTGGTGGACGTCCTACGCTGCGCTTGCTGGTCCGTGGTCTCCACTCTAGCACTTTTCGACCCCATCGGCCATCTGCTCTGCGAGCAATATGGCCTGCCCATTGCCACTTCAGCTTGCTAATCCGGTGGGCTATATCGGTGACTTTAGTTCGTCTACGGATCTCCTCATTTCGGATTCGATCACGTAGAGAAACACCGAGCATAGCCCTCTCCATAGCTCGCTGAGCGACTTTGAGCTTTGAGATGAGGCCGATGAATAACATAACAATGATGAATAAAATTTATCATAGTTTAATTAATAAGTTACCTATGGTTGCTGAAAAAGCTGCCGCGCAAAAATAACAAGTTGTTATATCTGAAGCAACCATGTGACCGTTACTGTCCATTTCGTAAATTTGTAAAAGATTTTGCTGAAAAATTGAAAATTAGTTAAATAATTTTATACTTCATCACCAATAAGAGCAGTATAATATGATTAAATGATGTACAGACGCCAGGACATCAAGCTACTACATTCTGACTTCCTTTATAGATTTTCAACTTTATCGCTGAAGTATATGGTTGAAAGTTGATTGGGAAAATTATACAGTTACTGCTGGCGTCTGCACCTCCTCAGTAAGACAAAAATATTTATATATTTGAAGGAAAAAATTGTTGATGAAATCTGGATTTCCAAGTGTAGACTCGTCAGTCTGCCTTGAGCAAGAGTGTAGATTAAAGCTCATTCCTTCGCTGTATAAGACGAGCTCTATTCCCCGCTGATAATAATACATACGTAGTTAGCCGTATGAGCTGAAAGACGTCCACTGCTGGACAAAAGCCTCCCCCAAGGCTCGCCACCTTGCGCGATCTTCAGCACCTCGCATCTAGTTAGACAGTGCCTCATTAAATTTAAAAAAAGCTAGAACTGCAATACAGAATTTATTAATTCTTTCTTTCCTGTTGTGTTTCTTTATCGTGTGTACAAAAAATCGTCAGTCCATAAAGAAATAAATAATTAAAAATTAATGATTCCCTGATTTTTATCGCTATTTGTAAAACAGTAGCTCCCTTTAATCCCATCTGATATATCTTAATAAAACTAACATTTTCGAAAACTTCTAACAGAGCGAATATAATGGGAACCATCATAGATGTCGCTGCGGTATTTGTAATCCACATTGAAATGAACATCGTCGTAATTGACATCGCAAACAGCAATCTGAAAGAAGTAGATATGTTGATAGTAAATATCTTGTATATGTTATCTAAGATAATCGTCGTCATACGGCTCGGAACATATGGACAATCTCTTCCGGTCTGAACCCCATCGGGATGACTTTCCACCTCACAAGACGTAGCTTTAACATCATCATCTCCTGAGCCTTTTCCCAACTATGTACATATGTTGGGGTCGGCTTCCATTCCAGTCTAACCGGATTCAGTTGAGTACCAATGTTTTAGAAGGAGCGATTGCCCATCTGACCTCCTCAACCCAATTACCCGCGTAACCCAATACCCCTTGGTCAGACTGGCTTTAACATTATATATACATAGATAATATTGCGAAAAGTATTATTCATTATTTCAAATATAGTTAGCAAGAGCACACACCTGTAGTGCGAATATCCTATTAACCTTATCACGGACAAAGCTAATCTTTGATGTAACCCTGATTGTTCAACAGCACTTGCTAGGACCATACTCCCAAAGAACATAAGAACTGTGTCCTGAAAAATATAAGAAAATAAATTAAAATTATTAAACACTTCCGTACTTGTTTCTTAATAATTTACGATATTTTCGCAATAATTTACATATTGAATACGGCATTATACAAAGCGCAATAATTGAAGTGGTGGTGGTGATAACATGGTGGCACCAGCCTCTCAATTATAAGTGAGCCGAGTTCGATTCCATGTTAGGAAAGTACTAATGCAACTTTTCTAAGTTATATAATATATGTATATACTTCCTCGGTATATCTTGGAAGGTATATTAATATCAGTATATAAGGAAAACATCTCGATGTAACCTGGACTATGGGGTCTGAAATCACGAACCCGCATTGAGCAAGCGTGGTCAAGTAACTTGTGAGAGCGGTACTGTGCCCAGCAGGGGTGATGACAAAAAGGCTTATACATAATGCGAACTGCAACGTTTTAATGCAAATATTTCAGACAATTTGTTTCAATGTACTTACATTCATATAGCATTTGCAAGTTGTTCGTGTGTCCATAACTCCGGCTAAAGGAAAGATAACAACAGGAAGGAAAGATGTGATTGGCAATGGTATGCACTCCGTAACCCAAAACGTAGCCATTATGCATAGAGTATATCCAGCCCATTGATATTTCTAGAAGAAAATCAGTTAATATTAGTTGATAAGCAAAAGTTTGTAGAGAAATCACAGCAGCAATATATCAAAGAGCCTTTGACTATTAAAATGAAAATTTTTATCATTTATAAAGTTGTAGTCAAATCCATGCCTTTGAAAAATCTATAGTCGTAGATGTCAGGAAAATAACCTACCTATCGTACACAAAAAATATTTACTAATGTTACAAAGCTGGGGAGTTTGTTTGTTTGCTTGAACGCGCTAATCACAGGAACTAATGAACCGAATTGATAAAAAAGGAAACAGCGCCCGTTAGTCGAGGAAGGCTACTCTGTATCTAGATGCTCAAAGAACCCGGGACCCGGCTGGAATTGCGGGCGTAAACTAGTGTAAGATAATTGTGTAGAACTAATGTTTTTTTTACCTTTGGTGGGAATGGTACCAGCACAATAATGAATATGATTGGGGTCAACAGACAAATTATTCCGCGCCAGTGCGTAGAGAGAAATAAAACAAGCTTTTTCCTCCTGGTAAGCTTTGGATCATCCACCCTGCATCAATTAAACATTAGGTACTCAAAATTTAATTACATTTTAACCTACATCTAACACACACACAGCGAGTTAGCTTTTTTTCGGGGGGATATCCTCATGCACAATCCTCCGCCTGGGGAGAAGTGGAGGGGTGTGTCGGACTCTTACCGGACCGAACTTGAACGGTATAAGGTACAGACGCCAGCATATCAACCTACCTCAGTCTGTCAAATTTCTTTAATCTATTTTGAAACTTATCACAATATCTGAAGGTTAATATTCGATTGGTAAAATTTGACAGATTCGGCTAGGTCGACATGCTGGCGTCTGTATCTAAATAGTTACCTCAGTAGACGAGTGATACCGAGACAATAAGCTAGCAAGACATATTTTTAGTGATTAGTTCCACTAGAAACCTAAAATATTATTTTATTTCACGCTGCTTATTTCTACATTTTTATTATTTCGTTACCCGCATCTATTTAATAAAAAAATCTTTAAAAACTTTGTATAATTGTATGCTGATTTTGGAGATCATACTAAGGTATATATAGCTAGCACACATTCTTAAGTTTTTAATGCTCCGATGCAATTAATCAAGTGTTGTTACTATAGAAGAGTATAATATACTTACGTCTCAGCAGGCTGGCTATCTTCTCCGATCTCAGGTAATTCAGTAACTTCTTCCATGTTAATACAGACAAACAATAAAATATGTGTTTTACTGTTATGACCAAATCTCTAAGCAACATACATCGAGTAGGCTACGCAGTCACAAATATTTTGGAATAAGGTTTGTTTGTTGTCATTACTTTCTGTCATACTATTAACCACAAATATTATTGATTAATCAATCATCGCGTTTGAACGTTTTTTTATAATTTTATAATATTTAACTTCTCTTTGTGTGTCTTGGTTAAACATTTAATGAAAAATATTTTTTTTTTGACATTAGAGCCTTTACCATCTATTGGCAAATTTATGTTCTATTGTTTTCTTCATATTATTACTCGTATGTTAGCCACGACAAATCCACGATAAGGCATGGGAATGCGACGGAGTATTTTGACAAAAACAGTTCTTACAGTGTATGGTCGCCAAGGAACAGTCATATTTTAGTTAAGTACCTATGTATACCTTTCTCCAATAGGTAAGTTTACTAAAAAGAAGTAAAAAAAAAAACTCATAATATTTACTGACAAAATAAATTGTATTATTTTTAATGTTAACATAATAAAACGGCAAAGTTAGAAATGTTAAACTTTCAATCTATTAATTCTTCAACAAGAAGTTAGACTAAGAAACAAACTTGAATGTATCAAAGCGCGAAGCTTTTCGTTTATTTCATGAAAGTTCTAATACAAAGAAAAGTAGCGATGCCGGCGGCGACGGCGTGCCATTATTGGAGGATCGAGGTTCGGTAGCCCGGCAACAGGCGAGTTGGCGCAGCGCTGAGCTCACTTCAGTTGTCGAGTCGCCGGCCGCGCGCTAACACTTTTCCCGAACCCAGTTCCCGCCCATACTTTGGACAGCTCATACTTCGACTCCCGGAAAACAAACGTGAAAACTAAAACTTCAATAAAACCTTCGAAAACATAGTGTGTGTTCATTTGTGATAATAATAAAAGAAATGTAATGTTAGAGGCGTGCTTTATTGATAAACGTTTAGCATAATCACCGTGAAAGATGTCCGGAGTCATTAAATATTCATGATATCTCGTCAGTACTACGGATCTGGCAACGTTTCTCGGCTGTATCAACAGGTTAGTTTTAATTCTTTCAGATCTTTGGTTCAGTGTTTGAAAATGTTATTTTATTTCTATTTCATTATTATGTTATTTTGTTGTGTTTTACAAGATCGTTACGTAAACTGTACTGAAACAATTTTGTATTTCTGTAAATATGTTAGCCTATGTAAACGCGTGGTCAGTTAAAGCTTACTAAAGAAGTTTACTGTGTTGTGATAATTATGTACATTGCACTTTATCATCTGACATATAGCTGTGACAAATGTACTTTATGAATGATTCAGAATAATTTGAAATATACCATTAGGATATTCATTAATTATATACTCAACTTTTTATATTAACTTTGGTTGAAACAATTTGTAGCCATCGTTATAGTATTCAATAATTATGTAAATGAATTAAATTAATGTCTTCTATAACCTAATTATAATTTGTAATATAAAAATATACTCGTTGCCAAAACAAACAAGATTCACACTTTCTACACAATCTAAAACGATATTTTTTCAGCTCTAGTTATTTATATTTATCTTACAAACTAACATTAGCATATTTTATAATTGTCTCATAATTATTTAAGTATTCAATAGTTAATCGTTCCGTGCAAGGAATATATTTTTGATATAAAGAAAGACTGAAGCCTAAAAAGAAGAATAATACATATTTATGATACATAGTTTTGTAGACTCCAGAGCACTCTATATAAATAAATGCTTAAAGTGAGGAAAGTATCTTATATGTAATTCCTATACATTAAAAAAATCTATTCATGAAATATTTATATCACATGCCTACATATATTGTTCATCCCAAATGCAAACCAAAGGATTGCCAATAGCACACTTGACTTGAAACTGTATGTATTCAGAGAGGAGTATATTTGCATCCCTCCCTTTCATAGACTATGATAGCCGCTAAAAGGCAGCTACTTTCTGTCGTATGTCTTACAAATTGCGAACTGTTGGTTAGCCAAGATGTCTCTCTACAATCATAAACGCTAATAGAAACAAAGAACATGTACAAGCAACAAGCTTCAGGAATAAGATATTGGTAACTTAAGAGTTTCTGAATTAAAGAAAGCAACTCAATGATTATGTTAACTTTTAAAGTCCCAATCATATCAAAGATGAATGATAACCGTATTCATGTGACTACGCAGTGTGGAGTTTGTTAGAAGAAAGACCCTCTGGAGATTTGAAACCATATCGACCCAGTTTCCATTTAAAATAAAATTAGAAAATAATGATTGGATCTTGTCCATTTAGAAAGTATTTGATGTACGTCACGCTTCAAACTCGCATCCCTTTACTCAAAAAAAATGACTTCTTAAAATTGCTGAAGTTGAATACTGATTTATTTTATTCGTATTGAATTTAAACCATGTAGTAAATACATGTTTTATAAGCTTCTTGGTTTAGACCGTAGAACTTCAGTTACTAACTATGAGGAACATGGTCGACTATCATATTATCAGCAGCATGGCAACCTATGGCAACCGTAGAATCAAGTTTTGTCTACCGGAGAATGGACTAATGACAGAAAAGTGACAGATTGATGTAAGATTTGATTTGACATTTTTTGAAGTTATTTTTCTTTTCTTCGATCGACATAAGTCTACAAATGATTATAATAATATGCGAGTTGACAGGTCGCGCCATGCTCGGGCAGAAGACATGTTGACATTGACAGAAAGAGCTTTGTCTTTTCTTGATAGAATATATATAAAATCGCCATGCTAAGCCTGTTGGTAACTCTTTTAATTCAATCATGAAAAATTCATTATAATATTCTGACTGCTGAGGACTCCTACTAAAATCCAAAAGGGAATTCAAAACATTCAAGTGCCACTAAAAGCCATGTTCCTTCACAATTGACAAATGGATTATCCAGCGATAACGTTATCAAAGTTGTGCTTCTCGTATATTCGGTGACCCTCGATATGCTGATTCTATTGATTGTACTAACAGATTTTTATCGTATCAGTTATTGTTATGACATTCAGGACTTTTATTTACTCAGTGTTGCTGATAGCTTTCAGTCCATTCAAAATGTTATATGAGTAATAACGCTTGATAAATATGTACCTACTTATATACTTTAAATATTATAAACGTTGACTGCCTCGTTGGTCTAGTGGCCGCAAGTCGCGACTGCTGTGCACGGGGTCTCGGGTTCGATTCCCGGGTCAGGCCGAAATCGCTTTGTGGGTTATGAGAAACTTTCAAAAAGCAGCCTGGAGTCTGGAAGGTGGTGATTGATTCACCCGTGCATCGGAGAGCACGTAAATGTCGGTCTTGCGCCTGATCTCTCTCCGGTCGTGTCGGATTGCCGTCCCATCGGTCTATGAGAGTGAGGGAATAGAGAGTGCACCTGTGTCTGCGCGAATGCTTGTGCACTTTTATATGTCCAGCGCAGCTGGCTGATCTCCATAAAAGAGAACGGCCGCCGCAGCCGACAATCGGCTTGGATACCATCATCATATTATAAACGTGAAGAATTGGTTCGTTTATTTGCTAGAACATAATATCTCAAGATCTGCTTATCCGGTTTAAAAAATGTTTCGTTTTAAGATTTATCGCACAAAGTTATAGACTTTTGTATCTGGGTATAAACATACAGTGGTTCCGACATGTTTTCCATTTTTTTTATTTGTTATACATATTATTACTAGTTATATTGTATAACATTATTAAAAAGATTATTTTTTGGGTAATCGTGAATTCAATTATTTAAAACATAAATACGAGCAGCGAACCTTCTTAACGAGATAACAAATAGAATAATAGTCGTTAAATACTAGCTCATCTGAGTCGCATCTAGTAGTACTATCATTGCACTAGTTAAAATGTCAGGTTGGTAAATACTGTGACTAATGTTGAGATACGCTATCACACATCGCTGCGTATGCGTTCATTTGGCTCGCTTCCATATTGTCTTCAAGATGTAAAGTGTTATGGACGATAGAACTCATAGTGCGTACGCTTCTATTAAATGTTACTGAATAATTTGACATTTTAATACCTCTAGATTAAAAGAATCGTACAAAAACACTATAATGTGATAATTAGGGTCGTATTTTTTTATTTCTATGTTTACATTACTGTTTTGATTTGATTATTATTTGCTTAAAACTGGGTAGCATTATAATTTAACTTCTTAATATCATATATGTATCATAGTTCATATACATGGCTTGGTACAATTTTCGAAAAGGGAGCGGCGATTTCGTGTGTAACTCCTTGTACAGAGGGCAGCACATCAAGCTATCTGAAACTGACAAATTTTCCCAGTTAACTTTGAAGTATATGATTCAGCGATAAAGTTAAAAATCGTCTAAGGATATTTGACAGATGGTAGTAGTAGTACATCAAGCATGCGTGACATCTGTACGAGTATCATTAAAATCATAGTAGTTAAGTAAGTAAGAAATATAATATATCAGTTTGATACTAATATGAACGAGGGTTCCAATAGCTTTTAATATAAACGTATTTCAACGTAGATAGTTAAGCAAAGTAAGTTTATACTCCAGCCAACTTCATTAGCTAGCCCATCAACGTTAGCCCACCGATGTATATATTAGGCCTAAACTTAATTCCGACCTCGCTAATGTAATCGCTAGAAGCTTCGTCCTGATTCCTCACGCTGATCTCAGTTATAGACCATAAAGTACGAACTTAGGTAGACATGGATATTTGTTTAGGATGTGATTATGGAGACAGAAACTTAAATGATTGGAATGTTTTTTTTTTTGCATTGTAGCATACATATATTACTACTAGCTTCCGCCAGCGGTTTCACCCGCTTTCTGAGGGAAGTACTTTCCATACCCGGATAAAAAGTAGCCTATATGTTATTCTGATGTATAAGCTATATTGTGGTAAAGTTTCATTCAAATCCATTCAGTAGTTTTTACGTGAAAGAGTAACAAACATGCATACATCCATACATCCATACTTACAAACTTTCGCCTTTATAATAGTAGTAGGATAATAAAAACACATAAAAATTTAAACCGAGGTCTGTCCTTGTAAAGCTATAGATTGAGCGTATCAGAGCTGCGGTTACAACCGCAGCTCTGATACGCAAAGACCTTTAGAAGGAAAAAAGTAGGTTTTAATCGGCAAAAGTTCGATTCTCCCTCTAGCTGCACCCACAGCGGGAGAGGTTATATGTATAATGATATCACACTCAAAAAAGAACGTATCCTTACAAAACAAAACGTGATATAATTTCCTTCAAGCGTGTATTAATAACACGACATACAGGCGATCACTAACCCTTAACTGCCTGCATATATACTAGGGTATACATTAGTACACAGCTATATAATGAAGTCAGCAAACATTACCCGCCGTCTGTAATGGCGCAGTCGCCGGACTTCCTGACGCCCGTAGGCAAAGGCGATTAATAAAATCCTTTGCAAGCACCATCGACTACAGAAAATGGACTGAGCTTCTATATCACTGCTCTATTTTTGACGTAACAGTTTTTAATCTGTTTGTGTTGTTCATCAAAACTTTTTTTAAGTAGTCAGTACATGACTTAAATATATTTTTTTGAAATTTCCGACCACGGGACTATAGAGTCTTATAAGCATATATATCTTATAATAATATAAAAAGGCGAATTTCATTATTATTATCGAATCAGAAAAACAGTTCGTAAGTTTCCATAAGTCTTTTTGAATCTTGGATAGTTCATTATTTCCATCACGTATCAATTGAAATACTCTTATTTTTTTAAACGTTACTATTCTTAGCAAATACTGTTCAATAAATCGCGATGTGTTGTTACGATAAATTAAAATAAATTATGAAATACCTTTAGTTGGAGGCATGTGACTATGATAAATCTTTCAACCAAAAACATCTCCAGTGTTATTTATATTTTTCTTATATAAGATATTTTTTATCTTTTATAAGTATTCAGTTAAAAATACATCGCTCCTGAAACTATGCGCTTTATTTTAGAATGGAAATTTGTAGTAGGTTTGTACTTTTATTAGTAAGAATTTATATACACGATATTAAGCATTAAACAATACAAAGACAGACGAAAGTATGGTTGACACACTTTTGAAACAAAACTTAACTAGATGTGTAGTGTGTATGTTTCAAGAGTATTTTATATTACTTCGTATTTTAAATTCTTCGAAAAAAAAACGTATAGTTCTTCAGACTATCACAATGACTATACGCTGTAACAGTACTAAGTTACTGGATAGAGAGATAGAAGTAGACCAAGGAACAAATGGACTGATTCTTTGAGAGACGATATGAATAAGAAAGGAGTGGATGATAGTATGACGGCTGACAGACATATTGAAGTGGAAAAAAATTTGCGCTGACCTAAAATAATTTGTTAACAGGGCAGGAAGAAGAAAAATAAGAAAAGTATGAGGAGAGTCGTTAAAATGTCATTGTCAACGTACTACTGCATAAAGTCACTAGCGTAACCTGCTGACTACAAAAGCTGTAATCAATCAAGTATTCCGTAGTATGCCTGGACGAAGTTTTTAGGCCAGTTTCACAGTTTGCTGATAAGTTCCAGATAGTTTTTCTGGCATATAATTTCATACAAATTCTTTTCCACTTTTGAATTTATCTGGTAGATGGTGGCCCTTAGACTGCTAGACTGTGCATATGTATTACTAATTTTGTCGTAAATACTATAATTTAAGCGTTTTAAACCCCATTTTGTATTAGCTGTAAACAAAGCTTATTTACTTTAGTGAGCCCGTTGTTAATGGTTTGTCTCAATGGTCGTATGAAACTCTTTGGTTTACAGGTTTCAAATGTGAAAAGCTAGCGTGGGATGAAACGGGGACAAAGTAGGGTAGCTTTTACCAACGAAGAAAAAAGATTGCCTCCCATTGATCTGGGTTTGTCCTTGTTAATGGGCTTCAGTTACATTCTTTTGTGTTTTGTTGCAGAAAATTAAAACATACGAGTATGTACGTTTTCTGATCAACAAATCTTTTGTTTTTGTTATATACTATTTATATTTTAGACTAGCTTCCGCCAGCGGTTTCACCCGCTTTCTGAGGGAAGTACTTTCCGTACCCGGATGAAAAGTAGCCTGTATGTTATTCTGATGTATAAGCTATATTGTGGTAAAGTTTCATTCAAATCCATTCAGTAGTTTTTACGTGAAAGAGTAACAAACATCCATACATCCATACTTACAAACTTTCGCCTTTATAATAGTAGTAGGATGTGTGATTTTCAGTTACATTTCAGTTGCTTCCCTGAAATGACGTTCAATATCATAGAAGGTACAACTATGAATAGTTGCCATCTGTAGCATTACTACTGAAATAAATACATTTAAACTCACAATTACAGACGGTCTCCTACCCTTCACTAATTTAAATTCAACTTATTCAACAAATTTAGATCCGCAAAATGAAACTCATACGCATGTTATGCACAAATGTGAACCCGTATACGGAAAAGATACCTTCTATTGATACAAACGAAATGTTATCTGATATTATGACAAATTGGGATCAATGGTAGAAAAACATACGGACCCACGTGTTAGTTCACCCCACGCGTAGCCCGGCCAATCACCCCACTATCACCTTGCTTGCTAATCTGATAATTTATCGGCTCGTGCTATTCTTACAAAAAGAATGTACACTCGGTCGCCAAAATTCTTTTGAAATGAGAGTGTTACAAGACCACGTGTTAGCATTGTATTCTATTCAGAAAATGTTTAATCTTATTGTTCTTTTATTTCATGAATGATTTACATAGAGATGAAATTAAAGTACTTGAATTTCCAAAGCGTGTATACTACTCGTGACGATAAAAAACGATTGCATTGTCGAAATAGTTTGTTCCACAAAATATTTGTTTTTCACTGCTACAAGCAACCGTGACATTGAAAATGTCTAATATTAAAACGGTGATGGAAATAAAAATTGTCGTAATAATAGATAGCTACCTTCCCAGACAGTAAATAATGAACTATGGTGACATTTCTTAAAGCTAGGTGTCTTACTGCAAGCTTATAGCATTGCATTAAAATTATTTTTCAATTGTTTCGTGACCACTTTGCCGCCGAAAAATGTTTATATTTTCAATGTTTTTTTGTTTTGCTAGAACTTGTGACTGATTTTTCTTATAATCAATTGCTACGTATAGATTCTTGCTGACAGTGGTAGTAAATTATTTTATAATTTACATGTAGCTTACATTACATGCAGTGAAGACAAATTAATATAATTCATTTTTAAGAAAATAGTTAGATTTTTAGAAACACAAAATAGTTGAGGATTTTATAATGTCTGCCAACTACCTCGTTGGTGTAGTAGTCACGTGGTCTTATGTTCGATTTCCGGGTTGTTGGAATTATTTTCTGAGTTTTAAGAAAAGCAGGCCGGACTCTGGAAGTTTGAGCTTGGGAAACTATGCGACTACTAGTCCGACGAGGCTTCTGGCTAATTAGGGTAATATAATCATGCGTACATATCAGTAAGATGAACTTCTAAGTTTAAGTATATTAAGCTTTAGGTTTGCTATAAGAATTGTATGACTACACCCTTATCCTCTATACGAATATCATCTTCCCAGATATATTAAGAGTTTTACAAGATTATGTGCGATAGAGATAAGACACGCTGTCGTATTAAGTAACTACCGATCGATATTTATTGGCTATTATTATTATAACGTTGAATCTTTAACATAAAAGTATGAATTAATCTGTGTTATATAACTAAGATCGTGAGTTACATAAAATATATTATTAGGGTCAAGAGTAGTAAGCAGAATAAAGTGCGTAAGAAAATAACTTCTTTAAAGTGTAATTATTTCAAAAATAGCTGTTCCCCGTGGCAACTTCCGCGTCTTGAGCTGTATTTGCACCTGAATAAAAAGTAGCCACCTTTTTAGGCTCTAGACTACATGTGCACTAAATTTTATTTCAATCGGCTCAGTAGTATCGGCGTGATAGAGCAGACAGAGGAAAAAAATGTTTAGTGGTTAATTCCGGCTAGCTAAGAGAAACTTCATTCAGATCACAAATATTATTTTGGTTTCTTTATATAGTTTAGGAGGAAATAATGGCAGTGCATTATAAAATGAATACTTAATAAGGTGTGTTTCGGATGGCACGTTAAACTGTAGGTCCCGGCTGTCATTGAACATCCTTGGCAGTCGTTACGGGTAGTCAGAAGCCAGTAAGTCTGACGCCAGTCTAACTAAGGGGTATTGGGTTGCCCGAGTAACTGGGTTGAGGAGGTCAGATAGGCAGTCGCTCCTTGTAAAACACTGGTACTCAGCTAAATCCGGTTAGACTGGAAGCCGACCCCAACATAGTTGGGAAAAGGCTCGGGAGATGAAGGTGTGCCACCGCATTTGGCAAGTAGAAGATTACAGTGTTTTATTGCCGCGGGACCACTGGATATAAACTTAGGGTTATCTCTTAATCGTGGTTTACGACTCTAGCAGATGGGACTTCGACGAACGACCTCCACACAAACTGTAACACATTTCCTGAATAATGTGAATTATATAAAGCAGCCTTATATTGTAATCCGTTAAGGCTCTTGAGAACATTAAAAATATGATTTTGTGAATCATTTTTGAATAAATTTTAGGTCTTAAGATCAGTGTTTATTTTTTCTATTTATGTAATCATTTCTTTCTTTTTGTATAATTATTTCGCAGTTGAATATAATAAAATTATATTTACCAGTGTGAGGCACTAGTTGTCTGGCATAACTGCTGAACTGGAATCGATTTGGCACATATTTTTGTTATCTATTTATTAATATTTCATGTTTTGTGGTCTTGTGTCAATAAATGTACATACTTTCTTTCTTTCTTCTTTCTCTCTATATGCGATGACAAACACAACTCATAAAGGGCGTCAAAAACCTGATTCTCATCGCTACCACCCTGGTACCGGTAGTGTACCTATAATAGGCCAGCAGTCGCCATATTGAATCGCAATACTTGATCGTTGGGCGAATGTTAATCTAAACTGTATCTATGTGTCTTAACTATTCAAGTATTTTATAACAATAAAGTTTTTAATTTTTTTTCTTATTCACGATAATATTTTTTTTTTTTGTTACAGAAAATATAAACAATGATGGAAACAGACAAAATGTCGACGGCCTCCTCAGTAGGGGCTGCCGAACGACGCCCGTTGCTTCAAGCCTTAGTCATAGAAAGACGCATTCTCTTCGGCTGCACCTGTTTCATAGGACTCTGCACTTTTCTATGGATTGCTGCGGTCTGCACAGAGAAATGGGTGCATATAGAAGGTGGAAACGGTATGTATTTTTATTTAACACTAGCATTTTTTCGCGGTTTCTCCTCAAGAAAGCTTCGTCTCAAGAAAGTCCTGTACCAGAATAAAACAAACCCTATGTTCAGTGGGGATAGTATACATTACCAAGCGTAGAATGTATTTTAAATCATTGAAGTAGTTTCGGAGCCTATTCTGAATATACTTTGTTTTTTTGTTGTTGCATTGATTCAATGTTTCCTCTTTTGCTTTTTTTTTTAAATATGTCGTATATTAAGAGTTGCCTCATATATAACCCTTGTTGCCTTATCTCAAGAGTTGTGAAGACCCTATCTAAGTTATCATGACTTTTTGTATTAGAAAAATTCCATTTTTAATTGTGACAAACAATTTTATTATCACAATTATATCATCATGACATAGTGATCGGTTAATGTACAGGATACGTCTTGGTTATTCATTCGTTTGCGTCAATGATTTATAATATCATATAAATAGAGATAATTGCATGGTTGTTCTAAAATGAGTTCATATATTAAGATCACCACAGGATGACAAGGATATAAACTCGGAGTGAGGCGAATACATGAACGAAATGATTGATGAGTGTACTTGTGAAAGCTTATGGGTACTTGCCTCGTTAGGCAGAATGATACGGTATTTCAACTTTATTTTTTATATGCTAAAATTAAACTTTTTGAACCTCGTTTTTTTATTAAATTAAAATCTCTTTTGATTGAATTTAAAAACAGAAAATGGATCAGATATTTACTTTTGTTAGATTACTTGAGACCTTAATTATAAATTAGGTATGTACAGTCGCCAGCACATGATACTACTACAACATGTCAAATATCTGTAGTACCTATATGGTTCAAAATTGATTGGGAAATTTTGAGAGTTTCGGGTAGCTTGATGTGCTGACGTCTGTATGTTAAAAAAATAATCTGTCTTTTCTACCGACTTAAAAAAGGGGGTTCTCAATTCGGCCGCTATTTTTCTTATGTATATCGATTAGTCCAAAGTATCTAGTCCGATTAGTGTGATTCTTTTTAATAGACTAGAACATCCAAGGCTACCTTCCTAATCAGAGAGTTGTGGATTCGTCCAATTATTTCCGATAAACAAACGTCGTATTTTAAAATAATAAAACAAAGTCTGGGTTTGTTCGGAGCCAACAAGAACTTATTTCGAGCCTACCATTACATAACTACGGAATAATTTCGATAGTTGAACATTGTTATTTGCCAACTCGTAGTTCAGACGTGCTCAACATGTGGCGTTCGAGAATGTATGTAAACTCATCAATTTATGTAAATAACCTGTCAAAATTATATGTACATATTATTAATACACAGGACGTTTTATAAAAGCGTTGATAAAATGAAAACATATCATACATTTCGATACACTCTCTAATTTATTGCTAACTAGCGACCCGCCCCGGCTTCGCACGGGTGCAATGCTGATACTAAATACACTACAGAAAAACTGTGAACGTTGTATATAAAAACATAGCGAAAAAATGAAATTGTTTACAACATCACATTATAAACCTCAAAAATAACAGTACTTCTGCACTATTTAATGGATGTTATTATACATATAAACCTTCCTCTTGAATCACTCTATCTATTAAAAAAAACCGCATCAAAATCCGTTGCGTAATTCCAAAGATTTAAGCATACAAAGGGACATAGGGACAGACTAAGCGACTTTGTTTTATACTATGTAGTGATGAGACATTTATTTAGTATCTAATAATCTCGTTTAGTTTAGTGGTCACAAAGCGCAATTGTTGTACTCGGGGTATCGGATTTGTTTACCGGGTCAGGTTGAAAAACCTTTGTGGGCTTTTGCAGCCTGCCAGCATAGCCACATTGAATGGCGATGCTTAATCTTTGGGTAATTTTGTCCAGCCTTTGGGTCACGAGAAGTAAATATATTTTGAAGTTAGTATACATATTATAAGACTATTATATTTATTATAGTACTATTAGTATTGATACATCTTTGTTATAAAACGTAGTCTTAAAAAAGTACCAGCTTTAGTATTAGCTTTAAATCATCTCGGCCAAAGTTAATGCCCTAAACCTACCTAGCTAGCTAGCTAACCTAGCTAAACCAGGTACTTTTTAAAACCACGTTTTATATTAAGGGAGAAATAGATTTAGAATATACTGAAGTTCAGTAAATTCCAAGTACTTAAGCTTTAATTTACAGTACATAATTACGACAGCTTTTTAAATATACACACTTACACATTCAAGCGTTATTCTCTCTGTAGCAACATATTTATTGAACCCATAACACAATATGGAACCAATCTGATAATGTAATATTTATATCAAGTGTGATTCATTACATTTGTAAATATTTATTCACGCATCGCTCGGGTACTTCAGTACGTTGGTTCTGTATAGATAAAACCATCCAAGTTGATTTGTCTGTTTTATATCGTTTATCATAATAAAGGGAACCATTACTTAAGGTCAATAAATCTAGTTATGATCCAGGAATAGAAATAGCAAATTATTTTCTGATGCCAATATTATTTTCTGCCTAATCTACATTTTTTTTCAAAATTTGGATGACAGACGTCTCTTGCAACAACTTTATCATAATCTGCGTAGTGTTTTACCCCAGTCAGAGCAACTGCCTATCTGACCTCCTCAAACCAGTTACCCGGGCAACCCAATACCCCTTGATTGGACTGGAGTCAGACTCCTACTGGCTTCTAACTACCCGTAACGACTGCCAAGGATGTTCAATGACAGCCGGGACCTACAGTTTAACGTGCCATCCGACACACAGTCATTGGTGTTCAAGATATACGTAGAAAGTGAATACAAACTTAGAAAGTGGCATTGGTACTTGCCTAACCAGGAATCGAACCCACGGCCTCATACTTGAGAGGTTGGCTCTTTAACTACTAGGCCACCACGACTTATGGCACAAAGCATTTAAAATACTTTAAATTTATTGTTTTCTCGACCTTACAAATGTCTCACGAAACCTTATGGCGATGACAAGTAGATGGCTAGTCTGCTATGCTATGGATAGTCTGGTGTGCTGTAATAGTTTTTTTCTGCTATTTTTAACGTCTTATCAAATTACATCAGATAAATTCCATGACAATCTGCATAAGATTATAAGATAAGCAAATCGTCTATATTGGTTTCTGAATACAATAATGAATTGTCTGGAACCTAACACAGATAGGCAGTCGCTCCTTGTAAAACACTGGCACTCAGCTAAATCCGGCTAGACTGAAAGCCGACCCTAACATAGTTGGGAAAAGGCTCATGAGATGATAATGTCTGGACCTAACAAAGTACAGCTACCGTCATAAATGGGAAACAATATCAAATGATCGTGACAAAGAATTCTGCTTTATTATCCAATCGAAAAACCGCAAGCTGCGTTCTATAATTACATTTATAAGTAAGTGGCAGATGTCAGTATTACGTGAACGCAGATACTGTTCTAACTAAAGATATCCACGCTTATTTCATCAGTCATTTATTACGACATCCGTAGGAAGTGATGAGACGTTCTATTCATAGTTAAAACGGCGGCATAACTGTTGTTTTAAATTTAGGAAAACCGTATTCTAAGCGTTGGGCAGTTTATAATTAATTACAAACGTATGGGAGTGGGTTCGATGGCCTTTGATCTATTTCTATTCCCAACGGCTAGGCGAAGTTATGAAACATGGAGATGTTAACGTGATAACCTGCATTGTATTCTTTTTTTGAATTATTGCCAGATACACGGACGGTGTTCGGAGATTTGAACTGGCATTTTTGTGAGCCAATGGCGTCACTCTGTTGAAGCGTAAATAGTTCAACACCTACAAGCCTATGTTGTAGCGTGAACTGGCTGTAACTATGAAAAATGTTTGACATTTGTTATAAGTACCTATAGTATAAGATTTAAGTTCTACATAAAAAGTCGTGATATCTTAATTTTCATAATCATATTATTTAGTATTAGTCACTATTCCAGGTCAATCATTAACTGTAAAATAAATTCGTATAAATATGTATTTTTAAAGCCTTTTTCATTAATATTTTAAGTCTTGTTGAGCTAGTTTCAAACTTGATATTACGTCTACCCTATGCATAAGCTATGCTACATTATTATGCAGCTACTGCATTAAAATTACACACGACTCTGTAGCCCAGTTTAGGAACAATGTAACTTCATGTCGAAAATGACCTGAAATTACAAAATGAAGACCTATAAATAAATAAGGAGAAATCTTGCTTACATCAAGTATAATTCTAGAACACTATTAATTTAAATAAGTTGTAGTTGAAAATTTCATTTATTATAAAAAAAAAATGAGTGCTGTGAGATAGCTGAAAAAAAAAAAACTAAAATTATATTCATAATTTTTTATCATTCTCTCATGTTCCGTCAAAAATAGACTCAAGACAACAATGCCAAGAATTATAAAAAAAAATATATAATATTTTCATTCAAGAATAATTGCCTCTTATACTGTTTTTGACCAGGAACTTTTTAATTCTATCAATTTGTGCTTATTTTATATCCTACATAGAATTCTTAAGTAAATAAATTATATGAATTTGACTAAAAATACACTTTTTGTGTAAAGTGTATCTATGTTCCTTTGCTGTGAGGCTTTTGAGGAAAACAATCCTTAATATGTGTCGATGTGTGACGATGCACCACTTGCTTATAACCGTGAACTGTGATAAGATTAAATCTCACTCTCTGATAGCAATTTCCAAGAGAAAAAAATACATTGGACTAACCTAGCTCAACGAAAATCCTTTTTTTTCCATAGGGCAGTAAGTAGGTATCTAACACAATTCTGTTGCCGTTTTCCTACATATACCTATTATATGTATTTTTGCGTATTGATAGCTGTTCCGAAACAGACATCGAGTACTTGCATTATTTCAGCACTTATACTAGCTTACAAATAATCCGAACTGTCTAATCAACAGGATTAGCAATATAAACATCTTAGATGTACACTAGAAAATACCGAGAGGCCTTAAATTCCGCCATCAAATTATACGCTAGAACATTTTTAAACCACTTCACAAATCGACGTAAAACAACTTGGCACCTGTGGACATCGAATTATGTTTTTGATCTATATTAATTACCACTTGCTAACTGCTTGGATTAGTGCCAAACGATCGCGTGGAGTCATTAACACGGCCGATTGTTCCCTTCCTAATATTTTGCTCTCTGTTTCAGGTATTTACCTGCCCACTGGTCGGTACTTTATGTCGAGTGACACAGGAGTATGGGAGATGTGTCGATATGTCTTCCAACCTAATAATAAGACGTTCACGACGATGAAGTTGACGGCGAAAGAAGCGCCGTTAAATATTACCGGATTGACTGGGACTTTTATTATAAGTAAGTAAAATTTATGCATGTTGACTTCGTGTTTGAATGATGAAATGACCAAACTATGCTTATCAAAATACAATTTTATAAAACTTGGCATATTTCGTGCGTTGAATATTTGAACGCGGCTCTTGATTTATTGCTCTAGTATTTTTGACTTTTCATTGTATCTTTTTTTTGTAAAACTATGATGAAATATATAAATTGTATTGATGACATTTTGTCTCATGAAAATTATGAAATAAAAGACGTTTATGAAAGCTTTATGTTTCATGTCTCTATTTTAGTTTAATATTTGCATCAGTGAGGTTCATGTTACGTGGTTAGTGTTTCTATTTTTGCTATCGACCCACAGGAAGTTCCGATCGTTGTAGAATTAAAAACCATTCAGCATAATCAGTCCACTGTGCATTAGTAAATTCAAACAATGAACCGTTTTATTAGACCGGAGCTAACAACAGTTTTAGCCTAGTTCACATTCCTTTGAAAACTCAGTGCTTTTTACTGACGTTGACGCGAAAATAGCGGTCCATTTCCAAACAATGGTACGTCATGTTGAAGTCGTCGAAAAAAACCACGAGGAAATTATCAGCTGCGGTTGGCAGCGACTGAAAAACAGTGTTGTAGGTAATACATAAAAAATGTGAAATGTTTGAAAATCTCACGTGAATTTTTACACCTATCAGAAGCAAGCCCGTGTTTGTTTATTTTTTCCCTGCCACCTTCTGGTTTTGCTCACTCGGTTTGTCCATTAGTTCCCGCTGGTTTACTTTACTATAACTATGTTTTCGTTTCTTAGTTAAAAACCACTAAACATTTAATCTTCAATTAATGCTCGCAGTCTGTCAGTGAATAGAAGGTTGATGCTTGAGTAACAGAAAGACGAGACTAATTCTATTCTTAAAATAGTTTCTATACAAAAACACGATTAATTCATGTGTAAAATAATACTTTTGATAGGCTTAAACGGTACTAATGACTTCTTAAATCCATCTGTAGCTAAAATCCTCAAAATAGACCTCAACTATATTACTTTTTTACGTCTGTTAAGAAATTGCAAATAGGTCGTGAAACAAAGCTCTCATCCCATGGCGACCAACCAAAGTATTTTTATCACAAACACAGAAACTGCTCCTAATGAGTTTGAAAGTAAATTTATCCTTCGCTTGCTGTATAAAAAGGAGACAAGATAAATTCCTCTTTGTTCTTAGGCCGAAGTCAATTTATGTTTAACGTACAAGAGTGCATCTGTTTTCTTGGGGTTTGTATCACTTCTGTAACATTATTTTATTCCCTTTTTGTCCTACTTAGACGACATATACAAGACCCATCACACTAAATCACTTGATTAATTGTATTATCCAACAATATTTTCTTTAATCACTTCCGTATTTTGATACAACCACAAAAACAATCCAGTTAAAAAATATTTTGACTTCAAAATAACCGATACCTATAAATATGCGCTAATAGCCGAAATTTTAATGGCTCTAATTTATCACGGATTATCTCAAGGGCCCATTTATTTTGATTATGTCGTCTCAAATGAAAGTTCTAAGAGTTTGAGCATTATTTCTTGTAGGATTCTGTGAAACACTGACGCGTTTGGGTGACAAAGATATATTGGAAAATATTAATGACCGAAACGTAGAATATGTTGGCTGAAAGATAAGGAGTGATAATATTAAATTTAATTTTAATACCTGCAACTAATTGTGTAACAACTTACTAGTTGTACCAAAAAATGGTTTACACTTTAGACTGTAGGTAATGAATATGAAAGCTTAACTTGCTTCGTGATCAAATTCTGTTAATCTGGTAAGATGTTTACTGCTCCGAGCCGAGTGCAGACTGATTGACAAAGGTCACTGTTGGCGCAATGGTCTCCACGTGGTGTGATGAGCATGTTAGTTACTGTGTTCTGGGTATTATAATACATATTATAAGCTTATATAGCTTACCTTAATTCTAACTGACTGCATTTGAAAGAAGTCCCAATATAATAATAATTATTGATGAATGGGCAATACCTACAGGTTTGTACTGTACCTAAGTAACTGGTATAGTCAACAGCACAGATGCCAGTACATCAAGCTACACTGTCAAATTTCCTTAATATATTTTCAACTTTATCGCTGAAGCATACGGTTCAAAGTTGATTGGGATAATTTGACAGATTCGTGTGTACATTTTTATCTAAGTTGAAAAAAATATAATCGCTCGCGGTAACTCTTTAAAACAATCCTGCAGCCTTGACAGATGCAGCTTCTAGAATACGACCAGTAATTAAAAGCACTGAGTCGTCATTTACACATTAACACTCTCCCATATTCGCAACCCATGTGCTACCAAACTAATAATATTCCACGTCATGCTATCAACCGTTGAATGGTGTGCAAAACCGTACATTTGGCTAAAATGACGCGAGCTGTAGTTCCCTCGTAAATTCAGCGCGTTGGCCCAGACGCAAGCAGTTAATCGTTCACAATGTGTTTACCTATTATTAACACCTACAAATCTGTCGTTATGTTCACCGGTTTCTCTTCAAAGTTTGTGTTGGAACACTCAGTTTGTACAAGTAACCAGTTGTGTAGCAATAACTTTTTTAAAGAATAGTCGTGTTCGCTGTAAGTTTCCACGCATATTTAAAAAGTAAACGGATAAAGCTAGGAGTTTATTCTATTCAACTACATTGCTGTGGAGTAAATACATTAAGTATTTTTCTGTTGAAGATTCATTTCAACCAATTTATTTCTCCGTTGTGAGTCTCAGTGATCTAATTGCTTAGTTATATTTTCGTCAAATTCGATAGACAAAACGTTTTTACAACCCCATACTTCAAAGGTTTAAAAAATGAAACGATATAAAAATTTAAAAAGATTTTCAAAGTTTTGAAATTTTGCTGACTTTTATTATATTCAGTTACCGTACATTCCACGAATGGAGACAATTCGCGTAGGCGTTATTACTGGCAATTTTCATACTTATAGTTTTCGCAACTACAAAAGTATGTATGTAGATTGTATAAGGGAACTCACGGACCTATAAATGGAAAGTACGTAAAGTTTCTACCTTTAAATCTTTTGCATTTGGTAATGATAATAATGCAACGTCGCGTATTTTTGTATATTTATATAATTATTTTATAAACTATAATTAACAATATAAAAATAATGTTTAAGAATGATTAATTAATGATAAGTAAAAAAATGATTAAGAGAATATTGTATTGATTTCGTACCGTACAATATGACACACTATTCTAGCGCAGAAATATTCCTGTGAAAATATTAATTATTTATTTATAATGAGTCATACATTTATCAAATTAGAAGCTTATTATTCTATCAAGCTGTCAATATGCTTACCAGTGGGAATAGCAGACCTAGAGATATGTAGTTATGCGATGGCAGTTCTTAATAACATTAGAAATACAAGTCACGTCAACGATATTTATTATTCATAGACGTACATATTCTGAGTATTATCTGACCTCACTTCAGTCACACATAGCTTTATTAAGATTTGCTCTGGTCCTATTTATTTACTGTTCGAAAAACCGCACTGAGAATTAATATTGACGAGTAATTGTTTTTATATCTAGTTTTTCTGAGTCTGTCATCCATTTTACTTCATCCCAGTATGCCATAATTCATCATTTATTTTCTAAAGAAAATGTTTTACTTTGATCCCAATTAAACTTGTCAAATTGTCAATTGAGTGGTCAATTTTTTTTTTTAATTATCATTTTATTTTTAGTAGATAAGTGAAAACACCATCGTTTTTTTTTTAAGTTTCAACCAACTATTTATTATATTGATAAAAAATAAATATTTATAACAATTTCTAAATTTTATACTATCTAGGCTCACGATAAATGCAGCTTACAATACACAGTAGTTAGATAAAACGATCCGTTTAATTGAGCCCTAAACCCACTGGCGTCGAATGTGCCCAGTCGTAAAGACGTTGGCACACCTAACGCGTTTCATCATATTGTCATAATCAATTTAACAACCCATTATTTATACAACACGCAAGTAAATGCCAGTGTTAGCATTACTCTCGTATTTCATATAGTTTAAAACTTCTACAGGAAAATTGTTTTGAAGACATGAGAGAAACACATTTTTTTATACCATTAAGAAAAAAGTATTTTTACCCAATGGTTAGTTAATAAGACAATAAACAGTCGCTCCATGTTAAACACTGGTACTCAGCTGCATCCCGTCAAACTGAAAGCGGACCTCAACATAGCTTAGAAAAGGCTAGGCCGAAGATTATATTCGTAAAACGAAGGTACTGTGAAAGACAGAAATATAACTGAAAGTGATCTTATCAATAGTGCCCAACTGCCCAACTTTGATTTTTGTAAAATGTTGGACAAGAAATCTTGTATAATTAGTAATTAAATCAGATATCATTAGGATGACACGACGTACTGTCATAGCATTGCCAGCAAACTCGCTGACACATAGACAAATATATTCGTTGTTACCAAAGAACAGAGCGAACGTTAAATATCATTGCTGATATAGACTACGTGACTAGGAACACGTACTTTCAAATGCAGACTTTTGTTTAAAATAGTAGTAGAAAGAAAAACAATTGAATGATATATGAACAGTTTTCTGACGTAAAACGCTTCGGAGAGTGGATAAGTCTGATTGATTGATTTAGTATTGCATAGTTATAGATGGCATTATACATAATGCCTGATTAATAAAACCTGGGTAGCGACAAGTGATATTGTTTTCAGAGAGTTCATACAACGAACGCATATGGTAAACGATAACCAATAAAATAATCTTTACTAAAGTTTAAGGAAACATAATTGAGAAGATTTGTTCCGTTCCTAACTATACATGTACCTACTCGTAAAATATTAATTTATTAAGATTCCATTTTATTCGGTATATTTTTTCCTAATCATTTGATCATTTTTCAATATAGTAGGTACCTATATATATTTCAGTGATGCACTGTCACTTTTTCGGATCAGTTTAAATTTTGTCCATAATATTAATTAATTAAAAGTTCATCAAAATTATAGCTTTAGCGGTAGCATCAGATACAAAAGTTACAAAATAAAAGGTTTTTTCGCATTTTTCTATTTTGTTAAGGATTTAGTCCAAGTTACTAAGTGCTCTCTATGTGTATCAGGCCCAACATGAGTATTGTTTTAGTATCGCCGCGGGTAGTGACCCCATGTGGTGTGTTGAGATTGCAATAGCCATTATCATTCTAAGATAGATTGAGGACTCTAATGTTGTTAAAGCAGGGTTGTCATGTTCTTTTGTGATTATAATACTGTTTACAGAAAAAAAAGCAATGCAGACTCAGAATAGCGGGTGTTGATGACTTCTAAAATACTGATTTAATGGCTCTTTAGTGGTTTACATAGCAAATAACCTCTAGGATATCAAAACACGCGGGCTACACATATGTAGATGGACCGTGCCTTGTACAACCCTCTATTAAAGTACAGAAGCATATTTTTCTATTTTTCGACAATAATTAGATCAATTTAATTTGTGACTCTGAATGTAGTACTTCAATTAAACAAATTACATAATTATTTGCGTTAAGCTTTAAGTAGCTAAGTAAATAGTTTATAATCACGTCCATTAGTTTTGATTTGTCAAGTACCTACAGCTTCAAGCTTTTGAGCTGTTGCCAGTTTTTCATTTAGTAGGTACTATCAAATGCAATGTAACGAATTCATTTTTTTTTTGTTTTGCTGTAGCTATATCAATGTTTGAACTTGTTGGCATTCACAGGTGAAATTGAGACGACCTACATTTCACATCACTTGGTATCAATGTATTGTACTGTTATCTAGTCATATTCTTTAATATTGTGAGTGCATGTATACAAAATTCGTTTTCGTATTGTTTGCGTGTTATTTCGAGCAAAGTTTTTCAAATATCTGCTCAGGGAGACTAAATTATCTTCTAACAGGCAGGCTTGTTTAATGTTTAGCTCATACAGTTTATTCTTGTGGCTGACTGGTAGCTGTTTTATAAATTAAACAAGTTAACAGCTATGAACCGCGTGATCATTAAATCATTAAACCAGGTGTTCGTGATAACGATCGAAAAAAAAATTACCAAGAATCTAACGTAGCTGGCATCTGCGGAAACCGTCTAAATTTTCACAAAGAATAAACATTGCCTACCCACACAATAAGATTTATATTCACCGATAAAAATACCACATGGGCTCTTGAAGTCGCCAACCAAATTCGATGATATCAACGGGTTTGAGTCGTGTAAATAAATAAACAAGAGAGTTAACGTAAGTGAAGCAGAATGTATGGCGGGAATAGAAACCGTTTGCAAAGCTGTGAGCGACGCACACGCAACACCTACATACCTACAACATGCAATGGCGAAGCGAGGAACATAATTATCTTTCTTTACGATTTGCCCGAGTTCCACTGGTCGTTAAACTGTGTTCTTGTGTGCATATTTTACTAGAATTGCCTTTAAATTCTTCTTTTCGACGACAGAAATGATTTTAAGTAGGCAGATGGATAGTTAAAGATAGATCTTCTGCAAACATATCGTGTACACACTAGCTTAACAAGCCTTTGTTTGCCTCTTTTTAATTAAAACTAACCTGTTGCTACAAAATGGGAATAAATCTGGACTGGAGTAAATTTTAGATATCTTTCAAGAGCATTTCAGCTTGTACTGTTTCCCAGTCAAACTTTAATTTCACCATAAAGATCGGGCCTAACTCCCAGGCAGCTGGATCCCTTTAGTCAACGCCCTGTTAACTTCACCGTGTTTGATGTCAACAATAAATATTTACATTACACGTCATTTAGGTATGATGCGTCATGTTGGATCCACCCTTCGTTGCGTTACAGCATTGCACATGCATATCTTGGCATCGATGTCGGGCATAAGTAATTCAGCACATTGTGAACAAAAACATACATACCTAGCTAGAGTTTAGACAACTGTATGAAATACGATTATTTTATTACTAGTTAATAATATTCTATCTTACACTGAAGCCCCGAAGTTTGCTTAGTAGGACAACGCTTCGTGTCAGAATGAATTTCGTGCGACTTATTGCAAATGACGTGCATAGAGTGCAAGTGACATTGTGTATGTTATGATATTGCATCTATTGCTATGTATGAATAGTATTACTATCTACATTTTGTTCAATAAGAATGCATATATATGTACTGAACAAATGTCAGATGCCAAGTCAATGAATTATTTTAATTACTTAAAATTCTCAGTTGCAAGACTAGTCGTAATATTCCATTAAAAATATAAATCTTGAAAGTGAAGTTTCTTGTTTAATTCGTAAACTGCACAATATTAGCTCATAAAACTTAAAGACAGCTAGTACTTGGGTTAAATTGGAAATAATGTAAGTTCCTTCACTTAAAGCTCTTTTAGACTATTACGTAGACTACATAGTTTATTTACAAAATGAGATATATATTACTAAAGTTACCTCACAAAATAGAATTTTAGTTTGAATTAGTCGAACAAACTTTTGTACCAACCAAAGATCACACGATATTTTCATTTCAATAGACGAATGTCAGTACATCAAATAATAATAAGAAAACCGACAAACGCAACATATTTTCATATTCAACTGTCACGAATGAAATGTTATGTAAACATTAGATTAAAAAAACAAATGCTAGTAGCAGTACTGCACTGCAGTTCATAAGATATTTCAGTATCATGTTATAGTCGAAATTTGACTGCCTCGTTGGTCTAGTGGTTGCAAGGCACTATTGCTGTGCACGGGGTCACGGGTTCGATACCCGAGTCGGATCGAAATCGCTTTGTGGGTTTTGAGAAACTTTCATAAAGCAGCCTGGAGTCTGAAAGTTGATGATTCATTCACTTGTGCATCGGAGAGCACGTAAATGTCGGTCCTGCGCCTGATATCTCTCCGTGGTCGCGTCGAATTGTCGTCCCATCAGACTATGACAGTGAGGGAATAGAGAGTGCTATGTATCTGCGCGAATGCTTGTGAACTATAATATGTCCTGTGCAGCTGGCTGATCTCCATAAAAGAGAACGGCCGCCGTAGCCGACAATCGGCCTGGATGCCACCATAGTCGAAAATGTCTAATCCAGCTGCAAGGGAAGAATATTAGAAATGAGTTATGACTTCATACAGGTGATTTAGCTTACATCAATAGATAAACACTGTCTGTTATTTTCAGTAACAGCTAGGTACACATCCTGTGGTCTAGATTAAATATTTCATTAATCTGCCTCGCTTGTTATCCGTCACTGTGCGATAGATTCTGTTAAACATTGTTTTCATAAATTAGACAAGGATAAACAACGTTATGTTTTACACAGCATAGATCAGATGAAGAACAGTATGAGTGTAATGTAGGGCCAGTTGCTTTACGCTAATTCTCCTGGGATAGTCCAAGTTCAAGTGTAAAACATGGTCACTGATATATTTTAGCCAACGTATCAATGAAACTACTTATTTATAGGTACTGATATTATGGAGCTGTTGAAGACTTTGTTTGTAAGTTTGTTGAAAAGAATATAAATAATAAGTAAAACATTGGCAAATCGCTAAACAAAACTATGTTTTCTTTTTTAGAGGAAGGCTTAAGTACAGATACTGTACAGGTTTTAACTCACAATATATTTAATTAAATCATGAGATTTGCCGAATAGTTTAAAATAATTATAAGTATATTATTTAAGTGAAATATTATAAATCTTTGTTTTAAAGAAATCCTATTCCGGCTCATTGAAGAGAATGTTTCCACAGTAGGTACCTACACACATGCTAATTACGAGTAGTAGGTACTGGTACAAGTAGCTAGAACATCATTCGTGAACCTTTCCAACTAAAATAAGCATGACTAGTATTAATATTCGAGTAATTCCGTGAGTCATTAGAGAATTGTTTATATTGCGCAGTCGATCGACGCTCTAGGCACATAGATACATTACCTCGTACTGTTACAGAAATAGGATTTAAATACCTACATATTATTATTTTTTAGCTCGTGGCTAAGGAACAGCCGCACGGGTCGATCGATCATAAGGCTAAGCAACGCTTGGTGCGGTCAGTCCGTGGATGGGTGACCATCTCGTCATGACGAGTTTATCCGTGTTTTGCTAGACAGATGATGAGTTCCTTTTCAAGCAAAAGAACAAACTTCAGCTTTATAATATTAGTACAGATTTATTTACTGCAATAATTGTAGAAGACAAATAACTATGTTAAATGTGATTTGACACAGTGGATTACGCGAAACATTCGCCTGCAGATTGAGCCTGCTCATACGCAGATACGTAGTAAAATATGCCAGCTGTGCTGATTTAATAATTATGTGTTAGGAGAAAGAAATATTAGCTTCACTCCTGATCTATTACCCCCTCATTATAAAACGTGGTCCTAAAAAAGTACCGCCTTTAGAGCTAGCTTTAAACAATCCTGTTGAACAAACTTAAAATCTAGTACTAAGTAGAAGAAGAAGTACCGGCTACATCAACATAGGAGGGGCCAATTAGGGCCAGGGTCTGCCTGGGCTGCGGGTTGTTCGCAAGAGTTACCGTGACCCTGGCACACAGGGACCTCCCGAAGGAACATAGTGGGTTTAAAGCCGGTACTTGTAAAGAGCACGTTTTATAATAAGAGGGTGTATGTTTAAGTTATAGTTCTAAATTTAAAACAGCTTAGTTAATAAAAAGCCGTCTCCCAACTGTATACAGAAATGCGAATTATGCGATCCATTTCAAAACATTGGGTACCTAAATAAACTGTAAATGTCAACTGTATAATTTTAATAGCTTTTTAAACTATTAAATTAGTTCCAAGAATTATAAATGAGCTACTTCAGTAAAGAAACAACTCGTAAAACGGTGATTAATATTACTGAAGAGTGATATTTGAACGAGAATCTCACAATATATAAATCACTTATGACTTTAACCATAGTATGTAACTACGTGATATAATCTTTTGACTTTAATATTTATTACTTGTCTCGTAACCCAGAGAACTCGAACGGAAATATAAATAGCATTCGTTTGTTAGAATAAAATTACACTTGGTATCGATGAAATGGTACGCCAATAAACGTGAGTAGATATTTATCGATTTGTTTTAGTTTAATAATTATACTCGTAATGCATAGACGCCAGCAGATCAATCTACCCGAATCTGTAAAATTTTATCAATCTAATATTAACCTACTAATATTATGATAAGGTTGAAAATCTATTAAAGAAAGATATGCTGGCTTCTGAATACAAAAATATTTGATTTAATTTATCCCTGAAAAAGATGATCTTCAATTGTTCTTAAAGCAGTCCATTATAATCTTGTTTCTAATAAGATGACAGATTTATGGATCGCATTTGATTCATTTTATTTGACAACACTAACAAATACCTGGGAGTCTTCCATTGTCAAAAGTTCAGTGCCTTTCACAGAATGATTAATTTAAACTGGGTAAAATCAAAGAAAAGACAGCAACATCAGACGACTCTTAGAGCCCAGGTCTGCCGGGGCTGCGGGTTGTTCGGAAGAGTTACCATAACCCTGGCACACAGGGACCTCCAAAAAAAACATAGTGGGTTTTAGTGAGTAGATTCTCCAAAGAAAAAAAAAGAAAATAAAAAGTCCTCCAGTCGCAAAAAAAAAATCAAGAAATACTATATTTACAATCATTAAGCAACACGTATATTGCGCACACCTAGTTTTCTAACCTTTCTACATATCATAAAAACAATATGACCTATGGTCAACCTGATAAATTCAGGGTCAATAAACTCAGAAAGCCATTCCAACCATTAAAATTGTACTAGCTTGTCGCCACCTGCTGCAGTAACTAAATTTTCATATTATTCGTCCAGTGACATTTTGTGTCATACAATGCACTCTGTTTATTGTGGCGATTTGGAGGACATTTTAGCCGATATACATATGTATTATCAGCATGTATTTTGAACATTGAAATATGTTAGTGTGATTTACGTTCTCATTTTTTTTAACCAGGCTAGTACGAATGAATGATGAATTATAATACTACTATATTATATCATTCTTTTTGACAGTTTTCACAAGGAACATGACCATGTCTCAGGAAAATAGCTCAGTCGACGCTATTTATTTTTCGAGGGAAATCGTTAAATGAACCCTCCCGCTGTGGATGCAGCTGGAAGGAGTGTCATATGATACTCTTACTGACTAAATCCTAAACTATGTTCCGTCTGGAGGTCCTATGTCTATATGCCGGGGACATGGTAACACTTGTGAACAACGCGCAACCTCGGCAGTCGCACCCAACCATGGAGTTTATTTTTTAGCCTGAAGAAGCTGATTTGAAGTAAAACCTTTTCATTTCTGTATCTATCTATTGCCAAATGGAAAGCGTCGCCTACAGTGATAACATTTGAGATAAAATTTATTGTGCTTCTATCCCTAAGTCTCTTCTCTTTTATTTTATAACAACTATCAGCTCGTCAAATCGATACTGTGTATTTTATATCACTAGCAAAACATTATTCTATTTCGATGATAATGATTGCAAAAATAAATCTAGTCCTGGAAAACATTCCAAGGATTGATTTCACTGTAGTCTCTGAAAAAAATCTACGGTGTGTATAAATATTGTATAAAATTCACTTGCCGCATTGCGATATACTGTAGTACGAACCCCTTATCCGAGCGCTAGTACCAGGCGCTAAGGTAGTGGCGATAAGCTTCGAACGTCCGGTAGCCTACGTAATACATCCCCCAGTTCTTTATATGTAACGACCTCATGTGGTAAAATGGATTGAAAAGCTTTTATTTATTTTGTAAAAAAATGGAAAAATATCCAAGATCGAGTATTTTTTGTTGTATTTATGTAAGTGTTGCTATGTCATAAAATATGTAGGTAATAACAGGTATTCATTTCTGCTGCCACAAATATAAAATGTTATGTTTGCACCATTGACGGTATTTTTAGAAGGTGCTGAAAAGAAAATATAAAAAATATCACATGTAAAGTTTTTTGTTATTAGCCATGAACCCATTTTACTTTTTCATGGTGACCACATACTGCATTTAGGTTAGTTAAAAGCGAAAGCAATCCCCTCGCAACGACCACGAACCTAGTGAGGGGAAACAATATGATTGTGTTTTTGACTATACATATGTTGGCCAAGTATACGATTCGACACAAGTTAGCACTTCCCTTAATATGGCCTTATTTTATGAAACTAACTTCTGTGTAAAAGTTATTTTGTTTTCAAACTAGTGGAATGCAACTTTGACTTACAAGTTTATACGAGAAAATATACCGGTACCGCTAATAAATTTTTGCAAAAGCTAAAATACAGGTTGCAAAAATTTAGTTTAGTTAAAGTAAATAAGCTTTGTTTATACCTAATACAAAATGGGGTTTAAAACGCATAAAATATAGTATTTACAACAAAAATAGTGACGTTAATACACATGCACAGTCTAGAAGTCTAAGGGCCAGTTTAACAGCTTACGGATAGTTACTATCTACCAGACAAATTAAAAAATGGAACAGAATTTGTATGAAATTATATGCCAGATAAACTATCTGGAACTTATCAGCAACCTTAAACAATTAAAGTTTAAAAAACAAATCTTTATTTAAAAAAGAAAACTTCGATCTACTAATAAATCAACCCTGAAAAGTTTGAAGTTCGAACAAAAATTTTAAACAAAGAACTCCAGCTTTGTGGTATTGTCATTACCGAAAATGGATTTTGTACGAAATTAAATTAGACATAAAAATGCAGACAACAAGAGCAATATTTTATCCAAGAATTTTAAAAGTAATCAAAATAAACAGAATTCTACACAAATAACATTCAACTTAGATATCCAAGTTATTTCTTTACGACTGAAATACGTCAATAAATCTCGATTACGGAACTGTTTTGTACAGACGCCCGTACATCAAGTTACCCGAAACTGACAATTTTTTCCAATCAACTTTGAACCATATGCTGAAGCGGCAAAGTTAAAATTCTATTAGGAAATTTGACAACTCTGGGTGAGCTTGCGACTTAAAAAAAAATCAAAAGTTGCTTTACTAACTGTGGTTAAAGCAAATCTCCAAAATATAGTCTTCTATTGTTTTTCTTATGAATGACCGCAAAATTCTCAATATCTAGTCAGATTAAAAAGAAAAGTAACATTCCCATTGTGCCCAAATATGAACAAAAAAAAGACTCAAACCCTGTTACTTTCAGCATATCCCTTGTGGTCTCCCAGTAAAATTAAATTTCCATTTTTATGTTCTTTCATTTTTCTCGGGTTTAATTCAAACGGACAGATGAACGTTAAGAAGATAACAAAGCTTACCGCTTTTTGTCGGAAAATGTGGTTGATATTACGCCCATTAAATGCTTTTAGGTCCTTTTTATGAAACTCAAAAATATTTAATAATGGACAAAATTGCTTCTCCCTTTTTACTTTGAAATGTACAAGTGAGTGCAAAATTGAACTTGAGTGAAAATTACTTTTTGATGAAAATGGCTTATATGCTATATTTACCTAATTTTTTAAGTAGTTTGTTAAAAATTCCAACGGCAAATTATCTCTTATTACGGTAAAAAAACAAATAGACTAAGATCCAGTTTCACAGGTTGCTGATAAGTTCCAGATAGTTTATCTGGCTATTTTCATACAAATTCTGTTCCATTATTGAATTTATTTGGTAGTTAGTGGCTATCCGTAACCTGTGAAACTGGCCCTGAAAATGACATGAATTCGATACTAAATTATTGTTTTCTTTACAGAGTGCACAAATTATTTGGCCCAGCCTCTCATGGAAAACGGGCGCCCGATCGACTTAGCATACGATGTAAATATAGCAAGTAAGTACCTTGCCACTTACCTCATCATCCTCCTGCCCTTATCCCAAGATTTATTTGGGGTCGGCGCAGCCTGTTTTCGTCTTCCACGCTCTTATACCTCTAGTACCTTGCTACTTACCTAACTTAACAAAAAATAAACTTTTATTACTTCAAAGTACTTAAAAATAAAAATGAAATGGTATCCTTCTTTGGAAAAAAAGAGGTACCGAAATTCTATATATTTTTTTAATAATAAACCTCACAATATGTATGTAAGCTTTGACTCTAGAACAAATTCTGTTCCGAATCCGTGACAAAAGCAGACAAAGTATTTTGTAACTGAAGATTACTTGTACGAGTTCCATGGCACCGAAGCATTGTAGTTACCTACTACGGTATTGAATTTTGTAAACTACGGGCTATTGATCGATACTCTATCAACTAAGCAATATTATTGAGTCGCTAACACAATATGTGGCGAGTTTCGCGTGAGAATGGGGTAAATGTTCAGGGAGTTGAATGACACGTGTTATGAGGTTGACCAGTTTTTAAACAAGAAGTCAAAATTCTGACCTTTTGATTAACATTTTTTTAAATGGTTATTTTGGCTTTGAGGACAAGGTATGAAAATCTCGTACAAGGAGACTATTATTAAAAGAAAATCTTTGCCGAATATTATTACTTTATTACACATAGAGATTTACGCAAATCTCCAGCTTAGTACTAATTATATTTGCCAAATATTTAAAGCATTTCCTTTTTGTTTAGATTATGTGCGAACCATGATATCGTTCGGTATCATCAGCCTGTTCGTCATGGCGATGGGCTGTGGCTTCTCCGTGTATACCTTCCATAATCCTCGGTATATGTTCAAGCGTCTTGCCGCGGGCATACACTTCATTAGTAGTAAGTATATCAGTGTACAGATGCCAGCTCATCGAGCTACCCTTAACTGTATAATTTTCTCAATTAAATCTGAACCGTAATACTTCAGCGATAAAGTAGAAAATCTGTAAAGGAATTTTTACAGATTGTAGTAGCTTGATTTTCTAGCGTGTACATGACAGTGTAAAAGCATCTTGTCTGTTTTCTTATCTACCGTGTTCACATTTAATACATAAATTAAAAATTTATCTCTCTACTTATATTCTTTCTATCGTATTTTTAACATTCATACGTATCATTTTTGCAGCGTCATGCACATTCGTCGTAGTGCAAGTGATGATGTCTTCAGTAGATCATATGAAGAAAAATGTGAAATTCATCTACCCAGAACGTGCCTACCATTAGTGAGTATTACCTAACTTTTTAAATGGTTCCCAAACATCTTCTATTCTCCTATCAACTTTTTCATTCCAACAAAAAGTAGGCTTCTTTAAAACTTCGTTGTTCATAATGGTATATCTCTAACAATAAAGCTTTCATTTTCCAATTAATTAATCATACGTATGACCGTGTACAATAGCGGCATCAGTCCCTTTATTGTCATTTCGATATTAGTTACAAAGTTCTATTGGCTCAGTGGCTCCTAATGAACACCAGTCGCGCATCTATTGCGAAATTGTATTGGCTACCGTGCACAATGGTATGTTTTTGACGTATTACTAGCTAATTTGATGGACGTTTGTATACGATCTAACCAATGCGTGCTAAGTGCGGCTAACATCGTCTATCGTTTATGCGAGCATTATCAGTTTTCGTTGAAAGCATTCCATTGTAAAATGTTGTAAAGACATTCTAAAAGAGTCTAGTTACTACCTAACTTTTATTATTCACATCATCAATAGATGCAGTAATAATAATTGATTCTTTCTTAACAGCTATAACATCAGCTTCTTCCTGGCCTGGTTCGTCGTTCTCGTCAACCTCTTCGCTGCCGCCTCCTTCCTCTGGTACTCTCGCAAGAGGAAAGGTGACAAAGCAGCAACAGATGAGCTGGCCATGGCTGATGAACCTACTATCATCGGCCGATGACGCTCCCAGCGAACAATTGTCACGCGACATCTCCAGTCGCGGGAAAGCTTCCTCAAATCTCTACTGAACAGTGCTCAAATGACCAATAGCTGTAACTATGTTCAAGTCTTCCAAGTAATGTATGCTACGAAAATAAGACTCCCTGATGCGGCCCGGATGACGCTTTGTCATGCGAAGTTGTTTGCTAAATTGAACTATTTTTCAAAACGGACTCTTCAATATAGAATCAGTGATATAATTACATTAACTAGCTGATTTCGATTTTGATGCTGACCCCTTTTGGATTTCTATGAACCTTTTGCTGAAGCTAGATTTCAGATAAATTGTCAAAGCCAGATAATTTCGCATCAAGTCGGTTTCAAAAGTCGTCCATCGACGGAATTCGCTCTCGCACCCGATTGGTTTTGAGAACGCTCGAATTTACTGAAGAAATTGCTTTCGATCACGAGCTGCAATGAACTCATCCGATTAACTCGAATAGAGACTTGGTTTGAGTCGCATCACTAACGTAATTGCACAACGTCAGTTTCAGCCTTTAGACGACTCTTGACTGATTTTGTTACCTTGAATTTAATTACACCCTGAATGTAAATCGTGACGTTCATATTATTACGCCTTGTTAATCTTATAAGCGACGGAAAAAATAATCTTTATTGCGACATTTTTTATTACCGGCTTGCAATATTTTTATGTGAAAAACGTATTTTAACTTTATGTTTTGCCTCAGACTTATAGGATTAATGAAGTTAACGTACATCGCGTTATAAAATAGCGGTTTTTTATAGTTGAAACATGCGTAATCTTTTGCGTTATTGTGTAAATAATATGTTGTACTTTTACTATGCTGCCATGAGAATACGTGTAACTTGATTCTAGTCATACTTATATTTATAATGCATATGTTTATAAGGGTCAATTCCGTAATGTTTAAATAAATATTTTATAATGAAACTAGTCCTATTTTGGGTAAAATAAAGAGGAACATATTTATACAACTGGAATTCCTTATCCATAGAACAACAAAATGAAATCGAGTTGGGACCAACAGGACATAAAATTCATAATAGTCTAAACACCGGGGACTTATTTTTAGAACTCACATAGCGGGGAGCACAGGAAACGCTATCTTAGGATAAAATAAATGTGAGTTGAAACAGTTACGGAATGTAACCTGAAGAGTGGTATTGTTTATTCCATTATATGTGCATTATCGTGTGTATTGATGTTATGTACGTTATTCTTATATATAATTCTTTTTTATTAATTAAATTCTGTAAACTTTGTGTTTGTATTTTTTTGCTCCTACTTTATCCTGCAACGTCTTAGTTGTTCACAATTTTTTTAATAATGAGCTGTCACTTCAGAAGACTTTAAGCTTAAATTAATGCAATGTTTACGCAGTAGTGACAAAGTATTAGTAAAATAATTTGAATTCAGTGCATTCGTTTTCTCGATTGCTTCAAAATTAATGTTTCGACTTCGTGTGCTGTGGTCCAAGTCTTTAACATTTTACAACAGAAAAAATGTCGTATAAACTTTTCTGCGGTAGTTATTTTGGGATGAGCATTGTCGAAAGTCTGGCATCGTCCCAGAGTTGAGCTGTGACACTGCCAACGTCAACAAAGGTCAGTGTCCCAAAAAACTGGCGAAGGAAAAGCCCAGAAGTTCTGATGATCTAGTGGGGGGCTCCGAAGGGCCTGGTGTCTGCCTAGCGCCTCATCGCTTTGTCGCAAAGAGACGGCGTAATGACGTTAGCTTCGTTTATCACCGTCAAGGTTTGTAAGAGCGTCAATTGATATTTTAATCCACCCATTACATAAATCACTTGAAAACTAAATCATCGGCATGTCAGTTCAAACAAAATAATAATAAGTACTCTACCCGTATTGTTATTGAAAATAAAATATGAAGGATTAAAGACCTTTTAAAATAGCGAATGAGTACATGAGACAAGACCTTTGCTGTTCCTTTTAAAATAAATTCCAAGTAACATACCTACTTACCACGCATGTTCTAAATATGTGACTTCAAAATATAGAAACAAACTGAAACTTATGTGTTTTATTTATTTATATAAAAACCCACCCATTACTTTATCAAATTAGCAAGATACAAGCTTTGTCAGGTCAGATGACAATGAGAAAACTACTTATGTATATTGAACTTTTAGAATTTTTTTTACTTAATAAAGTTATAGTCACAAAATTAAGAAACCGTAGGCACAAACAAGCAAAACTAAAATTTCCCATGTATCAGAAATGACCTTTGAAGCGAGAATCTTCTTCTCAAATCAAACACTTCAACACGTAGACGCAGAGAGCAGTTCTATATTTAAAATACGAAACGATACTCAGCGATGCTTAACACTTAGAAAGTTAAGTACTTGATGAACTTAAAAACTTCAATTTTGTTCATTTGTTCCATTCTTATTACAAAACTGACTTCATAAAACTAAAACTTTCGTTAAAACTCGTATCGTTGTTAACGTTAACGTTCAACACGTGTTTTGTAATTAGAGCATAATTTTGTAAGTAGTGCGTGGACACTCATAATCCGGATCTTTTATTAATTATTAATACTGAATTATTCTTTATACTATCTTCCGCCAGCCCATATAGTTCATCATCACCAGCAATTTTTTATTATTCCATTGCAGGGCACAGGTCTCTTTTCTTACGAAGGAAAGAGCGCTAATCACCACGATCGCTTAAGGTGGATTGTCCATATCAGACTTAGTCCAGGATTCCTCTAGAGGTTTTTCTTTACCTGGTGCTCAAGATAGACTTGAAAAAACATAAAAACTTAGAAAAATTGAATTGGTAGGTACTTACTTGTTTGGCCTGGACTCGAACCTGCACACTCGTACTTGGGCTTTAACCGCTAGGCACAAGGTAAAAATGTTCATAGATTATTCATAGATAATTTATAGGATGAAAAGAAAATAAAAAAAGATATAATATATTTCGCGCCAAAAAATAAAACCTCATTATGTCATGACCGCATGCAACTGGCACGGAAGCTTCAAAGGCGTTCGATACTCGTTATTTGTAACCATGGCAACCATTCAACTGTCTTCGCATGTTGTGCTGGGATGATAATGGAGTGAAATAATTTCGGGTTGTAACCAGATCAATAAAAGTCGGGTAATTCAAACGAATCACGCGATATGACTGGAACTAAGGTATGCCATGTTGTCCCTTTCAATTTAATTAACATGATACTGTTTGCATGCTATCGAGTTGTTACGTCAACGCTTTCGTAGAAGCTTGCACGAACCCCGTCCCCTGTGCCTTCATTATTAGCATTTTTAATGTCCGTGGCTTAATCCCGACGAACTACTGTGACGTTCTTGGCATAATTTATTTTACGACCACTTAAAAATGACATATTGTTACGCAGAAATATAAAACTCGCCGTCAATGTTTCAGAGTATTTTAATTTTATACTTTTATCGTCTCATAATGTTAATGTATTTTAACGTTGGGAACATTTTTCTGCTTATTTCTGGTTTATGATCAGGGTGTCCTGGCTTCCTATTACATATTAGCTATTCGCTAGAAATATAGTCCTGAATGTGATGGTATAGTAAGAAATCGAAGAATTTATTATGCCTTTGATTAAAATAATGTGAGGGTGGGTGCGTTATCATTACACTCCATCAATTTATCAATTGCCTTATGGTAGTAATACAATATTCTATTGCATTTTATGTTGTTTTTTAATTAGGTCTATGGAGTGTCTTAGATCGAATAGTAGTTGTATATGTTGCGCAATATAAAACAGGACCCATCTTATAGTAGCAGGTTCTACATCTAAAAATGATACGCACATAGAATTAATGGTCAGTCATTATAATTATTAAAACTGCTATATTTGAATAGGAGAAAAAAACAAAAGCTTCTAAAGAAGCAAAGAAAACAAAAGTAAACGAAGAAAAGAAGCCTGAATCTGAGGTAGATGCTGAAGTCAAAGCTAAAGCAAAGGCTTTGGGGACTGAGGATGATGCAAGTTCCAGTGGGAGCTCTAGTGCTGGTAGTGAATCATCAGGCAAGTTTGATGCGAGTTTGTATGTATAATATGTATGTATTTAAAAAAGAAAAGTATATGATAAGTACGTTTATCAATTGTCTAGTTACGACAGTACAAGCTCTGCTTAGTATGGGACTAGATGATGTTGTGTGAATGTTTAAGGAATATTATAAAAAAAAAATATATGTATGTACATAGATGCAGTTAAAAAAACTGTTTCTGTGTGTGTGAAGGATATTTGCGATTCAGATTTGGTAGGTATCTAAAAATTCATATTTTTGATTGTTCAAAGAACTATGTGGAGAAACTCTTTTTATACTCACTAAAATAAAGTCGCGGGAAGTTATCTTTTGTGTTTTGATTTGAAATCATAGAAATCACAATGCAGAGATAGGTACTAGTCTCAAATATTTTATAGAGTATATTAAGATGTTCTTTATTATAGCAGAAAGTGCTCCTAAAGAAGAAGGCGAAGAAGATGCAGGTCAGATTGGTAATGTAGCTGCATCAAGTATCCATGTGGACAGAGACGAGTACTTGGCTGCTCATAGGGAGCTCACACTGGAACGTAACCAACAACAAGTGCTGAATAATATTCTGCATAGGCGACTTGCTGAGTATTATAAGTATGTTACTCCTTCATTTTGGCTTCGTAAGGCTGATTTTCTGCTTCGTAAGGTCTTAACCCTGCTCCAAACTGAGGACTTCAACTTTAATCTCGTTTCAAATGAAAAAATGAATATTGAATTAGGTTCAAATATTGTTCATGCTCATTCCTTTAAATAATGTTTCGTAATTATTTAGCATCTAGATGCCGTTAGTTTTTCTTTATTATTATGCTTTGAATACCTAACGCTGTTTTTCTAAGATCCAAATATTTAGAAAATAATTTTAAACATTAGTACTTCTGGTAAAAAACTATTTCAAATTCCCGCTCCTCAAATGCATGCAGTCTGCAATAAAAAATAAATAGAAGTGACAAGGAAAAGCTCGCTAGACTTTTCAACCGTAAAATGAAACTGACGGTATATTTATTTTTCTAGTCATCGTCGCGAGTTTGGCGCAAACATCTGAATTGCTCATTTGTATTGAAAGGAAATACTAGCCCACTGAACTGTAGGAAGAAAAACAAGAAGTTGTATAATACTTTGGCAGGCGACTGTACGCGTTGTCATGTCTATGGCAGAATGCCGATATTTCTCCCGTTTATTATAACTGCGAATAAATTGCGCGAAAATCAACTTCTAGATTCAAATTGCGATTGAAAAAGGTTAAAGTTGAAAACTTGAAGTTTGCGAATGTCTTCCATTAGCACAAGAAATGTATTATTATTTGTAGGTATTTATAATTTTATCTCGGAGACAAATTCAAGAATAGAAAAGTTTTTTTGATCTTGAATATAGGAACACATGTCTTTTTCACAAAGCATTAGCCTACTTTCGTAATTAGCAACGTCTTTGAGTGCCGCCAAAAATCACAAAACGTTTAAAAACTTTTCTCACTTTTTCTTCAGAAAACGTAAATGTGAACACGTTTTGAAACCATTGGAAGGTGCTGTAGATATGGAAGAGAAGTATCAGCAGAAGTTGTATGCTTACCAAGAACTGCAGGAGAAAGCAGAGAGGGAAATCGCTGACGTAAGATTCCTATAGATATTCATAGGAATATACCGTCTACCTATATTATGTGTTTTAAATTTTGTCAATTTGGAAAACTACGCATAAAATATTGAAAATTGAAGTAGATACTAGAATATTGTTAATACGATATTTTCTAAGATGTCGAGTGTTTTCTTAGTTCTTAAAAGCTATTTTTAAACGTAAAATAGGGATTGATGCGTGATGGTTAACGCTCATTCCTGCGGAAAAAAAACGGATGATGATGATGTTAGATTTTTTGAACCTTATTTTTGTTGTCAACAGATAAAAATGAAAGTGTCAGAAGTAGAACAAAAATACCAGGAAAGACTTGAGCATGCCAATACTAAATTCGACGGCTTGCAACAGCTGGAGAGGTCCACTGGTTCCGGACTCATATACTCCAGAAAGGGAAAGCCTATTGCTGACAAGGTAAGACCTGGAATTTTCGAATAGTAATTAATTCAAATAGCTCCTATATTATTACTTACCTAGTTTAACCAATTTCTTTAGACTGTGGAGAGATTCCTTACCCTCCAAAGACGTAAAAGTGAACAGTCTTCAGCGTTGTGTCTCCGATATATTCGAGCTAGGAACGCCGTCGCAGAACTCGAGGCTGTCGTGAAAAATCTGGAGACCCTAGGACCTGGACTTTACGTATATCAATATGAACAACTCAACATTGATAACCAAAACTATAATACTAAAATCGAAGGTAATTTATTTTATTCTAATTTTTGAGTGCTTTTAAAAAGTCCAATAATATAGGTGTATATACCTGAATACAATCGGTTAGTACTAGGTTTAACCAAGAGCATGTGGCTTAGTTCTAACCGGTTAAAACTAGGTGTAGCCGTACTTCGGGTTTTAGCCGTAACATATCTACCATTTATAACCCACTGAAATACCACTAAGCCCCAAAATACATCATTATCAAGACGACACCTTCTTTAATGGGGCTTATCAAAATTTATGTGTTATTTGACAGAACGTGAAGACGAGCTTATAAAAAACCGCGCTAAATGCACAGAGCACAACCAAATCTTGGCTCACATTAGAGAAAAGATGCATCACACTGACGAGGTCATTGACTTCGCCGAGTGTGATCTTGGAGATGCCGAGATGGAATTTTATAGGGCTAGAGAAGATCTTGGCATGATCAAGGTAAGCTTTTTGGCAATGTTACATTAATATCGATATTTTGTTATGATAATCTATATTTTTGATATCGTTTATTGGATTCGATTGGATTGGATTGGATTTACAGCATGCTTTATGTTTTTTTAATGTATAGAGTCATCGAAACAAATTACGCTGGTCACTGGAGGAAGAAAGACTGAAAGCAGGTTTACTAACAAGAAAAGATTTACTCCGTGATTTCCAAGCTTCTCTAGATGAGGTAAACTATACTTATAAATTGAAAAACATATTTAAAACACCAAGTAAGATCGGGGCTACGGGTTTTACACAAGTGTTAAGGCGGGCCTGGCCCAAAAAGACCTCCAGAAGGAATATATCGGGTGGTCAGTAAAAGTTTGACACACTCCCTCCGGTTGCACCCTTAGCGGAGTCATTTGATGATTTCCTACAAAAAAGGATTTGATATATGAGTGATACACATTTACCAAAAAGCAGATTAAGTGACAAAGTGTTAGGAGTTGCTGAAACTGGCAACAGTTAAATAGAATAAATAGTTTCTTAGTGTCCTAACTTTTAAGTTACTTTGTCTCAATACACTTCTGTAAGTCTAGAAAGATAGGGAGCTTATGTTCTGCTAAGTTTTAGCATTTGAAAGTTAAAGCTAGGAACATTTATGTGTATGCCTGAGAATATACAGCAGTTTTCTTCATTTATCTAAAATCCTGTTCTGAAAAAAACTTTTTACAAATATTCATGAATCTTCCTGTCTTTAAATTGGGTAAACGTGTATATATTTTTCATGTGAACAACTGATCATATTGTCTGACCTTTTCTTCTAATAATATTGCATGTATGTATACGGCTATTTAATATTTAAACGCGGATAATTTTCAAATAGATATTTATGTTCATAGACATTTTCATAGTTCATCATCATTTTATCCCAATTTTATTTTGGGCTGATGCAGCATGTCTTCCTCATTCATTCTCCTCTGTATCACCTTCACAGTACTTTCCAATGATATCAATTTGATATATCCTAGGTGGTACAACTGGGCCAGAGGAAAAAAGCCCTTGAGACACAAGTGATGAAAGCGTCACAGGAGTTGAGGAACGCCCGCAAGAGTGTGCAGTTCCAAGCTATCCGCCATCATGTGAATCGCGACGATGGTGACGACTTTACGCATGTGTAGAGCCTTTAGTGGGTACTCCTAGTAGCTACTATTTTAATCTTTATAAACGGTGTTATGCTACGGTCACACGGAGACATGGCCAGATTGCAGTTTTTTAGGTAAATTCACAATATCCAGCAATACATACAGGCAAATTATACCCTACAAAAATCTAAAAAAATTATTAAGTATGTTTATCATTTATGTAGTACCCATAGTACAAGCTCTGCTTAGTTTGGGACTAGATGACGTTGTGGGAATGTGTGAGGGAATATTACATTATATTATCATTATTTATTATCCGATCCGTTCATGTCTCCGTGTGAACGCAGCGTTAGTAATAGTACTAGAGGCTAATGCTGTGGGTATTATATTATTTTTGTAACTTTAACTATATTAGTTTTGTGTTAAAATTATGTGTAAAAAAGAGGACAATTTAACTTAACATATTTATGAAGTTGCTATATTGTGTAGATTGTTACAGAGAATGTAGACGCCTACGTACATTTTTATCGTAGTTTGTCTTTATATGCGTCCTTATTACTATGATTTACAAAACAATTGCCTATTTATTCGATCATGTTAAAGTTGTTCTATGTATTTGAATAAAGCTATTAAAATTGTTATGATTTCTTGTTTTGAATTGAATTACGACCTTCTATCTCTTTCATTCGTCTTTTTATGAGCATACTAACTCGCCTCGCAGTAGTCTAATATGTAAATTCTTACAAAACTTAAAAGGCTTTCTATCTTACTTTTCAGAATAACGCTTCTTGTTCTTACATTCTTAGTAGATGACAACACTTCCAGATATTGATAAAGATAATATCGTCAAAACTTCTTTGATTGTTTTATCTGCAATATTGTATCTGAACTTTCATTTCCACCTTTCAGTCTTGGCGTCTTGTATGGCAGGCAATACTAATTAAACTTCATCGATTTTATTTACCTCAATTCAATTAAAGAAATTAGGTATATTGTAGCATGATTTGAATTTACACAGCTAGCAATTCGTTACTGCATTATGCTGCGATGTAATGAACAAACCCACTAACATTCGGAAATGTGATTACGTCATAGCACGCAACGTGAACTTAACATACCCTATTGTGGATTAAACTAAAACTTGACTAAGTATTCTGCTCCAAACTTAACGTAGCTGACTACTGCTTAAGTATTGGTTAAAGTTACAATATCCTGGATTATCTAGCTTTATTAATTAAAGGTCGCCCCTGGGTTAACCAGGAGAAAGGAACTTTGCAATTAGAGAACTAATTTTAATAGAAATTTCTAGTCGACCTACTTCAACAGGTATTTTCTCTCTATTGTTTTTAGCGGGAGCTTTTATAAACCTGTTCTTTGAAAAGATTGCGTACATTTTCTTGTTTGCTAATAATTGACAGGATATGAAATAAAGTTTGTTGAAAACATGAATTCGTCAGAATCCTTAAACGGAATTAAATAAAAAAGCGGCACAACATTATCATAAAAAAAGAGATTTAATTATTATTTTGTTAAAAATCGATTATAACAAGTTAATCTATGTATTATGTCCTTGAGAACTTAAGAGTATAAGGCACTGTTGTTGTACTATATTATTATGTTCTTCACTGACTAGTTGCACTGGTTGCATTGTCCTTTGTTTTTCCCTTTAATCATGATGATGCATTTTTGTGGTCTGAAAGTCTGACGGATTCTGGCTGTTCGACCGTGTCTCTTGTCAATGGGCCGTGTTTCCAACCTTCGGGGTAGCCGAACTGGCGGACATCGTCCCACCATTGCTGCTTGCCGTCTGCCCAGATGCAGTAGATCACATTTGTGCCTACCAGCACTGCGAAGCACACCCAGAAAGCGACTCGCCATTGTGCCAAAGTTGACTGAAAGAAAAGAGAATTAGCCATTATATATACATACTGCAATTGTCCTTATATCTTTTTTCTTTGACATGAAGTATATTTCTTCATTTCTTTTATAGAAGGCGTAAAGCCAAATGTCAATATTTCTTGAATGATACCCGCATGCAAATTCTTATCGTCTATTCGTCTTAACAGAGAATAGACACAGAGGAGCTCATGACTAAAGAAAAGCTTTACGGGTCGATCGATCATAAGGTTAAGCAGCGCTTGGCGCAGTCAATCCGTTGATGAATTAGTTTGATGTATGTCTTGACGGGGTCTCCTTTTTTGGAAGGCACAATAAATTCATGGATTCCAGCTATCATAATAACATCTTTGGCAGGTGTTACGGGTATTCATTAGCCAGAAAATCTGACAACCAATCTTTCTAAGGTATATCGGGTTATCTATTTAACTGGGTTGGGGAGGTCAGATAGGCAGTCGCTCTATGTAAAACACTAGTACCAGTGTCAGCTGCATCCAGTTACATTCAAAGCCGATTCCAACATAGTTGGGAAAAGGCTAGGCTGATGAGTTTTGACTAAACAGAACAAAGACGATGGATAACACAATTGAACATTGACAGTGATTTAGATTACTACTATGTAATGGGCTTCGGATTATTTACCGTCACGTATGGATGATTCTATGACTAACCTATTTCTCCCAATCATAAATCTTAGTCACTTTATTTCAGTATCGTATTATTCTACTGCCACAACGTGTCAAAATCATAAACAACGAAAAACAAATTTCAACACAACAAATGCTGGTCCCAACAGTTCAAATATTATTGGTCTGAATTACTTTTATTTCTGAAAAGTATAAAAACCAGTATATATTGATCTTTGTTTACTTGGACCTTGTTATGATTTATGTGCTGTTGTATTCTGACCTCGAAACATTAAGATATCCCACTTTGTTCTTCACGATAGAAAATATTAGTACCAAATTTTATTTTTAGAGCATCGTAAAATTTTATCGCCCATACGAATGAATCGATTTGTATTTTTTAAAGCTTTTAAATGGACTATTACATATTGAAATTGATACTTATGTAATTTATTGAATTTGTCTATGAAAATGTTTCGATATTGATTCCATTAGTCTATCTCGTTAGTATAGTAGATGCATTTTAGTTTATTCAGCAGGAATAATTTTAGTAGTCTTCATTGATTCTTTTGTTCGTATATGCAACGTTCTGGTCTTAGCAACAAAGCTCACCCGCTAAATCACGCCCACCATACCTATTTCTCCCGCTAAGCAGTTACTCTGTTCCGGTTTAAAGGAGTGCCGGAGCAATTACAGGCTTATGAGACATTTCAACTATGTCTCGTGAGTGCCACACGAATGAGACAAGCGAATATGATGCTTCTTTGTACTCTAGGCGGCTTTTGTTTTCAACTTACAATTTATAATACATACTTTTTCTTTCAGCAATTTTTTTTAAGTTATACTTAAGTAAATAGTTTCACAAAGTCCGAATAGTCAATATCTATAAAAAAAGGAACGAAATTTGTATGAAATTATCTAACAAATAAACTAACTTATTCGTATGTTGATTTTAACTTTCATGGTCACTAAGATTTGAATTATTTGTTACGAGATTGCTACCATGTACCTATTTATTGAGTTTTCGATATTTCGGCATGCAACAGTGCCATGATCACACTCAATAAAAAGGTACATGGTAGCAATATCGTAACAAATAATTCAAATATATTCGTAGGTTGTGAAACAGGCCCTAAGTCTATTTAGTATAAGTATTCTTGAATCTCAAAGTACCTAACCTATATAGCCGTATTATCAAACCATTTGACATCGTAAGCCTTATCCACAAAATGTTGACATTATGCTTATCCTAGATGCTTGACAACATTTTCGAAAGGAACTAATGTAAAGTCAATATCTTCCAGTAGTCTCAACATGTAGTAAGCTTTCTCTATTTAGGCACCTTACAATTTTATACGCTAACCTATCGTAAAGTGAGTTAAGTGAAGTAAAATGTATTCATTCGTGACGTTTTTACGACGTACAAAGCACTTAACCTAAATAAAGTTGTGTGTACTTACATCAGGCGTCAGTAGACCGATAAGGTAGGGTGTGATGATGCCTGCAAATGTCGATGTTGTGTTCACGAGCGATGTCAATGTACCCGCGTAGTTTGGAGCCAAGTCCAATGCGTTTACCTAGAGAAAGGAGCATATATTAGAACGTTGTTTAAGACTGAACTTTTCTAATCTTTGATTTCACTTTTGCGCTGAACATAAAATGGATATTGATAACAAGGAAGATGAATTCGGATATTGTAAACTCATTATTTCCTCCTATTTAAAGACACGAATAAATAATTGTTTTTCTTTGTCGAAATAACACAAAAGGGTTAACGTAAAACATTACGGTGATGTAAGAGTATTGTATGTGAGAGGTCCCAAATCCCCTTTCCAGAGTACAGAACAATGTGTAAACAAATGAACATTACTTATTATCTCATTCTAAATGTATTATATCCCGCTAAGATTGCATTTTACACGGTATACGGGCTTACAAAGCCACGAAAACATTTCTCCAAGCTTAACATCATGACTTGTGATAAGATCAGCCCTTGGAACGAATAATACGATGCTTTTTAGGCTAAGGAAAATTCTGAAAGAAACCCTTATCCAGAATACAATTATACTCCATTCTCAAGATTCAAGATAATATGGAGTCATAATAAATTCGAACTTGGTACATTAAAGAGATTTTATTATTTCGAAGTAACGAGGGTTAAGTAAGGTTTTATGTTAATTTTCTTATATCTTGCCATAACACGTTTTTGCGTACCTGAAAGTTATATTTTGAATTTTCGCTACACATTTGTAAGAGTTAGAACCAACCTTTTTGGTCTTGAAGTGTAATTAATTCTAGAAACGTCGCCATTATTTAGAATGTGTTACGTACCTTCATGCCGCTGTAAAAGCCTCCCATGAGAGCCATAGAGAGAACAAAGTAGACCATCGCAGCAGTTCTGTCGCAGCCGGAGTAAGATGCCAGGATAATACAAATAGCGGGACCGGTAGCAGCTGTAAATGAAATTGGTACTTAAATCGTGTAGCATAAGGTTTACTTTACAATAAAAAAAATATCCGTGGTTTAACATTCGATCTTAGATACTCATGTATGCTTAAGACGTAATAAAGTGCATACCGATAGTTGTGTGAATAATTCTTCCAGTCTTGATAGTGTGCCAGCCTTTCTTGATGCAAATATCGCAGACCAAACCAAAGAGGAAGGAAGACACCCACATGGCTATGTAAGGCAACGCAGTGAGGGTTCCAGTGGTCGCAATGTTGAACTTCAGCACATCGTGAGAGTATTTGGGAAGATCTGTCACCATTGTGTAGTAACCCCAGTCGTGGCCGACCTGAAATTGAAAAAAGAATTTTATTATGATGTCCATATGATTCATTCAACGTCGCGGTGGCTTAGTGGTTAACCACTAGCCTCTCAAATAACGGAGAGTGAGCGCGAGCCTTTTAAGTAGAGCATGCGGGTTCGATTCCAGGTGTGGTACCTTTCTTAGTACCTATATCTTGAACTCCAATGACATGCTTAAAGGTGAAAAAAATATCTCGAGGAAATCTCATCTTTTATCTCATCTGAAATCACCACCCGCATTGAGCAAGTATGGTGATTAACGTTCAATCCTTCTCCATGTGAGAGGAGGCCTGTGCCCAACAGTGGAACGATAAAAAGGTTGATAATGACGCACATAATTGGCTAAGCATAATAATTATTTTCAACAATGCTATTACAGTTCACCATTATAATTTAATATTATTATTTTATCTTCCTACAATCAAAATCTATGCCTGACAAAATACAGCTAGAATTTAATTTTAGAGCGGAGAGATATGAAAGGCGATCTACATAAAATAATTGCGAATCTCGATATTAATGATTCCCTAAATTACGTACGTCGGGTTCTCGATCAATACCGCCTTGGCAACGCATTGACAGCTTAACACGCTTATATCACGCTCTCCAAGATACCTTATTTCATCTAAATATTCCATCAAATTAAGAGCCTCATCACAAATTCATTTGATTCATACAATATGTTTGGCATAACAGAAAGAGGTTCTCGTCTGTTCTCAAAATGTTGCGCACCTACTTATTCAGATCTTATGGAATAATTTTCTAATAGAATACAGATGTAGGTTACCTGTGAAATATTGATGAATCGTCTTTATTTGGAATAGTTTGCTTGGTCACAAATTTCACTCATATTTTAACCAATGTGTGATTCACCAATATTTACTTCATTGAGAGAAAATTATGGTTTCCAAATTCAGTAATTTTATTCACAGCACTCAATAAAAAGGTTTGTTCGACTTGCAAATATTCATCATGCATAGAAAACAATTGATACCATGGTACCTATGACACATTTTTCTTCTAAGCTAAGCCTCAATAAACAGACAACTCTGCTAGATATATGAATATACAGCATGGGACCTACAACTAGATAGAAAAGTTCCACAGGCCATATAAACAAGACATCCGAGACCGTTTTCCTAAGCACATAAACTATTTGTTCCGTTTGCTCCATTAATCGGCCCGCTCGTTAAGCTCACCGTAAAGGTAAAGACGCAACAGCGTTCTATTTCCAATTTCTAAAATAAATTCTCGAAGGTTCTTTTATTTGTTTTACATATTGAATTATCCGGAAATAGCAAACGCCATTTGCATTCCAAGTGATGCGTATCGGAAGAATCACGATATTTGCTTTATGTAAAAGTCCCGACATTTCGGTATCCAATAAGTGTCGGAATGGCTTTTGCTAAACTTTTTTAGCTTTGGATTTCAAATGTCAATGTCTTCACGGTTCGTATTTGTAGCGATTTCAACGGAAGAGGGATGAAGGTATCCAGAGTAACTAATAGGACCTCAGTTTTTTTGCATAGCAATCAGTATGGCTATAAGTAATTCAATATCCTTCATATTAGCAGGTACAGTCTTGAAGAATACATGACGAGAAATCTATCACGTTCACGGTTCTCGGGTGTATTCGGGGGTTCTTTGCGACTGTCTCTAGTGGCATTATGAGTTTTACCTCATGTTTTACATCTATGGTGGTTATTACGTCCTTCAATTGTTTCTAGTTCGAAATTCTTAACGATATTTGAGTTTTCGTCTTAACATTACAGCACCAACGCAGGTTATCGATATCCACTCCCTATTCTGACAGAAACGAATGAACGCGTTAGCTTCTACTGCGATCTTCATGAGTTATTCATGATTACTGCAGCCCCTATCAGAATAATTCTCCTTAGGGGTTTATATACATATGTACATATTATGGACCCAACTTATTATACCACTTCATCTACTGTTTCTTCAAAAAATGTATCTATAGGTATTTTTTTTTTTGGAATAGTTTGTTATCGTATACATTTTCTGTTTGTGCAAAATGCAGTGAACTGCATTATAGTAATATTACATAGTAGACAAATAAATGAAACTCAAGCCTTGTTCATACATTACAGTTTTGACCAATGCATGTATGTATAGGCAAAACGAAATTAAAACAAAGTCTTATATGACTTCGGAATTTAAACGGAGATGACTGACCAAATCATAATGCAGCATGACGAATACATTTAAAAAATGTGACCAAATAAAATAGAAGGAGACTCTAAGCCACACGAGTACAAGCTAAATGATCTCTTCATAGCCAGAACTGGAGCATAACTAAACCACGTCGATATGCTGGGATTGGATTAGCTTTCACTGCCCGATTGATTGCTAAAGATAAAATATTCGTGTGACAATCTGGCTCGCTACGTAGAAGCTTCGATTGGTATGCGGATTTAGTTTTTTACTTTTTATTAGACGAAAATATATTTGCATTTTCAGCTCTACAGTGGTGAGGTTTTACAGAAACGCACATCAGTGATTATACTTGAATCACTTCCAGACCTCACTGACTTGCCAATATACAGGGTATAACAAAACTGGTGCACCATAGTTTTACAGGTCATCTAGTACATGCTAAGGATCACGTCTATCACAAAAAAACGTAATGAAAACAACAACATATTTTATTAAATTTATCATCACAGTCTCCAAATTGTTTGCATAACGCCGGTCTCTATGAAGGCGCTTGATCCTTAGCATGTACTAGATGACCTGTAAAAATATGGTGCACTAGTTTTGTTAGACCCTACATTTGCTATCCGAGCTATTTATACGGAGGACTGATATTAACAATGCTTTTAATACTCGTATATTTATGGCAGTCTGAAAAATTAATATAGAACGAAGATTGAATTAGTCATGAGAACCATTTTTTTCATACCTAATTATTGAACAACAGTATTTCTGTACCTATTTGAATTTATCAATTTAGCTTTGTGGTTAAGTTTTTAGTCACGAAGTTTTAAAGGTCAATAATTGCTGGTATAAGTAGGCACCCACCATACATATGTACATACCTAGATATGTATCAGCCTTGTGGTTAGCGAACCATATAATTGCGTAATATTTACTCAATTGGTATCGTATTATTCTATTTTGTAAATTACTGTATCCGGGCATAAATGCCCAAAGAGATTTAAATAGCCATGTTTATTTTGCCTGATTAGGTAATTATTTAATTAGGCATGTTATTATCGCTATAGTTGCCAAATTACCTATTGAGTATTTATAAATATTTCCCACTAGGAAAAGTCCATTTAAATCAAAGCGAATTTCTTTGTTTTTTTTTAAGGGCCAGTTTCACAATGTCCGAAGTGCCACAATCTACCGAATAAATTCTAAAATGGAACACAATTTGTATGAAATTATCTACCATATAAACTAGCTGGAATTTATTCGTAGATGATGAAACAGGCCATAAATATAGAACTCTTTCGGTTTGTGATGATTTTAAACACGTATGTTACTTAGATTTCTGATGTACTTAATGTAAGAAATTTTGAAAGGTACGATATATTAATTCTAATAATGTAAGACTAACACAAACGGATAGCTAGTAACGCATATTACGCAACACCAAGACATAATATAAAGGTAGGTATAACAAACTTATTACAGAGCTAATCCAACATCCAAGCAGTATTAAGATCAATAGGCATCATTTAGTAAACAACGCTTATGAACGGCCTTCATCAGCCCGTGGGCGAAACACAACATACGTATACGTCACTCAGAAGTTTAAGTTATCATGATATAATATACAGATCATCATCGGCCTTTTTATCGTCCCACTGCTGGGCACTGGCCTCCTCGCACACAGAAAAGGATTTTGCGTTAAAAGCACTACGCTTGCTTAATGCACCCTAGTGTTTTAAGACTTAATATCCAGGTTTCCTCGAGATGTTTTCCTTCACTTCAACTTAGAAAATTTCCATTGGTATTTGCCTGTCTTGAAATCAAACCCGCACACTCATGCTTAGGACGCTGGTACTTTAACCACTAGGTCACCACGATTTCTATTAAAATACACTATCAAGATTAAAAAACGCTATTTCTGTCACAATGGTAATATTCATATTTATTTTTTTGCTGGAAAAAGAAGTGTTCATAAAATATACTTTCTATAAATTTTCTATTATGGCAAACATATTACAAAAAGTGACACGTGAATTCTTGAGTTCGTTCAAATGAACCTTCTTCTTTGTGTATTCGTTTGATATTATGTGTTTCTGTTTTATAACTCCGCCAAGGTCTTAGTCATGACTGAACGATTAAACAATATCTCATTACGTGATTTTTTAACGTTTTTAAATTGTTATCTAACTAGCGACGAATTTATTTTCCTTGGTACCGGTAATTATAGTCACCAATTATACATATATAGGTAGGCTCGTAAAAGTAATAGTATTTGTAGGTATATAAAAATGTGATTTATCATCTGCTTAGCCATTTACCAACTATGTTGGGGTCTTCCAGTCTGACGGGATACAGCCAAGTACCAATGTTTAATATCAACCGTCTGCCTATCTGATTTCCTGAATCCAGTTACCTGCGCAACCCGATACCCCTTGTTAATACTGATGGTCTTTCGAAACATGAAGGAACTTATCATGACAAGATGGGAACCCAACCATAGCTCAACCGCGCCAAGCTTTGCTTAACCTTATGATCGAGGGATCGCTGTTACCCCCGAGCTCCTCAAGAAAATCATGATGATTATTAATTTAATTATGTTATTTCCTTTTATCATAAAATTAACAATAAAGGTACTAAAAAGTATGAAATTTAGGTATCTTTATTATTCTATTTCTGGATTCAAGCTAAGGTACTTATTTACTGTAATTAGATAGTTTTTCATTTGCGTCATAAAAGCAGTAAAGTAGCAATTAATATTCCCTGTTAGTCATTAATAATTATTGTAATTTTAAATAAAATATTATTGCAATACTTTGCAAATAGGGTCAGAAAAAAAATGTAGGTAACCAGTCTTGATAATTAACAATATACCTAATAAATTTTTCCTCCTTTATTGTCAGTTCATTAGTTAGTTATGAGTAGTACATGAGTAATTGAGTTATTAATAATAGTATGACCCACATTGAGCTCTTTCCTCTCTCTATCGTAGTGATATCATTAACAGGAACAGCAAATCAGAAACTGTTGGAAATTTTCTAAAGTTGTAGGGCAGTCTACCGTGCATCCGCGCAGTTGCTATTGGGGTTGGCTATTTATTTCCATTACGCTAAATGATATTGTATTATCAGAATGTATATTTGATAAAATATTTTTAGTATATTGAGAAAACATGATAGTGTATTTTACCACGATAAACATTATACAAATGAATAATATTACTAATCTTTTTCGTTCCTCAAACACACTTCAACGGTTGAACGTATTTTTATGAAACTTGACAGCAATATTATTCAGCTTATACTTCAAAATATTATAAAGGGAACGTTCTTCTTTTTTAGAGACAACTTGATCTATATCTTTATACATATCTTGAAAAGTACCTTAACAATTCTTCAGTGTATTCAATTTATTAAATTATTGCCTCGTTATTCTTGATTTTATGTGTTTCTTAGGCTGTGATGACAACCTCGAAGAATAATAATTCTAGTAGGTAGGCAGTTAAAATAGGTTTAGAAATATCAAAATACTTACAGCAGCCCAAACGAGCGCCCACACAGGAGCCGATCGCAAGATAGCCTTCCAGGGCACAGGATCTTTCACGTGCGACGACTCAGCCGTCGTGACGTTGTTGTTAAGATACGTTAACTCCTTCTTGGATATGTACGGATGGCTGTTTGGTGTACTGAAGCAGAAGAGACTCTGAAATGTGTTCAAAAGTTAAAATAAAGTATGTGTTAATTAACTACTATTTTGTTATAACATAGGTTTTCTTCGTAATATAGGACTTAATGTAACGCAGATCGGGTATGATTTTACTGATAAGAACAGATTTTTGTAACGAAACTCTAGCTAACCTTATGTACATTGAGAATTAGATGAAGATTCGGGACACTTGTATTTTTGTGTCCCGAATCTACAGGCACTAGCTTTAAATTAATACGTTCAATTTTTTTTTATATTTATTAATGCCCTTTTTTCGTCGAAAACCTTCAAGTTATACCCCCCTCTGTGAATGCAGCTGACTCTTACTGACTAAAATCCATTATGTTCTATTTGACTGCCGTTTTTTTTTTTTTTTTTCGTGGGAAATCATCAAATGACCCCTCCCGCTGAGGGTGCAGCTGGAGGGAGTGTCAGACTCTTACTGACTAAAACCCACTATGTTCCTTCTGGAGGTCCCTGTGTGCCAGGGCCGCGGTATCTCTTACGAACAACCCGCAGCCCAAGCAGACCCTGGCCCTTTATGGGCCCCTCCTGTGTTGCTGACATCTCTTCGAGGATATTTGAATGCCCTTAGAACAAAAATGTCACTCCCACCAATCAACGCCAGTCACTCCATCAAAACTAATCCATACCATTATCCCACAAGTGGCCTTAAAATGCCTATAACCTCAACCATCAATTTATTCGCGTTGAAAAACACCGTTTTCCCTTTATCTGTCGTGATTACGTGACCAGTAATTTCATTCACGGCTTTCTGTTTTTTAGCGGAACCTCTTTATTTATTGGTGCTGTTACTGGGAGCCGTGATTAATTGGGCTTCAACGCAGTTTGTTCAGGAAATTTTGGTAATTGATGGTTTAGCATTAAGTGACGCTTAAGATCATTTGTCGTTGCTTCTTTTAATATGAAGGAAGTATACATTGACGATCTTAATTGGCTAATTTGAACCTTCTGTGACTCTCAATAAAAGTACACTGTCTCTAATTACACAAAAATATTTATAAAGTAGGAACATTTTATTTGCTTTTAAAAGTTATTAAATATCTCCCTGAGCTATCTTATTCTGCGCAAAAAGAACATATTTGTTGTACATACAATTAAGCTATGTGGGGTAGGTATAGTCCTTCCCTTAAATTCTTCGAGCTCCGTTCAACAGTTTTCAGGCAGCGCTTTGCAATATTCAGAACAGAATATTTTAAGCTATAATTTTCGTAGATATTTGTCTATTCTGACAGAATTTTAAATGGTTTTCATATAAGTAACGTGCAAAATGTTAACGTCTTCTTTTACACTAAAATGGTTTTAAACTAGGGGAAGTATAGAGAAAATTACAAAAGAAAGAAGAATAAAAATGTGATGTCTATAAATATACATATAAGAAAACACGCTGTGAACTAAACTATAATTAACTGCAATAAATTATTCGCGATTATATCTATAAATTAATATTAAAATGCCGGAAGAAGAATATAATTATACTCTAAGGATCTATAAGGATCTTCCCTTGGCTAGAATGATAAACGAACTATCGGTAATCACTGTATGATTTGAATAAACATTACTTCCTAGGCACTGTTTAGTTATTCAGTCGATCATACCTACTATGAGCTCATCCCAACTATTTAATGGATTAAACATAAGACTCATGATGTGTCTATTGATACAGTTTCTAACACTTCAAAAGCTAGTTTCGCTACGACCTTACAATTTGGCCTTGACGTGATGAGTTCCACGTTTTGTAGTCTGACCAATGACATGCTTTGCAACTAACCAACTGTCCAATTAGAAAACATAATTTTAGATCATTCACGAACACAAATAAGACGGGCCCAATTATGATTTAATGAAAGTAATAAATAATACTTTACATGGCCACGATCCTTATTAAACAAGGAATGACTAAGAGGAATAAATGAATGGATGTTCAATTTCATATGTCTACAATTATTATAGTCTAGGACTAAAATGATAAAAATAAGTACATATTAAAACAGTCATGGCCTAAACAGAAAAAATAAAATAGTAATACTTTTACTTACCCAGAGGACAAACCATAAGATTCCGAATCCTCCAAAGAAATAGAATACATAAGACCAATCTCTGCCATCTGCTAACAGGACTCCTGACATGAAGGAGCCGAAGATGTTACCGATTTGAGCCCCTCCGAACACGAGCGCGCCTTGGAACGACCGCTCGTGAGGAGGTACCCATCTCGCTAACATGATCATGAGAGCTGGCATTGTAGGTCCCTGTTGAAAAAACAATGCTTACTTCAATACAATCAGCAAATCATCACTAGGGTAAGGATAAGGTTCCAGGATAGTTTTGGAATGGGAAACATTTCTACTCGTTCATTTTTTTTTATGACTATAACTATTATTTCTTGTCTTAAAAATATTTGACCGGACTCAAGTGCAGTATAAAAACTAGGTGAATGCGTTGTGTATATTTTGGTGTACTATCAAAGATCTCAGACAATTATTTTGAGCGATTCCTAACACATAGTTATGGGATGGGAAAATTTTGTATTCGATCATTTTTTTTTTTTTTGCATTTTTTTTTTGCAGCGTGTATACTTTGGTATACCGTCAGAGAATTCTATTTTATTTCAGCACTCGAACGCTGTTATCCAACTTCCAGTGAGATCTTCCTTTTATAGACGTGCTCAGTTGGATACCGACAAAGTCTTGTTTTGCCTTTGAAATTCAATTCTACCCATGAAAAGACAAAGAGAGCTAAGCAATGTTTAATTAAAGCTTGAAAACTCTAAGCCAGTGATAAAACACACATAACATAGCTTCAATGTTATTGCATTCAGTGTTTATTTTCAAAAATTTTCGCTTATCTGTTCCGTATCTCGTTTGTGCGGAGAAAAACTCATACAAGTTAAATAAATATCTGTTCATATTATGATAGTAAATATTGGCATTCCATCATATTTTATCCTCATATTCAACATTATATCAACCCATATCCCTCTATCATCTGTAGCAAACAAGGTCAGATAAAATAATAAAAATCGTTCTTGGGAAAAGTAGCGTTCGTGGACGCTCTTCGTTGCCGCGACTTAAGCAACAGGCGTCCATATTTTTTTACTCGTTCCATGCTATCGTATTAACTACAGCTGAGTTCAACATTTCAATTCATTGATACAACCGTGTAGGTACTTACATACATATGAATGCACATGGAAGCATGCAAGGTTGAATGAAACTCCTCATCCATGACGCTTTTGAATCGATTTCATTCATGCTCTAGTGCATTAGAAAACTAAGATTTTCCATTACTCGTATTATTGACTTCGAGGTATAAAGTAATGGAGCCAACGTACGAAAGAGTCTTTTATCGGCTTAAAGAATTCTCATGAATAGTTAAACCTGCAACTATGTCTGTTGCATAGAATAAATTCCTAAGAATTAAATTCATATTTTATTACGAGAAGCTTCCTTTAGAATCCTGTAGTATTTTTCTTCTTATCCTATAAACAAGGATATAACTGTCTAGTTTGATTTATCCATGTACTGAATAATAATACTTAGTACATGCCTGCCTAGAAATAATTTACTGAGCTATTACCTAACTTTCCTACATAAATATCTACACCTTACGACTGGCAGGTAAATATAAAACGAGCAAAAAGGGGAAATATTTCCCCATTTAGAAGGTAATAAGTGTAAAATTATGACTGATATGATAGGTAGTGAGCATTATTTATCGACATAAAACAAAATGGTGCATAAAACATTGCTCGTATACGTTAGTATTTCATTGAAAATGACGTAATACCACTTGAGTCAAGAGTGTACTTGTGGTATCTATGTGATACATTTGCAAATGTAAATAAAGAACGGTTTATGACAAATTAAAAATGTTTTTGCTTAGGTAGGTACAAATCCTTAGTACTTTCAAGAGTTTATAGGTTTATAATATTTCTAATTTAAATCATTAATTTACTTTACTTATATGAGTACATTTAATTTGATCATTATATACCTCAATCTGACAAATTTCTTAACTGGATTTTCAATCTTATAAAAATACAGGAAGGTTAATATTCGATTGGTAAAATTTGACAGATTCGTATAGTTTGCCCTGCTGGTCAAAAATATCCACATAATTTTTATTTTAGAATTAGCTGACCCTGCGAACTCTATAACAGTTACTTCTTTATTTTTTTTATTAGAATTGTATTTCTTTTCTGGCAATTTTTTCTCTTCGTAAGAACCTACTCGTACTTCAATTCAATTAGCGAAATCGGTCCAGCTGCTCTCGAGATTTACGCTCAGCAACAAATTCAATGAATCATTTTTATATTATAGATTCTTGTGGCGATTATTAAATCAAATGCTATTTCTCAAGGATACCTATATATATTTTGTTTTTGAGAAAAAGGTCGATGTTTTTACCCAGAAAAGACCTTATCATATTTTGAAAATTATGTACATCTCTAAGCAAAAAGCTTAATTACAGTGAAAAAATGCCACCAAAAGTAGGTCAAGACTTTTTTTAATGTTCAGTAACAAATTGCTTTTGTTTCATCTTGAATAAATAATTTGCATATTTTGTTTACGCGCCATTCTCAGTTATACTGATAAGTTGTAGTCGGCCATAATAAAAAAGATAATGAACATGACCTAGATTTTGGGCGCGGGAGGAAAAATACAGGAATAAATATAATTATCAATACATGTAAATATAATTCCCATTTGAACTAAATCATAAGCGTTGTAGGTACTGAAAACCCCAATAAGATAGTATTTTTACAAGCTTCGTACATATGGAATCCTCAATTTTTATATTTGAAGTTCAAATGCCATGCCATGCTTTTTACCCATTTCAATATCCTATAAAACTTTACGTCATATTTTTTTGCTAATGTGACATAATACTTACTTCTCCCATTCCTTGCAGAATTCTCAGTATAAACAGCCAAGTAGCCCCACCGGCTCTGATGACGACTGGAGTCAGGAACGTGAATACTGCCGTACTTAGAAGTCCCACGCCGAGGGTCCATTTACCACCGAATTTTTCAGCTAAATATCCCCCAGGTACTTGAGTCGCTGCATATCCGTAGTAGAAGCCACTCAGAATAAGTCCTTGTGTTTTTTCGTCCCAATCAAAGATGGCATACTGGAAAGAAAATTAAAAATATTAATGATAATTTCAGAACTATTATTTAGGTATAACAAGACAAATCCCTCTTTGAAATGTGTACAATCTTACAGATATTTAGACCCTAGGTATTTTAGATACGGGAGATGACTCCCGGTCATCGTAGGGTCGTTTTTGTGGGTGGGTGATATTTAAGGTGGCTCGCCGTCCGTCCATCTAGCGACAACAGACCAGTTCCACGCTTTTCTTTATAAGCTGTCAGCAAACTACAGGGCCCCATAAGGCCGGAGTCAGCCGGCCCTGCGGGATCGTTCGCAAGAGTTACCGCGGCCCTGGTATTCAATGGGCTCCAAAGTTTAGTGCCAAAAAGAAAGAAAGAAGTTGATAAAAGTCTGACACCCGCCCTGGGTGCACAAAGAAGAATCCTCTGATTGTTTTCTACCTCAAAAAAGGCAATAGATAATGTACCTGCAAACTTATTTCCCCTAAAAGTATTTACGTATTTTTTGTTGAACTTTTTACTGGAAGTTAGTAAGTATCATGCGAAAAAATAAGTACTCACCGTACGTATGTGTACCTATATAGAAATACCGTGCGTCATTATAATGCCAAAAATACTAATCTTAATTCAAACGATGTATCGCATTCGCACTTTGCCATCTACACAAGTACACACGTTTGTCATGACATATCTAATTCCATATCATGTCATGCTTTGTGTAAACCCTTCAAGCCAATCTAATCTATTTTTAATTCCCACTCAGTAATCCGTTCCGCCATCTTAACATAATTTAAGGTCGGTGTATCGGTATCTTAGAAGTACTCGAGGTGATTAATAATTGTGGAATAATTATGTTAATTAATTATTGGTTGTATGCAAGTGGTCCCACATACTGCCTACTCGGTAATCTTTGAATGTATTTCTGTTTGAGACAACAAGTTACACGAGTTTGTTACTAATCAGTCTTATGTAGCAGTGACGCTATTATTAGGTGCGGAAGATATTTACATATATTTCAATAGATATATGTACATACATATTGCATTATGTGTAGTGCTGATATAATTTAATTGATTAAAATCGAGCTTTCTGACAAACAATGCATTTATTTGCGCCACGTATTAGCTGTGGTGGCCTAGTGGTTAAAGCATCAGCCTCTCAAGTATGCGGGTGCGGGTTCGATTCCAGGTCAGGCATGTACCAATGTAACTTTTCTAAGTTATATGTACTTTCTAAGTTTATCTTGGACACCAATGACTGTTTAAAGGTGAAGGAAAACATCGCGAGGAAACCTGGACTATAAAGTCTGAAATCACCAACCCGCATTGAGCAAGCGTGGTGATTAACGCTCAATCTTTCTCTGTGGGAGAGGAGGCCTGTGCCCAGCAGAGGGATGATAAAAAGGCTGCGATGATGATGATGATGACGATGACGTATTAGCCTGCTGACTTAGCCCTTAGAATCGTTCGATTTAAGAATTTAACTTCCTCACCAACAAACATGTCGGACACACCTACTGCTTGTACGTAAACTACCTATAAAATTAAAAAGTTCATTTACAAGAACTTGAAATTTCATACCTCTAGGTAAGCTCTTCTATTCTGACTAACAAAGTCTCGGTGACATACTTTATCATTGTCTTCAGAAACTAAAATATATTCACACAAGAAACTGTTTGCCGAACATGTGCAAGCATAACAGAACGAAGAAGTTTAGTGCCAAAAAGTTCAATGCTTTTAGAATGCAAATGTGCAATATAAAGTCTCTTAACACTCACTAAAGGACAGCTGAATGAGGGCAAACATGATATCATCCTACATGTTCAGTTTGAATAATAAATCACACAGTATGAATGAATTTTGCGTGCTTGCATGTGGTTTGTACATTTGTGTTTAAATATTTTAAATAAACAACAGTGAAAACAAAAATATATCTGGCGATCTTTGAGCTTTGCACTGAGGAGGTAGAACTATAAGTAATATAATCAATGCTTATAACATCTACATCACTACATAGTATAAAACAAAGTCGCTTTCTCTGTCCCTATGTCCCTTTGTATGCTTAAATCTTTGAAACTACGTAACGGATTTTGATGCGGTTTTTTTTAATAGATAGAGTGATTCAAGAGGAAGGTTTTCGTATCAGCATTGCACCCGTGCGAAGCCGGGGCGGGTCACTAGTATACTCATATTATAAAGTTGAAGAGTTTGTTTGCTTGAACGCGCTAATTCCAGGAACTATACGATCAATTTGAAAAAACATTTCAATACTAGCTGGAAAGCCGAAGGAACTAGTCCACGGGAAAGTAGTCCTACCTATGTAATTTCACAGGCTGTAGACTATGTGTATATGTCGTAAATTTTATTTAAATCAGTCCAGCCATTTTTGCGTTAAAGGGTAACAAACATATTATGTACATCCATACTCACAAACTATCACATTAATTATAATGTTAGTAGGATAAGATAATCCATATATCTAGAAAGCTATAGGCTGTTGCCTGCTGTAGCTATTGGGTGGAATTGTTCCCACTAACACGTTAGTGGAAACTACATAGTTAAGTATATAATATAAATTGTTTAAGCCAGTTTATAAATTGAAGACGCGCATAACCTTGACACAATTAAAATGCTCAACTGTTTTACATAATACACTCAGTTACATAAACCATTATGGATGGAAAAACATCCTTGAGTCCCACAAGAGTGGACAAAAGAATAATTGGACATAACCATGACAATAATGTTTCATTCATTGAACGGGAAATCGTGTCAAAGATCAACTGAACATTACAACTTTAGCCATTAAACAGTGACAGAACAGCATTAACTCATTAAAACAATAAACAAACACAATAATTGCGCAAACAACCGCTGAAAAAAATAGGCAACGAAGATTGACACATTTATTGACCCTTCAGGGGTTCCCGTGGGACCTAGTTGCGTTCCAAATTCGGGTCATGGTGCCTGAACTTTTGTGAACACAATAATAAGGGTGATGTTTAAATGTCGCATATTTTATGTAAATTGAAGGTCGTTGTTCAAAGAACGTTTATACTTGTGATTCCCAGAGGGACGGCTAGTGTAAGTAATGTTTTACATTTAGAAATGTTTGGAATTGGGGGAGCTTTACGGCAATTTATAACGAAGTACAAATTCTAAGGGGCTGCGGGTTGTTTGTAAGAATTACTGTGGCCCTGGCACATGAAGACTTCCAGAAGGAACATAGTGGGTTTTAGCCAGTAAGAGTCTGAAACTCTATCCAGCTGCACCCTCAATGGGAGGGGGTGACCGCTTGATGACATCCTACGAAGAAAAAAGTACAAATTCTAACCATGTTTGTTATTTTAAATATGTTTATTTTTTCGCGAGTTGTACACATACATATTTCACATAACAAACGAATCTTACTCGCGATGCAATTATAAAGTTACACAATGCCTCTTTTGTCCCGATATTTTGGCCGAATTGCACCGAAGGGTGTACGTATGTTCTAGTGGAAAACCTTATGGGCCTTACTACAAAAATGTTAGACAGACATTTAACAAGTGTTTAAAACAATTATGCATACATTTATTTCTTTAACACGCGTCAAACGTCTGTCTAACTTTTTTCTGTAAAGCCCACCTTAAGCCACAGCAAAAATGTATGGTTCCAGTAAAGCTTTCATAGTTCATTACACTATTACATGTTCAAACTCATTACCTAACTAACATTTACGTTCCTTAGTATAGAACAAAACAAAGCTCTTTCAGACGTCGACGTTGTTGGCAGGTGTTTTAATACCAGTGCAGCAACAAAGTGTGGAGGTAAATTTATTTTAATGGCACATAATTAACGACAGCGTGCATGCTTGTCGGCTTTAGTGATAACTTCACCATTTTCTAGTTGTATTTTAGGACATAATGAGGAGAGGAACTGTTGTGGAACTTTCGTATGAAATATAGTGTAGTATGTAAATACTCTTATGAAGTAAATTGTTCATAGATTAGTATATAATTTATTTATATGTCTCAGGCTTAGCATGACATCCATAGAAACAAGTTTTATCTACCGGAGAATGGACACGAAGATTTCGCTTGACTAGTAGAAAACATTTTTTTCCTCACTTCGATATATCGATATAAGTCTAGAAGTGATTATAATATGCGAGTTGACAAGTAGCGCCATGCTCGGGCAGAAGACATGTTTACATTGACAGAAAGAGCTTTGTCTTTTCTTGATAGAATAGACATATTACAATAGCCATGCTGAGCCTGTTGGACGTTAAAAAGGACTATGACTCTCGAGTTTATTTCGGCGTTTCTTGTCAAGGTATTAACGTGTTAAAATTTTGATTTCAACCTATTTCCAAAATAAATATAATTTATCAATTAATATTTGTTCTTAAAATTTTAGTCATTAAATGCTTTATTACAGGGGAAGATTTTAGCATAACTGAATTTTCAAATTTATATTGTTCACCATAGAGTTTGTTATGCAAAACGTTGCGCTTTATGATTGCTTTATGTCAAAACTTAGCTCATACACGTTAACAAGGGAAACTTTAAACTTTAGTTTCTGCTATCCTCTACATGTTATAGTATAGGATTTATGTCATGGTTATGCTCATATAGTAAAACTTCCTTTTGTAAGATTACACAATTTTATATTTATGAATAAATTTATTTAATGCTTATAAACATGCGTTACTGTCAACAATATTTAAACTAATTTAATAATTAATGCAGACATACATTTTTGCATGATTAGACAGTTTTTTGAGTTTTTATTTTGACTTAAAACTCACCTTTATTTATTTCATGGAAACTCAACATTTTAGTTAAATTTCACCCCCTATCAATGACTAGCGCAATGCAGATGCAAGAGAGTAACTATATAAAATCTTACACATACGCTGAACATTGACTGCGAGAATTATTCTTAGTGGGAAATCATCAAATGACACCTCCTGTTGTGCGTGCAGCTGGAGGGAGTGTCAGACTTTTACTGACTAAAACCTAGTTTTGTTCCTTTTAGAGTCCTTTCATTTGTGTGCCAGCGTCGCAGTAACTATTCCAAACTATTCCGCAGCCCCAGCAGAGCTTAAAACAACCCCGCGTAAACTTTTTAGTATGCTGAACAATTCAAACACTAAACTGCTTTGAAACATTTTATGTGTTTATGCAAATTCATATCAATGTTTTAAAATTACGTATGTAGGCACAGTATCATAAACTTCTCCAATATTAAACAAAGCTAAAAGCACGAAGGGATCAACCCGACCCAAACCCGTACTATGAAAATATAGATTAAACCGCACAACTTACAGTTTTAATAGGAATTTCTAATTGACGTCATAAACGATCGTCATATTAGAGGCGGTTAATTTATCCCTATAATGGCTTATGAGGGTGAAAGGTAAATAGAGTGGGTATTCTTTAATGAGGAAACTTTTGCGGTCACGGCTTTTCCTATGTACACACGTCATTACTGAACTGTGAGCGTAGATAGAAGTTAATGTGGATGGCGAATGCTGGACCGTAGCGAATTTGCTTTAGTAGTTTCCTTGAAGTAATTTATTGATCAAACAAGAGTAAACATGTTAGTTTGAACTCTCCTCATTTCATTTACACACGCCAGCATATCAAGTTACCCGACACTGACAAATGTTCCCAATTAACTTTGAGTCATATGTTTCAGCGATGAAGTTGATAATCTATTATTAAAGAAATTTTACAGATTGTAGTAGCTTGATGTGGTGGTACGATCTGTATCTAACGTTCAGGGTCCTAATTAATATTATGTATGTCTATATATCTAACGCTTTCCAAGTACGACTTGGTATGGAAAAATGATCATGGAAAATATATCCATGGATATATTCTTTTATAAACATGTTTTATCCAGAAGCATGGAGTAGCAACCAAGGAAAGCTGGATGTAAAATAGAATATACATAGATACTCACAGGTTTCTCAGCAATAACAGTAGTGACGTTATTAATCAGATCGTCGCTGGGACACGCGTCAGGGTCGACGTAACTCGAGCCACCCGACTTGGTGCGGTTGACCATCTGCGTGATCGCAAGGTTGAGGCACACGCGCATCGTGTACGCGTTGCATACTCCCAGTAGACCCATCACGCCAAGGATGTAGCGTTGAGGGATGATGCAACCTAGAAAAAAGAAGATATTACATGAAATGCTTCTATAAAGATAATAGTGCGATTACAAGCTTAATAGAAAAGAAATATTTTTCGAGTTGGTTTTAAGCTTTTTCAGTTCATATAAAAACGTGGAAATGTAAAGTGGTGATCTAAAACTCGTTCGCTTTTACCAAAACAAAAGCAAGACCAGTTAGACACACCACAAGGGCTTCAGCGTATTGGCTTCGGCCCTACGTTCGCCTTCTAAAAATTCGGGACTCTGTAGTTCCCGTGGTCTAGTAGAGACATACAAAAATAATCTCTGAGCTACCCACAAATTAGCAAAAACCCTCTTATAATCCCTTCACACATTTTAAAACAGGAATCAATATCCAACGGTATCAACTACCACATACAATCTATAAGGATCCTATAAATATTTATAAACAAACCTCCTTCCTATCAATGACCCAGGTCAGTACCAACAGAAAAACACGCGAACAGCTTACGTTCTCAATTTCCCGCGCGTGATTCTACTTGATTGAAGGAAATGGGTTAATCGGGTATTTACCGAACGACTCACTTAGTAAGCAATGCGACACTGCATAGTGGAATGTCAATAGATAGGATAATTTACTGAGTTATACAAACAACTAGCGGCCTAGGGATGGGAAAATCATGCTTATTTCTTCCAGACATCATCATCAGTCTCTTAATTGTCTCACTGCTGGGCACAGACCTCCTCTTACACTGAGGATTGAGCGTTAACCACCACGCTTGCTCAATGCGGGTTGCTGATTTCAGACTTTATAGTCCAGGTTTCCTCGACATGTTTTCCTTCATTTTTAATTAGTCATTGATGTCTAAGATATACTTAGAAAGTCCATACAACTTAAAAAAATTGCATTGGTACTTGCCTGACCTGGAATCGAACCCGCACACTCACACTTGAGAGGCTGGTGTTTAACCTCTAGGCCACCACGACTTCCAGATACTTCAAGATAAACACGATGACAATATTTTAACTATTAAATTGCATATTTATTTGCCTTATTTCTATTGTTATAAGCCATTACTATGTATAAGTACATAAGCTATTAACAGACACAAATAATTAACATCCAAGCAGTACTTTACGTCTTACGAAGTCATAAAATAGTTTCTATTAGTCATATTTTTCAAGGTGCACCTGTCTTCTCAACGTGTTTATCCATTAAAGGTATTATTCATTTCACAATACCCTAAGATCAGCTTCATAAATACAGAAACAAGGACGGCGAACCCAATTTGGTGACTAGTTTCTCAACTTACACCCACGTAATAAAGCCCTTTACTTTCGATAGAGATAATATCCTATGGCGGTGGTTCAACGCTCTTTGGTTGTATCAAATTCTAATTGCAAAACAGTCTAGGTTGAATTACCATACTATGTTGAGAAATGTGTTTTGCGGTGAGGCAGGGATTTACGTCCTATAGTTAGTTAGCTTTAGATAGACCTTCATCAGTTACTAGCTGTTGCCCGCGACGTCGTCCGCGTGGGCATTAAACATAAAACATGCATTCCTCTCCCCCCGTAGTGATAGAGTAATAATATGTATGCGTGCCTATATGTTGACCCGACCTCTTAGTTATATTCATGCCGAATTTGAAGTAAATCCATGCAGTACTTTTTGAGATTATCCCGGACATACATACAGACAAACGGACAAAAATTCTGAAAACTATAATTTTGGCTTCGATATCGATTCTAGATCACGCCCTTATTATTATTTTTTTTAGTTTATTAACAATATTAACGATTTAGAATAAATCTATATAAAGTACATGTCTATTACTATAACTGTGTGGAGCTCGTGGCTAAATAATTAACAGAAGCAAGGGATGATGGATCATAAAGTTAAGCAACGCATAACGCGGTCGGCCCGTCTATGGCCCATCTCGTCATGACGAGTTCTGCCTTGTTTCGGAAGGCACGTAAAATTGGTGGTGCCCGACTGTCATTTGTACATCTTTGAAAGTCGTTCATCTAGGTTCATGAGGTGACATGGTGACTGAAGCTATATGACAAAATGGTAGCCTGTGGATCATGAGCCCAGTAGGCGTTCCATCCTAAGATTATGTATGTATATTATTTGTCGTGGACATGCCCATTTTAGGATTTGTGATGACGAAAGAAATGGCTTGCAATAAACCATGCGATGGTGTAGGTTGCAACCCACGAGCTAATTAACATAGAAGCTATTATTTAGTTCTTAAGTACCGATAAATTATACCTTGATGCTGAGAGACCTCACTGTGAATTTTTAAGATAACTAAAGTTGATAACTAGATATTATTGTAAAATTTTCACTTTAGTTTCAAATTTGTTTTTGGTTTTACGCAAATACCTAATCAAGGGCCTAGAGTCTTTATATTTATAATCTTTATTGCATTCCATAATGTAACATGAGGCGGAAGATTATAAAATTATTGTTACAATTAAAATAATTACAGACCCTAATGGGCACAGCAACTTAGAAGAGAGGAAGGCATCTAATGTAAGATAGATAGCAATACGACATTTATTTTAAGTTATTTTGATATTTAATATACATTAAGTAATACTGACGCATATTTTTTATAAACTCAAGATATGTACACAATATATTATGTACATACATTACAATACACGCATCGTATTGCCTTTGTGAGATAAATTAATGATAACATGCCTACATTCAAAAGTCGTCATGCGTGTTATTACACGGTTATTCCATCGAAATGGATTTTAATCAAGATTGAGCATCTACGGATGTGATTGAGGAACGTATATCATTTATTTGTTCAAACTCTAAGTGCGTCCTTTGTGCTTTATATAAATAATTTAATAAAGAATAAGGACTGGATGATTTAGAAAAAGGTACTCCTTAAAACAGTGCATATTGTGAGGAGGTTTTTATTTCCGGACCCGTATAACTAATAGCGCGGAAAAGGTACTCGAAATTGGTCTTTTTAAATTTTTAATTCCATTTTTATTGTAATATCATTCGACTGTGAGTTTAACTCGAACAGCAAGAAAGGTAGACAGACGCGGAGGACTTTGTTCTAAATGCTCGTATAGGCCTTGTTAGCCATCAGCGCAAGTGCCATAATCAAATAACCTGACACGGCTGCTGTTTTAATCATCTTTCTTAGATGTAAAAGGCCACTGATGATGATGTGTAGTGATACTATAGAAGCTTGTACAAAACTTAATGTTAATCTATACCTTAGTCCGATAATCCAAATCAGACTTTATCGGAGTTCACACAAAGGACATAAAGTTATTACAATGGGTCGGTATTATTATAACTACGAGCACAAGGGATCTGAACAACTATTCAAATTCAATACTTTCTACAGAACTGTCAAAATCGGTTACTCTCTATGCAATTTGTGTGAATACGCAACCTATGATGTCACAGATTTTTCACATCAAGCCGTATACTTATTTCGATTATATTATCAACAAAAAAATGAATACAATTTTCGTTATAAAATGATAAATTAAAGTGATATTATTTTAAGATGCTTAACAAAATGAATATGATAAAGTATTTTATAGTCCACGTCCCAATTACGTAAGTAAAAAGCTGATTTTATCGAACTTCCATCCATTACATTCCAATCTTTTGATACCTACATTAAAAATGTATATAACTCCACATTAAAAATATTCACTCTAAAGGAAGTCTTTGTTTATCTACTGCTTTACTACAAAAACTGAAGTGCATTTGAAACTGAAAACAAATATTTAATGAGCTTCACTTATTATATCATTATTTTAATAAACGTAACAGCAAGTATAATATTATCAACACAGCGTTGTCACCTGTTTCAGTAATGTAAGATAATATTTCATCATACTTATCAGTTTTGTTCTATTAACGTTGGTATCTATCAATTATTTACTATAGATTTATGGTATTATTTTAGTAGCTGTGGCGCATGTTTTTTCTATATGTCCAACTTATGTACATATAACACTCTCGGCTATCATTTGAACATCTCTGGCATTCGTTACGGACAGTCAGAAACCACAAAGTCCGAACCAGTCTTACCCAAGGGTTTCGGGTAGCCCGAGTAACTGGGTTGAGAAGGTTAGATAGATAGTCGGTCTATGTAGTTTAACCTTTCTTGAAGAAGAGAAAGTTAAAGTTAATCGAGAAACAACAGACTGAATTTATTTTGTGATTGGTTACATAATTTGATAAAGTAACATGACTGTGTTAATGCAGCGTCTATATATTATACCTACATTTTAAGTTTATGAATGAATGAAAACTAGCAATAAACATTCTCGAGACATCACGGCTGTGCAATTTCAAAACCTAGTATCTGACAAATTAAAAAAAAACGTGTTTTTGCATTTTTCGACCTTATAGACCACTCTCCACATACTAGGATAGTAAAAACTCCCAAAAATAACTCAAAAACGAAGTTACAGAAATTCCGAAACCTAGTATCTACAGCAAACGTTTTCAAAATGCAAAAATTACAAGATTAAAACATAGTATCTAACATCAACCATTTTAAAAACCTAGTAAGTGCTTGTAGTTACTTGGTTATAAAATGGTTCATGTAGATACTAAGTGAATGAAATGGTTGAAATAAACGTCAAAACTCCCGCGCAACTTTAGTAAGTGAGAAAAAATAGTTGCAAGTGCGTGTTTTTGTCTCTAAAAATGAGTAAAAATCAGTTTTATAGGTCGAAATTGATCTTGAATGCTTTAAAAGAACGCGAGGAGGCGCTGCGTCGGGGGGAGTCCCCGTTGTTGCGGCAGATCGCAGTCCTCCGGCGCGATCTCATGGTGGAGTGGAGAGATCGCCTCACGCAACCCCGTGCAGGGCACGCCACAAAAGTGGCCATAGTGCCCTTCTTCGAGGAGTGGATTGAGAGGAGTCATGGCACCCTCTCTTACCGCCTGACGCAGGTCCTCACCGGACATGGGTGTTCCGGGAGGTACTTGCATCGCATCGGGCGGGAGGAGACGCCTGGGTGTCACCACGGCGCGGACCGGCCAGAGGACACGGTGGAGGTGTGTTCTGCCTGGGCGGAGGACCGCCGTGTCCTCACAGCGGCAATTGGCGGCGGCGACCTCTCGCGTCCGGCCCTGATCCAGGCCATGGTCCGGAGCGAGAGAGAATGGGATGCCGTCGCCTCCTTCTGTGAAGCAGTTATGCTAGCGAAGGAGGCGGCGGAGCAGCTGAGAGACCGCACCGCTCATCCCAGCCGTCGCAGCAGGGCTGGTACCGGTCGACACCACGGGCGCCGTGTATCGAGGGATGACTCCCGACCACCTTAGACGCGGGTCTGTGGGCGGTGAGTGTGGGTAGCTCATCGTCCGTACGTCTAAGGACGACAGGCCCGTGTCGGCGGCGCGTTCTATTCCACGCGCTCCTCGAAGAGATGTCAGCAACATAGGAGGGGGTTTAGGGCCAGGGTCTGCCTGGGCTGCGGGTTGTTCGTAAGAGATACCGTGGCCCTGGCACACAGGGACCTCCAGAAGGAACATAGTGGGTTTTAGTCAGTAAGAGTCTGACATTCCCTCCAGCTGCACCCTCAGCGGGAGAGGTCATTTGATGATTTCCCACGAAAAAAAAAGTGCTTTAAAAAAACAACATGGTGAAATGTAAGTACGCTTCAGTGTATAATAATGTCAAGATTTTTTCTTTCAATGTTTTTATGAATAAAAAGCATAACCTCAAAATAATAACACAAGCATGTAAGATTTGTTGGTAACTGGCGAGATTTTGTTTCGTGTCTTGTTTGGTTTTAATGAATTTATTCTGTTGTTTTTTACTAAATAGGTTAAATAAATTGCATTTAGTTCCTACTCAGTAAATTAAAACCTAAATGAAAACAAAGCAAGTGATCTTACTAAGCCTATTAATTTGCGTTTAGTCCCCACTCTGTATACTCAAACCCAGATGAAAACAAAGCAAGTGATCTTACTAGGTTTTGAAATTGTCACACTCACAAAGTTAGGTCTAAGAAAACAATGTTTTTATTAGTAACTGCTCCTCTACGTACATAGTTTGTAATAGACGCGTTAAAACTATTTTCTTTTATAGCCTGTTATGTGCCTCAAATTTTGCAACCACTCCCAAGAAGCTACGACTTATATTATTGAAACGGCAAGCTGTCAAAGATATGAAATCGTTTTTCGGCTCTCCTGTAAAATTTGGTTTTATGCAGATACTCGGTTTTGATATTTCACAGCCGATCAGATTTGGAGTATTCTATACAACATTTTCATTGCATGAAATTCAACACAAACTCAAGTATTTCATGGTAGTGTTAAAAAATCACAATAATACAACAAAGTATGAAATATTTATAGAGCTCAAGTTGCGCTTTCCCAACATAGAACTAACGCGCCAACTTTCAAATTACTCCGGTAAATGTTCTTTGGAAAAGTCTATTATTACGCGGGAACTACATGGTATTACTTTTGCAATGTATTCGTAAAAGAAAGTTTGTAGGTAACTTTACTTGGGAAACACATAGCTCGGACAATGAACAGTGAGTAATTTTCTAGTATAAAGAAAATAAAGAGCATTAATGGCGTCACACTATGAAGGTACTGTTAAAATCACAATAAATTCATTTGGTTACCGACAAAAGATGAATATCTGATAGACTCTTCTGCTTGCCATGTGACGAAGTTATTTAGGGTAGGCGCAATAACTTTTCCGCTTCTATTGCCCTCTATTAACCATCATACTATCATCCACTCCCTTCTAAGTCATGTCTTCTTTCAAGCAATCAATCCATCTCTGCCTCATTTATTCTGTCACTGTAGCTACTTTCATGCTGCCTCTGATATTGTCATTCCTCACTTTATCCGTCCTCATTGCCCCACACATCCCTCTGAACATTCTTAGCTACATACACTCTTTTCTGATACCTTTTTTCAACACCAAACTGATCATCGCAAGATGACAATTCCAATTAAAATATCTGACATACACTGTTGGACAATACAAAGAACTACAAATTATTATATACATTCTTTTTGAGTGTTTTCAATGATGTCGTCGATGTGACAACATAAACATAAATTATAATTATGTTGCCGCCTATGACATATTGTAAACCTACAAGTAAGAAATATCGACCGGTGGAACTTTATTAATGAACAACTTTGCGACATGACTGTTAAAGTTCAACACCCGGTTATTGCGTTTCCAATTACAGGTCAATGTATTAACTATAGATTTTTCTTTACCGACTGCTAAAAAACGAGGTTTTCAATTCAAGAAGTTTATTTATATTTTTTTTATTTCGAATGAAAAAGCTACCGAAAATATTTAAAAAGAAAACTTTATTTTACCTTACTGTCGATAGCATGCTTGTAATTCCATTTGTAGTACTTATGCTTACCGATAGTGTTTTATCAATATATTTATATCCGAAGGCCATGCCTGGCTTATCCATTAGAAAGCCCTCATTCGCGGTGACACTAACAAACTGATAGGAAAGTGCTTATGTAGAACTATTCACGCTAAAAGCTTGGTTTCCAACGCGACTGAAGAATTAAATGTTATACACGATAAACAAAAGGAAAATATATGTAACATATAATCAAGAGCCACATAATCACATAATTATTTTCGCGAAAAGTATGACGTAATACTATTTGAAAAAGAAAACAGATATGATTTGATTCTATTCCTAGAGGATTCTCCAAATCTCACTGTCTAATTTTGTTGTAACATTTTGCAGACAGAGATCTGGACCATGTGTCTGTCTAATAAGTTCGGCTTTATGATGAAGGCAACGAAGCGAGGAAATGAATCGCACAAAATTTTAACAATGTAGAATTATTGAAAACCTATACCTTATTGATGGAATTGGACGACCTAGGGGTCTTAAAAGTGCGGGCCTGCTAAGCTGGAGGTCTCAGATTCGATTCCCATTCATAAGTCAATCTGGGTGCTCCTGTGTATAATATGTGTGTATTTACAAAAGAAAAGTATATAATGACGTTTTTCAGTTGTTTAGTACCCAAGCTCTACTTAGTTTGAGAGTAGATGACGTTGTGTGAATGTGTGTGGAATATTATTATATTTCACGTTTTATAATGCTACATAACTTGAGGAAAATGTTACATTCTCTCTACCGTCGAAGGTTCTCGACTATATTAACATGGAAATCCTTCGTTGAAGTGTTCCCCGTAATCCGACCAATCGCCGCTATCTGCTGGCTGCTGTCCAATGTTCAGATGCCGTTATGCATCGCGTCAAGCTCAATTTGTTTTGCAATCTCGTTAATTTGCTGCTGCCATTAGCAATTTGCAAACAGCTTAACATTTTAAAGGCTTCGATTTCGCTGATGCTATAATATAGATAAGGAGAGTCTAAATGGATCAGAATATTAACAAAAGAAAGGCACATTTATAAATAAAATAATACTTTAAACTTTGTAAAGTCGGCTATCTTTCAAAAAAATAATATAAATTAATTTCCAGGATGGATTATCAACCTTATCCTTTTTTGGAAACCCGTTTCAATTGGAAATGAATTATCGATATATATAATAGAATATTAATAAAGAAGAAATTCTAAAAAAATAATCATCAATGCATCGCATATTTCTCTTTTGCAACATTTGCAATATTGAAATGACGAGAATCTGGTTACTTATGTTACAGGTCAGAGGTCAGTGAACCTTCGCAATGCAGGAGCAAATGCTTATTAATTATTTATTTTGCAATCCTATCGTGAGGTTTATTTTTAGACATAGCATATAACTTAGGTTTGCGTGCCGTTTTATAAAGAAGTTTTTTTTTTCAGAGAATATAGATTTAATAGGGTAAGATACGTTTTATTTTAAAAAGTACTTTCACTTGCGTCCATAACGATGTTAATATTTTTATTTCCTAGATTTTGCTACTGATACACTTGTGACACTTAATACTTATTTTTTTAATAGATATGTTACGGCTAAAACCCGAAGTGCGGCTACACCTAGTTTTAGCCGGTTAGAACTGGGTGTAGCCACTCACTCTTGGTTACACCTAGTACTAGCTGATTATTTTCGGGTAAAACTAGGTCTATCCTTCATCGTGCCGGCTACAACTAGGTCCAGCCATTCCCTGTTGGATAAAACTAGGTCTACCCGATATCATTCCGGCTAGAACTAGGTCCAGCCATTCCCTGTTGGATAAAATTAGGTCTATCCGATATCATTCCGGCTAGAACTAGGTCCAGCCATTCCCTGTTGGATATAACTTAGATGCGTACCCCGTCACGCCTTCCGCCCCGCGTCACACTCACAGCTCACAGCATCTGCAGCAGCAGCGCGGGGTGGAGGGCGTAGCAAGGCACGCGCCTCTGCAGGTTGAGAGCGCCAGGTACTGCTGATCTACTGCAGGTCTACTAGCGAGTGTGACTCACAGCGTCTGCAGCAGCAGCGCGTGTCTTAGTTTTATCCAACAGGAATTGGCTGTACATAGTTATAGCCGGCACTCTATCGGCAGAGCTTTTTTAAATATAAAAAAAAAAAACACCCAATACCAAGAAACGTAGAGAGTTTCTTTATTCTTATAAATCACATTGTTTTAATAAACACAAGTTATTAGGAGTACAATTTTTAATATAATAGGAACAATCAGGATTTTTAACAACAGACAATTTGTTGTATTTTATAATTTAAAGATATAAATCACACTTTTATAATAACAGGGATTGTCTGCACCTAGTTCTAGCCGGAATGATATCGGATGGACCTAGTTCTATCCAACAGGGAATGGCTGGACCTAGTTGTAGCCGGCACGATGAAGGATAGAACTAGTTTTACCCGAAAACAATCGGCTAATACTAGTTGTAACCAAGAGTGAGTGGCTACACCTAGTTCTAACCGGCTAAAACTAGGTGTAGCCGCACTTCGGGTTTTAGCCGTAACAGATACATCTTGTTATTTAGAAAGGCAAAAAAAAAGTATTTACATACCTACATCATTTTGACTATCGACAATACTCGTAGTTTAATTAGGTATATAATAGTTTATTAACACCAGTAGTCATATCAAGCGACTATTTGAATACTATCGCTATGAATAGTTCCTGATTAGGCATTCTGCGTTCACATTATTTATTGTAATCAGAAATAGTTTTGTGTGACAACTTCTCTTCAACATACCAATGCCATATTTAAGATAGTGCTATTTATACAACTGTGTAATTAGAATAGACTATATTTAGGGCCAGTTTCACCGGTTACGGATAAGTTCCAGATAGTTTATCTGGTAGATAATTTCATACAAATTCTGTTCCATTTTTGATTTTTTCTGGTAGATAGTGACTATCCGTCATCGGTGAAACTGGCCCTTAATAATGGCCCTAATCGCATGTCTTCTCTACAAGACAAGTTTTTAGTTACGACTACTTGCAGTTCAGCCTAGGAGGCCTTGTACTGCTTAGCCGGAATTTCCGGTGGAACCTAAAGAATTTTAGGCCTCCAGCCAGGGGCTAATATAGACTTAAACTTAAAACGACAGCCCCTGCGAGGTTAGGACATCGGCTCAGGGTGTCATTGGGGGAAGACAGCAAAGGAACGGGCTGTCTACAAGACACATTCATGGGGGGGGCACAAGAACTGATACAAAATGGCTCTCATGAATGTCGGGTGTAACATAGACAGACGCCTAAATATGACTCACTCTTCCTTCTTATTTGTATAAGTAGGTATTAACAATACTTATAAACTGCCTCGTTGGTCTAGTTAGAAGTCGCATGGCGTGACTACTAAGCACGGTTCGATTTCCGGGTCGGACCGAAATTGCTTTGTAGGTTTTAAGAAACTTCTACAAAAGCAGCCCGGAGTCTAGAAGTTGACGAGCGATACACCCGTGCATAGGAGACTACGTCAATGTCGGTCCTACGCACTATATCTGTCTAGTCGTGTCGGATTGCCCACCCATCGGTCTATGAGAGTGAAGGAATAGCGAGAGCACCTCTGACTGGCGCAGCTGGCTGATCACCTTTTAAAGAAGAGCCGCCAAGATCGACAATGATTCTGGACGCCATTAGTGGCGTGAAATTGACCACAATGGCACATGGTGTAAATTTATTTAAAGTGTTTTTGCATACATTTAACGATGACATTACTCAAGACACCCATAAAATTAACAAGTACCTAGAAGTGATCCTTGAACGAATTTCATATTATATGACTGCATTTTAAAGATAAACCGGTTACTACAAATATATTAATATCGGATCAGCAAATCAGCTCAAAGGCAATCAAAATTATTATGGCATACGTATAGGTTTTTTAATTGCCTACTTGATAATTTGATCCAATAAATACTTTATAACAGTTTTATATAACGAGTTTTTAGCAAAGGTTCTGGTTCTACTAAGTTTTATGAGAAAAAAATGAATGTGTAATATTTTTTTTTTCTAATTCATAAAAAAAGGTTTCCTTATGGTTTTAGTCATAGGATGCTCCCACACAGCAGTTATAGAACGTTATACAACATTGTATAACACGATAATATTGTATAACATTATATAACTGCTGTGTGGGAGCGCCCATAGATATACAGGACGAGACAATGCACTATGTTATATTGGACGATATAACTTAACATTCAAATACGTATACCAGCAGAAGTTTATTTAAATGATACGGTAATCATTGAAAATTCATTGCCTTAAGATATGACCCGACTAATTTCAACACGTTCAGCCATGCCGAATGCTAATTATCAAACAGTACCTTTTCGTAATCACTAAAAGGGCTTATCTTTCCACTTCATTAAATTAACAAGCAACAGAGTGAACTGTTAAACGCAAATTGTGACGTCACGATACCGATCAGGAAACCTGGTACAATTGCATTATTTATCTACTTATTATTTAATAGGCTCGCGCTGTGTGGCTTCGGAGATACATTAGCGGCGGGCATTAGATTGATTGCTATCTAAATGTAATTATGTATGTTTGTATCTGTATAATTCATATACTTATGTGTGAAAAAGGAAGTTGTTATTAAACTTTAATCTGCCTGCCTGCGGGTTATTCGCAATAGTTACCACGGTCCTACCACACAGGGATCTCCAAAAGAAACATAGTGGGATTATTCAGTAAAAGTCTGACACTCCCTCAAGCTGCACCCACAGGGGGCGGGTACTTAATAAGTTTTAGGAGGTATTTAACGTTTTCCCACAAAAAAATCTACCTATACCTAATATCATAAAGCAGAAGAGTTTATTAATTAGCTCTAATCTCAGTAAGTACTGGTTTGATTTGAGATTTTTTCAGTTGTAGATAGCCGTATTTATCGAGGAAGATCATATACGATCATGACCGATAACCGACCGATAATGACTTGTAATATTTGCAGAAATATGAGTAAATAATACTACTGAGAGTTTCCGTTACGTGCAGTGCGATAACGATGAAAGTTTAGCAAAAATTATGTATCACAGAATAAACAAAAACATACTAAGATGTTACTTAGAATTACAAGTAGTACGTACAGAAAATGTATTTATTTATTGTTTTTATGTCTCTTGCATGCAGATGCTAATCTGAACTAATAATTATAAATCTTTATAGTTTGTTTGCTTATGCGTGTCAATCTCAGGTACTGCTGGTAAAATTTATCTAGTATCATAGTAATAGTATCATGCAATATGTACTCATTAAGTTTAAATAACTCAATCAACTTATAGGTAGGCGAATCTACTCGTGGTTAATACTCTGACTAGCAATCACCATAGCTTCAAACAAGCTCTTTTACAACCTTGAATGAAATGTTTAATGTTACATTTATTCTTAAAAAAAAAACTGATTATCAAGTCACAAAAAAATGGCGATCTGTAATTTTTGCGTTCTCTGTCGTGTTTGTACTCATACAATAAAGTTAATTATCTTTTGCATGCCGTAAAGTAGAGTATATTAGAACTTCTATCCTAATACTAATATTCATTGTAAAATAAACTGTTTTATTATTAAAGCGAACAATCATCATGTACAACATCGAAAAGAGCCAACGAAGGAATAAAATCTACAGCATTGTCTACTTTCATCTTTCCACCGAACAACAGAATCATATCAACGGACTAATCTCATCAATGTCCCGTGGCCGACACAATACAAGTAATTCTTTTTCCATTAATAGAGGCATACTTACATGATCGGAGAGCTCTCGTGAGCCCATTGTCAGGCGGGCGCGGAATCCGCGTCTTCTGTCCAAGAAGCTTATGGGCTTGCACCTGAGCTTCTGTATCGTCCATGTTGGGCGCGCTTTGTCTACTATGAAAAGAGTTTTGTTATCCTGAAATAGATATTATATTTATATAGATATATATTTAAAATTGATAACTGTGTAAGTCTAAGGGCTTGTTTCACGACCTACGAATAAGTTCCAGTTAGGTTATTTGTCAGATAATTCCATACAAATTCTGTTCCATTTTTTTGCATTTATTCGGTAGATAAGTGGCTATTTGCACATGGTGAAACTGTGACACAGTAATGCATGACACAATAAAATAATATAGGTACATAAGCTTTACTACATTCAGAAGCTGTTGATAGACTATAATAAAAAAAAAATGATACAGATTATTGTAAGTTAATTGTGACCTTGACTTATAGTTCTACTTAAACTAAAATTTAATTTAACCATTTTAAACTAGTGTCTATAAACTTTAGTTAAAAAAAAGCGATTAATACAGTGTCATACTGTACGACTTGACACACCTGAAACAATAACTTTTTAAGCTACCCATATTGTAAATAGATGCGTCATTGCTTTGTGAAACTACGACTAAAAAGACAAGGACTCTATTATTATTATTTTGGGCATCAAGAAAAGTGAGAAGAGCATAAATTTTAAAAGTGGTTTGATTGTCTTTGGATTGCTTCGCCCTATCCTCACGTACTAGTATAAAACTGTATCACGAGTGGATAATATTTAAAACAAGTATTTATTATCCAATAATTATTATTTTTTTTCAACTAAAACACGACTGGTACCTATTTGTAAAAGTAAAACTGATTGAAATACGTGTAACCCAGACCTTTGGCTTAGTTCAAGAGCCGAGGTTGTGTCCGATATCAATGTAAAACGATAATTACAAAGTTTATTGTAACTTAGACGCTATTGTTTATACTAATAACGATTATTTTTGAAAAATAAGGTTGTATTTTCGTATCAAGTTCAAGTAATAACTATAAGGTAATTGTGACGTAAATGGGTAAGTTTAATAGTAGAGAAATAATGGTTTTCCTTGCTAGGTCTTATAACGAGTCATTAATGATGAATAATCATGTTACATACATATATAAAAAGAAAGTATCAAAAGCTTGTACTAAAATTAATTAAAGATATATATTTTTTTGTAAACCTACAATGAATTTATAAAAGTTTTGACTACAGCGTCATAAAATAGACACTTTATTAAATATTATCAAACTAAAAGCTTAATGTTATTTAATATAAATTTAACAATCAAAACTATTAATAAATAACTGACAGATGTTTCTTCAATTAAAACACAAACGAACTCCACTTACAAAGTTAAATCGCAAAATAAAATCCAAGACAGTACACTGAACACATGCAAAAAACAAAACACAAGTTACATTATTTTAATTATAGTTTTAAAAAATAATTCACAACACACGCGAACCGAACCGCAAATGCGAGTACAGTGACACAAATTATACGATCTTTATCGTTTAATATATTGTACGAGTATTTATCAATTGTGCACAAGATTAAAGCCTACGGGCCGCGTGGTCGGCGCCGGCGCATAGCGAATATTGTCAACTGCTTAGCCGCGCAGCCAACACGAGGTTGTCGGCCTTGAATGGAATAAACAATTTTATACACTGGCGATACCTGTTGCGGGGTCAGCGATATTGTGATCCAGTCGCAACTCTGGTTGAATCGCGAATCCGTTACGATATTACTGACATGCTTACTCTTATTATTATTGCCTTTATATGGAGTGAGTTTATTGAATAAGGTTTCAAATACCTAGTGCCCTTTTTTCCTGTTCTAAGTGTAATTGTAGGTATGTTATTTAACGTAATGTATGATATGAAGTAAGGTTGCGAAAATATTTAAAAACTTCATTTTTTATCATACCTATATTTTATCCTTTTCTTTATAAGTCTAGTCGAGCAGAATATTTTTACACTAATTTTCAAAAAAATCTCATCAAAACTTTAAAAATGACAATGTCTCTACCCAGTATGTTTTACTAGTGGATTGTTATTTTTAATAGTGTATTCATGGCAAATATATTCAAATATGAAATCGGTTATTTAGTCCCAATTCGAACTAATATAGAATATAATTATCTGACACCATCTAGCAATTGTTATCAGAAAATAATATTTCACAAAGTATATAACTTTTCTTGTCAAAACACATTTATTATCTTTAAGATTAATTTCGTGTTTGTATAAATTTCAAAGTCAGAAATGATACAATTTCATTTACTAGTGGACTCGACATCTACATGAGATAAGTACGTGGGAACGAAACTCGTCTGATTTCCGAATAAACTTGTAAAACAACACTTATGTAGGGCAATAAATTATTCACTATTGAAGATACCTCTACATCGTTGTATCGTAAAGATACAGTCAATTCAAAAACTTAAACTTAAACTTTCTATATATCAAATCGAAAAAAAAACTCAATTTCTGGAAGTTCTCAATTATAAAAAATAATTAGATATCAAAATAGGAATAATTTTATTTCACTAATCCAGTCATAGTAACGAAGGATTTTGCACGTGTCTATCCCCACTACTTGAACTAACATTGTTTAATAATGGCTTGTCTTTTTAAGACAAAACCGGTTTAACTAAATTAACCGAAAACGTCTAGCAAACTCAAACGAGGTATATTAACTCAGTCGAAGGTCAAGATTAGTTTCTCAAGACTAAGGAATCTCATGAATGAATACTTCTTTTGCGATCGAACGTATTCAATTGTTTTTTGAGATTAATTTGCTATTTAAATGTCGGACAAAATCCAAATGTGACGAAAAATATCTATAAAATACATTTATCATATTTCAAAGACTGTAAACATTTTAATAAACTTTAACACTAGGTAAGTATTTTAACTAAATCTACACGAGTTAATTAAAACTGAAGTTTGTTTGTTTGCTCGCTCACTAATTTCAGGAATAACTGAACCTAATTGAAAAAAATCTTTCAGCGATAGATAGTGCTTTTATCGCGAATATTGAAGACGTTTATCATGACGAGAGCTAGATTTTACTAATAATAAGGAAGAAATATAGAGAAGAAAGATTTCATAGACTTAGTCAATTTCATCTCGCGCATCGCATAGCATTAACTTCATACAAAGACGATACTTGAAACCAGAATGTAGGTTAATATTCAGCGATATTAACCTTATTTAATTTGGTACAGTTTTATTCAAACTAGTACACAATGAATCAGAAGTTAAACCGACTCTGATACAATGTTGTGCGTTCAATTTGAATGAAATTTTTGTGTAACGATGACCTTCGGATTGGTTCGTGTGTAGAAGCGTTTGGAAATATGCACCATTATACTCACAGGTGAAGTTACTATTGACATAATCAAGCTGTATATATGTGTTATATATTACGGATTTTTTGTAACATTACAATCATCATCACAGCCTTTTTATCGTCCCACTGCTGGGCACAGCCTCCTCTCCCACGGAGATGGATTGAGCGTTAATCACCACGCTTGCTCAATGCGGGTTGGTGATTTCAGACTTAATAGTCCAGGTTTCTTCAATCAGTGATTGGTGTCCAAGATAAACTTAGAAAGTACGTTTAACTTAGAAAAGTTGCATTGGTACTTGCCTGACCTGGAATTTAACCCGCACCCTCATACACGAAAGGGTGGTGCTTTAACCACTAGGCCACCAAGACTTTTTAATTACGGCATTATAATATAGTTTTAATTTATATAAAAATGTCTTCTCGTCATGCAATGAATATCAAAATAAATGTATGATTTATTTATTAGGTATATATAAAGTAAATACATGACAGAAGAAGTTACATAATTTTTTTTTTTTTTTTCGTGGGAAATCATCAAATGACCCCTCCCGCTGAGGGTGCAGCTGGAGGGAGTGTCAGACTCTTACTGACTAAAACCCACTATGTTCCTTCTGGAGGTCCCTGTGTGCCAGGGCCGCGGTATCTCTTACGAACAACCCGCAGCCCAAGCAGACCCTGGCCCTTTATGGGCCCCTCCTGTGTTGCTGACATCTCTTCGAGGAGCGCGTGGAACAGAACGCGCCGCCGACACGGGTCTGTCGTCCTTAGACGTACGGACGATGAGCTACCCACACTCACCGCCCACAAACCCGCGCCTACGGTGGTCGGGAGTCATCTCTCGACACCCGGCGCCCGTGGTGTCGACCGGTACCAGCCCTGCCGCGACGGCTGGGATGAGCGGTGCGGTCTCTTAGCCGCTCCGCCGCCTCCTTTGCTAGCATAACTGCTTCACAGAAGGAGGCGACGGCATCCCATTCTCCCTCGCTCCGGACCATGGCCTGGATCAGGGCCGGACGCGAGAGGTCGCCGCCGCCAATTGCCGCTGTGAGGACACGGCGGTGCTCCGCCCAGGAAGAAGTTACATAATGAAATAGGGTTCGCCATATTTTTTTTTAATATTATAATAAATTATCTTTGACCTAAGAATAAAATGGAGTTTCCTTAACCCTAGCTTCGAGTTGCAACTTTCATGACTCATAAGAGGTCAGACAATTATCAGTATCCCGTTCGGTAACTCTCAGGTTAAAGATCACATTAATGCTACTTGTGTGGTTTGAATAGATTGCATATACTGTAGTAGGTTCTATTGAAACATATAAATACTTTATTTGTGCCTTATTTATCAACGCTTAATTATTAATTTAACATTAAAAATTGCATGCTGCGTTGCAAAATATGTCTGAACCAGTAAAATGTATCTGTATCACTTGTTTTTACCCATATTTGCGAATAGATTTAAATAATCTTTATATTTTATATTTATTAATCCTTATCCTTAATTAAAAGACATCCTTGAATTTCATTAAATATGTTAACTTACAACCAACAAAGTATTTTTTTTTGTGTTACGATCACCTAATACGGAAGAGCTCGCAATTCCCAAAGGACTATGAAGGTAAGATAAGGTAGAGCGTCCATCAGCTCAGCGCATCGGTAACGATATTAGGAACAAATGTAATAAACGACGACCAAGTTTGCAATTACCGGTCACAAATCCAATTTCCAGCCTGCAAATAAGATACGAAGTAGACCCTAATAAGAAAACTCATTTCAACCAAGTGACTCCGGTTTACCTGACTATTTGAAGTGTATTCCGGGATTTGACCAATTTTGTTCTCATCGGCTTCACTTTAAGCTTTCTTTATCATTAATTATGGATTTTAAATTCTCGTATGAATAGACTGTCTTTTTCGCTGATGTTCAGGATTTAAGAGTAGGTCGGAACCACTATAAACCTGACAAAAAACAGGATAGTTTCATAAGATATCGAAAGGTGAACATAAAATTAAACGGTCTTCTTACCACAATATGTCGCATTATTCTGTTTGAAGACATACCTACAAAAAACGTAAGTCGTAAAGGCTCCAATCAACTTGACTATCGACATACTTGCTATCTTTATGTTTCCATGGATGAACGATCCGGACTAGACCATGGATATTTTCAGAGCAATTTGATTAGTTTGGGAGTGGTGACTATAAAATAAGGGTTTGGCAAAAGAGTTACTAGTTTCGATCAAAGCTAGACTATTTAATATTTTGAAGATATTAAACTAATTTGATAATCATAATCTGTTTAAAATCGATAATAGTTTCTCTATGTTTCATAATCGGTTTATCTGTTTTGATAAACCGATTAATTCTTATTTTATACAGATGTTCTGTTTACAATAGGTATTATAGCAAATTTTACTCTGTTGGTTACAATGATAATTATTAAGGACAATGAGAGTATAAGTGAGCAAACAGTTCTTAGTTTTAAACCTATATAATATTTTTGGGTATGGTATACTGTTAGCCTGTTATTCGTAAGACTTACTGCGACAACAGTACATGAAGGGACTGGTCCAGGAAAGAAAAAAAGTGGGTTTTATTCATTAAAAGACACTCTTTCCAGCTGCATCCATAGCGAGAGGGGTTATTTGGTGATTTCCAATTAAAAAAGGGTATTTTGGTTGTACGTAAACATGACACGTTACGATTTACCATTCATTAGATAATAAAGTTTCTTCAACGATCCTCATTACTGTGCTCTACTATGTAATCGAGTTGTACTACAAAGTCATTGATTGATAAATTGGCCATACAAATGAATAGAGTTATTCTGCAACGAACAAAAATTCCCATACAAATCAGTGCGGTAATAAAGACCTTTATAATTACCATTGGCCTCGATTCATTCATACAGTAACCTCGTTGATATACCATAAAACTGATAGCGGTGCTATTCATTTAACCTAATCAATCAACTTTATCGGCCCTTGTATAAAAATGATTGATAGACAATTTCTTGTCGGATTTATCAGAATACAGTCTGGGTTATTATCTGTCTGGATTTGAGTCTATTTATATTCTGATTGGTAAAAGAACTGCTTAAGTATATTGATATTCGACTTTACTTTTGCTTGTTCTATTTGTCTTTGTTTATTTGTTTTGTTTTTATAGGACATTACTGGATGTTTTTGCTGGATGTTTTTAGTGTTGTTTTGATTAGCACGAATAATTATTTTTTAGAATTTTGACAATATTCCTAAAGTGTTTAAATATAAGATCTTACCTTAACATAATTAAATAATCTGATAATCCTTATCTCTCTTTCTTTATACCCATAACAGAGTTATGTAATTGAGATATCAATAATTCAGATGGCATTACACACAAATGAAATGCAGTGCTACTTAGTTCTTCATTCTACTGTTGATTCTCCTTAAATACTAAGTACAAAAAATATATTTCGAGATGATAACAAATTTACTTAGAAATCTTAAGTGTCTACAGGAAGGAGACACCCTAATGAAGCCTCTTAACCTTGAAAGCAGGCAGTGAGGATATGACCAAGCCACTTATCCCTGGCAAACTGTTTTTATACAATGGCAGTTAAAATGGACAAAAAACCTATGAAGCCTTCTATTCTTAAGAATAAAATGACTCGTGTTTCTATTAATAGATTTTGTTATAGTTACAGCTATTTGGATGTTAACGTCGCTAGAAAAATCTCTTCGGAATCATTATGGGATATTTCATTTAATTTGTTACCATTTAAGCCTTATAACCTTTTTTTATTCACTCACTCGTAACTTAAATTTTTCTTAGGTTATTTAGGCATACGAAATAGTAGATTGTATAATTTTGCCTGTGTTTTTTTGCCTGGATTATGACAGGATTAAAAATGGGATGTTAATGACTCCTCTATATATTTCTACAGTAAAGAATTGAACTTATTATTTCCACGTGGTATTGTATTAGATACCTCTTCATTCGAGTGACTACTTGAGCACTTTTTTGTCTTTTGTAATAAAACAAGGTATATACCTGACCTCCATAGTTTTTCTACACTGATTCGTACGTACTGGCAAAAATACACGTTTCCGGAGTGTTCATGAATTATTTATGTGCGAATATGAGGTATGTGACTAGTTCGTAGTTTATTGACTCTGGCCAACAATATTATCAGTCTCTGCGCGAAATATAACTGATATGGAATGTTGATGAATGTATTTTGTGATTATTGCGAAAGTGTAACTTTATATTCGCAATATTTTTGTACCGTGTTTTATTATTGTACGCTAGGAAGCAATTAATTTGGATAGCAAAATAACAATATTTTTTTACATTCAAATTCAAAGAAAACAATACTATGACTATATTGTTTTCAATATAAATGAAGTTCAACATAATTTTACATTGAAAAATGATAAAAAAATATCTTAAATTAGCGCTTCGTGAGTTTATACCTACACGATAATAAGTTATCTTTGACACTGAAAACTGTGCTCTTTATTATCACATAATTATTCTGCATGACAAAACACCGTCTTAATTTTTTTAATGTATTCATGGTTAAGAATAGGGTAGGATATGTATGTAGATAATAATAATAATAGGTATGGTATTGTGTTACCATTATTTTCATTAAAATTGTCTCAAAAGGGCTTTGACCCCACGTTCGCCTTCTAAATATCCAGAACTCTATAATCCCATCGTCTAAAAGAGATATACAATAATAGATATATACATATTTATTACACACAGTCTATGCTTAATATCTAGTTACTATCCGTATATAATATCATTGTGTCTTAACTGTGGCATCTGTTGCTGAACTAGGCTTGTGGCCTGTAGTTCAGCATTCAGCGCCTCTATCCTCGGGGACTATTATGTATAATGGACTGACATGTACATATGTAGATTATACTTATTGGATTTAGAGGCGTACAAAGTCCTGTTACTTCACGTGTGTGACTACAACATTCAACTAAAAAAGATAGGTATATTAGTTGAAGGTAGGTAATAAAATTATCTACAATCCGGTTTTCTGTTGTAAATTTCCAGTATTGAACACCGAATGCGATAACGCGGACAGACGGAGTAGAGTTATATTCACGGTGTCTAAAAGTAAGCTTAATCACCTTTTTTTAAATTAAATTATTCTAATGAAGGTTGTTGAACTTGCCTTTTTTATTATTTAATATAATAATACAACTGATATTTTCACCAAAGAGGCTATTTAGGATATTTTACTCTTAAAACACTCAACGCCCTTCTGACTGCCAACCCTGAATTTGATCTGTTTGTGGATGAGCGGAGTAAAATAATGCGTGTGTGTCTGGGGTCTGTGAGAAAAAGTATGCAAGAGTGTCCACTGTTCCTTATTAGTTTTAATATCAATGTCTATGCCTATGTTTTAACTTTTGTGTTTGTTTTCTGTTTCCATGTTAATTATTGTAATTGGTGTTGCACCGTTTTAATTAACTATAAATAAAAAATATAGAAACACCTATCAAATATTTTATCAAAACACGCGACCTGTACGTGTGGAGCATTGTATCGTACTCCTTCAACCACGTGTAAAGGCAAGATAGTAATATAAATACGAGGTGATTAGGTACAGATGCTCGAATATTTATATAAATATGTAAGTAACTGAAACTGATTACCTTAACCAGCCAAAAAGTTTGCTCTCTCAATCAGAGTGTTGTCTTCAATTGATATCTTAACTGAATAACAATTCCGATTACTATTTAAGAAACCGATAGTTTTCCTAATAAATGTTTATTTTACACATTTCCGAGACATTTTATGAATAACATCCATTTTCTAGGCATTGTATAAAATGGCTGATTGCATACATTTCCGTAAACACATACTTTGTTAGTAACTTTTTGGGAGGTATAGGGGACGTATATACGCCAAAAATTTGATTAAAAAATATCATTACTTTTTATTAAATTAGTTTCATTTCTTTATTCCATGGTGTCTTTTATATATTGTAACGAGATCAATTCAAAACCAATTGTTGCGGCGCACGATTTTCAAGGAACATCGGTAAAGAATCGACGGCATGTGTCATTTATCCAGTCTTTAAAAGACAATACAGTACATTATACCGGTTGGTTGCGCAACCTCATAATTTTATTCATTTAGTGTTATACCACGTTGTACGAGTGATGTCATTGTTGTGTTTGTAATTTATGGCTCTCAAGACCATTGCTATCTACTCGTTCACTGTCGCAACGGGTCAAAGTGGATTTCGTCAATGATATTCGATATCATACGAGTTTACTATTGTTTGAATTATTTTAATAGCTATTAAATTAGTATCTCATCAAGATTTATATTTAAGTATGTAAGCTTGAAGGTTTTTATTGTACAAGTTTTTAAATCCAAAAATTTTACATGATGTCGTATTTGCAGTCAATATTTTTCAAGTTCAATATTTTTCAAAAGAAGTAGCTTCATACGAATTGGGAAATCTTTCTTTTTTGAAATCGGTTAATATACCAGTTTTCGTTTTTCCTTACCGTTACTGGTTTTTCAGGAAAATATTTCATATTTCACATGTTAATTTGATTATGCTTGACGAGGCCTACTGATCGTCATGCATGCCCATAAATTACCTACTTAGGTATAATTTCTTCAAAACAGACGCCAGTACACCAGACTACCCGAAACTGTCAAATTTTCCCAATCAAGTTAGAACCATAATCCTTTAGCGTTAAAGTTGATATCTATTAAGGAAATTTGACAGATTGTAGTAGCCTGATGTGCTGGCGTCTGTACATCTATCATTACGAAGTTTGTCCACGGCCTCCGCATTTCGAAATGAAAAATATTTTCGAATATTTTTTATACTGAAATATTTTTCACGCCACATTATTCTTAGCGATTTTATTTCAGAGCTAAAAGTACATTCCATTTCACGGTTATCGAGCAGACATGTTTTAATATTACGCAGAAAACTTTACCAACTTAAAAACAAAATACGTTAAGATATATTTAAGGTCCATAAATGTAAGAGATGGACGATTTGCAGAGTGATATTGGTGGTAAGACATACACACTCCAGTAATTATTTACATATGTATTTGTAATGCCGTCATTGTGAATTTAATGTACGAAGTATAACTAAATATATGTATAACAAATTTATCTGATATAGACAGCTTTATATTAGGTACTTAATGAACAAATAGTGACGCCTGCTTCCACCAAGCATGAACCTTTCAGTGTAAGTCGAACCATTTACACATGACGTTGATATTTTATTGAAGCGGAACATACATATCACACTAAGCGGTAGGACGAGTGAGTTTAGACAAACGATCTACGAATATAGTTATAAGTACGTATAGATACCTACACAAACTACATGGTCTTTGTCCAACAAGAACGCATTGTTACATGAATTGACACAACAAAGCCCATGAACACAGATTGTATTCCTATATCAAATGCAATTGCATTCAATTGCCACTTAATATCACAATGTATTCGACGCATAAATTCCAAACTCCAATAGGAATACATACAACATAATAATTGAAATCTATATACTAATATGATAAAGAGGAAAGGTTTGATTGTTCGTTTGTTTGTATTGAAAAGGCCCTGAAATTTCCTGAACCGATTACATTGAGTAAACCTTCACTTTCCCGTAGGATACAGGCTATATTTCATCGGCAGAAAAAGTTCACCCGAGGCGCGGGAAATGGTGGCGGATGACTCCCGACCGCGCGGGTCTATGGGCGGTGAGTGTGGGTAGCTCATCGTCCGTACATACGTCTAAGGACGACAGGCCCGTGTCGGCGACGGTGCGTTCTGTTCCACGCGCTCGAAGAGATGTCAGCAATGTAGGAGGGGCCCATTAGGGCCAGGGTCTGCCTAGGAGGCGGGTTGTTCGTCGTTGTTTAAGAGTTACCATAGCTCTGGCACACAGGCACCTCCCGAAGGAACATGGTGGGTTTTAGTCAGTAAGAGTGACACTCCCTCCAGCTGCACCCTCAGCGAGAGGGGTCATTTGATGATTTCCCACGAAAATAAACGGCGCGGGTGATACCGCGAGAAACATATAGCATACAATAATTTCATGCGCGAATTTTATTCATTCATCACAGTACAACAGCTAAGTATATTTACATAATACACTATTGACAAGGCTAAGTGATTATTTACTATTCAGAACACATTGTTTGACTAGAATCAGCAGACAGTCTCGAATACATGATATTCAATTTAAATAGTCGATTAGACAACTTGTAACTAAATGGGTATTGAACATTCGTTCTTGGGTGTCTTGATCGTAAAATAATTGTAGGGATACAAATGTGTTAGACTCGTACACACGGCTACACATCAAGCTTTGCAAAACTAGTATAAGCTGGCCGTTCAATTTGTAGAAAGACCATATAAAGCGAGTTCAAAACTAACTGGTTTTGTAAAGCTTCATGTGTAGCCGTGTATACATCACTTTGAGCCGTTCTCTTCTCTTCTGATCTTTATCAAGTAAGTCGGCGTTTACAGTTCGAGAACTTTTTATCAACTGGTGTTTTAGCGTTTGGGTACAAAGTCCTGTTTCTGTGGCCTATGAACTGTTAGTACAGACTCCAGCACATCAATCTACAATCTGACAATTTTTCTTATTAATTTTTCACTTTATCGCTGGTTCAAAGTCATAGGGAAATTTTCACATTTTCGAGTAGCTTGATGTGTTGACGTATGTACCAGTATATTGTCGTAATACATTATGAGCAGAATGGTCATAGCAATCATTTAAGTTGTTTTTTAAAGTTACTCTGGACAAGACAATGTGATAATAAATCAAAACAAAGCGAGTGAAGGAGTGTACAACCACGTGTTTTACATAATATGCGGATCTTCAACCATACGGCAAAAGCAATACCTTACTTTTAAACAGTTACTTCACTTATAAACCAAAAAACTTATACTTAAGTAACGACAAGATTACGTGTATTTTTAATTAATTTATTGAAAGGTACTTGCCAACTAAAAATACGTAGTTACCTAGTATAAAAGTATTCAGATATAGGTACCTAACGTCTTTACTGATTCTAGTAAATTCTAAACAATCAACTAAGTTATGTATAAGGAGCTCCAAGAATTGTAATCCAGTGGGTAAAATAATTTTACACTCTGTTAGGAGTCATTAAGCTTGAGTCAAAGTTCTCCCAAGTTTATTGCTATAATAATTTCATCAGGCGCTGTAGCGAATACAGTCTTAACTTTCCGAAGTGAATAAAAATCAACGACACAATTTAAAAGTTTATTTTTTAATCTTTTATAAAATAACACAAATTCATTCTACAGATAATACGTCATCTCGTTGACGTTATTTAAAATACTAAACATATCACATTCGCTGCAAACGTTAGGAAATTCTATTTAAACCTATTTTTATAACAACTACATTAAAATTACATGACTAATATGTTAATTTGTTTATTTATTATGTATGCGAATTTTAGCTACACCTCTTAGGTCATTGAGTCAAATCTAACCCCAATTATTTAAATCAATAAATTAAGTGAAAAATAACCCAGTATAAACTAAAATAATGTTAGCCATTAACAAAAATGTTCTGAATAATAATTGGAATGAAAATTATTTATAAATTATAATGTTCCCATCGTGAAAATGAATAAAAAATTGAATAAAAAATAACATTAATTTGTTAATTAATTTCACTACAAAAATTTAAGATGGCACATTAGCAATAATGTTTAATAAAAATGGTGTCTGTTTATTTTGGAATCACTCAATTTTGTTATGTCATAATATAAAAGAATTTTGGTAAAAACATATACCTAATTACAATTAAAACAACGTATTTGCAAACTGTTTTACTAACTGCGCAAAAAGTAAATTAGTTAAAAGAATTGCTCATTATAAATAAACTCATACAAATCGTTTCAATCAATGCTCAAAATGCGTTTCACAACCCAATCTTCGTCCAATCCGAATGAATCGTCATTTCAATTAAGCAGGCGTACCGCAATTAAAATTCTAGGTCAAATCCTCTAATTAACCGTAGTAGCTATGGCCCAGAATGGCATAGTTTTTCAGCTTTGGCCTGATTGAGCTACGGCCTCAATGAAAGATGTTCCTCTCTCTCTCACATCGCAGTAAATATCACCAGAATTGCTATCATAATACTTAGCTAATCACATTAATTACTTATAAATACTTAAGTTAAAATTATTAATTTTTATTTGACAACTTCGACCACAGACTGTCGAAAGAATTTAAGAAAAGATAGCGCATTGAAAATTGGAACTATCAAAGTAATTTATTTAGTTTTCTATAAATTATTAAATATTTTATACAAAAAAAAATGTTTTATAGCTACAAAAATGAAATTGTTTTCTATAATATAATTTTTAATTCAATTTTTTTATGAGTTCGAAACTCGAACCAGCTGCAAACTGTTTACTAATTCTACATCTATGGTCTCAAAATGTTCCAGTCACAACACGTCTTTGTTACTTGGTAGAGTTCTTAGCCTCCATAGCTTTGTTCTTCTCTTTGTCCTGATTGGCCATCTTCAGGGGGCCATGCTTCCAGTCCTCAGGGTACCCGTATTGTCTTACATCGTCCCACCACTGCTGCTTGCCGTCCGCCCAGAAGATGTAGACCACGTTTGTGCCTACTAAGACGGCGAAGCACACCCAGAATGCTATTCGCCACTGGGCTAGTGTTGACTGTAAAAAAACAATTATATTTATAAATATAAAAATATTCTAAGTTGGTACCCTACTGAAATACTACTCTATGGATACATAAAAATAAAATCCCATGAACAATCTACTTGTTGTCAGTTAAATTTTTAAGTAACGATTTAAGAACTGCAAAATTGTATTATGCTTGGAGAATCCATGTAAAAAAAATAATCCTATTTCTAGTGCGGTCATGAAATATACATAATCAAGCAACAGAAATGTGTTTCAGCTTCATAGAAAATCCTTCACCTTATCACTTATTTTAATTAAATCTCAAACTTAAATGTTCCATATTCAAAACCTACGATAGTCAGATGTTTTATAATGACCTATGAGCGTTTGACCGACAAAATATGATAGTTCCAGTTGCAAGTAAAGGAAGCGAGTCCGGCTATACCGCACGTAATTGCATTACTTCGCCAATGTAATAAGCAGAAACTGACGAGAGCTATTAACACACGTAGACGGGACACTTTTAACACACTACATAAATTGAGTTTCTTTTAGATCAGTGTTTTCTACTAAAGTAGGTCTTACTTTAGTAGAAAACACTTTTGAGGTGGCAAATCATCTGATGACCCCACCCGCTGTGGGTGCTACGGGAAGAAGTGTCTGACTTTTTCTGATTATAACCGTCGTAACGTTTGCTCCTTTCCTGTGTAAACGTCAGCACATCAAGCTACTGCAATCAATGAAATTTCTTAAATAGATTTCCAACTTTATCGCTAAACTATACGGTTCAAAGTTGATTCGGAAAATTTGACAGTTTCGGGTAGCTTGATGTGCTGGCGTCTGTACCAGAACCTCGGTAAGTCTGTCGAAAAATCCCGCAGCCCAGAAGGCATAAGGCTTAAACTCCGCAGAGCAAGCTAGCAAAGCAATGCAATTGTAACGACTGAGACTAATAGTCGCTCGTCTGCAACGCTTACATCGATTTGCTCTATAAATAGCGATTGGACTGAACGCAGAGTCAACAAAGCTGACACAGCTTCAAGAACATAAAGTTCATAATATAAAAGCCACAAATTTGAAATCATGTCCAAACTTGACACAGAGTTGAAAAGTTCTTATTAATAAGGGTCTATTTATTGTTCAGAACAAAATAATTGGTGACAAGGCTCCTTTGAATATGATTCAACTTGATTTGAAAGGATCTTAAAAAGTTTGAAAATTGGAGCGATGAGCGAACGTGATCGTCTGCGATGAGTGAAATCTTTTGTATTAATTTTCTCCCTAGTGTCTATTTTAAAGGATATTGCTTTATCAAAAAAACAAAGTTTTGGACGATACCAACTCTCCTTTGCGAGTTGCTCGACTGAAAATAATAAGTCATCTTTCGTAACGTTACTAAATAAATAGGTAAAATTTAACAGAGTTTTAAAATCAAACTAATCACAGATGTGCTACTATGTACAGAATCAAGATCAGATCAAGGTAAACGAAACCGTCAAATTTCCCCAGTCAATTTTGAACCATATACTTGAGCCATAAAGTTGAAAATCTATTAAAAAAAATAAAAAATTGCAATAGCATGATGTACTGGCGTCTGTACAAATGTACAACAACTCAATCATTTTTTTTTTCAAATTTACTTGCACTACTTTTACATTTAATCACTAATAAGTTTCATTAAAATAAAATGAAATTCAAAACTTAAAAAAAAATCCTTGCGAGGGGAGGCCTGTGCCCAGCAGTGGGACGATAAAAGGAAATTTTATCTAATTTACATATATAACTTAATTTCCATTTTAACAGAACAATTGTGCCTATAGTACAATTACCAGCAATGTGAAATGTTAACACATTTCAGGCTGCTAACACCGGCCAGCTAATTAGCATTGTTTATCCAAAACTCAACGGTGTTTCAAATGCAGCGCTGAAACGCCTGCAGCTTTTTAAACACAATAGCTCGTGTATTTTTAACTGGAAAACGTTGTTAATTTATTATTCTTTGTTTTATATTTATAGCTGTAGTATTTTAATGAATAAATTGCTTGTAAAATTATAATGTTACAGTGACTGGACGCTATAAAAGTAGGTTTAATATTGTTATTATTAATAACATACTAGTCGTATTTACACATACATAGTTTTATGTAGGTAGGTATATGTCATTCCCGATACCTAAGGTTCAAGACTCATTTCTGAAAGTTTTAGTTTTGTCTTTCATGAAATATACAAACAGTTTACCCATTTGAAACTAGAATAGTAAAAAGGTATGTTATTATAAGATGCTACGAAAGAGATAGAGAAGCCAAAATATCCGATTTCGACGATATAAAATTCAACAACAATGAATTCATCGTGAATGTCCTCAGATAATGGAAGTTGTTTCACAAAGGATTTTGTCGGTATTAAGAAGTAAGTGTCTACCCGGATCGTATTTTATTAAGGATACATATTAAAAACAGCTGGACTAAATAATATCAGTTTATGAATGAAAAAACTGTTAGTATATACCTACTTAATGTTTGAAAATTAGTTTATAGATAATGTATCAAATAAGAAATTGACCAAATAAACAAATTTTATTATAATTATCTAGGTTCATGGACTGGATTATGTTGTCACAAGTTATTTTTTGCACCCAGAACATAAATTTAATAAATTTTCAAACGTGAAGAAAACTTACGAAGATGTTCCATCTTTACGTGACCTGTATAACTACATAAAAAACCAATTAGCTTCCGCCTGCCGAGTTGCCAACAAACTTAAGTCCGGAAAACATTACTTTCCACTTCAACTTGAGTCAAGAAAATGGCCGCCGGACAGTCGTTTTTGCGCGCATCCATATTTAACACATTGCCGACTTAAATATGTTATGTAGGATTGGCAAGTCATAAAGCTATTTTTGTACCTATTCTTACAGTAATTAAGATTTTAAAATAACAAAATAATTGCAAAATACTTAGGTATCTACTACGTAAATCATAATCCTAAAATTAAATTTATCAATCAGAAAGACACGAGTAACCGAGCGAAATTAAAAAATCTAAATCAAACAATATGAATTCAAAAACATTTGAATAACTAAAAGGCTTACTTAGGTAAAAAGCCGAAAATAGGAAAACAATGTACTTCAAAAACTAAATGTTGAATTTTTTATTTCGATCGATCATAGAAGAGTCGAAATGAAAATGCGAGATCGTATCTCGCATTCTTATTTTCCTTTCCCAGGTATGCTAAAAGAGATTTCTATAGAAATAAACATTGCCTTTTTAAATTCCCCTTTTTCTTTATGTGTGCAAAATCATAGAGAAAATACAAACACCAATACTTACATCAGGCGTTAACAATCCAATTAAATAAGGCGTGATGATTCCAGAAATGGTGGACGTTCCATTAATCATGGCGGTCAAGGAGCCAGCGTAGTTAGGTGCCAGATCTAGCGCGTTGACCTACGAACATACAAGTAAATGTTAGGCACCCCTGCCAAATTGCCGTCATGTTGCTTGGTACATAGAAATAAATGTGTTCACGTGGGTGTAAAGGTCTTCTAAACCTCTCCGGAGCACACTATTGGCACAGTTTTCTTACTTATCCAATAAAGTAGTAGCCAGTAAAGTAGCTTTTATTTGTAGTTCAATTTATGGATGAAATTGAAAAGTTTCGAAGGTTAATTTTAATTTAAAGAAGTAAGGACTGTTTCAAATAGGGTGCGTTTCAATTATTGTTGATACCTTTTTATTTCTTATCTATTACTGCGTGCAAGAGTATGGCCAAATAAAAAATATTTTTTTAACCCTAAGGAGCTTGATTTAAGTCCTAATAAACCTTCATTCACAGAATATCAGAAGATTTGAGTAAATAAAAATATTAATTTTTAGAACATTTTCTCACAAAACCAGTTTAGCGATTTGACTTCGCTTTATTTCGTAACATCGTGCACAAATTAATTATTCGTATTTCTCGAATTTGCACCGATATGTTATTGCCAAAACTAAAAGCTTTCAAGCGTGAAACAGCAACATAACAAGCTTGAATCATAGCTTGGCGAATTATTGGAAACTCAATTCTAGACCGGTATGTAGTTCAATGCAAAGAACTGTGTGTCCGTTGTCTAGCTCTTAATAAACCGACATCCCTTATCAAACATGTATTAACAAAGAACACATGATATTTTGTGTAGGAACACAAACAGGAAAATATTTGATACTGGCTTCTATCGGTGTGGAATTGGGGATTGGGGACGTGAAACGGTGTGACTCCTGGCAACAGTAAAGAGCCTATCCTTACTTCGTGTATAATTTAACCGTGTATAATTTAACAGAGCAAAAGTATGGAACAGTTCGAAATGCAGTTCCCGATCATTGGTTCTAAATCTTACTTATGTTTACAATATTAGTGAGTAAAAAACGAAAGCGCTAATCTAACGTTCATACGTTTGGATGACGACCCCGATTGATGGCGCAATGGTAATCACGCCAGACTGCCGAGCTGAGGGTCCCGGGTTCGATTTCCGATACAGTCGACATTTATGTGATGAGCCAATGCATGTTGGCTGTGGTCTGGGTTGTATACTCGTAATATTTGTTTTAATACTATGTGTAAAGTATGTATAGGATATCACTTGCGCTAGCACCCATAACAAAAGCTAATCGATAGCTTACTTTGGGGCTAACTGACTGTGTATAAGAAGGTGTCCCGATATATTATTATTTATCTGACCTAAAATCGCTAGCGATTGTAAACAAAGCACGCCCTTATCGACGTCCCCAATTGGATACCTTATGTACATTCTATCGGTATAGGCAAACTCGGCGTATTTTATCTTCCATTTTCAAGCACACACGAAAATTTCATCAGCAATTTGTTAACAATGAGATATTCGTGTACCGACGTACGCTAACAGAAAATATCAAAGGTACACAATTTCATACGTGACCTTATAAGATGGAAGATCATCAAAATTCAGGTCACAACCCTGTTTCTGGAGCAATAAAGAAGGTACAGTCGTCTACGGAGTTATCTTCCTTGTTTCTAAAGCTTTTAACAGGGATAATGGAATCTGAATTAGCACGACTGTACGTGGGATGGAGATAACGCTGAATATTAACTAACAAATTTAACGTCAATATCGGTCTACGTGAGAGACATCCTTAATTCTTAGGTGAGACAAACATTCCAAGATATCACTAAGTTTCTGCGTTCGGGAAATTATATTATTTTATTCTCGGGTATTTTTAAAAATCTAAATGTACTTGCCTAAATATGTGCGTATTAATTATTTTTAAAAGCTACAAAACACGCATAAATTGAATATTCTAATAACATTTTCATCAATTATATCAACCGGTAAACATTCACAAACCTTTACACCCTTCACCTCCCCAAAATTTTACAACCAAATAAACCATTCCCAAACGGCGCATAAACAACTATGGACCTATTAACAGTACAGCATCGGAAAATTACTATATTACCTTCATTCCGCTGTAGAATCCTCCCATAAGAGCCATCGAGGCAATGAAATAAGCGACGGCAGCAAAACGATCGCAACCAGCGTATGACGCCAATATGATACATATTGCGGGCCCGGTGGCAGCTGTAACAAATGGTAGGGGTATTTATGAAACGTGCTACAATATAATAAAGAACCACTACGAGGATTCACGTACTGGTGTTTTTGTTAGCGATATTTGAAATGGATAAACGATACATTAATAGGCCTTGAAGGTTGTATCAGGATTTGTAATGCTTCTAGATTTGGCATGTCTCGTGAAAGTAACCGATTTGTCTTTTTGTTTTCGTTTTAATACAGTTTTGTTGTGTACAAGTGCCACATTTGGCATGTGTGACACATGACACTGAGCACCGCCTTGGATGCGGATTCCGTAGGTAGTGGTTCTCTGCGCGGTAGGGAGGTGTTCGTATGAAAGATTTGAGCGGATTTCAAAGAGCTCAAAACAAAATAAGATCTGCTACACCGCCAATCGCAACGATGCAACAAAATATCAGACAAGTACTGTAACGAATTGAATATTATATGTGTATCACTATACATATGTATTACTATTCTTTATAGGCTGTTGAAAATAATAAAACAAAATATTACCTATTGTAGTATGAATAATTCTTCCCGTCTTGATCGTGTGCCATTTCCTTTTGACACATACGTCACACACCCAACCGAATATAAAGGAGCTTATCCACATGGCAAGGTATGGGATTGCAGTAAGCGTGCCCGTGGCGGCGATGTTGAACTTCAAGACATCTGTCATGTATTTAGGTAGATCTGTAACCATTGTGTAGTATCCCCAGTCATGACCGACCTGTGAAGTATAAAAAAAATGGTTTGGATAATTCAATTCAGTAATCCATTTTTCAGCAAGTGTCACGATATAGGAGCGCGCAGCTAACATCCAAGCACAGGTATGTGCGACCTGCACGAAGTTCCGGGCTGTCATTATGTGTGATGTGAACTATACCTATGTAAAGTACCAGCCTCTTGAGTACGACTGAAGAGGTTCAATTGCAGTACAGGCAAGCACCAATGCAACTTTCTAAGTATACATATTTTAGACGCCAATGACTGATTAAAGGCGAAGGAAAACCTCTCGAGGAAACTATAAAGGACTATGAAGTCTGAAATCACCAGTCCACATTGAGCAAGCATGGTCATTGACGTTCAATACTTCTCCGTGTGAGTAGGAGGCCTGTACCTAGCACTGGGATGAAAAAAACCCATTAATTAATGAAATAACAACACCGATATACTAAATATGAGTTTAGTTATTACGTTGTTTTTTATTGCGTTACATGAATGTTCTCAGGATGTCAAAGAGAACAAACCAAGAAAAATAAATATTGCATAACTGCATGATGATATAATACAGGTTTTCTTTTGCCAACTTATGTTGCTGACAATAGTTGTTCTAATTAATTTTCCTTATAGAAATAACCGAGCAAGATCTTTGTATTACATAAACGTTTATTATTATCCAATTAGTGACGAAAGTTCTTTGTTCAAATGTCTTCGTGCACGAGACAGTTGGTAAGTGTATACGATAATTTTTAAATAATAAATTTTGCTACTAAATTGTGGATTTATACTGGGTTTTGCTATATGTCAATAATTAATGTATTGCTATTGGATGCATGTTCACAAAATGTACAAAATTACGTCTCATTTTTTGGTTTTTCTTACTCAGCCAATAATGATTTACTCTTATAAGATGCGAAGTTATTTCTTATCTACGTACATGCATACAATATTTTACCTTTTTCAGCACTTGATAAATATACGATGTTTTCATTTTACGAAAATTGGAAGCTTTTTCTCTGTGCGCGTTGTGTACATTCTTAATTTGTACTTGCCAAAGCAAGTATAAAATGCTTTTAAAGAAAAATTCTTGAATCCTTTCCTTATTTATCATTATTTAATATACACATACCCATCGCTATTTGTATTTATTTTATATAAAATATTCAGTTGTAGGTGGTTGTGCTATTTAATAACTAAGCAGTTGGTATCTTTCAGTTATATTTCCTTTCTTTTATTTACATACCGTCTCTATATCTAGTTTACTTCTACTTGGTTTTGCAGGTATGTTAAGAAGATTTCTTTTGAAACAAGCATTACTTTAGTAAATGATTTCTTTCCTGTAGTGTCTCTATCATGCGTGTACAAAAAATGACTTGTAAAATGTATAATGAAGAAACTTGGATAGATACCATTAAATAATTTATTTAAAATGATCACAAAAAATAATATTTCCTACTACTACAAACGCAGACACATGCAGGTCTAGCCGGGGATGTGGAATTATTCAAAAGACTGCCGTTGGATTGAGCCAACCTCCGATACCCTGTTTGCTCGACCCACACCGAAAAGGATAAATTATTGACATGATCAACTAAAACTAAAAAAGGCACAAGCAGAAACTTACAGCAGCAAACAGCAGTGCCCAAACAGGCACGCATCGCACAATAGCTTTCCAAGGTACGGGATCCCTGACGCTCTTCGTCTCAGCGCTGGTCACAGTCTCGTTCAAATACTTCAGTTCCTCCTCAGAAATGTACGGGTGCGTGTTTGGTGTACTGTAGCATAAGATACTCTGAAAATTGAACATAAACTTTTTTATACAGTTGTAAATTTTGGTCGCGACTTCGTCTGTGTGGAATAATTACTTCTGGCGGCATTACATTTTTATTATATAAATGTGCTACTACTACTACTACAAATCTAGGTATTTAAAGTAAAAACAAATAGCCTTTCTACAAATAGCGCAAGAAATTGACCTTCTTACGAATTTATGATATTACGTAAGTTCTTTATTGGTGAAAGATGGAGTCCTTTTTGGTGATTATTTATTATTCATGAAGAAAGGAGACAGAATACCTATATACACTTTTTATAGATTAGACAAGCTTATTAACCATAGAAGCTTATCATAAGTTATTATAGATACTGATTAAATTTTTCAAAAATATTGCTTGGTTGATATTCCTGCCAATCTTTATGTTACCCCTAGTTTCTAATCTAACTTAACGATATTTTGCTTAAGAACTAACCCATTAAGTATTGCATACTTAATCGGTTTAGAACTCATAAGCGCATTTACCTTCTTCAATTAAAAGGACAGTAGATCACCTTCATACACTACCACTAGTCTCTAGGTAATTAAGCATATCACAATTATCTTGTAAATTAACTTTGATTGCCATCACGCAGTTAGTAGGCACTTACATATAATATTATGTATGTTTTATTGCTCCTACTTCATTGCAAAACTTAATATTAATGAAAATCGTTATAATCTTTTTAATAGCAATACTATACATGTACATTTATATTAGTTTCTAATGCATTAGTATTGACAGTTTTATTTGCAAAAAACTTAGTAACTAAAACAACTTTATTATTAGTAAAAACAAATAAAGTTTCTATTTATAGATAAATTAAATTGCGATTTATGTATAATATGTATGTATTTACAAAAGAAAATTATATAAGTAAGTTTATCAGTTGTCTAGTACCCATAGTACAAGCTCTGCTTAGTTTGGGACTAGATGACGTTGTCTGAATGTGTGAGAAATATTATACCTATTATATTATTTACTCGCGTATCATCTAACACATTACAAATCCTAAATAATTAAACTTTTTCGTAAATTTTCAAAGCAATTACAACGTTTAACGAAGGCCTATGTGGTTTAACTTTTTAGCGGCAATATCTTGCAACAAACACAGCTTCGTGGAACACTTGATGTCTACTCGTGTGTTCTAAAGACAATCGTCAAAGTTTCTTAACAACGTCTTCGTTGCCGCAAGTTGGGAGTTGCTTCAGCGACCTCATGCAAAAATCGATGTAAACATATAGGTTACTAATAATTATACTAATTAGACTTTAATATCATATCTTTCTATTTGATCACACAAATATTGTAACGGCGAAACTTTGTGAGTGTTTTTACGTCTTCACACGAAAATGAATGGACGGATTTTGATCAAAATTTTATTGACAGTTAAATAGCTTTATTCTAGTACAGGTAGTAGTTTTCACAGGGAGGGGGTAAACCGCAGGTAGAGGCTAGTCAATAATAAAATACTTATAACAATAAATATCACTCACCCAAGCCACGAACCACAGTATCCCGAAACATCCAAAGAAGTAAAACACATTGGACCAGTCTCCATCACCAGCCATGAGGAACCCTGACATGAAAGAACCGAAGATGTTTCCTATCTGAGCACCTCCGAACACCAGGGCGCCTTGTCGTGACCGCTCGTGCGGTGGGACCCAGCGGGCTAGCACTATCATTAGGGCTGGCATTGTGGGGCCCTGAAATCATTGAAGAAAGAGTTTAATCATTGCATATTATAAAACAAAGCCCTGTGCTACATCATGTGTCTATTCATGATAAATGCAAGAACTACACGATATTCATGCGGTTTTTATTATTAGATAGAGTGAGTTACAGGCAAGGTAACACAAACCACATCCGCTGTCACTGCAGGCTGCTAGTATTGGTATAAAATTATTAAGTATTTGCAAAGAACGTTCCAAAATTCTGTCAAAAAGGGACTATCCTTGTTTCCCAAAATATGGGTAAAGATTATTTAAAATGGTTCGCGAATGTAATTTTGTACCATGTACCCGGGACCAATCTATTCTCAATGCATACTAAAACATGGAGGGACGCGTCATGACTAGATGCTCACCCATCCAGGAACTGACCGCACCAAGCGTTGTATAGTAATCGATCGACTCGTGCGACTGTTACTTAGCTACAAGCACGTCTCTTTATTGTTTATTTTCAGTCTTTCATTAAGTCAATTAGCTGTTTGATGGTATGTACTTGTTTTTTACTTAACATGTATACTTCCAGTAATTTTTTTGTGCAATATAACATTAAGCTTTCAGTAATGGAATTGCAATGCAACGAAAAATGCAGTAAAAAGACTTGGATTGCATTTGTGAGAGGAATAGAGAGACACAATAAAAACAAGGCTGCAGCTGCACGATCCGAAGGCAAATCTATCAATTGTCATTGAAAAAAAAAGACTGCAGTTACCTTATGATGTTAAGGTGCTCTTTGACTGTAACCACTAAATATTCTTCTTCATTGTGAAATGTGGTTCATTATTTAAAGTGTTTTATTATTAAATACTGCCTTTTAGTTCACAGTTCTGTTTCGTGACTTACTTAATATTACAGTCGATGAACTTTAACAGTTCAAGCCGAATATGTAAACATAATGAAGGCAATACATACTCTACATTGCATGTATTTATTTATTTAATTTTATGAAGTACACGAACAGCTTCTGTATAAAAAATATATAAAAAGAATGAGGACTTGAAAATGGGCTTATGGAGTTGCCAATAAATAGGTGAAACTAAGTATGTATTCACGAACTTAACAAAATTTGTTTTTCAAATAAATTAAATTTTTAAAATTTAAAATCAAGCATTATGAAAAAAATTGCGTTATTTTCACCAATACCTGACCAAGCCAGCCATTTTTAAAAACTGGAAATAATATTAAATCAGTCATACATATTTGTATTGTTCTTCACAACAATTGTGTTCCAACTACTCATTGTTTACGTTCCATGGAAAAAATATTCGCATAAATGACGTTTTTGTCAGCCATGTTCACAATGTTTCCCCTAATCTTGTTGATTTGCAAACAATAAAATTACTACGGTAATCTTCGCATGGTTAATTTTAAATTAAAATCATAAAAGACTGTATACTCGCTATTACCTATGTATGTTTGTGGTTTGCTTATAATAATACAAGTCTGTCCTGACATGGCTTTTTGTATTTAGTACTTTGAGCAGTTTGTATTCGATCGATTTTCGGCTTCTCGCATCCAGCTCCTGCCATTTTATTTCATATTGGTTATGTATTCGTGCTCAGTGAGTCCGTGGATAGTGACCATCATGACGACTTCCTAAGTGTTTTGGAAGGCTCGTTAAATTGGAGGGTCGCCGTCATTTGAACATCTTTGGCAGTCTGTATCCGGGTTGAGGTACTCAGCTGTATCCAGTTAGACTGAAAGCCGATCCAAACCTCGTTGGAAAAAAACGATAACTACGAGACTAAGGTAATACAGTCGGGCAAAATGTGGTGGTCTATCACCTTAAAAGCAATTCATTTGAATGTTATGAAACAATGGGCGATTTTCCCTTAAGCTCCATTGGTAAAGTGAACTAAAGCGTTGTAAGATTTCACAAAATCGTTTCCCAAAACTATTAGACCACTTTGGTAGCCGACTGTACCATCCGCTTTATTTGCAACCTAAACTAGACCGCAAGACAGAACCTTAATTCATCAATTTGCGTACCCTCCATAAATATCCTTGACCATAACTTACTAACCTCGCCCATTCCTTGAAGCACTCGCAGTATGAAGAGCCATGTGGCGCCCCCTGCCTTCACGACCACAGGTGTCAGCAAAGTAAATATGGCCGTACTTAACAGACCGATGCCCAGGGTCCATTTGCCTCCATATCTTTCAGCTAAATAACCTCCAGGGACGTGGGTTATGGCGTAACCATAATAAAATCCGCTGAGAATCAACCCCTGAGTTGATTCTGACCAGTCGAAGATCGCGTACTGAAATAAAAAAGAGATTTCAGAATAATGAGAAGATTTCGCGATTACGACGGGCCTGTGTAAGTATAATAAATATTTTAATGGGTTAATTTATTTTGACGTCGTTGCAACGTTAATACGCTGAAGAAAGGCTTTTCTCTTAATCTTTTTTTAACTTTTATTACCGATTTTTACAAAAAGTTCTAATTAAAAAAAATCTAAATTAATGACTTTACATTATTCGAGTATACAGCGGTAAATAAATAGTTTGTCAGGCTATTTATCATTTGTTTTGTTATTACTACTCATATTTTACAATGTGGTAAAGTGTAATTTATCTATAAATCTAGGAGCACAGTATTACATTTTCTTGCTATGCTTGTAACGTCACTGTATTTCATTTCATTACGTGACAATGGTTATATTTAATTGATTATCAGTTGAACAATGAAGCTGAAAGCAATTTGTTCGGTCCAGCATTCGAATCAAGGTGATTGGTTTATTATTGATGTGCACTTTAATATAAAATCGACACAATTGGCAATATAATCTCATGGGAAAGTAGCTGTCATTCTGCCTATTAATTAAATGTTTACTTTATAAAGCAGTTTTTTATCAATCATTAATTGCCTCATTTTTTAAGCCCTGTAAATATTCTTTGTCACTTACTACTAAATTAAAAAGTCACCTATCAATTATACACAACACACGGGTCGTATTCGCGATGAAAAATTATAAAGGCATGTATGTACGCTACCTCTATGTCTCCCTGGGAGAAATATGTGTATAATATGTGAAAAAGTCGCGAAAGTCTAAAAATATTATCTGTCAATTACAACATATAACAACATTTAATTTATTCAAAGTTGAACTTAGTGATTGAACACATCACATGAACACATCAAAACAAAATATTTCATGCCATATTTACAGAATTGGTATGATCATATTCATTCTGTAAAGCATCTTAAAATAATGTCAGTTTAATTTATCGTTTTGAACTGAAAATTGTTTTTATTTGTTTATTGATAATATTTATAATCAAATATAAGTGTACGGCTTGATGTGAAAAATCTGTGACGTCATAAGTTGCTTTTTTTTAATTGCATACCGAGTAACCGTTTTTGACAGTTCTATAGAAATAATTGAATTTGACTAGTTGTCCACTACCGTAGTGCTTATAGATAAGGTATGTTTTATTGTCAATCGTGAATATTTTAATAACAATGATAGGTAATAAGTATGGATTAAAATGCTTTTCTAATACAATGTGTATCTGGTTCAAACTGGAATGTTAGTTGCGCAATAGTTCAGAACAATTGATAACAACAAAGTTGTGAGTGTAAATCATACAGAATGAAAACTGAAACTATTTTAACTTGTTTATGATTTAAGTCTGAAGTTGTTGCTTGCAAAAGGCGTGAGATAAAATAAGTTTTTCTTAACCATATTTTTTTATTATTTATGGATTGTGTGACAACTTTAACAACAATGACATACCATTCTTTTACAATAAGAAAAACACGGCAATAGAAATACTTTTACATTGTGTTTTCTTTACAATTTTATTACTTGCAATAATATACATTTATTTTATAAAGAAATGCAAATGTGTCACAGTTCTACTTTATTTATTTATATACTATTTGTTTTCTGCGGTTCCACCCACCGCCCGAGGTAGCTACGGAAAAAAGTAGTCTGTCCTTTCTGAGAATCTAGACTATATTCTGTCTACCAAATTTTATTTAAATGGGTTCAGTAGTTTTGACGTGAAAGCATGACCAACAGGCATGCAGACAAACAAAGTTACTTTGCATTTATAATTTTAATAAGGGTAGTAGTAGTACAATATAGTAAAATGAATAACATTTACAGGAAGCATTGAAAATAAATCTTTCCTATAATACCCACTATTATAATAGTGCGATCAAAATTGTGAAATCTGATAAATTACAACAGCTTTGATACATTACACAAGTAGTTTCTACTTTTTTACGCTAGTTTTAAAAAATATTGCCAAAAGTATCAGAGACCGATAAATATTGTTTATAGTTTTTCCACACTACTAAAATAATTTGTTAAAAAAATGCACCTACCGGTCTAGAACTAACAGTCCCATTCGTAATGAACTCGCTTTCATCTGGGCAAGCGTTGGGGTCGAAATGTTGTTCCTCGTTCTTCGTATTGTTGACCATTTGAGTGACAGCCAGATTGAGGCACACGCGCATCGTGTACGCGTTGCATACCGCCAGTAGGCCCATGATGCCAAGGACATACCGCTGAGGAATTAGGAACACTGAGCGGACAAAACAATCTCATGTAGTTAATATTTGTTGTTGAATATATAGTATGAAAGAGTATAAAGTAAGTTTGATTTAGTTGTATTCAAATAGAGAATAGACAAGCTCTGTGAATGTGACTGTTTTCTAACAATAAGTCCTTTCTATTACAAGGGACTCGTAGAGAAAATGAAAGATAATTTACAGCTTTATTAGTGTAAAAATATAAAGTAAATTTTAGTAGGATTCATTGAAATAAAGTACGTGTAAACTACGTGAACGCCACTGTTTTTTATTAATATAGTCATTTCGATTTCTTTGACAAATTGTAGTAGCTTGATGCGGTGGCGTTGGTATAATTATTAGTTATTTCTACATTGTAAATTTATGAAGATTGAATGCTAATAGATTTTTACTTAATTACAGAAAATGCACTCAAGATTCTTCATGCCGATAATAACGTTCCTTACTCAGACAAAGCATACAAGAGAATCAATAGAATAAAAGAATACCGTGCATTCTAGGTGGATCCAATAAATTCCACATGCTACGGGCGAGTTACTCGCTGCTATTTCCCCAGGCTCCCCACTACTTGAACCTAGTTCGCAAGTATATTGTACAAAGTGTTATAGAGCAGGAGTATGCCCCTGGCTGGAGGCTTTAACTTTTGACATCCACAGGGATTGTCCAGTTAAGCAGTAAATAGCCTTTATAATGGACTGACCGCGAGATGCTATTGAAAAAAGAACCAGCAGGCTAAGCATGGCAACCGTAGAAACAAGTTTTGTCTACCGGAGAATGGACATAATGACAGAAAAGTGACAAATTGTCGTAAGATTTCTTTTGACATTTTTTTAAAGAAATTTTTCTTTTCTTCGATCGACATAAGTCTAAAAAAAATTATATGCGAGTTGACAGGTCGCGCCATGCTCGGGCAGAAGACATGTTGACATTTACAGAAAGAGCCTTGTCTTTTCTTGATAGGATAGATATAGAATCGCCATGCTAAGCCTGCAGGAATAAATAAATATTATATTGAAAATTGTTTCTTTCAAAAAGTATAAAACTTAACATTATTAAAACAATAGATAGTAAAGAACATAAAAATACATTCAAACTTACGTCTTGAAATTGTATGACGCCATCTCGGTAACATCGCAGCTTACTTTCTTTCTCTCCAATACTATTTTATTACCTGAAGAAAAAGAAAAAAATGATTAGGAAATCTTTATGGAAAACTTGGAATACATTTTGAAGTGTTTATCATTATATTTCACAATAAATGAGATACTCGTATGGATCTTGATGTAAATTATCCTTGCTGATAAACAGATAAGGTTAAGAGCATGTGAATCATGTTATTATACCTACTGTAACTTTTTATCAATTTTTATTTGTATCTTAATAAAAATGATTATATTCCTGACTAAGAGGATGTTCAAAAAGAGATGGTAACATAAGAACTCCCAATTTTTTTGACAGAATATTTATAATTAAGGGCGCGTGTTCGAAAAGCTGGCAACGTCGCAAATAGCTGTCAAATATTTACATGTTTTAATAAATTTCTCAATTTTATTTTATGAAAACATAAAATAATGCTCTGTAGTGCACTAAGAAAGTGAATAGAGAATGCAATTATAAATATCGTAACACCAAATATATAGTTTTATATGTAAAAAGCGTATTTGGAAAGTTTCCAAGTACCTTTTTTACAACTAAAACGTTTAAAACATCAAAATCAGTGTTTTAATTGCAATTCCTATTCAATGTTCTATTGCACTACAGAGCCATGTGTCTTACTTTCATATAGTAAATTGGCCAAATTAATTAAAACGTGTAAATATTTGACAGCTATTTGCGAGGTATACGCGCTCTTAGGAACGAATTTTCAAAGAAGTTCGTATCTGTAGGTACTTATTATAATTTTTTTGTAGAAGCCCATTACTATTTACCTACAATTTCATCCATATCCCCTTGGAACCTTTAGACACATTGAACAAGTAACATTTAACCAGCTAGATAAGATAGGGATCAATGTCTGATAAACATAAGCTAAGCTATCAACAGCAAGATTATCAAAAGTCTTTCTGTGTATTTCGTTTTGGATATGACAGGTTCAAATCGATAAATCAGCTGGTCGTAACGTGATTTGAAATGTCATAATATCTATACCTACATCATTCGTTTCTATATAAATTTCTATATACGTTGGCGATTTTAAAAATATAGCTAGGCTAACCACGCGACTTAGATAGATAGGTCCGTATTTTTTTTTTTGTTTTATTAGGGAAAGCAAACAATTGTCGGTATAGGGTTACAACAGCTATAATATGACTGAAGTATAATGTATTGTGTTATATGAACAGACACCAACACATCTAGCTAACAAATTTTCCCAATCAACTTTGAACCATACTCTTCAGCGATAAACTTGAAACTTTATTAAGGACGTTTGACAGATTGCAGTAGCTTGATGTACTGACGTATCTTCAATCAACAACTTCTCCGCACGATAAATCTTTAGTGATTAATTAATTATTTACAAATCTATGGAAAAAAACATACCATATACTTTTTATTTTAACATTGAATCCAACAAAAGATGATTTTTTAAGGAAATAAACACATTACTTTAGTTTGACTCAAAGTTTATGTAGTTTTTAAAGACAAGCTAATCAATAGCTTACCTTGTAGCTAACCCACTGTGTGTGAAAAGATGTCCCGATATTTAATTATAATAATGTCTATATTTGACATTGTTAAGTGGTTTTACTTTGAATTAGGTAGGTATGTACTGTTTCTAACATAAATTGAAAGCACCTGATTAATTATAGAAAAAACTTTGTTTTAAAACAATCGTAAATCTGTTACCAGTAAAAGAGTGATAAATTCTCTTGTAAACTTGTTTATTACTTTCATTGTGTATTTGGCTTGACAACACACTATTGAAGAAATTACTGGCTACAACGTATGTACCATTTTAATTTTAAAAACGTATTTATTTTTTACTTAATTAGCTACGCTTTCATAATCCTGTGCATTTTATTATTTTTGCTTCCACTTAGATGAAACAGTACTATTAGATGAGTTAATTAAATAATTACGATGTAATTTAATTTAGGAATAAATTTTATGATTAATTACTTAATCAATTATTTTTAATTTTATTTCTGCAATGTCTTAATAACATTTTTAAATATTCCTACGTACAAAAAGACGCATAAAAACATTTAGAAGATATATGAAAATAGATTGCCGTCAATATCAGGAACTAAATCCAAGCTACCAATGATTAGGGCTCCAATCAATTATTAACCTTATTCGTGAACAAGTAATTTCAGGTCTGCATCAAAGTTCTGCAGAAATCCAATTTACTGTTAAACACCAAGCCGTGTGACGTGCATGTAATTAAAATATGTACGTCATATTACAGTAACAACCACTTTATACTTTACCAATTTGTTTAATACCGCAAAACTATTAAAGCATAATTACCTAATAAAAAAATCAGAAACTATCGGTAAAATAAAATGGCAACATTGTAAAATGTAACCATATTTGTTTATTCATAATATAAAAAAAATAAGCTTACAGTTTAACTTTTTGACCGCCACAGTCACGCATAGATGACCAAACAAGAAGTGCCCAGAATTCCACGGTAACGACTAAATGACAGACTTATATACAGTTCCAAACTAATAGACAGTTTTAATTGATAATATAATTCCGAACTAACTACTATATTGTAGGTATATGTATGTGGATGAATTCTTAGCTTGACGCTGAGGGCACGTCTTTATTTTTTTGACGTGGCGGTCAAAAGTTAAAACCGCTTATAATGCTACACTAAATGCACTGCAATCGCAGTAATTACAAATAAAATTAGTTATAATTGAATCATAATTATAAATACATGAAAGCAATTGGCATTTTATATTCAATTAAATTATATACGGTTATTACGATTACAGAGTGATTTACTCGGTAATCGAAAATCATAAAGAAACAAAAACAAAATAAATAAATAAGCCACAATAAGATTTCTTTGGTAGCACTCTACACATTCAAGTGGCTGTTGACCCATTTTCAATCACTCAAAAGCTGGAAAATAATGAAAAAAATTCTTTTGATTACTTTATTCTGATAAGTAGAAAATAGCTGTTGCTACATGCAGTACCTACAGACGCTGGTGTCTCAATCATCAATACCAACCACAATCAACTTTGGACCATAATACGTCAGCAATTAAGTTGAAAATCTATTAAGAAAATTTGAGATTGTAGTAGCTTGATGTGCTGAAGTCTGTACCCAAAGGCGTTTATGAATACTTATGATTATCTATAATATGCCGAGCAAGAATGCTAGCTTAAGACTTTTTAAAGATTATAAAACTATGGAAATAACATAGGTAATATATTAAAAATAATCAACTGTCACAAATCATGATATAAATGTTGTGTTAGAAAAATAAAATATGAGGTAGTAATTCCATGAGTTATCCATCATCATCACGGATGCTAAACATGGACAATTTATCTTTAACATAACAATGATAGAAGCATTAGTTCAACCAATTGTTATCCATAAGTACAGACGCAAGTCAATATTTAACGCTAATAACCTATATCAATAGCGCTTATATTTTTGCATGTCAATAAAGGTAGCTACCTCAGCTGGTTCTCGAAAAAACCGTGAGTAAATACTTAGTTCGGTATTTACATCGCAAATTATTTTTGTAACCATAATAATTCCATCAAACGATTTTAATGTTGAGCTATTTTTTTTTATTCTAAAACCCAAAATCTACAAAATAATATCTGATTTACGTTCAGTCAACTTCAAAACGTGTCTACGTAAAGGCAAAATAAAAATACATTGTGGAAAATCTTGAAGAAAATACGTAATTCGGATCCGATTTGCGTCATACAAACACCGTCTTATAAAAGTCCAGATTCACACGATTGCGCCTTATCTCGTATTCTCAACGAGTGACCAGGCGACAGTGCACAAATCTCACTCAATAACTTCATGGAGACGCCTACTTTCAGCCAGTATACCGTATTTGGCTCTCGATACTGCAAACAGAACACGTAGATCCTTCCACTCTCTTTAATAGATTGTCCATGTTACCGATTATTCGGTTGAATAACGATTTATGTTTTTGTTTTTTACCTGTTACGTGGTTTTGCATCATAATGCAATCGTGACAGTTTTTTTTTACGATTCTAAAAAGCTGCCATTTATAAAAGTTATACAAGGTCTAACAAAACTAGAGCATCATATTTTTACAGGTCATCTAACACATACTAAGGATCATGCTTACCGTAACAATTACACTTATATTAAATTTATCATCACACCCGCCAAATTGTTATTGTGTTCTTACGCATAACGCTAGTCTCTATGAACGCGCTCGATCGTTGACCCCTAGATAATTAATTTTTTTGTGGTAAACAGATCCCTAGCATGTAACAGATGACCTGTAAAAATACGTTTTTTTGACGTTATATATGATTGTATATGCAATATGATACTTATCTGTGTCATTCTATTTTGAGATTAGTCTAAAGGAGCGCAAAGTTTACTTAATGATTTGTAATTGTAGTTTTATCGGTCAGTAACTGCATTATCAATGCCTTTAATCAGGGCTAAGAACAAGATTAGCGGGTTTATTACTATTTATTTTGCTAATCGTATCATACTCTGTCTATTATAAAATAAAAGCTCGGACAATGTTGTCGTGTTAAAAATAATCAAAGTAACGCAATCTTATTAAATATTTTTTGTAGTGGGATGAACGTTAATTGTAAGGTTTGGTGAAGCGCTTAAAATGGGTGTGTTGTGATGAAAATATTCACAAAACCAGAATTATCCTCATGAGTTCTTTCAAATTTATTTTTCAAAAATTAAGCATAGTCTTAAGTGCACACATGTATATATTAATTGTTTTTTTCCTTAGATATACCTAACTTCTAGATAAAATATGATCAAATCCTTAAATCATTTACTCGTCGTCACCCTTTTTTAAAAGTAAATAAATAAATACAACTAAGAAGAAGACTGGCGCTTTAGCGTGGCCTAGTCCACGAAAATAATTATTAAGTTTAAACACTTTTTGAAACCGATTTTTATAAAAATCAATTTTATGTTATTGTTCATCATTGACTTGGACATTTTATACATTCAGCGTTATAATGTGGTTATAATGTTTACTTTCACAATACCGTAACCGAAGGTCTCGACATTTACCTATTCAGGGTCCCATTTCCTTAGCTAAGTCAACTTCAAAGTGCCTAAGGCAAGGATAACCTAACGACATTAGTAATTTAGGATGATAGCATGACCGACGACGCGTCGCAACATGTACATACGAGTATATGGTCACATTATGTGATACTGATACTGATACTGTGACACTACTATGATAGTAGTAATTCAGTAGGTACTACATAATGTATACGATGCTCGTTTGTTTTTGGGATATCTATTTTTAAATCAAATCTTATAGTATCATTTTTGGAATTGGGCAAAAAAAGAAAATAAAAGATTGGGAGTTTTGTTTCCAATAATATAATTAAAAATATTTTTCGGTTCGCATAATATCTGATTAAATACTTTTATTAATTTATTCTATTCTCCATGCTAGAATCATGTAGTTATTAGTCATTTACTATATTAACTAGATATTAAAACAGTTGAACAAATTTTCATCCACATACAAACAATCGCTAACCTGTTTCCAATTTTATAAGGACAGCCTTAGGTCCAACGCAAACTGGCAGAGGCGCGGCAAAGATACTTAGAGCAAATCAATTTAAAATAATCCTTAACTCCTATGACATACGGTTGAAAACGGCAAAGCGGCGGCACACCGCGCGTGACTCGCTTTGCTTGCCGTAGAAACCACAATGGTCAACTATTTATTTCTTTCAGCACTAGTTTTTATTAATAAACATGTAATTACGCAAACAACAAACATAGAAATAAGATCCTATTGTATTTTGTTCACAATGGTAGAACGTTAACTTAATAATACCTATAGGTGTACCATAGCATGTAATGAACTAGTGACGTCACGTATAAATGGGCTAAGTTTTAGTGAAAGAACTAACAACTACCGGTTCAAGCGAACAGGCCGAAATAAGATCAAGTACGCGTGTGATTTATTTTCAAACGCAGAATGTTCCGCGCATAAAAACGCGTAGGCTGAACCGAGCTTAATGCCTGGAAAACGTACGTAAATATGTACTAAAATGCTCTTACACAATCAATGATTAAATTACCCAATTTTTAACAGTTTTAATAGCAATTCAAATGCTTTAAATCATTATATTTTTCGGCACAAAATCGCAGAGAAGGACGTTCCGTATCCACTACAAGAGACTGCTTCTTATATAAAATTTAAACCCTTAACCCTTCGCCGTGATAGCTGGAATTATTTATGTATTAATCTAGTTGCTCCATAATTAATGGACTAGCAACAAATTAAATTTACGATTACGCAAAGACTATAAATCCGCTGGCTACATACTTTATGCTTTAATGTAATTAACCGATTTTCTATCAAAATACAAAAGGAATATTTATTTGGAACTTTCATTCAATTAGATTACGCTAACAAACATAAGGGACTGACGAAGCGTTTAGGAAATGACCCGTTACATCACAATGTCGGGCCTTAATTTGACTAATGGTAATTAATAGACACACAATAAATAAGCTCACCCCTCAGACCACACCCACAGAACGCCAGTATGCTTGTAAAATGAAATTGTAGGATTTGGGTTTGAAATTCGTACATATGTATTCTATGTTACTGTAAAAGAGCCGAACCACGGGAAATCCTAAGATTTTGTTGGAAATTTTTCTAAGGTTTGCTAACTCTTAGAGCTCTTGGATATGGGACACGAAACGGCTTTTACAGCGACGATTAAAAGTTTAACTCAACAGTATGACAATAAAGTTGAAATTTCAATGTTAACTATTGCTATTACAAAAACAAAAACTCGCAAACGTTAAGGATATTTATATAAATATGTAATTAAGAACTACGGCGCAACTATGGTGCAACGGCAACGTTGCGCCATAGTTTAGTTTACCGTTGTCATCCCCATTAGTTTGTAAAGACCGAATCTTTTTTGATCATAATTTGATCATCGTGAACATTAAGCATTAATCTGAGAAGATGCCTCAAAATTTTGACATTTACTTAGTGCCACTGGTAAACTTGGCAGGTAATAAATTCTAATGGCAACAAGTTGCTAAAATTTTTCCAGTTTTATTTATCTTTACATTTTACCTACTCGTGTTGACAAAATCTAAGATTAACCAATGTTCAGTAGTTTTAAAGTAGGTAATATGTAAGTACGCGTCTCATCGTTTTACTTCCACTGAATAAATAGCTGTTTCACCCTGATTGTCCTAGTTATCTTCTCTATAATAAGTAACGTTCTCTATAAGTATTGCATGAAACATTAGCACTTCTGAGATTATGATAGTTACGTACATATTATCATAGTATCAAAATAGGCGTATATAAAATGGTCAGACTTTCGTATAAAGATATACTTATGGTTGAATATAAAATACCTAGAAGGGATACATAATACTATATGCAGTATGTGGTATTTGGTATAATTTAAATTAATCATATAAAGGTCTTGCAGTGACGCTGGGTCGTCATGGAAGAGAGCATCTGTGGAATGCAACCCAACCTTTTTTTTAATAACAAGTCAAAATAATAAACCTGTTCATTTTAACATTTACAAAAAATCAACCTGCCATAGTATTTCACATTATTTCCTGAACACAATTCTCACGGAGCCTGTTATGCTAATCTGATACGAATTATATAAGTAATTGTCCTCACTTCATTCCGATTGACTGGCGCAAACTGGATTGATCCGGATTGCAGTTTTTGTAACTTTACTTTCAATTTCATGACACACTCGCAAAACTCGGCTGATGATGCAAATACAGATAATGCTAACGATACATTTATTTTGTATAATGTAACGCAGTGTTTTGACGACTACGTTGGCGCAATGATTAAAACGCTGGACAGCCGAGCTGAGGGTTCGATTCGCGGCACGATCGAAATTTGAGTGATGAGCATGCTGGTTGGCTGTGGTTTTGGCACCCATAACACAAGCTTAATAATAGCTTACCATGGGGCTAATCGAGCGTGTGTGAAAAAGGTGTCCCGGTATTGTTACTGTTTGTTTTTACTTACCAATTAATATAGAGAATAAATATTTGCCTTTCTTCTGTCCGAGGCACGGAAGGACTCCGTATACACTTAAAGTCGACCATTCACCGTAAACGATCATGACTGTTCTAACTAGACTAGATACTTAGACATTTCTTTTTAAATTGAGAAATATATTTACTTTATTCATTACCTAATTAAAAACTTGCTACATTTATAGATTTAATGATAGCTGCTCTTAGCTAACGAGGCATTTTTGACTTTCCTTTTTAAATAAAAACACGTTTCATTCTAAATGATACGTATTTAACTTTTGCTTGCAACTGCAATTTTTATATACAGACGTCAGAACGAAGTCTTGCCAACCGATCGGTTTTCAAGGTCAACAAAACTTTGTTTATAAATATTGAGTGATCGCACAAGGCCAAACATATAAACCAGCTTTACGAAATACACGAACATTTTTTAAAAAAAAACGGCAAAACGAAACTAGATCAATCTCTCGGTGATGGAAAAATATTTCGATTTAACACTTCAGTGGTTCTAAGATGTTGATATAACGAAACTGTTTTTGACGTAACTTCATACATACGCCATATAAAATACGCAATTTTTTTTTTACTATTTGGTAGCGACATAGTCTAGAGAAAGGATATAAGCTAGTTCTTATCAGGGTACGTGGTACGTACTTCTCTCGTGCGGCGGGTGGAACCGCGGGGAATAACTAGTTTATGTTAAATATATTCATCTCCCGAGCCTTTTCCCAACTATGTTGCGGTCGGCTTTCAGTTTAACCGGATTCAGCTGTGTTCCAGTATTTTACAAGGAGCGACTGCCTATCTGACCTCCTCAACCCAGTTACTCGGGCGACCCAATACCCCTTGGCTAGACTGGCTTCTGATTACTCATAACGACTGCCAAGGATGTTCAATGATAGCCGGGACCTACAGTTTAACGTGCCCTCCGAATAAATGCGAATATATATCTGTCTGACTGTCTTTCACGCCAAAATTACTGAACGGATGTCGTAGTCTAGAGCTAGAGAAAGGATATAGGCACTTTTAATTCAACTTTTCAAAGTCATATGTACTTTCTAAGTACGATCTCGGCTACCAATGACTGTTTAAAGGTGAAGGAAAACAACGCGAGGAAACCTGGACTCTGAAGTCTGAAATAACCAAACCGCTTATGCGAAGCGTGGTGATTATATGAGGGGAGGTCAGCGCCCAGCAGTGGGACGATAAGAAAAGGCTGATGAAGATAAAAAGGACCGAAAAGGTGGTTTTGAATTGCGAGTAAGAGTTCATTTACATTATATGTATTTCTATACGCAAACATTTCTTATAACTCAACTACAGTGTGTTGTTAATTTATGCATTAAACTTGCGGCTTGCTACTGCATCGAAGGCCGCGGCCTAAATGCACCTTAATTTATTTTTACCGCAGTCTAATACTCGACTAGTATACTGAGTATGACTGTGACATATGTCCTTGTTACATTAAAAGATGTGCTAATTAGTAATTAAGTATCAGCTCATCTGAACATGATTGTATTGAACACTATTTGACACACGTGCATAAATATTGGAAAAGTAAAGTGTTAGGAAAAATATCCAGTTTTGATTCTGCGAGACAAAACTCCGGGCTTAGATGCAGGATGCAATAACAACCTCCCGCCCTTATGCATATGCACATGCAGGAAGGGTATCATGCATATGCAAACCTGGAGAAAAAATGTCTGAAACCGCGAAGCCCTTTACCTACAATGACATAATATATATATATATATATATATCCGATTCCATATCTTAAAATTGTAATAGAAATTGTAAAGCATGTCCAACTTAGCTTTAAACACGCTCTTTTTCTAAACTCAAACTAAAGACGTTCTTTAATTAAACTTACTTTTTAAATTCTTCAGTTCACAATAATGTGATAAACTATTTACATTCTACACAGACATACAGCTTTGCATACTCGGACATAATATTTATAACCATGACAAACTACATCTTAATAACTTAATCAGTAACTTTGCTAAACTGTCGTTGACACCTCGCATTTATGTTAATGATGTCATTGACACGTCAAAACAGTTAAGATCGGTTGGCGCTTAATACAAGGCAACCACCTGTTACTATCATAATATTTTGACCCTAAAATTAATCACAATAAGTTTAGTGAATTTATCAGTCCAAGGTCAATATCGTCACAGACCACACCGACAAGGTTAGTTCGCGTTGCTCAATCGTAACATTCATGGTCCAGCAATTGTACAATAACCATAATTACAAACTTAAGCATGAATTCCAAACAATGATTACAGTCGATCAAGGACTTTATTATCATTTGTTTGGGTTGATATCGTTGTGAAGTGCAATAGTTGAAAGTTTTGTTCAATTGTTATTACACGAATTCCTCCGTGTTTCGGAAGGCACGTAAATTTATTTTTCTTAAAAAAGTATCATTATTAGTACTAGGTTTAAACCACCACCTTGAACAAAGTTTATCCAAACCGAGCTCTAAACTCGGTACTTTTTAAAACCACGTTTTATAATAAGGGGGAGAAAGTATGACAAAGAATTGGTTGTTGTTAGTTTTTGAGTTAGGTCCAAGTTAGATAGATAATCTCTCTATATAAAACACCGCTAATGAACTGCATACTGGAAGCCGATCCTAATACATTTAGATTTAGAAAAGGCTAGGCAAATGAATTATTCTCCAAGTAACACTTCAAAGCAACTTATTGCTCAACCGTTTGTAGGCGTACCTATTAGAACAATCAGTTAGCGTTCTTCATCGCCCTAGCTGATTATTGTGCAAAGGCTCATCTATTGTTGTTTAGTATTAAGTAATGTTTAAATAATTAGCGAAATTTAATACGAAGAACAGTATGAACTGTGAATTGTTAATATTGATTTCATTTTTATCCCAAATACATACATATATAAACTTTTTTTACATTATCATCATCAGCCTTTTTTATCGTCCCACTGCTGGGCACTTGCCTCCTCTTACACTGAGAAGGATTGAGCTTTAATCTTTCTCAGTGTGAGAGGAAGTTTTTTACATAATATCTGATTGTCTTTTTTAATTAATTTTTTCAATAGTTTATGCACGCAGTTAATAGGACAGGAAATAAAATGGAACAGTCAGGTACAAAGGCACTTCTTATTTCTTAAGAATTCTCTTCCAGCAGGCCCGCTAGAATAAAAAGAGATATAGACAGACTGTAAGGAAGGACTGTGTGTAGACTATAAGGAAGAAATTCAATAATTATTCACTAACTAACATAAAATATGCAAAGTTCAAAAACCTCTAAGATTTACGAACTTCCATTCTTTTAAATTTCCATTCAGGTCCTCATTGTTGATAAAAATAAAGTAATTTACATTGCTTCAACCAAGCAGAGAATTTTCGTGCACTAGGTAGTAATTACACCATGGGAATCTGACATTATAAAGCGGATTCGTGTGACCGCACCTACTATGAAAGGGCTGACAAAATCTGATATTTGTTTATTAAACCCTGTACTTATCTCAAGTGGTTTTATTGTATGCCTTAATACCACTGTGATTATAATAATTTGAATAATCCTTAAGCTAAAAGGCTAAGGGCAAAGGCCTATAACGTACGTCTGTTTCTTATCAATCACCCTTAAAACGGACTGGTGATATTGATTCGTAGGTTCAGCTGTTTTCCTAGGGCAATGAACCAACTTTAATAAATTGCCTTATGTACTGAATTTTCGGTCAATAACTTGCCAAGAATGCAATGCCAGCTAGCTATATGTACATAATATAGAGTGTCAAATTTAAGATTTCAATCATTTCGCTATTCGGGTACTACATTTTGTTAGAGAAAACCTATGTACAGACACTCAAAATTGTGAAATTTCCCCAATCAACTTTGAACCATACACTTCAGCGATAAAGTTGAAAATCTATTAAGGAAATTTGAGAGATTGTAGTACCTTGTTAGCTAGCTGTACGAATGTAACTAATTGGGAATTTTACCAAAGCTACTTGTCATAATATGTAAATTTAGAATCTTACTCCTCTACTATATAAACCCAAAGAAATCGAATTAAATGCTCAAAACCTGTTCACATTCTGGGACCTAATTATTGACCAGTACTTAGGTACTAGTAATAGTAATAGTAGTAACCAGCCAACGGAATGAACCTCACATTCAATGAATTGATTAAAATGTACCTAGATGTCGTACTAACATTTAAGCAGTGTAGAAGTTGGTTTCACAATGTCTTAACTACGTTAAACCATGGGTACCTACTGAAGACCTTGGTTGTTGGTAAAATAAATATTTACGCTTAGCACAGGTGTTGTAAAAATATGTTAACTTTAACTTTTAGTAAGCAGTATTTATTTTTATTAAATAGTTGTGATGTTTTTCGATCATATTGAAATCCTTTTCGTGGTTTTAAAATACGTATATTCCGTTGTGATACTCCAATGCTGGGTCTACTAAGGTACTATGAGTACCCCAGTATTGAAAAAAAATCAATTATAAGTGGCCTATTATATCTTCTTGTATACCTATATAGGACGATTAACTCTCAATATTTCTCAGTGTGAGAGAAGGCCTGTGCCCAGCAGTATGACGTTAAAAAGGCTAACGATGATATATGGGACATAAATATCGACCTTTTAAAAAATACGAAAGCAGTTCAAGGTATAATATGATAAGAGGCATTTAAACTGTCGAAATCAATCTAAGAACCATTCAGCTACCTTATTTGCTATTATATAAGCCCAAGGTCAAGAGTATTGACCGACCCACAAACCTTACAGCATGGTACGAGCGTGATCATGTTGCAATGCAGTTTTTTGCCAAAGCACTTATAAAAATATACTCTATATATACATATATGAAGAGGTGAAGATTGTGAGTGTGTAGCGTTGAAAGAGGGTTTATCTTTGAACTCAATAGACCGATGATATAAATTCCTTTATCAACTGTATTTGTAAGTATCATAGATTGAATTTTATCCAGGTTGGGGAAGTTAAGTGCCCTCGGGACGCAAGCAAAACCGCGGGGAATAGTTATGATTATACCTTGTAATAAGTTGTAATTAACATCTTCAATCTTTACATTCACGCAAGGTTTTGCATATAATACTGACGTTACATGTCTATTTGCATTTGCATTTACATTCATGATTTTCTCACGTTTTGCTATTAGTTTGGCACGTTTGGGTGGACTGACGATTTTGATTGGTTTTACACTAATTAAGGCTACGAAGGAAAATATATTTTTTAAGCTATTTTGTTAGTCACGACTTTAAGAACTGCTCCTGTCACTTGCACCAACCTATTTCGTGGTATCGCTGCTACATAAACAATAGATTTTTTTTCATAAGTAGGTTCGCCTTACTAGCAAAATTATAGCGTTTTTTTCATACCTCACAGGTATGTTTTTTACACGAATATATTCAAAAGTATTCTTAAAAAAATATTCAGTTTTAAATCTACTAGAGAAACTTATTTTTGCAGTCTGCATTCGCATCAATTATTATATTGGTCATCCCGTAAAAGTCAAAGTATTAAACTAATTGATTGTTTCAATCATATTTTCTTGATGCTATGTAATTACTGTACGTTGAATATAATCACTCAATATTAATTTCACCTCGATTTGAAATGTAAACTAACTAAAATTGAAATGTCTGCTTTCAATAATTATATTATATTATTAAGCTGTTCAACCTAGAAATTTTCCTATTCATGTAATAAGAAATATGAAGAGGTGATGATACCTGCAACCAAAGTATTGCTATAAACAAACTTCAAAAATCTTTGTTAAGACATCACTGTATTGACCTGAGCACGAAATCCTAAGATTTTCCTCTCGACGGCAAAGATAAAGGCCAATGATGTCATTGAAAGGCGCTTCCTATATTGCAAACGGCATTTGAATAAGGAAAGTCATATTTTTAACTTTATCGTCAGCAGGAAACATTTACATTCATAAAATCTCATATCTGAATGGGAACTGAAAGATTAACAATTACTTTTTATTTTGTATCTAGGTTTACGATTTATTTGTAGAAGGTAGAATTTTTTTACATAAAAATGTTGTTGTTAAGCACTCTAATTATAAAGGCGAAAGTTTACGAGTGTGTGTGTGTGTATGTATGTTTGTTGCCTCTTCACGCCCAAACAGCTCAATGGATTTTGATGAAACTTGTCAGTAATCTAGCCTAAGCACTTTTTATCCAGGCGCGGGATGTAGTTCCTGGAGAAAGCTAGTAAAAAAATAAAATAGCTATACAGTGTACAAACAAGTAGCCTATAGAAGTAACTTAATGGTCTGAAGCCACTTTAACCTTTAAACCTTTCACTTGTTTTAATTTTCCAGTCTAATATAGCGTGCAAATCTTATAAACTGACTTCTATATAGAAAGAAAGAAGAAAGAAAAATATTTTATTATATCTAAAATAAATATATTTATAAAACATTTATTAACGGAAAACAGCGACTTAAAATGTGAGAACAAATTTTTTTTGCTGTAATCTCCATATTTATCTCAAGATCTTATATCTCTTATCTCAATCTCGATAGAAGTGGAAAAGCCTTCTGCAATCCCTATATCCCTGATCAGAGATAATAAGATGTCGTCATCACCATCATCGGCGTTTTTCTTCACCTTTGATCAGTCACTGGAGTCCAAGAAATAAATGAAAAGTAGAGACGCAATCATCAATCTTTTACGATTAGTGAAATTTCCTAAATAGATTTTCAACCTTATGGCTGAAGCATAATATGGTTCAAAGTTTAATGGGAAAATTTGTCAGTTTTGGGTAGCTTCATGTGCTGTAACATGTAATATTGGTACCTACTGGTCAGACCTGGAATTGAACACGCACACACATACTTGAGAGGTTTGTGCTTTAACCATGCACGTGTTTCATGCCCTTCGTTTGCTGCTATAACGACAGAAATATTTTTATAACATGTCTAATTTCACCATTTTGACAGTTATCCAGATACAAATGATTTTGTTATCAGAAACAATTTGATAAGAGATTGTGAAGGAAAATATACATTTTTTTATATCTTTGAAGGTTAGTTACATTCTGAGATATGAATAATTTTGATATGATTTTATAATACCAGATCCGACAGCTATGAGATCAGTGGGGTCCAAAAATATGAATTGCAAATTGACATATTAACTGCTTAGCCTCTTCCGAAATTACGTTAGATTTGACTGTCATTCTTAACTGGATCCAACTAAATACCAAAGTATTACATACATCAATATTACATAGACCTCCTAATCCCAGTTACCCGGGCAATCCGATACAAGACTGGTAGCCAGACTTTCTGGCTTCTCACGGTGATTTTCAAGTGACAGCCGTGACCGACCAATTCAACGTGCTTTCTGAAACATGTCATGTCAAGATGGTCACCCAGCTACGAAACGACCGAGCCGAGTGTTGCTTAACCTTGTATACAATCGACCCGTTCTGTTACCATAGTCACGAGCTCCTTCTAACTGCATTTAAACATCATAATATGATTTTAGGTACTTGAAATATGCCCAGATGTTACTAGATGCGCAATGCCTGCATAAGCATCACTATGATAAAAACTGTGATATTCAACACATCTACTTAATCTGCATATATAATGGTGATATAATACCTATCATTTGAAACAAGTATAGTCTATTCTCCTAGCATATAAATCAAGTTAAGCATTGGTTAATATTATGTACTCCAAAAAGTTGAATGAACTAAAAAAAATTGGTAATGAATTTGACTAGTTGTCATCTACCGTAATGTCAGTGTATTTGTCTTTCACGAAAACGTCTGAACATATTTCAATGCTATTTTGTGTTAATATATTTATTTTTTTAATTTCAAGAGACCGCTTTAATTATTATTCACAATTGAAATATTTACAAACTATACTACCTATACATACGTATTCGTAGTTATATACAGACTATATTTACAAACTTAATAAAACTATAAAAAATATATATCATTAGAAAATATTTTACAGTTACATCGAAAATATAAAAACGTTAAATAAAACAATGCCTGTAATTATTAAAAACAAAATTTAGTTTTAAAAACAAAAAGGAGAAGACAGTTTATTAAATCATTTTTACAACTGGCACAGTTCATTAAAGCGGTTGCACTTGACCTAATCCAGGTGGCAATTTGCAGTCCGAAGTAAAATCAATCAATAATGACATCTTTATGGTAATGTACCGGTTTTTGATTGCAATGTTGCAATTTTTAATTATTTGATAGTTCAAAATCAAAATATAGTATTCGCTAATGGAAGTGAGCTAATTTTATGTAATTATATGTTTTTTTTAATGCCTCTAATATGGCCTAGCCGGTTAAGCATCAGCCTATCAATTACGAGAATAGAGAAAGAGATAGTACACCCGTGGGTTCGATGCCAAATCTGGCAAGTACCAATGTTTTTTTTAAGTTAAAGTGTACTTTTTAGATATGTCTTGAACACCAATGACTGATGAAAGGTGAAGTAAATCATCTCGAGGAATATAAAGTATGAAATAACCAAACCGTATTAAGCTAACATGATGATTAACGCTGTATCCTTCTTCGTGTGAGATGAGACCTGTGCCCAGCAGTGGGACGACATAGGTAAAGGCTCATAATGATATGATCAGTGAGCTGTGGATGCAGTTAATATTTTTCCCGATGTGTCTACGCCCAAACTGTGTTCTTTCAGTGTTTTATATGTAGAAGAAATATCCTTGATCTAAGTAAGAAAAGTGTACTATAATACAGAGATCGAAAACGCTCCCCTTTTGAACTACAAGAGGTAGGTTCATGACATGTGCCAGATTGAAGCGATCTACGAATTAGTAATTACCCGGTATATGGTAATTTGCTTACTATCTAATGGATGGCATTGAATGCAAATATGTAAATGTATGTGTGAACTAATTTATTTTGATATTAATGTTTTAATTAATGCTCGTAAATTCATACATTTGTGTGTATGAATATGGGTGTTTGACTTAGTCTGAGTGTTCCTATGTATACTACATTATGTATGTGTTTACAAAAGAAAAATATATAAGTACGTTTTTCAGTTGTCTAGTGGGTACCTAAAATACACGTTTTATTTAAATGTGTGTAACAAAATATTGTTTATACCAAAAAAGATAATATAGACAATCTATTTCATTTTAAAAACTACGGATACACGTGCATGACTATGTATTTAAATATATAGATACATTATGTTTTGATTGACTGTTTCTACATGTCCTTTCAAAATGCCAATCGTTGAAATATTTCGCTTAAGTAAAAATACACGAAAGAATTCTATTCATAACAGAACACAATGGTAAATTGTTGGAAACAAAACAGTAAATAATATAATACATGCCCATATTTAATTAGTGGATATAGGTGGTAGTCTCTGACGTCATCGTATAATAATTTAGTATTTACTTTGAAATCAATATAGCGACCGAAACATTCTTAACCTATTGTTTCAACAAAATTGAAATATGTATATCCGCGGACACAACTTCAAACGTCAACGTTATTATTTTCATTTATTTTCTGCTAGCTGTTCCCTATGATTCCACCTGCATCCATAAAGGAAATAAGTCTCGCACCAAAATTAAATGTAACTCATGTCCATTCTCAAGATTAAGACTACCTATTTATTTTTTTCGTGAGAAATCATCAAATGACCCCTCCCGCTGAGCGCAGATGGGGGGAAAGTCAGACTCTGACTAAAACCCACTATGTTCCTTCGGGAGGTCCCTGTGTGCCAGGGCCACTGTAACTCTTGCGAACAACTCGCAGCCCAGGCAGACCCTGGCCTTAATGGGTCCCTAAGGTTAAGACTACCTGTGTAAAAAATTTCATTCAAAACATTACAGTACGTTTGTCATAAGAGCGCGACATACCTACAGAGTTACTTTTGCATTTATATATTTATAGTATTAGTAAAGATAATCTCGTGCATTCATATAAGTTACGTAGATCTTTATTCTTTAACATATAAATATCATTTGAAATCCACGTGTAAATACTTATAGAAACTTCATACACAAGTACGCAATATTAATTATAATAATATAGCACTTTTTTTATTTCAAAAGTATAATAATCTATGACGGAAAATTTTCTTACGTTGTATCATATAATTTTGATATAGGTAATGGAAGTAAAAACATCATGACTATGCATACCTTTGAGATTAAAATCCTAATGCTTGGCTAATACAGCTTTATTTTTATATCACGATTCAGAAAGAGACGCGAATGGCATTCTCGTATGATAATGATAACACGGATGAAATTAAGAATCTTAGACATGCAAACAATAACTGCGTAATCCTTAAACCATATAATTAGTTGATTACCGACATCCCAAAATGTATGTAATCGGCCACGAGTGAAGCAAGATACATACCATGTTGTTCGACATTTAAATGTTGCTAAACGCCGCTGTTTAATTACCAGCACTAGGCTTTACAGTTTATGGTTGCCTACATACAACTACCAGGCCTTGCAAAGATAGAGGTTATCTATACTGCCTATGATTACCAAGTAATCGACACTTAAGTGGGTATTAACCACTCGTTCGTACTGAAAAATGGAACGGTGTAGTTGCAACAGTAACACTCGATTGCAAATCGAATGCAATTTTTATTTGTTTTGATTTTTATAGTAATTACGCCAGCAAAGTGTATTCGTGTGTATCTTTATGTTGTTTTTTTCTAGGAATTTCAGAAACACTTTTATATCTAGAAAAGGTTGGAAAACGGGACTTCCCCAACAATAACTTAAAAACCATTGGGAAACGTGTAGGTAGCTACAAAATATGCTGTTTCTTGCGTTTTCACCTGCGCTTTTTAAGAACTTCTGCCCGTATCCGGATTAAATAAAGCCTATTTAACCCGAGGAATAAATTTTAATTATCAGAATGCAATATAATATTCATCTAAAAGTGTTTCTTTATGGGTGTTTTAGTTTCGGAGCTTTTTAATGTAAACAGACAAACATCACATCTTTATTTTTATATATTAGCACAGATATAAGTATATGTAGACATGCCACATGCAATTGCGCAATATTTTCGTTACAAATCTCACAATTCATTTTGCAACGATGAAATTTTAAATTGTCCGCAAAAGAATCAAATTTTGCTGTACTCTTTTACTAGAATGCAGCGGTCTAAATGTCTTCCTATACACGGGGCCAGGAAACGTGCGCTTAATTGTCTTATATTCCAAAAAATAACACAAACTATTTTTCTTTTCCTTTGTAACAAAAAAATCACAAAATATTTGAGTTATCAATTCCGACTCTTTATCACTTATCACTGTTACTAATTCAATGCAAACATTAGTTGTACATCAAAGTTCATTATCAAGGTGAGAAGCCCGACCCGGTCGGCCATCATGCGAGCTAGAATTTTCGTCATGAACCAATGATTTTCCTCACTGAGTTTTCCTGCATTGTAAGGTTTGTTTGTTTTGTACTTCCTGACTACGGTTTATGTTAATAGTGACGAGAAACTTAATGAGTTTGCAAATGAGGCGTGAAATGTTGAGATTGTTCTATAAAAATATTGTACTTTGTAATCATCTCGCGTTTGTTCATGTTTTTGTATATATTTTTATCATATACGGAAAACGACTAGGTACTATGGTACGTATCGTGGATTGTACATGTATATATTTGCAAAAATACTTATATACCTAGTTATCCTATCTCCTATATAATACGAGTATACAGACGTCAGCACATCAAGCTACAACAATCTGTCAAATTTCCTTAATAAATTTTCAACTTTATCGCTCGACCACATTAAGGTTTTAGGTTTAAAGTTGATTGGGAAATTTTGACAATTTAAGCTTGATATGTCTGAACATAATCAATTTGATATAATTATAAGATATTATTATAATAATATTTGAAAAAGTTTCATTTAATTGTGAAATCTTCAAAAATCAGTGCACAGAGAATTTTATATTCTTTAAAAAATTATCTTTTAGTTTTTGTGTTTACATTACACAAATTATCTCAAAAATATCGCGCAACGTTTTCGCTACACCCAACGGTGGATTTACAAAAGTCAAAGGCAATGTAAAGCGGGTTAATCCAGCTAACCCTCGAAATCCCTCAAGTAGATTAGCAGCTCGAGGTCAAATGAAAACTCAGGACACTAAAATCTTTGCCGCAGCTTAAGGGTTAACCCTTTCTTAACAAACCCAAAAGCCTGACCTTAGACCCTACTTCGTCGCTTAAAATTTAAATATTTTACACTTAATTAATGGACTAACTACCTTCGTAATTTTCACACATGAGAGAATTTATTCATTATCACTCATTATTTTTTTGAAGCATTGCTTTATTTGAAAGTAAAGAAGTATTGTTTATAAGATTATTTTATATATTTTTTTATCCTTTCAAATAATGCGCACGGTTATAAGCATTGCTTTATTTGAAAGTAAAGAAGTATTATTTATAAGATTATTTTATGTTAAAATAAAAATATTCCTTTCAATTAATGTGCAAAGTAATTTAGGTAGGCAAGGCATTCTACTTTTTTATTTATCACACATTATTTTTTACTCTCATTTTAAGTGATTAATGATATTTAAATAAGATATAGAATGCTAAGATTTTTAGCAACTAAGATTGTAACTTGAGAAGGATTGCCTTCTTCGTGTGAGAGGAGGCCTGTGCTCATCAGCAGGACAATAAAAAGGCTGATGATGATGGGATGATAGTGTTAAAAAAACGTAAATCATAAGATAACTTGACGTAGATCATTTCTTGAAAACAATGCAGCTTAATATTGTTAAGCTTACCTACATCATAATACGCATAATCACTGAACAAATAAACGTTATCATTAACTTTACATTCCTGTATTTATTTACTTAACACTCGTCTTTCCTATCTTTTATGCTGTTAAGCCTTCTGACTTTTATATAGAAGTATCATAAATCTGGATGTTTGGATTTAAAAGAGTGTTTGTTGTTTTTTCTGGTTTCAGTGTCATGATGAAGTCCGAAATTTGAATTAGTTTCCTTTTTTCAATTCATCATCATCATCTTAGCCATAGGACGTCCACTGCTGAACATAGGCCTCCTCTTTACATCTACACTTATACAGGTTGGAAGCGACCTGCATCCAGCGTCTTTCAGCGACCTTTATAAGGTCTATTTTGTTGGTGGATGTCCTACGCTGCGCTTGCTATCGACCCCATCGGCCATGTGCTCTCTTTTTCAATTATGCACGATAATTTCTGTATATTCATATCATGTTATGTTTGATATTTTGATAAAGTTGAAAGTCATTGGTAATTTCGTAAATATAATGACAACAATAGACAGTACATTAAAATTATTTATAAAGATAGGTATTTAAATAGTTTTAAATACCTATCTTTAATTTATTTTATTAACTTTAGTAAATTAATATATGTATATAGGGTCAGAACCAACTCGTAGTTTTATGCCGAATTCAAATTAACAATACATTCCATTTATCATTAAAACTATATTCGATAGTTATAATTAGTTCTACGTAGAAAATATACTTAAATGTTAATAAATGCAAACAGCTGATACAAGGTTAACATACGATTCTTTACATTCTCAACAACTCCTTTCTTTAGTTTAATACATGGATATAATATGAATTATATTCAATATAATATAGAGCAATATATACCTTATTATGTTATGATAGTAGACTTTCACAAACTTGCACAAAACAAGCGCTAATGACGTACCTAATCAACATTTCGAAATTTAATTATATAAAAAATACAAATTAAACGAAGTAATGCCGGGAATTTTGTAAATTAGAAATGATTTTTTTTTTTGAATTTGTAATCTACACGTTCTTTTGGTTAATTAATATATATTTTTAATGTTATGTTTCCTTTTTGTTTTATTTTTTAATATGAAAGTGTTTAAGTAAATTACCAAGAGTGAAAGTAATTATTATTTTAAATTAACAATAGGTATTTCATTATTTGCTACATTTTTTAATGTTTATTTTTTCTTTTAAATAATGACCTTAATATATTTATTTCAAAAATATACTTCACTTTCCAGGAATCACAAATCTACTTATATGTTTGTTCACTTAACACTTATTGAACACCTAATAATAAAAATGTAAAAATAAGTTATTAAATAAATAATTAAAAAAAAACACTCACAGAAATCAGGACAAAAATCTCGTATTCCAATTTTGAATTAGATGTTTCGTTTCCCATTCAATCGTAGTATTTACTTAACACACGCACGTTTTGTAAGGCAAGTTAAGTGACAGGCGAGCGAGCGTGCGCCGGTTACTCGACTAGCGCGAGAATCGACGCAAACGCAGCCTCGCTGTATCCCGCCATAGAGCACGATGGTTGCATGCGAATGTCATGTAGGTAGAAAGGTGAGTTATTGTGTGAATGTTATTGAACGTGCTGTGATAAGTTTAATATATTTTGTATGATACCAGTTTACGTATTCTTCGTCAAAAATAACTAAAGCTGTACCCAGTCGTGAAAGTATAGCGCCTTGTTATATTTGTATACTAGATCTGTATTAGTACTTAGATATTCAAAATACTGCATCCATATCGAATTATTCACTTACAAGCTGCCAAACATTGTCACTGATGGACACACATTGGTCAAAATTATAACACCCCTCTTTTTGCGTATCATATTAGAAACAGTCTTTGCAAATAAAATCGTCACTCAAAAAATCATATTTATTTTAAGTGAATGCTGTACGGATCATTGGCCTCAAACATATTAGTTACATCGTGGTCATGTCTGTTGAATAATCTTTGTTGCATTTAAATGTACATTACCTTTTATAATTGTCTGTGCACGTGTTGCTCCCGCATATTAACGCAGATCGCGATACAAACTGCTCGAGTTATTGTATGAGACATATACTTTCAATTTTATGCTTCCTTGTTGGACAAGGGCAAGACAGAATCGATTTTTCATAATAGGTAGGTACAAAAATATACATAGTTATAGTCAAAATAATATAGCTCAAGAAAAATGTTATTCCATTTTTCTTGAATTCAATTGAATGCCGTTAGAGAGTTCGATTCCTGAATAGCTCCCGAGTTCGATTCTTGAATAGGGCAGAAAATTATTGCAGGTTGTAGAAACTTTCACAAAGTAGCCTGGAGTCTTGAAGTCGTCGATGTGCCTAGGAGTGGAAAAAGCCGCCGTCCCTAAATACTGCTCAGTAGCAGTCGTTGTTACGATTCCACGTCAGAGACCCTCAGCCACATTTGAGAATACTCTGACTTATAGTGACTATGACTAGAGCTCGTTAGGTAATTAAACCTGCAGCTCACTCAATAAGAAAAATACTAATTCATTCTTTGGGAGAGAAGGTGATAAAAACATAATGTTCTATAGTAAAATGTTTATTCTAAACATGTAAATCAAATAATATTTTTAGCAGGTTGTTTGGGATAGGTCCATTGATATTGGATTTGTTTAACATGGTGCGGAATTTCTTTGTCACGAATATAGGTAGTTTAATGATATCAAGGTTACCCCTATCTGACCGAATCGGGGGAATAAAATTTACTAGAAAGATGATGTATTTCTGCTTGTGATTTGCGTGTTCCAATTTTCATAGAATACGAAAATGTAAAGATTCGTGAGTTTGTGTTATTAAATTTTATAAATATAAAATGTCGTCTTGAAATCAATGATTATGACCATATTGAGTCAAACTCTGTCGGGTAAATCGATTAATTATATGATCAAATTGAGATCATTTGTAACCCTTATTGAAATCATATCTCAACTTACTGCTGAAATCCCCATCTTCTTTGATAGGAAGAACTGAATAACCAGTGGACATATTCTTCACAAGTTTTTGAAAATTGAAGACTTGTAGTACGTGACTCCAAGTTATATCTGGGCCTTTAGAGCCTAATAGTTTTTTTAGCTGAGTTTTTTTACGACCAAAAACTAGATGACTGTCTCCAGATCATACTTTAGATCCAGGAGTCGTAATATTATTGCTGACCAATCGTAAGGTAGGTCAGCACTCCGATATGATTTGAAATAGTATCAACTTTGAGGAAATACTTATGCAGAAAGGTTGGATCATATTTCCCGGAAGGTTTGGCTCACGGTAATATCCTCAATGGAAAAAAATAAAATGCCTTGCTGTTAATATAACTTATTTTTGTAGAAGTGGTTTTGTAGATTACAACTGAAACTTATTCAGTAACATACATATTATTGATTCAACAATTTTGAATTTTGACAATACAACATTAATTAATTTAAAAGCAAGACCAAATACTGAAATAATTAAAAAAAACTTATTCATGTTCCCATTTCTCACCTTAGACTTTATTAAAGTCTTTGTGATCACGCACATTTGCATATACAAAAGAAAAGTATTCAACAAACGCAACCCTTCACTTCTTCTTAAATGCCCGAGAAGATGATATCTTCTAAATTTAATCAAATGCAACGTAAAATAAAATCAGATTTAAGAATAATTGCCTCCACAGCAGTGGTGACAAATGAGACTTGAAACCCTAGAGCCCTGACTCTATTTTCTGGTCATTGACATAAGACTTTGGCCTGAAATGACCTTGACCTTGAATTCGTTTATCCCTGTGCACCTGCATATCGAAAGTTTGTAATTGACTTCACACGGCTTCAGTCTCCGAGGGAGATATTTCAAAGTCAAATTAATTAAATCGTGACTTTGTACCAAATAAAATTGACTAAATAAATTAAAGTTCTCAAATACAATATGCATAAAATCTCCTTCAAAAATTAAAACCTAGATGCCAGAAAAAAAATGGAAAGAATAAGTTAAGAGAAAATTAAAAATAACAAACAACCTATATGTTTATTTAACTTATGTTAGCTATCTATATCTACATAATTATGTTCTGTGTATTTCATAAGTAAAGACGCCAACACATCAAGCTACCCCAAACTGACGAATTTTCCCAATCAACTTTCAACTTTGAACCATATGCTAGAGCGATAAAGTTGAAAATCTATTAAGGCAATTTGACAGATTCTACTAGCTGATGGTAATGGCGCCCGGACATACAATACCAAATTCAATTTACCTACATAATTTACCTACAATATTTTCTACTATCGTAACTTTTGATCTTTGTACTTCGCCAAAATTAATACCCATCATACTTAAGGTGGTTATCCACCATACTCTGCGGGTCCAATTTAACAACACGTTCAAGGTGCTCTGTTGCTATCGCGTTTCTTTCACACAATGATGACTTCGCAGCCATTTGACATATGAAATCGCATTTTTCATTAGTCGGCTGCTGAGTGCCGACTGATGATGATAGTATGATGATAGTGAGATGTGATGTGTAAAAAAAATAAGTAGGTACTCGTATTATTATGCACAATTCTAGCATCTAATAAAAATCCCAATCCTATCTAGATATGTAAGTTTTATGTGGCTGTAGGTAAATTACTTCCTAACTATAATGTGACTCTTCTGTTGCGGTTAAGGAAAACGTGAAGAATATTGAGGAAAATGAACTCTACTATTGCTTATCAAATCTGACAAGAGCAAACGCAGTCATCACTGCCTAACTACTTAAAAAGAGACGTTATCCAGCCCGTTATACACTCAAGTTTGCACCAATGTTTGTGCATTACCAATGAACTAACACTTATTACTTAATAAATCAATCAATGAATATTATCGAGCCATCTTGAGTAACATCGCAATGCAAGAGAACTCAACTAATTCGTACCACATTGAAACACTGACATCTTCAGTATTAATGTTAAAACTTGTAAAATATTGAAGGTAATCGATGTATCTATTAAAAGTCTTAAACGCATTATCAACTTACTACTGAGCGTAAAACCCAGTAGTTCATCTGATTCCTACTAGATGGCGCTGTCATAAAAACTGTAGTTTATTGGATTGAACATGGATTGAACATACAAACTGCTGCTAACTCTTGTAGAGCAACACTGTGCTACACCGTAACCTTATTTCACTATTTATTGTATTATACATGTATAACCCAACTGCTGTGGCTGCTGTGTTGTATTTGTTGACAATTCAACAATTGAGTATCAAAACAAATAATATAATAATACGTATGCTTGTTGCTTAACATAAAATAGCATGGCAACATCATAATATTAACGATAAAGGACTTTTTCTGTTCGATGTTAGTCAGCAATTATATCACAGGTTATATGCAGGTCGGGTAAAATAATTTACGAACCCACAAAATTATATTGATGTATCAAACGACCTATTATAAAACCTTGATCGAATCAGTTCACTTCTGTTGAGGATTATTTCTAAAAATAGAGTTCAATAAAAACCAGCAACAAAAAAATAAAAAATATTTTATTTACAATCAATCATTTGATACGGGCGAATGGTCATGTTTAGGGTACACAATTTTCTTCTCTCCATCAACAGCTCGTTTCTTCAACGGTCCATGCTTCCAGTTAGGAGGGTAACCGTATTTATCCACGTCATCCCACCACTGGGGTTCACCAGATCCCCAAATAAGGTACACGATATTGGTCCCTACGAGTACTATGAATACAGTCCAAAATGCTATGCGCCACTGACTTATCGTTTGCTGCAATGAAAAAAGAAAATTAGTACATAATACATGATATAAGAAAGATTTCACTAATCTAATTTGTTCATTACACACAAAACTAAATTAAGGAAGACAAGATGCTCTACAAAAAAAGATCCAAAAAATATAACAATTCTTCGGCTGATTTAAATTCCGACATCTGCTGACTCGGTCAAGCGGAATGCCCTTCCCTAACTCTTTACAAATAAAAAAAATTAGGCAGTGAAAAAGTATTCAGTAACAGGCTGTTAATTTTTTTTTATCTGTTTTTGTTCAATTTATTTTATTTTTGTACGGAAATAATACGGTATTTTCGTCAAGTTCTTTACAAAAATCTATGTTTCATTTTACAGCTAACGGCAACTAAAAAAAAAACAAATTTGTACGTAATTATACTCACATCAGGAGTCAACAATCCAACCAAATAAGGCGTTATAATGCCAGATATAGCAGCTATACCGTTGACGAAGGCGGAACAAGTGCCAGCATAGTTGGGGGAGATATCCATGGCATTGATCTTGACACTGCTGTAGAAGCCTCCCATGAACGCCATGGAGGCTATGAAAAGGCCGACGGCCTCAGCTCGATTGCAGCCAGAGTACGAGGCCAGAATAATAAACAGCGCCGGTATGGATGACGCTATGGTAGAAAAAGATGACCTTAATATTCCAATCGACATTTTGATCGATTAATGTGATGTATTAGGTATTGTTTTTAAATAGATGTTTGATGAATGTGCTCTGGGTTAGTCATATGAGGATAACTTGTCTAGTTGTTGTTCTGTAACTAATTGGACTTGATGTTTAAAAAAAAAACATAATAAACTATTACATCAGTATCATGATTTTGCGAGGACGCTATGGAATATTGCAATAATATTTCGCAACTTTAGCACAGAACAAACCTAGCATTTTAATAACTCGGTAGAAATAAGGAAACTGAGTGATTATGGGATAAGTATCTGAACATAATAATAATTGTTTATTCATGGTTGCAAAATAAATCAAGGTAATACTTACAGACTGTTGTATAAATCTTTCTTCCTGTAGTAATACTGTGCCATTTTTTCTTGATACATAAATCGCAGATACCGGCAAAAATGAAGGAGGTGGCGTACATGGCTATGTACGGTAGTGCTGACATGAGTCCCGTTTCTTTGATATTGAACTTCAAGACATCGGAGAAGTATTTTGGAAGGTCTGTTATCATGGTGAAGTATCCCCAATCGTGGCCAATCTGAAAAATGGGGGGAGGAATCAGTAGTAAGTGAACAAAAGTTTAAATATTGGTATTAGTTGGTACTTTGCGGAAATCCATGAAATTAAAAATATTTAGTTTTAATGGTTTGGATGCTGGTTGCAATTATATCGTCTCGCCCTTATGTTTGTCATGGATGGTTAAACTTTATCATCCTGATTACAAGAGATTTACTAGAAAAAAAAAGCATCGCTGGAGTAAGTTCTATGTATATCAGTAACCTCATTCAATAAGAACATTGCTATTTCCTCTACAACATCACAATTAATTCAATCAAAAACATTTTTAAAACTGCCCTGGAAACATTCCAAAAGACAATTAAAATTCTCCCCTATATTAATTCCCCTATATTCCTCTAAAAGAAAATTAGATAATTATAATAAAAAACACTTACAGCGGCCATTACGAGAACCCACAAAGGCGCGGATCGTAACAACGCCTTGAATGGAACTGGGTCCAGCTTTTTATTCAAACCAGATGCAGCTACGGTATTGTTCAAGTATTCGCGTTCTTCATCGGATATGTAGGGGTGGGTGTTAGGTGTACTGTAGCATAGGAAAACCTGAAAGATAAATCAATTTGTGAGCGAGTTATAAACAGTAAGCAATAGTACCTATAACAAGTTATAAGTTATAGTTTGAAGAATGCTCGTGAGTGTGAATTATAGCAAAGTAAACAATTCGATCAGATGTTAAATGTTGATATTTTTTTGCTTAGAAAGAGGTTTATGTGATATCGGCTATGGTGGCGAAATTTTAACTTTACTTATAAAAACAGTTTCATCCATTACTCTCTCAGTAAGAAACTTACTACCTATTTCTCATAAATAAATGTAAATTATTTAGATATACGACACAAACGTGAAACAACTCCCATAGGACGTATTTTTATGACCAACTTTGCATGAGCTCGGAGCAGATGTGTCCCGAAAGATACTACGTCTGCGAATCGCGCTCATGTCACAGATATATATTTTTACAACATTCATAAATCTTGCTATAAAGATTATTTCCTTGCTGTTGCACTCAGTGGCACCCATCCTGATGAGATTGGTCTTCTCTATGGCTTAACATATCTCACTCATAAAGCTACATTAGAATGCAAGCCTGTAAACTTACCCAAAATATGAACCATATAATTCCAAGACCTCCAAAGACATAAAATACATTGGCCCAGTCGCCGCCATCTGACAATAAGACGCCAGAAATATACGGTCCAAAAACATTTCCAACTTGAGCTCCTCCGAATATCATGGCACCAAAGCGAGATCTTTCTGATGGGGGCACCCATCTTGCTAGTAGTAAAACAAAGGCAGGTGTTACTGGACCCTGAAAATCCGTTAACAAATTACTATTGTTTTTACATGTACATGTATGCGCTAAAGTATTTTAGTTTTTTTTTTATTTTTAGTTAAAGGTGGGTCCGAGAAGTTGAATAAGGAATTAAAAAATCACATAACAACATCTAGTCTCGAACTAAACAGAGCTTGTACTATGATAACTGATAAACGTACTTAAAAAAAATCTTTAGTGAATATATACATACATATATATAAATTATACAAACGAACACCCAGACCAAGTCAAAAAGCCGTGTTCATGCACAAAAATGTTATAATCATTCGGGAATCGAAACCGCCACTTCCAGCGTGGCAGGCAGAATCATTTGCTACTACGCTATCTGGTCGTCAAATGGTTAAATAATCTTAGTTCAACAAGAGAGCTTACTAACCTCACCAAAGCCTTCGATAACTCTAATGATGAATAACCCGATCGCGCCACCGACTGACACAGCCCAAGGAGTAAGGACAGTTGCCACAGAAGTCAACAAGAGTCCACACCCCACTGTCCATTTGCCTCCAAATTTTTCAGCCAATAGTCCTCCAGGTAAATGGGTGATTACATAACCGTAATAGAAGGCACTCAGAAGAAACCCTTGCGTTGCCTCGTCCCAGTCATAACGATCACGTCCCTGAGAAAATTACTTCACATAAAACATTATTACAAGTTTTTGTAGACGCCAGCACATCCAGCTAGCTCCAAGCTACCACCTCAATCCGTCAAATTTATTTAATAGGTTTTCAACCTTATCATAATACCGGTAGGTAAATATGCGATTGTCAAAATTGTACAGACTCGGGTAGGTTGACTTGCTGGCGTCTGTACCCTTTCTTATTTTCGACTACCGTGTATACAATATTAAAAGATAATGAAACATAATGATACCTTATGCAATGTTTTCGTTACAAGCGAAACCATTTAAAAAAATATTTTAATGTTATTCTTTTAATATTCTTGGAATATGTTCCGATTTTCTTTTTTTTAATACTTAGTTACAACTTGAAGGTCTTAAAAAGTATATTGCACAACAAGTGAGTGGCATGTTACGTCACCAGAAGTAGATCTCTAAATTACTGATAAGTTTAAGATTTTGATAAGATCCCACTGTACTTGATAAGATGTATACGTAAAAACAAATAACAAATACTTACAAGCAGTTATTTTGTTTTTTTTCTTTTAATACACAATTGGGAGGCTTTTTGATATAAAATTATTATTCGCTTATTAATTTATCTGTTGCACAAGAATCGATAGAAAAGTGGAAGCTTTGACTTTTACCCTAAAAGGACACCCAAAAGAATCGCACACTATTAATTTACTAATAAAATTCCTTATATATGAATTAATAGCTTTCGCCAGCGGTTTCACCGGCATCTCCTGTAAATAACTCCACGCATCTAGATGAAAAGCCTTCTACAATAAATGAGCTATCTAAATTTGAAAGACTTTTTTTAAATTAGGCCTGAGATCAACACATTAAAGCAAACAAATAAACAAACTTTCAGCTTTACAATATCAGTACAGATTCTTCTCTTTCATACATACCGTAAACAATACAGGTTCTTTCACAGACGTCTCATTAGAGACAGCCACATTAGCCGGGTCTGGGCACGTCTCTCCTACAATGTGTTCAGCCGACTCTGCGTGCAGCACCATTTGTGTTATAGTCATACTGAGACAAACCCGCATGGTGAACGAATTGCCCAATGCGAATAGTCCCATTATACCCAGGACATAGCGCTGGGGTATCACCATCGCTAGAAATAAAATGAAGAAGATTTTTTTTTCAGTACTGGCATAATGTATGTAGGTATATATGAAAAAAAAACAGTCTTTTTAGTGTCAACAGTTTATGACAATGAAATTCGTAGAAATCATTATATATATCTTATCAGTCTCCTGCCCTTGCCTTAATTTTATTTAGGGATGTCCTTATGTGCTTTTACTTCATTCTTCTCTATCTGAGGTTATCTCACAAGAGCTTGTTTGTTCGCAAGAGTTACTGTGACCCTGGGGTACAAAGACGTCCACAAGAAACACAGCGGGGTTTTGTAAGTAGGAGTCTGACACTCCTTCCAGCAGCATACTAAGCAGGAGGAGTTATTTGGATGACTTCAGCAATAATATCAAAACCCATTGTATTAAAGACAGACATAACATTTACAGCCGATAAATTCAATGAAATATAAAATGTCCCCTGTTTTTTGGTCATGGGTTTAAGAAAAGCCTTTTTCAAGTAGATGTTATAACTTAGAGATACTCTTGCGATCGATAAGAAGTGTGCGGCCTATCGATCAAGATTAAGCCGCGCGTACCACAGAAGACATGCAGAATCATCCCGATTGTCATTTGATAGTCTGTAAGGCCTATTATCAAAGTGTCTAATAACCAATTCTAGGAATCGATTTTGGGAGAATCTCTTTGAAAAAAATCCTCTCTAGCAATATAATAGACTTGTTAACCCCTATAACTAAGCTATATTTAGCGAAGTGACCTGGTCTCCCAGATGGGTGCAACGGGATTATCCGACGTTTATTGACTATAACCAAAACCCATTCAGTTCCTTCAGAGCTCTTTGAATACCAGGTCCACGGGAACTCTTCCAAACACACCATACCACAGCCCTGGCAGATTTGCACATGAATAATGCAACGGCTAGGGATCAACTTCTAACCAACTATTGGTCTATTATAAAGATTTGCAAAATAATAAAGAACTTTAGTATTAAAGATCATTTCAAAATCTCTCTGTTTAAGGAATCTATTACAAGTTTTATATTATCCAACAATGTAGGTCAAATGTTTGTTAATTCCGTAAATACAAGAATAATTTACTTGAAATCCTTTCCTTTAGTATGTACGTGCTAGTACCGTGAGCAAACTACCAGGATAAAGATGGTGATCTTTTAGGTTCATAAGTGAACAGGTACTTTCCCTTTGGTAGTTTTCATACATATTTCCTCAAGTTGTCATATGAAAATACGTCTATTTTACCGCATACGTGTAGTGGATAATAAATATATTATTGCTATACTAAAATATAAGTACAAAGTCGCGTACGCCAATATATTTATTTATAGTTAATAGTGAATCATAATTTTCGTATTTCATGCTTATTATGTTACGAAATCTAATAATACTTCTGTCTTTGATTCAATGTGAAAAGAAAACAAATGATTGAATGAGAAAACTTTAACTCACAGACGTTACATAGGCGTTATCTAATACCATATTATCTATTCTTAAATGCTATTTTAGAATTCCCAAATATATAGTACCAATAATCAAATACATGTAATAAACAAAAGGCAAGCTACATTTCAGTTGGAAATGAAACATTATTAGAAACTAAAGAGCAGATCAGTGGCAATGTTACAAGTGAATATAAACACACAAAAACATAAAAAAGTGTACAACTGACTTTAAATGTAGATATACCTCTAATTTTCCATTAGACACATGTTCTAAAGACTAGTTATGATATAATAAAAATATTAGAACACTAACCTTTGTTCAAAACTCGGCGCCATCCTGTCAGAGGCATCTTTAGACTATATGGTGCATCCAAGAATTCTTCAATAATAAAATTTCTACATACACTTTGATACTTCTACATCACAACTTACTATGATTTTGGATGACAAAATTGACAGCACTAACCTCGTAACATCTTACTATCTGACAGATCAGCTGATAACGTGAAAAGTTTATAAAGATAAATGGAAAATTGTTAAGATCCAAGATAATTGTATTAACTGCTGCGAAGATGTTATTCTTGAACAGAAGTACTTCGAATACTTAATACAAAATACTATTCCACTTTATTTTAATACAAGAAATAAGTGATTACCTAACGACAAGAAAAATGCATTAAATTTAAAAGAAATGTTCTTTTGTTACACGAGTGTCAGCGAGTATTTTTTATTTTATTTTTGCTTTGTCCTATTAATTTCTTTCATGTGGACTCTTTTTCCTCTCACAGTTAAGGTAATGCTGCATCAAACAACAAATCATACTAATAATAAAACATTTCTGTTACATTATATACCCATTCTTTAAATTATCCATTTTTCAACACTTCTTTTATTTTCAATAGTATTGAAACAATGCTAACGAAAATATTAACAACGTGTTTCGGAAGGCACATAAATTTGTTGGTCCTGGCTGTCATTTGTACATGTTTGGCAGTCATTACGGGTAGTCAGAAGCCAGAAAGTCTGACAACCAGTCTTACTAAGGGGAACCGGGTTGCATAGGCAACTGGAAAGTCCAAAAGGCAGTCGCTCCACGTAAAATAATGGTACTCAGCTGCATCCGTTTAAGACTGGAAGCCGACCCCAACAGAGCTTGGGAAAAGGCTGGGCAGATGATGATATTTTTTTTTTCAATATAAACTTAATAATGATATTGTATCCTACCTATGATATTACAAACACGTGAGCAAATGCAATGCCCATTAAACATTATTTCTGATTGATTACCACTAAATAATACTGCTGATATAATAGGTCATTAATTATGGGTAATTTTAATTGCACATCGGTTGTAAATTGATCATAATGATAAATTGTAAATTCAATTGTTGAACAAAATGAAGTGTAAACACCTTTTATAGTATTGTCATAGTTTATTGTTTCGTTCATAATTTAATGGTCTTTTGACTCGGTGAGTTGACTCATGCTATAGAAGTTACGCTAGTAAAAGAATGAGAGGTTTTAGGTATTCATTATTTTGTTAATCAGTAACTCAGAAATTAGGATAGAATTAACAAAACGTTTCCATGCTCAGCCTACTGTGCCTCAGACACACACTACGACACATCAAGCTACTACAATCTGTCAAATTTCCTTAATAGACCTTGAACTTTATCGTTAAACCATATGGTTCAAAGTTGATTGGAATTTTTTTACTGTTTCAGGTAGCTTTATGTGCTGGCACCTGTACTATTTCTACATATATCGCAACTCAGAAAGACTATAAGTTGTTGTAAACGCTTAGTTTACAACTGTTGCTACTAACTAACAGATTATTGTTAAATTTCATAAAGTTGTTAATGTCAGAAATCAAGCATTTCAGCGCATAAGAACAGGTGTTTGTTTAAAAGCTGGTTTTAGACGTCAGCACCGATGTTGACCGTCGGTGCTGACTTGCTCAGTGTTAACGCGGAATTTAGTAGTTAGTTTACCAAAAAAAATATAACCTATATAAAAATAATGTTTATCAGTTGTATAACTCAGCTAACTTTGGTCCTAGATGACGTTGAACGGATGTTTGATAAATACCTACTTAAAACAGTAACCTTTGTTACCTACGATGACTCAAATGATGATATCTTTAGTTTGATAGAAGTGAATGGAAAATCTTGCCAGCTATCTTTTCTCGCGACGGTTCGCGACAAGTAGGTATAATGGCACGCTTCAAACTGTCCAAATGTTAATTCCATCTTGATATAAGACCTCCTTGGTGGTTAAATATTACCTACAATATATTACCTAAGGGAGATGGTAGGTATTTAATACAATTGCGAACTACTTACGTATCTTCGGTCAGATCATCTGAGCATCTATCTCAGATAGCAAATAATATCAGATATCATATTGATGGCCATCCTAAGCTGCATTTGCACCTTTCAGCCCTATCAGCCACTTCAAAACAAGGAGACGGATATGCGTATGAATTTTAAAAATTACGTCATTATTTTTTTTTTAGGTCATTACTATGACAATCGTTTATTACTGACTGACATGAATTATTATTTACTGAACGTAATGCAACGTCTGCATTATTTAGACAGGTTCTTGGCTTCTTGGTTGATATTAACCAAATTAATTATAATTTGTAACTAATTATTACACTAATAGTACCCATGAAGGCGTAAGTTTGTGTGTTTGTGTCTTTGCTTCTTCACGCTCAAACGTTGAACCAATTTTCATAAAATTTAGTAAGCAGGAAACTGATGCTCTCATTAACATATAGGCTATTTTTTACCCAACTTCTGGAAGAATTTCCTCCGGGCGTTAGTGAACGGGGAACTAGCTACACAATACACAGAATACACTAGCAATTTCAACTTGGCTCGCTCTTCTGATGATTTACGACGAATCATTCAGATATATTATGATTTCAACAGATTCTAGCTTTAGTCAGATTAATAACCGACGATTAATCTCACGTCGACATCTGTGAGATCAATTTATACTTGAACAGTAAGAATTTTCTAAGATTTTGCATTATAATACTTTAATCCTTATTGTTATATTATAAATGCAAATGTAACATTATCTGTCCATCTGTCTGTCACGCTTTCAAACCAAAAGTTTTGAACCAATTTAAATGAAATTTGGTGCACAGGTATCTACACCCTGATATCTATATCTGATAGATATCTGAGAAGGACATAGACTTCTTAGCGGATTCGGGGACGAGGGTGAAACCACAGGTTATAGCTAGAAAAAGGAAATAAAACAATAAAATATGTAAATTAAATAATCTTATTCATAAATAACAAAATTAGCCTAATTACAATTATAATACTATTTTATATTTACAAAACGTTTTATATTAACAGTCGATTTTATATTTTCTCTTTCTCATTCTTTTCTTTTTTCTCTTGTTCTGAGTCTACTTGTCTCGAAGGTAGGTCCCCGTGTCTCCAGTTCTCGGGGTAACCGTGGGTTTTGACGTCATCCCACCATAGCTGTTCTCCCTTCGCGAAGAGGATGTATATTACATTTGTGAAGACTAACACTCCTAAGCACACCCAGAAAGCTACTCGCCATTGCTTCAGTGTTGACTGTAAAGAAACACAGACTCTAATTAGTTTTGGCAGGAATGACAGGTATTTTTTTTTATTTTCGAAAATTTATATGACGCCTATGTAATGTATGTATGTACGCCGATGTAACCTAGATATACATACATACATATAATAATTAAAAGGAAGACGATTTCCATGTCCTACTCTACGTTTATACGAAGATTTTTTATAACTTCTGAATGAGACAAAACCAAATTTTTGAAAGTAATAGGTAAGTTACGGATTTATTCACTAAGGAAATTTTTCATTGATTTACTGAAGAGATAAGTTTCATACAGCTTTGCAACCCGATATTTTGATGAACAGAAAAACTGTCAAATTGCTTTAATAGATTTTAAACTTTATCGCTGAACCATTAGGTTCAAAGTTTGTTAGGAAAAATTGTTAATTTAGCTTGATATTCTGGTATCTGTACACAAATTCGTATTGCAGTGACGTCATAAAGTATTTTATTTGTAAATAATGCTGAGGAGATAAATAATAAGTATAAGTTGTCAACATTGACAGATAGATAAGGTAACTGATAAAATTATAGAATGATTGACTGATGACTGATTGATAAATATAATACTAGCTTCTGCCAGGGGCTTCACCCGCATTCCTCGGAAACACTTCGCACACCCTGATAAACGGTAACCTGCAGCCTTCCTCAATAAATGATCTATCTAACACTCAAAAAATTGTTTCAACCGAACTCCTAGCTTCCAGCTATAAAATATTAGTATAGATTTTTATTGAGTATGGTGAGTGTTATTTATTTGTCAACGTCATAATTGAAATAATAACAAAAGCAATCTGAAATTCGTATAACCTATTTACGGACAATAATGACAATTGATTGTCAAAGGTTACACTCGAAATTTAAACGAGCCTATTCATATAACGATGATGTTCATCATATTTTTGTTTATCCATTTGTCAATAAAATATAAATTAATGATTAATTTATTATTATTCAAATTTGCTTTTCGATTTGATTTGAATAAAGAATGAAAATGACGTAATGCCTTTTATTTAATTATTCGAAATTCGAAATCAGGAATAATGTTCAACTGTCGATAAATGGTTAAGGAATGACATAATTAAGGTCACGATCGAATTTAGCTGAAAGTCTTTCAGAAAAGTGATGTTTCGAATTATTGTGAAGAGTTATCTTATTATCTTAGAAACAACTGAAGGAGATTCTTTCCTACGATCTTTAAAACAAAAAACTGTGGTCATTGCCTGATTTTGTGCATTTAAACCTATCAAATAATTTTAGTGAGAATGCTCTTGTTCTAGTTCCGAACACAACCTGAGCTATATTGATTGATCTGTTTAGTCATTTTACTATGAAAGATCCATAGACAAACATGCATTACTTTTACTTCTATGAATTACACTAATATTATCAAGGCGAGAATTTGTGTGAATATTTGTCACTTCTCCACGCGCAAACGACTGGAACGATTTTGATGAGACTTAGCTGAAATATAGTTTTTACAGCGAGAGAGTATATAGGCTACTTTTAGTCCGAATACGGGATGTACTTGTAGGATACGGGTGAAACCGCTGTCAGAAGCTAGTATAAAACAAATGACATAAAGAAACTATGTGTAACTTACATCAGGCGTCAAAAGTCCTATAAGATACGGTGATATGATTCCCGAAACGGCAGCAATTCCATTGACCATGGCTGTCGTAGTTCCCGCGTAGTTAGGAGTGATATCCAATGGGTTGATCTTCATACCGCTGTAGTACGCTCCCATGAGCGTCATGGCGAAGATGAACCAGAACACGGCGAGAGTGACGTCACAGCCGGAGTACGATGCCATGATTATGCAGATACCGGGACCAGTCGCGGCTGAAACAAAAAGGTTTATTAAAGTTGGCATTCGATGTATGGAATGTTGATATGTAAACGGATTCTTCGAGCTAACGGATAATACCTAATCAGTTTACAGTAACGACAGAGTAAATGTGTAGAAATTAGATCTCCAGAAAAAAATATCATTTTCGATAAATATAATATATCATAGATTCACTAAACGTCATCCAGTCTCAAACTTGAGAGCTTGTACTATGGGGACTAGACAACTGATTAACGTACTTATGTTTATACTTTTCTATTGTAAATACATACATATTGCACATAGAAAAACGCAGACTAAATCAGACAACATGTTCATCCTCACAAATATTTGACTTATCTTTTTTCTTCTTTTATATTACGGAATCGAACCCGGGACCTCCATCTGGTCCTCAATTGTCAAAACTATTTAAATATTCTATTTATTGCAAAATTCGCGATACTTTAACTGCAGGAGTAGATGCTTAACTTACCAATAGTAGTATAAAGTTTCCTAGCAGTTCTAATAGAGTGGTATCCTCTCTTCACGCAGAAATCGCACAGCAGTCCAAAGAAGAATGACGCAATCCACATAGCCACATAAGGCAAGGCTGATAGTATACCAGTAGCCTTAATGTTGAACTTCAGAACATCTGTCATGTATTTCGGCAAGTCCGTGATCATTGTGAAATAGCCCCAATCGTGTCCAATCTGCAGATAAAAATCACATGTCTTTCCAATTTTTTTTAAATTTCCTAACATTCTATTTGGTTCATGGCGAATCGATATACTATCGTGAAACTTTTGAGTAATATGGCGATAAGGATAAATCAGTTCAAATAGACTACGATAACAGTAGAAAAAGAAGTAGTCAACATAAGATAAATAGATATTTTTTCACATTGCATTCACTACCTATCAATGACCAATTAATCCGTTTTTTATTCATGTATTTCGTGAGCATTGTGAGTTAACTTTTACTAGTGGGTTAAACCACAGTGAGGTATCAGTACAAAAAAAAAGGTAGGCAATTAATTACTGGTTCGTTAGCTCAAGTATAATAAATACATACTTTTTAGGTTGAAGAACTTTTCAGTGAAGTCAAAATAATAGTAAGGCAACGTTGAAGTGTTTTGATCCTTTTATAAATTAACGCTTTGTTAACAGTACAAACACGCGCAATTTTTTGTCCGAAAATAATGCTTAAAATAGTTTGCATTTTCACTACCAATATTTGATTTTATTTTTACTAGGGTACATAAACGATTTTAAAAGACGAATTAAGTTAATTAATTTACTTATTTATGTTTTACTAATTTTATTACGTAGATACTTACACCAGCAATAATCAATGCCCACAAAGGACCAGATCTGAGCAGGGCCTTCCACGGGATCGGGTCCAACTTTTTCGAATAAGTGTGAATCAAAGCATCAACATTCTGATTGAGGAACTTCTTCTCCTCGTCGGATATGTAGGGATGGGTGTTTGGCGTACTGTAGCAGAGTACCGACTAGAAGAGAAAAGAGGTTCTATTAGTTTCTTTTTTATTATATCTATTACTAAAATACTTCAACTAAAACTTCAGCTAAAATTATTTTTGCCAATAATGACTAAACTAGATGAATGTCTTTAAAGGGTTCTCTCAAATTGGACGTTTTTTGTCGGTACGGCAACGATGCGTTTGTCATCCGATGCACGGACGTCCACTTATTTACATATAAAACGTGTGATGCGGAAATCGTGCGGTGTTGGTAGACACCGCAACTGCTCAGCTACACAAAACGTCCAATTTGAGAGAACAATTTAATTGCCCTTAAAATTTAAAAAACATGATACCTAGTTTTACTGAAACACTCCAAAACAATCGCTACCCATAACCATAGAGTTCTATATTTGAAAAGTTCGAAACTGACCGACACACGCAACGATTTCGCAAAAAAATAAAAGTGTCCAATACAGTAAAATAAAAGGCCAGTAGATTGGAAACAAATTGGAAACTGAATCGATAAAAAAGATCAGGGCAACTGTAGCTCGACAGATATTGTTCGTTGTAATACGATTGTAAACCAATTACGTAGGAAAAGTTAATTTTACTCTGTTCTATTTGATATTGGTTATTTACAACATTATTCTCGTCTCACTTTGAAAATTGTTGCAATTTTCGCGTTTGGTCAGAAAATTATGACCGTTATTTTTTTATGATCAACTTTTACTTTGATTTATGCTATGTGTCGGAAAGAGTGGAACACATGCTGAATATCGAACAATAAAAAGATCAAAAACAATTATAACAAATTGGATCTTCAGAGACTGAAAAATCACGAGTAAACGCAATATGGAAAAAGAAAGAAAAATATTTATTTGAATCTATCTCTGCAGATACAAGGACCTACTTGGATGATTAAAACCAGAAACAGGCACTATTGGAAAAATACTGGGGAGCCTACGCCGTGAAGAAGACATCTGCTTAGTTTTATCAAAAAAAATATCATTACATCAAAAGAAGGATAATACATTAAAATGTTGCGTTCATATTATCAATCGGAGAGTGATAAATGGCTTGAGTCTTGTAATTACAGTTCTTAAGTATTTTTCTTCTAACAATTAAACGCCTTTACCTTTATTACTTATGTATGAAGGTATGATATGGCGGTGTTTTAAGTAATAAACACTTCTTAAATATGTGTAAAGTATTAGGTCATTGTACAAGCATGCAATCACATAACGACCTGATATTGACGCGCATAATATTTTGGGTTTAAAAATAAGACAACATTATTTTAAACATACAATATAAATTAGACACCTATAATTTATTTAAAGTCCATAACATATGTACGTAAGCAGCGTAAGAAATGTTTAATTTACTTTTTTATCACATTGCATCGTTAATATTAGCAGTAGATATATTAATGTAAGCAAAAACTTGTTGGTTGAGTACTTCAATGAGTACTCTTATAGATTTTAAGGTCCATGACCTTTGGACGTGATTGAAGATGCGTGATGCCACATATAGGTAAATAAATGTATTAAAAAAAAAACTGTAGAGGACTGCAAAATTCCCCGAAGTAAGTACAAAGGACAGTTACCTACATCTGAATGACGAACTAGTATTTTATTTATAGGTAGTTTACGATTTATTTATTGTTTATCTTTATGATTTGATCGTTAAGGATAGTCACAATAAAAGTCCATTACAATAAACTACTACTATTGTTAGTTTAAAGACATCCTGAAACATATTTTTTTTTTTTTTTACTGATATCATTGAGTCTTTACATCGCTTTAAAATCGCGACAACAACCCAACTCATAAATTCAAAGTTTCGAACATCTATTTTGTAGAAATGTAAGTGCTATTCATAGAAACTTTGCACTATTTTGATCAATATTATGGATTCTACCAACTGTAATCCTACGCTTATTTTTTTATGTGATACCATAATATCTTGCGGATAAGGAACAGCCGCTAGTCACTAATTCATTTGGGTTAGATTCAATTAAAGGTTGTCATTTGAACATGTTTGGCAGTCATTACGAGTAGACAGAATGCCAGAAAGTCTGATATCCATTATTACAAAGGAGTATCGCTTTTTTTATTTAAAAAGTTATCTTCATTCCGTCATCCATAGCTCTTTATTCGTCTGTAATTAAGGGGTTCTTAACAAACAAATATTATATAAAATACTTACCCATAGCATAAACCACAACAGGCCAAGTCCCCCAAACATGTAGAACACGTTCTCCCAACTGCCGTTGTGCATAATCAGCCCAGAGAAGTATGAGCCAGCGATGTTGCCTATCTGTGCTCCGCCGAAGACGATGGCACCAAACCGTGCTCTTTCGGCTTTCGGTGCCCATTTCGATAGCATGGCCATAAGCGCGGGCATTGTTGGACCCTGTGGATATTTTAAGTAGTTAGCAAATTGACTTTTGTACTTTTTTTATTTATTTTTATAAAAGAGATACAATGTCTATTTAAATCAATCTCCTACAAAACCGGTTTAGCGGTTTGACTATGGGAGTTGCGGATCGGACTTGCCAATTGCTTTGTTAATACAAAGAGTGAATGCCTCAAATACTCGCACCGATTCTTATCAAAAGTTAATTAATAATCTGTTTTTTGTAATTTGGTCCAGTTTAACTATTTACATAGAAAAGTTACAAAAATCGCAAAATCTCTAGTAAAACTTTGTAAAAATGCAAATGCACACTCGTTGCTACTTGAAGTCTAAATAAATAAATAGACGATGGCCATTATTGTAATGTCATTTTGTTATAAGTGCAAGGTACTTGTCTGAGGGATTTATTTATAAACTTATAGCGATTTAGATAATTATGGGCTGAATATCCGTGTATGATTAAACCTCTTCAAAAAAGTCAAGAGTTAATAGTGCGCAACACAAAGAGACGATAACCAATATCATGGGATGATATGGCAATATATCTTACTATAAACAAAATATTTTCTTAAGCAAAAAAAATATTTCGTATTCGTAGAACCACATTTTAGTTTCAAATCTTTTGTTGACAATGTGTTTTACCTCGTTGCTTTCATATTTAAACAGCGCTACCGAATTGTCAATATCGTTTTAGGTAAATAAAGATATCATTCTTAGTAGGGTTAAAGGCATAGCCACACGATACAGTTGTAAAGCTGTGCGACACCGCAGCACAACGCTGTCACACCCGCAGTGCATCACCCCTTTCCGCCTCGTCTTGCAGGTCAAAAGTAGCCCAACGTACGGTATAAACAATTGAAATGTCACCGCAACTTCAAGTGATTGTGTGACTTCGCTCTTATGCTGCATAAAATAATAATAATTACACTCACCTCTCCAAATCCTTCAATGACTCTCAAAATAAATAATGCAGTTGCTCCTCCCATTTTGACAGTTATCGGCGTGATGAAGGTGCAAATAGCAGTGGATAGAAGACCGCCTCCTAGCACCCATTTGCCCCCAAATCTTTCGGCCAACATTCCTCCAGGTATGTGAGTTAAAACATAGCCGTAGTAGAAAGACCCCAAAATGAGACCTTGGGTTGCCTCGCTCCATTCAAAAAGAATAACATCCTGTTGAAATAATAGTACACTTTAGAAATACTATTATCATAATAATGAATAATTATTAAATAACTGTTACGAGTGTTAGTATCAAGAAGGTTTATTTTATCGTCGAACACTTCTAAAACTAAGCCATAATGTATAACTACTTTTTACAAGTCACGTTTTAATTTAATTTAAATCTATTTTGACGTCTTAAATAAAGTTTTTTACTCAATACTGTTCAATCACCTATCTAGGAGCCAAGAGATAATGATTCTTTTTGTAAGTGAATATATGAATAAAAATAAGTTTTTTTTTATTTTATTAACAGAAAAATGAAATATTAATAAAATAAAAACTTTCAAATCTTAAAATATTAATTTCTAATATTAATTAGGATAAGAAATGTTGATGTGAGTTCGTTTGTTTCAGGTACAAAATCTTACTATAATATTACAACGAAGTTATGTTATAAAACCTTCATGTACTAAATATAATATTAAATACTTCAATTATGACTGTAGTAAACAGGTTAGGCCCGAAAACGAACGTGAGTGAACCCATAAAACGAACATTCCGCAAAAAAGTATCATAATTCTCAATCTAGGCAAGCCCACGTTTTAGTAAAAAATATAACATGGATGCGTATAATATAACTCTATTTCATAAAAGAGCATACTTTTAGTATAGTTGAGGATAATAATGATGGTCTGGTTACTTAGCCTTACAGTTATATTTAAGTAGGCTTCAACAGTTATTTCCCCCATTTAAAGGTCTTTCTTTTTCCTTTTCCTTCCTTCTTTAGTAAGAAATACAATGTTACAGAAATGTTGAGTAAAATATGTATTATCAATAAGAAGCAGATTGAACGCTTCACTTCATTCGTTATAGGTATGTGGTAAATAGAAATAGAATCTATTTATTACGACAATTCTGGTAGTAATTTTAAATATAATTTATTTGAAATACCGACACAGTTTTGATTTACTCGTAAATTTATTTCAATTTCAGAAAACCTACTTCAAAAGAAAAACTACTTAGTGAAAAAATAACTTAAATCCGCATACAGTTACTGGATATTGCAACTTATTATTTTTAACCCTACACGAAGAGTGACATTAAAAACAAACTTCGCTTTTTCTCTCCGGACTGTTCTGGAAAACGCAACTATGCGGTTGAAATCAAAGGACCATGAACTCATCTTTAACCTCAAACAAAAACGCGATATGAATTTTTTTGCGTGTGTTTTGACAAACGTTCATAGGAAGCTCTTTAGCAGATAATTTCCTCATTGAAAAGGTAAAAATCAATAATAAATGCGGTTGAATTTCAATGATTTACGTGAGAAAAATATTACAATTCGCACCGACTTCGGAGGCAAGCATGAGTGATTTTTATTTAGAGGTTTTTATGATGTTTATAAATGAGGACCATGTTGTACAAATACAATGTATTCACAAGAATAGGTACAATACTGAAGACAATGTATTGTGTGGCTGGATGGAATAGGAAAGTCGTGAGATGACGTCAGACTAAGATGTATAAAGAAGAAGACATACTGCACTAACAACAAATAGAATTGGGATAAAAGTAATAGGATGGAGCGAATTTTTTGTAAAACTTAAACGTGTCATGACGCGGCTCATTCAAAATATGAATTACAAAGCAAAAATGCATATCAACTGTGTTGTCCTACTGTGTAGTTCTACGACATACAAATCTTCAAGAACTTAAGTATACACGACAAAATAATCTCATGAAGATAGCAATAATAATAATAATACCATTTATCTACTACTTCTACCACCTAAGAATATTATCAACTGACAGTTTACTTAGTATTTAGATAAAGAATATCGTCATCACTTTACGTAGAAAAGCTATAAATTATGAGGTTTGCCGCATTCTATAGGGGCTGTGGGTTGCTCGCAAGAGTTAACGTGGCCCTGGCACACAGGGACCTCCAGAAAGAATATAGTAGGATTTAGTCAGGAAGGGTCTGACGCTCGCTACTGCTGCACCTTCAGCGGAAGGGGTCATTTGACGACTTTTTACGACAAAAAACAGATTTGCCCCATTCTATTGTAAGGTTATTTTTGAATTATGTGTTATTCATTCACCACTGCTGAGATATGCTGTGTCTGCGGCATCTGCTGTGTTAATATTGTGATCCTTAAAATCTGCTTCATCTTAATAGTTGAATTAAGAAATCCTATTTCAAACTACATAATAAAGGCTTAGACAATAGTAAAATAAACCTCTAAATGATTTCAGCGCTTCCTCGTTCGATTTATTGCAAAAAACTACTTTCGTCGTTTAAAAGAAAAAAAAAGAGGTGATCGAACAAAAACCTGTGTAAATTGAATTTTAATGCGCTGTTAAACTAAACTTTTTATGTTTCGAATTGATGTTGTATTTTTGCTCAATAAATTAGATGAGAATTAAAATGAGTTTCATATTGACGATAAAAACATTATAATAATGACGAAAGTATTGAAATTTTTAAATCTTCTATCAATTCTGCGTTTACGAAATGTTTTGTTGTTTGTTTCATAACGTGGATGAATAAGGATCCTACACGAAATATTATCATGACTTTCTCATTTAGTTAGGGGAGTTAGTATAATCTGTACATGGACAGTACGTCAGTAGGTCAACCTACATGAATCTGACAAATTTTATTAATCGAATAATTAACCTAAATTAAAAGAACTTATTGCGGAGCCTTTTATTTCTTTTAAATGACTAAGTTTTACAAAAATACCACGAAAAAGACAACCCGCAAACCGTAACGAAAGCAAAATTTATTCATCGGATTTTGAACAAATGTCAACTTTATAAATAAAAATTAAAAAAAAAACAATGATCTTAATCAAAAGGTTATAAACAATAATATCAAAAAGTCACAACAGGAGTGCATTAACTTGCTTCGCTATGATTCAAATAAGCAAAGCTACAAAAATCCTCGTAGGTATATCAACATTTTTTCAAAATTTATTTTGTTCACAGGTGTTGAGTTAGAATAGATACATTTACATAAATTATCGATTAATTATTATTTTATTTCTTTAAATTTTTATAGTACCGCTTTAATCAAATGAGATAAGAAGCAATAAGCATATTAATAAGTACTGTCGTTAAATATTCAGTCGGGATTACTGACTTTTGATACTTACCAAGTGATTTTAAATTTGGAAAGCATATGAAGCAGAATAGTTTTGATATGGATAAATAAGAAAAATATGGTTTGGGCCAGTAAGAGTGGAAAATAAATGTAAATACACAATAAATAGAAGTAAACAGTGCAGATACCTAATGATTATTTACCTAAACATAAGAAGAACGTTTCAACCTATTTTTTTTCTTTATTTAAAGAGCTATTCGTCTTTATCATAAATGGGATGGATACGATGATAAGTCACTCACAGAAACGAAATAGAAGTGAAATACACAAACAAGAATAAAGAATATATGCGCGATCGAATTAAGTAGGTACTCCTGTTTTTGGGAAATCAGTCAGAAAAAACAATTTCTACTCACATTGTCAGCTCTAGTAGAATAAAAACTTCTGACATCGGTAGCGTTTGATTCAATCCCGCTTCGGTCTTTACAGACAAGAGGATCATAATTATCTTCTGTGGAGACTGAATGTGTCTTCTTCACCATTTGCGTAATGGCTAAATTCAAGCATACTCGCATAGTATACGCATTGGCCACGGCCAATAAGGCCATAACTGCCAAGACATACCTCTGCGGTATTATAAATACTGAAAAGAGGCAAAAGGATTCGTTAATCAATGCTAATTGTGCAATTACTGTCATTTTAAACATACTTAACCTTGTGTAAAATTCAATAGCAAAAGTATTGGTGTTCTATTTATAAATGAAACCGCAATAGTCGAACGAAGGAATGAAAAAGTTATTAGCAATAAAAATAAATGACCGATGCTGAAGGCGGTATCCCTTGAAACGGCCAGTATTGTAAGGAGGTTTCACTCTCTAGGGATCTAGCCACTCATAGCGGGGCTATTCTCAATTTATTTTTAAATGTTTTTTTTATTTTTTTTTAGACCTTATTTTTTAATGCCTGACAAAATATTAATTAAAATTAAACAGTTTCGCAAAAATTAAATAATTGCTAATTTATTTTACAACGCTCAAACAAAATATCACAAAAATAAAAATCTAACACTTTTCTTTCAAAAAATAATAAAGATGATCAACTTACATTTTGACAACGCCAATCTCCACCCCGTCAACATTTTGAAGTATTACCTTAAACAAACAAAACTTTAATTTATTATCACTATTCGGTTTCATTCACTACACAGTATACAATATTTCGTTCGCGAGACACTGGCCGACTGGAGGCGACTATATTACTCAGCGACTAATCAGGAAAATGTATGGCTGAGCCTGGGTACGGTGTTTTCATTGCCTGACGCTACCGGATTATGGTGACAAGGTCACTTGTTTTCGATCTTAATTGGCAATCGGAACTCTTTCTATACGTTTGATAGCTACTGCAGTTAATTTGTAAAGTAGAACAATTTTGATATCGTGCATTTTTGTGCATTTGTGTATTTTTTTTAATAATTAAAATGGTTTTTCGATTTATTATTTTTATTTTATTATATTTTATTTAGGTATTGGAAGTAAGGGAGACCGATATATAAGCTTTTATACATACAAAATTGAGCCCGTACTTTTTATGAGGATGAAACTGGTCTCCAATTTTATTTATGTAAACTTCTCAATATTGTGATAAAGGTAATTTCATCTACGTTATTTCAATGCCCATCTAATTAATTTTGTATTGATTTTTTAATATTAATTTTATAGCAATTGTAATTTCTTACCGCTAGCTCTAAGAGGAAATTTAATTTCTAGGAAAATGTGTATTAGGATCGCCTTGATATCCATTCATAACAATGAAATGTAAATTTGAGTAATGGCCAGTTGCTGAGCTTCTTGATGGTTAATCTATTATTGTCACCTAAAATAAACGGCAAAGGTACTCACAAACCAGCCATGACTGAAGTTCTTAGCGCCTAATAACTCTCTTTGAAAGATAAGATTATGATTTCAAATATAATGGACTGATTATAGTATGCTATTATTCGATGCTATCGAGTAAAATTTAAGGTCATGACCCTCATCATTAAGGAAACAAGAAACCTAGGAAGTGTAGGAGTCACGCAATGATTTAACTCAGCGAATGAAAACTTTCAGTGGTGAAAAAATAAATGAATGATTTAAAGAAATGCTCTGTGAACCGGATCGACTCATCGCTTCGATTTATTAGACAATGTTTAACGTTGTATAACCGTTTGAATAATCTAGTGGGTGTAAGCGTTAGTGCAAAGCATGGGCCTCTTTTCTTGAGTGGTAAATTAGCAAATGACCCCTCCAGCTGTGTAGGTACAGCTGAAGGGAGTGTCAGACTCTTACTGACTAAAACCTACTATGTTCCTTCTGGAATCTTTGTGTATCAGAGTTGCCAAAACTCTTACGAACAACCCGCAGCAACGGCGGGGTGTGCTTACGATGCTGACTTCTCTTCGAAAGCAAAGGGTCCTAGGTTCTATATAATTAATAGTATATATAACAAGACATTTATATATTTTTTCATTTCTAGAATAGCTTTTACTCGTTTTGAATTATGATTAAGAGATTACTTCCTTCCTTCCTTTTCCTTTCGTAAAACTTTGTTTCCTAAAACCACCAAAATGTGGGTGTGGTTTGTTGAAATTGTTGTACATCTACATGACTGATAAATAGATACGGTTCGTGGAATATGAACTAGTTCAAAAACATAGTTTCGTTTTGTTTACAATCGCACCTTGCCTTATACGAGTTTTATCGAAACACGTGTTGCCAGTTTATTTAATAGTCTTTATCATTTGAATTCTTAGGTGTTAAGTAGTAATAAACATAACAATGGAATGCTTAGTTAAGATTATTACGTAATATGTGCGGTTTTTTAATACTTTAGCAATGCAGCGATTTGCGTAGGTAAGCTTAGGTAAAATGATGATTATAATATAGGCATGTAAAACAGCGGGCGATCACTCATCGGCTGCTGCGCTATGTGTCCCGGGTTCGACTGAAATGATTCCTGTATGTTGTTGTAATTATTATGTTTAGCTTCTAAAAATATTCTTCGAAGGTTATAAAAATACGTAACATACATATATATTACATCTATAGGTATAAGAGTATACGAATTTATAAATAGATTTAATCAAAGCAATATTAATAGCTCCGTTAAAACCTAGTTGTTTCCGTTTAGATGCAAAAAAAGAAAGAGTAAATATTTAAATAAATATTTGATCAGGTCCGGTTCGTTTTTAGTTTTTTTTTCACCTTCATAGAAGCGATAAATAAATGATAAAAAGCAAACGTTTTGATTTGCAAATGTACGATTGCATTAAGAAGCTACTAGATTATATCATTGCATTTGTTTTTTGAAGATTCTTAAATATTTAAATAAGGTTTAGACTTTTTTTAACTAAGATAGAACATGGTAGGCCACGGACGAGATGGCGGGATGACCTCGATGCCTATCAACGTGTTTGGTAGGCACGCGCTCAAGATCGGGAGAGGTGGAAACAAAGTGGGGAGGCCTTTGCCCAGCAATGGGACAACACAAGTTAATGATAAAAAAAAGAGACAGAACCTATTGTGGATTTTGGTTGCACATTGCACGTGTACAAGAAAGATATCTTTTCAAGAGTTTTAGATAACTTAAGTAACATTCAAAAGAAAGTACATTCAACACCCCACAATAACAGAAAGACCTACCCCAAGTGTTTTCTTTGATCATGAACACTGCTTGCTTATAAATAATGATATACCTTATAAATAAATTCAACTGTTTTTCAAAAATAATAAATTCAACTGTCTCCATGCACTGGCTATTTAACATTAAACACAACCATTAAAAACTCAATACTTTGTAAAAAAAACAATTAAATTTCCACATGAATTACGAGCTACAATTTTGAAGCGAACAACTACACTGAGTTATATACTGTCGTGCAAACATAGTACAATACAACCTACAAGTATAATAACAACGTGATCCCCGTGATAATCGGCCGCACAGTTCAATGGCATATTCTGCTATTTAAGATAAAATGGTGTAGGTGGAGAAACCAGCACATCAAGCTAACTACAATCGGCAAAATTTCCTTAATATACTTTCAACTTTATCACTGAAGTATTTGTCTCAAAGTTGATTGGGAAAATTTTACAGTTTCGAGTAGCTTGACTTACTAGTTTTTTCTAGCGTTTTCATTTGCGGACTGAAAGACTCCGTGTTCCCTGATGAAAATTTTGTTACCGTATATAAATTAAATGCACCTCAATGATTTACTCAATCCTTCTCTGTGTGAGAGGAGGCCTATGCCCAGCAGTGGGACGATAGTGGCTGATGATGATGATTTTATTGCACCTAGCTTTTAAAGGCAACAGGTGTGCGGAACTGTGATGCACACAAAGGTTTCTTCTGGTCTACTTTCTTAAGCAATAGCAAATAACTTACTGAGAAAGATGAAAGACTGAAGGAATGTTGTTTAGCGCGAACTGTAACAGAGTCAGCACGTGGGAAACAAGACACCGGGAAATATTAATAAAATTATAATAATATACGTAAAACATTACAGAAACAATGTAATTGTAATTTCCTGCAAAACTATGTTTCAACAGTATTGTCTGATAGTAGGTAAACGATTAGAAATAAGTGGGAGATTTACCATGAGTATAATATTAGCTATATATTAGCTGAGCTGTATCCGGTTAGGACTGGAAGACAACCCCAACATAGCTTGCTAAATGGCTAGACAGATAATCTTTAAGTAAGGATTTTCGTATGCATGACAACCCGCTTCTCATAATTGGAAGCATAATTATGGTTTAAATCTTTATCCAATTTATTTACGCTCCGTCAGTTTCATATGTTACGGATAGCCACTATCTGCCAGATAAATTCAAAAATGAAAAAGAATTTGTATGAAATTATCTGCTAGATAAGCTATCTGAAACTTATCAGCAACCTGTGAAACTGGCCCTTATTTTTATAGATTTTTAAATATATTACAATACTTTATAGTACTTTAAGAAAACTAAGTAATAAAGTATGTAGGTAGAACTATTTGCGTTTAAACCACAAAGCCGTTTTCACATGGCAATAAATCAGTTTTTTTCATTATGTCGTGCACTTCTGATGTTAATTGCAAATGCTCAATATTCTCTAACAGTAGGTACAATATAAAGGTGTATCTCCAACAAACCCCAGGAGCGTTCTGTACTTGATAACATATTGCTAGCTTCGGATTTCCCTAAGGGCTGCGAAGGTCTGTTACACGATGCTTTTCGTGACAAAGATAAATTTAGAACGTACTTGAAGTGCACAATCGCTCTGTAATTTCGTTTGTTCTATGGAGCCAAAATTTTAAGTTAACGAGGAAGACACTGCTAAAAAAATATTATGGAATACCTATTATTTAATTTAACATCATCTATTGAATTCTTCCTAAATTCGTGGTGGCTTAGTAGTGGTGAAAACACCCGCCTCTCAAATATGAGTGCGCGGGTTCGATTCCGGGTCAGGAAAGTACCAATGCAACTTATCTAAGCTATATATACTTTCTAAGTAGGTATATCTTGGACACCAATGACTAATTAAAGGTGAAGGAAAACATCTCGAGGAAACCTGGACTATAAAGTCTGAAATCACCAACCCGCATTGTGCAAGCGTGGTGATTAACGCTCACTCCCTCTCTGTGTGAGAGGAGGCCTGTGCCCAGCAGTGGGACGATATAAAGGCTGATGATGATTGAATTCTTTCTATCTACGGGGGCGGATACCTTTATGTCAAATTTCAGTATTTCATTTTTGTACAGGCTATAACTATAGTATTGGTAGGTATAACGTTTATATATAGCTAAAGTTCTACTCGTATGTATCAAATATTGTACAAAGTATTCGAATCCTTTTAAAATGTATTCATTTTAGTCAGTACAAATAACAAAATATCGAAGCAGAGCAAATGCCAGCCGTAAATTATGAGCGTACAATTTGTCAAAGACTACAAAATAACAATTTACGATAACGTGACTGATTTTTATGTAAATAAGTATATTACACACCTACTTATTTACCCATTACCTACATATTTGTGTGCCCAAAATAAACTAAATAAGAACAAGCTGTTAGACATTGCTCATTTGCGAAGTGTTATTTTTATTTTCGATGTATACACTCAAATAAAATTTGAGGATGCTGCAAGTTACATGCATTTGCAATGTTACACCAAATATCAATATACGCTTATTATACCTTGTCAGTGTGAGAGGAGGCCTATACCCAAAAGTGGGTCTGTTAAAAAAGTCCGAAGAAGATGATCATGATAATTAGTTAGATTTTTGATTAGCTCTTTGCTTTAATTAACCTAACTTTATTGAATAGCAAGCCTAAAACTTCATTCATTCATATTCGTATTCATTCATTCAAATTATTGATAAATAACGCTAATATTTAAGAGCAACTAAACAAATAATGTTATGACGGCAATACTCAAAATGTGTGAACACAAACACGTTTTCTATTCATAAAATGACTTGTAAATCAACTCAAACAAATACTCCGGAGAACATCCATTAACAAATCATGATAAACATGGAAAACTTCATAAAAAATACCAATATTTTCCGGCTCGAAGCCTTACTCAAACAATTTGAACAATGATTTGTTTAGCTCCTATTGATATGCAAACGAGTAATAAATGTTATATAAATATGTGTGCACAAAGTACTGAGAAGTGGGTTTCTAGACTTCTTTTATAGGGTGAACCGAAATTACATAAACAATCATCAACAATGTTTATTATGATGTTTAATTTTCTTCTTAGAATGAAATAAACACTGATATACCTTTTATAGTTGTCAATTATTTAGATTTTTAGCCGAGCCGGAGCTGAGGAGTTGCCAGATTGCTAGCTTATTTTAAGCGTATGAAGGACCACCATCTTTCGCTGTAGTCAGAGATGCTTGTAGTTGCTTGTACTTGTGAAAGCTTAGGGTACCTACGATATTTATTGTATTTATGGCTACTAAGTTAAGTTAGTGAATATATTATCTTCCATTCAGTTATTACAGTATTAGCCCACATCTATTTTTATTCTAATTATTTCATAGCAGGGCCTGCTGGCAGAGATTTCTATTTTTTTTTCATGTCAAATCAGTTTTGTATATAAACTGTTAAATATATACATCAAAACTGTATTAAATTTCCATCTACATATATTTTATTTCTTTATAATATTTCTGTTCCAAGTTTCCAACTACAGATTGCACAAACCATCGTGATAATCCCAAATATCAGTTCATGAAACCGTGAGATAGCACGCTCATCAGTCACTTGTTTGATTTGATAAACAAAAAACATGGTGCTCACTTTAAAAATAAATATAACAATGAGATTTAGGAAGGCCAAGAACAATCAATAAGGAAGAGTTGGAAGGTGTAAGGAAGTCTCCAGATGTGTCAATATTATATGATACTAGAGACCGATTTGTTTAGCAATAATGGGTCAAGTAGAAGATATATGTCGTGGAATATGATATTAAGGAAAAGAAAAGTATAGTATGTCATGTATTAAGTGATATACGAAAGTAGTATAGGGTAAAATTGCTCCCAAAAAGGATAAAAAGAGATAATAAATTTAAGTGTGATAGAGCGAATAAAATTATTTGAGAAGAAAAGAGTATCAATCATATTTTTATAATGGAACCAAATCTTAAGTCTCCAAAAACAGCGAAAAGAAAAATATAAACAAAAGTATTTTTACTACTAAGTTGGAATTTCTTAAATAATCTCAATTAATTTTACTTATGCATTCGATACATATATTCGATATTTATTTAAAAAATCATGTGTCAATGTTTAGGAGCTATAAATTATTTTGAGAATTAAAAGACAGCAAACTTAATACGCGTAACTATGAGTCGATACCGAGGGCCAAAATAGTAATTACAAAGAAAAAAAACAATATTCTTACTTGAATCCGAAGTACTTGCGCCAACACAATTTGTTATAACAGTCAGAATCATATTTACTTAATGATTACTTAAAATTTGCTTTAAATAAATATTTTTCTCAAATATTTACTTCAGAAATATCAAGCGTGTAATGTCTTATCATTTCCTTGAATTTTCAATGTTAGGATTGTTTTATGTTTACAAATGGTAAAAAACATTAGAGTCTTCAAATAAATAAAATAATACCTAAGTAATATTGGGGGCATGAATAGTTTTTTCGACCTGGAAATAGGTGACTATATATGTATAAAATAGGATAGACTTGAACGAACTTGAATGATGTAGGATGTTTCTTCAGAAAGTACTCATATTTAATAACAGAGGCTCGTATCAAATACATAATATACCTAACATAATACCATTGTTTCTAATTAAAAAAAAAACGTGAGAAACAATGAACTGTATGTATAGAGAGCATAAGTTTATAAACTCCTTCACGCTTATACATTATAGCTATGTCAAATCGTAGTATTACATTGATTAATGTAATGAATTTTAATTAATAGAAAAAATATTAGGAGTACAATTCGATACGTTTGTGTCATTCTAAAACAAAATTAAAAAAATAAAATCTTTAATTTCACCACGTGATTACCGACTTCCATTTTAATTTAGTTTTCTTTTTTTAATTACAGAAAAGAACACGTTTTCTATTTTTCTTTTCTCTAAATTTTTATTTTTAAATAACTGTTTATCTCCTATTAATGTTATTAATTAAAGCAAAATATATAAAAAAAATAAAAACTGCACTTACTTGTTACTTATTTAAATTTAAAATTCGAACACGTTCTTTTATTCCATGAGCGTGTGTAACGTGTACCGTTTGAAAGTACAAATAATACTGGTACGTATGCTGAAGCGAGCCATTATAATAATTTCAATGGGGCTAAGACAAGTCGCTATCAATATGATTGACGCTATCTTTTGTTATGCTACTTTTATGCATCTAACCTTTAAATATTCTAGGGATAATCTCTTACATTGGCTGGTGTCTCTTTTTGCAAGCAAGTTACTCATGAAAAATATATTGAATTTTCACTGAAAAATTGTTACCAATTAAAGAGTAAAAATGTAATTGTTATAAATTAAGAAGGTTTATGAAATAAAATTAAACGTGATTTACCATACAACAAATTTTGATTATTATTTTTAATCAATAAAAATATTCAACCAAAGTTTACAGCTAATAAAAGATATAACTAACTGAAAACTAGGATTAATTCGTCTTGTAATAAATTAAATACAATCAAGAATTTGTCTTTTAGTACATACGAGTATGAACATTTCTTAAGACCCGACAGGATGCATAATTGTTTCTGTTTCATTTTACCCACCAACCTTTGTATACATTATGGTATGGTTTTTGAGTATTGAAGTGTTATCAATCATAGACCATACATCGTCACCTCGTTGATCTCGTTGGTAATCCTGCGATCAATTTCCAAAGCATATGAATTTGCGAAATATAAAAAGCAGTTCGAATTCGATATTCAAATTGGATGGCGATAAACTCGTAATCTATGTATTATTTATTTGGTACTCAAAGGTCTTTTGGAACATAGTGATTTCTTGATTTTGTGTTTATTTAAGGAGTCTGACTGTCTTAGAAAAATTCCAGAGTTGAACACTTTCTACGTTCAAACATGCTTATACTTGTATATAGCAAATATTTAAATTGTCAAGAACAAAGCCGCTCTGTTGTTTTCAGAACTCTGGAAAAAAACCGTGTATCAGTTTGTAACCATTTTTGTCAACCGTTCTTCATCTCTTTGATAGTATTGTTGGGAATATTATAATGTATTGGATTCTGTGTTGGTTTGTACAGACGCCATCAGCCAACCTACCCGAATCTGTCAAAATTTTACCAATCGAATATTAACCTTACGATATTATGTTAAGGTTGAAAACGATTAAAGAAATTTGTCAGATTGAGGTACGTTGATGTCCTGGCGTCTGTACTTGAAAATATAAAAGAAAGTCTAAGTAAATACCCAAAATCTGTTTCTGCATATTTCTACATATTTCCGTAGGAATTTGGCTATTATGTAGCCCCTAGAGCACGCTTCCAATAGACAGCGAAAGCGGCGAATTTTTCGACGCTTTTTAGTTTTTTTTTTTTTATTGCAAATATTTGTTGCATATGTATATAACAAAATTGTGGTTAGTAACTGAGATACTGAGCTAAGTGTAAAAGAAAATATTTGCCATGAGAATGTCTACTTATTTTGTTCTTAAAAGGGAACTGGATTCTAGGAAAAGTTATATTTGCCTTAATCAAGAGTTCATTGGAATTATCTCAGCTTACGTTATTAAGTAAAGGGACGTAAATAGATTTGTTTCTTAGTTATTCGTAGGTTCTTTGTTTGTAAGAAGAGAGATCATCTCATTCTTTATCCAAGATTTTTATAACTCATTGAGATGAAAACCAAATATTGGTTTTCATCAAAGAAAAGTCTTACACTTGAGGTACAGATTTTTTTTTGAGAAGTCACAATAATTATCGGTTAAAAGTTTAAATAATCGACCAATTTAATGTATCATTGTTCTTAACCCACAATAGCTGGTCTTATTTTATAAGTTAATTGCACTTTCTGTGTCCCATTTTGCGACTCTATGTAAGACAAACTTTGGCAAAGAAGGTACCTAGTACACTGTTCCTATAGATATTTATTTTATTACTTTATTTCACATACAAATACATGTAGGTATAACAAAATAAACTAAAAATACGATGATCAAAGGGGAGTTTAACCCGATTTGGGTTCTCGAACAGCGAACCTAGAAATGTCATTACACTATAAAAAATCATCATCATTTAAACTACATAAAGAACAAAAAGTTAATATACTGTTTTAACTATATTGCATAAAGAAGGAAAACATCGTAGCCATATTACCTAGAACTCGTACCTAGAGTTACTAACAAAGATAATAGTATCGAGATATACTCAACCTACCGAGAGACGTATTTTCTGAAGAAGGATAGGAGTCACAACATTTTTATTATGCCCAATTTCACAAGCACGTGAAATATTCATACCGGTTTTTTGTTCTATTCGTTACGTGGCAAATTAAGATAAAGATGGCATATCAAGGGACGTTTCTTAACTTAGTTCATACATCATGTGGCCAATCTCTTTGAGTGCTTAGCTATCTAAAAAGTAAGACGTAAGCTATCAACGCGTGTCAGTAATTCCCTTGTCAGATTGAGATCATATCAGATTCAAATTAGAGAGCTGTTCAAGAGCCCTCTTCCTGTGGGGTAAACATCTGTGTTTATTTTGGAAATTTTCCTCAATTTTTAGGTAACTTCTTATTTTGTTATTGAAGTGAAAGTTAGGGCCTAGGTAAATTATGTTCTGATATAATTATTTACCTTAATGATAAGTACTAATATTCGATATTCTTTGAATATTTCAAGCGTTTCTGCTTGTTACTTTATAGGCCCCCGTTAGATGTTCCTTAAATTTTACTGGACTGTCTCATCGCCAAGTTAAAAAATAATGCAATACGGTCGTACCGTTCTTTTCTCTAAACGATTCAAACCATTTCAACCCCCTATAACTTCGTTGTGGAAATATTTAGAAGCCTGTATTTTCTGTAACCAAACAGGTATAGACGCAGTATATTTCAAATTGCTTTCAATTCGAACATGCAGTTTAAGAAGTATTACGAGTCACAATTGCTTAATTTTGTCACTCACTCACCGGCTGATTGGTCGTCAAAAGTCTTAGGTACTTCTAGCAGACTACTACTACTACAGAATATATCTAGTATTTAGTGTATGAATCCAAGAAAAACTTTAAAAGACCTTAAAGTCCCTATTTTAAGGTTTAAATTTAAATTACCAAGCTGACTAGACTTGATTTTAGAAGTTATTGCGAGACGCGGTTTTCTTGACAAGTATTCTTTTATTATGGGATTTATTTTGTCTTTCTTATAATACCCCACATAGCGCTATCCGTATCACCGAAGCGTACACAGAAGTGTTAATATAATACGAAATTGACAGTTTTAGTACAAAGTCATGCAGATTGCAACCGAAAAGAAAAGCTCGCCTTATCTTTAGTATTTGTTTATCTTATCCCAGATATGTATGTCTCTAGGATCAGAGGAAGGGTATCAATATTAGCAAATGCCTATTCACAAATTTCCAACATCATGTTTATGAGTAAGATCAATGAGATAGTGTATTATTATCTCACAATCTTATCTGACATTTGACACTTTTATTATCAGTTTGATTATAATCTTATGAAATGATGCTTGGCCCGTTTTCGACATGGGTACATTTTGTAATGTAAATCGGCTTAGAGAATTTAACTAACCGGAGACGCCATTACCGTGCTTTCTTAATAAGAAAGAAATGGGAAATAAAGAAAAATAGTTTTTTTAGAAAAATATTAAAAATAAGCTTATTTTTACCGGCATTCAGATACAACATCTGTAATATGTTACGTGCCATTTAATTATAATGAAAATATTTTTTGCAGCTTTGTCAAGAATTTAGAGCGCTTTCAGAGTAGCGTACTAGAAAAACACGTTAATTAACTTCGTTGTTTGACTGACGCGTATTATGTGTTTGAAGTCTGAAATGTAGCGCGCATCGCCTCGAGATTTGTGTTCATGGTGATTCCAGTCTGTTAAATGCTCTTTTAAGACTGTTAAGTACATTTTCTTTTGTATTCTCATGCTGAAACTTACACCTGATGTAGAAATTAGTTCAAACCGGTTTATTTGAAGAAGCCAAGAGTGTGACGTAAACAATTTTCCCAAATTCGCATGGCGACCAAAGATACAGAACAGCCACGAGGCAACTCGGTATCTTTGGATAAGACCTTCTACTACGTTCCAACAGATTAATCTTGGCAGTAATATCCATGTAAATGATAAATTGAAGTTTCAAAAAAAAGGTTGAGAAACTGTGAATTAAAGTACTCGATACAAAATAACTAATGAATTTATTAATTAAGTACATTCATATATTTATAACTAATTCGACTTAACTAAAAACTACTATCTATAATTACAAAAAAAATATCTAAATTAACATAATTATACATATATACATACACGTCAGGCATCGAAGTATTCCTCCGCGTCGCTGTCATTCGGAAACGTGCCCAGAAGACTGGCTGCATTGCCACGTTGGATGGCAATGCTTATTCTTTGTCCAAAGAACAAGCCAGCCCTCTGGTCACGCGAAGCGTCAATCAACCTTTTGGTGATTTCCTTAAAAAGTAGTCGTGTACTCGGACCCCATGGTCCAAGTGTTTCGACTCCAAACGGCTCAAAAGTATAGTTACCAACGAGATTACTATATTTTCGCCGTTTGGAGGTCTCTGCAGAAGCAGCGGCCGCACCTGCACAACCTGCCGTACTGGGAAGATGCGATGGCGCCAGGGTATCGACGCAAGTAGCGTCCCACACCAAAGGCCTACCTAACTTCCAAGGCAACAACGTCATACCGTCCGGTCTCTTTCCATCGTCACGTACCAGGCCATTAGGTTCTAAAACGGCTGGTACGCCGGCAGAGGAGAGAGCCCGACGGATAATGTCGTTTATGCTGGCGTGTCGTGAAATCCGGCCAGCACTTCTGCAGCATGACAGACCATGATATCCGAGGCCATCGACGGCTTCACCGCAATGACAGCGATGCGGAGCAACACAGGGAGCGCCTAAACGTAGACATGTAGCGATGCGAAATGTGGTGTCATCCAGCATAGTGCCTATGCTGGCTGAAGGGATCGCCTGTAACCAAAGACCCGACTCCCATTCTCCCACCGCCAACAAACGGGCTCGCTCGGCAGCATTATTTGACGTATTTAACAAGTTATTCCGTATAATACTGCAGAGCGGCCCGTCCCATTGTCTCTGAGAGCAGGGGTCGCCGGGTACATCCGTATTGGGACTGGCCATTTTCCAAGCATCCAGCGCATCGGTCAAACACGGTACCTTAACATTGACCAGTGAAGTATTAGATAAAATTCTCCTGGTCAATATATCGGTACTGTGAACCGAGGAGAGGAATGCCGGTAAACTGATACTTGAAATTTTGCGGACGCCGAGACCTCCCAGGCGAATTGGGAGTGCAGCTTGCTGCCAGGCTCGGTCGTCCAGGGCCACATTAAGGATGGAGGTGAGAGTACTTTTGATTATTTTGTCTACTTTGTCCAAAAGTTGTGGGTGCTTCCATATATGAGAGGACCGAAGAATATAAGTAAATTTTGGACCAAAACAACAATAGCGAATCAGGGTGAAAGCTCGATACAAAAACATTTTCATTCGTAATAAGATTTGTTTTGCTTGCTTTTTAAGTTTTACTGTTATAGTTAAATATCAGGTCCTAAGCATTTGTGTCTCTTTGAAATAACTCAAACCAGACTTTTACGCCTTACGAACTAGGCTTTTCTCCTTTATTTTATGTCGCTTACGCGTACGAATCGTTTCTTGTTTTTATATAAACAGGTAATAACGCTTTGTTTCGATCACATCGTAATAAACTTTGAGAAGATGAAGATAAAAACATAGTTCTTATGCAGAAAAGTAATGACGAATTTTTCCACCTATACTTTATCAACCTGTCAAAAATATAATCGGCACACGTGAATCTAACCACAAGCTTCCAGTAGTTTTCATATCCTCTTGGAGTACCAGCTTTACATAAATACTCAATGGATTCTTGACGCTATATTCTATAAGATTATCATCAAGTGGTTTGAGATCAATTCTTATTGCGTCGTTGAATACGTCATGACCTCTTTGCGATAAAATTATCGTAACGGTTTCTGACAAAAGGCTTTTTGTTTTTTTTTTTATTATAATAAATAGGTCAGAAAAGACAAATATTTTTATACCAAAAAGAAAAAAAATTAGTGAACGTGTATTTAACTTATAGTGTCGTTATAATAGGACATTGTTTGTCTTTGCCTATTACTAAAGATTGTCAAGATCCTACTTAACTAAAACTACGCTAAATATTCAGGTTCATTCAGCTTTATATTTTTTAGGGGCAAAGAATCATAATTTTCATGGCTTAATTACGAAAATAAATAAATCATATTGTTTATTAACATTTACGATGCTTGATTTCAGAGAATGTCTGACGATTTTTAAATCTAACCATTGCTTTAACATATTTTATATTCGGATATTTACCGTCTGTAGTCTTTTTTTCTTGGTCAGCTAGTTAGTGGCTCCTTGTAAAACATTGGTACTCAGTTGAATCCGGTTAGACAGAAAGCCGACCCCAACATACATAGTTGGGAAAAGGCTCGGGAGATGATGAGTCCTTTTCTCTCCCCATATTGTCCCTCCACATAAGTACATATATGTATATACGTAGAGAGCTGCTACTAAATTGCTACCTTCCAGTATTTTATTTCCGACCACACAAATTTCAGCAGCCAAACGATAACTGTTTACTATTGTAATCTGTCTGTTATGATTTATGTGGCTGGTAGATCAACTAAAGCTACCCGCCATCTTTAAACGTCAATTTTAGAGGGATGCTCTTCGACTTTGAATTAGGCACCTGGGACTAAAATACGAAGCTAAATATTTATAAACTGCCTCTTTAAAAAAATATTAATTCTTAACAGTCTTACTCAAATGACCGTGAAGATTTGTCACGCATCAATTTGGCACGACGGGTATTATTATAGATATCGACATTGTATTTACTTTGTTGTTCCGGGAGTGCGTTTACTTCGTGAACAAATACATTTCATGGACCATCATAATCAACATCAATGGGAAATTGTATGAGGAGATAACGTTTGCTGACAAACGTACGATTATCCATCCCCCGTGAGTATTTTTTTTTTTCAATATTGTATGTGGTTTGACGTTATTGTAAAAGTTCTAAAGATAAAAATTTAAAAGAACAGTTTTTTAAGCACAGGCCTTACTGCTAGAATAACAAACAAGCATATATTTGAAGAAAAAGTGTTTACGCTTTTTTCGTTAACTGGAAAATCAACCTTCTAGATGTGGGTGCAACGTAAAGGGACTGTCAGACTTTTACTGACTAAAACTTACTCCTGTTCTTTTAGTTTTAGGCTTTTCCTTCAAAGCTACGGTAACTCTTAGCGTTCGGTAACTGTTTGTATAAATATTCTTCATTATCATAATTGCATAAATCATCTATAGAATACCTATACCTGTAATGCGGCCCGATTTGATCAAAGGCAAGATAAATACCTGTCGATACATAATAATACTAGCTTAAAATTCGATTTTTCCGCTGCAGATGTAAACATATATTTTACTTCAGATAATCTCCCGAATATCGTTATCATTGAATTTATTTTCAACTATTGACACGTGCCCGGTCGTCAAGTATAGATAATCACAAGAAAAATATATGGACTCATCGTTGCATCTGCTTTATTGTGACTCAAAGTCAAAAAAACATACAGTGCAGTATAAAAAATGTGTATCTTTCTTTATCTTTTATCCGAATCTTGAGCTCTTATCGGAAACAAAGTGGTAGGTAGAGGTAGTAGGTCGTCTTTAACTTACGAGTATAGCTGGGACATGTAAGTATACTTACTCAAACTGTTGGCTTCATTTCTATGGCATCTTTTATTTATTTTAAGAATATTAACATTCCTTCCTTTAATCGACAAACAGTCTCAGTTCCGACGTTTGCATGTTTTTATATCAATCGAAGTGATCAAATTAATCAGGTATTACTGTACAAATCAAATATTGATAAATCCAATGTTACATCTATCCATTCAGTCGAAGAAACTACCTAGCAATGAAAATACTTTGCCACAAATAACAATACAAACATAATAATAATCTCCTTTCATTTGTTTGATGGGTATTTTAAAAACCACATGTTAGCAACGTGCTCATAACAAAGATATTGGTTCTAATTTTTTACTTATTTGCAGACGTCTTCAGCAATAAGGTAAACTGTAAAACTGATGGCATAATGAAAATTTCCATTGAGCACATGTAGTCTATATCTATATAACCAGCTTCTATATACTGTTTCCTTCGCATCTTGTATCGTAACGTAAAGGGCTATCAAAAAAAATTAAATTTTTTTTCAAATTAGACTAGTTGTTTCAGAGTTCGTTCCACCAAACAATCAAACTATACACCTGATATGGGGCATTGATGATTTTCCATCTAAAAAAAAAACAATATTATGTAGCCTTTTGTATCTGGTGCAGAAGTAAATATGTATTTACATAATAATTCGACGTTTCTGTGCGACCATTGATATATAGAAAAAATTAAGTAAAAACAAGTATTATTATATCAAGAATGCCATGATTTGGAAAGGTTTGGGTTTGTGTAGGCAATACTTTCATTCTAGTACCTACTGGCATTTCTAGTGCAGCAAAGTCTTGTCTTTTTGCATTTTCGTGCTATTTTAAATTTTATATTTTTTAAAATGTACAGAGAAAATTCAAATAAACAGAGAAATGATGAGATAATATGAGAATGGTATCTATTACACTAATCATTCACTATAGTCTCTCGATATTAAATATAACTTATGGAATACTGCATGGTGCCTTGGTGAGGGATTCAATTAATCTCTATGGATATTCATATCTGCCGTCTCGCACCTGCGAGCACGAGACACAGCATTTATGCTGAGCGCTATATCACACGTTTGCGACGCAAATGCAGCGTTTTTGTGTTCATAGCTCGTGTCGGCCTTAGTATTATTTTGTTTGTTGTTTTTACGTCGTTTTATATGTGTAGAATAAATGTTTTTGTTTCTTTCTTCTATCTAATCCATTTTAAAATTCTATCGATCTAGGAAAATCTATAAATAAAACACATCAATATTATGATAATAAGGTTTCTTGTTCGATTAATACTAGTTTACAATAAGATTACTTTACCATCCTTAACATTACAAGTAATAATTAGGTGTATGTTCACAATGTACAATTATGTATGTAAGTTTGTCTTATTCTGAGTTAAGTCCGCCGGGCCGCCGGGCACAAGGGCACTTTAAGATAACGTCCACTGTTTTTTTTTTTTTTTTAAAGAAAGTAATCGAGCAATTCTCACACACACAGTCAATCACGATACAAATCATAGATACAATGAATTATTTTTCTCTTTTAAGAATGGTTGCGTTTACACTGCATTACATAACATTACGTAACGTAGTTCTAACTTCGCTCCTGACTACAAAAGTTACATGTTTTAAGAAGAAGTGGATAGACATAAAATATGTGCATACTTTCATAGCTGTATCTAAGCTTGATGTTATAGAAACAGTTCTGTATTATTATATTAATAAATTCTTTTAAAACCGTTTCATAGTTTTCGATTCTGTATAAAAATATTCTTTATGTATTAAAATCACTTTATTGTGACGTTCAAAATAGTGATTTTAACAAATAAATTCATCACTTTTATAAATTAAATTGTTAATTAATTATTTTAATGATTTGCACACATTAGTTTATCAATTTCCACCATGATGTTTTTATTGCTTTTTGCACATTTATTGGAGACTTCTGAGCAAAATATTTGTCACAGTAAAAGTAACCTTATAATACAGGGTGATTTAAAAGGTGACATCAAGCCGCAAAATCCGAATTCTTTATTCTTAGGGGCACACAACGATACCCTCGTATATTTTCTTTTTTTTTAATTTTCGCTACATTTTTTACCAATCTTTTTTCCCCTCTTTTGATAGTAATTTGAACAGTTTTAAATGTCGCGTTTTACCTTAAAGTAAATACTTAGCTGTCTGAGAAAAATATTTTCAATACAATTTTATCTACAACCAACAGTTTACAGTCAATAACTTGATAAACTGTGTATAAAAAATTGCGGCATAAGCATGAGGAATCGAGATTTTGCGGATTAATGACGCCTTTTGGACCACTCGATATTTTGTCGTGTATGCCTTTTTGTCTTCATTTTTCTTTTTTTCTTGTTACGTAAGAAACAACAATTTATCAAAAGGTCTACTTTACTGTGAACCAACACGTTACATACTAAATTTACAATTAATTCATAAGAAGTAAACAAGTGACTACATAATTAAGTATTATAATAGTAATTTTACATAGAAAAAATAATTGTGCTTAACAGAATAATCTTAATTAAAACAATATTTTAATGATTTCAGACTTTTTCAATGTATCTTTTTATAATTTGTGCTGAAAAATTAACTTTGTGCATAGGTGTATTACGAATTTACTAGTTTTTCGATGAATGATCAGTTTCTTTATATCCTTCCATTTATTTAAATTTGATATTAGAATTAAATGGAGCAACTTCTTATCTCAAAACCCTCGAATAAAATTCACTATTCGTTAGCAGAATTCGCGCGTCACTTATCTCAAAACAGTGTGTACTACTTTTTGATAGAATCATAGTTCTTCAAAGAACAAGAAAAATAGTTTGACAAGTTGAGCGACAAATAAATCATGTATCATTCGTGTAATAATGAATACTCAGCTTTATAGTAAGATTTATATGCAGCAAAAACACATAGGAAGTGGTGAAGGGTGTTTTGGGAGCTGTCTTTTGTTTAAGAGTTCGAAAAGTTCTAACAGACTAAAGTTTCACATTGTGAAAATGTTTTGTTAAATTATTTTGTGTATGAGTGTATAATTTCTAATACTCGTAAATAGTAATGCATGTGTTATGAACATTATTATTGTTTCAGATATACATAGAACTATGCGGTTTCCTTGCCTATAAATTTTGTGACGCATGGATGGGATTAACGTACTTTAAACCGGTAATAACGAATAAAGGTGATAAGTGCTCACTGCAATTGTCACTAGGTCAAGTATCTTTATGAGTTGGCCACTTAAGTGCCACGGAACGGAAAAATTCATATAACTAAACTATGTGCGCAATTTAAGAGTTAAAACATAATATTCCTTATAATGTTCTAAGTACAGTCTCTACAGTTTCGTGCAAGTTGTACAAAATTGTCACATTCACACACACACACGCTCTCGATTATCATTCCTTAGCAAAATAACTGTTTAATTACAATGATCACCACTTTTGCTTGATTAAATTTATATATTTACATGTAACTTTTAAACTAAAAAATATTATGATTCACGTAGTGGCTAATATTAAATGTAAATTCGTAATAAAACATGTACATAAAGTATGAATGATAGTGAATGATAAAGTCTCCTACAACCTGCCAGTAATAAAATAAATACTCCTAAATATAAACGATATTATATATTCACTAGCATATTATATAAAATAAATATAAATCTACGCAGACTTGATACAGCTATATAAATTGACGAAATCAAAAATCCATTAGAATACTTACATATAGACTGAATTCGTTCATATACGGTGAACTTAATAGATGAAAAATTATGTTTGTTAACGTTATATTTACATTATTTAGTAATATACTAAATTATGTATATTTTGACACTGTTACGGGACCGCGCTAGGTCACATTAGCGGAGAGGAAATATTAGAATATGCTATTGTTTTGTTTAAATGGTATTGTGTGCGAAATGTTATTATTATTAGATCTGTGTACATACGTAAAAGTTGTGTACATAGATACAGGCTTAACAATATAAAATGTGACGTAACGAAGCTCCCGTAAGACTCACGCGACGAATCGTAACCGCATAGGTACCACGACTCACTGACGATCGTAACAATATTAGTTTATTTTACAGAATATTTACATAAGTAAGTCGCGTCCGCAATGTTACTTCTATATCCGTGGATTTAGCACAATTATTTTTATTTAAAATACAACTCGGATCGAATTTATTTCACAAGTATATCAGCCATGACTGAACAACGCTATGTCAATTATTTTTACAAAATCAGACTTAACACATTGCATTTAAGAATTAAATATTCAAGTATTAAAAGTATGACTATGCATGACATCGAAAAATATGCTAGGAAAATAAATTCGATCGTTCGCACTCGAAATTCAGGGACAAATCATGAGTCCACAAAACAACAAATCTTAATATCCAACAATACGTCTCTATCGATAAATTAAATAATCGATGAAAAATATATATACTCGCATACACTTTATAATAGTCTAGTTTGACGATTATAAAACCTTAAAGGATCGCCTAGATAGTAAGTAGAGCGCACTCTCATACCGACACGTTCGTACAATTGGGCAGTAGCCTCACAGCACACTCGATACAGAAACTCAACTCTAAATGAGTAGATAATATATCGCATTTATACTTACTTTCCATTTACTTTAGTAAATTAATTATCTTTATCAGGGCTTTTCACGTCATGACATTTTAAACCATTAACAATATAATTTATTACGCACAGGACACCAAACATTCGCCCTTTATGGCATGGCCATTGTTTTGGACTGGCAGTGAGTAGTATTGTCTTGCCCCCTGCTCAAGTGTTAATTGAGTTTCTGTAGCAGTGGAACTGCGAGAGCAAATAGATGGTGTGAGATATGGGCGGCACGGTGAAGGCTCGGCGCTAGGCGGCGGCACGGCGCGGGAGTCGCGGGAGGCGCGGGGGGCGCGGACACTCGGAGGGCGCGGGGCGGGCGCACGAGGGAGGCGCGGGGCGGGGGGGCGGCGGCGGCGGGGGCGCCCGTGCCGCGCGCCGTCATACCCCGTCCAGCTGCCGTACGCGCACGTCCTGCGACGCACACATGTCCGGCGCGAAAGGTAAACACGTGAAATATGCGCATGCCGCACACTCGTACGCCGGCGCCGCGTAGAACAACGCGACCAGCGCGCACAGCATCCCACCGGCTGACACCAGACAGACCCAAACTAATGCAATCTTTCTTCGCCTTTCATAAGGCCCAAAAGTAATGAATGGTAATAACGCGTACGCGAGTAAGAACCCGAAAACGAAGCCGAAGACGTGGGCGAAGTTATCTATCCAGGGTAGAAGACCCAGGAGGAATAACGCGATGGCTATACCGACTAGTTTTAAGATTGCCCGCTTGGGATGCCTAAGGAGAGGCCACGCGCCTATCACTTCTACTATTAGACACGCTAGAAGACCGAAATGAGATCCAGCTGGCCCCACCTGGAAATATAAAAATTCCAAATTAGTATACCGTTGTCTGCGTAGTCACTTGTAGTTGAAATGTTTCAAGATTAACATATTGCTACAAAAAGAGTTCAACTCACCTCCGCCCTGTAAGGTTCGAATATAGCAGACGCCATATTCCCGGCGACCCCACTACCTAAATATATGACAGCTATTCTAACTGGCCCGGCCATCTTTTCCAGGTCCCTCATGAAGAGCCACTGCAGCGCCAACGTCGCTGCTAGATGCAGCAAACCGGCATGAACGAATAAAGACGTCCATGCTCGGTACAGCTGGTCTGGACGACGTCTTCGCATGAATGGTAGCATACCGCAGACATCGTCAAGACAAGACACCTGAAAGATACCGTTTATAACTATTAATTATTAAATAACGCAAAATGAGTTCATAAACCTATACAACTTCAGGTTTTTTATCAAATTTGAAGCTTATTGATAATAAGACCTAAGTACATTCTTTCAGTTTGTAATTAATATCTACAAACCTGTGAACACAATGACGCTTCTTCATGGAAATAACCCTTGACGAAGTCACAGTGTTCTCTAGTGGTGATGACGCATTGACCGTGGACTCCTATACAGCAAGGGTGGCCAATCACTTCGCAGGCCATGTGTTCCGCTGCGTGGCCTGCCCGACCCGCGGCCGCAGACCCGTCGAGGACCGACTTGCGACAGATCGGCCATTTTGTGATGTCGTCCGGCCATTCGTGCGGTGCTATCGATCGCGGTGCTTCGCAAAATCTGAGCAAGAAATGTAAATTTTTTGTAGTCTAAGACAATTTTTAAGGAGTAAACAATTAACGTGCGGTATGCTTTAGCATGCTTTGTTAATTATTTGTACCCATATGCTCATTAATTAAAGTATATATATCTTTTTCTGTTTAGTTATAACTCCAATTTATGATAGGACATGGGTCTTATAAAGATAGTCCTTGTTTTTAACCATTAAAAAAGTTGGATCTGTTAAAGCTTCAAAAGAACCTCTTTTCAGCTGTGCCTGGAAACCAATTTGGAATCACTCTATTGTATACTACAGAGATATGGCAGGCATACTTACTTGGGATCTAATCCGCAAACGGACCCTGATATCCGACCTCCAGGCCCCGACTCTCCCGAGGACCATTTCTTCCACGTCGAGATCGTGTTCTGAAAGGTAGACAAAACAAAGTTCACGGTTGACAAGCTTATGCTTCGCCCAAAACTAGGTGTGACCCAAGACAACGGAGCGAAGACATTTTTTTTATAATAAACACAAACATGCACACAATCTAATACATAATCTACAGAGCCTTTTCCCAACTATGTTGGGGTCGGCTTCCAGTCTAACCGGATTCGGCTGAGTACCAGTGTTTTACAAGAAGCGACTGCCTATCTGACCTCCTCAACCTAGTTACCCGGGCACCCCAATACCCCTTGGTTAGACTGGCGTCAGACTTACTGGCTTCTGACTACCCGTAACGACTGCCAAGGATGTTCAATGACAGCCGGGACCTACAGTTTAACGTGCCATCCGAAACAGTCATTCGTGTCCAAGATATACTTAGAAAGTACAGACAAACTTAGAAAAGTTGCATTTGGTACTTGCCCGACCTAGAATCGAACCCACGCCCTCATACTTGAGATTGGCTCTTTAACCACTAGGCTACCACGACTTTTTTATGTACATAATGCATTATATGCACACAATCTAATACGTAGCAACAAAACTGTTTTCGAAATTGCAACTTCTTTAACTACAAATATTTTTGGTCCATCTTATTCTTCTTCTTATCAGGTGAGCTGTAAGTGGGTTAATCTCCGAACCTAGTGTCAGATTTTTCTCAAATCTGCCTAATGGTCTCTGACGTGGAATTGTAACGACTACTGCTTATATCTTAAACTATAGAACCATCAAGATATTTGTAGACACTTACCTTTGATATTAATCCTCTTATCTAAACGTTAGCATGCGCAAAGATTCAAAGTTAAACATGATAATTTATCTATAGGTGATACTAGAAATATTTTCTTGATCAGCTTATAAGCAGATATTGTGGATTCTGTGCTTAAACTGTACCTTACAATTGTAAGTATCGACACGCAAGACGATGTAATTTAAAACAGTTTATTAATGAATCCAAAAACGCGAGCTATCCCAAATATTTCAAACAAAACAATTACATTACTATTTGGTTCATAAAAAAATGGGTTTTTCCTATTGAACTCATACGTTGGTCTGAGTCATCGCAGCTTCATATCGGGCGAGGCGATTACGGCTTCATTTTTTAATACTCTTCGCTCGTAAGAAAATTCTCTTAGAGAAACTAATACCCACCGAACAGTCAGCCTTAGAAGACTGCACACATCCTGAATCATCATTTCGTATGCAACACGCCGTGTCCCTTTCTCTCCGAGCTGATGCTGCTATCGCTCGAGCGATCCTTGCATCTCGTCGCATGCATGGCGCGAACTTCGCTCCTAGATGTATCAGGTCCGCCGCGCGAGGTCCCAGCCAAAACGATGCCGGCTCTTCCCATTCAACCTGGAAAATATTTTGGATATATCAGAATGGGTAGGGGTAGTATAGGAATAGTTCAGGAAATTCCATTGTTCTTTTTGAAGACGACCAGATGCCGTAGTAGGTAGTGCCTGCCATGATGGAGGTCTCGGGTTCGATTCCCGCGATAGTCAAACATTTGGAGAACAGGTGTGTGATATAGTCTGGGTGTTTATATGTATAATACATATGTATGTATGTATTTACAAAAAAAAAATATGGTTATCAGTTGTCTAGTACCCATAGTAGTGGCTGCTTAGTTTAGGACTAGATGACTTTGTGTGAATTTGTGAGGAATATAATATTAACTATTCTTAATTTAAATGTCCTGAAATGAATAAAATGCTACTTTAAATGTCTATAAGTATCAATTTGGCTGTGAACACACTATGCATAGAACAATTTTGCGTTTAGTGAGATAATAGTCTTAGTTGCAGCGCCTTATAATATACCGTCGACAAATCATTCAATGAACGAAATGCTAAGAGAAAAATGTTAATGTCTTTAAAGTATCTCACGTACACAAATTAAGTGGGCATTACCTAACAATGACCACTTTCAATAAAGCATAGAAATAAATTCCAACGAATATTTTTTGTTGCAATAAAACAAGAAAAAAAACTGTAATTAATCAAAATAAATAATACAAAAAAGGAACAATCAACGAATTACATACACGGACCTTTTGCGGTCACTCGTCGCTAAGAGATAGCATCATGAAAGACTGCACTAAGCAGCAAAAAGCAGACAAAAGGCGCCGCTCACAAAGACATGTGACCTACATTCGAAGCTCGCTAATACTCTTACTTTGTGCCGCTTTCCCTTGCGTCACAATGAATACGGACCCTTTGTGGTTGCTACTTGCTAATTGTTAATTTCATATCGAGTTCGTCATAAAAATAAGTTCGTTGCGTTCTTTTTTTGGTCTTTTAATGTCTAATTTGGATTTTAGGCAAAAAGGCATGCCTTTAGCTGCTATTATTATCGCGAAAACGATAAATGCTGTCTCACCAAAGACTGCAATTATTTAAGCTAAGAAGCCTTTTAAAAATGTAAATGTCTCCTTCATTACGATGTAAGTCAACCTATTCACTATTAGGCTTCTATAAATAAAAAAATAAAATGGATATTTTAAAAATTTCTAAAATAGGTGTGCTACTCAAGAACTTAAAAGAAAAGTAAGATTACCCAATCCCCTGAGTAAATATTGTGCATCGTTCAACTCAGACATTAAATCCGGAGGGAACGTGTTTTGTCTAAAAGCTTCGCCTCGTTCAAACTTGTTATGCTAAGTCTTATTATACAAAGAAACTGAGTTTAGGGGTAAAGAGACGCACGTATGTGAAAATGAGACATGTGGCTGAGTTATTCGGTATATTTAAGCTGGAAATTGTAAAACATGGGGGTGGGGGGGTAAAATAGGGGATGATAAATAGAGATTTTGATTTTAGGAAAATGTTTTGTGGTCTTGTGTCAATAAATGTATTTTCTTTCTTTTTCTTTCTTTCTTAGGCTGCTACCACACAGCAGTTATATAATGTTATACAACATTAAAACACAATGTGTAACACGATAAAATTAAAAAATATCGTGTTATACAATTTGTATAACGTTCTAAAACTGCTGTGTTGGAGCACCCTTACATAATACAAATTCTTCGAATATACCTACGTTTTTTTTTATATAAAAGGATGGGTTGATGAACTCATGAATTATGAACCATTGTTCACATGACGTGTAAACTCTAAAAATCACTCGGGACTATCATAACGCCATGAAGGCTATAAACATTTCACGATTTTGAACGCAGACCCCGAAAAAAGGTTTTATATCCGTCGTCACATAAAATTACTTATTCAAGTGTGAATTAAGTAGGCAATCAATACGCAATGTGACGAAAACTGTAAATTTACCAAGTCTCTTATCGTGGGAGAAATGGAGAAGAAGACTGGTATTTTTTTTTTCGTTCCTGATAAACGTAAACTGCTTTGTTAGGAAAAGTATGCAGTATTCGTCATTCGATCAGTCTGTTTGAAAATAATATTTCTGTACTATTTATAGTAATTAGAAGAAAAAATACATATATGTATACAACTAGTAATAGATATATTCATTGAGAATTTTCTGAGATTGTACTTTTTTTTCTTTTAACACACAACAGACCTCACAACCCACTAATTACACAATACAAGTAGACGACTGGTTTAGATTTAATTAAGTCGAATTGGGCTTGGGGCTAATTTGGGCTTGATTTGGGGCTAATTAGTCGTGTGAAAAAGTGTACCGATATTTAAAAAAATGAAATAACTAAAAATTATAGTACTTATTACAAATGACCACAGCAACAATTTTTTTTTCTTTATAAAAACAAATGAAAACTCTCACTCACCTGTTGTAAACTCAAGCTCTTTACCAGAACCTGTCCGGAATGCGTGTGCCTCCCGAAGCCGACAGGTCCGAACCCATAGCAGAGTAGCGACAGCAGCAGCACCAGGGTCTGCACCGTGCTCACCCACCACGTGAAGTAAGGCCGGTAGTCCGTCAGCTCGTCGAGCTGGCGAGCCACCTCTTCTTGGTGAGCTACCGACTTGCGGAGCGAACGCCTGGAAGCGGAGACGGTTATCATCATCGTAGATTGCAAGACTATGGTTTATCACTACATAGTATAAAACAAAATCGCTTTCTCTATCCCTATGTCCCTTTGTATGCTTAAATCTTTGAAACTACGCAACGGATTTTGATGCGGTTTTTTTTAATAGATAGAGTGATTCAAGAGGAATGTTTATATGTATAATAACATCCATTAAATAGTGGAGAAGTACTGTTATTTTTGAATTTGAGTTTTTCTTTACTGTATTTAGTATCAGCATTGCACCCGTGCGAAGCCGAGGCGGGTCGCTAGTTGCATAATAAATTAAGGACAAGTTTTACAAGAATCTAAAACACCTTTATTATAAGACGTGGCTTTAAAAAGTACCGGGTTTAGTGCTAGATTTAGGCACTTAATTTTGTTTTGAGATGGTTGTTGAGATCATTTACTAAAGCTGTTACTTTTAAAAGACGTTCATATTGATGAAAAGATTATTATGAAAATATAGAACTGACGTATTGTAGACTTTTTCTAACAATTAAATTATATCAAGGTTCTGACGTAATATTGAAAATTCAAGTCTTCTTTTATTGAGTAGAAAAGATAAGAATAAATCAAAACATGTTATTGTTATAAATTAAGATGAATATGGCAACTTGTGTATCATTAAACAAACTAAAAATAGAGTTTCTAATATATTTGTTGCCAAAGTAACTAAAAATTTCTACAAAATAAAATAAACGACATAAATAAAACAAAATGTGGAGGATTACTTCGATGCCTATTTATATAGTTTTTTTTTATTTATACATATTATTACATTAGTTTTAAGTAGTTTTTATTATAGATAATAGTTTTAAATTGTAAGTATAGTAAGTTTGTTTTTCTCAATAAATTATACAATAAAATCAAAACAGTAAAAAAATATATTAACAAAGTTACTCAGAGCAAAAACCTGGCATAACTAAAGGCATTTTACCATAAATTAATGTCGTATCTACGGAGTATTAATTCAAAAAGCTATTACAGCAAGTTTTAAGTGGGACTCCGCGTAAACACCATGATATATGGGAGGCTCAGGTGAGTTACGATCAAGACCGATGCCGTGCAGTTGCTAGGTTATTTTTTTAATCATTCTTTGTTACTTAAGCAAGATTCATTATTTTGTTCTCAGTTTGTTCATTAAAGGAAAACAAATTTTTACTTATGATTGATTATTGTTATTTCTTTACCTACATCAATTAGCTAAATATTGTTGTACAGACAATTGGTCAAATTTCCTTAATAGATTTTCAACTTTATTGCTTCCATTGGAAATATTTCACAGTTTTGGGTAGCTTGATGTGCTGGCGTTTTTCATAATTCATGACAAACTCCTTATTATAAAATGTTTAAAATATGAATTAAATTGATTTCTAAGTTGTAAGTTTATTTTTGTTTATCAGAATGAATTCATTTTTAAATGATCGTAATCTCCACTTAGAACAACACAATTTGACAAATTAATCCTGTAATGACTGGGTATTTGGATGTCGTTATCATTATATTACATTTTACATTCGATTTCATTAAACGAGTAAATAAATAGCACAAACTAGGTCAAAGGGTGGCCTCACTCAAGGACGTACCCAAAAAACTTGACCTGGTTTAATGTGTATATGTCGCAGGGAAATGAAGATATCCGGTATTTCACGAAATCCCTAGGGATATCACGAAATTCCGGAAGATGTCGAATACTCTTGTTTATTACATCTTCTTCCTAAAAGTATCTAGTGAAATGACAAAATACCAATTTATCGTCAGTGATATCGTCATTTCACTAAACTAAATCTAGTAAAATGTCAGAAAAGCGGATACTGCCGAATAAAAATCGAGCCATGAATGTCTCTCGCTCGCTCTAATACCCGCACGGTTACTAGTGGGAGCGAAACAAATGCATCGCTCGAGCTGGCGCGGCTCGTGTGATTTTAGTCGCGAAATTATTACGCTGCAGATAGCATGTGCGCACGTTCATCGCATGCTTTTGCGATTCTTTCGTATAACACATTTTTTATAGGTACTCGATTATTTATTTTTGACTGCCTCGTTGGTCTAGTGGTCGCAAGGCGCGACTGCTGTGCACGGGGTCTCGGGTTCGAATCCCGTGTCGGGCCGAAATCGCTTTGTGGGCTTTGAGAAACTTTCATAAAGCAGCCTGGAGTCTAGAAGTTGGTGATTGATTCACCGTCGTGTCGGATTGCCGTCCCATCGGACTATGAGAGTGTGGGAATAGAGAGTGCACCTGTATCTGCGCGAATGCTTGTGCACTATAATATGTCATGCTCACTTGGCTGAGCTCCATAAAAAAGAGCACGGCCGCCGTAGCCGAAAATCGGCCTGGATGCCATCATGTAACAGATCTGGCCTTCCGCAGCTACGAACACCTACCTCGGGCGAGGGGGGAGGGAAGTTTGAATCTGCGCAATTCTCACGACCTGGCCGACACATATAGACCACACTTACTAAAATAAGTTTCCGTCCGCGTCCGTGTAGTATTCGTTCCGAAACTATATATTTTTTTATCAACTATTTACAACTTAATTTTCTTATAAAATGCTCCAGTTAATTTGTAGTTTTGTTTTATTACTTTATTCCTCAACAGTATTCTTTATTTCACTAGATTAAGTTTAGTGAAACGACGATATCACTGACGATAAATTGGTGTTTCGTCATTTCACTAGATATTTTTAGGAAGAAGATGTAAAAAACAAGAGTATTCGACATCTTCCGGATTTTCGTGATATCCCTAGGGATTTCGTGAAATACCTGATATCTTCATTTCCCTGCGACATATACACACACACACACACGTTGTGTTTAAAGGAAAAAAGTTTTTATTTCCTTATGGTACATAATTAGTTAATATTTTATAGGTAGTATTTATTTATTAGAATTTATAAGTTACGCCCCTTGAGTAGAGCATCCGTGGTAATCCAACTTGATCTAAATATAATGCCATTATTTTACACATACATACATAATTTATAACGTATTGACTAACCAATCTGTCAAAAAGATAAAAACGAAACTATAAAATTCTGCCAAAAATTCTATCTACTATTCTAAAACTTTAACATATTATATTGAGTAAAAAGAAAATCCCAGGACATTTTTCTAGAAACAAAACACACTGCTCAGTGCGGAGCTAACAAAATAAAAGCGGCTAGAACGCGCCCCTCTGTGGGAACTCTTTAATAATTACGCGATGGGTCGATAGCGGTCGTCGACCGCTTGGAAATAATTCTCTGAACAACTGCTATACTTACGTTCTTTGTTTTACCCACTGTTTCACTCCAAAAAGGCTTAAAAACGAAGCGTTTTCCAACTTTTTCTGTATGTATTAAAAGTTGTTTTTACGTTTCGTTTGGTTTTGAAGGGCGCTGTATTGCCACGGTAAGATAATTTGAAAGTTTCGGCGCTCGCTTGGTTTTGTAATAGCTTCTAAATAATAATATTTGTTTTTTACTAAGCATTTTATATCATAACAAAAATTGACTCCTTTGTTAACAGATAATTCAAACCAGATTGGTTTATGTGGTTAAAAGAAAAATAACAATAAAGTTTCCAGGAAGAATCCTGAATGTGTACATTGATAGTGTTCTGAGCAATTAGCTTTATTTATTTTTTAGGTTATCCATACACATATTACACAAGCTTTTGAATACATTTTCACTGGTTTTTTTTTTGGGTCGAAAGAGCAACGACCGATCTTTTTAGCTAGGGTTTTCATCGTTCATACTTTATGGCATTTATTACAAGAGATAGCCCAGTTGATTTGGGCTCGACGGATCAACACTATATTAAACGGATCCCTCCGTAGCAAACCTAGGGATTGTCCTCAATTTGCCAGCACGGTTGAGCAAACCTATCTGTGCCTTACATAAATCTCCCTTATTTTTCACCTAATCCCAGAGTCGTGTTACAAAAATGTTCCGAGAAAGTTATTTCGATGTTAACGTTTGGGTAGCGCACAAAATTCTCGGAACACTTTGATATTAAAAAATGAAAAGACTTGCCAACTAATGTAATTAATATTGTATAGCTCTTGTCAGAAATGAATATGTTCGAAGATTTTGTGAGTTCTTATTTTCAACCGACTCCAAAATAAAGAACAGTTTTACAATTCTACTATTTTATTGAGTATTTATTGTCACCTAACGTTCTATATGAAAAGAGGATTTTAATCTTAATAAAACTTACATGGAAGATAATGAGTTACATGGTAAATGTATTTTGCAACTCTTAAATATTGCGCACTTCGTAATAGAATTCTCAGTTACGATACCACGTCTAGGCACGACCTTTTCTTCACAGCTGTCTTCATTTAGTTTGGCAGCTACGCCCCCTTAACTTCATAAAAAAATGAACATCTTAATAGTTATTGCCTTACCTAAAGAATCTACCAACAACGCCCATGCCAAACTGCCTCCTGTTAGAGTTGTCGGCTAGAGGTTCCAACATAGGTGTGTGGATGCGCGCTCCCCCTGCGCCCCACGACACACTCCGCTCTGGCCTCCGGTACTCGACGCTGCTTGACCCCAGTGGGGATCTCGCCCTGAAATTAAATACACGTTTATTAGACAAATAGAAATACAAGACAAATAGATCTAAAAATAATACCTGTATAAGATAATTGATTTTTTTATGTATTGCCGGGTTCTTATTCGTAGAATATAATCTGCGTATTTAGACATATAACTAATTTTTATATACCTTAGTAGTAGGTGCTATAAAGTACTTCTTATAAGTAGTGCTCAAGTTTATTCAAATAATATTCCTTTTCGCCAATTTTGGATTTGGCGTGTTTAGCCATAAATTTCAAAAATGTAAGTTTCCCCATGAAGCAGTATATTTGGAGAGCAACCTTTGCATGATAAAATCAATTCCTGTTCTAAGAACAAAATAAAAGCCAAGCGTAGTTTTATTTGAGGCATTTACAAATCTCAGTAAAAAGAACTCACGTCGACCTTAAAATTTACCAGAAAATAATGAGTGATAATAAGCATTTCATAATAACATTAAAAAAATGTTTGGATCAAAGAAATTGTTTTCTTAAAGCGTCTTTCTTCACTTTGATGTTTTAACGAGTAATTATTATTTTTTTACTTTTAAGTCTATCCTCACTTACCTTACTTTTTTAAATGGAAATTGTGGCTATAAAACGTACTTAACTTTCTTAAATCCTAAGTATTAAATATTTTTTTCAACAAAATATTGTAAACTGTTATTCTACCGGAATCTTTATTTCCATAATTATTTTCTAATACCGGTTTAAATAACTTATTATTCTGATATCTCTATAAAAAACGAACCCGACCACGGTGGCGCAATGATTACCACGCCGAACTGCCGAGCTGTGCGTTTCCAGGTTCGATTACCAGCACTGTCACCAATTTTGTATGATGGCATGCCTGTTGGCTGTGGTCTGGGTGTTTAATACGTATTTATAAATATATATTTATGAAGTATATGTAGTTGTGTTGGCACCCATAACACAAGCTAATCAATAGCTTACCATGGGGCTAAACGACCGTGTGTAAAAAAACATCTCATAAAAAACAAAGAATTGAAAGTAGCGAAGCCGTTATCAAAGAAATTGTATATAAACTCCTTATATGAATTCACATAAAAAGGTTTCGATAAAATTTGCTCCTACTATATCTCCTAAAAAGCTACCCTTGCAATTGTAACCTTCAGTTTCGTCCTTGTCACGTCATAAATTTCAAGTCCTATAGATATATCTATAACAAAACATAGGTTACACATGTCAGCATAGTCCAAAGATTTAATCTCCGATCACAGACCCTTGTCACAAAGATTTGGGATTCATACTCCGAAGGACGCATGCGCGTTAGTGTGTCTGCTTTTTATTTGCTTCGGCACAACATACGTATAGCTGCAATGCGTGTCTTTCACCCTCTTTGTATTTGCAACTCAAGCTTCTACCTCATGTTAAAAGTACATTGACTCACAGTCTACAAAAAAATAAAAGGAACCCCGCCAAATGAGCAAGCCTTTTTAATTAACTCGAAAATTGAAATAAGAATAGCTATTTTAAATTTGGAAAACCACCGAGGTCTTAAAATATGCAAGTTTGAAAAACTGAATCATTGGCTTTGTTAAAGAAAGCAATCAATTACTAAGACTAATTATGAAAAAAAAATATGAAGGTGCATTGTCATTTGGAAGGTTACCCTTGTATTTATTTCGTGTTAGAGTTTTTACATGGCAAGCTACTAAGTCTTGGCAATCTGAAAGAGCTTTTGGCTATCGGTTTTAAACCTCTTTTTCATCATTATACGTCACCAGTCGTTAAAAATCCCTGCGTTAAAACGATATGCTAATATGATACGCAATTCATTTCAAAACCAAACTGTTTCTGTTGAACTAATGATTGAAATCAAGCGTTATTTTTACATAAAAATTACGCGCAAAAGCCAACAACCGCACGCCCGGTCGATAGTTCACAACAAGCTTGGAATAAAGCGAGAATTAATTAATTTTATTATCCTCATGATACATTTCAAAAAGTTAAACTTACTCATGTGAAATTCACATTAAATGAGGTTAAATTAAACATTATAATTAACTTATTAATTAAATGCTGGAAATCCTAGTTAGATACTCTGGTTGGCTATAATTATTAGTAGTAGTTAAGTAGTTAAGTTTTATATACAACGTTTCCTTTCAAAGATTTTGTTAAAAAATCAATTGTTTATGAAAAGAATTTAAAGTATTACATCCTATCATGCACGCATGGTAATGGAATATTTTGTAATAGCAAAAAATTTCACTGTGCTTGCGATCAACAAACACATGTATGTATAAAAATGAAAACACACAGCGTAACAAATATCCCCAATTAATTCACAATGGAGTCACCACACGTTGCACCATATAATAAACGAGCTAATTAATCCGTCGAGTTGCAACATGGCGCAAGATCTGGTTGGAACAGGATTATTAGGCAAACTTAGCTCAACTTGCCTTGGTTTACTTAGTATAGTGGCTTTGTACTGCTGTAACAGCTCCATCTTTAGTTATGAAGTTAGGGAATAACCACCTATTTGATTGTAACTTTGAGCTATTAAAGAAGTTTAAAAGTGTTGTGGTTTTAAATGTACTAAAATAATTTTGTTCTCATATGTATCTTGCATTTCAAGTGTCACTTAAATTTGACATGAACCTATCTTTTGAAAAGGGAATTCAATTCTTTATACAGTTAAATTACCAATAACATGTTACTCACATTTTAGAAATCAGCTGAAAATCAGTGTTGTGCTTTCAGTCTATGCTGAGCCTAACTCAAGCCATATACTGTGTTGAGCTCGATTTTATTAATTGTGGTTTAATATTTATTAGCTGCTCGTGTAAAGACACGATCATTAAAATACCTGATAAAATTTATAATAAGTAGCACTCACCCCTTAGATCCGTCAACATTATCCGCCTCGTCATGATGCTGCAGCGGCGTCGCCGACGTCGGCGGCGTGAAGAACACATCGTCAACGTCGACTTCGTCAGGGACCACACCGCGGAATGACCTCGACCATTGCGCAGACGTCGATTGACGCGAGCGCCGCGTCACCGCCTAATGAGGAAATGGATAAATAAAAAATATTATTTACAGCATTATCATTGCTTATTGTAAAATAATGTTATATGCATCGTCTGTCTGTTTGTCTGGCTTCGAAAATTTTCTGCAAGTTTTTTACTAATATACAGGCTCATGAGGAAGGAAGAAATAACTTTTTATAGACAATTGTTTAGAAGAAAGAATATTTTATTCTTACAAAGTCGCAGCGCAAGTTTTGAAGTTAATCATCAATCATCAGATTTTTTTATCGTCCCGCTACAGGGGACAGGCCTCTTCTCATACCAAGAAGAAATAAACGTTATTCACCAAACTTGTTTAAGACGGATTGGCGATATCAGACTTTAACCACATTTCCTCGAGTTGTTTACCTTCACCTTTAACTAAACAAATTATGTAATTACTTATTGTGTTCTACATTATTTGGTTGATAAGAGCGTTATTGAGATAGTTTATTGTAGGTATTTAATACTAGAGATATCACTGTCACATTCGTAACAAAGTGATAATACGATTTATAAAAAACAACAGAAGTATTACTTAATAAATGTTTAAAGTCCCCAATAGTTGCAGAGCCTAGTAAACTTTAACAACAAAAACATAATATTTGTCTTTTTTGCCGAGCAATACAAAACACAATATTTTTATAAGTCCAATAGTCAAAATGAAATATCATTTTGAACAGAATTTCGGTTGTAAAATCATTTGTTTCGAAGAGTCGTAAATTATTTTGTTGTTAAAATAAGTGATATCAGAGTATCGTGACAAGGAGCACTAAGCTAGTAGCGTGTTCGAACTAATATTATTAATGTTTCTAACTTTAATATAGGTCAATGAGGATGTCAACATATGTTTGATATTTTTAAGATATATTGGACTGAATAAATATTAAACATTATGCCTGTTTTGTAACTATGGCTTGTTGTTAGTATAATAACTCTATGTTCTACTAGTAGTGTCAAATTTCTTCAGAGAATCCGGGAATCGATCTCATATTAATATGTTACTCCGATTGGGTCTTTTGAGACAACGTTAAGAGCATATCTCATAATAATTTAATTAATTTAAACATAATGCAAATATTAATAGAGATAACGTCTTAAATTACACATCCTATCAACCTTAACAGAGACACTCATGAAGAAATATGAAAGGTCATTAAAATTCCTTCGATGAAATATGTTGGTACACTCGGGACCAATGAATTTGGGTAGTAGGTTAAATTTATGTATCCTCAGTACTGAAACATTCACTAATATTGTATAAGCTAAGGTTGTGACAATTTTGTATAAAATGTAATCAATATCCTTAAGTCTAGTCTTAAGATAACAGACATATTTTTAATAAACGCATATTTAATTCATCATAAGGTATTTTCGCCACATTACGACCAAGTGTCAATATGAAAACAGAATTCCAGGAATTTTTAAATAAAGACTGATAAATCAGCACTTTTCGAACGCCAAAAAAAAAACAAAAGACCCAAAACGCCAACCCTTCACCACTTCCTATGTGTTTTCGCTGGGAAGAAAAACTCCCCAGCAACACATGTCTGTCTGTTAATTTGTACAACAAACGCAAGTATTATTAAATATTATCTTCGATTTAATCGACCCAACTCTTTGCTTCGAAGTGTACATATAAAGCACAACACACAGACTGACAAATCCAGTGATATTACGAAGTTACAAGCGGGACTCAGTGAATAGATTCGGACACTAGTACTGCAACTGTCGTAACAATAACTGTGACTTAACCACTGAACTAACTAGTAAAGCGTATTGTACTAACTACAACTACAAAACTAATGTGTATATACATACATATGTGTGTGTAGGGTTGACAAATAAAGACTGTTTGAATGAACTTGATTTTCTTAGATTTTTTTTTTCGTGGGAAATCATATGGTCCCCTACCGTTCAGGGTGCAGCTGAAGGGATTGTCAGACTCTTATGTTCCTTCTGCAGGCTTAGCATGGCGATTTTATATCTATTCTATCAAGAAAAGACAAAGCTCTTTCCGTCAATGTCAACATGTTTTCTGCCCGAGCATGGCAAGCACAAAAAAATGTCACTTTTCTGTCATTATATCCAATCTCCTGTAAACAAAACTTGTTTCTACAGTTGCCATGCAAAGCCTGCTGGAGGTCTCTGTGTGCCAGGGCCACAGTAAATCTTGCCCACAACCCACAGCACTAGCAAACCTTGGCCCTAAGGAGCCCCTACGATATTGTGGACTTCTCCTCGAGGAATCTTCACAGTTTCATTGAGTTTTTTTTAATAAGCACACTCTTTACATACTAAAATATTTACATGTATTTTACAAACTTAATAACTAAACAAAAAAAATTACCCGATGATTGATTATTATATTGACGGTTAATTTATTAATGTATTGTTTATCCAAAAAGTAGGATAGAAAATCTTTTCAAATTGACATAAATCAAAGTTTTGGAGAATTGAAAACATTAATTTTACCACAATAAAATAAACTTATATGGAGGTTTTTTTTAATATTATTTCCGTACTTTCATAAAAAAACCTATTAACAGCAAAACAGTTAGACGCAAACGCCAAAGGCCTCATAACCCTTTCAAAGCTACCATGACCTAAAAATATCGCAATAAACATGGCGACCACTAAAAGAAACCGCTCACGTCAGCCGAACCCCAGGAAGCAGTAGTTCGCAGTCCGGCAAGTTCCTTCCCGGGGATATTGCCGGAAAGGGGGGGGATCCGATTATTTACGACGCCATAACGGGTGCCTATACCCAAAAGACATCACTTTTATAATTTATTGCGCGGAAATATCGCGGTCTAATTCGTCCGCTCGTATATTATAATTTTTGAAGGGTTATATGGCCATACGTTATGCGTTACCTATCATTTGCCTGTCCCTATTGATGTTACCGACGATCGGAAATTTTTCCTTGAGTGTGATGTACGCTGGGTTGTTGGTACAGAACATATTGGTTTCTGCTCTGTGTTTCTTTTGTTTGATTCCCGCGCATAACATTTATGTGCAAATGGTATTATAGTGGTTTGAGGGCCAGTTTCACCGGCTACGAATAAGTTCCAGATAGTTTATCTGGCAGATTATCATACAAATTCTGTTCCATTTTTTAATTTATCTGGTAGATAGTGGCTATCCGTAACTGGTGAAACTGGCCCTAAGAGTTTAACATTGAGAAAATCTGTGATACATACATAAACCAGCTAGACACGCTTATTTAATTTAAGTGAACTCTCTTCCATTTATTATAAAATAATTATCACAAGAAAATGTCTACTTAAAGCAAAGTGAACATTAAGTTACATAACATAACTGATACCGTTCGTAATAAATACACGGACTTAATCTTATTAGTTACTAGCGGTCGCCCGCGGCTCCGCCCGCGTGGATGTCGGTTTTCGCGACAAAAAGTAGTCTATGTGTTGTTTTGATATATAACCTATTGAGGACCCCCGCGGCTACGCCAGTGTGGATGTCGATTACCGCTACCAAAGCCTAACTTTTGTCGGGATGAGAAGCTCGCGCTAGGACCTCCCGCCTTATTATACCTACCGACCGACCCGCTGATTATCGTATTTTATGTATAAGTTTGGTATTTCTACACCAATTTCTATGATTTTTTTTATAGAATATGTTATAATGTTGTCTTTTGTTAATTAGGCATGAGCGAGAAAATTATAAACGTAAAAGTAAACAAATCAATAACAAATAATCAGAAAACTCCGAACTGGGAAACTATCGGGAGTTATACGTGTTATTGTGAGTCAACCATTGAAGATAGACATATGCTGTTGTGGGATATTTTTTAGATAATTTTATGTAGAACATTTCCGTCATACATGATTTCTATGTAGCTTTAACCATTAAGGCTGCACACGCGATGAAAGCTTAAAAAATGGTGTAACTTCTCCCGTTTTCCCAACATTTTCCTTCACTGCTCTGCTCCTATTGATTGTACCGTGATGAAAAGTATCCTATAACCTGCCCAGGAGTATGAAGAATAATTGTACCAAGTTTCATTAAAATCCGTCCAGTAGTTTCTGTTCCACATACAGACAGACAGACAGACAGACAGACAGACAGACAGACAGACAGACAGACAGACAGACAGACAGACAGACAGACGGACAGACAGACAGACAGACAGACAGACAAAAATTTTACTGATTGCATTTTTGGCATCAGTATCGATCACTTATCTACCCCTGATAGTTATTTTGAAAATATATTCAATGTACAGAATTAACCTCTCTACAGATTTATTATAAGTATAGATATGGTAACTTGCAGCTACGAGAGCTACGCGACTGCTACGCCGTAGTCGCGTAGCCACCAAGTGAAGTTGGCGGCGCGTGATATGATTTTGAATTATGCAGAGCTTTACAGCTTGAATAGATGATCGGCTAAACTATTTTGTACTGTTACTATAACTATGTATTTGTGTTCATGTTACCGAGAGATAATGGCCGAACTAAAGTTAGTTCAGTCTCGTGAATAGAGTCATGTTAGTAACATACATTAATGTAGCTATTATATTATTATGTTAATGAAACTCTAAGTACTTCTTTCATGTTATATCCGTTAAACCTGTCGTGTTCTTGCTCAAGTTCTTTAGGATTTTTTTATTTAAATTCCTAACACTTGTTATACTTTAAAATCGTGTCAGTAATTTGTAACGTATTCAAGGGCAGAACGACACAGGCAATACAGTAACTACCCACATTGGGCTAGTGCCCAATGCAAAATATCATAAAATTTCTATTGGCTGTGAGCATGTTTAAGTGGCTAGCAGAACTCCTATATTGGATGGCAACGCTAATCCCTTGTTAACGCTAGCCTTTTAGTCAAGGGAAGTGTCAACCAGTCACCTAAATAGGTTTTTAAATATGGTGTGGACATTTGGGCCCCACGACCGAATTTCAACCCCAAACGGTTCGAAGACATAGTTGTCGTTGCGACCACTATACTCTATAATAGCTTTTGATTTATTTTGTTCCTGATTGATGATATAAACTCTATGGTAATAAACACAAATACATTTTAGGCCTTTATATATTTATGTATACTTACTGACTAAATATTGAAGTCATTTTACTCGATATCTATGTATGTTCGCCATATAGAGAGAACGAGCGTAACTATATATTCTGAGCGTCTATATTATATCAATTCTAGCAAACCAACCGATACTGGGTAAATGTATGATTTAAGACGATACCGATCATTAGATTACCGGCTCGATATATAGGTCAGAACAGCCATTTATATCAACTATCTGAAAATTAACTAATCTATAAATCGCTCATCCCTCTCAAAATCATTGACCTAATTTGTCTCACAATCTGGCACAAACATATAAAGCTATACATACATACGTACGTACGCAATTTTATTATGAGCCAAGCCACATAATGTGCTATGTATGCATAAGTCTCGGCACACACAGGGTGGTCCATTAACTCTGTATATTCGCCGGTTTAGGATTTCACATGGCCAGCAAGTGCTTTTAGCATAGTTAAAACAACTTTTCCGTTGAGATATTTAGCCAACTTTTAAATGGTTAACGCGCGGAACTAGGTTAGCGGCTAACTATGCCACCTGTGGTCGTGTGAGTTGCTGTTGAATTATCATAATTTTATGCTACATTATTCGTGTTATTTAGTGTCCACTTCTGGTTTGCATTTAGGGTTTCTAAATGGAATCTAATTTATTTCCTTGCTGTAATAAAAGTAAGGCCAGCAGGCTTAGCATGGCAACCGTAGAATTAAGTTTTGTTTACCGGAGAATGGACATAATGACAGAAAAGTGACAGATTGACTTAACATTTCTTTTGACATTTTTTGAAGTATTTTTTCTTTTCTTCAATCGACATAAGTCTACAAGTGATTATATGCGAGTTGACAGGCCGCGACATGCTCGGGCAGAAGACATGTTGACATTGACAGAAAGAGCTTTATCTTTTCTTGACAGAATAGATATAAAATCGCCATGCTAAGCCTGCTGGTTTGCATTTAGGGTTTCTAAATGGAATCTAATTTATTTCCTTGCTGTAATAAAAGTAAGGCCATGAAATATGTCTAGGGAGGACAAAGCACCTTTCTCTATAAATAAAGACTATTCCTTTGTCCTTCAGACTATATTTCCCGAACACTATCACGTCGAAGAAGGTCAATGGCCCCCCTTCCCTCTTTCCATAAAACGTACGAACATTAACCAGTGTTCGGGTGGTAACTACAAACGGGACGATATTAATTGCGCAATTAAATAAAAGGTATTTACAGGTAAAATATTTACAGTAGGTGCAAGTTACGTTTAGAGGATTTAAGTAAAATTTATTTCATATCTCATCGCTATCTTTCTGTGGTAATCAATTTTCTGATCCTCGAAAACAATGCCTAGGTTTGCTTTTAATCATAATTTGATGATGATGATGACGATGGCATCCAGGCCAATTGTTGACTATGGCGGCCGTTCTCTTTTATGGAGATCAGCCAGCTGCGCAGGACCTATTATAGTGCACAAGCATTCGCGCAGATACAGGTGCACTCTCTATTCCCTCACTTTCATAGTCCGATGGGACGGCAATCCGACACGACTGGAGAGAGATCAGGCGCAGGACCGACATTTACGTGCTCTCCGATGCACGGGTGAATCAATCACCAACTTCCAGACTCCAGGCTGCTTAATGAAAGTTTCTCAAAACCCACAAATCGATTTCGGCCCGACCCGGGAATCGAACCCGGGACCTCGTGCACAGCAGTCGCGCCTTGCAACCCTTAGAACATCATTAATTAAATTAGCATAAAAAAATATATTTTCCTACTTTAAAAATCTAAAATTTTATTGAAATGAAAACAAACCCCTTCTAACTGCACTCAACCATCAACTAGCACTACGTCCCCATATATTGGAGTCCACATCACGTTCGCTAGTACGAACACCAGTTATTATCATAACAAGGTTGGCTCTTACCGGGACGTGACAGTCGATGTCCTCGCGATTCCCTGTTATCGAATATTCTAGAACGTACGAAATAAAATCATCGTACGAATTTTCGGTTAGCGAAACAATTTGTTTTTGTTATTATGTGCTAGTTGTTAGGGTTAACTTAAATTGAATTATGTTTAACGTTGTATATAAAACTAATATTTTGTATTTCTAAGCTACAGACGCTCGTCTTGTGTGGGAATATTTTTGTTTCATTATCTTAACGTTACAAGAGAATACAGAGTTTATATCATGTCAAGAACCAGCTTCTTAGAAGATGTTGTACTTAAATATTATTTTATAAAATACAAAATAATTATAGCGAAAATATTTAATGGGAGTCCTTTCTTCTATCATAAAATATCATTGAACTTATACATAAATACACTCATTGCTATTATACATTGATATTTTTCTGTTTAAAAAATATATTCAATAAAATATCTGCTCATCATTACGATATTTTAAATAGGTCCATTAAGCACATAATTATATGAATTCAATTCATACCCCACTATAATAAGATCCAATTTAGAGCGCACTCACAAAACGTCGCATGTGAGCGTCTAAAGTAACGAGATATCTTCGGCTCATATTTTACGATACACCTACATATATTTAAAGTAATAGCTTGCAACCGTATGCCGTACATCAATAACGAAGCCACATCGCCAGGACGACGCCACACATATAATATTTATGACTACGTCTATTAATATGAAATGATTTCTAAGATATAAACTGACATACATATTGGACATACATAATTTCGAAGTCGCTTGAAGTTCGATGACCTCAATCTTGGGTATAAAAATATGATTTTGTCAATTGTTATAATATCAAGATTTATAAATATTTTAAAGATAGACTGCCTCGTTGGTCTCTTGGTTACAAAGCGCGACTGCTGTGCACGGGGTCTCGAGTTCGATCGCCCGGGTTGGGCCGAAATCGCTTTGTGGGTTTTGAGAAACTCTCATAAAGTAGCCTGGAGTCTGGAAGTTGGTGATTAATTCACCCGTGCATCGAAGAACACGTAAATGTCGGTCCTGTGCCTGATCTCTCTCCGGTCGTGATTATCGTCCCATCGAACTATGAGAGTGAGGGAATAGAGAGTACATGCACTATAATATATCCTGCGCAGCCGGCTGATCTCCTTAAAAGAGAACGGCCACCGTAGGCGACAATCGGCCTGGATGCCATCAATATAAAGATTTAAAAGAAAACACCAGACTGAAATTCTCAATCGATTTTTCTTATTAGGTTGCCTAAAGATATTGGTATCATGGCTTTTTACCATGATAAGCTTATTAAAATAATACCTCGTCTATTTTCCGTCTGTTGGCAAAATATGTACAATAAGGTATTACTTATTTGTTTGGAGCAATTGTTTGTATTACTACGTTCTAAGTCTACAGACAAATAACATTATTTCAGTAAGCTTTGCTGAGGCAGCACTAAGGTGGCACACTTCCAATTTTCATGACATTACCAAATCTATTTTACAAATAATGTAATTCCTTTTTGAGCTCCTATCATTGTTTTTAACTTTTTTTACCATTTATTAAAGTATTTACTCACATTAATATTTACAATGTTTTTAAAAGATAACAATTATTTTAATTTTCCAATAAAGTTAATTTTCAGTTCAAGAGACCATGTAGCTTGAGATCTGATTTTTAAACGTAATAATTGAAAAAGTTCTCTTTTTGTCACAAATCTATGATCCCTACCAATTTTGTACTCGAGTGTCAAAAAAAAACATATACATATGTATTTGGAAATGAGAACCTCTAATTTTTTTGAGTTGGTTAGAGCCTATAAGATAATAAATGTTTTTTAGACTTTCGCAACTTTTACACATATTATACACAATGTATAATATAATAAATAGTAGGTACTCACAGTAACAACATAAGAAAGGCCGGTGAGCGTGAGCCGCGCGACGCTGTCCTTCCCCGGCTGCGGCAGGGAGGGCGGCGCGGGCTCCTCAAGCGGCGCCGGTGCTGGCAACACGTCAGGCCGCTCCCGCGCTCGCCCCCGCGCCTCCCTGGGTGCTGCGCCCGACGCTCCGTACATACTGGGGACATAAGATACATATATTAGGTATAGAAGACGAGTCTATAATTATTAAAGGTATGCTTTGGTTTCGTACGAACTACGGCAAGTTTCAGTGAATTCTCTTTTATAGTTTTGTTTACAAGAAATAGAATTATCACAGTAACCCGTAAGCAAAGGCTGTATTAGACCCACTGGGCACGTACTATGCACGACTTCAACTGACGACTTTTTGATTAAAAATTGCTTGGAAATATTCAAAAATATAAAAGTTCGTAGAGCGACAAAAATCTTTAATTGTTGGATGACAACGTCAATTGTCGATAGGGTGCACTTGACGACTGGTCTTCATTGAAAATAGACACTGATCTAACTTCAAAGTGATGAGTGACCGTCAACATGAGTGCTAATAGACTTGAGATTTCGTAATTATCATAATTATTATACTAGCTTCCGCCAATGGTTTCAACCGCTTCCTGAAGGACCTACATTCGGACGTATAAAAAACCTATATGGAATTCTGATGTATCAGCTATATCACCGCCAAGTTTCACCAAAATCGGTTCAGCCGTTTGGGTCTGAAGAGTTAAGAAACATACACACACACACACTCACAAATTTTTGCCATTATTTATTAGTGTGATGTGATAATATCTAGTGCGATTTGAAAGAATACAATGCATTATATTCTGATTATGATTTTAAGGGCCAGTTTCACATGTTACGGATAGCCACTATCTATCAGATAAATTCAAAATGGAACAAAATATGTATGGAATTATCTACCAGATAAACTATCTGGAACTTATCAGCAGACAGTGAAACTGGCACTAAATGTGATGAAAGTGGATAGAGTGCTATTATATAGAGCGATTTATTTATGCTTCTTGTTTGAAATTTACCGTTTTTCGACTTAACAGAACATTTTTTAAACCGATAGAACCAAAAGGTTGTGTTCAAACAAAATGTTTTCATTTTAACTTTCATAAAAACTGAAATACAAATATTTTGTTATCGTTTACAAAATAACGTTCCTTTTTTATACGTCAATGTTTTTGTGCCACCGTAACACTGCAAATATTGTTTTAATTGTTCATATGGCCCTTATGTACAAACGCCAGCACATCAAGTTACTACAATCTGACAAATTTCTTCAATAGATTTTCAACTTTATCGCTGTAGCATATGGTTCAGAGTTGATTGGAAAAATTTGACAGTTTCGGGTAGCCTGATGTGCTGGTGTATGCACCAACCGTGAATAGTATTTTTGCAGTTTCAATTTTTTATTGAACCTAGTCTAATAAAAAAAAGTACAGGTATTAGAAAATGTCGGAAATGTGATAAATACTACGGAAATTTGATACAGAGGTAATTATAGTATATTGGTTGTAACAAGGTCAAAATGCATTATTAAAAAACCTTGGCAATACTATTGATTGTAATACACACGGCTGCGGCATGCAATGCTCGGGTCGATCGTACACAAGGTTAAGCAACGCTTTGCGTGGTCAATCCGTACCTGTGTGACCATCTAATCATAAAATTTTCCTACGTGATTCTGAAAGCGAATTTAGTGCGTCTCGGCTGTCAGTTTTGTATATTTTAGGTAATCGTTACGAAAGTTACTACATCTGATGGCAGTAGGTATGTCTGACAACCGATCCTATTAAGGCCTATCGGGTTGTCCAGGGAACCGGATTGAGGAAGTTCAATAGGCAGTCGCAGTACTAAGCCGGCCCCAAAATAGCTGAGGAAAATACTAGGCCACTGACATCTGCCTGGTTTACTCAGGACATTTTTTTTTTAATTCGTTCAGTTGTTCAATGAAACTTCCATATAACTATACCAATCCTAAACTTGAACCATAACATAACTTATATAGTTAACTGAAAAAAAGTCCTGCAATAGAACACAAAGAACGAACGAAACAGTTTAAACTTATATCACAAAGTAACGTATTCCATACTGGCAACGGAATTTATTTTACATTCAATTTTCAGCTCAATGTTGGCATTGCAGACGTAACTTATGAAAGCCGTCAAATAAATATCCAGCATCGACATCGGGAAAACTGAGAAATATTCTAAACAACTATTGGTATAGCTTCTGTGGAGTGCACACACATTTTCCTGATATATGTGTGTGCATTGTTTTATATATTGTTTGTGTAAGTGTCATGCTGGTGTTGTGGTCAGCTTAAAAGAATTTATTCAGGAAATCGCTAGGTACCAAGAAATCAGACCTAGTGGCCTATATTTTTCTTTTTTTTGGAAAATCTCTTATCAATCTGCACTGGGTGTTGTTTCTAAATTTGAAGTATACAATTCTAATCAACTTTTATTTGCTTTAATTCATTAAATAATTTCTAATATTAGTTAGTTATGAACTGAATTTTGTGAATTTATCTCATTATTTCCAAAAAGTGGGGAACTAAAGTGCTGCGGGCTTTGAATCCATTTAAGCATCTAAGAGGAACTGTTTTCGGGTTTGTAGGCGACTTTCATGAGCACTTCTTTTATAAAACAAAACCTCTTCATGCAATAATTATATTGTGTTCAGTTTTGTGTTTTGTGCAGATCTTCTTGTAAATCGATTCATAAACGATTGTTAAAAACCTTTATGCTTTGAATACAACTTGATGAAGTCAATATCGATAAAGAGAAGCGAGATGTATTATTTTGTGTTCCGCTTATTTTCTTCGAGGCGTAAGCCATAAAAAAAACTATTCCAAAATGTCTAAGCCAATCGAAATATTCTTTGGACTACGTACAGTCAAGCTCAACGAGTTTAACAATTCCCTTTGTGCTGCTAAAGTGCACGACGGCAATAAAAATGCTTATTCCGTGCAAACTTCCACGGGATTTGCTTTAAAAATTATTTCATAAATATTTTGTGGTTTGGTATAGGTAGTTATAGACTTTTGTATTTATTACCCGCTTTTGTAAGCTTCTTTTGGCCTTTATTTGTATATTTATTATTGCAAAGTTGGTAGTACAGACGCCAGCACATCAAGGTACTACAATCTGTCAAATTAATCGATTTTCAGCCTTATGATTGAAGCATAATATGGTTCATTATTCATAGCGAAAATTCGACTGACACTTTCACAGAAGTAGATACTTCATCAGGCTTATCATGGCAACCGTAGAAACAAGTTTTGTTTACCGGAGTATGGACATGATGACAGAAAAGTGACAGATTGACGTAAGATTTACTTTGACATTTATTGAAGATTTTTTTTATTTTCTTCGATCGACATAAGCTTACAAGTGATTATATGCGAGTTGACAGGTCGCGGCATGCTCGGGCAGAAGACATGTTGACATTGACAGAAAGAGCTTTGTCTTTTCTTGACAGAATAGATATAAAATCGCCATACTAAGCCTGCAGTAGAGGCCCGAAAAGCTACATGACTATAGAAAATCAGATAAGCCTCAAATCTCAAACCCAGATCGTTGAAACAAATCGCTACAACCAACAAAATATCACGACCGACTACATAAATCACAGTGCTAAACTTCGATCGTGTAATCCCAAGCAACCTCAAACAAATGTAAATTTAACACTGGCATACAGTCTCCGAGTTAAACTACCAGGAGTCAAGAATTAACAGGAACATAAGAGCCCCCGCACACTGCAAACTTTTGTCGGCCGATAGTTTCAGGACACTCATACATCAGGTTAGAGATAAATAGTAGCGCGCTCATACAATGCTCTATGCGGATTGGTGAATTTAAAGTCCAGGGTCCCTCGAGATGTTTTCATTCACCTTTAATCAGTCATTGGTATCAATCACATAAAAATTTAAAAAAAGTTTTATTTTTACCTAGGAATCGAACCTGCACACTCATACCTGAGAGGCTAGTGCTTCAACCACCACGATTTCGTAACAATAAATTATAAAGAAAAGTGTCGGCTAACTATCGGCCGACAGTTTAGTCTGCAGTGTGCGAGGGCTCTTAATAAGGTTGCTTGGCCCGGACGTCCCAGTGGGTAAACAAGTCATTGTCGTATGACTTACTTCCTCTATTAGACACCCTCTTTAGATTATGATGTCTTGGTACTGTAATGTACAGTTAAGGATGGCCGTTTGTGGCAATTGTTATGGTTATTTCGATCAAGATAGTGAACGTAAGTTATTTAGACACAAACAGCTTTTGTGGTACAAGAAATGTATTTTATACATATATTCAACGTTGAGGATGAAAACAGCTACTTTTACAGTGAATAAAGTCATATTGATTGATTGCTCACATAGGTTGAACACGAAATTATCATAAGGGCAAGTTTTTGAGTGTGTATGACTGTTATTTCTCCATGTGAACGGATTTTGATGAAACTTGACAGTAGCTAGTACACACTAGTAGTAGTAGACAGTAGCTACATAGATCAGAATAACATAATAGGCTACTTTATCTATGTACGGGAAGTAGGTCCTTCAGGGCGCCGGTGTAAATATTGGCGGTAACTAGTAGTGGATAAAACCTTTAAAAAACACTACCTATATCAAATCTGAGTAAACCAAAAAACACCCAAACAAATCCGCAGCCTAATCAATAATCTTAAACCTAAAAAAACGAATCCAGTCTAATTGCATCGGGCTCAACCTAATTGACTTGTCTCCAGTTAACTAAGTTCCACGCAAGAATACAAAATGCCTATAAACAGTGACGTCACAGCTGCCGACGGCGAATAGTTACGTTTAATTTTATTATGCCGGGGAGACTGGCCGCTATTGGCAACCGTTCCCGACAGTACCAGGATTATTCTCCTTTGTAGTCCATTTAGTAAGGCTGTAGTGATGCGATTGTACGGAAAATAGACTAATCGATTTCGATGAATGTAGTGAATTGATAAGTCGAGGAACATGATCAGTTGGGAGATTGAAAAACTCAAAAAGGTAAATTGTGCCGACCAAGTGAGGGTAGTAAAGAAACCCTGCACTTCACGGAGACGCCTCTAGCTGTCATCTGTTCTCCCGTGACCACGGTCAATGTAATTCGGCCGAAACGTCTGGAGAAAGCATAACTTTATAATATTTCATCGCAAGTAAGACCCGTGTGCAGTTGTGTATAATATTGGAAATAAATCTTGTGTTTTATTGACGATACACGTCTATGAGGTAAATTTTGTAATTTAAAAGATAATAATATTAGTTAAAACTAAGATATATGATTTTAGTCACACAAATACTAAACCTACGTTAATATTCTTAATTGATAAACTCGATTAAATAAATGATTTACTGTTACATAATCTGGTGAAATCCTTTGTTAATGTAGTGAATTATCCTGTTATACGTTAAACTACGGCTTAGGGCACGCCCTGAAAGTGCTCAAGGAAAACAAAGTGGGATTGCTTCTGTGGAAATTGAATTTTGTATCAATCTCGCTGGGACGAGTTACAGCTATGTCAACTTGTTAGACGAAACTTTCCTGTTATTATTATTTTGCTATTTATAGTGTAGTTTAGGGAGCTGTGTATTTGTGGCTTTTGGATTGGTATTTGTAGCGCTAATTCCCGTTGGGACTAAAATTGAGTAATTATTTCGAAAGCTTATAGCCAGTCGTTTTGTGTGTGTAGTTATTTTAAAAGTACCTAGTGAGTGTGAATAATTTAAAAGCAATGTGAACTTTCAATGAAGATATTTTATTAATGTTTCCAATTATATATAATTCCTCTGCATCATTTATAGATTCGTAGTTACATAAGTTGCACTGTGTCAAAATATATACATAGGTACACCTGTCGCGTCCGCGATAAGACAAACCAGGTACAGACGCCAATACATCAAGCTACTATATATCTATCAAATTTCCTTAATAGATTTCCAACTTTATCGCTGGAGTCTATAGCTCAAAGTTCATTGGGTAAATTTGTCAGTTTCGGGTAGCTTGATGTGCTGGCGTCTGTACCTTACAGCTGATTTATTTAGTGTAAAACAATTAAAACATATAACCACTTAACGAACATTGTTAACGTATTAAAATATAATTGTCAATTAACCAACCATTTTTGCGTGATGTGCCACAAAATTACGACATGGTGTCACTTTATAAAGTGTGGGTACAATGTGTGCATTATTAGTCAATGATACGTATATTGCATTTAATTTTGAGCTGAAATTATTTGATGTGAATATAAACCGTTTTCATGTGAGCAATTAGCGGCGGTATTGCTCCATCGTGCGTAAACTGATCCAGTTTGGTTGTATTCAAAAATTACAGCAATGGACACATTATTTTATGTTAGGTTGTATCGATGACTTAATTATTTGATGACAGTCGAGTTTGTGACTAAGTAAGCCCTACGTATGGATCAATCATAAGCTTAAGCCACGCTTAAGGCGGTCTGTGAATGGGTGACCATCCGTGGGTCAAGAAACGATTGAGAAGCTATGGAATTTGGTAAAATAATACTAATTTATGAAGAACATGCGTCAGTTTGTCAATTGTCAGCTTATAGCCGTTTCACTTAAGTCTCATGGGAACTACTCTAAGCACTTCATATAAAGATAAGTGCTATAGCCTACCTCCCTATATGGGCTATCTAACACTGAAAGAATTTATCAAATCGGTGAAGTAGTCCTTGAGATTCGCGCATTCAAGCAAACATACTCTTTAGCTTTATAATATTAGTATATACAGATTTAGGTCACCCGACAAGGACAGTCAACTGTTTTACCGACTTAATAAAACCAATAATATTAATCGTATGAGCATGAACTATACAGTTCATTACGTTCGTTCGCAAAATTATAGGGTGGCTTATTGATTAATGATGTGTGTTCTATAAAGCATACTGCAGGCTGCCCTGAATACCTAATTGATGTATGAACTTTCCTATACTTTGATCCGTACGTCTGGTCCGTACGGCAGCAGATCAAGGTTCTACAATCTGTCAAATTCCTTTAAGAGATTTACAACTTTATCGCTGAAGTATATGGTTCAAAGTTGATTGGAAAATTTGTCAGTTTCTGGTAACTTAATGAGAGCTGCATACTCCATTCGTGTTGACTTCTATGAGACGAATTATTGTCATTCAGGTTAAACTGATTGAATAAGTACAGTACTCACCTAATATCATCATCATCAGGATGATGATCGGGCGGCAGGTCGGGCCGGAGGTCGCCGAGCGCCCGCGCCGCGTGCCTCCTCCGCCTCTCATACCAAAGCCGTCTTTGTTCCCTCTCATTATTCTTCTGAACGCCAAAAAACGTTTGCGTTTCCCTCTTGAGGTAGTCTCGTACGGCAACTGTGTGCGTTCGCCGTAATCTGACGCCATCTTCTTGGTCTTGGGGGGCGGGGTCTGGTGGGGGTTGTGCAGGCGCGGGAGGGGCGGAGACCACGCGCGGAGGGGAAGCGGGCGCGGGGAGCGGGGGTGCCGGCGCAGACGCCGCTGGTGTTGATGACTGGCATGCCAGCTGCGGCGCCAGCAGACCCGCGCTTGAACGCCTGTAACAATACAGATGTACAAGTTAATAAATTCGTAAATGAAGTAAATGTTTGCTGTGGACAGAAAAGACCAAATATCAAATATCCTGGCATAAATTCAGTTTGGCATTTCAGCAATGGTTTAACACCGTAACGAAACATGATTGTATGAGTAAAAAAAAAACACATTCAGCAAACCAATATGTATAAAAGCTAGGTATACAAAAACCGTAAATGACAGCACGTTTTTTTATTGAATTGAAAACTAATATTCAATATAAATATTGGCAGTTTACATTGAATACAAAAACAACGGAATACCCATAACAGTTCTATGAGTAGCAACGGAATTCGTTATCCCGGCTCCCGAGTCATCGTGAAATTGGCCGAATTGATTCGGTATTTCCGATTGCAATTCCGTTGAAAATCGATTCGCACCGCCTGTAGTCAATCATCGAGCTATGTTAGCAAATTATTCGACTATTTAGATTCTGTTTACTAGGAATTTGTCGGAAACAGACTGGAATAATAATATTCAAAGTTGAATGTGTAAATAAAAGAATAACGCTAATAGAATTTATTTGTTTTGTAAATTGTGAATTAATTTTCTTATTTGTTATTTCGTTTAGCTTTCATCTTTATTAACATTTCTTTTTTCCTCATCGATGAATCTTACATGGACAGTTTTATTACATACAATGCTTCTATTGTAATGATTTTTATAACTACCTTCTTATCAATCCCTAGAAACCGTAACATTTTAGCATTATATATCGGTACACTCTCTGAATGTATTCGCAGAAAATTAATAATACCGTACCGTACAGTACTTACCAACGAAAACACCTAAACCCGAACAGAATATTAAACAAATTTAATTATTTATAGAATACTTTAGCACCTACATCTTTACAACTCAATGATCTAAGGACACGTCCTAAGGTTCTAAGAAGCCATGACTTGCCTCCCTCCGCAGTCTATTTCACTATTATATGTGCGTTTGCAGCACGGTATTAGGTAGGCAGACGCAGGTGCGAGCTCAACGAGCAATAATTTCAACGCAAAGCAGAAACAGTAAATTTAGATACACCGACGTAGTAATGTCTTTGACAAATATTCCTTATTATTGTGCCGGTACGCTCTGAATAGAAGATTAAGACGCGTTATGTTGGTGTTTTGTGTGCATATTAAGGTGATGTGTGTTGGTGATTTCATATACGCTAGGGAGGTTGACAATGTAAAGGAAATTGAGCGAGAAATTGGGTGACGCACGAATTTTTGATGACAGCGGCTTTGTTAGGAACAAGATAGCGCTCAATGATTTTATTTGTGATCTGATAATCTTTGTTTGTATTTCTATTTACCTATACGTAATAACTAAGTTACCGTCTTCTCGTTTGTTAGTAATTTTTATTTTCCTTATATATAAAAACATTAGGCTGTTTAGATATTACAATATTAGGCTGAGACGGTCAACATAGCTAACTTAGAACTGACTTTCTTTAACTAGTCGCTATTGTTTATGTACCAAGTACAGTACAACTATTAGCAAAAGTGCTCAGTAATTTCGCAGAAACAATATCTAAAAAGCGTATGTCCTATTCTAGAACGAAACCTTTCCAGCGTACATTAAAGTGAGTACAAATGGATCAGAGTACGAGAGAGGCTTTAGATAAAATGGCTATATTTAGATACCAAACCAACACTCAATCGTGATCATCATCAATTCCTATACGTTACTGCCAGTATTAACGTAAAGAGGTGCCAATGTACGTATACCCTTGAGATGTTCGGCAAAATTGGTTTTAGATAACATATTTCTGAATAAATAAGAGCATTTTTCTATATCAACAATTACGAATAAAATCACGATTCGCGTATAATTTGACTGATCAACCATCAAATTCGCTTTACAAAAAGAATCTTTCAAATGACTGGAGAGATAAATCTTTTTAAGTCACAGTGGGTCTAGTAGCTTATAGCAATGTCATTTATAAGTAAATGCGATGCGTTTTTTTTATTACACAAATATATTTAAGCTATTTGAAAAAAAAATCCTTGAGGGCAATTCTAAATAAAATGTTGACATCTTCTAAACAATTTAGTACCGAGAAAATCTGTCGAGAGAAAAAAATAACTACGATAAAGATCTGAATACTTTTGACAGACATTATTTTAGCTTAGTTCAAATTCATTGTCACTCTCTTGGATCCAATGTAAGAAAACATATTTTAAATTACAAATTTTATTAAAATATTAAAGTAAGCGTCAGCCTAAAACGTATGTAATGCATAAAATATGCGTTTGAGCAATCTCAAAACTGATCCTTAGAAAATAAAAAGATTAAAGATTAACACAACTTCTTTCCATCTATTTAGTAACAACAGAAAAAAATATTTTAAGATAATAATATTCTTTGTTTTATTAATTATAATCTTTATACAAATAAATTTAACTAAACCTTTCATTTTTTATTAAATTTTATAAAACATTCTCATTCGTTAATTCAATTACAAATTAATTAATTCATTGCTTAAAACAATATACATAATATGTACCTACTAAACATTTTTGATTCAGATTGAACGTTAACCTTTAAAAGCCGTGTCTTTAAAAATAAAGATGATATTGGACCATGTTCCCAATACCGGTGGGACACTATTTTTATATTTTTAAATGTTTTTTTTTTATATACATATATACAAAATATTTAAAAATATGTTAAATAAATAAATACAGAATAAAAGATGATATTTTTATTCTATTCACAAACATTTATAAACAACTCATTCTAATAAATAACCTAAGCCCCAGTTTAAAAATCGAACCCGTTATTAAGATCACCAGTTATCGATCATCCATCGATGTTCGACTCACGTCATCCGACCAATAATGCAGATACCTAGTTTCCATCCGTGTTCCCAGCTGATTGCTATTCTTACCGCTTGTCCAATATCGGGGCTATATTGCCCCGTATCGGGAAAATGTTATTAGGCCATACATCTTTACTTGACAAACAGATGGTTATCACATGTTTTGAAAATGATTTGTTGGCAGACAAAATAGACGTTGCTGGATCGAATTCTTTAGAATAAAATATATTTTTTTCTTTTTAAAGTGTATTTATTTTCTATTTATCTTCTACAGTAATCTCATTACAATTAGTTGCAGTATTAATTGTAAAAATATGTTCTATATGTATATCATTATAATCTTAATAATGGTACATATAGTTGATATGTTTTGTATTATCTTACTAATAATATGTATAAAAGCAAAATCTTGTATGAATGTATACATATTTGTATCTCTTTGACGCAAAAACTATTGAATGGTAAAACTGGAATTAATCAAACTTGGCAGTAATACTCAATACTAATAACTATAGGTTACTTTTTATTTATGCGCGGGATGTAGTGCCCTCGGAAAGTGGATGAAACCGGTTAAGAAGTCAGATAGAAGCTATTTTAATATAGCTGTTGTGTGCCATTACGCAAAAATCACTGTAAATTTTTACACAAGTAAAATTACGGCAACCATCACACGTAACTACAGCTTCAAACTATTTAACCCTGACCCTAATTAATATGAAGTAATAATAAGGCCAAACATGCATTAGAAAGTTCGAGATTAACATCAAATCTTCGGGACAACTATCCAATCTGTTCCCTAAAGGCCTGGCCTAGTAACTTAAATTATATTATCAGTAAACTCCCTCAGTTGATAGCCCACTAAATCCGTATTACGGGTACTGTAATAATTATAACGTTAATGGCTAAGCGTCTATAAAGTAGGACGATAGTTAACGTACGAAATACCGGACTGATTTCAATTTAAATAATCATGTCAAAATATCCCATGTACGGCTTACATTTATCAAATTGCCAATACGAATTTAAGAGAAACTTAATAGCCTCTTGTGCTTGACTATAATTAATATTTTCTCTATTGATAATCCCATTGGCGCAATGGTTACCACGCCGGACTGCCGAGCTGAGGGTCCCGGGTTTGATTCCCGGCACAGTGGATAATTGTGTGATGAGCGTGCTTGTTAGCTATGGTCAGGGTGTTATAATATGTATTTATAAATGTTTGCGTGTAAAGTATATGTAGTTTATCAGTTGTATTGGCATCCGTAATACAAGCTAATCAATAGCTTACAATGGGGCTAACTGGTGAAAAAAAGGTGTTCCGATATTGTCCTGATATTTAAATCTTTACTTCTGCGGAGTAATTTACGCTATGATCAGATTCAAATAAATATTCAAAACATCCGAATACCACCAAAAATATCATTCAAGAATCATCTCAAAACTCAGATATTGCTTACCACACAAGTACCAACTAATGAGATGCAAATAAACAAAAAAATATTCAGCCAAACGTTTAAAAAACACTGACAATTGAAAATAACGATTTTTTTTTTCAACTGAATTATGTATTCGGGACTTGTATCGCGAGGACTCATGAATAACGAGTTTCGTTATTTCAAGGAACGTTAACGTAACGAGACGAGCGTGTTTTTTTTAATCCTTTGTTTATTAAGCCGAGGGCTGTATCGTCGGCCTGTCTGATACCAACCTTTTGTTTTCTTAAAACACTTTTTAAATCTTTTTGTTAGCTATGACATTTGAATTTGAATTTAGAACAAGACTGGCAGTATTGAGGTTAATGAATGTTTTTCTGTCATGTCATGTAAGTGTTAGTGGTCCTGTGGTTAGAGCACCAGGCTCTCAAGTATGAGTGTGCGAGTTCGATTCCAGGTAATTTCTATTGCAATATTTTTAACTTATATGTGCTTTCTTAGTATATGATGGACACAATGATTAATTAAATGTGAAGGAAAACAACTCGATAAAACTTAGACTAAGAAGTCTGAAATCACCAACCCGCAATGAGCAAGCTGATGATTAACGCTCAATCCTTCTCTATGTGAAAGGAGCCCTGTGCGCAGCAGTGGGACGATAAAAAGGCAGAAGACGACGGTGAATGTTTTTCTTATACGATAGAAGAAATTCTTCTATACTTCTCAACCGTTTACAAAATGTTCTGGGTAGTTTGATATCTTTAAACTTTACCAGTATCATAGTTTATTATTGTCCGTAAGTTAAAGCTGTTTAAAACTGACTGTATAATACGCGAAGGAACATTAAAATGTTATATTTAACTGGACCGCAGTATTCGGGAGACTTACCAACCCATTTGCGTAAAGTATGCGAGCCCATTATGAGAACAAATGTGTACTGCTAACGTTGCTTGCGTTAATTTTCATATTAGGTTTAGAACCTCGTATTATGTTAATACAAATATTATTGATTGATTGCTGTGTGGTTTAAGAAACTACTCATATTTTTATTGCATATAAGTCCCTCTTAAAATACTAATATTGGGTATAAACCATAAGAAAACTGCAGAACTAGCACATAGCTTTATTTTATTTCTTTACGTTTTTAGTAATAAAAAACTTAATTTTTTTATAGTTCACTTGTAGGTACAACAGTGTAACGCGCAGTATTTCTGTATCTTAATTATGAGACATTAATTTTCAGACTAAATATGTACAATACACTTTTTACAGATTGACGAACAAACTTAACTATGGCGCCACCAAATTGTAATTATAGTTGGCAGATTTAAAAAAAATGTTTTCAGTGCTAGCAAAGCGTAGGCGTCTACGGCGCTACGTGGCTACGGCGTAGCAGTAATTTGTTATGCGAAACACGAACTCAATAACTCAAGTCTAAATGTGGAAGTAAAGAAGGATATATTAAAAGAGCGTTGTGCAATTAACATTGCAATTTGCCATAATGCTCGGCACTAAAATAAACAGAACTATGCAACTGGATAGTATAAAGCGTACATATCTTACTTTAAAATCTTTTAAACGCTACTTAGAATTTTAATTAAAACTCCAGTGCTCTGTTTTCAAAGCATTTTTTTTTTCAAAATATCCTACCCATTCATCTGTAGTTTAAATCCCATTTTAGTAGTATAAATGTTTCAATTTTGGAAAAATAAATACAAAAACTTTTTGAGTTTTTAACAGATTAAAGTGACGTTCACCTCAAAAATTAAATTTCAATTATGAAGGCTCACAAACTCATCAGAATTGCACGCAACGGTGAATTATTGTCTTTAAAGTCCTCTTTCGTTTTATGTGAAATTTAGATTGAATTTGATTACGTTAATTAAAATGAGATTTAGGATTGATAATCTAATGTTTAATTGATAGTGTATAGTATACTATGGATATGAGTATTACAATATCAGTTATAAAATAATGTTATTTACGTAATAAAAACTTATCTAACTTATCAGCAACCTATGAAACTGGCCCACAATTTTTTTTTAATGTTTAAAACTGACCATGACACAAACGAAAACGCATATATATTTAACTATTTACAAATTAAATACGCTGGTCGCAACCAAGCCACGACCTCGTCTACTTTATATAACAAGTCCATTCATTAGCTTGTAATATGAAGCAGATTTACTTTCATAAAATTAGCATTTGGTATCACGTGATTACCTAAGTACACATGCTATATTAATTAATAATAATATGAATTCGAGCTAATCTATAGTAATATTATACAGCAGAAGAGTTTGTTAGACGATAGTTACCACGCCGGACTGCCATGCTTAGGGCCACGGGTCCGATTCCCGGCACGGTCGACATTTGTGTGATGAGCATGCTTGTTGGCTGTGGTCTGAGTGTTATAATATATATTTATAAATATATATTATACGTGTAAAATATATGTAATTTATCAGTTGTCTTGGCACCCATAACACAAGCTAATCAATAGCTTACCATGGGGCCAACCGACTGTGTGTGAAAAAGGTGTCTTGATTATAAAAAAAATATATTTTTTTTTTGTCCAGGTAGGATCTAAAAGCAAAATTATACCATATATAAAACAGTGTTTGTCATAAGCCATGGTTTATGTGCATAAATCACGGACATCGTTCTAATAAAGATATTAAACGTGAGGTGCAATTTATATCACTTTTATGATATATAATATTTGCGATAATCTCGCTACGTTACTAAAAGTTTTACGATGCTTCCCTTTAGTCATAAAAATAAAGGAAAATGAGATATATTCCGCCGTGAACATTGCAGTTAAAATGCAAGGACGTGTTATGGAGGTATTAGACTTAACTTACCCTTACCGCTTTTACCTGTATTAGTCTCTTGTTTCAAAGGCAACCAAGTAACATCAGATGATTTTTACCAAGTAGAAAACAACAATCATTTTTTTTTTCCGCAGTGTAATATCTATACATATAATAAAATCGTTGAGAAGTCAAAACTGTACATTGAATATTTTTTAAAAAGAATAATTGGGGCGTGATCTAAAATCGATATCGAAGCCAAAAGTATAGTTTTTAGAATTTTTGTCTGTTTGTCTGTATGTATGTCCGGGATAATCTCAAAAAGTACTGCATGGATTTGCTTCAAATTCGGCATGAATATAACTAAGAGATCGGGTCAACATATAGGCTACATATTATTACGCTATCACTATGAGGGGGATGGGGGTGAATGTTTAATCCTAATGCCCACGCGGACGACGTGGCGGCCAACAGCTAGTTGATAATAAGTAGTTTTCTATATTTAAATTGTCCAAACTTTGAATCCAACAAAATTAATCATCGCCCCGTTCATTTACAAAATTGCGGTGAACTCTTATATAATGAATTTTACTTCTATAAGCGACAAACCCTTCATAGCTGCAGATTAATCAATCTACCCGCTGTACAAGTGCACTAGTTGTCGTACGACATTATAAATATATTATGTTCGCTACGGTAAAATGTACGACGAGTACAAATTCGACTTGTAGATGTTAGGGTCGGGTGACATTGAAAGCGATTAATTATTTATATAATAAGGCTCAAAATACCTGCAAAAGTTTTGAAATCTGGGATGTTTCTTAACACTTATTCTTTTTTCGATAAATAATATTGTCGTGTCGTATACAAAGAAACACGGCACTATTCCGCAGCCTCAACTAGAACGGTAAAAGCAATAAATACCTTCAGTCCAATCCTCGCTCCCAACAAATATTGTAACAGCCTACAAATATTTGCCCCGAGTCTGGTCACATAAAACGGGACCCAGGACAGACAATCTTGATGGACAGTGGCTTTTATAGCTACATACATATCTATATCACAATACTACCATTTCGAAGACCAATGAAAATAGTCGCATTGAATTTTTAATTGTTACTGTTATTACTTAAAACTGTAAAATATAACGATGGTGACGCCACACGTGTAGTTCCATTTCAGTCTGAAATGTTTACAACCTACAATAAAATATCAGTAGTTAAAAAAATCCATAAAATTTTAAAGCCCGCTACTCGCTCACTGTGTCACCAAGCCTTTACAATCATAGCGTGCTTCTCAGCAATACAATGTAGGGTCATGCTTATCGAATGCATCTCTTCCGCGACATCGAGGGACTGTTTACTAACAAAACTTTGTACTCGTAAACCCTAGTGCTAAAACTTTTGACGGCAACTTCTGAGCGAATGTTTTCTTTATAAATATGATTTATATTTACGCCATCTATTGACCTTAAATGAGATTTCTTGCACTTTTATATATTTTTGTTGCTATTTCTTGCTTGCTACCACTTGGCTAATGCTTAGATAGACAAGCTTGGTTATAAGATAAGAAAGACTGAATGTGAATTGTTGATGTTGCTGAGTCCTCTTCGAGGAGCGCGCGGATCAGAACGCGCCGCCAACACGGGCCTGTCGTCCTTAGATATACGGACGGTGAGCCACCCAAAACTCACCGCCCACGGCCACCACCCCTCAAGTAACAACCACGACCACTCGGTCACGACTGTGGTGTCGAAGAAAAGATAAATATTCTAGAAATAGTGCTACTTCATCTCACTACTTTTTCACACTTAGAAAGATGAATGAAATATTCATTAATAATAAATCATTATCAGATGAAAATAAACACTCATCTGAATCGATATTTTTCTCTTAATATTTAAGCAGATTATTTCCAAAGAATATCTATAAAGCCGATATTCTATTTAGAAAGTTACAGCGTCACGGTGAACGAATTTCGTAATAATGACTCAGCCTTACTTTTAGCCAAACAAACTTTAATTGAACGAAATCGGTGACGAGCTGACGACAAACATAAACTTTGAAGGTGACTACCAAAATATTAGTCAATTAATTAACCTTTCAATTTTATTGAAATAGATTTTAAGCCCTTTAATAAACACGGCGCCTCTGTTTTAATTACTTACAACATTATTTGTGAGTTTAAAAATTCTGACTCGTAGTCCTAATTTAATAGTTTTATGTTCTCATTAACATAGAAACAAAGACACAAGAAATCATATTTATATGAATAAAAAAACAATACTAATTAGATGAAGTACCAAGCCTACTAGATTTTTCTTCAATTTTATTTCAATGTTTAACAGCAAAGAGTTTATATATAAATTGACAGAAAGCAATTGCATGATCCAACCAGTATCTTCAAAACAATTATATTGACGAAAAACATTCCAAAATACATCGGTCCAAACATAAATCCTTGAGGAACTCCTATTTTAGAACTACAGTGCAACACATAAATGATTATTACTGTAACAGGGTTGGCGTCACGTGTGTGTTTCAGTGGTGTATCACAGCGCGATTCGTGACGAGTGCACGTGATGAGAACTACTTAGAACGTCGCTCAGTTCACTACTAATCTGGTAAGCATTGAATTATCTAATAAATTATACAGTCTACTGTAATTAGTTAAATCAGAGTCATTCGTTCTGGATTTTGTAGAAGAAAAACTTTCAAGTACACAATAGTTGAGATCTTTGATCAAATTGTTTTGGGAGAAGTTATAGATTTCATGGAATTACTTACTCAAAAAGTAATCCAATACGCGTCAATCAAGCAATATAAAATGAATACGATTTAAAATATAATAATCTTCAACACACTCTAGATAAAAGGACGCCTGCACATTTTACCTATCTGCAACTTGTTTTCGAATCGCAAAAGTAGTTATACCGTAGTTCGCTACGTGCCGATGTCGCCAAGTATCATGTTTCTCGGAGAGTACATTAATAATTCAGCAGGCAGACTCCGGGCGCATACAGCGTCCTCCCGTCTCTATTAAGATTCGTTTTCACGCGATACGACATTGGAAAGTTTATCTTCTTTTCGAAATGGCGATCTGGGACTAAAAGGAAAATATTATCATTTCCTAGTTCATTTAAAATGTTCATTTAAGGCAGATTATACGGTAATTTTATTCATTTTCAGAATCTATAAGCCAAATGCTACAATCCAAACAAAAGAGAAACATTTTCAATCTAGTTGTAAACCCTGACAACAGTAACAACAGATCTCGAATAAAATTCCAGCAGACATCCTTTAAAATCCTCCAGTAAATTCAATACAAAGGCGCCAACACTGGACTGCAGCGGAAAAATCAATACGACGCCCAACAGCCGTCATAGCCGCCATTCACAAAATCTAAAACCAAAGTTACTGCAAGATTTATTTCACACATCTACTACAAAGCTATCTGGTGCGAACGTGGCTTTACTCTAAAATATATAGGAAAAGTGTTCGCCTTAAGACGCGGTAAATTCTTGTCTATCGAGACTTTAGCTTCGCATGTTGGATCGACGAGGTATAAATACTAATACTGCGCTATGCATGCGTAAGTAAGTACATGTTATCGGCACCAATAAATTTTATAGTGGAGACACGTAGTTTATTACAGAAAACTTTGGATATTTTTATAGTTTTTCGTCTAAGTTCGGCTATAAAATCTTTTTAGGCAAAGCAAGGGTGAAACCGTATCATTAAACCGTTAAAAAAACACAATTACAAACACTAGTATAAAGATGTGATATTTCAAAGTAGGCACACCCGCAGTTCCTACAGTTATATAGCTAACTGTGTATATAATATAGCTGCATCGATATTGATCGGCTACCTAACACGGTGTATTTACCTACCTACCATGACCTATTTGTCCATTAAATGAATGAAGACTCTTCAAATTAAAATCATATCTACCATTTAATTTTAATATTATCAATACCAATACTACTGGCTCTTCAAATATTTTATCTGATTCAAAGTCAAATTGAAATCACTGATAGCAATTACCAAAACGAAATTGAAATGCTATCTAATAAGTAACTTTCGTTCGAATTGTATCTACATACGCTCGTATTTCACGAAGATAGTTAATTTGATTTCATTCAATTTTCAAATAGGAATAATATTATGTACATTTTCATGAGATGTAGGCTAGTAATTATGTATTTTAAGAACCTACTTCGAGTCGTCAAAATGCCCTTTATATATGTATATTACTTATTTTCCTAAGCTATGTACGAGACAGTGATTGTGTGATACTAGACAGCTGATAATTGAAGAAGCAATAAAAGAATTGTATTTTTATGCAATGATTTTTCGTTTGACCCCGTAACATTATTACTATTCATATCACTCATATGTGTGTATTCATTTGAATCATAAGAACTTTAAACAATACTTACTTTAAATGTTAACATTTCTATATGTAGGTACTACGAATCATTGAAATCTCCCGTCTATAAAACAATTGCATTTACAGTACTCAATAGAACGTGTTCGAATCAAATCTTTTACATACATCTAGTTCCAACAACAAAGTGCCTGAAACCTTGCAAGCGTTCAACTTGAGTTCAGTGACTCAGCCCGTATATTGAAAGCGTCTAGCTCAAAAGGTTTCTTGCTGAAATCCTTCAATTACTATAAATAAGTAACTCTTTCTTGCACTAAAAGTTTAAGAAGTTTCTGATTAAAGAGAGATTAGAACTCAGTGTTATGCTTTTGTTTTAGGCGAAAATATTGTGTTATTGTTCTATAAATTTATTTTTTTAACTTAAATGATTATAGAATTATTATTAACTAGGTGTTCCCCGTGGTTCCACCCGGCGTCAACTACTTCTCACAACCGTATAAAAAGTAGCCTTTGTCCTTTCTCAGACTCTACCTAGACTATGTCTACCAAATTTTATTTAAATCGGTTCAGTCGTTTTGGCGTGAAAGCATGACTGACAGACTGATCGAGTTACTTGCGCATTTATAATATTAGGGAGGATTGAGTAGATTTTGGAAGGCTGTCATTGGACTAACGATTTGTTCCAAAGCAGGCGACGCCCTGCAGCGCAGCACCGCACTTGAGGGGTGAATGCTTTGTAACGTCGCAGTGTTAATAAAAGGCTAACTGACCGCTTGACGCATAGTACCCTTAGTCGGTATTACTTTCCAATACAAAAGTAATTTAAAGTTATTTTATACAAGAACAACTCCAAAACTCGAAATTTTCAAACTCATCTTAAAAATCCGGTACGATCACCAAAACATGTTTTTACTTGTTCAAATTCTTTATGATACCGCCGCGTTAGCCTTTCGGAGTGCATGCCGTAAAGTTGGACAGTTCACCGAAGTTACGAACAGTAACATTTCAGTCGGCCAGCCAACAAAATAACTAAGTACAATGCATTTCCTTGGTAGTTTACGACTTCCCTTGATACGCATGTACGGTGAATTGGGGACATGTAGGCTTCAGAAGTAAAATGTACAAGTGTTAATAATGTTTGTTGACTCTTATAAAGGATGCAAGTTTTACGCAAATAAAGTCATCACTCATGCCGTTATTTAACATTTAATCTAGATTAATTTGGGTTTCGTAGACTACTTCTTTTTCTTAAGTAATAATAAAATTAATATCAAGAAATAAAACTTTACGCAATTATTTGCATATAATACTGATATACTTACAAAATTAAAAAAAAATTACAATCTTTGAGTGTTCGTCATTTTTCAAAGTTGGCAGAAAATCAGCGCTTTTTAAAGTCTATTTTACAAAAGACAGATCCCAAACGCCTACCTGTCTACATTTCCTATGAACTTGCTGAGAAGAAGAAATGATAGAACAAAGTCCCCAGCAACACAGTTCCGTCTGCATGGTTTGAATGTTGGCTAGCACACACCTACAAGGACACTTATACAATACTCACCCCATATTCCCAGTGGGGGTAAATTCTGGAGACGCAGCATCTACTTATTGAATGCCACCTGCTACGGTCTTTATATATTCCTTTTGCTTATATAATTCCGTCATGTTTTCTAAATAATAATGCACTTGTACAAATTCTTAGCATTCAATAAAAACACAATACCTTTATCAGCAAAATTATTTTGAATAATTCTTCTTCAATTTAAATGCCATAACAAAGATATTTTCACTTAGTACTTCGATAACGCGCACATTGTAATATTTTATAAAGTTCGATGCACTTAGACTCACATTCATAAGCCCTCAGACCTTGCTTACAAAAGATGTTATACGTACTAAACGTTCAGGTACCTATATGTTTGTACCAATATACATACGCCTACTATATGAACATTAATTTCTTTCAACTGACGTAGGATTTTCTAAATGTTTGATTACAAATAATCCTAAATTATTGATATACATACATATGCGCAGCAAGTTTGCTCTCTTTAAGAGAGATTATCTCCAAAAATATGAATTTTAAAATCATTGTTGAAAAGTCTTTGTTAGTCTTTATTAAACTCTAATACGTCTATAGGGTAAAATTTTAGTTAGGTTTGATTATGGTGTGACTGACATGCCCTGAAGGATGACAGTCCCTAAAAAATAAAGAGAAAAAGGGAGTCACTGAATTTATGTTGATAAAGACGATTTTACAGTAAAACAAGCGCTTGCAACACTTCTAAAAATATACGGAACCCTATAATAAATATCAGACACAAAAACTAAATTTAGTAGGAACTTAATTCAGCCCTAACCTACTAAGTCTAATGAAACAGGCAGGGACATACATAAATTGCCCCTAATGACGGCCCACTCAAATGTGGGGTAAATAATACCAGTGAACACAGTTACGTGCTACTGGACATGTTGGCAAATATGCCAGTTGCCAGCTCAAATTAATTTGCGTATACGTGAATCTATAAGGGAAATTAGCTATTCAATAGCGGCATTTTCTGCCTGTGTGTTTAGAGGTTCAATTAGCAGGTGTGTTTTAGTTGATGCGGCTTTTAATTTGGAGATTGTGTCGTTGGTCTTTATGAATTGAGTTCTGCTGCAAATTCATTAATTTACTCTATTGATTTCAAACAAAATGTTAATTTTTACCCCACTGCCATGTGTGATTATGTAGTTTGTACTATATGTATAATGTTATTTAGGTTCAGGATTACTCATAATTATTATTTTACCCCACATCTATATATTATTAAAAAGCAAAAGAGTTTGTTTTTTTAATTGTTTTCATGTACATGCTAAATCTCATGAACTACTAGACCGATCTAGAAAATATTTTATTTATTCTTTAATAGCCCATTGATCGAGGGAGGCTATAGGCTAGTACATTATTATTGTGCGGGTATGTAAGTAACTTTAACAATTTATAATAATAAAATAAAATTATTATACTTTTTTACCCTAAGAATTTTGTTCTACAAAATATAAAACTATTTCTTCCCGAGCAACAATCAATCTCTTTAACGAGCATCCCGGTACTTAGTTAATATTCGGGTCATTGAACTCCAGACCTAAATTATCCAAACAATGAATCGACAAAGTAAGGTCTGGAAATAATAATTCTAGTTTTCCTTAAGCTCAGAACACTGTCCATCACCAGCGAAGGTATGTAAATAATACCATACAACGTAGAATTATGAACACAATTGATTAATTAACCATGTTCAAAGTTCATTGACCTTTTTACGCCTTTACTTTATAATAGGCGAACAAAAGGGTCACTATTCGCTATGGTGTTTATAATAGATTAAGGAGATGAAGTGTCAATTTGATTGGCATATCTATTGTCCTACGCATAGAACGCTTTCAAAGAAAAGAGCATTGAACCTTGAGTTTTTTTCAGAACGGTGACTGTATCAGTCTATATTATGTGGTACCTTGGGAATTTCTAAGACAATTCCAAATTCCAAATTTCTAAGACAATACGCAGGGTAAATGTATTTTTACAGTATTTCAAATGACCATAATAAGAGAAAAAAAAGTCGTGATGGCCTAGTGGTTAGCGTCTCAAGTATGAGTGTGCGGGTTCCATTCCAAGTCAGGAAAGTACCAGTGCAACTTTTCTAAGTTATATGCACATTCTAAATACATATATCATGGATACCAATGACTGATTAAAGGTGGAAAACATCTAAAGGAAACCTGGACTATAAAATCACCAACCCGCATTGAGCAAGCGTGGTGATTAACGCTTAATCCCTCTCTATGTGAGAGGAGGCCTTTATCCAGCAGTGGGACGATAAAAAGGCTGATGATGAATAAGATTTTTTATAAAATTGTTGCTTGTCCTATTGTTCACACATGACTTTGCTCTATGCACCCATGTAAAAGCATTATTTATTTTATTTTCATTTCTTTCGTACAATATGGTTAAAATATTCTGTCGGCATAACGCCTTTTGTTCAAAGAATTTCGAAATATCTTTGACTTCTTAAATATAAGTTAGTATATAATATGTGAAGAATAAAATAAAATGTGAATTGCACTCACAAAAGGGTTCTTTGGCTATTAGCAGTTTATTCGATTCATTAGCGTCCTTTGACTCTAATTGTATCGATTATTCGTTAAGCGTTTTATATTAGTTAGGAATCGATTGGATGAGTAGCGTGCTACGTTTAGTTACTGCATAAATAACGACAATAGCGTGCACTTTCATGCGAGTATCGTTTCGTTTCGACACATGCATAAAATACCATATGACCTCATTTTGGAAAGCTATGGCGTAGTAACAAGTTTTTTTTTATCAATTATATTATATAAATCGTAACTACATTGGATTATACCTTCAAGGCTGTTCTTAACATAGTTTTAGAATATACTGCAGGGCTAGATAGCTTCCTCGTTGCTAAGCAGGTCCAGGACTAGCGTTGACCAATGAGCATGATGCACCGGTGCTTAGACATTGGACAGTATTGCTTGTGAGGGTAACATTTCGCTTTTAAGCATTACAAACCCTCAGTAGATAATTTATAGTTTGCTAATACACTAACCATAGCATACGACCATTGTAGGCATTAAAGAAAAACTAGGTATTATTATTTTTATTAATACAATCAAAATTTAATGAACTAATATATAATTAATATTCTCGCTATAAACAGTAGAATTAAGTAGCAAACGAACCCACATTAAAAACAAAAGAATTGAAAACAAACTATTCGTTTAAAACCTCTAAAACAGACAATCCGCAAAAAAAACAGGGCTATTTAAAACAAAATCAATCACTTCGATTCGAACTCTCATTTCGAACTTGGAGATCGCTATGCAAATCCTCGTTCGCTTAGCCAGCTTGTGTGACGAGCTATATAAGCTGTTGGAGGTAACTGGCAGCTTATCGAAAGCAGCTTGGGAGCGGTCGATAGTCGAACCGGCAGCTATGAATTATTTCTTGCACAGTGGACAATGTCCGTTGGCCTTATTAGCAGAATTTACGAAGAGGTTTGTTTTGGATTTTAGGATCGTACCTGATAAACCGTAATAGTCTTTATTGGTTTATGTTACGGTTATTAAAGGGGCTATTTTGAAGGGTCAGAAAATTAACCTACATTATTTCGACACATACACAAATGGATCTGAGTAAAAAATAATTTGTATGCATATACTATCTTAAAATAGGATTAGCTAGCTAAGTTAGCTATTAAGTAGCTATGTTACTATACCTGCTGAACGCCTGATATTTCATCCCACTTAATAAAAAAGTAATGTAAGTTATGTCAACACAAAATAAGAATAAGGTTGAATATCTCTTTTCATGAGGCTACTCTTAATTTACATTACTCGGTAGACAGACTCATAATAAAGTATTATAAATAATGTTTTAAAGAGAAAACACCTGAAAATCGGGGTGACCTACTTTCAGACTCACCAGCTCACTCTACTGTAAAACTCCGAAGCGAAAATTTATGAAGTATAAAATAAATATATAAAAAAAATAAACGTCACGCTTCGTATGATACCCATTAGAGATAAGGTAACTACTTAATTATGAACTGAATTGCTACAAAAGCTATGACAAAATTGTGAAGGCTCTCAATGACTGCAATATTTGATGAACAAGAGCTAAAAGTTAGTAACAAAAGGATCGTATCCAAAGCTATTTATCTTCCAAACACATTAAACAGCAATGAAATTAAAATTATAATTTCATTAAAGTCCAAATAGAAAGTATAGCTATTCATTAAAAATAAACATGCTAAAACTTTTCAATTCGTCACGGCACGCGAATGAAATTTTATTTCCTTTGGAAGTGAGAGGAATTTAAAAAGTTGTCGACACCGGCAGTTCCGCAATATGACGGAACTGTCATTAGCAGGCTAACGCCACGGTGCAGGGCTGTCACTCTACGCAACTTTCAACTTGAGAAAGGGGTAAAATAATACATTAAACCTTTGAAGGGTTAATCGTAGCCATTTACATTTTATCATTTAAATATAATCACTGCACCGTTGGCGCAATGGCACCTGAACTGCCAGGCTGAGGGTTCCCGGGTTCGATTCCCCGTATAGTCGACATTTGTGTGACGAGCATGCTTTTTGGCTGTGGTATGGGTGGTATAACAATATGTGTTTATTATATAAATATATACGTGTAAATTATATGTAGTTTATCAGTTACACCCATAACACAAGCTAATCAATAGCTTACCTTGGGGTGTGATTTTTTTAAATAAATGAGGAATTTTCACACTTCATTTTTTAAGAGTTACTTTGGACTACGAGAATTTCTATTTGGTAGAAAACCTGGACTGTAATTCCCAAAACAAGGAAGTAGAATAATCTATCGATTTTCATCCGCTTGACCAGTAGTTACGTTTATTTGTAACAAAGATTTTCCTATCATAAATCCGTATATTTTAGTATGGAACGTTTAATAAAATACCGCTGTGTTACTCGGATAACAAGTCCTATAGCAGCGTAAAGCCATTCTCTTCCAACAATTTAACGTGTGCCAAAAACCGGCGCGTGTAGTAAAATTGAACCATGACCTAGAAACTGGCCTGCAGACCACACATATTTACAATACATATTGTGAGTGTCATGTAATATCTATATCATAGAAATTCTGGCGATTTTGTATAACTTTAATTTGTACTGTTATACTTATATAATATATCACATTGTTAGTTATTATGTATATTGTTTGCATGTTTGCTTATATATTTTATATAGCTTGAACATGCTAAAAAGAGGTAATGCATTTATCGTGGAATGCTATAGACTTGTAAAACACTGGTTCTCAGCTAAATTCGGTTACACTGGAAGCCGACCTCAACATAGTTGAGAAAAGGCTCGGGAGATGATGATGCTATAGGCTATTTCTTTATCCAGGTGCACGAAGTAGTTCACACAGGACGCCGGTGATACTTCGCATGTTATGAAGACGAGGTTATAAGCTTTTCTTGGTGATAGCTAATTTTGTTTTTTTTCCAATAAATAAATATAAAGCGCGCATAAACAAAAATAAAATAACCTGTCAATTTATTATACAAAAAAAGTCACGGCTCACATTTTCCTGCCTATAAAAAGACAATGTGACAACCCTAAAATGTCACCCAGGTTATTTGGGCCAGCACTCTAGCTAATGGCAGGTCACAAGCGAACGAAACGCTTTTCATAATAATTACCTAGATATCGTTAATTATCATTTAACTGTCAATTATGGATTTCCGATACAGTTTTACATGCAGTTTTCGCTTTTGTAAGCGAAATCAGCGATAAAAATGTCAAAACATTACTTCGAAGTTTGTGTGGTGTGGTTGAAGGTTATATTTTGGGTGTAAATAAGGGATGTATACATTAGTTATTGTTGCCCAGGCGCACAGATACCTCCAAAACGAACGTAGTGGGTTTTTTGTGAATATTTATTTATTCATTCACACATACATTTGTTTTACAGAATATTTTCCAATTTAACAATGTAGGCGTACTTGTCACTAGCACTCACACTACTTGTTATATAATAAACGTTATGTCGAAGACAATATGTACAGGGTCACCCTCTGAAATTCTGCCAATGAGCAAGTGAGAAGTAAGAAGAGTCTGACACTCCCTCAGCTGCACGCTTAGAAGGAGCTTTTGTTTATTTTGATTCAGAAGTATTTTATATACACATGTTTACGCAACGCAAAAAGCACATTATTATGTGGGAACAACGTTTATAACTTGCTTAAATTATTGTGCCAATATATAGCAATGTAATCATGGCCATGTCTTAATAATATGGTACTAAAATAATGCAATTATTATGTAGTTGTAAATATACGAAAGATAGTGAAATAATTTGCGACTGAACGAAAGGTAAACTTTTCGAATCTGAAAAGATTAAAGTTGATCTGTAATAGTTTCTACTTACTCGGTAAATAACGACAAAGCAATACATTTAAGTTTTAAAGATACATTATATTCTACTACATTGCTCTACAGAGTTCGGATCGTTAAATCTAGCATCGAGGTTTGTTAAAGGTAATGGGTCATTGGGACATAATGAACCATTATCTTTAATTGAAGATCTTCTAACATCATCTTTGTTACTAGAAATATATAATTGAGTGGTTGTCTGTATTTGATTTTGAACATTATTTTATAGAAATATAAAAGCGCGTACGAGGATAATTATTATGAAAACAGAATTAAAATTGGTTAATAAATGAAGCAGTAATTATTATTTTTAATATTCGTATGACGAAGAGTGGGGAGTATGGTGGAGTCATCTCATTGTCCCTATTGCACATGCGCTATCTAATGGCGATGACGTCACAGATTGCTATACGTGTTCTTTATCCGTTATTTAACAGTTTAGCCTTCTACTGGATTAAAAAAGTTTATACATGACTTATTTCTCAACGGATTCCAAAAATACTTTTTTTCTTATTTTTTTGGGTTCTGTATGACATTTTTTTAATTAAAGAACAAAAAGAATTTCTTCAGCTATCCTGAAGTACCTACACTAGTGATTTGTCAATAAATCCATTTTTTTTTAAACAAAAGAACAACGAATTGTGTCTTCTAGAAAGAAAAATTACTTCGGCAAGTTTTGTTGAGATTTACCTACCTGTTTTGTCAAAATACCTCCTTAATTCAACAGCCAAGTAATATAAAAAAAATAATCATGAAATGATTACTTGGGCAAACAAATATGTTCCAGGAAAAACACCTTAATTAACCAAAAAAATGTAAAGCAAAATAATACTCCTTTACCCCAAAATAATTTTCCACGAAGAAATTTCGTAGGAAAAGTTAATTTTTGATTTTCCTAAAATACCTTTTCAAAATGAACACACCTAATTACAACAGCACAACGGCTTAATATCTTAGGTAATTAATTAATTTTAGTTCATAAAATGTATACATGACGTAAATACATTTAAGCGTAGACTATTAGGTATACAAGTAACAAATTTTCATTATAGAAGCTTTTTGCCGAGGTGTTCATAATGTAAGCACCTATCTCATATTGGGACTCAGTTTAATTAAAGTTTTTCCAATAATCTTAAATCTTTCGAAAGGCAAACTCCCCAAGTATGTAATGTTTTGCATTATTTAATGTTGTTCAGTATTAAGCACTATTAATCAGCATTGAATAGATTGAGCCAATCAATTTGAACTCTAACTTCAGTGGTGCTATTTTTTTTAGTTTTAGCGTGATCTTGTCATTCCTTATACATGTTTTACTGTGTGCAACGATCTCTTACTCAATTAAAGTCATAGTATAATGTGCTCTTGAAGAAAGAAATCTATTAAGTTTCATGTTAGTCTAATGAAAGCATTAAAAAAACCTTTCAGGAAGCAGTCCAGAGTCTGGATGTTGGTAATTGATACACCCATACATCGGAAAGCATGTAACTGTTAGTTCGGCGCCTAATCTCTTTCTGGTCGTGTTGGATTGCCATCCTATTGGGCTATGAGAGTAATGGAATTGAGAGTGCACCTGTGTCTGCTCAAATTTGTGTGCACTTTGATATCCTGCGAAGCTAACTGTTCCTCCTTAGAGAGATTAGCCACCATGGGTGACGATCGATCTGGCCGCCATTATTATTATTATAATGTGTCGCTTGACTTTAGGTGGCTATTAATTACAAAACATAATGCAAGCACTCAAAATCACTAAGAACGTATAACTAGAGGCAGCCTATCATGCTAGTATCGGTCCTTATTGCTAATTTATGCAGAATTATGTACAAACAGTACGACCATGATATTGTTGGCACATGCAAATTGGACTAATAAGGCTGTTCGGCCAACTATTGAGCACTAAACTGCAAACATATTGTAGATCAACAGTGTTGTAAGTGGGACCGCGATCACCCTCAATTGGTGACGTAATGGTTTTTGAATACGTCATTAAAAACAATGTTACATGATGTGCGTGTTATTCACCTAATCGTGCCAACCGTTTTGTTGATTGCCGATGAAAATCATATCAAAGATTTAATCCTAAGTTGGATATGGTCTCAATTTATTCATCTGGATCTTTTAGAGATTGATGGGGTGGCCTTTGTTCTATAGTACCTTCCAAAGGCTGAGGTGATGATAATAATTATTAATTAACTTTGTAGTCAACAAAAAAAAACACAGCAAACACTTTCTTTTCAAAAATACTTAAATGGCTAGACGACTCCCAACACCGTATGTTTGGTCGCCAAAAGATCAAAATTATTAACCGGTACATACATACATACCTCGTCTATAATATTTCTGACATTTTCATCTTCGAACTGCTTCACCGAAAATTTACATTCGATCCATCACACACTGTCACCTAGCGAATAACTTTAGACTGACAGAGATATTTGGTAGACTAAGTCACCTTTTATTTCACCCTTGGGAAATACGAGAGTAGTGTGCTCTCATAACCTAAACCGCAAGGCGAAATATACCTGCACACACATATACAATTCACATACGGGTTTATTAAACCCATACTTTCACCGGTTTAGTACTAAACCTAGTACATAACTAGTGAAGTACGAAACTCCAGCCAGCAACATTGACTTCGCAGCCTTCCAACGGGGAATTAAGGCTTTTAATATAAAAGCAAAGTTACTTTCATTGACTAACGCAAGTACCAAAAGTAAGGCACCATCGGGGGATTTTTTGAAACTTGCTCGTTGGAGGGTAAGAGATCTTAGTACGATCATCGTTTTTTGTTATTTTAGATATGTTATATGTATTGTTTAAGCTTCATTATACTACGAGAATAATTTTAAAAGGAATTCTTTTGTCGTACTACTTTGTTGCGATTCTTGTAAAATCATTATCTTTCCTCAATCCTTATTGGAACAAAACCACATTTCAAAAATGATTTACGTACGTAAATAGCTACATACATAAAAAAAAAATAAAAAAAAACATACCGGCCGAATTGAGAACCTCCTCCTTTTTTTGGAAGTCGGTTAAAAAATGAGCTATTGTTGGGTGGGTATATATATTATATATATGTAAATGTTATAAAAGACATTCAAATGCATGATCAGCAGAAAGATAATACCGCATTTGTATCTATAATAGTGAAACGTAAATGCGCTATTTAATCTAAAATGGTACACCGAGTTGTTTTTCTCTCTAACACTGAATTTTACTCGCATTTGCTTATAAATAATCGCACATAAAGATACGTAGAAGATTTTATTGTTCTTTATTGTACCGAGGAGCGTTCAAAATGTTTTATTACACACGTACGCGTACATTTTCATATTCTCAGAATTTTCAGCTCCAAGTAATTACAAACTAATAATTGTTTCGCAACTGTTGTTTCGAATAAAATTTTGTGTTTTCTAACTTCAATACACATCAAATGAGTTTGAATGAAAAATGCGTAAATACTTACACATTTTATATGAAATTGGTTAATTGCATTAATGTACCTATTGTTTTTGTTTGAAATCATATTATTATGAGAAATAAAACCGTTTCTCCTTGAGCTAGCAATATGATCTACTACCAATTGATTTAACAATAGTACAGATGCCAGCACATCAACCTACCACCTCAATCTGTCAATTTTTTTTAATAGATTATCAACGTAATCAAAATACCGGAATGTTAATATTAGACAGAATTGGACAGATTCGGGTAGGTTGACCTGCTGGCGTCTGTATCTACTGGACACACGTGACACAGAAAATAAGCGTTTTTAAAACAAAGAAAAATAAAAATAGGCCATTTCAATTTTAAACGTTACAAATACCCTTGTACATAGGTAGTATGTGGCTACATAAATCTCCAAATGGCCAATTTGGATTTCCATTTGGCATCATCATTTCCGTAATGCGCTCCATCTAAATTCTGATCAAAGTCATTTTGTTGATCGCACGAGCCCGTGTGAAGTATTGCGTGCAATTAATCAAAATTATTCGAATTGTTTGTCAAACAGTGTTCAACCATTTGAATACGATAATTTGTTGTACTATCGAGTCAGTGTTTTGGGTATGAAAGTGACCAAAGTTTCATCATCATCATCATCTCAGCCATAGGACGTCCACTGCCTAAAATAGGTCTCCTTTTTCCCCTTTAGATTTCTTTAGAAGCGACCTGCATCCAGCGTCTTCCGGCGACCTTTATAAGGTCGTCTGTCCATCTTGTTGATGGATGTCCTACGCTGCGCTTACTGATCCGTGGTCTCCACTCTAGCACTTTTCAACCCCATCAGCCATCTGCTCTGCGAGTTTCATAATTTGGCTAAATATATCAATTAGACGATTTAAGAAGAACGTTTTTCTGTAACCTGGGGCCCTAGCCACGATGTCTTTCTACAATCGGAAACGCTAGTAAATCGACAAAAATGTATGGAAATGACATTTGAAATCTATAAATCACGTGGTCTCATAACGTGAGTCGAAATGTCATTCCCATAAATTTTTATTGTTTCTATTAGCGTTAACGATTGTAGAAAGACATCTTGGCTAAGCCCCCTGTTTTTGAACGAAGAAGTTAACTATTAGGTTTTTGTGCATTATCACTGCCTGAGACGACGGTTAGATGATATACATATTTGATAAGATTTTTTTTTAATAATATCATTTTACATTCAGTACTCTAAATGTAGTGAAGTGCAGCATTACTTGCTTTTATTGTCTTAAGAAAACTGTTGTTGCTAGCTGGATAGATACAGTGACAAATAAAATTGGATTCGCAAAACTCTTAAAAAGAAATGACATTCGAAAGTATTCCGTTCCAAAATTAAAAGGAGGATTTACGACTACAATATAAATCAAACGTGTTTATCCGGAGTCCGTATACTCGTATTGTTATGTGTAGCACGTTGAACTCGCAATAATTCACCGAATGTATTACAAATTAAACGAAAACGCTTACGTTATGCATACTTAAACGCGTATGTTTAAATACTTGAATATTAAAATGCGGGCACAATAAGAAGATGTATATGTATATTAAAGTCTTTACAATAATACTTCTCACAAAATTTTACTGAAAAAATGGTCTGTTTGTAGGTAACATTAGTGCCTGCAGTAATACTACAATACAGTCTTCTGAAATCCAACATCTGTTCTAGAAACCCATACCTTCTTATTTTTCATAAGTGATGAAAGCCTTGCGAAAACTTCAAAACTCTAGTCCCTTTATAAATACAGGTTTAGATCAAAAACAAAGGAATCGTCTGCCACGGGCTGTAATCAAAATGCTCTTACCACCGACGATGTGAAAATGAAGTACCTTTTAAATGTGGAATGGCGGACAGCCATCAAGACAAGGAGAGGAGTCCCCACAAAGGTGTTCATAGATTTAATATGTTAATAATAGGTCTTATCGAATGAATGATGGGTATTGAATCGCTTAAAAGACGACCCCACATATTGTATTCTTAAATGACTTGAAATGAGAGAAAAAATTACATAGTATACTTTCATTGTGTTCTTCGTTTATTTAAATATAGGAATTTCGGTCCGAGACTCTGATTTAGTTACAAGATATTAAGAAAGGCAATATAAACTTGACGACCAGATGGCGTAGCGGGTAGTGAATCTGCCTGCGACGCTGGAGGTCGCGGGTTCGATTCCCGCATAAGTCAAACATTTGTGTGCATGAACATAGGTGTTTGGTTTAGTCTGGGTGTTTCTATGTATAATATATATGTATTTACAAAAGAAAAGTATATAAGTATGTTTATCAGTTGTCTAGTACCCATAGTACAAGCTCTGCTTAGTTTGGGACTAGATGATGTTGTGTGAATATGTGAGGAATATTATATATTTATATATTTAAACTAATGCAACTAATTAATTAATAAATTGGCTAATGATACTTTTTGAGAATCTTGTACCATCTGAAAATTGGGATCGCCATTTTTGTCTTTATTTTGATATTTAAATAATAAACATTGCTTCTTTGAAAGTTATTGGAAAATAATCGTCAAAACTTAAACAGCATAATATTATGTCAATTACCTTTATTTTAATACGAGTACCTATGTATATCTTGACCACCCTGCTAGATGTTAAGTACAAAATATTAGCTCCTATGGAGAGAACGTCCTTAACTGTCGTGGACGTCGTGGTGCGTGTAATGACCTGGCATTATATGTAGGTAATGAATTAATCTTTGTTTGGTAGAGAGTGAGAAGCTATAGAAATTAGTAGGTATAGTAAAATTCCAGAAAGGTTAGGACAATCATGAATAAAGCAAGTGAAAAGTTGGCGAGGCAAATCATAAATTAATTAACAATGAAAGGCTTGTTGGAGTGCAGCAATTACTCTAAGATTGCGAGACTCCAATGCTACGGGCAATGAGCCAACAGCCACGGCGGCCATTTTAATAATTATGACTTATTTCATTAATACCCGGGTACGTGGGGCTGCCTGAATTGTCTCGCAAATTAATGCAAGCTCCTTTATGCAAACACTGTGGAAATATTGTTTCGGAATTGTAATGGATCACTCTGCTTTTGTAGAGTATCAATTTTGTTTTTAACATAAAACTACGTTATCATTAGTAGAACAGTTGAAGTTAAGATGTTAAAGTCGGTTTTAAGTAAAGCCTTGAAACCCATGGTATCCAAATGATAATCATCATCATCAGTTTTTTTATCGCCCTAGTTATAAGCACCGGTCTCATCTGACACAGAGGATTCAGCATTAATCATCACGCTTGCTCAGTGTGGAATTATTGATTTCAGACTTTACTGTCCCGGTTTCCTTGAGATTGAGTTTAATCAGAGTTGGTGTCCAAAATATACTAAGAAAGAATATATAACTTAGAAAAGCTACATTGGTAATTGCCTGACCTGTAATTGAGAGGCTGGTGCCGACCGCACAGTGACATAGTACACAGTGAAGTGTTACTAACATAGATTTAAGTTTTTATATACTAACAATTTTGTATAATATGTATGTTAGTGTTTAAGGTACGAGTATATGCAGCCAATGCAGCCTGAAAATAAAGTTATTTCATTTGATTTGATTAACCACTAGGGTATCACGGCTCTTTGTATCATTCACATCAAATAGAATAAGTAGGTATAGTATATACGTAGATTGTATGTTTTAATATAATTTGGCCTTACTGTTATTTTGATAAATTATTATTTCAAAGGCAATATGTTGTAAACGGATGAAGATTATAAACTTATTACTTGAAAACATACATGCTTTATTATTGCTTCGGTAGGTCATGACCCTTGACATTTGAGTTAAGTAAATGCCAAGAACAGAATTGCTCCGGGAATAAGCAAGAAATTATATTGTACATGTAATACTGGCAACATTATTAGCATAAATTATAAACATTTAGCACCATAGAAATAACATTCACAAAGCTTATTTCGCTCTATTTCATATATAACAATAAAACCTAATATGATGAAGATATCAGGAGAAAAGTCATTTATTCAAAGTAGGCTGAAAAAAGGCATTTTTGAAGATAATATATTTTACAAACGACAGCCTCCAAAACGCCAGCCCTTCACCACTTCCTACGTGTTATCGCTGGGAAGAAGAAATGGTGGAACAAACTCCCCAATAGAACTAATGAAACTACTTATGGATTACCCCTTTTTAATTTGAATTAGTAACTTTTAACGTTTTGACCAATAGATCTTACATATTCTAAGCACCTAATTAATTGACTCACGACACACGTTCTAAGTTAGCATACTTCAAAATATTGTTCATGCAAACATATTATACCATTCACCAAAATAGGTATGTGATCAAAGCCAACAGATAACACAGTTGTGACTAAGAAGTTTTTTTCCAATTGAAAGTGTTAGATAAAGGAAACGAACTGAACAAAGGAAACTGAATAAACGTAGGCGGCGGATTTAACCTGTTACTGGCACGTGTAATGTTATTTCAATGGAGACGACATTCTTAACACTTAATAGTTTGTAAGAATATTATAATAACACTAGCGACCCGCCCCGGCTTCGCACGGGTGCAATGCTGATACTAAAATTATACATATAAACCTTCCTCTTGAATCACTCTATCTATTAAAAAAAACCGCATTAAAATCCGTTGCGTAGTTTCAAATATTTAAGCATACAAAGGGACATAGGGACAGAGAAAGCGACTTTGTTTTATACTCTGTAGTGATTGTGTCCTTCATAGTCGTGATCCGTAGACAGGACTAATTAATATTGTCCATTGATAATTCAATCAGCGAACAAAATCTTTATTTTTTATCGTGCTAGAATGTTGTACTATACGACGATACAGACTTATTCGTCAAGTATAAATTGGACTGGACTCTCCACCCCCTTTTCTCGTGGGAAATCATCAAATGACCCTCCCGATGAGGGTGCAGCTGGAGGGAGTATCAGACTCTTACTGACTAAAACCGACTATAATCCTTCCGGAGATCCCTGTATGCATTAACTCTTACGAAAAATCCACAGCTCAGGCAGACCCTGTCTCTAAGGGCCCCTGCGTTGTTAAGAATAAGAATAGAAGAATAAGAATCTTTATTTGCAGAGACACGGTTATTAGGTACAGGTGTTTTGGTAAATTATATAACGTACATGCATATCTCACCGCTCAATCGGTATGCAAATTTCGAGTAGACACTGGTACATACTACTTTGACATACATGTTGAGATCTCATCGAGCGTGAACCCTTCACTCCCTTAAAACTTTACTTTGCGTGACCTAAAAATCAAAGAAAATCCTTAACATAGCATACCAAGGCTAGTTACAGAAAACCATCAGAACACGCTAAGCATTTTCATTCTCAAACAGAAACTCCTATAATAAAAAGTCTAGCAGTAAAACTAATTAATAGTATCACCTGAATCGCTCGATAAGGCGCTGGTCTAATTGCAATTAATTAAAAGAAAGCCTTTGTAGCCTCCGTGATGAAAATATAGACTATACTCTATATAGCCTTTTAGCCAAGAATTTCTTTTCCAATGCAAGTACTTACTTTGATAAGAAATGGACTTTGAAGCCAAGTTTATTTAAGACAGTTTATTTTTTCTTTAAATTACTAAATGGAAATTGGATCTAAATGAGACCATATATTTTACTGTACTGCGCTATAAGACATTGAAAATATTACCGTAGTACTTTGATAATGGAGTTTTGTCTATTGAGAGGTCAGCTTAGTTATAGGCAGAGGATGATTGGCTATGGTTAGTTCATTTATGCTTCAGTGAGTCCGTTAAAGTGTTAACGATGTTATAACCTTACTTTATAGAAATAGGCCAGTTTCACAGGTTAGCTATCCGTAACTCTATCTACCAGATAAATTCAAAAATGGAACAAAATTTGTATGAAATTATCTGCTAGATAAACTATCTGAAACTTATCAGCAACCGGTGAAACTGGCTCTTACTGTTGTAGATTTAGTGTCTGTTCATAAACCAAATATAACAAAAGCATTCTCTAGGCAGTATCTACACAGTAATTTTGCATTCCACAATCCTATATTGTACAAAATTCGCTTCGCTGTCAATATAAAGCTTGTTGGAAAGCTGTATCGACCCACAAAAATAAATATAAAGCGGATTAATATCTGCAGTTCGAATAACCGGTGCAGTAGTCAGACTTAAGCCAAATGTGGTTACCAAAAATCAGAAGTACGAAACTAAAAATTAGTAGGCCTGTTCATTTAATTTTGATATTTGTGCAGGTATCGCTGTAGGAGTTTGAGTGACATAAGCACCTTAAAAAGTTTTCTTTGTGTAAAGGCTAGTTTCACAATTTCCGAATAGATATACTATCTACTGAATAAATTCAAAAAATGGAACATAATTTGTGTGAAATTATCTACTACTAAGTGGGACTTATTCGTAGGTGGTATAACAGACCCTAAAAGGATAATTTCTCAAATCATAGTCAAAAATAAAATATTTTATCATATTCAATTTTTAAAGCATCTTGAAATAATGTCAGTTTACTTATCATTTTGAACCGATTTTTTTTCGATTTTTTTATTGAAATAAGTATACCGCTTGGGGTGAAAAATTTGTGACGTCATAAGTTGCGTTTTCATACAAATTGTATAGAGAGTAGATAACCGTTTTTGACAGCTCTATAAAAGTATGGAATTTGACTGGTTTTCCACATCCCTTTTTAACAAATGAAAAGTAAAAGTTAGGTTTTGAACCAGTATTAAATAATAATTATGTATGTTCACTACACAAACAGCTAGTATATCCACAAAGGACCTCTGTTACCCATGAATAATACACACAAAAGTTTAAAATTAAATATGAGTCATTTTACAAATCGATTGCGGTTTTCAACACAACCTGCAATCACGAAATTTTCAGGTCGGTGATAAAAGTAATTGCTTCATAATTGGACCTATTAATTAAAGGATTTATAACACTGAGTGGCCAACCAATAAACTGAATCGGCACAAAATAATAAAATTTACTTACAGTATAATATTATAATAATAATAATAATAAGCCCGCAGGGCATCTGAGGCGGATGTCGGGGAGTAGCGACCCCGCGGGTACCGAGTGCTCCAGGGAGAGTATACTGTCCCTCACCTCCGGCTCGCCGGAGTGAACCCTGAAGGGGGACAGGTCTCCCGCCTCTGGCTTGCCTTCATTGGCCGTCCAGAGTGGAGTCGCTAGAGCAATGCTCGGAGGGTGAATGCCTCGGGTAAGTGGCGAGTGGGCACAGAGATGCTGGACCCTGGCTTGATGCCGGTTTTAAGGCGCGTGATCTGGGTAGAAAGCCGGCCGGGGCAACCTCACCCTTCAGCCGCCCACGTCCCCGTTGCCCCCTTGTTGCGACTTAGCGACTAGTTCCCGGGGGCCCGGTAAGTGAGCTGGCGAGTCTCCTCCTGCCATTTTTACATGTATTTATTACATTGTTATCGGCAGGGGTCATAGTCCCCATAGTTTTCCCTTCCCTAGTCCACTAGCATCCCATCACAATAACCCAAGTAGATTTTCTTCCATACTTAGCAATAGTTTAGCACAAACCGGGGGTTGTCCTTGGGTACATTTCTATAGTGTATACAGGGATAATCGTCGGTTTTGTGTCACCATTACATATATTAAAGTTGTCTCAAAAGGGCTTCAGCGTGTTGGCTTCGGCCCCACGTTCGCCTTCTAAAAATCCGGGACTCTGTAGTCCCGTGGTCTAGTAGAGACATACAATATAATAATAATAATACATTTATTTGGGATCATAAATCCATAGACACACATTAAATACATAAAATTCAAAAATATATATATAAAAACAAACTACTATTTCAAATATACAAAGGACGCACGATGACTGGCCATCCAGTGCCACACCAGTGGACTGTCCATCCTGTCGGATATAGCCACAAAGCTGTTGGAGCTGTCGCGCACTCGCCGCATCAGGGATGCTATCCGTGTCCGCATTAGTGCGTAGAAATCTGGCACGCCATTCTCGGCGAACATCCCCGATGCACTGCAAAAGCGCGGCAGCCCCAACATTACTCTGAAGGCGTTATTATATTGGACTCGCAGAGCATTGTACGAGCTTTTTGTATAGTTGACCCATAGGGCACACGTGTACATAGGTTGGCAATACGCTCTAAAGAGCGTAATTTTTACCTCCCTAGTACAACGTGCAAACCTACGAGCCAACATGTTACATCGAACTGCCAATGCTCTGCGTTCCCTGTCCAGGTCCACATCGTCAGACAGACTATCGGTAACCCAGTGCCCTAGGTACTTGAACTTTTTGACCCTGGAAAGCTGGGCTCCCCCCAGGGTGACTGGTGGAACAGTATCATAATATTTGTTACCCGCTCTGAAAACGAGTAGCTCGCTCTTAGTCGCATTGTACCTAAGGCCGTGAGTCACCGCATAGTCCTCACAGATGCGATATTAGGTAGCATTTTTCAAACTATGAATAATAAAGGGACTATGCAAGTTTAAGTATAAAATTCAGTATTTTTAAAGGAAAGCTTTTATTGTATGCATTTCATTTACGGCCAGTTTCACTGGTTACGGATAGCCACTATCTACCAGATAAATTAAAAAATTGAACATAATTTGTATGAAATTATCTGCCAGATAAACTATCTGGTACTTATCAGCAACCTGTGAAACTGGCCTTTAGTATGTATAGTGTGTTTATCAATTGTTTATGTCTAGTACTCACAGCACAGACGCCAGCACATCAAGCTACCACAGTTTGTCAAAATTCCTTAATATGTAGAACTTTATCCCTGAAGCCTGAGCCCTGAACCATATGTTCAAAGTTGATTGAAAATTTTACAGTTTCAAGTAGCTTGATGTTCTGGCATCTGTACAAGCTCTGCTTAATTTGGAACTTAATGACATTGCATGATTGTATGAGGAATATTATAATTTTCATTACATGATGTATGCAAAAACTTTGATTGATCTACATTTTCAAAATTAGCCATATAAAAACTAATAGTATACCGTCTAGCCTTCTATAACGAAACAATCAGACCTAATACGTCATCTTTTAACAATCCTTCACGATATCCTTCATGGAACTATTCCCCAGTACTTTTACGAATAACTCCGCTAGTAGGCAGTAAACCGTATCATTGACTGACTAAATTGTTTATAATTTAATGCCCTCCTACTACTTATTATGGATGAACATTTCGGAGAATCGTGACATTCCACACTCCCACGTGGCTTGTAAAACATACATAATTTACTTTTACTGTGTATACTTTTTATGCCTACAAGTTGGTTCATGTTTTGGCTAATGGATGGATGATGTTTTGTTGGTTACAAATCAAAAGAGTTTTTACATCATGGACTTATTACAGAAATGCATTTAATAAAAAAAAACTTATTGGACTACGGTATGACTTTTTTATATTTTTACTAGAGTTTATTAATATCATCATCAGGCTTTTTATCGTCCTACTACTGGACACAGACCCCCTCTTACACGGAGAAGGATTGAGCATTCATTGATTTATTCTAATGATAAGACATACATAATTCGAGACTCTCGTTAGGCGACTGGGTCCAGAGACGGATTCAGAAGGCGGTCCTTGTTGTAATGGCACGTATTGTGAGGAGGTTTCCGTCTCTGGACCCCTGACTATCGGTAGATTGGACCCTGTTCTGGATATCAGTGTTCACCTATTTTTAATATTTTTTTGTGTGTTTTTGTAAGAACATTTTCCCTCTACGATACCTAAATATAGTATCAGGGACGACAAACAGTTCACAGGGTATTGAAATGAACTGCCTGCAATGAAAAACCAAACCTAATTCACTATACACTAACGATGTCTTCATTAAAAGCATTCATAATTTCCATTGCATATCTAGTATAAAATTATGTTACTAAAAAGCGTATCTTAATGAAATAGTTAACGAAGAGTAACATTTACCAAATTAGTTTAGTTTTAATTACGTTATGTCAGCATCAGGACTCGGGCCGTTAATTTAGAGCAGTGACCTAAAGGACACCGTCTGACTTAATTTCAGCTTTAGTTATACCCATGCATATCATTAGATATATTATCATATTTAAAATATAACAGCAAAAACACTTTAGTGCAAATTAATCTGAATGTTCTACGCATTTTAAAAAACAAAATGTTGACAACCTCTTAAACAGAGGTTTGCAACCTTTCAGCTTAAAAAAAGAATTTTCGTGTTAAATCGTCTCGGACAGCTAATTATGATATTGTTAGACAGGTTTTTGAAAAAGCTTTTTGAATAAACAATGAATATTTTGCATTCTCTCTGATGTTTTTATGAGAGGACAAAAACAAAAAAATTACGAACCTTTTTATCAATTTTCACTTTTTTCAGTTAAGCTCTATAGAAATTGATAAAGAAGTATTAATAACACATTGTACACATCACATGAAACTGTGGTTTATACGAATACTTTTGCATATGAATTTATATGCCTATTAAATTTACTGTCAAAGAATACATTCCAAAAAATACACCCGGATTCATATTTACACGAATATGACACGCTCACATTTCATACTTCCCGTATAAAAATCGTCATGGCGTCGAACCCAGATTATATCTCGCAATCTATCGCTTGTATTGCTCCAACGTTCCAATTTATTTCTGAACAAAGTGAGCAGAGGTTGCGTAAATAAAAAAAATGTACGAAAAAGAAAATTTTTCGCGGCGCAACGTGGCAGACTTGGTGTCGGTAGATGACAGCGATTAGGAGACGGGAGGTGAGGAAATGAACGATATCTCATTGCGATGAAAGACGACGGGCGGCGGAAACAGCCGACTATCGGCGAACATCGACTTGTCGATGTAAAGTTGCGTACTCGATAATACTTCGCTTCCCTTACTTAAGTCGTGCGCTGAAGATTATATCGATAAGTTTATTTTTAATTTAAGATGGCGTTTATTTTTTATACGCGGCTGAGAGATATTAACTGGCTTAGAACGTTATTTTATTTCTAGGTGAAGTGTAGAAATAAGCAGAAAACGTCTAGCTAACGATAGTAATAATTTACTATAGCATTGTACTGCGGTTAGAAATAATAATATTATTTTTAACAGTAGTGACAGGAAATATTATGAAATTCCTCTGTGTTGTCGGTAAACATTTAATTAAAATTGACGTCGGATTTAACTTGACTCTTCGGAGATATTAAGCATTATTATCTTTAAATACCATTAATTACTTTTACCAATTTATCCGTGAATTCGATTGGGTAAATTTCGGCTTTAATTGTAATTCCCTTATCTACTTTATATACTTTGAATAAACTGCGAACTTTATTAAGTTGTAAACAGGACAACGGGAATGAACATATTAAACAAATGAATATATTGTATTACATAACACAATACACAACAAAAACTATTGAATACATTAACGGTCAGTAATGCATAACCAATAGCTAAACAACATTTCAAATGCATGGCATGTTACAAATGGCAGACGTCCAAATAATCTACATTGAAAAATGTTACATTAAAAACTCGTTACAACCAACATTTGACATGCATTCACCGGTGAAGTCACTATTTGCGACGTTTTTCATTTAAATTACAACAAAACAATTCGACAACATTTTTTTAATGGGAAATCATCAAATGACCCCTCCCGCTGTGGGTGCAGCTGGAGGGAGGGTCCGAGTTTTACTGACTATAACCCTCTTTTATTCCTTCTGAAGGCCTTTGTGTGTAGAGCTGCGGTAACTCTTGCAAACAATCCCGGATCCCGCAGCATAATTCGACACCCTGGTTTTGTTATTTTCCGTAAGGATATGGAGGCTTCATAATCGCACCACTGTTTTTATTTTGTCTCCGAATATAATATACATATAGACATAGATAGATACATACATATATCCGAGTATAATATATATAAAAAATGTGTGGATTTTTCAAACCAGTCAAGTAGTTTCGGAATCTTTTAAACCCAATCAAACATACAAACAAATATATCCTCTTTATAATATTAGCACAGATATAGATGAAAAGATGATTGCAAAAATAATGATATTCTCAGATACTAGGAAAAACGTCGACCTAATGTGGCTTCTATATCTTCTTAGAACTCTTAAACCTCAATCTTCTATATTTTCATTAAACTTTCATAGTATTACAAAAGACATAGACAGAGACACATAACCACATGACCACTAAAGCAGATCTAATCATAGATATACATATAAATCATACAGACAAACGCTTATCAACTGCAATACCAACTGGATTGTGATTAATGTTCCAAGTATCTCATCGACTGTATTGATCAGTTTCAAAATTATATTCAGACCCGTTCAACGTCAGCGGCGTCATCAATTCACGTCAAAACTCACAGTACCCGAAACTCTCTAACAGGGTTACATTAGTCGAAACCCAGAAATGTTGCCAACATTTATGTACCGAGATTCCAGAAAAAAACCCTAGTATTATACGGGAACGGCAGTTAGCCGAATGAATAAAATTTTAAAACTCCTCATTAATATCCGTTAGGTCGGGGTAAACCTAACTCGTCCTCTTTCCTCGAACCCATTGGGTCAGGCGATATCGCAAGCTGCGCTGTGTTTATTGGTATTGCAAATTTACACACCTTGGTCAGAATTTTTATCCTACTTTAGTTATCTCTTTTTTCGAATTACTTACCAAAAATAATGTTGCTTTGTAATGCACTATTCTTTCTTCTTTAAAATTATCTCTTTAAAATAGTTTTATAGCCGTGAATTGGTACAAGAAACTCTTTTGCTACATTATTTTCTTGTTAAAATTGCATAGTTCTAAATGCTGCGGATCGGTAACCACGTAGCGTTTGTGTCAAATTGTCTTCACATAAATTATCATCTTTAGCTTTTCCCATCATATCCAAACGACCAATTGAGACAGACCAAAGATATAGATTATATTGGTTCAAAGATCTCTGCTCCCGCCTCGCTCGCGGTACAACCTACGAAGGGGCGTCAACTTAATGTTGGACAAAACTGGGTCACCACAATTATACCTCAGACACAGCTTGACACACTTTAATTTATCTAACAAATGGATTCACTTTTACTTCGAAACGTTTAATAAATATTTTAATGTACACTCTATAGTCTTACACAACCATGAAACTCAAAATGGGGTATCTGAAGATATTATTTATGTCCGGATTTGCATTTCATAATATAAATGTCAGTTTTATGATTTAGATTGCTCGAGGATTTGTGTAGGTCAATGCGGTGCCCTCGTTTAATAGGGTAAAGGGTAATTTTACAAGCAATTTAATGAGAATTTGACAAGACGACCGCCTAATAGACTATTGCGCGTTGTGTTGGTTGAACGCTTAATTAAACTGACGGTGGTTTCATGAATGATATTTCTATATTCTCGTATTTGAATTGAAGATTAAATTATATTAGAAACTAATTGTAGAAAGACTGATAGTATTGTTATCTATTTATCGATATCAAATCTGATTCGATTCTCAAATGACCTGTCATAAATTGGCAAACATACCTAGGTAAATGACAGTCCCTCAAAAAATCTCATTCCGCAATCCAAAATTACATTCTCATTTACAAAGAGTCTAGAGACTCGTCTTATGCGTCTAAACGACGAACGCAAAAAGTAATCATAAAAACAAGTTACCAATCTTTATTAAACGCGGCCCCGGAGACTCCGGTACCTACCATGGAGCACGTTAGCGCTCTAAAAGCATATTTTTCTTCTTTACCCTCTTCTCCCCGTTTTATACGTTCATTGTACGTTTATGCGACGTATAAAAGTTCCGTAACGTAAAATATTGCGAACATTACGTACTGGAGTTACACTTACAAATGGATGACTGATGTCTCTTGTCTTGTTTCGTAATTTAACTGCGGGATTTATACTTCGTACTTTTATTTACATAGCACTCAAGGTTTTTTATTATGAGATAAACAACTCTTTTTTATGATAAGTTATAGTAGAGTGCCTCGTTGGTTTAGTAGTTGCAAAGCGCGTCGTGTACGGCATCTCGGGTTTGCTTCCTGAGTCGGGCCAAAATCGCTTTGTTTCTTAAGAGACTCATAATACAGCCCGGAGTCTGGAAGTTGGTGATTGATGCACCCGTGCATTGGAGAGCACGTAAACGTTAGTCCTGCGCCTGATCTCTCTCTGGTTGTGTCGGATTACCGTCCCATCGGACTATGGGAGTGAAGGATTAGAGAGAAAGCACCTGTGTCTGCGCAAATACTTATGCACTTCATAATATTTTTAACTCACTCTTATCAGCGTACCGAGACATGCCATTGTATTTTAAAATATCTCTATGTGTCTGATGATCTCATCTCTCGCTACTGTAAAATACCTCGTAACACCTTTCTATTAATCTCGATATTTCCATGCCATAAACTTTAGAAGGCAGTTCATTTAACTCCGCTAAAGAAAGGGGACGCAGGATGATTCATATGACATCAAATAATGTATTATATTAAATGCAATTCAAAATATTAGATAAATTTCAAATACCTACATAATTTTATATTATTCAACCTTTCTGTTTGAGTGAACTCTTAGAAATTGAAATTTTTTATTTCAAATCGTTTAGAAATCTATTGAGGCTTAACATTCAATGAAATAAAACTGCGATAGAAAAACACAGGTATAGAAAACCTTTTTTTATTTCGATACACATTTCGCCGTGCGAGCGACCGACAGACAAACATTATTATTGAATTATATTTGCATGCCTACGACAAGGGTTCATGAAAGCAGCCTTAGAATAATTATTCTAAAGAACAAGATCAAACAAGGCCCTACAACATTTCTTTAAAGTTCAAAAACTAATCAAGAAGTGTATCCAGTTTCAGCAAGTACAAGTAAACATAGCATCTAAAGAATTCATGTTAAAGTGATAAAAACGTCGAATAAAATAAAGATAAGGACACATCACTTAGGGATGTCGGTCAAACAATGTCGACCTATCAGATAGGTCGAAAGCAATTAAAACTGACTTAGAAGTTTGTCTTTTAGAGTCGGCGCTAAATGGCTCTTGGGTACCTACTTACTTGATATTTTTAGTAGGTTGAAGATTTCGTACCTAGTACTTTTTTTGTTAGCATCTGTGGTACAGGAATTTTTCTATACAAATATTATAAAACTGAATTTTGTTTGTGTGCTTGAACGCGCTGGTCTCAGGAACTACGTAACCGATTAAAAAAAATATCTCTGTATTAGATAGCCCATTTATCTATAGTAATTTATATAAGTCTATAGGCTAGGCTTCTTTTTATACGGGTTCATGGTATATGGGCCATTAACCGTTGTCTAGATAGAAAATAGATTCTAAGTATGAAGCAATTTTAACAATAGACGAGATAATTATTCCTCACTGAGAGTACGGGATTGGTCAGTTGGTTTTAGTAAACCTTTGTCTACTCCTAAATCATTTTAAACCAAAGTATTTTTGTTATTATTAAATAAAAAAAATATGTATAAAACACAATTATTTTCATGTCATTTATATAGAAAAATTGATAACGTGGCAATTTTCTAATCAATGGATACTATTTCTGTATCTAGACCACCTCGTGAAACCAGGGCGGTAATTTATTATTCTCCCACGAAGATTAGTTATTTTAATTAAGGCCACTATTTCCCAACTGGTCAGGAACTTCAATTACTTCTTAAGTCATTAATCAGTCAGATTATCGCTAGCGAAAGACTTAGTATAACTTGATGTTATCGGATATATGCAATTTCAAATTACGTCACTAAAGAATACTCATTCGTTTGTTGCATTAAAAACCAAAGATTTTTCAACTCATCCAGCATATCAAGCTACCACGAAACATTCAAATTTTCCCAATCAACTTTGAACCATAATGCTTTAAAGGTAAAGTTGAAAATCGATTAAAGAATAACAGATTGTAGTAGTGTGATTTGCGGACGTCTGTACTTAAGTAGTGGTCTAGGTATTTACCACGAAGTAGTTCAAACGATCCTTCAGCTAAAAGGCCCGTACATTCAACTGCCGTCAATCTAAGTAACGGCTTAGTTCGTCATTCGCAAAGTTACCATCCCACAGCTGACCTAAATACGGTACAGCTACGCAAACAAGTTTTGCAATAAGCGCCTTTTAAATGTATATAGTAAAAGGAAGGTTGTTTACCTAGCATCTTACTTGCAAATAGATATTATCACAATAGACATAATTAGGTATAAGCTGTAGGTAGATATTAAAACTTAAAAAGTAGGCCAAGTGAAAATAATCCGATTATATTCCAACTAGCTTCACACCAGCGCCCCGTAGGTAATATTCACGCACACGAATAAAAAGTTGATGATCGTATCCAGGCCGATTGTCGGCTACGGCGGCCGTTCTCTTTTATGGAGATCAGCCAACTGCGCAGGACATATTATAGTGCACAAGCATTCGCGCAGATACAGATGCACTCTCTATTCCCTCACTCTCATAGTCCTATAGGACGGCAATCCTACACGACCGGCTCTCACTATTGTAGTCTATAAACACAATACCACCTCCCATTGAATCCGTGGCAGATATTTTTAGAGCACCTTATATAGCTACATATCATTTATATTCGATTCCAACGAAGTTTGATTCATCATCATGATGACCAAGTTTCTCATTCGCAAAGTCGCCATTGACCTACTAAATGTACACTTCAGCACACAAGTTTTTCAATAAGAACCTTTTGAAGTGACGGTGATGGGAAAGTTTGTTTGTCAGGCCCTTCACATGTTACTTGTAATTGGTCTATTAACGACGTTTGACACTTCCAAACTGAAGTAACAAGAGTCAATTCAATCGAAGTTAGTAAAACCTGATTATTTTGAAAGAGAGACAAATCGTAGTAGAAAATTCTCATTAATAACTTTTCTTCTTGGTAGTACTTCTAACTACTTCTGCGCAAAAAACATATAGAAACGCCAACAATACATAAATATACATGCGATCCATATTCAATGAAAATATTACACACGACACTATAATTTTTATCTACAAAATGTGCCACATTTCTAAGAAAGCGTTACTTAATATGAATGGAATACAATTTATAGACAACTTTGAAGCACTTGATTCCAATTTCAAAAGAAAAGATACAACTAAATAAGAAATTTCGAACACGAGTCCAAAGACATATTTTTATTATGAGAAGAATTTCAAAACTTTCTTAAAATACCCAGAAATTCTAGCTCACAAAATTCAGACAGCGCCGTATATATTCGGAAACGGGTCACAACTTTAATATTAACAAGTACACCATAAGTGCAAACATAAAACGGTGTTATTATGTCGTAGGAACAAAAGTCGAAACACTTTCCCGTCCCATAAAGTATTAACCTAAATAACATAAGTATGTGCCCTTCGAGAAACTTCCAGAGAGTTCGACGAGGCTGCTAGAGTTTTGTCGAGTGGTTCGTCAAACTTGTTAATAACAAGATGTCATGTTGCCGAAGAATTACTGATAACGTCATGAAAAATTTATTCGTAGCTTAAAATGAGAGGCGTACTGACGTGTCATTAAGCATAAGCGCTTCCGACGTTATTTTGGGAAATCTTTTCGTAGAACAGCTAATTTTAGATTAGAATGGGATACTGTAGCCATCTTATCTAATCTATTTTCCCGATGATAAGGCGATTTTCGATATTATTATTTTGGTTAATATTCACTCAGAACCCTTAGGCAAAACCAGAAAAAAAATAGTGGGTTTCCCAATCATAGACCCAATCGACGACCTTCGCAGTAAGGTAAAAAGTGGACTGATATAATTCCATAAAAAAAATAATGTTAATCTCTCGCTGTACTTTTTTGAGTATTTTTTGTAATAAAACTTTAAAATAATGTACCCAAAATACCGCAGTTATACCAAGTAGATCGTATGTCCGCCCCTATCGGCTGGAGATCGGGCTCTTAATTAAGAAAGTCAGGCGTCCGGATGGTTGCTTACCCCTCGTCTTATTATCGCGCCACCCTATAATTGGAGTGACGTCAACCAGAACACACTACATTCATTGGAGAATTGTAAAATTTCACCTATTTTCGGAAGAAAAAAGTCTATTCTTGTCAAATAATGATCTTGGAGACAAAAAAAATCTGAGACAATGGTTGAATTTCTGACTCTTGAGTCTATTCTTAGCTTGTTAATAAATTAGACTCCCTTTTATTGTTAGTAACAAGCTTTAAAAATAGTTCCAAAAACAAAAGTCAACAACAAAGTCCATTAACACAATCAAAATTACTAAGTGCTTGAACCCACGACTACGACTAATGAAGTAAATAACCCGGATATCAGAGACTAAGGAGAGAAGTCACAGAACATAGCTTGAGGATTCAACATTGTCATGAACACCTTTTGTTGACATTTTGGTAGTTTTAATTGCCTATTGTTACTGACTGTACCTCGATACCATTACACAAACTTTTCCGAAGAAAAAATCTAACCATTGTTACTAAGACTGAAATAAGTATTATTGGCAAACCGAGACCTGTATAAAAATTAGAAGTGTCAGACTACAGTAATAAATTCTAGAAGTTTCAGTGGATTATTCTTAAAGCCCTGACTTCGAGTTACACGGCTTTTTATTTCTTTAAGAACTGGTCTAGAACTCAGTTTCTAGATTCTTTAACTAGAAAAGTGCTGTGATCCTGCCCCTGGCTCTTAGTGAAATACTGTAATTTATGGTACATGACTAACAATTTTACTTATTTACTTTGTCATATTGAAATTGTTTTTCTTGAATAATGTGCTTTTATGTTTAAGTGTCGACTTTGTTGACCTTTGTGTGTTTTTAAAAATAATAGAAAATAACGCTTCGTGCTTTTATATATGTATTTATTGTGTGACTTGATTTTTTTAAACGTCGTAGGAGTGGATAATTTTTTTTATACCTTTAATACTATCATCATCATCATCAAAGGAATTAATGAAGGCGGATTGACTAATTCAGACAAAAGGTTTTCCTTCATCTCTACACGATCATTTGGTGTTCAAGATACACTTAAAAAGTATATTAAACTTAGAAAAGTTAAATTTGTTGCAATTTCCCGACCTGGAAACGAACCCGCACATTCGTAACTAAGAGACAGATGATCACCACGATTTTTAATTACGACCTAAATTTAGTATCCAAAAATACTTTAATGCGAAACAAATAACCCAGCCACAAAAATCCATCATCAAACAACGGGGAATTCATTCATTTGTCTTAAGAACAAAATTAGGGTACTTGTAAAAACTAATTCGTATACAATGCAAATGGCCGCTTCAGGGGCGCTCAGCCGCGGTCAGACGTCGCGAACTGTTTTTAATGTAAATGAAGCCTGGATGCTGTGAATTTATCTAGCGAACATTGAGGAAAAAACTTTTCGTTTTTAACTTAGGTATGTAAAAACTGTGACGAGATTGAAAAGTATAACTACCGGTGATTTATGTTTTATTCAAAATATCCAACCAATGCAGTGGGATTAGTATTGTTTCCAAAGGTCGCTCTAGTTATGTAGGAACTACTTAGCTAAAACTACAATATACTACATTAATGGGTATTTTACTGTATAGAGAAAAAAAATAATTGAATATCATTGATATGCTTAAAAAATCACAGAAAACATTAGTTCATGAAATAAAAAAAAAAAATCATTTCATAATTGACTTCAACGTTTTCAGTTTTTTATCTATTATTTTTAACACCATAAAATAATAGACGCCATGTTGTAACGTCAAAGGGCTTTGTTAACTGAAGTGTCAACTGTCAAATTATCAGCAAATTTGTTTTTGTTTACAAAGCCATCTGACGTCAACGCCATGTTTTAAACGCGCAATTTTTGAAAATGTAATATTTAGAAGCATTTTATGGCGCTTATTTATTCAACAATTCGAATAGTCGCTCTAATATATTCCTCACTTTACAAAAAAAATATACACAATACATTGCGCTCAATGTTTCGAAAGCATGGCTCAAAATAACTAGTAGCAATTCTGTTCAAAATGAAACCAAATTTGTCCGTGAGTGCAAAATTCTATTAAGCTGGTGTTTACCGATTGTCTCATCGTTTTAAAAGACAGTGAACTTTAGCCAGATGCCAGCAGCTGACGCCAGTGACGTCAGTAAGGGCTGACACCCGTAGATAGCATTTTGTTTTCTTCTCTCTACAGTTATGTTAGCTTAAATATGTTATGAATGTTATGTATAAACCTTATATAATATACTTCCACTATTACCTAGCATAATACAATTATGTAAATAGCCGCTTATGTATAACCGTTCGCTTAACTCACTTGACCGATTTCAATAAATTAAGGCACATCCAATTGGGTCTAGTCATGCAATATTAGCGAAAGTAGGTTGTCTAGAAAAAGTATTGAATATAAAGAACAAATGCCCAATAATGTAGAACCTTTAGATGGCCAATATGACTGCTCAGCACATATTGATAATAACGCAATTTAAATTCTGAATATGAAAAAGGGAATCCCAATACCCCTTTTTTATATAAAAATAGCAACCCTGAACTATGGATTACAAAGATTTATAACGAGATAAAGTAACTTAAGTAACTCATAATGATATTGGCATCAATTAAAGTGATTTGAAAGCCCTTTGACCGTCAATTAATATCGATGTAAGTCATGCATAATTAATTGAAGGAAAATACAATGTACCATCGTGGACTTACAAATATTTTTGCTACTTTCCACTACTCTGCGCACCTGGATCAAAATTATCTTATAGCCTTCCTCGATAAAACGGCAACTAGACACTAAAATATTTCTTCAAACAAAAAGACAAACTCTTACCTTCATAATTTTAGTATATATTTAAGCAGGATACTGGTGAGAATTGGATATATTTCACTCGAATTTGGTGGCGGAACATGCACCTCACAACGTCAATTAATCTTTGATAAACAAAATTTCTTTTCATGAAAAAAAGGCATGCAACGTCCATTAAAAAAGACACTATCACTAATTTAGCAACACTGAAAAATAGCAGCGACACAACGTTCACAAAATAAGATAATGAACGGAAAATCTCACGCTACATAGCGGAATAATAAATTTTGTGCTCATAACGAAAGTTAATCCGATAAAACCGACGAATATCCGCAGCAGCATGTGAAAATCTTCATAGTTGCATCGTACCGCCTTGGCAGCCAATAAACTCTGTTATAGTAAGCAGTATAATATAGCATTGTCTAGTGTCGTAGCGGGCGCCTCTCACAGACCGAGATTGGTATGAATAATGCCACAGTCTACAACGGACAGTAGTCCAGTTTCGCTCCAAAATGGATTGTTATGTCTCCTCACGTAAACTCTTGTTAGAACAGACGTGAATATGTGTGAGCCCGTTCGTATGGCGACGGCAGATGTAAAGCGTTTCTCATCCCTAATAATAAAATGCTTCTGTACAATAGTTTAGATATAATGCCTCTGGGTTTTGTCACTGTAGTATAACAGACTGGTGGTTTGTGTCAGTTGTCAATTATGTAAGCTATTAGTGACATGTTGATTGAGAGCCACGAGGGAGCTACGAGGCCTTCTATAAATATTTGAGAACATAGAGAAAATATTCCAGAAAATACATTGATATTTTCCATTTCTATAATCTGAAAGTTATTTTAGAAAAATCTTACGATATATTTTAATAATGATGATTTTTTTATTGATTATCTTTGAAGCGCAATTTAAGGCACCATTCATAATTGGATTAGAATTATTTTTTTAACTAACAAGTCATTGATTTAAGTAAAAAAATGAGCTTGCTGGGTAATTGGTTTTCTATTACGACGAGAAGTCTAAATCAAAAAGTCTCCCTTACATACGCATACATCTTCGCCTACTGCATTTGCCACTCTGCAGGGTTCAATGCGCCACTGAATTCATCACAGCCGCCTGTCCGGTTACATTGGCCGCTATCTGCACCATATTTCGGACACAGAATTATGATAGGTACAGTTCTCTATTCAAATTATCGGACACTGGATCTAGTTCAGATCATTTGATTAAGTCATTGCATTGTGACCGTGTCAGCGGATAAATAGATGTAAATTACATAATATCGACCTTAGTTATTACAAAATTACTTAATATTAAAACGGCAAAAGTGAATCGAAAAAGAATCATTATAAATAATTATTTTTCATGTTTGTTGCTTTAATTAAAATTCCTCGAAGTAACTTTACGCATTTATTAAGCAAAATAACGTTGATATTTGCAAAAATAAACATGCCTGTTTTTAACCAAAAAATAAATAATTACTTATACTCTTTTACATTAGGTACATATATTTATTTTTTTATATCCGTAGCATTAAAGATAAGAAAGAAAGAAATATACAGAAACAAATACTAGAGAATATTAACGCCCCATAGTTATATATCGATAAGATTTTTGCTAAAAAATGGGGATATAAGGAAAATGTGTAAGGCTGGCGATAAGAGTATCGTGTGGTGCCAAAAAAGGCTTTGAAGGCCAAAGGCAATTTCTCATGAGAATAAAAACATGAGCCATTGCTAGTTTTTTCTATTCCAATTGATTCCCACGCTGTGTCACTTTTTTATACAGCATCCATAAATAATGGCAAAAATAAATATAAATATGTTCAGGTTCTTCACAGTGACAACGACGTGGCCTTTATGCCTTCCGATTTTGTGTTCAGATCATGTCCAATTAAATAGTTAAATAAGATAAAATAGAAAGCCTAGTTTTTCCATTTAATGAACACTTTAAATTTAAAAAAAATATCTAAAGCAAATAATCAAATGCAAGGTAAACAATCGCATCAAATATTAAAAAAAAAACAAGAGACATTCTAAAACATTTCAATCAAAACACTAATAATTTTATTTAATTGTGGTCAAATAAAAATTTAATCTTTAGCCTAAATTTCAGACCAAACCCACACCGAGCTAGTAAAGCCTAATCCTAATTGGGTTATAAATTATTAATTTGTTTCCATAATGGATTTCGAGGACAATTACATTAACGAATTCTGTTGTGCGCACGTTAGGCTCCTATGGGATTTGAGCACTTCTAGTGCACGGATACGCTAAAGTAATTTAATATTAATTCCTCTCTTTGATTACCTGTATTGGGACATGTCTGTTTATCAAACTTATTTTTGGAACGTTCTTTGTAGTATTCTCGTCTGCTTGATTCGATCATCGCACACTCACTTACGTCAGAAATATACAAAAGTGGATTTCTACCAACGCCACCCACAAGCGTTTCTTCCTATATAACACCTACCTAAAGAAAATTTGCTGCTCTCAATATCTAGCTTGAGAATACAACAGAACAATATACACAGACAACACCAAACCCTCACAGATCGTAGTGACAACATCAACAGTTGCACTAAACCAGCTTGCAACACAAACACGACTCGCTTACTCGCTATGTCATTTCCGAATATACTATGCAAGTCAGCGAAGTTAAATCGCGACAATTCGCATTTATATGGCCGTCATAACCCAGGTTCCGTTGCTTTGTCTAGCCGTATTGCAGGGCAAGTTTTACCCAACTAGGGCGGAGAGAAATGACGGGTAATGTGTGTTTGGTTCTGCAGCTTTGTTCTCATGGCACTGTGTGAATGGGTAAATTGTGTCCGCTTAGTGATTTTTAGCGACTTTTATTAACTAATATTGCTTGTTGTGATTTTTTTTCTCAGACATATTGGTCTTTAAATAAAAAACCTTATAGACTAATTAAAATAACACTATATTTTAAATTGAAGATAGTTAAACAATAAAAATATACACCGAGAGTAGGAGTCTATAGTACAAGACAAAGCACAAAATAATACAGCACGAAAATCCATTGTAAAACACTAAAAACTTATTTTACCAAAACTTTTTACAAATACTTGTATAATAATGCCATTTTTCTAAGCCAAACAAAGCGGTACGAGAGTAAATTAACATATAAATAGTGGTTTGTTGTCCGTGTGACGTAGCCCGGGCCTTTTACTACAATTACACTGGACGAAAAAGCAACGAATAATATATTGTTGGACGCTCTACTAGAATATTGTTTTTTTTTTCAACATATTTGGTAAGTACGAAGATTTATATAGAGTAGTTAAATATATGTATGTCTACGAAGAATGTTCTAGATCTGATAAATTATATTCATATGTACAGACAGAACATCATTCTTCCTCAATCTGTCAAATCTCTTTAATAGATTTTCAACCTTATCGCAATACCGAGAGGTTAATATTCGATTGGTAAATTTCGCGTCTATACTTACGTAAGACATTGACGATGGTGTTAATATTCTTAACAAACAAGTTTTAGAAAAATATAAAAGAATCCCACTTTTCAGAACTTTTTAAAACAGCCTCGTTTACTGTAAAATATTTTGGACGTGATCTGATAAAAACTTAAACAACAATAAGTAGTCTGTAACATTTGAGTTCTGGCCTTTTTTGGGACATACGGCTCGTCCCTATTCGCCGGCGAGGTGGAACTTTGCCCCAAGATTTCGGATCTTATTACAAAGCACTTATGTTACGGACTAATATAGTAAACTTTTTTCTTTTTTACTACAAATTGTATAAAACATTTTCTCGTTATATCGTCGCGTACTTTGAGTCCCTCGTTTTAGGAATTTAACAAAAATGTAACTACCTAAGGCAGGGGTCAATGAATTTCTGGAGATATCGTGAATTTATTTTAGTGGATCTAGCCTTCGTTTAAGCAATTATGTCTGTTTAGTAATTTTAGTCAGTTTTTTTTTTTATATTTAAATACAATCTTTTTAAGAAGTACGGACGCCAGCACATCAGCCTATCCGAAACTGTCAAATATTCCCGACCAACTTTGAACTTTATACTTCAGTGATAAAGTTGAAAATGCATTAAGGAAATTTGACAGATTGTTGTAGCTTACAATACGTGTACATTTCTCACCATTTCGAAGGTGAAATTTGACAGCCTGTAGAAAAGTTCCTTACCCTCAAATTCCTTTTGAAACATAAAGCTTCTTTCAACATTCACTCACTGTTCCAGGTATCTTATCTGTCTTATTATTTCATAGAAATTCTGTTACATTCATAATTTTAGGCAGAAAAGGCCTGTGGGTTTTAAGAAACATTATTGTGTCCTTACCATTCTAAAAATGGAATTCAGCATAGAAAACCATCAAGAACTAAACAGAACGCCATAAAAGGAGAGTTTAAACACACATCTTGAGGAACTTTGCGACTCAAAGGAAAAGTGGGGGAAAGGTCACGCCACACTATCGGGTTTCAACTTTCGCATTTAAGCATGTAATTTCTTGAAACACAAGGCTCTTTCACACTTTTATCTTCGCGCTATTACTCCTTTAGGAGCAACAGAAGTGATTTTCACTTCAAACTTTTCCTTTTATGTACAGGATAGCGCAAGAAATTGACAATGTCGTCTATAGATAAGTATTTTACTTTCTCAAGAAATATTTGCGAAAAAGGCGGTCTAATTTTTAGCAATTATATTCTTTGAAACCGTTGGCCTCACTACCCTCTGTCTCAAGTAATTTCTATCTTATACTATCTAGCCTTTAAGATATTCATTCTGCATAATGAGATATTACGTCTCAACATTGCTCATCTTAAAGAGCGTAGCAGACAGGTTTTTATGCAAATAGTTTTGAAGACACCTGTAATTCTGCGCCGTCCGCTACCTTCATATTTTGAAAGAAAACCACCCGTGTACAATTAAGAGTATTATTACAATTAAGTTTAACAGATGTTTGACACATGTTTAACTAAAAATATAATTCATTTTTTTAAACACTTTTCTACAGGCTGCTAAAAAACGTATTCGAATTATAAATTCTCGTCTAGACATCATTCTGTATGTATAATTTCAGACACAAAAAGACTAATATTGATCGTTTCTTTATTTAAATAATTTAGATATCGAGACAGTTTTATAAATCGAGATAGAAGATAGATATATCGATATTAGGTAGACAAGTTAACAAAACAGCGACAACGTTGAAACTCTATTAAGGAAATTTGACAGATTGTGGTAGCTTGATGTGCTGGTATCTGTACGTACTTGCATAACAAGTTCTAGCGATATAGGTTTTGATGTTTCATCATGTTGATTTTAAGGAATATTTTTAATACCAGACCAGCAAGTACTACGTGCATCAAATACGATTAACTACACTACTTAGAACGATACATTCATATACGTATGTACGCATCTGGCAACCTTATGACAGTGATTACTAGCTTTCCTTTTTTTAAAGCTTTTATTTTTTACCCTAAAATCATTATAAAAAACGTGTTACCTTCAGTTCTGTCATCTGTGAAGTAAAGTTGGAAGGCGTTTGCTATTATCAGTTTATGCCGCGTCAGGTAAAACGAAGCGGAAACTCGGTGCTCCGTTATCAACCAAACTCTTCTAGTTAAAAGTTAGAAACGCTGCAAAGAACTCCCGGCCGTTTTAAACTTTGATTGTCTATTACAAAGCTGTTAGTTTATTTTTAACGAAACCAATATTGGTTCTAAGCATTACCTCAAAGGGGATTTAGTGACAAGTCAAATTTTGACTCTGTTTATTTTGCGAGAGCTTAAAATTAAAATACTTCTATTGTCACATACTTTTGTGTCTTGGTACTTATTGTATACAATATAAACGTTAATTTAGTAATTGATATTATACATATAGTATTGAATAGTCATCATCACAACCTTTTATCGTCCCACTGCTGGGCACAGGTCTCCTCTCTCACGGAGGAGTGAGCGTTAATCACCATGCTTGCTCAATGCGGGTTGGTGATTTCAGACTTTATAGTCCATCCAGGTTTCCTCGAGATGTTTTCCTTCATCTTTAATCAGTCGTTGGTGTCCAAGATAAACTTAGAAAGTACGTATAACTTAGAAAAGTTTCATTGGTACTTGCCTGACCTGGAATCGAACCCGCACCCTCATACTCCAGAGGCTGGTGCTTTAACCACATTAAAAAGGTTTCTAACAATGTACTGGTTTTAAAGTGACCATTTGAAAATAGTCGATGAAGTACATATAATATTACATCATTGCCGTACCCATCGCATCCATTCAACAATGTTTATCTTGCATTTAACGTCACCTTGTGTATAGGCACACACTTAAACGGCCGATAGAAAACTATTCGTACGAACCTACTCCATTTTTATTCCTTCACAAAACACGACAGTGACGTCAGAAATAAAGTTACATGGACGCTCGTAGTCTTGAAATTTTTATCTTTCAAAATTCTAGGCAGGCATTTCCTTGGGGGGAAATAAGGCCCATCGCTTCCCAGGACCTCCATTTATGAATACATAATGCCAATTACATTTACAAAATAGGACTTTGTTATTCTTCTATGAGCATTGTCCCACTGAGGTGCATTCGCTAGTCTTATGATCCTTTTATTCATCTGTTGAGGAGTTTTGTCGTATTTTGTATACAACTACATATTATATATACATGTTGGCATTGTCCGGACAATAACAGCTTTTGGGTCAGATGAAGTTTGCAAGTGAGGAATGCGGCGGAATATTTTGTAGTTTCAAAAGCATTCGGTTGAATTGTTCCGTATCGGATTTTGCTCGAATAATAATTCGTGAATATGTTTTGATAATGCAATCAGGATTGTGTGTTCTTGCAGAAAATTGATTTCGACGCTTTGAAGATTGATTGAAAGAGTTTTCCTTTGTTAAACTTTACATTTAGAGTAAAAAAGTTATCTTTTGGACTGAAAATGGGGGTAAAACAATCAGCAAAATTACTTAAGATTTTAGCAAATTTTTCCTTATAAAAACCTGTTCCGACCGTCAGCATTTTTGAAAAATAAGTCCGTGGAAGAAAACGAATTAAAATAAGATAAAAATGTTTCTACGACAACGTTTAACCTGTGAGAAATCACGGACTAACATCTTTTGACAGCTTCCAAATTACAAGAAAAACACAATAACAACGGTTACAACGGTTTTATGTTGTTTTTCTGTTAAGAAAGTATGCAATAGTCTTTTTTCATACTTTGATATTATTGATTTTCATAAATCGTATTGTATGCAAAAAGAACTAACTTAAGGTACCTCTTATACAAAAATCAAGCTGATAATTAATTATATAAGCGCAAATAATATTATTTTTACTCTACCTTATACAACTTTTGAGACAGAAAAATAAACTTTCTTAGACACCTCACAAGATATCAGCTTAATTATATTATTTGGATCTTCAATAATCTAAGCCTTAAACCAGAAATATATAGCAGCAATACAAATGAAGACACGTCCCATTAAATCTCCCCTAACTTCTAGCTCTCAACCTAATTACTCGACATAAACAGGACTTCACTTGCACGGGTTAATACTATGACGTCACTACACTATTAAGCACAAACATGTTTGTATAATACACAGAGCAGCCTACATGTTCCGTGAAGGCCATTTGTCTTTTCAAAGAGTCTATTGAGGCGATAAAACAAAGCCTGCAAGATAGGAGATAAATTCTATGCCAACAGACAGACTATACTTCTCTATAAATTCAATTACTTTTTTTATACTGTCTATAGTTATATAAAATTTAATGAAAACTTTCGAGCTTTTTCTTTGCGTTTGCGAAAAATGTATTCCTATCGAAATAACCTAACAACATTGCTTTTAACTTTTTAAGATAGGGAAGTGTTATCTTCATATCGATTACGAAACTTGCTGTTTTAAGGAAAAAAGGCTTGTCAATCCAGATTTAAATCGTCATGTTTTCTACAAAAATGTAACACATGAAATCTAAGATAATAAAGTTGTGTTGTTTCGAAAACAGTTTTCATTCAAAAAGTATTATAACACACTTTAAGTCTCGTTAAATATTTTGCGCTTCATTAATTCAGCATCGACCCAAATACCGCCAAAGAATACACCAAGTTCCCAAACAAAATTCCAAGTACAATCGCTGGAAAAATCATTAACCGGAATCTGACAAATATATACAATCTCCGACGAAGCTGCGATCCAATTTGCATTGCAGCCTACAGACAATTATTGCTCTCCCTCATTGGAAAACCATTGGAGTTGCCATTTTAATTTTAAACTTCCATTCAACCTCGGATAAATAAGCCGTTTTTTTTTTCATTCGTCTTGTCGTTTGAAATAAAGATTTTTGTAATTAAATGGCCAAGGCAAAGATACCACACTTGACTCTAATTGAATTCCTTGTTTACAAAAGAATTCAAAAGGACGATTTCAAAGCAATCAGTGCCGACATAACTGAACGCAACTTTTACAACGTAATGATCCGTGCCTGTAACTTTTCAAGGGGCGCACTTAAATATTTACGATACTTCGGAACCTTCTCTTGGTATAAGTGTACATTATATATTTCATGTGCATTATTTATTTTGATGTCGATTTTATCGGTGTACATTCAAGTTACGGCGGTATTAAAATTAGGTCCTATAAATAAACAAGTTATTCTTGAAGTTCAGCTCGGAGTATGTTTGTATGTTGTTACAGACAAAATAACTGAAAAATACGTTTCGTGGCAGATCATTGTAAACCCGAAAAAGCCTACGCACTTTTATGGTAAACATATAGAAGTAGGAATTCCGAAAAAAAACAACAAAACCTACACATTTTTATAGCGTAGCTCTAACAACAGAAATGCAATAATTGTGCAGCCTAACTGCAACAGTATCTGTCGTGCCGTGACTCGCCGCAAGCACAACGCATTGGACACTCCACTATGCCTGCGATCGTTAGATTACCGAACGCGCCTGGCCGTCTGCCTAACTTGCAACCAACGATAAAATAAACAATATGTTATGGCTTTAATGTTGAACTGTACTGTTTGGACGGCTCGCATCAAGACAATTATTTCAATGGCCTTCATATATTTGTATGAGATTTGTATTTGTGAACGTTCTATGTACATATTTAGACAGTGTTGTGACTTTAAATACAAGGGATCACATCAAGCCGCTATTGGAATGTAATATTTCAATATAACAAAACAAATCAATGTTTTTATTTTTTAGTTCTCTTCACTTTTTTTAGAGTACCTAAGTGATTACTCTAAAAAAGTACTAAATCCAAGTTCTGTTTACTGAATACAAGAACTTTATACACGTAAACTTACGCAAAATTTCAATCGACGGGACAAAAATTGAAGGAATCAATAACTTCGTAGCTACAGCGTGCGTGTGTTGCGAAACAGAATCCGTACCACATTTAACAATTCATTCATACCTATAGAGACAGAGACATATAGAAGTAGTGACAGAACGAACCGCAATTGATCTTGAAAAAGAAGAAAGTTTGAAAGATAAATAGTTTGTCGATTCAATAGAAGTCGTTTCGAGACCGAAATACATTCACGCATCTCCAATAAGGACATAATAATACAACCTTTGTGGCGCGTCCCCCAAACTGGGTTAACAAAAAGGACAATAATATTATGAAAAAAAAAACTTATTTCCTTCATCAAACAATATATATGTATGTACAAAAGTGTTTACTGCGCACATTTTGTGTTCGTCTGTACTTTATCTTTAAAAAGATGAAAAGAATTTCAGCGTTGTGAATAGGAATTTTTATTAAAAAAAAAACTTCATATTAAGTTGCATGGTCACTCTGGCATGAAGCTTTAACAAGCTAAGTTTAAATGTTTTAATAAAATATTTACTTATACAGTATTCGTTAGTGGTCAGCTAGAACTTATTCGTGACCACTATAATAAAACTATATTTTTTTTTGCTTTAAGTTGTAAAGTTTGTAAAGCATTTTACGTTTTGCCTTAGCGTTGCCGCTTGAAATTTCTTAATTGAATATCACTCATAATGTTACATTCATTATAATGCATTTATTTTAAAAGTGAAAACCTACGTTATGTTTGACCAGTTTTTTTTTTCAGTAAATATAACAAAACTTTTATTTGTGCCGCGTCTAGAACATCGTTACCCTTTTGACAACCCTATTATCAACGTTTCATACAATTGCAGAGATGGACCTATTCGTCTTTTCAACGTACCGCCTCTATTCATGCTACATTTTTACATACGACCCTTAGAAATGGGACTGGATCCGGGAAAGTATAACTTGCGAAATACTACGAAAAGAAAATGACAATGTATAATATTTACTACCATAGCATAGGAGCCGATACATAATTTGATGGCTTCTTGTCACCTCGGCAACCTTCAAACGTACGTAGGTAGATAGACAATATTTTATGCGTACGGGCATAAAAATGTGGAAGATACATTTTTCTCAATAGAAAATATCAAAGAAAAAAATATTAAAACTCGAACGAGAGGGTACTGTTAGTAAGATAAGAGCGTAAATATTTATGTGTCTTTGTTATTTAGGTTTATAGTCCTTTTTAGGTCTCCTGATTTTAGCTGCGAAGGAAACGACTGCCGGAGAATTGTGAATGTGATGACACTCAATAAAATGTACGTTACCACGAAAGTACGGCTTTAACTTAAAACGACCATACTAAAATCTTAAATGTTCGTGTCTTGCGAAGAAGAAAAATAATTATTTCAAAGCGAGTTATTTCTGTCGTTGTAATATATTCAATCATCGTCGTCTTCTGAATTATGAGCCCCGTAATGTTCACGCATTTTTCGCATAATATTTCCATATAAAAAAATCAAAGGAGTTTAAACTCAACTTCTATTTTCGAAATTCAAATTTTCTTAAGCAGATGCTAATATAATATGGCAATTTCTTGTAAATTCTTTTTTCGCTCAAGCGTATGAGTTTCTATTTTACGAACTCACGTTAGCCTGAAAATAAACAGTTCGTCTGGTAATCATATTTAACGACCATAAAAACGACCACCCACTAAGGAACATGCACGCATTGTAAATACTGCGTGACCTCGCCTTTTGCCCAGTACGTGTAATTTTAGCTCTGAGCAAAAGCCACGGAACATGGGCGTGGTACAATTACTTGCTCACTGTGAGGAACTGAGCTATAGCTTAAATATTGATGAATCTTTAGTCTTTTCCCGACTATGTTCAGTTCGGAACCAGATGCAGCTGTGTGCCAGTGTTTTACAGGAAGCGATTGCCTTTCATGTATACTATAACTGCCTCGTTGGTCTAGTGGTTGCAAGGCGCGACTGCTGTGCACGAGGTCTCGGGTACGATTCCCGGGTCGGGCCGAAATCGCTTTGTGGGTTTTGAGAAACTTTCATAAAGCAGCCTGGAGTCTGGAAGTTGGTGATTAATTCACCCGTGCATCGGAGAGCACGTAAATGTCGGTCCTGCGCCTGATCTCTCGCCGGTCGTGTCGGATTGCCGCCCCATCGGACTATGAGAGTGAAGGAATAGAGAGTGCACCTGTATCTGCGCGAATGCTTGTGCACTATAACACTAGCTGGCTGATCTCCTTAAAAGAGGACGGCCACCGTAGCCGACAATCGGCCTGGATGCCATCGCATGCGTCAAAAATACGTTTCGAATGAATTTTATTTCTTTTCAAAAACATAAATAAAGACTGATTTACGCTCGTACCTTTGTATTAGAATGTCTAATTAAAATGAGAATGAAAAACCTTTGATTCGAATTGTTAAGGTTTCGCAAAGTTTTATTATTTATTTTCGTGTAAAAAATCTTTGAATTTCCTAATTAGGAAGAGAAGTATTTCAGTATTTTTAAAACAATAGCAAGACAGGCTCTTTGTTTTTTGAAATTAAGGAGTTTGTCATTAAATAATATTCAAAGGTTTTTTTAAATAAATGTGTATTGGGCAGGATAGGTACCTATATACGTTTATACATGCAAACGCATAGTGCAGGCTTTCGAACTACAGCTTGCACTCGAAACCTGCTGAAAATTAAACTTAGCAAGGAAAAAATCTCGTCTAGTACATCATAATTATGTTCATATTAAACCAAAAGTTTCATAAATATACTAAAACGAAGCTAAAATATTAGCTTTTACTTATATATTAGTACTAGATTAAACTCATCCCACAGACAAACCAGTTTGTTCCCTGTCTGTACAAGGACATTCGTCGTCCTCCTAGGCTAGGTCAAGAATAAAGCTCTCCACTTGACTGACGTCTCACGTATGAGAGTCTTCTCTCTAATCATAGCGGTGCTCCATACGGCATTTATGCACGCATTTGACGTAAACGACTAATATTGGTGTAGATGCGACGTAAGCCTAGATAAAGAAAAGAAAAACAATGCTCAATATTTATGTTTTTTTTTTCTCTTCCAAATGATTGATAGTTGGATTTTGTTATTATGAGTGATACTTCCAATTCAAAAATAGTATGTTTTTCTTTTGAGTCCTACTTATCTACAAAGATTAGTTTGCTATATTGGTAAATTTTCTCCTTTATTAATTACTAATACATATATTAGTGATAGAAAATGAGCTCATTGAAAAGCCCACCTCAACAAGTAATAATCTTTTCACCATTTTAAAGAGCTAAACCCCATACAAATTGCTTAGCTATATACTTGTACTTGAATATATATATAGTAGTAATTGCAGATAATTTACATATTTATGTACTACACCTACGTGCATGTTTCATGATACCCGACTAGTCGAGGCCCGGAGCCCTTAATCAACTCTTCACAGCCCAAATTCACCCTCTGCTCTTAAAGCTAACATCAGTATGTTTATGTTAGTATAGTTTTAAACACACAGAATATTATCAAGGGCATAATAACTCGAACAATGTTAGTTTTGTTAGCTGTTAGTAACATTTTTATAAACGACAAATAAAGAGAAGGAAAATTCAATTCGTCTTTATTTTTCTTTAGACATTATTACCATGGCCAGTCAATAAAGTTAAGTAGAAGTACCTTCGATTTTGGTCGTATTTTTAATAAATACATACTCCCAACCTGGCAGCTAGATTTACGATCAGACATTTCAATCGGCGTACAGATCAAACATTGTACCAGCAAGAGGTAATGTCAATATTGTTCTAAAATAAGATATTTTATACACAAGCGTTAACTCCAACTTCCATATTACCTTGTATAAAATAAAACATCAGGTATATTCGGACTCGTGTCACTTACAAAGGTGCCATGCAAAGTTACACGTGTCGTCCTTGCCCTTAAGTGACCTTGAAATGGCCAGAAATAAAGTGGAATTCGTCAAGGAAACTAGGCTTGATAAGTTCTTTAAGAATTATACAATCTGAATATTAAGATTTGACACGCGTTCTTTTATTAACCAACTTCCAAAGAATGTGTTTCTCAAAGGATGTGACTTTGAGTGTGTTTTTTGTTATAAATGTATAACAGTATCAATGGAAAATATGAATATTGATGAATACATTTCGGAATACGCAGATTAAGTTTTATTATGAATGAATATTTTGAAGACAGAGGACGAGTGAATGCCAATAGCTGAGCATTAATGAATTTTATTAAAAGCCGTTTTATAAACCAAACCGCATAAAGAATGTGAATGATATTCCACAACAAACAAATAAAATGCCATTTTTTGATTCCATTTAACATGCACGCAGATATATTTTTTTTAATAAATTTTACTTGTAATATTATATTTAGGTTTAAACAAGTTGAAATATTGGTAAAAGCTACTAAACATATTTTGTCTCCAAACAAAAATACTTTGGTAGAATGTCACTTCTAAAACAAGGTAGCAAAAATATTTTCCATTCTACACCCACGAAACTCTCACCGAGCACTAGCATTCCCTTGCGAGTAAAAAATTAAAATGTTCCAAAGTAAAACAAACTTTCTAGCTAATAAGACTTTCTCGTATTTAATTAAGAATAACTGTTAGCACCTGCCTCTAAAATTAGGTTAATAGATTCCGTTTTCCTTATAACCCTTTTTATGCAGCACCGTGAAAAAATATTTAGATATTATTATTATGTAGGTTACCTAGTTTTAGTCTAAAAGTATCCATGTTGATTAGTACCTAGTAATCAATCACTAACTTCCACTCATTGAAGGGTATTTACCTCTCTGTTTGAATAGAGGGAAGAGAGCAGTTCTAGTGTAATTCGTTATCTATGCATTTTAATTTGGGCTAAAAAAGTTGTTTGTTTGCTTGGCATTGTTTATAGGAACTATTGTCTAAAGTTAGCTATAGTCCGATTTGAAAAAATATATTATCATTATAAATAGCTTATCTATTGAGGAAGGTTATAGGAATAGTTTATATCTAGGTTCGCAAATTTGTTCCCACGAGAACCGATGGCAAAAGCTACCTAACTATGAGATTCTGAACGCCCTGCTAGAGTCATACTATAAACTCATAAATATACCTATCTAACTATCTATTTTTCAAGAATCGGCTTCCAGTCTTAACCAGATGCAGCTGAGTACCTGTGTTTTACGTGGGGTGACGCCTATTTGACTTCCTCAACCCAGTCACCAGTGCAACCCGATACCCCTTGATAAGAATGGTGGTCAGACATTCTGGCTTCTGACTAGCCGTAACGACTGCCAAAGATAAACAAATGACAGCTGGGATCCACCTATTTAACGTGCCTTCCTAAACACGAAGGAACTTGTCTTGACAAGATGGTCATTCATCCACGGACCAACCGCGCCAAGTGTTGCTTAACCTTATGATCGATCGACCCGTGCGGCTGTTACTTAGCCACGACTCATAAATATCACACATAACCGTACAGACATGCAATAAAATCCCTATAGATAAAATTCAATCATGATTTTCATTCATTTTTAATCGGGTGACTATTCAGGTATATGTTTTCATTTCCGAGAGTCAATAGAGAGAAACCCTATTGACTCTGAAACAATACAATTTGATTGAAATGTATCCATGAAGTTAGATAGATTATTAACTTATTTTGTTGTATTGTAGGAATGATTTTACTTTTATTTAAAAAGAACTAGAATTTATTTAGTAGTAAAGTCAAAGATTACAGAATAAATTCACAATCGACACCTTTGTTTCAATGTTACAAGACATGATTAATTTCATAGCGTGACGTCATAGCATATTGCCCCGATTTAACAAGAACTTTCTATTGTATGAAATAAATTCATAAAACACGTCCGCTAGCAAAGGCCCTGCTTTTCCTGAAAAAATCCGAACAATTCTCGCTACGTGTGTCCTTCACCCAGTTCTTAGTATAGGACGGCTCACACAAAGTAGGTAAGTTACGTTGAAATAAAAATTAAATAGCTTAGCCATGCAACTGCCCAGTGCAGTTTATAGAACACGCATTTCATTTGAAAATAGACAATACTAATTACATACCTTATTTACTTCACATTGTAAAAAATAACCTTCATAGTTCAGCATTAATAATTCACAAATGCCAAAGCTTTCTTTTATGGCCTTATAGTATAATAAACAATAATTTTTGTACCAAATTACTAGTGCTAAAAACTTGTCTCTGCGTTAATTTAATTGAATACCATAACTTTGTTTTTCTCCCATTACAATAATTTACAATGACTAATTTGTTTACCAAGACGCTGGAATTAAGTTCTGGGCATAACTCTTAGTCTGTGTCCTTCGTATTTATCCAAAGACTTTTACCGACACGTAAGTCACGTCTAGCCACCGTCAGGGATTACTGTTGACGTATTAGAAACATCTATAATTATCGCCGTAATCCGACCTCAGAACCAAACAGATGTTACATCGTGCGCCCATAAATTCTTATTATCTTGCCGTTTTAGACCTAGGCAACTTTCTACGAAAATTTACTACTTAAAGACTAAACACGTCCCCTAAGTGTTGGCGTGGACAATTTCGTATTTAAGTACGTGATACAGAAAAACTCATGATTTACGTCGGGAGATTTGAAATACGATCCTCTGATCCCTAAGAACGATATGAGTTGCAATTTATTAAATTTAATATTAAAGAAATGTTTATGTTGGATGTTAGATAAATTGTGGCCATTTTAACGCGTTATTATATTTGGCTAAATCGATAGTTGTATGCGTCATGTTGGGCGCCCTTTCAAAGAAAGCTTTTTGATACTAAAGCTAGTGTTATATTTTTGACGCTTCGGTTAACATTTTCAATGGTGATGTGGACCTACAAGTATATAAATATTCTATATGATTTAGGTACAAACCGTACGAACTCGTTGCTACGTGTCATAGGACCGACACATTTATACCTCGAATTTCGTTGAAGGTCACTCATCCAGTCTGACATTGAGGAATAAACGAAATCACAAAATTATTTACGTCTCATTCTGTCCTATGGATACGTCGAATATATTAACAGATATATCGAACGTCAAGCTATTTACTGACTGGGATTGTCTTTGTCAATAATTACGGATCGTGTTGGGACAAATATTCGCCGTATTGAATGTCCACATCTTGTCCAACGTCGTTTGGCAAAACTGTTCCACGGGTCATGATAAACATGAATCGTTATAACACTATTTAGTATATATAGTATATATGTTGAAGAAATATTTAATTTGCTTGCATTATTTTCATTTTCTTAATGTGAAAGGTCTACTTCTTTATATGAGAAAAGATTTATCCTCCTAATCCTGAGTTTTACGGTGAGTGGCAATAAACCACTGACTTAAACTTTAAATTATTAATGCAATCTAAAATACGACGACTTTTACATGAACATGCGAGAAGAAAATATATCAGTGTTACTACAAAAAGTCAAATAGATATTTGACACGTTTTTAGAGAAGAAGTGGAATGCAATCATTTTAAAGCAGTGTCGAAGGAGTATTTTTTTAATTACACTATATTTTTTTCAACTTTACATCTTGATCTCGCTAACATGGCAGTCCAAAAAAAATATCGCCAAAATCAACACGAGGAACAAGCCAAATAATAATTAATGTTTATTGTAGATCTATAGCTTGACACTAGCAACAATTTACTGAATAATATTATTTAACACTATGCACACACCTTTATAATTGCGCATAAAACATAGCAACTAAAACACAGATGCATTTTAAACGCATTGCGCGCCGTACTTACGGTTAGCCGAATGTAACTCACATACATACATTGCCGCACTTTCAGGGTACAACAAATCGTAAGTCACACAAAATGCGTAATGTAAGCTGAACATTATCGAAATAACGCGTTTAATTTACGACGCGCGTTATATTTCCAACGTAGCTTAAGCCTTATTAATTTTCGAGCGTAACGAGGTAATATGTACGTAGTGCTACTATAGTTACTCTGATTTTGAGGAAAATATTAATTATTTGGTGAAATTTCAGAATATAGTGTGATAAACACGCAGGTTGCTGGTGATAAAACACACTCAGTAAATGGATTCAGTCTTCAAGGGCGTAATGTATGCCGTAGCAGCGTAGCAAAATGCTACGGCTACGGCAAGGCAACAGATCAAAAGTATTTACTACTTAAACGCTATGATGGCATGTAGTCTGCGTTCCTTCACAATCTACTCAACCACGAATGTACCACAATTTTCGAAGTTTATTATTTATTACAAAGGTCTACGAACTTTCAATAATCTTTTCAAAAATAATGCACATTCTTGCACGTCCTTTGATAGCAAGCTTTTTAGTACGCTATGGTATTCTTGTTAATGTCATACGCTGTATAAGCTAAAAGCATTTGCTTCATCAGCGCATGACATTTACAAGAATAGAAAACGAGGGCGTAATATAATAATCATAGCATTTTCCAAACGTGACCAGCAAAATACCAAAACCCAACTTAATTGAAATAAAAATAAACCACCGTTATAAAAGCAGTATCATACCGCTATAATTGAAGATTCAATTAAGCTCGGAAAATATCTCCCAATCTTTTATATACAAGAAGAATACCCAGTAAATTGATATTAGGTAGCAACCCTAAATGAACTTGGATTCCGGATTTTATGGGCTCATAAAAATACCCCATAGAACACACTCGTAGGTAGCATTAAGGTAACATTTATTTAAGGGGTTGGCCGTACACGGTATCTTAATAAAGACCTAGTGGTAGTTCGCTGTAAGCAAGATCCGCAAATAATTATGTGGTGATACCCTTATTTACGGTAATTTCCATAAGCGTTATTGGCTATCATATTTTATAACTTCAATAGAGCTTATGACGTCAGCTTGCTTAGCTTGTGAAAGTCATGAGGTCAATTCAAAAATTCAAGTCATTCATTCCAAAGAGTATTGATGAGCACTTCTGAATTTTCTAAGAATAATGACTAATAAATTCAGATTGTTTGTGTAAAAGTTAAACCGTTATTATTTTTGGATTTTGATAAAAGACTTTTTGAAGATTTTTTTGAAGGTCATGGATTCGGGATAAAATAAGAAGCTATATTTTCACCTATTTATAGACACATTAACTGCCTCGATGGCTTAGTAGTCGCATAGAGAGTGCACCTGTATATGACCTATAATATGACTTGCGTACCTGACTGATCTCCTTAGAATGGTCGCCATGGCCGAAAATCAGTCCGGCCATAATTATTATTATTATAACACAAAGTCGTACCCATAATCAAAAAAATATATATTCATCATATTCGTTCATCTGAATTTTGTGTAACTTAAAGCCAGCTCGAAACTCGAAGCCATGCATTTACGAATATAATTGGTATCGAGTGACTGATTGGTTTCGTTTCTCTACAACTTTTATAAGCTTAAAGGCAATAACGAGCGATACGGTAATTATAACTTTTGTCCCCAATTACCAGAAACCTTTACGATGTGTTAAGCATCCGCCAAACATGATATTTTTCCCTCAGCAAATCTTTCAGTATAGAAACTTTCCATTCGTATAATCTATATGTATATTACATTTAAGGTGTATTTTCCTTTACACACACACATTGGTGGATATCACACGCTCACTAGCTTATGCATTACGTATAATATAACAACCTGGTTCCCGCGAAGGGTCTTCGTATAGATTCTGCGGTGAGTTTATATTACATAGATTGTGACGTCACACAAAAGGACACGAAATCGGTCTATGAGCCGTGAGGCATTCAGACCGTAAAGTACGAATAAGTGCTCCCTACCTAACTCGAAATCGATGTCAAAAGACTTGTTAAACATATTTTCTTATTCCTTAAATGTTAGCAAGAAAAGTATTTACAGAAGAAACCTAGACTTACATATATTGTAGATTATACGTCTTAAATTGAAATTGATTGCTTGTAGACTAATGATAGGACCTTTTCCTCTCATATTCACACAACTTCATTTATTCACTTAGTCGGCATTCAGTCTAACTGGGTACAGCTGAATTCTAGTGTTTTACATGGAGCGACTGCTCATCTGATCTCCTCAACCCAGATATCTAGGCAACCTGATAACCCTTGATTAGAAATAGAAATACGCAGGTAAATGATCATAACAAGATGGTCACCCATCAGCAAACTGTCCGTACCAAGCGTTGCTTAACCTTATGGTCGATCGATCCGTGCGACTACGTGTGCGTGTTAATTTTATTGACCCAATCGGATCATAGCAAAGTAGGCTGTCCATAAACACATTTATAACACCACTTTTAAGCCATAAAAGTACTTAGTACATACGATGTATTTCTACTAGCAATAAAAGTAAAAGTCTGGTCGTAGCGAGATATAAGTGGGTGCTGCTCTAAACCAGCGGCCATAAAGTGTACGAACACTTTATTTTGCGACTGTGTCTTATAATGTGAGATACGTGTCTCTTTCATTGCGGAGCAAATTTTTAAGGACAGTTGCATCATCTTTAGGTACGCACGTTAAAAGGAGCCGCTAAAAGATAATTTTTACATCCATGACTTGGCACTTTTTTACACAGTTATATTTATTAAATGTCAGAAATTGGAATAGTTAAATTTTTTTTTTTGGACTGCATATGGATTTTGCTTTAATTTTATATGAATTTAGTTGATTTAATAATCACAGTATTAAAAGTACCAACTATTTTTTATGTGGCCTCAAATAAATTCCTTAGATTATCCAATCAACTACCTTTAGGTATAGAATTATTTCAACAAAATTTCTGTTCTAACTCACAAACTAAAGGCTTACCATTGAAAAGTCTATTATATAAGCCAGAAATCCATTTTCGACTCCGTATGCCTTCAACGCTTCATTAATCTTTCACTCACATATATAAACACTCTTGTACATGTATACCTTTAATTAGTTACCGCAAAATGTTCAGCGCTAAATTAACAATGCATGTACGAGGTAGGTATGCCCATAACAATAACTACAAACAAAGCGATCAATTCTAACCGAACAACTCTATTGTGCCAACATTGATTACAAACTTTTTCACAACCTACCCTCATTAGAAGGACACTGGCTGCTTACCATCCATCAGCTTAGTCTGTACCAAATGCCTTTCGAATTGATGACCTAGAAAAGTCGAATCTTAATCCGTGATACGAGGGCTTCATAAATATTCAGTGTCGTTATTTCACCTCGGCGGATGTCGATCCTGAGACGCGGGCGGCCGGAGCCTGTGTTTATGTTTACAGGGGGAAGGGGACGCCCAGCTGAGATCCCCGCCCCCCTCGCCGCGCGCCTCACCCCGCCACAAACTGCGGAAAATCGATAGCGCTGCGAGCGCCGCAGACCTCTGTGCGGATGCTTTACTGAATGACGTGCCTTCGATCCTAACAAGCCTAGGCTCTGCCTGTCCAGCTCAAACACACAGAGTCTCTCAGTCATTTATTACTCCTCTCAATACCAATCAACTATAAAATAACAAGAAATCGTTTTTTTAATTCGCCAAAATATCACTCTGTTTTCGTTTAATTTTCCCAACGAGTTATCTTATGAAAACAAATTGAATGCCGGGAAAAACCGCTTATGATGCCATTAAGAATAATTTTAGGGGGCTTTCGTTAAGTCCTCTTGGTTGCGGAGGTCCTATTACAACTCCTACCAATAATGTCAATTTCGATTTAGAATATTTTAGTCGAAAATTTGGCACGTTCTTACTTTAAGTACAAAGGCTATTAGCTAAGCTAGCAACTATGTATATCTCCAAGAATAAGAAAATAATTTTAGTATTTGTATAATGTACATAGTTTATATAATTCAAGGAGTCGAATAGACGATAAGTAAAAAGGTATTTGCGTCAACGGGGATGTATTTTGCATGTTAAGTAACAGAATAAATCTTGTTATACGAATAGATAAATGGAAGATACAAATGTTTTCTCTGAATATTTGTCAGCTTTCAACGTCAAATACCTCTCATTTTAGCATTCACCAATACAATACAAACCTCTAGCCAATATTTTTCATTGTTTCACGTAAAGTGCAATTCATATTGGCACCCTTAATATATAGTTGACAGTCACAGAGTAAACAATAGCTTATCCAATACAAATTATACAGATGCTTCAACGGAGTGAAAGGTAGCCCATTTCGCTACGCTGTGACATACAATAGAACCCGTAAATAGGTCAAGCGAATTTAATAATTTCAATGTCTTTCACGTGAGGGATGCCTTTCTAAAAGCGTCCCCAGCAATTAATGTCATTTTAGTCTTTGAGATAACTGTATTTTCTAAGTTAATGAAGAGAGAGTGGGTGAAGTGAACTTGGCGTATAGTCGCGTAGGATCGCGGAATATTCCTGTTCACTAGAAGCTGTAAATATCTTGTAACACCTGCCTTTTCAAATTTATTTGGCCATTGGTCTAGGATATATAAATTGCTGCTACAAATACAATGACAGAATTGGTAGTGAAACAATTAGATGACCTTTTCATTCGCAGAATAAATTTGGTCTTTTCTGGAAATTACAGACCTCTATTCGTGTAGGCGTGTATTTGTATAACCGACGGCATCTTGTCTTGCTTCTTATAAATACTGAAAACTAATTCTACTTCATACGATAACACAAAATACCATCCATATTCTTCAATCCGATAAAATTGAAACAAGCGATGGTTCAGGTCATAACAATTCACTGAATATAATTTGTCTATGGAGAAGAGGCCTGTGTCCAGCAGTGGGACGATAAAAAGTCTGATGATGAATTGTCTATGTATGGAATAATACATTCTTCGATATTTTTTTAAACTCGCCTTCTAAAATAATTATTACATTTTTCATTATTGACCTTTCCAACTAATAACGTGCTATGTGTTCGACCACACTTATTGATGTTCAAATGTTTTAGCAACACAACTTAACGAACATTTCATTGGATTAAGGCAAGGTCGATCTCGGAAAATCATCATTGATTGAAGAACCAACTGGATGCTCCGAGAAGTTTCATCGAAGACATTTCATCATAATGACTCAATATTATTCATCTAATAAAAGGTTACATGAGTTCTAAAAACGTTCCACTTTTTATCGATCCGTATTAATAATTTACTCTAGAGGAAAGTCAGTTAATTTAGTTCTATTTATAAATGTCGTATGTAATAAAGTTAAGTCCAAAGAGAAATGTTTGTGACCAAGGTATGAACTTATATAAAATTACTTTTAACATCGGCGGCACCTAAAAACACGCATTTTTTTTTTCATTCATTATTATTTATCTGAGGTTTCTCTGTTTCTACTTAAACCATCGGATTATTCAATGTATTTTTTATTGGAGTTTACCCTGAATCGTCTGTGAGGTTATATTAAGAATATAATGAAGAAAAAAAAACAGTTTAATATATATAGTTTAAATTCGCTCGAGTAAAAGCATGGCTTCGAAAAATTTGTTTCATCGCCCACCACATTAGGTTGCAAAATTTACAGGACGATAGAATTTGCATCATCACTACATAGTATAAAACAAAGTCGCTTTCTCTGTCCCTATGTCCCTTTGTACGCTTAAATCTTTGAAACTACGCAACGGATTTTGATGCGGTTTTTTTTAATAGATAGAGTGATTCAAGAGGAAGGTTTATAGGTATAATTTTAGTATCAGCATTGCACCCGTGCGAAGCCGGGGCGGGTCGCTAGTAAGTAATAAATTCAAATATTTAGCTTAAACTATTTCTATTTAATATTGGTTTTGCGAATAGATCGTTATGTGTTTTCGAATAGAAGCATTTAGAGTCAGCGCGAACTGAAAATGCAGTGAAGAAAAAATTGCAACGAATCTGTTAAAATATGTCGGAACGTTTAGACCGTGCTTCGGCCGTAAACTCGAAATTTTGCCCGATAAATCTTTCAAGTGGAGATGAATTCGCCGAGACTGCGAAATGATACATAAAATATTCATCCTCGTTCAGAAATGCAAGCATCTGTTTTTCATTCTATAAGATATTCGAGATCCCTCCTTTTTTTCTAATTTAATGTTTTAATCGGCGTTATTCCATATTCAAAACCTACCCTTACGTTAGATGGCTTTTGTTTTAATAATTTTTAAATAAAGACCTGGCATTCGTGTGTCAAGATGTCTTACCAAAATGTTGTTCAACGGGTACATACCTGAAAAAATAAAACGACAAATCAGTAACAAGCAATAAAGAACATTAAGGCTCAAGAACATTAAAAAACTATATTTTCTTAGAAATCCTTGAACTGGCTACACAAACAATAGGTCGGTTGTACTGTGCCAACACTGTTACATTGAATGTGGTAGCCAAAAACCAGAAAACATATTAAGGTGAAATATAAATCTTGTTCTATTTCTTGGAAAAGGTAAGGTGTGTTACTAGCCTTACCTTAGCATACATATGTACATATAGTTTAAGTCCAACCTCTAAATCGTACACAAAAGGCGACGGTAACCATACGTCTAAGATATATGCGTGAGGTGGAGACATTGAGTTACGTGTTCCATTGTTTAATTTTGGTAAATGTAGGTTTGCATCTCTCTTGGAGTGCCGCTATTGAAAAGGTGAATATGAAGAGAAATTTTTTTTTACGTAATAATCAATTTAGCAATGATGAAATTCTCGTGAAAGCTGGGAAAGAGACATAAATATACTTCGACTCGGCTCACGAGGTTTTCGTCATATGGAATATGGATTCGGTTATCGTCGGCGTCGTGCCGATTGCGGTGACGGTCAATGACCTAATGGTAAAAAGTCTCGATCAACACCATAATAGCACAGTAAATAATAGGCTGGGCTGATTCAGAAGACGAGGTACACCTTGGAACGGCGCGTATTGTGAGGTCTCTTTCTTGAAGCTCTAACCATCGGTAGCTTAAACCCTGTTCTAAATGTCACACTAATCTCAATTTTTAAAGCTGAAAAGTTTGTTTGTTTTGCTTGAATCCGCTAATCTCAGTAACTACAGGATAGATTTGAAATTTTTATCCAGTTGCGCGGAGTAGTATGAAACCGCTAGCCGAAGCTAGTTTTTTTAACTGGCTACAACGATATAAATAATGTACATACTTACATAATAGTAGTCCGCGCCTAAGATACAGAAGAAATAAATAATTTTCTCCAAAAGTGGTGAAGAATAGGTAACATTTGCATAATGTAAACTGCACATCTGCTTAGATACATCTAACATATGACACATAAGCCGGGGCCTTTAGCGCTGGGGTAACCACTGCTCTTTCAACCCCAGTGGGCCGCGCGGTGGATTACTGAGCGCCCTCTCACATAGAACAGGCATTGTTACTGACAAGATATATGAACGTAAATGTATTTATGAATGTTTATGCATTGCGGGAATAAATTCCTTTTCAACGGCAACTTCTCTTTCCGCCTCTTAAGAAAACTACCTTTCAAAGATAATAAAAAAATCTCTAGGTACTAATATAATACAGCAGAAGAGTGTGTTTCTTTGTTTGGTTGAACGCGTTAATCTCAGGAACTTCTTGTCCTATTTGAAAAAATCTTTTAGTGTTATAAGGTTTAAATTTTTATCCGGGTACGCGGAGTTGTTCCACGTAGTTCCCACGGGAGGTGGCTGAAATATTTTATATCCTTTCCAATATTTTAATCTATCTTAACACAAAACTGTATCTGAATTGGGTTCGTAATGAACCAAACAATACCCTTCTTAGCAATTGGGTAAAAAACATAATGTGTTCCAAAATCTTAGTAAAGGTTTACGCAATAAATTAAATCACAACAAATCTTAAAACGCTCGAGCCCCTATCTCGAAAACTTTTAGCAGGCAATTACTTCGGTCAGTGTCGCGGGAAAGATGGATTGTACGAATTACATCGAAGCCTTTCTTGGTAACATCTCTGGGGTGTGGGGAACGAACATCGTGATGTAGATTTATGACGAGCGACTCGCGATAGGGTCGCTAGCCTGTAAAGTGGAGTGTGTTGTACAGGACACTGGGTGTATCTGTATTATGTTCTATGGGACCATAAATCATTGTGGTGAGATGGGCCCCCACTTAGCGTTGTGTTGTGACAATCCGTTTAGGGTCAGATCTGATACAGAATAATATGAGTGCATGTATGTATGTGTGTGGGGAGTGCAATATTTCACCGGGAGGATTCTGTTTTCATAATAATACGCACACCAAGATAGGATTAAAATGTAATATAATTAGTTTGTTATAAAAAAACAATAGACAGTCGTTCTCAAATTAAAAATGTACGAGTAAAAGCTTTTATCGAGTCCTATTTTGGGGAATACAATTTTACACTCTATTTCCATGCTTATAAAGTTGAGTTTGCATTACAAATCTGTACACGTGTCAGCACTTAGAGTTAAAGATAGTCATTTATATTTGTAGGCTGTAATCTTTTACTTTATTATTCAACGTATAAAAGATTTTTTAGTCAAAACTACATACATGTGTATGAAGGACAAACTAAGGCTTTGATGTTAAAATATTTCGCCACAAAATGTACAGACGCCAGCACATCAAGCTACCCAAGCTACGAAACTGACAAATTTTCTCAATCAACTATGAACCATATGCTTCAGTGATAAAGTTGAAAATCTGTTAAGGACGTAAGTACGTAGTGTCCAGTTTGGTACCGACCCCTGGCATTCAAAGTGACGTTAAGATTTAAAATTTATCAGCTTTACTTGGTACCTAATTGGCTAGCGATTCGGAAAACCCTTAGATTAAAAATAAGTAGGCTACACGCGAAAAGGTAGTTGTAAAAATCAAGGTTAACTGCGCAAATGTATGTAGCTAATAAATAATTAATGTCGTGTACAAGTGGGTTTCATATCATTTCTTGGAATATAATTTACTTAAGCTGTAATTTATGACTATACCCTTGAACTAGAATTACATATATGTATGGTATTAATTTAAGTACGTAGTAACGTCCCTATCCATTGCATGTTATAGAGGTATACTTATATTATTATACGATAATATAATTATTTACGAAAAAATATAATTAAGAAGAAAGAATTAAAAATGGCATCAAAAATTTTTTTCACGTCGCTGTCAGCGGAGATCGTATCCAAAAGACTGGCCGCATTGCGTTGGATGGCAATGTTAATTCTTTGGCCAAGATATTGAATATAATTATATATTTAAAGGTACTGTATATTTAAATAGTATAACTATACATTTAAAATGATATTTTTTTCTATGACTATGTAAATAGATTTTATAAATTTATTTAATTTGGCATAATTTATGTATTTCAGTCCAATAATTCCTAAATTTTAGATAAAATATACCTAACCACTTTCAAAACATTTTTGTAAAATTATACTCTTTCATATGTTTCAAATAACATTTGTATATCAAAACAGAAATAATTTCGAATGCTGATTATGTTACACTTCGTTAATTTTGTCGACCTAACTTAGACAAGCTAGTTATATTCATTCAGTGTCTCAGTGTTGCTCGCAACGGGAAACTTATAATGTCTGTCAGACTCCAAGTTAACAAAATTATATATTACGCGTGTTATATTGTTCGGGATATGTTTCTTGATGTATGTTTTTTGTAGATAAAGAAGTACTTGTACAGTTGCGTTTTTAATTTGCCTACAAATTTAGACACTGCTGAAGCTAAAATATGGCCGTAAAAATTGCCGAATCACCCTTGAATCGAACACTCACCCTATCCGTTTTTAGATATACAACGTTATTTTTGAAGTTACAATGCCAAGGGAATCATTAGATATTCATTAAAGTTAAAGCTTCATAATTTTAGCATTTAAATATTAGAAAGTAAATATTATTGCACCACTAAAGTCATTAATTGGTAGCTACATAAAATACATTATGATGGAATCACAAAATATAAATTTCATTTTCGGAACATAAATCTAAGACAATTAATTGCATTCTTAATTAGAAAAGAGATTATTTTACATTTTGCAACACTGGCTGAATATTCAACGTCTTTTTTAGCAAACAATCAAAGGGAGGTCGTTATCTGCAAACGCAATTTTCAAGTTTGGAACAAAAAAAGACAAGCCAAAAGTCGCCATGGTTGTGGGAGGATTCGAACTAAATACGTTTTACGTTCTAAATTCAAAGCAAAATAGAAAGTTTCATTTGTTTTTTTTACCGTTAAAGGCAATACAGCACTGCGTGGGACACACTAAAACACGCATAGACAAAGAATATTTGCAAGGATAATCGTAATATTACATTATTTATCCCTAAGGGCAATCCAAGTACCTACATTTTGATTTAATTACACCAACAATAATATTCAACTCTTCAGAGACCGCACAGGGGCAATAAAATATATCTATTACACACGATATACTTAATACACAAGAAGAATGAACTTGCGAAAGGAAAGTTCTCGAAGCATCGTCCTAACATAGATAGGTCGTAGCTACTTATATAATTACGAACTCATCTCGACTGCGAGTCATCTCAAACAGTGAAACTTGTATTGTTTCATTCGGCTTGTTTACAAGTCGGCGAACAAATGTACTCCCAATATTAATCAATTATACGCAGGGCGTACGAGTATAAAGTTCTTTGTTATGAGTTATGCGACATAATAAAACACAAATATCTCCGAAAAGTAAATAAAGTCGAAGTTCTATACAATCTTATACTCCGACACGACCGGAGAGTCCGGTGCTGAACCGGCATTTACGTGCTCTTCGATGCAAGGGTGTATAAATCACCAACTTACAAACTCCGGGCTGCTATATGAAAGTCTCTTAAAACCCACAAAGCCATTTCGGCTCGACCTGGGAATCGAACCTAGACCAACGAGGCAGTTAAATTGATGCACATATAGTAAGAACATGTAATACGACAATAGTCGTCTTTGTCCGCGAGGACTAAGGATACTCTTGGTACCCATTTCCGCGATACATTTATTACAGCCTTCTTCAGTATAAATCCAGGAGAGAATTCAAATGGATACTACAGAAGAGTATGCTGATTTTATATGTATCATTTAAACTTTCAAATATTTCCCGCGATGCATATTGTAGCGAGATCTCAGACAAAGTTTTTTTTTAACGACGACAATCCAAAGCAATAATAGTTGTGAAAATTTAAGCAGTAAGCAGAATTAGTATAGTACACCATCTTTTATCTTTGACATTGAGAAGTGTAAGGGCCATTTTCACAGGTTGCTGATAAGTCTTAGATAGTTTATCTGGCAGATAATTCCACACAAATTCTGTTCCATTTTTTAATTTATCTGGCAAATAGTGGCTATCCGTAACCTGTGAAACTGGCCCTTAATCTTATGTTTGATAAATATTAGAAGCTCGTGGCTAAGGAACAGCCGAACGGGTCGATCGATCATAAGGTGACCTTGTCACTCTGTCACGTCTTGTGACGAGTTCCTCCTGTTTCGGAAGGCACGCTAAATTGGTGGGTCCCGGCTGTCATTTGTACATCTTTGGCAGTCGTTACGGGTAGTCAGAAGCCTGACAACTAGTATTACCAAAGGGTATTGGGTTGCCCAGGTAACTGTGTTGAGGAAGTCATACAGGCAGTCGCTCCACGTAAAATAATGGTACTCAGCTGCATCCGGTTAAGACTGGAAACCGACCTCAACATAGCGTGGGAAAAAGCTAGGCTAATGAATGATGTTACCATTTGATATATCGAAATAATGTCAACAGCAAAGGAAATTAATAAAAGTAACTTCAAATAATTTAGCAATATACGTTTATTAAATAGTAAAGCACTAATTTATGCTATACTTCATAATTCTAGCTCAATTTACTAAATTACTTGTAATAGCAAAGAACCATTGATTTTAATTATTTCATTAGTATAGTACTTTGTTGGAATTCTGAATATAAGTCATTATTAATTGAGTTATATGTTAGGTAAAGCCTGACATATGTATGATATGGTCTGAGGCTATGTAAGGATCTTAGAATTCAGGGTTGTTGCTAATAGAAATCAGGTGGGAACCTAACTATTGTAGGTATATACGGGAGGGTTCTGTGGTTGGCATGATATTTGAGACCTGCCTTCGTCCTATGGGTTTACCTACCTGGCTACGCGTGTTTAGCGATCAATTAAAAAGGTGTAGGTATGTGAATTTTCAAATATTTATAGGAGTATTGATATTTTATAAGTTTCGTTAACACCTTCTTCCTGCCCAGCCGAATTCCACTATACTATTTTAATCACCTCGTTGGTCAAATCGCATAGTACCATTGCTGTGCGCGGGGTCTCGGTGTCGTTTCCTCGGTCAGGTTGAAATAGCGTTCTAGATTTTAAGATACTTTTACAATGTAGCGCAGTGTCTGGAAGTTGATGATTGATACCTATACCCGTGCATCAGACACCACACAAATGTAAGTCCTGCGCCTGCTCTCTCTCCAGTTGTGTGAGATTGCCATCCCATTGGACTGTGAGACTGAGGGAATAGGGAGTGCACGTGTGTCTACGCAAATACCTGTGCACTGTAATAAGTCGTGCGTTGCATTTAATAAGCTAGTTGATCTCCTTATAGAACACAGCTGTCGTGGCCAACAATTATTGGTCTGGACGCTACTACTATTAAATGTAGTTTTATTAGTATGACATAAAAAAAATCTTGAGCTCTCTAAAGCAGTTAAACGAAACATTAATTACATAAAATAAATAAAAGCGATACCAAATTCGATGCATAGCAGGTGCAATAAAACCGTTTTGGAGAAAATTGCTTTACAACCACACCTGCCACTAAACATTTAACACAATCAAACTATCGTAGAAATTTCAAATGAAAAATTTAAAAAGTTCTTCGAAACATTTCTAATTTATAGTTGTACTAACTTCAAAACTGTTTATATTAATTAAAAGAAAGTTAAATTCGAGAGGTTTATTAATTATGATGTTTGAAATTCTTTCAAAGGTCATTTTCTAATCATTCAACAATTCTTAAATGAGGACCTATGCCTGTAATTTAAAAATATTAATGTATGCAGCTGAGAAACAAATACGACGTTGTGACGTCAACAACATCTGGGATTCTCTCCACTAGTATTAATATTTACACTTTATATACTCGTAATGCTGGCACGCTCTAAATAAGCAGTAACTGAAACAAAATAGTCATGGGGGCCTAGTGGTCAAAGTACAAGCCTCTCAAGTATAAGTGGGCGGGTTCAATCCATACAACTTTTCTAAGATTACTTATGTATACTGTATACATACATATATTTACTTTCTAAGTATTTCTTGCACACCAATTTCCGATTAAAGGTGAAAAAAAACACATCAGAGAAACCAGTGTAAGTGGGATAATTAACGCTCAATTCTGCTCAGAACTCGCTGCGCAGAAGCGGGATGGATAAAAAGGCTAATGGTGAACATAAGTTAAATCAATTTCTTAAACAAGAACTAACATTCGAAACCCTAACAGAATGTTCGCAAACAATTTAATCTAGCACACATCTAACCCACATGACACAATGTTTAAACCAGTAAAAACAAATTGCAAAAGAAAACAACAACCGTTGCTTCATAATAATATGTTCGCTCACGGTCCGTTGAGAAAATGCTTTCGCATTCAACTGGAGTAGCTACCCTGGCATTGTGGGAGTCAATGCACCGTGCACCCTGCCACCTAACTACCCGACAGAGAAAAACAAGTGAAGACGCTATATACATATCTATAGGTACACACCACCGTCAGTATTCAATGTACATGACTCCATTTTTCGCAGTTGCACAACGACAAAGATCTACTTTGTCGAGCTAGCAAGCTTTCACGTAATACGACAGTTTTAGGGTTCATGTTTGCTGTCTAAGTGAGTCATACTTTTCAATGGTAGAATGAAATGCAGTTTTGTTCATAATACACAACAGCATAAACTCTTAATACGACATTGTACATTGTAGCTTGAATGCAGTCTGAATTCAAATAATCTTGAACTCCGCAATCTTAAATCTAATACTGTTACGTATATCAAAATTAAGGCAACATGGTGCAACGGGTTAACAAATTCTTAACTTGAAACAGCTTTTCTGCAGCTTTCAAGAGCTAGGTACATAGTGAAATACGTTCCAATCAAAAGAGTTCAGAGATTGCTGCAATTTTGAACCTCTATAAGTGCAAAAAGTCGTATAAAGTTAGAAACTTTTGTGATTACATTGTCATGCCTTCAAAAATTTCATCAAACTGACTATAAATTTAAATGAATCACTTAAAAATTGCTCAAATACTCGCCCTGGTTTTACGACGTGAATAGCTAAGAGTGGAATTAGCGTAATCTTTTAGCTGGAAAATCTTTTAGACAATTCTGTCGGCAAGACGTAAGCACAACTAGCAATTACTCCTAATCGCTTGGCGACTGGTCGCCGATCGTAATGTCGTAATGGAGTCATTAGGACAACATAGTGAGGCGTGACCATCTTACGTGATTGCCTGTCGTTATGGGAAGATACCGGCGGATGAGACTAAATTCCAGCCTATTGCGTCGTGATTTTCTAAGACTTATAGCGAGGCTTTGTTCACGTTGAGATTGTCGATTGAAGGTCGGGTTTTGCATCAAGTTATTTTAACGAATAATATTGATTACAAAAACGTATTAATAGAAATAAAATAAAATGAAACTTTGGAGTAAAAGTTCATCAATTTTAATGAGGCATTCATTTTCATTGTCTGGAAATTAAAATAAACTTTGTTTTTTTTTATTATTTATGATGCTCAATTACAAACGCGCTATAATCGCATTAGGACTGGTTGGAACGTGAACATATTCGAGTTCGCTCGAATAATCGCGAACTCAGACTGGTTGGTACAAATATAAAAATATGCCTGAATTCCTATTAAAAAAAAAACATATTTGAGATGCCATGATAGATCTAAAAGAGATATTTTTATTAACTAAGCCGATGTTGTCGCAAAGAGTATGTACGTAATTCAAACTCTTCGCGTAATCAAATATTATGATACTGGCTGAAGACATCAGCACTGAATACCCGTTTGTTCTCGAACACCATCTTATGAAAGAGAAAGCGATAAAAGTAAGCAAAGGACGGCTATAATATAAGGATAGTTTATCCTGTCTTACTGATGACACTTTTTTTAATATAACAGATTATGAATGCAATGTTTCTAGTAATAGATGAGACGAAGGGAGATAAAGAGAGTAAGAAATTGGTTGCTATGTTTACCGACTTATTGAAAACAGTTGATAAAATCAACTTGTCTATCTATAGCTCCCAGTTGCTCAATCACGTGAACCTATAAATCCTTACTGTGTAAATATTTATTGTTGCGATAGGCTGAAAATAGAATAACGAAGGGATTTTTTCCTATATTTCTTCCTTTTTTCTTCCTTTTATCATGTTTATTCGTGCAATTGGTTTTGATGAATTTACGACGTATATTTTTACAGATTTTGCTTAAAGGCATCAGTATATAAAAATAGACTCATTATTTTCATTATTTTATAATAATGGGATCAAGACTAGTCTTGAATAGAACCTTAGACCTCGCGCCTAACAGTTGCGCTATGCTTCTACGAGTATACTAGACCTCAGAAGCAGTTGCATTATATTGTATTATTATAATCAATAGCAACTTTATTTGCATTTTGTAATGTAGGTATAAGTAAATTAATAGATAATATTTAGAAATAGTGTTAAGGCGGTAGGATAGAAAAAGTTTGGATGAGCAGTTGAATTATAACCGTGCTGTTGGACGTTGGTATTTCATTTATCTCCCTAGAAATATTACAGTGGCGACGAAAAGGGTTTAATCGTACAATATCGCGTGTGGTTGTGTGTGCTATCCATAACAGTAAATAACAAAACATTTAAAATGTCGATAGGAAAAATAAAGGAATTCGACGTTAAGTCCGGTACGTGGTCGGTGTACGTGGACCGGTTGGACATGTACTTTAAAGTGAATAAAATCGTGGAGGACACGAAGTTACCCACCCTTATAGCCGTTATGGGGGATGAGGCATATGAACTGCTATGTAATCTTGCAAGTCCACAAAAACCAGCGGAGTTACAGTACGGCCGAGCAGTGGAACTGTTACGTCAGCATTTAGAACCAACACCCTCGGTACTCGCGGAACGTTATCGGTTTAGACAACGGAGACAAAATGGACAAGAAACAGTAGCCGCATACGTAGCCGAATTAAAGAAATTAGCACGATATTGCAAGTTTCAAGACGGATTGAATGACAATTTACGAGATCAATTTGTTTGCGGTCTACGGAGTGACGTCATTCGGCAACGACTTTTTGCGGAAGCCGACACAATAACATATATTGATGCTGTAAGGCTAGCGGTTTCACTGGAGGCGGCGGAGCGGGATGCAGCCGCGGTGGAGGCTAAAGGGACGGTCGGCAGTGAAGTCGACGCCACGGGCAGCCGGCCGGAGCAGGCCGTGCACGCGCTCGGCGGCACCGAACGGGGCGGCGCGGGGGCACGTCGACAAGCGCCATGGATGGCGCGATCGTCACGCGGACGGCACAGCAGCGAGTATAGCAGCGGGCACAGCTTGCGACCGCATGCTGGAGCGACCGGCGCAAACAATGGCGGTCGGCAATTCTACTGTCGGGGGTGTGGGGCAACGGAGCATTCGTATTCAGATTGCCGGTTTCGCAACTATGTCTGTAGCAACTGTAGACGCCCGGGACACTTGCGGCGCGTATGTCCCGGCAAAGCAGCGAACGTAGTCGGAGGAGCAGCAGGGGCTAGTCGTCCAAGAATAAACTACGGTGAGGCGAGTGAGGGGCTACCAGGTCAGGAAGGAATACCGGAACAAGATTTTCACCATTTGTGCCTGAACGATTACCGAGCGGTAAGCCTACCAATATGTATTGACAAAATAGAAATTCCTATGGAGGTTGATACTGGTACAGCGATATCGTGTATTAGTGAAGAAACATACAAGAAATATTTTAGTTCATGTAAATTAGAATGTAGTGAACTAATCTTAAATTTTATTGACGGCTCAAAAATTAAACCTGTCGGTATGTTTAAACCTGTAGTTAGGTACGGAGGTTGTAGGAAACAACTGGAATTATTTGTAATTGAAGGAGGCACCACATCATTGCTGGGCCGTCAGTGGTTAACTGAATTAAAAATAAATATTCCAGTATTTAGTCGTTGTCACAAGGTGAATTGTAAATCATTTAACATGTCTAATGAAATTGATAAATTGTTAAACAGATATAAAGAGTTATTCAGCGGCGGGTTGGGACGGTATACCGGAGGCAAGGCAACGCTGCGCGTCCGCGAGGGGGCTACGCCGGTGTTCCACCGTGCGCGACCTGTGCCTTACGCGCTGCTCAGCCGGCTCGACGCCGCGCTCGATGACATGCTGCGTGACGGCATCATTGAGCCTGTTGACTGCTCCGATTGGGCCTCGCCGCTGGTACCGGTAAATAAACCTGATGGCTCACTGAGAATCTGTGCTGATTTTAAGGCAACTGTAAACCCAGTACTCATTACTGATCGCTATCCATTACCAAGAATAGAGGATCTCTTAGTTAAACTTAGCGGGGCTAGCTATTTTTCAAAAATAGATTTAACGCAAGCCTATAATCAAATTGAACTAGACGATTCTAAGGAATACACAGTTATAAATACGCATAGGGGTTTATACAGATATAATCGATTGGTTTATGGTCTGTCGTCGAGTCCGGGAATTTTCCAGCGAATTATGTGCAATTTGTTAAAAGGAATACCGAATGTAGAAGTTTTTTTGGATGATATAATTATAGCAGGAAAAAACCAACAGGAACATTTAGAAGCATTAGAAAAAGTTTTCAGTAAGTTGCATAAATATGGTTTAAAATTAAAGAGTAATAAATGTGTGTTTTTAGTAAAGGAAATACAATATTTAGGTTATGTTATCAGTAAAGAGGGAATTAAAACGGATCCATCCAAGGTAGAAGCCATAACTAATATTCCGCGTCCATCAAATATAACGGAACTCAGATCATTTTTAGGAATTATCAACTTTTATGGAAAATTTATTAGAAACATGAGTAGTAGATTATTACCGCTTTATGAACTATTGAAAAAGACTAAACAATGGGATTGGTCAGCTGACTGCGAAAAATCTTTTGTAGAAATTAAAAAGGTTCTGGCAGGCGCGCAAGTGTTGGCGCATTACGAACCTAGTAAACAATTAATATTGACATGTGACGCGAGCGCACGCGGAATAGGGGGAGTACTCACGCAGCCCGGCGAGCGGGGCGAGCGGCCGGTAGCTTACGCGTCGCGCACTCTCACAGAAGCGGAGAAAAATTACTCGCAAATACATCGGGAGGCACTTGCGATAATATTTTGTGTAAATAAATTCCATCAATATTTATATGGTCGTACTTTCATCTTAAGAACAGATCATAAACCCTTAGTATCAATATTCGGTCCTAATACAGGTATACCGACTATGGTGGCCAGTCGTATGCAACGGTGGGCTATTATTCTATCAGCCTACTCGTTTACTATTGAGTACGTCCGCACTGATCAAAACGGCGCGGATGGGTTCTCACGATTACCGCTCGCGAATAAACAATCGAGTATGATCGGGCAGCCGGAGCAAACTCATTTGCACTTTGTGCAACAATCTTTATTATTAGATTATAACGATATTAAGTGTCAAACATTACGCGATGTAGAATTATCAAAAATACTAAGTTATGTAAGAGATGGGTGGCCTCAAGATTGTGAGCTTAGTAACCTCAAACCTTACTTCAATAGGAAAAATGAACTTTATGAAGAACTAGGCTGCATCATGTGGGGACACAGGCTGGTAATACCAGAGGCTTGTAGGGATAAAGTGTTGCTATTGTTACACGAACCTCACATGGGTATTGTGAAGTCAAAGGCTTTAGCGCGGAGCTATGTGTGGTGGCCAGGGGTGGATGAAGCTGTGGAGCGCATGTGTCGCGGCTGCGAGGCGTGTGTGGCACAGGCGGACGCACCGCCGCGACAGGCGCCGCGCATGTGGGCCTGGCCTAGTCGCCCTTGGAGCCGGATACATATAGATTATCTCGGTCCCATAGGCGGCCGAACATATCTTGTGGTGGTAGATGCCACATCCAAGTGGTTAGAAGTTTTCAATGTTTCAAAAACGTCCGCGTACAATCTCATTGATAGATTAATGGAATTATTTAGTAGATGGGGGTTACCTAAGCAGATAGTTAGTGATAATGGCACACAATTCGCATCGAAAGAATTTCAGGAATTTACAAAATCTAACGGAATAGAACACATTTTTACAGCCCCTTATCACCCGGCTTCTAACGGGTTAGCAGAAAATTCAGTCAGAACTATAAAAAAAGTTATTAAAATAGCTATGTTAGAAAAACAAAATATCGATAGGGCAATATGGACGTTTTTATTGCATTATAGAAATGTAGAACATTGTACGACTGGGGAAAGTCCATCAATGATATTATTAGGCAGGCGCATACGTACACGGCTCGATATCATTAAACCGGATCGACAAAATAAAGTTCACAAAGCACAACAAAGGCAGGTTGAAAACGCCGAGGGAGTGAATAGGAGTATTGGGGGAGAAGGAGCTGATGTATGGTATCGTCAATTCTTAAAGAGTGAAAGATGGGCACCTGGTCAAGTAGTTGAATGCTTAGGCCCTAGCAACTACCGAGTGAAAGGAGGAGGGGGAGAAACAGTGCATAGACACATTGATCAGTTACGTAGGAGAACAGGTGGAAGGTTATCCCTAGTAGCTAGTGGCCCTAGTATTATTGAGCGATCACCTACAGATTCTCAGGCGATGTCAGCAGGGTTGGGTAACAGTTGTGAGCGAATTGAGGCGGAGGGCTCGGCAGAGGGTGGCGGGCCGGCGGCGGAGGTAGCGCCACCGACTCAACTGACTGCGGAACCAGAGGAACCTTGTGAAAATCAGGTTGCCTTGCCTCAGGCTTCACCAACTCCCCAACGCGGTGTTAGAAAGTGTAGGCTTAAGAATGTTACTTATAAATTTTAGTTATTTTGGTAATAGTATAGGCATTGTTGAAAGATAAATAATTATTGTGTTAGTCGATAAGTTTTACTATGTTATTAATTAAGCAGGGAGGAGTGTAATGTAGGTATAAGTAAATTAATAGATAATATTTAGAAATAGTGTTAAGGCGGTAGGATAGAAAAAGTTTGGATGAGCAGTTGAATTATAACCGTGCTGTTGGACGTTGGTATTTCATTTATCTCCCTAGAAATATTACACATTTTTTATTAGATACATTTACGAGCAAACAACGTTAAAAAAATATGAAGAATAAGTATATCTGAGACTTTTTGGGTTGACACACTTCTGGTTGACTAAATTCTGATTTCCACCTTAATGCCGAAGAGCATAAGACTCTATTTCGAATGACTTAATCCAATGTTGTATACACTCTAGTTCATTGAAGTAAACACATTAATTACGTACCAAAACATACTAACAAGGATAAGAATGTGTTAATGAAGACCCGTGTAGCTAGTACCCGAAGCTCCAATATAGTTTCCTAAAATTAGTGGTGGAAATATTTCACGGAGAAGTTTAGGATCGAGATATTTTAATCACCTAATTGATGTAAGAAAAGGTTATCGAAGGACTGGAAAGGTCTGGAATATCGGAAAATATTTCTTCGCCGTAAATACTTTATCCATTTATTATCCAGCTATTCTTCCAATGGAAATCCAACTTAAATTCTAACACGATAAGGTTGAAATAATATATAAGCATGCACACCTACACAAAAGCTGTAGGTAATAATGCCAAACTTTATATTAGAGAACACGACACATGAATAGGCATAGAATCATATGTAAAGGTTTAACAAAATATCGCTTTTATAGCATGAACAAACGTAGACATAGACACATAGACTCACACAAACACACAGAAACGAACACCAACGTATGTCTATGGTTAAATACCAAGAACATTCCACGAAGTGAGATATATTTGTTAAAATCAGCTGTTCATACTTGAAATCGTTTTGTTGGTAAATACTGCATGGAAACGGAGGAACCGATTAGAGTGCGGATTACAACGTCATCAGTATCGGATAACGTACTCGATTTCAGCTCTCGATTTGAGCACTCGATCTGAGCTCTTTTGGACGCTTTGTATGGATAGAAATTGAGGCAATTATTTTTGTCAGTTTACCGCTTGCGTTTGATATTGGATATGCGGCATTTTGCATAGATTTAGATAGTTTATTTTGCCAAAGCCACGGTGAATAAGCATGTATTTCAATTTTCGGCTTTAATTTTTAAATACAGGACACATTTATAAAACCTTCGATTCTTCTATAAGTATTCTTCTATATCATTTTACAAAATTATCTCTACTTGTAATGTTGTTTTGTTTCTCTTTTTGCCTTAGCCATGTCATCAATAGAGCATGATTCCAATTCTATTAGTTCTGCATTTTTCACCTCATATGAGGCAAAGACGGTTGCGACGAAAAGATATCTTTTCACCATAACCTAAGCGATATTTTCTTAAAAAACCTCTTATATAAAGGTCCGCAAGAGGTTTACATAAGTCTCTAATTAAGAGAAATCCTTGAAGTTATTTCAACAAACTGGTTTCCTTCCAAAAGTAAAGTTTTAAAATGATATTTTTATAATTTATAAAACGCAAAACTAGGTCGTATCCATTAGAGGCGGCCAGAAATGAAAACTTTTTAAAAACCTGTGATTTTCATAATCAAGGACGGAAGCTACTTTGTTAGAACTCTTCTGAGAGTTGACCCCCAAAGGTCGTTTTTGTAATTCATAATAAGTAAGTTTATTTTTTGTTTTAGTTCCGAGTTAGAATAAAATTTATGTAAAAGCTGGTTGTGAACGTTCAATATTCATAGTTGGCTTCTTTTAGCCTTTAGAGTTGTTAACACTTTATTTAAAGTCGTAACCAGTTGGTAAGTATACAGGGTTACTGGGTAAGTCGACCTAGATCCGTTAAGGGCGTGCAGTACCCATCTTTTCTGACTGATTTCACTATGAAACAACCTACCCCAAACCTAACCATTTTCGAAATAAACGAATGTTAATTTTTATTATAAAAAATGCCGATTTTTTACCATTAAATATGGTATTTCAAAATTAGTATGCTTAATTATTATTATTTTTTATTTTTTACAAGCCGGTTAAGATGCTCCATAAACTTAGTAACCAAAATCCTACGTAAGTTAACTAAATACATTGTTCTGGAATACTGAAAGTTCAAAAAGTTATTGAAAAAAATTACAGTTTACTTTTCTCCAAAGGATATTAAAAAAAAGTTGTATGGCAGACGTTCGGCAGATATGCCTAAAAACATCTACGTTTCATCAGCTATCCAACAAGGTATAACAATCTAGGGTCTTATTTAAACTCGTAAAAAAAATCTTAATTTCATAGGCGATAGTGGACGTAAACTAATTACGCTAATTGATTATTTCTTGGCTGGCCCTAGAAACTAAAACAAAACAGCAGGTCAGTTTGTACAAAATAACATTCATTAACGTCCTAGATTAAAGTTCGCGTCAAAATCGCGTCTGTCGAAGAATTGAAAGACAGAATAATCAACGCAAACGAAATTAGAAGAACATTGACTATTTTATTGAGTAATAAAAACTAGGCTTCGCAGAAGAATGCGAAGATGTGTACAAAGCAGAGGTGGACATGTTGAACACGAACTTTAATCTAGGACGTTAATGAATGTTATTTTGTACAAACTGACCTGCTGTTTTGTTTTAGTTTCTAGGGCCAGCCAAGGAATAATCAATTAGCGTAATTAGTTTACGTCCACTATCGCCTATGAAATTAAGATTTTTTTTACGAGTTTAAATAAGACCCTAGATTGTTATACCTTGTTGGATAGCTGATGAAACGTAGATGTTTTTAGGCATATCTGCCGAACGTCTGCCATACAACTTTTTTTTAATATCCTTTAGAGAAATGTAAACTGTAATTTTTTTCAATAACTTTTTGAACTTTCAGTCGTCCAGAACAATGTATTTAGTTAACTTACGTAGGATTTTGGTTACTAAGTTCATGGAGCATCTTAACCGGCTTGTAAAAAATAAAAAATAATAATAATTAAGCATACTAATTTTGAAATACCATATTTAATGGTGAAAAATCGGCATTTTTTATAATAAAAATTAACATTCGTTTATTTCGAAAACGGTTAGGTTTGGGGTAGGTTGTTTCATAGTGAAATCAGTCAGAAAAGATGGGTACTGCACGCCCTTAACGGATCTAGGTCGACTTACCCAGTAACCCTGTATATACTTGAGTAGGTATCTGCTGTTTACTACCATGCTCACTGTGCATGCAGTTTCCGCTCAGCTAGAAGTCACATGTGTTAGGTACAACGAAATACTGAATTTTGAACTTCATATATAAGATATAAGCTTAGATTAGCTTCGTTGCACAATAATTAGCGAACCTTCTAGTCGCCCACAATATGAAAAACCAAAAGTATACGATTAATAGCAAATAACCGAACCAATAATAAAAAAAATCCTAACATCAATATGATAGTTTGCTGAAATTGACTTAAAATTGAACCAGAATCGATCAATATTATATAAGTCAATGGCCAATAATATCATAGGGTAGGAATTACCAACAGCGATAAATTAGGTTAGAGCATTGCAGTAATGAACCAAATAATGATGGATTGCAAGCGGTCGCATGACGTAATGTCGTTTAGACCACAGTTTCATACGGGTGTGTATTAGTACCTAATAATATAAAATAAGTTTATTGTGGCTAGGGTTGCCATCTGGTCAGAATTTTCTTAAATTTATTTAATTTTAATTTCAAACTTGTTCTTAGAAAGTGCGAAGGGAGTCCGATCAGTATTTTCTGCATCAATATTTCATTTGTTCACCTAAGTAGGATTTACGATAATTTTATAAACTGTCCTTAATTGACAATTAATATAATGGTAATATGCAGCATGGCAGCAGGATAGTTCGCAAGACAGTGTAACGATCAAACGAACAACAAAATCGTAAAACATAAACATTTTTTATGATCTGATCAAATAAATCAAAATCGAGCACTTCATGAAGTAAGCAAATCTATGTTTACTGGACTCCGGGCTGCTTTGTGAAAGTTTCAAAACCCCACAAAGGAATTTCGGACTTGGGTCTCGCCTGCGACCATCGCTACCAAAGCGGCAATTGATGATGATGATGACGCGATCTAACCGATTTCTATCAGCGCGATTTCTTCAACTCCGTTTTATTTGCCGTTCGTGTGCTCACACGTGGCTTATATATCCAATATTTTTACAAAGATCCGCGCACATTGCGGCCACGTGAAGTTAACGGGGCAATTATGGAAACACTAATAGTACCTAAGCAGCTAACAGTTTGAAATATACTCGTGTGTGAGCTTATAAGTTGTGACTGTCAGACTAAAGTTTGTTGTTTAGCTTATCCCTAGTTAACGGACGGCAGCACTATGGGGATTATGTTAAGTCCACCGCTAAACCAAACCGAACTGCAGAACCTGCATGTTTTGTACCCACAACTTTGGTTTTGTAGGTATTGGTAGATATAGCCGCACGGATTGATCATAAGGTTAAACAACACTAGGCGCGTTCTTATAAGATTAGGCAGCTTGGAGCTTGCAGCTTGTAAAAATCGAAGGAAAGAGGCGAAGGGATCGGCCAAGATATAGCTACATCAGTCAAATTTAGGACGTATAAGGATTAGGTGAGAGTTAGGACATCTAAGGAAGTTCAAGAGTTGACACACGATAGGCAGAAATGGAAGCAGTTACTGAGGCTCTTAAATTAAAGAAGATGCATATGGTGTAAGGGCTGAAATTACAATGTCAGACAAAGAGTTATTGACTATGAATAGATTAATTTTCAACTGTGATCCAATATATGTATGTAATGAAATTAAATACCCGTTTTATTGTAGTTTAAATACAATAGTGTACATTAATGGTCACAAAACAAACGTCGGTATCAATAGTCAATGCTAATTACGTATACAATAATAACTCTATTAATACAATATTGAACTGGTTAAACAAATTCAAATTATTGACTTAATAATTGAGTTTTGATCAATACTATTCAATAGTTATTTGAATATTATTAATTTTTTATATCTCTTCTAGACCACCGGACTATAGAGTCCCGGATTTTAAGAAGGCTAACGTGGGGCTGATACCGACTCGCTGAAGCCCTTTTGCTACAACTTAAATGAAAGGAATGTTGACACATATTAGCTTTACACTAATTATGCATGAAATTTTGAATATTACAATCTTCATAACCAAGCTGATAGCATTTAAATTTATATTAAGGTCAAGTGAGTTAACGGAATAAAGTTTTTATAACCTCTCGCGGGATATTCATGAAATAAATCCCTTGGAATAAACAGGATCGCTTGAATATTTCTGATTTTGGTTAATCCCACGGGTAATATAAATTGATCAAAAGTCAGGAAACCATGAAATCCGAAATTGGCTACTTAACTAATGAGAATGCAACCGGCTGCCATATAGTACCTTATTTTAATGATTTTAATGATATTCGATTCAATTCAAAAGCCTCTTTACATCTATGACAAAGAAAAACAATAAATGTAAACACATTTAGGAAATTAATATAATAGGCATGAGGGCTATAATATGTTAATTGTTATATTAACAAGAGAAAGATTTTTTATTCATACTTAGCGGAGAACTATAAGCAATATCTATAGATTTGTTAACAACAAAAAGAGGCGATACATTTTAAGTTCTTATATAGCTAAACATCATCATATCATTGATGTTATTTTGTCACAAAATTGATCGAAATAAACAAAGATAATCTATAAAAGGCTAGTGTATTATCTAACAAAACTGATAGGACTGACAACCTAGATGTAGGATATGCAAGTTAGGTAGACGTAGGTACCCCATCTCAAGTTCGATTCTGAATCTTTGATGTGGATTGACTAGAAGCAAGACACGTGCAATCACCTTAATTTTGTATGCATAGACTTCGAATTCGTACCGAAATCGACTTACGAAGGCGCTTTACTTAGGCCCGTATTCTAGAACTATGTATATTCCATGATTCTTGACCCAAAACTCGATTCTACCAGTCATATAGCAAAACGTAACTATTCGCTTGTGACAAAATGATTGTTGCCTGAATCTAGAAGTATGAATTCACTTTATTTATCAACAAAAAAAAAGTCGTAGTGGCCTATTGGTTAACCGCTTGCCTCATAAAGACAAAAAAGCGGCTTTGCGTTTGAGTTCATCTTAAGCAAATACCATAGCTGGTGATGATGATGAAGACACCAAGTTGAACTCTGTACCGTAAAGACGTGTCAATAGGTTTTGCTCAGGAAGAATATGTAGCTCCTACTCAATTCACTGAAAGTCAAATTAATCCTTTTTGACGATTTAAATATTATTTCATTGTAGATAAGGCATCATATACCCATAAATGTTCGCAAATTCAATAATAATATGAATCATGATAATCACAATATTAAAATTTAAGGAGCACTTCAAAAATAAATTGTCATTTATTATTCCTGCAAAAATGTTTGACAGGCAGCCGTATTAAATTTTCGTGAAAGTTACACGTGTCGAACCAAAATTACAATGATATTCAGACTATTGCATATAATCACTTTAGCGTAAAACATTTTGGACGTGTAACTACCATTACACACGTAGTTTTTAAAATTATTTCAATAACCGTTATTCAAAACATAATTTCATTATTATGTATATAAAAGATTTTACTTACGGACTTCGCGTTCCTTTCTAATCGACCAACACCGCTTTTCCCTCGCCACTTCTCAAAAAAGCGGAGACAAACCGTCCAAAACTACACACACAGCAAAAAGCCCTTACAGCATAACTACAGGCCGTTAACATTCAACCATGTCCACTCAACATCAACAGTGACAATTACGTAACATACTCCATTGACATTTAGCCGCATACCTTCGTCACAAAACACGCATTACGGACGCTACCGTCAGAAAGTGCACAAAAACTGTCCTAGTTCGTCCCCTACTCGCACCCTCGTTTAGTCACCATTACCGTAATACATTGTTCATTGAATTTCTGAGTGTGAATTTTTTCTACCTTATGACCTAGAAGAGGCGGTTCGCTGGTATTTAGGACAGGATTTTAGTTGTTGTCCCAACCTATACATATATATGTATAAGTGGTTTTGTAATTAGTCGTTATTTTATGTTTAGTTCAAATAGGTTTTAAAATAAACCCAAGTTATATCAATTCAAAAGTACAGTAACAACAAAGACTTACTAATCCAGAAATCATGAAAATATCAAGTTTAAAAGCTCAATATTTTACTGCGTGCTTTCTGAAATCCGTAAAACCGCACGGCAACCACGCCATTTATTATGCGGCTCAAACCGTTAGCTCAAAATTCGTGTAAGTTCCATTTTGAAAATCACATGCGCTTAATATTATCGCGTTCCAAGCCTTAAAAATGCTATTCCCTTGAGTTATAAGATAAGACGGCTATAAAATACGTATCGATTTCTCAGCGCGTTGAATAAGTCTCGTAAACTTGAAGAAAATCCGACTGGAACATACGTGGAGTGTAAAATTTTTGAAGAAAGCTCTGTAGACATTTACTGTTATTATGATACTGAACACAAATCCAGATTGCTACCGAAGTGGTAGCAATCTGGATTTGTAAGCCACCACAAGTATTAATCGGTCTTAAAGGAAATACAAACCTCCGATTTTATTTTTAAAAGTACAGAGAGATTAAAGAGATATTCAAACATCAAGGTTATGAAATAATATTTGTCTTGCAATACGTATTACGTTCTAATACAAAACCAACTCGAAACACTTCTGTTTTCAAAAATATTTATGTCCCCATCAATATATACGATGCAATTAACCTAGTCCCATTGTACTGATAAGTAAAACAAAAGAGGCTACGGGCTTTATACAACAGTATCTTAACGACATCCAGCCTAACAAATGTAAGCTATAAAAAGATCTAGAAAACCGCTTTCAGACAAGAAAAAAATGTATTTATTTATCTTTTACCTAACATTCTCGCAAGCACGTTAAGGTTGGTGTCCAGTCTGCAAGCAGCTGAGAACCAGTATTTTACATGGAGCGACTGCCCATTTGAACTCCACAAACAATTTACTCAGACAACCCGATACCCCTTTCGAAACTTTCTAGCTTCTTACTACCCGTATCGACTGCCAAAGATGTTCAAACGACTGCTGGGACCCATCAATTTAACTTCGAAACTTGCACGAACTTGTCATGGTCCATCCATGGAACGACCGCGTCAAGCGTTACTTAACTTTATGATCGATCGACCCGTGCGGCGTCACAGACACGAGGTCCTAAAAAAATTTCAATTAAATAATACATAAATTAGGCTTTCCATAAACAAAAATGCCATTAGAGCCGCCGAGAGCAGGTCACGTTCGAAAACCGAGCTGCGAAATGAAAATAATTACACGTCAAATGAGTTGAATGACGCCTATTTAAAATGGCGAATGCGGGGCGGGGGGAACTGCGCACGATTTATACCCCACGTCACGGCGACCGGGAGCAGAGCGCTTTCCTCTCCTTTAATATAAATATCAAGTGTAGCATAAATAAAATTGATAAAGTATATTGTGGAAAATTCACGTACGGCCTACGCTGTTTTTAATTCTATATTTGAAATATAGCCTTTTTGCTCTTATCTACGGAATGCTTCCTTTTTATAGATTTCGGCGATGTTCGCTGTCCTTCCTTGTTGAAATAAATCATTTCAGTCTAGACAAAAATATTTTTAAAGATAAATAACAAGTCTCATGGCCAATAAGGTAAATTTAGAAGCGTATCTTGTATAATTTCCTAGTTCATGAACGGTTTACTTTTTATAATAAATACAATGTTAAATAACAAAGTTGTAGCGCAGCACAAGCTCCCAGTATCAGAGGAAGTCGTTACAAAGCTATATGGCATCGAAATACTCTCTCGTATAAATTTAATAGCACTTTGCAACCATGTTAAAGGAAACACATTTCATTTTTAACGACGCGACAATACTTACTCGTCATAAAAAAAAAGCTTCGTAATTGTTTTTTTAACACCAGTCCATCCGAATAGCTATGGCGTTCCTAATGAATAAAATTGCTGAAGCGGATCTTTGTGCCTCTCCATTTTGGAGTATGTAGGTACAGACGCCAGCTCATCAAGCTACCCGAAACTGACAAATTTTCCCAATCAACTTTGAACCATATGCTTCAGCGATAAAGTTGAAAATCTATTCAGGAAATGACAGATTCTAGTAGCTTGATATGCTAGAGCAATTCACATTTTTGAAACATTGTGAGGTAGAATAACCATGAAGTTATTTGACAATGGCAAATCCATACAGTCTTCTCCTTCTTCCTGCCCTGTTCGCAAGTTGTGTGGTCGACGCAATATGTTTTCCGCTTCCATTGTTCTCTGTTAGTCGTCATACTAATATCTACTCCCTTCTTAATCATGTCTCTTTCAGGATATCAATACATCTCTACCTTGGTCTACCTCTGCCTCTCCATCCGTCCACATTCATACTGAATACACTTTTTGTGGCATCTTCTGCTAAATGCAGAAACTAAACCGTCATAAAAAAAACTGGTAGCCGTATAAAAAATATACCTATTCTAGATTCATAATACTTTAGTTTGCCCATAACTTTAATAAATAAACCAAACAGGAAATCAAAGAGATCTTTATCAAATCTTACTTTTGATTTCATGACCCATAAAGATGGGAGAAGAAACCATAACCTCCTTTGGCCTGTAATAGGGTAGAATATAATCACGCTGTAAGTAAAGTATGACGATAAAAATCTGAGCCGTAAAATGTGTCAAATGAGTTGGCGTCAGTCATCGATAAAACTTGGGTTGAGTGGAAATAGGGACCACAAGGTCATTGACACGCTAAATATCATGGACGTTCCTGATGCTATAAACACAAACAACAAAACTTTCTATGTGGTTACGGAACCCTAAAAAACAAGTCACCAGATTGCTTGGTTGTAAGTTTAAAGAATAGTTATCTATTCAGCGGACTAGTTTATTTTTTTTGTTATTCGTGACGTTTGCCAGCAAGATTACTGAAAACATCTAAAAGGGTCATTGTACCCACAATACTTACGGTCAAATTTTACTTCTATACTATTTTAGTAATTGTTAATTACCAATTAACAAACAGACTTTAAGTTTTAGAAAGAGTACAAAAAAACTTATTTAGGAGTCTTACCTCAACTTTATAATATTGTACATGTAAATGTGGATGAAGTGAAAGACCTCCTTCTGGATTTTAGTTATATTACATATCAAATGCGTATATCTATAATACAGAAGCAACTATGTATTTGCTACCTGTCCAAATATTTGTTCCGTGCGAGAATTGCACCTGCGACACGCATCAATAACGCCTATGCGTATTTACTAAAATCATGTCTGTATGCTTTCTATAGGCATAGACACAATGTTAACTTCAGTTTGTGTAGAACTACCATTATGTGAGACTTCTACTGAAGGAATCCTTATCCCCACACACAACAGCGTCATTGACATATTCTTGAGTAAGTTAATGATGGATTTGCTTATAGCCTGCGGCCAGCACTACCAATAAAGAGTATGATACATATCGACACCTTAGAGTAAAAACTTCGTAAGTGTAAAAGATGTAACTTTTCAGGAGGAAGTAATAGCATGTGTTTCGTAACGTTGCCTTTAAAGATAAGCAATAATTTTTTTTTTACCAAAAATGCATTTCCGACGTTTTTACTCTAAGACTACTATATAAACCTATACATAATATACGACTACGATGAGACGACTGTTTTAGAGTATAAAAATAAACTCGACCTTTGGGCATAAAGTAATTATTTCGGAAGAATACTGTGTCTAAATTTCGTCTACGATAATCTTAGCTGATTGATGGATGGCCAATACTTTTTCGTGAACGTACCTACGTATTTTTATGGTTGAATATTGATCGAGTCTTATAATTATACAGCTACTCGTTTATGTGAAAGTACTATTTTTGACTGATTTGATACATATAACCTCTTACTAAACATTTTCTTTAAGATATGTCTACAATAATAAATGTAGCACTCGATTCTTTTTAACTAAAGCATTTTGTTGAAAGTATCATAATATCCGCTGAAACTTTCTAAGAGTTCCATTGCAATATTACGCTATTTAGTTAGACATTGCAATCTTGCAGCTAGGAGTTTTGAAAAATGAGCGCGTCCCCAACGTATTAGATCATGCCAGCCTGAAATATACGGACACCCATCATACGACATATTAAAACGAGAACAAAGTTACGAGATACGCTATAAAAATTTCAAGCCTAGATCGGCAAAAAAGCACGGTAACCACGTATTTCATGCGACTATACCTGACTACTTCCAATTTATAACGCGGCCAAACTCCCACGGCTCTTGTCAACGAGTGATTCATGACTGCAGAAAACTGCGACATTTAAAAAGCAGGCCATTGAAAACAGTGTGGACGCATTCTTTCTGCTCATACTGTATATAGGTTAATGCATACTCCTATTTGCAGTAATAAACAGGCGTTGAACGTAGGTATACACAGCAACCGCAGGTAAACAGCGAAAACTGCGAACGCGTAATGAGGTTCTGTAAGTTTCTGTTAGCAGTTAATGGGTTTGTTTGATAGTATGGGAAGATACCGTGATAAATTTTGTTGTTGCGTGGCGTAATGTTACATACACACGTTGCAAAACCGCGCCTAATTAAGAATGACACCGGTGCCGCTGCTGTCATAATTTAAAAAGGACTGGAATAATGACGACCTATGAATAGAATTCGTACTAAATGGAAATCATATTTACCCAGTCAATACAGAGTCACTGAAGGTTAATTATCAAAAGCGTATCAACAAGAACTACCCACACACATCAGATCATCCGATTCATTAATAGCAAACAAGCGACCGCAAGTAAAAGACACGATCGAACGCAACGCAATAAAATTAGACTTTATCCCGAGCGGACGCAGTGAAAGCGACAACACCAGGGGAAGACGGGTGAATATGGGGGGCGGGAGGGAGTCGCCGGCCCGACCTACTTTCCCGTAGGTCCCTCACCCACAACCCTACCGCACTTCAACGGCGCGCCGGCATCGCAGCTCTCCTATCGCAGCGTTTATACCACCTACCGACAGCTCCGAGGGAATTCGTACTTCAATGTAAAGCTGACAAAGTGAGAAGAAAAGCGAGTCGCGAGCGGCGAGGACGATCGATCGCGGACGAGTGCCGATAACCATTCGTTCGGAGAAACGGGATCACAATTAGCGGTGACGTAACGCGGTTACCGGCTGAGTGATTGATGCCTGCACCACGAAGAACGATGTAAAAACACGACGCGTATCAAATTAATTCCGCAGGAAATTATATTTGAGGCTGCGTATAGTTTTGCTTATGAATATACAGACCCGAGCACGTCCCGCGGGTCTCGTAAAACGCGGCGTTTCGGACAGTATCAACCTGCGTATTAATAACACCATACTGCGATCACAGATCCGCCTGGAAAACTCGGTGATAATGGAAATATCCGCGTCGGGTCGTTAGTTGTACCCATCTGCGGAAAGGTTTATAGCAGTCGACATTTTCGGGTTGAATCATACAATGATATAGCATTACAGAACGCCTACACAAATTTGTTTTTATTTTTTTAATCTAGTAAGACTGTCGTTGAGAATATTTTCACAGAATGTTTGATTGTGGTTCACTCCTACGAAAACCTTATTCTGTAAATTATATTCTTAATCTAATACTACCATTTCTGAGTAGAAGGTTTCATTAAGATTTACCATTTATAAAAATTTTTGTATAAAAAAATATTAAAGTTATTACCTGCAACGTTTCCTGCGTATGAAAATTAGCAATCGGCTGATAATTTACGCGGAATACCTGTTACAGGTCTTCAAAAGATATTGGATATTGCTGATGTAAAAATCTCAGTAAAAATCCCACACAAAATTTTCTATGGTTTAAAACTGGTGACGCTTATTACTCCTAACAATTTTCTTCTAAACGATTCCGCCGCATAACAAAATAATAACTACATAGATAATGATGACATGAATTTATCTTGTTAGAAAGGAGAGCAGCAATTACTCGTACAATTTAACGTTTCAGAAGACCCAGTAGATTACATTGGTGATTAACAAAGTTAAGCGTTACTTCAACTTCGTAGGTACTTAATTATCTTACAAAAATATCAGAATTTCCACTTTAATGAATCTTAAATAGAATAAATATTACTTCATTAGTTGATCCAGATTTTCTTTGCTGAGAGTTTCGCAACTTTCTTTGTTACATCATATCGAATATCTGATATCGTACCTCGAATTCCAACGTGATTTTTCATTCTGCAAGATATTTGGTGACAAGTGATATTCCTAAAGATTCATTATACCTCGATCCTCGTCTCAAGTAATTTAATTTATTTGATTCTAAATGAACATTTTAATATAGAGTGCCTATAAATGACTACATACGCGATTACAAATTTGAAATAAAAACTATTTGTGGTCACTTTTAAATGGGCATGCCCATGCTCAATCACAGACAAACATAGACACAATTGCTGTAGTTTGTGAAAAATACAATTTAAAAATCCTTTCATATGTATACATATTGTATGTAAGAAAAATGAGCCTAACCTAACCTACAAAGTCATAAACGCAATATCTCGATAAGACCAATCATATCTAAATTACAAAATTACTGGTTTCAAACTCAACGGTAATCGTGGACACTCAACAGAAATAAAACGTCACAGAACAAAGCTAGCTCAATACGCCAAAGTAAAATGATCTTTCTACGCTAGACATTAAATGCGTTATGCGATAACTCTCGTGGATTAAAGAACTGTGCAACTCGCAAGAAGCCGTTTAGTTTGTACTCGATCACACTTTGTACGTGATCGAAACTTGTGCGGCTCGGTGTACAACAGAAACAAGTAAGCACAGATGTGTATAATCCTTGTATTTTATTTCATCTCACTGTGTAAACTTTATAGCTGGGGAACGAACGAAATCAGAAAACTTTTGCGAAAGAGGGAAAAAAACCGTTGTATCGTTTAGTTTCTCTAGACTTTTGAGGATAGAAAGTAGTGAACCTTTTTGGACCTTCGCGTGTAGGTGTCGAATTTAATTTAAGACATAAACTGTAGTAGCTTAGAATATACGAGTTTCACTGAGATATCGATCGATTCCTTTAGTTTCAAAACATTCTCTCTTCACACAAAATGAAACAATATGTTTAACCTAAAAATAAAAAAACATTAAACAAATTAAACCCATGCCTTTTTTCAGTAATATAAACGTTCCATTCTTGTTTTGCTAACCCAATCCTAGTGAATCCGTATTACATTGGTATCGATCTGTTCCAACATAACAAAATCAAATAAAGTTTCTTTTTAATGAGAATCTTTACTATATTATGTAAAATACTAGTTACTTAAATACTTTATCAAGTGCAATTCAACGAAATTCATCACAGTGCTTAAAAAATAATCTCAGCGCCACCCACGACAAAGTTACGCAAGCAAAACATTGATGGATAAAGTTAATTACACCTAAAGCTCGGCTCACATAAGAATTAATTCGTAACTTGATTACATATTAAAATTACTCTGTAATCAACACACAAGTGCCTCCCAACGTGCCATTGCCACCAGTTACGCAGTGCGAGACTTGTTTTAGCTTAATCAAACTCAATTTAGTCGTGTTTAGTTTGTGGGCTTTAAAACGAGCCCTCTTGGTCGGAAAACTTGGTGTATTCGTGATTAATTATCAGTTAGTCACGACGTGGACGCGCCACGTGCTCCTATCTCTAGATAGTTTCCACGATTTACGAGCATAAGTTTTGATGCGCTTTTTAAATGAGCCTGGGATTTGCGGCTGGTGTATAATTCTACTTAAGGGTTTACTTAGTTAATTAAAATAAGATTTTTACTATACATAAAATGGATTGCCATATTAAGAAAAATATACATAACTACTGTAATAAGAGTAAATTCTATGAGTACTGCTATTTCTGTTAACCAAGACTGAAATGAGTAGGTACTTTACCAATGAAAACACTACTTCAATATTTTACTTTGAGTTTATTTCCTAAAGGGCACTGATGAAGGATTGATAATGAAAATAAAAAAAACTATCGGCTTATTTTTCCTATGCTTCCTTATTTAAATGATGATCCAGTCAGTCGCATTATCTAATTAAAAACATATTGACATAAAACCTCTATAGTACGTACAAAATGTGTCGTACTTAGCGCTATATCACAAACCACCTTTTCACATAAGGAAAATCATCACCATGACAACTTACAATCACGTTCACTTTACCGATACAATACGAGTATAACTCTCAAGTCGATAACAATAAAACTAATCATGGGAAAGTAAAAACAAGTCGCCAATTCATCGTAGAGAACCAAACAATTACTTTCATCAACCCGAAGTGGGGACCGCCATAACAATAAACCAGCGCCATACTGACTAAAGAAGCTAAGCCGTTACCCTGCAATGGGGTAACTGCATACATTTTCCATAACCCTCTCTTATGGTGTTCCAAACTAAAATATTTCAGTCGGTAGATTTAGCTGTTGGAGCTCTCTGAAGAAATATTACTTACTATTATTTTTTCTGTTTTTCCTTATGAGGAAAGTCTTTTTGGGATAAATATTCTGTGTGTGAATTGTTTTATATATGTATGTTAATTAATACTTTCTTTTCGTGAATGATAATGTTGCTTATTACATACTACCTCTAACACGATCTTTCTTTTACATATTAAAAAATAATAAGGCCCGAAATATAAACTATTATTTCTATTTAAAAACGATACAGCACGTATTCTTTCAATAAGACATAATTTTACGTATAAAAGTGCTTTATATTTTTTTGCTAAATCTCTTTTTTAATCCGTTTGGAACATGCCTACCTATTGTTGAAATGATACTGGCCACAAGCCCTCTACACAATGGACGATCGGACGCCAACATCCATTGATGGCTAACCAATCCCTTTGAAGAGAATTGCATAGCAATACAGAATACAGCAAGCATTGTTTGTCATTCTTATAAAATGATCAATTCTGACACTGGCTGAATTTTGCTGTTTCGAACTGATCTGAACTAAATCTAATCAAAATACACAAAACGTCACAAATTCATAAAGGTGATACAGGTACTTATCATACTCAGTCTAACTTTCAGGGTTTGTGATGAGCAATCGTATCCCATTTTTTTTGGTATATATTTAACAGTTAATGAGATAAGAAGAGAAATATAACAATCAGGTACAAAGGCACTGCTGCCTGCGTCGCTTCCAGCTGGTCCGTTTTGGGAGAGTTGGAATAAGAAGAGGTGGAGACAGACTGTGTTAAGTGAAAGAAACATATCCAATATAATTTATGCAACAAACGTATTATCGTGATTGTTATTAAATATTAGCAGAAATAAGATTTAGAATCAAATTAACAAGTACTAAGTACAGTGACAGTGATAATAGACAGAAATAAATGTTTTTTGATAAAATATAATTTTATTTTCCTTTCTTAGATTTTCGCGACGTGTACATATACATATTATACACAACACACGAGCCTTGCTTTATAATTTTTATCGCAACTAAGACCCGTGTGCTGTGTATAATATGAATAGACAGAAAATCTATAGGTAATATAAAGATACGTATTCGGTCCAGTTCCAATAATTTCAATGTAAAGATAAGGAATGGTAGCCAAACAAAATAACTGTTATCAAAACAATATATTCGTCCTTGATAATGTCCTCAGTGGATTTTATTTCAGTCTACACGGTGTGTATCTACCTGGCAACAGCAAAACCTGTCAAGTATTTATGGCACTAAACATGTTCATCCATTGCACAGTTTTTTTAAAAGAACCGAAGTGGCCAATACTTTCTGTTATGATGACTTATCTAATAGCTACACAGCACAAAATATTTATCTACAAACTTTTTACGTAAGAAAAACTGTTCGTCACTTATATTTTCAGAAGGTACATACGCCTGCACATATAGGTACTACAATCAGTAAAATTTCCCTAATAGATTTTCAACTGTGTCGCTGAAGCATATATAGTTCAAAGATAATTGGGAAAATTTTACAGTTTCGGGTATCTAGAAGTGCTGGTTTACTGATCTTCTTAAATTCAATGTCGTATAACTCAAACTCGAAATCATTTATTAAGTCAAAACGTCCAAAATTACAAAAGATACCACCAAAACGCCCACCCTTCACCACTTCCTATGTGTTTTTGCTGAGAAGAAGAAGTGGCGCAACAAACTCCCTAGCAGTGTCTTAATAAACAGTCGCATACAAAGAATAGTAAATTGGAACACAACAATTCTTACACCTACCATTGCCAAATGCGAGTCCCAAACGCTTACATACTATTGACTTTATGAGAACTCCACCAGCGTTAAGAATATCAATAAAAGGAAAATTAACCAGTCTGTACACACGTGTAGCTTCTCAAGGCATAAGCCTCTTTATTCCCGGAGTTGCCCTTGACATAATTCGTGTTCCTATTTGACATTATATCAAAATAACTGTTACTTCAATAAATCGCTTTTGTATAGGCACAGTCGAGGTTTTGCTTGAAGAGATATAATATTATGAAGAATAAGAGTCTATTTATTCTACGAGTATAATCTAGGCCCAAATCTTAAGTGAGCTTAGCTCGTCTTATCTTAAGCTTAATCTAGAAATAAATATTTAAAGGCCTTAATAAAGCCATAGCACACTTTTGTCCCCTACGATTATTTATAAGAATATATACAGACGCCAGCCAGCACATAATAAACTTACCTCAATCTGTCAAATCTCCTTAACAGATTTTCTACTTTATTACTAAAGCATATGGTTTAAAGTTGATGGGGAAAATCTGAGTTTCGTGTTCAAAAATTATCCGCAATAAAATAACTAATATATTTCCCAACGGTATTAAATAAAATATTTATACCTTCACACAGCTTTGTGAACTACTGAAATCTTTGATTTGCCTGTAAACAGGTCTTCCAGGAAAAATAATGAAATATTTTATACTTCAAAAGAACAAGCGACTTTCTTTAAACATAGCTTTGACTTCATGGTATACGAGTACCTATAGGCAACGGAATTTTTGTCGATATGCGAGAGCATATGAGAAGTAGGTGCAATCAATTAGTCTTAACGCTCTAATATAATATTTTCATTATTTGTACACAATTTTACGAAATTGTTAAAGTTGTGTAATATTTAAATTCAGTCGCAAGTAAAGTAGTAAGTATTTATACGTAAGACATTACATAATTTGAAGAGGATTATACCTAATATTATATGTTAGCACAACTATCTTCTAAAGATACACGTAAAAGCATGTTCCAAACTAAGACTTTACAAGCATTCAACACAAATAGATTAAAAGTAAAACTTTGTTCCATGCGTACCTACATTAAAATGCTGGAATATCAACGAGACTAAACGCTCAACTTTAAAAGCTGAAAGTCAAAGTTACAGGCTTTCTTTCGACTTTCACTTTTCGATACTAAGCTTAGTACATAATTAATATTCTTTGCAGATATTTAATGGTAATAAGTTTCGTAGAACTTAGTACTTTAGTGATTCAATAGTAGGTATTATGTAAACTCGTAAACTCAGTGTGGTTAGTGTGGTTACATGCATATTGAAGTAGCTCTGTTTTAGAGGCCTGAACTCGTAAATTATGTAAGCCTTCATTTGTTTACAACTTTTGCCAAAGACTTTTCTTGTTCAAATTCTGAGACAGCACATTAATACTCTCTTGTCAAAGGGTAAACCAATGGTGTTTTTATACCAAGATTTTTATGTACGATTAATAGAGCATCAACATGACTGATGCTATGTGTCCGTAAGGCTATTCTATGGGTAAATGACAGTGATGGTTTAGAGCTCGACCCCCGAGCAGCTCAAAACACCTTAAATCGTGTAGAATGCTGCGGTCTAAAAGACCTGAAAGAAACATACAATTACAATTTCCATTCGATCACCCATGAGTAATCCTTACTAATATTATAAATGCAAAACTACCTCTGTCTGTCTGACACGCTTTTACGCCAAAACTACTGAATCAATTTCAAGAAAAATTGGTAGACATATAGTCTAGAGTCTGAGAAAGGACATAGGCTACTTTTTACCCGGGTGAGGGAAGTTGTTCCCTCGGGCAGCTATGCAAATATAAGCCATGAATATTGTGCAACTGGAAGGGTTCATTTGGCAGGCAATTGCTTGTCACTGCCTTATCATTCTTACGAGGGTGACACATAGGCGTTTTACACGCACGAGTTAACAACGCTTCTGAGTCGATTTGTCACGCATTCGTTTAGCTTTCGAATTGCAGTGTGAAATAAAAAAAATAGAATTTACTACATATAATATAAAACCTTATAGGTTCCTGGATTTGTAATCTCTTTCTGGTTTGTTATCCCGTATTAAATATAGCCTTTATACAACTTTTTTATAGTATTCGGATGAAAGCCTAGAGCCAAAGATGATGTAGCTTTCTAATAAAGAAATATTTTTTGGAATCTTTCCAGAAGTTTTTCAGTTTATTCGTAACATACATACATACGTACGTATAAGTCTATTTTAGGCTATTGTAGAGGACCAACCGACAAAGGAAAACAAAACACAATCAATACCAAACAACACCAACTCACGGCTTATTACTTTTAATATTTCGGTAAAGCGGTATCTAGTAAGACGGAACCTCGCATTTGGCTGCCAAGCCTGCTGGGAGGTAGCCAAGTTCGTGCCAAGTCTGAACGCGGCCTATCGTGATCTCCGCAGATAGCATGCACCAGACTTCCTAGACACCCTTGAGTGATTTTAAATTAAGCCCCCGCGCGTTTTTTAAAGCTCTGCGATAGAAACGTATTTAAGGTCGGCTTTTCTTAAGCTTGGCCACTTGGCAGCACGATTATGCATAAAAAGTAACAGCCTTGCTTGAACAAATGAATAACATAGTTTAAAATCATGAAAATAAAATGGCCCTAAGCATAAAGTGGTATTAATATTAATTAATAGAGTTCCTAAAACGATCTTAATTACAATTCTGTACGTTTCAGTGAACTCAACAACAAATAAAATTACATATTTTGTTGCAACAAAATATTAGTTCTAAACTCATATAAATACATTGTATTTTATAATTAACGTAAAAAAGGAATATTAATATGTTTTAAGTAGCATTATGCATTTCTAAAAATCATTCGATAAAAACTACACAATTTATTTGCAATGTTTATTTTAATATGCATAGGTACAAACGTCACATTTAGGTTTGGCGCAGACGATGCATTAATCTCGAGGGACTTTTTTTTTAGTCTGTGAACATAGAACCTAGGTATTTAGGTAACACTCACGACACACAATAAATCCGTAACATTTTGGCACTTCGCGCCTCTGACAGAAAAAAAAAACTGACACAGAATACGCGCATTTTAAGCTGTCTACACTCGTTAGTGAGACGTGACATAATGTGACATAGAGATCGATGCATGAAATACAAAACAGACCAAGGCAATTGAATGAGAGATATATATTGTTTGACAAGTGGATGTTTAATAATTATGGAACTGTCCTTTCAGTTATCTCTCTGAAAGTTATGTACAGTTTCTGAACTTCAAGTACCTTCTTGCTGTATTATCTGCATTTCCATAGCGTTTGCGTACCTACAGTTCTGCCGACAGAATGATGGAAGGTGTGATTCGTGTGATCATATCCTTTGAGTTTGTGTACAAATTCATGACGGACTTTTTTGAACCTTTTTGTGTGCCGCGTATGGATCGCAGAAAAAGTGAATCTTTTGCGTCGCACCTATCTCTTCCAAAGATCCCGATGAAATCGACACAGGTTACTGAATATGAGTATTTAGATAAAAATTGCTATTATAATTATTTCCCTACAGGAACGAAACGGTATAAAATATTAAAAGCAATCTATGTAGGTACGAAAAAAAATAGGGTTATAAGGTCATTCTACACTGCAACTGCAATTTTTATGAGCAAAGCAACACTGTGTACAGAAATAAATAAAAATGCAATGTAAGCGTCAAATTAAGTTCAAACGGGCACGCGACACGTACTTCCACGTCAATATAAAAGTATACAAGTACTTGTCAAGCCATTTTATACTTTATGTGGTTGGGATAAGGTAGCTGTTTTTAGTCAGTGGTAAATTTAAAGTGGTTGGGTGTGTGCTGTGACAGCATATCGACGTTGCAGGCTTGCAACTAACAACTGGGTCGGTCAGAACACTCGACCCGAAAGGGAGTTTCGCGTTGACGACAACGAATTTGGTACACAACACGTTCTAAATCTTTAAACAGTTTGAGTGACAAGTGGAAATGATACATCCAATGTTGACGCACGAGTATCAAAAGTTAATTAAAATTCCCATTTGAAGTTTCATGTTTGCCCCGATTCTGTGACGTCAATCGTTTTCATATTATTTTCGCAAATTGAATTTCAATATATACCTACATACCTATAAATATTTTTAAATATCCTTTTGTGGAATCCAACCGATCGTGTCCTATTTCAGCACCGCAAGATTCAGGTCAATGAAAATCTTGTTTTCGGACTGAGCACTCCCAAATGACGTGATTGCATTATTAGGCCCAACAGACTCATGCCAGGAATAATACTCGTTCCAAGAACCATAAGCGTTGTTAACTTTTATGAAGGTTTTCTAATATAAAAAGTTGGAATATGATATTGTAAAAATTACGGAATATTTTTCAATGAGGTTTTCAGTGGGTACTTATCTTAAAATCAGGAGTTAATTCTAGGAAACAGTATTTCAATGGTGTATTGTGTGATGATAAAACAGTATTTAACACACATTCGATCAATATTAAAAGCAATACCTATTGGATTGTCCAGATTAGGGAAAATCTATTCCAACTAAATTTTATTTAATTAATGTTTTTTAATACAAATATTTGATGATCCATCGATTGAGCATCCAGGTCGATTGTCGGCTACGGCGGCCGTTCTCTCTTATGGAGATCAGCCAGCTGCGCAGGACATATTATAGTGCACAAGCATTCGCGCAGACACAGGTGCACTTTCTATTCCAACACTCTCATAGTCCGTTGGGACGGCAATACGACACGACCGGAGAGAGATCAGGCGCAGGACCGATATTTACGTGCTCTCCGATGCACGGGTGAATCAATCACCAACTTCCAGACTCCAGGCTGCTTTATGAAAGTTTCTCAAAACCCACTGCGTGCCTGGGCTTCGGTAATTCTTACGAACAACCCGCGGTTCAAATATTTCCAAACATAAAGTGTGAATTCTAGTTTATCCTAACAGCTTGGAAAACCTTAAACTATATCTCTTTATAAGGAAAATTGAGAACAACAACACCGATACTAGCTCTATATAAGTTAAACTGTTCGTATTAAAACTAAGAACTAAAATTACACGGTCAAAGAAGTTAGTCGACGTTGCATATTGCACACGGAAGTTTCTAGATGGTAGGTATTTTACTTAATACAATACTAGTAGCTCTTTGGAACAGATTCTTATTATTTGAGTTGTGAGTTAGTCTGCAAACTTTCGTTATTCGTTTCAATATTCAGTGCGATGTCTTGAAGTAATGTGCGAAGTTTACTAAGATGGGTTATTCTTTACTTCTGTTGTGTTAAGTGTGGTTTTCTTAAGTACCAACGCAGTTTATGTGCTCAGTTTTCTTGAATGGTCAAGCGTACAGCTTCCGAATACGAGGTCCGAGATCAATTGTTGGATCGAACAATTTTTAATGGTTTTTTTTTTGTAAATAGAAAATGTATTCCACAAAGATGCCTTGGAGAAAATAAGTTTAATGTTATGTGGTGAACATTTAATTAAACTTTAAGCTTTATTATATTTATCATGCCCATCTAGGGCATCGTAAAATATAGTTGATCATCGCTTGTACATTTGCATAAAAGACAATGAACAGCGAGAGTGCTCTAAAGCTTTGTTGAGCTTATTTTGAAGCTTATGTTGGATATAATCCCTTTTATGCCGTAACAACGTGCCAATATCATCTAGTTCTATGATTTTAGTATTAAAAGTCATTGTGAACAATGAAAAACCATTTTTTTATATTTATAACAAATCCAGATTGACTATTTTATGTCATTGTAGCTTTGGGCTTTTTATTTTGAGAATTTATTATTCGTTTTGTAGCATTCATTTGTTTTTTTTTTCTGTTGAATGCATCAAATAGCCAATTCCCTTGGTACACGAGTAGTATTGTAATTAAATGTAGCATTAAACCCAACACCTTCACCTCTGCCTAACACTCAAAAGTTCAATACCAGTTTCCACTCAGTTTCTTTAAAATATTTAAATAACAGAATAAACAAGTAAAGATTAACCCTTACCTACTAGCAATTTTCCCGAGATATCTATAATCCAACTGAAAATAATAAAGCTTATACCTGTTAACTTTAAATATAAATAAGAAACTAGATCTGAGTTTTCAGAACTAATCAAACAAACACTATTTTAAAAGATAGACTAAACCTTCTGGAATATTCCAACAGATTCAATCTATCCGAGTGAGTTTCTTTATAAATTGCTTTTGTCTTGATTAATTTAATTTAAAATTTGCACTGTAAAGTTTTTTGATATAACATTGCACTTAGTAGTTAGTTGTAAAAAAGCGTAGGCAGTTTATGTATGATCAAATTCATGTCAGAAGCTCGTGGCTAAATAATAGCCACACGGGTCTGTCGATCATATGGTAAGCAGCGCTTAATGCGGTCGGCCCCTGCATCACCTATGCCGTCTACGTCATGACGAGTTCTTCCATGTTTCGGAAGGTACGTAAAATTGGTGTGTACCGGCTGAAATTTGTACATCTGTGGCAATCGCTACGGTAAGTCAGAAGCCAGTAAGCGCAACACCCAGTCTTATCAATGGGTTGCCAAGAAACTGAGTTGAGGGGTCCGATGGTCCATCGCTCCATATAAAGCAGTACTCAGTTAGACTCGAAGCCGACCTCAACATGGTTGGGAAAAGGCTAGGCAGATGATTGTTATGATCTTGACTTTCGCAATGACGAGTAAGAGTAAACATTTCATCCATATACCTAATAAAAAGTGCTCATAATAACCGCAGATATCGTAAAGGGCATAAAACGGGGTATTGGTATTAATTCAGATAAATCCATCTCTGTTTTACATTGAAATCTGGAACACCGACGGATCGTTTCACCGATATAAAAACGGCCTTTAGGCACGTTAGGTACTCTGTTTTATTTTATCTTTAGCGAATAATTACCTTAGCAAACTATCTGAACCCAAAAACACAAGCCAAAGTCTAGACTAATAGAAAGGTAGGCATTCAGTCTTTCATACACAAGTACCTACTCTAATTGTTACACATCAAGCATCCTATTTTTATTGTCTTTTAATTAACCTTTACTATAAAGTCCTTTACAAGTCTTTCTAAACTTTATAGTTTACTATAAACCTGGACCATAAAGTCTGAAATCACCAACGCGTATTGAACAAGCGCGGTGTTTAACGCTCAATCTTGAGCCATTTTTCAAATTTTGTTGTATTATTTTAATTGTTTGTAATTTAATTGTATTATTTTCAAATATTTTATCTTATAATTGTACATACGTAATGATAATATGATTTGCACGAGCTAAGTAATATAATTTTTACCGAATTAAATGCATGTGGTGTTAGCCTGTAAGTAATTGTTGCACTTGTATATTCTTTTTTGTGACATTTAGTTGGTTATGTAATGGTGTAATCAATTGTTGGCAAACCAAAATAAAGAAATAAAAAAGTCCTTCTATATGTGAGAGGAGGTCTGTGCCCATGCCCAGTAGTAGGACGGTGGTGATAGATAGCCCGTCGATATCGAGGAAGGCTATAGAATACTTCTATCCGGGTTCGCGAAGTAGTTCCTACGGGACGCGTTTAAGATCACAGACGAAAACTAGTGTAAAACAAAATCACACGACCAAATCTTTTGAGACTTTAAAAAAGGAACTTGGTTACCAACTTCGTCAAAACTGATAAACGTTCCAAATTCATAACATAGACCGAATACAGATAACAGTTTGAATTTCAATATAAACCGGAGTTCAGAACTTCGTAACTTCATTGTTAAGATCCCAGATCTATCTTGTGATTTACACTAATCCGATACAAGAAATTCAATGGATTCGTGATGTGCACCTGCCCTTTGACGGTGCTTTCAGTAACGTGATCTATGACAAAGGATTGCATTGCACACTGTAGGCATTCGACACTGTTATTGATCTTGATGTACTAGAGTTAAGTGTCTAGTCTAATATCGTGTTACTATATGAATAGCATATTTTTCTATAGACATGTAATAAATTTGGAAAAGGGTTACAGATATAATTATATCGAGATCCATTTTTTCCTATCCTTGTTAATAATAAAGCAGAACTAAAGCTTAGGGTAGAAATACTAGTAAGTTTGCTCTCATTAATAGACAGACAAGTACTTGTATTATCTGCCTAGTAGGTAAATTCTACGAGTACCTACAGCCTTTTGCGTAATACATTACAGAAGTTTCATATTAAACACAAAATGTAGGTAGTTAATTAGATGAAGTTTTAGGTAGCACTAAGTACTTTAATGCCTACTTAGCTACTAATTACGTAAAACAGAACTTTACACAGAATATATAATCTTACGATCCAAATGCCAACTTTGCAGTTTGGACCCTCTGCGGTCGTCGGACTGCGGTGTGCCCTGTTTCACTAACACATAACAAACAGCTTAGACTTTTAGCCGTAGAAATCAGACCGTTTGACCTTTTGCCGGCACTGCGGGCTCTTATACAATTGAATAGGAGCCAATAACGGAGCTATACAATGACCCCTATTTGCTACACTCCAACAAACATCATTTCATTCGTAAACAATAGAAGATCAAAGCAAGTCAGCGAACGCAAAGCACTCTTATGAAAAAAGTACAAATAAATATATTCATTCTAATGAATGAATTCCAATGCAATCTGCAGCATGAATAGGACTCGCTTGGACTCAGCGCTGTCAGTTGTCTGTCAGTGTCAAAATCTGTTTTCATGTATCTCACAGAGTTCGTTGAATACACGGAATGTTTCAGTTTCGATTCAGATATATTCGTTACTGAACGTATTCAACTTGTAAAAAGCATGCTCAATCTCCGAAAATACCCTTATAAAACTATCGATGCCTAATGCTATGATTATTACAACTCAACAATAGCGCTGTTTTCAAAATTGGCTACTAACAACTTTTAAAGCTAAGTTTAATAAATTCAGTAAATCTTTGAATGTTTTCATTGAAATTCGTATATATACGAAACTTTCAATCCGTTTCCATTTAAACAGCATGCATTTTAAAATAAATATCTCCATACAACAGGCGAACGCCCTAAGGTATTGACATTGTCAACTGAGATTTAATATAACAAAACGTTGTGTGTACTCAGCTTTTGATTTGAAATATTTATTTTATCAAACAATATAAAATGCATTCACATTTGAAAGTTTAAAGCACCTGTGCTCGCATTATACCATTCAAGTCTCAAACTTTTATTTTTTAATTCCGAAAAGTTTAAATGTTGGCATGAATAATTTTCTCTACAATTGGTTTGAAAAGATCGTGCAAATTTAGTATTATTAAGCATCTACATCGCAGGTCTACATCTATCTCATTTTAAACAAGATGCCAGTCATATCAAAGAGTATATAATTAGTATAAGAAAATTAAGTACCTAGTCACTGCTTTGCCTACCCCATAAAGCGTAATGACAGTAATTAATATTATATTTTTCTTTCAAAAGCTAAGAAAAGCTGTTAGGTATATTCAGCCAAATGAAAACAGTCATTGTTATCATACGAACAATTTAATAATGTTTGTAGGAAGTTCCATTAAAACTGGATGAATATAAAGATAACTCATTTAATTATGTTGTGGATTCCTTTGTGCGTAGGCTGAATAAATAAATTCCTTTGCCTTTCAGTATCTTATGAAAACGTTTTATAATAAAGGATTTCTTAATATGAAATCACAGGTACAAAGATACGTTATATTCGTAAGAAAGGAACATGATCGAAATTATTAAAATATGTAGGAGTAAAAAGTATTTCAATTATTCTATTCACATTATCTGTTTCATGTTAAAGAGGAATGCGAAGGAATCAGCGAGTATCCTTACATTGAGTATAAATACATATATTCTAGGTACAATACTTCACCGTTGACATTGACAGGTTTGAAAGACATCCCTGTCGGGGTATACCGCACCCCTCTCTTCCCCCGCTGACCAACTACATAGTGGGACAATCTCTGTAAGTGAGACTGCGGTAGCCGACGGCTTACATTTGCCAGAGTTACTTATTCAACCACTAAAGTTTAAGGCGTGGGCTAGGAATTGTAGACAATGTCAGCCAACGCCCGCCGAGTAATGTGGCGTTCTAATTAATATTGTTAATGTTTATCAATGTTAACCTTAAATTACAATTTCCATAAACACTGCTTTGTATGACATTCAATTGTGTAACGTAACTTCGAAATACTTTTTAGGACTTGTTTATTTTTAGTCACTAATTACGTGCACACAACAAGATACACCATCGCGTCTTTACTTAGACTGCTTTTTGTAAGACATTCGCTTTTTAGAGTACAAATGTAACTCCTCACTATCTATGAAAGACTAAATGTGCCCTTTAACAGTGTAGCACCGTTTCACGTACTTAGCCGAGGCACCTTCATCATACGCGCAAGTATCTAAATGAAGCAGCCTGTATTTTGCGCAATGCATTCCAAATTCTGTTTGAGCCACCTTCCTTAGATTACTGCTATCCTAGTACTCGACACTTTGTATCAGAGTGATTACAAGATGATTTTTATGATCTCACTAGAGCCACAATCGTTGGAACTATTTGGAAGTTAGAATAAGGAAAATTAGCTAGCGTTGAGTTATATAAGTTACCAATGAATGACTAATGTAATGTTGAACATAAACCACACAAAAATAAAAGCAGCAATTACTATAACTTAAAACATAATGGAAGCTTCTAAAGGCCATCAAAGTATGTAAATTGCCTAAACATTAATTACACGGCACAATGCATAAATTATATCCCTAAAAAAAACTTCAACAATGACATTAGAACAATTAAACGACCATTAAATGAAGCACTGCAATTACGTATATTCATTAGCCACGAAACTTCAAAAGGCAAACAAAATTACCTATTATAAATCGCTAACAAAAAGCCCTATTATTCGGAGATGATAAATTGGCGGTGAATTCTAAAACTCCTGCTTTCCACTTCGGTTATATTGTCCTTAGCATCTGTCAAGAATCTTAGAAATTCAGTTTGTCCCCCTGTTAGTCGCTATCTGAGAAATGTCGTTCGTTACCCCTGACTAACCGTTCCCCTATTAAAACTACGTCATGACCAAAAGAGAGACGGTTATTGTAATTGGTTTTTTAACCGACGCTTGCCGTCCCGGCTAGGACTGTGAACAAGTTTACCATATTTTTTTTACATTTGACTAAGGTAAACTGCTGGATCTACATATATGTAGGCACACGAACTATAAAAGAGATAAACAACAACAAATCATAAAAATAGAACTTCCATCGATTCAACATTTCAGTACCAAAATATTCCTGAGCGTACCTGACGAAAACTTTTTTCATTAAAATAGCTTTACTATACCTGTTTATTCCTAACATATTAATTTTCTGCTAAAACGTTAATAACCTGCCAAAGTGTAGTAACTATGTAAACCTTTTTGACTACTACCTATAACGAAACTTTATGTTCAAACATACTCTAAAAAACTATTGTAGTTTCGACACCCCGACAACCCCCGTATAAAAAACCTAATTGAAAAATATTTAGTGAGAAAACAGTATTCACATAAAATCAAATTCCGATCTAAATTGCATCCAGAGCCATTAGCCACAAAGCTTTCAACTTCAACCTATAGCACTTGAATGTCGTAAAAAGAGCTGTAAAACTGAACCCAGTAAAATAAAATAGTTACCATTGCCAGCGAATCACAAAAGGAAAAAAAATAAAAATATGCTCTGTGCTTTATTCTTTATTCGATCTTGTATACAATGGAATGGATACTGGCCACACTTCAACGTTGTTTGTTCGTTCCATATAGAGGACTTTAATCAAAACTGTTTTGAATATATCAATGAATATTGAACTTGATGAAAGTAGCCACTGCCAGCAGACATTGTTATCTGTAAGTGTATATTATTTCTTCTAAATATTATTAATACTTATAAACATTGAATCTCGCTGTATCAGTTTGCCAATTCAATTGGTTTATTTCCAACATATAACATAAGACACAAGTTTATAATCCCAGCATTTCTATACCAGCACAAAATAACCTTCAACTGTCGACTGTTCCAATTACAAAATATGTCAGCGGCATTACAAGCCAGCTCGATTTTTGAAATGAATGACGTCGAAGCAAAATGGCTGCCGCGAGTGTAAACAATGAATTGAAAAGGATTCCCGCAATATCGTGTTGTCAAGACTCACTCGAGATACACTCAGTTTCTTTGATAAATTAATGGGCGTAAAGATTGTCAGATATTACGTATATTAATCATGTTGCCCACGCAACGTAAAAAATGAATAAATTTGACGTCACCATGGAATTAATGGAGGATGGATGGATTAGGTGGCTATCGTATAACGATTTATTATGTTACAATATGTATAGGTCCATAGTTTGTTTCATGTAGACATCTTCTTATCTGCAGTGTGTGGTGATTAGTAGTTGGGTAAATTTCACCTAAAACATCACATCTTCAAATCTTAAACCAAAATTAGGTACGTGTATTGACAATAACACAAATATTCAGTTCAACGACCTCAAACAATTTCGGCTGTTATATATAATATTAGAAATGAATTTCAATAATCGCATGAAAACATCTCTAAATTCTTCGACGAACCGAGTAAATTTTATACACCCTAACTTATAAATCATGAATAATAAATTTCTCACCTTGAGCCTTCGATCGATGCTCATTTGTTACCAGACTTATTACATTTAGTACAAAAATCAAACGGTACACTGCAATAAAGTCCCCAGCGATGAACAAGCTAATAATGCACTAGCTTTTGTTTTGAAAAATAACCGATACTGCAAAGACGACGAGCAATCAACACAGTCGACCAATGGCAGGGGCTCCAATCAATTGGATCGAACGACCTGCAGCCGATCAAACGTCGGAACAAGTTTAATTGGATCTTACTGTCGGACACAATGCTAAAACTGGCTGAGTGTAAATTGAAACAATCATTGCATCTGCTTTAATGAGAACCATTACCCGGTAAAATTTTATTGTTTTTGAAACAAAGTTGTCTTATTAAGTGTGCTTGAGTGATGATAAATCTTAAGAGTAATTTATAAGTAATAATCTAAGATATCTTTGGTCTAGACAGGTTTTATTGCGGTTTCTTTATGATTGAATATTTTTGTTGGCAACATTGACATAGTAAGACTTGTTTTGTAATCCAAGGCACTTTTTACGACATTTTACAAAAAAGGTGTTTGAGAAATGTGATAAAAATCCTTCTCTCATCAGTTAGAAAAAAAAATAAGCTAATCATTTGTAACTACGCTAATTAAAATGTTGTATACATACATTACCTATGTTAAGGAAAAAGAACAAACCGGGCTATTAAAAATGTAAGCTGTCTTCTAACCGAGCTTTTGCTGATAAATCTAATTTGGTGAACAAATGCGTTAATTAACTACATGGAGTATTTGAATACGCAAATGGATCTACCGTTTTAATTAGTCCAGCGAATGTTTTGTCTCGGACAGTTTTATCTAATAAATAATGCTTAGTTCATTGTTCGACACTCCGAACAACAACTTTTTCAGAGCTAGACATGATTCTTCTTTGTTTTTTTTTTCTCGAATTCAATTTCAAATGCAGAATACAAATAATATTCGAAATTAAAAGTTTGGCAAATGTCCTAGGGAGTTAGAATTTTTACTGCTTTTATGACTCAAATAATAAACTTCAGAATTGCTACACGAACAGTAACTAAAAACAGACATTAATTTGCAATGAGACAAAAACAAATTGCAAAACAAAGTCTAGTTATTTTCCAAAATAGAAAACATCTAGAAGCTTCGACAGTCCTACAGAAAGTTCAAACGACGAACATAAAACAACAGCCAGTCATCTTAACAGGTTTCATTAAAAGGAGGCTGCAGTACTTAAGGTAAGAGTTACCTGTCCACGAACGCGGAAACGATGGAGGAAAAAGCTTTTAAGTAAACAAGTTTGGGAGGCACGTCCTCTAAGGTTCTAAGGTCACGGAGACCTCGACTCTAAGAAAGACAAACAGGAGAGCATAACAAAAATTACTATATTATTTTGTACGTTATTTCTAAGAAGCCTATATTAAGAACTTTAATGGATTACATCTTACCTCTAATAGACAAAATATAATCGCCGTTCAATAACATGCATTACCTTGTATCCTAATTGTTTCAATCAATATACTCTTCTAGGTTATCATCATCGCCTACCCATTAAAGTACATATTGAATGCATTAACACACACATGCAAAGCTCTCGATGTGCGAATCCCGAACTAGCATTCAAAGGTAATACATAAAATAATGATCACGCTTAACCGTTTTCAGCCTGACAAATGAAGCGTACGTAGTGATATTTCAATCAGATTACAATGGGATTACAGGCCAGTACTAATATTTGCTAAATGATTACATACTATGTTGACGAGAGATTTATACATAAATCATTCGTATAATGATAAAATATTTATTGAATATTAAATGATAATTATAAAAGCTTCGATAGAAAAACAGAAAAGACTGAGACGATGACTCATCCAAAATACGATACATAATTCGGTATGAAATATGCGATACAATTTTTCAAAAATATTAATACAACAAATTATTGTTATAAATGAATCTGTTGATACCATGTTTATAAATCTCGGAATACCGAAATAAATGAATTATTAAAATGTTTCAGAAACATTAACGATCAAAAGTATGAAATCAGTAAAATTTGCTGATTTTTCTTTAATTTATGTTTATGTAAAAATATAAATAAATGTCGCTCACTGAAGCCTAACGAATCATCATCATCTCCCGAACCTATTCCCAACTATGTTGGGGTCCGCTTCCAGTCTAACCGGATTCAGCTGAGTACCAGGTTTTATAAGGAGCGACTGCCTATCTGACCTCCTCAACCCAGTTACCCGGGCAACCTTATACCCCTTGGTTAGACTGGTGTCAAACTTACTGGCTTCTGACTACCCTTAACGACTGCCAAGGATGTTCAATGACAGCTGGGACCTACAGCCACTGAAGCCTAACGAATAATCGGGACATGTCTTTCGATAGTTAAATAATATATTTCTCGGGAAATATGTATAGAGTACCAAATGAAAATTGTTGTTTCATAGGAATATAAATAAAAATATCACAAAACACAAACGTTATTGAACGCTAAGTTTTATTTGAAAGCATATTTATCTCAACAATTTACGTAAGTGTGACAGAGACAGAATGATGTTTGAGTAGTCTTTAAAATTGAGTAGCGATTCTTACTGTAACAGAAAGGGTAATTTAACATAGAATAACCGATTACTTATATTCTCGTAAACGTAAATAGCTTTAAATAAATAATTGTCTTAAGTGGCCATTTGCTTATACCTTTCACAATCCGAATGACGCCACTGCAATAAATGCGACCACCCACGGGGCCTAAACATTATTAAAATGATCGTAGACACGAATATGAGCACGATACAACGATATACTCGTATTTTATGCCAGTAACAAACATTACTCATAGGACCCTTTAAATAAATCTTAAAACAATTTTACAAAAAAATAGCCATGCCAAAGTTTCTGCTTCACAACCTTAAGGTTAAATAAACACATTTTTTATTTATTCAAGAATTCTTTTAGTGACGCCGAAAATGGTAGTGGCATTAGTCAAGCTTTAAAATAAAAGATCAAAAGTGTTTTTTTGAAAAAGGGTGTCGGATTGAATCTATTTACCTGCCAATAGTATGAGGTCGCTTTTTCTTCGAAATTATTTATATTTGAAACAAAATAATTTATAGAACTGTATGAGTTTTATATTACCAAATATTATAGTTAATTTGATATTTATAGGATTGCCAATCCCAGGAGATTTTACCTCTTCGTGGGATTTAGTCAAAAAAATCTGAACACATTTTCATTGGAATTTTGGTCATGTATTTCATTCACCTATATTTTAATATAAACATGTTTTATTCCAAAAAGAAAGCATGCTTCAAACTCAAGTACCAAGACTGATTGTACTGCGAACTTGCTGATAAATAAAAATCGAGTGAATAATTTATGTCCTGCGGGACTAAAAAGCTCATTATGTACTACAAATGTTCAACATACCATTGTAAATAGTGATAATACCTGTAATAGAAAGTATTTTTAAGTATATAACCTCTAAACAAAATTCTTTTGAGTAAACTTTCCAATTCAATTGAATTTTCGAGATTACTTCGTATAAATGAAATGATATCGTCAAACAATCAGAATAATGTACCTACTCGAAAATATTAAATTAAGATACATAATTGATTTTCACAACGCTAGAAGTTGTTAACCTCACAACATTACACGTAAGACGACCTTTACGGTCATTTTAGAAATGTCTGAAAGATATTTCGTTATTCTTTTAAAGTTTTAAAATCTTACCAAATCTGTAATTTGAGCAGATTCTTTTGATTTTAAACATCACGGAGTCTATTACCAAAACTTCGAAGTCTCACAAATAGTAAATTGGTTTATAAACTGTTCCAATGCCGCAATGATTTCTGATATTTATACAACAAACTAGATTTAACTTTACGGAATATTTAACAGTCGGAGAACTGACCAGTCAAATTGTAATAATAAAATAAGTAAGTTGTTGTATTTGTTTGTATGGATTAATGTTCAGAAATATATGAAAGCCTACACTTTCATTAGAATATGGGTAGATGTTTGTTTATTTAGTGTTGATTACCTAAAATAACAACCCAGATTTTTATAATATAACCTCCAGTAGTTAAAGCAGATTTTCAATTGTGGACATCAATATCGGAAAATTGCACGTCCCGCTCAAATCTTTCAAATATTGATTGGATCAACTGGGAACGTAAGTTTTATGCATTATGTTATGATCTAAAAGCTCTCGGTCTTAAACACATGCAGGCTGTATTCAAAATATTCACTCAATAACACGAAGATCAGCTAAGTGAAGTAAGATTATTTCATCCGCCATGTTGGATTCTCGTCACGTACGCGAAGTATGTAGATCTACATCTACATAATATTATATTTTACGTATGCACCTCAAGGCATGGAAGTAGCTTTTTCAGCCTTTATTTTGGAGTACATGAGTATGAAGATTTCAATAATTATTATTTGAAAGTCGAAAGAAAAACATTAAATAAAGATATTACATTGACGTATTTTACGCGAATTTGGTAAATCGAGGACAGAAGCCAAAACTAAAATAATAAACATAAAATATTCTAAACAAAGAACAAAGATCAATTCTGTGATGGCTGCCCGAACGATACAGTAATTTGTCAACGTCCGGGTGCAATATCATTTACGTCATAGTTTAACTTAATGATCACGTTTATAATGGAACGCTCTTAGTCTTAATGAAAATGTTCCTATTTACGGATAACCTCGCCTTGATTTATACTGAAAATAAAAACACATCAAGTATTTTTCCCATAAAGGGTAACGCGCTGATGTATTTGTACTATATTCACATATCACCAGTTATGTAACAGACGGCGCTTCTATATTTTTCTCGTTTACATTCGAGTCATAAGCCTCGATAAATCCACTACATTTTATGACCTGGATGGGAGCAATGACCTCGCTACCCCGTGGCTAAAACTCACTTATGCCTTATAATTTCTTACAAGCAACCTATTCAAGATATGGGAAACTTCAGTATTATTTTCGCGAGAACACAAACCTCAATTCTAGTCCCTAACGATCGTCAATTAATATCTAGTTATACGACACTCTCAAGGAATATGTGAAGTAGGTGTAATACCTCGCTTGTGTTGTTAATGCTCTCTTTATTAAACCCATCAGAATGCGTGAGAGACAAGACGTGGGAGTGCGAGTGGAGTGGAGTGCAACTTTGTGTATCAAAGACATGTATCTACTAAGTCATTGACATATTATACAAAACTGGATGTGATTGCCGTCCCATCGGACTATGAGAGTGAGGGAATAGAGAGTGCACCTGTGTCTGCGCGAATACTTGTGCATTATAATATGTCCTGAGCAGCTGGCTGATCTCCATAAAAGAGAACGGCCGCCGTAGCCGACAATCGGCCTGGATACCATCATAAAAAAACTGGTGATAATTTGCATATCAAATCTGGAAAACTATAAAGAGACAAATGGTAGGACAGATCAAAACGAAAGTCCAAAGGAATGATAAATGTTAGCAATTTTTATAGAATGACCTCTCTTATTGCGATTTTCAGGTTATGAAATCGAAAAGAAACGTAGGTACCTACCATTTTTTTTAAACAGTAAAAATAAATGCCATCTTAAGCAGTAAATTGTGTTAGGTACTTAAAGTTAACATCAGCAATAAATTATATTAATATAAGAAACTGCAACGTATAATGTATATTATAATACGTCTGCACGGTATATCGTAAAATTTGATAAAGGTATGCAAATTTTCCGTCGTAGAGTTAGCATTTGGTCAGCAAAACAGCTGCTGGTTACTATTCACTTTTAGAGTATAATTGATTACATAGCGTTTACTTTTAGAATTTTACCCAACTATGCGATAGGTGTGATGTAGGTATACTGTTTATAAATATGGTTAAATTCAAAACTCGTGCCAAATGAAATTATATTTTCCACTTTTTTAAGTGTCAAAAAACCAAGCAAAGCTCTATGATCAGGTACAGACGCCAGCACATCAAGCTACTACAATCTGTAAAATTTCCTTAAAAGGTTTTCGACTTTATCGCTGAAGCATTTAGTTCAAAGTCGAATGGGAAAATTTGCCAATTTGGGGTAACTTGATGTGCCGTCTGTACTTATTAATAAAAACCGCAATTCATATGAATTAATGTGTCATTGACAGTGCAAGTATAACATTTTAACAATCAATTTATGTGAGATAAGACTAGCTTAATTGTAACAAATAAATCAAAACAATTGACTGATGTGGCGGGTACGTTAAGTGCATTACTATGTACCCGTGTCAATGTACCCCTGCTAAGGTTAATTGAAGTTGAACGGTTTAATATGATTGGAATTTAATCACTCTAGTCCCCAGGAGCAGTTGGTTACGTAATATTTTTATACATTCATGGGATGAAACTTAAACTTGTTAAGTAAAAACATAACCTATACATAAAAATATATTTTACTTGTAGCTATGGTATGTTTTTAAGCAGAACTTTAGTTCTTAGTAGAAACAGGTTTTCTACTGTTTCGGTATAAATCTTGAATTTCATACGTAATTGAGAAAAATTCGCGCATAATTTTACCTTTATTTTCATAAACACTAAGTTGCTGATGTTATTGAAAAATAGTTACGTTGAGAAGCTACATCCATCACATTATCAGACCTTCATTTGCATCACTTGTAAGCTAATATTTCACCCTGTAATTGTATACTTTAAAATGCAATTTTCACGGAATAAAGGATTTATGAATGTTTGCGCTAGAATCTGTTTTCAGTAACTACCATCATTTAGGCTCGACTCAACGTAAAAAACAAAAGAATCCCAAAAATCATATCGACATATTTTTTTTATTTTAAAATTTATAAGAAAACGAACAATAAAAACTGAAATAAATAACGCCGGAGCACAATGGAGGGCTGCCATTTTTTGTGTTCTCCACTCATTCGTACGCCAAAAATCCCGAGCCATTGTTTAATTTGCATCGGACAGCCAATTATCGAATTGTTCGTTTGTTTTTCATTATAAATACTCATTGGTTTGAAGGAATGAACCATTGCTAAGTTTCGTTTGAATTCGATCGCATACTATATATTTTGTTAGAATTTGAATTAATTCGTGTTTTTTTATCATTGGGGAACAAATCTGGATCGTATTTCATGGAAGTTCTTTATATTTTCTTTAGGTTCGTGGTGATAGAACAACAAAAAATACTTAAAAATAATTAATACGTAGGTACGTAAGCCTTGAGGAACATAAAACTAGTAACTGCGCAGATCTGAACGTTTTCACAAAAGCCGTTAAGTGAGCACTAAAAACATGGCCTAAAATACACTAATATAGATAAACAACAAATATCGGTGAACTCAGTACGATCTATCACACTGAAAAAACAGTTAGGGTTTAGCGCAAATGGATCTTTCGAAATGAAAGTAGGTAATTCATTTATCTTCCTTATTCGCTTGTTTTGCCCAGCCCCACATTTTCAGTGAGGTTATCAATAAATCACGTACCTCGTTTCCTTACTTAGGATAATTTCTTTTACCTTTGGTAGCCCTGCCGTTGTTCGTAAAATCATTTGTATATTTTTTTCATGTAGAGCTTATAGGGTTGCCACGACATGATTTCGTTCACTTGAAAGGGTTGCAGATATTGCTAAAGTTGGTCCCTCGTCTTTGAAGGATTATTTCTTTGAGAAACTCGTCCAAACACGACGTAGCTATTCACGTAACAATGTACTTTTAAGGTATCTCTGATACAAATAAGTAGTTCGAAATTCTTCATCTTACATAAAGAACGAATAAAAATTACTTAAATTATAGCCTCTTTGACTGACTCCTTAAAAAAAAAAATACATTCTTAGATTTTATCTTGATAAATTATTATCCAAATCACCATTCCAAATATACATAGGTAGATCCAGTACAGAATACACAGTTTTTTTTTTTTCATGTAGCAAAATAACGAATTGTATCGGCATTCACTTTCGAGTCTTAAATTTGAAGTAGACATACTCGACATGTGCCCTTCTATTCAAGTCTAGAATTGGGAGCAAGCAAAAAAACGATAAACGCTTGTCCCTCGTCACATCACTTGAAATATTGTCGTCAGCAAAACGTCTATATAAACCCAGAAGCTAGATTTAAAATAGTGACAAACCCGATGACACGCTTAGATACAATACATCGCAGAATCCTTTTCGCTTTTCAGAAAAGCTATGATAAGCACTTTATAGGTTTTTTAGAAAAAGGGTATGTTAGGGTCGCAGATTCCTAGACACAAAAGGGTACGGCACAATGTCTGAGTTAAAATGGGAGGACGGTTCGATAAACTCATCTTTGTGCTAGCGGTTTGAATAAACAATATTTAGACTGTTCTCATATAATATTTAAGCAGTTCACAAATACGTAATGTATGTAATTAATCTCTGCAAAACCTTATAAATTACCTTTTATCTACTCAGAGTAAAACTTTACAAGTTCTAAACGAACAAACCACACAAAAGCAACCACACAAAAGCAACCAAAATATAAGAAACACCATAGTTTTCAACGAACTAACAAACAAGAGACACACAGGAATCCAGCTGTTTCTAGAATAGATTGATAATCTAAACGATTGCCTAGATCCAATTACCGTTTGCGCACAACGAGAGAATTACCCAAATATAATATAGAAGATAAAGCACCTAATGGTTAACTAATCGAAGTACTAGCCATTGCCATTAGCCATTGTATACATAACACTTGAACGAAATTTTCAAATAAAGCAATTTCACTGTAATTGGACTATAAACAATGTTATTGTGGGAACGTAATATGTTATCGCGAAGTATGTTAAAACCAAGTGAGCATGAATTAAGTACATACGTTAGAAAAAACAAGATCCTTACACCCAGACTTTTATAAAGAAAATCTTATTTATACGTAAGATTCGCTTGTCGTATGATTTCTGAAGCAGAAAGACAGTAACACGTACTTTACGTAACGTGACGTATTTTCTTAGAAGGCGTATCTCTGATTTCTATACCTACCCATATTTCGCTAAATATTAGCCACCTTATTATAAAAGGTGGTCTTAAAGAATACCAGCTTTAGTGATAGGTTAAAACCATCACCTTGAACAAAGTTAATGGTCTAAACCTAGGTCTAAAGCCAGTACCTACTTTACTTAAAACCACTTTTTATAATAAGGTGGTAAAACTCTTATATTAAAGAGACAAAAGGTTATTATCATCTATTGGACTGACATAACCAATAAAGAAATGAAAATAATAAAACATAACCTAATTTTCCAATTACTTTTATATTAATAAACAAATAATGTTAGAGTAAAACATTAGAATATAACAAAACAATATTTTATATATGCTAAGATGGAAATTGTTATTATAATTTAACATTCATTGACATTTATAAATGACCTCATTCTGAAGGCAGCTATCGACAATTTAACAATCATAATTACAGTATTGTACGAAGATAAGCCGGATTGGCAAATCTGTTACTATCGAGTGTATACTATTCACATTTTTTTATAAATCTAGTAAAGAATTTCTTCAGGTCCCGATCAATTATCCAGACTCCAGCACATCAACCTACCTCAATCTGTCAAATTTATTTAATAGATTTTCAACGTTATCACAATAGGGGAAGGTTAATAATAGATTGATTTGACAGATTCGGGTAGGTTGACCTTGTTGTCTGTACATGTTTACACATGAAGAAAATTCTCTTCGAACTACAAAGAACTCCTAGGCTTTGTGGTACTTAAAAATCGTATTAAGCGAGTAAGCCCTCAGCGGCTTCTGTAGCAGCCCGTAAACAAGGTCCTTAAATAAAATATGACACAAACGCAGATTAAAATGTAATCACTAGAATTAATAACGAAGCTCAAACACGGTCCTATATTAAACCAAGTATACAATTTTTACCAACGACTTCAGATTAGACCGAACTAGGTACTTTATGTACAGGATTATGGATATAAGACTTTATGTATTTTATAGAGACAACAAACAAATATGTAAACTGATTTACTTGACGTGAATTCTGCCTATAGGCATGTTGTACTGAACCCAATTTCCCCCGAGTAATAGAACGTCGAGTCCTCAAAGAAATCAACTCAAGAGTCCCTAAACAGCCCTAAACTTACAAACTTGATATTTGAAACATACGAGAAACTTAACAGTTATAAGTAGTTCGCTAAATTCTTCACATATTTTCCACAAAACTGAGTGTAATTTGCTGGTTGTAAAAAGGCTAAAACCGTCCTATAAACCAGTGTTATTTATTTCTATGATGGACAAAGAAAATCGTTTAAACAGTTACACAAAACATCGTGTTTTGAAAATCGAAATAATCTTGGAATTCCTTTCTGGATACCAACACTGTATAATGTCTTTATAAATACCATAACTAACAACTCACTTTTTATGATCCATAACGCCTTCAATATGAAACCTCCTTAAAACATAAACTGCACAATTCACAACATATTTTCACAAATCACTCACAATAGTTTGCCACTCACAAAATTTTGATAAAAAGAAGCGTAGCGATAGCTTCTCTTATTGCTAATAAACTAACTGCAATATGATAGCACGCCCGAATCTTATCACGGTAATCTACTTCTACACCTGATAACGTAGAATAGCATACAAGTGTAACGTTACTTGTAAATACTCATCGATTAGGTAGTTAAAGATACTGTGAGTCACAACACAACTGAACTATTTGGGTAAAATGGTAGTAAAAAATGAGAAAGATGAGCAATAATCGTCAAAATCACATTATTTGTTTATTAATTGCTACCACCGGTTTCAACCGCACCAGGTGGAACTTTTCAGTAGGTAACCCTGAATGGAGTATTCATATCCTCGACAGATTTGCTAACACTAAAATATTTTTTTAATCGGACTAGCAGTTTCTGAGATTTGCGCGTTTAAGTATATAAACTTGTTTTTTTTTATATAAGAATGTTTTGCGAATGTGGTTAAGATAGTAGCTTCAAGCTAAATAGTTTAGCTAACCCTAGTAGTGACGGGAGAAAGAGGACAGGGTATCCTTAATCCAGGATACGTATAAAGTATCTGCGTGCTGTATTTCATCTTTATTCAGCAGTTTTTCCGTAAAGTTGAAAGACCCAATGTCCCAATATTTTTTTGACATACAAGAGAAGCTATAACCCGCTGAATAAACTGATATTAGTCCCTTATAACAAAAAAAAATACACCAAAAAAGCACAAACACCAATCCCATGATTATTTTGGAAGCACTATCATACTGAACTGCGAATGTAAACTAATATAGTGGTCACTAAGGTAGTATTACTTTTTTTATAAAAATCATCTGTTCCAATTTCGAAAAGGATTATGTCTAGGTATATTTGCCTGGCGCAAATGTTAACCATAACAAACCACGTAGCCCTATCAAGTCCTTACTTTGAAGAGGATAAAAATTACGAAGCAAAGACATTAGCCTTTCTGCAGCTGATAAAATACATTCATAAAGTTGAAACATTTCAGAAATGTTATCTTGTCATACAAAGTTTCTTATTGTGGGGTGCAAAAAGTATCCAAAATTATTTCACAATTAACAGGGCATTACAGCACAGTACTGCTCATGTCTTTTTATGTAGGTGCCTGGCTGCGTACCTATATTAAAAATATAAAAAAAAAAATAGATTTAACTGTTTTTTTCTACAATTCTCTGGGGTTTTGTGAAATTCATGTTCTATCTAAATTCAATTTTATTTCAATAAACTCGAAAATAAATTAACTAAACTAGGTAATATAACGCCACTAAGCTTTGGGTAAGCTTTAAAAAAAGTTTATATGAAAAAAGTTTAACATTAAATTACACTGCTCAGTGATTTTGAAGCTGATCTTTTTGAAAATACATGCCATTATAACACTTATGAAAAAAATATAACGGTAATATACGTATAATTATAACTTTTCATTACATCCATTTTCCAAATGACAAATTCCTGAATGAGTAATATTTATTATTCGCTATGAATTTATATTCAGAAGATTGTAACTTGATTCCTCGCAAACAATTGAACATATTCAGATGGAACTTGGCACAAAAAATATAAAGAAAAAATCGAGAAATCCTTCTCCAACTAGAATTTGAGACATGAAATTTGAAACTAAAATAGCTTTGTCTGAATATCTTGAGACGTTATCAAAATAAAGTGCTTCTAATTAAGTAGTCTTGAAATATAATTAACTACTATGATATTTTAATTAGAATTGGTACTCTTCTGCAAGCAGACAGGTGTTAAAAAGTTATTTTTCTTTCTCAGAGCCTTTTAAAAATATACGACTGGCAAATGAATTGATAGTACAGAGCTTCGCAGTAAAAATATTAACTACATACATATGTATTGTGTTGTCTATTTCATAATTTATTTACGTTTTTTTAATCTGTAAGATATAACTGTACCTACTTAAAGTGCTCGGAGCCAATTTATATGAATTCTATTCTAATATCGACAGTCTAGCTATCTAGGTTATCTATAAAACGAACATGAAACATTGCGCACTACCAGCCTATAATACTTAAAATTCCGAAACACCAGTATAAAGATAATTTCATACACCAAAGTACCCGAAATCACTATCAAAGCTACTAGGATTTACGATGCAATAATGTAAAACAGAATTCTATGTAGGACATTAACCAATTTTGGTACAATTCCAAGAGCTTAATGCGGACTAAAATCATTTTGCGTTTCAATATACAACAATTTGGGGTACAGTGGTTAATTGTTGCCCCATTGGTGAATGTAAATTAAAGCTAAAAATAAATAGGCAGGTAATACAAAATTTTTAATATCATGGCTGTGATGATGACGTCACCAAGGTTATAGATTGAAGAAACGAGCTCTCCTTAATGAAAGATTGGCCCCGACATCAAAGGTTCGAGAGACATAAAGGGACGGTCTGTACCTATACAATAGTACAACAATACGACCCAACATACGCGACGTACCCTATGTCGAAATGTTCGCCTAATATCCAGTAAAACGTCGAACATTGGCTAGAAGCTAATCAGTGCATATATGTGAGTTGCTCACAAACGTCGATCGTTAGCCACCCGCCATCAATCACACGTTATCGGCATCATCCACGAAATATTAACCAATTATAACGGCGCGGCTTTCGCTAGCATCGGCGAATTATTAAAAATCCTTTATGTAAGCATTCACATCATCGTGCTACGCAGTTAGCGCCACGGATCTTTTGCGCGTCAAGGGATTAGTGTGGGCAATAACAGTTCACAATTCCTCTTTGTTGTCAAGTCTGACGTCTGCCAATGTCATACGTGCTCTTCGTTTAAAGTAAGGCTCGATGATAGAAACTTAGAAACTCTGATAGGACAATAGCTTGTTTCCAAATAAAAAGAAGTTATAATTGAACAAATGACCATGTATTTATGTTGGTGAGGTACTTACCAATCATGTGGTGGTTGTGGTCGCCTGCGAGCCTGCACACAGCACGGCGGCTCCTGGGGCTCGCAGGGCAGCTGCAGCGCGGGAGGCGGCGGCGGCGGCGGCGTGCAGGCCAGCCGGCGCGCGGCCGCCGCGCCCACGTACTCCACGTAGCGCGACGGCGGCGGCGAGCCCGCGATGTCCTCGCGGCACGCGGGCCCACAGCACTTGCGTGGCGCCGGCGGCGGCGGCCTGCACGCCAGCCCACAGTACACCGGCGGTGGAGGCCGCAACGGTGCTGGCGGCCGCGGCACATAGCGCTCCACGGGCACGTGCGCTGCCGGCGGCACGTACCGCGGCCGCCGCGCGCGCTCCGCCTCCACACAGCGGCGCACCCGCCGCGGGGACGCCGAGAACCGATCCGGCAGCGGCGCGGGCGGCGGCGGGCTGAGCCTCTCCGGCGGCGCCACGCTGAACGCACCCGTCGCCGGGAAGCGCTCGCACGGTGAACGCGCGTACTCCTCGCCCATGGCGCGCGGTCAGCCGGGCCCGCCGCCGCCCGCGCGCCCTCCCAACCACGCCAACACTCTGTCTCACATGCCGCGCGACCACTCTTGCACTATCACTGGGCGGGCGCTCCGCTCGCGTTCGGGGGCTGCGGCGCTGTCCCGATGTCCGCATTCACTCCGCGGGCGCCATGACGCTACCGGATCGATAGCGGCGCGGGGCGGCCTCAGAGGGCGCACGCCGCGGATCCTGCTCCACGACGCATAGCTCGATCCTTACGGCTTATATGGAGCTTTCGAAACGAGCTTTGAAGCTGGGGCGAGGCGAAAGTGCGTCCTCGGCCAAGATGGCCGCTCTCATCATGTCCGCTTGCGGCGCGCCTGCGCTAAAGCCTTGTGATGTGTTTGTTTTCACCAGATACTGATTTTGCACAGATCGCGACACTGGGTGGTTTCTGAGGCCAGGTCTTGATGGGGTTCACAATAAACAGTCACGGGGTGATGGTGCGCGGCGCGGTGTGGTGGTCGGCGCGGCTCGGCTCGGGTGCCGAGGGTGTCGCGGGTGTCGAGTGTGACGTGCGCCGCTGGCGGGGTCGGGGAGCGAGCGCGCCGACGTCAGACCGGTGCGCTATCGACGCCGTGCGCCGTCGCGCAGCCCGCGCCGCGCTACGCAACACACTTCACGCCGCACCGACACAAACACTCGATTGCAAAACGAACGACCGTCGCCTGTAGCCTACTTTTATTTCCAGTATCCTGTTCACACGAAACCTTAATTTGATCCGATTTTATTGAAATAACCCCGAATCCCAATTCCAGAATAAGCTCGTAACTCGTGGAAAAGAGCGTTCGCTTTCAGAGAGTTTACGTCTAAATGACCTACACGATTTATGTTTGAAGGGCATAAAAGGCAAACGCAGACATTACCAACTTATGTTTCTACCATTCATTACATTAGACGCGTTAGAACAAGGATCAAGAGATTTTATATATATGACAAAGATTTCAAAGAACTGGCTGACTCAAATATCAATTAGTTTACAAAATTGTTAAGATAACGAAATTGCCCTCGTCTATATCTTTCATCTAGCTAATTTACTTACAATCTTTTTGCGTTATCGAATGGGCACGAACGGCTTTGTCGCAGTCCTTTGAAGCTGTAGAACCACTAGCGAAATAGGTTAAGGACCTATTTCGTGACATTACTGTTTTAGGATAAACTTTTCGCACTCCCTCTCTTTGTACGCGAATATTGACCCAATTTTATATAAGTAGAGTGATTCGATTATTATGAAAGCAGTTTCGCAGTTTTCACTTAAAAAGTTTTTTTTTTCACAAAGCGCATGCTATAAATAAATTGCGTGTTAGATAAAATTGAAAAAAAAATTGGCGAAAAGGTTACAATCATTTTGATTTCATTGTCGATCTAAAAATAATTAAGTAAGTCAAAAGAACTTTAGATAATTAGTTCAGAAGCAGTTCGACATAACGTAGGTGTGTCGAAGTTCCATCGCGTTCACATTGACATCACTCGGCTTCACTTGTCATGCAAACTGGGTATGTATTATTCAGTATATGTTAAGGATAACACGCATCTCAGAATTGACGTTGGAAAACGAGAAACGTCGTAGAGAATCGTACTTTGGGAAGAGAAATGGACTAAATTAAGTAGGCGACACCTAACCGTGTTCGCAGGCCTCTCGACTTATTCGAGTCACGTTTTGAAGCTACCAGTTGTCAATTGTTGCTATTATGAAGGACAAATTAAGAGTACATAGTCTGCGATGGAATTTTCTCGGCTTGTACCTAGTCTTCGTTAAATTATTATTCTGCCAAAGTTGAGAGTATCTACGCGTCCGTGAAGTAATTTCATGAACGGAGAATTTTCATTTTGATAAAATATTTTGTACCTTAAAATCTTGTTGTTTTTATTAATCGTGACATTTCTGAAATATCGACAACAGCATAGTATTAATGTAGAATGACACTTAAATCAATTGAAACACAACCCTACTAGGTACCTACATAGTAACCGATAGGTATATTGGTAAAAGGTCAACTATTGCCTATCAAGCCACTCGAATACTTGTTCGCATCCAAATGGTTGCCGTTAATATCTCTACATAAACGGGAAAACAGAATTTCATGACTTGTAACCGTCAAGTTATCGATTACGTTAATGCTTCACTGATATTCCTATTTGTAAAAGTTGATTAGTTTCAGTACTAAGATTTGCTTAGTTGTCGCTCGGTGCACGATATAATCGCCATTTGTCTATTGGCAGATGCTGCCTAGGCTGCGGGTTGTTCGCAAGAGTTACCGCGGCCCTAACACACAAGGACCTCCAGAAGGAACATAATGGGTTTTAGTCAGTAAGAGTCAGACACTACCTCCAGCAGCACTCTCAGCGGGAGGGGTCATTTGATGACTAACCACGAAAAAAAGGGGGCCCAACGCAGTTTTAGTTTGGTCGGTCCAGAGAATGGGTGGCCTCGATCGTGGTCTAAGTAGACCGCGACCGCTCTGCAAAGAGTATGACAATTGACAAGAAGATTTGCATCCAATCCCGATAACTATCAATATTAATCATAGGACAGAATTGAAAGTGTAGATTTATACGCAGCGTATTTAAGTGTGAAATTACTGTAGCAATAGGCCGTCGCGCTTTCCCACGGCCACTTTATTAAAGTATAGGTACATATTTATAGGTATATATGTATATATGTATCGATAGAAAAAAGAATATTTCAATACCCACCTAATATTTAAAAACATAAAAACATTGTAGGCAAAGACGCCAGCACATGAACCTACCTCAATCTGTCAAATATATTTATATATTTTCAACCTCATCACAATACCTGAAGGTTAATATTGGATTGATAAAATTTTACAGATTCGGGTAGGTTGATATGCTGGCGTCTGTACATTACATACTGTGTATCAATACCCTATAATACCCCCACGTAATACTTAATGCTAGTTTTTGTATCGAGTGCTTAATTATTACCTTATATACCACAAATGTTAAAATTACTTAATTATATTAACTTAAACAATAAGCTTACTAATTACGTTCGCATGTGTAGTAATTAAAAGATAGGTGTTTAGTACACGACTGGGAAGCAAATATTAATTTTGTGGTATTTCCCCCCTTAACAATTTCCTTAACATTTCATTATATAAAGTTGGAGTTTCCGCAACCCGCATATCAAACCTTAATTTATAAGTTTGAAGAAGTATATTAACATATTATATAAAGAAACATAACGGCAGCAGTTAATAAAGATATAGACACAGTTGCACCTAGACAACTAAACAACTATTTTTCGGCCGCTCATTCGATTCATAAAAAGTCTTATAGAAAAATCTAAATAGGCACATGTCTGCTTTTTTTAAATATCTGCATAAAAAACTTAATAAAGTTTTGTCCGACCTGAAAATCCACTACTATTTATACTCTTAACCTAATCTTGGGGCTAACCTATCCTAGAGCACTAGGTATTCTGTTGGCTCAGTGTAAAATATTTTAAGCGTATTCAGCAGGTCCCAAAATATTATGAAAAAATGTAGGGTCGTAACGAATCCCAGTGACTATATTACTCTAGTAAAGCACCCGTGTTTTAGACGCAATTTCACAAGGTTACTGGTGCTAAGTCTTTCAGGACAATCCCTGGAATCAATATGACCTACTTTCAACCTTCCGTAACCTTGTGCCTCTTGGTGAAGATTAGAAGGCTTACATCAGTTTTCCTAGAAAATGGTCAGAGCGGAACGGTCGCTCATATTCCCTATATTAGCGTTATGTAATGTCACATCTTGGTCTCTTCTTTGATATGCCGAGTAAGCTTCCTCTTTAAATACATTTGATGTCTACTTCTGTTCTCCATGATACCTGGTATTTATTTGATACTATGGACATACCTATAGTGAATTGCTGAAGCCTATTAATAAATGGTGCAAGTAGATTTCTTATTTCTTCTCAAAATGTGATATTGTAATGGCTCGTACCTTGTAGAACTTATGGGAAACTTTCCTTTCTTTCGTAATTGTTTTGGCTTTATAAGTGGGTCAATATTGACTACCCATTATGAAGAGTCAAACAGCAAATATATGTATGTACATATATTGACAACAATGACTTTTAAAAACGTGCGAAAGATTTTTGTCGGTCAGGATGTGTCGCGCGTATACCCTCGGTTTTGCTCACGCGGGAAAACAGAGCGGAAAATCTGATAGTGTGAAAGCGCTGTAATAAATGACGTCAAAAAATTTATCCGTATCGCTATCACCCAGTAGTTTACCCAATAGTCTGGCAGCATTGCCACGTTGAAAGGCAATACTTAATCTTTGGGCGAAATGAAAACCTACCTTTGAGTCACGGGAAAGTGACAGGCGGTTGCTATGTCCTTAGCAAAAGAGTGAAAGGTTTGATGGCGCAAGACTATCGACACAGGTTGCATCTTACACTAAAGTCCTACCCATCTAACATAGAAATAACGCCGACGCAAGAGGAATGCGATGACGTCGTTTGTGTTCGCATGCCGCCACATTCCTGATAGCATAATGTACAGACGCCAGGACATCAAGCTACCTGAAACTGTAAAATTTTCTATATATATATGCTTCAGCGGAATTTGTTAAGGAAATTTGATAGATTGTAGCTTGATCTGCTGGCGTATGTATCTACTTCATTGATTTTTTTTATTTCGTTCTCAATGAAATCCAGAAATGAACCTTCTATTATTGGCGTCCCAAAGAGACAAAGAGTACTTTTGTCTAGTAGTTTTATAGCAAAAGGAAACAGGCGTGAATTTTTTTGAGTTTGAAATGGTGGCTTTCTTTAATATCATATCTGCGAAAATTGGATTTTATTAATTGAGTACTTAGATTGGAAGTTCACGTAATAAGTAGGCAGATATATAAAGTTTAATATGAACTGCAAAAGTTAAACATAACCAAAACTTTAACTCATCACAGACATACGATAACGATCAAGACAAATATTATACACAGTGTACCATCGCAGCTCAAATTGTTATAACCTCTGAAATTCTAAATATAATGTGCCAAACTTGAACACTAAGAGCGCACATTCCTAGCCATTACCGTCGATAGTTTAGCGGCAACGTCAATTAGGAGGAAGATAAATATGATAGCGCTCACAATTATCCCGAAACTTTACGAACAATTAATGTACCGAACCGATGGTCGACTTGGGAGGGGATGGCAATTAAAATACGGAATTACTTTAATTACACGTATATTATGCCTCTAATCGTAATGCTCGCAATTATGTATGTTTGTGCGGTCTCACAAAAAAAATAAAAAATCCTTAACTTACGTATTCGCTTGTAACGAAACCATAGCGCGATCTAATTCGACGACAACGCCATCTATCGAGTTTACGGTCAACATAAAAAACTAAACTTATTGATTTTAAATTGTTTATCGCGCCATGATTTCGCTACCTAAACATACCGCCCACCAAGGACATTATGCAAAATGTCCTTATTACTGGCCGCCCACCATGCCAACAATGGTATGTCATGACAAAAACAAACAGTAATAACATTAAATGGTTTACAAACTACTTTCTAAGAAGTGGTTCAAATATTAAACTTAAAATATAACAATACAATTCACAGAACTCCTTAGGCAAACTTAAACTATATAATCAATCTCTTTGCCTCACTTGGCAACTGGCAATACACAAAGCTTAGACACAGGTCTTTTAACAATTGAGGCCTTCGTGCGTAAAGTTACTACACGTGTAATTCCGTCAGGTCCACAATGCTTCTGCTCAATCCTTCCCAATAACCATTTTCCGGGGGGCATATCATCCTCCTTAACTAAAACTATAGTTCCAACAGATGGTTCAGGAATTTGGTGAGTCCACTTGTGTCTTTGCAAAAACTGATGTAAATAATCCTGCGACCAACGTCGCCAAAACTCCTGCATCATTCTCTGTTGGAGTTGCCAGCGTTGTAAGTTAGTAATATTACCTTTTTCATAATTCGAGTCTGGGACTAAAACGACTGGCTCTCCAATCAGAAAATGAGCAGGTGTTAGAATGTCGACCTTATTTTCATCCTCAACATAAGACAATGGCCTCGAATTGAGGCACGCTTCAATCTGAGCTAACACCGTAGCCATTTCTTCAAACGTCAGAGTGGTGTTACCTATAATCCTCTTCAAGTGGTATTTAGTGGACTTAATTCCTGCCTCCCAAAGACCACCAAAATTTGGTGCGTGAGGAGGAATGAAGTGCCATTCCGTACCACTTGTAGAGAGATAATCTGCTAACTCAGCGTTAAAATTAGATTTTTCTTCGTTGTACAACACAAGCAATTCCCGCGCAGCACCTACAAAATTTGTACCGTTGTCGCTGTACAACTCGGCGCAGCGACCACGCCTAGCCACAAATCTTTTATACGCAGCCAAGAACCCTTTGGTACTCAACTCACTAACAACTTCTATATGTACTGCTCGAGTAGACATGCATATAAAGAGTGCAATGTAACCCTTATATGACTTATTCCCACGTCCTTTCGATACTCTCATATTTATGGGCCCTGCATAATCCACACCAGTACATAAAAAAGGTTTATTTGGGGTCACACGCGCCGATGGTAACTGCCCCATAAGTTGAGTCCGAGTTTTGGCTGCATACCTAATGCATGTAACACAGTTCCTCACATATTTTTTAGCTAGCAATTTAACGCCGATAATCCAATACTTCGATCTTAAATACGTTATCATAAGCTGTGGGCCACCATGCATGGTTTTTGAATGAGCATCAGCAATCAAAAGCTCACTCAAAAAGGATTCCTTCGGTAAGAGAATTGGGTGTACACGATTATAATTCAATTGAGACATTTCTAGTCTTCCTCCAACTCTTATAACTCCATCAGAATCAATAAAAGCATTTAACGACTTAAGATTACCCTTTCTTTTATTATTCTTTAATTCCTTCATTTCTTCTGAAAATTCCTCTTGACATTTCTTTATGCAAATATTTATGGCATCTTCCAGCTCCTGTTTCGATAATTCCCTTGTCCTATGTTTAGTAGTTGCATGTTTTCTTAGATTCAGAAACCGCCTGCAATAAGCTATGACCCGTACTAATTTCGACAACTTAGAAAACTTATTCCAAACAGTAACTGTTTCAAATGAAGTCGTGTGCACCTTGACTTCCTCTAGATGTGTTGCGAGATGCTTCGGTCTTTTATATTCTATCACTTGCTGTCGCAACAGATCCGGACCATTCCACCATATAGCCGTAGTTTTTAATTCGGCTGGGCACACACCGCGGGACGCACAATCTGCGGGATTTTCTTTAGTGGATACGTGTGACCAGTGATAGGTATCCAAGATGTTTAAAATATCTGAAACACGATTGGCTACAAAAGTTTTCCAGCGGCTAGGATGACTATTGAGCCAAGCCAGGACAACCTCACTATCAGTCCATGCATGCCAATCACACCTTTGGATACCCATCGCATCACCTACTTCAGCCATCAACTTGGCTAGAAGAACGGCTCCACAAAGTTCGAGTCTTGGTATAGACACTTGTCTAATAGGTGCAACCTTCGTTTTTGATGTGACAAGAGAAATATGAATGTTACCCTCGTCATCTACGACTCGGAGATAAATGACAGCTGCATAAGCCATTTTGGAAGCATCCGAGAAGCCATGGAGTTCCTGCCTAACGTTAGCGACAGTATGCAGCCATCGTGGGATTGTAACGTCGCCCAAGGTAGATAAGTTGCTATGGTAAGTAACCCATTCGTGTACTAAATTATTAGGAATTTCTTGATCCCACTCTAAGCCTGCTAACCACAGTTTTTGAATGAATATTTTGGCTAGTACAATAGTCGGTGCTAGCCACCCTAATGGGTCAAATAACTTTGCTATTTCGGAAATAATTTTTCTTTTTGTTACAGGTGCGGCGAGCGGCAGAACCTTTACAGCATATTGGAAGACGTCATCGCATGAGTTCCAGGTAAGTCCTAATATCTTTGTAACATCATCAGTTTTTATCTTTAGTTCGTCCTCTGTAGTACACTTACCCTCCCTGATTTTATCTAATAATATCTTGCTATTACTCCTCCATTTTTGTAAGTAGAAACCCCCTTTAGCCAAAACTTCATTCATCTCTTTGTAGATTTTAAATCCTTCTTCTGTACTTTCCGCCCCCGTCATCAAATCATCCATATAAAAGTCATTAAGAATTATTTTCTCTACCTGCGGTTTGTCCTTACATTCATCATACGCAACTTGATGCAAGGCACGAACCGCTAAATATGGAGCTGATGCGGTACCGAAGGTGACGGTCATCAATTCATATTCTTCTATTTCTGTTTCAGGGTCGTCTCTCCACAGTATGCGTTGATACACCGTATCCGAGTTGTCGACCAAAACTTGTCGGTACATCTTAATAATGTCGGCGACAAGACATATCTTATTGATTCTCCATCGCATTATCGTATGACGGAGTTCGGCTTGTAAAGTCGGACCAATTAATAGATTGTCATTAAGCGACATTCCCCTTTTTCCCTTGCAGGAAGCATCAAATACGACGCGAACTTTCGTCGTTTCCTTATCCTCCCGGATGACGGCGTGATGAGGTAAGTATATTGCTTTTCTATTATCCTTTTCTTTTTCTGTAATCTTTCTCATATGCTTTAAATCTAAATATTCTTGAATAACCTTTGCATAATCTTCTCTTAACTTACTATTCTTCTTTAACTTTGTTTCTAAACTCTTCAGTCTTTTTTCAGCAATACACTTAGACTCGCCAACCTTGCTGACCGGGTCAGAATCACGCAGCGGCAGTTTCACAATGTATCTACCTATGCTATTCCGTCTTGTGGTAGCCGAAAATATTTTTTCACACTGAATTTCATCCTCCGTGAGTATCTTATTTCTTCCAGATGGTTCCGCTTCTAACTCCCAAAATCGCTTCAACATGTCATCGGCTTGAATACTGGAGTGCATCACGGTAAGGTGTGAATAAATATTTGTTTCAGAATCTACTTCACAAGCTCCCGATAATATCCATCCAAATGTGGTATCTTGCGCTAGTAGATTTCCACTTAGATTTCTTTTAATGCCCTCCTGAATAATTTGACTGTAAACTTCAGCACCCAATAAAATATCTATTTTATTGGGTCTGTGGTACTCAGGATCAGCCAAATCATCTTCGGTCAAATCTACCCATTCTATCTTAGCTACTCGCGTAGCTGGGAGAAGGGCAGTGACCGACTTCAGGACGTAAGCATTAACCCTTACTTGAAAGTTTGGATCTATTCTTGACCTCAAATTAATATCCACAGTAAACTTAGACGTTACGGTTTTTTCACCCCCTACACCTAACACAGTGTGCCTTGATGGCTTTTTCTTCAATCCTAAATATTGGACTGTGGATTCCGTAACGAATGAACCCTGTGACCCTTGGTCTAGCAAAGCCCTAATCACCTGATAGTTCCCATCTTTCGACTCAGCTTTAACCAAAGCTGTAGTAAGTAACACAGTCTTTTGACCTGTTCCTGTCGAAAGGCAAGACACTATCGGTTTGCTTGACCCCTCCGCTTGAACGGTTTTTTCAGTATTAAACTTATCCTCCTTCATCGACCTTTCCGCGGACGATGAGGCTTCCTCGCGAGCAATACTACCAGGTTCCCCTACACCAGACCCCGAACCACCTGGTGGATGTAACAATGTGTGGTGGCGGCGTTTGCACACCTGGCACCTAAGAGTGTTCCTACAGGCTTTTGCAGAATGGTTATTGAGAAGGCAAACAAAACACAATTTATTTTCCATAGCAAAATTACGACGGGCATCATTAGTTTCTTTACAGAACTTTTTACATAAATAAATTTTATGATCTTCAGAACAATATGCACATGGAGTGGTGATATCAGCAGTTTTTCTAACAATGTGAAAAGATTTTGTAACTTTCTTTTCAGTATTATTTGACTTAGTTTCTAAATTTTCCAGACCTCTAAATCGACCTGTTAAGAACTCCGAGAACTGAACAAAGGTTGGTAAATCATCAGATGGCTCTGAGGATACTTTCAACTCCCAGGCCTTTCGCGTATCTTTATCCAGTTTGGTACTTATAATGTGAATAATCAAAATGTCCCAGGATGAAACATCAACACCTAAATTTTTTATGGACTCTAAGCAATCTGATGTTGTACTTATTAGTTTTTTAATTTCAGTAGCCGACTCAGACACTAAATTCTTTTGACTAAGCAAACGTTTCAAGATGCCGTTAGCTAAAAACCTTTTATTATTATACATGCCGTCTAACTTTTCCCAAGCAATTTGATAACTATCGGACGACATTTTAATATTTCGCAATAGCTGCTCAGCTTCTCCAGTTAAATGACCCCTGAGGTAATAAAACCTTTGAGCGTCATCGAGTGCCTTGTTTTCATGCACAAGTCCTAAAAACAAATCCCTAAAAGTCTGCCACTCTGTATAATTACCCGAAAACATAGGAATTTTTATTTCAGGCAACTTGAAACGTGTAACTGACTTTTCACCTGATACTACACTGACACTTTGGTTATTAGAATTTAATTTATTTAGCATCTCTTTTAAATCAGTCTTATATTCTACGTACAACTCTTCTACATCGTCATATATTGCATTTTTATGGTAGTCCGAACTATACAAATCTGATCTTTTGACTTGACTTATAATTTTAGTATGAGTGTTTGAAAATAAACTCCATTGTTGCTCTAAGTTATCTAGCCTAGTTTCCACATAAGCAGTAGATAATCTTTCCCTTGGGGACTTCTTAAAATTAGCCTTAGCTTTTAACATTTTAGCTCTAATGTCTTCTTGCAGATCACTAAACGCTTCCATTATGTTATAATAAAACGTAAACAATTATTTTAAAACAAAGTACCAAATTATAATTTTTGTAAAATTTTACAAGTCTTTACACTAAAGTTTAGTCAAAATCGGGCATGGATTCCCCGTCTCAACCACTTTTCACTTAAAATTTTTACAAGTCCAAACTACTTTAAAATTACGAATTTAATTTTAACTTTGAAAATAAAGTTCCAATGAACTTGCACTTTCTTTGGAATTTTCCAATTAAATTCTTCCTGATAATAATTGGAAATAATTGTACTCACGATTTATCCACTGATTCACTCACTGACACTAACTGCTGATGCCCTGTTGCGGTGTGTCTGCACCATACAAGTGGCGCCCTCTATGGCCACGTACTGCACCTCTGCTCCTCCCTCGCCTCGTCCCTCCGGCTGCTGCTGCCACCAGTAGTGCTGCACCACGCTCCACTGGAAGCACCCTGCGCCAACCGGTCTTCCACCTCCAGCTCCTGGCACCTCTTACCCGGTACCCACTGAAGGGGATGCTCTGGACAGCGATCCACTGCCCAGTAACGACGCGAAGGGTGGTAATTTCTACCACCACCGGAAACCACCACGAAACACTCCCGACCACATCCGACTCCGAAGGACCATGTACCGAACCGTTGGTCGACTTGGGAGGGGATGGCAATTAAAATACGGAATTACTTTAATTACACGTATATTATATGCCTCTAATCGTAATGCTCGCAATTATGTATGTTTGTGCGGTCTCACAAAAAAAATAAAAAATCCTTAACTTACGTATTCGCTTGTAACGAAACCATAGCGCGATCTAATTCGACGACAACGCCATCTATCGAGTTTACGGTCAACATAAAAAACTAAACTTATTGATTTTAAATTGTTTATCGCGCCATGATTTCGCTACCTAAACAATTAATTAAATATAATTTTCCACTTCAAGCCAACAGGAAATCAAAAAACTCGACCAGAGCTTTCGAGAAAAGTTTTATTATGATCCCGTAGGTAATTAATTCGGTTTACAAGGTATCTGCATATACTGTAGGTATAAGAGGTATATTAAGGTAATTGTATTTGGGAATTTCTGTGTACCTAATCTAACTACGAACACTATGTACCTGCCTTAGTGAACTTTTTGAAAACTATCGAGGTTCTAGCCTGTCTCCAATCTACAGCTACTATGTAGCAAGAAAATTGAATGAGGGTTTGACTGTTTGAGTTTAGTGCAGCAATTTTTAAATTCAAATTACAATCTGAAAACTGAACAGCATTACTAACACAAGTGTAAAATATAAAATTGTTGGAAAATTTTATGGGCTTGGTAGGTTAACGATATGCCTGCTAAGGTGCGTTTAAGTTTCTAGCTTACCCGACCCTTGCCTTATACAGGTACAGAAAAGTGCTCACATTCAGAACTTCATAATATACTCGTGGTATTTACCTATACTATTTAAGTATTGTCTTTTCTGTGAACTCAAATCACCATTGACAAAATATCGATCGTTCGTCTAGCCCCTAAATGTGTTTTAAAATCAGCGTTCCCACAGAACTGACGGCTATTGGCCATAATTCGTGCGTAATAATCGTGATTGGTTCATGCTTTCGCTTCGTGCCTAAACGGCGGATAATCTGTTAAATATTGCCCACATTCATGAAGATTAGTTTAGATAAAATAAAAAAATAACATCTTATACTGAACGCTAAAAAAAATGTTTACTAATGACTGGACAAAAAATGACTATTCAACAAGTATTTAACAAGCTTATGGTGGGTCATAAGACATTTTAGTGAACAGTAAAGCCGGCACATCAAGCTACCCGAAACTGACAAATTTTCCCAATCAACTTTGAACCATATATTTCAGCGATAAAGTTGAAAATCTATTAAGGAAATTTGATAGATTGTAGCATCTTGAAGTCCTGGCGTCAGTGATACTAATACCTAGCTGTTATAGCTGAAATAATTATTTTTGTTTCTATACAAAAATTAAAATAAACTGCTTATTCTTCAGATCAAGAACATTCTTCCCAAACAACTTATTCATCCCTCATAACACATAGCCGACAGTAATTGAAAAAAGATGCGTCATTACATTAATTCAGTAAGTATTCCGTACACCCTGGAAGCAAGCAAAAACAGTCTGTCAGAAGCATGGAAGGAGAAAATGGCATGATCAAACAATCGTCCAGACAATTAGATAATGTTAATGAACGTGCCTCGGACGTGGACGGAGGGTAACGGGAGGGTATTAATGAGCTCACACGCATACTCGTTATCCTCCTCACGATTGTAACGACATTAAATGCTTTATTAAGTTTTGGGTTCTTTTTAATTTACAGTTTTACTATGCATAGCTGAACTGACCGACCAGTTTATTAGCTAATCGTGTAGAACGTGGTAAGTTACGGTACTTAACGGTACTTTTTAAGACCACAGATTTATAACAAGGTGGAAGATATTTTTGTCTTTTCTAATATGAAATATTATATATATAATATACAATATAATACACATGAAAATCATAAAATATCGATCCTATTTAAACCACGGCAATAACTAAATTTCATGGTCATCTCGTGCACAAAGAACACAAAAGGAAATTAAACGTTAACCATATTTAATTAATATTATCTGTATTTGATAACTTTACCTACTGTGTAGTTATCGTGATCGGTGATAGTGTAACAATAATACAGAAGGACTTACGTAGAGAATATAGCTTCCTTATTAAAAGAGCAAGAACACCCGAGCCACAATGAGACTGAACGGTAAAAACACTTTAAAATAAAATACATTCAAACATTCTATATGGAATATACAACCTAATTGTTCCTAAAGATCCGATAAACTCCTTTCAGAGAACGTTTATCGAATAACACGGTTTCTTATATCACATCGTCTTGTCCTTCACAACCCAATTAGGGGTAATAGGACATGACTGGGTAACGAATGAAGACAACTGACACCTAATAGCATTACCCATATCTGCACAGTTTACGACCGAAACGAGTACATTTTTGGAGGAACAACAGTCCAGACATACTGTAAAAACTTCTGTAATTGTATTAGAGTTTGTATTAATTGGGAAAAACGACGTTCTTGTGTGTAGAACACGGTTTATCTTTCTCAATTTTCTGTGAGCTATTTGAATCAATAAATTGTTAGTAAGTTCCCAGGCGCATATAGATTCTAGTATAACAGGCTTTTAAGGTACCTAATCTTGGTTATAAAAACTTTGTAACTATGGAATGCATAATTAGTGTACGAGATACGCGCAAAGAGAAAATAATCAGCAGTTGGATAAAAACGAAATAATAAATTAAATTGCATTTGATTGAATTTCTCAAAAATTCAAAATAGTGAAAGGTTTTATTTTTTCGCGTTTATTTTGTAAGTTGACAGTCTGGCACTCCTAAAATACAAATAAGCCTTAATATTATAAAAACATAACAATCATCGATATAAGAAGTGTCTAGATGCCTAGTACGCGCTGTCAAAATGCATTATGATCAGAGACATCAATTTGGCTTAACCCCACCCACAGGCCGCCATTACGCGACAGACGTTTGCCGCGTGTTTACATTGTAAATTTTTCACAAAAAAATTCAAAAATGACGGTTTGTGTAGTGAAACTTTGTAATAACTACACTGCAAAAAAACATAAGGATACGAACATCTCTTTTCATAGGTAAGTTTGAAATTTTATGATAAATATGTATAGATATCTATGCATTTCTTTGAAAATATTACGACGGCAAAATAACAACAAAACGACTCCATATTGTTTGAGTATTGCCAAGGTATGAAATATTTTTACCTTCTTTTTTGATGCTGCGATTAATATTGTAAAATGGTATTACGAAGTCAACATTATTATTTTATTGTAATTTAGTAAGATACTTATTGATAATACATAAGTTTATTTCTTCAATAGATTTCCGACTGATCCTGTGACATCCAGTCATTATATTTGTATTTGTATTTGTATTTGTATTTGTATTTGTATTTGTATTTGTATTTGTATTTGTATTTGTATTTGTATTTGTATTTGTATTTGTATTTGTATTTGTATTTGTATTTGTATTTGTATTTGTATTTGTATTTGTATTTGTATTTGTATTTGTATTTGTATTTGTATTTGTATTTGTATTTGTATTTGTATTTGTATTTGTATTTGTATTTGTATTTGTATTTGTATTTGTATTTGTATTTGTATTTGTATTTGTATTTGTATTTGTATTTGTATTTGTATTTGTATTTGTATTTGTATTTGTATTTGTATTTGTATTTGTATTTGTATTTGTATTTGTATTTGTATTTGTATTTGTATTTGTATTTGTATTTGTATTTGTATTTGTATTTATATTTATATTTATCTATATCTATATTTATATTTATATTTATAAGATAATTTTATCACCTATGTCAATGTGAATAAAACTGCACAAATTTTAATTTTCCCACATTTTGGGGGTAATCACTTTGCGCTGGTATATTAGAATGACACGCACACAAATGCAGACGCGATAATCATACACTTTCGGCACTCACACGCGCATCAAACATGCTGTCAATATGAACGTTCCGTTTTGTACTAAACACTCCATCTAGTCTTTCCTATATCGATGATAACAATATTTAATTTGGAATTTTAGAACGATTTAAACATTAATATTGACGAATATAATAGATATGGCAAAAATAATGTTTTTCAATGATACTCAAATTAAGAACTCAATTCGAGTAATATATTTTAATTTTTCATAAAAGTTTAATGCGTGGATGTATAAGCAAAATTACTCTTTGCTTACCAATTAAAAAAATTATTTTGTAAACATTTTTGCACTGGTGCGTTAAAATAGCACTTTTTTCATTTTAATGTTTAAATGTCTATACATATGTAAACAATGTGGTAAGTGACATTTTTTAAGAAAGTGTAATAAAATGTGCTAAATACATTACCTACAATTATAACAAATTGCCAGTATTTATTGCGGTCTACTATCCTACTCAAGTAGGTACTCATAGCATCTACCAATACAGAATTTTATGTTTGTTTATAGTTGGCAGCCGCAGTTAGGGACATTCTCGGGTAAGGCTGCTGTCAAGAACTGAATGAGTCCAATGATTCCAACTGTCTACCAGGCGCGGCTGCAGAACGTCATAGGAAACATAGGCCCAATAATCGTACTGTTTGTTATAGACTAAAGATTAAATCAGTAAATTTCAATAACTAGGTACTGACGCCAGTACACCAAGCTACTACAACTTTATCACTGAAGCATATGGTTCAAGGTTTGGTAAAATTTGACAGCTTCGCGTAGCTTGATATATGCTGGCGTCTATACGTTTAAGTGATGATCAAAGTAACTGTTAGCTTTATAAATCAAACCTTTTTATATTATTCAGACAGACTGATGAACTATAAATATATTTTACGATACCGGCTAACTAATTATTGCTAAGCAATGCTGCATAATCGACATGATTCAATTTTACAGAAAAAATTGCTGGCAGTAAAAATGTTAAAGACTCGCACGAAAATTAAATAATAATGTTATTACTCCGGTGATTTATTTATTAAATATCAACGGCCGACTGGAAGCCGATCAGTAAATGTTTCCACTGCAAATCATTAATTTTACTTTATTCGGTTTGGCTTCAGTATAATTATGATATTAACTGTAGCAATCAATATTATAAGCCCATTTCGACATGATATTAATAATTCACATGGACTATATACCTAGTTTATTGTATTGAAATATGAGCTCGGTCAGTTTACACATATTTTTACACATTGATGAGTGCAGAACAGAGACATAGGTCACACTTATAATTGGAACAGGGTTTCATAACATCTAGGTACAGTCACCCGCACATCAGTAGACACACTTTGACCTTGAGACCGCCTCTATTTCCTACGACATAAGAGCTGTTTTCGCAGTTCAAATGTTTCCACTGATGTGCGGGTGACTGTACCTACATTTATTTTTAAATATAGGAACTAACTTTGGTGATCTCAACCCTCAAATTTTCTATGTTTTAAGGTTTCTAAATAAAATAAAGGTAGACAAAGAGTACGAAAATAACATTTATTTTATTTTCTTTTTACATTCAGTCTTACAACATAAACAACAATATTATCTAGGCACACACTAGCACTGCTATTACGTTAAATAGTAATTTTCATTAAAAAAATACACATACAACTGGGATATTGGCCGCAACTACAAATACACTTATCTGTATGAATTGTAGTTATAAGGAGGCGATGAAGAAGAAGGAGTCGGCTTTGAATAAGAAGGAACAGGCTCAGGGAATTTTGAGGGGCACTCCTCTTCCCATAACCACCACACAGTTATTAGCACTTCTAGATTAATCAACAACAATGATATAAGAGGGATAGACAACTTGCTTATCAACGCTTTTATGCCTCCCTTTGCCACCAAAAGAGGTTTAATTATTCCTTCTATAATTCCATCTTTCAATCCAGATAAACCCGATCCAGAACCAGAGAAGAGAGATAAAATTAAACTTATCAAACCACTGGACTTACTGGCAACTTTTGTAGAAATTGGTGTCAAGAGGCTCGAGAAGTCTAGTTTGTCTAGCGAAGATTTCGGCTCAACTGTTGCCGGCGGCTCCACCGGAGTGGGGTTTGATGGCTCGTGGTACGTTGCTGGAGGCGCGTAGTTCGGTTTCGGGTAACCCGTTGGTCGAGGAAGAGTAGGATAGCCGGAATTATCATCACGGCCTGCTGCTGCTATAGTCCGAGCTCGCTGGAACTCTTCTTCTCTGCGTCGAGACTCCTGTGACACTTTATTTATGGCGTCAACAAATTCACCCAAAGTCATGTTTTGTTTGCTTCGATTTTCCACCATGGGAACTTGCTTCTTGTTTATGTCGCTGGTGTGGAGCACTTGACGCGGTCTTTGTCTGTTGTCTTGAAATCGAGTATACGGTTGCGACGAATATGCCAGGTGTGGGTCCATTGGCCTCGCCTCAAATTGAGGCATCAATATTACAGAGTCATCAGGATACCCGTATACTAATCGAATCAAAAATAGCCCTACTAACGGAAATGTAAAACAAACTTGACTCATTGTGACTAAGTAATTAAAACAAATATGCACAATTACCTAAACACGCTTACTTATAAATTGGTGAAATATCAATTTGCAAGTTGGCACTTCATGTTAGCCGCACAATATCTGGGTCACAATGTGAATGAAGCAACTGCATTGTCCTACATACTTGAATGTTAGTAAACATTAAGATGTCAGCTTATATCGATTCCGGAACTACAGTCCAGTGACATACACTGAGCTATTTTATCGTCGGATAAAACACTAAGCATACTTTTGGCAAAAGAACCATCTTCTTCGAGGTCATCAATTAAGAAAAATGTTGCAGTAGCTCCTATGTAATTTGCCCAACTAGTCGTTGCAGATCTTTGAATCACGCAGGCAATCCTCTGAGAGCAATCTGTAATCATTCTCGATTTTAGGCCTTTCTTCTTTTTCTTCTTGAAATATTTCATCATTTTTGATATCATAGGCCAAAGTAGGAAGGCTTTAAACCCAATTTTAACAAACAGAATAAACACGACGGGTAGTAGAAGCAATTTCCCCACGATCACTTTTAAAAAAGCTATAAGGGCCGCTGAAAACATGATTTTAGCAGCACTGCCCAATATGTTTGCGAAAGTTGACAAAGTATCAGTCTTCGGACACGACACATAATGCGGTGGGTCGGAATACGTCTTACGTATAGGCTCGGGATAATAATTAGATGCTCCAGTGAACAAATCCAGGAATGGCATGGGTGGTGAGTTTGATGGAGATACCGTGCTCAAAGACTGGTCCTGAGCACGAACCCGCGACGCAACAAAAACAACAACGAGTACGACAAACATAGCTCACGGACTGTTCCGCTTCAAATAATTCCTCTCGTATAAAACCTCGCCCATGAAATTTGAATTTCAAGATATAATATGCGGGGACAGACAATTATCTCTGTGTAATTTAAAGCAACGGTACAAGGGTCAGGTCATTTAATTTATAGAACAAGTAATGAAAGTGTTTTTTTTTTTATTATATGATTTCTACATTTGTAAGACATAATTAAAAAAACCCTACAACCGTTATAAAATGATTGTCATTAAAATACCCATTTGCTATCTTATTTTAATGGCTTCGTTAAAATTTATCAAGTTTTTGATTAATCAACTCTATGACCGTGTGTTACTTAATTGGACCACGCAGAGCAGTAATAAAAATGAATAGAGCGAAAGGACCGAAGTGGCAATGTAGGTATCTCAGTAGGGTGACCACACTCATAAATCCTATTTGTTTCTATTTGGACCGAACCATAAGTGTTAAAGCCTTATTTTATTTATTCAATATTAACCTGTGGACTAAGTACTCAGGAATTGAATAATATATAAATAATTATAGCATAACATGAAATGACATGAATGCAATTTTATGGACACCCTGCATTATGTTTATTGCTAGCAACTTACGAAACAAGGACACACTACCGCTTGCAGTCGAGCTCACGTGGACCGGGTTACTACTTTCTCATATTTCACACGAAAACAATCTCATAAATTGCACTTCAAGGTATGATGATGTATTGAAGGTAAAATTGTAGTATATAATCAAGTTAGAGGAATGTGTACAATATGTCTACTATAGATTCATGATTTTCGTTCTTTGGTCTATGATTAAGAAAAAAATGGCGGGAAATTTTGACAGCACTGGCATAACTAGTATAAAGTGTCAAAAAAACTGTAAAACATCGAGTTGGTTGCGCGCCTATCTAATAGGGAAAAATCTGTATACCAGTGTATTTTTATTTAACTTAACACGCATAAATGGTAATTGTAACTAGAAGCGCATATAGAAAAGCTTGTGAGAGCTTTGATAGTGATATATCGCAAAAAAATATTATACCGCCATGGTGCTCAGCAGGTAAATCACTTTTGTATCCACACATTTAATCTTTGCGCTTTTTACTTTTATATAATGTCTGAAAACTAATTTCTAAAACGATTAAATACCTACGTACTTACTTATTTATTTTAAAGAAAACTTTCCAAGAACAATATTGCACAAACAACTTATCGATATTCCTAAAATTGCTCATTCTACAAGTTTGCATCATTATAATTTGCATAGATTTTTAAAAAGGTTTACCAAAGAACCTAATCATCTGTTAATATAGATAAAATATTGGACGAAAATGAAAACCAGCATTAATTTTCATTAAAATATGTGTGTGCGTGCATTTTTTTTATCTTTAATATTTCATTTTGATTGATTAAGCTGTACCTACAGTACAGTCCCTCTGTAATCACATATTGGTACGAATTTGTATACATATTTTAATGAGGGTAAGTTCGCGCTTCGAGCTCTTAGTGACACAAGAGTAGTACCTATAAGTGCTGGTCATTATTCTATGGTTTTTGCCATCATTTCCTTATAATCATGTCTATTTGAAAGAAACGCGATTATTCATTTGGGGACTGTACGTCTCTCTTCGCATTGCCTTATTTAATACCTACTAATGCCAGGTTCCTATCAATAATAAACGATTCGTTTTGCTTACGGACAATGTTTATTGTGGCCTATACCAAAAAACTACCAACCACAGGCAAAGTTGTTTCGTTTTATAGAAGCGGGAATTGTATGGCAATGGTTCTGCTTTCCCAGAGTTCTCAAACGTAAAATAATATTCAGGATGTGTTATAGAAGACAGCTATACTTTTTACATCTAATATTAACGTGGGTTGCTAAGTTTCATCTGTCTAACATCGCGTTACTCTTATCGTTATTAATAAATTTCCCTCAGGCATTACCTTGTGACCTTAGAAATCGACGAAAATACTCGGAGTTCGATGATCACGCACATTTAGTTATTAGAGCATTAACAATTTCAACGGTGAAAGTCCAATCAAGCCTCAATTCAACGAGAAAATTGTAGTACCTATCTACGTTCAAGTAGAAAAATTCAATTGAATATTGTCCTTGAGAAAATATCAAGGACAGGATCGACTTGAGCTCCCACGCATAAAATAATTTTCTTGAATAATGAAATACGGTTTCTATAGCCAGTGGCCTACTTTTTAATTGGTACCAAGGACCACATATTTACGTTGGTACTTACATAGTCTAATGGATGGGTTATACATAGATTGTCTAAACCTGAAGAGAAGATTTTGATCTACCATTATGTATATAGCTAATAGTTAAATATACATTCTTTTGTAAATGACCGTTGTTAAATGATAGCTAATTAACAACAAAACACACGTTCTAATTAGCGCAGTTCCGAAACGGAGACAGAGTTAGATGCATAAATCCTGTCACAATTGTATTTGGTCTTCAGTTACCTAGATACTCGTATATACAAAATTATGGAACTTGCATAAATTTATCAAAGTTCAGCAAATGTTTAATTATCACAAGGTCTTAAACATTGTATTCATAACGACAAAAAAGATTGCCACATACGTACAACCGTCTAGTACTGTGACGTAAGTAGGTACAGTGCCGCATTTACCTACTCATCGTTTGTAGATGGCGAATATTTAAACAAATTCAAAGACTAATCGCGGAATCACAATTAAAAATCAAGATTATTCATGACCAATAGGGCAGAAGTACGTACTTATAAAGTTTTGTTTTCGTAGGGCGTTTTATAAATCAGAAAATTCCGAACATCAAATAGAGAACCTAGTTTTTATGTTTGTTTAACAATCCACTGTATGATTATAGGATGATAGTGGCATATTCTACGAAGTCAACCAACCCTGCTACTAAAGTTTCTAGCTGACTGATCTTTTCGCTATGACAACAGGCTAGGGTAAGGTAGGCTTTTACAAGCGAAAGGATACAAGATTGTTAGTATTACAAAGAATATATTAAAGCACTGGAATTACGCAGTTTACAGTATATTCAGTAAACAGACAAACATGATAATTCTCTCCATGAATTTCACATCATGTTTACCGAAACTCCTGAAATAAAGAACAAAACACGCAAGGTATAAACCATTGTGATCATTACTTACATAAAAATATTACGCAGTAAAATCTGAACGCCTTACTTTAAATGTATGAAAAGTGAGCTTGATTGATTGATGATGAGTCCCCTTCATATGTCGTCAACGTCACATAGGTATAGGTGGCTACGTCGACAGCTTTAATCTCTTTTTGCCTCTCCCTCTATCCAGCAGCTGCTATAGAGATGGAACGAGATGTTTGTTGGTACACATGTGGCGAGTATGCACAAAAGTTTAGACCATCTGTACGCAGGTAAAAATGTGCAAGATTTATTACACTAAAAGTGATGGCTCGCATCCGCGCGGCCAGCATTTGGCGAGCAAACTTGTTCACATTTTACACAAATAAATACATGGCGAATATATTTGGATAAAAGGTGAAAATTTTGCACATATTTTACTTGCAAATTTTTACAAATGCAAAAGGTCATTTTTATTACAATCTTCATGTCACGGAACAGCTAAGCTTTACATGTTTTTGTTTCTGCAGACGTTCTTCAGACAAATTAATTCAATTAGGTCGTTAGAATCCTGTACGTTTTCCTAGTCACATAAAAGATCTAGGATAAATAATTATATGGTGGTATAGCTCCCACAAACACGCATAATTTTGCAAAGTCCAGTACTAATACCGTTGTCGGGTTCCCTGCACAATAAGGGTACCTACCGCACGCATGTAAACACATCCACCCCTTTAAACTAAACTCCATCTAGTTACGCTCAACTCAGCTGAACCATAATGCATACCTATCCAAATATGTGAAACAATATGGTTTTTTTGATGGTGTCTGCGCCCCAAGTTGACCTAAATGCCCAACAAAATTGAACTCATTTCCAGAGATTTTTCCTGTTACTGTATTATTTTCTTGTGTTCACAGCGTTTCGTGATTGCTTTGTTTGTTTTAGTCAGTGTATATCGTATATAGTAGTATATGTATATTCATATGTAGGAGCATTTATATAAAACAGACAACATTGTGGTTTGATGCGAAAAAAGCTTCTAACCCACTAAACACCTGTTTAATTTTTCACAAAACATCAACTAAAACATTCGGTACAAACAGCATAACAATAAAAGTTAACCAAACAGTCAAACTTTTCCGTTGAACACTCGGTTAATGAAGTCCGTATTACTATAATCAGTGCTACCCAAAAACAGATTTATCTCGTCCGATTTCACTTCGTAATGCAATTGGAGCGTGCCACCTGCCTCTCTGAGCAGTGTAGCTCGGCTTGCACTAAATATCAGACGAATTATCTTTTACTGTCTAATTAAGGCCACTTTGGCTTGAAAACTACGAAATTCGAGGTAGAAAAACGTCACTGGGGAGTTTTATATTGCAAAGCTTGAGGCGTGTACGCGTTTGTTTTATCTGAACTAATAGAAATAAAAGCTACAATAAAAGTAGAAAAGGGATTATAAACTGCTTTAACATTTTCAGATAACAATAAAGCTTTGGTACTACTTATTTTTATAGAAATCTTCTAAGAATGAAGCTCTTTATGGAAACTGTGAATTCATTTAGTAAAAGCCTAAAAAGTTTTTTTTTATTTAATAAAAAAAAAAGTTACAATGTAAAAGAAAAGATAAGAATAAACCTGGAGGCAGACTGCTCTGTCAGCGCAAATTGCAAAAGCTAACGAAACGAAATAGGTCACCATGGCGCTTGCAGCCTTTAGACATAAAGTTATAAACTTTAGTTTCCAGATAAATTGGTAGTTTTCGTAGTCCAACATTAAAAGCTTAGGTGCCTATATTTACTTTTAATATATTAAGCAACCCTGTTTCTTGCTTCTAATGATTAAAATACATATATGGAAATATAGAAGGTATGAAAAATCCCGCTATACTCGATAATTGTTTTGGACATTATCAGTGTTGCAATGCATGATCATGTTGTGTTTAAACTAAAAAGTAATTTATACTTGGACACTATTCAAAACAGTGTTTATCTTTTCATGTATTAAGAATCTATGTGTAAAAATTTTAATTTACCTTGTTTACCCAAATACATATAAGTATTTTTACTCTAAATGCGCCTTTGGCATAGTTTAATTTTAGACAATATTTAAGGAGTCTTTAACTCGAACCATAGCAGACTTTTTCAAAACCCGTTTATAAGTGTGTTTCAAATAAAGGTAAAGGTATGTAAGTAGCCCACAACTTTTAACGTGAATAATAAAAAAATAACTCGCTTAATTATACCTAATGCAAAAACAAGATCCCAAAGGACAAAGGGTGTTGATGGCCACTATCCATACGTAAATGTCACATTAATTTATTAGGAAAGTTTTGATTAGGCTACGGGTTAACACGAAATGGGTCAACCATATATATGATGCATGTATTCCACGGCCAGTTGGGTTTTCACGTAACAGTTACCAACAACAAAAAACTCATAAGTATTAAATCATACATAATTAGACACAATATCCAGCTTTATTTTATCAAATAACAGAAGCCGAGAACATGAAATCTATATATTTCACACAGAAGTAGCTAAGATCCATGCCCATTGGTTAATTTGGCTGCAAGATGCATTTACTTTATACCTTGGTACTTTTATTTCTTGCGCTTATATAGGACGAAACGGACTTGTTCATGAGAGACCCCACCTTACAGCCAGACCGTTGCAATCGTAAAATTAGTAATAAAACCGAACCAAACAGATCACTACATGTCTACTATAAAAGCAACCGCTATCAACGTATTAGTAAATGTCAGCTCAATATGTTTTATACTATCGTAACATGTTTAGAACTTGGTGTTATAGGGCTCCAATTACTTTAGGAATAGTAGAATGTTCCGTTCTATTTAGTTTGTCTAGTATTGTTCAATACATTTTCAGAGCTTGTATTGTTTGTGAGATTTATCACACATAGAGCAATCATAGAGCTACATATGTTATTATAGATACCTCCCTTGCGTTAGATAGTCTAAAAAAAGTTGTGTCAGCTTCAATAATTAAATAATGCATTAAACAATAACACAGTTCATTAAAATAAAGCAAACACTAAAAAAATGCTAATAATGCTTAAAAGAATATTGTTAAGTTGGTTGTTTCCAATAAGCTTAAACGTCACATTACAGCAATTGCATACAAATCAAAAACACAGTGGCCTACTAACACCGCTCTATTTACCTTACATTTCCGCAGGAAAAGTTTACGAAAGAAGCAAATCTAAGAAACTTGCAACGCCGAAGTGGGAAATGCGATCCACGTATCCGTTACGGGCAAACATCTGGGAATATCTGTATGAAGATAACGTCGAACAAAAGTTCAGCTGCAGCAATAAAAGAAGACATAGGAAATGTAAACAAAAGTCGGTCGAAAGCTATTATTGTAGGAAAACAGCTGTCTGGTTGCTTTTGATATTTGGTGCTGTTACGGGAACTTTAGGTTAGTGTTGAGTGTTGATTCATAAGTTACAATTTCCCTCAATATGTACTGTCTGTTTTCGACTAGCCTTTCTCTTTAAATGTGTTATTAGATTTATTCATCGAACCAGTACTTAGTTCTTTTTCCCGAGATCCACCTGAGAACCAAACCAACAAATTTACCTCTATCGCATAGGCCAATAACCGACTGCAATAAATCAATATAAATTGTATGCGTTTCCTTTTCCTTTGTTCTTAAATGTTCAGACTCTAGCACATCAAGCTACTATAATCTGTTTCCTTAAAAGATTTCCAACTTTATCGCTGATGCGTATGGTTCAAAGTTGAGTGGAAAAATTAATTAGTTTCGGGATGTGCTGGCGTCTGTTTAACAAGTATTCGACTTTTTTTCCATAAACTAAATTCATTGGAAAATTGACCAAATTTTATCCTCCTGTTGATTTTATTTAATATCAAAAGTCACGCCATAACCAACTTAGTTTCAGTATCTATATGGAAAACCAACATGAGCCGAGAAGACTTGACACCTAAGCCGAAGATAATGTCGTTACGTAAGTAGCTAAGTAATTGTGTTCCTTGCTACGTTTAAGTCAATTACTTGGTGTTCCACCAGGAAATAAGTGCTTTTAGTGCAATACATTTCGTAATTTGAGCTCATTATATTATGCATAATTAAACCTATATTTTTTTTAAAGTAGGCCTGTGTCTGGTACATGTGTACCTATGTGCAATTGAGAATCAATCGATAAAATTTTAAATAGATAATTATCACTTTTATACTTGATTATATAGTAATGACAATTTAACTTACTTTAAAAAATATCAGAATCATAATAACATTAGTAAAGGTACAAAGGTAATATCGCGCTTGCATGATTGCATAATTTCATATCACAACAAATGAATGCCTAGGTACTTACCGGCAAATGAACTTACGTAATAATATCGAATTTTGTAAATATCTGTAACTCAACCACTGCGAGCAATAACGAATTCCATATAAATTGCCTACCTATTAAAATTACTGGCCCCTACCTGCCATCCATCAAGTCTTATCGGTAGGTAATTAATGCATAGTAATAAAAGTTTTTAATATGTGTGAGCCCTACCGTGAGCAGTGAGCATTAAGATTTGCCATGAGCGCATCGAACTTGTTTCCAAGTCAATATTAACATGCAAGATCACCATTCCACATATCTAGTTGAGAAGATAGACTATCTATGAAGATAGAAGTAGCTTGCCTAAACGCAAATTGGTATAATTAGCCAAGTAAAATTGGCGTTGAATGTTAGTTCGAAAGGTTCTGTGTTTCGGATGGCACGTTAAACTGTAGGTCCCGGCTGTCATTGAACATCCTTGGCAGTCGTTACGGGTAGTAAGAAGCCTGTTAGTCTGACGCCAGTCTAACCAAGGGGTATTGGGTTGCCCGGGTAACTGGATTGAGGAGGTCAGATAGGCAGTCGCTCCTTGTAAAACACTGGTACTCAGCTGAATCCGGTTAGACTGGAAGCCGACCCCAACATAGTTGGGAAAAGGCTCAGGACATGATGGAGATGATGTTAGTTCGAAAGGTAACAAGATACAAACTACTAAATACATTCGTCTTGACGTTTGACGTAAACTTTGAAACTCTCAAGACGTGGACATGAAAATCTTACAAGACTTTCGAAAGAAAGGATATAGGTACTATTGGCAAAACGAAAGTGTGTACAAATTCCTCGCCTATATTCCCTTATCCTCGATTTTGTCCTGCTAATTTTATGAGCTAAATATGCATAATTATCAGAAATCATATTTTTAGACAGATACACTAGTAGGTACTTAGAATATCTCCTTACTCAGAAATGCTAACCCAGCTAAAAGTTCGTACATTTTACTGAGGAGACAAAGACATTTGGTTGCCGTTATGGGGCATGGTTAGCCAATTTATTAGTCTGAGTGGTTACCGCAAAATTATGTTATGACTATAAATATTTCTTCACATTCGGTGTGCCAAATGTCCTAGCCAGAGGAACATTCCCAACTGATACGATTTAATACCAGTAGTTTCTGTAAAGTAAACATGGATATTTTATTTTTCAGCTGACATGGACTCGTCTTCATCAGTCAGCTTCGAATGCTGCACCAGGATGAAGTATTTAGCAGAACGGCTCGCGAAATCTGAACAATATCTCAGGTATATAATAAACGAACACACCTCGATAAAATCCTATGTCTTTACTATAACAACGTAGAAGTTATTATCGTATTCGATTTTAGTAAGGATATCAAAACATAATCGAACACGGAACTTGGAGCAAAGTCGCGGATATGAACTACTTCGTTTAAGTTTAATTTAATCCTTGTGCGTTTGAAAGGGAACACGACTCCCACTCCTTTGAGTCCTACGGCTTCTAACATTATGTACTCATTTACATATACGTCATATTCACGTTTGATACATATTGTACAAACTTTGATCGCGCATCGCTTTATTCACAAAGATTAATAAGGATTCGGTAGGAAGTACTTTATTGAAACGATTTTCTTTGAAGTTTAAATAACTGGCCTTGTATTTAGTAAGTAGTGTAAAGGTCAACGTTGAACCGGTTATTAACAAAGTTTTTTAATTAGACGACATTAACACCACGCGATCATGTTGAACGAACAATTTTTTTGACAGATTTATTTGTATGAGATGGCGATTTCATTAAGTTCAATTTTATTTGGGAAAATAGTAAAATTATTTGAAAGTATTATTTTTATTTAGTATTTTTTTTAAGTATTTGAAATATTTAGTGGTAACTTTATATAAAATATACCAAATGTTAAAGATATTGTATCTTTACAGAAACACATTGCGATCACGAACCCTAATGCTATCATCGCGCACCAAGTCAGGTATCAGTTGACTAAATTTAATTGACTACTAAATGTAGCTGGCAGTCAATAAGCTCCACTACTACTTACTCTACTTTAGAAACTACGAAATTTAAAATTACTAAAGTATTATGTATTATGGGCATGATATTATTAAGCTCTCTAACGTTACTCATAACTAGGACGCAAATATCTAGGCTTATACCTACAGTTCGCTCGACAGATGGAATAGCTGATATGACGAAAATCGGATAAACCTCGCTATGTAGACCAAAGTCCTATTAACTAAAACCGTTAGAGGCGGAAATCTCATGCTAATAAAAATGTGACATACGTCCATCGACTGTACTGTATCTATCTAGAATGTTCCAAACGAACAAAGATATGTATGAGTAACAAAGAGAATAATGTATCGTAAGCAAACCACTTAATATAGGTACCATTAATTTTAAGAATTTCATAAAGCAATAGAACATAATATTTGGACAGAGTTTATATAGAAATTCTGGAAATTCTACATATGTACGATCAAGTTATTTAAGAGCAAATTATTCCTAGACTCGATTAATTAACTTAGGTTGTTCATGTGCGCAAAGGATTCGCAATCAACTCATAAAATAAATTCTAAACTTTTGACTCTTGGACATTCTTAAAAAAACTTTTGAACATAATTTTTATAAGGGAACTACTACTTGATCCATCTCTAGCACATTTCGGTAGGTCGGGTCTATCATGGCGCCATTATCAATGAAAGTTTGTTTATAACTACAGAAGCTAGTTGTAGTTCGAGTTCAAAATCCAAACTCATTGCTAGCGAATCGTCTCGAGTTCAACGTTAACCTTTGAGCTAACGTGAACGATTGTCTGTAATCTAATCTCCAAGTTTCGTTCGTTCAGAACAAATGGCAACAGTTGCAGGGGCTAAGGACATTGATACACGATACATAGAAGGTGCAACGGCGTCAAAGGGTAGTGACACAACGGAGTGGGGTGGAAGGGTAGCACTTTGGGGTGTTGTGCCTTTGTGGCGAGCTGCCCCACCGCCCGATACAGTGCTCGCTTTGCGAAGACCTACGCTGTCCGACTGTTGGCCTTTCATGTGAGTAGAATTTCAAATATTAGAAATAGAAACTAGATACGTAGTTTGATCGTTTGTTTTAGTTGCTAGCCTCTAGGGTCAAGATAAGTATCGGAGTGTGTGTTAAGTCTAAGCTATTTATTTCCAAATAAGTAATTGTTTATTATCAGTCTAGAATATTTCCAACTTAGGAAAGTTAGTAAAATCAAGACTTTTTGGGAGTATTTGAACAGCATTATGTTCTCAAAATCTAATTCAATAAATCAAAATCCAACCCGCATTGAGCAAGCGTGGTGGTAAACGCTCAATCTTTCTATGTGAGAAGAGGCCTGTGCTTAGCAGTGGGACGTTAAAAAGGCTGATGATGATGGTCTCAAACTATTATTCAACAAACTCTCGAGTACCTGAATGAAAATAAATCGGAAATAACAGGCATTTAAATTGCTGCCTCTACGTGTGTATGTCGTTTCATTCCTACCATCGCATTCACAAGTCAGCTTCTCTAATTAGTAGCTTTTTATCCCAAGTCATTGAGAGGCAACGAGGCATGTTTCCAGTAATTTGTTATCATTAAAATAATGAATTAATGCAAAATAGGATTCAGAGATTCAGTAGAAACACTGTTTTATAGTAATTAAAGTTTTTTTTGCTGAAATACAGCAATAAAATACATCAATCGGTAACATGAAACAGCAATCAAGGCGAATGACGTCACGGCTCTGAGAGTGTATAGTAAACCTAAACAAAGAAATTCCAAATCGTCTAACAACCTAAAGCACTTTCCGAACACTACTTAGAACTATTTTGCAAAAATTGGAAACATATTTAAACCCTCTTCTAATTTTGGTCTGCCTCCAGCTACTCACAAAACAATTATTTCCATACACAATCCCAGCAATCATTTTCAGTGGTTCGTACGGAGAAATAATAATACGCCTGCCGCAATCGCAGAGGGTGCGTTACGTCACTGTTGAACACATTCACCCAGATACGGCCCGGAGTGCGCCCAAGCATTTCCTAATATACGTAAGTAGACAAACAGCTGACATTACCGCTTTGTATATCTACGTCTTAGAACCGCTCTAAATAATTATGATTTACTATATCATTTTCTGTTTTTAGTTATCTTACATAAACTATAGTGTGCCATGTTCTTTTGCAATAATAAACTACAATCATAGTAAAAATAGAAAGAGATACAAGTCTGCCTTATGCTGCCTGCAGAGGATGTTCCTAATAAAGCAACATTTTAGTATCTTTAAAGTAGGTACCCAGACTAGGTTCTTAAACACATGCATGACGCACAAAATGGGTTTTTACTGCCTTGTTGTGCGAGTACTGTGGACAGATGTTGTAAAAAATCTCACAAAGTCTGGAAGTTGGTGATTGATACATCTGTGCATCCAAGAACACGTAAATGTCTGTCTATGTCTTGTGCCTGATGTTTCTATCTCCGGTCGTGTCAGATTGCCTTCCCATCAAGCTATAAGAGTGAGGGAATGCAAAGTGCATCTGTATTTTATGTCCGACGCTACAGTTTACCCAATAAGCTATTACCAGGTAAAACAATATAGCACGTTTGGTTTTCCATTGAGCACGTGAGCATTCACGTCTTTTATATGCACCTAATGTATCTAACATGGGCTTATCACGCTAGTCTTGCCACTGTCTGACAAAATGTTTGTATGGAAATGTCTTGATTTGAAATTTCGTTCTCGAGTTGTAACTGTTTTCTGCCAGTCGAATAGTAAGACAGTTACGTTAGATATCGCGTCAAGTGTTGTATATGCTACATTACTCCTAACATGGCTTGTTCCCGCCTCAGCTTAGATATGCGAACGCATGCAAATTCAGCTTTGTAATTTAACTAGCTGCCTGCCCAGGCTTCGCACCAGGTAATTTAGTTTTCTGTACAATTTTTCACGAATTTTCTGTCATACAAATCCTCATCGTTACAGTTGTCTGAAAATTTTCGACTACAGAAATAACTAATAGGACTTTATCTATGAGCATAAAAGGTATGCGTGTGTTTAAAGTGTAGCTAAATAAATCTACAGTAACCCCCCGCCGAATGTATGTAGGGTAATTCTGCAAGAAAAATAATGTTCATACAAACAGGGATAGCCAGTTTCTCCACTGCACGGCTGCGAGTTTGTTGGAAATAATGATCTGAATAGCTACGGGGAATATCTGTTAATGTATACTATAATACCCGTATACTATAATTACAATCATATTATTCGCTAGGGCGCACATGCATGTTTCGATAGAGAGGGAAATGAGCAGTCGTAGATAGTCCCCGCACTATAGCGTAAAGACTGCAGGTTCTTTAAATGCTGTTTATTTGACCCAAGCCTACAAGACATTTCAAAACAGTTTTTTTTTCAGGGTACCCTAGCAAACAACACTTGGCTGAAGATAGCAGACGGACAATACCGTGCGGAAGGTCCCGCAAAACAATACTACCGATTGGCCTACAGCCACGTTGAATGGACAAGCTTAATATTCAGAGTGCTATCCAACCAGGGGAACAAGAAATATACTTGCATTTATAGAGTTCATTTGTATGGAAAAGTCGAAAATAGTCTAGTTCCTGTAACTTTTAATACCTAATAAATTATAATAGATTTTTTGTGTTTATCTAACCCAATTTCATAATACATAATAGAATTATTAAAGAAGAGAAAAATTAAAATTTATTTCTATACTTCAGCTAAATGTATATTTTTGCTATTATCTACTTCTTAATAGAGATTCACCTACCTACTTCTACATATAATTATACAAGCTGTTGTTTTGCATCCTCGTCAAATTCAAGGACGTAATTATGCTAATGATTCTCGATCCAAATCAACAATAAAATAGGTAGGTCATTTTTTTAATTTTTTTTCCTATCCGTAAGTGTGAACTAGGCGTATTTAAAGGCGGCGCGTCTGTAACTAGCCCTATAATCGCGCGTCCACACGCACACAAACGCAAACATTCATACACAATGCATACGCAACGATCATTCACAAAAATCGTAGGTAGTCAATGCCACCCCAACCAACCACGGCGCGGGCGCTCTCCCGCGCATGCGTCTTGCCACCACAGCTTGCCACGCTCCCGCACGCGGCCCCTCGCACCCGAACCAACAGTGTGTTTGATGTCGCCGCAGCGAGTGCGTGTTTTGCAAATTCCGCTCCTTTGTGAAGCCATAGCCGAAAGTGCAAGTTGGCGGACAATTACTCTAATGTCGAGTTGGTGGAAATGGTTCGCCTGTATGCCATCAGTGGAAAGCCATTCGGATGTTCACGGAAATGTTTCGCAACATTTTTATACTAAGTAGATCGGGATAAGTGTTATTGCCGATCCTAAGTCCGTTAGGTAGGAAGGAAAATTTAAAATCAACCAATTTAATCCACAAATAAAAACAAAATCACTACGAAAAGTTTAGCTAAACGATAGGAATAAAGCAAAACTTAAATTTTATTAATCAGCTGATCGCAAGTCAGTGAACTTTATACGGCGTCTAGTGTTACTGTCATTCGTAAGATTCCCTATTATACTCGTACTGATGCTTAAAATGAGTTAATTACCAAACTAAAATGTGGGTGATTTTCGAAATAAAATTAGGTAAAATTATTGCCGGTCGTCGCAAAGGTCATTACTCGCACTCAGCTGTTTGTCGTTGCGTGCGTAGAGTGCGTAGCCTGCGTAGTTGGGTGATTCGCTTAGTTTTGTATTAAGGTTTCAATTCTGAAAATCTGTTAAATTTCAACAACAAAAAAAAGCGGCGCTTATTTGTTATTTCCCGGTACAGTACTTTCAATTGATTATTTATGTCTTTTATGACAGCCACCTGAAATTTGACGAGGATGCAAAACAACAGCTTGTATTTATATAACTATATATATACTTGACCAACTATTTAAGAGAAGATCTACGAACTAGTAGTGATTCTAGAGAGGAGTAATAAATAAAAACAGTAGCATTGGTTTTACGTTATATTAACCAAAGCAAACGCAACGTTTACGAAGCGCTCCAGTCCTGGGCAGAGCCTCCCCATGAGGGGGTAGGTGCGGGGGCGGCTGCCGGGGGTGCGGCGGTAGTGCCCCACTCCTCTTGCACCTGTAAACAAACATTTGTCCGTCAATCCACAAGATATAGAATTATCGAAAAGACATCATTAAAACCATGAACACTTTGTTACACTGCAGTGGCCACATCTTAGCTAAAGTTAAGTTTTCAGACTATCTCAATTTCGTCCCCAAAACTGGACCCTGGACTTTGTATCAATTAATATCTTTTATAAATAGTCTAGCAGTCATCAACGACTATTCTCTTTCATACCTATTCAGTTTGTAAATAATTCAGCATCTGACAAACAAATATACTGTTGTTCCAAGTTTTAAATAACATGTTACATACCTGAGCAGCCCAGTCTTCTTGAGCTGGGGGAGCTCCAAAGGACGCGGCCGGGGGTGGCGCGGCGTCTTCAGCCCATGAGGTGACGGGCTCAACTGACTCGTTCCAGTCCTCGTGGACGGGAGCAGGTACTTCAGGCTTGGGTGGTGGGGCAGCCTGGAGGAAAAATAAATGTTAGATTGATGTAAAACACAACAAAAGTAGAAGTGACTAAAACAGGTTTCCCTGCCATTGGAGGTCTCACCATAGAAACAAAAGCAGTACATACAACGACAATTGCAACTTAAGCTTATATACTTACAACAACTTGCTCCTTTGCCTGCTGTTCCTCCTTCTCGCTCTCTTCAGGGTCACGGTAGAAGAACAGGTCAACGACGACGTCCCAGCGCTGGTCGCGGGCGAGCACGCCACGCAGTCTCAGCACCTCACGGGCCAACAGCCACCACATCAGACCAATAGAGTGGGACGACTGTAAGCAGAATTTTTAAGTAAATAAACCAATAAAAAAAGATTACTGAAATTTGTTAGTAAAACTGATTATTTTTAAATTGTCAAATTATTATTATTTTTTTTAATTTTAGATATTATAACGTTATGGTACATTTTGTCAAACATATTTGCAAGAAGTTACATTCTATCATTTCCTACTTGTTTGTCAATAATGCAAAGGAACCCTAAATCTGTCAAATATTTGTATTCCAGTCAAGTACAAGTATTATTTTTAAATCTGAAAATTATAATGTAGCAGTGTCAAAACTCACCTTGGTGTTGCATGGGATGGCAATGTCGACGAAACGCAGGGGAGAGTCAGTGTTGCAGAGGGCAATGACTGGAATGTTGACATAGGAAGCCTCAGTAATGGGCTGGTGGTCCTGGGCAGGGTCCAGCACGATCAGGAGACGTGGCTCACGGAACGCAGCTTGGATCTATTGGAATATATAATGTTATTGTTAGAAAAATATTCTATGTATAAAGTGCATAAGTCTTTTATGAGCTATAAATGATCAGAATATCTTATAATCATTGCTGCAAAGCAGTCAGTGGTTCCTTAGTTTGTTTGTCATCATTAAGAGAATTTGTATTTGAAGAATGTCATGAACATAGTAGAATTGTGGTTTTAAATTTTGAAGCTATCTTGTGAACTGAGGTAAAAACTTACTAGATAGATGAGACACCTTAAGTTTCTAATGGTTTACCTGGTTAGTGAAGGCACCAGGAGTGAAACGTCCAGCAATGGGGGTAGCTCCGGTGTGTGCGGCGAACTTGAGCACAGCGCGCTGACCGAAGGGACGCGACGAGATGACGAACACGTCGGCGGGGTTCTCAATAGCGACAACCGCGCGGGCAGCCAGCACCAGCTTCTCCCAAGTGCGGCGCAGGTTGATTACGTGAGTGCCATCAGCGCGGCGCTTGTACACGTACGTTTCCATCTATAAACCATTGTTATGCTATTTTAGATCATAAATATACTACATTTTAGGTTGGTAATTGAATGAATTACTCAGTTGGGAGAATGGATCGTCAATGAAGTCAGACAAATAATATGGAACGGATTCTTAGCTCATCATGTTTGCATGTTATTTTTCACTTTCTAGGTTATGTTTCGTATGTTTGTACCCACCTGGAAGTTGACATTTTCCGACCCAAGATGGGTCGTTGCCGCCAGCATCTTGGTGACATCCTCCTCGTTGAGGGCGAGTATGTCTAATCCTCCCGACATCGTTGCGTTTAAATGAGTTACGGCTAAACCTAAAACAACAAAATGTGATACCGCAAATTCATAACGAATAAAATGTTATTTACACCGCGTAAATCAAAAATACTTTACATTTTAGTCACACGAGATATTCTTCTTCACCTTTACATAAATCAGATAGAAAATTTATGAAAGATTTAAATTAAAATTAAAGATTTAAGAATTACTTACGCGTATAATGCCACTGGGAGGCGAAATGGACATAAAAGAACTGTCAATTTCTTATGTCAGTGATAACAACAATTTTTGACAGCTTTGTGTACCTGTACATAACTTCATGGTTATTGCTACTTCTTTCTACAAGTTGCGATTCTTTAGCGATGAAAAGAGACGAATAGAATTAAGCAACTTCCCACAGTTTATCTGCACAACAGATAAAACAAAAAGAAAATAACCGATAACAAATCAGGATAACAATGTAGACAATGTTACGGTAATAGTCATTATCATTCTCCGCGCGGCATGTTCTTCCATATTCCATATGTCACAAAGTAACAGTCTTCATGCTCAATTCCCTCTTCACATGTCCATACCACATCGAAATACAAGTATATTCCATGTATCCTTACATCGAATTGCCTCGTTGGTCTAATAGTTGCAAGGAGCGACTGCTGTGCAGGGGGTCTCGGGTTCGATTCCCGGGCCGGGCCGAAATCGCTTTGTGGATTTTGAGAAACTTTCATAAAGCTGCCTGGAGTCTGGAAGTTGGTAGTATCCACGTTTGGTGGCATGCACGTAAATGTCGGTCCTGCGCCTGATCTCTCTGCGGTCGTGTTGGATTGCCGTCCCATCGGACTATGAGACGCACTATAACATGTCCTGTGCAGCTGGCTGATCTCCATAAAAGAGAACGGCCGCCCCCTAGCCGACAATCGGCCTGGATGCCATCACATCGAATTATCGTACAGTTTTCGGAAAGCAGAATCACTTCCAAATTTCCTCTTCTATATTCATTCTGTAGTCCATTCTCATAGTCACTGCATGTCTTTCTTTTGTGGGTCATCCAATTCATATAGAGCCTAGGCAGCAGGTGTGACCGTAATGCTTCGGAAGAGTTCATTTTAAACATTACGAAGATGAATAAAACATATAGGAAATATATCATGAGGAAATATATTCACTGCGGTCATCATTGATCTTTTTGGTGTTGTTATGATGTTTGTATGTATATTTGTGAGTGACCGTACTCCAATATGGTCGCCTGACCCTACCCCCGTCGAATCAGATTGACGACCCATTGGATTACACTAAAGAAATAAAAAGAGCATAGTTCTGTTTTGACTGACCTGACGTACGCATTTGCACTGTAATATCTGATTTTCAAAAACCGTCGCCGTTTTCGAAGAGTTTATCGAAGCAGTGTCGAAGCCTGGATGCAATACGTAATTCAATATAATAATTTCATCCAAAGAAAATATATTACTTTAAATAGAGTTTTGTACGTTCTGTGTTTGAAAAGATAAAATATTTTATTACTACTCTGGCAGCACTAAGAGGAACGTTCCATTTTTTTAGTATAGCAACATATCTTTATACTTTTGTGACTGGTGATGTGACTGATGTGTGGCCTGTGAACGGAGATTATTTTTTCCGTATCGGCATTCTATCGTACTAATTTTAGATTATTCTGTAAGACAATACATACATTATGATTACTTTACTTCCCTGACCTCAAGCGTTGATAAAAGTTTGTATACTTAGTGAGTTATTTTGGTATTCGGTGACATTTTAGTGAAGTGCCTAATTTGATCATGGAGGCTATAGCAAAACACGATTTCAATGCAACTGCTGATGATGAGCTCAGCTTTAGGAAGAATCAAGTCCTTAAGGTACGTGGGCATAGATCGAATCGATGTGCATCGAATTTAACATTGTTAAATGACAGGTTCTTTCTAGAATTTTTGATATTACAGATACTAAACATGGAGGACGATATGAACTGGTACAGGGCTGAATTAGACGGCAAAGAAGGACTTATTCCTAGTAATTATATTCAAATGAAAAGTCACAGGTAAACACTTGCACTCAGTATAGATTGTTTGTATTTCTAATAATAGCCTTACGTAAATCGTATCTATTAATTTCGTTTGTAAAAACAAGACAAGATAGGTATTTATGTTTAGAATAACAAGAAGCCGCTGTGTATCTCGTAAATCTTTATTATTTTACAACATGTTGTAATGAAACACACAGCTCAGAACATATATTACCTGTGTTAACTGCAGGAATGTTACTGTACACGAAACTTATTGGAAACATTAGTATCATCTAAGAATTCGTGAGAGGTTATAATCAGGATTAAATTTATTTGATATACCCTACAGGATAAATCTAATTGTTTTTACAAAGTAATTATTAGCTACAATGTTTAATAAAGATCTATAAAATTAACAACAATTTAAGCAAATGTCTTGCTATTCTTAGATTAAGGTATATTATTAAAAGTTGTGCTTTTTGGCAAAGTTTGCATATAGTTATAACTTTGAAAGCCATAGACAAATTTGAGTTCAGCTCTAAAACAAAACCTCCTTTTTAGCTGGTATTATGGAAGAATCACAAGAGCAGATGCAGAAAAACTTCTAGCAAATAAACCAGAGGGAGGTTTCTTGATAAGAATCAGTGAATCAAGCCCCGGTGACTTCTCCTTATCTGTAAAGTAAGTAGTTTCCTTGTGTATATGCATGGTTATCTAATGTTATTATAGTTCTCAGAATATTCTTTCCAATAGAATTATTATGACTGTGAGTCACTTTGTATGATATAAATATGAGTTGTCAATGTTGCAATTTGATGTAGAATGAATTATTGGCCTGATTGTTGCTTGATTTATGAGCTAAAGCCCTTGTCCTTTATACTCTTGGTAGTGAAAAAGTTTGAGCTTTTGTTTCGTGCCTTAATTACTGATTGAACATTATAATTTTCCCCAGATGTATAAAAACCAAATTACTTTGTATTTTTTAGAAATAATGAAACCCAGTATAACTATTCATAAACAAATATGTTCTGTGTATACTTTTTCAACTTTGTGGTAATTGCAAAAGCATACTTATTGCAAGTAAAGCATCTCTTCTTTGTATGCCATATGTACCAAAAAGTAGCAAATTACAGTTGTAAAGTTTAAGATAAATTATTTGCAGGATGCATTCCATTATTACATGTTGGATTATATGCATTTGCATGTCATCTGTGTTAGTGTTATATCATCTTTGTGCATATGTAATGATTTTTTCAATCATTCATATTTTAGAAGTTGAATTAAATATGCATTACACCTGCTGTAATTTGCAGAAATGACAGAAAACTGTGGACCGTTATAGGCTGCACTAAGGCAGATAAACATAATTTTGTCAAACCCACTAAAAGTTTTTCCACCAAAACATATACATAATATAAACTTTCAGAGTATCAAATATTAATAAAATTTATGAATGATTTAGTTTATTGATTAGTATTGTATCTGCATATATATTCCTGTAATCATACAAAGCAATGCAAATTTGCATTATATTGTTGTTGTTATCTATAAAACTGTGTGTATCTATTCACTGAATTCCAATAAGCATCATAGATCATAGTTGTGTACATTCTAATAGATACATTATTTGCCTAATATTGCCGTGGTCATCTTTTTTCATAGTTTATTTTAAGTTTGAATGACACACAAGACACTTAGGGCTGGTTTCACAGGTTACGGATAGACACTATCTACCAGATAAATTAAAAAATGGAACAGAATTTGTATGAAATTACCTGCCAGAGAAACTATTTGTAACTTATCAGCAACCGGTGAAACAGGCCCTAAACTTGTTAAAAAAACAAACAAAGTCTTTGATAATTTCTATTACTTGAGCAACATTCTTAACATAAGTACATCAGAAATAAGTAAATAAATAAATAACATAAGCTCATTATCCTTCAATATTCGGCTACTTTTTTAAAGGCCTTGAGAACATTGCTATCTTCGTTATTTGCTAATGCTTAATTTATCATCTCACTGGTTGTTCCCTGTGGGAAAACCGAGTACAGTTACTTGTCTAGGGGATTCCTGATGTTCAAGTTATATAAAGTGCAGCCAAGTTTCATCAAATTGTCCATTAGTTTTTGTGAGAAAGAGTAATTGATATGATTTGCAGAGTGAAAATAGGTATAAGTAAATACTTAGCAACATCTTCGTAATTGAGGCCAACGTCATTAGCTCTAGATATCGGGCATTTATGTTCATGATGAAGATTAGGAATTCATCTATCTCTCTTCATGGTATTATAATCCTTAAGAATACCTAGAGTGGTTAAGAAATTTGACCCATTAGTTTAAGCATTTGTAATAGTCTAACCAGTGTCCAACAGATGCTGATAGTGTTTTTTTTTAATTATTTCTTATACAAAGTTGTCTCTCATTATGAAACAATACATATAAATACACTGTGTTGTTAGAGTTGCAAAGTATGCTAACATTATAGATTATATTTTATTGACAAAATTAATACAATGCCCCTTTTAAGTAGAATAAAGTGTTTACACAAGAACTAAGGTCAGCCAATAATAAATGAAGCAACTATAGGAATGTTGTTATTATTTCTTATCAGGGCTTTCTTATTAACTGTTTAGATTGAAAGCGTTATTCACTGTGTCTACTCCTGTTGGAGGTATGCTTCTAATTTGACAAGAAATTTTCTAATAGGGTGATAGATTAGTAGCCGGACTGCATTAGCCTTATTGTGGTATGAAGTAATATCCTACTGGAATGATGATGATTTCAGTCTAAATCTATACGTATGTACAATCTGTATATTGAATGTTTTTTAAAAAGAGTTATTGGGGCGTGATCTAAAATCGTTATCGAAGCCAAAAATACATTTTTTAGAATTTTTGTCTATTTGTCTGTATGTATGTCCGGGATAATCTCAAAAAGTCCTGCATGGATTTGCTTCGAATTCGGCATGAATATAACTAAGAGGTCGGGTCAACATATAGGCTACATGTTATCACGCTATCACTACGGGGGGGAGAGGGTTGGATGTTTAATCCTAATACCCACGCGGACGACGTCGCGGGCAACAGCTAGTAACTGATATTGCCTCTCTTTAGCTTCCATGTCCCTCCTTGTCCACCTACATCATTAACATGTCATATTAAACCACAAGTCTGATGAATATCGCCTTTATAAGACTTGTCTCTTAATATAACACACACATTCAAATATGAATTCCTTTTTCATTCCTCCCACAGTTAACAAATTCCGCGTTCGTGATTTATACAATTCTTTATAAGCATATTGTCAAATTATCAATAGGTCAATAGCAAAGTGGTTCATGTGAGGTGACGCACAACAAACAATTTCATTACAGTTTAAATTGGTAGTTAATAAAAAAATAAAGTTTGCGCCTTAGCCGCTCGGGAGCGCGCATGACTCACCAACTATCTAGAGACGTTTTATTTTGTCTTGAATTTGTCTTGGCGTGTTGTATTAGTCATATTCATCTCTACACTGCTAACGTTGCTTCGACAGGTGATTTGATTATTAGTTTTTCTACTTTAACCTTAAATATATTTTTGGTTATTTCTCAGAGCTCATGACTGATTCATTAGATTATGATATTCCAAGAATTACCTTCTGGTATTTTGGTACCAAATCAACGATATAGTTTGAAACCTTTTAGCATAATATAATTAATCTAACCTGGAAATACGCGATAAATTATGCTCGTATAATTGTAAATATGCATATTTAAAGACAGGTCATAGTGTTCGTAAAGTTTTCTCTATTTAAAACCTGTTTCCTGTCAAATAGTATGAATCAGCGGTACTGAGATTGCGCTGAAACCAGTTTTGGGCTATAGATTTTAACACGGGCCTCTTAAAATATAGTTATCGTACGATATATTTGATACAGGAATTTTTCTTTGTAATTAACCTGAAATACGGGATAATTCAATCCTAAGTTCAAAATGTCCACAACTGCTCGGCGTCTCCCAGCGTCCTGCATCGAATGTTTCGAACTGTTTGCGCACAATAAGCAGAAGACCAGGAAAAAATACGTTGAAAACCTCCTACACGTACATGGATAAATAAACAATAAAATTCCTTACAATCGGTTCTCAAAACTGTTCTTCGAGCTTCCTAAATAGAAAAATATAATTAATAAGGTTACTAACCCGCTTCACGGAAAGTACGTTACGCGAGCAATACCCTCTTTTTGGCATATTACTAAGCCATAATTTCTCCACATACCGAGAAAGTTTGCTGCTCTGCTTATTCTAATGGCATTTTGCATTTACGCGAATATATGGAAAGTAGAAAACTTGAATGACCCGTGAAACAGTTCACAACCGGTTTCAGTTCAAACCATGCATTATTTTATACGACGATATCCTCGGGTTAACGCCTGACATTCGATATGTCGACCTTACCGTTCCCATTTACGAATTCGGTTACAGCTATATTACGTCATCAAGTTCAATTAGTTCCACAAATATTTGTTCGGTGTTTATTAGAAGATCGACACGATTTCAAATCAGTCTGTACGTAAGCTTGAGATAGCCACGCCCTGGAGCCATGTTTAAGCTGCCAAAGCTCTTATCAAAACCTGGTTTAGCACAAATATTTTCAGGTTAAATGTTGCTACAATTGCAGTTTATCTCTATCAGTCACGTTATAGAAGATTGAAATTCACCTGCACACTGTCGGAAAAGTTTATTTGGCGTACATATTTGTCGAAGTTGATGTATTTAAAATTAACAAATTTGATTAGCGTACTGTAGAAACTGGTGCAAGGCCAATAAACATCCGTGATCCGTGATATATTTAACCCCAAAAATAAGCAAATTAACTATTTGTGATGTAACGAATGCGTCTTTTAATATAACCTAGGCCTTATTGAGCGTAACATTTTGATTAGCCTTTTCATTATAGTTTTCAGAATTTTGGTTTGAGCTTTAAATCAAAATATTGTCAGTATACAGAATGAAATCATTCCTTCAGTATACAATTCTTAATTTTTTCACTTAGTTTGATATATTTGATGACTATCCTCAGATGTCCGGATGGAGTGCAACATTTCAAAGTGCTTCGGGACGCGTCCAGCAAATTCTTCTTGTGGGTGGTGAAGTTCAACTCTCTTAACGAACTAGTTGACTATCACCGTACTGCGTCAGTCAGCCGTTTGCAAGACGTCAAGCTCCGGGATGTTGTTCCTGAAGAGGTGAGTAGATATATCGCCAAACATTGTAGAGAACTAGTTTTAAAGAGATTATGACTGTAAATTAACCAATTAAATTAACCAACCCGCATTGAGCAAGCGTGGTGTATAACGCTCAATCCTTCTCCGTGGGAGAGGAGGCCTGTGCCCAGCAGTGGGACGATAAAAAAAAGGCTGTGATGATGACTATAAATTGTGTGTTTATGAATCAATTTCTGCCAATAACATAGGTATAGTCTGAGCTTCAATTCAGCTTCGTTATCCATCTTTATTATCTTGATCGAATTTTCGTTTTACCAAACTTCTGTGCTCTGCTCTGCTCTTTGCCTTGCCTCGATACTCACTTACAGCTCTAGACAAGAATTTGTTGAATGCGATTCTAAAAATAATGTAAACTGTCTACTTTCGTACGCATACCGGTTTAGTGTCAGGATTGCAGCAATTTGTGCTTCCCGGGATGATTCATCATGAATAACAATAGCATTTTACGTGTGCTTACGTATTTCCAATATTACAAATTGCTAGTACCTACTATTATCATTACCTTTAATAAACGCCTTGTTTAGTTTTCCCTATAGAAGAAATTCTTGTGTGGTAAAATACACCGCACTTAAGTTTTCGATATTGAGTATATTACTAGCTGTTTCAGCTGCGTCTCGGGGGAATTGCTCCCCACACCCTGCAGTAAAAAGTAATAAGCTATAATTTCTGTCAAGTATTAAACATTCACTTTCATATAAGGCTGAGTTTGATTTGATTGTCCTGATGGACATCTGAGTGTGTACCAGTTATTGGTAATATGCTCACCTATCAAGAGACCTACTTAATTATAACTGGCGAAATTAATAATATAAGGGACAGTCACATGACTGTTACAAGGAAATCGGGATTTTATATAGGTATTTCGATCACGTATTCTTCGCTTAAATTCCTCATTTTCTAGTTAAAGCAACCTTTTAGACTGTTAGTAAAACTTTTAACCGCGAAAAAAGAATCTGGTAGCTTACCGCACGTCACGTGTAATGCCCAGTATTTACGAATGCGGTAAAAAGAGATATTTTATGTGACCTAACACAGCTGGTTTAAATCTCGGCGTTCTTGTATATTTTAGACTGGAATCTCGCCGTTCAATCCCTAGGCTATTGCACAAGACAAGTTACTTGTGTAATAGCTTGGGAAAAGATATTATCCGATATTAGCACCCATTCTTTACCAGTTGAGGCTGGTAGCCGAGTCTGACTCGGTTTCAATATGAGAACGAAATATGTACGAACTAAGCAAGTATGACACATGTTCTGGTCATACGAATGTTTCGGTATTCTGTAAAGTTACATTATTATACGTTTCTAAATAATAAGCGAATAATCCGGGATGTGAACATTTGATAATTTAGGTTTAGGAGATATCACAATAACTTTTTGTGGACGGTGTCTAAAATAAAGGACAAAAATACCGTTTTTATTTACTTACCACAAAACATTGTAAAACTTTAAACATCCTGCGAAAACAATTTCTGTTTTGTTGGTATTTCGTTTTTTATGCGATATGACTGAACCTATTTACATGAAGTTTGGTATGCAGATAAATTTAAACCTGGACAAGGGCATATGATATTTTTATTCAGTTTCATGTATTGGTTATTTTTGTACGATGAAAATATAACTGATTATGTGGGGAACACCTAATGTGTCAGGGTGTAGATAACGGTACTTAACAACTTACTATGTCTCTAAAGAGACATTGATGAGAAACATTAGCTAGATATGGTAAATCACGCGAAGACGACCTTTGTAAAGTAGGTAAAGAGAATAAGCTAGACGGCTATCATCGCTTCATTACCGTGTAATCATAGCCTTACCTAAGTAGGCAATTAATACCCCCTCTAAATCTATACTGCGCACAATAAGTTTATTGCAATTTTATAAGACTTCATATTATTGATATTAGGCACGCTTTTTACAACATTTTGAAGAAAACGATTTGATTGTACTTTTAACTTTTTTTTTTGTTAAACTTTACGTAACCTTTGCTTCTGAATAAATACTAAGAATAAGACTTCATTACGCGAAATGTTAGACAAACAAAATTCTTCCCACGGGAATAACGAAAATATTCACCTTCTGTAATAGAAGTTAAAGAAAGGCTATCAGAGAGTAAATAGAGGAAAAATCCCCTTTTGTAGTCCCGTCTCTATTAGAACGATTTATACACGTTCAATACATTTATGTGTGGAACCGCGCTCTGTCTATGTAAATAATGCGCTGTGACCCTGATAAGTAACGAAAATAACCCGGTCACTGCGTGTTCCTATAATCTCGGTTACTGGCAGTAGTCCTCTGCCTCCGATTGATACGAGTAGAACGATGTTAGTACAATCGGGAATTTTTATATACCAGTGTCCTCAAATGGATAAACGTTGGCATTTGTGTCGCTTACTTGGCTTTAAAAAATAAATATTGTATTTGTTCAAGTTGCTATTAGGTAAATATTTCAATTAATTGGAATGTGTTTAACGTAACACTTTTTTATTTTATTACCAATTAAGGTAACGCTTTAGGTAATTGCATTCGCCTATAAAACTTTCTCTAGGCTGGGTTTTTCAATCGGTACATTTTTCTGTTTCCATTATGTAAAGTTTTGCTTTTATAAAATGTTCTTGGAAGCAAAAAGCGGGCTCGTTATACGCGTTCTTGTTTTTCTAACGTTAGCGTCATCGATACCGCCCCAATACATGTGCAATGCAGATTTTTTGTTTTCATAAATAATGGGCGAACACAGTATCGAAGCGAGCGATACCACTATTTACACAAGTCTCAACAACTTTGTAAATGGCTTTTTCATGCTTTTTGAACAATGATACGGAAATATTTTGTTTATCAGTCTAATGTTACAATTTTAGAGTATCTATCTGATGGGAACTGTCTGCGTATGATCAAGTTGTACCAGTATCTTACTTTATTTTGTTGGTATCATATTCAGGCCTTTTGAGAGGCCCTAAATCATCTTGTAGCTTGAAACGCTAAATAAAATACATACTTAAGAAAAATGACGTGACAATTTTCACCCTCGTGTTAGTTATTTTTAAAACTGATGAATTTTGAACAGAGTATGGTGATACCTTATCGCAAAAGCCATGTCGCTTACCTACTCTGAAGTCACTTTAGTTTTTACTCGATTGTATGTATAGTATTTGTTTGTGGAACCAGCAAGTCATCAATATACGCCGAACATAAAACAATAAAATGCTTTGCATCGTCTCGTGTAGTGGCTCGAGCACATTTCTGCGGGTTTCGTGTGCGCTTGAGAAAGAAGAAACTAGAAAACCTCCACTATTGTTTACTCCAAACATTATAATAAGTAAGGCCGCTCAAAAGCAGCTCATTTAACTCACATGCACACGCATTAATGATAATGTACGTCACAATAAGTTCTGAAGTTTTCCCACGATGAGTTAACGGGCCATCGCATTTCATTGGATGATTACTGAATACATTATCGTGACTCATTGTAGGTATTGCTTATTTGGATGTGCGTTTTCGAAGCATTGGCCCTGAATAAGGAAAGTGAAAATTTTATCGCAGTTTTTACACGTATACGCCGTATTTGTTAGGCTCCTTTTACTAATTAATGGCACGTGACAAGAATAATTTCGCACCTTTGAGAATCCTTGGCCAGTTGATATGATTATGTAATATGCATTAATGTTCGTTCTCGTGCCTCTAATGAAGTAGTAAAGGCTGCTTCAATCCTCTGGACGAGACAAATGAAAATTTTGTTCTGCCACAAATATAGACCTTCAAAATATTCAACCCCATGTTGACAGTAAGTTATACAAACATCTTTAATTACGTTAATAAATCCAGTTAACTCTCCAATTAATAACAATTTAAGCACACTTTTACCATAATGACTTGTTTGCCCTGAGTGCTAAACTTCTAATTCATACCGACACTTAGTTAATTGGATCTATACAATTAATTTTCGTAATTGGTACCTGAATGTGTTCGCGCCATTTTGTTAATGACTTCAGTTGGTTTCACACGTTTGAACCAACATTTGTATGTTGGTGGGTTATGGTCCAGTGCTGGCTAGTTTACTCAAATTTTAACTATTACTTACTATGGTTAAAATATGTATTTCATAAACTTAAAAGTACATGCAGCTGTAGTTCCTGGCCGCCCTTTGTCAATCTTTATGGGAAGAACCCAGAACAACCAGTTTTTCCAAGGGTTATTTATTGCATAACTCATTTTTGCTAGGGGCTGTGAAGGTCATTAATTCTTCTTTTTTACAAAATCCGGTTATACCGGGTAACTCTTACGCTAAATAATGGTAAAGAATATAAAAAATGTTAGCAATTTTTTAACTGTAAGACACATTTTAAGAAACTTCAACAAAATTGCTCTTGCAATAACGCTATTGTCGTTAATGCCTTGTAGACTACAATGTACCAAATGTAACTATAAATTATGAATAATAATTATAAATACCCAAAACCAATAGCCAGTAGGTAGCTTCAGACCCAACCACTTTGTTATTCTTAATATTGTTGTTATACATACATATTTATCATCATCAGTATTTTTATCATCCTACTGCTGGGCGCAGGCCTCCTCTCACACAGAGATGGATTGAGCTTTAATCACCACTCATGCTCGATGTGTTAGTGATTCCAGAGGTTTTAGTCCAGATTTCCTCGAGATGATTTCCTTCACCTTTTATCAGTCATTGGTGTCCAAATTATCAAAATCAAACATCATTAATTATTCAAATTTAGCTGATAAATCAGCACTTTTCGAACGTCAAAAACAAAAGACAGCCCCCAAAACCCACCCTTCACCACTTCCTATGTGTTTTCGCTTATATGGTTTCGCTTATACTGTGAACTTATCTATATGCTGGTTTTTAAATTTCTCGCTAATGAGGCCGAAGTTTATCTTACGATTGTCATAAAAAAATCCTTGAATTACGACTCCAGTTTTTGAAACTGCTGATTATTGAGAACAACTATATTGTGCAGAGTTTTGCCTCTCATTTTTATAAGAATAGATTCTAAGGTTTGTATATTCGTTTAATATTGTTCTCTACGTGAAATCATATACGAAAGTCGTCATTTTCTGCTAACCACATAAACGTGTAAAGAAAAGCACTCCCGCTGAGATGGTCATAAAATGTATTGATTAGTTTATCATCCCACTATGGATATATAAGAAAGTCCATCCCTCGTTACTTTTATCGCTGTAGGAGTTTTGAAAGGGTATGTAGGGAATTTTTATTATAATTGTTGTTGTCATTTACACTTACTAAAAATAAGAATAACAAGGTAAAGTTGTGTGTAGAAATATGTGATGTAAAATTCCTGGAAAGGTATATTTGAATTGTGTATAGTGTAATGTATACTTTTGAAAACGCAAAAAGAAAAACAAGACTGTTAATAACATGGCGAAAATCCATGGACTAAATACTCATGTCTTGTTATGGCTAGCTATGTCACAGAGTTGGCATATCTTACCTCCATTTTCAGTCACTAGTGTCTATTTGTCGAGGAAAATCTGTTTTTATCGAATAACACTGACTCTTCTTTTCGGTCTTTAGATGTCTAGTTGATTGATTGATTGTAAAGTTCTCGGTGTAATTAATGTGATCCATGTTCTATTTCAGATGCTGGTGCAAGCGCTGTACGACTTCACTCCGCAGGAGGCCGGCGAGTTGGAGTTCAGGCGCGGTGACGTCATCACGGTCACTGACCGCTCGGATCAGCATTGGTGGCAGGTACGTGATAATACATGTTCTCCTAAATATTAGTTAGGTGTAACAATCGATGCATTTCATTTCCAAGAAACTTCCACTCCAATCACAACAATTCCTCTCAACTACAAAACCAAAATTTAGAGAAAATAGCGTGAGAATTATAATGCAAGAACCTGCCAAACCCTTCATATGGCAGATTCTTGCATTATATTCTACCCGGTGAATCAAAATTATGGTATTTACAGAAATAGTATATAGTAATAATGAGAGTCTGTTTTACAGACTGTCATTATTCCGTGTTTAATTGGAATGTGTGATTAAACACTTCAAGAATCCTCCAAACGTATACGCTAATCTTAACTGAGTTGAAGAGGTCGCTAGTAGTTCCATGGAAGACTAAACTACAAACAATTCTATTATTCTTTCTTTGTAAAAATTTTGAATGGCGATATTTCTATCGACGAAAAATAAGCTTACCTTCTAGAATACAATAGAACATGAATAGAAATAACGGTAGGACGGTACATGTTTCAGGGCGAGATAGCACACCGGCGCGGCCTGTTCCCCGCGTCGTACGTGACGGCGTACCACTCGTCATAGTGGGCGCGACCGCTCGCCCTTGCCTCTCGCCGCTCGCCCGCGCGCCGCCGCCCGACAATGATCACACTACCCTACTACATCATATCAATAACTCAACACATCGAACACTAAGTAAAGCTAATACATGAAAACGTTATAGTTTTCTCAGTTTTACTATACATCATCATTTTACGCGATTTTAAATTTACTAGGAGTTATTGACAGGGCACCAAGTGTCATCAATGTCTCGCTCGGATGAAGTTTGATTTTTATATAATGTTTTGACGAGTATATGGTGCTTCGTGTTCACAGCTGATTACGATGATTTTATTATATAATTAATGTAATAATTTATAACAATACGACGGTCGTAATCGTTAATGTCCATTTTACTCGCGAGTTGAAACTGCCTTGATTTTTGCAATACTGTAAGATGTAATTTGGTAGTACAAAAGTTTTGTGTCGTGTTTCATTGTATTCATTGTTCTGTGACGAATTTATTGTCCTCTCATTTTAAGTTGTGACGATCGCTGCATGAGAGTGAATAATTTTTATCCTCGAAAACGTGCCAGAATGTTATTTGTAGTTTTTGAAATATACGTTTAGTAATAAAAGGTGAAAGGGATCAAATCAGTGCATACTGACTGCTCCCTACAAGTATATAGATTTTTTTATTTGATGTGATTTTTAAAGTATGACCATTATTTATCCCTGTATTAGTCTTTAATGCTCATTATTAAAATATTTACCATTTATACTTTAGTTAAGTGATAATTTTAAGTTCGGTTTACAATTTCGATCTTATTTTTTTATTATTGGTATACAACAGTGTATAATCTGGTACAGTAATCACGTAGAATATAAATTTGTAGCGTCCCCCAAAAGCTTAGCTCTCGTTAGATTTAAATCCCGATTTGTGTTGCGCACAAGTTACAATGCCACGAACATTATCCATAGCTTGGGAATCACCATCATTTTAAATATCGACGATGTTTTTGTATGAACGGATGTATAATAAGCGATGTATTTTATATAATAATATATTATGTATGTTGTAACACCGCGCTTTTTTTATAGCTTTGACGTGTTAGTTTGACGAAGTTTCGTTACCTGTACGTATTTTACCATTTACTGAACGTAATGAAGCAAATGTCTAAAAATGTTTAACGTAAAATAATTCAATGTTGATAGTAAGGTGGCGACGTAGTTGTTAGTGACTACCAAACTAATCCGGAGTAACACGACATCGTGGCACGCGCCGTGTCATTGTACTTAGTTAGCGTTTAACATTTAGTCAAGACTTGAAATTAATAAAAACTTTGAGTGATCGTTGATCCAATGTAGATATTTATTTTTGTTATTGTATTGTACCCGAAATTACTATATTTATGGAAACATGATAGAGTTGATCGTAACCGACGAACTCGCTATCCGTAGGCAGATCAGATCATTAGAAGTAAGCGGACATCTAATGTAAGGAGTATTTCACCGTGCATGTTTAACTATATCGTTTAAAGATTTCCCTTTCATCGAAGCATTTAAACTGTGTGTAATTATAGTGTAAGTGTGGTATGGCTCCGTATGTAACGTGCTCGCTATGAATGGTCAACTGTTGAAGTTTGTATTGCGTTACAACACCCGACAATGCCCCTAAATTGTGCTTATAGCTATAGTGACAAGTAAGTGCATAAAGGCAAGTTTCAATAAATCGGAAGTGCTATAATCTATAATAATCAAATATTTAAATAATTTAAGTTATGATTCTCCAATATTGTGGAAGATGTATAATATTTTTTACTAATAAATTTAATATTATATTTATTGGTTTTATTTTTGGTCTACCTTTAATGAGACGAACATCAACAATTATAATAATTTATTTTAAATAATAACATCACAATTTGTAACAATTACCAATTAACATGACCGTAAAGCTACTTCTAAAACACTCAACTGTAAGATGCGTACGCGCTGCAACCGTTTTTCAGTTTATTGACACGCTTTATTAGCTTCACTTGTAACTATGTATGTAAGAAAATCTTGGAATCTTAATTTGTTCCACTTCCTTTGCTCTGAGTTCTGATGACAAAACATGACTAGCTAAGAAACGTGATTACAAATCCAAAATGGCGTTCTGGCTGTTTGAAATTTTTAGTGCGTGCGGAAAGCCTGTTTTTTTTTAAGTTTTTTAAACTATAATTTTACAAAACTAACAAGACTGACAATGTCTTAATTTGCAGTGTGTTCGCATCTTGTAATCTTTACATAGTGGCTTTATAATTATTAAATCACAGCATTTATATTTTGAAGCATGGGCTATCCTTTCAACAATGTATATGTAAAAATATAACAAAATTGATATAAACGTGATCCAGTAAATTATATCATTTAAACTTACAGCTATTCATGAACTGAAATCAGATGTGTTTGATCATTTGAAATACATATTTACTTTTAACTTATTCTGCAATTTTTTACTACACTTAAACAAGTACAATAGCACCGTTGGCAACAATATTTACTCTAGAGATTTTGAGGCATTATGCTATTTTTGTAGCTAGCAATATATTAATATTTATTTGTGCTAGCTTAGATGTACTTATAATATCTGTCTTTAATCATTTAATATGAGGATTCAATAAATTATGCTATTCTATTGTCGTTGTGCAAATGGCATTTGTTAAATACTTAAGAAAATACTCATTCCAAAATAAACCACAGTAAAATTAAATACATAGTAACAAAAATAAAATCTTAGAACTTTGTTTTAAACATAGCCTTTTCTAATTCTACTTCCCACAAACAATCAAATAACTATACTAAGAATCTGACTTTGTTTAACAATAATATTTGTTCTATATTTAATGCTTTTGTCTCTATGGTTTATCCAAACCGTATACTCATTTTATAGGGTTTGGAAGTCAGTATCATGCTATAGCACTCTAGAAGCTATTTCAATACCAAAAACTTACAGGTAATTGTTAACGTTTGTTTCAAAGCTCTTAAAATAATTCAGATAAGCGTAAGGTGCTAGGACTTCACAACTATGGTGATATTTTATTCTAAAAATGTTTAAGTAACAACAAAATTATGTCACTATTTGGTTCAATTAACTATATTGCTCTAGTTAACAGGTAACAAGGCTGCTAGCAGTCTTCTAGCACCAAGACCTTATTAATTTAATTTTTTTATAAGCTTTAAAAAGGAACATGCTTTGAACGTAGCCAGAACTTGATGTTTTTTTTTTTAAGTTGTTACTTGATGCTAATATTTTATCTATGCATGTCTGTCGAATTACAACCAGCGAAGATCAAGAATTTTGGTTTATATATACTCATATACATATTTTAGATTATGCTCAAATCCCAGGGCCTGATGATGGAATGGAAAACGACTGATCCTTAAGTCTAGGCGGTCTCACTTACATCTGTCTGGCTATGCTCTAAAACGCCTAGAAGCTAAAATGTTTGTCCGCCAATAGCCAGCATGATGTTCTCAAAGGCTATCCAGTTGATTAACGCCCAGGGTCCCAGCCTCATCCACAGAGGTAGGAAGCCTTTGTACATAGATAGTATACCTTCATTCTTTATGGATTGTTGAAGACAGTCGATCATGCCTTTATACGACAAACCCCTGAAACGGAGAAAATACAAATTTCGTTAGTAGAAATAGAATCACGTCACGTTCGTTCGTAAAACCCACAAAAACCTATTGAAACGGTAGGTCATCCAACTCAAGAACCGATATTAGTCATAACAACGATAGAGTACAAATAGAACGCTTGCCGATACTGATTCAAATGTTTACAAATAGAATAATCGAAATTCATGGCGTATTTTATTGGTGCGTTGGTACAACAAAAGCGTTGAAGCGTGCACCGTCCTGCGACTTTGACCCCGTTCCTGTGACCTCGACCGCCTACCGCTTGTAACAAACCTATTCACATACTATAAATACCTAGCCAAAACAACGATCGGGAATTTCAGTACACCGTGACATAGTTACTGATGTTTTTGGGACGAATAAACAGTCCATATTTGTATAGTTGTCGGTTTCGTGATATCCGCGTCTATGTTTATGGCAAGTCATTAGAACTCATACGGACTTTGTTATTTACTTAGATATTCTATTCTTAACGTGAGCGGACACTAGCTAGATCAAACAATGAATCTTTGAAAATCCTAGGTACTTACTAATATTATAACGCGATAGTTTGTATGGATGGATCTTTGTTACTCTTTCACGCAAACACGGGTGGATTTTGATTAAGCTTGGCAGTAGTATTGCTTATAGCTATATGTGCTTGTTGATAATGCTTATTGCTTATATCAGAATAACATTTAGGCTATTTTTATCCATGTGCGGGAAGAAGTTCCCACGAGACGCTGGTGAATCCCCGAGCACAAGTTAGTACCTATGTAATATATAATTTATTTATTTTTATTTATAACAAGGCAAAAAATACTAAGCATATAAAAATATGCTTAATATTTTTGCCCGACCACAATAAATGCGTAACAAAAACCTTCATACGGTTTGATTTAGTTTAATTACCAAATAGACACCGCTTCTAAGAAAAGAATGACTAATTTAAACGTAATTAATTTTGTGATTGTATCGTTATGTATACCTATCTGGTTAAAACGCAATCGAGTATAATTAAAAAAAGCGGTTAAGCCCGGACTTTGTACTATTTCAAACAATAGCATGAATATTTTGACTACGAAAATATAATGAAACCAATTAACATCATGCGCGTGTATTGAAAAGCAGTGCCTTATTTAAACAGTTATTCAGGATCGCAATTCCCGTAGGTTATGAAGTATTGATTGCTTTTTCAACGAAGCCCTCCGCCCCCTCTCCCCTTGTTTTGGCGAGGCAGCCGGGCCCGAGCCAAGCTGAGTGACGGTCCCTAAATTGATTTTAATGAAACCTAACAATTGTCTAGCCTGCACGAGTGGTTGTTCGTATTTTTAGATAAACATGTTTTGAAATAAAACTCGTTGGTACCTGTTTATAATATATTGACTTAATAGTAGAAGGGATAAGGTCGCTTTAATTATAATTTTAGGGTGGAGTGTCTTCAACATTTAATTTTAGGTGACCAATTAATTAGCCTCGATTTTAACAAATACCTAGGTCAGTACTCTTAAAATTGAATTTACCCAAATGTAAGTCGCGTTTGGGTTGGGACCTTTACTATTACTTGCAAAGTCAATAGTTGATTCAGAAATTAATAAATTAGCTCTTTGGAACTTACCGTCCATCTGGTCCAACGGGCTGGTTCATGAGCCTAGTCTTAAGTACATCAGCGGGTGTGCCGAGCACAGCAGCCACGAAGCCGGCAGCAAACGCCGCGGCTGCGTGTACCACCGCAGTGTCCGCCATGCCGAACTCCCGCATTAGGAACTGTTTGGTATAGTCGTAGGCTGCTAAATCTCCCATGTTTACTAAAGCTGCGCGTTGCACGTTTGGGATGGCACCTAGAAAAATAGACGTCATAATTATTATGGGAATGCTATTCAGGCGTAAGAGCGGAAGAATGATTTTGATACTTTTTTGAGAGGCTATCAAATTAAAACTGCAAAACTGGTTTGGATGAGATTTAGAGTAGACATAGACGTAGGGGAGAATGTCAGATAAGGAAGACCGTTGATCCTATAGGTATATGGAGTAGGAATCCTAAGTTAGAACTCCAAATGTGGTTGGAAATGAGAAAAAAAATAATTAAATAGGTTCTGCGCAGCATTTCCACCCGCATTCTGTGGTAACTACTATGCACGCCCAGATAAAAAGTGTCCCTTTAATCCCCCTAAAAAGTGTACCTTCAATCATTAATAACAAATATGGACAATATTTTTTTCTATCCTTTCAGTGGTTTCTGCTTTAACGAACAAACTTTATAATATTAGTATCAATTAATATTAAAGGCGGTATAACAGAGCTTAATGGGTAAGTTAACTAATTTAAACCTTTTGTTATTATGTTTATTTTTGGACAATCCGTAACTAACTTATTAACTGTCTGTTGGCATGGGTCAACATGGAACTTCAATCTGCCGCTCGGCCTAATTGTTATTGGACTTTTCCATTACAGGGTAATTGTCTGGCTTCCTATTACAAAGGAACTAAAAATAACTAGCAAATGAGGGTGTTTTACGAATGTAAGTGGTGGATTGGTATATGCCCCATTGGTCTAATGGTTCGATTCCTGGGTCGGCCCAAAATCTCTTTATGGACCAGAAGGTCCTGCGCCTAATGTGTCGAATTACCGTCCGGTCGGACTATGAGTGTGAGGAAATAGATAGTGTACCTGTATCTGTTCAAACGTCTTTGCAATATAATATTTCCTGTGCAGCCGGCTGATATGGCTAAAGCGAGAATAGCCGCCGTGATGGATCTGACTGCGATTTCCATTATAGGTATTTTATTACTACACATAAACTACGTTCATTGAAAACCATTGCCGAAAGATATTCGTGGAATCTGAAAACTAAACAATTTACTGAATATGTTGATACAACATCAAGTAAATATATTTATGTTTCTATTTCCAAAAATATTTTTGTAAGATAGAGAAAATAATATCTATCAAAATATGAGGGTTTTGGTGCGATAGAGAAACTAAATCTATTTATTCAACGGGCATAGTTCCAATCTCGGATTATGACTGGGTTGGTTTTGTGGCTACAACTTCAAATCAATACGGTGTTGTATTATAGATTCTCGTGGTTTCATTTCGCCTAAATTATGTAGCTACTAAGGACGGTAGTCAGTACCTACAGTCATAGTAGCAACTTATTGAATCTGATATTGCGATTTTGTGTCGAATACTATCCCCTCATGTTTCATTATTTTTCTTCTTGTTACGTATATTATGTATGCGTCTACAATTACAAAATAAAATGCATTTCCTTTCTTTCCATCACGATTAAGATGATAATGGTAATATATTGAAACCTGAGACAGAATTTAGAATTTTTAAAGCGGTCATCAAGTAGTTCTAACATGTGTTTGATAATTAAGTGTGCCTGTATGTAACCTAAACTCAGATACCTTTGATCTTCACCTTTATTTATATCTAGCTTGGCGAGGTGTCGGCAGTCCCTTATCAATCTGGAATTGTACTACGAGCCTAATTGTTTATACTTATCTATTAACACGAAACTTGTTTACAATAATAAGGTACCTGATATGGTAGCTGTTTACTATCAACAAACGCGTGCGATCCTCCTATAAAGGAGAGGTGACTCACAGCTCGATTTCATGTAAATAATGGTACGCCTATCTTTGTAATCATTACTGCCGCAGCACTTGTTAAAGTAATGTTAAATGCATCATATTTAATGAATTGACGTTTTATGAACAGGTGATAAAATTGTTATTAAATTAGTAAGCACCTAATCAAGTGAATTGCATTGATAAATATAATTTTATATCTTTTGTATATCATCATCAGTTTTACATTAGTAATTCTTGATTAATAAAGTTTATTAGAAATACAGGATGATAATATTTCCGTGCGTGCGATGCAGTCCAACCGCTGGGTCCCAACATCATCTCCCGAGCCTTTTCCCAACTATGTTGGGTTCGGCTTCCAGTCTAACCGGATTCAACTAAGTAAGTACCAATGTTTTATAAGGAGCGACTGCCTATCTGACCTCCTCAACCCAGTTTTCGGGCAACCTTATATCCCTTGGTTAGATTGGCTTCAGACTTACTGGCTTCTGACTACCCGTAAAGACTGCCAAAGATATTCCGTGATCGCTTGGTCCCAACACGGATAAAAAATACTTAGACCATTTGTGAAATACACTGATAAGTTCAAACGAGTAACAATAATTATGGCCGTTAAGTTAAGCTAAGAACAACAATAGCCTTACCTCTCCAAAATCCCTTAATCCCGCTCTCAGCATACAGCATCTTGTAGCAATCCCTGCAGTTGGAGAATCTCGGTGCTTTTCCTTGGAGAACTCGTCGGCCTTCGGCCTGCATCTGCACCTTGACCAGATCAGTTGGAGACGCGATCAGCTGCGCGAGGGAACCTGCCGCTAGTCCACCTGCCGAACTTCGTGACAATTATGTTACGTTGTTACTACGCCTGTTCCAATTTTAAGACTAAATTGCAGCTTTCTTTAAGTATTCTTTATTTACAATTTCAAGTAGGTAGTTTTCATATTTTTTACACGCCAACGTGTTTGGGAAGGTTTTCAATACGATACAGTCATGAATGAAGTTTGAATTTTGAGTTTTAAGTCGCTGACTGTCATTTTAAATCACATTTATTAGTAGCATAGTGTCGTTCTAATCATATTTTTACACAAATAATGTAGCATTTCTAAAATGGCAAAGCTCAACAGATCCTTTAACTTTTTGAAGACCAAGTGATTCTAAGAAGAGTATCAATAATTCTAGGAACCGATAAGAAAATATTTAACTTCAGTATTTATTTGAGTAAGTTTTACTGAGAATAAATATAAACCCACTGATACAAAAAACGAACAATAGTTTTCGTGGATATTTCATAAACAGCAACGAACTTTTTTCGAAGGGGTAACTTATTATTATGTCAATCGAGTTTGATCACTGGTGAGAATTCCCATAACTCCTTTAAGCGAGTCAAAATTAACGTGAATTAAAAGGCCGCAATTTAAACATTATAAGTATTTAAAGATAACCGAAGCCTAGAGAACTATGGTGTTCCTTATCTATTAACTTACCCTATTCAGGTGACAGTATACCTACATAGCATTTACTTATAAGTATGTAGCTCTGTGCCTTTATGTCGACAGAAGGTCGACGCGCAAAGCCACGGATGGCCACCTTAATGAAAGCGGATCGTCGAACGTAATACGATGAGGGCTAAGACTTTCCAATGAATATTTTATCTTTTGAACAAGAAGATTAAATACGTACAAAGATCTTATAATATTTGTAACATTCTGTTGCTTTAGTATGATATTCAGACACCGGATTTTCTTGATGAGGATTTAAGAAACTAAGAGCGCTCTGATATTAGAGGCTTCCTCTGATATTTCGCTCTTAGTTTCTTAAAGTCTAATTCAGAAAGGTTCTTAATCAATTTTGACGAGCAATATTAAAAGAATCCACTATCGTTTATTATTCAGTGATCACTACTCACAACTTGAACTTACTAATTTTTATTACATTTTTGAATACTAAGGCATTTAGAAGCTTGTTGGTGGGTAAAGAAGTACGAAACATACACTTCACTACAATCCAGATCATAAGAGAATTCAAGGTCACCCAACAATTACAGAAAAGACATGAGATCGATGACAGGTTTTTTTTTAAGTACCTTCATATTTAAAATAGAACAATTTCCTCACCCAAGGAAGCGATGCCAAGCGACACTTTCCCGTTTTCATCCTTGAAGTAGTTTCTGAAATGCTCGTAGAAGATAAGCCGACAGCCGGAGTAGATGGCGTGGCGTTGGAACATTGGCATCAGGCCCGTCCATAGCTTCGTCACACCTTCCTGCTTGGCTATACCCACCGCTGTCTTTATCATGCCATGGTTCTCCAACTGTAGAAAGAAAATTTTGTGATATATACTTAGTGCGGTGTTAAATCGAAAACTTGAAATCTTTGTCTCAAGGAAAAACGGAATTGGTATTTATTGATGATATTTGTTGTATGTATTCTTTTAAAGATAACACAAAGTAATACCGCATGACAAATCTCTTTCACATGAATTATCGGCGGCAAAACTCCAAGGAGTCCGGTTGCAAGATACTGTTACAGATTATTAAGAATTTGATATTACGATATCTGTAGCCTCATTTCAAGTCGTTTAGATTACGGGTCATTTAAATGATATATTTATAAAAAATATCACTATTTGTACGTAAGTAGCTACCAACTTACATAGTTAAATTCAAGTTAATATGTATTTACATTATCGTGTATGGATTATAAATTCTAACATTCAATTGTTAAACATAGTCTCGATGAATCTATAGGATACTTTAGGAATCGACAAACTAAGCGGTGCTTTTCGAATGAATTTAAATTTATTTAAAACTTTGTAGTCCTGAATAAAACCTCGGGCGCTAATCTAATAAGCATGGAGTTTCTCATGCCGCTCTGTCCATTTACTGCTTAATCCACTCGACTGGTGGATTATGACGTCACTGTACTATGTGATGGCTTATCGAATTTGAATTCAGATTCATTAGCAAAGTGCTTTATTTTATTAGCGTGTATAATACCTTCGCGGTCAATCAGCAAGTATTCATGTGTTTATTGAATAATGTATTAATCCTTAAGCTCTATAACGAGCAAGTAGTGATTTAATCCGATTTGGAGGCAGAATATCTGTGTTTAGATATTGAATCTTTCTTTTCAAGATATTTAGGTACAAAATAATAGGAACTATCAAATATGCATAATTGAATAGTGCGGTAATATCATTATTTATTTACCTTATATCCATGTTTAGCGGCAGCAACTTCAGACTGTATTTGTAGCCTTGTCTTAGTCAAGTCGAAAGGATACGTTGCTGTAAAAAAAACATTCAATTAATGGTGCTTGCCTACTTCACATCTATACTGATATCTAGTTCCATGTTACATTACAGGCGTATGCTCTCTGTGAGAGGGAGCACCTTAACGCCCGGTTTGAAGGTTTGAACACATGGTAGACTTGTGGATGACCTCCACAATCGCTTGTGCACTATAATATGTCCTGCGCAGTTGGCTGATCTCCTTAGAGAGAATGGCCACCGTGGCCGGCATTCCGTCTGGACGTCTTATAAATAGTGTAGTTAGATTCCAGCTAACAATATAGTCCCGTAGGTACCTACTTTGTGTGAGCCATTTAATAACATTATCAGGCGAGCATTAACACCACTTGAAGTCATTTTACAGAATATAAACTCGAACCACTTCAATATAAAAGCTTTGGAGTTTCAATAATATTATAAAGGGCTATGAAGATTAAAAGGAATAGATTCCGTCATAAGTACCTATCTGCCTGTGTTATTGCATGATAGGTCGGTACTGTAGGTTTTTAATTCAATTATGGGACTGGCTAAATCTTCGTTTAAATATAGAAGAAAAAAAAAAGTACCTACAAAAAATTTTAAATTGACGTTGCAACTCTACCGTCGGTTGCAACTCCTGCAAGAAGTATACTTGAAGTGAAATATTTTAAAGAAATCCTACGCCTTGCCTTAGTACCTTTTAGCATTATCTTCTTATAGAAGAGACCTTTCCCCGGTGCCTATAGGGCGTTGCTAGGATGTTTAGTTCAACAGTATTATGCCGCTTGGGGGAGAACCCTTTAGTCGCGAGGGACGCAAAGGGATTAATTTTGGTCAGATGAACAGATAGCACTATTCGTTAGCGATCTTTGAATTTGTAATTGTGTTGTGACTGTACGTGCTGCTCTCGGCCCTATTTACTATAAATAATTCTAAAGAAATAGGTGTCCAATATGTATTATGTTATGCCAATCTAAAAGACGGAGTTATTAGAATGACTTTATTTTAACCTTTTTGAAACGCCTATTGAAACTAGAACAAAAATGTGCTGGAGACATATACGTAGACGACTTATTTATCTGCTTTGCTTATAAAGTTTATTGGGATATATATAGATAAGTTTACTCGTATAAGGACTAAATTCTCGAGATCTTACACTATTTACACGTTCTTTTGTGTAGCTCCGAGTACCGCAACGCATGGTAGTGTTGAAGCAAATAAGAAACACCTTAAGTAACTACACATTATTCACCTGATTCAGCAGCCCATGAGCCGAGGACAGCGACTCCGTACCTCGCAGCGGTGGAGTCCGTCAGCGAGTGGGCGGGGTGATCGGCGTTGCGTAGAACTGGCATGATGTTGCTCACCGCGTGACGTCACCGGCTCTGCCCATAATACCTGTCAGGGAGACATTTTTGAACTTTTTAAGTGTACCTATATCATCAGCATGATCTCAGCTTTAGGACGTCCACTGCTGAACATAGACCTCCCCTTTAGATCTCCACATATACCGGTTGGAAGCGACCTGCATCCAGCGTCTTCCTGCTATATCTTCCTTTATAAGATCGTCTGTCCATCTTGTTGGTAGACGTCCATTATGTTAAGGTGGAAAATAACTTTGGAAGTGGAAAATAGCTTTGGATATATCAACTACAGCTATCGCTAATCCGCAATAGATCAATGAAAGGTTAAGGACCTTACAAGATGCCTGGTTGTGAGAGAATAATATTTTCATTCAGGCTTGCGCTTCGAAGAGCAGCATGACATTGACTTACGATTTACTTAAAACTAGTACCTATTACATTGTTACAAAGTTCATTGGACTACCTAATTAACAGCCTGTGACTCAGCTTTTTATATTAATATATATTTATAGGGAAAAAACCGAGGCTGCAGATGTGAGCCATCTGCTATCTAGCTACATATTGTGTGCACGTACTGTACGTGCTGTGTACATGATGTTCACAAGCCGTGGCTAGATTTGATGACCACATAGGGTTCTTAATATGAAACTTCGTACATGACATATAAATAGGCAGCGTAACTGTATAATTTTCACCATCGATACTGTTTTCTTTTTTTAAATGTTTAAAAAGAAACCATTCGATTCCATCATATTCATCTTATAAGTTTTTTTAAAAACGTTTACTTATAGAAAGTTCATTCATAAAATAGTTAAATCGTAAAATATTTATAAAAGGAAAGGAAAATGAGCCAAGATGAGCTTTATTCTTCACAAGGGAAAATGTTGTGCTAGATTTTTATTGTGATAAATGACCTATGATGAATATAAAGATATCTTCAAGTCATTGTCAAGAAGTATTGTAAGCACATAATATATTAAATAGTGTGGAATGGAATACGTGCAAAATCGAAGCACATCGATTCATGAACGGTATTACGAAGCAATCGATCATCGCTTCACTCGAAGGCTAAACTAATGGTTTTCTATAATGAGAATGTCAGCGAGTTCGGAATAGCTTCCATTTTTCATAAATCGAATGTGGTAGTGGCAATGAACCTTAGAGCTTTGTATGAACTTAGATTATAATTCATTTATTTTAAGAATAAAAGATTTCATTTGTAGATGATGATTTTTCATAGAATTTTACGGACTTGGTCGTATATTTTTACGTAGAAAATAGGTTAAGAATTATTACTGGGTATGAAGATTAACAAATGTATTTTCTTCCTCTCCTTTTTCAGCTTTTCTGCTGTTTCTTTAAGATAATTCAAGTTTCAATTAAGTTTTAACAATTTCTTCTGAATGTCCATGATAATAACTTGACTGGTGTGTCAAACTAACTTTCCGGTCGATTTCCTTAGCAGCTGTTATCTACCCTACGATAATCAATAATGGTCTCCGATACACGGATCAAGTGAGAGGTCTTGGGACCGAATTGACAAGAGGGTTCACTTAATAACGTATAAGTATGATAGATTCCATTTTTACTATAAATAAATGCTGTAACGACGTATCAATATAGACTTTTATTTTACGCAATGGGTACAACGTGACTAAAATTACGACCACTTCTGGGGATATTCCACTAGATATTCATAATTTTAAGTATGCTCGAATACTGACTCAAATATGAAGACTAGGTAGGTATATTTTCGAATTAATTTTAATGGCCCTCAATCATTCAGGTAAGCCCAACATAAAAAAAATGTGAATTATTTTAAAATTAGCACATTATTTAAATAAATTTTCTCTATTTTTTCTATTTACCAATTTACCACTCTATGTCTAAATTTTGGATATCGACTAAACGACGTCTAACAGATGGCAATCTATCAATTTAAATGAAAACGCGCCAACACAGGTCATTCCATGCAGAAGCCATAAAACCGCCTCTCGATAACGATAGCGCTCTCAAACACGCCACGTTTTAACTACCAACATAAATTGAATCATCGGTGCTCACCAAACTCAATGTCACAGGTCATTATTGCCAGACTATACATAGATAACAAAATAAAAAAACGAGGGAAAGAAATACATTTATTTTTATTAGGGAAATTTTAAACCACGAAATTAAATGATTGTTTCACTACTTAAAAAAACAGAGAAAGTAAATAACTCTCATGAAAGTAGATAACGTAATTTTCGAAGAGGTACAAAGTCGACCGAAGCTTCGCGCGAAATCCGAGCCGCTTGAAGTTGCCAACAGCTCGGGCCAGACTATGCCGAAACTAATTAATTAACGAAACTTGCGGATACCAACGTTACATCGTAAGGATTATATTAAAGAGCCTTCACAGTTGCGTCAGCGCCTTCTTGTTTTTATTCCTAACTACTATAGTTACCAAATAGAATAGTTCATTAAGAATTATTTTCAGCTCAGATACTGGAAAGAATATCATCTATATTTTGGGGATATACGCGGTTTATATCTTACACTTATTCTCTTTAGTAACTAATGTATCTACAACATAAAAGCAACCATTAAAACGAACATGGATTATGACGTCATACAGAACGTCATTTCTCATTAGCAACAAAACTCATTTAGCTGGCAACAAATCAAGCCAGTTAATCGTTTACTTGGCAGTCGATAAGTTAATACTACTATTTGAGTTACGTAAAGGTCAAATCGAGTGCGTAATAACGTAGCAGATATAGGTAACGCATGCCGATCACAGAGAAGGTAACAGTTCCATATAAGGTGAATTTAGATCAGAGTTTACTTACTGGTAATCCCACTACACAAGCTTCCTATAAATTAAAATTAAATTTAGCAAACGTCTTCATGTGGCCAATATTTTTGAGACACATTTTATTTTATCTTAACCCCAACAAAATACACCTACTTACATGTCCAGTAGTTGCCCACTTATATTATAAACGCGAAAGTTTGTATGTATGGTTTATTGGTGTAAAAACTACTGGATGGATTTTGCAATCTTAGTAGTTAGTTTTCCTTGGAACGCTTGTAAAGCAAAGCGGGTACCAAGCAAGCGTTATATTATAAATTTAACGTCTGTAAATAGCTCAATAGTTTGATTCCACTGTATCAAATAGTAGTAGACTCCATTTAGAGTGTTTACTTGTGCAATGCAAGGTCCATGCATAGCTGGTACTGTCCTACATTGCATATAAATAGTTAGCTTCAATTGTACGATCAAGTAAATTATTTCTATTTGTCCGGCGATCTAGAATTCCAATAACATGGACTGAACTTTGTACTACTTCCAATAAGTGTGGTTTCAATACATAGTTGTTCACCTTTCATTGCTATTACGGTCATAGATTGTGGTTAGCTGTCTATTGTCATTGGTAAATGGTCTGTAAAAACATATAATGATAAAACAATCATATTATTCTAGGAAATAATATAACAGACAATAAAATCTAAATTAAATTATAGCTTCACCACTTAATATGAATTATTTATAAAATCTGGGAGTCTTATAATTTTGTGTGTAAGTACAAAATTCTGAATTATTCAATCGGAAAAGGGTATGTCAGTTTGACGACCCCGATGGCGCAGAGGCGGAACGACTTCCGGGACAAAGATTCGATTTCCGCACCAGACTTATGAGAGCGAAGCGTGGAAAATTCGTTTACGGGCATTTTGGGAGGGTAGATACTCCCTAGATGAGGTAGATGAAAACCAGAATAAACGCAGTACTCTTTGGTACTATTCCTTATTACCTAACACCCGAACATAAGCTTACAGCTGACCTTTGGAAAATAGATTTTTAGTAAAGAAAATACATGAACATTTTTCCTAAACCGTTGGCAAGATACTAATATAAAGCTGTGTAAGATATCTGTGTAAGAACACTGTGACAGTTCTGGAAATAAGCCAAGTACATAACATGTCTGTTTAGCCCCAGAATTGTTGTATGTGAAAAAAGAAAGGAAGTCTTGTAAGAAGCGATAACTGGGAAATTTATTTTTAGTTTTGTTTGCATCTGCAGGATTGTAGACAATATACCTATGTATGTCTACTAATAGTAAAATCACTCCATATTTAAGTATATTTTCAGTTTTTTAAGACAATTATTTATGTACATCCGACAAAATAGTTGCAAATAGAATATCCACCTCCAGGTCAGGTGAATGTCCTACTCTGGCTGCGGAATTGTTCGCAAGAGTTACCGCGGCCCTGACACGATATGGACTCCAGAAGGAACTATCCCTCCAGCACTTCCACAATAGGACAGGTCATTTGATAATATCCCACTTTAAAAAAGGTCAAGTGAATTATCAATAACACTAGCCGGTAAAGGCGCATTACCAAATAATGAACAGAGCGATAGTAACCAAACCACGACTTCAGGAAAATGTCATATATGCTGAACGTTCTAGGAATATTAATCATAACGTATTTAGGAACGAATTCTAGTAACATCCCAAAAATAAAGATAACGATAGCTTATCCAACAGGAATATAATCGCGTGACCTTTGCCCGAGCGAGCAGCAGAAAAGGTCGAATAAAAAAAAACATAACTTCAATAAATCGATTTTTAAATATGTGAACATGTCGTACCTCTGCAGTCGCTTCAGTCAGCAACACCAGCGCAGGTGGAGATCCGGAGTAAGACTGATAACAGTGAGCACATGTCACACATATGTATATCATAATAACAATCAATAACTACACGTACACATGTACAACGATATTGCACATTGGACTTTATAATAATTAACGGTGGAATGATCTCAATTGGACTTCCGTCGCCGGGTAAAATTTTATATGCCGTTTTATTAACGCTCATTCGTAACATGAAAACTTTATGACGTCAATAGAACTTCGTTTAAATCGGCGAATAAATCAATAACAAAGATCTAAGAGCGCCTTCACACTAGTGTTTGTCACTAACGCATAGGCTGGACATACTGGACAATCAGGATTGTATTCATTCACCCTCCCAGTGATGCAGCGACAACATGAAGTCTGCCCCCGTAGTCGCGGCGTGTGTCTGCACAAGTCGAACGCCGAAGCTGGACATAGGTACATATGATACACTAGTGTGAAGACGTCCTAAGTCAATTTTCAAGAAAACCCGAAAGCAGTCTTTTTCTGCCTACTGCGATATGGCAGAACTAAGCTATCTAATCCCTAATTTATCAACTAATTCCATATTATTTTATAAATAATTCTACCCATTCCTGAAACAAAGAGTCAATAAAGATCTATAGGAAAGGGTTCCGTTTTTGCCTTTTGAAATATGGAACACTAAAAATCTATTAAGCTGCTTGGCACTTAAATGGAAAGAATAATTAGGACTGAGTATATGAAACCGTAAAAGAGTTCTTTTGTAACTTGATTAGCACTCCTAAATGGATTTTCGCGCTCCACCTAACGGTAATGAAGTAAGGAAAATATTTTGAAAAGAGAACTTCTATTGGAAGAACGTTTCAACTCTTGATTGCAAGTCTGGCTTAGGGGGAAATAGTGCCTAAGTGGGGACTTACTTAAGATCTTACCTAGGAAATAAAATATTCATCATAAAACTTTTTATGTCCCACTGCAGGGCACAGACCTCTTCTCATATAGAGAAGGAATAAGGATTAATAATTGTTAAAGGAATATATAAAAAAACTGCTAACGTAGGTTAGAGCAGCTATGTTTTTTATCTTGATCACAAAACAGGTAGATGAAGTGATTCTATTCACATTCAATTAAGCACGGGCAGCGGGCGATAAGAGTTCATTAACATGATTGCCTCTTTAGGGTTTCGTAGCCAAATTGCAAAACTGAACTCTTATGGATACGTCATGTCTGTCTGTCTCTCAATCCGAATGTCACGGATACTTTATTACTGAAAATATGAGATATACGTAGTAACAATTGAAGTTGGTAAGGAGGTGTATTCTGTGAATAGTAGGTATCTACTAAGATTGTCACACAAACTAGATAACAAACAAAAAAAAAAACAAAAAGTCTTAAAGAAATTATATTGAAGTTTCTAACATATATATTTTTTTTCATTAAATAGTTTGTGTGTGAGATACTTCCAAAATGGTAAAATATTTCCCTCATAAGTACCTATAACTTCTTAAATAGGAGAATGATAAAACTAACAAACATGCATGATGTAGTTTATGTAAACTATCATGCAAACTTCCATCAAAACTTGGTTTGAACGAGATCCAGTTAGTAGTTTATTTAATACAACTTAAATCCTAAACCACAAATTACCTTTTATATTAATACGTCACTTGCTGCTACGGAACCCGTCATACGCGACATCTACGCCTCGCACCTAGCCGCTTTTTTCATGACATCTAGATTAGCATACACACTATTTAATATTCTCCCTTGCAGCATTTCCTTATCTTACTATCATTACTTTAGCAATAGTATGAATCAACGGAGCCATTTAATACCATAATGTATTTTATGCATAGTCATAAATTAATTGTTAATACACAATTAATCTGATCGTACAAAGTGCGCTTGAGATATAAAACAGCTGTTTCCAAGTGCCATTCACAAGAAATGAATAATAAATCCGAACTAAGCAGTGAAGTCATTTCCATCAGATACCGCTTAAAAAAAAAACAAAAACAACATGATAACACTTACAAACATCCGTTTAAAAAAGAAGCGAGGACGCGGAGTATTTATCAATGCACAATAATTATTACTTACAAAAACACACAAAAAATCCAAATACACAGTTCACTCGCCGGTGTTTAACACAAAAATGCTCAGTAAAGACGTTCTAAACAGCACTTCACTCAAAAAGTTCTTTAACAAGGACGTTTATAACAAAAGTGAGTTGTTACACTGCTTAATATAAATAGCAAATTGACTGTACACGAACAATAATTTACATATACGATATTGATCTTATTTACACGTAACACAAAACTATCTCACGAGTGGCCCATAAATGAATGTTCGCTAATAGCTGCTCAATGTCACCAGTTTGCTGGGAAAACGGAAACAGGATTGGAAACAATCATGTATTACATTTCTATAGCTACGAAAAATACTGGAAAATATAAGTAGACGCGTACCTACGCTGTTTATAGTACAAACTTTGAGCTTCATTTAAAGAATGATAATAATGTGTAACTAGGTAATCGTTATCAATGTTATCGTATGTGTAGACTCCGAAGATGGCCTTAAAATCTGCACCTAAGTTTAATCGTTCAATTGTATTTTTATCTTAGGAAAATTAGGTTTGAAATACTGTATACGGCCTAGCTAGGCGTCCATATCAGATAAAAATACAAATGCCAATGATTTTGAAAATCGATTATCAAAATGTTCCAAATCCAAACTTCATAGTGTACGACACTTCAGAACCGAAACTCAACTGTTACTACCTACGGTCTTTTCAAATGCATAATTAAATCCTTACTTTTTATCCACGTCTAAATAAATTATAGTTTAACCTTACACTATCCGTCTGCATACTAGTAGCATTATGTTACTAGTACTTGTTAAGTGTGTTCTAGTTCTAGATAAATGCATGCTGATTTGGCATCGAAATAAACGAATCGAAACGTTTCGACCTATTTACACATGCAGCTCATGCTGTATAAATAACGAACATTATACCTGTCTGTCAATATTTTTTACGTATCCTGCAATTACTTACGAAGCTAATATTTCCATCAAGTTAATATGTATTACGTCATAGATCTTCGCTCATCCTGTGATTTATTGAAGATGCGTTTACAAGCGTTTAAAATGCGTAATTTAAGTTCCTTTAATCATTATTTTAACTGCTATTTCAGCAGTACCTACTACCTACTAGTACTATTGAAACTGTTTATCTACAAAATAAGTCATTTCGGGAATTTTCGGAGCTATGACGCTTTTTTTGTGCGAGAAGCCGAAAATCGATCTCAGTGGCGTGCACTTGGAGAGGCCTATGTCCAGCAGTGGACTGCGATAGGCTGATGATGATGACGCTTTTTTTTGTACAAAAACTTCCGTGCATAAGACTATTTTCTAACAAAATTGAAAATTGATAATTTAATAAGTACCAACCTATATTCATATGTAGTTATTAATAAACGCACCTCAGAAGGATTATTCAACTAATATTTGATCGATAAGGAAGAAAGGCAAAACTAGTAGGTACGAGTACAATAGGAGGAAAATCTCTCCCCAACAAAGTCAGAGTTCGGAATTTCATTTGGGGCCGTCGAAGCAGCTGACCTCATAACATCTGTGGTTAAGTATGAGCTAACGGCGCGAGTCCATATCTGCCTATAGCTTTATCGGCTGCATCTATTGAATGGGTAAAAGCGGCCTTAAGCTCACATTACAACGCAAAACGTTAGGAAAAAGTGAAACATAACTCAAAATGCTAAATGGATTGCGTTGGAAAGTAGCTCTAAGGAGGATACTGAGCCGGTTTATGGATTTGTTATGAAAGAAAAATACAGAAATAGGTGGTGACTTCAAATGAGTTGGGTAGGAAAAGAGTATCGTAAAAAATGTAAAATTCATTGCTTTTGTATTGTTAACTTTTATTTTAAATACTTATACCAGACAGAGATCTCCATAATCATGCAATAAGTAACATTTTGTATCATAAAGTACGTGATTAGTAACTGATTACTTTTTAACCGACTTCCAAAAAAAGGAGGAGGTTCTCAATTCGGCCGGTATGTTTTGTTTTTTTTTTATTTTTTTTTTTTATGTATGTACACCGATTACTCCGAGGTTTCTTGTCCGATTTGTGTAATTCTTTTTTTGTTCGATGCAGTATACTTGCCATTTGGTCCCATAAAAATTTCATCCAATTTGGTTCAGTACTTTTTATTTTATGAGCATTTGTTTGATTTATGTGGACGATGTGTATGTGGATGATGTTGTTGTTAATGAGAATTTCCTACAAACTTGAGTTATGATAGCTATTATAGAAGGTATGGAGTGTATAAATGGATGACGAAAACAGATTTGGGACCTGATACTAAAAAGATAAAAATAAAATTTTTTTACAAAAAAAAAACATACCGGCCGAATTGAGAACCTCCTCCTTTTTTTGGAAGTCGGTTAAAAAATAGAACCGACTTCAAAAACACTGAAAAGTGAAAAAAAAAAGCTTTTAAGTACATCGCTCTAGAAGTCGGTGTCCAAATAAATACAGTATTACAGTTGCAACTTCTTGACACCGACTTCTAGAGCGATGTACTTAAAAGCTTTTTTTTTTCACTTTTCAGTGTTTTTGAAGTCGGTTCTATTTTTTTGTAAAAAATTTTTATTTACGACTTTCCCATTAGACTCAATGTTCCAATAAGCGAGATAGGTGGCGCTAGTAGTTTGATAAACGGACACTAAACAAGCAGGTAAACACAACACAGACCACGTGCTACTGATTAACATCTTAATTTATTTCTCGTCGAAAAAAGGTTCCTGGTGGTGTCTGTATAACTGTATTGTTTGAACCGACTTACCAAAAAGAGGAGGTTATGTTTTATCGCACTTGCTTAGAAATCGAGGCAACTCTCATTTGATATTCAGGTGTATGTCTGAATTGTCTGATGGCACTACGAAACAGTTAAGGCGGACCTGAGGATAGAGCCTACGCAGCGTCTACGGAACTCCTCAACGATATTGTCACTGCATAGTGTATGTTGTGTATGTTTTCTCATATTGACGAAAACTTTACACCGAGATGAGTTTTGACTGCCGTTGCGAGTTCGATATGGGACGAAGTACATTGTCGGCACTGTTTTTAGAAGACCTCTAGACACTGTTTTTAAAAGTCGTTTTTATATACAATAGGTAAATCGATAATCAAACATTTTCAAGTAGACTTTAATTTCACACGCTCAGGGGTTTTATCATTGATTTAAACAATAAAAAGACGTTTAGCTACATTATTTACCTATAAATAATATCCTATCATAAATATTAAATCAATTCTACATAAAAATACTTAGTACCTAATTAAATAACACGGTGGGTAGAAGGTACCTTTATGTCATGCATAAATGTACTGTCTATAATAAAATCGATGAATAATAACGACAGGGCCAGGGTCATCTATTCAACACAAATACTACACTATTTAATTCACTTCGAACGATTGAATCTATAACATTCAAATGTAGAAGTAATTAAAAAATAAATAAATCGATGCATATGCAAGTAGTTCGTGGGCTTAAAGGTCGAAGTAGTGCATAAGTAGAAACAGCAATCAAAGCTATCGATCGTACGACGTGTGGTCTTGGAACGAATCGAACAGACCTTCATGGTTATCGTGATTGTTATGGAAGTAATCACTCTAGCAAAGGAAAAGCTTTTACATATCTGAGTAGTAGACTAGGGTTATAAAGCGAGCTTAAATGTTCAATCGTTCTCTGACGAATGGTTTCAGAGAATTGCTACACCATAGTACGTATGCCAACTATGGCCGCGTTAAAAAGTGGGAATGTATTCCAAAATTGTGGGTTATTCTGAATCAGTTTTTACACATTACTGCAATAAAGTGCGTTTCTGTAAGTTCTGTAAGGTTTGTGTTGAAGGGATTTTTTCTCGTGGGAATTTTTTTGTAGATGAAACGATATGTCACTAGCCTACTTCCCGCCATCCGTTAGAAATTAAACATCCGCGCAGTGAATTTCCAGAATTCAGTCCAAACAAAACTGACAAATATCTTTCCATATGCGATGCATGCCAATCATATGTCAAAATCGGATCGAATGGTAACAGGAAAACCTTTGGTATTGAATATTGAACAAACTGAGAACTCACGTTTCCCGTTCATTGTTATGTAGTTTTTGTTATGCTAACGATTTTCCATTTTGTTTTACCTATTGCTTTTCTAAAATAAGTTTCATATTAAAATTATAGTTCAGTAACCTTTTCCTCCAATTTATTGGAACACTGTCATGCGTAACTTTTTATAGAGAAAATCAATAATTCAGTACATACCTAATGGTATCGATAAATGAAAAGGTCATCGATTAGGCACGTTCTTGATATTCGTTTATGAGTTCAATAATTTAATACCCGTCATTTTGTTTTCATTATAATAGAATGGTAAAGACGGTTATGTCGTAGTCGATTCCGATATGTAACGTATAAATCGATTAACTAGTTGGACTGGCTAGTTAGAAGTTCGAATTCCAATTTGATTGGGAGGTCCTAAAATCTGATTAAATTCTTTTTGGTTATATTTTATCTTTAGACAAGAATCGATTCTGTTCTATTGCAATTAGAACAGAATTAGATACTATGTAAGTACCTATGTACGTTATCAAATGAGGTGTCCGCACAGAAGTTTAAATGTATGTCGAGTGACGAAATTCATGGATAACGGCATAAAACGAGTTCTACTACGAAGCAAAATAAACATTATAATAGTAATATACTTTTAAATGCAATTTTAAGTCGTGATGATGCATAATAATTTCTTTTTCATAGTTGAAAACAATGGTGTTTACATATTTATTTGTATATGTAAACAGTCAGATGATGTCGACCAGCATCTATGCAAGGCACGTGTACGCGCCTTGTGGATCAAGAGAACTACTTTCTAAATGAAACCTTTTATGAATGATATATGATCGGAAATGTTTCAAGTCATTTATTATCACATTTAATTATTACCCACCTACACATGAGCCGGAGAGAACAGCAACAGTATTGAAGATAACAAGTTATCGCAATTCGAAATGTATTTCTATTCATTACCTGATAGCAGTCACAATGTAAACATTGAACTTATTACATAAATGACTATATAATATCGCGGGCCGAGAGAGAAAATAGCCGACAGAGACAGGTAGATTAGTAACACGTGGGTTGGTGAGGGAGGGAGATATTTGTGCTTGGCCCAAATTCGCGGTGTAGCAATGAGCCGCGGCGCGAAAGAGCGCGAGGCGAGTGGCGACGAGGATGTTGCGTCCGTCTCACATCGCTACCGAGTTGTGACTATGTACTTCTGACTATTCTATTCAGGCAGGGCAGCTGACGGGTTATTCTCAAGGCGCCTAAAATTAATGATCGTGTCGTTATCGCAGACGAATAAAAAACTTTGTAATTTAAAAACTTCGTGCATTACTTTGTTAACGTTTGTATGAGAGTCGGTATTGTTAGTGAATGTTCAATGGTTAAATATGGAGGGTGACTCAAAACTTCACAACCGTGACTACGCCATGTCTCGTGACGGTTTCGTTTAAATGAGTTTATGAATACCGTTATTTATTTAACGAAAGCTAGCTTGAATTTGCTTAAATCAGGACACATCCAACATTCTAATCCCTCACTAACTCACTGCATTGGCAAAAACAGGCTCCTAAGTCAACGACACGTTGCCGCGACGGCACCCCTCCTGTTTGTTGAATAACCCTACTAACATCTGACGCAAAAGAAAGAACCCAATAATCTATACTATAAGTACACAGCTGTTTATACGTATAGCTATCTACTACGCAGTGACGTCATTTCATTCAAGAAACGGGTTTCGCGAAAACTTCAATGAACTGTTCAACGTAATTTTGTTGACGTATATTACCACTACCGCACGTATTTTAGTCCTTGTGTAGGCTAATTAGAACTTTATCGGCACGCGGTATTTTTAGCGCGCATATTTCTGCAATAGATAATGCATACGTAATGTGTTACGTTACTCGAAATACCGATATCGTTACGTAGGCAATAGGTACGTGTGTTGTCATAATAAGATCCATTTGTACTTATAGATAGACAATTAGGCAGCTGCTTGTTATTAATTTCTGCTCTTCGATTAAGTATCAACTATTCGCGATTACATACGACTGTCGTTCGTTTATGAAATAAAAGTGTGCAGGTCCGTTTTATAAACCTCCCATCATGTAAGGTTTTAAAAGTACGTGTAGCTTGTAGCCTTAGGATATTGATTTTGTGTCACAGCCAGGTACAATCTGCTGTCCCTGTGCTATGAACTGAGGTAAAAATTGTTCATATCCTCCGTCATTTAATAATATAAACAACTGTAGGTAATATTGTGCAGAAATTTATACTTTTGACGAATAATTTTAGATGAATTCTGTCAGAAATTCACAATAATTAACGTTAAAATCAGAGGACTTGTGCATAACTATTTCAGAAATGTTCAGAACGGTGAACACAATCCGACATAACTATTGCGACATCATGTTTCGCTTGTTAAACCTTAGATGACAGATTTGGGGTCCCGAGACCCTCTCGACTCGACGCGTAATCCCCACTGAGTACCGCGCCCTTTGATACCATAGATACAGCCCTAGCTATCATTTTACAACGCGTTTTTGCCTTTAATTATACGTGAAAAAAAATACCAGAATATATATGTAGATGATAAAAAAAGTATGCTGTCTTCTTGATGGGGCATTAGATCTTTATTTTATATATCCAAAAATCCCTACCGGTTTTGCCAAGCTCTCGTATCAAATTTTATTATCTAGGTCAAGGCCTACCTGCGTGTCTATTTCATCGTAATCCGTTAAGTTGTGGTCTATTAAAGCTTCAAACTTTCACATTTTGTAGCAGTAAAACAAAAATAGTACTTACTATTATTTAAATGGGGACAAATGTGGGTGTAAGATTTATGTGAGTAGATTGGTACATATCTGCTGATCTCAACGAAAAAAAGTGATGTTATTTTATGTACAGACACCATCAAGCTACTCTCAAATTTTCCCAATCAACTTTGAACCATTATATTTTTTTAGCTTTTCAGTATCAATGTCGTTTCATGATTAATTATCCATTTATACACTTCATATACGCTTCTCATTAATACAAATAAAATAAGCTCAAACACATGGCAGGAGCATTTATGTAAACCTTTTAAGAGTAGTCTCCTTTCTCTGACTCTTTCTTTTTCAACTATGTACTATAAAATACACGTGAATATATAATTTTATAGGGGTGCGGAGGTGAAAAGAATGTAGGTACCTTTCATTGCTAATACCTGATATTGTGACGTCAACAGCTAGATCCGGTTTGACTGGAGGCGTATCCTAAGATCGGGGACTGGATGTGATGCTGATAAAATAAAGTGAAAGAAAACATAAGTAACAAGCTGCCGACAAGACACTAGCCTCACCCAATGTAACGATATCATGAAAAAAAAGAATGTAAGACTCTACTGAAAATATTGACCCAAGTTTTGTTTTAGCTATTAGATGCTTTTATGTAACAGTTGCCACAACACATCCAGTGTTACGTGAATGCCAAAGAACGATAAAAATATGGTAACAATGTTGTACATAATTGGTTAGTATTATTTAATTACCAAACGTGAACAAATAGCAATTAGAGCGTTGAAAACAGGACAAATAAAAAAGACTGCCGGAGGGCGCATTCTGATTACAGCGGCTAGGATACATTTTGCCAGACAGAAAACAAAGAATTCAGAATTGTTTTTATTACGTACGCATATATCTATACATTCTTTACAGACGAAAAAAGGTGTTTAGAAAATACCTTAAAAGGCTGTTGTTTGTAACATGATTTAACTCAAATTCTATAGTAGTACTTTTAATACCCGAGGGAAAATAGTTTATTTTGTCAGATGGTGCCTAACTGGCTTTACAACTTTCGGTACCTGAGGCACAGGTACCTAAAACCAAACGCCTTCTCAGAGAGCGCGTCCGTTAAGGCATCTACGTCCATTGTATGCGTATAAATGTCACGGACTGAATGCTAAACTACTATAAGTATCCCAAACGATTTCACTGGCGCAATATTTCAGTCACATACATAAAGCACTAAAATAAAAATGTGTCGAGTGTCGCGAGCGCTTTGCTTATCATGCCTATGCCTTAAATAAAGCCGATTACTGCCAAACGAGCTTTGGAATTCGGTCCGCCAATTTATCATGTTCTTTTTTATGACTCCGATACAGTTACGCATGTCCATAAAGCCTATATTTATGCCAAATTCTTATAACTTGGGTGCATGAAACCTAATTAAATGATTTTCTAAAATTCAAAGTTCATATTCTTCGTTAATATTCGTGCACCAAATAATCATTTCATGTTGCCTTGGCCCGTCATTGTCATTACCAAAGTGAATGTATTAATTATTGTGTTCAAAGGCATTGACTGTGTTATCATTTGGTAGTTATCTACAAATCGTGGTTGAACGCCAGTATCCAATTTTGCTATTAAATGTAGCCGAAATAATTTGGTGGCTTTACTGATAACCTGGTCTTCTCTGACTAAAATATCGTGTATGAGATTTGTATGAGTTAAAGCGTGGTTACAAGTAATAAAAGAGATAAAATGCTTTAGTACTGCGTTGAGCTGAACATAGCACCTTATTCAGTTAGCTAAAATTGTTCGGTAATGGACCTAAATGTGTCTTATCAGGCTGCATATCAGCTAATATACCTAGTCACCCTGAGCTATTTGAATTTGATAAGATAAAAGTTAGGCGTTCTTAATGTAAAATTACCACAGAAACTCTGCAATGAGGATTTGTAAACATTTCACTATATTTTTAGCAATAGGTTGATGTAATTATCTACGCATTCCAAAAAGGAAAAAATGTGCTAAAATTAGGCGGCAATTGTTTTGTTTTGGTTTAGTATAGGCGTGCGATAACAGATGGCGTTAGTAGTGAGTTGGAACATAAAGCGTATCGCGTGGTTACAAAAATATCTGGTTTCTCCGTATCGCGGCCGACCGCGCGACCGAGAGCACGTTGTGATTATCACAAGTCACAACTCACTGACCTTGGGGCAAAAAGGAGAAACAATTTTAATTCCAACTGCGGTGTTTTTCTTGCTTGAGCATACTAATAAGACGCTGTTCATTCTTAGAAACTTTGGCATAAGCGATTTTGTTTAGGTGTTCCTTTAGTTGAAGCTTTGTGTGCCTATAGAATAAATTATAGCATTCTATTGCGCTAGAAGAATGTTAAGTTTTTGGTAAATTAACATGTTTTGTTTTAATTTTAGCGATGTAGATATAACTATAGAATTATCATCTACATCTTGGTGTTGCGATTTTGTGAATGCTGTAAAGAGCTATTATTACAACATTATTGGCTCGGGAAACTTCACACGAAACGCCACCGTGAATGGCTGAATAACTAAAATACATTTTAAACAATCTAACAGTTAAGCATAATTCGACTATACAAAATATCAAAGAATAACATTCGAAAGTATCAGGATGCAGGCAGTGATACATTTACGCGCGCTTTCCAGGAACGCGGACAAGTGGGCTGTCAACATACCGCGCTGCTCGGTGACGCACCCAATTTTAATGCCCGCTATTCAACAACTACCTTAAAACGGTAGTACGTAGTACATGTGCGGTGTGTCATGTCTGTTTCATTTATTTATTCTTGTTGACACAATTCTAAGTCTGCAATAACCAGCTAACATTCAGCAAGCGTGGTGATTAACGCTCATTCCTTCCCTGTGTGAGAGGAGGCCTGTGTCCAACAGCGGAACGATAAGAAGGCTGATGGTGCATGCACGCATTTATTTTATTATTTAGTGACCTCTACATATAAAATTTGTCAACTTTGTCAACAATTAAACGTAACGCACTCAAGCAAAAATAATATATCTTTTATAAACATTTACATACAACCATAAATTTTTACAATCTTGATTTTAGTGTTATATGAACCTATTACATTTTGATAAATTTATTTGCGCACGTTGTAATTTTGCCGTGCCCGGTCCCAGCAGGCTGCCAGTTTGTTTATCGAATACAGACGGTATCCCAGTATAAACATAAAAAATTAAACCTCGCCGAACCCTCGGCGCGGCACGGCGGCATTTGTTCCCTTCGTACTTTTTGTGCGCGCGGCTAAACCCTCGATCGCTCACTTCTTTTAGGGCCCGTATCCCTGCATTCAACGGGCACCCTATTGAAGCCATATTTTGTTCGGAATATCCCGTCGTAAAGAGCGGCAATACTGTATTATCGTTGAGTCGTTATGCCTCAAATAATACAGTGTCGAACAGTTTTGTTATCTCTACGAATTTGTACGTTCTGAGCTTGTTCTGGGTATTATTCTTTTGTTGCTTTAATTTTTTCTTTAAAACCTCTTTGTTTTAGGATTTTAAATGTATAGGAAGGTACCTACATAATTATGTAGCAAATTTTCGACCTGACAAAAACGTATTTGAGGCTTTATCGTTAACAATGACTATGGTATTTTCCTGATAGATTGGAATTGTATGTTATTGGTTGAAACTGCTGTTTACAAATTGGTTTCGCGGTCCGCGAGCGCGCGATCTGCTTAATGGAATAATTGGTTATTTATCATGTGAAATTATCTCTGTCTATGAGCATAATGTCTGTTTGTTCGTTTTACTTAAACACTTAACACGCATAAGTACCTGCTTCTGCAATTCACATTCATTATATGGATAGTTAAGTCTGTGAAATGGATAATGTTAATTAAGTAACTTTGTTAATGATTTATGAGCTATTTACGCACGAGGAACGAGGGAGGAAAATGTTACTTCGACTAATTAAGTGGTTAATTTTTCCGACAAATTGCTATGATTATAATTGACCAGTCCAGTACTAGATTATCCATTTTATCCCATTAGTAGCAGAAAAAAATTACAGCCTTATTAATTTCATACTATCATACATCCATTTCCACACAGGACTTAACGAATATCGTCATCATCATCCTTTTAATTGCTGCAGACCATCAGCCTTCTGATGGAGCTGCGGGTTGTTCGCAAAAGTTAACCTAGCCCTGGCACAAAAAGACCTCCAGGAGGAACATAGTGGGTAATAGTCAGCTAAAGTCTGACACTCTCGTCATATTATGATTTCCCACGAAAAAAACCCTAAAGGTCATTAATTCATTGTGGTCTAAGATATTAGACAGCGCAAATAACTTTCGAAAAGTAACATTGGTACTTCGTATCGTCATAACGATGAAATTAAAACATTAGCGTCATGCATAATACTGAACAGAATGATAGACAAGTTCTTAAGGCAGAGGGCCTAACGCGCGTCAAACCTGATGAGGGGTGTCAAGCTGTCGGGTTATAAACCTTCGTCAGCATTAATCAGGAGCAGAACATGGAGGTCTTATTATATATTATGGAAAAATGCAATCTAGAGAAGTAAAAAATGCAAACAGAAATATGCAAATCATGCGCAGAGTACCTATGTAAGGGATCCGAATGTAGTTCAAGGGTTCGCGTCACTCCCTAGCTGTTACAAAAAATAGGCTTTTGTTTCTTCGATATCGTATTGCTAAATGTTTGCGAAAGGAACTGGGTCATTAATCTTAATTATAGATACTACTGTGTAAAAATGTTGGGGAATAAGCACACAAAACGGTTAACGGAAGAAAGTCCACGCTTACTGTTGGGAGAAAGAAAATAGGTTCAGAGTTCAGGATATTTTAAATAATATTTTCTGTTACAATACTGCTGAAGCAATATTACTAGCACATGATTTTAATATGTAGGTATACGTTTGGAGTAAGTTCTACTAGTGAAACAATATTAAGAGTGTGTCAATTGCGCCTTCTAGGTTTCAGCTAAGCATTGAAATCTGAATAACGTTAAAGTTTTACAATAATCCTATGTTTCCTAGTTTTTGTTTAAATTTGGAAGAATAGTGGGTAAATAGGGGATAAATTCTGACTATTAGCAATGCATAAGTTAAAAGGTCTGAAAGGTGCTTTTGTACTCGTAATGACACTGAGGAAATGTTAAACTTAAGCCATAGGCTAGGACTCAGTGCTAGTGTTCATGAAGTAGGAATGTGATTCGTAAATGAATAAAGCATTGTTTCGTTAATGTTTTTTTAGGCAGAATTGACGAATTTATACTTATACGAACTACGGGTGATGTTCAATTGGACATGTTGGAAACTCGTTTCCTATCACTCAATAACGAAAGAAATTTTAGCTTAGACGGCAACGACTAGGAAGGATTGCTGGATGAAAGTATAGGTACCCAAGAAATTTTTAATGGTCGTTTAGATGCAAAATTTAAAAATCTTGAAATAATCCCACGTGATCTAAAATTAAAAACTTTCAGCATGGTTTGTGAAAATGTGCAAACATTTTCATGGCTTTATACTTTACAAGGAACGAGACGACATACATTTTTATAGCATAGAAATCTGAAAGAAGGTAGGTACCTTAGAAAGAAAACAAAAATTTGGAATCGAAAACCCCGCTAATTCATTCAGTCAAAACGCTACTTATCTAATCAATACAGTAAATAAAAGAGCAACGTTACCACGAGCTATTAAATAAACAATAATACACCTAAATTAAAGAGGGATCAGAGCACATGGCGATCTATCTTTCGAAACAACAAAGCCGATTGGTGTGACGTTCCACCCCGGTGATATGTACGTCCTACTACCTAAATGCCTTATGTACACCGCTAGTTACTACTTCATGACTACTCCGAGCTCAGTGTGTACTGCAATGCAACGGAAAATATGCGTGTTTACCAAAGTCGTTTCGGTAGAACGGTGTCGTGTGTTGCGTCACGTTTAAGGAAATTGATAGTGCGCCGAGGCCGACGTGACTAACATTATCGTGATTGTGCTCATTTTATGTTCAGTTTTTCATATTTCACTTTAATATTATTGTGTGGTGCTGTGATTTAATATCAACATGGAATTTATTTTTTCTCATCCCGTTTCTCCCTGTGGGTGGAGGCCAGACAAATGTCCGACGTTCGACACGCCGTGCGACCGACATAACCTTGCGATGTCGAGTGAGTATATTTTTTTGTTGCAATCGTTCTAAAACTGGTTAAATACCAGAAATATTGTAGTAAATTAAAACATTGACTCAATTTCGAAGGCATATTAAACCAAATAATAGTTTGACAAGCATAAATGCAGATGAAAAAACATTATTTCGAATAATAATATCGAACGTCATTACGAGGTTCAGTGTACAAGATGGCGGCGAGTGGGGAGAGGGCGCCCAGTTGGCCAGGTGCTGCCGCCGCGTCGAGTTCGGCGCTATAGCTAAACTAAATACGCAGTGTTGTACATTTAGAACGTTCACAATGGCTACCGCGAAAGACACGTCTACTTTCTTTCTGGAGGCAGATGCAAAAGATTTTGACAGTGTTTTAAAGTTATACCCACAAGCGATTAAACTAAAAGCTGAATTGAAAACAAAGAAACCCGATGAGCTCATAAAATTGGACAATTGGTAAGTACGAACGCCTTTGAAAGGAGAAAATGCGGCCGTGGCGTGTCAATGAACTTGTATTGTGTGTGTATCCGTGCAAACTGATTTGATAGCTACCTCCCTCGCGGACTGCATCTCTAGTCCGCGGACGGCTCATTAAAACCACTGCGTCACGTGGGATCGATGTCAAATTGACACGATCGTTTTTCCTGAAGCCAGTGTGGGGGAAAATATCGCCGCGCTTAGGCGTTATAAAATGGTGGCTGTCCTTTACGTATCATGACTCGTTTTAATGCATTAAAGTTTTATGTTTAGGACGTTCTTGCTAATTCCTCAGATTCCTCGCCTAAATAATGCTCTTGATAAGGTTTACGATATGTTGTTGCATGTCTGAATAAGTACTTTGCTAGATAATACAATGCGTTGTTGAGTACCACTCACAATTCACATCCGTTCAAAATGGTGACTTGCCTTTTTTCAAAGTAAAGTTTTAATATTTATATTCCAGCGTGTTTCTTATAATTCTATTAATTTCAATGTAGTTACTACCTGTCCTATATATTTCTAATATTTAAATACATATATATTTTGTATTATAAGATTACTAAACCGGGCACAATGAGTCATCGTGAACTTTATTACTTTTACTAGAGTTTTTGAAGAAGTTTCAACTTTTTCTGTAAAACTTTCGTTTGTTTTCCTGTTTATAATATATTTAGAACGTAGACCAAACTTTTGAATTATGTAATAAGTTACAAATAATTCATAATGATGCTATAATTAACGTTACAACCACCCCCTTCGCAAGGTGAAACACGTTTCTAAGGAAGAATAATATTTTACGTTACGGTAGTAATTTTACAGGGTTATAATACTACTTGCTGCAAAATCTTATATATTATACAATACTTAGATAATTTTTACTTTTAATAAAAAGGAGTTAATTTTAAAAAAAAATGTAATGCCAATAAGTCTAATGTTTAATTTCAATAAAATCTTTTACATAGGTAATATTATTTTTTTTTTATAAAATAATGATAAAAATTCTATACTTCAGTTAAAAATATTTTAACAAAAGAGACTTTAAAAGTTAATTAAAACTGTAGCCTAATTTGTCCTGACTCTATTTTCTCATTATTCCTGCTTTTATTAATATAGGAATCAAAAACTAAATACAATTAGATTAAACAGCAGGGAATTCTTTACAATTTTGTAATATTAATTTTACAGTATAACACCATTAAAAGGTTTAGTTATTAAAAAATCTAAATTCTAACGAGTCTCCTATACCAAACGTATCTTGGACAGTGTAACATTTAATAAACGTTATACCATATGGCTGCAAGAACATGTGTGAAACGTATACAGCAATAAAGCGGACCGTTTCTAGTAATTAGCGTCTACTTTATGTGTACTTTGTAAAGCAAATTGTAGCGGGAAAATGTATTGCTTATTCTCGAAGCCAGATTGATATAAACGTGTTTCCATTCCAACCCTTTTGAAGGGTGCAATTAAAAAGTAATTTTCTTCTCCAATACCGCTCAATTTCAATTAGTAGACAGGCGCGCGGTTCATTCTCTCTATATTTTATCACTGTTCTAAATCATAAGTAGAATTTGTAAGGATTCCAAAAAGGAATGGTTCTCTACCGGCTTACATTTTTTATTAAAAACTTTTTGTTTGTTACTTGCAGGTACCAGAATGAATTACCAAAGAAGATTAAATCCAGAGGCAAGGACGCGCACATGGTTCACGAAGAGCTGGTACAACTCATGAAATGGAAACAAGCGGTCAGTACGAGTTTATTATACTAACATCCAGCGAAACCCGTTCTATAACCATCGTATTATTGATAAACTATTACTTATTGTGACAGGTCTGCGCTGACCAATCATTTATTACAATATATTTGCAGAATATCAATTCGAATTGTTGAAAAACATGTAATGGATAAATAATCTATCACATGACTCAGTTGAGTCTTTAACTTCGTTTGGTTTTAATGTTTTATGCAGTAAATACAAGAATAGAATTCACATATGTACATACGCAATAACTCAAGTCACTTATGTCAATCAAGCGCAAGAATAATTTACTGCAACCAAATATTTACAAGAGATTCATAAACATATTGAACACTTGCAACTCCAACGACCTATTCAAATCTAACAATGGCATGATGTTTTTGTATCGTCTATTGCAGAGAGGAAAATTTTATCCACAATTATCATATCTGATAAAAGTCAACACGCCAAGGGCTGTTATGGCAGAGACGAAGAAGGCGTTCCGGAAGCTGCCAAACATTGAGTCCGCGATGGCGGCGTTAAGTAATCTGAAGGGGGTGGGCACGGCCACGGCGTCAGCACTGCTGGCGGCGGCCAGCCCAGACATCGCTCCCTTCATGGCCGACGAATGTGTGCAGGCGATCCCAGAAATGGAAGGAAGTGACTACACTGCCAAGGAATACCTCAATTTTGTAAACCATATAAGGAAAGTCTGTGATAGGTTAAATAAGGTTAGTACACGTTTTTCTGCTATACGAAATAGTTTTCCCCCATTTTTTTGGTTGGCAGAGGGCCCAAGTGCCCTTTTGTTAATGATTTGGCAGAAGAGTCTGATGGGGTTTGCTTTAATTGGTACAAAAGTTTCCAGTAGGTACCAATTAAGTTTGCTTTTGATTCTCACAACAATGTGCGCAATACGTGGGAAACATTATGGCTGTAGGAAATAACATTGTTAATACGTAGCTCTGTAGTTAATTTATTATTCTTGAATCTTGAAAAGTATTAGTCTTGAACATTATTATCAAAACACAGTATCCAATAACAGGATAACCTGAAATAAGTACTATTGCGCCATCCATGCATCAAGGTTCCTATCTTTAACTCCTATCGAAATAATACATGTACTAGTTATATGATCGTACCCCATTCTGACTTCATCTTTCTGTGCCAAATGACATTAAATCTTTTCATTATAAGCCAAAGTCGTATTCATACTTTGTAGCTATTATTATGGACAGATTTTAAGAAATAATGAGCTTGAGCAAATCCACACTAGAATTTTTAAGTAACTGTATAACTGGCAAATCCTATTGCGATGAAATTTGGTACATTGTTAACGAGTTCATTGACGACTTGGCTACTTCTTATCCATATGTTGGATGTTGCGGGCAAAGTCTATAAAAATGTTTTTAATTGTTGTTTTAGGAACAAAACGGCTGTGGCAACAAGTTTTCCCCACACATGGTGGAGCTAGCGTTATGGACGCACCACATAGTGTCGGACTTACAGCCAGAGCTGTTGGGCAAGGAGCCGCGGACCGCCGCGCCCGCTAACGGCGGCTCCCCCCTGCCCAGCGACGAGAGCAACCTCGAACCACCCTCCACTAATGGCAACGGTGAGTATGAGCAACAAAAATAAAGAAAGAGAAACTTGATAATTTTAATTACGGCACATCTCATAAAATCTGCTTTGGAAAAAACTCTTGGTAGGTACTGAAAAAATGTCTATACTTTCTGTCTATCCCCTAATCATAAAAACCGGCAGTCAGCTTAAAAAAAAAACACAAAATGTAATCCGTGTGAATCACACATATCTATTAAATTTGAATTTTATAGTAAAAGGAGGAAATACTTTTCATAAAAACTTATATACCCTTTATGAACACTACCAAACTTTAGGAACATTTGTAAAACAGCACAATACATGTACTTAGGTAAGCAAACGACAGCATAGATAAGTTTCAACAAACAACCGAAAAATATTCGTTGTTGGAATACATTTCATAGCAAATTTTTCGATGTTATTTACAACTGTAGGTGGCAATTATAACGACTGGCAAATGCCAAATATTGAACTTTATTTTTTTTGTTTAACCCAGCAAGTTGCTTGTCTTGTGCTCAATCGAACACAAATTGGTCGCTACTCGAAATCCCAAGAGGCCTGCTCTCATTTCGGAGCCCGTTATTTTAATCAATCAAGTTCAACATTTTGTTGACTGGATACAGTTTCACTTTTTGCAGTTTTCGTAAAAGTCGTTCACGTCTCGTATCGAAACAAATAACTTATTAATTTCGTATCTATATATAAATATTAGTTAGCTGGGATTACTAACTACTTGGGTTGAGTCAGATATAGGTGTAAGAACCGCACCGTTTTATATTCCTTAAGTATAGTTATTCAGAGTGATTCACGATTCATGAAGCACATACGACTTTTGACCCGTAGCATAAACGACACTTTTATCTATTTCAAGGCTGTATTGACCGCCATTCCGGGGTATTATTGTGCCGTTTGTCGCGTCTTCAGACACACCTACGGGCTTGATGTGTTTTGGCAAATTGTCGGTGGTAAAAGTCATCAAGAGAGCGTTAAGGCTGTCATTTTAGCTGCAATGATGCCTGCAATAACTAAATAAGGGCCAAATATAGGATAGAACAAAATAGCATCCCTTTTAATGACATCCGGTCTTAATGTGGCTTAGATGAACTCGAACACGGGAAGATATAAGATATACAAGACTCTTTTGTTTATTGTTAACAGGGGTTTTCATTTTATTTTATTCTACACATTGTACGCACAATGCCCTCATCTATTTTGTTTTAATCTAGTAAATTAAGTCTTTTGTATAAACAACGCTTTGGAAGCGCTACATAAAGGCGTATTTACATTATGCGATATCCCGCATGTTTTAGCTAACGATGTCTGTGATAACCGAATGCGGGGCCGTCGAGTACGAGGCATAACGATCACGTTTTATGTTACTGCCAGTTTGCTACCCACAATCTACGGGGTAAACGAGACGGAAATAATATTCGTTACACTGGAATTTTAATGTTAAAGATTACTAGGCTTGAAGTTTACTAAATGTAATTGTTTGCAAGACGAGTATTTAAACGCGGTACGGCAATGAGCCGTAATCATGCGCTCGATTTCCATGTGATTAGAAATCATTAGTATATCGAAGATTTCTGTCATTGTTACAGGTAAATTAGGTGCAGACTCAGTGAACGAGGACACGACAACGTCGTGCACAGAGGACTCGATGGACGCGAAAGCTGCGTCCCCCGCGACCCCCGCCACCCCCGCGTCCCCCTCCGACAACTCAGACTCCGCCTTCAGCACGCCGCGCGCCAAACGGTAACTACAATACCACTACACTATAATTAAATTGCATTGTTCTAACAATACGTCCTATCGGTTTTATGCACACAGTTGTTTCACGGTAACTTCGACATCGCCCGCGGGTATTAATTTGTTCCGTTTGTTTGGTGCAGGCAAATAGAGGAGGCGAGCTCAGCAGAAGAGAACTCACTGGGTGACTCATCGGACGCGTCCGCGCTACCTATCGCTAAGAAACTTCGAAAAGCTACACACTGACATCCGCGCACTCCCACCAAGCGACCCTCGTGCGCCTATAAATAGCTTTCTAGACTAAAATATTGTACCTAGGTAATTTATTTTTCAATTCCGATTAATTTTAACTTAGCGTTAAGTTTAAGAATACCGGTCGATTTTGTAAGTTTTATAGGGTATCGATATTTGGGCGCGCACCGAGTGGTCGGGCGCGCTGGGGAGAATGAGATTGTACAATATGTCGATGTGAGTGTATCCTCGGACTGGCCCACGAGGGGCCTAGCGTTAGGTTTCGTTTGTAATAATTTTGACGTTCGAACGTTCGCATCCAGCGTGACATTCCAATAATTGTAAAGTTTCGGCGGCGAGGGCGCAGGGCCGTCGCCGCGGAGAGATCCGGACCAGATGCCTTGACGAGGCCGCCAGGCCGCCATTCACACCATTGCCTTATGACACAGTCTGCCCGCAGAGTTTATATGCAACAAGATAATACAAAGGTCGTGTTACCCGGGCGCCGGGCACACGGGCCCACATGTAGTTTTTATTGAACAAATATAAGATATTAATTTTATAATGTCGCATTTTCATTTCACCAAATTAAACCATACCTGTCCTTAATACAACGCATTTATTCACATGTTCGCTTACATACCTAAACACATTATTCAATTACAGTGTAAAATCATACGCACAGTACAAAAGTTAACTCAACAATATTTGAAAATATTTGAAAGAACGTAATCAACGACAATACAGTGTCGCTTACAACACTATCCTTGGACTATTGCACCAACACAATCATACAAGGGCCATAAAATGTTCGCCACAACCGCAAAGTGAGGCCGGTGTTGAGCCACATTATGTTAATCAGTCGACCACATCCTGGGCTCGCCATAGAAATTGCTCACTTTATCGTTATGCGTGAGTGAGCTTTTCGATTTTATAAAAGTTTATAAAATAGGCGAGGTGAAGGGTACTATAGAACTGGATTTTGTATATAGAGCTACCGACTCAGATATTCATGATAACGGCTGCTAATTTTTATATGATGTTGCCATATCTTATACATACATTCATCATATATACATTTACAAGGAAAACAGGAGTTTAGAATCACTTTCTTTTAAATTAAAATTTCATGATGGCGCATCCATATATCTGGCACCTTCATACAAAGCAACACGAAATAAAAAAATGTCTGTTTAATTGTTGGGCTGTAAAAATTTCAAGTCTCTATTTCGTCTGACAGAATAGCTGTCGATAGCTCTATTAGAAGCGGGTATGACATCCACGCTATTTGAAATTTTGACCTCAGCTAGGTTGCGTCAAATAACGAAGTACAAATATTTTATTATTTTTGAGCAATGTATCAATAGTAAAGTGTAAATTCTCGGATTTGTTGCGAATTTCTACCGTGGCGTGGTCGACGATCGTTCTGATATACCCCTCGGCTGCCTACACAGGAAGTAGCACAGAGCGAGTACGCGGGCAGTAGTGCTAGTGTGTAGTCTCGACATCCTGCTGCAGCTGCGGGTAGAGCGTGGCGACGCGCGCGCCGGCGGCCATGCGGCCCGCGAAGTCGGGGCGGCGCGCGGGCCGCGGCGCGCCCAGCAGCGCGTCCAGCACGTAGCGCGGCAGTGCTAGTGTGTAGTCTCGACATCCTGCTGCAGCTGCGGGTAGAGCGTGGCGACGCGCGCGCCGGCGGCCATGCGGCCCGCGAAGTCGGGGCGGCGCGCGGGCCGCGGCGCGCCCAGCAGCGCGTCCAGCACGTAGCGCGGCAGTGCTAGTGTGTAGTCTCGACATCCTGCTGCAGCTGCGGGTAGAGCGTGGCGACGCGCGCGCCGGCGGCCATGCGGCCCGCGAAGTCGGGGCGGCGCGCGGGCCGCGGCGCGCCCAGCAGCGCGTCCAGCACGTAGCGCGGCAGTGCTAGTGTGTAGTCTCGACATCCTGCTGCAGCTGCGGGTAGAGCGTGGCGACGCGCGCGCCGGCGGCCATGCGGCCCGCGAAGTCGGGGCGGCGCGCGGGCCGCGGCGCGCCCAGCAGCGCGTCCAGCACGTTGCGCGGCGCCCACACCTCGCTGCCGTTGTTGGACGCGCCGTTGCCCGCACCCACCGGGGACAGGGGGGAGTCGGTTGTAGCTCGGATAACTGTCGCTCGAGATTCCCCTAGAAATAATGAACATACTCCGTAGTAAAATTATGACGTTACTAAGTTTATGATATTGAAAGCAATTTATACATAGAGTCTAGACACCTTGTTTAGAATGAATAAACATTTTGGGACAATTATGCATGTACTACTACAAATACTAGAATCTAACATAATAACTACGAACTAAAGCTACAATTTTATATGAAAAATTATGAGAATATGCTACAAAAAAAAAGAAAGAAAAAAAAATATACTAACTGTGGATAGCGAGATGAATGAAGAAAATGTGGATGGATGATATGTAGGTTTGTGAAAGAAAACTGTACAAACTACGAAAACCGAATTCTTAATTAATTTTCATATTAAATTAGTGTGAAAGACAGTAGATATAATGCCACCGACTATACAATCGACGCAGTTGACCTTTCCATGCTAATTAGTCCGACATCGACATGGAAACATTGTTGTAACGCATTTGTGTTTCAAAATGTCACCCTTGGTCAACAGCACCGCATATTATATTGCTTACGATCACAATATTCGTAAAAACTGGGTACATTCTTCTAATATCATAGTATAGTAGATTCAGTCGGTGTAATACGCATACGGATTTTCTTGAACGTGCTTATCTGAGGAAGTACTCTGGTCCGATTTGAAGAGAATTGAGGCAGGTCATAAGCTACTTTTGGCTGAAGCTAAAGGTCCAACTGCTGTATAACATAAATCTTAATACAGCATCTGCATTTTTCATTGCCCCATAAAGACAGAAGGCGTAAGCCTTGATCACCACGCTTGTTCAAGGTTGATTGGCGATTTCTTTATAATCCAGGTTTCCTCCCGATCCCGTTAATTATGAATCATTAATATCCTAGATACAAAAAGAGCAACGTTTTACCGAGACAAGTTACTGGCGAGTTTGTTTCGCCATTTCTTCTTCCCAGCGATAACACATAAGAAGCGGTACAGAGTAGGCGTTTTTTGGAGCTGTCTTTTGTAAAATACACTTTGATTGAAAATGTGCTGATTTTCAGCCTACTTTGAATAAATTAATTTTTATGTTTTATTTTTGATATAAATACATACCATCACTCGGATGATTATTATGCGCCCTGCAGTCAAGCAACACCCGCAACAACGCGCGGTGCTGCGGGGCCGCCGCATGCGCACGTACGAGCGCTTCCAGTTCGCCCCACACTTGACGCCACTGTTCCTCCCGACGGCCGGAAGATTTACCCCTGTTGAACATACTTTAATATTGAATAATATATTTGAGTGTCGGTCTGGCTAGTGTCTTTTGTCTTATGGTTACGACTTTTATGCTGACTTGCATCGGTCGTATTAATTTGATGAGATTAAAAAGATGCAATCCTTATAATTCTTCGTGTTATAGGATCAGGACTCAGCGTACACGTGTTTCTGCTACGCTTTTAAGGTAATGCGATGAAACAAGACATAGGGATATTTGACATTGATACAGATATTAATTGAAACTTGAGCAAATTAAACGTTAGATTTGAATCTAAATTTTGAAGAAGTTCTTTCTGGATGAAGCAAAATCTACTGGCAGAAGGTTTTATGTTACGTGATGGATTTTTTCATAAGGTGAAGTATAAAAATGATACCTCATATTGGACGGTAGCTGGGCGGTCGGGAATTCATGCCGGGACTCCATACCCAGCAACGAGAGTAGAACATTACGGCACGTTTCTACTTCTTCATCAGTCAACGTCTCTTGTACCACTAACCTTGTTAGCGGTTCTAGTACCTAAAGACGATATTAAATTAGACAAGACAATATTACAACCGATGACAAGCTCTTCTCATTGTTACTAGTCTTTATCCTGATCGTTCGCAATTACAAAAGCAGCAAATGCTCAAAACAAGTGTGTACCGTCCTCAAAATATCTTTAAATGTATTTGCAAATCAGTTATCATGGTTTTCTAATAATATGGCGACTATAAACAAGAATTATCTGCCAGGTTAAAATGAGGACATTTTCCGCCTTTTTATAAAACATAGTCTAAAAAATGCCAGCTTTAAGTTAATGCTTTAAACCTAGCACTAAAGCCGGTACTTTCTAAAACCGCTTTTATAATAAGAGGGGGGGCTTACGATCAGGTCAGGAATACAAGAGACGAAGCTAAAGGTAACGTGTCCAGGTCTGCAATAAACTCCGGCGCAATCAACAGATTGCCTAGAAGTGAGAGTTATATCTAGAAGAATAGAAAGAAATATGGTGAAATAAATAACTTACGGATCCTAAATTAAATATAAGGGTAGAGGATATAGTTAGCGGCCAGTAGGTGGTGTGCCGCTGTAGCCGCGCTCGGGCCCGCGCGTTGGCGCCCGCCCCGCGCATCGGGTACAGTCTGTTCTGTTGCATTAGCGCGCCGAACTCTTTTATTCTGGAGGAAGGAGATAAGTTAATAGGAGTCTTGTTAATAGAGATATTTTCATCCTACCGCATGTTTATATAAAGGGTTCGAAACATTAAATGGAACAAATTGCTAAAAGAATTTCATCTATATCTGATATATCATGATAAAAAAAATCTATATATAAAGATATTATACAAAATAACGTACAATAATAAGTTACTCATTGTGTGACAAACCTACCTGTAGTCTGTGACTCGCCCTCCGGCACCTTCAGACAGAGCGGGCGGGTCGTCGTACGGCGTGCGGCCGCCCAGCGCTCCAATCCACAGCTCTCCGCCCTGCGCCGCTAACACGTGAGACGCTGATCTTCCGCCGCCTTTTCTATGGTTCAAGAAAAAAATCAAATGGTTCGGTTGAGAAAAAAAAATGCATTATGGCATTGAACAATTCATGAATACTTTCCGTAAAATAAGAAGAGAAACATAGACATACCTGGGCACCTCGAGCGTAACAGAGCGTCCGTTGAGCAGGAAGTTGACGAGGCAGGCGGAGGGGCGCGAGGCGACGTCAGCGGGCGTGACGCGCCACAGCGCGCCGCAGCACCCCCCCGCGCCGCCCTCCGCGCCGCGCGGCGTCCACCAGCGCAGCACCACCTGCCGCACAGACCACATTGTGGCTGCCATACAACCGCACTCCTGCCTGCTCATGCTTGTCTTTCAGGCAGATCGTACGATGGTTGGCTAACGCTTTCGTCAGCAATGGACAAAGTATGGGAATGTATGAGACTGATTCCGATTCGAGGCGGCTGATGTCGGCTGAGCGTTTTAGACGAAGAGCCCGAGATTGACTAGATATTTGTTACTTAGTCCATTGTAGGTATGTATTCCATGCAAACATTATAATGTATTACTACTAAACCATACACGTTCATTAAAGATGCAATGAGTTCTAAATAAAGTTTCACATACAGAAGAATTCTATAAATTAATTACCGATATACGAGAATAAAAGAATTACTTACCGATTCCAAAGCTTCAGCCGGCGTTTGTGAAGCTCGAAGACCAGCGTGAGCGTCTGCCGCGTGTATTATTTCTACATCGTAATTAGCACTGGAACTAGCATTTTGTTCTTCCTAAAAATATATCAAACTGACAATTTCAAAGAAGTTTGACTAAAAAAAAAGTAATATTCTATAGGCAAATCTTAATTAAAATTTCCAGTAATATGTTATGAAATGGTATCATTTAAAATGTGAATTACTTACCTTCATGGGAATACCAGTGACAGTGGTAGTGGCCAGTTTGTAGTGTGGCAACACCAACCGTCCCAATAGATTTGCTAAGGCACTAGCTCGCGATACTATCACCTCCACACCTATCTGACCACCCGCTATCTGAAATAACACAATAACAATCATAGCACAAAAACATGGAGGCCACTTTCTATCCCTGAGCGGAAAATATTTCCCTATTATGCTAGTTCGACATTATCTATGTTAGAACAAATAAACAAAACACGGCTCATATTGAAAGAAGTTCGAATAATCTATACTAATATTATAAAGCTGAAGAGTTTGTTTGTTTGTTTGAATGCGCTAATCTCAGGAACTACTGGTTCAATTTGAAAAATTATTTCAGTGTTAGATAGCCCATTTATCGAGGAAGGCTATAGGCTACATACCATCACGCTAAGACACAGGGGAGCGGAGCAGTAACCAAAGATGCGAGTGAAACCGCTGGGGACAGCTAGTTTCAAAATAAAATTAGTTTGTGCAACTTACCTCAGTCAGTGGTTGATTGGTGACTCTTGTCTCTGCATTTTCTGGTGTTACATTGATTATTACTATGTGGCAATAATGTATTACTAAAGGCCTGAAAAACAAGATACATATAAGATTTACTATGATGTGTTTTGTTGCTGTGATTTTCATTATTCATGTTGCTGATTGTTGATTCAATTACTTGTCCTAAATGACTGATTTGATATGAACAAAGTTACATGTATAAACTTAGTGAGTTGTAAAATGATTTATATGTTTCAAGCTGTCGCCTGCGGGTTTACTCGCGTCTTTTTCTTATCATCTGTTTAGCCTTTTGAAAACGATGCTGGATGTGTTTTTTATTTAAACCAAGCAATTTAATGTGCCTCGCAAAACAAGGAGGAACAATTCAATTATTAAAATTTTCAATGTTTCAAGTTTCAGAGGCTATTGGAATAAACAAAGTATAGAACAATCTTTGACTGTTACTCACTGTGGTGTAGTACTAGATTCTGAAGTACTGGCTGGTTGAGCTAATGATGCCTTCTTGTTTATTTGAACTATTGTGTTGTGAGCAATATCCTTAAGATTTTTTATTGAGTCATTGTCTCTGGCACTTGTTATGCAAATTACACGGCCTCTGAAAATGTTATCAATTTAACAATTAAAGAATGCTGTCTAGGTAGATTTTAGATAAAGCAGAGAACTTGCATGTTGTTCTATTTATTCTGAAAACATGCAATGGCAGCCTATTATTTTGACTGATTATGAAAATGCATCAAGATTTTCAGAGTCTAAGAAATTATGAATAATAATTTTAATACAAAGCCAACTGCCGAACCATTTTATTTTTGTCATCATTTCACAACTGATACAGATCCCTTTAGTTATGAGCTACATACCGGTTCTGGAAGTGTCTCTCTGCAGGCCTAGAGCTCTGGTCAGGCGAGGGTTCAGCAAGTGCTTCAATGGCGGCAACTAGGCCTTCAACATCACCACCTGCTCCTCTCCTCACTGGTCCCACTAAACATAATCCATTCAGGAGCTGTAAATGAATTATTGAACCTTTATTGAGATGGTGATACATAGTTTACTCATTGAAAAAAACTTATTTGTATAAGTGATTTTACTTAATAGATAAATTACCTAAATAAATCGAACAAATTCTTTTAAGGGTTATATTTTTTTGAAAGTTTGGGAATTCATTTTTGACATAGTAAATAGTAGTTTAGAATATAGTATTAGTAAAGATTAAAAGTCACACTGATTAAGTACAAATACATTTCAGTTAAAATAGACAAATCTATATATATATAAAATCCCTATTTCCCTTGGTCATAGCATCACGCCTGAATGGCTGGACCGATTTCCCTAATTCATTTTTTGTTCTGTTTGTTATTATCAGGAGAAGGTTCTAATGAAAGAAAAAATTAAGGAAAAAAATAAAATATACTCATTTATGGCTTCTAAAGCGGAACAAAGTTCGCCGGGTCAACTAGTTAACTGTAAATATGTATGAAAGATGTAGATAAATTACCTACTTACATGGGTTAAATTTTGTTGTGCCACAGCCCATGTATTTAGCATGTGAGCTGTGTTATCGCTCACTACAAACCTCACCTGAAATCAAATATTGTTACATTTTAAAAATTGTTCTGTGTAGTATTTTTTGTGACTATTTCCGGTCAGCTATTAAGAGTAAAAGGATGTTTTATGAAGCCCAGGGAGTATGTCTGATCTATGTGACACCATCCATGTACATCCGTGTACAGTATAAGTACATCCTAAGTCTCGAAAGACGGATAAAGTAACAAGTATTGGAAAATCTTCATTTTTAAATTGTGTGCAACAGGTTAGGTTGGAGTGTAGCAAAGGGTGTGCAAGGTTTTTGGGACTTAGAAATTTTTTCAACAAAAATGAAAATTCTTATAAATGCCTAGTTTTTCATTTCCATCGCATAGAATACCTATTAATAAGGCGAAAAGCATCTGGGCACTTTTTGTCTAGGACTTCAGGTTAGCCTGAAAATGAGCACTGAAGGTCAGTCGCCAATGTACGCAAAAACACTTAGAAAAATTTTTGAGCAAAATTTTTTTTTTTGAAATTGTTCTTTTTTTCGTTTCTATTGTGTAGGGGGGTAAAAAATAAATACTTTTCACCCTTACCACTTTTTAGCTAGCGTCAGCCGTTCTCCGGTAATAGCGACTGAAAGTTGGATCGCGAAATCCTAAATGTTCCAAAAATCACTTTTTTCAATGCCAATGCATAGAACACGCAAATACAAACATTTTATATTCTGAAGACCTACCCGCTACATGTCACCAATCGACGGATATTCCTAGTTAAAGATTAGAAAGGGACCAGGGACTTGTAATTTTTTCGCGATTTGAGGTGGGCCGTTTACTTTAGGGTGTGCAAGGGTTTTGGGACTTAGAAAAATTTTCAACAAAAATGAAAATTCTTATAAATGCCTAGTTTTTCATTTCCATCGCATAGAATGCCTATTAATAAGGCGAAAAGCATCTGGGCACTTTTTGTCTAGGACTTCAGGTTAGCCTGAAAATGAGCACTGAACGTCATTCGGCAATGAACGCAAAAACACTTAGAAAAATTTTTGAGCAAAATTTTTTTTTTTTAGAAATTGTTTTTTTTTCGTTTCTATTGTGTAGGGGGGTAAAAAAGAAATACTTTTCACCCTTACCACTTTTTAGCTAGCGTCAGCCGTTCTCCGGTAAATACGATTTGAAAAGTAAATATTGCTTAAAAAAATAGAAAAATTTTCTAAGTCCTGAGCCCCTTGCACACCCTAAAGTAAACGGCCCACCTCAAATCGCGAAAAAATTACAAGTCCCTGGTCCCTTTCTAATCTTTAACTAGGAATATCCGTCGATTGGTGACATGTAGCGGGTAGGTCTTCAGAATATAAAATGTTTGTATTTGCGTGTTCTATGCATTGGCATTGAAAAAAGTGATTTTTGGAACATTTAGGATTTCGCGATCCAACTTTCAGTCGCTATTACCGGAGAACGGCTGACGCTAGCTAAAAAGTGGTAAGGGTGAAAAGTATTTATTTTTTACCCCCCTACACAATAGAAACGAAAAAAAGAACAATTTCAAAAAAAAAAATTTTGCTCAAAAATTTTTCTAAGTGTTTTTGCGTACATTGGCGACTGACCTTCAGTGCTCATTTTCAGGCTAACCTGAAGTCCTAGACAAAAAGTGCCCAGATGCTTTTCGCCTTATTAATAGGTATTCTATGCGATGGAAATGAAAAACTAGGCATTTATAAGAATTTTCATTTTTGTTGAAAAAATTTCTAAGTCCCAAAAACCTTGCACACCCTTTGCTACACTCCGACCACAGGTTATCCTTACCAATTTTCCTTCAGGAAATAGGTCCCATACTATCCGGCAGTACTCAACAGCCGCTTCCACACTACAAGTCCATAAAGACTTGCAGATTGGTGGGACTGGAAGATATCCTCGGTTTTTCGGTACATCGAAGTCTATCGGAAAATCTGATGATATGCCGAAGTAAGGAGTGTGATCCAAAACAAATATTGTTTTGTGATTAATAGGAAACATGGTGGTTGGTTAGGTAGTATTCTTTACATACTAAATACAATATACTTGAACATGGGAAACAATCTCTTATTAAGAAATGTTGTCTTGAAACTGAAGTTTGCCGATTCCTCAATGTTTCGGTTTAGTTAATGTCAATGTGTTCTGTCAACGAAACTCTTGACATTGTCATGTTGCGCTGTCAAAATTGAACCGCGTTGATTTGATTGGTGCCATATCCGCTGCTTTCTTGATTGGTAAGGGCCGGCGCTCACTGACGGCGTGGCACGGCATGGCACGGCAGGTTGTGCAGTGGCAACCTGCGGCGTGCTGTGGCATCCCGCGGCGTGCTGCGGCATCCCGCGGCGTTCCGTGGCATCCTGCTGAAAGCCCAGCCACTCTGGCATCCATCAGTTTTGCTCCGCGCGTATGCTGCACAAGTTTCAACCTTATTGCAACTAGCTAGCAATCATAATTCCTCGACCCCAAAGTGGCCCATACGTCTCGCGGGATACAATAGCGCGCCGCGGCATCCCGTGGAATGAAAAAGCAAGACAAGTCATGCCGCCGCATCCTGCGGCGTGTCGCGTCATGCCGCAGCATCCTGCGGCACGTCGCGGCACGTCGCGGCATCGTGGTATCAAAATAAAATAACATAAATTCTAAACTCATTGAAATAAGATTCAAAGTAACTTAATTCGTATTAAAATCCTTTGCCATGACACACCGTGCCGTGCCGGCAGTGGGCGCCGGCCCTAATTGTCTTAGGACTTAGCTTAGAGTAAGGACTTAGGTACTTGTCCTTTATTAATCTGAGATTGGTACATACTAACAGACGACTATACATCAATCTAATCGAATATTGTATTGTTTATCGGGGCGAAAAAAACCTTTTCATCTTTTATAAAAATCAGTTTATTAACTGGTTTTTTCAAGTCTTGTGAGGACTGGTTGACTGAAAAACCGGAAAAATACTCATGATTTAAAAAAACAATAACTGCGGCGCTTGTCATTTTTATTTCATTATGTTAAAATTATATTTTATTATTTTTCCGTGGAAAATACTTAAAACCTTACTTCTTACAATGTAAATACTAAATTTTATTTTATTTATAAATATTTGCACAAAACTGAAAATTAATTTTGGGGACTGGTAATATTTCTTTTAACAGATAAAATATGTTTGTAGGTACAAGATTACGAAAGTCAGAAAACCGTTAACGGTTGCTTACGGTTAAATAACGGTTTTTCTCATATTTTTTGTATAAATAGTACTTCACAAAACTAAATCCTATAATAATTAATTTCGCTTTTTATTAAATAAATGTATAAATCTTAATAAACCTCAACATAAAATAATTTACAATTACAAACATTTGTTTTAGATTGACAAAGATTTTATTTTTATATATGTACGTTTTCCAGTGAAATGGTTAAGCTTCAAGACAATACTTTGTGATTATTTCAAGTTAGAACTTTTAAGTTTCAGACTTATAAGGTAACTATTAAAATATAGCTAGGTATTTATTTTCTGGAATACACAACAAAAATACCGAAACATTACAAAGTGTGCACAACACTAGGGTGAATGTGAGAGAATGATAAAATGGTGCATTCGTCGATCAAACCGGGCCACACATCCGAAGCCAGAAATTAAATTAACATCCACCATTTTGTTTATTTTCGCGAAAATAAGTCTTTTCCCGGATACGTTGTAGAATATTCCTGTTTTACCGCTATACGACTGAGTGATTTACTTAATCTGGCAATGATTATAAGATTAGGAATGTGCTATTAGCGTTCCTATCTATTATCGGGCCCTTGTGTTGAAATTTGCAGACATCGGCCGCGCCGCTAGTAAACACTTTGAAAATTAACAGCATAACGTTGAAGACAAGTAAAAACCCAAACACGCAGGGCACCCGAGTTGATGAGAAAGGTTCGGATAATCACCAAGTTCAAAGGGAGCAATCCCCTAGCGTTAGAGGTACGTGAAGTGCAGTAATCGGAGTTCGGACGTCATAAGTGCGAATAAGCTGTGTGCATACAGTCTGTTCTTATGGTGGAATATTTGTTCAGGAAATAACCAAGAGTAGTGGGCGAGAGTCCCCCGTGGCGCGCCCGGCTAACATGAACCACACGCCTGCACCGGACAGGCAGCAGCAGCACGACTCTAATGTGAACCAGGTGGAGGAGATGGAGACTCAGGATGGTTAGTCATGTCACAATATTTACATTGTAATCAACTGCTTGCCCCACACCTTGGTCAGCTAACACCTAAAAACACTACAAACACAACCATTACTCATCATAGTTTTATTTTAGAATTGCTTATTACATGAATTTGTAAGTGTTATTGAACTTAAAGTTAGTTAGATTATGCTACATAACCTCAAATTGTATTGAATAAGCTGACATTGTTAATTGTTGTATCTGTTTTGTCAAATGGTTATCATAGCAATCTAAAAGTATGATAAAAATGTGTACTGAAATGTTTACTTATTAGATTTAGAGTGTAGCTTTCTTTGTTTCAAAAGTGCAAGTCGCTGTCTTCAGAGTGAAACGAAAATATCTAATTATAGAACATCTTTGTTTTAAATGAATGTTTGATGTATGTAATTTTATTGAATTTGGTTACAGCTAATTTAATTTGAACATTTACTGTTTGTGTTTATGAGTAATAGTGTCTAAAAATATTTTAGATACATTGTGCAGTTTGTGTATTTATGTATTACCTCAGTGTGTTTAAATGTCAATGTGATCTTTACAAACATGTTATGAATGTGTATCAATGCCAACAGTTGGGAATTAGTAAAATACATGAAAATAAACAAAGCTGTCAGGTGAAATAAACTGATCATGTGTTACATACAATAAAAATGTATTGGTTATCATTTTATCAATGCAGATAAGCCTAGTTTGTGTGTTCATGCCAATTCATTGATTAGTTTACAGGGTTTAAGATATCTTACTTCCCATATTATTCCATTGTAACTCATATGACTTCATACCACTCATACATAAAGAGACTTCATATGAGGATAAAGAATATTAATGTGAGCATGTATGTGTTCTTTTGTTACTCTTTCCCTCTATAACTATTGAATGGATTTTGCTGAAACTTGGCAGTTATAGAGCTTGTATATGAGAATAATATTATAAGCTATTTTTATCTATGTGTAGGAAGCTTCTTTGGGATGCAAGTGAAACTGCTGGAAGAAGCTAATAACTTTATTAGTGCATAGTCAATGTGAAAGTGAGAGACGTGTGAGAGTGAAAGAGTGGACTAAGTCACATTACTGTATCCAATTTTGATGAAGTCTAAGCTTTATTTAGGTTGTTGGTAGGTGTGTCATGAAATTTTAATGTATATGTGTCTGATATCTAGCTGTATAGCATTTGTAACTATGACTAGCATTTTTATTAATAAAAAACAGATTTTGTTAATATAATTCAGGCACAAATAGAGCACTCAACTTGCAAAAGTTTATAAGATAATCTTTGTTTTCACACAAAAAGGTTTTTTCTGATAAAGCCTGGTTGAAATTAATATTTTTCTATCATCTAATACATTGTCATAGTGACAACAACTGTCAAAATTCATATCTGTAAAACAATGGACAGATTTGTTTCTCCTGAATAGATGCTGTGTTCTATTTTAATTGTTAAGTTTACTTTAGTGTGTTGTTAATCCAAATCAAGTAGAGGTAACATGTATTTTTAATCTCTTTATGTTATATTAATTTACTTTTATTCCTATTTATTAAAAATCATGATAAACAAGTACACTTCAAACAGCTAAGACCTTACCTAAACAAAGAACTATAGCTTATTTTCAAATGATTAATTCTGAAATACTGAACAAAAAATAGATACAGAATTTCACTCACCCACAGAAGTTGATATCATGCGTATTGATTACAAGATATAGTATCTTACAAGTAAATAATTCAATGTCAAACATTGTATGAATCATGTGTTGGAATGGAGCTTGGAAATAACGTAGCTATCTTTATTCTCTTGCAGTGGAAACTGTAGACACTGTCACTGACAAGACTTGGGAGGACGATCTTATGAAAGGTCCTAACGGCGAGGTAGTAATGGGTGAGGTTATGAAGAATCAGGAAACCACATCATCAGACATGCCGGTGAGTTGTATTGTATGCTTTCACTAATAGTTGAGTCAAAACAAAAGGCTAATTGATTATACTAAACATCATGACTAAGTCAATTTGAGCCACATATTTTTTTGATGATTTGTCTGGAAAAACAGATTGATATAATGCAGATAGTAGATAGTAATATTATTTATAAATCTTTGTCACTGTAAAGTTTGACTTAGAATGCTTCTTTGTTGATATGATCTCACTCCTTGGTGTAAAATTCCCAAACTCACCAAATGACAATATTGTGAGTTTCACAACATCTTTTGGTCTTCAGACTAGTTGTTATCTATTTCCCTCATTTAAAAAACAATTGAGAGTAGGGAACAGAACAGTGCATTTGAGTCTTAAAGTATCTACAGGGCCTGATAAACAGAGATTGGGTTCTAATTTATCAGATAATACCAGTATCACGAATTTGCGTGTTGCTGTATAAGTAATGTGCGAATATTTACGATTCTCGTATAACATTTGAGGCCATTTGAATGCTAGAGTGGTTATTACGAAGTGAACTTGTAGCCTGTTAATAGCACGTACGTCGTATCTTGTATGACGGTATTAGATGATCCATTTGAAAGATAGTATCGTATATTCGCGCCATTAGAGTCCAGTTATGACTTTTAACTGCCGTTCTTAATAAATAGTATATTTTTCCTTTGTACTCGAATTTGCTGAAATTGATGAAAAACATACAGGTTTAAAGAAATTTTATTATTCATTTGCATGAAACCACAACTTAGACGTACAATAACTTGAGATTAGATTCAGCAGGATGTTTACCTTCCCACAGCTGGCCTGTCTCGATACCGAAATGGAGGACGACGAGGCGCGATCAGAAACGACATTCCGTTTCACGGTACAGAACTTCAGGAATTTGAAAGATTCTGTATTGTCGCCGGCGTGTTTCGTCCGGAATCTTCCATGGAAGATCATGGTTATGCCCCGGCAAGCTCCGTCCCCCGACCGGCAGCAACAAAAGTCGCTCGGTTTCTTCCTGCAGTGTAATGGGGAGAGTGAGTCTTCCAGTTGGTCATGTTATGCTATGGCAGAACTCAGACTTATCTCCCACAAGCCAGATACTGAGCCTTTCTTCAGGAAGATCCAGCACTTGTTTTATAGGTTTGTTGTTGCTTTTTTTGAAATATAGTTATTTAATAGTCAATTGCATATATCTTGTAGTTATGGATAATTTGTATTATCTTCAGTAAAGAGAATGATTGGGGTTTCTCCCACTTCATGGCATGGAACGACGTTTTGGATCCCGAAAAGGGTTACATAAAAGACGACGCAATCACGTTGGAGGTCCACGTGACCGCCGAGGCGCCGCACGGTGTCTCTTGGGACTCGAAGAAACATACCGGCTATGTCGGTAAGTCTTGCGCAACATATCACTAAACTTTTCATTTCGTTATAGACTAAAACTTTCTATGGCTTGAATGACGTGCATGCTTCCCAAATGGCTGGTCCGTTCAATTCGGACGCGACCTTGCGGCACTCAATGTTCTTAAGAGCTTTAGACCTGTTATATGTAGATCTAAAAGGTCTTACTGTATCTGGTTTCAAATTTCAATGGAAGTCTTTATTTTTAAATACATGGGTAGGTGGTGCTACTGCAGTTCTCGCCTCGAAGATACGATTTTTTAAGAAATAACAAACAATTTTTCGCGTAAACACTCGCCCTTCTTCCCCGTGGGCGACAAAAGCGTGGTAGTTGTCTGTGTAAATAATATTTCAAACAAGTTAAAAAAAATTGTTTATTTCAGGTCTCAAGAATCAAGGCGCGACGTGTTACATGAACTCGTTGTTACAAACATTGTATTTCACAAATCAACTACGTAAGGCCGTTTATAAAATGCCAACAGAATCTGATGACAGTACCAGGTAAATTGGTGAACTTTACGTGTCTATTACTTATGAACCCATTTATAGCTTATCCTGGCTAATGCAGCTGTTTATTGGAGGCTATGTTGATAATAGGAAATAGGAAAATAATTAATTTTGTCATGTAATATTATTTGTCGGATCTTTTGAAATAATGTTTTTTTTTTTTATCCCAGGTCGGTGGCTTTGGCATTACAAAGAGTTTTCTATGAACTACAATTTTCTGATAAACCAGTGGGCACAAAGAAACTAACGAAGAGTTTTGGATGGGAGACTTTGGATTCCTTTATGCAACATGATGTGCAGGAATTTCTTAGGGTATGTACTAAGCTACTTTGATCACTCAATTTTAATGTGCTTTTAGTGTAGGTACTAATTTATTTCCTGGCGATATATTAGCTATAAACAGTCTTGAATTCAGATTTAGTTATCCCTATTTTCATAGACAAAGAGGACATTACAAGACATGTCAATTCCAGGTATTGCTAGATAAACTGGAGAGTAAAATGAAGGGTACTTGCGTGGAGGGCACCGTGCCGCGTCTCTTCGAAGGCAAGATGACGTCATACATCAAGTGTAAGAATGTCAACGTGTCCAGTACGCGCGTCGAAACTTTCTACGATATACAGCTTAATATTAAGGGGAAGAAGAATAGTGAGTATTCAAATACACTTTTGCCTTTCTTGTTAAAGAGATAGGATATTGTAAAACAAGAAGTAGAGTAAGTTGTTACCAAAGAGTAAACAACATGACTTAGGGCCAGTTTCACAGGTTACGGATAGCCACTATGTACCAGATAAATAAAAAAATGGAACAGCATTTGTATGAAATTATCTGCCAGATAAACTATCTGGAACTTATAAGCTACCTGTGAAACTGGCCGTTAGAAATTGAAATTGGAACTAGTAACTGCATGATACAAGAGTACGACGCAAAATATTTTTAGGTTTAGGTATTTCAATTGCACAAACTAAGCATGCTACAAATTTTATTCCAGTCGACGAGTCTTTCAAAGACTACATCAGTACAGAGACCTTAGACGGCGAGAACAAGTACGATGCAGGGGAACATGGTCTCCAGGAGGCGGAGAAAGGAGTGATCTTTGCTTCCTTCCCGCCGGTGCTTCATTTACACCTCATGAGGTTCCAGTACGACCCCATCACGGATAGCTCTGTCAAGTTTAATGATAGGTTAGTAAATTTACAATATATTATTTATGGATCTTCTCGAGGCAAGGTAGCGCGTAGTAGCGTATGTGGCGCCAGGGTAGCGATGATGTAGTTTTGTACTTCAAAGTCAATGTACAAGGTTTTTATTGCAAAATAGATCTGTATGCCACAGGCTAGGTGCTCAGTGTTTTAAAATGATTTCTGGATTTGGTTCGAAAGTTCCAGAGACTCATATTATATTAATAATTTCGAAAAAAGCCTATTCCTTCACTTCCGTAATTTCTATAACACAACTTTGTGGGTCTTCTCAGGGTTCGGTTTTTATATGAAGTTGAGTATGAATTCTTCCCTTATGTAAATGGTTCAAAGATATTTAACAAACGATTTATTTTGACCTTCCATCCTCATTAACTCACATAATCTACAGGTTCGAGTTCTACGAGCACATCAACTTGGACGCATACCTTCAAGAGAAGCCGGAGACGCCAGCAGACTACACGTTACACGCGGTGCTGGTACACTCGGGAGATAACCACGGAGGTCACTATGTGGTCTTCATCAACCCTAAGGGCGACGGGAAGGTAAGATTATAGTTAAGTTAGTAAGCAGTTTTTGAGGAAATATAAGTTTGTTGATCTCGGGGCTAAATGAAATGGGTCGCGACGGGACGACTAGTATAAAAGTAATTTTTTGAAGGGTTGGAAGGCAAATGATTTGTAATTAATAATTATATATTATTAGAATTCTTTTTATATTAAATTATGTTACATACTAAGGGCCAGTGTCACTGATTTCTGATAAGTTCCAGATAGTTTATCTGGCAGATAATTTTATACAAATTCTGTTCCATTTTTGAGTTTATGTGGTAGGTAGTGGCTATCCGTTACCTGTGAAACTGGCCCTTAGATTTGCTAAAAGATTAATAAGTGGCCGTATCCCTGCCAGTTGGCAGTTAATGTTGATTTATCATGTACTTAGTACATCATATAAGAAGTATTGAATTTATTCAGTCATCTATTTTGTCGTATAGTGGTGCAAGTTCGACGACGACGTAGTGTCCCGCTGCACGAAGCAGGAGGCCATCGAGTACAACTACGGCGGCCACGACGAGGACATGGCGTTGACCGTGCGCCATTGCACCAACGCTTACATGTTGGTTTATATTAGGTAAGTGATCAAGCAGTAAGCAATAAAATAAGCTGTTTTCATTGGTTCCACCGTATTTAGAGGAAAGTATTGCCTTCGCTGGTAAAAAAAATCCAGTATAAATTCTAATGCTGAGCTATATAATTAAAAAGCTTCATCAAAACATTCACACATCTCCATATCAATACTTCTAGACCTTCATAATTAAGAAATTAGTGTAATGTGATTAATGTGAAAGCTAGATACATGTTTTATTTTAAAATAGTGAATCAAATTATAATTTTCATGGTTGATTTTCAGGGATTCACAGTTGAAGACTGTCTTGCAAGAGGTCACTCAGGCCGACATTCCTACAGAGTTGAGCGAAAGGCTTGCTGAAGAAAAGAGGATTGAAACTGTAAGTAAACATTACAAGATTATATAAACCATAATATTTGTTTTGAGTTCTCCAAATGAATTTCTGCCTACAAAAGTGGGATCTTTAGATAGGATTCGTTTTCAATACAAAGTTAAAATAATCCTAATATACCTTCACCAGATTCGCCGCAAAGAGCGCAACGAAGCCCACCTGTACATGAACGTGAACGTGGTGCTGGAGGAGGCGTTCGACGGTCACCAGGGCAACGACCTGTACGACCCCGAGCGCGCGCACTACCGCGTGTTCCGCGTGCGCAAGCAGGCCACCGTCGCCGAGCTCATGGAGATGTTAGCTGAGAACTTCAAGTACCCTCTCAAGCAGCTGAGGCCGTGGCCATTCAGTGCGCGTTCTAATCAGGTGAGAAGGATTATAGTTCTCTTCTTATAACGTTGCTTCTCGGAAGTTCACGCTGACCCTTCGCGTAGTAGTGTTTTGACTATCTGGAAGTCAACATAGTAATCGGTTTTGAACACGTAAATCTACTCGACTAAATGGGATGAAATGTTCAATGAATTCCAGGGAGATTTGCAATGGTTAATAAAATATTTACGTTCATGGTGACATCCTGTATAAATAAACTGCTGTAGCGTCCTCATTGCCAACCCGTATTTTACTAATATTATAGTACTACAAATGAGTTGCAAACCGAAATATAAAATCTACTTTAGTTACGCAAATTACTATATCAGCCATAAAATTTTCCAACAGACCTGCAGACCAACTTGCCTAGACATCGTCAACGATCAACACAAGACCGTAGCTGACGTGTCCGAGAATATGAACCCGTGGAACATATTCCTAGAGATGTTACCTCCCGATTCCGGATTCAGTGCGTTGCCGACTTTCGATAAGGAAAATGACGTCGTACTGTTCTTCAAGTTCTACGATCCCAAGCAGAAGCGCATTCACTATTGTGGACATCACTACCTGCCGATAGCCAGCAAGCCTGCTGATCTTATACCGATACTCAATAAGCGTGCAGGTAATTGTTCGATATTACAGCGGTTATCGAATTGGGGTCGATCTAGACTTTAATTTGTTAACTAATTAATTTTGTTCTAATACATGCTCATCCACTCATGACAGGTTTTTTTATCTTAACTGTTGATGCAGTTGATCATAATTATAATAGGCACTATCATATAATAATTATAATAAATCTATCATTAATTATGTTATTAAATATATAATATGATTCTGCCGATCCTGTCAATGAGTTTGTTGAACTTGAAAGTTATGAATATTAATTTCGTATATACATAATATTTCCATACATGACGCTATCTGGTGTTGCTGACGACAATTTTATAATACCGACAACGTCATTCTTTACACAAGGCGGATTTCAGCATTAGTAATGGATTTTGAAGTCGTTGGCCTAGTGGTTAAAGCATACCAAGCATTTTCATACCAGCCTCTTGACTACGGGTTTATGGTTCAATACCACGTCAAAAAAGTACCAATATAACTATCTAGTTAGTTGTATGCACTTTGTAAGCATACCTCAGAAACCAATGGCTGAGTAAAGTTTAAAGAAAACTTTTCGCTTTTGCTAATCCGCTTGAGTAAGCGTGGTGATAAACACTCATTCCTTCTCTATATGAGAAGAGGCCTGTGTCCCGCATTGGATCTATAAACGGATCTCGGATTTAATTTTAATTGGCCTGCTTTTTTGCCTCTAGGTTTCCCTCCGGATACTCCGCTCGTCCTATATGAAGAGATCAAACCTGACTTTGTCGAGAAGATCAACAACTACAGCGAGCCGCTCGAAAAGGTATTATTTATCAGTTTTATCCTATCAAACCATTCACTAGTTATAAGCTTTTATTCTACAAATATCTTCCCAAGTAAATATGTATTTAGATGACTTTTAACTTATATGTAAATGGTCATAAAATATATTTATATTATGTGTAATCTTGTGATTAATAAGAGTTTTGGTTATTCCATGTAAAATAATATTAATATATCTCCTGGAATTTGATTAGGAATAAAATAGTGTAATGTTATGATCAATTTTAGTTCTAGTTTGATCCCACATTCAGGTATTGCTGGCTCAGGTATAGTATTTATAAGTAATTAATTATTTATTATCATTTATCATATTATGTTACCTTAAGTGGCACTGTTCAGTATAACTCAATAACCAATTTTTATATTTTCCTCCGAACAATGTTATTGTTTTGTTCAGACGAGATATTTTTCCTCCTATATTAGAAACACTTCCGAAAATAATTCTTCCTTAACATTATACACGATTGCGTCATCTGTGCTTATAGCTCGAGCGCTTGTTCGTAATAATAACATACTCCAAACTCGAGGTCACGGAGCTTGAAGCTTATTAATGTTATTTTGTGGTTATCAGTTAACATCTGGCTCTTATTTTTTGATGTTATAATATACTGATTAAGTTTACAATATTGTTTTTTTATCATTCACTCATTGTGCCTGTATGAAGTCATGTATTATTCTTTTATTTTTTCCTAACATTGCCGGTACCACAATAGTTGCTAAAAGGCTAGGAAGAAGTTAATTCTCTCTCTTTCTCTCTCTGAACAGTGCTATAATACGTATTTATCGTTTATCTATCAGCTAGTCCTCATAATTCTCTTAATTTAAATCACCCAGACATACCAGCTTATTTGATTAATTTTTAAGCTACTTGAGTGAATCACAGCCATGGAAATATTTACTACAGGATATGCAACTATACACATTGTGTTAAAATTATATGAATTTGGTATATAATGATTAGATGTATATTCTCTGTCGTTTGAAGTTCTAACGTGTTTTGGTATCCTGTGCTAAATATGTTCATGCCCACTGTTTTGATCACAAGCAGATCATACACACTGCTGCATTGTTCTGGTTTACTTGTATCACCACTTGCGTCAGCTCTCCGTACGATTGTGTCGTATATCAACATGCGTCAATTTGGTACATGCATTGAAATTTAGAAGGCTTTGAATATTTTCATACTGAGCCCTAAACAATAAAGAAAAAGTGGTTGCTATATATGTGTCTCATTCAGATCTGTAGACTGCATTTTATTATACAGTCTTAATTTTGAGTATGCGGTGAAGGCACCAATTTAATTTATTGGTTTGAGCCCAGCATGAAATATACGCCAATTCAAGCTTGCTAAGTTTAAATACTCACGTAGTATTACCCAAAAGTAGAATGAGTTCACCAAAGTACTGAACACAATCAATATGCGTAGTCATTATGCATATCTAAAAAATCCGTGGGAAAATATTCCCATTGTATTCACAATTAACGAACTCAATACACATGTAAGCATTTTGAAATAAGAATAAAAAAAAGAAACATAATATTCGTAAAATGAGATATCAAGTAGCATATCCCACGCATATCGTTATACGCCACAAACTACGGAGGGAGGGCATAAGGCGGGCTACCCTCGGGTTGAGTCGTGTGCACGCGGCCAGGTATTGGACGAGCTGATGGACGGCGACATCATTGTGTTCGAGCGCGCCGACCACCGACACGAGGACCTGGAGCTGCCGACCTGCCAGGACTACTTCAAGTACATATTCTACAAGGTGGAAGTGCAGTTTGTGGATAAGACTGTGCCTAATGATCCTGGGTGAGATTTTCGTATTTCAGTGCTTAAATAAACATAAATCTCCTTAGTTTGTTCTATTGGAAAATTCCAACCTTTGTACGGGATGTGGTCTTAGAGGCCATAAAAACTAAAAATAGTAAAAAATAAAACCTTGTCCTACCTAAATGGCGATTGGTTGGTTCGTTCAAGCAGTGGCGTAGCTGTAGTGGGTGGTCGCTCTCGGCAACACCCTTAAAAGCCTTCTGAAACCCCTTTAAATGATACTGAAAAGGGTCATATCAATTTTTTTTAGCTCATTGTCATATCTGGTTATGGAACTCCCTAATTGTTTACCTTAGACCTTATCAGAGCTAATACTGGTACTTCTAATGATTTTATTCTTATTTTCTTGCATAGGTTTACCATGGAGCTGTCGATGCAGATGCGCTATGATCAGATGGCGCGGGCGGTAGGGCAGCGGCTCAACGTCGACCCCTACTTAATACAGTTCTTCAAGTGTCAAAAGTTAGTATTTTTAATGAAATTTATTGTATGTTAGACTGTATTTACTGCGTCGTGATTAGTAGATCGTAAAAAATACAATAATCATCAGTCTTTTTTATCCTCCCACTGCTGGGCACAGGCCTCCTCTCACAAAGAGGGATTGAGCGTTAATCACCACACTTGCTCAATGCACATGGGTGACTTCAGACTTTATAATCCAGGTTACCTAGAGATGTTTTCCTTCACCTTTTATCAGTTTTGGTGTCCAATATATACTTAGAAAGTTATAACTTAGAAGAGTTGCATTGGTACTTGCCTGACCTGGAATCGCACCCGCATACTCATACTTGAGAGGCTGGTGCTTTAACGACTAGGCCACCACGAAAAATACAATACATAAAATATTATAAGCCAAAGGTGACTTGGTGTGATCAACTATGGTTGAATTTGTTGCAGCTACAAGGATACCCCGGGACTTCCACTGAGATACTCATACGACGGAATACTTAAAGATTTGCTAGTGTACTGTAAACCAAAGTGCCCTAAGAAGTTGTTCTACCAGATATTATCTATTAAAGTTAATGAATTGGATAACAAGAAACAGTTTAAATGTTTATGGGTAAGAAAGATTATATTTTTGATCTAAATAAGTTCGTTAAAAAAAAAATTAGCCTGAAAATTACATTTTCTATAATTTAAAACAAACTTCTTAACAGGTTGGTCCTAATTATAAAGAAGATAAGGAATTAATTTTATATCCCAACAAAGGAGGTAAGGTGTCAGACATCTTACAAGAGGCAGCTAAAGTCGTTGAAATGTCACCGGATGGTTCTGGAACGTGAGTATAGCATACCATGGCTACTTTTATTGTTAGCGAATCTTGTTTATAAAGAGAATAATGAAGAAACCAGTATAGTTCTTGCTTAACTTTATTGCGGCGTGCAACTAACTTCAAAGCACAGGTACAGCATGTACCCCAATCCTCGCGCTCCTCGAAACGCTAATACCTAATACGGATTCTCCGTAGAAACTTGCGCGATATTCCAAGCTGCCATAAAGTTCGGCACGAACTATACTTAAAAAAAAAGATTTCAGATGTTTTAAAATAAATGCGAAGAATTAGAAATAAAATAATAAATAACACCATTTTATGATTATGCATGTTCAGGTTAAGGATCGTGGAGGTGTCGTGTCACAAAGTATTACCGGGCCCCGATCCTGAGCTGACGCTCGACCAGGTCACCATATCACCGCCCAGACTCTACAGAATAGAGGAGATACCCAGAGATGAGCTCAATTTGCAGGTGTGTTTACTATGAAGAAAAATTATTATTTTATCAGCGTCCGTAAATTGATCGAAATCTATTTTATCAGCGTCCGTAAATTGATCGAAATCTGATGCTTGCTGCTCTATGTAACGAATATATTTTCTTAAATCATTTTCCTGATGATCTAATGAAAAAAGAAATATATTTATCAGTGATCATAGGATAATTCTGAAAGAAGGCTACTTCATATTAGACTGTACGTTGCATCTTACGTCATTATATTAGTTTTTAAGTCATTATATGACTTGGGTTTTATAATATTAAATCTTAGCAAGGTAAGCAAACTAAAATGCTTTATTTTGACATTCCAGGAGGACGAGATCATAGTCCCGTGCGCGCATTTCCACAAGCAAGTGTACGCGACGTTCGGCATTCCGTTCTACGCGCGCGTCAAACACAACGAGCCCTTCCAGGCGGTCAAAGACCGGCTGCAGAAGAAACTCGATATACCCGACAAGGAGTGGGAAAAGGTAACATGATATTTCCGAGCTTTTTTTCATTTTTATTTCTTCAATTTTTTCTTTGGAAGTTTTTATAGAAATCTACTCATATAATTTTCTTGATGCTTATAATAAATGCAGACGTGATATTTGTTTTTTGGAGACTTGTTGATAGAGCCAAGTTATGCCCCCGTTGGGGAAAGGTTTTTTGGATTGGCTAGGCCAAGTTTTATTAACGGATTATTTTCTTTTGTCTTTCAGTACAATTTTGCTATAGTGACAAATGGCAGACCTAACTACATAAGTGAAGGAGCGACGATAAACATTTACGACTTCAGGCCAAGTAGTAACGCGAGTGAGTATCAAACCCTGCTTCTGAACACTTGTCATGTTTTGGAACAATAAATTCTCAGTTATAGTCGAAATCCTAATGTTACAATAGAGCCAATCCTCAAAAGAATGTGTGCTAAAATTTAATCTAGATCTGTCCCTTCCAGACGCGACGGCCCGGCCGTGGCTGGGGCTGGAGCACATCAACAAGACTCCCAAGCGGTCCCGCGTCAACTACTTGGAGAAGGCGATCAAGATATACAACTGAGCCGTCGCCAGCGCCGGCTGGCTCGCGCGATCGCAGCCCGCGCGATAGTACCACCGCGCCGCACACACACTTATACATTATTATACTTAATCATTTCATACTCTGGACCACTTCATAATTTATTTGGCTTCTTTATTTATCCGTAAACTTGATTATATATGTGTATTGCGCTCGTGCAGTGTTACTATCGTCCGGATACGCAACAAATAATAGCCTTATCTACTTATTATGTGCATCGCTAACACCAATTTGACTTCCTTTATCACCCTATTTATTCTATGTAGGAAACTGATTCTGAACATGCGTGTACCAGACACTGAGGCCACAGATTAGTCCTGCTAGTAAATTGCTTTTATGATAATTTGTAACTGTAGCTTTGTTTGGCCGTCGTGTAATTGTGTTAGCGTCGACATCGAAGCAGGAGACGTCTCGCTGGTGAAGTGACAAAATCGAGTATTATTCGTCATATTTTGTTCATGTATAGCGTTATAATTTACTTTCTATCGGTGGCATTAGTAAGTTTTACGGTTAAAACTCACGTTCATATTTAAAATATTTAATTGTAATTTAACAGTAAATAAATTAAATCAACGTGACCGACGATTAAAACTTAATGCAGGGGCGTGGTCACGTAGTGTAGCTTCGTAGTAGTGTGCATGTATCCGTAAAATCTATGTTTATTTGTATTGAACGGACAGTACGCTCCAGCGATTCAAAGGCTCTGTGTCTAACACGCCTTCTTTAACCCAGTGAGTGAACCACGTGGCCTCCCACACAAAGTTAAGTCCACAGCTGTTTTATTATGTTAAATGTACGGAGGCTGATCTCTGAGCGAGGCCGAGGCGGTGTCGTCGTGTCGCCTCGAAGGCTGTGCCAAGAGTCTCGGCCTCGCTCGCCGGTAGCCAGTCGTTCGGGGTGATTCGGCAATGTAAAGCATTTTCACGGATTATACAAGACTATGTTTAGACATGAATTTGAATAGTAATAAAATGTGCCTCTGTGTGTTGACGCTTGTTTGATTAACTATATTAACAAACTAGTGTAATATAAAGAAGTATTTACAGTTAAATTAAAATCGGCTTGCTGATCGTTCGTTATGACGGCAAACTTTTCAGAAGCTTGTAATGTTAAAAACTATTTTATTATAAATGTTGAACATAGTAATCGAGTTTGAATGAAATGCATGATAGTAATAGTATAATATTCGAAGGTATAAAATACAGCCAATTAATATAATTCTTGGTAACATTCATTTTCAACAATAGATGTATTTGGTGATAAACGATATACGCTTACATATATCCAACACTAATTAATTTTATATCACTTTACATGATAAATAAATTAGCTTGACATGATAGTAACTTTCTTAGACTGCTCAAAATCCCAACTGTTTTGCATCATGGATATTTGAAGCCAAAAAACCATGATTGGCAATTGAATGTTTGTTGTTTAAAAAAGAATAATTTTGTATCTACAATGACGGTATTGTGATAATAAATATTAGTGAAGCCTGTACATAGCTACTGCACATACCTTAACAAACGACAATCATTGTGGTGGTTTGTGCTTTTCTATTAAAATGTTTAAAAAGACACTCGCTAAAACTCATGTGTAATCTGATTTTATAGAAATTATTGGAGTATATTATATACTGAATTTTAAAATGTTTTATTGATTGTCGAATTGCCAACACCCGGGTGTATGTTTGAGGCGAAGACGATATCAATTAGTATAATATAGAACAGCAAGATGGCGTAGCTTTTAGCGGCCTCAAGTGTACACTAGGTTTAATTGCACATAATAGATTTAACGTTAGCACTGTATTGTTAATTCTGGCTAAAAGCGTCCGAGCGATCTGAAGCGAAGCGGTCTACATGTTACTATTTTATTATTGGTTGAATCAGAATCTTTCATTTTAGAAAATCCATTGTAAAATTATATTTTGGGGAAAACTCAACTTTTTAGAAAGGTCGTTGTAAAGTATCTGAGACGTAGATAACAATAGTATGTTGTAAGGTCGAGCACTCGGCGACTCCAGATAATAGTGCTTATTATTGTTACAGTAAGTGAACTGGTTTTCCACAAAGTATAACTTTATCTAATGTTACTATTTAATTTTTTACTTGACCTGCCAGAGATATGTTACGTTTAAATAAATGATTATGTCGAAATTATGTATATATATGATGTAATAAATTAAGAAAAAAATACAATAAGTTTTCGTAAAGATGCCTTAGACGTTTTAAGACATTTTTAGTGGTTTGAAATGATAATGCTTAATTTAATTTATACCCTTTTTTAGTTATTATTTCGTGTCTGGAGAACGTTATTCCGCATCTCGAGAATATTATATAGATTGTCTAAATGAGTGAGAGCGATGTCCCCGCGTGTAGATTGTTTTCTTTCTAATGTTTCTATTCAACTCGTTAATTTTTATGTTAACAATGTGTGTTGGTTGCGCTATTTTCATTAACATGGTTTGAGGTACTTGAAAGATCTTAGCAAAATAGTGGCTTAGTAGCTGATACGTGCCGATGATAATAAAATGTGGCAAATGGGATTATAATCTAATAGTTGTTTTACCTACTGAGCTATCTTACAAGGTTCGAACCCGTTGCGTAGGCGAGTCTGTATACAGCTTGTGCAAACATTGAAAGTATTCCAATGTTTGTTATGTTGGATTTGAATGTTTCACTGAATATAATCCTATATTTGTTTTATTTGGTTTGTTTTGTAAAGTCTCCCATGATTGAGGATGAACCTCCATCAGACCACTTCTAAACCTGTATGAATTCCATGGTACTGCTTATTCATTTTCATAAGAATCATGCATTGGGAACCATCGTCACGTTTTATTAGAAGGTATTACTGTAGCTTAAACTGGTAACCGACATTAAACATATGTATCGCAACTTAAGCAAAGCGAGGATATATCAAACAGTTGCAGGAAAAAAATCACCTGACGTGATCAGTTCAGGCATAGGGGGATGGTGTTTGATCCAGGATAGTGCATAATGTAATCTTGTTGTAAGTACAACGGAGGGCAACCTGTAGCTGATAGTGAAATCGCTCTATGCAATTACTGGTAGTATATTTGGTCATCTTATTAGTACAATATTTCTGATAATGAGGAAAACTATGAGGAAAGAAGTCTATAACAACGTAATAAATGGGTGATATCTGGTGACGTCGCAATGCTGTAGAAACACCTGAAAGAATAGGTGATCTTTACGATGACCAACTTACTATGGTCCTTATATCTTTCAACACTGTATACAGAGCCCTTGAGTGTTTCTTCCAGTTCCACCCAGATTGAAATTAGTTAGGTTCGGCACTTCAGCAATATTATAAATCCTCGGTCATTTTAGTCCAGGCACATTGACGGCGATCAGTCATCGGTAGGTATCTATGTATATCATACACTATATGACTTATGCAGGCTGCAGGTGGCCGCAGATGGGTGATCTTAGAGTTCCTTCGTGTTTCGGAAAGCACGTAAATGTTGGCTGATCATGCATCGGCTGTCAATATTGTAGGTACATTTTTGGACATTTGCATGGTAAAGACCATCATGAGTGTTTGCGCGCCACGGCATAGTGAAGTCACACGCATGCGGGCCTGGCTTCTTCGCTTAGTCCGTAACATAATGTATAGGTACCCACTCAATGAGAAATCAGCTGACTAGGGTATAAATCCCTAGTCAGCTGATTTATAAGTTTACGATCTAACTTAGGTAGGTAATGGGATTTATTTAGATATTTATGAAAACCTCAGTATATTACTTTCATATAGGTATCATAAGTACTTATAAGCAGTGTGTTGTATATCTCTAGAAATATATAGATAGCTAAATATCCTCTCGTCGAGTAGGTACGCTTTCACGCGTTCCCTATTAAATAGACGATTGGGATCAATCAACGAGAGATGCGTCCGATATTTTAGGTTATTGGAAGCCGTATATCATTTCACGGTAAAAGGCTTTTAGGCTTGCCTATCAAAATAAGAAAGTAGTGGAAAATGAAGGCTTTAGGGAGTTTACGTGTGTTCAAAACGACAGTAGGGTAGCATTTTACTTCGTGATATGTACTAAGCATTACTTTAAGCCTAACTCGATACTTCCTCAGCGCGTAGGAAAGAGGTGATAAGTAAATTAATAAATTGCGTTCTTTGTTTAAAGATAAATTATTAGAATTTACTGTTTTCATAATAAGGCAGTTTGTAGGTATGCCTTAGCCAAACTGTCAATTTGCAAGTAAAACGAGGGAAAAGAAAAAAATAAGGAACATGAGCAATGAATAATGTAGTTATGTGCCTACCTATATAAAAATACTAGAATCCTTGTGATCCCATTGACAAATCATTTGCTATCAAGAAAGCAGCATTAAACTAAATTTTTAATTACTCATCTCATTATAGGGCTGTTTAGTTATGTACGTTTGTACTGAGGAGCCACCTTTACGTTCATATAACTCTTGAACTATTATACTACAAATTCGAGGACTGAGCCTACAATATTTTTAAACTTACTACTAAATGCCTATAATAGTTTCATTATGATACAAAAAGTGGCTCCTCAATCCAAACGTACATGTTTAGTTACCTAGTGTCTTAGCTATACTGTCAACTTGCAAGCGCGTAAAAGCTAAATTGCGTCACAGTTTCACAAATTATTATTGTTGATTTTTACAAAATAAAATCGTATTTTCTTCGTAAATGCCTTGAAAAACGTCGTTCGGCACACGTGTGGATATTATTATTATATCTGAAGAGAATGACAAATTTCGAAATGTACTTGGGGACTAAGAGTATGTTTTCCATAGAGCCGTCCCGTGGTACCTACTTCCCGAACATAAAACAATATTTGAAAAGGGCATATGTCAGTTAAGGTACCTAGTTTTTCTGTGATTTTTGAGTTGATGCATCTTTGCGCGCGCTTTCAGTAACTCGTAGCAAGAAGACGATAAATTCAGTTCAGTGTACTTCGTAACTCGTAAATAAAGCTTAAATTCAAAACGAAGTGTCTGTGAACGAACAGTGACCCTATTATTTCCATACCCTTGGTAAGTGCTAATTGGTTAGAAAATAATGGCAGTACCTATTTTAAATTTGGCAGATTTCAATTTGCAGATGTAATTTCTAATAAAAAAATATTACACCTATCTGGTTCGGATTTTCTGGGATTAAATGTGTTTTCCGCTAAACAAATAGCATTAATAACTGTTGCCGAAACAAAACTCATAAATCTAAGCGATTTATATATTTTTAATTTACAATTTACGTCGGAGCGTCCATCGACGCCGGCCGTCGGAACAATGTCGTAATTTCATTTAAATCCTCTCCGGCTTCGGCCTACAAATCTTGGCGAAGCTTTCGAAATGATTGAATTTTTATGCGGCTGCGTGTCTGTTTTTATTTTGCTACAGCCGCTGTTTTTACATTATATTATGCTGGGAATAAGGTCGCTCTTTCATTATCCTGATTTGTCTTGTTTTGGGACATGACACCGATACTAATAATATTAAGTTATGGTACTTTATAACGATAAAACAACTATTAAAGTTGGTCCCTTAATTGGTAAACTAAAAATTGGAATAAAATACTTCTACATATTTATACATAATTTCGTTCAGTTATTTTTGACTGATGTAGGTTTACTGAGGTAGAAAATTTATTGAACAATATTTAAAATTTAACATTGCTTGATTAGTAACCTGATAAGTTAGGTTCAAATTAAGTTCCCTAGGTTAGTATTTATTATGTAACATTCTATACCTAATTGAAATATAGGTGATCATTTATTACCTGTGTGCAACAATTTATCAAACCCAAAGATAAAATAATCCTGTCTTAGCTGGAGAGCCAATTGGCTTTGCCACCGTAACCATGCCTAATGACCATTTATTATTAATCGTTGTCGGTGGCATCTACCTACCTACTCGTAATCCTGCCTTCCATCCACTGACGACGGACTAGACGGGATGAAAAACTATAGTAATTAATCCTACAGCTCGCAATTGTACATTTAAAAAGCTTTGTGAAGAGCTATCTGCTTTCTCGAAATTACATTTCTCATTAGGATTTTCCTCGGGGAATGCTAATTTGCAACATCGATAGAGCTTGTGATGAGGAGCCATTGTATTTATGCAAAGATTATAGCCATATTTTATGAAAGCCTTATTTCAGTTTTTAATAAGTATGTAGGTAGATCTTATCTTTGATCACGTAGGACAAAGTAGCAGGTCCTTTACAATCAAATGTACCTAAATCTGCTCAATCTTGCTTTCAGCCACTTTTTTTTTTTTCACCACTTTTTATGAAGTGTACAAGACATCATTCTTTGGCAGCAGCGCCGTTATGTACCTAGGTATAGCTGTATTTATAGCTGTCCTAGTATGACCATATTGCGGTCGTACCTCACACCTGTTAGACGTCCTGATTTTTATTAAAGTGATAAATCGGTCAGGCATGCACAGGAATTTAATGTGTGGATCGTAGGGATCCCACTGCAACAGTTTATCAGTGTCGCACAGGACACGGCGGGAATGCGGTCGACTGCGGCGGTCATACAGAATGGTGCGTCGTTAGCGTTAATCCGATTCGGGCATTGGAGCATTCGAGTATCCAACGTTGTCGGCATCCCGCCGCCCCTCCCGCGGAGCTCAGCAATGCGAGCTCAGGAATTTGAATGCAAATTGAAAATGCCATTAGATCAGCAAACATTCGGCTTGCCGATCAAACGTTGCATTGTGTGCCAGTAACTGAGAAATAATTATCGTAACCATTGTGTCCGTCTCCTGTGTTTGCGAGTTGAACTGCTCGGTTCTCCTCTGGCTGTATGGGGTACCTCCGAAAGTATATAGACCCACTTACTAAATTTATGATTACAACTTTCTAAACTTACATCCATTTACGTAAGAGTTATAGATTCAGTTTGTTTTAATATTTTATCCGACATCCGGTCTAGTTTTAGAAAATAAGTAACTATATGAAAACGTATGATTTCAGCGTGCACGCGCGATAACTGGTTTATAGCCAAATAAATTTTGCGCTTATCGTTTATTTTCACACCGGAGTACAAAGTAAATAATACGCCGAATTTCATATTTTTGGAAATGAAAACTATCTTTGACACTTTTGTAATATTTTGGGTGGTAACGTTCTGTGAGTGTTACACATCGTCACAAGAAGACATTTCAGCTCCTGCAGCTATTACTTTGACGACAGCTAAGGAGCGTGGCAGTGCCTCACCTAAACCCACCAGTTTGTACAGGAGGATAAATGTTGAGCGTATCGACGAGTTCTCAAGCACGCCGCTTGATTTGTTCCGCGTTAGAGATCCTGAGAGAAGAAGTAAGTAACAAGAATTGAGTCAATCCTGGACCATCACGACTGATAGAAGAATATAACAATATCACCAATTCTGACTACATTTATTTCAGTGCAATGTTGCTTTTGTACTGAAATCAAAATTCTATTGAACTAGATATGATGGGTTAAACATAAGCTATCCCAATGGTCGCAGTGTATAGGGTTCAATTTCTGGGTCGGACCGAAAATGTTTTGTGGGTTTTAGAAAGTGCAGTCCGGAATCTCGACGGACATCCCCGTGACTGGGATGGCTGGATCCCAGAATGGTACCTACTCAGTAGTGGTCGTTAAAATTCGACGTCATAGGCAATCGGGCAAATTTGAGAAAAACTAGGGTTTGTTAGGTGATTAAACCTGCAGGCTGTCAGGCCTGCTCACTTGATAAGAAAAACATAAGCTTACCAAAAAAGATTATAGTAAGTAGTGATGGCAGCGAAGCAACGTTCAAAGCATTCCTTCAATTTCAATGCTAAGCGAACCGGTATCCATCGACCATCTTAGATTTGAATACGACAAGGTACTCCAGATTGTGGTCTCGTTAACAATGTCTAGAATATTCTATTGACTATGTATTAAACAACCCGATCGCTTGCAGGTCTTTTACTTAACCGCAAGGATGAGCTACTAGGAACCGCAGATAACTATGGGTCGTCGACTTAAGTGGCTTTCCAATAACAATGATGGGCATTGCATTGCAAACTTTACATTTCTCTTTCGAGAAATAATTAACTAAGATAGTTATTGTTATGTTTAGGTCACATGGACGCGGTATGGAAATGGGATTTCTGGTGCCAATTACAGCCTAAAACCGGCAAATGTTCAGACAGTACTCGACGGTAAGAATATAAACTGTAATGACTCGAAGGTACATCTTATAGGCAGGTATTTAGAATTTTTTTAGCACTGAAATAATTTTATCTACAGAATAATGGCAAAAAAATACTTTATTTTACTTCCACGTCAAAGTTAATTGTTTTACCTTTTTTTAGACAACAGCAGAGCGGAATAAGACAGAGGTGAGTGTAGAATACATTTTTATTTCGCTTCATTTACAAACTTAGACTTGATACTTACTCACACCTACGTACATACGTAGGAACTATATACATATGTATAATGCAACCATACGCAGAGTATGTAGACTTTAAAGATCTTATTTGAATCTAATTTCAGCTACTATTACGACGCTCAACTGGACACGTGCTTGTCATTTGCTTTCTCCGGGTGCGATGGCAATAAAAATAACTTCCCATCATTGATTGAGTGTGAGCGCCACTGCAAGGGTACGTACGAACATAATATCAGCAGTTCCACCCGCGTCCCCTGAGACTACTCCCATTGTCGGGAAAATGATCGCAATTTGAGTAGTGCTAAATTTCAGCTCATTTTGTTCAGCCGTTGAAACGTGGTTGAGAAACTAACATCCAATCATTCAAAACTACAAACATTCAGATATTTATAATATCAGTAGGACTACAGTATAACTAGCACATGTTTCGCAACGAAAATTCTAGTTTGGATGAGTTAAATTTTCAATAAGTTCATTTTTTACAGGATCAAGCTACATGACGTTAAAAGATTCTACCAGAACAACGTATTGCGCCTTACAACCTAATGCTGGATTATGCATGTCTTTAATAACAAGGTTAGTTTTTATAGCTTAACCCGCTCACTAGGTGGTAGGACCACATTTGTTGCGATGAGTCTATTAAAGAAGTTTGCCTACTCAATCATCGTAGGAGCTGAATCGGCAGTTACACGATTCAACTTAAAAATATCTTTTTTATGATACGAGTAAACAATAAATAGGTCGACGGGTACGGTACCAATTACTAGGCAACATACAATTTATACGCTTGCGAAATTGGCGGGAGTCGCTATTCGCTTCTAACTCTATAGCAAAATATGTAACTTTTTGAACAAGCATGCAGGCCCGGCAAGATGTAAAGGGTCCAACCACAGTAAGGCAGTTAGCAATGAAACCGAAATTCCTAAAAAAAAATAAGTACGGAGCGAACTTGATAAGTTTATAAACATCTAATAGAATTTCTGATGAGGGGGTGTAGACGAGTTGTTTAAATCAAACAAATACTTACATTTCTAAGGTACTACTACGATGTGAACGCAAACGAGTGCAAAGTTTTCGTGTACGGCGGCTGCGGCGGCAACCAGAACAGATTCAAGTCTCATTCCTTATGCACGGAACGGTGTAAAGAATAAATATGGCCGAAGAATAAAATCGTTACATTATTAAGAAAAGTTTTATTATCGTCCCAACTATTTTAGTTAGTTATTTAATAAATCTTACGATAAGAAATAAAAATGTAGTAAATAATACACTTTGATAAAACCTCCAGGCAAAATCTTCTAACTACTGTACCTATAGAACTACAGGTATGTATAACCACCACCAAAACAACATTTTTAATCAACAATAATCTATTTAATTACCTTTATAAACACAAAAAGCACACAGCTATGTCTCTCCCTGAAAGCTATGAGATTGATTGGAGCCTCTACCCTCATCGATCCTTTCTGGTAGTTAATAGCTAAAATCATCGATTCGTCTGCGAAAGATTCAACCGTTGTAATTGTTACTGACGTAACCATTCCTCGGAGATTTTTGATTAAGTCCCCAGCCACTGACGGATGGGCCTCGACAATTGCTTCATTACTGGCAATCGATGCCTAGCCGGATGGTTGATGACGACGATGCTATCGTATCATCGGCTTTTGTTTTATTGAGGGCTGAAGGAAATGCTCCCTACTGTTTTACAATGCCGTGAATATTTATCTGGATATGGCTGTATACGTAGGTTGCGGATGGATATCTAGCTTATAATATAAACAAGTTGATAATTATTATGCTGTGCTTTTTTAACATTTAAATTAGTTTTCTGCAATATATTATCTAGTTTTCTAAATCTCCAGTTTTAGATTAAATTTGTGTTGAAACATAATCTTGTGACTCTAATTATAATAAATGTCGACTCGTCATAATAAGCTGGCAGACACATTTTTCGAGAGTCGTTTTAAATAAAAAACAGTTAAAGCTTCGCCGCTGGCAATTACTAAAGTCTCGCCGGCCGTAATCCTCCTTCTGACGAAGAAAAACTCCCCTAATTAATAGTGCAGCTTCCGGATTAATTAGCGGAGATCTGCCACCGCCTGCCTCTCCTATTATTTGAATTTCGTTAGTATTTCTCTCAACTATTACCTCGAAGTAGGAATTAATAAAGTGGGGGTTGCATTAACTAAAACTGGGAGGCTGTTGATTAGATTAAAGAAGTAGATTAGTCTTAGCTGTTAAATTAAAAAGAAATTGTTTTGTACTTAATGTACTCTAGGTGAGTACAGATAACAAACAGACCAAAACGAAATAAAGTGTTTAACGAGAGAAGGAAAAATATGGTCAATTATAATTTTCTGAGTTGAAGACTACAAGCGGTCGTTTTTAAGATTGCTTAATTGCATCATTATTGTTCCTCAAATGGTGTAAAATAAGGAAAACAGGAGAAACAAAGGTTTATAATTACGTTCGGTTGCGTCCTGGTGGCAGTTTGATTAAGTTGATTGATGTCTCCGGAGAGGTTCATTTACTAAAACAAAGCTGAGTGATACCCATAGGTATATATCTACCTATATACTTTTTCTCGTCCCTTTATTGAGAAAACAGTCCTGTTATTAACGACTATAATTTATTTACCTCTTCCATTTGTTTGATTAAGTGTAAGAACAGAAGCAGGGAATGTTGTAATTTTAATAATTCATGGTAGGATGTCTTTTGTACAAGGACAGCGTGACGTCATTTTGGGCAATAGTTAAGGTATTAATATGATGTTATATGAGGAACGTGTGTTTAAAGCTAGTTTAATCTACTGACTCGTAGTTTTTTCAAAGACACTATCACAAGCAGAATTTGAGTTTCGGAACTTGAGATAACCAGCTAAATATTTGTATGAACCTTTTATTTTGGCGCACACTCTCTGTAGCATGCGTTCTACCCCTAATGCATACCCACGATAGACACTGACTTCTCATTTTTATGTAACTCTTTGATATAATCATTCTTCCCTTTGTCCATTCTCATGCCATACTATTAGATTATTAGTAAAGCTGAAATGAATCCTTCAATTCAAAACTGCAGTCAATGCAAAATTCCTATCATTACTGTACCGGAGGCAGTTGTTTTTCCTGTAGAACGTCAACGTAGCAGTGTTGTTGTTGTTGTTGACATCACAAATTCGTAGTTTCAGTCGAAACAATGCCTCGTGTAGTAACTGGACTCTAATTTATCGCATGTCGTGACAGATTTACTGCCACAATGTAGAGCGAAAGGCTATTTTTTAAAACGCTGCTACCGGCTTTCCTAGTTACCTACCACTTTCGAAGGGTACAAATGGTGTTCAGTCGCCGTGAATTTTATATATGCTAAATACTTTAATGTCCGTTTTAAATGTTATAACAATTTATTTGCCTGGTGTGCTGGTCAGTAATATTTATGAATTGCGTTAATATAATAAATAGTTACCTAATACTATAAGCACTTAATGTTTCCGAAAGTCATATATTATATACTGAAGGGCGACCCCGTTGGCACAATGGTTACCACGCCGAACTGCCGAGCTGAGGGTCTCGGTTTCGATTCCCGGCAAGGTCGTCATTTGTGTGATGAGCATGCTTGTTGGCTGTGGTCTGGGTGTTATAATACCTACGTATTTATAAATATACTAGCGGTCGCCCGCGGCTCCACCCGCGTGTATGTCGGTTTTCGCGACAAAAAGTAGTCTATGTGTTGTTCTGATGTATAACCTATAGAGGACCCCCGCGGCTACGCCAGTGTGGATGTCGATTACCGCTACCAAAGCCTAACTTTTGCCGGGATGAGAAGCTCGCGCTCGGACCTCCCGCCTTATTATACCCAACGACCGACCCGCTGATTATCGTATTTTATGTATAAGTTTGGTATTTCTACACCGATTTCTATGATTCTTTTTTTTTAGAATATGTTATAATGTTATCTTTTGTTAATTAGGCATGAGCGAGAATATTATAAACATAAGAGTAAACAAATCAATAACAAATAATCAGAAAGCTCCGAACTGGTAAACTATCGGGAGTTATACGTGTTATTGTGATTCAACCATTAAAGATAGACATATGCTGTTGTAGATTTTATTTTAGATAATTATATGTAGAACATTTCCGTCATACATGATTTCTATGTAGCTTTAACCATTAAGGCTGCACACGCGACGAAAGCTTAAAAAATGGTGTAACTCCTCCCGTTTTCCCAACATTTTCCTTCACTGCTCTGCTCCTATTGATTGTAGCGTGATGAAAAGTAGCCTATAACCTGCCCAGGAGTATGAAGAATAATTGTACCAAGTTTCATTAAAATCCGTCCAGTAGTTTTTGTTCCTATTAATAACATACAGACAGACAGACAGACAAAAAATTTACTGATTGCATTTTTGGCATCAGTATCGATCACTTATCACCCCCTGATAGTTATTTTGAAAATATATTCAATGTACAGAATTGACCTCTCTACAGATTTATTATAAGTATAGATATAGATAGATATGTGTGTAAAGTATATGTAGTTTATAAGTTGTGTTGGCACCCATAACACAAGCTAATCAATAGCTTACCATGGGGCTAACCACGGAACAGAGAATTAAACTTTAACTCTCTTCCGTGGGGCTAACCGACCGATTGATGTCATGAAGAGTGTCATGTCAATTGAATTTTTTCTCCTTTTATGCGAATGTTGTGCACGTCTATAATTGATGCAAACACTAGCCTATATTTTTTTAATCAATATCTTTTTTAAATGTGTGTGTTTACATTGTTGATGTGCCTTAATAATAATAAATAAATAAGAGATATGACTGTCATGGTTACAACATGAAACTGCATTAGTGACATTCAGAAAAGAGCGTCTGAATTTCATTAACTCTTTCACACTAGCGGATCTTATCAATACGCTTGGAAATGCTACGCGCGACACATTCTGCGCAGATAAAAACTGTCGCGTGGTTTTACACGAAATCTTTCGCCTGATAGACGTAGAATGAGTTCTTCTAATACGAATCAAACATTGCATTATAAAATGTACTAAACTTTCGGGAGCCAAACATAAACAGAGCGATTCATACGAAGGTCCACACAATCGTGTTTTTGCATTAATTAAAACGCCTGAACAATGCTCTCTGGTGTAGAATTACAAATTGAAGTGAGCATGTTAAGTGCATATGTATACATGTTTACCTTATCTAGAAAATGGGTGGCGATAGAAACTGAAGAAGTTGAGACACGCTGGATTTATAAAGATAATGTACCAGATCAGGACACAGAAAAAAAAGCATTTCTTTCCCAAACTTTCAATGGCAAATAAGGTGTTTTATAAGTAGGTATGAGTGAGTGGTTTCTCTATTATTAGGTTCCTAACTAGCCAACATACTTTTAATTTTATCTTTTTTTGGAACAAGAATATTTCATCGCTATTGTATGCGTTGTTTTATATTATTTACAAGTTAATTACTGTCCTGATGTCTGTTATTTGAACAGACAAATCTCTTGAAGCAGTAGTCATGAATAACTGAACACTATTCAAATATGTAAGGCATCCAATGTTCACTTAGATTCCAACTCCACCTACATTTATCATCCTTCGCAATATTAGAATTCTAATACAGAGCTTCATTCCGTCTTTTCAGTTTCTAAAACTAGTATTTTATACCAGTAGTGGACGTAACAGCTTTTTAATAATTCCTGACTTGATACAGACGCCAGCACATCAAGCTACTACAATCTGTCAAATTTCCGTAATAGATTTTCTACTTTATTGTTGAAGCATGAATATGGTTCAAAGTTGATTGGGAAAATTTGACGTATCGGGTAGCTTGATGTGCATAGGTATCTACTGAAAAAAATTGTGTGTATTTTCAACGGACTTTCAAAATAGGAAGGAGGTTCTCAATTCGGCTGTATGTATTTTTTTTTATTCTAAGCATGCAGTCCATGTCCTGTTATGTCAAAAAACATTTCGTTATTTGACCGTATTGCCCCAAGTTAAGCTTTAAAATACGATGACCGATCCGTGTAGTAGACCGGAATAATCTCATTCACATCCCTCATTAACTTATATTTTCTTACAAGGAGAGGTCTGAAAAAGATTTCTACGCATCGTCTAATTACTGATTGATTTTATTTTAATCTGTAGGCTGTAAGTAGAAATCATTTAATATATTAAAATTTCGATCTTTAATCGGTGAACGATTTTTTGTAGGAAAAAAATAATACCTACAAACTGTTTGCAATAGTGCACAGCACCCGTCCTACAAAAAGTTTTTGACGTTTGGGCAGCCTTAATATAAAATTGAGCATTTTCTTTCAAGAAAAAACTTAAATTACCAAAATGTTCTGAATTGAGGAATTTTGCACTTTACTGTATATTCATCCTGCTACCAAACGCTGATTGTGCAGATAGATGCATAAATAAACAAAGCTGCAAAGCAGTGTCTTTCGGATATCTCGTCAGTGTCTAGAGTCGGAATGAAACTGGTGCACGTTGCATGCTAAGCAACATGCACCAGTTTCATTTGTACCACCGAACGAGGTTACGTGGGCTCAGACGTGTTTCAGAAATAACGCTGGATTTCGACTAATTAATGACTAAGGCCTCAGCCTCGAATTTAGCGGGCAGCGGGGCGGCAGCGGGGCGGCGGCGGCGGCGGCGCGGGAGCGGCAAGATCTTACGCGTATAATCAAATGGACCGGCCCTCGAATACAGCGGTGCAGGAGCGGCGCGGCGGCGGGCAACGAGCGGTGCGCTCCAGTCAAGCGGTGACCGCCGCGTTGTGAATTCTTTAGAGATGGCCATACGGGAGAGATGGCCATACTATTTTATGTTATATTAAGTGTCATCAATGATTTTTTTAAATTTGTTTTGGATTAATTCCAGACTCTAAATCACTCTTTATAGTTTCAAGAATATAGTCAAAAGTTTCTACACTCATTCTGGTGTAGTCGTAGAATTTGTCGGGATTTTGTCTCTGTTCTTCATAATTTCGATAGAACTCGCCATTAATTTTCCTTGCCCTATAGTAGGGATCCACTTCTTCTTTTGCCCACAATAAATCGAGCGTTAGGAATAAATTTGAATCAAAAAGATGTCGCCGTTTTTCAGACATTTCGTTTGCGAATAAAAACAAATGTCTCAACAACACAACCACGAACACAACACTCAGGGGGGGGGGACACTACGTACATTTTGACAGCGAAGTAATTGAAGAGTTGACATCTATTTTTTTGGCCCCAGAACTATTTACTGTCTAGAAAATACGAAAAAGTATCAACAGATGGTGCTTCGTCAAGATCGTTTTTATTTAATTTAAAATATAATAATTATTAATAATATAAATAGTAGAGTATGAGGAACATATAGAACATATATAGTTTGTTTGATAAAGCACAAATAGAAACTATAAAGACGTAAGAGGGCTCTCTTTACCCACTATATTACTTTACTCTTTGACAACACTACACCGCTATAGTGCCGCGCGATCTGCCCGCTAGTTTGGAGAACAGGTATGCGTTGCCCGCTCCGCCGCCGCGCCGCCGCCGCTGCCGCCCCGCTGCCGCCCCGCTGCCCGCAAAATTCGAGGCAGAGGCCTAAAGAATGGAAGCTAGACGGGGGACTACACAGGACTACTTTTTTATTTCGCCCATTGTAGATTAGGTTTTGGTCTGCAATTTCGGGTCTAATTAGAAATGGGATAATGATTGCTCGACGTTCTTATTGTTCTGGTTAGATGTGGTGTAATAATGTTAGGTATTGTTAATACCAGATTCTTTTGTTGTTGTCTAGACTATTTGATTCACAGGCTATTTAAAAACTGTATTTCTATTACTTAGGCATCCACTTAGCAATAAAGTTGAAGAGTTTGTCTGCTTAAACGCTTTAATATAGGGGGGATGTTATTCCTACTCCGATTTGAAAATGTTTTCTGTGTTGGCCCTTTGATTAAAGAAGGCTAGAGAATACTTTCTATTTGGGTGCATCAAGTAATTCCCATGGGACGCTGGTGAAACCAGAAGAGTTTACTGAATACAAACTTTTGTACCTATTGCTAGTACACTTGAGTTCATTTTAATAGTTAATACTTTAACAGAACACTATTTATCATCACGCAAAACTTGCATCGGTCACAAATGGGCTTGTGTTGACCTGTTCATTAAGAATGTCTGTCCTGTCCACAGATGAGAAATGTCCCGATCGCGTGGGTACAAAGGAGAACTCAGAAATAAACCTAAACAATATCGCAACAAATTTTATTAACAGTGGTACATAAATAATTACAATAAAATATACACAAAGAAAATATATTCAGATTATATAAAGCTTAATTACCTACCTGACAAATTTACTATAATTATTGGTAAACACTCTGTAATAATTTTCAAAAACTGTAAAATGTATTAAAAAAATTTGGACAGTGTTGTGTGGTCCGTGTCGTGCATTATCTTCCTTTATATTTAGAGCCGGCTAGGGCCTGCAAAGTGAAGAACTGTTTTAGTGCGCTGAATATCTTCGCATAGTACTTGGCGGAGGTGACTGACGAGTCAGATTTAAATTTCCTGCATCTTATTTTTCTGCCGCCTGAAACGGGCAATTGAAGGCTTACATAAAAAAAGGATAAAAAAACGAAAGTCACGTAAGGTGGGGTGCGGATTGATATTTACATGTCCTTACCATCTCGTATCGCATCTCTTCGCTGATGCGCTCGCACAGGTCGGTCGGGATGTCTCCCTCTGAACAGTCTTGTAGCACGTATTTGAGTTGTGATGTCCTATGAACACAAAAATATATTGTTTAATTTACATCATAAACGGGTAGAAAGGTGAACCCAGCCAATATGATAAAATATTAAAATATTGTGTAAAACGTGTATTTCAAGCATATTTTGAATAAATGACTTTTTATCTTTTATCTTTATGGGGAGTTGGCTGCCAACCTTTGCTAATAGAAGAGGCACTATAAGAAGAGGAATCAAATACGTAGCTTTAAGAACGTTTTACTCAATTTGATCTCCATATTGTAAATACCAGAGAAAAAAGCTTACGTTGGTTGCTGGATTTCGGCAAATATAAATATATTTTTGAAAAAACATAATACAACACGTAAGACGTGATCCAGAACAGTTTTTATCATACTTCTTGTCATACACATACGATATCATCAATCTTTTTTATCGTCCCACTGCTGGGCATAGGCCTCACACAGAGAAGGATCAAATACAAAGGGTACGATATAATACACATAAATATACAAGATAATGAAAGTATCTCACTGTATGTATATGAGCATGTATGCACTGGTGGCGCGCCGCGCGAGATATGGCGCGTCCTCCTTGCCGCCGTAGTTGTACTCGATGGCCTCCTGCTTGCTGCACCGCGATACCACGTCGTCGTCAAACTTGCACCACTGGTCGATACAAATAGTTTTATTTTGATTAAAAAAAATACTTTGCTATGTAACCTGCGATAAAGTAATGTGTCTATGTTCCATTGTCAACCAATTCTTTATTATCGGAATCCTAGACAATGACATTCTTTTGTGAACTGCTAAAGTTAATTAGTAACATTCTTTACGATCACATTTTCTAATCAACTTGCTTCACTTCTTCAGTGTTTCAATTTCAATAAATGCTTTTAGAGAATCATGATCTTGGTAAAGAAGGCATGTACCTTTATAAGCGTACATGCAAAAAACAATTTCATTTTGGCGTGATAAATAATTTCTCTCACTGTAGGTATTTGTGGGCAAATCTGCGGGGTCGCTACATTCAACTGCAATGCTTACTCGCTCAGCGCACGTTAATGCGCACACAAAGTGTAAGCACTCGATGTTAACAGGCTGCATCATTAGCAACGCTTCATATCTACATGCTGAATAATTATGATCTGGTTGAATTGCACTCTGAATGCTCTAAATTAAATTATCTGTTAATGTATACTTATATAATTATGAATTTTGCCACAACTAGGCGAATCTCAAGAGACCATATTTAGGTTTTGGTTTTTTTTCGAACCGACTGGTTTCGATAAAAAAAAAATCGAGAAACGAGAAGTTTGGATACCGATCTTACTCTTGGACACATACAGAAGTCCAGAAAATTAAACAGGTAGGTACTATTTTTCCACAATCAATTCTTGCATGCCCCACACATTACAATCGAGTGCGGGTATGGTTGGAAATCTGCGTAAGTTTTCATTTATTTATAGGTATATTCATTCACACATACATTTGTTTTACAGAATATTTTCCAATTTAATAATTTAAGTGACGAGTAAACACCCCTCCCCCTAGATTATAGATAGAAAGACTGGAAGCTCACCTTCCCATCACCCCTAGGGTTGATGAAGACCACATAGTGACCTCCATGGTTGTCCCCCGAGTGCACCAGCACCGCGTGTAACGTGTAATGCGCTGGTATCGTTGGGATCTCCTGCAGGTACGGGTCTAGGTTCACTTCCTCGTAGAACTCGAACCTAGAGGGGATAACCAAAATTGTTCTTCTATAGGATATTGACGAGGCTGACGTATACACAAATTGTATTTCGAGGAATCTGTATCACTGCGTGGGTTTCTAACACGTACGTATATCTGAGTTCTACATACATATGTGCATTTTTGGGGGCTGTTTTTTGTAGAACTGACCTTCTAAAAGTGCTGATTTTCAGTCTACTTTGAATAAATGAATTTTTATCTTTTTGGTGTATTGGCTGTTAATTCATTTGGTTTATTTTGGTCTGTTTTGGTAAAATGAGACAAGCCTACAGGACAAATATTTTCTAAAAATAACTTACAAAACGCGTTTGTCATTTTATTTGAACTGTTAATAAAAAGTAAAAAAGCTCCATTAACCATAAAGGCAAATTGTGATACAGTAAAATTTTAGTATATTCGGGTTAACCTTTTTAATTTGAGTCTAAAACAGAACACCTGTGATAACAATATGAGAGGATAATATGGTTTGCGGACGTTTATTTGCATAACAGTCTTGTTTACAAAGCGGTGGTATTAAACTAAAATGTTAACGGCAAAATTTAAACGCTTATACCCAACCAGTTGTATGCCAATTTAAGTGACGGGGCAGTATAGTGAAAACAATTTGATCAATTTTCAATAATGATACCATTTTTTTTAAATGAAGTACCAAATGTGTAAGGAGTACCTATCTCGAATTTACTCTTTGCAATCACTATCTTGATGATCTGAACCTCATTATCGTTTGTCCAGAGTTTACATTAAGGACTTACAAACAGATATCAGAATTTTATCCAGGTCTTTATCTACTTTACAACCTTTCCAGCTAACTATAGAAAAATATATGGATGATATATTTGTGGGATCTGGGAATATTGATTCTTAACTTGGAACATACCTGTCATTAAACTTGACAGAGGCATCGCTCTGAGGGTCGTACTGGAACCTCATGAGGTGTAAATGCAGCACAGGTGGGAACACATCAAACCTCACTCCTTTCTCTGCTTCCTGGAGACCATGTTCCCCCGCGTCGTACTTGTTCTCGCCGTCTAAGAGCTCCGTACTGATGTAGTCTTTGAACGACTCGTAGACTGGGACACACAAAAGTTTGATCGAGTAATTTCGCGAAGATATTCTAGAGCTTGTTATATGGTTTTGCCTTTTGATTAATGAAAATTACCTACTAGAGAATTTTATTAAAATTCCTAATAAACCGCTAAATTAGTAATATTTTACTTGATCACATATTCTAACCCTCTCAACACTTCAGTGTTTTTAGTTTTGAGTTTGCTACAGTGCATAAGTCATTATGCCCCGTAACTTCAAACTCGCTCCAGAGTGCACTTTCCCCGACCTCATATGCTCGTATATACGCAAATGTTTCTTCACAACAACTAATTTAGATGCAGGCGCCTGCTTTACAGTACTGATATGAAAGATTTATTAGCACCTGTTACGGGCAAATGCTCCCGCTACTCGGCCTATAAATTATTTATAAACTGTGACGTCACAGCATAGCACCTCTTCACTAAATTGTTATACGGAATGGAGGAGTAGGACCGGTAATAGAAATTTATCAAAGCGCCTTAATAAATTGCATTTTCAAGTTGCAAATTGGAACCAATTCATTGGTAACGAAATAGCTTTGGAAAAGTAACGGGGCATTGATTGTGCCCTATTTTCTCCTCGGTCACAGAATTCCGAACTGAGCTACAAATTAAAGAAAGTGGGTGGGTTATCTCGAGCTACTGCTTTCAATTAATGTTTATAGCTTACTGATTTACAAAATGTACGTGGTTTAATGTGCTTAATTTTACATTTATATTACTTAAAGATAGTAAGAAATAAACTCACTATTATTCTTCCCCTTGACGCTGAGCTGTATATCATAGAAGGTTTCAACGCGCGTGCTCGTACAGTTAACGTTCTTGCATTTTATGAATGACGTCATTTTACCCTCGAACAGCTTTGGCACGGTTCCCTCTACTACTGTCCCTTTCATTTTGTTTTCTAACTTATCTAGTAATACCTGCAAAAATTCTATGAGATTATTTGAAGGGCCATTTTTCTTTGAGTAAGAGTGCTTTAATACATAGAAAAGAAATAGAAATACATAGAAAGCTGTATTCAAATTGCTATGATATATACAGTTAATATTCATTTCTGTCATTACTCATTCATTGCAGAAGCGGCAGAAATAAATGCATTGATGATTGCAAATATGCTCATGTTCACACACGACGCTGTTATTATCTGATTCGATCCAAAAATATTCGCCAATAATATTATTTATGAGAGAAGAGTTTTCACCGGGCAAAGGCTTCAAGCCTTTTATATGCAAAATCTGGCGTGGAAGTTTTAATTGTAAGCTAGCTCGAAAAATATGTAAAACCTTTTTTTAATTCAAACTAAAACCTTGTAGAGCGTATGTGTTTAGTCAACGCAATTTTCGGTTCATAAATAAATGATGAAGGCATAAAAATCTGCAGATTACTCTACTCGTAAACCTAACGAAAATTGCTATAGGTTTTTTGTAATAATTTATTTAACCATACCTACCCGCAAGAATTCCTGGACATCATGCTGCATAAACGAGTCCAACGTCTCCCATCCAAAACTCTTCGTCAGTTTCTTGGTGGCTACAGGTTTGTCTGAGAATTGAAGGTCATAGAACACGCGCTGTAGGGCAAACGCAACCGATCTGGAACTGTCGTCGCCGACTGTCGGGATCTTGTAGACAGCCTTACGAAGTACGTTCGTGAAGAACAACGTTTGGAGTAGGGAATTCATGTAGCATGTTGCGCCTTGATTCTTGAGTCCTGAGAAAGAAGTCTTAAATCAAATATTTTCTATTGCCGCGTCATAATACTGAAATTAGCATAAGTTTGTTTGATAGAACATAAATAAACAAACTGTGTTTGACAATTAGTCAAAAGTATTAGCTTTTATGAATTGTAAGATACGCTTATGTTATGGCTTATTTTCTATGCAATTTGTACAAAAATAAGAACTATGACATCACAGATTTTGCACATCAAGCCTCTTATTTTGTAGATTACGAATAATATATAAAAAAAATCCTTCAAAACGAAAAATGAAAGTGATATTATTTTACCAAATGAATATCATACAGTATTTTATTATTGACCTAGTCAACTACCCAGTTCTGGGAAACATGCTTTTTGGAACATGTGCATTTTAATTTTCACAAACAGGTATACGTAAATTTTTTGCGCACTTTAGCTGCCCATTCCACGAATGCTCACTTTCCCGCGCCATGCGACACCCATTCGATAAAATAACTAGTTCTATTCACTAGTCCATTATTTCCGCTCTGATAACTTTCCTTTAAACCCTTTGACTGGCGCGAAATGCACTTATGCATAACGGATTGCCACCCACGCGGCTATAGGAAAATGATATTATTTTCAAATGAAATTGCGTTTGGCATCATTTAGAAGAAAAAATATAGTGCAGTGTTAGTTTATGTATTTTTATTTCTTAGAATTTTTATCCAACTGCTAAAAAGAGTTTTTTTTTAATACTTTTTGGTTTTGGATTCATCGAAAGAATGTGTTATGTTTATTTACTGCATCGTATTACCTTTTTATGGGTGTTGAATATTAATAAATGCATTGATATAGTCGCGCGTCTGCTCTCGTGGCAGCTTGGCGGATAACTGCGCGCGTTTCGCTGTGCATGCTGTTTTCAACCGCATGTTATAGGAGTTAAGGTTTATTATTAAATTGATTTATTCTCAGTATCTTCGCCGCGACTCCGCCGGTTGCGTTGGGCCTTAGGTATTCAAAGCAGAAGTTATTGTTTCGAAAACGTTATCATGTCTTACCAACGAATCCGGTGTGTTTCTTGGAGTCCCACGAGACGCCGTGTGGTGCTTCAGCAACTACGTGAGCCTCAATAGTAATAGAATCGTCTTTTACGAAGCCGTTGTCACTTTCCATGAGGTCATCCCACGATATGAAGTGTGCGAAACCCCAGTCGTCTTCTTTACTGTGAACATTTCGAAAATACGTCTCATGGATTTGACCCTTATAGGTACTTATGTTTAATAGCATTCTGGCTATAGGTACTATAAATACATTAAATACAGACGCCAGAGCTTGATGTAAGCTTCGCGAAATTGACAAATTTTTCCAATCAACTTTGAACCATATAGCTTGAGCAATAAAGTTGTAATATGTTAAGAAAAGTTATAATGTTTCTTTCGCCATACAGCGTGTTCATCGTGACGACATGAAATAATGTTATCAAATACCAGTGATACATATGATGAAGCTTCCGACAAAGCGCTTGACCACCATCTGGTTTGTGAGACAGCAGCTTCAGTTCTCCAAGTCCATAACACGACCAGCCTGGAGAGTCGCAATCACCATTGCATTGCAAGAACACGCCCAACGCCTTCTGTTGCTGACGTTCGGGTGTCGTCGTGTGTCTTAGTAGAATTAGGATCTTCCAAGGCAGGCACCGTACGAAGCAAGGCGGCGAAAGTACTTGGTCTTTTAATTGACTTATGTTTTGTACCGTGAAACGGAACGTCGCTTCTGATCTAGCGATGTCGTCATCTTCTTGTGCTACTTCCTGAGGAAGATGTATATTTAAATAGGCTTGAATGAAGTTTTTACATTTGTTACCCTACCTCTCTTTACTATATTTTTTTCAATTTGTATCGAGTATCGTGAATATCTCGGTAACTAGAATAATAGAATCTAAAATTTCAATGGGTAAATACAGTTACGCAGGATAAGTTTTAATAGCAGTACCAAATATAAAGTTTGTTAGATACTGAAAATTTCATTGAGTGTCTTCAGCCTTGTCAGTTAGACACAAACAATATAGATCTTACATAGTTTGGTCTGTACGTCTATAAAAGCAAACGTAGCGATGAATTCTATGATAGATTGTCTAACCGTGTTTGCCGCTGGTGTTACAGCTGTTGCATTATCCGCGCTGCCAGTTTCAATCATTGTTCAGCAGCAAATGTAGTGCTACAAAAAACAAAAACTTTCAACTTTTCAACACCTAAGCCGCTCTTTCTTCAAATCCATGCACTAAAGACTAACTTTCTTCGATGCAATATAAAAACAGAAATACAATTACCTTATTTTAAAATATTATACATAATGGTTGTTATCAAAATATAAAAAACTAATTTTGTAATTTTTTTAGGCCGATGACATACGTCACCTTATGATTTTTAAAATGTCAATTTGACTATTCGAAATTTAAAAAAATGTTAGAAGTGAAAATCCTGGAAATGTTGGACCAAAGAGGACAATAGTATATTTTTTTTTATTTCACAGCAGTTGCTAAATGCCTGGACCGTTAGTATAGAATGAGTTTATTTTACTGTACTTGCACTTTACTGCCTAGTAAGACTTCTAATTACTGGATATGTAAAAAATTAAATCCAAAATATATATGTAGTCGAACATCAAAGCTATTTTCTTTTCGTGATGCTCGATGTTCATACCATAATAACAAAACTTGATACCCATGGATACCGGAAATTAATTAAATGCCAGAGTCATCTTGCGACGACATTATTCTCCGTTGGTTCAGAAATTGACGGTAAGAAGTTGGTCTCTTTAATTAAATTGGTGAATATATTTTTAAGAGACGATCGTCTCACATTACTTGACGGAGTATCGATACCCATCGTTATCGGCTTTTGTGAGATATAATCCACTCGTATAGGTATTATCCTTAAAAGAGCAGGAAATTATTATTATGTAATAAGTTAATCGGATTGTCTTTATCCCAGACAATACTATTTGTTATTATTTTGTTTTGTATAGAACCCGTTCTTAAAACCATACAGACAGAATAGTTTGTTGTTGGGGGTCTGTTCCGCTATTTCTTCTTCCCAGCGAAAACGCATAGGAATTGGTGAAGGGTATTTTTGGGGAACGTTTTTGTAAAATTGATTGCCATTTTCAGCCAACTTTGAATAAATGACCTAGACTAAATCAAACATCCATATTCACCCACACAAATGTTTGAATTATGCGGGAATCGAACCCGCTTGACAGGTTCACTAACTACTGCAACTACAGTAATAAAACAGTTATACTTTCCGTCTGAAAGTCGTAACTCAATTATAAAAAAACAGCAGCTATCTAGTTACAACTGTAACAGGTAAAGAATACCAGGAGGAAAGCGGTGCAGACTAATTAGTGCCTTTGTTATGCCAGCCTCCTTCGCACTACTTTACGATGACTATTGTACTTGCCCCACTAACGCGCTATATAGAAATACTGTTTAAACATTATGAAGCCCGTCACAGACATAGCTATAATATAAATTAATATACCGTACTATAATGTATATTATACCAAGCTACCACACACTGAGAAATATATACATATTCTGCCTTCATATTGATGGTCGTCCTATTGTATAGTAATATGCAATAATATATATTACGGTATCGCTTGGTGATGTCACAGAAATATATATTATAGCTGAGTGTGCGGTCACGCGAAAATTTATGTAGAAAATATATAGTAATATGCCTAGCTATAAAAATATTAATATATATTACAGCTAAGTCTGTGACGGGCTTAAAACCTCAGTTTGCTTAGGCTATAGCTTACGTGTTTCAGCGTTGTGCAATTTTATTAGCCAATAATTTAGTACGCACCACATAAGTTGCTAAAACTTTGGGTTATTTACGATTACAGTAAATGGATCCGCAAGGAAAGTTTTTTAACGACATCATAAAAAGTCTATAAAAACATGATAAAACTTAGTATAATTGAGTTATTTACAACTTTTACATTAAGAGAAAAAAAAATACAAGCACTACGAAATTATATTTGGAATTTATTAACAGCATTTTCAAAATAAGGTTTTATTTGGAAGAATATTCATGTTGTCTATGCTTGAAAAAGTGACGGTTTTATTGCCGCCATTTTCAAAGCTTAGTATTAAGCGGCTCAGTATCAATATTCATCCCTAGTTTTAAGTTCAGTGTTCAAGTCATCCGATTCATACATTAAATAAAATTATACATGTATCTGCAAGACTAAAGTACCGTCGGTAAGAAAAGTGCTGGTACAGTTTATAATTGTTTTTATTCGTTGGTCAATAACTCAGTAATTCACGTTATTTGAAATAGTTAAAGTTCTTTTCTGTAAAACTTAGTAACTAGCACTGTCATAAAATCTAAGTAGCTATTGCAAAAATGAATTAAGTAATATATTTTTTCTTTTGCATTTTTCGATACATTGTAATCATACAGGTAAAGAGGATTAGTTATATTATTATATAACTATTTGTTACGTGTTCATTTATTTTTGGGTATTTGGGGTCGATTATCATTAACATTTTAAAAAGGTTAACGTAAATGTGGGCGGGAGGAAAATGTAATAACAAATAAGAGCTGATTCTTTCGACAGGGATTAACGTGAAGCAGCGGGATCCAATCACCCATAGAGTTGCGGTGATTAACTCCATTAACGTTAATGGAAACAACGAATCCCTAGCGATACGGCTCATTGCAGAGTAATTCGAATTAGATTCATGATTATAATTCTGATCGTAATCAAACCGTAATATTTGTCAAGGATGTAGCGGTGAGTTGTATTTATAGTGCGAGCTTTCCTTTGTTAACGAGGCCCTACACGGACTGATTGAGTATGCAGTTGAGATCGACTGCTTGAAGCCGCGACTGTGCGGTGAATTATAGTCATTTATTCGCTGTTGTATACACGACTGCTCGAGAAGTCGCGACCTCTTCATGTCGTCAACTGCTCCAGCGGTTGCGAGGCATAAACCGACTGCTCGAGCCGTGGACTGCGCTAGAGCAGTCGACAGCTATCCGACCTCTAGCGTCCGGAAAAAAATGTTGCGCTTAACTGTGGTAGAACATCAACTGCTCGAGCGGTAGTTAGCGACAGCTTGAGCAGTCAGCAAAGCAGTCGACGCTGACCGCTAGAGCGGGCAGCTAACTGCTCGAGGCGTCCGTTTGCGGCCGGGCTTAGTGTTTAAGAGTCATAACTATGTCATTTTCTGGCATAGTGATGCGATCGATCGGTATAATAAGCAATGCCAGTAGAATTTTCTCGACTGGGTTCATAGACTTGTTTGAAACTGGAATGAAATACTTATTATTTTATTCCATGTACGTGACGTTTTTATTATGCATTGGTGTAGGACGTGGAGAATGGTTGAGATTTTGATAATTAAACTTCTACGATATAGCTTAGGATTTCTATTAAAACCCAGTGCGTGATATAACACGTTGATCGTTGTTTTACGCGCAGAAATGAACAGTTTTTTAATAAACGCCGAGAAGAATTTATCGAATTTTTATCAGTCTGACTTATTTATGGTATGTAGTTTTAATAAAAACAATAAGGTATATAATAGCTCGTAAGGGACTCGACCACCTCACACTTTTTTAATATGATGATAATGCCGAAATTTTTTGTTAAAATTGAAGGTCAATATTTTTAATTAATATTAATTAGCAATATTAGTTTTGGTTTGAATAACTGAAGCCGCCAGGTAGTATTATACATTTTTATAGAAAATTTGTTGTATGAGATAATATGTGGCATCAACGCTTTCTCAAAATAATATTGTTAATGCCAAGAACGTTATGAGCTTATTGGATTAATATACTAGGTAGGTACCTATGTACGTATTTATAGATTGTGCCTTTACGTTGATATTCAATTAACTGTTATCAATAGAGATGTGGCTACAGATCCCTGGGACCAAAGGGCGGGGGAAGGGGGGGTTTCTGTTATATACCTGCTTCATAATTGTTATGTAATTACCTCCTTGTTTGAAACCTGCAACCAAGGCTGATTTAGTTTAATGAGTTGTGTTATTATTGTTGTGGTATTTGGTTGATTGAATATTATTTGAGCCTTAAAATAGATAAGTTTGAATTAATTAATTATGACGTAGATATTTTGTTTTACGTATTTGGATGGATTGCTTTTTATTCTAAATAATTTGGCGCATGGTAAAAACAGCGAAGTGGAATACTTATGCCAATTGAGTCGAAAATTTTTAAATTCTCTTTAAAAATACTAAAAAAAAATATATATATAAAAGCCGATTTCTATGGGACTAGCACTGGCAAATAGCCAATATAACAAGGGGTAATTTATTTTATATCTGGGTGCGTTGCCTAATAAGTTCCCTTTGAAAATGGGTGAAACAGCAAGTGTTTAATAAGCGCACTGTAAACATACCCCGAGGATTTATTTGGTATAGTATACTACTCCAAACTTAATATTAGGGTAAAAATACTTCAAAACGGTCCTAGAAAATGTAGCAACCTGCGCTTTGTGTAACTTGTCCTGTCCTGGCGAAGGCACGACCGTGGCCCAAGATTACACAGATGTTACATAAATGTTAGTGGCGCAAAAACACCTACTTCAGTATTTTCGGACTTACCTCTAGGGAATTTTGGCAAAAGAAGTAGCGCAACAAGTTCATAATGAAGTTAGTTCTTTTTGTCCTGCCTCATAAAAGATTTCGGCAAACTAACAGGGAGCACTTTAGGGAGTTATCGCTATAAATATCTGTGATTACTAAAAATATATTTCCTAGGTACTTTCCTATTAAGTCGTGGTGGCCTAGTGGTCAAAGCACCCGCCTTTCGAGTAAGAGAGTGCGGGTTCGATTCCAGGTCAGGCAAGTACCAATGTAACTTTTCTAAGTTATACGTACTTTCTAAGCTTATCTTGGACACCAATGACTGATTAAAGGTGAAGGAAAACATCTTTAGGAAACCTGGGCTATAAAGTCTATATTAACGCTCAATCCTTCTCCGTGGGAGAGGAGGCCTGTGCCCAGCAGTGGGACGATAAAGGCTGTGATGATGACTTTCCTATTGTGAAAAAACTGATTTCGTACATCTAAGATCCACATACCTGATCACTGATCAGAAATAAATAACAAAATAATGAATTGACGTTTGCCGGTCAATACAACTAGATACAATAATGGTTTGTGATAAATGAGGCGAGTTCGGGAAATTGCCTCGGCGGTATCTCCCGCTTCGGATTGACGTCTACCCTCGAACGGAGCAAAAAAATCTTATCCCATCGGATTCCAATCAGACTCGCTCATTTATTGCAATTGGCTGATGGAACAAGAATTCTGTTGAAATACGAAGTAATTTTACCTACTTTGTTGGTGATTTTTTCCTTTCCGCTTGATATATTTTTTTATTGCTGATAAAGGTATCGATTTGATTCACTATGTTATTGTTTTCTGTTTCTTAGCTTTAGATGGAATACATATTGAGTTGTTTTTAATTTGAAGTGTTTAGTTTGATGACTCATTCAGTTGCATTAGGTACAGAAGCCAGCACATCAAGCTACCGAAACTGTCAAATCTTCCCAATCAACTTTGAACCATAGGTATGCTTCAGCGATAAAGTTAAATATCTATTGAGGATATTTAACAGATTGTGGTAGCTTGATGTGCTGGCGTCTGTACATACCTCAAAAAAACATTTAATTTATAGTTATCAGACCTCTAAAAATAAGCACATAAGCGCCATTTGTCTACTAAACGGTAAAAAGGCTTACCAGATTTTAATATATGAGAATATTGCAATGTTAAAAAGCATGTAGGAAAAATCTAAATATATATAATGTAATTCTTTTGCAGCTTAAAAAGTTTTCCAGCAGCTCGTGAGGGATTTGAACCCCCGACCACCTCTATTAATCATAAATGGGCGCTCTAACCACTGAGCTAACGAGCCGACAACTACGCAATCGAATTTTTTAATCTTATTCAAGTTGGTAATGTCATCACTACATAGGATTCGTGTAGACTACACTTAAAGTTATACAATAAATAAACAGAAGAATTGTAACCTTTAAATGCCCGAAGTTTATTTGGGCGTGATGTCGTGTTATGGGTTTTTACGACTTCTTGGTACTTGAGGTGGACAAGGTCACGGATTCACGGCATCGTACATTCATAGTTTGATATATAAGGCCTTTTTTTCGAGATTGTTTGTGTATCTTGACGTCGCATTTCGTCACAAAACAGGTTTACTTCAAAACAATCTTTCTTCATATAGACCAAAAGATGAAATGAATTCTTCATAATATGAATACTCGATTTTTTCGCCAGTCACTGGGTCAATTAGAGATTATTAGTTCTCACCACATGTAACAGGTGGCGCTCAAATACGGAACAGATACCTTACGATATTAAATAATATGTAGGCAAATGCCTTGTTTGTAACAGTAAAGCTTCTAACTCTAAACTTACTACAGCTGATATAAAAGTGATTGCAACGTTTAGGGCCCGTTTCACAGGTTACGGATAGCCACTATCTACAAGATAACTTAAAAAATAATAATTTGTGACATTATCTGCCAGATAAACTATCTGGAACTTATCAGCAACCGGTGAAACTCGCCCTAAAAGTGCAATCTACCAACACTACTTTTGCTTGGTGATTTTCAGGATAATAATTTTTCATATATTTCTTGACTTGATATTTCCAAAACCGGGATCTTTCACTTTAATTTGGACACGAACAATTTGTATTAGTGTGTCGGTAAACTTCTGGGGTATTGAACATTACGAGTTCCGATTAATAATAATTAATTCTAGTTCTCCAAGCCGTTCATATCATGTCATACCGCTGAACAGAACTTCCAGTATCCACTTAGAGCTAATGAAGTTCGACTAAATTTCTAATTGGCTCAGCTCTGTGATACGAAAGTTTAGCTTTCAGCGTTTAATGGTTTGTGACTTTGTCCTCGGATTTACTGGAACTAATTTCGCAGTCCAAAGTTGGATCTCCAGGGTGTTACGTTTAGTTGGACTTTCACTTGTTGATGGAATTATGCTTGTATGTGTGCGTGGTATTAGTATTCGTATGTGTGCTATGCAGTATTCAATCCGCTAAGTGTCAAAGTTTTTGAGGACTTAAGTCCAGACCACGCTTTATGCGCGTCAAGCACTAGAGCTGAGCTTACGTATATACTCGTACGTTGAATATAATCTTCTAAGGTCTTCGTAAAAAATATGGTTTCGTACATAAAAAGTTGCTAAACATTTATTGTTAAGAGCACTTTCTGCGAGTGATGCACGTTAATGATATCTTAAAAAAATACCTCTATTTTGTATCATATTTCTAAGATGCATTAAGGAGGAATGAAAAATGAATAAGTCGACAAATCAGATAAACTCTAGCAAAAGTTTACCGTACAATAATATTTTTCTAAATAAGTTAATTTCCTGGATACAGAAAGTAGGTACTTAATAATATTCTTTGCGAGTGATCGACGTTCTTACACGTGTATTTTGCTAAGGAGTAGGTAGCTACACCTACATCTGTCTAGTTTGGGTAGCTAAACTATAAAAAAAATATTTTGTAAGATTAGACAAACATTTTGTATTTTGTAAGAACAATTCGACAATAAATATTGCTATGTTAGAACTAAAATAATCTATAATCTGAGATTATAATTATAATATAATAATCTCTAATCCATAGTAAAATTTTAATATGAACTAAAAACTTTTAGGTAGTATTTTATTGAATATTTTTTCACGCTGATTCGAAATTGATAAGCTCACTAAAAATGCACGGAGCTTAGTGTGAGTTTTCTGCGAAATAGTTGCGCTCGTAAAAAAAAATATTAAAGGAGAATTTTAAAAGCCAAATATTTCCTTTTTTAACGGTTAAAATCTATTTGGAGGAACATCTTTGATAGAACAAAAACTGAAGAAAGCCGCGTCAGGGTTGATAAAAGATTAATGCGAGGAAAGAAGCAATATTATTAAAATTTTATAGAGAAACTGTAAATAATACCCAAATAATGATCACTGTTTTTTTCAAATGCGAATTGTCTTATAATTATATGTATAGGCGGTAATACCAAAGAATAACATGGAGCAAAAATAAAAAGCTTTCTGATTTTTATTTGGAACGTTAAATTGTCCTATCGAGGCTTTATTTGAGGGCACTTACAGCGGAGTCACCACTGAAACCTAGTTCATTTGTTCAGAATGAGCTCCGTTGGTAGGATCTACGTCACGAACACAGTTGTTCACTGAACTAAAGTAATTAGAAGTCGCATTTCACGTAAAATACGTCAGGGAATGCCAATGGTCTTAAGTGCTTTATTGAAAAGTGGACTTTTAGCTCGGAGTTTGAAATCATAGAAGTGTTTCTAGACGTAAAAGGGTAGTGGTTTTAAGTATCTTTGAAATCGAGATTCTTTGACCTATTGTATTTCAAGAAGTTAGGTTAAGATTTGTGCTTTGGGAAATAGTAAGGACTATGTTTGCTTTTGATGTTAGCATGGGTGGACTTTTGAAATTTGCATGTTTTTAAGTAAATAAAAATGAGAAAAACAGTTGTCGAACGTTTTTAAGCTTAGATATAACTAGAATAATTTATCAATGAGTTACAGTGGACATTTATTGCATCAAAACATTACATTACAAAAACATTACAAGTTAGTAAGATAAAGGTCAAAATTTCACTGACAATAAGTTTTGTATCATGTTGAAAATACATAAAAGTGAATTCTTAAAAACGTTTTCTTCATACAATAAACGACAATATCACTTCCAGATATAATTCCGCGGCGTGTAACAGAATCCCGCGCAAATGGCTGGTCGCCGGCCACGGTATTGCGTTACACAAGCGACAGGGGACGGCCATTTCCTCGAGCAGGGGCGCTAACTCAATCACCACTCTCAGGATTTTTCCCCTCGGGTTCCGTCGCAGACGGCGGACGTGACCGAACCACGCTGATGGCTGCCTAACTAAGTTCACTTCAATTCTATGTACTTTCGTCTTTGTCCGCGGGTTACATTTCACGTGAACTCTAGACTCTTCGTTTTTTAGTACGACTGGCAATTCTGTTTGCTCGAGTTTTTGTTCTGTGTCACTGAGCTAATAGTAGCTTTATTGAAACAGAGAAATATCTGATGTCAGTTTTAGTTCTTGGAAAAGTAAATAGTTGTACGATTCAATTTTATGTTGTTTCTCGGTATCCTGAATAGATAATTTCTTTGTCTGTTATTGTATTTTGTTCATTGTAAATTGAACTTCCGTTTGTTTCTTTTTTTAAATTTCAAATATACATGTTTTTCAGAACTTTCAGTATCTTTAGAGATTCGGATGACTCTCAATGTAGTATTGAGCAATAAAACTTTTTTATTACTTTTCTGCTTTTCAAATATGATACATAGGTAGTTCAATGACTTAAAGTGCCTGTTTTGCTCTACGAATATAAATAAATTTACTAGAGTAATCATCAAAATTAATATTACGGCACAAATAAATAACATCCACAGTCAAAGGAAACGAATTAACGATAGCAAAACTTTTTCTTGAAATTATGAACTATGAATTGGCTTCGAAATCCAGTCAAGTAAAATTTAATTGGTTTTAAACAAGTATTTAAATCGACCTTATCGTTAAGTAGAGTAGATAAATCAAGGAATATGGTAAGTAATGACTTATTAATATGAGGGGAACATTTATGAGTTACCTATTATAGTGTGAAGGAAGTCCGCTCGCAAAAGGTGCGCAGTTAAAGGCAGCGAACATTGCTAATTAGAAGTGCTGTTGCCGGCGCAATGCACAAAGTTACAGCTACCTTTCATACTGCGACTGCACTTTGCTCAGAAACATTTTTCCGCCGCGACTGAGGGCAATGCCGACGTTTGCGCCTTTTTGTTCGAACTAGCTAGTTACGTGTGACATACAGCCTTCTGGAACCAAGAGTGTTACATAATATCTGGCTATTGTTTGCCTTTTCAATATTTAAATTAAACATGAGAAATTTGAGAATAAGCATTATATTAACATATTCATTAAATAACCGATTTCGTTGATATTTAAACAATAGACACGTTTGTACTTAAACTTTAGACTAAAGTAGTTCTGCAGCTAGCAGCATAGGCTTTAAATGGTAATTACAGATTTAATCAAAGTCATGAAACTCAAATGTATGAACTTTCTGGATAAATAAATAACACAAATAACAAATGAACTGCAAAATGAACTCAATAGAATCCACTCGTTCCAATTGCATATATGTATTGTGTAGAAGCAAATATCCGATATTTTTTGGCATAAAAATATTTTAGTATGTTCGATATTTCGCGCTGGTATATTTTAATTTTGATTGCCGACAGGTGTTGGCTCGTTCACTTTTATAACCGTGGGTACGTTGTATTTCGTACTGTACGGCTATGGGTTGCCTTTCACGTTACCTTTTAGCTTTTACATTGTGAAATTGGTGTTGTTCACGTTAATAAACTTTTTCTTTGTGATCCATTCATTTAGGTATGTTTCTTCGCACACATGTACGTACATAGTAGGGAGCTCTTTCATTTAGTCTTGTTAACTGTTTTACTTCGTGTTACAAAGTTTACTTCTGCAACGTTGGTCCTTCGACTTCCAGCGAGTAAAGAAGAATAGATAAATGTTTCCATTACAGTACAATACAGTACATTACAGTTGCAAGAACAATATATGTATAACGTTACATATTGAAAAAAATAGCTCTGTGTTAAAGTATTATTTTTATTAGAACATATTTCATAATATTTTGGAGTCTGTACCTCAACATGTTAGCAAGTTATTATTCCATACATAACCTTTCTCATTACTTGTATCGTAGCTGAGCATGCCATTACCGTAAGTTTTATTATGACTACATCATGAAAACGGCTAAGTCATGAGTGTATACACCGTTGCCTGAAAATGGGGCGTACTGTGGGTTATTGCATATTGCGATGAAAAATGTTTTCATAAAAATCTCGCTGAGTTCGCTCAGCGCCGCTCACTGATCTTTTAATCTCTTAATTACATGAGGGCAGAATACGCGGGATTTCACCAAAATAACCATGCAAAATGGATGGCCACCCCCGCCCCGCGCACACCTCGTGAATATGAATTATTCTTTCGTAGCCTACAGTTTGGACGCATATTTACATTTTATATGAGTGCCTACGTCGCCACGCTCAGCGCTGCTATTCCACTGCGTTAGCGTTTTTGTAGCTACGGCTGGCAGATTTTTCGTGAGCGGTAACGTTTTTATCCTATTTTTGGCACGATTCCTCATCAATCCCGTTCACGCAGAAGAGGGTATATCTTCCGGGGCTATTTCCGCAAGTCGATTGCGAAACTCCCACAGTGCTAGGTTTTATTGCAAATCCATCGCTGAAGACTTGGGCGCTCGGGAGTACGGTGCCGGATTATCACGGTGAGCTCCCGGTGTCGGCCCACAGTGCCCCCTCTGTAACTTTACGAGCATCGCTGAGAACGAAGCAGCCGCAGTAAAATTTCAATATCCGCCAAAATATGGCATTTCATTTGGCCTCTCGCTGAAACGCTAAGATGGGACGTAAAAATGTAATGGGTTTCTTTCTAATTATTTATGTTCCTAATAGAATGGGCCTGCTCTCTTTGATATTAAACCTATAAACCAGTGTATTTTTTCGTGCCTGGTATTCTTTAAAAGCTCTTTTTCCGCTACACATTTTTCGAATATGGGATGTTCAAAACAAGTTGGCTACGTTTGAATTATTGGTTGAGTGAACGTGAGATCTTTAATTATTATATTTTAATATTACAATAATAGGGAATTATGGCCATGATTTACGGAAAAATGCATAGGAGCGTCAGTGAGCCCTCCGTGGGTACTGTGGGGAACGTGTAAGTTTCTATAAATAATTACTAACTTAATATTTTAATTCCAAGCATGTTCTGTGCTTCGATATTTTGAAAGAACAAAATATGAACAGGAGCTTTAAAGAACATTTAAGCAAACGTAAACGTTTTTTTCGAATTACAAGCGTAAACGGGTTAATTTTTATTTTGAATGGATTGGATTACCATTTCCTATAGGATTTTAAATGTCGTTCACAAATTCGTTGTACCGTTGAGCTAGAATGCCGTTCTACGCTACGTAGGTAACAGCTGAAACTGGAACAAAATGGATAGCCAAAAAGAGATACAAGAGTGTTTCTGCCTCACTTGGCGGGAGTGTGATGTGGCTAACGTTAAATGATAGTGGAATTATTGATCCTTGAGCGATTGATTATGCCTGTTGTACACTAAAGTAAAATACTATTTAATTTACAAACCAAATATCCAATGTTTTGATGTACAGACGCTAACACATCAGGCTAATCGAAACTGTAAAATTTTCCCAATCAACTTTATGCTTCAGCGATAAGGTTGAAAATCCATTAAGGAAATTTGACAAATTGTTGTAGCCTGATGAGCTGGCTGTACTTTAACTAAAAACATAGTTTATGAAAAGCTTTTGCTGTTTTTGTATTCTCCTTCGAGACATCAATTTCTGTTAACGACAGCTTTTCACGCAAGATAAACTGTTTTTCAGTACGATAAACACAAACACGACTGTGGACCCAAATGAACATTTTACTCAGATTAAAATAATTAAAGATTGGACAATGGGAAGGTTCTTGTGGGAGGGGCGACTGAAGAAGATAACACATGCCGTTGTAATGACTGCTTGGAACCAGCAGTTTCAAGTAAGTATTCGTATCTAGCAAGTACGTGGTAAATAGTTTATATTATAGAGTGTAACCATATTGTAGGTTAGGTTATGATGGGGTTGACATGCCTTGTATATAAGCATAAGGATAAGCATATAATACATAAGGGCCAGTTTCACAGGTTACGGATCACGGCCACTATCTACCAGATATCAGAAAACAAATAAAAAATACTTTGTTTGCTTGAGTGTCCTAATTTTAAGAACTAATAGTCCGATTTGAAAGAGAGATTTGAGACGTGTATGAAACCGGTGGCAGAAGCTAGTAGTAACATGTATGTGTGGTATATTTTTCAAATTGTGCCTATACCTAAAAAGTTATTACAAAACTATAAAGTCAAAGACTGTGTACATATAAATCGTTCCTAGTCTCATTCAACCGGAACGATACTCAAGAGACTGGCAGCATAGAACTTTGGCAACAATGCTTTAACTTCGGCCAAAGTAATAGTCAGACTGTGAATCATAAAATAGCTATCTTACACACTAAAATATTACTCTTCTTTCAGGCCTTCATTCTTGTATTAGTTGTCTACAAGTTTATACTACATCTCCTACTAGCGTACTACTTAGATGGAACATGGATGTTATTGGACTTTTCTCTGTACATTTCAGAAATATTTTTTGCTTTTGATGTAATAGTTCACCTACTTCACAAGTATTGGTCCCTGGTCCGTTTACATGTTAGAGTTTATCGGAGGAACTTATTCCTCTTGGCTTATGATGTTATATCAGTTTTGCCATTGAATTTGATATGTAAGTTTTGACCGAAATTATATACCTATTGTTTAAAGTTAGATTTGGTGTTCAATTTAGTTGGTTATTTCATTATACTTACTTTTCAACTTTTATTAACTTTTCTAAGTTGTATGTTGTACTTTCTAACTATATATCTTCGACACCAAATACTAATTAAAGGTGAAGGAAAACATCTCCAGGAAACCTGGACTATAAAGTCTGAAATCACCAAATCGCATTGAGCAAGCGTGGTGATTAATGCTCAATCCTTCTCTGAGTGAGAGGAGGCCTGTGCCCAGCACTGGGTCGATAAAAGAGGCTGATAATGATGATGATTTTATTATAATCATGTACTTTGATCGATACTCGAATAGTGCCATGATTGTGTTTGTTATAATTTTAGTTACAAGAACACCGGGCTACGAGCCGTATGTATTATTAGGGAGATGGTTAGCAGTAGGACGAATCTACAGACTTTTTATCTTCTTTCAAGATATTGATGAACATGTAAGTATTGAATTAAAGCCTTGGTATTTTGACCTTAGATGCACGTACTCACCAAAATACGTTCTAGATATTTTTGCACATATTATTATTAGATCAAGAAAAAGTTCCAATTATGTCGTTTAGTATGCATATAGGTACCATGCGACCATGCAACATAACTCGATGAAGAAAAAAATTGTCATGGATGAATTGAAAGAATATAATTTTCAACAGTTTCTCGCGGATTCTGCCGCGTCCCCGGGGAACTTTTTTCCGTTCAACGGGGATATTGTAGCTTCCCAGCAGTGACAAACAAACTCGTCCTTTTTATAATATTAGTATAGCTGAACGATATTGTAAACATACAGAATATATACCATAATACAAACTTATGACTTAAGGTCACAGCTCATTAGAGCCACCAGGCACCCACTCCGCATCGCCTCGCCTCGTGGACGACGATACGTTGGCAATGCGGTGTTACCATACCACGCGGCGTTCACTCGTTGAACTTGAGGGGTCCACTGGATGATCGCGCGACGTTTTGGTGATGACGAGTGGACGCCGTACGACGAGGCGGTGCGGGGTGGATGCCGGGTGGTTCTAATGAGCTGTGACCTTTATCCTTCCCTTTTGAATGTCTCTATCACGATCGCTGTATGGTTTGCTGTTAGGGAACACTGGGTTAAGCTGCCCTTCCAAATTGTGTTATTCATGTATTTGGGTGTGCAATAAAATAATGCTTTACTATAGTGCATATTAAAGTAAGAACTTAACGCAAATAAAAAAAACAAGCTATATTATATTAATAGTACCTAATAATATTTTGTTACCAGATGCGTAAATCCCGGCGGTTACTGTTCTTCGGTGAACAAGTTTTAGTATCTGCATTGGTACTCCATGCGAGTACCTGCATGTGGTACGCGTTAAACCTACCCCCTGAGCTGGAACAGCCTTGGTACAATATGGGCTATCCACCGCACGTGCAAACAAGAAACATAAAGTTTGACAGGTATCTATAAATATTATTTTAGTAGTATGTAATGATGGTATGTGATTTGATAAATTTTTAATGACCTACTCTTTCGTGGTTTTATCCGTGTCCAGTGGCAACTGTTCCATGTACCCAGATAAAAAGTAGCCTTCTTCAAGCTAGCTTGCTACAATGAAAGAATTTTAAAATCGGTTCATTAGTTCCTGAGATAAGCCCTACACAGTTTGTTCACAGCGAGACAGTTTGTTGCTTGCTTGAACAGCAAACAAAAATTTCTTCAGCTCTGCGATATCAATATATGTAGATTATGGTCGGTCTAAGTCTAAAGATAATGATTTGTTTAATATTGCTTTCTCACCGTTTGGTACTAAAACAGCTGAACAGAATTACGTGTAATTAAGCATGGACAAGAACCATTGGGGATGTTTCAATTCTATATTTAATCCCAGTGGGCGAGGAATCCCTTTAGAGCAAGGGTAAAAAAAGGGAACTCTTTATATTAATCGCATTTAAAAAAATGTTACGGAAAAATTAGCGCATTTTTCCAGTTTTATGATTGCGGCTCTCATTCCGACTTAGAACATTAACGCAATATCTACCGAGCCATTAATTATGATTATGTATATTTGTTTAGAGGATGCAGATAACGGACTTATATCGGGAAAATATACCGTGACCTCTCGCACCATTGGCTTAAAAATATTATCTTCATTGAACTTAACAATTCCCAATTTATCCTGAAATCATTGTCTCTTTTTTAACCGACTCCCCAAAACGGAGAAGGTTCTCAATTGGGAGGATTGATTGATGGTGAGGTATTGATTCTTAAAATGTAAAAATCATTTGTATTAACAGTTACAGATCGTGTTGGTATTATTGTACTTGTCGTTTCTTCAATGTCGTATTTGGAGATTCTTTTCCTATGGTGAGTACACAATTTGACCGCTTCATAATCTAACCAGCTGACCAGGTTTCAGCTAATCCACGTTCACGAATAAAAAGCCTGTGGCCTTCCTCGATAAATGGGCTATCTAACGCTGAAAATTTTTTTTCAAATCAGCTCAGTACTTCCTGAGATTAATATTAGTCCAATTTTAATTTTAATATAAGAGTTGAGTGTTGCAAATATCATGACCATTAGATAATTACGGATTAGTTATGAAAATTATTTGTCTAATTTAAACAGCAATCTAATTTTACAAAATAATTAATAACTTGCAGCGGAACCTACAAAAATGGTTGACGTCAATCCTGATGCTCGTTGGCTATGTATTCTTCCGATACCGCTTCATTGGCACCCTCGCCTGGGAACTGGTCATAGAACAAACTAGAAGATCCAACTTTGTAGACAATGTAACGTACTTTTTAAATCATTTTACAAATCCATACACTACAAATAAAAAAGCGTGCTACTTTGCAAACAACCAAAAATATAAATAACAAATGAATATGTGATTACGGTTGAAAATTCATAATTTATTTAACAATAACCCGCTATGAATATTCATGATCGGATTGTACAGTTTTTAATCCTTATGAATAATTGTTGGAAATTAACTAGGTAATGAATAACCAATCGGTTTGTTTTCAGTACCATCACATGATAAACTACCTTAAGTTCAGCAAGGCGCCATCTTGGCTCGTAGATCAATGCAAGAACTATAAGCTGCAACTGTGGAAAATGAAGGCCGGGGTACTGAGATCGCGCCAACTACAGAAACTGCCTCTGCCATTACAGATGGAACTAATCTTCGACATTAACGTCGGGAATTTCCATAACTCCATGCTATTTAGAGAGACTAGTTAGTTATATATTGTGCTACACTAACTTTATAATGGGAGCTGCGAAGTTTGCGTTGAATTCAATACCTTTGTAATTTCTGTCGAAGTACCTACCTAAAAACGGAGTGGGCGTTTACTTTGAGGCTTTTCGGATAATGATATTGTATTGAAAGGAAGTTTTCATTAATTAAGAGCTGCTTCGTGCACATTTTATTAAAGTTTGTTAGTCATCCATTGTCTTGGTTTTAAGTGGAATATCTCTGAAGTGAAGTTCTCGAAGTTTTTATGTAGTTATGTGTAAACTTATAATATACGGACGTCATTTGTAGTTTGGTTGATGTTGATTGATGAATATAGCGATTCCATTAGCTCGTCTTTTCTGCTTATCATGCAATAGCAGGAAAAAAGTGTTTGTATTCTGATCGAATTAATTCATTGTGAAATTCTTTTTATCGGGGAAATTCCGCGGAAATTTCGAATGAGAATCCTATTAAATTCATCAGCTTTAAATCCTCGTCTCGTTTTCCGATTTCAATGGTATTGAAACTTTGCTTTTGTTACTTCTTTTTAGAGGAATCTTTTATGCGTCAGATATCCTTGCTGATGCGTCATGAGTTGTACTTGGCTGGCCAGCACATTTGGAGCCAGGGTGTGGTGAAGAGTGGCATGATTTGTATCAAGCGTGGCGTCATCGAAATGCTGTCCGATGAAGATGATGAGAGTCCCATGATTGCCTTTAAGGAGGGAACAGTAAGTATTTTAATTGAATTATTATGTTTTTTTTTTAATTCCTCATGTCCGCTATTAAACATATTGTGCTACGTCTTTGTGAAAATTAAGGAAGATAGAATTTGTTACATTTAAAGACACGGAAACAAATTTAATAAGAAGTCGGTTAAAACTGTATTAAAAAGTAACAAAGGAAAAAAAAAGAATAGCTTATTTCATATTCAAATTTCTTTCAGGAGATAATTTACTTTCAATATTGGGTTTCTATTTTGTTTGTTATAATAATTCCTTAATGTTCTGGATTAATTGATTCCCGTATAGTAATACTTAATAGCAAATTGATTATGATTATTACGGATAATGAGCAACGTTTGTAATTAATACTCGGAAAGATATTAAACCCATGAAATTATTTTGTATGTATAATAATCCTTTGTAATTATTCGAAACGAGTGTCTGTCTATATCTATGTTATGAAGCTGAAGAGCTTGTTTGTTTCGTTGAAAACGCTAATCTCAGGACCTATACAATGGTACTATAATCAACACTGTTCGAAAGGGTCAACAAAATGCACACTGTCCTAACATATAACTGTTTCACTTTTTTACTTCAGAGTGTTTAGCTAATGTAGCAGTAACTAACTACTACAGTACTAGTTAATTGTGCTTTCAAACTTAGATTAAATTATCTGTTCAGTATGTAGACCTGAACATATAACTACACTTAAGTCGAAAGCCGAGGTCAACATTGGGTACGCTGCTATTGCACACAAAGGGTCCAAAAGGAACAAAAGTGGCTTCTAGTCAGTAAAAGTCTGACACTCCCTCAAGCTGCACCCACAGCGGCTTCTCCCGCTCATCATTTGATAATTTCCCATTAAAAAAAAGGTCGACATTCTGGAAGTGTGGGAACAATAAAAGAAACGACAATGATTTACGAATACTCGTAACTTTGGGAGCAGTTGGGGTAGTATTTTACTAAAGGTTGGTAAGAAACTGGCTAAGTGACATGTCTAATCTAAGGAGATAATGCATCTGGTTGTATTGTACTGTTATGACATCTACTTAGATCTACATTTTTAGAGCGGTTGTCTGCCTACCGGGGCTGCGGTAAAGACCTACAGAAGGATCAAAACTGGGTTTTAGTCCGAATTTTCCTCCGAAAATGTATTTTTACTGAGTGGTTATACTTTTACAAAGTTTACAAGTCAAGTCGTAATTATATTTTCAGGTGCTCGGCGAGTTGAGTTTGTTCTACTCAATCCCATCCAAAGTTACCGTGAAGGCGGCTACTTATGTTGAGCTACAGGTAATAAATTAAAAGAAAAGTACTCTTTTTAAAGCTTTTATGCTCCGCCATATTGGATTTAGAATAACGTCAAATTATTTTTTAAGTCACTCTCAATAAGCCCTTTCATTTGATACCCATATTGTTGAAATTCATTAAAAATAGCTGCTCCGCCATTTTGTGTGGTCCACCATTTTAGGTTAAAAATGACGTTATATAACATATCGTGCATTGTCATCCAAACTGAACGTGTATACAAAATTTCAGCTCAATCGGTTGAAGATATCTACTTCAAAATTGAGTTCAAAGAATCCACCGTAACATACATACACGGCAAGTTAAATAAAAGCTTTTAATAAATATAACATAAGATACAAAATATTCTTATGTTGTGTTATATCTCTTATAATTAACTAAAATGGTCCTAAACACGGGTTTTATGGTCTTTTTTTAAATTTGTTAGAACAAGTGTATTGAATTGATTATAGCTTAATGGATAATGCTATGAATAAACAGGCATTATTTTGATAATTTTGTAGGTATTGAAAAGAACAGACTTCATGCGAGTCATTGCTGAACATCCTAGCATGTTTGAACTTATAAGACAGAAGATTACCAATAGACTCAAGAGTTCGAGAAGTAGACAGGTACAATTAATACTCGACTGTTGTAGTATGTGTTCAACGCAATTATTAACATTGTTCTATTTTGTTTTATGGAAAAGTATGCTGGTATATAAATGTATAACTAAGAACATGAGGTGATGATGAAGTAGAATAGAGATAATTAATTATAATTTAACATTAATGTTTTATGTAAATTATACTTAAACCTAATATTTTTTAGGTATGCTTTACTAGCAGGACATAGTGATACATTTATAAATATTAAGGACCATCTTATTAACCTATTACCACAAATAAAAGATTTTGAGTTTGATTAATTGCATAAAACATGTGTCAAGTAATTAGTTTAATTAATAATTAGTTAAATGCATCGTCCTTTAGCATTTAAATACAATTACGAAAAAAGCAAACTCATTTACAAAAAAATCTCCGCCATTTTAAACAGTTTGTAATTTTCGTTCTGAGTTATACCGTAGGTTTTAGTTTCAGCTGCGCCGGTTAGTTCAGCGCCCACCTGACTTCCACTGGAATAATAAACTAGATGTAACTTCAACATTAAACAATATCACAAAAACTTTTAGTCCCTTGAACGGCATAGTTATTACTTTTACTTAATAGGCATTTAATAGGTTTGCTGATTAAAGGGACAGATATTTGTGTTATATTACATATTATTATACTATATTCTTCCTGCACATGGATACAAACATGTCTATATTGTGATATATTAGTGCCAAGTGTTATCAAATCCATCCAGTTGTTTTAGTCCGAAAGACTATCAAAAGTCCATTCATCTATACTTAACAACTTCTTTCGCCTTTATAAAATTAGTAGGAATTCCCACAAATGCATCTAGTCCCAAACTAAGCAGAGTTTTTACTATGGGTACAAGGCACATTAATAAACTTTTAGGAAGTAAATAATTTACACATACAACAAAATTCTACATAAAAACACCGACAAACGAATAATTTAAATGTATTTTATAAATAGCCGGGAGCAATAACTGTCGAGCAGTTTCTATTTTAATGTAGTTAAATAAAATTATATCACTGGCAAAAAAACAATTGCTAGACAACAAAGCAAATCTCCTTTTTCGCTGTACATTATATACACGACTAATATTTAAAATTATGTCATTTTTGTCCAGACTCGTAATAAAACAAATAAACATACAATTATATAGCCTAGCTCACTTTAACATTTCTCCAGGAGGCAATAGAGAAGTACGATAAAGGTGACTCGAGGCTCATTCGAACCCGCTACCGGCCCATGAAAGTGCTTAAGGACAGGTTAGCGGGCGTCGAGGAAGAAGATCCCACTTTTGTAGACGACTCTCACATGTATTACAGAGGTAATAGAGTTCAGATTTGATTGGTACAACTACATATTTTTTTTATGCTGTTGGCGATGGTGATGTAAGAATGAGTGGTTTTCAATTGGTGAAGTAAAGTTAGTGTGACTTTCTTCTGACTTTTTGGCAGATTTGAAATTAATTAGTATTACTTCAAGCTAAAACTTAATTGGTGTGATTATACTATAATAAAAAAATAATGTTGCAAATTGATATTGCAAAATCATGTAACGTATATTTGTAATTCTATAGCACTCAACCACATTTTTGATCCACCAAAACCACAATGTTATATTGATTTGCAACCAAACTGTGTCAAACTACGATCGCCTACACACAAGCGTAGCATCGTAACTATATCTCTGCTACGGCGTAGCCTGCGTAGTCCTTTATCTTAGAATGCACAGTAATTTGTTGTTTAGACGAGAACAACGAGCGCCAGCCAAAATTCACGACGGAATACTTGGAGCTATATCAAATGTCCAGCAACGTTACCACGATAGATGCGCCTCATATTTGTCTTACATCCAACTTCCCTTGGATACTGATCCCCGACACTGAGTTCGTTAGTATAAAGTTTATATTTAGTTTTTAAAAGCTTTTATTTAACTTGCCGTGTATGTATGTTACGGTGGATTCTTTGAACTCAATTTTGAAGTAGATATCTTCAACTGATTGAGCTGAAATTTTTTATACACGTTCAGTTTGGATGACAATGCAAGATGTGTTATATGACGTTATTCTAAATCCAATATGGCGGACCGTCCAAGATGGAGAAGTAGTTATTTTTAATGAATTTCAACAATATGGGTATCAAATGAAAGGGCTTATTGAGGGTGACTTAAAAAAATATTTGACGTTATTCTAAATCCAATATGGTGGACTATAAAAGCTTTTTAAAAAAGGATTTTTTGGTATGAAAGTGTCTTTATTTTGTTAATCATGCACATGAATATTTTTATTTAATATCAGTTATTCGTAAAACTGTATTCCACACAAAGACATTCAAATATACTTTAATGTTTTCGATTTTATGTAATTCCAAAAATAATGAGAGCAATGGCTGTATCCATATTTGGCATTATTATTATCGACTTATATCCTCTACAGTGAAAAAGAACATTATCCACGATATAACGACTATAACCAATTGCTTTTCCTACAAAATTCAAACCTAATATAATGAACATTTCAGACGCGCATGTTCGATATAGCCCATTTCATAATGGTGCTGTACGTATGCTTCATGTGTCCTTACTCGGCGCTACAGAACTACCACTCGGATGCTGAAACTGTCCTCTCAACGATTGTGATCGCTGGGCTGTTGTTGAACATTTATATACAGCTCACTACTGCCACCACTGAGAAGGTATGTCAATAAATATTTTTCAGATAATTAGGGCCTGTTTCACCACCTACGAATAAGTACCAGTTATTTTATTTATTTGGTAGATAATTTCATACAAATTCTGTTCCATTTTTTTAATTTATTGGGGAGGTAGTGACTGCCTCGTTGGTCTAGTAGTCGCAAGGCGCGACTGCTGCGCACGGGGTCTCGGGTTCGTTTCCCGGGTCGGGCCGAAATCGCTTTGTGGGTTTTGAGAAACTTTCATAAAGCAGCCTGGGGTCTGAAAGTTGGTGATTGATTCATCCGTGCATCGGAGAGCAAGTAAATGTCGGTCCTGCGCCTGATCTCTCTCCGGTCATGTCTGGTTGCCGTCTCATCGGACTATGAGAGTGAGGGAATAGAGAGTGCACTGGTATCTGCGCGAATACTTGTGCACTGTAATATGTCCTGCGCAGCTGGCTGATCTCCATAAAAGAGAACGGCCACTGTAGCCTACAATCAGCCTGGATGCCATTATCAGTGGCTATTCGGACATTGTCAAACTAGCCCTTAATCTATATTCTCGGAAGCTTTAATTCTCTTTTTAAAGAATCGTAGAAATGGCAGCACTACAGGGTTTGGTTTTGAAAGTACTGTCTGCTTCAGGATTGCAAAGAAATATATATTTCTTTTTACAAAAAAAGGAGTTACAGCATTCGTCTGACTTCACAATAAAATAAAATAAAATTAATAACAAAATGTAATCACTAAAACAATACGAGTAGAATGAGTTAACAAAAGAATACCGCAGGTATTTAACAAAATAAAATAATAATTCTTGTAAATGTTTGTTACAAAATAGAGTAGTTCATAAGTTGTTTGTCCTACGGTTAAGGCTGTCTACATCAAACATTTGAGACGCCTCAGGGCACGTGGGTAACACATGAGATGCCATTTGAAACACGTGCATGTTACAGGGAAACTATATCTTTTTGGGCTTTAGTTTCTAAATAATTGGGATAAACAATAAAGAAGATACAATTAAAAGAAGAACACAATGTCATAGTTCATGTAATTGGTGTACTGCAAGAAAAAAAACCTAGACAACATTGTATTTACGACATATAACGTACAAAGAGTATTTATTACGATGTCAAATTATTGTCTTAGAATATAACATTTTTTTTTAAATTGATGCTAATGAGAGTGTTAGATGAATGTTCGATTAATTCCTTCAGTTTTTATTATCAAGTGGTCTCGAACACATTAAAATAAACAACTTGTAGGCGCGTTGGTGATTGCGAGGCGCGAACCAAATTACATAAATTATGTGCGAAATAAAACTACAAATCGACTCGACACACTGACATGCTTTATAATTTTATAAATATTTTTTTAATTAATATAATCAATCTCTGAGCGAAAAGCAAGGCAAAAAAACACTATACCCGGAACCCACTTTCACTACAAGAACTAATAAGAATAAATAAGAAGTGTTACGTACACCAGGTAAATGCTTACACACAGACATACAATAAACTGTAGCAAATAAAGGCCCCTACGCTATTGTAGTTATTATTGTGGCGCACAAAGAGCTCCGCTTGATTGGATCGAACGGTACAAAGGCGGTTTGGTTGCGTGTGCACGGTTAATACAAATCAATTAATGACATTGTGAGGTTTGATTCGCGTATCGTGTTGTGGGCTTGTAATTCTATGGTTTTGCATCAGTGTAATGAGAAAGCATCCTAATTATATAGTACGTGGAGACTCAACTAACATCGCCTTCTCAAATTTATATGTTAAACAAGTAAACATCAAGGAAGCTTCAAAATTTATTTATTCGCATGGAATTTACATAATTAAACACATATAGGCTAGTAGTAAGTAGGATGCTGTGTGGTATAATCAGTCCCTAATAATTGAATGCTATCTCAAACGTCACAAAACTGTTTTCTATAAGATTCTCATGTGTTACGTAATTATGACGCGAATCTATAGAATTAATGGAACACTAAAAAGGGATATTTGATGGAGTCTTAGGAGAGAAACCCTTTATGTGACCCGAAAATTAATGCCTAAACACTTTTCGTTTGTGACTTTGCAATCTAAAAATAACATTACCTAATAATTGTTATTTATAAGACCAAACACGATCACGAAAATTTTAACACGTTTCGAGTTAATTGAACTTATTTTTGGATCAAGTTACGTCATCAACTTGTACTTGATAAATCAAAACAAGAACGAACACGGAAGAGATCAAGACAAGTTTACTCCATCCATTAATAAATATTATTTGTTTGTTAACAGAATGAAAGAAAAGAAACAGTTAAAGAAATAGCTGAAGTCAAAATGGCGTCTTTTGGTTTCTACCTCGACATTATCTCTGTGTTCCCTGTGTTTATATTCACGGACACTTTGGATCCCTATGGGGAGACGGTGGCCGGTCAAATAGCCATGCTTTTCCCTATATTGCAAGTGTGGCATCTATGGGATTATATCAATAAGTGGGCTCAGAACTTTAATAGTCATGTCAAGGTAATTATTTGTATAAGGGCCTGTTTCACCACCTGCGGATAAATTCCAGTTTGTTTATTTGGTAGTTAATTTCATACAAGTTCTGTTCCATTTTTGAAAATTTATTCATTAGGTAGTAGCTATTGTGAAACTGGCCCTAAATGTCATTAATTTATCTCGATGTTTTGACCGTAATATACATGTAAGTATACAAGATCATTTAGGACTATGTAAGTTACCGTATATTAGCGTTCCGTAATTTTGTTATGTACCTATACTGACGAGCCATCATCCTAAAAGACTCAATTGTATTTTCCACTAGTATAAAGTATTGCCTTTAATTTAATTTCTTGAGTTTATATTAAATATTGTATCGTGTGTTGTAATCATTATTATTAACACATTCTTGCTTATTCAAAAACCAATGTATGTATTTATTGACATCATTTATTTTATACATGGAAGCCACCTGGAAACTTAGTTATTAATATTCTCTTTGAACGCAATCTCCGTTGGTCTCCAATTTCATGTACGAAGCGAGACGATGCATCATACCCTCATATAGGGCACACCACAACAGAATTCCATCTAAGTACAGTTAGCTGCAAAAGTCACTGAATATTCATTAAATAGGTTATTATAATTAAATAATACTTGTATTTGTTTAAATCATGTTCTTATTTATCAGAACTGTCAATTTGAATAATTTTATTCAATGCAAAATGTTGAACGACTTTTGTCACTAACTGTACCCATCGCAAAGGTGAATATTAAATTCAATTCAATTATAATTTTCAGCTGCTGATCCTGATAAAATTTGCCCTGATATTCGTTATATTTTCGTACTGGTCAGGATGCTTTCTGTTCTTATATTCCTGTCCTAGGAAGTTGTGTCGTGAGGTAAATATATTAAGATACATACTGTTTCTATTAAGAGTATTTTTCAGATTGTCTTTATTACATAAGATGCCTTTATATAAAGAGAATGTGGGTGTCTATGACCCTTGAGTTTGTTCCGGTGTTTAAAAAATGTGTGTGACTTGAAAAAAAGTTGATTTAAAGTAATTTGTAACATGTAACATTTTATTATTTATATGCGTGACGTTACTCGGCTTATACTATTCAAATTTTTACACGCTGAGATTAACGGTTGACCCGAATTGGGTCATTGATTGCCTGCAATAAAATACAATAGATAGGTAGGCGATTTTAGAGGAACTCACTAGCAGGTTTTAAAACTATGTATTTATTTTCTCTCATAAAGAATTCAACATTTGCAAATATTGCTGTTATAAATATTTTTAAAATTAATTTTGTACGTACCTATAGAAATATTTATTTTATATTTCATACATATTGTATTTGACTGTTGAATTGGCATCATTAATTATATAATATCATTTTATAACTCAATGATAGCTGGTGTGTGTACGATTTGTTAACTAGTTAGTTATTTAGCAGTAACTAATTAACCTATTTAAAGGATGCCTCTATAATTAATGGATAATTTTGTTAACCCTGATGTTGTGTACTCTACAAATTATTTATTTGAAGGCAAGTAATAAGTGAAATTAAAAAAATATTCCACTAATAATACCTACTTATGTCTTTTCCACTTCTGCTTCAGCTTTTAGTCATCCAATGCTGAGTCTAGGTTGTTTCTAGAAGGCTGTTTTTCAGAAAATCGTCTCTTAGTAGTATTCATATAAAATATAAAATAAAATCAATTTATTGCTTGCTTTAAAAAATATATTTAATGCTTGAGTTACATAAAGGTATGTAGGTGTAAGGTTGAGTGTTAGCCCGCGTGTGTTACATAAGTATTTAAATTTCTTTATATTGTTATATATATTTAATTACTTACATCATACAAATTGTGTATGAAGAAAATATTGTTTAAACTTTATAGGTTCTTCAAACCAACAGACAGACATGTGTTGCTGGGGAGTTTGTTGCGCCACTTCTTCTTCCCAGCAAAAACACATAGGAAGTGGTGAAGGGTGGGCGTTTTGGGGGCTGTCTTTTGTAATATTTGACGTCAAAAAGTGCTGTTTTACAGCCAAATTTGAATAAATGATTTTGAGTTTGGGTTTGAATTGCCTAGTTTGTTTGAGAACTACTAATATCCCAACGAATCACGCATGAGCTAAAAGTAAAAAGCTGATGGTTAGGCAAGCGATTTGGCATAAATTTGTTAAGGGGGTAATGTCCTCAATGGACTAGCATAACACTCTAATGGTGATATTGATAAAGTAGATTTTCCTTTGACAGCACACGTGGATGTCCCAACTGATATACTGGGAGACAAAGGTGTTCATGACGAATGAGGCCCGTCATGAGAGCCCTATGAGGACATCCTTTTTGTTCGGAACGTCCGTGTTCACTGGCTCCGGCAGTTCTGAGGTGGCGCCAGGAGATGAAGATCTTATTGTTGTAAGTAGTATAATATAAAGTATTAGAATTTTAAATGAATAAAAAGGGTACTTCTAAAGGCGAGATTCCATCGGAGTGCAGCACTGTGAAGCACACAAAATAGTCCTATGGTCTACTCGCTCTAGCAAGCCGTATTAAATTGAGTGCGAACATTTATAAAATGTCCGCAGAATTGTGCGCGTACACATGCTAGCTGTAGTGAACTCGCGCCAGGTTGTACACATTTTTGTGTTCGCTATTAATCGAATCGAACTTCGCCATAACACAATCGTAAACTAAACAAGCAAATTAATTCATTAGATCAGTAAATAAATTATATACATATAACTTAGTTCATCATAGTTGTTGACTTGAATACATTTGCTTTTCGTCCTCTGTTTCTATCAGCGGGATAGATACCGGTAATAAATATTCTCAATGACCACAATGCTTCGTCAAATATCATACCTACTTGTAATAAAGTATCTTCTTGATATTGCCATATTAATTAAGTCGTTTAGCTTGTTGACGCTCTCTAGTTACGTTAGAATTGCTCTAACGGGCAAATCCGATTGCTACTGTGTTAGTAAGGGTCTTACAAGTAATCCATATATGGGCCATGGACCGATTAGTAACAGGAAATTCCACTCCAACAGTTTACGTATCTCGCATTGGTGCCCATGTACTCGTAGAAGTGCAACACGACGATTGTGATACGTACCTGTATAATATAACGAACCTATACGGTGTCGTCCCAGATCTCTGTCGTTTGATTAGATTGGTTCGACCGATATTTAATTGTTACGTTTTAATTTTCTATCTTACGATATCCATACTGATATTTTAATGCTGAACAGTTTATTTGTTTGGTTGAACGAATTAATATAATTTTTGTGTACATATATAGACGGCAGAAGCTGTAAAATACATAGTTTTAAGTCCTTCATAAAGAAGTCAAGTTAAAAGATACACTTTTAATTTCATCATCATCCTCCTGCCTTATCACAAGTTTTATTTGGGGTCGGCGCACTTTTAATATTTCAAAATTAAGAAAAATACAATTAATGCTTTGTCATCTATTAATAACTTAAGGTACTAAGTAGTTCAGCTCTCCTTCATGGAGCAAGGAAATCTATAGTTAAAACACAAACCGAGGCTTCATACAAAACACTTCATATTTCACCCCACGTATGTTTCCCATTACCTCTCGCACCATAACCGTATATTTTTCTCAGAAATTTTGTTCAATGCACAAAAAGTTTTATGGGGTGTTGGGTTCAATTTATAGTCGGCCTATGTTTTTTTCCTTTGGTTTCGCTCATGTTAGATTTACGAGATATTGGCTGTATTGGTTTATTGTTATTGTATTTTGTTACTCATTTTGAACATGACTTTCATATTTTATAACGCTTTATAACAATATAGCTAACAGACAATTACCGTGACCCAAAGGTTGGCTTTTGCTTCGCTCAACGATTAAGAATTGCCATCCAACTTTGCAATGCTGACAGTCTGTTGGGTTCAGTACCGGGTGACAGCGATGAGGATAATGCCCTTTGGTAGCTTTAGTAAGCTAACTAAGTATTTATGTATCTAACAATTGGATTAGTTAATTTGTATATCATGTATGTTAACCTTTATATTTATAAAGACAAAAAGTTCCGTTTAGATTACAAAAAATCTTTTTCGTTTTAGTCCCGCTGGTTAACAATAAAAATGATAATTATGTAAAGGTTAGAACCTTTCCATAAGTACCTAGAAATTATGTTTCCCGTCACATATATGCCATATCTTTGGACAAAAGTATGGACGTATACTCAACCCTTATTTATTCACACCCGGATTAGTCCAGATGCGTTTTTATACGTTCAAAATTTAAATAAAACATAAACTCGGAGTTGTGGGTAACCGCGACGACCAACCCACGCATTTTAATTATAAATTCTAAATGTGCGTCCTGAGAGTATCATGATAAGCGACTCCCCGCCAGCGATATAAGCTGGTGACACTTTTATAGACATGCAAATTTTATACGTAGCTACTGAAGCGCCAGTGCCTAATATAAACTACATACGTAGGTACTTTTGATGTCCTACGTACTAAAGTATATCATACGCGTAAATTATTTTATTGAAATAACTTCACCTTTGTGTCAAATAAAGAAAGGTTAGTACACAGAGCTACGAGCTAAGGTCTGGATAAATTATACACAGTAATAATTTTATTCATACGGCACTTTATTAAAACAACAAGACCAAGAGGAATTACAATAATTAATTCAAAAATTCACAGTTACAATCTCTCTATTTAAAGAATGATTATTTATAAATAATCATGTATCAATCAATAATCACCCTTGGAAATCACTCACATGTAGCTTTCTTCTTAAACTTCTTTCTTAGCTTCTTCTTAACTGTATCAATTCTAATAATGAAGTGAATAGCAGCATCTTTTTTATAGTTGACTTGCAGTTCCGCCTAGCAGGCTGTTTACTGCTTGACCGGACAATCAATGTGACTGATTCGCGATTGATATCGCTACCGGAGCGAAAACTAGTTTTTTGCACGCTTTCTTTATTTTGTTGGTATAGGGCAGCACTATGTTTTCCTGCTAGTCCATGTAAGCAACTACAGGACGTAGAAAAACCCTGCAAATGAATATAACGCACAAGCTGGGCTGGGCAACGACACACAAGCTAAATACGCGCACTTCAGGAGTTCAGCACAAAAAAAAATAGAAAAAATTAATGTGCCGCACACCATTTTATTAAGTAAAGTACCGAAATATTGTTTCAGACAGTGATACTTTTCGGACTGGGAACATATCTCAGCGTCTTTTATACCGCGAAGATTTGCAGCATTTATTTACTATCGACACAGAGGAGGTTGAAGTTTAAGGTAAGAAGCTATTTAAAAAAAACCTAGGATTGTAATTACTTTTTACATACAAATACCGCTCGCTAGCGATACTGATAATTAATGATAAGAACGTGATTAAACTTGCTTCGATATTGTTCCAAGTGTTGAATTTAGGGCGATCTCTAATGAATTTTAATTAATACAACCTTATTTTTCAACATTCTGCTGTTCGTAAATATAAATAAACGATTTTTTTTAGACAATCACTAACCGTAAATTTTAATCAGCGTCGAAAAACAAGAGCAATATTTGAATCTTCTAAATCAATGAATCCGAATGATAGAAACAGCACTGATTGTATTTGAACAGACCAATGACCCGGACTTTTTTATTGTTGTTTAAATATTGGGTTGAGGAATTTGCTGGTAATAAGACTTATTACATTTTATAATACAGCGTATATTAATTTAATATTACATAGATCCTTCGTTGGTATTGCTATGTAAATATTACATTCCCCGTTCCTAGCCTCATCAAACGGGTTCGCCGAACAATCTAGATTTTCTACTTTATTATTTATCTTTCGCCTATAAAAACTCAGTTTAGTATAAGCTATATGACAATTTCTTCCATCTTCATTATAATGTTAGGAGCTAAATATTTCCCTTGGCTTTATTTATTTCTCGCATCTATCTTCCGTAGGAATCCATGAGGGAGTTGTTTTATTTTCTCTCCGTAAATCACGTTAGTGGAAAAATCAAAGCGCGGGTGAAAAAGTTCTTCGGTGTGCAGTGGTAAGTGGGCCATTTGGGTTAACTTTAAAACTTTGTGGACAAAATGGTTTTGTAACATTGCGCTAAAAAACACCTATAAATTTTAGACTAGCTTCCGCTAGTGATTTTATCCGTGTATCGTGGGAACTTCTCCGCACACTCGGATAAAACGTAATAGCTTTCCTCGAAAAATGGGCTATCTAACTTTGAAATAGTTTTTCAAATCGGTTGAGTAATTCCTGAGGTTAACCGCGTTTGAACACTCTTCAGTTTTATAATGTTCCTATGGTTTTTTTACCAGTTAAATTTAGTAAAATTACATTCATTACACGAAAACTGATTCTTAGTATGGATGACGTCAGTGTTTTTTTTTATTATAGGTACTACAACCATGCTGTATCTAATGACGAAATATTCCAGGACATGTCAACGAACATCCAACAAGAAGTTCTTTCGATAGAAATGGTCAAGACTTTGTGTTTCTGTCCTCTCTTTCAGGTAAGTGTGTCTAACATGTAGAAAACCTCAATCATAACCCTTTGCCTTGAATTGTTTGACGTGAAAAATTATTTACTTTATTTTTGAATGGGGTCTCATCAAATGACCACAACCGCTGTGGATGCAGCAGGAAGACGTCATGTATTGACTAAAACCCACTTTTATTCCTTCTTGGAGCCTTTTGCGTGCCAGGACTGCGATTACTTTTGCGAACAAATCCGCAGCCCGGCATTAAATCAATGATCTTGATTGCATTCTGTATACCCAAAAAAATTACGTAACCATTTTACGTATTTTTTTTTATTAATCCTTTTGATATTTTGGTCTTGGCACATCGTTTCCTACTTTTTTTGTCTTAATAAAGATTCCACTCCAATTTTCACTAGCTTTGTCTTTACCCTAGACTACGAGTAGCACTAAGCTTCAGGTTACAATCTACTGGGAATTTTTCAGAAGCTTAATTCTGCTAGCAGCCTTCTCTTGAGAACTACTCTTGGAACTCGATCTTATCCATTTCCTAGAACTACTAGCGATATAGACTAGAGCTGTAAAACAATAACATCTGAGTTAATCTTCGGGGAACAATGCGAGATTCTCATTTAAATTATAGTAGGTATTCTGTGTTTGTGTACAAAGCATGCATCTGAGTTACACATATAGACATGGTAAAAACCCTTCCTCACAAGAAATGAACAGGTCATTCACCTTAACAATCGTATCCCTAAATAAATTCCTAATTCTTTTATTTGTTTTTAACCGGCTGAAATGATTGGAATGGAATTCTTTATGAAGATATAGGCTAGTAAATCATAAATATGATAAACTTATTGTTCTACCAATAAATTAAAAACGAGTATAAAAAAATATGTACTTTTTCCGTTTACTTACTCATCAAGCATTCTCATGTTGATTAAACTGTGAACAAAAGCGAGTTTGTATTATATAGAGCGGCCAAGACAGATGTAGGGCATTTAATTTTGTGTCTAGGTGTACAACCGGGACTTCCTCCAGACCGTGGCCAGCAATACGAGGAAGTTGGTGCTACCTGACAATGAGGTCGTGCAACATGCTGCCGATATCGGCCGGGACATGTATATCTTGCAAAAGGTATAACTTTATTTGAATTAAATTTAGTATTGTTATGCCAGCGAATTTGATGTATGAATATTTTTAGCCATTCAGTAATGTCTTTAGCAAAAGATGAAAGTCAAATAAAATAGCTATTTGTTTTCATTAAAATAATTTAGTAACGAAAGCATTTTTTCAAATAAAATACCTTTTGAAATATTTTAAGAAGCTTAAGGCTGGCATTTTTTTTCAAACTGTAAATCAATTAAGTTGTAGGCGTGACCGAGATTTAATTTCAAAGTCTAGTCTTCTCTCTATAAATATTTATTTTTCTTAATTTTTTTGGGTCTTAAAAATTTCCAAGTATTAATCACTCGTTTAATAATATTTTATTATTTACAGGGTCATTGTAACTTGCTAAACCATCTTGGCAAGCGACAAATGACGATAGGACCTGGCACACATTTCGGGGTTGTGGAAATGTTATTTGGGTTACCAAAGGTAAATATTAGTTTCGTCATAAATGTCTTCTTATTATATTTACAACTTATTTACAAACACTATTATATACAATATTAATGGAAAGACAAATAAAAAATATACATATAATACAAGTATTTACATAAAAAACTAAAAGGCGTCGAAAAATTCATCCCCATCGCTGTCTACTGGGAGCGTGCCCAAGAGGCTGGCAGCATTGCCACGTTGTATGGCAATGCTTATTCTCTGACCAAAGTAATAGCCAGCCTTTTGGTCACGGGTAGCGTCAACCAACCGCTTAGATAACTCGTTGTATAGACTAAGAGCATTCGGACCCCACGATCCTAAGGTTTCGACCCCAAACGGTTCGAAAATATAGTTGCCGACGAGGCCACTATATTTCCGCCGCTTGAGGTTTTCCGCAGCCGCAGCTGCAGCAGCTGCACAGCACGCAGAACTTGCAAGATGGGATGGCGCAAGAGTATCAACGCAGGTCGCGTCCCACACTAAAGACCTACCCATCTTCCAAGGGAATAACGACATGCCGTCTGGTCTCTTACCATCGTCGCGTGCCAAGCCATTAGGTTCTAGTACGGCAGGGACCCCGACGACAACAAGAGCGCGACGAATGATGTCGTTGATATTTGCGTGCCGTGCAATACGGCCCGCGCTGCGGCTGCACGATAGGCCGTGGTGTCCGAGGCTGGTTACAGCTTCTCCACAGTGGCAGCGATGAGGAGATAAACAAGGAGCTCCTAAACGTAAACAGGTAGCGAGGCGGAAAGTGGTGTCGTCAAGCATGGTACCAATGTTTGACGACGGTAGTGCCTGAAGCCAAAGCCCCGACTCCCATCTGCCCACAGCAAGTAAGCGCGCTCGCTCTGCAGGAGTGATTGCCGTTTCTATTAATTTATCCCGGGTTACTCTGCAGAGCGGCTCGTCCCACTGTCTCTGGGAAGATGGGTTGATGGGTATATCTGCGTTCGGGCAAGTAATTTTCCAGGCGTCCATAGCCTCGGCTAAGTACGGTACTTCAAAATTAACCAGTGATGGAGCTAAGATTTTCCTGATTAACTTCTCAGTACCGTGAACCGAGGATATGAAAGCTGGTAAGCTAATACTCGTAATTTTGCGGACGCCGAGACCTCCCATACGGATGGGCAATGTGGCTTGCAGCCAGGCTTGGTCGTCCAGGGCCACATTAAGAATGGAACTGAGGGTATGGCGAATAATTTTGTCAACTTGGTCTAAAAGGTGACTATGTTTCCAGAGATGAGAAGAACGGAGAAAATATGAAAATTTTGGACCAAAACAGCAGTATCGAATAATTGTGATGGCCGAATGCATATTAATTTGTTGTAATCGTTCCGAAATATCATTAAAATTTTGAATTTTTTCCGTAATAAATGAGGAAAAAGATTGTTCTAAGATGGGAGACCCAAGGAGGCGGAGAGAGTGCTTGTCTATGATTTTGATCTGTGGAGCTATGGAATGAAATTTGGAAGTTGTCAGTTGTCTGTCTGTCTTGTCAGAAATAAATAATTCACATTTTGTTAGATTGAGTTCTAAACCTATGGAATGAAATTTATGCTTTAACTGAAGTAAATCCTGAAAAACAGTCTCTACATCACCTCCCAAGGTCCCGTCATCTAGATACCAAACGTTGAATTTTGAATTTAGCTCTCGAATGATTGGGTGAATGGCAAGACTGAAAATTACTGGCCCGAGGGGATCACCCTGCTGGCAGCCAACTGCGGATTCCAATAGGTTGTCTTTATATAGTAATTTTGATGGATGCCTGTAACACTGATAAAGGAAACTGTAAATTTTGGGTACTTCTTTTTGAGCTTCCGCCAGCAGGGTGTCACGATTTACAGAATTAAAGGCATTCTTTATGTCAACCTTCAGGATGACCTCTCCTTTGCCACAATTTAGGTAGGTCGACAAAGCGTGTACGGCAGCCTCGCAGCCCCCTTTAGAACCATATCCTAATTGCAGGGGCTGAAATTTTTCATTTTCGTCATAAATTCATATTTTCAGTAAAATATTTACCATTGTTACAGTATTACGATTATATTGAAATTCAAGAATAAGCTTGTATTTCTGAAAACAATACACGAAATCATTATCCGATTTCTATTCAAGTGTTATTATATACATATTTGAACCGGGCTTTCAACTGCGTATGATATCACCTTTCTAGGAAATGTACCTACAATTGAAAAATTTAATTTCTGTTTCATATGAAATGCATTGGATTATTACGGATTTTTTCGCGTCATTTTCATGAGTATGGAGAAATAAAGAACAGCTCAAGTTGGCTTTTTCATTTATATTTAACCATTGCGCATTGTCAACACTATGATATTATAACCCTAACTAAGTTTTTATTTATAAGGTGCTCGTGGCTAAGTAACAGTCGCGCGGTCATAAGGTTACGCAACGTTTGACGTGGTCAGTCCGTGGATTGGTGACCATTTTGATATAATGGGTTTCCCCGTCATTTTTACATCTTTGGCAGTCGTGGGATAGTCAGAAGCCTGAATATCTGACAATCAGTCTTATCACCAAGCATTTGGGCTAACAAGATCAGATACTCAGTCGCTTCATGTACCTAAAACATAGATAATCAGCTACTTCGGGTTAAGACTGGATGCCGATCCCAACACAGCGAAAAAAAGTTATAGGCAGACGAAATAAATTATAGGCAGACGATATTCGTGTTTTTAATAGAAAAAAAGTTACATAGGTTTTGAAAGTATAAATTTAAAGTACCTACATACAATGCAACATAGCCTTTGTTTTATAGCATTCATTAACATTACCGAAACTATAATTTGTCCAGGTATACACGGTGGTGACGTCGACAAACTGCATATTACTGCATGTGGAATACAGTGCGCTGGTGCAGTGCTGGGGCACGTTCCCGGACATTAGTCACCCCATTATCACGGTGATTCATGCATTTAATATCGTACACAACAGATGAGCGAACCTTTGTGCCGCGTGTAAGTGTGTGCGTGTGTGTTTGTGTCTGTGTCTGATGTATTAGCGTCTGGTCCAGCCATGTTCTACAATGCTGTTGTTTTTATTTTATGTCTGTATGATTACTTACAAGGTGAGTTCTAGGTGTTATGGAATGCGTTACGAATGTTTTATGGAGAAGTCAGTCGTAAAAAATCGATTGAAACTTCCTAAAAAATAAACTAAGGGCCAGTTCCACAGGTTGCTGACAAGTTCCAGATAGTCTATCTGGCAGATAATTTCATAAAAATTCTGTTTCATTTTTGAATTCATGTGGTAGAAAGTGGCTATCCGTAACCTGTGAAACTGGCTCTCAGTGACATATAAACATATACATATCATGACCCAATTATAGTCCAAGTTTTTACAACGACGATATTTTTTAAATTCTCTCACATAGAAAGTACGATTTCAGAGCAAACTCATTTAACGTTTGCAATTTGATTTTCCTCATCGATTACTCGCCCACTCGATTTTATTTGGCGTCTTTTCGTAAATGTATTCGTATGTAGCATTTCTTTCATGTCAGTCAATATTTTGGAATTTAATTTTAGCTGAGAAAATTCGGTACAGGTGCTGCATAAACTGTATCGAACATTATTACTAAGTACTTACGTTTGCGGTGCAATTAAATTGGCGGTTCTAATTTAATTGCGGTGCAGTTATCGGAATTTGTGTCATCAAATTGTAGGTTGCGTTAATCCGTGTATTGGAGAGGTCGTAAATGTCGGTCCTGTGCCTGATGTCTCTCCTACCGTTGTCGCATTTCCGTCCCGCCGGACTATAAGAGAGAAATGGTTTATAAGAATAAGGGAATAGAGAGTGCATTTTTGTCCTCGCAAACACTTGTGCACTATTATTTACGTCTGCGCATCTGGCCGATTTTCATACAGGGCGCCCTTATTACCTATTATAGATATAGATTGTTTTGATTCAACAAAATTGTTCTGTCAACAGGTTTTGGAAAACCCCGAAGTAAAAACCAAAGCTGCAGCATATGAAGACGCAAAGCCTTTAACTGGTCGAATGGATGTTAAAACTAATAGAATTGCTGTAAGTTCCATCTTCTACGAGTATTTGCCCACACGCGACACATTCATCATCATCATCATCACAGTATTGTTATCGTCCCACTGCTGGGCACAGGCCTCCTCTCCCGCGGAGAAGGATTGAGCTTTAATCACCACGCTTGCTCAATGCGGGTTGGTGATTTCAGACTTTATAGTTCAGGTTTCCTCGAGATGTTTTCCTTCACCTTTAATCAGTCATTGGTGTCCAAGATAAACTTAGAAAGTACGCGACACATTAATTAAGTTTTATTAGTAAATAATTTGTTTGTTTTGTAGCAAGAGATAAAGGAAAGTTTCGTATTACTCACGAGAGAAGCGAGAGCCCATTACGTGAAGACATTCGACAAGTTAGGCGTATTGAGGTATGTAAGGCTTTTGTGCTATAATTTATAACATTAATTATTCCTATTATTCAAAAGAACAATACTGTTTTCGTTCACAACAGAAGTCCTTCTTATAACAAGCTCTATTGGGAACAATTCATTATTAATTGAAAAGATCTTAACAATTTTAAAATTTAATTAAGAAGCTATTGTTAGTTAAGAAGAAATTTTGAAGGAAATCGCTAGTGCTTAAGAAGTACCTTATATTAAATTCAGTGAAGAAATTTATTTTCATAAATAACTATAATATCTTATCTTGGATACACACCCATAACGAATTGCCTCATTTATTTGCACGGGTATAGCTTACCTATAAAAGCTTAATATTTGTATCACGTTGAAGAAACTCCGTTCATGCGTCAAGTCAGGTTAGCAAAATGTAGCAACAATATTCTTTGTATAAAAGAGATATATAACACTAACCAATTTTCGTTTTGTATGGGAGTTTGGAAAACAAAAGCCTATTCGCAAGAAAAACGTTGCACCAATCCCTATGTATTATTTGAGCCAAAAGTAGAAAAGGAAAGGTCTATTATTTTAGCCAAAGGTTTTCTGAACGCTCTGTAACGCTCTACCACGACCACAAATTTTATCTGAAATCGAAAGCTCTCTATAACCATTGACCATAAATGACCGCATTTTTTCAATAAATAATTTTGTTTTTTTAAATACACATTGCCAATCCATCGGATATAGTCCCATCGGACTATGAGAGTGAGGGAATGGAGAGTGCACCTTTGTCTGCGCAAATGCATCTGACCAATCCTCCTTAGAGAGAACGGCCGCCGTGACCGAAAATCGGTCTGCACGCCATTTTAATGCATATAAAAACTTGATATATTTGTGTACACATTTTTATAAATAAATTGTGTTTGTCTAAAAGTACGCGAGTCTGTGGTACAAAATTTCCCTAAACACTTTTATAAACTGAACTTATTGTACCTGCAGTAACACAATTTAAAAATATGATTCATGTGTGTATTCACGTCGCCGGCGCCTGATAACTCGTGTGTTGTGCAGACACCTCAGGTATATCTTCATGCCGGGATGCATTACTCCCCACGGAATGTTCCTGAAGTTCTGGTGCGGCGTACGTTTCATAGTCGCCATGTTTTACATATTCGCTGTGCCGTACGATATTGCTGTAAGTTGCCATGTTTTATTGTATTACATCGAGTTGAACAAAATTTGAGTTAGCACTATGAATACTGCGAGTCCTCAAGAGTTGTTATTACATTATTGAAAACTTGAGTGAAGCTCGGACTTATTCGAAAATTCTCCAAAGACAGCATTGGCAATGTTCAATGAGGATAAATCGCCCTATATAGGTTTGATTTTCGAGAATTTCTCACACACATTGCGAAGACACCCATATCTGTACACTGTACAAGCACCCTTAATAATTGTGGGTTACTATAGATGTATGGATAGTACCATGAATATATATCCAAAATATCTTATATGTTCAATAGCAATTAATGTTTTCAGACAAAACAACACAAACATGGCGCAGTCTACAATTGGTCAGACATCGTCTTATATTTAGACATAATCATAATGGCGTATGTTGCGTACTACAATGAAAAGTCCTTGCTCGTCACGCACCCACTTCTGACAGTATCCCGATATTTGAGGCATTCTTTTCTATTGGACATCATTAGTGTCTTCCCACTTGAAGAAGTCGTGAGTGCTCATTAAATTGTTCCTCTGTTTATAGTCAAAGATAATCTAATTATGTATAATAGACTTGCTGACACTTCCCGTGACCCAAAGGCTAGCTTTTATTTCGGCCAACGGATAAGCATTGCTATACAACGTGGCAATGCTGCCAGCCTATTGGGTACACTCCTAGTGAGCAGTCATGAGTCAAGTTTTTTTAATGTAAATATATTAATTAGTTTTTGTAAATTAATTGTGAACATCTAAAAATAATATAATTATTTATGGTGATCTTTCGTTTCAGTTTAAAATAGTAAATGACAATGCAAATATGGATTTGTATAGATTGAATCGAATGCTATTGGTAAGTTTTTGATATCGTGTCTTAAATATTTTTTATACCACTGATGCTTACCTTTGTCTGCAAAGAGACGGTCGTTACTCATGACATTAAAAGGGTCTGTCTATTGTATGTTCCCAAATAGTAGCCTACAATTGTAAGCTATGACCCTTTTCATAATATACCAGTAAACATGTCTTGTCATTTCCATCGATTTTGCTGTAGGTACCCAGACTGGCAAAGGGTAAGAGTTTCTCGAAACCTCACATAGTAGTCTTGGAAATATGCCTTAATTTCGTTTTGCGTTGATTCGACGCAATCCACTTTACGAGTAAACGGAAACATGATGATTGCAATTGCTCGATAAATGTGCCCTTTCTAAAGTAACCATACAATTTACACGTATCTAATGGAAAATGGATTACATACCTAGGCAACACCTGAAAGTTTTGAAAGAATACAGAGAACAACAAAATAACAAAAGCTTTATCTGTGTTCTATAGCTGCGTGGAACGGATCGTCACACAATAGTATTCAGAAAACGTTTCTTTTGTTCAGGTGACTAGAATAACAGGTGCTTTCGCGTACTGGGAGACAGATATAATGCGAGTAAATCCAGCCATAGTGTTGGTGAAATTCCTGCCTATAGCCGTCACAATAGTGAACTTTGTAACAGCGTTTATCTTCGTGAACGCGTGTGAACCCTACTTACCTCAAAACTCGAATTACATAATGGTTAATTGTACGAAGATTTTCATCGTGTCCAGTACTAAACAAGAGATGAAATGTAAGTAGGATATTATTTTGTTGTAAGAGTACATTCAATTGATCCCCTAAAATATTTTAGCATACAAGTCCACTAACAGACGTAAGAGTAATCTTCCTTAGCTAAGGTATAGCATTTGAAGCATAGCATAATTTAACACCATTAATTATCACCATGATCACAATGAGTTATCCATGTCTTTGTACAAACGTATGGTCACATTACTTTGTTCATCCCAGATGCAGTTACTGAATACGTGTACACGTTCTACTGGGTTTGCGAGATATTTGTAGGTAAGTACTTCTCGTAATTGATACTACGGCTACAGGTAATATATGGCCCCAATGTTTCGGGGAGTGTCAACCACAGGGTTGAAATTTATTATCGGTTTATCAAGTTTCGGATAATTCATTAAGCTCCGTAATTTATCGGAGGATCGGAGGCAACGGAAAGTTATAAGTCTATTAAATAATGGAAAGTGAACCCAAAAGAATTCTTTTGTAAAAAGCTTTGGGTATAAAAATTGTTTAAAGTCATTTTAGGCTCTTTGTTCTTGGGGAAGCCGAAATTCGTAGCGCCGTATAATGCTCGTAGTATAGGTTACCCAACAATTAAAATAATTACCTATTTCCTCGCCTTAAATACTTGTACGTAGCCCCTAATTGCCTTTGAATTAGAGCCGCGGACTACAGGCTTCCGCCGAAATAAACAAAATTTGTGCTTATTACTGAAAAGTTAAACACACATTTAAAAAAATCTATTGGACTTCTTCTTAAACACATGTTAATCATCTGTCTAACGTTTTTCCAATAACACCAAAATACTTTTATTTGGTTAAGTAGCTCAAAATACCACCTTTAGATCAACTAAGAACTATAGCCTCTTGATAGATAAAGTGATTATAAAATGTGGCGCCAGAATAGCCTAGTTGATACACTTGTCTCCTGATGCATGTACTATTATGATTTATTCCCAGGTATGGGCTGCACGCCGGTTCATATGCCCAACACCGTGGATTTCTGGCTAATGATGGGCCTGCAGATCACTGGCTTCATGTATTTTGCCTTTATGTTTGGATACGTTGCTTCTACGCGGTCGACAGCCGCACATGCGTTGTTGGAACATAATGTGAGTAATAACTTGAATTCTTCAGTATTTACTCTTACATTATATGTATAATAATGAGTAGTTCCCAATAGATTTATGAGCACGCATTGGGCTAGGTACTTTTAATTCAATCAAGATAACCATAGTGAAAACTGGATAAACTCAACAACATGTTTCACACAGCAAATTTACCATTAAGCCAAAAAAATATTAATAATAAATTTTTTGTCGTATAAAGAAACTGAGCAATTTATGGTACAAGAAACATTCTAGTCATTTCGTATAATTAAAAAGACAATATTTTTGTACATAATTTTTGATTTGGGGGTTGATAGCTGCGCCAGTTTTTACTATTACTATCGTCGTTTGTATTCATAAAGTGGTAATTAAAGTTGTACCATATAAATATAATTTTATTTTATTATTAATTACAAGTTTAGAATATGTTTTACATTATAACTGCTCTTGTTATCGCCCTTTGTGGGGAGCTTTAGCGAAGGATACCGTCTAGAACATTAACAGGCGGTCGCTATTGTTAGTATCATATAAAAAGTTATAGCTTTTAGTATTCCTTTTAAAGCCACAGAATACTGAACACATTTCAAGCTATTCCACTTGCTGTTTCACTGAACGTATGAATATAACTCTTGTTTTCTTAAATATCTATGAGAAAACTTAATTGAACGTATTGTTAATAAACGCTAATCAGTTTCTGGCGGAGTGAATAGGTACTCTTATAAATTACAGTATTTCAAGAGGAAATTCATTTCATATTGTTCCTTATTACATTGTAAGCAATATTTCAATCTTCTTCTAAGCCGATCAAATATCTATAAAGTTAATAAACCAAATATGAAAGGAAATCAATTTCCAATAACGGTTCAATTGCTAGGAGGGAAAAAAGTGATATTATTTGTTTACATGACGTAAACGAAACTATCCCCTTTATAACGTATGTACTTATATATGTAGATACCTAGTTAAGCCGAACACACGCTTGAGATAATTTTATTTTAAACAGCGGGCTGTAACAATGAACAAATCCTAATTAACAGCCGAGATAGACCATACTGGTAGCCTAGTTCTATGTATTACGGCTAAAGTTCCGTCATTAAAAATATTACGACTTCGCAGTTCCAGTACAGTAATTATATTAGTTTTAACGAGCAAAGTCCTCGTTTGTTTTATAGGAAAAAACAAGGGATCTGGCCAACTTTCTGTACCAGCAGAACGTGGATCCAATGCTCACGGTGAAATCGTTAAAATATTTTGAATATGTGTGGATGAGAACCAACGGCAGTAACCCGCAGGTAAGACATAATAAATACCGTGTTTTGGTTGTGCAACGAACTGAATGTTGTATCAAATTGTGAACAGAACAAACACCGACTGTTTCACTGGTCACGTACTCGTAAAATATTGCGTTATGCACTTTTTACGGAAAGTACATTAATTCTGGTGAAACGCTGACGGCTGCTGTGGTCAAACAGTTTTTATGTTAGTGTTTGTTTCAATTTTGTTTTTTTATCACGTTCCCTACACAAAACGGGATAATATATAAGTGAATTTAGATTTTCTGGAATTAAATTTTTCAGTATAGAAAAATCCGTGTTCTGATTTTTAAAATTCTTCTTGTTCTACTTCTATTAGAAAGATCAGCAAGAAACCCCAATATCATTCTTTGAAGTATCTCGTAAAACCAATGCTGAATCCGCTAAATGTATCTAGATCCTATCAGTTCGGCCGCAGGTGTCATCCAGTTGTGTCAGGTGCGGACAGCTATGTCGCTTCATCATTTTGTCACTAAATTAGATCCTGGGTCACGATGATGTATTATATGATTAATATTTGAGTAATCTGTCCTGTCTCATTCCAACCCTGCGGCTTACACTGAGCTTATGTTTAAAAACAGATCTTTCCAGTCTTTGTTTCATTAAAGTTTTCTTCCTAAAGTGTGGTATGTATATACCTTATATGTTCAGAAGATATTTTTATTAAACTAGCGTGATTTTCAGAAAATATGTCGTTGCCTTAACTCGGCGCTAATGGAAGACACATTAGTATTCATGTACGAGCGTGCTCTCCGGGAAGTGCCGCTGTTCGGGAAGGTGGAGAGGTCATTCATCAGGGTCATCACACAGCACCTCAACGAAATGTACCTGCTCAAGGGAGACACGGTCATACAGTGCAGGGATATACAGCCTTATATCTATATTATTTATCGAGGAAAGGTGATTTGAAATAGAAATAAAATCTATTATTGTTTTTTTAAACTACCGTTAATGCATCCTTCCTAAACAAATACAATATCTTTTACGGCAAAAGTAACTCATATTTTTCATACATATTAGCCACAATACAACATGGCATTTACGAAACCCATCGGAAAACCGTGAAAAAGTTATACGTATCTTATTTGTATTCATAGATATTTTTTATTACGCACACAAGTCTGTGTCCACAGTCAATATTTCAAGTCAAATATCGCTCGAGGTAAATGATCGGGGACTGTATGTATCCCGGAGACGTATACCGGCTCACTGAACAGGAACAATAAGGAAGGGTTGTTTTGATTATTCAGTTTTTGCGCATCTCACTAACTTTGTACTGTAAACACGGACAGGGATGTACGTCATGTAATGTTCGAAGGGTCCCCTGACCCTTTTAGCGATCGCTGACAATAATTTTTTTGGACATGTACCCATTTTATGAGCTTTTTATAGCGTTGATATATAACGTGTATTTTTAGATGTGCCCATTGTAAAAAATATTTTTTACAGGTTGATGTTTTGACGTCATATAATGAAATGATAACATGTATGGGCCCTGGTGGAATGTTTGGGAATTTTACTGGTGTAAGTCTAAAGTCACTTAAAATTTTAAATTATTCTTGTTACAGTTGCGTGCTTGTATGCTGGTTTCTCTGATATTTCTCTTACATGCGAATACCATCTACTTTCTTGCTTAGCTGTAATATAGAAAACTTTCTCTTATTACAAGAGGACACTACAGTAAAATATTTTCATAAAATTTTCAGCAACCAATATCGTGTTCCGAAGTAACGATATACGCGAGTCGAAGCCTCGATTTATTAGTTATACCAAGTGTGACTTTCTTCAACTTGATCAAATATTATCCGAAGATTCAGGAACCTTTGAACAAGGCTTTCGAAATGTCTAGAGATTACATCTTGCCCATTAATATGGAGATGGATGACGACGAATCTTCAGACGGTGAAGATGGTGATCTTTCATATCTTGTAGATTAAACCTTAATTATGTTTTCAATGTCTCAAAACATGCTCAAAACCTATATAACTTATTCTGTGTGTATATCTTACCCCTAAACTTGCAAAACTTTAACGTTTCATGGCGAATTCTTCAAAAATGAAAACATGCTTTATGTAAACTGTGGAGTCAAATCATTTTTGCCGATACCTCATATCTCTTCGACGTGGCTATAGTGTAGCAAAAGAAAACTAAGTATAATTAGGAATGCTTGAAAGTTTCTACCGCAATGTCGGAAAAGATGAGACAAAAATGGGCTTTCTGGAACTGTAACTTTGTCCATGAACTGCAGAGATTAACAACTTGCGGCACCGAATTCTAATATTATTACGTTGAAAGATCAGAATGAAAGCTAATATATGTATATAAGGTGACTGGTAATTAGTGACCGATATTTAAACACGTGATTGTTCTCATGATTACAAACAACTTTCCCAAAGAATCTTTTTTTTTTATCATTATAGCAAAATTACTGACAACGCGGCCGCGGGGCCTCGCCGCTAACAGCTGATCGGGCGACGGCGCGCGCAAAATTTGAATTTTGCTGTAATGATAAAAAAATAACAAAAACAGTTTCTTTGGGAAAGTTGTTTGTAAACATGAGTACAATCACGTGTTTAAATATCGGTCACTAATTACCAGTGACCCTATATATACCTATATTTTTCAGATGATTCGACATTGAACCTATCATCTTTAGAGTCGGGCGCAGATTCTAGAAGTGGATCCAGTAGATTTGATATTTCAGGTATATTCAGCCATTTAGCCATTGCGCATCCGCGCACGGCTCGCAGCTGCATTTTTGCGTGCTGTGATAACTGACGCATGGTCACACGCGCCTCACGGCAGTAGCTCGGTTCCGAACTGTAATTTAATGCTATTTTCCTTTTGGCAAGTATGTTCTCAACAAGTGTATCCTTTTCGTCGATATTAGACCTTATTCGACTTCATTGACTCCGAACATACACTATAATTTTCGTTTATGAATTGAGACCTTCTTTTTGGGAATTCGGTTAAAAATGGATGGCAAAGACTTTAGACATCTGCAAACTAACGCAACATAAGGGTGTCGTTTTACCACGATAACAGGCTACCTTGTGAAAGGAAGAATTCTCCTTTGGGTTCCAACAGGGTTGTCATCAAACTATCGTATTCCTAATCCGTAGGACCAGTGCCGATGAGCGTGTCACAGTCTAACGTGAGCCAATCGAAGTCGTCTAGCAGCGTGTCCACGTATCACAGCTACTCGGACGCCTCTAATCTGCTGCGGCCCGGAACGCTCATGTTTCAGGTAAATTGATACTGTCCTAATGAGGACTTGTGGCTTGCCAAGCGGATATTTGTTTGTCTGTGACTTTCGCTGACTACGCTTTGTGTATGTAAGTGCTACCGTTATGACTGATTTATGTTGGTTTGCGTTCGAAAACACGACTACAATGGAAACAGGGCGAGCGCGTAAGGAGTAAATCAAACGTTACTGATTGACATCCCACTGGGCGTGATTTGCTGCAAACTATGATATTTCGGTAACGCACTTTGAAAATAATATCCTTTAAATACTCTTTTCGTATTAGGTAGAGTAACAGGTAGTGCGAGCTTACATTTCTTGGAACAATTTCTGTGTTGGGCACAATATAAGGTTCACATTTTCACTGAAACTTGTTGCCGCCGGGATATTATACTTACCTGTTCGCGATCTTGTGAAAAACATCGTATTAACTACGGTGTTTTAAATGTTATAAAATAAAAAAGAGGGTGTAGGTATACTTGCAATGTGATAGTTGTGTCTATTCACATTTTGTAGGTATCTACTGTATTTTAGTCTAGCTTAGTATGAAAGCGAAAATAAGTTACGCTTTCCGGGTAAAATTGCTCAACCATTTGATGTAAGTGGAAGGACAAAGGTATTACCAGTACAATGGCATTTCCGAGTGCGTGAAGTCTTTAATACTCCATCCGAAGTAGTTTGACGAGTCTGAATTTAGGCGATTGACTACCTAGTAAGTTAACTATAGTAAGCCTCTAGAGTTTTTAGGTGATACAAAGTAGGATAGATACATATGTATATATTGTTTTTATTTCTTATGCTTGTAATTTGTTTCAGAGTTATGGCTACTTATCATGTACAGTGGTAACTTTACACTATGTGATTGCTCTGTATGACCTGGTGACCCTCAACGACTGCGCCATATTCTACTGGATACATGCCTTATTGGACATCTTTTTCTATGCCAAGATTTATCTTACTATGCATCAGGTGAAAATTATATTAGGGACTAGCTTTCGCCGGCTGTTTCTCTCGCGTTCCCTGGCAACTCCGCTGCACTCCCATATAGCCTTCAGCAATTACTGGGTTATCTAACACTGAAAGAATTTTTAACACCGGCCAGTAGTTACTGAGATTATTTAAGCAAACAAACTTTTTCAGCCTTATTTACATTGATATATTGATATAGATTATTCGGTATGGCTCTTTTAACTTGATCAAAAATAAAATTAGCTTCTATTGTAAAAATTTAATACATAGAGTGACAAAACTGTAAATGTTCGGGCATATCACTTTAGATAAGTATTTTATTGACGGGTTTTCTAAAGAATTTTTCGAACGAGATATCGGGGTCAACCTTTCTGATAACTCATTTTTAACCAAGCTTGAAATAGTTTTTGGTCCCCTTTTCACGCATAAACAAGCTTCTGTTGAAGTAGTTTACATTCAACTTAAATTTTTCGTCGATAAAAAAAAAGTTTATTTCTCACCATAAAAAATACGTAAGGGGACATACAACATGGAAATAAATTACGAATTATTATGTGGTGGTTATATTTAGAAGCACAGATTATTGAGCCTACCCCCGGAAATAGGCATATTAGGGATATTTTTAAGAAATGCTAACAAGGTGAACATAACTTATAGGGTTACGTAAGCAAGCACGGTGAGCTCGTACTGGACGGCCCCAAGTGTCGCCACAGATATTTCAAGCATAAACTCTGGGTGTGCTCCGACATAGTAGCCAATTTTCCCCTGGAATTCGTCGGCTTTTGTTTTCCGTGAGTTGTTCATTGTTTTTTATATTTGAATGAGAGTTATTTAAATTATTATGTACATATATAGGTATTTAGGAACACTTAATTTTTCAACAAAATATAATTTAATTTCACTTCGTAATCAAAATCTTATTTTTGAACTGAAAATACTTAATCATTATCATTAGCCTTTTTATCGTCTCACTGTTGGGCACAGGCCTCCTCTCACACAGAGAAGGATTGAGTTTTTATCACCACGTTTGCTCAATACGGGTTGGTGATTTCAGACTTTATATACTCCAGGTTTCTTCGAGATGTTTTCCTTCACCTTTAATCAGTCATTGGTATCTAAGATACAGGTACTTAGAAAGTACCTATCTCTTAGAAAAGTTGCATTGGTATTTGCCTAAACTGGAATCGAACCAAAAGGCCACCAGGACTTTTGACTGAAAACACTTAAGAGACACTTTATTCATATTCATAGAGTAGGGTTTAATAAATTTGTAGCGATAAATTCGTAGTCGTTATACACGCGGAGTACAAACATATTTTTGGGTGAATTTTCAGGAATCCCGTAAAACCTATACATTATTTACGCGCGATCAAGCTTCTAAGACTGAAGTATTTGGTTGAATTCTATAGGGATACATCTCGTGAACTCACCAACAACCTTACCACGCTTCAGGTACTTTTAAACTTTTATTGCGAAGTTCTATTAATATAATTCTATTCATATCATTACAATTCATGTTCGAAAACATAAATTTGGACTATTTTAAGTCTCTAATTCAGGAATTACTGAACGCTATATAATTAATTCAATTCACCATTTTGCTTTTGATAATTTTACCAATACTAACATAATTAAACCGTGCACAGGCAGCGATGACAATAATAGGGGTCGTGATAATGATCCACACATTTGCCTGCATATGGCTAATGGCTATGATTGGATCATCTTCTATTAGCATCATTCGAACACTGAAGATTCATCTCGTTGATGAGTAAGTCAAACATTTTGGGCCTTACTACAAAAAAGTTAGACACACGTTTGACACATTACACAAAATGTATACAAAGTTATTTTAAACACGTGTCAAACGTCTGTCTAACTTTTTTGTAGTTAGGCTCTCTGTTTTTAATTTTCCCATTGTTATTGTCAATTTATTACTAAAAAAATGTTTTATGTTGTTCCAAGAAACGTAATGATGTGTAGTGTGTGTGAACGACCTGTGTTTCATCATGTAAACTAATGCAAGTACGTGCGCCCTTGCGCTAACTCAAAAGTAATTTCAATGTACTTTAAAACTCATGATTTGTTTGCTGATTCTGTTGGGAATTTTAAAAAGCACAATATTATAACAACAATAGGTTGCTTAGAATCTCTTTAAATGTTAATCGACTAATATGTGTATGATGCGGCATCTCTTAGTGCACTGTTTTAAAACTCTATTTTTTTTTCTGAATGTCATATTAAAATAGCATGACATAGTTTGAGGATTGCAGTTATGTTCTATGAATAAGTTGGATATAAAAATATGAAACAAATATTTCAATGTGTTAATCCTCAATATGGTTACTCCACATATACAAATATTGTATATATGACAATAAATTTACATAAATATAACGAAGCAAAATAATTGATCAATGAAAAATTTGGAAGTGGTAATTAGAATTGGAAAATAATTCCAACCAACATACTTACTCGTATATTACTCGTATACTGACATGTACTTTGAGTCTGTCATCAATTTCCATCTATAGAGAGACGCCGCAACACCGCTGGGATTACGTGACGTCATTCTACGTTGTAGTAGCCATGTTGACAACCACTGGCAGTGACGAGTTCTCCATCGAAGAGGTGTTGCCCATGAGCATTCTGGTCGTAGTGCTGGTCTGCGGTAAAATGTTAGCGGCGATCGTGGTCGCTGCGTCAATACAACTGGCTTATTCTAACAAGTATGCACTCACAGCGTATGAGAAAGGGACGAGGGAGCTTATTGATATGTTGAAGAATCAAGGATTGTCAAGTGAGTGAAATTTGAATAGATTTTTTTATCACGTGATATTTTTTTTTTACTTTTCAATTTAATAATTTACTGCTTTCCGTATTTTAGATTACCAATTGAAGAAATTTTGGAAATACATACAACAGCTTTGGGTAACGGAGCGTGGACGGCAGGTATACTTTAAAAGTAGTCTTTAATTTCCTTGAATTTTGTGAACGTGCATTTTTATTTTATAGTCTCTAAAAATACAAAAAAATTATGATCACAGTTGCCAATCCTGTTATCCCAAACGCCATACGTGCGTCGTTGTGACCTGATGTCGGCTATGTTTGGCCATCACTTGAGGAACTGCTACATCTTCGCCGAGACTGGAGAAGCGTTTCTAAGACAACTGACAGTCGCTCTTGATTATACCATTTTCTTTCCTGGTAAGTTATTGAGCAATTTTTACTTATTTATAGACCTGATGAGGTTTTGAATATGTACTTTTAGTGTACCCTTATTGATAATGATTAAGAAGAAAACTATGGTATCGTTCACTGAAAAGACATGTATTTTTTTTCTTTTCGACTAGATAGAGAACTATCGATACAGCTGAAAGTTTATAAAACAAATCGTACTAGAGATACAGTTACACTAACTTCGAGGAACTTTCACGTTTGAAAATCAAAACTAACATAGATCCGGTAGTCAATCTAGAATTCTCTATGCAGCCAGTTCACTTAAGATACAAGTTAACTTTGTCAAAGGTATTGAAACTGTTAAATTTAAAATATTGACCTTTTCCATACGGTACGAGAGATGGTGATGTTGACATAAGAATATTTTCAAAATCGATGAAGTCGATCAAAGAGAGATGGAAGACTTAGGTCCAGCATCACCGGTTGCTGATAAGTTCCAGATAGTTTATCTGCCAGATAATTTCATACAAATTCTGTTCCATTTTTTAATTTATCTTGTAGACAGCGGCTATCCCTAACCTGTGAAACTGGCTCTTACTGACATACAGTTTGTAAGCTGTTACTATCCTTATTTTTTATACATTGAATGTTTCACAAAACCTCTATAAATGTAATTTGGGAAATTTAACTGCATTTCGTGAAGTATAATTTGACTAAACTAATATACCTTTATATCACGAATTACATGACTTTCAGGTAACTACATAGTAGTGGCCGGCGACAGCGAAGCTTCTATGTACTGGGTGGCATCAGGTTCGGTGTCCGTAGTATCAGTCCGGGCAGACCTCACCGAGATCACCCACGAGTTGCTCGGCCCAGGCGACGTATTCGGCATACTGCAGGGCATGAATCGAGGCATCTCGCACTGCTTCTCTTATAGAGCTGAGACTAAGGTATAGTCAAATTTTGTATCTGGTTGCCCAGGTAACTGTGTTGATTTCAGATAGGCAGTCGTTCCACTGTTAACCCTGGTACTTAGCTGCATCCGATTAAGACTAGAAGCCGATCTCCAAACATGGTTTGGGAAAAACCCATGATTTTTTTTTTTAATTTTATGTATGAGATTATTTCACACTATGTTTTTTTACGTTTAAATATATATTTATGAAATCCTTGCCTTGTTATAGGTAAGTATTCTAACGCTAAGCCTGGATTCGTGGATCGACATATTAAGATTTTTTCCTGAGGCGAAGAAGATGATACTGGAAAGATCGGAAGTTTTATTTACACAGATTACTTAAAATATCATTTGAATTTGCTGCTTATGTACTTATGGTTGCTTATCTATCTTTCGTACTGTTTTAATAGTATATTCGTCTTCTTTGTGATGTTCAGTTTATTAATACTAATATATGTAATGTCTTAAGAATGACTTACTTGAAGATTGAGCTCAAAATCAGTTGAAAATTTTGGGAATATTCGATGCGCTCGAAGTATGAAAAGATATGATCGAAAGCACCAAAAAATTCTCGAAAGTATGTTCTGTTGTTGGAGCGTCATCCACACAAACGCAATAAACACATTTAACTATTATATATTGACACACATAAAGGCACTTCATTCTAGATTGGAAGCCACTTTAAGCCGCTTACGACAGTTTCGATATTCGTGCCTTTGAAATGATGAGAGCCCAGTGGAATCGAATCGAAACTGTACACGCGGCGACAAAAGTGAACCGTGTATCGAAATTTATTTTTGTATAATCCTTTTTTCCGTGCAATACGCTGGTGCGAGTTTTTAAAATATTATGTACTGAATTTTATGCATCCAATTTTTAAAAGCAAAATGTATTTTTCAGTGTTGATGTAAATTGCTGACAGAAAAGGGATTAGCGATTATTTATTACGATAATTTGACTGGAAATGCCTGCGGGGAGAGCGTAGGCCTGTGAGCATCGATGCGTTTTAAAGGGTTGATACATTTGGTTATCATTTAAAATTTGGTTATCGTTTCTATAAAAGAATTGTGAACACCCGACACCGTGATATTCATTTGAGTGTAGCATTTATCTATTTTTTTTTTTTTGTTTTTGAAAATGGAATCTGGGTGCATTAAGTATACGCACAAAAAGTTCGGCACACGAAAACTTGACGAACTTTTTGGTAAATCGTGACGTATCGTACCGCAACGGGTCGCACAAAAAGCCCGCGAATAAATTAGAATGTTTGCCTTAACACGCTATCACGCAGATGACGCCGACGCACTATTACAGTAAGCAGTCTGCACTCTTAATTGAGGGGAATGTTGCGGGTGAGGCGAATATAACGACTTAGGACATTTTGTATGCCACATTCTTTGTGCCATCCTTGATCGCACAAAAACTGTGTCTTCATCGCACCTTATAGAATCGTCTGTAAACCAATTAAACAAATTAGGAACTGCATAGTATGAATTTCATTATGATTCATCAGTAATGTAACTTAAGTGCTTTTTTAGTACTTGTAACATCCAAAAAGAAATTAAAAAAAAATGATTATATCTGTTGCGATTCATATTACATACCTTGTTGAATAATAAACTGTAACAAACTTTACTTATTAGTGTCTTGTAATTTATTTTGGTACTAAGCCTCGATATAGTCAATAAATATTTGATAGACAAGGGGAATGAAATATGTTTTTTTGCTATATAGAAACTTACAATATGTCAGACTGATCACGGTAGACAAGACAAAGAGAATCTAGTCTATTGGGTACAATAAAATGTACTCAGCCTTTAGCAATTTCGTATTTGGAGCACAGAATTATCTCTGCGTAGAATTATTAAAAACATAAATAATAAAGCCGTCTAATGAGTTTTGTAATCCAGTGTACCCCTTGCCAAAGTCATAATATTATTAATGTTGAGCAAACGAGTGTTGTCGCTAGCGGTGTTTGCTTTATACAAATTTGTTCGCGAGCTGAGCAATAATTAGAATATGAAATATGAGGGAGCAGAACCTACATAACTGTAATGTGTAGCTTTCAAATTACAGATACGGATGCTATTATAACAATCTTAATTGGTTTAATGTCAACTATACATATTATATTGGTATGTACAGTTCCAGACTTTTCCGTGTGACTATTGATCATTTTAATTTACTTGTACCTATATCATGTTCCTAAAGTCTCTCCAGTTTCAAGGAACGGACATAAATTAAGAGCCATGAAATTTTAGCTGCTTGTTGAGCACAAAATTTCCGATGAACTTTAAAACATATCGCCGCGCCCCGGCGCTGCTCGTAGAAGTTTCAACAATACCATCTGTATTTGACACATTCCACTGACTAATGTTACAATCCTGCGAGAGTTAACAACGGTAGAAATTAAATACAATATGCACTCATTTACATAATTTGAAATGAACGCGTTCTGTGCAGTCAATAAGTCGATATAATGGCCTATTAAGAAGTTGGAATTGTTCGTTTAATTGGGTCTGCTTTGTGAATTTTACGGCGCAAAGCCGGCAGAGTTTTGTAAATATTAAATATTTCTGGGACGAGAGGACCGCGCGTGCCGTTTGGCGTGCGCAATGAAAAATCAGATTTTCATATATTGAGGTGGGTGCCCAAATGGAGGCAATATCGAAGTGCTGATTTGTCGCTCCGCTGGATATTGGTCTGGCGTTGATTCAAATCGGTGCGAATGTGGAGACGAGGTAAATTGGCCCGGTTTAATTCCCGGAACAACATAAATAGCTACATCGGTTTTATAGAAACCAACCTTTTGAATGAGATCTTAGCTACTTATTCATTTGTGAGACATTCATCATTTATAATAAGTAGATTCACAACATTAGAAAACACACAAACTAAAGCTTTAATTTCTCGCTTATAAAGCACCCCACCACGATGCTGTAGCAATTTCTAGCGCGACAACAAGATTTTTCATAGTGCAAAGAATTTCATATTACTGTCGTGTTTATTATTATTTTTTGCGTCATTTGCAACAGCAGATGACATTGAGGCATGTGGAAGATTAATCTGGGAGGTGTAGGGGACCCGCGGGGGCTGCGGGCACGGAGACGAGACGCTAGGGGAGGGGGTGCAGATGTCCGCGTTATTTAGTTGAGCATTACATCAAGCTCTTGCGACGCTCTCCGCTCTTTACTCAAATTAAATCAACGTTCATTCAAGTGGCTCTTCGCAATCGTTAGTCATTGCCTACACTTGTAGGTTACATAATCACATTACACAATTCTCTACTTTTGAAAGAGAATGAAAGGGAACCGATTTTTAGATATTATAGCTATTATTAGATACCTTATAGCCAGCACGTTATTACTTCCATTCTAAAAAGTTTGAATAGCCTCGAAAGAAAGGACGATCAAACGTCACCCTCGTCCCTTGTAAGGTTTCAATTTAATCATAAGGAGTTACGAGCTCCATGGCTATATTTATGTCGCTCCATCTCAAGCGAAATCCATTCGGGATGAAATTAAATTAGGGGTAGATTGAAATAACCTGCCAAAGATGCCGATGGAATACCGACTTAGCTCAAGAATTTTGAATTTATGTTAGTTGCGAACAAAAAAGTTAATGCGCCTCTGTTAAGTGAAGGGATGTCACTTTCCAAATATTTTTCTTTCTTTAAAATTCTACGTATATGGCTTAAAATAAGTGATTAATGCACACTTTCTTTTCTCCTAATTAATAATTAAATATTAAGATATGACTTGTAATCATCATCCTCCTGCCCTTATCCCAAGTTTTATTTGGGGTCGGCGCGGCATGTTTCTGTCTTCTACGTTCTTCTGTTTGCCGTCATCTCACAAGTTATCTACATTCTTTCTAGCCATATCAACTTTCACGCAATCCATTCATCGGTTCTTTGGTCATCCCCTTCCTCTATATCCATCCACATTCATTTTCAAGACCTTCCTCACAACATGATCCTCATTCCTCCGCATTACATGCCCATACCATGCTAGCCGGTTCCTACATAGTTTTTCGGTTACCGGTGCCACTTTTAAACTTCCTCTTATATATTCATTTCTTGATAGGACTTGTAATATATTTTGATATAACAGCTCTTTCAGATGAAGTATTTTAACTAACTTAATAGAAAAAATCTTCTCCCAGTTCCATTAATTTTCAGAGTAAAATGTGTCAGTGGAATTTGAAACAATTTCTGGCGCTAGGTATAATGCTCAGTCCGACTGGAATAAGGTTAGATAGATACAAATAAGCCCAACTTGAATAGAGCACGCGCCGCTACACCTTTTATAGGAACAATGTGCTTTTTGTAGCATTATTGTTAATGCTGATTCAAGTCTACAATCATAATTTGGTAGGTAGATAGAATCGAAGTTTTCCGTATGAAAATAAAGATATATTATTATCTATGTATGTATTATTATTTTTGTAAAGATTCAGCAGGAATTGTGTAAAAATTATCAAATCCTTAAAATAGTTTATAAATCTTTGTCTATACTTATAAAACATATTCACAAGGAAACTAAAATAAATAAGAATTTAAATTTAATGAAGGTTTGTCATCATGGAGGCAATACGTTAAAAGTCTGGGCTTTGACAAACCTAATACGAAGAATAAACTACTTACATGAATGTCCAAAAAATCAAAATGTCTATAGTGGTCCTTCATGATTGCTTGAGCAGATACGTCAAGTCCACTTATAGTTAAGTGGAGGGGACACCGAGGCCACTTAATTAACTGCCTGTAGAAGCCGGGGGGCAACGTGAAATTGCACGTAAACCCCACTCATATAGCGGCGATACTTTACTGAGAGTCTTATTATTTTTCTTATATTCTCACAAAGCCTCTTTGATAATGAAATCGTCTTATTCGAAAACTGTAAGTCGTAAAATATAGTGTCTCCATGCAGCTGATTAAGTTTGATGTTTTGAAAGGCAAAGGCCAAGTTCAAACTCAGATTTTTCGCTCCAATGTCATGCAATGGAGACCGGGTTTCACTACTAAAACGTGCATTTCCCAGGATAGGCATGGCTTTGCAAGTTGTCCTATTTCTTTATTGAATTCCTAGTACGTGCAAAGGATTTTTGGTACATATTCTGCAATAAAAAAATCAGTTTCTTTTGTACTCATCGTACTTATTTGTATTGTCTTGATGGTGTACAATAAAGAATATTCTATTCTAGTTTCAGCTATGATCTTGGATCTGTATTGCTTTCTTATTGACATAAATTTAACAGAAATGGTGATGAACTTTCACGTATCCATTTACCTAGTACACTCACAGATGTTTTTTTTTATATACGCGTATATCGTTGTGTCTTTCATAAACAAGGCGACGTGAGAAGAAATGTCCAACATGCTTACGTCTTATTTACTAGGAACAGCACCAAAGCGATCGATAGTCCTGACCTGACATTCCGTAAATTATGTCCTATTATGCAGGGAAAGATGAATCGCTTGGCGCTAACTTCGACAGCGCAGCGACAAGTTGACCCGCTGTTGTTACTGAAGTTCCGTGTTTTGAGCAACACTGTTATTACAAAACTACTTTTGGTCTTATTTTATTTCGCTTTTCTTATTTTGTTAAAATAAATTAATACCTATAAAGTTATTGCTCCATTATGCAGGTATACACAGCGCGAGTTGAATGTGATTTGCGATAAAACATATATTTTATATATATATTTTTCTCTGTTTATTTACTTCATTTCAGTTAACAGTCGTGGTGGCATAGTGGTTAAAGCCCCAGCCTTTCGAGTATGAAGGCGCGGGTTCGATTCCAGGCTAGGTAAATACCAATGTTACTTTTCGAAGTTATATGTACCTACTTTCTAAGTTTATCTTGGACACCAATGACTGATTAAAGGTGAAAGAAAATATCTCGAGGAAACCTGGACTATAAAGTCTGAAATTACCAACCCGCATTGAGCAAGCGTGGTTATTAACGCTCAATCCTTCTACGTGTGTGAAGAGGCCTGTGCCCAGAAGTGGGACGATAAAAAGACTGATGATGATGATGATACTTTATTTGCGCATACAGAATAATGATATAAACTTTGACCACAATAATAATACCCCAAACACGGCGTATTATTATTCCAAATATTTATTTAATAGGTTCCCATTCTACATGAACGCGGTTACAGTCTCACTCCATTATCGTAAATATTAACCTCTGCGGGGTTAATGTGTGCTGAAATACAGTACAAATACGAACTGAAGTTAATCTAGGCTTTATTTTTATACCTACGATAGCTTTCACGGTCTTTATTCTTACGGGATCAGTAGAGGTTGGAGAGTAGCCAGCACGATGTTATACGGTGTCAATTGATCTCATGCATCAATAACATTGGCACACAAGCTGTGGGATGCAGTCAGATATACAAGGAAGATGTATGAAGATAGTGTTTCTTAGTCATATATTTAAGAAAATATTTTATCTATTTAAATGCAAGATTTTAAAAATGAGATGATATATTATGTAAAAGGTTAGGACGATAATAATATAGTCTCACAATAATTTTCCAAATGCCTAGGAACAAAAATAAGGAAATTATTTTTTACTGAACTTTTCAGAACATGGCGCTGAACTATTTACTCATATGAAAACAGACTTTATGATTTGTTTTGGTCGTCCCCAAAACACTCGATTGCCAATCTACATATGTACCTACTATAATAGGTATTACTACACGGTGAATCCCCTTCTCAACCGCGGGGTACGGGTATATTTTATTGAATTATTTAAATATTTTTTGAGCAATCGTGATGGTGAGAAAGCGTGTGGAAAATCGCTGGTTTTACACGAACAAGGTCAATGCTTACAACACTACAAGGAAAAGCCCAACAATAGGACATTAGGTAACTCGAAGTACTCAATATGACTTAGTTTTAAGTGTTACTCAAAAGTATTTCTCTGCAATTTACCTGCAATTGCTATTCACTGCAATTTACCTATGTGCGACCGAGTGAGAATAATTTTAGTACCTAAGGAGAATCTAATTTCTAAACTGCTCCTGGATTACATTTCTTAAGAACCCATGTGTAAACTAAAGAATATGATATAGTATTAAAATTGTGAAGTCGGTACGCTAATTAAGCGGTGTTGGAGTAAGCAAGGCAGCATCCCGCTCCGATACAGCAGTTAACAACTCCCTGGCTAATGTACCTCTTGTTCAGTAGTCAGGTTCGCTCACTTGTGCCTGTTATATTTTGCTTATGAATATGGGGATTTTAAAATAATTTCTTGTAGGAAATTTAAATCAATAATGAGAATGTATGTACAGACGATAGCAGGTAAACCTACCCGAATCTGTCAAATTTTATCAATCGAATAACAACCATCCGGTATTGTGATAAGGTCGAACAAGAAATTTCACAGATTGAGGTAGGTTGATGTTCTGGCGTCTGTACCTACTGCAAGTATTGTCATATTTTATTATAACTCTAAAACACTTTCCGAATGATTCCGAATGATTGATTCCGACGTCTGTAGTCTGAGGGCATAAAAAAATTGGTCCTCATTGCTATCACCCGGTAATGTACTCAATACGCGGGCAGCATTGCCGCGTTGGTTCGTTATTTATTAAGTCCAAGATTAGATGGTCTAAGAGTTATTTTTGATTCTATGCTAATGTATGGGAGCAAAATAAAAACATACATATGTAGTTTTTTTCTGACGGCGAGACTACTATGATCAACTCGGCATAAGTCCTTACTACAAGCAATTACCAAGAAATTCCCGATGGTAAAATTCAATAACATTATTTTTGTATTTATGTCTATATTCCTCTGAAGTTAATTTAATTAAAGGACTTTATTGACAGTGACATGGCAGAAAAAGGTCGAGTAAACGGCATACCTATTATTTTATCATAGCGATACATGTCGACTTGAAAAAAAAATTGTAAATAAATTATCTTAGTACTTATATGAACATCTGAAGTTATAATATATTACGTGTATGTAAATAAGTAACTTGGTTTAAGTTTGAAGAAAAATATCGAAATATATGTATGTATATTTGTGGGCTCCTCAAACCACATGATTTAAACTCACTTTGCTACTTCTACTAGACTTCAGAGATTAAAGTGCAACTTATAAATACATTAATACACTCTGTATTTACGTATACTATTTGGCGGTTGAGTGGTACGTCTGGGTGAATCAATACATTTCTACAAAAACCTAACTTAATTGTTGCAATGAGCTAATATTAGATATCGAATACATATGTATAATTACATTTACGTTAATTATCCACACACTATTACCCATAATTAATTTTTGTGGTTTTGTGGGTACCAGCACTATTTGGTAGGAACCAATAAAATACATAGACCTTTTATTTATCTGTTCTATAAAATTTATTGTAATTACGTTAATACCAGATGTTAATATCTGTGAATTAGTAAAGCTAGTGATATGTGATACTGATCCCTATTCGTCCCTATAAACAAAAATGATTTGTTTTACTTACGGACGTGAACTTTTGATGATAAATGTATGAGGATTGTGTGAAATATTAATTTACAGATATAAAGAATTTCACTTACTTATAAGTAAAATTTAGACTTTAAGTATAAAGTCGGGCCGTGGGGTCCAAGCGCTCACCTTCTTGCCGGGGATGTTCCAAGCGCGTGGTTGACATTTCCCGTGACCCAAAGGATGGCTTTTACTTCGCTCCACGATTAAGCATTGCCATTCAACGTGGCAACGCTGCCACCCTATTGCGTAAACTACTGGATGAACCGATGAAGACCAAATTAGTTTATGTTTAGCTAGTTGCATTGGTTATTAGAAGTCTTTGTATACATACAGGATGTAGACATTAAGCCATTCTCTATTCTGGGTCCGCGTTAAAGAATCAAAAGGCTTTTGTAGAATCTCTATTCATATAAGCTGCCATAAACAAATCGAAGAAAAAACTGCCCTAAGAGTACTCTTCATGTAACACTGGAGTAAGTTTAAATTGACTGGTTAAAGCAGTCTGATTACATTCTAAAATTCATGAGAGTAGTGTAGTCATTTAGGATTACCCAGAAATGGCCGTGTGTGGCCGTTAGATAGCATTCCGACATTTATGAAATTGTGCTGCGCAGTCGTTCACGAAGATACATTATTCAGAGATCGCGTTAACGCCCCGCTCTTTGCATTAAACCCGTTGACTTTTGTACAGGGAGTTTTGAACTTTATTTTTGTGACATGGTTTAATTATCACTGCGCGTTCTCTGCATGTCTCTAGGTATGAATTTAGTTTTTAGGATTATAGCTATGCATATTTTAAATAATTTAATATTTCAAAAAACAAATATACTATTTTTTGAAGGTTCTACCTATGAGAGTGATATATGTAGATATTATAAAACTTTGTACCTTGAGACAGTGTAATTTCGAAGTATGCGGCGCTGCCATAAAAACTATGAATTTTTAATGGAGTTACGAATAACGATATGCTAAGTCCCTCATATTTATTCAAATTGCTGTGTTTTTTGCAATTACGCTTTGTACTAGGTAAATCCACGCTGGCGTTAATGGCTGAGACGGAGATTTGTGAATGTAAAGCGAAAACCTCCCTCTATGCTCGGAAATCATAATTAAACAGATTTTCTTAACATGGAGTTGTTTATTAAACTATTTTTCCCGCTATTTCTGCAGCAAGCCATTAAAAATAAATTGATCTTGATCTCATAAAAAGTTTGTTTTTAAATTTAGTCTAGATAGTCCAATAGAGAAGTAAATGCTACGAGCCCTAACATATTGATTGAGCTTCTTAGTATAACACAATTTTAATGTTCATAAATGTCTCAGTAAACCAGAGTTTTTTTCAAATACAACTTAATAACCCATTGTTTAAACCGAGCTTCATTACATAAATATACACCCTCTTCGTTACATATAAATTTTCTGAAAGAATATTCTTAGAAGTTTCATTACAATAATACGTAAGCCATATTCACTTTTCAGTAAAATATAATAGTCGGAAATTTAATACGTTTTTCCGTTAATTCGGTTTGTATTCTTACTTAAAAGCTGAGGAAGGTATTCCTGTGGTTGAATGTTGCAATTCGTTGCACTGGAAGACGCCACAATTTTGTATACATTTGGAGACATACTTAACATTTATATATTAATTAAAAGCGTTTTCCTCGTTCTTGTATTTACTGAAATCTGCTGTGTCGAAAACGGTACCTTACAAAGCAAGAACCGGGGACAGCCGAACCTCCTGTAATTTACAAAGGCTGGAACTTTGTTTGTGCATTCGCTCTACAGTGAGTATAAATGATTGACTACTACGGGATATGTTGACGAATGGTGGATTGTGAATATATAAAAAAAGCCTAACCTAATTTTTTTCAGTCTTTTCTGTATATTATATATATATAAGGACCATTTTTACTGTTTATAATGTAACCAATAGAACATCTTATACGAGAGATATGGGCTAATCTTTATGCAAACTTTCTTGCACGAGACGCACGATTATTTGTTATAAAAGATTGATATAAAAGATTCACAGGCATGTACCTACTTATAAGTCTGAATTAGCAAAATTCTTAAGAAGAAATCTTTCATTTTAAATCAGATGGTCTTACCCGTTCTTACTGTACTAACGTTAAATTCTCAACTTAATTTAGGAACATTTTTGTGAAGTGTGCCTACCGTTAGAAAAGGTCATGACGGAAAGCAAGCTTAGTGCGGCTTAAGTTCCACTTTCTGAAATTAGCAGTTTGTACACAAACCGCTTAATTTTGTAACGGAGAGTTCTCCATCACAGGCCACGCACGTGTTGTCCCCCTTTGTGGATGGACTCCTGAATTTATTAATATTACGTTCAACCAGAATTTGTTACAGCCTGTGGCTTAACAACTTTTGGGTGAAATAAAAAATGTGTTTCCATGAAATGGTGGCGGGTGAAACGAGTCTTTTAATTATGAGTTTTTGGTGACCAGGGGATTATTATACGATATACAGAGAGGACAGAAGGTTTTACTGTAAGCTACCTACTAAGTTTGCATGGTATAAATATCGAAAAAAAAAACAAAAATATTATTTGAAAATAAAATACCCGGTACAAGTTGAACGACCGCAGTTGAAGGACCTCCCAGCTAGAATACGCAAGTGTTCCATAGAAAAGTCCCTCCAACTGATTTTTCATTTTTTTTTTTCAATCTTTTTTGAATCACATCACACAAGGCAGGCCAAATTAAAAAGAAAAGAAGTAAAACCTATTTTCTTTACACACATATTTTTATACACATGCCTGAAAATACATATACACGTCATATGAATTACAAAGTCTTACATATCAACTGCACATTAGAAATATCAGTGCATATCGCGTTCATATAATTATATTAAGTAATTAAAACTTGTCACATTTGTTTGTATAATTATATTTGATGAGGTATTAAAATATGCAGAAGAACGTCGAAATCCTTGATGAAAGTAATGCCATTAAGTTAATGCGTTTCATGCCGATATAAATTGCACCGTTTAATCAACCTGAAATGTTTACACTTACCTACATTTCTATAAAGTGATAGGAAGCATTACCGACAATTTAATATAGCGAACTGTTAAAGTTCCTATACATGTACAACATTATTTCGCTTCTAGCAGAAACATCAATTTTAAATGACATTTCAATCTAAGAATTTAATTTCCCTGAAATCCATAAAGCCACTTGTCATCGGGTATTACTTTGCGAGATAAAATCGAAAAATCCCTTTTACGACTTCCAATAACGAATGGAGAAATTCGGTGCTATAGGAACGCGCACGACATAAATCATGTTGGGGCTCGATATTTTATAGGTTTTAATTTTGGAATTTTATGTTGTGATAACATCTGCGGACGTAATGGGCGCGCCAGCCGCGGGCTCTTTACGAGGTCCGCTTTATGACGCCGCGGCTTCTGATCCCCTCGTTACAAACTAAACCGACCCATTTTTCACGACATTATTAGCTGCTTAATTGAATGTTGCCGTACTACTGTCAGACTGTTAGAATAATGATAATAATGAAATACATTTACCGGTTCATGATTAAGCTGGTTTCAGTGAAACTCGTGCAGTTTACCTCAGACTATTCAGTGAGATGATTGTAAAAAATCCTTCTTAGCGAACCTAATAAAACGAGACTGAAACAATCTCTGCGGAAGGCAACATTATTTGCGTTGCGACTGGACAAAATATTTCATCAAAATGCAAAACAGCACAATTTCCCTGCAGCGGGCCGCGCGCTGGAGAAAGAACAGAATTAACTGGACGTTGGAAAACAGATAACTTAATTTGCATAACTCGTTCACACGGGGCATCGCCAGATAACCTAATTTGAGCTGACGGGTTAAAACGAGCGGAAAAAGCGGAAAATGTTGGTCTTTTCACGTCAATTATGTATTAGAGCAAGCTATTGGCCACTGTTAGGGGTTCCTTTTTTCGGTTGCGTTAGTAAATTGGTTCTCCGTTCTCTGTTCTATCGGATTAACTGTTTATTATGTTATGGTTTAATTGCTGTGTAGACCACGTTGTCAGTTTGTTGTTTTTGGAATTATTTTTGCTATACGAATTCCAATAGGTGCTTTCAAATATTAGTTACTATATAGTATTCGTTTATAGTGAAATATTATTTAAAAAAAAACGTCACTAGTCGTGTTTTAAAAAAACGGCCATGTATAAATGTAGCTAAAAAGTAAGGTTAATGTTGCTTAAGTTCCTTTCAGAAGAAAGTTGAAAATTGGTATGTTGAGGATAAAAATTCAAAAGCGAAATATTTCATTTGTTTTGATTTAACTTAAAATCGGATTTTTTTTTCATCATACCACCAAAATTGTAGAATTATAATTTTTGTGTATATGTAGAAATATCAGTAGAAATGCAATTGTAGAAATATCAAATTTATCATTAGTATCACCGTTCCGAAGTTACGGCGATTCTAAGACTTCAAGGGTGTTCATTTTAAATCTGATACTAACCGTAAAGTAGTGTACTTGGCGCATACTTTTTAACGTGGTTTCCCCCGACCGGCTTTCTCAACGACGATGCTGGAGTTTTAAGGGAAAATACCGTGTAAGCTGCAAAATGGTAAGTTATGTAAAATCACAAAAGCTCCAAGCTTAATATATTACGACAAAGCAGTAAAACTTTAAAATAAATAAAATGTTAGGGTTCCAAAGCAAAAAAAAAAAAATTTTAGGACTTTCACTTAAATTATACAGCATAAGATGTCATTAAAAATAATGAGTAAAACGTGTAAAAAAATCCATCTTCATTTCAAAAAAATATCAAAATAATTCTACCAACACTAGAACCGGATCCATTGTTGCCTACAAACAGTTATACGTTTCTTATTTTTCATTGAAACACGCCGAGCGAGCAGTTACCATTAAAAGGTCCGACGTTTGGCCCCCGAGAGCTCTTTCATCGCACCGTGTATGTGCACCTGCAGCTACGAACCAATCAAAATAACAACAAAACCAAGCTTTTGTAAGAAGAAATAATGGACGAAGTTATAGCTTCAGAATAATAAAATTAGAAATTAATTAAGTACAGTACATGTTAAACTATATTTAGGTAAAATTTTACCAACTTTATAAATTTTCTCTGCAATAAAATTCTGACAGCTGTAGAAGATTAGTTATTTAATCCTTCAAACAGTTTTTTTAACTCAGCAATTTTAGCTATGCAAAGATGATGTAGATAAAGTTATCCTAAACTTAATGCTCTGAGCATTGTATGTAGTCATCCAATTATTTCGCGTTTCAATACTGTCACCTCTACCCTTTCGTAACTCCATGCTACGTGTGTAAACAACTCCCGGTCTCTTGTGTGAGTGGCGCGACACCTGAAGATATCCGGCTGACTTGTTTGTCGCTCATTCATTCACTACAGATAGCATACAGATAGCGTCGTTGGCGGCTAGATTGAATTGCACTTGCATATGGCTACGTCTTTTCGGTAAGAGTTATGATAAGGCTGTGAGTTGCACTGGAAGCGTCATACAAATAGTAATAAATTGTACACAGATCAATTTTGAATCAAATACATTGTAAGCAAATAACCACCCGAAGATGCAGGTTCTGTCCTAATTCCTTTCTTACTTTTTAATGTCTTATTCGAATTCATTCACGCTTAGGTAAGTTTAATTTTGGGTTTGAGTGTACCTTTCTTCGGAACACCCATTGTGGGCTTTTAAATTTAGCATCCACTCACAAAAGCAAGGAACGAATCATCTAATTAGACATTACGTCTGTAACATTTCTGAAAATCCTTTGTATTGCAAAATTTTATGCGTTCTTTGTTCCAACGGCATTTTTAAAAGAGTTATAGGTGATGGAGTTTGAGCTTTAAGTTAGGGTGTGTAAGGTTGTTTTTGTTGATTGGTGGTGTTGAATATTGAGGTGGTGACAATCGCGGAGCGCAGTAGGAGACCGTTCACTAACGAGCCCCCCGCCTCCTCATTTTCATTTTATCGTCGCGCCGCCCTCGCCGGCTACTATTTACAGTTCTTTTGCACCACTGTCATAAGGTAAGTATCTCATTTTGTAATATCCTAATGAGAAATTTTGAAAGTCTTTATTTGTATGACTTAATGAAACTGTTTGTCGAATGGTAGATGAGTTAGTATGTTGGTTTTCTAAGTGACAATGTTGTTCATTTGACATTAAAATAAACGATATAATAGAAAAGCATCCCGTCGCAGCATTATTCTAGACAATATAAATTAAATTGAAGTAGACTTGTAGAATGACCTTCAACATGTTTTTCATTCCCTCCTTTCCAGTACAGCTGCGTTTAAACAAGAGACAGCAAAACAATTAGTCTGTCATGTACGAGGAGCTGAAAGTAGGTCATCGAATGAGCGCTATATTGGAACATTGGTTTATAAAACTATTTTTGCGGTTTATGTATTACATTATACATGTTATACATAAACTATGTTGTATTTTTGTTATGGAACAATTTCTATAAATAAGTAAATACTAATATATATACACCTTTCATAAGGAGATAAATGATAAAAAAAAAGCTATGAAATTCAAATTAATTGTTTAGTTTGTGTTTTTGTTTTTAAGATTTTTAAATGTAAAGATATTTTTCTTATGAATAAGATGTCAATCTGTGAGCGACATATTATTTATTCAGAAGTAAGAAATAATTATAATAGAAATATCTACGGGTGAAAAATCCAGAATCATCTTTTGAAATGGATGTCGGGTGGCTTAATTTGACAACATTTAGCAGACAGCCATCTGTAATAAATCTTTATATTTTTGAAAAATAGTTACAGCAAAAAGTTTTAATTTTAAAATTTATATTTAATGCTCCGTTAAAACATAACACTATTAATTTCCTTTTCAATTGAAAGTCAAAGTCAGTAAAGATGGCCTGTTAAAAAACAAAAGGAAGGTAAGTAAAAAGGCAGACTCAATTTACGAATAGGGGTGAGTGCTGACGATGAACTAGAACTGATGAACAAGCGGAACTTTACTTTGATCAGACGTGAACCTAGGTACTTACGTAGTTGATTGATTAAAGATATTCCCTTCAGTCAATGGAAACACTTCTACGAAAAGGTTGGTATGGAAGCCTTCCCTAAAGGCTTGTGGTGAATTTGTTATTAGCTTATTTATACGACTACAATGTTTCGACATATTTGATGTGATCTGTGATAGATAGACATTCTTTTAGTATCTAATTAAGTTACAAGTGTAGGCGCCAGCATATCAAGCTACCCGAAACTGACAAATTTTCACAATCAAGTTTGAACTTTATGCTTCAGCGATAAAGTTAAAGATTTATTCAGGAAATTTGACAGATTGTAGTAGCTTGATGTGCTGGCGTCTGTACTTCTATATAGTTATTAGCTGCACGCCCCGACTTCGTATAGGGCAATATAATTTGTCTGTTGTAGTTCTCAATAATGTTCTATCGTACTAAACTTGTCTTGATAGTTATAAACAATACAAAAGGCATTGTCCAATTTATTGCAATCGTTTGATACTCATAGCGTACCTACATTTATAGCGGAACTAAATATGAAAAGTAAGTGTAATAAATATCACTTAAACATAAATATTATGCAAGATCAGAAATATGTGCATAATAATAATCCAACAAGATTTTAGAAGAACATTTAGAGTACATTATTAAATTGCAGCGCTATGACCGTGTACGAAGTAAATAAGACTACGATCGAAGGCAGCATAGACATGTTGACATCTAGAGTGCCGAACACGTGGATCCGGACTGGTCGCGTGCGCACGCAGCGGAGGAGATCCTTCGCTACTTTGTAGTATTCTTCATCTAGAAGAGATAAGACTTCTTTAAGACGTTTATAACTAAGAAATAGCGATTGTGTGTACCAAAAATCTCATTTTGTAAGTGATAGAGCAAACCAAGAAACGCTTGGCCTGAAGGATGATATTTGTTCTATTTTTAGTATATTTTCTTATATCGCTGAAAAGGCTGTTTTATCTTGGTTATGACTAGGAATAGAATTGTCATATAATGTAGGTAGTAATTGAGCTAACCGATCTGATCACCAGCAGCCAAACTTCACTATGTCTGTGAGCAGAACCCAGTGAAAATTTCAAACTAACTATGGTTCATGAGATACAAGATTGGTGATAGACAGACGGATAGAGCAATCTTAGAAATAGGGTTTCGTTTTACCCTTGGGACCCTAAGAACTAAAGTAAAAGCTCTACTTACTTCCAAGTGTATGTACACAGAGCTCACACAATCTCTGGCGCAGCTGTTCGGAACTGTTCTGTATCTTCTGACCGGCGCGAGATACCACCAGCAGAGCCAGGAGAAACACTATCATCGAGAATAGGTTCATCACTAGTGTCTTCACTGTGTGAACACCCTGTGAAAAGCAACAAGAAGTAATGTAATTCAAATATTTGGATTAAAGGTCTTTCTTTGTGAGAAATCGTCAATCGACTTCTTCTGGTAAGGGTGTGCTATAGGGAGTGTCAAGCTCTTACTGATTGAAACCCACTATGTTCTTTTAGGAGGTCCCTGTGTGCCACTGCCACGGTTACTGTTGTCTTAAGTTTATAGCAGTTTCTCCAAATCGATCTAGAGTCTTCGATTTGTCCTCCATATTAATTTATAGTTATTGTTATATCCAAATTCATACATACCTCCACAGTTATTATAGCAATGGAATACAACAATATTATGTAATACGCGGTCACTATCAACAACATGATAGTCAACTGTAACAAAACAAATTAATATTTTAGTTTATACACATTTTTTTTAACAAATCTACAGAGTAGATATTGTAAAAAAAAAAGTGTTTAATTCGGTCATCATTTAGTACCTGTACACTGAAAATTGAGTTGCACAAGTGTGTGCTCTCGTTAATACTCTCATATGCTTGCACCCATTTATTTATCTTCTCGTAATTTAAAACAACACGTGGTAACCCTTCTACGTGTACCGCACCTCTCTGACTTTCCACCATAGCGGACAGTTCGCTGTCTACTGATCGCGTTATAGCTCTCAGCTGCTCGGACACAATCAATAAAATACAGTTCAATATAAAATACTGGAATATGTAGCGAAAATCATTCACGGTAACGCTATACTCCGATAAAGTGTTGGTAAGCAACCCAATTTCCAGATCTTCTGTCTTTATCCGAATTATAGAAAACACAACCATTTTTATACCACAAAATAAAACCACCATCCATATCATAACTTTTTGAATTGTCTTCATTTTTTGGTTATAAACAACATCTTCAAAAATATTGTAAAACTCGTCAAAATTTGTGAGCAGCTTATAAAACCTTTTAGAGTAATATAATGAGGCTGTCATCACGTATATGGAAAATGCGCTTGACGAGAAGAAATATATCCGCTGAGCTTTTAGTTGGACATTGCGGCCATGCATGATATTGTAGCTAATATTCAAGAACATGTGACAAAGTTCAAAGATTGCCCAGATGACAGCGAAACAACGCGTGCATTTTCTTAGACACAAATAATTTCTGAATACGCATGTCGAATTTTCTATGTACAAAAGATATTTTAACGGCGTGAGATTCATTGCAGTTTGGACTATCTTTATATAAGTTATTAAGATCTATCGCTGAGCTGTGCGTCTGTCTAATAGAACGTGAACTACTACACTGTTTGTACGAGTTGATAAGTAATCAAATTCTCTAATTAAAGTGATGGTTTTAAATTAATTGTTTGCATTGGAAATAGCCCTGAAACAATTTCTAATATAATAAAGTGCGCTTTAGCTGAAAATAATGATGAAGATAAAACCACAATAATCGAGACATTGTTAATTATTTTAGCTGAGCTCGGTTGAGAGCTCATCAAGCGTGGGGTTGTGGTGCAAAATTAATAGCGGCCAGATATGTCTACCGCGTTGTAGCGACGGGCCTATTTAAAAGATCTCGTCCTACAATAAATGTGCATTCGTATTTATTTTTGTTAACTAAAGGTACATTTACGATTATTCTGTGTTTCGTATGGCACGTTAAACTGTAGGTCCCGACTGTCGTTGAACATCCTTGGCAGTCGTTATGCGTAGTCACAAGCCAGTGAGTCTGACTACGACGGGTATTGGGTTGCCCGGGTAACTGGGTTGAGGAGGTCAGACAGGCAGTCGCTCCTTGTAAAACAGTGGTACTCTGCTGAATCCGGTGAGACTGGAAGCCGACCCTAACACAGTTGGGAAAAGGCTCGGGAGATGATTTATGATTACGAAATATGAGTATGAAACCCATACCGAAACGTAATAATATATTGGCAATTTGCTAATTGCAAATCGTTTCTCTACGTACACTGAGAGGATGTTTAACCTCTTAAGAAATCAGTAACAAGTTACGAGCAAAGGTGCCTTTTTGTTATCGACTTCAGCCTAAATATATCAAGCTGAGTCAATATCCGTACAATAAAGTATGCAGCAAGTATAAGCCGCTGCCTTGCACCGCTGCAGCGCTGACGCGGCGCTGTCGCGGCTGTTTGCACAGCACTGCACCGCCTGTCATGCGGTAATGGATATTGAAGTGTTCAACCAAGCTGGATTTTTGTTACTGATAAAAAATATATCTATTCGTTGCCCAGCTAATGGGACTCGCGAGTTTTTCGTATATATGTATATCGTATTCGCTTCGATATTATTGTATTTCGTCTCTAGTTTATCTAGCTATTATTTCAACGCATTTTTATGAAAACATTTTCGCTGAGTGTCTCTGATCTTATGTGAATATTATCTCATATGCCTCGCCTCCATCCAGTCTAATTAGGTGTTTATATTACAAAGAAAAAGTAATAATTCAAACTCTCAAACAATCATATTAAACAGTCTGGCGTTTAAATCAATAATTCTGTTAAAGCTACATGTAGAATATTAATCAGTTTGGCACTTACGTCTGCAAAGTTTGAAATAACTGCTATAAAATGATACACAGTGGATTTAAAAATACTTTTCAGTTATGCATGTATGAAATAATAAAGTATTTATTACGACGAGTATATCCGAACATTAACAAGAAACACAGTCAGTTATCTTGTGCACAATTTCTCTTCATAGCAATAAGAGATAAGTTGGGCTTTAGAGAGCGCCGGCAAATAATGTGCAGTCGGGATGAGCACAGATATTAGCGCAATTACACACGCGAGCACGCTCAGCGGCACAGCGGGACGAATAAAGGGATGCATACACGAATTCATAACGGGTTCGGAGACCACCATTATTCGTTCGACAATGTTGCAAACATGAGCCCTTCAATGCGAATTATTATTTTGAATATTCAATGACAATTCCAATGCATCTATGTATATTCGAAATTCCGCTAATATTTTGATGATATTGATGGTGTGTTATGTATTAATTTGTTTTGTAGGAAATCAAAATAGGTACAATAGTTTGTTGCAAACCTAAACATGTTAGTAAGCATTCTAACAGTAGCTGCCTTGTTAAACTTATAAGAAAATAAAAGGGAAATAACCCCCGGAAAAATTTGTTTCTCCATTGGAGAGTGTTATTTAGGGTAAATTAGTAGTTAAACGTGATCTAATATTTTTTTGGGAATTCGAACGCATTTTGCAGACTAAACGCACGTAATGTCACACAAAATTAAGTTCCTACAACCGTACCTGCCCACCGTAACCAACCCCTAACGTCACCTGACATCGTAGCCTCGAAGTGTGTAAGTACCTTAAGGTCGCATTAGTTACATGCGGCTAGCGGCGCGCCACAACGCGACACCGTCACGCTCGGCGTAGCGTGCCGCGCCGGTGTGTGCGCGCCTTTACTAATCGCTCCGCAAAAATTGTTATTGTTGCTGGAGAGTCTTATCACGGTGTATTTTTCTGGAAAAATATCACGTTACGTATATTACACATTTTAATGTACTGTTGGAGAATATTTTCATTATACAAGACAAAACATTAGGCTATTGATTTTATTAGAAAATCTGTAGCCCTGTAGAAACATTACTCAATATACTAGTACAGTCATACACATTCTACATTAGACTCAAGTATGTCATCAGAAGAGCTTACCTTCTTTATTTGAGGTCAAAATGCTTAGCAATGTTTTACATAATATTATTACATAACATTGACCCCTAGCTGTCCTTAATTGTCTCCCCATGGTACCTAACGACAGATGGTGGCAACTTGAGCAGTGCGGAACCAAATTATCCCATCTATATGCTTCCGACCACCGTCATGTTATGTTCGTTTATATAAAAGCAGAAAAAGGGAAACTATTTCCCCATACAATTTTGCATGGCTTGGTGTAGCTTCAATGCTACGAAGCGTAGCAAAATCGTAGCGCGCTACGACCGCGTAGTATTTGTGGCTACGCTAGTTTAGTACTTTTCGCCGTTCAAAATTATGTAGAATATTATATTTTAATTAAAAATGATTCCCCATCAGTACAGCAGTAAATTTGTTAAATGGTCAAGGGTAAAGGCGCACGGTTTGGCAATAAACCTTAAAATAATGTAGGTAACGACCCGGGAGATACTAAGTTAACTGACTGCTGCGAAAAGTTGAGGGTTAACTGTAAAAGTTAAACAAACTTTTAATACCATTAATATTTAACATTTTCATATTTAACTAGCTCGCTCACCACTTTGATTCATTTGTTTTCGGTACTATTAATTCCCAATCCGTTTTAATTTGTGGCGCCGGTCTATTTACATTAACGAGTTCGTTCAAAAGTTGCCCTTACATAATTAAATGTTGATAGCTTTAATAACATCATTTAATTACTTATTCAAGATAAATATTAACACATTTCTTTATGGATATACATGGAATAGTTGAGATTTTTAGCAATTTACAATATTATCTCATTATCAATATTATTTTATCTCAGCTTTCACAAATGTTACAATCAATTATTGATTGAACATGCTCCGTACTATGGGCTTAATGAAATACTATTGTATTGTAGCAATTTGAAAAGTAAAGGGTGGTTCAATAATTAACATTTAATATTTTATGCGCTACTAAAATAAAAACTCCATGGATTAAAAAAAATATGAAATATATTAATACATTCACCGAAATAAAAATTGGACGTTATCCCGCTAAAAAATATACAAATGGTTTTAGTTTTGTAACTGTAACAAAGCTGAATGCGCTATACATTGCAGCAATCATTAATGAATATTACTCTCTTGTATTTATTACCCTAATTTTATTGGAACGTTGCGTAATACTGTAGTCGCCAAAGATAATCTGTGCGTGTAACACACGGCGGGTAACATTAGTACAATATTGACAGAGGCAATCGGGCCCGCACCCAGCCGTGACTGGGACTAAGTGCGGTCCGGAGTGGCCGGCCGCCTCCGTCCCGCCGGCCCACTAATGGAGGGAAAACGGCCGATTACAATTACTACCCACCGAGTGGAAAGTTGAGCTTTCATGATATTAACTCAAAGGTCGAAACGTGTTAGAACCCACGTTTTAATACTCGTTTCTTAAACTTTTGCATACAACTTCTAATGGAGGATTTACGAGTTCTCACGTTAAAATAAGTTAGTATGTCCTCGTCCTCTTTATTCCCGGAGTGGCGAGCGTACTTTAAATATATCTTAGTTGGAGCGACAATTTATTTTTGTGTTCGTGCGTTAGAATATTATATTTTGCGTTCTTTGTGACTTTTATGAGTTTGTTTAACAATGAAATGTTGTCCAGTACACGCATAAATAACAAATTACATTTTGTAAAATAATGTAGCTTATTTAAGTTACGAATACTTACGAAGCTTCAGTTCCAACTTTATTTTATGATTTCCCGTAAATAAAAAAAAAACAGTTTTATTAAACACGTCTAAAGCTATTGTTGTGTATGGAAGATTATGCTGAATAAAATTTTGGTGTGAAATTAACTTTTTATTTTTTGTGGGTAATTTTTTTAATTATTTACTGATCCATCTCGTCCATTTGGACGATAAACCTTTTCCGCCATGTTTATACAATATGAAAACCGTTGGTTCTAGTGACAACGAACAGAATGACTCAGGTACAATTATTCTTTTATACCAGTGTTTAGCCACGCATGGTTACACTAGAACCTTTTAACAGATTACTCCCTGGCCCAAAGGTAAAGCTGCTTTGATTTCATGGAGTGCTGACATCCTGACACAAAGACGCAATCATTTCACAAGTGAACAACTTTCAAATGACTATCTTCCGTAAATGTCGGTTTGCTTCAGTGGTCTTTATCTACAATGAAGGAACGTAGATTTGTCTTGAGAATGTCTATAAAAATAACATATTTTGTATAATCTAATTCACATTTTAAATCAGTCGACAGACGTTTGTCGAAAAATTCATAAATACTTTTCGGATTGGCTTAACGTATAGGCACTGTCAAGGAACTCACTCAGCTAGTGTATGTGTACCGAGTGATAGTCACATGTAGACTAACAGCAGTTGTATTTATTCCATATATCCAACTTGAACTATAAGTTAAAAACAGAGTCGTGACCAATAAAGACTCAGGCGAAGTCGGGTGTTGCGCTTGTAGCGTTATGAGAATAAGAGTTTTCAACATCTTTTACCGAATCGTTCGAATGGAAAATCGCTAATGAGGCTGAACGCTACTCAAAGAGGACATACTCGCCGAACAAATTTGCCTATTCCGACTCAAATCGAATATTTCTTTTATTATAAATGCTGTTATTACGCGATACGAGCATGGCTAATTTATTTTTTATGTGCTCCGTTTCAATATAGATTTGATTGAATTTTTTGTTATGCACTGAACCGTTTTTGTTTTAGCTATTATAGCTTTACTGCGTTGAACTTCGTTCTGATATGCACGTTTCTATAAGGGGAGGCAAAAAGTGGTTAGGTATTTTGACAGCAGTGTGTGGTTGTCTTTCTGTGGCATCACAACTCTTGAGAGGATGAATCGATTTGATTGCGGTTTTAGTGGAAGGCTTCCAGCTATGGTTTTCAGACCTATTTCGCCAAAATCAGCTCAGCCGTTTTAAAGTTATAAGCTGTTTTTCCACATCAGCAGATATTTTAGACACAAAATATAAGATATTAGTTAGTTTATATTGCTAGTAATGAATTGGCTAAATTGGAATCGAAATACGTTGTTCCAAAATTAACGAATGAATTCATGGACAAAAATAAATAAATGGCCGGATGTGAATGATCTTCAGTTATCATTATTTCGCTACCCAATCGTCTGCTAATAATTTCTTTCCTTGGGTCTACTCTACTTAAACCAACACAGAGCTACGAAGACAATTAAGATATTAAACTGAAGATTAATAACGAATAATATAAAAAGGTAGACAATGAATAAATGTTCCCTTTTTCTTGATAATTCCTCCGTGCGGAAAATCGCAAAAGGGTTTTAAAGTGCTATGGATAAAGGGGGGGTGGTGCGGATTAAAAGTAGAGGGGGGAAGCGCGCGGTCGGTGCCCGCGGGGGAAGGGGGTGCGAGCTCGTTAGCGACAATTTTTCTCAAAGCTCTCGCCAGGGAATTGTCACAATTCCGATTGTGACGAATTACGCCGGGAACAATATGGCGCACTCTTTTTTTATTTAATGAAATAGAACTTAACGACTATTTGAAAAGCGATGTAATCAATTGAACGTCTTAGCAGTACCTATTTCATCATTAGTGCCCACCTAAAATGCGAGACATATTTCATCAGAAACCGAACCAATTGCGTGATGAAAGCTAAATACATTTACAAAATGATACCCAACCAATTTTATTATAAGAAGATTTAATGATACCTCAAAATCAGATGATTAACCATTCCCATACAGGCCCAAGCCTCTTTATCTGGCAAGATTCCATTTCTAATTCAATAAATTGGTTCCCCGAATCCATTAAATTAATTCGATCATATCGGCCGGGAAGCATACACCTACGTACAGAAAAATATGTGTAAATGGAGCAAGGCACAGCGTACACATATTTAAAACCTGGACTTTTTAAAATTATTTTCAGCAGCGTGTGACGTCATTGACGATGCAATCCGGCGTAGTGATTGTATTAAATGGTAATTTATTTTAGTTTGCCTCGAAGGCGTGCCATGCCGCTGTTAATTACAAAACTAATTAAAACTGCCGATTCTGTAATTAATCTCCTCGCCGCCGAAGAAGGGGACGTCTGGCAAAAATACCTATATATATACATAAGTATACACAAGTTGTGGCACATTATCGATGTCCCATTAAACAAGTTTCCTTATTAGAATCGTAAGATGTATGTGACTGGGAGTGCCGTGGACCATGTTACAATATGCCTAAGTAGTATGAAGTGAAATATGTACTTGTACGCCATGGATGTGCACGGATCATTTTTATAATAACTACATGAGCATTAAGCATTACGGCATATCACCTTAATGTTAAGGTACTTTTTTGTATTAGTTACTGTTTTAATACTTACGAAGTTTTCCGCAAGCCAAATGTGAAAAACCTCATGAACAATATTTACACACCGTAGTAGCAAAAGTAACCATCCCATTAATTTCAAAAGCAAAACCCAACCAAGTATTGATAACAATACCTATTTATATAAAGGCCCTTAACTTATGTAACACAATATAATAGGGTTTTAATATAATAAAATACTGAGTGGTGGATAAAAGGTATAAAAGACGACAAATTGATTGAGAGTCGCTAGTACGGACGACACCGCACTACAGGGTTGAGGGTTGTAGACAGATTGGCTGTCATGCAAAATGGAAAATGAATATTGAAGCATCAGAATTTTTGTTAGGGAAAAGTACTCTGTATCTTTGTGTCGTATTTTGTCGCTGAACAACAAAGAATGTCCATCATTCATCGGTCCTCTACACACTCTTTTGTGTTTGATGTACCTACGTCTGTCATCGATATTGATACTATGTAGATGAGTTGGTTTGTTTGCTTGAATGTGCCAATCTCAAGAAATTATTTTAGTGTTAGATAGCCCAGTTTCCATCTTCATCATCACAGCCTTTTTATCGTCCCACTGCTGGGCACAGGCCTCTCCCACGGAGAAGGATTGCGCGTTATTCACCACCGATTTCAGACTTTATAGTCCAGGTTTCCTCGAGAGGTTTTCCTTCACCTTTAATCAGTCGTTGGTGTCCAAGATAAACTTAGAAAGTACATTATAACTTAGAAAAGTTACATTGGTACTTGCCTGACCTGGAATCGAAACCACGCCCTCATACTCGAAAGGTGCTGGTGCATAAACCACTAGGCCACCACGACTTTTTTTCATTTTCACGAGTTTCCATCTTATTTTTCATCAAATTATAAATTTAATTTAGATTTTACTTACATACTTTAATTAATACTGCACTACCTCTTACTAAGAAACCAAGACACATTTTCACTCTGTTGTAGTTGACAACCCTATCAGTCTCTCAGCGGTGGTTGTGGATCTAATTCCAGCATCATATCGACGCGCTGACTTTCATATTATTAACAAGAACAGAAGCGACGGCACTACCTTTAAGTATCTAAATAGCAATCAAAACTTAGGTACCTATATTATAAAGAAAAACACCAACTTGTAGAAAAAATTCTTTATTATAATATTTTTAGATTGAACAAGTCTTTACAGTGTATGATGCGGCATTGGCGGCCAAAAGTCTGAGATTACGCGTCTGCAAGAGTAATAACACAGTACCCCAAAAAAAAAAAAAACTTGCATGGCTGCATTGCAATCTCGGATCTTCATTTATTGTGCATTAGCATTTTATTAACTTCCAGGGGAGTTTTCTGTGAATAAAAATTGGGTTAAAATACACATAAATAAAACTTGCGAATTGACCCAAGTATGCTAGTGATGTATATACGAGCGTAAAACTATTTAATGTGTCCCATTTTATAAACGTTACCAAAAACGTAACAAAACAAAAACTGAATTCGATAAAGTTACAAAGTTTTCACGCGTGGGGAGCAACCCTTAGGCGCGTGGGTGAGCGTTAAACAAATCTCTTAACTATTGAGAACGTGTCAAGCTGATTTCACAGCTACACTATAAAGGTATAAGGAAAACCGAATTTTGTAAACCGTGAATAGAGCTTTTCGCCGCAATGCGAGTATTAAATATGAAAAGCAGTGCCGACCGAACGCCCGCCCCTACACACCAGGATTTCATGAAAGTGGTTTAAAGAAATATAATTTTAATAAAATTTCACATTTCCCTGCACTAATAAAATATATTCGAATGGTATGGACTTAAAAATTGTATAAAGTTTAAAAATATGTTTTTCTATGAATAGAAAATGAATGCCAGGTTAATATTAATATGAAAAGGTGGAGTTAGTTCTTATTACCTAGAATAAAAATGGCAAATAAAACAAACTTAATTTCTAAGAACGACTACATGTCCTTTTGATTCTCAGCAATTGTTGTATCTCCAAGAATGCTTGCTCATTATTTGAAGATACTAAAACTCATTAAAAAATTCTATGAAATTAATAATAATTATAACATCGTCATAGAATTTCAAACTAGTTTAATTATTCACAAAGTCAATATCATAGACTTCTATTAATTTCATTAGACAGAGATTGATTGCGTCGGATGTCGTCATTATTTCAGACTTGTTATAATCCCGACCTAAATTCTAATTGTGTCTGAGACTTTACTATTACTAAAGCAGAATTTGTAAGTTTAACACAGATTAAACTTTTGATATTAATTCATGTTAAAATAATCATTATGATTGAGGTAGATCTATCTCTGTAAATTTAACTATTATAATGCTGTGTTATGCATCAATTTTAAATGAATGAGCAACGCTTTTGTATCGACAGTAATTAGTATTGGATTTTTTATTATGTATTTGGGAATCAAATTGGAAATCCCACCCGAGCTAATAAAGGTAATATTTTCTGACAACAGACAAAGACAAAAAAAAAACAAAGACTTTAAATTTATATAGACTTAGGGCCAGTTATAATGGTTACGGGTAGCCTACCTACCAGATAAATAAAAAAATGGAACAGAATTTGTATAAAATTATCTGCCAGATAAACTATCTGGCACTTATCAATTGGCAACCGGTGAAACTGGCCCTGAGTACCACGACGGGTCTGCCAGGGCTGCGGGTTGTTCGTAAGAGATACCGTGGCCCTGGTACACAGGGACCTCCAGAAGGAACATAGTGGGTTTTAGTCAGTAAGAGACTGACACTCCCTCCAGCAGCACCCACAGCGGGAGACCTGTTCGATTGGTATATTTATTTTAACATTAGCTTCCGTCAGAGGTTTCACTTCCTTAATAAAAGGGTTATCACTGAAATGTTTTTTTCAAATTCAAGCACACGGCTTCGCTTTTAATGTATAGGTAATATTAGTATAGATCACAAGTATCGTTTGTTAAACATTCAATGCTTACCTTTACCAATCCACTCATAAAATAAGCCGATTAGTAGTTAAAGCTTTACGGAATGAATATTTCAATAAATAATATTATAATCGTTTATATTTTCGTGAATCGGAATAAAACATCTCAGCTAAATACGTAAATAATAAACCATGTTGAGAGTTCTAATGTGTTCTTAACCTACTATGTAGTAGGTATGTACAAAGATTGTCGAAGAAAAAACCTTATAAATAATTTGCGAATGAAAATCATTTTACATTATTACATAAGCAAAAATCGAAGTTAATTAATATTTATTTATTTTGCTTTCCTTAAAGTTTATTGTAGAATAAGAAATCATTTGTTAATTCGTTTTAATCCTTCCATCATAAGGGATAAGCATAAAGATAAGCGAGTTAACCACTGTATGTTCTCACCATTATATCCATATCTCATGAGTGTAAGCCCTCGAGATCGGTGTAAGTTTCCAAACCTGTGATTAATAACCCTCAAGACGGGATAATCTGCTATTAAATACCTTTGTAAAGCCAACCGTATCGTTTTACAAACTACGGCAAAATGTACGTTGAATTTGTTACAATTTCTTTACATAATATATTCGTGTATTTAGATAATTAAAATGCGATCCCGGTAACGGCAATTTGATGAAAGATTTGAATTGCGAGTGGGTATATAATCCAGCTTTGTGTCCAAATATTTGTACATGCGACCTCAATTACTCATCTTTTATTCTCCACTCAGTTTGATGACTTTCCATTACCAAAATCATAATCCTTCATGAAATCCTCATGCGCATTCGAGTCCCACAGATTTAACGGAATAGAAATGTAACATTTATGTAAACACTAAATTCGAATAATTCCGTTTGTATGATAAGGTAATGGAGTCGGTGGGTGCCGTATTCGGGATGTGTTATCAAATGGACCCAAAACTTCGGCCGGGCCTGCCCCGTCTGATAATACCTACTTGGAAGGACCGTTTTCCATCAGAACGGATTTTGGGAATAAAATTAGCATACAAACGTGTTATATACGGTAATATACTGAAACGTTTTGGAACTTTATCAAACTTGGTAGATTTTTGTTCTATAGTGTTTTGTTACTTTTCAACTTCATTTTAACAAAGGCAAACAGAGCATCGTGTCATAGTTGAACACACTTATTTAGATAACTAAAAATGACATGAGATTCTTATCATACTCTTTTTACTTCTAAGTTGTAACGCAACTCACTACATCGAGTACGATGGAAATGAGTCAGCCATTTTCCCGGCAAATATTCTCAGAGTGCGTGCGAGTGCGGGCATTGCGGGCAAGTGTGGGCAATTTAGTAACATTTTTGTGTGGCCGCCATATGTTGCGAGTGGCCGCCGCTCTTAATTGCCTCTGTTGGAACCCTTCTGCGGATTGTAGATTGCGCTGCGGTGAAATAATTCACAGAGGAACTTCTGTGTGAATTAGTTCTGTCTATGTGCTGTGGTATTGACTTAGTGCGGATGAGTTTCAGGGGCGGAGTAAGTGGTAGCTTTTCATGTTGGATTACTGCGCTAAGTACCTATAAGATTGTGAAATTAACATTTTGATGCGAAAAATGTTCTTTTGAATATTTTTATTATACAGCGATAACACACAGGAAGAGGTGAAGAGCGGGCGTTTTTGGGGGCTGTCTTTTGTAAAATGTACCTTCAAAGAGCGCTGATTTTCAGCCTAATTTCAATAAATGACTTCTTATCTTTTAACTTCATTCGATGTTGGATATTTGGGTTTTAGAACTATATACATATAAATAATTCCATAGTTAAAGTTTTTCATTGTCTTCATTTTGTAATTGATTATATGAAAGCTATTATTTGAAGTAACCTACGTAATAGTTTCATAAGAGTTTATCAAAACTTTACTTCAGAAGTCTGCATCGAGCTAACCTGAGCAGTATTTGAGTCTGTTAACTGATCGCATGGGGATTATGTTAGTTTAATAATAACAGTTTAATTATGACTTTACCTACCGGGATAGTAACAGGCTCGCTGTGAATAACCCTGTATGGATCAACCTTACATTAATGCTTCTAAGAGGATTACTGACTAATTGATCCCCGTCGGCCGAGACGAACTGACTGCCTTGATCCCAGATTAATTGTTGTTATGTATAGCCCATATATTGAAAGTACTCTCGATTTTCCCTTGGACCTTAGATTGAGTAGTAATACCGGATTATTATTTGGTGATTTGCGGTTTATTTTATTGTGTGCGTTTGTACTACAATCTATCAAATTTCCTTAATAGATTTTTTACTTTATCGCTGAAGCATAAGGTTTAAAGTTGATTGTGTAAATTTAACAATTTTGGGGAGCTTGATGTGCTGGTGCCTGTACATTATGAACTTGGAGTGTATTCTCTAGTCTACTGTCTATAACTTTTGGATAAGTAGATAAGTCACATTTCACATTACTCAAATTATTAAGGTCTGGGACAGTGCAGTACCATTATTTAAATTAGGTTCGTACTATATGCAGGATAACTTTGTCAGTCTGTGATTCCCGTAAACATGTAAAAATCCATTTGTTTCTCGTTCTTCGTTAGCCTAAATTAGTGTAAGAAGTCATGATGCCTAATGAAATGGATATAAAAATACGTTAACGTGCTGATGTTTATGTAGCCTTTTTGTTTGTTAAAAATACCACACGGTTTAGTGAAAAATGCAACACGCATGCGAGTCTGACCCACACGCAGGGAAAAACGCATGATAATAAAAAGGTCCTAACTTCTTATAAGAACTCGCAACTTTTTTATCCAATTTGTTGTAAACAGCGTAATTTGTTTTCCTTTTTACAGAGGATGCCCAGAAAGGTACAGTGGTAACTTGTGTTACTTTACGAAGGCAATCTTTTGTTACAAGGACAGTGGTTGTCCTTCTCTGGTATTTTGCACAATTTCTCGAAAACAATGATCTGTAATATTGTTCACAGATACGAAGTTCGATATTGCTAACGATAATTTAATTGTTTAATAGTTTTGCTGGACTTAATTAGAAATATATTAGGGATTATTCTATAATAGATATCTTCTTTGATGGGCAATAGCTTAATTAGCAGACTTCATTAGCAGACAACAAATTATCTTTTTAGAGTTAAAGTATATTTTAAAGTGCGTATTAACACCCATTGATAGGTTCGCCGTAGCTGTCATACAAATTCGAGTTCATATGTCGTCATTCCAATAAACTTAAAAATCGTATGTCAACATAGTTGTATTTGTTTGAGCTATTTATATTATAATTTTCTATTATAGAAATCGAAGTAGATATTCGCGAATCAAAGGTTTTCCACAAAATTGGTTTTCGTATGAAAAAACCACAATTTCTATGAAGGAAAATAAATACAGACATATTAATTTGTGCCATTGTCATTTTATTGAAAATATCGGGAAAATAGGTAGAATAAAGAAAACCATTGTAATATAAATAGACAATATTATTGTATAAATTTTTGTATACATATTAATATGTATAACCGAATTATCTATATTATTATTATTATTACACTGACTAGATATTTTTCACTAAACAATTTGGCAGTTTCGTTTCTCAACTTCCTGAATCTTGTGAGCAACCTGAGAACAAAAGACAAACAGTTTTAATGAAATTGGAAAAAATAACAAACATGTATTTTTAAAAAGAATACATCTGCGAAATTAAAAAGAAGAGGAATACAAAAAAAAATCAATCAGACGGTATCCCATAATTATTGACCGACTTAAAAATGAGGTTTAATTGAGATTTTCCTTACCATGGTCCGGGCAGTAATGTCGTCGGCGTCTCCGTCGCCGCTGAGCGTCGCATGCGTCTACGCAGGTCTCTTCTGTGTACAGAAAAAACATTCGTTAAAATTCGTTTCATCCTTGGTATATAAAGAAAGTATACGATTTAACGAAAGTATAGGATCGGAAAGTACAAAATTCAATAACCTAATTTTAATCTAACCTAGTTTAAGTGACTTTAATTTTCTGTGTTTTGTTTGTTTCTTTTTTTTATTACAAAATAATACTGAAACGGGGCCAAGTTCTCACAGTGTCATTTGACTGCAAGATATTATTTTTTTTTTATATTGCATTGCAAAGCATTTTACCGTCACAGCAGGCTGGGTGGTGCGGCGGCGCGGCGTCGTCCTCATGTCGGGCGAGTGCGCGCAGCTGCAGCGTGTACGCGCGCGCGCCGCCGCCCGTCGAAGCGTTCGCACCGCCCGCGAATGTCGCGTAAGGACTTATTTCGTACACATCTGATAATGAAGAGAGTAGAATAGAGAATTTAATGCATTGATTAAACTTGATGCACACGTTGCAGAACAAAACGATTGCCCTTTGAAATTTCACAGAGGCCAAACTATTACTTTTACTTTACATAACATTTTTCGACATGGTCACATAGCTGGCAATTTACAAAGACTACTATTATGAATTTTGGTCACAAGTATTTATGAAAAAAATAATACGAGTATTTTTTAACTTTTTCTGATTAACTGATTCAGTTTTTTTCTAGCTTGTAAAGTCAATAGGTAGCTACGAAAATCATGCATATTGAATTTTTATTTCCTATTTAAAACACATATGTATACTGTAATACATATTAATACCGTAACGCGCTTAAAACAGAGTAAAATATACAATCATTATTCGCTGCCTAATATTGTCGTATGTATAAAATAAGGCTTTAGTGAACAGCGGATTCCATACTTTTCGTGTAATATAATATTTTATACTGAACAATTTTTACGAAAAGTTAATTATTGTATCTGCAGGCCTTTGTACTTTGTAGAGTTGAATAATGTGATATTAGAGGTCCGGGCTAAGCTTAAAGGGATATTTGATGAAATTGGAACCAGTATTAAATATTAAATTCCCGAGAGTGTCTTGAAAGCCTGTAAAAGGTTTTCGACGCATAAAAATTCTTAGTAGCCGTATTCCCAAGGTTTTAAAGTAAATTGATGATGAAGAGTATATTGAATAAAGATGTCGAAATATTTGAACCGTGCAGAATATTTAAAGTTTCCATTGATCGACGGAATTATTTCGTGCCTATTAAAAGAAGGTAAAAATAAAATGATCGTAAAACAAATAGCGCTCGAGCTATCTCTGGGCAAACATTTTATTTTGATTCGATTATCTGTAAGACTGACGCTCCTGAAATTCGTGCGCACAAGTAACATACAGTGAAAAGCTTCGAAAAAGAACTACTCGCTACTTGGGAAACATAATTATTTGTTTGTAGGGACAAACCAGGTAAGTGCAACAAGATCGAGGCGAACACATGAAAATCACTGTTTATGGATTCCAAATTTAAAAACATCATACTTGCGTGTTGTGAATGTTCTCTTCATATGCATACTGAAAAGATCACTTCTGTTCCATAGTATAATGTTAGACTTACTGAGTACATAAATACCATTCTTATGTCCGCCTATGTTTCAGGGCTACTATTGCACTTAGTACCGTAAAAGACTTCGACATACCTGGCGGGTCTGGTGGCAGTTTAGTAGCTTGATGTTGTGGCGCCCTGTAAGTCCCACAAGTGGGCTTCTCAGCGCTCGTAGACACGCGAGCGACGGCCCCGTCAGTCCTGGTAGAAAAACGTATGAAACAAACCTAATTATATCAATAGGTATTATCGATTCATTGAATAAATTATTTGCAGACGGTAAACTACAGTAGAAAGGAGAAAATTATGATAAATAAAATTACTTCATAACATTTTCACTTTGTGACTATGAAATCTTTCAATTGGTACATTTCTTGCTATTATACTTATTTAAATTACTTGAATGATTCGTAATATCAAAGTGACCCAGATTCGTTGGTCCCACGTGTATAGCGTCGGTAAAATGAACGTACATATTCAAAACGATAAAACATTAGCATTTAAAATTAAAAACTGACAACAAATCGCCTCCCTAGCGATTCAATAATTATGCGTCGCTGAATTAAATTTTCATTGTAAATTCATGGTTCCAAAAGATGTAATTGGTTTTGCAGCGAATATTAATATATCCTTTTTTTAAACACAAAACTGTCTACGCCAGATAACATAATTTTATCGAAATAATTCATACTTTACAATTAAACCTATTTTCGATTTAAAAAAAAAAACAAAATGTTTCGATTCATTGCGCCCACAGCGCGTGCTTTACAAATTTCAATTTTCATTATCCAAATGGATATTGATGGTCCATATCCGAAGTATAGGCGACGTTTAACAAACCAGTATCTAGGTCACGTTTAGTTCCAATCCAACCGTTTATGAATATAGCCAGTGAATATTCATACAATGTAGAGCCTGAATTTATTACAAGTCGATCGTAAAACACGTTTACAACCGTGCCTGTTGACTTACTAACTACTGTGGATTATTTTATGGGTGGTATATTGCAGTGTTGCCATTGTTTTGTTAAGTTTTGATAATTACTGTGCAGTTTCTGCGCAACAAGGAGGACCATTAAGTCCTGCGTTGGGTTCGCAAGCTGCTTTTATTCCTTTACATGTAGAATGTTTTGTTAAAATGTTGTATTTCAGTTTTATTTTTCTACGTATTTCCTGCGTTGGTGAGAAGTACCTATGTTGAAAATAAGAATACGAATATTCTAGAATATTTTGTTTTACAGAGTTATTTTATACAGTTTTAATAGATGAGTGCTTTGAAATAAAGCACACAGAGTATGATCGCGAATCAATCATGATCAAAAGTCTATTGTTTAAGTTGAAACGTTACAGGCGACTGTTCAACAAAGTTGGCAAAACATTAAAACGGAAAGTTTGCTTTTGAACAACTTTGAGGTCATGAAACTGATGATGAGTGTTATTACAGCTAAAACTAATTGATCAATAACATAAAAGCCCTTCGTGATAATGTTACTACTTTTTCGTAGAAAGACAAAAGGTCAATAATATCAGACCACTGACTTCCACTAGGTTGAAGTATACCGCATGACACATGTCTCATTTGTCGATCGCATATAAAGCGTACGTGAACACGCAAGCCGATGCCGCGATAATAATTTCCGCATAAAACCTGACGCAAAACGAATCATTCGCGTCAAAAGGAACGTTCTGCCGTCATGTCACACGTCGACTCTCCAAGACTGGTTGAAAAGGGTCGATGGAGCGACACCGCTTATGTCAGCACTTTGTCACGTACAGAGCACGAAAGCTAACGATCCACCTTTATTTTTACTAATAAACATTTTTTTCGTACTCAGCTTAATTATTTGTCTTTGATAAATTTTAGTCGCTTTTGATGTCTGCTGAAGTCGATTTTTATCTTATCTATATATATGAGACTGTTTTTAGGTACAATTTTGCTTAATCTTAATCTGAGCGGACAACAAATAACTTATTTGGGTTCTGAATATTTTCTTTAAACAAAATAAATAGACACAAAAAGACCAGTTTCTGATTTCTAGCAGCTGGTAGACACTATAAAATACTTGAACAATATAAACTAAATAAAAAAAAAAATGCGTTACAAAATACTAAAAGGGGAAACTTAAATATTTTTAACACTCACAAACCTTTGGCTTTATAATGTTAGTGTGATTAGAACATTCTTTTGATCTAAAAAGGTTTACTTACCGTTTTCTCCTCAACAATATGGCGAGTATAGTGAGCGCAGCCAGAGACAGCGCGGCGCACAACGCCAGCAGCAGCGCGAGCTCCCCCGCTGTGGCCGGGAAGGGCGCGTCCACTTCCTCCGCGAGGTGCCCGTCCGACGCCTGAGTCGCGAACTCGAACACCTCACGCGTCCAGCCCGCCTCGTTGGATGCGCGGGCGGCCACGCGGTACCGAGAGCCCGGTGATAGACCTACACGTACGAGTTATATAATAATTTTCACGTTTGATAAATACTTGGAGTGTATTTGATAAAATTGTGAGCGCCATATAGCTGGCAATGTTAAAGTTTCGTTGAGCTCGATATCTCTTGAGGATCGATACCTCTTGAGTATTTCTAACTACCTACTGTAATAGGTACGACAAATAGTATTTTTTATATTCTTTTTTAACTTAGGAAAAACACGTACCTCCTAAAATAACTTCTCCCCCAACAGGTACATCCCTTGCGCCGGCCACACCAGACCCTGCCCACTCTAGTTTCAACGCCACTGGCCCACATCCCCCATCAGTCCACGCACTCGTATCGAACCTCGCATGCGTTGCATTTGCTCTGATCCACCTTGCGTCTGGCGGAGCAGTAGGAGGACCTCCAGAGGTCCGCACGGCAAGTTCGGAACCCGGAGCCCCTCCGGCCGAACCGTACGCTCGGTATGCGGAACCGCATCGGAGTCCAGATAACGTCACCGGACCGGGAGTGGCCAATTGTATTCGCCATTCACCCTGAAATGCTCTTGAATTGTAAGCAACAGATAGGGCACGAAGGGCACGTTCGAAGGCTACTTAATGAAGAAAGACCAAGAAGCATTGACTTCGATGCCTATTATTTAAACTTCCATAAATATGAATACAAAGGCTAGTTACCTCCGGTGACGCCAATCTCCAATGTAAACTATATGTCTTAGGTATGGCATGCCCAGGAGCTCTGGGGGCTGGCCTGAGTTCAAGCTCTAGTTCCCTCGACCTTGCTTCAAGTAATGCCAAGCCCGGTGGTGCCGGCGGCCGTAGAACAATGACGCGCCATGTCGCAGAATCAGAACCGTGAGGGTTCTCCGCGACGCATGTGTAGTTGTCAGCGTGGGATAACTCTAAGCCTGTGTGCAACACATTATGCTATACAATTAAAATTACAACACGCCCGATTTGAACGATTTTTTAAGAACCAAAAGAACAATAAATATTTTCAAAAGTAAAAAGAGAAGCTGAAACATTTCAGTTACCTCGTATAAGCAAAGCGTCTCCGTCGAGATGGAATGGTGGTCTTGGATGCAGTGGAGTGCCAGCTCTCAGCCAGCGCTTGGCTGGGGGCGGAGCACCCCCGACAACACAGCGCAGGGACAACGATCCGCCTGCCGCGCCCAGCGCCACGCCGCCAAATGATGAGATGCGTCCCGGTGCTGGACCATTATTTAACTTCCATTATTTCAATTATGAACTGATACAAGTTTGTAAAGGACTCATACTAAATTTGACCAGTAGCTAAACATTTTCTTGATTCCTATTAAGTTTAGTCAGACTATCACGTCCTTAACTTTTACGGATTTAGATTTGATTTAGAAAATTCCAGAGCTTGTAGTACGAGTTTTGAATACAATTGAAACTTTAGTTCTACCAACATTTTGATGTCGAAACTCAAAGCAATTTTATACATTCATGGTTGGACTAATTAGGCCTTTTCAGACCAGAAGATATCCCTGGATTACTAATTTTCAGAAAACACAAGTGGAACATGATATTATATCAAACTTTATAAACACAAAAAAGTGTACGTATAAATTGTAGTTTGGTACTTACCCAATGAGCTGGTCTGGCAAGCCACAGCAGGAGAAGGTGGTCCTTCGCCGGCAGCGGTGGCGGCGCGGACCCAAGCCTCGTAAGTTCGGCCCGCACGCAGACCACGCATGGTCCGCATACATTCTGAAGTAGTCCCCTCAACTTCGGCGCACGCATTTACGCGAGTAACGTTGGGCTCTTGTGACCTAAGAAAAGTATAATGTTTTGGTACATATTGATGCAAGATTTAATTTTTGGAATATACTTTAGTGGCAGAATTAAGTACCTACGGCGAGAGTGCTTACTCGTATTAAGCATTGAATTTTATTGGAATGTTTTAGTATTTAAATAAACATTGTTTCCTTGCGTTTCTTTACATAAGAGAACTATTATATTCCTAATACATGGAAAACGTGCAATTTTATCAAGAATTATACTAGCAAACCAATATCTACAAAATATAACGTAAATTGAAAAAAATGTACTTTGATGTTTCGATTAAGCGGAAAACCGTCGGCTTCCTACGTAGAACCCAGTTTCTGACGGCACAACTTTATGATCTAATTTATTTTCTGAATATCTATGCAGATATTCAATACTACAAGAGGAAATTCCTTATTCAGAATTGAAACGTTGTTGCTTTGAAGGAACGCTTTCTACCAAACTAAAGCAGGTATCATCCGGTACGACGGGAACGTTAGCACAACAAACTAGCCGAAGTAACGCGGTTAGACCGTAGCTCAATTGGAGCGGTATTTAACTTTGATTGCTGAACAACTTTGCTTATTCCCAGCCATGGTACTGTTTCAATTATTTATTAACCCACGCTTACGGCGGTTAAACTACGTAATTGCTTTTGTAATTTGCCGGAGGATATAGATTTTGGGAATGAACAATTTTGTAAACAAAATTTGTATTAATAAAAGTTTTATTAGTAAGTCACCGAAATGTCAAATGCCTACTTTTTAGTTCTTTTTGACGTAGCAGACTTTTTGCGCTAAAATAGTAAGCTAAGGGCCACTTAGATGAATGAGTATAAAAGACGCCTTTATTTCCCAAAGGAACTAAAATGTTCCATCTTTCCTACCTAAGATGACGACATCGCTCCATTGCTGCGACCGTTCATCATCTGACAAGCCTTTTATTTTCTTTGTCACTGTATTATCAAACATTATCAAAGCCGTTATATGAATGCCTGAATAGTTTACCTGGTGCAACGCAATATCCCTTTCGCTTTGTCAGTCATCTCAGTGCGCTCGCCGTATAATCTCATTAACGCTCTCTCTGTGAAGCTCTGCTATGTAGTTAGAACCATCGAACTATTCAGATTTGTTGCCGTTCAAATGGCGATAGATTGCTACGATTGGGATTTAGATGAACAAAAACTATAACGATGCATGAAAATGTATGTATATTTAAATTTTCATTTTTATTCGTAACGGATAGTCAGCTACGCAAAATAATATTTTGGAAATTGGTTATCAATTAACGTACAATTTAACAACGGAACTTTCATTAGGTAATAGATAATTTTGAAATCAGCTTGCCGTTGAGCTCGGGCACTCCCACAGTGCGATCATTGTAATGCCGTCGGATGCAAACGGCATTGGTCGCAAATTCTATGTGGAACCTAGATATATATTGAAAACTTACCCAGACAGATCCTTAACATAAAGTGTGTAGTGCGTGAGCTTGCCGTTGGGCTCGGGCGGCGGCAGCCAAGACGCGCGCAGCGAGCGCTCCCCCAGCGCGATCAGTTTCATGCCGCCGGGGGCGCTCGGCACTGATCACACAATGCCATGTTAATTACAGACCAGAGCGACCGAATAGAGACTTTTCCTCCATTCGATTACTTTGAATAAGGAAAATAAAAATTGATATTATTGAAACTTGCAAAGATACAGAAAATTTGCACAATTTGTAAGGTACTTGTCAATTCCAAATATTCCTTTCGTAATAAATGTGCTTACCCAAATACCGCTCTCAAACTATTATCGCCATTTTATTATGTGTAGATACTGCCAAAAATATTTTCGGGAAAACTACCGTTTGAGTATTCAAACAATAGTTTCCTCGACATAACTTACCGTCTTCATCAGTCCTACAAACTTGCGGGGCCGACAGCGGACCTTCGCCGGCGGCGTTGTGCGCTCTTACACGAATTTCGTATTCCGCGTACGGTGTTAAACGCGATACTGTTGCTTCTTCACCCTAAATGGAGAATATTGTAAGAAAACAGCCAAAAAAAATGTTCTATTTTATGTATTTTTTTTAACTTCAGAGCGACCTAACGTGCATTAAAAACATTTATGTGCACTATCAGTTTGATATGCGTCTAGCATCAGCATTCATTTTATTCAATTTAGCATTATTATTTTTTAATTCACCACAATTATTGAGTAGTTCCCTTTTTGACAGTTTAATACCTACTTGCTATGCTAGGTAAAACAACGTTAATGTTATTAACTGAAGTTGATTTTATCCATATTATTTACCAACTGTTTGCGATCTCACCCTAATATTGAAAGAATTTGTTCTCGGATAAGAAAAATCAAAAAGCCGAATCGCATCTTTCTAAATTTTCTTCTGAGTTGGTTCGGTTTTATGGTAAAAAAATATCAGAGTCACTGTTGTAGTAAATATGCTTCTAGTAAGCAACTAAGCATTTACCATTTATCTGCAAAAACATCACCCTGAAAAGTAATACATCGCACAGTTACCTGTATCCTTAGATACGCATCCTGTGTGGGCAGCATCGGGTCGGCATCCCGTCGCGTGTATTGTAGGGTATAGTGCGTTATAAGTCCGCCTCTGTTGTCCATGCCGGGCGGTCGCCACGACACGCGGAGGGATGATGAGCCGCTAGAAATACAGGCTACTCCTTCTGGACTGCCCGTTGGAGCTGTTTAAAAAAGTAATTTCTATCGGTCCCGTGGAGTACTAAGTCTTACATTGTCCATGAGAAAAATATACCTATCTATAATATAAAAATGATTCGATGAATGTGGTGCTAATAGCAAATCTCGAGAGCAGCGCAACCGAGTTTGTTAATTATTTTTTATAATATTTCTTGAAGTTCATAGATGAAAAGAAAACATAAAAAATGCGGAAAAAAATCAAAAATAAAAAAATCATGGATTAGGTCACTACTACTGGTTAGGTACTCAGTTACGAATTATCGTAAAGGAGACAAAAATAAATAATATTATCAAAAATCAAATACACCTACAGTTGTTTTTTATTTTAGGAACATTAATGATCCAACTTTCTTGATACTAATAAGATCTGTCTTGAGTTAATGTTCAAAGCTTTTTCATCTCTAAACGGTTGCAAAGCAATTCCTTAATAACAATCTCCTAAGATTAATTACGCGAAAGCTTGTTGAGCGCACATGTGACTTATTAAGAGCATTAATTATGTCTTTTCAAGTCAGGATCCTTTAATTTTAGGAGAAAAGAGCAATGTTTTTATTAGGCGAACAGACATCTAATTAAGTCGATTTCTAATATAAACAACAAACAGTAGCATAACGTAGATTCAAGCATATAAAACGTTGAGCTTAATTCTACTATCTGAAAAAGAGCGCTCCACTGTAAACCTTTCTGATCGATTGCAACAGATGGACAAACGGATAGACGGACAATTGAAACTATATTTCTTTTTGCCTTCCAAATGTAGTAGCTACCTTTAAAAAAGAATTGGAATTTCTATTTTTCCATGAAGAAATAAAATTGAAACAAACGCAGAATACAAAAGTGCCATCAATTTGTACTGAATCGTTTGACCTAGATCGAGAAGGCCACAGTCCAATTAAGCCATTTTGCATTTTGATGGGAAAATTTACGATCGTCGCTTTACGTCGATAGCGACGCTCAGTTATTTACTACTACGGCAAAACTTGCCTTGTCCAAGTTTCAACTCCGATACACTTCTGCGGCTGACGGGACATTAAGCAAATCGATCTCTTTCATTTTCCAAGATATAAGAATTTATACCGCTTTGAGGGTGATTATCGAGACCAGGGATAATTCTGGGAAACTTTGTTTTTGGCTTCGCTCGTAGCATATTTTTGTGAAGATAAATTATTGAGAATTTATCGGAACATCAAAGTGAATAAGTCTGAAGCAGTAAAATGTTAATATTAAAACTTTAGCTTTACCGCTTATCTAGTAGATAATAAATGTTTTTTTACGTATAGACAAAACATATAAGTACGAAGTAGAAATGCTATTTCAGCAAACATTTTGAGATAAATAATATTTCCCAGAATTTTAGGTTTAACTTAAAAAAATATTCAAAATATCAAACTCACGTGATTCAAGCGTATGTCGATAATGTGGCGGTGAGAGTGGTCCAGTGCCTGCCGCATTATACGCTCGTACGGTAATCCCGTATCGCGTGGCCGCCTTCAGTCCTCTCAGAGTAGTGCTGGTGGCGTCAGCACTGGCCCCGCTTTCGGAGCCCGGACTGTCGCTAAGTGTCCCTTTACCCTCTTCCGATACTTCCCACCAACGGATCGTGTAGCCTAGTAAGGTGCCGTGCCATGTTTCCCGTGGCGGTGGCTAAAGAGACACAGACAATTTTACTGGGTACGTGTCTATGAACTAGGAACATACATGGATAGAACGGCGCTTTTATAATAAAAGATGTTAGGTAAAATTTTTGAAGCTTAAATAGATTAGTAACGTGGTATACCTAAATGTTATTAGAATTTAAACTTAAACACCTTCACCATTTCAACGTGAACGTTGAACCCCATTAGCATATTTTATCTTGGAATAAAGGTGAGTGCTGTTTTATACATAAAAAAGTTAAAGATAATGCCTACCTGCCAAGTGATATGAAGTTCTCGCGCCCTAAGTGCCCGCACGGTAATGTCGCGAGGAGCTCCTCCGGGCGCTTGCAAAAAAAAAACGCTGTTAGAAACGACACCCACAAAAAAACTTTGCGCATTGACTACAACTTCCTCAAAGAACAATCAGCTTTATCATCAGCGGCATAGGGTCGAAAATTATTTGTAAAATAAAGGCATTTTCATCCTGTGAACAAAGTAGAAGCACATTCTCATACACCCAACACGCATTTACGAAGCTTCCTGCGGAAATTGCACAGCACTGTTTTTTAATGGGCGGGAAAGCTTCAAGTTGGTCTCACTTCGAGCCGACCTTCAGGAATAAATTAATGATATATCTCCGCATATTGTGCGGAGGTACTTTGTAAGCGTATGTCACAGAGATGTCATTTACATGATTTATTCTGGACGAATTAGGACCGTTCATATTTATGGCAGCTAAGTAATTGAGTGAAGCGATATGCTTTTTTGAAAATGCTTTATTAGGCAATATAAATAGATCCATTACGTAGCGTACCTTCAAAGTGATAGCCAAGATAAAATCTTCTTTGGAAAAATCTACATATTATACACTACACATCTTTATATTGGGCTAAATTCGTCTCACCCACGTTTTTAGGTCACCTTACTAGCTCTTGCAAACACTTGTACGTAATAGGTGTGCTGTATACAAATATTACCTTCTTCCCGTGTAGTGAAATGCAGCGGCGTGGTATAAGGCGAGGCGCCCACGTCATTGTACGCGGCCATGCGCATCGCGTACCGCGTATCGGGAGAGAGGCCCGACACGGACGCGCCTGCTCGGCCTGGCCCTTCAGACCTGAGATGATGTTTCGAAACTGTACTGGCAGTTACAAATTGGCTAGTAAAGTACTACATTTTAGTCGTAATTATAATGATCACTTGTTAATGTTGTGGAACAAATGACTTAAGATAGCGTGTAGTGAAATGCAGCGGCGTGGTACAAGGCGAGGTACGCACGTCATTGTACGCGGCTATGCGTATCGCGTAACGCGTGTCGAGCGAGAAACCAGGTAGCGAGAAACGTGTGTCTTAGCTCTTCCAGACTTTACTTGATGGTTACATGATGAAGTAGTGTTTCCAAAGATAGGTAAAGTACCAGAAGTAAAGGGTATCGTTCCGTTTGAACATGCAACAATTATATATATAAGGCGAGGCGCGAAAATACAAATTATTTTAAATACCTATGGTAGGTAAAGTACTAGTGTCTACTGTAGTTCTTACTTTCTGTCAATCAAACAGTTTATACAGTAGCTCCTGAATACCTAAGCGTAACCGAATTCAAGTCGTAATTTTTAATTGTTTCCCCAGGCACACGTGTAACAAGCAGCTTTTATAAATACACACCTAGCATTTTCAAGGTAATCTATTTTTTATGAATATACATAAAAGAAAACCGGATAATGTTAGCGGCCAGTGTTGTTTAGTAATTTAGGTGACCTTTTATGTCTCTAGAACAAAGACACACCGTGTATAATGATACGTCTAATTCACACTTGTTATTTTATTTAACCCGCTTTGCGAGTAACATTTGCCCTAATTCTTTGAAATTATAACAAAAAAATTGTATTTATTTCTTCATAAAAATTAGTTTTTATTGCTTCAATTTTTTTTACTCTAAGTACTTTGTGGTTCTAATTTAAAACTAAAACATCTTAGAAAGTCCACGAAAATATCGTACAAAAACTGAAAATTAACTTTGCAAAATTTACGGAAAACTAATTGGCTAGCCGGTTGATTTTTTCCCGACTAGCCAAGTTATACAAAGGGTTATACAATTTCAGAGCTCCCCGTTGGCCTAAAAGCTATTAAAGTTTAAATCCAAAGCAACTGCTACATCGCAGCCAGTACTTTTTGTAAGAACTTGATTTTCTGACCAACCTTTCCTGGAAATATATTTCAGTCACAATTTTTCTTGTTAACCAACACTTTTAGACCGTTAAAGTAATTTTTACATCAATTTCATTATTTTTTAATACGTATAATGTTATACACACATTTTTTCCGTTCCCACACAAGTTCTGGCATCCCAAATACTACAAGTATTAATCTAAACCAGTTAATACAAACTTAGTAATTCACTTTCTCCAAGTTGGGACTAAGTTGGAAACTGAGATAGCTATCAAAGGTAATAAAGTTACCCTCGTGTGTCACTTTGTCTCAGAATAGATAATTTGCGACGACACCGTTTGCAGATCTAACTAATAAATTCTCTGAAACTGGATCATCTTGGGGACAGGTAAGGCATCTAAGTCTTAACCAATTCAATGACAAGTTTTTGTAATATACATGAAAAAATAACATCTTTATTTTAAAATCCTAAATATAAAAAAAATCTAGAAAAAAAATATTTTCCAAAAAAGTTATGCTAACCTAGTTTGGAGTACATAAATGCCAAAAATGTGCCTTGAAAATTTAATCAGAAAAAAAATGTTTCGTCAAAAATAACACAAACATTATTTAATAAAGTAAATATAAAAGAAATAAACTTACGCGACATGCAGTAAATCGGAGTTCGCCAATGTTATGTTGAGGACATCTTGCGTGTCCCAATTGTCGAGCAGAGCGGGCAGCGGAGCGTCGATAGGCGCGAGTGTGAGCTCACGCGTTAAGGCGCGGTATTGTAGCGAGTAGTGGGAGACGAGTGCCCCTCGTGCAACGCGCCATGTGACGCGCGCTTTACGTGACCATACTTCTGATACGCGCACCTCTTCTGGTACACTTGGTCGTTCTGTGTGAAATGGTGTCTAAAATTAATGAGTAAATTGATATTACGACAGATTTTCAAAAATATCCTTTCTCAAACTTATTAAAACTCAGGGCAATTAAAATAATTTATACAAATAGTACCTACTAATAAGGAATTTGAACTCATAAACATGGCTTAAAACCCACATCTTAAAAAATATCTGAAATTAATGTTATTTAAACAAAGACTTATTTTAACATGCAAATGAAATACGACTAGCTCTAATTATTGTTATCAGTTTGCCGAGATAGTTTCGCATAGCCTGCATTAACACTACCTGCCTAACTACCTATACGAAATATTAAAGAAGTTAAGATACTCTTACATCATCATACTCTTTGCACCCGGAAAATGAAAATTTTAAACTTGGTATATTTTATTTACGCCATATATAACCATAACCGAAACATCACGTGTAATAAATTGCACGTTTGTAAGGGTTGAGGCGGGCAACGCGAAATTAAGGCAGAAGACCCATTCTATACGTTTTCACAACAGGTCAGAGAAATAAACTGTTTAATAAATGAAAGAAGTGAAAAGGTCGCCCCACGCTTGTAATCTAGAACCTAATTAAGTTATTCAGAAAAGATTTTATTTTCTCTGGAATAAGTTACGGTCACATAAATTGGACTTTCGTTTTAATTACGTGTCACGGTACCACTAAATGGAGTTCTCGCGTTTTCGTTTTCGCAGGAACTGTTTTTAGATTTTTGCGACTTGTCCATATTATACACAACACACGGTTTTCACTCGCGAAAAAAATTATAAAGGTACGTACGCTACCTCTGTTTCTCCCGACGTTTCGGCCGAATTATACCGACCGTGGTCACGGGTCCCGTAAATACCTTTATAATTTTCATCGCGAGTAAGACCCGTGAAAACTTCACCGTTTTCCCACAAACATTCCTAATCATTTGCTTTATAGGACCAAAGCGACCATCTTACGTTGTGGTACTTCTGTAAGTATTTCCCTGCTCCAAGCTACAGTAGAGTGGGGCTACGTATTCAGTATTATCGCGGGCACACATTACGCTTTATGGCCCTCGACGCGAGTACATGACGACCGCTGGACGGCACGGAACAACGCCACGGTGGAACAACCACTACGTATGTATTGTTCAACTTAATGCTGTTTACATGTTAAATAGGGATGCGAACCGAACTGCTAGGATTTTGAACAAACAGAGACTGTTTAGTTTTAAGGTGAAAATGGGAATGTTTTGAAACTGCTGTGTTCAGCGTAACATAAAAGTATTGCAGAAGAAGAAAGGAAAAATATTACAAAAATATAAATAACAAAAGTAAAAAGAGAACAAAAAACAGTAGATAAAAAATAAAACTCAAAAGAATAGAGTTCAGTCCTGTAACACGGACGTGTCCACAGATTTTATCAAAATATTTAATTAAATACTATTTATATATAAAAAAAAAAAACAATAAACGGTTCGTATTTATTTTGTGCTTGTTTTTCTACAGTTCATTGTTCACAACGAATGCAAATAAAATTTATTTTGTACAGCAAATAGTATTATTATATTTTAATAGTCACACAATAAAACATTTTGAAAAATGTTGACGTCTTTTTTCCGTGGAAAGCAATAATTTAGTGCGCATTGTTTTTCATACAATGTATGTCACCGAATTACGTATTCGTGGAATTATATAAAAACATATTCCTGCTAGCGATCTATATTTAGATTTATTTATTTAAAGATTTTGTTACAAAAGTTAACCTTTCGGGCCCGGGGTCCGCTATCAACACACAGAATTATCCGTAGTTCCATATTTCAAACTCAAAACCATTTTTCAAACTTTGTTGCAGAATGTCACTTTGTGAATGTCAAAAACTATGTAAATATGACAGCCTCCAAAACGGCCAACCTTCACCGTGTGTTTTTGCTAGAAAGAAGTGGCTCAAAAAAACTTTCCAACAAATATCGATAATGACTTATCAAGAGAATGCCTTACCTTTGACAAACAGTCGATATACCAACTCGTCACTCCCATACAGATTGCGCGCCATACATCTGTATTCTCCGGCGTGTTCGGGTCCAGCGTGAGGTATGGTCACCTCTGACGTCATAGCTCCACCGCTCGTCTCCCTGTTTTCGACTCCACCTGATCCACTACACCAAAATAATGTTTTGTAAGAACTATCTTCCACCCTCGGTTTCACACGTAGGTATCCCTAAGGAACTACTGCCCATACCATAATAAAAAAAAAATATCTGTGTTCTTGAATTATAAATATGTATTGTAGCTAACACGACTTTCTTCTATAACTTTATACTATAACTTTATCCATAGATTGTATTTATTCAGGGCCAGTTTCACAATGTCCGAATAGCCACTATCTACCAGATAAATTCAAAAATGGAACAGAATTTGCATGAAATAATCTTCCAAATAAACTATCTGGAACTTATTCGCGGGTGGTGAAACAGGACCTTAATTTTCTAAAAAAATCTAAAAAAATATTTAATAATAATTGTCTTTAGCTTTAACCTAAATAAATGTGATAAATATTGTTATTTTACATTTTTCTATAAGAAGAATATTGGAACTGATTTACAAATTATTATTTGGAAGTATTGGAACGCGTTATCGTCTCAAATATCAATACAGGAAATTAAATTGTCAAGTCTTCACGCAAAATGATAAAGTTGTGAATTCTCTCGTAACTTTAATCAATCAAATAAAGTGTTTTGATTGAAAATGTACGAAAGATGACGCAATCATCGCGACTGTCAATCGCAATGAGTTTGATTGAGTTGTATAAATAAATCTAATCAATAACTGTGACAAATTTGACGTAACAGTAAAGAGAATGTAACGATGAATCAACTTAAAGCTATAGTAAATTGACTACACTTACTGTAGGGATAAAGGCCTAGAATCGTGAGTCCAATGCACGTGTATTTCTGGCTCTCCTCTGACCGAGCATGACAGTCTCGCTGTAGTTCCTCTTACGACCCATCTCGTCTCACCACTTCCACTTCTGCTAAGTCTTGGAGGCTCTATCAGAAAAATGGCAATCCTATTAGATAAATATTTATTAAAGGATAAAATACTACGAAAATGAAGACAATTGCAAAAAAAGGGGAAATTTCTAATAAATGTGGCAATAATAAAATTTAATAATTGTGGAAATATTAGAAACAATATTTACGAAGAAAGTAGACTTCTCAAAATAAAAGACTTCTCAAATTAAATCAAGACATATTCTTTCAACTTCAGTCAAATTTCTAAGACAGGTAAAACTGTTATATAACTCCAGTTAGTCGCTTTGTTTCATTAGAAAACAAATAAACGGGGAAAAGTTGTACGAAAAACTAGAAAACTAAAGAATTAAAACTTGTACTAGTCGTACAAACTTACCTCTAACATCTAGATAGAATGAATGGTGTAGAAAGGAATGCTGTACTCGTGCAGTGCATCGGTACCAGCCTTCGTGCTCAGGGCTAGCGGCTTTCAGCCATACAGTTCCATCTATGAGTATGGAACCTCCGCTAGTGTCCGTAGCTTCTGATTGGCCCCAGAGTACGTGACGCCAATTATCACCGTCTGAACAAATGATGCTATTTGTAATATTGTTCCCTTAAAATTTTAAATAATTACACTGCTTACATCACAGTTAAGTAGACCGCCAGAGGGTATCTAAATGTGTCTACGAACTCCACAAAGTCTGTTGGATAGTAAGTCTAATTTCCTTGAAGAAGTTTGCGGTTCAACGGTCGTGATTGTTGCGAAAATAATTATCCAAGAAATTTTGACCCCTATTACATTAAATTTATTGTTCTTGTTAAGATTTTGCGCATGCTTTCGACTGTTATTATTAGGTCTTATATGCATGTATGTTAAATAACGTGATAGAAGATAAGTAGCTAAATCGAATTAAGAGCATTTGGCCTATTAAATAATATAAAATATAATATTAAATGCTTTTCAAATAAATCGACGCACTATTCTGCTGCCGCACCATAGTAGGTACATAGGTATTTGCATATAACTGACCTTTGTTTTCTATTATAGGTCCGTAATCGAAGTGCATCATTATGCCTGATATCCCGATGCCTGAAATTATGCTACCACTGAAATATGGTTATTACCTATACAATTCCGTTCACCTCTATTTGAAATTAACGCACGTATGTTTGAAAATGTAAAATTACACGATTAAGAGGGCGGTGTGTTTGGTCAAAATAGAAAAAGTTCCAGTTGCTACATTGTGGGATTACGGACAAAATAAGAAATTGATACCTACCGAAAAATTACTATAATTTGGATTCTTATACGAAAACCTTGAATTTAATACATTGTCATTTAGAAAATCATGATAAGATTTCGATGTTAAACAAGTTAATGGAACTTTCGAGAACATCAGTGTACCTACCCGTGGAATATTCCCACGATATCCTAGGCGTCGGTTGTCCCTTAGCTGAACAGGGTAGAAGTAGTGCCGCCCCAGCCGACACCGACGTGTTCTGCGCTCGCCACACCCATGTCGGTGATTCTGTGCGGAGAGACTGCTTTATATGTTACGCTGGCCCTCTTAAAAGTAAAGAAATAGATGACAAGAGAAGAAAGGTACATTTATATAGTACATGCGGAAATAAATGAAGAAGAGAGTAAAGTTTAATATCATCAACTATAAGCATGACAACTGCGAAGTCACATATCGGAAGATCTTTTGTTAATAGCTTTGCCTGTACTATGAAAGTAAATAAAATAAAGATAGTCTTTTAAGACCAAGATGTACGTAAAACAAAAAAAACAGACTTTAGGCCAAAACATGTTGCTCGAGATACCTCGAAACCATAATCCAAATATGCACTAAAATATCCAAGCCGTTCACATAAACTAGGCTACACACGGCACCGTGTGAACAGAGTAAACTTAGAGGTAAGATAATAAATACCTTTGACAATCAGTGAAGCGCTATGGCTAACTGTTCCAAAGTCGTTTGTAGCTCGGCAAGTGTACTCGCCGCTGTGAGCCGAACTTAGATCTTGTATGATTAATAGAGAGAAAAAATCCATATTTTTCTGTTCAACCTGATGAATAGCAACTATTGTTAGTTATTCATTTTTTAAATCATTTTAAACAAAATAATATAAGTTTGAATTAAGGTACTTAGAACATCTAATATTTCAACAAGCCTAGTTTTAGATCACTTATTGCTTTGTCTAATTTGCAAATGTTAATAATCACGCGATATGTTGTGAAATGCAAATGATGCATTGGTAAATTAGTGGCTGAATTAGCATAATTGGCTGTTAATTATAGATCAGTGTTATCCCCTTGTAATACAACCACTTACTTTGAGCATCGAAGGAATTGGTAAGTTATCCTTATGCCACGTGAACTGTATAGGTTTATCTCCAGATATCAAACTACAGGTAGCTTGAGTGCTTCCTCCCACTTCAAGTTCTTCGGGAAACTGAAAGGGGGCTATTTTCGGCGGCTCTGTTGACAATACACTGGAAATTTAAATATTGCCAGAAAGTTGTAGAATTCTGGTCAAGTATACGAAGTCCTTACTATGAACGTCAAGGCGTATGGTCCTTCGAGCAAGTTCCCCACTTTCAGCCCTTACTTCACAGGTGTAAGTGCCTGCCGCCGTACTTCTTACAGAATTCAGTCTTAAAACTCCTCGCTCATCACTTGATTCTAATATGCTGTCTACTATTGAACCGTCTTCTCGCTTCCATACTACTTCCCTGAAAATATTCAGGCGTTACACATTTTTGTATAGTGGATACCAATTATGCCAATAAAAATTGTGAACGGTACTAATGACTTACTTAATGGGATATCCCGAATATGGGCAATGTATTGTCACATCAGTGTCAGTCTTTACGTGTAATGCTGGCAAATATCTGATATTTGGTGGACCTGTGGCAGAAATAAAATCACTTAGGACCTCAAACATTCTACCGAAAGACATCATTTGTGACTTAACCTACCATAAACGTTCAGTCTTGCTTGGTGTGCATGAGATCCTTGTGAATTAGTGGCATTGCAGCCATATCTGCCTCCCTCGTCTGCTGTCCTGATTGTCACACTCAAAGTGGACACTATAGTTCCCTCGTCACTGCCTGGTACTGCTTCTGCTCTTGTGTTGACACTGTACCTAACATTAGGAGTTAGACTGTATTGCTCAGAACCATTAGAGCAGCTTACATATTTGTGCTTAAAGAAAAATACAGACTTAGAAGAAATATTGAGAACTCATTTTTCACTTACTTGTCTGGAGCAGCTGGTAACGGTCTATCATCTAACGTCCAAAGTATTCGTGGTGAAGGAACTCCAGTGGCAGCACATCTAATAACAATACTTTGTCCTATCCTTGTAACCGCTCCGCTAAACGTTGACACCAGCCTTGGAGGCCTGTCTAAAAACCGGAATCAAGATAAATGGTTGTACGAAATATTACTTTATAAAACATTGGTCATAGAAGGTAGCCAAGGTAAAGTTTTTAGGATACAGGGCTGCGCTATTCAAATCACTTTCAAGACAAACAATAGGTGAATATAGTGAAGTTGTTATTAATTGAGATTAATTGAGATTATTATTAATTTGCCTTGTCTAGCTTCCATGACGCTTTCAAAATTTAATTATTACCAGCAATAACTAACTCAGCACCAGCAACAGCGGAATCAGAATGATCATGCGCAGTACACTGGTATAATCCCGCATGGTGGGAACGCACTGGACCAAGCGAAAGACGAGACTGAGGCGCATGTAGCGGCCGACCCTCGTGTTGCCAGCTGAGTGTCACACCACCCCCACGACCTCCCACCACTGAGCAATTTAGGTGGCCAGATCCACCTGTGCCTATCATCTACAAAAGAAGACATTACGAGCTTAAGGTAATGAAACTCACAAGCAAAAAGAGTGTTCTCTTATCAAACCATACTTTCTTGTAAAACTCAAGGAAAACCTACCAATAATCTTTTAACTGGCCACAAATTGATTAATACGATGAATTTTAGAATATTTGCTCCATAATATTACGATCATGCTGCAGTAGTAATGACTAAGGAGTTATCAAATTAATTTCATATCGCATAAAAACTACAATGAAGTTCATGTTTCTACAACTTACCAACGGATTCGGCGCTACAGTAACAGACAGGGGTTCATACACGACCAGCTTCACTAACACTCGTGACGGCGAGTCGGGATTGGCGGAACACGCGTACCGAGCCGCGTGGTGCGCGCGCGCAGACGATATGACGAGCGCTCCGCCACGCACCGTGCCCTCCCCAGACACGGCAGCCCACGTGCCGGTAGCTTCCTGCCGCTGCCAACTGATGATTAAATACTATACGTTCAGTGTGATGAAATGATAGACTGATTTACTGATAAAGTAAAGTACAAAACAAAATATTACATGAAAGATCGCCAGCCCGAATAAAAATTTGCAGTGTGTGGGGGCTCTTAGTGAACTACATTCATAATATGACATTAAAAAAAAAACGTCGAAATAGCGTTCGTATGAAATGAGCCTTATACACTACTGATTATTCTATTCATAATTATTGTTATGACAAATGAGGCAGCGAGATAAATGAAGTAGGTAACTTACCTAACAGCATGTCCAGTGATATGTCGCAGTATGCACGGTAAAACTATAGTATCCCCAACGCGAGATTCTACTGAATTCAATTCAATGTTTTCCAGCCAGCTACTATCTATACGAAAAAAACTTCTGATTAATGAATTTTAAAAAATTGTATTAGGGCCAGTTTCACTGATTACGGATAAAGTCTCTGATAGCCTATTGGGAACTTATTTGCCAGATAAACTAAAGCTTTCGGTTTCACAGTATAAAACAGAAAAAAAAATAGGAAACAAACAAACTATGTCGAAATAAGGCTTTGTATGTACATAATGCTGTTCCAATTATACGTATTCGTCTTTGACGACGATGTCGTCGTTAAACACAGAGCAAATCCAGTAAATCTAATCTCTGCAGATTGTCGGGGTCATTCAGAATGCATATAAGGCGGACTGACCGTCGGTAGTGAGCTTCAAAGGCGGACTAGGAGTGTCGAGCGCCACGCATGAATATTCCGCCTGTATGTCCGCTTGAGTCAGGTCTAGACCAAGCAGGATCCCGCTGGCTCCGGACACCCAACGAGGTTCTAAAACAAAATTAAACTTTTTAGAATAATTAGTGGTTGGGATGGAAATTTTCCCTGACTCTCGTGAGATTATGTTAAAATTTTACAAGAAGATGTTTGCTTTTACAAAATATCAAAAGAAAAAAACCGCAGACGCAATTTTAGTAATCACTTTTAAACATCTGTTTTTAAGAAACTACATAGAATATGACATGTAAGTAAAGTAATAAAATTTGAAGCGCATTATTATAATTTATTTATCTTACCACCACTTAGATATCCAGAGGACAGCGGGAGCCCATCCTGCAGCCAAGTAATATCCACTAAGCCAACTTGCGGTGACAATTCACACCTAAGTATCACAGCACCGCCGATCTTTGCCGGAATCAGCTGGCGAGCAGTGTGTGAGAGGACACTCTCTTCCACTATAGACACAAGACACGAAAGAATAATATTACTCATATATTAAATAAAAAACTGATCAAGTGTGAATCGGACTCGTGCCGTTATCTATAAAACTAGCAAAAAAATCATGTCTGTTGTATGGAAATCCCACTCGAATATAAGTTATATTTTGATATAACTAATTATTTATTTACTTTTAAAGTAAGTAGGTAGGTATATAAGAATATTTCTAGTGCCCTTGTCGTTATCAATATCGAAAAAAAAATAAGCAAAAATATGTGACGATAGATCTTAAAACATTTATTTTACAGCGGCAATTTAAATAAACCATCTATGATACTCAACTATCAGGGTTTAGAGATACAGCTTGGAGACAGACGGAGAGCGTCTTAGTAATAGAATAACGTAAACGTTTTAACTCTTTGGTTATGGAACCCTAAAAGAAGTACAAAGCAACGAATTGTACTTCATAATTTCCAGACCTCTATTATAAAGAAACTGAATGTATTTTTAGCCAAACAAAATAGCTGTATACCTCTTACGGAAAATATAAACTTTATCAAAACAAAATCCTGTACCTACACCGTAGTAATGGGCCTACTGCGAAACTTTTTGACTCAAACGATGTAAAGGAATGAACGAAAACTGGACCTAGCATTCACAATACTTTTACATTTGGAATATTAAAAATGTTCTTTTATTTATGACCAGATTGGGGTCTGCTTTTTAAATAAAAAATGGTACAGCATAAGTTTTTAATTTGTTTCTCTTAGTATTTTATATACCTCTATGTGTAGTATATTGCGCACTTATTTAGTTAAAACATACAAAGGAATATATTTTATTTAACATGCTAAACTTTTCTTTAATTTTAATAATGCGTAACTTGAGACTTTCATAACTTGTCAAAAGAAATAACAAAACAAAAATGAGACGGAATAATAAATAAAGGAATAATTGCGTCCGACATGGCTTTGTTTGTGAAGCCATCTTAGGCCTGGCTCCCGTCAATTTCAAGCTATATTTAAGTTTCGCCTTTTGTGTAATTATTTTACGTCATCTTATTGTTGCCCAGAAGAAATGAATTGAATAAAATATGCAAACCTTATATATACATAATCTAAGAAGGAAAAATTTATAGATTTTTCCATAACGCAGTGTGTTTTAATTAAATTATATATTTGTATACGTACAAGGTCAGGGTAACTCCCTAGATCGCTGAGATTAGTGAATTAATCTATATGTATAAAAAATGAATCCCTATTTCCCTTGGTCATGCCATCACGCATCCATCAATGGGTGGAGCGATTTCAATTTTCTTTGTTTGTTGTTGTGTTTGTTATTGCCCAGAGAAAGTTCTTATGAAAAAAAAATACAGGACAATGTCTGTCGGGTCAACTAGTGCAATAAATAAAACTAATTTACCAACACAATGAAAAACATATAAAAATCAGAAACAAGGTAAATAAGTATCGCAATATCAAAGTGTCGAATACTTTCTTTGGAACTCATTTGAATGAGAATAAGCTTGTACTGCGCCCCCATTTGTTGCCTTTCAATTTTCCCTTTGTAGTCAGCTTCATTGTAGGGGAAAATATTAAAATATGGTAAGTAAAATCTGTAACTTGAGAGCTAGTTCATGAGTTTGTAAAGAGATGTTCTTACTGGCAACCACTTACGATTGTGGAACTCGTTAACGTGGCTGCGTTGTTCGTCATTAACTCCACTGGTTTTGTGTTGTATCGAGCTACGTAACGAAGTTCATTGAGTTAACGAGCTCACTGGAGCATTTGTTTGGAGTTGTCTTAACTGACAGTCTAAATTGATTAATGTGCCTCGAAATATGACGAGAAACAAAATGAACGAGTAATCGAGTGGTGTATTTGAAACTCAGGAAAATCAGTTGTGTATAAAATTATTTGCTACTTAATAAAAGATACGAAACTTTGTAGCTATATTTATATATATTTGAGCCATTACAAATTGTATACTGGATGAATCTAAGTCCAGTTCAAGATGTGACGAATTCCATTATATAGGTATCAGCAAAGTTGACCACTGCTACTAATACTTTATGAAATACCATGCTACCGCACCTAATACTCGAAATAAATGGCTGTTTAAGCCATCTCGCTAGGTCAATACAAAAAAGTAGTACAAACGCTAGGCTTGAAGAAACAAAATAATTTTCAATAACAGACCGTCGGCTTCGTTATAACAAGGTTATTTTTCCGAGATGAGGGACATAATGTCGCTCAATCTTTAATTAAAAGTTTCCTCGTCCGTCGCTGGAAAAAGTAATTGAAGTGAAAAATATTCATCTTTTTAAATACCTAAAATTTAGGTTCACTGTCTCCTTGGGCCAGTAGTTGCACAGCGTGCCTGCTGTCCATTGGGCTTCGGGTTCGATTCCAGGTTAGGGCCGAAATCGCTTTGTAGGTTTTAAAAAAGTTGGTGATACATAAATACCATCAATTTGTCTGTATTTAAATTAAACATTTCAATTTAAATTCTCATTAAAAAGGAAGCGGATTGCCTTAGCTAGAGTATCAACCTGCCAGCGCCGCGAAAGAAAAAACATAATTCATAATTCATTCAAGTTCCCCATTATAACTATTGCCGGTTTCCGCAAAACGAAATCGAATCTGTCGTGCGAGATAAATTAATATCGTAAAAGCTTATGTTTTGTGTATACGTAACATTCCAAAATTCCTGATTCTCTGAAGAAGTAAGAAATCTACAACAGCTATTTTAAAGCGCACTTTAAGACAAAAGCCTGTGTTGAGATTTTTTATAAATTAACCAATAACCTCGAAAGAAAAGTTTATTTAAATATCATCTCAAGAGCCTTTTCCCAGCTATATTGGGGTCAGCTTCCAGTCTAACCGGATTCAGCTGAGTACCAGTGTTTTGTAATGAGCGACTGCCTTTCTGACCTCCTCAACCAAGCTACCCAGGCAACCCAATACCCCTTGGTTAGACTGGCATCAGACTAACTGGCTTCTGACTACCCGTAACGACTGCCAAGGATGTTCAATGACAGCCGGGACCTACATTTTAACGTGCCATCCGAAACACAGTCATTGGTGTCCATCTTGGACACCAATACTTAGAACTTACTTTACTTAGGTACTTGCCTAACCTGGAATCGAACCAAAGTACTCATACTTGAGAGGTTGGCTCTTTACCCACTAAGCCACTACGTCTTTATTTAAATAAATATCATAACTTATACTTAATTAAATTTGTTGATAAATAATCGACTCTTGTTTCGTACCCGAAAAGTGCCACCAACTTTCCAACATTTCGTGTTCTTAATGAATGTTACGAAACTTAAGTTTTTACATTATTTTTCTTTCTGTAGTCCTCAGGGATGGTGAAGTAAGATTTTAACAAGACTTTCGGTGAGTAAAGGCAGCTCTCAGTGTTTATCTATTTACCTAATCGTAATTTAATCCTTGTTCGAGCTTTCCTTGCGGGTATTCCGGAAACAAAGAGAAAGTTACGTTGCTACGAACTCACTCTGATGTCATTTTTAATCCCTTAATTAAAAGTTTTTCCGTGTAAAAAAAACTCGGCAGCCGTGGGCTGTTTTTCATTTTATTTCATATTTCCCCCGCTGTAACGGAAAGTTAATTGGTCCAACTCGACTCGAAGTTGTAATTTGTTTTGCCCTCTTACCGTACATCTGTTTATTACACAAGTCTGTTGTTCAGTTTTTATAATTTCCATTATTGCTTCAGCTTAATTGAGGTAGAAGATATAATAAGCTATAGCTATCTGTATGAATGCGACGATCAAAATAATAAATATTTTCAGTCCGCAATTATTTATTCATTACAAATTTTGCTTTACGAGGTCAAACCCGAATAAATCTCTTTGTTTGAATAAATACCTTTTGTTCGTACAGAAGCTGGCTAATTTTGTTTAATATTATGGTAATAAAGAAACACAAGTAGTCGCAAATGGAGGATATTTATAATCGGTCCTGATCTCTATAACGTGAGACTAATTTTAATATGCATTACATTGTGGAAGGTTATCTAAAATTCTATACCTATGTACATACTTTGGTTTTTTATCTTCGACTGCAGGATCGTTTTCATAGACCCTTTGCTGGGCACAGGCCTTCTCTTACGCATAGATTTCCTTAACATTTAGGTAACCGTCATTGGTGTACCGATATACTTAAAAATTCACATCATCATCATCTCCCGAGCCTTTTCCCAACTATGTTGGGGTCGGCTTCCAGTCTAACCGGATTTAGCTGAGTACCAGTGTTTTACAAGGAGCAACTGCCTATCAGACCTCCTCAACCCAGTTACCTGGGCAACCCAATACCCCTTGGTTATACTTAAAAATTACTTATGCCTCAGAAAAGTTGTATTGGTACGTGCATCGCCTGGAGTCGGACCCGCTCACTCTTGCTATAACCACTAGGCTACCAACCACCACCACGACGTTTCTTATCTTACCTCATATTGATAAAAAACGAGGAAAAATGTTAAATCAGATTTAATATTATAGAACTCACCGGGTTGCAACATAACAGGCCTCGAGAGCACTGTGCCAGCTCGGTTCGATGCCCGGCATCTCAGCATTGCGCCGGCGCCGCTGCCCGCGTCCATCAGCGACCGTCTTGCACCAACTACTAGTCTGCCGTCACTTAGCACGTGCCTAGGGACAAAACATTCTTAACAACACACTGGTTAACAGATCTTAAATTAATTGCTATTTAGTGACATAGACATAATTTCAAAATCCTGTAATTAATGATTGAAAAATGTTTTCTAGCTTTGAGAACGATTCATGAAGGGAATTTCTATTCGTATTCGACAATATAACATCTCACTTGCAGTGAAATGTTGACCATTTTATCTTGTCATATCATAACAAGGCTTCTGCACTCGACATAAAACTGCGTTCAGTAAAATTGATAGCTACCAAACAGAAATGGCACAGCTATGTTACTCTGTGGTGGACGTTTTAATAATCGAAAAAAAATAGGAAAATATAATTGTCCTAGTAACTTAGGACTTGATTGAAGGAAACGGACTGCAATAAATATATGTACATATAAAAACAGTGATATCTGAAAGTGTTAAGAATTTTATCCTATTATTCAGCAAGTGAAAAACTGACTGCTAGAGGCAAATTGTAGGACATGTTTTCAGGAATTTCTCAAGTTGAGTTTGGATTTGCGCTTGATAACAATGTGCCCGCCCCACTAATTTCAAGGGACAGATCCAATATATCGGGCAACCAATTACAAAGCGCATTTCAGATAAACACACAGTTCAATAATAAAGATATATCTGTCTATCTACATATATGAGTCACATAATTAAAACTTCTGAAAACATATATGCCAATAAAACCTGTTAACAGCGCAAAACTTGGCCAATTTTATCTAATAGAAACATATCTTTACATACAGTCTTCCGCCAACAAGTACTTCGGTCAAAATTCCACTTTCGCATTTCCAGCACTCTCATTTCAACACCGCAACCGCAAAACGTATGCACCAAGGTACCTGCTCCGAAAAACTTGAACGAATTACTGTCATCATGCGGTTTCATTTCCATTCATTTGTCACGGTGTAACAGCCTCGTTTGCAACACGTCAAAACTTTAACCAGCGGTATCGGTACGGAACAGCCGACTCCGAGATGGAACTTTGCCCGTATAAAAGTACGTTATGACAGTAATCGTCAGCCGTTAAGATGTAGATACAGCTATTTCGTTAAGCAAACTTCTTAACGTTCATGCATCATATTTGTGTTAATCTAAAAATCCTGTATTTAGCTCTCGATATTAAAGCGGAAAAATATGGATACGTTTTTGGTTTTATATAAGCGAATTTTCTTTCGATAAAAATATTTTCTTTGAAAGTGTATTTAAAAATAGGCAAGTAATTTTGTTCTTGGAATTACCTTTGGTTGTAACAAATAACAAACAGATTTAGATTACATCTTCATGGAATAAAGAAAATAGCTTTTCATGTACAACTGTCGAATATTTTATTGCCTTATCGAATAGTAGCAAAATTTGCCGTTTATTTCGTTTAATAAGAATAGTACCAAGGTAAAAAATTAACAGGTACTATATGTGATCCACGGATGCCCCTCAAATTGAAGGGTAAAATTTACAAATCCATTATACGACTTGTCGTCATGTATGGATCAGAGTGTTGGGCATTGAAAAAGAGGGATGAGAATGTTGAGATGGATGTGTAGAGTAACCAGGATGGATAAAGTGAGGAATGAGTATACCAGAGGAAGCCTGAAAATAGCACCAGTGACAGAAACAGAATTAGAGGTAAGCGTTTGTCGTGGTATGGGCCACCTACTACTTATATTATTCAAAGTCTACAAAAGCTATTTACATAAGGCTTCAGTAAAAAATAAAATGGCACACTACACAACAATGTTTGAATGGTAGCATCTACTCTTTGTCAATAGACATGATATAAAAATAGGTTAAGATTCCGGTGGCCTCTAGAAACTTCTATTTACGAGTTTGAAACTTCATAGTAACTGAATTTGTTACTCATAGTAACGGCAGGCAGTGAAACTGGGTGTAATGTACGAGAACGCATGACTTTACCGGCTCGAAAACGCGAGGGTTACCAGTAAATTATATTAAGATGAAAATGTCATATTGTAAAGTCCTTATTTAAAAAAAAAAACTATTCGTTCGACGTTCAAAATGTATTCATTTACTTAGCGGGGAGCTTTAAATCAAGATTTTTTTGCTGAATAATGCTTTGTTATGAAGTTATTATTTTTATCAAAGTTATTAATATATTTAAGTAAGTTATTTCAGAGAAGCAGAACAATTTTTATTTGTGTTCCAGACTGGTGTAGGTAGAAGGAAACAAGTGGGACTGTTTACTGGTCCCAAATGAATTCAGAGACGATTTAGATTATATCAATAGAACACAGCGGGTTATAAAATACAACAATTTCTTACAATTATATTGTAAGGCTAATAAAATGTACTACAGATATTTTCTATTAAACAATCCTAAATAGGTGTTCGCCATGTATGACGAAAACCAGCCCCGATAAATTAGCTTTAACTATAAATTATTGCTACACTTTCAACGCCGCGTTTTCTCCTTGCTTTCAATTCCCTGGTAAAGTATAAATTTCAGTTTTATGTTACTTTTTCAGTATTATCATAACTTTATAAGTAAGTAATAAGAACTTTTGATTGATTTTAAGTGGCGCTAATGATATTAGATAAGATATTAATTTATTTGACAGTTTATATATTATTCTACAGTTTCTGAGATAAGAAAAATATAGGAGAAGAGAAAAATTGAAAAATTAAATGCAAAATATATGTGTATATAGGTACCATTCTGATAAACATTGGAATTGAAATAAGTTTCGGAGTACAAAGCCCTCAAAAATTACATACTTTGCGGGATGTATAGGTATCATTAGCGAGAATTATTAGATTATATTCATATCTGATATTAACTTAGGTAAAATAAAAAATATTCATTTTATATTTCAGTTTGTCCATTCCGTTCCATTTTTTATTTAGGTTTTAGTGTCGCCTATGAATGCCGCATGAAATTAATTAACAACAAAACCACTCCAATATAAAAACTATCATTTTTCTCACAAAATCCCTACAATTTTTCAAATAAATGCTGGCCACATTTTTACGAAAAAATATATACAGAAGTCAGCTTACGCAACGTGCGTTACGTGATCATAACTATAAATAGTCCTATTTTATTCAATCTCTTCCCGTCATCACACAGTCGTCGCTGACAGGTTATCTTCAGCCGTCTCGATATTCGATCATTGCCAATTTTCCGCTGACATAAACGTACTATACAACTTTGTCTACCTACGTATTGATATGGAAATGGAAATCTAATTTTCTATGCCAATGTTTTGGTATCTGGGCTTAGTTCGGCGATGAAACAACGTGATCAGATCTAACGTTTGGAAAACGAGTTTTGTTTATACAGCGGAAAGTGAAATACAAATATGCTTAAACGCAGTATCTACCTAATCCTTATTTCCTAACTAATAATATTATAAATGATAAAGTACAAAAGTCTGTCACGCTTGCACGCCAATAGTATTGAACCATTTGAAATAAAATTTGGTAGACATATAGTCTAGAGTCTGAGAAAGGACAAAGGTTACTTTTTAGCCAGGTGCGGAATAGCTAGTTGTATACATATAACATTTCCCGGTTATACTCAGAAATTCCGAATTGTTGTTTTCAAAGTCCCATGATGAACATATTTTTCAGCTTTCGTATAATAGGAAAATGAACGACCTGTCCAACTATTTTTATTTTTCAACGAGTTTCATTCGTAAATTGTATGTCTGGTTATCGTGTGCTACAGAGAGCTATCCCACCTTAAAGTAAGTTCACGGATGAAAATGTCCAAAAGTTTCAAACTCGGCGAGAGTAAACAACGCCTTGTTACTTCTTACTGCTGACACGAGTTGGACGTGATACGTAACTAACCCGAACTACGTTTATTTTACCGCACAGAATATAGAAAACGACCCTTATGTCTTCACGGAGAGCTGTACAAGCTTTATTTAAGTTTCACGCTACTTGATGACGCTAACTTGCCACTCCCGTCCAGAATGCGAAAACTTTAAGTCTGAAAGTGTCATAATATGCAGAAGACCACATTATTCTCTCAGTGATTTTTAATAAAGAGCTATAACCTTGATGGTTGGTGAAACGAAACGTAATACCCCGTCTGTTGTCAGGGGACCAAACATAATGATGCCGATAATGGAATGTGGAATCACGTTAAACGAGATCCCTCTTGTCTAGCCACTATCAGCTCTGTAACAATAGATTCCATTAGCGTTCAAACAATTGGGATGGGCACCTAAAGTATTAACTGATACTTAATACTAAAACAACCGCTGGCTAATGTTTAACTGTGCTTAAAATGGGTTCAATTCACATATAAATTGAGTATTTCTCTAAGCTTTCTAGTGAAGAAGCTGTCTTACTACGATATAAGAATTACATTTGAAACAAGAGCGGTTAGCATCGTTGAAAAAATATGTTAGCGTGTGAACGTGCGGGGGCCATTTATCGCTGCTCGCTGGCTATAAGTCAACTGTCACCATAATCGTTTGTTTCATGCTCACTTTGCCGTCGCCGGGAGTGGAGTGTATGGCAATTGAGAGTTACTTGCTCGTTACGCCGAAGCAGCGAGCGTCTTGTTACATTTCTACAGAATAATTGCGCCCAGTAATATTTTACAATGGAAATTATTTTCAAAAAGTAAATCTGTTTTAGTGCTCAGTTATAATTTCGCTGTTATTTACTGCGTTCGCAAAAGTTCGTCTGTTCCAACGATATAATGTTATTGTGTGTTCCTTTTTGGTGTAAGTTGGCAGCCGTTCAGAACATGTAATGGCACCTAATGAACAACATGTATACGACGTGGTACATCCTATATTTTCCAGACTATAATTCAGACAGACTATCTAAATTGTTGAACAGGCTTTGCAGTAAAATACACTTTTTACATGTGGGAATGTCTATTTATGGAATTCTTTGTCGTTGTTTTCACATAGGCGAAGAAACATACCTACTTATACATCACTAAGACGTTTGGCACCGCTATACTTATGTGAGATGAAAGATCCGAGAATTAAACCAAAATGGCGAGTGAATGAATTCAAATGATATACAAAGGCATGATTGCAATTTGCTAATACTTTCAAATGTCTGAAGACTACATCAAGATTCTCTCGCTGAGAATTTGGTACAGCGTTAACTTAGCGAACACTGAAGACTTTAGTAATTGCGCATTGGAAGTGTATCGGAGATCGGCAAAGTTTTCAACTCAACACATAGGTAGGTCTCTCTAACACGTCCTCGCCTCGCAACTTACCCTTAACGGACTCTGATCGGAAACTCTGCCAATTTATTAGCGGCACCCCGCGGGGAAACTCGAATTAGTTACCCCACACATCATTTTGTGACTGTGTTGCTCTTCGCAGAAAACGTTAATTGAGTATTGGATACGTTTTATTTCGTTACTCTATAAGGTGAAAAGAACATTCGTGTTAGGTTTTTATTTTTGTTCTGTGGGATGTTTAATTAAACTCTTAGTTTTACAAGGTTTGATTTTCCGATATACCTCTTAATAAGGGTTTGTACATAATACCTACACAGGAATGTTAATATTACAAAAGCCACAAGCAAAGCTTTTTAAGTCATCATCTGCTTAGCCTTTTTGCAAGTTACTTATGGATCGGCTTCCTGTCTAAACAGATGCTGCTGACTAAAATTTTATACATGCAGCGATAGCTTATTTGACCTCCTCAACCCCTTGCCAGCTTCTGACTATCCGTAACGACAGCCAAGGTACAAATGACGGCCGGACAAGATAGTCATTCACGGACCGAGCGCGCCAAGCATATCTTAACCTTATGATCGGTGCATCCGTATACTGTTACTTAGCCATGAGCTCCTTTAACTAGTACCAGCTCATCGTAAATCTAAAAACCTCATCAATCACTCTAATCACCAATCAATGCAACAATGCATGTTATCTTAGTGCACTTTAAAAATAAACTTTAAAGTATTAAGTAAAATGCTAAGAAACTTTGGCTGCGAAGTTTTAAATGTCTCTTCGGCGAAGTTGGTGAAGTCGCCGGCACACTTACACAACGGCCTTATTAAAAATACAAAACTCGTCGACTCGCTTGCCGTTAGTCATTAGACACTGAAGCAAAAACTTTGGGACACCCGGCGCTTGCGTAATGTTGATACATTTTTCTTGCGAAATTTCAACTTAGATTAATTGACACAACTTTGTTATGAGCTTTTAAAGATGGATGTTTTATTTTGCGGAAGCGTCGCTGTTCATTTACTCTTAATAATATTGCGGTAACTAAATACGGTATTTCACTGTGACGAGGAAATGTTAAGGAAAAAGATGAATTAAAAAAATATTCTTTGTTCTTTTAACACGTCTCGTTCAAAAGTTTCCTTTATTAAAGTAAACAATGTGGTAGCTTGTAAGACTATTTACTTGCTAACTAAGCAGCATAGGTAGTAACAGAAATAAGACCCTAAGAGAAATAGCAATACATATTGCATTTTAGGGTTCCGTACTCAAAGGATAAAACCTTATTAAGTCATGAACCGTGAAAGTTGGTTAAATATTTATGTTTTAATTAGACGATGACGTATTACTATTGCCTCTATAACAACAAATTAAATACTGAAAACTGAAAACAAAATTAAGTGGGAACATTCTATACACTACATTACTTTTTCATTTCTGTCCCGAAATTAATAAAGATACGGAACCCTTGGCCAACGTAAGTCACACTTGGCCAGTTTTGAGTTGTGATAACGAAGTTCAAATCTCAAGTCTATCGACTCTCCAGATGTTCAACCACTTGTGAGTTTCTTAATTGATATGTAACATAAATTCAAAGTAAAATATTCAACTAGTACACGTGTTCCAGAGAGCTCAGGCATTCGCCTGGGGTCCTCGCAGTAAATATTAACTTGCGCACTCCGGTATCGCTTTCTTGTAAAATATAGGTGAAGTTGGAGTAGTTTATTTAATGGACCCGTCGCCGACTTTCGCCTGTACCCACTAACACCCAATCCTGAAGCAATCTAAAGACCGATCAGTCGCGATTTCTCTTTAGCTGAGAGCGCCGTAAGACTGGATACAAAATAGCGCTTAGAAAACTATTTAGGTATCTATTGGAATTATCTTTCCTCGATACTTTAGGATTTTTTCAGTATAATGTGAGAAATTATAGTTGAGCTCAAGTCATCACGGTGCGATGCGAGTTTTTACAGAATAATACCTACCTACAACTTTTTTACTATTTAAAAGAATTTTTTTATTTGATCAGTACTTTCACACAAGCGTTAGGCTTTTTTCATTACGGAATTTGTAGAAAAGCTTTACAATAGCTTTATTTATTAGCTTGTGTAAAATAAACTAAATTCGTGCATCAATTAAGTTAATACACAATACGTTATTATCCGTTGATAGAATTACATATATAATATATTAGTATATCCTCCATTATTATCTAACACTGAATAGACCGTCAATTGGGAATATAGGTCAAACAATTTTAATGGAAAACCATTTCGTACGTCATGCGACCCACAATGCTACTGGCTTGTTAAAAATGTAATAGTCCAATGTGCAGTGAATTGTTGCATCGGCGAATATGAATAGAAAAAAAAATAATTTTATTGCAATTTATGATTTATTGTTTTTATTCCCTTATGGGTTACCAATATATAAATGTGTTTCAAATTGTCAGTGTTTTTTATTTTGTTAATTATTTCAGTGATCCCTGTATTTAACATGTAATATTATATACCTCTACAGTCAAAATCAAATCATTTATTTCAATGAGGCTTAAGAAACACTAATGAATGCCAAGAATTTAAATAAGATTGGTTCTAGTAGTTCATTTCTAAAAGTGAAGAAGGGGGGATGACTAAACATTTTATCAATACCAATCAGAAATTCATGAAGCACAAAATATAGGTACCTATGTATTCTGGTCTAGAAACAATTTACGTGAAAAACTTTTTTAAAAGTTACACATTATTACCTTAGTCCAGGTATAGTTGTTAAAAGTTGTCCTTCAGCTGTGACCCAATGCACGTCCGGGGGCGGGTGACCTGTTGCCCGGCAGAGTGCGTGCGCGCCGCGCGTGGCGGGCCACAGCACGCGCGCCGGCGGCTCTGTGACAAACCGCGGCCGCTTGTCGCTTGCGCCCACCGCTTCTAACACTGCAAGGGTGATGACCATCCATGGCAGCTTGTACTCTACAACAAAACGAGTATGTATGAAAGTCCGTTCACAAATTACATATTTTGTACTCTTTACTGAAATCTTTATATTATAAAGACCTGCAGTTTGTGGATTTAGATGGGTTATTTTCATTGACATAGGGTATATTTTTTTCGATAGCGGGAACTTATTCCCCCAGGATGAGGAGTAAACGCGGGAAACGGCTAGTAAGTCATAGTCTGTTATTGACCATAGAACCTCATCCTTTCTGCGAAGTCGTTGAAATTTGACAAACAATGAAAGAACATTTTCAGACTTTAAAACAACACTTTTCCAATAAATTGACTTGACAAATATTTTAACACCGAACATTCCTATAAAATAACATTATTAGAAACCTTTTAAAACGGTATCTAGAATATCTTTGGACGGATGTTTATTTTATCACTATGTACTTTTTAAAAGTAACTATACGGTAACGGTATACGATTCACTGTATAACATTTCAACTAAAATACAACAGTAAAACTCATAAAGCTTTTTCTTACCTAACCGTTAGTAGACATAAACATTCACAAATTAGTTCTGATTACAATCAATTCACCAACCTCTAATTAGAGCATCGAGAAACCCGAAAACAGCTACACTAATGTTTGTTTCAAAAAATTCTCTTTAATTTCCTTTAGCTGGTTTTAACATTTTGCATCTGCGAAGACTTCAAGGCGTAATCCATCAAAACCGAACGAAATCGAATCAACTGCCGGATCGAACGCTGAGTTGCGTTTTAAAACTTTCTGAGGGAACGCTTTGTATATAATGCTTGTCAGAACTTTTCACTAGTAAATTAAACCGGCCTTTTGGTTGATTGCGTGGCTTCTTATAATGGAGGTACTCGTTAACGGTTTGTATTCTATTTTACTTCATTTCATTGGTTGTTTAAAATGCTTTATGGGCGGAAAAGTTATTTTAAGTCAGGATCGTTATGACATGCTTAAGTTAACTATTTCGAGTAATAATAGCAGAGATGCTGGGTACTTTTATTCGCACCCATTAATACACTATAAAAAATCCGGAATATGCATGAAATCTTGTCTCCTTTAGATTCAATGCCACATATAAAAGAAATGAAAAGAAACTTGATATCAATACAAGCGTAAAAATATGTGGATTTCCACCATTTCAAGATGAAGCGGCGGTGTCGTTCATAGCGGGGTCATAACATAAATCAGAGCGCGTGAACCTCTATCGTGAGAGGTGACGGTTTATTTACTGCCGAGGTGCGACCCACTTGCCGGGGACGTTGCTCAGCTTTTAAATTGAGATTTTAGTTCACACCGCGGTAGTATGGTGAAATGTAAGACTTTATGAGTTTAAATTTGTGCTGAGTATGCAAAGATGTCTAGTATCAGGAATATGTGCATAATAACTTAGCAGAAGTAATGGTGCTCAATTTAAAATAGAATTGCTATATTTTTTTATTAAATTCTTACTTAAAATACTTTTTGCTTTTTACTTTTAGCTGCTGCCGCTAGGTGCAGCTGGGCGAAGTTTCAGACTTTTACTGACTAAACCTCACTTTTATTCCTTCTGGAGAATTTTGTATGCCTCTTGCGAACAATTCCGCAGCCCCGGCAGGCATACACTAAACTAACATGAAACACCAAAAAGTTATTGGACACTGGCATTATTCTTGCCCACTTTTGCATACACACACACAGGCTATGGGCTATTTCACCAAACAAAAGTTGCAATATGCACGTTAAGTACACCCTAATAATATCACCACTGCCATCTCTTTAACCGACTTACAAAAAAAGGAGAAGGTTCTCAATTCGGTCGGTATGTTTTTTATAAAATAGTTATGTTTAGTTTTTTATCATCACAAAACTTTAAAATATGTCTGTCTATTTTAATCTTGATTTAACATTATATTTACAAATGCTAAAATGTGTTTTTGTATTCTACAGGTTTTATAAACAAATCTTTTCATGAATTATTTTGAATAAAAAATATTTTAAAGTTGAGTAAACCCTAGAGATTCTGCGCTACTCCAGAAAGCTTTCAAATTATGTAAAATCGTTGCAAAGAAGTGAAAAGTTTTAGCACTCCCGAGATTTCAGCCTGCATTCAATATTTTTATAAGAATTACATTACCACCTAACTTTTTAATACTTAGAGCCAGTTTTACCGATTACGGATAGCTACTATCTACGAGATAAATTAAAAAATGGAACAGAATTTGTATGAAATTATCTGCCAGATAAACTATTTGGAACTTATCCGTAACCGGTGAAACTGGCCGTTAATCTTTTAAAATCGAGTTTTTATTCGAATACCAAAAGATACCATAAAATAACATAGAATGTAAAATTTTAACAAACCGTCCATTACACGATTTGCATAAAACAGAATAAATTAATCTCAAACAAACCTTTCATTATTTCCGCAATCACTGAACACAGCTTTCCAAACTATCCATCTAAGTCATGATTTAAAGACAGTCACAAAAATCCACATGCTTTACAATACACACTGCAGTTCCATAGTCGTATAATTTTTTAACAACACAGTTTTACTTCAGCATCTTTACGGAGATCGTTCGAAGTTTTCCCTCCAAAAGTGGTAAAGGAGTCAACACATGTTTCCCGGCCGGCGTTCGCACGCGGACTGGGCGCCAGCAACTGAAACCCGCCCTCGAGTTCTCGACTGCTCTCAACTGAGCTGCTACACTAGCCATCTTAATACCCACGGACTTAAGTTTGATTTTATGAGCGAATCGAAACTCTACGTCGTTATGGTCTATTTAGTTAAACATTTAGATAATTCTATTAACTAGTTCTGAATTTCGAAATTGTCACCTATTTCGTTTATAAACTTGTTGCTCATTATAGCAATTTACAACCTTGGATAATTGGTAAATTGAAAAAATAGTTTGTTAATTTTCGTATGACTGGCTAAACGATAATATATTATCGTTGTCTCACACGATCGTAAGAGTCGTTTCTCGACAAAAGTTGATTAAGCAAAATATAATTATGTCTACGTGGAAAGGACATAAAAGTCAGAAAAACAAGGTAATAAATAAAATAAGCTGATTTATTGATTACAGTGTGCTAGTGTGTAATACATTTTAAATGTTCTGACTGAAATGTGAGCAATGAAACATGTCCATCAGAAACATGTCTATATTATACCTATAGAACACAACAACAGTTTACTATACTTAGTCTTTACATTACCAGAAAACATAAAACATAGCTTTTGTCGTTTCAAAATGGAAATATTACCCGCAACGACTTTCAAAGCTATTCAAGGTTTGTCTTATTTCAGTGCACCATTGAAATGGAAACATTTAATTGCAAACGGGCAGCGGGCACAGTTGCATTCAAATCGGTTCATACCGGTTATTACTGGACCAAACCGCTTTGGGGTTGCAATGCGATTGTAAATGTGGGAGGTTGTACCGTATAAGAAAATATACGGCATTCGTGTATTTGGTCCTAATGAGTTCTTATTGCTATTGAGATATATACCTAATCCAGATAATGCTTTGCTAATTTCATTTCATTTATTTATTTTTATCAGACAACATGATGCATAAAATATAGCATTTGATATTATACTGATACCTTTTTCATTCATATAACATGACAAATGACGCAAAGGCCATGCGTGATAGATGTATGTATGAATCGAAAGGTTACCATTTCCAAGTACTTAAGTTACTTTTTCACAATCATATTTTATTAAAAGAACCAAGATACAAATATTTAACAATCTTCAGCCTTCCTAATAGTTGCATTTAAAAGTAAGTCTACTAAAAGCTACAACTTTTCTTAATAAACACTTTATTACATTCTAATCAGTCTAAAACGGTGCCGAAGTCTTAGCTAAAATATATTAAGTACCTAATTCTATTAAAAGTGTTCGCGGACGATGATCGCACCATCGCGCGGCGCGCATTCATTTGTTGGACTCGACTTGAACGAAAGATTACCTGCTTAAAGCCCATCAGGACTTATATTGGCATTTGCGCGCCATTTAAGGCTTTTCATTTAAGTACGTAAATGAAACTGGAATTTCTCTTAAGAAAGGGTAATAAGATTTTTTTCTTTTCTATATTATCTTTTCTGCTTATTTAGTCGTTCATAGTGAATTACCTGGTATATGAATAAGTAGGTATTATTCGATAATTCAGCTTATCTCGTTGTTCTCGTTTAGAACTTCATTGTAAATTACCTGAAATCTGATGAAACAGTATTTCGTTCAGTATCCGTATTCAATAGAATTTTCCTAAACCAATGATTTGCTACTTTTAGTAAATGCATTAATTGTCACTATAGATTTATTTGTAGGATTGATTGTAGGTTTAAATTGTTACTACATATATAAACTAGCACTTCACCGCGTTTTAGAGGAATATTATACTATTTGATTAATTCCCACCATATTCTTATTAGACGAATGAACCATAGATACAGAACAACTTGCTCTAAGCAAAAATATGCAATAAAATAAGTTCTATTTAGAACATTAATTTTTATTTATGTTGTTTTTAGATTTATCGAAAATTACTTTAAATATTAAATACATATTACGTAAAATATGTATTTGACATTGGATGACACCACATTTCGCATCGCTACATGTCTACGGTTAGGCGCTCCCTGTGTTGCTCCGCATCGCTGTCATTGCGGTGAAGCCGTCGACGGCCTCGGACACCATGGTCTGTCATGCTGCAGAAGTGCTGGCCGGATTTCACGACACGCCAGCATAAACGACATTATCCGTCGGGCTCTCTCCTCTGCCGGCGTACCAGCCGTATTAGAGCCTAATGGCCTGGTACGTGACGATGGGAAGAGACCGGACGGTATGACGTTGTTGCCTTGGAAGTTAGGTAGGCCTTTGGTGTGGGACGCAACTTGTGTCGATACCCTGGCGCCATCACATCTTCCCAGTACGGTAGGTTGTACAGGTGCGGCCGCTGCTTCTGCAGAGACCTCCAAACGGCGCAAATATAGTAATCTCGTTGGTAACTATACTTTTGAGCCGTTTGGAGTCGAAACACTCGGATCATGGGGTCCGAGCTCGCGACTACTTTTTAAGGAAATCAGTAAAAGGCTGATTGACGCTTCGCGTGACCAGAGGGCTGGCTTGTTCTTCGGACAAAGATTAAGCATTGCCATTCAACGTGGCAATGCAGCCAGTCTTCTGGGCACGTTTCCGAATGACAGTGACGCGGAGGAATACTTCGATGCCTGATGTATATATTAGTTTGTTAATTTAGATACATATATATATTTTTTGTTTTAACTTAATTTTAGATAGTAGTTTAAGTATTATTGTAATATAAATATTATTACGTAAAATAATTTTTTAAAAAAGTTGACAATTTACAAACGTCTGGTATAAAAAATTTACACAAAAAAATAAAGATTTTTATTTATTTGTAATTTTACGAAAAATTTTCAATATGCACGTTCCATATTCAAAGTTTCAAACCTGATATCCTTGCCAAACGCTGAAAGGGTTAGCTATCAATCTTTGCATGCATCTAATAAGTAGGCATTACGAGTTCCCCCAAGATTATCGATCCCTCATTCAATAGATTGGAAAAGAGCCCCGTTTTTCCTCAGCATGGCGGACAAAGTTGGAAAGCAGAACATTAATTCTACTAATGCTTTATCCGTATTCCCAGATATTACATTTCACCTGCTGTAACACCGAAATGTTAATATCAATAAAGAACCTCCTTTCATATTTACATTTTGCTGGTTATTGAAAACATTTATTTTCGTATTTTTTGTTTGCGATACTTACATATTCACAAAAAAACAAGATGAATGGATGAGTGAGTAATGTTTGATATGAAAAACTGTTTTTATTATCAAAATATATAAGGAGTAATGTAAATATTTGAACGAATAGCAGGGCGCTATATTTTTTTTTCAGTAATATATTCATAGTAGTACCGATGCCAGCACATCAAGCTACCAAAAACTGAAAAAAAATCAAAATCAACTTTGAACTATATGCTTCAGCGATATAGTTAAAACTCTATTAACGAAATTTGACAGATTTTAGTAGCTTGATGTGCTGGTGTCTGTACACTGGCTTAATAATTTTTCTTATACTTGTAACACCTAGGCCTGTATCTAAGTATTATGATGAACTTATGTGATAGCACATAAGTTCAATTCTGTATTCATCAGTTAAGTTTTAATATTAGAAGTAGGTACCTATACTCTATTCAATATAGGCTTCAAAAACAGAGCTAGATCTTCAGCGAATCTTATGTATTCGGTACGGGTGCGCCGTCTAGTACCTACACAGTTTCGCATTTTTGTATTGCCGTATGTGTTTCTCTACCACTGAATAAGCAATTACCAAAGCAATTATTTAAACTTTCTTATTCACGTTAAAAACTTCTCCTACCTAAAATTCTCATACGATTTATTTATTGAACAAAATTCTGCCTTCAACTTTAGTAACAAGATAAATTTTCATACATTTATCCTGCGTTTAACAGCTAACTACGTCAGATTCAGGTTATTTACATATTTAGACATGTTGAAGAACACCTCGGCTACCTAAGGTTCAATTTTGCTGTAATATTCCAGGAATTTGGAGCGCCTCTGAGAGTGTATACTCGGTGCGCTGACTCAGCAAAGTTCGCTACCTAGCCATCAGGATCGCTACTTAACAATCTACTTTCGATGCGGGCGCCAAAGAGCCTCATTGGCAGCGTGAGCAGTGCAAATAATTCTGCCTTATCGTAAAATTGGTAATGGAGATACTTTTAGCATTTCGAGAAAAGAAACCTTTAGCGCCAGTTTCACAATGTCCAAATAACCACTACCTCCCGAATAAATTAAAAAATAGAACAGAATTTGTATTAAATTATCTGCCAAATAAAGTAACTGGAACGCATTCGTAGGTGGTGAAACAGGCCCTTAGTGAGTTCAACATAACATACATGCATGCTCATGCATGCATGTTATGTTGAACTCCATGACACCACTCCTCTTCCAGAAATGACGTTCATTTATTTTAATTAAAATTTTAAGGAAGCAACGCAGAAGTGATTCTATATATATTTTCTTATTTGTAATAATTCACTTTTGAAAATAGAATAGAATAATTTATTCTCTTACTGGACATAGGAATTTAAATTCGAACTAGGAATCACCGGAGTATAAATTAAAATATTTTTTTTTATTAATCGTGCCTTAACAAAAATGCGTGTTTTTTCCATTACATAATATCTGATCGGCAACAAAAGTTATTTTTTAATATTCTAAATTTGAAATATCGAATGCATATACAATGGAACAAACAAATGCTACGAAATAGCTAAATCATTGCAATGTACACATTGAGTGAATCTAAATTTGCAACACTATAATACGACACATATGTATGACCAACATGTATAGACGTACAAATTACTAATGATTCCAGCCTTTGCGTGCAATACTATTTAGCTAGTTAGGCACAATTTAGCTGGACGTGATGATTCGTACGTGTTCGGACGTAACCATGGCACGCTCGCACGGAATAGCCAGTTATGCAGTTAATGCCCAATGAATGGCAACATACGCAAACGGTGTTATTCATCTGGGAATATCATAATGACGCCCGTATATTGTACGCTAAATTGGTAATGAATATCAAGCATTCGAATTTTAAACTAAAGAGATATTCTAGTTCAATGCAGGGTTTAGAATTTGTTTTGTATGAAATAACACTAACCATAATTTTACATTCCGACTAAAGCGTTTTTACGGTCAGATGAGCACAGATCTTCTCTCACACAGATAAGGATAGAGCGATAATCACCACGCTTGCTCTATGTAGGTTGGTGATCTCAGACTATATAATCTAAGAAGGTAATTAAATTATTTAATTAAATGTCTGAACTAGTAAGAGTACAATAACATCTATAAAGAAACATCTATATACTTAATACCATAAAACCTAACCACCATAAACTTTGAAAACTAAATCATGTACCTAAAACTTTAATCGCTGACTCGTTTATTCTTCTTCCTTCGTCTTATACGAGCGAGATATTAAGAAACACTTTCCAATCTCTTATCTTAAACACAATCCCAAGTTCACGACATTCTTTTAAAGCCTACTAAATTTCTACCTCGTTAAAACTTCAACCCTCGGAAGATGGTATCAAAAATTCAGAAAGTCCCTTCATTTACTGTCGAAAAAAAATAACAATAAACTGAAATGACCAAAAGTCCATTAAAGTTTATTATTTAACAGTGAAGTTGGTCGTCCGGGCACTAAGTGCAGGTTTATGCAAAAGTTTCGCGCCAAAACTGTAATACCGTTATTCTTAACTTTGTAAGCAGCTGTGAGCGGCCACCGGTACCGTGTTCCTGAGCGACACAATTTACTTGGGGAAAATAAACTTTATAAGAATAAAATATTGGACTTATTTCATCGCCCATCTACCTATCTATCTTTTATACACAAAGTACCTACAATATTTGTGCTTGCAATTCTTACTTATTAAAAAAACTGGTGTTAATATAAATTGAAGATCGTTACAGGTCATATGTGTCTTTTAAAAAACATTCCTTTGTTTTACTTTCTACAAACAAATTTTAATAAAGTTGACAATCCCTTCTCGCGACCAAAATATTTTCCACTCTACGCGGATCAACGACCAAAGGTAAGCAATAAATAGAATAAACATAAAGGTTCATAGCATTTAAGTAGTGCAGGCTGCAGAATAATTAGCTAGCTACATACTCCATAATGACCCAATTCACTCCGACGACTTTTATAGCTTCGGCGGTAACTTGAGAGAATCTGAGGGCACGGCAGTGCTCCAGTACAACTCACGCCTTTTATTTTTTATTTAACTCTTAATTAAGCTAAAACCTTATAATTGTTTTTTTTTGTTCTAAATATTTTAAAGGATTCGTCAAAGATAAAGCCGGGGAACCGTAATAACTGCTATGGTATTGTGCGATCGAGGAGTGGTGAAATTATAATTTGACTTTCATGACAAATTGAGTTTAAGTTCTTTTTGAGTCATCTGAAGCCGATTGTCGGCTACGGCGGCCGTTCTCTTTTATGGAGATCAGCCAGCTACGCAGGACATATTATAATGCACAAGCATTCGCGCAGATGCAGGTGAACTCTCTATTTCCTCACTCTTAAAGTCCGATGGGATGGCAATCCGACGTGACTAGAAAGAGATAAAGCGCAGGACTCACATTTACGTGCTCTCCGATGCACGGGTGAATCAATCACCAACTTCAAGACTCCAGCAGGCTTAGCATGGCAACTGTAGAAACAAGTTTTGTTTACCGGAGATTGGATATAATGACAGAAAAGTGACAGATTTACGTAAGATTTCTTTTGAATTTTTTTGAAATAATTTTTTTTTTCTTCGATTGACATAAGGCTACAATTGATTATATGCCAGTTGACAGGTCGCGCCATGCTAGGGCAGAAGACATGTTGACATTAACAGAAAGAGCTTCGTCTTTTCTTGACAGAATAGATATAAAACCGCCATGCCTAGCCTGCAGGCTGTTTTATGAAAGTTTCTCAAAAGTAACAAAGCGATTTCGGCCGGACCCGGGAATAGAGCCCAAGACTCCGTGCACAGCAGTCGCATACTAATACAGCTACTATAAATCAGACAAATAAAGATACTAAAGATCAAAGACATTATTAATAGTTTTAAAAACAGAGTGCCAAACCGCAAGTTACTATCGAGCTCCATCGATATCTGACCCAAGCGAGCCAAGCCCAGCAAAATCCCTGCACCCAAGTTGGAACGAACAGCCAACACTAACGAGATGTCGTATATTTTCATTTACTTCGGTGCCGTATTCCAAAATTCAGGTAAGGACCGGCTTCTATCGATAATTGGCTTTTCTCTGCTTTGTTTTCCGGCACTAGTATATTTGTTATATAGTCAGATTAACCGGGATACTAGAGTAAGCTAGCAAGTACCTATTGTGCAATGTGTCTATGTATACTTTTGGCTAGTCGACGATAGCACAATCATACCCAATTGCCTAGAGTAAGCGTGGTGAGTAATGCAAATTTTTTTATCTGTTGGAGAGGAGGCCTGTGCCTTGCAGTGGGACAGTAAAAATACCGATGACAGCATAAAGCATCGAGTTTTATGGTTTATAGTTCCGAACATGGTATTTAAATATATTGTGTGTTAAGTAGGTACAGACGCCAGCACATCAAACTACTATAATAAGACAAATTTTCTTAATTGATCTTCAACTTTATCGCTGAAGCATATAGTTGAAAGATGATTGGCAAAATTTTACAGTTTCGGGTAACTTGATGTGCTGGTGTTTGTAGCAACAAGAGATAGTTCTGCCGGTAAACCACAAAACTTTAATACCACAAAAAAAATGTAGTGCATGAGGTAAGCCGGTCTCCGTGGGCTTTCGTGATATTCTAACTCAGAAGACCAGAAAACAATTGATCTAGAATTATTGTCCAAAAGTCTGATCACTATTTAACAAGGAATAAATCCCGGTAGCTACCGATTAGTGTTTGTGGAAGTAAGCTAGTACTACTAAAATACAAATTTTCGCCGTATCTGGTTACTATTTCCAAATGCGAACTCCGATATTTTGGCCGGTTCTATGAAAGCGATAAATCATTTTGGGCCTACTGGTATATCAAAATAGAAGTTATTAAATTAATAACCAAACAATCAAGAATATTCCTAATAAATTACTGGTTGAGCCCTCGTCCAATATTACTTAACGAGCTAAATCAATTACTTCCCCCATACAAAACGCCCACGTACACAAGTTATTGTGACAAGAACAAAGTTCCATGTAATATTCCGAGTCGAGGTATAAACGTTCGTCAGTAAATTCGCTGCGAGTAACATGCCTAAACTAAGTTCTTTCAATGGCAGCAGTTTACTAAGTTTCAGCATGCAATCATGTTCCATGTAAATTTAGAAGTTCCTCTTTTGCAACTTTGTAATACAACACATTAAGAAGTTGGGGGTAGTTTCACTTTAATGCCTCACAGGTAAGGTCTAGACGCGACTGATCTTGCTTTTAAGGAAAAACACTTCGCTACTTAGTAGCCGTATCGATGGCAATCCTTTTAGCTCGCAACTAAGTACTTTGAGTACTTAATAATGTCGTTGTGAGCATAAATCTTCGCACGCGCTGCATTAGTGTAGATATCTTCTGAAAGTATGCACACAGCTTAGAACAAACGGATGTTTAAACGACTTCTTTTCAGTATTTATATTCTTTGAGTCTAAGGTACTTTTTTTAATATTAGTCTAACTTAATTTTGTAGACGGTCTAGTGGCTAAGAAGATAGCAACCACATGGGTCGCTCAATCATAAGTTTCAATGAAATTAGCGGGACTTGGCTATCATTTGGACGTCTTTGAACTGGTGATAAGAAGCCAAAAAGTCTGATAACCAGTCTAACCAAGGGCGTTGGCCAGGTAACTGGGATGACGACGTCAGATAGGCAATCGTAGTCAGATGCATCTGGAGAGATCCGCTTGGAAAAAGGCTAGGCAGATGATAATAAATTCTGTCTATAGCCTATGCTTCGTAAGTCGATAACGTTCCACATAATCGTCTTATTAAAAAAAAACAGTATTTTTGATCTTAAGTATACAATGAATCATAATATTCAAGTCCCAATACAAACAGGCTCCAAATTATGTAGTCTCAGGCAACGGCAACAGATCTCATTGCCGTTCACTTTACGGTACTTCGAGACAGTCCGCGGCTGTCGGCAACTTGCACAGTCGCGCACACGCTGAACTTTACGGACAACTGTCAAAGGACAACTGTACGAGGTAACAGTTTATTGAAGATATTAACATTATTTTGAGCTTTTAGAATTCTGTGTTTGGTTACACTGAGTAAATATCTGGTCTGTGACTTGGGATGATGTAAAATGTGTTGGTAACTAGCAAAAATGCGTTATCAGATACCTATGTATACTCGCTGACAAGGTTCGTGATATAAGTAAAAGGGTAGGTAAATATACAACAAAATGCGCTCACTCATCGAACCCGGGAGATGTCCCGGCCCCTTCCGTCATTTGATCCAGAGTTGTTTTGTATAAACAAAACTAAAAAGAAAAATAAAGTTCCAAGATGGCTGTATTCAACGCTAATTTGTGAAAAGGCTTGATTAATTGATGAGAAACTTGAGTGTTCAAACTAAAAGATTGATTTGATAACTTTTCAAACTAAATAATTTCATCGAAAAGTTATAATTAAGGTGTTTATGGTTTTTAAAGTCTTTTTCACGGCCTGTAGGACACGTTTAGTATTTTCGTGGGTGACTAACAGACAGCGAACTTGTTCCTTTTCTGGGTAACTTTTTGATATTCTACTGCCTACTTACTGTGAAGTACAGACGCCTGCACGTTAGGCTACCCGAAACTGTCAAAATTTCCCATTCAACTTTGAACCATAATGCTTCAGCGATAAAGTTGAGAATCTATTAAGAAAATTTGTCAGATTATAGTAGCCTGAAGTGCTGGCGTCTGTACATTAACCTTCCAGTGTCACGCATTTTAGTACAAAGTTTAGATAACATAAAATGTTTATTAACTCGAGCAATGTTTAAGTTGTTCACGTTATGCATTAGTTAGCTAAACAAGAAAGTTCCCGACGAGAGAAAGTCTGTGTATTTTAATATTCATATAAGTATGAAAGGCTCTTCAGTTAATTCTTGGCTGAAACTCATCAAGCAACCACCCGACAGTATTTACCGCATCAAAAGGTACTGTGTAGTGGTGTTTGAGTAATATATATTTTGACGGCATTCACACGTACAGCGACATCAAGGTACCAGAAACAGTGACATTTTTTGAATCAACTTTAAACCATATGCTTCAGCGATAAAGTTGAAAATCTATTAAGGAAATTTGACAGATTGTAGTAGCTTGATGTGCTGGCGTCTGTATGTACGTAAACTTGAAGAATATTACTTGTGGTTCTTAGAGAAGGTATTATAATATATTTAAAAGCGTTATATAATTGTCAAGCACTTAATGGTAATGGATGACATATTGACATATAAAATGGGTAACATATTTTAAGCTGCATTCACACTCAAAACATACCTGGGTGTATGTAAAAACTACTAAATTTATCAAGAAAAATTGTTTCAGGCGAAGCAAGGGACAAGTTAACACATTAAAATACTTAACTAATCTTCAATTTCTCCATAAACTTTAAACACAAAGTATCACAAATTGCCAGATAAAAAAATGTAATCTACGTCACAAATGGAGCGATGGCGATGGCTTGAATATTCAAGGCGGAGTTTGTTCAGACAACATTTTATACAGCGTTTACTTAATAAAATCTATTAAGCCGTCCGCGATCAAGTGTTGGTACTGAACATTTTATTCATGCCGGTATTAATTCCTTCAAGCTCGTCCTTAGTCTCACTAAATCTATCGGCTTTCAGCTTTAGTGGAACAAAGAGCCAGCGGCCATCTCGAAACGCTCGCGCTCGATACGTATCGGGATACTATTTAAAATCGGTTTGACTTAACAGACGATTATTGGGTTGGAATTAATTGCTATTCATGTTCGAGTTTTTTCCGTTCCGCTTCGTGCTTCTTTGAAAAAGTCTTACGTTCTGGATAAGTTTTTATTTTAACCAGCGTCAGGCACTAGTTGCTTGGCATAACTGCTGAACTAGAGTCCATTTGGCACAACCTTATTTTTTAATTTCTAATTTTTCTAATTCTTTATTTGCGTGTCAATAAACGTATTTTCTTTCTTTCTTGAAATGATTACAGTACGATTACGAACAAAATTGAGCTACAATATCCTTAAATAAGTGATCTTGCCTTTGCGTAATTCAATGTGTAGTCAAGTCTAGCTTAGAGCCATTTATCAGGGCACGCAGTGGAGCATGTCGTAATCAATAGCTTATCGCTAAGCTTCTCTCGAGCATAAAGCTCCCACTACCGTCGCTAGTTTCCCTAGCTAGTTACCATTGAAAAAACTTATCAGTGGTAGACGGTAGCAAAACATTATCATCCTATAAATATTAACAAAGGTCCGCTTTACCTTAGAAAGACTAGAATTCTTTTGTTTTATTTACTTCTTTTTTTTTTCTTGAACATCAACAACATTCGTTGCTTATTTAGCTAAACAATTTTTTCTTTTTGAATAACAAATTAGTATTTTTTCTTTAATCAACAGCGTCTCAATCAAATAATGAACTGAAACCCTCAACATTTTACAGAATAAGTGTATAACATTATTCCCGTGTTAGGCAAATCTGTGCTCGATACGTAAGGCCGTAATATCGGCCGGTACGGCACACGGCTTACATCCGCGCACAGATAAGCCGCACTTGTATCCGTCTCGCCGGCACTCAAGCCTGTTGTGCCCGATTATACCCACGGATTCCCTTTAATGTCGCCTACTTTATTGACAATGTATTTTCAACGGTCACACGAGTAAAATATATTTAAGCAATATAAAAGAGATTCCCCTTAAATGGAGGACCAAGTATTCATTTCTTGTTTTAAGCTAGTTTAATACTCTTATACATACATCCTACTACTATTATAAAGGCGAATGTTTGTAAGTATGGATGTTTGTTACTCTTTCACATAAAAACTTCTGAATGTATTTGAATGAAAGTTTACCATAATATAGCTTATACATCAGAATAACACATAGACTACTTTTTGTCGCGAAAACCGACATCCACGCGGGCGGAGCCGCGGGCGACCGCTAGTACATACATATGTGTAGCCAATAAACAGGATCATATTTAGGAAACATCTGCAATAAAACTTCCATTTTCTAAGTATCCTTGCAGCCTGACTGAACACTCTAAACATTAATTCTCTAACACATTCGACCAAATAAACAAGCCATTATAACGGTAGGTACCTACTGTGTAGTTTAAATCTCCAGCAAAGGCTACAATTACACGGTCGAGTGGCTTCGTTCAATGGCGCAAACACACCACAAAGATCAGACTGTAAGGAGTACGGAAATGTCTGTTTACATCACATGAACCGGGGACATACTGGAAAGGAAAGACGCGCACGCGATCCTGCTTTAAAGGAGGAACGTTATTTCCACAACCTAAATGGTTACTGGTGTATTGAGATAATAACAAAGTAATCTTGTTGGCAACAAAGACGACATTATTGATAAGTGCCTATATAACAGAGACATGGACAGAGAGTGAGACATTATAGGTCAGCTTGAGATTGACTTATTATGTCGTTGGTGACCAACTTGCGTCAGATAGGAGGACGATTGCTTGTTTGATTTCAAATGATATTGGATTGATAGTTGACAACCTATTTGAACGAAAGATTAATCTTGTATACAATAGAAAATTCAACATAAAACAATACCTCAATAAACAAATTTGCATTAAAGACTATGAGGGCTAATCATTTCAAAATATGTCCTTCGATAAGACCACTTAGTGTGCGACTATCCTGAAGGAGCACAGACATAAGGCGAGTTCACAATAGAGGCGCGATGCGAGAGCGCATCGCAGATGACAGAGCCGCGATAATAGAGCTCCCTGTTTAGCGAGAGCGTCCGGGCCGCACGGAAATGGCGCAGCCCTACAGACAACCTTCATTTCCTGAGTAGTCCTTTTGGCAGAACCCGAGGGACGTGATGTTAATCTCTGTTTTTCCTGTCATAATTTTGTATTCTGGCTGTACTTATTAGCTTTTTGCAAGTCGTAGAAGTAGTGGTTCCTTTGTGGTTTTTTTATGTGTGACAGCGGGATTGTGTGCCTTCGAAGTTTGCTTACTGGCTGCTCCCTGTGGAGGTGTCAACTTTAGATAGCTATATTTTTTTTGCTCTACTTATTATTCTATGTTGTCATTATTCATTCCATAGTTTACTCTAAATTTACTTGGCACTCAAGTATCACGCATAAATCATCATTTCTAAAAAAAACACCAACATTTAAAACCCGGAACTATCATCGCCCAACGAGAACGTCAAATAGTTTTGTTGTCCAAACAATAAAGCTGACAACGGCGGCAGTTGTTGCAAGACAACAGGATCGCGAGTGTCGTTGTCACGCGTCCCGCTCAAATGAACAGCGAACAACTGCTAACAATCCGTGTCGAAGAACTGGACACTAGCCGGTTTATCTACGAAAATTCCGCGTTATTTGCTGTTGGAAATGAAACAATGGAAGTTTATTTGTTGAGAAGGCTATAATTGTGTCTAGCAATGAAGTTAAGAAATGTGCAGAATTTGAGTCTACTGTTATAAATGTTTCTTCTATATTTGGAGCGTCTTTCATTCTGACTATCAGGTGTTCCATGTTTAAGATGACCTACCTATTCACTGTTCTAGTACCATTACAAAAATGAGTGCTAATTTGTTGGGTTAATAAACCAGATCGAAAAGGGGTTCTCTCGGGTGTTAGAAACTAAGGGAAGAATTTTAAGTATGGTTAAAAAAAACACCATCGGATATTTATAAATATTTCGTAATTTTATAACTACAAACGATTTTTTTATCTCACAAAAGTCCCCGCCGACACTACGAATCGTCCACATTTAAGAGCGAAGTCCTGTCCGTGTTATTCACGTCACGGTGGTTCCGCGCCGTTCCCACTCGGCGGCTACCCGGAAACACTTCTCGACAATGACTGACATACACTACTAGACAAAAAGGTTAAAGGATCCCCTCGAATACATTTAGGTACTAATATAAAACGTATAAGTGCTTCTGATATGGATATAGGTTTTTGTTTTATGAGTCTCTCGCATAACCTTGAGCCATTCTCTAACTTCTTCGGTCTTAACATAGAATAATTGCATTGTGTAGATTTAAGTACTTGTAAAGTCATGTGAGTTCATAGGTTCTTTGCTTGTAACTTTTTCGCATGTATAGATTTTTCTTAAACACAATGTAACAATCGTTAGGAACCCAAATAAATAAATAATAAACTAACGCATGTCCCCGAAATAGTATCCTTCAAATATGACAAAATAGTATTAAAGTTCTCATAACTTCCATCACACACGGATTTACGTAAAAGGTCGAGCGATGTTTATGAAAATAGAGCGTCCAAGGTATCACAACTCAGTCCTTTCTACATGTTGCTAAATTAAAATATACGAGGAAAATACGTATACGTACATTCATACACAGAGTGCTTTGAAACACAAAAAAAACAACATCACACTCTGTTTCAACATTTTTCATTGCAAATATTCGAAGATTTTAAAGCGAATGACGAGTGTCGTACTACTCACATATTGACTGAGTTATGATCAACTGAAACTGTAATACAAAAAAATATATATGTGGTTACTTACGTACAGACGACAGCACATCAAGCTACCCGAAACTGTCAAATTTTCCCATTCAACTTTGAAATATATGCTTCAGCGATAAAGTTGAAAATCTATTAAGGAAATTTGACAGATTGTAGTAGCTTGATGTGCTGGCGTTGTCTGTACATCGAAATGATTTTCAAATGTAGAATAAATATTTTTATGGCTGCAAACGATACCTTTTTCTGACGTTTAGGTATCACACCGTTATCTCCCCGTATTCAATAACTCAACCTGTATCGAGGAAATCTATCGTTCTTCACACTATATTGTACCTCGTATAAAATGTACTTATAGCTACCTACCATCTACTTACCTACACCTGTAGGCAGAAGTGTGCATGGGAGGCGATAAAGTGAAACTTTGGAATAAAGACTAACGCCAGTTGTGAGCTTATTCAAATTTAACCTATTTCACTGCAAATAGCTGCCGGCGTTAGATGCTAGATTTAGCGCCGAGTTATAGAAGCCTTCAATATTACTCAGCCACATACTTACATGTAACCGTCATTTGCTATAAAAGAACAGAAGTTGAAGCTACATGATGAACTATAGTGTGGCTCCACGGCGCAGCAATCTGTCATCGTTATAAACTTTTACTATGTTACGTTGCACGGTATGTATACAAGCTCATATTAGATTTGCATGAAACTTGTTTCGTAACCAAGACATAACACACGACATCAACATATCACAACATTTTAATGTTAAAATATGTTAATACATATTTCGAGTAACATTATACAGTAATTTTCTGAAAACCCAAATATTTAACCGATCCCGAATTTCAGAGACCATTATTGTATTGTAACTTAATCTTCAGACGAAATAAATTGGCGACACCGCTGAAATAAAGTTAGCTTAATAAAAAAGGCTCTTTCAATTCGTTGAACATCAAAACGGCGAATGATGAGTACGTTTGTACTTTTTTTGAATGCGGTATGAATATAAAATGTCGGTGGGTATTCAGAATAAGGGCACAGGTGGACAGCGCCGCTAAAAGCCGATCCGTGTAGCGTGCAGTCCGCCCCAGCGCGTATCAAGCATTTATCATTGAGTTTACACGCAGCATACATTACGGTTAACTAAGTACCTTTTTAGTTTCACCTTCCAAAAAATGGCGGCTGACACGGTTTGGATTTTATTGTGGGGCTTTATGGGGAATCCTATTTAATTATCTCAGGATTTAACGAAGTTATTCCTACCTTTACTACTTCTACTTAATTTGCTGTGGTGTACTTATACTTGATTTTACAAACACGAAGAGAGAGGACATATTTGTTATGTAACTTTATGAGCAAAACCGTAAACTAATATATCACTGTACGAAGGTAGACTCTCCTTGAAAGTTTTTGGTCAGTTGTTTGAAACTAAGCAGAGGTACACTATACACACATACGAGAACATGTACTGATAGGTAAGCCAAAGATCGATAAGGATTGAGTACGATGTCGAAGTACTCGTAACACTGCAACACCATAACTTATTTATACATATGTAATTATGTACGTTCATATTGTACTCGCCAGCAATATAGTGTTGTTTGTTCTGAAGACTATACACTTATGCTATGAAAGTGGACGCAAAACAACACCATGTTATATTTTAGTACAATATTTTACAATATCACACAATATCCTTTACTTTTTATCCCCACTGGGTTTAATGACGGACATTGGACCGTGATAATGATGGCAGGCTTTGTAAACATTTCAACCAGATCGATTGCTGTTCTCTTTGAGGAGATAGGCCGGCTACGCGGGACATATAGTAGTGAAGAAGCATTTGCACAGACACAGGTGCCTCTGTATTCCCTCGCTCTCATAGTTCGAACGCAGAATTTGACTTTTAAGTACTTTTCGACGACGTGTGTACCGATCACCAACTTCTAGACTGCCTTGCTGAACCGATTTCGGCACGACCCAGGAATCGAACCAGAGACCTCGAGCGCAGTAGTCACGAAATGCGACCACTAGACTAAGGAGGCAATATTAATCTCAACACAAGCAGAGGAAAGTTTTCATAACTGTTTAGAACTGTGTACCTACGCTAGAATTATAAAACTCATATTTTAGAACGACCCTATTTCAAAGGTTAAATATAATTTTAAGCAGAGTTTAAGTCTTACTTAAATTCTTATACGGAGCTTAGTTTAAATATGCTATAGCTATCACTTTTATTCCGCTATATAGGTGGCGGGATGAACAAATTTACTTTTATTTGAGTGTCAGTCATGCATCGCGGTGAATGCTTGGCGCTCCATGTTCCCGGTTGAAATTCAAATGGAATTCGTTGGAAATTCACCTCTCACAATACGGAGTGCAACGCCCCTTCTCTAGACCGTGTTTCGTTTGTTTTTTTTTTAATTAAGCGTTTCTTTAGTCACACGATATAAATGTATTAATAATGCCCTATGATTTTTCATTACAGGCCATAACACTTCTTTTAAATCTTAATGAAATGACCAAATTTTAGTTAAAATAATCAGAGTAGTTTTATATTTCATTTTAAAGAAAATTACCTCTGCTCAACCATTTTCATATAATCCTAACAGTTCAGTTCCCCTGTCTCTTTTAATACAATACCAATTTCATCCACCAATATCTAAAACGTGGCTACAATATGAAATTCATACTTTATACTCGAAATCGAAATTCAGCACCGTAAAGTATTTCGCACTCAGAACGAAATGAATAATTCTCCATTCATATCACAAGAGAGCCTCTTCCATTTAAGATTTACAAGTCGATAGAACACCCACCGACTACTGCCGGCAATTGAATACACTCAAATGAAACTGCAAATGCCGTTTTCAATATCTTCCCCGGAAATAACATTTCGAGTAGGGTTTCAATTTAATAAAGCACGTCGCTGGGACGTTGTCGGGGAGTCTTGACTAGTAGTTACAACAACAGAATTCTTGAGATAGCGCTGTGTGCCACGCCTTACAAACGAGCAATAAGTGCAAGTGCTGCCAAATTACTTCGGAATCGCTGTTTGAGGCGCTCTTTGAGGCTTTGTTTTACTACTAACTAGAAACTTGACTTAAGTATTTCTTGTGCCGTGTGACGATGTTCACGTTTACGGGGAAATTGTATCTTGAGAGCGTCCGTACACTGCAGACAGTTAGTCGGCCGATAATTTGATAGGGCACAGAATGGTATCAATCCGCGTAAAAGTATGATTGGATTCACGATTACCTTAAAAAAATACAAGTTACTTACTGTTCTGTGCAGGGACTCTTAGTGTATACAGTTGGTACCCTTTTCTATATTTAAAATTCAATTTTCCCAATTGAATATAAACTTAGAGTTAACAACCTTTTCAACAGAAAAAAGTACTAACAATATCCCTACTAAAAAATAAAACAGAACCTAAATCCGCATTATACTTAGTATCAAAATCCGATGTGTATTCAAAATCCGCGCGCCGACTATTTTCCGCGCGCAATCTTGCATTGAAAGAGTTATTCCGGAGCTCTATACAGGGTGGCACAAAGAGGCTTTTATCGCGAGCGGTCGCTGAGTGCCAGTGCCGACCGCAAACAAAATCCGACACACGATGAATACCGCTAAGTAGGTTACATGTGATATAATCTTAAGATTTACGATACTAGAAAAGTAAGTGCGACGTGAGTGTTTTTTGATGCGTGAATGCGATTTAGATTGCTGTTTTATTGTGTTTCTTTAGTTATAATCGAAAGGGTGCTTAAATAGTTCTAGGTTAGAAAGCAAACACATACACCTGTAACACGACAGGCTGACTTGCTGCGCAGTAATTTTTGACAAAAGACAAATTAATAATGGCATCTACTTGCAGGTAAAGACAGCATAAAATTTTAAACATAAAACAGAATACATTAAAATGATAGCAATTAAAGCGCGCACCAGCGACACAATCGCGTCAATTATGTGCAATCTCAACAAAATGCAGCTTAATAAAGGATAATGAAGGCACCGCTACTGTGTGGAAAACTGTTTACAATATGTTTAAAATACGTATAAAGTGTACAGAATAGTCTCGTACAAGAATATCCCATTGAGCTGGCGGTTGAACGTGAAAGAGTTTTTTTTATCGGGGCGCGGTGTGGCGTGGAGCGCAAGTGGCGAGCAGCACAGATAAAATCTAGCTTTGCTATCCGAGTAAATACGCGAGTGAAACGTGCCTTAGAAAGAACCCACTGGCTAATACCCTTTTGCTGTTTAGATTTACTGCCAGCGTGTGTAACGTACACTTAAGTAACACTGTTAATTAAAACGTACAGATTCATAAAAGGCAAAAATATGACTTAATAAACTCTTTAGTCGTCTTTTCATCGTGGCTTGGCACATATTTAGCGTATAACTTTTATGTCTGCTTTTGTGTTTTATTTATAACGAAGTGAAGGTAGATATTTAAGCTCACAAATCATTCGAATACCTCGACTGCAAATAACATAAATCCTCGTGCGCCAAGGGTTACAAAGGATTAAATTTCCGAAGTGGAAGTCTCAGACAATGCATTTCCCGACACCCAATAATCCTCCGCACAAAGAAATGAACGTGACAATACATTTGAAACAAGTCCTGTGAGTCGGGCGTACGTGGAGCGGTAACCACAGCGAGTGTCAGGCGTTATGTTACCACGTAAACGCACGAACTGATCTCAAAGTATACATTTTATCGTTGTCTGTTTGATTTATGTCGCATACAGAATTGTGATATTTTTTTCTGTCATTTATATTGTTCCATTATTAAATTAACGTGTGAACTTTGTTTTTCGTTGGCTTAATTACTGAACCGATTTATCCAAAAACAAATCTCTTCTTTATCCTACTAATGAAATCTTTATGACAATTAACAATATCAAGCATTGTACGAGATGGTCTCACCCGCTTATCTATGCGCCTAAGCTTAAATACAAGAAAAGAACAATGTACACGGAAACATTTTGGTCGTTTTAGTCCTGTGGTGGGTAGAACCGATGCATGAAACATTATATATAGATTTTAAAAAGATAACATTTTAAAATAAAGTACTTTTTTTAATAACTCGAAACCATTTTCGCTTGAGTAAATAAATAATGTGAACAATTCATTGTACAAATCGATACTATTTCATACATCGGTCCTCCACGAGATTAAAACGACCAAAATGTAACCGTGTATACATATTACTCACTCAGCCTAAATATCACAAAGCATTCGTCTAGAAGCGGTGAAAGTCGAGCCATTCGGCATTAACCCCAGCTTGGCAAGTTAACCCCCATCGTTCCCAACTTACAACAAGTTCCTACTTCACTCAGCAGATACGCCGGTAATGACAGCCTGGGTTACAACTATATTTGGAGCCTTATTCACTAACTAAGCTATTTAAGTAAGGGATCTCTCACAGTGATTTTTGTGGCGTGCTTTTTATTCACAAAGAATATTCAAAAATATATAAGAGTACTCTTTTTTGCGTCAAATATGGATCTGCGTTTGCATTTTTTCTTTTTAAAGTTTTTTTTAATCCTCACTAATATGCGACACGGTCATTTCTAATAATTCTCTCTTGTCACACTTTCAGTATAAAATCGATGAACTGATTTTTATGAAACTAACTTCTGCCCTTGGTTGTGTCCGCGTCCCAATGAAACTATCTATATAGCTATTTTATTGTCAAGTTCCATCTTTTTATATTTCATTGAGGAACTTACATCTTCTGCCAGGGCTGCGGGTTGTTCGCAAGCGTTACCACGGCCCTGGGACACAGGGACCCTCAGGAGGAACATAGCGTGTTTCAATCAGTAAGAGACTGACACTTCCTCCAGCTGCACCCACAGCGAGAGAGGGGTCATTTGATGATATCCCGCGAAAACAAATTGCATCTTACATCTTAATAACTAAACACCCAAACACAAAAACTTTTACACGTATAATATGAGTAAGATTAGCTTTTCTGGAATCAGTTTTTTTTTAAATCTGAAATCGAAGAAAATACTTTCTCATATTTAATAAATTATTTACTAAGCACAGTTCTTGAATACGGACGCCGCACTCAACTCTAAGTAGAAGCCATTGGATACAAGTAGGGATAGTAAAATCTGACCTTTGATCTAGATTGTTCTGGCAAAGGGTTCCAGTAATATTTGTTTTGTATATACTGAGAATACAATGATGAACAAAGATTTTGTCTTTGTTAGAATATTAAGTTAATTTAAAATAAGTATTTCAGAATAACCAGAATTTACAATCCCGATGGCGCAATGGTTACCACGCCGGACTGACGAGCTGAGAGTCCCGGGTTCGATTCCCGGCACGGTCGACATTTATGTGATGAGCATGCCTGTTGGCGTGTTATAATTTGTATTTATAAATATATATATGTAAAGTATATTTAGTTTATCAGTTGTGTTGGGACCCATAACCCAAGCTTCTAGCTTACCGTGGAGCTAATCGTGTGTAAAAAAGGTATCCCGATATATTAAAAAAAAATATTTTTTACAGTATCTTATACATATCAACATTTTTTTTAATATAAATTATTTTGAGGTCATCAGATATTCGAGTGTATAAAAGTATTATACGTACAAAGGTTATTCATCATTAATCAATCAATCATTGTTCAACGGTACTTAACCCTAAGTATTACTCATAATTTATTTATAGAAGTAAGGACTCTATAAATCAACAATAGACGTAATCAACTATCTACCTATGTATTTATTATATAAAAATAATGTTTTATTCATACTTAGGAAAATATAATGTATCAAGGACGTTTTCCTTAAATAAGTATTACATAATTGATGTGTCAAATAAAGATGTCTCCACGATTAAGACGTTTATACATATAAGATACAATACCATATTCGACAATTCAATCTAAGATGCCTTACATGATAAACGCGAACTTTTTCGTAACGAAACGCTTTCAATGTGAAGCATGCTCAACAACAGAGGCACGTACTACGTTAACCTTCTCTCGTAGCTGAATAGCTACGTCGTAGCTGATATCTACACCGTAGCCGGCGTAGCGCGCCTGTTTAGCCCTGTCGTTTGAGATAAGGGTAAATTCAAAATTTCGCTCCGGAGATAAGCTAATGAGAATAATTTTTGGACTGCCTCACTAGCATATTAAGCTGTTGTGTTATAATGTTCAGGTGCTCAATTTTGCTATGAATTAAGGTTAGGGCCAGAGATTTTGTTTAAGACAAGTCTGTGCGTTCGACAAAATTTAGTTAATGAAACTCCAGTAAGTTTTTAGAGTAGGGTTGAGGAAATATAATGTAAACTTAAGCGGGTTTCGTTCTAAGTCTATGTTATGAGTTACATAATGAAATTAGACCTTTTACTGACGTCACTGCAGGAAGTGCAGTACGATTGTATTGTGCGCAGAAAATTAACAGAACTCACAGTTCACCATAGCCATCTTCTTCTTATCATCGAATGAGCTGCAATTTTATTCTCGTAACGAGTCCTAGTGTCAGAGTTTTCTCAAATACTCCTGAAGGCCTCTGACGAGGAACTGTAACAACGGCTGCTTCTGAGTTACATTCGTGAACGCCAGCTTTGTGTGTCCTCCCAGTCACGAGGGTGTAACACCACCAACTGCCAGGCTTTATGCTGCTTTGTATAGGTAACATTCTAAAAAAACTTACAAAGTGTTTAGACCCGATCCAATAATCGTACCGACTCCATGCTAAAGTCTTGCGACTACAACCAACAGGCCAGTGTCATAACCATCAAAGAATATTAAAAAAAACATTGCTGGTTTTTATCTTTAAATAGTCTCACTTTGTCATTTAAAAAGGTTGTTTGTGCAGGGAATTAGTAAGTTTTTATTAAAATATATACCTACGCTTTGTGGCATCGCAATACTTTCGCGCAAAACAGTAAATCCTTATAATCCGCAAGAAGCGTCAACATTTCGGTGCAAATACGCAAAGCTAACTCTTGTGTGTTTTCTCTATGTTTTTTCTTCTTGAAACCAAGGTCTTAGGAGTGGCAGGATTTAACAGCATGATGAATAATATAATATGTTTTAGAATTAAATATTAAGCTATGTATACAAGGATGATTCTGCATACTTCTCAGTTCTACAAATAGTGGTATTCGCAATGGGTTTTTTAAGTCAATTACTCTAACTTATCACTTCTCTATTTATCGAAAAGATGACACAAAGGTTCCAAGTTGATACAAAGATCATTTTACAGAATGTCGTTCCGGATATAATTCCGAACTTAATCTGGCTGGCAGCTGGATCTATCCAGTAATCCTAAATATTCAAATAAAGGAAAACAAGGTATTCTAGTTTTTCCAATGCACTGATTGAAGCAAAAAGATTTTAGAGAAGTTTCTACATAGGGTTCTATTTGACATAACCTTCATTTAAGTAAAGCGACAATTTGAAATCTATGCAAAGCGCGGAGTGTCAACGCAGAATTTAATAACTACCTCAACGTGTGTCAGCCGTTTGTCATCTGAGACGGGATATTAAGGTCAACAGGAGCAGGTCTGGGTATTGCACTGTCTACTTTTTCACTTGCGATGTGATATGTAACGCGTGTGAGCAGGTGATTTTTAATGTATAGAATTTTTTGGTGAATGGTATAATGTAATTTATGCATTGCCATTGGTGGATATTATAAATGCTTGATATTATTATTTAACTTTGCGAAATTACTTTATATTCAAAATCGTAGGGTCCTTTTCTTTATTAACAAACAAAATTACATATATTGCAAAAATATCTGTTACACAGAGATAGGAAATATTTTAGCTTATGGTAGTGAAATACATCATGATCGAGTACAAAACAGATTGTCGTGATACTATCTTTAATATTAATTACTTTTTGAAGCCTTTAAGATTTTTAATTATGGTAATAATCTTTCGCCTCCATAAATAACGTCTTCCGTGCTAATTAACACTGGAATAAATTGTGTAATAAATAATTCTAGCGTGATCGTAATTATTGTGGTACAAAAGTTATTCTTAATGCTTAGCATTTATTGGCCCTGCTATTTTAAGATCAGTAGGTATTTTTCCCCTTTTCTTCATTATCAATGAGAGAATATTAGACTAGGTCTTTATTATTTCTACTTAACAAAGCTATATGGGGGAAGTGGTACAGAGAAATCCCAAAGCGAGCAATAAAGTGATTGTTCTAACGACGTTCCGTGTAATACAATAGCCAATTAGTATTATAATAGCGTTAAAACTATGCCAAGCATAACAGATACATTTATTCGCTGGGGACTGAAGTTATTTGCATATGGAATAATGGCGACTATCACAAACTTAAAATGTTATGTATATGTTTAGTGTCTCAGCGAATTATTTTTGTGAAGGACTTTCTTGTGAAGCAGCTTCTGATGTTTTGGGTTCATGCACAGAGCAATGTTTCCTAATCGCATTTTCATGATGGCTGCTATGTCAAAGCAAACGAAATTAAAAAAAAAAACAAATATATCATCATCATCATCAGCCTTTTTATTGTCCCACTGCTAGGCACAGGCCTCATCTCACACATAGAAGGATTAAGCGTTGACCACTACGCTTGCTCAATGCGAGTTGGTGATTTCAGACTTTATATTCCAGGTTTCCTCGAGATGTTTTCCTTCACCTTTAATCAGTTATTGGTGTCCAAGATACTTAGGAAGTACATACAACATGCCTGACCTGGACTCGAACCTGCACACTCATACTTGAGAGGCTCGTGCTTTAACCACTAAGTCACCACGACTTGTACATCGACAACGAATAGAGAAAATTCCTTCTACAGGGTTAACAGGTCCTAAATATAACAAGTTTATTGGTCGTCGGAGTCCACTGTGGCAATTATGTTAAATAGATAAGATGGGGCAATACAACGCGAAAGCGACGACCCCGCGGTTCCAAAGAGTCCCGAGGTCCCAATAAAAAAAGCGTTTTATATTTCAAGAAATTCGTATGATCTTTATCGTGCTTATGAATGGGACTTAGATATTTTGTGAGAATTTAAGAAGAAAAAACTCTTATCATAACCTTAGGTATATAAACTTAAGTAAAAAGAAAGAAGATAGCTTCTACTTTCCATATTGGATGAAGGTCTAAAATTGGTGTAGTAAAACTAACAAAAAAAACTATTTATACCCCACTATCTGAAAAATAAAAATGTTTAGGTATCGAAATGATTTTCTACGATTAACATTTCACGATGATAAAAAAGATAAAAAGTCATTTATTCAAAATAGGCTGAAAATCAGTACTTTTTGAAGATCAATTCTACAAAAGGTAGCCTCAAAAGCACCCGCCTTTCACCACTTCCTATAATATTATCGCTGGGAAAACGAATGGGTGAAACAAATTCCCCAGCAACACAATTCTGTCTGTATGATTTGAACAACCGGTTTTATACAAAACAAATACGTGTCTCAAGCGAGAACAAAGTAGGTAGATCCGAAATCCCTAAGATTAACTATTACAGTGACATCGATCCATTATCGCAGCCCGCTTTATAAACGCTAACCATACAAAATTAAAGGGGCGTTTATTATCATAATGCGGTACGTAAAAAGCTTTTGCTCGTTGTTACGCCAAAATCACTTTCCCTGCGAATTTTTATAGCATTTTATTGTTTATGCCCGCTACCCCAGCCTATTACAGCACTTTGCGTGTGAATTATTTGGCAACTTGCTTGCGTATACCACCCATTACACGATTTATGTAGAAGCCCAACAGTGTACACAGCAAATAATACAATGCCCGTTAAAAAATCGTGCGCCGCATGTTTATAGCACTTTACGAACTTCAACTGTACTTTACTGAGTGTTTTGCTGCTGTTCTATAGCTTTGTTATTAATATTTTATTAACTTAAGTTCGAGGCTATTTAGTACTTCGTGACTGCATACGTTTTTCAGCGTAGTCTCGGAAATATATCGGCGCAATCTGGATTAAGTAATTAACGCTTGTTTAGGATCTAACTCCTCTTAACTTACGAAAGCTTTATTTATTTATACCCACTTTTATTTATTTTTATTTACTAGTTTGTTACTGCTATGTATATTTTTTGCATTTACTTTAATTTAATATTAACACCAAATTCCACTTCAGAAATTGACGACAATATGTTCCTTCGTAAAACAGAGTGCAAACTGTGTAGGCAAATTCCTAAATAAATATGGCTTATAATTTTCGCTGTCTCTGAAGCTTGCATGAACCACATAACTGAACGAGATTTTGAATCCTCTTAACGTTCACTATAATACCGTCGCAGTTTCTTCCAATTATAACATAATGTAGCGTAGCGAGACCACTCTTGATACCTAGTACAGAACCCTGCAGGAAAACACACAAATTTATATAAGTAAACTAGAATTTTCGTCTTTATGCGCTGGGTTTACAGGTCAAAGTTGTTTGCGCAACTTCACCACATGATACGGCTATTAGTGCGGACGCATGTACCTTTTTTTATGATAATAATATTCAAGTTGGAGAGTTAAGCTGACAAAGCCGCATATATTATGCTTATAAGGTAATTAGACTTAATTGAGCCCTCTTTACATTACCCCTGTTTCAAAGAATTAAAATCAATACCAACCACTAGGCCACCACGACTATCTAATTTTAAATATTTACCTGTATTTATTTTCTGAACTTAATAGTTATTAAGCCACTTTTAAATGTTTTTTTTTAATATTCCAGAAAGACTTAAATTCAATGCAACAAATGTGCATAAAAAACGATATCTGTTAAAACCTATTTACAAAAAAATATACAAAAACTTGTTGCGATGACGAGAGAGTTAAGAGATAGAATTCAACATCAATTCCATGGAAAGCTTTACAGTTTACCCATATGTGAAATCAAATATTTCGAAGTACTCAGCGTAAAAGCTGCACTTTATATCGATCATATTCGTATTAACAAACGTATTCATATAGCTCAGAGAATTATGCAACAATCTACTACTACTACTACATACAATAAAATCGTAGAAAAGTCAAAACTGTACATTGTATATTTTTTTATAAGAACAAAAGGGGGCGTGATCTGCAATCGACATCGAAGCCTGTCTGTTTGTCTGTATGTATGTACGGGCTAATCTCAAAAAGTACTGCATGGATTTGCTTCAAATTTTGCACGAATATAAACAAGAGGTCGGGTCAACATATAGGCTACATGGGGGGGGGTGAATGTTTAATCGCCTAATGCCCACGCGGACGACGTCGCGGGCAACAGCTAGTATAAATACGTATAATGAAATCGTAGATAAACTAAATACTGGTTATTTATCATTAATATCTAAGATGGACATACAAATACAGTAGATAGGTATCGAAGTCAATAATATAGTTTATTAGCCATTCCCTACGGTTCTATTTCTATCCGGGTACGGGAAGAAGTTCCCTCGGGTGATGGGTGGGGGAATAGCTAGTTAGGTATACTATGTGAAAGATTATACCTAAGGTAAGGCTAAAATTATATAAGGTAAAATGCAAGGACATTATTTTGGTAGTTCTATATCGCCCACGCAGAAGACGTCACGGGCATTAACTAGTAAAAAAAAAATTCGACATAAGTCCCTTCGAACCCTATTAATATGGCTATTTTTTGCAACAATTGTAACAGCCAGCAGACTGTAACTAAGTCATTAATTACTGTTCCATTTAACATTGAATTCGCGGTAGTGCGCACTAAGTCTAGAGTGCTCTTAAATGGTATACCGATTGAAACATTTATTGGCGAATAAGGCTTGGACCGCATTGGTGTTGCGTCACAGACGACATATACATATATATATGTGTACTACTGTTACTTGTGGCTGTATGTACGTTTAACACATATCGGATTATTTCCAGAACTGTTATGGTGCAAGGTAAGTAAACAACGTGTTCTACAAATCCAATACACAATTTCAAACGCTAGGCATTGCATAGACCTATACAAAATGGGCAGATATACTGAAAACTGTATCGCAACAGCAACAGTCTATTGTTGTTGGTAGACTACTTTTTAAGTAGTGGGTTTATCGAATTTACATTGGACATATAGGCCTTAGGGATAGTTTCATCGGTTATGGATAGCCACTATCTACCAGACAAATTCAAAAATGAAACAGAGTTTGTATTAAATTATCTGCCAGATAAACTATCTGGAATTTATCCATAACCGGTGAAACTGGCCGGTAAACTCATAATTACACTGGGTGTACACAAGCCAAGATGGCATTAAAAGCAGTTCATCCATTTGGGAGCTACGAGACGTCGATATCACAAACAGATACACAATCTCTATAAGTAGGTTGAACCTCAATCATACTCCGCTCCAACTCTGTATTAATAAGGCTCAATATAAAGAAAATAGATGCTTTTATATAGTGTTCTTCTAGTGTGGTCAGTGAGCGACTCCGAGCCCGCATCGTGTGCGCTGCATCGTAACGCATGCATATAATATGACACAATTATGTGCAGCATAATGAAGCGACGCTTGCATAATGGCTGCTATAACCGGCATACTAGAAAAATAAAACTCATTCCGTATAACTAGGAATCTAAGATTTCTGCTGATTTAATAATATAATGAAGTTGGTTACTGTTCTACGTAGTGGTATGTTCTACGTATTCTTATGTTATAATCATAAAAAAAACCCTGAACCTTATAAAATAATATCTTTGAGGATACATGAAAACCTGTTGAAACTTAAAAGTTTTTAAGCTAGACCTCGTAGGATTTTGCACCGGCTGCATGGAGTAGATTTATAAGCCTTTCTAATGCACACCACTGCCTAGACGTTAATGCCTAAAACAAAAGACCCATCTTGTGTCCATAAAATGTTTTGTGTGTGTGTGTAAATGAAATAAACAACAAATACTTACAACAAGTAAAATAAATAATGTAAGACAAGGAAATGTGGAGTTTATATTTATTTTTACTTTTTATTTATTTTCATACCTATATAAAAATCTCAAAATTTATAAAAGCTTCTGACATTAACACGATATGGTGGTGGGTGGTGTCAGCAAGGACATGTATTCATTTATTTTGATGTTAAAATAACTTCATTTTATTAAAACCATTTGCTTGAGTTCGCCTCTGTTCCATAACAGTTATAAGTAGATATTCAATGAACCTATTAACGATCCTCTTTCGATAATTGAATTTTCAATGCATTTGCCATTAACAGCAGAATTATTGTTAATTCATTATACATCAACAGATTATTATTAATGCTGAACATAATTATGTGCGAGTGTAAATAAATATTATTCATTTATTATTTACTACGAGTAAGTACATTCGGCTACACGCAGCTACGTGCCATTAACGTTGCAAGTGCTCTCGTAAATAAACTAAGCTATGTTATAATAATACGTAATTGTTTAATTTAGTAATATTTCATCATTTCGGTATATACAGACGAAGTACCATAATACTAAAATCTTCTATATTATATTCTATACTACAATCAAACGAAGACTATAATACAACAATCTGTCAAATTTTCCTTAATAGATTTTCAATCTTATCTTTGAAGGAAAGTTGATTGAGAAAATTCGGGTAGCTTATGCTGATGTCTGTACAATGAGTACTTTAGAAAAGTTTTCTTTCGGACAATTCCTCTATATGGCCAATAGCCAACTCTAATGTTAACGACGCAAAATTTCCGTAGATGCGATGAAATCACGAATAATACTTAGTTGTAATAGAAAATGCGTCCTAAGACATTGTGATTCAACACCAGCACAGTTTCCAACATTATCCCAATACCAGAAGGCCCATATTCGATTGGTAAAATTTGACATATTTGGGTAGATTGGCCTGCTGGTGTCTGTAGTTTCTTTGGAAGAATCGAACCCGCACACATAAAGTTGAAAGGCTGGTGCTTTTACCACTAGGTCACCACAGCTTTTAATCTACCAAATGTGTGAATTTGTATCACTCTAAATGTTATATCGTACATTCACATACTCAGCATAAATATCTTTGCGCATTGTAAATCTAAAATCACCAATTTATTCTCTGACACCTCTTCATACTTAAATCCGTAAAAGTAAATATCAGCGCGACATCGCGTGGGAACCTGATGAGGAGCAACAGCATAAAGCGTTCGTCGCTGCAGCCGCTTCTTCATACGAGCAGCCTGGTAGGTAATATCCTCATATTTTGTGCATGAGTAAAGAAAACCACATGACCCGCTCACAGTTTAAGCCTTATGTAGGAAGACGTGGAGATTATTCACTGTTTTACGATTTGAAAATTTATTTTGTAACTGTTAAATGTGTTTATTTTGTATATGTTACGATAAAAGCTCGTTTACTAGTAAAACCTAAGATTTACCAACTAAAAATGGTAAAAATTCGAGCTTTCACTGTTACATAATATATATTTATAAGCATGGTCTTAAATAGTAAATGCCTCCAAGCATACCGACACTTTAATGAAATACGCTATACAATACAATAAACTGTAAAAAATACATCATAGAAACATAATCATAAACAGTACTGACTTTTCAATTTATTTTCTTCCCGTAGTGAACGTAAAAAGTAAGGAACCATATACTTAACATTTCATATCCGATCACAATAAAGTAAATCCCAAAAATATCCAAGACGGTGTATAATAAAAGTAATAAAGGGTCAATGCAAATTCCGACCGACAGACATAGTCGACCTACATGGACGGATCACCGGCTTTAGTTAGAGAGTTCGCGGTAATCCGTTTTCCATTATCGCTAGCGGCATGACCCGCTCTCCACACAAATCCGATTCCTGATGGACGCCTCCCCACCATTGTGAATATGTAGCCTTTAGAACGACGCCAAATAGGTTATTAACTTGCAAAGCAGCCGGCCCGTGTGAAAACGTGTATCTAGTGTGATCTAGTCCGAGTAGGTACTGATGACAACCGCCTGGCGGAACTGCATTATGAAAATGTCATTTTCGAACGCAATTCTGGCTGCCATGTTTAAATGTGTGTGATTGTCTTTGGCTTAGTTCTGTTTAGATGGTGAAAAATCTATCTTGGGAAAGTAATTTGACTCTGGTTTCATGGTTTTTATTTTGCAAGCATAGGTAAAATATCAATAAATTCCTACACATGATATTTGTACAGAGTTTTTGTTTTCTACATTATGTTATGGTATCTCAAATGATGTCATTTTAATGACTCGGTTAGGTAACTGGACCTTTAATGTGAGACAATAAAATCCTTTAGATCTAAGATTTGGATATTCAGAAACCACATACTTATTTTACAAAAAAGATAAATTAAATATTTCTAATAATACTTTATAAACTTTGGTTTTAAAAATCCATACAAGAAATCGACGCAAATGACCTGTCTAACTACAGATCATTTACCAACTTTGTATTGATTAACCAGCCTGCAAATGACCCACCTAAAAGCAATATATTTGACTGCACGGCACTGCAGCGCCAAGTTCGAAACCGCAGTGCCTGAGTGTACTCTTTACTCAAAGCACTTCCCGACTGCTAAGTTACTAGTTAGTTCTAAGTGCAGATATTATATCTGCTGTTAACCGCTTCTTTTTCAAGTAGGCTAGGAACTATGTGACCCGTTTCCATGAATGTTTGTGAAATATTTATTTGTGTGTTGTGCGCAATATAACATGTACAGACGCCATGCAGGACATCAAGTTACTTCAATATGTCGGATTTCCTTAATAGATTTTCAACTTTCAACTAGAACATTGGTTCAAAGTTGATTGGGAAAAGACAGATTCGGGTAGCTTGATGTGCTTGCGTCTGTACCTACATTGACTTGTATTATTAAATAACAAAGCACTAATCACAAACTTATGTTTAATATAATAGTTTAATAATAATATACTCGTAATATGGCCTAACACCACGTTACCTACATTTAATACAATTTTACTTCACTTACGGCCAGTTTCACAATGTCTGAATGGCCACTATCTACCGAATAAATTCAAAAATAGAACAGTACCTATTTGTATGAAATTATCTACCAAATAAACTAACTGAAACTTATTCGTACCTAGGTGGTGAAACAGGCGCTTACTATCAAAAAAAGGGCTCTCGTGCAATGTTTATGTATAAAAACTCGTTGTTAGCACAGCAGAATTGGCTGTGCGCACTTGATGAAAGCAAACATTCCAACACGGCATGCGACATAATCCGATTTCCAATTATTATTATACAAACGAGCGCACCCTGGCGGACATATTGGATAACCAATACATGTATTCACCTATAAATTACAGAGTGCTACTAAGTTGCATTAGGGTCAACCTGACGCATTGTGCTCATAAGAATATAAACAGCGTAAAAGGAAAACAGAGGATTCTAAATTTTAAAACAATTAGCCATAAGTCCCTCACGCTCTTCTATTATTTTCAGTAAATTACATGTCTTTACTTAGACGCTGAAAAATGTAGAAGCATTTTCATTGCATGTAGTATTATTGACGTGTCTTTTACAACCTAAGAAAAAAGCAAAAAAAACCGTTCTGGTGAAAAAATCATTTTTTCTTAACTAATATACAACTTTTTTTGTAGTAGTTTTAGTTTCTTTTTTTGCTTTTTTCTTAGGTTGTAAAATACACGTCAATAATACTACATGCAATGAAAATGCTTCTATATTTTTAATAATGCTTCTACACTTAAAAATTGCGAACCTCAACGTGAGACGCACGCATAAATAATGGCAGTTCCATTGCATTTTATTTACGACGCCATGCGGACAGAGTAACGAGCGAGCTCAATGGAAGGGAAATCAGTTGGGTGTCCCAGTCATCGATCGCGCCCAATGGGTCAGAACATGTACGTATTGTTCCATTTACACTTACAAATCTAGATACATGGTACATGTATTGCTGTTCGGATTTCAATGGTTTTGGGGAACGTTGCACATAGTTTAATGCTGTTTTTAGGGTTCCGTACCCAAAGGGTATAATGGGACCTTTTAATAAAGAATTCGTTATCCATCGGACCGTGTCTGACTGTGACGAGGCAAGTATCTCATGAACATAAATATCTACTTTCTAACTGTCACATAGACGGTTGAAATATTTACAGTTATAATAAATAACATTCCACGGTTGTTCGCAAGAGTTAGCGTGGCCCTGGCCCACAAAGACCTCCAGAAGGAATATCGTGGGTTTAAATCAGTAAAAGTCTGACATCCCACCCAGCTGCACCCTCAGAGGAAAGAGTCATTTGATAGTTTCCCGCGAAAAAAATGGAATTCCATAAAACAGACTTGATGCCTACCGTTTTATAAATAATGGTACGGAACACTTCGCGCGCGAGTCCGAATCTCATTTCACCGGTCTTAAACGACTATAATTCTGATCCCTTTTTTATAAATAAATGGAAAATTGGTTTTATTAATAGCAACCTATGTAATTTGCACTTTGATAAAAAATAACATTGCTATTTCTAGATTAATATACCTGAGACAATAACGCGTTGTTACCAATAAATATTAAGTGATCGATCGCATTGTAACAAGCCCGGTAGGAGTATCTCTTCAGCACAGATTAAAATTTTATGCGCTCCGATATTTATGATCCATTTACAGTTTATTGGTATCTGAGCCGTAAACTGTACTGTTGATATCTCCACAGTGAATAGAGTTCTTATTTCAAAAGTATTGATGCAGAGATCAATGAATAAGTCCTACAATTCTCACCTGCCAGAGCGTATTGTGTTGCATCTGCGGTTTTGGAGCGAACTCTCGCGTATTTCGTCAAAGAGGTTCCATGCCGGAAAATTAAAACTTTGTGGCTCGAATCCTGAAGTGAAGACAAAACAGAAATAGCTCACCGTCACATTTTTGTTCTGGATTATTTCTAGAATTAGAAGACTTTAGACTAATATTATTTTAAATATATATACAGTCGAATTGAGAACCTCCATCTTCTTTGGAAGTCGCTTGAAAACATATGAGGTTTGTTATTGATAAAGTGTGCCAAATAAGATTGTTTGTTCGTTTCAAATAACAGTAATATAGATGCTCTTGAAACAAAAGCTTACTCATATCATTAGGAAATTCCTACTTCAATACTGTAAACTCAGGAGCTATGTACCTATTTATTCTTATAATATAATCGTGGAAGCGTGAGACAGAGTGAAGAAGTTATGAACCTTTGATGTCTGCAGTCGTTACTCCCGCCTGATTAACTGCTACATAAAGCTGCGTTGGCTTCAAAATAGAATATTACGCTCATTTCCCTTGTGTACTTGGCAGAGATATCATTGAGTACAATCGAGCTATAAGAATTATTAAGATTTGCTAGTTAGCTCGAACACTCTTGCAATAAACTTGAAAAGTATCTATTATTGATTATGAATTTTCTTAATCTGAAGTTACTTTGAAAACTCTAATCTACTATTTACTCTCTGCAAAAGAAACAGGTGAATTGGTTTTTCATCCCAATAATAGATAACTTAAAAAAATATGACGCACTAAATTATTTTAAATAATTTTTCTTTTTACCTCACAAACGTAATTTATGTACCTGTCTGTACCCTTACAATGGCTTACAAAAAACTGTCCAGATAAAACCCTCGTAAATCTAATTAAAAAAAACGAACATAAAGCCGCAATCAAATCCCAATAACAATAAAGTTGACATACGCAAAACGCGTCGCAAAACCGCGTCATTATTTTAATGAACATGCAACACAAACGTGCGTCAACGTCGCAGATCGACCGCAGGCGTGTCACAGCTGTCATCGAACAATGTAACACGAGTTATTATGCAGCACAAAGCGCTGCACACCGCTACAAAAGCGACCGCCAGCAAAGTTCCGCGCCTATCCCGTAATTATCTAAATACTCTCCCCAAAGGTGTTGCCATAGAGTCTATGTTATGGCATAGACTGATACAGATGCGCCGGGCAATTGAGCGTGTCGGCTTTGGTCAGATGTTGTTAACCCACCTTAAAGTACCTACGCATATTTTTTTATGATGCTGATTAAATAATAATTTAAAGAAAATTTCTAATGCAGGAAATGTGCTATTAATAATTATCTGTCAAGTTATTAATAATCAGCTTCTTAGCTAACATAAAAGGGGATATAGTACCAAAAGAAAATAAGTATGAGATGTTTTTAGAAACAGTTTATTTATTTAGACTATTATCTAAATATTTTTCACACTATTAACATAATATTGTGATGTTTAACCGCGTGTAAATAATTCACATTTGCTAGATAATGTCTAAATCACGTACCTAGGGACCAATCAGAAAACGGTAACATCGCGCGTCAATTTTCTTTTGTCAGCCATTGACAAATGACACGATTGTGTTTGCTTTAGGAGTTCTACTTTCGGTTAGTCTATTTTATTCTATTTAGTTATTTAACTATTACAGGGAAATAAGAAAGACATTATTGGGCTGCTTGGGCAAATGACGCCATTTTTTTTTTAAATGCATTTTGAAAAAAAGAATATCATAAAATTATGCCCAGTTAAAATATTTTTTTCTAGCTATTACTCAAAATATATATTATCAATTCCCTAACTATTATTTTATAACGTTAGAATTGGTATTTAGAACTCAAAGTTATTCATGATTTATATTCATAAAACTTATATTAATTAACTAAATGAGTTATCAATTAATTAATGTCATGAAGTGTACAAAACTTTTCAAAGATAGTTCGGTTATTTTTTTAATTTTATTTTTTTATGTTATTTATTTATCATCTTCAGCAATATTATCGTTTCGTGTAACTCCTGTTCCGTATATACGTAAAATTATAATTTTTTACCATGACGTAACCAAACTTTTGTATTTATTAGGTACCTATTCTTGCGCTTTATTATGAACTGCAATAATTGTTGGGATTACTTTTTTCCAGAAAATAATATTATCTTACACAAAGTATGCTGTATCTCCTTTGTAGTGTATAAAATAACTCTGATTAAATGGACAATTTCATGAATCTATGAAAATGTACATGGAAATTTATTTTTAATTATTCAAAGGCGCCTTTCAGGCTTATTTAATTTCCAAGAATGTAAGAGGCAATACATATTATATTTTATATAATACAAAGATAAAGTTTATTCTTCATTCAACATTCCTGAGTTCCTCGAAAACAATACGTAGTCATTAAGAACGGAGTGTCCTAACTACACGGTCGGTAGTCCCGGACAACTCCACGAGGAATTATTCAGGCGCCCTTTTAAAATGTGCTTTTAGCCACCTCGTGTAATGCGATGTCGTTTGCGCAAATTGTAATGGCCGCTACGAAAAGTATTAAAATTTATTACGACATCTTTGTGAATTTGAGAAAAGCGCGCTAATGAGATACGAAATTATGGACTTATTGTCTGTCCGTGAAGGAGAAATAATTTATGCGATTAACTATTTAGATGTGATGTTTAATGGATTTCATTTGTTTCTTACTGAAGGCTCTACGCTCGTCAGCTTTTTTATAATGACGATGCACACTAGCATAAACGTTAGCAATATAAGAATAATCTCGGCTACGATCTGTGAAATTCTCGGATCCCCCCTGTATTCATTTGTCTCTTATTGAAGACCATGCGCTCGTCAGCTAGGATAAACATTAGCGGTAGAAATAATATTTCCTACAATCTGTGAAATGCTCGAATCCTCCCTGTGTTCAGCTGCTTACGAATTGATAAAGACACGTACAACTAAAGTTATAATTATAGATGATAGAGAGCAAAGCCGAGTCTCCGAGATCCCGGCGGATTATGCAGGAATTTAGCAGATTAAACCTTCATTACTGTTGTTCGGTAACTTGCCAGGAATGCCGGCCGAGCTCAAAGCGAGATTTATACCGACTCCATCTGGATTCCGCGATCAAAACATTCGAATACCCGCATAATTTGCTGAATACGAGTGTTTTATGTAAATACAGTAACGCCGGATCACCGATGTGGTGATATTTCAAATGAAAATGTCACCTGTGTTGATCTGGAAGAAGCAGAAGAATATTGTGCTGCTCAGGATATATCTATGAACGTTTCACTGTAACTTATAATGTAAATAAGCATCATATTACGTATCGGTCCTTCTACCGTTCACATCATATTATGATTAAATATTTGTAGATGCCTTAGTATGTTTGTAGACACATATATACATACAAAGTTATGGTATTAGCTAGCTATTTTGACTGCCTCGTTGGTCTAGTGGTCGCAAGGCGCGACTGCTGTGCACGGGGTCTCGGGTTCGATTTCCGGGTCGGGCCGAAATCGCTTTGTGGGTTTTGAGAAAACTTTCACAAAGCAGCCTGGAGTCTGGAAGTTGGTGAGTGATTCACCCGTGCATCGGAGAGCACGTAAATGTCGGTCCTGCGCCTGATCTCTCTCCGGTCGAGTCCGATTGCCGTCCCATCGGATTATGAGAGTGAGGGAATAGAGAGTGCACCTGTGTCTGCGCAAATGCTTGTGCACTATAATATGTCCTGCGCAGCTGGCTGATCTCCATATATGAGAACGGCCGCCGTAGCCGACAATCGGCCTGGATGCCATCATTAGCTAGAAAGGCAATAGTTTCTGCTTGTATTAGCCTATCGGATGGCTTTAGCTGGTAACGGGCTGTGCATATAACTATAAATAAATCTTATACTACTGCTAATGTCTACTATCCCAGATGCATGTGTAAGTGATGGCCTATTTAGAGGGTTTAATAACATGGGGCTAATACACACGTACAGCTATGTACAAAAGTTTGAACGATATTCTTCAAAAGTGTGTGTAAAAGTTTTGATTTCAACCTATTTGCAAAATAAATATCATTTATCAAAGGAAAACAAAAAAAAACCATTATTAAAAGAAATGATGCGTTGCGAAGATTTAAGCCTAAATAAACAATCAAAATCTCCGTCCAATATGTCTTTCTGATTGGTTTTAAATCCATTGGAGGTTTAAAGGTAACCTAAATCAGTATTTGCTTTTGTGGCGAGCGGTTTGTGGGTAGCTACTAATGGTGAGGGAGACGAAAATGCTGAAAAATGGAGCTATTTCCAGTGCGGAGCGGAACATCAGATATCGGTAATACTCGGCTACGTAAAGAGAATGGGAAATTGCTAGATGATAGTGTATTTAGATGCGGTTTTGGGATGAACCTGCCGCATATAGCATAACTAGGTATTAATACGATAGTACTAAACATACAATGATAAGTAACATAGAATAATTATATACTATGAAAATGTTTTACCGTGCTCACTTTAAACAAAAAGCAACGAATCGAAATTATATAAAAAATAAAATTCATAAAAGGTTAAAAGTAGCAATTATATTGACACGTTAAATATATTGTCTTAGAAGTAACATTTTTTATACATCTGTGCAAAAAATAAATTCATTATCAATTCCATTCATTGAAGAAATTTTCACAAAAAGAAGCACTAGCCTGTCAAGTATGAGTGTGCCGGTTCAATTCAGGCAAGTACCAATGCAACTCTCTGTGTGAGAGGAGGCCTGTGCGCAGCAGTGGAACGATAAAAAGACTGATGATGATGATGAAGAAATTTTATACAACAAAAACTTAGTTTAGTCGCGTCTGGCATTATTATACGCTCAACGTTATAAAGGAAACATTCAACCTGTAAATAAGAGAGTCCACTACACCACTACGAAAGGCTATTAAAACTTTCCGGCTAAAAGCAAAACGCGTAGAATATTAAACGCGAATGTCATTCTGTGAATATTTACCCAATACTTATTATTTATCGCTGGCTGTTATGTTGAAAAACTGTATAGTGTTGGCAACGCTTTATTTACGTCGCAGAGAGAAGAGTTCGCGCTAAGCCGGTATGGATGGCCCACTGAGTCAACCTCCAACGAAGCGACAATATCTTGGATAAATGAGATGGAAGATATTATCATCGATATATTTTTGCATTTCCATGATTTTACTTTATTGTATTTTCAAATATACACTTATTTATTTAAATTTTTGTAGATACAGTTAATCAAAGAAATCAATTTCGGATATTTTATGATACTTATTGTTTTATGTTTGATACAAGGAAGGGTTAGTTCTAGGTAAACTAAGTTTTAGTTGTTTCACAGCGGTTTTGCACTACGCATGATCCGAATCCGATCTGGATCCGTGAAAATATTCGTAGTAATCATAGAACAATTTCTATGGTTATTTACGCACCAGACCCCTTCATCTGATTTCATGGTGATTTCTATAAAAATATTTTCACGGGTTCGGATCGGACGTAGTGCAAAACCGCTTTTAGTTATACATAGCTGTCAAGTGTAAAATATTTTGTCCAACAGTAGTCAAATCACCTCCTAATATTTTCGGCTCAACCTGTTCCAATTTATTCGGCTTATACATAGATCTGCGCATTCATACGTTTTTAATATTGCCGTTAATTTCGAGCAATTTCAATCAATTAAATGAAACAAAATGGCGGCAATGAATTCGCCACATTACTTCAGTGCGGTTGAATACAAATTCACATCCTTCCGATCAATATTCGATGGCAGGGATTATTGATGGTGCAGTTTTAAAATGTTAATTATTCTGCTTTGTATTATCACTGGTTTAAATAAAACTGTATTATTTTGTGCTTAATGATCTTTTGCCAGTTCGATGTGCGATGAGCTACGATTTTACCGGATTTTATGAATTTGATATGACACGTTATATCTGTCATATAATGTACAGTTATAGATGTTTTATTTTATAGGTATTTTTATAGGTACTGCAATAATTTATTTCAATTTTAGTTCGTTCCTTTTCCCAATTAATGACACTTATACAATGTAAAAAAAACCCTTGTATCTGCGCTCAACCACAGAACTTGCACCTTCCAGGATCTGTAGTTCTCGGTCGTCTACTATATGAATTTCAAATGAACCTCTTGAGCCAACTGCAAGCGCTTGAGAATCACACGCTCAGCTATTCATGCATTCCTGGTAAATTAACTATCAGTACTTATATGACTGTACCAGCAAAGTGTCGCGATTACACTTCATTAAAATTTCATGACGCTTGGCAAATGTCAATAATATTATGTATATTGTAGTTGTATATAGGTACTTGTGTGTGGTAAAGTAAATAGGTACATACATACCTATAAAATTAGTGTTATATGTAGATTGAACTACTACTAGCTAGTCCACTAGGTGGACGGACGATCTGGTCAAGGTCGCCGGGAAGCAATGGATGCGGGTTGCTGAAGATCGTGCAAGGTAGCGAGCCTTGGGGGAAGCCTTAGTCCAGCAGTGGACGTCTTTCGGCTGAAACGACGACGACGAACGACGATGTATGTAGATTGAACTGACTTTTAACTCCTGAAATTGAGTTTAAATACGTTGCGGGACACAATTTCGAAATACAACATTCTTATGTTAATAGCTAGCTCACATAATGCGCCATAATCTGTAACGAAACCTGTAATGTCTACAACACTTGCATATTATATACTTAGTTCTTAAGCAAAAAGTACTCAGTAGTTTTAAATGTGCAAAAAATATAAAATAATTTCTGAGCGGTGTCGCACAAAACATTAACTACAAAGAATATAAAAAGATAAATAATTAGTGCAAGTAATTCCACAACACTTAACAGGAACAACTAGACATTAACCATTTTCTTGATTAATCTCTCTTGTGTGAGTTTCGCAATAGGAGAATTTAATTATTTTCCACACGCGTCGTATTTCATCCGTTTTCTTTTTTGTATCTTACACTGCACACTTTTCTCTGTTTATTGAATTTTAAATTAATTGCTTCGTAATAATTTTTAATCACAGTTTACGGCAACACTCGTTTTAAAATGTATTTACAATATTTCCTTATAGGTTTCTTCATTTGTCAAAAACAAAAAAAAACATCTTTTGTCAAAGAATATGAATCTTTTTTGATTTTTATTTAGTTTAGATAGCAGTTTGTTTCTTTAACGTGTCGTAATAAGGCTAATTAATTTCGTCTGTATACTTATAATGTAATTTTTGAGTATCTAAAAGTTTTTAATTATCCTAAGACCGAAGCGGCCCAAAAAATAATAATAAACGATAGGCTATCACTATTCGAAACAAAAGTAAATCATGCAGCAAGCGACAAAGCCCCATGGAAGGTGGCCATGCGTGTCACATCGCGACGCCGACTGCGCCCAACCAGCCTGTTTGCGAACAACGCGCCGGATTAATCGATTCAATCGTCCGAGTGATTCGAATGCATCGCTCACTGGCCGTATAGTCGTCTGGTAGCGTGCCTTTGCTTGTCCTAAACTTACTTTTCTAACTGGGTTAGATATTTAATGTTCAGTAGGTACCTACGAATTGGTGAGTTTTTTTAATGTAGATTGTGTGACTTCAAAAAGGAGGAGGTTATCAATTCGAAAGGTATGTTTTTTATTCATAAACATGGTCTCAAAATAGCTCAAAAAGGAAAACATTTTTCAGTGTTAATAGCATATAGACAATAAAAAAACCACGCCCACAGCATGGGCAGGCACTAGTTAATAAATAAAGTGTCACGCATAATTGCCGGTATCGCCAGACATTAATACATCGATTACGGCGCGTACATAAATCGTGGTAGGGGCTCGCATCGCCGCTGGCAACCCAGGGCTGCCACGAAGGGCTCTCATGTCCCCCTCGCACAACCCTTGTACTACATGCGCCGCAATTTGCCACATTCTCCAGAGGTGTGCAGTAAAGGGAACTGTTTCTTAAAGGACTAATTTTTCACTCCAGCTTATTCTTTGACGAACCTTACGGAGAACCTTACGGCCACTTAGAAAATGGTGCACGTGATAATATGTACCTACCTGCATTCATCCAATCAAATTCAAATGTTCTTTTTTAATAAAATGTAGCTATCCAATTACAGGCAAATAATTTTCAGATAGTCATCAATAGTACTCAGGCTTTTAGGATAAAAAAATAAATTGAATGTGCTTCTATCGATCCATAGGCGCATCTGAATAGTAGCGACGATTTCGATTGTTTAAAAACAATATCTGATTGCATTGTTACAACGAATATATCGGGTACATGCGAGCACAAATGCTCTCCAGTGAAGTGGTACATTGGTGCACACAATACACATTCGAATACTGACTGGAGTGGCCGTGTCGCGATTCTTGTAATATCGAGTGGCAATTAGCCGGCCAGCGATCTGTCAGAATGTTTGTTTTATTCCACTACAGTTAAATTACAAATAAATGGGTTGCATTTCGCTGAAAGAGGCCGTCGAGCTTAATTATCTGAACTAAATGAGTGGTCGGAGTTATGTTCACATTGTGTCAAATGGATATTACTACGTAGGGAAATAATTAAATGACCATCATTTCAGTTAATAAAGAATCAACTTCATTGTAGGGATGTATCGTTAAACGTAATTAAAATAGTAATAATATTCACTTCATTGCTCACAGCTCCATTCCAACAACAGCAACTAGTAATTGTATGTAACCCACAACATTCCAATTAAGTTAAAGTGGAGATTATGAACAGCGTCATTAATAATATCTCTTCATTACGCATTCGGATTATCAGTCACTCTATTTTATTACAAAGCTCTGGCATTAATCAAATAACCATTAGTCGAAGTGGATGCATTTTCCTCGAACCTTGCTTTGTGTAGCCCCTTTTCTGTGTAGTGCGGCGTGCCTTATCTGCATCAAGCGGAGTCCAGCGTACCACAGACTCCATCGATACTTGAGGCAAGGTAATAAACGAAACACGAACCCCTTGCTTCAAGTGTAGCCAAGATTTTCCCCATTCGAGTTTATTTATGGGAGTAAAATAAAATACTGAGTTATTTAAATATTAATGCGCACAATATGGGAGTACGTCACTCGCGGTGCCGCGGCGCGTGAATGAGCATGTATAAGCGTAAAAGCGCCCTTATTGCAATTTCCACTTTTCCTAATAACCCCCCACATGTGGCCCGCGCTGCACGTTACACGTAATTTTGCATATTTTCGCGGTTAAGTACCCTTGTATAGTAATTTATGTGCATTAGTTATGAGCTTCAAAGAATCGCGGAAATGCTGAATGGCTGTAAACTGCTCTCTGCACTTAAATACTGAGCAAAATTAACTACTGCAATCACCGGGTACTTACTCTTTGTATTGCTTTCAGTCTTCGGTTTTGTTTGAATAGCTACTTATAATTTATTAATTATTATTTGAATATGTTAAACTTTTTAAAAACTCTGCAATTAAAAGTTTCCATATTGCTGCACGCCATAATAGGTACCTATGTGCAGGGAGGTTGGAACATAGAATTATAACACCGTCCCTTCCACTTGAAATCTTTTGTCGCCAAACGACCTGTCAAGGGTGTGTCTAAACAGAATTTAATACGCTGCTAACAATCGAGTATTGTGACATGTAGTGAGTATAGCCGAGACTAGTCGAGAGGGAGAGACAAAGCACTTGACTGGAGCACGCTCGACGCGTGAGACCGTGAGGGCGCTCGAACAGTCTTACTAATGGCCACTCGCGGAAACGGATCGATCCCGCAATTTGTTTTCTGGTCACCGCGATTTTATTATAAGTCGATTATCAATAGTTAAAATTTTCATGATAATTAGATTATCTGCTATTTTTCACAAAAGCTGTGTGTCTATAGATTTGTTTCTGAAATTGTCGCCTACAAAATAAATTATATTTACATAATCAATATTGAAATATATAATATTATTTCGCTTATACATAGAAGTTATTTCAGCATTGTTTTATTTTTATTGGTTTTTACGCGTACATTTTTATTTACTATTCCGTAGTAGTCAGTGTAACGTAAATCCTTTGAACGCAACGTTCATTTTTGTGACAAATCATTTCAGCCGCAGTGCAATGTAAACCAAAAATGGTGAAAATATTTTGCAACCAATTTTAAAATTTTGGTTCGCTGTGTTTTCACGGTGTATTAACATTAATAAGGTTGACGTCACACGTGCCGTATCATCGGGGTTATTCTACGCAATATATCAGCTAGGTACAAGTTATAAAACAGTTAGAGGCACAGAAATTAATGAATATGTGTGATTTATCGGGGTCTCAAACATCGATCCATCTTTCTAGACAACTTTGTAAACTATGATATTAGTTAGAAATAAAGCAATTAATAAACACAATGCAAAAAATTTCGACTATTATTGTAGCCTGTATCTTTACACAACCATACTGCTCCAAATGTTAATACAAAAACTGATTCATTAGCTTTGAAGAGAAGACCTGGCGTCTGTCAACCTACCCGAATCTATTAAATTTTACCTATCGAATATTAACAATATTACCTTTCGGCCTTTCGGTATCGGGTAAGGTTGAAAATCTATTAAAGAAATTGACAGATTGAGGTAGCTTAGTCTACTGACGTCTGTACCTATTTCAGGATATTAAGATAAATTTAAATGATTAAGTACAATCTTTTAAACTACAACAAAAAGTTTAGTCCAGATTAGCAGATATGTGCGCGTACAACGCGAAGGAGTTATTATGATAATTTGAGGCACACACGCAAGCCGCGCCGAGGCGAGGCGTCGACACAAAGCGCTGGCACTACAAAAGGCAGGTCACAGAGAACTGCAGCCAGCAATCAGCTAAAATGGAAGTCTGCTACAATTATTTTAAACAACTTTATATACGACTTTTGTTGCCTCGATTTAAGGGTGATTTTTCTTTGAGACATTTTTTTGTTAGTATTTGAATTCATAGCGAATGTCGTCATATCGATTCTAAATTGTTATTGTTGTGCACAAAATAAAATTGGATGAGCATTATGCTATAGGTATTTACTTACTTCACATCCAATACTTATTTTCATCAACAATGCATGTATACCCAGTGCCGGTTGAAGGGAGGGACGGTGTAGGACTAGGTTGCCAGCGCATGCCAGCTCGGCGTACTGATCAAGCTGTACTTTTCTCATGAACCTAGTCCAATTTCAGCCTTTTCCAAGTATCTACCAGTATAATCATAACTTATCTGGGTTCTCCGAAGGCTGTGACTGTGCCACGCGCATGCTAATATTAATTTCAACTCGATTTGCAAATAAATCGTAAAATAACTGCCAAACACAAATGCCGTCCAAAGAGTAGATAACTGCGATTAGCGTATCTAACCAACCTTCAAATCAGAACGAACGGTGAAGTAAGCTATTAGCTGTTCACTTTCATCGGCGCAGGTAGTCTATTTGCTACAGCTTCGGGAAACGCAGTAATTGTTCATTATTGGAGCTTATTAAACAAACTGGCTGGCTGTGGCGCTGCCGGAAACGGAAGCGTGCGATGCAGCGCTTCGGCCGGAATCGGACACGTTCCGGAGCGTTATCCGCGCGAGCACTTCCGCCCACTCGACTATCACTTGTTACCACCAGCCGCCATTGTCCACTGCACTGCTTAAATTTTTCACTGGTTATTGTCGTTTATTTTAAAATATAGTACGCAACAAACTGATAAATATTTACGCAAACCAAATAGTGCGATCGTATCGCAACGGATATGTACGTGAGCGAAATGATGTGAATGAAATTTTTAACAAAAGGATATCCGTATCGAATCGTACTTTTTGTGTGTTTTCATCAAAGGATGAATAAAAGTAGAGATGAATCAAGATATCATTTTCCTCCAAATTAGTCATCACCTTATATAAGGAATGCCATACATGATGACTAACGATGAAGTAACGCAGCTGCGGAAATATCCATGTCACTGGAATATAGTTTTTTTTCAGATCACATAATGTAGTGCACACACGCTGTAGCATATTCCGAATGCAAGTGCTTTGAATCTAAGTTTTTTTTCTACCCTTTGCATAACTCGTACCTTCCATTTCCAGGAACGGTATTTGCATTTTCATGAAAAGCTCAGTTTTTTGATCATGCTTGCTTTTTCTCGGAACTAAAGTCAACAATACGAACAATGTTTGTTTAACAATTGCTGGCTGTATTGGCACATGTATCTAAAACTTCAGCGTATGGTTGACGCCAGAATTAGACGAATTCATTTTAGATTTTCATGTTACAATTTTCAATATAACATTCGGGCAATAGGAAATATGCATGTAATTTTTTTATTCACTAAATTAATACACTTTTAGCTGTAATAAAAAAATATGAAAGAATTTTTAAAATACAATTTATCGACAAGAAGTTATAAAGCTTCAAAACCGCTAATAAGAAAGAGAAATCCGAGTGTAAAATTTACGTCACAACTACACACGCCCTGGCCAGTAAGGCTGTCATTGAATATAGCGTTTTGGTGAGAGGGACAGGTATACTTGTTTAAAATTGTTATATCTCGTTTGTTTTTCTACTGATTTCGATATTTTTTTCACAGTTAGTATTCTATTTTTGTATATTTATTGATAAACTAGTTAGATTGCAAATATTTTTTTCATGCATATTCCCTATTTTAACTTTGTAACAATTATTTGATTATTTTTAAAGCCAACACGAACCAGTGTTACCAATTACCAATAATTATTAAAATATTCCAGTTTATTATCTAGAATAAAACATTACCTCATTTGAAATGGATTTATAAATCCTATAAGTAGCATTAACCTACAATTGAAGTTGGACGTTCATTATATCAATATAAATCTGAAACAGAACTGAATATTAAGCAAAGAGGTAAATTTTAATGAACCTCAATAATTCTGGTGCGAAAATGCAGAGCGCGAGGCGAGCGTGACATGAAACTCTCGGAGCTACGAACGATATAAAATGTTCCATGCAAATACACATACCAGAACTCCACTTCAAATAAAAAAACTGAAAAGATGTGTAAAAAGAAATTATATTGTGTATATCGTAAAAAGCGTAATCGTTTGCTGAAAATGAATTTAACTGGGATTTTCTTTTAAATGTTTTTATGTTATATTTTTTTGCATGTAGTTGAATACTTCAACTTTAGTACTTCAACTTCATTTTGGAAATTATTATTTTTCATATATTCAGGAACATTTTTTTATTTACATAGCTGTCCTCGCTCTAATCTCTTCGTAGTTCTATGTGAGCGAGCGCCTCTGACCCACCAATTTGCCGGTACGCATGCTTGCACACAGCGCAGCATCATTCGCCGATATAATTGTTACCTCTGAAATTCACGGCACTACTACCACTGTGCATGTTAAATTAATTAACATTGGTCTGTAAATTTTGTGATTATTTTAATTCTAGCGGGTGCTTCTATTTTTAATGATTTTGAATGATGAATTTTCTATTAATTTATAATTTTTTTCCTAACTATTACTTTTCTAACGTAGAACGAAAATAATAGTTACATATATACAGAAAATCTCAATTTGTTTATCACTCGCAATAATAACTTTGATTAGGGTTAATAACTAATGTTGCGACTGTAGGGGCACACATATAGGGGTTATCTTTTGTAGAATTGACATTCAAAAAGCGCAGATTTTTCAGCCGACTTAGAATAAATGACTTTTTATCTTTTTGTCTTATCGTTTTTTTTGTTTTGTTTTTAGCCTATACTGTCCCACTGCTGGGCAAAGGCCTCCCCCATATCTTTCCACTTATCTCTATCGCAAGCTATCGAGGAACCGATCCAAATTGTCTCTCCAGCGCTTCCTCGGTCTTTCTCTCGATCGTCTGCCATCATCTTGGTTCTTGGGATTCGTAGTAATCCTAGCCCACTTATCAAGGTGCATGTCTTATCGTTATTATGCATTATAATAACAACAACATCTACCAAGTATAAAAGAGTAGAACATAAGAAGTTAACCCAATCACGAGAAAAAACACGAAACCGCGGCTTATCTTGAAGGAGTTACAAAGCCCACAGTCTAAATTCTCACGCTCTAAATTAAGTGCAAACTTAACCCGCATGCAGAGGCTACGGCGTAACTTGTTAGAGCCTAAGTGCACGGTTTTATTTGGTAGCATTAAAAAAAAATCCTATTCCTACTGACCCAGTTTTGCAATGTGGCGATGCCTTAGGAAAAGATTGTTTTAAGCTGATGATGATGTTATAATCTCATGAATACGTACAATGCTAAAACAGTTTACATTTTGACAGTGTTTAGGATTTTTTTCATTTTTTCCATCTCATACAAACAACAAATAAACATGTCTTTAGCTAAACGTATGTTTAGTTTCACGGCGTGTTTAACATTTTGTAATGACACTATAAAGATTTAATATACCTTAATATTCTTTCATCCCCTGTTACTGATAAACTACACAGTTACATAATATTTCACATTAATGCCGTTGGTCGGTCCCGGACGCGGCGACGATAACGCAACGGATCGCGCCAGTTCCGGCTCGCTCGCGACACCTTCCTCTACTTCCGACGCGTTATCTATGGTCACGCCACCTTCTACTGGCTCTGAATTATACGTGTATCCTGTATGGTTTGCTATTGGATCACACAGGCTGTGTATGAGAAGTTATTGTCTTCCTGTGTCTGTCAATAACTGTGTTTTCATGTTATGATGTGTTGTTTTTTTAACTCCCGATGCATGTTTAGTTTGACCGCTGTGTGTCTATGACAGCGTGGCTCTTAAATGGATGAACCGCATTGGATGCGGATGTTTTAGTTGAATGCAATTTTCCAGCGGTAGTTGTATGATATGTTTCATGACTCAACAGTTTTAAAGTTATAAGCTGTTGTCCACATTTGCAGGGTTTTTAGACACATTGGGCCTTACTGCAAAAAAGTTAGAGGGATGTTTAAAAAAAATGTGTATGCAAAATTGTTTTAAACACCTTTTAAACGTCTGTCTCACTTTTTTGTAGTAAGGCCCAAAATATTTTACTTAAAACTGTAACATCAAAGTAAACTTAATAATCGTATATACATATGTAAGCGTTTTATAGCGCGTAAATGTCAAGGCCCCATCGTCCCCAGTCATTTAAATAATTTATTAAAAGTAAACTAATAGAGGTTAAATCAAAGCGTACGATTCTTAAGTTCTATTTATCTTAATAATAAGCTTCGAATATTCGTTAAACATCTTTCTGTGTTCTCAAATGCATTGAGTATCAGATATTGAGACCGAGTGGAAAATGCTTTTAGTATCACAGTCTCAAGTGTAATAATTTAAAAGTGTCTTCAAATAACACATAAGTAAGTATATCTTTTAGTAAAATGTACTTGTAGAGTTCACAAAGATCTTCTTTGGAGTATATTTTTATAACAAGTCTGTTTTCTCTTGAACGCATTAACCGTTTAAGAGATATGTATTTAGCTACATACACACATATATATTCACAAAAATAAGTATAAATATTTTTGCTGAAACCACGCATTTATCAATATAATTTATTCACACAAAGCAAAAGAAATGATAAAAGGAACTCGTGATCGATGATAAGGTTAAGCACCGCTTATCGCGGTTGGTTAGTGGATGGGTGACCATCTTGTCTAGCTAAGTTCCAGAAGACACTATAAATTGTCCCTATCATTTAAACATCTCTGGCAGTTGTTACAAATCAGAGGCCAGAAAGTCTGAAAACTAGTCTTACTTAGGGTTATCTGGTTGCCCAGGCGACTGGATTGAGGAGGTAGGTCGGTTAGGCAGTCGCTCCATGTAAAACACTGGTACTAAGCGGCAGTCTTTAAGACTGTGAGTCGCTCCAACATATTTTGCGAAAAGGCTAGGAGATGAAGGAGATTCGTCATCTTAAGTAATTAAAACAAGGTCCAATCTCATCACGCAGGTATCAGGTAACATGAATAGCGAGATAGTCTTAATGGAACATCAATTACTAATTAATTCATTTGAGTAATCCAAAGGCATTGATTTGCGAACGCGCGTTGCCTAACAATCACCGTGATTTGATCAACCGGCGCACTCCCACAATAGCCTGACCTGGATCGTGTAGCGATATTTGATAACAGTGCCAATCAACTGATTATTAATTATCTCTTTACTTAGCTAGGTAGTGTGTACTTGTATAGATCTATAATTTGTAAACGTAAAATAAAACAATGGCTTATCATAATTGATTTAACTAATCAATATACATATTATTCTTAATCTTCAGTTAAAAACATTTGAAATTCTGATAACAGTTCTGATTCGCTTTAAATATAAACCTGAGTTGATCCTACTGTGAAGAGTTTGTGCTAATTCAGTTAAGATGTCGATCCGCAGCTAAATTCCGAGCACAAGTACGCACATGTCACCATACACTCCCCCCCCCGCTTCCCGCTCATACCTGAAATTGGTTTCTGCGCGAACTAACTCTAAGAAGATGCGAAAGAGCAACGGACAAGTGAAAGTCAACTAAGAATAAAATGGAGCCAGCTAAAATGAGTAGACTCCTTCCACGATTTATTATGAGTCAGATACAAGCTATAAAGGATTTTCCATTAGAATCAAACAGTAAGTTATTAGGTCTGATCTAGATAAGGAAGACAATGGCAATGCAATCAAGTTAGTGCATCTAACAACGAAAGATAAGGAATGCCTGCTTATCTATCAGCGTAAGGTATAGGTAATATTAGGAAATTATGTAGAATGCATAGTACCTAAAATGTTAGTCTTGTTCAGAATACTGCACTTAGCGATCGATCCGAAAAATATAATGGTAAAAACACAAACTAACTCGAAGTTGGAACGAAATTTCGGCTTACGAAACAACATCTTAAACTAGAATTTAATATAATGCCTCCTATTTTTTTACCTGACTTCCAATAAATAGGAAAAAGCTCTCAATTTGCTATGTTTTTATATCATTTCTTCTCTAAGTCGCCATCTTGTTTTACGTTTTCTTTTAAGCGCATTAGTAAATGATATTACAAAATACACAAAAAAAGAACATCATCATCATCATCTTTCACACAATGCATCTATCGTTTCTTTGGTAGTCCTACTTGCTCCATATTCATCCACATTCATGCTCAACGTGCTCAACACCTAGGTGTTTTATACAAAGTCAATAAAGTACCTAAGTAAAACCTCGGTGACTACCAAAGAGGTCGAAGCACCAACCTCGGTATTGTATCGCCTCTATGCCAATGTTACTCTGAAAAACTTTAACGACCAACTCTTCGAACATGAATACGCTTTTAAGGCCGATGGCTGGGCCAATAGCTGCTACAGTGCATCAGACCGATGTGGCCGGAATTCGGTACGCGCCCACGGTTTGCCTACTTTAAAACTTTCTGAGCAAACTTTAAGTATTTTGCTAATCAGACATTGGAGAAGTTATAACGTTATAGAGTTTTAAGTACCTACACTGTATTAAGCTGTGAAGGTATTTTCAAAGTGAAATTGGGAATATTTTTGCAGATAAGTAGCCTATCAATAGGTGCAGAAGAATACTAGGTAACAAAATATAATAAAAAAAGATAACGTGGATATATGTATGTAAACATCATTGTAATATAAGTTTGTTTGTACCTATGGCGCGCTTTCGCGCCCAAACGGCTAAAGCGATTGAGATGATATTTGACATTAATAAAGGTAAAGGTGGTACCATAGGTGGTACCTATCCTAAAGTAGGATTTTTATCCGGATGTAGAAGGTGGTGCCATGGAGACGCCGTCAAACTCGCGGGCGAATTCTAGTAAAACAATATGTATAATACAAAAAGATCACAACGTAATCCCACATTCCGCCACCTTCTACGCATTTCACTATGAGCTTTCAGTAAATTCCGTGCACTCAACGCTGCTCTGCAGACAAAGCAATTCAATATTAACGTTCCAGTAATGCACTATAAATATTAAATGCTATTCGATAGTTATAAGAATTCAACAAAGCAGTTTGTTTGCGGCGAACTGGCAAGCAATTCTTCAGGCGTCAGTTTTCAGCGCGCTTTGTGACAAAGGCAGTCACTGCGACGGCCATTTTGTGAAGGGTCGGAATTGCAGCGCTGTACGATTTTCACGATTATGTTTGTGTTTGAAAAAAAACTGTTTCGTACTCGGCTGCAATTAACTTTCGTGTTCATCTGGGTGTGAGAGAAAAATGTTGGCCTCAATGTCGCTTGGGAAAAAGGGGTCTCTGCGCCAGTGATATTTTCGTAAGGGCAAATTCTAGTTATAAGTTTAACGTAACTACGTTACTTCGTTAGAAGTTAGGCACTACTCGTCGTGATCTAGTTTACTTAAGTTTTTTGTTATGATAACAATACGTTGACAGCTCTCTGGTGTATTATAGAACATTCCGAAAACATTATTTTTAATTCTGACACAAGTTGAACACACTTACTACCTGCATTTCTTGAGTAGGTTCTTAAGAAGAGCAATAGGTATTTAAGCACGAATAAAACACCGACAGCTCTTAACCACCGATGCCATAAACTCTAAGTTAAATATCTGGCACACATAATTGAAGACGATGTTTTCCGGAGTATTTCCCTTGGTGGCGGTGGTTCTGCGTAGTACGGAAACGCGGCTGCTCGGCTATGGCGGGCCTAATGGCCTCTATTCAGCCTCGGACAAGTGACACTTGGGACTTGGGGAGCAACGCGTATTGTTGCCGCCTGGGGTCGTACGGACCAAGAGTAGATCTTCTCCTTAACTAAATGCGCCAGTGCAAACAAAACAGGATGTTGTCATAGAACTCGATTTTAAATTAAATTCTATAAGACGCTGTGTCTAAAACTGGAAGAAGGATCAGAAAACCAAGCAAGTTGATTCCATAAAAATCATTTACAGTAACATACCTAGCCTACCTATGAAGTGGTTTCAACTTTATTAACATATTAATATTAATTTACGACAAAACATATACTGCTCTAATACGACTTACCTACACCATTAACTGCAATATCTACCTAATACACGGCTAATCCTCTACTGACAAAATACCTAGTTATCAACAATGAGCCAACACATACCACGCAAGTATAAACCTACATAATAATGTATTCAGAACGTAGATACAAATTGAAACAATTGGATTGGTTCGTGCCAGAAATATTAGGGGAAATCGGCAAGTTCGCGAGAGATCGGCTTCTATTTGCTATAAAAACACATTGCAGTTATATTATATGTATATCCACAGCGGTAACAAAAGCCTATAAAAATTAAAAACTTTGAAGTATATAAAATTGATTACTTTATGGAAAATATTGGCTGACTCATCCTTCATTGAAAAAAGGCATGATAAGCTAGACAATTGGAGCAAAGCATGAATAAATAGTTGTAACTAAACAATTTAAATATTTAAATTACTTCAAAGCTATAACTCAACATATAATAACGCTAAGTGCCTCAGAACTAACCGATCTAAATACAAAAAACATTTCGCGGACTCGAAAAAGATTGCCCCCGTTTCGTTCCATACAATTTCTTTAATACAATGCCTACTTATTTGTGTAATACTACTTCAAAAAACCGGAGAATTCTTGAATATTTTCACCCAGCACTCGCCGAAACCCTCGTGGGAACATAAAAGGGAGGGCTGGCTCTTTTTACTACAGTTCGCGGCAACCTTTGGAACTTCATAGCTATACATTTTCAAGTCTGGTTAAAGATAAGGAGCCAGGTAGGTATACGTATTTATTACCTGGTCTGATATTGAGCGAGCGCCTTTTATTTTTGTTACGTACTAACTCATATTTTTCTTTTGATTATGTAGTGGTTGAACCTTGGTGCTTAAGTTTACGAGATTCTTACAAAGTTTATTGCTCCATTCTAAAGTCCTTACAGTCCCATGAATTTGCAATGGGAAATTTTAAACTGCGGGAAAGCCAATATCATAAGTACCAACACTAATATTGTAAAGCTGAAGAGTTTTAGTTTTTGCTTGAACACAATTATCTCAAAAACAACTGGGCTGACTTGAAAATTATTTTAGAAGACCTAAGAAGACTTCTCATTCGGGTAAGCTGAGTAGTTCTCTCGGGGCGCGGGTGAAACATAATTCTGATTTTACACAAAATGTTAGTCAAATTAAAAACCTCTAGCACTGCGATTTTGGTTGATCAACTTGCCAAGGATTGATAGGTCATATAATATGACATTTAAAAAACCAAAGGACCGTGCAAACCCATCCAGAAATGAAAATTTCGTCGTGTTCCAACTTCCAATAGATATGACGGCAACTTGTTATTTTTTTTGTCCAATGTGAATCATTGCCAATTTTCCTCTATTTCGCGAAGTTACTTTCAGTTAGAGAAAGAAGTACTCGCGCACTGCATTTTTACAAGCTCCAATGGATTGCTCCGAAAAATCGTTCGTGTTTCGCACAAACTTCAGTAATAAAAGCGACGGTCCACTTGCATTCAGAAAAGAAGTAGGGGATGGGGTGGCGGAAAAGTGAAAAATAAAAAGTGGCATAACCGGGGAGTGTTCGACCGCACAGCGCAGACGAGCCAGAATTTAAATTAACCACTTCATATTCCGGTCTGTATGCGATGAAATATTTATACGGCAGCCGGCACACATCACCTCACCAGCCACCATATTAAAATAACAACGCAATGTCTGACAATGAACCATTACTTTTTTACACAATTAGATTGATCTTGTTTAGGTTCGCTTGGCTGTGGCACCCGAAAACGTCCTTCTTAATCATAAATTATTATACTTACCTGAACAACAATAACTCAAAGTTAATAGAAACATTATGCCTAAATTAGAACAATCTCGCTTATGTCAATATTTAAACTCACTATACGTATAAATCAATGGAACAATCTATTCAGATCTACGTATTCGTCACAAACGGTTGTACAAATATTATGAAACTGTTTCTATTATTATGTATGACTGGGTTGTTTTAAAGCAAATAATTCAATTTACAGAGTGAAATACTAACAAACACGGTAAAACCAGCGGCGGAATACTTCATTCTAGTGACCTGTGCTAATGTCCTATGATAATAGCTTGCTATAAAGATATATTTATATTAGAATTGGATGATATGGACGCGTGAAAAAATCACGAAGTCTTTTATTTGGAATAGTTCATCACGACCACGTCGACGGTCAAGAAACGTCGTCTTGAACAGACGCTGACGTAGGTACCTGCTGTCCCGTCTGTTACCTCATTTATTTACTTAAGCAATACAAAGTTTATTTTTTATAAAAAGACCAGAAAAGATATGTTTCTATATTCAACCACCGTGGACACTCAAACGTAACTTTAGAAGGCACTGACTTAAAAAAGAAGCAATATTCATGTTATAAAGTTTTTGGTAAGTTAAAAATTGCATGTTTATTAAAAACTTAACAGCTGAAAGAATTTGTTCCTTTAACTAACGAACATAGGAGCCTGGGGATCATAATCACAGCACATATTTCCTGCTCGTTTTGGAATTCTGTTCAAGCTAACAAACTTACACATAAGTGGCCCTGCCCTACGCAGCTACTATTGCAGTCCGTTTGAATACCCCAGGATTATTAGCGCACTTAGTAAGTTTTCATGGGAAATTCTAGGTAGGTAACTATCTATTTAGGAATATCCGTGTTGGTAATGACAAACATATCCTTTATTATGTGATGCAGACTACATGAGTCAATTTCAACAATTAGCATGTTTAGACGTGCTACCTATATTATATGGTCGCCCATAAATTTTCTATCAGTCGTTTATGGAAATCATGTTAACATGGCAATGACTGTGAGTATTATTTCGACTTTGTTTCTGCTTTAATTGCCTTCATAAATCAGTTTAATTAATAAAGCTAATGTCTAGAGATATGATGCCTAAAAGCAAATACTAATCAACATTGTAAAACAAATCTATTTCATAGTAGAAACATATCATCTTTATATATTGTGTGTTTACCTTAAAGCATATCACAACATTCTAATTAATTTCATAGACAGGTATCTAATATGTATATAGTACCTATATACCTATCTACTTGTAAGTGATACGAATTCCAATGATATAAAGTTAATGAATACCAACTCAAATCAAATTAACGAATGAGCAATGTTATGCAACAATATATCAACTCATGAAATGATGATTGATTGTCGCAACCGCATCGAGGTAATGGAATCATCACTCATCACTCATTTTTATGATATAATTTTGCTTTCAGAATTTCGGATTGACTATCTTCCTGATATATCTGATAGGAATACAAGAAATTCGTTCAGCTAAAAATGAACAAACAACTCAACAGCTGGACGAAAAATCGAATCCATTAGCGAATCTAATACTAAACGAAAATGAAATTGGAGATGCCAACCGCAATGGAGACAACACAAAGAACACTTTATCGAGAGTGAAACGACATATCTATTATGATCCATACTACCCATACTATCGGAGACGAGGCAAGTAACGATTTTCCATTTGGTTTGGTTACCTTTAAGTAGCTACTTAGGTACCTATCGTTGACTGCCTGCCTCGTTTGTCTAGTAGTCGCAAGGCTCGACTGCTGTGCACGGAGTCTCGGGTTCGATTCCCGGGTCGGGCCGAAATCACTTTGTGGGTTTTGAGAAATGGTTGGTGATTGATTCACCCATCATCGGAGAGCACATAAATGTCGGTCCTGCGCCTGATCTTTCTCCGGTCGTGTCGGATTGTCGTCCCATCGGACTATGAGACGGAATAGAGAGTGCACCTGTATTTGCACGAATGCTTGTGCACATAATATGTCCTGCGCAGCTGTTTAATCTCCTTAGAGAGAACGGCCGCCGTAGCCGTCAAACATTTAATAAGTGTGTGTGTCACATAATATGAGTATGTTTGTAGTTCTTAGTCTTCATTAACCTCTTCAAACATTGCCTAAATCTAACTTTATAATTGCTCATTTCAGTGCCCATTGCAGTTCCTGTGCCAATTGTTGTTGGAGGATTCGGCGGAGGTTTTATAGGCCGGGGATTTGGCCGAGGTTTCGGTGGTAGAGGATTCGGTTTCGGTGGCAGAGGATTCGGTTTCGGCGGCCGAGGATTCGGTGGTCGGGGCTTTGGAGGTCGAGGCTTTGGCGGGCGGGGTTTCGGCGGTTTTGGTGGCCGTGGAGGATTTGGAGGATTTGGTGGTCGTGGAGGCAGAGGATAGATATTATCAGTACCTACTTTTAAGCACCTGTGATTTTCATATTATAATGTTTTGTAAATAAAAATTAAACTTTATTAAATAAATAAATTGTAGTTTCCTCTTTATTGTGTGAATACCATTGCGCAGTATAATAACAGCAATATGCAAATTAATACACGAAACTCTGAGTTCCTGCCTCACCATTTTGATATACAATCTAGAAAAATATTTGAATATTGCCGGCATCATTTCATTCCACGTTTTATTTCTCTACTAAGTAAAGATTATCTGTGGCAAGGGTTATTGACAGCAGGCGACAGTTCGGATGTCAACAAGAATTACCTGTCACAAACGTCAGTCAGTAGTGTAAGCGAAGCAAGGTCACGAGCAGCAAGTTTTGGTGCTTAAAACTTAATTAACATTCGGTAATACGAGGCCGAATAAAAAACTATAGTCGAACTAGTTCTCCTGTGCTCATGTGCTATTTTACTGCATCAAATCTATCTTACTGGATTCTATTTAAAACGAACAATGGATGGCTCTTACGACGAGATCATTTCTGATAACCCATTCTTCGTTGAATTGAAGACTGAATACGTTAATTTATTCCAACATTGTATAACACAATCTTGGGTAATATGTGTGCCTCGTATTGGAAGTTTGACTACGCGCGTGTTCACCATCGAAGACTTCTGCGCTCATTTACTGGTGCCGAGTGACGAGTTGCCGGAGACACACTACAGCACGCTCACGGAGAAACAAGTGACAGTAACTAACAAAGTGATCACGCTGGAACTTACCAAAGGCCTGCCTCTGCAGAGCCACATACTGTTTGAAGAAACATTTTACACTGAGGACTTTATAAAGTATAAAGTGTGGTGCATTGAGACTCCTCTTGAACCAACTGTTAACTTCAGTGATAACACAATATCTAAAGAGTATCTCACATCCATCAATGATTGCATTGACTTACTCTGGACTCAAGCAGCTGGACGTCAAGTACTGGATCAAATTGAACACAGTGTGCAATTATTTTTGAAAACTCATCCATCTCTACCTATTGCTGTAGGACCTCTGAGAGACACGGTAAGTGAATTATACACACAATGCCTACAAATTGCCCTCCAGAACAGAAGACTAAGGGACAAGTCAAAGTCATGCAAACAAGTTTTGGAGAACATTAAGTTGGCTGTAGAGTGCTACATGCAGCACTTGCTGTTTGATGCCTTGTTCAAACCAATATGTACTTGCTGTGCCTATGAGGATTCTCACCTCAATAAAAAAATAAGGAACATGTGTGATATCCAACTTAGAGACTTGGACATCAAGAAGGAACTATACCATGCAGTGCCTAAAGCTAAACAAATACTTTCCAAGATAGACACATACAACACAGTGTTGGAAAAGGTGTTATGTCTGAAACAGGCTTTAAATGCTATCAACAAGAAGGATGATGGCAACAGTGTTGGGTTACTGACAGCTGATGATTTGTTACCTGTTTTTGTGTTCCTTGTCATAAAGTCTGGTCTCCCAAACTGGTACAGCCAACTTATGTATATGAAGGAGTTCCGCTTCAGCAGTGTGGGCAAGGGTGATGGTGACGAGTGTGCCTTCCTCATAACCACATTAGAAGCAGTTGTGGAACATATACAATCTGGAGCGCTCACTGGCTCACCAGATCCTGAATCCTATTATTATGAAAGTAATCTCACCGAAGAAAACTTGAGAAGTAGAGAAAGGAAGAACAGTTTGACTGAATCCATCTCCACAAGTGACACTAACAGCAAAGAGGAAACTTTAGAATACATATTTGAGCTAATCAAAGCTAATCATTGTGAACAAGTTCAGGCAATAATGCAGAAAAATCAAAAACACCTACAAACTGTGCATGTAAATGGAAATAATGTTCTTAAACTTACAATGGATAATAACTTCACAGATGATGATGATGAGGACAGTGATATAGAAATCTATAACAAGCTCTGCCATCCTTTGTGTAACTGCAAGAAATGCTGTTGCAAAATTTCCAAAAATCTTTTGAAAACTTCACCAACTGTGACTTCTAGGGACAGCCATGGGTTGACAGCATTACATGTGGCTTGTATCCACGGGAAAGCCAACATAGTAGAATCACTCATTGAAATGGGTGCAGAAGTAAATGCAACAGACCTGAATGAATGCACTCCATTGCACTATGCAGCATCTAGAGGTCACCAGAATGCTTTGCTACTGTTACTACATTCAGGTGCCAAGATTAATCAGATAAATATTGACAAGAACACTCCACTCCACATGGCAGTGAATAATGGCCACTTAAATTGTGTCAAAGCACTGATATACTTTGCAGAGCACAGTAGAAGGAAGATTAGAGTAAATTGTGTAAATGAAAGTGGGAATACACCTCTACACATGGCTTCTAAGTGGGGCTATGAAGGAATTGCTAGATTATTAATTGAAAATGGAGCAGAACCATCTCTGCAAAATCGATACAATAAAACTGCATTTGATTATGCACACAATTTGAAGATATTGCAAGTCCTCAAATCTTGCACTCCTAATTTGTATGAATACATACACATCACAAATACTAATGTCAATGCTCTGAACTGCAAGCCTGCTGACAGTCCTCTTGCTAATACATTGCAGAAAATTGCCAAAATTAATGAAAACAACAATGTTTCAAAGGCAGTAGAAAACCTGAAGTTAATTGAAAGGATTCTGAAAGCTATATCTTATGGAGATGTGAAACTTGCTTGCTTTTATATGAACATCAATTATTCTGCTTATGCAGAGATGAAAATGAAGCCTGATACCCCACAGCAGAACAGTCTATGCCACCCACTATGTGAATGTTCAGTGTGTAAGAAGAAGACAGAATCATATTCAACCGACTTTGACATCAACTTCTCAGACACGAATGGTTTCACTGCCTTACATTATGCGTCGAGGTATGGTCTAGATGAGCTCTGTCACATATTGATACTCAATAATGCAAATGTGAATTGCACTAACAAAACGAATCAAACCCCTTTACATTTAGCTGCATTGAATAATAAGACGCAAGTGATTCGCTTGTTGATGGACAATGGCGCGAATATAAATGCAATCGACATAGCTGGGAACACGCCGATGCACAATGTATGTGCAATGGGTAACATAGGCGCCGCTAAGATATTACTCAATTACAGACCTGACCTATCGAAGCTAAATGGAGCGGAGAAAACTGCTCTGGTAGTGGCTCAGGAGAAGGTTCACTTGACAATTATAGATTTAATAGATAAGTATACAAATACTTACAATGTAATCCAATTATATTAAAAAAATATAGGTTATAAGAAAATATTGATTAATATTTAGGAAATTGTTTTCATAGCTTTAATAATTATGTAACAACTTATGTTAATCATTGCGTTTTCGAATACATTCCAATGTTTATTATGGCTTTGTTTAAGTCACAATATTATGATTTATAATTGTGTTCATTGTTGTAAAGACATACTGCATGTGTATGATCATAGGACTTATGAATTTCTTTCACAATAATAGTGCATGGATATTTTATGTTATAATTTTAGTCTGTAAGCTCTTATGAAAATTGTAGTTTGCCTTAGCAGTGTTGTTGTTAGCATTTCGGTATTCTTGATGACCTACTACTACTATTCAAATACTCAAATATCAGATCACAGATAAAGACTTATTTGATAAGCAAAAATATCCTGTTTGCACAAAAAAACTACTTATGCCAGAAGCTTGCCTTTAGGTTTAAAATAAGTACTTATATTTTTATAGTTGTTTTTCTTTTATGCTTCAATGTCTTATTTAAACTTATTTTGCCATTTGCACAAACTAGTGTCTCAACTATCTGTGCCATTGTATGTACTCTGTCTACCCACTGTTTTACAGAACTCCTCTAAGACTGATTTATTAACAATAGTATTTTAAAAGTTTTTACTAAAAATCATTGTTATTTTATTTTTAAGTTATGATGACTGACAATAAACTTTATAAAAAGAAGCAATAATTGTATTCAATTCAGGTATAAAATAAAAGAGCTGATCACATACATGTATTTAGTACATCTTTATTTGCATATAAATAAATAAATATACGAATAATTTGAGCATCTGACAATTCAATGATCAATACAAACTGGATCAATTTTGAACAATATAATAAAAAAAAATCTTTGAAATATCACTTGGTAAAATTCTTTGTATTATCTACGTATAAAATTCCAATCTCAATATATATTTAGGTAATTAGTTTCGCTTAATTAATAACTTACAATCATTTGTTGCGATCAACGCTAATTAGTACATTCGTTACTTACATAATTAAAGTTAAGTACCTAACATTATATTTACAATTTACAGGAACATTATTTATACATGTCGTGAGTGATTCATTATGCGTCGATATCAACAGTTCAATTTTTCCTTATGTTCGGACTGACTGTTCTCAGTGAACCTGATTTAATATGGTTTACACTCTCATTTCAATCTAAACGTTGGAAATACGCACCTTAATCGTACCCCATGTCATCTTTGAACATGTTTCTCATTCAAGGTAAACTAGTCCACAAAAAGTTTAATGACCTTAACTTGCATAACAATTCGTAATAAACTTCCATTAAGCAATACGTGGGAGTCTCTTGGGCGTAGAGTTTCTGATCTCCCTATTTGAAATACTATTTTAACACGGAAATTAGAAATAGATACCTTCTAATCGCCTTAAATATTTCTTGACAAAAAACTCGTGGTAGAAACAGGCCTTGATATTAGCTAAACTGGTTCTACCACATGCATATTTGCTAAGAATAACTCATAAGTTACTAGCTTCATTTAGGTATCTACTACCTATTGTCAAGGAACATAACTGATGCGCTTATTGCTGAAAGACAACGGAACTGTTTAATAACAAAGCAGGATGTCACCTAGTTCAATTTGGACTACCTCTGACTGCATGACTTTTAACCAAGGTACGAATCGTAAGTACAGACGCCAGCACATAATAGACTTTTAACTTTATCGCCGAATCATACGGTTCAAAATTGATTGGGAAAATTTGTCAGTTTCGGGTAACTTAATGTGCTAGCTTCTGTGCCTATATCGAATCTCGTACCTAGAGAAACTAATGAGGAACGGTTACAATGTGAGTCTAAACCATGGTTGTACTCGATGCTCATTTAGCCTACAATCTAGAAAGAAGGTACAATACGCCTGACATAAATAACCGCAGCCTTCGTCCACAGCAGTAAATCAGTATTATTTACAAACTCAACCGGCCGTGACGAAGCATAATTGTGTGCGTTACCCCAGCCAGAAGTTGTCGAAAATGATAATTTGAATCTTATAGATAATTAGTATTGTGGCTTCTATAATTGTTGCGCACATTTTTAAATTTGTTGCGCTTATAGTTTTTTAATTATTTCGAAAAAACATTTCCTGCTGGGGTAACGTTACCCCAGCCAGACTTTTTTCTTTCTAATGAGAATATTTAAATAAAAACTAGCTATAAAATTAGTTGTCTAGATGAAGTAAATGTTGTGCCTTATTTTGAATTTTTTTTTTCTTCCGTTGCGAAGTTATTCGAGATTTTGCTGGGGTAACGTTTCTGGGTTGGCTATATCTCTGAAATGGTTAAGCGGATTCTTATCATATTTTGTAGAAGACTTCTTAGGAATTAGTTTAAATTTGTTGGGCAATAAAAAAAACCAAAATAATGCATAGCTTAAGAGTTATTTCATTAAATAGAAAAACACTTCAATTGGCCCCAGCACTCTCAATAAGAGGTCTAAAGGCTTACTTTAAACATTATTTTGAAGCTTGTAACTGCCTTCAAATGTATGCGAAATTTCATTAGTATCCTGTAAGTATTTAACAAGTTATGATGATATTCAGTTCTTCACGAGCACTGTATTGATGCGCGCGGTGTTATTGGGCCACTGGATTGGAAATATGAACTGAATGTTATATCAATAATTAGTTGTTTAGTTCAGTTTTATATCAGTAAAATTTCAGCTCAGTACATTGGATAATTAATGAGATAATACGATTAAAGTCATTAGGAAGTGAATTACCGAGGCAACCCGACCAAGTTTGGGTGGTTACGAAAAAGCGAAAACGCAGAACATTATGGTACCTTCCAAAATATGTAGGATAGTATTACAAATTTAGTACAGACGTGTACACAAGTTTAAAAAAACTACATGATTATTAAATAATGTTTATTTACAGGTAAAATAATCATTTCAATTGAACTTTTAAAGTATTAATTAACTTATACTTAAAACAATCACAGATTAAAATTACACACAGTAATTTGCTTTTTTAAAATTTTCTATATTTTTTTATTTAAATTATAGATTTTAGTATACACAGTACACAGTTACAGTTCACCCCACCCCTCCCGCGTGCCACCGAACGACATGTTATATCGGTGATTTTTGTTGTCTGTGCAACTGGAAGATAATGATAATGTTTCTTTTTAATAGTTTTAAATGTTATTTTTTATTAATATTAAAAAAAATGAACTTCAAAATGTTTTCATAGCACAGAATGTATTATTATATTATTGTGTATTTAACAGTGTACGCGTCTGTACCGAAATTGTAAGGTGTATTATACTAAACATTTCAAAAGGTACCATAATGTTCTGCGTTTTCGCTTTTTCGTAACCACCTAAACTTGGTCGGGTTGCCACGGTCATTCACTTCCTAATGACTTTAATCGTATTATCTCATTAATTATCCAATGTACTGAGCTGAAATTTTACTGATATAAAACTGAACTAAACAACTAATTATTGATATAACATTCAGTTCATATTTCCAATCCAGTGGCCAAATAACACCACGCGCATCAATACCGTGCTCGTGAAGAACTGAATATCATCATAACTTGTTAAATACTTACAGGATACTAATGAAATTTCACATACATTTGAAGGCAGTTACAAGCTTCAAAATAATGTTTAAAGTAAGCCTTTAGACCTCTTATTGAGAGTGCTGGGGCCAATTGAAGTGTTTTTCTATTTAATGAAATAACTCTTAAGCTATGCATTATTTTGGTTTTTTTTATTGCCCAACAAATTTAAACTAATTCCTAAGAAGTCTTCTACAAAATATGATAAGAATCCGCTTAACCATTTCAGAGATATAGCCAACCCAGAAACGTTACCCCAGCAAAATCTCGAATAACTTCGCAACGGAAGAAAAAAAAAATTCAAAATAAGGCACAACATTTACTTCATCTAGACAACTAATTTTATAGCTAGTTTTTATTTAAATATTCTCATTAGAAAGAAAAAAGTCTGGCTGGGGTAACGTTACCCCAGCAGGAAATGTTTTTTCGAAATAATTAAAAAACTATAAGCGCAACAAATTTAAAAATGTGCGCAACAATTACAGAAGCCACAATACTAATTATCTATAAGATTCAAATTATCATTTTCGACAACTTCTGGCTGGGGTAACGCACACAGCATAATTACCTACACTGAATGTCAAACACGCGGGTATAAAATTACGATTGAATGCGATAACACACGCTTCGAACATTTGTCGAAGAGTCCGCATAATGATCCAGTCACGACATTAAAAAGTTCCTAATCTTTTGTGTTTTTACGTCTAGCACTACCTAGCGTCTAGCTAAGTACGTATTTGCACTCAATATTCACACTTACACTCGATATTTACATAACAATCATAGCACCAGAAACGATTTTTTTCCTGAATATGAACATTTTATTATATTTTGTGATAGCTTGACAAATAATTAAAAAAAAAATAGCAGCTTCAGCTGTTAAACATAGGGTGTTACAAAACTAGTACACCATAATTTTAAAGGTCATCTAGTACATGCTAAGGATTATGCATAAAAGGGATCAACGACTGAGGGCCTTCATAGAGGCCGACGTTATGCGTACAATTTGGCGACTGTGATGATAAATTTTATAAGATATGTTTTTGTTTTCATGACTTTTTTGTCGTAGACATGATCCTTAGCATGTTCTAGATGACCTGTAAAAATATGGTGCACAAGTTTTGTTACCCCCTATATATTTTTTTTGTTCAGGATAAATAAATAACATGTCGAATTAATACGATAACATCCTTATCTATAGAAATAATAATTTCCTATAAAAATAATTTATAAATAATCGTCGGTCATACTGATTGCGTCGCATGTGACCAGTCATTTCTTTTTTTATATTTAACAATATTTTATAAGTGAAACATTCATGCTATTCAAACAGACGAATTAAATCACATCAATAGATGTGCTGAATAAATTTCCTGATGTAGATAAATATATTAAGACGCGATACTCATTAATAATGAAATCAATGCCATTCGCTTTTCTGAGTTTGTTGTGAAAAAATTAAAATGAGTTCTTACGTAATCGTAGACGCCATTCGAATGAAAGTACATTAAACACGTACATAATTAAATTGTCAATTTTCGAAATCCATACAAAGTGAACTATCTAAAAAGATTTACATAGTCCTTGTTGGATAAATATATTTTGTTTTCTAGCTAGACTATAGATAAACACTTCTGAATCTTATGTCATTCTAAACGAATGCGGATTATAAAACTAGTATTTTGACTTTTATATATAGTCTACATGAAATGCATTTCAAAAGTACGGTTTTGCTAGTGTTGCATTTGGTCCCATACTCTATAATAGTATTCGTCCTACTTTACTATATTTACTAAATACCTACTAGACAAGGTTGCATAAATATAAATTAACTAAATCATTAGAGATCTTATAAAGTACTATCAATTCGTTTTGTAATAGGTCCTACATTAACTATGTTATTTCAACATAAATATATTAACAAATTTATTTTAATAAATAATCATTAGTAAACCACTAAATTTGTGCATTTAAATTAGTCTCTTATCACTACAACCTGACCAGAAAGACAACATATAAAAAGCAACAATCAAGACTGAATCTTCTGTGATTTACAGCTATCAAAGTAGGCCTATAAATTAAATAATGAACTATACTTATCATAAAATTATATATAAAAAACGTTGATAATTAAATTAATACTTTTAACATTTCCACCGCTGGGAATAAACACGTTATTTTTCTAGATAAAACAAGGTAATATTTCAGTACATCACATATAACATTCACACGGTCACCAAATGACTTAAAACAAAACTAAACACCCATCATACCTATATTTGCTTAATTTCAACCAATCCTATCTACAAAACCGCTATCGTAAATCGACTGTATAGAGTTCGATATAAATAGACAGGGCTACAACTATCTTACCTGACTTTCTACGACTTCTGCTCTAGTACAAACCTTATTTCTTAAAACTATACTTCACTGTTGGGGCAATGTCCATACGGGGATTTCTTCCCTTTTCTTCTCCTTCTTTTTATAATGGTGCCTATCTCTAAGTCTGACATCATCCTGTCTCGTTCTCTCTGCCGCTTCGCTCCTCCAATCGTTCCGTTTTCTTGGCGACCCTTCTTTTTTATACCTAAACTGTTCTTGATTTTCTTCGTAATACACTCTGCTTTTGACGAATAGTCCATTCTTTTCGGGATCGCACATTTCGAGTGGTATATCATCGTCTATGTCTCCCTCGTCATCGAGTTCTGGGACGTCATCTCTATTGAAGGTGAACGAGTGAGGGTAGTAAGCTTGCAGTATATCCTCTTGCCTGTAAGCTTGCATTTGGATCCAGACGTGAGGCAAGAGTAGCGGGAACTTCTTTAACCAGTATGTTACGAACCCGTCAGGTAATTTGCCTAAACTTTCCCGAACGTCAGTTTCTAGTTCTCTGTAGTGATGTTTCTGTTAAAATAACATGTAAGTTTACAAATATGAAACTTGTTACAATGTTCTGCTAAGTTTATATTTGATTGTAAATCAGTTTCATTGATGTAGCAATGAATTTTTTACCAATTTCCTCTACAGATGAAGGAAACCATTGAACGATAAATTTAAACCGTCAACTAAAATTCGTCTCCAAATTAAGGAAAATATTTTTTTTCACTTACACTAATTATGATTGCCTACGCAAAAGGATGGTAGTCTGATATTTGCTAGAGTAAGCCGATAGGCCGATTCCCCACATTATTTATATCGCAAAGTAACAATTTACCTATAGATTTTTTGAGTACTTAGCGAAAAATTTTGTACCCATTAATGCAATTTGTAACATTATGTTTAAAATTCAGCAGTAAGACCTTTTCACAAGACAAGAAAGCTGACCTTATTCCGTATGGCCCTAAGCAGATGCGCGGCGCGGTCGCCCCGGTACGTGCGGCGCGCGCGCAGGTCGCTCGCCACGGGGGCGCACACGCGCGCGCGCCAGTCGCCGCGCACCACGCGCCGAGCGCCGCGCTCTAGGGCCGCTTCCGAACCACCACCACCGCTTTCCACTTGGTCACTTACATCCTATATGAGATAAAAAAATATAGAATGAATAGATACGTTTTTTTGCTCACTAATCTTGGGATAAACGTAGTGCCTAGAAAGACGGATCTATAACGACCCGACCTCCTCGACTCAGTTACCTAGGCAACCCCTTGATAAAACTTGTTGTCATACTTTAGCTTCTGACTTTCCGTAATGACTATTTTTTCTAATTCAAACTCCACTGTATTAGGACGAATGTTTTGTGAATGTCGCTTTGAGCTAATTTCAATGACAGTCTACATAATACCGTAATAGGACTGTCAAGTTTTTTTTTACTATGAAACTGAATTTTCATGAAACCTACTTTTGTCCTAAATTACTTTGTGAAAGAATCGTTGTTTCAAAAAAAGTTATCGATAAAATGTTACCATCGAGTACTGGAGGTGTTAATTTATGATACACAACTATTTTCCTTAATCGGATATCTGTTTTGTTACTGAAAATGGGCTATCTATCAACTTTCATGGCAAAAACTAGCGTATGGTATGACAAATTGACTCAAATCGATTGTTGAAGAATAACGAAGCGAATCAATGACAAAAATAAACCATAAAATTAAACAGCGGCTAATGTTATGTTTTACAAATTACACGACTGATAAAGAGGGTCAAGAACCTTTTAATCGGAAATAGATTTGTGTTTTCAGTTGTTCGTAAAACTACGGTCGTACTACTAAAGTTCGAGTCATTTTTTTTCAGAAGGTACAAAATTGTTTCAATAGACGTAGTGTTTTAATCTTATCGTACATTTAAACTTTCGTGATGTCATTTGTAGCCAATTTCGGAACAACAAAGTTCATCATATGCCTAGCCTATGCACAACTGTTTGGGTCAGCCTTCAATCGAACCGGATGACTACCAAGTTACTTTAAGACTTTCTAGCTTCTGATTACCCGTAACGACTGCCGAAGATGTTCAAATGACACCCCTACCTATGTAACATGCTTTCCAAAACACAGAGTAACTCGTCATGACAAGATAATCACCCATCCACGAACCGAGCGCGCCAAACAGATCATTACGATCGATCGACTGCTACTTGGCAATGAGCTCCTCAAAATCATTAAAAGAAAATTACCTGCAGGAAGTTGAGTATGCTCTGCTTGCCCCAGAACATGGGGTACTTGAGCACCGTCTCGCAGGGCGGCCGCGCACCCGCCCGCCCGGAGATCATCGCGCGGATCAGTATCTTTGTAAGCAGCACTTCTTCTTCTGGTAACACTTTGCTGTGACCGAAAGAAATACCCTTTATTAATGATGAGGCAGGACCATCTATACTAATTCATTGTTTGTTTGTACTGAATAGACTCAGAAGCTATTAGATCGATTTGAAAAATTGTTTTCACTGTTGGAAGGTTACACGGTCCCCGGTGAACATAGGCTATGTTTCATCCGCTTACAGGAAAAAGTTTCCTGGGGATGCAGGAGAAATGCTAGTATACTAATACATCAAAAAGAAAATAAGACTAAAAATCAACATAAATCATAGAACATTCTCAAACGATATTGCAAAACATTCTGAAGTTTTTTTAAACAGAGCAAATTAATCTAGAACAGTTATTTACCGTATATACAAACCTATGATATTCCTTGACATTTCACTGTACTTATTACGGTATACCTTTAATAATTTGTATAAGGACATAAAAAGATAAAATCTGGCAACTTACTCTAGATGATCTAGATTATAATCTCCTGTGAGTATATTGCCCTGCCTGCGGAGCATATCGCCAAACGGATGCTGACCCTTCGACAGCACGTAATAGAACACGCAGCCCAAAGAGAATATGTCCACCGATGTCGTCTGAAACAATTGCAATATAAAAATCGATTAATCGAGAACGTCTCAGTGTCGAGGTTTCTGAAAATATAGAACAACAATGAGATACTATTTGCTTCAATTTAATCAAGACCTAACGAATTACAGTCGTGGCAAATTGTTCGTTTTTGAGCGGTTCTATTAAGCAAATTGAAAATAATCTCAATTCACGTTCACCCATTTTATAACCGCAATAGAAAAGTTCATATAACAGAAACCTCCGTTCCCTATAAACAGGGTCATCTTTAGCTATAGTTACTGCCACGGTTTAGTAGTTCGCATTACGCGACTGCTGTACGGTCACGGGGGTCTCGGGTTTGATTCCCGCGTCGGGCAGAAATTGCTTTGTAGGCCCGGAGTCTGTAAGTTGGTGATTAATACACTCTTTCATCGGAGATCACGTAAATGTCGGTGCTGCACCTAATCTCTTTCTCTGTTTAGGATTATGACTATTAATGTAAAGCGCAACTGGCTGATTTCCTCAGACAATCGATCAAGTCGCGATTATACTATGAACACATACCGTTCTCTCGCCATTAATCATCTCGGGCGCGATCCAGCCGTCGGTGCCGGTGATGCCCGAGCGCCGGGAGAAGCTCATGCGGCCGAGGTTCAGCTTCTTCGACAGCCCGAAGTCTGAGATCATGGCGCGAACTTCGCCAGCACCAGTGGGCATTGATAACAACACGTTGTGGGGCTTTATGTCTCTGTGGACTGAAAGAGAAATATTTTTGAGTATTATTTCTAAAAAAAACCGTCTACATCATTAAAACATGGCCCTTTAAGCAACTAATGGCTAACTACAGCTTTAAACAACTTACATAATCGCAAATCAAATGGTGGTTATGAGACTCTATTTGTGGATGTGTCTATGAAATCACGAGTTTCGCGCGCCGCGTCATCACACAAATAGAAAAAACAAACAATAACTTCTAGAAGACTATTAAAATCTCCACATAATGGAACTCGAAACTTATTAACCAATTAGCTAACAAATCCCTAAACAAGCTTGGTATGGTGATAACCACTCCATATTTCTCTGTGTGAGGAAAAGCTAAGGCTTTTAAAAAGTCTAATGATAATTAAATTGGTTCATACGTACCGAAAGACATACAAAAATATAAATACTTACCGATATCCATGGAATGTAAGTGAGAAAGTCCTAATGTTGATTGCCTCAAGACTTCCACGGCGTCTATTGCACACTCAAAATTCAGCTTCTTTTCTACATAGTCCTGTAGCGTCGCTGAACACAGTTCTAAAGCTATGTACCTGTAGACATGAAAAATGTGTCGATAATTTAAATCATCACTTTTAAGGTACTTCTTAATTGACTACCTAGAGAAGAAATATCTACGGGAAAACTCAAGGGTCACAGACTTTTAAAGTCCAAAAATAAATGACCACACCACGAGTGAGCAACGTAGGCTCGTCGGTTAAGGTATGTTGAATCCAATATTACTATCCAATCCGCAATAAAATTCTTACTAAAGCTAAATCACGTTGTACTTTATCTTTCAGGAAAATGGCACGAATTATCAGTCAAAAACAGACACTAGATATATAATAAACTAGATGGTCAAACAAAGAATTTTTAACTAAAATGTGTTTGAACCAAAGCAATGCATTTATATCTTTAAAGTTTAAACAAACTCAATCATGATTCTTATTCCGTTCACAATACATACCTAAATTGCTTATCTCTCTCCGTGCAATAGTATCTCACGACATGAGCATGCGCGTCCGACTCGCGCAACAGCGCCACCTCGCGGTCGGCGAACGTAAAGCATTCCGGCAGCAAACGCTTTACGGCTACAGCGCGCTTGTCAAAAGTGCCTCTGAAAATTTTTATAAAGCACTCAAATTCATTATGTTTATCTATTTTTTGTAAGATCTTTGCTGATCAGTTTTAATATAGATAAAAAATATTGTAAGTACAGACGCCAGCACATCAAGCTATCATACAATCTGTCAAATTTTCTTAATAGATTTTCAGCTTTATCGCTAAAACACATGTTTCAAAGTTGATTAGGAAAAATTGAGACTTTCGGGTAGCTTGATGTGATGGCTTCTGTACAACAAAATATTGTTGCTATCGTCATACAAAAAGCTATCGATATTAAAATAATCGATAACGATTCGAAACTTACCTATAAACGAAAGTGCCTTCACATCCCTTCCCCAGCACCTGATCAGTATTGAACGTGATCCGTCCAATGCGTACTTCTCCACCACCGACCTCGACCAACTGACCGGTCACTTCCCCGTTTGATGACGTAGAAGCATTCGAAGTTCTAGAACCACCTTGGGATAGCTGCTGAAATTCACGAGCCTGAAAATTAACACAATATTTTTCATACACGTGTCTAATCACAGACTGTGTGTATAAACTAAGCAGACAGTGGTCTAGTCTACTTGTATACTTGTCTTTTGTAAATACATACTTATTATACATAGAACAAACATGGGTGATGTTTATTGCTCACCAATGTTTGACTTATGCGAGTTCCAGCGTGGCAGGCACATCCATTTACTACTACGCCATCTGCTCTCTCATAACTTATACAACTCTTAACTTACATAAGTAGGATTATGGCAGCAGGATGGCGCGAACCATAATCAACGCTTTACTTAAAACTAGTTCCGTCGGTCGAATCGATCAACTTTAATAAATTGTTGAAATTTACAATGTTAAAGGTATTTAGAGGTGATTGGTACCAGAATTCCCTTAAACGTAGACTCCACCATATCATTTGTACGAGAAGACCTAACAATATGGTTGCATACAGATAGGTGTTGTAACCTATGGTATTTAGATAATTTAGGGTCAGTTTCACAGGTTACGGATAGCCGTTATCTGCCAGATGAATTCAAAAAAAGAACAGAATTTGTATGAGATTATCTGCCAGATAAACTATCTGGAACCTATCCGTAACCGGTGAAACTGGCCGTTAGTGTCTAAAATTTATTACGAATATAATTCATAATCAAACAATAATAAAGGAAAGCGATCTGATCTTTTCAATATCAAAGGTCGTTGGAACGCGACATTTCTCTCTTAGTTTTTATCATGAATGTTAACCTATTGACATAATCGACTGCCCGCTAAGATAACGAGTTGCAAACTTGCTACAATGTAGGCTTTATGTTTTTCTTAGTGTTTTTAATTTAAAAAGTCAATTGATATTACATAAGTTTAAGATAGCGTAATTTTTAATTTCGTTTACGTAGGTACTAATCATGAAAAACTATGAATTCAATTAGGAATTGGTTAATTGATTAGGAAATTCCCAAAACTCAACCTTGAATCTTTTAATTAAAAAATATATACAGAAGTACTATAGATACAGTTGTCACCAATTTAATAATTAAGAATGGCGTTTCGTGTCCAAAATAAAGACGCCTCACACTTGTACAAACAAGCTGAAGATATTTGCATTTCCTTCTGTCTCTTTCCTAATTAAATTAATATCATCGACATACATCTTCATGTTTTCAAACTTTCATGATCTGTCATTCATTCAATTAAGTTAATTGAAGTAGCAATAAATAGTTTGAAAATCTTTTGAGACGATACAGTTCAGTATATTATGTAACATGGGTTAAGTTTCACTTCGATATAAGTAGCAATATTTTACAACGGACGTCACGAAATTGCCAATGTCATTCCTACCAACAGCAATGCATGATAAGAAAAATAAACGCAGCACATAAATATTAATCACGTTGGAACCGGCGTGTTGGCACCAACAAGCCGGCCGCGTGGCGATAACACAATTTTATAGTTACGATTCTAAATAGTAATCAAGTTACCTGATAGCGAAGATACCAGAACATGCTGATCACCAATCCCACGAGGATAATAAGCGCGACTTTCAATACTTGATTCTCTTGCTGATGGAACCATAAGTACGCTCGCTTGTACCATAAATCTGGTCGAAAGTCATACCCTTCGAATAATTCTTCTGTCTGCACTGACACCGATATTGAATTCGGATTGGAGTTCGAATTTGATTTCAAATTGGTTTCATTTTCAACATCGTTTTCGCCGTCGTAGTGCACCTCTCCATTGATAAGTTTTATAGCACTGTTCTGTGAGTTATGTACGTTTAGGAAGTTCGTGTTGGGCAGTTGAGGCATCCATGTCGTGGTTAGCTCGGGGACCTTATAATGTCCGAGTAAGAGATACGGCGCTGATACGTGCAAGTTTAAATCTTTGAGTTTGTAGTGTACGTTCTTGAAAGGTTCGTATTTGGGCCTGTCCGATTTTTCCTCGGGTTCTGTCGGGCCTTCTAGAAGCAACGGCTGCGCTTGCCCGGTCGATATCGTGATCGTGTTTTTGTCTACGAGCGATGATAACGCGTACAAGCCGTGGTTATGTTCTCCGACGTATAATGTGGGGCTGAAAATAAATTATTTTGATAATGGAATGCGATTCTGTATGTTAACATTCGAAATTAAATAGGTTTTATCTGAAAATTTGGGACATGTGTTCAGTTTTACAGCGTTCATATCATCAGTTCCAGCTAGTATTTAAAGGGGCGTAAGCGTCAAATTAATAGCGGCATAGCCACAATTATTTTATGGAGTATAGGAGATTTTACAAAATTTAATCAAAAAAAGTAATTACTGAAACATGTAGTTGAAATAACAAACCTTGGAAATAATAAGTTTTAAAAGGACCGCTGCTTTTATTGAAAATAATGTTCAAACGATTATGTATCTTACCACTTGGGGATAGAGTTAAAAATTGTATGAGCAACTAGCTAGCAGGTATAATACCGGAATGCACCAAGTAGGTGCATATGTGTAATCTTAGTTTCATAATCAGAAGGCGGGCCTTCAGCTAACTCATTATCTGAATACAAAACTGAAATATACTCGAGTGCACTCAGCTTGAGGTTAACTTTAACGTCATTATTCATAAATATAATAATATGTATTATATCATATGGTTACGTATTTTACCTTAATAAAGAATTACATCACGCAACATTTATTCATCAATTTACTACGCCATATTTATAAAATTAAAATCGATGTTTTTGAAAAAACTAAGAAGTAAATCGTAATGTTCTGAAGACTCAAGATAGGGTTATTAAATGCACCCAAAGGGATAACATTCACTTACAGATGGGAAAGAACTAGAACAAATAAAAAACTGAACTTTTATTCAGAAATATAAAACTACACATTAAATATTGAATTTTAACTTTCGATTCGCGCAGTGGCTAAACGATCCATTAAGATAATTATGATACGTACAAAAGTAATGTGATATAACTGTGGACTTTTCCCCATTTGATAACATGACTAGAATCGTCGTTTAAGTAATTGTTTAGATGTAAACTTTTATCGATAATTTCAATCGATATCGTATATAATATAATTATGTGTGCCATTTAACAGCACTGCGTTGAATGACGAGATGATACTAAAATACGCGAGTAAATTCCTAAATAATAAAGTAAAGTACTGTCGGGCTTTCATTTGAACATATCTGACATGTCGTTATGAGGATTGAAGGGATCAGATAGCCATTCGCTCCATGTAAAATACTAGAACCTAACTGCATCTGATTCGACAGAAAGCCGACCCCACGAAGTTGGAATAAAGATACGCAAGTGATGACAGGAAAACACTGTTACATAAAAAATGCACGCTGAAAAACAGTAACCGAAAGTACGCTGATTATCTAGTTAAGATAACGCTGACAGTTTAGATAACATTTAAATCCGAAAGGACTAGATTATTTATCGGGCCGACGAAGGATAAGATATTTATTGTAAAACTAATTAGGTAATGTGGTAATGAACTGATTGAAATCACCAAAATACATTTATTTTATCTAAACTTTATAGGCCGCTTAATTACTCGAGTAAGAAATTGAATAATGATGTCCAAGCATCTTCAGAATACATATAATATCGGGACACCTTTTTCACACACGGTCGGCTAGCCCCAAAGTAAGCTATTGATTAGCCTGTGTTATGGGTGCCAACACAACTGATAAACTACATATATACATGTATATAAAAATATAATACACTTACTACAACTCAATATTAGAATTCTTGATTCCCTGTCCATTGCTCAATGTAGTCGCATCCTCCATGATATGGTCCAGCGTATCATCTCCAATAGAATTGAAAGGCACAGTGATAAGTCCGTCCCTATCCAGCAAATATGCGGCTACGACTGGCGTCTCAAAGTTATGGGACCATACCAAGTCACCAGTCTTGCGGTCGAAAGACATCACCCGGCCGTTCGAAGTTGACGTAAAGTGGATAATACCTGAGTAAGGAGCAAATCTTTATGTTTATGGCTGAACTGATGACACTGGGAACTAGGAAGAAGGCTAGGGCTTTTTTTTAATTCAAGCAACATTCGCGTTGTACACTATTTTAAATTAACTATATCTTAGTCTGATTAGTGATTGGAATTATCTGGCAAGGACATAAATACTTAAACATTAAGAAAAGTGTTATAAAAACATATAATAACATCTCACTTCACGTTCCGTGTTTCGGAAGGCACGTTAAATAGGTGGGTCCTTGCTATCATTTGTACAACTTTGGCAGTTGTTACGGGTAGTCAGAAGCCAGAAAGTCCGATAACCAGTGTTACCATGAGGTATCGTGTTGCCCAAGTAACTGGGTTGAGGAGGTCTGCTCGACTTCGCTCAATGTAAAACACTCGACTAAGCTGCAACCCTTGCCAACCCCAACAGAGCATGGGAAAATGTTTGGCAGAAAATAAAGACAATACGCAAAAACATCTCACCATAATCATTCAGCATCTCCTTCCCCATAGCTAGTGACGTATAATCGAAGAACGTCACATTCCACTTATGATTCTGATTCTTAGAATCATGCATCAGTATATTGTACTCAGTTCTCGCTACGTAGATGCCTCTCTTCTTGTCCGGCGAACAAGTATTGTCATCGGAGTTCTTGAAAATCTTCGATTTGTCGAAGCCTACAACAACGAGAAATGTAAACTTTGCTAGCATAACAACAACTCCGGGCGGCGCTATGCGGCGGATTGTAATCAAATCGCCAACGGCACGTTGTGTTGTGGTTGGTTAGTTTTAACTTATTTCAAGGTTAATCGTATACCCAAGGTTATAATTAAGAGATAAAATGGAAAATCGGCCTAGCAAAAATATAGGAAACCAGCGTATAGAATAGTTTCAGATATAAACACGTTTATATTACTGAGGGTATGTTACGCTTATCACTCAACACAAGCAAGGAATTACATAAACCTGATCATCACATAAACTTGAATGCCTACCTCAAATTAAAATGACCAAATTAAAATTATAACTGATTCTCTCAATTTACTGGCCTGCATTGGTCATTGGCAGACGTTAAATTTATCTGGATGTAAACGTTTACGCTATTTTCCCTAATGCTAAATTCCCACAACAAATTAAGTAACACGCAATGAAAAACGTATATCATAAATGTATTATAATGCATTAATTTCTATAATCATAGTCAATCTCTTAGCCTAGAAACAAATATTTCTAGCCTGAGTGTGGGCGAACTATGAAATGGGTACGGAATAGTAATTACTTTGCCAAAAAGTAGTAGTAAAAAGTCAGAAAGTCTAACAACCATGTCTTACGAACTGGTAACTGGATAGAGAAGGTCAGATAGACAGATAATACACTGGTACTCAGCTGCATCCAGTTAGCTAGTCCGCTCAAATGCTGAAAAACTCTTTAAAAAGTAATCATCCAGGGCTGAAGTAGTAATAAGTAAATCGTTTATAATACTTTAAAAAAGTAATTTTTTAGTTCGTAATCAACGTATTTTAAAGCGAAATTAAAGTGAACAAAAATATCTAAAAACAACTTTTAAATCACGCCCACCACTTTAATTATTTCCGATCCCATATCAAATTGCTGCAGCTTATCTATGAAATGACAAAAACGATCGTCATCAATGAACACATGGACCATATGCTTGTATCCGCACGGTAATTACCGTACGTCGATAATGCTTCAACATTATAATACCGGACTAATCTATTATACTCGTACTGTAGAATTGCTGTTTATTTTAATAAATATTTTATACTTATATGGAATAGTAACTCCTATTTAGTCAACCTTTATAGGGGTTGCGGAGTCAAGAATGAATGGTGGTGATATTGAATTAAGCCTAAAAATGAGACATTGCCAACCGTTTGGCTCCTAATTAGGTAGGTAGGTAAGGATGATTTCAAATACTAAGCGCTTTTGTTGACGCGTATACTTCCCTACGGGGCCTAATTGGGTCTTTACTATGGCAATGGTAAGGATTGGAAACGCTTTTTCAATCTGTATATATCCCTGACTAGGGATAGCATTATGCCATCATTATCATCAAGCCCTATTCTAATGCGCGTTTAACAAGAAGCGCGCCTATTATTGCTAGTCTAAAATCAGGACAAGACAAGTAGCCACAGAATAACAATAATAGACTTAGATCATACCTGAAACATGTTCTCTGAACCCAGTTAAGGGGTCCAACATAAACCACGTGTCACTCTTCTTCCCAGTATAAAGAATACCGTCCGTCGACCTGCATGGTGCGTTCGCGACCAACTCCGGAATTGTGAAGGGTAACTTTTTGAGCATCTGCTGATCCCCTCTAGGTCCATACATGTAAAGGAAACCATGACGAGGGTCTGGCAGAAACTGAGGCATCAGGTCTGCCTGCTGGTTCGGGACTTTTACTACCGGTTCTGTGGACAAGGGGTTAAAGTATACATTTTGTCATAATTATCTTCCTTCCCCTATCGTAATGTTATTTGTAGTCGGACGCAGTATTTCTTCTTCTTGAATATATTATTACAACTAAAGAGCACTTTAGCAAAATATTGTACACAATTAATATTTTAACGATTATTAGGTACTGTAAAAGTATACAAACATAATACAACCTGCCAGTTAGCAAATAATCAAATCATGTATAAAATATATGGTCTAAAGTCACGCAATGCGGCGTAGCGAATCTCCCACGCATTTGTGTTATGTATATCATTTATCCACCACATACAATTACTTTACTTTATAGTACTTTACAGGAAATCGAAGATTATCCATCTATAAACACAACTATTTGGGAGTACGGAGGAGGGGTGCTAAGGGTTCATTCTAATTAGAAATTTAAATGTCATTAGAGCTTAACATTACCCTTGCTGTGCCAACATGGAACATCCAATTTAAAAGAACTCTAAGCATTTTCAAAAAATGTGCATATATAGAATATTATAATGGTAAATCGAGTGATCAGCTCTAGTGGAAAAACACTCTTGAGAATAACAGTTATAAAATGTTATGGTATATTAATAAATTATAATGCTAAGCGAAAATTAAGGTGATGAGTTATTAACTGGTGAGAAACTCACAAGTGATACAGCACTACACTCCACTACTATTTACTCTAGATTCTTCTACATGCGTCCGTGTAATCTAACATAGTATTAACAAAAAAGATATGTAAATATAAAATAAAAATACTTTCTGATAGCATATTCTATCAACATAATGTCTGGCCTGCGAGGTGATAAAACTTCTTATCTATGACCTATTAATACTTATTGGAACCTTAATCAAAGATGTTGTAACCAGGTCATACCTTTCACAGTTATAGTAATTCAACTAAAATATGTCGCATATGTAGACTTAATATATATGTAGATATGTTATTATTATGTTAAAACAGGTGCGCTTCATTTGTTCAACACCACTGTGAATATATTTAACAAAATTAAAATATGATTTTAATAATATGTCAGTGGGTTAATATAAGCGATATTGTCTCTTGCTTAGGTACAAAAATAATATAAAATAATGAAATAAGGAAGGTATCCCTATCAATTATAAAAGTTTGTTTACTATTTTCCGTTGCGAGACTGACAATACTTATCAGTTATTATTAAAAATAGTCCAATAATTATTAGTACAGAAAAACCCATAAACATCTATGACTATGCTTTGAGTGATAAGATCAATTGTGATAACATGTAATGTGTAAATACTTCAATCCAATTCATACTTCTACACATTTCTTTTCAATAATAAATAATTTTAAAATACTTTTTTACTAATGAACTTTTTCTTGTTTATTTCCGATTCTTTCTAGATGAATGAACACAGCAGTATTAAATATTTTTATCTTAATCTTTTTGTTTAGGTCTTGGAAAATACTAATAAGGACAGTAATTAGTAGATTGTAATGTATTATGATATAACAATTTGAGACATTTATCAGATAAGGAGCTACCACTGGCACCTATATTTCTTATAGTAGTATGTCTACATACCTTTATGTTTATATATATATATATACAAAAAGTGTAAATTTATTACTCTTTATGATATAAAAAAGAACTGGATTTAGCCAGATCCTGTGTATTTTTAACTTAATTTATTGATATGGAGAGAAACATCTCTATATGATCCACAATTTTGTTCACCACATTTTACCAATTCCACAAGATTCTGATGCAATTACTGATACAATAAACATGAATGACGGATGCACTTAATAAACATATATGTATAAAACTAATTATAGAAACATGAATAAAAAAATATAGGAAAATCCAACTAAAACTATAATTAGGTACTATAAATAAAATTAAATAGAAAAAAGTTACCAGCAAAAAGTGTTGTTATAAACAATAAGACAAAAAAAATATTTCATGAGTCAATAAATGGAAGTTAAGTTCAAACTAGTTCTATCCACAAAATAATCAGTGTAGACTTCTTCTTCTCAAATTACTTTAGTGTCACTATTTTTACATCAATAGCTTACCATCTTTTAGTTTCCATATAATATTGCCAGCGAGAGGCTCGACAGCGACCATGCCGCCTCCTAACGTGGCAAACAACAGAGGCCGGTCGTCAAATGCCCGCGACAATTCCGTACTTTCCTACAACAATAAACAAAAACGCCGTTCAGCACACAAACAATAACCTTGTATTCACTTAATTCATAGTTCTATCAATAATAAATGCGGCGCAATCGGTGCTAATCTCACCTTTCCATTACTACTATCCACAAAAGAACCTAGGCCGTGCGAGCCAAACAAGAATAATATCACAAATAAGTACTTCATGTTTGTCACTAAACTTAATTCACTTTTTGTTTAATCATGTATGTAATTTCCATTATTTTTGATGTAATAAACGCAAAAACCAAAACACTACAAAAGAATCCTCGCGAATGTTACATTTGACAGATGAGGTCGACTCGAATGTTGTCATTTGTCACAGATACAGTAGCACTGACTCATTTTAGAGTTGAATCTTAGTCGATTTTTAGACCAAATGGTTGAAATCATCGAATATGTTCACTGTTCAACGGCAGATAAAAAAAGGAAAGAAAGGAAAGAAAAATAAAAGGAAGGAAACCCAGTCACATTTTATCAGTTGTGACTGGGTTTCCTTTCTTTTATTTTTCTTTCCTTTTTTTATCTGCCTGCAAGATTTTTTTCAGCTAAAAAATTTTCCTATCGGTATAAGTAGAAAGTAAAGACTTAAATAAAAAATGAAAGGACTAAACACTTCTTAATTTCTCATAATTATTTGAAATCAGTTTTGGTTTTATCATACGTTACTATTTGTGCCAAAATCGATTTACTCGTTTAAAATCTACTAAATTGAAGGTGCCATAAAACTAAATTACAGTAATGACATTTAAATTTGGCAACTGACATCCAGAAATGACAACAGTGACTGTCTGACGGCCGCTGTAGTGTCAAGAAAATCATATTTTTGATTTAGTGAGTGGAACAAGTTTATTAAAAAATTCAATAAGAGAAATAGTGTTTGAAGTTTATTTACTGTACTTGTGGTAGTAGGAGTGAATTCAAACTTGTATTAATGATGTGATGGTTCTTTATAAATAATTTTTGTTTATAATTTTGAACGATGGAGATCTCGGGAGTGGGTATGTGTCGAATGTATTTGCCAACAGCTTTTATTAAATAATTTAACCATACGGATCTATTCGCAGAATAGGAAACTTGTGAACTTAAATAAACAGCCTACGTCTGTATCCGTAAGGACCGGTTGTTTATCGGGATTAATGTGCAACTTTCGGTATTGTGTGCTGTTCCTCTGACAACAAAGACGATAACACAAACAATCGGCCACAAATTAATCGCTACTTCACCGCACCAATCGTTCTACAAATTAGCCCTCAACATTCTGCGTTCTTGCTTTTGTTTTATTTTTAGACTGTGATTTATAGAAAATAATTTAGTTATTTATATGTTAAAGAATGAGAATAGGTAAATAAAAATAAAATATTTTTTGTGTCTATAAAATGTTATTGGTATAATAGTGTCTGTGTTTACAGGTAAGTCACCAAATGCCTCACTAAGCTTCAGGTACAATGCCAACAATGAAGAGTTAGAGGAATTGTATCATGTGTGTGAAGATGACCCTCCAACTCCACAGTGTGACCCTCCTCCAAGCACACCAATTGAGAATGCTAGTCCTAAACGAGGAGAAAGATCATCATCAATCATAGACAAGTACTTCAAGTCCATGAGGACAGAGAAACAGGTTGAAAAACCTGAAGATGGCAAGTCTGTTGAAGGAAAACAAGATGAAGTTAAGCCTGTGCCCAAGGAGGTGTCATCATCCCCTATGAAAGAGTACTTGAACCGCTTGGGCAAGCGGAGTACACCCGATGTGACACCTGATGTGAAGGAAGCACCCAATGAGACATGGAAGATATTCCATGACTTTAAGTTTAAAATTGCTCAAGCAGTTGAAGATATGAAAACTCGTTCAGTAGAAGGTTAGTTTAAAAAAGTATTTATGTGCCTTATTATCATATAAGTGGCCGGCTTACACAAAGTTTTTTGAAAATTAATTGAACTTGAGTATCTGAAGTTAATTTTTTTTTATTGCTGTATTGCATTTACACAATGTCAGAGAGAATGTTTTTAAAATGTAGGAGTGTTCTAATGTGTACATTATATTTAGGTAATAAATTCGACAAAAGGTATCAAAATAAAATGTCATTGTCAGATTAGACATTTATCAGTTAATCTGTCTATAATTAATCTGTTCTTTGAAACCCTAATAAACCTGCACCAATTAAGATCCAAACTTCATATTTTTGGGGATTAACCTGAATCTTTTATTTTGGCTATTGTTGAGTTTAATTCCATAATTTTATATAGGGTTGTCAGGCAATATTTAATTAAATACTAGTCAGTGTGAATTCAGGGTAGTTTTTATGTTATTTTCCTGCATTTAAATAATTTTCTAAGTAAATTAATTTTCTATGTCAGAAACCAAGGAAAAATCAATGCCAAGAGAAAACTCAACATCAGATTCGGAAGAAAATTCCGCAATCAAGGACTCTGATCAGCAGAGTGTTGGAGATACAGACAACCAGGTAAGTTCTCGTGGACATTCCCCTCACGCCATTTACACATTGGTCGGCCACTACTACCAACATAATATCTCACATACATTCTTAACTGGTATACAATGGACCTCATAATAATGGGTATAGTTGTTAAATTCTGGATCATATAGTAACAGTTGGCCAACCAAAGTGTGCATTATTCACATTCACATTTGATACACTGTGACAAGTAAATATCTAAAGTATTGTATTGATGACACTGATAGCCCACCGCAATTGATGCTGAAGATCATGTAAGTGATAAAAGTGAACAAGTTACCTGCATTCGAGCATTGTCAGTGTCTATGTATTGTATAGGTATCTAATACTAATACATATTTCCTAAGTGTGCACTGCATCCATCGCATTTTACTTGTATGAATGCTATCGCTAGATATATATGCTAAATATAACTTGTTGTCCGTAATTGGCCGATGATTGGCTTGTCCAAAGCTTAGTTATGCCATTAAATCCTAAACTATTTAAATGTATAATATTTTGTGATGTTATGATCAATTGGATGTTTTAATACTAAATATTAGGACATATTGACTCTACATTTGTATTGCATCAATTAATTGCACTGTTATTTTAATGTACGAAGTCTGCTTCGCTTTGACCCCTTATTGCTCGGAATTTTTCCGTTAACAGAGCTCTTAATTTTGTAATACTGATACTCTACATATACTCCTACGCACTGTTAGTCTCAAGCATTATAAAACTTAAAAAAATTAATAATAACTAACATAAATGTGAGTGTCATATATTGCATTACACGACGACTATAATTTTATTTAACGCCTAAAGAACCTTTCTCCAAAACACTATAAGGAAAATGGCGTCGTCGTGAAATGCAACAAATGTTAATCCCTAGTTCTAAATTCTAATTCTATCTGGTAGGTATCCTCCCTAGACAGCAGTATACAGAACTTATCGGAAATGACGCAACCGCTGACGGCGAAGGCCACTGAACGGGACCCAAGTCTTCCTGTAGATAACAAGAACTACTCGGATTCCAGTGATGATACACACAAGAATTTAGGTGAGTGAAAATTGGGCTAGTTACTAAGCAGTCGGGTCGTTATTCTACCGGACGAATAAAACCTTCAACAAGTTTTAAACTTCTTGGCACTAACTAGACGAAAAGAGGTCTGAAAAATAGTTTGTAAAAACTATTTGTTACTATTTTTAGATACTGATATATTTTTATTCGCCTTGAAAAATCTTTAAGCTTTTAAAAAAATATTTAAACCCTTTATTTTAATAAAAAGATAACATGTTTTTTCTTGTTACATTGAACTCAGTCTCAATTATCCAACAACATAGACGTATAATTCTTGCAACCTCATTGGCGAATCCGTAATACACAGTACCTCGTATCGGTCGTTGATATTTGAATAATATTAAGGCAATTTAAAGGTTTCTTTGTTTCCGCAGTATACAATGAATCAGCTGAAGTAAGAAGAGATTTTCTAAATGATAGCAGTCTGATGGAAGTGGAATCGGGAGTTGAGGCTTTAGAAGATACCATTGATGGTTTTGGTGAAATCCATAATGTGGACCCCCAGGTGTCTGGTGGAAAGCCTATGGACACAGACCCGTTACCTCCACCCCTTTCTTCTGCAAATTTCGGATCACCCCCAAGCAAAAACAACATAAAAAGCCCGCAATTGTCGACGAAACCTTCCTACTTCTTTAATTTTTCAATGTACTTCCTAACATTCCTCATTTTCATAAGCTACATTCTGTTTCCGAATTCAAATATCTGGAACGGTTTCGTGCTTGGTCTGTGGTTCTTTTGTTTTACGAGCAATTTGAAGAGCTGGCTGTTGGACACGTACTTCAGTGAGTTGGAACCGAAAAGTTCGAGTCTTCTTCAATTGAAACGGAGCAGTGCTATGCCAGCTACTTATACAATACCTTCAGTGAAAGAACACAGGCCTATTAAAAAATATGAGGTAATTAAAACTGCGTTATGATTACTGTAGTTTTTTTAATGAACACTTTAAAAACGATGATTGTTTCCAGGGTTGGGTAAACCACTACAGGTTTCCGGATTACGATCCAAGCTCATATCACATTAATAAAACGACAACAGCATTTATGAAGCTCGAAGGTGAGTCACACCACACTATCGTACAATCACCTTTTTGATAATTTTCGTAAACAGTCATAAATCTTTTTTTGGTAAATATTTTTGGATGTCTTCATAAGCAATGTTGGTTAATGTCTCGACAGATATCTAACCTTCTTGGCCTATAAAGTAAAAATAGTTTTTATTTCCTTATCGCCAGTGTTATGTCACTATCTCATAATATTATGTTTTTGTAGGTTGCAACCTCAGGATATCGTATACTTCGACTAAAATACCGAAGAGGGAGCTGTGGGATGAGAAACTAGACAAGGTAGCGTTCTACCAACATAGGCTGTACAATTTGACTGGTGCAAGGGTCATTCTCCTGCCAAAAGGATTAGTTAAACGGAGGTAAGTCGACTACATTTAGAGGAGTAGCCCTATAGAATGACACAAGAATTTCTTCTTTTAGTGGTAATGTCTAGTCATATCGTAGATTTGCTTACTTTTCGTAAATTTGACGAAACTGTGGCATTTCGTTTGCAGGAATTTAATTTCGTTGAATTTATAGATTATGGTACAGAACTTCTCATGCGCAAGTCCAACTCGCGCTTGGTCAGTTTATTTTTTTATTTGCTTCCCATATGTTTTTTTCTCCTGCATTGTTCTGTTTAACATAACTCCATAACGACCGGCTTTGCGTTATACCTTTAATATTATGAGGAAAAGCATAAATACACCTATTTAGTTATTTATAGGAATTTCCATATCAGCAGTATTGTTGTTTTAATATAATTAATTCGCCTTCCAATCGATTCGTCTTTTTATCGAAGCTATATTTAACTTCGTTACAATAAATATAACAACCATTAATTAGTAGCTCAGAAAATATGCTAATCTATAAATAAGTTCTGCTTCAGTTAAAAAAATATATAATGTAATTTATTTAGCTCATAATTTGTATAGTTTGTTTGTTCGATTGAACGCGCTAATCTTCGGAGATGTATAAATTCTTTCATTATTAGAAAGTCCATTTATCCACGAAGGCTACTATTTATCCGGGTATGTATCAAAGTGCAAGTAATAAATAATATGTATTCAAGAAGGTAAATTCAACATCTGTAAAGATTTCACAAAAACAAATCGAAATATTTCATTGGTCGAACAGCCAATCATATTTAAAGTTTTCGAACAGCAGACCAAAACAAAAGAAAAACATTTGCTTCCTATTTTGTAACAGCCAGTCACAAAGAAAGGAAATTCGATAGCCTTAATTCTACGAAGACATATCACGTGTCAAACGCCCTAGAAGAAAAACGTGTTTGTATTATTACGTATAAGCGTGGTGACGTATCTATTAAACTAATACACATCTATAAAGGTCACTAACAAAGAGCTGATAAGCGATTGGTGGAGAGGCCTTCGCTATGCGCTTGAGTGCAATTCACGAGCAATTGGGTTAATGAACTAGGGCGCAGCGCGTTGTATATTTAGGACAATTCATAACGAATTTAATTTCTAAACGAATATCGAATTTTCGTATGTTTAAATGATTACTTTGTTAATTTTTTTAAACGTAGCTGGTGTTGTTTCATCAGCCATGTTTATTAATTTCTTTAGGAATAATAATATTAGGATTTTTTTCTAGATCTACGTATGCTTACATTACGCCAATAATCCACTTTTATCGATCGTTAATTAATTTCGTAGGCTACACGGCCTAAAAAGGATGTGGTAGAAAAAAAGTAGTTATAATGGTATACTCGGGATATTCTGTAATATACTTATAAATACCCAAAGACTACTCTAATGACTCCGACAAGATATTTAATTCCATCTAATAAGAATTAATGATTGAAAACCGGATTCCTATCAATAAAATATCAACACATTTGATACAGGTGTACCAAAGAATGTAAAAATAAATTTAATAATGCAACTGGTGACAAAATTCTAAAACTAGTGTTTTATGGATAGTATAAGAACTATTTTAGTTTAAAAATATATATTTGTTGCCCGTTGGAGTCACAGAGTGGCAGTATAAAACAATTTTAAGGTCAAATACCTAACCTAATTATTTATGTTTTATATATTTAATTGCGAAATGACATACTTTAATTGAGACTCGAGGAAAGGCCCATTAATCTACATCCTTATTATAATTTACGATTAATTTCGGTACACATGGAATGTTTTCGCAACATTTCATCATAATGGCCTTAAAACCGACCAGATAATTATAACAGTGCAACGAATTGAGCTTCCATTGTTTTATAAAAAATGCTGATATAAATACATATCATATTACGCAACAGAACAATACCCTTTTCACACAAGACTATTCTCTACAGTATAAAATTTATCATGTTCTGTGTACCACTCGAAAACATACGCCCTTTTGTTCAAACGTCACCTACTGAACACGCACGTACCAGGACCTCTTCTCCACAGGGCCCCACAATCCTTTAGTCTTATCCTGACTCCATTATCAAACGATAACCGATAGCTACTCTAGGATCAGTCTTAAGAAATGCGGTTAATTAATTAGCAAAGAACAGGAACCCCTCATTACATAACTACTTATATATACATATTTATATTATATATACATATTTTAAAGTCATTGGTCATAGGAGCCCCATTATCCTAATTTGCACAGGGCCTGTAATTGTTTAAATACGGCCTTGTTCCGCTCATAGTGGGACAGATTGATTTAAATAAAGAAAAACATTTTATCCTCGTGTGCTCTTATTACATAACTTCCGGATTCCCCATCCTCTGATAAAGTTAATTAACGTACATATTTTCACAATCATGTGCTGTTGTGTAACAAAAAAGATAAAACTCCGTAAGCGATTCACACGGTATTCGTTCATATTAATTTGAGTTTTTTGGAACAAGATAGTGTTTGAAAATAGAACTAAATAGCTCATGGCCTCATCATCATCATGACAACCCTTATCGTCCCACTGCTGGGCACAGGCCTCCTCTCCCACGGAGAAGGATCGAGCTCATGGCGTACCTATTTTGAATAGATACAAGACTAAGATTATTCCAAATACTGGCGTACTATTCGCAGCGCTCTTCGATCAAGACTAAAAAAAACAATTGCAAATCATCCTTCTAAACAAATTGATGTCCAAGTTCACCTTTTGTCTTTAAAGATCATGGTGACGTAGCGTAGCAACAACAATGTGTTTCATTTATTCAAATGTGTTAGTATGAGAGCTGGCTATTTAAAGTAGTATAATATTACTACAAATATTGTAATTTTAGTTTATCAGCCATTACGTGCAAAGTGACATAGTTGTATTACTTTACTGTTAGTTCCGGGGAAGTACAGCCGTACTGAGTCAACGTCAAAACCACAGTTCATGTAAGAACTGAGTGCCATAACATAAAATAATATTATTTATACAATGGTTTTTATAAGAGGAGATTTCAATCATACAATCTATCAATCAAGGACACTACATACATAATCATCTTCTCGAAACTGAGTCATTCCCGACTTACAATGCAGCCTGTCTGTCTGTCAAAATTACTGTGCATAAAAATCTTGTTTATCTACAAAGTGACTTCAGAATAGGGAACACTTCTCTACAGCGTATGCCAGAAAGCTTAAGATCAATTGATACGTTAACTCGTAGTATATTGAGTATATTGGTCCAAAAAGTGACGAGAAGTCGCAAAATCTAGATACCTCATGCTTTGGAACACACGAAGATATCTCATGTATGTTCCAGGGTTTTCGGGTTATTGATAAATGAAGGTGGGTTGTTTCTTTATCCTATAACTTGACGATCAAATAGTCAGATTTTTTTGTTCTAGTAGATATTCCTACCGATTTTGTACATAAATACTCGTATAATGAAAAAAAAAAGTTTTTTGTTGAGAAGCAAAGTATGAAACCAGATTGACTACGGCACCATGCTAACATAACCTGATACATATTCTAATCACCTGATAAGGACAGGTCTGTTATCTATCATTGATCTTGGTCATTATTTGAACTGGTTTTGGACACTATTCGTATTAAGTTAAAGAATTTCCTCCGGTTTCACTCGCTAGAAACAAGAAAGCATTAATTACGTATCTGGGTCATTCTTAAGCTCTATGAGTACCAATGTTTACCAACATCGGCTCACGGCATTTTAACCTCGAGTCTAATATTACAATTTGAAAGGTGCGTAGTTACGCATAGAGACATTTGAGAGTTGCCGTCATTCACAATATGTCTATATTGCACAATCCTATAAGCTGTTCACCTATCTAGACTAATCTAGAGGTACTCTTACTATCAGATGTTTAAACTCGGCGAAAGATGGTTTGGGAAATGCTTCCGATTCTTGAAGTCGGCGAATAAAATAGGTATGGAAAAAAAACATACGGATCATCGGAGTAACCGGTGTGTATGTACACAAAAAACTACCGACCGAATTGAGAACCTCCTCTTTTTCTGAAGTCGATTAAGAAAGATGGTATGAAGACGGATATACACAACTTTTTATCTGACTGCGGCAAATAGTTCTCTCAAGACGCCAGTAAAACCACGCGCGTGATACAATTTTCATAAAATAAAGAATAATTTAATTGATCGTGTACCTTATATCTTAGTCCAGTGTAAACGAAGAAATTACTTTTACCTTTGACCTTGGATAAGCTTACAGTAATGCCCTACTCGATTTATTCACCCGTCCAATAATAATTTTAAAAAAGTGACCGGTTTCGGAGTTCATTTCACTTCCAGTTGGTCTCGACGACAGCCTTGTCCTTCTAGAGATATGTACTTACAAAACTCATTGTTATTTATACATACAGTGCAATATGCGTTCCATTTGACGGATTAATTCGTAATATTATTTATTATTCATTTTATGTCTAATACCTACTACCAATTAGTGCCGGCGTCAACTGACGGTACAATAAGTCACGGCATTTTTAAACGATAAGTAAGAACATAACTGAATAAATAGAATGGCAATTAAGTTGACATTTCTATGAGTTTTTTGTACTCACAAAATTTAACATTGAAAAGTGAACTCTATTCTTAGGCTAATAAGAAATATTTTACTCATCGCATAAAAATGTCGTTCCGCACCGTGCCGTCAATTGGCGCCGACCCTCTTACACAAACACGAATTCTGACTCGACTCGTAAACACAATGATGAAATTAATTAAGAGAACTGAACTGTCACAGCTGTTACTAGCGGAGCGAAATTGCGTGTTATAAATGAGTTTGTTGACTTGTTGATCGAATAATCCTTAGTTACTATGTCATACGTACTGCTTACTAATCTGCCTTTTCCAACAATCATGATTGTATATAAGGTGTTATAAAAATATCTGCCACGGCTTTAATGGTAGGTAGTATTGTGTTTATAATTTGCAATAGTGAAGAACTTTCGTACCCCGGAACAGTTAATTCAATTTGTCATTGGCTCTACCCTTCAAAATATGGATTACGATTTATATGTACATTTTTTGAGATATGACAAGTAATTAATAATTTATTTTCACTACTGTTATCTACAAACACAGTACTACCTCCCATTAAAGCTGTGGAAGAAAATTTTTAACACCTAATAGATCATGATGAATACAAAGGTACCAAGTAGACCAAATGTTATTGAATTGTCCATGGCGAATTTCTCCTTATTATCATATCTTAATGGTTATAGACTTATCTTGTTGTACGGACGCCAGCACATCAAGCTTATATAAATTATAAAAAGCTTACATAAATTTTTCTCTGTCAACTTTGCACCATCAATATTATTCAACTTTTGCTTTAGCGATAAAGTTGAAAATAAATTAAGTTATATTGTTGTAACTTTAAGTGCTGGCGTCTGTGCTTTGGGCCATTAAACATAAATACCGAAATTTCAGGATCTAAAGGTGAAGCTTTCCCCTTGAAACCTTTTGCCACTAACTATCATAGCTTTACTTATTAATAAGCAAAGGTCTGTTATTACTTTTTAGACAATGGAGCAAAAAATACCCAATATGCATAATACTAAGCGACAAAGAAAAGATTCAAGTATTAGAGAAGGAAAGTTCTGCATCAGAGAAGAAGGCAGCAGAGACCCCTTCTGAAAGGAAGAAGGAACAACATCAGCACGAGGAGACTGAGACGAACACTAGTCCAGAAAAGAAACGAAAATTTGTATGGAGGAGACGAGAAAAGAGGTGACTAACATCTAAAAATTTAAAACTTTGTTTATGTTACTTATGGCCAGTTTCACAATGTCCGAATAGCCACTATCTACCAGATAAATTCAAAAATGGAACCGAATTTGTATGAAATTATCTACCAAATAAAGCGAAACAGGCGCTTAAAATTTTTATTTTTATATTATTCATTCTTTGGATAACATATCTAACGCAATAATAAAATGTGAATTGTTTTTTTTTTCTGCCGTCTCTTATTTGAAATCATTTGTTCCAGCACTTCACATTCCGACGGGGAGACAGGGAAAGAGGGCCTAAGACATAGACTTGTTAGAAAAATGCACAGAGGTAAGATTTGTCTAAACTATTGCATGATGTGATTGCATTATTGTTGTGCAATCTAGGTAATATCTAAATACTGACTCATTGTAATGTAAACATCGGTTTCTGTTTGTGTATAGTAACAGAAATACAATTAGGCTATTAAAATTAATATGATAGGTATAATTCGGAACAATGGACTGAAATAAACACGTACTTGAAATAAAACATTGACTGTTTTGTGGAGATGTCTTTGGCTACTTCAAATTGTAACGAATTAAATTATGCAATATATTTTGACATTAAATAAGTATACTAATGTGGCGCGTTTTATCTTTATCTGATACGGTAATGATTTTACTGAACAAAAATTCAATAGCAAATTTCGTATTTTTTATATAGACTTAGGAATCAGGCTGACCAGTTTTCATTGGAGAGAAAAAAATATATTAGCACATAATATATAAAAGCTTGTTTTTAATCGCCATCATATCTCCCTACAGACAAGAAGACAGACAGCGTTTCCACGGCAACGGAACCAGTGGAGACTCAGAGCCAGAGTCACGTCAGAACAGAAAGGGCGCTCATGTCCGAAGATTCGTTCCACGACCATGAGATAGAACTCACCTCCAAGTCGGCCACAAGCACGAAGGATGAAAATGACGACGAGTTTGATGATACAGAACTATCGAAGATTAAAGACTTTTTGGAGGAGACGGTGAGTTATAAAATCCATTATTTAGGACCAGTTTCACAGGTTACGGATTGCCACTATATATCAGATAAATTAAAAAATGGAACAGAATTTGTATGAATAATGTTATAAACTATCTGAAAGTGATCAGCAACCTGTGGAACTGGCCCTTAATTAGCTATATAAACTTTTTGTGTGCCTATGAAGACTGAGTAACCTAACTAAGAGGTATTGGCTAACCAAGGGATATTGGGTTGCCCGGGTAACAGGATTGAGGAGGTCAGATAATCAGTCGCTCCTTGTCAACACTGGTACTCAGCTGAATCCGGTTAGACTGGAAGCCGACCCCAACATAGTTGGGAATTGGCCCGAGAGATGGTATGCCTATGAAAACTGAGTAACTTAATAAACAATAGTTTAAGTATCTATAAAGAAATTGCGTGGTTATAGTTGGAAACAAATTGAGAGTCGCGATTTTCAACCTCATTACTCAGACTTAGGGCTTGATATGAAAAAATATCGGCTAAATGTAAGGAGTAATATTAGGACGAATTACGGCCTCCTGCGTTTTTATTGACAGGGGTTAACTTCAACTGACCTCACTCACAATATTCTACGAAATCAATCTCTTATCGACACTCATTCGCTGTAAGCTTATAAAATGTTCTTACACGATTTACATTGTTACAATAAACAAGCATTAGGTTTTTCCTTTAAATTGTAACAAAAAAATGCTGTTCATTAATAATTGTATACGACACTTCTTTATACTACATAATGTTTCTTGTTTCCCTTAGATGCGTCACCACATAACCTTGACTCCTATCTATCGCTATAACGCATATGATAATAATGAACACCAGTCTGGCTAATCGGGAGATTAATGTTATTTTGGAACATAACACTTTATGAATATTTTTTTTATCATGGAAGTCCCTAGCGACCGGTATTTATAGAAGTGAGCATTTACTAAATTGTTGCACTATTAACGACTGGGTATTTTAAAGTACGTTTTATTGTGATGAATAAGTTTCCGGTTGCTGTAATTTAGCTAAATTATTACTCGTTTTAACTTACCTTGAAATACCGTGCCGACTCTAGTGCATACTCCATTATCTTTTGGAGCTTATTAAATTATTAAAGAACTACTTGAAACACCCAAGTGTTTGGTAGCCAGGTAGCCAGTCGCCCACTCTCTGTATTTAAAATGTGCTGAAAAATGTATGCTTCCATAATATGCTACAACTCACAATCTCAAGCTTTCTGGTTCACCCGTTAATCTTATATTATAAAACTGAAGAGTTTGTTAGTATGTCTGCTTGAACGCACTAATATCAAGAAGTACTGGATCGATTTTAAAAAAGATATTTCAATGCTAGATAGCCCATTTCTTGTGGAATGCTATACGCTTCTTTTTATACAGGTGCGCGGGGTTCCCTCGGGACTCAGGTAAAATCTCTGGCCGAAGCTAGTTCCTAATATTTGTATGTTTAATGTTTCTCGTAGGAAATGGAGATTGCCGCGGACGGCACGGGCGAGGGGGAGTGGAGTGTGCATGTGAAAAATTCCAGAGACAAGCATTCTCATCTATTTATTTTTGCGCGCACGGGTAGAGATAAACACGAATGGTAAGATGCACCGATTTTACGTTAAAACTTTTTTGACATTTGACCATAAAGGAAAATTTACTTTGGCTTGAAAAAACCTACATACATTAACAATGTAATTTTTACTGTTAAATGCGCTGTTAACGAACTACGAAGATATGATAAAAAGTCATTTATTTAAAGTAGACTGAAAATCTTCACTTTTTGAATCGACGCAAACATAAGAAAAACTAATTAAACACACAATTTCGGCCATAGGAGTCCACCGCTGAATATAAGCCTCTCCCGTAAATAGTCCTTACTAAAACTAAACTCCGAATATTCTCAAAAACATAATCAATATCCAGTAGCGACTTCCTTATAGATATGAAATTAACTTTTCCTTAAATGACACTTACCCTGTTTATAAACAGGTGATGTAGAATGTTTTGGCATTATTTATCACAATCTGATATCATTAAGATAGTGTATTATTTGTACATATTTGACTCATCCTCGTAAATTGTGACATCACTTTCTTTTATAAATTCTTTATATTTTTATCGATTTATATATAAGTTGATAAACATTTATTACCTACCTATATGTATAAGTGGCAAATGAATTTACATACTTGTAAATTTGTCCAAAATATATTCATTAAATTCAGGATATTCTATATCCCGAAAATATAAATTAGACCAACAGACAAAAAGGATGGAATTACGCAAATCCTTACTAATATTATAAATACGTAAGTAACTCTGTCTGTCTATCTGTCACACTTTATTTAAGTAAGGGGGTCAATCGCCTCGAGGTAAGCCAGGACTCGTCAACCTGGTCTAAATTGACGGTCCTTCAGATGTTAACATGAACGTGATAACACTGAGATTGAAACGTATAAGTAATATATTAGACACATCGTCTAGAATCTGAGAAGGGGCATACTTACAAGGCAAGGTTTATCCAGGTGCGGGAAGGAGTGCTTTTGGGCCGCTTGTGGAACCGTGGGGTACAGCTACTTATATACATATATATTTAAAAGATATATTTTTTCACTTCAGGTACCGTCGCCTAGTAATAGCAATAAACGAGGGCAATGCAGCGTCAGCAGAGAATTCCGCGGCAGACGAGAAGACGGCCAGCGACGAGAGCAAAGACAACAAGGACAACATAGAGATGGCCGTATACAAGCTCACTGAGAAAGAAACTGTCGCTTTTGCTAAGTCTTCTGTAAGTATCTATGGTTTTTTATCGATTTTTTAATTAATATTTTTTGTTTTATGTGTTGCCATAAAATTTAAAATATGAAACCTATCTCTAAATCAATTTAATAAAGTACAGACGACAGCACATCAAGCTACCCTAAACTTTGAAATTTTCCCAATCAATTTTGAACCATATGCCTCAGCGATAAAGTTGAAAATGTAATAAAGAAATTTAAATCGATATAGCTTTAGATTGTAGTAGCCTGATGTGCTGGCGCCTGTACATTAGATGTCCAAAACATCTGAAAACAAGAAACAAAAAAACTTAAATTCGCGCATTCTTCTCACCGTAAATTATTTTCATCATAATAATGGAGATTTGAATTTTTTGTACAGAATAAAACAATAGATTCGTTAACCGACGGCGGTGGTGTGACGATCACGTCAATATCGCAGCCGTTATCAATAGAGACCGACTATGAGAAGACTTTCTGGCCCTACCTCCTCAAAATTATCCAGGTAATTTTCTACTTTATTTGCATGTCATAAGGATTCATTTGTATTGGCACAGAACATTTTTCATGCTCGGACTCATCATCGTCAGTCTGTTTTTAGTCCCATTGCAGGTCATTGACCTCTTGTCATATAGCGATGGGTTGGGCGTTAATCACCACGCTTGCTCATTGGATTGACGATTTTAGACTTTAAAAGTCCAGGTTTACTCAAAATGTTTTCCTTCATGTCTAATCAGTCATTCCTGTCCAAGATATATTCAATAAAGTTAAATTGGACTTAACTACCTGACTGGAATCGAACCCGCGCTCTTGTACGTTAAAGGGCGGGTACTTTAAACACTAGGCTTCTACGAGTTCTACGATTCATGTTATTAAAAAGAAGTATAATAGCTGTACTTAGTTTTATATCCCATTTAAAAATTTCGGTTTGTTATTACGGCTCAACATCTAGTAAAATTGTATGTAATATAACGAAATATATTATCTAACAAAGTGCGGCTGTATCTAAATAAAGAATCAACCTAAGGAAGGTAGTGATACTTTTTTTTCGTGGGAAATCATCGAATAACCTCTCCCGCTGTGGGTGTAACTAGAGGGAGTGTCAGACTCTTACCGAGTAAAACCCATTATGTTCCTTCTTGGGGGACTTTGTATACCAGGGCCACGGTAACTATTGCGAACAATCCGCAGCCTAGACATACTAGACTAGTTAATTTCATGTAAAACTAGCCTAACGATAATACGTCATAATACAGAGTCACGAAATGACGTTAAAACAGACGACAGAAGCGGCGGTCATGTGTCAGTTAGAGCCGACGCCGCGCGACAGGTCCAAGAACAAAAAGAAGAGAAAAGACGTTCGTCACTGTTTTATTTTTGGTTTTATTTAGTTTGTTTTGTCGCCACACATAGTTATATGACCATAGATATATAGAATTTGATAGTAAGAAGCCAGTAAGTCTCTAGCCAGTCTAACCGACGGGTATTGGGTTGCCCGGGTAACTGGGTTGAGGAGGTCAGATAGGCAGTCGCTCCTTGTGAAACACTGGTACTCAGATAAATCCGGTTAGACTGGCAGCTAACCCCCACATAGTTGGGAAAAGGCTCGGGACATGATTATATATAGAATTTGATGTTGATTTGAGCAAATCTGTTTTATGTTGATTATTATTTCATAAGTAATTTATTTTTGTTTAATTTATTTAGATAATATAAATTCAGGTTTGATAGACTAGGGTCGGGGGTACTGTTGTTGAGATTCTTAGTAGAAAGTCTGCTGTCTGGATTTTTATTCTATCCGGTCGCTTAGATATACATACATAGATTTTAAGATAAAGGTCGACTATGTATTTAAATAAAACATAATTTCATCTTTGACATTACGATCCATTAACGGAGATAATTTCATTTTAAGCACATTTTAACGGTCCCTTACCGTACGGTGTTACCTGTAATTTAATTTATTTTTATAATTTTCCCAGCAGAATAAGAACTCTTCCCCTGAATGTACGTGTAGAATGCTGCCGGCTGAGGTAACGTGGGTGAACACAGTGCTGGCGCGGATCATGTACGACCTGATGCGGGACCCCGTCATGATCAGCCGCCTGCAGAATAGGATACAGAGGAAATTGCACACGCTCAAGGTAATTTATACTTTATTGTGCATGGGCTAAGATTTATTCTTGTGAAAAGCAAAATGGATCTTATTCTGTTTAAGAAAGTGTATTCTTGTCAGTCATTTAAAAGGGGACACCTTTTGAAATTTTAATAGAAATAATTCACTAGGTCTGCAGCTGGCTAAATCAAAAATAAATTACCCAGAAATATATAAGATCATTATAAAATTTAATTCCTTCCAAAACCTTATTATGTACTTCGTTACTTGAAGTTTGAAACATGATTATTTTATTGTGATAACTTAGAGGAGTAAGATTGAGGGACGCAGAGACTTGACTCTAGTTTCGTGCTTTTATTGAAAAAAAAAACAACCAAGGGCATAACAAAAGTTTACATTAGCGAATTTTTCAAAGTTGATGTTGTTCGACGATGTCGGTACGAGAATGAGCAGTAGAGTCCCCCCCGCAGCTGCCGTCGTTCATGTCGCCGCTGCTGGTGACGCAGCTGTCGCTGGCGGGCGCGTGCCCGCTGGTGGAGCGCGTGCTGGCGCCGGCGTGCGACGCGCGCGGCGTGTGGCTGGACGCCGACCTGCGCTACGACGGCGGCGCCTACATCGCCATCCTCACGCAGATCAACCTGCTCAAGCTCAAGGAGAAGAGTCAGTATCTACTTTATCTCTTTCTGTATCAATATTAAATCCTGTAGAACTGATGTCTAACACTGTAGAAGTAGCCGTGTAGTGGACGACATTTTAATAAACAAAAAACATGTCAAAATTGTTACGAGATATTAATTAATAATAATGTAATAAAAATTACTAGCGATCAAATTTTGATATACAACAATATGTGGAAAATTTTGGATTGGTAAATCTCGATGAGTACTCTGATTCTGCATTCGGATATCGATATTAATGAATGTTGTTAAGGGCCAGTTTCACCGGCTACGGAAAAGTTACAGATAGTTTATCTGGTAGATCATTTCATACAAATTCTGTTCCATTTTTTGATTTATCTGGTATACACATAGTGGCTAACCGTAATCGGTGAAACTGGCCTTAAATAATAAATGTTATTAATACACCATTTCCATTAAACTGCACTTTATTGTGCAGATATGACACTAGAAGACCAATTACTGGCGGCCACTGAGCCTGGATTGGACTGCGATATACAGACTTCCTCATCAGCAGCCGTGTACTCGGATCAGTCATTACGGGTAAGCTTTACCCACTATATAATAAAGACTATATTTGCACTTTATAATTTTATCGATATCGATATATGCTAATATTATAAAGAGGCAATTTTTTTTACTGTTTGAATTGAATAAGTCCCCAAAACAACTTGCCCGATTTGAAAAATACTTTCAATTTTGGAAAGCTACAAATATCCCTGGTGAACATAGGCTATGTTTTATCCTTGTACGCGTTATAGCTCCCCGGAAACGGGGGAGAAGTTGCGAGAAACGCTTCTTTTTAAGTTTTTGCACACTGAATTAGTAGATGTTATAATGATTTTTCAAGTTGTAGGATATTGATTATTTTCTTTATACTAGAGCAAACACTGGTACTCAGCTAAATCCGGTTAGATTGGAAGCCGACCCCAACATAGTTGGGAAAAGGACCGGGAGATGATGACTAGAGCAAATATTTTATCTGATATCACCTTTTTTGTCTTTATTACTTTGTGCTTATATTATTGGTGCTTAGGTACTTCCCCTACAAATATATTATGATTAATTTACCATTCGATATTTCAGATGAGAAAACCAGCAATATACGACTCGGACGTAGAAGACTCGGCGGAGTCCAGCAGCGATGACGAGAGTCCGCCCGTGCAGCCCGTCGATAGCAACGAGACGCTAGCCGCTTCTGAAACTGGGTATGTCACACATTTGTCTTTGGGAATTAGCTGCATTTTTTTAAGTAAAATAAATATCAAAGTTACAGAGACAAATATTAGAATACGTATATTCGAGCAAGCAAGGATTTCAATAAATTTTGTAAAGAGTACTCTTAGTCTGTGGTTGACCATTCCAATATAAAGGGTTTTAAGTTTGTGGTTCGTAGGCAACTAAACTTAGTTTTTTTTTTACAAAATTAACTTTGGGTACTGTATCACTCATCATAATATTAATAGATCAGCTGGTTAGCTGTAGGTGGGTTACTCTATTGCTATCTGTCAAAACCTATAATGGTATTTTCTGTCTTTCATTCCAATTTTTTTTTACCCGTTGGTTTTTCTAAATCAATAAATACATACATAATTTAATGAAATCATACTTATTCCAGGTCACTAGCTAACGCAGAAGGAACGTCTTCTAAGAAAAAGTTCTTACGTATGGTCGACAAGATCGCCACGAATAAATATTTCCAACAGGTAAGTGTTTACAAAAGTATTTGAAACTAGAAATCTTTTATGGTGAGTATATAAGAGGAAGTTTAAAACTGGCACTGATAGAGAAGCTTTGTGGAAACCGGCTGCCATGATATGGGCATGTTATGCAGAGGAATAAAGATCATTTCTTGAGGAACGTGTTGAGCATGAATGTAGATGGATATAGAGGCAAGAAACGTATAGAGTGTGTGAAAGACGATATCTATGTCTGCAAAAATATGTGACATGTGATATGACGTCATATGCTATGAATGTACTAACCCTAACCTAACTCACCTAGCTAACCCATCCCCAAATTATACTAAATTGGGATAATTTTAGGGGAATAATGATGATAATTATATCATTTAAGGCATTGGCTTTTACTGACTTGGTTGTTTTAGGTGACAGACTACAAATACGTGAAGCGCGCTATGGAGGGTCTGTCGAACACGGACATAAAGCTGCACCTAGAAGTGCACGCGCTGGAAGGGCGGCTAGCCATCAACTTGCCGCCGCCGCCGCATGACAGGCTGTGGATAGGGTAAGAAGAATTTCTTTTCTAGACTATCGACTCAATACCGAAACGACAAACGAAAATTTTTAAAGACTGCTCAAACATCATTCTATCTCTGTCACACTTACGTAAATTTCTTTGAGGGAAACTGAACTAGTACTTTAAAGTTATGTTTCGTTTGTGTATTTTGAGATATCATCAATCAACACACAGTAGTAATAGACTCCCTAAAGATTTTACGCTGAGGTAAACTGTACAAGTGAGGACCGATGGCATTTATACAGAGTGGGCAAAGGACAAAGGATGACATAAACTATTCATGTCTTAAAGCACCAACCTCTTAATTGAAGTTGCGTGCGGGTTTCAAACATTTTTACATCGAAATACTTTTTACCCAAAAAGCAAATTTCTCGTGTTTAACACAAATCTAATTGCAATTTAAACTAATACCTATTAGATTTTTTTTTTAATATTAAACTGGAATATCGTGACCATTATCTCAGATTCCGCACGAACCCGCAACTAATACTAAAAGCGCGGCCGGCGGTAGGCGCTCGGACCCTCCGCTTCGCGCACATCACCAACTGGATCGAACAGAAGCTCAGCAAGGAGTTCGAGAAGGTTCTAGTTCTGCCCAACATGGAGGACATCATTGTCGACGTCATGACACCCACGCCCGTACAGTTCGAGTAAAATTTAGTCTTATGTCGAAGGTATAAAGTGGGTTTTTGTGTAACGCATCGTCGATTTAGATCGCATTTTCAATTTCGTTACTGGCTGGTAAGTGTGATTTTAAATTACATTTACTATGAAATAAAACGTTTGAATATTATTAATGTTTTGATTGCGTGAGGTTATGAAATGGCAATTTGATAGTATTTTGTATGTTTTGAAGGTTTGTCACGCGCTTCGTGATACTGTATTAATATATTAAGATTACTCAGGGTATAGGCACATGTACCATGCCAACTGTTATGTCGCCCAAAACGGTTCTTATGCTTATTATTTATTTAAAGAGAAACTTATTCTAACAATATTGTTATACCGTCTACTAATAAATTATTGTGTTTGAATTGCAAATTAATATAATTATAAAACACTAGTTATCAACGACATTTTAATATCATTCCATACATACATAATCAACAGTTATACCACGACTTACGAACTATACAATGCTAAACTTGTAACTATCTATCGACTCGTGTGGCTGTCACTTAGTCGCGAGCTTATCTTCTCATTAATTCCATAAAGTATTTAAAATCATTAATGATTATTCAATTTCTTAAAATCTTTTGTGATTATTTATAAGTATTCCGTTAACAACTGTGAACTCATAATTTATATGCTTAAAAATAAATGAGACGTTAATGTTCCTTCTTTTAAATTTAAACAGCATAAAATGTAATTTCAGTAGTAAAAAAAAGCATGAAATTAAATTTATTTATGTATGCAACTGTACTAGGAAAGCGGTCGCTCTATTTAAATTTTACGTCAAAATTGAAGAAAATATTATAACATATTATGCGATGACAATGAAAAATAAAAATCTTGCCTTAGGAACATAATCGGGACTTGATAAATATTACCTGCACTAAAACAATGCCGAGCACTTCAAATGAAAGAACATAAAATGAGCTAAAAAATACATACGTAATATCAAAAACATATAGCAATTACATCTGTGCAATGATTAGAAATAAATAAAATATATAATAAATAAAATATAATATTAAAAATAACACTACGATTTGTTTAGCGTAAGTTGTAAAAGTAAAAAAAAAAAACACTAATATAGTATTTACTAAAAATAGATTTATTGCGTAAAATATTTTCTGTTCGGATGTTGTGAAAATTTTCCCATTTGTACTATATACACGTTAAACGTTTAAAATTATTAAAGATAAATTGCCTAAAGTTGTGGTAGTTTGATATGCAACATACTCTTATTTCACTAATAGAAAGCATACGGTTCTAAACTTTTCTTAAAACTAGTTTGATTTTGAAAATTACTTATTCATCGCTAATGGTACTATAGTTTCTGACATACACAAATAATTTACATATTCAATTATGAACGTATTTTTATTGGCACGACTACTGTTAATTCTACTGGAACTATATTGGATTGAATTAATATGTTAATTTATTTATACATTTCGCCACGTTTAAATTTTAATGAATTATTTATTAACTGTGATGCTGAGGCCGATATAAAATAGAAGTTGTTTGGCACGCCTAGACTAAATCCTTGTTATTATTAAAAAAAAACTAACGCTAGTGGGAATAATAAATGAAAACATACGCGAAAGCAAGCGCTAAGTAACTTCTTTTTATTTTCGCCTTGGTTTTGTAGCTCGTTTTTCTTCATTTCATTACACAATCATGCCGCTAAGACTATACGTTTATTTCAGTTTCCACGTATATGTTGTTACCTTGAGAAAGTATTAACTTTTTTTTAATCATCCTATACCACTCGAACGAGCTTCCTCGCGCTACAAACAAAATGTTTTCGACAATAATTCCGTCTTAACCTGTTATTAGTAATTGCAATATCAAATTTTATAAATAACAAGACTTAGAGAAACAAAAAAATCTATAAAATACTATTATATCTTTTAAAATAAAAATTAATATTTTGAAGAATATTGACCTGAATGGTTTGAGTAGATGTTACTAATATTTTTCTAGGAGTCGGCAAACTTTCTAATCGTTATTCTATCGGCTTTTCGTCTCTTAATCTAGATTTTTATTTTCAAAACGTATCGCACAACTAAATTATGCATTGGCTTGCACGATACATAACATTCATTTTTCCTATCTGAGTGTGTAACTGGGTATTGCATTTTCAATTGTTTTTTTATTGAGTATCTGAGCGTTATTTTCACAGCCACGATATCGAAGGTATTTTACAAAATATTGGAATGTCGGAAGACGTTGGAAGATCTTGGCAGTTAAAATAGCGCTGTGTTAAGTAGGCGCCCACCAGAAGGATATCTGTCCATTGACAATAAAAGAAGAGGAAAAAACTGCAATGTATCAAGACTATGTTAAATCTTTTTCTGTGTATTTTCCTTCTTATATTTCAATGGACATACATCTGCAGTATTCGATTGTTGTATATGAATGTGATTTGATTATTGAGGAGTGCAATTTTAGAGTTGGTTCCGAACTATGAAGGCTGATAGTACTTTGCTCATTTAGTGGCGAATGACGGTGACGGAGGTGTGTGTGCTAACTTGTAAGAATTTAAATACGTGTGCGAGGGAATGCTGATCTGGACCTAATTGCAGAATGAGAGTCAGATACAAAAATTTAAGTAATAATTGCCGTAAAAAGTGACAATCTTTCTTATTATTCTGTAATTGACCCATAACTCGTATTACCTTCAGCTTAGCCGTTAATTCACTTTTGTATTGCTACTATTACTAATATATTCACATTAAATGCCAAATATCCGTTGTAATATAGATACTTGTTTTCTACAACTTATTTTGCATAATGTATTTCGTAAAAAAATATCTTATGAATGTTTGGAACAATATTGTTGCCTACAACCACTGTTGGACTGTTTTAGTGGTATAAATTCTAAACTTGTACAATATTGATGTTCTATCACATAGTTATCTTAATGTTGTTAAGTTACACAACTTGTTGATATTCAATTACTCCGACGTATGTAGTACACTGAAGACGTATATTTTGTAAAGACATTGAATACATATCAGTTAACACTTTTTCAAACTATGTACCTGTATTTTGTCTCAGTTTATAGATACACGTAATTAATTCTGTAGGTGCGGCATACGGATAGTCAAATTTCTATAACTCTATTAAAAAATAAAGTTTTGGTCGAACAAACCAGGTGGTAGCAACAACTCCGGTCATGGGATATTCGAACGGCATAAACTAATGTGTTCACAAACTTCAGAATACAAGGAAGTTGACATGTTGAACTGTTCGACTTTCTGAATGTAAAATAGTATTTATTATTTATAATTAATTTGTTAAATACTGTCGATCCGATCCATATTTTGTTTCTATTTATTTCAATATGTATATTTGTTTCGTTATTTCTATAGTAGTTAACATTTTTTTATTTAAAACTCGAATGTAAAAGAAAGTATATTTTGTTTTGTTTTATTTATAACTTCGATCACTTAGTGGTTGGTATTTTCACAAAGTGTACCAAATACGAATGAATGTCTATGTATATAGTCTATCAAATTATAAAGTGTTTATGTGATATTATATATAGTTAAGAGTTAAACCGTGCCGAGTAGTTTTTCTATGTGGTATCAGTTGTGATTTTTTCAATAAACGAATTGCTATATTTCATTAGTTTTTTTCTTCACCATTTAATAACCATAAACAATCGGAGTCTGTTCAGTGCACGGCATGTTGTGCATAGATCACTGTCGGTCGCCCACATCATGCCTTAGGCAGATCAATGGTAGAACCCCTGTGTCCTACCATTCGGCGTCATAGTAGATGCTAATTACTTTATGGGTTATGTGTAGTACCTAAACGGTAAATCAAACAAAGCACGTATATTTTAAACTATTTATTCAACAGTTTTTTCTTTTTTTACATAATATTTGTATATTTATAAAGACTATGTAATGTCAATAGCTATATTCTCGTATATACAATAGGCACATCATAACACATTCGTTGTAAACTATATCACATATCGACAACTATACTTAGAATTATGTACAAAATATATTACTAAGTATTCACACAGGCTGAATGGTATCTTTTCAGGCGCTATCTATGTATGTATAATAATGTATATAAAATAGAGCATCTGTCTATGGAAGCACTAAAGAAGACAAGATTATTAGCATGGCAGCACCATAATTCTATAAATAGGCAGTGTATTACAGCGCTTTACAGCGTACTATGATTATAAAAAGAAAATACGATGGCTTTAAGTGCTTTCACAATAGCAGACTTTGCCGCGTACATCTGCTCGGTTTGACCTGTACGCGCGGCTAAGTGTTTGTAGCGTACATATTTGAGCGCCATCGCTAATAGTTTTCAGTTGTTTCGCTTCGCGGATCTATCGCGTATTATCCGCTACTTTGAAAGCACTCTTATGTAACAATTCCAGGTTGTCATAATATTACACACACGCCAACTATTTATCATTTTTTTATATATTGTTCATACTCTCAAGGATTTACCTACAATCGTAACAGCGGCTCTAGATAAGTTCATTGAAACAATAAAAATAATCTGTTCTTAATCACACTCAAACTGCAATATATTACGTTACATCTAATTATGGTGCTTAATTAATATGGCTTTCTTTATCCCACTTAATAATAATATGTACAAAGTTGAGATCGATCTTACGTCTAATGAAGATCTTACATATTTTGGCACTCTGGACCACATTTTTATTACAATCTACAAATAAATCATCTATCTACAGTAAATATAAACATTTGATACATAAATATAGATAAGAACTTTTGTACAATATTGCATTAATACGCAAGCTGATTTATGGCAAGCATTAACATAATCTTATTATGGATAAAACTCGAAATAATAGGATCTGAAGCAACAATGTTCCACTGTTGAATTCAAGGAATCTCTACGAGCCTAGAACAAACTGCTGAAGACTGCACGCTGATTCTTCCAAGAGAAACATCACAAGTTTCGTTTGCATCATCACTGATTTTAACCAATCACAACACAGCATTTGAATCAACTCCCAAGCCGTTTAGTTTAAACAGTCCTAATGCTGCAGCAAACAATGCGCGGTGCCGTCGGCATTCCTTCTCTTGACGAGTTCCGTCCAGTCCTCTATCCTGGGCGCGCACACTAGGGAGTACCTGCCCAGCCTGCGGCGCGCCATGACGAGGAACTCGCCGGCCCCGGCGGCCGCCCCGCACACCGACGACACATGTACGTGAGCGTGCAAGCTCCGAGCTTTCCGCCGCCTGTGGTTACGGTGTGTAGTGCGCTCTAGCGTGTTGTCTACGTCATACCTGGAAAGATAAGGTTTTATTAGCAAGGTGAACTGCCGCATTCTAGAACGTTGCTCCAGTAAGAATAAGATCATGGCTAAGCATACATTTGGTGACATTTGATTGGTTCGTTGTTTTAGCAGTGTGTCATTCGAAGTTGTGAATATAGCTAACAAAAAACCTCCACAGCGTTATTATTACAGAATGCTACAACTTGTGATTAAGTTTATGTACCCGAACCGTTTTTTGGAACTGCGCTTACATTGTTCTACAATTTAATGTACAAGCTTTTTATTGCAGTGGATAGACGCATCTCAGTGTCTAAATAACACGGTCCAAGAGATGTAACATAGATAAACATTTTTACTGCAGTCAGCACTTTATGAGCGTGCATGGACAACAGGTTCTAGATACTATCTACACAATGTTCTTATGTTCTTACACGGTTTTCCTAAAAGTACCCCGTGTATTTTTATATGAATAGGCTATCAGATCAATTTGGATATGTAAACTACACTTTTCCTAGCAAGGATGTTATCCTTGCGTTACAGTCGTACTTTTTCCTTATAACAGAAAGTTAGAATTCCGTTTCTAATGAAAGCTTAGGATTTTATTTTAAAAAATTATAGCATTTAATTACTAATATTATGCAAGGCTTTGTCTAGCACACCTTATAAGTTAAAAGATGATGCTACACGGTTTTGTAATCACTACCATTAGTAAGAATTATGCAAGCGGTCATTCGCAATTATCTACGCGGGGGACTGCAATTACAAGCTATCTACTTTTTAAACGTTTCATTTATATTATATTGCGTGTAACCGCAAAACTACCAATAGGTAGTATTAATAGTAATAGTATTAACAATACCATTTGCCATAGCAAAAATAACGTTTTGGACTTTGACCAGATTGTGGATGACTTTGGTTAGATTTCCGTGCTGGCACGCAAGGTCCTATTAACTTTTGGTATATCCACTTGTGGTCTTCTATTTTTGATAGTCGATTAATTATGATATTATCCATCTTCCTAGGAAGGAATTCCATTTATTTGGATACCGGTACCTAATCTTAAATCCATCTATTATATTTAATAACCTAGTATTTATAAAATCCTTACCTATAGTAGTCGTCATCTTCAGCTAATTCTGGCTTGTCAGGTTCATCACCAGCTGTAGCTCGGATTAGTTTGGTCAGGCGCAGGGTCAGCTGCGTCGTGTCCAAATCTTGGCGAGCCTCGCTCATCACGATCACTCCTCGTGATACTGGAAAGAACGTTTTATCGTCAAAAAATATACTCAAGCTTTGATTTTGTTATTGTTTACGTTGGCAAATAAAAAAAGAATAATTCTAATATGTATACGCATTTAAATATTTTCATTTTTTGGTAATTTCGGAAATTAGCTGAATATATGAGTTTACGAATTCGCAGCAAGAAGTCAAGGCTTCTATGTTCGTTATTATGCTAAATAAAGGAAATACTGGTTCAGTTTAGCCCGACCACCGTAATAAAAATATAAAATATTCTGTTCCAATACCTAGAAATAAAATATGCAAATGAACATTCCTGTTATCTAAAACCGAGATATTTATCAAGCGTATTTAGATTGTTTTGTTTGAAAGCGGAGTTTTTGTTAATTATAGTAATTGCTGCAGCACAAACAAATTAGAAGTTATAAAGTTTAATGACGGAGCTAGAGTTATCTCGAAAGCGTGTTTCGTGAACACAATTGAGTCGGTGACGAGTTGTTTTTCCCCAACTAAGACTCATTTTATATATTAAACTATTGTCACGGCGCGGGCGCCATTCTTTCACGTTTTAGATATGTATCGTTTTATTACGATGTTAAGTTAGTTTTACACTTTATTATATCAAATTAATTAAACTACCCGATGTGCCTTTAATGAATTCAATGTTAACAATATAAACGTGCCTCAAGTGTTGCCATAAAGACTAGTGCAGATTATGCCGTAAACATTAATTAATTATCCAATATCCAACAAGCCGTTTCTCAACAACCTGACTAGCAATACAACCAGAAAGCTACATGTTCACTTTATCTCCGCGAAGTGAGCCCAATGTTAAAACTGTAGCACAATGTATCTCGCTCAACAGCTAGGTACAGTCGCGACACCAGATTTATTGTCCAGATATTAATCACAGTGTCCCCATTGTTAGCGACCAGGCGTTTTTGTCCACTCCGTGAGTAAGCGCAAAATGTAGCCGTATTTTTTCTACGGACAGCTTTTGTTTGAGCAAGATAAGTGAATAGTCCACGTCTTTGGTAAACGGTCATCCACCCGAGCCGAGTCGATAATTACATAGAAGGTCCACTAACGAGCCATCATGACTATATGTGTACTAAGGCATGTTATCAAGGCAACTGTTATTTAATTATCAGCTAGTGTTAATATCCGAAATAGGTATGTACTTTTAAAGTTGGACCGAAACTATAAACGTTCGTGAAAGAACCATTAAAATTACCATTTTGGAGTCTCCGATCCAATGATCCATAAATTATTTTATTTAAATACACGCACAGAAAACAATCGGATAATAATTTTCCATTTCTTCACAATTTAACAATGGCATGTCATTTTTATTTGACAAAGAACCTTAACACGTATAGATTGCCTTGATCCAAGAAAAAATGTATCTGCTTTTTTGTGTAGAATGACAAACAAAAAATCAATGATACGTGTTGGAGGCGGCTAATAACGTGGGTGCGCGGACGACGCGGCGGGATGCATGCGCTGCAGTGACATAACTCCTCAACTATTATAATTTATCAAACCAGAAAAAAAACTATTACCATTAACTCCCCGCCGCGTCGCGTGCCGTACACCCATAGTAGTCTATCCGGTATACACTTGTCAAGCACCGTCGTTACGGACGATTGAATCTGAGCAGCTCATCCCGGCTCGCTCACTTCATGCAAAAGCTTCCGTGAGTCATGACCGGTATGAAATGCAATCTAATCGTAATAGAGATCCGAATGGCACTTAGCGGCATTACCAAAGGCTCGACGAATTATGTAAAGAAGGCCTTTTTTACTTTTGAAATTGTTTAAAATTTTCAAGAATAATGAGGCCGTTAGTGAAATTGTTTCGCTGTGTAAATACTTCGTGGTAGTTAAGCGAAGAAAAATGATAAAATTATATTCAAGTACATAAAACAACGTTTAATATAATTTGAGGCGCGAGGAATCTCGATGATGGCGACAAATTACTGTGCGGTTGTCGGCGCGGTTTAATAACATTCAGCGGGACGTATAGGCTCCTGGTTTTGTGATTACTCATTATTGTGGTTGAAGAACAGCTATGGAAGTAATGAGATTGAGGTCTTACCGAGGTCGCTTGTGCAGAAGGCGAGTTCTAGTTCTGACTCCGTGCAAGGTCTGCAGTCCGCCGTGGTAGGGTCATAGTGTCTCCGGGCTAACGTTCTGGCTTCATATTTGAATGTAGCTTTTCTTCTTTGGGGCCCATCTTCAGGTTCAGCTTCAACATACAGTGCAGCACGACCGTGCCGGCTTCGGAAGCACCGTAGCTCTCTCGGATCACCGTCATTTGGTGCATACAAAGGAACTAAACGGCGAGCGCCCTCCACAAATAGACGCGCTGGAAACCGCTCCGCGACTTCTGGAAAGAATGCATTACTTTGTAGGCGACTACAATTAAATCATTATCTTGAAGGAGTTTTACTCTGGTATTCAAAAGGGTCCACACGAAGGACAATTTACTCAGTCCGCTTGCCATCTGTGATCATGTCTAAGTCCATTAATTATGTCTACTTTTATTTTATTTACTAGTGTTTATTACTTTTGGTTGAGAGGTTTTCCTGAAATCACTTTTTAATTGCAAACTAAACTTCGTTATAGCAAGATAATTAGCAAATTTTACCTGTGTCATTTAGCCGCAGTGTGTGGAATAGGTCAGGTGGGTCGGGGCGCCGTATGACCCTCACGCAGACTTTGAAGTCGCGCTCGTCAGCCGGCAGAGGCGGTCGGAACAGCAGCCGCAGGGCGCCGCGAGGGTACACCCACGAGATGCTGCCCTCCCGACATCGGAGGTATACTGGAGTCACGCCGCGCTCCGTCGTGGCTGTCAGACCACTGCAAACAAAAGAAAGAAGGTTTAATTTTGGTATGGATATAATCTGAGAAGTTGCTTTTCTATTTTTTGTAGATTGCGGTCCAGAAAACTAGCAGTATGTTGACGGTATAATTTAGCTCTGCTTATCCATACAGTACTGTTGGCATTCATTAACGTAAATATGTAGAATACAGTTGCTGCATAAATTAAATACACATCTATTTATAGAAAGGACGGAAAGTTGTCTTAATCATATTTGGATGATTTGATTGGAACGCGGCTACTGTAGTCGTTAATTTAGCAGAGAACTCATTACGTATTCCGTGTCCAGCGCGACACTGCGGACCGGCTCCATTTATTCCAGACTATAAAAATTATTAAAAACACACACAAATTGCTACCGCTTCGAGCCAGTGCGTTTTTACGAGCATTCGATATCAAACTTGGGCCCTTATTGTTCCAAGATTATACGCTACATGCAATTTTATTATAGTCATTTCTGATGACATCGGCCAAATCTTCGGTTTGCCATGGCTACCACTTGTATTGACTGAATTTTATGTCACAAAGAATAAAATACTAAAAAATGAAATGCATGTTGGCGAAATTGAAGAAACCTTTACTATTTTTCAAATCCAACTACTGATTCTCCTAAACTGCACCGCAATAAACTGGGCCGCAGTTCTATTAAATTAGATCAACGTGAAATCTAGATGAAAGTTGGTAACAGGGAGTGGTAGATTAAGGCACGCGATCAAAGTGTCATTTCTCGTCGGTATCTGGAAGTGCTCCCATAAACAAGCCCGAAGCGGACAATGGTATCTGCGATCGGGCACGTGGGCCTCGATTCTGGAGTAGCGCCCACGCCGCGCCGCTCCGCCGCCGGCCCACGGCGACTCAGCCACACGCCATAAAGCTAAAATATACGACTTATACGACACACCACACTATTAAACATGCCACCTCAAGATTTTACATGGCCGCCCAATAAAAGTATGGCGTCGCTTTTATGTTACAGTGCATTGTCTGTGTGGCCAGGCGCGTTCTGCGTCTGTCTACGTGTCAACACTTACGAGAGATAACGTACCTATTGCCTAGTTTTTGTGTGACGCCTTATTTAAAATTAGATTTCTTATGAACTGGTAAAGGAAAAGCTTATTGGTTATTTATACTTATTAGAATCTTTTAACAAGTTTTGTTGCTGCGTGAGGTAGCTTTGACCTTTCCTTAAAAAGTTCAGATTGACCTTAAATGTTATTTTAAGTCTATAAGATTGATTTGTCATAAAGCCCATTCTAGTTTAAGTTTACAAAGGTCATTGCTCAGCATACATCTCACTCCTACGCATCATATAAATGTACCCCGTGTGTCCCAACACATACATTAATCAAGCGGTGCTCGATCTCGTCTGACGACGCATCGATTTTCTTTTATTATGGCTATAGAGAATTCTGTCGCGTCATATCCTACTTTCACGTCATCGAGAGACTTCCCTAATCCCTACTAATGGGCTAATGTTGAAAAATATGCCTTGTAAATTACTACCTAATAGTAACAAGTGGGACTCATGTGGCCGTCCCTACCCGTCGCGACAAACACGTGGAAGGTAATGCACCCCTGTCTTCGGGGGTGAACAACCTTTTGAATCAAAAAGGGTTTACTACCTGAACTTTAAACTTCATGCTTTAACGTGATTACTTCATCTAGCTTGATTAATTTTATTTGATCTGCGTTTTTTAACCGGCTAATTGAGCTATGTAGGCGTTTTCATTTAAATATTTGAACAAAGTATAAAACACTTCTCGGTCCTCGGTCTGCTAGCAAGTCACACCATGACTTGCTAGCAGAAATTTATTTTTGAACACAATGTATACTGTGATATGGTTAATTACTAAACAAGTAATGATAATTCCGTAAATAAAATAACTTGTAAAAACAACCGAGTGTTGAAGCCCAGTCGCCAACATTATCGGCGCGCGCTAAGACAAACACACAAAAACTTTTACATAAAAACAGCAAGATTTTTTCCTTGTTTCCAAACAGAAAGACAAAAAATCTGTGCCGAGGGGTGTTAACTGCAACGAGCCGACCGCTACAGATTATCTATGGTTTTAAAACTATTGGAACATAATTTAACGTTTATTATGATTATGACACGAATATTTGAACGAACTATACAAACAAAACCTTGAATATATGTAGAATTTAATCAACAAAAAAATATCTGTGTCTATTCTAAACATTCCAATGTAGATTGCATTAAAATATTCAAACATGATTCATATTCATACAGTGCAATATTTTCTTATACGAATGCACAAAACAACAAGGACAGCAGAGTAACCGTGATCCATTAACCAGCAAAGTGTACAAAAAGATGACGGTCGGCGGATTCAAATTGAGGCAATCCCGGCCCATTACCAGGCAAATGACGCGGCGCCGATACCGACCTAAAAGCTGCTAATGTACCTTTAACGTCACCCTACCATACTACACGTGTCTCTGTCACACAATAGACCTTCAGATCTATCTATCTCATACAAAAAAATATCTAAAGAATTACAGCTAAAATGGAGTCACGCGCGGTGTCCAATTAGTGTTTAAATTATTTTATTCTCTGGTGGAGGTACAAATTCCAATAATGTGTTCACTTTATGAAGAATTAATCAATTTTAGAAACAGTTTAAATGGTTTGAAACAATTACGTTTGATTTGGATATCAATTCGTATTACTGGTTTTTTTTTTAATAGGTGCGTTTGTAGAGAAATAATAATTTGATTGACGTCAAACCGGTATCACTAAGTTTATTGTGTCTTTTATATTCGACACATGAATAGTTTAAATTTTATTAGCATTTTTACATGTTTAATTAAAGACAAAGCCTTCAAGGGTCTGCCTAATAAGATAATATTTTCGTATGTATTTTTGGCAAAAATGTAGCTTGCTTATAATTTATTTGTGTCGTTTAATCGTACTTTATTTCCTTTACTTAGTTTCATCGTAGTCCTTAAAATATCGCATTTGAATATTCTTCATTAGTACTTCTTTATTCAAAAAGCACATAAAGTCGCGTAAATTATTGTAGCAGTATTAAGAACTCTACTCAAAGTAGAACTACCTACCATAATATTAGAATCTATTAGGAGAAAACAATTCATGTGTATTTAAAAAAACCGACATGTTGACTAAATTGAGAGCTTATGTCTAGGCTTAAGTGGCCGTACAAAATAAGGTCTTATTTATATATAGTTATAGGCTATATTGGCAGTTTTCTTTTATTACTGTGGGCATTTTTGTCTAAAATTTGTATGATACTAAAAGTTGGTCATATCGTGCGTCTTCTGCGTTTGTGTAGAAAGTTCGTTAGCGCACGATAACAACTCCCATAAAGCGTTATCGCGACATTACAACAGGCTCGACAGAATAATAAAATAAATGTATGTTTTCTACGAAGAGTTTTATTTATTCTCGCCCAAACCTGGCGCGAGATAACAATGTCGCGTGCGTTCAACCTCCGTCACCAGTAGGGCTGCACACGGGCTTATCCTATGTCCACGAACTTTGAATAAGGCATTACTTTAAGGCAAACATAATCAAATGATAGTATACCTATTGATTTATCATTCATTTACTTAAAGTCAGAAATAGTACACAAAACTATTTAAATTTTATATTAAAGGTAGTTTACATATGCCATGAATATACACTATATAACCGGGGCTTAACAGTAAAAGCTTTGCAATTTCAAATATTTATTATCGACATTAGTAAGTTAAGGTTAGTTAATACAGTTAGTTACAGCAGCCCTGGCCGCTGGCCGCGCCTGCGTTGCCCACGCGCCGACTATTGTTGTCCGTATAGAAACAAATTGTATACGAAACCAACGCAAATTCCGTTATTGTACGATTCTTACTTAAATGGCTAACTATAAAAGTATTGCGGTCCACCACAATTCAAATTAAGTAGCAAATTGAAAAGTTGCTAGAAAAAAGCTTCAATTTATTTTTTAGCACCAATCATGAAAAAATATTTGCACCAAATTACAGACATTATAAATGCAAAGCCTATCTGAAGCTTTATATTCGTTGCACTACCATAAAACAAGTTTTACTGCCGGCTCTTACAATATGGTAATATGCCAGGCATTGTGTCGCTATCGAGTTGCTCTTGTCAAGTCCACACGCACACATGCACGCTTTCACAGCGACAAAGATTTATAAGCTTTTAAGCTCACCCACACAGGTACATTTCAAAATCTTATAAGAATTGAATGCTCTCGCGCACAAAGGCCTCGGGAGGTATTAGTCGGAAGGTTTTTTCGTTTGTAGGTCATAGTCGAGCGTACGGCGATTGTAGGAACAGCTAAATAAGCAAAGCAGTTCCGTGATCTAGTTGTCTAACTGCATTGTGTCTTGCCCAACGGATAGCGAGTGTGTTAGCTTGTTATTGTGTTATAATTCGCTTGTTCTTGTTGTAGTAGACTCTATTGATTGACAAAATCTAGTTGCTGAAAACTTCGGTTAGCTTTTTGCATGCTCCAAACACGACTTTTCTTACAAAAGTCATGTAGATTATTACTCTTGATTGGAATATAAATCTTGATTATTAGAATTCCATACTTTATTTGCCGCACTGTCCAGCAGTTGTAACAATATTTTCCTATCCTCTCGGGCATATTATCCTGAGTCAGTATTCTATTACCTGCGATGACTAATCACACATGGTAATATTATCAAAATAGGATATTGCTGTGAGTGTCAAGACATGTACAGAGGATTTCCGTGAAACAATGGCTGGCTGGACAATGGTAGGGGCGGACGCCGCGGGCGACGACGCAGCACGTGCGTGCTATTGTATTCATATACGATACGATACATTCGATACAATGCCCAGCAACCAGCTCTATTGATCATCGAGAGAAACTCGCCTCGCCTTCGGCTACGCACGATTAAAATGAGAACGCAACATTTTTGTACGGCCAGCGACAATCGCTTACAATCTCATCGAATCAATTCCGAAGTTATATTATAAGCAATTTTTATTTTGCTACGTGAACAGTTGCGCAGCAATTTTTTCAATTTGTCTTTACTAAATTACTGCTTACATCTATAGACTCTCGAGAATATCCCAATTGAGAATTGCCAGGAAACAATCACAATAATGACGTGCAAGCTACGGTCTAGTGTAAAATAGTGCAATTGACGTGGGCAGGCCTAGGAAATTGTCTGATGCGCAATGTCGAATATGCTAGCACTATACGTAGTCCGAAAGCATTTGTACTCTTTACATTGTTGGGTGAGTATTCTAATAGGATCATTAGGTCCGTATTCAGCTAGCCTTGGATAGCTCGGTGAGATTGACCTCCGTGGCTAGCCGTGCGTGGTGACTGCGTTGAGTATGTGTCCCATGTGCTGATTTGTCCTGATTGTATAATAGAGCAGAACTCGTGCGGGACGCGTGGGCGCCCCCTCTGTCAGCTGCTAAGAAATACGGAGGTAATTGCTATTCTTCACCTTGTAAATCAATTGATGGCTATAAACTAAATTTATGGCGAATTCACCACTTTGTATCCTGGGATGTTTTATTTTAAAATGGATAAACCTTAAGCTACAACGATTTACAATACAAAAATCCCTAGAAATTCAGCACTTGAATGTTGATAGAACTAGGTACAGTAGCTTGACATTTTTTCTTTAATTTACTCAGCTACGAAAATTGGGTGCTGCTAAATGATCACCACATTTACCTACACATCATTACATACTATTAGCAAACATTCATGCCGTACTAGGTGTGAAGTCATTTCGTCCAATCAGGGGCTCTAACTGGCTCTATAAACAGCCACGACACGACGACACTGTTACATACACGGTACATAATATTACATTGAAGCGAGACTACTTATTACCGCGAGTATGTTTGACTTACACATACCGAGCACCCGGCGGTATTTACCCGCTGTGCTATTAAAGCCACATGAGCACAAGCCAGCATAAATTATGTACAGTTAACATTGTCATAAAATATTTAGCAGCTATGCATTTTTGATGACGTCAATTTATTCGGTCTTGAACGATAGTCTAATTAATGATTCTGAAGTTATCAGCTACTGGTCGTAGAATAAATTATACACCGATCCTTTCGAATTACCTTCACTAGATGTATGAGTGTGCAAGCCCAATTCAGTAAGAAACGCATTGCAAGTTTCCAGTCAGTAAGTAGTCCACAAAAACTGAACATATAAATTGCCTCAATGCCGATGGAAAAGTAATTAATTTGAATTTAAATGTCCCTCTCCAATTTAGGAACATTTGCGAGAAACTTGCCAATTATAAGTATGGCCTTTCCGTTCTAATTTATATGAGGACAAGTGTTGCCAATAAATCGTGTAGGGTGGCATTATAAATCATTTTTTGTCTATACTACTTGAGTGTTGAATTTGGCCATGAATTGGGCTGAGTGTGCATGTGCGGGCGGCGCCACCGACGTCACCACCGTCGCCATAGCCGGCGCCCGCGCAGCACATGTGAACACATGCTGACAAACGTTGTAAATAATCTGTTTTATTCAAAACGTGCTGACCTCTGCTCCGTACAACATAAACACTTGCTATTTGCTACCATTCATTAACGTACGTATTCAGCGTAGTTGCAGCTTCAAACATAGCATTCAATCGCGAATACCCTTGTAGTAATTTTTCTAAGGCAGCATGCATTATTATAAAACGCTGTATAATTTTATAACTAGGCAAATAAAACAAGCAAAAATGTAATTTAAAAGACAAAAACACGCGAGCTCAGTAAAACACAGCTCCAATTACATGTAATTTGGAAAGGCACGCAATTATGTGGACCCTGAGGGGCGACATTTTTCATTCTTTGTGCGTGTCTCTAGATGCAATCCTAGCGCTCATTTAAATAAAGATAAATATTTAGGCTTTCGTGTCTACGGGATACTTTATCATATTTGATTGCAACGATGTTATCTGCGTTTACTGCTTCATGAATTTTTTCGACATTAGATTTGTAATAAAGATCGTATAGCAACTGCTACTACCGTTTTGACGATTGATGGATATGTGAAATGGAAAGTTCATATTCCCATAAATATTAATTCATATTCAGCATCATCACGTTTATTCCAATTTATCATCAGTTTAATCGCAATAACTTTAAGTACACCTGTCAAATAAAATATCTTCGATCTTCAAAACTATCTCAAATATTAACGCCAACAGTGGACAAGATATATCGATGGCAGATAATATTGTATGTAAATAAACGTCAAAAAAAGTGTTGCATGAATAGTTGGCATGGGAAAACATATCGATAAAATGATAGTGGCTTTTGGACACGATATCGAAATACTTTCACATGAGCGTGCGAATCGTGGGAATTGATTAGCGCTGATCTATATAAACTATCCCGACATTAAGGCCAGCTCGTCATAAAAGTTCTGATAAGGATTGATTACCTGTGAATTGTAAATAGTGATGGGATCACACACGTATAACGATACCGTATTAATGTCCTTTTTTATATTGACATTTTACACGCTCTTTGGTCAAATTGAAAGGATACTTTTGGGGATGCTGATTGATGTACACCTAATTAATGTGTACAGCAAGAAATGAGGATATCCAAAGATGATGCTCCGAGCGGAATAATTACCTTTTTGGAAGCTACAATTTTATTCGTAGTTCGCATTTCCTAAAACTTGGCCGCCAAATCACCTGGGATTTAATACCTAGTTCCCACAGGAGGTGAATCAATCTCGCGCGTGATCACTCACTTGCGCAGATAAGCGCAGTTCACACGACTTTATCTGATGACTGACAGCTGTGACAGTTGTCACCATGGTGTTCCGGGCGGTCAGTCAACACGTCTGACTGTCAGTCTGTCAATTATGCGGCGCCATATATCGCAGGAATGAAAAAAGCGAAGAAAGCATAATTCCCACAAAATTATGCCTTAATCGATGATAATGATAAGGCTTCCGTATTTAAATAAAACGTCATCAACATAGATTTCGATACTTGCAACTAGAGAGCTGATATAAAAGTATCTTCATGTAAAAACCCTGATAAGCCAGACGCATCCGCTTACCATGACCACAATATAACTGAAAAGACTGATTAGTATTTATTTCAGTGCCTAATAATATTTGCCATAGAAACAACAACTAAAATACATTTTGTTTATCGCGTAAAAAAATGTAATTATTTAGTCGCCTTGACAATATGACTATAATGTACACGTGTACGGAACGATTGCCAAAGTTATTTAAATCTTGTGGTAGTTTATTATACGAAGTAAATTTTGGTCAGAGATTTATAGCGAGTTCAAAGCAAAGGGGACAAGAGAGCCCTGGCGTGTCGTCCACATGTTTGTCTCATCCGATTACTTTGACTTAAGCGGTCATAACTCATAGTGTTATGTGTTACAAACGGCCAGGATTACGTGTTTTTTACACGCCTATAAATAAACATCGTACTTTTAATTTTTATACCTCTTTCTTAATGACGTCTACAGATGTGCTTCTCTGCCCTTTTGTACTTCACATAACAATGACGTCGACTGCGCCTATCATAAAGACATTACTGGTACATACAGCGTGTTAATACAATTAATTTATAAATCCCAATTAGAAAGCTGTTTGTTCTTATACTAAACCAAAACTTGATATACTGCGCAGACTCAGCGAGACTGGCCTCGGCATTTGTGGCTACTTATTTAAAAAAACACCAATTGGTACACAAGACTTGTAAGATTAATAAATTACCTGTAATTGCATCACAGTACAATCGACACAATTCTATAACTTTCAACGAATCGATTGGTGTTAGCGAGTTGAGTGCTGCGATCAATAAAACATGTATGTATCGAGTAAACGGAACTCTAGTTACGAAATATTTCAAATTGATTGTAGACTCGTTCTTATGTAAATGTTGGAAAGCTCCATATTTATGGCGAACACTTAAACTAGTCTAGTTATTGCATATCATTGCAGATCTAGAAACGGCTAACGGTTCCGATTGTAGACCTATAAAGTGAGTGGTTTTATCTGAATGTATTTACTCTAATGGCCGTCCGACGGCCTTATGAAGCGTTTTCGAAATTAGCAAGTCTCAATACAAAAGGTCATAATTAGAGCAGAATTTACGATACGCGAAAATTTATTTATTAAACACAGCTTGTTACCATTTCAATTGGGAATTGTGTCTGAATACAGCAAAAATAAAGGGATATTTATGTAATTATTTCATCCCGAAGTGAGTATATATCTATAACAGTTCCAAATCAATGTTCGCAATAAGCATCTATTATGAATCGGATAACTATCACAGGGGAGATCATGTTTCTGGTGATATGAAAGCTCGATGTACTCGCGATAACATTCAAATAGATTAAGAGTTCACAAACCCGCATGTTTTGGGGCAGGATTCTCACGCGCGGACGCCCGTGGAATACGCAAAGAGTCGTGTGAAACACTCGTGCGGTTTGTGAACTGAATACTAACAGAGCTTACATCTTCACTTACAGTTTCATTGCCCTATTTATTTTGTTTCTTACACTTTCTAATGTTTTAAAATTCCGCTAAACGCTAGAGAAAATTGGGATCCTAGATCCTAGCATTAGTAACAAAATTGAGCTTTCTTTTGCACTTTCACGTGTAATTTGAGTAATTTTATAAATACCGTAGTAACTTGACTAGTTGTAAATATAAAAAAGTCATTCTACACAAATAAGCTTGTCATTTGACATTGAAAAGGAAAAGAAAGTTATCGCTAATGACGATATATTTTAGCTCGTACAAAAGACATCAACGATACATTTTTACTTTTCGCTCTGCATTGTAAATGCCGGAACATTATTATTAGCTTTTACTAGGTGCTTTATTTTTTACATAGGTAATTGAACTTTTTATATGAAAACTAGACATTACGTGCATAAAGAAAGTTTCGTATCTAAACTTAGCGTTAAACAAAAACTAGCTGCGGTTAGAAGACATGCGAGCGACTTACATTACGAGTAAAAAAAGTGGACGTTTCCAATAAGTTGATTAACGATTGAAGTTGTTTCAAGGCTCATAGATCACCAAACTGTGGTGAACAAAAACATTGTCCCGTGTCTAAAGTGTTCCGTATTAAATAAGTGCTATGTAATGCGGAGTTGCGGTGTGGTCGCGCGTTCCGTGGTCGCGGCACAATAGGACGGAATGCGCCGCGACAGAATGCTCGACCGCCTGGAAGGAAGCCGCACGCTCTGCCTTCATTAATGTAGCCTTTTTCCATATCTTCGTTTTTTGTCATAACCCCTCAGTTGAGTAACGCGAGATTTTGAGGAGTGTTCAAGGAATTCAAGGCAACTAGACTAATGTGAAGTACATTTATATATACATTCATTCATTAATATACATTCATTAATCGTAGTTAAAGGATACACGAATCATAGCGTCTCTCGCAGCTTAAACAGTGAATTATTTTTTCAAATTGGTTCAGTAGTTTTGGAGCCTTTAGATTACAAATAAACAAAACAAAACACGTTCTAAAATAAGCTTAGATGCATTTTGTGATTAGATAGACTAATAAAAATAAAGACCTATTCAGTTTATACGGTCCAGTACATAAACAAAGGCACAACCGACTCAACCTAAGTATTCTGCTACGTAACCGTTCGACTGGCTTGACAACTACAGAGCACCAACAATAGTAGGCTTTACATAGCCTCTGGCAAACCCGTACAGCCGCTCTAGCTATACAGAACACCATAATATTTTCCGCATTGGTATTGCGTGCCCCGTGCCCGGCGGCAGCAAGCAATTTATAGCCAGTGGAACTACGTACATGCTTGTTATTATTTAACGGTGGACCTGAGCCGAGACAAGACGCCCCCGGCTATTGCCAATGCGATCCTGCTAAACTTGTAAGTATTATTTTATGACTAAGAATACGAATGCGCCGCACCGGCACACTTTCGTGCATATTACTTTAACCGCCAAGAAGCCTCGTAAAGGTATTTCAAGAAAATCCAATTAAAGAGATGTGTGCAATTATTCACTGCTTACAGATTGCCTCATTTTAATTGGCCCAAATAACATCAAGATGCATATGCTATATACATATAGGTAAATGAACACCAAATTCCGCCATCCAACCAAATACGTCATTCAAATTGCACCGCCATCTATCTTTATATGGCGCGGATATTTTTTATCTCGCGTTGATTTGAATAAACTCATAGCGGTGTCCAGTATCGTATGCAATGCCTTACAGAGCCACGTGCTTGGATATGGTGTAACGACAGCAATGACGAACGCGTACGGCTTGCCAAACAGGTCAAATCTCCATTAAGGAGTAATCATAATACTTGGCAGACCATATATAGAGCTCGCGTCGTCGGGCGCGCGCGAGCGAGAACAACCGCCAGGATATCTGACTCCTTCAGTTGACCGGCCTTGTGGCACGCGCCGCTTCGCCTCTCGTATTGTTCCATTTGATTTACCGATCTCATTAAAGTATCTACTACATTTCTGCACATACCACATAATAGGATATCTGATACTACAGAATCAGAGCTGAGATAGTATCGACAGCTAGTCGGAACAAGGAGAAGGGAAAGGGACAATGTCGTAACCTGAATGGATTGGACCGTTTATTTAAATTCACGGTATTGTCGCAACGCGGCTACGGCTACACAACAAAGTTTTACCGAGTCTAGAATCGAGAACATAAATTACTGGCGCTCAATCTTACAGTATACCTACTTAGATGTAGTGGTTCGTTTGGTGTCATATTATGTTATTTACCTATGTAATTACCGCTAATGACTCGCTCGCCGCCGCCACACTCGGAATTAATTGCTGGCTATAAATAAGCAGATAATTCGGACATATATCCCAATATATGTTGTCGAACATTTTCATTATCTTAATTCGTTTTACAAATGCTTAGAAACGGATCTCAAACTTCTCCGTGTAATAAACCCCAAGCGCAGGTAACACTAAATGGTTATAAAGCTATAAAACGTTGATTAGTCGAAAAACGTTTGTCTGTTAGCGTTTAAATAAAGCTTTTAAAATATGAATATATCTCTGGCCACCAGGCGTTATGTATAACTGTCGTCGGTATGCAAATGAGTTACATTGAATCGGAGTGTCCGCTTAGTCAGAACTAGGACCCAATTAGTTTGGTACCAAAGGCCGACTTCGTAAATTAAGCAAGATGACGGCGCAGGCGCACGGCTTCCAACAAATATTCGCATCCTTTTCTTACAGCAACACAATGTCTTATTAATTGTGATTTATGTCCATCGGTCTGCCCAGTTGTGATTTGATGATACTAAGCATGTCAGAAATGTCTGTGTCCTATTGGTCTAATAAGGCTTCATTAACAGAGTTTACTCACGACGATCACTTATCCTATTGATAAGATCGATACTAACATAAATTCTTTAAATCCTGTTTAGTAGATAAGGTTGAACTTTGTATACTGTGATTTTTTAAAGAAAACAACGTGTATCTTGTTGTATATTCGCAACTAACTTCAACATAATCTTAGTGGAATGAATTAGAAATAGGAACATGCATAGATTATTAAAGACTCATTAGACGTATCTATGGAATCAACAAAAATGTTAACTTTATGGATAATTCCTTTTACAATTTCTTTTTTTAATTTATCGGAGTTTTCGCTTGCGAGTTTACCTCGGAAAGATAAACTTGTCATAAAATACGGTATCTCGTTTGTCCAGTTCAGATTGTATAATTCCATTGGTTATATATTATTGACTTGAAAAGGAAAATATTTTGATTTAGACATAACGCGCGCCAGAGCCGAGTAGCAGCGGTGGTCTCAGAGTGTTCGGCAAACAATATCTTATTTCATACGGTCTTGATTGAACAATGCCTCGAGCCAAGTTTAATGAACTCCAATAACAAAACGTTTTACTAGATCAGTTTAATGAAATAAAAAAGCAAAAATTGAATATTGCACCGCGAATCAAATTAGAGATTGATTGTACGATCAGAAATAATGATTCATCTAACTCTATAACTTAGATTGCATCTAAATTGCTAGCGGCTTTTACTAGTTATTCATTTAAAAGCTGTAGAAATCTTACAATTTAATAATTATAATTTGGATGTTTCTAATAAACATTTATGAAGATATACTCGTAGATAAACGGCTTGTATTGGGCGTATATTTCTTGTGTGGTTGAACTTATGGTTAACATTCTGTGCGCCGGCACGTACGTGGAGTTGTTGAGAAGCCACTAAACCTCAACACAATGGTGAACCACAAACAGGGCTTTGTGCCTTTGTCCGGGGTGCTCGTGCAAATAAAATATTTTGACCGCGCGCTACCTCGCCTGTCCACATCCTACGCAAACATTCCTGCACCGCTTTATTTCTTATCTATTGTCCTAAAAATACTGTTATTGGTGTGTAAATAAAGCTTAGGTTACGCTCCACTCATATGCAGCATTACAGTTTCGACTCCAGAGACTAGAATGTCCCCTAAGAGCCGGGCTTCCAGGAGGCATTTTCGTTATTGAACAGGATGTTCACCGGATAATTCCAACAGTACCAGAAAGTAAGTACATAGCAACACGACGAATGTTCCAACTTTCTCAACATCTTAGAAATGACACCTCACCCTTGACATAGTACATGGCTACTTGGAGTTATTTAGTCGGCGTGTGCGCGTGCGCATATAGCTCATGTGGCTCAGTGGTCACCTCTCGCGGCGTGTTTACATAACTCGTTAGACGCCAACCCGTACCGCCCACGCCCGGACAGCTATTGGATATATCTAAATATTAACTGTAAACACTCGATAATGTTCCATTGTGATGTCACGCAGGTGCACTATCTCACTATCATTTTAATAATGAAGGCAGAAGCTTTACGTCTCACTTATTCCAGTTACTGCAACTTAACCAAGGTAAAATCTCATTTTGCTACAGCAAAATTACCGCATCCATAGCTAAACACCATCAGAATTAGAATTCGTGAAGTTTATTTAAATACATTTCAATGCCAATTCCAAGTAGAGTGGCCGAGATTTTCTCACTTATTTTTCTTATAGGACACAACACAGAGAGGCGCGCTCTCCACATTAACTACGACATGCGACAAGAAAGCGTATACGTGCACCTCATCATCGCTTCAGTCTCGATAAATTGTCCCATCAATCATCAAGAATCGCAATAGCGATACTCGGGTATGTATGAATGCAACTTTTTTGTCTCCAATTGTCGGCGAGGGCCCGTGACGAAACGACACGTAATGCAATTTTGATTAACTTGACAACAAAACCTCTGGTAATTACATTTACAATGATGGAGACATTACTTGTGTCGCTGATATTATAAAGGGCCATTACGGTAATCATTGTGTCGGTGAGTAGTTGCTAAGGCGCCGGCAACATGGTGATCTTAGTGTTGTAGTTACATGCACGGTGTTTCTTTAAACTGAAATGGTCAATTTTGCGATATTTGCTTGCTTGCGACTTGATTATGAGGAGAAGCTAGTATGTTTTATAAACAGTACAACCTGATTTGTGAGGCGTTAATTTGAATGGAAATGCACAAATTATTGTCATTTCGTATAACGATGTTTTGGTAACACGCAAGAGACTCGTAACGTCGTCTCGTCGTCGTCGTAACGTCAACTTTCACTTGAACAATAGCGGCCGCTCACGATTATCACGACCCGGAGTCACGCAGGACTCAGCATCGACACTCTTTGTAATACAGCATCAGCAACTGATTGATGACTTTTTGAAAGGTCACTCTCGTACACATCGATCTCTCGATTAACTTGGAGAACCTTCGTGTGTTCACTGAATCGTTATAATTGGTTACGTTTAAAACAGAAACATTCTAAATTTCCTTTTGATTTTATTCTTTGAGCATTTACCAAGTCATCATCTGCCCAGGCTGCCGTGGCGGCACTCAACGTTCTCTAAGAAGAGGAGCAACTCTGACTTTCTGACTGGGACGGCGTTTACAGGTTTGGCTTGTAAATACCACAAGATAAATTCTCTTACACATAGAAAAACTCTAATCTAGAAGTAATAAACCGCAACTTGTTATCCAAGATGCTCAGTAAAAGTTAATTGCTTTCTGTTTAAGGTCATAATCCACTTTCGCCGCGAACGGCTTTTAGACAGCACATTCAACAACATTAGTGAGACGCATGTCATATTCATTTAAAAATACCCTTCCAAGAAGTTCAGTCATGTTTTACTGGCCTTACAAAATTATAAAATTATGCCGCCACAGTCAGGATTCCAAATGTTCAAACGCAGCGTTGACCGCCTCAAAAAAAATAAAATGCTTTTACATAATGAATGTATGATATGTAAAGGTAAGGCGCGAACTTTAGGGGTAGGTACACACAAGGCGTGAATGCTAACGTGCAGCCCAAACAAGGAGGTGTGAAAAGCCCCGGTGATCGTAGCGTTCTTATTGTGGTAGCTACTAAGCCGCTTACCGGACCAGTCCCATAAATCCAAGCGCTTGTCTTGCCTATTAAAATACTACTGGTAGGTACCAATGTGGTCGCCACTGTCGTGCTCGATTTGATAACCGCATAAGCCAACGTTGCATTATAAAATAATATCTGACTAAGCGCATATCAATGCGTGTTTATGTATGCGCGTTACAAACGCAAGTCATAAGACGCGCAGACACCGACGATTTATTAGTTATTTTCTTCAAGAACTTCAAACTTTCATAACATATTTTTAAGAGGACGTGTCAAAATCCGTCGCATCGCACCGGCCGCCCGCGCCCTTTCATAATATCGAGTGTCGTTTCGCGTGTTCGCGTGTCAAGTTACACCTACTTTTCAAGCGTGGCTTAAGCCCTTTCGTCTGGAATTAAGTGAGTTAGCATGAAATCATAAAAGGAAGAGGATGTATCTCTTCAGATACAACATACCTAATAAAACGATTTAAATAGCCGACTTCAATGTAAGAATATAATGAGAAAATCTTTTCATGAAGCCGCAAAAGCGAAACACGATTGTCACCGATACAGACTTAATACACCTTATTAAGCGAACTACAGCCAATTTAGTCCATTATCGGACGAAATCTCAACGAACGTCGGCATAAGCTCAGTGGTCGGCCATTGTTGTGTCGCCTCAGCTATGGACCTTAAGTCGTTGTGTAAACAAAACGACTTATTATATGAGAGCTGAGCCTCACTTTATGGCATTCCGGTCTCAATTTAAAACGCGACTTCGTATGCCAGGTCGTATAACTCCTCAAAGCGCTTCGTTGTGTCCATGGAACTAATAAAACAACAGTAGTGATAGTGTTTGTCTGCATACATTTTGAATATCCAACCGATCCATATTAAAAGTCCTTTTCGCCATACAAAAGACAAAGTAAAAACTAAAGACACGATCGCATGTTACGCAGAGGTATTTTGAAGAGGGACCGCGGCGTTTGGCTGTTTTTGTGACACCAAATTTTCATTGTCTTTCGGCAACTTATCTCATTTAATTATAAGCTCGGAACCGTCGATAGATAGTGAGCGATCCACCGAAGAAAATTGTTGTATAGTTTTTTTTAGGAGTCGAGATTGCGAACAGCTATAAATGGCGCAGCAGGCCCTGCGGCAGTTGCCATTTGCAATCGGTTATGGAACGACCGCGAACCTCTTTTTACATTATAATCGGTTGGTCCCCGCTCACTTGTTTTTTTGTTTAGCGATGATGATGAACCTAAATGGTTGTGCAAGCAAAAATGAAGTAAACATGATATTACTCGACGCCAAAATCTACTGGCATGCAGAGTTTAAAATTGTATTTTTTTTTCCTGAAGGAAGTCTTGTGCATCAAATCGTTGGTGTTAGCTTCCTTCCTGTGGGTGGCGTGTCCTGAGTCCTGCCCTGTCCAGGCGTGACACATGTATTACAAGGTGACAGATGACAGGACTTTCGAGTCTCGCCGGAGTTCGGTCAGGCGGACCCGTCGCCCTCACATCACCCGTCGCATGATCAGATTCGAGTTACAGCAAAACCGGCCCGTGCCGCCGCTAACGAAGCATTAACGTCAATTATTTTGCGTGTTCATATTAGCTTCACTAAAGGCATCAAATTTCTACAAGGTCGACAACAGTAACGGGTATGTTTAGGTAATTTATTAATAGTTAATCATGATATTTTATAAACTGTAAAGGCGAACAAACATAATTTATTCTTAGTGTGATTTTATGTGACAAGGCATATATCATAGGAATATCTTTCGGAAATACATTCGTATAAAATATTGTAATTTGACAGCGGTCGACGAAATTGTAGAGCATTAATATGCAGCTCGTGCGGCAAGGGCTCTGCGCCCGCGAGCCGTCACTAATAATGGACCAGACGCATCTAATGCATTATTCAAAAGGTCCTTTTGATCCAGAAAGTTTTTAGCCAAATCTAACGTGTGTTGCAGTGATATTCGTAGCGTTTGTTTGACGCTATTGCTAAGACTATCCGTACGTCACTAGACTTTGTATGAGGAACCTAGATTAACGAGAAAGTTCCAATTTTCACAGAGGCTTCGATGCAAAATCTATTACTATTTTTTTAATATCGTCTTACTGTAGAAGTATTCAGACCCGAGGATGATAATAGCAGAAATTTGTAAAAAGTCCCGCGGTATCTCTGCTTACATCTCAGTTATCACCTGCATAGTAATCGTGGAAACAGAACAACTCCGGGAACGAAATGAAAAAGCAAACAGTAGCGACACAAAGAGATGCTTCATTGACCCATCAACACAATGCCGACCTACAATTCGCCGTTAATTAGTTCTGTTTCATTCAAAGAACGCCGTGTTCCATGGAAACAAAACCATTACTGTTTTACTGGGGAATTACCTTCTTAATAGATACATCGGACGTTTTTGTTTGATAATGTTCGTCGATGTAAAATTAACAACACAAACTTCGAGTCATTGGACAAAACCTGACTCAAGATATTTAACAACAGATTTAATTCAATGGAATAGCTAAAAAGAAAAAGACTTGTTCTTCATACAGTTCTAGACTGTAAACTTTCTAACGAAATGCAATAAGGTGCCTGCTTGGGCGTAAGTAATATCATAGCGAACTAGGTCACAATCATTACACCAATCAACGCCAAAAACTTGTGAACGTTAGACATTATTCAATTCTGAGAATGTTCTCGAACTTTACGACAAAAAGATAAGTGGACACATGGTACAAGAATTGGATTACCCTTCAGCGGGCAGCTAACGTGCACCCATTATCTCTGTGATTGGAGCTTGAAAGCATATTAAAATTCTCTGTTAGTAGAGTTACATGAAGATATGAGACTAAAGATGATAATAGTAATGGGATCCATTCAAGTATGTTGGGAACATTTTGGATTCGAATTTCCTTAGTATAGAGTTCAGTTGAGGGATATTTAAAACTGTATTAAGTCTGAGAACAGAGAATCTCGTTATCATCAATTTATTTAAGAGTATGAGGTCACAAATCGCTAGTATCACGATCATTTATTTGACTAGACGTGGTATCAACGAGCTCAATAGATGGCCTAAGGCGAGCGCCTCGAACGGAACACGTGTCGCTGATTGCCCTCAATTGGCGAGCGAATAAAAACAATCGTCGCTTAAAAATAACCGTGATTTCATCCAGCAACATGTGATGCTTGTTTTCTTTCAGCGTAACGAACGTATTCCCACAAGTTCCCATGGCCATCCCATGTGAAATGTCCTGGTTGGGCGGTCACAGCCGTGGCACCGCGCCTGTGAATCACTAATGATAATGAACCTCTGTAGAATATGGAACGGGAACTTCTTCCAGGAACAGGCGGAATCGTAAAACGGCGTAACGCGTACGCGCCTCGCCATATGGAGAGCGTGAGAGCCCGCGGGTATGCAATCCACCATACCCCATCTGATGTTTTATCGTGGCTGACCATTACGCAAATATTGAGATAGTGACATCCGCACAAAGCGGTTAGCTACGTTCAATAAATGGGTCAAATTCAGGAAGTAAAACCGCAAACATTATTTTCCCATGAATAACAATGTATATTTGTTAACTGTAGGCACTGATATACTATAACGCGATGATTATGATTGTCCATATTGAAATCGGATCTTTTCATAATTGGGTTGTCTGTGTCTATGAGTTTATTATTTGTGGCAAACTTTTTCTCAGGCGCACATTACACATCTCCTGAACTCTTGATGAGATTAGCCACAAAAAACTTTCAAACTTATTATTATCAACTATTCTATTAATGTGTATGTTTTTCCTTATGTCATTAAGTAAACGTTCTCACACTTTGCACTACAGCACACATTTGCTTACTAGATCTAATAATTTAGATTTGTTTAGTAATAGTTAATGTACATTATTTAATCATCATTTCATAGGTAATCCGGAATACTGTGGTAAATGATTCTGAAAAACTTTAAAGTACCCACAAAAAATGTGTGTGGCTTTGGGACTTTTATAAATGTATAAAAAGAATTCTGAAGCAATTGTAGGCAATTTTTTTGGGCTGTGGGCACTTAACCATTTTGTGGCAATGTCCTTTGTTTGACGTGAACTTAGAGATTGTGTCGGAAGGCGCCATTAGTAACAAAAACTACTTAAGGTCTATTAAGCCTTATCTACGACTAATTGTTAAGGATTTTAAGAGTTACAGATAAATATATTTTGTAAACACGTCTTAAATATACTTCTGTTACTCTTGGAATTTTGGTAAAGGGTCTACCCGGCCGCTAAATTTTCGAAATTATCATTAGCGTGACTTTGACAAATGGTGTAGCTTTGAGCGTTAGTGTATGTATTAGTACAAGTTAGTTTTGTTTTTCGTGACGTTCAGTTGTCACAGTCATTACGCACATCCGTTGTTAAGATGCACTTGTGTGGGGCAATTTAATTAGCCAATTATAATTCAGTGCACATTTTGACGTCAGAACGAGGGTTAATCGGATTACATCCAGTGAAGTTCCCTGAACCTGAAAAGATTTGTCTTGATGCGACTTAATCCGTTTCCGAATGGAATTAAACATTTTTTTTTAATTAGGTCTTGGAAAGCCGGATTGAATTTTACTTTTATTGTACGAATTGTATATTTATCGTTTCTATATATAATAATAAATTGTATAGATTGATTTGGAGGGTTCAAACAACAATTGGCGCTGGTTTACCAATCAGCCAGTTTGGAGCATATCGTGCGAACGCGTTATAATAGGAGGATATTATAATAAACAGATCCCGGGCCCCTCCGTTCACTCCTCCCTCCCTAATAAATATTAATGTATGAACTTGAATGCTCCTCAATGTTCACAGTGATGCTGGTACATTGACACTCAATTTGCTTTTTGCAGCCTCTGCATTGATGCTACTTCGCGGCTAATCTTTGTTTATACTTTCTCGCACACCACGTAGATATTATCGCGAATTTTCTCTTTCTAATTGTATTTATACCGGTGTGCTAACCCCGGCCTGTAACCTCGCACTCCTATAGTATGTTGTACATAATTCAAAGGAAATGTTCAAATAGTCATACTACGTTTTATTTCTACAATGAGCCGGAGATTCATTCATCTGGGATGAAGTATCGTAAGCGTTTGTTTATAAGAAAAATAAATACTATCTGATGGGAACTCCACCTACTTACGAGTTTATAGTGAAACTTTCTCATAATAACGAACTTTTAACCAAAATATTTGTGTGTTACGTTGTATATTTTTGACATCTGCTCTAGTCATCGTTTAAGACCACGAAAACGTGTTCACTAATTGGGCGATTTTGTTCTACATGTTTTCTTCTCAAGTATGTTTGGGTTTTTAGTACATAAATGCAAATGACAATACATAAAAAATATCAACTATCAATAGAGGAGTATCTGTAAATCAATAGAGTACACGATACATCATGGGCGAGCCACCCTTTAAGCCGGAAGGGTCATGTACAATACAATTGAGGGTTGACGAGAACAGTTTCCACTTCGGTTTCCCACGCCGCCCCTGCAGGGAAACCCCACTTGTTGATTTTTGTTCCGTAATCGAGCCCCATTTAACATCGTTTCCGGCCCCCATTAACAATAACAATTATTTTGTTTTAATGTTATAGCGTGTTGACATCGAACATCGACAACGGGTACTAGAGAGTGCTAAGAGTGGGGCGAGTTAATGAGCTCGTGCGGCTCATTCAATTGTTTTGTAATCAATCATAGACTCAACATGAACTTTAATCTTTATCTACTTTTAATAAGGAAGGTTTATAACTATAGTGTGGTAATTTGAATGTACATATGTATATACTGTATAGTCCCCATCATGTAACTCGGCAACGATGGTTAGATGAAAACAATTCGTATTTCTTCCAAACAGACATGATTATAAATAAATGCCGGCTACAACCGTAGAATAATGACAAGCACATTTAAAGGGACCACATTAGTGTCACTAAGTGCACAATGCGCGAACATACTCCCAAATTTTCAAAGCCTTGTCAAGTTACTGTACTAAATACAACAAGATAGTTGTAATAGTTACAAAATACAAAGGTAGATTCAATGCAATGCAAATTAAGTTATGTACTTGAAAGATTATCTGCACGGAGATAAACGACCTTCTACTTTGTAATTACTTATTTGAGTACCTAATTGAACAAAGTACCATTCAACAATGTATTCCTGATTACATAAAATATTGTTGTCGAAGATAATATCAAATGGTAGGTAGATGCAGACAAGTTATGAGAAGCCATACCCTCAGGCAAGTTCGATAATTTGTGCACTTATGATAAAAATGTCGTGGTATTCGATGAATGATTCATTTGAATAACATCAAAAGGTTGTTAACAACGTAGGACACGCGATCGCAGAATGCTATGGAAATAAGTTTGGGTTTATTAAGCAAATTGCCACGGTCAAGATGTTTCGCCCCGGGTAAGGATTGTGATTGAGGGATTCCGCGCGAATTCACCATACTTATTGGATTCTTACATTCTTGCTCTTAACTTGTAGATGTTGTTTTAACATGTACAAACCTCAGCACATCAAGCTACTACAATCTATCAAATCTTAATAGATTTTCAACTTTATCGCTGTGTAGTGTATGGTTTAAAGTTGATCGGAGAATTTTACAGTTTCGGGTAGCTTGATGTGCTGTCGTCTGAAAAGTCTGCAGTTATGTTGTATTTTTATAGGCTTATGATCTAGTTTGTAATTAGTATGAGACAGGTAATAATTACTGGGTGGAGGGGAGATTATATCTCGCTCATTGCGGGATTGTCTTAAGAACTGTGGCCTGTTAGTTTTATTATTACGAGTAGAGCCGTGGCCCAAGGGAACTATTTACCGCGCAAGGATAAAAAGTAATATTGTCAAGTTTCATCAAAATGCGATTTAGCGTGAAAGTATCAAACATCCCTGCATAGTTTCACATTTATAATATTAGTAGAATTTTATTCAGAAAGGCTTTTGGTCAGTGGGTAGTCTTATCTTTTGAATGTTGTTGGTTAAGAATAACATTTAGTTGAGTGACGCTTCGCCTCAATTAAATACATCTAGATATAAAATTAATGAATACTTTAGTTGTACCTGATTCCAAAATAATAGCCTTATTTTGTGATAACTTTATTTGATATTTGCTAAGTTAATGCATGGGATAATAATTTGCAAAATTGTGAAAACAATCAAATTAGAAGTGCAGATTGTCCAATTGGAGAGTTAGTATTTAGGGCCAGATTAAAATATATAATATGATCAATCAACCTCTATACTAGATTGGTTTCATATTCAAATAGATGAATAAAAAGTATGGCAAACAATAGGCTTTCGACATCAACATACCTGCCAGTCCAGTCGCACTGATCGCCCATCAACCCCGCCTCCGCTCTGCATAAAACTCCCAAAAATACAGTCCAAAATAATCTCCTCGTCTCCATTATTACGAAAAATATATTACAACAGCAAGTTTATCACTGCTCCAATCACATCACAATTAAACAATCCATGTCAAGTCCATAGTTCGGTTCTTTAACAAAAGTAAACAAACTTGAGCCGCGATCGGTACAAGCGTCAACACTTCACCAACTCAAAAACTTGACTAAAGTAGTGACAGAGACAAAACCTTTTCACGCTTACTTACTGCAGCGAGTGATAGAGACGGATATAACAACACTGTGGTTGAAGGAGACAGAAGTATCATTTTATCTCTCTTTAAAGTAACTGTGAATATCATTTGATTATAAGCTTTATTCAGTTGTGATATGTTTGAAATTCATTTGGCACGTTACGGAAACTTTGAAGGGCTTTTAGAATTGGCGGGAAAGGTATACCGTATTATCTTCGATCGAGGCAAAACTTTTAAAACTGTAATAATTGCGAGTTTGTAACTGTAGTGTTATCGATACAGCGTTGATAACAAATTTTGTTGTTTTTGAAAAATAAGAGCTACTTCGACATTAAGTTCTACACGAGACCTTATATTTACATGATGATTTTTACTTAATTTTATTAAACTTAAATGTAACGAGTTGTATTTATCACTTTAGCACTTCATTTAAATATAGGTACTTAATTAGAAGTAAAACAATGAAAACCACTTTGTGTCATCAACAGACCTTAAAGTAGGAAAAATAACTTTTTTTATAGTATCAACATACTAAAATAATTAACGATTTATATTCCACCACTAGTAGGTACCAAACTAGTTTGCATCGTTCAATACAATTCAATACAATAGTTTATGAAATATTGTTTAAATGGACCCCTTAATTATATTTAACTTCTAAGTTAAAATGCATTAAGGAAAGATATAGATCATATTTTGAAAGTTATAATTAGGTGGGTACCTGCCCTTTACGGCCATGAGTTGGCACATCCTTTAATTTTTTTATCGGACCTAAGCTTTTGAAGTAAATTCTGCACCACCAAGATCGTAGCAATTAATAGCTTATAATAATTGTAGTTTTTGCTATTAAAACTAATCGTCCATCTGTATTTTAGCGACGTTTAACTTTTTTGATGAACATAAATAAAATGAAATTATTACACACTACGCAGATCGTTATCGGTAGACAGTACCCAGAATCGCACTTTTTACGAGTGTTAGGCGAAAGATAAGCGGTGGAATATGATTTTCAAGAAAGTGAAAGATTTATCTTGGGGTTTGGCCATACAGTCTCTTTTATGGCGTTTAAAAATATTTTGGTTGGTGTCGTCGTCGTCGTGCTTGAGGGCGCGCGTGCTTTGTTTGCGGACAGATAAACTAAATCAATAGGCGGTGTTTGTTCGGCTGGCAGATAGCCGCATTGTCGTCATTCACCCGTGCTTGTTTAGGCCAATGAATCGACCCCAGGTCTCATTTTAACGCAAAAATAACTGATTATAAGTTCCCCTCCCCCTTCGCCCATCAGTCCATGAAACACACAGCGCAATACTTTAACAGTTACATTAAAACGTAAATAGATATTTCCAACAGTAACATTGATATTTTTATTCTACATAGCTACATGCAACTATGTACCCATGAGACGACAAGAACCATTCATACGACAAATAAATATCTTTTATTTTTGCTATCCCGTTTTATTCATTCATTGTTTAAAGATGCCTTAGAGACAAAGCGCTATTGTAGAGCCAATGATTAGCATTGTTCGATATGTCCGTGTTATAAACATATTCCACTAGTTCCTCTACTCTTCTATTATAAAAGCAAAAGTACGGTGGTGAATCTAGTCTAGCCAACGGATCTAGTCATGATTGAGTGGACGTTCCTCCTATTTAGTTTGAGCGTAGTCTCATCTTATGATAAGTCGACGGTGGGCCAATGCCTATGGCACAATAATACATGTAAGTGTCTATTTATACCTTTGTCTTATAATTGACGCTTAACAATCTAAATAGTGCGTACCTTCTTTTATTAAGCACCATATTTGTATATGTCTGTAAGATAAATGCTTCAACGAACGATTAGCGTAAGACGTTCATTAGAATAGTCCCGCGCTTTTACTTACCCATATTTATTATTCCGTGACAGACGGCTCTACTTTTAGAGTCATTCGTTTATTGTACCTAGTGTAATTAAAAGGTTTTGGAGGCATTTTGTGCTTAATAAGAGAATATTAAAAATTCTAGTATATGAATTGTGAACACTGGTTTACCAGTTATTGGCAACTGTGTTATATTAAGACACATTAAAATATACAAGGCTCTTGTATACACAGAAGCTGTTGGTAGACCTTAATAAATAAATGAATTCTTCCAGGTGTAGAGAGTTGCCCAGAATGGATGATTCAACGGAAAAGCAATTGTTCATTGACTTTTTGGCAAGCTCAAAGAACTTGCGACCACCCAGAGCAGATGCTAGTCGGAACTGTCTGTGGATTCTCAAGGTGCGACTGTCCTGATCCAATGGTGTTGGATACGGAAACTGGATTTTGCTATGATGTAGATAATTGTCCGACAAAACATGTTATATAATTATGGAACTGTGTTTATGCTACGCAAGTGGAATAAAATAAGATTTATTGATGGGATAGGATTTACACCAAGTTACATTAATATTTAGTTAAGTAAAAAACTTCAGCTTTATCTATTATGTGTTATTATTTTTGTAGATTATCATTCATCAACTTTATTCTTGCCTAAAAGTTCTCTAAGTGGATGCATAATTATATATAAAAATCAATTTTAGTTTGATATTACAACCAACCAATAAAAATAAAGAAAACATTTAAACATTTGAACTCACATCCGACCATAGCACCCCAATAAGTATTCTTTTTAAAAATAATTTCTGAAAATAATTTCCGCCGCTTGAGGTTTTCAGCAGAAAACCTCAAGCGGCCTCATTGGCAACTATATTTTCGAACCGTTTGGGGTTGAAACCCTCGGGTCGTGGGGTCCGAATGCTCTAAGTCTTTTTAAAGAGTTATCTAAGCGGCTGGTTGACGCTTCCAGCGACCCAAAGGCTGGCTATTACTTCGGTCAGAGGATAAGCATTGCCATACAACGTGGCAATGCTGCCAGCCTCTTGGGTACGCTCCCGGTAGACAGCGATGGGGATGAATTTTTTGATGCTTTTTAGTTATTTATTTTTACTAGTTATAGTTAATTAGTTTTAGGTATTTTTTATTTTTTAATAGTAAGTATTGTACATATTTGTAAATAAGTTGAATAAAACTTTTCAATTTCTGAACTGAAAACTGAATGTCAATGTCATACAGCCGTCAAGATTGACAATAGTTTGTCACTGTCAATCCCTATTTTCTGATTACAGAAATTCCTATTGATTTAATCGTAATTTCAATGGCATTGATAACTGGAGTTGCAGTTTAATTTACACACAAGTAAAACCACAAGCAAGATGCTGCGTTTTTGTACCCAAAGTGCATTCAGCAATAGTAGAGTAATAATTCAACCTCTCATACAAAAACAGATAACCTCGAAACTAAAACACATCGTCAGTTGTCCCGGTGTTATAACCAGGCACTATGCAGTGAAATTGAAAGACGAAGATAATAAGTTGGAGTGCATATATTATGGTCCGTTAACACCGCAGATAAAAGGCGTGAAGGTGTTTTCCCTGAGTTCTAGTGCAGCGGGTCTGTTGGCACAACCTATAATCATTAGAGAAGCGGCATCGATTGGCAGCACGTCATTACTCGTAGCACTATGCTCAGTAGTCGGCTTCTTCACATTCGTAACGCCTGTATTACTTCACTTTATAACCAAGAAATATGTCACCGAAATACACTACGACCCTACAACATCTACATACAGTGCTACAACTATCAATTTCTTTTTAGCAAAGAAAAAGGTATGTATTGTTTCTTATAGAAATTAATACAATCCATTAAGTAATATAAAATTTATTAACTTGGCACACTTCCCAGTACCCCATACTGTGGCTATTTGGTATATAAGATTTTCTTGTTGTAGTTCATAAGAAGTAGTTCAGTTATTTCATATGTTAAAAAGGTTATTATTTATGCCTGCCATTTATATAGGAATTGTTAAAGTGTGACCAATCAAACTTCCCAATATAGTAACTATCAGGTAGTGTGTATAAAAGTATATGAATCAAACCTAAACCATACAATTGTTTCACTTTCAGCTTGAATTCAAAGTGGAAGATGTACAAGTCCCTGATATTCCTGGTGCATTCACCACATTGAACGCCAAGGGAATTCCTCTATTCATAGAAGCAAGACACTTCACAGATCCCATACATTATGCCAAAATGATGGGCTATGATAAACCCATGGACTTCAAGCTTGGAGATCAAAGTGAAGATACCAGCAAATAGAATTAGGTGTTACTTTTTGTTATTTATCATAGTTGTAAAATAAATAGTTATGAGAATTATTACTTGTATCTTTTATGTTGACCCAATATTCAGCAATTAGGTAGTACATAAATGTTTCAAAGTAGATTATTTCATATTATAACTATAGTCGTATTTTTATTTAAACGATACAAAATGACGTTTACTGTGTTGTCAGTTTTTGATGAAATAAAAATAGTGTTGCGAAAAAGTGAATGAATGGAAAAGTTCCTGAATTAATGAAATTACTTAGATTGATTAGTGAATAATTAGTGTGCCAACCTACTGATATCTTAGGTTAGGATAGGTGCTTAGTACATACCAATGAGTTTTAGACCACTATATGTTTCTATAGTATTCTGAATACTACCTATATTGAATAGATTGTTTTCACAAAAAATAAGGAAAACAATGCGAGGAAACTTGTAGGATTGTCCTATTTTCAGTAAATCATGTAGTTGAAACAATAGATGTATAAAATATATCAATTATAGGTACTAGGAAGGTAATAAAAATAAAAAAACAAGGCTTATTACATAAATTATTTTTAATAAGCCGACCTAAAACGGATTGTAGTTACATATATACTACTAGTAACTTATATCAGAGCACTTTGTCACTATTTTATTTTACACATAATATTCTTTAAAATTTTCAAATGTATAATTATGGTTCACTCATAGTTCATTCATCTGATTGAACGAGAACTGAACCCATCACTATTACTTTAAATGTGGCCACATTATTTTACAAAGTGACATTAGCTACTGTCATTTTGTATCGTTTAATTAAAAATACGACTATAACTAGCTGCTGTTGCCAGCGATGTCGTCCACATGGGCATTCGGTGATTAAACATTCCCCCTCCCCCCCGTACGTTATAGTGTGATAATATGTATCCTATGTGTTGACACGACCTTTTAGTTATATTCATGTCTTTGAAGTAAATCCATGCAGTACTTTTTGAGATTACCCCGGACATACATACAGACAAAAAATCTAAAAACTATATTTTTTTGGCTTCTATATTGATTGTAGATCACGCCCCAATTCTATATTTTTTTAAATATTCAATGTACAGACCATATGAATATGGTGGTATGTGAATAACCTGAAATTCGTGATAGGCATGTAAGTACAGAAAAATAAACAAGAAGAAGGGTTATTAAAATATTTTATTTTTACATAAATTGCTTAAAAGTACAGTCAACAGTCAACTGGTGTTTTTAAAAATTGGAGTATAAGACTAGACAGACAGTAAAGCAGCAGTACTTTTTTGCTTTTTGACTGCAACAAAAAAAGGGCTCATTAACATTTTTCATATATTTCCTGATAAATGTTAGCAATTACAAGCGTTGATGCACTTTCCATTTCTATGTTTAGGCATTTTTAAAATTGTATTAGAAGTTAGGAATGTTACATTAAAAGCATGAAAATAAAGATATACTCAAACATTACTTAACTTTAAGTTTTGCTTAAAAGTATTTCTGAATATGTATATGATATGATAGAATGATGTTTGAGTAGTCCTTAAAATTAAGTGATGTTTCAGTATTTGAGTGTAACTGATATAATGTTAAACTAATATACAGTCTGAAGTCAATTGACAAGATAACAAGGAATGTTTGGATGTGTATAATGAATTGATTTAAATTCCATGATTTAATTTATAAACCTCGAGTTTGTTGACTAGAAGTCCTATATTTTTATCTTCTACATAATCATAATATATATTAATTTCTATACAAAAATATTTTACAATTTTTACACTCAAGTAATATGAGTAGAGCACCACCCTGCCTTTCATACATTAATTATATTATACACATATATAGATTGATTTATGAAATCATATCAAAAAATATGAAAAAAATATATTCAAATAGAAATTTGAATTCAAAATAATTGATAATTCCCTGTTTCATTCAAAATATTAAAACTTTCATTTTAAATGTAGTTATGTTTTGCTTATATACTATGTTAAGGCAGATTTATATTGAGTCAGTAAATGACGTCAGTCCACTGACGGGTCAGTGCTGACCTGGTACTGCTATAGTGTAAATTAATTTCAAGTCAGTACAGTACTGTCGCGTCAGTACTGACTTCAATACTCGCTCTATATCCACGACTACTGACGAAATACTGACTGCTTGTAAATAGTATGCGTCAGTTTTCAGCGCCAGCACTGACGACAGCCACTGACTCAATGTAAATCTGCCTTTATGGATACACCAGGGGAATGGGTTTTGAGGGAAAACGATTCGTTTCTTGTGTATGAGCAAGAGTTGACAAATTTAGATATACCTATACAGATGAGCTTGACACAGCCAACATTGGATTACCTCATAATCACCCAGTTTCAGAGAAAATTTATTTTCTATTTGATACTGAACTGTATTCGCACATAGAGTCCTTAAATAATATACAGTAATAATACTTCAATATCAAATAAAGAAGATTTTTTTATATCAAATACAATTCGAATTTTATTCAAGAATATAGTTAATTTTAATACTTATCAATTAATTTCAAATTTGTTTTAAGAACTACGTATATACGACATTTAAATCGCCACTGCGCTGACACAATAAAGACGTAAGCGCATCGATAATTACAATAATTAATTGATAACGAACAACTACATATTATCATAATTGTTGTGTGGTTTACGATTGACATTAATTTATTGTTAAATTTCCTTATCCTAAGCTTCACTCCTATTTACACTTCTTCAGTTCAGGCTGCCTCGGGCTGGCCACATTTGCCATCACACAATATTACACACGCCGAAATATCATTAATTTTAGAGACGAAGGATTTACAATTTTTTTAATGATCTGTATGATATTGATGACGAGAATTCATAAAAGATAATAAATTATAAAATGTTGTTTTTTATTCGAGTTGACACCACACACGCTCCGGGAAGCGGGAATCATTTAAGGGTTGTATATAGACCTATAAAAGGCGCTGCCCATATCTTACATAATATACAACACATAAAGTGAACGCTTCGTTGACGTGTGGTTTAAGTATCAGTGTTCATATGATCCTAATCAAACGACAAAAAAAATGCCACAAAATCACAGATGTTCCAAATGATGTTCGTAAGCCCCGTTTCTAAAACCAGTAACAGTCAGCTGCTATGACGTATCTCAATCGTAGTGTAGCGCGTTGTCAGCGAGCGCATGCGTGGTGGCGCACGGCTTGTCGTCCGCGTCCAGCGCCAGCGCGCGTGCGCGGGCACGCCCCGCCCACTCCACGCGGCAGAAGCACGCCGTGCCCAGCGACGCCAGCACGCCCAGGATCATCAGTTGTACCGACAGCAGAGCCTTCGACGAGTAGAAGAAGCATGCCGCCGCTGCTAGTGACTGGAAAGTGTCATTAAGTATAGTATTATTATTTTATATTGAAGAGGATAAATCACAAACACTACTATGTTGAAAAAGTTGTTAGAAAGATACTATAAAATATGCTATTGTGTTATATGTTTTACAAATAATAAATGACTTTGACTTTGAGCCTAAAAGTAAAGCCCTACTCCGTTGAAATCATCTGCCTAGCCATTTCTCAAAGATGTTATGGTCGGCTTCCAATGTAACCGCTACGTGCGCAGCTGAATGGAACAGTAAGTATTTTATAAGAGACGTCTGAACTCATCAATCCAATAACTAGGACCACCCAACGAGAGGTATTGGGTTGTTGGTAAGACTGGTTGTCAGACTTCCTGGCTTCTGACAATTGACAATCAGAATCCAAAATTTCGTGCGCCTCGTAATTCCATTATCGTCTATTCATTACGTTAATCACGTGTTTCTACTACAAACAATTATGATCGACCAAGGAAATAAAACGAGCTATTTGTCTCGATAAGGTCCTTTTACTCTGTGATTTGAATAATAACAGTTGTATAAGACGCAGCCTAGGTACCTATTTGAAATAATTTAAGTATATTATGTTGCATTGAAGTGTTAATATATCCTCATTTGCTCCTACCTACTTCCGCACCAAGGAGGTTATCTCCATGCGTTGAGAACAATGCAAGCAATTTTTCCGTGTAGCTAACTATTATTCATTCAGATAAATTACCTTTTGTAAAGTCAATGCACATAAATATTTATGACAACACATCAATCAGTACAGGAAAGCAAAGAACTCGAAGCGTGAACCTTACAGAAAAGAGATAGAATTATAAGTATAATCGCCTCGAGGGAAGCCAGGACTCGTCAACCTGGTCTAATTTGACGGTCCTTCAGATGTACTCAACCTTCATTGGTGGTAACATGAACGTGATAAACACTGAGATGGAAACGTATAATATACAAAACGTGTATCTAAATGTAAAGAAATAGCAAATATTTACGCCAAACGCATACATAATTGACGCAAACATGACTTCCACATAACCTCACTCACCTGAGTAAACTTGAAGAGAGCGAACGCCGAGGTACTGTTATCCGAATAATTTCCTCCTAGGATCGAGTATATTTGAGTATTGAAGCACGCATCGCCGAAGCCGAGCAGGAAACTGCAGAACATCGCCAGCTCCGGAGACGGAGTTATGTAGGACACTTCATTGGTGTCCCCGAAGGGCGCGACAGTTGGTAGATTGATAAAGATGAGGAAGAAACTGCCCAGGTGAATGAAGTAGCCCATGATAACGATGGGGTCGCGGCCCCAGCGAGTCGTTTTTGATCCAAGGATACCGAATAGCGCTCCTCCTGTAATGGAAATGTGTTTTGGTTAGTTTTGCAAATTATTTGAGTGCCGAACTATCCTCGCTAACTCTAATAACACAGCTAACAGCTTCATGATGAAAGGGCTCAAGTCTCGTTATGAGAGACGACTATCGAGGCATATGTAGATATGTTAGGAGACCGGTGTGATAAAAATGACAATTAGGGTGGATTGCACCGTGTAACTACATATAATAGTTATAGTCATGTAACTATAAGTCAAACATAACTAAGCCCAGCGCCTATTGATTTAATAATGTGTTTATTTTTCGTTCTTCACTCATACCATACAGCTTTTGAAAATCCACATAAAAGCTTCTGACTTTAATTTAAATACTAATTCCGTTTAAAGTAAATAATTATTTAAGTAAGTATCAATCAAAAACTCATTTACCGGTTAGCTTAATACAATAGTCTCAGATCATACACTAATGTATGAATACCTGTACAAACATTGTGTAATAAATTATCTAAATTAAACCTTATTGCGCTTAACATAAAGTTCTAAATAATCATATTGTACAAAAGTTAATATTTATCATCGCAGCTAACTCATGCCTAAATAAATGTTTTAAAAATTAATTGCGCAAGTCTAAAACTAATGAGTGTAGTTATGATAATATCCTGTTATCGGTTTGGTTTAGCGGATTTTATTACCCAACACAGATTTTTATATAAGTAAACAAATGATATGTTACCTAAGTTCATGTGTTGGGTAATTTAATCTCAAGATTAGAACATAAAAATGTTTCCATTAAAAGACACATTGTTGCAACTATCGTTAATCAGATAGCTAATGGCATTTTCAATAAACAGCAAGTTACACAATAGACAATTAGAAACAAGAAGAAACTCATTGTCACAGAACTGATATTTAGATGTCTGGATTGCAGAGACATTCATTAAACTTTTTATTTCGCTAACCGCTGAAGTAATTATTTAATGTTATTTTATGTAAAAATAATATACAGACGCCAGTACATCAAGCTACTTCAATCTGTCAATTTCCATAATAGATTTTCAACTTTATCGCTTAAGCATATGGCTGAAAGTTGATTGGGAAAATTTGACAGTTTCGGGTAGCTTGATTACCTGAGAAAAATTATCATACGTACCTACTAATGTACATTTTTGTTTTTGTTGCGTTTTCACGCGGATTTTGATAGAACTTGGTAATTAATATTTAATCGGGCATAAATTTTTATACTTTTTTGGCTGAAATTAGCAAGTATTTTTAGTCATATTTATGTTTTAGTCTAAAACCAATCCCTACCTCCTCTGATTACAAACAATATGAATTATACATAATTTATAAGAAAAATAAAACAAGATATACTTATTTATTTCCAAGTCAGCGGTTTACATCATCATTTAGTTACCTACTTAGTAATTACAGCGCAAGTTATATCTTATTATTATCATGTTGTCTGACTATTTAAAAACAAACGTGCGTTTTACGAATTTACGATTTAATAAAATTTGCCGAAATTTTAGTACATAATGACTTTGAAAAGGACACATTGAGCAGTTTCCTTCAATCTTATTTATTCAAAGCACAGACATCCTTAAATTCGTCTATACCTGAGAATATCAATTTGGCATTTGTTTTTAACCGATAAAGTAGGATATTCTCAATTCAGTCGTTATTTTTTTTTTGTTATTACCTGTAATCTGCGCATTGCATCTTAGCATCTGTACAGTGATTTTAAAATTAGAAGGTTTTATTTCTCCACGATCAAATTTAAACTTAGAACAAAAACATGCCAGTTCCTAGTTACAAATAAACTTGACCTAAACCAAAGCATCACCATTTACTGTAAGATCCGCGTAAAAAAAAAACATAATTTAATGTACAGACGGCAGCATAAACTGCCAAGTTTTCCCATTCAACTTTGAACCATATCCTTCAGCGATAAAGTTGAAAATCTATTAAGAAAATTTAAATAGATTACAGTAGCTTGATGTGCTAGCTATGACGGCATCTGGACTAGCTGGCTGTAACGGCACAATTTACAGAGCATTTCTCCCATACCTGGTATCTTAACTGATAAGCCCACAAGATTTTATAGAGGGCTAATTTTACAAGTTCGAACAAGAAAATAAACTTGACCTGAACGAAATCATTCTAGTCGCGAACTCCGCGTACATACTGGCAAGTTTATGACGTCATGACTTACCGAGCACTTCTCCCATACCAATGAAGACGCCTGACAAGCCCACCAGCTGCTTTGCATTCTCACCCATGGACAGAGTGAACCCGATGCTAGGGCTGTACACGCCGCTGAAGAATGACAACTCCACGCCTGTAAAGTATCGAAAAAAAATAGATTTGTACCATAGTTTAATTAACATTAGCAAATCATCATCTCCCGAGCCTATTCCCAACTATATTGGAGTCGGCTTCCAATCTAACCGGATTTAGCTAAGTACCAGTGTTTTACAAGGAGCGACTGCCTATCTGACCCCCTCAACCCAGTTATCCGGGTACCATACACCATACCCCTTAGTTAGACTGGCGTCAGATTTACTGGCTTCTGATTACCCGTAACTTTTTTTTTACGTTAAACAATCATCAGCATGTATTATACAGTCAATTTTTGAGGATGGTTATGCTCGGAATAGGTGGTTCCTTTGAGACGCAAGTAAAAACGCAAGCAAAGGCTAGACATAAAATATTTTTGACCACGTCTGACCTTGAGAGGTTTGTGATTGGCTTTAGTGTTTTTCCTGAGGTTGTATGTGTGTGTGACACACCCCCCTTTGTTAAATCATTTACATGTACCTACGTTGCAAAACCGGTTGACTGACATTTGCCAGTTTACTTGTACCTCCTCACAAAGCTACGCCAACGAACTTTGGGCGCCCTTTCTGAGAGGGCACTCATAAAATTTGCCATAGTGATCATACTGGTCTTCAAACTTCCAACTAACCTTACGACTTTTGACTTTTTGGTCGATTTTCACCACAAAGGCTCAATATCAAAACAAGAACATACGGGGATTTTTTCATTCCGATTAGTATTCAGGTGGGATAGCTAATGTAACTGGCAGTCAATGATCCCAGATTCTTGGAATAACCACCTAAGAAAGCCTTTAACTACACTTGTAACATAAAAATAAAAGGATATAAAATTGTCCTTTATTCGATACCGGATTACTCCAGTGATTATGTCATATTTCGAAGGTTTGGTGTTTTACAATCGAAAGAAATTTGGTTCCTTAAATGGTATACATAATCTCATTTAGGTAGGTATGCGTAAACGCAATATTACAATAAAGTTTCAAGTGAACGTAAATTATATTATATAGTATGGATCTCAAGAGTTGCATGTCATACTTTTTAAAATTCCCACTGGTCAATTCATTCGTTGTATTAAGTGTTATTTTAGTGCCTATAAGTTACCGGTATAAATGAAGGTGATGCTCAGTAACAGCATATCCCGGGTGCAGAACAGCTTCAGAGCACCTTTGAACGCATCCATGGGACTGTCCTGAACTTCGTGTGTCACAATGTCTCCCTGCAAACAAAAGCATTATGTATTCTTATTGTCTTTACCTATCACGGTTTGAATCCCACTTCATAACTTCTATCGAAAGTACCTACATTGTATGTTGCCTTGATCATGTCGATACCAGGACTGTTATTTATTAAAGTTTAAAGACCCAAATTACACCGTGACCATCACTTCTACTTACATACCTTCCTTAACTCTTTACATCCTGTTTGCCCTCAATGAAACTACCTCATAAAATTCTTCAAGTAAAGAAATCGCGATCAAGGGAATTGAAACTTGTTGTTCTCGATTTCTCCGCGCTATAATAATATTTTGTATTTGAATTGATCGGATAATACCAAAAACATCAACAAGGCAGATCAATAAAATCTTATTTAAGAGCAAGTCGGCCGTGGTTTAGTTGCAAAATACACATTATGTCAATGCGAGAGGGTGCGGTTTACCTTGGCATCTTCGATATTGGGCATACGTTTAGCGGGCCTAAGCAGCATGAGGAAAACTAAGCCGACCGCACACACTCCCGTCAAAGCACCGAACACCACATTTCTGGTCTCCACGTCAATTTGGCTCTTGCCTTGGAATTTAATGAACACGAACAGATTGCCGAAAAACATGCTGCAAGAGAAAGCAATCAATTAAATTGGCGTGCTGAAACGATCTTAAATAATAGTCATAGTTTTAAATATCTGTATCTAGTTAATAGAGCAATTTAAATGCTAACAATATAATATACATATCACAGAACAGGTTTTGTAGCACTAGAATTTTGGCTAAATTTAGAGGTCCATCTTCAAGTCACAAGTTCAAGGCAAGCTGAATTAACTCTTTTAACACCAGGTACCGATATAAAATATAAAACACTATCATTTGCCTACCCCATATTAAAGCTCCTATTAGAAGTTACATACCTGCATTGCAACATAGCCCAGAAGACTCCAGAATTCCTGGATATAGTATCGGCATCGCTGTTGAGCGTCAGATAGTTGCCCTGACCGGTCCATATAGCAGCCGCGCCTGCGCCGATCAGCACGCTAGCCACGTATAGCAGCCAAGTGCGAGGGAACAAGAAAGTCACGATGAAGAACCTGCAATAGGACGTCTAGTTAGGGATATATCAGCATTGCGCTTTCGCTTTCTATGGCTTGTGTAACGGCAGTGAAGGTAGGAAGGAAGTAATTAGTCAGGACTTTGTCATACGTATTGTATTTAGTATATCCTGTTTCGTTGATAACTTTGGACCATTTGAAGTATAGCAAAACGCTAGATAATTAAACTCATATAAAATGTAACAATTAAATTAGATACTTTAATTTTGATCTTTTCTCTAGTACACATACAGGTCATCATGATGGCATCTAACTTAATTTTGGTACTTCGTTAAATAAAAACGAGACATGACATCAGTCGACATCTCTTATTAGACTCGAGATGAACTCGTGAGAAATGAGTCTTAGCCACTCCAAATGATGCAATAGTTGTCTCAAAAACATTCCAAATTCAAAATATTTCCGAGAATAGTTCCATTGCATTGTTCACTGGTAGTCTAAAAGGCTTTGCTAATACAATTTCACGACCATTACGAAATAAGAGCACGAAAAAGTGAAACGAGACGAAGGCTTTTAATTTTGGTAGGAAAGTGCATTTTTGGCACGATGCCACCCGACTTCGGCTGTGAACTTTAAAGTCGATGCTGACCAGTGGGGCACTAACACACTATTATGAGAATGCAATGTTGTTTGTTGCGCAATACAAGTGTTTAATACGAGTTACAACACGGCTGTAGGTACATCATGTCCAGTATACTATACAACAAGTATCGGTTACGCAACACGCTGAATTACTTAGCTCAGATGACCGCTAACACGCTAGCCTCGGGCCGAACCAGGTTACGATAGATAAATCGGGTTTTGAAAATGTTTAAATCATAATCAAGCGTGTTCTTACCCATATTGAAACAACTAAGTAACTGCTAGATGTAACATTTTGTAGATGTGCATATAACTAGGACTTATTGAAACTTTAATCCGTTGCATATCGCCCAAATGGTGACAAGATAAGACACTTATTGTTAAGCCGATCGTGCTCGGCAAACAAGACAAAAAGACTGTCTGGCAATAAATGGGCCGATGACCGAGGAAGCGAAGAAAGACCTATAAGTTGCTACGTAACCACTTGATAAAAGCATTTTACATTTAACAAAAGGCTATCAGGAAGTAAAGATGATGATAGATGGTTCTAACTTTATCTTTAAATGCACTTTTACTGTAAGCTAATTGCAGATTGATGACTGATTCAAAACAAGATATGGGACAGAACGTTTTGCGTGTGGTCTATTAACGGTATCATCATCGTACCATAATGGATAAATAAATAAGTATCGATTGACGTGTTGAAAAGTTGTAATTTACATTCTTATTTCTCCGTGCAAAAAATCATGAAATCCGTTCAGCCGTTACGGTCTGATTGAGTAACAAACACACCTCCAAACTTTCGCATTCATAACATTAGTGGGATGGGTGGTCAAGGTCACAGCCATACACGTTTCGCACCTAGAGGTAGAATAACAATGGCTGTCCCGTTCACCTTGCCAAAAAAAGTATTTAATAACTGAAGAACATTAAAAAAAAAATACTGCAATGCGCACTATTTTTTTTACAAAACACGTGTTGCACGATAACGGCCGGAAAATCCTACTTGTGCGCATACTTTTGGTTCAAGATTGTGTCTTACTCTGCTCTAACCTTCTAATCTGCCACGCTTATCACATACGCAATATCCGAATTCAAAACTGTATGCCATTATTATTCCGGGCGATAATAACAACATCTAATGCCATCAAAGCGAATTTTGCCTGTAAAAATAAGCGGAAGATCTGCCGGGGCTGCGGGGTATTCGCAAGAGTTACCGTGGCCCTGACACACGGAAACCTCAACAGGTTTTAGTCAGTAAGAGTTTGACATTCCCTCTAGCTGCATCTTCAGCGGGAGGGGTCGGTTGGATGATTTCCCACGAAAAAGAAACTGAAAGATAAACATCAAGATCAAAAAGAGAATCATCATAATATAATCTTACGAGTGTCACAAATCTTTGAGGAAAATGGAAAGGATATTGCAAAACAAAATTGTATCTATGACAATTTACACCGCGTTTGTAGTTACGCAGTTATAATGTTGTAACAACCAACATATTTTTAAAGCGGTCTAGCTGCACCTAGTTTATTGCTGTACTGTTTCATTATAGTGCGATAATAGGCCTATTTTGCTTTATTGAACCGTACACGTGAATTTATCACAGATTTATCGAGCATGCGACATAAACAGAAGGGAATAGAGGTATTCATTCATCCTGCCTTATTGCTACAAATTTTGTCAAAATTGCGTATTAAAGGGTCTGCCCATCTCTATTGTTCTTATGTGCACAGTCTATCTACTGTGCTATCTACTGTCATTATGTTTATTAACAGACTAGCTTCCGCCAGCGGTTTCACCCGGGTCCCGTAGGAACAACTCCGCGCACCCGGATAAAAAGTAGCCTATAGCCTTCCTCGTTAAATGGGCTATCTAACACTGAAATAATTTTTCAAATCGGACCAGTAGTTCCTAAGATTAGCGCGTTCAAACAAACAAACAAACTCTTCAGCTTTATAATATTAGTAGGTATAGATTTCCCAAAAACAAGGAGTCCTCAATTCGAATGTTTTTTATTCATTTTTTGTGGTATTTGTAAATTATAATAATTGCGATAGTGCTGTGATAATTAATTTGCCTTCTTAGCAATTAATAACGAGTTTCATGGGAGACCTATATTATGGTTACATGTCTGTTACATGAACATTACAGTAGCGAAAAGTTAATTACCATAACCGATAGTCGCATTTTCTAGGCTGGTATCGCTGAAAATGTAGCAGAATTATGTATAGAGGCATTTTATACGGGTATTCTATTATTTAGCTTGACACGGGTTAAGTAATACGAGTAGTTCACAACATTGAAGTACATTAGTTTAACTGTGCTGGATAAATTAACTGGAACCTTCAAAAACAAACGAGAGAGCATCCTCCTTTTTTGGAAGCGGTCAACCTTTTTACAATGTACAGCTAAGTCTAAATTAGTTCAATATGCCTTAATGCTTTTAAATGAAGACAAGGTCATTATCTAACACGGTTGGTATGTCGTGATGCAATGAAATAATTATTCTTGTAATTATTTTGAACACGTTGTTAAATAATCTCATTACAAGCCTACTTTGTTGACAGCTCCGTAATTAGTACCAAAGTAAAGTAGTTGTACAGTAATTTAAGTGCCTTATTTATTTATTTTCAGGACAAAATGGTACTAGGGCATTCAATTTAGCGTATTTATGAAAATATATAAAAGAAAGTCGTGGTATATATAACTTAAGAACGACTGAACCCGTTTGGTTAAAATTGGTCACATAGGACCAGGAGACAAACATAGGATATCACCTATTCCCCTATGAGTACAAAAAATAGTTCCCACGGGATGCGTTTAACGACGGGCGGAAGCTGGTTTAAAATAAATGTACGAAGTTAATAACCTCCCAGAAAAACGTAACCGGAAAATAATCATGAAATTCATACAAAAATGTCGTGATACAAAAAGATCTTAAAAAGAATGTTTTATTATTTTTGTCTAGCGTTGTTTTGCACTATAAATTACTTAGTTATTGTTAAAATAAATGAAAGGTTGAAACTATGCAACAAAGCCAGCGAGTAGCCTTGAGGGGGCGTGATCTAGTCTAGTGAAGGTTTATGAGCGAAAACATTTCGATATACCAACTGAGGAATGCGCATGCGATCATGATTGGAAACCACTTTACAGATAAAAAATATATAGGTAAACATTAAACAATAATGAAGAATCAGGTCAACAAACGACATTCTTCGAGAGGTGCTTGCCCACGGTCAAATGTAAGATGAACCATTGATTCATATCTCTGACAAAAACTTATGATTGATGGTTAGATTCAAGTATTCACACATAATGTATGGATACGTCACCAAACCTAAAAACCGTATTACAGTAACTACTTCATAAGCTTAGCACCACGTGCAACTGATACACGTATTTATCGCCTGCTGCAGTCAGTAAACAATTACACAATGCGTAGTTGATGTAGTACAAATACTTCTATTCTAGCATTTTTTAAACAATGCAGTAATGTAATGACTAATGTTTGATATAATAAACAAAGAATATTCGTACTCAATAGTTTATTGGCTCTAGTAACAGATACAACCGTTTTGTCCTCAAAGTCAACACCTTCGGAATCTGTTATCACTACATAGTATAAAACAAAGTCGCTTTTTCTGTCCCTATGTCCCTTTGTATGCTTAAATCTTTAAAACTACGCAACGGATTTTGATGCGGTTTTTTTTAATAGATAGAGTGATTCCAGAGGAAGGTTTATATGTATAATTTTAGTATCAGCATTGCACCCGTGCGAAGCCGGGGCGGGTCGTTGATGTATAATTCCCTCACGAATGACAAATGTTTTTTTTACTGCTTGATTTACATTGTTATGAGGCGTGTTAGTATGTTTGAGAAATTACTTAGTTTTAGATTATAAAAAATACAGTTGTTTAAGTGAAGGTTTATACTCGTTACAAATTAAAGACAATCCCATACATTATAGTGGATGTATTAGCAAGGCTCCTTAAAGCTGGACTGCTTTGACGAACGTTTTAAAAGAGCTATGCAAAATACCAAAACTTAGCCTGAGTTTTCGTAGCAGTTTCTAGCAGTATTTTAACAAAAATAAATAAAAAGGCCATCCTTAAAGTTCAAACGCGCCAAACAAAATTGACCTTTCTAAAATGTGACACTTGCCATTAAGAATTGACATTAAAAAATATTTGTTCATTCATCAAAACTAATACCAGTGTCAAAATTATGTAGCAATTACATCGCGGGCAGCAAACCAAAACGGATTTGTTAGTTAAAATGCACGACACTGCTTCAACGTAACGGATGGGGCACATTCTATGGCACTTATGTTAGTTCCACGCCACGAAACTAACATGCAATGGACGATACATTTACCATTAAAGAACAAACGTCTTTTGTTTAGTCAATAGTATTGACTGATTCATGAGATGAAAGCAAGAAAAATGCGTTGAGTCTAGAGTTTGACCTGTAAAAGTGTTGATTTCAACCTATTTGTAAAAAAAAAAAAAATGTCATTTATTATATGATGGAAAGTTACTGTAATTTCATATAAGAATAGATAGAGCCATTGTTATTAACTGTTACAACAAATGTTACAGAATTTTCAATTTGAAATACGTCATAGAGGGAAAACTGGGAATCAAGAAATTGTGCGATCATATTTCAGTTATTTAATATTAAATTTTTGTCAAGAAGTCGTTTGTAATACGCTTTAATCTTCTAGATCTTTGATTTTGAACTGTGTTTCATACATTCAGAGAGATATTTGGATCCGGGGGGTTTGTTTGACAATACGGGAGGCAGGTACGGACTAATTATGTAGTAAATGATCGAACCAGAAAGAAATCATAATCAGCATGAGCTACACTTGGTATACATCTTACTTAATCAACCCAAACTAGTAACTACCAAAATTCACGCAACCATCACCAAGCGAATGCGTTTGCTGCGCGGGCGCAAGTAGTTCACACTTGCGTGATAATAATGACATAGACGTTATACTCTATGGCAACCAACAAATAGACAGTGAAAGTTAGCTTTAATTTTTTCATTTTTTTTACGTTAACATGTGAAATTAGGTAAATGCTTGAGCTTTAGGTCAAAAAATTTAAAAAAGTTTGAATATTCTTTATTTTTAACGGGCTTCAACACGTTTTATTTTCTTAAAAATATCGGTCTCAAAACAAACACCAACTTTCACAAAAGATCACATCACAAATGACAACATACCGATAAACAAACAAGTGACAACCATCATATAACTGCATTTAGGAAACATATACAATATATTATGTATATTTATTGAATAACTGGTAACGAAAACAGAACATTACTACGACTACTAAGATATTGCACCTACGTAATCAAGTTGCTGTACTTAATATAAGTGAGTATACATCATGATGTGATCCACAAACCCCAATAGCGAAGACGATGGCCTTAAAATGACATGACAGACATTAGACCATTAGCACTTACCGTTTAATTCAAAAAGGTTGTATAACATTACACTCATTCTTACAGCGGCATTTACGTAATTTCAAATTTTTCTAGGGGGAGCTATGAAGCTTATCATATTATTACAAACCTCCTATAATCTAGAAACGTAGATCTTCGTATTGTTATGTAAATTTATATTCCAATAGGCTGAAAGTCTGATATTAGATGGAAAGATTTCCTACCGTAGTTTTACTTTCTCATTGAAGCCCCATGACTCGGCATCATTTTTTTAACAGTAATCTCAGCTCTCTATGATATAATAATAATTAATTTTTGCTCGTTAATAGAGAATAGGAATCCAGTGCCTAAGCCCCGCATTTCGTGCAATTTCCTATCCGACAGCATGCTATACGAACATACCCTTATTCTGGTGATACCTACCTACTTTTGAAAACAGAACATTCTGATTTTTTTTAAGAAATAGTAATTAGCCAGTAGGTTCAGTGCTTAGGAAGATATAAGAACTTCTTAGTCCGGTCTTTAATGTCTTCTGTTAGAACACAAAACTACTTACAAGTACGTAAGTCCTCCAATGAACATAGCGCCTCTGGGGCCAGTAATTGTGATGATGGAGGGCGCCATCCAGTTACATATAGCCAACGTCGCATAAATGATGGCCAGGGACGTGTAGCCATCGCCCGTGAACTCCGGATCATCGTGGGATATGCTGTCTAACACTGTTTTCTGTGAACAAAAGGTGAAATTGAAATGGTGAAATTTTATCGGGACGATCATAATCTACAATCTATAATGTACGGCTCGCATTTAAGTTTATTACACACATCTTACGGGTACCTATGTATATCCCTTCATCAGTAGATACATCAAACTGATGTGAATCAAGATGAGTACAATAATTATGCATGATGTTGATGACCTATTCTATGTATATCTATTCTATATACACTTTGTATCGGCGGTTCTCGATTTAATAATCATTTAATATTAATAACGCAGCTTTATCTTAGATGGGCCTTGAAACAGTTTCGCATAGTCGAAAGATCAAGTACGATCGCAGTACTTGACATTGTAAGATGTCATGCATATATTCAACAACACTGATAAAACACATCTTCGTATTAATGGTACCTTGAATTTTGTAAAACGTATTTATGCTTTATTTTAATTCTCGTCAAATAAGTTTGTTCTTTTGAAGTTCATCCATCAGTAATGCGTTTTCGATCGTACTTTTTTACCATCGTGAAGTCACTTATAGCCAAATTCAGGAGAGCAAAGTAATAGGATGATATCCGTGCATAACGATTTACAAGATAACTGTTCTTTGTTGTTTAATAAAATCAAATTTAAGGAGCTGCAATTTCTCCGACTTCAATTTCACAATGCACTTCACATTATTTTGGTATTTTATGTTTATAGCCTTGATACTTCCAAAATGTACAACCTACTGCGTTGAATCTGCTTTCGAAATACACGAACGTGGGACGTTTGCTAAAACAATACACTTAGATATAACTTTAAGAAATCCTCAAGACCGGTCCAAAGCTTTTAAGCTCAAACCCATTGCAATAAAGCACTAAAATGTCGTAACGTCTCGAGGTGACAATACTTTCGATATGGAAATTTTCCTTTATAGTGGCGATAAACCAAATCCAATATTTATAATATTCACCTGCATTTGGTTTTACAAGGATATCAATAAAATATATGTTTTCCAAAATATATACCCATAAAAGGATTGTGATTTTGTCATCAGTTTCGAAAATCATTATCTTTTGAATAATTTTAAAGACGCATACAGAGCATTATAGTGTACGAATTCATTGATAATATCAAACAGACATTACTTTTAAAACTTTAATCTTTAAGATTTTAATGTTTAAACATAACTATTTCCATAAAAGTATCCAGCATATACAATCTTCAAACTCACGTCTGTTTTAACGGTTTTCGCACTAAAAGGCAACAAGTATCCCATTTCGACATCGATTTTGGATAGGTACTAAATATTCGTCGAAAATTAGAGTTTATCTTTTTATAAGAAGGTCGTTGAACGCTGGTCGTAAATAATTGCCCGATAAAACAGACATTCTACATCATACTTTACGGCCTTGCCTAGTAAGATATCTTTAATATTGCGTGGGTCTACCACAAGTTGGCTATATCCCATTTCGCCTCGCCACAATTTCAATCCAATTCAAGAAGTTGTTTCTTATTTATTATTGTATAGAAAACATCATCAAATCGAAAAGTTAAGAAAGAGTCCTTATAAGGTCTTAAAATACTAATGCACCATATTTTTACAGGTCATCTAAAACATGCTAAGGATCATGTTTACCACAAAGAAAGAAAACAACAACATAATATTTTATTAAATTTATCATCACGGTCGCCAAATTGTACGCATAACGCCGGTCTCTATGAATGAACTCGATCATTGACCCCTAGGTCATTCTACATTTTTTGTGATAAATATGATCCTTAGCATGTAGGTACTAGATGACCTGTAAAAATATAGTGCACTAGTATTGTTAGACCCTTTATATTCTGAAAAGCAATGTTTCCCGGAATAAAGGTAAACAGCTTATCTTCCCATCGCAATGGAATCGTACGTCACTTTTAACCTCCCAATTATCTGAAACACATCATTGAAAAGACCCTTGAAAATAAATATCTTGTCAGTAAATCTATCTGACCTAAATCGAGTACAAATTAATCCTTGAATTTATCGAGTATAGACAAACAATGATAAATATATTCCATTTGTATTGTATTATACGTCATAGACTAATATTTTAAAGTTAATGAATACTTAAAAGTATTCATTAATAAACCGTGATTTCAGATAACCTTAGGAACCAAAAAATATTACGGTAGGCAGCTAGGGGGATTGTTTATACACTTGCAATCTTGTCATTTTCGGGGAATTTCGTGATGTGATAAATGTTCACATTTACACTGTGGCGAACGAGTGACTTAATAATGATTAGAGTGTTATTATACTTTTTTGTTTTTCTTTTCTCGATATTCAACTCCGTAGTCGAAAAAAAGCCGGTAGTCTTTAAGACCACGTTTTATAATGTAAAGAGTTTGGAGTTGATCTTCAATACTATCGATAGTGATTATCGATGGTGGGATATGTATATCTAGGATCCTTATACGTATGTATAGTTATTTAAATAGCAATATTAAATTTTCTAGTGCGTTTATCTCAATTGACGCTGATATTATACTAAATGATAAAAAATCATCTCTAATACATGATGATTATTATTTATTGAAAGTAAACTCTCTCATGCGTTAGTAAAATAGCTACTCGTAGATGCAAATTGATAGCTATATAAAGGGAAAGTATAAAATATATAGGTAGATAACATAGTGCATTACAATATTAACTACAAATGCATTTTACTCAGCCTTTCTCCTGTCAGAACTGTGCCAATGGCGATCGTACATCAACCCAGTTTCATGATTGATAAAAATATATGACATAACAATAGGTAGGTAAGTAAGTACACAGTCATAGGTCAATATCCCACTTTGTGAGCTCTTCAACTGATTAAAGAATGTTATTGAGTTGAACAAATCAACTCAACGCCGGGTTCTACTGGAGCGTAACTATGAAAATAATTGGCTCTGTGCAACGGTGCAAAATCCGTAACGAGAATTTACGTAATTATTACCTGGCTTCATACTTTCTATAGTATGTATATGGTATGGGATGGTACAATCTGGTATAATTATAATAAATCCTTTTATTTCAAATAAATTATTAAGTAGTATAAAATACATAGCTCTTCAAGTTATGTGTTCTATGTTCTATTTCAAGGTTCTTAAAGTTATGAGACTTCGAAAGCAATCGAGCTATCGAAAAATTCGGAGGATTGAAAAGAGATTCTACAAAATAAATACATTTACATAATATATTTTTTACTTTTACTCACTTTTTTAGGCACTTAATACTCCTGACAAAACAGTACCGTTTAGAATAGAATTTCTGCAGGATGTTTTGTTATGTACTGCCATGTTTACTGAAGAAACATAATATGTGCAGAAATATAGTTATTGTAACGCAGATCTAATTGCCAATATTTCGGTAATACATTGAATCTACACATGCGCTAATCCGCAATCACCTGACACCTCTATGACATTTGCAGCTTTGGGAGAAGTACTTGCACAATACCATTGCGAATCTCGGACGATGATCTCAACTTACAGTGTTACGTAAGCCAAACATAAAAGATATCTTACAGGCATGCTTATAAAGTGGATAATATCAAGACACGTTCATTATTTACGTCAAAGATATCGATGTTTTGCCCTTACAGCCCGTAAATTAAATGAAATAATGTGCTTTTATCTGTTACTCAACATGTTATGAAATAACAGGGATGTATGGTAGTGTCACAGAGAACATCCGCACATATTTGCAATGTAGGCGGCATGATCAAGGAACTTATTGATTTTCAACTGGCGGACGGTGCGGCATTTAATGACATTTTGTTTTTTTGTTAGATACCTGTGGTGTTACTTTCGTGTAAAAGCTGCTATGGGCCATAGCAGCTTATACACGTACCTTAGACATAGACAGTCAACCATAGCCTATGGCTGACTGTCGATTCTGATGAAGAGCTGAAGAATTACGAATCTACATAAAAAAGCCCAATGACTTTCAAGACGTAAGTCTTTCGATTGGCGCAAGTTCAATGCAGTTTGCTTAGTATATTGTATGTATATGTATAATTTTACAAAATACTAGGAGAATCTACGGAAACGGTAGTTTTGTAATAACTTCAAATATGACTGCTGACGCAAAACTTACAAAGGCACATTCTGAATGCGCTAAGTATTTATTAATTACAAGCACCTTTGTTTTAAACTTTTCAGGGGATATATAATGGCAAGCGAGGCTGGCAAATGCGTAGAGTCGTGAGCTTTCTCATCATATCCCTCGGCAAATGGTCGGAATCACAAACCTCTGCACAAAACTACGTAATGTTCGGAGCTAATTATTGGGCAATGAGCAGAATAAATAGTTTCACGGCGAAACATATGCTCAATATGTGTGACTGTACTGCATTACAGCGCTTTAATAATAGCTTAGTTTGGCAATATAAAGCACATACATACCTCCTATACCTCTATATCCTATACCTATACCTCTAGCTAGACAAAACACTGATCGATCACCCGCCCGAGCTTCTGCGTTGTGATTACCAATTAGTATTCATAATTTGCATTGATTTGGCAATCTGTATGCAGTCGGATAGTGAACCAGCGTAATTAACAACGGATGAAAACAAACGCCCAGGTTTGTTCACATTGTTAAAAGATATAAAAGACGAATTTAGTGAGAATAATAAATGTATTTATTGTATTCATTTAGAAACAAAAATCAAAACAATAAAAAAAAGTAAAATAAAGATGCCATATCGAACTACATATTGAATTAAAATATTATAACTGCGAAAGATTGTAAGGATGAATGACTGTTAGTATATATATATGTTTGATATTGCGTACGCAAGAACTTATGGATGGATTTTGATGAAATTGGAATTTGAGATGAATATTTGTTTACTCTGTCGCACAAAAACTACTGAACGGTATCTGATAAATCACTACAGTATAGCATAGACATAGAGAAAGGAAGAATAATTATATCGATTCGGGATGCAATTGGAAACCGCGGGAAACAGCAGATACGATAATCCGCGGTATATGTAATTATGCGTCTTCACATTATTAACATTACGCGCACGCGCTGTACCGCAATGACTAATAGATATCTACATGAAATCTTACTTTCATGTAAAATTATTAATTACTTTAACTACATCTTCAGATTATTGATCTTGATTATTATGATTATTAGTCAATATACATATAATATAATATATATAATAGTCGTGCATATAGTCATATGCACGACTTGAAAGAGTAATCTGAAGTTACTTTATGATAACACCTCTATCCATATCCTTAATAAGCATCACCATCAGCCTTTATTATTGTCTCACTGCAGGGCACAGGCCTCTTCTCATATAGAGAAAAAATGAGCATTTATCACCAAGATTGCTCAAGGTTGATTGATGATTTCTTAATAGCCCCATAAACTTGGTCTTCCCTTTGATCTCATGCAGTCATTGGTGTCCAACTTAGACTAAGGAAGAACATTTCATTTAGAATAGTTACCTAGTTTTTTTTTCATGGCACATCATCAAATGAAATTGGAACACTCTCTCCCTTTGTGGGTACAGCTTGAGGGAGTGTGAGACTTACTAACTAATACCCACAGTATTCCTACTAGAGGTCTTTGAGAATCAACTTAATTGCTTTAACCACTAGTCCACTAGGCCACTAGGATTAGTCTATTGAGATGGATAGACTATTGTACTACTATATGTTCTTATGAGAATAAGATCTTTAAACTGAATATTCATAATGTTTAGCATATATTAATAAAATATAATTATAACATCAACATTCAACATATATAATCTAATATTTATAATCCCAGAGCCTGGTATATGGAAAAATACTAATAGATGCTCCAAGTATGTATTGTTTGAAAGAAAACAAGAAATGCTTTGTTGCTCAAGTAAACAACACATACCATAAAGGTATTACTATGATGGTAATTTATAGAACAAGAATTATTTAACCAAATCCTAAGAAGCACAATAACACAATTTGCTATAAATTAATATTTAGTTTTGGGAATGCATAGTTAAACTCTTATCAGAGACGGAACAATAAACTATAGGATGTGAATAAATTGATATAAAATGAACAAATGGTTAATGTGGACAAACAACATACTGATAAGGCTATTAATTATTAGTAGGTATAACTTTATAGCCATGTGTTATATAGAAAAAATCTCAAATATCAGATACAAAACAAATAATAACAAAACAACATTTTTGAAATCAGATTCTCATGGTATTCTATTAGCATATTTGACATCAACAGGTCAGTAACATTCTGATAGTAATCTCAAGGTCACATATTGACATTTGGGTTGATCAGCCACTTACATTTGTGAAGTGATCCCTTCTATAACTACATAGCTCTATGTGACCCAGGAAATATAAATGAATGAACATTACTGCACTATGGCTATTGTTTATACATAATTACAACAAGAAATAAAATAAATGTATATAAATAAATAGTAGTATTCATAAGTTTATTTAAGTAAGATTAAATAATAGCAGTTGCCCACATTATCATATCTTTCTATATTATCTCTATTTTATGTTTCTCTCTCTACAAGATATTTGGTACAGTAATTGCAATGGACCACAAAGTAAATATTTTTATTATTTAGGAAACTTAAAAAGCCTATTAAATATTCAAACACATTCGGATTAAATAATATAGGAATAAAATTAATACCTTTATCAAATAATTACAGACGAAACTATTTAATTTACACAAGTAAAATTAGTATTGTTCTTACATAAAAAAAGAAAACTCACCTCTATATTTCCCATAGTTTGAAAAGCAGTGAAGACGAACATAAATCCAAATCCGAGGATTATAACATTTAAAAATTTTCGATTCATTTTGATGGATGTGTATGATTACAAAACTAAACTAAAAATTAAAAATATATACATAAACTAGAAGCAAATACGTATTTGAGACAACACGGGACTCAACAGTCCAACATCTAAAAGAGAACTGAGTTGTTGACGTAGTTTTTCAATGATATTACACGCAACTCCGAACTCCCTCCACTGGCACTCTAAGCGACTAATAAAAGCAAAGAAATTATGTTTTCTTACATGTAAATAAATAAATACACAGTACGACACGAAGGCTGTTTTAGCTGTCAACTGTCAAATATCGAATGTCAAAGTCAAGAGTGAAATGTGAATGATTGACTGACCCGTCCCACAGAGTAAATAAATGTATCGGAATAGATCGGAATGTTCTATTTTTATGATACAATTTTCTTAGGCCTTCAATTTTCTCGTGCACTATTTTAGTACAAACGTCAGCACATCTACCTGCAAATCTGTTAAATTTCCATCTTTATTGCTGAAACAAAGTTTACAGTTGATTGAGAAAATTTGACACTTTCGGGTAGCTTCATGTGCTGACGTCTGTACAATAACTTAAGTATGTATTTACCGTAGGCATTAAAGGCCCCTTGAGCAATTTGAGCTACTGGAGGCGAAATTGTCATGCCTTCTTCTTCTCCATACACGATAGCGCCGCTCATACTCGTGTAAATAAGTTTATGCTTGAGTTTACTATTAAGTGCATGCTTAACGAACGATGTCATCTAAAATGCTTGAGTGGCAAGCTATATTTTACCTGATTAGCATGAAAGGTTTAGTTTTTCGCAGATTGCTCGTATGTATTACATTTATTTATTAATATACATTATATTTATTTATACATTATATGTCATACATACCGCCTATGGCGGCTATGTTCAGTAATGGATCGGTTGATGATAGTAGATTTACTTTCATAAGTGGTAATATTTTTTTGTCCTATCTTATTAATTTATTTATGCCAGTCTTTAATTAAACATTTATAGTGCCTTTCTATGTTTTCAACCTCAGATTTTTTCAACCCTAATATTGCGTTTTGTTCGCGGGTACAGATAAGATCAAACTAATCACCATCGTCCAACAGATTTTAGCTCTACTAATTAGTTGTCTGTGGTTATTTTATTTTTCTGATTCATCAAGTGTATTTTTATGCTGGATCTTTATACGTAAAAATTACTAATAAATAAGTTTTATTTAAGCGTTATAAGTGAATAATGGAAATGTAGTGCCTTAATGGAATTTTTGTGTAGTTAATTTTCGTGTATCTTCACTGCAACATTCTTTGATGAGGATGATCTCATTGACGTTCTGACATTACGTTTTAAGCGAAATCTTGATCGTTTTATTATTTTGCTATTGGGTCCAATGACCTTGTAACTTAAAATAATTTCATCGAAATTGATTAGTGACAATGAAGAAACAGTTCTATAGGGTTAAGCAACTCGCCGACCAAACATTTTCAAGGTATGATATGTACTTTACATTATCTTAACTATAAGATAAGATTCACTTCTTTGTGGGTTTGGTCCGTTGTTTTTGTAATCTTATTACTTGGATCAGTTATACTTTATCCCATATAGAAGTGGCATCATGAGGAAAAAGTAACAGTATTTTTATCTTGTTATTTCAATGTATGAGAGACTTATAGTTAAAAACAACATGGCTCAATTATATTGATATTTTCAGGTCAGGAAAAGCGGAAGGATTAACAGACGAGTTGCAAACAGCAGACAGAAAAGTAGAGCACCTCAGAAATGCCTTACAGTTGGTTAGCAAGAGACTGTCGACTGGAGCAGGCAGTACACAGGGCCAGGACCCTGCAGCCAGAGAGAAAAGACTTAAGAAACTGCCTGAATACCTCCTTGGATTATCTATGTGTGAAGCCAGCAACTTTGATGATGATGATAGCATTTTAAAATATATTTTATATGAATGTGGTAAGTGATGAATTTGCCTTGTCCTTATTTAGAATTATATTGTGAAAATACAATAATCATAATTTAATGCTTTTTGTGTAGGTAAAACTGAGAAATTTCTGGCAAATGAGATAGCCGAGCATGAACTGAAGGTAGAACAGTTAGTATGTGCACCTCTTACTACTATTAGTGACCAAGATCTCCCAGCCATAATGAAAGCCAAAAAGCAGCTCAACAGACTTATGAGCGAGAAGGAAACTGCCACCAGCAGATATCATGTGAGTTATATCTTATTGTGCTCTTAGTTATCACAATTTATCTAAACACCAAAATTTAAAATCAATTCTTACTATATTGAGATACAAATACTTTATCTGGAGGCAAAAGATATGTGTCCCATGTAAACAAAACTGTTGATAAGCCTTTTATTATTTGGGATATTTCAATGTCAAAGTAATCTTGTAATTGATGATTACTCACACTGTATGCTGAGTTAATCAATATCAGACAGAATAATGCTAATCCTAACAGGAAAGTTAAATAAAATAATATGCATGCTTATCAATTGTTATTTTGGTCTGTATCTCCATCCACAATACATTAATGTACATTATTTCGTATATTAAATGTGTTAGTCTATTTATTTAGTCATAAGTCACTGTTATTGTATGGCATTCTCAGTCCTAATTAAATTAGTACAATTTATTGATGACTTGAAACAACCTCACTCAGTGACCCTGGTTCCAATAGATACAATGAAAACAAAACACAAATATTATACCTGTATTTATTTAGACTTCTTTTATATTGACATACATCCTACATTTATGTTGAAATGTCAGTATTGCTTCTTAAGCTGATCGTGAAGATGGTTGAATAATATTGATTAGATTACATCGCATCAAAAGAATTACTCACCACCACAACATTATCTTTGTAGTATATAGTAGATAATTTTATCTTTGTAGCATTTAGAGCGGCAAAAAGAGGAGAATCCGACTAAACTGAATGCTGCAAGAGAAGAACTGGAGGATGTTGGGATTCGAGTGGAAGCGGCACGAGATGCCCTGGCCGCGGACATGTTTGCACTTGTCGCAAAAGAGGCCCAGTTAGCACACACACTACTACAATATGTGAAACTACAGAGAGCATACCATGAATCAGCACTACATTCCCTGCAGGATACAGTTCCAGAGTTAGAACGATTCATTAGTAAGTATAACGCTTTGGTGGATGGGAAAAAGAGAATGTTGTTGTAGTTAGTGGCTTTGGTCTGTATTCTAGAACTCAACTATAGATCTAATCTCTATCATATATTTTAGTAGTGCTTAAGTCTTCTTTGCTTCAGAACATATCACAATATTAAAAGTATTATACTTCAATTTGAAAACATAAAGGGGAATGTACTAGATCAATAATATTTATCACTCATCCATTAGTCATTAGTTCATTACTCATTATTATTACATATATAATGTCATTTTCATGTTTATCAAAATTTAAAATCTTTTTTTAACTATAGTGTGCCATAATAAAACTATTTTCTTTCATCATAACCTTTGTTTATTTACATTATAACTCTACCTGCACTGCAGAGGTCACAGATATTGATCAAAATTCCTTACCATTTGTTCCTACACCATAGTAGTTGCTGAGTCATTTTGTTTTCTGGTTGTGGGTCTCATTATGTATCAATCACCCATTAGTGTTTCCTAGCAAATAAACTAAAATAAGTAATAGTTGTTAACACTCATTTAGTTCCATAATTAGAAAGTCAAACAAATACTTTATTACTATCCTCTTTATTTATACAACAATCAGAGGTTGGGGCATTGTTACTAATACACCAGAAGGAAATAAAATAAAATATCCTCTATGTGATTTGTGCAGTTAGCTTATTTCTATCTATCTGATAGCAATATACATGTACATATATGTAACTGTTAACAGGATATATAGCTCTTAAATTAATTTATAAACTTCATATCTGGTTTGTGACTGAAAACGAATTTTTAAAATGAATTTTAATTTAAAAGAGAAATAAAGTTGAATGGGCAAAGCCAGGCATCAAATATTCAAAGTGAGTTCCCAATGCATCCGAATGTCTCCAAATGTTCCTTCAATAAATTATGTATGCTGGCATTGAACGAGTGTAATGTATACATCCGTCGGCGACACGTACATCAACATAATACTTCCGCCAATCCATGGTACCGATTTAGCTATCTACTCAGATGGTAGCCGTATGTATAAAAGAAGGAAGGTTGTAGGTAAAGTTGGTAGGTATGTATATGAAGGTGTTTCTTCAAAACAAAAATTAACTTTCTGCAGCGTAAATGCTTATTCATGACTTTGAAGTTGGAACCAGGAAGAGAAGGCAAAAAAAAACAAAAATTGGAGTATAACTTTATTTCAATGAAACATTGCATTCCATCAAATTCTCGTCATAGATTGAAAAAATAGTACAATAATGTTGGAAAAATCTAAAAACAAAACTAACTTTTGAATGAGCTATGCTCATGTTATCATTTAATGAATCTAGGTCCCATGAAGCAATTGGGTACAATAAAAAAAGTTATTCATTATAAGTGCTAAAAATAAATAAAATAATCATAAACATAATACGATTCTGGGGCACTAAAAGATAAAATAACTAATCTAGACATAAACTATTGAGAATCAGTATCAAATATGCATTATTTTTTATATTCTGTTATGTGAAAGTTTGACCAACTTTATTTGGTGATCGACGGATAAACCGTTTGAGTACGCGACGCCATTAAATGTAGCTATTCAAATGGGCATAGTTATTATATTTCTATGTAAATATTTTATGTAGTAAATCAGGGCCGATGTGTTCTACGCACAGTCTCAATTGAGAATTAAACTTGCTGTATGTATAGACGCCAGCACACCAGGCTAACCGAAACTGACAAATACTGACGATAAGATTAAAAATCCATAAAGGAAATTTGACAGATTGTTATAGTCTGATGTGCTGGCGTCTGCAAGTCATTCTTAGCCAAATTGAAAATAAGCTATATGGTGCTATCAACGTTGAATAGGCGCTTGTGCAGACGGCAGCACATCAAGCTACCACATACAATCCGTCATATTTCTTGAATAGATTTTCAACTTTATCGCTGAAGCATATGGTTCAAATTTGAATGGGAAAATTTTACAGTTTCGTGTAGCTTGATTTGCTGGCGTCTGTACATCTACATAAGTTTAGCTGCAAACAATGATGAGTTTATTAAAAAAAATGTGTTATTTAAGGGTAAACAGTAGAAAATATGTTTTAAACAATTTATAATTGGAAACCATAGCTCTGTCACACTCAAACTTAACATATTTCCTCCTAATTGTTATGGTTTTCCTTTACCAACTGAATGCGTCCAACATTGTGAATACTAGTGAAATTATCCGTAGGACTGTAAGGGTATGTATGCTGTCATACATAACCATAGACCATACATACGTAGACCAATTTATATCTCATACAAAAAGCCATATAAGGTATTTTTATTTTGTTAATTAACTAAAAAAATTATTAAACTTGTATTGCTTTCTCAATTTAGGATACGGGTACAAATATGATAAGGAAAGCCTTAAAAACTCTTATATAGTTAACACAAAAACTACCACTAACAACAATATTACAAAAAAGACTGCAATAGTAGAGAATAGATGAGATGGAGACTTGTATTATTTCCTATCAAATAACAATCGGGGCAAGTTTCACATGTTACGGATAGCCATTATCTACCAGATAAATTCAAAAAAGGAACAGAATTTGTATGAAATTTTCTGCCAGATAAACTATCTGGAACTTATCCGTGACCGGTGAAACTGGCCCTTAACATATCTAAACTTACTATAATAAATTAAACAGTATAAAACCTTCTTGCTTCAGACGACAGTTCAGTGAAGCCGGTGTTCGGGTACCCGCTAGAAGAACACTTGAGGGTGACGGGTCGCACCATAGCCTTCCCCATAGAGCTATGTGTGTGCACCCTGCACGAGCTGGCGCTTAACGAGGAAGGACTGTTTCGGATCGCTGGCGGTGAGTACAGGAAAATTGTTTGGTTATAGGTATTCTAGCCTGCAAACTTCGTACAGCCTCAGAATTAAATAACAGGTCACAGTCACGAGTATTACACTAACTTTTAACAAGTATATTATCTCACTCTGTACACGTACACAGAACTCCTATAATTAATTCAAAATCTGAAAATTGTCAGCCCTTCGCGAATTTATGCGAGACAGACGAACACCAAGCCTTTATTCATCCTTAAATATTGAAGCGAGAGCAATTCGCTTTACATTTAAATAAAATGTACATGTTACACATACATAGTTCCATTTTGGGTACCTTGTGGCCCGTTACGTGCGTGGGCGTAAGTAGAACAACTTCCTAAATTTTGTTTTGTATCTAAAGGTATGAGAAAAATCCAGTAATTTACGTGTTTTCGCTTTATTTTGTAGTGAAATGAATTACATTTATTTATAAAAGTAAATTCTTATTTATTTAAATTATTTTTTGGTCTTTCAATATTTCTTGAGTCCATAAAATGCTTCAGGTGGTCTTATGTGTTTAATGTTTATAAATCTTCTTATACAATATTTATAATCATCTTTTATCAGAAAATCAACAGCGATGTCAAAGGTAATACCGATTTGTTGTACGCAGTAAGCAGTATTAACAATCATGTCTATGTTTTTCCGGCGGGAATTTTCGTGTAGGTACATATTTGACCAATGTTGTATGATTGAGGAAAATAATAGATCGCTGTGATTAAGCAGGTATACATAACACAGATATTACAGCCGCCATTCAGTTGAGCTCAAAACTGCCGATCTCCGATATTATTATAATAATATTATCAGACCACATGCCGTTTCAACGGTGAATATCATAACATTGCGGGCAATAATGGACGTTTATCTGTTCCAGGCACGTCAAAAGTACGCCGAATGAAGCTATCTCTAGACGCGGGGCTGTTCAACGTGCCCCTGCCCAGAGACTACCGGGACATGCACGTGGTGGCGTCGGTCCTCAAGTGCTACCTGCGCGAGCTGCCCGAGCCGCTGCTGACGTACCGCCTGTACGAGAACTTCGTGACCGCGTCCCGACAGCCCTCCGAGCAGACGCGACTCAACGCCATCTGGGAGGCCATACACTTACTGCCCGAGGCTAACTTCCATAATCTTAGGTACCTTATCAAATTTTTGTCTACTTTGACACAGAACCAAAGTACAAACAAAATGACCCCCTCGAACCTAGCCATCGTGATCGCTCCCAACCTGCTGTGGGCGGCCGACGAGAGCACATTCGACATGAACATCACAACCGCAGTCAACTGCATCGTTGAACTGCTCATCAAACACGCCGACTGGTTCTACAAGGACGATCTAAACTTCTTTATTTCATTCACCAAAGAGGATCTACTTCCAGATCAATGCGAGTACGGTTTCTCGCCTAATTTCGTCCACGGTTACAATCAGACCGCGGCACTGAGCCAAGAGCCCGCGAACGGCGACTACAGCAGCATGAGTAAGTCCATGTTCGACTACAATCACCAAAGTCTAAGCAAACTAACTGACGGCGCAGGCCGCCACTCGAGGAGCAACAGTCACGACACTAGTTTAATATTGCTCGAAAACGACATGAAGAAGGCCCAGTCTAACAGTTCACTGTCGGATCAATCTAGTCCCCCACACGGAAGTCCAAAGCCGATCATGAGGCGAAAAAACAAACCATTAGCTCCTGTGCCGCCTAATTTTACACCAGATAAAAATAAAAAAGTAGTAGTAGAGCCACAGCCTCAGCCGCAACCACAACCGCAGCCCCCAGCGCCAGAAGCACTAAGAGAACAGACGAATACATTGAAGGCTGATATCGACAAGCCAGCCAAGCCGCCCAGACCTGTGATATCAGACACGGGCAAAGTGATCACCGGCGTACAAACGATCAACCGCTCCACGTACCGACAGAACAAGGCCTTGAAGGAGGAGGCGCGGAACGAGCTGCTCGCCGACACGCGCCGCCAGAGCCTCGAGCTCGACAAGGACATTATGAAGGCGCCAGACGGGAAAGACTCCACACTAGTCGTAAAAAACGTGACCGCGCAGACCGGAGTCGTCAGCAGGATGAAAGTGGTCGGCGATGCGTTCAGTGGGCCGGCGTCATTAGGAGCCGAGCGGCCGGTAGTTGACAAGTTGACTCCGGCGCGCTTGCAGACAGCGGTCAAGCCGAGCGGGCAGCCGCCGCCGCGGCCCGTGGCGGCGCCGCGCACCATCGTGCCGGCGCCCGAGCCGGCGGCCGAGGCCGACGTGCAGCTGCGCCACAAGCCCGCCGTGCCCGAGCGACCCGCCACGCTACGTCCGCAGAGCTTCCGGGCTCCGCGCTCCTCCCTCGGCGACGCGCCCGACCTCGCCGGCCAGCCCACGGTGCTGGAGCGCACTCACATCTACACCGTCGACAAACACCATCCCACGGTCATCCAAGTCGGGGCCACCGCGGTCTCCGCAGACAAAGATGGCGATGAAACGCCACGCGCAACCGTGCAACGGACGCATAGTTCAGGTGGGCGGGACGGCGATTTGGAGGAGCCGAGGAGTCTATGCGTGGCGAGCAGACAGCTGTCGCAGTCGGAGGGTGACATCACGGAGTGTCCGTCGCCGCGGCCGCAGCCGGGCCGGCCGCCGCGACCTCTAGTCCCCGCGCCGCCGCCGCCAGTGTCGGCTCCGGCGCTCTCAGGCGCAGCACCAATCGCCCCATTAACACAGTCGCCGCCCCCAGTGGCTTCGGCAGCGCAGCCGGCCCCGACCGCGCCGGTTGCGCAGCCGCTGCGAGAGAGTACGGATCTTTAGCCGCCGCCCTACGTCCCCGTGCCCATGCCGCGGTTGAAGCGACGTCGTTAGTTCGCTGCCTGTCACCACATCACAGTAATCAGGGCGCGACAACACTGTTATGGTCGTGGCCTATTATAATAATTCTAGTTTCCGCTGTCGTGAATTATGATGTCGCAACGAGACTGATGTTGGCTCTTTATTTTCTGCTTATACCGTGCTTCGGTCACGTAGAAAAATGTTATTTGAGAAAAGTTTTCTTTGCATCAAATGAGTATTATGTATTTATTTTTGTAAAACAGTAGAATTATTAATAAGATAACACGTGATAATTTGAATAATATTATCTATTACCAAAATAGAAATTACAGCTTTTGCGTAATACGTAGGTCTGACGATTAATGATTGACCCCGGAATATTATTCCAAAAAGACATATCGGTCAGATTATGTAACTTTTTTATGCAATCTAATTATATTAAAATAATGGAATGTTGTAAGCTAGTTATACAAGGAATTAATGTTGCAATTAATAATTGTGATATTAGAAAAATATTATCACTACTCCCGGTCAGTGGCCTCTAGCGGGAGCATGCACAAATGTTAATGTAACAAACAGCCATATTTTTACGATATTTGTGATGGTGTGTTTCCATTTGACCACTAGACATTTGGCCAGCGCCGGCAAGTCATTTTATTTGCTAAACATAGAATTTATTTTTTGTATTGAGAGTTAATTAAATTGTATTTATCTAATTGTACCGGCGTTGACCAACTGACCGTGTCTAATGGAGCCGTCGTGACTTGTCAATGCATTAGATTAGTAATCAACGCAATGCTGTTTCAATGACTATTATTTTAGCTGTAAGTATGTTATGTAGTGTTTACAATCTTATGTGATATGCATTTTATTATTATATACTTCAAGTATACCAGCTTCTGTTGTAAGTATTAATAAAATAGCCCAAACATTAGGAGCGCCTTTAATTATTTGAAACCTACTAGACTATTTTTTAATATGGCCACAAACCAATATCGGACTTGACGGGGGTCACAAAAATTTAACATACTTCTTTTTTATTAAATAGTTTTTGATCTTATCATTCGCGCTAATGATACCTCTTATCCTTTTTTTACTCATCCATGAACTCGAAAGTAATTTTTTATGTTCTTTTTGACTCTAGTAACTAGACCAATGTATGTGCATAAAACTATAAAGGATCAGATAAAAGAAAAAAAAAACTTGCTAATTTGTTTAACTCAATACAGTGACCTAATCATGGAGGGTAATAAAACTAAAGTTCTAACTCTTAAATATCTATATTATATGTATTTATGTTTGCCACTTAACAATGTAGTAGTTACGCTTGCCCACTCTGAGAAGTGACAGTAAGTTGGGCAGTATGTGCGCCGATTGCGTGATCACTTCGTCAATCTTCTGTATTTTCTGGTGGTTAATGTAGAATCCTCCGGCTTGTATTATCCGCATTGCATCTCCTGATGAATTAAGAACTTGATTTCACACAAGTATGAACATCAATATAGAGGGTTACTTCGCTATATAAAAAATAAAGATAGATAATTCCAAGAGGACAGGTTTGTTTTGGTATGTACCTACTACTAACCATTCTAGTACAAGCAAATATAATTCAGAGAACTAAAAAAAATGTTTTGTATGTGTGCAAACAGATTAATGATAGAGACATTAGGGTTGTCACTATTGTTCTATTTTTATTTAACTGTATTGACATTTTATTTTAATATTAGATATAGGTATATTGAGTAATCAAATTGATCTTACGTTCAGTAGGGAAGCATTTGGCCTTCATGCCCAGTTCAAGCACGGTAATACCAGGCGACAACAGCAGGTTAGTGACCGTAGCATTTTCAAATACTTGCTCCAATTCAGTACTACTGAGTGTTACTAGTGACTTCACGTCTTTCGAGTATATCGCCTCTGTCGCTTTCATTGCGCGCTCTAACCCCTCCTCTGAAAATTAATGCAATTTATTTTTGTATACCATTGTAATATTTGATCAATTGACTGGTAACGAATGATGATGATAGCATCCAGGCTGATTGTCGGCTACGGCGGCCGTTCTCTTTTACAAGCATTCGCGCAGATACAGGTGCACTCTCTATTCCCTCACTCTCATAGTCTGCACGGACGGCAATCCGACATTGCCTGAGAGAGATCAGGTGCAGGACCGACATTTACGTGCTCTCCGATGCACGGGTGATTCAATCACCAAACAACCAACCGCCAACACACAAAGCGATTTCGGTCCGACCCGGGAATCGAACCCGAGACTCCATGCATGCATGATCAATTTAGTAACATGTATTTATGGAGACTTTTTAGTACTCACTTCCATGAACCAAAGTTGTGAGCTGGTCAGCCAAACAATTCTGTGGATATCTTTCCTCTGGATGTTCCTTATGTTTGAACATGATATCCTTTATTTCTCCTAAGCTATAGAAAGTGAATAATTTCAATAATTTCTCTACTTCAGAATCTTTTGTTCTTATAAAAAACTGGTATAAGCTATAAGGACTGGTTTTCTTTGGGTCTAGCCATATTGCGTTACCGGCTGATTTTCCGAATTTGTCGCCCTCTTCAGTCGTGACTAAAGGCAATGTTAGACCTGAAAGAGAAAAATAATAATTATAATATTGAAAACAACTAGTTAAATATAGATTGTAATCAGAACTCAATTAACCATAGACATTTTTCTTAACAGTCCTGCTGATTAATTCATGTCCTGCACTTATGTTGCCCATTTGGTCACTACCACCTACCTGAAACATTATTTAAAGAATAAACACCAACCCAATTACATTAATTTTCAATATATTACCTATAAAATATTCTTTACCTGAAATCTGCAATCATATTCCTTCAATAAATGCTGCCAGTCATAAGATTGAAATATTTGGTATGCAAACTCAGTGAAACTCATTCCAATTTCTGAGTTTATTCTACTTTGCACACTCTGTTTCAAAAGCATAGTGCCCATTCGAAAATTCCTTCCAATCTCACTCACAAATTGTATGGAGTCTATATTTCTGTACCAGGATTCATTGTTGACAACCCTGAAAATTAACATAGATATTTCAATTACATTTAATTTTAGTTAATTGTAAGTACAGCTAGCTAATAACATAACAAACTGTTGAAATTTTAGTTTCTATATGTAGCAGAATATTTAAATTAGTGTAGTAAATTCCTGTCTATAATTACTTGATAGGTTTAAGTTTACTTTCGTCTTGTGTCCAGATATATTTCTTGTGGTTTTCAAATACTGTTTCGAGATTGCTTTTAATGCATTTAACATTTTGCTGTATGATGTCACTTTGCATAGCTATTCGATCTGTGCTCCTGCCGCTGGGGTCACCAATGTACCCTGTGGCTCCTCCTACCTGAAAAGAAAATATATACTTCCAAAAAATATCAAAGTGCTTATTAGAATCTTTACTCTTCAAAATAGTGGCTGTTTGTTTAATCTTGTCTTATTTTGCCCCAGTTTGATAAAAAAAAAAATATAATTAGGAACTACTTAAAAGATTTTTATTATCTTTTTTGAAAGCCAGAAGTATATTGAAGAATACTTTACCAAAGCAACAACATTGTGGCCTCCTCTTTGCCAGTGCAAGAGATTTATAATGACCAGCAGGTTCCCAACATGCAGGCTATCAGCTGTGGGGTCAAACCCAGCATAAACACACTGTGGAGCCTTGTTTAATAAGTCCCGTATTTCTGACCTAGAACAGAATGTAGAATGAAATCGTACCCGTTAAGAAGAGTTAAGGAAACTGGATACATTAATAGTTTAGTAGATTTTTCAGTAATAAACATCATAAGCTTACCCGGCAGTATTAGGAAACATATCTTGATACATCCCTCTTTCACTGAGCTTCAAAATATTTCTACTCGAATAAGTTCGTTTACACGCTTGTAGCCAAGTCATTTTGGGCACACACATTATTTGCTTCAGGAATTTCATGGCTAGTCTCTAGGAATTCCCTCAGTTCTGGATATTTATATTGGTAAGCTTATAACCTCAATCTCAAAACTAAGATGAGAGATTTTTGGCCGCTAAACGTAGTAATATGATTGATGATTATGAGTTTCCTTTTTACATTACATAATCCCGTTTATTTAGTTATTTTACTCCGAACTCTGTCTCTTCATTGAGAATCTTGCACATATGTTATTCTTGTCAATTCTTGTAAAAAAGTCAAGCAAAATTCGAACAATATGCGCTCAATAATACAGTTCAAATTTGCACAAATTTATCAAATCGCAAATTCTGATATTGTTTTGACATATTAGGATTCGTTCGAAATCGTGCTCAAACAGTATATAATCACTACGTTTTATCCACGGAATGGAATTCTCTATTCCGTGGTTTTATCGTTTGATCCCGTTTGATCGCGCTTACGATACGGATGGTAGTTTCATGGTATGAGAATTGCAATACGTTAGGTAATGAATACCTCATTACCTAATGGTACATATTTTTAACCAACGACACGAAAAAAGTGTTAATTAAGTTTTACCACTATGTGCGTATATCTGTAGCACCGTAACTCTTAAACGAATGAACCGATTTTGATGCGATTTTTTTAGTTTAAAGCTGGGTTTTAGGCCATGGCATAAAGTTCTAAGCTGTTTTCCCGATTTCGGTTTAGTCATGTGTAGCGCAAAGAAAATTATTATGTATAGTGAGCTCGTGGAGCTTAAGTGGAATGTGGAGTAATAAAATAGCGATATATGCCACAATTTTATTTATTTATATAGTCTATATTTAGTAATACACATTTACATTACTATAATTCTCGCATATAACTTTGTACGTAACAATTTATACACATAAATTACATTACGTTACAAACATTTGTTGCGTAGTCAATACAGGCTACATACACGGCATTATGATTACGTGATTTGTATTCAATCGAAAACCTTATCAGTTTTCTCGCCATTATCCTGATTTCAAATACGACAGACTCCATTCACATTTTTACCATCAATCTCCTGGCGTTATGGTAAAAAAGTGATTGCCGTGGCCGCAACATAATTAATTATTACCTAAAGTTTATTGCTCTGTCATCAAAATGAACAAATTGTTACGTACATTTTTTACTAACAGTCAATCACAAAAGCTATGATTACTTTTTAGACTCATAACACTCTTTCTATAAAATATAAAGATCAGAATGAAGTGTTTTTTAATATAAACATTGCAGATTCAACAAATATTTTTCGCGTACAAGGCAAAGGCCACTTGCTGACGGTTAAGTTTGTGATATAAAAGATTTTTTTTAAATACAAACAAAAGGTTATCTCATCCTTCTATTTGTATGAGACTGGAAGGCTTGTCTCACGGCGACTTTTTGTAGCGATACAGTCGCGATACTGTCGCGCGTAGGCATCGATACAGACGCGCAGCTGTGGCTAGCTGTATGCCCTCGCCCAAGGGACCAGATTCAGTCGCGATGCAGTTACACTGATGTTCGGCACACGTTCGTTCTGACTTTCTCCGATGTCGTCCAATGCTGTCGGGCGTTGTAAACGCGACTAACAAATAGCCAGTAATACAAAAAGCCGCCGTGGGCGAGGGGCCCTTATGGTGACACTGTTATGTACTTTGGAAATTACAACTAAGTAACAGTTCATCCCACAAATGTTGCATTATAAAGTTAAAAATTATTTGGTTCACAGGTTCCTTGAATAAAAACAATTTATAACTTGTGTCGTGATTGTATCATTAAAAGAATTATTTGGAAAAGTTATTAAATTACAAAAATATATATTTCCTTATTATGATTGAATACGAATATAAACTATTTGATGTTTCTATTATTTTAAATGTTGGACATTGGTAAATTGTAACTTATTAAATCTGAGTTAGTTAGTTGAGAAGCAAGAAGATAACGGGTGAAATATTACGTTAAAGAAAATATGGACTTCCAAGTCGCCATTAATGAATATACATTTAATACTTAACAAGCCTAAAATACCTCCACATTATACAACAAAAAGAAATCTCTAACTAACTTATTTTACTGAGTGTTCTTTTATTGGTATGGAACACTGTTACAGTAACAAACTAAAAGTTAAAATGCAACCAAAAAAGAAACAAAATGCAGCAACTCAATACAAACATAATATAAAAAAAAAACAACTGGCCATCAATACATTTTTGAACTCATAGTGATAGATATAGAAATAAATTGTTTAGCTTTTTCAGTTAGGCATTTGATATTGATTAAAATTAAACATACAATAAACTTAAAAAATACAATACATAAAATAATACACAAACAAGGAATTATGTAACCATTCCATATTAGAGTTCTATAATCACTGGTCAAGTTTACATAATACTTCTAGGAATACTTCACTCATAAAGCAGCTTAATTGTGATTATGGCATTTTTGTACACTATACCCATAGGTGTTACAATAAAAGATATTCTTAAATAACAGTGACTATAAAACTCAAACAGGAACATAATACTTAATTAATACTTAACATTAAAACATGGAAAGCAACATCAGGTATGACTAATCTTCAAGGGTGACGTTTTTGAAGAGGTATGACATGGACTCCTTGTTGTGAATGCGTCTGATTGCCTCACTAAGGAGGACTGATATGTCGATAGTTTTGATCTTATTGCACTGCATCTTCTGAAGTTCGTGTGGCACGGTGTTGGTGACCACGACCTCGTCGATAGGAGAGTCCTCGATAAGCCGTGGCGCGTCAGACGACAGTAATCCGTGTGTTGCCAGCACATATATTTTGTATGCTCCACATTCCTTTAGCACTTCCGCTGCGGCCACGAACGATTGTACGTCGTCAATCATGTCATCCTGTAATAAAATAAGCAAATTTAGGGACAGGCAGATTGATAGATTACTCCTTTTTAAAAATCTTCGTCCAAATTTTTATTAAATATTTATGTTTGGATACTTACCACCATGATGGCTATTCTACCGCCGACATCTCCAACAACATTGATCGGTGGCTTTTCCTTTGCCGGATGAACGGGAACTCCGACAGAAACATCCATGGTGCGTGATCGACTATAAATACCAAACATACAACAGTTTAAGTAATATTTCAAGTTGAGCGTTTTGTGTTACTGCTGCAGATGAGTGGAGGCATAAATACATCAATTTTGGAATAACTTAAGATGTGTTATTAGTGCTGGGGATGCTGTTAAAATAATAAGGTAAACCATCAGCCATTGATGAACAAAACAGTTAATGTTATCAAAAATAAATCTAAATGTGTAAATAGTTATAGAAATGTATCATATTTTTTATCTAAGTAGTCTTGCTTATCAGTATTACGGCTTTATCAGATCAACCAGACAGTCAGACAAATAATTTATAAGGATAAATGTATAAATTATGTATAAGAACATACTTTGGTAGGCAGGGTGGTGAGTAGCGTCCATCAACTTCATCACTTTCAGCTTCCTTCTGTTCTCCATGAATAACCGCAATGGCCAACCGTAAACGCTCAGCGTATGATGTAGCTTTTTTGGCAGAGCCTGGATTACGAGCCACTATCACTGAGTTACGATAATCTGGAATCTAAATTGACATTATTTAATTACTTATGAAGAAATTTGTTGAGATTGAGCCATTTAGGTTGGCTGAGATTTTATGGAAAATTTCACCTGTTGACATGTGGGGAAATTTGGTAAGAAGCCAAAACATACATTAAAGGTATTTGTGTTAGAGTATGAGAAAGCTCTGTAATTTATGGTGACTAAAATTACATTTGCCAAAAACTGTAAAAAAAGACAACCTACAAAAAAGTACAGTCTTTAAATTTTATAATCTTCCACAAGTCAGTCTAGTAACCTTGAAAATATTAATTGATTCGAAAATTAACTTACACTTTCTTGAATGTACTGCAATAAGAATGGAGATGCCCTTAAATTATCAACAGGGCACTCATAGAAACCTTGAATTTCCTTCTGGTGTAAGTCCATTGTGATGATATGTGTCAAGCCAGACTTGCACATCATTTTGGCAAGGAGTTTAGTTACAATGCAGCCACGCTTCCTCATTTTGCATTGTTTGCTGTATGGTAGGTATGGAATCACTCCAACAATTGACCTTGCTGAGGAAGTCTTACAAGCGTAAGCCATTATCAATAATTCCATTATATTGTTGTTTACATCTCTGTAAGAAATATAAGAATCACTATCAGGTGTAAAAAGATTGCTGGTTAGTGCTTACAGAATATTTTAGCAAACCAAAACATTCACTTCAATATTAATTAAAATCCACATTTTTCTAATTGTTAGCTTCAAATTACAATTAATTTTTTTCAACACCTAATAGTTATTTGTTTAGTTTATTTCATAAAACTCTTTCAGAATGCGTAGGAATTTTGAGTTTGTTGACACAGTGTTAAACAAAACATGCACATTTTTATCATTTGTTACAATTAGAATATTAAACACAATACTCCTCCTTTGTAACAACTTTGTATGAACATAAACAAAACAAATAGAATAGAACCTTTATTTCAAGCACAATAAACCATAACATGACAATCAGTGAACAGTATCAATGTACAATGAGGAGTTCCATGTAACTGATTACTGAGAATCCACTTGATATGTAACAACACACTTATTAGCATATCAATGTAAAAACATTTGGGAACCTACACTAGAATATTTCAACGATAAATATTGTCATAATCCAGAGTAAAAAGTGGTTTCCAATTTCACTATGGATTGTTGATTAGATTATAACAAATAGTACCTACATATTAACCAATATTTCTATTTACATTAACTTAACTCTAAAACTAGCTTCTCAATAATTCTTATTAGATTTTACTATTGTCAGCTATCATGTGTACACCTCATAAGCATTACTCACTTAGTGCCAGTTTGTACTATATAAATATTCTTCCCACGAATAGAATCTGCAATCTCAACAATAGTTTCTCTGTTGGTCTTGTGGTAAACAGAACATCCTCCCTTTCTCACACCCAGGCGACTGTAATAAATAATTCATTTCTATTATTGCAGAAAAACCACTATAATAACTAGCCCTAATTCAGTTTATTAACAAAACAATACATAAAAATATATTGTGAATGAGGTCAAACTACTTAACCTCTATAAGTGTCAAACACTAGGTCAATCTGAAACCTTGAAATTGGTAGTAAAGTAAGGTATGAGGAGCAGACACTTACTGCGCGATCAATTCGGCGAGTTCAGGGTGTGAGTTGCCGCTTATGATCACTATGTCTGACGTGGAGTTACCCTCCATATTGCTCTTGTGAGATCTATTAGTGAAACCCACCAGCCTGCAAAAGTCACGCACGTTTTCTTATTCGTCGGTCGATCGACCGCCACATGTAAATATATTAAATTTGGGAAAGGGACGGCACGTTGGATCAACAAGAAAAACAATAAACCTGGTTTTGTTGAGTAACATAATAACCTGATGGCAGTTTTGTATATATAATTGCGGAACAGCGAAAAGAAAACTTCAAATAATAAACCAAAAACTTTTCTTCGCTACAAGTCACAGCTAAAACATTTCCGAAATATATATAAATGTGGTTCTATGAGTAAAAATAATTTTAATTACAGAAAATCGGAATCCCCGATTGAGAGCCGTCACAGATAAAAATTAATGGAACCAACTAAGAATGAATGAATGCGTAACATGAATGTTCTTCGGCGATAATATGTCAAAATTAAAACTGTTACTATTACGTTTTCCTCATGCCCCCTTCAGCTAGTTTTGACGATTTTATGTAGTATTCTTGTAACACACTTCTCGTGCACTTTTTATAACTTTACTGTATTAAGAATACTGTTCGTTTAGCACGTAGGCTGATAGCGCTTATTTATTTACTACAAGTAGTAAAAAAATAAGCTTGTCGAGTGTTGGCTGAATCGAACTTATAAAATTGTATTGTATGGTTCCAATTTATTTAAGCAGACAACTGGCTAAAGAGTAATAATGAAGAAGATTGATGTCTGTTCATAATTAAATTAATTATTATACTTAGGAATAAAACTGTAATTTTATATTGTTATAAATACAATCATGGTGGATCTGCATTAGTGGATTTATTATATAGGCAACCCATAAACAAATGTCAATATGTCATAACAAATAAATGTGGAGTGCAGTGTTTTCCTTTTAGGTTATGATAGCATAAGAAACACAAATAATAATGGGTCTTACAAAGCAATACTTACGCTATGCACCCAGTGGGACCTTTAATGTTATAGCTAGTGCTGACTGCAACAGCGCGCATGTATCTTTAAATGGCGTCAGCGGTCGATACTTAGCTGTTGGTGCTTGCGAACATGTTGTAATCTGGGATATGAGGCTTGGCGAGAAGGTAAGGCTTTGAAAAATATAGCTTACAGTTCTTAAAACTGTTTCACTTATCTCAACAGCTGTCGTGTCTTAGAATTTCATAACTTTCACAAATTTTTTTTCTTTTCGAAATTTTAAAGGCGCAAGTCCTTCCTGGGGAGAACGTTGTAGTATCACAGATAGCAGCTAGTCCTAGCAGCAACCACGTAGCGGTCGGCTATGTAGACGGGAACATAAATGTGTTTGAACTGGTTAACAATGAAATAGTATGTGTATTTGCTGGACACAAGTCTGCGGTCACATGCCTGCAGTATGACGAACAGGGACACCGCTTAGTGTCAGGCGCTAAGGTCAGTTTCTTGAATAAAGTTATACTTCATGCATTTGTTTATAAATATTTAACATGATTTATTAATATTAACAGTCATAAATACAATTATAACTCAATGCTGATCATTTGATTTGAAGTAATCTAATAATTTCTTGTCATTGTCACTATCTGTATTTCATATTTCTATATTTTTTGCAGGATACAGAGGTAATCCTATGGGATGTGGTCTCAGAAACAGGCAAAGCTCGATTCAGTGGCCATAAAGGAGCTATAACCAGTGTACTATTTATTAACGGTAAGAACTGCGTTGTCAGCTCATCCAAAGACACATTTGTTAAGTTCTGGGACATTGAGACTAAGCACTGCTTCAAAACTTTAGGAGGTCATCAAATGGAAGTAAGTTCAAAATAATGTGATAAATAAATTGAATCTATTAATCAGTTTGTTGAAATATTTTTCTACTATATTCTGTTCAGTCTAAAATAGTATTTTGTGTTAACATTTTAAATTGACCATATCATTAAATATTTAATCAAGGCAGTCAGATGTCTTATGCCAAGGCGTCCTCTACCTTAAGCCCAAATCCTAGCAATAAAATTATATTACAAATGGTAAAATATTTTTAGTTCTTGTGTACTTTACATGTATCCTTCTTAAGGCTAGCCTGATAGCCATAGATTACTCATAACAAATGTTTTTAAGGTTTGGTCTGCAGTACTTCTAAAAGAAGAGAGATACTTAGTAACTGGCAGCATGGACCAGGAGTTGAGAGTGTGGAAACTGAACTGGACCACTGATATTAAAGATGAAGAGAAATTATCCAGACAACTGGAAATAGTGAAACTTGAAGAGACAGACAATCTTGAGGACTCCTCTGTATGTATTTTTGAATGTAATTCAAGAGATAATATTTGTCTTTTTAATTATATTTATGCAATCTATTCCACATCTGCATACATCTATCAATATTAGCACTGGCAACTAAAGAGTTTTTTTTTTGCAGATCTTACAATGTCATCAAGTAGGCACCCTAGTGAGGGGTGGTAAGGGCCGAGTGGTAGGGCTCTCCACAGACCCTGGAATGAGCGTCTTGGCGTGTCATGGTACTGACGCCCTGTTGGAACTTTTCTCGTTTTGCTCTGATGAAGAAGCTAAGATGAGGATGGAGAAACGGATAAAGAAGCACAGAAAGAAATTAGCGTAAGTTTGTGCATAGCGATTCAGTCTTTGAATTGACATTCTTAAAATTTTTATATTGAAAAATACCTAGTACCTGAATATCATAACATGAAATCAATTTCACCGGTGATGTAAATTTTAATAGCCATAAAAATCTTGTAGAAAATTAAAAGAAACCGGGGAAGCAGACGCCGAAACAACAGAAGTTCCAGAATTACTAACACTGACTGATGAAGTGAAACGCCTTTCTTCGATAAAATTGGATGCTAAGTTGAAATCTACCACGCTGCTACTCGGTACAACGGGGGAGTTGCGTGTTGGCGTCACGTTAGCCAACAACACCGTTGAACTGCATAGCTTAAAAATTGGCGAAGGGAATGAAGGTTAGTTTGTCATATTTATCAGATTTGATCAGCAAAATATGGTCATACTAGCTTCCGTCAGCAGTTTCACACGGTCCCTTTCGAACTTCTCCGTGCACCCGCATTAAAAGTAGCCTATGGCCTTACTCGATAAATGAGCTATTTAACACTGACCAAATCAGTCCATTAGTTACTGAGATTACATGTACAAGCAAAGAAACTCTTCAGCTTTAAAATATTAATATTTATATGAGTGTACTCAAGAATAACTCCTTTTTTTACGAAAACGCTGTGGTGTACACTACATTCAATCAATCTAATCTTTGTTTTGCAGTTCAATGTTTAAAACAAATAACGCAACCGGGTCATCAAAAGGAGCCAAGATGTGTGGCGATCAGTTCCGACAATTTGGCCATTATCTCGGCGTCGGCTGATTCTGTCAAACTTTGGAGCAGGTAAGTTGCTTTCAATGCTTCGTCGATGTAAACGAATTTATTTTATTGTGATTGTGACTAGGTAATGATCTCATCAAAACAATTGCAAATCTGCGTAAAAAGAAAAAATCGACCCCTAGGGAGTTTTAAAATTAGAACCCACCCTTCAAGAACGATAGCAGTGTATCAATTCTACATTCAGATCTACACAAGCGTGCCTCCGCACGATCCCGGTGCCGTCGTCCCGGCCGTGTAGCATATGCTTCGCGCCGGGCGACCGGCACGCGCTGGTGGGGTGCGCGGACGGCGTGCTGCTGCTGCTGGACGTGGGCGCCGGCCGCCTGCTGGAGCACGTGCCCGCACATACCGCCGAGTGTTCCACTGTGGGACTCACTCCGGACATGGTGAGTTATTGGTCACAATGGTCACCAGTGCTATCGTCACGACCTAACTGAAATATACATATGTATACTAATATGCTATAATAGGACCTCCGTCATGTCTATTGACACTTTGCTACTGAGCGCTTTCTCAATCAGCCAGGCCTAAGTGCGTTAGCACATCAAGCTACTACAATCTGTCAAATTTCCTTAATATATTTCTGCTTTATCGCTGAAGCATATTGTTCAAGTTAAGTTGAAATTTGTCAGTTTCGGGTAGCTAGATGTGCGTGTCTGTACAATGACGTAGTATGTCACAATATACATTCAACTAGTCCTAAAGCCAGTTTTGCTATAGAAATCCTAATAAAGCTGTTGACTTCTGAAATAGCTAAAGTAAAAATCTTATCTTTCTTTCAGCGTGGATGCTTTTCGGGTGGCGGCGATAAGACTGTGAAGCTATGGCAATTTGAACTGATACCAGATCCGACTGGAGAATCTAAAGCTAAGGTAACAAATAATAACTTTTAGAAAATCCATTTTATAGTATATTTTTGACTCCCTTAATGACTTTTGACGAAATTTCAGGTGCTGTCACTCTTACATACAAGAACACTGGAGCTAGAAGAATCGGTGTGTGCAGTCAAAATAAGCCCAAACAACAAGTTCATAGCCGTAGCTCTGTTAGATTCTACTGTCAAGATATTCTTCCTTGATACTTTTAAGGTTTGTTATGCTCATCGATTGTGAATCTTAAGGGGGATACCAAGACTGGTGCGGGAATTTCCTTATACCTAACGTTAGCTTCAGGTGAATGTATCCGCATTCGCCTTAAACTAACTGAAGAAATAAGAATGGTCTCTGAATTTTTGTTTTATAATTATAAGGTCGGCCATATTCAGATATTTTGGGGTGTTCCATTATCGAAAAGCCCAAAACATATATAGGTAACTGAACACAATATTCAATTTCTGAGACAGGTTTTAACAACTCTTAATATATATTTTTTTATCCTTATCTAACATATAAATTAATTATGCCTTCATACTCATAAACCAAAATACCGAAATATCTCCCCCATAGTTCTACCTGTCACTCTACGGCCACAAACTCCCCGTCCTCTGCCTGGACATAAGCTACGACTCCAACATCATCGCAACGGGTTCCGCGGACCGCAACGTCAAAATCTGGGGCATGGACTTCGGCGACTGTCACAAGTCAATATTCGCGCACAACGACTCGGTGACGTCATTGCAGTTCGTGCCTTCGACGCATTATTTCTTTACTACGTCGAAGGACGGCAAGGTGAAGCAGTGGGATGCGGATAGTTATGATAATATTATTACTTTGAATGTGAGTATATTTATTTTTAAATGGTTTAGTAGAATTATAGGGCATTGCTTACTTAAAGTTTTAAATTTGCGTGCTAAAATTTAATAATCATTAACTTTGATGACGTTAGGTTTATCTGTTTTCTATATTGATGCTTCTTTTGGTTCCACCGAATTCCGGCTTCTAACAACCAAATCAAGGCGTTAGATTTTTAGACGATTTTTATTTCATTTTAATTACACAGTCATAGAGTAGTGATATCATTCCGCAGGATTGGTTTCTTGTAACATGGATGATTGCTGTATTTTATAGTCCCTCTTTTCAGCAAAGTCAACTCACTTTGATTACGATAAAAAGTGTTTTCTACTGAATCTATGAAGTTATTTCATGCCTAATATCAGAAATGAAAAACAAATGAATTATTATACATTTTAAAGCATCGAAAACATGGTAACATTGCCAGGGTCACGCCGGCGAGTGCTGGAACATAAGCGTGGGGGCGGGCGGGCTGCACGCGGCGTCCTGCGGCGCCGACCGCGCGCTGCGCCTGTACGCGCGCACGGACGAGCCGCTCGTGCTCGGCGACACCGACGAACAGGAGGAGGGGCTCGCCACTGGGGAAACGCATGTACGTACTGCATCTGGTCCCTCCATTTGGATTGGAACTCTTTTTAATTTTTTTTTTACTTTCATCATCAGTCTTTATATCGTCCCACTGCTGGGCACAGGCCTCTTCTCAAACGGAGAAAGATTGAGCGTTAATCACCACGCTTGCTCAATCGGTTTACAAACTTTATAGTTCAGGTTTCCTCGAGATGTTATTCTTCACCTATAACCAGTCATTGATGCCCAAGACATATGTACTTAGAAAGTATATATAACTTAGAAAACTTGCATTGGTATTTGCCTGATCTTGAATCGGACCCGCACACTCTTAACTTGAGCGGCAGGTTCTTTAACCACTAGGCCATCACAACCTTTCTTCATCAACTCATTATTTTTATATTACTTGAAGATAACCCTTCAAACTGTTGACAGGCACCAGTCCCAGGATTACCCGGACTAACAATGCCGACAAAGAAAACTATCGGAGCTGAAAAAGCCGTAAGTACTACTCTTTTCGTAATGGTACTTTTATTCCTTGGCGATTTGAAAGTCTGACTGCATTGGTACTTTTCAGGCGGATTCCATAATGGAATGCTTGTCCGTGGGCGCTGAGTACAAACGCGAGTTGGCTGAAGCGCGAGGGCAGTTTGTTCAGCCGCCTCTGCTAATGGCTGCCTATAACTGCACCACACCTGAAAACTTCTTAGTAGAAATTATCAAGAGGATACGAGCTAGGTTTGTGATTCTTGCACTTTTTTTTGATGATAATAAATAACATGTCACATTGTTTGTTAGCGATATAATTAATTCTAAAAACCTTGACGAAATTTTTTATCAAATTTACTCACCGTGTGCATTTTGATCCAACTTGAAACATATGATAGATTGCACCTTAATTTATAGTCGAAAATCATGTCTATTATTAACATTCACAATTATCTGTTAACGCCAAACTATTTTAATAGATGGCTATATCGGTTGACTTGATAGAAGAAAACAGTTTTCAAAGAAAGTCGCATATACTCAGATACTCTTCTCTTCCAGTCCCATTTTGTCCTTGAAAATGTGTTAATTTTCAATACCCAAAAATAAATTTTACCATTGCCACTAAGCATTATATTTCTCATTCCAGTGACTTAGAAGAAGCGTTACTCCTGATCCCGTTCAGCGTGGCCTGTGACATCGTAAAGATGTTGCCCAAGCTACTCGATCGCGGCGACAACACGGAGCTGTTCTGTCGCCTCGCGATATTCCTGTTGAAGATACATCACGCGCCACTGGTCGCCAACCAAGCGCTTTTCAAGCACATGATACAGATTCAGGCTAAGGCTTCAATGCGATTGAATGAGTTGAGAGTAAGTTTTGTCCATTGTAATTATTAACATTCAGATAAAGTCTTGACGAATGTTGTGGATGTTGAATTTTTCGTATTTTGACTTGCCTCTCGTAGCAAAACCGAGCGGCAAATCCGTCAAAATAGAGTGATAGCTCTGTTAGGCTTAAAGCATTGTTGAACTTATACAGAGCTAATTGCTTGGTTCCTTCGTTAGATCTTCGCTTAATATGAAGTATCATAGTACCTATAGCCATCACTGTACCATTTGTACATGAAAGCTTATTGACGGCACAGCGATAACCTTACTTAGAATGCGGCTCTGAATACTCTCGTTTTCATTGAACAGAATGATTGGACATATCTTTGTAACATTTTATATTAAACCCATACATAACGACTTATTCAGGCGACATATTCAGATGGATATACTGGAATAGGTGCCACCGACGACATTATCATTTGAAACTTTATTGTTTTATACAACACATTACATTACCTATGGACTGCAGCTGCAATATCTTGTATATCCTTCCTGAAAACTGTTTATTTTATTCAGGACATGGTAGGCTACAACGTACACGCACTGCAGTGGTTACGTCGCGAAGCCGAGGCGGCCGACAGCGAGCAGTTGTTCCGGGAAGCGTTCACCGAGAACAAAAAGAGGGACAAGCGAAGACGCGCCAGATTAGCTGTCAAACGACCCATTGTTACTGTCACCTAGTTTTAAGACGTAAGAATAAATGTAATTAGGGTGAAGCCAAACGAGCGTAATTTTATGAGTTGTGAGTCGCGTATTTTCGGTAACTTATTTTACGTTCAACTGAATTTCTGTTAAGCTCCCAGACAGACGTAATTTATTCAGTTACTACCGAGCGTTGGTACGGGGTGTTTGTGTTGTCAAGTGCGATGGATCCATTGAAAATATTGTGTATCTATGAAGCATATTCAGAAGATACTTATTCAGAAGATGATACCAGAAAAAGAAGCTGGGTAAACCCACTCAATAGTTAGAGGCTGATATGTGGACAGTTCCATATATTATATGAACGTGTATGTGCAAATCCAGATATGTTTAAAAACTACTACCATATGCCATTACATGTTTTTCAAGAATTATATATCACATAAAACCTTTTATTACTAAATCGGACACAAATATGAGACTAGCCATCAGCCCAGAGGAAAGTCCCTCGCCCCGACAGAAATTCGGTCAAGTTTATGCGCGTGAGTCGGCAGACAACTCATTTTGCGTCGTCGAGTGGTACAAACTGCATTTTTGTATGAAACCGAATGCAGCAGAAATTACGCGACAGAAATTTCGCGACTCACAACTCATAAAATTACGCTCGTTTGGCTTCACCCTTAATTAACTTTTTGTATGAGTTTTATTTTGTGTACCTAAATGTAGGTTTGGGGTTTTTTAAAAGTGAAACAAAACATTAGCTGCTATAATTTATTTGTAAAAAAATATTCTACTCACTACATAGCCAATATATCAGTTAAAACTTTAATAATTTAAGTATCCATCCCTGCGTAAGTCACATTATTTATCATCTATACAACAATAACTAATGTTTCACAATGAGTATTCCGGCCACGTGTTCATACTAAACAATCTCAAACGGATAATTTATGCTGAAACTTACTATAAATACGTACAGTTATGTAATTTGACAACAACAATAACAAATGGTCCATCAAGCTTTCTATATTGGAAATTATTGCTTTACATCATAATATTATAAATACGTCTTTACGAAGAAAATCATTCCGCAGACTAATTCACATCTGCTGATAATCAGAGTTGAAATTTTACATTAAAGACTTGCTTATCGGTATCAAAGTTCTGCATCTGGACGACTGGGCTCGCAGTATCTAGGTAAATACAACACTTTTTCTTAATTATAATTACGAATAGTATAGTATATTTAATGTGAAATATAAGGCTAATGTGACCGTATCTGGTCTATTGCTTCCATCAAGTTTATTGCTATCGTTATATTATTCGAAACTAGTTCGACGCATTAACTTTATTGGCTGCGTGCTCACCCGTCCAGCGCACTCAATATATAATTGACAATATTCATTCTATATTATTCAGAGTTTACTGTTCAGTTTAACATACAATGTTCATCACCACTTATCACAATGTTATTGCTTTTCGGATACACACATCTACATTCTCCAACAAAAGATATCACAATGAATTAAAATACTTTTACATTAACATTTTTCGAATAATTCGAGTGAAATAGAACGTGAGAGAGATTACGAAACAGAAGACATTATGAGAGTTCTTGTCAGTCTTTAATCTTCGAAAAATGATATTACATACAATGTCGAATGGAATTCCTAGGATATGAATACGAAGCCCATATTCCAGCATAAATTATAATAATACACAACAGCATTGGTACTGTCTGCGTCTCTGTCAGACGTGATAATAAAACAAAATCACAAACACATGCTTGTTAGAGCGTAAGCACACACAACACAACCGGTTTGTTAGTAACTAAATGACGATATACATTGTTCATCAACTCTTAATACCGATATATCCATAAATTAACCTAACAATAATAAATAACCAAATTGGAAGATCTATTAGAGCCGTATCCTGCTTCATGTACCAGACACAGAAACACGAGTTGGTCTAGCAGTTCGGAGGCGACGATGTTCAAGTGAGAATACTACATTCAACATTCCACTACACTACCACCGACAACTACAAATCGAGAATTTAAATTCGGAAGTCAATCTAGATAAAACCTATAAAAATTAAAAAAATAATAAACCTAACACAAATGTACAGAGTAGAGTTCAATAAAATAATACTGTGTTACTACTGCAATTAGCAATATTCGTGGAGATTTAGATCTGTCATAGCGATTGATACTGCGTGGTCAAGTTTCATACGGACGCTATACAAAAAACACGAATACCCCTACACTGCGTCGTATTACTAACACCACTGGTAATGCATTGAAACAACAACCACTTACTCCATAAATAATACCATCCAATAGTATATTGCGTATATTTTCCTATTTTAAAACCAATCCTTGGTAGGTATATCCTAGGTACGGCTGGTTTTTAAAATCACAATTCAAATTCGAAAAAAAATATCAACATAAATATCCATTTAAATATTCACTGACTTAAACCTTTATTCCTGGTTCAAATTTAAAAAAAAAATATTCGAGATAAAATTTCATCAAAGATATACTCTTAGAAAAATAAACACACCCTAGGTACTACAGTAAGTTCAAAAACCATCATGGATAAATATTGATTTTCAATTTAATATCATCGTACAGAGAGCTATAGTTAAGTAGAGAGCGAGAAAGTTTTAGAATTTACGTACGTTACAGTTTCATCATAAAAGTTAGTGAAACATTATTGTCAAGGTAGACTGCTACTCCGAAACAAACGTAAGCAAAATACTACACGGTACTTAGGGTACACACTACTCCCACAACTATACAGTGATCCCAATAAGAATGAATAAATAATCTCAATTTTTAAAGCTTTATAAATACGATAAGCTTGACGTAACGAAGGTTAGCTGCAACACAATACGATCAGGAGTCTCAGCGACCTCACAGCTGAGTTTGTCTTGCTAAGTATTATCACAATGTCTCATAGACTGCTGTATTTTACTGGCCCGTGGGGTTTCGATAATAAAACGAACTAATACTAAGTTAAGTAGAGACGTCAAGTAAAGGACGGTGACAGAGTTCACAGCTAAATAAGTCGAATGGAAGCAATAACATAACAGCCCAGTTCAAGGTACAGATAACGTAAATGCTTTCTGTTATAAATAAACACATAACACTGACCATTATGAGGTGAATCCGGTAGATTTACTCGATATAATGCCACAACATTTCTGTTAAATGGTTTGTTCTAACGCTTAATAACCAAAAATGCCCAATAATTATAAATGGATTGAAATATTAATTCTTAAAATAAACTTTTACCTATGATGTAAATCTATTTTAATAATGCCAAAGTTACAGGTTTTATTAGTTATGTTTAAAGGCAACATCATAATCGATATAATGTTAATGAGAAAGTACACTATTTGTCACAGATTAGTGAACGTCATCGAAAGGTTTTAGTTGAGTTATTCACTAATTTTAAGCATATAATGCAAAAGGGCAAGGTAAATCAAATACAGTTTCGTTTCATAGACTTCCTAAAGTCTAAGGTGATTTGCCGACCTAATGGCGACAATTTCTGGATAAGAATTTTCCAGAAATACTTTTGCTTGTCATTATTGCTTCTTCTCATTTCGTTACCTTAACTAAGAAAAAAAAATACTCGACAGAAAAAAATACTTACATTGTAAATACTGACCGAAATGGGAAATAAATTAGACACTTATAATTTACTGAATTCAAGCATTAAAACTACTACGTAAATAATAAAATTTACAATATGACCTATAACTAAAAGAATACTTGCGTCCTGCAATAGGTAACCGTAAATATAATTTCAATAATATCAAAGAGAGCATTCTAAGGCAAGGCTTACTATAATAAAACCCGATATCATAGTGTCATTATCGTTTTGAGATTTATAATTACAGATCGAAATCGGCGTCTGTGCGAAATTTAACGAACAAACCCGAATAGTTTTCGTACGGCCGCTAGAACTAGCTGCCTCATCACAAATTGCACGATGCTTACACATGTATGACCAACAATCATACATATCACATGTTAAGAAAATATGTACACACAGAAGTACCCTTTCGCATATCATCCACTATGGTACCATTTTCTTTCCTATACATTAAATAGGCACTAATACAATGAATGTTTCCCGCGACCAAATCACGAAGTTGTAATGCGTAATGCCCTAGTATTTGTATATTATTTAATCGACGTTAAGAACGATTTGCTTTGAATATTAATTAGACTGGATTGTCGACGACGAAAATTAGGCACGTGATTTAAAAGGCATTCGATTTGTTGCCAACGCGTTTCAATAAACAATTATTATTTAATATTTAACGGTGTCGACAACCTATTGCTCTATTTTAAAAGCACTTGAAGTACACTATTCCGAAGTTCAACCGGTCGCTAGATATATATTTATTTGAAAAGCCGAAACCGTCAATAAAGTGCTAAGTGAGAATCGATTATGAAAAATGTATGATCTCCTATAAAAATAATTCGCATTTCATTATAGTTCTATGACGACCGGACGAAAGGAATGAACAATTTTTATATATTTTTCCCTCTATTGTCATCAAACACTGGCCTGAACTATCACTAGATAGATATTTAGTACTATATTATACCAAGAATGTTATTATTGCATGTATACTTAACTCTATGAATTTATTGCTTTTCGATTGAGTGTTGGGGCGACTGTTTTACAAAAGGTCGGACTTGTGTAAAACGTTCGCGGGAACACTTGGTATTTCTGGAAGAGAAGCGATCGATACAGGATACACGTAATGCTCTGTGGGAACGTGTAAGGGTGTCAGACGCGGGTTGCGTGGCTATCACAGTGGGCAGTCAGTGCGTCTCCTCGGCGGCGGCCACGTGACTGGCTACTAGGTTCAGCGGCGCCTCGTCGTACTCGGGGGCGTTGAGGCCCACCTACAGGAAAATTTGATGGTTTTATAAATATTTTCACCGAAATTAACACGTTTTAATTACGAATTTTATCCACTCAAGTGTCGCTAATTCATGAAACCGGACTTAATGGTAGACATTAATCATAACATAAACCAATTTCCGGAACCTTGCGATCCGTAGCTTAATTTCGACCCAATAACTTTGATATTCCGAATTTAGCTTCTGGTTCCACATAAAAGAGCGAGAGGTGTCAATAGCCTAATTGTCAGTAGCAATGTAAGTATGGTGTACCTGTTCTGGGTGCGTGCGCGGGCGCGTGTTGTGCGCGTGCAGCGCGGCCAGCAGGTGCGGCTGCAGCTGGCGCCGCAGCGCCGCCAGCACCGCCTCCTCCGCGCCCTCGCCGCCGCTGCCCGCGCCCTCGCCCGCCTCGCACGCGCCGCCGCCGCCGCCGCGCCGGGATTCTGGAACAGGCGCGTATATTGAAGCTTATAACATAATTTAGGCAATTGTATACTGCAAAGCTGTTCGAAATTTTGACACATTAATGGCAAAATCCACGCTAAAATAGTCTTTATTTCAATGCCAACCTTGTATTTTCTGACCTACGACGTTCATCATCACAGAATTAAAAAACTATAAAGGTAAAGTATACTCACTGCTCTTAGTATGCTTGGCATCGTGTCGTGGTCTTCGACGACGCGTGTGTATAGTGTCGCGGCGCATGGCCGTGGGGCGCGGCACGCCGTGCAGCTTGAAGTAGAGTCCGCACGCGTTGCACACCATCTCGCCGCGCGCGTCGCGCCGCCATATCGTGGTAGTGTGCGTGCCGCAGTTGCTGCACGACAGCTCCACGCGCGCGGTGCCCCGCCCCGCGCCCGCCCCGCCCGCGGCTGATGCGTCTGGTGGTTCCTGCTGTACGCAAACAATTTTTAGCATATTTAGTTTTATTAAAGCTGAAAATAGTTTATGATAGAAAAGTGGGCAAGTTTGAAAATTGCTGAAAAAGTAATAAAATTGATTTTATCATGGCGGGAGACGAACTTTGGTCTTATAAAAGTAAAAAGCTGAAGCTTTGAGGTTGAGTATTTGATATCCATTAAGACCCAACGTGCCGTAACCATGACACAGCGAGAACGAATTCTAACAATAGCAGTTAAGTCTGGAAAACATGTGACTACGATTGAATGCGTGACCCGAAATCTGCTGTTACTTACATTCTCTGAAGCTGTCTGTGGCCACTGCGGATTAGTGGCGGGTGTGTCTACTGGCATAACGGGTTGCGCTCGCGCAGGGAAGCTTTGTTTTCTTCGCGCCGTGCCCCCCACGCTCGACCCGCGACCCGAACTGTGCCATTCACCATTCTGCAGACAAAGGCACAATGATTTATGAAATTATTTTTAATAACGAACAGATTTTCACTCAAAAGTTCGTCGATGTAATCCTTTGTCCCAAATAGCAATTTACAGTATGTATGTTTCATCATAATCATCTCAGCCATAGGACGTCCACTGCTGAACATAGGCCTCCCCTTTATATTTATAAGGGCGTCTGACAATTTGTTGGTGGACGTCCTACGCTGCATTCTGTATGTTAAGTTGAATATAAAGTAGTTTATCCTGTGACGCAAAAGATAACTCGTGTCATCGTGTGCATTATTCATAAGCCTCTAGTACAAGTAGGGATAAACCTAAACACCGATAAGAACAACCATTATGTTATCTCCGAATGAAAATCTAAAGTTGATAACAAGCCATGACAAGATCCGTATTGTATCTTTTAACTTGTTTTTACCGTCTACGTAACATATGGATAAGGGTAATAATAATATAACAGTAAGCAACAATCTGTCAATTCCAACAGATTGCAAGTACTATTAATCAGTTCAATCGATATATATATATATAAAAAAAACAAATTTTCCCCAACATTCAGTATTTTCCCCCTATATTTTCCCAATTTACTTCAACCAAAGACTAATTAAAAACATTACAATAAGAGTGAAAGAAAATTTTCTTTCTTAAAATAGTAGAAAAATTCAGTTAAACCGATTATTATTATGAGCTAAGTGTCGTTACCTATATTTATTAAAGACGATAAGGAAAACAGTGCAGTAAATTATGAAAATTAACATACATTAAGTAGACAATAAGAAGCGAAATGACTCTGTCATGTCGTCCTACTTTATTATTATTAGCGTACAGCTGTATTCCCCAGTATAGCTGTAAACAGTTCAGGAGACTGCACATATTAATTTAGTATTATTTTTAAAAGTGTAATCGCATGGGTCATGGTTAAAACAGTTTCGGTTAGTACAAGTTGTACTTATGTTAAGGCTAGCTTTATTATTTGGTTGTTTACTTACTAAAAAGGTTCACATTAAATCTCTATGGTGTTGAAGTTGTAAATGTTATAGTCAATGTAATTGTTTTGGTTGAGATTCAGACAGGGTCGAAATTTTGAGTGAAAATAATCAAGCAATCATTCCCATTTTTTACGTCTTCGCTATACAGTAAATGGCAATTGAAAACAAGCTTTAAAATCACTGAAACATGACTTTTAGTGTAATATGAGGCAAGATATAGATGTTGATTTGTGATTTGTCATAAGACATTAATCTGCTGGAATTTGAACAGTGGACATTTGGAGGTCTGCCCAACTGCTAGATCGTAGCATGAAGGTTAGTAACTTTATGATTGTGTTACATATTATAGTTTAGTGCATTTAATATAGTGAAAAAACAATCTATTACTTCTTTTGTAGATAGTTTGTTTACTATCAGCAGACTTAGCATGGCGATTTTATATCTATTCTAATAAGATAAGACATAGCTTTTTCTGTCAATGTCAACATGTCTTCTGCCCGAGCATGGCGCATCCTGGCAAGTTACATAATAATCTCTTGTAGGTTTATGTCGATCGAAGAAGAAAAGAAACATTACTTCTAAAAATGTCAAAAGAAATCTTACGTCAAACTGTCACTTTTCTGTCATTAGGCCCATTCTCTGGTAAACACAACTTGTTTCTACGGTTGCCATGCTAAGCCTGCAGATGGCGAATAACGCGTGAAAACACTGATTTTACTCTATTAGCAGATGCTAGAATATGATAAGAATATAACGTACGACTAAGTATTAATTCTCCGAATCAATGTAAGATTTTTGAAACTTTGAAATCAAATGCATAATACAAACAGAAACAGTACAAGAATCTACGACTTTATTTTTTGTCAAATCCAAAGTTTTAAACTTGACCTGTATCCTGCTTATAAGATGTTAGTTCACTTGGTACGAACTAGTTGTATAAATACTTCTATGTCAAGGACTCTTTACATTTACTGTCAATATAATCAGTAACTTAATGTTACTATTGTATACTGCGTATTGATTACACCTATAAATTTTGATAGCGTATTATTGATTGTCTAATTAATAATATTTAATACAGCGTCATAGTTTAGCAAGGCATAGTCGAAGTATCATGTTCTATTACTTCGTACTCAGCCAATATGCAGTAGTAATCAAACTTAATAGTGTTATCAGCGTATCATGAATAAATTAAATAATACTGATAACAGTTGTTATCACATTTTAAATCTGTGTAGTATTCTGAAATCATTATGTTCTTACATACAAAGTAGGTAGTCCAGTTTATCTGTACATATCTTTTCTATAACGACTAGTAGTGACTCATTTTAATCCTCTCATTTTCATAAGATATTAATAACGTAGTTAAATATTTTAAGATACAAAACAAATAATTTCCCCCATCTATCGCACTTAAAACGTATTTTTTATAGACTGGAAAGGCATTATTCATGAGCAAATATATATATGAAAAGGACAATCTAAGACTTTACTATTTAAATACCCATAACTAAGGATAATTCTACTCTAAAACTAGATATTAGTCGTCAAGTGAGAATGAGTAACAGAGTACCGGCTCATACAGTTGTAGTCAGTAGATAACAAACGCATAAGCAGATAGTTCCTACAAGCGGACCTTGGCAATAGTCCAACAAACCGTTAGGACAGATAACAACACAAATATTCAACCAAATTTTACATTACATATTGTATTTTTCACTCGATGACGTTAGGAAAAGCCGTGCGTAAAGATTTCTTAACCTCTTAACGACAGAGATAAGTCACTCCTTCGAGATTGTTCGTATCGGTCACTAGCTGAAGAGAGTTTTTTGTTTAATTAAGCGCACAAATTTCAGGGTCTACGTTGTTAATGTGTAATGTTAGCCTATTCCTCATGTTATGGGCTAATTTATATGCATACGCGGTGTACGTTGCTACGGGAGGCGGGAAAAACCGCTGTTCGTAGCATTTTTTTTTTATAAATATCCAAAAATGTGTTAGTAGTAAAGAGTTATTATATATGCAAAAGAGGTGTTTCTAATCAATCACGATAAAAAACGAAGACGGCACTGATACGAAATAGATGGTTTCATTACGTTCCGTGCATGACTGGTGATAATAAAATTAAACTCAAATGCGGAACACGTATTCCAACACATTTCCTTATTCGTTAAGTACAATAGAATTTTATAGCGAATCGTCAGCTACGAACTGTTGAAACTAAATAGGTGACAAGAAGTCATTGCGTCAAATATGAGGGGAAACTAATCAAGTACAAATAAATCTAGTTGCATAATTTATTGCTCAAATATTTAAGGTACCTACGGCGTCATGTGTTTTACTTATTATCGACTCTTCTTGAGGAAGACGTGAATAACAGATATTGTTTCTATAGCATCAAGATATACCTATAAAAATAATGTGGAATACCGAAAATAATGTAGATAAAAATTAGCACATCTACCTATGTATTTGACGGGAAATGTACGTGATTAAATACGATTAAATGTGGGTATGTCCACAACCGTATATTAATAACCTAATTACTAATTATCTATTCTTTACACGAGCGTGCTAGGTATTATGGTAATAATCTTTCTAAGACTTATTATGAATTACATAACTACGTACATTTCTTAGAAAACTGAGTAAACAACTCACTGTGTACGTAAACATTTTCTACGAAATCCTGTGACATTCATAATCTAGGAACTTGTGATTATGCCGAAAAGACAGTCACTCACGAAGAAAACTGGGTTAGTAGCCCGATAAACTTCACTTTTCTATATAATTGACCAAGTAGGTCCGTCTTTCACTTATTAGAGGCCCTGGGCATATAAGGATAATAAGGCCACTATGATCAATTATTTTAAAAAGTCAGTAAGACAATTTTAAATAAATTGCAAAAAAATTACAAATAGACCACAGCCTTTGAGCATTTTGTTAAGAGCGATTATCAGGTGAGAGTAGAGTAGCTATCGGTTATCGTTTGGTAATGGACTAGTCTAGAGGGCCCCAATAAATCGCGGGGCCCTGGGCACGTGCCCAGTGCAGAAGAGGAGCCCGTAACCAGGACATAGCAACTAAACATATACATACATATATGTACATTCATATGATTATTAATCGGTATTTTTTATAGATATGACTATGGAAAGACAGCAAATATCAATAACTTCTGAATCAATACCGATTGTGTTTTGTCTCCGATAAAAATGCGCTAAAAGCCCTCGCTTTCTGCCATTTCTATGTCATTATTAAATACTATCGATATTATCTTTTTTTAGGTTCATCATTAGTATAATATCAAATTATTATAGAGTACTGACTGGTGAGACAGAGCCGTTGATCGGTTGCTGCATAGTGGCGGAGAGTGGGGATGCGGTGGGCGTCCTCAGCGGTGACACTGTCATACCGAGCTGCTTGCTGTTGATCAGCCGTCGTAGTAATTGTGTTGCTTCGCCGCTGCGACCTGGACAAAATAAATGAAAATCAGTTTTAGTAAAGATTGTCAAGCGACCGACTTCCTTTGCCCATACAAATTAAGTTAAATGGTGATGGACACGTCAGCGAATTCGCTGAACTGTTAATACGAAAATATTATGAAAATGCGTTATTATCGCATTTGCATTTTTACGTAAGACAACGTTTTTATAAGCCTTTTGAAATATTGTTTGTGGTACCAACACGTACAAAATTTTTGTTTGAAAAAAAGAGGTCCTCAATAAACCGGTACTTTTTGTTGGTCCTAAAACAACAATAAGGTAGACGATTGTATAAGGCTGAGTAAACAAACCTTTTTATTTCGAACTACAATATAATTAATCAGAATTATTAATTATCATTGAAAAGCAATGGTTAAATGAATTAATTATTGTAATTGGTGCTTTATTATTGAAAACATTGAGTTATGAATCCCAAGAAAGAACGCAGGCGAAATTGAACTTTGCTCAATCAGAATAAAGTAGTTTATTTGCATGTATCCGTTGCTGCGAGACAAGGTACACAACATGATGACGAACGTCTCTAAAGTTTTTAGAGTACATAAGAATAATATGGAATCTATTCTCCTTAGTAGCAACAGCTTATAAAGACTATCTGATGCTAATCTTAAGAGCTGTCGGTCATTCTTATCTCTAAGCCATGCTCACCATTTTGCCTATGTAAAGCCTGCCACAGCGATTCCTTGTCCTGTTCGTGTTCCATCGGCGGCTGTGGTGAAGACTGTGTCGACCTAGCTGACTGCGTCTCTTCAGGGTCGTCCTGCAATTTATAAACACACACATTATTACCGAAACTTGTAGCTCGGAACTTAAATAGGAATCAAACCCATAAACTTAAGACTCAGAAACAATTTGCCGAGTTCAGAACAGCGTTTGTAGGTCACACAGGTTGCAAAAATATCATTCAATGTCGCTGGATACAATGACGTCACTCCAACCTTGTTCGTTATCTCTCGTTTTCTATTGTGGACGGCAGAATACCTAGTTGACCTTCCTCTAAACATGCTACTGAAATTAATACACATCAAATTATGAAGGCCTCACCTGCGACATCTGAGATATATCCATTTGTAGCCTGTCTGGGTCGGACCCACTACTACTCCGACTACAATCTTCATACACCGATGAATTCTCCTTGGACGTCTTCATTTTGGTTCGCCCGAAAACGTGTTGCTTGTACTCGTCAACAAAGTTGGTCTTGTGTGTCAGTGTTCCGTGGAAGTATGAGTTGGTGTGTTCTTGCTGGTCGGTCTGTTCCGTGGGCTCGTTTTTGACTGAACTGTACAGGGAGAGGTCCATTTCCTTGTTGTCATGGTCCTCATTGCTGGTGGGGCTGGCGGCGTGCGGTGGCGCGCTGTACACGTTGTACTGGTCGTCCGTGTATTCATGCGTGTAGGTGTCTGCAGCGCCGGGCGCGTGCGTCCTGTCTATGACGCCCGTGTAGTTCGGTGGATACTTCTGAGATTCTTCGTTTTCCCGCTGCGCAACCGCCACAGCCTTGCTTATAATATCGATGACGGTGTTGCAGTGCATCACCTCTCTCGCTCTGTCGGAGGGCGGTAAACTCGGCACACTGTTGAACATTATATGAGGCTCCTCTTCTTGTTTGACCGCATATTTACTTGGGTCGTAATTTTTGATCTGCAGTAGTGTGACCGCCGCTTGCCGGCTCTCCAAGTTCTTCATTTCCTCAGTCGAATCCGGAGAGCCGATCTCGGCATATTTGTGTTTCAATTCGTGCTCGTACTCGCTGTCGCTCAGTGGTTTGATTATTTCTTCCAATTTTGCCGCCGTTATGTTCAGTATTTCCTAAAAACAAAAGACAATGTTTGAACATCAAACGGAGCCGTATTAGTAGGACGATAGTACAAACAAGCACCGACCAATGAGAAGCTCGCTCATTTCATGTCACTCGTGATATCAGACGGCTCCTAACTGATAAGATAAAACATATTGTGATTCGAACGTGTTCTCCAGTACTCTTTCTAATTTCGATGAAAATGTTCTTCCAATCGATATGCAAAGTGAGTGACCGAAGTGACCGAGATACAAAACAGAGACGATCTTTGTTTGTGTACCTAAAAGATTATATAAGTAATGGTGTTTCTTTGTTGTAGGTGTTAATGATATTATGCGTCCTAGTTTCATCGAGCCGTGCACAAGAGGCCGATGCGGAAAACGTTCCATGTGATATTACCATACAAGATTCTTCAAGTCTTACTTTAAACTGTTCTCGGCGAAACATTGATGAGATCCCCGAAAAGTGGCCGGAAAAAATTAACAGCTTAGACAAAGGTAAATTTACACAAAAGAAGGGAGAGTAGAGAAGGATAATTTGCCATCAGCTTCATTATCAGTATGACGTAAACAAAACAAATAGCTACAATTCAATCACAGTACAATCAATAATGTGCTTAACGAAACTAACACCGTCTATAAATAGCTCGATCGTTTACGAGGTTAAGCAACGCTTGGCGCGGTCGGCCTGTGGATGGGTTACTTATTACTTATCATGACGAGGTCTTCGTCGAGTTCTCCGTGTTTCGCACGTTAAATTGATGAATCCCGGTTGGCATTTAATTTTTTTGCTGTCTTTACGGGCCCAGGTGACTGGACGGAAGAGGTCAGATAGGCACTCGCTGCATCTCGTGCAACTCGTACTCAGCTGCATGCACCTAGACTGGAAGCTGAACCTAACATAGCTTGGGAAAAGACTACGCAGATGACGAACTATCAGCTGATCATTAACAAACAAATTATTCATTGTAAATTCAGAATATGGAGTCGTGCATATGTTACGTAGCTCTACGTTAGATAATGGATGCAGTGAAGTTTACCGTGGGTGGAATGGATAAGCTTTTATGAATATTGATGAAGTGTTTAAATGAACTGTGATTTATGCAAAGTACCAAAAATAGATTTTAGAGTAACTTTCATGCGTAGCAGTGAAGAATGGAAAGCAGGTGAGTAATCGTAACTTGTAACATTCCAGATGGGCATGTGTTGATAACATTTTTCAACAATACGATATCGAACGTGTCGCAACTGCCTGCGGTGCCCGGGAAGAGGGTTGCCATCAGCTTCAAGTCAAACGAGGTTGTGGATATCGAAGACGATGCTTTCAGTAACATTGAGGGATTGGTGTACTTGGATTTAAGCAACAATTACATATCCGGTACGTATTTAATTGTTATCATCTTAATAAACCTACACAGGTAGTCACTTGACATGCGGCACTTTAAAGAATATTAAAGACAGATAAAAATCAACAACCAAATCATTATACACGAATAACAATAACATAAATTTAAATTTACATATTTTGAACACCAATCTTGCCAAAATTATGAATCACATTTATTAAAGAAACCTGCTTCTATTGGCGCGCTGACAGTTTACAAAATATGTTGCTACTATTGACCTGGCCACCCTCATATGGCTATCAACACTGACGTATGGACGCGAGAGAAGCTATACGTGATTATTGATCAGAAAACACTTATCTGGGTCAGATATTTATGTTCACAAGAAAATCAAACACAAAAGCGTTGCACAGAACAGAAGTGATGTTTTACACGTACCCTTGAATGCTTAAAGGAACTCTGATTACTGCAATCAGTCGAGTGACATGAGAAGTATCCTGTTCACGACAAGTGTTAGCATATTCGCTAGGCCCGTATCGTTTGACAAAACAACAATACCATATACGTTTTAAAGCCTTCTTGAGAACCCTCAACATTTTTGAAAACAGATTCCTTATCATATTATCCGATCGCTTTGTTGGCTTTAGTACTGGGTCCGAACGCCCACGTGTCCTTAATTTTCGAAAATAAGTAGCAAAGAGAGATAAACACTGAATAAAGATGATCTAAATTCTAAACAAATTCTATTAAATCAGTAAACAACATTAGTGAGGAAGAGTGGATGTTTCCATTGCGTCTTCAAACTTTCCATTCTAAAGGTGAATGAATTCCGCTAAATGTACCTTCAAACGTGGCGTGATATTCATGATACATATAGATTAGAAACCCATTCAGGTTTTTTGTTTTCCTATCTATATGTATTTGAGGCAGCTTAGAGATTGCGCGAAGAAGGCGCAGATTGCATAAAGCCGGAATGTGAAATAAGTTAACGCAATAATTTTGGTAATTTAGTAAGAATCATTTAATATTTTTCACATTCTACACCGATATGAGCGTACACTCGACATCTTTCATAATATTAGTCATCGGCAGCGGTACATTTATTTATATGGTTTCGCCGAAGAACGCTACGTTGCAACACTTTTATTCACAAAAATGTCGTAATCACCATCTAACAATAGCCTTGACTAAGACAATATGCATAGGGTTTTGTTCTCTGGAAATCTAAGTGCATGTTAAGTTGTCAGTTCTGGATGATACACAACTGGACACTAAGAGCTACTATTTATGATTAGTTAGGGCTGACAAAAGTATTAAGGTAGACAACTGACTCTTCTTAATAGCTGTACTACTATCAAAGTTAGCATAAACAGCATATTTATGGCTTGAACGCATCATTTCATTGAAACATGAATATTTCTGGATAACAATTATAGTTATGATGAATATCTCAGATTGGATCTTAATGATATAAATATGAAGCAATTCTAGATTACTAAGAGAATAAAGCAAATTCTCATCTATTGTTAGGAATATAATATTATACATGTATCGCATTCAGAACCACAAGTAATTAACAACAAAGTCTAACTGAAACATACCTAGCCGACGTGCAACCAGGACGACAAAAAAATCATTAGCGATACCATAACAACAGAACTAATCCTCGAGCAAGCGACAGTTCAATCAATGGCCCCGGTTCAATGATCCGTAATTATAGTTTTGTGAGACAATTTTCTAATTTAAGATTTCCTTGTATTGAACCGAGGAATGGAATTTTAAATTAGGCCACGCCTAAGGATATACAACGGCCATAGCTACAATTTCCCGATAGTGTCACTATCAATCTATAGACATATAGGAAATATACTCAACTGAAGTTGTAAGATAAATCATTTTATCTCTTATCTGAACATTCATGTGCACAATAAGAAGTCGCAAATACTCTTTACGCAAAATACAGTATCTAATCAACATAAATACATAAACATGAAGAAAGTGTGTGTATGTAGAGGTGATCTATGAAAATATTCTGTCGATTTGGTAGCTCGTTAGAAAGTAAACTCAAACAATAACGTGCGCATGATATACCTACAAATAATATTAGAAGTACGATGTTTAGCAATTACTGTTCACTAGTCAATAATTAATCAAGCAAATACAGTTCACTGTGATTCTCAAGATGAAATTAATACAATATTCAAATAAGAACAAATGTGTAGCGAGAGTCTTATGTTTGGATCATCATAATTACATATATTAAGCTTGTTTTGGGATATGATAGAACGAACACTTTGTCCATGGGTGGAACTTTGGGCAGTGTTCCCTCCATTATTCATCCTAATATAGAAATGAAGTATTTATTAAAACTAATAAATAGCGAATAAAATGTAACCAGTTCTGGCACAGTGAAAACTATGAATCACTAGGAAAGTGGGCGGACGGATAAGCCGTATGCAACTTCAGAACGAATACAAAGCAGGAAATACTATTGACGTAAATCCTACAAATGCATTTCGTTCTGACCGCACGTCTTCGTAAAAGATAAAAAAATGAATTACTATAAGTGAGTTTGATGAATAAAAACAATTCATTTCAGGGGAGGTGTTGAGGAGCGAGATTTTCCAAGGCCGCTACGTTGACGGTACATACGCGAATATCGCGCTGGAGACTCTGAACTTGGGCCACAATGACATCCACTCGCTAGACCGGTACCTGTTCCAGTACACGCCGAATCTGACGCGACTCTATCTCAACCACAACCCTATAGAAATACTCGACCACGTCACTCTCCTCGCATTGGCCAGTGCTACTAATTTACAGGTAAAGGGCGCTTTGAGTGCTGTCAGGTTTATACTCAGTGACTACTTTTCAAATGTCATAATTTAAAGGGAAACATAGTTTGCGCAGTTTGAAAAATGCGCTGCTGTTCATCTAACTGACATAATTCTTTAATCGCTACTTACGAAACCCAAGAAATGGGGCGACCTACATTTATTCGGGGATCACTATCACAAACATCGATCGCTACAAAAACAAAGTTCACGAATGCACCAATCTATTTATCGGTCTTGGCGTAAACAAACACCTGCAGATTAGTGATCATAGTAGATGTTAATCAACTTTATTAAATAACATGAGTGTCTGTTGATAAATTCGCGATATACCTGATAAAAAAACGGGGTCACCAAACTCTGGCTTTTTATTGAAGCAATAAAATTCTGATTTACGATGGGACAAGTTCTTCGGGTATTGTGTCAACCTCAGCTTAGACGTCATGGGAATATTAAAAAGTCTATTACTAGAAAGGACTTCACAAAGTCAATAACAATGAGCATTACTCACGATACAAGATACTCTCGCCATAATTATTTGAAATAGACGCATACATTACAGAGATTATGTACTAAGAATAACTTCCGATTAGGATTACATTCCAATCATGGTTATGTGTCATATAATTATGTTAAAAGATTAAATATTTTAATATCATTATAACTATAATAGATAACTGTAACACATGTTTTAGGATTGAGAATACCCATGCCCTTGGGAAGCACCCCTATTGTTAGCCGCAGACTCCCGCTGTGTTATCTTCCACTATAAATAAGTCTGTTTTGTTGTTCAATTACAGGTTTTGGACTTGGCGAAGACCGACATCGATAGTATACCCCTAGACGCGTTCAAAGGGTTGTCGAAGTTACAACAGATCGATTTATCAGACAACCGGTTCGTGACTGTGCCGGAAAGTCTGAGCCTCGTCGGCAACTCCCTGAAGTACCTCACGTTCAACAACAATCCCATCGTCGAGCTTAATGATGATAGCTTCGTAGGTAAATACAAAATGATTACTAATTACTTACGGGGAATAATTTCAAATTGACAATATGCGGATTTTATATTTATTGGTATCGGACCACAGGTAGAAACAAGACAAATAATATGATATGTACTCTATACAATGAGGATGATTGTTGAGTCATGGATACGGTAGTTACGAAATAGTTCTCTATGAGAACCTGTTGTTATCAACTCACGGGAAATACCAAGCTCAACGCGGATTTTGACGACACTGTTTATCTCCACTATTGCCAAATCAATCACCATGATTTCACCACGTTCTTGTACTAAAATGCCTTTATAACACTCTGGGCCATTAAATTAGTACAAATTGGACCCGATATTTGGCAACGATGTTAATCTGGAGTGTATTATAATATTATAGAGTTCATAGCTATCAAAATCTGTTTCAAGAACATCGTTTTACTTTATCATACGGTGGAATAGACAGATTCATTAAAGTACCAGATACTGTAATGATAAGAAGTACATAGGTAAACAATCCAAAGAACAAAAAACCTTAGATGTTTATCTATGTTAAATAGTTTTGCCAATTGTACCTGCCCACGTACGCGCTGATACGGAAGTACATAATAATAATAGTATCAGTTTTTTTGCAGGCTTAACGAACTTGATCGAATTGGAAGTCGGCGAAAACGATTATTTGGACGAAGTGAAACGCAGCACGTTCTCCCCACTCAAGAACTTGAGGGTCCTCCATCTTTGTCATAACCGAAACCTAAGATACATCAGCCATAATGCGTTCCGTGGATTGAAAGATAAGTGGACCTTGAAGGAAGTGAGTAACGCATTCTCAACCATTAACCGGCATTAGATAGTAGGTAGCTCTAAAGCGGAAAAACCCCTCTGTAGTTTTCGTATGTGCGATGCTAATTCTGCGCGTTATCAAAGCAAAAATAATTTATTCCAACATTTTTATCGAGTCAAATCTAGTTTGAAGTCATGTACCTACTTAAGTATTTTCGCACAATGATTAATGTTACTCAGGATGACGACACCCGTTTATTATTGTGACTGATCTTCTATTATAAGCTCATGGCAACATGTTTTATCAGATTCAAATGTATAGAACTAACATTTTAGTTAGTATCATAATCATCAGATTATAGAATGCATGCAATCCAATTTGCCCCAGTTTTTGAGTGCTTACATGACAGTCGCAGATCGGGGTCAGCTTACTAATCATTTTAGAGTTTTATTTAGATATACAATCAATCAGTACATTGCTACATGTATCCTAAAACTGGATCTGAATTGTTTACTATTGTAATACGACTTATCATTACTAGAGTAGCAAATTCAATTTAACAAATCTAATTACTGTACCTATTTTTACAAAGTCGGCAGACACAGTTGAACAAGATTGATAAGCTACGCCTACTAAACAATTACTACTGTATCTATAGGACCTCCTTAAAATTTTACCTTAATAACATATGCTTTACGTCTGTAATTTGTATTCCATTATTGTATTTTATATTTAAAAACTTGATGGGGGTGGCTCTTCCAAATTTTAGGAAAATATAAATTTTAAAGAATTTTTCTTCAACTTTCTTGGAACCAATGATTCTGTCATATGAAGGCAGCATTTTTCTTAAGAATGTATGGATCTTCCGATGTATGTTTGTTATTGTTTTAAGGAAAAAGTATATTGAATAGATTTTTATAATACTTGTCAGTAATATACCATATACATATATTACAATAACTTAAAGGCTACATTTTATCTTTGTCTAGTAAGTAGTTCCCTCGGGACGCGGGTGAAACCGGGAGCGGGAGCTAGTCATAAATAATAATGTGTTTTGTTGAACAGGTGTACCTAGATGACAACTATCTCAGTGAGCTGTCACCTGATCTGATGCCATGGAACAAATTAGAAATCTTAGGAATGACTGGCAACAACTGGCTTTGCAACTGTGACCTAGCAAATATTGTTACTAAGCAGGAAGCAGGCACTAAGTTCCAGATAGGAGAAATTCCTTAGTAAGTATTTATCTATAAAAATATTAGAAAGCAGAAGAGTTTCTTTGTTTGGTTGAACCCGCTAATCTCAGGAACTACTGGTTCAATTTGAAAAATACTTTCAGTGTTAGATAGCCCATTTATCAGGCCTACTTTTTAACCGGGTGCGCAGAGTTGTTCTTACGGGATGCGGGTGAAACCGCTGGCGAAAGCTAAGAAAGAAATGATTGAGAAATCCACTTCAATTGGGAGCCAGCACATATCATAAATGGATCCTTCTTTATAGCCATGTTCCACCAACTTATATTTACTATTTTAGCTTCTATAATAAATGGCTGATTAAATGCTCAAGCGTCAGCTCATAAACTGTTTAATAACTTATGAGGTCATATCATTTCATTACTTAATCACTTATAGTTATTTTTATTAATTGCTTACTTTACAAATTAGATTCATCATATTATTAGATTAAAAAAATATGATGTGATTGCATTGATATGAATTAAAAATTGTTTTAATAACAGCTGCATAATTGTCAATTAAATATTATTTTCTATTATCAAAATTATTAACAGTTTATCTTGAACCATTAATATTCTGATTTTAATAAAATTCTAATGCTTCTACTTAAAACAGGTCACAGCAATGGCTAGCAATTTAATAACACAAGTTATTTGTAAACACAGATTGCTCATAAATTGATAGCTATATAATAATATTGATGACACTAACAAACCTATTTTAAGTTTATTACACAAGGCACATTGAGTTTAATGTGTAGGAGTATTAACAATATGTTATCTGATTACAGCTGTGCAGCGCCCATGAGATTCAGCGGGGCGTATATAACAAACATTACAATCTCCTACTGCCCTACATTGGATACCACAACCGCACCTAAGAGAGTCTTCACCCTATCAAACTTGAAGCCAAAACATGTTATTTGGAGTATGCTAGCGGTAGCACTAGTAGCTTGTCTAGGCATGCTGCTTGGTCTACTTGTCAATGCAATTAGGGCTTTCTACAATAAAAAGATAAGTCAACCTATACGCTACATCAACATAAACTCAGACACCAGTTTTGCATAAGAACTGAAAAATACTTAATATTACAATGTATTATATTTCCATAGAATTAAATTGTCAAAAAGTTTAGATAGTAAACAAGAATTGTATATAAAAATTGTATTGAATATTTTTGGAAATAATTAATAAATTTTGAAAACTCTGTTTGTACTGTTTTACTTCTGTGAATGTAAACAATATATCTAATAATTAAAACTCACCTCTTTTGGACCAGAGAGTGAATTGGCATATTGCACAAACTGTTCCAAAAGCCGTTCAGATTTGTGTGATAACTCTCTGAAGGTGTGAAATTCATCAAGTTTGTGTGCACAGCTCCCACACACAACTTGTGGCAGCAAGTCTTCAGGGGACACCTAAAAATATTATTCACAATATTAGACATGTACCTATGTTAGTTTCACAACACCAGTCATTAAGAGAGTTGATGTGGCCAGTGACCTTTTGCAAGTGTAATCATAGATGATGACTCATGGGAGGCAATCTGATAACAAACACATTAAACAAACCCACAACTTGTTTACTGCACCAAGGAGGATGCACACTGTCACAAAAATGGGAAGATGCAGTCCCCCTGCAGATTGATTGCCTTAAAATACCAATCTAAATTTAGATAATATTGAAATCTCAAAATAGCAGGGCATAGCATAATGTGGATAAGCACTGTAAAGAGAGCATTGGTTTGAGTAGTGTATTTGTGGAGGAGTCGGGGCGAGGGCGCGAGGGCCAGCGCAGGAGCGGGGCGGGTGTGAGGCGAGCGCGAGGTGGTCTCCGCCGTCCGCGCTCCTTTGTTATCAGCGACGCGGCCGCTGATACAGCGCGCCTGCCACACGCTCGCATATCACTTCCACGAATGACATTAGTCATACGGCCAAGCAATCGACGCGTGGGCCGTAATATGATATCACAATGCGAAAATACCCAACACCCGCGAGAAAGTTAATGGCGCTTATCAGCATCCACAATCTCATACGCTTACGCTAAACTTTCACACGAGAAAACTCCTCCTTCTAAGTAATCATTGCGAGAAATAATCCAAAATCATTACCATTATTGACAAATTTGCCATTATCATCTCGGAAAGTCGTGATTTATCCTTATCACGGTCGAAAATTGGAAGTTTAACATCACTGCAATTATCGCCACAGAATGATAAACAAAGGCGACACACTGAATGGAACTTCGGCGGCAAATTACACATATTTAGAAATTAAAACAGAGAAAGGTATTCACAACGAAAGAAAACATTTAGAAATTAATCAAGTAACTTAATTAAAAATTAAAAGGTTTTGTTGAAAATATAACTCAGCATGCGATGATGTAGAATACATCACATCGCGATTGTCAACCAAACGAACGAACAAGCTACACACACATTGAAAATCTCTATTGTTTACGAAGCGATGAACGCGTCTCGTATGTGTGAGCCACGAAAGTTTGTTCTAGTTTACGCACTGATAAAATGATAACATTATCAAAATGATTTGTATTATCACTATTATTACATTAGATATGATAATTGATAAAACTTTATGAATGAATAGTATTTACACCATAAATGGATTGATTCTAAAGAAATTGCAAAGACTTTCTAAGATTTAAGTGTTTGATAAATCAAGGGAATTCTTTTACTTTATTTTAGTTATGAAGTCGCTGGAGAATGTTGAGAAACTGATGTAGTGGTTAATGATTTATCACGAATTTGGAACAAATATTTAATTTTCATTAATTAAATAGCTTAGGAGTTTTATGAAATGGAAAATAAAAAAGTTTCTTTTATTAAATTAAATCTGAAGCTGCTCACTTTATACGCCCAAAAATGGCTGTATAAAATAAATTAAAAGTAGATTAATTTAATTACATTGATTTTACTATAATTTAAATTATCAATAGTAATAGTCAGTAATATCTAGAATATCAGTCAATCTTTACTTACTGAATGAATGAGTCTGCGCTTTGACTGTGGATGTCACTCAATGTCAACGTCAACATAGTGTCAGTCAAGAAGACAATATTCAGTTGTAGAAACCCATTCAATCATTCATGATTCATTAATAATTTCGACAAGTTTCATTAATTAACGATAAACTTTTAATAATTAATTGGAACAATCAAGAGCACTAAGTGCAAAGTGAATTTTATACGTGATTCATATGCTTGTAAAATATGATACCATGAAAAACCCATGTTTTTAATCAACCATGTAATATTATTAATGAAAAACAACAAACGTATTTCGCTTGATTTAGTTTAGTGCATGATTAGAATAAAATGAGCCACTCGTCGACTTCGGTTGCTGAGGGAACTGCTAGTTCTATTAGCAATATAGAAACTACATCAGACACAGCGCAATTATTAAGCACTGAAGATCCCAGCACTTCTAATTACACGCAACTCAATAAATCCGTAAATTTTGAGGTATGTGGAATGTATACAATGAAAATTAAAAATAAACTTTTAAGTGTACTGTATGTATTTATTTTTAAAGTAATGATTTAATAATTTAATATATAAGCTAGTGTTATCAATGTGACTTGGTATTAAATATCATTCAGTTGTATAATAGTTGTTCAAAGTTAGTCATTGGCTTATGACCTCTTTGTGTAATCAATAGTTTAGAAATACAGTGTCACATATTATGTAGATAAATTAATTTGATTTGACTGGTTTAGGACTCGGATAGTGATGAATTCCATGGCAGCCATGGAGTTCGGAGACGGCAGCCACAGCAGAAGATTGAGCCAGGTTCCATGAATGTGCTTTCAGCAAAATATGAGGTGAGTTTAAAGTCATTTTTTTAAATAATATTCTTATGGATAGTAAAAAGATAAGATAAAAGATAAAAAGTCATATATTCAAAGTAGGCTGAAAGTCAGCACTTTGAAGGTCAATTGTACAAAAGACAGCCCCCAAAAACCCTTCACCACTTCCTTTGTGTTTTCGCTGGGAAGAAGAAATAGCGGAATCAACTCCCCAGTAAGGAATTAGTCAAGTTGTGTGTAAGCTTATAGTAAAGTTGTTTATTTTCCTTTTTCAGAGCTTGGACTATGACACATGTGAGAACCACCTACTCCTTGACGAGGAACGAAAGAGAGGATATGCTTTTATTGTCTGGAAGGATATAGCCAGGTGGTTCATCATACTGCTGATTGGCATAATCACTGCACTGATAGCTTTCTTCATAGACATATGCATAGAAGAATTCTCAAAGATAAAATACAGGGAGCTGAAGAAATGTATCCTTTATAAAATGTTGAGATTATGTTATATATAGTTTGCTGCATACTGAGGAATCCTTCATTGTTTCCCAATTCCCTCTCACAAATGCTATGATATGATATGAAATAACATCAAAATTTTAATTGGTACATCTGGTCTAATCAGTGCCTCGCTTGAGTACATCTTCAAAGTCAAAGTATCTTTATTGTATCTTAGACCAACAGTGGATCAATTATTGTATGGTAAAATCAGTATATAAAATGTATTTTAACCTCTTCTTTTGGGAGATGTACTAAACTGATTACTCACTCTCACTGATTTACAAAAATAATGAACCCTAATTGAAAAATTATCCTCCTCATTAATTAAAATTGATATCTAAAAAATTAACTGCTTCATGCTGTATTCTACATTGCAATAAATTAATAAGGTATACTACGGCAAATGATTTCCATGACTAATTGATAAACAGCCGTAGACACATATGTGATACAAGACAAACTGTACATTCCTTACTTGCTGTGGGTGTTATCAAACATATGCATTGTGTTTATTGGCTCCATGCTGGTTGCATATGTTGAGGTAAGTAGATAGTTGTTAGTTTACTATCTGATAATGGTTTTGCGTTTCATTTTAATACAGTTTTATTGATACTTTTAATATGTATCTCGGAGAGTCATATGTTAAAAACACCTTATTATTAATTTTATTTAGATACAATTTAAAAATATAAAGATAGTAGCTGACTTGATTCCATTGAACTATGAGATCCCTGTCTCACCAATTAATAGGTGAGGTGGATAGACACACTTACAAAATAGATAGTTATCAACTCTTCATATTAAAGTAAAATGTATTTGGTGTATTTCTGGTATATTCACCAAACACTGTTAACTTATACCTGCTATGATGGATAATAGAATTCCTACTACGACCGAGAATACAAATACATGTATATTACAATAATATAAACATCTACTTCCTAGTATTTACTTGTAAACAAAGAACGGAAAACAGTATGTCTGTTTAATGGAAACCACATACAACCCACTATTATCTAGAGAAAATTTAACTCTATGTAATAGCAATAAGGTTTACAATCCCAAAACACAAGCAGTGTACTTATAATGAATATATTTCAGCCTGTAGCCGCTGGCAGTGGTATTCCCCAAGTGAAATGTTACCTAAACGGCGTCAAAGTGCCGCGGGTTGTTCGGATCAAGACCCTTATTGTGAAGGCAGTTGGTGTTATCACGGCAGTTGTAGGGGGATTAGCTGGGGGCAAGGTGAGCTAGTTAGACGACTTTGTATATCTCTGTCCTTGTAGTGTTTTCTTTTGTTTTATTATGTGAAAATTGTTGTCATTTGTTTCGGCTTGTACAGGCGTCATCCCGACGCGTAAAAATCTTTAAAGCCCACTTAAAAGAGTAATCATCCTGGCTTCCTAAAAAGGAAGAGATAGGTAATTTGGAAAATTATCTAGAACTCGGTGGCGAAATAAAAGCACAGCTGTAATCCATCGACTTCTAGAGATAAAAAGTATTTTTTACTTTTGTCTTGTAAAACTTTTTTAATATGCAATTTAATTTTAATCCAGTCTTTGTTTAAATATGTATTGTCCTGTCCTTAGTCAAAAGGAATTGTGGCTTGCGCGCCTGAAAGTTTTCCAAACGTACATTTTCATTAGTGAAAATAGATGCGTAGAAAGAATCGTAGTGTCGTTGTAGAAGTTTTTTTATAATTTCTTTCCCTTCCACAAAACACTTTCTTGTTCAGGAAGGGCCTATGATCCACAGTGGTGCTGTTGTCGCGGCAGGCATATCTCAAGGCAAGAGCACAACCTTCAACAAGGACTTCAAGATATTCCAGTACTTCCGCGAAGATCATGAGAAACGGGACTTTGTTTCTGCGGGCGCGGCTGCTGGCGTGTCCGCAGCTTTTGGAGCTCCTATAGGTAAATCCTAGTCTAATCTGTCTGAAAGTAGGTCATCTTTGGTTTATCTCGACTTTACTTAAGGCCCTCCAAATAAAGAAAACGGCGCGATTGAAGGTTTTCACGGTTCATGAGATACAGCCTGGTGACAGACGGACGGACGGACGGACAGAGGAGCGAAAACAATAGGGTTCCGTTTTACCCTTTGGGTACGGAACCCTAAAAATGAACATTACTTGCCTATCTTGATTGTATGCGCTGTGTCCTTAATTACGCAATTAAACGCGTTTTCTTTATTTCTTCTTTAATAACTAGTTTCTTTTCAGGTGGAGTACTATTCTCATTAGAAGAAGGCACCAGTTTCTGGAACCAGGCTCTAACATGGCGGACGTTCTTCGGCACTGTCGTTTCGACGTTCACGCTCAACTGCGCTTTGTCTGCTTATCACGGGCGCGCTGGAGAACTCAGTTTTCCTGGTAAGTTTATAATTTTTTATACATAGGTACCATGCTGAATGAATATCCGAATTGTCAGCCTTTTTATTGTCCCACTACTAAGCACAGACCTCCTCTTATGCAGAGAAGGATTGAGCGTTAATCACCACGCTTGCTCAATGCGGGTCATATGCATCATACATATGTAATAAATAATTGGTGTCCAAGATAAACTTTAGAAAATCTATATTATCACATAGAAAAGTTGGTTTAATACCATGCCTGGCTTCAAGTCGTACCTGCACACTCAAACTGGAGAGGATGGTACTTTAACCGCTAAAGCAATAAAGAGTATTACGAGTATTACATGCGTACATACATACACAAGATACGCGCGAAAGACATCCCTTTTTTGCCTTTTGATGCCCGTATTTTGTTTCATTTTAATATGGCTTGATAAATATTTCCCTTCTACTTCTCATATTTTAGGTCTTCTAAACTTGGGTAAGATGGAACCGTTCCCGTTCCAGTTTTACGAACTGCCCGTGTTCATGTTCTTCGGCGCTGTGGGCGGCATGCTCGGCGCTCTGTGGAACTATATCAACTATAGACTCGCCGTTTTTAGGATAAGGTAAGCATCTATAGGATAAGAATAATTAGGTGAACGAAATGCGCGCAATAACCGTGAAAAATGCTGCCTCATATTTTCATTCACATCACTGCAATATATTATCAGCTTTTTAGAAATCGAACGCTTAATTTTGATTTGAGATTTAGGGCCAGTTTCTCGACGTCCGAATAGCCGCTGTTAACCGAATAAATTTAAAAATGGAACAGAATTTGTATGAAAATTATCTACCAAAATAAACTAAATGGAACTTATTCATAGGTGGTAAAACAGGCCCTTGACCTAGTTTTTATTTTCTATTAAATTTTAATTACATTTTAAGAAAGATATTGTCATTGATTTTTCTTTGAGTCGTCACAGAAATTTTAATGTTGTACCACAGGTATATAGGTACTCCATGGTTAAGAGTGGTAGAAGCTTGTCTGGTAGCGGCCGCTAGCGCTACCTGTGGCTTCCTCATGATGTTCCTACTGAACGATTGCCGGCCGCTCGGAGAGGACCCTACTAAAGTACCCTTACAGGTAAGCCGCCAAAAGATACTACTAGACTAAACTAAAAAAAAAGGTTTTTTGAAGACAGATACTTAATGTTCTTTTGCAGTATATTAATAAAGTTTAGAAATAATAAACATTAAATAAAATCGTTTTTATTTAATTTTGGGATTTTCACATATTTGGGTAAAAGCGCCAGCACATCAAGCTACCCGCCACTAACCTGTCAAATTATCCCAATCAATTTTGAACCTTATTTTAGCGCGATTAAGTTGAAAATCTAATAAGAAAATTAGAATAATTTGTAGTAGCTTCATGTTGTGTAAGGACAAATAGAATTCAAGTCATATACAACGCTTAAAAGCTTTATTATTGGTTAACTGCTAAATATTTTTCTGATCTGATTTTTTTTTTCAGCTATACTGCGCAGACGGTGAATACAACGCTCTAGCGGCGATCTGGTTCCAAACTCCCGAAGCTTCGGTCCGTTCTTTCCTCCACGACCCAATAGGTTCATACAAACCCTGGTCTATCCTCGTATTTGTTGTGTGCTACTTCCTACTTTCCACTTGGACCTTTGGCCTGTCAGTGTCCAGTGGACTGTTCATACCGAATTTGTTGACGGGCGCAGCGTGGGGAAGGTTATTGGCTATCCTCATACAGTATATGCTGCCTTCTAATGTGAGTTTGGTCTTATTTCTTTTGTTTATTGTATGTGTGTGTGTGTGTGTGTGTGTGTGTGTGAAAGGGTATCATTGATTTTGCTTCACGGGGAAATTTTGATTATATATCGAAACTTATGTAGACACTAATTTTGGAATATTAAATAAAAAAGAATGCAATCCAAAGAAAAGGGACTTTTGAATAAATTAATATTTTTGTTAACAATCGAGGAACTTACATTTCAAAGTGCGTTATCATTATGCACGCAAAAGGAGATGTGTCTCCTCAAGGGACTGTTTCACAACCTACAAATAAGTTCCAGTAAGTTTATTCCAGATAGATAATTTCATACAAATTGTTCCATTTTTTACTTTATTCGGTAGATACCTAGTGATTATTCGGAGATCGTGAAACTGGCCCTAAGATAATCTATTTTATTCACAGACAATCAACCCAGCAAAATACGCGCTAATAGGTGCGGCTGCCCAACTAGGGGGAGTAGTGCGTATGACGATATCCCTGACCGTCATCATCATCGAGACCACGGGGCAGATCTCCAACGCGTTGCCTATCATCATAACGTTGGTGGTCGCTAAATGGACAGGAGACTTCTTTAATGAGGTAAGGCATTCTCAATTTTTTATCGAATTACACAATAATCACCTCGAAAAAATTGACGACCGATATGATCCTTTTTACGATATCTATATACTAAGTAATGGGTCGTCTCCTGTTATTCCCGATTCCTGTATAGAAAAACAATTCGTTTTGGTTACGGATGGTATTTTCATACAATAAATTTACCTTCGTAAGCAGACTCGTTTGTTTTTTTATAGGAACCGGACATTATTTTGGCGGATTTCAATAATTCATAGACTTATAATTTTTCATGGGTAATTGTACTTTATTTACAATACACACATAATTAATTTGTACTTTATTTACAATACAATACATACATACAACGTTCAAATTTCAACTAAGATCACTCACGGATTGTTTTTTTTTTACTTTAAGGGCCTGTTTCCTCACCTACGAATAAGTTCCAGTTAGTTTATTTGGCAGATAATTTCATACAAATTCTGTTCCATTTTTTGAATTTATTCGGCAGGTAGTGGCTATTTGGACATTGTGAAACCGGCCCTAAGAATAAGGTCCAATGCATAAGAAATACTTTTTAATTTTTCCCAGGGTATCTACGATATTCACATACAATTAGCAGCAGTACCACTCCTGCCGTGGGAACCGCCGCCATTAGCGCATAACATCTACGCTTCAGAAGTGATGTCTCATCCAGTATTCACGCTGAGAACAGTTGAAAATGTCGGCCATATTGTAGAGTTGCTGAAACTCGTGTCGTATAATGGATTCCCTGTTGTTGATCCGCCGTTGGCTGATGATGTAAGTATTTTGTAGAAAATTTGTTAAAATATGTTTTCCAAGGGTTTAGAACGAAACGATTTCTTGCTTGGTTAAATTAGGTATATGTAAATATACTTCAGTTAAATTGAATATCACGAGCTTTCGATTGGTTATAACTCAGCGCATTTTTTGGAGTCTCCTAACACAGGCTTATTTGCTCAAAAGAAGGCTCCTACCCCTAGTTGTAAAAATTGTCGTATTTAAATATATATATATATAGTTCTACTACAAATGTAACTTTCATCCAAATAATTACAATCCAAATAATTTTTGTTTAATGAATTACAATATTAACCTTTGAACAATATAATGTAATAATATTTGACTAAAGCATTTAGAATTTATACCAGTTGGTGATAAATTAATACATATCAAATATTATTTCCTATTTTAGCTGGAAGTGACAACATACAAGCGGCTACGAGGCATGATACTGCGCTCGCAACTTATCGTGCTCATACAGAACAAGCTGTACAACGAGAACGCGAACACCACGTGGTCTAACTTCAATGTGGACATGAATATGTTTAGGAAGGAGTACCCTCGGTATCCTTCTATTGATGAGGTAAGATAACTTCGCAAAGCACTTGAAAATTATAGGTTTTTTTGCTGAAGGTAATGCGACGAGTCGACTGGAGCAATCAAATCACCGGGAATATCAAATAGACTATGATTTACCAGTACGTTGTTCTATTCAAAATCTTAAAATAGGTTTAATATTACTTACTATATGTATAATAAATTGTAGATATAAACTACATATACCTTACACATATTAATAAATACATATAACACCCAGACCACAGCAAACAATCATGCTCAGCACACAAATGTCGACCATGCCGGGAATCGAACCCGGCACCCTTAGCTTGGCAGTCCGGCGTGGTAACCATTGCGCCATCGGGGTCGTCAAAAAAATTAATTTAGTTAATTGATATAAACTACTATTTAATAAAGCTAACGTCAAATATGAGGTGTGATTCGCGCTAATAATGTGCCTACCTCAAAGTTACTTTAATTTCTATATTTACCCGTAGTTAGACATAGCAGAATGGGAGAAGACTTGTACCATCGACCTGCGTCCGTTCATGAATCCTTCGCCTTACACCCTGCCGCATCGCGCATCTTTGCCGCGTCTGTTCAGGCTGTTCAGAGCTCTGGGATTGCGACATCTGCCTATTGTCAATGATGTTAACGAGGTAAGTTATTGCTAAATCTATGCCATGATATTTTTAAAATTGTAATATTTTGATGGGTTATCAAACTGTACTCTAATTTTAATTTTACGAAAAAAACTCATCATCGCAGCCTTTTTATCGTCCCACTGCTGGGCACTGGCCTCCTCTCCCACGGAGAAGGATTTAGCGTTAATCACCACGCTTGTTCAATGCGGGTTGGTGATTTCAAACTTTATAGTCCAGGTTTCCTCGAGATGTTTTCCTTCACCTTTAATCAGTCATTGGTGTCCAAGATAAACTTAGAAAAACGAATCCAATTTAATAAAGTTCATCGAATGACGCCGCGTTTAAAACAATCGTACATAAAAAAATCGAGGCACATGGGCATAACCCACCTCATCCAAAATTCTGTCAGGTGACTCTATGCCCCGCATACATGTTACACCATTGAACGTACCACAGCATACATAGTAATCGCTACATAGGAGATTGCCAATCTATAAAAAAAATGTCCCCATTATATAAAAAACGGATTTGAAAAGTACCAGATTTAGTACTAGTTTTGGACCATTAACTTTGTTTTGAGATGGTGTTTAAAATCTGGTTCTTTTTTAAGACATTAGATAAGGATGTTGACTTTTAATCATCATCAATAAAGTCGTCATCCAATAAAGAATTATTTATTTGTTCAAATCTGGATGATTATTTATTGTTGCAGGTAGTTGGTATGGTCACTAGAAAAGACATTGCAAGATATCGAGTGTGGAGACACCGAGGGCATATGGGAATGGAAGAATTAATACTTTCTAGTGAAATCTAACAAATTAGTACCAAATGTCCAATCAAATAATGGACATTGATGCCTACCTTTTTCAACCAATGAAAGCAAAACAATCATGCTCAAAAACCAAAGACTTTTAAAACTATTGAGTATCTAGCAAAATTTTTACTAGGGGCAGCAAACTTCTGCTCCTTTCATATAATTCTTTAAATGGAATTTTTTAATTATTTTAGCATCAGATAAGAATTTACTGAAACAAAAGGAAATAGATTGGTTGGACATTAATTTGTACATTGAAAAAAATTAGTGAAATTAATCAAAATGACAATATCTTGTTCCTTATTATTCTCTTATGATTTTTATTATAAAATACCTACATGATAATTAGTATAGCTTTACTTGTTTCTAGTTACATTTAAAAATGGAATATTAGTGAAATTCAATCAGAATGATAATGTTATTACTTATTTATGAACATTATTTTAATGTGGTTCGAAGCCTTGGTGTAATTTTAGTACAGCTTAAATTGATATTTCTAGTAATTTATTAGAAACCAAAAACATTTTAAGCAAGTGGTCTTATTAAATTAAGTACCTACCTATATAGTATTTAGTAACTGTAGAACTATATGATGAAAGTATTTGTGTAGTTTACTAACTTTCAGTTTGCATAATAACTAGTTGTTTTTCTATGATTTTTTTTTTCTCAAAACTTGAAATGTAGGGTAAGAGAGAGAGAGTAGACGGTGAATTGAATGTTGATTACACATACTGCTGTCTCAGTTATCAATTCAAACAACACAAAACAAGCATGAGCATGTTCTAATGACTAAGTGATGATTGTATATAATTTCTACTGATGTGATATTTTTGTTAAGATTTAGATCATTTCTTGGAATGCAAAAAAAGTAATGCAATCATTATGATTTTTTTTATGAATTATCAATTGCGACACTATTGTGATAATTTATAGCGCTAAGATTCTTTAAATGTGTTATCAATAAAAATGTTTATAAAGAATGCCATTTATTTTTAATTTAACATTACAATAAGCATAATTTATAGGACCCTTACCATACTTAGATTAATTTATTATAATTAAATAACATAAAACTAATGCTTCTTTCAAGCATATCGGCGTAGTAGTTAAAATGAACGAGATGTTTGTTTTCTTGTGGAACGCTAGTTGTTTTCAAAGAGTTCCCAGCCGATACCCGACCACAAGTTGAAAAACAATATCACTGGCAATATAACCAACAATATTAATAAATAGTTCACTATTTCGTCCATCATAGTTTATAATACTTTTTTGTGTCCCTTTTTAAAACAATTTATGCAGAAGTGACAACATAACCTACAAAGTTTGGCACTGACACTGACAGATGCGACGTTTGTAACTCTGACGATCGACAGCATAGATTATACATAGACCGCTTGATCGTTAAATTCTATGCCTTTATAATGCCTTGCCCTTAAATGCCTTTATACTGGGTTTGGCTGGGTCTAGTGATACTTCATCCTAGAGCTGGGTCTATACACATTCTTTTTTTTTCGTCTACGGATATACTTATTTCGAAACACTAGAAGTTTTCACAGCGAAGTCATAGAAGAGATGTCAGCAACAAGGGAGGGGCCACTTAGGGCCAGGGTCTGCCTGGGCTGCGGGTTGTTCTTAGGAGATACCATGGCCCTAGCACCAAGGACCTCCAGAAGGAACATAGTGGGTTTTAGGTATTGTGGTTTTTTACTCTCCAGCTGCACCCTCAGCGGGAGGGGTCGTTTTATGATTTCCCTGGAAAAAAGGGGCGCACACAGGTGCCAGTAGACCTTTACGGGGGCCCTGAGTAAGCGGTACAGCGCTTATTTGTGAAACGCGTGCCACGCCTACTTAGCACTTCCACTTTAATTCTCTGTTCCGTGACTACAGTATACATCGTATCCGGGGGCGCGAATTAATTTCCACGGGACGGGGAGGAAGTGAGGAATTCAATACAACGCAAACAAAAAACCTACCGCGTGATTTCAGGTGTTTAGTACACCTTTTTACGTCATTTTTACAGGTAGGTAACCTGTAGTTGTCAATCGTTTGTTGTGGGTTATGTTAACCCGTGCTAATCGAGCGTTATCAGGCGAAAAAGGGGAACCGGAAATTCCACTAGTGTGGAAACGCTTTAATAGAGTAAAAGTATTACTGGTAGTAGGGATTTAAATTGTAAATACAGACTTATAAGTTTTCAGTATCTTTTATTGTCAAAATCGTCCATAATTAGTTATATTACTTACTCAATGTTATGTTAAACATTAGTAATTAATTAAGATGAACTTGATTGTTATAAACATATAATTATTAACATTCAGACTAAAATAACAGGAAAGCAATGTCATTACAATAAAATTAAAGTTAAGAAGCATAAAAGTCGTCACACGTTCAGATACATTGACCGTTAAAAAATAAACTAAATCATAATGGAACATGGTGGAAGCATGATGATTGTTATATTTTATAATTATAATAAAATTCATTAATATATGACAGCAGAAACTAGAAAATATTATGAAGTCGTAATTTGTATTTTCAGAAAACATGGTTGTGTTCTGGCGTATTTTATATACTGCAATCTCATTTCAAGGCATACTATTCAAAAAAAGATATGTAATTTAAGTATCCTATGTTTGTGTGTACTCCAAAAGATCTTCACCTGGGATACGCTATAACTAAAAACTTAATACAGTAACATAATCAGTTCTAAAATAGAATATATTAAATTATCTTAATTATTATAAAAAACCAACGAGATTAATCACAACTTATATGTATGGAAAAGGCAACTTATGGCTTGTTGAGCGTCTTCGAAGTACCGTGGCTTGTCAGCCCTGACGATACCATAGTCGGGTTCTAAGGCTGGAAACACAGTTGTCTGACCCACAGAATGGCTCATGTTTAACGATTGGTTGCTAATATGAGAGATGAATCTCAATGGCTGTGGTGTATTGAATTTGTTTCTCACACTGTTGGTTGTCATTCGTTTGCTTCTGTCGACGTTACCTTTTATTGTTAGTAACATTCGATGGTTTTCGGGCTCGTTCAGAAACTCCGTTAAGTCCTGTGAACGAAGATAATGAGGCATTTAGTTTCATACTGAACTGTATGATCAAGTAGGAAAAAATAAATACATCTCAAGATGTTATCCTTACCTCCTTCACGCATTCATACTTCGCAAACAACCACAAATATGTAGCCATGATACAGAACAATTGTGATTCACTGTTGCTGAACCTCCACATGAATTTCAGGATTGGCGGTATACGTTCCCTCTGCAATTCAAATAAGATGATTATAATTATATGCTATTCAAGGGTCAGTTTCACTGGTTACGAATAAGTTCCAGATAGTTTATCTGGCAGATAGTTTCAAACAAATTCTGTTCCATTTTTGAATTTATCTGGTAGATAGTGACTATCCGTAACCTATGAAACCGACCCTAAGAGAATTTGAGATGTATGTTGTCATTATGTCTTACCAAGTATATCTTCGGTCCGGTGACTCTGTACCGAGTCAGGTTGACGAGAACGGCAGACGCATATTTCAACACTTCTACGCTAGAAATGGATCTGTTTGTCACCGACATATAAGCGTACACGTGGTGGACAACTGCCGACGCATTCTCGTTGTACAACATCGGGAATACTTCCGTTAGTAATTCTGAAAGAAATAAGTTTAGTAATCACATTAATTAACTCTTTTTAGGGGGCGTGTTTTCATCACGATTCATAAAACATTAAACAAAAACACTCGGCACTAATATGAACGTTTTCGATAAGCATTACGTTATTTAACATTTTTAAAGGCTTACCAAGTGATCTGAAGGCTATAATAACAGTTTCGATACTTCTGATATTACGAAGAACGTCCATAGCTTCTTCATTACGTTCCTTCATAGACTCCTGATTGGACTTCAGGCCTCCATTTCGCCACCTGCGCCTGAGTTCCACGACTCGCTTGTCGTGAGCAATTTTTTGTCTTGCTAAGTGACCGCGGAACAGCGCCTGATTATAAGAAAGTAGCAGATATTGAATCGTATGACATCACTACATAGTATAAAACAAAGTCGCTTTTTCTGTCCCTATGTCCCTTTGTATGCTTAAATCTTTAAAACTACGCAATGGATTTTCATGCGGTTTTTTTTAATAGATAGAGTGATTCAAGAGGAAGGTTTATATGTATAATTTTAGTATCAGCATTGCACCCGTGCGAAGCCGGGGCGGGTCACTAGTTACAAATAAAGTTCAATAGACAGTGGTGAATAATTTACCTGAATTTTCGAAGCAGCCCAGTAAAGCCTCTGCTCTTCCCTCGTCTTTTGCATGTGTTCTCGTTTCAACTGGACTTGTTTTCTTACTAAATACCCTCTAACGATAGCTTGGAATTGCACGATAATCCTTCTTTTCTGTTCAAACTCGCAACGGAACAGTCTTGTCAGTAATTTTCCTCTCCACATTATTTGAATAAATCTCACTCGCTCCATGTACCTTACGTACCATGACCGTACAAGGTAGCGCCTAACATATTTCTGCAGACAAACTGCTGCTTGAATTCTTCTAGCTTGGGACATTGCTCTTTGTTTTTTGAGCCTATACGCTGCCTGTATTGTAACCGCGGCCGAACGCAATCTGAAGAAGCGCCTTCGTTCAATAAAGGTCCTCACATAGCTTTGGCATTTGATGATAGAAATCCTGCTTTCTACATATCTTTGTTTTTCAGCTACCGTTAACTTGTATGAGCGATAGAACCTCTGAATGCAGAGCACGGCTTCTCTGATAACCATGAATCTCTTACGAGCTATAAGCATTCTAACTACAGACTGTGTGAGAATGACACTCTTTTTGAGTTGTAAAAATTCTTGGCGGCAAACGTCACGTTTTTTCGATGCCTTGTACCAGCTCTGAATTTTCCTTGACGCTTCATTCTCTCGAATGATGCGTGCTGTTTTGTTTGCGCGGTGTCTATTTTGTACTAACAGAACTGCCTTCCGCAACTTCTGATATTCATTTTGGATTCTTCTCGTTTCACGAATAAGTCTGAACCATTGCTGAATTAAGATTACTGCCGATTTTATTCTAGTATATTCTGCTCGTTGAAGTTTGCCACTTACGTACGCCCTAAATCTCCTTTGAATGGTAATACAAGCATTGACCACATTTGTGTATCTTCGCCTTTCTGTTAACATCAAACATTGTGCTCTATATTTCCTTTGAATAGTGATAGCTGCAGATCTAATTTCTAAATATGATTTTCTTTCCTTCCTCATTGCCAGCAAAGCTTTGAATCTCGTTTGCAAGATGACAGCTGATCGTTTCAAATTAAGATATGCTAATCTTTGTTTTTTGCCTTCTAAATAAGCTCTATAAGAACTCTGAATTGTGATGCATTGTTTTAACAGTGTCATATATCGTGCTCTTTCCACTAACATTAGCCTTTGAGCTCTAAATCTACTCTGAATGATCAAGGTTGCGTTTCGTAACATCAAAAATGCCTTTCTGGCCCTCCTCATTGCTATTTTAGCTTTGTACTTCTGCTGCAACAGAACTATTATTTGTTTGACCTTCAAATATTTTTCCCTTTCTTCTCTCATAGTACAAATGGCTCTGTATCTCCTTTGTACACATGATACTGCTTGTCGGAGACGGCAATACTCTTGTCTGACCTTCTCAGTTTCTTTATAGCGTCTATAATGATCTGCGATTATCATTGCTGCTTTCTTCATTTGTAAGTACGTAGCTCTTTGTTTCTTGGTTTCTAAATATGATTTATAATATCTCTGAATGGTGACTGTGGAAGTTCTCAGTGCAATGTACTGTTGTCTTACAATTTTCATTTCGATATACGATCTGTAATACTTTTGAATGCGGATAGTAGCTGTTCGGATGCGCACGTACTCTTGTCTCTGTTTTCTGCCAATGATATAAGCCCTATAGATTTTTTGTATAACTAAACAAGCTTGTTTCGACTGCTTATATTGTTGTTGAACTTCTTGTCCCTTCTTGCAGCTTCTGAACCAATTCTGGATTTTTGTTGCGGCTTGTTTTTGCTTTAGGAATTCTGATCTTTGGTGTCGTCCTAACACTAAAGCTCTATAGGTGTTCTGAATCACGACGCAAGAAGATTTAATTTTCAGATATTCAGCTCTTTGCATACGCATTTTAATAAGGGCAGTGAATCTACGTTGAATGACTATAGCGGCTCGTACTATCTGTGTATATTCTTCTCGGTGTTTTTGCATTAGTTTTTGAGCTCTGTACCTTCGTTGGATCACAATCGCAGACTTCTTAAGTTCTTGATACTCGGATCTTTCTTTACGCATCAGCACTAAGTTTTTATAGGTCTTTTGCAAAATGATTGCGGCATTCCGCATCTTCAAATAGGCGTTTCTTTGATTCTTAGCTAATAAATACGATCGGTAGTATTGTTGAATAAGAATCGTGGAATTGCGAAGTTTTACATAGTTTTGTCTTGACTTCTTCATGAGAAGATATGATTTAGTATAATTTTGAAGAACAATCGTCGCATTCTTGACCCGTAAGAAATTTTGTTTGTCTTGTTTCATTAATTGATGTGCTCTTACTCTTCTCTGGAGCGACATGATTATATTTTTCTGTCTCAAGTATTCAGTTCTGCATACATTGCGTCTGTAAAGTGCTTGTATTATAATAGTACTCTTTCTAAGATTCTGATATTCACTACGATCTTTCCTCATTTGAATCAAGGCTTTATAACGTTCTTCGATTGTTTTAACGGATTTCTTGAGATTCATGAAATATCTTTGTTGTTTAATCATACGGTAATAGCTTTGTATAAGAACAGCGCTTCTACGCTTTGTAGCGAAATCTTGCATATTCTTTTTCATCAACAACTTGTTCCTGTATCGCTGTTGGATACAGATGACTGCTCGTTTCAGTCGGGTATATTCTTTCCTAACGAGGAAACGCCTCACTAAACTCTGTATTGTTACAATCCTCTCTAACTGTATCGTGTACTGTCTGACGCAAAGCCATCGTCTGACTTGGCATTGTATGTGAATGGCCGCCTTACGTCTCAACTCTTCCCTTTCTGCCCTCAGTTTCGCGAGAGTTGCTTTAGCTTCCCTCATCATCACCATAGACCGATACCATGCTTCGATCTTTAGAACACTTCTTTTCCATCTAAGAAGGCGCCTCCGTTCAATCCACATTCTACAATACTTTTGTATAATAGTAGTTGCAGTTGTTATTTGTTGCATCTTCCACTCAACAAGACGGTTGTACTGAATACGACGCCACCAACATTGGATCACACTCGCTGCATTAATTTGTTCCTGAAGTAACCTCTCTGCTTCCCGTTTTTTCTCAACAATGACTTCATACTTCTTTCTCCACCAGGTTTGTATAACATTAGCGGCTCTCTCGAACAACGGAGCGCGGAACACGTGAATGATTTGCCAGAGAAGAGACAGTGTCTTTTCCCTGTGACCATCAGCAATGTCGTTCGACGTGATTTCGCCAACGATCACGTAGTTAGCCTCCTTCAAAGCGTTCAGTGCAACTTGAACGTTATGGATCTTTTGCAAACGAGATATAGCGGGCGTCCGGAGTTGATTCAACAAGCCGTCCTTCATTAATATTATCTCCATGACCTTCGTCAGTCGGACTCCGTCCCTAATATCTAAAGCTATATTGTGCACAGCATACTTATACTCGTCTAAATATGATTGTTTGTGGCTAACAACATATCCGAGCGGCCTAAGGTGTTTCGTGATGTCGCCAATACCAGCAATAAGTTCCCTAGTGAATCTAATGATCACTTCCCTGCTTTCTTTACAGACTGCATTCCTACAAAACAGGCAGGGATCGTGAGATATGAGTTTTCTTTGCTTTGCTTGATCTAAGAAGAAAACGAGCATGAAAAACTTTTTCAGAGTAAATTTCTTAATAGCTTCCATGTAAGCTGGTAGTAACATGTTCGGCGCATTGGACTTTGAGTGTTTATTTTTGAGGAAGGGATTTTTGAACATTCGTTGAATGATGAATGTTGTGAGCCCCTCGATATCGCTATTGGAATGCAAGGGCAGAACAAGGCCATATATAGCTTCCAGCCCGATACGAAGCCACAAAGGATTGTAAGACAACAACAATTCCATGATAATCTTTTGTAGACCGACGTCTAAGTGAAGATTTCTGTCAGTTCTTATAGTGATCAGTTTCTTATCAATTTGAGCAGTCAATTTCTGAAACACTATCGCGATTTCGGGGCTCATTAGTAAAGCTCTGGCAGATCTCCGAAGACTCTCCAGTCGGTGACTGTTGTGGTAAGCACTCGATACTTGTTCCTTCGTAGGCGCCGCCGGGACTTCTTTGTTTCTGTTATCAATCCACACCTTGCCCACATCTATTTTCTGTTCAACGTTACTTTCTAGATCAGCAGGTGGTGTCAAAATGCAATTCAACCACCTCTTAAACTCCTTCTCAAACTTTTCTACGGCTTCTTCATCGTAAAAATATGTAGACGATAAAAATGGATCGACAGTAGCAGATTGGGAATACACGTTACCAATTTGATTAACAGACATGTTTTGTATAGTACTTTTATTTGTTTCAAACGTCGTGTTGGATACTTTACTGCAAGTCGAATCTCTACCCTTGACTGATGGCCTATTCTTCACGGACTTCTTTACATGAGAAACAGGTATTTTCCAAAGATCCGGTTCAGCTCTGACGGCTTTTTTAGACCACGACTGTTTCTGACTAGTTGAAGATACAGTAGAAAATCTATCGTGAGCTTTGTCAAAAGTACGATTTATGGTGAAAGTAGACATTTGTTTATCAGTTCGGTCAAAGACATGAGTGTCTGATAATTGTACGCTCTCTTCAGGAATAGATTGCAGAGGCGGCGTAATTGATCTTGGAGGCGAACGCGTATCAACGCGCAAGTCGTTTTGCCACACATTATGTTCGTAGGCATTTAAGAAATTCCTTTGATCATGAGCTTCCTTTTGGTGCTGGTACTCTCTGAAGAGAGCCTGTCTACACATCTTCGGTTGGTCCTTCAGAAAGAAGTGAGGTGGTTTCATCTCATACATTTGATTAAAATTAGGCTCCATCGGTGTATTCGGCGACTCCTTGGTATAAGTATCGGAACTTAATTTAAAATGTTCATCAAATATTTCATGTGTGTCATTGTTTAATTTTGGGAAAGTTTTTCTTTCAGTAGAAAACCTTTGCGGGAAGAAAGATAGATCGCTGATGCGAGAGAATTCAGTGTTGATACTGAAGTTGGGACTGTTCAATTCTTTTGGCGACGAGGTGTTGGGTTGCTTCTTATTGGGAATATTTGGCGTTTCCATGTTGCTGTCGACTTGTGTGTGATGGTTAACTGTCAGCCACTTATTTGGTGGCTGGGATGATGTGACACTGATAATGGAATGTGTCTGGTTTTCTTTGTTATAGTTCTTACTTTCTAGACTATCATCTAAGTCACTTTCAGAATTCATACTCAGTATAATTTGAGGTCCCTTGTCTAGTTTAGGAGGCAATGTCTTCAATGGGGTAAAAGTTAGATTATCAAACAGTTCTGTGCCAGACACATCAAATGTTTGTTTATTGGAGGGCCTTAGCACATTATGAGGGACATTCAGTGTATTGCTACTTGTGTAAGATTTTTCATATGTTTGCTGTAAGACATCAGGCTTTCGCATGTTAGAAAAAATTTCAGAGGTGTCAAAGTTGAAATCCATACTAGTTGGAGAGTCAAATGGACATTTATCCCGGCGAGAGTCAATAGAATAGTCATTCACAGACATATTTTCCTTATCATATAGTTGGGCATACTTTTGTTGGGACTGTATGACATTGTAAGTCTTTTTAATTTGTGTTGTATTGTAGATGATTTCTGATTTTTTCTTGTACAAGGCTACAGGAGATTTTTTTGTTGGCTTTTTCTTTATTTTACCTGGTGAGATTTTGAAGCCTTTAGGCTGGACACCTTTCCCTTTTATGTTCTGAAAAGATTTATTTAATAATTTTACTGAAATGTGTGGCTGAAATACTAGCAAAATGTTTCCTACATTTTAGAAATTGGAAGAAAAATTGTAGTTACCAGAATGATCTTTAAATTAATATAGCCATAATTATGTATAGTAAAAAATTAAGGAACAATAATAAAACATGGAATTAACCAATCAATATTTGAAAGAATTCAGTAAAGCTTATCACAGTATATCAATTATTGTAATAGCATTGAAACATACACATCAACAAAGGAGGCCCTGGGCCATCACAGCACTTGAAATAATATGAGTGAACCCTTTTATTTATTCTATTGTTAATGCAATATATTATGAATATTTGAAAAATTACTTTTATTGGATGAATCCTTTTACCAATCTGGATAAAATCAGGAGCAAAAACGAACCAAGTATATAAGATAATTGAAGAAGTATTTCAATCCACACACATATGATGATTTACCTACAACATTGTTAGTTGCCTCAATATTGTAGCAACATCTGATTTTATCACAAAGTAATAATAAAAACTTACCACAACAGACTTGAGAACCACAATGACATCATAACGGCCCCTGCTTTCATTAGTGAAACGGATCGTCTCCCGGATACCAGTAGGTTGTGTTGGCGTCCACATCATGGTCAAACAATAGCATGTCTCCGGTTCTACAACCAGCCATTCTCCCGGTAAATGGATACCTAAGCCTGGGGGGAGCGCTTTTCCGAGAGTAATCTGTAAAAACAAACCGGCCGAATTGAGAACCTCCTCCTTTTTATGGAAGTCGGTTAAAAAGGATCACTGGGTCGTCTTAGGGGCGATGTCGTACGAAAAGTATACAAATTTTTTTGGTTGAAATGTCACTGAATAGGACAATAGCAAACAATTTTGGCTGCTTATATGATGTATAAAATCAACCATGCTGTCTTATTCTAACAATGAGATTGCATCAGAAAGTCTTATTAAGTGGGCTACAATCATAAACAATATCAGTTGATTTCAACATCATATATTCAATGTATTCTTCAATATAGCTTCTAATGATATCATCAACTATAACATATGGGACCTTACCTGTTGTACTTGCTTGGAAGGGTTGAAAACCTCTAAGTTCCTCTCGCAAGACGAACCAATGAGGACATTGTCGAATACTACTTGGGGAGGCCGAGAAAACGGCGCCAATATTAGGCGGGGACATTCTTCTTTTGGAGACTCTTTCACAACATTTTGCGTTCGACGTGCCCTTCGTATGTGCTCTGGGGTATTTTCAATCTATAAAAATATACAATTTCCGTTAAGATGATGCAAATAACGTGATTCTACATTTTGTCAAATTCTCTAACTGAAAATATTTGATACACACTTGGAAAAATAAATTAGACATTTTTCTAGAGTCAAGTATCAGTCATCACTTGATAAAATCACAAACAAAGCTTTATTTCATTACACATTCTTTCGAAATTTTATTTCTGGATAACAAACGAACTTTGATGCAAATGAAATTCAAACAATTTCAAACTTCAAACCGTTCATTCACCGTTTCTTTCATTGAGTATTCTTCCCATAGACAATTTTACGGTTTTCTAATTTTTGGTTGATATAGAGTTGCCACAAACCAGTTGGACAATATCACTTTTTGTATTCATACAAATTGTAATGTGTACACGTCTTAATATGATTAAACAAAATATTTCATATGGCAACTATTTATTCTGGCTGTCAGTCATTTCAGCACTACGAAATTTTCGTCCTTCCTTTTCTCAATCTTACGTAGGTATACAGTATTTTTATTCGTCCAATTAAACCCTAATTCTCGTTATACCTGGTCCAGATACTAGTACTGTTCATAATTTTCCAGAAACCAGCTCGGAACAATGGCCGACTCGAATTCTAACGAGAATACTTGCGTAGTGTGCTTCAAGAACGTTTTATACTATTCGATTGGCGAATGTGACCATCCCGTATGTTTCGAGTGTTCTACCCGTATGCGGGTGCTCTGCCTGCAAAATGAGTGTCCTATCTGCCGGCAAGACCTTTCAAGGGTAAGCTACAATAACAAGTTCATATAGGAATGTTGTTTCCTGCAACGGTAGTGTAGTCTAATATTGTGCAACAATGTGTACTATAAACACAATTCAGCGAATCTTCCACGTTATGTGTATAGTGATAGGCGAATATTCCCTCCTGTTTAATACATCATTCAAATAATATTTTGAATGTGATGAACTTTTAATACATATCAGTTAACTGTTATGTGATAAAGTAATACAACTTCCTTCAACATAATATTTTCCTATTAAATTAATGTGTATAACTGCAATACTGTACTCATGTTGTTTTAAAAAACTTTTATTCCTTGTCACAATTTAAGAGCTCTTTAGGTAATCAAATGAAATGATTAATAATTCAATTATAGCTAATAAGAATACATTAAACATTTCATCATAATTAAGTTACATATTAAGTGAAGTTATAATTCTTTTGACTAACTAGAAATCATAATTCTGTAATACAAATGTTAATGTTACTATGACTTAAATCCTAAATCTGATAGTTGCATATAATAAAACTACAGAAAATCATTTCATCAAGGAGGCATGTCCGACTGCTGCCTATGGTTCTCTTGATATGTAAGCCCAAATTATTATCAGTACAGTAAGCACATTAGGCATTGGGCCCATTATTTATATCAAGGGGAATCCCAATGTTTTAGGGCAGTTCAAATACAATAGAGATTACAAAAAAAAACATTATAATTAAATAACAGAAGTTTGAAAACAATTTCTTAAATGACACAAATTATTGTACACACATTGTTTGTGTATTTCTGTATGCGTCACCAGTCAATGAACATGGTTTTCACTTGTTCCATTACTTTAAACTTGAAAGAATACACTTTACAAAAAACTTAACTTTGGGAGCCATTATGACACATTATTTGACTCGGAATTAAAGATAAACTCATTTTCATGGCTTGCTGTATAAATCTACGATACATGTTAATAAAATTTTTATATAAAAATATATTACAGGTTGTATTTACGGATTCAGTCCAACCGTACAAGGATCTCCGCAACAGGGTTTTCACTGACCGCCTCTTTGAGAGACAATACAAGATCGGGTTCTGCAGTGAGGAGATCAAACAGGCTTACGAGGCACTTCTGGAGAACCGCTGCAAGATCTGTGATAAGATACCACCATTTCGAACATTCACTATGCTCAGTGACCACATGAGGAAAGTCCATGAAAGATACTTCTGTGATCTCTGCGTTAAGCATTTAAGGGTAAGATATGTTCTTTTAATCTATGATTGGCTATTGTTTCATAAATTTTACACTGTTGGCCGATACTAGGCCTGAAGATTGGCAGTCTATTTTGAAGGTAATTCTATCAAAGCTTTTAAGTTGGTCTGATGCTGGTGTAGCATTCATGAGCCCTACCCTAGTGTCCTTAAAGAGTTCTTAGATAAATTCACTCTTAGATGCCTTTGGAAGTTTTATCAAATTATTTCTGGTGTTTTTGAGTGAATCATTAAAAAATACATAGAAACTATAGGTTCCAAACTTAATAATTTGCTTAGCATCAATTTGAACAGTTCATCAAAATGAATAATAATAAAACCTCTCATCATTAATGTTATAAATCATTATTACTTTTTCAATACTGACTTATACATGTGTGAAGAAGATTAAATATTGACATGGCTTGATTGACATAGAATGTAAATAAATACAGATTTCTTCTAAGTGTAGTGTACACAAATAAATAATATAGCACATAAAATTAATGAATATTCAGTTAAAAAAATATATACTAAAGCCATAAATCATAATTGTAATATTATGTATGTACAAACTTGATTGTGATTATGCCATAAACATACGCAACACAAACCACTGTCTTAATATCTACATTTTGGTGTTCATCTATGACGTAATGGTCACTTGAATATTCCGTGCACTCAATTAAATATAATTTATCATACTAATTAACTAGACAATGGATAATAAACAAATTGTTTATAATTTTTTATAATAATAATTTACTCAGTAGTGTAACGTTATCAGGCATAATGTAAACAGCAGTTAATTGCATGAATGGAGGTATTACGACCAAATTGATAACAGGTTTGTAAAATCAATGTTGGTATTTGCAGATATTTACTATGGAGAGAAAGTGTTATACTCGTCAGGAATTGGCGCATCATCGACGGAGAGGGGATGTGGATGATACATCACACAGGTAGGCATAAACAAATAACAGCTGTAATATGTTGGCGGGCGCTGAAATCGGAGGAGCCAGATTCTTATGAATCGCCGATTCGTATGTTTCTTCTCGCCAAACTGTCTTTACTTAACATTGCGAGAGTCGCTGTGTAGAAACGAATTTTGGGTATCAGCTAGAGTAAGAGGGGACATAAGCACATCAAGCTAAACGACACTGTCAAATTTTCCCAATCAACTTTGCCAACCAAATGCTTCAGCGATAAGGTTGAAAATCTATTAAAGAAATTTGACAGATTGTAGTAGCTTGATTTGCTGCGTCTGTACGTGAGTACACATGCTGGGAATCTAGTTTCGGACCGCCATTAAGTTTTGCGTCTACTGTACTTGCATACTCTTCTCTATCTATGTCTATACGCTCATGACATAAAAACGCAATGATTACTATACCTGATTAAATAGATAGGTAGGTAAAGAATTGATATGACATGCATTTAATTGTCATTATTTTCTTATCATCACAATAAATGATAAAATCTGTACCATTAATCTAAAGGCCTATATGCCTAGACTCGCTAAAATTTCATAAAGAAATTAAAATTATACTTTAAGATAACATTCATCTATCATGTTACTTTGATTAAAATATTAAATAACAACCTTTCGCGTTGAATATTCTTGAGTTGTTGTTTCATTGTTTCATCGATACTCATCATCATCTCATCTCCCGAGCCTTTTCCCAACTATGTTGGGGTCGGCTTCCAGTTTACAAGGAGCGACTGCCTGTCTGACCTCCTCAAACCAGTTACCCGGGCGACCCAATACCCCTTGGTTGTCATTTACAGTCATTGGTGTCCAAGATATACTAAGAAAGTACATACATATTGTTTCATCGATACTCTTTGGTCTATAATAATCCATTTGGCACTTATCAATTCTTTTTAATCTACGTCATTCCTACTTCTACTTGTTAAATCTTGTCTACCGTATCTAAAATAATTAATTCGTCATTAATGACGTAATTTGATAATATTGAGTACAATATTCAGCAAAAAACCTTAGTGCCTGATTATTTGATTTATTTTCAGATAATTCCCATTCACTAGCGTTATACAGGACTTGAATCAAACAATAAATAGTTGGATATACACGATTGTTCCGTAATAAATAATTGAATAATACATATACATACATATACATGCATATGCAAAAATAATGCTGTTTTCCCGCCATACCTTAAACAGAAATATGATCAGTAAAATCTTGATAAAATATACAGCTAGCATTTGTTTTGGCGCTGAGTATTGTTACTTGTAATATAGTGACGAAATATTCGCTGATAAGCGCTTAGCGACAGGAATATATGAATATAAACATTTATGTATGTGTGTGTTAGATGTTGTGACTTCAGTTAAACTCAACTGAAAGATGTTTAATATTCGGACACGATCGGAATGTGGTGCTTGTAAATGGAATATAAAAAATATGAAAGTGAAGTTGACGACAGGGGGTTTTTTTCATACTTATAGTTTTATTGAAATGAGAAAACAATTATTTAGATTAACTATATTTTAGAAAAAATATGTATTTTGCATAACTTTTTAAGTTTGTTTTTATAATTTTTAAAACAGGGGCCACCCTCTCTGCGAATTCTGTGAAGAGCGCTTCATGGACGCAGACGAACTATACCGGCACTTGCGCAAGGAACATCTGTACTGTCATCTATGCGACGCGGACGGACGCAACTTGTACTATGCGTCGCACTCTGCGCTAGCGCATCACTTCCGCACCGATCATTATCTGTGCGAGGAGGGGGAGTGCGCGGGACAACATTTGACTGCTGTGTTTAGAAGCGAAATTGATCTTAAAGGTATGTGGAATAAGGTCGTTATTTGATGCTGTTTACAAAGTTATACAGTGAATGATTGATTGGTTCCTGGTCTCATATCAGATTCAATTTTGTGTCTTTTGAGTATGGGCTAGAATAAAATGTTAGTCTAGCTTACTTTGGGGATTAGGCTTCTTGCAGTGACTATCAAAGGAGAAGAGAAATTCTAAAACGAGAAGCCGTTCCAAGGATAAGAGGTTCGCCATCGGAAGATGGAGACGTACCAGCTTAAGATGGTTGGTCCATTGTTTTCTACGAATTGAAAAGAGATAATGGTTAATGGAGAAATACTTGACGGTGCTAGGCTAGTTATGATTGTGGGATCTAAACATTTAGGCTGCTATGAAAGCTAAAAGAAACCGAATGACTCCAGTCCGGCATTGATCTGTAAGGTCATATGATAACAATAATACAAACTAACTAAGCCTCGCTATCGGAGTGTAAGGCCTACGTATCATCCCAGGTATCATTAATAACTTACTGGGACTGTTTCATGTATGAAAATGTATAAATTAAGACAAAAAAATACTACACCAAAAAGTAAGGAAAACATGTAGACAATATGATGTATCTAATAATAGCTGGTATTAGCGCACAAGGCGACGGTGCACGGGCGCGGCATGCCGCGCGGCGCGGCGCGGCAGGCGCGCACGCTCGAGCTGCAGTTCAACATCACGCCGCACCCCGTCGTGCAGCGGACGCCCAGGTACTGTGCCCGACCAGGTCGCAACCGATAGGCTTACTCGCACTTGTGCGGGATTGTTTATCTTGCGTTTGACTTACAATAATGTAATGATAGGATCAGGACTTCTTCCATAATCGAAAAAAAATTGAATCCTACCATTTTAACCAACCATGAAATGAAAATTATGTATCTCCAATAACAATACGGAACTATCTTTCTTTCCAGGGATAGGCGGGAGGACAGAGATCGCCAGGAACCGGTAATAACTCCAACGCCTCCAACGATGTCCCAAGCTAACATCGACACGGGCAGCGTGGAGCAGTTCCCGCGACTGTCCGCCGCGCCCGCCGCACCAGGACTGGTGCTGTCCGCGCCGCATCGCGCTTATAAAGGTACGAACTTTACCGTACTGTGAGATGCCCTTATACTATTTGATTGCCTTTGCATCTGAGTTCATGTTGATGTTACCAATAATAACGGAGTGACCTTCCTATCGACACTCCCCATCCGCAAGTCCCATGAATCCCTCTATCTAATATCAATATAATATATTAGACTATCAATTATTATATGTCTTATGTACGTCTTCACTGTTAAGTACTAGTAATAGTAAAAGAATTGCAATTAATCCAAGAAAGACGGTTTTTTCTACAAGCACTTTTCTCACAAGATAAGCTTTGTATTGTGAACACCATACTACATTTTCGTATTTCTTTTCTAGGCGTGGATGGTTTAACACGCAACGACAAGAACTTCCCGGCGCTGGATGGTGCGGGACCGTCGCGAGCGCCGCGCCCCGCCGCCCCCACGCCTACTACCGTCGCCGCTACCATCGTCAGAAACAGTACGATTATTCCTTCATTTGTTGATTTGGCGTTTAATCTTTAAAATGGTTTAAACACATTTTAATAAATAGTTACGCCTATACGTTGATATGCGCGGCACATTCTGCCCTTTATAATATCTGTTGAGCGTATTTGTTTTGTGGTGTTTTTGGGTTCACGCTTATCGCATTGTGTGTTAGCAGCTACCCACGAAACTTTCAAATCCCAATCTACTTTGAACCATAATGTATTAGCGATAAAGTTCAAAATCTGTTAAGGAAATTTCACTGATTGTAGCAGCTCTATGTGGTGGCGTCTGCACGTACAATCTACTACGACGTGGAAACTCCTTAACAACCGTCAAAATGTTTCGGAACATCAGTTTCTGTCACTGGATTCATATTAAGTTTAATCTAATAATAGAATTTCTTCGCAGATCTATGAACAAAAAAACTGAACGAAAAATCTTCATTACAGCTAAACCAAGCGTGTCAATCCAGCTACACAGTCAGCCGGCCAGTGCCAGCAACTTCCGTCTGACTCAGACGAGCGGTCACCGCTCCGTGCCGCCGCAGCAGAGGAAGCCGCCGCCCATAAGCAACGACGACGACTTTCCATCGCTAGGGATCGCTAGAGATGACCACCCGAGCATCGGGGCTGCGACTGTGCAAGCGCCAAAAGTAAGTGCAATCTTGAAATCGAACATTTCGTACAATTTGATACGTTATCACTAACATGGATATGACACGAAAATTAGATTCATAAATGAGTGCTTAAATTGAGTTAAAAATATCTTACAAAATTGTGTTTTCCCTTATAAACACGGAAAGGAGAAACACATTGAAACAATACTATGATTTCGATTCGCTAGGGAATTCGGGAATAGTTATGTCTAACATCGCACCAAGATTCCAACATCTGGTCATGATTCAAATTGCATTTGCAAGCATTTGACTTTGTACTATTTATAATAATATCATATTTATCTATCGCAGGTGGCTCTCATAAATAGCCAAGAGATGCAAGCTCTCAAAAGTAATCACGTCCAGACTCATCATAAGAAAGCTCAGCTAAGTTCGGAGGCGTTCCCCGCGCTGTCATCGACCTCAGCGCCGGTCGCGCCGCCGCAGTGGATCACCGTGCCCAAGCCTAAGGAGAAGCAGAAGCCCGCGCGCTCCGAGCCGCCGCCGCAGCCCAGAGAACCCGCCTTCAACCCCGTCGCCGACTTCCCAACCTTGCCCGTCAACTTAACCAAGTCTAAGTCCAAAAAACAACAACCTCAACCACAATCACAAACAACAGTTGCACAGAACACAAACGACAACACAAAGCTCAGTAAAAAAGAAAAGAAAAAACAAAACAGTAAAAAAGAAAACTTGCTGGACACGTATCACGTGAACGGCACTAATGACAAAAAGTTACTGAGGGAGTCGTACGCTTCAGTCAACGCCACTAACAATAACCAGACTGTAGAGGACAAAAAGTTAAAGACTGTAGACACTACGGCACCTCCCAACAACGAGAAAAACAGGAACGGCGGCAACGGGGACTTCAGTTTAGCCGCTAAAGACTACCCGCCGTTGAACTCCCGAAGTGATAACAGTTTACCGGCAAAGAAGATGGTGAACGGCAGTGTTCCCCCGGGGTTTAAGGCTCGTCCGTCGTGCGACGGCATGACGTTTACGAACTCGGCGGGGCAGACGTTCTCCGCTCCGTTGCATACTTACATCCCGCCGCCGAACTTCGAGCACAGGAACCGCGCGTTGGTGAAAAAGTTTGCGGTAGCTCTAGGCGGTGACGCGGCCGTGGAGGATTTTAAAGTGGCGTCGCGAGCATTTCGCGATAGCGGTATCAGTGCGGAGGAGTTCGTGTCCCACTGCCGCGCGGCGCTGGGCGGCGCCTTCGACGGCGTGTTCGGCGAGCTGGTGGCGCTGCTGCCCGACATCGGCAAGCAGCAGGAGCTGGTGCGCGGCCGCGGGCAGGACGCGCTGCACGTGTGCGCCACGTGCGGCCAGCTGCTGGCGCCGCCCGACGCCGCCGCGCACCACGCCGCGCACTGGCCGCCGCTGGCCAACTCCGCGCCGCGCTAGCCGCGCCCGCTTCTCGGGTAATGTTATGCGACTATACATGAGTGTCCATGTTGACGTACGGATTTTATTGTACAGAGCCACCGAGTAAGCTGTTCAGTCGGACAGATTAGCAAGTAAGGCTTTAACAGCTGTATACGCCAATACTGCCATATATGGGAATTTCAATCATCCATAGTTAAATTAAAAAGAGGTTTTACTTAAAAATATGTATAGAATAATTTTATAGTCGTGTGCAACATTGATTCCATCTCAAACTCTCGATTTTCGCCTTGAAATGGAAGCAACGCTGTCATAAACAGCTTACTCGGTAGCTCTATACCTTTGTTTTGTATATACATAGTTATTTAATAGATTATTGTTCCTTGCAGTGCAGTTCACTATGACAGGACGCGGCGCTCTGTTGGCGTCCGCGTCTGACCGCTATTCGTTTCGCTAGCCCCGTACCGTTCCGCTGTACATTGTTATGTGAACATATTAAATCCACAGTAGCGCAATTACTACACGACATGTGATTTTGTATAATGTAAATGTTATGATGTAAAATATATTGTTTCAAAGTTTTATTATATTTTTGTACTTCGAAAGCAGAACGATTTCTTTAGTTTTGTGTAAAATATTTTTGTTGAATATACTGTTAGTGGTTTTATTACAACCCTGCGTGCTAAATTATCAGCAGTCCATTTCTCTAAATACATTTGTGTATGTAATACATTTATGTACATTGTATAAATACAATGCGTCAAATTTTTATAATGATAAATGTACATACTCTCTTATACATAATAATTATATGTTCGAGTGAAAGATTTTGTTTGAAAAACTAGTTCACACCTTCCCAAAATATATTTCCATTAGCCACGTGCGCTATCTTAGGCAACCTCTTGAGCAGATAATAGAGGAAATATCACTGGAAAATACTCTTGTCACTGTGTGCAAGTCAAGTTCAATAGAAGGATCCCTAACACTTTCAGATAAAAACTACTGAAAGATAAACGGATGGACATTTTCAAGTGTTGTCACAACAAGAGAAATAAGATTAAATATTGGTCCAAAGGTGCTTTGGCCTGCCGAAGTTTGGGGTTCCGTCTACCTAGTTTTTTTTTTAAGTTATGTTTAGGTCGCCCTCCAGTCTAGTCATATATGTTACATGACGATCTCAGGGAGTAGGTAATACGATAATCATTTTTAGTTAGACCGATTTAATCTATACACATAATAAAATCGTAGAGAAGTCAAAACTGTACATTGAATATTTTTTTAAAATAATAATTAGGGCGTGATCTAAAATCGATGTCGAAGCCAAAAATATAGTTTTTAGAATTTTTGTCCGTTTGTCTTTTGTATGTATTTCCGGGATAATCTCAAAAAGTACTGCATGGATTTGCTTCAAATTCGGCATGAATATAACTAAGAGGTCGGGTCAACAGATAGGCTACATATTATCACGCTAGCCCTACGGGGGGAGGGGGGTTAATGTTTAATCTTAATGCCCACGAGGACGACGTCGCGGGCAACAGCTAGTAAGCTATAAGAGGCACGAATGAAATCGTAGTGACATAATTATTATGGTCACCTACATGAGTCACGACCCATGATTACCGGCCTGCGTTCACAAACATATGTTAGCCCAGAAGGTGTGACGGCTAAATTACTATTCTTTAATACCAAGAGACCCCATGTCACAAGTAAAAGATCTCTTGTTGGTTGTGGAACCCTGAATTAAGATAATGGATAAGTGATATTGGTCTATAAATTAAATAAACGCTGCGTGTGGTCCAGCAGTACAAATACCTACGCCATGAAGTTGCCTTTGCTATTTTTCTGGTAAGTTTTTCCTTTTGAATATTTTTTTATATAATATCGCTGGCCTCTTTCCGACTTATTAGACTTTCTGAATTTTTAGAAACTCTTAAATCAAATAGGTAAAAAATAGTGACCCTGCACAAGATGATATGCTTGCTTTCAGGGGCTTGTAATCCCAAATGTTGGGAATTTTCCGCGCTTTCTTTATCATTGGTACTATCTCAATCTGGCAATAAAACTAATTAAATGAAATCTAATACATGTGTATTGTAGCTGTGCGTTAGCACTGACAAATGCTGCGGTGAAGCATGGCCGATCGTTTCCGAAAGACTTCATCTTCGGCACCAGCACTGCAGCTTACCAAATCGAGGGAGCATGGAATGCAGATGGTAGGACATTCTTATGACTGCTATACGTATAATTTATGTTCTATCTTAAATATACTCATCACGAAATTTATTTTAGATAAAAGCGAGAATATCTGGGACTATTTAACTCACACGAATCCGGCTGCAATCGATGACCAAAGCAGTGGCGATGTAGCGTGCGACTCGTACAACAACTATAAGCGCGACGTGGAGATGATGAGGGAGCTCGGCATTGACTCGTACCGCTTCTCCGTGGCGTGGTCCCGCATACTGCCCAACGGTCTGGCGGACCGCGTCAGCGAAGCTGGCATCGCCTACTACAATAAGCTCATCAACGAAGTGCTCAAGTATAACATTCAGCCGATGATAACTCTGTACCACTGGGATTTACCGCAAAGGCTGCAAGAGATGGGCGGTTTCCTCAACCCCCTCATCGTGGACTGGTTTGGAGACTTTGCCCGAGTGGTATTCGAGAACTTTGGTGACAGAGTCAAGACTTTTATCACATTTAACGAGGCGGCTCAAATTTGTTTCGAAGGCTATGGTTCCGTAACGAAGGCCCCTCTGTTAAACTTGACGGGAATTGGTGAATATATTTGTGCAAAGAATCTGGTCCTTGCTCATGCCAAGGCCTACCATATTTACAATAACGAGTTCAAGCCCAAACAAGGGGGAGAGTGTGGCTACACCATCGCTAGCGGTGCAGCACTACCTCTTACGGATTCTGATGAAGACCGCCAAGCTGTGGAATTATTCATTCAGCTCCAGGTATGTGCTAAAATATGAAAGAATAACCTGGGGCTCCTTTTGTAATATACTAGATAAAGCCCCGATTACTGTTCATGATGAATATGCAAGTTTTACAAGGCCAGTAAAACTTGCAGGTGCATGTTTCTGTATTTCAGGCAAATAAACATGTTGTACCATAGGTATTGTGTAGTATTTTAATTATTTATTATTTTCAGTGGGCGATTTACACTGATCCCATTTTCTCCAAAGACGGTGGATTTCCAAAAGAGCTAGCTGAAGCTGTAGCTAAAAAGAGCGCTGCACAGGGCTTCCCCAGATCTCGTTTGCCCGACTTTACGGAAGAAGAGAAGGCTTTCGTGCGTGGTACGAGCGACTTCTTCGGCATCAACCATTACACAGGAGGCTTAACATCAAGTTCACTGTACACGTCACAGCACCCCGTACCCTCGTCCACGGATGATATCGAGGTCGGACAGACCGTGGGCGATGACTGGCTTCAGGCTGCCTCTCCTTGGCTACGAGTAAGTTGTGCTTCTGTTACGACGATTTTTGCCTTAAAAAGCGTAAGGTTTAAAAACTAAAAAAGTGGCCAAGGGCGAGTCGGACTCGCACATAAAAGGTTCCGTAGAAACGATTTTAGATTAAGTAATAAAATAATATACGAACTGATATTTACCATTTTACATGATTTAAATGAGGTTTCCCAAACACTTAATTATAAATGAGAATATTGCTTTCTTTCCAAATAACCTTATGCTATGTTACAAGAAAGATGAATACCCAAGTGGTTATTTGGCTAACTGCGATTTGAGGAACCTATTACTATTATTTGAGGACATAATTACTGAAAACAACCATTAATTTATCCAAATTAATTATGTAATACTACCTATATCATAAGATAAAGTTACATCTATTATTTTCTCGTGCGCAGATTATTTGTTATCTACATCTCAAGCTTGGTTATCTTCTTATCTTAGCATGAATCTGCAATGTTTCTGTATCCGGTTCAAATATTTAGAGAGCTAGGAGCCTCTTACCTCCTAACAAGATAAGTAGCTTCTGCTGCTTAGCATGAGGTCCTAGTTTCCGTATCCAGGTGGGCCCATTTTATTGGGTGTAGATAGATATAAATGACGATAATTATCTGTAAAATTCGGCGACCCCGTTGGCGCAATGGTATCCACGCCGGACTGTCGAGCCGAGGGTCCCGGGTTCGATTCTTGGTACTGTTGACATTTGTGGCTAACCTTGGGGCTAACGACTGTGTGTAAAAGAAGTGTCCCAATATATTAAAAAAAAATAGCTTTTAATAAATTTTATATGTGTATTAAACCAAACGTAATTAAATTTTCTTTCTTGTCCCTAGAAAATGCCCAACAGTCTTTACATCGCACTGAAACAAACAAACGACAGATATCCCGGTGTCCCGATCTACATCACCGAGAACGGTTGGTCGACCCGCGAGGGCATCGAAGATGACGACCGCGCCGGCTACTACAGAGATGCGCTGGAGGACGTACTCGACGCTCTTGACGACGGTCTCAACATTAAGGGCTACTACGCCTGGAGCCTCATGGATAACTTCGAATGGCTGGCCGGTTACACGTAAGTATCTAGATCTTCGGTATTCTCAAATACATTTTAACACACATGATGTATGATGATGATAAGTTTTATTTTCATCATCTGCCTTGCCTATTCCCAAGCTATGTTGTTACTTGGGCAACCCGATACTCTTTGGTATGACTGGATGCCCGACTTCTGACTACCCGTAACAACTTTAAGATATACAAATGACTGCCGGGACTTTTCGATTTAACGTGCCCTCCGAAACACGGAAGAACTCGTCACCCATTCCATCTACGGACCGACCGCACGCATTGATTGACCTTCTGATCAATGGACCATGCCTTATCTTAAGCTCCCGCAGACACCAATCAGCTATTAATTAATTCCTCATTACTTAAATACCAGTTGTCCAAACATAGCTTTTTTATTACAGTGAACGTTTCGGCTTATACGAAGTTGACTTCGAAGATCCCGCACGCACTCGCACTCCGAGGAAATCTGCGTTCATCTATAAACAGATTATCAAGACGCGTATGATCGACCATGATTACGAACCAGAGAGCTATGTCATGACAATTGACCCGGGACATTAAGACTTTATTTATTGTAAGAACTAGGAAATTAAAACTGACTGTACGATTTGTATGTGTTTCATTTACCTTTGTCGCCTGACTACTTGAGTTATTGAGGATGGTACTTGAGTCACTCACACATAATTATAAGTACCACCGTATCAAAATATGCTCGAGTCCTAAGACCAATTTCCACCTTTTTTGAGTGAGAAATCAACAAATGACCTGAGCCTGGCCTTGAGTGACAAATGAACAAATAAGCTGGAGGGAGTGTCAGTCTCTTACTGGCTAAAACCCACCCTTGTTCCTTCTGGAGGTATTTGTGCACCAGAGCTGCGGTAACACTTGCAGACGCTCCTGCAGCCAAGCAGCACTAACTGAATGAGGCGCACATACTTTTAGTCTCTCATCAGATATTAGCTAACCAAGACTTAACCGTAATAGATTTTCTAAAAGTCAAAACACGAAGATAAAGTATCGACAGTTTCAAGTATTATTGTATGTGTCACTGGTGTAAACTCAGGAAAACGAAATGGATTCCAAGTTTCCTATCTGCCTTAGATTAAAAGAAGATCGATAAGACGAATATCAGTTTATAAATAAAGTATGAAATCTTGAATGCATCAGTATAACATAACGCCATGAAGATACCTGTATTTTTATTGTGGTAAGCATGAACACTGGTCCGCAAGATGCCGTGTGCAGTGTTAGTTTATAAACATGTAAATTATAATTTGTAGCTCTGCGGTTGCACTAGTATGTGCTAACGACTTGAAGCGTAGCAGACGTTTCCCGAAACACTTTATCTTTGGAACCAGCACCGCAGCTCACCAAATCGAGGGAGCGTGGGATGCGGATGGTAAGTTATTATGATAAACCTGATATAGATTAACATTAGATGGGTAACTATCTTACCTATTTCTTACACCTAACTATACAACGACATAATAATATTTCCAGACAAAAGTGAGAGTATCTGGGACTATTTAACCCACAACAATCCGGGAGCCATCACAGATCAAAGCAATGGTGACATGGCGTGCGACTCGTACCATAAGTACAAACGCGACGTGGAGATGATGAGGGAACTCGGAATCGATTCGTACCGCTTCTCCGTGGCGTGGTCCCGCATACTGCCCAACGGCCTGGCGGACCACGTCAGCGAGGCCGGCATCGCCTACTACAATAAACTCATCAACGAAGTGCTCAAGTATAACATTCAGCCCATGATAACTCTGTACCACTGGGATTTACCACAAAGGCTGCAAGAGATGGGCGGTTTCCTCAACCCCCTCGTCGTGGACTGGTTTGGAGACTTTGCCCGAGTGGTATTCGAGAACTTTGGTGACAGAGTCAAGACTTTTACGACATTCAACGAGCCGTCGCAAGTTTGTCATGACGGTTATGGTTCCGTGACGAAGGCGCCGATGTTAAACATTACAGATGTTGGCGAATTTATTTGCGCAAAGAATCTGATCCTTGCCCATGCTAAAGCTTACCACGTGTATAATAATGAGTTCAAGCCCATACAAGGGGGAGAGTGTGGCTACGTTACAGCTGTAAGTGCTGCACAGCCTTTTACTGATTCTGAAGAAGTTCATCACGCTGTTGAATTGTTCAACCAGTTCCAGGTATGTACAAGGCAGTACAAGCAATCAAATAAATTCGGAATAAAATAATGGAGGAGCCAGAGTACAAATTGTTATAGTTTGGACGATTTATAGGGAGTCGATTCGTGGGATTTGGTACCTATACATTATATGGTTTAGTTGCGCACGTGGAAATATGGTGGAGATGTAAAATTTTTCCTCTTTTTTTTCCCGGGCCCTGTTCATAGTTATAGGAAGACAACCAGTTATAGAGTTGTAAAATTATAACGGATTTATTACTTTCAGTGGGCAATGTACGCTGATCCAATATTTTCCAAAGACGGTGGATTTCCAAAGGAGCTCTTGGAACTTATAGCTCAAAAGAGTGCTGCCCAGGGTTACCCAAGAACTAAGTTATCGGACTTTACGGAAGAAGAAAAGGCTTATATACGTGGCACAAGCGACTTCTTCGGCGTCAACCACTACACAGGTGTCATAGTGACAGGCTGGAAGCCTGCCACTTCCTCATCCATGGAGTATGTTGAAATCAGCCGGACTCAACGAAAGGATTGGCCTCAAGCTGTTTCATACTGGTTGCGTGTAGGTATTACTCTATTACCAAATAAGGCCCTTTCCTTTGTGAAAGTCGGTTAAATTAATAGCCATGCTATTAATGGCAATGTTAGACAGAATATAGCAACCGTTTTTTGTTTCTAGCAAATGCCTAAAAGCTTATATATTGTACTGAAAGAAATACAAAAGAGGTATGGTGACATACCGATCTACATCACCGAGAACGGGTGGTCGACCCGCGAGGGCATCGATGATGACGACCGCGCCGACTACTACAGAGCTGCGCTAGAGGACGTGCTCGACGCTCTAGACGACGGTCTCAACATTAAGGGGTACTACGCCTGGAGCCTCATGGATAACTTCGAATGGCTGGCCGGTTACACGTGAGTGAAATTACAATTATATAATATTTCTCTTCTAAGTCATCCCTTTCCTTAGTGACCGAAATTATACCATAGGCAAATTGATTGATCATGTATTCTTGTGGTTAGACCAAATTCTGCAACTTATTGGTGGGCCATTATTTCTCATTTATTTTTTTACTTAGGTATGTATGTAAATGTATATTTTCAGGGAACGTTTCGGGCTCTATGAAATAAACTTCTATGATCCTGAACTTTCACGCATCCCGAGGAAATCTGCTTTCATCTATAAACAGATTATAAAGTCGCGAGAGATCGACTACGATTACAAACCAGAGAGCTATGTCATGACTATCGACGCGGGACATTGACACCTAAGACTGAAAAAATCTGATTGTTATTGAATAAAAGAATTAATTATATAAATGAATAAAGAAGACATTTTATTTATAGATGTATATAATTTGAACCTTTAAAAACAAATCCTGGTACATAATAAAACCAATGAACCTGTGTAAATATGTATGAATCTAATGTTTACTTGTCACTTTTACCCCATCCCAAGAATCCTTTGACTAGTCCAGTAAGGCCTGCACCTTGCTTCTTGCTGTCCGCTGCGCCGGTCTTGTCATCCAAGTTCGGGAACTCTACGAAGTTGCAAGCCAGATCGAAGAATAACGGCTTGCAAGGTATGGCTTCCATTGGCGGCGGCAGTTTGTAGATGTTGGGGTTCTTAGTGAGAACTTGAGTATCCTCCCGGTACTCATCCAAGCGATCAACCAGAGGTTTCTTGTCCTTGTAAGATCTACCACTTGATGTATACTTCATGTCTTCGTCTTCTTCATCGTCCTCAAGAACAGAGTCAGCATGGACTTCGAATTTGCAGCTCTCTATGTCCTTTTTCAATACTTGCAATTTCTCCACAAGGTGTTTGTCGCTAAGCTTGCTGGCGAGCGATTCGGCAGAGTAATTGCTGCATCGTTCTAACATGGCGAGAGCCTCTCGGAAGCGACGCAGCCCAGTCAACACTTGAGCGATGTAATAGCAACGGAACGCACGGTATGCCTTTGTCAAAATCTCTATTTCTTGTTGGTAGGCCGCGTCAGTTTCGAATCCAGGCAACTGCTGTAATTCAGTGAAGTTTTGTAAGATGATCTCATAGAGCCTGGTGAGGTCCTGCGGACGGACCTTTTTGCCGTCGATTTGTATGTTGTTCTTGCGAGCTTCTTCCGCCTGTTGCACAAGCAAGTTGTTTCGTTCGATGGTACGCATCAGGCGCAAGTACATCAAGTAAGATAGCAAGTAGTTGATGCCAGACATCTGCGTTTCGGAAGCCGATTTCAGCTTCGGGTCGCTTTTAATTTCGTCCTTGATGGCTGAAATAGCGTCCTTGCAATCCATGAGGATATTTTCGAGGATATCAATCTTGGCTTGTACGTTCTCTGCGCTGGCGACGGACTTGTCTAGATCTTGCAATGCGATGAGGAATAGACGCACTTTTTCCGGTCTCACAGTTACCCGTCGACCGCGCCATTCTATCTCATGCATCACGCCAGAGCGGGACTCCCTGAAATAATACGAAGACATATTTTAGACATTGGTTCCTGGTGAAAGGCCTATAAAAAGCAGATAAAAGATATTTTAAATTAGTGGCGGTCCTGCTCGGTTTAGTAAGCACGTATATAAGCGACTTATGCCGCAGGCGACGCTCATACCAGTGTTTTTGTATAAGTGTAAGTGTAACTATTTAAAAATGTCAACTATGGGCCTTTTTGCATGAAAATCATGAAAATGTATTAAATAAGATACTAACTTCGCTTGCGCCATAAGCGTGTCCAGGTTCTCGATAAGACCCTGCCCGCGCATGGCCACGAGGTCGCCGGCCGCCGACTCGTCGCCGATGTTGTACGCACAGTAGCGGAGACTGGGCTTCAGTTCTTCTACCTGTAGTGATTGACCATGTCATTGCGAATTATGTGTACCTATATAGTGAACGAAGTGAAATCTGATAGTAGGACACTGATATTTGAAATTGAATAAAATAAATAAGTGGAGAAATCGCATTTAAAATTACTAATGACATTATGGCTGCTTATATCAAAGTGTAACAGTTCAGTTTGCCTGTATACTAAATTTGTACACCTGTTTCAGGTAGAATGTGATGATTCTTTTGTTTTTATTTTTTTGTCATTGTACTCATATTCTGTGCAAATAAATAAACTTATCTTTATAAGACAAACCTTCTGCTTGAAGACCGTCCGCTCGTCCTCGGGCAGGGCAGCGCAGAGGTTGTCGAGCACGAGCTGCGCGCGCTGCAGGCTGTCGGCGGCGGCGCGCCACTGCTGCAGCTCCAGCAGCAGCGCGCCGCCCAGCCACGCCGCGTACGCGCCCGCCTCCAGCTGCGTGCGAGCGTCGCACACGCCACTTTGCTGGACAAACAATACTTTCGTTACAAATTGTTATTTTTTTGTACTTTAGTATTAAATACTTTGATAGAGAAAGTGAAACATCTATTTCAGTAGTAAATTAGTGAAATCTTTTTCTACCTCGCACAACTGCAGTAGGGTCTGAGCATGAGCAAATGCCTTCTTCAATCGAGACACAAGATGGAACTTCTTCCTCGGCTCAGTATTGGCCTCTTGGCGTAACTGCATGGCATACGCCCACGCCCTCTCGGCCTGAAGTAGTGGCACGCAGAGCAGCCGGCTCTCGGCAGTCGTAGCCGTCAAGTGGACAGTAGTGACGTCACGGCGGCGGTAGTGACGGCGGTCGCCCTGGAAATAGATGCATAGTCTGAGTATAAAAGGAGTGATTGTAGATTTCTTTTTCATTTTCAATAAGTCTTTAATGACAGCATTTATATATGAAATATGGGTGTACTACCCTAATTAATAAGAAATAAATACAATTACAGAAAAAAGTGCTGGCAACTAATAAATGCCACAGTCCAGCCAAAGCACATTTCATGACATCGGTCCCGGGGGCCATACCATATCCGACATGGCCCATTTTTTTATGAGAGTTCAAACTATTAACTATAGTATAGTACATTCTTTTTCGTCAATATAGAATGTAACCTGACCTTCTGGCCCAGTAAGGTAAAAAAAAATTTTTGAGCACATAGTAGAATTTTTAGAATTATGCTTAGCAATTCTAAATTGAACACACACCTGGGGTATTTTGAGCACTTTGCGCAGCCTCCTGATGCGCCTTGAACAATATCCTCGGTAGCGCTGATAGTCACCATGGCGCAGGCCATGCTGTTGTTGAGCATCCTTGGTGATACGGAAAACTGAATTGCTAGTTAAGGATTATTTATTTATATAGCATAGTAAAGAAGTGAAAACTTTTGGTACATAAAATAATTAGCAAAGCTCGCCTACTATGACTTGCCAGTATTTTTAGGCATACTGAAACCAAATTTTCAACAGTAATCAGTTATAAAATACAAAATTATTACACTGTGTGATGACATGTAACCTATTCGTACCTGTTGGCTGTGGTGCTTGTGTCTGCAGCAACTAAACTTACGTGAAGTAATATGTTATGTATGACACAAGATAACGACAACGAAAGAATATCAACATACCATACGGTGACTTAGTACAAGTTGGATTCTGGTGCACTATTACAAGATTCATGATAAAATGTATTATTCTTATTTATTGTACACTACAAGTAAACTATATTTAATAAAATTCAAAGGATACTCTCTAAAGTTAAAAGCCTCGGCGACTTGACTTCTTCTTTATCATTTTCTTCAGAGGAAATTGGTTTCGCATCTCCGGATTCGCCTTCCAACACCACCATTGTGACTTGTTACGATTTTTTATTAGGTTTTAATTGGAATTAGAGTAATATTTCATACAGATTTTATTTCAAATAAACACCTGACAACTCAAGACAGCTATCAGACAACACGACACATGTTGCAGAGTTCCAAGTCAGATATTGCTATATTTTTAACATGTGTTCTGTCTGTCTCACTCACATTTGGTTTTTTTATTGGATTTCTTTCCTAGAGGTCGTATTTTTTAAACCCTCAGGTTCCCTTTGCTAAGGAAGGTTCTTCCATAATTATCTTTAGTAACGGGCTTTGGTCGTCATTGGATTTAAAAAGTTACTTTTTTACTACATAGTATAAAACTTATTCACATATGCATTTTCCTTGGCTCCCCTTTCAACCTTTTTTTTATGTAGCTTAAAGTAAAGTACATAAGGTAAGAACAGTAAAGCGCAGCATGGAAAGAACACGCCGGTGAAACCGTGAGGAACAGTATATTTATTATTATTTTTGTTTATGGTTCCTTCAGAAGAAAATGTGATTACGTTTATAAAATTCTGCGTATTAAGGAATGTCAACACGTTTCAGGTTGAGTTTCAGGTATTTGTCAATAGCTTCTTGTGAAGTTTCTTGACAAATTGACAGCAGGATAACATTATAAAATTTCGTAAGTGCGACAAAGACACATTTATTTTTATGCTACAACAAACTGTATCTGAAGCTTCAACAAGACATTGACGGTTGACGACCAAATTGTTTTCCTCTTGTTTCTTTCTCTTGCTGTTTTAGGTTAGTGTTCCGAGTATTTTTTTAAATTCTTAAATATCTAAAGGATCTCACTTAATTTGAACTGTTTTTTCCGTGGTATTAAGTGTTCTTGTGTTAAGTGTTATAATTTAATACATATTTTCTCTTTCAGAACGCATAATCTGACGAAATGGCAAAGTCAAAGAATCACACAAATCACAACCAAAGTGAGTATTTCTATTGCCTGATACTGTGAATGTAAAAAGTGGGACTGTTACACATTAAAATGTAACTTTATAGATCTAATATATTTGTGTTGGCCGTAGTTCGATAGAACACCCGTTTTAAAGTGTTTTGGGGGTTAAGTTAACGTGATGTAAATATAACACTATTCTCTTCTTTTCAGACCGCAAAGCCCACAGGAATGGCATCAAGAAGCCTAGGAACCAAAGGCACGAATCCACCCTTGGCGTAAGTAATATTTTGTATACAAATATCGTCGTTTTGTCTTCAGTTTACGTTCAACGGTATGTTAGGTGGTTATGTTGAATATTAAACAGCCTAGCCTAATCTCTAGGAATATTAAACAGCCTTCTCAAATTCACCACTTAAAAGAAAGGTTCCATAATATGGATATTAACCCGAGTCTTAAAACTCAGTTAATGTTAAATGAGAAAACTAAAAGCCCCTAAAGAACCACAATCTTCCTTACTAGGAAAGTTGGACCTGCATAGTCTGGCCTCTGGTAAATCTGGTCCTGTAATACACATCTACACTGATATAATAAAGCTGAAGAGATTGTTTTTTTGGACATTTGTTAATCTCAGATGAACCAATTCAAAAAATTCTTCTGTATTAGATAGCCTACTTAATGAGAAAGAGTATAGGCAACTTTTTATCTTGGTACTTATTGGGTATGTGGAATAGTTCCCAAGGGACACTGGTTATTGACATCCGAAACTAAGTCTTTAACAAATTCAATAGGAATTAATTAGCAAATTAACTATCTAAGCAAACTCAAATTTTGTCCGTTATCTCAGACTTGATCAAGTCTTTATTTATCCACACTAATAAACTTGTCTCCACATTATCCAACTTGAAACTGCATTAGAAGTTTTATAGAGAATTTCCAAATGACTTTCTACATTTGAGTTACTTTTTATTTATAGATGGACCCTAAGTTCCTGAGGAACCAAAGGTTTTGCAAAAAAGGTAACCTGAAGCCAGCAAAGCAGCTAGCCCGTGCTGCAGAAAGGAAAGCCACGCGGGAAGCTAAGGCCAAGAAATGAACATCTAGCTGTAAGGAAATAAAAATTAAAATTTATGCAGTAGTTTGATTTATTTTTCCTTTCAACCAGCAGGCTCAGCATGACAACTGTAAAAACAAGTTTTGTTTACTGGAGAATGGTCATAATGGAAAATATTTTTTTTCTTTTCTTTGATGGACATAAATCTACATTAATCGAGTTGACAGGTCATGCCATGCTCGGACAGAATACATGTTGACATTCACAGAAAGAGCTTTGTCTTTTGTTGATAGACTAGACATAGAATCGCCATGCTGAGTCTGTAGTACTTATTCAAAATTTGAACTGTAGACAATAGGTGAATGATACTGATTATCTTAGTAATTCAAAATCACTCTAAATCCAACTTTCCTTTCAATTGAATTAGCAGTTTATCTGATACATAGTTGTTATGGGATATTTAAACAAGGAAAATTAGTTCTGTTGATTTTTTTTAAAGACTTGTATATGAATTCTTACAAGAAGGTTCTTTACTATTGGAATGACTTCTATGAGCTCTTTCTGTTAAGAAAGCCTCAATATAGGCCTAACAAGGAACTCAAGGCAAGATACCTAAGTATTTTGAAACTATAGATACAATATTGTGTGCAATGACAGTGTGGAATCACAACACAGTGGGCAGTCTTTTGCGGAATAGCTTGTAAAGTAAAAAATCAATCATGCTTAGAAATCTTTTATTGAAATGCAAAACCTACCATTATAAAAGTTACATTATGATAAAAATTGTAACATGGTACATTCTTATTCTTAATATAAAATCTTTGATGAAAAGAAACTATAATCTACTCTACAAAATATAATATTAAAATGTTTATTTTTTCCAATGGATGAAAATTGTGCACCATTGTGCAGAAGCATTTTTTTATATTAACAATACTTGCTTACCTTAGGCACAAAGAGCCTGGTTGTAACATTTTATAAAAACTAATACCTAATAGCGAGATTCCACCAAAACTGTTCGAGCAATTGTGTTTGCGCACAAAATAGTGTACACGCGTAAGCTTGAGCCTACAGCTAGAATGTGCTCGCGCTTGAAGATTGCAATTTCGCGGGCAATAGAAATGTTCGCTCGCAATTTATAACTGTTTGCTAGAGCAAGTAGACAACAAGGAAACTTTGGACGTGCCACAATGCTGCAAATCTGTGGAATCTTGCCTTTACAACTACTACATGCACTCATTACAAAAGGAATACGTATATAATAGGGTACTAATGAATAACATTACACATTAGAGGATACACAATTCTTTTTAAGTAACTAAATTGGTCGTTAGTGATAGGTCTTAATTGCAGCTCAAAACTAGTTTTCCCTTTACCACAATGGGGCTACATAATGGATACGAGATTAGTATCCTTACATTAGATAAACACGTATGTATGTACTTGAGTATCGTAGTGCATCCGCACATAATAACTCAATGGAATGCCGGCAGTAGGTATTAACTAACTACTCCTGACATATCTGAGCTCACATCCACATAAAATATGGGGTCGCTATATTTTATGCTTGGAGTGTTCCCGAGCTGCCTGCCATCGTTCACACAGTAGATTGACTGGATCTAGCATAAACAAGGTTCCCTTGATGATCCATCCCAGCAGACTAAATTGTGTAATAATTGAGGAAAGAATCCATTTTTTTTTACTTTGGATCAATCCATTATCAATCACATTATTATTATCCTGCTGAGATCCGACTCATATTAGAGGCAGCTTTTCATTCAAGGTTCAATGTTTTATTACTATCCCAGTAAAGCAGTATTTACACGAGGTTCTATGTGGCTACACCCAATCCTCGCATCTGCCTACTTGAACATATAACCTACTGTAGAACAGACATGTACAGGCAACTTTAATTTATACACACATCACATACTTCAAAATAATGTAGCTTTACATAGCCTTTTGTGGTACAAGTAATCACCCGGATTGAGCTTCAACGCAGACCTTCTCATTATAACAAGCAAACTAGTTACATACCTAATTACATAATATTTTCGCTGTTATTTTATTGCAGCAAATAAAGAAATTAAATTTTCTTAATGTTAAGCTTGAGCTTTATTTTTATTACCCTTTCCGCTGGGTCCAGCTCCATTCTGCTTTGGCTTAGGATCTTGATTTGGATTTTTAGGCTTTGGCCCGGGGCCTTTAGGTGCAGGTTTGTTGTCATTTTTGTCATCAGGCTTGTCAGTCTTATTAGCTTTAGGTGCTGGTGGGATCCTCTTGATAAAGAACCTGAACGACAGTTTCTTATCCTTGATGTAGTGTACTAACATTTCCAAAGGCAGGGCAGCACACTTTCCTTGACGGAAAATCTCTTCAGGCTTAATGGCGTCATTAAAGCAATGTTCTGTAAACACGACTTTCCGTCTGGCGTTCTGCTTGCTCAAGACATGTATCTCGTAAATATGATCATGCGCTGCTTTCTTGCTGCCAATATGCTGAATTGTCCAGTACACCATGTTCTGAAGAGTGTCGATCTTTACGGTGATGATGAATAAGAATTTGGTCTGGGCGACAAGGAAGAAGTGGCGATCATCATTTTTTATATCTACATTGGTAAGTTCCACCTCCTCGTCAGAGGTGACGTTGCAGTGAGCGGTATGACGTTCCTTAAAGTGTTCCATCATGTCCTTCAGTTTACCTAACAAAAAAAAAAAACAATAATTTTAGAATACTGAGAAATATTTTTTCTCCACATCAGTAAAAGTTATGAGGAAAACGCGTGTTATTTATTATTCGTAAGCCTGGTATTCAAATTAAGTAAAACCTTAAATGGAGCATTCTATTACCTGTCCAGGAACATTTCCCAAACACTACACCCAGAGGGCACTCCATCTCTCGGAAGATGCATTCCTTGAGATGTTCCTCCATGTCGACCGACACCATGGTGTACACGCATCCTGCGGATTTATTAGGACACGGTACTTTCGCCTGCAAAAAAATACATAAATAAGCTATTTGTTACTAATATGAAGTATCATGTTCACTGGTTATAAACTCAGTTTTTATAGAGTAGGCGTGGAGTGCCCGAATAATGGCTATCGATTAATGAAACTAGCCCATATAAATTTCGATATAAACATGCGGGTATTCCCCTTACGTGGCGAGGACATGCTGGACTTCGATCAAATTCATTGGTTACTGTAAAGCTAGCGAGACAGGAGAACTACCTACTTAGGTCTATTCAGTCCCACGCCTTCAATGCAAATGTGTGAAGTAATATCCAACAATCAGCAAGCGGATCCTACGCAGACCCTAGAAAACATGCTTAAATAGAAATCTTCCGTTTCTTCTGCTTATAAAAACGATTAGGACATGCAATCCATGGCAGTGGTTCGACCGCCAGCAAGAAAACGTAACTATCGGCGATTTTCTCCCTCAAGAAATGCACAATAAATATACATTCCGTATAAATGAAAGAAAAACAAAAAACAGTCGTTACATCCTGCATGTTAGATTATTTTTCTTTTATAAAACTTACCTTAGCAACGATTTCTTCTAACTGCCAGTTCCTCATTTGCGTGAGGTTCTGGCGGCAGATGGGGCATATCGGCGGCATCAGATTCTGCGTGCAGGAGTTACAGAGGCTATGTCCTGACTGGCACTGGAATATCGGTGCAGTCATGGTTTCCATGCACACCGGACATTCGGGCAGGTTAATCGCCACCGCCGCCGCCCTGTTTTTGTAAACAATGTTGTTACTTTGGGTCAGAAGCGTTCATTGATTCGTTTTTATCAACATTGGAAGAAAAAATTGTTGTTGTTGCAATAAGGTGAGAGAAGTCAAGTATAGATAAATGCATCGAAGCTGACAAAAGAAAATCTTATATTAAAACGGGAATTCCCCGTAATTATAATGAACGTATACATATGTACCTATATAAGCAAACTGACTGCGCAAAATCTACTACTGTTGGGGATTTACAAAATTAAAGAAACTCACTTTTTGTTTGGTTTTGCCGTTGCCATTTTCGTTCACGTAGGATATTGCTGAAATCAAAAAGACAAAGAACATTTTAAATAGCTGAGATAAAACCTACTTAGGTGGGCAATTAACTTATGGGTCAAAACCTTCATAATACTGAGGCACAAACGTAGTTTTACCAATGAAAGCGCCGATACTCGATAAAACTTATAAATACGTTGTATACTGGCCATTTAGTAATCATTTATCTTTCAATAATGACTAACTGTATACATTTGATTAAAACATAATGATCTAAGCAAATACGCTTTAAGTGAATGATTTTCTTTGTTCCATTATACCGGGTGGTCCAGTAAAAAAGGCGACGTCGAGCTGAAAACATTCATTATGCTCAGGGGTAGGTACACAAAGGTGCTCTACAAACATAAGTATTCCGCTATTTATCAATTTCGAGTTAGTCATATTTTGTTGTTATTTTTAACAATATGGACAAATAAAAATAACAAAAACGCTGTAGTTGCACGTTTTACCATAAAATGATAATTTACTTTGCTGTCGCCAAAGGATTGTATCTATTAAAAGTACTGAATACAAGTGAAAAATTTGAATTTGGTCTTTCTTTTTTTTGGAACGAGGTAGTGCCCTAGTAGGTAGGTATTAGTTGTGGATAATTACAGTAGAATTTAATAATGGATAAAAGAAATCTGGCCATTTAATTGTCAAGTTGAAAGAGAAAAAAAAAAGATTGTAAATAGGTACCTACCAATTTTAGCTACAAACAACAGTTTACATTAATTAAATCGAAAATCACAAAAAATCGCGGAACGTGCACGGGGTATCTTTGTGAGGAATGTGGATTTTTGCGGTTTGAATTAACCTTCTGGACCACCCTGCATTAATACCTACTTATATGCATCGGGTATCGTGAAACTTAAATCATTCCTTGGTTATATAAAGGTGGGACCAGTAGGTAATGCCTAACAATAGCAGTGGCGATGACTCTTGTGTCGATAACTTTAGTATTTACTAAACATTTGGTACCTATTTGCTGTAGAACGTAGTGCACACATTATTGATATGGTCGCCTAGTTCTATGTCTGTCTATGTGGCTTGCTTCTGGCTTCTGGTAAAAGATACCTACATACCTACTTCACAATTCATAGACTCGTAATATACTTTCTCTCGTTTTGTGTTTAGACTATTTAAAAGAATTCTGCAAATAAATATCAAGGATCGTCTGCTTTCGATCGATCGTCTTACAGACTCAGAAAGGAATTCTTTTTGAAACATATTACTTAGTGAAATAGGTAGCTACAAAATGGCAGCGGCCGAAATATGTTACACTCGTACATTTAGATAATGTTACTTCGTCGTATCGCACGATAAAAACTGATGCAAGCAGACGTACCTACCTAGTGCACTTCCACACATTATTTTTAAATATCAAACAATAGCTTCATGGAGGACACTGATAACTAATAATTGATGATAATATACCGGCACGCCTGAGCACGCCATTTGACAAAAGAAAATTGCATGCTGATTCAACCATGCATCCAAAACTTTTTAAATAATTGATATAAGATAATGCTTACCTTATTTATTTCAGATGTTAAAATACTTCTTTGCTAAATACGGTCGTTGTTGAGCACAACACGATGTAATGCTATGGACGTTCTTAGCGATTAAATAAGTGCACCAGACATTTGACCACGGTATATAAATGCTCTTAGTGACGTGGAGTCACATTCTTTCTGCGGATATAGTATAACAAAGTTTATGTTTCGCATTTAAGACCTTAAGTTCTATGGAATATGGACGATAATGTTTGGATTCAATAGCAACCGCAAACGTTGGGAAATCCTGGAAATCATTTGGCGATGTTGCCATTATATATTTACCAAATAAATATATACCATAGACATTTTTTTCACAAGTTATATTTTTATGTTTATGGATTTAGTACTTGAATACGTATTTATAGCAAAATTATATTATTATATAAATATTTATTTATAACATCTACTAAAAATATTGCGAATACTTAAAAAAATCTTGCGAAATCAATGAAAATGGTTGAAAAGAAAGGGAAGTAGTACGTGTGATGAAGGTCAATGATGCTATTTAGAATTGACGGTAAAAACTGGCCTACTCAAAAATTCTTTTAAATGTGGTTTAAAATTAAGTTGGTAAGTTCTTAGAGATTCATATGTCCCTCTAGAGAAGTTCTACGGCTACAAACAATCCTATCATCGGATACTTAAGAAAATCGGATAATTTTTGTAGTTACTTTATCGCTAACTAGTGGTTTGGTTAACCTTATATCCTTGACCAAATTTCACAAGTAACATCCTTATAAGCGATGTCTTTCGAACAATTCATCTATATTTATTTGGACGTCCAAGATCAGGCTCATATGAATTCAAAGAAATAAGATCACATTGACTATGTAGCAAAACCTAGTTATTACCTATGTGATATACTCCTGATTTTTTGTCTTATTTTTGAAATGACAATTACTTTGCTTTTGTCTTGAAACATATTTGTTTCCACTAAAGACTACAACACTCATGTTAGCCTATGACGTGGTTAGTAGGTAATCTTTAATTTAAGTAGAAACACACTGATCAATATTCTTGGTCTCACACATTGACAACAAAACCATAATTACTGGAAATAATGGTACTGGCATGAGCTAAGATACTAAAAAATATAATTTAATTTGATATAAAGCAAAAAATATTTGTAACACTTTAGTTTGGATACAGTGCCTTGTGGGAATCAAAAACTAAACCTAAAAAACTTGAAATTATTGATAATTTGATTTGAGGCGGCATTTTATTTCGTTACTGATGACGTCGAGTAAGCAATCGCTATTTTCGGGGAATTTAGACTTAGCAACAATGTCAGAAAAAGTTCGGAAATAAAAACAACTATTTTGCTGGAATCCCCGATGAACTGACGACAATGTGACCAAACTGATATATTTGATTAAACATGTTGATTTATCTTATTAAAATATTTCAAAAATAGGGAGTTCCAAGGTAATTTGAAAGAAATATACCGATCAAATACCCAGGCAAGTTAATGATCGCACAGTATCTATAATTATAATCATATTATAACTTATTTATTGCCACTGTATATTTGTCCTTTATATTTTTTTTGTCAGTTAGGTTATTTTTAGTCATGTTGATGAATGTCGTCAAATTATGATAAAAGCAATTGAGTAATGGATTTTTACTGATGAATGAAGAATAAGAATATCCGTAATAATTTTAATGACAGCTAACATAAAACTGACACTGACTTTATCAAATAACGTTAACTTTGACAGTGCCGTCCACAAGTTGAAAATATTGTTTTGTTGCTCATGTTCACGTTTTATTTAACCTAAACCTTGCTTTTTCACGTACATGTGAATAATACAAACATTATCATACTTTCATAAATAAGGAAAGCTGAGTTTATAGTGGTGTTCCATATAAAAACGTCTGTATATTGATATAAAATGGATGACGCTGAAAGCAGCCAAAATAATAACTACAGCTCTTTAAAAGAAGACTTGCAAGCAATTTTAAAACTTGTGAATGCATATGTAAAAGTACACCTTATTAAGAATTGTTCCTATGTTGGGTTTGTGCACTCCATAGACCCAGTTACTCACAGGTAAACTGATTTTAGAGTTGTAGTGATTGAGCTGGTCCTTTTATAAGAGTAGTGGTCAGAGTGGGAGACACGTAAAGAGTAAAGATACAACACAAGTAAACCTTTTTGGTAGAACTTGCACCTGGCCATTCAGGTACTTCATGTAGATGTATTATAACAACAAAGGCACTACTACATATTTGACTGCTATCCATTGAAACTGTTCTTGGAATACTCATCAGAGTGTAAAATCCTTGCACACCCTTTGCTATACTACTACTCAAACCGTTCCATTTATCAGTCCTATATGAAACCATGAATGCTGTATAAAATAAAATTCATTTTTTAAATAAGTTGGTCATGTTTAAATATTTTTTTTTTATTGCAGTATTATCCTGTCAGTACCTCAAGAAGATGCTTATCAAACAATTGTAATCCCTGGCCATGCAATACTAAATGTTACCAATGAAAGTACCCCAGCCCACATCAAACCACCCAAAAGAAAAGAAACCCCAACACATTCAATTGACGACTTATTAAGAAGAAAGAAGCGCCTTATATCATGGTTGAAAACCAATTTGTTACCAGTAACGGAATTAGATGATAGAATAATAATAGGAAATGTTACATTATTACAGCCATATAATATTTCTGATATAAGTACAGACAATCCTATTGTTGCTATGCAAATAAGAAATGTGATAGAAAAGATGCCACATGATTATGAATCAAAATGACTGCAATTTCTTTATTTATTCCTGTAATTATATCCCTTTTAAGCAAATTTATGTTTTTTATTGTAGTAATAGCAATTATTTATAAATTGTATGTTTCTAACTTCAAAGGCTATTTATATGCTTATACCTATATTATTAGTTCAAGGCCTGCTGAGGCTGCAGGATTGTTCACAAGAGTTACAGCGGCCCTAGCACACACAGACCTCTGTTTTAGTCAGTAAGAGTCTGACACTACCTCCAGCTGCACCTACAGTTTGAGGGGTCATTGGATGATATCCCACTCAAAAAAAGTATATTATCAGCTCAAATTTTAATGATAAAATCATGCATAATATCTGATGATTCCTCAGGTGGAACATAAAAAAATACATTTTATATTTCAATTTCTTGCTTCAGTTGTTGCATTTTTACAATTTGGACATATCAAATGGGGAAGGGATTCAAAAGACATAATTCAGTGGTAAAAGAAAACAGGGAAATTAAAATAACACATACCTAAATATTGGCAGTTCAGCAGAAACAAAATTTCGCGCCTACCTACTTTATGATTATTATATAAATACAGAATAAAAAATAGTGCTAACTAGTGTAACAACTAAAATAAAACCGTTAAATAAGAATTAAGAAAGCAAGCGCTAATTAATTTGCACGATTTTCGGTAATCTGGTAATATTTAAGTATGTAGTTTGCGTTTGATTTATTATTAAATCTTGCCCCTTTCGACGTCTAGACCGAGATTCGAGAAAAATATATTTATGGAAATATGGAAGGGAAATCCGGCCAGTACATCTAGGTACATACCTAGGTATTTCATGAAACTCCCCCATTTTTATCCAGTTTGTGCCTTTAAGATTATTTGCAACAGACTGTTTAAAACGAACGCGCTTAGATATTCTATTTCCTGATTCAGTCTCAGTTGAACAATATTCTCGCCTACTCGCTCACTCATGTTGTACTTATTGGCCGTCGTCGTCGGCGCAACCCTGCTGACAGTTGATTATTGAGATAGGCGACTGTTGTCGTGTTTAATATAAAATTCAGATAAGAAATTGTTTTACTCGTTCTGCAATTACGGAAACAGCAATTTTTTTATTGATTACTCCCAAGGTCATACAAAATACGCAATGACTGAAAAACCGAAGAGAAAAGTGCAATATTTGGCGGGTGTATGCGGTGAGTAAACAACATTCAATAGCGGGAAATTTGAAATATAATGTTAGTGTTAAAAATTTAAATTTTAAACTACAGCGGCGTTTGCGTTTACATTTACTGGAGCAACTTTGGCATGGTCATCACCGGCAATTCCAAAGTTCAAAAATGGTGAAGCGAACATTGTTATCACTGATGTAAGTATCTACCTATTTATTACTTACAACAAATACAGTTGCTATGCAATTTAAAATTAAAATATTGAGGAATTATATTATTTATATTATGTTGAGATAGGATAGGACAAATTCAACGTCAGTTATTAAAACCTAACAAACAAAAAAAATGTTAATTTATTAATTAGCAATTTATTTAATTAAGTATATGTCGTAGCTATAATATAGTCAATTTTACATTAAATGGTCAGTTTAAGTTTAAGTTATGATATTTTTTTAAACCACCCAGGAAAGGAGCCCCGCGAGATAACAATAAATTAACCGAGCATTTGATAAAGTGAGTAAAATTTTAATAATAAAAATATGGCTACGACTTATACCTATTCTATCGTACCTATCTACCGAGGTAGAGCTACTTCTTTATCATACCTTTATTAACAATCAAATAAATAATGAAATCAAACATCATGTAAATATTTATTTTAAACAAACAGTAGGCATGTTTGAAAGGTTAATGTACTCAATTAAACACGATTCTTATCGACTTATAATTAATTAACATAGATTGTACCATGTCTATAAATAAATATCTAGACCCTAGACCATGTATACCTATAAATAAATCCCTTATTTACACCATATTAATAATTGGAACCCTTACAGCCTAAGTAGGCAAAAGTAACTTTTTATTAATAAAACTTTTGATTCGGGGCCTTTCTCTTGAAACAACGACGATAGTAAGCGTCATTATTGTAGTTTATTATTGACAACATGTACATATATGACATAGTGGTCTATCGTATCGGCTGCTGCGGTGCGTGTCGCGGTTTTGATTCCCGCACGGAGCAAATAAAATGGTTTCCGGTACAGGTGTTTGTGCGATGCCAGCACATCAAGCTACGAAACTTTAAGAGTTGAAAATCTATTAAGGAAATTTGTCAGATTGTAGCAGCTTGATGTACTGGCGTCTGAACGTTTCTAAATAGACACACAGCGCAGGAGAAAATCCTTGTGTAGTATTTATCTATACTAATATTATAAAGCTGAAGAGTTTGTTTGTTTGAACGCGCTAATCTCAGAAACTACTGGTTCGATTCGAAAAATTCTTTCAGTGTTAGATAGCCCATTTATCGAGGAAGGCTATTGGCTATATACCATCACGCTAAGACACACGGGAGCGGGGCAGTAACCAAAGATGCGGGTGAAACCGCTGGGGACAGCTAGTATTAAAAAAATGTGTTCTGCCTCTTGCAGAAAATTTACTCCTCGTGCTTATTGTTCTATGGTTTACCTCTGTTTCGATAAGATAGGCATGAGTGTAAACACTAATGTTTATTACAGACGCAGACTTCATGGGTGGTGTCCTTACACGCTGCAGGGGCGCTCCTCGGATGCTACTTTGGGCAGGTGCTGAACGAAAAGGCTGGACGTCGCCGCACATTCTTTGGCTCAGCAGTGCCGGGCCTCTTAGGTGCGGTACGTTCTATCGTATATTGACTTCAGATATTACTAGCTTGTGGTAAATATTCTTTGTAAAGACGCCAGCACATCAAGCTACCCGAAACTGTCAAAGATTCCCAATCACCTTTGAAACATTTGTTTCAGCGATAGCAGTTGAATATCGATTGAGGAAATTTTGACAGATTGTAGTTGCTTAATGTACGAGCGTGTCTGTACCTTGTGCTTCCTTATTTTTATTTACCCTGAAGCACCCTGAAGGTACATACATATTGTAGTAGTGCTACATTTTATTAAAAATCTGCTTGAATATCTTTCAGACCATTATCCTGAATACCAGCTTGCCTGAACTGATGTGTGTAGCCAGGTTTCTGATGGGTATTTCGACTGGTATCATAGCTGTGGTTAGTAAATACTGTGTTATCTTAATCCTTGTACTTAATAGTAATAGAACATTAGGACCTATTAGGATGTACCTTGATAAAAAAATCTCTTAGTTATGAAACCTCTAAAGAATGTTGTTTTTGTACATAGATTCAAATAAATATAAATGGGGTGTCTGTCTGTAGTATTAAAAAAAAACTAAGCTTTCATTTTGTCTGTTTCGGCCAATTTCTGAAATGGTTGAACCCTTAGAGTAATTACTAAACAGTTGAACCGAGGTTGACGATAGACTTTCACAGTCATCATAAATAGCTGATTAATTAAGAAAGTTCGGTTTTTTCCGAGTGCGGGACATGTAGGTACCTATAGCACTTGAAAAATGATCTCTCTTTCACTTGTACAAACGCTGATCTCACGATGATATTACAGGTGACAATGATATACGTAACAGAAATCGCCGATAAAGAAATTCGAGGTGCATTGGGGATGACTGTGCAAGTTATGAATAACTTAGGAGGTCTGACAGTATACAGCGTGGGCCCTTTTGTGTCATATACGACCTTGAATTACATAATACTGATTATACCCATATGTTACGTGCTGCTGTGCTTGTGGATACCGGAGTCGCCGTACTATCACTTAAAGGATGGAAGGGTAGAGGCTGCAAAGAAGGAGTTCATGAGACTCAAGGGGACTACGGATGAAACTGTTAGTATTTATTTAACTTTGTAATTTATGACTTAATCAATGTCCAATTGACCATCCTATTAGCTGCGGGTTGTTCGTAAGAGATACCGCGGCCCTGGCACACAGGGACCTCCAGAAGGAACATAGTGGGTTTTAGTCAGTAAGAGTCTGACACTCCCTCCAGCTGCACCCTCAGCGGGAGGGGTCATTTGATGATTTCACACGAAAAAAAAAAAAAAAAACCATCCTGTTAGGTACCACCGTGTCGCAGAAAGCACGTTAACGTGAGATCCCACCAGTGTGCGACTGTGACGCATACAACGATTCTTATACTCTAGTAAACAGTAACAAATTGCGGGTGAACAATTAATAAACTGTCAGCGAAATTGCAACCTGGCACGCTGGAAAAATTTAAGTTTTGTTCGCTTATTGGTGGAATCTCGCTATAGAAGTAGTAGTCAGAACACCAGTCTAACCAAGGGTATTGGGTTACCCGGGTAACTGGTTGAAGAGGTAAGATAAGCAGTCACTCCTTGCAAAACACGGTACACTGCTAAATCCGGTTAAACTAGAAGCCGACCTCAGCATAGTTAGGAAAAAGGCTCGGGAGATGATGACGATAATTGGTGGAATCTCGCTATACCGGTAACGTTGCTAACGGCATGAGTCCCAGCCAGAAGTCTTCACGTATCGTGATAAAATGTGTAATATTTCAGGTAATTGATGATCAGCTGAGGGTTATGAGAGCTCACGTGAAAGAAAGTATGGAAAACAAGACGACGCTCAAAGAACTGCTAACTAACATGAAATATAGAAAGGCTGTTTATATAGTGACAGGTAAATATGTAAGTACCCTTTAAGTCCACAAATCATTTTTGCCGTAGGTTGTCTGGTCACGCTATCGTGAAATGATTATTGCTAGATGCAGGTAACTAGCATTCTGCCTTTATCAACTTACTGTTGATGTTGATCGAAATGGGTGTTATTATAAGCGGCAACCATAATCTGCGAACGTTGCTGTAAGGTGATTTGATGATGCGTTTTACGCACTATTTAATTATGTGAACAGGTAAATTAAGAATTCAATAGCACATTGTTGTCATAGGTTGTCAACACAATTCTTTGCACAAAGCTTAGTTGTAAGAACGGGAAGATAAGAAACTATGTCTGGCGTACAAGAGTGTCTTATCAAATGCATTAAGGTCACTGTCTAATAGCACGTGACGAACACACGATACCTCAATGCTACTGAACGTGGGCAGCAATTAAGGGTTCGCACTTACACTACCCGAAACTGTCAAATTTTCCCAATAAACTTTGAACCATATGCTTCTGCGATAAAGTTGAAAATCGATTAAGGAATATGACAATTTTTTATGGCTTGTTGTGCTGGAGTCAGAACATGCCTTTATGCTCCATAATTCGTTTTTAGCAAATTAGACCAAGATAAAAGTTTTTAGTAATGAAATACAAATTATAGGTGTAAAAAAAAATGATAGAAACCATAGCGTCGAATAAGGTCATATATTTTTCCATGTGTTCTTGGTTGTTTACGAAATAAAATCCTACTTAAGAAAGATTGTGAGCATACATAAGTGTTTAAGTATAGGACTCAGTTTATTTTGCACTCTGATACTTGTAACTCCTTTTAAAATTGCTTAGGTGGGGATATTTAATCTCTCCAGTAAGCCGACCTTTGTCATTATGTACAGGAAAAGGGCAAGATAAGTACCAACATACATACTTAGTTTCTATCGAATAGGTAGGAATCGAGATGAGATCAGCGTGCAATTAATGAGTAAAGTGATACCTAATCAATTTTATGGATGATTTTATAATCGTTAACTACGAAGAAGCCAGATTTGCTCTCTATAAATATAATCAGGTATTGCTCTGACATAATTATTATTATATTAATTGAACCGGTCTGAGATCTCTGAATTCTGAAGCATTTATTTTCTTGTCCTTGCAAATCCTTACTATTATTATGAATGCGGAAGTCACTCTGTCACGCTTTCACGCCAAAAGTACTGAACCGATTTCAATAAAATTTGGTAGACATATAGTCTAGACTCGGAGAAAGGACGTAGGCTTTATATCCGGGTGCGGGAAGTAGGTAGAATTGCGGATAATAGCTAGTTATTAGATATGCTTGTACGCAAATTGGGTTCGGTTTATGTAACTTACATTCTACTAGAAACAATAGACATTTCTTATTACATTTCTGACTTATCTTCATTGATTCGCCGTTTTGGTTATAAACTACGATGGAAACAAAAGATAAACGAAACATCAGACGAGCGATATGAAATTATCAGTTTTATCTAAACATTTAGTTCTTTTGTTTTATTAGCTCCTTCGTATAATTTCATTGTTATAATGATTGGATTTTTATTAAATAGCTTGGCAGTAATATAGCTTATACATCAGAATAACTTTATCTGGATATGGGAAGTATATAGTTGCCTCAGGAAGCGAGTGAAACCGCTGGGAAGCTAGTATAACATAATTTATGTAGCCAAATGTTTGGTAGGAAAGTGTAAAGATACAGATATACATACAAGCTGCGTAAAGTAAGTGGCTCAACAGTACCACAATGTTAAAGTGACGCGACGCTCTTGACGTTTTGTTAATAAACATGGCAACGTTTTTTGTGTTAAAAGTTAATTTTGTTTCCAGGGTTGAAACTGTTGCAGTACATGACTGGTATTCTCGTCATACAATCATACTTAGAGCCGATATTCAGGCAAAGCAACTTCGTCTCCGGCTCGATCGCTAGCATCGTTTACGGCTTTGTGCAGTTAGGAGCAGGTAATTAGAAAAACATCGATAAACTGAACGTTTTTACCCGACTTCCCAAAAAAGGATGAGGTTCACAATTCAACATGTTTAAATTTTTTTATTAGTTGATATAATTATAGAAAATAATTTATAAATTGCGATTTCCAGGTATTGGAGCGACGTTCTTATCGAGATGGTTCGGTCGAAGAATTCTTCTGTTTATTTCTTGTCTCGGAGTGTCTCTCGCGATGACTTTAGTTGGCCTCTACTTCTTCCTTCAAGATACCATTAATGTCAGCGCCGAAACTTCGCAAGCAATCTCGTGGATGCCTCTCGTTGGTATCTTGAGTTTCAATGTACTATACGCGGTCGGTGTAGGGAACCTACCGTATGTGCTACAAGCAGAACTATTTCCAGTAAACGTAAAGGGAGTAGCCTCGAGTACAGCGACAATGTTAGCATGCATCTTAAGTTTCCTAGTAACAAAATGCTACCAACAAATGAAGGACGCCTGCGGACATTACATGGTCTTCTGGTCTTTCGCACTTATTGGCTACGTGGGCTTGTTCTTTATTTACTTCTTTGTACCAGAAACCAAAGGTAAAACTTTAGAAGAAGTGCAGAATAACATTCAAGAACAACGACCAGAGGTAGAGGCGTTGAACGTCGAGAAGCCAGAGAAAGTATAATGTTTCTCTATGTACTTGTAAACATGAATAAGGTTTATACTCCGAAAGCGGCATTTCATAGAAGATAATGTTGGCATTTTATGCATATTTTTGTACAGATTTAATATATTTGTAATTTTATTGAATTATCACGTTAAGTACAATGTCAGTGCTACAGCGAGGCTTTATTTTAGGTGTAATAAATTAATAAAAAGTATTGTTTCACAATTTAATGAGTGTGGCGAATTAAAAAACCAGTGTGACTATAAAATTGTATTCGGCTGAATAAAAATATGAAATACATACTGATTACCAGAAATCTTATACAAATATGGCAACCCTGTACAGATCACCACACGATCGGAAGATGTAAGACAGAGGCTACTGCAGAATACCAGCTATACAATAATAAGTTTGACCTTGGGAGTACAAGAGACGACCTTGAAGTACAAATAATGTCTTTAGAGAACAACGTGTTCGTTGTGGTTCTAAATTCTCTTGGTGTTCCCGTAGGAATAGAGTGGTGCGAATGGAGTGTCGGCTTGTTCGTCGCCGCTTTCCTCTGATGCGTCCGATTCGAACGTGTTGTCGGGGATGTCGTACAGGCGTATCAGCGGTTTGTTGGGGTCCTTCATAATTAGGTATTTACCTGGAAAACAAGGAATTTAGTACAGAGATTCTTGCAAGTGTTCAGTATCCATAATCATAAATTAGACAAATTCGACTTGACGACGCGATCGAGCCGAAATCCAAAACACGCTTTTATTATGTACCTCGTAGTGTACAAGTATTATAATTATGTAATATAGGATATTTTACGTAGTCCCGTGTGAAGTTAAATTTTAGTTTAGATTTCATCCCACCAAGCCATAGCGATGTATATTATGACGCTATATTACGCTGATAAACTGGAAACTCGAAGCTATTGAAATAAAAACTGCTGCATGTTAAATTGAGGGTAACGGCTGACGGTTGTGACACTTGGCAGTAGTCTTATAAGGAAGATAAGTTTTGTGTTGCTCAGGTAAACTGTGTTGAGGATGTTTAACTAGAGAATTGTTGAGTATAAAACATTCGTATTCCTGTATCCAGTTATACTGGAAAGCAAACCCTAACACAGTTGGGAAAAAGCTAGACATAATTAGTATGTAAGTACTCACCATCCTTCTGCTTCATGCAGATATCGATGATGCACCGCAGTATACCCCATGCGTTGTCCATAGACAAGTTGATTTGAGCTGCGAACTCATGCGGCTTGAACTGCTGCGTGCCGAGAATGACATGGCGGGAGTTGTCACGCACTTGAGCGCGGGAAACGTAGCCGAACTTGATCTGGTCGGAGCCGGCTAGCAGGGCCTGGGAATGCAGAAACGTTTTGTTATACATTTTTACTGAAGGTATGAGAAGTATTTATATTTAAGCACGATTCTGGAGTTAAAGTTAGTCACACTAGTACCTATAAAAACTACAAACTGTTTATCTTCTAAACACAATCCATACCTGTACGGTCCACTTGGCGAGCTTGCAGGAGTTGTTCCTCAGTTCGTTAGCGAGCACCGCACCACGTTGGGTGTCGAGTTTCTGACGCCAGTCCACTCCGTTGGCTAGCTTCGAGTCCCAATCGTTCAAGGCCTTGATGCTCAAGAACTGGGTCTCGTTTTGTGGGCCTTGCATTACAGCGTCGTGCTCGCATCGAACTACTAGCGTCTGTAAGAAACAGTTAGTGGTTTAGAGTTGTGAACATCTTCTTAAAAATAGCTTGGTGAAATATTGTAGCGATATTAATTATAATGGTTTAAATACACAATTACAAACACTTTTATTAGATTTGTTTGCGGTTGTGAAATCGAAAAAGTTTAAATAACATTAAGGGCCAGTTTCACAGGTAGCTGTTATTTTTTTGAATTCTGTTCCATTTTTGAATTCATCTGTTAGATATGGCCCTAAACATTTCTTTTATAGTTGTATAAACTATTTTCTTTTACTGTAATGTGGTATTAAAATGGTCAAAACAACTCACCACTCCGTTGTTAAGGTTCCACTTGCGATAGCGGTACCCGACGGACGCCACCTCACTTTCCTCTTCCTCAGACACGAACGGGTTCGGTTCGGGGAACTTGTACTTGGGTTCGTTGGGGCCGCTCTTCAATACCTGTAGTAATAAAAAATTAATAAAATTGTGAATTTAATTTCATAAACTTGTATACTATGAAGTGGGCTTAGGGAAGGTTCATATCTGACGTAAAATACGACGAGCGTATCATCAGTCGCACTAACGTAAACTATAAATTTGTCTGTTGTGGTGTTACGCGACCGATAATACGCAACGGATCTTCCTTCAGATATGAACCTTTCCTTATAATATTATAGCCTTTTGCTAATGTTTGTACATAAGTAAAATGAATAAAAATTATGGCAACTTGCTTACCTGCTGGCTGAAATTATGGTTAATGAAGGTAGCTTCAAGCGCGAGGTTGCGTGGCGAGTTGATGGAGTTACCATCGTCTGTGGGTGGCTCCACAGAGGTTTCGTTCACGGTCAACAAGTCCAACTCGGTGTTGTCACGCTTATCAAAGAACAGCTTGTCACCTATACATAAGAATAAAGACTATTTTAGAGTTTTTTTTTTGTTTTACCTGTGAGAGTTTGTGTTCCTGTGTAGTTTATGAGCCATACATCTTAGGGAACATTTTAAGCTATTTAATGGTAGGTATGCCCTGACCATTATAATAAAAAAGGGCGTGTCAGGAGCTGATGAAACCGTGCATTTAGAACATTTTTATTATCACTTAAACATAATGTTTATTTGCATATGGGATACAAAAAGTCAGTTGCGGACACAGACTCCACGCACATCTTCCATCGTTCAGTCAGCAGAGCTGTAGGGGCTCATAGAAATGAAGAGATTGCAATGTATATTTTTTACAATGTCTGTGTTTAAGCAAACATTCTATTTTTTTCGCGGATTTTTTGAGCAAGGCGAGGCTTTGCAGATTGCAAAAATGTCACGGATATTTCGTGCACCGGAATTTTTGTGCGTCGTGGGCATTCCTACATATATTAGCCTGGGTTTTATTTAGACTAAAAAGTTTGTGGTAAATTCAAAATTTAAAGTAAATCTTGAATGTGGTGTGTGATTTTTTCAAAATAAAAAAATTAATATTGCAATAATAGTAAAAAATGACATACCAATCTTTTCAATAACAATATCCCAGGAGTAGTTGGAGCGGGTGCAGCACATAATAGTGGCCAGAATAGCATCAGTAGCATACACAGTTCCCACAGTCTTACTGAGCCGTCGGATCACGGGGTCATCAGTGGTGGTCACCTGAGAATAAGTTTAAAATATTTTATACTAGCTGTTTGCCGCGGTCCCACCCGCCACCCGAGGAGACTACTTCCCGCACCTGGATAAAAAATAGCTTATATTCTTTCACTCTAGACTATCGACTAGTCTATCAAATTTTATTTAGATCGGTTCGGCAGTTTTGGCGTAAAAGCGAGATAGACAGAGCAAAATTAAAATCTGCCGCATGAAAGGCGCGCGTCGCTGATATAAATCGCGCGTTAGGTGTGTGCAAACATAACATTAGCATCGCCGTATCGCCGTTGTCTGCTGAGAGCCCTTATAATTAAAATTTTAATATCAAACCAACATGAGCATATTGCTGCTATGCTGTTGCTAACTTGTTTGTTTTGGTAAGAATCACAATCATGGTTCTGTCAGTCATATGTGGTGTTACTTACCGTATGGAAAATACGGTCAATACGCTGCAATGCTTTCTCGTGTTTCACATTGACACGGTCATAGCTTTTGTCATAGTACTCCAGTGTACCGCAGCAAACAATGTCTTCACCTATGGAAAAAAATACCTATATGAGTATGTTCCAGCAATTACATACATAGAAATAGATTTAAAAATTAAGGGGGAATTTATTGAGAAAAAGTTCATCTTTACTAAAATATTAAAGCCTAAGTAAGAGTTTGTTTTCTTGAATGCATTTATCTCAGGAACTACTGGAACTTATTTCAGTGATTTAAAGCTCATTTATTGTGAAAAGCTAGAGGCCGAACCAAGTGTGGAGTAGTTTCCATGGGATGTATGCAGGCCAGTAAGAAGTACAAGATTGTAATAATTGTCAGTTTCCTAACATTACAAATAATAATCCTCAAAAATAAAAGATTAAACTTTATAGTACAATAATTTTTTTTTAGAGTTGAAGAAATTGAATTTATTATAACTTGATGTCAAACCAATGTTATTGTTGTTAATTCTGCATTAATGGACTCATTTTAAGAAATGAGCCTAAGTTAATTAGTTCAAATTACAGAAAATAAACAATTCATCATTCACATACCTTCTTTAATACCAGGCAAAGACAATTTAGCAAGACGAGGGAAGTCCATGTCCTCAATTGTGACCCAGGTTGGGCGCACAGTCACAGATGCATCACGGATCTTCATAGGAGCACCTCTCTGGCCCCACCTCTTGCCAAGCTTACGATCCCTTTGCTAAAATGAGAGTATATTTCATAGAAATGTTCCAAGAAATTTGATTTATTGTAAAGTAATTGGTAAAGTTATGTACATTTCTCATGTAGTTGCCCTTGTTGAGGGTAGTCATGCCACCAGGTGTGCGGGCACCTCTAGCCCCACGGCCCCTCTGACCACGAGCACGGCCACGCTGGTATGGAGGCTTCTGCACCCTCGTAGTGTCCACAAGGTGGAAAGTACTCTCGTCCTCATCATGGAAGTACGCGTACGACGAACCAGCGCCGAACTGAGATGCATACTTATCTGGAAAGCAGTTGATTCAAGTTATGAAATTGGTGAGCATAATGCATAAGGCAGAAACAAGAAAGCCCAGCTAAGGATTTATTTGATATGTGAAGTTTTGGTGTGTCGCGTAAAATATTAATCACACTAGTAGAGTTGATTCACACGAAACTTCTATGCACTATGGTATATTACAAGATTGAAACTATGTTGCTGCAAAAAACGTCATCATAACCTCAAAGAAAATTAATGTTGGGGTAGTTTATTATGCCTAATAAATAAAGTACGACATGTAAATATCTTACTTTGGTATTTTTTGTCCTGTACGACGGTCCAATCACTAATTTTTCCTAAGCGATCACCTTTACTGAAAGGTTGGTAAGGCATGTCCCGAAACTGCTCCGGCATTTCGGCTGGGCCCCATCCTGTTGGATTATCTTGAATTATCGGAGCTACGAATCTTATAGGCTCTTCAGCCGGAAGCACATGCTCCGACATTGTAACTATTCAATGGAATTACAAATTTTCGCGATAATTCAACATGAAGATACACCAATGCCACACGACACTTTCGAAATGGCTTTTTTTTAGTCAGAGATGACAATAAGAACGCGAAACAGATACGAGTCTTTTAGTCTTCATAATGTTGGGGTTTTGTGGATATATTTTTAATTTTTTTTCGTTGCCTTATTATTTTTCAGTAAGTTTTCAGCTCAGAATATTGCTTTAGTAACTAAATAATTATTAACTAAGTGCGAACAGAGAAAAGCGAAATAAGTTTTTAAGATGTTATCTATTAGGTTTTAATTTTGCTTCAATTAATAACACATCAATAACGGACAGCCCCTTTGGTCTAGTGGTAGCAACTCGCGACTGTTGTGCACGGGGTTTCGGGATGGACTATCGGCTTAGCCGAAATAGTTTATGGGTCTTAAGAAATGGTCCTAAAGCAACCCGGAGTCTGGAAGTCAGTGGTGATACACCCATGCGTAGGAGAGCACAAAAGTTTTACTCGTGCACTAAATCTCTATTTGTCCGTGTCTGAATGCCGTCGTATTATTAGTCAAATCATCATATGTATGGGTTATGACCGTAAAGTTGAGTATGTGTCTGCAAACGCTTGTGCACTTTATGTCCTATGTTCATGCACAGGTTGGCTGTTGACTTCTTGACTCGAATCCTTCGAGAATTCACTTCCGTGGCCGGTTGGACGCCATTATTATTAGGTGTACCAAGTTTTTTTTAATCTTTGTGTGTACTTAATTGCGCGTGTATTTTTTGCTATTAAAACTACTGTAGAATTAGCATAGGTATTAGGTATAGAAAATTAAAACTTAAACTCATAGCACAGCATAGCATATTCCGACAGACCTCAATTTTTAGATAGACGCTGTAAACTTCAGTAGAAATAAAATGTCAAAACTTTTTGAAGACATTAGTACCGAATATGTGTCTAAATTGGTCTAGGTACCTTTATGAATGTTTCATGGCTAGGCCTAATTTTAATAAGAATTGGTGTTGGGAAACATAACCATCTTTGTTATAATCAATCATAGGTTCCGTTACCCACTCGTCGTATAGGAAATGTAATATACATACATATGTATTAATTATAGGAACAACGTTGACGATGGCGATAGCGGCACTTTCATTGATAAAAATACAATGCCATGCCTTGTGAGTGTTTAAAAAGTACCTATTATTTATTTTTTTACAGTCCACTTCCTAATTAAAAGTACCAACACAATGTAGATACGAAGTAAGACTGTGTCTCAGCATAAAGAAAACAACGAGTTGTTTTGTAATAAATAGTACCTACTACAGAAGTGGTGGGCATGAGTTCTTAGAAAAATATATTACGAAATATTCCTTTACTTATTACTTTTTCACCAGAGCTGTCAAGATACTACTGGACATTAAATAGTTTGGCATCAGTGTGCGTCTCCTCCTAATCCTATGCAAATTTCAGGAGATATTTGATTGAATGGTAAATAGCTCCAAAATTTGTGATTAAATTTTTAATGCTACAACTTTCAGAAAAAAAGACATCAAAATCTTCTTTATGATATAGGTAATTATCAACGCGAATGATAAGATGACGCCTCATATCTTACTTGGGTAAAATAAGTAAAAATATCATTTTTATGTTTGAATTCCCCGCCCTTCACAATGGAATTCTGCAGGCATTATTCGTAGTCTTGATTTGCTAATAGATAGTAACATTAATAATCTTATCCATTATTATTATTTTTACTGGGTGTGAAACAGCATGAGGTATAGGGTCATGGTACGTAGCACAGTGTAGATAGCCCGGAAAACCCCCAGTATCATCAACTACCGAAGCACTGCGTTTCCGAGGGACTTTTCGAACCTGTACATTTTAAGTAAAGGCTGTATGAAATAAAAAGTCCCGCCTTACACTCGCGATTTTAGGGCACGTATAAAACTGAATGGAAACCGATTAGCAAATTAGTTTATCGTTGTTCTTGGTGTCGGGTATACATCGAGCGTCGGCTCAAGAGTGAAGGTACGATTTTTGAGCGCGGAGTTTATTGAAAGCTTTTTCTGGGTTCTAAAAAATTTTTTAATGAATTTTTAGATTTTGTGAATGTGTTTCGAGTCTGGGAGAACTTGTTCCTCGCTTAAGAATATTTCGGTTATTTCCTTATAAGATTTTTTAATTTTGTGATCGATAAACCTTTAAAAATGCTGCCAATAAATTTTGTGTCTCCAATATAAAATTTAATAACTAATAAAAATTAATAACACTAATACAATTTCTACGTGAAATATTGGATATATTATGAAATGATTATTAATAGATTTGAACTCAATAAAAAAGTAGCAATATCATTATAAGTAATTCAATGACCATGAAAATGTAAATCAACATAATAATAAGATACAGTCATGTCGACTGAAAGTTTCAGTCATTTGATTTAATAGGGTAGGCTACCTTAGGATACCTTACCTAAGTACCTACTAATAACGAGCGAACAAAAAGCTTGAACTAATAAATATAAATAAAAAAAAATTTTAAAACTTTATTATTCTTCTAAATTAAAAGTAAAGGGACTAAAATAATTGCAAGAAAATCCTTTAGGTACTAACGATCGCAACTTATAAGGTTAAAATTATAAGGTTTTAACGCTCAATTTGATTATGTGAAAGTGGTCGTTAGACGATGCTCTTTTTTTTTTACTGTCCAAGCGTAATCAGTCTGGCAGTCTGTCTGAACTTCAAGCTCGAAACTCAGACAGAACGGCTCGATCCGGCTGATCGTGCGGTCGCGCTGTTTACCAATAAAATTAGCATTATGATTTTTCGAATAGTTTACCTTCATATATAGTTCATAATATATATATATATTAATTGTGTTAAATGAATACATGTATTTAACTCTTAGGTTAGGTGATAGGCAAAAAGTGTTTTTGCTAAAATGATTTTGTAAACATTCAGTGTCCTCTTGGAGCTTTGTTTGGATTTAAATATTGACAAGGAAAACGTAAGTAGAGACAAACAATTTTGTTCACATTATTTACATCAAGTTATATGTTATGTTATGATGCTATTAATTAACAAATTAGAGCCTGATAAAATATAAATAAAAAAAAGAACGTATTTTTTTAAATATGTAAATTTATTAAGGTTACCAACGGTAAATATTTAGTTAAATGTTAAAAAGAAAGCATTCATCGCTCTTGGTAAAAATATAACCTTACATTTTGACTCTACATACCTCCTACATACCAAGATTTATGCAAGCAATACCTACAAACATAATTAGATTATAAAAACTGCTTCAGCTATATAAACATAATATATAAATCTGTATAGTCTGAAAACTAGTTGCTCAGCAAAAACAGCATGAATGAAATTACAGCCAACTAAAACAAATTTTCCGTAGCGTTCCATTCATCCTTTTTTTACATCTTGTGCATATAAAAAAAGGTAGAAATTAGGTCTATTTAAAAAAACATTGGCTTAAATACTTACTCTTATAAGTAGTAACTAAAGTATAATATTTCTTGCATTAAATAGAGACACATTAATTAGCAAGCTTGTTTGCGAGGTTAATAAGAGATAAAGAAAACAAGAAAACACGAGCGGCGCGTTCCAGTATCACTTTGTGCGTAGGTAAAACAGCCCGTTTTTTTATAATTATGTATGTTTTTTTATTTTATAGCACACGGTTACACATTAATAAAGCTTTCTATAAATTAACCATTTGATTAAATTACTTCAAAATGTTCTTAAGAGCCACAATATTTATTTCGAAAAGTATTGTTTCTTTAATGTATTTCGAAAAGTATTGTTTCCAAATTAATTAAGAAAGTTTCACCGGTTACGGATAGCCGCTATCTACCAGATAAATAAAAAAATGGAACAGAATTTTTATGAAATTATCTAGGTACCAGATAAACTATCTGGAACTTATCAGCAACCGGTGAAACTGGCCCTTAATATCGTTTTGGTAAAAGTTGAACTCCCTTGGTTGGACTGATTTTTGTTGATTGATTAAAAAGAGGAGAGGCCCATAAAATTGCAATTGAAACCTGGTCAACTTTGACAGCAAATGCATAAAAAAAGTACGTTTAACAATTTGTAAATGAGATTTAGCTAATTAATTACCATTAAGCAAGTAATCTAAACGTACCTATATTTTAAGTTTTTATTTATTGTGTTTAGTTAATTAGCTACATGTAGTATACTCAAATATAAGTTTATCATTTATTTCAGACAATGGAGAGCGGGAATAGAAAAAAGCTTTATTTGGTGACACTTTCAGGTAGGTAATTTCTTCTAGCAATTTAGTTATTTTTTTTTAAATATGTTTACTGTAGTGGTTGAACCATTATTTTTTGCCTTGCGTGATGCATATGTGCGTCTTCTGTATGACACAAAATATCGCTTACAATTTAGTTATTCGTAATATTTGTTACATTCAAAATAAGTAAACGCGTATGACTATTTGGATGCGCAGTATAATTTTCAGGAATACAATCTTCTAATGCGCAGCCAACTTCAGATTCGCCAAGTTACATCGAAAGTAGTATAACTTATGGTGGTTAATCTTAAAGGGAGGTGTTGCTATGTATGGTTGCAGTGTCAATGGCAATGGTGACGATGGGCGTGTCGTCCGCCTGGCCTACTCCCGTGCTGCCAAAGTTCAAAAACAACGAGACAAACGTAAATATTACTAAGGTAAGCAAAAACATAGACAATTAAGTATTGAATCAAACTTCCTTAAAGATAAAGCGATGGTTGCGTGTAGACGAAAAGGAACCAGCCGATATATATACTGTATGTTTAAGTATTATTTGCCAATTTGTTTTAGCTAGGCTCAACTTCTTAACTTACTTAACTAGGTACTTATTCAATTCACGAAGCTTATCGGGCGCAATAACGCTGTTTAATAGGAGATGTATTTAATATTTATCTGGGTGCATTTCGACAACAACACTGATAAAATGTTTTATCTAGGTGATGTTATCTACTTATACATATAAAGACTAAAATGTTGCAGTTAAGTATCAACGAAGACAAAATTGCGTTTCTGCAAATTGATGACTATTAAAGGTTTTTCAGCTTCAAAGTAGGTCAATATATCAAATAGTTAATATATCAAATGACATCATACTTTGGTCAGTTGGTCCTTTTAGGGGCGGTTATCATTAAATTGTAAATGCGAAATTTTGTATTGGCGTATTGGGTGTGTCAATGCTTGTCGGTGTGTGTGGTACTGAACTAATTTTGATGAATCGTAAATAAAATCATAAATATACTTCTTTTTATCGCTGCGAGAAGTAGAACCAGAGGTACACACATCTAGTATTTAAAATAATGCATTTTATCTATTGCGTGCATTCCGTGACTATTCTGTTTTGTTTTGAAATTTTCTAGTATGGGTATTTTAGTATCGACATGCAGGATGGATTAGTCTTTAAAAATAGTTTATCTTTAGTGTAGGTATTCCGTAAAAAAATGATGGGCCAACAATTCTTTCCTAGACATTCAATTTAAAATGTGTCTCCTAAAATAAACTGGGTACAAAAACCCTAATGATAAGATACAATACTGAGCTCCTACTTACTCACCATAAATATAACTAAATGTATCAACCGCATTTCGTAAACATTGTTGGTATACATATACATATAACGACTGAACGTACTCATTAACTTGCGTCAAATAGTCTCTTATTAGTAAAATAGATACAAATAAAATAATTTAAGTAATAATTGTGGTTAGCTTATTATAAATATGCACAGGAAAATAATACATATTCTTCATCCGTTACTTTGTTTATGCATTGGGTATTATTAATTGAACGTTTTGCTTTGGGTACCAACAATAGTCAAGTTGATAAGTTATCATATTCTTATCATAATTTGAATGAATTCATTTCGGGAACACGGATTTGTCAAAACTCAAACTCGAAATTATTTATACACACTTGAAAAAGACAACCAAAGTGGTGAACCAAAACACCCAAAAGAACCAAAGTGGTGAACCACTTGTTGGGAAGGGCTTGTTTTGTTGGGAAGAAGTGGCGCTACACACTCAACAGCAACACATGTCTGTCTGTAGGTTTGAAGAACCTTTAAACAATGTTGTTCAAAGTTTATAATGTCATGACTTAGAAATAAGGTTTTATTCTTAAAAAAAATGTGGACAGAAGGCTAACTAATGGTATTATGGGTAGAGCAAGGTAGGGTTGGAACTGGAACCACAATATGTCCTGGTTTACAATGTATCTACGTACAAATGAACAAGATATATTTTTATGTTATTTATGTATTTTTGAAAGGATTTTAGAAAATATAGAGAATGAAAAAAATGATTATTATTGCTATTTCATTGATTTTCTTAAAAGGTTACTTGCAATATGGATAGGATATGCAATCACCAGGTTATTGTGTTAGCCGTTGGGTTTGGTCTATTAATTCCTTTGTACGTTTAACCCACAGTACGAAATGTCGACAATGCTTGCAATAAATCCAGTGGGCTTCGTAGTGGGCTCTCTCGCCACCGGCTATGTAGCAGACAGGTTCGGGAGGCGAGCTACTATATTGGGAAGCGCACTACCCATTACTCTTGGTTCGGTAAGTTATTTGGTTATTTTTTTTTTAATGTCCATAGGTCATAGCTTCACATTAGGTATTATTTATACCAGGCCTTATGAGCTGATTTATGTCGTACGTGATTCTCCCACCGAGCATGAGCATAAACTCTAGAGCCTAAAATAGGGTATTTTGTGAAGTATGTAAAAAACACTTTTGGTTAATTTCAAAATCAGTACGATGAGGTGGGTTTATTATTGAACGTGGTAGCAGCAATAAAAAGTCATCGGCATGGACAATAAAATTGATCAATTCAGCAATTGCCATAATGACCGTTCCGATGATTCAAAGGATTGGTTGCTGGCCTGCAAATCTTAGCAAGCGATACTGGTGATGTATGACGCATGTAGGCATCTATGTTTGCATAAGAATAGCTCATTGTCCTGACAAATTTGCATATTAGAGAAGTAAGACGAATGATTCTAATGTAAAAGATTGTCGTTAAATGAAATATTTATACATTTTCACGTAAATTAAATAAGCCAATTCATCAAAACCGTGCTAAGCACATATTTTCAGATTTGTACTACAATAATTAAATTAATAAAACCTAAGTTATCCATTGATTAGTTACTACTACTAGTTTACTAGATAAATCAATGGATGTCTAGCCTTCCTCAATCAACGGGCTTCTTTTCAAATCGATCTATTAGTAGACTTGAGTTGAGCGCGTTCAAGCAAGCGAAACAAACAAACTCTTAATAATTTTAGTGTAGCTATGTAAGTACCTATATAGGGTCTTTTTTTTTTTTTTTTTTTCGTGGGAAATCATCAAATGACCCCTCCCGCTGAGGGTGCAGCTGGAGGGAGTGTCAGACTCTTACTGACTAAAACCCACTATGTTCCTTCTGGAGGTCCCTGTGTGCCAGGGCCGCGGTATCTCTTACGAACAACCCGCAGCCCAAGCAGACCCTGGCCCTTTATGGGCCCCTCCTGTGTTGCTGACATCTCTTCGAGGAGCGCGTGGAACAGAACGCGCCGCCGACACGGGTCTGTCGTCCTTAGACGTACGGACGATGAGCTACCCACGCTCACCGCCCACAAACCCGCGCCTACGGTGGTCGGGAGTCATCTCTCGACACCCGGCGCCCGTGGTGTCGACCGGTAGCAGCCCTGCCGCGACGGCTGGGATGAGCGGTGCGGTCTCTTAGCCGCTCCGCCGCCTCCTTTGCTAGCATAACTGCTTCACAGAAGGAGGCGACGGCATCCCATTCTCCCTCGCTCCGGACCATGGCCTGGATCAGGGCCGGACGCGAGAGGTCGCCGCCGCCAATTGCCGCTGTGAGGACACGGCGGTGCTCCGCCCAGGCAGAACACACTTCCACCGTGTGCTCCACCGTGTCCTCTGGCTGGTCCGCGCAGTGGTGACACCCAGGCGTCTCCTCCCGCCCGATACGATGCAGGTACCTCCCGAAACACCCATGTCCGGTGAGGACCTGCGTCAGGCGGTAAGAGAGGGTGCCATGACTCCTCCCAATCCACTCCTCGAAGAGGGGCACTATGGCCACTATTGTGGCGTGCCCTGCACGGGGTTGCGTGAGGCGATCTCGCCACTCCACCATGAGATCGCGCCGGAGGACTGCCCGCTGCGCAGCGACTTGCCGCGGTAACGGGGACTCCCCCCGACGCAGTGCCTCCTCGCGCCAGTCGTACAGGCGCGAGAGGACCCTCGCCTCCAGATCCCACGGTGGCAGTCCGGCAAGGAGACCCGCTGCCTCGCGGGAGATAGTGCGGTACCCCCGCACTAGCCTCTGGGCTATGACCCTCTGTGGGACGTTGAGGTGGTGGACGGCTCGCAAGCGCATTGAGCGCGCCCACACCGGCGCCCCGTAGAGGGCCATGGACCGCACCACTCCCGCGTAGAGTCTCCGGCAGGAGGCATTTGGGCCCCCCAGATTGGGCAAGAGCCGCTTGAATGCAGCCCCCGCCCTCTCCAGTTTAGGGCCCAAACGTCGAAAATGCTCGACGAAGTTCCACCGGCTGTCGAGGACGAGTCCCAGGTACTTCATCGTCGACTCGACACCGATGTGAACCCCTCCCACCAATACCTGGGAGCCCGAGGGTGGCTTATTCCGAGGCCCATGAAAGCACATGACCTCGGACTTGTGCAAGGCCACCTCGAGTCCCAGTTGCCGGATCCTCTCGATCACCATCGCAACCCCGCGCGTCATTAGTTCGGCCGCCGCCAGATGCGACCCCCCCTGCGCCAGCACCAGTGTGTCATCGGCGTAGCACACTATGCTGACGCCGTCAGGGAGGTCTGTGCGCAGCACCCAGTCGTAGCCGATGTTCCACAGGAGCGGCCCCAGAACCGATCCCTGTGGAACACCGCACGACATGTCTCGCCGGTTCCATGCCCCATTGTGACCGGGGTAAATTACGGACCTGTCCGATAAATAGGCCCCGACTACTCGACGGAGGTAGGTTGGCACCCGGTGATACCGGAGTGCTTCCCCTATGCAACTCCAAGGCAGGGTGTTGAAGGCATTGGCGATGTCAAGAGACACCGCCAAGACGACCCTACCTCGGGACACCGCATCCCCCGTCGTGAGGGCCCTCACGCGCATGATGGCTTCCACCGTTGAGCGCCCCCTGCGGAAACCAAACTGGTGTTCCGCAAGGTCCGGCCCCGTCCCCACAAGGTGCTCGACGAGGCGGTTTGCAATTACTCTCTCAAAGAGCTTGCCCACCTCGTCGAGCAGCACGATGGGCCGGTATGCGGACGGAGAGTCCGCAGGGCGCCCTGGCTTCCGAATGAGGACCAGCTTCCCCGTCTTCCAACGAAGTGGGAACTGGCCCCTCTCCAAGCATGCGCTTAGGAGCCCCTTCAGTCGAGGCCCGAGAGCCTCTAAGGCCAGGACCCAGGCCTTTCCAGGCAGGCCGTCGGGCCCTGGGGCGGTATTTTTGGCTTTCAGCCTGGCTACCGCCGCTCTCAGGTCCACCCCGGTCACTTCGGGGACGTCATCGTCGGTCTCGTGGTCCACATCTGGCATCGCAGGCTGCGGAGCCATAGGCGGCGGGGAGTGTTCCCCGCGCGCAGGGAACAGAGCGCTCACCACTTCCTCCACTAACTGGGGCCGGAGACTCTGTGTCAGCGGGGGTGCCCAGGTGCGAAGTTTTCCTCGCACCATTTTGTATGGGCGACCCCACGGATCTCTGTCCAGAGTCCCCAGCATCTCCGCATTGGCCGCATCTTTGGCCCGGAGAATGGCCTCGTGGAGGGCGATCTTCGCCGCTCTGTATCCCTCATATAGCTCCGCTTCCCTGACTGTCGCATCCGGAGGGCGGATGCGGAGCCTGCGGTGCCTGGTATACCGGTGTCGCGCCTCGACGCATGCCTGCCGAAGGAGCGTCAGCTCTCGCGACCACCAGTACACCTGACGCCGGGCGCGTCTCGGCCGGACTCGGGGCATGGCCACGTCGCACACCTCCGACATGGCCTCCCGGAACCACTCCGCCTCGTCGTTGATGTCGGCGGGCCTGACCGGTGCTGGCACCCAGGCCTGCACGACTGAGGCTTCCTGGAGCAGTTCCCTGTCCAGCTGCTTTAGCGCCCAATGTGGACCACTCGGGGTCCGAAGGACCGGCGCACTGGAGCTGCGGGTGGAGACGTCAAACCGGATGTACCGGTGATCGGAGTAGGTCTCCACCCTGTCCTCAACGCGCCAGTCAACGACACGTGGCAGCAGAGCGGGGCTGGCGAACGAGATGTCCACCACAGACTCGCCCCGCATCCGTACGCACGTGGGAACGGAACCCCGATTTAGGACGACTAGGCCCGATTCTAGCGCCCAGTCCTCCACCATCCTGCCCCGTACATCTGTGCGTCGGGAACCCCAGGCCAAGTTCTTGGCGTTGAAGTCCCCTAGCACCAGCACAGGGAGGGAATAGCGACCGACGATGACCGACAACTCCATAAGGGAGTTTTGGAACTCGGCGAGAGTTCGGCTCGGGGAGAAGTAGGTACCCACTACCACAATCTCCCCGAACCGTGCTGCGACTATACCCCTACCCTTCTCCACCCCCTCAAGGGAAGGGGTACCGGCGGCGGCCGACGAGATGATGGTCACCGAGCCGCTAAGGTCCTGAACCCAGTCATCCCTGGGCAGGACAAAGTACGGCTCAGCGACCACGGCGATGTTAATCGCCCACTGCGCCATGCTCTGGAGCAACAAGTCCTGAGCACGGGCGCAGTGGTTGATATTCGCCTGGAGGAAGCGCAATGGAGCCGTTATTGGTACTCCATCACGTCCTCCTCCGGGCTCCCCGTTGAAGGCTTGGCGGCTGCAATGGTGGTGGCAGCGGCAGCAGCAGCGATGGCGGCGTTCCCAGGAGTTGTGGGGTTGGCTGCTGCGGAGATGGTGGTGGCGGGGGGCCTGGCTTTGCCCCTGGTCTTGGCCTGTGGAGCACAGGCCCTGCTCCCGGCCCGGTGCTCGGCCGGCTTACCAGCCACCGCACATGCATTGCAGTGCGGCGTGGCTTCGCAGACCACGGCCTTGTGACCGGGCTGACCGCAACGGAAACACAAACCGCTGCGGTCCACCTCCGAGGTGCAGCGGGCTCCGACGTGGTGCCCCACATGGCATCGGAAGCACCTCAGAGGTCTGGGGTCGAGCAGTTTGACCTGCGCTGATACCCAGCCGACCAGAAGACGTCGACCGTCAACGATTCTTTTTGCCGCCGTCACCGGGCAGCTCACCGTGACAGTTCGCATGCCCGTGAAGTCAGGACGTATGGTGCCCATCTTCACCTCTTCGACGGAACACCCGCCAGTCCTGACGACGGCGGCAACCACCTCCTCCGCAGTAACTGAGTCGTCCAGACCCAGAATGCGCAGATCTGCGCACTTCACGGGTCTGGAGACTCGGGCCTCGTCCGCACTTATGGACGCTCTGAGTTTTTCGGCTAGAGCGTCTGCGGCAGGCCCACTAGCCGCCCCGGGGATCTCCAGCATACGGGCGCCCGTTGCGGTCACCCTTAGCCGGAGTCCCCCGGTGATCCCCAGCTCTTCGAGAACCACCGTTTCCTTCGCTTTGGCGAGCACGTCGCGGTAAGACACGCCCCTTTTGACCGCGTCCGGCTGTAGGGTGAGTACTACAGCCGCGGTCTTCGGGGCGCGAAGTTTCGCCGCGAGGGCTCGCTCCTTGCGACGCTGCCGCTGCGCCCTTTTTCGGGCCGCCTTCGCCGCCTTGCGCCTCCTTTGTTTCTCCCCCGCCACTTGCCACTCCGGCTCGCTGGCGGGGGGTTGGGCCGCAGGCCTCTGCGGCCTGCCCGCCACCGGCGCCACCACCGACGCCTGTGCCCCTGCGGCTTGTTTTGGGGCGGTGGCCTTCTTCGCCGGCTTCGGCGCCGGCCTTGTAGTGGCTTGTTTCGGGGGCACTGCTCCGCCAGGGTCCCGCCGCTCAGGCCCCGGTCCGGGGGCCGCCGGCGCTGCCGCAGCCGCATAGGAGGCCGGTTTTTGGCCAGACGGCTGCGGCGGTCCTCCCGCAAGGGGCGGGCGCAGGACGATGCCCTCCAGAACGGAAAACCGCGCCTGGAAGGCAGCCAGCTCCTGTCGGACCAGGTCCAGTATCTGGCTCTCAGCTGGGGCAGTCCTGGCCCGCTCAGGCCGCTGCCGCTCCTCCTCAAGGACCCTGTTGCGACTGGCCTCTTGCTCACGCAGCTTGGCCAGATCCGCACGCAGGGTCCTGTTTTCCTCGAGGAGGAGTTCCATAGCCGCCGACAGGCGCGCAACCTCCTCGCGTAATTTGGCCAACTCGTCCTTGCTCTCTTTTGGAGGGGCCTGAACGAAGTTGGCCTCCGCTGCCGCCATGATAATGGCCGAGGCCTGATCCATGGCCATGCGCTTCTTAGCCCCGACCCGCTTTAGAGCCACATCGCGCATGGCCGCCGCTACCGTCTCCGCAAACCGGGCCCTACGCTCCTGATCGGAGCCAGCGGCTGCATCCTCCTCCGAGGAGCTCGGCTGCGTCCTTCGGCGCCCGTCTTCGGGCTTTTCTGCCCGTTCGACGGTCTCCCCGTTGTCTCGTCTCTTTGTTTTTTTGGCCGAAACCGTGTTGCCCCCAGAGGAGGACCCCAGGTCCTTCTCCAGTCTAGGCCTTTTCCTGAAGGTCTCGGCCAGACCTTTCTCCTTCCGCCGGGAGCTTTTGGAGCTCCTGGCACTCCCCGCGCTGGATAAGGATTCGATGTCCGAATCCTCATCCCACGCCTCCCTTTCTACGTTTTTTAAATTTTTTTTAGTTTTAGCATCCATATCATATCCCACGAAAAGTCTAGCAATAGATGTCCACCCGGGCAGAGGCTGACGTACCCGGGTAAGCCTACATACTGCTGGGGTCGGCAGGTACCAGCAGGTGGGAGCGCTAACGACCGTACTCCCAACGGCCATTCATCCCCTCGCCGCGCTCCCAAAAACTTGGGATTGGGTGGTTTTTTATCTTAGAGGTGTCCTTCCTCTGGGGCCGGGCGGTTAAGCCAAGCCCCCCGACGGCGGCATTGGGACATGCCTCCGTCCGCTGTCCGGCCAACCCGACTCAACGGACCCGCCGGAAGGTTTGCTCCTCATTGAGTGAGGAGACAAACCAACCCCGCTTAGATGCGCCTGCACCTAAGCGGGTGTGGTCGCGTCCTTGCCTAATCGACTACGTCGACTGGACAGGAGCGACCCCTCCTGCAGAAGTTTGCTCCGGACAATAATACTCCTCTACCCCACCCCCCGCGAGGAGATTATTGTCCGTGACCCAGGGTGCACCAGGCCCAGTGACTGCTCTTCCCCCCGGACGTATCCGAAAGGGACCAGCAGCCACCGAGCACGCGAGGAGGTCTTCATGCAGGCACCCCTATATAGGGTCTAGGTCTAACAAAACTAGTGCACCATATTTTTACCATACCATATTTACTTTACCATACAAAGAAATTTTAATAAGATCCTGTGTGGTTAACTTTTATTTCGTTTATAGATAGTGCTGGTAGTTGCCAAAAAGGGGTGGATGCTGTCCATGACTTCGTTTTCCTGGAATTGTGGCAAGGGCATGATCAGCACAGTGAGTATTAATTGATAAAATTTCTCTACTCTCATAAAGGTAAAGAATGTGAAATATACAGTTATAAGCCAGTTTCACAATGTCTGAATAGCCACTATCTACCAGATAAATTAAAAAATGGAACAGAATTTGTATGAAATTATTTACCAAATAAACAATTTGGAACTTATTCGTAGGTGGTGATACAGGCCCTAAACATTAAAAATTGAAACAAATATTGCGTAAGAGCGCAAAAAAGTCGGCGTCATATCAATTTTGTTATATATAACAGATTTTGAAGGTCTGCGTCAGCGGTTTATTAGCCTCAAGATCGCTCGAGCCTCGAAATCAACCAGCTAAACCGATCGGGCTCAATCAGCCCTAAAAATGCCGATCCTTAGCTCACCAAAACCTTTGATCTTTTTTTCAGGTCAGCAACTACTACTTATCAGAAATTGCAGACAAAGATGTCAGAGGTAGACTGTCTGTCATCACCAGTTTTATGTTTAATTTCGGAATCCTACTCACAATGTCGCTAGGGCCCTTCCTATCGTACGAAGCCTTGAACTACATTATGTTGGCTTTGCCGATTCTGTTCTGTGTTTCGTGTTGGTGGATACCGGAGTCGCCGTACTTTTGCTTGAAGACCAACAACTTGGATGGTGCTAGAACCTCACTAAGGATTTTGAGGGGATATAAGGATGAAAAGGTAATTTGTCTCCATAGTTGTAGTAAAACAATGGTGCTCTTCACAGTATACCGTCATAATGTGGAGGAGTACTTTGACGCCTAGGGTTATATAGTTTTTATTATTATTTATTTATTTATATTTTATAAGTCTAGCTTTACGTATTTTATAAGTCTGTATATAGTAATCTTAAGGTATTTATTTACCTTAAAATTGCGTTGAGCTTTCTTTAGGAGACCATTTTAAAACGGAATAATAAAATAATAATACTGAAAATAATTAATTGGCCATTCAGCAGTTTAAAAACTATACTGAACCCAAATAAATTCTAAGGGCAGGAAATTTATGATATGAATTTGCCCGAAAATTCCTGGTTTTATTCCAGTTACCTTAGAACCTCTGTTGAATTTCGACAGGTCCTGGAAGACGAGTTGCAAGCGTTACAAGCGAACGTAAAGACTGACATGAGTCACTCCAGCTCTGTTAAAGAGTTGTTCCTCGGCAAACAGTATAGAAGAGCTATTATCATAGCCGCTGGTATGTTGATATGACCATTGTGGTCTGAACTTAGTTTCTACCTTATCTTAAGTATAATATAATAATACAATATATAATATCCCTCACACATTCACACAACGTCATCTAGTCCCAAACTAAGCAGAGCTTGTACTATGGGTACTAGACAACTGATAAACATACTTATATACTTTTCTTTTGTAAATACATACATATTATACATAGAAACACCCAGACTAAGTCAAACACTCATGTTCATGCAGACAAATGTTTGACTTATGCGGGAACCGAACCCGCGACCTATAGCGTGGCAGGCAGGCTCACTAACCACCACGCTGGTCGTCAGTATGCGAGGATTCTATATAAAATCTACTTAGCTGGTTAAGGGGAGGCTTAACCTGAGAATATCTATAATCCAACACCCTTTTTATTCTAACATACTGTCATTTGTAAGTGCCGTTGTATTTCCAGGACTAAAATTAACGCAGATAATGACTGGCGCGGTGGTCATACGGCAGTACTTGGGATGGATCATCGAAGAGACCAAGCTGAAAATGGACATATCTCTAGCACTCATCATATATGCCGCAGTTTCTTTTGTTGTTGGTAAGTTATAGTGATATTGAATAATTCACACCACCAATGTGTGATTATTAGGGCCAGTTTCACCGGTTACGGATAGCTACTATCTACTAGATAAATGAAAAAATGGAATAGAATTTATATGAAATTATCTACCAGATAAATTATCCGGAACATTTCCGTAACCGGTGAAACTGGCCGTTAATGTTCCAAAAGCAACAGTCCACGAAAATATTCTTAAAGTTTGTTTTAAAGAAGAGGAACACAAAATACAGTATGAATTTGGAGCTTAACGAATTTGTGTAATTTACTATTAATTTACATACATTTTTCAATCATAATTGTTTTTATTTTTTGTTGTTGTCTAATAGAAGGTTATCGTTTTTAAACTAAGTTTGGTTTTGTTCTCTTTCTAGGTATGATGTCATCAGTGCTGGTAGACCGAGTTGATCGCCGTCCTTTGCTCGTTTTCTCATACATCGGCACCGGCGTCTCTCTGGGCATCGTCGGGTGTTACTTCTTCTTACAAGACGTCATCAGCATCAGCCAAGATACCTTGGCTATGATCGGGTTCCTTCCACTATTCGGTATCATTTTAGCCAACGTTATCTCAACAATAGGATTCAATTCCCTTGTCTTCATCATCCCTGCTGAAATATTTCCTATGAATATAAAAGCTATTGCTATGACTTGTCTAAGCGTTTTCGGCGCTGCTTTAGGATTTAGTGTAGCCCTTGGCTATCAGAGAGTCAAAGATTTGTGTGGGCTCACTACAGTGTTTTGGATTTTTGGTAGCTTTGCGATAGGTGGAGCAGTGTTTTGTTATTTCTTAGTAACAGAGACTAAAGGTAAGGATCTGAAAGACATTCAAGTAGATTTACAGGGTGACGGTTATGACGCCGTTGAGCTCGAAGAGACATTAGATAAAGTTGTTACAAGTAATTTCGATAAAGAAGATTGTACTGAAATGGAAGATCTAAGAAAGAAAGAGACGTAATACTATAAGCTTTAATTTTTAACATAGTGATAGTGTGCCTTCTATTTTTTTAAACGTAATATACATTTTTTTTTCCAGTTTCGTAATGACGTGTATTTTTAAAGAAGTTATAAATAAATAAGACTGCTATAGAATTAGGTACCTCTCAAAAGTTGACATGAAACAAATCTCCATCTGCATTTATGATATTTACTTCTTGACGTGTTTGGATTTTGTGTATTTGTATTCTTTTTTTTAATTACGTAATCTGTAAATGCTATTTATGTTTGTGTAACATATATAACTATATCTTAACTTAATTATGAAATTCGCTTGAAATTCGCCTTGAATTATAAGCACAATATAGTATTAGAAGTTATTTTTAATGTTACTACTTCTGAAATGTCTGATAATAAGACTCGGCTTCAAAAAGCTTTAAAAAAACTAAACAAAAAACTAAATGTATTTAAGATGCTTATGTATTCAAAATTACCTTTAACTACGCTTACAGAGCTTGAATTGATTGTTGGTATGTGTGGAAATTTTATCTTTGCTTTATTTCGAATTAATTATTTCTCCAAATGGACCTCGTAAAGGTTCCATATAGTACTTATTAAATGGTTGGTGAAGGGTTATCAAGACGCAAACTTTTCTAAAAAGTCATTGTCTTATTGTTGGCACTGAAAATTAGTATAAGTAAGTTTATTGCATTTCCGCAGTCTGAAGGGATTAATGACGTATGTGTATTATATTTCAGTACTAGACACCAATCTAACCAAGGGGTATTGGGTTTCCTGGGCAACTGGGTTGAGGAGGTCAGATAGGTAGTCGCTCCTTGTAAAACACTGGTACTCAGCTGAACCCGGTTAGACTGGAAGCCGACCCCAACATAGTTGGGAAAAGGCTCGGGAGATGTGTATTAACTTTCAGTAATGTTTTACTTCTATATTAACGTGCGTACTTAAAAAAATGTGTCTTGACATTTTAGGCCTTTGTAACCCCAATCTGCAGAATAATTCCTAGTAAGCTGATTTTTGTACACACCTTTATTACGGCGTTGTAATGAAGATGTAAAAATTAATTATAGCAGATCACGGAATACCGTTTTTCGCAAATATCACGCGACGTTTTAAAATTATAAAAAAAATGAAATTACGTTTATAAAACACCTCTTCGCATTTTTCTGCGAAATGAAACGAGATCTTTGTGAAAATATGGTATTTTTGGCGGTCTTTATTACAACGCCGTAAGGTGTATGTACAGATAACAAATCAGCTCACCAGAAATAATTCCGAAGATAAAACTCAACTATTATTAAGCATATCCCTTTCACGTGCTATGGGTAGACTTGATGACTTGATGCTATATGTCTTGCGTCCTAACATCACAAACAAGAAAAGGGCTGACAAGAAGTTCATTTGTACCTAGATACATAGAAATGTCAAAGTAATAATTTTAAGGTATAATGTATCTACGGAACAGAGAATTTTATTCTCTGTATGATATCCGTGAATGTATCCAACACACATTATTCGTGTTTAATATGATATCAATCAGACTTGGGCCAGTTTTACAATGTCCGGATAGCCAATATCTACCAGATAAATTAAAAAATGGAATAGAATTTGTATGAAATTATCGACCAAATAAACTAACTGGAACTTATTCGTAGTTGGTGAAACAGGACCTTAGTGATTTTTTTTTAAATTTTATTTGTGCTATTTTGTTATGGCGGATCGTGATCAATCATAAATAATTAAGAGTAACGTTGGTGCATATTTGTAAGCCTTTTACTGTTAATTAAAAGTAGTTGTGGTAGCTTAAGCCCGAGAATCGAAAAGCTATTATTGTTTCTTAAATTCATCACACTAACCCGCCTTCGATTTGTTTCTTAGAATTAAGTGCTCGAGTTCATTCCCAACCTGGCTATTGTAGGGGAATTTAGATTTTGTATAAGCTTTTTTGTACAGGTATCTACTGTTTAGTCTTTGTGAATGAGTAAAAATAAAAGATATGATCTGAGTATGTGTTTACTTTTAAAGCGAAGGTTCTTTTTAATTCAAATGTTTTTGAGAATATTATGATTTTTGCATTCATTTGTTTTTAGAAAATTATTTCAATTGAAAGTGTGTTATATTCATATTGATAAAAGTAGGTATTAAGTCATATTCATTCTTAAATTAATTATTTTATTTGTATTGAAAGTTCAACCCTACCGCTACATAAACACACGTTGTCATAATTTCCAAAGACTGGAAATTATAATTCAGAAGTCGGGATAGCGCTGATATATTTCTTATAAAACTGGTAGTAGAGTGACTAATTACATGACAAGCTCGCTATTCGATTGCGCGAAGCCGATAGTAGATTTGATTGAGAAATACGAAACGATTTGAATTGGTGAATATTAAATACCTACTAACAATTTTAGGTAAGTAGTATTTCTTGTTGTTTCACCTTTAATCTACAGATGTAGCCCGCTTAACTTAACGCTAAATAATTGCTTATTATTTAAGCCGTTAAGTTTTAGCAAGACATGCGTGTATCGCAACACACAGTCCATAAACGGACGAACGAAAAGTCAACGAGACGAGTATTTGCATCTGAATTATTTAGCGAAAAATATCTTTAGAAAATGGACGTGCAATCAAATTGATCATGATATCTGCTTATCTTCTGCAACTGCATGATAATAATTGACAAACAATAAATATATGATACTACTGAAAAAAGTGCATGTGCATAGTAGCTACAGATTTTTTTATAAATTATTATCAATAGTGAAGTGTTCCCTCTTGTATATTTTTATCACTCCAGTGCTAGAAATATGAGCCAGAATAACAGGATGCAGTATTTGGCGGCATTTGCCGGTAAGTATTTTTTTTTTATCAAAGACACATTTCAACAGACTTTAGATTTATTAAATGGTTTATTTTCTATATCATATGAGGATGTGGACGCGCTTCTGATTGATATGTTTATGAAGCCCATTTGACATGTCCACGATAACAAGGGCCGGGCCGTGACATTCGAGGGATTCTTGTATTAGGTAATTAATATAAAAGTTAACAAATGTAGGTTTTAAATAAAATCTGTTGGTTGGGAGCTGTGAAATTAGGGTTTTACCGAAATTAATATGTAAAATACCTAATGTTATGCTAATTATTGGGGATATTGTGATTGATGTTATGATTTCTATATTTTATTTAAGTACTTAATCAAGTTATTACCTTTTCTATTGCGAGTACATGAATATGTATGGTAGAGGGCACCTTGATGCTTTTTTGAATAAAACTAATTTTAAATTGTATCGAAGAAATACTGCTTACTTAACCAGTATTGCAGTACCTGCCTATCAAGTATCCAATATGTATTAAAAATAAAAAACAAATCAAAATGAAGGTCGCCTTGAGAAGGTCAATGTGACTAATTCTCTTCCAATTGGTATTCAAATGCCATGGAGTATACACACGTAGGTAGGTACATATATTTGCAAGCCAGTATGTAGATACTGTTACAAGTTACGATAGATTACAAACAAACTGATACATATTTGCAATAACACTATAATCACTACATACAATTTATAAGTACATAGTTATCACTTCGATAATACTCGCTAGGAAGCTCACGATTAAGTTTTGATAGTTATTCACTGTTTATAAACTAAAACTGAACTGATTCGCGGCGCTGCCGACCCTCTATTCATATCACGAGCCTAAGCTCCGGTCTATACCAGACCCTAGAGACTCGAGATTCTAGAAAGTTCTAAGGTGTAGATATGGTTTCCTAATGTAATATTAGCCCTTAGTTCTCGATCATTAAAATCTGTGACATTGACATAAAATATGTGCTATAGCAAAAAAAAAAGACGTTTAGCACCTTGTTTAAAGGAAAAAATCGAATACAAATTTTATTAATGAAACAGTTGAAAGTTCTTTTTTGCATATTTTTAATAACCGATATAATGTCTTCAGGGTTCAAATCTATCTCTCAATATTTAACCATAAAATCAGAATATATTTAGCTTCAGAGGGTTTTTCTAACTCTCCTGTTCAGGTATTATATTTTTTCCTTACAGTATCAATAGCAACCATGACGACGAGTACAGCCTACTTCTGGACCGCTCCCATCTTACCTAAATTCCATAACAACGAGACAAGCCTTAATCTTACTAGTGTAAGTATTGTAATGATTGTAGGCATGGCTATTGCTTTTTACACGATTACATCGACACTTCAGAGTAAATTGTGTATTATTGAGAGAAAAGACTTGAACGTATAGTCGCCAGCACATGAAAATACCCAAAACTGTCAATCGCCTTTGAACCATTAGGCATCAGTGAAAAAGTTGAAAATCTATTAATGTAATTTGACAGATTGTAGTAGCTTGATGTACTGTCCGTAAAGAGTAAACTCAATGATTAGTGGACCGACTTCAGAAAAAGTAGTATGCTATATCTCGGTTTGTGGGTACGGGACGAAACCGCAAGAAACACTAATATTAAAAAATACTCTCGGCATTTCTCAATATTCGTGAGTTATATAGCTGAGGATGCGTGTTATAATCAAGTAACATAATTTGTCGTTATCTGCTGTTTTGATTCTAATAATAAGACGGCAATAAAGTAGGTCGAAGTTAGAAGCGTGGTCTGAACGCTATACCTGCATACATAGCTTATAAGTAGATATTTAATGATAATGTTAATAATCTGGCCAGAGCGAGATCTCATGGGTGGTGGCCATTATATCACCAGGCATGGTTGCTGGCAGCCTGGTCGCCAGTGGGGTTTCTGATAAGTTTGGCAGACGAGCAACCCTCTTATCAAGTGCTGTACCGTTTGTTGTTGGGACAGTAAGTATGAAGGTGTATACAAAATATTATGAAGTGTTTCATCATCATCATCAGCCTTTTTATCGTCCCACTGCTGGGCACAGGCCTCCTCTTACACGGATTGAGCCTTAATCACCACGCTAGCTCAATGCGGGTTGATTTCAGACTATAAAGTCTGAAACCTTTTCATTCCTTTCCAGACTTTATAGTCTGAAATCACCAGGACCTGGACTTATGTCCAGGTTTCCTCGAGATGTTTTCCTTCAACTTTAATCAGTGATTGGTGACCAAGATATACTTAGAAAGTACATACAACTTAGAAAAGTTGCACTCATACTTGAGAGCTGGTGCTTTAATCACTAGGCCGCCACGACATGAAGTGTTTCGTGCGGATAAAATTCTAAATTCTTTACTACATAACAAAAAACAAACTTTGTTTGTTTGTTATGCATTTGATTTAATTCAGACGGTCATGGAAATGGAGATTGATGAAATTAAGTTGTTACTTATCTAAAGAAAACTCCCTTTAAATTATGTAATGTTTTGCAATAACGCTGTTTATTTTTAGGTTTTCGTAATGTATGCTTTGAACGCATGGTTGCTATACTTAGGCCGATTCTTGTGGGGAAATGGATGTGGCATGATAACAACGGTTAGTATCCAACGTTTTAAGATTTGAATTTGACATAAATTAATCATAGTATTATATACTATATCACTAGTTATTGACGATTACATACCAATTAATCTAGGTTTGGCTTCATTTACCTTCTGGTTTTGTTCCGGTTTTTAAACCACTGTAATCGACGTCTTATAATACTTAAGCCTAGTAACTGCTCAAAGAGTGTCTGTTACAAGTTGAGAATACTGTGGAAATGTATAGAGTCGAGTAGATGAAAAAATATTTGACGATCTGATGGCCTCACTAGATGTATTTAAGAGAAATCAGCGAAGTTTTATAAATAATTTTATATAAATCATACTCAATTAAATGCTCATTGCAGGTATCCAGTGTATATATATCAGAAATAGCGGATAAGGACATAAGAGGCACATTGACAGCGGGCACCAGGTTCATGTTCAGTTTCGGCGCCCTAGTAGTGCTGGCCATAGGCTCTTTTGTAACATACCAAGTGCTGAGCTGTTTTATGATCGCGCTGCCTGTATGCTACTTCGTCGCCTGTTGGCAAATACCTGAGACTCCGTACTATTTGATCAAAGAAGGCAAGGTAGATAAAGCCAGAAAGGTGCTTTCGCGTCTTACTGGAAAGAGGAATGAGAAGGTATGCTTCGTTGGCGATTGTGAACTGTAAAGATATTAATTCACTTTATATTTTAGTAAGATAATATTTCCTGATCCACAGACAATAGAAGACAATTTATCGGTGATGAGATCTGACGTAAGGAAAGAAATGCTTCGATCTAGTTCACCAAAAGAACTGCTAACTGGCAAGCAATATAGAAAAGCAGTTATTGTGACTACTGGTATGTTATTTTCATTACCTATAAAACAAAGAAGAATCATAACACTGTCTCTTTTTGCTCAGGACTCAGAGTTACTCAGCTCATGGCAGGCAGTATACCAATACAACAATACTTGGGACGTATCATCCAACAAAGCAATTGTGGCTTACAAGTTTCAACGGCACTCATTATTTTCGGAGCAGTACGATTTGCAGTAGGTCAGTACTAACTTTCTTGTGATCTAGTATGCGTTGGACTTAGTTCAAACTACGACAGTAAGGCTAACTCCTTGGGCTCTAACTAGAATCTCGAAGACTTACATGCATGAATGCAAATGAGATTACAATAGTTCTAGTTCGTAAGGAGCTTATATCAAGGGATTTAATGAAATCTGTTTGTTTTCAGGTTTGGTATCACCTGTTATAGTCGATAAGGTTGGCCGTCGGCCGTTGCTCATATATACCTACATAGGATCGAGTATTATGCTTGGAGCTGTTGGATTATATTTCTTCTTGCAAAAAGTGGTCGGCATCGAAAATGAGTCAGCAAATCCTTTCCGTTTTGTAGTATTTATTGGGATAATTGGCTCTATAGTGATATCTAGTATAGGTTTCGATACTCTAATCTTCATTATTCCGTCTGAAATATTTCCTATTAACGTGAGGTCTGTTGCTATGACTTTGTTGAATATTTTCACGGCATTAGTGACTTTCATAGTAGTGAAGGGTTATCAACTAATGGAGGATTGGACGGGACTGTATGGCGTATTTTGGTTTTATGCTAGCATGGCTTTGAGTGGAGCCGTGTTTACTTACTTTATAGTTCCCGAAACGAAAGGTAAAAGTTTGAGGGAAATACAAATAGAATTACAGGGTAATATTTACGATGATGCTGATGATGATTTGAAGAAAAAACATGAACTTGAAGAAAACGTTAAAGATAATACAGAGTTAAAAGAACTTGTTTCGTAATGAGCAGCCATTTGTGCATTGTTTCTAATGACTTCACAGAACATTTTAACAATTTGTTATTATTATTAGTATTTGTAGGTAAATGAAAACATAAAGACTGATATTAATGTCACAACTCTCGATTTAGGGATAGATAATTACGACAAAGTAATGGAGCAAGTACAATTTACATGTTTTTATAATTTTGTATGTATACATTAAGTTACAGCATAAAACTATCAAGCAATACAATTATTTACAATTTTAATTTTAACTGTAGCATCATGCTCTAGTTAAAGTTGCATTGTCATTGAATTTAAGATGAAAAGCACTTTTCTAGCAACTGTCCTAAAAACGCAAATCCAGAAACATACAAATGCTAAATAGATCATGACCTTACATTGTCTGTACTATCTTATCTTGTCCATCCGAATGTTAAAATGTAATAATAATCTCAAAAAAACTGTCTGATGTTTTATCGCATGATAAGAAACCGTTAGGATTTTAGAAAGACAATGAATATTTCTGAGATTGCAAGGTGTTATTGTTATAAGATCCGCGTTATCTATGGTATAAAAACCTTAAGCAGGTTAACACCGTTAAGATGACGAATTATGGTGAAACTTTGCTATACCTACAGATTCCATATTTTTCTCAAGAAGTAGTTCTTTCCCTAATATCGTAAATTCAGAATAATCTTCCGTCTTTATCTCAAACTATGTGCTAGATAAGGAGGGTCATTACCTTATGAATTGCGAAAAAGAATTCACGTGTATTCTGATGATGGAAATAAATACGGTATAAATAGCATTGGAGATTTTAAATACTTTTGAAATTGTGGAATGGGGAAACGAAGAACAGCGCAATATTTGGTGGCATCTGCTGGTGAGTCGGTTTTTTTGTTAATTAAATATTAGCTACAACGTTTTACTGGATGATGCTAAAGTACAGAACAAGACATTTGAAGCTTAACTTTCGAAGGAGAAAGCGTGCTAGGGCAATTAACATTATTAACTTTCAGTTACGTTTATTCAAAACAAAAACAGTTACAGTTCAATGACCTTTTTTGTTATAAATAAAGTGAAAAAAGAAGTTACGAAAATCTTTAGATTATATTTCTTCCTAATTAATGAGGCTCATTTATCACTACATTTATAAGTAGGAAAAATAATACTATCTTCTGTGTATAAAATTTCAGTGTCGCTGGCCGCTGTCTCGGTGGGACTTTCCCTCGGTTGGAGCACCCCAGTTATACCTAAGTTCCACAACAATGAGACCAACATTCATATTACAGACGTAAGGGATATATATATGAATGTTACTTGCTTCCGTCAGTTGTTTTACTACATTGACAAACCTCAATGAAAAAATTACTGGTGTTAAACAAATAATACTTTAATGGTCTTTCATGCCATACCTGTAAATGGCTCACCTTCTTGTCATGACGAGTCCTTTGGTAGTCGTTATGGATAGGCTGAGGGCAGAAAGTCTGACATTTAGTCATATCAAGGAGTATCGGGTTGGCCAGGAAACTGGGTTGAGGAGGCTAGATCTACAGTCGTTCCGATAGTCAGTTGCATGCGGTTAGACTCCAACATAGTTGGGAAGACAAAAGATGATGATGATGATTATTATATTACTGGTAGATACTAATAGAAATAAAAATAAAAAAAGTCGTGGTGGCCTAGTGGTTAAAGAGCCAACCTCTCAAGTGTGAGGGCGTGGGTTCGATTCCAGGTCGGGCATAAATGAGATACTCGTATGGATCTTGATGTAAATTATCCTTGCTGATAAACAGATAAGGTTAAGAGCAGGTGAATCATGTTATTATACCTACTGTAACTTTTTATAAAATTTTATTTGTATATCAATAAAAAAAAATAGTCGTGGTTAAAGAACCAACCTCTCAAGTGGGTTCGATTCCAGGTTGGGCAAGTACCAATGCAACTTTTCTAAGTTTGTATGTACTTTCTAAAGTACATCTTGGACACCAATGACTGTGTTTCGGATGGCACGTTAAACTGTAGGTCCCGGCTGTCATTGAACATCCTTGGCAGTCGTTTCGGGTAGTCAGAAGCCAGTAAATCTGACGCCAGTCTAACCAAGGGGTATTGGGTTGCCTAGGTAACTGGGTTGAGGAGGTCAGATAGGCAGTCGCTCCTTGTAAAACACTGGTACCCAGCCGAAACCGGTTAGACTGGAAGCCGACCCCAACATAGTTGGGAAAAGGCTCGGGAGATGATGAGATACCCATAAAAATCTGAGTAGATATTCATAGATAAGATATCCAAACATGATGTCGACGAAACATAAACTTGATGGAAAACGGTATACAGAGAGATAGACTCCGTACTACCAAGGCAGTGACCATATAAACCAACAACCATATAATCTTTCAGGTGTTTACATAAAGTTGTATGTTATTTAAAGTCAAAATTATCTTTCCCAGCAAGAGATATCATGGCTGGCGGCTATTTCATCTCCTGGCTATATGACCGGCAGTCTGGTGTCCAGCTTTATTGCAGATAAATATGGAAGACGAACCGCTATCTTGGGCAGTGCTCTGCCCATCATTACTGGAACGGTAATTATTAAGAAGGCATTAAAAAAGATAGTCATTAAAATAATCAATGTTGCTAAGCTCCTTGAATTACTGGGTTCCAGGCTAAGGAACTCATTAGCAGTATTATAAATATACTGCTTAATGATGTTTAATATTTCCAGATTCTGGTTCTAAGCACTGCAACAGTTTGGTGGCTGTACATAGCGCGGTTCTTATGGGGCACCGGTTCAGGTATAATTGGAACAGTGCGTATAACGTTTTTTCTATTAAAGTGTTGTTGTGTAGCTTAAATCAGCATTTCTCAGTGAATTAATGACCTGCTGATGATGGCATCCAGGCTGATTGTCGGCTACGGCGGCTGTTCTCTTTTATGGAGATCAGACAGCTGCGCAGGACGTATGATAGTACACAAGCATTCGCGCAGACACAGGTGCACTCTCTATTCCCTCACTCTCATAATCCGATGGGACGGCAATCCGACACAACCGGAGAGAGATCAGGCGCAGGACCGACATTTACGTGCTCTCCCATGCAAGGGTGAATCAATCACCAACTTCCAGACTCCAGGCTGCTTTATGAAAGTTTCTCAAAACCCACAACACGATTTCAGCCCGACCCGGGATTCGAACCCGAAACCCCGTGCACAGCAGTCGCGCCTTGCGACCACTAGACCAACGAGGCATTCAAAGTGACCTGTTGATAATGGAGTTGGGTATGAGGTCTTTACGTCCATTAAAAAAAAACCAACAATCCAGCAAAGTTTAAAGAATCTTCTGTGAAAAAAAGAGTGAATTCTTCTTTCAGATATCATCCATCTATTTGGCGGAGGTATCGGACAAAGAGATTAGAGGCACGGTCACATCGTCATTTCGATACATGCTGGGATTTGGCAGTTTTCTCATCATGGTAGTCGGACCCTTCGTCTCCTATCAAACTATAACCTACATGTTATTGGTTCTGCCAATAGCTTTCTTCACCGCTTGTTGCTTCATACCTGAAACTCCATATTTCCTATTAAAGGAAGGGAAAATAAAAGAGGCTAGAGCTGCCCTGTTGAAGTTAAGCTCGGATAAGGATCAGTGGGTGAGAAAATGCTATTACAATACCACAAAGTTGAAAATTCTCAATTGTTTTTAATAAAGCATTATGATAACTGGTCTTTTTGCATTGCAGGTGGTAGAAGAGCGGCTGTCAGCAATGCGGTTGGACGTTAAAAAAGAAATGCAAAGCTCCAGGTCCCTTAAAGAGTTATTCACTGGGAAGCGTTACCGCAGAGCATTGATTATTGCTATTGGTTAGTACAAATTAATTGAACTACGACTTAATTGCTTACTATGTCTTGATAACTTAACGCATTTGTTATGAGAACTACAGATAGCATTCGCTTTCTTTAATGTATCTAACTAAAATATATGTGGCCCGATGATTAAATATGTATATGTAGGAACTATTATAGCACATTTGTTGTACATCTGCGAATGTATTAGGATTGCGAATATATGTGTTTCACAATTTATGTGCACGAATAAACATAATTTATTTTCAATAGGCTTGAAAATAACTCAAATCATGAGCGGTACGCTTGCCATCCTACAATACTTGGGCCGAATTTTTCAAGAGAGCAAGACTAATATTAATCTTTCTACTGTTTTGATGGTATTTGGAGCAGTCCGATTTATTGTTGGTAAGATATACCTTATTCTTTTTTTATTTAGCGTTTTTTTTCGCCTTTCGTCTCGTTTTATAAAAGTTCATTGACTTGAAATAATGTTTACATTCTAAATTGTGTCGTAAAGATATAACAATTGTAAAGATACACATCCTTTTCTAATGATCAGCACTTAAATATTTTTCATATTAAACTATTTTAAAGTTTTTTGTTTCATGGAGATTTTTTTTGCAGGTATTCTTTCATCAGTAATAGTGGACAAAGTTGGAAGACGACCTCTGCTGTTCTCTTCCTACCTCGGTTCTAGCATCGCCCTCACCATTGTCGGACTATATTTCTTAATACAACCAACCTTTTCTACATTCTCCAGCTACATCCCTTTTTTCGGCATCATGATATCCACAATAATGTCTATCATTGGATACGATACCTTAGTCTTTGTGATTACTGCTGAAATATTCCCTCTCAATGTCAAGTCAGTGGCGATGACCCTTCAAAACATATTAGGGGGATTCTTGAACTTTGTAGCTGTGAAGGGGTACCAAGAAGTTAAGGATATAGCTGGTCTGACTGGAGTATTCTGGTTCTTTGCGTGCTCGTCACTAATTGGTGCTGTATTCGCATTCTTCTTGGTGCCTGAAACGAAAGGAAAGAGTTTAAGAGAGATACAAGTTGAGTTACAAGGGGAAATGTATGGTGAAGTTGATAAGAATATACGTAATGGGGTCGTGAAAAATGATGATGATGTGGAGTTGAAAGAGTTGAAACATGATAATACTTGAAACCTTCGTTTAAATACCCGTGTTGAAGATGATTAAGTGAAGATTAAATTGTATACCACTCTGGCAGTGGGTAAGTCAACTGGTATGTACTTTTCATGCTGCAAACTACACATACCTTTGTGTTTATGTGAAAAGTAATTTTGGTAACAAGTCAATGGTATCTTGTAGCCTATGTAACTAGTCAATGTGTCAATAATAATTTCTAATAGCTAATTGTACTTGAACTCAGTAAAAATATTCTTATACGTTGCCAATTGTTATGATTTGAACGGTTTACCCAATTTCAGTTATTTTGAGAGATTTGAGGGCAGATGCAATAGCGTTCAAAGATATTCGACCCGAAAACGTCACAATGTAGTAAAACTGCACACTGACGTTCCGCATATTGTACTGTTGGCTCCATGCATATTGGACTGGACTGAAATTCCGAAGTCATTGGTACTCTATACAAAGAATAAAACACAGAATTGATATTCTGCCTCGAATAAAAAAAAAAGAAATTGTATGAAGGACACAATTTAGTCTTGGACTTCATCTGTTTCATTGATCCCCAAATAAAGGACCATAGGAGCGTAACCCTCCGAAGTTCGCATGTCCAGAATTAATGACCTAATTACCTAACTGAATAATTCGATTACCGCACCGTTAATAAAACGTGGGCCGAGTTATTTTTACGGACTCATTTAGAAGGATTAGGTTCGTTGTGAGACAGATTCGATTAATGCGTATGAGCGGGAGGTTCGATAGAAAGGAAATTGATGATGAGGCAAGGAAGGGTTGACAGTTTCCACACTTGATCGACAGCCCGTTAATTGCTATTTTGAATGTGTAAACACCGATGTCTAGAGATTTGATGTCCATTTATTTGGTAAATAATCTCATTTAGAGGTCATCTACAGTAGTACAGACGCCAGCACATCAAGCTACTACTATCTCTCAAATTTCCTTAATAGATTTTCAACTTTATCGCTGAAGCATATGGTTCAAAGTTGATTAGGAAAATTTGACAGTTTCGGGTAGCCTCTGTACAACAACGCTGATAACGTCAGCTCAAAGTAGGTCGTAGATGTATAATAAATACACATTAACTTTTCATAATAATTGTAAAAGAATCGTCGCTAATAAATATCGCTTCCTTCGCACACTAACAGATTGGCGATTGATAAACCACGATGGAAGTCGTGGTAATTCAAATTTTCAGCGATATCGTAGCACCCACTGAAGAAAATTGACGTGGGCTTATTACATATGGCCCACAACATAAAACGTCTTTCAAACACACAAATAATACCAGCTGTCTGTCCTGGAAGCACTAGTGGTGTGCCGTGTCCCACAAATATTTATCGATAGTTTAACCACGAACGTGCACCGCTTAGCATTACTGTCACGTCCCGTCGCATTGGGAATGCTATATTGTGCGAAACAATGCTTCTGTATCTAGAATTGCGTAATGGGGAGGATGAATAGAACTATTATGTTTCGAGAAACTGATTTTGGTTCAAAAACAATAACTGTAGATACGGATGTCTTGACTATAGAGACTTCTATATATATCTTGCGAGTATGGGTGGTAGTATAGTCCGGTCTAATAGTAGGTAGTCATATTTGTATAATGATTGTCTTTGTCGCCAAAAGATAAATACGAAATTCGGGAACTTGAATACTTTTTTGCTACCCGTTCATCGTCCTTTTTTGATGAATGAATAAATAATTAAATCACGTACTGAACGCTATTTTATCGATATATATTCACTTTATTAGTATTCACACCACACTACTTCTTAGACTAATGACTTCCATCTTATGGGAGCGGGATAATTGACCTCACCGATTGTAGCAAAAACAATTAAGTAGCTCCTGAGTGTCTGGAGAGGTTCCCTAAATAGTTCCTAAGACCTACCGACTATAAGACCATATAAAAAGTCAAGCAGTTTAAGATAAGGAACGAAGATGGACACCTTCCCTTTCTTTATTTCCCTCGTGCCCACTGATCTGTTTTTTTGCAACGCTAGAGATATTTTTTCCTTTGTTGTTTTGAGAATAAATGCTCGATAGGTACCCAGATAAGGAGCTTTGACAAATCACACTGAGCCGCCATTGCGCGTCGGTCGAAAACGTGTGTTATCATCGAAATCGTTTATTGTATGTATGTGCTATTAAGCCTCGACTTCTTGGAAGATATTTAGAATATTTAATGTATAGGTTCAGTTCGTTGGTCCAAAAGTATAAAAGGTTTTAAGGTGTGGTGGCCAACATTTAATTTATAAGGCTGGTCAGTTAGGAAAGAAAAAAATAATAACAAATATATGTTTAAAAGAATCGTCGTGTAGTACCAACTCTAGTGATTGATTTTGTTTTAGAAGAAAAGTCTTTGCTCTTTAATGAGTCGATACCGAATTCTAATAGCAAATCCGCTGATACTATTAGTGCTCGATTTAAGACGACTTGAGACATATAGGTTTTAATATACTCCGTAAGAAATTAATATCTACCTAAAAAATAATCAAGCTATATTTTTGTCCCTACTCATCTTTGTCCACTAACACGGAAAATGGACAGCTATATTTTTCTTCCATATTATTTTTCGCAAATCCAATTATCGTGAGCTGATATACGTTTTGGTGCTTAGTCGCCTTAGAAGCAGTGTGCAAGCAAACTTGAGGAAATCAATAATGCTTGGGAGTATTCGAAGATTGGCATCTTAGGTGGGACATCAAAATTATATTTGGATGACGAACACGAAAGAAACCACAAGAATAAAAAAGAGGTTAGTATAAAAGGTCGAATTCTTCGTAATTCGAAATTTAAAACATGACCTATCACATAAAATTTACTTTGAAACGCAAATAAACGAGGCTGCCGAATGATCAGCTTCATTTTCGGTCCTATTTACTGTGAGGCCAAATCTATTTAGGCCAGAATTCCTCATATCGGTTGTAGTATGTAGATTGAGCGTAGCCTGGGACTAAGTAAACGTAATATCTTGCTTAATTGAATTCAATCCGCGTCTCCGTGGCACTGTCATAATAATTCGATTACCTTCTAATTAAGGTGCGAATTGGAATTTTAATGATCGAAATTCTAATGGTGGTGCTTTCGTTTCATATTTATTGTCCTTCAAATAACGTCCCATAAAAACGGGAATTTGCTAAGTTACAAAAAATTTAAATACCATTTTTTTACCGCAGGCTTTTCTATATAGCCTGTCTTACAGGACAGTGCCCGCAACATTTTTGTAGCTTACAAGTGTTCATCTGCAAAGTGTATTTTTTTCTTTTCTGTATTCACTGCAACACCTCTTGTGCAATAAAGTATTTTTATTTTTTTTAAGTCGTCCAGAAGAATATACACCGTGATTTTTTAGTCGTCTTACAAAAGCAGCCCAGTTCATGTATCCAATGACTAGTAAACGTTCATAATATAAAAATATGAATTTATGAGTTTTGTACAAAAAAAAAACACTATTATGACGCAAGACGATGGAAGTTAGAAACTGCCTTGTCTTCTGATTAATGGAGAAAGAATGATCTGCTCGACTCGTGCACGGGGTAGGTAAACTCTACTGTTTGATACGTTAACATTTTTCATAGGGAGTTTCATTCGAATTTATTAATTTTTAAAATTATTATTAATGATATAAAAATAATAATCGTATCTAAAGGTATTTCATGTCGGATACTTTAGGTGGACCACTTTTGTAAGACGACTAAAAAGTCACGGTGTATCATCTAATTTACTTTGGTTAACATAATATTTTGTAATAAGTATTTAGCCTCTTATTTCTCTAGTAACAGTTATAGTAATGACAACAGAAGCACCATAACTTTTCCAACGAACAAAATTGGACGAATTATTAACAATATTGGGACAGAAGTTTATATTTCCCGTATCAAACGATTGGAAAGATATTAAAATATTTTCCCTTGGGCTGGGAAAAATGCAAATTACTTCGTCGGAAGGGTTTTGGGGGAAGTCCATTTAACCAAAGTTAACCTCCCATTATTTCAGGGTGAAATAATTTGTTTTGATATCAGTATCGTCAGAAAGCTTTGAGTGAGAAGCGGAACAAATTAGATTTTGTGGGCATCTTTAAAAGGAAATTTAACGTTTCTGGTATTGAGAACTGACCGATTTCTTGATTATTCTTCAAATGTGCTGAATGTCATAAATTTTTTATCCAGTTCCATTAATAATGGGCGCGTATGTGAAAATAATAACGTAGTTGTTTTAATTCCTGTTGCCATTGTCAGTGGAGTTCCTTTTGGTGTATGACCCAAGATGCTATTTTTAATTAATTACTGCGCATGAAATTTTTGGGACCAGGGATATTTTTACTATTAGCTCAAAAAACCTAAACTTCCGATTCTACTTTATTACTTTTTCATCATTTTTTTATAAAAAAATCGTGTATGAGTAAAGAGTGATTTGAAATTAAACAGTTATCTTACAAGGGATTTCTTGGGCATTTGCAAAATTTTTGGGTAAAAAGTAATATCCATATACACGTTTGTATCTTTTTTAAATCTAGAGCACAATCTTTATTACTTACGTTTATGTTTTTATGCATATTAGAAGATTTTAGTAGAGTACATTACACTTTTTTCATTTTATTCATGCTGTAAAAAAAATTTTGTGTAGCCCGTGAATGATCGTTAATGTGACGCTCTTTAGTTTCTTACTTATCTAAAATAATATCCTAATTAAATGCGTGAGATTTAAATAAAAAGGTAATATTTGTTATGGTAGTTTTATCTGACAGTGACTTGAGTTACTTCCAGGATCTCTCTTCGCTTCCCCGACTTATAGTAGTGAAGTTCATTACTTGTTATAAAAAAAAACTTAATGGTGAAAGTTTTCGAATTCAAAACGCACATAAGTCATAATTATAAGTCTTTCTGTATAATACCTTTAAAGTCCATAATTTATTACCTCCAAAACACACTACTGCACTTTCATTGATATAAAGTACCATTAAAACACAACTTAGGTAAACAAAACTACAAGATAAAGGATGAACAAACACAGACAGTTCAAAAATTTATAATACAACTAGAGAGCGGAGCGCAAAATGGAGTACATTCACCCAAAGCTTGGATACTAGTGTGCAATTGCCTATTCAAGCATTACGAACTTGTCCTGTTCGGCTGTTATTTTGTTTCTCCTGTACCTATGGAGTTCAGGATAGCAGACTCCGGACTTGGCCATCAAAGTTAAAGCGACGGGGAAAACTGTTACGTTAGGTGTAAACTAAACTGGGTTTTTCTGGGCTGTGCTAAGTTATAAGTGTTTTATTTTCATGTGATAAAACTGTTGTATTTCTTGCAAACAGAATGTAAATTATACTTAGAAATATTTAATATTAATTTTAATTTATGTTTTTTTTTTTAAAATTTCGTAAAGAACTCCGCCTTTCTAAGGCTAAATTCAGTAAAGAAAACTTTTTAAAATGGTACCTAAATTAACTTGGCGCCATTACTAATTTATAACGATCGTTTTCCGCAAAACTACTCAAGCTCCCAAGCAATCACACGTAAAGCATCTGCATTCATTTTAGAGTCGAGAAAATGAATTAATTCTTCGCAAATGCACTTCTTGCGGCAAGAAGCTAAGTTTTCATCTATTTATTAGTGTCATAATAACAATTCCCCAGTCGGGCGGTGAAATGCTCTTGCTTTAATACCATTCATTTCTCCCGCAGAAGATGAGAAACATCTCGTAATGTATAGCGCAGATTAATTGCTTCGTACAAATGCTGGAGATAAAAAAAATATACTATAAATAATTGGCATGGTCATAGATTTTTGTAATACATAATTAAAGGGAAATAGAAACGTACAAATTAATTTTTCCTTTCATGTTATTATTTTGGTGTTATCTATTTTTTGTTCGTGTATTCGTTACGAGATATTTTTTCCTTTTAACTTTTTTATAGTTTGCTAATTAGTTTTTTCTAGTTTATAATATTTACTTTTATATAAATGGAATATAATATTACTTACTTCACAAAATACTAATAACTGTTCACTGTACCTATATATCTAAAGCCGCTGTAAAAAGACATCCGAATAAAATCTAAAATACTTAAAATTGCTCTAAAACAAGTCAATACGTTTTCAACGAAATGCTATAATATTTTGCTGTAAAAAACACAGCAAATGTACCCGAACTGGACGAATGCAATAACGATGCCTTTCACAGAGTGATTGGCAAAATAGGATTACTCAAGTTGCAGTGAGCTCAAACAGAATTCAGTCATATGCGATACTTTTGCGAGTACCCGCTTTGTACAGACTTAGTGAGTACCTAAGTAAATAAAGCGCTGCCTCTGAGGTCATCTATTTTGAATTTCTATGTTCGATTTTTGAATGTTGGTACCTATTCCATAAATTGTGCTATGTGGTGATTTATACATGCAATATAAGTTAAGTACTTTTAGGCATACAATTTTAATGCTCTACAGCTTTTGTAACATATTGTGTTGATAGTGGCAATGTACAATATCGGTTCAATGCATAATAATAATGCAATTTTAAACAATACCGAATTACTGATCACGTTTATATAATATCCTGAAAGGCTATTTTAAACGGCTTTACTTTATAGCTTGTATTTCTATAATACTGTACTGGTATTTTCAATGTCGAACAAAAACTTATTCGAAATTCTTAATAGAGTAAAGCCATAAAAGTACTATAATTGATCTATAGTGTACAACGTAAGCCCTCACAAATATAGAATATGTAATGTATGTACGCCACAATTTCCAAGTTCCAATCCGTCATGTCAATCAGAATAAGTCTCCGGCGAAATGTGAGTGATAGACGTTCGCTGCGCTTCCATTCTCAAAGAAAAGACGATTGTGAGGCAAAGGCAATAAAATTCTATGCATTATGAAACGTCAAAGAGGATTGTTCTAGAAGAAATTAGACCCCTTTGTTCTCGATATCACGAAGGTAAAGAAAGTAGAGCTTACGGGGTAAATAACATGGAAAATGACACAAATATTTCAGAATATTTGTGACCTACGATTAATAAAATATGACCTTGTAAAGTCTGATCTATTTACCTATGTCGATAAAAGCCATTAAATCAATTAATTTTGACAAGTCATGCGTTTGTGAAAATAATTACCCTAATCAATTTCACCGATATGAATCTACTTAACTCAAAAGCTACGATTCTCAGATCCTCAGACAGTATTGAATCAAAGTAGGTTATTTCAACACGAGGCAAACACTCAGATTTCAAAAATACTTGCGTAATTTCCATCAAAACGTTTTATATTTCGCGTAAATCGGTCGTCAACATTAAAAATTAGATTGGTTGGCTCAGTTAATGTATCTAACAGACGTCTCTCGCCTTAATCTTGGGCTTGCGAGGCTTGGTAAACACTAATCTTTGCAGACGCTTTTCGGTTCATAGATTATGTAGGCGCGGAATAACTCGTGTGCGATTTTGTGCCTATTTTTAATATGCTTGGAGTGTTTGGTGTGAGCTCGATTTATTTATAAAGGTTTTAAAGTTTTTAGTGCGTGACATAGTTATACTTAAAAAAGCTCAAACAAAAACTAAAAGGAGAGGAACGTAAAAAGTCCGTGGACCATCTTGTTATGAAGAGTTCCTCCATGTTTCGGAAGTCACGTTAAATTAGTGGGTCCCCGATGTCATTTCTACATCTTTGGCAGTCGTTACGGGTAGTCAGAATCCAGAATGTCTGACAACCGGTCTTACCAAGGTATAAGGATGCTCAGGTAACCGGGTTGTGGAGTTAAGACAGGCAGTTTCTCCATGTAAAACACATACACACTCAGGTGCATCAGGTTAAGACTGGAAGCCGACCCCAACACAGCTTGGGAAAAGGCTAGGCAGATGAATTACACTTATAATCCCATAATCGAGTCTGGAATCAGAGTTTAACATTTCAGAGTAAATTTTACATAATATTAAACAGACACAAAGCAACATATTAAACAGACACAAAACAAGTTTAATTATTATCCGTGCATCTGGTTGTAGGCATAAAACTCGTCCTAAAAGCAATATCTTATCTGTCTCGTCATTTTCATCAAAGCGAATGGAACTCCATCCAGACTTATTTCCGGGGGCGCTCGCTTGGAATAAATAAACAGGCGACCGCTTGAATATACAAGACGAATCTTGATTTTTTCCTCATTGAGCTCCGTCGCACTAATCGATGTGGAGATAAAATGTCTATTTTATTGATAAATCATTATTTTGTGTGGAAGGTTTCCCTAAATCTAGCAACGACATTTCATGTTTGTAATATTAGCAAGCATACAACTTATTATTTTCCGCTAAATTTGCCTGGGTGCAAGCGTATTTCAATAAACATTTCTATATAAATATTTTATTGGGAATTTCGTGGAAGTGCTAAGGTTTCGGTTACTTTTGTTACGTACTTAAGGGGTATGCTACCGTTACATTTAAGTCCGAAAATAATTACGAGTTATGAGGTTGAAACATTGGGAACTTGGAGACCAAGTGCCCACAAACTGTTCATAGAAACAAGCAAGCGCTTAGTTGATGACTCCACACGTGGTCAAAAGGGCTGATGAATATCTTGTTAATTCGGTCAGCTTTTTGGGCACGATCGTCGCTGACAGCGATGCGGATGAATTTCAAGGTAGGTTAATATTTATTTCTGCAACAGAAATAGTAACTGTTGCAATGTGAAAATATCGAGATAACACGGTCGGTTAACCCCAAGGTAAGCTATTGATTAGCTTGTGTTATGGGTGCCAATACAACTGATAGACTTCATATATTTTACACAGATATATTTTAAGCGCATAATTAGCTCAAAATGCTTAAAAAAAATGTAGTAAAGCGTAAATAATAGTGTAGCATCATACCCTTAACACACCCGCGTATATCAATTGATATTACTCGTATTTATGATGAACTCTTAAAGCTTCCTTCTGGCTAATGTGAAGTGAGTTTTCCTAGAATTTTGTTATATTTTCAAATGTAATAGCGATTGAAGCCCGGTATAACTATGTTAGTACCCACGCACATTGTGTATCTAAAATTAATATTGGGTGGCGTTAAACGCGATTTTGATATGATAAGATTGATATTGTATACTTTGATTGCTGAACACTTTGTTTTATTTTAAGCAAGCGCTTGGTGGAGTCCAAGGCTGGCCAATACCTTGGCCAATGCGGCCAGCCATTTGGGCACGATCCCCGCTGATAGTGATGCAGCGTTTTTTGACGCATTATTTCAATTTGCACTTTTTTATTTTCTTTTAGAATTATAACTTTGATTTTTATGTATATATCTACTAGGTGTCGCTAGCGGTTTCAGCGTCCCGTAGGAACTACTCCAAGCAGCTGGATAAAAAGCCTATGCCTGTCTCAATAAGTGGGATATCTATTACTTAAAGAATTTTTGAGCTCTGAGCTTAGCGCGTTAGGCAAACAATGTTAATAAGAGATATTAAACTAAAACTAATATACATCCTCAACTAAGTCCACATACGCGTCCACATACGTAAACGCGGACTAGTTCTCATGGGACTGGGGTGAAACCGCTGACAGAAGCTAGTGCATAGACTAGCTTAATTGACCATAAACATTACATTAAACAACAAATGTGTTGACATTCCGAAAGATGCGTAGACTAAGAAGCATTTTCTTACACATTATTTTCTCGTATTTAAATTTGGAACAAAAGTCGACGTATCTTGCCGTAACTTGCTTCGCAAACCGCTGCGTCGTTTAAGAAGCAGTTACGAGGGACGAGTTCACGGAGTCACCTGGCTTCCTGGTACATGACATCACTTTTATTATAATTCCATTGAAACTTTGGCAGCTAAATATGATTTTAGAAATAATGTAACGGAATTTCTTTTACAAGCACTAAGTCAAGGTTTTACTAAATATACTTAGATTTTTTTTAAAGATAAGCAGTGTTTTACATATTTTATTTCGGCATTCACTTTTTACAGCAAGGAAGAGAACCTTATTCACGTTCACTCAAGCAAGGTTGAAGGAATACTCCATTACTTACACTAATTCGATACTTATAAAGCATTTATGTACTTGCCATTTCTCAACTCTAATGTAAGTACATAATCGGATGACCTCCTTTGAAAAGAAATCTCTCTTTTTTGTGAATTGATACAAAAATAATAAAGTAAACGGAATTTTATATCAAGTTCTACCTTGTTAACGTCTAGAGGGCGCCACTAATGAGAATTTAAATATTCCAGGGAAGCGGGTAGCAGGAAAAATCCGTTAATCCCGAAAGAGAGCTGTGGCTGTGTAATGTAAGTTGTAAAAATAATTACATTTCCTTACTTAGACTTAGTTACGAATCATTTTTCCTAAAATGTTTTTCGCGGCTGTTCATACTTCGTAATAAGTAGTTAATACGTTAGGTATTTTTCTTTAGTGACATTCCAAGAAATTAATCTCGATTAGATTGTTAGTCTTAAATCCGATAAAGTTTCCTATTACAGCCGCTCCCAGCCAGGAGCACACCGAGAACATGAAACGGGCAACGTGATTTCGAATTCCTGAAACACCTATTCTTGGAACCACACAGCAGCCTTCTTTCGCAATTTTCTTTCCTCATTTACATACAATTTTTAATAACACGGCAACCCTGAGGCCCGTGTGCCATTAGCACAGACAAAATGTTTACCTAAACAGCAGTTCACTTTCATTGCAGCATTCTGAACACGGGTATAACATATACGAGACCGTAATGCGTTTTGTAACTTCGTTTTTGCGAATTAAGCTAAGCCACAAGGGAAAATGATGACTATTTAAAGGCGCTCAGAAAATTCGCATAGAAGATAAGCTCGTAATTGCGGCCGATCTTGTGGGAATGTCGGAAAAATTCCGCTGCGGCCGAATTTTTATCAATACCTATCTGTCTTTGAAAGTGAAATAGTGGTATTAGAATTCTTTTGGTATTGCGGAGGTGGGTCGTTATGGTTTATCGTGGGAGTTTCGCTGGAGGCGGTAATGGTTTCTTCTATATTTTTTCGTGTACGAAAAGTTCTAAAAGACCTTCTTAAATATGCTTGAGTCAAGTTCATTACTTAATCCGTTGTAAGGACCACTTCATCTGACATAGATAGTACGTATTGTGTTTTTTTTTTCAATATAATTTTCTTCCACATGTTTCATTACTAGCACTACGCATTTCTAGTATCTACGAAATGTATTTAGTCAATTCCAGGTAGGCCAGGCAAACATAAAAGCATACATATACAGATGCACTCACCCTGATTTCATCTGACTGACAGTCTTGTCAAAATCATGTAGGATCTGCTAAATTGATATTTTTTTTGGGTTCAAAGTATTTTTGTAGATATATAAAAAGGCATTCATCTAATTTTCTTGGATGTGAACCACAATAAAGCTCGGTAAACTCTAACCATTAGTCTCGTTTGACGTGCAATTAGTGCGATGTCATTCACACACACTAATCACTTGATACCAATTGTGGTGCTGTCTTCTTCTGTCGGAGATTCCTCGGACATTTTTGTATGACTTTGTTAAGTAGGTTCTTAAGATTTAGTGTACAAATTAATCTGGGATTAAGATAGACTTACTTAAGTTTTACAGAATTTTGTCCGAGTGTGTGTTTTTTTTGTAATTGCTATAGAATAAGTATTTAATAGGGTTGCTACTCGTATGCACTGTAGTATCGTACCCTATTGTAATTAATTCTTAAAATACAATTGACAGAATAGAAAAATATACGAAAAATACTATATTTTTATCCCTGATTCGACAATCGCCTTAATTTGTATTAATTTAATCTTTAAACCTGAAACCTGCAGGAATGATTTTAATTAAATTCAATTAAATTAAATGGAACAAAGAATATTATGCAAGTGTTTTTTTCTTACTGAACTTGTGCCCAAAAGTGCTATATTTTGCATCAATTGATCACACCTACAAATCCCAAAAATTTGGAAGATTTTACCTATGTACATGATTACCTACGTTTAGCCTATATGTAGGGCTTGTGGGAGATGTATATGCGAGCAATAATGTTACGAACATTTTGTATGAATTACTAAGTGCCTCTTACCGTGCATCGCCTCATCGCCCGCCTCACGGATAAGCAAAATTGTACATAATACATCTAATACATCCGCGCCTCTCGCTCGGCGTTTAGATATTCCTTGGGTGTTAAAATATCGTCTTTATTATATACGTACATAATAGACATGATATTTTCTACGAAGTTATTGTTATATAGAATATTTTGTGCCGAGCGTAGGTTCAATAACTTCCATGTCTTTGAACTCTTTCACATATATCGAAAATATTATTACCTAAAATATTTGAGTGTATGATGTATTACACAATATTTTTAACTGCTGTCGAGTAAGACTTCTACGAATTTGTTTACCCTATTTATATGTGGCGCCTTCTCATCATCATCATCTCCCGAGCCTTTTCCCAACTATGCTGGGGTCGGCTTCCAGTCTTACCGGATTCAGCTGAGTACTAGTGTTTTACAAGGAGTGACTGCCTATCTGAACTCCTCAACTCAATACCCCTTGGTTAGAATTTTTTTCTTGGGAAATCATCAAATGACCCCTCCCGCTGTGGGTGCAGCTGGAGGGAGTGTGAGACTCTTACTGACTAAAACCCACTATGTTCCTTCGGGAGGTTCTTGTGTGATAGGGCCACGGTAACTCTTGCGAACAACCCGCAACCCAGACCCCTTGGTTAGACTACTCATATGCTAAAATCTTTTTAATTCTCAAAAGTATATTTGATCCAATACGTTAGCTGGACCATTTTTGTAGAGCAGATAAAACTTAAGTACTCTAGCTACCCAAGGGAAGTTTCGAGAAGCCACGACCCTACCTCATTTGAATATGTAAGAAATAAATGTTATTGTTATCTCCATGTTTAATTTTCAATGCTGATGTTCAATGCCGTTGCCAACAAAGTCTGTGTCCCCGGAAACCTTCGCTTTTATTCTTTAATGCTTTTTATTTTATCATTCTGTTGTTGGTTGATGATATTCCTTGTTTGTCATTTGAACTTTGAATCTACAAGGACTAGAGGTTGGGTGAAATAGTTTGAGAAAAAATATAATTGTTCAGTGGTTCTTTTAATGGTGGACATGAGTTCCCATTGTGGCAGGGACCATTAAAATGGAATTAAGAACTTTTCATCTAATCCTCGCTCTCAAAAATGTACATGGCGTGATTAGAGAGTTGATCAGGCCAAAAATAAATTATTTAATCATACACATTTGGCAAAGCATCTTAAAATAATGTCAGTTTCATTAATCGTTATGAACTTTTGTGTGATAAAAACACCGTTTTCATTTTTTTATTGATATTTTAATCGAAATAAGTAGGTATACAGCTTGATGTGAAAAATCCGGGACGCCATTTTGTTAGAAATTCCATAGAACCTATCAATTTTTTACAGTTCAATGTAAAAAGTATTGAATTTGGATAGTGTCCCCTTAAGTCACCTACCGTATTAACCAGTTACAAATTTAATCTTCATATTTATACATATTTTAGTCGCTATCTAAGTACTCAACGCAAAGTTGATAAATTATTCCCTTATTTGAATTGTCTTTACTTACGTACCTGAAATGAAAGCTTGTAAGAAGGTATTTCTCAGTTAAGAGGTAAAAATCACAAGGAACTCATGTACAGACACATCAAACTACTATAATCTGTAAAATTTCCTTAATAGATTTTCAACTTTACTGCTGAAGCACATGGTTCAAAGTTGATTGGGTAGCTTGATGTGCTGGCGCCTGTACAAAGTAAAGCGGTGATGTAAACTCTGTTATACGCAAACATAAATAGACATTATAGATTAGACTTTATTTAAATGATAATTTGATTGAGATATTTAAATATCTGTGGAATACTTATACATATAAATTAGGATGTTTTGCACTACCACTGAACAATAAATTACGGTTCATGAAAGCTTATATTAGACGCTATAGAGCGATATGATTGTTGAGTAAACAGTTATCAACACATTGGTAATTGTGTAGTCAATAGTAATCGAATTGTAATAATTGCCTTTGTAGACATGCCTAGTTAATATTATACCAACATGTATATGGGGAACATACTTAAATGGGATTATTGAATTATATATACAATACATATCTTTGTTATATTTTTAGTGGTAATAGTTAGAGTTCTAATCACAAGCTACAAATACATATACATATTATATTTTTCAGTAATTTTAGTTCGTCAACATAAAATAATTGAGTTTCTTATTACATTTCAACTTTAAAGCGCTTGCTAATGGCTAATTTTAAGCCTGGAAATATCTAGTTAAGCTATACAGCATCAACCTGTCAGAGCCGTTGAGTTTTTAATGATATATTTTCCTAAAACATAAGAGTTTCTTGCTGCCGGAGTAACAAAACAGGAATGCAACGAGGCCCCGTTAGATCGGACCCCATTTTGTCAGTGGTTTAAAAGTAATCTAATAACTTAAACCGGCGACCCGACCCCGAGCTGGTATGCCCTAGGTGCCGAGCTCGTAACCTAGATGTATTGTCCTTCAAAAAGACGTCTAGACGTGTGATTGAATGACGTTTTCAAGCCAAAGGTCTAGCTGCATGATTGAACGACAGCTCTAACAAGTTGGCTGCAACATAAACACAAAACAGACTGCACATGCAGAATGTATCTAGAACGCATGAAATGCATCAAATCTGAGCTAGCTCCAAAATATCATTGTAACTGCTGTAAGCCGAGCAAGACGTACGAAGATATTATTTGTTCCGCCACACCTGTGACGCAGACGATTGCAGTTGCATCTATATCATGGTCGGTGGATCCTAGAGCCTAGAATATGAAATGTAATACAATGCTTGTAGCTTAGCAACATATTGTATTGTTATCTTGGTATCTTAAAATCTTTACGTATTATAAGGCTGAAGATTGTTTTTGTTTATTTAGAAACTGCTGGTACGATTTAAAAAGAATCACGCGTGTCGCGGGAATCACTCCGCGCACGCGGATTAAAAGTAGCCCATAGCCTTTCTCTATAAATGGGTTATGAAACACCGCTAATTTTTTTCTAATTTACTTAGTAGTTCGTGAGATTAGCGCGTTCAAGCTAACCAAGTCTTCAACTTTGTAACGAAGTAAAAATATGAAACCCAAAAAATACGACTTGTCTTCCGACTTTATTTTAAAATGAAATAATTTTATGCCGAACCATTGAAATAACCACCTAGTCTTAAAATTACGTCAAACTACTTTCCAGAGACCTCCTATAATATCCTTTCTAATCTAACACTTACCGAGAAACTAGATAGTAATATTACCATCGTATATTAGAGGCTGATATTATATATTGTCACAAGTTAAAAGTTACAAGGCTAACTTATGTGTTCTGCGCAAAGATAGTCACGAATAAGGAAGAAAAGTAGTTACATTGGCTGGTCTGTTTAACCTAGGTTTTATATCTAATTATTAGCACAAAGCACTTTTAGTTGGGAACATTTTTTTTTTATTTTAAGAGCTCGGTCATACGTTTTAGTACCTAGTTTAACACTAGACTTCAATGTTGTTATAATCACAAGTTCACGTTGAGAAACTTTCAAAAACCATATAAAGGGTAGCTGTAAGTAAAATAGTTGTTAATATTAAAGAATGTATACCTCACTCTATCCGCCAAGCGATTGAGGTCCGAGCCGGGAATCGAACCCTAGTCTCAGACCAGTGTTGTAAAAAACTTTAGCAATAGACTCCTTGTCTGTCTACAAAGACATAAGCAATGCAATAAAATGGAATGTTTGACTTGTAATAAATAGACCCTGATTGCAAACTTACAGGAAATGACCAGGCTATGCATTTCTAAAGCTATTAATATGGGTCAAAGCGAAATGCATTAATTCTAATGCAACTGGCAACTTTCCAAATCGAAAGAGGTCTTTGTAGGCACGTACGTACATAAGTGTAATAATAATTAGAGCAGGTACACACGAAGCGATGAAACACGTGGCTTTCCGCGCGTTTTGAGCTTTACCAGAAGCGCGCGCTTTACGGGCGCTTGAATGTATACACTTCAATATAAATTGGTTCTAAAAACACGCGTCAGCAAAGCGCGTTTGAAAGTGCTCAGTGTGAATCGTATATTAAGCATGTTTTGAGCTTAAGCAAGAATGTAGGTTAATTTCAAGTCAGGATGTTTTCTTGCAGTTAAAAAAGACAAATATATCCAGAGCTTACCTACCTCCCATGAACTAACATGCGTCATCTTTTTGTATTAATATAAGCGTAAACTCAGAAAATTTAATTGTTGGTGGAGAGTAAAGCAACTTCCATTCTATACACCTATGAATAGTCATTTATATTGTAAGAAATGTCGCCCTACCGAAGTTCACTTCTCACGTATGTTTGAAAAAGCCTATAAAACTTCTACGAACGAAAAAATATACGAAATGCTTCTTTATTATAAACGCAGTAACTGTTTGCATGAATTACGTACCAACGGCGAGTAGACACTTAAACAATACATATTTACATTCCAACATATTAGATTAACGATTCAAAATGTAGGTAATGATCCCAGTTGATGTCCATCACGAGAGCTACTCGACTGCGCCCAAACAAATGGAGAGCTCTCGACGTCGCGTCGAAGCGCACTCTTTATCTGACAGGCTGGCGCTTACGTCAGTCCAAAGGGTAATGAGTGGGCATTTTTTATATCTGCGCCAGCTATTGGAGCTCTCACCCTAAGTGGATTTAGATGGGCTTTAGATTTACGAGAGCTTTTTGTTTTAAGAAATTGATAGGCAGGTAGCTTATGCTAGAAAGACAGGTCAAAAGGTCATTTTAATTCCTTTCCAATTAACCAACTTTATATTTTTGTAACTTGAATTATCATTTGTAACTTAAACTTGGCCCTAAAATGCCAGCTTATTTAATAAAACACAGATCATAAATAATTATTATTTTTAATTTTTGGGCGTCTAGACTAATTGTTAACCACAATAAAATTGTACTTTCTATGGAGATCAGTTAGCTACGCAGGACATATTACAGTGAACAAGCATATGTGCAGACACAGATGCACTCTCTATTGCCTCACTCTTATAGTCCGATATGATGGTAATCCAACACGACCGGAGAGAGATTAGGCGCAGGAACGTCATAAACGTGTAAATCTCTTTATTTGACGTACTATAAACATAAACTAATTATAAGCGAAATGTCGTCTGCAAACATCTCCTATCAATAAAAAAATGAAATGGACAAAGTATTCAACCCTGCGGAACTCCTATAGTAACTAAAGATCGTCTCTCAATAACATCGACTTTCTGAATCCTATCATTTAAATCAGAAGCATATCATATCCCGTGTAATTCTGAATAAAATGCTTCTGCAATTCCACGTGAACTTTGCATTTCAATTCACAGCTGTTAAATGGAAACTTTTCATTTGTTACTCTCGAATTCAAATATTTCCTGTTAATTTTTGTTAATAAAAATCCATCGTCGAAATGAATGTTACGTACATAATTTCCAAACGACTGTGACTGTGTCAAATAGCATATTTTTTGTTGTTAAGTTTATAATTTTAGGGACAAGGTGAAAACAATAAACTGTGCGAAGCGGTCGGGGAGAGCTAGTAAAGTATGATGCTAGCTCATCAATGTCCTTCAATCTGTTAAACCTTAATAGATTTTCAACTTTATTGCTGATGCGTATGGTTCAAAGTTCATTGGGAAAATTTGACAGCTTCGAACAGCTCGATGTGCTTTATGTGTTTACTAAAATAAGTATATGTCAGTTCATGGGTGGAACTAAGTACCCTTCTTTTAGCAGGAAATCATCAAATGACCGCTGTGTGTGCAGCTTTTACAAACTAAAACTTACTTTCATTCCTACTGAAGTCTTTGTGTGGCAGTGCCGCGATAACTCTTGTGAACAATCCTGTAAGTATCGACACTACGGGGTAATTTGATATAAGTATATTTAATAATATCAGTAACACGAACAGGAAGATACCACTTCAAACTACGTCACTTACTTCCTCATTTAATTCCTTGTTTACCCAATAATAGCTTTGTTGCGCATATTCCGAGGGGGTAATTTTCAATTCAAATGAAGACGTTTTGCTAATCCGCGTATGGATTATTATAATAGTGAGGAAGCTTTGTTGTGTTGTATTGAGAATAATAATGATGTGGTTATATGTAGAACATGGTAATAAACAACAGTCACGTGGATAAATCGGTGAAGCAAATAATAGACTCAGGATCTATAATATATATGGGGACCTATTTAAAAACGGTCGTTTAGCCCTATGGGAAGCTATTGATAGCTTGTGTTATAGGTGCCAACATAACTGATAAACTATGAATATATACTTTAAAGAATTATGAATACATACTATAACACCCAGACAACAGCCAACGAGCATGCTCATCACACGGGACCCTCAGATCCGCAGATAGGCGTGGTTACCAATGCACCAGGGTCGTCGTTAGAGTAAAGATCACTATTAGAGAAAAGCATCAAGAATGGCCTAAAGTCTAGTTGAGTAAATACCGACCTTATTTTATCTTTAAGAATGAGACTCAAGTGTCTTACAATAATAAGAGATCCAATCATTCAGAATGAAAGTAACATGGCATTTTGGTTCAAATGTTAGCTGGTCGTGAGATTGGCTTTCCACGCTTCAAATCGCATAGTCGCACCCGCACGTCACGTGATCGTGTAAGGATAATTTGTAACTTGTCGCTTGCACCAGAAACCCAACATTTCAGTTCATACGCCCCATGTAGCAGGAGTAAGAGCCCGTTCACATGTGCGTGAAATATACGTCGCGGCAAAATTCGGCGTTGGCGGTTTTTTGACGCTGAGTGTTCACACGAACCTGATGTAATCACTCTTTTCTCGTCGACGAAAATAAAAGTGATAGCAAAAGCGGATTGTGTCAAAAAAGAAAACAAGCAAACTTTTTTGATCCGCGATTCTTTTACTTAGGACCCATTTTTTGGAACCTGTAAGATAATAAAGATAAGAAACTGTTTATTTGAACCTTTGATTTTCCGTTGTTAAACATCCTTCATGCAAATGTGTTTAAAATCATACTACCCCTGCCTGACATATTATCTAAGCGCTTGGTGCGCAAAATTTAGTGCTGCGGCCTACTGATAAGCTAAGGGAAGCAATGTGATACCCAGTCGATGTACATAGGACTCGGGACGGCACAATATCCAGCACATGGTATTGTTGAGTTAACGTTTGTTTAGCTAACGTTTTGTACATCGTGTGGGAGTAACATACGTCCTAAACTAACAATGAAGTGTTCATAACTGAGGAAATGCCGCCAACAATGGCAACAAGCCGTTTGTTTTATTATTGTGGCCGCAATTAAGTAAATATGTGTGTTGAGGATGGTCTCACGGATGGTGTGAGTTGACGAGGATAGGTTTACGCTTGTATGGCAAAAAGTATTTGGTACGATTTTGGTATCAGGATTATAGGAAAGGTTGAGCCGAATAATAACTACGAGTAAATCTGTAGGGTAAGCCTAGCCTAATTTACTATCATCATCTCCCGAGCTTTTTCCCAATTATATTGGGGTCGGCTTCCAGTCTAACTGGATTCAGCTGAGTACCAGTGTTTTACAAGGAGCGACTGCCTATCTGACCTCCCCAACCCGGTTACCCGGGCAACCCAACACCCCTTGGATATTATAAAAATCTATAAAAATAGACCAATATATATATATATATATATACCATGGAGATATATATACCAATAAATACTAACAGCATATAAAATATTTTTTCAACAAGATAAAATAAATAATAAGTTACGTGTTCACTCCAAGACTTCGAGTGCAAAGGGCAACGCCACGCATAGCGCGAGGACAGCAGGAAATTAATGCTCTGCTTACTTGCTCACACGTCGGTTTTGACAATTTGACAGCCCGCTTTGACAGACCAGACCACACTAGTATGGCAATGAAGGAAATAAATACTAAATGGTTATACATTTTAATTCGTTTAGATACATGTTAGGCTTTGCTATAAAAATGAGTGAATACTTTATATATGTATATTGATTTGTTAACCTGATCAACGTGCAGCATTTTTGACTAACGGTGGATTTCAATTCGAATCTATCTGTTGTTTCGTTTAATAGAGATAGGATTCTTTTTAATAGGGTTAATTTTAAAATTAAATATGTGGAAAATCAGAACATAGGTAAGATAATTGAACTTCGCAGAAATTAGGTATGATTTCGATAATGATGATAATCCTAGAGAGTATTATATATCCAGAGGCATTCACCTAAAATTATGTGTTTTTGAGTAAATTATTTTAATAAGTAGCTCCAAGACAATGGAAGTTTTCGGCTGTATGGCGTTATTGTTACCCTTAAAATATAATTACAGGCATAATCCCCCGCAAATAAGTCACCTGATTAATTCGGATGTTCGTTTCTCCCAAGTTTAGACTATATCCCCAATTTAATCCTGCAGCTTCGGAGTTGAGCTCACTGGATTAGCGAAAATTCACTAAGAACCCGCCTCTCTGTAATTACGCGCCTCTTTCAAATATATTTATCATAAATCTGCCTAGTATTTTAACTTCGAAAATTTGTAAATAGGTTATCATATTTGTAAGGCGGTAAATTATTTACTACGCCACGGGAGATGTGAGTACCTACTAAGGATACTTTAAATAAATATTTCGTTTCTTCTAAATTTAATTAAGTATAGAGATTACTTTTCAAATAGTCATTTACTTACTACCCAGAATCCCGCCTTCCTCCTGTGAGAAAAATTAAGACAATAAAATATTTAAAACCTACTGACTCAAGGTAAACATTGTGAATATAGTAATATAATTTAATTTATGAAACAAAAGAAAAAAAAATACTCCTAAGGTAAACATTTAAAATGAATTAACCATCAAAGTCCTGTAAAATAAGTCCAAAGATACGAGCATACGATCACCAGCATACAATTTATACTTGTCTAATTAATCCATAATGACTGCGGCGTTCGTCTAGAGTAACGAATCAGAACGAAAATCATTTAGTTCGTTTGCAATTCAAATGATTCTTTGTGAACTGAGTTCAAACAATCATTAATTAAATTAGCTGTTCAAAGAACTTCGGAAATGTTTTGGCGAGTGACAATAATTTCCGCGAACGGCTATGTTTCGGTTTATTTATCGTCTTTTGTGTTTTTTCCCGCGTTTTCGGTTTACAAGTGTTGTTTTGTGTTTTTTTGTATCGTCCTTTTTATGTCGTGTTTCTACGCTCTGTTAATTTTGTTTCGTTTACTGGTTAATTGTCAGGTTGTTTTAAATGGATTTATTTATGTGTTTTCTGAAAAATGGCTCTCATTGAAGAGCTACTTTAATGAATCTATTTTATTTCACAAAAGATTTTGTTTAGTCACGGATTAATTTTTACGACACCATTAAAACAAGAAATTCATCTTTATTTTTATTAAATGTTACTAAATTTGAGATAGAAAATCTCGTAATAAGTTTAACTTGTAAACTCTTGCCAATTATTGACAGCAATTCCGTTAATTTGGATGAAACATTTTTTAAAGTTATACCAAAGTGAAGAACAGGCTCGCGCCTGTATATCCACTGTCAATCATAATCAGTACGAAGAGGTAAAGACTTAAAGCCGACCCTTGCAAGCCCGCTCATGCCATACCCCTTCAAGTGTTATACCTATAAATGGTATGCGTGGCAGGAAAAAAATAAAACTGTCAGGGAGATCATCATATCACTAAAGAATATATGTATAGTGATAAATGCTGATCCTTTTTACCTGAAACCCCACAAACACAGTGTAAAGGGATTGACGGGGCCATAGCCTACTGGCTTACCCTCGAAACAAAGTCGAACGTTCACACGGACAGTCGCTATAAACGCTTAGCGAAAGCAGTAAAACTTCACAAAGGAGGTTACATACTCCGTCAACTATGAATATCATGACGCCAGTTCTGTTTGACTGTGGAACTACTAGCTTTTGCCTGCGACTTCACCCTTGCAGAACTTTGGGCAAGTTTACGCTAGGTTTCTTTATCTATTACTGCCTATTTCAAATTCAAATATTAGCCTATGTTATTATCCACGGATAATGAAAGTATGATCAAAGAATACTCGTTGATACATACAAACAAAATCATTCCTATTTGAAATAACAGTGTATCTGTGGATTCTATGCGTACTAGCTGTTTCCCGCGATGTCTCTCTCCCAAAAGCATAACTTCCAACACCCTTATAAAAGTGGCTTGACAAGGTACAAACATACATACATACCGTCGCAATTATAGCGTTAGTGTGGATAGACAAAGAGTCGGTTACCTAGACGTCGCCGTCGTTAGCGTGTGTGCTAAGTGTTAACTAGCTGGCGCTAAGTTGGTGGAGTTCGGAACATTGATTGTTGCAACCAGACGCTGGCAATTTGCTTTGTTGGGATGCTATTTGATATGCGCTGTTCTGTTCAATATGGGGTTAAGGGTGAAAGTTACTATTTAGAAACTTTGGTAGATCATGCAACTATATTTAGCGATATTCATGATTACGTTTGGAACTTCGTCACTTCAGTTGTACCCGAGGGGGTCGATTGATTACTTCCTATTCAAAAAATAAGTATATGTCTGAGTGAATGTCTAGGCTGAAAATAAGGATTTTTTATTTGAGTTTTTATTTATTATGCGTGAGAATATATTATGTTTGTGACAGTTTACAAAGAGTGTACTCTTTTTACATCTAATAAACAATATACCTACTTAGTCTTGAAAGAAGCATTGGCAATATTGACGTACGAGTATTTACTTAAAAGGCAGCAATTATCATTATCACTATATATTACAAAACAAAACACAGCACTACGTCTCTGTCTGGCTGTTCGCGTAAAACTCAAAAATGACTGAATTGATTTTCATGCGGTCCCAGTAAATAGTAACAGGGACTGTGCAAGACATAAGTGTATAATTTATACCTATGCGAAATCGTGTCTGGTTGATAGTGCATTCTAAATCAAGTGTTTCTTATTCCCTTCCAATAGAGTATGTTTACCGCCGCAACTTAAGACATAACTTGCAATGCCTAGACTGATAAGAACAGACTCACTGGCACTAAGGAATGCTGCTCAATGAACAGGAGTTCTCTGTTTTATCAGTTTGACAAACTTCGACTTCAGACGTACAGCCTATCTTAGGCTAGTTGGATTACCTCTAAACTTACGTTCCTTAGACAGGTGCGTCCTCATTTGTTTAATACAAACAGTTGAATTTGCAATAAGGAAGTACATAATTCCTTTTTTTCATACAAAATACATATAATTGTCTCTGTTAAGCTTCACACATTGGTTCGGACCTAATTTTAAGGCATATTGAATAGAAAAACTGGCTGTAAGTTATAGGTACAACCCTTATTTGCTAAGTTTTCTTGTTACTGTCATTACAGGTAGTCATGAAATTAAGGTAAATCTTAATTTACACATTTGTGTGAGATAGTAACTGTATATGTAACATAGTAACTGGGATGCCAGTCTCTTTACGTACAATATTAATTGGTTTGTACAGACGTCGGCACATCAAGCTACTACAATCTGTCGAATTTCCTTAATAGATTTTCAGTATTATCGTTCAAAGTTGATTTGGAAAATTTGTCATTTTTGGGTAGCTTGATGTGCTGTCTGTTTATTCGAATAAGTTGAAAAATCATCCGAGAAACAATATAAAGGTTTGAGAGTAGCAGTGAATGATGAGTAAATTACGCAATATGAATTTAACATCAATTGAACAAAGTTAAATAGAAACGAATTACAGCGTCAAAACTACACCATTTAATATGTAATACCTAATTAACTAACAAAACAAAGCCATTAAATCAACCTTTAACACAAAATAATAACAAATTATTAAACAAATAGCTAGCATTAAATAAACAATATAATTGTATCAAAAATAAACATTGTTGACTGAACAAATTAGGTGTTATTGTGATTTGCAAATATGTGACGTATGTACTTAACATTTGGTTCAACATTGCTTAATGTGTAAATAGCTTTGACGCTCATTATAGAATTTATGATTAAAAGGTACACGTTTTGAAATTGGAATAATAATATTATTATTCCTATTATAAAAGCTGCCTGGCTTATATTTCAACCACGTCGTGACCTTTTGTAAGACAGTAAGGAATTAGGATAATTCTTTATATTTCATTATCACTAAACATCGCCCGAAACACAAAGGACATACTAATGAACCTACGCATTAGTTCTACAGGCATCAATGTACTACACATCTTTCTTATATGTAGACAAAAATAAAGAAAAGAAAAAGTATTTATTGGAAACTCGACACAAGTACACCAATAAGCGTGTTCCTGTTGTTATTATATGGTCGTATCTACACATAGAATATATAGGCGTATCGAGTAAGGATTGGGATGCAATTACGACTGTTCTGTTTTAGAAACGCTTTTCCTGCTACTATATTATTAATGGTGAACACACTGTATCTCGTTTGAACGCTTCAACATACGAAATTTAGAATTTTTACATAGGATCTTATGATACCTCAAACTCACAAATCGTTTGAATCTGGGAAAACGACAGATGAATTCAGTTGACAATATTATATTAGACGCGACTAAGAATGACGTATGGCACGTGTAAAGAAACGATGTCTTTGGTGCGTTCGCTTCGGTTAAGTGTGCGAGGCTTTTCGTAGCTTCGTTTTGTTCGGCGCGATGAGCTCCCTTAGATGTGCGTTCACCATTAAGTTACCCAAAAGTGCTGCCGACGACGATGTCCTTCATGTGAATAGATAATTTTCTGTTATTGTTTTTTTATTTCAGCTTTAATGGTTTTCTACGAGTTTGAAATAATTTTGGTCAAACTGAACAACACTGTCATTACAAAGCGGAATCTCAGAGTCATTGAAAATTGCATTATATTGACAAAAATATAAAAAAAAAGCTAGACAAACTACACATGATGTGCGCTATAACTTACGTTTTATTACAAGCCATATGAGAGCCAACGTAACAACACACGTTGCGTGGAGACGAAAAGACTATTCCAAATGTCACAGATTATTAAACTTACGACAAAAATCTTGACCCATTTACAAAATTGATAAAATATTCTTCCGTATGTCAAATAGAATGCGTTCTTAGTGTGGAATTAACAGGTCATGTTTCAAACGACACTTTGGTCTATTGTAAAGATAGAACTCAAATAGCTCAAACGGCTACCAGGCTTAAATGGAAGTGGGTTGATTGGGAATGTCGTATTTCAATTCTACAGTGGGTTGAAGTAACACTATGGAGTGTTCTCCTTGTAAAGCGACATCTAGTTGATCGCATTGCACATAAAAGATGTTGGTCCAGTTTGGACATGTGAGGATAAGAGGCCTGTTTCACCGCCTACGAATAAGTACCAGTAGTTTATTTGGTAGGTAATATCATACAAATTCTATTCCATTTTTTTATTTATTCGGTAGGTAGTGGCTATTCGGACATCGTGAAACTGACCCTTAATGAAATTTGTTCTAATTGTTAGTTGATCGATTTAAAAAGGTAGTCTTATCAATTGGTTCAGTTTATATGTTGCAATAGTCTTATTTTTATTCGATGACGAGTTTCTGTATTATATTACAGTTAAACATAATAATATAGGGGTTGGTTAGCTTATACGTACGATTTTATTCTATGAGGTAATCAAATAAAAAGCCGTGATACGATATTTCTTTGAAATCATTGAGATGTAATCTTTTTGAGAGCTTTAGAATATTATCTAATTTACTAGAGAATGAACTGAAATAATAATGTTAAGTTGCTTTAATTTTCTTTAAATTCCCTTGTCCCCTAATCCGTGCGTTTTGTCTTACCAACAGCGCGAATACTTACTGTTCTTGCAATTTCACTAGATTTAAAGTTTATCAGAAGTTGGATCCTTACGACTTCATGCAGCTCAATCCCATAGGAACTATGCATCCTGTTGGAATAACACCACGTCGTTGGTTTACTGTAGCGTGGGAGTCTTTGTTCGTGAGTGAGTTTATGGTTTTGTTTTGTTGGTAGAAAGAATGTTCTAGAATATGTAGACTATAGTCAATAGTGTGTACACCCCTCAATTGTTTCATGTATAAATGTATGATTCGATATGTGTTTCTGTTTGCAGCCCTACCAAGCCAGCTGTGCAGGTTCCAAAAATAGGAACTAATCTTTTGACGAGCATTTAAGCCAGTAAGAACACAAGTAAGTATATACTGTTTTAATTTTTTAAAAAGGTTGTGTCATAATGACTACCTTTTTATGTTTGAAAAATTAATTAAAACTCCTATAAATTACGATATAATTATCCAAATAAATTACGTTACATTCAAACAAAAGTTCTTCAAAAGTTGCATCATCATCAAACTTTCTGGAAGCGGTGTCCATAATTTCCTTTTACGGATAAATTGTAAACAAACGCAACCAGTCTAAGCTAAACGAATATCGCCGTACAATATTAATAAATTGTAACCAATGGACCAGGGTTTCATGAATACCAAACGGTGCTATTACATCGGGGACGATCCTAAGCTAACATGTACCGTCACCAATAACGCACACAATATTGGTTTAATGACAATTCGCTTGTTAATTCAATAGAAAAACCGACCCTTTTTTATGGTGTTTATAAAGTATTAATTGAATCGAAGCGTTATGCGGGGTAATGTCTGTTCTGTTACAGCACTCGTGAACAATAAGTGGACGAATATGTCCCCTTAATTTACAGTGTATGCCTTAAATTTTGTATGGCGCCCAGAATCGTGATTAAAACCAAACCACGGTGTAATCAGATTTTGTACTTTAAATGCATTAAGGTTTGTTCGTTTCGTGGTAAAAATAATTTTGGCTACCTCAACCATTTTATGAATGAGTTACGTTTATTTTCAGCATTTTGGGATAACTCAGGGTACAATAACAAAAGAGATGTGGAGAATTAGTCAAATTCAATATTTTATAGATCTGTCAAAAACGGTTACTCTCTATGCGATTTGTATGAAAACGCAACCTTTGTCGTCACAGATTATTCACATCAATCGGTATATTTATTTTGATTATATTATCGATAAAAAATGAAAACAATTTTCGGTTCAAAACGATTTTAATAAAGTATTTTATTTTTGACTTCATCCGCATCCCAATCGTATGAGTATTAATTGGTTTTGACATTAAACACATAATAGGATACCTATTTTTATGTATTACAAACATTGTCTGTTTCGGTACATACAGGTCTGATGAAACAAGCCACCAGCCTCTGAAATATTGTTTCCGTACACCAAGTGAAAATAACGCATTTCCCCCATATTTTTTGACGGAGGAAAATACAACGGGGGTTATTGCTACAAAAATATTATGTCCCATTCCTATTTGGTCGTATTCCATTTGTCTGAATATTACGTTTCTTCCAATTATATATTTTCATTTGATCATTATTTTGTTTCTGCTATTTGTTGTGTATCAATCGAAATATTGGTGATTATGGTTCTGGAATATTCCTAGATTACATTCTTTTTCGTAATATCTAAGGGCGCCTTCACGCGGCACTATACGGCCAATTCAAAAGCACCCTTATTGTTATGTATCAAAGGATATTATTGCGTTGGCATTGCGGCAAAGGCTACTTAAGCGTTGAATATTAATAAAAAGCAAATAAACGTTCGCGGGAAAAGTATCATTGTTGGTTATGTGGTGACAACTGGATTTAAGGTAGCTGGAATGGTCCAAACTGTTTATTGCTTGTAATAGAATTGTGAGACATTTCTAAAATTAACAGATATAAGAACCTAGGTTCTAGACCGATGAGAAAGATACCGATTCATGTACTCGTAATATATAATTCCTTAGCTACCCTTTGCGACGCCCACACGATGGAGTGCTCTATTCCTAGCGTACGGTCAACAAATAACAATTAAACCATAATTAACTTAACCCCAATTTAGCAAGGAGTTTCTGTAATAGAAGGCTATTAGATCCCCCTACAAAATTGCGTGCTTTGGTGACTTAAAGGTTTTTATGTAAGCAAAACAAAAAAAGTATGAAGTGATAGAGAATTATTTATTTCATGTTACATTATTTTGTGTGCCTTTTTTTTTCTTGGGAAATCACCCTGTGTGCCAGGGCCACGGTAACTCTTGCGAACAACCTGCAGCCCAGGCAGACCCTGACCCTAAGGGGCTATGTTACTAACATCGTCTATGACGTACCTTAAATAATGTTTATGGCATCATTAATATCATTGTTTAATTAATACTCACTGTTTGAGCGCGACTTCCTCCGCGTGCATTTCGAATTACCCAACATAGCAGACATATCATTTGCACAACTATTTAGACAGCTGTTAATATTTATAAAAACAACATACTGAATGTTTTATTTCACAGAAAAAACCTAGCATAATTAAGTATTAAAGTGTTTATCAGTCAAATAAAATTTTAAGAACAAAGAATGAAATTAACCTCCGGTAAAAGTAAAAGTACAGTCGAGAACTTTACTGTCCTTTTGATGAAAAATGCATTTTTTTAGCTTGTTATTGTGCAATGACTGTATATACTGACTAGCAAAGCGATGAGCCTAAAATTTTAAATCTAACATTACATACATAACTACAACAAGCAAGAACAGAAACAGTCGACATTATTTATGTACTGAAATTATATTGCATCGGAGAAGAGGAAAAAGTTATAAAATTATACAACATGGACATCAAGTATCGATGTTGAATTTTGTATCGTTTATCGGTGTTATTGTCGAGCGTACAGTCTTAAGCCAACAATGTGAATTGTATAAATAGCCGGAAGACAAAATTATCGTGACTAAATAGTTGACAGCTGCTATCAATTTGATCATGTCATCGAGGTAAGTTTTAATTCCGATAATATATTTCTTAAGAACGTTTGACCATAAGCAGAAAAAAATATTTTTCTTTATTGCTTTGTAAAAAAATCCTCAGTAAGTAGTGCAGCATGTTGCAAGGGATACATTATAGGATGTGATATCGTAGCTACGTTGTACTACTTTCTGTTCAATTTATTATCCTTCATTATCAACACCCAATGTAGGGAAAACGTCATACTTAATCGAATTTGAAAAACGAGTTCGTACCAGAGATCCAGACAGTGGTAGCGTACATGCCTTTATAATTATTCATCGCGAGTAAGACCTGTGTGTTGTGTTTAAAATGAGATCCTACCACTCCAAGCTACGATTACATAACATAATACCGATCTCTATTAACGTTGATGATCAGTTTCAGCGCGGAGGCATGTCTGACACCAACTTTGGGAGCAGTCCCACAAACATTTTTGGCAGCTCTGCAGTACTTTGCTGCAGCACAGTGTGTACTCACACGCCCCATACTGCCAGAGGCAAATGTTGCTGGTAAGATAATATCATTTATAGCTTCAAGTATGCACGTATAGGAAACCTTAAATTTTTGGTGGATTGACTGCTAAATATTGACTCTTACAATGTCAGTATAGATTAGTCTTATAATGTTGTGTTATACTTCAAAAATACACAATATATGTATGTTACTTGTTTCAGATGGTGATACTTTTGATTTCATCATAGTAGGAGCTGGTTCATCGGGAAGTGTTGTCGCTAATCGGCTTAGTGAACTTGAGGATGTAAAAATTCTACTCATAGAAGCAGGGTCCGATGCTCCTTTGGAAGCAGATGTAAGTTTTGTTTCTTATGTTAAAAATGATTCACAAATGATAAAAGCGATAATGCATGTATCTTTTTAGGTACCTGGTACTGAAGGCGCTTTAATAAACACGATTTATGATTGGCAATACTTAACAGTTAACGACGGAAAAACTGATCAAGGTCTTATAAATGGATCCGTAGGTTGGCATAGAGGCAAAATGTTTGGGGGCTGTAGTAGTATCAATGGCATGATATATGTAAAAGGAAATGATTATGATTACCAGAAGTGGTATGATGCAGGCAATACAGAATGGAGCGTAGATGAAGTAAGGAGATGTTTCAAAAAAGCTGAAAGCCTTCAAAACGTGGAATTATTGAAAAATCCAACAGCAAGCGAAACTTATGGCCACGATGGACCACTATTCATAAATAAATTTAACAGCACATTTAAGCCTTATTTAGAAAATGTAATCGATTCATGGGATAACATTGGTTTTAGAAAAGTTCCAGATCTAAACACAGAAAATGTCATGGTTTCAGGCTTTATTACTGCAACAGCAGCTAATGGAATGAGGCAAAGTACAGATAGAGCATATTTAATGCCAGTAGCAGATAGAAAAAACTTGAATATTATGAAAAGTGCATTAGTAACAGAAATTTTGATAGATGATAATTTAACAGCTATTGGGGTTGAAGTTGAAAAAGATGGTAATAAAAAAATATTTTATGCTTCTAAAGAAGTTATATTAAGTGCAGGTCCAATAAGCTCTCCACAGCTTCTCATGTTATCGGGTATCGGTCCTGCAGAACATCTTGAGGCAAATAAGATCAGCACTATTGTCGATTCGCCAATGGTTGGCCAAAATCTGAAGGACCATAATTTTGTGCCAGTATTTATATTTGCTGATGAACCGGACCAACCGAAAGAATCTGATACGTTCCTAAGTGCTCTAAGTTATCTTGCTGACCGTCAAGGGTCTTTAGCATTCAGTAATTTACTATCAGATGCTATAGCATTATTTTCAACTGAGAAAAATCCTAAATATGCAAATTGTCAGAGTCACATGTCGATTATTCCTAAGAATACAACAACACTAAAACCCAGTTTTACGGCAGCATTCCGATATAATGAAAGCGTCATGGATTCAATAGTGGAACTGAATAAAAATCACGGGATTTTCTTTTTCCATTTTAATCTCCTACACCCTCTCTCAAGTGGAAATATATCTTTGAACTCTAACGACCCTAAAGATGTTCCTCTTATTTATCCAAACTACTTTGATGATGCAAAAGATTTGGAAACAGCTGCTAAAGGAATTAAAATGTTGACAAAAATTTTGGATACCGAGTACTTTAAATCAATTAACGCTTTCTTAGGTAGAATGAATTTGCCTGCATGTGATGATTTCGAGTTAGACAGTGTGGAGTATTGGAAATGTGTTGCTGTAAACTTAGTGACTACCATATTCCATCCTGTAAGCACTTGTAAGATGGGATCAGATATAAGTATGTCGGTAGTGGACAGCCGGTTAAGGGTCCATGGAGTGAAGAACTTGAGGGTGATCGATTCCAGTGTGATGCCCGATACCATCAGCGGTAACACGAATGGCCCTTCTATCATGGTTGGAGAGAGAGGATCTGAACTTGTTAAAGAAGATTATGGTTACAATCTTCTTTAAGTTTGTCATAAAGTTCTTGATAATAATCCTGATGTTAGTTATGTTTTGGAACATTATAAATATATTGTAATACATTGTTTTATTTTTATAATACATACATATGTATACTAGTAAAAATATTAATAATTATGCCTATTTGTTAATTAAATGGTTATATTTTGGAATAGAACAACCTTTCACTGTGGCTGTTAAAAGGATTATCATCGAGTATTTAAATTGAGGCCTTGAGAATAACAGATGTGTCTTGTAGCAACAATTCATGCAAAATAAACAAAGGAAAAACGATGATGAATGTTAATTAAAACTTGACTTGTTCATTTCGGGTGATAGTTTGAACGACAAGAAATATCTGTGATTAAATTAAAAACTGGTACTTTGCCAGTTTTTTAATGCAGCAACGAGAGCGAATAGGAACGTGTTTTATTTTTTATCATTTTTTGATTTTGTAGTTCAGTTTTGAGCCCAATTACTAGTGTCGCTTAAAGACGTACGGACGCCAGCATATCAAGCTACAACAATCTGTCAAGTTTCCTTAATATATTATCAGTCAAGCATTTGCTCGAAGTTGATTGGGAAAATTTGACCGTTTCGGGTAGCTTGATGTGCTGGTGTCTGCACAATAAGCTTCATAGTAGTGATCTCACGTTTTTTTTGGTGTTCCTTATAAGTGGTGTGGCCTTCTACATGTTATTTAAATATAAATAACACATTTTATAATATTATGCATTCGGCTGAAAAGTTTTACGTTGGTGCTATTCTTGGCACAATGTTGAAGTCATTTCGTTTACTTTATCCAATACAAAATCTAAAGAGACTGTCAGTTTCCTCCGCCAATTTAAATAGGAAATTTCTATTTATACAAAAGTTTTTCCCTACGGTTTGAAGCGAAAGAAAATACATTTGAACATTTCTTTGAATTCAATTAGTTTTCATGGTGTTTCTCTATTGTTTTTGACCTTTTGGAAATATTAACAAAACACCCATTAATATTAAGATAATGTAATTATAGCAACAACATCTTAGGATGATTTTTAAATCTAGTAAATTCTCTGTTGAAGGTATTGTGTACAGTATACGTTATTGGTAATAATATGTAGTTTGCTAAAATAAACAATTATTACAGGTACTTTATGCGCAGTAGTGATAGTCACTTGTTTTACTAATTCAGCGTTTTATCAAATAGTATCTGAGGCAAATATAGTAATATACATATGTATGTATCATCATGACTAGAGAAATAGGATCCATTTATTACTTGATCTTGAACTTGACCTTTTACTCAGGTCCCCAAGATAGAGGCTGCGTCTATTTTGAGGATCACTAAACCAATAAAAATGTCTTCTGTAATACAGTCATAGAGTTTACTGTTATATCAGTTTTACATGTATATCATTATTATTAATTCCTTCGGGAACATAATGAGGAGTCTGTTGGTGGCTCATGATGTCCGCAGTGTCGATGACCTGAACAGAACGGCCTCGTTCAAGAAGACGAAGTGTGGTCATTCGACCTCTGCCTCTTTTTATTTCCCTAATGTGACTTTCTACTGAATTTTCCCCCAAATACTTTTAGTTTAATGGCCACTAAATTGTCGTCCTATTCAAAAAAGAACTTCTAAATGCGCTTCAAAGTGCAGTTAAAGTTTACTTTTTAGTTTGAAGTTTAATGTTGGAAAAAGTAATCCGATGCAGTCACTGGCAAAATGAACGACCATGCAATAAAATTTTCCTTTTCATTTGCTTGCGTCAATTCATTAAAAGTGATTGCTCATAATTTTTTCGTATGCTAATTTCTACTGCCGCATATTTCGAGTATGTTCTTTTATAGTCTCGCAGTTTCTAATGCGATGATATAGTCACATCTCTTATCAATCATCATCATCATCATCATCCTCCTGTCCTTATCTAAAGTTTTATTTGGGGTCGGCGCAGCATGTTTTTGTCTTTCACGCTCTTCTATCTGCCGTCATCTCTTGTCGATGTCAATAGTTAATATACAAATTTTCCCAATCAACTTTGAACCATATATATGCTTGAGAGATAAAGTTGAAAATCTATTAAGGAATTTTGACAGATTTTAGCAATTTGATGTGCTGGCGTCTGTATTGTTTTTTTTTGTATTCAAGACATAATTTATCCACAGATTGATATACTAAACCTTTGATTCTATAGCTTACAAACAAAATCATCCTTATTACTTAAAACTCGTCTAACGGCCTGTATTTACAAAACCAATCAATTAATCTCCAAAATACGTGCACAAATCAAAATATCTAGAGAATCACATAAGTATAAATAATGCAAAAACGGTACGGTTTGCCTGTAAATCCGCTGTAATCGGTCCCGCAAGAGCTTTGACCCAAATTCCGTGGTACCTTCGGCTATTTTCACATGATTACTGCGCCGATGATTATGTACACCGATGTTTGGGCTTCATGAGCTGACTCAGGAACTACTGGTCCTAAGTAAACGGTTGGTTAGCAGTAAATATTTTAACAATAGGAAATCTCGCCCACCTTGCGTAATTTAGACAAACATTGAATGACAAACGTTTGTTTGGAGCTGAAGTTAATTTTTGGTTGGTTTGCTCCACGTTGATTTGGTACGGTGATTATTATCTATTGTCTGTCTAGTTGTTGACGTACCTCTTGTGCCAACAGGTAAGTTTAATAAATAAGGATTTTATACAAGTGTATACCTAGCCTGTTTTTAGTGAATTGCGCTAGAAAATGTTCAGAGGCCCGCTTATAATTCATTTGCATTTTGTATTGTAGTGTTATTTTTTGTATATTCTGACGATAATTGGTGACTGGTTAGTTACTTTAAGAGGTATAAATAAATTACAAATGACACACACCACAGTTCAGTTGGACCCTAATTAGCTAACTTAAAAAAATATTTACGAAAATTCTTTCAATAACTACAACAATATGTACGAAATAAAGTAGGTACCTAAATTATAAAATATTCCACACTATATTTTTAGTTACAGTGTTTTTAAAGTACACCGTGCCAAGTACAGTCGCCAACACAAATCGCGCACTCTAGCGGTTATAACACGAACAGTGTACGGGAACTGCGTCAAGTGACAGTGTACATCAGTGAATTTATTCCTGAACGCAGCGAGCGTGACACGAAGTTACTTGTACGGAATCCTGCTTTCGGAATATCACTTTGTTTGCGACTGTTCTGTTTTGAGGTGAAGAATGTAAATGTTTAGAAAAATATTGGAATCTGGCAGGTATTGTATTGCATCAAGATCTAATATGCCTAGAGAGGTCCCGTAGGGCCGAGGCCTGCCTGATTGTTTACAAGAGTTACCGCGGCTCTGGCACACATTCCAGAAGGATCCAAAGTGGGTTCTAGTTAGCAGTAATCTGACACTTTCAACAGCAGCATCTACAGATGGAGGAGCTATTTGATGATTCCCTCCCCCCACAAAATACAATAAAGATTTACCACGCCGGTTGTGCAGGTGGCCAGAATGGGAACTAAAATTTGACAGGCATTTAAATCAGTATTACCAGACGAGGGATTGGAATCATAAAAGAGAGGTTCCTATTTATTAAAATTAATATTATGAATTCAACGTACCACAACATAAAACAGTAGGTACGTAGTATATTTTTCAAACAAAAGAATACACATTTCCTGTGTCTGAGGTGAAATTGTGGGTACAATCTAGTATTATGCAAAAACTTGTGAGCATGTCCGCGGTCGCGACCACACATAACGCGAACGATGCGCGGTCGGTTAAACCCTTGCGGCCCGCCGCAAATCTCTGAAGCTTATGACCGCGCGAATATTAAATTATTGTTGTTTTTAGTTACCTACATGTTGGTCGAAAGTTCTTTGATATTGCGGTAGGTATGTTAAAATTGTTTTTGCATGCGATGGTTGCGAATTAGAACTGATATAACCAGAGTTCGACATTAGCGGTTTGATGAGTAATAATTTTGTGTATGGATATTGCAATGAGTGGGCAGTTTGTCTTCGCTGCAATAACCTGCATCATTCAATTTATCTTTCGGTCACTAGTTTTAAGTATATATCTCATCTCCGTTAGTTTTAAAATAGCCACTGCCAGCGATTTCACCAGCGTCCCGTGGGAAAGCCAAGCCAAAAAATGTCTATAGGCTTTTTAGATAAAAGGGCTATCTAACATGGAAACAATTTTTCAAACCGGTCCAGTACTTCAAACAAACTATCTTTATAAACGAACTTTATAATATAAGTACATAGATTCGCTTTACTTGATAGACGCTTAACTACTTGCGTATACATAAAATCTTATTTGGGTGTCACAGATTTTGTCAATAGAATATCCCTAATCCCAAAAGAACAAATAGAACGACCAATTCATTTCAAAAACAAAACAAAACAATATCAACATCAATAAAGCACAAATCAAAACAACTTAAAAACTATTTATAAACAACAACACATTCCCGTACGGATCAAACAAAGTATACTCTTAAACTTAGTTCGGCGCGTGTGTCCTTTATCTTCTGAACTGATCTCCGGTGTTAGTCCATCTCTTAAGATTATCGGACACAAACTTTATTGTTAGAACGAAAAAGTCACGGTGAGAATACACATTAGGTGTTTGCTTTATTAAGTGTAAAATATATAGGTATGAGATATCATGACCTACTTGTGACGTATTTGTGGGATCTGAAGATATTTTTGGACTTTCATAATAAATATTATATTGGCAGGTTTTTCTTTTGATTAAGTTGATTATTTGCAACGTCAAGGTTAGTTTCTATGGCATTATAGAAAAGGACTGGGTACGACAATAGTCTTATTACTAATTAGTTAATCTAAGACTACTGTCGATTAAAACTTTATTCGGAATAATTTTATGGACTGAAATCCTGTTTTATTCCTTAGATAGGTTTTGAAAAGCTTAGGAGTTTTGAAGAAAACGATTATTTTGAATGAGGTGGCCGATGAAATCTTAAATTATAGTAGTTTAATAGTGTGCTATTTTTTTAAACTTTTTCTTGGAACCTTTATTAATTACAATGCTATTTTAAGACGTGAAACATTGTCTACCAATCTATTCTTACTCTAGAACTTTATTAAGTGTACGAAGATAGTCAATTGTTTTGTATTTCCATCACGTGCCTCCGCGATATTGGTTCAGGTCTGTCCCAGCGAATTCAGTCGAGCGCTGCATGAATTATGTTTAGCATAATGAAACACTTGATTCTTATAATATCGACCTTTTGTAAATTTATAAAAGTGTTAGTATGTTATTACGTGAAAAGAGGTGGAGTTTCAAACTAACGTCAAAAAGTGAAAGTAGATGATAGATGACTTAAAAAAAATGTATAAATTACATTTCGTTTTCAGTAGTTTTTCAGATATTTTGTTTAGATGAATATATTTTAGTATATAATTTATTTAATATTTTTAATATTTATTTATGTATGGTATTTTCTATACTTTTATAATTTGTATTGTGGTAGTTTATAAGTAGGTATCGTTATATTAAATGCATGTATTTGTTTATTCTATGGGCGCTATTGGCCTGAAATGAAGAAACAACTAAATAAAATAAATAAATTCCTATTAATACTTTTTTATGCGCGAACGTTTAGGTGTAATTCTCGATTTAGCCCTCTGAAAAAGTCCAATTTATCCAAGTTTTGTAAAACTAAACAATTCAATAGACACGCACCCTTCTTCACATCAATCAAAAAATCATTCATTCATAATAATAAAAGAGCGACATCGCTCATCATTACCATAATAAGCCACACAGGAAAGCAAATAAAAGAGGGGAAAATATAGGCATGTACATATAGTATGGGAAAAAAGTGAAAGAAAGGCACAGAGTTAAGTTGAAAAATTTTCCGATTATTTGTCTTCAAGCCCGAGAGCCATGATCGATGTCAAAGCGGAAAAAACACGGGTGATTTTCCGTTCCGACTTTTGTCGGCAGGTTACTTTATGTAGCTAGTTGAGTCAAGTGGGTGTTGCGATTCACGGTTCACTATTAGCCTCTAGTTCACTATCAAACCAAATGGTTTTAAGGAAACATGTTAAGAGATAGTTTTGTTCTTTTATTTATGAATCAGTTAATGGTTGACGTGTTAGAATTAATCAGTAGCTCTTTATAACGAGGTAAATAGTAACATAAAATTACGTTTTCTGTTTACAGTTATGTGGTGATGTTGCAACGGAAATCAATATTTCAATATTTTGCAGGTCGCATGATAAATTAAAAAAAATATATTGTGTTTCATAATTAAATTTTTCCAGTTTCAAAAAGTTCCACAAAGTAATAACTGACCTTTCTTTATGCGTCCCAAAATAAAACTTTTAAAGGTTTCTCTAATAAAGAGTTGTAGTACCTACTCCATGCTTTTGTTGGCAAAAAATAAAAATCCGAACAACAACAAAATGAATTTTTAGAATCTCGCACTGAGGGTGAAGTTGAAAATTATTCATTGTACCTACTTCATTATCGTAATAATGTTTCGGAATTTCAAAGAATAAAACTTGAGCAATCTTTACAAAATTTATTTGCGTATCAAAAATGTTTCTCCTTCAATTCTGTAATTAGCCTCATTTTACACAATCTTGCTGAAGTATTCCAATTTCTGTTTTGTTAAGTTAAATATGTACCGTTAGGTATGTTCATTAACTCTGTAGGAATTATATAACTATTATTGAAGGTTTTGCTTGGCAGTCGTTACGGGTAGTCAGAAGCCAGTAAGTCTGACGCCAGTCTAACCAGCGGTATTGGGTTGGTCGGTTAACTGGGTTGAGGAGGTCAGATAGGCAGTCGCTCCTTGTAAAATAGTGGTACTCAGCTTAATCCGGTTAGACTGGAAGCCGACCCCAAGAAAAGGCTGGGCAGATGATGATCGAAGGTTTTGCATACAAAGACTCTAGTATGTCATAATTTGCTTTTTAACTTCTTATTTTAGAATACAATACAAACCAACAAAATTATATTCAAAATTACATGTTTTTATACGATCCATTACATAGTTTCTGGCTTTCAAAGATCGCTTTACTCTTCTTTGATGAATTCGACCGCTCTTTCAGCTATAATAAGATCGCTAATATATTACCACAAGTTATGTATGGCATTATATTCGCATCGAACACTCGCAAATTTGTCACTCCATGCACTTTTAATGTGCTATTTACTCGTAATGTCTTTAATCAGTCCCACTTTATAAGTACCAACTAATTGGCTCACTGACGTTACCATGTTAATACAGATACATTTTAACAGTCTTCACAAAATAATAAAAAAGTGTTCATGAAAAAAGAGTTAAGTTCTTCCCTCTTTGTGTTAATTTCAAAAAAAAGCCATAAAAATCAGAAGATACTGGTTACCAATATAAAGGGAGGACATTTTATCAGAGAAGACATAAAAGTTTATGAATAGATACTCCTTTCAAAATAAAGAACATAATTATATTAGTTCATAAATACATACAGTCAAGGTAGGTAGATAGAGAAAAGTTCTTATACACATTTCCTGCCCATCAATCAATTCTCACACCGCAAAGCCACGAAGAAAAATGTTTTGGCCATAAAGCGAAGATAATAAAGGGGTTAAAAGTTATTACGCAAAGACAAAAGGCTGAATAATGAACGAAACAAAGGCGACGTGGCCTAGCTGTAAATATGATTATGCCAGCCCAGCCTACCTCTACACCACGGAGTACGAACAAATGGAGTGCGCCAGTACATGCTATTTTCGTATTCTAACTTCTATATTACAAAATAAGCTTAGCTCAATTATTCATGGTATTTGTTAAAGAGTGTTGACGTTATTAACATTAAAAAAATTCTATAATTTGTCATTAAAGCAATAAGAAATCAAAGTAATTTTGGCGACCATTCATCAGTTTCCTAGAAAGTCAGAAAGCGCTCAAGCGACTTAAGACTCAGATATCAGCCATACTATTAATATAAAGGCAAGAGTTCGTAAGTATGGATGCACCGATGTTTGTTTCTCTTTCACGCAAAATCTTCCGAATAAATTTTGATGAAACTTGCCTATAATACAGCCCATCAGAACAACATATAGGTTACTTTTTATCCGGGTGCGGAAAGTAGTTCCCTCAAGAAGAAACCGTGTGAAACCCCTGGCCGAAGCTGGTATCAAAATAAGTTCGGCTGTATGAAATTGTAGAATTTTATATCAGTGGATAAATCATAACTACTTAATGTCAATGTACAGTGCTTACGTTATTAAAATATCTGTTACCTGGCATTCCATTTCTATCTACTCTATGTTTCTTTTACCGATAAATTACGAACGCCTACTACCAAAGGCATAAAGGTGTTGATAATTATTAAATTCATTTTAAATTGTACAGCGCTATCACTTTATGGGGTGTGGTTTTACTGAACCATTATGAATTTAATTCTAGGTACATGTATTTTATATGTTGTGTGGGAGTATGTGGGCCAGCCTGTTGAGTTCAGTGGAATAATAGGTATAGTAAATATACTTATGCTTGTGCCAAAGTTTCTTTACTGTAATATTAATACTTAAATTTTCGATGCGAGCTTTCTGCTTGATAAATTTATGTTTGTTTTTTAGATAATATATGTACACATATGTATTTGAAATGATTCGTCTTGAGTGGCTTATGCCTGGTACAGCGTTGCTTGACGTCTCGTGTTGGGAAATTATTGTGTGTGTGTGTGTGTATTTAGGAAAATGAATTGAGTACAGACGCACATCAAACCTATGTTAATCTGTCAATTTTCTTTAATGGAATGTCAACCTTATCACAATTGTGGAATCACGTTCTAAAGGTAAAATTTTAAAGATTTGGTTAGAGGTTGACTGACTTGAAACCATTCAAACGTTAAAAATGTGAAGTTCAGGAAAGCACGGCAAGCAAAATTTGAGAAATTAAAACTAAAGGCTTTTCCATCGTCACAAAATTAACAAGTGAAGCTCGAACGAATGTGTTTAAAATTAAAAAAAAAGAACATGCCATTAGCATTAGCTTTAAACATGTGTCAACTAAAAAGTGTTCGCATTTCAAAAACGTTAGCCTCGTTCGTCGTTTTTGATCTAGCTAGTTCGCCGTTCAGCGGGAGTCAACAAAGTGTTATATTCATAGGCGGGCTCATTCCGTGTCTAAACGTTGTTAAAATCTATGTGTAGCTGAGACTTTACTCAGGCAACGTAAACAGTCTAGTTCATGAAAACAAGTTGGGGCGCGGCAGCGTTATAGGCGGAGAGACCGTGACTAATTTATGCGAAAACACGAGTAGTTTAAATTGTTATTAGAAGCTGAAATGTAAAATTATCCCAATGTGTGGTAGCTAATTACAATGGTTGCGTTATAAGACCTTTTGCAAGAACCCGTGTTTTACTCGTAGATCGTGCCTCGTAAGCTTAAGTTAAAAACAATAGATTTTATTTAGTCCTAAGTCATTTTGAAGTCATGATAAGGAGACATAAATATATAGGGTCCATGCGTCATCATCAGTAATGGCGCAACAAAACAGATCCAATATTAATTGAACGTCCTCTACGTTCAAGTTTAAGTAAAATTTACAAGAAATACTAATTAATTAACCTAATTAAAGCTTAATTGATTTTCTATAAATAAACTACGGATGTCATTTTTTTTTTACAAATTAATGCTATATGCTACTTAATACAACAACACACAAAACCAAATTACCACGTCATTCCCATACACGAATCTAATAGAAAGGTTTTATAAGGACAATATATAGGCAATAAAAACGTCGGGCTCTCTGCCTACGTGCAGCGAAAGGTGTGTTCCGCACGGCAACCCATTAGGTAATTGAATCGACTACTTTTCTAATATTGCTGGCTGTTTTGCACCTTAAAAGTATTTAATGGCTCATAATGGACATTTTCACATACTATTCTCATATAATAATATGTAATAGGGATCTCCGACCTACTATGTTGAAAAATGCCGGAATATATCAATGATAAGCTAATTTATCATTTTCCGGGTTAATACTAAATTATTTTAAAATTTTGTTTGCTAAGTCAAATAAATAAAAATCTTTAGTATTACGTGTAGTCATGCTAAGCCATTCAAATCAATTTTAAGAGATTTCTTAAATAATAAGCAGTGCCTTTGTACCCGATCGCACTATTTTTCTTCTGATATTATAATTAAATAAATAAATAGTTCAGATTTTTGCACACCTTCAAGTAAGCTTCGTGTATTTCATAATGAAACCTAAAGATCTTGAAAGAAATATAACAAAACATATAAAACTAATTTATATTCAGCCAGAATTTGATCGCTAACCTTTCCTCGGATTACTTTTTCTTTGAAACTTAGGTAATAAGATTTTTAGTCAACTTACCGAAGTATGTGTTTGTTTCAATTTTGTTCACAGTTCCAATTACATGTTATAGGAAGTAAGAGAGTAATATCATAAATTTTTCATTGCTATACATACAATAAAAGGCTGGTGGACTGATTTCACCAAACTAATAGTGATCTGTGTTTAACTTAATCACGGTTCACGCTAATCCTCACGCTGAAGGCGAATTAGTTATCTTTTGCTAGGAATTCAATTAATGTGAAAGGCACTGAGTGGTGTTTTTATGAATTTTATTTCATCACAAAAAAAGATAAAAATCTGCAAGAAATAATACGCTAAAATAAATGACACTATCCCTAAACAAATATTTAAATTGCTGATCGCTTCATTTGGTACAGATCCTTTATTAAATCAACCTACCTCAATCTGTAAATTTTTTTCAATACATTTTCAACCTTATGACAATTCCGTGAGGTTATTATTATTCGATTGGTAAAATTTGACAGATTTGGGTTGGTTGACCTACTGGCGTCTGTATATTTATTATACAAAAACTTGCTAAATGTTAAATAAGTGCTGATGAAAAGTCTAAACTCCCCGTCGACATTAAATTTAAACCACCGTTCAATATCATTACTGTAAAATCAGCCTTAAAAACAAAGTAAGCTTAAAAAAAAGAAATTCAAACATAAACTTTGGTGGCAAAACTTGTACGTGACCTGATGAATCTTAGTCCGACGTTCTTGGGGGCAAGTCAGTCTGCAATTCACCGCAGTGCAGTTAGTACCAAACTTACCTGAAACTAAGTCTGTTTATCAGCGACGCGACAGATTGCGGCGTGTCTGTCATGTTGTATTATGATACTCTTGGCTGGTAGCAGTGGTTGTGGGATTTTTGTTATTCACTGAGGGAGGTTTTGGTCCTGACAAATATGACGGCTCTAATAGTATATGAAAAATCTTGCGATGTAGTTAAAACTTTTTTGAGTGTGTGATTTTCCAGAGGAGTCTTAAAAACAAATGAAAAGCGGTCTGATTTTCATTTGTTATGTATGTCTTGGAAACCTTTAATGGTTGTTATATATAAAGGCCTCGTTGGTCTAGTAGTGGCATATCGCAACTGCTAAGTTGGTATGGTGTCACGGGTTCGATTCCCGGGTTGGGCCTGAAATGCTTTCTTGGTTTTAAGAAACTAAAGCAACTCGGAGTATGGAAATTGGCGATTGACACTCTCCTGCATCAGAGAGCTGATTTCTATCCGGTAGTGTCGGATTGCCGACCCATCGGGATAGTTGAGTAAGGGAATAGAGAGTTCACATGTGTCTGCGCAGCTAGCTGATTTCATTAGGATACCATTATAGTCTGGATGCCATTATAAACTTAAAAGTTTGTATTTATGGATGGAAAAAGTACGAACTGAACTAAATATATATCCTGCGCAGCTAGCTCGACAGTCGGCCTGGACCCCAATATATAATCGTATGTAATTCTAGGTTAAGCTATGCATATATCAAACTCTGGCTTAGAGGCAACGAATAACCTCAATAATCCATCTCAGAACAAAAACAAAAGCATCACCAACAATGAGAAGATTTTTTAGCTTTCATAGGTGTCTGCGACATTTACTGCAATGCAGTTAATAGTGCTCTCAGAATGGATAAAAAAGATAGCTTAGTCTGAAGTGTCAGTAACAGAATATCGTAGCAACTGCGAGAGAAAAATATTAACGAAGAAACAGGGATTTATATTTTTATTTACACCGTTAGGTTCTCGCGACCAACTAAAGTAAAGCTTTTCTGAAAAGGGATGATAGACATTTAGTGACCTTCATTGTTTTAAAAGCAACAACTTTTTAATTAGTACTATGGGGCAATTTTATTGCAAAAAATATTTTTATTGACAAAAATAAAAATCAAAAACAAATAAGACGATACACAATAAGGTAATTTTATAAATGTAACAAACTTTTGAAAGGTTTTACTATTTCTATATACATATCACCGCTTCATAAAAAATCATCTGCTTGCCTAGCCTTTTCCCAAGTTTCCAGTCTTAACCGGATGCCAGATACCAGTGTTTTACATGGAGCGACTTCATAAAAAACTCGAACAACAGAAAAACATGTTCCTGCACTACTATTTTTAATACTCTTAATTCTAGTAAACCAACCTCCCCTAGGTTCAAACCCAAATCTACTAAATACATATTCATGTTCTAGCTAAGCAATGAATAAGTTTGGGTAAGTTGCACAAACTTAACCGAACTCACTGCTATTTGAAACACCTTTGCAAACTGCCTGACTTTCAGTTCAAATCTGTTCAAATGCAAGCTTTCAGATCAAAATAAAAAGACTTCAAAGATACCTAAACGTCTCCTCCTTATGGCGAAACTTGTTTTGTAAAACAATCTTTATGGCAAAGATGTTTTGTAAACTTTTGAGCAAAAACAGTAGTGAATTCGAATGCTATTTTATTTTATTAACCTTCCATGTAACAATAAGGTGTTCCTGTTTCGATACTACGAATAAATTCCAATTAGTTTATTTGGTAAATAATATCATACAAATTCTGTTCCATTTTTGAATTTATTTGGTACATCGTGGCTATTCGGATAATGTGAAACTGGCCCTAAGTTACGTATGCTAAGGGCCTGTTTCACCACCTTCTAATAAGTTCCAGTTACTTTAATTGGTAGATAATTTCATATTGATTCTGTTCCATTTTTTAATTTATCTGGTAGATAGTGGCTACCAGTAACCGGTGAAACTGGCCCTAAGGCACGTATGCTAAAGGCCTGTTTTACCACCTACGAATAAGTTCGAGTTAGTTTAGTTGGTAGATAATTTCATACAAATTCTGTTCTATTTTTGAGTTTGTTCGGTAGGTAGTGGCTTTTCGGACATCGTGATACTGGCCGTAAGAATAATAAATTGCTTGTTAAAGGAAGTTCGTATAGGTGTATTATCTCTAGAACTGAGATCACTGTTATGAAAGCTATATTTAGCTATATTTTTTTATTGTTATATTTTTAATTGTAATTTAGTTAAATAGGTTTTAATATGTCTGTTTTTTTGTTATTTAGTTAAATGCCTCACTAACGCATTAGGTTATAAGAACCTGTAATGTTAGTGATAAGGTTGTAAATAAATAAATAAATATTTTATTTATACCGCTTAATATTATATTGAATAAGAATTTTGTTCTTTCTTTGCTTGAACATACTAATTTCAGGACCTTTCAATGTTAGATAGCCGATTGATCGAGGAAGGCTATATGTTTTTTATATAAGTTCGCTGAATAGTTCCCGTGGGACGCAGTTGAAACCGCAGGCAGAAATTAGTATTTCACATTTTTCATCCAAATTATCCCAACACATTAACACGGGAACAAATTAATTCAGTGAAACGTTTTCATTCATAGTTTATTAAATTCACCATTTATACCGTAGTTTACAAGGTGAACGAATAAAATATCGCACAATTTATAATCACCTTGCACCCAAGGGGAACAATGGTTAATTATTCCCGCATCTCCTCTGAGAGATAAAACCGGAATTTATCGTTATAATATTGAATATATTCGGCTGTCATTATTATTTAAATAAATGAGTATTTTGCTGTGAAACACTAAGTATTCGTTCAATCAATTTAATCGTGAAGTTTTTCAGCTTACATTATCATGGTCCTTTATACTTAGTTTGCAGTATCTACATATTGTTATAAAGATGAAAAGTTTGTCTATACATGCATACGTCTGTTTGTTGGCTTGAACGTACTCATCTCAGAAACTACTGATCATTATTGAAAAAATCTTCCCGTATTAGATAGGCTACATTTTATCCGGGCATGTGAAGTACTTAGTTCTCACGGTACGCGGGTGAAACCGCATAGCATAAGCTAGTACATAATATGGTAATATTATTAGAGGTTTTAAAATAACACTTACGACCACTAAACTAGACTAATGTGGTAGTCGTTGAATTAAAGTAAGATTCGACGTAATTAGTTAGTACGTTGACTTAAAATGAACTCGTTGAACTGGCCATTATTTAGGTACTTATGTTAGTGTCTTCATTCGCATATGTATATGGCTAGTTGTCACATGAAGGGTCATCGCCCTGAGTTCACGCGTGACTGGGACCTATTTAATTAGCACTAAGTGGGCCACACTTAGGATGACTAAGCCGTATAAATACCTTGTCTCTGGTGGGGTTAGTGCAAATGCAAGTGTGTTGCGGTTTCGTAATGTTCGACGCGGGGCAAAGGCGCGCAACCTTTAAGAGAGAAATGGTAATCGTTGGTTTTAATTATTTGTTTTGAGAGTGTATTAAAAGACTAGTTTCAACTATTTTCTAAAATTGTTGTTACATTTACGTCAGGTCGTGCCTATAAATTGAGAAATGTAATAAATAAAATAATACGTATGTTGAATAAATTACAAAGCAAAACTTAAGTTTTTTTTTTTTCTTCTTTCTGACCTGTTTTTTAAGTTATTTGGGATCGGCGCAACATGTTTTCCGCTCTCATTTCTCTCTATCAGCCGTCATACTAACATGCTTTTCATTCTTATTCATGTCGTCTTTCAGATAATCAATCCATCTCCTCCTGGGTCTACCTCTGCCTCTCCATTCATCCATATTCATGCATAAGATCTGACCTCTCATTTTTTCTGTCACTGGTGCTATTTTTAGGCTGCCTCTAATATACTTATTCCTCACTTTATCCATCTTGATTACCCCAAACATCCATGTAAACATTCTCATCTCTGTTAGTTGTTATAAATTTAATGGCATTCAAAGGAGCTAAAAATATAAGAAGTTTGTAATCTGGGCTATATATCTTAGCAAAATGATCCATGAAACATAAAAGTGGAAGTGCAACAGTAACGTTTTACAATCCAAGAGGAAGATTGAGTACGTAACATTTATTTCCGAAGTAACCAGTACACAAGTACGGTTGTTAACTTTTAACTAGTTGGTGCTCCGTTTACGAGCGCTACCCGGAACGTCTGGCTTATATCGAGATATTTCAGCACTACGTAATATTGGGATTATTTTCTAGATTTGTGAAGGTAATTTCTTAAAAAAATATTTCATAGAGGACAAAACGTAAAATCGTTACCTATATTATTCGTTCAATCAACACTTTCACGCATCATGTGTTTTATACATAATTTTATATCAGCATTTATACGTTAAATTGTAGATAATTATCAGGCTTTTTTACTAAGGTACAGACGCCAGCATATTAAACTACCTCAATCTGTCAAATTTCTTTAATAGATTTTCAACCTAATCACAATACTGGAAGTTTAACTTAAAGGTTGACGTGCTGGCGCTGTAATAATCTGAATTTAGAAAATAATTTCAAGAGGAGAAATTTTAACAAAACGTGAAGTCATATACATAATGTTCCTTCAACGAACATATTCGCGCATCGTGTGTTTTATGCATAATTCTATACGTGTGATAACATCGTGCCATATTTACTTAGGTACTAATCCGAAACGTAAATGATTTAAAACACCGTTACCGTTTATTTTGTAAACAGCAAAAAACCCGGAACACAAAGGCACATAAACCGATCCGCATTTGTTATCCTACTCTATACTCATCCGTTATTTTATTCTAGCGAAGTAAAGCGTCTAAGTATAAAGCGCGGTAAGCGTAGAAAGCGATTTGTCACCGTCGTGCCTGAGCGCAACTTTTTGCCAGGGGATTTCAGAGAGCGGCCTGTTAACACGACTCACGTCGGCTTATGACGACATTGCTTGCTGGATAGTCAAAATACTATTTATTTTTATGCTTTTCAGTTAGTTGCATGTAAAATATCACTAGGTATACGCTATAAGTCCTCCATCGAGTTTGTGTTTCTGTCCGTTCGTGAAATACTCAAAACTTACACATAATTTCTGCAAACGATTTCACTTATATTTCAAGTGGTTCTTGAAAGAAGATTTAGATAATAAATAGACTAACCCCGGGGGTTGGCAAAATGGGCCGCTACTCGATTGTAATTAGTAACTACTTTGAACAAGAATATAGACGTTTTGTGAATGTTTCGATTAACGGGGCAGTTGGTTTAATAAGAGAATACTGTTTAAGTAAAGACGTCAGCACATCAGGCTACCCGAAACTGTCAAATTTTTTAAATCAACTTTGAAATATATACTTCAGCGATAAAGTTGAAAATCTATATAGAAAATTTGACAGATTGTGTAGTAGCTTCATGTGCTGGCACTTACAAAAAATGCAACGGGGTGTTTTTTTACGAGTTTCCGTGTTTTTGTTTACGCGGTTAGAAGCTAATGTATAATGTGCTTACGGCTGCTAAAGTCAATCATGGTATCTCCCAGCTCAGTGAACGCGAAACGTCTAGTTTCACCCTCCCTACGGAAATATTACGAAAATATTTTACACCAAAATATGTCGTAGGTGTGTTCCGTTAGACATTTGCACAGGGCCGGTCCTGCACGGATTTTAGGTGATTCGAGAAAATGGGTGAAAAAAGGTTTGTTATTTAAAAAAATAAGTGAATATAACATGTAATTTAAATATACAAATACAATTAGGCTACCAAATAATGAACGTGGAATATCACCCCGCGGCCTACTTTCGTAGCAATTTTACCGAGACCCCCTCGAATGATGACCTGCAGGCTTAGCATGGCGATTCTACATATATATATTCTGTCAAGAAAAGACAAAGCTCTTTCTGTCAATGTCAACAGTGTCTTACGCCCGAGCATGGCGCGACCTGTCAACTCGCATATAATCACTTGTAAACTTATGTCGATCGAAGAGAAGAAAAATTTCTTCAAAAAATGTCAAAAGTAATCGTCTTACGTCTTATTTCTACGATTGCCATGCTAAGCCTGCTGTCAGTTGATTTTGGCGCCCTCGTAGTTTCATTTCGGCGCCCCCACATAGATGGCGTGCGGAGCGGTCGCCGTACTCGCACGGCCCTAGAACCAGCCCTGCGTTTGCGTGTAATACTTTTTAAGCTCAGAACATTCGAGGTTTGAACTTGTAATTAGGCCGAGGACATCAGTCTTCTATGTTTTTAATTGGATTTTTTTACACTTATGACGTCGGACGTTTGACGGCACTGTTATTACGTTTCCAGGAATATGGATGTAGGTTTACGTGCTGATGGGATGATATTATGAAGCTGTAGTTTGCATTCGACACTTCGGCGAATTCTGCTTTATAGTTGTGAACAATTAATTGATAATCTTATTTGACAACAAAGCTTGTATCCGGAGACAATTCTAGAAATAGCACTATCTAGGTTGGTAACACGTCACAATGAAATGTATTCATCCGTAACAATTGATACATTTGATGACTTAAGAAGAAGTTTAAAGTTTTTATGTAAGATGAAGTACCTACCTATATAGTCGAAGAAAAATTTTATTCATACCTGAAAAACAAATAAAATATACAATCGATGCCCCAAATCCCAAACAGATGCGTCTAAGCCATATTTACATGAACGAAAAAACCCTATTATAAGTTTATACAATGTTTTCGAACACTCTTAAAGTTACGAAAGGAACCCAAGGATTCCAAACAACTGTTCGGCATTATTTATGAATAGTTTGACGAAATAATATACGAGACCCTGATAGTTTAGGTGTTATATTGGTTGTGTATTACTCACAGTGGGTATATTTTATGTACAGATGCCAGCACGTCAAGCTACTACAATCGTCAACATTTCTTTCAGATTTTCAACTTTATCGCCGAAGCATATGGTTCAAAGTTGATTGTTGAGCTGGCGTCTGTCTTAATTTAAATAAGAAACAATTTAACATTTTAAAATAAAAATAGTGAACTGTCTTACACTTTATTTTCAAAATTGAATGAATAAAAAAAATAGAACGAAATTACATTTATGTATAAAAATGTAAAAAAATCTAAAAATTCAAAAAAATAAGAACGAGTATCAGAAATACAATAAATTGACATAAGAGAAGAAATTATGTAAAAATATGCGTCATACCCACACAAAAGAGCTACTTTATTTAAAATGGATCGAACTCGATTCAAAAGCATCCAACAAAGTAGAATATCAACGCCATATCCGACTCACAAAGCAGCCATCATATTAATACATTATCAGCTCCAAGAATAAACAAAACAAACATCTAATAAACACACATTAATACTTGAACCACTTAATAAGGTCCATTTCATCGGTGTCCCAATTACTGAATCATTTCGCGCTTACAAATAAATAAAAAGGCATAAAAAGCCACCCTTTTCAGGCGGCATGGCTGAATAATTTGTATTTGTTGTGACAAATTGTGGGCCTATTCAAAACAAGCGGCCGTTAGTGTCTGATTTACGTGGCTTTTGTGAGACACTGACAATTTCGAAGACATTTTTCCGTTCTTATAAGCAGATACTAGGTATACGAGCTATTTGTATCTGTTTGTTGGTGACGAATATGTCATCACCGTACGGAGTCGGGTAATTGATATGTTAAGTTATTGAACAAAATTAGTTGTGATACTTATGATGTTGATTGGTACTTCCCAGGCAGCCAGATATGAATAAGACTGTAAAAAATATTGGTAGGTTTAAATTAAATCAAATTGGGATTTTATTATACAGAGACAGACGTCATGCGTCAGCGCAACAAGCTACTACGATCTGTCAAATTTCCTTAATAGATTTTCAACTTTATCGCTGAAACATTTAGTTCAAAGTTGATCTGGAAAATTTTACAGTTTCGGGTAGCTTGATGTGCTGTCCTGTCTGTACTTTCGTTAAGAGATTATAATCGGTAAAATCTAATATAAAGATATTAATTATTTCAGTTTTAGAACTCTTCAACAATTTTAATAATGAAAATGCTTTGTATGCAAAATACTAACTCGACCTTTGAATTGTCTAGTGAACAAAAAATGAAATCAGATTAAAGCAACAAAAAATACAGAAAAGTCAGTTAAAAATTATATTCAAATCAATGAGATTTATTATTTTGAATAAAATAAAAAAAGGATTTATCGACGCAGCAAGATCAAATGCTTACGAAGGTAAGTTTGTTTGTCGAGCCATAATTTAAAATAGCATACGAAACGGCAAAGTTTGGAGTCCATGCCTCTGCCAGATTGCTAATAAATTATATTGGATGCCCTCCAAAACGGCAACACGACGTATATTTCAAATTTATTAAATTTGTCTACGAATGGTTTTGTGGAATTGATAATTTTGTGTCATGCATGGACAGCGAAGTTCTTTTATCTTTCTGTAACAAATAGCGGTCAGTAATGCCTCGTGAAACTTTTATTGGCTGCCTTCCACTATGATAAGCGTAGATAATGAAATATTATGTTCTAGTTGTAAACGTATAATAAGTAAGTGGGGCTAAGTATGATTGAGATTTGCGATTGAGATTGCTAAATGCCTGATTTTGTTAGGATATTCGAAAGGAGGTCGCCGTTATTTGCTAGTTGTATAAATAGCTTGTTAAGTCAGTCTTAGTTGTATTTACTTATTAAGTAATTCGTTGAGTTATTTATGTGATATATGTATTATATATACAGATAGCGCGACTGATGTGCACGGCGGCTCGGGTTCGATTGCCGAGTTGGGCCGAAATCGTTGTGGGTTTTAAGCAACTTTCTTTACGCAGCTCGGAATCTGGAAGTTGGTAACTGATACATCCGTGTATCGGAGAGAACGTAAATATCGGTCCTGCACCTGATCGCTCTCCGGTCGTCGGATTGCCGTCGCATAGGATGATGAGAGTAGAGGAATAGAGAGTGTCCCTGTGTCTGCGCAAATGTTTGGCTGGCTGCACGAGTACCTTTTAGAGGCCCGACGGGATGCCATTATATTACTTGTATAAAAATAGCTCAAAAAAAGCCACAATAAAACAAAAACATCCTCCTTCATTTAATTACATAGAAACCTATGCGTTTCACCCACAAACTATACAAAGATATCAACATAACTTCCTTTGGCAAAGATACGATGCATTTACTTGGTACTGTTGCTAATGCATTCGTCTTGCATTTGTCGGCGTGTTTGTGTGCAAGGCGTTCTTATTGAGCTATATGTATAGTTGTATAGGTTGTATAGTGCGTCGTAATTGCTGAGTATAGCTTAGTACATGTGCATTCGTGTGTGTTAACTAGCGGGGGCTCCTTTGGAACAATATGACATTGTTGTCGCTTTGCGGTTGTTTATTTGTATGCTTGGATTCAGTTGAGTTGGTTGTGTTATCAATATTACAGGCTACAGGCCTTTTCACTAACATAGAAGTAATGGGCTTTAATCAACGTAGTTACACAAGGCGTATTGGCAATCTTGAAGTCAATTTTAATCAGTTATTAGTGTCCAAGATGTACATAGGAAGCATATTTTTTCGAATCCGCCCACTCGTTCTTGAGAGGCAGGGGTCAACATCACACGGTATAATGTAGCATGAGCACTAGAACTAGAACTAGTGGGCTATTTTAACTAAGTACTGTAGAAGTTTTATCACAATATGTTTTTCCATTACAATATGTTATCCAGGACCAGGAAACCTGCAAATGCGAGTCGGTAATGAACAGGCGTGGTGATTGAAGCTCATGTTTTGTCCAAAAAGATTTATTCATATCAATCACTCGTTATATCAATCAAATCTATACTAATATTATAATGCTGAAGAGTTTGTTTGCTTGAACGCGCTAATCTCAGGAACTACTGGTTCGATTTGAAAAATTCTTTCAGTGTTAAATAGCCCATTTATCGAGGAAGGCTATAGGCTATATACCATCACGCTAAGACACACGGGAGCGGAGCAGTAACCAAAGATGCGGGTGAAACCGCTGGGGACAGCTAGTTAACAAATATTACGATTAAAATTAGTCTTTTACACCAGGCTTGTTTCGATATTAAACGTCTCCAACCCTGAGTAATGGTTGTCGTTGGATGTAAACTATATTGTTTAAGAGTTCTTCTTCACGTTACAATTTTATAAAGTCTAGATTTTCAAGCTTTTCAAAGTTGGGTTATTCGTTTAGTTGGAGTCTAAGTATTAGTTTTCTTACTTAAAATATAGCTCTTTGTACTTTGATTAAGTTTCTTTGTTTTAGTCAGAGGTTTTAATCTCAAAAAGGACAAATTAAAGAAATAATAGCAATAATAAATATAAGCAAAAACACTTTTTTTAATGGAGGAAACCTTTTGACAAAATAAATTAGGTGTTCGATACGATACTACTAATACTTCACTAATATGAATAAAGAACCCTAAAACTTCATTGCTATGTTTCTTTAATATTTACCTCCGAATATTATTTTTTTAAATTTCGCTGTTAATCGAGTTCCTTCATTAGAACTAACTATGGATATTGATTAAAACAAAGTTCTAAGTAAGTCAAAGTTCTAAGTGTAGTAGAACTTGTCCAAATAAAGCTTTGCAGATTTGTTCCTCTAACTAACAAACTAATTAACAAGATAAGTTAAATGTAAGCTTAATGAAAATAAAGCGGTTTTTTGCCTGATTTAGACAGATGTGTACCTTCCACAGCAATCATCTTTTTTCTTTCATTAAACCATACCTTTTTAATCAAAAATGCAGTGTTTTGCACTAAAGCGCCCCTTAAATAATCTCACAAATCCGCCACAGCTTCCATAATGAGTTTCGCCAGCGAAATTACCAAAATAAATCAACCAACAACTGGTATATTTAGCATAAGATAAGAGCTACATTAGATGACACCGTAAGATTGCATTATTGCAATAAATAATGAGAAGGCGCTTGGAGGGAACGACTTTGAACGCAGCCGGCAAGCTCGGGTCTAACAGTAAATTTTACTTGTAGAAACTACTGCGAAATATGTACCAAGTTTGGAGTTTGTTAAGGAGCTCGCTAATATTTTGGAGATTTCTTGATGATATTATTTGCATAGCTTACTGGTTGAAGCTTCTGCATAATTGATGAAGAAATCATTATCAGCCTTTTTATTATCCTACTGCTGGGCACCAGGCACCTTCTCACACAGTGAAGAAGGATTGAGCTTTAATCACCACGCTTGCTCAATGCGGGTTAGTTATTTCAGACTTTATTATCCAGGTTTCCTCGAGATGTTTTTCTTCACCTTTAATCAATCGTAATTGTTCAAGATATACTTAGAAACTACATGTAACTTAAAACAGTTGCATTGCTTTCGCTCACTCATACTTGAGAGGCTGATTTTCAAACTACTAGGCCACCACGACTTATTTATTATTTTATCAAGAAATTAATAATTATAGAACCTTTGCAAATTGACGGTATCTACTAACAATGAAGACGGAAGATTTTTGCATTTGTTTAAATGCAAAAAACCTTCAGAAATCCAAAAATAAAGCTCGCACTTTACTAAATCTTTTCAATGGCCGGTAGATTCACCGTGATATTTAAGCACAAACACCTTTTTACTTTTCAGGAAACGAATCGTAAAGCATGTCTAATGACTTGTTAACGAGAATACGAGAGAGAAGAGAGAAAACGCTTGGAGCCCAACGTACAGATGAGTACAAAAGATTAAGGGAATAAGTGTGATTTACAATCCGTGACCCGAATAAGCACGGAGTTTTAACAATACATAATTAGTGATTTATTGCGAAATATTTTGAGCACGTATATCTTTGGCTTGCTCTAAAGTTTTGTTGAAATAAAGATAACCAGTTTTTGTAAGAAGTCGATTAAGATCTGGTTATGTATATACGTATATATGCATTTGTTTCTCATAGGTATCTTCGCTAAAATAGCCTAGCTATTTTCTTGTTTGTATTTTTTTGTAAGTGAAAAGTGAGAGGCGCTCAGTTCTAGCAAGCGGAGCATTTTTGGGTTTTTCCATGAAGTGGTTTCTACTATGGCTCTGAGTATTTTTGTCCTGTTCTAAAGAAAATGTTAGAAAAATATATTCTATTTCCGAAAATCTCTCATTTCATATGCACTGCACTATTGGAGGTCAGTTGAATCATCAACAGTTCATGTTTAGCGTGGTAGACATTCAATTGTAAAGAGTCAACGACCTAAAATAACTTCTAGAAAATTCTGTATAACTTTCAGCGGAGACCTCATCTATTTAGTACGATTGTCAGCTATCGTCAGCATCTCGCAGTTGTCAGAAAGTCCAGTTATATTGAAAAACTTCGCATCGATGCCATTTCTAAGGCGATATATCAACGGGTCCTCAAAGTTTTTTGACAGATCAGCAATAGACGAATTCCTATTCATTTTATTAGATCCCCTTTTAGTATAAGTTAGGGTTTTGTCAAAATATTCTGTGTTAAGGAAGTGTAATAAATCTGGGGAGCTTTCATGTTGTATATTGAGTCATTTGATGTTTATGTGCGTGACGGAATTAGTTTCTGTGAGCTCTGATTGTGTGAATGTTATGCTGTGAACTTAGATTAATGGTTCCGATAGTCACGTGATTTATTAAATGCTTTTATTTAACTTGTTTAATAAATATTATACAGCGAAATATTTTATCTATTTGTTTAGCAGTTTTAAATAATTGTAAATAAAGAGATAAAAGTCATTGAAAATCAGAACTTTTTGAAGGTCAATTCTACAAAAGACTGTCCCCAAAACGCCCGCCCTTCACCAATTCCTACGTGTTATCGCTGGGAAGAAGAAATGGTGGAACAAACTCCCCAGCAACACAATTCTGTCTGTATGGTTTAAATTGGTTATTCTACGGGTGTGGGAAAAAGGAATAGAGTTATTTTAGCATCAAATTCTGTTCAAATATTTAACTTATTTTATGACCTATTTTTTTATTAATACCTTACGAAATTTTCTTTTTTGACCCTAGGTCCTAGTCGTTTCTACTCTAATATCATTTGCAATTTTTTTATAATATTTAACCACTATGTCAATACATCTACGTAATGATATTAAATCTTTAATTAAGCAAACGTGTTCCGTAGTGTGACGGTGCTCCATTTAATTACTGAGGTGAGGCAATGATGGGCGCTCTCCATATTGTAAACTGAAATTGGCACACACGGTAAGGGCAGCCAGATAGGTAAATACCTTCTATTGAACTGGGTATGGTAGAAAGGAGGTTATTAAAAACAGATTGTATATAATTAACTGGTGGGAAGATTGTGAGTGGCCAAACTATAAGGTATTCTTTCGTTTTTTACTAGCTTATGTAATATTTGTTACACATTTACATAATTATTATGCTTGCATTTGGGAAAGGTTCTCGTCGTTTGTTCAGTAGGTGGGAATCGGACTTACGGTCTCTCGATCGCCAGGCCGACCGCCGTCCGCTATATTGGGCCGTTGTCGTTTTTTCAGTTTCTTACGTCTTTATTAAATCAATGAAAAATATATCCCTTATAGAAACATAACATGTTACGTCAAAAACTAGTATAGGACCTAGAAAAACTCAATCAGTTAATATTATTCAGTCAAGTTGCCGAATCGTTCAGTTTTTTTTTGTGAAATCTACCGCGTTGCTATTCAACCCCAAAATGACTAGTAGTTGAGCGGCCAATCCGCAAAATGTCCAATTCCCACGATATCCAATCCGCAAAACGTTTGGTACCATGTGGCTGAATACTGTGGGAACAGTTTTGAATTTTTTTGCGGGTTTGGCTAGGCAAAGTAAAGGTTATCGACGTCAGTATTGCGTGTCAATCGTGGAGAGTAGACTGGAGTATCATCAGACAATATTAGTAGTATAGGAATTTATGTAAAGGCTCCAAAACTTTTCAATATAAATTGCACCAAGAACAATATTTTGAGTGGCTGCGAAGAGCGTTTAATGTATTTTTTAATCAAGTTTATCTTAAGTCGATTAACATTTTAAATGCGTGATTATTTTACCAAAATCATGCATAAAAAGCAAAACAAATGAACTCAAGGAACTTCAGCATTTTCACATACAAACTTTTTTATTTTTCTTTGCAATAACCGCCAGTTTTAATTATTATCAGTAGTCATAACAACAAACAGAGTGCGTAACCACTGAAATAAATGTCCCCAGACTATACACGACGGAAATTAAACTTTGTAACAGCGTGACAGTTTAATTAAACTGTTTTCACGTATTATGCACATACGAAAAACATACAAAGAGGTGCTTTGTGTTTGTCTATTTGCAGCCTCGAGTTGGATGTAAGATCTGGGTTACTGATCTTGCGAAGGAGCGAATGAAACATTTATATATTACGAAAGAAAGAAAGGATGATGATAATAATTTGAATAATGACTTGTTTAATAAAGAATTCTGTCATAGGACACGGAGAGTTCTTTCCGTATTATGTATTGTAAACGTTACACCTGTTTTGCCTATGTTCCTCAAGTTCAAGATCTTGAGCATGAATGCATAGCGTGGATGGATAAAATAAGAGATGACCAAAGAAACGATAGATAGACTGAATGAAAGACTATATTACTGGAAAGAACGTAATTTGTGAGATATTGTCATATAGAGAAGTATTGAAAAATACTTCAAATTGAAGACAAGGGTACGAGAATGATGATTCATAAGTTATTCAAGTTTCATAAATGAACTTATTGCTACTAGCAACAAATCTAGATCAGTGTTAGCGAATGATTTATGATTGAGAAAACCGTTCAATGGTAATCAAAAGTTGCCTCTATGACTACAAGAATAAGGAAGCAATTACTAGGAAGCTTCACATGTTAAAACAGACTTTCTTCCATCTCGCTGGAGATTTCATCTGCCGCATAGTTTTGGAAAACAAGCGGAGGGCGCAACACAGTGTGGTTAGGAACTTTGATGTCATAACTTGTAACAAGTAGAAACCTACTTATGTGTGTACATTGTATGTGTTGCATGGAGAACATAACCCAATATATTTGACCATGTGTAAATTTTCGTTCGCGCTTATTAGATTACTGTGGAAAACGTCAGAACTTTTTTTCACTACAACCCCCTTATTAGAAAACGTGGTCTTGAAAAATACTTGCTTTAGTACTATATTTAGACCATTAACTTTGTTGAAGAAGATGGTTTAAACTAGCACTAAATGCGGTATTTTTTTAAGACCACGTTTTGTAGTAAGGGGAGAAAAGTTTTGTGCATTGTAAGCCATTTTAAAGACAAGTCTCAATAACCGAAAAGACAATATTAACGCCAGTTTTCTGATTGGTCCTTCTAAAATGTGACAATTCTCGCGTGTTTCAGTTAACTGCGCAGGAGATCAAGATGTAGGTCATTGTAATTATTATTTGTAAACCGAAGCGTGTTACTAGCACAAAAAAGTGCAGTTACAGATATTGTGAGGAATTTTAATTTTTGCTCCGTACGTTTCGTGAACAACAAATATTACTTATTTTATTTTTACCAACGATTTCAAATCCTCGTTACTTGATACGTGCCATGAAAAACTGAGTGCTACGTGCGTGGTCCTAGGGTAGCCTTTAGGTACTAAAATGTTCAGATTATAACAACGGAACCCTAATTAAAGTGTATTTACGGCTCTCTAAACACGTTTACGCCTGTTTTTGTTCGAAACTTCTCACTTTTTTATGCTTAAACCTTGGCCGCTTATAAATTATGTAACGTTTCAAATAAAATTCTTATCTGGAAAGTTGGTCACAGTTTCGATAAATAAATTTCCACTTATTGGATTTTATCCCTTATCCTTCAGCGGTTGGTGCGGTACAACTCTCTCTTTCAGTTTAATTAAACATTTAAAACTAAGCCTAGGCTATTGATTGAAATAGTTTTACATGAACAAATTGGAAATGGAAGTGTCTTGTGGTAAAAAAGGTAAGGTTTTGTCCTACGGTACAGGCACCAGCACATCAAGCTAACAATTTGTCAAATTTCCTTAATAGATTTTCAACTTTATCGGTGATCTACATATATGTATGGTCCAAAGTTTTTTGGGAAAAATTTACAGTTTCGGGTACCTTGATGTGCACTATAAGTCTACCATGTGAAATGGCTCAATGTGTAAAATCTCGATTGATTACCCAAAAAAAATAGTAGTTAGCACATCCAGCATAATTAAACTCGGGTGACTATTTGTTTTCGTCAATCAAAGCCGCAAGCATAGGGTGGCCGCACATTACTCTGAATTTTATATGTAAATCGTATTACGTTTAAGACCGATAGATTGTAGTATTTTTGTGAGTATAAATCAAAATATTCATCGAGCATACTATACACATAATTATATGGGGGCTGTGTCGGGTCATACATTTAAAGAACTACCAGTTCCTACATCATGTGGGAAAAAAATTGGCTGATGGAGTTTGCAGGGAAAACATGACCCATTTCTATTCCAGGTTTTATCTATGTACGCGCCGAAGTAATCTTATGCCTTCAAATCTGATGACGTCATCCAACAAATTCGTATTGTATTTCTAGGGTTCTTCTGAATTCGGAACATTCGACCGATTCGACGCGCGGAAATAAAAGTAAAGAATTCTCAAATGAGCGTTTGTCACTATCGTGCGATGTTTAATATAATTAATTGATGACTTTCAATGAAGAACTTCATGTTAAGTTAATGTGGGTTCTTTGCTAAGCTTTCATTTCGTAATGAGAACTATGAAAGTCACGAAAATATTTAAGCATAACAATCTCGAAAGATATCCAATTATATCATAAATATATTAACAAGTATTTACGCCAAAAATTCACGAGTCACGAGTATGGATTGTCAGATCATTTGCATTTCATCAAAGTACTGGAGCAAGATTTTATAATTTATCGAAGCTATAGGCGATCCTTTTGAGGACGACTGAATAATATATGGGGGATGAAGGATGAAGTGAGATTAATATTTTATATTTTGTTTAAATATTATGCGGGTAGACCCGTGTCAGGGACAGTAAATAGATTGCGATTGTAACACGAGCGAACGACAAGCTCTTTAAATTGTTTTAGGATTTTCATCAACGAGTGATTAAAATATTAATAGGTTTCGTTTGTTGATGGAGGTGAGTGGCTAGCTTTTCATTTACTTGTTTGTGAGTAATTTAGTTTATCTTTACATTTACCGTAATCATGTTATAGACCAAAAAAGTAATCAAAGTAGACGTTGACTTTCACACTGAATACCAAAAAGCTGAACATTGATATGAATGCAATTGCAATTAAGGCATTAAAGCCTCACTCGCCGAGTTAAATTGTGTGAGCTATAGTAAAGGAATATATTTCGTGGTTGAGGTTATTTATAAAAACATTATTTTAATTATAATATTGGGACTTTAATTAAACTGTTAGAAACAATCTGGAAAACGGAAAACAAACGAACAACAAAAAAACAATCGCGCCACAGGCGAAAAAACAAAAGACTATACTCTACGTTTCAGTGTATACTGTGTACTAACCTAACAGGTTATCACTATTACTACACAGTATAAAACAAAGTCGCTTTCTCTGTCCCCATGTCCCTTTGTATGCTTAAATCTGTGAAACTACGCAACGGATTTTGATGCGGTTTTTTTTAATAGGTAGAGTGATTCAAGAGGAAGGTTTATATGTCTAATTTTAGTATCAGCATTGCACCTGTGCGAAGCCAGGGCGGGTCGCTAGTTTACTAATATAGGAATCGCACCAACGAATACTCAGCTAGCGTTCGCAACCGTTTATATAAATCTAATCCAGAGTTTACATAATATATGTTGTCAATTGTACGTACTTTTAACGCAAACAGCAATATTACTTTACGCCCCATGGACTGGAAATCGACTGTGAAATCAATCACACAAGCTTGGATACAAAGTTATTTATTAGACCACAACCACACAACTGATTGATGCCGCTTCATATACCAAATCAAACGGCCTGTAATGAAATTAAGCATAATAACGTTAATTGAATTAGGCGATTCCGTTGTGTTTATGTTCTGTGTTTTATGTTTTGTTTGCATTTTGCTAGTGTTTGGTTGCAGCAAGGAATGAAATTATAGGTTAGTTGAGTGTTTTAGATATTTTTCTACATGTAAGTAGGTACTATCAGTACACGTGTATGATGTAATTTTGTTTGTAAGTCATTTTAAAACGTCAAAACAACTTTTATTTAGAACACACAAAGAGACATTTTTGTACCTGAATGACATAGAAAAACAAGCCTACGTACGAGAATTAGCTGGTACATAGCAGCTACTCGGGATGTGTAGAATATGGTTAAATGCATTGGTTATGTATTGGTTATCCTTCTGGTATTGTGGTAAGGTTGAATATCTATTAATTAAAAAGATTGAGGTAGTTTTATTGAATAGACTTTCTTAGTTGATTTTGATTTGATACATATCACGGTAACATTGCAAAGGATTAAAATAACAGTAAAAAAATATTAACACCAAACCCGAAAAGCATGGTGTCCGTGACGTTTTTAAGTTGCAATATCACGTGCCACCATTCAGGCCCCTTATAGAGTTATGTATAATAACAGACAGATGTTTCTATTCACAAAAAAACGCTTTAATCTAATGTCCATAAAAATAACTAGCAAAACAAACGACGGTATCTTATTTCGGCCAGACGGCAGCGTCGCGACGGCGAAGCGTTTTCCCGGCAAAAAATTGTAAAGTATTCACGAAAAGACACTGATAAATTACTCCATGTTTTACAGACACATCTGACGATTTATTACGGCGCCCACATACAAATACACCAACATACACACATGTTAAATACGTAAATATACGCTTACTGCGTAACCAATATATCTTGGCACCTCGCGGTGTCGCAATTTCCAAACGGAAATGTCAATAAGATGTCAAATCCCATATATTTAGATGTAGTTCTCTTTTTTGTCGCGTGTCAAGATATACTGGTGGTTGTACGTAAATTTTCGCTAACATCGACATTCGTGGAGCAAGGAAAGATCGATTGCTCTGTACATGGCGTGGAAAATGTTTTATTTTGCCTTATTTTGTTTTCATTAGATGCGATTTTTTTGGAGACAATTTATTGGGGTTTGTTTATGTTGATATCGGATGTACAAAAAATCCTTTTTTCTCGTGGGAAAACATCATGACTCCTGCTGTAGGTGCAGCTGGAGGGAGTGTCAGACTCTTACTGACTAAAACCCACTATGTTCCTTCTGGAGGTCCCTGTAAGCCAGAGCCAACTCTTGCGAACAACCTTGCGAAAATTCAGTCTCGATAGAAGTAAAATAAACTGCACCTCAAGAAGTGATAGCCATAATCTTCATTGTTTTTATACCTTAACCGATTTTCACTGGTCAGCATTAAAAATGCATGACCACAAAAAATAAATTTTCAACCACACCTGTTTCGAAAAATAAACATTCGCATACTCAACGACAAGAAACTCGCCGTCATTTTTCTCACTCATTTCCACATTTTTGCGAGGCAACTTTGTTCGCAAACAAAATACTCTACGGGGGTACCGACCGGATCATCTGTCAAGGTCCGATCCACACTTAGGTCCCTACTAAACCCTTTATGTTCCGTTGTACCACAGTGAATAGTTACCGGTCCCTCTTTATGCTTCAAAAGAAAAATATCCGAACACAAAAAGGCATTTTCTCCACCCGGATGCGTCTGAATAATTTATTAAGAAGAATTCCCTAAACAAAAGAGGTTGAAGTGTTTTATGGCCTGTTTGCATAATAGCCTTATTATGTGTGTGATAATAAAATGTTTGTGTTCGGATAGCCTCGCAATTGGATTGTTTTAATTTTAAGTTATTACAGTTTTTTATAGTTGTTTACCATGGGATTTTTAGCAGGTCTCGTAATATTTTAAGAAATACTAGAGTATACGTAGTTGAATCCACTCCAGCAGGCTTAGCATGGCGATTCTATATCTATTCTATAAAGAAAAGACAAAGCTCTTTCTGTCAACGTCAACATGTCTTCTGCCCGAGCATGGCGCGACCTGTCAACTCGCATATAATCACTATATATACGTATACTTATGTCGATGGAATAAAAGAAAAATTTCATAAAAAAATGTCAAAATAAATCTTACGTCATGTTACGTCACAATCTGTCACTTTTCTTTCATTATGTCCATTCTCCGGTAGACAAAACTTGTTTCTTCGGTTGCCATGCTGAGCTTGCAGCTGTTTACCTAAAATACTAATTTCCTGTTTACTATCTCTTAAGTAGATATATAACAGTATCATACATATTATAATGTGCGTAATAAGCAAAACACGCCAGTGGTTTAATGTGCTGATATGGCTGCAAATCTATTGCACGATTTAATGATCAAAATAATTACGTAACATTAGGCAGTCAACCTGAAGCAACAATTAGACGCCGCATAATGAATCGATTATTAAGACGAGCTGATTAATCGCTTGAAACAATAAACAGGGTCGTAACTAATCTTAGGGCGGGCTTGCACTAATGCATACTAAAATAAATTTGATTTACAAATAAATCACCTGCCTAGCTGTTAGCAACAACTATTACCTAAGTGGACCCCTCAACCTAATCACCTGGGCAACCCGATATCCACCCGATGTCTGTCAAAGTTGTTCAAATGTTAGCCTGGACCCATCAATTTAACCTGCCTTTCAAAATACGGAGATACTCGTCCTGAAAAAATGGTCGTTGATCCACGGACAGACCGTGCTAAGCGTTGCTTAACATATCAGTCGACTGCTGTGGCTGTCACTTAGCCAAGACGAGCGTAGAAATAAATACATTTACATATTATCGATATCAGAAAAATGTATATTAAATAAAATATCGTACTGTACAGTCAAAGTTTATGAATTGAAAATTGATTAAAAGCTTGCGCTATTAAACAGATGCACCGATTAAGAAATACCCGGGTAAGTAAATAAAGAACTTCCTACTGGATGCGTTTGAAATCCTAGAAAAATGCAATTGACTGCAGTAAATATGCATATATTAATGATTAATATGGTACAATGTTCAGATAATTTTGAGATATTTTTTTTTAAGTATGTCCAATGCTGAAACATATGTATGCAGCAAGTCACACAGACATTATCTCATCCGGGGGTTGTTCTCTGAGCTACCTTAAGCAGGGTTGAGCTGCGATGACTTATTCATGCACGACAGCTCTCGTAAAACTACTCAACTATTATACGTTTAGAAGTCAGTTCATACGTGACGTTATTGTCACGTTTTATTGTACTGAAACGGTCCGTTGTTCAAGTGCACGTTGATTTTTCAATTTTCGAATTTATATGTTTGAATAACGTTATGTGTTTGTTTTTTTTGTACCAGTAATTCGTATTTCTAGCCATTGTCATGGTTTTGCCAAATGTATAAAAATGTTGTTAAAAAAATATGCTTTTAAAATATATGGCACAAAAAAATAAAAACATATTTTTGTATCTAAACAGAAAATATAAATGAAACAAAAATATTAGAATTATTGCGATTTTACATTTCTCGTACATACGCCAGCACATCATGCTACCCGAAACTGTCAAATTTTCCCAATCAACTTTGAACCATATACAGATCGCTGAACGATAAAGTTGAAAATCTATTAAGGAATTTTGACATATTGTAGTAGCTTGATGTGTAGGCGTTTATACATACATTGGGCACCCCACGCTTTTTTCACACTAATCTCAATATTTTTTGTTCATTAATATTTTCTGTTTATACTAAAAATATATATACTTTGTACAAACTTTGCCTCTTTACATATACGTATAAGTAGCAAACAAACCAGCTGCAACATTGTCTAAATTCAAATTCAGTGTTACATTACAAGCTGCAGTGTTGTACAATTCACCATTTACATGTACGTTAACTGTCCACTAGACTCAGAATCCTTGAGACTGCAGTGGCGAATACTCGACTCTAAGGATTTTCTTTGATAGCCAGTGTTGTAAAACATGTTACAGTCACGTCACTAGTACTAGAGATGTTTCTTTAATGTGAGTCCTCGTAGTAGATAGCTTTGTCGATACGCAGGATTAGAAAAGGATAAGATTAGCCTCAAGAACTAAAAATTAAGCAGAGATTTTTCGTAGTATAACCGTAGTGTTCTGGCATGGCTACGGCGTAGCACTAACGTTTACGTAGCTTATATGTAGCGCAATGAATCTTGGGTTGTGCGATGCTGGACAAGCGTTTTATATGCTGACTGTAGTTGCCTGCCACTAGAATGTCATGTGACGTCACGTAACTGTTATGTTATGTGTTTATTTATACTCTTACATAATTAATAGTATGATTCTTCCCTAATCATTGAATCTGTTAATAGAAAAAAAATGTTCTTGAAAAATAAAATATTTGTAACGCTTATTACATCACTATAAGTTATTCAATTAGAACAACTAACACTTCAAAAATTAAGAAGCAATCTTGTAGCGAAGTGAAACGCGTCTCGAAGGACCAGTCTTTGGCGACAGCTAATCATAATAATGAGATAAGAATTTAATGGGCTGCCTATCTGCCCCGAAGCTGTGGTCTACTAACCAGTGTAATTTGACCCCCATAATATAGTAATAGTCTTAATTTTCGCAGAAGAACGAAGGTCTTTCCTCGTGGCATGGAACAAGTTATTTAAGAAGATTACGCAGTTTCATTGGCCCTATAAAACACTAATGTCTTGTCGCCTGTTTTGCAGATACTGCGAAATATATTAAGGGAGCAATGACCTCTTTTTAATGAGGGCGAATGGGGTCTTAACGGAGTTTAAAAATGTACTGTTTTATTAGATATAGAAATTGGGTCTGACAATAATTTAATTAATTTTCGAGTGGATTTATTTTTGCTTAATTTAATATGCTTATGGTGGAAAATTAAATGTTTAATATGTTTTAAAAGAACGGTTTATAGGTTGATGTTTGGATCCCAAGCAAACTAAAACAATAACAGGCAAAAGTAATGAAAAAAAAAACTGTTATTTTATTTTCAGGCTTCTGATTACCCGTAATGACTGTCAAAGTTGTAGAAATGACAGCCGTGACCCACTAATTTATCGTAACATCCGAAACGCGCAAAATCTTATGTTCAATGTATCGCACAAAAAGGACCATTCCAAATTCCAAAATGGTCCTTCCAGGTCCTCCACTTCGTACACCACTCCAAATAAAATTCCAACCCTAAACTGCAAGCTTGATATTTTAACTAATTACATTTACTACAAAAGCCTTCATAAGTAGGGCGTAAATCTTAGAGAATAATTAACGGAACCCGTTTATTACAAACGCTAAGTAATATTTAGTGGAGAGCCCTCGAGTGCTGAATCTAAAACAAAATGTTTGCTTAGGAACCTTTTTATTATGTGTACAGGATGGACACTAGAAGTATTCGCGAATTCGTGTAATAAGTTAAGCAAACAACCCTAAATGTAATTAAAACAATCCCTGTGTGCTATGTGATAAAGAATTGCTTTACAATGTATTGCTGTCGAAAATAATTTTAGCGATGATAATGAAATAGGAGCTCGGGGTTAAGTAATAGCCACACAGTTTAATCGATGATAAAGTTAAGCATCGCTTGTCAAGGTCGGTCCTTGGACGGGTGACCATCTATGTCATAACGCCAGCAGGAGACCTCGTTTCTAACGTTTTTGAGCATGGATACAGGAACGACCAGCAGGCTTAGCATGGCGATTCTATATCTATTCTATCAAGAAAAGTCAAAGCTCTTTCTATCAATGTCAACATGTCTTCTACCCGAGCATAGCGCGACCTGTCAAATCGCATATAATCACTTGTAGACTTATGAAGATCAAAGAAAAGAAAAAAATCTTCAATAAAGGTCAAAATAAATCTTACGTTAATCTGTCACTTTTCTGTCATTATGTCCATTCTCCGGTAGACAAAACTTGTTTCTACGGTTGCCATGCTATGCCTGCTGTTACACATTCGACATAATAGTTATAATTCATAAATAACAAACAGTATCTTATTCATTCTCATTTAATAAACTTAATGTAAAAACTAACTAATCTCGTGTGTTCAATAAAATTATGTCATGCTTTTTAAAGCCATCGTTTATTTTATTACAAGTCTGTGTTTCGGAAGGCACGTTTAATAACATATGTATTTGATACTTGGTTGGTAATCAGAACTCCGAAAGTCTGACGGTCAGTCTTAGTGAGGGGTATTCGGTTGCCCGTCTAACTAGGTTGAGGAGCTCAGATTATACAAGTTATTTAAAGTCGACCCCAAGTTAGCTGGGAAAAGCCTAAGGAGGTGACGATGATAATGAAATGGGAATGGTACATAAAGTTAAGGTTACGTGATTGTAACGCGGTCTTGTGTGGTAAAAGGCAAATGTTACCTTTCTTACCCATTTTTATTCACTCATCTATCTGTGTTGTCCAGGCTTATAAATATCCCTACTAAAATGTGACACGTTGTTTGTGCGTGATGCACTTCTCAGCTACTAAACAGATTTTAATCAAATTTGCACACAGTGTGCAATTTCATTCAACTTGAAAGATATCATAGTTTAAATCTTAATTTATAACCGCAATACTATTTCAGTGCAAACCATTTGTCTATTATTATAACAAAAACCTTAACTACAGCAACGCGTGGCTGGGTCTGCTAGATAATCATATTTTTCAGATATCTTCACCATAATTTACATTACCTCCGTGTTGTCTAGCCAATACACGATATAAACACATCCAGGTCAGCGCCAGTGTGAGCCTAACATACGGTCCCTGGATGGTGTCCAGTTGGAAGACACAGATCCTGCACTTTATGACCTCACAATATGGGGCGGTGACAAGTTTGCTTACTGCTAGTCTGTGTGTGTCCGGTGTTACGTTTAGTAAAGATTCCGTGCTAAATTTATTGACGACATATTATTTTATGCCGTATACTTAAGTAGAACTTAAGACATAGATTTTATGCTGTATAAGCAAAAAAAAAAAACTTTACAAATATTTAGTTGTAATCTGTCGTAACTTCGCATAAAAATCCGTTGCGTGGTTGTAAAGATCCATGCGTACATAAGGACAGACAGACAGCGAGAAATTACTTTGTTTTGGTCTAGAGCTATATAGTATACTTCATACATGACACAAGTGTGCGAGTACGATCCAGGCAAGTAGCAATGTCACGGTTTCTAAAGTGGTTTATTCTTTCCAAATATAGCTTGGGCACCATTGACGTCAAGGTAAAAGAATCAAAAGAAAGTTGCACCCTTCAAATAATGAAAGTATGTTAGACACTTTTGTGTTATCAAGCGGGAACCATGGTACCAGAGACATAACGTGAAACGAGTTTTTTTGCTAATCGAAGCACAGAAACACACTCAAACTCAAGAGTTGAGTCTTTTTAAAGTCCAGACACAGTAGCATCAACAACAATTAATACTAACACTATATGGATAAAATATGAAATAAATGATTTGAATAGTTGAACAGAGAAAGCTTGTGTCTATCTATGCCTTCCTAAATCTGTGACTAGTGATAAAATAACTATAAAATAATCAGATTCAATGTTCGTTACTTTTTGCCTTTTCCACACTGTCAGTGTAAATCTTACATTACTTGCGGTGTTCAGCTGCGTATCTTTGCTGTCTGGCGTTCGTTCAGTATCGCCAACCGACCGTGGAATCACTGACATACACTTTAAAACACCACAGAGTATGTAAGTGTTAAAATGATTTTTATTTATTTCACATTTTTAGACACACAAACTGTAAAATTTTCACAATCAACTTTCAACCATTTGCTTCAGCGATAAAGTTGAAATTCAATTAAGGAAATTTGATAACTTGCAGTAGCTTGATATGCTGGCATCTATACATAGTTTATGAGATAAGAAAGAAAAAAATAAAGTAGGTACAACGGCACTGCTTATTTATTTATAAGAAATTTATATAATACTTAGTTTAAATCCCCTGTTAGTATTTGTGCCCACAAAATCTTTTTTTGCGATTTGTATACTCGTACAATGTAAAGTAGGGCCTATACCCAAATTGGCCCTTTTCTTTGAAAATATTACCTATCTGAATAGCTGCATTTTTTATTATAAAAATCTTGTCACAACATCGCTTAAAATATTTAAGATTCCACATGCAATGTTTACATTAACTGAAAACAAAACATATGGGTCTGAACAGTTCGTAAAGTAATCCATTTATTATTTCACATAATTATTTAACATTAAACACGAAGTACCGAAACTTACCACTGGAATAATGAAACATGCATAAAAATAACTCACAGTAAGGCTTTATCATTAAAATACCTTAATTATAATTAAAATATACATATATCCAGCGCAAACGACTCAAAGCTGAGGGATTTATAATGACAGCGAGTGTAATTTTTGCAGTCAGCGAGCCACTAATATACGTCTGCCGCTCTGCTAAATGAGATGATATTATGACTCTCAGCAGCCTGGTCACTGGCATCCTAGAAACATTATATTGACGAACTAATTTGTGAAGATTGAACTGTTTCCACTTGTCATAATTAAAACAAGTTAAGTATAATTAGAAACGAAAATAAACTTTTATGATAACGAAAGGAAATTTTTTTATTCCCTTGCTGTTCCATCTTCATTAAAAGTATATTTTAAATATGTATATTGATGATGGATGCAGTTATGACCCCTGTCATGCATAACCCATTGGTAATTTTTAATTCTGAATTGTATTTAAGACACTTTTTTCTGTCTATACCTACTTTTGTCAAAATATCTATGTTCAATCTCAACTTTATTCTTTTAGAGGGGCAGTTTTAGGACTGTAAGATAGGAAATAAAAAAATATCTTAAAATCCATTCTTAGGGGAAACAAACTGAAATCTTTCGGTTATTTTGTATAGATTTTAATGTTTAACATATCTTTACAGGAAACCTAACGCATGAAAAACACTGAATAAAATACTGTATGATACAATTCCTTTTATATTTTAAAACTGTTTCAGGCTTCAGGACATTATGCAAATTAAAGTTACGTTAAGCTCATTGAACTTACCTGCACAAAGACATTATGCTAATATTGATTCAATACGGATTTTGCATATACGTACTTAGTACGTACAATGTATATACTCAGTGATTTCTTGCTGATGATATAACTTTTCAAACGGTGAACTTACTACAGACGCTCAATAGGTACCCATTTCCTTTGTTCTACAATTTACAGTTTAACAAATGTAAGTCAACTGCATTTGCCAATAAAACGATTAAAACAATCTCCCTTTAAGACAGAAATACAACTATCAGATAATTTTAATTGTCCCGTTCCATTGTGAAATTTCACACAAAAAGTTCTAATAGATTTCCGAGACTCGGCGCTTGCCCGTTTTGCATTGTTAGATAAATTCCTTGCGCCGATTCTTAAAGTTCTTCTCGGCCATTTCTTTTACTAATTATTGCCCCACAGAGGCGGTACTGTGGGAAATGGCCGTAATAAGATCTTTTGTAATCCCATTTATTAATTTTCGTCTCGCATTATTCCGTTCTCCTTTACAGAGGCGGTTGGTAAAACCTAAACAAGTGGGCCGAGTCGTTCGTGTCGGCGAAAGTAATTATATTCAAAAGAGATTTGTATATCACAGCGGTGTAATGTTTCGTTTTAACGGCTTGTTATTTACGAGGAAAACAAATTATTTTTTTTTTAAGACTCTTGCTGAGAATCAAAGAGATATTTTTGGTGTTTTACGTTTCAGTTTACTTAAAGGAAATGTAACTGATGAGGAACAAATAAACATTTTTTATACAGACGCCAAAACATCAAGCTACCTATAACTGCCAAATTTTCCCAATCAACTTTGAACCATATGCTTGACCGATAAAGTTGAAAATCTATTAAGGAAATCTGACAGATTGTAGTAGCTTGATGTGGTGGCGTCTGTACCATTTGTACAAGAGTCTGAACTTTTACATCGTCTAGTTGATAAGTTAGGTTCTAAAAATAGTCATAATAACCACTGAACATTTACTCATCAACTGTAATTATCAGCACGAAAATCTGTATCTAACTACGTGTACAATCGTCAGACATTATTCGGCCAAATCCAAATTCTATTACGGCTAGACAGTCTGAAACTAAACTGAAACTCGAGATACAAAGCAATCCGGTGCTATCATCCGACTAATTACCGAACAACTTCACCTATCTTGTGTCTCACTGCTCTTAGTTTATTTAGAACTAAAGGATCAAGATTAAATAATGAATGGAGTTCGTAGAGACTAAGGTATGTAGTGTATCAGTTTTGTAAACGGATGCAATCGATCATATCGAATCGATGTTTGGTTATGTTAGGTTTTTTGAATTTACATAAAGTGAATCAGACAAAAGTTGCGGTTAGGCAATGGATACACACCGCTTCCACCCGGTATTCTTGAAAATAAGTGGGGTGGCCAATGTTCAACGGTGGACGTTATATAGCTGGCGTGATGATGTAGAAACAAATTAAAGGTTAATTTCACCTGATTTCAATGTTTTAACATTAGTTGTACAACCGACCCGACTCGCCCTGTTATATTACATTGTCTACTAAGAGTCAAAGCGCTCGAGAAGCGATAAGCGCACAATATTCTTAAAAGATACTATCACATTGAAATGCAAAATACTATTCCAAAAATTATTATTCCGTGACATGTGTAGTTTCAGAGCTCAGCGCTCAAATACACACATCTTTATATACAAACGATTAAACTTTAGAATACTCTATAACAATAACAGTATCCATTTTCGTCATCACCTTGATATTATATTAAAGCAAAACAAGATTAAACCAACAACTCCGTTATTCGCCTATAGTCGTTGCCATCAAATTTACACAGAATGGGAGCTTCCATACATTACTGGGAGTAGCAATTTATTAATGTAAGTAAAATGTAATGTCAGCTAATTATCACGATTATCTCGTGTTGTTTTCAACCACCTGGAATGTGGGGGTTTAAAAGACAAGTAACAAGAATATCGTGATTTTGTCTGAGGAGGCAGAAATTAAAATAATTATTGTGTATATTATATTTAATGACACTGTGTTCTCTGTACAAATTATTTATAATTCTTTGGCATTATATTTCAGTCATATCTTTTTACGATAATTGGAACGCTAAAAGTAAGTAACATACATGTAACAAGTTAAGCAAATATTTTGCTTGCAAGGCAGAAAATTAGATAATGGTCTAGTCTCTAATTAAGTAATTTGATGCAATAATGGACTTAAAAATTACAGTATGTACATATGTAAATAACGAAATGTTTATAATTTTAATTTTATATAAAAAGCAATACAAAATGAAACTTTACTTGTTTCCTTAATTAAACGGAATACAAATAATGGTGTGAAAATTTAAACCTGGGTTTAAAAAATTGTTTACATGTATGGGAATAAAATAAGTTTTCAATTACACAGTGTACAGTATATAAGTTATTCAGTATTAAAACATGTAAAAAAAGTATCACCAAATTATTCCGAAGAAAGTTCGCGGTATAATAGTAATCCTTCCAATAAAATATCGAAGCAAGTGTTCAAGCTTTTAATGCACGTGCCTTATAAAACGTGTCGTGAGCTCAATAATCAACACACAGCGCGTCTAAGAATGAATTTATTTGATTTCCTTGCTTTTCTGTTCAATTGGCGATTGCATTGCAAGAGAGGAGCTCACCGAGGTGACAATTCACCTTAAAACGTTTTCAATAGAAGACTTTTCATATGAAAATGGCGCAATCTGATAGAAGTCAGCGTTGCGGGTAACTCAATTGACACATGTTCAGCAGTTGTTCCTACGTTTTAAAGTAATGTAATGTATGCACATAGATGTCATAAAAAGCAGGGCTGACCTGATGGGGCCAACAATTTGATCTGTATGTCATACATAAGGCTTGCTGGTGTTTAAATATCTTATTTAAAGATAGCATATCCAGCTGCTAATTTTCAACTTTATCGCTGAATTGTATGGTTCAAAGTTGATTGGGAAAATTTTACTTTTTCGGGTAGCTTGTTTTACGTCTTGGTGGGTGAGATACTAACCAATTAAAACGCAAGATAATAGCTAATATGATACAAATAATGTTAATGATGTAGTTCAATTCAGTATGAACACAAAATACAGCAAAAAATCATCCCCCAATACTCTGAATGACTTACAAAACTTACAGGTTAACAATACAAATACAACATCCACAATAGCAATACATTTTCGCTACAGCCCTGCATGTAATCGACCGAGCGGACGCAGACGTCAATTGGGTTTGGGTTCCCCGCTCGATATGCAGATGGCCCCTCGTTAGTTGTCCGCTCTTATGTACCCACCTTTACAAAGTCGTGGCGCCTAATACATTTACTTGGAGTGAAATTGAAACATGGTGTATGTAACTGGCCGAAAAGTGACTGTGGTATCCTTAATTATTGGGGTACTCGAATATGGAATGTTGTCGATATGCTTGGTTATATGGAGTGAAGGTTTTACATAGAAAATACACGAAACATACACGAAAGGTTGTACACACCTGCATTAATGTATCAATAGCCATGACGTGTAAACAATTAAATGCTTACGATAAATTATGAGCGTTCTACAACTCATTATTCGAAGATATTTTGAGTCGATGTGACCTGATGAGCAAGAACCAGTATATCAGTATTTGTTGGTTTAACAATAATTAGACTAATAAATATCCTAGTAGATGAAGCTATTTATTAAGTTTTGTTTTTATCGTGGTACTGGCCCAATGTGGATTTTGGCTTACTTTGGCTTACTTTTATTTTGGCATTGAAAGACAAGTAAACATCTAGTCTTGATAATACCCTTAGTTAAATACGTATACATAAATAGCTCTAAAATGGCGAAAAATAAAATTGAAGTATGAAATTCTTATCCTACTGAAGCTTGTAACTTGTACCACAATGAAAATCCTTTGTTTCGAGTCAGCGTGTTATTCCGTAATTTCGTTTTATTATTGGACATAAAACAATATAGTGTTTTTAACATAATTAGCTTCGCCAGCTGAGAATATCTTCACTCTAGCGGCTTGTTCACAATGTTATCTGCTAATAGAATTTACAAATTATTGTTTTTGGAATTGGAACAATGTGTGTGTAGTTTTAAAGTTGAAAGTGTTTTGTTTTTTAGTAAAGAGTATGTATACCTATACTGAAGATTAATTATTACTTTTCACAAGTGAAGTGAAGTGAGCAGCTTTTCAAGGGTTCATTTGCGTAGTGTTAAATCATATGAACCGGCTTTATTTCGTTTGAATTCATTTCTATTCTAAATTTAATACGTACGTATACGTGTAAGACCGTTAGACACGTAATTATAGTTTAAAATTAGATCATAACATAAAACTATTTACAATCAATAATTATTCTACAAACTTCACTGTCCAAATAAAACCTTCATTATTTAGTTCTTAACCCTTCAAAAGCTCACGCACGGAGTACCCACGTCACGCGATAAATCGGATAGTTCTGACGTGCCATCAACTGCGAAATAAATAAGCTCCTTTGTAACGACGGCTGCTTAATCCCTCACACGTAAGCGAGGTAAAATGAAAGAGTGCCATCTATCGGCCTATCTTGTCATTATAAGTGTTAAGCGGTACATTGAATGACGTGGAAAGTTTTTTTAGTACGATATTTTTTTGGTATTTGAGCATGAAGCTAGTGATCGCCATTGACTTGTAATTAGGCTCAATTTACATTCTATACCTTTGTTATCAACCTCACTTTTCCCCAAAAATATTTTGGGGTCGTCTTCCAGTCTATTCAGATGCAGCGGACAGACAGCGGAGTGACAGACACGTGTCAGTGAGGGGCGCATTCGCAAGTGTGTGACCTACCTACTTTAAAATATCAACATACCTTTTTTTAGTTACAGTATTCTAAAAATAAACAAAACCCAGCTTAGAAATCAACGCTACTGTAATGTAACAATAATTTGTAACTCACTGAATTAATAAGATTTTATTTTATCGATGAAATTATATTGAAATATAGATTCAAATGTCGTAAACATATTGATGAATACATGAACCTCTACGTACTCAGGCAGCAGTATTATTCGGAACGGTCGTACGATGTACTGCAGATACTAGTAGATTAAACATTCCTTGCTTGCATTCATTCATTCAATCGTGGTGTTCAACTCTTGATGCTGGAGTAGTACACATTCAAAGTCTTCATTTGAGTATAGATCTTAAGCTAGAATATTTAATTAGTACAGAAGTGGTAGCTAATCTAGGAAGGATTGGAATTAGGTATCTTGAGATTCTCTGATTTTTCAGATCTCCCACCATCACATCCCAACACAGAAGTTTAAATTATAATTTCTCAAAAAAGTCGGATGCGGTATTATTTTATGCTGAACTTTAAGATCACTGCTGAAAAAAACACAACCCTCGTTGTGCCGTAATCGAGTAAAATATAAACATGTTTGTGAATTTATTTAAAAAAAACAAGTAAACTTTTTATGGAAACTTTTGCAAAAGAGTGATGAAGTATATAAACTACACGAGAGCCAAACTATTTTCTCCCTACTAAAAATATTTGTTCGTGTACCTTTTTGGACGACTTGGTCTTTGCCTATCGATTTCCTTTCCACTTTGAGGGAAACCAGAGTCAGGTGGAAATGGGATATTCCTTAATAGTGCTAAGGCATTAAGACAATGGTACAGTACGGTAAAACATACTCAATAACACAACAGAACTTCGTTGGAATAGGAACTCTAGCGGTCATGGAATAGGGTTGAATTCTCCTTGCTTGCATTAATACATGTATGTATGTAAACACATTAATCAATGAGTATATGAATCACAATATTAGTCAATGGTTGATTAATTAGTACGCTATCATTTGCGCCATTGATCAAAGCTATTGATTTTCTGTATCCTTTCAATATAGGTATTTCGAATTTATTAGCAGCAACCATATATCTTTTTGTAAAGGAGCTCTCCAAGAGAATGTACCATATACATATATTTCCGCAATATTGCTTTGATACACAGTTGAAAGAAATAAATATTGGGGTATTTGGAAGTACGTAAGGCATATCAGCTTTGAGATGGAAAATGTTAAAATCATGATCAGCCTTTTTATTGCTTCCCTATAGGGCTGCGGTCTCTTCTCACACAGAGAAGGAATGAGCGTTAATCACCAAGCTTGCTCACGGCAGATTGTCGACACCAGGCTTAAAATTCCAGATTGCCTCAAGATGCCCAAGATGCTCTAGATATCCGGCCACGAATCAAACCCGCATACTTGTACTTGAGAGACTGGTGCTCTAACCACTAGGCTACCCCGCTAAGTTTGCTCCTGTGCTAGTTCTGTTAAAACACCGCTCAATTTTTAAAGACAGCTTAAATATTATGATTATATCTCTGTCACACTTACGTAAATTACTGCGATAAAAAAGACTTTTAAGTAAGACTTAAATTGAACACCCATCCATAGTTTGAGCGGTAACTTTTACTTGTTGCGCTTGCGCTTGCGCTTCTTTGTTATGGCTAGATAATTATAATACATGTCTATTTCAATTTCACTTATTTTTGTGAATTTTTAGAACACTCTCCCTTGTTGACACTGTCCTACTTTCAAATCGCGCGTAGTGGAATATTCTAACTAGTGTTTTGCACGCGACCGCGAACACAAATAGTTAATAAATCCACATACTTGGAGTTTTATGGTCATAGTACATTAGCGTTTTTATTTCCGTGTGTGAAACGTGGAACGTGGGGTGTGTAGTGTGTATCATGTTGCTATGTGGATACACCCTAACTTACTCGTAGTTGAAATATTCTATGTATGAAACAATAAACTTTTTACAAAAACTGACTATACTGAAATGAGAAAAATAATTTTATGTCACTTTGCTAGTATTTTCATATTAAAGGTTTATTTTCTATTTAGGTACACAAAAACACACAAACGAGTTGCTAACTCTCTTCTTTTAAAGTCGTCTAAAAACTACGCACTACGTACCCGTTACGCATAACGTAATGTTAATTCTAATACAAAGTAAATTACCCAGTGGTGTTGAAATATTTATTGATAGTTTTTCATCGAGAGAGGTAAAAGTGGAAACTACCATAATACGTTCTCTATTAAGAACGTGGAATTTATAAACATTACTATTAGCACTATACTTTTCTGAAACTACCACTATCTGCAGTCCATCAATACAGCCTTATTTATCGTCCCACTGCTGGGCACTGGCCTCCTCTCCCACGGAGAAGGATTGAGAGTCGATCAGCACACTTGCTCAATGCGGGTTGGTGATTTCAGACTTTATAGTCCAGGTTTCCTAGAGATCTTTTCCTTCACCTTTAATCAGTCATTAGTGTCCAAGATAAACTTAGAAAGTACGTATAACTTAGAAAAGTTACATTGGTACTTGCCTGACCTGGAATCGAACCCGCACCCACATACTCGAAAGGCTGGAACGACTGTTGCTACTATCTGCAGTCCAAAACTTTGTATTAGATCTTATATTTTTTTTACGTAAGATTTATTTATTTCGGGAAAGTATCGATTTTGGAAATAAAAGAAATACACTAAATTAATAAAATAAACAGTTTATTCCATAAAATAAAAATATAAATGATGCATATTAAATCTCCACTTTATAAGCTATGTTTGTGGCAAATTTTGAGCTGAGCGGAGTTTGGAATTGTGCCCGGTAATGGCTTTTAGCTGGCTATTACATCGTATATCGTCATCGCAAAATATGGGTTAACACATAGCCCTTCTAGAAATTTAGGCATGTTGGAGGAACAGGTCGATGGATCAGTAATTATGCTTAGATATGCAAACACTATAGATACTGCTGATATTTAAGAGGATAAGAGATACTTGTACCATGTTATTTCTTGTATCAAAGAAGTAATAGTTTACTAATCGATAGAAAACCTTATTTTTAGATGCAAAAGTGTATTTGCTTGATTTTTTTATAGCAAATGAGCTTAACTAAGCACTAATAGCACCATTTTACCTAACTCATGACGTCACAAACTTAATACCTATGTGCCTACGCTTTATCTTTGTAGCAATGCAAGAAATGGCCTCCAGTCGACGCTACGATACAACAGTGCTACACATTCCAGTATAGCGTCAGCTGTATTTATTTGTTTGTCCTTGTAGCTTCTCCAATTAATCGCAACGTCTTTAAATGCAATTGTGGCGCTGTTCACTAATTAAGCAAGAGCTAAAATAGTGTTTTAGTTTATAAAATAAAAAGCTGTGATAAAATACGAATTCCATACAAAAACAAGTGATGTTCATTGTTCATAACACGTTATTCATAACAATAAAGTTATAGAGTTAGTACTTGTTTATATTAAAATGCTTATCTTAAGAACTACTGATACCGTTTGAAAAATAAATAGGTCAATTATCGAAAAAGGCTATTTTAGATTAGGTATTTCTTCCTATCCGGGATGCGTGCGAAGCAGTACTAATATCGATATATTTTCTATACGTATCTACATATATTTCTAAATGTCTACATAACAGGGCCTAAGGCAGTTGGTGGAGCCGCATATTATATACAAAATAGAATTCATAGTTCAGCATCAATTATTCCATTATTGACTTATATTGAATTAAGTAATTAAATTATACGACTTACTGTCATTCTTTCTACATTTACTTTAGCATTATCAGCTTTTTTTCCTAAACACAAATGCCATCCAATAGCAAATATAATACAAAATGAATACGTTCCCATAAGACGCTTACAAACAAACAATACGTAAAAAGCAATATTCACGGGTAATCGCATTTAGGAGGGCTCGGCGATACGGAGGTCACGGTGCCTAACGAGGATGGAAGAGGACATTGGAAGGAACGAAAATACTCCGTTAAATATATTACCTCTAGCAGGCTTAGCATGGCGATTCTATATCTATTCTGTCAAGAAAAGACAAAGCTCTTTGTGTCAATGTCAACATGTCTTCTGCCCGAGCATGGCGCGACCGGTCAACTCGCATATAATCATTTGTAATGTCGATCGAAGAAGAAGAAGAAAAATTTCTTCAAAAAATGTCAAAAGAAATCTTACGTCAAACTGTCACTTTTCTGTCATTATGTTTATTCTCCGGTAGACAAAACTTGTTTGCACGGTTGTCATGCTAAACCGGTGGGTATGTTCATACATATATCTATGGTAAGGTATATTGATATGTGAGCCACAGAATAATTTAGTAGCAAGATATTTATTTATAAAATGCCTAACTCCCGACTAAAACCCACTATGTTCCTTCTGGAGGTCCTTGTGTGTCAGGGCCACGTCAACTCTTGTGAACAATCAGCATTTCTTTCTATGGAAACTAATCCAAGTACCTACCCGGATAATAAGTAACCTTAATCTATAAATGAGCTATTTAACAATATATGTATATTATTTTAATAAACAAACTAAACAACGGTTTATGATGATAGTATAGTCATACATATATATATATATATATGATTTGATTATGATTTATATATATATATATATATATGATTTAGTCAGTTTAAAAAGCTGCATATTTGTTTCCAATTAAACAAAGAAAATATTTAATTAGTTTTGTATGTGCCGTGCCGTGGTCATCGCGTGGCTGGAAAGTGGGTCACACTTCATTTGGCGACGTGTACCTACAGGCAAAATGTTACAAGCTAAACTATTTTGTTGGGTAATGTACACCTAAGGTAAATATTGAATTTATCAATTATTTCAGTAAACCTAATAAGTTATAAGGTGTATTATTTATTTTTAAAAGCGTAAAACTGGCGTGCAGACTGATTGCCGGCCACGGCGGTCGTTCTCTCTAAGGAGACCAGCCAGCTACGCAGGACATAATATAGTGCACAAGCATTTGCGCATACACAGGTGCACACTCTCTATTCCCTTACTCTCATAGTCCAATGGGACGGGCTAAATATGAGTTTTAAAGTTTTATTTTTAAGCGATACTGACAAAAAGATCCAATCAATATATTGCTATATTTGAGCACAAAGGCAAAATATGAGATTTAAATATAGAACTTAATGAACTCAGTATAAAATTCATCAAAGCACTTATATTATTCTTTGTAAATTATTGCAATCAACATCAATGAAACGAATACGGATAATTATTCAAAATCCAATTTCATATTTAATTAAACCTATTATCGAATACGTGATTGATTTCAGTTCCTCTTAATTCAGTACGGACCGAGCAAACCGCTAATGCGTGCGAAGTGTCCTGAGAGTGACAGCCACGATTGCTATTGACATCAGCATACGTAATACGGTCACGCATTACGTTCCCACCAATTAATCGATTATTTTTAATCTAGTAAAATTATCAGGCTTAATATGCTGCGAATAAATATGTTACCCAATAAATGTGACGTCGTCGAATCTGAGTCAAAGATTGTACAGACGCTAGCACGTCAAGCTACCCGAAACTGTCCAATTATCGATATCAAGTTAAAAATCTATTAAGGAATTTTACATATTGTAGTAGCTTGATGTGCTGGCGTCTGTATAAAAACAAACCTACTGATTTAAGGACATTACTTGGTATGAAGAAAATAACACCTTTATCAATATATTTTGGTCAAACCGCATTTGCGCAATCGTTCTATTTAGAAAATAATCTCTATTTTTATATTGATATAGAAATTTAATTAAGAAAATTTCTTTGTTCAAATAATAAACTGAAAAATTTAGAGTATGTTTTGCATCGTGACTGAAAACCGTCGCTCCTTTGTCCGGCGTATGATATTGAAATGAAATTACAAAGCTTCAAAGGGTACGCGGGACAGGTGTATTGTTCTAAAATTAAATACCTTGAATATTGTGGACGACATTCAAAATTGCTTGCTTTGGCTTCGTTGTACTAGTGATTGGATGTTCGCCCTTTGCGCGGGAGTCTTCTATGTGAGGGTAAAGTTGATCGCGCGTAGGAATTTCCCGTTTTTTAATGACATTTAGTCCAACGATACATTTTGACGTAAATGTCAAAAGTCAACGGTGCAAATATACAATTTATTAGACTAGATGTATAGTCATATATTATCGATAGAATCGTCTAAGTTAAAAAATAAACATCCACCTACAAACTCAGGTATATAGCCCGTTTACTAAGACCTATATTCAGTTTTATACCTTTAATTCTAAGCTACAAAAGTACTTATCTATGTTCGTATGGGTAAATAAAATTTGATCTAAAATTGTATGTGTGGCGTCTTGAATAATCGTACAAGCACAACTTGTGTTAGAACATCAAATATTTATACGAAATACCATATTTCTTTTATTTTAGCTCTACAAAATATTTTGATAAAAATATCAGGTCTTATGTACTAAGAATTTCAAAATGAAAATTAGACGATATGTTTCGGGATGGTAGGATTTTGAGGACTTACAGCAATGATAGATGGGCGAAATAAATACCTCAATGAAAGTAATATTGATGGGCTTGAATTTATAACATAAATAAAACCTCCGACTACGTGCCGAGGCCTGCTACGAAGCCGTAGCACAAGGTCAGCTACGCGGCGTAGTAAGATACGTAGCGTAGTAAATAACAAAACAACATCGTGTCTAGGTTTTAGACCTATGACAACATTCAAAATAGTTGGTTACACATCTACTACAGTGAATCGGGTTTATTTAAGAAAAAAAAAAAAAAGTGTAAAACTAGAAGAAAAAAACCAACGCCTTCCTAACTTACTCCCTAACTAACCTTCTAAATTTCTTTAAAAAGAGTGTACTTTGACAAATATTTCCGAAAATACACGAAGTATGTTTGGCTAGTAATTTCTCCGCTATATTGAACCTGTGTCTGATTTTCACCTTGTGCTGCAGCGGAAATTGACAAAAGGGCTTCGACAAATATTTTGTTGATGCTGAAACAAAGTTCGCCTTTTTATTATGTAAATCTGTGTGTGGGGTTAAATTGTAGACAGCTTTGAACTTTAGTTGAAGCGTGCGATTGAAGCAAGGTTATTTTGAAATGTTACATTACAATATTGTGCCTGTTTTGTTTTAAGAACTGAAGAGAGGTAGTTTGTTGCTATAGCAACAAAAAGTCTCTAAAGTTTTATGCAAAAAAAATGTTTCCGCTAAGATTCGAAGACACATATAGCTCGAATTCCTATTTATACACGAATTTTCAGAAATCTCATTACTCGCAATTTATTTTCGGCGATCGGAATGGCCCACTTTGCAGAACTTCTGAATTTGAGAGAAAAAAAAAAAACAAAAATCATCAGACGTTATGCTTAAAACATAAGTTATCTCTACTAACTTTGGAATTTGAATAAATTACGAACAGCCAAAACAAACGAACATACAGAACAGCACGTGAAGCTACCCCAAACTGACAAATTTTCCCGATCAACTCTGAACCATATGCTTCAGCGATAAAGGTGAGAATCTATTAGGGAAATTTGATAGAATGTAGAAGCATTTGTAGTTACCCTAAAAAGTGTGAGACCACACACAGTTTCGCTTTGCCATTAAATCGGTTAACAATGCACGTGGAGTGGGGTTCAACAAAAAGTTGAGACTTGGAATAGTTCGCGCCTTTCCTTTCTATTCAAAGCTAAAACTCAGTATTGAGGGTGTTTAAATTGAGCTCCGGTAGTGCTCGAATGTATGTAGTTCAATATAGGTGCAGGAAATACGGGAACAGTTCTTTGATGAACCATGTTTTGAGTATTGCTTATTAATGCTACTGCTTTTTAAACTCGAACACGCACTTTTATTTCTGTATGAATTTAGCCTATTCGAATGAATTTCTCGTATTTTTTTCTCTAACATCAATAGATAGATGTACATAAATAATGAACAAGTGAGGCCCGTTTCTCACAAGCCCGCGGTAATCCCTTGATAATCGTTAAAACTAGCGAGCAAAATATTAAAGTTCCCACATATATAACCGGGAACAGAAAGTGTTAATTAAACTTATAAACATAAACATAGAACAAGCATTAAAGTGAGCACCTCATCAATTAAGAGTTTAAAACATTAAATTATGGGAAGTTAGAATCTAATTTTATACTTTTTAAAAATCTTTTTATTTTTATTCGCTCTACACTCGTGTACTGCAGGCTTAGCATGGCGATTCTACATTTGTATATCTATTCTATCAAGAAAAGACAAAGCTCTTTCTGTCAATGTCAACATGTCCTTTGCCCGAGCATGGCGCGACGAAGAGATCGAAGAAATGAAAAATTTCTTCAAAAAATGTCAAAAGAAATCTTACGTCAATCTGTCACCTTTCTGTCATTATGTCCATTCTTCGGTAGACAAAACTTGTTTCTACGGGTGTCATGCTAAGCCTGCTGGACGAACTACGTTATCAAGCGACCAAGAAAAAAATATATTCATGATACGAATTTTATTTCAAACAACAAAATTCACATTCATTCTTGTAATATTAGTTTGGGTAGTTACAATATATGTATGTAAATTCTTAGTAATTTTGCCCGCCCTTGAAAAGTAGACTGAAAATTAAAAATTAAACCGCATGGTCCTATAACATAAGCCATTTAACAAAAGGTGTCATACTTTACTAGGTACTCGTGCAATACGGCGAGTTTAAATAATGAGTAAAATTCTCAGTTACTCTTAGGCGGGACATAGTTGCATATAACAAGTAAATTGGATCTATTTATTTTTGTAATATTTTCATCTTTATATGAACAAGGGTAACCATGGTCTTCTCAACGGTATTGTATTGTTTAATTTTTCAATAAGCTTTCCTATATTATATTCAAAGCTTTTATTTAACTTGCTGTGTATGTATATTACGGCGGATTCTTTTTATATTTTTATCTGAGTATTAGCCATACAAATCTTTACTAATGATGGCGTCCAGGCCGAATATCGGCTACGGCGGCCGTTTTCTTTAAGCAGATCGGCCAGCTACGCAGCATATATTATAGTACACAAGCATTCGCGCAGATACAGGTGCACTCTCTATTCCCCACTATCATAATCCGACACAACCAGAGAGAGATCATACTCACTAATATTATAAATGTCAAAGTAACTCCGTCTGTCGCGCTTTCACGCCAAAGCTAATGAATTGATTCAGATAAAATTTGGTACACAGGTAATATAAAGCTTGATAAAGGATATACGCTTCTTTTTATCCGGGTTCGGAAAGTACATAGTTCCTTCAGCACGAACAACGGAACCACGGGGTACAAATAATAAGCTATAGATATATGTATAAAGTTACTAAAGCATGATGGACTAAAAAAACACATACATACAATTTCCATATTCAGCGAGCATCATAAATATTTAAATCCTATGCACAAATTCGCGTACAAAAGTCACATTGGATAAAGTTCCTTCTGTTAGACGGAACGTATTCAGGATCTAGTCTGAAGTGTGGAGAATAATAGTCGAACTATGTGTTGTTATCTTATCAGTCAACTTTAGTGATTGTGCTTGAGTAGTGTGGGCGGTGATACGGGTAAGTTTTCTAATTCGATGTAAGGTGAGGCCAGTGCCTGGGGCTGCGGATTGTTCTAAAGAGTTACCATAGCCCTGGCACACGGGGACATCCAGAAGGAACATATTGGTTTTCAGTCAGTAAGAGTCTGACACTCTCTCCAGCAACCTTAACGGGAAATGACTCGTGAGTGACTTCGAGAATTCTTAGTGATATCTGGCTTATTTTGCTTTTAAAAATATTCGTCCACTACACCTGAGGCTTGGGGAATTCCATAATAAATAATCCGCTCTAAAATAAGCTCCCAATATACCTCTCTTTGTCTATAGCTGTGTCCATAGTCCATAGCATAGAACAGAATAATGTTCGGAGATAGATGGTTGAGCTGGGCCTTCATAACGAATATCATCTATTGTTATTTCTATATAAATCTCAATCAATACACTTGGCTCACAGGTAGTCTAGAGCTCGTGAAAGTGAAGAAAGTTATTATTTAAGCATCGAAATCAGATTCTCAATTTTACACAACTTTTAAGTCTCTTTTAGAGTCGTAGTCGTTGTAATTGCTAATGATCACAGTTAATTCACATTAGTATTTATATGTACGGCCGCCATTTTCCTCATTTCCTCGTTATTTGATGAAGTCCACATAGCTGAATGTCCCACAGATTGCAGTAATGCACAGCACTAACAGTTTGTTGCGAGCGTTGCCAACACCGTGTAACCTATTTCCAACTGATGGACGCTTAATATTTTTATATTACTTAGCAAGAGCTGGCTAGGTTTTGTTTTGATTTTATCGTGAACATTTTGAATGCTTTGTTGAATGTTTTTTGGGCGAAGGCATCATATGATTTTGTCGCACTATCAGACATCTACCGACTAAAATCCAATATGTTCCTTCTGGAGGTCCCTGTTTGCCAGGGCCACCTTAACTCCTGCAAACAACAGGGCGGTTTTTTTTAGATAAATAAAGGTGTTAAGCACTGTTGTCAACCTGTATAAGTTAATGATTTTTTATTTAGTCGTGCTAATCATTCAGATTAAATGATCAAGATGTTTCCTGTTCTTTTGAAATACTTATTAGAAAATAAAAATAATACTAAAATAAACTACAAAAAAGTATGTATGTCCCTAAGAATATAACCCTAAAAAATGTCCATAAATATTAATAGAATTACTATGTAGGCGTATGAGAAATTTCTAGGGAAAAGTATTAGGTATCATTTTTATTTCAATTGTATATGTTAAGAATAAGTCTTCGCAGATCCAATTACCTAGTCATCCCAAAGGAAAGGAATATCTGTTTTCTTTTCTTTTTCTTTAAGTATATTTTATTTTCTAAGTTGTTTTTTGGATATTAAATAATAAAACTAGCCTTGCACTTATATGCTATCCTGTGTGAATAAATTATAACAAACAAAAATTAAAATACTATTTCTTAAATAAATTTAAGATTTTAGTATCATCGCATAAGATAGCAAGTGCTATCTTGATCTTTAAAGATAAATTTCCGAGGTTTGCGACATACACGAGGTGATGCGATTAGCCACGTGGCTTGGATGTGAAACTTTATTATGGAATGCACTTAACAAAATATGACCTTCAGCGACGTGGGTACCGTATAAACTTTTATGTACACGTTACCTGAAAGAATAACAGTTTTTCTTGTATCGAAGCAAAAAACATAATGTGCAAAGCAGAAAAAAACCTATATCAACTATATCCTCATTTGATACCTAAGATATTTGACTGTGACCTCAGTAATGCGATAGTAACAAATACATTAAATATTCATTCGTGTTAAATTATCTTTTCATTTATAAAACTGTTTATAAATAATGTTATCTCATAACTAAGCGTTTTTGATAATAAAAAATCTTGTTTTTTGTGTGTATAAATTCAAACTTTTATGTATTACACTTTACGCTATAAGGGTTTCAAACAATATACAAAAGTTTCAATGTATACAAACAAAAAAGAAGAATGAAAGCTTAGGTAGCGAAAGCAACACAGCGTATCAAGTGTCGGTACATTCAGTTCCCAAACCTTCCACCATTTCACACAAAAGATTACGCCATATAGCGTATGTTTAGGGTAAGTCGAGTCGTTAGGGCTCGTTCGAGCACCGGAAGAACTCGAGATTTGACTTGAGGAGCATTCAACCCTCCGAATATGATGCCTATCTGCATAACGGCTCTCGATACGGTAAAGGTGAAGGGTAGCTTAGAAATAAGAAAGTTTGTGGTGTAGTTTTGCGGTTTGTGGTATGTCATATTATTATAATAAAATAACATTTTTTCCCGAATTAAGCAGAATGTGTGGTGTTACGAAAATAGATAGAGTAAGGAGTGAGTATTTAAAAGGAAATTTGAAAGTGGTACCGCCAACCGAAAACTATGTGAAAATCTGACTGTCACCTGTATGCAATGGACGGATTGTAGTCGATATGGCTGGAAAGAATGTTACTTGTGAGATGACGGCAGATAGAAGAGTGAGGAAAAAGAAAATGGCAAAAGAAAACATGTTTCGCCGAACACAAATATAAGGTCAGGAGGGTGATAAATTAATCGTGTGTAAAAAATAGCAAGTCAAATAAATTTTAATTGTGGTTAAAAGCGCATTAAATATTAAAATTCGATTACACTGCACACAAAGAGATATTAAAATATTTTCGGTCGGTCTTTATGATTTTTTTTTTCCATTCGATAAAGTGGAAGCCGCGACCGTCGTTTATTCATTACCTTTATTTACAATGCAAATAAGGATTTTCATGCCAGTTCGAGTCGACAAAAGGAGGCTTTGCCTGAAGCTACGTTACATATATTTACTTCCAATGCAGGTATCTTTCCGTCAGTGTATGCAAATGTAGATTGGTTGTTAATGATTATGGTTCTACTGGTGTTAGCCTGTAGAAACACTGAACATTAGGGGAAACACTAATTAATAATTTTAAAATTAGTAAGCAATGTCGTTAAATCAAGTTTACATACATTAGTAAACCTCCCATCATCATCAGCTTAGCCCTTTTTCTAAGTTTGTAGAGGTAGGCTTCCATTCTTAACTGGAGAATAGCGACAAATGCTTACCAGCTGATTGAATCTGTTCATTCATTACCTTACATACATTAGTTTGAATGGATCTGTCCATTCAAACTTGTATGACACTTTCCTCAAAAGGTCATTTCAGACACAAACCTTCATTGCTCATACATTAGTACATAATTTATTTTTATGTCAGGACCTTAAAAGAGACTATATCCCTTGAATTTGTTTCCACGTTTCTTCTCAACGTAGTCAGTTAGTTAAGTTTTTGAAAAAAAAAAATGTATTGACGTGTAAAATTGTTGATTTCAACTTATTTGCAAAATAGACACCATTTATCAGTGTTTTACGAAACAAGTGAATGGTGAAAAAGGCATAAATATTTTCTTTTGAAATTGTGTAAAATAATAGTAGGATTAGTTGGAATTTTGAATAGTGCCTTCATAATAGTACGTTCGTATTTTATGCAAATAGGCGTTGAAAAGTTTTTAAAGGTACGAGACGTCGGTAAAGATTGCTGTCCATTTTCTTGGATTTAGTTTGTGAACTTGTGAATGACAAACATTAAAAGCCCGGGCGGAGATCGGTTCAACTTTCTTGCCTTCAAAAGGACAGTTTTAGTTATTCCAATCTTGTGCGCATTATTAGAAGTTTGTCTACTGTTAAGTGCTCTGAAATTGTGTATGAGTTTTTCTGTATGGACAATGGTCACTACTAAAAGTGAGGGCTATAAATTTTGCCTATAGAATATAGCTTTGATCAAATTTATTTAAGGTAAAATAGTTACATTGCTTGAAGATTACCTACCTGTTTCATGGAGCCATTAAGAATGGAAAAAACAAAATATAATTTATTCTGCGCAAGCGCTCACAAAAAACACTAAAAAAAAAACATAGAAAAAAAAATAATTAAAAAGGTGGACTAAAAATATAAAGAAAAGGAAAATAACTTAAAAAACTAGTATTTGGACCTCTATGGTCTACAGATAGCAGTAGCTATTATGTACAATTTTACTCTTCTACAAAAATTAAGGATCCTCAATCATAATTTTATATTTCTTTGGTACTGACATCATCAAAGTCATATATTGACATAATGTATACTCCTAAGCAGCGTATATTTCCTTTCAATGTTCATATACATATAATATACCGTGTTGTGATTAAATTGAAGATGCCCCGGAAAGGTTCCCCCGAGCCCAGATAGTCCGCATATTTGTGTTCCCAAATGTACAAAAATAAACTTTCCTTTTTACATTTGCAAACTTATAATACAATACTAAACTTTCCCTACATATACTGTACGGTGAAGGTATGAAAAATGTACCTTTATGGATGCGAAAAATATATTTTGATTTTAGTCAAGCAAATCCGCGTTTTATCGCTAACTCCCCGTATAAAGTTAGAAAGGATGATTAATGAGCTGTATAACAAGTCAGGTTCATATGTAGCAGAATCGATTACCCTTTGGCGAACTGGAAAAATTGCTTATACGTGCAATGTGTACGTTGCTTTATTTAATGGCGAGCTGTGTTTATTTACATTTGAATGAATTTGTGGCCGCCCTCTCCGCGTTTGATTGGCATTTTTATCACGGGATCGAGAGGTCCCGTGTGTAGCATTTACATGTAAAATTTGTTTGTTTTCCTTTATAAAGGGCAAGAATCTTTGTCATCATATTCTGAAACAATTACCATAAATTATGCTTTCGTAGTTTACCTACACAAAATAATAAGTATTAATTTGCTTAGAAATTACAAATAAAGTCAATTCAGTGTAACAGTCTTTAGCAATCGGTGTGTGATCAGACTTGGCTGTATAAACTTTCTCCTCAAGTACAGAAGTTAAATATTTTCAATTGTACCCTGTAAATCGCATAAGTTTCTACTAGTCTTGTGTTTAGGCGGCAACTTTGTCCATTATGTGTCACCTGTGGCTTTATTTACGCCTTTACACCTTAGGGGAACAGCCATAGAACGCACACATGTATTCATATACGATGTGATAGTATGAACATTTAATTATGTAGGTAGCTCGTAAAACGAAAGTGCCTTACGTACTTTGCCTTCTTTATGCTTGCTTCATTCGCGATGATATCAAATACAGCTTGAAGTCAATAATCAGAAATCATTTTACTTAGAAACAGGCCTTAAAATATGTAGGAGATAAGCTAAGCTACGTATTTTTACTGTGGTTTTTATGTATGCGCGAAGACCTTTAGTCTGCAGCCGCGCGATAACGGCCATGTATGGCAATGTATATTTTAAATCAGTAAAATTTATTCATGTTTAACACATTTATATACGATATAAAATGTTTTTAACATTGTTTTTTTTATTCATCTTTATAGTACAGAAGAAGAGAAAAAATATTATTTAAGCTGTTAACCGGTTCCCTAATCGATTTGAGACGAATAATTCGTTGCACGATCTCTCGTTTCCATTATCGCGTTACACGTTGTACAAAGCAGAAATTGAATAAAATGGCGCACTGTTGTGACGGGTAGCTCTAGGATAGGAGTATAACAGTAATCCGTGCCCACGCCAACTTACGTCTTGCTCAGAGACACGTAGCTTAGGCTATGTTATCCATGTTTCGAGAATAAGGAATGGGTATCTGACTATAGAAAAATATTATTTTAATCAAGATTGATTCTTTTCATTTTTAGAATATGTGGAGTTATCGAAGAATGAGGAAATCAAAGCGAAAAATAATAAAAAAGTTATAAAAGAATTTTTGTATGAAATATCTAATTTCGCAAGTTCTGATGATTTAGTTAGAAATCCAAACCAGGGCGATACAAATTGTCCTTGACACCTTTAGGAAAGTTATATCGTTATTCGAAATGTCGGTCACATTTACGTTTGAATACATTATCAGGCCGCGTGATTTGCAAACTCTTTGCAAAATTAATGGAATAATTAGACTTAATTTTGATATGATATTAGCTGTTTTTGTGGCGTGCTGGACGTACGACCTCTAAGCTATTTTTTTAATATGAATGTGTAATGGCAAGAATACACCAACGTGTTAGCGCACATTTGTTTACGAGCAAAAATATGTATGATTCGGCGCGAGTCCTCGGCCTTTGCAATTACGTTTGTTGGCGCTCAAATTTTTACTGTATGCTAGAGAGAGTGTACCACTAGAAATTATTATGTGTTAATACCGCCCAGTGCCGCAAATCGATGGAAGGCGGGAATTTAGAAACCTTTAGAATGACGATGGCTGATTAAACTGAGAACGATTTGAAAATAAAACAGACAAAGAAAGAAAACAGTCTCAGGTTCTCTTCTTTGGTAGCATCTCGGATTTCTGTTTTGTTTTTTTATTTATTTAAATCATTTCTTTTATATCTATCATTTGTTTTACATCACTCTATCCAAATTCAATTCTATTTGTTCTTTTGTTTTTATCTGACATGCCTTCTATCTATAGGAGCCGGCCTGTGCCCTAAGAAGTCCCCGAAGTACGCGTAATGGATTTGGTAAAATAATACGAGATTTTGGATGCTTTTTTACTTAGAAAGGGTTAGGTAGGTTTTTTTAGGGTTGACTTAACTATCTTGTTGACTTGTTTATGATTCGAAGTTAAGTGCTTTTTGATCTTATTTTAATTGGGTTTCATGTTTGGGTATACAATTACAATTGAATTAGATTTTTATAGCCCTGGATTTCTTTATGATCGTGCGATTAGCTTCTTAGTTCTTGCGGCTGTTGCTTGTTAATGGCTACACTCTTTATTTGTTGACAATCACACTAATATATAAATGTGAAAGTTTGTGAGTGTGTGCGTATGTTTGTTACCGCTTCAAGCACAAACGGTTGAAGGGATTTTTCTCAGGGATTTTTCATGAAACTTGGCAGTGACATAGCATGTCAAATCATAAACGATGCTTGATTGAAAATATCAAATAATAAACATTGATCCGTGAAAGCTTTAAAAAGGTATAACGTATATGGCTACTGCCAAGTACATATTGTGATCATCTTACATACCTCCAAGAAAAGTTTACAAAATCATCTTGTAAGTCTTGCAAGGAATTTGTTCTTATTTATTGTCCATATCTCTCAATTGAATCGATGTTGATTTCATTCGTTTTCGAAAGACATGAATCGTGGGGCGGGCACGGTAAATGAATTGTCGTTATTCGATAGCACGAGAATACGTCTTTAAACTTCAGTGTACATATACTATACAACAAGCACTGTACTGTACAGAGTACTATATATCTGTAGTAAGAATACCTCATTGTCCAACCTCCAATTTCCATTGACATACAAGATATCAATGGTTAGTATTGTATTCGTGTACGTGAATTAGCCGCTAGCGTTTGTCACTAATCACTTGAAATATGAAACACTGTTTGTACGCAATGGCCAGTAACTAGCCAACTAAATGTATCCATTAAACATGTTTAAATGGTAGAAACAAGAGTTCTTTTCTAGCGGTTTTATTATTAAATTCCCCCAAAGCAAAAAGAAAGTAAGAAAGTTATTCCAATTAGTCCAGTACATGAATTTTTAACAAGTTGTGTACACGAATGTATGTAAAAACAAACTGAAAGTCCATTTCCTTTTGTAAGAATGGCCCAACATTTCCACTCGATGTGATATTATTATTTACGGCGCCCTCTCGCGTGCTAGGAATAATAATGTACCGCGGTAATAATTTAGCGACGACACATTTATCATATTATGTATTTACTATTTTAGGTATCTATATCCAGTAATATTGCGATAAATACCCGTTCTGCAAACCATGATAACTTTGTGCGAAACTAATATTACGTCAGTAATAAAATTCTCATTATCATTCGAATTAATGGTTCTTTGGCAACATCGCTTAAGCCAACTTAGCAAGTTGTAAAGGTGCTCAGATTTGACCATTAAATATTTCACCTTAAATACCAACCCAAAAGTTCAATAAGGTCGATCTTATCGATAAACATTTTTAATTATAACAAGACTCTCCCTAATTTTACTCAAGGGAAAAGTAGGAAGGGTTTTCATTGAAACGTCAAGCGAAATTGATGGGCTCGCCGTGTGCCGTGACCAATAGTCGTGGGGCGTTTGTATCGTTGGGTCGCGTCAGTCGAACGTCCGGAGTCAGTGTAGCCACACGCTTGTTTACCGTGGACACGTCCTGTCACGCGGTCACCACGTGGACACCCGCACGTGACACAGATACCAACAATTAAAAAAAAATCGAACGCGAATCCGGACTCGATGTTCGGAAACTTTTTTATCAACTGTCAATTTTTGGCGGGAATTTCTTTTAATGTCAAAGTGAATATTGTGAAGTAACTTTAGTTATGAGAACTATGGTGCTGGTTTTTGGGTTTTTTGGGTAGTTCTTGAGTAGTGTCTTGAGTAGTACAACATGTGTGGTATTTGGTACCTCGTCCTCGGCTTCCTGGCTCTGCCGGGCCCTTCCTGCAGCAACTCAGATAATTTAGGTTGGTGTTAGATTTATTACTAGCATAATTACCGGGGTATCCGCAGCTTGTGGCTAATGGCGTTTAACTTAATAACACTGGTTGACAGCGTTTTAATGCTCACAGATATATGTTTGTTGCGACTATTAGCGTTATCGCGTTTTGTTAATTGCCTCATTCGACGAGCTTGTATTATTTGTAGTGATATTTTTATTAGTTTAACATATTTGTTTTAATTAAAATTTTAGGCATGTTGCATGTGATTTTGTTTTGTTTATTGGATAACATTAGGAGTGTTTGTCATTGAAGTCCATATAAGGAGATAAGGTAATATCATGACAGTGGATTAAAGATTTTATTGTCTTCGTAATAAAAGTTACAATTGCTTGTTTATTGTTGAACGTCTTAACGTTCTTTTAGTCTGAGCAAGATATATTGTGGCTAGATAACATTGTTATCTAATACTCATTACAGAAGACTGAACTCTAGTGTCAGGTAATCTTAGTATTTATCTGAGCACTATGTTTACTTCGATGACCTAATTACTTAAGTTCTAATCTATATTACATTAAAATAAAACTCAACTAAAGAACATTCAAGATTAAAAGAACTGAATAATTATTTATTCTTTGTGAATGTTTTAGAGAATAATTTTCCGCAATCGTGGAAAAGTTATACCTGGGATTATATTTAAATAACTCGAGGATTCTCAAAGAGTAATATTTTGAAGGTAACAGTGTACCAAAATTAATTATGTTCTAGAAAAATATACCGTACTACTTACATACTTTCTGGTTTAAACAAATATGTGTTTTAATTAAAACGGTTTCCATAATTCTAGCAGCCCTAGCCTAACATATGCTTCGCTATTTTAGCTTAGTTAACTACATCGCGTTTTGGCAACAGAAATTACGCAAACAGCCTCACTCGCGCGAATTAAAACGTTTGCCAGTAATTCGTAGCAAAGCCTTTGGATAATCACAACATCATTTGCTACGACTGCTACGAGCGTAGCTGACGAATCTTTACTACGCCGTAGCGTTCAATTGGGCGGCATGCGAGTTACGATCTTGCATAATACTCTCTTCCATTAACTCAAGTGGAGTTCTAACTTTGGAACTCAATTAAACTTTTCTTCTATTATGTTAATGAAGCACGCATACTTAAAAAAAGTGCCGGGTGCCGTCTTCAATGTTAATAAATTATAAGATAAGACGTTTATTCTGTTTCAATGCTAATTGTAAGGAATATGTTGCATTTTTATAAGGGAGTGGAATAATAGGAACAGCTTTTGCCATTCAATAGAATTTTCGTAGACAAGTCTTTTAGAAATCAATCTCGTCTCTGCGTGATTTTATTAAAGTTAATTGTTATTAGATACGATATTACCTATTCCTTCTTAGAGGATTTGTGAGACAGATGATTTTGAACTATTTAGCTTTAACAATAGAGTCGTTTACAGCTCGTAATGTATTTGATCTACACGCAATAAATATATGTCGGAGTAATGCAAAAGCATTTGGAGTTCTAAATCGGTCCGATAATTATCGGAACCGTATCGGTCAAGTGGAAAACTGCCCTAATGAACATGGCTACATCACTTCATCCAAATATATACAAAATACGTATTCGCGTGAATAAACTAGAACAAAAAGCAGTAGGTATCATGTTACCTGACCTGTATATGAGTACAGTTTTTATTTATATTTTGCCAGATGAAGCGTACAGTGGTGGCCTTCTCTGTTATTTTATTACTTGCATTTGAATGAAATTATGTGAACTTTAGCAAGAGTTATTTCATTTTGTTTGTGTGTGGCTGTTTTTGTAATAACATGAAACAAAATAGAGAGATACGAGACGAGCCAGGGAGAGTAATGAGACGACCAGACGGCGTAGTAGTAGTAGTAGCGTAGCCTGCCACGTTGGAGGTCGCGGGTTTGATTCCAGCATAAGTCAAACATTTGTGTGTATGAACATGGGTGTTTGACTTAGTCTGAGTGTTTCTATGTATAGTATGTATGTATTTACAAAAGAAAAGTTAATTATAGGTAATGTTTATCAGTTGTCTAGAACCCATAGTACAAGCTCTGCTTAGTTTGGGACTAGATGGCGTTGTGTGAATGTGTGAGGAATATTATATTAGATACAGGTATACAGTCGCAATATGACCATTACTTTTCCTCGGAACTATGGTTACATCAATTCATGGTACAGACGCCAGCACATCAACCTGCCCGGAATTGTCAAATTTTCACAATCAACTTTGAACCATATGCTTCAGTGATAAAGTCGAAAATCAATTAAGGAACTTTGACAGATTATAGTAGCTTGATGTGCTGCCGTCTGTACAACCCATCGCATTTAATTCGTATAATACATTTATAAAAGCGTTGTTTCCTTTCAAATTGTAGCTAAACTGGCCTCTGGTGAGGGCGTCCAAACAAAAGCTTTGATGTTGCCGACAATATCAACATGTACGTAGTTGTGAATGTTCATGAATTGCCAATTAACGGTAGGAGCCGTTCTTTTGTTAAATAAACAATTGTTTTGTTATTTAACGTAAGTGTTCGAACCAATTGTAACAAAGCATTCAAATTTTGATAGAATTTATTGAATTGTGGTCTGTTGTCTCTTTTGTTTATTACTCTTGAGGTGAATGCTAATTTAAATTGCTTTTCGGTTGAAAAAGACGCTTCGAAGACTCTTACACGCTTTGTTTCATGTTTGGGAAATTCTCGGTAACATCGTTCATTCAAGTAAGTCTACGTCTCTTGTAATACTTAAGCTTGGCAAATAACAATTCATAACAAATTAGCCTACAGATACAACAAAGGAATGACAATTTTTTATGATTTATTTTATGTTATTGTTTCACGTTTTGCTGAAGGAAATAATCTCAGTAATGCGAATATAGGAAGGCATATACATATGATGATGCCATCCAGGCCGATTTTCGGCTACGGCGGCCGTTCTCTTTTATGGAGATCAGCCAGCTGCGCACGACATATTATAGTGCAAAAGCATTCGCGCAGACACAGGTGCACTCTCTATTGCTTCACTCTCATAGTCCGATGGGACGGCAATCCGACACAACCGGAGAGAGACCGACATTTACGTGCTCTCCGATTCACGGGTGAATCAATCACCAACTTCCAGACTCTCAGTTCTCAAAATCCACATAGCAATTTCGGCCCAACCCGGGAATCGAACTCGAGACCCCGTGCACAGCAGTCGCGCCTTGCGACCACTAGACCAACGAGGCCGTCTCTATATATGTACATATAGTAATACGGTTGCCGGGTAGAGGGGTCTTAGTGCCCGGTTTCTACTCCCCACTGATTTTCTTAACCGTTTCTTTATCGCTTCCTCAATCCGACAGCTTAACGGTGGCAGATCTTAAGGTTCAAGTTAATTAAATAATATCAAGATAAGATAGTTGATGACCAGATGGCGTAGTCGTGAGTGAATATGCCTGCCAAGCCCGAGGTCGTGGGTTCGATTCCTTAAGTTTATATGAACATGGATATTTGTCTCAGTGTAGGTGTTTCCATGTATGATATGAAGGTATATATTTATAAAAGAAATGTACATATTATGTACCTCTAGTATAAGCTCTGCTTAGGTTGGGACTAGATGCCGTTGTGTGAAAGCGTGAGGAATATAAGTTGGCGTTCTTGTGATTGGGTACTAACTAAGGCTGTATGCCTTTCTCAGCTGTTATTTTATGTACAGAAACCGGCACATCAATTTACTTCAATCTGTTAAATTTCCTTAATAGATTTTCAACTTTATCACTTAAGCATATTGTTCAAAGTTGATTGGAAAAAATTGACAGTTTCGGGCACACTGTACTTTTAAGTCTTTTTGTTTTATTCCTCAAATGTATTCACAGTTACTAGCCTTGCAGCCATTAACACCCTAGCTGTAACCTGAGGTAAGTTACGATGCGAGTTTATTGCTCAGTCAGTACGTAAAATTGGTCTATATAAATTCTATTGTTTCTGTTTGTTTGTCACTGTATACATCGTGGTCAGTATTGGTGATAGTTCACTTAAAGGTGCATGGTACTGGGAGTATTCGTCTGGGAACTGGGAAGTTTTCAGATTTAATCACGACCAGAGAGAGATTAGGTGCAAGATCGACTTTTACGTGCTCTTTGATGTATGCGTGTATCAATCACTAAGTTTCAGATTTCGGCCTGACCTGGGAATCAAACCCGAGACCTCATGCGCAGCAGTCGCGGTATGCAACTACTAGACCAACAGACACATCAATAGGACTAGGGTAGGAACATGTTGATATACTGTTTCTGTCATTGCAGATATACTCGTAAGTGTGCGCCGAACTATACATAACCATGTAAGATTGCTAGTCCACTGTAACTGTTTGAAAATTTTATTCTACAAAACGAACAACTATAAAGTACAATTAATAAAAGTACCTACAATTTAATTATTACTAAAAATATACATATATATACATTAACTATACTAGGTATAAATATATACAAGCTTATACAAAACTTACAACTAAAATTCAATAACCTATTTTTAGTAATAATTAAATTGTAGGTACTTTTATTAATTGTACTAATTTATGACAGCGCCATCTAGTGACAAGTCATTTGACTACGCTGTAAAACGAATTCACGGGAATACTTTTTTTACAAACACGCTTAAATAAATGAAATTAATAAAAAAACTATAAAGTTAATTTTAAATTGCAATATGTACGAGGTTCACTGACGTTGTAAGTTCATTGTTTAGACGCGCTAAAGTTTCTTTTGGCTTTTAAAAGTTTCGCGTGGTAATACACTTAAGATTTCCTCTCTAAGTTTTTGCTTACTTCACGCTTAAGCCCTAGTGGCCAGTCACATATCTTTGCATTTTACTATAAAACTTTTTTATGTGTTGCTTTGCTTTATATCTTTTTATGAATATGAAGTTACGTACTCTTGTAATAAGTTTTTGAAATAACTTTCTAAGGGCTAATTTCACTGGTTACGGATAGCCACTATCTACCAGAGAAATTAAAAAATGGAACATAATTTGATAAACTATCTGGAACTTATCCATAACTTATTACTACAAGACTTATTTTTATATTGTTTCTTTGAACTTCGTCAGTTCCATATCCAGTTTTGACAAAGTCAACGTACTTTAACTTAGATCATGAAAATAAGTTGCTTCATCTCATATACCATGCATATCATCTCAAAAAGAATAAACGTTAAGGACTCTTTATAATGTACTATTTTTACCAGCGTTAGTACCTATTAGCGTAATTTATCTACAAGCAAAAAATACGCAACCACAAAACTGGCTAAAAATACGCCTTCCGTACAATTTGCGTACCTAATTTCAGTTTACAATCATGAAAATGTAAATGTAAGTGGTCGGCCCACTAAGGTCACGTTAATTGATGTATTTCACATAAGCGCACAAAGGTTATGCGTGATACCCGGCCTCGCCTACTCCTAAATTAATTAAAAACGTGACAACCGCGAATTTAGCCCTTTTCATGCCGTGACTGAGTAGAGTAACGAAACAATGGGTAATGTGTACTGGGGAAGTTTTGCGGATTTTAAATAATGTTAATAATCTTCGATGTGAACAAATTGTGGTATCTAAGTAGTGTTTTTATGCACTCATTCTTTAAGTGTTTAAAGATTGCTATTGTCAGAGACATAGGCCTCTCCAAGCGCACTCCACTGAGATCGATTTTCGGCTTCTCGCATCCAGCTCCTGCCAGCCGTCTTGCGCAAGTCATCACTCTACCGTGCCTGAGGACATCCTACACTACGTTATGATATGAGAGGCCTATGTCCAGCAGTGGACTGCGATAGGCTGATGATGTGATGTGATGTGATGATGTGATGTGATGTGATGGTGTGATTGTCAGAGAAGGGAACTTTCTGAAACACGGAGTTCAATTTGTGGTGGTAGTTATAGGTTCACCTTTTGTTATTTGATACGTATTCAGAGATATGCTATTGCACCGTAATCTCTTCTTTGACAGAAAACAGGCATGAACCGTGACGTAATGTCATTTACAGTAGCTAAATAACTTTTTTTTGAGATAAAAACAACAATACAGTTTATCTTTTATTATGAAAAGCTATCGATTTTGATGTGTTGTTTTTGATATTATTGTTTAGGCACATTTTTCATACAAAACAAAACAATTCCTGCGGTTGACAGCACATTGCTCTTCACGTACAATTTCGGCTTTGTGTAAAATATTATAATTTTTTTATCATATTTCAATAACCTAGTATTTTTTTTTGAACAAACATGCTAAATCGAAGGTAAATTAGACATTTAGAGGTAATCCACAGAGAATTCACATCATTTTATATAGAAGGTACGAACTGGTTGTTTCAGATTCAATTTCAAATCTGTATCTTGAATGGTTTCCGAGAACACCAGAGGCGCTGTTGATTTCAATATATTCGTAGAGCCTAAACCTGAAATTGTGGAGGTCAGCCATATAGTGAGACGATCGACATTCGATTAAGTATCCGCTCCTAAATCAACGGCAACACGGAACACCTGCAACGGCAACTATCCAGTCCTTCATATTTGAAATGTAACAAATTGAACTATCTAAGAAATTAAATTTTGCTATAGTTCGACACGAAAATGACTTTAGTATTCTAGTTCCAGCAAAAACACAGATATACCCAAACGTATTTTTCTTTCATGACTAAACAGAATTGAGAAAATTACCTGTCGCAAAAACGGAGACAAATCTCATTCCTTAAAGAAGGTTCCATGACGGACAGAGCCCGAATCAAACAAAATATCCGGCATAAATAATTTAAGCTAAAGCCAAATTAGCATAACTCTCATCTTTATGAGAAAACGGCTCCCTGCCATTAACGTTAAATAAAACCAAATTTATTAGAACCTTATTTCTTGACATTCTACTTTAAATACGACAAAGACAAAGAAAATATAATTTGTTCGGAGAGCGAAACGCGATGGCTGAAAAAAACAAAAACACTTATGTGTAATGTGACAATTTGATTACGCGTATTGTGCTAACATTAGCTTGCTTCTATACAGGGTGTGATGTTACGAAAATACACCTAATTTATTTTTTATTTAACACAAGATGAGACGTTTGAGACGGTCGTCAAATCTTAGAAATATTCTCGTGTTTACCAAAACTTTTATGTCGTACGTGGCGTCTTCAATTTTAGTGAAAACGTTTTCGTATACACAGAAAACATTTTGTCATTCACAATTTTATATTCGTGAAATTTCATTATGTCTTGTTCGTCTGGTCTCGGTTTAATGGCCTGCCTCTTAATAGTATAATATCGGGACACCTTTTTCACACACGGTCGGTTGGCCCCAATGTAAGCTATTGATTAGCTTGTGTTATGGGTGCCAACGCAACTGACAGACTACATATATGTATTTTCCATATATGTACATATATTATATATTTATACAAGCATGCTCAGCACACAAATGTCGACCTTGCCGGGAATTGAATCCGGGACCCTTAGCACGGCAGTCCGGCGAAATATATATATATATATCTTAATATGTACTTTACATTAGATTGGAGTGCGAATAATGTAGAGACATTAAAATGTTCATCATAGCTTTGTTACTTTTATAACTGTATGAAGTTTGTTACTAAGGTGAGTAGTTAAAAATTATGAAGTTGTAAACTCTAATAAGCAGGTTTGTATTATTTTTCAAGGACATCATTCGTACCCTTTTAAATACTGAGTGTGTTTCATTAACCTTATGGCTTTTTCGTGCCATTATTTTTACGCAATAGGTTAAGGTACAGTGCTCCGGGAATACAAATACCCGTACAGATCCCAGCACATCAAGCTACCTGAAACTCTAAATTTTTCCCAATAGAATATAAGACTTCAACGATAAAGTTGACAATGTTTCAAGGAAATTTGACAGATTGTAGTAGCTTGATGTGCTGGCATCTTCAGATATCTGCCATTTATGTAGCTATTCGAATACTAAATAAATAATTTGCTAACACGACGTTAAAAATTACAGTTATCATACTAAGTTAAAATATAAGTTCAGATCAATTTAATTTAAAAAGTTACCTGAGCTGAATCCTTTACCCATTCTTGGTCGTCCATTGACGCCCGTTCGCAATATAAATAAGAACTCCTGCATTTGTTTTTAGACTCTACGCAAACGCGATAGGGTTTAAATTTCTAAAACACACACCGCGTTGGGATTGAGGTGCCGAGATTATATTACGATCACCGATCTGCTACTGAGCGCGGTGTTAATGGCGAAAATGCATCAGAAGTGAGGTAATCCTAAGATAAACATTGAACGAACTGAAACTCGTAAGAAACCGTGAAAGCTCGTCGCTTTATGTTTGTGTTGGGCAAGTATGAGATCCATAATTTAATTATGGTTATGCAAACAATAGGTGAGGAGAGTTTTCATTAAAATAAAAGTAAACATTAAATAAATTTGACGTATTGAAAAAAAGTTTTTATAATTTATAATGTTCATGTTTTATGTCGAATGGTGGAATGTGGATGATTTGTATTATATTTCGTTCTTAAAATAAAAAACAATTCTAGCCACAGTATGTTTGCTATAAGGTATATAATTTTGAAGGCAAAAATTGGGCTAAAACTTATTTTTACAATATTGACTGTGGCTTTTAAATTCTAAACCAAATTCGGAAGCCGCACCTTCATACTAGCTCCAACAAAAGGAATCGTGCCACTAAAAGTGACATCCTGTCAAAGTCACGCGATGGCGGATCCAGGACCTGCAATATGTACTATCCAGTACAAACACATCATTGTGAATTCAAGTTCTGTTAAAACATGTTCTTTTGTTTATTCGTTGTTTAAACTTGCATAAAACATAAGTTCTCTCCGTCCAAACACAACGTTGACCGACCCACTTCTCTCTCGTATGTTATTAATAATATAAACTATTAATAAACAACTGTGTGACCTAAATTCATAATTATACGTGGTTAACGCCAGTTACCGAAGGGGTCACTTATCAACTGAGCCTTTGAAATGCTATAAAGGAGGTTACACACGAACTATGCGGTTTGCGTGCGTTAATGAAGCATAGTACGAGCATGTTTCTCATTTTCATAATTGGTCGTTTCTTTTGCGTGTAATGTAGTTGTTGCTGATTTTTTATAACCTGTAAATGGCCAAATAATCTAAGATTAATAAGCTAAGGATACGTACCGACGCCAGCACATCAAGCTACCCGAAACTGGCAAATTGGCCCATCTTTGAACCATATGTTTCAGCGATAAAGTAGAAAATCTGTAAGGAAATTTTACATATTGTAGTAGCTTGGTGCACTGGCATCTTTACATGGAATTCATTGATACAACTTACTCATAAAAGGTAGGTTATAAGAAGTGCATACGCGTTGAACTCGCTTTACGTTACCTTTTGGGCCTTTTTAAAACGTCTTAGAAAAGGTTTGGTATTTTTTTTATAATCACGGCTAGAGCAATGCTGATTACACTACGCTGTTAACACAAACAGGATAACGCTTGTTAATTTGTTTGTTCAATCCCATATACTCTTCAATGACACCCTAGGGAGCTTGAACAGAATCAGAGTGTATATGCTTTTCCTTGTGAATGTACCTACAGCTGTATCTCAGACAAGTAGGTAAGTACATACATATGTATAGTACACTCACGTCCATATATTTACAGCGTTTTAAAAGAAAATTTCGCGATACGTTTGAAATGTGTCCTCTGCGTCTACCGTACCCTTTGGGACAATAAAAACCCGGCTAAAAGTAAATAGGTATTCTGTTCGGTCGGTATGTTAACATTCAGAAGCACCTTTGTATCCCTTGGGATAATACGTGAGGATAATGTCAGCCAGTGTTATTATATAACAAGGATGATTCCGTTACTTGGGACCGGAACGCGCAAAACTTTACTGACCAAGGTAACGTGTGTGTAGATATTTCTTTTATTTTTGTAGAAATTTTCTCTCTCACTTTCTGTTTCTACAAAGTTGAAACGATGGAGGGGCTTTCCTTTTAACTGCCTATACTAGGTACCATTTTCAAACTCTGTACCAAAAATCAATTAAATGCAGTAATTTAGTCGCAAATGATTTTTTTAAGTTTTTGCCCTGTTTGAACACGAAGTATCTTTTCTAACAGCTGATTATGTCTAAACGCATAAATCACGCGCACAGGTCGTGCGACGTTGCCGCTTTATTACCTACCTCGGTATCTAAGGTCAGTAAAATTTATTTACAAAGGGTGGTTGCGTTTACTCTTATAGTAAACTATTTAGTTGGTTTGAAAAATAGAAACTCATTTATAGTTATATTTTATTGTATACTGTATAGAATTATTACTAAATATAGTACGTATAGTATACGTAGTGTAATTTAGTGCACCTCTGTCAATTCAACTCTGTATATAAAAGTTATATTTATACACACAAAAATATACTTAGCGTATTTCCTACGGTTATGTTTCAAAAGCGAATAATTTTGTGACAAATTCTATTCAAAAGCTATGAATGTTGGACTAAGGTCCTGAATATTTATGGCCCTTTAGAAGTGACAAATTAATGTTGCTCTAACGAAATCTTCTCTTTGATAATCTATGGTTTATACAACAGTTTTAAGTTTTCGTATTTTATTATTCAGTTACTTTAAACTTACAGACGCCAGCACATCAAGCTATCCGAAACTGTAAAATTTTCCCAGTCGACTTTGAACTGTACGATTGATCGACAAAGTTGAAAACCTATTAAGTATATCTGACAGATTGTAGTAGCTTGATGTGCTGGCGTCTGTACACAGGTTCTATATTATGCTTACAGTATAAATATCTACACTTTTCCTTCAACAATCTTGGAACTAATCTTCGTTGACATAATCCAGAGCTATTCTTGCTAACCTTTACCTGTGTACGAAACCCAAATAAACCTGCCACCTCATATTGCTCCCTCACATATATTCCGCTTCTTATGACCTAGGCCTTATTAACACTAGGAAAACCGACCGACATACCTCGCATAGCAAACATTTTGATAAGGGCAAAACAGACCCGAATATACCGTAGTTAAAGTGTACTTTAAACTTAGAATTCCAACTCGACCCAATTAAACCCTAAAAACTGTTAGTTGCCACCGAGATCCTAATTTTATTTATATTTTTTGACCTTCAAACTTTTAGAAGCCTTCTCGTGTAAACAAGGCAGCAACTATAATAATTTTTAGAACAAACAACGTACGGTAGAATTTGTGAAGTTAATTTTATGTATATCATGCTTACTGCGACAGTTTTAGGTGTCCTAACTAAACAATTGTATGTAAGTTGAACTACCTTTTGTTGTGTCAATTTGTTAAGTATCTTTGCTTACAAACCTTGGATTGGAGCAAAATGGTGTTTATCACCTGTTTATTGTTCCGCGTCAGTTGTAAAATTTAATGGGGACATTGAAAAGGAGAATAATATTATTCCACAAACAGAACTGATCATTATTTTGCCTAGCCTTTTTAAGATGGACAGCTATTACCATAAATATATTTGCTTAGTCTTCTTTCGCGTTTTCTATTGTATGAAAGTTTGTTCCCATAGGCTATGAAAAATTCAATGAGTACAATTTGATGGATGAAAGAACAATTTATTTGAAGAATGTTTTAGAACGACTGTATCTCGGGGCAAGTGTTCTATTTTGTATTGTAAGCTTGTTTTACTGATTTATCGGATTGATGTTCTGTAACGTGGCTTCTGGAAGAGTTTGACTAATAAAGCTTTCTTACTTTCTTTCCTATTTGCAGGAGATTCGACTCCAACCTTCAGCAATCGTTTTAAATTTGTTCAAATTAAGCCTGGTTCCTCACAATGGGATTATCATTAAGAAAAATGGCCTGTAAATGTACTGTCCTTTATAGACAGAACCCTTCTATTTCCTTTGCAAGTACAAGTGGAGACAAGGGTCCATTCTACCGGCACGTCTGTTCACGTCAGTCAGGAAGGGGTCGGAAATTAAGTAACACTTTATTGGATTGTACAAAACAGAAGATTTATTAATGGTATTTTAATTGCTTTAATATAATTCTAACGTATTTGTGTAGTATCTTGACTTCTACTTCGAAAAAGTTGTTTTTTAATTAAGTAAAAGATGGTGAATAGAAAATTAAATAAATATCCATTCTTTGGTAGAAAACTGATTACTGTTGAAACTTCAAGTTTTTATTGTCTTAAACAATTGAAATGCGCTTGAGTGTCGACCTATCCACTTCAAAAGCATAAAATAAAAGTTGAGCGCCAATGTAATGGAACTCAATTGAAACTCAAACACCCAACCCTTCCTATTATTATCGACAATTGATGTTTAATAAACAACAATTGGTGCTATAACATCAATTTTGTCTGTTTAGTGTTATTTCGTTCATAAATTTTGATAAAAACCCATTTGAATGAGGCTAGAGCGATTTGGATTTCGAGAACTGATCGTTTCATGTGTATGTTGTTATATTGATGTTGTTTTCATGGTATTTTATGGCTTTGGTTCTGCTATAGTGTATGTTGACATGGCTAATGTCCTAAGATGTCGTCATTTGGGTCCAATATGGATTGTTTTTCAATATGTTCTTTTTCTTCTGGTGCCTCTCCACTACTGGAGATTGGGCGTCAGCTTAGCGAACTTATCCCCGTCTTGCGCCAAGCGAAACTGTTGCTCGACGCTGGCGATACTTGTTCACTCACGGATGTTACGCAACCATGACTTTTGAGCAATACAGATCGTTTCTCTAATACCTAGTTCAATCTAGCATTGTTCGTAAAATTTTACAAGAAAAAATGACTTTTTAACTCTATGAATTCTGAACCGCTTTTGTAAATAATAAATACATGACAGAAATTGCAGTCATTTATTTTCATTTATGTTGTTAGGTACTGTTTCGTTCCACACATGTTCCACACAATGTATTTTTTGAAAAGGAATTAGCTCCGAAACATTGATAACGGAGAACGGTGTAACTTTCACCTTAGTACCAAACACTCGCTCATATCGGTCGACCTAAATGTCTATGAATGTTCCGCCTGTCTGTTTGTCCATCTGATTTCAGGGTAATGGTACTCAAGATACGGGGATACTAATGTAAAGATGTTAATGTGAATAGTTTGCTTGAGTTTGTTCAAGGCAGTTATGGGTTGAATAATTTCTTAATTAACAACTAAACTAAGGAATATTAAAATAATTCATCAAAACGAGCAACGAGCGCAAAATCTCGTTTTGTTGTATCCGACCCCCTTGAAATATTAGTTCAGTTATAGTTGCCAGTATTAGTTTTTGTAGCGGAATCAGAATTACAGTAACTGTGAAATTTTTCTAGCTATCACGTTTCGTGGGATTTTTAAATGATTACAAAACAATGCTTTAAAAATGTTCTTAATCCTAATTTAAAAATTTGTTTCAAAAATACGGCGCAATATTCGATATTCCTTCTTAATTTGTTAATTGTTTGGTTTGCTGAAGTTCTATTGTTAATTTAAAATTTTTATCTTATTCCATTTTCATAGAATTCGACAACGGTAATTTCATGTGAAAGGCTTTTCCGTTCCCAAATGGTATCGTAAAATACGATTTAATATAAAAATAATTTTACATCAAAGTTTGTTAAGCACACAATGTAGGCAACAGTGCTGCATTTTTATATACATATTTTATTTGAGCGGGTTACAAGTAGGTCACTCATCCGATGATAAGCGGTCAGCGCTATCTATGCCCTTATTTTATAACTGAAGTGTTACAATAACCGCACCCTTTATAGTGGTCATTTACAAAACGAATTTTGAGTCAATATCAACGATATAACATTTTATAAGTGTGTATACTATATGTAGGTATGTTTATGTAATAATGAAAGACAAACCAGATGCATATAAATACGTTAATCGTGTGGGCAATTATTGCCTAGCATATTTTTAAATATCTTTTTATATTTATATTTAAAAATGTAAACTATACCTATGTTTAGAAAACAAATAAATGAAAAATAAAGTTAATCTTGTTTGACAAAATAGCCAATATAGTGAGTTGCTTCTGTTACGATATTCAGTCGGATACATATCAAGTAAGAATAGATATATATATTGTTAGAAGTTCAGGAGAACAATTTTCAAACAAGATTAGTTTCATGTCATGGTTTCTCTAGATACGTTTTGCCGACACAAATCTCTCAAAAGCAAGCGCTGAGACAGCAAACCTGTAAGCTATACAAATATTTGTTTTGTGAGGAAATCTAAACTGTGTGATTCCTAAAGCCGCACTAGACCAAACTGCCCTTCTCAAAGCAAATACAGGCGTAAAGTAAATAACTACGTTTGGAAAAAAATACCGTCCAAAAGGACCAAAATGTTGCAGAGTAAAAATGCTTTGCGTATGAAAGGACCAAAATGTTTTTTTAAATTTTTCACTCTTAGTACATTTGTAGGTCATGGCTTTTATTTAAATTAAATATAGGAAAAAAACATGAAACCAACAAGCCATTATTTTATTTGCACGTTTCAAGCATCCAGTGCATATAGATCTCAATATGCCACGTAGACAAAATGCCTCATGCCTCGGCATGGAAACGAGGCATAAATATCCCAGTATATTAAACTGAACGAGCTCGGAACACAGGCTCCAAACAAAACAGTGGCTTGTGAACCCAGGAATTCACAAATAAATTACGAACCTTGTATTTTTAACTCGAAACTCTAACGAAAATATAGTAACGATGGCAATCTATTTTGTCTCAAATATAATGGCGTATTACTTTTCAGGCTCAATGCGCTCATCAAAATTGATGGCATTTTTTTATATATAATTTATATATTTTTTTTAGTTTATTGTAAAAGAAATAGGCACTTTGTTTGAACACTAAACTTAAAATTATACCTATGAATCTTAATGCACGCGATTTTATTTAAAAGGTAATTTAATTTTTAACGTCTTTTGCGTTGATGAGAATTTTAAACTATGCCTAAGTGATAAACTTGGATAACTTACAAGATTTTTAAATATTTAATAACATGCTTTGGCTACATAAATTATTCTCTTAAGTAGAAATAGTATTCTGACATTAGCTAGAAATAAGTTACGTCAAATTTCAACTTTTTAAAATAGTATTATTGAAATTAACCCATAATCTGAAGTTTTAAGATATTAGCTTCACTTTATGGCTATTATTTACCATTGTACACACGCAGCAGGTCATCTGAATCATCGAATCTGTCCAATTTTACCATTCAAATATTAACCTTCCGGTATTGTAATGAGGTTGAAAATCTACTTAAGAAATTTGACAGATTGAGGTAGGTTACAAAACTTTACTCACGCATAATATATCCATGCTCAAGTATAAAATAGGTTTCGGATATCCTCGTTAGTCAAACTTTGTTTTATTATGGCCTTCTCGTAGTAGTGCAGTGATGAGCACGGACTTTCTAATTGAAATGAACGGCAGTGCAGGCGATGCATTCACCGTATTGCAATCATCGCTTGCTCGGTAGCTTGATTGGTGATTTCACGATTCTAGTTTTTCTTGTTTCATGAACGCGAAGAAATGTTTGGAAAAGGCGCTAATTTCGACCAAAAATCAGCAAAGTACAATATTACTCTAAAATCAAATTATAAAGTTGATGAGTTTGTTTGTTGGCTTGAACGCGCTTATGTCAAGATCTCAAGAGAATTGAATTGTCGACATGAAAAAAATGATCAGTGTTAGATAGCTCATGGATCTAAAGGACGGCCATAATGCGATGACAATTGTCAGACGGTCAATTTAGCAGGCACTAGCAAAGTTTGTTGTACAGACGCCAGCACATCAGGCTACTACAATCTGTCAAATTTCCTTAGTAGATTTTCAACTTTATCGCTGAAGCATATGGTTTAAACTAGATCGGGAAAATTTTACTGTTTCGCTTAGTTAGCTTGGTGTGCTGGCGTCTATACATAATGACCTTTTAGTTCATCATCTTTCTCATGTCACAACGGCACATCGGAAGAACTGTTTCATGTGTTGTTGATAATATTCTTTGCATGTTGGCAATGTTTGTTTTTGTCTGAGACAAGCACTTTCAACTTATTTTCTTTTCATTTTTCTGAATATTATTAGCAACTAAACATATTGTTTCACAAACATTGTTGACACATATTACTTTATGATAATTATATTATCTACTACATATTAAACCCGGAACAAAGTCTAACAAATAAACAAAATGTTGTCTCTACATGCAAGTTTATAACAGTAATTTCCGTAAACTGCTACCCGTAATTATTTCCATCCCGTTTATTCACGGTGCATTAAAATGGGCGGCATCGTGTTAATTTAAGCTGTATCATTGCCCTATATTTTGTTGGGAATTTTGGCTTCTAATTGCTGTCACTAGTATTATAGTATTTGCAAGTATTTTATTAAAATTATTTTAGAGAATTTTAGAGATGGGCTTCTTAAGCTATATTTTGGCAGTCTCATTAAAATATGTTGCATAATTACAAATGTTTGTTAAGTAGTTTGTTGCAACGCTCTTACAAAGTCTATGTATGTTAAAGTTTATGCTGTTATTTATAACGTGTATTACTGTAAACTACAAAGTGCAATAAATAAATAAATATATAGGTATATTGTATATATTTAGATTTAATCATAATAAATAGTGATAAAAAATGTTGAAACAAATTTTATAATTTTATGTCGCGTCTATGCGCTGCAAGTTCATTTCTATGATGTAAGTATTTTATTAAAATTATTTTAGAGAATTTTAGAGACGGTCTTCTTAAGCTATATTTTGGTAAGTCATATTTAAAATATATTACTGCATGTTGCATGATTATAAATATTTGTTAGTGTGTGAAAATGTTGAGACGAATTTTATAATTTTATGTTTCTTCTACGCTGGAATTTCATAACATATGCATGTTTCATTTCTATGATGTAAGTATTTTATTAAAATTATTTTAGACAGACACTGTCTTCTTAAGCTATATATATTTTGTTCAGTCACATTTAAAATATATTACTGCATGTATGTTAGTATGTGTTAATATTGAGACAATTTCGTTCTATATTTTCCATTTCTATGATGTTTCAAACAAAATTGCTTTATTTGCTAAATGTGAAAAGATATCAAAAAGCCACGTTTTGCAATTTAAAATGGAAAACGTCCCATAATATTCCTATTTGGATCGCCAAGCTTGGTATACAAATTAATTATTTTAATTACAGCTACTCTTATTACAGGCGTTGAATGGCGTAAAAATAGATCAAAGGAACTTCGTAAAATAAAATTTTAAAATGTAAAGCCGTTGAAAAGAAAAGACAGTTAAAACCATTAAATAAAATTGATTAATCTTACTTTTGGCTAGTTTAGAATCATGAATGGACATTATCTTAGCTAATATTTTAGACCTGAAATGTTTTACACGACATTTGATAAGTGTTTTACACTAAAAGACCAGAATTTTTTTTCAAGCTAATTTTTCACTAGCTTGCAGCACTAGCTTTTATTTTTAGTGAAAGTAAAATAAGGTACGTTAAACTGTAGGTCCCGGCTATCATTGAACATCCTTGGCAGTCGTAACGGGAAGTCAGAAGCCGGCAAGTTTGATACTAGTCTAACCAAGGGATATTGGGTTGCCCGAGTAACTGGGTTGAGGAGGTCAGATAGTCAGTCTCTCCTGGTAAAACACTGGTACTCAGCTGAATCCGGTTAGACTGGAAGCCGACCCTAACATAGCTGGGAAATGGCTCGGGAGATGATGATAGCTTTTATTTTTACTCTGAATATTATTTAAATATGCATTATTATATAATGGTACGCCAAAAATTTACAAATCAGAGAAACGATATTTTTTGTGACCTTAAAAGGTGTTAAAATGCAATGAACTGTTCACAATGATTGCCAAACAGTAGGTACTTCAAGCCGCGTTAGGTAATTTGGCATGAGTATGGTGTGCATAATGCATTTATTGGATTTGTTATCTAATGCAACACAATATTATCACTGAAGTTCACAAGGCCATAACAATTTATTAAATAATGTTTTAAAATAAATAAAATATAATATTGTATCTTGGTTAGTCATTTAGTATATTCATCAATTTATCTCAATGTGTCAAATTATTTAATAGATTTTCAACCTTATCACAGTACCTGAGGGTTAATAGTTGATTGGTAAAATTTGACAGATTCGGGTAGGCTGACCTGCTGGCGTCTGGACATTTGTTACATATTTGTGGAATTTTAAAGTAAGAAAGGTATTTTTTTTTTCAGAAATTTTCCAATTACCCGAATTCTTATTTCATCACATGAACATTATAACTAAAACCAATAAAACCATGATTACTTACTTACTTATTTGCAACATACTAGTAAAATACTCGAAAAATCTAACTAGTTTCATGTAGTTTGTATCTTACAGCGCTTTAATTGAGGTTTAACCAGTGGACCTTATACGTAACTTAATTATGCAGACCAGGCCGGCCTGAGTATAAATGATACGAGTGTGCGAAGTTGATCGGTGGACCGTGGGGCCGATTACGGCCATTTAACCAGCCGATGTCGCCGTTAATCGAAGCCTGGACTTGGAACCTCGTTAGATAATTATTAATGAACTAGCGATGCCCTAGGGCGGTCGTTGGTGTTAATCTTTTATGAAGCACCCGGTTTTAGGGGTTAAGGTTTCCTTCTTTATAGGAAAAATTAAGTGTTCTGTTATTTATTACGGGATTAGATAATAATCTGGGTGAATAATCTTTTTGTATCCCCGGAAAAATGATACAATTTATTCCTGATGATAGGTGACCGGGAGGTTGGCCAAGCTGTCCAGAAGATGGATAGCTTCACCTGATGATACAGAAAGTAGAATATTTTTCTAAAGAATAAGGAGTAGCTCAGTTACTACTTGGGTAGTTATGATTATAAACTAAAATTGCATTTCCATGAATTTAATTTATTAAATTACTAGAAGATTTTCATCTTAACTATGCAAACAAGCCGTTGATTCAATTCCTAGGTCAAAAACATTTCTTACCGTACTTGCAAGAAGCTCCATACAAAATGAGTTAAACAAAATATACCTGTGCAAATAAGGTTGTGTTATTGCTGTCTTTACCAATCCCTTAGGGCCGTTGGTAATGTTTTTATATTATTATAATGTAATAGAAGATCTCATGAGAATCACCCATATCAAAACATCCCTGTAATGGACTACAACAAATTATCGGGAGATAAAACTGTCGAACCTATCGGCTTCTTTTGTTATCCGACCATCCCTGACGATCATGATCCTAACATATTTCCTATTGTTTATGTTCAGGAAAAATCTTGGAGTGACAAACAATGTAGTGCCTTAACTCCCATCTCTTGGGGCTTCACAAACACCTTTTATTCGTATTATCTGTCCGACTATTGTTTTACGGGTTCTCGTGGGACAATATGAGTGAGTGACGAGATGTATTCTGTCTTTCCTGAATTTAATGGACTTGGTCAAGTATAAAAAACCTTCGTCCGATTTTAGAGTCATGTTTGGAAAAATAATACGTTTTTGGTTTATGCTACAGCACGTTTATAACATACTTATAGAGAAAAATGGGGAGAGCATTTTAGTCGGGAAAGTTTAATTTATGTATATTAATAATATAAAGCTGAAGAGACTGTTTGTTTACTTGGACGCGTAATCTCAGAAGGATTTGTTTTTTTTTTTCAGTGTTAGAGCCCTTATATCGATATCGTGGGTGTTGTAGCTAAACAAGGTATTAGGAGAAGATTAAAAAACAACTTTTTGATTATTATGGAAATAAAGAAACAATTTTAAATATTGCATGATTTTTTTTTGTACTTACGACCTTTTGTAGCTTAGGAATTTCAACTTTATTTTCATACTATTGAGTTATAATTTTATTCGTGTCGGTGGTTATATATAGCGTTTGCATATGTTGTTTACAAGCGTCAAAGATTGTTGTTACAACATTATCCGAAACTTTTAAGCATTGTTATGGTAGTTTGCCGTAAAAAGAATACTTCTTTGTTATAAATTAGATAAGCGACGTATTTTCTTGCTTCGAATAACTTTTTAAGAATGTCACCTGTTGAGCTGGATATTCTTGATCACCATTCCTTCTGAAGGCCCCATTGAACCTATTATTTTCGAAAACAGGGGAATAACCGCAAATGATAGAATGAAAGATGTAATTTTAAGAAACAATGCATTGGTTATAAAAAGTATATTAACTAAAAAGAGTTTTTAATTGATGAAGATATCTATAAATATTTTTTTTTATATTGAGAAGAGAAAATAAAATAACAGATAAAAATACGAAGTAGATTAAACTTAATAGGTAAAAATACTCAATTAAAAAGAGAACGCGCACTTAAACACTTCATAAAGACAAATTGATGTCAGCATGTCCCATGTCCCAATTAATAGGGTGGGCCGTAACGTCTAACACAGGGTAATGACCAAAGCCACACGTCCTAATGACGTCAGTGCTGAGAACCCTGCGGTTTGTACTTCTGAGCCTAGCCAAGTAGCCATTTTGGTAATTGTTATTTAGCATTTGAATTTAGAACGCGAATTGCATATTCAACGCTTACATTTTTTTACTCCCTTCTGCCAGCGATTTTGACCGCGTCCCGTAGTAACTACTCCGCGTAACTGGATAAGATCAAAATAGTCTGAAGCCTTCCTCTATAAATGGGCATCGGGCATCGATAAAACATTGAAAAAAATCCCAAATCGGTCTGGCAGTTTCTGAGATCAGCGCTTTCAGGTAATGGCAAAAGGTAAGGCAACATTATTGTAGATATATAAAGATGAGTTCAGGAGATTTCGTTCTAGTTCCGCAAAAAATATCTCACAAATCAGCGGGTTGAAGCTAACAAACAAACTATTCAGCTTTACGATATATATGTTTGTACATATAATTATACGAAATAACTTTTTTGTTCCACATTTTTTTTTCAGTCTTTTAGAATGGACCAACTACCCAACTCAATTTGCTAAGGAACTAACAGGGCGTAGTGAATCCACAGTTTGTTTCCCACTTGTAAAGATAAGGGTTTATCTGTATCATAGTGAACAATGTACAGATCACGGTGAGAGGGTTTGGGGAACCCTTTGTCGGAAGGGTCTCGGATATGACGCTAATTATGTTACTCGTTTTGTAGAAATGGGGGTGAAGAATGCTTTATACGTAATTGTTATAGTTACTATTTCCACCCGAGAGAAAGAAGAAAACCACGGTTCATCTGAAGAGATCTGTTAATTGATTAGGATTGCGTGGTGTCAAATTCCGTGTTTTGGAAGGCACGTAAAATTGGTTGGTCCTGGCTGTCGTTTGTACATCTTTGGCAATCGTTACGGGTATAGACTAAAAAGTTGATCAGTCTTACGAAAGGGGTATCGGATTGTCCAGATAACTAGTTTGAGGAGGTAAGATTGGCAGTCATTCCACGAACATCGCTGATACTCAGCTGCATCCAGTTGGACTCTTAGACGATTCCAACATAACTCGGGAAAAGCCTAGGCGGATGATGATAGAATATCGAATCCAACAAACAACTCAATGTGTGTTGGTGGTACTTGTACTCCCAATGACAAGGTAAATCTACAAACCTGGCTCAAAATTATCCATTCAAAGATACAGAAAGTAAGTATACCGAGTGTTATCATAAAAATCATAAAACAAATGTTACGCATTTAAATCAAAGTGTCTCAACTTGACGTGACACAATCCTTATTCAAATACAGTGATCGATTTTTTCCTAAGGTCTTTTTTTTTTTTTTTTTTTCGTGGGAAATCATCAAATGACCCCTCCCGCTGAGGGTGCAGCTGGAGGGAGTGTCAGACTCTTACTGACTAAAACCCACTATGTTCCTTCTGGAGGTCCCTGTGTGCCAGGGCCGCGGTATCTCTTACGAACAACCCGCAGCCCAAGCAGACCCTGGCCCTTTATAGGCCCCTCCTGTGTTGCTGACATCTCTTCGAGGAGCGCGTGGAACAGAACGCGCCGCCGACACGGGCCTGTCGTCTTTAGACGTACGGACGATGAGCTACCCACACTCACCGCCCACAAACCCGCGCCTACGGTGGTCGGGAGTCATCCCTCGACACCCGGCGCCCGTGGTGTCGACCGGTACCAGCCCTGCCGCGACGGCTGGGATGAGCGGTGCGGTCTCTTAGCCGCTCCGCCGCCTCCTTTGCTAGCATAACTGCTTCACAGAAGGAGGCGACGGCATCCCATTCTCCCTCGCTCCGGACCATGGCCTGGATCAGGGCCGGACGCGAGAGGTCGCCGCCGCCAATTGCCGCTGTGAGGACACGGCGGTGCTCCGCCCAGGCAGAACACACTTCCACCGTGTGCTCCACCGTGTCCTCTGGCTGGTCCGCGCAGTGGTGACACCCAGGCGTCTCCTCCCGCCCGATACGATGCAGGTACCTCCCGAAACACCCATGTCCGGTGAGGACCTGCGTCAGGCGGTAAGAGAGGGAAGGTCTAAAGAGGACATAATTTATTTCCCCCTTTTGTTTCAGTAGTAGGTAGGATTTAAGAATGAAATAGAAAAGTAACCTACACGGCTTTGTAGTGTAAAAGCTTTGATGTCAATGTAGAGTGGAAACAACAGCTATTCGTATAGAAAATATTAAAACGGACGATGAATGTCTGAATTATAACAAAAGCAAAAGTTAGACATTGCGTACAGTGAAAGCCTAACAGTGCTTTCACACTAGCAAATTTTCCGCTCGGGTTTTTCTGATCTACGGCGCCCGGTTCCGAACGGACGATATCACCGGTACGCGTGACCGCAATCAATTGACAACTACCGGTGCAAAATGACGTTTAAAACCGCGCGACAGAGATCGACGCTCGAAATGAGTCGCATGTGTATGCTCGGCTTTGCTACGCAAGGAAACGCCAGGCGGAAAATCCGCTAGTGTGAACGAGCTGTTAGCAACGAATGAGTGACTACAAAATCAATTACCCACAGGTGTAATATTACATTCCATTTTTGAACAAATGCTTTGTTTACGAGTGTCTTGAAAATGAAAAATGAGGTGTCTACTACAAAAAGTTTTCAATTCACTCATAATTTTGACACTAATGTGCTATAGTTTTTGAGTGCATTTACGTTTAGATGTTTTTGATTAATGTGCGCGTTTAGATGTCTAAAAAGAGTTCTAAATAATAAATTAGATACATCTAGGCTTTAAATTTTTTGGAGCTCGAATATATTAACTTATTGGATAGAATTTAGGACCAGATGTATATTAAGGTAGGGGTCGTCAAAAGGGCATGGGCCCTAATTTCCCAAAGGGGTAACTGGAGTAGTTTTGAATAGCCTCTCTTTCTTTATTTGGATTTCGTGAATCACTTTTTCGTTTCGAAGGTATAAGTACCTTTCACATACCGTGGTTTTGCTTTTATAAACTGAAGATACTTCGATAAAGTAAATGATATGATGAATTTTTGACCATTTTGATGTATTGAAATGATTTTTGCTTATGTAGCATCTTAGTGGTTAAAGCACCAGTCTCTTTACTATGATAGTGCTGGTTCGATGACAGGTCAGACAAGTACCAATGCAATTTTTCAAAGTTATAACATATTCTTTCTAAGTAGTTGGACATCTTCTACACCTACGACTGATTAAAGGTGAAGAAAATCATCTCGAGAAAACCTGGACTATAAAGTGTGAAATCATCGCGCATTGAACAATGAGATGATGAATGCCTAATAGTTCTGCTAATGAGCGATAATAAAAAGTCTGATAATTATGAATATTACCCATATTGAAATAGTTTTGTGGTTTTATCAGAACATTAATACAAACACTGCAAACGATGCATTCTTAAACAGTATTGTATGTGTCACAGTTAATTAGATACGTTAACCTGCATCTTCAGGTTAACTCGAAGAGCTTGTCTTCAGGTAATGTAACTTTTGGCGACGTGGCTTGCGTGTGAATAAGCGACGATGTTAGCGATGTTGAGACATAGGTCGCTGAACTACCATTATGTGATTAACAAAGATAACGCTGAAGATTTGAAAATTCGGTTTTGATCAGAGGCAAATAAAGTAAAAATGCAAGATTTTGGTACATAAATGTACTTTATTTGTTACTGTCAGTTTTTTTCGGTTCCTCCCCAATTTTTTCCCGTACTCCTTCCTATAAAACACAGATCATGTTCATCAAGGATAGTGTAGCTTCCCAACAATCGTTCCCAACAGTGAAAGAATTTTCAAAACGAACGAGTTTCGGGGTCTTGTCAATACAAACGAATAAACAAAACTTTCCTCTTTACCATAAAAATATATAAAAAAGTTCTTCTTATATATGTATATGGTATCTAAGACTATCTTCCTGCAGTGGTTTTGCTCGCGTCCGTCCCATGGCGAAAACTTCGCGCACCCATATAAGAAGTAGCCATCTTCAATAGCTGAACTGTCTTGGACAGCAAAAAAAAACAAATCAGACCACAATTTTTTATGTGACCATAACAAAATCCGTGTCTTGCTTTAGGGTTTATCGCGAACATAAAGGAAATTGCGGTGGACTATGCTATATAATTAAGTACTAAAAAAAAAAAAAAAAATATACTGGTTGTAATAAATTCTTTAGGAATTGCCGTTCTAAAAGACGTGTAGGCAACGTGTAGTCTCTTGTGGGAATTATTATCATACGTATGTACGTAAATTTATTTAAAGTAAATTAGAGGACATTGTCAAAACTTCCATAAGTGTACACATATCGGCACTGTCAAATTGTCTAACGGGACGACCCTTTTCACAAATGACGTAGGTAGGTACTATTAATATCGATTAAATGTCACGAAAGTTTTTAATACATAAAGTTATTAGCGAGTGCTAAATTATTTTAATAATTTAAAACTAGAACGTTAACTTCGATATGATTTAAGAGCACGTTGCTCATTATTTAAATTTGAATATTTAAAAATTTCATCTGAACTTTTAAAGAATCGAAAATTACAGATATTAATCATATGTAAAGGAGCATCTTTCTTTGTTAATTATTATTCAGCGAGTGCTCGAGTTTTGAGTGGGTTCACAAACTTTTCTTAGGCTTAAAGTTTAAGTTTCTTATTTGAAGTTTCTAGAATTTTCAAGTCTCGAGACTTGTCCCTGGCTGGCTCTAGCGTACTTTAAGGTTTTAGTTTGTGATATTTATAACTGTGCTCCACGGTTTTCAAACTCTTTCCCTTTTTCGAAAACCGAAAAAAAGTTCGTCGTCATTTCTTTGTTTAACTTTTTAAAGAGGGTTATTTCTAAACGGTACTTTTTTGGCTTCTCTTGTAACACAATACAGGGGGTGCATATTTTAAGCACCTCATTCATTACCGAGGGTCATCATCGTGGGTAGATTGTCCATTAGTTTTATTAATAAATATTAGGTATAATATAACAAATCCTACGATAAAACGATACTTTTCTAGAACTCCTTTACCCAAAGCTTTTACCCTTTACTTTATCCCATTTTCACAATTTTTTCTTTTCTTCGATCGACAAAGTCTACAAGTGGTTTTATGCGAGTTGACAGGTCGGGCCATGCTCGGGCAGAAGACATGTTGACATTGACAGAAAGAGCTTTGACTTTTCTTGAAGCCAGCAGCACTTGATGAAAGCATGCAGCAGGTTTAGCATGGCGATTCTATATCTATTCTGTCAAGAAAAGACAAAGCTCTTTCTGTCAATGTCAACATGTCTTCTGCCCGAGCATGGCGCGACCTGTCAAATCGCATATAATCACTAGGAGACTTGTGTCGATAGAAGAAAAGAAAAATTTCTTCAACAAATGTCAAAGGAAATCTTACGTCAATCTGTCACTTTTCTGTCATTATATCCATTCTCCGGTAAACAAATCTTGTTTCTACGGTTGCCATGCTAAGCCTGCAGGAGATTCGCGTGTCATTCAGATATCAAAATACATTTTAGCACTTTTGGTAATCGAAAAATCATTGCCTATTATATCTATTCAAACTATTAGTAGCCATAATTGGTTTTTTGAAATGAATGTTTTGAGCAATAAATTACTAAAAATAGTTAAAGCTCTTAACATTCACAAAGTAAAAAGGCAAAAAAGGAGATCGTATTCAACCTGATATAAAACCAAATTTTTCAAAAGCAAAAAAGGTTTCATTGGAATACATAATTCTATTTAAAATGCTTGAAACAGAACAGATGTAACGAGTAAAAATAAGCCTCTTAGGGGAACTAAAACAAATACTCCTTTTAGTAGGCAATAAATTGCGCCTAAATAAAGCATTACACTTTTCACACCTAAGAAATTTATTGTAGGCGTCCAGTCTCCCAAATAAATGTTGCCAATACATTAAATATGTATTGGGTATTGTCTGGTGTTATTTTTGGCTCTTTTTATACAATGTTGTTTGTTTTTATCAATACTTAATACAATACTAACGTCAGTAATTTATAAATTATAATTTTTCCCTTATAGGTAGGTACAGACGACAACACATCATGCTGAAAATGAATAATTTTCCCAATCAACTTTGAACCGTAAGCTTCAGCAATAAACTTGAAAATTTTCTCAGTAAATTTGACCGATTGTAGTAGCTTGATGTGGTTGCGTCTGTACATTTATTAATCACGGTTTATTTTAAACAGTAAAAGTAATTTACTCGATCTCAATTCTTAACTCGCAAATCAAAAGAATATTAAAGACTGACAAATTTTCCCAATTAATTTTGAATCATATTTACATCAGCGTTGAAGTTCAAAATCTATTAAGGAAAGACAGATTGTAATAGCTTGATGTGCTGGCTCCTGTACAACATTTATAAGGTACCTATCACACTCAAAGGGTAGAATTTTTTATAAAAGCCTAAACTAGTAGTACCCATTGTTGCCATTTCGTGTACATTACCATAAATAATGAAGGTGTGTTTTGTTCATATAATTTACTATTTCCATGTAGGTATATTTAATGTTTCCTGCAAACACGCAAAGTTTTAATATTAAAAAAGTATCTTCGTGAATGTGAACATAATTAAATGTTGACCTACTAAGTATTTCCGAGGCTGAAAAAAAAAACGGAGGGAGTTTTTAGTTACGGCTGAATTTTAGGTCAAGGGGTCACTTTTGAATACGTATAGATATAGGTAAGTTAAACTTTCTTAAAAATATAAATCTTATAATACTTAGTTTAATGAATACTCAATTTTATAAGGCTTTGAACGTGCTCATCTTGTGAACTCCGATTCCAAAAAGGGTCCGATTCCAAAAAATCTTAGAATGGCATATTTGTCGTTAAAGACTAAACTTTCTCGATATGTATGTTATGTAGTTAAGCTAGTTTAATACAATAAGACCAGGTACTCTATATGTCGCTACAATAGAAAAATACGATCTGGATAATATAGTTCTTAAATTATACAACAGCAGAATAGAGACAAACCAACATTCCGTGACATAGTACAATGAAACCAGTAGACTAGATTGTCTTTTATATAGAATTTAAAATGTGAATAAGTTGAATATTCTTGGGAATTCCTAAACATACTCCAGCTTTTACAAAGTCACGGCTTGTGACAAATGGACTAATATATATGGAACCTTTGCAGTCAAAAAGTAAATTATACTAATTAACATTGTCGTATAGTTTCTTTAACATAAATTGTTTAGTACATTAAATTCAAAAAAAGATTCGTGCAAAATGTAACCTTAAAATCTTAAGCACACAATGCATTTTTCCTTGCAGCAGCTAAGCTAAGATGTGGTAAATAAACTGGCTGTTGGCTTCCCACAAGAACATGTCAGTAAAGCTAGTTTATTTCACGCGGATTTTCTGCTCTGTGTTAGTGGACCACGCTTATATGTCGTCGTAAATTGCTATTGGCGTCGAGTACTCTGTCACATGACTAGTGCACTACATCTGATTCAACATGGCTGCGTTTGATATGTGCCCAAATAAGGACATACCATTTAATACATATACGGTTCGATGACAACTGAAGACCGATTTAAAAGTGTTCTTTAACCTTTTGACCGCCACGTCAAAAAAAGAAAGATGTACCCTCAGCGCCAAGCTAAAAATTCGTCCATAAATACCTACAATATAGTAGTGAGTTCCGAATAAAAAGATGAAATCTAAGTTTTAGTCGTGACCGTGGCATGCTGGGCACTTTTTGGCTTGTCATCTATACATGAGCGTGGCAGTCAAAAGGTTAAATCCCTATGATATTCATCATCTAAATTTAAGTTATATTAGAATATTAAACATATCATAGCTTGAAAAAACAAGTGTTGATATAGCGACATGTACTTAATCATCTGTCTAGCCTTCTTCCAAGCAGTATTATACAATTTGAGTAAATATTATATGATCGTCTACGGGAACTCTGAGCGTGTTTTTTGAAGAAGTCTTACAAAATGCATTTTATGTATAATTGCCGTTAGAGCTTTAATTACCCTCAGATATAGTATCTCCAAGTGACAAAACGAATACAACAATAAAAGAAAAACTACATAACTTCGCCAAAAGTCCAAAAGCTAATTCGATCAACGCATACGTCATTAGTGTATCAACGTTCGCAACTGTGACGTAGGTAATCAGCTTTCCGAAGGCTCCTTATTTGTTTTGCCGTGTTATTTTCTCAGATGTTGATTATTATTATTATTTCTGGATCACGTGTTAGTTTCTATGCGTACAAACTCTTCCGTGGCCTTGTTTTGATGTCGTTCCTGTCGAATTATGTTGGATTGGTATGGATTTATTTGTTGTACCTGGCTTTGTATTGTATTGAGTAAGCACTTGAATACTGTAGTTGGTGACTAGTAAACTCTATTCCTCTTATTATAAAACGTGGTCTTAGAGAACACTGGCTTTAGTACTAGATTTAGATCATTAACTTTGATCAAGAAGATGATTTAAAGCTAGCACTAAAGGGGGACTTTTTTAAGACCACTTTTATAATAAGGGGGTAATATCTTTATTGAACTGTCAAAAACAAGTTACGTCATTCATTTTTTACATCAAGCTGTATACTTATTTTGCATATATTATCAAAGAAAAAAAATCAAATGTTTTTCCTTCAAAACGATTAAATTAAAGTGATATTATTTATGTTAAGATGCTTTAAGAATTAAATATCATAAATGGAATCTATTTTTTACCTAGTCAACTATCCAAATGTATAAAAACGAACTAAGTGACGATTGGATAAAAAGATGCGCGGGACCATTCCTGAAGTTCCACTTTATATATACATAAGTCTAGCTGAAATAACGTAACGTGAAAGCGTAACAAACAAACAAAATATATAGGATTTGTCAATCAATATCACCTTTCAGAAGAAATTCATAGAGATCAATGTTATTTCAGCACTAGGGTATTTTTAGTATTTATGTAACATTCAAGAACTATCTACGTTGGGTTCCCAGAATTATATGCTCATAATTCTGATGCCATATTCGTGTATTAGAAATTTATAAAGTATCCTGAATATTTTTGGTATCTAAGGATACCATAGGTAGGTACCATAGGTACAATCATAAAAAAATGTTTATATACGAGTCTATTTTACCACAAAGATGACCAAGAATAATTTGTATTTTAATGTCATTTGGTAGTAATTTGACTATGATTATAACATAACAATTTAAATATAATAATAAACCGTTAAACACTACAAATAAACATAACCGTTAAACACTACAACTTACTAAATTCTACTATACGATATCAAATATCTACTATACAAGTTACTAAATTTACCCTAAATTTACTAAAGTTACCCTTGTATTTATAGACAACACTTACTATAGAAAAAAATACTTAAAACTAATGAACTGTAACTAGTAAACATAAATAACTAAAAATAATCGAAAAACTCATCCCCATCGCTGTCTACCTGGGAGCGTACCTAAGAGGCTGGCAGCATTGCTACGTTGTATGGCATTGCTTATCCTCTGACCAAAGTAATAGCCTTTGAGTTACTGGAAGCGTCAACCAGCCGCTAAGATAGCTCTTTAAAAAGACTTAGAGAATTAACAAACCTCTTTTCATTTGTTTCAGCTCTTCTCCTAGATACGCTAAAAGTCATACAACGATCAGTCTGCAACGACGAGATGGTCTCCCTAGCTTGTCCTCGAGGCACCACGATCAGCATACAAGTAGCCCAGTATGGCAAGGTTGGGGAGGAAAAAGGATGTTCAGCATTGAGCAGCGAGCTCTCTGATGAGGCCAGGAATTGTAAAAGGCCCAATGCTATGCAGGTTTGTTTTTGAAAAATGAGTCTTATTTCGTTGAAGTAGGTGTTAATTTTGAATGGGAGAAGACCTTCTTAGTTTATCTGTCTAACCACCTTAACAAGTACAAGGCAAGTGGGTACTGTTTTAAATGACGTACCTACTGTTTGTTTGCTTACTATATTAAAATTTGTAAACTTCAGCAACCTGAAAAGGTATTTATTAGTACTTTTTTTTATACGACAATCTGCTGAATGAATTAAAACACTTATACAAACATTTAATAATAATAATGGACAAGAACAAAAAAATGTTTTCCCATTACTTTTCAAAAGCTTTTCGAGCCAAGAAAAACACAATGGCGCTACCATCCGACGCTTGAACTAATATCACTAATTTAATCCAAATAACAGTATAGTCTTTCACAATAATATTAATTGCCCATTCACTTATCAAGTACTAACCCTTTATTGAAACATTAGAATTCGATTACACACTCCGTCCATTGTAACCGGCCCACGATTCATTGGTTCGGTCATATAACGCATTCTGATTGGCCGGCGCAGCCTGAATTCTAATTAGATAATGTATGGTGTCAGCTTGCATGCGGCTTGTATGCGGACAGCGAATCCATTTCAGCGTAACTTCCTCTTGCTCAATTGAATTTTGCTTTATAAAAGGTTTTTACAAGGTGAGAATTCGTTGGATGGACGGATTCTAGAGGTAAGCTAACGAAAGACAGGATGCCTTCTGGTAAGACGCAGGTCTACGAGAAGGTCTACGAAAGGCTGTTGGTAGAACCCCCTTTAATAATAAGACAATAGAAAATCAATTGTAAATACATAGAAAATCATTTGTGTGGCATACAACGAGTTAATTTGAAGATACCTAAATAACTTCCAAAATGAATAAAAACTTAAGTATATTACGAACTAATTAGTAAAAGGAGTTTGTTAATATTCTGAAGGCCGAGCATATACAGCTTTTTAAGCAAATGAACTCAGCCTTATACAGCAAAAAGGAAAATTTCTTAAAAATTCAGGGAGGCAATTCATAAAACCTTATTTGCAAAGGTGCCGAAATTGCGGATGTCTACAGACTATATAACAAGCACTTAACATCAGGTGGGCCAACGGGCCGTTTGTCAATCTTTGACATAAAAAAAGAAAGATGACTTTAATAGGAAACATTAGATCCTCTTTTGCACTTAAAGCGATATTTTTCTTAGGGATACTTCCTAAAGTTGATGATGTATGTCGTTTTCTCTAGGGAAAGTGTGATTTATTTTCATTGAATATTATTTCTTGATTTATGTTTAGATGTAACATCGTTTTTCAGTATATTGTATGTTCAAAATTAAGGCCACAAATTCAGACCACGTTACACAGATAAATATTAAAAATAAAAGGCACGTTTCAGAAAAAAAACAAAACTCGAAAACGGAGAGAATGACATCTGCAGTCCATGTTGGTGCCAAATTACAATAGTAATTAATCAAAAACCTTTCTCTTTTAGTACTCATTACTGCAAACTGTGGTGGAAGCTTGCCAAAAGAAACCTCAGTGCAAGTTCAGTACTCTGCCAATGGCAGGTCTGGTGGACCCCTGCCCGACGCAGAATAAATACGTCGAAGTCGCGTATAAGTGCCGCCCCTGTAAGTATCACAGAACTACAGATATAGATGTTTGATTTTTCTTTTCTTAAATTCTGACCTCAAAGGTTTTATTTCCTCTGTATCTTTTTCTTTGTATAACTTATTTCCAGTAGTATACCTATCGGGTCGATATTAAATCTATGTGCATTTGATAGATCAATGTTTGAGGAAGGTATAAAGACTCTTTAGAACAAATACATATGTTTATTTGATGACACGTAAAACAGCCTTACTTAAATTCTTTAGGTACTATTTCACAGCTTATATTTTTTATTGAATTAAAAAATATCTCGACAGCGTAAATAACGACTAAAATTGTGTTAAAAATAAAATAAACATTCACAGTAAAATTTCAACTTGTTCCAATAATTTTCTTAGAGAAAATTTATTCAGTCCAAATTATGTTCGTTGAAACAGAATTCAGCAAGTTTTGTTAATTATTTCATCGGGAATCAGTTCGGATGGTCGGTTAACGCTTAATGAATTTAAGTTTTAGACGATTTTCATTCAGTAGAGATTGAATGAATTGTGGTTTCGTCACGTTGATAAGTCACGTACCTAGTTCAAAATCGATGTCCAATATTTTGTTCTTGACAATCATGTATCGTGCATGCAAAAAAATATTTATATCCTGATGAAAACAAAATGATACAATTATTCTTAAGTTTTGCTTTAGTCTCTATCTCCTGCTTAAGTATTCCTTACGATTCTCAGTAATAAGGTGACACTTTGCTACACCGTGACAGACAATTTATTTTATATTAAGTATTGGCAGTCTGAGTCTTGGAATTTCTCGTTCTTTCCATTCCCCCTCCATTAGGGATGTCATAATTATTCAGTAAAGACCGCGACCTATTCTAATGAGCACTTTTCAAATTAATGAGTTTGTATTATTTACGAAAGCCGCTTATCTACTGGCACAAAATAACTTGAAAAAATATTTTTGAGTTTGGAACATTATATATTCCTATCTTCTGATTCTTTGTAATGTATAAACGGTTTAGTATCGATTCTACCTTCCAAACTCAATAAAAACAGCAAAAAAAGGAACCTTCTAAAATAACCACAAATGAACCTATCCATTACGAAAATTGGTATGCCCCCAAAAAACGGTCATGAGCATCTTTGCCGATAGATAACGTACCCTAAAACAAAAAATAGAGTAGCGGGATCAGATCGCGTGACGTCACGATTTTACTACTGGAAGTGTAGTGAAGTGATTTATGCCCAGTTAATAAATTCCTGGATGGGGTGAATGGCCGGGGTAGGGGCGTATACAGGGGCGCCGCCATAGGTGCGGCTCATGCACATTAGTGGTGCAGACAGGCGTTCTAAACGCTTGGTTGTTATAATTATACGGTGAAGCATTTTTAATGGTCATGCGGTAAGGATAAAACAAAATAGGGTATAGTATAAAGACTAAGTATATGCTTCTTTATAATTTTAACAATACCTTCATAAAATCTAAATAAGCTCAGTGATTTTGTTTTGTTTTATCATTGTTCTAACAGATAATAGTACCTACTTATAATAGAGATAAGAAAAGGCTTTAGTAAGCAGCAAGTCTCTACAGTGACAAAGAAGTGGCGGTAAGATTCAATGACGTCATTAGTTGGTACCTCGTTATCTTGTTATTTTTATAAACTTGAGAACACTGTGTAGCGGTTTTGTTACGAAAAATACTCTTATTACATTTCTGATTAAAATGATTAAGCCTTAATGACTGACTTTCGTGGTAGTGTAGTGGTTAAAGCACTTTCTTCTCAAGTATGAGTATGTGGGTTCGATTTAAATTCAGGCACTTACCAATGCAACTTTTTACTTTTACTGAACTCCCAGTATTATTTTCATTTCAAATATAAAAGATTAATTGATAAATATAAACATAGTAAAAATATTACGAATTGAGTTCTCCTTTTATACAATAAAATTCTATTGCAAATTATTAAAACAAAGGTCTCATTTGAAAACTGCCTTTTAAGAGGTACGTCATTTATACCAGCATACCAGTTTCATCATCTCAAAAGTAAAATCACGAGCATTTTTTTCTGTTGTATTGATTAACGATCAAAATGTTTACTAACATAATATTTTGGGCCACACTATTAAAAAATAGCTATCATCTCAAAGTAGACCATTATTTAGGGACGAAATAGCTTTTCAATTTTAATAATTGAATACATAAGAAAGCACTAGTTCTAGATTATACGTTCAACATAATATCTTTAGATCAATTCGGAATTCCGTCATATCCTGACTTCGACGAAGGTTCCCTAAAATCGGGTAACTATCATGACGTTGCAATAAAAATCACTCACCATAAGGAAGTGACGTATCAACCGTCCGTCTGTCCGAGTCATTAATATCAGTTGTAGCCACGAGCCACCTAAGCTTAGCGTAACACTCGGACACTCTTCTAATTGAAACACGAACACTTACTGGGGCTTTTATCCTATTGGTGGTTTTATATTACATGCTAATGGATGGTAAAGGGTTACGGAAAAACAAAGGGTGATAGTCTACGCTACGTATAAGGTATATTCCCTACTAATTAGTGTTAAAAGTGATACTCAATTATCGTAATTAAATTCTGCGTCCCTAGAAACGGAATTTGTAGGATTAATATTTGTATATTGGTTTTAATGCGGGATTCGGTAACGTATGAGATAATTATAATGTTTCAGTTTGTTGATTTTCGATTGCACGCTGTTTGGATTAGCGGAATATTAGTTTGTTAATAGACATATGATTTATCATTTCGGTCCAGTTTATTGCTGTTTACTAGTGTGACATAAATACGAGTTGGCAGTTCAGAAAATGTTTGCTAAAAAAAAAGTAGTTAGGGACATTTTAGGTGATGGAATTCGCTTTTTGAATTTAAATATCCTTTTTTTAATTTTCGACTACCTATTAAGCTCAGATACTCAATTCTTTATTGTTAATACAGGCTGTTGGTATATATCTTAAATATAGTCATAATTATGAACCCTGTCGGGCACAGGATATAACAATAGTAGGAGAGAGGAGGAAGTGCACTGAGTGTTCAATGTGTAGGTATTATTATTATTAGTTAAGTAGTCAGCAATTTTGAGTACTTTTTTAAATATTCAGTTATTCATGTTTTTGTTTATTCAGTTCATAATATTATCTTTTAGATTATATCTTAGGTTTACTAATTTGACGTTTTACCTTTTTTTGGTACAGTTTTAACGAGCCATAACTTGTAGGTATCACATACATATGTCCTTCAAGAGCTCCTTTATTCATAGTATTGACTATTTCACAGATGAGTTCCGAATAAGAAATGCCTGTGAAGGTGACGTGATAAAGCTGAGCTGTAACCCTCACTCCAGGATTGCGATTTTCGATGCTCTATACGGCAGGACCGCTTTCGAAGCCGTCACGTGCCCTCAAGCGCAAGGAGTACCAGATGAATGTAAGTGTAATATTGGAATAATTTGTTTACGCGTAAGAAAGTGATACGATATATTAGGGTGCGTCCACATCTAGTGATTGGGCAGCTCGCGAGTCATTTGCGAGCTGCGTGTGTGCAGTCACAGCAATGGTTTGCTGCGCGTCTTTAGCGCAACGGATGCAAGGCTTGTGTAAGGCGTGCACGCACACAAATGTTTTTCGTGGGAAGTCGTCAATGATCCCTCCCGCTGAGGGTGCAGCTAGAGGGAGTGTCAGACCTTTACTGACTTATACCCTTTATGTTCCTTCTGGAGGTCCCTGTGTGCCAGGGCACCAATAACTCTTACGAACTACCCGCAGCCCAGACATACCATGTGGTGGGCTAGGTACTGTTATGTGGAATGTATTTTTATTTGATTTTAATTTGAGCTAGGTTCGTATTTTATCAAATTACACTTGACAAAGATACAGGCTTTGTTTCACTTCAACTGAATTTGAGTGATTTGTTTGACATACAATTAAACCATGGTAAAGTAAGCTGCAGTTAAAGCATTACATAGTGTAGTGTTAATCATGACTGTTTTTAAATGGTGTGTAAATGAATATATTATACTATCTCACTTACAATTTATTAAGGCGAAAGTTTAGTTTGTTACTAGCCCAAACTGCTGAATGGATTTTGATTTGGATTTATCAAAATGTTTGTGTCTAAAATATTTAGTATAAGTAAGTCTAAAGTAATGAGTCTTACATAAAATGACCTTTCTAATGACTTCCGAGAAATGGCTCAATATCTGAATAACATAATATTGAAACTTGCAAAGAACGTAATCAGCACAAGAAAATAGGCAAAGGAAATTCCTCTAACTTCTCAGAAATTGAGAAGACAAAAACTAAACGGCAACGAAGGCCCTTAAGTAGACTAATAAGCAAACCCACGTAATTTTATTAGGTTTTATTATAGTTATATTCTTGATTTCAATATGTATAGACATTCTTTTGTTTATATTAGAGTGTATCTAGGCAATAAAGCTTAACATAATACTGTTATGTAACAAACAAAGCTAAATAACATAAGTCATGGTGGTCTAGTGGTTAAAGCACCAGCCTCTCAAGTATGAGTGTGCGGGTTCGATTCCAGGTCAGGCAAGTACCAATGAATCTTTTTTAACTTGTAACAATCGTAACAATGAATGGTAAACGTGGCTAACGAGGAGTTCATAGCTAAGTGACAGCCGCACGGATCGATTGATCATGAGGTGAAGCAACGCCTTGCGCAGTCCGTCCTTGGATGTGGGATCATCTTACCACGACGAGTTCCTCCATGTTTTGGAAGGCATGTTAAATTGGTGGGACCTGACTGTCGTTTGAATATCTTAGATAGTCATTACGATTAGGCAGATACCAAAAAGTCTGATAACCAATCTCACCAAGGAATATCAGATTGGCCAGAACTGGGTTGTAGAGGTCAGATAAGCAGTCGTTCAATGTAAAACATTGGTACTCAGCTGCACTTGGTTAAACTGGAAGCCGATCCGACCATAGCTTGAGAAAAAGATTAGGCAGATGGCAGATGATATAGTAGATTAATTAACTGACTTAAATTAACATCATTATAGATATTAATAAGTATTTTATAACTTGTATATATTTATTTTCATTGTATGTATATTTATGCTCAATGTTTTATATGTCTACGTGATTTTCATGGACTGTATGTTCAGATCTTCAAAATGTATTCTGAGAAATCAATCCAGGGCTGAATTCCATAATATGAAAAGTATTAAATAGTCATTTCAAACATTCCAATCAATAAGTTAAACATCAAAGCGACTTGAATTTCCTTTTGAAATTGTTAAATTAATCACTAATTAACACAAGTTCTCGTGTTGATATCATTAAGAATTTTATTCAGAATTAAATAAATACATCAGTAAAACAAGATTTCACGAGAAACACTAATAAATGAGTTTATTTCTACTAAATAAGAAGTTCGAAGAAGTCAGAATACATTCGTGGAAAATGTTTTAAATGTTATAAAATGTGTTAATTCCATTTGTCATCCTTAATGGAAGGGTGTGGCGCTGTCCTATATTAGTATGTGGAGCTAAAATACGTTACCTGTTTGACAGTGACCAAATTAGTGGAATTATTACGGACACGAAAAATGTTTTTATGTCATTTTTGTTTGAGGTAAATTAGTTGACAAATTCAGTCTATAGATCTTTATATCTATTTATCTTTATCAGCATTATTCGTAATCATAATTATTATTGATACGAGTTTTCACTTCCAAAACGACTAGGTTACTCTTAGACCTCTTAGAAAATATGTGTTAATTAAGTTTATTATCCTTACTGCGTAACAAAATACAAAATTAGATCTGTAGTTAACGTCTAAGGGTTAAGTCAGCCATTGTATATTGGGCAAAAGTATTAAATGAATAAACATAGTATGGAGTGCCAACCTGGACTTAGTAAGTCTGAAATCACCAACCCACATTTAGTAAGCGTGGTGATTAACGCTCAATATTTCTCTGTGTGCGAGGAGGCATGTGCCCAGCAGTAGGACGATAAAAAGCGGATGATGGACGCAATACAAAATGTGAATGATTAAATGAATAATTTTACATTGTATACGATTTTATAGTTTATAATAGCAAGATTGATATTTGTGTATAATTAATAGATATTTTTAAATCCCTAGTTTTGTCTCCAGCATGCGTGACACCCCATGCAGTGAAGACAGTTATTCAGTTATGTTTGGGAAGACGACGATGTCAAATCGTTGCTAACAGCAAAACTTTCAATTCTTCCTGCAACCAACTTTCAAGGCCGTATCTGAAAGTCGTTTATGCTTGTGGTAAGTGGCATTTTGTTACGCTTATAAAAATAAGACATTGCTTCTAATTATTTTTTTGACCCCATCGAACATGTGTTTAACAATTTTACTTGACCTTAGAGTTTTGTATCTATCCAAGTTACATTGAGCTTATACAAGAGGTCAACTTTTTCCAATACTTAATTTAAAAATAACCCTATTTGTACGACGACTTATCTGTTAAGTATTTCCAAGCCTTAAATTTTTTTTTTTTCGCATACCTTTTAATCGAAGCACATTTCAACGTAATATAAAATGTTGTTAACGTCTGTAAGTATTTCTGAAACTTCGACTGCTCATTTAAGCGCCCGTTGCAATATGTTTAGCCGGTTAAAGTTTATCAATTATAGTTCAGCAAGCGCAGTTTAAAGAAATTGTATTCAAGTTGTACACTAATGAGTAGATTGCTTCATCTACAGCATCTCCACAATCTGTTGTAACCTCGAACAACTTCGGAGACGCTTGAACTCGTAATTGCGTAACTTCTTTAACTTTTGAACTACCCTATTCTGTTGCATCTTGTAAGTTTTAACAATACAAATCTGTATTTTACCTTCGCTCTTTGCTCTATTGTTAGGTGTAAAGTAGTCGAATCTACAACTGCGTTAGTGTCATCTTCGTCTTTTGTGCGCTCAGAATTTCAATGCTAAGTTGTCTCGAGATGCTGAATTTGAAGTATTTAGAATACTCGTAGGTTCAATAGTTAGGATTCAGGTCGTCTTTTATTTCTTACTTAGGGTTGACTGTGGCCGAGCATAATGAGCTTTTTATACAAATTTTATTGAAAACATTGTTTTCTTTTTCAGTACCATTAGGTGTCCTCTCAGAGAAATATGAGAGCGCAGCTGAAAGAGATGAGGGTTCTACTACCTTTGATCATAGCAAAGCACTTTTTGATGAATCAGGTAATTTGGAAAACTTAATAGAAGCTAGAATCACAGTGTAAGGTAAAGGAAGATTTTTAATTAAAAATTATGTTTACTTAGAAGAAGCAGGTGAAAAATGGGGAGAGCCAAGTGCCGATCGTGCTCTACAGCCATCTCTAAATGAAGATATACCATCCACTAGACCTGAGGTTGAAACAACGACTCTTCAGCAGTCAAAAAACAACATTGAGAGAAATGAAGGTAAATACAGTCATGCTCGTAGGATCTTTGTAGTTTGAATCAAACTGTATAGAATGTCAATGTGTATAAAGTCAATAATAAATTTAAAAAAAAATTGCTAATATAGTAAATAATTTTATTAATAGGTCCAAATTATCATACATTAATATGGTTGACAAAAAGCCTTTTAAACTTAAACGAATTCCCTATAAAATATACCTTTAATATGTCATGCTCAAACGCGATCCATAAATTTCGAGTAAACCAATTAAACTCCCAACAAACATAATACATCAATGTATTTGTGCCGAACCCAAACTAGAACGCATTAGTTAATTTTGTACAAATATTCGGTGCTGGTATTAGAAAATATTTGTTTGTTTCAGAACCGCAACACGGTAACTCGATATTACTATTATCCGTTAGCATAGGACTGTTAATATTCATTGTTATTATTGGAGTAACAATTGCAATCAAATGTTACATCAAACGCAAAGCTGATCATTCTAAGAATGGAGACATGTACACTACAGAAGCACCAAATGTCTTTAACGATGCATTTTCTGATATTGACAATGATGCAGATATCAGCCACATATCTGGAACGTTCCACGATCCAATGCACCCTGACATGATATTGTATAAGAACATTCCAGGGAGTAGAGGAACTATACGAGCTATGAAACCGTTATGCACAATATACCCTTCTGCTCCAGAAGCTAATATGTATGGCAACGTAGACTATGTGCCCTCACACACATCAAATATAGCACCCAGGTTTACAAGAAGTAGAAGTAACGAAGAAGAAGGAGAACAGAATATTATGACAAGCCCTCGAAGTTTAGGAGCTCACTCTAGTAATTATTACTACGGCTGACATAACGACGCCGGAGGTATAAATGATGCCTCTCGGACATATTGCTTTTAGTGTGGTCTTGGACAAGTGCACGATAAAAAGAATGCTTATAAAGCAAAGGACTGTAAAAATGAAGGTTTGAATACGGGACTGTAAACTAGGTTTGTTTGTACATTTTGATTGTTACATTATGTTAGTTTAAGGAACTCGATTGTTCTGTAAGTTCTCTATTCATTATTCAATCTGTCACGCTCATTAGAGACGCACCTATGTATCTACTTTTGCATATCGTCAATACAGCACTTTTGTATTCCAAACTTACTACAATCCCATCTGTGATGGTCCATTATAAAGTCTTCTATTATTCTAAAATATAGAGAATATTATTTGTATATAAACTGAAGCTTCATTCAAAACATTTTCTTCCTAAACTTAGACAAAATGTTAATTCTTTTATATTATTTTTTAAATAAAAATGCGGAAAATCTGTGTTTTATTTGATGGACGAGGAAGATGTACCCTACCACAAAAATAATGGGTGAGTCATTAGAAGGAATGCGATATTTTGTGTTGTTGTTAAAATGCGATGTAATGGTCGCGTGGCTGACGTCGTTATTCATAGATAATAAGGGGAAATCCCGGGAGCTATTATTCAAGAAGTTAAAAAGGGGGAAAGTATAATGCGTGTATGATAAATAAGACCAATAAATATTTACAGTTATGAACATGCTTTTTGAAGTCACGAAGTTGTGATGTGCGGGGTAGGTATTAAAAAAAATGTAAATAGGTTCTCATAATCGGATAAGAATTCAAAGTTTTATTATTCATTATCGGAACATAGGTATCATGGATATGCTAATTGGTGCATAACATTGTTCAGATCCATGGGGTCAAACATAATGGATTAATTTTAGATGTAAGTAATATTTCGAATAAATAAATCAGGTAACATATTCATCGATTTTTCGTAATTACGAGTACAGTAATACCTCGCTTAACGCGACCTCGCTTAGCGCGATTTCGTTATAACGCGATTTTTAAAATTCGCGTTAATTTACCTCGCTTTATGCGAATGTCCTGATTGGTCCTATGCGCTAGTGGCGCGATCGCATGAGCCAGTAATAATGTGTAGTTTTCTGAATGTTTAAGTACCTACATTGTTGAAAAACCGTTATAAAATTTCTTTTCTCGGACTGAAAATGTCCATAAAGAACGGTGTAGCTACTTATGAAAAAAAAATAATTGATCGTAAGAAAAATGCTACTCAAAAAACTTTAGACCAGTATTTCTCTAAAAATTAAGGTTATTTTTTAATTCATGGTTTTTTTTTTATAACTATGTATGTATTAAAGTAACTATGTACATATGTACATTTGTCTTGTTATTCTATCAACCTCGTTATACGCGTATTTCGATTAACGCGAATTTGTCTGGTACGCATCTCTCGCGTTAAGCGAGGTATTACTGTACGCTGAATTTCATCTAAACCTGTTCAATATTTTGTCATAAAGGAAAAGTGAACAGAACATATTCCTTTATACGATCAAGTTTAAAGATCAGTATATCTTAGCAAGATAAAAACACTTAAATTCATAAGAACCTATCATAAAAACGCTGATATAAAATTCAATACCCCGGCAATATTGATTGTGAACTCTCATTACCAAGCGTAAATGGCGATAAAAAATTTATTGGAGCAAGAAAGCTCGAGGGGACCCGGCTCCTGAATTCTGTGGGGGGAATCTGCATAATTTTACAACTGTAATCCGAAGGCTCACAACTTTGGCACCGTATCAATAGTTAAATGTTAGTTTCCCGTGTAATCTGCTCAATAATTCTCGTTGATTATGCAGGGGACAAGTAGATGTGGTGTCATTGTCTTGTGTGATCTTATCTTCTGATTAAAATGGTTGGTTGATTATTTTTTTTTACTTTCATTGTTTTTAATAGTTAGAAGTTCAAAAAGGGAAGCATTAATTGAGTTTTAAGGGGTCAGTAACGCCTAGAAACAGACAGTCGTAGCAAAAAAAAATCTAGACAAAAAATACTCTAGCAAACCACTGAAAATATAAAAGTAAATAAAAACGTTTTGATTTTGGCTTTTCAGGGATTTTAGAATTCGTTTTTATTTATTTTTGTGAAAAGAGTGTTTTTTTTTTGGCTTTTCAGTGTTTCGCCATTTAAATGGATTAAAACACACACACACACTCACTTCATACCCGCTTGAGCTAGCATAACTTAGATATAAAAAAGCTCAAACACAATATGGCAACAGCCATAAACCGATAAAAAAATCCCTGAACCGTACCTCCTCTCCATCCTTGAAGATACCATTTGGAACTACATAATGGGTTGGTAAACGAGCAAGTTATGCGGAACTAAACCTAAAAAAACAAACATCTGAATTGATAATCTCCTTTTTCCGAAGTTAAAAAGACATAAATGCAATACAAAAAAAGGACAAAGAAAAATGAAGTATTCAAATAACAATCAGAATTATACTACGCTACCTATTTTATACAGATAAGTTTTTAAAACATGGGTGAAACTTAATAAAAAAACTGCACAGGCAAGTTATAAAACACTTTAGAATATTTCTCGATTCACTTTTGAAATAAAACAGAAACTGCGACGCGCATTGACTGCGCCAAAGTTCCACCAACAAATCGTTTAAAATAAAAACTATAAATGTGAGAAAAAGGCGGGAAGTTTATTCGAAGTTTCCTGAAGCGAGCTACAATCTACATGGACTCAGTCGTGCGGCAAAACTTCATTATTCAGGTGCCACGGACGGCGTAGTTCGAGCGGCGTTGGACAGATGGCGCTATACTGAATTTTGTGATAAACGCAAATCTATGTATAGTTTTTGGTATGATCTTAGTATTTAAAGACAGGATAAGGTAAGTTCCTCTTATAAACATACGAAAATTCAGTTTATATGTCAAAGAACAGTTAAAAAGGCTCCTTATCCTATTATTATTTTAAACGATCCTTAAAATCTACAATATAATAACGATACCTACCTTTGATTGGAGAAGAATAACTAAATATATATATTTTCTTGGTACAGTGTACTTTGAACGAGTTAACAACTTCATTTCAAGATCTGAAGCAATCGTTAAACTTTGCCGGTTGAAGTCACTAATTCAATAAAAGTTTGATGTATCTCACACCTATTAAGTTGTTCAGAAAATAATAATTGTTATCTATTTCTATACTCCTGAGTGAAAGAGAAAACTTTTGTGATGATCTTCTAAATACCTGCTACAATATTTCATCAAAATGGGTTTTTCTGAGGCAGTTTGAATTCTGAAGTAGCTGCCACCAGCTGTTTTACCGGCGTTCTGTGTGAACTTTTCGCCCACGAATAAAATAGCCATCCTCGATAAATGGGCTATGGAATGCTGTAAGAATGTTTCGAATCGGACTTGGACTTCGTAGCGAAAATTAGTTGAAATAAATAAAATTACAAATATTAAGTTTATAAATGCCATAGGTTGATTTTCCAAAAAAATATATAAGGGGGCAGAAGGCAGATACCAACATCGCGGCCCTGGCACACAGAGATCTCCAGAATGAACAAGAGTGGATTTTAATTAGTCTAATACTCCCTCTAGCTGCATCCACAGTGGGAGGCTTTCATGATTTCCAAAAAATGTCCAAGACTAAAGTTGCACTTGAAAAGATGATTAAAACTTAAATTACAGATTTACTTAACTTACGTGACACATAAAAGTAACTCCAACAACCAAATATAATCTCGGTAAAGAGCCAAATCCGAAACTGACTAAATGAACAGCTATCTATATTAGTTACTAAAAGTGATAAGATATAGCGAGTCACCACTTAAAATTCAGATACTCAAGCGTAAATATTTGTCAATCCTAAACAAAGCTTTAACCATCCCCCCATAACACAAACCAAGAGTAAAAAGACGGGCAAAATTCTCTCCACGTAGCGATATCTATTGGTATAAGGTAATCCTTGGTGGGATGTACATGCATGCTAAAGAAACAAATGGGAACAATAATATAAATCACTATTGATACGACATGGGGTACAAACGGCTTGTGTTTTGAAGGAATTGCTTAGACAGCGAATATTTGACTGGAGTTCGTTCTTTTTTTAGGGTTGGATTTTGGTTTCAAGTGAAGCGAACCAAAGAGTTTGTTTATTTGCTTAAACGCGTACATTTCAGGAATTACTGGTCTGATTTTCAATTAAAAAGTTTATTTAATGTTACATGGCCCATTGGTCGAGAAAGACTTTTTTTATCCGGTTGCGTGATCCACGGGATGCGAGTGAACCCGCTGGCAGAAGCCAGTATTATGATAAGATAGATAGGCGTCTAAAGAACATTCTAGTTTAGTTTTGAGAAGCGAATATTGAGCATTGGGTTCCGAATTCCATAGTCTCATTATCTATCGAAATCAGTGCTATGACTTTGTCTCGCATTAGGGCGCAGCATCATGCTGAGCAAGAGCCGAATTGCGTGGTTGGGACGCATACTGTTATTATTATGTTGTGTATATTATTTATGAGTTCAATTACGCAATTAAACACTTTTTCTTTCTTTCATTGATATGTGTGTAAATGTGGATATTTATATCACACTAGCTGACCCTCCAGAATCGATGTTGTTCTGTTTTTTCTTCTCGCTAAGAACCTTCTCGTGACAATAACAAAGACAAAAATAAATAATGATATCGACCCACTCATTCACTCGTGGTGGCGTGACCAAGTGAAATAGGGATTATTTTTGTATACAGATTTTAGTAATATCCACAGTATAATACCATTATTATCTAATAAACCAAATTTTAACTTTCACTATACTCTCAAAACTATAGCTCTAGGTATATAGTTTAATTATTTTACTTATAAATGACCATTAGGTACTTCTTTCATTTTTAAATAGTGAACTAACGTTCCTATTTACAAGTTGATACATGTTAACAAAAACCTTAAGTTGTAGACAAGTGTTGGCCTCGGAGGCACTTATATCAGAGCCCGTGTTTCTCCATTCCAGCCACGTTCACGACTGCAAAGTCATAAGCCCCGTCGAAAGTTTCAAAACTCAACCCAGAGATGCCAGACGACCTTACTGAAATGGCAATCTTAAGAAAATACTATATTTTGACATCAGATTTAAGTTGCAGACTAATTCTTTTGAACTATGAAAGTCATTCCCGAAAGGCAATCAAGTGTTTTCTGAATGCTTCATTAATTTTCTTTTGTAATAACACCTCTATTTTGTTGTAAATTTTATGAGAGTTTAGTTACGTTTATTAGTTTTGTGTGTAATCGTATTATTATTTTAGAAAGGTATTAAATTAAATTGAATGAAAAACCAGACCAATTAATGACGGCCAGATGGCGTAGTGGGTAGTGAATGTCGCTGGTTCGATTACCGCATAAGTCAAACGTTTGTGTGCATGACCGTAGGTGTTTGATTTAATATGGGTGTTTCTATGTATAATAATATGTATGTATTTACAAAATAAGTATGTTTATCAGTTGTCTAGTACCCATAGTCCAAGCTCTGCTTAGTTTGGGACTAGATGACGTTGTGTGAATGTGTGAAAAATATTATATAATATTCTATTAATTTAAAAAATAATTAAAATGTTATAAAATATATGTTAAATACCTATTTAAATTAGTCAAAGTGAGTTAACTGTACATAAATTCTCGGAAAGCTGAAAATTGGTGAAAATGTGAATGACACAGTTATAATGGAACTATGAAAAGTCTCCATTGATCCCATTTGTGCGTCAAAAGGTACTGAAGGAGAAAAGCGGAAATTTTAATAAAATGTAGTGTATAGACGACAACACATCAAGCTACTACAAAGCTGTCTAATTTCATTAATAGATTTTTAACTTTATCGCTGAGGCAAATTCGGCTGAGGTTCAAAGTTCATTGGGAAAAATTTACAGTTTCGGGTAGCTTGATGTGCTGGCGTCTGCACATAAATTGAGTGATTTAATTGTTCGTATCTAAGCACTTACTCGTATTGAATGTTAGGTACTTACTATGTACGGTTTTAATCATCTCAGAAAAAACACGTTTCGGCTGGTAAGAGACATAAAAAAATACGTAAGGCGATTAATTTTTGTTAACATTTTTAGTTTATGTATCAGACGTATATATTTTATACTTGAATACTTAAATCGTACTTAGTAATATTCTTTTATTATAACACTACGAATCTGAAGCAAAATAAGCACTTATTTTCCATGAAAGTTGAAGTTTCTTTTCATATTCAACAGAGTGGCATTGACCTACGAACGAAAACATCGAATGTTTAACAGAGTACATAACTTGTTTAGCATAATACATTCAGACATCCAATATGGCGAATATTTTCAATACGAGGCGAAACTTTCCAGAACCTTCCAGTCAAAACAAAAGATAGATTGTGTTTTGTTTTACATACGTAGAGAGTTGCTAAAACGTTTGTTTCAGTAGTGCTATCAAAACAACGATTTTGGATTAAGATTTTAAATAGCTTACATAATTTATTTTTATTTGGAGTTTGAGACATGGGATTTCAACAAAAAACTTGAACAGTATATTAATTTGAAAGAAGATTGTCATTAAAATGAACTCAAAATGAAAATTACTCAATTACGTATTGACGCCAGCACATTTTCCAGTCAACTATGAACCATATTTTATGCTTCAGCGATAAAGTTGAAAATCTATTAAAGAAATTTGACGGATTTTAGTACCTTGATGTGCTGGCGTCTGTACACTAGATTATTTGAAAAAATTAAAACAATTTTAGAAGAGTCTTCAACAATCTAAAAAGATTGTCAATGTCTGTATTTTCTGAGATCATTTTCGATAGTAATGAATATTTTTTTAACCATCAGAAACTATAGACGTTCAAAAAACAATACGCCGACCAACTTTTTAATAAATAAATCTGATATTTTTTCAATATTTTGGTCTATATACGGCGAAAAAAAGAGAATTTTCTCTAGTTCAAAATATATAGTTTATTCAGAACATAAAAGGGTAACATTTGACCAAAAAATCGTAAAAAAAGAATTATTTATGTAAAAGAATAAAATAACAAACTAAAAAGTTTGTATTTTGCACATAAAACTCTCGACTTTCCGGCCTTAGTTTGCTCCGAAAAATATTATTCCTATTTTTTTCGTAGGTATTCTTTTTCCTATCTAATGTGTTTAATGCTACCTACTTTAATTTTCTTTCACTTTTTACTATTTCCAAAAGCCTCGGCACTGGTCTACTTGTTCATATTTAAGTACAGACGGATCATCAAGCTACTAAAATCTGTCAAATTTCCTTAATAGATTTTCAACTTTATCGCTGAAGCATATGGTTCAAAGTCGATTAAGAAATTTGACAGTTTTGATCTGCTGGCGTCTGTAGTCTGTATAAAAATTAACTTTTTACCGCAGCATTAGTTTTATCGTAATTCACGACACGAGAAAGCCAGACATAAAATTATCAGTCTAGAAAACTTTAACTGAAAAACTTTTAGCCTCGTTTAAAAATTTATAATTTCTAAGTGTTCATAAATCTAGACTACTTCAGTACCAATTATTAATTATTCATATCAAAAGTAACATATTACAAAACCAAAAACAGAATTAATTTTTGGAATCCATTGAGAAATAAGTAATTAATATACTTTTCAAAACCAGTAGAAAGTCAAACACTTAAATATCAGAAGAAAGGATGCACATACAAGCTTATGACGTCACTGCTATTAGATCATGCATGTACAAAAGACATAGCAAAATGTCCTCACTATGATCCCACTCTTCATCATACGAATATAAAAAATGTTAATTGCTGCTCCATTTATCAACCAATTTTGACGCTGTTTTCAGTAAAATGTTGCATGTGCGTGTGTTTATTTGTTTTGTTAAAAAATGTACAAAATCAAACACAGCACAACTACTCTATTACGGGTGAAATTCAGTTTCAGAAGAATAATATTCTGAGTTATCGAAAGCGTTTTCATACGATCACGTACAGACTCGTCTAAATTGTATGTAAGCCTCTCTGCGGCCGTGACTTGTAGGAGAAACACGTGTGTGCCGCCCTTAATAGACATCTTAATGATCACAGAATGTACGCAGGTTGTAATTATCTTCAATTTTGCTTCGTAATTTTACTGAAGGGCTTGTTCGTGTATTTATTACTGTGAGCTATTTGGATAATTTTATTAGATGAGTACGTATTATATTTTGGGAATAATAGGGTAGTGTAAGAGTCAGATTAATAATTGTGATCTTCTAAGGCAGTTGTACTTTTCAAATAATGATAAAAAAAATTTCGTGTTAGTTAGGTATACCGGTAAGTAGTAGATACAGTTGTGCAGCTTGCTTCCAAATAGCACCTAGGCTTGTAGTAGGAGGTGTCCTGAAAACTGTGTTTGTACTATTTGAGAATACAAACTACCTTCATTTAACGTGCAAACATTTTCAAATTGCAATTAATGTATTAGCAAGGTAGTTTCGTGGGAACTATGTCCTGGACTGAAGTACAACTGGACTTCATACCTCCACGCTAAACTTCACCTCAATCGATTTAGCCGTTTTAGTGTAAAAGCGTCATAAAGTACCTACCAACTAATTCACTTTTCATTATCGTATTCATAATATTATTAAGTATACCATACAAAACTTAAGCTATATTCTCATAATAATTATGTTCCAAGTAGAAATAAAAGCACGAAAACTTCAAGCACTCATTATGAATGTTTTCTTCGGCAAAAATGCAAATGCACTTTGCACTTATTAGCAAGAATAAAGTATAAACATTAACAAAGTAATAAAAAAAATATTGCATACTATCTCAGTAATGTAGGTTCGCTTTAGGATTAAGTTAATACTCGTTAATACTTTCACTATGGGAATAACTTATCTTCTTCATGGAAATTGTATTTATGTTGTAAGGGTTTTTTGGAAATTTGAATACCAGCTAAGCCAATGTTTCATAGAACACTTCTCCAACTAGTTGTTATACATATATAGAAGAACACAAAAAATATGACCCATGGTCCCATAAAATGTTAAATAATACATTACATAAGAGATTTATAAATATAAATAAGAATACACTTACGCTTCTCAAAAAAATGTGTGGCCAAGTGACAGCCGCACGGGTCGATAGATTGCAAGGTTAAGCAATGCTTAGCGCGGTTGGTCTGTCGAGTTCCTAGGTATTTAGGAAGGCATGTTGAACTAGTTGATCCTGGCTGTCACTTGACCGTCTTTGAAATTGTAACAAATCAGTCTTACCAAGGGTAATCGGGCTGTTCAAGTAACTGGGTTAAGAAGGTCAGATAGGCAGTCGCTTCTTGTGATCCACTGGTACTCACCTACATCTGTAAGACTGAAAGCCGATCCCAAGATAGTTGAAAAAAGATTAGACAGACAGTCTACTCAAAAGCACACATTTCAGACATTTCAAACGCTACTTACAAATACGTCTGGCTATAAGCTGAAGCGAACAAAGTACTAACTTATTTTGCTAAAGCCTGGATGTACTGAGGGATAGTGCTCGCGATGTAAATGGAAGCGGTCGCAGTCGGGTAATCTCGTCGCGAGTTCTGTTTTAACCTAGTTTTTCTTGGCTATGTGTATATTTGTATGTGCAGAAATATTTAAGTGCCTCATAAGTTTGTATAAACATGCTTTGAATATCAAGCCTCATTTTCTTCGAAGACTAAGACCAATGTTCTAGTAGGTTTGAACCAAATATAGTAATAATATTAGTAGATAACGATTTCAACTATTTATTTCAAATTCCATCCTTTACTTTATTGGTAGAAATTCTTAGAAAGACTACCAACTACATAAAAAATCTTATAAATAACTTACAAAAATAACCGAAGAACACTTAGCTCGATGTTAGCTTTTAGGGGTATTAAAATTTGTATGAACCCTATTGACGGCATTAGCAGCAGGTATATCTTTACCAATTGTCTGATAATATGATAAAAAAACGTAAATAACTTCAAATGTAGGCACATTTGAAGTTATTTACTTTAAATCGTCGATATTGTCATCAACGTCACAATTTGCCATAAAAAATAGATTAGAATAGACATGAAATGTATATCAGTTACACCGTACTACGTAGCTAATTTGTAAAGGGCGTCAAGTAAAAGCCTTTCTCGATACAAGCTATGCAATCGAGACGTGCGCGCGTCCCTTTTATTAACAGTTTACGATGCCCACTTCGTGTTCATAGTTAAACTCGTAGAAATATTTCGATAGCATTCTTGGCAAGGAACTTACTTTTGTTTTCTTTATTTTTAGGTATATTCTTCGTCTGCCAAGTCTTGGCTGCCACGTACAGCGATATTTTTCTAGGCCATTTATTTTTAGAAATTTCTTTTTAAAAGTTTAAGTTCACGGTTTGATAAACCTTTAGTAGCCTTGTTTTCAAAAGTTTTTTCTTGATTGGTACCGTCAAGGCTGGAGTTACCTTATAATATACATATATTATACATTTTAAGTTATGCACACGTTCTTGTTATTCTTTTCATCTGCCTTATTTATCGTCCCAATGCTGGGCATAGGCATTCTCTTACACAGAGGCTTTTAATTGCTCAAGGCCAAGTAATTAAAGCATCTCAGGTTTATTTTACTAAACCGCAAAAATATTTTTTTTTTACAACTTAAGAGACAGTATTGTTGCAAAAGTTTTAAAAAATCATGCAATTTAGTTAAAAACACCGAACCTCATCTAATGCACAGTATAATAATAAAACAGTAGGTAAAAGGAAAACTGGATAACTTTTAAGGCGGGCACCGAAAGTGAATTCCCAAAATGGTGATCAAACGTTCGGATAGTCACCTGGCTAATCAGCAATAGAGATGAAACCGAACAAAAGTAATATAACTTTCCTTATTGAGTATATTAAGTAAAATCGGACTCGGTCACACGTATAATTAAGGAACCTCAAAGTTCGTTCTATATAATCGTTTGTTCCCAATCTCTATTCGAAAGTCTTTAGATTCGGAACGTTTAGGGTTCAAATTAGATATATGTATTGTCGTTCTACGTGAGCTTAGATCTTATAACATTTTTCACGTTTAATTTTACTATATGTACATCACACCTATCATCAGACTATAATTAATATTATGTTGTACTATGTTCTGAAATAAAAAGTGGTGGTGGCCTAGTGGTTAAAGCACCAGCCTTTCAAGTATGAGGGCGCGGGTTCGATTCCAAGTCAGGCAAGTACCAGTCCAAGATATACTTAGAAAGTACATACAAACTTAGAAAAGTTGCATTGGTACTTGCCCGACCTGGAATCGAACCCACGCCCTCACACTTGAGAGGTTGGCTCTTTAACCACTAGGCCACCCTTTAACCACTAGGCCACCATCTTGGACTATACATAATTATAATATTAAGTAAGGATAATATCCTAATAACCTACTAGTATCACTATCAATCCTAAAAGATCCATTAATTTTCTGCTAAAATATGAGGAAAAATACTGGATCCAAACGATAACAAAAAAAAAAAGAAATTGTCATTGAAGTAAACGAAAAATATCGTAAATCACCTGTCAGTGATATTTATGTGACTTAATTTGATTTAGATGGTCATTTCAAATGGGATAATAAAGAGTTTTTATTGGTCTCGGTTACCGTGATCATTTGCAATTTAGGTATTTACTTTTGAATGCAAATATATCGTCGTCAGTTGATAATATGGTAGTTAACAACTATTCAAATTAAGTACTTTTATCGAACCACCAAAAACGGTGACCATTTATGCAATTTTTATGAAAGTACAAACTATGACGTCATAGATTTTACAAATCAAACTGGGTATATAAATATATATAGAAGTTTATAGTTTATTTTATGAATAAATATTTATTTATTTTTTATTGCCAATAAAAATTAAAGCAATTTTTCTATGAAAATTACATTATTTTTAAGCTTTACCAAATTCCAATACGATGGCACGTTAAACTGTAGGTCCCGGCTGTCATTGAACATCCTTGGTAGTCGTTATGCGTAGTCAGAAGCCAGTAAGTCTGATGCCAGCTTAGCAGTCGCTCCTTGTAAAACACTGGTACTCGGCTGAATCCGGTTAGACTGGAAGCCGACCCCAACATAGTTGGGAATAAGGCTCAGGAGATGATGACCAAAAGAATACGATAAAAGATTTTGTTTTTCATCTACTCAATCAATTTCCACATGCTCAAGACCCGAAAGTTTCTAAGACAACAAAGGAAAGAGGTGCATATCCTTTCTCCCAACCTTGTTTTGCGAGTTTGTTCACCGATATAAAGATTCTTAGAATAATTCCACAATACAAATAATATCTCCCCATTCCTCCGACTTGCTTTATTAAATCGGACGTCAGAATTCAAAGCTTAAATTCGACCCAAACCAAACAAGGAAATATCGTGTATGTTTGACTCCGTTTGGATCTGGCTATCGTTTTGGGATCATATCTGATGTAAGCTCGACCTTAGGGAAATTGATACTATTGTAGATCGTAACTGGAGAAGGGGCTTTGGCGAGATTATCAAACTTTACGTTTTGGTGAATTGGTTTTAGCTGAGAATTTGTTCTGGTTTTGTAATGATTATTTCTATTTTTGAATTGTATAGTGAATTATGTAGTGTTTATGTGTTGTGTGGCCAACTTACGTCAATTTTACTTTAGCTTTTTAAAACACAGAAACAAAGCGTGTTTTGTTTTATCATACTCGTATGGTTGGTAACAACTTACTTTTTTATTTCTGTCTTCACTCATTCACATTTTCTCGAAGAAGCTCGTGGTTAAGTAACAACCGCGCGGTGTTCAATCATAAGGTTAAGCAACGCTTTGCGCAGTCGATCCGTGGGTGGGTGACCATCTTATTATGACGAGTTCCTTCATGTTTCGGCAGGCAGTAAATTAGTGAGTGCCGGCTGTCATTTGAAAATCTTATACAGTCGTTACAGCAGCCAGAAAGTGTGACTGCAAGTGTTACACAATAAAAAGCTTGAGGAGGTGAGATAGGCAGTCGCACCATGTACAATATGGGGACTCAGTAGCATTCAGATAGACTGGAAGCTAACCCCACCATAGTCGATAAAAGGCTAGGCAGATAATCACTCATTCACATTATATATTTATTTGTTAAAACCGCAGCAACGCCCTCTTTACAGAGCATCATCATTAAACCATGCATCAGAATATTATGTGCATAAAATATTACAGCGAGACAATATAAAGGAAGCCACACGTTCTCAATAATATTTGACGGCTGTGATGCATGAGAACGCCAGTGTACCGTCATCTATACCTGACGAGCTAGATAAAAGTTAAACTTACGTTCTAGAGTTCAGTGTTGTTTTATCATCATTTAGAGTATGCTTATCATAGTGTCAATAATGTTAGTCCTGGATATAGTTCACGAGATAGAAAAACCCAGACACAATATGGAACATTTAAAAGAAAGAAGAAGGAAGAACTTTTGATTATTAAACAATTTATTGCATACTAAGCTAATACCTAATAGAATAATCATTTCTTCGCTTAAAGCTATTTCCCTCTCTTTACCTTCGCAAAAGACTAACGTTTTAGGAGTCATCCTTTTTTTTTCGTGAGAAATTATCAAATGATCCCTCCCGCTGAGGGTGCAGCTGGAGGGAGTGTCAGGCTCTTACTGACTAAAACCCACTATGTTCCTTCTGGAGGTCCCTGTGTGCCAGGGCCACGGTATCTCTTACGAACAACGCGCAGCCCAGGCAGACCCTGGCCCTAATCCTTCCAATACCATGGTTGTTTACCTCAACCTAGATCTAATTAATTTAATTCCCTTTCTCAAATACTCCAGCATATATGACGTCACATTTACTACTGATGGATACTTAAATACCTAATCTTATTCACTTCACACTATGTTAATGGTTTGAAGATCTTCAGTGCTATAAAGCCAGTTATAAAGCGAACGTTAGTACTATTTTATGGTCCTCATAGATGGTATCCTTCGCTCTCCGCAATTTATGGGTTGTTAGCCATCCTTGAAATTTATAACGTGTTCCAATTATGGCATTTTCAAAGTGCTTGGATCTCATAATTCCCTTGTCTTTAATACTTTATGGTTCTTTAAAAAAGGATGACATTTTTATTTTATTTCAGTACATTTTTGCGTGTGATGGTAGCTTTAATACGTATTTTGAAGCAATATGCCAAGTAATCGAATAAACATATTTTAATGTCAAGTCTAACATAAAAGCAAACCGAGAGACAACTGATAACCATTTGGTAATTCCTAATCTTCTGCAACATTAATAATTATATAATCGATAGTAACTGTGATTTTTAGGATAAATACTTACGCAATAGCGTAGTAATAATAGACTTTGAAATTATTTTTGACGGGACGCAAAGTAAGCGAAAAAATAGGTAAGAACCTTATTTTACTGATGGATTTATCGTATCATTATTCATACTTGAAATATGATTCAGTGTTTATGACTTAAGTAAATAGTTAATACTTTTTTCGACATGCTGGCTTTCCCACATAACATCGTACATCGGTCTCAAAGGCGGTTTCTACAAAGCACCATGTAACAGTAATTTACTCGGCAAAACCCAAAAATATACTATTTTCGAGAAGCAAATTCATAACTCCCCTTTGGAGCTTACCGTAGTCAGCCTAAATTAAATTTAATGCAACATCTAAAAAGGGATTTTTAAAGAAATGTACTAATTGAGCGAAATGTTTACTTAGGATGTTCCGAGCTTTGCGTAATTAAAATCTAAATTCTCATAATTATTTCTTGTAAATGGGACTGTTTTTATTAAAAATACGCTTAAAAACCTCATCTTGTTTCCTTTGATTAATTCCTGTTCAAATAAAAGTTCTTATCTTTTTACATTTTATCAAATTTTTAGCTACCTCCCGGTATAAGAAATTCAAGTATTGAATTATTACGGTAATAAAGATAACTTAAAACTGCTATACAAGCTACTGCTCTATTACTGAACACTGTCACGTCAACTTTAAACCACCGCTTACTTATCTTCGGGTCCCCAAATTACAATTTCTGAGGTACCCTAGTATCAGCCATTGACCTTTGCTATTCATCAAGCTGCAAACGGGAAAGTGAAAAACGTAGATGTACAGTGATGTGAAGTGTCTAGAATTGTTTTACGTTAAGCGTACTTAAATGTTTTAACAGAAACATACCATTAATTTACGATGAAAGACAAGTATAGCTGCTTCAGAAAAAATAAAATTATTTTTTGCTTTATACATTTGACATAATGATCATAAGAGATGGTAGTGACTGTCAATGGTCACCCTCACCCCTTCACACAACGTCATCTAGTCCCAAATTAAGCAGAGCTTGTATGGGGACAACTGATAAACGAACTTATATACTTTTCTCTTGTAAATACATACACATTATACAAAGGAACACCCAGATTAAATCAAACATCCGTGTTCATGTATACAAATGTTTGACTTATGCGGGAATCGAATCCGCGACCTTCGACGTGGCAGGCAGGTAGGTACTGCACTAACTACTACGCCAGCTGGTCGTCGTTTGCTGTGTAATAAATTCTTAACTGCAGCGGTTTTTAAGAACGTAAAATAATAGAAATCGTCTATATGGAAATGTCTATTCTAGCAGACATAACCCATTCAAAGCCATCACAGTCCGTACGCCTGTCACGTTTTTATATGAATTTAGCACAAAGGGAGAAGAGTTTGTGTCCCCCATTTTCCTTGTCGGTAGATCTCGACATGCTGAATTGATGTGTTTTGTACGTCATAACAGTTATGACCGGCTCTAGGAAATCTTAGTTAATCTTAGTGTATTTATAAGCAAAAAATTCGAAAAAGATCGTAAATAATGTTGTACTTGGCACTGTGTCATGGACGGAATTTGATCGAAAGTGCCTTTTGGGTTAGTTCAGTAACAGTTTGTGTTGTTATTAGTTTTTATATAAGATATTCGGAAACTTAGAGATTAAAAATAAAACAAGACTGAATATCAATAGAACAAGGAAATAGCGAGAAAACTGGACGATAATTTGCGTGACCGTAGGGTTAGCCTATTCTTTGGGCAAAGAATCAGCATTGCCATACCACGTATGTAGCATTGCGGCCAGTCTTCTGGGCACCGGATGACGGCGATATGAACATATAAAAGTAGCCTATATCCTCGATAGTTTGGCTCTGTAACAATTATATACATATTTTTTAAATCGGTCCAATAGTTTCAGTAGATTAGTGCGTTTAAGGAAAAAAACTCTTCAGTTTTATTATAATAAAAGTATATATTAAAGTTTGTAGGTGTCTATGTTTATCGTTTGGCATGTAGAGAATCAAAATTATAAGAAAGTAATGAAAAATATACTATTGTTAAGTATTTTTTTCAATCTTTATTTTTTATCCCTGGTACACATTATTCAGTGATGTGCGCTGATAATACAATTAATTAAAAAAAAGCAAATGTCTCGGTTAACTTTCGTATGAATTTAAACAGCATAATAAAGATTTCTTTGTAGCTTAAAAATTAGTAATTCAAAACATTCTCTATTCCATGACAAATTAAAAGTATTTTCTAACCGTAAATTCTAGTAGAAACGTTAACAGAAAAGACTACGTACTGGACATAGGATTGTGTTCGCAACTCATTTAACAACTTTCAACATGATGTGACTTTGTTAGAACACACTATAGCACTAATTGTGAACCTTCGTTTTGGTAAGGCGTGTGTTAGTTTGCTTTTAAAACTAAAACTAGGAAAACTTTTAGCCAACTTAATACATTATTAGATAGTATTTATTTATTTGCCTACATACATTAACCATTACAGATTAACCCAATACGATAAATTCGCCGTAATTAAAAATAGCTTTATGTATTCATACTTATAACTAATCTATCTATAACTAATAATGAACAGTGATTATTATTTACATACCTTATCATCATCTCCCGAGCCTTTTCTCAACTATGTTGGGGTCGGCTTCCAATCTAACCGGATTCAGCTAAGTACCAGTGTTTTACAAGGAGCGACTGCCTATCTGATCTCCTCAACCCAGTTACCCGGGCAACCCTCTTGGTTAGACTGGCGTCAGGCTTACTGACTTTACCCGTAGCTACTGCCAAGGATATCCAATGACAGCCGGCATTATTTACATACCTACCAACATATTAAACTTAGTTCAAAATCTATTTTATCACGTCGACTACTATGCACTGCATTGCTTTCAAAGCCATCAACATCGCCATTAAGAGAAGAATCACATTGTTATTTCATTTCGAAAACGATAAATTTTCTCATCTTCGCGTTACTGTAGTAAGACTGACATTAGATATATAAATGTACGTATTCAAATTTGTGCTAATCACCACGTTCATGAGGCTTCACGGAGAAAAGTTCTTTTCCAGAAACTGAGACAATGAAAATTCATATGGATAAAAAACCTAATAGAAATTCTTTTCTTGAAATACCTTGGAAAAGTTCTATCCTCGCAGTTCCTTTACTATATTATAAAACAATGTCCCCCTCTACGTCTGTCTGTCTATTTATGATAAACTCAAAACTACTGCACGGAGTTACATGAGATTTTCACCAATGGGTAGTGTAACGAATGAGTAAGATTTAAGTACTTAGAGGCGTGCAGCTAGTTACGAAATAAAATGAATCCGTTCCTACTATTCCTTATGTTAAAAAAAATATGATAATTCGAATTTTTTGATCTAGATAAAGATTAAATAAGATAAAAAGTCATTTATTCAAAGTACGCTGAAAATCAGCACTTTTTGATGGTCAATTTTACAAAAGACAGCCACTCGCTAATGTGTTATCACTGGGAATAAGAAGTGGTGGAACAAACTCCACAGAAATACAATTCTGTCTGTATGGATTGAAGAACCGTTTCTATAGATCAAACACTAGCCTCTTTCTTAAATATATTAAACCATACATGTAAGTGTCATAAGGTACTAAATATCCCCCTACATCCTACAATCACCTAATAGACCGTTGGTTCATAACAAATCACCACAAATCGAGAGCCATTAGTAATTTTCCAAATAATTTACGTAACACGTCAAGCGGACCGCATCTAATCACAATAAACACAGAAATTGACGGTTTTGTTACTAAATTGAACGGCTAATAGAAAATTTTGAACTAGTATTATAAATACACAATCATTTGGCAAATGTAGATTGGTCTAGACGCTCTAGAAATCGAGAATCGACCGTTATTCGCTCGAAATAGCTTTATGATGTTTGTTATTATTATTCTGGATATTTTTAGACGTTGATTTAGTTTGTATGTGTTCTATGTTGAGATCTGGAATAGTTTATGTACTTTCTATACTTACTTACTTAAAACTATAGAGCCGATTTCAATGAATTTTGGTAAGCAGTTAGTTTTAAGTCCAAAAAAGGATATAAGTATGCTACGTTTTACTCTGGTGCGGGAAGTTGTTACCGTGCGAGAGCTAGTAATAATAATAAAGACATAATAACGTTAGTGAGGTTGTATGTTGTAATCTCAAGATCTGCTGACAGGTTTTAAAAATTATTTGACCTATATTTTTTCCTTGTAGGGGAAGCAATTCTCTCGAGACGCGGAAAGCCTCTAATAAACTTCCTTATAAGAAAGACATGTATTAGCAGGTATGTCGATTTCAAATAAAAGATTATATTTTTCTAACGCAAAAGAAAAGTTACTCTGAGCTTATGCCGTGAGATTGAGAGATTTTTGTTTTTATTATTTTTTTGACATTCTAGACACATGATAATATATCAAGTACAGACGCCAGCACACAAGCTATTACAATCTGTAAAATTTCCTTAAGATTTTCAACTTTATCGTTGAAGCATGTGGTTCAAAGTTGCTTGGGAAAACTTGACAGTTTCGGGTAGCTTGATGTGCTGGCGTCTGTACATAGCTGGTGCTACAACACGCACACATACATACTATACATACTCAGAGGACCTGGCGTTCCAAACGTGTGCTTTCACTTAATATGATAATGTATGAACGAAGTCTCCCATACGGTATGGTTCAGTATCTAACTTTGGCAAGAGCAAATAATTATTGTTTTTCAAAGCATTTCTGGAACAACCAAAAATAATTATAAATATTTAAATGTTAATTGATAATTTATATTTTATATTTTTAAATGTTATTTTTTTTTATATATACAGTACAGAATATTTAAAAATGTAAAAATATGTTAAATAAATAATACACGTATTATGAATATTACCTACTTGTAACTTTATCTTAGTACAATATGTTAAAATAAAACATATTTATAAGTACTTAAAAAAAATACTCGAAATTAACCAAAACGAATCCTCGAAATGTAGAAACTAAAAGCATTTCACTACAGCCATTTCCATTTTTACCTGGCAACATTTTCTTGCACTGAATCCGACCAAGGACCAAGCTTTTTCCGTTTCTTTAGTTGATTATGGAAATGTACCGTTTCTCTAAACTGTCGCCGTTCAATACTGCGTTCCTAGTCGTACCATTATTTATAGTTATTGTTTCGATTCCACGTCCACTACTTTCGGTCCAGAATCCAGATTATGGGTCCGTTGTTTATTTTACTTAAGCTATGGATATCTGACATTTATTCGAGGAGGCCAGTCGAATTCTTGCCTTATTGTGAGTAATAACGGACCGTTATTGAACCCATTGAGACCTACTGGATGATATAGTGATATTGCTTTAGTAAACTTTTTGGTAAAGTCGATCGTCACGTCATGAGTTATGGGTGTGATATTGGGTATTTTTAAAAGGTTTTAGGGAGTTTTACTAAAAATTTAAAAATGCATACGTTAAATAATAAGATTATATGGTAAAACTAGCTGTCCCCAGCGGTTTCATCCCCTGCATCTTTGGTTACTGCTCCGCTCCCGTGTGTCTTAGCGTGATGGTACATAGCCTTCCTCGATAAATGGGCTATCTAACACTGAAGGAATTTTTCAAATCGAACCAGTAGTTCCTGAGATTAGCGTGTTCAAACAAACAAACAAACAAACTCTTCAGCTTTATAATATTAGTATAGATATCATAATCATTGCTACAAAATCACTGTGCCGTATTTGTGTCCAAGTCTCTTTTAACGATAAATTCAAAAACTACACATATTTTCATGAGGTTTCCATCAATAGACAGAGCGATTTATGAGAAAGGTCAAGTACAGATGCCAGCACATTAGGCTACAACAATCTGTAAAATTTCCTGAATAGATTTTCAACTTTATCGCCGAGGAAAATTCAGGATCAAAGTTTAGGAAAATTTGTTATTTTCGGGTAGTCTGATGTGCTGGCGTCTGTACATAATTCAGACACGTGCAAAACGAGGTTTTTTGTAAAATCAACTGGTGTTTTTAAAAAGCCGATTCTCTAAAAAGAAAGCAAATATTAAAATAGGCGTTGGTAAAAACAAAATACGGTCTTAAAATATAGTAGTCAAGTAAAATTTTTGGTACTGTAGTTGTATAGAAAATTAGCATTACGAAAATACGCCTTTAGTTTAAGTTACAATAACCATTACATACGATAAAGATAATAATAAACTTCAAAGAAGAAATTTATAATGCATGGACTTTATTTTTTCACGAATTAAGTTTTTCTATTTTTTATAATAAGATACATAAAATAAAACTATGAAGAACATTTTCTCTAGTAGTATTAAAACTCTTTTCTACATGATTACGAGCTATAAAATGTTATCAGGGCCTATAAAAACTTTTTAAACGAGCGATAAAAAGCCAAGTCAATCCAAGTCTACAGACACTGGTTAAAAATGTGATAAAAATAATTTAGTGAAATAATAATATAACACTAACTATTCACAAATAGTCATATTTAAAATTGGAAAACCATAAACATTAATTCAAAAAAGTATTACAACTGTTCATATTATGTGTATGCTTACATCAATACTTTTAATTTTTCATCTCCCGAGCCTTTTCCCAACTATGTTGGGGTCGGCTTCCAGTCTAACCGGTTTCGGCTGAATACCAGTGTTTTACAAGGAGCGACTGCCTATCTGACCTCCTCAACCCAGTTACCTGGGCAACCCAATACCCCTTGGTTAGACTGGCGTCAGACTTACTGGCTTCTGACTACCCGTAACGACTGCCAAGGATGTTCAATGACAGCCGGGACCTACAGTTTAACGTGCCATCCGAAACACAGTCATTGGTATCCAAGATATACTCAGAAAGTACATACAAACTTAGAAATGTTGCATTGATACTTGCCCGACCTGGAATCGAACCCACGCCCTCACACTTGAGAGGTTGGCTCTTTAACCACTAGGCCACCACGACTTTTTTTCCACTAGGCCACCATGACTTTTTTTCAATACTTTAAATTTTTATTCAATAAAAAAAAGCTTAGATTAAGCATTTTAAAAAAAATATCTTAAAAGAGCATTTTACATGATGAATTAATGTCCAAAAAATAAGAATAAAACTTAACTATTCCACAGATGGTGGAGGATGCAGTTCATCATAACTATTTCTAACAATCCTGCAGCCGCAGGCTTTCATTCAGTGTGAAGATGGAGAAACTTCATACTACGGGCATATGTATCTATATAAGATCATATATGTATATCTAGGCCAATCTCTAGTTGGAACATTAGCTGCGAAGTCTATACTTCTTAAAGCTCTTTAAAAAATATACCTATGAACATTTTTTATGAATTTTAAAAGCTTAAACTGTTTTACTTGCTATATATTTTGATAATAGGTAGATTTAGGTAAACCATGCTTGTAATCAGCAAGTACCAAAATACTTAGTCCTTTTTATGCTACTTGGGATTACCTGAAATGCTCGCGAATGAACTAATAGGAACTATACGGAAAACAAATGAAAAACAGACCTTCACAATATTTAGAAGGAAAACAAGACATCGAAAGCTCATAGGTAGTCAAGAAGCTTGGACGTTGAGCCGTAATCAATCATTAGCGCGATGATCCGGCATCACTCCGGTTGATACGCCACATCATCAATCAAACGAGAGTCAGCCTTGAACTTGAGTTACTAGATGAGACAACAGACCAAAAACTACGCTCAGAATGTTATTAACGCTAATAATCAGCCTTTATGTAATTATCACCATCACCATGTCCGCCAGAGAACGTCATCTTTTGTAGAACAATGTTCCATAAAGAAGATATTTTTTGGAACAAGTTTGAACCAACATGAGATATGATCATTATTTTAAGTAAAAACTATGTTCTTGTCTTGCCAATATTTTATAATATAAAAATGTTTTTAGTTTACCAATTTGTTCAAAGAATGATTGACCAGCGTATATCCTCCTAACATCCTTAGTCACAGTGTCGCAACTCTTGGTAAAACTGCTGTTCAGATTGTATGGTTTAGCTAGGAATTACTGGTAAGAGCTGAGAAAAAATACTATAAATTAATAAAAATGTAGACTGATGATGGCTGAGTATTTATGCATATTTTTTTCCTGCAGTGAAAGCTTTTAGCTGAAGGTGATACAGTTTTTCCACTTTTTCTTTCTCCTCAATTTATTCACCGCTTGACCTTGCCGACCGATCATATTGCATCTTTAAACTTAGTAGAATATTCTCTCCGAAGTTACTAGGCTATGAAAATATCACTTTTACGTTTAAACTGTATGAACTGGTCAATGTCTCAATGTTTATTAAGTTACCACAACTCATTGCCTTGGCCTATTGTTTTAAATACTAGCATCTCAAGTACAAGTGTGCGGGTTAGATTCCAGGTCAAGCAAGTGCTAATGTAACTTTTCTAAAGTTATAATTGTGCTAAAGGTGAAGAGGAAACCTGGACTATACAGTCTGAAAGTACCAATCCGCATTGAGCAAGCGTGGTGATTAACGCTCAATCTTTCTCTGTGTGAGAGAAGGCATGTGCCCAGCAATGGGACGATAAAAGAGCCGATAATGACATGTGTCAAAACCGATTTTAATTATATTTCGAATAATTCGAAGTGACGATGCATTGCTTCCGATCGGGCGCGGGCGTCCCGTTTGACGTAAGACGCTTAAGTCTAAGAGCACCGTGAAAGTTTCCAACTACCGGGCAAGTCAAGTTCTACACACATGTGAGTGAAAACACATAAGGATTATAATAAAAGTAATAGAAAATCACGCTTTGAAGTTAGTCGTAGAGTTGTTACTGAAATATTCCACGTGTCGAAATGTTATTGTAAAAACATAGAAAAACAAAAGAGAACATTTCCAAAATAATGACAGGGTTATTCATTCATTCACTTTCCTCACTGATTGGCCGTTGCACGCTTCAGATAGAGATATATGGAAGACTTTGGGGGAGGCCTTTGGGCCAGCAGTGGGACAGTATGGGCTAAGGAAAAAAAGAGGTAGTAAGTTATGCCTTTTTTGTCTGAACTTGCTCTTTTAAAACGGAGTCTTTTATGTTTAGTGTTGTAAAGAAAATTTTATCGATCATTATTTGGTGGCAATTTAATGATAAAGTGAAAAATAACTGTCGTGTTGAATTCTATTAGCCTAGCTTAGAAGTCCAAAATACCTCTTCCTTTTCATCCCAACATAATACCTACGTTAAAAATTATTATTCTAAAATAACTACTGAAGCAACCTTGACAAAGGTATAGCAATAGATTTGGATCAAACATTTCGTTGTGTTTAGTGAACTCGAAACGTTTTGATGAATGGGATGGTCTTCTACTTAATTAGGCAAAGGGCGCTCTGTGTTGGATCAGGCGAAACTGAGGACGCTGTTGATTTAGTCAATATCTGAATTGATACGTAAGTAAATTGCGGTTGAAATCTAAGATTTTTGTTTACTAAAGTACATTGCATAACGGATTGCAGTAACCGCATCTTAAGCGTACATGTCAAAGATATATTTTTAAAGTAAAATTCTAATAAATTTTAAACATTACTTGTAACGTTGTAGGAGGCATCAAGAGGAAACATGGAAATCGTATTTCATGAACATAAATAAAATATAAAATATCACGTATAAAGAATAAAAATAATAAAATAAGCTAGAATAAAAATAACTCAGAAATAATAAATTCGCTTCACGCATGGCTCTCATCATCTTCAGCCTTTTTATCGTCCCACTGCTGGGCACTGGCCTCCTCTCACATAGAGATTCGAAGGATTGAGCGCAAACATTAAAAATACAAGCGCAAACATAAATTAAAAATAATGACTAAATTGACGATGGGCCAAATTGAAAAAAAGATTTTTTTACTAATTGGTCCCTTTCCAGTATATTAACATCCGCGACAGGATCGGCAGTGACGTCCGATCCGATGATCGCAACGTGTTCAAACTGCACGTGAAAGCTATGCTCGGTACTAGGATTCTTAATTAGCTCTGCTACCTGTGTATGTGTGTGTGTCTTTATGGTTCGACCTCTGTGGAGTAAGCAAAGCTTTGATTCAAAGGGGATAAAGAAAATTGATGATATCCTTATCTTTGTCACAGGATTATGAAACTAAGAGATCTTTTTAATTTACGTTATTATAGCCTAAGGAAAGTCAAGGTGAGTGAAATTCTTTTAAAGCATCCGAAAATCACAAATAATAAAATATCCACTAGCATTGAAATGCTAGGTGGTAAATGGTTGCTAGTAAATTTTTTATTTACGGGTTTCCAGTTCGTTTGATTTTCCAAATAATTTTACTTTTGACTTTGAAATTGAAAGAGATTAAATTATTGTGCTTCGTCAATTAATTATTCGATAGCTTTTTCTATAAAAAAGTTTAGAAAATAACCTTGAAAATTAATAACACGTGGCATCGTTATCTATTTTTACTAACTTGGAAAAGGTATTATTTAAGTTTTGAAATAAATACAGTAAATAAGTTGCTGGATTTCTTGAGGTAGAATTGTGTAGGTGTTCTACGAGTATTATAATCGGCACTGCAAACAAGAACATAACTACAACACGTAGCTAAAATACACATTATCACATTGAGTTTTATTTTACGTTTGAATGCGTCGCGAGATAGCTTGATGACAATGTTATTACTTGTTTGAAATACATTAAAGGCCGGAACACATAGACGCGTTGCGGGGCCGCGCCGCTAATCGGCAGTGACGCCCACCGCTTCGTTGACTTTTGGGGTGCGCATTTTCTTGTCATTTTTCTTAAAGACGTAGGTAACGATTTATTTAAATTTCTAATAATGTTTTCTTACTAATAACTCTCTTTTTCTACACTAGCTGCCTGGCCCATAGTCCGATAGTAAGACGTTCTTTTTCGTAATGCCGCATGCCAGCAACTCTTTGTTTAGATATGCGTTGCGTTGTGACGCGGCGCCGCAACTCGATGTGTTTCGGCCCTTAAAGTCAGTCATCATTCCTAAACCAATCTTTTATTTGTTGTTGGCGCTGCATATTTTCTTCTACATATATACGCCGATATTATTCTTAATTAGAATCTAGAATCTTTATTGATCCTGGAAACGTTTCCATATCAAAACCTATACGGCACAAAGCTCACCAATTTACGGAATAAAGTCTTATAGTATGAACAGTCTCATGAATACTTGCTGTTGTTAGATCTAAAAGTGAGATGACCGAATAAATTAGGTGCAAACAAAGTTAGATATCTAGTTAAGATTTATCAACTTTATAGTTTGAGGAGATTCATGCAGCAGCTGACCTGGATATTCTCGAAGAATGTTTTTAAACTTTCACAAACTCGCTCCATAAAAAAAGATTGCAAGTCTTTCATATTTCCATTTGAAGTTTGAGTTTTGAATAATGTATTGGAAAACGTTGGACGGATATCATTTTATAGGTCAGTATTCTCATTTTTGTGATCGGATGAATAAATACTGCAAAAAGCAATTAAAATAATTATAATAATACAATATCGGGACACCTTTCACACATGGTCGGTGAGCCCCAAAATAAGCTATTCATTAGCTTTTGTTCTTGATCGTACAGAGAGTCGAACCCGGGACCGTCTACTCGGCAGTCTAGCATGGTGGCCTTTGCGCCAACGAGATCGTCAAATTGAACTTAAATAAGTTCAATTCTGGTAAATACCAGTTCGAAATCTTGAGGAGGGTTGGTTATGCAAAAGGTCACGAATTATATTTATCCTCTGAATTATATTATTAGGTCCTAATACTTTAATAATGTATCGAACATCTTAATGCTCTTCTTGAATTCAAATTAATCACCGAACTAAATACTTTAGAAGTTAGTCTACACCAATAAACCCACTAACAAAATCCAATCGAAATATCATACCATCTTAACATGATTCTGTATTTAGCTCTTATACATAATGTATTAGCAGATAAAGGGTCAAACATGACGTTCAAACATTCTGATTGGAACAGGCGGGGCGCAGGTGGCCCTTCGACCTTTGGGCCTAGTTTTTTTGAATTGAAAAAGAAAACGACGGTCAGAAAGCACTTAAGGATGCCATAAAATCGACCTCTTATATCCCAAATAGTCGAGAACGGTAGTTTTTCGTGTGAATTTGATGTCTTTTTAAATTACGAGATTGGTTTTTGGGGTCAGATTTGAACGTAGGCGTATTATAGTTTCATTTGTATAAATTGCTTCGGTATGTTACGTTTTAAAGGCTTTTACATTAAGAAAAATACGTACTCAAAAGCTATGGTAGGACATATAAGTATGTACAGACGCCAGCACATCAATCTGTCAAATTTTATTAATGGATTCTCAACTTTATTGATGAATTATATGGTTCAGAGTTGATTGGGAAAATTTGAAAGTTTCGGGTAGCTCGATGTGCTGGCGACTGTACTACGTCGTTAAAGTAGTATGGTCTTCTTAGGGCACTATAGCGAGTTAACAATGATTTAACTCAAGCAATTTTATTATATGAAATGTGGACAACTTAGTTACTTATATAATATATTGTTTTACTAAATTGATGTTATTACGATTTCCTTGGAAAATTGTCTCTGAAATTCAATGCATTCTCTAGAATACAAATAGTTGAGATATACCAGACAAAAGCGGTTAGCACACCCGTCTATCACGTTGTCACTATGTATGCGTACGATTACCATATCAAAATCCTTTACTGCGAAGTGGATAACAAAGAACTTGTAAGTTTTTTTGGGACAATAGTAGATGGGATAATTTGCATAATAAAGGTTTATACGTAACTAGTTTGCGCCAGATGATTCACCCATGTCCCGTGGTAACTTTTCTATGCACCCGGTTAAAAAGTTGACCTGAGTCTTCCTCGACAAATGGGTTATTTAACACTGAGAATTTTTCAAATAGGTGCAGTAGTTCGTAAGTGCGTTTAGAGAAACAAAAAAACTCTTCAGCTTTATAAAATATAATAGTGTGAAAGTTGACATGTCTAGAAATAATGTTACTTGTGAGATGGCGGCAGATAGAAGAGTGTGGAAGAAGAAAAACATGCTGCGCTTACCCCAAAATAAAATTTGCGGAGAATAAGGGCAGAAGGATGATTATGATATAGACAAAATAGTGCCTGTATAAGTATGTAGTTAATGAATTTCTAGCTAAAGGGGTTTTTGATCCAAAAAAGAGACTTTTTAGCAAGATTTAAATAGGTTAAAGATAAGACTTGGCTTTAAATCGTAATATACAAGTAAGCGAGTTAATACCAATTAGTAAAAAAAATGTTATTGCCATTTTATAAGTACGAGCATAATGCAAACGATAGGACAAGAAAAAGTTCAATACATTTTACTCACGCAATTCAATTTGAATATGCTTTTTTATTTAATAAATGTGCCGAGTAATAGAAATATAGTCTACAATTACCACAGTCTGGGTAATTCCTTTTGGCTAAGATAATATTGTCACACTGCATAGTGTACAAAGTTTAGCAGTATATTATTATTCTGTGGATATAGGTCTTAAATTTACGACTGAAGGGTATTGAAGGCGGTTATTAAACTTGAAATATGGATATTAATAATATCATGACACGTATGAGAACTTCGATTATGGGCAGTATTATATCGGCTAAATATGATACGAATACTAGAGCCAACTAGGTTTGTGCCAAAAAGTATATAGATTTTATTTTTAAAGCTCAGTGTGTTTAGCCTGTAGTTAATCGTGGTGGCCTAGTGGTTAAAGAGTCAACCTCTCAAGTATGAAGGCATGAATTCGAATCCAGGTCGGGCAGGTACCAATGCAACTTTTCTAAGTTTGTATGTACTTTCTAAGTATATCTTGGACATCAATGACTGTGTTTCGGATGGCACGTTAAACTGTAGGTCCCGGCTGTCATTGAACATCCTTGGCAGTCGTTACAGGTAGTCAGAAGCCAGTAAGTCTGTCGCCAGTCTAACCAAGGGGTATTGGGGTTAGAGATGTCAGCAACACAGGAGGGGCCCCTTTAGGGCCAGGGTCTGCTTGGGCTGCGGGTTGTTCGTAAGAGATACCGTGGCCCTGGCACACAGGGACCTCCAGAAGGAACATAGTGGGTGTTAGTCAGTAAGAGTCTGACACTCCCTCCAGCTGCACCCTCAGCGGGAGGGGTCATCTGATGATTTCCCACGAAAAGCCTTCCCAGGTAACTGGGTTGAGGAGGTCAGACAGGCAGTCGCTCCTTGTAAAACACTAGTACTCAGCTGAATCCGGTTAGACTGGTAGCCGAATCCAACATAGTTGGGAAAAGGCTCGGAAGATGATTATGAAATGCAATAATATAATATCATTTAGATTATACAGATTCCCACAATTATATCACAAAATGTCATTGTTTAATAGTCAGAAATACCATGAAGTGTTCAAATTGTTAACGCCATGTTAAACGGTGGTTTGTGGCCAATGCAACTTAATGGATCGTTACACATATTGACTATTGATAGTCGATCAAGTGTTTTGTGGTTATAAATGTTGATGCTTGAAATAATTACGATATCGATATTAATTGCCTCATAGGAAAAGTTGATGGTCCTGAGTTCCATGCTCCGGTCGGTTAAAATTAAAAGTATATAAAACTTTGGCCTTAAAATGCATTTTTTCAGTTGTTATATTGTTCTTATATCTTGACTATCGGTTCGCCGCGGTCACACCTGCTGCCTGAGGGACTTTGAGTAGCCTATGTCCTTTATCAGACTCTAGGCTACGTGTCTACCAAAATTTTATTTGAATCGGTTCAGTAGTCTTGGTGTGAAAGGGTGACAAACAAGCACATACACAGACGGATAAAGTTACATTCGCGTTTATAATATAAAGTAAGCATTATCTACTTTAATTTTTTTCTGAAGTTAAGCAGTATCTATTGTGAATACAAAATACTTAATATCAGTTTAAGTATTTCAGAGGGACAATTAAATAAAATGAAGGTTGAATGTCATAATTGCACATGCACACAAAAAGGTTTTAGTTAAGTCTCTAGCCTAAATTATTCCTTATGCTTAAGGACAACAAAACAATCGGACAAACCCTGTAATCTAATTAAACGTAACTAAAATACATCAGCGTATCCCAATCACAATATTCATCTCAATTCCCAAGCGAAAGGTTTAGTTACGCTTATCAACATTTCTGTTAGCATAATGTATTCAGGGACTCTTAATATTGAAGTGTCGAATAGTTGGGAACCTCAGAATATCTGGGTAGCAATGTGGTGTACCCGACTGTTGACCTCTGTTAGTAGAATTTATTTCATCCCCTTTAGATACGTGCAGACGCTAACACCTATTTCAATCTGTCAAATTTCCGTAATAGATTTTCGACTTTATCACTAAAGCATAGGGTTCAAAATAGATTGGGGAAATTTGACAGTTACGAGTAGCTTGATGTGCTGGCGTCAATACAACCTATGTGAGTTGGTTCACCTGTTACTGTTGTTGTTGTTTTTTTACTGTTTATTAAAGACGTAATTCGTGGCTAAGTAACAACCGCACGGGTCGATCGATCATAAGATTAAGCAACGCTTGAAGCGGTCGGTCTTTGGTTGGGTGACCATCTTGTCATGACAAGTTCCTCCGTATTTTGGAAGGCATGTTAAATTCCTGGGTCCCGACTGTTATACGTACATTTTTGGGATATAATCAGCGTAATCACTCCAAAATACTGCTACTCATCTCCATTCGGGTAAGACTGGAAGTCGACCCCAAAATAGCTTGGGAAAAGGCTAGGCAGATGATAGTCTTGAATTAATGTCCATCAACATACCCTTTTTTGCAGCCGTTAAAAGATCGTTAAAGGCTTTTGTATAGAGAATATGGCACATGAAATCACAAAACATGCAAACCCACTTTCCGAAACTTTTCACTGGAAAATCGACATCTACATACACACGCATGTATGGCGTGGTAGCGTAGACAAATTTTGGCCCTGCAGTTTTACAGAGCTGGCTAAAATCCACAGTATCTCATTGCATACCGATTCTTTGATCTCATTAGGACTAAGGGCCAATATTTGATTCCAAATAGTCTGCATAAAATAACTTTAAGGAATAAAAAAAAAAATTGCTTTGAAAAAATATTTAGAGTTTCGCTTAGTGGCGTTCAGGCCGGCCGTTCTCTCTAAGAAGATCTGACAGCTGCAGCTGCTACGCAGAATAGTGATAGTGCACAAATATTATTATGCACAAGCGTTTGCGTAGACTCAGATGCGCTCTCTAATCCCTCACTTTCATAGTCTGATGGTGATCCGACAATATCATATCCGATCAAGATCTCAACATACTTATATTAAAAGAATGCTATTCCGTACACTCCGATAAAAAGCCTGTAGCTATCCAATATTGCTAGAATTTTCAAATCTATTCTATAGTACCAGAGATAAGCGCCTTCGTGTGAGCAAATAAACATACACACAAATTTTTCAGCGTCATAATATGAATATATATTTTAACAGCAAGAATAGAAACCGATGAAACAATGAGAAATAAACTTGAATAAAACAAGCCCTTATCATTTAACAAAATCATGAAGCAACTAACTTGACTCTGTTAAAATTAACTATTAAACCAAAAACTTCTTAATCGAATAATTAATTCAGCGAAATAATTATCTAGGACCACAACTTAATAACTCAATTACTGAAACTTTTGAATTGATAGATAATTACTTTGCTCCCAAGACGAATGGTGGAAATTCAGCCAACATTCCATATAGTAGGCACTTCACGACAAATGTTCTGAGCACTAACCTCTTCGTAATCAAGCCAGGCCGGCCGCCTTGAGCAAGATTAATTAAACCAACTGAGCATCAATCATTGGGCCGGATTCCTCATCGTGGTGGCAGACGTTTCACCAGTTCAGTTCGTAGGTTACTTGGATTGTTCCTACTTAATTTTACTCACTAGGCGTCTTTGACGTTGAGTTGAAAAGCTCAACAGAAGGGTTCTGATGAAATTCTTAAGCTAAAACAGAGGTTTTTAATGATAGCTAACTGATAGCTTTCGATAAATAAAATAAATAACATGTTATCACTCATGTTATCATGATTCCAGATCAGGCAAGTATCAGTGTAAATTTTCTAAGTTATACCTACTTTCTAAGAATATCGTGGCCACCAATGTGATTAAAAGTGAAGGAAAACATCTTGAAGAAACCTGGACTACAAAGTCGAAAATCGCCATCCCGCATTGAGCAAGCGTGTCCTCCTCTGTTTCAGAAGAGGCCTGCCCAGCAGTGAGACGATAAAAGGCTGATAATGATCACCTTAATCCATTTCTTCATAGGGATGGGGATAAATTGTTCAATTTTAATTTGTGAATTTTAATATTTTTGAGGTAAATTAAAAGGAAAGCTTAAGGAAATTGTATGACATTGCGGTCGTCACGTTTTTTCACCCTAGTGCGTAAACTAGTTGGTCTAACGTATGCTTGAATCATTTGAAACACATACATACGTCACATATACATATAAGTAAGTAACAAAATAGAGGAGCTTTTACGCCGAAACTACTGAACCAATTTAAACGAAATTTGTTTCAGAGATAGTCAAGCAGAGGTTCCCAACTATTTCAAGCCATAGAGCAGTCTTTCAAATACTTAAAAAAACAGTTTGTATTTTCGCAACCAGTTTTATTCGTATTTTATTGACATTCCTAATGAATAAACGTCAGTTTATTTAGATTAGTGTCTCAGACATCGCTCGCCAAACAACCGACTCACCGACACGATTCTGACGTCTATTAATTTAATCAAACGACACTTTTTATTAAATTAACAAGAATGAAAGGAAAACTTGATTTATTAGGCGGATAATAAAGCCATTGTTTGTATAACGGCTAAATTAGATTAGAGAATTCAATAAACGCGAGCTTATTGTGCAGTCCTTTGTGAAATTTGTTTTATTGTGAATAATTTGATAGAATCACTTCTCAAATCATCTAATCAGTGTCAGATTTCTTCGACGTTAAGTTACCTTAAGTTTACGTCAACGTCAATCATTCTCGTCAATCGTCAATCGTGAGATACTTTTGACGTGGCGATTGAAACCAGCCTTTTTGATCAACGGCCACGATCCAACTAAAATACAACTGAAGCAAATGTTTTTCTTTTTGTCTTTATTTTTTAGGGACTTTCATCCTTACAAGGCTTGTCAGCCCCATCATAACCTAACCTAAGCTTAGACAATATTATGATTATTTTCTATAAAAGCAAATGTTAGATAATGCCAATTTGGATATAAATGATACTGTTAACGTCTAGCATGTGTGCGAATAGGATCTCACACACGCACGCACACAATCTATTCGATCTTTTTATACTATGGATTCTACAGCAGCACGAGACTGGCCTTGCGGACTGCGAATTTAAGAAGAGAAGACTGCGTCAACTAATGTCGTCATGCTCATTTAATTTTCCTATTTTATATTATTTTTTGGTTTGGTGGTTTGCAAGATAAGATCTATAATGGCAGGTACTACTGGGGCAGCTACCGGATAGTGGTGTCGAACATTAACAAAAACCTGCCTATACAATACATAATAGTATGTATATATACCTAATGTTACAAAGAATCCTATTTGAATTAGCATGGAACCTGCTAATCGGTTTTGCGGTTAGTTTGCTAAATGGAAATCCATTGCACGTACATTTTTTTGTTCTATACTAATGGAAAATAGCGATTAGATGATTAAAACAGCTTTCATGGTTATTAGCCTGTAGGATAATAGATCTATTATCGTTAATAGTAATGGGTATCAACAGGTTCTGTCGTATTAATATTAACTGGTCTATTAGTTCATCATCATCCTTGCCAGCCTGGTATGACCCCACTGCAGGGCTTAAACCTCTTCTGATATAGAGAAGGAATGAGCGTTAATCCCCACGCTTGCTCAAGATGGATTCATGAGAATTTTCTCGAGTTGTTTTCTTTTACGGTTGCTCAGTTATAAGTGTACTTTTAGAAAGTCCATAATAACAGGTCGATTATAAATTACACTAAATTCTGAGGCACTTCGAAATCCATTGAGCGCTACTGCGACAGATAAAAGTTTATAGTTTTATCATCTCTGATCTTAGATGGGTGTAAACATTATAGTGAAAACGAATATTGTTTTGTATAAAGGAAATTTAGTATTCCGTTAAATATAGTATTAGTATTATTTTATTCTATGATTAATATAAAAGAGCTCAATAGTAATTAATGGGCAACACTGCCCTGTTCTGTTTCCTTTTATTTGGGATCGACGCAACTCACACACTCTTTGTGCAAGCCATTATTATAATTATCTAATTTAATATTAAGCATTATTGTCGAGTCGGATTGCAAAACGACCCTAATTTTCATATGTATTTGGGCATGTAATGACAGTGCGTTAAAGACATTCAGCTCGTACACCCGTATATTATTGACAAATACTCTTCCAAGCTAGTCTCCCCTGACAGTCTGACATTTTCTTGTGTGGGTTACGTGATGCTCGCACACTCTTGGTACCATGTATTTAATATAATCAATGTTATAACCAGGTTAGTATATCCACATCCAGTTTTACGCTCACTTTCCACTACACTTAAAAATACCTTAATAGAGGCATGCTATCGTGTTATAGACGCTCCTCTACTCTCCCTCTACCTTTCAGGGTATTATGCGTGATGTTATGTTCCAGTGTCGAGAATATCGCGTACCTACCTATCAAAGGAATTTTGATTACACAATTCTTTCACGGAAATATCCTATGGACGTACAGAGTGCTAAAATATAAAGTGTATCAATTGATTATCTGGCCCGGTCGTAAAAGTTTAGTAAGGAAAAGGGTTTCCATTGCGTTACTTCGAAATAAATAAGTATTTATGTTGCGATTTGGACCTTTAAATGCCTTGGGAATGGCGTCCGAGAATGTAGGCTCGTTTAGGTATGTCTGCAGTTACACGACTATTTTATACAGGGTGTTTATAAATTAACATGAATACCATTGGAAGACTAAGTCATTTGGAGTTGGACATCATTGACACCGAGTTGAACTAAAATTTTGTTCTTAAAAAGAACGTCACATTCATAAAACTTTGTTTAGAAATTATATTCTGGAAAATTCGAAAAAAATATATTGTACTTTGTCGATACACTCAACCAATCCACTTATCACGAACGATACATCGTAACAATTTGGGTTATTCCAACATACTACATGCGACAACCAACAATTGCTCCACGTTACCGCGATCCTAAACTAACAGAATATCTATCTCCAATCAGTAGCTGAAGTGGTTAACTTACAGATAAACGGTTATCCGTTGGGATGAAACTTTGTGACTTTGGGATAGGGTAACGGGTATCCTTAGAGCATTAAACCGACTGTAGCCGACAAATCTATATGCGAATATGTCTTAATGTATAACTCAAAGGTGACTGACTAACTGGCTGACATAGTGATCTATCAATGCACAATCCAAATCACTGGCCAGATCGGGATGTTATGACGTAAGACGCTCAGAAAGGATTTTTAATGGGATAAAAAAAGGGGTAAAATAGGTGATGGACGTTTGTATGAAACTGTCAATTTTAAAAAGATCAGGCTGAGAATTGTCATGCATAACACTGCTAAGTATGACATGAGCATACCCTAAGAGAGATCCACATGACAAAATTATGCATCCACCTGTTATGCATCCACATGACAAAATTGACGAATACAATTATGTACAAACTTGAAACAGATATGAGTACTTTTAGGTTAAAGCAGCACTCTCGTACATGGGAAGGTGATGGAATAACGTCTCCAGTTGGTTATATTATCTAAGCTGGTGTATGAGAACGCTTATTTATCTATAAAATATGTGCTTTAGAATAATGAGTTTTGTATCTTGTTATAATAGAGTTACGTATTATGTATCTTAGACTATCTTGTGCGACTAGCATTTTCTGAGCAACCATTTAGCTTAAGCAAAAGATTTTCTATCGATCCGATATCGTTCAATCAGCGTCTCTCGATTAAAAATCTGAACTTCCCTAAATTCTAATACAAAACTGTAATACAGTGTGTATGCTTCATTGCCTACTGTGGCTATTGAGTCTATGGATCATTCAGCATGGCTTAAAGTATTTAATTAATTCTTGTTTCTACGCCAGCGGTTTAGGGTGGTGTTACCACTATTTATATTTCGTATTTAAAATTTAACCGTAGGAATGGTCTACGACATACTGGTTGCATTTAGAATTCTTTTTAGAAGAAGAAGACACTTTTTCACCACTTAATAATAAGTTAGTTTATTTGGTAGATAGTTTCATACAAATGATGTTCCATTTTTTAATTTATTTGCTAGATAGCCACTGCTATTGGGACATTGTGAATTGGTTAGAGTAAAAATAATAGTTTTTTCACTAGCTTGATAAAACTTCCTAGCCTTTCGTGTAAAAAACATACCAAATGTTGCGCAAACCATTTCAGATTTAAAATATCAGTGACTAACATATGTATATGTAAATTGTTGATCAAATATCAGTGTTTCCAGTAAAAGAAGGTATTAAAGAAGTGTAAACATATCAATGAACTCTAAATCTGACCGTGACCTTTAGTTCTTTCTTACAAAACAAAGTATTTTCTTTCATTTTTTCTCTTGATAATATTTTGTCTCTTTGTTCTATAAATAAAGCATTCGAACCCTGAGCTTGATCACATATGTCAGCCGCCCAATTCCAAATAAACCAAAGACGTTAGTATAAAAAAAGAAATAAGTCCTTGTTATTTTTTTTTGCACATCTGATACTGTCTTTATTTTTTTATTGAATATATTATAATATCTACATATGTATACAAAAGCCCACAGTGGTTATTCTTATCATTTCATGAGGTTATATGGTAGTTTCGTACCTAAATGTGAATTTATTTTTCTGATGAATCGTAAATGTATAATTATATGACCTGTGAAAGTATTTTCAGAACAATACTCTTATTATAGATTATGGCCTAGATTTGAAGAGATTTTTTATTATATTGATATTGATTATTGTCATTAGCTGAATCAAGGGACAGATTCAGAAGGCGGCTCCTTGAAACGGCACGTATTGTGAGGAGGTTTCTGTCTCTGGGACCCTAACCACCGGTAGCTTGGACCCTGTTCCCGATATCAGTGGACAACTGTTTCTTACATTTTTTTTATTAATATTTAAAAATGTAAATTATTAGTTTAAACAATAAATAAAGGAACTTATTAATTGATTATTAGATTGATTATTTTAAAAGATAGACGTAACTTAAAACTAAGAAACGCTGAAGCATAATTAATAGAACAAAGAATTAAGAAAGTGAAGGAAAATCTGAAATGGTGTACCCTAAAATTTATCTTGTAGTAATAAAAGATGTTTGTGTTTTATGTATGTCGCAGGTCTTGAAATGTTTTAGCAAAATTGTGTCTCGCTAGGTGTCCTGTATGCCTTAGGGAATATTAAAAGTACCACGTATGTTCCAACATGATAATACATTTAGTATCGCTGCAGGTATGGTAACTTAATATTAAACGGGGAGGTAAATGTGTTATGAGATAATTTTATTACGTGTTCTACTATATTCTTATTAGGTTATAGTTTGTTTCTTTGCAATATTTTATTGAAATATTGTTTGTTCGTGTATTCATTGGCTACACAGTATCTTTGTTAGATAATTTTGATAGTAGTACCTACTTGTAAGTAAACATTAGTGACGTTTACATTTTTTTATATAAGACTCCGTAGTCCAATATTTTATTCGTATTTTTTCCAGATTTATCGCAGGTAAAACGGGCATCCACGGTTGGGCCAGCATTGGTAGTCCAAAGCCAAACTTCTTCAGATTGTCGAGCCAGGCTTCATCGTCTCTTGCAGTCATTTACTAAGTCACGTCCCTATAATTGTCTGATACTGGCACGTGTAACTACATACACAAATAATATTCACGAAAAATTTAGAAAGGACTTTTTAGAGCAGTTGACGCAGAAGTTAACATGAAGCATTCTCTGTCAACGGATCAATAACATTTTGATAAAGCGGAGAAGCAACGACAGATGTGTTGCGGAGCGGCAACACTGATGCCACATCCATCCGCACCCATCAACCAGCATAAAAAAATAATCATATCATGTAAAGAAAATATGATACCAAAATAAGTATTTTACCAACAAAAATATTACCCAAAATTCCGCTACTCTAAAACCCTATAATAGCACATTAGTCACACACAATTAACGCCAGCGAATAGATGACACGTTTTTGCATAAGTTAGCGCGCTGTTTGACCAACTTCACGCTCCAAGCGACCAACTTTGATTGAGATCTGCGTCCCTTACCTGGAATTTAAACGAGGGCTCCGCTAAGTTATTAGAAAACTTTTGAACGGCTCCCAATTTTATAATAATAAAGGATAAATGCTGGGAGACGAGAATACCAAGACGATATGGTTTTATTATGGAATTCAAACTTTTCTATGCGATTAACCCAGCGGACGTATCTCTGTTATTCGTCGGGAATTAGATTTGGCATCCAATCCTTTTCTTATGTTTTATCTGCACGTCTCTGAATTCCGTTTCCATCAGTAATATTGTTTTCAAGCAATGTTTTTGAAGTCATAATTATAATGTGTAATGCCAAATAGGTTAACAGTTCATTTACGGACCACAATAAATATGTGTTATGCAGTTCTAGTCAAATGGATGGCACGTTAAACTGTAGGTCCCGGCTGTCATTGAACATCCTTGGCAGTCGTTACGGGTAGCCAGAAGCTAGTAAGTCTGACGCCAGTCTAACCAAGGGGTATTGGGTTGCCCGGGTACTGGGTTGAGGAGGTCAGATAAGCAGTCGCTCCTTGTAAAACACTGGTACTCAGCTGAATCCGGTTATATTGGAAGCCGACTCCAACATAGTTGGGAAAAGGCTCGGGAGATGATGATGCAGTTCTAGTCAAAAGTTTTAGTATCTATCATCCTTGTATTTCCCACCGTTCGTGTTTATAGTATGTTGTTTATAGAACATTGTGCGAAAAAAAATGTTTCTTATTGAAACGTTTCACGGCTAGCCGCCAGTGTAAAAAACGAAAATGAATTTTCCTCAACCAATCATCGTAAAAAATTAAAGACATTAAGCGAGTTTCTAATTAATTTAATGGTTCGTTTACGATCGCAATTTATCCAATTTTGGTTATTAATGAATATAAAAATAGAACGATAAGATTTACGCCTCCATTTTTCCGCAAAAATTGTTTATGCAGCTTTGTTTTTAGACACGATGCTGATTGATATTAAAAATTAAAAATAAAACATTGTGGGAAATTTTGGGAACCATATATATTATATATATATTCCTCACACATTCACACAACGTCATCTAGTCCCAAACTAAGCAGAGCTTGTACTATGGGTACTAGACAACTGATAAACATACTTATATACTTTTCTTTTGTAAATACATACATATTATACATAGAAACACCCAGACTAAGTCTAACACCCATGTTCATGTACACAAATGTTTGACTTATGCGGGAATCGAACCCGCGACCTATAGCGTGGCAGGCAGGTTCACTAACCACCACGCCATCTGGTTGTCAAATATATAGATAGCACATTAAGCTACCAAAAACTGATAATTTTTTCTCATCACCTATTAAGGAAATTTGAGCGATTGTAGTAGCTTGATGTGCTGCTTGATATGTTTAAAATCGGATTAGTTATTCATAAATCGTGACAAAAACAAAAAAAAAAAAACAAATCCGCTTCACTGTTCACTCATTGACACAGATTTATCCGTGGCCAAAATTGTACAGAAACCAAAAATAAACATAGCTTAACCGGAGTTCTAAATAATAAACATAAATTACTTCGTAAAATCCGAATTGTATGGATTATACGTACAAATCCCGGCCACGTTCAATGTTGTGGAACATTTACTTGTTCTTCATGCAGGTATTTGGCCCGGATTAATGTTAAAATGGAAAATTATATTACCACTTCTCGTTGTTCTAGGGACACAATCGTATTTAAATCGAATTGAGCTATCTGTAATCTTCTGAGCCTCAGATTTACAGTCAGCTTTGAAGAATTGAATTTTGGAAAATCGTACCTTATTCCTTATTTGTAAGGTAGTGCATCATACAATAATAATAGTCTCTTAGCTCCCTTTTAACTATATGCCTGCTCTGCTTCAGATTTGGCTGGGGCACTGCCGTGCTCTCAGATAATATTCACAACGAGTAAAAATAATGACTATTGATAACGGCAATCTGACAAGGCACGATAATGCTATGCGACTTGAATCGACTTCATCAAATTCACTTGATATTTTTTAATTGTTATTTTTTGATCATACATTTCACTTGGAAAGTCATCTTTAAATATTGTTACTTCAATTTATTATTTTAATGAAAAAAATGTTTTTAGTTGCATCTATAAAGGTTGACCCGAAATATTTGTGACGTCATTTCAAGTTTCGTTTCATACAAATTCCTTATTATACTGACCCTTTTTGTACATCCTTGGCAGTCGTTACGGGTAGTCAGAAACCAGTCAACGGGTATTGGGTTGCCCGGGTAACTGGGTTGAGGAGGTCAGATAGGCAGTCGCTCCTTGTAAAACACTGGTACTCAGCTAAATCCAGTTAGACTGTGAGCCGACCCCAACATAGTTGAGAAAAAGGCTCGGGAGATGACGATACTGACCCTTTTTGACAGTTCAAAAATAGTAGATATGCAATTTGACTCATTGGCTACCACCGTATTAAACTATTTCAGTCGGCACACGCACTTAATCCTACGTAAATTGAAACTAGGAAGACAGACTGCCCGTCCTTTAACAGAAGGTTAAGATATTCGCCGATTACACAAATCTGATTCTATTAATTACAATTCAGCTTAAGTGTTCCAGTTGACTATAGTAATTACACCGTAGTTAATTATCCGGTTTAATTAACTTAAGCAATAACGGTAAATACTATTTATTGTGCGTATCTTCTTACTTGTTGTAATATATTGTTTGTTGTGAAGAACATGCAGAGCGGAGAAATTTGGGGGCGTTTAATTTGCAGTAGTCCTATAACTTAAGTTCTTAAATATTCAAATCCAAATGTTTATTTGCAAGAAATATATAATTTTATAAGGTAAGATCTTAAAGCCTAGGTGTCACTTTACTCTATCTACAGTAGGCGTGCAAAAATGTTACTTACATAAAAAGTACACTTATTATCAACTAGGTTATTTATTTATATTTTCCATTAACACTTTAATACCATAGAAACGATATTATAGAAGCCAATCCGTTAATTTTGTTTAAATAACTGGCCAATTATTATATTTTAAAGTTTTTATATATTAATATGGACAATACAAATCATCATCATCATCACAGCCTTTTTATCGTCCCACTGCTGGGCACAGGCCTCTTCTCCCACAGAGAAGGATTGAGCGTTAATAAATAATACATACTAAAGAACATTTTAAAATAATAATAACTATATATTTATTAAAGAAAAAAATTTTTTTTTTCGTACACATGCTTATACTATTATAACTATTATAAACGTACTGGGTAATGCAAGTATTTGAAGCATCAGCTTTCCCCTACAAACGATAGTTTCGCATAAAGCGATTATTCACTTCCAGCTGACTGATGGAGAATCTGATATTACAATATTTAGTCTCGCAGCCGGCTCTCATCCCCAGTTCTCGGAAGTCTTGGAAGCTATCCCTCAGTTTTCTCGTTAAGTAAACAGTTGTACCTCACGCGTTTCGAAATTACAGACCGGGTTATGAATACGTTGTTCATAAAGTATGTTAAGTTTCTGCGAAATTTTCCCATTCAACTTTACAGGCCGCGCGAAGTTTTAATCAAAGTTTTGTTGTGTTGACATTTTTGGGTGAGCTCTTTAATAATAAAATACCCACATGTTTAACGTTGCTGTGAATGGGGGCTTTGTTAAAGTTCTCCGATGTACTAACTTTGTAAAGTGCTGTAAAACTGCTTTTAGTGTTTACTGGGTTTTTGTCAGTGTTTCCCTCTTTTGTCTTGAATCGATAATGTTAGTATGTAGGTAGAGTTGTTTTGTTAACAGGACATCAGAACACCTACTAAAATATTCATTTTTCTCAAATTAGGAAAATATTTTCTATTATGTTGCAAAAAAGTTTTATATCTATATTGTTGTTATCATCCTTTCAACTTTTTTGTATCTGTGTTCTTCTTGTACCAAATAAATATATTTTTTTGATGTTTGATGTTTTCTTTCAGTAACGTTGAACATTTTTGAACACACTTTTAATGTAAAGTTGTTTTCAGAAAGGTGTTGCTCTTGAAAATAGAAGGCAGGTTAACTATTCCCATTTAAACAATTAGCGGGGATCTTAAACAATCGCGAAGTCGGTCCCGACAGGGAACTGTGACGAAGTTTCGTCGAATTGCGTTGACCGACTTCGGTCCGAGAGTTATGACTAACTTTTGAGTTCGGTAACAAGACTGCTGTAATGACTTTCAGAGGTGGACGCCCGAATTTCTTTTAAGTTTATCAGCGTTGTTCATGAGTAGAATTGCTTAGTATGCAAAATGTCTTTTGAAGGATCGCGGTCAGTTATATCGTCAATTAAATCATAAATTTTGTTAACAAGAGAAGTATTTTTTGGTTCGTTTGTGTGTTAGAAGTCAGTTTTTGTTTTGATAAATAAAAAAGATCATTATTTATAAAGATGAGAACTAAAATGGTTCCTTATATGAAATGTTTTCTTATGTAGCTTTTTTAAAAATGGAAAATCATCAAATTGCTACAACCACTGTGGGTTCAGCTGAACGGAGTATCAGACTTTTATTGGCTAAAACCTTCTTTTTGGAGGTCTTCGTATACTAGGGCGGCGGTAATTCTTTTGTTAGTATTCGGGGCTTGCGTTTGGAGTGAGAATGAAATGTGATTTCTTCCATTTAACGCAGTTAATCATCTCGTTAATAACTCCTTTGTCTTTTAAATTGTCTTACACAATCAACGCTGTTTTGTTCTCAAGTTTCGTACATTCACATTTGTATCATTCGCTTAGTCACTAGTCTCGTCCCTACACATTAAAAGCTACCACAACAAAAGGAGTGACTGTCAAAAAGTTTTACTCCTTTTTTCCTGCTGACAACTTGCCTTGTTTTATCATGCAAATGATACACACTCATACCAACATCGAGCAAGAATAAGAAAAACCCGAAACATATTCAATGAGCCGCGTATTTTGATCAGCCGCAAAGTGATTACGTCATCAAAATAAGAAATGCCTAAGTTTACGCATATTCTCTCCGGCAGACAATTCTGTTTTATTCAACAGAACAAATTTCCATAACGACGTGGAAATAAAAGGGTATTTACATAAATCAATACACATGCGTAGATCATGGTCAAGTCGGTGAACCCGAAAAGCATTTGTTATGGTAAGGAATTTGACAGCGATGAATTTTCATATCAGAATAATAGACTGAACAACTCGTCGATGTTGACTATAGAATTATGAGAATGTAGAAGTGACCTTTGATAGCCATTTGCTTTTTAATGTAGAAGCTTTTTTTTGCCTTTGATTTTTCCATATATTGTGATAATAGCTTTTGCCCGCGACGTCGTACGCGTGGGCATTGGGTGATTAAAAATTCACCCCCTCCCCTGTACGTGATAATATGTAGCCTATACGTTGACCCGACCTCTTAGTTATATTCATGCCAAATTTGAAGCAAATACATGCAGCATGCACCTACTTTTTGAGATTATGCCGGACATTCATACGGACACACGGACAAAAATTCTTAATACTATATTTCTGGCGACAATATCGATTGTAGATAACGCCCCAATTATTCTTTAAAAAAAATATTCAATGTACAGTTTTGACTTTTCTACGATTTTATTATATGTATAGATAATTCTTAGATTGTATAAAGTAAAGACTAATGAATCTATTAATTATAGTTAGATGAAAAATCTTGTATGTGACCTTTCTAAATCACACATATTCTATATCAATGCGAAGCGAACTTTCATAACCAACAGGCTTACAATGAATACCTCCAGCAATTCGTTTAATTCCACAACCATTAACCTTGTCCGTTCCTAGACAATCCTCCAAGTAAGGGAATTAAGAGAAAACTGTTTCTGAATACAATTCTATTCTCTTAATAGGCAGAATTTCGATTAGGGCTGACAATTAGCGGCGAACAGTTAGAATGGTCATCTAACTTGAGAAATTGAACTATAAATTACCGTGGCACCGGCTTCTTGACAGAATTACTTGGCATAGATTGATGTCCCGCGGAATGCGAGAAATATCGTACGCCATTTGAATTTATAGGGGGCCTTATAAACAGATGGTAAGAATACGATATTTATGAGTATTCGTGTGTTTGAAGGTCTGGTAATGTTTGACGATTGAAGTGACTTGTTCACGGTGGGAGTTTCAATGAGCTGCAATTTTTCGTGATTGGGCGCTGCTCATTTATTTTTTTAGTTGTAGGTTTTATTTATTTTTTACTATATGACTTCCAAAAAAGGAGGTTCTCATTTCAAATCTATGTTTTTTTTTGTATTTCTTCTGCTAACTGCCACTGCGGATGTGAATTATAAACATAAAAACGAGAAATAAAAATATTGTTTTAATATGCCAGGCATCTATGATATAAAAAATCTTATCATTAAATAAATCCACATCAAGATGTTGATAAAATCTGACATAATAAAATTATCTAATAAAATGTTTTTGTCAAATTATGGCCTTATTTTGACAACAATATCAATTACGATGTTGAGTATCCGAAGAAAGGACTATTTTCTTGAACACGATCGCTATTTTTATTGGCGACCTTGAAAAAGCTTTGAGCGAACCTCATTGTACAAATAAAGTGGCCATTCAGAAAGCCCATTATTATGGTTGTAAAGGAAATCGTAAATACATTAAAGACCTTTTTAAAAAAATCCTTGTAATGTTAACGTATTTTTCTAACCTCTAGTTGTCATGTTTCATGTAAAATTCAAAGTATTGAGAAGTAAAAATTAGGACTGAAGTATACACTTCTTTTTGGAATGGGAAATGGCTAAACCAATTTAAATAATTTATAAGCATTAAAAATATATGTCATCACTCCACCGTGCCTGAGGGCGTCCTACACTACGTTTGCCAAGGCGTGGTCTCCACTCTAGAACTCGTTTACCCCAACGGTTATCGGTTCTTCGGCTGATATGGCCAGCCCACTGCCACTTCAGTGAATATCAGCGCAAGACGGCTGGCAGGAGCTGGATGCGAGAAGCCGAAAATCGATCTCAGTGGCGTGCACTTGGAGAGGCTTATGTCCAGCAGTGGATTGCGATAGGCTGATGATGATGATGATGATGATGATGAAAAATATATGTTAATAATTAAGATATTATTACCAGCTGCAATTTTATTTTATTTGTGAGTATCACAACTTTGTTACGTCAAATCTAATTTTAATAACAAAGGCTCCATTTTCCAATATATTATCGCCTTATTATACATTGGACTACTGTCATATTTGGGATGATTGTTATTTAATAATAAATAAAGTTGATAGAAGATATAATTTCTAAACTGGTGACGAATAATTTTAATGATTTCCCTAGATACCTAAAAATACTGCAATACAGATAATATAACAACATAACTAATAAAAACAAATCTGGATACAGACAATAGCACACGCTACATTCTAGAGACCTCTAACATAAATAAAAGACATTCTATACTAAGCAACTGACGACAGCCTCTTATAAAATTAACTCGTTAGTCAAAAAATCGAAAAAAGGGCTCTTAAACAAATTCAAAACCATTTTCCTTCTTTGTATTATCCTTATGTCCCGACTTATATAATTCCTTGATTTCCAAACCTGCTTCTGTAGTGACATAATTAAAGCTTAACATAACACAATTTACAATAAAAAATGGGGCTTACTGCGTGCCTTGTCCAATAAAGTAGCGAGACTTTGCAGGATTATCCTTCTTTACCTTATGTCACGCATAATTTAATATGCCACTTCACTGTCCTACCCTCATCCGCGTCTTTATAAGAAAAATGTTGAGCCTTCATAAAGGTGTTGGAATATAAAGGTTTATTGAATGTTATAACGCTGTCGTAAAGACCTCTAAATGATCTTGTCTAGGAAAATACATCTAATGTATGCTGAGAAAATTCATGTTCAATTAATAAAACAAAAAAATAATTTAAGCTCTTTTATTTAAAAGGAATTGATGGGTCTCACGTAGGTATTAACTTATTCTGTAAACGAAAAACGAAAGGTATTAAAACAACACAAAAACACAAGAGATTTCACAAAATCTATTAACCAATCCCCCGTTTCACACAGAAAACCTCTCAAACAAGACTCCGAGAAACCACTTTGTTGAACACAAATCAAACTCCCTCGCTTCCATTACACGTAAGATTCGTTTCCCTGTTTTAATAATAAGTACCGATACCTACTTAGTTAGATAGGTACTTAGAATACTTATTCTCCATTCAAATAAGAGTGGGGTTCATTCAATATTCAGGATGCGATGGCGCGGTGACGCTGGCATCGTTAGAGAGAAGCATACAACTTGTTTTGCACCTCAGAAATGGGAAATTTCGTGAGCCCCCGGGAACTTTGCGATATGACTTGCATTACTTTAGAGAAATTAATTTTGTATATTTAACGCGTAGGAGGCAGATCTATTATTCTGTTATAGAGGATGATACTTATGTTACGGTACAAGTGGTTTGAAGGTCCTTATTTTAATGAAAGATTTATTCATCTCGGTTGTCCTTGAATTTGTTTTGCATATAAATAGAATGTTTTTAAAGAATTAGTTTGAAAAACCTATCATAGTCTACTTGGACTGAACTGGCTTTTTACTGATTTATCACTAGAAATCATATCAAATAAAGAAAAATATTTCTTAATATTTCAGTTTAATTAAGAAGTGAAATGATACACTAGTACTTAGGATTGAATTTAATAACTAATAACAGTATAAAAGAGGCAATATAGGCTTGCAAAGATGGTGAACACGTGAAATTTGCAAGCTGAAGTAAGGGCAGCACTTGATACTGACCCTCCGTCCCGTCCGTGTTTTTTCTTCTCTCCTTCCTCAATACTATATGAGTTGCACAAGCCTTCATAGCAAGTTGACCAAGAAACTTTCAATCCTAAACCCTGTACGTTGCCATCTGTGGTTGCAAATATCCTGTTTGATAGGGATTTAAATTTATCTTCGCTAGTGACGTCACACGTTCGAACTATTACGTCATCGCCAAGAGCTGTAAAAGAGAGCATTAGTATTTTAAATAATGGATTAGGTGACTGCGTAATATCCGGTAATGAGTCTGCATTGCATCAGGTTATGGTAAATAAATTTATCTACACACATTCAAAAATATATCGCGTATCTATTTCATCTTCACATCTCACTCATAGGACATCTATTGCTAACTACGAGAATTCCTCCTCCATCCATCGTTCTAATCAGACTTGTATTGATGAAGAACCTCTATGTTCCTTCTGGATGTCTTTTGTGTGCCAGGGCCGCGGTAACTGTAGCGAACAAACCGCAGCCAATATAATGAATACCGGCCTAGGGTTGATAGCCAGATGACATGATAGAGCTCACGGTGGGGGTAAGCTCTGCCTGGGCGGAGCACCGTCGTGTCCTCAAAGTGGCAATTGGAAGCGGCGCGTTCTGTTCTTCGCGCTCCTCGAAAGGATGTCAGCGACAAGGGAGAGGCTCTTTAGGGCTGCGGGTTGTTCGTAAGAGTTACCGGGGCCCTGACACACAGGGACCTCTATAAGGAACATAGTGGGTTTTAGTCAGTAAGAGTTTAACACTCCAGCTGCACCCACAGCGGGAGGGGTCATTTGATGGTTCCCCACGAAAAAAAAGGACTGAAAGCAGCCTACGTTCAGCTTGTACCAAATACCATTTTTAGATCGTCTGGCCACCTTCGTCTGGGATTACCTTAACAATGCCCAAAACCAAAATAATCCGTCTTATCGATTTAAGAAACAATATAAAAAGTAGGTACTCACATTCAATCTTTATAACGTTGCATTCTGTACCGTAGCATGTTTCCACACCTTCCATGTCAGTCCTGCAAGCGGCGTTCGTCCTATCGAATGGATCCGTGTTACACTCATAGCACATAAGTGCCTTAAATGGTCTGTTTTCAGGATAATTAAAGACTGCAAAAGTAATTCAAAAAGGTTATGAAATTTAAATATATGAAAAATCTATATAAATAGTAATTAATCCCTAATTCCCTTGGTCACGCCATCACGCGTGAACATCTGGACAGATTTACATAAAATTTGATATACACATAGTCTAGAATCAGAGGCTAGGTTTAGGCTAGGTTTTATCCCGCTGAGCTGAACGGAACCGCTGGGTATGAAATAAAATAACGATATCAAATTAAATTTAAAACAATTGGGACTACCAAGTATTGGCCGATAGCTGCCATACATACATCGATAGAGAATCATCATCTCCTGAGCCTTTTCCCAACTATGTTGGGGTCGGCTTCCAGTCTAACCGGATTCGGCTGGGTACCAGTGTTTTACAAGGAGCGACTGCCTATCTGACCTCCTCAACCCAGTTATGCGGGCAACCCAATACCCCTTGGTTAGACTGGCGTCAGACTTACTGGCTTCTGACTAACCCGTAACGACTGCCAAGGATGTTCAATGACAGCCGGGACCTACAGTTTAACGTGCCATCCGAAACACAGTCATTGGTGTCCAAGATATACTTAGAAAGTATAAACAAACTTAGAAAAGTTGCATTGGTACTTGCCCGACCTGGAATCGAACCCACGCCCTCACACTTGAGATGTAGGCTCTTTAACCACTAGGCCACCACGACTTTTTTTTTTCACGACATCGATAGAGAATGATATTGATTAAAAAAGCTTACCTTTTGCCATTGAGACGCCAGAGATCATTAGAACCAACGCACACATTAAAAGCGCCATGCTCACTGTTGAATAAGGAACTCTAAAGTGAAGAATATTTTTTTCTCTATACTATATTTATAGCGTATATTTATAGTATACTGGGCGTAGGAACAGTGAAATAAGCATATATAAATCAACATACAAAGTTGAATTTTGTTTGTGTATTTATTTTAACGCGTTTATTTGGTACTACTTTTTGGATTTGATAAATATTAAACATTTTATTAAACATTTGATTTGAAATTGATTTTCAAGTAAAAGTCATAAAGTATCACAGTGTTTAATGACGCATACTAAAACATTTTTATGACGAGAAATAAATTAAACATAGCTGTAAGCAAAACCGCGAGGCAAAGATAGCAAACAATAGCTGAACCAGTACAGGAAAAGTTCCGAAAAACATATTTGATCAGCATTGTTTGACGATAATAACTGATTATAATTAAAAATACATAACAAACGGGCTTTTAACAAGGAAATAATTATAAAAGTAGGTACCTATACACCATCTATGGATATCGATATAGAAGTTATCAAATTGTATATGACGTATATTTATAGTAAGGACTAGCTTCAACCACCGGTTTCAAACGCATCCAGGATAAATAGCTTTATTAATGCGTTCAACCAAACAAACAAACTCTTCTGTATTGTAATTATTAGCATAGGTGGAAAATAAATACATTATTGATTATTTAAAAAACATACGCATTTTTATAAATCATTTAATTTTATCCAATTGCATTCTCAGCGGGATTAGATTTTCCACGAAAAAAGAGGACAGAAATATTTAGATTAAACAGTTTGGCTGGACCTTACTCGGGAGTCTTGCGGTGTATAAAAGGTTGTGAATTTGGCCAAACCGATAGCCACATATACATAAATATCTACTAAAAAAATCACATAAATATTGTCTTGTCAGTCAATCCCTACACGTATTTTTTACTATACTCGTCGTGCGGTCAAATTAAAATACACATGTAAAAAAATGTCGCGTAAATATAAAAAAGAAACTTATTTCGGCCTACTTTATTTAATTATAGTGTATATTCAGTATAATAATTTATTTAATTTAATGTTTTTTCCATTCTATTATCTGAATCCGGATATTTCTATGTACCTACCTATTTCCTTTAGTCTTATCTAAAAGGAAAAACAGCAATAATTATACAGCACCAGTGTCTAAAATCTGTAAGGATTATTTCGTTAATTCTGTAAAAAAAGATTTTATAATTATTTTGTTCAGTTTATGAGTATCTATTTAAAAATCTTTTTTTAGATATAGTATAAATTCTACTGATATATATATTTTTTTTAATAATCGTATGTATATCTTGTCTATCATTGGGTCATTAAAACGTCTTAAAGTGCTTTGTACAAAAAAACAAATAAAACTTTTTGAGTGTTTCTGAAAGTTGACTGTCAACGAATCTCTTATTCTTTAACAGTCAACTTTCCAAACAAAAATGTTCAAATGATTAAATATTTTGGCTTTACTGTACCTACGTAGCTGAAACAAAAACATCGTTACCATATCTGGTGTTTAATTGAAACAGAAAAACCTATTACGTCATTTGCTGATAGCCATGCGATTTCAGATCACATCCCCTGCAATAGTAACAAATGTTTCTGTTAATTAAACAAGAGCGCACGTGGTAAAAGAACTGTTGCAAATGTTGGCAGGGCTGTCCCCTACACTATAATAATAAACAGGCAAACATGTTTGCGTCCAGACCGATCGTCGGCTACGGTGGCCGCTCTCTAAGGAGATTAGCCAGACCCGGGAATCGAACCCGAGACCCCGTGCACAGCAGTCGCACCATGCGACTACACCAATGACGACAAACATAGAATGTGACAATGAAACCAAAGTGCAGTCATTACGTTACTACTATTATAATATACTTAACTAATTATATTAAAATAAGTAATAAAATCATAAAAGCAATTTAATGTTTAAATATAGCGTATTTTTTTTCCAACCTTTTAAGATAATTATTTATTTAATATCCCAATCAAATATCACTGCAAACGAATTGAAAATGCATACTTGCTTATAAAAAAATATTTTTTGGTTAATTAACGTCAATGAAAGTTTTTAGTGAGTGCCAACCCTGGTGCGAGCACTCCCAATTGATTAAATTATAGTTAGTACTCCGGATAAAGTTCCATGGTAAAAGATTTAAACAGCGCAGTTCTAACATACTTTGAAATAAACTCTTAATCGTTACTTTGTGAACAAACTTGAACACGTACGCAGGTACTCGTAATAAGGTTCGGTAGGAAACAATAAGAACTTTAATTGGATTTAAAAAGACAAACAAAATTGATGTTTGTCAATTATTTTTCCTCCGTGACAACCATCAACAGCTATGTAGCTATGTTGGGCTTCCAGTCCAATCAGATGCAGCTGATTACCAATGTTTTACATGGAGTGACTGCCTATCTGGCCGTCTCTACCCAGTTACCTGGGTTACCCCTTGGTAAGACTGGTTGTCAGATTTCTAACTTCTGAGTACACAACGACTGGAAAAGATGTTCATATTACTGCAGGAAACTATCAATTTAACGTAGGCACGTTACGTCCCAAACACGTAGGAACTCGCCCCCCAAAATGGTCACCTGTCCACGAACCGATCGCGCCACGCGTTGTTTAGCCATCAACCACGGCCACTTTTTCAAGAGTGAACGGCTAAGGAGGAGGATAGGCTACTTTTTAGGCTTTAGAGGCGCGGTGCAGTTCCCTTAGGAAGCAGTTGAAATCGCTAGCGGAGGCTAGTACATGATAATTTGCACTCCTTTCGTGAAAAATGCACATAAATTGAGTCGCAACTTCCTCAAAAGGGTGAATAGTGGTGCAATATAAAAGTTGTGCGAATATTTTGCTGTATTCTTGTACTACATTCTGTGGCAAATTGAATTCTCGAATGCGAGCTGATGCGGTCACCTCGTGAGTACGAAGTGCTTATGTAAATGTTATGGACACGAGACCAGGCGCCTATTTGTTTTCGTTGGATTTTCTATTGTTTCTTGGATTTTCAGAAAAATAAAATCTATAATATTATGTAAAGACAGATTAAAGTCGGTACAAAGGTTAGCTCATATCTTCTTTCCTATAGGAAATCGACGATTGCTGTAATATTACAAAAACTGCAGGCTTAGCATGGCGATTCCATATCTATTCTGTCAAGAAAAGACAAAGCTCTGTCAATGTCAACATGTCTTCTGCCCGACCTCTCAACTGGCATTATCACTTGTAAACTTATGTTGATCGAAGAAAAGAGAATTACTTAAAGAAATTACAAAAGAAATCTTACGTGAATCTGTCACTTATCTGTCTTTATGTCCTTTCTCCGGTAGGCAAAACTTGTTCCTACGTTTGCCATGCTAAGCTAAGCCTGCGGTGTGTATTTATGTAATCTTTGATAAATGTAAAGAAACCAATAAGTTCGGTTGCTTTGTTTTTTTTTTCTATCTTCCAATGCGAAGGCATTGCTCATTGTAGGATGGACACACACAAAGTTAACTTTATAAAAATAAAATATAGGAGGTCTGGCAGTTGCTAGCTCTCATTCTATTCCGATTCAAAAGAAGTTCCATACTTTTTCCATAATAAAATTTCATATTCGAATATTTGAATGTTTTTTTTTAAACTTTGCGTCGCAATTTGTCGATATGTCGGAAGTAATAAAAGTTTTCAGCGATATAATGAACACTGGAAGTTGAACGCGACCAATCACAGGGCTCATTACCGCCGTATAACTTTTTATTTACTTTCAGCCGAAAGTTTTTAAGTAGATGTTTTTGCGCTCAGAAAAATCTTTTTTTTTCTTTACGTGACGCTTCCTGCTTTTGTTTTTGTCGATGTTACGTTATTAAAATGAAGGACATTCGTTATATTATCTGACGAACATTAGTGGGTTTTAGACAGTCTAATACTCCCCCCAGCTACACGCCAGGGTCATTTGACGATTTCCCCACGAAAAAAGGGTGAAGGCCATGTTTCAATGCAAAAGCTGGAGTCGTTTTTTTTTCATAAATGAAAACGATTTATTTGTTATTTCTGACTCATTAAGGACGTTAGGGTTCTGTATGTTCAGAAAGAAGTTGCAATGATGACAAAATAAATATAATGTTATGATTTTTTTCTTGCCATAACCGGTCACTTTTAAGGCAATAGATAAATTACCTAAGCCAGTTGACAAAAAAGTAATTTTTTTATATAAGAATAAAATTGACAAACCTTTTGATCTTGTTAACGCGCTTACTAAAATAGTACCTACTACATTTTTTTACATGAAACATTTTTAATGTAGGTAGGTATGTTTATTAAGAGTATATATAGACACTCTAGTTGTAATCTACCAAATTCACCCCTATCAACGTCACTTGTGTAACCCGATCCAGATAATAAGCTCTTTGTATAGATAACATGGAAAAACAAAGAGACAGGCTTAGGCTGAGATTACATTAATATCGTTTGAGTAGTTTTTAGTAGTTTTGGAGTTAATTAAATTAGGTTTATAGAATATAATTCTTAAATTAGTGCGAGTTTTATAACTAGACTATAAAAAAATATTATTTATTGTATGTAGCATGTTTCATTGTCTCTTTTTGAAATTGTACAAAACATAATACTGGACTACATGGACATACTATATACTAGACTACAAAACATGTCTGTAATGTATACTTATATTACAAATCTAAAGAGTATGTTTGTTTACCTGAACGCGCTAACCTCAGAAACGGCGGGACCGATTTGAAAGGTTATAGCTAAATAGCCGCTTGATTTATCTAGGGAAAGCTTTATTTCTTATCTGAATACGCGAAATACTCTCCACAGGACGCCGATGAGACCGCTATCAAAAACTAGTTAGACATGCTTTTTTAGTTCTAGTAATATGCAACAATTTTTTAATTTTTAAATGTTTTTATTTCTAAAATTAATCTTCAAAAATGAAAATAAAAATTGTATATTAAATAAAGGATTACAAAAAGCAACTCTATCTCAATAGTATGAAGGTCGGATTATGCCTTTGCATATTAAAATAACAATAGCATCACAATAAAAAAAATCGTATTCATTAATTTTATTCAATTCCGTATATTCTCTAAGAAGAATAAAGTTCTCCAAATCTTCCCATTACACTTTTATCATAATGAAGCCATTAAACACAGTGGGTACAATCTCGTAAGTGGTCTCAGGAACGAGGAAAACATTCAGATAGTTTTCGTTACGAGATTAAAAGCATATTTTTGACCGAGTTGGAAAATAAAAAGGTTCTCAAGCGTTTCATTGTTTACGTAGAAATATTTATTTTTGCAATTGAGAAATTATCTTGAATGACAAAATTAATATGATAAATACTTTTGTTGTGGGGCACGATTATTTTCAGCGACATAACATTTGAAATAATTATCAGCCGCCCTCTGCACTATTGACGTTAAGTCCAGATAGGTACCAGCTTATTAAGCTAAGAAAGTGGACCTAGTAAATCTACTATGAACTCAGGACGGTTCGTGTCAAATAAGTCTGCAATTCTGAAGTTAGCCATTAGCCATTTGACAAAATATATAAACTATGTACTTTTTAACTGTTAAATAAAAGTAAAGTATAAAAAATACTGTTTTCATCATCAAAATTATTTAAAATGATATATATTAGACTGAGACATACTCAGTGCAAGGAAACAATGAGCTTATAAGCATTTTAGTTAAGTAGTTAAAAAAAAGACTGTACAACAATCAATTGTGAAAGTCCAAAAAATATTTGTTTAATAAATAAAATACTGCTTAATATATTTCTCAAACACTTTTTTCCTAATTAAAAATATAATTGGTAACCTATACCCCAGCTTACAACTAATTTGATCATAGAAAAACTCAGTAGGTACCTGCCGTACAAAAACCCTTACAGGAAGTGATACTGTATCTTATTTATAGCCACAGCCCAACAACAAGGGAATCCTTTTAAGGTGCTTTTACTCGCTTTGTCTTACCATCCCGAAGATATAAGTATCGGATATCTTTCATCTGATACTTAACAAACATAACAATTATGTTATCACGAAATAAATAAGCAGACTAAACAGATAATGTGATGATAATAATGGCTGATTATCGGCCAAGGTGGCTGTTCCCTCTAAGGGCATCAGCCAGCTGTCCAGGGGATATTATAGTGCACTCAGGTATACTCTCTATTTTCTCACTCTCATAGTCCGATGGGAAGGCAATCCGACACGATGACAGGGAGAGATTATGCGCAAGACCGTTATTTACGTGCTCTCTAATGCACTTGTCTATCAATCACCAACTTCATGGCATCTGGTAGCTTTGTAAAAGTTTTATAAAACCCACAAAGATATTTTAGCCCGATCCGGGAATCGAACTCGAGACCGATAATATACATATAGTTGAAACTAATAATACGTATTAGTAAGTGTAGTGAAATAATCAATTGATTCCAAATCTACGTTCAAAATTCAAAATAGAAAATAAAGTTACGTCCATACAACTTTATTTAAAACTAGTCACTAAAATAAACCTTTATAACATTAGTAGTACTACGAATAAATATTCGAGGCGGCTTTTAGCTTCCTCAAACATTTAGACACGGGAAAGCCCCAGACATAACAAGCAAAATTTTATCTTCACCGACGAGTAAACAATAAAAATACGACAGATTTAAAGTAAGTGCTCCAAGCAAAAGGCAACAGCTTTCAAAATTTCATTTGCAAAGTGGGTACATTACCAGTCATTTAACTTGGCCCGTTAAACTGTGGTTAAAGTACGATTAGGGCCCTGCGGTTTCATCTTACGCTCAGAGCTCTAACCGGCTGTTTCCGGACGTAATAGTGTTAAAAACTAAAATTGAATCTAGGTTAGTGAGTGGTTAAATCAGTTTAAGGTAAAATGTTTCGTCCGCCTTAAAGCCTTTAATTCGAATCAAACAAAAGCTATCGATTCTACAATTCAAAATATAGGTGGGGTCTCTTTTTTCGTGGAAAATTATCGAATGACCCCCACTGAGGATGCAGCTGGGGGGAGTTTCAGACTCTTACTGACTAAAACTTCCTTCTGAAGGTCTTTGTGTGCCAGGGTCGCGGTAACTCTTGCGAACAACCCGCAGCCCCGGCAGATGTAGACGGCGTCTTGAGTTTGTTTTCAGGGAAGGGTAATACATGTAATTCCTTTATGATTACTTAGCAATTCAACTCAAATATTCCTGTTATATTCTACTATTTGCTCATGGAATCGCGTTGTATGCGCATGAGACGTGCCTTGGGCGCTTTCGTATAGAGACACGCTTTCGCTTTATTTCAATCCTTATTGTACCTGTATGTTATAGAAAGCTGAACGAATTAAGCGGAAAGGAAACTATAGAATGCCTCGTAAAAACGTCAAAACACTATAAACCTAATTCCTACACTTGTCCGAGCATTTTTCTTACATCATCTCAGAAACAAGAAATCAATCTGTCTAGAGAATATACGAAAAGATATACAGGAATATATATGTTTCTAATAAACTTAATGATTTACATAGTGGTAGTTAAACAGCGCACATTAAAATATCCATCGCAGGTGTTTTGCCTCATTAAGGAACATTTTAGAAATTCTTTTGGTTTCATACAGGGTGTTGGTATTTTCGTTTTTTGGAAAATTCTGGCCGCTTTCCCGCTTTAGCTGGAATATTTTCTCGAGTAGGGAAAAACACAAGTTCATCAAATAAACGTGTTTGGTACTTTTTTCACGACCTGTATTTCGAGCATTCCAAGAAGTAAAGTTATATTTACACAGCTTAACCAAAGCACTTGTCAAGTAAAGTCTATTTATCTTAACGCTACACACAGTAAATTTACATTCTATGCGGCTGGAAAAGTTTAGTACCAAGATCACACAAAAAAAAAAACAAGTAAATATTTTATTCCTATCACACAATTTAGATATCTATTACTATCAAATACAGTATAGATCAATTTTTATTAAGCTTCTGAATAAAAAACACAATTTGAAACGTTGAAAAAATATTGGAAAAAAAAACCCAGCCTGTATGTTGTAGATGTCGTAGTGATTTTTGTCAGTCAACGCGGCGTGTTTTATTACAGCCAGCTTCGTCTCTCTTAATTATTTCTATTCGTTTTGTAAGAAAAAATATCTCGACGCATTTAAGCTACAGATTTTGGGATAAATATAGACCTCCCCTTCTTAAGTTTTTTATTTACTCCTGGTCTATAATTAACGCTCGTTTCAATGAAATGCAGTTTTTAAATTCAGAAGTTTAACTAGATTTGTTTTTGTTGATCATTATTTGCACTCCGTAATCAATTTTCACACACAACAATATTAAATGGTTTGTTTATATATTTTTGAATAGTCACGTTTAAATTGAATAAAGGTAGCTTAGCTTACCTTACCTTAGAAGTATTCAGAAACAGATGAAGAACAAATATTCTATCCTAAAAAAAATGTTATAATATACGGTCCTTAAATTACTTATTACGTGACTGTCCAGATGAAAAGACTATTATATAGACCAGACTATTATTGTAAGTTACAACAAATTCCAAGTGTGACTTTGAGCTGCCGGGGCTGCGGGTTGTTCATAAGAGTAACCGCGGCCCGGGCACATAGGGATTTCCAGAAACATAGCGGATTTTAGTCAGTAAGAGTCTGACACTCCCTCCAGCTGCACCCTTAGCGGCTAAAGGATCGGGTGAAGGGAAAGTATCGTATTTATTAAGTTACCAAAGGTGATGTCTCATATTCTTATGATTATCATACTAAACAAATACATATTAAATGCCTTTCGATGTGTCATTCAAAATCATTTATTCAAATATGGATGATAAATCAGCACTTTTCTTACGTCAAAAAAACAAAAGACGCCAGAACGCCCACTTTTCACCACTTCCTAAGTGTTTTCGCTGGGAAGAAGAATTGGCGCAATGAACTCCCCAGCAACACATGTCCGTCTGTTAGGTTTGAAGAACCAGATTTATACAAACACAAGCCCAATCTCATGTCCTAGACTGTGGCGATCAACGATACAGTTTCTTACAATTCTGAATGAATTCCCCTTACAACAAATTCTTCGACTCCTAAAACAATGAACTTCTTTTAACAAAGCAGCCTTTGTTTGTAAGGTTCAATCGTTTGACGAACGATAAAAATGCAGCATATGCGTTGTTTTGTCGCGTCGCCTATCGATAGTATGGTTACGTTCACGTCACTACAAATAAACGCGTGACTTTGACATGTTGGTAAATGAAAACGACTCTATAGAATATTGCAGGATTTCATAAGGGTATTGATAGCGGGGACTGATGGATTGTTATGGAATTTAATATGAAAGAAGAATATTATTACTCTTATACGGACGGTTATGAATTCGACATAGTTTAAAAAACTATTTGTCACATAATAGGTGTGTAATAATTATGATGTTATGTGTGTGCTAATATGAGCCTATTTTTCGAGAGAACCAGGACTATTAAGTCTGAAATCATCAACCCGTATTAATTTATTATTAATATCGGCCTTGATGCCTGAATTAAATGGATAAATAAATAAGCAAGTGTGGTGATTAACACTCAATCCTTCTCTGTGTGAGACGAGGCCTGTGCCCATTTGTGAGACGATAAAAAGGCTGATGAATATATTATAATCGAGAATTATAGGAACCATACCAAAGAGAAACATTGAAAATAAAGATACGTATATTATTTGCTAACTCAAATAATTATAAATAATATGATTTCGAAATAGCAATACACGGTAGCACGTATTCAAGGGATTTGGCTAATAATTCAATAGGGCCAATGTGTAACACCTGGGCAGAGCAATAACGGGCCTTTTTGGTGGCATTTATCGAATACCCCTGCTCTTATTGGCACAATGATATAGTAGGTGAGCCCATGGCGTGTTATGGTTTTTTGGGGGATCTAATTACTGTTATATGGTTTTCGGTAATATTGGCCAGGTTGGTAATATATGTTTATGGGATATGTTCCTTATTATTCTATTTTTGTGTTTGTTATTAAAATTAAGAAGGAATAATTATGTAAAATAACGAAATTTAGGCATGTTTGCGATATCAATATGAAAAGATTAATAGAGCCTATGCTTTTATTTAATATTTTTTGTTGCATTTAATTATACAAAATATGCATTTTTGGTCCTGTCTTCGCTCATCGTACATCATGAGGGTTATTGTTATTAAAATAAAAAGTTACCAAAAAAAAAAAGTTATTGTTTGAAATATTTCATGTTAAATTACATGAACAATTTTATTCAATAATGACTCAGATAACGACCAATCCCTTTTGCAGTTCAATCAGGGTTTTCAAATATTTCAGGTATATTCCAAGTAAATGATATTTCATACACTTATCTGCCTTTCTTAACATATTTTTTATTTCATTACACACGCAACATTTACAAAAAAACTGGTAAGTAAACAATTGTATATTATTTCAACGTTATTATTTATCATTAGTTAAAAAGCCACTACAGGCATCCATTGCTGTCAAAATAAACTGTGTTGTTATTATAAACTTTCATTATGTACTTACTAATGTTAACTGGGCCGCGCGTCACACCGTACTGCAACAGGAAAAAATCTGTTGTTTGTATTTTATTGTCATAATAGTCAATCTTATTAATTCGGGATACTTAATTGACATTTTGAGTGTTGCTAAGTATGTATGTGCAGTGTAATTAATTTCGTCGATTGTGACGTGCCTCCATTGGTATTGACCGAAAGGTTGTTTTTCATAAATATGAGAAAAATTAAGATTTAAAAAGAACTAGAAGACAGAAAAACAAAACGTAGCCAGTAGCTTCGCAGGAGAAAAAATCAGATTCATAATAAAATGGCATCCAAAAATAAGAATTCTTCTTATTGTAGAACATTGGTATCTTAACGAAAAATCATGACAACATAACGCTTAAGATTTTTTTTAGTACATTAATTTTGTTTTTGAAGCGATATCTCTTCTAAAAAACTATAAGAAAAATATGAAATTTGTCACAGAGTTACGTAGTATCCAGATAACGGACATAGGTAACCGGGTGACGAGAATAGACCCTCGGGACGTGACTGAAAGCGGGGGCTGAAGGTGGCTATAAAATACTTAGTGAACACAATGTGTCATGAGCCCTACAGACGAACATTTTACAACACGTCACATATATGTTACGCTACATTGTGAACTGCAGCATTTTACTTACCCAACAACATGTTTCACTGACATTTTTCGCTTGGGGGACATAATCTCCGAACGAGCCGCTTCCATTAGGGGACTTTCCCCCTTTAATAAGCGTGGTCTCGTCACTACAAAGTCCTATATATTTTGTCATAGTGCTAAAATTACGCCAATTTAAATGTAAGGTCTTGAAGATTTATGAGGGGTGAAATTTTTATTTGAGCTTAAATTTTTTCTTACTCTTAGTTAGTAGTTTTTTAAGTTTTAAGGTTAATTCTGGTTAGATGTTAAAGTTTTCTTGTATTACTAGATTTGGAATATAGTTTTTAGACCACTTATTTTTTCTTTTATTTTAGGTTTTTTGAAAAGCTGTCTCATAGGTCTATTATCTTTTTGACATAGCTTTAGAAGAAAGGTAATGTCCTAAAGTCACAGCTGTTTTATTTTTGCCACAGGTTTCTAGAACCATTACAAAATGAACTATTACTTTTACTGCTGTCGGTTTAAAAATTTTACTGTAAGTTATTTTGGTATATACGATTGTATTGTAAAACCCACGAGAAATATCAAAATAATGTATTATAGTTATCTTTGTTGGCTAATTAAGGCTTTATAGTAGACGTTATATAAACACAACCGCAATTCTCACCGGAACTTGACTTATATCATTTAACCAGCTGCAAAGTCGGGGCAGGTCAGTTCTCTTATATATAAATATTTACGTCAGATTTTTACTTACAGCGTAAAATAAAACGAATCTAATACATAAGCATTCTCGAGTACGTATATTTGAAAAGCATTTATTCAAATGTACCAGACAATGAGTACATATGAGCAATGATGAAATCTTTTCATATTCTAAACTATATATTGATGATATTTTCAATATAAGACATCTGGTACACGTGTACAGTGGGATCATAAATGAATATGATATTGAATGATATTCAATAAGCTGAGGCAGCGATAGCTATATTACTTGTTCCTTCAAAGACTAGGCGTTACTTTGTTTCTATTTTGAGCAATGTTCTGAAGATATTGATGTTATAATACAAAGTTGGTACTGGTATTACTGATGGAAAAACAGTTTTTTTTTCCTGATATGGAATAAGATTTAGTTTGACTTCTTACAAGCGCTATCTTAAATGCTTCAGTGACAAAGTTTAAAATCTATCAAGGAAATTTGACAGTTTGTAGTAGCTTGATGTTCTGGTATATTATTTTATATGAACGTCTGTTCATATAAAATAAGTAAAAACAGATAAAATGACATAGCAAATTTCGTTTTCAAAGGGACAAAGTTGTTCGACAAACTTGCAACCAAGAATTCCTACCAATAAATAAATTATTCAGAAGAATAATAGTTACATAAGCTAAATATTAATATTGATTGATGAAAATTACCAAACTACGGAAGACGATAGAATTAAAAAAAACATTTCACAAAACTGAAAACAAATGAAATATGGTTTTTGTTTATGAAAACAAAAACGTCGATATGGTAAAAACCTTAAATGGTCCTTTATTACACTAATTAGTTTTAAAAATAAAAGGTCCATAATTGCAGCAAAAAATCACTTGGGAGGGATAGCAAAAACAAAAGGCAAAAAGGAACCATTTGGATCAAATGACCTTTAAATTGTATTTCCTCAAGTCAGTTGTACGAAGTAAGAACGTAATGATCTGTAAGAAAATATTGTTTCAAACAAAGTACTTCTTGTTTCTAAAGTAGGGTATGTAATATCGCTTCATCAGTACAAATTACAAACCTTGAATTAAAAAAAAAGTTCTTTTAAATCTCAAAATTACTTTAACAAATAAAAAAATCTTACAGGAACCCAAAAACAGAAAGGCAACTTCCAAAAGATATATAAAATATCAAACATCCTAAAATTAGTCCTCTATTATAATTAGATTCATCAAAGCCCCCATATTTAGTATGTCCCATTTTCAACACAAATCATGGTGCCCATCCTAAAATGATCGTGATAGAAGGAAATAAACATCCAATGGTTCTGGACGAAACAGGAGTAGTCCTTAAAGGGACTGATGCTAATTTATGAGCACGTACAGGAATTTACGGGCGCTAAGCGTGAAAATGGGTAATTTGTCTTTTGGTTAATATCCGACCGCCGAGTTTTGCGCTAATTGAATTAGCTGGCTATTATTCTGGTGGAATGGAGACGATGCTGAGACCTGGTGGCTATTTATTCTTGATGCATTTAAAAACATAAATAACAGACCAAGATAAGGTTTGCTTTCACAACACAGAAACCAACCACAGAAACTCTTTTGTATTGGAATAAAATCGATCCACTTTTGGGAGTCCGGGCGCTACTGTTTGAGAGAGGTAGTTACACACGCCAGCACATCAAGCTACCCGAAATTGTCAAATTTTCCCAACCGTTTTTTTTGGACCGTATGTTTCAGCGATAAAGTTGAATATTCCACAGATTGTAGTAGGTTGATGTGCTGGCGTCTGTACTTACATCTGAAGTGGACCTTGCAGTGTAGTGGACGTTACACCTTTTTCTATTTAAAAGGCTTTTAAAAAGGTTCGAGTGGTAATGCTTGAATGTAAGTCCGGGGCGCTCCGAGCCGGCAGCATAAATTACCACTTTACTGGCTATAGCTAATTCTACCTACTCCATTTATAGTTTGTGGCGATACAAATTAATATGGACTAAAAAAATATCATATTAAAAGATTATGAATTAAGAAATACTTTGGAATAATAATAACATATCATATTATATAGGTAAACTATGGAATTAAGGACAACCTCGTTTCTTAAGAAATCGGTTAAAAATAAGAAGTATTTTCAACATGAAAATCATCTATTCCACATTGCAGTAAAGCTAAAATCATATATGATTGAATGACAACCCTGAATGCTACTGTCAGTCCATTCGTTCTATTGTCCAAGATTGTTATCGAGTCTAATAGTTTCTAAACACTACATCAAGCTTTATCTCCAAGTTGCTTTGTTCATTTGGAAAACAGTCTCGTGTATTATTTTGACATTTATATGTCGAGATAAGTCTATCTTTACTTCCAGAACAATAAACCTACATATTTTTATTATTTCATGATACATATATAATTAAATGACCCCTTCCCGCTGTGGGTGCAGCTGGAGAAAGCGTCAGTCTTCGTACTGACAAAACCCATTATGTTGCTTCTGGAGTTCTTTATGTGCCAGGGCCACGGCAGGCCCGGCAGGCTTCAGCCCTACGGGGCCTCTCCGATGTTGCTGACTTCTCTTCGAGGAGCGCGTGGAACAGAACGCACCGCCGACACGGGATACTGGACATTATTAATAATTTTTAAGGGGAGGCAACTTATTGGCAGTTGGGGTGATGATCTCTGGAAGGCTGTAGACAGAAATTAGTTTATATACACGTCAATCAGGTCTTTAGTTTTGATTATGGCTGACAATACCCTGTTGGTTTTCAGCGTGCCTTAAATAGGTTTCGTCTCAAGGATCCTACCTCTTTTCTTGCCATATTTCATTATATTTGGTTTAGCTGCATTAGAGTTAAGTGCAAGGCGTAACAAACATACTTACATACTTTTTATAAATCAATTTATTGATGAGTAAGAGATAAGGATTACTTTTGACAAAATGACGAAGAAGAGATATAAAAAATATTAATAAGTATCAAAGATAATAATTTTGAGCTTAAACCATTTAAAATTGTACCTTTTAATTAATTCAGTATTAATTATCAGAAGTGTTAACACAATAAATACGGACATGACATCACAATTATACGTACAAATAAAATGCAGAGTTGATTGTCAATTAAATTACCAGTACGCATATTGGTTTTATTTAAATTTCAATAAAGGGGCAAAAGTATATTTTGTTTCATGGTCACACGAATAAAGAAATTTCTATTCTATACATTACTCAATACTTAATTAAAAGTCTTCACGAATATTTAAAATAATATGAGATAATGACTTAAAAAAAAATACAGGGTTAATTAAAAATCTACATCAATTAAAATAAAAACATTATTCTGCTTCAGATAACTTAAAAGTACTTAAATAATAAATAATTATTTGCATGCATCATACAGTTATAGAGCGAGTGGAGGTACAGGTAAGACCCTGCTCCCGATACCAATTGATGGTCATCTATTTTTTAAATTATTTATTTTTAATATAGGTGTTGTACTTTAAAATATGTGGAAAGTAACTACAGAATATTAAAATGAAACACAATAAGTAATAATACAAAGTTATAATATCTCCACAATACAACGGGAACTCGTCACATACGTTTCCAACATCAAATAAAACCAAATCAAACAGAAATCATAAAGGTACAGTCACCTATTTTCTTTATTCAACTGTATACGTGTATTCGGGTGTAGTTTATTTTATTACGCAGATGCGATCTCCGCATTCATGAATCCAAATGTTCTTTTCTATTATTGCCGACGATTTTCCGTACAGTACATCGGCAGCGCTGGCGTGTTCCTGGATTTTTGAAATAAAATGTGACCCGCTTTGAAATTTCTGCTTTTCTGTTTTCCGACTTATTTTAGCTAGCTGATAATATTTGTAGATTAGAGTTCCATATTTGCTTTGTCTATATAATAACAATGAAAGCTTCAGCTATATGTGTTTAGATCCAAACTCGGCCTAGCTAGCCAAATCAGGCCTCACGCTAGGAGATGAATTGCCATGTGATGGGTCGCCGTTATCGACACCGATAAGGAGGACTATATCTAACTAGCATTATGTTAGATTTCAAATTTTAAACATATAAAATGAAATTGTGACGTCATGATTGCTATCCCACACACAGAGAAAAATTATCACAATTATATCCTTCTCCAGACATTAATCCATCTCCCAAGTTATCCGACCTGTCAGTCTGTTTGTTACCGATTTCGTTGAAATCGATTAGTTCAAATTAATATCGTTTTCGACGTTACCGATTGATGCCTTTAATATTAGTAGAATTATCAAGGTTTTGTTTTATAATGTGACACATTTAAAATTCAATCAAAACCTGTTTAATAAATACTCCATTCTAAAATCGTTGACCTAACGTTCGATAATCTGGCCGTCTGTGCCCAAAGTGAGCCATCTACTAAATTAACCCGAATTGATCACCCATTCTTACACATTAACTTAATCTATGAAGATAAAGTTAAGACTAGAATTAACATTGAATGTGCACAGTTGAATTAGGTTTGACAGCAAAACGTTTATTCGATGCTGATGGCTTTAGACTGGTTTCGGTACTTTAGAATTTTGTTTGGATATCACAGTTCAAAATGATATGCCATCGGAAAATGAATAATATATTTTTGCTGACTGTAGTCTCTTAACAAAATAAAAATGATTTCTTGTTTTTTTGGAACCGTTATAACAAGCAGTTATTTCTTATTGAAACGAACTAAAATTTTATTAATACATAAATTAGTTATTTTATTACAACCACATACAAAGATTTTGTCCTAAAATTTGGCTCGAATGTATGTAAAAGTGTAATTAAAATACAGCAAAAAAAAAAGACTTGGCAATGCGCCCAAGATTGCGGCTGATAAATGCCGATCAGATTCTCTATCACATTGGGACTTAATATCGGAATTCACGAATGGTAGGTGTATATACGTGACCGAAATACAAAATAAACCACATACGTTAGTAGGTGTGATCATCTGGCGACTTCAGAACTCCTTTAAAGGGATAAATAGTATAAGAATTCTCTTTTTCTTAGGAATTTGTACTTTGGTTGAAGGAGATCCTTTAATAGATACAGGGTGTTTTTTTTCACTGTGCCTCTGGAAGGAGTGTCAGACTCTTACTGATTGAAACCCACTATGTTCCTTAGTTCTGGAGGTCCCTGTATGCCACGGCCGCGGTAACTTTTGAGAACAACCCGCAGCGGAGATACCGGTTCCATAGATGATCTTCATTATTGTTGGTGCTTTGCTCTTTGTGATCTCCTATAATTTTATTTTCTCTTCAATTTCAAACAAGAAAATTGATATCACTAATATTTTTTGAAAAGACAAAATCCTCTAAATTGTTTTATAAAGATATAAATTATTTTCATTCAGAATTTTCAAGACCTAAGAGTTCAAAATGTTTGTTAATGTAGGTAGTTTACTTTTAGTAAAGGAAAATTAAGCTATTTCAATTACCCTTTTCGTTATAGTCATAAACATTTTAAAATAGAGATACAATTTTGTAAAATATCTCCCAAATTCTGCTCACAAAGCCTATATTTTATTTTGACTCGCCGTGAATCTCATTATGATCATTAAGAAAACGGTTGCTTAGTACAAAAGTCATCAATCCTCACGAAGCAAGAAAGGAGCGGTGCCTATTAATTTTATTATAGCGATAAAATAATAATTCAGAGCGATGGCATGACCGGAAATAATATCTTGCAGCATTAAACAAAAGGTATAAGTAACGATTGCTCGTTCTTTTGGCAATATTGGGGAATTTGCTAAGGTGTGGCTTCTATTATGAGATTGGGATCCGTGGCCCATAATTTCATTATGCGTCCAAATTAAATTACCGGCCGATTTTATTTTTAATCAAGTGAAGTAGCTCCTTTACACTTTGACCGCGTTATGCTCTTGCCGTATTTTATGAAATATAACCTTAAATTATAACCAATGAAGTCGATAATTCTATGGATGGCTCTACAGGACAGTGTGGGAGGTTAATTGTGATAAAATTCCAGAGGCGTTTTGCAATGGTTAATTTTAGTCTGTAAAGCTTTGAATCGAACTTTGACCTAGAAACGGTGTTGAGTAATAGTAATTAGATTTTTTTTATCTAACCTGTAAAATTATTAAGGCGATGGAGTATCAGAAGTGTTATTTTTTAAATTTCAGTTTTTTAAATATTTTTTGCGGGTAATTTTAGAATCCGTACTATTTATTACTAGGTTGTAGTTTGATTTATTTTGAGTAATAAGCAAGACCATAACCCTAGGAGGTTTTCTATAAAAAATATAATATATAACTTTTCTTAATCACAATGTGAACTAATTTTCTAACGGGGCGATGCCGCACGGTGCGTCTTGTGGTGCAACGTGGCACCGCGCTGCAGCGGCACTCTGCATACAAAATTTCTAACTATACCACGACGTACGATGCGTTTTGAGAGCTGCGCAGCACCCCCTCTGAGGCCACTACTACCGCAAAATATCTTCCTATTCTGTGGTCTCTAAATAAGTTAGTAAAACAAATTCCTTGTCAATTTGTGTTAGTGTGCAATTCTTAAAAGTAGTAGACGTACGTTTAGGCTATTCATTACTATAATCACTTGTTTAATAAACAAAAACACGTATGTTGAGAGTCACCTATTTATTGCATATTTTTTTTTAAGTATTTATTGTTTAAGCAGCAACATAAATAGGTACATCATCATCACATAAAATAACGAGGCTAACGCCAACTTAAGTTCATCCACCGATAAAAATCAAAAGAAGTGTATGAAGCCTTTAACACAAACCTATCTCACATTGTTTTCCAATCGTGACGTCAAACTTACGTAGAGCGTAAGATAAAGTTGAGCGCCTTCCAAGTCCCATTAATCAATATGGCTGCCGCTCATATGACGCGTTTATGCGTATGTGTTATACTGCGTATAATAAAAATAATAGGTTTTGTCGTCAGGTTGATTTTCGGCGACGTCAGCTGTTCTCGATGGAGGATCAGCTAGTACATTTTTTTATAGCATAACATACGAGTACCTATGCGCAGGTACGTGCCGTCTCTATTTCTTCACTCCCTGAGTACAAATGAAAGCCGGCTAATCTACAAAAATCTGTCAAATTTTACCAATCGAACATTGACCTTTCACTATTGTGATAAGATTTTTTTTTTAAATTTTCAGATTGTGGTAGGTTGATGTGCTGGCGTTTGTACATGGCACAGCATAAACGGGAAGGAAATAAGGGTAGGATTTACAATATTTAGTGATGTTCGAGGCACGTAGAGGACTCGATATGTCAAGAGGATAATTATAGGTGATCAGATCAAGCGCAGCTTTCTTCCTCTTTATCATAACACTAAAAGTAGAGTGCCAGAAAAAGCAAAAAAATATAAACATATATGTATGTTTGTTCTTGAGAGGTTCGTAACTAGTGACTTCACGATAGTAAAAATATGGCTGACTTCAGAAGAATTTAGCTTTGAAAAAAATGAGCCTTGGCGTATATTATATTACCAGAATGAGGAAATACAATGATGCACGGTTCATATTTTTCCTTTAGTTGGATGTCGTGGCTGATGAACCCTTTCCGCGAGGCGTAAAAGCAATAAATTATGCGATAATGAAGGCAAGCCGCTACTAAGGGTTGCGGTGATTGATATTTAATAAACGTGTTTATTTTATGGCATAGTGTTAAGTTATGGAATGTTTAATAGTATCTATGCTGGTATTATAAAGATGAAGAGTTTATTTCAACGACATTTTAAAAGTACATAATTTCAGTGAAAGATAATAATTTATGTACTGTTAAATGATTCAGGCTCCTTTTTAGCCGGGCGGGCAAAGTAGGTCCCAGGATACGCGTTTGAAACCCGTCAAATGTTTCTTTAAGTTTGCCATTAAAAAAATGCTTCAAAAGTTTTACTATTGGAAAATGTATCTTTGCATGTTAGAATTCAAATCTCTGGGATAATTTAACAGAGTCTCAAAACTGTTAAAAAGGCAGATAACATATTGTATGTACTTTTGTGTATCGATGCAGTTTAGTGTTGAAATTATTATCTTTTAAATTTTATGAATAAGTACATATTATGTACATGGTTATGATATAACTTTATCTATGTGTTAAGTGATAAAAGATAAGTATAATATTAATACAATATAAGAAAACCTTCACAAAAAATACTGCGTCAGCAATTTTTTTGGCTTTACCACCCACAATTAATCTATATAACCTTATTACTTGGCAGTTTATCTCGAATTTAAATATTGTGACTTCGAGACGTGCCAAGTGTGAAGTGAGTTAATGTGTCCACAAACGAGACTTTAAGGCTGCAATTGTCACAATACTGACAAAGCGCAAATGCTTGAGCAGAACAAGAGTAAATAGGTCAGTCCGTAACTAACTAAGGAATGTGCAACATCGTTTATTACTTATAAGTTGGCTAGCATTAAATTGAAATGGATTTCTTTCATAAGATCTTAACCCTACATTTTACGCACCCAAATTTCTCATTTCATGAGTTAGTTTTGGTGCGCCAATTTTCATCTGGACAAAACTAAAAAAAAAAAAAAACTCAAAATCGCTTATTCAAACTCGGCTGCAAAACAGTAGATACTTTTTGAACGTCAAAAATTACAAAAGACGACCCCCAAAACGATACTATTATTCGTTCCGGCTCTCATTTGCAAAATATTTTACCTATCTTTGATCACTTCATTGCGATAGTGGTTTTATATACAAAAAAGAATGTGTGGCAACACACAAAACTTTCACCTTCGCTTTCCCGTGGTAGGGGATGGAAAACTCTTAGCACAGCTCGCTGGCAAGAACCATTCAGATGATGGATGACCGCCAATGAGGTTCAAGTAGTGAATATTAAGAATTATTTATCAAAACTGTTGCGATAAGGAAATACATATATATATCCTTTTTACTGAAAGGAATGAAGGACGGAAAATATGTATTTTGTGAAACGAAAAAGAAATGTGTTGTCACCTTTTTACTAGATGTTGTTATTTAAATATTACATAAAATTTTGTAGCGGGTGTTAATACAGTTTGAAATAATGATCGCATGACGTTAATCGTTTGTTTTATGCTCTGGTTCAATTGCAGAAAAAATCTCTGCAGTACAATTAAACACCTAACACTGACATAGTTTTTCTGTGCCTTCATAAAAAATGAAAGTTCACCTGAATTAAAATATTTACTAACAAAGTCATTTTATTCTAAAATAGTTTTTTCCATTATGACATATGTATATTAACGTTTTTTTTAAGACAGAATGTATGTTTAGGTAGTCCATTTGCGTAGAAACAGATCGACATGAATAAAACTTTTCATAGGCACAAACTGCGAACATGGAAGAAGAAAACGTGCTGCGCCGATCCCAAATGAAATTAGAGTATGTGCAGGATGATAATTATAGACATAAAAGATCCACCAGTGTGATTGTTGACTCTGATAAAATTCACGCCTTCTTAAAATCATTGCAAGCAAAACAATCCGAAATACAAACGTATAGAACAAAAAAAAAAACGATTTAAAAATCCAAAAAATAAAATATATTTCCAACATCAGAGTATCGTCCTTAACACAGGTACTTTGTCATGGAATTGGCCGCCGTTATCATGAAAACTCAACGCCCTGTCTATCTGCCACTCTCTCAACGTTTTAATCTGCGTCCCGGGCACCACTTTATCATCAGAATACTTGGCTTTATACAGTTCACTTCGAAACATTTTCAGCTGATCTTTCATATATTCTATAGGCACCTTTGTTATCGCTAGCATCCTAGGTTTGTAGCTGTCCACTTCAGGCACATTCTTAGCTTCGTATAATTCATATACGAGGTACTTATCGTGAGGTTTTGGTACTCTCAAGAATATGGCATAGTCATTGCCAACATGGAGGAAGCCTCGTAAGTTATGTTCGGCTTTGAAGCCATCGATAAATTGGAATATCTTGTGCAAACGGACGGAATTGGATACGTCGAAAAATAACAGGCAAATTGTAGTTATTATTTGGATCTGGAAGATAAATAAACATTTCGTAATGATGAAATTTATCTTAGAACTTGATTGCTTCTTGTGTACAGAGAGATAATCAAAAATATTGCGGTAATTCGGGATGAGTAGAAATTAAGGTGAATGTTATCAAAGGTTATATTCGAAGGTTCGCGAAAAAACTCAGAGGTTTTATTATTTCACGACTGTAATTCAAACCGATCGACAAAAAACACTTTACGAATGTTGAGGATTACGTAACAAATATAATTATTGCAAACTTTGAAACAAAACATTTGGCCTCCCTTTTATTCTGTTAGCCTTAATAAAATAAGATGTTTCAGGCGAGTTATGATGACAAAGATGCATTTGAAGATTAAATTTCACTTTGTTCTTGTTTCAATGGTTCAAAAAGTACGCAAGGTTTATTTAAAAAGAGAAACATGACACCTCATTAGTTTAATTGATTCTCTTTTAAACTTTGAAAAGATTTTTTGGATAACCGTATTACAAGTGGACAATCTCAGGGTCAGTTAAAAATATATCTACATATTTAATGAAAAATATATTACTCGTAAATATAATAATTATATAAGATACACAGAAGAAAAAAAATAATGACTGAGAATAAACACTTACCAACTTCATATTATAGGTATAAAAAATGCAATAAACAGCCAAAACAAGTTTCAGCAATCATTACACATCATTGCAACATGCTAAAAATAAAACCAAATAAAATATTATCAGAATATTTTACGATGCTGTTAAATTTTAATCTAACAGTGTTGTTTTTGCAATACATTTTCTGTTGAACCATATGACCGCGTTTCATTTGTTTTGAAAAGTATTTTTTTTTTTTAATAAATTCGATTTTAACGATGTGCCCTCGAGCTTTGCATGTTTGCAATGTGTGTATTGCGTAATAATGAACATGTAAGCAAATACATTGAAATAAAATATTTTTAACTAAACTAAATAATTGTATGTTGCAATTGTATACGACATTATATTCACTTGTCCCAAGTTCTAATTTTAAAATAAACTCTTAAGATCAACTCATACATATTTCTACCATGCCCCCAGAAACTTACTAATAAAATTAATTAAATTTCAGATACGTTTAAATATTTTCAAAAATATTCAACATCGCGTTTCACTACGGGAGCAACTTGGGAACTGTTTTTCCAACGCGCCTTATTTTATTCTGATTAACTTTGTTGCAAACTCCAACACATTTTATCGTTTACCGAGACACTTCTAGTTTCTTGCTTTTCGTTACGGAAGAAATGTGTGAGGGGACTAAATTACAATCGCTACGTAATATTATAATCGTTTTGGAATTAGGTAATACACAGGATACTAGATAGGATATTTAAGGTCTATATTAGTCAAAGAAAATTTCGATAATAATGGTTTTATGATTACTTACTTTAATATAATCTGGGTGTTCCTTCGTATAATGATTACATATGTACGTATTAAAAAAAGAGATATATGTATGTATGTATATATATAAGTACGTTTATCAGTTGTCTAGTACCTATAATACAAGCTCTGGTTTATTTGGGATTAGATGACGATGAGTAAACATATGAGAATTCTAGAGGCCCGGCAGCGTGTCAAGCCAAGTTTAAGCAAAAACACTGACTAGCCAGCGCCGAGTGCATCATTTTTGATTTTAACAGCGGCCGCCATTAGATGGCCTACCAATTTAATGTAGCTTGGATAAAGAGAGCAAAATAATTAGGAAAATAAAAGTTAAAAATAATGTTGTGGGCAAGTCTAAATATACTAGTATTTAGGTATTGTTATATCCATATATTTTTAGACATAATTCTGTTTTAATTTCCTTACTTGTTTGAGCCACATCCCACATGCAAAAAGTCCTACATATTGATTTATTTTTAGACACCAAATTTTGTATTGTATAACTTTTTTCCTATAAACAGTTTTGTGGGTTCAGTTGAAAAGTCAGAGGTTATTATTTCCTGGATTATAATTATAAGCTCCTACGCTATGAACTGGACCCCTTGTACGTTTAAAGCATATATTAATAATCTTTTTCTCAACTCCTATTTATTCCAGTCATAATTTATATTCATTGGTATGTATGGTAATCGAAAACGGATTTTCGAAAGAGTTTGAACAAAAATAAAAAAAATCTACAAGAATAAAAAGCTATGGATAGGAACGATTGAACAAATAAAAATCTACTTTTTACTCTCAACTAACTTTTACCTAGATACTCTTTGCAAGCTTCTACAAAACATGTTTCTGTACTCAATTCTAAGTACAGATCACAAGACAATGATTTTCCTTGTTAAAATATATTTTCCAGATAAAAATATTGTACGTAATTGAAACTTGGAATTCGAAGATCGAAATATGAGCCAGCGATATCGACATTGAGTTATTATTTTAATATACTTTTCTGTTCCTTTCGAGTTTTTCTTGTTTGTTCAAGTAGACTTGCTAGGCACGGGTAGTTTGAAGAGCCCTGTCTGGAATACCCAATGTGTATTTCTTAAGTATGAAAAATAATGCGGTTACTTTTTTGCACATCAGTTTTTTGTGCCATTGATCTGGGTAGTTAGAAACGTAGAAACATTCTGGTTGAGAAGATTTGACAAGTAACTACTCGTTTCGCTTAGTGACGGTAACTTTTGTAGCTTATTGTATAGAGCTTATATTGTCAAAATCTATCATCCGTAAGCAAAGCGAGGTTGCATGGTGGCGGTTGTTGGATGCGCAATATTTCGTAGGAATACTCCGTTTATGTTTCTTAAGTTGTTGTTAACTTTTTTATTTGTGTTTTTGTAATTGTGTGACCTAACGCGGCTGACTTAGCACAGTGGTAGTGCAAAGTGAAAAGCAGAGTGCTCAAGCCTCATCATCAATAAATGATTGAAAAGCTAGCCTAGCCGTTTTTATTTGTAGACCTTCTACCAGATAAATTAAAAAATGGAACAGAATTTGTATTCAATTATCTACTAAATAAACTATCTGGAACTTATTTGTAGGTGGTGAAACCAGGCCCTTAGTCTGCTTACGACAAACTAAGTGTAAGCGACTATAAACGCACTTCACTAATAAATTGTTATGAACCCCTAACATTCAGTCTACCTGAACAGATTATGTTACTGTAACACCATCGTCAATACGGTTAGATTGATAGAAAGACGAAATAGGCCCGTATACTGCCTTCAAATTACGTTATCATGGCTCTTTCCGCTTGAACTAGTTTCATTACTGACCCACCCCTTATCAGTGGGGGGTTACAAATTTTGTAAACGACTAACAGATATTTTGGGGACAGCGATTGATGTGATCTGAATGGAGGTTTATTTGTGCTTAATCTGTTGTGGTTATTTATCTATGGCATACTTTGTTCTATTTTTAAATTATTTAAGGGCCAGTTTTACCAGTTGCTGATCTAGATAGTTTCTTTCAGATAATTCCATACAAATTCTGTTCCATTTTTGAATTTATCTGGTAGATAGTGGCTATCCGTGACCTGTGAAACTGGCCCTAAAAACTTATATTGTATCATTGTAATATCCATTTATAGGTAATTAGAATGGTTAGATAAAATTTGTGTATGTAACTTATAATGATGACATAGCCTTTAGCATATGTAAATCACACAGAGATTCTAAATATTACCTCAAAAATTGCATTTATATTATTATATAATTAAATTTAACAATACCATTAATGCTTATAAAACCTTTTTGATATGAAATGTTCAGAAAATCGTGTTGTAAATGTACAAAGTGTATTCCTGGAATGGCGTTTGAAATCATATTATTATTGTTATATCAACGAAAATAGTCCGCAGGTTTACTTAATTATATTAAAATGCAGTATGTTTGCTCGAACGCGTCAGGAACTACTGCAGGCGATTTTATATCTATTCTATCAAGAAAAGAGAAAGCTTTTTCTGTCAATGTCAACATGGTCTTCTGCCCGATTTCCGGTCTCTGTCAACTCGCATATAATCACTTGTAGACTTATGTCGATCGAATCGATCGATCTTAAAAAAATGTCATTATGTCCATTCTCCGGTACACAATGCTTATTTCTACGGATGCCAAGCTAAGCCTGTCGGACAGATTTGAAAAAGAAAAAAAACAATTGACTGTCCATTTATCGAGGCAGGCGATAGGTTACCCGTTCCCCGGCTGGTCTGAATCATACCTAACAATCCACAAGCCGTAATTTTCAAGTGAATCTGGTTCCTCATTTTGCTTTAGAAATATCCACCTACTCATATTTTTTATTAATTAATTTCGAAAACTCATTAACACAAAAGCGCTTAAATGTTCGCATCCCTAACAAAAGCACAAACCTAATTGATCGATGGTAAAAGTATTAATTTTTTGAAAATAACCCGTCAAATGGTTGTGCGGCAATTAATATCCGCATGTTCGGCTGGAAAGCGTTTTATTTACAAAAGTAGCGGCACTTCCGATTGGGTACTTTTAATATATCGAGTGGAATAGGAAATGGGAATATGAGAGCTTTACGGGTTATTATTAAAAGTTTCTTGACGTAGCCAGTACAGTGAAGTTGTTCATTTTGTTTGTTAAATTTACCTATGTATATTGGTGAGGTGACTCGCTTTGTGGGCTTTCTGTATTTTTTAAAAGCTTTTATTTAACTTGCCGTGTATGTATGTTACGGTGGATTCTTTGAACTCAATTTTAAAGTAGAAATCTTCAACCGATTGAGCTGAAATTTTGTATACACGTTCAGTCTAGATGACAATGCACGATATGTTATATGACGTTATTCTAAATCCAATATGGCGGACCGTCCAAGATGGCGGAGTAGTTATTTTTAAAGAATTTCAACAATATGGGTATCAAATGAAAGGACTTATTGAGAGTGACTTAAAAAATAATTTGACGTTATTCTAAATCCAATATGGCGGACTATAAAAGCTTTTTAAAAAAAGTTTTTTCTTTTGATTTATTCTTACTCAAGATTCTAAAAGAAGAATTTACTCAGATTGTGACATAAATATTAGGTTTACCTATACTTAGGATTACCTATTAAATGTTGATGTAAAGACGTCAGCACATCAAACTTTTACCATATGTCAAATTTCCTCAATAGATCTTCAGCTTTATCCTTGAAGCATTATGGTTCAAAGTTGAATTCTCAATTTCGTTCGGTAACTTGATGTGCTGGCGCCTGTAAAAACCATGCAAACTAACGAGACAGTTTCAGAATAATTAATATCTAAATTGTCATAGATTTTAAAAATCAATGCCGATAGTTCATTTAATACTACTTTTTTCGTTCAAGCCTTTATTTTAAAATTAAAATAAAAGCTATCTAAGCTGTAGAGTAAAAATTACAGTTTGTGTTCATTGTATGGTATTTGTTTGGCATTCTACATATTTGATTAGTTTACATATCAAACTGAACGCGTCGCATGAAAAATGTGTCCTCATTTTTGCGAATGAATTTTTAATTTAAATATAAATATTTTCTATTCATGTAAAATAACGTTTGCTAGGCGTATGCAATCAAAATATGGTGTAAACAAAAAAAAAGTGCAGCACATCGCAGCATTATTATTATTATCAAAACTAAGTTCATAGAGCACGCAGCGCCAGCGTGGGTATCGTTTGTTATTCTTCTTTGTACCAAGTCCTACATTGACGCGAAGGAAGTCATAACTTATCACTTATGTAAATTATCGAACTGTAGCTTAAGAATGATCTGCAAGGAAATTTCTTTGTGGGTTTGCCTGGGCTGCGGGTTGTTTGATAGAGATACCGTGGCCCTGGCACACAGTGACGTCAAGAAGGAATATAGTGGGTTTTAGTCAGTAAGTGTCTAACAGTCCCTCCAGCTGCACCCTTGGCGGGAGGGGTCATTCGATGACTTACGACGAAAAGAAATATTTCTTTTTCTTAAAAAAATATATATGTATATTATTTTAATTTCTTTGTTCATCAAACTGGCGTAAAATGCAGGAATACTAGGATACAAGAAGAATCCAATCAGCATTTCGATTAGATTTGATAAGGCCAGGTCCACTTGCAAAACAGAACAGATCTCAATCGGTCCCATTTCTAAGTGTGAACTTAATGTAATCAAACTTGAGTCAGAGGTGCTCGATTGAAATAACCTTTAGGAGCTGACTCGAGCCGTGTAGCGCAGTCAACGAACTGCGAAGCACGTGTTTATTGCTAAAGAAATCAAATATTTTTCCTTTGATACTGTAGCTCTGGGTTTTCCTTGAATTTCCGCGCTATTTTGCCGTGAGCTGAAAATATGGGTGAAAGATTTTTTGGACGGTAAGTACTTAAGTAACTCGGTGATGCACTCTCTTTGCAGACTATTTTTTGATCCTGACGTAAATGTCAAGGTTTGTTTAAATACTTAAATTGTTGAATTAATATTGGATTGAAGTATCAAAATATTCCTTATTGTTTTTCGTATTTCTTATCTTCTATAGTTGTTAAAAAAATGATTTAAATAAGGTTTTTAAAATAGCTTGTAACTTGATGTTATCTTTTGTGATTGCTATCGTTTTGTGATTATGATATCCTATCATGATATTTTTGTATTAGATCACACTGTTAATTTGGGAACATTATTTGTGGAAAGCTGAAGTGGCAATGGGCGGGCCATATTGCTCGCAGATTAGATGGCCGATGGGGTCGAAAAGTGCTAAAGACTACGGACCAGCAAGCGCAACGTAGGAGCGCCGAAAGACACTGGATGCAGGTCGCTTCCAACAGGTATGTTTGGAGATCTAAAGGGGAGGCCTTTGTTCAGCAGTGGACGTCCTATGGTTGAGATGATGATGATTTGAGGCCCCGGCACCGGTAACAACTATCAGTGCTGTCTTTGTCAGTAGCAGCAACGTCACTAACAAATCAGCATGAACCATAGGAGTGTCAATAACAAATTCGCCGACACTTAGCTTTAACTATTTACAAAGTTTTTTTATTCTAACAAAAAATAATAATTTCAGTAATTAATTCAGTCGATTCCGCGACAAAACTGAAATAATGAGGATCATATTGTTACAAATTAATAATATATATTTTAATTTTATTGCCACAAGCATATTGTGCTCATTAAATAAATTATTTTAATTATCCTTTGTTGTTTCAAATTAGTACCGACCAACCTGTTCAAAATTATGGCCAACATCAGTACAATTGAAAAATAATAAAACAAATGCCATTCGATTTCAAAATGCCTTAATTGAAGCTACCTATATAAGGAACGTTTTTTCAGTTTGGTCAACAATATTGAACTGATTTTGTTTACTACCAGCATTAAGACAGATGGCATCGCCCTTAATTGAACAATCCAGAATTAATTAATGTAGGTAAGTTAATTGAACAATTAATTGGATCCACGTAGGTGTATCGAAATAATTGTTCGATAATAATTTCGATTAAGCTGTTATATTTACCGATACGTTTCTGTAAACAAACATGACTTCATAATCATTATCTCAGCTCAGGCTTGAAGCAGTCGGTCCATGATTCCGATTTCCTCCATTTTTCGAAAGGCACATTATATTTGTGGCTCCAAACCGTTATAGGATCATCTTTGACAGTCATTACGAGTCTTGACAATCAATCTTACTGAGGGAGGCCAGGTTGTTCGGTTTGGTTTGCAAGGTCAGATAGGCAGTCACTACATGTAAATGCACCTGAATCTGGTTAGACTGGAAGCCGCCACTTTGAAGAAGACTGAACAGATGAGACCAAGTTAATCATTATCAACTATGCCATAGAATACTATCACTTCAACCATGCCACAGCTGAACACGGCATGATAATATAATTAACGAATCATAACTTTCGTAAAACCGTCATTCAGTTTGTTCTACATCAACTATGTAGTTCGTACAGAAATAAACCAACCACAATGTTGCGCATCGTTTGCCGTATACAAATTTAAATGTTCTTTGTAATATTTCAATGCGTTTTTAATTCGAACTCAGCAGGCAAGATCGCACCATGAACCAGCGAGCGTAACAATGTTTTGTTTCAAATTCTTCAATGTTCCCCATTGCGAGTTGCAGTTTGTAACAGATTTTCAGTGTAGTTTTGCTCTAGCGTTGTTTGTACCGTCAAAAGGAAATATACGAAAGCTGTATGAGTACATACAATTTTCATGTTGCAACGAGTTTAGAAGTAAACAGTAACACGGTATATGTTGGTACTGTTTTAGTTATTAAGCAATCTCCATAAATACTGTTTACTACACTGGTATTACAAATTGCAATGTATTTTCGTTCAAGACTGAATTGATTGAAAGTTGAATATCGAATTCAAATGTGGAGAAAATTATGTGTATTCGGTTAAATAGAAGCGGAATAGTGAACTGTAATTGTAATACATTTATTACTTTTTTAATTAATTATTAATAAACTATATAGTTACATATGTGAGTATATATCAAGTTGAATAAATATATAGAAAAATAAAAATAATGAAAAGGGCTAATTTATATAATTGCTCACTGGCATATTTTACACTCGTCTAATAAGATGATGTAGTAAGGATTCCAACGTCTTTCTTTGCATTTGTATTCCCTAATAATTCCCTTAAAATTAAGGGGGTGATTGATATCCATCATACTATTTAGATTCAGATATGAATTTTTGTTATTTGTTTACAAATTTGTTTGCAAATTGAAATGATTTTAATTTTCAACCTACACTAGGTCACCAGCCCATCAACTGACTACATTCAAACAATCTTGTTGCTCAATAATTATACCAACAAAACATCACGTAGATACACTCAACAATTTCACTACACAAACTCAAATTTAGTCACAACAACTCCATCAAAATAATCTTGATCAATCAGCTAGGCTGTTATTTAGGCTACGATGACAGGGAGCAACTAACAATACATGTTCCTAATCCACTTATATTGTGGTGGTCTATTGGCAATCGACATGACGGATATGTGCCAATAGGTGGCGGGATAGTCAATAGCTTGTGATTAAAATGACAGCTGGCATGGTATAGCTTATCATTTGTTTTGTGGACTGGCTTGAATTTGGAACGTGAAGAAGATACGTCGCAGTCGATACTTGTAACTTTGTTCTGCGATACATTCACAAAATAGTTTTTAGCCATTTCACTGTCTAAGAAACAGACCTAATATTTAACAGTCATTGTAATTGTGCCTCACATAATATGACTCTCCGAACAGGCAACTTAGGTTCAAGGTTATGGTTGTCCTTATCAGTTTTCATCATAACGTCTCAAAACTCAAACTCGTTTATTAAACTTAGGCTAATAAGACAGCATTTTTCGAAAATCACAACAAAAGACAGCCCCCAAAACCCCCGCCCTCTATCATTTCCTATGAATTGGGGAAGAAAAAGTGGCGTAACAAACGCCCCAGCAACACGTGTCTGTCTATTAGGTTTGAAGAAACGGATTTATATTCCAATCTCAAATTGTATGACAGAAATGAACTTAACTATCACATGATAAACAAAAAATAACATGAAAATCTAAATTATCACATCTTGATGCTAGCACACAGCTTTACACAAAACGATTAAATACTCAAGCATTCTATTAAAAAGCCTCCAATTATTAAAACATATGTACATATGCATCTTATGCCTATGAAAGGCATATATACGGCGTACCCACGAGCAGTTCTATTAATTTCATTGATCTTATAGCAGGTATACGAATACAACAAGTATCGATCCCCCATTACTGTCACTAATATTACTTTGTTTTGCCAACCTATCATTATTAGTTCAACCACATATCATAATATTATTACGGCCCAATAACTCAACGTTAATGATCTTGAGCATCCGTACTGTATTACATACCCGTGTATCCACGCCAAGCCGAATATAATAATTAATTATTACTGGCCTTTTCGGAAGCTATCGCGTATAATCCTGTGAAGGGCCGATAGGTGTTCAGAGCCTGTTGAAAGCCGTCAAAGACAAGCCTTGTGATTTATAGTGAGGTGGCGTATTGAGAGATTAGTTCCTCAACTTGTGGTACCATTGGCTGTGTAAAGGATCGGTATTGGTGATTTAGAATGGTCTCAGACTGGCGTTTTATACGCGCGTATACGTTCGCTTTTGGAGGTTCGTGTAGGCGCTTACTACGCAACATGTGACATGCATGACATTGACGAGCATTCAGGCAGTTTTATGCAGATGCAGATTTGATTCACTCTCCGCGTGAAGTAACTGAAATATGCCTGTATATGAGGGTTCGCTTTTTAGAAGATTTTAAGCAAGCGTGTTAATGCACCCAGTAATAGTATGTATATACATATGTAGGTACTAGCAAAAAACCGCTGGTCTTTTTAATCAGCCTTACACTACATAAATTCTACAACTGAATAGATACGAACGGAAAAAATGCGATTCACTAAGCATATTTTCCTGGACAATCAAATTGTATTCCTAAAAAGCACTAGTTGACAAACTCGTCCCATTTCTAAATTTATCTCCACGATAATGAATCTGAATTCTAGTTATTTTTATACTAAACAATGCACTACGCGTTTAGACGTCACCGTTCATAGTTTGACTGAGAATGTTCTAGAGTACTGGATGAATAGAATGTGAAAACAGTTTTAATTAAACAAAACACACGCGACTCAGTAAGTAGACTTCGTTGTTTCTATTCTGACTTCTGACAAAGCTTGAATTACTGAATAATTTAGTTGGAACCCAGGACTGCGGTTTATTTTCGAGAATGATTGAAAGGCGTGAGTCTAAGTAGCGTAGGTATTCATTAAATAAATATTTTTTTATTCATGTAACAGAGTTTAATTTTGATGAAAAAAAATATCACTCTTCATCTATTGTTAAAGTCTATTAAATTATAAAGGAGGAGGAAAATGTTTTATTTTGTGAAGCTAAGCTCCGAGTAAAGTTTACTTTCAGGAAATATTTCCCGCTGTGAACGTTGTGAATGCGAAGCCTAATTATTCACGTTTATATTACTTTAATTTTGGCTATGAGATACGTAAGTGCCTTTAAAGTGCAGTTCACATTACTTCATAATCTTGGCATGAATACGCACTTTAAATACTTCGCAAGAATTAAAAACTCAAACTTTTTAAGTAAAACAATCTTTTCTAGTCTAGCTTCACATTTTCGTACAAAATCTAAACTAAATCCTATAGCTACGAATACATTTATTAGGGCCGGTTTCACAGGTAACGGATAGCCACTATCTACGAGATAAATTAAAAAATTGAATTTATATGAAATTATCTGCGAGAATCGCACTTAGAATCGTAAATAAAAAAATCCTGTAATTTATTGAAGATTGCTTTAATTAGCATCGTGCATTTACCCAGTGACCAATATTAGAACACCATAAAAACATCCCCTGGTTGCGTCTCTGCGCAGTTTTGCCGCGTTGATTCTGTCTCGAACATCAGAAAGTGTCAGTTAGTCGCGTGGCCCCATCGACGTCGCACGTGCGGCCAATCGACAGAAATACCGGACTACCTAATCTCGTATTTCACGTGAACGTATGATTAAACTTCAGTGCTAAAATGTGAAACTTTAATACGTGATACGGTTGATGATGTGCCACGTTCATTAGTGTAGTGTGCTTGTCAATAGAATTTTGGTTTGAATGAAAATTAATTAAAGACTGGCTGGATTTCGCTAATTAATTCCTGAGGTTGAGGTACGTTGATTGTGTATTAGACGAATTCACGGTTTAGATTTAGCGTTTATTCAGGAAGATTTTAAATAATTTCAGAGTAAATTAAAATTCACCGTCGTCACTGCGTTTGAGTTTATCTGATGGCAAGCAATAACGCGAGGGACTAAAGCGCCCTTTTCCTTTGAATCAAAGAGACCCGAGTTATTTTTGGAAATGTCATCTGGCCACTGGAGATGATATTTCCTGCAAATAATGAACGCAATCAGTCATATCTGAATGGAAATAATTATGTGAATGTTTATCTTGAGTAGTTATAATTAATTGTATTTCCGACTCAGAAAATTACCATAAATTACTCTCCTTTGTATGTTAAATTAAAAATCGCTCTAAATTTGTTTTAGCACGCGGAGCTTATTTTTGTTTTTCATTGAATTAGGGCAGGTTCGGGCATTCTTCAATGCTTCAATGCACGATTGTTCGGTCAATTTTGGAGCTTAAATTGTGCGTAACATGTGAGGCGTGTAAAATTTGCATATCACATAAAAATATTCTCTAACTTAATTATTCTGTAACTTAATTATTATTTTATTGTGAACATAATATAAGCCTACTTATCGTGATTAGAAAGAATTTCAGAATATAATTGAATCAAGTTATAACTTTTGATGAGTATTAATTTTAATCAAAATATCGTAGCTGTAATATTCTAAATCTCCACTTAATTTCAAACAAGACAAGGAGTTTTCAAATAAGTACAAAATTTGTCTGATTTAATTATAAATTTGAATTGCGAAATTCGTTCTTAAGTTTAGTGTAGGCTCGGTATTTTTAATTTCTTCTAATATTTCTATTCTGTATATGTAATAATGATCAAGTCTTATTTAATCATAGTCTTTTTACCTTTAATAAATAAAAGCTTCGGTTATACTTTTTAAAGAAATCCAATCGTAAAGTTTTGCCAAAAAATCCTGACTGCCTTTACCTGCTGTATTATTTTAAGGATTCATAACGTTTGGAGACTCGAATTAAATACGATCATAAATGAAGCGAATTATTTATGGAAGTCATGTTTTTTTCTTTGAATAAAACATTAACTACCTAAATAAATAACATATTATCATAAAAAAAAAACTTTATTAAGGTAATCGTAAAGAACGGTTTCTTCGACATATATTTATTAATTTAGGTAAGAGGTTTGACACTGCGTTATGACTTGCGGCAGGCCACAAAGTGACATCCCTCATAGACACAAAACCACCACAGTATGTCACGATGCCACTAAGACATGATATTGCCAGTCATATTTCAAGTATCACTGTGTGGCATGCCACATTACCGACAAGTCTTGATTACATATAGTACGCTATGATAATTAGTTATGGGGGAATTTGCGGAGAACAACCGGTAGATCAGTTGGTCAGTTAATTTAGTGATACAATTCTTAGAACTGAGTACTCTATTTTGAACAACTGGTTTTTTATGCGGTTTTGCTTTAGTTCTGAATCAACTAGATTCTCAACGCAACTTTTCAATCAACTTTCCCGCAAATGATACATGGTCTATACCAGATCGTCTATACCTCTTTTCTTCTTCTTCATCGCTACACTCTTGGCAGAGTGGTCGTGGCAGTCATCCGGGGAGTGGTGGCAAGCTTCACAGACCTAGGGCTGCATTTTAAATACTTAACATATAAAATATAGAAGAAATTGCTGAAGTGTAATTTTTTCTGTTAGTAAGAAACCTACCTTTTATTATACTATAATTAAAGATTTACATTTACAACAGTGTTTTTCTATATATTAATTTATAAAAGCTATTTTCATTCATTTTGAATTTGAATTTTGAATATGCCATCTGTAATATCAAAATTCTATCTCAAATATTCTTAGCATCAAAAATATTTACCAGGCACAATTTGAAGGAGAGGCACTAATTGAATTTACCTTTTTACTTTATTCTGCGATATACAATAATACTCGGTGTTACCTGTAAGAAGTTATCAGCCTGTTTTATTTCACTTTTTACTACACTCTTATAATTTCATTTCACACGAGCCAGCCCGGCTGTCTCATCATGAGAATTATCTTTTATCTAGTGAGACTGGGGAAATAGGAGACCCGAGAATTTCAAACTTTTCATACCTAGGAGATAAAGCATGAGGCAGTCTTTATTAAGTCGTCCAGTATTGTACATATAAGGGTAAGCAGAGTGAAAGAAACTGGGTTCAGATAAAAATTGGCTGATGCTAAAAATATACTTAACATTTTCTTGTGTTATTCAGAATGGAGAGTCTTCTTCCTTCTTACCTAAACCAATGGTGTCATGTTTGAATGGTATTATTAAAATATAAGTAATTGGATGTTATTTTTTTAGGACGTAAGATACAATGCGTTAGGTTGAATGTTGTCATCATTGCCTACAGTCAGTTTTTCATTTGTTTACAGCCAACTTTGTCATCCATTGATTCGAAGAAAATGTAATACTGTTCATGTCTTTATGAACCATTACGTATCTCTTGCATAGTTAATGGTGTCTTGCCACAACTTATACATTATGTGGTCTTGCTAAAAGGTAATCTATCATTCATGGTGTTCAAAATTTCTTAATTGAACTATTCAAGTGCCAATAACCAACTTCCGAAATTGTCCCTTTACTGAAAATTTGATTCTTGCAAAGTTATTGCTTTAGAACATAACACGTAATAATTCAACCGAACTTGCGAATTTTGGCGGAGTTCATAGTTCCGTAGTTTACAATGTTAATGGGCCTCTTTGATAAATATTCGAAGAGGAGACGATTGAACTTCTCGATGTTCAATTTAGGTAAAAGGCAAATTACGAAGCCATTCACTCCACTTGGTTCACTCAAAATGTTGGTTTCACGGTGACGAATAAAAAAGAGCTTTTCACTCATTTGTTTTTCGATGTCCAATCACTTAAAAGCTTTGGGAACAATACTTCTGAATTAAACAATCTGTAACCGAACCGAGACATAACGGAGCAGGACCGACTTTAATCATGGATTTGTTCACTGAAGTGTGGTTAAGCTAATGTCAATCAGTCTTGTAATTGGATGGGCGGTTTGCGGTTCACCGTATTTTCGTAGTGTCTGTTATTCAATTACACATCGTTTTTCCTTCCTCTGTTGTTTTGGAAGAAATATTTTTAGTATCAATTAAGAACATGTTTTTGCAGAAATGGCAATTGATTTTGTCAAAGACCGAATTTATATGTGCGAGTACTCTCCTAGCTCTTTAGAATATTTAATAAATTCATAAAAATGTATGCATAAAATAATTACACTTACAGCTAATGTGTGTAGGTTAATTAGCATAGAGTATACTAATACTATTAAAAGGAAGGATTTGAGTGTTTGTTTGTAATGAATATGCTCCAAAATTACTTGACCGATTTGAAAAATATCCCCTGTTATATCTATGAGTATAATGGCTATGTTTTATCTGGGTACGAGAAGGAGTTCCCCTGTATGCGGGAGAAATCATGAGAAACTGGTAATCATAATATAATAGCCTTATTACTTGTTAAAATAACGTTATTTCTTTGATGAATTTTTAAACTTACCTACTCTTCAGAGCGATCAAACGAAGACTTGAAGTATTCTACAATTAGGTCTAACATGTTTTAATGGTACATTTACAATAGCTATTTAAATTATTTATATCTTACGACCATTTGTAAGTTTCAAGTTAGCTGCCGAATTTTTAAGGAAAATAGGTATATGATCAAAGCTTAATCAACAATGATCTGAAACCATGCTTGATAGAATAACAGAAAAAAAAACAACTCATGGGATACAAAAAGTGTTTTATTTTGAAATCGTATTACATATTTGAAATCTTGAAAATTATCGGGCCTCAAAGATTTCATCGGTGTTCTGTAACAAAAAAACAGATATAACTACATATTTTTATTGAAATCCTTTTCATTCTTGGTGACGACGTTCGTTATCCTTGCCTCGGCAAAACATGCTATGATAACCTCCTTTTGCATTGCCGGGACAATCTTTACGGGTAGTCAGTACAGAATTCGAAGATATTTTTTAAGTTAACTAAGTTAAGTTTAAGTTACCTATTTTTATAATAAAAAAAATATACATGCGAATTTTGATAAAATTAAAAAAGAAACCGTTCATGTACTCCTACTTATAATTTAGTACGCGATATGGGCTGCAACTCTTTGGAGGTGAGACAAGGCTTTCAGCTAATTATAGTTGCCTGGAAATGTCCTAGAGGACGCATTGACAGTAAAGAAAAAAACTTCCAATCTCAGTGCGCTTGTTCTCCCAATTTCAGTCATATGTAACGTCGAACCGAAATGGTCTTCCTTATTGGCATGCCTTTTTTTCATGGGAAATCATCATCCCGCTGAGGGTGCAACTGACAGGAGCGTCAGACTCTTACCCCCTTATTATAAAACGAGGACCTAAAAAGTACCAGATTTAGTACTAGGTTTAGACCATTAATTTTGTGCAAGAAGATGGTTTAAAGCAAGCACTAAACGCGGTACCTTTTTAAGACCAAGTTTTATAATAAGGGGGTTACTGACTAATTCCGCTATGTTCCTCGGCCACGGTAATTCTTACGAACAACCCGCAGCTTAGGCAAACCCTGGCCCTAAGGGGCCCCTTTTATGTTGATGAAATCTCTTCGAGGAGCGCGCGGAACAGTAGTCGCCACCGACACGGGCCTGTCGTCTTACGACGTATGGACTGTGTGCCACCCAAAACTCACCGCCCAGAGCCCCGCACCTACGGTAGTCGGGAGTCGTCAGAAAGTTTAATGCATATGCTTGCTTCAACAGTTCTATATATGTAGGGCAGTAGCAGTTGCAAAAGTCAAAAACAAATGAATAGCAACCGCAACACACAAACGATGTTTACCACGGGCTCTCTCTTTTATACAGTCAATTCATCATTTCCTGAGCCTTTTCCCAACTATGTTGGGGTGGGCTCCAAGTCTAACCGGATTCAGCTGAGTACCAGTGTTTTACAAGGAGTTACCCAGTTACCCTGGCGACCCAATACCCCTTGGTTAGACTGGTGTCAGACTTACTGGCTTCTGACTAACCGTAACGCCTGCCAAGGATGTTCAATGACAGCCGGGATCTACAGTTTAACGTGCCATCCGAAACACAGTAATTGGTGTCCAAGATATACTTAGAAAGTAAATACAAACTAAGAAAAGTTGCACTGGTACTTGCCCGACCTGGAATCGAATCCACGCCCTCACACTTGAGAGGTAGGCTCTTTAACCACTAGGCGACTACGACTTTTATACAGTCAATTAATAGAAGGAAAAGAATGAAACAAAATTTATGCTACTTTTATTTAACGCATTTGGGCAATATCAACCCGTTTGCAGATTTACTACTGAAGATATAGCGGTAAAAACTTTAAAAAATACTCACTTTTCACTTATTCCTTTTTGAGACACTTGTCCATTATTCTTATATAGCCTTTTATACATAGGCCTTTCAGCGCGTAATTAGGACTTGCAAAGGTCAAAGCTATGAGAGCAGTGATCACGACACACAATACTAAATACAGCTTCATGTTGATACAAACTCAGTTAACACCGAAATGGTTTGATGTTTGAATGACCTATTCATTTTATACTTACTTCTACAGCCAGCAAAACTGGTATTGTATCTAACTTGCTTATTATATGTACTTATTATATATCACTACATAGTATAAAACAAAGTCGCTTTCTCTGTCCCTATGTCCCTTTGTATGCTTAAATCTTTGAAACTACGCAACTTTTTAATACATAGAGTGATTCAAGAGGAAGGTTTATATGTATAATAACATCCATTAAATAGTGGAGAAGTATTGTTATTTTTGAGGTTTCTAATGTGATGTCGTAAATAATTACATTTTTTCCGCTTACATGTTTTTATATACAACGTTCACAGTTTTTCTGTAGTGTATTTAGTATCAGCATTGCACCTGTGCGAAGCCGGGGCGGGTCGCTAGTTTATAATAAATTAATATCACTAACATACTATCGAGTTAACGAGCATTCGTTGTAGGGTTTTTCCTAACACATACATAATACTATAATATTCGTATTGTATTGTTATTCATGTAAAATTGGACTCATATGTATGAAGCAAAACATGTATACGGTAGTCGGAAGTCATCAGCAGGTTTAGTGCATATTTCCTTAAAACACAAGAGCTTTTTTTTCGTGGGAAATCATCAAATGGACCCTTTCCCCCTGCTGAGGGTGTGACTAAAACCCTCTATGTTTCTTCTGGAGATCTCTGTGTGCCAGGGCCACGGTAACGTGCGTACAACCCGTAGCCCAGGCAGAAAAGTAAAACACTAGAGCTTGCTTCAACAGTTCTATCTAGGGCAGTTGCAAAGGTTAAAATCAAAAGAATGGCAAGCGCAACTGACAACTGATGTTTACCACGGGCAATTCCTTTCATAGAGGAAAAAAATTAACCTAAATATTAAGCAATTTTTATTTCCATTTTTCATGCTTCTTAAAAATTCGAAAGATCCTGTAGATCCTTAGCAACACAATGATTGTCCGAAATTTCATGTTATTGGACAAGGTAACGTTATTCGATCTCTGATTTACGGATTTAGTAAAGATACTTAAAAGCAAAGACGGTTTTTCAAAATTGCATAAGACTTTTTGACACGTTTATACGAGTACTTATTCACTTCATCTATTATTAGGTAAAAACTTTAAAAAATACTCACTTATTCTTTTCTGAGACACTTGTCGTTTATTCTTATATAGCCTTTTGGACATTCTGGTCCTGGAAAGTGAACAGGACTTGCAAAGGTCAAAGCTATGAGAGCAGTGATCACGACACCCAATACTAAATACAGCTTCATGTTGATACAAACTCAGTTAACACCGAAATGGTTTGGTGTTGGAATGACCTATTCATTTTATACTTACTTCTACAGCCAGCGAAACTGATATCTTATCTAACTTGCTTATTATATGTTTAAATTAATATCACTGAACTGACACACTATCGAGCAAGCATTCGTTGTAGGGTTTTTCGTACACATACATAATATTATATTTATATTTGTGTTGAATTGTTATGCATTTAAAATAGGACTCATAATGTATGTTTGAAGCAAAACATGTTAGTTCCTCAATTTAAGGTAAACTACCATAAACATATTTCTGTTGTTCAAAATGTTTTCTGCTCATGAATCACATCTATAATCAGACATAAGGGTATATACACAAGGGTAGACTAAAAGAGAAATGAAATAAAGTTGTTTTTGCGTCGTGTTTTAAGGAATCTTATAAAAAAATAGGAACTCTTATGGCAATAGTTCCCAGTTCTAGAATATGTGATATGATATTGGTATAACTTAAAAAGCAAGTATAAATTGCTGCCACCGAATTATTCACTAAAATATACTTGAACTCAATTAAAATATAAGAAGGAATATTATAGTTTTTCAACTTTGTTTTCAGAAATCGCGAAGCCATTAAAATCCCTACAAACAAAATTTATCTAACAACATACCTCCTGGCTACCAAACAAAGTAGATTGTTTCATAATTTTAAAATACTCTTTTTTTAACCAACAAAACAGTACGCATAGAAACTGCATTCATTCTTTTATACGTTACATTCGTTAGATCCAGTTCAGTTCAAATCTAAGAGTCCTTTTTTATTTAGTTGTTTTTTGCCCTTAGTTTATGTATTCCATTTTCAGGAGCTCTCGAACTTCCGACAGTCTTTTGTTCATGTTGGTTCAATCTCGGTCTCCTTGCTTAATGTCGGTATAAGGAAAATTGCAAATACCCCCGTCTACCACTCCAAAAAGCTGTGATCAAATAATCCTAAGGTACATTCGATTGGGGGCTGTGGCTTGTTCGTAAAAATTAACGTGGCCCTGGCACACAAAGACCTCTAAAAGGAACATAGTGGTTTTAGTCAGTAAGAGTATGATACTCCCTCCAACTGCACCCTACAGTGGGAGGAGGTTTTTTGATGATTTACCACGAAAAATAAGGTATATGTGATCTTTTATGAACTTTAGTTTTTATGACAATTTATTTGCATGAATAAGACACTTTTGAGGGAAATTGGAATTAATAAAAAGCTCAACTTAGGCAATCAGCTCATAGTAGAAGTGAATACTACGTATATAGTTCTTTAATAATATATAAAATTATTAAAAGAGTCTAGAAAAAGTTGACATAAAAATATTCTACAGTCTAATATTTTTAAAATGTTTCATGAATAACACTTATAACATAAACGCTTATTCAATTCAATCATATTCTTTTGTCTTTTACTACACTCTTATTTAATTCTCACGTATAAAACAAAAATCACGTTTCTCAGAGAGGCGACATTAATTTCTTCTTCCAGGAAAACAAAGGAATGTAAAATATGTAATAGCGCAATTTAGGGTTCTTTAGAAAAACTCAAGAACAAGAATAATAGGTAATACTAGAATTTTATTTATTTACAATAACAAAAACGATTTTTACCACACTGGAAATTCCAGTTTTATGACGAATAAAAACAATATATTAATACTTATCTGTTATTTTTTCTGTTTTGACCTTTTTATCGCACACTAGGTAGAAATTTGTATATTTGCATAGCACATAGATGCTTAATTAAAGTCTTAAGAACGATAAGGAAAACCAATTTTTTTCCTGTTTATTATAAACTTGACGCAAAAAACTAGCTGCAGAAAGGTTACTTTACCTATCTTTAGTTTTTATAATGACAATAATACAGATGACGATAACGGATTTTTATGATCGTAAATTAGCAATACAGGTAGGCAAGTATTTTAGCATATGATAAGTATACGAAAAAAAAAAAACTTTACATATTAAAAAAACGCTTTACTCTAGCCAAATCAACAGGAGAATTTCACCGAAATCAACTCATTAACTTTAGTGCCGCTGAATTCAACCAACTCGAGGGCCACAAAAAACAACTTCAAGTTAAATAAACATCCAAAAATACACCGCATACTTACGGAACCCGCGCTGTTTACGAAACACACTCCTCCCATAAAACTCATCAGAATAAATGAAGGCAATCGCAGGAGTCGCGACTCAGTTTTATGCGAACGAAATGGTTTAATGCTGGTCAGAATGGATGACTTTTTATATGTCAAGGAATTGGGAGTTTAATTTAAGGTCTCCCGCTTTTGTTTTGTTTATATACGGTGGAGATTAGACGCGGTTCTTTTTAGGACTGTTTGTTTATGTCAACATAGTCATTTTTTAGCTGTGAATAAAATGAGCTCAGCTAAAAACTTGGGTGGAGAAATAGAGATACAGCTGCCTGTATACGTAAGATTCTGTAACTCTAGTCTATAGCTTGACAAATTCACTGATATAATTTGTCACAGATTTTTTTTATTTTTTTTTATTAGCCTGTACTGTCCCACTGCTGGGCAAAGGCATCCCCCATATCTTTCCACTTATCCCTATGGCTAGCTTTTTGTGGCCAGTCCTCGAGGAAATGGTCTAAATCGTCTCTCCAGCGCTTCCTCGGTCTTCCTCTCGATCGTCTGCTGTCATTTGGATTCCAATGGGTGGTAATGCTAGCCTACTTATCAGGGTGCATTCGACAGATGTGACCCGCCCAATCCCACTTCAACTTTGCAGACTTATTGCCCACATCGACTATGCCCTATGTCTTAGACCGGATAAAGGTGTTGCGTATCCGATCACTGAGCCGAATGTTCAGCAAGCTGCGCTCCATGCTCCTTTGGCATACTTTTAGTCACAGATAATAAATTTAATCTAACTTTGTCTTTTAAAAAGATTTCTTGTACGCTAATGTATCAATTATATTGTTATTTGTATGTCTCTTTTAGACCACGATACTTTTAGAAGGCGAACGTGGGGCCGAAGCCAACACGCTGAAGCCCTCTTGAGACAACTTTACAGTATCAAAGTGTAACAGATAAAAATAAATAAGTAATCAGTAGTCCAATTTCCAAGACAACTTTACTCAAAGCAAGGAACAACTTACTCCTACATTATTACAGAAAAAAATCATAAAAACTCTTTACGCATATGAAACCTTATTACGTTAACTGTTCGCCCTAAAAACATTCTCCCATATATTCTAATGTGTCTATTAAATATCCACGAATTAAGGGTAAAGTCCTTTCTTCTCTCTTGTTTATATTAAAGTTGATTCTCTGTTTAAGTAGAGGGGAGTGTGTGTAGGGGCTTGAGAAAACGTGTTCGGAATAGTAAGTGCCTTATCAATTAGAAAATGCTGTTTATAGTGAGATTATGTTTTGTTAAACGCGTGTGGTCGGATTAGTTGAATGTCTATGTGGAATTACTAACCTTTTCCCATGCTATGTTGGGGTCGGCTTTCAGTTTTACTTAGAGTGACTGTCTATCTGACCTCCTTGACCCTTTTCCTGGGCAACCCGATTGACTAAGACCGGTAATTCATGCCATCCGAAATACGGAGGAAGTCGTCATGACTGGATGGTCACCCATCCTTGCCAACAAACCTGTTTTTTAAGCTTTATTATAACACGGAAATAATAAGCGAGTAATATTTTCTCAACATCATTCTAAACATCTCAACCGATCAAAGGAATTTACAAAATGTTCTCTACATTTACAGTGCTAATTCAAACTGTAGCAGTTTTATTTGAATGAGATTAAATACTTTAAGCTTGGGGGTGCATAAATAATGAAGAATACCGAAGCACTTTGGAAACTCGCATGAGGACAAGTGAGAAGTAATTCAAAATGTATAATTATCGTTAATTGAGAACACGATGAAGCTGGGACTATTGGAACCATGTAGCACAGACCAGCACATTTCCCAATTTTCCCAATCAACTTTCAACCATATTGATTAAGAAACAAAGTTGAAAATCTATTCAGAAAATTTCACAGAATGTAGAAGCTTCATGTGCTGGCGTCTAGCGTCTGTACTTTAAAGTACATGCTGATCAAATTCATGTTGCTTCGTAACATGAATTTGATAACATGGAATAACAGTGATGATACATAATGTAAGCGAAAGGGTTTTATTTTTCTCCCTACTATTATTGTTGAGCACCAAAATATCCACGTAACAAACTATACGTAGACAGAATAAAATTACCATAAAAGAATTCCAGGTCTGTCTTTAAACTAGGCCAGGTCCATTAAAGACTAACTTTCTGGAAACATCTGTGAAGTTAACTGCCTGAAACCGAATTGTTCTTTTAATACTCTGCAGAAATGCCCTCTTTTGTTCTCAAACTAAACCAGATACACACAGATACAAAATTGGTATCATGCAAAGGGTTATTCTGCAAAGTTTGTTTTGAATATTGCCAAGAAATTGTATTGGAAAAGTAGTAATGGCTTACATTTCACAACAAGGGTTGGTTCGAATTATGTAATTTTTCATCAAATATGTATAATTTTTTGGGTTAAAATATGTCTTCGCATCGCATCGCATCCAGATAAAAAGTAGCTTATGTTCTTTCCCAGAGTCTAGCTAGACTATTAAGTCTATCAAATTTTATTTAAATTGTTTCAGTAGTTTAGGCGTGAAAGCCCGACAGACAGGAAGAGTTACTTTTGCATTTAAAATATTAGTAAGGATGTATGATCCTCGGGCACGTAACTTAGAAAAAATCGTTAAGAGAAAATAAGTCATATTTCTTCGAAACAGACAATGATTACTTATAAACCGCGCAATAACCACAGATTAATGGAAATAAAATAAAGGGACCTGTATTTTTTGTAACTAAACACACGATAGGTACGCGAACTTATCCTCATTAAAAAAGTCTTAAAAAGTAAGAAATCCTTGCCGAGTAATGCGCCGTCGACTGTACCTAAGTTTGATGTTAAATCCTTAAATACAAAATGTTGTTTCCATAATAAATCTTACTCCATTTTATTGGCAATGTTTTACGTTATGTTTATCTAGTTTCCAGCAAGAGTATTTGTGCAACAGTGACTGCATTGTGATCGGTATCTCGTCGAAAATCTCCGCTACTGCCAACAGCTGCCAAGCTTTGTGATTCTGTTAGTGAAGAATGGTTAGGACATTATGGTTAAGGTAGTCTTTATCAATGTTTTTGTTTGTTGTTAGTATTTTTAGTCTAAATAGGGAAAAAATATACATGGTGTAACGCAAAGAGTGGGTATACATCCAAAGGGAGGTCAATATTCGTAAAATTGAATATATTTCAACAGAAAAAAATTCGAAATTCCATAAAAAAATTGCGGCTCTCCATACAACATTTAGGCAGCAAGTTCAAACATTATATGAAACGTCCGATATTTTTTATTGAATTTCGTATATTTTTCTGTTAAAATTTGTTTAGTTTTACGAGTTCATTGACCTCCGTTCAGATGTATACAACCTTTCTGTTGCACCCAGTATACGTATGTATTATATTCAGTGATATAGGAAATTATAATAAGACATTATTGTTTTTTTTTTTAAATATAATCAATGTATTTTGTCATGTTAATAAATATAAGATTTATTTTTGACTTTAACTACTTTAAGGAGTATAACAACAAGCGTAATTTACTGTCAAGTAAATATAATGTATTATTTGAAATGGTGCCAAAATAGGAAGCTGTGATAATTATGATAGATTACTTAAGTTATAGTGAGTTCTTACTTTCCTTCTACATAAACAGAATTTGGAACTATGTCACGAAAATTAATCAAATATGTCTCTAAATATAGGATAATGAGCATTAGTTTTGGTTAATGCAGGCATGTGGAAAACAGATAATATTTTAGCTACTTACTTACTAGACTAAATTAAACTTATTAACATTTTCTGTTTCATTTTGAACATTCTATTCTCAATGAAGTATTTTTTTTTCGGATTGCTGATAAATTTTGTTATGAAAACGTATTCATACAGTGCTATTTAAATATATTTATAAACTTAAAATATATACAAAGAAAATAAATAAAGGACAAATTAAAATAATGCATCAAAAAATTCATCCGCATCGCTGTCAGCGGGGATTGTGCCCAAAAGGCTGGCCGTATTGCCACGTTGGATGGCAATGCTGATTCGTTGGCCAAGTGAATTATTTCAAAGTCTTTAAAAAAGAATCAAAAAAGACAGATTTATTGAAACCCAAGATTTCATAATTTCTACAATTTTTTATTTTACCTACGCTTTAAATTCTGATTAATCTATCTCTAATTAATAGGTCAACAGAGAGAATCAGAATAAAAATGTATGATGATGATGATAAAAATGTTTTTAACTTGTTCCTCAGAGTGATCGCGATTTAATATTAGATTGGATAAGGAAAATAGTAAGATTTACTGTTCCAGGGAACTGCTGATATCATATTCGCGTTTATTTTCCGCGAGGGGGCACCGCTAGGATGTTTTTCTTGTAAGATTTATTTTGCCTAACGACTCGCAAAGTTATGCAAGTATTTGAATGAATGATTTAGTTTTGGAAGATATTTCATAAAAATGATCATTATTGTGCTTCTGACGTTTTTGAAGAAAATTAATGACTGGCTTATGAATAAAAGATCATGTTCACGTTGTGAAGCAAGCTAACTCTGTGGTATCTCTAGGGGAAAATATTTGCGAAGAGTAATGTAGAATTTAGCCAGCTGTGGAGTTCCAATTAGTTGGTCATAATATAATATGTACACTCGTTTAAACAGATGCAGAGGTTCGTCCGATTCTATGTATTGACATGAAACTGTTATTCCCTGAAGCTACCCGAAACTATAAAATTTTCTCAATCACCTTTGAACCATATGCTTCAGTGATAAAGTTGAAAATCAATTAAGGATTTGATTTTAACAGATTGTAGTAGCTTGTTGTGCTAGCGTCTGTTCCAAAGAAATAACTGTCATAATTATGCTTAACAAGCGTTTGATTACAGAGCGAGACTAGATTAGCTTAAATCATAGCAGATTTAATTGAAGATGCATAAATTAAGTAAATTTTACTTCGCTATCATTACTGATTTAGAATCTGTAGGACATAATAGCGATCAATATCAGCCTGCTTAATTACCACTAATTACCACGCTTGCTTGACGTCGGTTGATGATTTGGGTCTTTAAAGTCCAGGTTTCCTCAAGATATTTTCTTTCACTTTTACGTCCCGTCACCGTCACCGTAAAGAACATACAACTTAGGAGTTTCATTCGTACTTGCCGGACCTGGACTCGAACCCGTGCACTCGATGACAAAGCTGGTGCTTTAACCACTGTTACCCGAAATAAAAAATATATAATAATAATAGCGATAGAAAAGGCATATTTTGTTTACAAAATAAAGCTTATCATGGGCAATCACACAGATTAATACATTAGTGTGATCATTAACATGCTTTCCGGAGTAAACAAGACCAGTATTGCCACTAGCTTGGAGATCAAAACAACTGTAACCGCTGAACTTAATTAATCTCAGATTTATGCAACTGCTCTTAATTTTATAAAACAATTAACCGTAGTTGCGTGGCCCATTAACATGAGATTTACATAGTTGGAGCAGTCTTTAAGCATTTATGAGGAATAACTTGGCCCCGTTCCTCTGTTCCGGGACCCAACATATCATTGCAGTACATTTAACCTAATTTACATACTGTTGACGCGGTTTTAAGTAACCAGTTGTAATTTACGCGTAATTAACGCATAATTCGAGGGTTTAACGCGATAGTTAATTTAGACTTTTCTATTTTGAATTTGTTGGGTATGGAACTTTTGTGTTTGGGTTTTTCTATTCAATTTAATAGATACTTAATTTAAGTATGTATAAAACTAAACTTGCTCAATATTAAATTAAAAGGGTTTGTTTGGTTGTATAATCATGGATGTATGGTATGGTATGGATGGTGTGGTATGGTCGATAAAAAATGTATTGTATTCGTCTACCACCTCGTGGTGGCACCAGCATCTCACGTGTGAGTATGCGGGTTCGATTCCAGGTCTGTCAAGTACCAATGCGGCTTTTCTAAGTTGTATGTATTTTCAAAGTATATCTTGGCTACCATTGACTGAGTAAATGTGAAAGAAAAACATCTTTACTATAATTTTATACATTTATATTTTTCTATATTTTAACTTTACTATAAATTGAACTATAAAGTCTGAAATTACCAACCCGCAATGAGCAAGCGTGGAGATTAGGTAATGTTAAGTTTGTTAAGCTGAGAGGACGCCTGTGCCCAGTAGTGGGTCTTAAAAAAATGGCTGATAATGATTATGATGATATTCATTAAACAAAATTTGGTTTAACATAGATCAATTAAAATATCCAAATCCGGACCATTTTACACAAAAGTTTAGAAACGTAGATCTTTTTTAGTATCACCATTTAATATCAGTGTTTCAAACCATGAATTATTATTCTCCATAAGGCTTCCTATCTCGAAATCAGTTTGGCATTCCCTATGAAAGAGCTCATCAAGGAACTTACACCTATACCGTACTCACTTCTTCCATTGTTGGTTAGAAGGGAATGTGTGCCGGCGTAATTACTGGCTCATGACACATTTCACCTTTGTCTCTAGGGTGTTCAACGGATTTACGATGCTTCTACTATTGTACATGTGTGAGTTAGAGATTACCTAGTGTGTGAGTGATCATGAAATATTATAGACATAAAACAGAACCAGAAAAAAGACTTAAGCACATTTTATTCGATTTCAAAAATGGATCAGGTTTTCAATCGGTCGTAGTAATATTTAGGTGCAAATTTAAAATTTAGACAATAGACTAATATTTTATATTCTACATACTACGGTCACTGGATTTTCTTCATGATTTGGCTCGATAAAATATTTCTCACCCAAAATAAAGTACAGCCAAAAATAGATCTACTTCAGTAGCCCTTCTATTTCTATTTGCCACCTAAATATATGACGGCTGAAAAAAGATAAGATATTTCCGAACGCGAATAATTTGCAAAGCGACTTATTTTCAAGCGCCCAAGACCTAAGGGTCAGTTGGTAAAGCCAAAAATAATCTGATAAAAAAAAAATATTTGTTTCAGGACCTGCCTCAGTCCGGATGAGACTTCAAAAGGAGCCTTCTGAAGATAGTGCAATAATGGCCTACACAACCAAATTAAACAATAAAATTTCTTTAATTCGAAACTGACAGTGTTATATAAAATGGCGAGAACAACAGGTCTTCTGGTTGTGTTATGGGTGGCGATATTCCCCCTATATCGTGCTGATAACCTGGGTAAGTTCCTTGAAGTTTTCTTAAGCTATTGTGTGTGATGTACTCGTAACTAAGTTATTGAACTTTGATGGATCTCAAGCTTCGTACAGATGAGACGTTCCCACTATAAACCAAACACTATGAGCGGACAAAGTCCACGTATAAAATCTAAGAATGCGTCCTAAAAATTAATGTATCTACGCATAATGAATATTGTTCCTTGTTTTTGCAATAAATTGCTACATAAAATTAATGCTCAGGTTATCAGTTTTTTTTTAATTTTCTTGTTCAAAATATTTCGAAGGCAACGTAATTTTTAAAACGAACATTACAAGTATAACATTATATTAGTTTACTACTGAAATAATGAAGCCTATTAAACCGTTTGCAAATTTAATTATTTTTCTAAAATATTCCTAATAAAAATTAAGTACAATATTATTCCAGAATATGTTAAAACTGATGAGTTTAATTAAAATGCTTAAAAACAACATTTAGCTTTATTAATATTATGTTTTTATTTCATTTCGTTACTCATTCATTAGGTTCAGTTAGCAAATATAGCTTTTGAAAAGTACAAACACTTATCTACGCCTTTAAAGGCAATCTTTTTAGAAAAAGTTTTAATTAATAAACCCATCTGTCACGTATTTAATTAAATACGGCCGCAGAATATTGATGATGAAATCTTATTTTAAGAGCCTAAAATAACATTTTCCTCTATAACAGTTTTTTTTGTAATGTTGATTTAGGATCGATCAAAACCGCCAGGTTTTTGTTTGAGAATTAATTTTAAAGCTGCAGGAAAACGTTTCATATTAATGTGGATTCTGTTTTTATTTAATATTTTTTTAAAGAGTGATTTAGCTTAGAAATACTTTCTAAATTAGGACTGTGTTTGGAATTGACTGAAATATTAGCAACATGCAACTGGCTGGCACACGGGACTATACGAGTATATATAGTCCCTCTCTTCAGACTTTTGGAAGACGAACGTGGGGCTGAAGCCAACACGCTGTAGCCCATTTGAGTCAACTTTAATTAAAGTAATGGTGACACATAACCGATGATTATCCCTGTAAAAACTATAGAAATACTATGGAATAGATATTAGAAATATTATAACTATGGAAGAAAAATACTTCAGCTACTTAACCGTGAAGGTGTGCTAGTGGACTAGGGTAGATAAAACTACACGAATTATGGCACCTGCTGATAACCATGAAAAATTGGCATAAGCTGCTATTATTGTTACCTCTTTACTGAATGCTCGGTGTTGTAACTTCAGTAATTTTTATTTTTCCTAAAAAACTAGTTTCCTAGGATACTAGAATACCAATTGTGATTTCTGGGAACAGCGAGTATTATACAACAAAAATATACTATAAACGAGTGATGTTCGTGATTTTGTACACTTTTGGATTAGGCCTATATTGCTTGCCCTCAGTTTCAAATCCAGACGAATAAGGTCGGTGGTTGCGTCTATTTGATAGATAGACCCTATATAAGGGACGATACAATTAAGCTTAGGTATAAACCTTGGACAGTCTAATTAGTTCAGCTATCCTAAATGAAATTACCTACATAAATTTATTTGATTTGTCATTGAATGGTATAAAGTGAAATGTTGGGAGATGTAGCTGTTCAAAGTGTTTAAACCCGCCACACGAGGAATCAACTTACCCGCACCCGGATAAAAACGGCTACGGCGGCCGTTCTCTTTTATGGAGATCAGCCAGCTGCGCAGGACATATTATAGTGCACAAGCATTCGCGCAGATGCAGGTGCACTTTCTATTCCCTCACTCTCACAGTCCGATAGGATGGCAATCCCACCCGACCGGAGAGAGATCAGGCGCAGGACCGATATTTACGTGCTCTCCGATGCACGGGTGAATCAATCACCAACTTCCAGACTCCAGGCTGCTTTATGAAAGTTTCTCAAAACCCACAAAGCGATTTCAGCCCGACCCGGGAATCGAACCCGAGACCCCGTGCCTAGCAGTCGCGCCTAGCGACTACTAGACCAACGAGAAACTCGTATTATTATGTATATGAACTTTAAATATTAAGCATCTGTTCCTGGAACTAGATAATTTTGTTGAGATTGCGTGTTATATTTTACACCTATTTCGTAAACGATATTTTATGTAATATATAATTCTCTTTGGAATTTTCAATCAATGTTCTATCTTGTAAGCTTTGTAGATTTTCTTATAATTATTTTTCCTTTTCACGTAGGTGTTCAGACAAAGGTGAACTTATGCCTAAGGCGTGTCTCGTATACGTGTGTAAAAATTCTAAGATTAAAAATTATTCTCCTCGCTTGATATTTTCGGATTGTTTGCTGTTCAATATTTTGAAGGTTTCCTACGTTACGTTAAACATATAGTGGACGAAGGGAGAGAGAGAGATGTCTAAAGTGGGCTATATTGACTACTAGCATTTATCACCCGATGGAATTGGCTTGAAATGAATGATGAATGGCTTACCATACCAGGATATAATGACCTATGATATTCACAAATAACTTGGCTTTTACATTTGTAATGGAACTTTCAAAATCGGTTTAGTGCACCCAGATATTAAACCTCACATGCTCGCATTTCTTTTTATTTATATAATAGTATTATATTTTGTTTTGTTAAAGAAACAAAGACCATATGTGCTTTTCTGAAAAATTAGAAACATTTATTAACCAAACTGTACAATGAGTTTCCTTAATGTAATCTTACTTTATACAAACACAAATTACTCACCTGAAAAATTAGAAAAACAACATTTAAAGCCCTTATTCCATTAAATATTCCTTTAAAAGGGATTAATATTATTATTATGTATTATTAAATACGAAACCAAAAACCTAAATTCTATAATTTTCAAAAGAAACCCACAACAACTGTCACTGTCAGTTCTCTTTTTTTATTCCTTACACGAAATAAGAAGGTCCGATATAAAGATAAAAAATAAAACAGATAATAAAGAAATTAGCGGAATATTCCAAGGTAGCGATTTTCTTTACATTTATAATTAAAATAATGGCGCCCAGGCAGTTGCCGGTAGCGGTGGCAATTCTCTCTTAGAAGATCAGCCAACTGCGCTGGATATTTTATGGTGCACAAGCAATTGCGCCGACACGACGGAGAAGAGATCAGGCGCAGAACTGTCATTTACGTGCTCTTCGATGCACGGGCATATCAATAACCAACTGCCAGACTGCGGGCTGCTTTATGATAGTCTCTCAAAACCCACAAAGCGATTTCGACCCGGGAATTAAACCCGAGACCCCATTCACAGCAGTCGTGCTAGGCGAATACTAGACTAATGAGACAGTCAAGTATAGAAACACACTAAGCAGGCGATTATTTAGATGGCAATAGCTATCATAAAGATGGGAGCCATCTAAAGAGAACCACAGCAATTCAATAATGTTTTTGAAGCGAAATTTATGCCTATATTTTCGGTCCGAACTGCCCCAATAACCATTTGCATTGCGGCCGCTATCAAGGAGGTCATAATTTAAATTTGTGGGGAAGCCAAAATGTTCATTGAAATCGCTTCGCAGGAGATTTTACTTGCAGTTGCAGCTTATTCACTTATTAAGTCAAGTTAATGGGAACTTTGGGGAAAATAGAACTGGTTTATTTGTAAAGGAATAAAGAGAATATAGGGAGTTTATTTTCTATAGAATATTACGTACTGCTACGTATGCTGATATTTGTTTGATCATTTTTGTTCCAAACAATTGAAGAAACATTAAAGATCAAAATCAGACATATGAGCTTCATTCAAAACTTTTCCAATAAGAGGCTAAGCAATAGGTATTATGATTCCTGTTTATATAGCTACTACCTGTATTAAAATTTACTTAATATTAAGGTTATATTTTGGTTGTTTGTACAAATAATATTGTGTAGCTATTAAACTAGTTTCTACCGATGGCGTTATACGTATTGTACACATACGAGACTGCCTACAGCAATTGCGTAAGTTTCTGTTAGTGTTTATTATTTTGGAATTTCTTCAGTTCTTCTAGAAATTTCTAAAATGTTAACTTATATTCAAACAAGGAAATAAAAAAAATATTATTGACATTGACAGCTGTCAAGAGCAGTTGTTTATCGTCCTGATTTTTAATTAATTAACGTTTTGTTGCTTGTATTTTTATTAATGTTTTTAAATGGAATAAATATAATATTGAGTAAGTGACACGTATTGAATCGAGAACCTCGGAAATCCAAATTATTAATGATATACAAGTTTTGATAATTTATGTGTATAAAATATTATACAGATGAGGATGATGGAGTCCCCTTTCCCGTCCCCTCTAATGACTGGTTCTTTATGTCTAAAGATAATGAGCCAAAGGGCGTCTTACGTTAAAATGTGGGCGATGACGCGCACAAAAGCTAGTCTAATGTAAGCGAGCGATTTCAATCAAACGCTAAACAATAAAAGCTCAACCCTTTCATCGTACTCAGGGTATATTATAAATTCTTGTTTCTACTAAAAGTTGGAGCCCTCTTCACATCCGATTAAAATTTAAAGGTTACAGAATATTACGTTTTACATCCTCAGCCCCGTTATTAAACATGGATAACGCCTGTCAGAATTACGAAGTACATGTTAAAACCTTTTATTGTGTAGAAGATAATCACATGACAAAAGTATTAGCCCCTACTCATGTGCTTCTTGATGGTGTGGGATTGGGAGCTAAGTGTCAAAATGCCGAGGTCCGTAGAAATATTGTTCATGACGTAGAGAAAATAAGTCCTCTTCGGGCCGATTGGGAACGGTGGTGAATAGCCACGTATGGTAGTGCAACTTATGGGTTGATTCCGTAAGATGCGTCTGATAGAAAGGTCATTATCAGTCTTTTTACTCAATACTCAATAACTTTATTACATACCATAATGTGTACTAGGCTGTGGGGTATTATAATAAATGGAAACAATTATGGACCCTGTCGTCCACAGCAAAATTAGTTTTTAGAGGAGAGGACTTAAGTGTTTAGTGTGTTTAGTGTCCCTACTGCAGGCGTCTTCTGATAAACAGAAGTAATGTTCAAGGCGGATTGGCTATTTTAGACTTTGAAGTCCAGGTTTGCTTCACCTTTACTCAGCATCACTGTCTAAGTTATATTTAGAAAGTTAGATTGGTACTTGCTCGACCTGGAATCGAACGCACAAACTTGTACTCGTGATGGTACCTTACTTGATAGAAGGCTGTTTCATGAATTATTTTGCATTAGAAGGACATGTTTTATAATACCTAAACATAGTTTGAAGGATATATTTTGTAATAGAAATACTTCATGATGATGATGATGATGAACCCACGTATTGGGTTGACGTCACGGAAAATATTTTTATTTAATTGCAAGATTCTTAATTGGATTTTTTTTACAATTTTCCGAATTCAGTTATTTAGGTTCTCTTCATAAGCAATTCATAATCAATGGAATATTTGTCATTAAGTAGGTTATTTAATATTTTAAAAAGTACTGGCTGTCCTCGCGATATACCTATGTTTGCTGCGTATGGATGGGCAATGTTTGCTGCGTAACTGGAAAATTTGACAGAGCATTCATCATTGCCATGCCCTTATCCAAACTTATTGTTATTATTTGGGGTCGGCGGCACATGTTCTGCTTCCAAATTTTACAAAGCATTAATATATGTAGCAATAGATATTTTGGCACATATTGATTTTACAAAATTCTAAGTTACATTATTTTTTTCTTTATACAGTACATAAATTGATATAAATCTTTATATATACCTGTATGTATATTACTCGATGAAGATATACAGATTCAACTTTTTAGTTTCATTACAATAAAATATTCGAGATAAATATACAAATATTTTATTGCTGTTACATACCCCTACAAAACAACTCCATGAAGCAAGCTCTAAGAATATTCTCACGCAGTAATGAATAAAATACTTCTGATCGTTCATGCAAAAGATACGAGGGTAAAATAGGTTGTACTCGCGTTATGTCACGTCTCCACAATACGTCAATAAGATTTGTCAATATCATTTGTATCGCGCTCACAGAATGTTGTACATACTTAACACCACCTTTTGGGGTAAACAGACTTTTCATACTTATGTTTCGAGGAAAAATGTGTATCATGAATATAGAAGAGATTATTGTGAAATATTATACGAAAAGAAAAAGTGAAGTTTCAAATAAAAAAATCTAGTTTTTTTTTAATTGTGTGGTTAATTAAACATTATAAACGATAAGATACAAACAACCAATTTGACATGTAAAGTAATCCAAAGTGATCACAACAGGGATGGTAAAATATTCCCAAACGGACGAGTGTTTTGCTAGAGTCTAAACAGTTATTTTTAACCGACTTCATAGAAAAGAGGAGATTCCTAATTCGGTCGGTATTATTTTTAAAATGTATTATTGTTTTTCTTACAAATAAAAGTAGGTATAGGAATAATCTATTACCACTACAAAAGAATACATAGTTGTCAGTGCTTTCTTTTATAAAGTAATTATTCTGCCAAATCTTCTTTCCATTGTATCAAAGAAATAAGATTTTAAATTGAATTTTTAGTTTGTTTTCACTAACAATGGAATATGTTCGAGAATGTTCTAAATAATAGAATCTGAGCTTGGAATTCTTTTATAACATTTATGAAAAAAAAAAACATTATTTTCTTTTGATTGTTTTGGACAATGAACATTATTTTACAGTATAACTCTATTTATTTCAGGAATAAAGAAAAATAACTAATTTTTCTAAAAAAAATATCTAATATCTAAGTTTATTATACCCTAATCAAAATTCTAATTAAATTAGACATATGTTTAATATCTCTGTTATTATTAAATAGATTAGCTACAAATGGGTGCTATTAATATTTTCTTGAAACATAATAATCAGTAGCATCTGTTATATTAATTTGTGCATAATTAATATTCATTAAGCATAGAAATAACTAAGTTGTTATCGCACCTAGTTTAAATATAGATCATTTAATATGCCTATAATTCTAGCTCATGTCTGCTGCAGTAAAATTATATAACATCAAGCGATATGACACTACTACAATATGACTAAAATTTTGTTACCTCATACCTCAAGAAAATTTTGTATAACAAAAACATACGTACACACATATATATTACTGAAATGTAATTAGAACGAGAAATACGAATTATAATTTTCCGTAGTCAAATTCGTGCCGAACCTAATTAAAAGCAATGATGACTATAAATTTAGAAACTGATTGGGTCCGAAGCTAAACACCAGCATAATTATAGGCTTCGCAAAATATATTACGTTGCAACAGATATTAATTTTACCTTCCATAACGAGAAAGTTAATTAATTTTCTAAATACAATTTCATTATGAAAAGCTGAGTTTGTTTTGATTGCGAATGAACTGCTTAATTGCCAAATGGTACGAAATAATAATGATGTGGGTGACTGCGAAATTGAGTTAGGAAAACTTTTAAAAATATTTTAAAGCGACATTTTTTTAATAAGGTTCTAACATACTAGGTACCTAGGTTTAGTTTAGGTAGGTTAGTAGGTATTAAATAAATGTATGTCTTACTTAATATATACTAATAAAAGTATAAAAGTGTAATACAATATGTATCAAAACTTTTCCTATAAATATTATTACCTAAATAATTATAACTATAATACTTCTAAAAACCGAGAGTATTTTAACTAAATTCATCGCAAATATCAATGGTACCTTCCGAAATACAGAGAAAGTCGTTATAAAAAGATGGTCACCCATCCATGGACCGATTGCGCCAAGCGTAACTCAACTTCATGATCGATCGATCCGTGTAGCTGTAACTTAGCTACGAGCTCCACAAAATCTGAAATAACAACGTCTATCTAAAATTCTCATTACCTTTAGCAAAATTTTCAATTTACGAATTTGTAAATTTTGATACGTTTTCCATTCTTGGAAACTCAACTTCGTCTAATGCCAATTACGCTTATGAGATTTTACACAATTTTATAACCTCTACCATGTTTTTAAATAAAATTTCAGTAACGTTAATAATGGAATAGAGAGAAACAGAACAATCATGTTTTCTTATTTTTTAGTTCTTACTGAGATAACAAAGAAAATAGGCTTCCATATTTTCAGTCGTTTATAATAAATTATATTTTTGATTATGATGCTGAGAAAATGTTTTCGAACAAAACAAATATAAAAATCCCTGAATACAAGAAAACCCAGCAATACTTAACGAGCTAGCAACTTATCATACAACTTGTTGCAACTTATTTCTAATTTGCAACTTACCTCTTGTATATAATTAAAACCAACTACCAACTTGTAAGTGATTGTTGTTAGTTTAAATTGGCAGGTTGTAAAGCACTCGATGTTATAGAAATTATTATTGATGTTATACATAGCTAAGTTTTTACAATAAAGGTAACAATCAGTCTTTGAAATTGACGGCTAATTATCATTTTTTGTGGAGACCTTTTGGACCGAAGCCTGCTGAAGCCTAAGCCTGCTCTACAAAAAGAGCGTCCGAAGGAACAAAGATGGGTTTAAGTTATACAGTAAAGTCCTTAAAAAATTAATTAAAAATACATGAATTATGAATATTGTTAGAAAATACAATAATAAAAAATACTAAAATATAAAAATAATAACTTGACGACCCCGTTGGCGAAATGGTAACACCGAACTGCCGTGCTGAGGGTCTCGGGTTCAATTCCGGGCACAGTCAATATGTGAGTGTGTGCGTGTTTGAAAAGATGTTATATTAAAAAAAAAATTGAAAACATGAAAACCTTAATTTTATATTTATATGTAACTTTTTACTTCGTTACGTGCAAAAATACTCTCAGCACGATCAGGGTGAAAATACTAACACGTCTTATTCGCGATGAAAAATCAAAGACCCGTGTGTTGTGTATAATATGTGCACAAGTCGTGAAAGTCTAAAAACATTAAACACGGGTAAAGTTAGAAAAAGAAATCCCGATTGTGTCAATACCATCTTATTTATTTATCTTCGCCGGTTAAGTTTTGAACTCGCTCTCCTTTGTTTCTAAAGCATTTGTCACCTTTCTTACTTGTTTGTAGGTGAGACGGAAACTCGTTCCGTTTTTCAGTTTGAAAATCGAAGGAAATATTTCAAAATAAATAGAGAAGAATAATAATTGTTTTTTTTTTTTATTATTATATGGCGATATTTCGTAATAATTGCAAGTGTTCATAAAAACCTAGAAAAATAGTTAAAAACTTGTCTCTTGTAAAATCTAATATAAGCTTGTTTTACTACTACATATCTACGAAATCTCTTATTCCATTAATTTTAGAAGAAATCCTGCTCGCGGTTTTTGCCATACTTAATGCCAAAATAAAGTTCTCATCACCACTTACAACGTACCGACGGCGACGCCAGCACATCAAACTACTTGTGAAATTTTCCCAATGAACTTTAATTCAATATAAATCATTATTATACTTTATTGCACACATAAGTACACATAACACATACAATTTGAAATTTAATGTACAAAGGCGAGCTTAACCCAGAATTGGGTTCTCTAACAGCAAACCTTAGAGCGATAGAGAGATTTGGTAGGGTAAGTCATAAGTGCGCAACTTTAAATGCATTAATTAGTTAACAATAATACATATGACAATAAACTAAACAAATACATGTAGCAAAGCTACACAATACTTAAACATAATACATACAATAGAATATATAATTAATATATATATATATAATATACAAATACATATATAAACATAATGTTCATGTTGATAAGAAATGTTCCCTAGTACGTCTCTTGAAAACATCCAGCGATGGGCTCTCGCGTATAGTGTGAGGAAGAGAATTCCAAAGCCTCACGGCACGAACAGTGAAAGATCCATCATAACGGCTCGAAGCATGTGGAGGAACACGGAGAAGAAGAGATGTGGAAGAACGACAGGGTTTGCCTCTAGGAACCAGAAACTCAAAACGTTCCCGAAGATATGCTGGAGACTGAGGATTGTGAAGAAGGGAAAAGAGAAAAGAAAGAATGTGAGTATCTCGACGTTGCCGAATAGGTAGCCACTTCAGCCGGCTCCGAAATGCCGACACATGGTCGTATTTTCGGAGACCAAAAATGAAGCGGATACACAGATTCTGCAGACGTTCGAGTTTGTCAAGAAGTTCCTCAGTCGCGTCAAGAAAGCAGACATCAGCATAATCTAACAGAGGGAGAAGAAGCGACTGAGCGAGAGTAATTTTGGTTTGAAGAGGCAGGAACTTCTGGAGACGTTTGAGTGACTGAAACGAGCAAAATACCCTCCTGCTCACTTCCGCAATGTGTAAACCCCAGGATAAATGGCAATCAATAAGAACACCCAAGTTCTTGACGTAAGAAGAGTACGGCACGACAACGTTATCAAATACAACCGGTGGAGGAGCCTGCAGATTATTCAGAAAGTATCTGCCACCAATAATGATAGCTTGTGATTTGGCAGGATTGACTAAAAGTCCGAAACCTTTTGCCCATAGACTGATGTTTTTGAGATCACTATTGATGGCATCAACTGCTCTAGGAAGCTCTTCGAGTTTACAGTGTTGATAAAGCTGCAAGTCGTCCGCATATAGATGGAAGTGTGAAACTAGTAGCGTAGTGATAGCGTTAATAAAAACGGAGAAAAGTAGCGGAGAGAGGACGCCACCCTGAGGAACACCCGCAGACAGATCACACCATTCAGAGGTAAACTCATCAGAGCGCACCGACTGCGAGCGTCCTCGAAGATAAGAATTAAACCATGCAATTGCAGATGGAGATATATTTAGCGAGGATAGGATACCGAGAAGGATGTCAAAATCAACTGAGTTAAAAGCACTGCTAAAGTCCAGCAAAACTAATACAGTGAGTAGTCTGTTCTCCATGGCCAGTCGGATATCGTCAGTTATTTTCACCAGTGCTGACACTGTGCTATGACCAGGTCGAAAGCCAGATTGAAACGGACTCAGCAGGCTGTTAGAGGAGAGGTAATGAGACAGTTGATTATTGACAACACTCTCAAGAACTTTAGATAGGATTGGAAGTATGGATATGGGACGAAACTGGGAAACTGAGGACGGATTGGATATTTTGGGCAAGGGCAACACATGAGCTTTTTTCCAAGCTGATGGAAAGGAGCCTGTGTAAAGGGAATTATTGACAAGATGGAGAATTACAGGAACGAGTGAATTGAGGATGGGAAGAAGCATCTGTAGATGAAGGCCATCATCCCCTACAGCTTTTGTGGAAATGGATAAGATGGCGCGCTTAATATCTCCCTCTGTAGCTGGGTGGAAAGAAAACGAAGTACAGTTTGGCAAAGAAAGATTGGAGAGATAATCAAGTGTAGACGATTTAACGTTGTCATCCAGCGTTACTGGAGACTTCGAGAAATGATCATTAAGAGTATTGAGATTGATATCGGGAGCGCTATCATTTGCGATCTTGCCGATACCAAAAGATTTAAGAAATTGCCATACTTGTGCGGTATTGAAATTTTTAATTGAGTTGTGGATATGGCGTCTTTTTGCATCTCTACACAGACGACTGCAGCGATTCCGTAACCTCTTATATAAAGACCAGTTTTCCTCAGTTGGATGCTTTCTGTACCGCCTTTTTGCCTTATCTCTTTTAGACATTTGTTGTTTAATAACATCTGATAGCCATGGCGCCGGAAGGTGTTTTACCCTAACCTTCTTAAGAGGAGCGTGTTTGTCGTAGAGCTCCAACACCAGCCTGTTAAATTCAGAGACCATAGTATCCACATCAATGCAGTTGTAAACAGGAGACCAGTCGATTTTGCCCGCGTCCTCCCTCAAACAGTCCATGTTAATGTTCTTAAAACTGCGAAGGAAAATAAATTTTGATTTACGCCTAGGTGGGCGGATCTTATAAGATAGAAACAGAAGGTCATGGTACGAGAAAGAGGCAGGGAGTTGCCCATGAGTGGCTACTTTGCTAGAGTCTGCTACAATTATGAGATCTAGAAGTGAAGGATTGCAATGAGGGGCATGCTGCCGTCAATAGCATAGTTGCAGTAAGTCGGGTTTTTGTCAAAATTGAGTAAGATATACAGGCGTGATCACGAGAACGAGATCTACGTATACATCTTACTCATTAATTTCTATCGTTTTTTAATTAATATTTAGCAATTTAAAATTTGCAGTAAGTTGAGCATTTTTTTTACATCACAAAGCATTATTACAGTGGGCACACTTACGGTAAAAAATCTTGTTCTGAGTCTCTCAGCATAAGTACAGTATGACTACTATACTACTAATATGTTAAGTCATTTACTTTATTAAAATTGAATTTGGGCCTAGCAAATAAACATTAAGAAGATATACTGTTTTGATCCCAAGCAGTTTCCCAATATTTACTAAATGAGTGGTCTAGTCTTAAAAACAATATGCCGCGATACTGCATGTATGCTTAGTATTGATCCTAAACTTAGGTTTCAGATTACTTACTACAAAGACAGTTCGATGCGATATTGAATTTATGTTTAGTAACATAATCAGATCTAACATGAGGTTAATCGTTATTTACAAAGCATATAGCCATCCTGGGGAGTGTGCGGGGGGCGTTGGCATACCCCGCACCATTCTCGGTTAAAGTTTTGGTTCGAAAATCTTCCATAAATCCTTTGTTTGTAATCAGATCATGATGGTTGATACCTTAAATGAAAGAGGAGCTCAGCCTCTATCTATTACTTATTTAGACACGATTACTGAGTTATTGAAAGACCAACTAATTAATCATTGTTGTTATACTAAGTATTTCTTAGAGGCTCTCTGATAGGGAACACTTAGCATAAACACAGTAAGTGTGTTATTTACTGTATTTATGCTAAGTAACCATACGAATTTATGCTTAAATATAATGTGGTTCAAAAGTTTTATTACATCAGGCTGGTGATAATAAAACAATTAGTTCTTGGTTTAAAAATGTATTTAAAAAAAAAAACAAATCTTGTTTCGTTAAGCTAAAGTAGCTTTACATTACAAATTAAATAAAAATCCTTTCTTCGCTATCAAATCAACACTTAATAATTATTATTAATTTAATACAATTGTTCAATTAATAATTCATTTAATTTAATTACATATTAATTGAACAATTGTATTAAAAGGCCATTTAAGTAGGTTAAATCAACTACTTTCTTAATTAAGTAGCCCATGTTTATAATAATATAAGGAATAAAAAAATTACGTTTCTTAATTTTACTTAATTCTATCAGTCTTACCAGTTACAAAATGGCACATATTCTAATAATTTAGTTTTCTTACATTAATCTCTCAACTCAAGTTATCTTAAAATATGTAAGTATTATTCAGTCTTATTTTAAACAACTATTTTAGAATCACGTTATTATGTTTATATAGGTAAGGGACTAATTTTTAAGAGTAATTTCTTCGGTATGAAATCAACACTTATAGATTAATAGAACAACATTTATGAATCTTATAGATACTTAACGATCATATAGAAACCAAAATTATAACAATTTAGGAAAAACATAACCCTTTCTTCTTTTACAATTTAATAAAATAAAATATTCAATAAATTAGGAATCGACTCCTACGAAAACAAGCAGGTGAGAACTAATCATCAAATTCTTTGGAAAGATTCAAGGATTCACCGTTAACTGGCAAGTCTAACCAGAATTGCCTTCGACTAGGTAGCATCAAGGGAACGAGATCTTTAACAATTTTTTCTTTGCGGGAAGAGGCGACACTCCTTGGTGAACATCTTTGTTCAGCACAAGGGAATTGTTTGTTTCTTTTAATTTTGACTTGTAAAAAGTTGAGTGTCTTGAATTCTTCATCAGTGTGAGATTTTTTTTTTAATTTTTTTTTTTTTATATTTTAAGATAACTTGAGTTGAGAGATTAATGTAAGAAAACTAAATTATTAGAATATGTGCCATTTTGTAACTGGAAAGACTGATAGAATTAAGTAAAATTAAGAAACGTAATTTTGTTATTCCTTATATTATTATAAACATGGGCTACTTAACTAAGAAAGTAGTTGATTTAACCTACTTTAATGGCCTTTTAATACAATTGTTCAATTAATAATTAAATTAAATTAATTATTAATTGAATTAATAATTAAATTAAATTAATTATTAATTGAACAATTGTAAATTAATAATAATTATTAAGTGTTGATTTGATAGCGAAGAAAGGATTTTTATTTAATTTGTAATGTAAAGCTACTTTAGCTTAACGAAACAAGATTTGTTTTTTTTTTAAATACATTTTTAAACCAAGAACTAATTGTTTTATTATCACCAGCCTGATATAATAAAACTTTTGAACCACATTATATTTAAGCATAAATTCGTATGGTTACTTAGCATAAATACAGTAAATAACACACTTACTGTGTTTATGCTAAGTGTTCCCTATCAGAGAGCCTCTAAGAAATACTTAGTATAACAACAATAATTAATTTATTTGGTCTTTCAATAATCGTGTCTAAATAAGTAATCGTGTCTAAATAAGTAATAAATAGAGGCTGAGCTCCTCTTTCATTTAAGGTATCAACCATCATGATCTGATTACAAACAAAGGATTTATGGAAGATTTTCGAGCCAAAACTTTAACCGCGTTTTTCTCAAAAGTGTCTAGAGCGTACTTACTGCAACTATGCTATTGACGGCAGCATGATGGGTAGCGTTAAGCTGAAGAATGTGCATGTTGACAGAAGAGACAAGGGACCGGAGTTTACGGCTGCGCACATCATCCCTTATCAGACAGGTGTTGAAGTCTCCGAGGATTATCGTGTGGTCATAGAAGGGGGTAAAATGTTCAAGTTTGGACTCAAAGGATGAAAAGTAATCGAAAGTGCAAGAAGGATTGTAATAAACACCTAAAAGTAACTTGGTGTTATAAAAGGTAATTTCAAGGAATAGGTGTTCAGCGAATTTAGAGTATTCACTCGGAGACTTGTCGACAATTTTATACGAGATATCTCCACGGAGATAAATAGCGACCCCTCCGCCTCCCTTGCCAGTTCTGTCATTACGCACCAGCTTGTAGCCGGGTAAGGAATATTGAGTAGAAGGAAGTGCGGGTTTGAGAAATGTTTCAGAAACTAGAATAGCATGGATAACGTTGGAATCAAAAGAGGAGAGTAAGTCGGCATGGTGAGCAGGAATACTTTGAGCATTTATGTGGACCGTGTTGAAGAATTTACTGAAAGGAGAAAAGGTAGCACAGAGTTGGTCACGCAAATGTAAAGAGTCATCATTAAAGGCACTAGCAAAACTCTCGTCAGATTCACAAGAAGACGAGCAAGAAACAAAACTATCATCATATATATCACCCATGATAAATGTTATATTAGATTATAATATATAATATTAAGTAAATAAATATTAAATTAAAATATACTAAATTATTAAATAATAATACTACTAACAATAATCAAGTAACCGTTGCTTGTTACATCAACATCCTCGATGCACTCGCCAGTTATTACACACTGTCATTACTATGACAAAAAGACTCGTATCCAAAGACAGCATTATCAATTATAGACATTTCCGAACGAGTCAAAGAAAGGAATCTATGGAAAATGTCAAACTGAACAAGATAACAACAATATATAAATAAAGGGTATTTTTTAGACAGAAAATTATTTTGCTTGCCTCCGTGGTTTCTTGTTCGATGGGGATTTTGTTGTTGGACTTGTCCGTGTGCCCAGAATCGGCTCGCTGGCGGTAGCGGTACTCGACGGAAACTGCCTCACCAGTTGCTGTAGCTCTGCTGTGGATTCTAGCTTGCGCCGTGACTTGTCCGGTAGCAGAACCACTATCTTGCCCTCGGATGTCCAACACTGCTTCACCCCAAAATGTTTGCGGGCGGCAAGGAATGCGTCATGCCGGGGTTTGGTCAGGAACTCCGAAAACACGAGACCAGAGCCCTTCAGAAGAGTCTTGTTTCGCCACACCTCACCACGTAGACTGTGGCTCTGGAACCGAATTAACAGTGGACGCGGCTTGCTTGTATCAGCTCCCAGACGATGACACGAATCAATGTCCACTGAAGAAACCTTAGGCATCTTCAGCTTCTCTGTCACCACAGAAACAGCCTGGGAAACGTTATCCTCATCCTTTTCTTCAGGAAGACCATGGAGAAGAAGAACTTGCCTGCGAGAAGCCATCTCATGCCGGTCCAGCCCCAATGTCAGCAACTCCACCTGCATCCTTAGGGCACTCATCGTCTTCCAGATAAGGGTCTTGAACTCAGTGTAGTCCCGGGAGAGGCTGGCGATGGTTTTATGTGAGGCTTCGTTGCTGCTTATGTTCTTCAGCTCCTCCTCATACGTGGCCATCCGTGAAGTGAAAGTTGTTGAAAGTTCTTCCATACAGTTTGACAGTTTTGTGTATAGGTCCATTGTGAGTTAAATGAACAAAAACTTTGACTTAAGTGAAAAATTATAAGAGAAATATTATAAAAGTGAGTGCATCAATGGATTATGCAACAATTTAGTGCATATGCACAGTGCAAAAAACAATAATTATAATTTTAAATAAAAGAAAACTCAGGAGCAAATATTTAAGTTGTGTTCTTATGGACTACCCACAAAAAAAAAAAAAAAAAAAAAAAATCAATTTACTTCAGCTATAAATTTGAAAATCTGGAAAATCTATTTAAAAAATTCGACAGATTGAGGTAGATTGATGTGCTGGCGTCTTTACCGTTATAATTTTCACTACAAAACACGTATTTATTGAGCATAGTTTCATTAATTACATTTAATAAAAACGTGTCTCCGTTCATGACGTCACATTTTATGATAGATACGCGCGGTATAATCTAGTTGGTACTGGGAAAAAAGTCTATACGCTATACGATGTTCGAGTTTTCCCGCGGTGAAGTCGACAGGGCTATCACACCAGCCATTATTTATATTTTATAGCCTGCCTTTATGCTCGCTTTGTAGGTATATGATAAAAAATTAATGGCTGAACGTTTACAGTGGGTATGAAGCAATTGTTATAAGACTATGCTGTGATTTAAGACGCCTTTGTCATGGTTTTATTTTCTAAATGTATCTTCTTAAGGGTTGATTACCTAATCATTTTTATTTTAATATGAGAAGCACTGTCATAAATTTGGATTGACGACGAATGAAAACTTTTCGAGATGGTATACATTTTTTTATTGATGTAATTTATGTGTTTTAGGGCCAGTTTCACCGGTTACGGATAGCCACTATCTACCAGATAAATTAAAAAATGGAACAGAATTTGTATGAAATTATTTACCAGATACACTATCCGTAAATCTGGAATTACGTTAAGTTCGTTTCCAAATTTAAAAATATCGAACGACAAAAGAAAATAAACAAATGGTAAAAACGAAAATACTGGCTTGCTGTAAAATGCCAAGCAGAGTCCAAATTTCAGAATAACATGAAATTGAATTGACATAATAATTTTGAAATGTTGCTGATTTTGCATTGCTAGCACTGAATTTCTGGCCATCACTGTTGCTAATGAGCTCTACAATTGTTTTGCAGAACAAGAATCATGGTCGTTTGTTAGGCGGCACGAAAGCAGCCAATTAATGTGCATTCTAGTTCAAAGGTTTTTGTTTTATTATTAAAAGGGAGTGGAATAGTGGATTATGCTACCTATACTAGCTATCTATATTCTTCCATCTCCCGAGCCTTTTCCCAACTATGTTGGGGTCGGCTTCCAGTCTGCTGAGTACCAGTGTTTTACAAGGAGCGACTGTAGACTGTAGCTATCTATATTCTTATGATTATAAATGAATATTAAGGACTAAAGAAAACTATGGTTGAATACAGCTATGTACAGATAAAATTCTTGCTATGATTTTTACACTACAACTACATATGGACAACCCCGATAGCGCAATGGATAACGGTCTGCCGAGCTTATGGTCCCGGGATCGATTCCCGGCAAGGTGACATTGGTGTGATAAGCATGATTATTGGCTGTGGTCTGGTTGTTATATATATTTATAAATATATATGTGTAAAGTACCTATATGTCATTTATCAGTTGTGTTGGCACCCATAACACAAGCTCATCAGTAGCTTACCATGGGGCTAACCGACCGTGTGTGAAAAAGATGTCCCGATATATACATGGATATACATACAAGCTAGAATAATTCAAAGCAAAATAGCTGTCAAATAATTCACTAATATGTTAAACAAAAGCCTGGCCAATAAATAACGCAAATGAATAATTAATTCTTTGAATGCATGCAGTTGCCCACAAAAGGTTTAAAATACGACTGAGCAACGTACAAGTTCCAAATGAAACGCGTTTTCGATTTAAACTTTATAGACCGTTTCGTTCCACCGTTTTGTGAAATGAAAAACGTTGTTGATCGAACTCAAATGGTTTCGAAAACATGTACAATAGTAGACCCCCCTTATTTTGGAATGTGGTTATATTAAATTGTAAAAGATATAATTAAATGGATAAAAGAATTTACCTATGAGGAGACAGAAGCACTCTTAAAATAAACTACATAATACACGCTTATAATGTAAACAATCGCGCTCTCACTCATAAACACACACACACACACACACACACACAAAAACGCTTAGGCAACCAATTAAAGAAAACTTAAATTATTGTAAAAATACTTTTTCCTTAACTTTTATAAATTTATTATTTTTGTCATCGTGTTATCTGGTAAATATTTCTTGTGTTATTTATGTTACCTCCATTATTTGCCTAAAAATAGGCTCCAATCACAAACTGATTGTAAACCACCAATTGAAGAAATAAATATTGTACGGGCAGGGCCTGTTTCACCACCTTCGAATAAGTTCCAGTTAGTTTATTTGGTACATAACTTCATACAAATTCTGTTCCATTTTTGAATTTATTCGGTACTTAGTGGCTATTCGGACATCGTGAAACTGGCCCTAAAACTATATAGTTAAAGATAGTCTATACTATACTACTACACTACTACTATACTCTTTGCTGGTGTCAAAATCACCTACGAATGGTAGCTTTTCACGATCAATCTACGAGGTTTATGTCAAAAAACTACCAACTTTATACAAAACAACCCGTTTTTTATTTATAAGAACTGAGCGTCTATCAATATTCTTGATATGCCTTCACATGTTAAAAGTTGTGTGCTCGTATACAAAATGTTGTTATCAAAGATAAAGTTAAGATAACGGTCTCGTATCGTCCGTCTTCTAAGATGTAGTGCTGACATGGGTTCCCACGTTATGATTGATCGAAAGGACGCTAAATGGGGATCACAACAAAATATTCAACTAAGTTTACATAACAAGGGATGGGCATACATTTTTTGTAGCTCGTTTTTTTAGGGAGCATAACCTTCCGGCAAAATAACATAAATGATAAATTGCAATAATATTGCATTTATATATATATTTATATATATTTATTAGAAAGGATATTTACAACCGATTAGCGATGTATAAACAAACTTAATATCTAAAACATAAATACACATAATTAAATAAATTAAATTTAAAATATAGCGTCAAAAATTCTTCCTCATCGCTGCCAGCATTGTTGTGGCAGCATTGCCACGTAATTAATTAATTGTAAATAGTTATTTCAAAGTCCGACATTTCAGTAACGAAATTCCTTCTTCAAAATCTGACGTAGATATAATGCATTACGAAACCAATCAAAACAATATGGAAACCAAAATTAATCAGTAATCCGAACAAAAACAATTATCGATTATGTGTCAGGAAACACCCACGCAATGGATTAAAATAATTACTTTACAAAACAAGCTGAAATTACTCATGAATAACTTTCGTTTGGGCCGCTGACAGTTTCAAAAGCGTCCGACAAATAGTCGTGAAGATGGCAGCTTGAGACGGGTTCCGTAGCGGAAATAAAGTGAAATAACTTGTCAAATGCACTCGTTAATAGTTGTTTTTTTTTTCTTGTCACTCATAATAGGGTTTCGACCCTCTTTTTAGGTGCCGGATGAAAAACAATTGAATCCTTCTTAAAGGGTTAAAAAAGTGTTTATTTTTTAATGACTTTTTAATTTTGTTGTCAAAGACAGGATTTAAGTTTTAATTAGCTTTGTGTTAACAAGTTTAAGTTCCGCCATCTTATTATAAAACGTGGTCCTTATAACATCAGCTTTGACGTTATTTTTAAATAATGAACTAATATTTTCGACATTCAATTTGATGTTTTTTATGTGATGAAAACTGTGATTAAGATTGTTACCACCATTAATATATCATTATACTTTCAAGGCGTATCATCTCGTTTATTCAACTCTACCACGTTTGGTACCTAATTTAATTGGCTAACCCTTGACTGGTTGCTAGGGAACTATAAAAAAATGGTATCAACAAATCTTAGTTAGTATAAATATTGTATAGTTTTTAATTGACAGGAATGTTCTCGGGATCATATTTTCTTGAAAATAGACTAGAAATACCTATCAGAGAATACAGGCGATATATTAAAGTAACGATTACAATACATTGCGTAAGTGACCATTGTTGGTACGTGAGAAAACGAAGAGGGAGGCCTTTTCCCAGTAGTGGAACAGCTGCACAGCCTAAAGAAAATAGATTTTTTGAAAGGATAATAATATAATTATTTCAAAACTAACTACTTAATGATTTCGCTTCTATCATGACTCACTACTTAAGGAAGACTGGTTGCCAGACTTTTTGGCTTGCACTACACGTAAAATATTATATTATGTAGTAGGTATATCCTGTATAAAAAAGCGATATTGTAATCCAAGAACGATACGATACGTGTCGTGTGTTCCACGCGGCAACCTCATGAGATTATCAGTCATCGACCTCCGATGATACTTTATGAAGCTGCTGAGGTTATTATTTTAATGCCTCCCTTTATCCCTTGGGAAGGTGCATATGAGTGCAGCACCATAAGTAAAAAAGCGAAAAACGAAACTGATAAAGCCTTTCATTATATTGCAGTCTTTTCTTATATTCATAAACTTCACATTTTAAGGGTATACTGCTTTGGAGGTCTAGTAGACACATAGTTCGACTACTGGGCATGGGGTCGCGGCTTCAATTCCCGCATTGTGGGCTTTTAGAAACTTCTGCAAAGCAGCCCGGAGTTTGGAAGTTGGTGACTGATACATCTGTGCATCGGAGCGTACATTCATGTTGGTCCTGTACCTGATATCTCTCTGATCTTGTCGGATTGCCATCCAGTGCCAGTGCACTATAATACGTTCTGCACAGCTGACTGATCTCCTTAGAGGGAATAGCTCCCGTGGCACACAATCAACATATGATGAAAAATTTGGACGCTATTACTTATTCTTAGGGCATTATTTCATATTCTTATTATGTCCTACTTAGTAGGTATCATTAATTAGCTGTTTCTTAATATCCACATCCATTTAGTCGCTGACGCATGATTTAGCATTGTGATTCGTGTTTTAGTAGGACACAAAAGCAAGCAAACAAACTTTGACTTTTAAATATATGTAGGTCAGGTAATAGTGGCTTTCCGCTTCATATTATGATGTATGTATTAAATTATGACCAGGTATGAAATGTAGGTTCGTTTTCTTAAATTTAAGAAAGTATAAAATATGAATAGGCTTCTAATGTGGAAGGTAACCTTGTTGCCACTAAAACAGTGAGTAATTTGATTAATGCCTTAATCTGACAAAATAAAAACCACTTCTGAAAGATTTATAGGAATCAAAAGAATTTAAAACAAGTGAACGCGATGGATGACGTGTAGCGTGTTAGCAATCGTTCGTTTCAATCGTTTCTTCCTGCCACTGCGGTGTAAGTAGGCAATAAATACCACTTCGCTGCCATGTAATCCGAAGCGGGTTCAGTGGAAAAAATACCAACGGTTTATTGCAGATATACATTTTGAATTTGTTGAAGTGGAAAAATGATTTGTTATTCGTTTTTTTTATTATTTATTCGTCCCTTTTTTGTTCTGTTGTTTTACTTTGTTTTATATTTTTGTGTGGCTTCGCTGAATGTTTTTCGCTGTTGGTAATCTATTGGGGTATTTTTCTTCCTTTCTATTAATAAAATCATTCAAAAAAGGTTTGTTCTCAATGTACCTAGCGGTCATAATAAACTTAAGATTGAAACCACTCTAAATGTCATTAGATATTAAAAATAACAAAGGAATAGAACATGCAAACAAAAAGGATGCGCAAATAAGGTTTCTATGTCCTGACAACTTAAAGTATACTAGTTTACAGAAACAGCATTCTCATAAAAATCTTCAAGGCAAACTCGCTTATGATTTATGTTTTTATTTACAAAGCTGTTCAATTTCAACACAAATTTATTTGAAGAACTTCAAAGGAGTCCCATATTAAATGTTCTCTTTATATAGCGAACGACAGAGCAAACAGTCTCCGTTTCATACTTTTTTATTATATTTAACTTAATTACGTCATTATGTCATAATATCATGTCATTTCCGTCAAAAGGTTGGGTCGATTTATATTAATTCTATATTTGAGACAAAAAATTAACAAAAAAGTTAAAAAAGTAATAAAGTCGCGGTGGCTTAATGGTTAAAGAGCCAAACTCTCAAGTATGAGTGCGTGGGTTCGATTCCAGGTCAGGCAAGTACCAATGCAACTTTATTAACGTTTGTATGTAATTTCTAAGTATATCTTTGACATCAGTGACAGAGTTTCGGATGGCACGTTAAACTGTAGGTCCCGGCTGTCACTGAACATCCTTGCAGTCGTTACAGGTAATCAGAAGCCAGTAAGTCTGACGCCAGTCTCACCAAGGGGTATTGGGTAGCCCGGGTTGATTAGGTCAGATAGGCAATCGCTCCTTGGAAAACACCGGTACTCTGCTGAATACGGTTAGACTGGAAGCCGACCCCGACATAGCCTTTTTAATATGCCGTTTTGGTATTAAATTCTAATTACATAAAATCTAACTGCCAGCTTTTGACAAGACTTCGAGCTTTAGTGTAAACTTATACGGTCAGAGCGCACGGTGAGGTCGGAACTAAACTGGGTCGCGAAATGTTACTCCCAGTGTACGCAAATGTATTCTTTGAAGCTTTCTTCCAGTTTCTATTCGGGGTTGTAAGTAGGGGCAGGCTATCTCGTGTGATAAAAAACAAGGGTTTTAAGGTAATACCATTCATGTTTTATATGGGGGTCAATGTTTGGAAGTGCCTTTTTATAGATTTGAGAGTCTGTTGGCGGCTTTAGATTTTTCTGATCATACTCTAATGATACATTTTAAAAATTTAATCGAAAATGCGCTTATCTAACTTACACTAAGGTAATAATAAAATTGTTTAATCGGCGTATATTTTTTTGCGTCTCAATATTGACTACCTTTTATTGTCATAGAAAATTGAGGCATTATCAGATTACAGATTATAACGTTTTTATACAACATATGTAGAGAAACCTACATGGCAAAATATAATAATATTATTAACAATGGAAAAATACACAAAGAAATACAAATATTACTCGAACATATTCCAAGAGACAAAACCTTCATTACGATTCCGTTACAAATATTCCTTCGTAATATAAAAGATACATTTGGAAACAAAAGACGTAGGAACGTTCTTAGAAAAATGAAATATTTTATCACATACGTACGTTTTGTACGTTTGCAAATCCCCGACAATCAAGTACTTTAGGCTCGGGACGTGATTGAGTTCCAAGTTTCTAAGTTGATCCTTACAATACCCATGTGTTCTTGGCTCAATGTACACAAGACTTAGGTAACTAAGTTGGAGAAACGCCGTAATTGTTCTTCAGTTTTCTTCGTCGGAACACGCAGTGAGTGGGTCGCGACAATTAATGTTATATGCTATCTAGAAGTGGTTGTACGAGTATTAAGACTAGAGTCTAGATCTTAATATGTAGACTATACGTTTATATATAGGGAGTTTCCGGCAGTTTTAAAGTTATTAAATATTATAAATTGCAAATCTATAAAATCAAGCACGGTTTTAATCAATATAGACTACAATAAAATTGCTTCTCAAATTCAGTGTTCGCATTTGCATACAAACTTATAGGATTAGATTAGACACTGATTTAAAAGGGACATTCTAAACAAATGAATATAATATAGACCTAGGCTAGAAGAATTTAGTATAAAACAATGTTTGTATTTTATTTTATACTTAGTATAATAAACTCATTGTGGTTTATCTAATCGAATAAATAAATAAATGATGATCGCGATTATCATTAACCAATGAATCTCATAAAACAACAAAAGCTTACGATACAAATCTAATATGATGAGAAATACACAGAATAAACAAAAATGAATGAGAAATAGATCTAATTCTTAATAAGCTGCGTGCTTGCTTCAGACGACCTTGACCCAAGGTCGGGCACATATTATGAACTTCATTAGTCTTTATGAGAGCAAATATGATTATACTTACATTAACAGAAAATCCTTTCAGTACAATATTAATATGTGATTATATTTCGAATTTGATTTCAAAGATATTTTAATAGTACAGAGGGAGCTACTAAATCTCTGAAAATTATCTGACCTAAATTACAAGAGCGTTTATGTCAGCAGTATTTAAACGTAACTCGCTAAACCTAATTTTCAGCAGTTCTGATTCTATAGTTCCAATTAACTGGGCATTGAGTCGTCGGATAACCTGATTGAGGTCAGAATTTTATCGCTAACTAGTAAACTGTTATTATGAATTAAGATTATTATTCTTATATAATTTTATGATCTCTATCAAGCGATTAATCCTTTAAACCTATTAAACCAAATCTAATTAAAATCTTAATCTGACCTCTTACCTTTAAATGTTAATTTATATATATTATCTAAAAATGGCGTCAAAAAATTCCTGGAGTGTACCCATAGGCTGGCAGCATTGTCATGTTGTATGACAATACTTGTCCATTGGCCAATAAAAGCCAGCCTTTGGGTCACGGGAAGTGTCAGAGAGTATCTTTGAAATTATCTTAAAAAGGAGGTAAATGCACTCGGAAACCACGGCCCAAGAGTTTCAACCCCAAACGGCTTAAATGTATATGTAGTTTCCCATTAGGCTACTATATTTGCGCCATTATTACCTTAGAATAAATTTTCAGCTCAATGGTAACATCAAGTATAGCATAGCCAGGACTCAGACAAACTCTATTTTCGAAAATACGACTGACGTCAAACTTTGGAATCGTCCCAATTATAGTGTAATTACTCTGTAGATACGACTTAACTCCATCTGCAATTATGACAAATTGAAAGAACTGTTATTAACGCTCAAAAATACGAGACAAAGAAGCTTTTGCTTATTGGAACGAATAAAGAGTCAAGATTTCAATGGATGAAATGTGGACTTAATGAGTATTACATTGGGTTTGTGACGCTCGTCAATTTTAATGGGTAGAAGAATTTGATAGCTTTGTGACGACGTCTTTAGGTAAACATCTCCTATACCATATTTATGAAGTACATGTTAAAATGTTTGAGTCGATTCTATTTTGAGTCAGTAGAACTAATATCTAGCTCGGAGATGGATAGCCACATATGTTTCTAATTAAGGGATTTGGGTGCCACTGCCACTGTAATAACAGGCACAACACCAATTTCAGCTCTGTCTCTGACAATAGCAACAACGCCTTTATATTTGTTGTAGATGTTGTCATCAAGAGAAAGTAACCATGACTCATCATCATCATATAAGAAGACTGGCTGATGATGATCATCACAGCCTTTTTACCGTCCCACTGCACACTGCACTGGGCATAGGCCTCCTCTCCCAAGGAGAAGGATTGAGCGTTAATCACCACGCTTGCTCAATGAGTTGGGTTGGTGATTTCAGACTTCATAGTCCAGGTTTCCTCGAGATGTTTTCCTTCACCTTTAATCAGTCATTGGTGTCCAAGATAAACTTAGAAAGTACGTATAACTTAAAAAAGTTACATTGGTACTTGCCTAACCTGGAATCGAACCCGCACTCTCATACTCGAAAGGCTGGTGCTTTAACCACTAGGCCACCACGACTAAAGCGAAACAAAAAAAACACTATATCCAATTTGTGAAAACAGATGACGCCGTCGCAAATCTTTTCGAAAATAAAGCATTAGACATCAAAACCATCAGACCAGATAATTTTGGGCACGTATTTTGCAAAGATTATTCACAGCTCGCTTCCCTCACCCGAGTGAATAGCTTTGCGGTTCGAGGTACACATGTAAGGCCCTAAAGGGTGCTGAGGGGACAAAGCCAGAGGTAAGCCAAAACAGGACATTGTACCTACTGTAAATATTAACTTCTATACCGACATTTGTATATTAATGTCTAAATGTGTTGATATATCTTAGACATCGGTGGCTGACAGCAATGAAAACATTGTTGAGGAGACCTAGACTGTAAAGTCTGAAATCATCAATCCACCTTGAGCAAGCCTAGTAATTTACATTAATTACTTCTCTTTATGAGAAGTGACGTATACCCTTCTGGATCGGTAAAAGAGCTGATGATTATAATTCGTATGCTGGAATTCCGACATCACAGATCAAGTATCGTAACTCATATTTCGGATGTCCACAAAAACATCCATTTATCCCTTTTCCAGTCATACCGTGACAAAATATACAGTTTGCATTTGGTGCGGTTTCTTTTTTTAACGCTCTAGTAATAAAAAGTTATGGTGAAGCTGAGTTCGGTGATACTGTAAACAGTTTTGCTGTTACTGACGCTACTGTCATTGCGAACGATAGATTAGCCGGTTGAACTGTGTGGACTTGAATCGTATGTGAAAACTTTATGAATGTATTTTCAAAGGTTTTTTATAGTGTGACTGTGTCTGCGTCGAATATTGAATTGGGGCTCGATTATTTATCAGCGTGTGGGGGTAAAGCATTATCACATTTATATAAATACTAATATTATAACAAGTTTGTTCGTATGCTTGAACTCGCTAATCTGAAGAACCACTGGTTTAATTTAAAAAAAAATGTTCTGGTGTCAAATAGCCTACTTATTGAGAAAGGTTATATTATAAATCTTAGTACTTACGTACTTCGTACGACTCGAGTGAAATCGCTGGTGGAAGCCACACTAATATTACAAAGGCGAAAGTTTGTGACTGTGTGTGTTTGTTATTTCTGAACAGATATTGGCGATACTTGGCAGTAATATAGCTTATAGATCAAAATTACATATTATATACAGATTTTTTTTTGTGCAGAAAGTAGTTTCCTTTGGAAGCTCGCTGGGGAATGCTAGTTAACTAAACTTTTTTAATAGTTCAGCCATTTTGATATAACATAACTGTAAATTGATTTGAATTATGAGCATACAAATTTATAAACTTTCGGGTTAAGCCCTATTAACCCGAAAGTTTATAAATTTGTATAAAATGCGGATATTTTATAGTTCTTCGAGTGCAAACAGCTGAAGAGATCTTGATGAAACTTGTTAGTAACCTACCTTATACATCCGAATCACACACAATTAGAAGAACATACATTATGTATATAAGGAGGCTACTCTTTATTCAAGTGCTAAAAATAGTTCCCTCAGTTACCCTAGAAAGCGGGTGAAGCCGCTAGCAAAAGCTAGTATTTTATAATTACTGTAATTATAATACTCCATAATCATGACATTGCGATGGAATACTCAGAGTTCCTAGTTTGCCTGTTATGTTTAAATCAGGAATTCGTTTACGGGGTTTCTGATAAATTCCACATGACTCTCCGCTACATAATTCTACAAAGCCAGCGATGCTTTGCTACCATATGCCAGGCATTTGCAGCCTGTTTAGTATTTTAGCTTGTGATCACTTGACCGATGTCAGAATAGATGTATATTAATTCCTCTAAACTATACTAATATTATAAAGAGGAAAGATTAGTTTGGATTGAATAGATGTTTGTAGATTTTCGCGACTTACACACATATTATACAAAATACACCCGTGATCACGGTTGGTGTGATTCGGCCGAAACATCAGGAGAAAAGAGGTAGCGTAGTAGTAGGTAGTGTAGTAGTAACCGTAGTGTTTATAATAATTATATCGCGAGTAAGATCCGTTTGTTGTGGATTGAATAAAATTCAACACACTTTTGACCGATTTTTGACCTTTTGAAGATACTCTCTCCCTGGTGAAGGAAGGCTAGTTAATTTACAATCTAAGCGTAATACAAAGTTTTGAATCCCTTTAAATACCAGCTACGGTACAACATCCTACGTTTAACTTTAAAAACACAAATGATTGTGTCGTGTATAGAAGCAAAAAGAACGTTAATAGGCCCCCAAGAAGTAACATTAAACTGTTTAAAGCAACATTATTAAAGTAAAACGTCCCACTAACCGCTAAATGTGTCTGCAGCTGTATTCTTTATGTTTTTCAACGGAAACACTATAAATCAGTCGTTGGGGGCAGTTTCTCCTATTGGCCATGTAAGTCGTAAACCGTTTTGATGGGCCGCATGGCTTGGGCCCATACATTTCAAACACATAAATGTCCATCCATGTCGCTCAGTTTTTTTCCTTTCCTAATCGTAAAACTATCTCTTTGAGTATCTTCTACGAATGGTCGACTTCAAAAGGATATGAATTTGATTGGAATAAATCCTTTTGAAGCTTCTTGATGGTTTGTCATGACCAACGAATTCTAATTGTTCGGTAAACATCTCAGAAAGTACCTAAATGTTTATAAAACAATCACAATCCTTTGAATGAATTTTATTCATAATGAGTGGGGAAGTGAAAAAAAGGGGAACAAATTAAAAGAAGTCCAGGTTCATTTGCTTGTGAATTATGGAACAGGTACGGCGGTACCTACTTACAAGTTTTTTTTTTATTTCCTCCGAATGAAACGTTTTTGCAAGGGTTCCCCACAATCTGAGATTAATTATTAGGAAAATTAAGATTTGCGCAATAAAACGAGGACTTTATGTTGTGGAAAAGTTTATTTTTTACTATGGCCGCGTTGTTAGCCCAGGGAGTTTTTATTACAATATTTTTATCGCGTAATCCGAAGTTTAATTGAAGTAAGTTTAAAGGTGGGATGTAGTTTATGTAGTACTAAATCGGCCTGAAAATCACACGTTATTAAATTAAGGAAATAAAAAACTAAAAAGAAAGAAAATTTAAAAAATCACACCTAATAAATTGCTCTCTCGCGTTCGTAATACCACAGAGTATAGATAATCGCAAAAATGGCCCGCCAGCCTCATGCGTACTCACGCGCGCTGACTCCTTAGGGGAATAAAGGCGTACCTAACATAGTTTTATACGTTATAGTGCATACGCTATACCTAGATAGTGTCATCGTCGACACTTCACTGACCCATTTCGCTCGGCTGACTCCTACAACTTGTGCAAGATGAGTACTTGTGTATCTATGTATTACCTGATCGTTGCTCTCACCTATATTTCTACGTAAGAATTCAAATCGAGGTCGGTGTTCTAGAACGATAGTCGAGCTCGATTCTAGTTTTGAATATGGATTTGGAACATGATTGGTTGAATTTTATTTTAAATTTCGTTTGAGTCTTGAATCTAGTGCTTGATACAGAACTTAAAGAACATTTTTGTTTTAAAATATTTGATTAGTTTTTCCTTTGTTTTAGAATCATTCTTTATTTGAAAAGAGACTCTCATGAATAACTAACTTAATTCAATATGAGTCCGAAATAAAAATCTTTTAAAAGAACAATTTAAAGCTAGAAAAACATGTTTTTACGCATTTAACTTGTCCAAACTTTAACCTTAAACTGTTACAGATAGAAAAATAGATTTTTAAACGTAAACATACTATGAATAGGTTATTTCAATTTTATATAGTGATTTACCGCGTAAAAAATGAATTGAAAAAAATTGAGAATTATTATTAATTTTAATAAGTAATTTTTCTTCAGACACATTACCTTCTGTAAATAACAGACTAGTACTATACGAAAAGAAACATACTTATTTATCTAAATAAATTTCAGTTTTAGAATATTTAACAAGCGCTTGGACGGATCGCATAGCCAAAGGCTTGACCAATATTTTGGCCATCCAACGGGGCAATACGGCCTTCTGGACATGATCCTTCCTTAAAGCAATACAGATGAATATTATTTTCATAATTTTTAATGTCACCAGTTTTGTATTAGTTTTATTTTACAAGTGTGTACAATATTTGGGGATGAATTTTTCGACACCTTTCAGTTTTTTAAGTAAATACTTGTATTACCTATATGTATATTTTTTTATTATTTTTCTTTTCATTAATATTGTAAATAGTGTTTGTAAATAAGTTGTTTAATAGATTAATATTCAATAGTGTGTAAAATAACACGTAAATCAATAAAACTTATAACAATACATGCAAATGAAAAGTAAAAAATATAAAGATTAATTAGCCGTCCTTCTCTTTTCAAAAACATAATTCATTTTTACACAAATCCGACTATTTTTCATCACAAGAAGTTGTCAACTAATCGCACAATATATTTTGGTTTTTATATTCATTCCTATGTTATAGCCACCACAAATGTATTTGGGGAGAAGAAACTTTAGCTGGCATTGGCCAAATCCCGTTCTCGACTCAGATCGCGGTTTATTTTCGATTAGGGATTTCGTGTCGACAAATGCGGAGTTTTAAGTCCTTTGTATCACTTCTTATTTTCCTGTTTTCAGCAAAAACATAATTTTTTTTTTCTCCATTTTATACTTTAACTTTTTTGTATCCTACTTTTTAGTTAATATTTAAAATAATGCAAAGTATTTCAACTTCATTTAGATTGATATTAAATACTTTTTCTTTGCCACGCCATGGCTTGGCGCTTATTCAAATGATCCTGCAAATATTTTACCTAATTAGATTAATTTCCATAACAGAAGAAAATATAAAACTAGATATTACAAAAAAAAAGTTTTCATCGTGAACGTCTTTGAATTCGTTCTTTTTTTTATTATCACTGACCGTGGAGTTATTTTAAAGTCAAATTTAAAAATATATTTTGTTCTTTATTTTGAGAAGGATTATTAAAAGCTTTTATTTAATTTGCCGTGTATGTATGTTACGGTGGATTCTTTGAACTCAATTTTGAAGTAGATATCTTCAATCGATTGAGCTGAAATTTTGTATACACATTCAGTTTGGATGACAATGCAAGATATGTTATATGACTTCATTCTAAATCCAATGTGGCGGGCCACACAAGATGGTAGAGCAGTTATTTTTAATGAATTTCAACAATATGGGTATCAAATGAAAGGACTTATTGAGAGTGACTTAAAAAATTATTTGACGTTATTCTAAATCCAATATGGCGGACCATAAAAGCTTTTTAAAAAGTTTTTTTCTTTTAATTTATATATTTTTTTTAAAACTTCGTTTCTTTGAATTTTGGAAAAAAAAAACGATTTAGCTCGTAATTGTACAAGTTGAAATTAAGACCCGTACCCAGCTAATATCATACATTTTAACGCATTGGCGATCCTATCCCTGTACGCAGTGATATTGCAATAAACGGTGATAAAGAACAATATAAAGCAAATAAAACAACAGTTCATAGAAAAACTCATTCAACACGTAAAAAAATACTTGAATATACAAACTCATTTTTATTAACTACATCAAAAAGGAACTGAATAAAAACAAAAATAGAATTCCATTCAATAGAAAACCCATCTGGTGTCAGAATTAAGAATAAGAATACAAAGAGAATTGTGTTTACGGATCGGATAATACAAAGGGATGCTTGAGAGAGTAAAAATGAAAAAAAAAGTGTGAAGATAGAAGATCCAAGTGAGCTTTTAAACATTAATTAGTATGAATTGGGTGGTTCTTCGGAATGGAGTTTTTAAGGATAAATAACGATGTTTATTTAACCTCAATGTGATCGTCTTTGATTGTCTGGTCGTGTATTTGATGGCACATGTGTTAGTTTTTGCTGGCGTAGGTTACGCTGTTTAGTGTTTTTGGGGCGGCTTTTTATTGTGAAGACTGTGTGCGTACCTAATTTTTTGTGTGTGAGTAATTCTCAAAGCAGTTTGACATTGCGTAATGCATTGTGTGATGGGTTTATTTTGGAATTCGTTTTTAGTAATAAAATTCACAGGGTACAAAAAATTGTATGCTAATATATTATTTTTATAAAGCCAAAGAATTTTTGTGTTTTACTGAACGCTCCAATCTCAGGTAGGATTTGATAAAATATTTCTGAGTTAGACAATTAGGTATCCAATTTACCAAGGAAGGCTAATTTTTATTCGGAAGTCCGAAGTAGATCCCTTTGGACGCGGATGAAACTAAGGGTTACTATGGGTTATACAGTAGTTGTTTTTTTTTAGTCCATATTCTTTAGTTGTTTTTTGCGATGCTTCATGTGAGAAATAAATGGTTTTTCTTTCTTATTAGTTACGATACAAAAGAACTCATAACTCTTCGTATTTTTAATGATAAATCAAATAATATAATACCTACAAAATTATTCTTTTCTGCTTTTCTCAATTCATTTCAATAGAAAAGTATCCTTCAAACAATTTCATTAAACATTTCCCCACGAAAAAGAAAATATAATGGGTAATCAAAATAATGCCTCGTAAAAGATTTGAATGGTTTCCTGAGACTGAAACCAAAAAAGGTTGCCGGACTAATTAAAACAAATTTTAGTAACAATACTTTTAAGGTGTCTATTAATTAGAGCGAATTTCTCTTTTCCCTTTATTTTCTTTTAAAGGTCTGACATTTTATTGGACTTTAGAGGGCCGACCGTCATCCATGGCCATTTGAGAAATCCCTTTGACTGAGGCCTTTTACACCGACACGCACCTTTTTAAATATTAATTATTACATTTTCCGTCATGTACCTAATGCCGTAGTTGGAGCAAAAATCTCGTTTTTTATTTACCACTACTGAGTTCAAAATGCTACTGAAAGCGATAAATAATAATTTTATCTTGACTAAAGAAAGTTGACACTGCTAGTCTTATTTTTAGAAATTATATCGATTTCGATATTTTATTCATAAAGGATACCTCTGAACAAGATTTACATTATTAATGGATCTTTGTTACTTTACTAGAAAACAATATAAAAACATAATTTCACCAAATATTGAAGCTGACGCAAAAATATCACCTCACCGAACATTCTCAGGTACAACATAACCAAAAATCCGAAATAAGCACATTTCTCGTAAACTACGATGTCACGTCGCGGTTCAGTTGCCATCCAACATTATAGTGACAAAGATTGATGAGCTCCTAACGCTGTCTTCATCAAGTTCAACTCTCATTATGGCCCGACTACTCCCGACGCCCTAAGCGCATGCTAACCAGAACAGATGCGCCCTGTTCTAAATTTAAAACATAATGCTGCACAGAAATAATGAGATAAGTGGCCTTTTTTGAAGCTTTATTTTTAAAAGAATGAACCTTGGAGTTCGATTCTTATTTTTTTGAATGTTGTTCTGTTTTTAAATGAATGAATGTGTTAATAGAGTTGTATGGGGATGCGTAGAATATAAATGAGAAGCTTCTAAGGAATGTTGTTTTTTGAGTTTTGTTTTATCTTTCTGTAATACCTATTATACAGATTGAATATGTCATTATGGCCAAAAATAAGCTATGTATAGTTTTCATTATTTTAAAAGCCAAAATAGTGCTACAGTGATTATAACAGAATAGAATCTAGACTATTATAATAAAACTCAATAAAATGTTTGCTTTTACTCGCTAAAGGAATTACTGGCCTGACTTGTCTCCAGGACACGGGTAAACCCGCTGAGGGAAGCTAATAATTAAAAAAAAAAAACAAAATAGAAAACTTTGTATTAGTTAGAAGAGTATATTAAGTCCGAATTTCAACAAAGTGTAATGTGTCTGCGGTATACAAAATGATAGTGTTTCTGATACATTTAACCCTAAACGCTAGCACTAGAAGCGTGTTTGTAGAGGGTAACCACGCATTCGTTTTATGACAGACAACACTTATATAGGACTTTAACCGTTTTATGAGCAAATAAACGTACTGTTACATTCTGAAACATTTTAAGAATACAAATAAAATCTCTTGTGCTTTGTTACAATATAATATCTTAGACTTTTCTTAACGTATGATATTGTCTCATAAACATGGTAAGTCCTGGTGACTTAGTGATTAAAGCACCAGCCTGTCAAGAAAGAGTGTGAAGGTTCTATAAATAAGTAACGCAAGTTCGTTACCTGGAATCGATTGGTATTTACCAATGCTTCTTTTATAAGTTATATGTACTTTCTAAGTAGGTATATCTTGAACACAAATAACTGATTAGCAGTGAAAGATAACATCTCGAGGATATCGCATTTATAGAACTACTAGCTCCAGCCTACGGTTTCACCTGCCTCTACGTCAAAAGGTAACTTATATCCTCTCTCAATAAATAGACTACCTATCTAATACTGAAATAATTTAAAAAATCGAACCTGCGGGGCTAGCCAAGTTGTCTTTTTACAATCGTATGTAAACGCTAGTAGAAAGGATATAAATGTATGAAAATGACATTTAAAATCGATAAGTCACGTGGTCATAACGTGTGTCAATTCCATACATTTTTGTCGTTTCTACTAGCGTTTACGATTGTAGAAAGACAACTTGGCTAACCCCGCAGTAATTCTTGAGATTAACGCGTTTAAACAAACTCAGCTTTAGTATGAGTATAAACTAGTAAAATACTCACATAAGGAAATCCTTAAAAAGCTGCAGAATTTATTTCTACTATATTAATCTACACGGCTACTGTCTACCGCCTATCATCCGTCCGTGACGCGTGCCACGTGCGACTTATTACGCCTCTCATCAAGAGAGAAATATGAGATTATTTCTATAAATAAATCAAAAAGGGAATGTATGCACGGCTCGAGAGAACAAGCTTGCTGATTGATAGTCGTTGGAAGTTAAGCTGTTCTCATCAGGGTTATATTTTGGATGGATAACTGTATTTTTACGACTATCGTGATAACCTAGACGCTATGGGAATTATCAATTTTGAATTTTTTATACATGATTGCGATTTTTAGTCTCTTGGATCCCAGATTGTTCCCAGTTGCATACTTCGCACGAACATTTTTTTTCAATGGGATACAATGCGGAATTATGACGTTCGATAATGTGATAAGTTTGTGCCTACAGTCGCCAGCAGGTCAAGTCGAATATTAACCTTCCGGTACTGTGATAAGGTTGAAAATGTATTAGAAAGATAGATTGAAGTAGTTGGTACAACAAATAAATTGTTATGCAAAAGTCAATGCTAACACACATCACCATTATACCAGCCGAACAACAAAAACACGTCTCAGAAACTATTTCCAACGTATAAACACCCTTGCTTAACTAATTCCGTCAAGTTTTTCCCGTCAATCTGACAGCCATGCATGGCCCCCATTGTGTATGATATACGATCTGGTTCACTATAAATAGAACATCCCCTTAATGGCCCGTTGTTTGGCTACCTCGTGGATTACGCCGACCAATATTTAACAGTTCAGGGGTTTTGTTAAGCTCAGAGATTTGTACGTGATTTTGTATAAGCTTGAGTTATTGAAAGCTTCAGTTAAGGACACAAGATAAGTTGCTGATAGGAAAATTATAGATAATGGTACTCGAGGAAAAGGAGTCTAAACTCAAGATAAACGCGTTGATTTTGTTGTCCGTAAGTAGTCGAGTCGGGAGCCGTAATCGCTTTGAAGGTTTTAATAACTTTCACAAAGCTGGCTGGAGTCTAGAAGTTGGTATTCATAGAGAGCACGTTAACTGATCTCTCTCTGGTCGTATCGGTTTGCTGTCCTATAATAGGGCTATAAGAGTGAGGGGATAGACCTGTGTTTGCGCTGGTGTTTGTGCACTACTTAAATATGCCCTGCACCACTGGCTGATCTCCATCAATAGCAACCGCTTTGGCAATCGGTCTGAATGCCATTATTAGTACCTATCATTTCATTTAAATTCAATTCTTTAGTATTTAGAAATGTAGATAATTGTATAATGTAGAACACAGACGAAGACATATATACCTACCCTGATCGGAATAATACTTCACTCACTTACTAATAATCACTTAATAATTTGGACTTTCGGCCACATTTATTTTTGTTTTGATGTGCGAAATCATCAAATGGGGATCATTTTCAGTGAGAGGGGGAGTGTTAAACTGCATTTATTCCTTCTGGAGCATTTTCGAACAATCTCGCAGCTCTTCTCTTTGAGGACCGTATGGAACAGAATGGACCGCCGACACGGGCCTGTCGTCACTAGTCGGACGGACGGTGAGCCATCAAAAACTAACCGCCCACAGACCTTTAGGCCACCTTGAACTGACTTTATAAGCGAGACCTTTACTGGACATTACATTAGATATATCTTTAATTTGTGGTTCACTGGTCTATCTCCTAACAGTTACTAATAACATAGTAATAAAATAAATTTCAGCGACTAATCAAGTTTGAAACCACGGCTCGAGCAATCGAAGTCGAGCTATAAAAAAGAGGCCACCAATTTCTTCGGCAATTTTCTTACTCCCACATTATTTTTTATGCCTCTCCCGTTTTTCGTCTTGTAATTTAATTAAAGCCCTTGTCTGATATTATTTATGAATAAAATATTTTATTCAATAGATTTCTTATATTGAAAAGAAAGGAATCTCAGCTGTATTTTATACGAGAGCCTGTAGCTATAATTTCCGAAACAAAAAAAAAATCCTTTTATGCATATTATGAAATAAATGTTCTTCTAATAGATTTCAATAACTGATTTCTCCTACTTATTGAGTCATTGAATAATTTTATTAAATAAAACATCTTTTATTTTTTCCTTCCTCTAAATACCTAGTTTAACCTTACAAGTACTGTAGGTGGACAATTGAAGTGTAGATAGACAATTGATTACTCAAGACATCTATACTTCTAGTATGAATCTAAAGTACGAGTACAGTCGCTAGCACATTAAGCTACTACAATCTGTATTTTTTTATCGCTTTTCAACTTTATCGCTGTAGCATTATGGTTCAAAGTTTAAAAATGTGAAAAACTTACAGTTTCGGGTAGCTTGATGTCCTGGCGTCTATACTTTACTTTATAGGTAGGCACTTCAAAAATCTGACCGAATTATTCCCGTTGCTATTCACCATAAAAACAAAACACTATCGGCCGTCCTTACATGTGTTAAACAAGAGGAGACCAAAAGTCATAAAATATAATCTGGGAGCATTATTAACTGCACGTGTGGGCTTATAAAGATAAGGTAAACAGTTCTTTAGATTTATTGCACATTATAAATTAGTATTAAGTATGGATATTACGTTTGATAGGCCGTTATTATTTATTATATTAGAAGAGGTTTAGAGGTTAGAGGAGGATTTAATTGATGGGGTCTGGTCGGTATTTTCGATTTACGGGAGTAATATGAGAAGCGAAAATGGAGAAACTGTCTATGTATTCGTAAAAATAGTTCCTTTGCACGTAAACTTTATACCGAACTTCTTGAGGAATCGCTTAGCAGTTGTAAGTTTTTGTAGACAATAATAGTCAGATAATACTAATCTGACTTTCGTCATCATTGCAATTTAAACCTTATTTCTTTACTTATAAGTTATATTTTTGCATGGCAAGTATTTTTTGTGATAATTGCTAAAAAAAATACTTGCCCTGGCTTCAATGGGCTTTGGATCTATCTCGTCAAGTACTTCTTCCGTCCATTAAAAAAAAAATGTATGTTTAAGTAGCGTGACATGAAACCATGTGCATAGACAAAGTGAAGTCGCAAAACTCAAAGATGACTGAGGAGAAACGTGTTTGGATTTAAAAAAATAAGAACCCGTTAAAACAAATATTGACTGTGTGTTTGGAGTAAGAAAATATAACAACCAACGTGTTTAAGTAATATTCGTCCAACATTTTGGAATTCGTAGGTTTGTTAGCAACTGGACTTGAAAACGTTTTATGATGACGGACTGTATTAAATAATTCCATAAATTAACAGAGACAATTGAATAAATATGTAAGTTGGGCATGTAAAATAACATATTACTTTTTTTAGGCGCTTTATCGTATCAATGTCCAATATTTACAAATACATAAATTTTATAATTATAACTTTAAAGGATCAAAATATCACCAACGAATAATCTATCCTAGTTAAAGTTTGTTTTCCAATCCACCTAATGGTATAACAACTGTTAATAATAACGATCACGCCATAAAACAAACGACGTATTAAAAACTGTTCGATATTTAAAAGCCATAACAGTTGCACAACGTTCATCACCGTTGCAACATTGGTTTATAATCCTAAATAGCAACATAAACAGAATGCTCTCTCCAACTTCTAAGCTCCTTAGCAAGCAAACTAATATGACGTCACACTACTCAAGCAAGACTATAACAACATATTCGGTCATAACTACATCGTAACGACTCCTCGACTAGCCAACGCGTCTTGCGGTTCCGACACAGTCTTCAAATTGCTTATGTTCCTAATAAAAACCCAATTAGTGTTATTACATACAAAATGATTGTATCACTATTTGACCTTATGATTCTTATTGGATAACTTGGTTACATAAGTGGTGCAAATGTAATGATAACAACGTGTCCAAAGAAATAAAGAGACAACACAGAATATAGGTTCATAATAATGCGTCTTGTCCAAAGCGAACAAAATTTCCAAAACAACTCCTGAGAGTAAAATGAAGATTGATAAATCGTCGGTGGGCCCATATCGTCCTTGGGGGACCCCTTGTATTTTCATTTTATTTTTCAATACGCAGCTGAGCTCTAAGGCAAATAGACCTGTCAGCGGCTTTAAACCTCAGAATGTGTTTTATGGAAGAATTTATCTGACATTTCTACATCAGAAACCTTATGTTGTTGGCGTTTCAGTAATATGTTGTGCAGCTTATGAACAATATGGGGTCATATTTTGACTGCCTTTTGCGTTTTTCGTGTTTGCTTTATATATGAAATTGTTTTTCTTTTCTGTTTGTACATTTGTTGATTTGTTTTGATTTAATACAATCATCGTTTTAAACATATTAAAACCTGGAGCTCTTACTTTGATTTATATTTGTAAAACATTGCGCATATTGTGTGTGAATGTTTATCAAGTGGTATAAAAACTTCTGCTTATACTAAAGTGTTTATTAACTTCTTTATTTATTTTGTGTCTTTTTTATTTGACTTTATTTGACCTCCTCAACCCAGCCAACAACTCAACCAGTTACCTCGGCAACCCAATACCCCTTAGTAAGACTGGTTGTCAGACTGTCTGGCTTCTGACTACCCGTAACGACTGTCAAGGATGTATAAATGACAGCAACTAAGCGCCCACCAATTAAGCGTGCCTTCCGAAACATGGAGGAACTCGTCACAACAAGATGGTTTAGTAGATTAGTACTGTCTGATATTGTCTTGTCTTCAGGAAAAAAGAAATAACTCATCATTTCCCCGTTTAATTAGTGTTGAATACAGCGAATTGCTCTAACTGCCATAATTTCAATAATTGTTATTACTACTAGAGGTAATTACAAGGAGTCAGGCCTATAACTACTAATGGTAATTACTTACAAACTAATTAAAATGGGCATTCAGCTTTATTTCTAGTAAAAGGTCTCTTTATGCCCTAAACTGCTTATCTCAATAAGTTCCCTGAATGGAATATTGAGGTCGGTTATGTTATATTTAGTTTTGGTATAGGATTTCTATTATGAACGCTTAATTAGTAACGAAAAGAAAATAATCTTATTGTATAGGTATTATTGAAGCGATTTTTACGATCTTTTTTTTTTCCCGCGGCGACGCTCGCATTTTATCCACATTGTTGGCTTATAGTCAGGAGCAATGCAATACTCTTTATAACTATACAGAATTACCAAACCTTAATACCTTAAGAACACTTCTCATCATAAGTTGCTTTGTTCACAGAACTTCTCCTGGGTACTCTTCGAACGCACCAGAAGGCAGCTTGTGATGAAGAAATGGTGACGCTCATATGTCCACGTGGTACTACCATCAGCATCCAAGTTGCCCAGTATGGAGCATCGGCTACCCAAGGGTCCTGTGCATCAGATCTAGCCGAGTACCAGCCTGTTGCCGTTGAAGTGGTTGGAGATACGTCTTGTGTATGGCCCAGTGCCTTACAGGTTAGAAGAATTTTGAACCTAAGTAACTAAAGAATACGTCACAGTTTACATTGATGACTTAATTCGAATTTTGAAACAACAGAATCCAAATTTAACAGTACTAAAACCAAGCTCCACGATTTAATAATTTACCCTCCAAACTCCGGTATGATAATACCGGTTTAGATGCCTAAACAATGCCTACATGTTTGACGAGTAGTAATTTAGAAGAACAGATATAGAATCTGATGTAAGAACACATCAGTCATTAAGGTTTGGTTTTGATAAATGATAAATCACTCTTAGTATTTCTTTGATTAATTCGCCTTCTAAAGTAATCTGAAGCATTTTAGGGATTTTAATGTAATAATTGCCTCCAGATCGTTTACGGGCTACTGCGGCCGTTTTCTCTAAAGAGATCAGCCAGTTTCGCAGGACATACTAATAGTCACGAGCATTTACGCTCCGCATTATTCCCCCAGTCTCAAATTCCGATGGTATGGCAATCTGACACGACCAGAGAGAGATTAGACGCAAGACCGACATTGACGTGCTCTCCGATGAGACACCCGTGGTGTATCAATCACCAACAGTTTTATGAAATCTCTTCAAACCTCAAAAGCGGCCGCATACTTTCTCAATCCAATACCCAATAATTGTTTCTGCGCAGTGACATGTGCGATGTTAGTTAACATTTAGTCCATACTCAAATAGAGCAGCATAATACAGAGTTAATTTTGCATTCATAATAATAGTCTGGTCTGGATTAAGTCCCCTTTCCGTATTCGCATTGTTAATTGAGGTCGGCGTCATGTTTTTCTGTTCCCTTCTGTTCCGTCAGTTGTCGTTTGTCATTCCCTTTTCATTCGTCTAGTAAATCTTTGCGTATACATTTGTATATTCAGACGATAATAATGTTACTGGTAGCGAGCCGGCTACTTTGTTCAGTCATGAGTACGCAAACTATTTTTTTTTTCGTTAAAAAAGTACTTATTATTATTAACTACAAAAAAATCGAGGTACCTAAGGTAATATAGGTAATTTTGAAAAAGTGCTTGAAGATTACGAATTAGTAAAATACAAATAGGTATGTTATTTAATCAAATAATGTAATTTAAGATTATTAAAATTACTAGTGTCTTATGGGAACTTCTATAGCCTTCTAATGCCATATCATTGAAATACAATTTGAAATCAGATGAGTAGTTTCTGAGATAAGAGCGTTCAAGCAAATAAATGAAAAAAAAAAACTTTTTAGCTTTATTATAGTATAGATTATAATACTTTGACTTCATTGATTGAATTGTATTTTTCTAACCACCCTTCTATTCGTTTGTTATTGAACAAGAATATTTTTATCCGCAGTTAAGCTTAGGATAAGATCATTATGTTCATCTTGTTACACTACGAGTATATTCGTATGCGCAGGATTTATATGGATTGCTATACCGCCACTTCTTCCTGCATATAATCCTTTAAGACATCATATTGATATCGATGGGCAGTGATTGGGTGGCTGAGAGAAAGACCACACGGGAATATAGAAAAATAAAAGAGATTTTTTCTAAATTATAGGGTGATCTGTTTATGTAGATTATTTTGACCTTACTATAAGTAATTAATAATTGCGAAACTGAGTATATTTTGTTTTTGATACGATTGTACGGTAAAATACATATGTAGTTGAATCTAGCGAGATTAAATTTAGTATAGAAATTGATGTACTCTGGACACGATTATGGTCTGCCGGGGCTGCAGGATTTGTCACAAGAGTTACCGCGACCCTGGCACACCAAGGGCTGCAGAAGGAACAAATGTGGGATTTAGTCAGTAAAAGTATGACACTGCCCCCAGCTGCATGTATAGCAAAAGGGGTCATTTGATGATTTCCCATTAAAAAACAAAACATGATTGTGGTAGCCACACAATGTTAGATATAAAATTATTTCTTCTAAACGAACAAAACATACATTATACTGAATAAAAAATATTTCTGTATCTGTGGCTTAAATTGTAACTGATCTTTTGATAAATTGACGGCAAATTTATTCCAACTGGAAACATTTACTTCTAATTAAATAATAAGGTATTAGTGGTAGATTTTGAACACGCTATAAAGTAACAACTTGCGTGTTTCGTTAGCTTGATTTAGTTTTTAATGAATTCATTTGACATAATTTTCTTTTGCTGTCCTATAATATTTTTATTGGAAAAGTATTTACCTAACTACAAGTTCTATGCTGAAAAACAGTGTTTCTTATTATTTTACCTTTTTCTAAATTAGAAAAAGATTTACTCTTATGTATTTTTTTAACAAAACATCGTGAACAAATTACGATATAACGCTTTACTGATCGAGAGAAGGGCTTTGTGACGTCACATTTATGTAGAATTAGTGTACATAATATTTCAACGTATTATATCTCCGTCCTCAATATTTTGTGGGAGAAAAGAAAAAATAAACTAAATAATGAACTGATAGTACCTATTACTTTCTATTTGATCTGTTCTCAGTCTCTTTAAAATTTTCTAGACAGCAAAATGATGTAAGATAACAGCGACGTTTAAATTTTATGCCTATTCGAACAACCATTCAGTAAAAGGCCAAACATTAAACTGTTCTTTTTTAGCAAATTTTATTAGTCGTTCTGATATGTTTAGGCTATAATACCGTTTTACGAGCAGCTGCCAATGTTGCCAGCCTTCTCATACTCCAGCACTGTATGCGAAATTGCTCTCGTTCAATATTTTCACTATATATTTTTCTTACGCACAATAATTTTTGGCTTACGAAAATACAGATATAATTTGCCTTTGTTTTTTCAATTATACCTACATACAAATGTTAAGAGTGGTTTTGTTTTTTTTTATCGAATATTCAGCGTTGTGAAAATATGATGTGTTCTTAAACATTAATGGGGTTATTTTATTTTTTAATGTTTAAGTTTGCATTGAAGCCGATTTTTATTATAAATATTATAATAATATATAATCAAATATAACAGTACTAGGTTCGATGGAATTCATTGTGTAAACAGTTTGAATAATACGTATGTAACGCAGGTGTTTTGTTTTTACAGCCACGCATTATGGAAATCCTAATTTAAATTTCCACTGATTGTAACGTTTATAACTAACACAGTAATACCTAAATTGAAATCAGTATTAGTTCTTCTATTCTTAAAAACGTTAATTTACTTTATTAGGTAATATCTTGTTCATTAAATCCTGATGTACTCAACATAACTACCTACGTAAATAAGAGACTCTTCAAATAATCCGAAACTAATCAATAAACTCAAATTAATTATTTAGAGAGCGAACTATTGATCTCCCAAAATAGACACAAACCAACAGATTTTACACTCTCCTGCTTATTAACAGCTTGTAAACTATTAAATACCTTTAGGCTGTAGGAACTACTCCAACAAAGTTAGAACAGACATACTAACAAATTTGCTCAGTATTCCTTGTTACAGACTGTAGTAGAAGCGTGTCAGAAGAAGCGACAGTGTAAATTCCATACAAGCCCCAAGGCGTTTGGTGTGGATCCCTGCCCGGGGTCGAGAAGATTCGTCGAAGTCGCCTACAAATGCCGTCCCTGTGAGTAACGTTTGTAATACTATATTTCTTAGAGAGATGTTATGACGAGTAATAATAAATAATAGTGATAATATGACCTCATTAACCAAAAAAAATGAGGAACTTTATTAGTACCCAGATATATCTATTTAGTCAAAAATATAAGTGATGACGACCCCGATGGTGCAAAGGTAACCACACTGGACGGCCGAGCTGAGGGTCCCGGGTTCGATTCCCGGTGCGGTGTGGTCTGTTTTGTTTGTTGTGGGTATTATAATATTATGTATTAATAAATATAGATATATGTGTGTAAAGTATATATGTATGTACATTATCGGTTGTGTACCTATAACACAAGCCTAATCAATAGCTTACTTTGGTGTTAACTCAACCGTGTCAAATTATCATAATACATTATAGTATAAAAATAAACATTATAATGATGAGAATATGACATCATTCAAAAACAGACAACATTGATCAGTACCTATAAAGTAAAAAAAAAGTTAGTCCTGAATGACAAAAGTAATTCACAAAAACGCTGTACGCATAAAATTCCATCCCAAATTGACAATAGACATGAAAATATTTTAAAACTTTAAATGATATTACAGAATATAAAATGTCAGACAACTATACACGCAAGTGCAATAAATAAACGCATTGGAACGCACTAAGGAATTCGAAACATTTTTCATTACTGCAACACGAATTTATCGATTCAAATACATTCTATCGGTCTCTCGATAATCTTCTTTAAAGAGCATTTTTAAAACGTTCTTGATGACAAATTCCTCTTTGATAGAAATGTGAAACGAGATTTGAATTCGATTCGATTTATTTCGGAGTTGTCTGGTTGGTTTCTTTGTGTGACTACAATTTTTTGAGCTTTTAAAACGTATTTGGTCCTAGCCGTATAATGGAAGACTAAGGAAGAGACAAATTCTGCTGACAAAGCAAGGGTTGATTAAATTTAGAATCAATAAATTCTTTTCAAATTCTGTTTTTGAAGATGATATTTTGGTACGAGATTAATTTTCAAAGAATTTCAGTAAAACAGTCATTTGAATCCTTTTATAGGTATATGTAGTTATTTAGGTACATCATATTTTTCAATTCCCATTTTTAGTGAGCTTTATTTAAGAGCTTGATTTTCTCACTAACTTTAAGTTGCGTATTAATTTTAAATAGAATATCATTTACTTAACGATATATGTATTATAAACATTGTCAAGTTTTGTACTAACTTCATTATAGTTAAGTCACCTACAACCGTCAAAAATAATTTTCAAGATTGTGATCTAGCAACCCGGAGGCTATTATTGATAAATAGACAATACATCACTGCTTATGACAAAACCCACATTATTCATTCTTATGTCTATATTTTAAAGTATACATATATCGCCAAGAAATGGCCTTCATGCCCGATACATAATACAAAAGAAGGCAGAATCGGTTCGCTTTGTAATGGACATTATTTTCGCGTAATATATGTGGATGACTGCCATTTTCACTATTTATGATAATGTTTATCTTTTATATTTAACGCCATTTTGAACTAAAACTCTTTGGTTATTGTCCATTCCTTTTTTCAAAAATCTTTATGCGGCTTTCGCATTGGTATAAAGTATTCTCTATTGCTACCCGTTCAGAAGAATTGCAAAGCAAACTAGATTTCACTTAAAACGCGATATATTCTCTCCATATTATTTGATATTTCAGTAAATTGAAATAACATTTTCTTCAATACAGTTACATAATGTTCAAATGGCCTTGTAAACTTTAAGTTCGTTTTCTTAATATATTTTGTTATCGGCCCAATTCCTTCATTCTTATTTTCAACAACAACGACGGCCTTGGAAGCACCAAGCTTATGAGAATTTCATTTGTTTTTCTCAAGACAGAAATATTTTTCAACTTTTTTATGACCTTGAATGGAATAATTAGGGCCACTTTCACCGGTTACGGATAAGTTCCAGATAGTTTATCTGTCAGATAATTTTTTATAAATTCTGTTCCATTTTTTTATTTATCTGGTATATAGTGGTTATCCGTAACTGGTGAAACTGGCCCTTAGTCTTTAGACAAGAAGAGATTCGTGACCAGTATCCACATCCAATTCTAAACACCTAAAGAAACCTGAGTATTTCTTTATTGAGATCCCTTCGTGGATGCGTTCATCAATTAATTAACACAAACTTCTAGCCACAATCTAATCAGGATCTGCACGTGTATAGTGTCAAGTACTGAAACGGGAGCCAGAATAACACTCTCACGCAAAATTAAACTGATTGACCGAAGAAAAGAAACCATCTAACTTCAATGCAATAGTATATTGTAAACATCAATTTATTAAAAATAGACCTTCTAGCTCCAACAACTCGTAAACTCCAGCAACAACAACGTACCTATATTGTAGACATCAATTGTAATTCTGCTAGCTTTTACCAGTTGGTTCAGCCCGTGGGGACTACTCCACCCATATAGAAGATATCTTTCCTAAAACTGTTACTCTTACACTGAAGGACTCCATCAAATCAGTCCTGTTGTTCTTGAAATTAGCACGTTAAGAAAACGAACTTATCAGCTATATAATATTAGTATAGATATCTATTTTGTTGACAGATGAGTTCCGTAGCAAAGTTGGTTGTGAGAATGACGTCCTGCACCTGAGCTGTAACCCTCACTCCAGGGTGGCGATCTACTCGGCCCAGTATGGCAGAACTGAGTACGATTCCATCCAGTGCCCACAGCCTAGAGGAATGAAGGAAGAGAGTAAGTATTGACAGCTTTTTAGTATATTAAGGGCCAGTTTCACCGGTTACGGATAGCCACTGAATACAATACCATATGAATTCAAAAAGGGAATAGAATTTGTATTAAATTATCTGCCAGATAAACTATCTAGAACTTATCAGCAACTGGTGAAGCTGGCCCTAACTATAGTATTCCATTTTCTGTTTTTTCTCGTTGATACGTATGTACATTTGGGGGGAGTGTATCTCTTCTGAAGGGTCTAAGTATTGTTATCACTAAATGTTAGTCTTATCAATATAAGGAAGACGTCAACTTCATTTCATTTTTTTATGGACCTAGATTACTACTACTTAAACAACCAGTACTCGTATTACAACGCTAAATACTGTCCCCTTATTATAATTCCCCCTTATACAATGTTTGGACCATTAACTTTTTCAAAATGGTGGTACACTTTTTATAATAAGGTACTAGTATTAGTCTCAGCTTGGGCAGTAAATAACAGGATATAATCGTTCTTCAGGATCAAACTGATAAGAGCTTATTTTAAATGCATTCTTGCATCATTGAGACCAAGAATACGTATCATATCGCGCAAAGCCAATGAGACTCTAGCAACAATACGACTGGGTCTAAACGCCTCAAAAACTTCCTTTTTTAATCCATTACCTACTTTTTCCTTTTCGTCACCAAACTCCATTCACCTGGAAAACTCATCACGTTGTTTCTAATCTGTTTTGTTTCTTTCTCCCACCATTTTTGTCGATGTATTTTTGTTTCATTTTCACGTGTCTCGAATGATGGATGAAATGTCATCACCACGTATCGATTCTATTTGATGTTGCTAGAAATTGTTTAAGGCCTGTTTATCTAAAAGCGTTTTCAATTTTACTGTATTGGGGCAATCTGTTGAAAGTAGATCACGTGATCGTTTTGTTACTGAGCGAGGCCACACCTCACATCTTCGGGAGAACTGAAATAATAGTCCCGAATCGGATGATGTATTTGAGTTCCATGTAAAAGGTTATTTTAAGATTAAGGGAATAAGACACTGAGTTGACAAATGACGGAAAAAAAACTTAATTCATTTGTTCGTATGGTCCTAAAATGTATGACTTTGCCTTCGTCTAGGAGATTCAATTTAAAAAAGTAACTCCAACGCAAGTGAAATTCAAGATCGTCTTTCTTATCGGAGACTTGCGCTCGCGACAAACAAACAAGGAAGGGAACTACAATATTACTTCGATCGAAAATATTATGACGTTACCATTTTAAACCAATCGAAAATGTGGATCGCTTTTCACAATTGTCATTTACTTGTCATCAATATTCAAAGCGGTCCGATATTACTAATCTCTTACCAAATGGAGTGTTGGAAAAGCCTGGCATTTGCATAAATAAATCGAGATAAAAATTAAACACCCCTTAAATCTGGCAATATAATATTACGACGAACAATACAGTTTGATAGAAAATTAATAAGCACACTTTAGCACTTTTATCATCTCAAATTCATTCGCGAGGAAACCTAATTTCAAAATGAAAGCGTTCCACGGCCGGAATTGCTAATATAATTTTAACGTGTAAATTCAGCCTATTGAAGCCTGTTTATTGAATAAATTATTTAGATTCTTACGTTTTAGAAACGCAAGGATGAGCGGATTCAAATAATACTCTAATTGTTTTGAAATTAAATTCTATTATAAATTTTAATCTATTAAGACGCCATTTGAGAGGTGACCTCGAAAGTAGGTTATTCTATTCAGAAGAAATTTGCATTTCAATAACAATATTAAAAGTTTAGATTTATTTTACAGTATCAAGTGTAAGTTGAGACTTTAAAGAAATACCATCTTAGAAGTAAAAATGTGTAGGAACCTAACAGGGGCTTGCGCAGATGACCGACTTTACTGTTTTATTGTGTTTGGCCCACTTAGGACTTATTTGTGGCTAACACAATGTCGAAGTTGCGATTGTGCGCAGAAATAGCGAAGCCATTCAAACCACGTCCAGAAAGTAAGCGCTTATAGATGAAAACTTAATTTAATCTTATAGAAAATTCGATAATTCAAAGAAAATCTAAAAAACCATTTTTAAAATTGAAATGTAAACAAATGCAAAATTATTATTTAATTAAAATTTTAATGGAATAATAATTCCTTCATTTGAAATTATCCTACTACTATTATAAAGGCGAAAGTTTGTAAGTATGGATGTATGGATGTATAGATGTATGGATGTATGGATGTTTGTTACTCTTTCACGTAAAAACTACTGAATGGATTTGAATGAAACTTTACCACAATATAGCTTATACATCAGAATAACATATAGGCTACTTTTTATCCGGGTATGGAAAGTACTTCCCTCAGAAAGCGGGTGAAACCGCTGGCGGAAGCTAGTAACGCCATAAATGAATGCGTTCGAATTACAAATCAAATTATTCGTTCGGATATTCACCCGAACGGTGTTCGATTATTCATTCTAAATGCGTTTCTCTAATTTTAGTTGGGCTAACCGCACTCCATGCTGTGTAAAAGTGCTTACCGCATATAATGCCACCCTAAGTGAGCGATAAACGGGGGCTGGAAAACATCAAATCGATAATGGCCCTCATTATACTGCCCATCTTATGTAGCTGAAACATTTTAAGGACCCTTATATTTCTGGCTGTATTCATGTTGTAAGATGAGGTCATTATTTTTGACACAATTCTTGCGTATAACCGGTAAATACTTCGTAGTTTTACTGATTATACGAGAAAAATAATTACTACAGTCTTTTATTTCTTTGCAAAATGCTCACATTACGCATCTATAATTATTGTATGTATTCGAGAGAATAGGATGATCATTCGACTGATATAACAGTTAACAAGGCATAAGATTCGATTAATAAACGCTCATATTGAATTGACGGTCTAGGTCACCAGCGACGCTGAGCGAGGCTCACTGGCTCAATCCCCCAGAGGCATGTAAAATGTAATTGAATTTTTCCATGTGTAAATTCTCCGTAGTGGCCCCAAAGTCAGGCTTTTGCCTGCTCGTGTCAATAGGCTTGCTTTCACAAAGGACCTAAAACTTTCGATATGAAATTTAGGCCTTTGAGGAATTACGGCGTGGTTATTGCATATAAATATTACACTGAAATGGATATTTAATATAACAATTCGCGTTTATATAATCATTCTTTTCCTTTGTTGAATGATATTCGACGATCGCCGCCGCAATTATTTGGATTTTAACTGAAAGCTCGTCGCAATTATGGTTGCATTGCTTTTAAATTACGTGGTGTTGGTTACTCTTTTTTGTGTTTTAAACAATAATTATTTGTTACATTTCATCGGCTGGAGTGGCAACTTCATCTATTTCTTCTTTTCTATAATTCTGATCTGTATTTACTACTAAGTACTCTAGAGTTATGGTATAGAGTATAGAGGCGTCATACGAACAGCGGGTCTAGCTAAGATGTCTTTCTACATTAAACTGTAAACATTAAAAAATAAAAAATGTATTGAAATGACAGTTCTAATCGATAAATATTATAACGTGGTCATAACGGGATTAGCACTGTGTTTTCCCTTTTTTGTTTCTACTAGTGTTAACGATTGTAGAAAGACATCTTGGCCAACTCCGATGGTTAGATTTTAGAACTCATTATAGCGGAAAGCTAAAAAAAGTTAACAATATAAATAGCATTCCTTAAAATCAATGAATTTATGAATGGTAAAAATCTACACTCATATCGTCAATAGCTATAGCAACATTCCTCATGTTTAGCTGTATCCCAATACTAACTATTATCTCGTCAGTGTGGATTTAACTTTTCACGGAGTTCCTCTGCAGAGTCCTAAACCTCGTAATGGTCTTTCTAATTTGTTCCCCAGTTTCCGTAGAAATTACACAGTCAGGACGTTTTAGGAGTCGTCATTTTGTGCTTACTGTAACATTAATGAGGAATGCTTGGGTACTGAAATTTTATCACTGTTCCATGTTTGAAGTTAGAATTTTATCATCATCAGCCTTTTTAGTGTCCCACTGCAGGGCACAGGCCTCTTTTCAGACACAGAGAAGTAAGCGTTAATCAACGCGCTTGCTCGAGGTAGATTGATGATTTCTGATATTAAAATCCTGGTTTCCTTAATATTTTTTCCTTTACCTCAACACAATTAAATCTGAGATATGTATAGATATGTACTTAGAATATATCTAAAACTTAGAAAAATGACTTTCGTACTGATATCGAACCGCACACTCGTACTTAAGAGGCGGGTGCTTTAACCACTAGGCAATCACGACTTATCGAAGAAGTTTGAATTTCGGGACTGTGTTAACCAACCTACTTGTATAAGAACCCAAATATTTACAAAAAAGGATTTTATGAGTAATAAAACTTTTTTTTCTCAGCCTGTTTGGAGCCATATGCGACGGAGACGGCGATGAGGGAATGCCACGGCAAAAGAAGATGTGTTCTCTCAGCTGACAGCAACATGTTCGGGAAGCCTTGCCGAACCGGGAGCCGAACCTACCTCAAAGTTGTTTACACTTGTGGTGAGTCTGTGAGAATGTTTTAAAACTCGTAAGTTCAGCAATTAAGTCGTAAAATGCTTTTAAACAACGTGGAGGTTTAATGGCCGTTTTAAATGTTGTTTTTATGGCGGAAAGTGTATGGTGAACATTTAAGTGCACGGCTAGCGCAAGAGATTTTGCAGCGGGTTAAATTAATTATGGGTGTATTTATTGTGATATTATAAACAAAGTAATGTAACTGCTTAGTGTGATAATTTTATCTGCAAACCATTGTTCTTTTTTCAAACAGGTTATTTTTTCTGTTTTTCGTACCTTATACTAATCTATAAAATATTTACGTCGCTTGCACAACAACGAATTCATAGTTTTTTTTTTTATAAAATAAATGATTCCAAAACTGTCTGTTACTAGAATATAAATTTCGTTCTTATTTGTTAGATTCTTTTTTTTGTGATTAAAGTGACAGAATTTAAAATTATAAACAAACTATTTAAATAATGCAAGAAAATGGAGATTTTTTTCTCAATTAAGGCGTGTTTCGTTTTATTGGCAGGTAAAGAAATCTTTATTTAATAAAAACTATAGGTAATTTAAAATACATTTAGGTATCTAGTAGAAAAAGTAAAGGATAAAAATATACGGATATATTTATATTGTTATTTAACATAATCTATGATAATATGATTTTTATGAAAATATGTCTAAAATTGTTAGTTGATCGATCAAAAGGTTGAGCAACGCTTGGCGCAGTCGGTCCGTAGGTAGCACCATCTTGACTTGACGAGTTCCTCCGTGTTTCGGAAGGTTCTTTAATAGTTCCCAGCTGTCGTTTGATGCTAATGATTTAATCTTTGGCAGTCATTACGTGTAATCAGAAGCTAGAAAGTCTGATAACCACTCTTAACAAAGGGTATTGATTTGGGTGGATGGGTTGAGTAGGTCAAATAGGCAGTTGCTCTATGTAAAACAGTGGTACTCAGTTTAATCCGGTTAGGACTGGTAGCCGACCCCAATATATTGTGTGAAAAGGCTAGGCAGATTCGATGAAAGTTTATTATTGAATAAATGGAAGGTTATAATAAAGTTGCCAATTAAATTATAAACCATAGTGGTTTTAGTTAGACTAGACAAAGGAGCTGAGGGGACTGCGAGCAATTTGTCCGACAAGCGTTATGGCAATATTGCTCCAAGACTGTTTGTCGTCTTAATCTATGGAGGACGTTTGTGTTCCACAGATTTAGGTGCCAGCTTACATAGCTATGTTCATTTAGTAATTATTGGAGTTGGAGTTACTGAACACTTTCCGTTCTGTATTTTGTATGAAATCTTTATTTATTTATTATTAAGGTACATCAACGATGTAAACACATACATAAAAAAAAGACATTAATTGGTACATGAACTAGTTTTAGCATCAATTATAGATATGCACAACATTCACATAAAAGGAGAAAAAAAAAAGAAAATATATGGTGTTTACGTTACAAGATACAAAATACATACAAACAAAGAGGGATAATTCTAATGAAATTAATATAATATATTCTGGTACCTATGCATTATGTACCCACGCATTGGCCTATTTTTAACTTGACAAAATGATAAAAATTAGAGTTGACTTATGACTTATGATTATGGGACTTTAGATTTTTAGACAATATCCTTAACAAATTATGTGTTCTCTATTAGATAATATTAGCGTAACTATTGCTTTTTAATTTTATTTACAAAGTTAGTCATCTTAGGTTTGTATGTTTATTGGCTTTGCCTAAACACGCTAATATCGGGAACTTCTGAACGTATTATAATTTTTATACAGCGTTCGATAATCCAATTATCGAAGAAGGTTGTGAGGTACTTTCTATCCGGGTACGCGGATAAGTTCTCTCGAGACGTAAAACCGCCTGTACCGCAAGCGGTGTTAATTAATGATATTTCCTAATCTACGTTGTCATCTGAATTTACCTGTAACGAGAACAGCTACGTGTAAAAGTGATTTTATTTCTATGGTGATAGAATGAGACAACGCTATATAAATATACCTAAATATTAACATTGTAACCAGTAAACAAGCCCCCATTAATAAGCAAGTGTTAACAGGAATAGCAAAACGTAGGCCAAATATTCGGGGAATCCTTCTTATACCCTCTGAAAGCGTGAAAGATATATGTATCTCCCAACAATGGATAGTTGCAAACAACGACAAGACGGTCCAGCCAAACGTATAGCTTTAAAGCCTCCTACATTATTGTCTCTAGGGTCCACTAAAGTGTACAAGCAAACAGTGCCGCAGGGTCAATCCTGGTTAGTTATTAATATTTATGAACATCTGCCGACATTATTTCAATCCGGTATCTCCATTTTGTACCAAATATTGACTCCCTAAAAGATATTAAACGTAAAGAAAAATACTTTGGAGAATTTATTTTGAATTTGATCGTGAGACAATGTATTTTTTTTTTATTGTGTGACGAACAAAACACAATCTCTCGATTTAGGAAAGTTGTTTCTTGCCGATCAGTCACGAAGTTTCTTCTTTATTGTTACTTTTTTTTAAATATTTTTTGGTTGTTTTCTACGTGTTTGTTTCCTTGTCAAATGTTTATTTATTGGAGGTCAGCTGTCGGAAACGTTTCTTTCAGCGGTTTTCGAATGGAACCACGATTCCGTAAATCATTTTTGTTCGATGTTTTTTATTTTGAAATTTTCTTTTAATACACTTCTGAAGCATACGCTATTGAATCGGGTGTCCGCATTCTGCCCGAAATACCAATAAATTTTGATATCCTGTTAATAAAATACGATGTTTTGATCGAGTCACTTAAAAATTTCCACGAAAATTGGAGACTCTGTAATAAAAATGATAAAATAAATCTTTTACACATGATATGTATGGTCTGTAGTTTCTGAAATTACTTCGGTATAACATTTATTTTACCCAATTATTTCAACAAAAAAGAGGAATATCTCTACCTACTTTCTACTACCTCTAATTTCCGTCTCATAGATTATTCAAGACACAGGAACGAAAATGCCTGACATTCTTCAATCACCAATTTTGTCTTCAAGCGCTTCCTGCTTATATTGGCTTATTTTGATTGCTAATCGAAAATTCTAGGCATACAAGAAAACTTCGTTTAGTTAGTAAATTCAAAAAATAAAATATTCGGTTATATATTATTTTTTTTCCAACTAAAATAAATAATCATTTTTACCACGTAATAAATTGTAAGGAATAGACGTTATAGAACAATTTGTAGCAAGAGTCGATCCTTGCTGAAATTATAGAAATATTTTCATGTGGATTTGTAAGAAGTATATCATAGATACCTACAATAAATATAAACTAAGTATAACTCAATAGTTTTTATCCAAAATTAATTTTTTTTAAATAGATCCAGTGATTCCTGAGATAATCGCGTGTGAACAAACAATCAAACTCTTTAGCTTTATATTATTAGTACAGACATTGATATAACACTACATTGCACTCGTAACGCTAGGACCATAGTATGGCATTTGTGTACAATGTCGGTTGCAATCTCCTGTTACGTGTATCTTCGGGCTTATGCCCTCAACTCACACTTAAGCTTCAATTTCCCAGGGTCTGGGTAATGGTAAATGGGTGATTGTTCTACCTAGGGTCTTGGAATGTAGAAATTAGTTTTTGGTACAAACGCCAGCACAGCAATCCACCCGAATCTGTCAAATTTTCCGAGTCAACTTTGAACTGTATACTTCAGCGATAAGGTTGAAAATCTATTAAGGAAATTTGATAGATTGTAGTAGCTTGATATATAACGTACATAAGTAAAAAACCTCTTGAGGGAATTTGGACGCACCTGTACCTAATCTGAAATCGGAAATTCTTAAATTTGTGGTGTTGATTGCTCATTCCTTCTCCGTATTAATAGAGGCCTTGTATGCTGCAGTGAAAAATAATAAAGATTTACGATAAAAATTTAACCAAAAAGTGATACAGTCACTTACGAAAGCCCTCAAAATGCTAGCTTTCACCACTCTCTCAATGTGTTTTTATCAATCTCATACATTGAAAAGTCTATTCTGCTAACCTGCTCTCTACTTAGGTCCCTGCAGGCTTAGCATGGCGATTCTATATCTATTCTATCAAGAAAAGACAAAACTCTTTCTGTCAATGTCAACATGTCTTCTGCCCGAGCATGGCGCGACCTGTCAACTCGCATATAATCACTTGTGAGACTTATGTCGATCGAATAAAAGAAAAATTTCTTCAAAAAATGTCAAAAGACATGTTACGTCAATCTGTCACTTTTCAGTCATTATGTCCATTCTCCGGTAGACAAAACTTGTTTCTACGGTTGTCATGCTAAGCCTGCTGGTGTGAAATCAAGTGCCAAGCTTCAGTAAGAAAATATAATACAACATTTTAATATCAAATATGCAATAGCCATTTGAATCATGAATAAAATCTATTTCGCTAATAATTTCTTAAGCGATTTGAAATTCTAAATAGCACCTTTAGAAATGTAGGTATTTAAGAATTTAACTCAAAGTAAATTGCTACTATTATGACAATTTATTAATCGAAAGAAGAGAAGTAATGACAAAGATAATAAATACAGATATAATTTTATCGTATTAAATAAAGAATATTATTTTATCATAGTACCAATTACATTATTAATGGCCAGTTTCACCGGTTACGGATAGCCACTATATACCAGATAAATTAATAACCTTTCTATCCGTTGTTTTGCTTACTAAAGGTAGGAATTTGACACAAATCATATGGGGCTAATGTCAAAACTCAATCTCTAGAAAGAACAACGCATAGATAGGTTATTAATTTCGAAACATAAACTCACTGGTATGATCGCAATGGCAATTTTCATAAACGATAGTCCATTGTTCAACCACAAAACTATTAGAGGACACGTTTATTCCTCAATAATATTTATTACTATTAAAGTGTATCTATACTCGTACATAATAATGGAGTTGACTAATTTGTTTGTTTGCTTGAATACGCTAATCTCAGGATTATGAGACCGATTTGTAAAATGATTTCTGTGTTAGATAGACCGGGTATCGAGGTAGGCTTAAGGCTACCTTTTGTCCAGGTGCGCAAAATAGTTTCTTTTCTCACTTATTTTTTTCATACCCGAAGCACGTCACCCAAATTCAGCTTTCAGTAAAAAAACGCATCTAATTCAGTTCATCCATTTTAGAGTTACGGTGCCACAGACAGACAGATACGTAGCGGTCAATCTTAGAGCATCGCTCTCTATGCGTTGTGGTTAAAAATATTAAGAAACTAAAACACTACTTTTGTATGTAGGATCTAATAATATCACTATACAACAAAATATAGAACAATAACAATATAGCTAACTAAGTCAGTACCACGCATATATTTTTTAGAGATCTCAATTGCATTTGGCAACTGAACCGAAGAAGTTAAAGCGCTTGAGCCGGTAAGATTCCTATTGTTCTAGAATAAAATTGTATTCATTCTGAAGATACAAGATTAGATATACACCACAATATAAACATGAGAGAGATTTTCTAAATAAGCTAACAGTGAGCTTTGGAGAGACAAAATAGTACATAGAAAATACAACGATATGTGGATACGTTGAAGTGTTTTTGTTTTGTTCTCTTTTTATATAGTCACGTTATTTATTTAGATTTTTATGAATCGTGAGAGTGTCACACAATTATTTGTAGATCACTACCTGCTGCCAGCGGTTTCAACTGAGTTCCATATACACATGAATAAAAAGGAGTCTTCCCCGTAATATCTAGGCTATCTAACACTAAAATAATATTGTATAAATCGGTCCAGTAGTTCCCGAGATTAGAGAGTTCAAAGAAACAAACAGACGAACAAACTAGCTTTTTAATATGAGTATTGATTAGTATACAAACAGAACTTACTATTTTAAATTTCAGCCAAAAAACATGAATATTAAATGATAAATGATATTTATTTTGCAAATAGGTTGAAATCAACACTTTTACACGTCAACACATTAAAACTAGAATTAGACACATATAACACGGCTATAAAAAAAAGAGATTACCTTTTGTAATTTTGTTAACTGCTCCATGGTTTTAAACAACATCGGCAACATGGCGTTGAAATTGTGGATATGACAGTGACATTGATATTTTAATAAGAAATTAATTAATCACCGTAAATACGATTTTGCCCGTACACAATAAATTGATGTTAATCCACCATCAACCATCAACGGCAGCTTTTGTTCCTTAATTAATTAACGACCGTGCTGGTTTAAATAAAAAATCACTCAATGTAGGTTTTAAAAAAGGAACCAATTTTAAATGAGCGAGAGAGAGTGAGTTTCACGAGTTTGTATCGAGAATTAGGTGAGTTTGAAAACAAATCGATACAACACGGAACAATAGTACCTAAACAAATACACACACGACGGGTCCGAACACAAACTAAAACAATTACATTACACAAAACTAAGAAAGACAAAGTTCACCTATTTGTGATTCAGCGGAACACACGTAACTCGAGACATGGACTCCTTATAATACCTTACCTTGTTTATGCTACAAGTTAACGAAAATTGGGATTATGTATCCCACTACTTCCACCATCGTAGATATAAAGTCACTGGAACGGATTTTATAATAATAACGGTGTTTAGGCCGGTGGTCCGCCAGGACGGCTGTTTTCTCTAAAAAGATCAGCCGGCATGCATTTTCGCGGACACAGGTGCACTCTCTATGCCCTCTTTCTTTTGGCCTGATGGGACGACAATGCGAACACAACCGGAGAGAAATCAGACGCCGCGCCGGACCAAAATCCATATCACTAGCAGCTTCCATTTCTAAAAGTTTCTTAATACGTCAGTCCGACCCGGAAATCGAACCCTAGACCTGGTGCTTAGCAATCACACCATGCGACCAACGAAGCAGTTTTTAGAACGGATTACTCATTTTATGAACCGTAAAAGAATTATAGTCAACTTGTTGGTTAACGAGTGATCAAAAACCCAAAATTTCACTAAACTTTATAGGCCTAATGAAATTCTCTTAGTCATAAATACCAACATTCTTAGTCCCTTCGGATAATAATAAAAAGATAAATTAGAAAAGAAATAAATCCCTGAGTTTTCTGAACAGTTGATTCAGCTGTTTTACAAAATTTTAGCTTCGGGCTATTCGTTTTAAGGATTAAGACTATGGAATAGCATTTGGAGATTCGTCTATCTCGTTAATAAAAATCTCGTAAAGTCAAGTTACGGAAATACGAGTTCTTTTTGTCATTTCTAGTGGAAGACGTTTGAACTAATAAATATAAAAAAGGTAATTTCTGTCGAGAAATTACTCTTACTCTCTGGTTCCTAAAGTTTTTTGCATTTAAAATAGGTAGGTACCATTTGTTGTAATAATGTATTTTTAGAATAATTATTATTCTATTGATTTTAAGGATATTTACTTAATGCTTTTTACGTAATAGGATTAACCATTATCTAAGAGAAAAAGAGATTGAGATTCAGAAAACTAATGCCAAGAAATTCCGTTTTCCAAATGTGTCAGTTGATTTTTAAGTAATCATGTTCACAAACTTAGCATAGATACTTCCAAAATAAAAAAAATATCTAATCTAATTATTCAACTTATTCGGATAAGTGCGAGTCAAAATTTAAAAATAATGACAAACCGCAATACAGGTGAAAAAGACGTTGGTTTCTCATTAAGCAGAAAATACACAAGCACCTAATCAGAATGCCAAATACACTGAGACCATACAATTCCCTTTTGGTGTTCATGGAAACAAATCTCAAACGCCATTAGCTGGCAATGCATTGCCGTACTTTATCAGAAATTTCCAACATTATAGTGGTGTTTCCGAATAAATGCATCCAAATGAAGCAATGTTAGTTTTCGATTGTGGCTTTGTTTGTAAAATTTTCGGAACTAGGAATGCTCTCGACCTATTTTTGAGACTATTAATATTCTGTTTATTGATAAAAAATAGGAATTCACCTTTTGTAGGTCTAGCAAGTACGTGGTGATAAATAGTTTTTATTATAGAAAATAATCATAATATTGTTTAAGCTCAGGTTAGGTTATGATGGGGCTGACATTCACATGTCTTGTAAGGATAAAAGTCCCTAAAAAATAAAGAGAAAAGTAAGCTGAGAATTAAAATGAAATTCAACATGTAATGAATGATAATTTTTTGGTTATAGCTTTTCTCGCTTTGAAATGTCAAAAAACCAATGTTTTCATAGTACTGGTCCTTATGGAATTATCGACGCGTAAAATTGCTGTCGCTGGAGAAATGAAACATAAATACTGTTTTCATCGATTTAGGTATTTACTTAAACCGCTTCCAGTTAAGTTATTACTGGTCCACGACTCGCTTCGCTAGCAATAAATCCGAGTTATAAAAATGCGAAGCGTACTGCGGAGAGTCCGAGGACCTACCATCTTTTATTATCTCGTAGTATGGTAGATTCCTTTCAGGGATGCTTTAGAGGAGTCCTTTTTGTCATGATGTGCAGTTCTCGTTCTGAGATTTCGTAATGAAGTAAATATTTGCTATTGTTATTTATATATCATGCCTATACTACTTTGTGTGCGGATTAATTTTTTGTATCACGTTTTGGGCAAAAAAACTCCACGCTCAATTTGAAGACAAAAGCGGTCCCTTAAAGAGTAAACAAAAGACATGCTATGTGAAAATTCTCTTTCTTAAAGTTATAAAAGACAAAAAGTCATTTCTAAGTGAGCTGTAAATCAGCACTTGTTAAAGGTCAATTTCACTAAAGACAGCCTCCAAAAACACTGCCCCTCACAACTTCAGATGTGCTATCGCAACTGATAGAATTATTAATACACAAATCTAAATCCAGCACCACCAGTCGTGCTAATTATGATACATGATAAGCTAAAGCTATCTAAATAATGAGGAGTAATGGAGTTTCACTATAAACCTGTGTAGAATGCCATTTTGCCTGCAACTTAATTGCACATTATGTTTGTCTAGCCACTTGAACTCATTCAATATAATTATGTTGTCAGTTACTATGCATTATTATTTGAAGGTAAACTTTCTAAACTATATACTAATATTTATAATTTGTTATAAATGTTTTCTATTTTCATTGGTCCTTTGTATCTGTAAATCCTGCACATTTTTAATTTATGCGATTGTCCAATTTGAAATCATAATATTAACTTTTTAGGTATCGTATAGTCATTAGCAAACAACACCTTAAAATATGATTACACTAGCGACCCGCCCCGGCTTCGCACGGGTGCTGATACTAAAATTATACATATAAACCTTCATCTTGAATCACTCTATCTATTAAAAAAAACCGCATCAAAATCCGTTGCGTAGTTTCAAAGATTTAAGCATACAAAGGGACATAGGGACAGAGAAAGCGACTTTGTTTTATACTATGTAGTGATTAACCGTAGTCGCAGTAGGTATAAGAGAGCTTTCAGACTAGCTCCGATAGAGGTTTTCCGCTCGATTCTTGCAGGTCACAATCGTAAACCTAAACAAATGACAGTCACCGTTCCGAGTAATGACACTCAAATAGGCTCGGATCGGAGGCCATAGCAGAGCGAATACGACGAAATGCAACGAAATACTCTAGTGTTAAATCAACAATCAAACACACTCCAAATCGTAAACAAAAATAAAATAAAAACCCACCACGACTTTGCTGTCATCTGGCAGTACAATTTTGTTTGTCTTGGCTTTTATTGCAATTTCCCTTGCACATGCGACAAGAATTGCACCCTCTAAGTCTAGTTGCATGGCACAATGTGCATAGAAATTTTCCGTTTACTTCGAACATTTGTGTATCGTGGGAACTTTGCTAAACTTGAAACTGGTTGGCGTCGGAATCGTTGCGTTGGAGGAATGTATTATGAATTTAAACAAGATCAATATAGTTATTTGTTCCGTGGTTTAGAATTGTTATGTAGTCTGTATTTATTTTCAGTATTTTTATATTGAACGAAAAATACATCACAGACATAATATCGTTCATGTTTAAATCAAACAAAGAACGAAATATTTTTGGGCGTATTCTAGACTCTTATTTGAATGTAGCAAAAACTCACGCTTGGAATCCAAAATTCTAGCATACGTACAATTGTTTGCAGCTAAAGTTAACCTCTAATACGTTTTCAAAATAAATATTTTCAAAGTTATCTGTAGGCTGCACTAACAAAATGCGTTTCTATGTGATAAGTCCGTACAAGAAGACAAACGCGGGTCTTCAGACTTGCAAGGTTTTATATAAAAATAAACATATACACGCATATTTTATTACGTCATGTAAAATCTTGTATGTCCTTGGTCCTTTGGCATATTGTCATTCTTGTATACAACTGTGTATTTAATGTTATTTGTGTAGGGACAACAGATTTATGTCTTTATAGAACTTTTAAATTTACAATGAATATTACTACGACTTGTTTTTATTGACGTATGTTTGTTGACTTCAAATAAAATGTTTAGACAAATTCAATTGAAAGTCAACGACAACTTTCTAGTTTTAATATGTAATGTAAAGTAAAATAAATTAATTCTATTCTTTCTCTAGATCCACTAATGCTTTATAGTTTCTGTTTACATAAAAACTAACGTCGTTTTCTTAAGAACTTTTTTTTTCAAATACCTAATAGTTATTATAATTTATTATGTTTACGAAGATAAATGAATATCGAGTTCCTGTAAACCGGAGCAAAAATCAAAATTTCAACTTGAGTATGTTGGTTTGTGTTTTTAATTTCTATCTGATAAAATCAAATTACGTTTTAGCATTAAAACGAAACGGATCCAAAAAAACATTTCAAATTTAACGTTCACCATCCTATGCCTCAATTTATTCACAATTTTCTTTTTATACTACTTTAATACAAAATATAGACGAACTTAAACGAATAAAGCTGTCAGACCTGCGTCTACGAAATTCAATAATATTCCGAAAATAAAATCTTCATACTACAGATTTACTAGAAGATAAGCAAATCGATAGCGTTCTACCTTCGTAAAAAAACCGCTCGCCGGCACAGAAACTGTCTACTGCACTTGAAAAGCAAAAATACTCAAAACACGAAGCACCCTAAAAGTCTAAAATTAACATCCCCTAATGAATTCCCCACTATTCCTTCCGAAACAAAATCTACTCTTTCTTACTATTCATAAAGTTTATTTTCCTTTGTAGTTCCACGTACGGTGTTAAAGGAGAGGTACGAGAGTGCCCCTGAAGAGGATGAGGTTGCTCACGACGTGTCCGATCTTGAGCACGATGAAGTCGGTAAGTGCTTTTTATTTTTTTAAGATCTATTAAGCCAGCAGATGCCTCGTTGCAAGGAGCGTTATAGAAAACTATATTTAGGCGGCAGTTCTTGAGAGTCAATTTTACGTCAAGTGTGCTCGTATTTTTAGGTAATCCTGTTGGATTTAAAACAAAAAAGTCTAAGAAAAATTAGTATAAATAGTTCTGAAGTGAGGGCGAAGCACAGACATAATAGTAAAGGTATTAGGGTATTTTAACGTCATGACTGGACACAAGAAACCTGCTTAGTTGTAAATTTCGCTGATAACTTTAACGATGGACTTTGCCTGGTGAAGCAAGATAACATACTATTAGACTGTAAGACTCTAAAAGGATGCGTTTACTTTTAGTTCTTCTGCAAAAAAAGCGTCTAAATTTTGTCCTAAACTAATTTAATATGATTATGAATCTGAAACTATAAACCAGTAAAGATTTTTTCGATGAATTAAATCTTTAGATAAATGCGAATTTCAATAAATATAACTATGTAAATATCTATACTATAGCATGCGATATAAAAATACTACAGTAGACATAAGCCAAGCAGTGATTCATTCGAGCCAGTCACACGATGGAAGTTGGGAAGCCATAAATTTTAATCATCAACTGAACATCGCTTCAAGCACCCAACTATATACCCGTCCGCAATCAACACTTTCTACATAACGCGAACCATCAAAATAATCGCTCCACAACAAACCGTGACGTGGAACACTTAAACAAATGACTATCGTCATGGCTACGCCTAAACTTTGCAGCGAAAAACTATACAAATTCGACGTTCACAACGACCCATTGAATGGTCTATATCCAACTATTTTGGCTCGTCTTCCAGTCTTACTGAATGTAATATATAACCATACAGACAGAATTGTGTTGCTGGGGAATTTGTTCCACCATTTCTTCTTCCCAGCGATAACACATAGGAAGTGGTGGGTAACACATAGGGCGGGCGTTTTGGGGCTGTCAAACTCAAACTCATTTATTCAAACTTGGCTGTAAAACAGCACTTTTTGACGTCAAATATTACAAAAGACAGCCCCCAAAACGCCCACCCGTCACCACTTCCTATGTGTTTTTGCTGGGAAGAAGTGGCGCAACAAACTCCCCAGCAACACATATCTGTCTGTTGGTTGTCTTTTGTAAAATCGACTGATTGCTGATTTTCAGCCTACTTTGAATAAATGACTTTTATCTTTTTTTATCTCTTTTATCTTTTAAAATGCAGCAAAACATCAGTGTTACTTATTGTGGGCCTTCTTAAGTGGGTAACATGATTGGCAAGACTGGACTACTGATACTAACTAAATACGAACTGGGAATACCTAATTTATGCTGCATTCCAAGACATGGTGGGATTAGTTATATTGATGGTCACCCATCAACGTGCCTACCCCGCAAAGCTTAACGTAACCTTTAATCGGTCAAAACCCATTCAGCGGGTGTCCTGAGCCAATAAACTCCATGTCTATCTTTATGACTGGTTTATTTAGGTGTTTGTTCAGTAGCAAACTTTATAAGGATTATACATGTTTGATGTTGGGTAATCTTAGCGGGCGTATTTTACGCTGTCAAATGCGGTTGTTCCACGGTTTTAAGTTTTGAGCTAGTGAAGTGAGGTGTGTTTGTTGAACATGTAAAGTTTAAAGAATGTTGCTATCGTTGAACATGTCTAAAACTTTGCAATCTAGCGCACTATTCGGGTCACCTATAGGTGAGAGTCGTTTAACTAAACTCGTGCAAGCTACATGTTTGTTACTTTGATCGTTCACAAAGTATTTTGTATTGCAATTTGTATTTGTATTTTCTAGCTGCATGATTTTTGAAACTATTCTGATGGAATTATATACCTATTTAAAAAAAAAAGCTATAAAATCTTTTTACAATTATTTAACTGTGTTCTTGTATTAAACTATTAAAAAAGATTTTTTTTTCTTTGTTTCTTCAAAAGTCGAAGAGATCATTTTTTAAACAATAAAAGTTTTATAAACAAGAGACTAACATTAACTATGTGTTTTAAAACCATTTTCTTCTCTGACTTGACGTTCGTTGTAACTTTATTTAAGAGCGTTTTATGTCCCTTATGCATTCATAAAACTTGAAGAATTTCAGCGTTAAAAACTTTGATATTTAGCTGTCCGACTTAATTAGTCTTGCAAAAGAATAGTTGGAAAATTTTAAAGGAGAGAAAACATTATTTTTTTGCTAAGAAAATCTCTTTTGTTTCTTTTATAAATGTCTACACTAGCTGTTTCTGGCGGTGTCATGTGCGTCCCGGGGGAACTTTTTCGCGTATCCTGATAAAATATAGTTCATATCACCTGGGGATAGTGTAACTTCCGAACGATGGAATAATTTTTCAAATCGGATCAGTACTTTCGGAATATATTCAATACAAACAATCAAATCTTTCCTCTTTATAATATTACGTTGACATATAGCTAATATGTTCACGTGATTTTTGTATAAAAATATCCGTCCACGTAGCATGTATTGCATGTAGATCATAATATTTTATCGTACCCCACGTTTTATGCAGATTTGCAAAATTTGTTTTTGTTATTTAACATTGAAATAATACGCATAAAATTAAGTAGAATAAGTAGAAGGGTAACGAAGGTGGACGGATATTTTTATAATATTTTATCGTACCCCACGTTTATATAATAATGATAATACATGCTAACTCATAACGCAACGTCAAAAATATTACCTACTCCTGCAATGATTTGATAAATAGTCAATATTTATTTCGTCCCGTCCCGTGCTAGTTAGTGCAAGTAGAATCTGAAGCACTTATTCATTACAACATCCGTAACACACATAAAACTGTTTAAGTGCTTGCCTCGAAGGCATATACCTCGAAACTTTACGACGAATAAATTTTACTCTGTTAAATACAGATCATGCACGGTCTGTGTAATTCATTATTTCAATTCAAGTAAATGGATATTGTAATACTTTATTATATTTTTCAGCATGTATATATTATATACATGTTTTCTTAGTTTTCAGAATTTGAGTTATAAAAACTTCTTCATCTTTCAATTTCATTGGTTCAAAGCTTTATATGTCCGTCACAGAATTTTACCCTTAGAAATTCTTCTAATGCAATCTACACATAACTGACGTAACACTAGAGGCGTAAAAATTATTTAATTATGCTAAACACTCCAAATCAACGGAACTCAAGTAGGCCAATCGGATTAAAATCTTTCACAATCCATTTTAATATGCGGTCTCCTAACAAGAATTTTATTATGAGCCAAACATAAGACTGCAATCAATATCGGTCTCGCTAAGTGTATTATCCAACTTTCAAAATGTATGAAACGAGACAAACGGAGAAATTTGCTTAATCTACTCTTAATTTGGACTCGTTCAATCTACGAGGATTTGTTTGGCTCCGCGTCAGGGCGCTTCTTTGCTTTGTCAGTGTGAAAACGGATTATAAGATAAAAGGTTCTCCTCAGACGGGCGCCCGTGACGCCTCATAATGTTCTAAATCATCCTTTTAGCAATGTTGTTAATATGTATATTTATCTGCTATGTACGTATGTTTATCTGCTTTTGTTCTTAATCTTAGTTTATTGTTCAATAATCCGATAATAACCTTGCTATATGTATTTAGGTATTTATGTTAACGAGTAAATATCATAAACAAATGAATCGATATCATAAAATGAGGTGTTCCTCGAATAGTCTTCATGCAGAGTGTACCAACATTATGTTATAGGAATACCATTACTATTCCGATTTTGATTGTTTATCGGGCTCGTTGGCAGGAAATTATGGTTGAATTTCCAAGTAAACACGAATGTTTCATCAAAGTACGATATAGATACGTTTATATCCATGGTTAGATAGTTATGCGAAGAGCGTATTGTGTCGCAGCCTGAATAGGTTGTATTACTTTTATTTATTTACTATTAAACATATAGACAAAATAAGATCTAAAGGGGAGGCCTATGTTCAGCAGTGGACGTCTTATGGCTGAGATGATAATGATGATGATGGTGAAACATATACACTAACGAAAACAAAACAAAATGGAACTTTAAAATATTATATACTTACGTCTATTATATATATACTTACATCTAATTGCTGTCGTATTTAGTTCATGTGTATAAACATTTTGAATAATCTCAAGTAACTATCAAAGTTAACGGATAATAGGTACTGTAAAACAGTTAATACACTTAAATGCTACCTACTACGTTTAGGTACATACAAATAGCAATAATATCTCACTCATTTTGTTTATATTTACTCATCTGCCAACCCTTAATACTCTCAAAGATGCCCAGCGGCAACGACTTAAACTTTTCTGCATTTTCCTTGAAGATCAAAATGGAAATTTTAATATTGTCGGTGGAATTACCAGGATCTCTTCAAGGTGCGGCGTCCCGAGTTTAACTTGGTGCGGAAGGCAATTGCTTTTCTTCCTCTATTGAAATGTTCAACTTGCTGTCTTGAATCGACTGTTATTAAATTTGGTCTGACAAGCAAACTTTAACAAAGTAGCTGAAGCAATCGTATTACGTCGGGAACTTCATATTTCATGTTATCTATCAGTCCAATATCCGGAGTCACTTTTTGGTTTTCAGTGGGTAAGAATTTTTGAGTGTTGACTTTTGGGAAATCTGTAATTTGGAATTCTAGACTAAATTCTCTTTTTTGCTAACTAATATTGTAAAGACGGGGGATTTTTGGTAGTTTACTTCAACGCAATCTCAAGAACTATTCAGGAATTCCCGAATTGAAACATTATTAATTTCAGTGTTAGATAGCCCATTTATCTAGGATGACTGTAGGCTAGTATTTATTTAGGTGCACAGAATAGTTCTTAAATGACGTGGGTGAAACCGCTGGCAAAATATTTCAAGAAATCCTAGTCGTCTTATGAATGGACATATAGTTTCTTTTCAGTATTGGAGGTTCTTCCCATTATTTTGTTCCTGTCGCTCAAATCTCACATATACAAGTTCGCACACACACGTAAATAGAATTTTGCATCCATTCCTTACCCTTTGTCTGTTCAGTTCTGCATTGGTATTGACTGAACGATTTCTCAATATTTCATTCGTATCAATCTGACCTGTTTCTCAACATCTCAATTTATTTTTCGCTTCTTTGAAGGACTTTAGATGATAAAAAACCCTTTTGTGGATAGTTCGTCTTTTATATTTGGGAAGTGAAATACAATATTGGGTTTTTGCTGGACAGAAGTTTTTTGGTAAATTGTGTTCTAATGTTGTGTTTTGGCATTTAAAAAGGTGGAATATTTTATTAATGCTTTGGAATAATAAGTTACTCTAAATAAGCTCTAGTGTAATCTGGCGGGCTAAAGTTTATGTTTACCCTCTAGGCTACTCCCTGTAGGCAGTTACAGCCGTAAGAGTTGATCGATCATAACGTTAAGCAACGCTTGGCACGGTTGGTCTGTGGACGGGTAAACATTTTATAATATCGGGTATCTCTGTGATTCAGAAGGCACATTCAATTTGAACAGCTTTAGTAGTCATTAGCGTCAGAAGCCAAAAATTCAGACCACTCGTCTTACCACGGGATGCATAGGTAACTAGGTTGAGGAGGTTAGAAAACTCTCAGTTTATTAGTATCCATTTAGACTGGAAGTCGATCCCAATAAAGTTGGAAAAAGCATTGTAGTAAAGCGTAGTACTTAGTGCAGCTACGCAGTGTTTTTTGGATGATATCCGACAGCAAAGCAGTGATTTCGGATATTGTACTGTTACTATAGAACATTATGTATAGTGTTAAGAGACAAGACCAAGAATGCTGTATCACTTACTTATTTCACCAACCCTACCATTCCCAACATCACAAATAGATACTCAAAAACTATATTCTTTCAGATGAGACCAACGACCGCTGGTGGGGCGAATCAGCTGTGCCACCCGCACCAGCTGTCGCTGCCGTCCCTCCTCAGCGACCTTCCATGTCCACTAGCCTTAACATCACTAGCATCAGCAGAGACGAGCCTTCTCCGTCAACACCCAGACATCATCTGGCTAAAGATGGTGAGTATTGTTACAAAAGTACCCAGATGAGAGAAAATAAGTCAATCCCATATTTTTACGTTCCTTAAGCGTTTTAAGAAAAGAGGTTGTCTATTTGGTTGCGGCAATTTCTTTAGAATTGTCTATAAGTTGTCGGTAATACCCCGAATCACTAACTTCTGGATCAATTTCACAATTTCAGTTATTACACCATTTCTGAAGAAAACAAATGAATACTTATTTCGCTTTTCTTTTTTAAGTCATATTCTTCTGGTGTTTTAATTTTTCTTTCTACGGTTTTCACACAAGTTATGACAAGTTAGTACATGTAGATAATAGTAGCGTGCACTATAGGCTGATGTGATGATGATCTAAATACCTCACACAACTATGTACCTCGTTACGCTGATATAAGGCTAGTGTGAGATTCATATTAGATTGGCAATTAGGTTGGAACGTTTTCTAAGCATTGCTTGCTCACATCGACTTATAAATTATTTAAAGTCTTTCATCATGACTGCATCAAAGCTTAAGTCAATACCTACTAGAACTATTTGAAAAGCCATTGTTGTTAAAATATTAATAAATTCTACTCTAAGAAAAAATAATTTTTCGTTGAAGAAATATCAACGTAGTAGTCACATCATTAATCTGTGTCTTGAAACACTTTTTGCCATTGAGGGCTTAACATATTATACAACAATTTATCATTCAGAGATATTTACGTACGCATTCATAGTCCAAAGTATTAAATTCAAGATCGAGAATAATTTAATTGTGAGAGTTCAATAAAGGACGTAAGTGGTTTTAGTTGTCAATGGAATTTGAGTCTTAAACCCACAACTGTAAGATCAGTTTCGTATGGCAGATCATTAGAATATAAATAAACGGTTTCTGAAATAGACCCTTATTTAATTACAAAACAATATTCTAGTAAACTCTGGAACCCACAATTTGCAAGCTGCCAGTCCTAGGTATTAGCCAACTCTCAGGTATTGTTTAATCTCCTTTATTTAGTCTATTGTGAACCTTTATACGATTAATTCGGTCTTAATTTAATTTCAAAGATTACTTTGCTTACTTGGTTGTCCTAGTTTACCTTTAAAGTTATTATTTGAATATTTTTTACACAGTAAATATTTTTTTCAGTATGGTCGTAATTATTGTATATGTATTCCAGATAAACATCATCCTCCCAATTTTGTGTCAGTAATAGACTACTTAACTTATAAAGTTTCAATTGCATTGATAGCTCTCATAATGTATTATAGATTTTATTGATATCTAAAACACCTTGATTTCGTCACTGATTCTCACCCTCACTCATTGATGATCATCAAAACTCTTAAGTTAACAAGAGGAAAAATAACTCTATCTACTTTCATCAATAATTTATCAACAACATTACCACATTGTATACCGAACAACAATTTCTATTGACGCTTCATTTCCACGCCGAATACACAATCACAATAGAATTTCAATACAGACTAAGCTTCGTATCACTTCATAATATATACCTCTTGCCAACCCAATGAATTATATCAAGGACCTCTATTGAATACCGCAGTTTACTTGCCCAAGTATACATACAGGGAGGTGTATGCATAATTACCTGAGTTGTGTCAACAAAGATAACTGCTGAACAGATATTACTTCACAAAATACTGCCTCAAGATCAGCGGAAAGAGGGTTTAATAAGCCTTTCCAAACATTAATTAACTATGGATAAGCATTCATGATTAATAGCGGATTTTCACTATATTTATATTAATAATTACGTATTTTTAAGTCAATATAATCTAAATCAATTATTATAATGATTCTTTTGTAATACTCTGACCTTTTGTATAACTAAGAAAACAGCGTTTGTAAGCCTGTAATTTATTTGGGCGAAATGATCTCCCATTTACTTAGCGGTGATGACCCTATTAATCTAAGCTGGAATTTGGGGGTTTTCTGACTTATGGATACAATTTTAACTTTAGAACACGACAATGAAGACAGTCTTGGAAAACAAAAACACATCGATCAGTATTTAAATCTAAATAGCTACATCTTAGAGCTTTAGTGGTAAACTAACACCATTTTGTATTTTGTCCTTTTCTGTGGTATTTTAATGTGATAGATTATTCAAAGTCTTAAAGTAAGAACAGCTTGGCCTTTACTTCTGACTATAATTTCTGAAATTAATACTTTATCTCATTCACAGATCAGTTCGACATCATGTACGTATACATCATAGCTGGCGTCGCTGTAAGTCTACTGCTCTGCATTATCCTGGGGATCATTCGCTGCGTCATGACCAAACAAACTTCCGACCAGCCAAAAGGCCCAGACGTGTCAGCCACCACAGAAATCCCCAACGGATTCAACGACAGCATATCCGAAGTTGACAACGATATTAACATAACTAGCCTATCCGGTCCCGTCGACACGGTTGACTCGGGAATCAAGCAAGACATACAGTACTCCAACGTTGCTCTTAGTCCCAAAATCAACAAATATGTCGGCAGACCAGTACCTAATACGTATCCTCATGTGAGTACTAATATGTACGGACAGGTGGCCGAATTCCCCATAGAGATGCCTCTTCGAACTATGCCGCATGGCACGTTAGGGCGCGGAGTTGCGGTCAAAACTCTGCCAAGAGTTCAAATACAAACTGAAACAGACCCTAACACGAGGAGTTTATATCGATATTCCAACGCCCAATACTATTTCGGGTGACAACAAGACAAAAGCCAGGGTTCGGACGTATCCAGGACTTACTGTTTCTAGTTGAATCGTGTAGTGAAGTGTATATAGTTCACGGACTAACTAGTGAAGTTTGTAATGTTCTACTTTTAAATACGGAAACTGTGATATTAATTGAAAACTTTCCTATTGTACTGCGAGCAGTTTTCCAACTGTAGACACAGAAAGACAGTGCGGTTGTTCCTCCGTTGTGAATCGAGAGATGGATCGTTGTTGGCAGAACTTTGTTATACTGTGTTGACCTCTTGATAACTAAGCATTGTTTTGTATGTCGAACGAATCAGTGTGTTCATTTATGTATTCACAATGTTTCTCTCGGGAGTTACACGTAGTTGAAGCTGTTGTGTTATTAATAGCTACACGTTCAGTTATACGAATTTCCTACACATTCAAACTATATGGGCAGCCTGGTTGGAATATTTGTACTTTGGTTTCTTGCCAGCTGTCAGGATCGTGCTAAAAAGCCAAAAATTCTTTATTTATTACTTAACGCTGTGTACATTTATTTTTCGAACACTTTGCTTTGGTAGCATAAATCTTGAATGTATTATGTAAAAATAATATTATATCCTATGTTATTTTAACACTCATTGCTAGTTATAGTAAATGGTATATTTATGTTGATAGTTTTAATTATTGATGTCATTTTGTAAATCAAAATAGCTAATTATAAAGAAGGCAGATATGCAAACAGGGAGTTAATTATAACTGAAATTTTCGTTTTATATCAAATACAGTTGTTGATTCGTAGTATTGATAATTGCTTTTTGTGTCTACCAGTGATGGATTAATGAATAAGATTTGTAAAAATTATGGAAATGATTTATAATTGGTTGGTGACTAGTGTTTGTATAGTTTGTACGTATTTGATTTTATAAAACTTACTCGACTGTGTTAATTGGGTAAACATAAGAGAATCTTATAATCCTTTTCTGATGGTATCAATAAAGCCAAAAATCTATAATAATATAATATTTATTGAGCTTAAGAGTTTGTTTGTTGTTAGCTTGAACGCGCTAATCTTAAGAACTACAGGAGCGATTTGAAAAAAAAACATTGTTAGATAGACCATACGCTACATTTTAGCTGAGTGCGAAGTATAGTTCCCAAGGGACGCGAGTAAAACTGGTGGAAGTTAGTTACATATTAAAAGAACTTTATGGTGAATGTTGAAAGTTTAAAGCAAATATTACCTAGTTTAGACTTTAGAAGTCGTTTTTTTTTCGGAATAAAATTCCTTTCATGACTTTTCAATAAATACATTAAAAAAATACAAATTTCGACTCGGTGATAAAGTTGGCGACATCATTTTTCTGTTCAACATGTAGGTACAGACGCCAGCACATCAAGCTACTACAATTTGCCAAACTTCCTTAATAGATTTTCAACTCTATCGCTTAAGCGTATGGTTCAAAGTTGATTGGAAAAAGTTGACATTTGGTAGGTTCATGTGTGACATATATCACACCGCAAAAATCAATTACAAAATATACAATAATAACACCAATGAAATCACGAAATCAGAGCATAATATTAAACACGGAGCAAAAAGGCTTGTTAATTGGTCAGTGAATATGCAGCTGTTAGTGGCTGCTGTGACAAGCTGTGAACCCCTAATGCACAATATGTGAGGATAATTTATGGTAATACGGCGAGTCACATTCACTTGGACACTTCCAGTAAAGCGGCTTTTTAAAAGGATAGAATAATGTTCACGACACGTGATTTTGGTGGTCTTTATAATATATTGGTCTGAATTTGCGAACATTAAAAGTACTAAAGATCATCATCTCCCGAGCCTTTTCCCAACTATGTTGGGGTCGGCTTCCAGTCAAACCGGTTTCGGCTGAATATCAGTGTTTTACAAGGAGCGACTGCCTGTCTGACCTACTCAACCCAGTTACCTGGTTAACCCAATACCCCTTGGTTAGACTGGCGTCAGACTTACTGGCTTCTCACTACCCGTAACGACTGCCAAGGATGTTCAATGACAGCCGGGACCTACAGTTTAACGTGCCGATCCGACACAGTCATTGGTGTCCAAGATATACTCAGAAAGTACATACAAACTTAGAAAAGTTGCATTGGTACTTGCCCGACCTGGAATCGAACCCACGCCCTCACACTTGAGAGATTGGCTCTTTAACCATTAGGCCACCACGACTTGTGAATTAAAAGTACTAAAGATGATCTATCAAAATAATACTTTACAAAATACAAAAAAAAAAAAATATTTCATATATATTTGTTTACTTTATAGATAGACCCCATAAAGTAGTGATGTAAAAACACAGAAATTACACTAAAGATACTATAAATACTAAGACCAATGAAATCACAATACTTACTGAAACATGAATAAAGACGGAAGCAATAAGGCTTGTTAATTTTACCTTGGATATGTAGCCGTTAGTGGCCGCTGTGACAAGCTCTGAACTCCTAATGCGGAATGTAAGAGGAGAATTTATGATAATACGTCCAGTCACATTAGCTTTGACACTTCGAGTATATTGGCTTCGAGGTTTGAAGGTTGGTTTAAGAGTTGTTGTTTGCGGTACAGAGTTAAGTATGTATACGGACGTTGGATGTGCATTTTGGTCTCGATCACTCATATCTCCTTTATGGTGTTCATAATTTGTTTGATTAAATTCCTATAATGTTGGTTAAATATAATTTGATAAGCGTTTGAGAATTTCCGATTTAAAAATGTGATGTCCTAGTATCCTAAAATAACTCAAGATTATTTTTAATTTGCCGCATCATCAATCTGAACCTGTGGGCACAACATTGTAATGAAATTTGGTACACAAATATTCAGGAGTCTGAAAAACGAAACTTTTTTTATCCAGGCGCAGGAAGTTGTTTTTCCGGCATAGCTGTGAAACTGTAAGGAGCAGCTACTAACAATATATTTTGTTATAACCAAGACACTGAAGACGTTTTCATTACACTACACTGCAACTTAATAGTGCCCCTAAATTCGCTTCAGAAACATACAAACGAACTAAGGACATCACTTAAATTGTTTGTAACATAGATCAAAGATGTTTGCTTTCTATTCTAACCAAATGCTAACGGGACACAACTGGCATCTGTGAACATAAGGACATGCAACAGAGCACACTTGGGTTTAATACGAGATGAGATACGTATGTAGTTGTGTTTATACTTCGGTCATTTTGGTATTGGTTGACAGAATATCATGTGTCTTGGACGTATATTGCAATCCTTGTTTAGTTGTGTTTGATTGTAACTCAGTCATGAGCTAATGGGATTCAGATGTTCAGCACTGATTATATCCTAAATTGATATGCCACTAGCAGTTTGATAATTAAATCGTTGGTCTAGCTGTCGCATAGTGCGACTGCCGTGCATGCTCTCACGGATTAGATTCCCGGCAATATTATTATAATCAGACGACGATAATGTCATTGTTATAAAAAACAACTCCATCTGGCGACTTAGTTAAAAATTAACTTTTCAATTAAGAAAACGCTGCAAAAGTTCTTTTATACTTAACAAAACACAGCTCGACAAAAGAAAATTCCGTCTTAACAATTTTCACATGTTGCTTTTTATCGCGGAAATCCAATTAAAATCTCGTAAATTGCAACAAAGTTCCGACAACGGGGCTAGTTGATGTCACGTCACAAATTAGGGGACACTCCGATTCGCCCAGCGTGCAAGACTTGGACGTGTTCGCAGACCAATTAATGTTCTCCGTGACTCTAACGACGTCGATGTACCGAATAAGTGGATTATTTCTAAACGGAGATTTGCTGCCGTACCAATTGTTGGGAACCAGGAAATTGGTTTAGCTGTACTGCTTCAACTAGAAGATTCTATCGGTTCGCATTTTTGTATTTTAGTCTTTTAGCTACTGTCTTAATAACAACCGCAAGGATTGATCGATCATAAGATTAAGCAACGCTTGGTACTCAGCTGACTCTGGTTAGACTGGAAGCTAACCCCAACATAGTTGGGAAAAGCTAGCAGATGAGTCATCTAGGCTCATATATGTATATGTAATTAGTCCCCAAAAGTAGTAAATTTTATAGAAATAGCCAAAATTGTCACCAAAAATCAAGACCAATTTGAGACGTGAAGAATCATCCCTTAGTTCTCGCTCAAACCGCAATGTTACCATCTTTCTCCACAATAGAGTAGCAGATGATAAATGTATGAGATAAAACGTACCTATGGGATAATACAGGGGATTAGAGCGCTTGGATTGTAAATCTAATTCTCCCCTATTGCCGCTCTCGGCTCAGCCGCGCCGTCTTTTGTGTGAAACGAACTTTGTGATCGCATATTGGTTTAAACTGTACTACTTATTGTTAGATATATCCTTATGTTTATAGGCTACAGCGTTTTGAGATACTCAATTTTAGTCTTTTTTGTCTGTTTTCGCAAATATGTGCAAACATGTTGATGAAGTTGTAAGCAATATTGAATGCATATATGCGTTTTGAAGAAATGTGTTAGGAACGTTTTGGTAAAGACCTTACTATATGACTATTTGGAACCACTCACCATGCCTTCATGAATCAGTAAATATCATATCTTTTAGTGTTTAGAAAACACCTGAATCTAATTATTTTGATCTTTGTGGCCTGATTATGTAATTCATGATCAAAAGATTTAGGTCTAGTAAGCAATGTTATATGTATTTATGATAATTGTATTATCATTACTCAACTAATTAACACAGTCGAGGAAAATACGTTATTTTCAAAACGACTGACTGTAAAGCCTATCCAGATCACGTTAGTTAATATTTATAATTGTAAAACTAATAAACATCTGTGTACAGATAAATTTTTATGTCGTACATCGATTTAATATTAAAGTAATGCACATTACAGTACTGTTTTATTTATTAATGGACCGAAGCTATTTATTTATTACTAAAATTTAACTAAGGTATATCCCACCATTCCTATTAAATCTTGAATAAATTAAATCATCTTCAACTTACAAAGCAATTAACCCATGTCCTTTCCCTGATTCCAATACACCCTATCTCTTAGCTCCAAGGTAATCTGGAAGTGACCCGACAACAAATGTACGGTTTTATATAGTTTAATTATGTACTCGTAAGTATTCATTCATAATAATGAAAACGGTCATTTTTTTAAAGGGCTTTGTTCCTTAGTGATCATATCGCCCAGTGCAAGAAAAACAAAATTTGGTATGTTATTACTAGCTTACGATCTAGGTACTTATTACTAATTTTTATTAATGATTTGCTTTATCAGATAGTCAATTTTCGATGACCCACGTTATCTGCAGCTATACTTTCTTCAAATCTGTACTAATATTATAAAACTGAAGAGTGTGTTTGCCTGATCGAACGCACGAATGTCAGGGAATTGTTTCAGTGTTACATGTCTCAATGTAAGTGGAAGCTAGACTTAAAATACAGATCCTAATTATGACAGCGAAAATAAAACAAATGACAATACAAATAAATTCAATGCAAATAAAGCAACAGCAAACACCAACAATTTCGATGATCCATTAACGCGAAGCGAACTCGAAGTAGCGGGAACAGTACCATGTATTTACGATGCAGATTGTGATGACAGTATTTGTATACAAGATACGAATACGTAAAGGGATACGGCTGATCCAGTGTTCAACGGTGACGTCCATAAACTAGTTATGACCCATAACTTAAACCCGTATACTGCAGTATTTGCAACGTTGGAGACACATCTAGTATTTGAGAATTCGGAAGCAAGACATGCTTGTCTTGGATGCGGAAATACTTTGTGTGCTACCGTAAAACGGTGCATTGTTTTGGTGTAGGAGAATTTACTGATTGGTTAAAGTTTGTTTTTGTGTAGCGGTTTGGGATGTGGCCTACGTTACAGGGTTTTAGGAAATAGTCCCTGGTCTTTGAATAGATTATACCCAAGCCTGAAATTTGGTGAAAGTTATTTTTTTTCTTATCCACATTATGCTGATATCTACAGTTGTAATTGAAAATTATAAAACAATATATTGTATATTAATAAAATGGCGAGGAATGCAATTGTGAATCACATTATGTTCTCAAAATAGCAATTTGGCTTCAACATCGATTTTCTCAACATTTTGTATTTTTAGACTGTGTTCGTTCCAGTTTAGATACTTATTGTGTTCAATTTAGGAGAAGTAGGAGTAAAGCTTTCTGGCTTTTTTTTGGGGAAAATTTAGAGGTTACGAAATCTGGAAAATGCGTAGTTTTATTAGCACTGGTCTTGCTACTTTGGGAAGTACCAGAAATAAATTTTGACCATTATTAGTCAGATACCAAAAACCCTTAAAATCTTCGATAATAATAAACGATAAATTTATAAGCGCATGCCGTACTTCACAATGCACGTAACTTATATCGACAAGATACTACAGAGTCTTTGTCCTGGCGTCAGGAAACAGCTTTAAATATAAAGCTTGCTTCACACTCATAAATCACTTGGTCACCGCTATCTTAATTTATAGCTGCATTTTGCAAGCGTGAAATTATCGTTCTCGATTTTTGAACTTAGTATCTTTGTCTTTATAATTTATTATCTCTGACGCGTACGGTGTGCGTTAGGGTTCTCTGTGGTCACTGAATTCGGGGTATGTTATTTTTCAGTGACCAAATTTGATGTTTTTTTTTTTTTTTAAGATTAATGAAAAAATATACTTAGCTAAAGATTGTTACAATTTGAGATTGTATTGTGTGGTTTCTTTTTGATTTATTAAAACGAAATTATTATATTAACCATCACAATGTCCTTCTTTACTGGTTACGTAATCAAGTAAAAGTCGACATTGTTTTGAAAACAATGGGTGGCTAATGAAATGCGTTACGACAAGGGAATGCAGGGAACTTGCGAAAAAATTCATAAACTTATTCTGTATACAATTATGTATTCATCGACTGAGTTCGAAGATAATGTTCTCTGTTACAATTTTCGCTTCCTCGCTCAAAGTGTTTTGTTTTATTTATTATACTTCGTGTTTTACGTAAATTCAAAACCTGGGGGTTTTTCGTTTTTATCCGTATTCTTATTCAAGTAATTTGAATTCGATATAGCTTCAGGGAACTGGAAAGAATTAATCCTGTCCAACTCTATTAAGAACTTTTGAGTTCTTTTGGGAAATCTGTAAAAAAATAATTAAATGTTATGTGAGATGAATTTCATTTCTATGATTTGAATGAATGCTTTAGTACCAATTAAGCCAATTTTATTTTTTTCAACACAAAAGAGTTTAAATTGTGATATCCATAGCCAACCAAAATGTATTCTCCATTTTAAGCATTTATTCACTGTGGTTTATAATGCTAATACTGAAGTAATATTCCATATTAGCTACCGATCTTTAAAAAAATATATTCTGTAAAATATGGAAAAAAAACATCAAAGAAAAATGGTATCCGCTTGACCTAATTAATCGACATTTGATTTCAGAAGCTGTAGGTACCTACTTACATCAAGGCAATTACTCCACAAAGCCAATGTATATGATTTGCATCCTGTTTATCTCCGCCATAAAACGGATGCCGCTAGTACCTAATTACTTAACAATATTATACGTAGATATTTATAGGTATCAACGTTGGACAAGATAATAAGTGTCATAAATATTTATTTAGGCTTATTACGAAACTAGATACAGCTACTTAAATATAAAAATGAATCTCTGAATGTGAGCGCAAATCTTAAGAGCTGCTGAATCGAATTCGCAAAATATTTTTTTGGAATATTTTCTTGAAGCACGAGTTTGATTGTTAAGGAAAAGAAAAAAATCTTGAAAATCTATATAAACGATTTGTAATTAATACTCCTTTTCTTCAGTCTTACTAACTGATCCGACGTCCTGAATAGCAGAATAAGTATAAAAAATAAAGAGTAGTGTTAAGCGGTACTAAGTTCACTCATTCGGTCACTGGAACACTCTATTAGATTCTTAATGCTTTCAACCAGATAAAAAAGAGCCCAGATGTTTTCTGATAAGCTAGATTACAAACGTGTTTCATCAAAATCCGCTTAGTAGCTTTTGCATACATCCTCCACACATTCAAACATTTACGTTTACAATAAGTCATGTGGTTCTTACTAATACTCTAAAAGAGGATAGTGTTTTGTTTGTTTCTTTTGTTAAGCTTTCATACAAAATACTTTAAGCAATTAACCTTAGATCATTACGTAGCATGGAGTAAATAGACCATACAGACGATTGTTTGAAAATCGGTGTCTTGGTGGCCTAGAGGTTAAAGAGCCTACCTCTCAAGTATGAGGGCGTGGGTTCGATTCCAGGTCGGGCAAGTACCAATGCAACTTTTCTAAGTTTATATGTACTTTCTAAGTATATCTTGGACACCAATGAGTGTGTTTCGGATGGTACGTTAAACTGTAGGTCCCGGCTGTCATTGAACATCCTTGTCAGTTGTTACGGGTAGTCAGAAGCCAGTAAGTCTGACGCCAGTCTAACCAAGGGGTATTGGGTTGTCCGGGTAACTGGGTTGAGGAGGTCAGATAGGCAGTCGCTCCTTGTACAACACTGATACTCAGCTGAATCCGGTTAGACAGGAAGCCGACCCCAACATAGTTGGTAAAAGGCTCGGGAGATGATGAGACGATTGTTTGAAAAGTCATTAAAAATTGCAGTCACCCATTTTATTCTACAGGACCTGTCTGACTTTCCACAACAATATATTAGCTTTTCCACATAGACTAAAACTAAAATAGAAATCTAAGCGCTAGTTTCTGTTGATAAAATATACCTAGTTAAATATTAAAATAAGCAAAACATCTGGCCGGTTACATGAAAGTAACGTAAACACGTGGGAATACACATTAATTATGGAAAGAGCTCCGGCGCTCGAAAACATCCGTTTTAAATACACTAAGTAGATAGAGCCAGGTGGTACTTCATTTTGATTTGGAGGAAAATGTTAATGAAATGTATGGTTTTTAGGGGATATTTTGACATGAAAATTAATGACGGCAATATAAGGATATAAGGAGGACAATTGGGATGATGACAAGGTCAAAAATAAAATATTCTTTATCATGTTCAATTTGTAAAACATCTTGAAATAATGACAGTTTCATTTGTCGTTTTAAACCGAAAATTGTTTACATTTTTTATTGATAATATTACCGAAATAAGTATACGGCTTATTTCAATACAAATTGCATAGAAATTCACCAAGCAAAAAGAATTTGAATAGTTGTCACCGTATTGAAATAAAAGGTTATAATATAGCTTACTTATCGCCACCCTCCAGCGGGGCAAAATTAATGTTATTAAAATATGGATACATTTTTCATTGGCAATATAAATAAGCAGACAGTTCGCTGTGAGTACGCTTACCACCTTTAGATTATTATATTGCCAATGTAAAATAAACCTAAAGAGCAATGTTTAAAGCCTATTTTCGAACAGCGTTATCTTTGCCGTGTGATATGATCAAACCTCAAAGTCCATATTATATTCAGAAAGACACTTAACAACTACTTATTTCATCAAATTCTGATATTTGTTTCGTGTTTTATGCTGTTTGTATGAACAAAAAGCCAGTTTGTATGAATTTTATTTAGTTTACGTTCACCCTTCTCGACGACCTTTATTACCTATACCATATTGTATTGTTATAAGGCAGCATTGTAAAGTTGATATATCCTGAGCCATTGTAATTGAGTAGAAATTGTGGTACACGACTGAGTCTAATTCTTGATCTTCATGAGATTCAATAATATTAACAATTTACCAAAACTATTAAACTTTATAATTCGTTTTCATTATTGTAACCCACATAATAAAGAATTGAAATCTAAATTATAATAAACACTAAACTATCAAGTTACTAATCACAAAGTCAGTGTAAACAGTTTGATAGAAAATAACAGCCAACTTTATTAAAACAAATGACGAACACACAACTGAAATTACAAAATGGCCGCTCAACCAGAGGAATAATTGAAAATGGAATGTAGGTACAATACCAAACGCCTAAATAGAAACAGTCCCCAGTCTAAAATTAAACGTTTGACCGTCTGTGGGTCGTAATTTGAAATGCGTTGCGTAATAAATGTTCAATAATATGATTGTACGTGACCGGGCCGGGTGGTCAGGTAAATTTTCCTGTCCCTTGCAGGAAGGGCGGACTAATAAAAATCATTAAATTGCGGTTTCGCTTGACCAATGTAGGTGCCCGACGTTGGAACGGAACGCAATATGCTAGGAAGAACCAGAATATTTAATGTCGGATCGTATGAAATGCTTTTTGCGAATTCCTCATTATTTTCCAGGACATCCTGGGTAGTGGGTAGTTATGTGATCCGTATAAGATTGAAATTCAAAAGTTTCAATGAGACGTGTATGTATTTTATTATTTTTCTTTGTCCTTTTTATGTAATGGTGGGGTTTCTAAATGTCATGCGGTTATAGGCGTGTATTGTAATAGAAGGATGGTTATTTATTTTATCTATTTTTATCTAACAGAAGCTTTTAGTGTGTCCTTTAATTTCCGGGGAAAAATCAGAATAATAACATACCACGCGCCCACACGTATCGGCAATTCGTCTTCACGAAACACGTCAGTGATTTCTGATGATAATGTCTGGAGAGCTGTGTTTATCATTGTGTGGGCCTTTGAAAGGATCTTATAACGTAGTTACTGAAATGACCTTATACCAAAACAAATAATACTTTATATGTACAGATGCCAACACATCAAGCCACTACAATCTGTCAAATTTCCTTAATAGATTTTCATTCTTTTCGCTGAAGCATATGGTTCAAAGTTGATTTAGGAAATTTGATAATTGCACTAGCTTGATATGCTGGCTTGAAGGTCTGTACCATATCTGTCCAAATGCTTCAAAAAGTGTAGAATATAACACATCGTTTTTTATGTAAATACTTCAAAATTAGTCATGCGTATCACGGACTGAACTTGCATATCCCCTAAAAGACACTCAGGTGTCACGGTCTACATAGGCACTGCCATCACGAGAGCCAGACTGAGGGAATAATGTAAAGGATCACTCACACGAGCTGCACATAAAAAGCAATGCCAATAGACACAAGCGCTTTTCACTTGACACAGTACAGCTTTTGTACTGACGCAAGAACACCTTCAATTCGGATGCATGTGATGCCGTGTGAAAGGGCATTAGCTTAGTTCGTAAAATATAATGGTGTGCATGACACTTCCAGACTTTTTTGTCTGTGAAGAATCACTTGTTGGCATGGAAAAAAATATGTCTTTAAAAACGTACCTTATGTGAAATGTCGAATATATTTGTGCAGTATATTAAGGTAGTTATTATTTTTTATCGCTCTAAGTAGTAACGGTAATAGATTCTACTTCAAGCTTGATACCCAATTAGATTTGAGTGGTTTGTTTGTATTGTAAAATATAACAGTGAAAGAAGATACTTAGCCTATTTTTTCCTTCTATTGAAATATTGTTCTAGGTCTTAGTAAATAAGCGCCTTAGTTCTTGTACATATATTCATATACATCCAGATGAAAATGTTAATATTATTAGTGTCGAATTAGGCTGTTATCGTATTTTTTTTTGTTCGTATCTTTGATTAAGATTGTAAGACAAGCCTAATCTTTCTATATTACCTCTTTCATTGGTTTTATCGATAGGTTTAAAATCCTTAGCTGTAAATAGAATAATCATTTTATCTCAAAATCCTTTAAGCAAATGGGATATCAAGTCACAAGATCTGATAATTATGAGCTTAAATAAGGGTACAAATTACCAAGAATACAACTAAGCCAGTCTTGATGTTTAATTATAGGTGACACAGCTCTCCGCAGACATGTATAAAATACGTAAATCATATCATTAATTCAAAGGTATCTGACCTTATTCAAAAGACGGTCCACTGACCTCTGTGGTGAGATTTGGCAATATATAGAGGAGTTTAGTATAATTCGAATGTTTGATGTCTGAGTGCGCGTACCTTAATTTCATTAAAAGTCAATGGGGGTATTGCGGACTCGTTAGACTTATCAGTTTAGAAGGACGCGTGAACAGATTTTGATTTTAAACATTATTTTAATGTATTTTATAGAATGTGATATATCTAGTCCCTATAGGAATTGTGACTTATGAAAAATTATTTTCTTGTTTTTTTTTTAAGTTTTAAAGTGAAAATTTTTCATGAGAACTATTCATTTTTTTTTCTGAATAAAAAAGTATTTAAGGTATATTTCTGAAATACTAATTGAGAAATTATAAAATCTGTACACACGTCAGCACATCAAGCTGGTACAATCTGCAAATTTTTCTTTATAGATTTTCAACTTTCTCCCTGAAGCATATATTCAAAGTTTATTGGTCAAATTTTACAGTTTCACAGGTAGCTTGATGTGCTATAGGTACCTGCATCATAATTTCAACAACGTTTTAATGTTTTCTTTTTTAACGCCAGCACATCAAGCTACTACAATCTGTTGAATTGCCACGATAGATTTTCAACTTTATCGCAATTTGAAATTTTACAGTTTCTGGTAGCTTGATGTGCTTGTCGGAAACTAGTAAAATGTCACAGAACTCATTATGCAATTCTATTTGTGGTAACAACTACTAGCCAGCCATTTGTCACGGTCCCCTTTCCACTTAAGTCTTTTTAATTTCACTACCCCCTCTAATTCCTTCTGCGAAGAATTCAATTAATTTTACATTACAGAATTCAAATGGCTCTAGTAAAACTTTTGTTGAGAGCACTTGTATTTCTACGGTAGGTGTTAACTTATGCTTTTTAATTTAAGGGTCTACCTCAGCAATCCTTTGGCTCGGGAGGGCTATTAAGTGAATTGTCCATTTTAAGAAGACACCTGGTCTCAGCAGTTTGGCGAGGTGCCCAGGCTAGGCAGAACTTTGTAGTTATTTTTTTTAGTACATTGCTGCAAAATATATTTGTGGCTTGTATGTATCTGGTAGTTTACTTATTAATTCGAAATAATACTGAAAGGTTCATTGTTCCTTGTTTGCAATTTTAATTATTTTATATATTAGCATGTGTGTATTTTCACACGAATGTATCTTTTTGATTAATAAGTATTATGATTCCTAGTAATACATATTCAATGCACAATATTTGCATACAATTGCTTTTAAATATATTCAGACCGCGTAAAACAAATATTTAACGTCCATAGACGAATACAACATAGGTGGTTTATACCTATATTGATTACAAATAACTCTGTTTTCATTATTTTTATGAACATGCATAATGAAATATCAAGAAAAATATATACTAATACTGTATTACTATGTTTACTTAAACGTGCTAATTTCAGGAACTATTGGACGGATTTGAAAAAATTAGTTAGTGTTAGATAGTACATTTATCGGGGAAGGCTACTTTTTAGGGTGCGTGGAATATTTCCAACAGAACGCGGGTGAAATCGCTGGTAAAAGCTAGTATTAAATTGACTTTATTGCCTTAAAAAGAAAGGCAGGGAAAACAATACATAACCTACCCTTGAAGTCCGTAAATATAATTCCATATAACTGGAGTAACCTGCTACCATCAACACAAAACACGCAATAGCCTAAGCAATAAATTGATAAGAAATAAAATATCGCACATTATTAGGTCTATCAGTGACTGTAACAACACACACAAAACAATAGACTAACGACATTCACGAAAAACCAACACTATCACAAACATTTGATCAAACGTGTCACCCAAAAGTGCAAGTTGAAACTTAAAAAGAACCCAGACCAAGTTGAAGCAAATTCCCGACCGTTATTCATCGTGTCATTGTGCTTTTTGCAAGGAAACGAGGTCGCGGTACGATCTACCACCACCTGACGTTTCTAAACTTATTCCTCTTACTGGAATTTTCAAAGTGCCTCGAATGCTTGTGACAACTGGTTTTTAGCAGAGCTGTGACAGGGTTAAATGAATTTAATGCTCTGAAATATGGAGTATGGTATTTGAACGTGTTTGATGCAGAATGCGGATAAATTGAAGGTGTTTCTGAAAATGAGATATTGCGTTTGAATTGGATTAACGGAGCAATAATAACTTAATTCACCTTTTGTTCAAGGTGGTAGAATGATAATTTAAACAGATGATAAAAGATGGTTTAAACTTAGCACTAAGTTGGTACTTTTTTATGGTAAGGTGGTATAAGTTCAGTGCACGAAATTGCTGCAAATATTTCTTAAATGTCTTGATTATGTGATGTTGTTTGATCTGTTTTACAAGATACCAGAAAATTGGAAAATTCTTGTTCTGTAAATTTTAGTCCTTCTGGGGAATTTTCACTTGTACAAAATTCGGCTTCAAGCGAGACAACGCTTCTCGACTCAGCTTGTTAAAAATAACCTGTATATAGAATTTTATTATTACTCTCAAAAGTTACCAATTTTCTAAAGAATACTCTACGAGTATAACTGAACGCAATACCGTATTCAATATATTCTAAACCGAACCTCAATTTATACTAATCTGTGTACCCAAACAGAAATATATGTATGAACGCAAATTCAACTTCTTAGCCAAACTTACTAACATGTTACGACTATAAAATACCTTTAGAAATTGGGTGCCTACCCCAGATATCACGTACCACTACGTGGGGCTTTTGGAAACACCTCAGGCCCTCAGGGAGGCACTGGATTCAGATAAAGTCAGCAAACATCAATTTTCTTGACATTCAAAAGGTTTACTCGAAATTAGCTTTCGGATTTTACGACTACAGGGACCGTTGATCTAGATTATTCTTTGATATTGTAAATTTTGATTTTTGGAGGAATTGAAACATAATTTTGGCGTGGTTTTGTTATGAATATGAATGTTTTAGTATGATTTTAAAAATATCAATACATACAATTTATAACTTACAAAAATATGTGGATTGATATTTTTTTATATTTTTATTTTTGTATTTTATCAGACTATGAATCATCAGTCATCAATAATTTATATTAATTATAATATTTTCATAGCTTCATTTTAATAGCACTGTTTCAGAATGTTACATTCTCTTAAAACAATATTGTCTTTGAGTTTGTATGGAATAGATTTTCTTAGCAAACAATTAAAATGAAATAATCCCTACTACATTGAGCGGCTTAAGTAATTATCAGTAGATTCCCATAAATATATTGTACAAGGTTTCTGAATAAGCCTACCCCATTTGGCTAACTGCCATCATACAAAACTGCCAGGCTTGACTGCCCGTGTATAGGCGGCCTATTGAATGACATGACGTCATAACGAAGGCCAGGGAACACATTAGTATAGTATGGACAAGGAAAATTGTGAAGGTTGAATTATTTTCAATATGAAAATATATTTTTTATTACTTTTATGAAGGTGTAAGTTAGATGGATTCTTTGTAATCGTGCAAAATTATAGGCGTAGATTTTTTTTTCATAGATTTTTATAGATCAATTTATTTTGGACCTCTTTATAACACACGTAATTTATGATCACAAGTAATGTAATTTTAAACACTGAACAAAAACATTAATTCCTGTTTGAAAATAAACTGATATTATCAAGCTAAAGAGTTTGTCCTAAAGTGCAAATCTCAGGAACTACTTACCTAGATACCAATAACTAAATCCTATAGGAAGGATATAGGTTACTTTTTATTCGGGTAGTTCCCACGGGACTTTGGTAAGCAGACAGAAACTCCTCAAAGACTCAAAATCTCTGACGTCTGAATCCAATTTTCCTCCTATACTAGCATACCTAAACGAAACTGTTAGACTTTATTCATACTACAGGCAAAATTTTACATGTGGACATTATAATAAAAGTTCTAATTTCTTCAAACAATTGTTTGACTTTATATCTTAAATTTAATTTAGCCCTCTCACTTGAGCAAGGCTTAATAAAAGGAAATAGGCGCGTTCGTAATTTTGTACTATTAGTAAATTTGGAGTTCTTCACGCTACCTACGTTTTATTAAACAAAATACTCGAGAATTTTGTCGTAAGGAGTTGAGACAATGTTGATGAAAAAATAATGTTCAAACATACCTACAGCTGTACAAACGAATTTTTGGATAAAATATTTTAGACATTCTTCTAACTGATCGATATGCTACAATAGTTATTTTGAGTCCAAAAGAAGAATAAAATTAAAATAAATTCAATAATTCTGCATATAACAAAATTAATTAATCATTTTAACGATTGCTGTAAAAAAACTCATCTAGAAAAATAATTTTGAAACTTAAAAAAATATTTTCGAACAAAACATAATTTATGCAGCATCCAGATCCATTAAAAAAAGCGAGCGATTAAAAAATAAACACCAAGAGATTCAAGATTAAATTACACTATATTTGAGCAAACCAAATTACCTAACAAAAGTTAAAATGAAACTTAAACGAAATATTTATTTTTCTTTCATAATGAATTGAGTAAAGTCTATATATATAAGTATTTTATCAGACTATGAATAATCAGTCATCAATAATTGATATTAATTATAATATTTCCATAGGTTAATTTTAATAGCACTGTTTCAGAATGTTACATTCTTTAAAACAATATTGTCTTTGAGTTTGTATGGAATAGATTTTCTTAGCAAACAATTAAAATTAAATAATCCCTACTACATTGAGCGGCTTAAGTAATTATCAGTAGACTCCCATAAATATATTGTACAAGGTTTCTGAATAAGCCTACCCCATTTGGCTAACTGCCATCATACAAAACTGCCAGGCTTGACTGCCCGTGTATAGGCGGCCTATTGAATGACATGACGTCATAACGAAGGCCAGGGAACACATTAGTATAGTATGGACAAGGAAAATTGTGAAGGTTGAATTATTTTCAATATGAAAATATATTTTTTATTATTTTCGTGAAGGTGTAAGTTAGATGGATTCGTTGTAATCATGCAAAGTTATAGGCGTAGATTTTATATATTTTTTTCATAGATTTTTATAGATCAATTTATTTTGGACCTCGTTATAACACACCTTATCACAAGTAATGTAACTTTAAATACCAAAAAAAAAAAAATACTTTCATATTCTCCCTTTTAAAAATAAGCAAATTATTATCAAGCTAAAGAGTTTGTTTCAAAGCGCAAATCTCAGGAACTACTTACCTAGATACCAATAACTAAATCCTATAGGAAGGATATAGGTTACTTTTTATTCGGGTAGTTCCCACGGGACTTTGGTAAGCAGACAGAAACTCCTCAAAGACTCAAAATCTCTGACGTCTGAATCCAATTTTCCTCCTATACTAGCATACCTAAACGAAACTGTTAGACTTTATTCATACTACAGGCAAAATTTTACATGTGGACATTATAATAAAAGTTCTAATTTCTTCAAACAATTGTTTGACTTTATATCTTAAATTTAATTTAGCCCTCTCACTTGAGCAAGGCTTAATAAAAGGAAATAGGCGCGTTCGTAATTTTGTACTATTAGTAAATTTGGAGTTCTTCACGCTACCTACGTTTTATGAAACAAAATGCTCGAGAATTTTGTCGTAAGGAATTGAGACAATGTTGATGAAAAAATAATGTTCAAACATACAGCTGTACAAACGAATTTTTGTATAAAATATTTTAGACATTCCTTTAACTAATCAATATGCTGCAATGGTTATCTCGAGTTCAAAAGAAGAATGAAAATAAATTCAATAATTCTTCATATAACAAAATTAATTAATCATTTTAACGACTGCTGTAAAAAAACTCATCTAGAAAAATAATTTTGAAACCTAAAAAAATCTTTTCGAACAAAACATAATTTATGCAGCATCCAGATCCATTAAAAAAAGCGAGCGATTAAAAAATAAACACCACGAGATTCAAGATTAAATTACACTATATTTGAGCAAACCAAATTACCTAACAAAAGTTAAAATGAAACTTAAACGAAATATTTATTTTTCTTTCATAATGAATTGAGTAAAGTCTTAGATTTTTTTGCTTGAAAATAAATCATAAACCCTTCAAAGAAATGGTTGGGAATAAATTCAAGCGAAAAGTTTTCATGAGAATATTTTTATTCTGTAGTAACTCGAGTGTTTCGCGGAATGCCTTAATGACTTTCCCTTTATAAACGTAATTATCCGGATCTGTCTAAAGGTATTGTTTACATCAACGAGTGCCGAGAATTCGTCCGTAAAGTGTCGTATTAAAATTAAAAATATTTTAAATTCTTACGCCAATAAAGTTTTCCTTTGAAACCATCGAAATATAAGTAGGTTTTTTTTATTTGATCTGGTATCAAAGAATCAGAAATCATAGAAAAACTATAAGTAAATATTAGAACGAAAATTATAGGATTAAATAAATATTGACAAGAAAAAAGATATAGATATTACTGTTTGATAGTCTCACTAAAACTCGAGAATAGCTGTTAATGTTTTAATTAGAGGTTGAAGAGTTGAAACTATAAGAGGCGGTACGAAGTTTCCCGGGTCAGCTGGTTTCATATAAATGCTATTTTAAAACAAATACACTCGAAATATCGGCATCGTATTACGCTTTTGTTATTGATTTAATAGCTTAAGGACATCGGGACACAAATAGTCACCTGGCCTAAAGAGCATATTCTTCATTTTTTTCGCTCAATCATATATTTCTTATGGTATATAAATATGGTATGAACAAATATATAAGAGAAAAAGACATTGAAATAAAATTGTGATCGATTAGCGATTACGAGCCTTTTTTTTTAATTTGGATGTGTACTTGTGGACAGCGTTGTGGGTTACATTATGATACAACAATATAGTGGGTTCTGGCTGTCATTTGTACATCTTTGGCAGTCGTTACGGGTAGTCAGAAGCCAGAAAGTCTGACAACCAGTCTTACCAAGGGGTCTTGGTTTGCCCACTGAATTGAGGAGGTCAGACAAGGCAGTCGCTCCACATAAAACACTATTAGGTACACAGCTGTATCCTATTAAGACTGGAAGCCCGAACATAGCTTGCTAAAAGGCTAGGCAGATGTATGAATCTGATAACGTACACAAACATACAGGATGATGAAAAAACTTTTGCAAAAAACTTTGAGTATAGCCCGAAAATTGTTGGGCTCACAGACTTAACCCATAAAACAGGTTGCAAAGTGAAACCGGAACCAATACCTACATAAATAGCCGAAGTAAAAGTAATAAGTTAACCGTTGGGTTCCAAGAAGAGGCAGTGCACAGGCACTAACAGTTTCCGCCGCCGAACTTACAATGTTAGGATGTGTACAATGAAACTGCGGAATTTCGGGACTCCCATAATTCAAGGCCTTGTCACCAATCTTTTATTTTCATTGCAATCTTATATATATAAATTTTTTATTATTTCTAAAAATAGTAAGTATTTATTTACATTATATTTCACTTCATTCTTTACAGTAATATGTGAGGTTTTAGTTATAGTTCTAAAATTCAAACTGTTGTCAAGAATGCCTTTTAGTTAAGTAGATAAATGATAAAGATTAAAGGTATTTATTTAAAGTTAAAATTAAAGTTAAAAGTCATTTATTTAAAGTAGGCTGAAAATTAGCATTTCATGAAATTCTATTCTACAAAATAAAGCCCCAAAAACGCCCGCCCTACACAAGTTCCTATGAGTTATTGCTGGGAAAAACATAGGCAAGACCTATACAAAAAGTTTTAATTATTAGTTACCTATATAACGTAGTACTTAAAAATAATAAGAGATCTTTATTTATAGCACTATTGTAGCATGAAAAAGAGTTCAAATAAAATCTTATTTATTGTCACCCGCGTCTTAAAGGCGATCGCTACTAATAAATCGCACGTTAACAGCTAAAGCGAAACTCGAAAACAGAAAGCGAGTTAATAACACCCTTTATTTATTTTATAAATGGCGGAGATGATCGAGGAGAAATGTAATGTGTAATAATGTTTTCTATTTTATCATCTCTTTAAGTCAATAGTTATTACTTGTAATAAACAACAATTTATTTGTAGATTTTCGGCCTAGAGTAATAATTCACATCGGTTTATTTTATGTTCTTGTATATTGTAGATCTGTAATAATTATAGGTCTGTAATTTTGTTAAACATTAATAAGGAGAAACTTAATAAACGTTTTTTTTTTAATTTAAGGTCAAAAATTAAGGTCATTGAAGTTTTTGGAATATATTCTACAAGGTAAAAAAAATAAGGTGAGATTGTTTGAAAAATTACCTATATTTGTATGTAGTTTGTAATCTCACACAATTACAAACTTTTTCTGCCCGATATCGACATTCTAAAAGCACAAGACAAAAGGTCGGTATCACGAAACTTCTAAATTCAAAAACGATGTAAGTTAATTTACAGATAATGCTTAACCGACTTGCGTATATAGCCTTAAATGGACCAATTTTCAAGGCCCATAGAACATACCTATCCATAAACGAGCCAATTAGTTTAAGCCACCCCATGCACGGGCTTCCTTAATAGCACTTATCCATTTGATGGGTCAGACTGATACAAAGTCGAGCCAAGCCAAAACACGCGGTGTAGACGTTAGCGTGGTGCTTTGTGGTTCGTTGGATTTTACGCAATAGTTCCGACGCCAGCTGGTAAACCTACCCGAATGTGGAGAAATTTAAATTTACTAAAAAAAAATACTATTATAGGTATTGTAATATGGTTGAAAATTTATTAAAGAAATATGAGAGATTGAGGTAGATTGATATGCTAACGTCAATTCGAAACAATGAGAATAAAAATGTTCTTACATAAAATTTGTTTTGCTATCTGTTTCGGTTAGTTAACATACTTTCAAGTCTTGAAAAAAATTATAGAATTGTTATACGAAACTTTAATGTTTTTATCTTGCACAAATGAATATAGCTACTTTTCTTCGTGGAAAATCATCAAAATGATCATAAGAGTGTCGGACCCTTACTGACTAAAACCTACTAAGTTACTCTTGTGAACAACTTGCAGCCCCGGCAGAATTATAGCTATCCTCAGTGTGATTTCATTGAAAAAAGGTTTATAAAACTTCTCATTTATTGAAAAAGTATACTGTCTTTTTAATTTATTTGACTGAATTCCTTAATAAAGAGGTAATTTGGTAACATAAAGATGCTATTCAGAAAAATACGCGATCATACAATAAAAAGGTTCAGTAAAATGATCACCTACTGTGTCTTAATTAATATCCCCCTGTATAGCGGAACATTTTTCGCATAGCTCATAGTTGGAGCATAGTTCCGAAACTCCAAGCGCCGCTCATCTTAATAAAATGCTCTGCGTGGTTGTTAGGAATAGTTTGAATTCATCCAGAGCTTATCTGTTATGGTGAGGGTTGACTATGGGACACACAAATATAATTTTCAATAAATCCTGCTGTTCAAGTGTTGTGTTCCATGAATTTTAAGTACCTCTCCTAAATACTGAAGTGCCTTTAAGCGTCTTGAAATAAGCTGCTGAATCTTTTGATTATGTTTGTTTAGATATTGATTTATAGAAAGACAAATATTTTAGTCAAATATCTACCACCTACTATAGCAACTGTTTCTCTTGAGGCAGGACCGGGATAAGTTCGCTGAGCTGACGGCCAACCTCCGGTAGTGGAGAAGCACCAGAAGAAGAAGAAGAAGACTATAGTCAAAACACAAGTACTTATGTATTTTAGAGATAACGGTACTTTCATGTTAATAATTGTATGTACAGTCGCCAGCAGGTCAACCTACCCGAATCTGTCAAATTTTACCATTCGAATATTAACCATGCGCATATAGTTCCAAAACTATTAAAGTAATTTTACAGATTGAGATAGTTTGATGTACTGGCGTCGGTACATGCGTACTTTGGGCTCACAACTCCATATAAGTCTGAAAATATACCGGTATCGAAATCTCCAGTCTTTAGTCCCTACAACTTTATTATAAACGAGAAACAAGTAAGTCCCAATGAAAAGCGTCAATATCGAGTAGCAGATCAAAATCATCTCAGCAACACTCGTGTTTTTACTCCCAAAAAAAAAAAAAAACTGAGGTAAAAAACATTAACAAAAGACTCAAACATCAATAATAATACTTTTGTGTGTCAAACATTCGTTTATTTTTTCCCTTTTGAAGACTTTATGTTTTCCTCAATGTTCTGTTTTCAATGGTTGATTATTGTTTGTCTCCAATCGATTGCTGATGGCGAAGTATTTTTATTTACAACCTTTTTCGTGGCGCGAATTTCAGTGAGGTGGAGTTTGAGTTCTTTTTTTGTCTATTTTTGCTTTACTTCGCTAGCTATCATACAGAATTGGTTTATTATTTAAGTATTATATGCCTGTATGTTATTAAGCGCTCCAGCAAATAGATATATACTTTTTTATGATATTTGGATGCTGAAAATGATGACCCCGAGACGTGATTAAAACCTTAGGATGCAGCTGAATTTAAATAAAGAATCTATTTTTTACAATTAATTAAATATTTATCAGTTTAATAACCCCTCCATATCATCATCACAGCCTTTTTTATCGTCCCACTGCTAGGCACAGGCCTCCCCTCTCACAGAGAAGAATTGAGCGTTAATCCCCCTCCATATTATAGTATAAATATTATAATAACGATGAACCCTGTTGTGTGTTATGATGAAGTATATACATATTTTATCAGGCAAAGACCCTACTGTTCATATGGCCATGCTACTGCACGGCTGATTCAATGGATCTGATTCATTGGATCAATGATCTAGTCTCATTTCGATCCGACTGAATCTCTCTGAACCAAATCCTGATTAAACTTCTAATGCGTGAATTAGGAAAGCCTATTCATGTTCAATTAGTAGCAAATACATCTATGGATATACATATAATATGGTAGAATAATCTTTAGCGATTATACTATTAAATCTTGCTAATTTATTTATACTATTGATGAATAATGGCGTCCAAACCGATTACCAGCCGTTCTCTAAGGAGAACAATGTGCTACGTGGGACATATGTATGTATATTATTATAGTGCACAAGCATTTGTGAAACAGAAACAAGTGCACTCTCTATTCCCTCACTCTCATACCGATGAGACGGCAATTCGACACAACTCGAGAGAGATCAGGCGCAGGACCGACATTTGCGTGCCGTCCGATGCAGGGGTCTATCGAGCACCAACTTTTAGACTCTGGGCTGCTTTATGAAATTGAATTTGAAATTAACTGCTGTCAATATATATATATATATGTCGGAGAAGCAATATTCTCATCGACATCATCGATAGTGGTTGCGGGCTTAGTGGGCGTCATTAGGGTAAAATGCGAGCACAAAACACAATGATCACTGATTTACAATATTTTAATTACACGGAATTGTATTTAATCACTAAGAATTATAATGTTCAAACTAAATCAAACAGTTAAGACCGAGCAGCGGGTTCAGGGCACCTTTCTTACTATTAATTTTCTATTAGTTTTCTCGCAACTCTCAAAGATCCAACTCGATCGGCCATTTTCCCGCCTCTTCTCCTGTCATTCATCTTTGTCTATTCTTAGCTGCCAGTACTACCATAAAAGAAGTAAAACGGCGCCTCGACCCCGCTCGAGGCTCATGCTCTGCTCTGATTGGTCATTACGTGAATTAAACACTAAAAAGGTTTTATAACAAATTAAATTAAATTAAGGTTGGAACTTTAGAAGTAATTAAATAGCTTCCTCCGACACGGCCATCCTGACGTATTACACGTCCTCGTGTGATGTTGAAGACCGCGCGTCATCATTATCTGCAAATTAGAAAAATAATGTAGCTCGGCCACTCCTGACCAAAGAATTCCTGTACGCTAACTTCTGCGCAACAAAATCTTCTAGGATATTCTCATAAATGGTGCCCATTAATCATAATGAACCTTTCGCAATAGACTCTAAATTCTCATGAACTCCGCACTGCATTCTAAATTATTTCTCTACCACAAGTAAAACAATAGCCAACTCGCAGATTACCACATTATACATTTTGGATAAATAACTATGTCTAAATGGCCACCTCGCCACTTATTCTACTAAATTACACCAACGGCCACCTCGCCTCTTAGTCTACTTATTACACAAACGGCCACCTCGCCTCTTTCTCTACTGATTACATCAACGGCCACCTCGCCTTTTTATTCTACTGATGTCATTTCTGCAAAGGTCAACTCACCCTTGCCAAAGCTTGTTGCGATCATCACAGTTTCCATCACACACATTTTATTCTAAACAAAAGTGATATAAGAATAATATCTTACACAGCACGATTTTACGAGCATCTATTAAATTCAATTCCAGTTCACCTCTCTTAAAACTACTAGAAGGCGTGCCTTCAACAAATGTGTTCTTAAAACAGTTAAGAATTTCTATTAGTTGTGGCTTGAGGTCATCCCGTACACCGGTATCCAAGTCTTGAAAATAAGCCACCGCGTTACCTAGATATACATCTGGTACAATGTGAAATAAAATCTGTACATCATGACCACGAAGAACAACCCTAGATAATATTTGTGAGTCACATAACACATACAGATTTTCCTACACCAGTCATGTTAACAATTGTACCTTGAAATACATCAGCAAGCCTACAAAAGAAGCTTTCTTTCATTGAGGAAAAATCAGCACCGGAATCAAAATAAAATGAAAACTGCTCACCAAATTGCGTAATTATTCCCGAGATAAGTTTCATACCACACACGTCCATTCGTTTCATAACACCGAGCGCAGCGGGCTGTGCACTGTTACTCCAAACTGGCAGTGTTTTTGAGCACCTTGATGCCACGTGGCCCTCCACACCACACTTGTAGCAAATCAGTCGCGTAGCAACGGGCGAGTTGCGGCGCTCAAATGTTGGAGTTGCTTGCTTCTTGTCTTGCGATCAACTGAAACATCCATAATATTTATGGCCAGGGTTTCCACAAGATTAAGCATCTTTCGTGTCAAATCTTAATCTTAATCTTAACGTTTCAAAGCGAGAGAGAATAATTTCTTTAAATTCTATCCACTTCATATTAGGAATAGTTATTTGCGAAAACCACGTTGCGGCTGAGCCTTTCATGACTATACTAAGAATTAGAATCAATTTACTTTCCTGTATACCACGATCCGATAAACATATGCCAGCCGTCGTCAGCCAAGCTCGAGCGTCAGTGTATACTTCAGGTCGAAATTTACGCAACGTGATGCTCTTATCTTCGGTGTTCGGTGGGTTGGTTAGCGCCTCCACGAGAAGCCTCATGCTACATATGTAGTTTGTTGCGCTTCGAATATCGCGCGCCAACCGTCGTTTGCCGCTGTTCGTTCGCTCACGTTTTGTGCCTGCACCGATCCCACTTCTGATGTCGGAGAAGCAATATTCTCATCGACATCATCGATAGTGGTTGCGGGCTTAGTGGGCGTCATTAGGGTAAAATGCGAGCACAAAACACAATGATCACTGATTTACAATATTTTAATTACACGGAATTGTATTTAATCACTAAGAATTATAATGTTCAAACTAAATCAAACAGTTAAGACCGAGCAGCGGGTTCAGGGCACCTTTCTTACTATTAATTTTCTATTAGTTTTCTCGCAACTCTCAAAGATCCAACTCGATCGGCCATTTTCCCGCCTCTTCTCCTGTCATTCATCTTTGTCTATTCTTAGCTGCCAGTACTACCATAAAAGAAGTAAAACGGCGCCTCGACCCCGCTCGAGGCTCATGCTCTGCTCTGATTGGTCATTACGTGAATTAAACACTAAAAAGGTTTTATAACAAATTAAATTAAATTAAGGTTGGAACTTTAGAAGTAATTAAATAGCTTCCTCCGACATATATATATTTTTTGTTGGATGTAATGATGATTCAAAAGACCCAGAGACGATTAAAAAAAATGAAATATCTAGTCTGTGAAAAATAAATGCTAATGTACCTACGGATTAAGAATGGTTACAGATTAATAATTGGATCCTTATTAGTAACTGCCCCAGTTTTAATGTACTCAAGTGTATTATTACATTCCGGCTTGTTGAACAAATGTCACAAGCCTATATTTCTCGAGTTAGTCACAACAATGCCTAACATATGACTTTCACAATATCCAAATACAAGCATTCTCGGAACTGCTCCAGAATTACTCACTGAAACGTTAATATAAACACAAAACACATTATTTCGGTATCTTTTTATTTATTTCGTACAAGATGTCTTTATGAAACTCTTTGAGCAAAGAGGACAATGACGAGTGTAATTTGGGAACGCATGATGCATTTTAAAGTGTCACAATAAATGTACTACGTTTATCGTTTTTCAGTGTTTGTCTTAGTTCATTCAAAGACTGATACCTGTATCAATCTTTTCTATGGATAATTCTCGTAGACACTAAAGTAGGCCATTTGAAATCTGACGCATGAGCAGTAGTGTTTTGTTTGAATATTATGACTATCGTAAGGTCAGTAGAAGCTGATGAACGGCATAGGTTCTTAAACGAGAACTGTCAATGCATAATATGTTTATTGACTGACATGACTGTGACTCTATCTATGCCTTTATTCAATAGTTTTAATAAAGATGGCAAATGTAGTCTTTTTCTTTTAAAAAAATGTGGTGCAACTAGTCTAATAATAAATACGTAAATAGATTTTCAATTGTAGTATCGTATATTTATAAAACAACGGAATTAATGTCCAGTGTATTATTATCTGCAACTAAAGAAAAAAACACTGCATTCGAAACCTAATTCTATTTTCATGACAACAGAGTATATAATCGTTTGTTTTCTGTCGTTCTATTGCACAACAAAGGTAATGTATATTGGACATTTGATATTAAAATATAAACAGTTTAACGTCTACAGTAATTTACATTATTCAGGCACATTTTAACGTGATGAAGCCACAGCATCTTATTGTTTTCTTACCGTACTAAGATCCCAACTTACTAACGTCCTGATGTTTTTTAACTTTTAAATCAACATGGCCGTTAATTTGAATTTAAATGTAACCTAAAAAATCGAATATTGTAGTTACACATATTATTATTCAGTTTGTTTAGAGTTCAGCATTTGTTTGAACGTGCTAATCTCTAAGGTTCTGCCAGACTGATTTGAAAAAATATTTCAACGTTAGAGAGGTTGTGTTATGTTCACACAGCAGACTTAGCATGACGTGCGTGAAGTTGCTAACTTGTTAATATTAAGAAAGCAGAGAGAGAGAGAGAGAGAGAGACTGTTTTTATAGTTCAGACAGCAGCAGCTATTAGCTCTATTTTTCGTGAGAAATCAGAAAGTGACCCCTCCTGCTGAGGGTGCAGCTGAAGGGAGAGTCAATCTCTTACTGACTCAAACCTTTCTTCCTTCTAGAGGTCCCTGTGTGCCAGGGCCACGGTATCTTTTGCGAACAATCGGCAGCCCAGAAGGACAGCAGATATAGACCCTTAGGATATAAATAAGTATCCAGGGTAACAAAAAACTCTTTAAATTAAGCAATAACATAACAGACTTTTTAGCGGAAAGGAACGTTAAAGTTCTAAAATTGGATTGCAAATAAAAAGCTTCAATATTCAAATTTAGAAAAGTTTATACACAAAAAAGGCCCCGCTGTGCTGCAATGCAATGAAAGGTCAAAAAGCCTTCATTTCACTTTTACGAGCGGGTGAAGTAATAAAATAAAAAAATATACAACCCCATGTAGCGACGATTTAATGAAGTAAACGTCCTCATGGAAAATAAAGTGCGGATTTTGGTACACTGACACGCAAAATTATTTATTTATTGACACTTCCATACTTTTGATGATCTAGGAAAAGGAAAATAATGCATTTTGTTCCGAATTCAAATTACGTGCGGAGGTAGATAGAAATCTGAAAAATGAATTACTTACTATATCTAGTTTGTTTCTACCCTGAATGAACAGAATTCAAGTAATTAACACAAATAAATGCTAATAAACTGTTAGAATTTAAATTCGTTACACTTTTAAAGAATCTTTTGTAAAACAATGCCTTCTTAAGCAGTTATTTAAGTAGTCTTTATCAGCTTAACAAATTAGGTTTTGCCTAAATTAAGCCTAAGTTTAGGCTCTACCTATTTATTCAGTCTAAAACCTCAGATAAAAGTTTCAGGTGTTATCTCCGCTGTGCCATTACCAAAATTCAAAGTTAAAGTTAGGCGGTTCACACACGACACCAAGTATCGCCGCAGGCGGGATCGGTGGTCTGAAATTTCCATATATTTCTGTAGATTGAACTACTTCACGCACGATGAAACGTACGGTAGTGCATTGCCCCATATGTGCCAACCATCACCCGACAACCCGACTTTCCTTGAGGAAGAGGGGTTGCGGCGAGAAAACCGCTCGACCACGCGATCGGACGTTATTGGTGTGAAAGGTACCAACAGATTTTATTAAAGCTAATGTAACATGAAATCCGCTTCATGACGTACCGCGGCGGTCCGCGGTGCTGTGTGTGAATCACCTTTAGTGCAACAACTAAATCACTAATCGCAACTGTAATATCTACCAATATCTGTAACATACATTTTCTGCAAATAAATTATTTCTATTTCTCTTGTTACAAATGTTGGTACATTTAAATGGTCGAAAATCCGTGCAGTAAAATTTCTAAAATTGAAATTATAAAAAGGTTTTTAAGGTTGAAAGTCGATCTCTGTGAGTTTTGTAAGTCTAATTTAAGCGAGTTAATAGATTTCTGCCAGTTCAGGGGTCCAATAAAATTAAAAAATACCGTTTGTGCAAAGGGTTCAAGCGTTGCGATTTGATTACCTTCACGGCAGGTAAATCTGAAGATAAGTAGGGTCAGCCGATTTGGTAAATATCTTATTTGTGGTACAAAATGGTCCCATCCTAATCCGGGGATTTAAATTATTCCTCCTTATTTGGTATTTCTGTCAATAGAAAATAAATGTTGTCTGACAATATTTTTTAAAGTAGGTATTATTGTTTTAAAATTAAGAGCAACCATTTTTTAAGTTGACATAAAAGACAGTAAAGAAAAAAGATTAAGATAATCCAATTAAAATTTCACTTAGCAAAAACCCGGAATATAAGATAATTAGATTTCTCAAAGGCCTGACATGTACCGAATTACGTAACTAATTGCATTAAGGAAATTAGCCTGATACCCTTCACAGAAACAGAAAGTGATAATTGTAGCAGCCGAATTGTAATTGTCATGGAGTACTCTCTAAAAACGTTTTTAGAGCTAATTTATGTTAATGTGTAATACGTGTACCTAATACAAGTAACAGAGATTCTTGGATATCTGAATTAATGAGGGCGAATTTCAAGGAAATCCGACTTAGCGAAGTTTTACGGAGTGAAGAGGGATTTATTGCTGATCTTGTGATGCTTAATAGTATCTACAGTTATTGAAAGTTGTGGCTTAGTGGTTGAAACACCAGCTTCTGTAACTTGCACAGACGCCAGCACATCAAGCTACTACTATTTGTCAAAATTTCCTTAATCGATTTTCAACTTTATCGGTTAAGTATCTGGTTCAAAGTTAATTGGGAATATTTGACAGATTCGAGTAGCTTGATGTGCTGAAACCGCAGGCCTGCAGTGAGTAATAAGTTATAAACCTTCGTCACCTTTTTCAGAATATATTAAGTTCAGTTACCGGTCTAATGCAGATCATTTTTACCTTCTTCTTAATGCCATAATGATTAATTTACTATTTAGATGTCTGCTGGCACACATAGTTGAAATTTAACGTACGAGTATAACCCTGTAATATTTTTTCTATGAACGAGAATTTTTTATTTTATGGTGTTTTTTTTTCGAATTACTCTATGAGTGCTTTATGAAAAAAAAACTACCATCAAACTAACAAAAGGACTTCAAAAATAGTACAACCTAGTTCAATCCTTACTAATTGGCTTTCACGCCAAAACGACTAAATCAATTTAAATAAAATTTAATAGACACATATTTTAGAGCCTGAAGAAGGAAATAGGTTAGGTACTTGACATAAAGGTGCTGGAAGTAGTTCCTTCGAGAGGCAGTCAAAACCGCCATCAGGATCAGCCAGTATGTTAATATATGTAAAGTTCTAGACAAAATAGTTTTGTGGCCTGCTCTTAGTCCGATTTTATACGTACATGTAAAATATAGTGGCCATAAAAACAGCGGTTGAACGAACGCATAGAATATATTTGATTTGTTACATTTATTGGTTAAAATAAAAAGCGTGCAAGTGTTGCTCGTAAAACGAGCAGTTTGTAAGTTAAACTCTGTCATAACTTCAAAACGTTTGTTCGTTACATGAACTCGTATTTTGGTTTAAACATGAAACTGTGAATCTGTATGCGTATCAATATGTTGAAAGTTGTTATTTAAGTACGTGACTTGATAAAAATATGAACACAAGTATCAAGAAAATAAGTTTGTGTTTTAAACTAGCGGCGAACTTCGTACCCGCTAATAGGCGATCTTAATTATTATTTTTTAATGCTGAGGAAGAATTATAGTTCTGAATAATTGTATAAATAATTGTATAAATAAGTTTCGGATTGAGACTTTTAAAGGCAATTTATTTTTAAGTTTTTTCTCTCTGTAAGAACCGTCCTCGTACGTTAAAGAATGTTCTAAAAAAATAATTAGCGATATCTGTTCAGCAGCTGTCGAGATTTACGTTTCTCAACACATTCAGCAACTTATTTTTATATAGTAATAGATAGACTAGGAATTAAAAACGCTTTATTTTTTAAATCAGACGTGTCTTAATTCTTGGCTACCGAAGATAGGCTTAATGAGTCTACAGCCTGGTTTCATACACCTAATCCCATATTTAAAAGTTACACTGAAGTGCAAAATAGAGGGATCTTAGCTCAAAAGCATATAGCACTTCTACAGTGCTTACATTTATTGCTCTAGACAGTGTAGGCATGAATTTTTAACCGTAGTTTACAGTCAAGTTTGAGTCTAGAAGCGGTTTTCATAGATCTTTCAAGGAGAGTAACATTGAGAATAACATTGTAAACAAATGGTACAATAAATAAGCTGGTCTATAAATGCAATCAAAATCTACTGATGTAATAAAGATGAAGAGTTTGAACGCGCTATCTCAGGAACTACTGGCACGATTCAAAAAATCTTTTCAGTGTTGGTTGTAGATATGTGGTTTAAACAAGTTTTGTTTACCGGAGAATGGACATAATGACAGAAAAGTGACGGATTGGCGCAAGATTACCTTTGATATTTTTTGAAAAAAATATTCTTTTTTTGATCGACATAAGTTTACAAGTGATTATATTCGAGTTGGCAGGTCGCGCCATGCTCGGGCAGAATATTTCATGCAAGTTCAAAAGAAAGACGAACTTAATAGTGCAACTTTTTTCTAGGTTTTTTATCTCTTCGTCTTCATATCAAGTGGTGAATAGTTTAGAACCGTTACTATTTACAGTTTAAGAGTACCAAAAATACCCAGAACTAAGAGTTTGGTATTCAGTATGGCTATTACGAAACTTTGGATAGCCGTAATATTTTTTCTTAACTGCATTGCCCAACTTCCTATTCAGTACTGGAAAACGTATATTTCTAGTTTTTATAGATGTTTTTCAATAGTTGTTTACTGGTTGTTTCGCTCGCTGTATGTATGATAAGCATAATACAGCACTTAGGAATAATATCGGATATTTTTTATTTTTGGTTCATCGGTTGCTGCATAACTTGCTGCCTCGTTGGTCTATTAGTCGTGTGAGTAGGTACTTACGATGCACGGGTGAATCAATCACCGAATTCCAGACTACGGGCTGCTTTATGAAAGTTTATCAAAACCTACAAATTGATTTGGGCCCAACCCGAGAATCGAACCCGATATCCTGTGCACAGCAGTCGCACTACTAGACCAACGAGGCAGTTTTTTTATTATTTTTGGTAAAAAATTATAAATTATTATCTATCAACGTAATATTGTAAGGTATAAGAAAAAAATAAAAACCTTATATATATTTTATGCGGCTGTGAATAAAAATATTATGTGTTTCCTGATAATTATGCGGAACGCTGGCGAAAGGGGATCCCAATTTGCCGCTACATGTATCTTATTATATCTGATTTAATAACAAAAGGCACTTTACTATTCAGACATTTATACGAGTACGATACAGGAATGGATCTTTTAATCACAGATTTTAATGATGCTGAAATTTACAGAAGAAACAAAATATGTACATATCAAGTGCGAGTGTGTGGGTTCGATTCCAGGTCAGGCAAGTACCAATGTAGCTTTTTTTTATGTTATATGTACTTTCTTAATATATCTTGAACACCAATGACTGATTATAGGTGAAGGAAAACATGTCAGGGAAATCTGGACTATAAAATCTGAAATTACCAACCCGCATTGAGCAAGCGTGGTGATTAACGCTTACTCCTTCTCTGTATGAGAAAAGACCCGTGCCCAGTAGGACGACGACAAAAAGGCTGATGATCATGATTGTGTGTTATCACAGTCTCTAAAATATATAAGAAAGTATTAACGGATATAGGTATACGTGCACACTTCTAAACTCGTTATCATACTTCAAAGCTTAATCTTATTCTAACATGAAAAGCAAATCCACAAACTATTGCAAAACACACAAAAGCGCATTCAGCCCGTTATAAAGAGCCCCGGAGGTCCTTTCTTAGAAATTATGGATGCTGTTAAAAAAACATTTTGTCCCACAGCGCAGTCACGACATCAAAAGGAAATTCTCACAATACTTTTGCCCATATTTCTTCATGTACTCTACTTTATTGAGTTCTAACAATTCCATTGAGCGATCAATTTTAATAACGTAGAAATACCGGGTGTGGCGCCATCATGAAATCGCTGCACGTACGCAAGTGTAAACGAATAAATTGTATGTTCCTATTTTGCAAGTCACCGAATCCGTTTGCAGATTCCTTTAGGACCAAACTATGCAAGGGAAATTCGATAAATCTAAAACCCATTGCGCTTTTTGTACGCAATTACGTTCCGTATGACAATACAAAATGGACTATGGATTAAGATGGAATGTTTTGAGGCAAATCTTTTCTTAGTAGATTAGTTTCTTCGAGGGACCGAAATAAAGTCAAACTAAATATAGAAGAGGGAAAGAACGTGATTTTGTGCTTAAGTTACAGGTATTTGAATTTCTCAATACAAAGCTTTGACGAGGTGAAGAAAAATCACCTGTTAAACCTTTCTTCGCTTGTTACGAAAAATGGAATTTATTTTCCAGACTCGCGTTAAACGCTACATAAACCATTACTTTGAACACTAAAATCATTATTTTTATCAGTGTTATGAAAACTTAATATAAAATTCGCTTTATGACTCGCCGAGTTAAAATACAAGACATTTATGATTACCAAAAGGTCTCTAAGGACAAACGAAGCTCGTTTCGCACATTTATAATGAAAATTGTTATTACGTTTACTTAATGGTGTACTGAACAATCATCTGAAAGTAATATTTGATCGATTTTTAGATTGGAGCCAAGATACAAGAACTTATTTACGTTGACAGCCCTAAGAGATGTTAGTGCTGACTTATTTTCAACCGTATTCTGTGAGCAGAAGGGGTGGTTGTAGCGTAGGGTTGTCAGTTACAGTGTTGGAGGGATAAATTAAGTTTGCATGTAAAGAGTCAAGGCTAACATTTATTTGCAAATAATTTCCGACCGCGGGAGGCGTCGGTCGTCATTAAAATTTGGCATCGTGCCGAAGTCTGCTGTGAGTTGTTCATTTTCTCATGTCAATAGTTCATGCCTCATAGCTTCTGTGTTATTACGAGACTTTGTTCGCGCAAAATGTTTTGTCAGAGCCATTGTGCTTCTGCACTTGTTAGTTTTATGCTTATAAGGCGGCAAATTGCTTTACTTATTTTTGAAAAATATGTTTATTTTTTGTTGTTCCATCCATTTTTTACGTAAATAAATAACTACTTTAGACTGACATTACTAATTCAAGGTATTTGCTATTTCAAAAATTTTATTAAGTAAATATTTATAATTTACCTTGTCTTTAAGAAAAAGTGTTAAGCACCATTTAATACATAAATCGGCATACCATTTAGACGATTACTGTACAATAAATAAATTTTATTCTAACTTCTATCTATTGATTCCCATTTCAACCAATATATCCTGAATGTACGTAACAGCCACGACACGGCAATGGGCACCTCCATTTGTCATGGAGAACTACTAGGGCAGCATAAATCTATCGGTTGTCTTGAATTCAGGCGATGTTCGGCATTTGGGATCCACTACCAACGTATTCTAATATCCTGGTAGATTGGTACGTTATACCTTCCTCAAAAACCATATTTTTAATTCTCACTACGATTGTATAACACCTTTTCAAATAAATCTTTCTCAGGACACACACCAACGTATTTTAGGGACAGACTAGATTTTGTGGGACGCCGTAGAGTAATTTATCAATATGCGCGCGAGGTGTAGGAAAAGAATTTTTTGCGCAATTTATTATCGCCCAGCGACATGCCAATTTTTTATATATGTCCCGATTTTTCTTCGGTAACTGTAAAAAGGAAATTTGAAGCTAAAACTAAATAACACCAGAGCGTTTGATTTTGCGGCATGCCAGCTCTAAAATGATAGTGCGTTCTATATAACGATAATGGCTTATGATGTGTGTTTAAATGCCTGGTCTTGAATTTCAATGAAATTAATGAATCGTTAATTCATTAATGCACACTATTAATTACAAATTCTTCAGAGTATTGTAGCTCGATAACATCGCATAGTCATGTAAAAGCACGCGGAGTTCATATTTCACACAGAGTAATGTCGTGTCAGTAAATCCATGCCGTTCATTAAATTTTCGACTGTATTCGAACTGAAACATAAACTGTGTAAATTAATCCTCTAATGCTTGCGTTATCCATTATTTAATGGTTTGTTTGAAAGCCGCATTTTCGTCACGAAACCTGATTTATGGCGACACGGACCCTTCCTTTTCTCATAATTAAGAGCAAACTGAAACTTGCCACTACTATGGAACCATTCTGGTGTTTCTAATTGAATTGACTGCTGGTTTGACGTCGCTACGACTCATTTTATTTTTAAGAGTATTTCACAAAGTAATTTTTAAACGACTTCCCAAAAGATATAGAGGTTCTTAATTCGGGATGTTTATATACATTTTTGAAATGTATTTTGTGTGTAATATGTTTTTATAGCTAACATTAAGTAACAAAATAAGAAATTTGTTTTTTCGATTTATAAAAAAATACAATAAGAATACTTGCGATTCATCATTACAGATTCAGAATTTTTCATGAAGTAAATACATATATTTTTATATAATAATATTCATTAGCAGTGTGTATTTGAAGGTAAATTAAGTCTTAATTTTAACGTATCAACCTTATAGACGAGTGATTTCCTCGAACATGCTTAAGGAAGTCGAGCGAAATTAAATTTTATTTTCAATATCTTGTTTTTGACATTCTACTAAATTGCGTTTCATACTAATCCTCTTTATTGAGAAATTTATTATGTCTAAAAAAATCATTTTTGGTTCTACCTGACACCTGCAGGCTTAGCATGGCGATTCTATATCTATTCTATCAAGAAAAGACAAAGCTCTTTCTGTCAATGTTAACATGTCTTCTGCCCGAGCATGGCGCGACCTGTCAACTCGCATATAATCACTTGTAGACTTATGTCGATCGAAGAAAAGAAAAATTTCTTTAAAAATGACAAAAGAAATCTTACGTCAATCTGTCACTTATATGTCATTATGTCCATTCTCCGGTAGACAAAACTTGTTTCTACGGTTGTCATGCTAAGCCTGCAGGGAAAACAGAGACCTATGTATACATACATATAAAAGTAAATCAAGCTGTAGATTCGCCCAAAAAAATGTTAGTCTCCCTAAAACGTTGCCATTTAACTGAAATGAAATATTTATAATCTCAAAAAAAAACTCGTAGTAGCGGTTACAGAAAACAAACATTTTTAAGTAATTACTGGCGAAAACGAACACGCCTTAATGTAATGTAAAACTAAATAAAATAAACCAGATACTGAGCCATCGAACTTTTGTTCCGAGTTATTTTTGTATAAACCAACATTATTAAGACAACTAGCTGCGACAATGTTGTATACAGTTATTTTGGCTTTGCCGGTTACCCAATTATACTCCCGCCATGTATTCCTCGTAATACACCAGCGGGAGCTCAAAATAAAAGCATTTTAGGATCCAAATAAGTTTTGGCGGTAGAGGGAAAAAAGTGGAATGTAAAATTGCCTGCTGTCCTCCCAGGGTTTAAACAAATGCGAGTTGGTGACGAACTTAGGGTTCCGTACCACTTTCTTTAAAATAGCTAAAATGAAAAGTTCTGTTATGGGGCTATGGGAGCTCCCAGAAATATTAATTTTATTTTAATAATAATTACTACTTTAACAGTTTTATTAATCCTTAATATTTTGGGAAAAACCTCTACCTCGCGAAAATAACGCCTCAGTACCTAATGTAGCGATAACCGTAAAGTTATAAATAGAAATAGGTAATTTTACCTTCATCAGCAACCCCCACAGTTAGTGTTGACTCGAGCCGCTAGTATCAATCGTTGAGACTGAGATACTACATTCGAACCCTACAGCGAGAAAATTGTGCCTAAAAGCACGTCCATTGTATGGGAGTTCTCATCAAATATAACTTTATTAATACCTATTATTTAATATTTCGAATATTTCCGTATTTGCTCTTATAACGGCAATAAAAATACATAATTTATTAAATTTTGAATTGTCTAACTACCACTGTTCATGAGATATAGCCTGGAGCCGGAAGGTCCCGTTTTACTCTTTTGAGTACAGAACCCTAAAAAGGCCAATAAAAAGCCTTTCCAAAAAAATGAGAATACACAAAAGTGCCTAAATTTCATGCTACTCGCGTCGTTCTGCTAACCGAAAACCGCATACGAACTGCTCATCATGAAGTCTCACTCTTTGTACGAATCAACAAGCATATTTCCCCTGACGATGTCGCATGCATCGCTGGCGGCACATTTCGTTAGCGCCTGTCAAAATTCTACAAGCAAATATCGTCACTATGTGGTGAATATAGAGTTTGTTATAGCACACGCGACGTCGACGACAGAGCCGCAAGTGGGTAAGATTAGGCATAATTTTGAATATTATTAACAGAACTGCTGTTCTGTTGAGTTATTACTCTGCTGCTTATTATAGCTGAAATCATTCAGTGGTTTGAGATATAATTTAAATTAGGAATACAGATATACCTACTGAAACCTTGAAAGCAGAATAGAGAAGAAAAGACCAGGCAATTGTATATGTGGAAATGTGTTACCATTACACAAAAATTAATAAACGGATTTTGATTTGTTGCATTGCTATATTAAAGGTTACATCAGAATAACATATTGGCTAATTTTTAAGCGGGAGGAGGAGTAAATTCCCTTTGATAAATGAGAAACTAGTATCCTTATTGGATAAAATAATATTAAAGAAACTTCTTCACAGTTTCCGTACCGAAATCAACATCTCAACCAGAACCACCCAATTTGTATTGGAATTATAACGTCTCCAGCGCGAACACGAACACGCGACGACTTCGAAACGCCATTCACTGCCATTTATCTGAAGCATAGGATTTATAGCTTCCTTGAACCTTGGCTGGACGAATTTGTTCCATTTCTAAATACCACAATCTTCGTAAACTTGGTTTTATTAGCTTTCTAGGATATAGTTATGAATAAGAGACGTCATACCGCAAAAGTATAAGTAGTAAATATTATACTAAATGAACGAATTCTTTGAATCAAAAAGCAGGACCCCCCATTTAGCTTAAATTATAATACTGTAAGAAAATGTTAAACAAAATATATCCCAAATGCAATGATCCATTTTAAAACTCAAAACATCTTTTGCTCCACATTAAAATCCTGCTTCGTCTAGGAAAAAATATTCAAGATACAAAACACGATCTGTCCCCTGGCTTCGTGTAAGGAAAAGACAATTCCTGGATAACCGCAGCTGTATTCTTGTGCTGCTGCGACTCTAACGTACTTTATTTTGAATATAGTACTTTTGATTTTATACCCTTCATTATAATCGCCACTATTATTAATATTAGAAGTAGATCTACGAGTTTAGTGGTTATTGTCGCTCAAAACCACAACACAATTATTAATTGTTTGGTTTATAAAGTTCTCTAATTCATCTATATCAATATTATAAAACTGACGAGTTTGTTTGTTTGCTATTTTGAACTCATGTCTGACTTGATGTAAATTATTTCATTATTAGCTAGTCTGTTTGGAGAGAAGGGCTATAGTATTATGGGTTTGCTAAGTATTTTCTAAGAGATGTGGTAGAAATCGTTGGATAGTGTTAAATAACCACGGATTTAGCCACGAAAAAATATACGTAAAATTTTGCAGGCTACACATATGTATAATAACTACTGCTCTGATTCTGAAAAATATGGAAATATACCTTTAGCACCACTTCAGACCTACAAAATCGTCATATCAATTGTCAATTTATCTTACTGAACTCAAAGCCACCCATAGACATCAATCAATCTTCTACTTCATAGCTCGTTCTTCCCAACCGTCTACAAGTGCTCCATTTTATTTCCCTGCATTATCTCTGGCATATTTAGTGTTGCTACTCATCATCATGATTTAATTCCTGAGTTCGTCTTACAACACCCAAGGGCGTTATGGCGATGTTTATTCGAAGCTAAGACTGCAGAACACAGAAAAAAGGCGCAAGCAAAATACAATTGTTCCCCTGATACGGTTCCCGTCTTCTAAGTGAAATACGGCTCTGTTCTCCTACATCGGTATACACGCGAAGCAAATGTACTAACACTGTTTATTTTGTCGAAGCGACCGACTCCTGTGACGAAATCACGGAAGTAATTAAAAATGAGACCTCGAAAAACTGTCGTGTCAAATTTCGTAGGAACAACGGTATTGTTTTTCGCTTAATAATTTTGTTTTATAGTTCCGTTATTAACCAGTTCTAAATGAACGGTTAGGTTATTTTAGTTTGTAGTAGAATTTATTTTTAGCAAGCCGTTTGGGTGGTCTCTTGGGGTTTGGAATGCGAGATATTTAAACCACGCATTAGTGACTTAATTCGAAGAACAATTTTACTCGTATTATAAAATATGGCTTTAGTGAAAGTGGAAACAACATAAAATTATTGATTAAAATATTTATTGATTTCAATAAATTATGTAAAACATATTTTATTATGTAACGGAAGATAAAATTAATCTCTTCATGCATTTAAAATTTACCATCCAAAATGTAAAAAGAATGACTCATGGCGGTTCTGCAATTCAAACATCGTGGACTCGAGTGGTTTTATTATAATCCTGTTTTATTAAATCAGCTGCTCTTTCAGCGATCATTACGGTGGGAGAAAAAATGTTTCCACTGGTGATGGATGGCATTACACTCGCATCCACAACACGGAGTCCATGTATACCATGTACCTTCAGACGACTGTCAACCACAGAAGAACTTATATCACGACCCATCCTAGCTGTAGACACTGGATGGTATACAGTCGTAGCCATATTTTTAGCGTAGCACTTCCAGTAATCGGTACATCCAAACTCATGAACATTACATTCATCTATATCAATCCTGCCTAATACTGCACCAATTGATTTGAAGTATGTTGAATTTACAATATCCACTAACATTTTTATTCCAATAACAGCAAAGTCTAAATCTCTAGAATCACTATAGTTATCATAGTATATAAGAGGATGATCGTACGGATTACTTGAATTCAACGAAATGTTTCCCCTACTATAAGGATGCAGTACAATTGGCCTGAGCTGAATAATTGCTTTATTTTCACTTTGCTTTAATATTGAATTTTCAACTGATTTAACATATTCTGAAGCAAAAGATTTTATACTTTCATCATTCTTGTTGTTAACTATAACAAGTCCTTGGAAGTCAGGATATGAAGCATTAGGTTTCGCGGAGTAGAATGCAGAAATATCACCATACTCATGTATTCCCAGAGGTCCTTGACGATCATACAAATATCTTAAAGTCTCAAAATATTTTGTGGCTTCATCGCTTCCTTCAGGTTCATCAGCAAATATTGGAATTATTACAGAAGTGTGATCATGTAAATTTTGACCAACCAATGGAGAATCAAGTACAGGTTCAATTAATTTATCTGCAAGATGTTTCTTAGGTCCTATACCGGATAACATTAGCAGTTGGGGAGTGTTTATAGAACCAGCGCTGATAATAACTTCACGTTTCGCTTTTACCGTCAATTCTCTACCATTGTGATCCACTCGAACACCCCATGCTTTTTTTCCATTAAACAAAATTTTTGTGGCAAAAGTCTTCTTAACTATCTTCAAGTTTTTTCTTTTTCCTGCTATAGGGTTCAGATAGGATGTAGCCGCGCTTACTCTTTTTCCATTACTAGCGGTAGATATAAAGCGTCCGGAACCTAAATTACCAGCTGTATTTAAGTCGACAACATTTTTTATACCGATTTCATCTAATGAAGAAACTAATTTATCAAATAGGGTAGTATTTGTTGCATTGAAAGTATTTACAGTCAGAGGTCCACAGCAACCGTAATGGTCTTTGACGGCGCGATTTTTCAATTTAAAAGGATCTTGTAAATTTTCTGCTTTTTTCATGTATTTTCTGACAGTATCTGGATGCCATTCGGAATTGCCTTCATCATACCAAGATTGGTAATCATGAGGGTTGCCTTGAACATAAGCCATCACGTTTATTGCGCTGCTCCCTCCAAGCATTTTACCTCTCGGCCATTGTACGTTTCTACCCTTGTACGCCTGGTTTGTTATTCCATTATTTACAGTCGCATATTGCCAGTCAAACTTCGATCCCAATAGTTTGGTAGCTAGACCTGGAACCTGGAAGCAAATATAAGTCACTTAGATGTCTTATCGGAACAGTGACTGAACCTATTTTTACTCATGACTGTGATGGAGTAACTGTGATCTCTGGAGCCCAGTTACCAAGTAACACGATACTTCTTGGTTAGAAAGGCAATAAGGATTCAGGGCATCTCATTACTACTAGAAAGGACAGATTTGGATCACGAGAGGGACTATTTTTTCACTCCCTTAAAGGCCAACTTACATCAGATTCAATAGGTGGGTCTCCACCAGCTTCCAGGAGTAGCACCCTCCAATCTTGAATTTCACTGAGTCTGTTAGCCATTACGCTACCTGCTGCACCACCGCCCACGACTATGAAATCGTATTCTTCAAAATCTGCAATCAAAGATGAGGAATGGTTACTCAAGGATAGTTAGGAAATACCTATTAATTGTTATGGCATTTGGATAAAAAAGGTACTATATTAAACAAGCTTCTAACCATGACTTGTTTGCATGAACCAGATCAGAAGTATCCAAATGTAAGTTTTAATATAATTTATATTTTTTTTATATTAATGAATCATATTTTATTTCCTATTTTTATTTATGTACTTATGATTTTTATATTATATAAAATTTACCATGAAAGAAATGAAAGATATTCTTAAAATTGCATTCATTATACGTAGTTCAACGTAGAATAAGTTTTAAGAAAAAAAAATATGATAACATCAGTTATTTCAAAAAAATTGTTTGTATACTTATTGTAGTATTATTTATTTTCCCACAAATATAATTTATTTTTCTCAATATTTACAGAAACAAATTACATTGTTTGTACTAAAAGAAAAAAAAGTTTTTTTTTTAATGAAGCATAAAAAATATTACTACTTTATTCTTTCATATGCTTGAAGAAATAAATTATTATCTTACCCTGGAGGTCAGCACCAACGGGCCAATCTTTGGTTTGAACCATACATTGTGCAGCCAAGAAGAACTGGATAGCAGAACTAAATGCAGTTGGTCCAGCACCCGTCGTCGGAGTTATACAAGCTTCGTTGCTTTAAATGGAAGCAAAATATAATAATTTTTAATAAATTATATCACATCACACTAACAGATAGGTAAAGGGAAAAGTTTGTGAGTAGGTATATAGTGCACGTTTGTTACCTCTTCACGGCACGTCTGACGGCTAACGGCTGAACGGATTCAAGTGAAAATTGGCAGAAATACAGGCAAGATATATCAAAATAACATACAGATTACTTTTTAACCAGGTACTAGAAGTAGTTTCTTCAGGAAGGGTGTGAAACCGCTAGCCTAACCCAATAATGTTAATTACTTAAAACTATTTATTAGTAACATTTCATAATTTTATTTATGTAACAATGGACTAATACGCGTGGTACTACTGCTTTATTCCATGCGAGACGGCACAATAATGACTCACATATGAGCAATCCATACTCCCAGATATTAGAACTATACTTAGGATAGTGTTGGGTTTAGTCTGCACCTTGCGCACCCGATAAGCACGCGCATGGTCGTATTGTAGTGTATAGTGTAGGTAGTGGGTAGCCAACCTATAATTATGGAACCGAAAGCCTTATTGTGAATATGGTTATCCTATTAATCATGTATTATTTTAATAAACTCTTAGTATTGATCCGACACTCGCAGTGTTTAATTGTCTCTCCGATATCCCGCCTTAAAGTATAAAAGCTATCTACGTTAGCGTCAGCAAACACCCCCGATGTGAATGAATATATATTTATATCTTTTTTTTTGTATAAAAGGTCATGGTCTGGTTAACGATATTAATCCTTTATCAAAATATTCATTATTTATTTATCAGATTACATTGAATTGAGAACACGTGGAAAAAAAATTATTACCTAAACTATAATAATTACACGTTGGAGACAACAATACTAATTAAACATTGACATAGCCGAAAAACGCTGCTTGTATTAAAAGCATATAGAGTAAATAGTAATTTAATAGCTTCGTTCACATACCTGATCATTTTGATTCACAATTTCACAAACATAGCAATTATACAGAAGCAAGATTTCTTTTTAATATTTGACCCCAAAATACAAAATTTAGAAGAAATTTTTGAAAAACAAATTCATTAAATAAATAAAAGTTACATTCTACTCTTTACATATCAGTCTACTGCCGCACAAGCCGTCAGAATAAAAACGTGTGAACGGCTTCCACTGATACGTTGTAATATAAGCAGTCACCACGATAATAAATTAAAATTGTATGTCAAACAAGACTAAAACTTGAATAATTATCAAACAATTTGTTTTTCTTGTTTTAAGCAATTTTGGACCTTATTATTAAGGCGAAGCGTTTAACAGCAAATGTTGTTTTTATAGAGGCAAGAATTAGGAACAATAGCCCAAAAGCATGTGTAGGTACTGCGAAGGTCACATATGTACATTGAAATTTATTAAAATAATAAACATGTTTTGATAAGATATCAGTGGTATCTATCAAAGGTATGTAATTCTTTTAAGATTTATCATTGACCTTCTTGCGAAAAAAAATATAAAATTCCAATTCCAATGATTTTTTAAACATTAAAATCAATTTTACCTAATATGTAACAATTCATTTTCAACTTTCACCAAATAAGCATAAAAATAAGGCCGATTCACGGCCATCATGGAGGCTGTTATCTTTAAGAAAATCAGTCAACCTAGCAGTACATATTATAGTGCACAAGAGACACAGATGCGCTCTCTATTCCCTCACTCTCATAAACCGATGGGATTCAATTCGACACAACTGAAGAGAGGTCAGGTCTCCAATAGATGGGTGTATTAATAATCACTTTCCATACTCCGTGTTGTTTTTGGTAAAATTTCTTATAAAACTCACAATGGAATTTTGGCCCGACCTGGGAATTGAACCCCTTGAGGCCCAGTGCTAAGCAGTCACGCTATGCGACTACTAGACCAACAAGGTTACCTATCTAATACTCGTATTAAGATATAAATTACTTCCCATATTACAAATTGTTTCTACTAAAAGATTTACGACACTACGCGTTTACAAAGTCATGAACAGATAGGCTTATCAAATAATAATAAACAAACAAAAACAATAGAATACATGTCTTTCAGGAGATACCTTCAAGTACATTCACAAGATTGTTACATTTTAAAAAAGATGTATAAATAAATAACTACATTCTTAAACAGCATAAATTTCAATGCCAGCAGCCTCTTAGCCACGTCCGAGGAGACAGCGATGGGACTGAATTTTTCGACGCCTCTTAGTTTTTATGTAAGTAAGCATTTGTAGCATAAAGTTGCCGTTGAAAATATCTTATCAGCGTTAAACGCACTAGAATTCTTAATTTTAAATCGACTTTCCGAAAAAAGGTGTTCGGAATGTCTGTACTTTTTATGTTTGTTTGCTCATATCTTTATAATTTACCAACTGATTTTTAAATATTTTTTGTTTGTAATGGAACGCTATTTACTCCTTTTAGATCTATTTAGATTAGAACCTGATAAAAATATTTCTTAAAAGTTTTTTCAAACAAACTCGTTCTGATGTCAATTTACGAAATATTTTTCGAAATTTTTCGAAGATATTTTATTATAATTAACATAAATACTTTATAAATTTTAACCGCATTGAGCAAGCGTGTTGATTAACGCTCAATCCTTCTCGGTGTAAGAGGAGGTCTGTGCCCAGCAGCTGCAGTGGGACGATAAAAAGGCTGTGATGATGATGATGATGAACATAAATACTTATTTAATTTTCTTGAGATAGACGACGTCTTAAAGTAACGACTATTTTTTTATAAGCTTTAACTTTTTTATAGATTACTGATGTTAAAATAAAATCAATTCTGCGGCGCTTGTTTAATTAAGTAATATCTTTATTGACGGTTTTATCATAAGTCCCATCTTGGATAACTTATTCAATGACCTTTGTTTTTGCATAGTTAATTACTACAAATACTACACACAGACGCTCAGATACGTCTTATATTTTGAGCTGCGAATTCTGAGCTGGAACAATATTAAAAAAGGAGCCTTGTCTTATTAATGACAAAAAATATGTATAATAAAAATATATAGTGTACACTCGTGAGAAAACATATATCCACATTGTCATAGTAGGAAAATATCTTATTTCTACCCTTCAAATATCATGCCTATGTTGAAGTTACTATTAGACATAATCTGCCTAGTAAGTTATAATCGTTTTAATTGAGTTACAATCTTAAATGTGTTTCTTTTTTATTGCTCGTGACTGTACCTAGAAAAAACGTACAATTCACGCATTCGCATAAATATTGTACTTTGCCTTAATAAGCAGTACATACCTACATTTAAGTCGATTTATCTATGTGTATTCAACCGTATGCGCCTTAATTAATTAGACAGTTGGCACTAGTAGATTGAGACGTTATGCTCTATTCTAGAATATACGATTGTGTTGCTAATAAACAGTGTGTGTTTGTACTTCTTGGGATTGGATTTCATTGTGATTATTATAATGTTTAGATAATTCTACACATGGAGGAGCTCGTGGAAAAGTAACTGCTGCACGGGTTGATCGATCATACGGTTAAGCAACGCTTGACGCGGTCGGTCCTTGGATGGATTACATTGGTGAGTCCTGTCTGCCATTTGTACATCTTTGGCAGTCGCCACGGATAGTCAGAAGCTAGATTGTCTGACAACCAGTTATATCATAGGGTATCGGTTTGCCGAGGTAACATCGTTGAGGAGATCAGATAGGCAGTTGCTCTACCTAAAACACTGGTACTCAGCTGCATCCGGTTAAGACTGAAATCCAACCCCAATACAACTTGGGAAAAGGCTAGGCCGATGATGAGATAATATTACATTTTAAGAAGTAAAGTTTGTCAGGAAGAATATTTAATCTCTTTACTTACTAAACCGATTTTGACTTTTTTTTATTTGCCAGACACTTAGGAGCCTAAGACACTTTTTTAATAATTTTGCGAAAGTTTTTACCAGGCAAGAGGTGAACCCGTCTTTCGACGAATGTGTACTTAGGTCTTCAGTCTTAGGTCTACAAACTGTAGAGGCACTTAGACCACACAAATACTTGTGAGGAATAATATCAAGTCTTGCGTACTTCATGAGGACCAAGGCAAGCAATAAAGCTGAATATTAAATACTACGATATGAACCTCTAGAGATTATTATTGCGTCTCGAGTAAAGAGCAAATACACGCACTGGATGAGTATTTTGTTATTTTTCCGTATGTTTCTGTTATACATATGATGATTCGGTTTCTAAGAGATAAAGTATTGTGTTCAGAACGAAATGTTATTTATGTTAATAATATTAATATGACAAAGCTGAAGAGTTTGTTTGTATGAACGCGCTATTCTAAGTAACTATTGAACCGAAAAAAATATATTTTTGTATTATGTAGTCAATTTATTGACAAAGACTACAAGAGACTTTTTATCTACGTGCGCGGAGTTGTTCCCCGGTAAACGGGTGAAACATTCAGACACCTGTAACAGTTGTCAAGTTTAAATTTCAGTGTAGCTTTTATTTTTAAATGTCATCCATCAGTAGTTTCACCAAGACACAACGAAATCCAAGAAGTCGACAGTCCAGACATCTAGCAACAACTAGCCTTAGAAATATTTTCTTCTAGCTAACGTACGGAATTGTTTTTGTCTTCATGAATCCTGAAGTATTTCCCTTAGGAAGCAGATAACACCACAGGCATCAGCTAATACAGCAAATATTTTATATATAATGAAAATTAACGTAAGATCGCGTTACCACAGCGCGAAATCCTATAGTACGAGTACTGCAGACCACAACACCGATATGTGTCGTGCCGCGATGCTCAAATGCCATGCCTCCCCCCCATATCGCTGGAGGAAGATAGTTGCGGTTCCATGACTGTTTTCTAAGTAGCATGTATTAATTAATTAAGGTTATCCTTTAAAATAATGATCGTTATAGTCATGCATTTTTATGAAAATGTTTAAATTTGTATTACGTACAGACTGCTTCTACTGTGTATGAACTTTTATCATAGTGCAGTAGTTTTTCGGTTTCCTCGAGGTGTTTGCCTCCTGTAAACAGTCATTGGTTTCAAGATTTACTTAGAAAGCACATATGTATATAGAAAATTTGCATTGCTTGCTGACCTACTGGAGAGGCTGATGTAGATAAAGGATATTTATTCGCCAAAGACATGGAACAAAAGTTGGTAACAAAATTAAATTAGCTCTAACACAGCCGCCTCTATTAGAGACATACGAATATTAGAAAATCATACATTTACATAATTATACACTACTACAATATTTATAGAAGTTAGATGTGTGTTAGTATGTCAATTTAATAAAAAAAACTATAGTTTCATACTTGTATCCATTATATAATTTGCTAGATACAAATATAATTCAGTAGGCATGCATGACATATAGAACGCTTACATACTTAACAAAGCGATAAATCAGTAGATAACGCTACTTTCAAGTTGCTGCTAAGTAACAGATGATTTACGGTAAGTTCACTTGTAAACTTGTTGTACTTGTTAAGTTAAAGGGGGCTTACAATTAGTTTAAATAATTAATTGAAGTTTCTCTAAGTTAACGTGGAGATATTACAATATTTAGGATATTTTAGGTCTATAGCTATTTTATTGAATTCAACTAATATATACATATAAATAAACAAGAAATAAATATAAATACACTACAGGGCCAGTTTCACAATGTCCGAATAGCCGTTATCAACAGAATAAATAAAAAAAAAAAACAGAATTTGTCTAAAATTATCTACCAAATAAACTAACTGGAACTTATTCGTTGGTAGTGAAAGAATCCCTTAATATTATTTATATATATAAAACACATTCTTATATATGAAAATTCTAACGTATGAAAACTTAAACTTCTCCCTAAAATTAATTAACGTTCATCATCATCATCAGCCTTTTTATAGTCCCACTGCTGGGCACAGGTCTCCTCTCACACTGAAAAGGATTGAGCGTTAATTTTATACTTAAATTATTTCCAAAAAAAAAAGTCTGGATCTTATTTTGTAAAGACTTAAGATCTGTAGCTATTTAATTTTAAGTAGCCTTAATTGTAGAGGATTTTTTACAAGAAATTGGCTCGTAAATCTATCCAACGATCACGGACAATCCGTGACAGATCTCTTTTACGATAAAACTACCCATTGTGTCACACAACGTACCGGTAGACAAAATTTGTTTCTACAGTTTTCATGCTAAGCCTGCTGCTGCACCATCAGCGGGAGGCGTCATTTAACGATTTCCAACGCAATAAAAGATTGTATCTTAAAGTTCCTAAAAGGACATGACTGTACCTCAGAATATAGGTTTTAAATATAATGTAGAAAGTACAGATGCCAGCACATCAACCTATCTATAATATATTTTCAACCTTATGAAGAGTAGGTACCATACCAGAGGGTTAACATTCGATTGGTAAAACTTGACAGATTCGGATAGATTGACCTGCTGCCGTCTGTACATGTTCCAATATCATAAATTCTGACTTAAAACTTTTTTATTGTTTCTTATGAAGTTTTGATAAACATGAGAGGAATTCAATTTTATTATTAACGAGTTTTCCCCACGGTCACTCCTGTGGGACCTAAACGAGCGTACTTTCGAGATGAGAGTACCCTATTTATTAATGGAATATGATGTATGGGTACCAAGTTTAATACCTACATCTGTTAGTTTAAATTTTATACATTTTCTTTCAACTTCAACATCTTCATTCAACTAAGAACCAATATAATTTTTGCGAATGTCAACTTTTCAGAAGTTGATACCTACTTTATTTTTTCTTGATTCTTTATTTTTTCCATAAGATAATTATATTTCATCCTCCCAGTATTTTCAATTTTATGTATTATTTATAGTTTAAAGAAGTTCCGTTAGTAATTATGTGTCTTGCGCTTATTATAAGGCATACTTACAAAGTAAAATATTTAGGTGTTCAAAACAGGCATAATAAATGCTAAATCAGATACAAACCCTCATTGCTCATCCATCAGCATGTAATTTATTTTTATGTCTGGACGTTAAAAGAGACTGTGGCCCTTGCGCTTGTTTCGGCATTTCTTCTTAAGGTAGTCAGTTAGGAAATGCCGACCTCATCTAGTTTTGAAAAAAAAATGACTTACAAAAGTGTTGATTTCAACCTATTTGCAAAATAAAAATCATTTTTCAGTTATCATTTGATACGATCCGATAAATAAATAAAATAGTTTCACAGTAGGCATAGGTCAATACAAACATATACACAGATAAACAACCAGCTCGCTTTCACCGGAATTAAAGATTTACCAGGAACAATTAACTCCGAATATTTTATTCATTCAATTATCACATATTTTAGCATCAAAACATTAGCGAGCTGTCAAAATAATAATGAATTTAGTGCATTAGTAAATGCATAATTAATTCTTGTGGTGAATTTCAATCGCCGGTGCGCCGTGCGTGGCGGTGACGTTTCAACTAGATAGCATGACTGATATAATTTGTCAGGTATTTTGATATTTATAGTAGGTAATTTTGCTATTTCATTATCATCTCCCGAGCCTTTTTCTCAACTATGTTGGGGTCGGCTTCCAGTCTAACCAGGTTCAGCAAAGTACCCGTGTTTTACAAGGAGCGACTGCCTATTCTGACCTCCTCAACCCAGTTACCCGGGCACCCCAATACCCCTCGGTTAGACTAGCGTCAGACTTACTGGCTTCTGACTACCCGTAGCGACTGCCAAGGATGTTCAATGACAGCCGGGACCTACAGTATTTTTGCTATTTACGGTAGGTATACATATAATTTTGATCTTTGATAGGTTTAGTAATGGTGTATAGAATGAGGTGCTTGCAACCAAGTAACGGCTATCATGAGTTTACGCAACGCTTAGCGCCGTCAGACTGTGAACGGGTCAAACTGGGTGACTATCTGACATGGCGAGTTGCTCCGTGTTTCAAAAGACATGTTAATGTTATATATCACAGCTATCATTTGAACATCTTTGTCGTTGGTTACCGATAGTCAGATGCCAGAAAATCGGAAAACCAGTCGTACCAAGGGGTATTGGGTGGTTCAGGTTACAGAGCTGAAGAGGTCGGACCACTAGTAGGTACTCTGCTGCATTTGGTTAAGACTGGAAGCCGAGCCCAATAGAGTTTGGAATAAGGCGTGGTATACGATGAGTGGTTTAAAATGATAAACGATATAATGTAATATCATTTTACTATTCATTTAAATCATTGATTAAGTCCGTGAATCACCCAAAAATATTATTGAAAGGCGCCTCATAATGTACCTACTTAATATATCAAAGTTATTACAACACAAAGGAAAGTAACCATTATAAAAAATCGCAAAATGAGTTATTATTAAGACGTTGGACGTACGTTTAAACGATTTTGATTTAATTTTACGTACTTGTCACATCATAACATTTTACGCAACGAACAATAAATCGTAAGTGTTGCCAAATAATTTATTATTATCAAAAATCCATTATAACAAACTGTCACAATTTTACAAAATATTTATATAACACGAAATAGTCGTTAATGTTTAAAAACATAAAATATTGTAAAATAAAAGCTCTGTATCACTTAAATTTCTTATATATTATGATAAATGTTGCTTTTCTGAAGAATGTTTATACCCATTTGCTGCAAAGTGATGCTAATGCACTTTGCGTTGATAATGTTGAAAATTTTCAATTGCCCCGTCTCCCAGAGGAAAAAGGTCGTCAAGATAAGGCATATGACCGTTATTAAACCCTTTTACATTCGTAGTGTTTGTTATACAGTATGTTACATTTATTTGATGCGTTCTTTCACTTTTCATAGAGTATAATAAGTATGTTTATCGTGCACTTGGGTAAAGGTTGGCCAGATGTGTGCCTTTGTGATAAAACTTTTAGATAAAAAAGTAGAAAGGTCGTTCAAACATTTTGAAATTCTTAAATCTTTTAAGAAAAATTTCGCCTTCAAGAGAAAAAGAGCTAGTTCTAATTTTCAATATTTTGGTTTTCATTTAAGCTAATTTAACTATTAACGTGCAAGTTGGTTTATGTGGATGTTTGACTTGGCAGTAATAAGCAGTAATAATAAATATTAAAACATACATAAACTATGTAATACTCTTTTTATTCGAGCATTACTCTAGCACTAACCAGTAATATTTAATAAACCTATAATATGTAAAATTACTTAATTACCAAATATATAATTTCGATCTTATGATGGCGTCCAGACCGATTGTCGGCTAAGGCGGCCGTTCTCTTTAATGGAGATCAGCCGGCTGCGCAGGACATTTAATAGTGCACAAGCATTCGCGCAGATACAGGTGCACTCACTATAGCCTCACTCTCATAGTCCTACACGACCGGAGAGAAATCAGATGCAGGACCGACATTTTCGTGCTCTCCGATGCACGGGTGAATCAATCACCAACTTCCAGACTCCAGGCTGCTACATGAAAGTTTCTCAAACCCACAAAGCGATTTCAGCACGACTAAGTGACTACTAGACCAATGAGGCAGTCATATATCCATACTATCTAGAGTATTTTACACTTGGATAAATTTTATACTGCTTAACATAAAGGCTGCAAGTGACATCACAAGACACAGGCCAGTTTATAAGGCATTATACCCTTAAACCCTTTGTAAGTGATTCAAAATAAACATATAACTATCTAAGACGCCGTGCCAAAAGCAGTAGGTATCAGTTTTGATAAATGGTCTCTCATTGTTTATGCAAGCAGGACGCGAGGTCAATACCCACTTCTGTTTTGGTTCACAGAATAACCGTTTGTACTCTCGGTTATGTCTTTTTATTCGCCACTAGACGAATAAATTAAAGATCGTGCTTATAATAAAATCTCAACGATTGTTATAAGTTAAAGATAAGATAAAAATCATTTATACAAAGTAGGCTGAAAATCAGCAATTTTTAAACTTTACGAAAGACAGCAGTCTTTCACCACTTTCTATGTCTTATAGCTGGGAAGAAGAAATGGTGGAACAAACTCCCCAGTAAAGTAGGTATGTTCGTCAGGTATACTACCATAAATCGCTGAACAGTTTCAGTTGCATGGATATAAAAGTACGACTGTCTAAAGGAGGATTGTAATAACTGAAAGAGGGCAGAGTGTGACAAACAGGATTTTCAATGAAATGTCTTTTATTGAAAAGGCCTTGTCGTGGCTCTGAATTTTGATATTCAAGCAACTTAATATTGACAGCATAGAACTGTGATGTTTAAAACCACTAAAAAAAACTTAATTAAACTAAAATTAAATAAATTGAAAATCAATACTTATCCCGTACTCCATTACTTATATGATTACCAATTACTTAAGCAGCGTCGTTATTTGAAAAAATCACAGCGCATCGCAGTCCGCTGAAATAATCATATCGTTGAAACTTTCAAGAGATAGGATAAAATATTTTTCTACTATCTTTAACGCAATTCTTCATCTCTGAATTCCTAGTACAAAAAGAGACTAAATTTAAATTTTTATTCACAGTACTTACTCACAGATGCTTTTGATAGCATTTTGAATTTATTGTGTTTTCTAATGAAGGTTTATTGGAAACTTTTTTTTATGTCAGTGACACCAATAAAATCACTAATATAGTAAGTAGTGCAGTCGTTTGACCAATAATTGGTTGCCTTGACTTTTGATACATAACTTTCAGGCTAGTATCGAGCTCTTTGAAAACTTTTTAAAAATCTCTTTATGTAATAATTTCGTCGATACTAATTATAAATTTGAATATTTTGTTTATTTATTTGCTTGAATGATTAGCGCATTTAGACAAGTTATTTCAATGTTAGATAGCCCATTTATCGAGGGCATAGGCTATTTATGTCCAGCAGGCTTAGCATGGCGATTCCATATCTATTCTGTCAAGAAAAGACAAAGCTCTTTCTGTCAATGTTAACATGTCTTCTGCCCGAGCATGGCGCGACCTGTCAACTCGCATATAATCACTTGTAAATTTAAGTCGATTGAAGAAAACATAAATTTCTTCAAAAAATGTCAAAGTAAATCTTATGTCAATCTGTCACGTTTCTGTCATTGTGTCCATACTCCGGTAAAAAAATAACTTGTTTCTACGGTTGCCATGCTAAGCCTGCTGGTACTTGAAGTAATTCCCACGGTGCATGACTGAAATTGCTGGCAGAAGCTATTTTAAAATTAAATTTAAAGCATATTTTCCATAAGACCACAACATCTTTTTCAAATGAAAATGCGAAAATATATTAGGTAATCTATTCGAAATATTACTCTATTTTATATAAACTGATATAATATTATGATTCGATAAATGCGCAGATTTATCGAGTTCTAGTTAATAATACGTGAACAATATCGGTTTGGTAATAACACCAGAATTCTGCGGTAATGTATTCCTCGTGTACATGCTTACTACATAGTTTGTTACGTTAATTAGACGATGGTAACTGATGGTGATGACATTTTGCGGTATATTACATATTATAACGCTAGATATTTATGTGACTTGTCGGTGATCTTTGATACAATAATTGAAGCCATTTTGTGTATTGTTTAAGTTTCGATTTGAAAACCTTTTTCAGCTTTTACGGTGTCTTCTTTTTTAAGTAATTCGCTAAGACAAAAACTAACAAAACTGAAATAATGGATGACATACACGGTATATTATACTTATTATTTTAATATAATAATACTATACGAATAAAAAACTTAACTAAGGGCCTACTTCACCACCTGCAAATAAGTTCTAGTTAGTTTATTTGGTAGATAATTTTCTACAAATTCTGTTCCATTTTTGTTTTTTTCGTTAGAGCCAGTTTCACGATGTCCGAATAGTCGTAGTGAAACTGGCTCTAAAAGTAATAAAGTGCATCAAATTGGTGTATTATGTTTATGTTTTTTTTATGCTTAGTTTAGGTCGTAGATATTATTCTAAGTAATTAATTCTTTGCCATTATTCCTTATTATTTTTTCTTTTCTCATTACAGCCTCCCACGTTAGATACTCAAAAAAAACTTACCCGTTATCTAATACACGAGACAGAACAAGTCTCCCAGGAAAAATAAAAGGAACAAAATACTCCCAACATTAATAGGACATAACACTTATTACATTGTTATCCCGAACAAATAACAGCATTGAACACGTTATCATTAACTGTAATGCGGAGGTCCCACAAAATGTCTCGAAGGCGTTGTTAGACCCTCAGATTTTGGGTATGGTCACATACAATAGTTGGGACATTACAAATCTCACCTGGTTGTCTGCCTACCTGTTTAAGATAAGGCCTGATGAATATACAGGGTTGTGTAAAACTATTATCTTGGTCACAATATACGATTATGGGGTTTTTGGAACTCCTATTATTATGTTTTACACGTGTTTTGTGGACAGTAGATTTGTTTATTGAAATACTATGGTAAGACTGTTATTGAATAAATGGAAGATATTTAGGTAATGGCAATTTGTTGCTTGTTCAATTTGAAATGTGCCTAAATTATTAAATAAGAGAACTCTCTTATCCTTCTGTTGTGGGAAATCATCAAATGACAGCTCCTGTTATGGGCGCAGCTTTAGGGAGTATCAGACTCTTACTGACTAAAACCCACTATGTTCCTTCTAGAGGTCCCCTTGTGCCAGGGCCATTCTAATGCTGACTTGGCTGTAGGTCAAATTTATCTTGGGGCTATAGGATTATTCACAAAGGTTGCCGCGGTTCTGGCACACCAAGAGGAGCCCAAAAGAAGCAAAAAAGGGTTTTATTCAGTAAAAGTCTGAAACTCCCTCCAACTGCAACCACAGCGGGAGGAATCATAAGATGGTTTCTGACTCAAAGAAAAAAACCTAGTTCATATTTACCTTACAAACAAACAGTATCGCAACTAATTAAAAAATATCTTCCTACCACAGAACTAGACATTACATTACCGCAAAACGGAACCTCAGCCGCCATAATTAAACTCAAAGAAGAATTTATTTTTATCATCAAGTTTATAAAAGAGATTCTAGAACAAGGTTTTTATACAAGAATACTAACGAGCGCCTTGTCTAAGTTATAACCGTTTTGCATTGTTTTAATCACCAAGACCGGCTTACCAAACTGCGAGTTGAATAAGACAAGAAAAGATAAATCATTTCGGAAAGAAAGGATTTATTTTCGTGTTTTTACTAAAAGAAAGTGAAGTAGATTTTTTTAATGGATGGATAACTAAAGTTGTTTGTTGAGTGTTGCAGTTGTTGTTGTTTACATTTTCAGTGCTTATTAAGTAATCGTCTGGCCTTTTCCAAAACTATGTTTGGGTCGGTTTCTAGGCTCAACCAGCGTTTTACTTAAAGCGACTATCCGAACTCCTCAACCCAGTTACCCGGGCAACCCGATACCCTTTAGTGAGACTGTTTCTCAGATTTTCTGGCTCCTGGCTACCCGCACGCCGACTGTATAAGATTAATTTATACGAAGGAACTCGTCATGTCCAGATGGTCACAGACCGACCACGCACAGGCGTTGCTTAAACTTATTATCAAGCGACCCGCGCGGCCGTTACTTAGGCACAAGCACCTCTTTTCATTTTTGGTTGTTTGTAAATTGTCTTAAAAAGAACAACATTTTCTTCTTCTGAATAAATATGTTCTAACTACAAAATATGGTAGGATATTATAGACTTAACTATTCAAACAACTTAAGTACCTAGTCTATTTTTATCTGTTATTACTGTAATCTCATGCTGCTTAAATCGCTACGGATTAGCTTGCTACGAGGCTTATTGCGTAGCATCTTCGTAGACCACAAGCCAACTTTTAACATCGCATAATTTTCCGTAGCCTATTTTGGAAGTAAGCGATTTAATACTTGATTGCGTTATGACTATAATTAAATACGCTTCAGTATTATTTATTAACCCAGTTTTTGGTATTCGATTAATAATTTATTGAATTAACTGAAATATTTTTTCAAGTAACCGTAATTTGCATGTTTAACCACGCAAAATGAAAACGTCAGCTTTATAATATCAGTAAACATGTTCTTATATAGGTACTATGCATAATTATACTGACTTTAATAATATATCTCGTTGGCTCAGTGGTTGTTGTAGCATACAAAAAGAAACGAAGCACATAACGATGCCACATTAGGATAATGATAAGGTCTAATATGTACTTAAGTTTTATATACTCATACCTTTAGTAACTTAATACAGAATTCTAAAGTCTAGGCCGAAATACATATACCCTTTTCATAGCTTCAGAGATTAGATCAGATCGACCGTAACTTATTTGATCGGAATAATTTTCCCAACTTAAATTGAACTCGGCGAACTTTTGAATAAATTATCAAGAAGTTATTGACTTTTATTCCTAAAGGTTTGACCTGACACGTTTTAAAAATAGAGATCTTGGAAGTTTTTTTTTCTAGTTTTAACGATTTACTTTTGTTTTCCAGAAAAAAGCGGCAATGGTGTTTTATTTCAATTATTCCTAAAACAAGCTGTTTTGAGCGTAAATCGCAATTAAGGTTTTATAATTAATTTATTAAATGAGAAATCTTAGGTAATTATTTCTAAGCATTTTAGGTCATGTTTTGATATTGTATAGAAAAAATATTACATAACACAGTTAAGATACACATAGGCTATTTTTTATTCGTTTCTACGTGATATAAAAATGGCTGGTTTAACTAAAATAACAGTAAGTACTTATGTTATCTCGAACAAGCTTGGTACTGTTGATTACTTCTAACTTCTAAGAGTTAAATTCGTAAAAAGTAATTGTAGTCTTACTGAATGGAATGACAGCTTTTTATCAAGATTACACTAATTAGTCTAGTCTGGACCTAAGCCTACATAAAATACTGTAATTTTTGTATTTAGAGACCCTTGTTAAAAGCATCAGAGCGCGCTTGATTCAAACTAAAGGCTTACCATACCACAATAATATGATGCAGTAGTTTAGTTTATGTTGAACTTATTATTCAATTAAATACTTATATAATAGTGGAATCATTAAGGAATACGTTGGAGTGAGTGTGTGTATCAAAAAAAGTTATTTAAATGAAAAACGATTTCAGCACGTAACAGGGAAAAGGCATCATAAAAATAATCTTATATATTTTTTTGTTTTATTAATGTGACATGTATGACTCTTTTTTCGATGGAAAACTATCAGATGACCCATCATGTGCAGATGTCAGACTTTTATTGACTAAATTCCACGTTTGTTCCATGAGCAGACTTTTGTGTATAACAGCAGTTAGTCTTTCGAATAACCCCGCATCTCCAGCAGAACATATTATTATATGACCGGCAGATTTTTTTTTCTTAGAACATTGAAAATATTCCAGCTTAAGATGCAAGACCCAATTAAACTCGAAGAGCAGTCGGCAAACATTAAATTCAGTGTGTCACACTCATCGAGGGCCCCTTAGGGCTGCGGCCTGCGCCGGGGCTGAAGGTTGTTTGCGAGAATTACCCTGGCACATAATAAGCTCTAGTAGGATGATAGTGGGTTTATATCGGCAAATATCCTCCAGCTACAACCCCAACGGGAGGGGTCATTTGATGATTACTCACTAAAAAAAGTTTCGACAAACGAAACCTCAAAATCAATTTAAATCGATGTATTTAAAGTTATGTCTTACAATGAACTTTGTATCTATTCAGTATACTAAACTTATCCTACTGCTATCACCCTCCGAGCTGTAGTTCAATAACGCAGGCTGTATAACGTTGTGCGAGATGATTGCCTTCCTATTGTGTTCATTGACGTGACCAGCTCTTTATCACACTATTCATGTGCGCTTAGTTCCCAACACAAATAGGATCCTCTGATTAGACTTCTGGATAGCTTTTGTGCCGTAATAGAACTTTAATACGTTTATAAATAAAATCCACCGTGCAGGTTTTAATCCTTTTATTGAAAAAAAAAGTTTGAATACCGTGTTGGTTATGGGGCCATTTTCGCGCGATGACTGGACAGTAATTGTTTGAAAATGGAAACGCAAGTCCAAATAAAGCCAATTCGCACACCATATTTGTGTCCACTTTATCGCGGTGAAAAATGTGCTACATTTATTTGTTCCAATTATCAAAAAAAAATTGGAAAATAGGTTTTTTTAAACAAAGGTAATTTACGTGACGTAATTTAAGTCACTAAAAGGCGATTTAGGAGTCGTTCCTGAAAAAAAAACAGGTGCCTGAGGGATGACAGAGAATTATATTGCTGTGAGACTTAATACAGCTATTATACTGGGTGTAACGGAAAGGGGCTATATATCCGAAGGGAGATCAATGTACTTATAAAAGAAACTAAACAACATTCAACAGAAAAAATACGTAATTCGATAAAAACATATTGGACGTTTCATAGAAAATTTGAATTCGCTGCCTGTATGGAACTGTATGGAAATCCGCAATTTTTTTTAAAGAATTTCCAATTTTTTCTTAGGCTTAGCATGACAACCGTATAAACAAGTTTTATCTACCGGAGAATGGACATAATGACAGAAAAGTGACAAATTGACGTAAGATTTCTTATGTCATTTTTTGAAGAAATTTTTCTTTTCCTCGATCGACATAAGTCAACAAGTGATTATATGCGAGTTGATAGGTCGCACCATGCTCGGGCAGAAGACACGTTGACATTGACAGAAAGAGCTTTGTCCTTTCATGATAGAATAGAAAGCCTGCTGGTCAAAAACATTTAACCAGAATTTAACCAAACAATCTGTTTCACCAAACCAACATTCCGAGGAAGTACCAATAAAATCTAATGCATCCATTACAGGCGGTGTAGCAACTAACATTTTTAATTTTACAAAGGCACGCGGCATTTCTTCGGTTAAATGGCCGGCGATTAGTTTTAACTGCGTGCTGGTGACGCCGCCGGTATCAATTAACGGTCGGAGTATGGCTGGGTACACTCTGATTTTGTTAAGCTGTTGGTGATGGGATTATGAAGATTATGTGTTTAATGTTGTATTAACATAAAAATCCTTCTCCTAGTGAAAGGATGCCTGTGCCCAGCGGTGGGATAATAAAAAAGTCTGTGATGTGAACAAAAAATATGTTGTAAACAAAAGACAGTGGGCTATTTTTTTTTCCAAATTGGTAGAAAATAAAATTTATGGTTACTAATACTAAAATAATCAAAAAATGAATTTTCACCGTAAATTATACAAGCTTAGAGCGAATTTTCGCTATAGATGTCAATATAAATAGTACTAGTATTTCACTTTTAAGTAAAGATCTGTAACGTATAATCCAGCAAGTCAATCTTCCCAAATCTGTCAAATTTTATCATTCAAACATTGACTTCCCACTATTGTGATAAAGTTGAAAATCCATGAAAGAGATTTGACAGATTGAGGTAGGTTGATGTGCAGGTGGCTGTACCATACTGATAGAAAAGGCCAGCTTAAACTTCACACGTATAATCTCTAAACATACTCCATTGTCAGTCTATATTTGGATCTAAATATAGGGCTACAACGAGATCGATCAATTACATCTCGTATCGAGGCTAACTGGTTGGTTTAACCATCCGCTATGGTTCCATTAACCACTGTTCCTGGACTGTATTCAAACATGTTGATTGCATATAATGTATTGTGTTGGTATATAAGGTAAATTGTACGCCTTAAGTCTTATGTTATGTAAATGTTCTGAGAAATCAGGACGGACAGATTAACTTGAACGATTTAAGATATAGTAATCTCAATTTACATTTTTTTTTTATTTTACTTTATTTACTTACAGAAATCTTTTATCGTACAGACCCCAGCACTTTTAGCTACTTCAATCTGTCAAATTGTCTCAATAGATTTTCAACTTTATTGCTGAAGCGTATGGTTCAAAGTTGATTGAGAAAACTTGTCAGTTTCTTTTTTCGACAGTTTCGGGTAGCTTGATGTGCTGGCGTCTGTACGTATTGGAATTGTAACAATATCGAAGAGCTATCTAGGCAGATATGAAATTCTATGTTTAAATAATTGAAAAGAAAAAAAAACTTAGAATAAAATATAAAAACGGTAATTACCTAGCTGTTGAATGAAAAGCATACATAAGATGCGTACTATAATCGAAAAATATCCATATACAGGATAAAATGTAGGTATAGAAAAAAAACAATAATCAGGGCGTGAGTAGAATTAATTTTCTATCAAACAACAGCTGAATGCTCATATTCTTATGCAAAATAGAGGTATGAAACACAATTTTTATTCAATTATATTGCTACTGAAGTGTGATGCTTATTGAAACTAATTAACCGAACTCTAATTTCCACACATAATGATTATTCGATAAAATACATATTCAAGTCAAGTACAAGCTAAAGTCGTGGTGGCCTAGTGGTTAAAGATTCCAGGTCAAGCAAGTACCAATGTAACTCTTCTAAGTTATACGAACTTTCTAAGTCTATCTTGGACACCAATAACTGATTAAAGGTGAAGGAAAACATCTCGAGGAAACCTAGACAATAAAGTCTGAAATCACCAACCCGCATTGAGCAAGCGTGGTGATTAACGCTTAATCCTTCTCCGTGGGTGAGAATTTGAGAATGCCTGTGCCCAGCAGTGGGACGATAAAAAGGCTGTGATGATGATAATGATGATGAACTTGCAGTACTTTTAATTGCTACATTCTTAATAGCTTCATAATTGTTTTTAACGATGTTTGCTGCATTTTATGTGCAATCTCTGTTTTAAACGATAGCTTGTTACTAAAATGTACCGAAATAATGTTTTTATTGCAGTGTGCATGACTCTTTAGAGATAATAGCTCTCTAGCTGTAGTTACATCGGTTTAAGCTTCTCTTCAATTAGAAAAGCTATGGTTTCTAGACTATCGATAGTAGGTACCTTATTCTTTTGGGTATCGATATTAATAATGACATTGTGAAGGACCGATTAAAATTGTTTTAAAAGATTGCATACTTTGTCAGGTTTATGCGGGTTGTATGGACAGATGCCAGCAGGTCAACCTACCCGAGTCTATCGAATCATACCAATCGAGTAATACATATAATACCTTCCAGTATTGGGAAAAGGTTGAAAATCTATTAAATAAATTTGACAGATTGAGGTAGGTTGACGAGTTAAATTCTTTAACGTACCAATAAACAATCAAAATTCTCTTCAAATTTCAAGAATCTTATATCTTGCTTATCCCACATTAGACCTACTATTCTCAGAAGGCACTTTTCCCTATGTTGGCAAATCCTTCTGAATATTATAAAGTAAAAAAGAGATTCCAAACAAAAAACACCTACATATAGTAAAATCTATCGATAAACAAACCGACCTCACTAACATCATCATCCCCATTACACTGCGGTATATTGGGCACAATATATCGATATTAGTAGCCAACCAAGCGCTTTCTCAAGTTCTCTTAAAAGGGACTAGAGCCCACCCAGCGACAAATAAAATTTAATATACCCCTACAAGGTTTCCTATTCACACAAAATATTTTAGCTACATTTGCATTACAAAAGGCTGTTCAAACGTTCTTGGGTTTAACTATGTAGGTAGATATTTTATTATTGAAACTGGGTCTATCAACCTGTAGGGTTCGATGAATGGGAATTTTATTTATTTGTTGAAAGAACTGTCTCGACGGTCTAGTAGTCTCATAGCGCGCCTGCTGTGCATGGCGCCGGGGGTTCGATCCCCGGGTCCAGCAGAAATCGCTTTGTGGGTTTTAAATGTGAAAGTTGGTAATTGATACAGCTGTGCATTGGAGAATGCCTTTGGACTATGAGACTAAGAGAAAAGAGAGTGTGGCTGCGCAAATGCTTGTGCACTGTATTACGTCCTGCGCGGCTGGCCTTAGAGAGAACGGCTGCCGTAGCCGGTTATCGGTCTGGGCGGCATTATAGGATCAGCGGTAAATAAAAGTTTAGAATAATCAAGTGTTTGTGACGTCATAAAACTATGTCGCTACTTGCCTCAATGGACATAATGAAGAATGTTTCGTTTATTTGTTTGATGTTTACTCTTTAGCTTGTAAATGCGTAAAAAACACGTTTTATTTTGACTGTCTGTGCGCACTCGATATATGTACATATTGTATAGCCTTATTTACTTTACTGGAAGCCAATTTGATCATTCGAAATATCCTGGAAAGGTTTATGTCAGTGTTTATTTCAATGTACTTCAATATCTGATTTAAAGGTAGGTAATGAAATAGGTATCGAAAAATGTTTCCCTGGCAACGAAGTATCAAAAATATACCTGGCCCTTTTATAAGACGTGGTTTTTAAAAGTACTGATTTCAGTACTAGATTTAGAACATTAACTTTGTTCTATAAGATGGTTTAAAGCTGGCAGTAATAGCGGTACGTTCTCAAAACCATGTTTTATAATAGTCTATCGAAGTTTTTATCTCTGAATCAAAACACAGCAACATATAATTAGACGTCAAAAGGCAAAGTCTGGAATCAAACGTTGAGCACACTTCATTTAGCCAGTCGCGCTTTTAATGACTCCGCTTAAAGTTGTTTGTCGTTAAAACTTTAAAACTTCTATTTAACTGACAAACACTGATCGTGTTCCGACTTTATCTACGCGGGCTTTATAACTATAGGATGGATTGCAAGTTGCAACTCAATCCAGGGTTGCATTAACCGTTAGGATGAATCCGTATCGGATTTATTCTGCGTTTTTATTATTTCGAATTTTTATTTTTATTTGTGAACTTTGTACTATCTGCAGTGTTGGTCGAATTACGTAATGGTAGATTTTCAGTGTCGATATCTACTAATGTTTATTTTGTTGAATATTGGTTTCGGGGCAAATATTAAAAGGATTAATTGTATGCCAATTATCAATTCGTTTCAAAATCGGTTTTAAATAAAGTAGAAGCAAAAGAAACAAGTAACACTTGTAAGGAAGGTGTCTTTGCCTAAGCTATCTCATCTTTTAAGTGGATAAGATGCTCTTTGAGATGAAATGAAGCATGTTTGTTGTGTTTACTGGAGGAAAGTGTAGCAAAAAGCAAGGAAAACCAAATGGAAGAGATGTGTCTTCTTAACGCTGCTAAGTTCGTCATTAGGAGGTACTGACATTGTGAACTTTGTAAATAATTTATGTAGTGACATAAAACAAGGTTCAAGCATTACACCAAGAAAGATTCGGGGGTATCCGTATTGTGTAGCTATTTTTTTATCACCTGCTTTGCTTCGGCAAACGGCTACTCATCTGACTAGCCTGTGTTGGAGGCGACTTCTAGTCGCAATGTTTTACATGGAGCGACTGTTTATCTAGCTTTTTCAACTCAGTTGTTCATAAAAGATGTTCAAATGACAGCCGCTGCTTCTAAATAGAACAGTGCTAATGATAATAATACGCAACTTCTTTCCTAACACAATGATTAGAATGATTTAGAAAAAAGAATCATTGTTTCTCTTGCTCACGGCAAACGGCTGGACTGGTTTAAATAAGATTTGTTAGACACATAGTCTAGAGTCAGAGAAAGAATACTAAAAAATGGCAACAACGGGTGTGGGAAGTATTTCCTTTCAAGGAACAGGAAAAATACTATTGGGAAGTAGAAATATCAAAGAAAATGTATCCAATAGAATCTCACGAGTACAAAACTGAAAAGAAAACACTACATATCTGACAAAGTGGCCGTAGAAATCTCATCGTGATTGCTAGGATTGTAGGTTCAATTTCAAAGCTGGCTTTATAAAATGATATAATTTTCATTCAATCTTATTTCATGATTTTTATTTCGAAAAATAACTTCTCATAGGCGAGTATTTGTGCCAGTATTGCGAGAGTTTCAAAAGAGTTTGGTGCTTGAATGTTTTTGCATGAAAAAGCAACTGCGCAACGACTAAGCGATAACTTTGAAAGTTGATACTGACACAGTTAACTAAGACTTCTTATTCATTTTTTCCCGTATATTTTGATAAATAGTTGTTACTAAAAATATATTATAACTGTGTAGGTATATTATTATAGAAATGATAGCTAATAAAATAATAATTTAAAAAAGCGTTTTTATGAAAAAAAAAATCGTTATGACTCCATTTGTGCGTGAATGGCCAACGTTGATTTTCCATATCAGGTACCTAGTTCGGTCTAAAACAAAAATCTACGTTGACGAGCCAACCAACAGATAGGTTATAGGATTAAAAAAAAAACTAGTCTGTTGACAAAATACACTACGATTTTTGTTAACACTTTTATCAAAACCAAATACCTAAAACCAGTCTATATGCTAAATTCAACGGGCCATCAATCAAAACCCTTTATTTATATAAAAAAAAAAACAAACAAAATCCTTTGAAGTACGTTTTTTTACGTTCACAATCGGTACATTGAAATTCCAAAAATGAAATTTTAGTGGATATATTAAAAACCACAAATCGGAATGCACTGCAAAAAAAATATAAACTCAAACAAAATGAAACGGATTTCCAAATGAAAAAAGTACGTACGCTATAAAGGTTACTGAATAACAAATATTGTGACATCATTCATATACAAAGCCAAAAAATATTTGAAAAAAAAAACATCCCCAAACTGATATTCAAAAATGGAATCAATTTTAATCTCCCTAAAACCTATACAACTACAATCTTCACAAACTTACGTAACCTTTTACATAGCTCACTTTGTAAGTATAGACCTTCGTTGTAAATCCTGAAATCTGTATTTACCTGAAAAGACCTCCAGCTGACCTCGGCATCCCAATTAAGAGAGTATGGATATCGACCTGTTGTTACGGCCTTTTGATCATTTGTGGCCTTCCATGGTTTAAACGGCGACGGATTAATCAGAAAGGTTAGGAGGAGGTTAGAAGGATTACAGAAAGATTGTAGCTATTTGGACAAAACAAAGTCGTTGATACTGAACTATAAATGACAAACGATATTACATCACAATCTATAAAAGAAGAAAAAATCTCTTTAGTATTTATAACAAAAACAATTGAAAAACGTTCCTATTTTAAAAATCAAAGTTAATCATTAAAAGCTTTCAATGAGTTATTGACACCTACGAGTACTTATACTCATAAAATTTGACATTGTACGTACTATCGATTCAGTGTAATCATCAATTTACACTTTTTATACAGTAAGTGCTGTTGAATCAAAACTCTAACTGAGAGTAACCTTCAAACATTTCAGGTATATAATATTTATTACACAATAAAAATCAAAGAAGAAACATAAAAATCGTGCCATTCAATGTAAAAATATTGCTTTGATAAAACCTATAGTAGAGCCATTTCACAATTTAACAGTTATTCGAACGAAATATAAAAAAGCAATTATTTGTGAATGTAACGTATTTTTGAAAAAAAAAATCTGGCAATCTGCCATTGAAGTACGTGAACAAACCGACATTCCGATTACTAGTTACTTTTGTATTTATGATATTTCTCATAATACATATGTATATACATATTAAAACATACATATAGGAAAACATGTTTTTGGAAGGTGACCTTTATAAAACGAGCCTGAAGTGTTCATCCAAAATACATAATACAATTATGTCTGGACCTTAGAGACTTAAGGGTCACAGCCCTTGGGTTTGTTTCAGTGTTTCTTCTAAACGTAGTCAGATAGCAAAGAGTGTTTGTAAAATTATTAACAAAAAATAATATTATGATGATGATAAGTCAGTCCCAATGATGACTGGATAAAGAATCTATCGAAAATATAAGAAAATATTTTTTTGACAATAAATTCTTCACAAGCATACGTACCTACAATAGAAGAACTAATTCTTATACTATACCTTATAAACTGTAAAATTATTAGATGCTCAGCAAAAAGTAGACTGTAAATATTGCTCCCGATGCCAAAATATGGATCCCAGTTGAAATATAACATATCAATTTTATTTCAATGAAAATCACAACAGAATCCTATAAAAAAATCAAAAATTCTATTGCTGAAGGATTTTTATACGGACGCAAAATTTTTTGACGTATACTTATAATTTACATAGAAAAGGAGCACTTTAGCGTTTCAAAAATGGATCGAATTGGAAAACATGAACAACATTCGTGTTTATTATAAAAAAAAAATCGTGCGGATTGAATCTAGGAAATATTATTGTGCCAGTTTGGTTTAAAATGAAATAAAATAATGTTGAACAAACAAAATAATAACAAAGGAACGCATTTGCCCAGCTGTGGGATAATACAGTCTAGATAAAGAATATATCGACAATTTGAACGTCTAATAGTTACGTACGTTACGTTATGATTTTTAATCTGTTTTTTTTTTGTTTTGAGTGGGATGTCATCAAATCCCGATGTGCGTTTAGCTGGAGGGAGTGTCAGGCTGTTACTGACAAAAACCAACTTTTGTTCCTTTTGGTTCCCTTTGTGTACCAGGGTCGGTAACTCTTGCAAACAATCCTGCAGCCCCGGCAATCCTCGGCCCTAAAGAGCCCCGCCAATTCTTCTGACTGATTCGGTCTGTTCGAGAATTGTCTATTAATCTGTCACGCAAAAATATCCTTTTTAATCCCATATGAAGGTTCATCAAAGCCCGTAACTTTTAACTGTAATCTCTTGTTAGTTTTTCGTATAAAAATAAAACGTCCATAAATACACGGAGATTACATGAACCCGTTTGAATTACTGATGGCCCGTACCCATGTCGAATGGTATTAACTCGGGCTTGTACTACATTCGCTAAATTATTACCATGTCACATGCAGCCGGCCTTAAAAATGTACCAATTTAGAATGGACTAGTTTCAGGCCCGAAGTTGCGCAGAAATCTTTTATTCTCATTGTTTTTTGAGACTTCTATAGTAATTGATAAGTGATGTGGAAGAAATGTTCAAAGTGACTTCTAGGTTCTTCTAGTTTTGCTAGTAGCCCTTTAATCTAGAGGATTTTGTTATTGGGAATTTTAAATCTGCTGATATTTATTGATTTTCGGCTTCTCGCATCCAGCTCCTGCCAGCCGTCTTGCGCAAGTGATCACTCCACCGTGCCTGAGGACGTCCTACACTACATTTGCCGATGCGAGAAGCCGAAAATCGATCTCAGTGGCGTGCACTTAGAGATGCCTATGTCCAGCAGTGGACTGCGATAGGCTGATGATGAATGATATTTATCGACAGCCCGCTATTAAAGCTTGAACAAAAATAATCCTTTAAAAAGCAAATCAATAAACACATTTTTCTGTCTGAGTACAGAAATAAACTTCTAAACAGAATACACAGGAATTAGAAATTCAGTGAAAACAATACGAGACAGCTATCCGGTATTACTAAAGACTAGACATAGCTTTAACGGTTTTTGTAATATTGATATCTTTGTTTGTACTATTTCAGGGAACTTGTTAAACACTCATTGTATTTTGATGTACATAAAGCAATAGTTCCTGTACTTTTGAAATGAATACTTCTTTTTAATAAAAAGGGAAATCCGTCGTCAATTAAGCTAAGGAGTTCTTCTTACCATTAATGTTCCATAAAGCGTTCTTAACAAACATCTTCGAAGAATCCCCTGGAACTTCACAAACATAAATCAAAATCACAACAAACATACAAAAGGATAAGTAATTATGCGCTTCAATTTAACGTGACAATTTTATCCACAAGCGTCGCAAGATAAATTCATCTTTTCCGTGAATTTCATTTATTAGCTGATGAATGTGTGACGAATTGGGTATAAAAAGGCTTTATAGGCCTCAATATTTTTTTGCATGAATTTCGATGTGTTATTTTGCTTGTAGCTCAGTTGTTGCTTTTTCAACGGGTCCTTTTCAGTTGGAGCATTGTGTAGTTATTCTCTCTTAAAGAATTTTATATGTCAGGGTAGAATAAGAGTTTGCTCATTTGTTTCAAATCTACCCTCATAGGCTATGGATGTATATAATTGTACCGTATCTATGTGGATTGTTAAGTCCTCAACAGTTCGCCAGTTTCTGGCCATGCTAGCACTAGCATATGAGTACGAATCACCTTTAGGTTTAAAACTTACTGCTATGACTCGACGGATCATTTTATGGTCTAAAATGTTCAATTTAGCATCCTTAAAAATTGCAAAATGAACCGTCACAACGAAAATCTACATTTGAACATGTTCATTCAATTATATTCCACCATTTATGTGGGTCACTCGCTACGGTGTGAGATAATATAATTTTTTATCCGCACTGTGAAGGAACGTTATGTTTTTTACCGGACAGTTAAAACAACGGTTTTCCTTTACAAAGTTTACCCAGCTGGGGTGTTTCACGGAACAGGCGCGGAGATATGGACAAATATGCATACTGTCCAGTTTCCTGTTAGTGGATAAATATTTGGTTACTGAGATACATGTAATCTCCCTTAAGGCCAAGGTCTGCCGTGGCTGAGGGTTGTGCGCAAGAGTTACCGTGGCCCTTGCACACAGGGACCTCCAGAAGGAACATGTGGGTTTCAGCCAGTAAGAGTCTTGTACCTCCAGCTGCTCCCTCAGCGGGATTCATTTTATAATTTCTTCAAAAAAACATACAATATGTAATCTAACTAGTTGATTCCTAAATTATGATCTTACCTGCATGTGGACTATTAATTTCAACTACCTAGACAGAAAGATAAATACAAGGAAAAGGAAATATCCAGGCGCTTGATTGACACTTCCCGTGACCCAAAGGCTGGTTTTCATTTCACCCAACGTGGTAATGCGCCGAGTGATAGCCATGAAGACCAGTTTTTTGACTGCCGTTATTAATTAATTAATTATTAATTAATTGATTTTTTTTATAGTACGAGTAGTACATACCAACTGCTAAAATTTGATTGCTATATAAATTGTCAAATCAAACTTCATGGACTATTCCAATTCGGTTTTTGTTAGACGTAAACAAAATATTGAACCTAGATACAAAGTAATTATAATTTAGTATTTTTTTTTCTTGGCAGTTTGTATACTTGCAATAAACTTTAATATAACTAACTACTAAGGGCCCTCTTCTTCCCTTCCAAGGCGACTGTCGCGCGTAAGCATTGATATAGACGCGCAGCTGTGGCTAGCTGTGTGCCCTCGCCCACGGGACCAGATTCAGTCGCGATGCAAACGCGATGCGGTCACGATGCAGTTACACAGATGTTTGGTCCACTCCCTCGCCCCTCTATTCTTTCTCCGCGTAGCGTAGCAGTAGCGCGTTAGTAGTGCATTGTAAACGCGACTAAATTGCGTTGGAAGCGATGAATACAAAAAGTCGCCGTGGACGAGGGGCCTAACGGTTTTTCAAGCGGTTGTTACCAATACATTGAAGAATCCATGACACGCAGTTCGCTAGTCTTCAATCAACGGTCATTCCTACAGATAGTTAATAATATTACGCCAATTATATTAATTAAATAAACAACTAAGATATAATGCACTTAGTTTGTGTTTGCTTCGTGGAGATTGTATGGTTATATTATGTTACCTGTAAGCCTCACTGTATTATTATTCTCGTAACTTTAATTTGTTTGTCGATGCTTGCAGTAGGATTATACCATAACTAACTAGTACCTGCTGAGGTTTCATTTCCCTAATGAGAATTGTACCAGTAAATTGAATAATGTACCACTTAGGTAAGACGTGGTGGCCAAGTGGTTAAAGCAGCAGCCTTTTGAGTATGAGGGTGCGGGTTCGATTCCAGGTCAGGCAAGTACCAATGTACCTTTTCTAAGCTATACGTACTTTCTAAGTTTATCTTAGACACCAATGACTGATTAAAGGTGAAGCAAAACATCTCGAGGAAACCTGGACTATTAAGTCTTAAATCACCAACCCGCATTGAGCAAGCGTGGTGATTAACGCTCAATCCTTCTCCGTAGGAGAGGAGGCCTTTGCCCAGTAGTGGGACAATAAAAAGGCTGTGATGGTAGGCACTTACACAATTGGGATTTACCTAAAATTTTAATATTTCCGAGTTTATTTCAGCGACGTAAATAACATTACCTACTTTATAAAATGGCTTTGGACGTTTGTCAAGAAATTTGGGGGAGTACTTTCTTTAAAGACACGCAAAAGTTTTCTATAGGCTATAAGTGGAATGATTAAAATAATTTTATAGGGCCAATGCTTTTTATGATATTTTTTGTAGCATAAAAATGCATTTCAAGAGTATTTTTATTATTATTTCAATTATTTTAATCGTTGCAATTACTACAAAACGAAATAACAGCCAATATTCATATTTACTTTATTGATATATCAATATTGGAACCACAGTAAATACAGTTTGAATTTTCAACATTTTTATAAGTCAAAAATATTTAATTAATTTGATAAAAGTATCAATATTCTCCTCTCAATCATCGGATTAAAAAAAACTCCTTCAAAATATGACGATTAAATAAATACGAAATTTCGATGCTACATTAATTATGCTTATCAGTTTAACTGCGAATGTTCGCGTAAAATTATCATAATTACGTAACACAGTCGTCAATTAACACACTGCTCTACAATAAGTAATTAAACTTATACCAACTTATTGTTATACGTTATGTATAAATATACGATAAAGAGCCTATACTGGAGCAGACATTTCAAGAGCCGTCGTTTGTCGAACTTTCCGTCTACCGATAACTTGATCGAACTCATACATCCGTATAGCGATGCATGCTAAGCAACGCATAAAACGACGATTGATTTTGACTGGATTCACGATTATCTTCTAGAAAAACTATCAGCCAAAAAAAAAAATTTCCAGGCTTAACGTCAGCAACAGTATAGTCTGCAGTGTACGGGGCGTCTTAAATTATAGCATGAGGATATTCGGTATATAGAGGCCACGCAATTTTTTTTTTTTTACTTTGTAATTTTGTCCAGCAGGCTCAGCATGGCGATTCTATGTCTATTCTATGAAGAAAAGACAAAGCACTTTCTGTCAATGTCATCATGTCTTCTGTTCGAGCATGGCGCGACCTGTCAACTCGCATATACATAAAAACTTGTAGATTCATGTCGGTCGAAGAAAATAAAAAAATCTTTTCTACGTGTCAAAAGTAATCTTACGTCAATCTGTCACTTATCTGTCATTATGTCCTTTCTCCGGTAGACCAAACTTGTTTCAGCGGTTGTCATGCTGAGCCTGCAGGAAACCTTTTTCAACTTTGGACTTGTAAACAGTATTAGGTACCTACTTATTATACAAGATAATTATATGTAGTTACAAGTATTCCTCTGAAGGTAAAACCGCGACGTAGATTTAATAACAATTAAATAAATTAATCAATGAAGCCCCAAAACACATGAAGAACATATAATAAACAAAAAACAAATGAATCGCCAATCTGGAACACGCATCCCATCACAATGGTGTATCGACACGCTTTCTATTTAGGAACATAACATTTATCGCCCCATTTATTAGCAGTAAAAATGTTTAATTTGTTTGTGGTGGTCCAGCAAAGCGGTTTACGAGCAAACGTGATTACGGCATACGTTTAACGATACTCCTGAGATCTGGTTTGATATACACCCTTATTTATTACCTTCGGCCTCCTTTTATATTTTGAATAGAATGTTGGTGTTAAGGGTATTGGTGTTGGCTGTACAAATGTTTTTGTTTTCATGACCTAAATGGGACTGTTGCTTCGTGAGGTTGGTTTCTGATTGCTGGCTATCGGAGAGCGCTGTAAGCTTAATTATTTAGACCGAACAAATAGGTTCTTTTTTACTATCGGCATCGTTCCATTTTCAAGTATAATGATCTCTTAATTCTTTTCTACATTTTTCCCGATCTTGAATAATCATTATGAGCATTATGATTATCGTTCCTGCCTGCCGGGGCTGCCATTGTTTGCAAGAGTTACCATGTCCCTGGCACACAAAGACTTCCAGAGGGCGCATAGTGGGTTTTAGTCAGTAAAAGACCGACACTTCTTCCATCTGCATCCTAACCAGGATGATTGATGATGGATGAGGATGTTGATAATTATTATTTACTATGTCCCAAAAATGTATAATGATTGTTTAACAAATATAAACTCCTTGAATAATTCTCATTTTGTATTGGCTGACCAATATGTTACTCCTTTAAGATGCAAATGTCCATAGATCTAATCTTTAACTATGTCTATTAGAAGAGATCCTCACATAACTAACCGCAATAATAAATTACTCAATACTTAGTGTATTTATTACTTTTATTTAATACGTATAACAATAGATTCATAAACATTTTATATAGAAGCCGTTTTTATTCCAGTTACACTTATGAAACTTCGCTAGGTTTTTCATTAGCTCCTGCCGTGGAAACAGCGAGGCTAGATGGATTGCTACCATTCGTCTCAACATCGGGCGTTTCTTTAATTTGCACTATACTGCAGCGACAAAATGTATATTCAGGCTGAAATGGTGCCAAAAGAATGTTAAGAACCTAATCTATTTAAAATGTTATGACAGATAAGAAAGTAATTATGAATAATAGATCTAAATTGTAAAAAAAAATCACAAATCTACTACACTACACAATAAATTATAAAAAAAGCTTTTAGTCTGAAACTACTTCACTGGATTATCATGTAGTTTTAACCTATAGAGGTTCGCTTGTTTATGAAAGAAAAAACACAGAACTAAATTTAAAAATAGAAAAAAAAATAGTTGATATTTCAACTAAAAATCAAAACGTTACTTATAAAACTTTACAAAATCTTTCATTAGGGTCCCTAGCACAGAGGTCTAAGATGAATCGACCCCATTCGTCTCCATATTGGGCATTTTCTTTAATTTTGTCCTGTAACTACCGCGGTGCGACCACTGTTAGTTACTTTATCAATGTCAGGGCGGCCTAGGAAATTCAATCTGGGTGTTAGTTTGATCACAGAGTACTATAACATTATTAGCTGCGTTTATTCATATTTATAAATTAATTTATCTGCTTTCCACAACTTTTTACAAGTGTTTCAAATGGCTTGAAGCTAGAAATAATTATTGACCCTGTTAGGACACAGCGACTAAGGCGTTTAATGCCATTACGTAATAGATATATGTAATTTCATCTATTAACATTATTATTCTAAAATAATTAACGTATAACAACTTAACAGTTAAATTTTTATCCAAGCAAATCTATAGTTTAATATAAAATTTATCAAAGTTCCGCAACTTCATCGATATCCTGGAAGAACTGTGTCACGCACTCGTCCAGCTCGGTCCCACGTATTTCCATACCACATACCTAATTTAATCTCTATCGCTTCAGCAGTTTTAGCGCGAAAGCGTAATAATCACAGTTTCACATTATTACATTTCTTGTTTTGAGTTCGATTTTAGGTTAGTTTTGCGAATGTGGTTGAAATATTGTGCATTTTTTTTTCTTATTTCGAGTTTCAAACACTTTGAAAAACAGAACTCGAGCCACAATTTTACTGTTCATTTCTCAGTTCCCCGTGCCTGTCCCCAAATCGGCAAATAGGAATACAAATGCAAAAACAATTGAAGAACATTCTGGAATGACATAAATAAGGAAATGTTTCAGAGAAATTCTTCAACGAGAGGCGCATTTCATTATAAAAGGAACGGAGACGTTCATTTTCTTTACTCATTTAAGGAGAGAAAAACACATTTCTCAATAGAAATAAGTGAATGACGTACAATAAAGAAATGAATATTGATTGAATACAAATATATGCGAGGATGGCGTCTTTGGTTATACGCCTTTTCGTTTCAGAAATTGATATTTTATTATACCGAACATGTAATATAAATATGTAATATAAAAAAAAAGAAAATCAAAATCATTTATTCCAACTTGGCCGTAAAACAGCACTTTTTGAACGTCAAATATTACAAAAGACAGCCCCCAAAACGCCCACCCTTCACCACTTCCTATGTGTTTTTGCTGGGAAGAAGAAGTGGCGCAACAAACTCCCCATCAACAGTATAGCACTAGCTGCTTGGAACAACTTCCCGCGACCGGATAAAAAGTGGCTTATGTCTATTCTCAGGCTCTAGAAGTATAGACTATGTGTCTACCAAATTTAATTTTAATCGGTTCATTAGTTCCGGCGTGAAAGCCCGCCAAGACAAAGATACTTTCGCATTTATAAAATTAGTAAGGATTTTTACTTTGTCATTAAACAGGGAGTTGACTTATCTTCAAACTCTCTTGATCCGCAGTAGCGCTTCGAGAACTGCGTTGTTGCAAATATGTAGGTCTGGGTGCCATCTTCTTTTGCAACCAACCCGTTAATATAGATGAAACAAAAGCTTCTATCTACTCAGTACAACATTTTAAATCGAATAGAACAATATTTTAAACATTTTATGAACATCGTAGTCTGAAAGGACTAGACTAATCCCATTCCAATATGGGCGCAGCTAGTCTTCAAGGTAATATTTATGGCAATCGTGACTTGTTCCTATAAAACCCATTGAATTCAGGTACAACGGTGTGCATCTAATACTGGTTGAATCAAGGAGTGGTTACCATTATCTTCGATGAAAAGGAAATACGGAGTGTATGTACCTAGTACTAAACATGTCTTGTTTAAAACAGGTTGCCAGGATTTGTAGTCTAAGAAGTATTTCTATTAACAAAAAACGTTATACTCTTTATATAATTATTACAAAATACAATTTTCAACTACATTTGGTGTACTCGAGAATACTAAAAACTTTTGGTGAAAAATATTGAAAGTCTTTATTACTAACCACTTTGCTCTTAGTTGCCACTTTTGCCACTTTTCTGTCGTGTCGGATTGCTGTACCATCGGACCATGAGAGTGAGGAAATAGAGAGTGCGCCCATGTATGCCCCAAAACTTGTACACTATAGTATGCCCTGTGTGGCTGGCTGATCTCCTTAGAGAGGGCGGCCGCCGTGGCCGGCAATCGATGTAGATGGCATTACTTGTCCACTTAACTGTGTATTTTATCTACCATTCTGATAGTAAACATGCTAATTGTCATGAGAGCCATAATGAAGCGCTAGTGAGCTTTCATGATGCTTAGGTACTAAATTTTCTGTCCATAACACTGTTTCAAATAGCCATCAAAACGCAAACGGCATAGGAAATCAATAACAATAGCAGACTCTCATTTATGAGTTTGCACAGTCAACAGCTACGTCATAAAAATTCAAATGATACTCCCGCTTCGCTTCCCAAAATTATCTAAAACGGTACTTACTTTTACATACTGAATGACCTTACCTACCAAATACAGCTCGGGTCATGGTTAAGTTATTCGTAAACAAAATAAGATTATACTACGCTTTAAGAGCGCATATACCGAAAGTTGGTAACGTTGCAACTAGCTGTCAAATATTATATTTTTTTTTAATTAGGCAATATTTTTTTATAGCAATATGCCGAAGTCTTCGGCAATTTCTGTGTCGCGTGAAATGATAACTCATGTGTTCATAAATAGATAATTATATTATTAAGAGGAGAACATTACTATATGGAAATAAGAAATATGGCTCTGCACTATGCACTAAAATATTGAATATGAATTGCAATTAAAACCCTAAATTTGATATTGTTAACGTTTTAGGTTTAAAAAAGGCATTTGGCAATATCTCACATACTTTTTTCCATCAAAAACTATATATTTGGTGTTACGATATTAATTATTGGATTCCCTTTTATTTTTTTAAGTACTCTACAAAGCATTATTTCTTATTTTCATACAGTAAAATCATCAAATTAGGCGACATTCCCAACTTTTGGAATACGCACTCTTATAAGGAAGGTAATTTTGTTTTTTGCCTTTTATTATAATTTTATTTCATGTACTACCATAGTCTTGTAATGACGCCTATATAGCGACGGTGAACGTGAGCTTATTATGTAGCTTGGAGATAAATTTCGCTTTCATATTTTTTAGGGTAAATTAAACAAACATCTATTTTTTATAGTAATAACAATGAAGATTGTTTCTGTTCTAACGGCTCTATATTTTCCCTTATCTCAAAATTGTTATTAGAAGTTGTTTTTTTTTTAATAAAGTCATAAGTAAGAGAGTGCTATTTGAAGGGAAATGAAGTCTAAATGAATTGGCGGCGCCTACCTTTTGTATCGAGATCTGGTGCATGCCAAGGTCCGAAGCGAGAGAGTCTCACAGTAAAAGTTTTTGTGAGTAAAAGTCTGACATTTCCTGCAGCTGCACCTACAGTGGGATGAATGAAAAAAGTGCACAATAAAAATTTAAAAAGTACAATCGTGTATTACTTGTATAAAACACTCAGCAAAAACAGAAAGTATATTTTATGTTTTATTAATTCAAAGATTTTAGGTCGAAAATAGATCAAATAAAAAAAATAAATCATAAATGTCTTCTGCTTTTAGTATATATGTATATAATAATTTACAAGACAAATAATTCTACCCTAAACTAACAAAAGAACGATAAACTTTGATTACACCAATCAAAAAACGGACAACTTTCTTCAGGGACGAAAACTAACAGAATTATTTCCCTCTATTACCTCATCAAATTGAATGGCTACCTCTCTATGTGGATAATCAGAGCTCACAAAAAATGCCGTATAGTAGTTCCTATATCATATATTAATATAACGTCATATCCGGATTCGATACGGCAGTTTTCAATTTAGGATAACCGGTAGGCTATACATACATATATGCACGTTTTGTTGTTGCGAATTTTGCGGATTATAAGGCTGTGTACACAAGCGATGCGTTTTGTTTTTCATATATGATTGAAAGAATGTTCCAGAATCTTCTTCGATGTAAGCAACAAATCTGCAGTACCTATTGATGTTGATACAACAGCTTAAACTGAGAAATTTGTAATTATATTATAAACGTAAAGAAGACTACCAGGCACTCATATTAACTCATTCTTACTCAACTTTGCGGCTGCCATTTTTACTATAGGCAGACATTTCACAGAAAATATTTTAAAATATTTTGATTTTCCACCTAACCCTCAAAGGCTTACTGTTAGAGAACCCTGCTCTGGGCTGCATAAAATTTCTGTACCTGATCGATATTTATAAATGTGTTTCTTGCCAATTACGAGTACGTATAATTATTTGATAGATAGAATAGCAATTGAGTTTTTTTTTCCAATAAATTGTATTATAGTTACATATACATAGCTCGTTTTAAGGTACAGAAGGCATTTTTATTGCCTCAGTTATCTCTATCATTATTTTTTCTCTCTCTCTCATTATCATTATTTTTAATTATTATTCCAGCATATTTTGTTCCAGTATGTCCATGCCTTGCCGCTTACAGTCCGCGCACCGGGCATATGGATGGACTAGGGATTTCCCATATAAAACTTGACTGAATGAAATCGTTACATGTTTCGATACTCGTTCCGTAGATTTTAAAACCGAGTACGGTACAACTTACTTATGGATATCACGAGATTCCTCATCATAATGAAAGAACATTGATTTTCGTAAGATTCGAAGATTTAGGGCCAGTTTCACAGGTTGCTGGTAAGTTCCAGATAGTTTATCTGGTAGATAATTTCATACAAATTCTGTCATATTTTTTAATTTATCTCCTAGATACTGGCTATCTGTAACCTGTGAAAATGGCCCTTAGTCTCGTGAAGGGTCGCTGCTCATGCTGCAGCATTTTCTTTCTAGTAGTATAGCTCGATATTTCTTTTAAGGTTGCATATTACTTTTTTAAGGTGGAAAAGACATATATAATTGAAATTCATATATGTTCTAGGTCACTAAAAGAGGTATCAAAGTCACAGTTTACTAAAAACAATTAAACAATTCGTGTCTACAAAAGATAGGTAAGTAGAGGACGTTTGCAAGTTCCTACATATATGTATAATTAAGGTTTAGGTGAACCGAACCGAACTTCAGTGTATAAAGCAGTTCCAACAGGGTATGCTGAAAATCACGAGAAAATAGATTAAAATACTAGCTATTTTAATCTATTAAATAAACTAAACACTGAATAATAAATGTGGACATAATATTTGTGTTTCAATTCGCACTCCATAACGTTACTCCAACTGTGCCATATATTATGAACTGGTGGGTGCGTTTTGCAAGCAAATTATTTGGTAATAAATATTTTAAACAATTCATTTGTTAGAATAGCGAATTAGTCTAAAGTCCTAGAATTAATTTTATTTTATTTTAATTACATTGTTGTATTTTATTACTCTTATACATAGGTGTAAGAATCTAAAGTCTCCACATCGTCGGTCTTTACGATGGTACATTATCAAATGACCCTTCCCGCTAGTTGGTGCAGTGGTAGGGAGTGTAAAAACCCATCTCTGTTCCTTCTGTAATCCTTTGTGTACCAGGGCCACGGTAACTCTTTCGAACAACTCTGGCAGCCTCAGCAGACTTTGGCCTTAAAGAGCCCCGCAAAATTTCATACAAGAATCCCCTAGTGGTTAAAGCATCTGCCTCTCAAGTATAAGTGTGCGAGTTCTTAGTCTGTCTTGGACACCAATCACAGGGTAAATGAAAAGGAAAACATGTTACGAAAACCTAGACTTTAAGTCTGGAATCTTAATTCGTTAATTTATTAATCCCTCTTGCGTAGGCAAGTCACCATACTTACTCCTATTCCTTGTCTATGTGAAAAGGGCTTTGTGCCCAGCATTATGACAACGCAAAGACTGTTAATGTACCTTTTTAACTCAGAAAGATACTACGAGTACCTACTAGGCTTATAAAAAAAATCTGTTAAGTTGTTGTTACTCCTTAAATATTTCTACTGCCTGTAATTTTACAAGGAGTTCGAACGGCTGTCGAATTAAAAATTCCCACTACACAAAACGCAGCGCGTTCATATTTCAAAAATCCAGCTCGGTTTTCGATGTTCAAATTGTATGTCCCGCAAACCGACAGAGCTTGTAGACTGCTGACCAACCCTTCAATCAATCAATCAAGTCAGCCAATAGCAGTCCACGCTGAACCAACTGGTGTCAGCGTACGTTTAGTGCAACACCCTGTGTGGTTTTATTTGTAGGATAGGCCGCCATTTAAATATATACAATACATATGCTTACAAACACAGGGCACTGAGTTTTTAAGGTTATCCTTAATATAAAATACATTTTTGGCTTCCATGAAACACAAAAACGGCAGTTTCCAACGGGCATCTAATTTCACTTTTCCTTTGAATCTTCTCTTTTTCTATAACCCTTTATTTTTCAATGGGTAATTTTGTCATAAATAAGAATAAGTAACTTACTTTGAATAACACATAAGCCAAAATATTGTGCGCAATTGTTATTGTATACCTATAATGTGTTAAATAATAATTCATACAATACAAAGCCATTTCTTAAAACGTTTAAAATACGTAGCTTTAATCTACTTTTTTATTTCCATATCATCGGATATCATGTTTCCTAAAAATAAAACAGTCCTGAACAATCTTTTCACGTTTCCCGATACCAATAGAAATGTCTAATGATACTTCACTCCACTCTTAGCGTTATCTCAATAAATGCAAGGTCTTCTTTTACTGTCGAACTCTGATTTACAACTTCCTTGAAAATACGACGGATTTATATGTAAGAAAATGGTGCTGAACGTTCAATGAAAGTGTTAGATAAACCTGAGTGCACATTGAAATTATTCCAAGTCGAGCAGTTGACTTTTTAATTCATGTAAATTGTGCGAATTTCTACTCCTATAGTCGTTCTAGTTCTTTTCTATAATATATGTATGAACTTTCTATGTAACTAAATCTTGGTACAATTAGTACTGATTTAAGGCGAAGGAAAACATTTCGAGGAAACCCGGACTATTAAGACTGAAATCACCAAACCGCATTGAGCAAGCGTGGTGAATAACGCTCAAACTGTTTTATCACTCTCTCTGTGAGAGGAGCACTATGTCCAGCAGTGGGAAGGATAAAAAATAAACCTTAATAGTTTTTTAAGCAGATACCTACTGCTTGCTACAAATCCGGTAGCTCTATAAAAGCCCTGTTTTCGCGTAGATTCAATATAACGGCGTCCATGCTGATTGTCGGCCATGGCGGCTGTTCGAGATCAGCCAACTGCGCAGCATATAACATTTGCCTGGATACAGGTGCACTCTCTATTCTCTTATTCTTCTAGACCGCGGGGTAGGCAAACCGACACGATCGGAGAGAGACCAGGCGCAGGAGCGACACTTACGTGCTCTCAGATGCACCGGTGAATCAATCAATTGTGAATCAAGACCCGGGAATTGAACCCGAGAGCCCAACCCCAGCATTCACGTGACGCGACTATAAGAAAACAAACCACTGTAATAAAGCCAGTGCTATATAATTACTCTCTTAAAATATGTTAAACAAATCTAATTAAGCAATTTCTCTCCTATCATAATACGAACTCACTATTGTGCCCAAAGCCAAGTGCACTGTTTTACAAACAAAACAAAAACAAATGAACTGCGAACAAACAGAATGGCTTCTCCAAAAACTGGTATATAATTTTAATTAAAGAATGTTACAATGTGGCGAGGTTTCGCGTACAAGGCTGTGGTTGCACCGAACTTTTGTAATGGCTGCAATAGCATATTTATGTACACACAGCGGTTTTTATATATTTGTTTTATTATTATTTTTGACGTTTTAATGGGCTTAACTTATGGCTACTGCAATTGTGTGGGAAGGTTAAGTTGCACATGGGAGATATATCAGTGAAGATAAATCAGCGTAGATTTTATTTTGTTACAGTCTTGATTAAGTGAAGGTTATTCACAAAGCGAGGTTTTGGTTTTATTAGTCACTAAATGTAATTATCGATATACAGGTTGCTCCTCAAAGTACGGGTCACATAGAATAGGGGCATTGACCAACATCGAATTTCAACAAACTTTCCATATGTTGATATTGTTACCAGAGATAGGCATTTGACATTAACTGTATGGGGTTAGTATCAAAATTGGTTACAAAAACTCTGAGTAAGTCATTTCCATATCTTGAAGGGCAACCTGTAGACACGTATCTGAAATCATTGAGATTGATATTTGTGTATTATTGTGTAAAATTAATAACATACTAAGAACAGACTGTCTTGCTTGTGTACTCAAACAGAATAAAGAAAATCAATAGGAACTTTATGGTGAAAAGCTCTGATAGCACTACGCTGCGTGTTCCCTTATAACCGGTTTGTTGCTGAAGACAATCTCGTCGAACCCGTGGAATGGTGTTTCATAAGAATCGAAGTATCTCCTGACTGGCCTGTCTCCTTTCTTCATGAGCATCACCAACGACTCCAGGAAGGCCACCAGCTCTGCTGTCCTAGGGCTGAAATGTTAGAAAGGTGTTTTTTGTGAGTATTAAACGGATTTGTATCTGTAAATTGACTCCATCATACTATTATTTTTCCTACTTTTTAATATACATTATTTTATGATGTAGAGTACAAATTACACATGATTTGGCGTCTCTACTACTCTAGAAAACTAGTTCAAGGAATTTCAATGATCATGGCTATCCAAAACAGCCGCTTAAATATTACTACGCATTTGAGCTTAAAAAGCACTCAACTGTATTTAATATGTATCAAAAATCACATTTTAGGCAACACTGTCTCAATACTCAATTTTCACACATAAATCAATCAATTACCATTAAAAATAAACCAAAATACATATTAAGATACGTTGAATGAATAAATCAGGGATTCAGATCCCTTTGGGAATAACGAAATCACGAATGACATGGAACGTTTGAGTTGATTCCGCATTTACTGCGCAAAATTGGCGAATTAACTTGATTCTCCCTTTTTTTAGGATCTTATTATACCGTGGAAGGAATTTCATTTGTTTTTTTTTGTTTTTGAAATATAGCAGTATAGATATTCATATGTTTAAAGTGGACGTAAGTATATGACCCGGCTTTTTTTTTCGTAAGAATTCATCAAATGACCCGCTCCCGCTGAAGGTGCAGCTGGAGGGAGTGTCAGACTCTTACTGACTAAAACCTACTATGTTCCTTCTGGAGGTCCCTGTATACCAGAGCCCCAGTAACTCTTACGAACAATCTGCAGCCCAGGCATGGCCCGGCTTGCGTTTGATACCAGAGTCACTTCAATTAGTATTGGGTTTCACACCCCGTAGTACGACTGGGCTGTGGCTTTGTGAGACAAGCAAACTTTTAGCTATCCGACAATTAGCCTGATGGTCAGTTGATAGTTTATTTTGCAGCCAGACTTGTATCGGCCGGATACCTGATCGTTGTGATGTGCGCACTACCATTCATCTCCATACTGATTTATGAGCCCGATCAAACTATACGTCAACTAAAAGTTTGCTGGGTGCGGGAGCTCTAATGGTTAGGTATTATCAGAAACTACTGCTTGGGGCCTAGACACAATTGGCGAAAATTTATGAGTATTACGTTGGAATGCAGATAAATTCTTAGTTAATTATACTTATTGTGTAATTAAATGAAGTGAATGATACATGTAAAGCCACTTTCACACATGAAGTATTTTCATTCATAACAAAATATGCTCTGCTGGATGGAATTAAAAGTTGGACTTAGTTTGCTTTTGGGGACGTTCAAAAAACAAATAATAAAAAGTTTTAATAGCTAATCCAGACCCTGCTATGTTGAACGCCCGCCATTTAACACGTACTCTCATACACATGACATGCATATAATATTGTATATTGACGAAGACTTAAACCATCCTTAGAATATAATTTTATTTCACAGTGTAACGATTAAACTGTATGGTGGGGAAAAATATGGTGGTTGTTATCCGAGAAATAAGTACCCCGGGACAAAAACTACGGTAGACAGAGCTCACTAAACCATGCCTATCAACTTGAGCCAATTTCAATCACACATACAAGCTTACTGTCAACCCAAATGTAATCTTCCCATTCATTAAACATTTATCTAATCTAATTTATACATTTAATTTTATCTTCACACGTCATCATTATTACCAGCCTTTTTATTGTCCCACTGCAGGGCACAATTCTCTCATACAGAGAAAGAGTGAACGTTAAACAACACGCGTACTCAAGGCGAATTGGCGATTCCAGGCGCTAAAGTCCAGATGCTCTCTACATGTAAGAAAAAAGAAAGAAAGCAAAAAGAAAGATCATTAATTTTCATGAAACAATTACCAAAAGATACCAGACTCACCTAAACATTACCGTATTAATTTCTTCAAAGTACACGATCGTATCATTATGACCATCAGCGTAGGAAATTTGTATACTGATCTGAAACGTGTTGAAAAAACGTCGAAGAAACTCGTATAACTTAAAACTTTGCTTAGTTAAACAGTACACACGCCAGCACATCAAGCTACCCGAAACTATAAAATTTTCCTTATCAACTTTGAACCATATATTATATACTGCAGCAATAAAGTTTAAAATCTATTATTTCATTATCATGATTATTTACTATCAGACATTTTGTGATATCTTATAAGTGAAAGTTTCAGAGTTCTTATTCAGTATGAAAGAAAAACCCGTTTAGAAGTATAAATATTTAATGCAATCAGTACCAGTCTCAAGTAGCTTGGTAAAGTTGGCTCAAAATGGCACAATCATGTAGGTATTATGTGTGCAAAATATCGTTTCAGAATATCACCGTTTCACTTTTTTTTAGTGTTTCTTTTGTTTTTGTTTTAGAATATCACTTAGCATATTCTTTACCTTTTTTTTAATACACTTAGGAGAAATGTAACCGGATCAGTTACAAATTGATGCGCAAATTAAGTTAGTTAAACTTGGAAAAAAATGAGTTGCTTTTAACTTAGTAATTTTGGAACTGGGTCTAGGTAAACGTTGTGGTGCAGAATAAAATGACAAGCGTTTCCAATAATCGCATCTTTTAAGAGGTAAAATCGTAATTGTAATTAGTAATGATAATATGCAATTTATCAAAAAATTATAAATTTATTATAAATAATATAATACAAAAACAATTAATGAATCTATTTACCGTAGCAATAATGACAACAATTTGCGCAATATGTTTAATCTTCATATTTCACACATACAATAGAATTGCGTTTTGACCTTTTTTCTTGTTTTATTTTTTTAAATAAAGATTTTATTCACATTTCTGGAAACGATTTCTTTTTTTATAAAATGTTATTGTATGAAGCATTTTTTACAGTCTATAAGGTAGTAAATTTTTTTTTTTATTACTTTCGATTATAAATTTAAAGTCGAAGATTTTTCTAGTTGCGTTTAGTTATAGCATTTCAATAACGCAACATGAAGAAAATTGTTTAAAAACATGTCTTAGCCGAAGGAACATCTTAGGTACTACATGTAAAACTATATCTTTAACGCGAAAGTTTATACCGTCTAATAGATGTATGGGTGTTTGTTACTCCTTCCCACAAAAAGATAAGAACTGAAACTTGGGACTTAGATGTATCATGCTCTCAACTAGCACATTGGACTGTGTTTGGTACAAGGAAAATACATACGCGTTTGTTACTTTTACCTCTATCGTTGATTTAGTAGTCACGTATTGCGACTGCTAAGCACAAGGTCGCGGGTTTGATTTTAAACGTGGATATGTGGGTTGTTCTTGTTAACTTTAATAAAAAGCAGCCCGGAGTCTGGAAGTTGGTGATCGATACACCCATGCACCGTGTCTGATCTCTCTCCGGTCGTGTCAGATTGAATGCTGGTACACTATTATATTATTATGTGCTACGCCACTGACCTTGGAGAAAACTGCTACCATGCCACGTGTTGATTACACGTGTATTAAAGAGCACGAAAGTGTTGGTCTCGTGTCTGATCTCTCTCCGGTCGTGTTGGCTTCAATGCTGGTGCACCTTTATAATATCTGCTGGCTATAGCGAGAACTGCCGCTATGGTTGACAATCTATCTGGACGCAAAATTATATACATTACTTTTCAAAATCTAAGAAAATAGTATATATGTTTCATTTCACATTGCTTACAATTTAACGTAACAAAGATAACTAAACTTAGCACATCAAATGATTGTGTGTAGATAATCCAGTCTACGCCTTATTACCACTATAATAAAGGCGACCAAAACCTTAGTATTAAGTTACGCAACACAATCTGTTAGCAGTATACAGAATGAGGTCTCATGAGATTAGCCAAACCTTTAACAACGTAATTGTAAACTACACTGTTCAAACAGAACCACCTAACTAATTAAAATTGGTATTAGTTTAACCATTTTCAACCTTAAAAGCACTTTAGAGAAGCTAGTTAGAAAGCTGGGTAAGAAACAACCGCACAGACTGATCGATCATAAAGTTAAGCAACGTTTATAGATAGTGAATAATCATCTTGGTCATGAGCACCTCCGTGTCCTTGGTCAGATCCACAAATTTATTAAGAGTGTTTTCAAAAACACTCTTAATAAATTTGTGGGTCTTGGATGTCATTTGGCGACGTTTGGCAGTCTTTAGATGTTACCAAAGAGTTTGACAACTAGTATTACCAAGGTGTATCAGGTTGTGAGGGTTGGTGAGGTTAAACTTAAACTCAAACTCAAAATCATTTATTCAAACTTGGCTGCAAAACAGCACAAAAGACAGCCCCCAAAACGCCCATCCTTCACCACTTTCTATGTATTTTTGCTGGGAAGAAGAAGTGGCGCAACAAACTCCCCAGCAATGTCACATAGGCAGTCGTTCCTATAAAACACTGGACTTGGCTGCAGCCAGTCAGGCTAGAAGCCAACCCCATCGTAGAAAAGAAAAAGCTAGGCAAATCATTCGTTTAGACATTTTGATCCTTATAACCAAAAGCGCTTTATTTAAGCACAAGAGTAAATAATTATACAGCGGAGACCAAGATTTATGTAATGTGTTGTTAAATGCATAGCGCTGTATTAAGCGGGTGCGTGCATGATGCATTATCGATGTCATTATGTGCATATGGAGGACGAGTGGGCAATCATCGCGTTTACGTCGCAATGCAAGTGCACCTAGAGAATTAATTAATAGACCTTAATTATAGTGGACATCCGTGCAAGTAGTGAATTTAATACGATTAGACTATATACAGGATCGGTAGGTAGTTTTAATCTGCTACCACCTTAAGACAAGTTCTTTGAGCAAAAAACAACACAGTACTTTATGAAACCATTGTAATAAACTCGATAATCCAATAGGACTAATATGAAATAGAAAATCTAAATACTATACTAATCTACACTTAATAATATTTTGGTATGTAGTTTAAGCTGAAGCTAAAGAATTCGTTTTTTTTTGAACCGGCTAACCTCAGGAACTATTGAACCAATATTTAGAAAAATGATTTCATTGTTAGGTAGCCTATTTATCAAGGAAGGCTATAATCTGTTTAATGGGGTGTATGAAGTAGTTCACACGGGACGCAGATGAAACCGCTGGTGGTAACAATATCTCTATATATGAAAATTGTATTAGTTCCACTATTTATATCTCAAGAATGGCTGAACCAAATTGGTTGAATGAATTGATGTAGTTTAGAACTAAGATACGGATTTAAAATGGAAAGAACGGGAAACAGTTCCCTGGGAACGCGGGTGAATCCACGTGTGAAAGCTAGTATTAATTTAAAAACCACCGATTTCATATACGCAGAGTGTAGTGTTACTTACTTTTAAGAATTCTGATAATAATATTTTCATACAATAACAACACAAAGAGTAAATATAATTTCGTATTGTTACATTATTTTTACTTCTTTCCTGTTAACGTATGAACAAAAAGATCCAGAAATATATTGTGCAAAGAATAAGATCCGCTGGAATTGAGCGTCAATCTAAAAACGTGATAACATTATTATCCATAGGATTGGTGCATCAAGTATAAAAAGAGATATTATACCAGAGCTACATATCAATAATAATTTATGAGAGAGAGAGTGCCACGTTGGTCTAGTTGTCGCATAGCGCGACTGCTTTGCGGTCTAGGCCCGAGCCGAAATCGCTTTGTAAGTTTTAAGAGACTTTTGAAAATCAGCCTGTTGTCTGGAGATCGATGATTGAAACCGCCGTGTGCTTCGTAGGGCACGCAAATATCGATCCTGCACCTTCTCTCTCTCCAGTCGTGTCGGATTTTCGTCCCATCGCACTTGGAGAGTGAGGGAATAGAGAACGTACCTGAGTCTGCGCAAATTCTTGTGCACTATAATATTTCGTAGCCAGCTTAGCTGGCTGATCTTCTAACAGATAAGGACTGTCGATTGCGGCTATCGGTCTGGACTCCATTATTATTACGAAAATTTACATAGTAGTGCCCCGAAAATGTAAATCTTATTTCCACTATTTTCAAGCAAATATTTTATAGTAAAACAGAAAAAAAATATTAACATCGATATTATAACAAACGATTAGGTACGAAGCGATCGTTTTAAAATCCATCAGGAGAACTAGTACAGTCGTAAAATTATTTTTGCCGCAAAAAAAAATGAAAATCCCTTTTTAAAATCATTTTCTATTTTTTCGCAGCATTTCATAGGAATCTAGACGGCGGGATTTCATAATGCGTTGCATTTTCTGTACGGAGAACGAGGGGTCATTAAAATCTGCTGGAGCGAGATAATGATAATTAGTGATGTGCCGCTACGGTAACGTTATACGAGGGAATCGGCTAATCGATTGTAGGTTTAAACATCGGATAGAAACTGCAGTGATCGTGTTTTTTACGACGTCATTTATTGTCACCAGTATAATATTGTAGGTATATTCTGATAACTTATAAGTATTACGTAGGTTTTTGTCGTCTATAGGTCGTGCGGAAAACACAGATGTTACTTATGAATCGAATCTCACTCACAAGCACATTCTATACATTCTTTCAAAATGCATACTACAGTTTAAAATTTTATTGATATTTATTAGTTTACTTTAAAATAAAATCTTGAATCTTTCATCTTGAAATCACACCGACTTTTACCCTTAATATTTTATTACAAAAACTCTAAATAAAAATATCTCGATTATTCTCTCGATTACATCGACTAAACACGAAAATTATTTCACACCTCTAGCAGTAATGATCACGACTGCAGACGTTCGCCGTGTAATTGATATATAACGAATTTTAAATTATAATGGCGTTTTGAGACCTCCTCTGCCATTATATTATTATCTTATAGCTACAAATTACGTACTTATCATAACGAGGGCCATTCTGAAAGGTTTTATCGACATCAGAAAATTTTAAAATAGAATTTGTAAAATAAATAGTTCTAGATATTGAAATATTGTTAATTGTATATGTCACGAAAGGTTATTAATTGCATATACGTAAATTATAGTATTAAATGGGTTCATAGAAGATTTAGAATTCATAAAAGAAAGGGCACAGAAAAAAAGATAGAGCCTCGCGTCCTAGATATAACGGTACTCTACGTTGGGTTCACAATTTTCCTACTATGTACATCTGTGTTAGTTTTAGTGCTATGTATAATAAATTAACAATGTGCTACTGTTTATTGACCCCATTATATAAGTATTTTTTTTATTATGTCACAGGTAATATTTATCAATCATTTAGTTATCTTCTTCGTGGTCTATATAATTATGTTGATGTCCTAATAAGTTTACATAAAATCGTGTCATCCGGTCACAAGGCACCACTTTATACATTAAAAAACCTCAGTTTAGTTCAATATATTCAGTTTTCGTTGAGCACCCATCAAACTTTACGCAAAAGGAAACTTTCTCAGTTCAAAATTGTTCCCTAAACGTGCGCATTCACATTTATCAAATAAGATGTGTGTTTTCCCCAAAGAGGTACGACAGTAAAAGCTTCTGTTATGTTTCTACCAAATTGATTTGTTTCTACCATACCAAGGGGGTAAAATTTGACTCAAGTGCAAGTGCTTTATTTATAGAACTGTTTTGTAGAAATGAAACGGCAAAATTAACTTGTCTGTAAAACTGCAATTGTATGAACGGATTCTTTATGGCGATGGATTTTAGTGAAAAATTGTGTAGCAGTTTGTTATTAAATAATTGGGTTAATATATTCTATGTATAAGTCTCGAAGTATGGATCAAATTTAATAGGGTCATGGACAGGTAATTTACCAACTGTTTGACCTTAGAAAATCGCTGTATTTTTGTACCTGAGGTGAAAAATTAAGTTTAAATGTATCTCATAAAGAAATACCATTAGGAAAATACAAGCATTTTTTTTTCAGTGCGCTTGGAATAGTTGATTTTTCATTCGGTATTACTTTTACGTAGACTGTAACAAGGCGCTTTATAATCTAAAAAAATGGATCTGGGAAATCCATAATAAATAAATACTTTGATAACACCTAAATAAGTACCTAACTAAAGCTAAGGCTAGGGATAACTTAGTCTACACGACGTTGCTGCGAAAGAATCTGGATTCCCGCGGCCCCGCGCGCACGTACGAGAGACACCGGGTGGTTTTAGCCGGTAAGAGTCCGACTATCCGGATATCCCTCCACCTCTCCCCAGGCGGAGGATAGTCCAGGAGAATTTCACCCCGAAGAAAAAAGTCTACATGACGTTAGTTATGTCATCGATAAAATAGCATCTACTTTAATCAAATCAAAAGTTTTGATCAGCAACTTATTTACTGTAATAACTTCAAGAAACTTACAGACACTGATATATTATTGGATTAACGTACGGAACCAACAAAACCGGGTACCGTACAAATGAAGTTTAAACTTCAAACATTTGGAACTGTAGTTAGATGCAAACAGGGTATATACGTTACATTGTACTGCTTGAACCGTTTTGTATCCGCAGTAATAAGTCTTCTTTAAAAGCCCTGCTTCTCTAATGAATACAAAATTAGTCGAGTATGTAATATGTACAGACGCCAGCACATCGACCTACCTCAATTTGTTAAAATTATCATAATACCGGAAGGTTAATATTCGACTGGTAAAATTTGACACATTTGGGTAGGTATTTACTGAGGAAAGTGTATATTATATTATAATGTTTGACCATACTAGACATTTATATACATACTAGACATACTGGACATTTATACACTAGATATTGAAAAGGTTTTTCTGTTAACGCTTGTATCTATGTAACTCTATAACATATGCTTTTATATTTACTCGTATATTATAGACCAAGGGCCAGAAAGAAATAAAAAAAGATGAGGACCCAACCTTCTTCGTTTACGAGTAGAAGATCATTTTTGTACGTCTAATTAAGTTGGCCTTTTTTTTAAACATAAAAGGCTGGTAAATAATATTTAATGTCTATCTATGTTATCATTAAGACCATAACAACAAAACTCGCTTTTCCCATCCATACGATACGACATAGGTATTTTATTTCGTCGCGTCACCGCTGACAAATGAGCGACCCGACAGCCGACGGCCGACGAACGGGTCACTCTTGTTAGAAGCAATTTCGTGTCACGATGATTTTTTTATTGCCCCCTACTACTAGCTCGTTATTGTATTAAAATTTACGTTATGTTGTATTGTTGTGCGCTCAAATTGCCTGTGAATAATTGATAATTTTGGTGAAGTGACGTTTGAGGTTGTAATTATGATGAGGAATAAATATTCACCCCTCATAAGTTAGATTTCTATGCTTGCATGCGTGAGTTAACGCTTATTTTGAAAGGCGCGGGTGTTTCTATTTATATATTTTTTTTTTCATAAGAAACATAACTCAAAAAAATATTATAATCACGTCCAGACCGATTCTCGGCCATGCTACTTTTAATTCGAAAGAAATGATTTTCATGAGATTTATTATATAGCTTATAAGTCAGAATTACTTATAGGCTATGTTGTTTGTGCGGGAAAAAATTCCCTCGGCACGAGGGTGGAATTACGGGGAACTGCTGGTTTCTAAATAAAAAAAAAAACACCATAAGTGTATAAAGATGGCATTAGACTAAAACCATGATCTCGACGGAAAAATAGGACTTCATACAGATCAATTACAATTCTTCGGAGAATTTGGAAACCAAATGTCTAAAATTATCTCCGTAATAAATCATTTCTGACGTCAAGAACCTTGAAGTAAGTTTCATAAATTAAGTGTAGGATGAGATTATGAGGCTAAGATTAAAAATAAATCGGCCTAATTTCTGACGCACTTAGAGATTCTAATTATTATTAAGATTTTATCGACTACGCTTAAAGATTTTTTTTTGAAAATGTCTTTGTATCACCAATGTATTAAAAATATGACGTTACAATTTAGGTTACCTACAATTTTTTACTCTGATATATTTTGAAAAGGTTTATTAAAACAGACAAGCATTTACATGTAGGTATACATGGTTACAAAATACTTAAAACTAATATCTATTAAAATAATACCTATACAAAAGTCTGTGCGCGTCAAACTACTCGTCCACATCGCTGTCCTCTGAAGAATCTCAGAAGACTGCCCATATTGCCACGTTGTATGGCAATACTGATTCTTTGACCAAAGCGTAAGCAAGCTCTCTGGTCATGCGAAGCGTCGACTGGTTTTTAGCTTAGGTGCCTTTCTTTTCCAGATTCCAGATATCGATGTATCTGCTATTTACGACGAATTAGTCTTTGGTACGTCGCCGCCTACAGCAGCCTACTTAGAAAAGTACCTACTTAGACAATGAATCCTACTAAGAAGGGGAATTTTTTTGAATTCCCAAACTTAAATGATAGTAGACTACTATCATTTAAGTTTGGTCATTCCCTCATTCAACTTTTCAACAACTTTAGCTTCAATAAATACAGAAGCTTCTAGCTTGCCATACAAAATGGCCACCTTTATCATTGAAAGCGAATAATTGAATACCTAGTCAAAGCATTAGGACCCACTTTTCACAGCACACACGTTTTTGCTTGTCAAAGTTAGCAGTTTGGCATGGAAAATGCAGTTTAAACCGGATCAAATTGGATTGGTGAAACGGGACTTTGTTTGTGAAAATCTATGCTTAGTGAAGAAATTGCCATTTGAGTATTGGCCAAATCTAAGTGCTGGATACATTAAAGTGTTGTATGTTAACACCTTTTTTCTGTCAGCTACATTATCTTGACATGCCTATGTTCTATATTTCCATTATTGTCCACTACGAATATGTCCACTTTGAAAAAACCATTGGCGTATTACCGTACATATATATAAATTAGAAAGGATTCTTAACTTGATGTCAAATCAAATCTTAAAGAAGAAGGAAGATTGACATCGTAACATTTTTTTTACGAAGAATGGTGCCCAAATCAGCTTCAATAATTTTGTGAACTTAGCTCGCATTTTATCTTCATGTTAATTTTTCAATCTTCATTTTTTTTAAAACAATGACATTAGATAATATATAATAGACAATTAATAAATCGAAGTGTTATATGTTATTGCTGAAGCAGATGCGACCTATCTCGTGAACAATATAAAATAATGTCATCAATTTTACAACAGACCCAATATGTAATCGCATGAATTATTAATAACTGAATAATATCGATATTCATAAAGATAATTCAATGATTCAATGACGTCGTAATTTATTGGGCTATTAATAATCGATAAATTGTCAGTTGATATTGGTTCGCGATGTTACATGGTCATGATTCATCGAACTTTTATGTACAACACTACGTGTTATGGGCTAATGTGACGAACACAACAACAATGTTTAGTACAGACAAACTAAATGATTTCATTGAGAACAAAGGTGATGCTAGTCATACTGTATGTCTGTTGCTATAAATACAAGCCGCATTGAACTTAAAACACAATATTGGAGTACAATGTTACAGGCAAGCATGTTATCATATCACCGAATCTTACTCATCATCTCCCGAGCCTTTTCCCAACTATGTTGGGGTCGGCTTCCAGTCCAACCGGATTCAGCTGAGTACCAGTGTTTTACAAGGAGCGACTGCCTATCTGACCTCCTCAACCAGTTACCCGGGCAACCCAATACCGTAACATAAAAATCACCGAATCTTACTCATACCGGTTTATAGCCTTCTCTAAGTGGCTACGTCACAATTTGCGTGAAAGTTGCTCTACATAACTCATTATTAGATTCATACTTTTGTGCAATGATAACAAGTTTCCGTAGTGTAGCGGTTATCACGTGTGCTTCACACGCACAAGGCCCCCGGTTCGATCCCGGGCGGAAACATTCCCCTTTTTTTTACTCTTTAATATTAACAGTAAAACATAAAGCACGTCTAAGCCTAATAATAAGCGACAAGTTTGATTACCACTCGTAACTTTTTAAAAGCCTAGTTAGTACTTAGAAATTTTTAGAGCAATTTTACTAGTTAGTACTTTATAAGAACTTAAGTAGTAGGCTCAGCTGTTGAGACTTTTAAATAAAGTGACCCAAGTTTTAATAGGTCACTAGTAGGAAGGTTGTTGAAATGGTTCGGACTTATAAGGCGAACAGATTTTGTTTGCGTACGTGGTTTTTATACATTTGCGGCCTGTTTCACCACCTACGAATAAGTTCCAGTTAGTTTATTTGCAAGTAGTAAGTATATACAAATTCTGTTCCATTTTTGAATATATGTACCTAGATAGTGGCAATTCAGGCATGGTGAAACTGGCCCTTAATGTTTTGGTAAGATCGATTGCTTATTTAAGGCGGTTTGTAGGCACGTATTCAATTGTTACGATCTCCACACCTTTGCAGTCAAACGCAATAAGTGAAAGTTGCTCCAGTTAACTTGCATAAAATAAATTAGACTCATAATAAACAAGTTTCCGTAGTGTAGCGGTTATCACGTGTGCTTCACACGCACAAGGCCCCCGGTTCGATCCCGGGCGGAAACAGAGATTTTTTTTATTGATTCCAGTTATACGCCCATCCGAGTAAAAATAATGTGCAAATGGCAAGGTGCATGACTGTAAAATCAGCCTTATTTTAATCAACATCAGTGCACGTCACTCTACTGTTGGCAAGCCATTGAGGTTCACACTCAACCCTTCTCTTTCAATCCCTGTTAGCGAACATAATAATATTCGTTCACAATATAATAATGAGCTGACGAGTCTCCTCCTGCCATTTTTACATATATTTATTACATTGTCATCAGCAGGGGTTTTTCGTCCCCATAGTTTTCCCTTCCCTAGTCCACTAGCATCCCATCACAATAACCCAATTAGTTTTTCTTCCATACTTAGCAATAGTTAGCACAAACCGGGGGTTGTCTTTGGGTACATTTCTATAGTGTATACAAGGATAATCGTCGGTTTTGTGTCACCATTTACATATATTAAAGTTGTCTCAAAAGGGCTTCAGCGTGTTGGCTTTGGCCCCACGTTCGCCTTCTAAAAATCCGGGACTCTGTAGTCCCGTGGTCTAGTAGAGACATACAAGTATACTAATATTAATGTCCCGAAGTGCCCTAAAAGCAATGAATATAAGAACACCGAGGTACCTACTACAGTCGATGGAAAGTACCTACTGAGCAAAAGCCGGTAGCCAGAAGCAAAAACTAAAATGTACATATCTTTTGTGAAAGTTTTCTACAAGCTGAACGGAGCCTGACTTTATTTCAACTACCTAATGGTTTTAGGATTGCTGACCGTAGATAAACTTCTTCATTAATTTCATAGAAAGTAATGCTATGCTTAGCAGGCTTTTGCTCGCGGCTTCACTCGCTTTAAGAAGTAATATTATTGATTAGGTATAGTTTTATCTTTCATTCCTTATATCTCCTTAAGGGTGGAATTTATCAAAGTTCTTTCTTAGGGGATGCTTACTTCATAGCAGCTTTATGCATGCAAAGCCTCAACCCGATCGGTTTAAAATTGACAAAGTTATGTACAAACTTTCATCCCCTATTTTATCCCCTTGGATAGAATTGAACAAAATCCTTTCTTAGTGGATGCCTACGTCATAGCATCTACCTGCATGCCAAATTTCAGCCCTATCTGACAAGTGGTTTGGGCTGCACGTTGATAGATCACTATGTCAGTCAATCAACTTTGAGTTATACATATATTTAATTATAGGTAGGTACCTCTATTATGACACACAATTTATTATAAAGTTGCAATTGTCATAGACTGGGAGTGAAAGTAACTCTAGTTCATTTAATGACACAAGTCAATTAGCTTGGCAAACAACAAGTTTCCGTAGTGTAGCGGTTATCACGTGTGCTTCACACGCACAAGGTCCCCGGTTCGATCCCGGGCGGAAACATATTTTATTTTGTTCTGTGCATATCGAAGTTATATTTTGGATACCTTGTATTTAAATGCTGCATACATATTGTTAACTTTCTGCTGCTATGTCTATATTTTTATGTTGTAGTATCTTCCATCAGTGACCTTACCAGCTTTCTGAAAAAAATCTTCCTGCACCCATATAAAAAGAAGCCTATATGTTAGTCTGATGCATAAGCTATATTACTACGAAGTTTCATCAAAAGTTCTTCATACACACACATTCTTAAAAACTTATACGAATTAATATTCAATTTGTAGGATTCAGATATTTCGAACAAGCTTAGGGCCAGTTTCACAATGCCCGAATAACCACTATCTACCGAATAAATTAAAAAATGCAACAGAATTTGTGTGAAATTATCTACCAAATAAACTAACCGGAACTTATTCGTAGGTGGTGAAAAAAGCCTTTAGTGAAGGTTGCGTTTAAATACATACAAAAAATTCGTATATTTTTGTTAAATAAAATGTAACACATGAAATGAAGCTATCGGTCTACACTATAATATGTAAGCTGTCATTGTCATAATATTATAGTCTACATAATATTAATTACATAATTCAATTACGTACAGTATGACCAATGTAACATGTTAATCCATTAATTACGCCAGTCATAATCAGGCTCATTACCTATAGTAATTACCTACCCAGTATTGTGTAAATTGGCCACGTAAATAATGAAATATTAAAAAATGTATATTTTTCTTTTGAAAGTGGTTCAGTTTTACGAGTACATTGACCTCCCTTTGGATGTATAACTCTTTTCCTTTACACCCTGTTTAAATATTATTACCATTTTGCCAAATTTGAAGCAAATCTATGCAGTACTTTTTGAGATTATCACGGACATACATACAGACAAACAGAGAAAAATTCTAAAAACTATATTTTTGCCATCGATTTGGATTGTAGACCACGCCCCAATTATTCTTAAAAAAAATATTCAATGTACAGTTTTGACTTATCTATGATTTTATTATATGTATGTATTGTTATTCAGCACTCTCATTAAAATTGTATGATTATAGTACAGATAATTAGTTCATTAGGTATTAACATGTTTGTATTAATTCCTATAGAAAATGTATAAAAATTATAACATCACAATTCGTAGTGAATATTCGTTCGAATGTTTGCTATATACATCTCATTCTGTAAAACTTACAAGTATCTACTCTTCCGTTTGCATTGCATTACTTTCCAGGAAGCACTTGTTATTTCAGTTGCATACATATTTACAAAATATCTTCAAGAAATGATACGCGGCTTAAAACGGGCCGAAGTGTCTTTCTATGAAATAATTTTGCTGTTACTACCCAAAGTTATGCAATGGGAATATGCATGTAATTTGTTTATTCACTAAATTAATACACTTTCAGCTGTAATAAATAAATACGAAAGAATTTTTAAAATACAATTTATCGACAAGAAGTTATCAAGCTTCAAAACTACTAATAAGAAAGAGAAGTCCGAGTGTAAAATTTACGTCACAACTACACACGCCCGTAAGACTGTCATTGAATATAGCCTTTTGGTGAGAGGGACGGATATACTTGTTTAAAGTTGTTATATCTCGTTTGTTTTTCTACTGATTTCGATATTTTTTTCACAGTTAGTATTCTATTTTTGTATATTTATTGATAAACTAGTTAGATTGCAAATATTTTTTTCATGCCTATTCCCTATTTGCATCCGTTCATTAAAAGAGTACATCCACCCTTATTATGCAATAACACCGCAGTTTTTGTTTGTGCTATCTTTGTCATCAGTCCAAATAATATTCACTTAATTACAGCAAACAATAATGTAATTTTGCGGTGAATCCGTGAATTATACAAATTAATAAATAAATATACAACATGCATTTTATTCATTAAAACAATGTTGACGTAGTTAAAATATTGATGAATGTAAAACTTCAGCGCGGTTTTCACAATACCACTTACAAACATAAATATGTGGAGTATCATTATTAATCTTGTTAATACTTCATTTTTATGTCATAACGAAATTATTTGATGTCCTTTTAATAAGTTCGCGAAAGTCATCAATATTAATTTTCAGGTTTACAAGAAAATAATGTTAAATCGACGTTTTGTTTTTGTCAGTATTTAGTTACAGCCATTCTGAGAAATCGCACCGCTCATCCCATCCACCGCGGCTGAGCTGGAGCTGTTAGCTTCCTGAGCTGGCCACCGTTGGCGCAAATCTGTGTACGGTAAATTTCGGGTGGCTGGCCGAAGATACGTCTGGCAACATGGCCATGTCATTGGCGCATTCTGTTCCACGCGTTCCTCAAAGAGCAGTCAGCAAAACGTATGGGGCATCAGAAAGATTGTTCGCAAGAGTTACCGCAACTGACTGCCGACAAGTTTGTCTTGTAAATGTAATTTTATTGTACATATATATGTATATATATGTTAAATTTTATTTTAGTCCAACTTTAGCTTTTTTCTTCGACCTCAAAAAGTATGTGGAAACAATTTAAGTTCTTGTATTTTAATGACAATTCCCCATTTTCCAAGTCTAAAACTTCGCCGTATTGACAAAAACTGACAATAAATAAGTATTCCATTCTTGAAAAAAATAACTATATATTATTTATTCATTAAAAAAGATCTTAAAAAGGTATTTTGAAAAGATTCATTTAAAAAAAAAGGAATGAGTTCCACATAATCAGAGCTCAGTCCTACCTTTTTAAATTCTATGACTCCTCCTGGATGTCGTTACCCTTATTTTATTGTTATCTTAGTCCTGGCTCATCCAGCATTCATTCGATCTTGACGTTATTTAGGCCGAAGCTTAGATGTTTCCTCGTCTTACTCATTTTCTGTACCTATTCGCCGAATTTCCATACAGTTAATGTTGATTGGTGGAAAATAAAGCGCTTCCAAGTTTTGGTTTTTGAGTTTACGTATTTTGTTTATAAATTAAATACCTATAAATATTTTGTATATCCTACTAATAGTGTGCAAAAGTTTCTTAGCTTAGATAGAAAGGTGGAACGATTGCAACTCTTAGAAATGAAAATAATACAGTGAACAGATTGAAAAAATATGTACAGGCCACTTTTAATCCGGTCTGGCAAGTAATACTCTTAGGAAGCGGTTGTAATGAAAAAAAAACTTTAGGGCCAGTTTCACAGGTTACTGATAAGTTCCAGATAGTTTATCTGGTAGATAGTGGCTATCCGAAACCTGTGAAACTGGCCCCTAGAGGCATGTTTTTTTGTAAAAATCCCGTCCGTAATATAAAAATGAATAAATAATAAAATATACTAGAAAATTTTACTCACATGAAACATAATATTTATACGAATGCACATTGTAAAATAAATATTTAATTAAGTTATTAGTTACTAATTAATAATGAAATTAATACAAGCAAAGTTAAATAACAATTCAAACAATAAACACTAAGCATAATTCAATTGTATTTATTTTACAACAAAAACACACAGAAAAGCGAAGTACCTACTCGCAAGTTGTTCAAGATTTAGGATTTGCGAGGCAAATGCTACACGGAGGCTTTATCTCCAAGACCTTAGCCCAACAAAGCTACTTCAGCTAAAGTAGTTCCCTGGATAAATTGAATTTTATTTACTAGCTGGCTTGGAAACAGGTTTCTTGTATTCTCAATAATAATTGAGAAAGCTTTTGTTCGATATATTTTTGTACAAAAGTATGAAAAAATGTTTTTTCGGGTACGAATAGGTATCAACATGATATTTCCAGTCCTAACCGGCTGTAGTTGAGTACCAGTGTTTTACGTGGAGCGACTGCCTATCTGAACTGCTCAACCCTATGCTACCTGGGCAACACGATACCCCTTGGTAAAACTGGTTGTCAGACTTTCTGGCTTCTGACGATCTGTAACGACTTTAACGTGCCTTCCGAAACACAGAGGAACTCGTCATGACAAGATGGTCACCCATCCACGAACCGACCGCGCCAAGTGTTGCTTAACCTTATGATCGATCGACTTACTTATGTTACTTAGCGACAAGCTTCTCTTGAGATGAACTCCTCTCACGAGTAAATAGAAAAAAAAACTAGTTCTGGAAAATTACTTAAACATCCAAATGAATGATAAATAGTCCCATATAATAAATAACACGCTACAGTTTTTCATCCATTTTCCTGACACCGTTCTCTGGTACGAAAATCTATAGTCAATCAACACCCCTAATGGCTACCATTAAACGCATGGGATGCAAATTAATTTTCCCAGAAAAGGTCCTGCGAATTTCCTCACTTTATTACCGAGATTATTAGAAGTAAATCATGAAACAATTTTCGTTTATCAGCTATATATATACATTGTGTTCACAGACGTAACTAAATCCAATTATGGTGCTAATGACTGGCTCAATCAATGTAGCCCTGGGAGTAATCCATATAATGCCGACCATCTTATCAAAGCAGGGTCGGTACAATATAACAAAGGAGGTTAAACTTCACCAAACACAAGGCTGTTCGTCTGTTTGGGCCATTACAATCTTGATAACGGTATAGAGGTGGCGGTAATTAGAGTTTTCATATTTTAAATTATTCCATAGAATTTTTTTATTCTAAAATGAGAAACAATGAAAGATGAACGTATAATACGGTTAATAAGTTTTTTATTTTTATTTGAATATTTATAACTGGTTCATGGAAGTAATAAGATCTTATTTCTATCGCTTTGTAACCCTAGCCTAGTTTTTTTTTAGTATACAAACGATGTTCAATGAGCTTAATTCCGTCTCAATTACTACACACTAACTTCCTGAATATGTACAGACGCCAGCAACCTACTTTTTTTTACCAATCGAATGTTAACCTTCCAATATTGTGATAAGGTTGAAAATCCATCAAAGAAAAGTGTCGCTTTTGGAGAAAAAAAATTAGAAACGAATAAAAATTGAATCAAAATTCCTAAGCAGACAGCAAATAACTTCAAACAAATTCGAAGAATTTCCTCTAAACTAAACCTTTGTCGAGCAAAATTGCGAAAAACTTACAGCAGATAAGGTTTCCTTACAATTCAATCATATCGTCTGATTTCCTCGCATTTCAATTTAAATCTATTTTCCTTTAGACTAAGTCACAAGTCCTCTCAGAAAATTGTAGAATTTTAGAATAGCCACTCAAACCGTTTATCTATAAAAATAAAAACGGTCCGATTCAGCGATTTTTTTTTTTTGTTTTAAAATCCATTGATTTAACTGCTGAAATATTGATTTCAGCAAAATTCTTATCTATTTTTCAACTTAAATCTGAAACTTTTTTCCTTCATCGTGTCGATTTCGACGGAAATTGCACGTCATTTATGATTTCATTGACGGTCTAAATTTCTTAGGTGGGTACTTAATAATAGAGAAATTTAATTTTCAATTAATTCTATGTATAAACTATAAAGTCTGAAATCACCAACCCGCACTGAACAAGCGTAGTGATTAACGCTCACTCCCTCTTTGTATGAGAGGAGGCCTGTGCCCAGCAGTGGGACGATATAAGGCTGATGATGATAAATTTATTGATATATAACGTTTATATCTATATAGCTAAAGTTCTACTCGTATTACTTCAAATGTTTTACAAAGTATTCGAATCCTTTTAAAATGTATTCCTTTTAGAATAACAAAATATCGAAGCAGAGCAAATGCCGGCCGTAAATTATGAGCGTACAATTTGTCAAAGACTACAAAATAACAATTTACGATAACGTGACTGATTTTTATGTAAATAAGTATATTACACACCTACTTATTTACCCATTACCTACATATTTGTGTGCCCAAAATAAACTAAATAAGAACAAGCTGTTAGACATTGCATCATTTGCGAAGTGTTATTTTTATTTTCGATGTATACACTCAAATAAATTTTGACGATGCTGCAAGTTACATGCATTTGCAATGTTACACCAAATATCAATATTTTTTTTTTTTTAATTTATTTATTTACCATATTTTTGCATTTTTAAATATTCTCTATATATACATATAGGTATATAAAAAAAAACATTTAAAAATATAAAAATAGTGTCCCACCGGTATTGGGATCATGGTCCAAGCTACCGGCGGTCAGGGCTCCACAGAGAGAAACCTCCTGACGATGCGTGCCGTGTCTAGAAGTACAGCTTTCTGCATCAGACGCTTGATCCAACTGTCTAAAGAGAGCCTCTTGAGGTGTGAGTCGAGGCTCTTGGCTATTAAGCCATTTGCAGAAACGACTATCGGCACAATGATTGCAGAATCCACATGCCAAATGTTGACAACCTCGTGAGCTAAATCAAGATATTTAAGTTCTTTTTCTTTTTCAGCTTTCACGAGGTTCTCATCATGTGGCACGGTGATGTCAACAATCATTGCGCGGCGCTCTAATCGATCTATCACCACTATATCAGGCTTGTTAGCTATAACAGTCCGATCAGTGATGATAGACCGATCCCAGTACAATGTGATACGACCACTTTCGAGAACTGGGTCGGGCACATACCTGTAATATGGTACCTCCGATTCCACAAGATTATATTTCAAAGCAAGTTGCTGGTGTATTATCCTGGCCACTAGATTATGTCTGTGCAAGTACTCACCGTTAGCAAGATGAGAACAACCAGAGATAATATGTCGGATAGATTCACCGGGACAGCGGCATGCCCGACATATGTCCACCGTACCGTCCTTCACAACATATTTCCTGTAGTTGTTGGTCATCATTACTTCGTCCATAATTGCACAAACAAAACCTTCGGTTTCCCCATATAGGTCACCATGAGGTAGCCAGGCCACAGACGCTTTAAAGTCTATATCGGGCCCATGCAGGGCTCGATAAAAGCGTCCATGGAGCACTTTGCCTTGCCATATCTTCATGCGATCATTGGTATCCAATACTGCAGGTTTGCGCCAGTTCTCGACCTGCAAGGAGAGCGGGGTTAGTCCTTTGTCCACTGCAACCACATCCCGATGCATCCCCATGTCCATCTTGAGGAAGTATTCCCTAAGGTTGCACACCTCACGATTGTGGAGAGTTTTGGCGTTCAAAAAGCCTCGCCCACCACATTTTCGTGGGATGTACAACCTCATTATTGATGAACGTGGGTGATGCATCCTATACGCAGTCAGAAGTGTACGAACTTTTCTATCCAGGGCATCTAGTTCCGTCTGAGTCCACTTGAGTATGCCAAAAGAGTACATCAAGACTGGCATGACCCAGCCGTTAAAAGCACGCACCTTATTACCACCTATTAATTAAGTTTACTGCATGACAAAACCAGATTCGTCAGGTGTGGATACAGATTTTTATTATAAGCACACATAAAACTACTAAACCTAGACTTTTACATAAACTATTTACTCGTAATCCCCCCACTACTCGTAAAAGCCAATTAATTTGCCGAATAACACCAAAGACACTCATAGTATAAAAGCCACTCCACGAACGTAAATCAATTAAACAGCACGAGCTTTCTTAGTTACTCGCGCCCCATTTCTTTGTCTACAAAATACCGGCTGATTCATGGAGACGATCTTAGAGCATTTAACCAACCGGAAAAGGCTGCCAATTTAAACGTTAGGGGCAATGCAACGCCAGCTGCGGCTGCAGGTTTTTCAAAGAGTTACCGTGGCCCTGGCATACAGAGACCACCAGAAGGAACATAGTAGGTTCTAGTCAGTACAGTCTTACGCTCTCTAGCTGCACCCTCGGCAGAATTTCCCACAATAAAAGGGGGCAATTCAACGCCCACATCAATACAAATTGTGATATCTCACTCATGCATTTTCAATGACATCGTTACGTACACGTACGACACATTTGATAAAACACAATCATATATGTACTTGTGACACGCACACAAAGTATATACGAGTAAAACCAGAGCGCTCTCAAACCTTTGTCATAGAAGAAGTCACGTCTATGGCATATCCGGTTGGTTAAACACTCTAAGGAGACGACACACTGAGACAAGCCCGAGATTAGACCTTTAATTTATTACCTACGGACGTTGGTAATTCCGAAAGCGGGAGTTTCATTGTGTTCAAATTATACTGACATGAAGTTCTTCAGTTGTAAAAGCTTAACTGCCATAGTATTTTACTAAGAAGCATCCGGAAAGATTTGTTTGTATAGCTTTTAGTTGACCCAAATTTTAGACTTTATTGTATTTTTTAAAATAGACTTTATTTGCACTGGAAGTACCACAACGACCTATATTTAATTATAAAAAGTGGTGTTATGTTATCCTTAATGAAAATATTGAACAGCAAATATTTTTTCCTTGCATAGGAAAATTCTTAAAAACCAGAAGTAATTCCAATTCGTTGATTTAAACTTTAATAGTCATTAACATTAGAATAACTTATTTCAAGATTGCTTACATATTGTTACTCCGTGATCATGGCGCTTACAACAGTGCCAAAATATCGGGAACACAATAACAAGGTACATAGTAGCAATCTCGTAATTAGTTATTCTAATTCCAATACAACCACTGATCTGTCTACAGTGCGAAAAACTGCAGAAATAATAATACACTACAACGACAAACGTCTGAAAATGCACTTTAAATTCGTCGAAAAATTTCGTCATCACAACAAAGACGACAGCGTACCCCGCTTGTGAAACTTAAGTGTCAAGTGGTTCCCGTAAGTGAATACCCAACATCACATTTGCATTTATTAGGATGCCCGCCCAGGTCAGATGGACATACACAAGAATGTCTCAAGGACTGGAAGTATATGGACGGGCAAGTGTTCAAGGAAATAGGTGTATATAGCGTTCCCACTTTTGTTTGAGTATTTTGGTCTTATGGGGTCATTTACACTTTGTTATTCACGTCATTGCAATAACACTTTTGAAACGGAGGACAAAATAGCATCTTACTTCTCATACCCTTTGTTGAAATATATTTAGCGTGTGTGTATGTATGTGCGTAAGTGTGTAGAGCTGGCTATTGACAAAATAAATTTAAATGGAGAAGATTAATTGATAAACTACTAAATTCAAAGTTTAAGCTTTTGTTTCAAACGTTTTTTCTTAATTCAAAATTAATGAAGTTATTTGGGTATCATGCCGTTTGGTGTTTTATTATTCGAGAGCACTTTATAGCTTCGTGCTAATATATTGTGGTCGCGGAGATGTACAAGGGGTTTGATACTTATGCTCAGAAGTTAGTTGCAAGCCGCCATTAAGTTTGGAGAGGTATATATCATATTCCAAATTTGTTTCTAATATAAGTTCCATGCAACATGCAGTAAGAGATGCAGGTAATAGGTATAAAACTTACTGCCCCTACCTTCCTAAACCTACACAAACAACATTTTCCACAATCTAAACTATACATACTTAACTTAATCTTCAAAATGCAGCCTAAGTCAAACATTTTAACTTAATTTCAGGCAATTTCAATCTGCTCGTAAAAGCTACTTCAGTTGTTAGATAAGCACTTTAAGTTGCAACACTAACAAATTTCGCGGCAACTCTTACGCTGCAGACCATAATATTATGGTAATTTATTACCATCGTTGTCCTTTGAGATATTGTGCTCTTTATTTTTAATTAAATATCTAGAGAAAACTAATAAAAGTTGGAATATATGTTTGTTTAATATGTTTGTTACAAAGATGGCTAGGTTGTATTCTGCTGGATGAGCAGCTCGTGGCTAAGTAACACACGGTTTAAGCAATGCTTGGCGAGGTCAGTCCCTGAATGGGTGACAACCTTGACATGACGAGTTCCTCAGTGTTTGGAAAACACGTCAAATGGTATGTCCCGATTGTTCTTTGTACATCTTTGGCAGTCGTCAGTCGTAGTCTGTATTTAGAAGCCAGAGTGTCTGACAATAAGTTATCCCAAGGGTAAACAGGGTAAATAGGAGGGGCTCCTTAGGGTCAGGGTTTGACTGGGCTGCGGGTTGTTCGTAAGAGATACCGTGGCCCTGGCACACAGGGACCTAGGAGTATAGTGGTTTTTAGTTAGTAAGAGTCTATCCTAGGCGGGAGGGGTCATTTGAAGATTTCACACGAAATAAAAAGTGGTAAGCAGGGTAACCTAATTTATGGGTATTTAAGTAGGTGAGATAGTCGCTCCCTGTAAAACACTGGTACTCAACTGCATCTGGTTAGGCTGGAAACCGACCCCAACATCTTCTGACTACACGTAACTACTGCTAAAGATGTTCAATTGACAGCCGGGAATTCAAGGTGCCTTCCGATATACATACATATGAACTCGTCATGACAAGCCATCCACGGATGAGCCACGCTAAGCGTTGCTTACCTTATCGATCAACCCGTCTGGCTGTTACTTAACCACAAGCGAAATGTTGACAATACTTCTTAATATTCAAATGAGGCACTTAAGAGCAATATTGTACTGTGATAATATAAACATGGGCTGATCTTTAAATGCTTAGTTTGTCGTCAAGGTTTAAGAAGCTTAGCTGGCTACGACATTGGATGTATTATATTTCAGTAGGATAATATTAGGTCGTGATAACAATTATAATAAAATAGTTTTTTTGATAATGGATCACTCCGTGGTTTTCTTGTTTTTCGTCAGATTTCTTAAAACTATTGTATTCAGTCAGTAGGCTGCCAGACACAACACCCGTCCGAAGTTGGAAGATCGGTTGGAAGACCCTCTCTTTTCATTAGAGTTAGCAGAGTTATATTCTCTGGTCTTCCCTGCTCTAAAGCATCTTACTTATGAATCTTACATATTATTATGTATAAGTATGTCAGTAAGCATATTATTCCTCTTAAAGGCCGTTGCGACGTGCATAGACCAATAATGTACTCTTTTTCACTTCTTTTTCTATTATATTTACCTTCACGGTTCGACTTTGTCGGACATTCACAAAATAGGAGAACGAATTTATTACGAGTAATTAATGCTTAATACTTATGAGTGTGTGCTACTCCTATATTATGTTTAGCTGATTTCCCAAAAAGGAGGAGTTATAATATAATATTTCGTTTATTTACAGATGGAAATTATTTCAATCCTTATAACATTTTGTTTGGCCAGCTATCTTAATTATTTGAAACAATTAATCTAGTTTAATATTCCAATAACTGTTTTGTAACCAAACACATATTTCCTCTATTTATTACGAAATAATTAACAATGTGACATTATTGTATATTAAATAGAATTATTTACATTACCGACAAAAATATGTGATGGTAATAATAATAATAAACATGCAACATTATGTTATTGTAATTTCGTTGAATTGATTTATGATTTAGTTCAAATAATAATGTATTATTTCATGTTAACTAAAATAGTGCATGCAGGTAACTTGATATTTTGACCACAGCATCTGACTGGTACAGTTACGCTGAAAATTGATATAAGTCGAGGGCCAGTGTTTCACAAGACTTCGTTATAGTACGAAGTAACTTAGCGTGTCTGAAGTAGACAATTTTGTCCTATATGTCGCAGGGAAATGAAGGTATCAGGTATTTCACGAAATCCCTAGGGATATCACGAAAGTCCGGAAGATGTCGAATACTCTTGTTGATTACATCTTCTTCCTAAAAGTATCTAGTGATATGACGAAACACCAATTTATCGTCAGTGATATCGTCGTTTCACAAAAAGTTCGGACTAGCAAAGCTACTCGAGTGATTATTATTAACAAGATACATAGTATAAAGTTGGTCTGATTGCTTTGCTTAAACAAGCTGTACCTACTTATCTACATTGATAACTTTAGTTTATTACATAGGTTTGGGTTCTAAAATACAGTTGCCGAACAAATATATGCCATAGCTATCTGTAGTCTGTAATATTAATAACACTTCACATTCTTGTATCACGATTAACCCTGATCTATGTACACATGTAAATTAATGTAAAGTTTGCAAAGTTCAGGGGCGTGACTGTACAATGTACATACGCTTAATTGATGCTGAAGTGTAGGTATATATAGGAACTAGTACACTACACACTTATGGATGAGATAAAGTTTTAATAAAATTAACGGAACAGTATTATATATTCTTCTAAATATAAAAAAAGCTGATAAAAATGTATACCTAATTTAGTTTTTAATTTAATTTAAATTTTTATAAATTTAGATATTTTTAATCCAATATGAGTCGCAATCGGATCTGATTAGGTCTGTCCCTGTAATAAGCTCGTCATTCTGCGACAGATATCTATTAAAAATATATACATGTAAAAAATCGGCACCTTTAGATAAAGCTGTGGTCCCTTTTTAAAACACGAATCCCCAAAAATCAACAGCAAATAAATTAATTTGTCTCCAATAAATGAAATTATTACCCACCCGAAAAATTAACGCAAAAACCGTACCCACACATTTTTGCGCGTGCTTACGCAATTTTTCATCGTTTATAAGCAGATGATAATAAAAATACACCTTCGGGACATCGTTCGTTAATCCTCGGAAATACTCGGAATATTCCGTAGAATTTAATCTCAGTGATTATATGAATATGCGCCATCCCTTGGCTGAAAGGTCGGCGTTAGGGCCTTTTACCCTAATTTATTCTGGGCACCTACCTCGGTAGCGGTATAAACCATACATAATATTTTCATTGTGAACTGAAATTTCAACCGAGATAATAACTTATGTTTGTACTATCCTATAAATAATAGATTTTGATAAATGACTAGTAGTGTTACCTTCATTGAATTTAAAGGTGGAAAAGATTTCAAAAATGTCGAATTTGTTTTGATATACTTGATTGTAGGGGGATTTAGGTACTGGGCATTATACATATCACACTGGGCACTCTATCATTAAATAATTATGTCTACTGCGCTGTAAGACTGTTCATCGCCATTATATTTTTATGCGGTATATTACTAACATTATGTGGTAGATTCTAATATCGATTTTGTATTTGGGGGACTAATGTAACCTTTTAAACATCATTGAGGCAACTGGCGGCCAAACGTTACTGTGTAAATGGACCTTCTATAATAAAGCTCGCAAAAGCATCCCTCAGTTAAAATTATTACTATATTTCTACAATTTTGGGGTTTATTCAACAAACTATGTCAACTATCTTTGGATGCATCTAATACAGGTTTATATATTATTAAAAAAAATTACCAGTGTGACAATCCAGAAATTATGATTATGGTTGCTAAAATCACATTAGTATTCATCTTAACCCCATTGTATATGTGTAATACACACGCACGTGTTGAACACACCACATACACATAAATCTTTTGCAATCACATCAGCAAAATCCAGTTAATCCGTCAAACGATCGCAATTAATCTATAGCCGAAGTAATGACTAATGACAACACATATCGGAAATACGCCTCTGCCCAGTACATGGACACTATAAGGGATAATTACCCAAAATCAATCTAAGCGATTGACAATTTCGTCCCACTAAACCGCTGGGAGGCAACCAGCGAATACAATATCTTTGCAGGACTAATAAACTATAGGGATATTCCATATTAATCATCGGGCAGATTCGGATCACTGATGGTTTTATAAGGATACGGGAGATAAATAATTTCTCCGCCATATTTTATGAAAGGACGCGGTCAAGGGTGAGTTGATATCTAGAATGGGAAGCAGTGAGTTGAAATGTTTTTTGATTGGGGATGGAGTTGATCATTGTTGTTGTGTTGTTTCAAATTTGTTTGTAGGTACCTTCTGTTTCTTGTAATTAAAGAGGTAGGAACGTGCTTCATCGTCATTAGTTTTTATTTACTAAGGACACAAGCTTCCTTTCACTTACACACTCACAAGGAGCGTTAATCATATTGCTTTCTCTAGGTGGATTGATGATTTCATTAACTAAATACGTTTCAAGGCGAACTGCAGACCTGGTTACCACCGATTCGACGAACAGATGAAGAAAACTATCGAGCGAGAACTTACATCATGAGCATGATCATGTCAACATAGCAATGTCTTACAATCCAGGTTAAAATAAACATAAAAAAGTCGACATCAAATAGGTACAGACTCCAGCTCATAAATCGACCCGAAACTGTAAAATTTGCAAAATCAATTTTGAACCATTATACTTTAGAAATAAAGTTAAAAATCTATTAAAGAAATGTGACAGATTGTAGTAGCTTGATGTGCTGGCGTCTGTACACACGTATTAATCCATTCAATCCTATAAAGCTGTTATATATTTATTTCGAAATGTTCTACAATTTAATTATAAAGGTACCTAATCCCAAACATGAAATTATTTATGAGTAAAACCAATTTAGGTACTAGAACTTTGCCATTTTGCAAATATTGGTGTGCAAACACGAAAATTAATATTCTAACCAATTTCAAATTACCTAGCTTGTGGGTTTTCATGTATCAATTTTAAAATGTTATTTTCGTAACCTATATTTGTATACAGTTTACAAGTTTTAGAAGGTTAAGACAACATGTTATTAAATTTAAAAAAACAAAAATATATACCTATATTTTGTAAAAATCTTTATCTTAATTGTATATATTGGGAACATCGCCTACATATTTGTACAAGCCGCCTACAATCTTCGTGTAATTTTAATAAGTAGGTTCTAAGTAACAAAAAGATCAGGAGACTATTAGCCTTAGAACCGCTGGGGTATGTTTGAAAACTCTAAATGTCTAAAATACCAAATCATCATCTGCGCGGCGTTTACTTAGCCACGAGCTCCTCTAAAATTCGAAATAATTAAAATATGTCTACATTTCATATGTAAACACGCAACGATAATGTAAGCTATGAATTTGTACAGACGCGTAGTTAAATAACTTGTTTCAACGTTGTACATTGTTTAAACCGTTAAAAAATATTTACCAAACAAAGATGCAAATAAAACGACTTACTTAATAATCTGCAAACAACGAAACGAAATAAAGAAGTGTACCATATTATTGTCACGGCGCGCTTTAGTATTCAGAACCGTTACCCAGCTGTCGCCGCCATTTTTAAAATGCCAACTCGTTACAAATTAGTGTGCTTTCCTTTTAACTGGAGAGCGGCGAAGCGTGGGTTTCTTATAGCAATTTGTGGGAGGCAAATGTGATCGTTTAACGTATAGCGTATAAGGTAAAGTCTTAGATAATTCAACCTACCGGAGATGCCACCGCCATCCTTTCCCCCTACCAGAGGTATACGTAAATGGCCCAAATATACGATTCGATTCATCGTTTTAAAATTGCAAAAAAAAAAAAAACTATTAACAAACTTTAAATACACTATCAATCCGTCGTTACAATCGATCTGAAATTACAGATTGTAAGGGTCGATCGTACCGTATATCCCCATAATACGTCTTAAGAGTTCATACCCGTGCTAGCTACATGTGTGCGTGAAGTAATGCTTATATTTGTCAGTTTTTACGTGTGCATGCGTAACTATGTGATCGCTGCATGAGTGAACTATCCATGGAGCTATCACTCGAGCCCGCATGTAAGTTGCCAAAAAAAACGCTTAGGAATTTGGGCTCATGGTGATTCTAATAAGTTAAATGCTCTAAGGTTAAAGTACTGAAGAGGTAACAGATCATTAGTGAGGGGTAAGTATGGGAAGGTAAGTATGTTCAGCCTTTGGAAGCCGGAAAACGTGGGGTGTATTGTGGCTGCCTTTTTTGGATTTTATATGCGCGGTGCGATTTCGTTGCTTTAATATTTACATTAGGTGTTTTAGACAATGGTACACTGTGTATGGTATATGGTTTATTGCTAAAAGTAGCGAACTCTTTCCAAAAACATGCATTTTTTATGTTATTTAGTCTTTAGCCAAAGCAAATTTCAATCTTACACATTGATAAAGAGTGAATAATTATGAATTCTACTAGGGTAAAAGCCAACAGTCTAAACCCTCTAGAGATATAAATTAGTACAAAATTTTGAGTGAGTAGTTAATCATTTCATTCCCCAGCATAAGCTACTCTAACATACATTTGCCAACCTGTATAAATCTGCAATGAAATCTCGTTTACCCTACAGTAGTAAAACATAGGTAGTTTATATACCTTGTATACAAAACTAAGGCTCCGTCCATCCCTTAATATATTTGCGTCGCCATTATGATAATTCGCGTCACTAGGATGGTTCCCGGAAAAAATCGAAAATCCCATTATTTCACTACGTTTGTTACATTCCTTATTTAGATCCGACTGGCTGTTTGTTCAAGAACCTGTTTGTTATTCAACAGTTTATTCCGAGTATATTTTTATGTCTTGTATTGAATATACAATGATGATACGATTGATAGAGGTTTGAGATTTGTCGGGTTTTTATTTTTTTCATACCTTTTGAGGAAAAATAGGCAAAACTATCTCGGATATAATAATACAACTGGGTGGCCTTAAAAGTGGTCTTAAGTATGAATGTGAATGGATGGAGAGATAGAGGTAGACTTAGGAAGAGATGGATTGATTGCCTGAAAGACGATATGATTAACAAGGGAGTGGATAGTATGACGTCTAACAGAAATGAGTGGAAAAGGGAAATACATTGCGCCGACCCCAAATAGAATTGGGAACAGGGCAGGAAGAAGAAGAAGGGTGGCCTATTGATCAAAATAGGTTTACCTACTTGAATAAGATATAATCATGATAATTTACAAATCGTGTAAGAAATTCCTTAAATGACAGTGTTTAAGGAAATAAGAAACGTACTTTTCAGCTTTATTATATTAATATAGATTGTAGGGCTGGGTGAAGTAACAATAAGATCTAGCAACAACATTATGAGTGTGATTAAAAAAGTATAGGACGTTATACTAGATTCCACCAGCATTACGACGATGATTTATCTTGAACAATATTTTTATTATAATCCTCTAGTATCAATTCAGCCCCTCTTTCTCCCACCATCCCTGTAGGTGCGTTGGTGTTACCACTTGTAGTCGTCGGTATTATACTAGCGTCTATCACGCGGAGATTCTTTACGCCGTGGACTTTCAACCGAGAACTCACAACTGACGTCTTTGGATCAGGGCCCATCTTACACGTGCCTACAGGGTGATATATTGTGAGCACCATCTCTCTACATACACATTTCCAGTAATCTCTGCTGTCCAATTCATAACCGTTGCAAGGTTCCCACTCCATTCGTCCCAAAAAGGCATTTACATCTCTCAAAGCTGTTGTATTTTGTGTCTTAGTCAGTATTCTTAAACCCGTTGCTGCTGCTTCCAAATCTCTGGGATCACTGAAATAGTTTGGATTAATGATTGGGTAATCTCTTGGGTTGTTCGAATTCAAAGAAATGTTCCCTCTTGACTCAGGATGTAGAAGATTGAAGAGATGCATGTAAACGGCATATTTTTTGTTTAGTTCAATAATTGGGTTAGCTACTTCGTCCTTATATCTGTATTGTATCTTCAAAGCTCGTTCAATTACGGAACTATTTTTCGATAACATTGTAAAATGGCTTTGGAATTTGGGCTGAGTGGCGTTTTCGGTGTCAGAAAAAAATGCTAGAATATGGGATATATCATATTGTGCCAAAGAGCCGCTACGGTTGTAAAGGTATTGTATGACGTCGAATTCTTTTTCAGCCAAATCTGATTCACCTGGCCCATCGCCGTACATTATTATAGGTATTATACAATGATCCTGTAGATTTTGACCTACCATTGGTGAATCAACTATAACTGGAATATTCTTTGAACTCAGATGATCTTTGGGACCAACTCCAGACAACATCAGAAGCTGAGGTGAATTCACAGCGCCTGCGCTTAGAATAACCTCATTTATAGCGTAAAAGGTGTAATTTTGTGAACCTTGTGCCACTGCTATCCCGTAGGCGGTCTTACTAGAAGGATCTATTAATACTTTGGTGACTAAGCTGTTCTTGATTATTTTGAGGTTTGGTCTGTGCAATATCGGATTCAAATACGCTTTATTGTGACTTTGTCTTTCTCCGCTTGCAGCTGTACATGTCTGAACACCAGATCCCAGCACATTTGCCACATTCAAATCTTCAACGTTTTTAATTCCAATTTCATTCCACGCTGAAAGAAGCCTGTCATTGATAGATTGATAGGTACTGTTGAATTTGTTTATAACCAGCGGTCCATCATGTCCGTAATGATTACTTATTTCGGGATTCTTCAGTGCATTAGCGTCTTGTAAATTTTCTGCTTTCTTAAAACATCTGCGCACTTCTTCTACGCTCCATTCAGTATTACCTGCGTCGTACCAACTTTGATAATCTTGATCATTGCCTTGAACATAGATCATAGCATTAAGGTTGCTACTGCCTCCCATCATTTTGCCCCGTGGCCAATTAATGGATCCATTTATGTTAGCGCCGTTAGTTACTCCATTATTATTAGTCACGTAACTCCAATCATATTGGCTCCAATAAATTCCAGCATATAGACCTGGAATCTAATTAATTTTGTTTAGTCCAACGTGATTATTCCATTAAAATGTATTTCAAAATCATTTACATGTACTTACATCAGCTTCAGCTGGGGCATCACCACCAGCTTCAAGGAGTAATACGTTCCATTCAGCAACAGCACTCAAACGATTTGCCAAAACACTACCAGCCGTTCCTGCTCCTACTATTATGAAATTAAACTCTTCGAAATCTGTAAAAATAAAAAAAATAAATGAAAATCATGATGACACAATGTTCTAGAAGATATTACGTACGCATTCACAAATACAAAAGCATTGAAATGAAATTTTATATTACAGAATTTACCTTGTATGTCAGAATCTGGTATTGATCCTTCTGATATAACACATTGTGCAGCTGCGAAGAACTGCAAGGCTGTTGCGAAGGTTTGAGGAGCCGTTCCCGTCGTTGGAGTCAGACATGATGAGTTGAAACTTGTAAATGAAAGATAAGGTATATTTAACATATTACTCAGAAAAAACAACACACGTCAAATGATAAATGATATTTATTTTGCAAATAGGTTGAAATCAACACTTTTACACGTCAACACATTTTTTATGAAATAACGAGATGAGGCCGGCATTTCCTAACTGACTGCCTTGAGAAGAAACGCCGAAACAAACTCAAGGGTCATAGTCTTTTTTAAAGTCCAGACATAAAAAGAAATTACATACTAAAGTATGGATGAGCAATGTTGGCTTGTGTCTGAAATTACCTTTTGAAGAAAGTCATTATAATTATATTAAATTAATACATTCCTCTCAAGTTGTATAAATAAAGAAATAATGATCTCTTACCACTCCATTCTCTACACTCGACAAAATTCATTACGAAATTTCGCCTGGGCCGCGCATTTTATAGTAGTATTAATAAACAATAACCCTCCTATGTCGACTTCTGGTATAAGGCACCTCGAGTAGATACTAAGGCGCATGCATAGGTTATGATTCTTAACTAAAACTTAATCATAGATTTCTATAAGACAAGCAAACAGATACTCTAGGTTTTAGACCAATTTTGTAAGTTTGACCGCTGTGTCTGTTTGTCTGACTGCAGCACCGTAGCTCTTAAACAGATGAACCGATTTGTATGGGACTTTTTTAGTTGAAACCCGTTTCCAGTGGTGTTTCTTTAGACATACTTATCAAAATCAGCTCAGCCGATTTAAACTTTTAAGCTGTCTTGTCGACAGGGAGTTTAGAGATAAAATAAATTTTAATGACATTATACCGTGTTTAAATTCGTTTTAAAATAATATTTACATCAGGATAAAAAAAAAATCACAAAAAACCGGCTTCTAAAAAGCATTTTAAACCTGGCGCTGCTATTTCACGTTGTTGTTTTTCATCGATTGAGGTATAGCTTTTAACTTTTTAAATTTTAGCTTTTTGAGATATGTTTTTTTTATTCCGTGTAACTCAACTTTAGCCCGCATACCAAGTTTCATGTAAAAGCCAGGATAGTTCATGATTGCGCATTTATCGTTCTCAAAACTAGTCTACATAATCAATTTGAGATAATTAACTAAAAACTAGTATCGAGACCTAATTCCGTTTCTCAAAATTGATGAGGACCAGTTTGTACTTACTTATATGAGGGTACGGGAGTGCCCCAGCCAAGTCTCAAGCTAATATTTTATCCTTTGACGACTTAAAAAAGGAGGTGCTAAAACAATAAAATTCGTATAATAATTGAAAAATAAAACAATAAAATTCGTTTCCACGTTTATAAGTAAGGAGATTCATTAAAATTCTGACGTTATTTCAATTAAATGCATATTATAGGTCACGTCAATACAAGGACGACGATAAACATTGTTGTCAGAAACCTGACATAATTATTTACCCATAATATACATAACATGTTGCAGTCAATAGCAGGCAGACAGGTTGTAATAGCCATTTAATCAAACAGCTAGCCTAGCTACTTTCTAACCAGTGATTGATTAGCGTTGTTCTGTCAAAGAGTTCTGTCTAGCTTGTTTGATTGCACAGAACACAAACTAATGCACAAGAAGATCTGGCAATTTGAGTGGTTCGTCATAATCTTATTATGTTATGATTTTAGGGAATAATAATAATATTTTTTCCTGCTCATGGTTGAATAGACCGATGTCCTTCATTTTAATTACTTAATTCCAAGGTGTTTTATCTATGAATTTTCTCATGTAGTATTTTCGGTAAAAGTACGATAAGATAGGGTTACTTATCATCTTTTTTATTTTAGCAAACACGTTATATTATGTTGAGTAATAAACGTTTGTACAAAAATAATGTTAATAATATCTGAATGTTGGCATGTAATTAACATGTTGCAGATAAAGTGGGTATGCTCTTTAGGGACGATTATTATAATTAATACAGCCATATATCCAATATCTCGATGTTACCAAAATACTTACGTAGATATTTACCTACTCCGATAGGATTGAGCGCATTCCAAATTCAAATTTAGTTTTAATGTTTACTGTGAATTAAATGGCAGTAATTATTTTTATCTTTTTCCAAAGAGTAATTCTGAAATAATTAAAACCTATTTAAAATGTTGTAAAGTAAGTTTGAAAGGAGACGGATACTCTTTTGTGCATTAATGGGCCAGTGCTTGATAAAATGATGAAATTGAAAACAATTGATAGCTGCCATAATTATTATTGTCAAGCACTTGATTTTGTTCAGATTTTAATATCTGAGTTGGACTAGTCTGACTAATACGAAGTATTAAAAGTTCTGTCATCAAGAACACAATTAAATAAATCCCTTGAAAGAATAATATCAGAATACTTATTCATGTCACAATCTCTCAGATACTCGTAAATGTCGTAGTTAATAAAAAGCGAAAAATGTAACCAACATCACACGTTTAAGCTATTTAAAAAAATATGCTTTATTATATAATCCCATGGCGGTCAAATACCCCGTGACCAAAATGATAACAAACTTCAAAATGTACGGAAATTAAGTCATAAATATTTTGGGGTTAAGCGGGCAAAAAAGCATTTCAAAACAAGATTGCCTGTCATATACTTAAACGGGGTTGTTTAAAATGTTAACAAAGCTAATGTAAAGGGTTCAGCACACATTTGCAAAATGGACGACACAGTGACAATGTTTGTTTTGTAAAATATTTCTTTCATCGTTTAATTTGTGAATGTTTGGCGGAATATTTTGTTACCAATGCAACTTTTCGAAGTTTGTATGTACTTTCTTAGTATATATTGGACATTGATGACTATGTATCGGATAGCACGTTAAACTGTAGGTCCCGTCTGTCATTGAACATCCTTGGCAGTCTTTACGCGTTAATCAGAAGCCAGTAAGCCTGACGCCAGTCTAACCAAGGGGTATTGGGTTGCCCGGGTAACTGGGTTGAGGAGGTCAGATAGGAAGTCGCTCCTTGTAAAACACTGGTACTCAGCTGAATCTTGTTAGACTGGAAGCCGACCCCAACATAGTTGGGAAAAGGCTCGGGAGATGATGATTTTGTAACGAATGTAGTAAAAATTGTGAAGCAAATTATACAACTACACTCTTACATAGTTATCTTAGATCACATAGCTTATTTAGCTTAGGGTAATCTCAGTTTGTTTGTTTATAAAATCATGATTACCTACACTATCTCGTCGAGCCTAAGTATTAACAAGATAAGTATTTATCTTTTCACATATTTATACCTACATGTTCATGATAGACAAATTTGATTATGCTTTAGTAATTTTGGACCACGCTGGATACCGTGTTATACGCGTAGGAGATAGAGCATATCAATATGAGTAAATATTGATATGAAAAAGCGAGTGAAAAGGGGCGACTCACCGTCACGATAATCGTGGCCTGTGGGCAATGAGTTTTGGATGGCTCCCCGTCCGTTGTTGGTCTTACGGACGGCCAATGTCATTGGCGTAGGTATTCTATTTCACGCGCTCCTCAAACAGCAAGCAGCTAATTAAGTAGAACCTCAGTTCTTAAGGTTTTCATTTCATCACACACTAATATGTGATCATCACTCATCACTGTTTTTGTAAAAGAATTGAAGCATGTTCTTACAGTCGGCAATGGAAAATCTGGATTCCCGCACTCCGCACACGCTTGCTAGGGATGGGTTTAGCAGGTACGAGTCCGGTTCAGCACCATCTTCAGGCGAACGATGTTTCACTTAGATATCGTATCTCGACATTCCCCAATAAAAACTCGCACTTAATAAAAAAAATATCTCGCGAACTGAAGCGTGGTATGCGTGAGCCTATACTTATGTATATGTATGTAGATATTTTGTATTTAACATTTGAGGAGTGTAAATAAATAAGAACATAAGGCCGTTTCCGTGTTAGGTACTCCCATTGATAACAATTTTATTGAGCACTTCCTATGCCATTTGAGCACTTCCTATGGCATTTAATGGTAATTAGTAGGTTTAAATAGATCAGTGTTCTATTACAGCAGTCACTTTTAATTACAAGACTTAAATTAACTAGTCTAACATTAGAGCTAGGTAAAAAAATCCATAACGTTATTTTTATTTAGGTATTTATTTCAATTATTTTCTAGCCTCGTCCCATGGTAAAGATAGTTTCACTTTAATTTATTTTTCATTTATTTAGAGTTTAAGACTTTTTCTTTCAATTTTAGATACACTTTTTTTGTAAATTTACATTGAACAATGAACATTGCAGCGGAAATTACTGAATGGTGTAGAATTGTATTTATTTTACTATCTGAAATTAGTTTGATAAACCTAACAAATTAGTCTAAAACTCATTGTTAAAACCCAAAAACACCTGACGCTTAATGTCGAAGAAAAAAAAATACAGAAATTGATGTAGGTACGAATTTCTTAGTGACGCTATTTGATCACAACTGTACAAATACCGTGTATAGAATTATTGATATTCATTAATAATAATTATACAAATTAACTATTTAATACCAACAGTCACACACGTATCTGTAAGCCATTACCTATATAATAGTATTTTTCTTTTATTATTTATAGTGTAACCGTATAAAATATTTTTTCTATATGCTATCAAATGTTTAGCATTTTATAATATCGTCGGAACTCTCACCCTAGGTAAAAAAAATACAATTAAATTATTAAAAATACACTGTGATACGCCAAATAATCTAAAATATCTCTATCAGATCCCGTGCTTATCTATCACCTTTTCTAAAAAGAATACGACTTTGAGTATTATATCTTTAAAATTGACTATACCACACTAAGCCGTTGGAGGGTTATCGTTTACATTATGTACACTTAAAACTGTCTTAAAAAACGTGAAACAAAACGAAACGTCTTCATGAATTTTCGATACCAGGATGGAGTGGTAAGACACAATTTTACAATACACTTGTATATTTATATTTTATTTAAGTGAAGAGTTTTAATAAAATTTTAAAAACAATATTTTTAAAAGGCTCAGGGCCAGTTTCACAGGTTGCTGATAAGTTCCACATAGTTTGTCCGGCAGATAATTTCATACAAATTCTGTCCCATTTTTTAATTTATTTAGTAGATAGTGGCTATCCGTGACCTGTGAAACCAGCCCTTAACCTTTTATATAAAAATTATGAAACATAGTAGTTTAAAAGTACCTCATGATATTTTCTATGATAAATTCCACCAGTCCAAAATTGTAAACAAACATTTAAGTGAATTGTTATATAGATTTAAAATATATAATTTTGTTACAAGTTACAACGCATCATGTGTTACTCCTACGACTGGAACTGCTCCTCAACTCTTCGCTTCGGCCTTGCAGTTCCTGGCAGCAGCGCAATGTGCTATAACAGAAGGATTAATACCAGATTCTGATGTTCAAGGTAAATCCAATCATTCTATGCCTTAAACATATTGTGTGACTACTATGAATAAGTGCCTTCATTTTCTAGGCTGCCCAAATCTTTGATTCCCGACGACTGCTTGTTTTGGTGTCATCATCATCATCTGCTTAAGTAAAGATTAAAATAATTCAATAATATTATAAAATAGGATACATATATTCATTAAAATATACTTTTTAACGTATTTTAAGTAAGTTGTTGTAAAGTTGTTCGTCAAATTAGCAATCCACCATAATGTTTGAAACGCAGGGCAAATAACGTCACGCGTGAAAAAACTATTGTATAATTCTTGGAAATCAGAAACCATTATTTCAACACCGTACGTAACTTGACGGCCGAGTATTTAAGCAGATGTTTGTTATGCGTTTTCACTCCACATAGTGTTAAACTTGTTGCAGATTATGAAGAGTTTGACTTCATAATAGCTGGAGCAGGCACGGCCGGTAGCGTTTTAGCAAACCGCTTGAGTGCTGTACCTGAATGGAAAATATTGCTGCTTGAAGCTGGCGGTGATGCACCTCAGGAGGCTGACGTAAGTATTAAAGATTAGGAAAAATTTAAAAGTATGATAAGCAACAAAATTCAAAATATTTTTTGTATTTAGATCCCAGGTCTGGACAAAGCAATGTTTAAAACAAGATATGACTGGAGTTACGTAACAAATGACAACGGAGTCACAAACCGTGCACATATAAATGGATCCATTAATTGGCCACGAGGCAAAATGATGGGAGGCAGTAGCAACCTTAATGCTATGATCTATGTTCAAGGCAATGATCAAGATTATCAAAGTTGGTACGACGAGGGTAACACTGATTGGAGTGTAAAAGAAGTGCGCAGATGCTTTAAAAAAGCTGAAAGCTTACAAGATATGAATGCATTGAAAAATCCTAAAATTAGAAATCATTACGGCCTTGATGGGCCATTAGTTATAAACAAATTTAACAGCACCTATGCATCCATATACTCAAGGCTTTTGTCAGCGTGGAATGAAATTGGCATTAAAAATGTTGATGACCTAAATGTCGCAAACGTACTAGGATCAGGAATTTTAAGATGTACAGCTGCTAGTGGAGAAAGACAAAGCCATAACAAAGCGTATCTGAATCCAGTACTACACAGATCAAATCTTAAAATACTAAAAAATAGTTTGGTAACAAAAGTATTAATTGATGATTCTAGTAAAACTGCATATGGGGTAGAAGTAGCACGTGAATCACAGAACTTTACATTCTACGCTAGCAAAGAGGTTATTATAAGCGCAGGAGCTATAAACTCTCCTCAAATACTAATGTTGTCTGGAGTTGGGCCCAAAGAGCAACTTTGTTCAAAGAATATTTCAGTTATAGTTGATTCACCAATGGTAGGTCAAAATCTTCAAGATCATTGTATTATACCCATAATTATGTACGCTGATGAACCAGGTCAATTGCCCGCAACAGAAGAAATCTATGGTACTTTACAATATCTTTACAATCGCACAGGATATTTAGCACAAAATAGTTTCTCTGACGTACTAGCATTCTTTTCAGACACACCAAGAGCCACTTATCCAAAATTCCAAACTCATTTTTCACTAATGTGGAGAAATAGTTCTACAATTCAACAAGCTTTGAAAACACGATTCAGATACAAAGACGAAGTTGCAAACCCAATTATTGAGTTAAATAAGAAATATGCCGTTTACATGCAACTGTTCAATCTTCTACATCCAAAGTCAAGAGGGAACATAACCTTAAATTCTAACGACCCTAGAGACTACCCAATCATTAACCCGAACTATTTCTTTGATCCCAGAGATTTAGAAGCAGCAGCAACGGGTATAAGGATACTATCTAAAATACAAAATACCAAAGCTCTCAGAGCAATTAACGCCTTTTTGGGAAGGATGGAGTGGGGACCGTGCAACGTTTTCGAATTGGATAGCAGAGATTACTGGAAATGTGTTTGTAGAGAAATGGTGCTTACGGTCTATCATCCAGTAGGGACTTGTAAGATGGGACCAGATCCAAAGACTTCGGTTGTAAGCTCTCGTTTGAAAGTCCATGGAGTAAACAATATGCGAGTTATAGACGCAAGTATTATGCCGACAATTACTAGTGGCAATACCAACGGACCGACAGGGATGATAGCAGAGAAAGGTGCTGAAATGATACTTGAAGATTACGAAAAAGAGACAGTAAAATAATGTGGGAATTCAAGGCGTAATTGCCTGACATGAGTAGGTACTATAATATTTTCGTTTTTTTTTTTGTTACACTTTCGTTTGTTCTTTGTCGATATTGGTTTAGTTTTCTTTTCTCCATAATATTCTATTCAAAAACAAAATAAACAAATGAGCTATTTCTAGTGTATCTATTTTATTAAAATTATGTTCGTGTTCTTTAAAAGTCAACCTTGTACATAATTTTCAAAAATGTATGTCTAATTAAATTTTGAAACGAAGTAGCCTCGTCTTCTTCGCTATAAGGTCAGCCATCCTACATGACGCCAACAAATAAAGCCAAAAATCTTTTAAGGACACCCCGTGATTGAGCTCAAAAGATCATTATTATAAGAAAAATAAAAAATGTGTAGGAGGATTTTGAAACTGAATATCAATCAACACAATCAAATTAAACCCACACAATGTATTCTCTTTATTATGATGTAATTTATCAATCATTTAAAAATTATAAAACCAACGCCTACGCTTTTGTATCCTTAATAATTTGCAAAAATCATTATTTACGTAACCTTTTCCCAGCTTTATTTTAAGCGAGTGTGTGGTAGTATATAATAGAAGTTACCTTAATTATGAAAATATTTATAAAATGGATGACATGGATAGGGTAGATATTTCGATCTTATATTATGTTCATTGAAACACTCAAGTTTGAATTTTTTTATTCCTTAGATACATCGTAGAAGGAAGTAATAAAATTTTACAAAATATTACTAGTTTTTTTCTATATAGCCTATAACCTGCCTCGATCAATGGACTATCTAGAAATAATTTCGATCGAAAATCGGTCTAGTTGTTCCTGAGATTAGTGCGTTCAAGCAAACAAACCCTTTGGTTTTATAATACCGAGGCATCAGTCTTAGGTGCTAACCTTATTTCATAATCGATTTTGAACGCGCCGTACCTACATGAAACGTATATCTAATAATTGGAACTGAAGTATATATCATAAACCTTGCAGCATCTGAAACTGAACAGTTATTCTTCAGACTATTGTGAGACGGACGACCTAGATAGCCCAGATTATCGGAAATACATTTATCGAGATTTGGCACTACTAAAGACCTAGTTGGCGCCATTGCAACCCTAAACTGCTCGTTGATATGAAGATTATTAAGAAAAATGGTAATTTAAAATTTTATGCCAACACTTCGATTATACGCTACAACTTTAAAAGACGGTCGGTAAAAAAATATGTTTTTTTATTAAAGTTAAAGCTACACTCTTGGAAGCGACGTTTAAACAGATGTGACAATACAATTTTGCAATTTCCTGGACACTTTTCTGTCAACAGATATTACTTTTTTCAATAAAACGAATTAACCAATTAGTGTCATACTATATGAACCTAATTAATTAAGTACTGTGTATTATCACAATATTATTTCGGCAGTTCGTATCTCATCACTGATGAGCCTGGCTTCTGAACATAGAACTCCCTTCAAACGTATTTAAACGTACACAACAAATGCGTCATAACATAGAACAAAACATTTTCCAACGACATAAATCAGTAAACAAAAAATCAAACGCCATATTTGAACACCGCTCACCGCAACAACAAACATCAAGCTGTTTCAACTGGCCCTTAGTTTCATTGTGCACCGTGATGAATGGAAACATCTACAAAAGGTGTTCTCACTAACCCATATCGATTCTTTCACTTGTTTGCGCCATTTTAAATGAGTAGGAAGTGCAGTAGTGGTTCTTTTGTTTCTAGTACACAATGTCGTTTTCTGCGGCGCGTTCGAGAAAATTCTTTCGCTTCACAAATACATGAGGATTTAAATTCGTACACAGAAAGTCACTCCGGGTAAATCTTCTATCGCGAGTTTAGAAAGTTATTGGTGCTGTGCTAAATTGTGGGTCGCTGTTTTTACTATAGTGGGATATAAACTGAAAAAGAGGATTTTGTTTATAGAGGGTACGGGATTAAAGTATACGAACATTATAATAATAGCAAATTTAAGAAATATTTGGTGTTATTTCTGAAAAATGAAATATATAGCTAAAAATTGACTAGATATCTCGAAAAAAAGTTAACAGTAATTTTGTACTATTATTTATTTACCACAAATACTTCATACGCACAACAATGAACTATTTTATAAAAAAAAAAATGCATACGTAAAAGTATTCTTTATACTTTTTTACGCGCCTTTCACTACACAAAAAGCGGTATTTACCGAATGACAGTTGTCATAATATCCATAAATATTTTACGCCAACTGTCTATCTGCTACTCTAAGGATTATTATCAGTTGTCAGTTGTATTTAATAAAATCCTTTGTTCTGGCTGACTGAACGCCGGTTCACGCACAGCCTGCATCGCTGGTCGTAGATACTTAAAATTTGGAATAAATTTTCCTTATATGATATTGATTCTATATAAAAAAGGACTTTTGAAAATACAACGTGTTTGGGAAAAATAAGAGTACTAAATGTGAGTTACCGCGTCAAGTTATCGATTAAAGTTAAATTCGCCATCATATATGTACATAGCTGCTTGAATTTGTCTGATAGCTGAAATGAAAGAAGCAACCATCCTCAAATATAATCTGGATGACAAGACATAAAATATATTCATAAAAAGAAAGATTGCTAGTATTTTTAACAGTACAAAATTATGTTAATACTACCAAAAACCGCGGACTATTGTTCCACACAAAATATTTTCGCTATGCTAATTTTATCCGAATACGCAAACTGCAAAGCACTCGACACAATAAACAAAACACGACCGAACCCCGCCTAGCGTTTTGCCAGAAAAGCTTCTATTTACGAAACGTTCCATATCTTTCCAGACTGTAGAACAAACCCTTGCATTATACCATTTATTTAGGGACCTCTCTACACAAAACTATCTTGACCCTTTATTGACATTGAAAATGGGAAGCTTTTTCATGATTGCGGTCCAGAGTAAACTATTTACTTTACTACGGCGGGAATAACCCTTATTGTGTTCTGTTGTCTGGCCTTTAAGCTGAGGAGGAATATCAATATATCACATGCATAAACATGTCCCAATATTAACTCTGGTTCGGTAAAAGGAAATGTATTGAGCACTTATTTTTGTATCAAGTAGTGGATTTGATGGGGAAAATAGGTTTGCCTGCTATTGTTTGTGACCCGAATATAGATCTGCTCCATTAACCAAATGGCATATTTTCAAAGGATTATTACCATACTTCTAATATCTCCGCTGTATTATACACCGTGACTTTTTAGTCGTTTTACAACAGTGGTCCACTCAATGTATGCGACGTAAAATACCTCCAGGTGCGATTATTATTGTTTTATCATCATTAACTATTTTCATCATTAATAAATAGGTAGGTACCTACATAAGAAACATAAAACACCATGTTAAAAATGTGTTCCTATCACACCGTACAGTATGCCTACGAAATGCACGCATCGAGCCGATCATTCCATCTCCACTTTCTATGAGACAAGTGTGTTTCTTACGACATCTAGCATCCATCATCATAAAGCTTAATATTTTTATTTTAAAATTATTCAATTCTCAAAAATCCATATTTTCCTATTATGAAAGTTCACTGGCCCCATTGGATACTTGATCTGGGCTTCCGTTGTAAAACGACTAAAACGTCACGGTGTATAGTTTAAATCGGTTTAAATCCAGTTATGTTAAAATACTAATGTGAAATTCGCTTAAAATGTGCTCTTCAAGTCGATTTTATGAAGTTTCCAATGCAGTTTCATCTTATCCACCAATATCCTTTCTTCAGTTCGATTTACTTCATCTTCCTCCCGCATAGTAGTCCCCAAGAGAAATCCAACAAAAGCTCCACAAACTCCGTCAGTGTGTTGCAAAAATACAATGAATAACATTGCGTTTTTTCCTTAAAAATCTTTGGTATGTTTTGAGTACATATTCTTCAAAACAACAAACAGACATGTGTTGTTGAGAGTTTTTGCAGCACTACTTCTTCCAAGCAACAACAAGAAGTGGTGAAGGGAGGGCGTTTTAGGGGCCGCCTTATGCAATTTTTGAAATTCGAACAGTGCTGTTTTGCAGCCAAGGCAGAATAAGTAATTCCAAGTTTGAGTTTGAAAAAAAAACAAATGGTAACGCACTATTCGTGCCAGTTAAATGACATCCTAATACTTACTTACTTTTATGATCCATTATAAAGGAAACGTGGCTATTCGGACTCAAGAGTAATCAGGTCAGCCGTGACTTTCTCCGGCTTGGCCAAAACAGGTCAGTTTGTACGATGATTATGTGAAAATTGGTATTCAGGGTGATTATGCTGTGACACAAATACAGCATAATTATTTACTTCTCCTTCCACGAAGAAGAACAGTACGCCGAAATGATTAATTTTTATAACTAAAATTTAAAACCACAAAAATATCTCGTTTTTTAATTTCTATTATGTGTACTTTAATTTCTATTTTATGTACTAACCCAACTGTGAAAAAAAATGCCACACACGTGCCCAATCTGTATAGGAATATTTTTCTAAAAATACAGAAACAAACACCATAGGGTAAGCATAAAATCTACTCAAACACGAATCGGTACCACAATACTCGCGTGTGATGTGATGTCTGTTTATACCGAAAATCTTATCGTTTTCCTTATGAAATTATTTCCAACAAAAGCACCTGTATTTTCACATGAGAAAACGTGAAAGGCTACCGTAAAACGGAACGAAAATCATTGAATAGTTTTCATGAAAGGGTGAGCTGAACAAAATGAATTGGGTTCTGTGATAGGGCGAAAATCGAACGTTGGCGCAAAAACATTTGTTGCTTTGACCACCCCTGATTTAGGTTCTTTAACCCGTTTTACCCTCTATTATCGGACGAAAGATGAAAAGGGATTATCAAACCTATTTACAGCAGAACTTTAGTTTTGTATGCAACCTGCTTTCTCGAAACCTGTTTATTTTCTCATTCCTTTGGGAGTTTACAACAATGCATGCAATGTATTTTGGGTGTTTGCTCATTATTATTTATTTGGTACATGACTGTACTTTTAAAAGGTGAGATTGAGATTGATAATACTTTATTGTTTTAGCATCTTTGTTTCATAATATTTATACAGTACTTGATTTATTATATTGCTTTTAAATATTAAAACAAGTATAGTTACAAACATAAATAACTGTACAAAAAATGACAAATTATAAAACTGTTTTGTTAAATTTGTAAATTATTATATACCTAGTTTTAAGTTGGAATATTAAAAAAATCTGTATATAATATAAGACAGTTTTGGTTGAATAAGATTTTTATTGCTTATAATTTCTCAAACACAAAAATAAACGAAAATACAATAACATTTATTTATTGTCTCGTTTAGTGTTCCCGAACAACAATATTTCTAGTAACTGCTTAAGAACAAAAAGGGATTCATCTGCAACCATCGCCTGAAGCCAAAACGTTCAGAGTTTCTTTTTAAAAGTTTAGAAGTTCCCGTCACTTCTTAAAACGGATCACACACTACCACGCACCAAACTTCGTCGAGCATAGGGAACTATTCCAACCCGCATTGATTGTAGCCAGTATATTGCTGCTAACGATAAAAAAACATTATTGTCGGACAGAGTACTAGTCGTGATAGTGTGAGATCCATCTATAGTAAGTACGTACACATTCAATCGTATCTTATCTTGCGAAACTTTAATCAGATGCGTAAGAAAAATAGCTCCGATTTATTAACGTCGCCGCAAAGGGGCACAGCCTTACTTTTTTCAACCTTACCCTTGAATATGTCTGATACTACGCAAGTGGTTGGTAAATGAGGTAAATAATATTGGTATATCTGATTAGAGTGTGGGCTGCATTTGTTACGTACATACCAATGAGTATTAATGTATATTTTGGTTGGAATATTCGTTTATACATTTTAGATGAACGTGTCGATTTTTATGAGTAAAATTTTTTTGTTGCAAAGTGAATGCTACTATATTTGATTCTACCATTTTTCGTAGAATATTTTAGGGGCTTATTAGTTTAAAATTAGTGACCCGGAGTGCCCGGGTATAGGCAACGATCACATTAAATTCATATGTTTCATAATTAATTCACTAAAATTGATCGAGCACAACAAAATATCCGCGTCGGCGCAAGTATACTCATATGTTTGTGCACAAAAATGGTAATGGCGCAAAAATTTTGGAAATATTGGCACGCAATTTTGATTCTATTTGTAAGATGACCAGAAAAAATATTGCGCAGAACCTGTCGAATCTCGCTTTAATAGAAACTTTTATGTTTGCAATACAGCAGGCTTAACATGGCGATTCTATATCTATTCTGTCAAGAAAAGACGAAGCTCTTTCTGTCAATGTCAACATGTCTTCTGCCCGAGCTTGGCGCGACCTGTCAACTCGTATATAATCACTTGTAGACTTATGTCGATCGAAGAAAAGAAAAAATTCGTCAAAAAATGTCAAAAGTAATCCTACGTCAATCTGTCATTATATCCATTCTCCGGTAAACAAAACTTGTTTCTACGGTTGCCATGCTAAGCCTGCTGGTGGTGATCACAAAGTTGCCCTGATCGACAACACCTTGCTTATAGCTATGGATATATTTAACGTCATGATAAATAAATACCCTATTGTTTCACTTTTGTAGCGAAGGTATTACCGTCTCGAAATACACACACAAAAGGCTTGAAAACAACAGCCGTCCGCGAATTCTCGGATTGCTTTTTTCGGAAATGCAAGCGCTTTTCCCAGTCCTTTCTCGACAATATCATATTTAACGTTGTTCTTTTGTATGTACACGTTTAGATAAGCTGGCAGCTAATATAAAAAAAAAACATCTTTGAATCATGAATGCATTTACGAGGATTTATAGTACGAGGTTTGGAAATTAATTTTGTTTTTTTTAATCGAATTTTGAGGTTTGGAAATGAATCTTGTCTCTTTTTTAATCCGTGCATAATTGTAATATAATGCTTTCGCTATAAAATTGTGATTCTGTATGTGTATTTTATTTTTGTTTCTATAAGCGTATACATTTAATTAATTATATTTTTAATAGTTTTATTCTGAAAAAATAAAATTTAAAATTAACAACAGGGTTCGATGTGGGCTGGACTTTATAAAAGTTTTTAATATTCAGGAAAATCTACTCTTTCATGCTCAAATTCAAAAAGTTTCCATAACTTATACTGTAATTTATATTTTACTTTCTTGTAACTTTAAAAGTATAATACAAAAATGACACTATTTTTCATAAATTTATCAAATCTTAAATGACATTTCTTTTATTTTACAAATTGCTTGTATCTTCTACAGCTGAGTATAAATATTTACTTACAAACATCTACGTGTATTTTGTTTGTTTATTACCGGTGGCATAACAATATTTATGTCTTCGTGTAATAAATTCGGCGTATTCAAATGTACCCCATAGTTTGTGGGTCGCATTAGAATGAGGGGCGGCTCATATCCTAAGCTATTTCGAGACGAGAATGCTAATCAGGATAATGTTTTAATACGGCATAAAGTGGTACTTTTATTGTCTTTAGGCTACACTATATTTTGCCGTATTGTGTAAATAATACGCTGAAATTTCTGAAGGTCAACAAAGGACATATTTTTTTATTGTCCTACCGCTAGGCCTATATTTGGACTAAGACCGCACTTGTCGCGTAGAGAAGGAATGAGCGTAATAGCCGCGCTTGCTCAGTGACGTTTGGTGATTTCAGACGTTAGTATTAGTTTCTTCAAAAATGTCTAACTTCACTGTTAGTGTGATAACCTATGGTATGGCTTGGTATGCTATGTAATGCTGTACGTAACGTGTAACGTTAGTAGAAACGCAATGAAATAGACACACTCAACTAAAACATTTTCATATATTTCATAATATTTTGAAGTTTTTCTACACAAAAAAAAAACTTCGAGCTTAAAATGTTTAAAAGCTATGTGAGTATCCACAAATAGACTATTCAACGCCCATCAAGCGAACAACGAAAACGACCAGCAAATATAACCAACACTCCGCCAGAGTGTTCCACACGGCATGCTTATTCACCCGAGTATATTTCTTAGACTACTTCATCGCAAATACATACATATGCGAACTGTCCTGAACCCAACTTGAGTTGTGACCAGCGTTCGAATCTTCTAAAATAAGATACAAAACTTATTTATTTCCAAACGTTGCCGTTGGGCGGAATCCAATAACAGAAATTGTAGCTGAAAAGTGTCTTAGATCACGCTCAGGTTTCCTTTTTTGTTTTAAGGTGGGTTGCGAGTACTTTATAAACCTGTTAATATCGTTCGTGCCAAGTTTTTTGAGAAGGACTATGAATATCACATGATGTTGACTGTGGAAGGTAAGGCGAGGATAGCAGAGCACATGGAAAGGACTTACATTTTGTATAACATGTCTTAAGCAATTAACAAAGAAAATGGATACTGTCTCCTGCCTGACATTCAGTATCAGGTATTCAATCAAAGATATACACTTATATCTTTGATTGAAATGAATATGAAACTGAGAACTAAGGTAAGGTTTTTTTTGGTCTTGCATTGTGATCGTTCGCAAGATTTATTACGGCCCTGGTGCATAAAGGCCTCCAGCAGGAACACAAGTAGAGCTGCAACCCCAGCGGAAAATGACACTCATTTGATGATTTCTCACAAAAAATGCGATAGATCCAAAAGTTTATACTGTTTAAATAAAACTGACATCATCATCCTCCTGCCCTTATTCCAAATTTTATTTGGGGTCGGCGCAGCATTTTTTTGTCTTCCACGTTCTTCTGTCTGCCGTAATTTTACAAGTAAATATTCTTTCTAGCCATATCAACGTTCGCACATCCATCCATTATTTCTTTGGTCTCATAGCGAATATAATACTGTCAATTTCTACTATTTATATCGAACTAGGTATTTCGTGTAAGTAAACTTCAAATCGCCGTAGCAACAAGCCGGCAAAATAAGCACATACTTTGAATACCACAGATTCAGAAACAGCTGAACAACAAAACAAAACTGGACGCAGCATTCTTGGTGAGTGTCTCGAATATTTGATTTCATTCGCTTGCACACAAGTGAACAGAGTCGTTGCGGTCTGTAAATGTTCAATAACATTGTTTGTGCTGTAGAATTGTGTAGAATGACAAATGTTAACGACTGGCTGTTTGGTAAACTTCCTAAGTTCTGACCGGATTTACGGTGAATGTGTAGTTTGTATCATATTGCTGATTGCTGCGAATGTTCCCGGCTATACGTCATGTCCTGATAACAAGATTCGATAATACAGAAACATCTGTCAGGCGGATTGAATCACTAATAATCTCCACTACGGTGCAGTGAACTGAAAATGCGATTTTAATCAAAATGCTATAAACAGTTTCGTATACACATTAATTACATAAATTAAAATTTGGCGTTAAAAAAATCCTCCTCATCGCTATCCACAGGAAGAGTAGGACAGGGTGACAGCTTTGCCACATTGAATGGCAATGCTTATCTTTTTATCAAAATAAAAACCATCCACTTAAAGCGTCATCGAGCCGTTTCACTAGATCCTTAAAAAAGTATTTGAAAAAAATATACATAACACTTAAAAATATATAGGTATTTTATAATACTTCCTTATCATACAATTTTGTAAATTATTCGACACAAATATTTAAAAACAAAGGAAGACAATATTGCCAAGTTTTGTGACTGACTCAAATTATTGGCACTCAGTGTGTAGTACCAATCTATTCACTGTAAACTAAAACGAACGTGTCAAGTCCAGTGTACAAGGACTGTTGGAACTAAATATGCGTTTGACTAACATGAATGCAATGCTTATAGAGGCAAGTTTATTTTTGTCAACGACACAGCTGGTCGGTGGCCGGTGTGAACGTAAACTGTAAGCTTCGGTACTCATGTTTAACTACATTTTGATTAATTATTTTAATGGCTTTTATTTGTAAAGCAATATAAAAATTATCATTATTTTTTCGGTTGGTTGGCAAAAAATCATGTCTAGTTTTAATTTCGAAGTTAGTTTTAAGTTAAGCAATATGTAGGAATTTCTGTATGATACTTATGTATGCCACTATGTGAAGCAGAAACAAACTGAAAGTAAGTAATTTTTTTTAATGATTATGGACTCAATATTTGTCAATCGCCCAACGTAAGAAGTAAATTATACCAAATTCTATGATCAAATTATCTTCAATAAAATTGAGAGAAGTATTTTGTATTAATTTACTTTACAGTTATTAAAAAAGATTTTCCAATTAATTGAGAAATAAGTTCATCAAAGTATCTTTAAGGAAATTACCATTTTTCTTGTTTAATTGCATTGAACGTAAAAATCATCAAAGTATAAATATTGGGTGTATTTTCTGCTGTATTCCTATTGGTTAAGACTAAAAATTTTTATGAGGTTTGGAGGAAATAATGTTAAGAAGATTATATAATATTTTAAGGTTTCATTTTTTCATCTTATTAGGTATAGTACTCATCAAATAATTATGCAGCATGTTAGATTATAGGCAAAATACATTATCGTCTTTAGTTACAAATAAATCCTACTAGCGCGAGTCTGACTCCAAGGGGAGGCCCTATATAGGGCCATTATAGGAGTTCAGAAGAACTATTATATATGTCGGAAAAAAATGTCCTAATATTATAAAGATGAAGAGTGAGTGCAGCTGGGTTATCTCCTCAGAAAGAACAGCCGCTATCTTCTACAATCAGTTTGGATAATTGGACATCATTATTATTATCTTATTTCTGAAATTAGATAATGAAGGTGACATACGGACGGAGAGACAAACAAATGACCTTATAAAGGCTCCGTTTTTTTTTTTTTTGAGATGCGGTACCCTAAAAGTAAAATAAAAGTTTTCTCCTTCACTTTATAATCAGCATGACTTGATTATGACACACACACAAATAAAGCCAAATGTTATAAAGATCGCGTGTCATGATATTTTTATCTTCAACTCGAGCGAAACTTTGTGTACAATCGTGGAGCCAGGCAGTTGTTTGAATGGGGACCATGTATGTGTGAATAGGCACTAAGGAGTAACGAGTTGGCTTACAGAGCAAGGTGACAGTTCGTTAGCCTTGCTTGCTATCGTCACTAGTACTTCAAAGATTATGCATGGCTGTTTTAGAAGTTAACCAATCAAAGATTATACCTACAATTATAATAAGAATATGCTATATTTAGAGGCTTCTTTTGACCCTTTTTTTAGCTCACAGAAAGTAATATTTTTAACTTTTGTTTTCAGTCTAGCTAACTCTTCATGCCAAGCCCCATAGAAATAAGTGCTTAAAATAGTATATGTAATATGGAATATTCATGCAAACAACAATTATATACGAAAAGTTTTATTAATTTAAAATCAACATAAACTGGGCATACATCATTCCTACGACCTACATGTCTTCTTGGGTGCGAAAAATGCATTTTTCCTGGATATACAACACGTTTTTTTCCATATTTTTTATTCATAGCAGGCGTTTTAAAACCTTGTCATTATAAAAATTATTTGTGAAATGTGTTTTGAATTATTTTAAGTGTTAAAATATTTTTTTTTTAATATTATAATGTTTTTTTTTTACTGTTGATCACGCTTTGACATCATACAACCGAATTTACGTGCGCCTTTATTTTGGTCTTTTCCGAGTACGTGAAGTAATCCGAGAAAGCATGTAAGAGTGGAAAGGCTTCCCTTCCATAATATCAGATTGTTCTTCTACGAAAAATATCCTTGAGCTCATGATAATATGACTTGGCTGGCTGCCTTATAAAAAAATCTGTGAATCAAAAATACAGCGATGCGTTGAGCTCCTTATATTGTTTACCAGAATTGAAATCGAGGAGTCAATGTAATACAAACAAGCTTCTTACGGTTATAAAATGGAAGGAACATTTTCCTCTTCGCGTAGAAAAACATAAACCAGTGAAAAACATTATTCATGGCACAATGTTCTATAAATTCGTACCTTCGGCATAACATTTTTCTTGCATTTCAACGAAAAAATATTTTTGCGTTTCATTGAGTTTATACTGGTTTTGTATTTTTATTGATCAAAAGGCTTTACTTACAAGTTAAATGGCCCTGTATACATACAAGTATAATAAAGAAACAACAATATTTTTTCTGATATACCCTATACAAATTAATGATTACCGTGAAACTTTACCACTACAAATAAGACAAAAGGAATTTATGAAATAAATTTTTCAACAAAAATTTATAATACGCATGTATTCAACCGAAAATGTGAGTCATCGCCCAAGTTCGACGCGTTTAACGTTCGACAAAGCTATGAAAAAATTGCAAACGCGTCCGTTCGTGGCGTCATTCGTGGATTATTAAAATTGTTCAGCCATATTGTTCCGCCATATTGACAAAGTTCCGGCGGTTCCCAAGTTTTTGCCGTTAATTTAAATGCTGGGATGACATCAAATATTTTTTTACATCATGACGAGCTTTCTTTAAAAGATTGACATACATAAACTTTTGGAATTTAATTATGTTACACACCGTAAAATGTAAGGTTGGCCCACCCGTGGGTACGTTTGCATAATTCAGTGAATACATCCAGCGTATAACGTAACCCTTTTAAAAATAATTTGACATATCCGAAATGCTATATATGTATATTTATACACATTTTCATCCCTGATTTCAGTACCTGATTTTTTTCGATAAAAAAAAACATAATATACCTACTCTAACAGAAAGAATAATAAAATTTAGTGCTGTCAATAAAAACCAAATATCCTAACAATAACATACAATTTCACACAGTAATATCTCGAAAAACAATATTATTATTATACCCCGCAATCCCTTTGTTTCACCTTTAATCAGAGCCGGATCATATCACTTTCCACCTACGCCTACATCACAACATGGGTGCCTAAAGTACCGCAATACCTAAATTTATAATCTATCTGCCAAACAATAGGGACCAAAACAATGTTCCCTTTGTATCAACCTGTCTCCCCGAATCTAATCATCAGCAGGTTCCTCAGACATGTTCAAATATAAAAAAAAAACATTTACATATTCCCCGGTATCGAGGTAAGATCTCTTTTTCATGAGTCCATTTGGCAACCCTACGTATGTACGTCGTAAAACTCCAAATGTCTGCTTTATACAAACAAGCCTATGATAGGGTTGTGTGCGTTAGAGGGATCCAGTTATGTGATATTTTTCATACGCAGAATATAAATCATGGGAATTAATAAGAAATTATTTTAGGGGTGCATTTTCTTGGGTACGCGGAAGGAATGTTTGTCCATGTCAATCTGCTTGCGGTACTATAAAGCGTTCGTTAGAATAACCTAGAGCCTAGCCTTTTTCCCAAGCCGTGTTGAGGTCGGCTTCCAGTCCTAAGCGGATGCAAGTGAGTACCAGTGTTTTATGTGGAGTGACTGCCTATCTGACCAGTTACCTCGGCAACCTGATACCTGGTTGTCAGACTTTCTAGCTTCTCTACCCGTAACGACTGCCAAAGATGTGCAAATGACGCCCGGACCCACCAATTTAACGTGCTTTCTGAATGAAACACGGAGGAAAGCGTCATGACAAGATAGTCACCCATCCACGGACCGACCGCGCTAAGCATTGCTTTATCTTATGATCAATCAACTCGTGCGGCTGTCTTAGCCACAAGCTTAGCAAGTGCATGGAATTATTATACCAGATCAAATATTGCTTACCGTAAAACGTACTTTTAAGGTTACAACAGGATTACTAGGCCTCTATACATAATACTCGCAGTATTAAATGTTGGGTCGAATTCATTTCTGAGCATTTTAGAGATTAGACCAATGAGGCAGCGTAAAATTCAGAAAAGCCTAGACTTTTCATCAAAACCTAAAGCGTTGTAATCCCTTCAAGAACTACAAAGGTTAGTAATTCTTCAATGCCAAGCAAACTACTGAATCATTGGATCTTGTGGTTTTGAGGTCAATTCTCACAGCTGTCTTCACTCAACATTTTTTAGAGAAGCAAATAAAATTACCGCTTTTGTATAGCAATTAATAGACGTTTAAGATTAGAAGTTGAAAATCTTTTAAGGAAATTTGACAGATTGTAATAGCCTGATATGCTGGCGTCTGTACATTTTATACAAATATACAAACAAATTCTTCTGCTTTATAATATTAGAGTCTATAGATATTTAAATAAAGTTAGAGGCTTATAGTCGATGAGAAAATTGTGCCGACCACAGGATTACCTTATACAGCCCAACTTGTTCAATTAGTAGTCCTGTTCAAACTATGACCAAGTTTGTCGACTGTTATAATATATTGTTACATAATATTACAGGAAAATACGCAAAGTTATAGAAAATCTAGTAGTTTTGAGATGGCCTTACAATGGCGAGTTGGTTGGTGTCCCTTTGTGTGATGTAAAAGTTCCCCTATTAGCAGGGTAAACAAATGAAATTTTAATATACGTCGAGAATATTTCAACTAAGAGTCATATGAATTCTTTTGCTTTTTTTATTATTTAATTCGTTCAAACTTGCTTATGGGGTTTATGTTTGTTTAAATGATAAAGTTTATTAAAGAATGCTTTCTAATAACATACATATTCCCATTGTGAAAAGCAGTTAAAAATAAAAACAAACGGTTTGAGTCTTTGAGCCTTTATTACTGCACATTCGCTAAATACTTACCTGCTATGAACAGACCGCGGTGAGGCAGACTCATAATAAAAATGGATATTTGTTTTGAATTAGCTTAGACATTACTAATAAGGACGAGTAAGGAGATTTTGTATCTAATCTAGTTAATAAAGTAGCCTACTCTAACTCACTTTTTTTAAATTGTTATTTACAGAAGAGGTTCAAACTGTCTTTTGAACCCAGTATTGTATAACAATAAGAATGAGATCTTAGTATGGCGATTTTAAACTTTGTAATTTGGAAGGAGTTGTAAATATTTTTATTTTTAGGTGCTATTAAAATGTGTTACCCCTTTGTTACAAATAAACTACTCTTCTTACTTTCAATGACGTCATAATAATTAGTCGGGATTGGCATTTTTTCGGCTTTAAAAATTTTATGTGGTATTTTTTGTCGATTTTTCTATATTTGTATGTATCTTTTTTTGCTTAGAAATTCAATGTTCTACTGCTTTCCAAGAAACCTTTTATTGTCTGCAATACATTTAAGGTTTATAATAGTCATGGGCATCTTAAAAACACCAGTCATAGTCTCACTGTCACTTTATTTAATTACTTTCAAGTTGCAGAGTTCAACCGTCGTAGCTGTCTGAAACTGGCAAGTTCGAGTTTAACAGTAGCTTGATGGTTCCGCAGTTGCTTTATAATAATCAACTGTCAGTTGGTTGGTTGGTTGAATGATATATCGATTTTGTGATTTTGCAGAATACACCTTGTAGTTTCAAATACCTAATTATATCATCAAACTCTTAGGGCCAGTTTCACCGGTTGCTGATAAGTTCCAGATAGTTTATCTGGTAGATAATTTCACTCAAATTCTGTTCCATTTTATAAATTTATCTGGTAGATAGCGGCTATCCGTAAAATGTGAAACTGGCGCTAACAGTTATCAAGTGTAAATAATCTAGGAATGTGATCAACTCATTTTTAAATTGTTAAAATAAGAACACGGTTTCTAAAATGAAAAAGATCTTATTTGATAATAACATTTTGTATCAGATCAATAATTATTTACAAAGTAATCAGTATAGAAATACGAATAATGTATACAATGATAACAACTAAGGGACACTAAGGGACCTTCAGGAAAAAACCTTCACTACTATTTAAGTTGTTTATAGACGGAATCGTAAAATGGTTACAAAAACAGCCAGTTCATTTGTTTTTTATTCTGAAAAGGTGAACGTAAATATTGGTTCTGCGATCCTAAACTAAGTGATATATCGGTTTGGGTATTTGCCGTCTACTTATATGTGTTTATAGTATACTTTACTTATTTAGAGGACTTTTATAAAGCTACCTTTATATAGAAGAAGTATGAAAGTTAAAATTTGTTGTATCTAAAATAATATTATAGTTCAGGTATTTAAAATCACAAACCCTACTTTTTGCTGAGGGTTCAGCTGGATAGTCAGACTCTTACTACCTAAAATCCACTATGTTCCTTCTGGAGGTTCCTATTTGCTAGGGCCACGGTGTAAGGATGGGTATTCAAGACACAAGTAAAACACACAAATGCTGTTAACATACTGAATATAATAGAATAATAAACACATTTATATGGCTTATAGCTACTACATCACAACGGTAACTCTTGCTTACAACCCGCAGCCCCGGCATAGCCTGGCCCTAAAGCCCTACGAAATTGCTGATTTCTCTTCGAAATCAGAAGCTCTACTCATTTCGTTTATTTAATTGACAGCACTCACAACTCAGCAACACGGCAAACATTCACAAATTATTCAGACAGTCTCGGATAATTCCAAACGAAAATAAATAAACTTGGTCCTTAAACACTTACGTCTTAACTACTAAGCGGATAAGTACTAAACACTGAGCGAAGTAATCTGAAATAAAAAATAAACAGTTCAGCAACTTAATATTTAGGTTTACATAATAATTCTGCTTATTATGGCTAAGCGTAGACAAAATAAGTTCAGTTTTGTTTTTTATCTATCAAGGGTCACTTACGATATATGTATATAATACATATAATAATTTCAAAAGAGAGTAGGAAAAAAATAACGAAGGTACTATTTTTAACAATCAAATATACGATGGAGAATCTTTGTATCTTATCTAAATGAAGTCATTGAGGAGTCAATAACATAGCTGATGTTTAGATAACTTGGATCTACAGAAGAAACTATTGCATACGGGAAATCTTTGAACAAATTTACATAATACTTTCATGAAATAAATATGTTGACATAACAACATATATTCACCAATGTTTACTATAAACTGAGGCAGCCTAAACAAATGAAAATCAAACAGCCGCTTTAACGTTCCTAAAACAAGTGACAACTTATCAAAACGGCCATCCTTAAATTCCCGTACCAAAGGACCAAATAAATACCAAAATGGATCCAGCATTAAATAAATATTCCACAGTATTTTATGAAGTAGGTTTTTTTAATTGGAACCGCCGCTCCGGGGTTTTTAATTAATCTGACTTTGAAGAAGATTTATGATTACATTTTATTTTGGTTGCTTGAACGTTGTTTGATTGAACTTATGAATGCTTTGATTTTTTCGCTGCGTTTGTATTTCCCTAATCCTTTGCTTTCATTAGTGCTAAACTGTATTAATTTGTAATCGGCTTCTTTTTAATTTGTAGGGCTGATTAAGCCATATGTGGGCGGCCATATTCTTGACGTAGTTAGACCTTGCTTTGAATAGCTTAAGATCTATTAAAACGTACAGAAGAACGTAGTTTTCCTACGCTTTACTCTCGCGATCGTGAATTTTCCTTGGTTCTCCATGTCTCATCACTGTGAACGAGCGAATGTAAGATAAGATGGTAATATAACATGGGCACAGCAAATGGTAAATTAAAAGAAAGGAAGGCATTGTTTTATACAGAATTATGCTCTAGTATTTCATATTCCTTTTTAATGTATCTAAGTATGTATATTATATAATATTATATTCTACAATATAATATTTTGATAGAAGAAAATATCCGATTAATCCCATTCAAATATTATAAAAGTATTGGCTGATTAATTCAACAAAAGAAGAAAACAATAAGCAGGTCTCTTTCCAAACACAATCTGTCAACTTTGTCAAAATAACCGCAAAGATTCGGGCGAATATCAAAACAGGATAAATGAGGAAAAAATAAACATCACTCAAATAACAATGACAAAATACAAAACATAATCGAGGAAATATATCCATCACAAGTTATTTCCCTTTCTTGTTACTCGATCTTATACGTCATACGTCATTATTGGCTTCCACAGAGTGGCAAGTGGCTCCTCTAAGGGTTAGAAGTTAAGATTATTGAATATTTTATTAGTGTTTTCAAAGACTTTGGTATAGTTGTGGGTCAAAATTAAATCTTTACTTACATTATAAATGTTTGCGTAAATGCTAATCTCAGAAACTACTGGACCAATTTTAAAAGTGGTGGTCTGTGTTAGAAATCCCTTTTACCGTGGAAGGTTTTGAAAGGAAAAAGGTTTAAGCTAGAGGGAGTCCCAGAGCCGCAGCCGCCGCAGCCTAGGTCACCAGTAACTCTTAAGTTGAAGTTTAGAAACTTGATCTACCTTATCATAAAATGAAGGTAGATCTAGTTTTTTATAGCTCTGTGCCCGAATCACATAAAAATTTGTATGCTGCAAAAAACATGATGGATGGCTTTTATGGTTTGTTTATTGGACGTTAATTTCTCCGAAAAGAGTTGGCTTAAAAAAGGTGCTCACGTATATTCCTTTTTGTGTAAGTATCTGTTACTTTTATCGTGTTTCTTTAAGGGCTACAAATTATTTATTCCATGAAATTGCTTGCAAATAAAAAACTTTTTACAAAAAAATTAAATCCATCTTTTTTTGCTTTTCAGTCATTTAAGAAGTCTGTTTTATTGTATAGTCCAGTGCCAAGGGCCGAAATCGTGCTATTTATGTAGCGTTTAGCTGTAATAATTAAGACGTCGGTAAAAAGTCAGATTTTCTAACATTCTTAGGCCCACTTTCTTGGTTACGGATAGTCACGATTTACCAGAAAAATTCAAAAATCGAACAGAATTTATACGAAATTATCTGGTAGATAAACTATCTGGAACTTATTAGCAACCGGTGAAACTGGCCCTTAATATTTTCATTGAAAGTTAAGCTTATAATTGCAACAGTCACAAATGTATGGACATAGAACATTAATTGTACTTCGCTTTAATTACAATTAACCAAACAAACTATAAAGTCCTATAAATACTCAAATACCCTCTGAACCTGTTCCGAATAGGTTTACATTCTATTATTGAATATCCCACATAAAACATCCACTATCAGATTTTCACCATCCAATTTCTAGGTAATAAAGGTATTGTAAACCTGGACGGTTTCCAGATTTTCAGGTTTGTCGACCGAAAACGACTCTCATATATATTCCTAAAACACAAGACCGACTATTAGTCTGAGATACGAAGCGATCTTATTGTTTAATGTGGTAACCCGTTCTTGAACTGGTACATAGATATCTATAGATGTGAATGTACTCTCACAATGTAATGTGTAACATTTTGTATTTTTTGTATTGTATTGTACTCTAATATTATAAAGCTGTGGAATTTGTTTGTTTTTGGTTTGTTGAACGCACTATCTCGGGAACTACTGGCCTTAATAGAGGTTAAGGTTACTTTTTTTCATGTGCGAAATAGTTCCCAATAGACGTGGGTGCAATACAAAAAATAGATGAACCTACAAGATCAGTCAATCAGTGTTTTTAACACAAACAAAAAGATTAAACAAATTTAAATTGTGCATTCAAAATCAACCAAATATTTACACTCTTATACCCACTCGGTGTAATTTACCTTAATTCAGAAGATAAAAAAAAATACACCCACAAAAAAAAACCCTATTTTTATTCGCTTCATAAATAAAATCGTTGCGTGACCTTTGTACCTGCTTAGCGCCGGTAACATAATGGCCATCCATTAGCAGGTCGGTTGAATGCATCAACATAATCTGAATGGCCCAAACCAGCTTATTATACTGATCGTTCAATCTCACTTTGGTTAGAAACACGCGGATGCAAAAACATCCGAATATCGGAATTGCTATACAAGATTTGTATTTTTGAAACATTTGGGGTTGAAATTCTCGGGTCATAGAGTCCGATGGCACAGTTTGGATAGACACAAGCGGTTTTTTATCCTCTATAAATTATCATTATTATTTATTACAGCTTGAAAAGTTAACAATTAGGTACTTCATCAAAGTGGTAAAAGTATCAATAAATTTCTAACTGGACTGTTTTGTATAGAAGAGGTTAGTTGTAGTACTGGTTTATACTTTTAACATCTGATTTGCTATACTGAATGACATCATCAGCCGTTCTTCTTCACTGTCCCAATAAAAGGAACAAGCCTCATATTACATATTAAGATATATTTATAATATCAAATACTGTATATTTAATATATCAATACTGATATTATAACACTGAAGATTTTTGCTTTATATGACTTTTTATTTGCGCACTAATCTTGGGAACTACCAGACCGATTTTAAAATTATTCCAGTGTTAGACAGATCATTTATTGAGGAAGACTACAGGATTAGTTCAGTGCAAAGTAGTTCCCACTGTTAGAAGCTTGTATCTAATAAAGCTCTGCCTGAACTTCCAAGCCCTTCAAAGATGACACAATACAATAGATTGCTAAAATTTAAAATAGTCCAATCATAGCTACCTTCGAAGCCATAAAGACTAAAAGCTTACTAACTCCAGGTCGTTGTCAGTAGCACGTGGCGTCAGATTTCTTATTAGTTTTAAAATGAACAGTTTTCCTTTCATATAAAATGCTGTCTGAAAAAATTGAACTTAGGACCTAGCCAGACGTATTTTTGTTTTATAACTTTTAATTAAATTTTTATCCTGTTTTTATTTTCAATATACGGGTATTCCTTGGTGCCGTTTTCGTGGAGGCCAAAATGTCTTAATTATATAAAATTACAAGTGTATTTCTTTTAACATCACTGACACACTTAGGCGGTGAATATACATAGAAATTGTAATTTCATATAAACCTAACACAAATTTAATAATAATAAAAATATAGATACCTACATATAAACGTATAACACTAAACCACAATGACATTCCTCAATGCATTCCAACTTTGTGTTTCATTATCGCGTTACCTACATACGTAAATCGATCGTGTATGACACTTTATAAATATAACTACACATAGGTAGCATTCGAAATGCGATAGAACCTTCCATAAGAGCATAATCTTTTAGGAGATTTCTTTAGAAATAAGCACTACCATTACATTACCTTACATAAATTCTTTATTTCCTGTTGTATTCCTTTACCATGTGTATACAAAAATAGATAACTAAAAATTAAAGCATATCAAAACTATAAAAGATTCAAGTAACTATTTCAACCCCAATAGACCCCCACAATAATTTAAAGTTATCCAAAATGACCCCAATTAAATCACGATACAGTCCGTTTACTTAATTGTGCACTGATTACTCCGAAACTTCTATTGTTTGGTCAGGGATTACAATGAACGACTCAACTTATGTTTATCAATACGTGGGCTTACAGAGAATAATTATTTTATGTCTGGAAAGTTCATTTAGTTAAATGTTATCCTTACGTATTGTACAATAAGTCCACGTTTTTTTTAAGACTACGTTTTACTATTTATAAATGAGAATATAGTATTTATAAAATATAATTAAAACTTAAAAAAGTCAAAATTAATTATGAAAACATGACTATTATTTTTGTTTACTGATAATATTTAACATCAATTAAGAATATACGATTTATAAATGAGAATAAAGTATCTATAAAATATAATAAAGAGCCGTTCTGGCCTAGTGGTTAGAGCACCAGCGTCTCAAGTTCGATTCCAGGTAAGGCAAGTACCAATACAATTTTTCTAAGTTTTATGTTCTTTCTAAATATATCTTGGACATCAATGACTGATTAAAGGTGAAGGAAACCTGGACTATAAAGACTGAAATTACCAACCCGCATTGAGCAATTGTGGTGATTAACGCTCAATCCTTCTCAGTGTAAGAGGAGGCCTGTGCCCAGCGGTGAGACAATAAAAAGGCTGATGATGATGATAATTTATAAAACACGACAGTGCTGTCCACTAAGTAGTACAGACGCCAGCACATCAAGCTACTACAATATGTCCAATTTCCTTAATAGACTTTCAACTTTATTACTAAAGCGTAGGGTTCAAAATTGATTGGGAAATTTGACTGATTCGGGTATGTTGACCTGTTGGCGTCCTTACAACTCATAGCAAAAAACAACGCCAAAATATACGTACAAATCGGAACCAGTGGAACATACAGAACAAAAGCAGCTAAATCAGAGCTTCCCATATTATATTCCGAAACAATAAAATATCAGGTTCACCAATAGAATAAATTACAATGCAACAAATCCAGTCCAATAATACTCTAAACATAATATTCCTATTCTGCGTGTATAAATCTAATGAATTCAGCACACAGCTGCATTGAGCTCCTATATTCAGTGTTATATTCTATTTAACTACTAGATACGAGGCGGGAACATTTGCATTTCAATCTGAACCATTAAAAAGAGCCGTGAGACTATTGGAGAAAATTCATCGATTACGAACGCCCCGGCTATGAATTTATGAATATAAAATGGTTGCAATTGACGATGTTATAGAATTTGTCGTCATTATCCAATAATAATTTAAACGGCTCGAGCATTTTTATCACACTAAATGAGCGCTCTCAAAATAGCGGATTATCTGCTCGGTTTTTCCGCGCGGTTTTGCCTGAAAGTATGACAGCCGCACGATTGATGAAATAATTGACAAGTATCTACCAGTTTCAGCGTGTACACGTCACATATATTTATGCTCGAAGTAGGCCAAATCCAGTATAAATTAAAACGATCTAATATAAATTGTAATACTAATATAAAACGCATGTAAAACATGCATAAATATAGTCAAACTCTTGTTATGATATTCCAATCAAATCAAAATCAGTTATCAAAACTTGTCTATTGTTTTTGTTAATTGATAATTTTAGATCAAAAATATACAAAAGAGGCTGACAGAACTACTGTTTGTAAACAGGTCAATAAAAATTGAAAGCCTTAAATAAAATAATAGATTTTAAACATAATAATATTTATTATTATGTATTTCATCGTTAGTCAGTGTACCAATTATAAATCATGCGTCCGCATCTTATTCATCTTGCCTGTCCTAACAATTTTGAGGTTAGCAACCCAACTAAATAGATTGTTCAGGAAATCTATTTAGTAACTGCCATATTTGGTCGTTCAACCGTATATATCCTTCGTGTTGGAGATAATTAAAATGTACAGCTATTTAATCTTATTTTGTAACAAAATATAATTCGAATCTATACTAGGTACTACTAAGAGATAAAGTTTGATTTGTCGGATTATACAAAACTGATTTTGAAAATTCTTTCACTAATAGAAAGATCGTTCTTTAAGCGACGTTAGCTACAGCGATCTGTGGGAAGTTAACTAATCTCTTTTCGATATGGGTGAACCGCATGAACAGCTGGCAGGTATAAAAAGAAATCTGATTGGATCACTTTATAATTAGAATAAAAAACCTGGATGTTACGCTTGATAAACGTGGATAGCTTAGGTATATAAGTATGTATTCGTACTTCATTTATTCTTTGTTCAATACAAAAACCACAAAATACTTTGTCCAAATATTAACACAATTTTATTTACTCTATGTTCCATTGTTTTGAATGTAAATAAATCCTATTTCGAGTTCTATTTACGGTTTGCTCGTTGAAAACTGCTTTTGTGACCGAATGAGTGCAATGGACATTGGTCACACACACAATGAAAGCCTTAGTTTAATATTTGTAATAAAAATTGAATTGACTTTCAGTGAATCAATATTTGTAATTTATTTCAATGTTTGCGAATATTTACTCTTATGATTTATTTAACTACGTTTACAATAGAATCGTTTGAAATAAGCATTCAGTTGTTTTAAATTGTCCTGAGGGGTTTGTTGATCCATTTTTGAATTTTTTTGTTTGTTTTAGAATTTATTCACGGGCTGCTTCACTACCATAATAGATAGAAACAGATTAAACTGTTTAAAAATTGACCTTTTCGAGGCAATTGTACTCAGATGAATCCAGTGTCATCTGGCTAGGCTTTATCCAAAATATGCCCGAGTAGTACAATAGGTAATAATAAAAACATCATTCCAATTACCTAAATAAAATGTCAATGCTTAACCCTAACATTTCGGAAGGCCGACGGCTAGGGCTGTCAAGCGTCCGGGTCTCTCCAATTTTGTTTAAAACCTTCCGAAATGATTTTTGAGAATGAGTTGTGTGATATTCTTAATTCCGTTAATTACCGAGATGCAACAGGATCCGGCTTTACGATACCTAATGCAACATCAATCGATTGAATAATAATAGAAAATTTTATCGGAATAGGAAATTTAATCTGAATAAAACATTTATTCGTAATCATTACCAACCAAACAGTACATGCTAAATATTTTCAGCTCATCGATTTTTTCATGCTACACGAGACTATCAAATCTTCTCATTCAACTTTGCATCATAATGCTTTAGCAATAAAGCTGAAAATCTATTAAGGTAATTTGACATATTGAAGTAGCCTGATGTGCTAACCTATACAAGGAATAACTAACTTTACCCTCATGTCGAGGGCCTTTAGTTCTCGTATTCAGTATCACAGTTCTACGACAGCAACCCTACTAGGGTCCCGTATAAAAGGTATCGATTTATTTAAAAATATTCACCTCGCGCTTGACCTTTGGGCCGAACCCGTTCAGCTAGCGGTGTCCCTGGCAGCCAAGTACGATTGTATGAATGGGGAATCACAGTGATTTTATGTAATTAGTACAGCTTTGAAGGTACTGTCGTATTTTGTTTATTATGCAGAAGAGAATACAAAATTCTTGATTTTAACATAAATCCTACAAATTATTATAAATGTGAAAGTTTGTGAGAATAGATGTATGGTGTATGTTTGTTACTCTTTCACGCAAAAACGGCTGGACTGATTTAAAATTTGGTGGACACATCGTCTAGAGCCTGAGAAAGGACATAAGCTACTTCTTTTCTAGCTGCGGCACGTATTTCCTTAGGACACAGGGTCCTTTAAGCCAGTAAATGTATAAAACCCGACCATGTTTGAAATATGTATAAAGAAAGATCAATCGGTAAATATTTGTTTTGACAGCCTTAGGATGTTTCAAGCCAAACAGTCAAATAGCATCAATGGTGACCTCCGTCCAAAGTCTACCAAATATTAAATTGATCTAATAAAAGAATATTGTATTTGTTACACTATTTACAAATCAAGAACAGCTCAACTAATTAGGTTGAAGTTTAGTGAGACGTACATACTTTTTGAGCCCACCCGCATATTGGAAGTAGTTCCTATGAAACCTTGGAGAATCCACAGGCGGTAGCTAGTTATCAATAAGAAACCACAAATTTATCACCTCATTCATAACAATTTCCATTCAAATCACGATTCTAACGCAGGTAATTGTAAATCAAGTGCAAATTGCATTCCCAAAGCAATCTGTGACGTAACAGGTGGCACAAATATTCAACGTTAGTTAACTAACAAGTGCCGTTAATGGGGGCGGACTTGGTTATGATCTCTCTCTTGTGGTTTAGGCAGACTGAGGCTGAATTCTGGAATCTGTTTCGTTGGTTTTGTTGTTAGCGCAATTGGTGATCAGCTCAGTTCTATTACTTATGTGATCTTTAATGGTCGTCTCGGTTTTCGAGTTTTGACACACTGCATTTTAGAATAAAATAAACATGAGGTCCATGAGCAGACGAAGAAAACACGAATTTTAATTTAAGCTCTCAGTAACGGGTCGATCGAACATAAGGTTAAGCAACGCTTTGCGCGGCCAGTCCATAGATGGGGGACCGTCTTGTCATGGCAAGTTCCGCCTTGTTTCGGAAGGTAATTAAAATTGCTTGGTGCCGGATGTAATTTGAACAGCGTCGTTACAAGTAGTCAACTACAAGACTACAAGTTTTACAAAAGATTTTATTGGATTACAGGGTAGGTGATTGAGCAGGTCAAATAGGCAGTCACACCAAATAAAAAAGTATTACACTACGCAGATGCATTCAATTAGACTATAAGCCTGTCCCAAAAAAGCTGAAAAAGCAGATTCAGATGACGAATAAAACCACGCAAAACAAATTCTACAAAATGAACTCCGATACCATCAAAGTCCTTTCAAGCCCAGCATTACTCAATCACGTGTCAGCTTAATTCTGCAAGTACGTCGAAGCCGCGAGTTCGTTATCAAATTGTCCAAATGAACGAGATGAGGTAACGCCCGCCTTCTAAAACAAACAAACTTTCATTTATCAGGACTCGTAATTATTAGTAATTGAATTTGCTCTGATTGAGTTTTTACTGTAAACGAGTTACGATTACGTGACTGTAATCTTAGTATAGTTAGGTCAAATTGTGCGGTCGATTTCAAAGTATGAAGCCATAAGACATTGTTTGGTAGGTGTATAATTAATGTCAGGGCCGTCGTTAGTTTTACGAGGATGTAATAATCAAATTATATAAAAATGAATCCATAATTCCCTTGGTCACGCCATCACGCGCGAACGGCCTGATTGATTTCAATATAATTTAGTAAACACATAGTCTAGAGGGCGAGAAAGGATAAGGGTAAATTCTTATCCATATGTGGGGAATAGTTTCTTCAAGAGGCAGTTTGAACTGTGGAAAACAGCTAGTGTAAAGTAAAATAAATTTGCCCATTTGTGATCACAGATAAGTCAAAGCAGCGCTTGTAGTCAATTTATTAGTAGGTAACAACTTTCATAAACAATCCTGACCCTTCATGACCCCTTGTACTTCTTTAAAAGTCCAGAAATTGGCCAAGATCACCCAAGTATGCCTGAGTATGGAAGATAACCTAGAGATAGATCACGGAAACGCTGGTGAGGCGATTAAGAGAATATAAAGATGAAAAATATTATTAATTACCATGCCTTGATGAATACCTACACTTTCAGGCATTAACATAATACGGAAGTATCATATACAAACCATTGTCTCACACCAAAACACAAACACAAGCGTGTCCTTGACATGATTAAACGTAAAGGATGATAATATTTTGTCCTTATATACTAAGCAAGGTCAGTGCGGAAGGCACTATTAATTTATGACCATAAATGTTTTGTGGAGTAAAATAATGTTGCTCCAGGACTAGTCACTAGAGAATGGTGGAAAAGCTCTCTGTGGGTATGTAGGGTTGGAGAGAAAAGTCCAAAAAATATTGATAAACGGACGCGGGGATGGACGGGAATTGAAATTCATTTGTTTTTCTTCAATTACATTTATTTGCATTATCTATACTAATATATAAATGCGAAAGTTTGTGAGTGAGTGTGTATGTTTGTTACCTCTTCACGGCCAAACGGCTGATAGGATTTAGATGAAACTTGACAAACATATAGCTTATGCATCAGAATAACACATAGGCTATATATTATAATGCTATTAACTAAGGGGGATGAGCAATAAAGCATTTTTTGGTCAGTTTTAACTAGACGCCATCTATATATTTTTAATTACAACACATTTAGCAAATTTGACAATTTGACTGGGTAAGTAGTTATGACCTAATGTCATAGATGGAGTTAAGCTTTTCATACAATTAAACTGGGCTAAAAAATTTTAAATTTATTTTTCAGTTCCAAGTATATACCTAAACATGCTACATATGTTATTTCGACAGATAAAAATAATTTAAAGACAAAAGTATTAAGGCAAGTTTCAACCTGACGCCATCTTTAGCTTTTCAAAACAATCTAATTTGACAATCTGACATTGTTAGTAATTATAGCTGATCATAGATGGAGTTCATAGTTTTATTTTCATAAAATTAAATTATACTGGGGTGTCTTCCAGTCTACAATCATAGTCACAAGTATTAATTTTGATTATTCAAGTTCCAAGATAACACTCAAAATCGGGGACAGAGGATGAGAGAAAAAAAATTGTCTTTGGGTAAGTTAGTCATTTAAGATCAAAGAAGGAGTGCTGTACTTTCTTCATACAATATCAGTCTGGGGTAATGTTAGCTAAGCTTCCAGTATACCACACGTAACAAAGGAGCATGGCTTATCAATATTTTTATTTGATTTTTACGAACGATTACTGATCAAAAATACATATGTATGACTAAATAATTCTAGAGAAAAGGTCAATCTCTTGGAAACGATTCAGAAAAGAACAGATCTCTTCGAATAGGGTTGGCTGCTGTTCTGACTCTAAGTGGTCGTAAAAGGATAGGGAATAAATAATAATTTAGATAGACATCTCAAATTAGAAAGACTCTTCTTTCTTCATCCATGTCCAGCAGTCATTTGTTGATATAAACTGCCTCCTAGGAAACGGTCAGCGCATATAAGGGCGTCTAAGATCAATTAGCTGTGTAGTAAGTAGTAAGTATTAGTGTGGCCACAGGTGCACTCCCTATTTCCTTACTCTCATAGCCCGACACGGACGGCAATTCTGACACAACCGGAGACAGATTAGGCACACGATCGATGTTTACGTATTCTCCGATGCACGGATATATCAATCACCAACTTCATGTCTTTTTTTGTGTCTTTCTCTCCAGCTAAGGATGCAGCTGGAGGAAGTGTCGCTCTTACTGATTAAAACCTACTATGTGCCTTCTGGAGATCCCTGTATGCCAGGGTCACGGTAACTAAGGAGATGTTGCTGACATATCTTCGAGGAGCGCGTGGAATAGAACGCACCGCCGACACGGGCTGTCGTCCTTAGACGTATGGACGGTGAACCAACCAAAACCCACCGCCCACAGACCCACGTCTACGGTGGTCATGAGTCTTAGATTAAACACTAATACTGGAAGTCGTCCCTCGACACTCGGCGCCCGCGGTGTCGACCAGTACCAGCTTTTCCGCTTCGGCTGAAATGAGCGGTGCTGTTTCTAAACCACTTCGCCGCCTCCTTCGCTAGCATAATTGCTTCGCAGAAGGAGGCGGCCGCTCCCATTCTTTCATGCTCCGGATCATGGCCTGGACCAGGGCCGAATGCGAAAGCTCGCCGCTGTGAGGACACGGTGGTGCTCCGCCCAAGCAGAGCGCATCCCCACCGTTTGCTCCACCGTATCCTTTACCAACTTCCAGTCCCCGGGCTGCTTTTTCAGTTTCCTAACACTCACAAAGCGATTTTGGTCCAACCTGGTTCGACCGAATCGAACCCGATACCACGTCGTGTACAGCAGTTGCGTTATGCAACTACTAGACTAGCGATAAAGAGCACATTTTCAGTGCCTAAACTAACTTTATCGACCTCGACGCGATCGACCTGCAATGTAAGTTCGAAGTGACTACAATATTATTTGAAGTAGTGACGACACATAATATGTACATTCTTATATACGAGCATAGGATCAGAATGTATTCCGCAACTACATACACATTTTGTACCTTCGAAGTTCAGTTCAATCTAAGACAAAGACCAGAGCGAGAAGCAGTGGGAGGCCACACCTGCATGTCCAGTCTTAGTAAACGACGCGTGTGTATTGTTGTGATATGAAAACATAAGTCTTCCATGATAGACACGCAAATGTCCGCCATGTAAGTTCGGCGCTTATTGTTATAGTAGCCAAATACTTTGCAAAGTAAAATCAGCCCCAGAACTGTCGCTTATCCTCGGTATAGTTAAGTGTTTTTGTGTTTTCTCTGAGAAGATAAGCCAGCTGCCCAGGACATATTAAAGTGCATTCACTATTCTCTCTCTCTCATATCAATGTGATCGGAGAGAGATCAGGCGCAGGACCGACATTTACGTGCCGTCTGATGCCCGGGTCTATCAATCACCAACTTCCAGACTATGGGCTCCTGATTGACTCGAACCCGAAACCTGTGCACAGCAGTCCACCAGCGAGGCAGTTATTATTTGGGCTTGATTTTATAGCTTAGTTATCATACCGTGATGTTAAAGGATACAAGGTAAACGAGTTTATCATTTTTACTACTCTAATGCCCACGCGGACGACGTCGCGGGTAGCAGCTAGTTAACTTCATAAAAATAAAATCACTATTAATAAAGAATAAATCTATACTAATATTATGAAGCTGAAGAGTTTGTTTGTTTGTTTGTTTGTTTGAACGCGCTAATCTCAGGAACTACTGGTTCGATTTGTAAAATTCTTTCAGTGTTAGATAGCCCATTTATCGAGGAAGGCTATAGGCTATATACCATCACGCTAAGACACACGGGAGCGGAGCAGTAACCAAAGATACGAGTGAAACCGCTGGGGGCTAACTAGCTGTCCATATGTCTAGCTGTATATAATTCTGAAGAAATATAAAATTTTAATAACTTACCTACAGACCTGAGACTTACTGTTATTCATATTATACGACGAAAATCTTCACAGTAATAGTGATGCAAACATTATGACAAGTGACTGACCCGAAAATATAACTCTAGAGTATATTATATCATACTGTGTCTAGACAGAAATACATCAGAATAAAACACGACAGTGCGGCTGCCAATATAGTACGTATATACTTGTATGTCTGGGGTTCCCGTTTAGTGGTTCAAGCAATGGTCAGACACTAAGATGACTTAACCGATATGGATAAATTTTACAGCAAGATCAGTTAAAATGTTGGAAAAGATATAAGCCAGTTTTAACTCGATACATAAAGTAGTTCCCAACGGACAAGATAAAACCACAGTAATCAACTGTTTTTTTTTTTTATTCTACTATAGGGCCGATTCGGCAGCCACCTGCCAAGACGTATTACCATGAATTCCCTTGAGAGAAGCGCTTAGAAATTATTTCCTTTTAAGTGAAAATGGGAATATGAATAAATGAAAATGGCCTACTTTAAAGGTTTTGCGGTTAATTGGAGTGCCCAAAAAGTTTTCGTAATCGCCTGTGACATATCTACTGCTGGGAATCCGACCTCCTTTCTTGCATAAGGAAGAGGGTATGTATACTTTGAGAGGTAAATGTGGATTATGACGTCATTTTAATAGACTAAGGTACCAGAAGGTACCTACCCAATTTTTTGACAAATAAGTTTATATTCCATAGAGACCGGACGACCACATAATGTAAGTGAATCTACCTGCCACGCTGGAAGTCGCGGGTTCGATTTCCGCACAAGTCAAACATTTACACAAAATTACTACAATTAATACAAAAGTATATAAGTACGTTTATCAGTTATCTAGTAGCCATAGTACAAGCCTTGCTTAGTTTGGGACTGGATGAAATTGTGTGAACGTGTGAGGGATATATTAGATATATAATATATCGCATTGTAACCACCAGACTCATAAAAATTTACGATTAAAAAAATGCAATACATCTACTAGGTATCTGTTCTTCTCAATCAATTATTCGTCAGAATCCAGTAAAAAACACGTTCAAAACAAGTAACGATCGCCAACACGACACCCAAGAATAGAAGGGGTGTAACTAATGGCTTCGTATTCATCTCCACCAACATATAGGCCGAGCGGAATAATATATTACGGCATAGCGTAGCATCGCATGCCAGAGACGTTCACCGTGGTCACAAGATGCCTCCGGGCTTATTAAATACCCTCTTTTTCTTAGGTAAAAAGGCGTTCTAGCTTAATTGTAGCTTTTGGGGATCTTACGTAGACAACTTTCTTCGCATTTCTAGGTAACTGGGGGTAATTTGTGTGTATACGTGTTTCTGAGGAGGTATTTTTTGATTAGCTAAAGGTGAAGACGTTTTAGTGTGACACATAATGCCAGTTAATAGGGCTGGTGGCCTTCAGCAGTCAGTCGTATATTTTTAGTAGCCGTGTACCTGAGTTATTTTTTCATAACCTCCTTTACGCTATCTAGACACGTCGATGTCTGACAAGGAATAATTATTTAAATTAATCCATCTTTTTCACCTGAGCCTGTTTTACCACCTACGAATAAGTTCCAGTTAGTTTATTTGGTAGATAATTTGATACAAATTCTGTTCCATTTTTTATTTTATTCGATAGATAGGTAGTGACTTTTCTGAACCTTAGAGCAGCAAAGTATATCCCTTAAAACAAAAAAACTTTTTTTGCTTTGTTGTTTTAAGAAAAGTTCAGGAGGTGGGACCTTGTGACGTCACGTTTATCCTCGCCATTATTGGCTTGTGGGAGAAACGAAAAAATATAAGTGCAATACTTAAGGCTAAACCAAAAGACGGAAATTACGAGATCTGTGGTGTACCCGATACATTCTAGCCGGCAATAATATCAACTCACAACGAGTTTATGTAATTGGATAAAATTTTTATTTATTTGGTAATTTTTCAGTTGGGATAAGCTGGTAATTATGATGATGAGTCGGAAATTTTTGTCTATATTGGATGTTATTAAATTAAGGTAGAATATCAAATCTTTTTTATATTTAATAAAAAATCTAACCGATTGCCCGAATTTTTAATTTCACTAATATTCTCTTACTAGCTGCTACCCGCGACGTCGTCCGCGTGGGCATTAGAGTAGTAAAAATGATAAACTCGTTTACCTTGTATCCTTTAACATCACGGTATGATAACTAAGCTATAAAATCAAGCCCAAATAATAACTGCCTCGCTGGTGGACTGCTGTGCACAGGTTTCGGGTTCGAGTCAATCAGGAGCCCATAGTCTGGAAGTTGGTGATTGATAGACCCGGGCATCAGACGGCACGTAAATGTCGGTCCTGCGCCTGATCTCTCTCCGATCACATTGATATGAGAGAGAGAGAATAGTGAATGCACTTTAATATGTCCTGGGCAGCTGGCTTATCTTCTCAGAGAAAACACAAAAACACTTAACTATACCGAGGATAAGCGACAGTTCTGGGGCTGATTTTACTTTGCAAAGTATTTGGCTACTATAACAATAAGCGCCGAACTTACATGGCGGACATTTGCGTGTCTATCATGGAAGACTTATGTTTTCATATCACAACAATACACACGCGTCGTTTACTAAGACTGGACATGCAGGTGTGGCCTCCCACTGCTTCTCGCTCTGGTCTTTGTCTTAGATTGAACTGAACTTCGAAGGTACAAAATGTGTATGTAGTTGCGGAATACATTCTGATCCTATGCTCGTATATAAGAATGTACATATTATGTGTCGTCACTACTTCAAATAATATTGTAGTCACTTCGAACTTACATTGCAGGTCGATCGCGTCGAGGTCGATAAAGTTGGTTTAGGCACTGAAAATGTGCTCTTTATCGCTAGTCTAGTAGTTGCATAACGCAACTGCTGTACACGACGTGGTATCGGGTTCGATTCGGTCGAACCAGGTTGGACCAAAATCGCTTTGTGAGTGTTAGGAAACTGAAAAAGCAGCCCGGGGACTGGAAGTTGGTAAAGGATACGGTGGAGCAAACGGTGGGGATGCGCTCTGCTTGGGCGGAGCACCACCGTGTCCTCACAGCGGCGAGCTTTCGCATTCGGCCCTGGTCCAGGCCATGATCCGGAGCATGAAAGAATGGGAGCGGCCGCCTCCTTCTGCGAAGCAATTATGCTAGCGAAGGAGGCGGCGAAGTGGTTTAGAAACAGCACCGCTCATTTCAGCCGAAGCGGAAAAGCTGGTACTGGTCGACACCGCGGGCGCCGAGTGTCGAGGGACGACTTCCAGTATTAGTGTTTAATCTAAGACTCATGACCACCGTAGACGTGGGTCTGTGGGCGGTGGGTTTTGGTTGGTTCACCGTCCATACGTCTAAGGACGACAGCCCGTGTCGGCGGTGCGTTCTATTCCACGCGCTCCTCGAAGATATGTCAGCAACATCTCCTTAGTTACCGTGACCCTGGCATACAGGGATCTCCAGAAGGCACATAGTAGGTTTTAATCAGTAAGAGCGACACTTCCTCCAGCTGCATCCTTAGCTGGAGAGAAAGACACAAAAAAAGACATGAAGTTGGTGATTGATATATCCGTGCATCGGAGAATACGTAAACATCGATCGTGTGCCTAATCTGTCTCCGGTTGTGTCAGAATTGCCGTCCGTGTCGGGCTATGAGAGTAAGGAAATAGGGAGTGCACCTGTGGCCACACTAATACTTACTACTTACTACACAGCTAATTGATCTTAGACGCCCTTATATGCGCTGACCGTTTCCTAGGAGGCAGTTTATATCAACAAATGACTGCTGGACATGGATGAAGAAAGAAGAGTCTTTCTAATTTGAGATGTCTATCTAAATTATTATTTATTCCCTATCCTTTTACGACCACTTAGAGTCAGAACAGCAGCCAACCCTATTCGAAGAGATCTGTTCTTTTCTGAATCGTTTCCAAGAGATTGACCTTTTCTCTAGAATTATTTAGTCATACATATGTATTTTTGATCAGTAATCGTTCGTAAAAATCAAATAAAAATATTGATAAGCCATGCTCCTTTGTTACGTGTGGTATACTGGAAGCTTAGCTAACATTACCCCAGACTGATATTGTATGAAGAAAGTACAGCACTCCTTCTTTGATCTTAAATGACTAACTTACCCAAAGACAATTTTTTTTCTCTCATCCTCTGTCCCCGATTTTGAGTGTTATCTTGGAACTTGAATAATCAAAATTAATACTTGTGACTATGATTGTAGACTGGAAGACACCCCAGTATAATTTAATTTTATGAAAATAAAACTATGAACTCCATCTATGATCAGCTATAATTACTAACAATGTCAGATTGTCAAATTAGATTGTTTTGAAAAGCTAAAGATGGCGTCAGGTTGAAACTTGCCTTAATACTTTTGTCTTTAAATTATTTTTATCTGTCGAAATAACATATGTAGCATGTTTAGGTATATACTTGGAACTGAAAAATAAATTTAAATTTTTTTAGCCCAGTTTAATTGTATGAAAAGCTTAACTCCATCTATGACATTAGGTCATAACTACTTACCCAGTCAAATTGTCAAATTTGCTAAATGTGTTGTAATTAAAAATATATAGATGGCGTCTAGTTAAAACTGACCAAAAAATGCTTTATTGCTCATCCCCCTTAGTTAATAGCATTATAATATATAGCCTATGTGTTATTCTGATGCATAAGCTATATGTTTGTCAAGTTTCATCTAAATCCTATCAGCCGTTTGGCCGTGAAGAGGTAACAAACATACACACTCACTCACAAACTTTCGCATTTATATATTAGTATAGATAGTTACGCAACAACGTTGATTGCTAGTCGTGATAACTTTGTCTCAAAAAATGACACCACGCTTTTTCTTTTTCACCTCTCTATCTCAGAATTAAAGATTGACAGCAATTTTTTATTGGACTACGAGAAGAAAAAGATAAGAATAAGCCAACCTTTATTTACGTTATCAAAATCATTTATAATTTCAGATTGACTACACAAAAACTTATCTCATTTTTAGATTAAAAACGAATTAAGATCACATTTAAAATTGCTTTGTCATAAAAATAGACATAAAAATTCTGTGTTTATCTGAAACAATAAGTTTGTTTGTAACATACAAAGGTTCAGAGGAAAACGCAATTCTGAAGATTTGAATGATAGTAGGATTCTAGCGAAATTGGGGTCCGAGGGCTCAGAGGAGGCGGAATATTTTCTCATCTCTCATAAACGCTATAGTAAACATTTTTGGCAGATGGCCGCTAAGAAGCCAAGGGGAACTCTCCGTATGATTTCCTTTTTACAGCTACGTAATCTGGAAATATTGCGTTATGATTTTGTAGAAATATTTTTTGTACAAATTCGACACAGGAAAGGGTTGTAAGTAGCGTTATCTTTGAGAAGGGTTCAGGGAACCTGAACCTGTTTTTCAATCTTGGTTTCTAGTGTTAAACCGAGTCATTTTCTATCGGCACATTGTGACTGGTTCTGTTCATCCCTTTTCAATGTAATACTAATATTATTAGCGTCCTGACCGAATGTCGGCCATGGCGGCTGTTCTCTCTTAAGAAAATCAGCCAACAGAACATATTAAGGCAGACCAGCATTTACGCGGACACAGGTGCACTCTCTATTCCCTAGCCCTCACTCTCTTATCCCGATGAGTTGACAAGAGAGAGATCAGACGTAGGACTTACATTTACGTGCGTTCCGATGCACGGATATAATATCAGTCACCAACATCCAGATTCAGAACAGCTTTTTGTGAAGATTTCTAAAAATCGAACCCGAGACCCCATGCTGAGCAGTCGCACCACGCTACTACTAGACCAACGAGGTAGACATTTGCAATGTAACCTACTTTCAATTATAATAAGAAACAAGGAACAGAAAATTACTAGAAACTAACTGGCGAGAGATGGCTACAATAAAGTGAAAAGTTTGGACATCTCGTTCCAGGGGGGATAGAATACCTAACTTCACCCAATGATCACTGTTAATGTTTCCTAAGGATGAGAGTGTTTTGTAAAACTAGTTAGCTTGTATTATTCAATCTCATTACGTGTGCTTGTTTTTGGCTAGATTAATTTATGCTCTGTTCTTGTAAAGAAGTATCTAGTTATTTGTTTTGGTTACGGATTACTTTTGGTGTTTACTCTATTATTATTATTTCAATTTATTTCAGATTTATTTGTTCATATTTTGTTAGTAATACATGATACTTAAGACCTATGTTAGTAAACTTATTTTCGTACGTGTAGTTTTATCCAATGCCTCCATATGTGATTTTCAATTTTACAAGCTATTAGCCTCGGATAGCTGTTGGAACTGTCTCGCACCCTACGCATCAACGATGCAACTCTTTCCCTGATGATGGAATAGAAGCCGTCTGTATGCGAATCTGCAAACATCGCCGAAGGGTTGCAGTAGCGAGGCAGTCCCATCAGCAATCTGAAAGCATTATTGTATTGTCTCTCTATGAAAGCTAATGTGAAAAATCTACCGTCACCCACCAAAAGGGATAAATATATAGAAAAGGCATTAGATGCAAGGGACTTTTTTAGAGTTCTTTCATATTGGACGTTATAGTCGGGTGGCTGCGGTTCGGCTGCGGTGCTTTTGTCGTCTGCCACAAAGACGTTTACTTGTTTTCATACCACCGCACATTTTACATGCATCGGATAATAACCGCACCGTCTTCATCACGGTGGACTTAGACGGCGCAGCGAGAAGCCCAGTTTAAAAGAACACTCCCTTATGTGAATATTGATGAAACAAACGAAGTATGTAACAGTAATCTTAGGTTGGGTGGGGTATTTAGGCTACTTTGTTCCATTCATTCTTTGTTTGATGGTGTTATATCAGAAACTGTATCTAGCGTTTCTTCTGAATAATGAATGATACTGAATAATTACTCTTCTTACGGCAAATGAAATCAAAGACGTTCAGAAAACCTTGTTTAATATTAATTAAAATTAACACGTTTCATTAAGGTAAAGCTAATGTAGGTACAGACGCCAACACATCAAGCAACGGGAAACTATCAACTTTGAACCATATGCTTTAGCGATAAAGTTGTAAATTGATTAACGAATTGGATGGATTCGCAAAACGATTGCAGTGTGGTTGTCACTGCTGACTGACCTCTACAACTCAACGGCTGATTAGTACTTAATAAACGAGCTTCTGGCTAGTCATACCATCTTTAATATTCTTGACAATATACCTCATCGGCTACTGAGCCTTTTCCCAACTATTATGGGGTCGGCTTCCAGTCTAACCGGATTTAGCTGAGTACCAGTGTTTTACTAGGAGCGACTGCCTATCTGACCTCCTCAACCCTGTTAACAGGGCAACCTAAAACCCCTTGGTTAGCCTGGCGTCAGACTTACTGGCTTCTGATTATCCGTGACGACTGCCAAGGATGTTCAATGACAGCCGGAACCTACAGTTTAACGTGCCATCCGAAACACAGTCATTGATGTCCAAAATATACTTAGAAAGTACATACATACAAACTCAGAAAAGTTGCATTGGTACTTGCCCGACCTGGAATCGAACCCACGCCCTCGTAGTTGAAAGGTTGGTTCTTTAACCACTAGGCCCCAGACTTTAATGACAATATACCTATTACAGTGATATTTTTTGTTAAATTTGTGTTTGATTTGATACGAGGCAAACTAATGGCACTAAAATGAATAGTCTAAGAAATAACGGCAATAAGTATAATTCGATTTTAACATTATTAAATATATTTAATTTCAAATCAATTCAAAGTTCTTAGTAACTGATATTTTTAACCAAAATTCTTTATAAAAGAAAAGCTTTTTATATTAAGAAAAAAAAATAATGATCTTCGTCGCGCAAGATCAAAGGTGTATGCAAAAATATTTCTTATTGATTTCTTCGTTTTGATTAAAGAGAAAATACTTTTATTTCAATATCTAAGGTTTCTTTTCTTACTTTAAAGATTTTTTTCTGCTTATGTTTGCAAAGTATTTAAAGGCAGACAAGAAAAATATTCTATAAGCGGTATTAATATTTTAAATTACACCTTTTCAAAGACAAGTTAACTATAGTAGTAAGTAATTAAAGTCGTGGTGTTTCAGTACTTAAAATTGCACGTGCATCTAAAGTAGGAGTGTGCGCATTCGATTCCAGGTCAGGCAAACGTTACATGTGATTAATGGTTTATCCACCCATCCCACGGTGCCGTATCAGGGACGGGGCTGTAACAGCGGCGTTCTATCAGGAACGATCCGTTGCCAGAACGGGCGTGGACATGTTTATACACAATTTATGAACGTATATATTTTTCCCGTCGATACACATGCCTATCCCGTTCTTGCCTTGGCCAATGATGAAAAAAAAAAGATAAAACTTAGATCTAAAAAGTCCGAAACCGCCAAACCGCAACGAGCAATCGTAGTGATTAACGGTCATACCTTCTCCGTATAAGACGAGACCTATGCTCTTCTGCAGGCTAAAAAAATGGCTGATGGTTTCATAGACCACTTTTATAAAGGGAAATTTTAAACGTATTTCATCAAGTATGTACAGACGCCAGCACATCAAGTTACCCGAAACTGTCAAATTTTCCCAATCCATTTTGAGCCATAATATGCTTCAGTGATAAAGTTCAAAATATATTAAGGAAATTTGACAGATTTTAGCAGCTTATGTGTTGGCGTCTGTACCTACATACTTTGATTTTTTTACATTTGTTTTTTTTATTGACGAAAACTGTAAGTAGGAACCCATTTCCTCGTGCTAAGAAGATAAGTATTACTCAGCAGCTCTTTAAACACAAACTGAAAATCTTCTTTGGCACATTTATACATGGAGCTGATTTTAATTGCAGCGTTTTATGCAAGTTCTTAGCGATGTAGAAAGGTTTTACAAAGTGAAGCAACTTTGTACCAACTTGTCTTTCAGAACCATTTTCTTAAAGATTTAGGGTACCGTCTGCATAAATTTTATTGAATGGTTTTAAAAGTGACTTCGACTTCATTAAACATTTTTTTGATTTTCTACTATCAAATATATTAGCCACTTATCCTCAAATATTTCTCTTATATTATAAAAGGCATATCACGGCAAACGATTTTTTTGATCAGTCCTGATCATTCCAGGTATCGTATGGATCAGACATTAGTAGCCTAGGTATATCCATTCGCGATAAATGGGCCATCCAACACAAATACTTTGTCGAATCTGTTCAGTAATTCCTGACGTAATCATGTTCAAGCAAACAAACAAACATTAACAAACTCTTCAAATTCATAACATTAGTACAAATTTACTTAAAAGTAATTTCTAAAAACGAACACTGAATAATATTCTTCTAGATATACCATACCTAATAAAACGCAATAACTTTTAAAACTACGGATTCACTTAAAACCAGTCCTTGTAGCACATAAAACAGAAAAGTGGAGCTTCCAGTACTTCAAAAGCACTATCTTCGTCAAAATTGCAGGGCGTCAAACAAGATTCGTAGTAGTGGCTATAAAACGTGATATTAGTCGTTAAACTTAAGTAAGGAGGCGTGGAGTTTATCACATTTCATTTCGATAAGAATGCACCTAGCTCATATTAGATCCTGGATGACATCCGCGACTTCATCTGTGTCCCTCCGTCTCCTGAGTACTGCCTACCTAAATAAAGAGCACCCAATAGATCCCCGAGGATGGAAGATGGCCTAGAGCTAGACCACGGAAAGCGATGTTGACATTTCCCTCGCCGATTGGCCGCAGCACGCTTCAGACAGTGATAGATAGAAGACTTTGGGGGAGGCCTTTGCCCAACAGTGGGACAGTATAGGCTAACGTAAAAAATCTACTTCCATGCCAATTTTTATTAAAATCTGATAAGTTAATTTATCTTGAAAGCGTAAACAAATAATCAATCAAACTCATTCTCATTTATGATATTTGTATGGATAATGACTTAATAGTAGTTACATAAAGTCTCTTAATATCACTCTCGGGATACTGTCACCAAATTAACTTGAGTCTTACTTATTTTAACGAGATTATTATATTTTTTTTCTATTTGACTATTCAGGCCATCGTCAAATTATATCCTAACTTTAATCCAAAAAAGAGTGATTGAAAATTAACTTTCAAATTCTCAGACACTTTACACACTTTTTCTGAATTGAATTTGAATTCTTGCTAGGTATTTTATCAGTGTAATTATATGAACAAAATTTTACAATGGGAGCTAATGGTTTGTTTGTCGTTTTAAAAACTAAAAAAAATGTTTTGAGCACGCAATTGCAAACAGCCAGTCCGCCATCTTGGGGAGGCCGCCATATTAGATTTGTTATGACGTTTCTTAGCTCGAGTTCAAAATTTCATCCTATTCAAAGACCGGGTAGTGGGTCGAATTAAGATTCCAAAATGTTCTACCATAGCGTGTTAAAAATTTTAAAACTCATTTTCTACAACCTCAAAACACTAGTGATTCTATCAAATTAATATAGAAGTGACCACATCGTTCTAAAGGAAACGTTACAAATCCATTTGCCAGCGATGACAAGCAGCAATAAATCCTTATTAGTAAATCGATAAGCTCTTTAAAAGTTAAGTTTGAAATATCGGAGCTCTCTGTTGAACACAGAAATGTCAATTAATAAAAGATAATGGATCATTAGTGTGGCCAGATTGTCTATTTCATTTCACAGCTTCTGTATCAAGATAATCTTGTCTTAGAATGAGGGCTATTTTTAGTTGACTAGGATAAATCTGTGTTTATTTTCTTTGTTAGTATTTTGATAATTATTGTAACGAGTCTTCGAGATAAGGTTGTCAATTTGGTTTTTGTAATGAAACATCTTTATGGTAAGTAACAAAATACGACTAATTAGTTAAAATCAATTTGAAAATTTAACATACTGATTTAACGTGTGCATACACGGGTAAATATACAAAAATATTTTTTCTACAATTTGTCTATACGTCGGTATGTTTGTGCTATTTAACCTCTGAAATGGCTGTACTAATTTTGCATAGACCTTTTTTCTGGAACAAAGCTAATGTAACAAGGAATGAATTAACTAATTTTTATCCTGGAACGGGAAGTAGTAATATTATGTTCTTTGGACCTGCGTGAAACCGCAGAGATCGGTTAGTTTACAAAATTATATATGTACGTATTAAAGTCTACCACATTTTCCACGTGTACCATTGTACCAGACTCGCAACTAAAATATTGACTACATAACTTGAAACTTAAGAAGGCTCAATAACATAAAGTTCTTAATGAATTCCGTGAAATATTCGTTTGATTCAATTAGTAGTTATCATCAAAGAAATTGGTAAATCATTTTAATTAAAGTGACTTTGTAATAAAATTAACTTTGAAATATCATCTTGTTGGAATTCGATGTATTTATTTTTGTGATTAAGTTAATTGTTTTAATACGGTCAACGCTTTTGTAATTAAAGGAATCTGAATGTTAATGTAATTATCTAGAGGTACAAGAAAATAATATTTTGTATATTATAATAATATTTATTCTTGATGCGCGTAATGCCAGTGTACAAATTTTCCCGCAGGATTTCATAAGGCTTACGTCTTTATTTATATAAAACTAGCTGTTGCCCGCGGTTCTACCCGCCATCCGAGGGGCTACTATTTAGTACTACTATTTTATACTAGGACTACTGTTTTATATTAGCTATTTTTAAAAATAGCTTTATGTCTTTTATCAGAGTCTGGACTATGTGTCTACCAAATATTATTTTAATTGGTTCAGTAGTTTTAACATGAAAGCGTGATTTTTGCATTTATAATTTTAGTAAGGATAAGTAACGGACAGTATCCGTAATTGCCAATTAAACAAGATAGTGATGTTTCTAAAACCATTCCGTCAATTTAAGAGATAAAATTCATGGAATTATTAGGAACAATCTTCTTCAATGAGGTATATTGAATGTGGCCTTGGACGACGGCAAATATGATACTTGGGACGTCGCTTCCAGCATTTTATGGAATCATAATATATTTATTAATATACCTACATTACATGAGCTAAAAAAAATAATAAAGCAATACTCTTCTAATTATACCTGCCGTGCCTACCAGCAGGCTTAGTACGGTGATTCTATATCTATTCTGTCAAGAAAAGACAAAGCTCTTTCTGTCAATGTCAACATGTCTTCTGCCCGAGCATGGCGCGACCTGTCAACTCGCATATAATCACTTGTAAACTTATGTCGATCGAAGAAAAGAAAAATTTCTTCAAGAAATGTCAAAAGAAAACATACGCCAAACTGTCACTTTTCTGTCACTATGTCAATTCTCCGGTAGACAAAACTTGTTTCTACAGTTATCATGCTAAGCCTGCAGAGCGCGCTTTGACTGTATGTGGGAAGATATGAATCTGAACATTTGTTATAGTTAATTAATTCCGTCAGCTAGCATAGTACCTATTTGAAGTTTTTCCGAAATATGGAGCAACTCGTCACTCAGCCTTCCACGACCGACCGACAACTGAAAGCTCCAAGCTCTGCTTAACTTTATGATCGTTTCACTAGGTCGGCTGGTTATATTTTTTATTTTGCATTCTAATTTTAAAAAACATAAAAATAAAAACTTTTAAATAATGACCTTTTTCGTTAGTCAAATGAATTACGCACATGATTTTCATGAATGAGCTCATACAAGCCTATGCATATAAATGAGATTAAAAAAGTTTTTATGCTTTGTTCCACATGATTATATGTTGAAAGTTATTACGCGTGACACTCGCCCTTACAACCTCTGTAGGTTGTGTAGGTATTTATTTAGATTAACGTAGGGTTGGGGAGTAATCTCTGAAATCACTGAACCGATTTTTAACCGCTAGACGAGAAGTATTTTTTTGTGATGTTTATCTGACCAATGACTGTGTTTCGGATGGCACGTTAAACTGTAGGTCTCGGCTGTAATTGAACATCCTTGGCAATTGATTCGATCGACATACGTTTACAAGTGATTATATGCGAGTTGACAGGTCTCGCCATGCTAAGCCTGCTGTAGTTCTGTAGATTATCACTTCCAATCAAAACATGTCTTTAGAATCATAACATTAGTGTAAAATTTTAAATACCTAGACAACTCGGTTACCGTAGATATGTATACCATATACAATTGTGACATCAAAAGGATGTATTTACAGACTAAAAATAACATTTAATATTGGTAATTTCAAAAGTCTACAAAACTTTAAGGTAGTGTTCTAAATCCCCACCTTCGCCCGGCTTCCTACACTGTTGTATAAAAAGTGATAGTTGCAAACTCGTAATAATGTTTTCTGCAATTTCGAAATTCCATTACATTCCATCAGTGACTGAAGTGGTCGGAGTAATTGTTCGTTCTTCACATTGAGCTGAAAGTAAATGTGTTGGGCGCCAAAGCTCGCGATCATGGAACTTTACAAATTAAATATTCTGACTATTGTTACAATTTTATAATATAGGAACTATAAATTTAAGGACTTCTGTGATAAGTTAACTAATTTCAGCACATTGGACATCTATTATGGACTCCGTTGAGAGATTTTTGGTAGGTATATAATATACTTCATATATCACCCTGTTGAGAATTTGAAATGACTTAGTGATTTACTTTTTCAATCAAATTTTATAAAATTAAAGAAATATATTGAAAAGACCAATTTAATAAAAAAAAATACTTCTTTATATATACATACATTTTTCACAATTTTGCGAAAGCATTCGGCAGCTTTTTTTAGTCATTTTTTCATGCGTTTTACTTGTTATCTTATACTTCCAACTCTCAAACGGGTGCCAAAACAATGTTGTATTTAAACCTTCTAAGTGGAAAAACCTATCCACATACAATCCGAAAATAAAATCGTATTCATTACACTATTACATATAACGACTGAACCGATTTGGCTGAAAATTGGCGACATGTTAGTTTAGAAGTAGGGGATGGATATAGGATATAGTACTTTTATCCCTATCCATGTATGGGGAGTAGTTCTTTAGAAACGTGATTAAAACTCGGGTGGATGCTAGTTTTTTTTTTTTTTTTATATAGTGACGACCATCCGCTTACTCGAGGGGCACAATCCCGTTGCAGAGTTCTCTTCCCAAAGTAAATTTAATTAAGAAACTGTATCAAGTGCGAGAACTCCAGTCCTTCCGATGTTTTGTGGTTTTCTCGCTGATTATAAACTTTTTTGGAATAAGTACACCGATTAGGTGTCTTAATGATAATAATATTATACACTTTCTTTTAGTTTGCATTTGATATAGAAATAATTTAGATTTTCTCCCCTAATTATGTACCTACCATGAATTATTGGCTTTCGTTTTTAGATAATAAAATGACCAAATAATATAAATCGCCGCATATTTGTGTTAGTGCAACTAATACATACTAGATCTAGACCATTAACTTTATTCAAGAAGATGGTTTAAAGCTAGCATTAAAGGCCGTACTTTTTAAGACCACGTTTCATGATAAGGGGGAGTAAGTCTAAAATAGAAAACCTACCTAAATTAGCCACATTTGTCTCATCGTCTTTACAAAATTTCTTAGTCGTGTAATACCTGCTATTGGGTAATGTTAGCATTGACCAGGAACAACAGGTCGGTCAGAGCGTTTAATCCGAGGTCATGTTTCGCTTTCAGCAATTCCATTGGGATGTTACGTGTAAGTGATTGTTGTATAGCGCGGACGCTTGATATCTGACAATGACCGGACAATGTGTTTATTGGTTAGAGTGTGTAGTGATTTGAATGCAAAATTCAAAATAATATTGATAGATAATTTTGTTAGTAAATACTTAAATAGCTTTTCATTGAAACGATGGGTGCGTGTACCTATAAAACTCACTGTAATCACATTCCATTGTTTCATAATTGAAATTTTGTTCTCTATAATAATGATAGACATAAAGAAATACATATAGTATTTTTAACGCAGCGTAGGACGTCTACCAACGAGATGGACAGACGACCTTATAAAGGTCGCCGGAAGACGCTGGATGCAGGTCACTTCCAACCGGTGTATGTGGAGATCTAAAGGGGAGGCTCACATATGTTCAGCAGTGAACGTCCTATGGCTGAGATGATGATGATGATGATAAAGGAATAGGTTGAAGTGTAATAATGACATATGTGTTTACACACATACTCCCTCATAAATGCGCACGTAGTGCTCAGTTTGCACCTCCCTTCATAACGTGTATTTATAATAAAAAAAAAAAAAAAAAAAAAGATACCTGCGGACTAGATTAGCTAAACTTTAGTTTGTGTACAATCGAAACCAAAAATCGTTCAGTCACCAATAAACATTAAACGACTATCCCTCGGTACTATTATTCAAATGAAGTTTCCCTAACTTTTTGTTTTTCCCTGTATCTATTTATTTCACCAAATTTACTTGAGTTGAGTCCCGCCTGTTCCCAGTTTGACTTTTTTTTATTGTTCAAAAAATCTCAGTCCCTTCGTATTTTAGTTGGCCTATTGTAAAAAGGCTACCGTCTTAGTAGAAGGCTTGACAAGGCAGATAATGGTCTCCGCCTGTCGGTATGTCTATATGGAATGTAACCTTAACTGCAACGATTCTAAGAAATTAAGGAATCTTAGGCTGAATGTTATACCAAGAATTATTTTTGTTCCTAATCCAGACATATTATATACCACAATTTTATTATTTAATATTTTTCGTATTATTATTTTTCATACATGCCAATATATTTAATAAATCTATAGCATTATAATTTCCATCTCCCAAAAAAAATAATATTTAAACACTAATATGATTCCGAGATGATCTGATGTTCTGCTCTATATAACTGCCAAGTTTTATCAAAAACCCACCCATACATTTTTGCGACAAAGAGTTACAAACATCCATACATCCAAATGCCAAAAAAAAATTATGCATATTTAAACTTTAAGCCGATCAGCTAGTATACCTACAGATAAAAATAATATTTGATTCCCTGCATACCAACGTGGCTAAGTCAACTGAATAACGTAAATGCAAGTAACATCTACATATATATAGGCAAGCGACCATAAAATTTTAAATTATGTAATGAACAAATTACTTAAAGCAAAATTGCCTTTATCTTGTTCCCGACTCATAAAACTAAATAGACGACATTACGCTAACAAATCTGTGATGTTCGTCCCTCAATAGTCAATGCAAAGATTATAGACGGTGCATACCATTGTCTGCGGCTCTCGTATTGTATGCACAAAGCGTGTACCGTGTCTTGGCACTCGGAACGTGACTTGACGTTAATCCCGCTAAGCTAGCGTTTGTCGACATAATCTCTGCATTATCGTAATTATAATGATAAGATTAGATAGAGGAAAGGCGGCGAGGCCTGAAGTTAATGAACCCGAATACATCACACAATATTTTGTTATCGAGTATGTGATTTGTAAAGGTTTATTGTTTATTGTCTGGCTCGTTGGTCTAGTAGTCCCAAGGCGCGACTGCTGTGCACGGGGTCTCGGGTTCGATTCCCGGGTCGGGCCAAAATCGCTTCGTGGGCTTTGAGAAACTTTTATAAAGCAGCCTGGAGTCTGGAAGTTGGTGATTGATTCACCCGTGCATCGGAGAGTAGTAGACTATGAGAGAGAGAGAATAGAGAGTGCAGCTGTATCTGCGCGAATGCGTGTGCACTATAATATGTCCCGCGCAGCGGGCTGATCTCCATAAATGAGAACGGTCGCCATAGCCGACAATCGGCCTGGATGCCATCATTGACTGTATGAACAGCCGATCAATCAAACAACTAGCCTTTTAACTGAACAACGTCATTTCATAACCCGTTTAGTTTTTTGATTGAATAATTGAGGCGATTTTAACCAATTGTGATTGAATGTCTACTTTGACTTTTTCAGTTATTTGTCTTGGACGCACGTGACTAAAGAGAGAATAATAGCCGAGTCGAAGTCTTAAGCTGAACAAAACTGGAATCTTCCGCTAAAGTGGAGATCAATGCTTTTCTATGGGATACGAATTCTTAATCTCACTGAACACAGCGTAAGCCGCTTGATGAGGGCTTGGGGTCCGGCCATGGAGCCTTCTTAAATGCTTTAATGATTTCCCACCGTAGAAAAAAAAGACGATATATCACAATGGTAAACTCATAATGCTCCATGTATCTTACTAAATTTTAATGCTACTGAGAAATGGTATAAACTAATTAGATTCAGACAAAACACTTGCAATGTATATTTGCACGTCACATGTGTGAATATTAGAGAATTCCCTTTTACGTTAAATTCAGCTTTAAAATTTAATTGAGCTGTCCCACGGCTAAGTTCATTGTCGCTTACTTAGGTTACTGGCCTTGGCAGTCAAAAGTTTCAGGGTTCAAGAACATTAGTTAAATTACATAAAAAGTGTAATCAAATAAATAGCCTGAAAAGTTATTACTTATAAATATTTAAAGAAAATAAAAAAGGACAAATTAAAATAATGCATCAAAAATTTCATCCGCATCGCTGTCAGCGAGGATCGTGCCTAAAAGGCTGGCCGCATTGCCACGTTGATGGCAATGCTGATTCTTTGGCCAAGGTGCTGGCCAGCCCTTTGGTCACGTGTAGGCTTCACTAAGCGCTTGCTTAAGTAGCCTGAATATACCTGTCTTACTGGCCATCTATCATACAATAGATAACGAATGAAAGACACCAAATAATAATGATATATTAATTTCCACATCTATAACCAATCGAAAAACAAAATATAATATCGTGTAAACGTTCGAAACGCGTCGGAGAGTGATCAACCCTTTGTTTATGTTTACACTAACGTTTGAATACAAACTGTCGTAAATAAAAAGTCGGAGTGTGATTGAGAAAACTTCACACAACTTCCTGAAATGATCACCCTTCGGGGGGAACCTTCAATATTTTTTTATATTCAGTTAGTAGTTCCTAGAGTTCACAAGTAAAACAAATAAAACAGTACTAGATGTTGTCCTATTTATACGAAAGTTTATTTTAGTTGTAAATTTCTTTTTGTTATACGATATTTAGTAAATGATTTGTTACTTCGCGTACTATAAGAATATTTTATGCTATTGTTTCGATGTTTTCCGATATTACGAGATATATTCTCGTAGTTTTGTGCAAAAGTGTTTGCGTAACAGCCCGCTGTGTTCACGCGTTTATTAAGTTTGTTTTATTTGTTGTACCTACAATATATTTTTTGTGGCTAACAAAGGTTTTTTGGGCTGTGCTATAAAAAACGAGGTAACGTCAATATAGCTACATATTTAGTAAAAAAAATATATTGGGAAACTAGTGGTTCTAAAATATTAAATTACCAAAAGCTCTTTTAAGGGCTGTAAAAGCCTATCAAATGCAAAAACTAGTGCATGCAGGTAAATAAGATTTATCATAAAGTATTATAGCTAGCAGTTCTTGAATTAGGCGAATATAATGAGACTTACATCTCTCAACCGTATTTCATCAAGCCAGATAATCTAGTATTAGGCCTAGCTTTGTCATTATTAGACAAAAGGCGGCCTCGCAAAGTTTGCAAAACCCAATTATTTATTTATTTCCCACAAGCTTCCGCCAGCGATTTTACCCGCTTTCCAAGGAAACCAATTTCTTTACCCAGATAAAAAATAGTCTATATATTATTCTGATTTATAAACTATATTACTGCTAAGTTTCGTCAAAATCCGTGCAGCTGTTTGGGCACGACGAGGTGGCAAACAAACACACATTAACAAACTTTCACCTTTATAAATAAACTAGCCTCCGCCAGCGGTTTCACCCGCGTTCCGTTGGAACAACTCCGCGCACCTGGAAAATATGGCATATGGCCTTCCTCATCAAATGGGCTATCTAACACTATAATAAACTTTTCAAATCAGACCAGTAGTTCCTGAGATTAGCGCGTTTAACCAAACAGATAAACAAACTTCTGCTTTATAATATTTGTATAGAAATTAAGTACCTAGTTTGATTACTATAGAAACTTGATAGGTATGTGTTAGGTAAATGGCTTCTGACTTTTACATAGTATTTATAATTGTCTCAAAAACCAGTTGCGTAACAACAAGAAATAAATAAACTCCACTTACCGATGGTCAATATAACTAACATAAGCCTATAAGTGCCAATTATCAGATATCGCAATCCAAACAGGACTAGTTGCCACATTGATGACGTTTGCAATGGCTTTACTCACACAGGGACTCCTAATGCAAACAGGTCAGAGTCAAAAGTAAAGTGTTTATGTCCACTGAGTTTCACGTAATCGGGGTCACGAGGAATCCATCAAAAATTGTTTGAACGTTAGGATATCTTTATTTTTGAATTCGATTGCAAATGCACAGACGAACCAATAAAGAGTAGCTGGGCTATTTTATGATTCGACGTCATCTTTGTTTCGCTTGATTGGTGCCAGATATTTAAACTTATACCTGTAATAAAAATTCGATTTAAGAAATCGGTAAAAGAAAATTGTGAAATGCGTGAATGGTGCCATGAGATGCAACAATTGCAACTCAAAAAAATTATCAAAGAAAATGTATATCTACAATACTGTGTTACAAATCTTCGCAAGTATTCTACGTCCCGCCAGTGATGTCACTCGCGTCCCATGTACTACTTTGCGCATCCGGATTAAAATATCGATAAATGGGCCATCTAACAGAATAAAGAATGTTCCAAATCGGTTCAGGTCCTGAGATTAAAGCTAAACAAGAAACGCACATACATAGCTTAATTATTTATTTATTTATCGCTCTAAACCACTGTAGGTCTCACTCAGTCTGATGGTGTGCCGTAGGAGTTGCTGCGATTGTTGACTTGTTTGGAATAAAATAGTTTATGTACCGTCCGTATTTTATTTATCCCAATATTTCATAACTTTCTAAAAAACAATCGCATGCATCGACCAGTGCGCAGTAACAGGTGACAATAATAATATTATTATAGGCACAAATTCCACACAAAATCTGGAACATATTACATCAAACAGCCCTATAATTCTAATAACAACTATCATCACGATAATTGAAGCCGTTTTGCGAGTCAATGAACAGCATCTAAATACATTAATAAATGGTGTTATTAGATATCGTTAAGGTAAGTATGTATTTCTATGTATTAAATTCCGTGTTTTGATATTGAATTGATCTTACTATATGTGGCTTTGAAATGTATATTTGGTTTCGTTTTATTTTATAAATCTAAACTATAATAGGCTTCGTAATACGGACTTAAAGATCGTGATTGGTGTAAGGTTTATCATGAACAAATGGAGACAAAACGAGTGTTGAATTTCTATGAAATGTAAAAGATAAAAAAAAAATATTTTCTAACTCCGTATACTGTACCCCGAATATACATACAATGTCTAGCTAGCTGTACACGTTATCAGGATAATAATGATAAATCAAATTCTAAGTACTTAATAAATTCAGATTCCTAAGACTAATATTTTAACTGGCTTTCGCGAGCGGTTTCACCCGTATACCACGGTACTTCGTGCACCCAGATAAAAAGTAGTCTATAAGCTTCTCCGATAAATGGGTTATCTAATACTGAAAGAATCTTTCAAATCGGTCCAGTAGTTCCTGAGATCAGTGCGTTGAAGTAAACGATCAAAATCTTTCACTTTAGAATATACATAAAGTATGATTGATCAACGATTATTCTATGAATATATAAAGGTGTATTTTAATCTGCCAACATTGTTTGGTTCCGTGTTAACATCATCGTAAATTGCTAATGTATCTAACTAATTTAAGTTGGCATGACCTGATTAAGGAGAGGGTGTCGTTTAATCAATGCGGTCGCTTGTTCACTTGATAATTAATAGTTAACTTGACAATATGGATTGTTAGAGGAAAGTCTGCATGTTGATGATATTACCGCAAAAAATTTCTTAACAGTCCCAGTCTCCCACAACCTTACTTTTTTTTAAAGTCGGTTGAAACTAAAACATCGTTTCTGTTAACAGTGAATAAAAATATTTTTCAGGACACCAAACTTTGATAAACGGTCATATAAGTTGAAAATGTTTTAACATTTATAACAAGCAAAAAATTGGTTGGATTGAATGTAAAATCAAAAATGGTTCGAAAACAGAAAACAACATTTATATTGATAAATGTGTTACATAAACTACGGGTCCATTTTGAAATCTAAGTTACTTGATGACGTCTCAAGAGCTCACTCAACTCTTTCGTAAATAAAAATAAGAACAAAAAATGTTGAATAAACATTAATTTTTCATAAAAAAAGATTCTATTCTAAATTCAAACCATTTGTTTTTTTAATTTGAAACATGATGGATGAAAGAATAATAACATGATTGATAGCTATATTCATATTTTTGGTACTTATACTTGTTTAACGTGCCCTTGAGAGTAACCTTGGGTATAAAAGCACCTATTACGTATTCATAGCGGACCAAAATAATGATATTTCGTCACGGGATGAGGCGAGGGATGAAGGGGATGGGAGCATGAAATGTAAAGTTGAATAATTTAAATAGTTCAAATATTATTTTGGTGTTTGTTTTGGTACGAAGGTAATTTAGGGTCGACGCCTTTTTAAATAGGAACCATAAGGGAGGCTTATTATATAGAACCTAGCTATGATTGTGTGTGTATAAATGGATAATCACCAATTCTTATAAACCGACCACCGACAAAGGTGACCTTAGTCGCGTCTTGTTCTACACGGTTCGGCCCGACCACAAACGCAACCTTTCGCGATGAAAGCGCTTCCGACCAAGGTTGTCCAAAGACGTTTGACTCTGCCTATATCTGGTCGGCTGACAAACGTTTACACGGTAGATTTTCACAACAACTGGACCAAGTCCACCAAGGATCGTGTAGAGGGCTTTTTAAAGACAGACATACAAACAGTCAAACTAATTAAACATTAAGCTTTTAAATTTTGTATACCAAATAATCAAACCGTGTGGTGCTAAGATACATATATATTTCCTTTTATCATTTTCTTAACTGCATTTTTCTAGTTATACGAAGCTGAATCGCTTTACTTCACTGTACTTACATAAAAATGTCTATCTGATAAGTTATTGGGTTTCAGGATAACGTGACGTACTTCCATACACGATCTAGTTTAGAGATTTTACGACTTTACCGTAAAGCAGATGTTTCTAGAAGGACCACTTTGAAGCACACTGGAATAGGCATATATAAGCTTAAGCTCGTTGTTTGCAGTTCTCGTATTAACACCTGGATTAACCGATTAAGGTTTTGATTAATCATTATAGTGATGCCATTATACTTACTATAGAATTAGCATACGCTCAGTTAAACGGCGTCAATACTAGTTAATTACTGATACCTATTCGTAAATATCGTGATCGATCAATCAGATTTTTGTGATATTGACAACTAATAACGACCGATGAAGAATTCGTATAGAATATTGACTTGTTTGTACTAATATAAGGTAATCAAATGTTTATAGGGAGAAAAGCTTAATTCTGTGTTTACGCCCGCATCTCGTTTGCTAATAAAATTAATGGGCTAACTTACACTAAAATATTTTTCAATTAGAATACCAGTAATGTTTACTAATACTATAAACAGTTTATTTCTTTGCTATCTACTTAACTGTTTTTGAAGTATTTAAAACAGTGTTTGGTAGCCCATTTATCGAGGTAGCCTATAGGCTATTTTTAATCTAGCTGCACTGAGTAGTACCCACGGAACGCGGATGAAACCGGTGGCAATAGCTAGTTCATAAGCACATTCAATGAAACAAAACAAACTTAATTAAGCCTTTTTATTATTAGTATAGATACACTGATCCTTTTATATAGAAAACGATGTTTAAGGAACTTTCTTTAAGTACTTATACTTCTAAAGTTCTCTTTCACATGGCTTTACTAGGCTCATAAAATAGACGCCCATGTAAATACAAGTTTCTCAATACATGTAAACGAAAATCGAAGGAATTCATGTCATAGCATAGTTTTTTCACCATGTTTTTTTTTATGGTTTTTGTCTTGTTTGCCTGTCTTGGCAGATTTATTCTTTTATTTTACTGTGATTTCTTGATTAATTTTACTGTTCGTCCGGATTTTATTATGCTATCTTGGTTGATAGGATTCTAGTATTATATCTATATTATATTGAGGTGCGTATGTCTTTTAAATGTAATGAGAATGTGTGTGTGTGTATGTTTTTATTGTGTCATACTATTTTTATGTCGGTTGTTTTTCTTATTTTTTCTTTCAGATGGTGAAATATTTTAACCGTAAAACTATGTGGATACCGGCTATCATGATAATGGATATTCGCTGTAGTGAAATGTGGATTATTTTGTGAGAAAGGTCTTGAGCATGTACGTGAATGGATTTAGATCAAGGGGATGATGAAAGAAACGATGGATGGATTGTTTGAATGAAGATTTGGCTTGTAAGAATGTTACTTGTGAGATGACGAGACATAAAACAGCGTGGAAGAAGAAAATATGCTGCGCCGACCACAAATAAAATTAGTATAAGGACAGGAGGATTTTTGCTAAGTTATACATAGCATTCTCATTTTTTCCTGCAATTTCAACCGTGTCTCAAATCAAGTTTCTTCGATAAACACATGTAAATATGTATATGTAAGTTAGAATATCAAATTCATTCTTACAAACATATCGTTTTTGTATAGAACAAAACCAATAACCATTTTACATTCACCTGGAAATTGAACTCAGATGATAATTTCCTCTACCGTTCTCACTTCCACTATGCCTATGACTTCCTCGTCGGTCTAGTGCTGTGCACGGGTTTCGGGTTCGATTGCTGGAGTAGGCCAAAATCCCTTTGAGCGTTTTTAAAAAAATTCTCAAAGCAGCCCGGTGTAGGAATGCGTGAGATTTTTCTCCAAACTTGTCAGATTATCATCCTATCAGGCTACAAATTTGAGGGAATACAGGATGCACCTATGTCAGCGTTAAGCTTGTACATATATAATATTTCGCAAAAGAATCAGTGTTTATACAGCTCCTTGAACTAAAGAACAGCCGCCGTGGCCGAAAATCTGGACGCCATTATAATTACGATACAAACCTGTAAACGTAATCTCTAGCCGTAAGCCAGCCATTCTTAGGATGTGTTTAGATCAGAAACGAAAAAATGTTACATAAACAATAACGATGATCGTTTAAAAGAAAAAGCCACACCAGTCAATCAAACACTTAACAGTTGCTCTGCACAGCAGCCACCACCAATAAATCCCTCCTCTGTCTACCAATTCGTCAATGTACTTACCTACAATCGTACATTGGGAAGTCGCATGATGTGCAAAGCATTAATTCGAAGTCAGGTCAAACGGCTAGCTGGGGCCGTGTCATGGCTAATTGGAGAGGATTTAAGGCCGTTAATATTGAATGCCTTGCCCATGGACCGACACTGGTTAATGGGTGCTAGAGTGGAAGTACGACAGATGAGGCAGAAATACTGTCTCACTATTTTTTTACCATGTGAAATGGAACAAAAAACAAATGCCTCTAGAGCTTTTGTTTGAAATGCTCTCGTAAGTATTAGAGGTATAATATGATAAATAATTATACTGTAGGTCCCGGCTGTCATTGAACATCTTTGCCAGTCGTAACGGGTAGTCAGAAGCCAGTAAGTTTGACGCCAGTCTAACCAAGAGGTTGAGGAGGTCAAATAGGCAGTCGCTCCTTGTTAAACACTAGTACTCAGTTAAATCCGGTTAGACTGGAAGCTGACCCCAACATAGTTGGGAAAAAGCTCGGGAGATGTTGGTAGTAACTAATATAGGTTAGTACGCGTAATAAACTTGATAAAATAATCAAACAAAGCAAAATATGCTTGTACCAGGAGCCCATAGTCCTCATCAAATTTTTGCAACGGAAGGCCAAGCCCTTTTTACTTGGTTCACTGGCTGACGGCTATTGTTAAAAGGTTTTAGGACCGAGCGCTGAAATTTTTAAATAAAAAATGTTTCTCTACACAGTATAATATATAAACGAGAAATACTACTGCAAAATCTTTAACCTGGTAATCCAATTCAAGACTTTATGCTTCTGCTGCAGCTGTGGGATTATTCGCAAGAATTACCACTGTCTTGGTACATAAAGTTCCTTCTAAAGAGGAACAAAAGTGGGTTTGAGTCAGTCAGTAAGTTTCTGGCACCCTCCAACTGCACCCACAACAGTAGGCTCAGCATGGCGATTCTACGTCTATTCTATCAAGAAAAGGCAAAGCTCTTTCTGTCAATGTCAACATGTCTTCTGCCCGAGCATGGCGTGACCTGTCAACTCGCATATAATCACTTGTAGACTTATGTCAGTTGAAGAAAAGAAAAATGTCTTTTCTACCTGTCAAAAGACATCTTACGGCAATCTGTCACTTTTCTGTCATTATGTCCATTCTGCGGTAGACAAAACTTGTTTCTACTCTGTCATTCTGAGCCTGCAGCAGGCTTAGCATGGCAACCGTAGAAACAAGTTTTGTCTACCGAAGATTGGATATAATGACAGATAAGTGACAGATTGACGTAAGATTTCTTTTGACATTTTTTGAAGTAATTTTTCTTTTCTTCGATTGACATAAGGCTACAGGTGATTATATGCGAGTTGACAGGTCGCGCCATGCTCGGACAGAAGACATGTTGACATTGACAGAAAGAGCTTTGTCTTTTCTTGACAGAATTGAATTAAAATCACCATGCTAAGCCTGCTGGAGGTAACATTTAAAGATTTCCCACTCAAAAATGACTTCGTGATTATCAGTCAACATTGTTATGAGAATTAAGATGGACACAAAACAACGGACTGAATGGACCAATCGTGTTCTCCAATGTAGATTTGAACAGAATGATAGTTCTGTGTTTACGTTTAAACTATCGCGCGGTAAACGACGTCATGTGCAGTCACTGATATACATGGCAGTATTCCAAATACATGTATATTGTTATGATTTTTATATAGTAACTTCAACTTTGATTTCAAACCTTTCTAGCACGGACATAGGATTCAATTTAGAACACCACATAACAGCATTTGCAAACCAACCTTTTGTGTTTATGTTTTTTTATTTTCGAGTTGGTTATATAATAAGCTATAAGGTGGTTTGTTCACAGCAACAAGGCCATTGACCTACTTTAATTTGTTTTTAAAGAATAATTCATTGTTAAAGAAGTGATTTCTATCTAAACATAATAATATCAGTGCATCGATATTGCAATCAGCAAGGCATCTAGTTGAAGTGCGTCACGCGCCTTATTATCTAATTATTTTATAATAATAAGTATTATTATATTATTATCTACATAGATAATGTGTGTCGATTACCTAATTATCTCGTTACAGGAACTAATTATCAGTCAATCAGATTATTTAGATAATAATAAATAAGCGCCGTACGTTATGTATATTTTAAGTACAATTAATGATTTACATCGTTTTCTTATTCGTTATCTAAGTTTTGGGTTTCAACTTTCCAAATGTTTTCGTTATATCATTTACACAAAAATTTTACATTCGTGATATGATTTTTTCGCACGATTCAAACTTAATTCAGTCAATAAATACACAATTCTTGTAGGCCTCTACATAAAAGCTACGAGCGTAGCGTTCGTAGCAATTGCCTACGTTACAAACCGTCGAAAACACGATATCTCTATCGATGTCCAAGCTACTTTTTGTAATAATTTATTGTTAACATTTTTCTAATAGAGTATATCATAGAGGCCGTTTACAATAAAAATTACACACGGCTGAGCCGTTAGTTGAATATCATGAAAGCATTGTATTGTAGCTTCTTTTTATTTATTTCACTCGGCCCATATATCTGTAAATGTTCCCTTTAGGCTCTATGAGGCTGCCTGCAGGACTATCCAAGTCGATACGCACAGGAACATCGGAATACAGCCATTAAAAATGTTTAATGTATTCGCTTATAATAAGACGCGGCTTCAATTGAAGCAATACATGAAAAATTCGGAGAACAAGTACCTCTGTCCATAAGAGTCATTATGGTACGTGACCATGTGACCTTTCTAAATGACTTTATAATATGCTGCCAAGCAAAATATTTTATTTTATTATTCATGTCTTGCCCTCCTGTCTCTTCTTTTTTTGAACACAAAAAATGGGTTAAAATGAATTTAAGTACTTCAACCGTATGTGCTGTTATGAACGTGGAGCGATTGAATCTTTTTGGAAACTTACCTACTACACTAAATTAATAGCAAATCCTTAATTGTATTCTAAATACAAGAGTAATTATTTCAAAACATAATCACAAATTGTTTCCGACAAATACTGAAAACTAGAATTAAATAAATATTTTAAGGGTCACCGCTAACCCAACCAAACGACATGTGATGCTATGTGCCTATTCGCCGGCGCCTGCCACATAAAATGTAGCAACAGATTTGACAATGCAAGTAAACGTTTTGATTGCTATAGACAATTAATTGAAAAAACGGTTTTAAAAATAAACAATTTTTATTTATTTATTCAAGATGAGGGACCACCCTTTATCATAAACCCGTTGTCGCTAACATAAGACGAACCAGTGATGCCTCTAGCTTTGTCACTCGCTAGGAACAGAACAAGGTCGGCTATTTCTTCAGCGTCCGATACTCTACCCAATGCAGTTCCTTCAATTGCCTGTTTAAAGAATTTTTCTTTCATTTCTTTTGTTGGGAACATGACATCACCGATATCAGTCGCTACGGGTCCTGGATTTACAACATTTACACGAACACCACTCGGAGCCAGCTCAAGTGCAATCGCTCTAGTGAAATGATCCATAGCTGCTTTCGATGTGCAGTATGCAAACATATCTTTGATGGCCCTCAATCCAACAGCACTTGAAATGTTGATAATGTTACCTTTAGTTTTTACAAGTTCAGAAACAGTCAAATGCGTAAGTTGTACCGCAGACCGGAGGTTTGTAGACATTATTTTATCGTAAAGCTCCATTGCATTATCAGCTTGAATAACACCCAATTGACTAATACCAGCATTGTTGACCAGGACATCGAGTTTGCCGAAATGTTTCAAGGTTTCGCTGGCAATCCTTTTGACGTCTACATCTTTGGAGACGTCGGCAACAATTACTAAAGGGTTTCCACATTTCTTTGCTACATTCTTCAGTTTCTCTTGGTTCCTTCCCACTATGGCGACTTTAGCGCCCTCCTGTGCGAACTTGATGGCGATGGCTGCTCCGATGCCAGAACTGCCGCCGGTTACGAGCACTACTTTGTCTTTGAAGCTCATGTTGATACTGCACTGTTTACCACAAATTCGACACGATTTGTGAACTACCCGCCGTTTTATATCCATAGACTATCTGTTATTGAAATAGTAAGCATGACTTGAGCGTTTTTTTTTATAGTATCTACTTTGTTAATGAATGAGTAGGATCAGCAGAATAAATATTAGTCGACTAAAACTAGATTTACTTAGTTTGATTCTGTATAATTATTGTTTCCTTATGTTCTCGTGGTTCTAACAGAAATGCATACATAATAATCATCAAAAGCATCCATTCAATTGCAGTCACATACCAAACTATGTTTTTATTCCAGTAATGTGTTTTAGTGTAAGTTAAACCTAATCTTTGGAAAACAATTTACAATTACTCAAGTACGTAGATCAAGTGCAAGACAAACTCGCGTACGAATGGTACGAAGGGTTAGGTATGCGTATGGAAGCCCCCGAAAATATTTTTATTCCAATTACGGAACCCTAAAAATCACCTCTTGTTTCGTTGAAAAATATTTGTTGTTGTAATTCATCATCGTAAAAATTTCAATTGTCTTACTATCACGGGTCATGAGATACATTCTGTTAACAGACAGACAGACTGAGACTGAACTCTTAGTTTTTGAGTCCCCTTTGGGTAAAGACCCCTAAAAATCAATTCGATACAAGTTTTTTTGCTAACTTATTCACATTCATAATTATATTTAGGAGTACAGTAGAGAGATACAAGTTATTAGTTAGCCATGATAATGATAATAGCGATATTATCACATCTTTGTGCACCAAGTATAAGGATGTGATTTAATATTGCCCATTCATGATGAAAATTATGAAAAATAGATTTATTGAACACTATACATAATATACAGCACATAACATTACCGGCACATTTCATGTTCAGTCACCGGATCTGCCTAACATAAAAAAATAAACTTAATTTTGAATTTATCAAGACGTCGGTTTGGTGTCGGGAGATTACTATTGTGTCAAATTGCCACCGTCTTCTGTGGCTACGTTGTTTCTCGAGACTATAAGTTTGCCACTGACTTCTAGAGCCATGATAAATGTAAGTGTGTTTATTTTTCCTTTCAAGTATTTTACGAAATCTGTTTCTATTATTCCCTTGAGTATGTGTTCATCATCAGATCAGTAGTACAATGGAGGTCTAAATCTCCATGTACTACTGATCTGATGATTTCCCATGTCCAGATTTTATGCGATACTCGACTACAATTTTCGAGATTCGCCTTCGATTTCTCGTGTTTCCAACATCAGATCCTGACCTGATGACAATGGGACCAAGCGGCTAGTATCCCCTTTCATATGAAGAAAGAATTTTTCAAATCAGTTTCACTCGACAAAGAAAAAAAATACCTACAACCAAATAGAGAATCTCCTCCTTTTTGGAAGTCGGTTGAAAAATAAACGATTAGAAAGTCATTTTTCGTGTTCATTTTTATTTGTTGTGTCATCGAAAATATCCGGCATAAATCCATATCCATATCGTCGTTCTGAATTGCTACTTGTAACATAATTGGAGAGAGGAATAAATTGGAAACGTATGGCCTGACGTCGGTCATAGGCTGCAAGCGCCTGTCCTGTGCATCGGGAACGTCTCCATACTTTCACTACTGTCACATTGACAGCGAATGACCGTTGCCCAATGCTGTCTGCGCGCGGATGTTGAGAATAACCCGAATAACAGAGAATCCCAAAGGATAGCTTTAAACTAACTCTACTATAAAAAATTAAACCGACTTCAAAAACACTGAAAAGTGAAAAAAAAAGCTTTTAAGTACATCGCTCTAGAAGTCGGTGTCAAGAAGTTGCAACTGTAATACTGTATTTATTTGGACACCGACTTCTAGAGCGATGTACTTAAAAGCTTTTTTTTTTCACTTTTCAGTGTTTTTGAAGTCGGTTTAATTTTTTTGTAAAATGTTTTTATTTTTATCTTTTTAGTATCAGGTCCAAAATCTGTTTTCGTCATCCATTTATACACTCCATACCTTCTATAATAGCTATCATAACTCAAGTTTGTAGGAAATTCTCATTAACAACAACATCATCCACATACACATCGTCCACATAAATCAAACAAATGCTCATAAAATAAAAAGTACTGAACCAAATTGGATGAAATTTTTATGGGACCAAATGGCAAGTATACTGCATCGAACAAAAAAAGAATTACACAAATCGGATTAGAAACCTCGGAGTAATCGGTGTACATACATAAAAAAAAAAATAAAAAAAAAAAAACATACCGGCCGAATTGAGAACCTCCTCCTTTTTTTGGAAGTCGGTTAACAAAGCTATTGAAGTCAACGTCAGAAAATAGGTACCTATACTAATGTGTTCTATAACGAATATTTAAAAATGAAAAACATTTATCTTTCTTTCGAAGAAATGAAAATTTTAATTGTTTCTTTCGCGACAATTCAGAAATCATTTACTTGATAGCACAAAAATGTCTTTCTAGATAAGAGTGTCTAAACAAACAAATAAACGCGATAGGTTTATATAGAAAGTTAGTGCAAATAGATAGCCATTATCAATACTTAAGATAATTCAAGATACAGGGTAAACATTTACTATAAACTGTTAAGTCATTAATGCTACATAGATTCAAATCTAATAAAATGTATTTCTGATATACAAATTTATGATATCTAAGATATCAAGCACTTGTATATAGCACGGACCGCGCGCTACTGTAACACGAAGACACTGTCGATGATGGTATCATTGCTCCACATACGAATACCGGGACAAATAATGCAGTAGAAATAGCTAAAATTCAAAAACGCGCCGTGGATGCATCGCTGATAGTTCAGCCTTTCCTGGCGTAAACAGCAAAACTGAGAGCCAACAGAGATCAATTATAAGATCACTCTATTGAATTTTTGAAGCTACTGTTATTACTAGAAAGTAGTAGACACGACCGTTGCAACTATCTCAATGTTGAGAATTACACTGACACCGAGATCTTTTACAGTGAGCAATGCAAAGTAAAGACGAGGCTTTGATCAACATATCTCGCTTGATTTCATCCCGCCGGGTGAGTTAGACCCCCGGTAGACCAATGCCCTGCGGGATCTCTCCAATTTTGATGAGAGATGTGTCATTTTCAAAGAATAAATTTCAAAATAATATGGCAAGTCCCTATTAATACAGATGGACCTAAGATAGAGCCTTGTGGCACGTCCAAACGAACGGGATCATTCTCAAAATTGCTGTTATATGCTCCTCTAGAGAGGTGTAAAATATTCTGCCCAAAACATAAATCATTTATTTGGAAGAAAAAACCAATACAGAGCAAAACCAACAATTGAAACGATGATGGCTACAAAAGTATCGCACTGTGTCGCAGCCACCAACGCCCCTCTCCAGGGTGATCGATAAGGAAGTTTCAGAAAACAATAAAAAAATATTATCAAAGCCCCAAACACGGTTAACCCTATTCAATTGTTTTGGAACATGTTAAACACAGGAGTTGCTATTACTTTATACCTAACCGTTTCGTTACTTTCGATGTTTGCGATGCTACATTGAAAAAAATTTTCATCATGGCCTTCAAGGTTTTCTAACGCAGTCTACAAAGTTAAAGAACACCGCGACGCTCGAGTTCCTTGCGATTTTTGGTTCTATAATTATTGGTTACCGTCGTAAAAACTGCTTCTGCTACTTAAAATATATCATCAGTATGCTTTGGCAGTGATGATAAATTAAAATTCATTAACTAAATTTTCCTTAAGCAGATAGAATAATATTGAAAAAAAAGTTCGAAGAAAAAGGTTTATTTAAATAACTAATCAACATGAGGATATAAACATTACAGACCCTTTAACAAATATCCGTTGTCAGTAACATAAGACGAACCAGTGATGCCTCTAGCTTTGTCACTCGCTAGGAACAGAACAAGGTCGGCTATTTCTTCAGCGTCCGATATTCTACCCAATGCAGTCCCATCAATTACCTGCTTAAAGAATTTTTCTTTCATTTCTTTTGTTGGGAACATGACATCACCGATGTCAGTTTCCACGGGTCCTGGATTCACACCATTTACGCGAACACCACTTGAAGCCAGTTCCAGTGCAATCGCTCTGGTGAAATGATCCAAACCGGCTTTCGATGTGCAGTATGCAAACATATCTTTGACAACCTTCAATCCAGCACCACTTGAAATGTTGATAATGTTACCTTTAGTTTTTATAAGCTCAGAAACGGTCAAATGTGTTAGTTGAACCACGGACCGGAGGTTTGTAGACATTATTTTATCAAAGACGTCCATTGCATTAGCAGCTTGAATACTAGCTAATTGACTGATACCAGCATTGTTGACCAGAACATCGAGTTTGCCAAAATGTTTCAAGGTTTCGCTGGCAATCCTTTTGACGTCTTCATCTTTTGTGACGTCAGCAACAATTACCAAAGGGTTTCCACATTTTTTCGCTGTATTCTTCAGTTTCTCTTGGTTCCTTCCCACTATGGCGACTTTAGCGCCCTCTTGTGCGAACTTGATGGCGATGGCTGCTCCGATGCCAGAACTGCCGCCAGTTACGAGAACCACTTTGCCTTTGAAGCTCATGTTGGTGCTGCTCTGTTTACAACTCAAGACTGATGTCGATTCGTAAGCCACCCACTGTTTATATACATTGACAATCTGTTATAGTAATGATGACATGGGCATTATTATTCTAGTTCTTACATTGTTGATCAATGAGTAGCGTCAGCAAAATGAATGCTAGTCGATTATAACAAGTTTTTAGTTTATATTTTTCCTTTTGCTTTGATAGGCTAGCGCTAAGCTATATTAGTTAAACTTAGGTCATTTTGCCTTCCAACATAACAATGACACATGCTTAATGCCAAACTAAAAAAAAGGCAAGCATCGTACAGACGCCAGCACACAGGCCAACCGAAACTGGCAATTTTTCCAATCAACTTTGAACTTTATGCTTCAGCAATAAAGTTGAATATCTATTAAGGAAATTTGACAAATTGTTGTAGCCTGATGTGCTGGCTTCTGTACAAAAATGTATGGTGTATTAACTCCAAGTTCTACTCGTACTGGAGATACCCAAAACTTCTGATAAGGAAGACACTTTAATTATTTAGCTTGTTTTATAAATAACTAGCGATTAAAATATTACAAACCAGTATAATAGAAGATTTTTTTGCTGATTATTCACGTTCATAATAAAATTATGTGAGCGGTCAAAATACAGGTTTTTAGTCAGTCATGATAAAAACGATTATTAATATTATGAGATTCTTGTTGAATACCAGCTATGATGATGCGATTTATTATTGCTTATTCACCGCGCGACGATAGGAACACATAATACATACAGCAGGCTTAGCATGGCGATTCCATAATCTATTCTATCAATAAAAGACAAAGCTCTTTCTATCAATGACAACATGTCTTCTGCTCGAGCATGGCTCGACCTGTCAACTCGCATATAATCACTTGTAGACTTATGTCGATCAAAAAAAAGAAAAAAATCTTAAAAAAAACTGTCACTTTTCTGTCATTATGTCCATTCTCCGGTAGACAAAGCTTGTTACTATGGTTACCATGCTGAGCCTGCTGGAGTTTTGTAGAGACTTTCAGAAATGTGAATTATTTCTAGTTGGTTCACAAATATTAAACAAACATGAAAAAAATGTTTTGTAAATAAGAAGTCGGTTGAGTTTTGGTTCAGTTCGGAAACATGCGAATGGTGCAAGCAGCGCGCCTAGCGCTCGTCAAAATGTTAAGCAACGCTTGATCGGATTGCCGTCCCATCGGACAATGAGAGTCAGGGAATATAGAGTGCACCTGTGTCCGCGCAAATGCTTGTGCACTGTCATATGTCTTGCGCAGCTGGCTGATCGCCTGACAGAGAACGGCCGCTTTGACCGGCAATCGATCTAGATGCCATTAAAGCCATAGCTCATCTACATCCAGAGCTACATATGTATTATGGTTTGTATTTTGCTAACGTGTCGTTGTAAATAAACATCAATTCATGAAAATTCTAATATCTTTACATTGTACTACATATATGGACAGACAGAAGGCAAGAAGCTACTTTGTTTGCAAAGATAATTAGTGAGTAAACATTTATCCACTTAAAACTGTTGATTCATTTTTGGGGCTTTTCATTGATAACGATAAATAAAATCTTATAAAATTAATTTGTAAAGTTATGGTATGACACATTATTTTCGTGATAAAATAAGGCAGAATGAAACATAATTAAATACTAGACGCAACTTGAAAAGCTTCATATGTCAACGTGTCTACTAATGAAATATGAGTTTGCCAGCAGGCTTAGCATGGCAACCGTAGAAACAAGTTTTGTCTACCGGAGAATAGATATAATGACGATTGAAGAAAGATTTATTTTGAAACATACAAACGAAATGTTTCTTTTCTTAGACTGACATAAGTCTACAAATATAACACAGATAATAGAGATTTTTATACGCAGAATGACTACATCACTATCTACTTCTTCGTTGCTATGGAATGTCTTTGTCTTCATAGAAACGTGAGTTTACAGCAGGCTTAGCATGGCGATTCTATGTCTATTCTGTCAAGAAAAGACAAAGCTCTTTCTGTCAATGTCAACACGTCTTCTGCCCAGGCATGGCGCGACCTGCCAAGTCGCATATAATCACTTGTAAACTGATGTCGATCAAAGAAAAAAAAAATTCTTAAAAAAATGTCAAAGGAAATCTTATGTCAATCTGTCACTTTTCTGTCATATGTCCATTTTCCGGTAAACAAAACTTCGTAAGCCTGCAGGTCGCGCCATGCTCGGGTTGAAGACATGTTGACATAAACAGAAAGAGCTTTGTCTTTTTTTGATAGAATAGAGATGGAATAGCCATGCTGATCCCGCTGTAAGCCTTGACATAAACTCTATTCACAAAGCGCTGGATTCAGATTAAGTATCATTATGTATTATAAATAAACAAGTACAGTGTAAATACAGTACAGTTGAAATAGGTGAAAAAAATCAATATCAAAACTACGCTATCAAATGTGACTCAGTGCATAACTAATGATAGGCAGGATAACATAAAATCAAAATCTTCTCTCTCTATTCCTATCATCATAAAAAAATAGAGACGAGACCTCGGAAAACAATACGATATCACAGATTTAAAAATAATACGGCAATTAATTTATATTAAAAAAAAAAACAAAGGAAAGAAAACCGACTTCTAAAAGCATTGAAAAGAAAAAAGAATTTTTGAGCACAGTATTTTTAGAAGTCGGTTTCCAGTTTTTTTGTAAAAAGATTTTTAATTTTATTTTTTAGTGTCAAGGTTCAAAATTGCGTTATGTCATCCATTCATGCACTTCATATCCGCTATAGCTATCATAACTTGCGTTACTTGAAAATTTTCGTGAACTAATCATAAACAGTTAGAGTTCCCTAACCTGTACTTCGCCTCCATCATCGAACCCACAATTACAATTACCACCCATCTCGGTGTGAAGTTCTGTCAATACAAATAATAAAGCCCAAAGAAAATGTAGTTTCTATAGACCGTTGAGAAGTTCCCTCAACCCTTTGTCGTCTCCTTCAGCAGGTCGTAGACCTAAGATTGTGTCTTGTGCCAAAACGAACAGGTGTTTTGGATCCATCTCGATATATACAGGGGTTTTATTAGAATAATTGTAAAAACACCAAATTAATAAAAATTAAAATTTATTGAAATATTGGATCAAGATCATCCCTTCAACAAATATCCGTTGTCAGTAACATAAGACGAACCAGTGATGCCTCTAGCTTTGTCACTCGCTAGGAACAGAACAAGGTCAGCTATTTCTTCAGCGTCCGATATTCTACCCAGAGCAGTTCCATCAATTACCTGTTTCTTGAATTGTTCTTTAATTTCTTTTGTTGGAAGCATGGCATCACCGAAATCAGATACCACGGGTCCTGGATTTACAACATTTACACGAACACCACTTGGAGCCAGCTCAAGCGCAATCGCTCTGGTGAAATGATCCATACCTGCTTTCGATGTGCAGTATGCAAACACATCTTTTACTGCTTTTAATGCAGCTGCACTTGAAATGTTGATAATGTTACCTTTAGTTTTTACAAGCTCAGAAACGGTCAAATGAGTAAGTTGTACCGCGGACCGGAGGTTTGTAGACATAATTTTATCGTAGACCTCCATTGCATTAGCGGCTTGAATACCAGCTAATTGACCAATACCAGCATTGTTGACCAGAACATCGAGTTTGCCAAAACGTTTTAAGGTTTCGCTGGCAATCCTTTTGACGTCGTCATCTTTGGAGACATCAGCAACAATTACCAAAGGGTTTCCACATTTCTTTGCCGTATTCTTCAGTTTCTCTTGGTTCCTTCCCACTATGGCGACTTTAGCGCCCTCCTGAGAAAACTTGATGGCGATGGCTGCTCCGATGCCAGAACTGCCGCCGGTTACGAGCACCACTTTGTCTTTGAAGCTCATGTTAATACTGGACCGCTTACAACTCAAAACTCTTGTCTATCTGTAAACTACGACCTGTTTATATACAGTGACAATCTGTTATCGTAATAGTAATCATGATATAAGCATTACTTGTGAAACCTACCTACTTCTTATTGTTTCCTCATACTTCGATAGGTAGGTACTAATAATTCTGAGTCAATTTTTCTATATGGCACAAGCATTATTTAACAAATACATAAGTAGTACATTCTATGAAGTATTTTCAACAATACTGATGGCATCCAGGCCGATTGTCTTTCTTCGTCGTTCTCTTTTATAGAGATCAGCGAGCTGCGCAGGACATATTATAGTGCACAAGCATTCGCCAGATACAGGTGCACTTTCTCCGATTCTCGATTAGTCCGATGGGACGGCAATCCGAGACGACCAGAAAGAACAGGCGCTGGACCGACATTTACGTACTCTCCGATGCACGGGTAAATCAATCACCAACTTCCAGACTCCAGGCTACTTATATAAAAGTTTCTCAAAACCCAAAAAGCGATTTCGGCCCGTCCCGGGAATCGAACCCGAGACCCCGTGCACAGCAGTCGCGCCTTGCGACTACTAGACCAACGAGACAGTAGTTCAGCAACACAACGACACACGGGTAGACCGAAACTAAAAAAAGTGCTAGTTTCGTACAAACATATGTAGGTATAATGAGATTAACTTCACGTCCTCCTGCTAGAGATTCTATCCTTAAGCTTCTGAAAGAAACTTCAATATAAGTATTCCAGTTTTTAAAAGAACCAACAAAGGCAGCAAATTTAGGAAAGAGATGACCATAGCAGGTGTTTAGAATATTCTAAATCAGTATGATAGAGGCTATTTTTGCTAAAACAATTATTAATATTTTTATCAGAAACTTTTTATAAACCACTTATGATGATGCGATTTAATATTGCTTATTCACTACTCAACTATAGGAACACATAATATATACTGTAAGTTTTGCAGAGACTTTCAGAAATGTCCAAATTTTACCCAGTAAACTTTCTTAATATTTATTTACAACTTATTTACATCATTAATGTAAAGTAAAATATAATACAAATCCTACTACTATTATAAAGGCGAAAGTTTGTAAGTATGGATGTATGGATGTATAGATGTTTGTTACTCTTTCACGTAAAAACTACTGAATGGATTTGAATGAAACTTTACCACAATATAGCTTATACATCAGAATAACATATAGGCTACTTTTTATCCGGGTATGGAAAGTACTTCCCTCAGAAAGCGGGTGAAACCGCTGGCGGAAGCTAGTATTTACATAAAAACCTAAAAGGCGACAAAAAATTCATCCCCATCGCTGTCTACTGGGAGCGTGCCCAAGAGGCTGGCAGCATTGCCACGTTGTATGGCAATGCTTATTCTCTGACCAAAGTAATAGCCAGCCTTTTGGTCACGGGTAGCGTCAACCAGCCGCTTAGATAGCTCGTTGTAGAGACATTACCTAGCTGGTGCACATAATTTATTGAACAAAAGTAGATAAAACATTTACAAATAATAGATAGGTGTCGTGATGTTACTAGAGTAAGAAGGTACAGTTCAAACACGAGCGACTGATCTGACCTTAGGCTAGGCGGCTCGTGAGAATTATGGAAATAATGTTGCGAGCCGCCCGCTATGATTTTAATTTACCACCTACGTCCAGAACTACATAATATGGTTTTTCTTTGCTCAATTCGTTTTACATCGGCAACAATGCAAGTTTACATATTTAAACATACGTGCATACGGACAAACAGAATGCAGAAAGCGACTTAGTTTTCTTATGTACATATAGATAATTACTGCCTAAATATTTATCCACTTAAAACTGTAGATTCATCATTGGTATTTCATTGATAGCGATCGATTAAATGACACATTCTTTTTATTATAAAATTAGGTAGGAAGAATAAGAATGAAATACTAAATGTAGCTTGAAAAGTTTTCGTGTTTAGAACTCATAACTCTCCTTTTTTGGACAGTCTGTATCTGCTTTATGAAGCGACCTATCGATATCCATCGTAATTATGTACAAAGAGGCGCTTGAAATATTTTATAGAGAAAAGTTGCTGTATCTATGTAAATAACCAATATCAAGAAACGGTTCCCTAAGGGCGAGACTAGCACCAAGTTGGTATATAGCACGGACTTACACAAATATACTTTCGATGGAGGTATAATTGTTGCACATACGAATGCAGAGGCACGTAATACAATAGAAATACCTAAAATACACTATCAAAAACTACGCTATCAAATGTGATTCAGTGCATGACTAATAATAGTCAATATCAAAGTCTACTCTATTTTGATAATCTTAAAAAAAATACTTGTCATCTGTAAACAATACGATACTGCAGATTGCAGAATAACATCACAAGTCATCCATGTATATATAAGAAACAAAAATGGTCCTAAGATTGTGTCTTGTGGTACGCCCAAACGAACGGGTGTTTGGATCAATCTCGAAATTGCTGTTGTGCTTATTGTACCACTGATCTCAGGGCGCACAGGGGGTTTATAAGAATAATTGCAAAAACACCAATTGAATAACAATCCAGATTTATTTAAATATCTAATTAAGGTGATATACCCTTCAACAGAAATCCGTTGTCAGTAACATAAGACGAACCAGTGATGCCTCTAGCTTTGTCACTCGCTAGGAACAGAACAAGGTCAGCTATTTCTTCAGCGTCCGATATTCTACCCAATGCAGTCCCATCAATTACCTGTTTCATGAATTTTTCTTTCATTTCTTTTGTTTTGAACATACTATGTTCAGTGCCACCGAATTCAGTCGCTACGGGTCCTGGATTTACAACATTTACACGAACACCACTTGGAGCTAGCTCAAGTGCAATCGCTCTGGTGAAATGATCCAAACCCGCTTTCGATGTGCAGTATGCAAACATATCTTTGACGACCGTCAATCCAGCTGCACTTGAAATGTTGATAATGTTACCTTTATTTTTTACAAGCTCAGAAACAGTCAAATGCGTTAGTTGTACCGCGGACCGGAGGTTTGTAGACATTATTTTATCGAAGACTTCCATTGCATTAGCAGCTTGAATACCAGCAAATTGACTCATACCAGCATTGTTGACCAGAACATCGAGTTTGCCAAAATGTTTCAAGGTTTCGCTGGCAATCCTTTTGACGTCGTCATCTTTTGTGACGTCAGCAACAATTACTAAAGGATTTCCACATTTCTTTGCAGTATTTTTAAGTTTCTCTTGGTTCCTTCCCACTATGGCAACTTTAGCGCCCTCCTGTGCGAACTTGATGGCGATGGCTGCTCCGATGCCAGAACTGCCGCCGGTTACAAGTACTACTTTGTCTTTGAAGCTCATGTTGATACTGTACCGTTACCAACTCGAAACTCATGTAGCTTTACACTACCAGCTGTTTATATCCATTGACAATCTGTTATCGGAAAAGTTATCATGATATAAGCGTTAATTGTAAAATCTGCTTTACATACACCAATAAGGGTAGCGTCAGCAAAATTAACGTTAATCGTCTATAAAAATAAGTTAGATGCTGTAGGTGTGTATGAAGTAGGTGCTGCAAGGTTTGATTTTATTTTCCTGAATGGTCCAAAGCTATACATTATAAATGCATGCGTAATACTGTACAAAATATAGATAACTTTGCATTAAAATATTTTCAACAATACAAGCAATTATCGTATGAAAATGTATGGTGTAATAACTCCTCACTCTGCTGGAGATATCCCTAGTTTCTAACAAGCAAAAATTCAATTAGATATTTCCTCATATTTTAAATAACTAGCGAAAATAAACATAAATTCCTGAAAAAGGTTACCATGCTTTAGTGTTTTAAGTATTCCAAACCAGTATGATAGAAGATTTTTTTGCTGATAACATTATTATAAGTACGGACAAGACACAGGGTTTTTAGCAAGCCATGATAAAGACGATTATTAATATTATCAGATACTTGTAAGTTGTATACCAGCTGTGATGATGCGATTTAATATTGCTTATTCACTGCTCGACGAAATTCTGCTGTGAGCTGCGTAAAAAAACAAAAAGCACACCATCATCTAGTATGACATATGGTTTCAAAATCATTTTCCGATTTATTGATGACTTTTTGAATATTTTTTTTCGCTGCCTTAGTTGTATGTAAGGATCACTTCATGAAAATCCGAAATCCATTGCGTACTTTGAATATTTATGGCTATACGGAGAGACAGAAGACAGGAAGAGGTTCTCAAATCGGCCGGTATATATTTTTTTTGTTTGTACACCGATTACTCCGAGGTTTCTAGTCCGATGCAGTATACTTGCCATTTGGTCCCATAAGAATTTCATCCAATTTGGTTAAGTACTTTTTTATTTTATGAGCATTTTGTTTGTTACGTAAGTATAAATGATTACTGGGTAAAAAATTATCCACTTAAAACTGGTTATTCATCATTGGTGTTTAATTGTAAACGATAGATTAAATGACACATTATTTTATTGATAAAATAAGACAGTAAGAATTACAATGAAATACTGAATGCAGCGTGAAAAGCTAAAAATATCAACGTGTCTACAGTTGAAATATTATTGAACAGGGTGCCTTGAAACCTGAAACACATTCTTTTTACAAAGCCCTTGGTTCAGATCATCTTTGTCTATATACGTGCTTGGGTAAATGGTATCTTATGTTTTATCATCGCCCGAGCCTTTTCCCAACTATGTTGGGGTCGGCTTCCAGTTTAACCGGATTCGGCTGAGTACCAATGTTTTACAAGGAGCAACTGCCTATATGACCTCCTCAACCCAGTTACCCGGGCATCCCAATACCCCTTGGTTAGACTGGCGGCAGACTTACTGGCTTCTGACTACCCGTAACGACTGCCAAGGATGTTCAATGACAGCCGGGACCTACAGTTTAACGTGCCATCCGAAACAGTCATTGGTGTCCAAGATATACTTAGAAAGTACAGACAAACTTATGTATGTTTTATATCGGACCCCAATCAATATGTGTGCCAAACTTCAGCCTATTTTGTTCTGCTCTTAAAGCGCTATTGAGGAACATACATATATCCACATATCCAAGCCTAGAACTTTCATTAGTAAGATGGGTACCAATATGGTGATGTCCTACGTCGTACACTGTTTTATGGGCAAAATTTATTTGGAAACTGCCGATACGTGGTTTTCATGTTTAGAACCCATAACTCACCTTTTCTTTTTATACTATTGTTTTTATTCTATGAACTTTTTTATGAAGACTCACTATTACAATGCATGTAATATGAGACACAGAATACCAGTATCCTAAAATGGTTCTTTGAAGAAGACACTAGCACGAAGTTTGTACATAATAAAACGAAGATACTTTCGATGTAGGTATCTTTGCTCCACATACGAATGCCGTGGCACATAATACAGTAGAAATAGGTAAAATACACTAAACACACCGTGGTTACGTCGCTGACAGTTCTACCTTACCTGACGTAAACAGCCGAGCTTAGTGTACCAGTGAAGCCAGTTATTGGATCACCTCATCGAATTTTATATGCTACTGCTATTCCTAGAAAGTGATAGATAGGACCGTTCCAACTACCTCATCCTTTAAAATTACACTTAACAATGTCTTTAACACTATGCTAGCCAAAGTTAATACATCTTTTTCATCAATCGATGCAACTCTATCAAATATTAAATCGATGATAGACAGGCATACACATGTCCAGAATCTCCTATTCTTATCACCTTCAAGAGCGAAAGACGTGCCATCGGCAAACAATACGATGCCACAAACTGATTTCATAATAAGATCGGAAGTCATTTTTGTATATAAGAAACAAAAATGGACCTAAGATTGAGCCCTGTGGTACAGCTAGCACATCAAGGTACTACAATCACAAATTTCCTTAATAGATATTCAGCTTTATGCCAGAAGCATATGCTTCAAAGTTTGATTGGGAAAGTTTGTCAGTTTTGGGTAGCTGGATGTGCTGGCATCTGTACGATCAAACTAATGGATGGTATGGATAAATCTTGAAATTTCTTTAGTGTATATGTTGACACTGACATCAAAATCAAAAATTGCTTACTCAAAACCAATAAATTATTAAAGCCGATGATAATAATGTCAATCCTATTTAGCTGTTATGTCCGACTTTAATCAGAGAAGTTACAGTTATTACATAACTAATCTTAAGATCTTTTCAGATAACAAAGATTCTCATCATGACATAATCACATTTTTTTCTTATTTTAAGTAACTATTAATAACTGCTCCTGCCACTCAAAATGCATCAACAGGTAAAAAATATTCTAATATAAAAATATTTACGTTTTTCTTAAGAGTACAGGGTTTATTAGAGTTATTGAAAATCCAGATTGACAAAAATGAAAATTTATTTGTATTTATTCAACATAGGATACACCCTTCAACAAGTATCCGTTGTCAGTAACATAAGACGAACCAGTGATGCCTCTAGCTTTGTCACTCGCTAGGAACAGAACAAGATCAGCTATTTCTTCAGCGTCCGATATTCTACCCAATGCAGTTCCATCAATTACCTGCTTAAAGAATTTTTCTTTCATTTCTTTTGTTGGGAACATGACATCACCGATGTCAGTTTCCACGGGTCCTGGATTCACACCATTTACGCGAACACCACTTGAAGCCAGTTCCAGTGCAATCGCTCTGGTGAAATGATCCAAACCGGCTTTCGATGTGCAGTATGCAAACATATCTTTGACAACCTTCAATCCAGCACCACTTGAAATGTTGATAATGTTACCTTTAGTTTTTATAAGCTCAGAAACGGTCAAATGTGTTAGTTGTACCACGGACCGGAGGTTTGTAGACATTATTTTATCAAAGACGTCCATTGCACTAGCAGCTTGAATACTAACTAATTGACTGATACCAGCGTTGTTGACCAGAACATCGAGTTTGCCAAAATGTTTCAAGGTTTCGCTGGCAATCCTTTTGACGTCTTCATCTTTTGTGACGTCAGCAACAATTACCAAAGGGTTTCCACATTTCTTTGCTACATTCTTCAGTTTCTCTTGGTTCCTTCCCACTATGGCGACTTTAGCGCCCTCCTGTGCGAACTTGATGGCGATGGCTGCTCCGATGCCAGAACTGCCGCCGGTTACGAGAACCACTTTGCCTTTGAAGCTCATGTTGGTGCTGCACTGTTTACAACTCAAAACTGATGTCGATTTGCAACCCACCCGCTGTTTATATACATTGACAATCTGTTATCGTAATAGAGTAATCATGACATAGGCATGTTTATTGTAGTGCCTGCCTTGTAAGTAAATGAGTAGTGTCAGCAAAGTTAATGTTATTCGACTCATATTTCGATATATATATTTTTATTGTTTTCTTAACTCGATAAGTAGTCTGAGTCTACAAAGTCTGAGTTAATTTTCCAAACAAAGTCTGAGTCGGTTTCATTTTTTGTAAAACGCTTTTTATTTTTAGCTTTTTAGTGTCAAGGTCCGAAATCGTGTTTCGTTTTCCATTTATACAATTCATAATTACTATAGCTATCATAACTTACGTAAGTGGGAAATTCTCATCAACCAGCCATAAACCTTTAAGAGTTCCCTGAACTCTACTTTGTCTTATCATCGAACCGACAATTGCAGTTCAATTTCGGAAGTACCCTTTCAAAAACAAAAATAATTTTTCAATTCAAAATCAAAATTTTCAAAACAAAAAAAAATATCGAATTGAGAACCTCCTTCGTTTTGGGAAGTCGGTTAAAAAGATTACCATAGCTAGAGTTTTTTTCCAATATTCCAAATTAGTATGATAGAAGTTTTTTTGCTGATTTATTCATGATCATAAACATTTTCGCGGACAAGACACGGGTTTTTTAGTAAGCCCTGATAAAAATGATAACTAGATAATATAATCAGATACTTGTTGAATACCAGATGTGATGATGCGATTTAATATTGCTAATTCACCACGCAATGACTGGAACACAATATATATACAGGGAGTTTTGCATAGATTTTCTGAAATGTCCTAAGTTTTATCAAGTTGGTGCACATACATATTAAACAAAAATAAGAATATTCTTTTATAAATAATAAGTTTGTGTCGTGATGTTCCTATTGTAAGAATGTACGTACAGTTCGGATACGAGCGAATGTTGCGAGTCGCGTGGTTAGCGGCTCGTGGCAGACGCTCACGGTATTAGGGAAATGCTGTTGGGAGCCGCGTGATTTGATTTTAATTTAAGGTTACTGGTTTACAATCTGTCTCCTGCCGGAGACTCTACGCGGGAGGGGTGCAGTCCATGGCCCTTTACGGGGCACCGGTGTTATGGCGCTCGATACTTTTGCGAGCCGTCCACCACCTAAACGCCCCACAGAGGGTGACCCAGAGAGGAGCACTATCTCCCGTGAGGCGGTGGGTCTCCTTGCCGGACTGCCACCATGGGATCTGGAGGCGAGGGTCCTCTCGTGTATGAATGGCGCGAGGAGGCACAGCGTCGAGGGCAATCCCCGTTGTTGTGGCAAACTGTCGCACAGCAGGCTGTCCTCTGGGACGATCTCATGGTGGAGTGGAAAGACCTTTCGCAACCCCGTGCAAGTAGTGGCCATAGTGTCCCTTTTCGAGTAGTGGATTGGGAGAAGTCATGGCACTCTCTCTTACCGCCTAAAGCAGGTCCTCACCGGAAATGGGTGTTTCGGGAGATACCTGCATCGAAAGGGGCGGGAGAAGACACCCGCGTGTCACCATTGCGCGGACCAGCCAAAAGACACGGTGGAGGTCAGCTCTGCTTGGGCGGAGCACCGCCGTGTTCTCACAGCGGCAATTGGCGGCGGTGACCGGGCTATGATCCGGAGCGAGAGAGAATGGGATGCCTTCGCCTCCTTCTGTGAAGCAATGCTGGCGAAGGAGGTGGCGGAGCGGCTAAGAGACCGCGAGAGCGCGGCAGGGCTGGTACTAGTCGATACCACGGAAGTCGCCCGTGGTGCCACGGGCGACTTCCCGCCCTCCGTAGTCATCTAAGAGAGACAGGCCCGCAGCCGTCGGCGGCGCGTTCTGTTCCACGCGCTCCTCGAAGAGATGTCAGCAATATGGGAGGTGCCCCTTAGGGCCTGGGTCTGCCTGACCTGCGGGTTGTTCGTAAGAGTTACCGTGGCCCTGGCATACAGGGACTCCAAAAAGAACATAGTTGGTTTTAGTCAGTTAAAGTCTGACACTCCCTCCAGCTGCACCCTCAGCGGGAATGATCATTTGATGATATCCCATGAAAAGAAAGGACTGGTTTCAAATATAAAATAATAACTTTTGTTTTATAGCTAGCTTTTTAAGGTATTTTATATATTTTTTACTGTCGCTGATGAAAATAGACCTTATGGATTGAGAGTTCTTCTGAGGTGATCAGTTCCTTCTAGAGGGAGTATCAGACTCTTACTATTTAAAACCCAGTTTGGTCCTTCTGAAGGTCTTTATAGGCCAGGGCCGGGGTAACTCTTGCGAACGATGCAGCTCCAGGGGCCATCGACCCCTCCAATTTTGCTGTCTGCATAACTTTAGCCTAAGCCAAGACAATAAAACAATAAACACTGCATTGGTATCTATAAGTAGCTTTAGTAAATATTTATTATTTATATATTATTTACAATGTAGGTAGTAAGTTTTTTTATTTATACATTCAGCTACCGGTCTTAAATAAATATAGCAATTAACCTTCTGACATCCAAAGTACATAGTTACTATGCCATTATTACCTATTATAAACATTATTATCTCTTATTTATTGTTTTATTTCTAAGCCAAGCTTGTCTTTGAAGTGAACTCAGTTGCATAGTTATAAAAACTAGTTTCTGCTAGGTCGTGTTCCAAAAGTTGGCAACGTCGCAAATAGTTGTCAAATATTGACATGTTTTAATTAATTTGGCAATTTTATTGTATGAAAACTACAAATAATGCTTTGCAATGCACAAAAAAAATATTCTCTTACACTACAGAGCCATGATTCGAATTCTCATATGGTAAAGCCAATTAATTAAAACGTAAATATTTGACAACTATTTGAGACGTTACAAACTTTTGGAATACGCGCTCCTAAAGTAGCCTATATCCTTACAAATCTGGCGATACTTACGAATTTGATTTCTTCGGGCTTCACAGCATAATTAGTATTTAATTATTACAAAACAATATACATACTTACTATTATACTTACGTATCCATTATGAGTGAAAACAGTTTCAGACCTCGATACATAAGCGGCTAATACAGTTCGGGATTGCTCCCCCTAGACAGGATATAAAGTCTTCCTCAGTGCATCTAGTCAGGAGCGCAGTTTTATCGTGTAAGCCAGCAGCTTCGATTTTCTAGAGTGTTCTAAAACGACGCGATTGCATGAATGTGGAGTATTTGAGAAAATTGCCCTCAGTCCTAGTACTGTCAATGTCAAACCAATATGTTGAACATGAAAGTATTGTGCAGCTGTGAAAGTGTCGTTTGAAAAGCGTGTTTGTTACTTCATAAGAAGACAGACTGTTTTATAAAAAAAATATTCTAGTCCATAAACAGGTCCATCGGGGTACGGGCGAAACCACAGGAAACTTATATACATATTTTGTGCAATAAAGAATTAACATTGAACAAAATTCCAACGAAAAAATTATATTTATGTAATTCAAAGGCATTCTTTAAATTAACTTTTGTGTATAATTTTATTTGTAAACAATATTGTCATTACCATACATTTTAAAGAGAATAGCCCGAGTGAATTCTCTTAATAAAATAAATTACAATACCCAAAAAAAACATATATTTGACATACAAATGAATGGACTCGACTACAGCCTTATTATAAAAAAACATAATACCGAAACAATTTCTTTACACATTGACATTCTTTACACAAATCTACCAATCTAGAGCAGATAGCTTGTACCTAATATTAGTAGGTTAACTTGCCAAATCAAATCTGATAAGATAAAAAATTATAACATATCTTTTTTTACATACCTAACACACTCACATTAAATCAAACATTTATTTTTTACAAGATTGGTTGTCAATAATTGATGAGCATTCGTCAAAAAACAGTGAATAGCATTATTAATAAAAAAATACACATGACTAATCAGAATATACAGTATAGGCTACAAAAAAAAATAACCTTGCAATTAAGGACTTTCATTTAAAATATTAAATCAATCTTGTAGACCTTTCAGCGTATATCCATTATCAGAAACATAATTTGAACCGGTGATCCCTCTAGCTTTATCACTCGCTAGGAACAGAACAACGTCAGCTATTTCTTCAGGCTCAGATATTCTGCCCAATGCAGTTCCATCCACCGCCTTCTTAAAGAACTTTTCTTGTTCCTCTTTTGTTGGGAACATAGTACCACCGATATCAGTCGCCACGGGTCCTGGATTTACAACATTTACACGAACACCACTCGGAGCCAGCTCAAGTGCAATCGCTCTGGAGAAATGATCCAAAGCCGCTTTTGATGCACAATAGGCAAATATATTATTAACGACTTTGGAAGCAGCAACACTTGAAATGTTGATAATGTTACCTTTGGTTTTCACAAGCTCAGCGACGGTAAGATGTGTCAGTTGAACTGCGGACCGGAGGTTAGTAGACATTATTTCATCGAAAACCTGCATTGCATTATCAGCTTGGATGCCAGCAAATGGACAAATACCAGCATTGTTGACCAGAACATCGAGCTTCCCAAAGTGTTTCAAGGTTTCGCTGGCAATCCTTTTGACGTCGTTTTCTTTTGTGACGTCAGCAACAATAACTAAAGGATTTCCACATAGCTTTGCTGTATTCTTCAGTTTCTCTTGGTTCCTTCCCACTATGGCGACTTTAGCGCCCTCCTGTGCGAACTTGATGGCGATGGCTGCTCCGATGCCAGAACTGCCGCCGGTTACGAGAACCACTTTGTCTTTGAAACTCATGTTGATATTGCACCGTTAACAACTCAATACTGAAGTCAATTTATAAACGACGAACAGTTTTATAACCAATCGAGAATATATTATCAGAATGCATGACATAATCGTTCCTTAAACACTACGTAGATAGTGAATGAGTAAATAACGTCGGCAAAACAAATATTGGTCTACGAAAACGAGACTTGGCTCTTTTTTTGTCTTGTTTTGTCCCACTGTAAATAGGTACTTTAAATTCAAACTTTATCTTTGGAAATAACTTTGAACTAAGTGATTTAAAAAATACGAAATAGAATGTTGTACAATAATATAGATCGTTGTTTAAAATACTGTTCAAATTGTATTGACAATCTATACTTATAATAAATCTGTAGAGAGGTAAATTCTGTAAATTGAATATATTTTCAAAATAACTATCAGGGGGTGATAAGTGATCGATACTGATGCCAAAAATGCAATCAGTAAAATTTTTGTCTGTCTGTCTGTCTGTCTGTCTGTATGTTATTAATAGGAACAAAAACTACTGGACGGATTTTAATGAAACTTGGTACAATTATTCTTCATACTCCTGGGCAGGTTATAGGATACTTTTCATCACGCTACAATCAATAGGAGCAGAGCAGTGAAGGAAAATGTTGGGAAAACGGGAGAAGTTACACCATTTTTTAAGCTTTCGTCGCGTGTGCAGCCTTATTGGTTAGAGCTACATAGAAATCATGTATGACGGAAATGTTCTACATAAAATTATCTAAAAAATATTCCACAACAGCATATGTCTATCTTTAATGGTTGACTCACAATAACACGTATAACTCCCGATAGTTTACCAGTTCGGAGCTTTCTGATTATTTGTTTACTCTTATGTTTATAATAATACTCTCGCTCATCCCTAATTAACAAAAAATAACATTATTACATATTCTATAAAAAAATCATAGAAATCGGTATAGAAATACCAAACTTATACATGAATTACGATAATCAGCCATCGCCCCGTGTCGTTGCCTCGCTCGACGCGGGTCGGCTGGTAGGTATAATAAGACGGGAGGTCTGAGCGCGAGGTTCTCATCCCGACAAAAGTTAGGCCTTGGTAGCGGTAATCGACATCCACACAGGCGTAGCCGCGGGAGTCCTCTATAGATTATATATCAGAACAACACATAGACTACTTTTTGTCGCGAAAACCGACATCCACCCGGGCGGAGCCGCGAGCGACCGCTAGTATATGAATATAAAACTACATAGATAGACCAAAAGTAGTACCAATTATTTATTTCATTTATATATCTTTATTGGCAAACCAACAATTGTTTATACTGATACATTTTATTAACACTAATATTCTATTAACTAAAGTTAGTATAACAATTTTTTATAGTTTAGCACCAAACTGCTGCAAACACTATCCTAAAATTGATTACTATTTATATAATAAGAAAAATGCGATATTTTATATATTTATTATAATTAAATTATAAAAATAACTAAATAGCGATGTATGAAGTGTCGCTACAACATATTAAAAATAAGAATGCTTTAAGATTGTTTTGCTGATTTGTTGAACGTCATTTGTATGCGGACGACATAAAGGATACATAATTATTAGCTGTTGTCTTCAAGTAATAATACAATTTAATATTTAAGTTGTGTTATGTGACCGAAATCAAATAGTGTGTCCTTGGAACGAGTGTTGTATCTATACGTATATAATTAAAAGGTTCTGTATTGTCTTAATAGTTATACGATTATTTATTTATTACTTTAAAAAAAGTCTGGTGGCCTATTGGTTAAAGATCCAACCTCTCGAGTATGAGGGCGTGGGTTCGATTCCAGGTCAGGCAAGTACCAATGCAACTTTCTAAGTTTGTATGTACTTTCTAAGTATATCTTGGACACCAATGATTGATTAAAAAGGTGAAGGAAAACATCTCAATGAAACCTGGACCGAGCAAGCCGCATTGAGCAAGCGTAGTGATTAACGCTCAATCCTTCTCTGTGTGAGAGGAGGCCCAGTAGTGGGACAGTGAAAAGGCTGATGACGACGATAATGCTCGGTCCAGGTTTTATTGAGATGTTTTCCTTCACCTTTTTAATCAGTCATTGGTATCCAAGATATACTTAAAAAGTACCTACATACAACTTAGAAAAGCTGCATTGGCACTTGCCTGACCTGGAATTGAACCCGCACCCTGATACTTGAGAGGCTGGTGCTTTAACCACTAGGCCACCACGACTTGTGTTAATTATAGTATTATTATACCTATTAAACCATCTTAAATACACAGCTCGCTATGCTGCAAAGACACAAACAATCATGATGTCCACTGTCCATATCTAATTGGGTTGTTGAGGTCAAACCTTTACGATGTTCATTTAGTAAAGCTTCTTAAAATAATGTCACCTTCATTCATCGTTTTGAAAGAAAAACTGTTCCAGCTTGATGTCAAAAATGTGTGACGCCATAGTTATCAGTTTCATACAAATCGCAAACAGAGTAACTGTTTTTTACAGTTCAATTAAAGTCCTAATAATGTGGACTAGGTCAAAAATAAAATGTTTTATCATATTCATTTGGCAAAGTTTCTTAAATTAATGTCAATTTAATTTATCGTTTTAATAAAAAGGATGTGGCTTGATGTGAAAAATGTGTGACGTCATAGGTTATGTTTTCATACTTTGGGGTGATGAAGTCCAGGGAGTAAAGGTCTTCATATCCCGCAGTAAAGGCTGGATCCTCCGACCAGACAGGTGGCTTGTCTGGTGGGCTACTGCCCCGTCAGTTGTAGTCGGGTTCTTTTTTAAAAGCTTTTATTTTACTTGCCGTGTATGTATGTTACGGTGGATTCTTTGAACTCAATTTTGAAGTAGATATCTTCAACCGAATGAGCAAAAATTTTGTATACACGTTCAGTTTGGATGACAATGCAAGATATGTTATATGACTTCACTCTAAATCCAATATGGCGGGCCACACAAGATGGTGGAGAAGTTATTTTTAATGAATTTCAACAATATGGGTATCAAATGAAAGGACTTATTGAGAGTGACCTAAAAAAATAATTTGACGTTATTCTTAATCCGATATGGCGGACCATAAAAGCTTTTTAAAAAAGTATTTTTCTTTTAATTTATATATATGTTGAATGACGTTGAAAACTCTGCTTGTTTGATGAAGTTGTCACAGTTAGTACTTCCACTTTGAACTAGATGGCGATGTATGTAGTATCGCTACATTACAAATTGCAAAAGGGGTAACCGTTTTTGTCAAAGTATTGAATTTGTCTAGTTGTCCACTAGCGTATTGTGAGTCACACATCCAAAATACTGAGTCCAAGTCGTTTATCCAATGTTTTTCGGTGGAAACGGCGAATGGCGAACTCATTTTTTAATACCTAGAGAGGAAACAAGCAAATGAAACTACTGAAAATTTACGAAATAACTTTTATATTAAGACTAAAAAAAAAGTTAAACAAACAAAGGGATACGAGAACATATAAGATTACATTTACAATACAGAATGTATTGTTTATTTTTCTTTTTAAATATATATGCACTAACATTCCCATCAATGTCTATCCCATAGTACAGCCAGCAGGTCGACCTATCCTAACCTGGTATTGTGATAAGGTTGAAAATCTATTAAAGAAATTTGACAAATTGATGTACGTTGATATATGGCGTCTGTATCTATTCATCCTAGCTTTTCATTTGTTTTAAGTTTTCGTCAGCTAGAAATATACTTTCAGCAGGCTTAGCATGGCAACCGTAGAAAGAAGTCTTGTTTACCGGAGATTGGATATAATGACAGAAAAGTGACAGATTGACGTCTTTTGACATTTTTTGAAGTAATGTTTCTTTTCTTCTATTGACATAAGGCTACAAGTAATTGTATGCGAGTTGACAGGTCGCGCCATGCTCGGGCAGAAGACATGTTGACATTGAAAGAAAGAGCTTTTTCTTTTCTTGACAGAATAGATATAAAATCGCCATGCTAAGCCTGCTGGTGTAAAAAACACTGTTGTTACGAATACTGGCTACCATATCTGTTTCCACTGATACACGGTGTATCAGTGTTTTTGATTTTGAAGAAAGGTTGATAGTCATAGCTACTTTCCACACATCCTTTAGCCAGGTACGTGGAAATATGTGTAAGTAGCTGCTGTCAGTGGTTATAAATATAGCCTACAGCCTCCTCAATAAATGTAGTATCTAGTACTACAGTCTGGCAGATTAAAGTAGACATTCGCATTATTTGTTCTTCTCATCTTTTCGTATGGCAATGTTTTATTTATGTCAATCTCAATTTGTCAAAAAGATGGCGTGTTCTTGTTTATTAATTGTTTTTAATTTACCTTTTTAAAGCATTTTTCTGACATAAACCTTAAAAAAAAAAGATTAGAAGTGTAGGGTGGGGGATGTTGTTTGGCATGATTTAGAAGTTTGAAGAAAAACAACAGGAGAAAGACGCCCAATTTAATCAGAAACAAGATTATTTTCATGTGATGTTGCATTTCATATGTTAGTACGACGCTTTGATATTGATACTTTGTTTGTATTCGTACTTTTTATTTAATGATTTTACAAAAAAAACTATTTCAAACTTCTGTGTTTGGTTCACATTCTGTTTAAATAACGTTAAACGATTAAAATGATTATAAAATATAGTTGTTTTTTTTTATTCAGAGATAATATGACCATATTACCTAGTTTATTCCAACCTATTTTTATACCAACAAAGTATATTGATTACCGTATATTATGATTTTTGAAAATGAATTTTAAAAACGTCTCCAACAACACCTTATATTAAATGGTAGTACACTCTAAGGCCCAACGCAAACCGCCGGAGCAGCGTCGAAGATACTAAGAATAAATCATCATTTAAAAAATAAAGCAATTTTGGTTTTAATATTTAATATAATTTAAATTATAAAATATATAAATAATTAAGATAAACCTTAACTCTATGACCTGCGGTTGAAAACTGTATGCAAAGCGAGTAGAACACGGTGAGCCGTCAAGCTGCCACGAGAGCAGACGCGCGACTGCCGTTTTCAACCGCACCTCATAGGAGTTAAACGCGCTCCACATGATCCAAAGCAACCTCCGACAGAAGTCACCTTGGTCCAGTTGGTATGAAAATTTACCGTGTAGACATTAGTTGGCTGACTATATGTGGGCGGGGTCAAACGACTTTGAACGACCTTGGTCGCGAACGCATCCACCATTGCGACATAGTCCGTGGACGGTCCCAATCGAGTGAAACGCTGTCAGATGATGGGTGACGCGACCAAGGTGACCTTGGTCGGTGGTTGGTTTGGATCGTGGCCTATTAAGGTTTCTTATGCCGCGCATCCGCCGGTTTGCATGGGGCCTACAGGAATTCGTGCAGGTCACACAGTACCTACAATTTAACCTTATCTTACCTATCACCTATTACCTATCGATGTTATATCATTCTATGATTATTGGTAGGTATTGTTATCACTATTTGATTTAAATTAATCTATTATCTAATTTGTCATGTCAGTGGAAATGTTCACCAATAATTTGTCCTTTACCTATCGTAGATTACATCAGAACAATCACTTAATGGACACCTGTTTAAAATATTTATATTGATATTTCATTAATAAGTATTTTTATCTTTTTTGAGTAGACTAATTTGTTTTTATTGACTATGACTCTGTAATACTTTAAAATAGTTATATTGCTATGAGCAATGCTAGTCACGTGTAGCTTTGGATCATTTATAACAACAACATAGAACACCCTATATCTACGTACATATATGTATAGCGATTTGTAGCAACTTGTAAACTAAACGTAAACTACATAAATGTAATAAATGATCACAACAAACAACCTAACCTAAAATCCATTGTAATCGTACCTAAATTTTTCGTAGAGTTGGGTATATAAGTTTTATACTGGCTGGTCTCCTATCAATGGTGTTTCAAGGGTCAATGACGCTTGCGTTAATTTACCTTTCGTAGACCACATTCATAAAGTCTAATATGTTGATTCCATAAATTTCTAATACTGCGTACATTCTTGATCATGTACTCCAATTTATCCATCAAATAATCCGACCCGCTATGGGTGCAGCTGGAGAGTGCGTCAGACTCGTACTGACTAAAATCCACTTCTGTTCCTTCTGTAGGTCTTTGCGTGCCAGGGCTGCGGTAGTTCTTGCGAACAATCCTTAAACCCCGGCAAGCCTCTGCCCTACGGGACCCCGTACTCTGTTGCTGTCTTCTCTTCAATGAGCCCGTGGAACAGAACGTGCCACCGATTGCGAGTGGTATGTGTTTTTGTTTCACAAGTTGACAGTGGTATAAAAATAATGTAGGGTGACCGCAAGTTGTATGGGTGTTATTTTCCTGTTGTCGTATAATTATTTCCATTATTGAATTCTTGACTGATTCTGTCCATCTTCAGTAACTTAGCTTTTCCCAACTATGTTGGGGTCGGCTTCCAGTCTAACCGTATGCACCTGAGTACCAGTATTTTACATGGAGCGACTCACTTTCTGACCTCCTCAACAGTTACTTGAGAAACTTGATATCCATTAGTAAAACCGGTTGTCGATAATATAATATTTAATAAACAAATAATAATGTGGTTTTTGTTCGATCCAAATAAAAACATAACATTGATAAGTGTGGTCACCCCACTTGGGGCCACTCGCTCGGCTCGTTTTTATTAATGCACTACTACGTTGTCCAATGGGCTATGTATGTATTTAAGAATAATAGTCAAATTATTGACTCAGACTTTGCTTCATTAAATGTTAGGAGGTATATTTAGTTTTCCTTTGTGGGATTTAAACTGAATATTTTTCCTAACATTTAAGTATTATCAATTCCGTCTTTGGTCTCGTAGTCGGATGCCGTCACTGCTGTACAGCAGTCTTTGGGCATTTTGGGCAGACATCCTGAGTCTGCCCAAAATCGGTTTGTGTGTTTTATTTATCAAAACTGCCCGTAGTATGGAAGTTGGTGGTGATACACCCGTGCCTTGGTGAACGCCTTAAAGCTTATAGTGCCCCTGGTCTCTCCGGTCGTGTCGAAGCATAGGAAGTGCATCTGTATTTGCGCACACACTTATATAATATCTTGCGCAGCCGGCTGATCATATTCCAGAATAGCCGCCGTGGTGGTTCGGCTGGGATATCATAATTAGCAATTGATCATCATCATTATTTTGGAACCGGCATATATTTTGCATAACATCTTGCAACGATATTTTTAGAGACTTTGATATATAGGCACAGAATTAGAAACAAAAGCCAGTTTAAAAATACAGTAAGTTTATTTTCAAAATGCAGGACTATAAGAATATAGGACTAACCTATACACCCTTCAGGGAATATCCATTATCAGAAAGGTAACTCGAACCAGTGATACCTCTAGCTTTGTCACTCGATAGGAACAGAACAAGGTCAGCTATTTCTTCAGGGTCAGACATTCGACCCAATGCAGTTCCATCCAAAACCTGCTTAAAGAATTTTTCTTGTTCTTCCTTTGATGAGAACATGGAATCACCTAAATCAGTCGCCACGGGTCCAGGATTTACAACATTTACACGAACACCACTTGGAGCCAGTTCAAGTGCAATCGTTCTTGAAAAATGATCCAAACCTGCTTTTGATGCGCAGTACGCAAAATTATTATTAACGACTTTGAAAGCTGCGGCGCTTGAAATGTTGATAATGTTACCTTTGGTTTTCACAAGCTCAGCGACGGTAGCATGTGTCAGTGTAACTACGGCCCGGAGGTTTGTAGCCATTACTGTATCGTACACCTCAACTGCATTTTCAGCTTGGATTCCAGCCATTGGACAAATACCAGCATTGTTGACCAGAACATCGAGCCTCCCAAAACGTTTCAATGTTTCACTGACAATCCTTTTTACGTCTTCTTCTTTGGTGATATCAGCAGCAATCACTAGAGGATTATCACATTTTTTTGCCGTGTTCTTCAATTTCTCTTGGTTCCTTCCCACTATGGCGACTTTATGGCCCTCCTGAGAAAACTTGATGGCGATGGCTGCTCCGATGCCAGAACTGCCACCAGTTACGAGAACAACTTTGCCTTTGGAGCTCATGTTGAAACAACACCGATTACATTTCATTACTGAGTTAGGTTTGTAAACTACGAACAGTTTTATATCCAACTGACAGTATAATCATGACACAGCAAATATTTTAATACCTACTTCGATAGTACTTCGGCAGATGAGTCATGACGGCACGTTCATAAATGTATACGGAATAGAATCCGACCTTGAAAACAAATATTAACATGACGCAATACTACACTGTAGATGTTCTAAATTGTTCTACACGTGGACATGTATAATTTAGTATAGGGATTAAAAAAAATTCGTTAATGTTATAAATATTATGGTGATTGAACGGTTATTAAACCCACACTAAATTATATTGCATAAAGAGGTAAAGTTTGTGGGTGGTTGCATCGTGGGGGGTAATCTCCGGATGTAGTGCACCGTTAAAAAAGAAAGTCCTGTTCATTGTTTCACGACTTACTTGTCAAAAAAGTAGAAATCCCCAAGAAACTTACAATAATTTAATCTATGGTTTCAGAAAAATTATAAAATGATCTTTACTATGTGTTCACTTCGGTAACCAATGACGATATATAAATTCAATGTTCATATTATATTTTTGGTATGGCATATAGCATATTACAGTATTTGTACTCATTGTACCTACTCATCACTATCCATAAAAAAGTCCGCAACGCCATATGTCTATTTTTTTATAGTTTTGGCAACTAGACTTCTTTTTTATCCTTGAAAAGTTTGTTAAAATGCCGGTCGAGATTAAAGCACATTATTTGTACCCTGGTATCTGTAGTATCCTTATTTGAGTACATTATAATTCAAGGGGACTTCTTTAGCTTGGTTGTTTCATTCGAGAAATATTGTTACATAGTCAAAAATATGTACAAAAAAATTGACACCCCGTCTGCTCACGACTAGAATGGGTCAATATGCTTAACCAATGAGAGAACAGACATCATTATTATTCAAACAAAACAAATCCACAGCCGCGGTAGGTTCTCCGTCTGTTTGAAGGTAATGGAACTGACTATACTGGTATAGCTATACTAGTATGTATGTATGGCTATACTACTGGCTTGTCTCTACGATCAAAGTATTTTGGAGAGCACAAAGAACTACTGTGTGACAAAACGACAGGCAAGCTTCTATAGCTAAATAATAGCTGAAATGTATTATAAATAGTTATTTTGTTTTTAACTGACTTATCAAAAGAGGAGGACGTTCTCAATTCGTTACGTTTATATTTTTGTTACTATCGGCAAATAAAAACAAAAATGCGCAGCAATTGTTTCCCATGGAGAACAAAATTTTTCTCCATGTTGTTTCAATGTATGTCCCATACTTCATCTCTCCAAAGCTAGCGTCTAACAGAACTAGGTCAAACAGTAATTTTTATCCTTTGCGTTCAATTCAACTGAAAGTCGACTGTTTTCAAATCAGCCTGAAATAATAAAAAAGAAACACGTAAGCTGCTTCCCACAATTTTGTCGCCAATACAAAAATTGACATATCGACAAAGATAATGCCAGGTGAATGAAGTGCTGTAATGATTTGCGACTTTATGCACTTGAATTAAGAACGTTATTACAATGAGTATCCACGTTTGGTTTGAAGTATTGTAGTATTAACACAATAAGCCTTGTAGCAGATATTTTGTAGAAGTCTAACTGCGATCAATAGAGAACGATGATTTTCGACTTCTAATTATATAATAAAGTTTATTTATAGTAACTTGAAATACGTAAATTTAAGAACATAAAAAAAATATTTATTGTAACCACCAATATGGGGAACAGGGTCTAAGTTACCGGTGGTTAGGGCTCCAGAGACAGAAACCTCCTCACAACGGCACGTATTGTTTTTAGTAGTACTGCCTTCTGAATCAGCCCCTTGAAAAATACCATGACAAAAAACTTGATTTACTGCAAATATGTTTACCATATGACATGTACAGCCGCACTCAATATTAAAATGCGCGAGATATAAAAAAAGCATTCGGCTAGCGGTGTGCAGGGCGATGAAATGTGAATTTTTGCTTTTCCTGCATCCGTACTGACCGAACCGCTACTATTTGTTACAAAAAGAAAAACAAAAGAAATACGTATTATACTAGAAGAATTTTTCAACATGAAGTTTTTAGTCTTCGATCGTGAACCCACTTGAAGAAAACTCATAAGAATAACCAAAAATGTAAATCGAAGTTGCGTTTTTTTAATCGATTCTTCAAAATCATCAAAGTAGGTAATGAAGACATTTTTTGCAACTTACGCCTCGAAATAAAATTATTTTTAGGTTGTTAATTCTATGATGAAAACCGTTTCTTGAATAGCTCATGCTTACTAAATAAAACTAAAGAATCTGTGTGCTTAAATGAGCTAATCTCAGAATTTCGGGACGGATTTGATAAATTCTTTCGGAAAGGCTTTTCATCTGGGTGCGCAGAGTAGCTCCCACGGGACGCGGATGAACCTAGTATACTTCTCATATTCTATATATAGAGATCAAAAAATAAAAATGTGCAAGTCCTATGTAAAAGCGAATGAAAATTGTAGTTACTTCATAATCACACAAGAATTCCCCTGACGTCCTCGTCACCTGTGGTAGGGGTGACGTTAACGCTATCTCCCCCCACCGCATCCCCACACGAATGTTGATGCACCTGCACCAAATGATAATTTACAACCATTACAGTATTTTAATATCGCCAGTTTGTATAAATATTGGTTGTGGCCAAAAGAGGTTTTGTTTCGTAGCTCTTAGAGATTAACTCATCGAATATAAGTAATATAAAACCAATGAAGTCAAAGCCGAATAAAAATTACCCCATTGATAACTTCATTAAGTAACAAAAATATTTTATATAAAAAGTATTTTTTTTTTATTGGAGGTTGAAATTTTTTTAAGACGAAGAAATGGTGTGCCTGTAATCATGTGATTATTTTAGTAAATTATATAACTCAAATAAAAAAGTGTCCTCTTGAATAAGGTCAAGCAGCCCCTGTTAAAGGTCTAAAGTTAAATATGATCCTCAAAAAGTATTTGAAATTAATTATCAGTGTGGCAGATGTATTCAAACGTATTCTATTCATCCATTATCGCATTCATTTATTATTAAATCCTGCGCATAATGGATGGCACAAGGTGACTGCGGTTACACCTAAAACATGAGTTTAATTAAAACGGCCAATATTAAAAATGTTGGCGGACAGCCAACGTGTTGCGATAATAGAGGTTTGTTAATTTGTTAATGTGAATTCATCAAGATCGGTAAGTTTTAATTAATTAAATTCAACATCAGCTATGAAAATTATGACTGTAACCACATCATGACAAATATTTAGCATAATAATAGCCAGGGTTCTATAACATTTCAATAGGTACAACCCCCGCACATCAAGCTAACCGAAACTGACAAATTTTCGTAATCAATTTTAAACCATATTTTTTAGCGATAAAGTTGAAAATCTGTCAAGGAAAATGTGCTTGCGTCTTTACATTATATAACACACTTTTGGACCTTGTAAGTAGGTATTGTATAATCTCGGAATTATAATCTTAATCGCATACAATCATAAATTAATTTCCTGTAGTAAATCTGATGGTGCAACCTATAGATAGGTACGTTATTTACCTAAACAAAAAATAACTGTAATTATCCATGACGTACGTAATTGCTGTTTCTCATTGGATGACAGCAGCGTAGAAGACACTAGAATAAAAACTGCAACATCATTCTATATACGGGTGACGGCTAAAAAGGAAGCACTCATTGTTGTCGCGAGTAATTATAAAATAACTAGCAACACGCCTCGGCTTCGCACTGGTGATTCTTTGTTGTTCTGTATACTTCTATCTCCAAATACACAACTCAAACTCAAATTCGTTTATTTCAATTAGGCTGATAAATCAGCACTTTTCGAACATCAAAACAAGAGACTGCCCCCAAAACGTCCACCCTTCATCACTTCCTATGTGTTCTCGCTGGGAAAATACGTGACACTAGAAACGCCCCAAAAATAAAATACCGAGCATATACGTCATATTAGATGCGTAAATTAGGATTTGAATGAGTGTACAAGCCTCAATTAAAAACTTGGTGATACAAGTACCTGTGTAGGTAAATCACTCCGACATCAAAACTTTATCCGATCACTATTGTTTTATTTATCCAACAGTCAAGCGACGCTGAGTTTTCGATAAGTTTTTACTCCGAAACCCAATTAATCTGCGCCCGATAGATCGGAGTCTAGAGCTCAAAAGCTTGCTCCGTGAACTAAAACGAAGCGGTTTTTTTCCTCAAAGAATATTTTGCACTTCAAGAAGTTTCCCAGTCTTCCTAACCGCGGTCCTTATACGAAGCAGGTTTTAATTAATATTTCCCGTCTCTGTTTTTCTTTGAGAATAACTTAATAAGTTTTCTATTCAGTTTTATGCTACGTGTTTGTTTGCTTCACTATTTTTACTAGCCTCGCCTTTAAGTGAAGATTTATGTTTATTAAATTTAATTAGAAGCAATACATGAAAGCACCTTCCCCTTTTACTAAAGCGAAAATTAGTCGACATGTGTTTCTTGCCCGTCCCAACATACGGTGCACAATCTTGGTCTCTCACAGAGTGTCAGAAGTCCAGGCTCAAAGTTTGCCAAAGAGCAATGGAGCGTAGCCTCCTAGGTATCAAACGGATAGACCGCATACGCAATACCTTCATACGTTCCAAAACAGGAGTACTTGATGTGGGCAAAAAAGCGGCACAATTAAAATGGAACTGGGTTGGACATGTCAGCAGAATGCATCCAAACAGGTGGGCCAATACCATCGCTCAGTGGATACCTCAAGACGGCCACCGCAAACGTGGTAGGCACCGGAAGAGATGGCGGGATGACCTCGACGCCTACCACCGTGATTGTTGGGCACGCGCTCAAGATCAAGGAGGTGTGGTAACAAAGTGGGAAGCCTTTGCCCAGCAGTGGGACAACACTGGCCAAAGAAAAAAAAAATTAATTAATTTTGTTTTGTATCCGAGGGCTATACGGAATTCGTGGTAATCGAAAACATGAACACTGCATTTAATTGACTGAGTAAAATAAAATAAAATCTTATCAAATAAATTTATTTCAACAGGAAAGGAAGGGTTATTATAAGCGTGAATAAATTGTTTCGTAATGAACACGAATCACAATAAATAATCACAATTCACTTACTTCACTGCCGGTGAGTTACACCACTAAAATTAAAACTAAACTTAATTAATCGTTAAACTTTCGTTAACAAAGATAAACGCACCTCGGTTAGGTGGGTTCGTGTTTTATGTACTTTATTGTAATGATCGCTGCCAACTCTGAATTCAGTAAGTGCGATAAATCGTAAGTATGTACCTGTGAAATTTCCTTAATGGATTTTCAACCTTATCGATGAAGCATAAAGTTCAAAGTTGATTGGGAAAATTTGACAGTTTCGGGTAGCCTGATGTGCTGGCGTCTGTACAAGGCTTGCGTTTTGAGAAAGTCCAGGAAGGGTTAGGTAAGGCGCATGTTTTTAATGTGAAAAATATTTTTAATACGTAGCAAGAATATTTATGCAAACGCAACTTTGTTTTTTTAAAATGCGCTAAAGAATGAGTCATGAGAATTTATTTGCTTTTGATAGCACGCACTTATGTGCTTCAAAAGTGAATGAGTTTTTATTACGCAGCTTTCTGCAGCGATAATTAATAGATAAATGAAATGTAATAAGTATGTAGTAAGTAATGGAATGACAATCCAGAGTCAGCGTGAAATTTCTCATCAGATTAGATAAAGGGATTGAATGATCTCATTTATTTTTTTATCATTACTTCTTAGTATTCATTTGATAAGAGTACCATGTTTGATATATTCAGCACATTTTCATCACATAACAAAAACGAACTGGACTGAGCTGACACGTTAGCAGAATGCATCCAGAGAGGTGGGCCGATATCGTCGCTCAGTGGATACCCCAAGACGGCCAACGCAAACGTGGGAGGCCCCGGAAGAGATGGCGGGATGACCTCGACGCCTACCACCGTGATTGGTATGCGCTCAAGATCGGGAGGTGTGAAAACAAAGTGGGGAGGCCTTTGCCCAGCAGTGGGACAACACAGGCTAATTAAAAAAAAAAACAAAATTACTATTTTACACATATACAATAATATTGTTGTATAAAGACGACAAAAATGCGAAAGGAAAAACAACATTTTCATATTCACTTACTCCATATTTTTTTTCATAATTCCGAGCTACAAAAAGAATTATGAATGGTAGGTTACATTTTAATTTACCAGAGTCAACGCCGGCTTATCTTTCTTTGGGTAAAGTTCTCAAAAGATACAGGGGTGCGAGTTTTTGTAATAATTCAAACGGGTGGTCATTAGTGTTGTTACGACAATAATTACTGGGGCTAAGGGTATATTTTAGTGATAAGCACGTAGGAAAGGTAGGGTTATGAAACGAGACTAAGCTTACTTTGTATCAGCCTATCAGAGTTGGTTGAATAATGTTATATACGTTTTATATCGAAACCTTGTTAGAAACACTTAATCGTATAGTAGACACGAAGGTACCTATAATTTTTTATTTTTAACATATTGACATAGATAAATTGACATAGACACCACGTTTATTATCAAAATAAAAAAGTATCCTTTGATATTTCTAGCAGTAAAAAAGGACAGGAGAAAAATAAATATTACTTCTGGCATCCCTAATTCCGTATTGTCAGTCGCACAATTTTTCACTTCGCCAATTTGTCGCAACACTACAAAATTGTCGGTGTTCCCCACACCATATATCTAGCAGTCTTGTACCTGAACAAAAGTGTATGTTATACTTTTTGTTGCTTTCCTACCAAAAACGTTTGGTCGTTAAGGTAAGGTAGTTTTTTGGACAAATTGCCACGCCGCCGCCGGTGAGTTAGGTGAAAAATGTGGAGCATTGCTAGTATTTCGAATTGGACAAGTAGGGTACATAATAGGGGTAGAAGTTAGCTTATTGTGTTTATGGTCTATTTGGAAGGATGTGTGCCTATTCTGAACTGTTTGAGAAATATTTATAGTTCCGGAGGCAATGAAAATATGAATAGCAGGATATACATGTATTTTTTTTTCAGTCAAATTCTTATTTTATTTTGCTTTAAGATAATTACATAATTATAGGGTACAGACGCCAGTACATCGAGCTACTGCAATCTATCAAATTTCCTTTCTGGAATTTTCAACTTTATCGCTGCTGCATATGGTTCAAAGTTGATTAGGAAAATTTTACAGTTTTGGAGTGGTTTGATGTACTGTACATAATAAAGGTAGAACTTAGCCAGTTGTGTTTATGATCTATTCGAAAGGATCTGTCCCCATTCTGGACTGTTTTAGAAAGTCAGTAGGTACCTATTCAGGCCCTGAAAATATGAATCGACGTTATTTTATAACAATTATTATTCTTTCGCTGACTCATTTCGATTAGAAAAGATGGTGTAATATTTGCATGACATTGTTATAGCAACATGATATTGTCTTTTTTTATCAACAAAACAGATACATAGATAGAAGAAGAATTTTGTGAACCAAAGTACCAACATGATTATTTGTTTTTGATTCAAAATTGGAATTCCCCAGTAGGTACTAAAAGATGATCTAAGGCGAATTTTATATTACGTGCCTAATAATGTAGATAATCAGATACTTGTCTTGCTTTGTAGGTATAGATAAGTAATCTTCAATTATTATGGTTACTAAGCCCGGCCGCACGCGGACGGCTCGAGCAGTTAGCGACGACAGTGGTCGAGCACAGTTGAAGTTTTTTCCGGACGAAGGAGGTGGAAGAGCTATCGACCGCTCTCGCGCAGTCAGCGGCTCGAGCAGACGGTTTATACCTCGCGACCGCTCCAGCAGTTGACAGCTTGAAGCGGTCGCGACAGCTTAAGTATCCCAGTGTACGGCAGGGAATAAATGACTATAGTTAACAGCGCTCCGAGCACCGGTTGCGGCTTCAAGCAGTCAGTCTCAACTGCTTGAAGCAGTCCGTGTACGACCTCGCTAAGCTCTAATTTAATATGTCAAGTTGGTAAACACTATCATCTATTTTTTTATCAAAAATTCTGAACGAATCATTTCACAATGAAACTCAATATAATGTCATTTTTATACAGAGTGAAGCTTTCGTGTGTTCTAGAAACTACTGAAACATTTTACGAAGAACAGAAAGTAGTTTTGTTGCCTTTACAAGTATCCTTGACCGAGTTTGGGGATCAGCCTCATAAACAAGACACTCAACAAAAGATTTAAGAGTCTCGAAAGTTCTGTTGAGATCTTAAACTTATTTCTTGTCACTCATATGACGGAGTTTGGCTGTGATGACGTCACGGTTGGAGCTGAGCTGACATATAAGCTAAAGTTGAGTGTAGTTGAAGAAGAGAGTGGTTTCAGAATCAATTTATATTCATATTCCAATTATTCACACCGAGATTCTTTCACCATAAAATTACTCTTGAACCCCATTGTTGGCGGAACCAAAAACGAAATAAATAATAGGAACCTAATCTGAAGAAAACAACCTCACAAAAATAACCATCTCACTCACATAACTGAGAAAATAGTTTGTTGTTACTACATATGTGTGCATTATGGCAAATATTTTTATTATGATTAAAGTAATAAACAATTTGAATATTTTGTTTGATACAACAATACCAAAAAAACCCAACGCATTAAATTAACGGTAGATTAAATCATTCCAATTCTTGTCCCAAGGACACGCCTTGATGTAAATCTGAATGCAAGTCATTGTTAAAATCATGAATTGTTTGAATCATGTATGAACTAGCTTGGTGGGGGATTCATTTGAAATTGATAACAATCAGTTTCTATACCTACCTAGTTGATTTCGATTGCATTTATTCCCTGAAATGAATTAGCTACTATTTTTTGTAACTTTTATTATTATTATTTTGTTATTATGGTCCTATCCAAGTAATTGTAATTGTATTGGCTAATTCGTTAGTATAATATCGAAGGTGCACTGACTTCTAAGACACAGGTTTTCTCCTAGTTTAGAAGACAGGGCCTTTATGCTTTGGTCCACATAGCCAAGTTCCTAGAAATGTAAAAATTGTGATCTTTTTGGTATCTAATAATAAATATTTTTTTTTATTTGTAATTAGATATTAAGTATTTCCTTTAAGAGCGTGCATCCCAGAAGCTGGCAGCAAATAGCTGTCAAATATTTACACATTTTAACTAATTTGGAATTTTTACTGTATAAAAATTAGAAATAATGCTCTGCAGTGCACTAAACAATTGGTTAGGGAATACCATGGTTATTATCGTAACACCGAATAACTAGTGTTTTACAACATCAAATTCAGGGTTTTTTTTGCAATTCATATTCAATTTTTATCGCGCACTAAAAAGCCACATTCCTAGGGCCCTCGCTCACGGCGACTTTTTGTAGCGATACAGTCGCGATCCTGTCGCGCGTAGGCATCGATGCAGACACGCAGCTGTGGCTAGATGTGTGCCCTCGCCCACAAGACCAGATACAGTCGCGATGCAAACGCGATTCGGTCGCGATGCGGTTACACTGATATTTGACACCCTTCCTCCCCCTCTGTTCCTTCTCCGATGTCGTCCAACGTTGTCACGCGTTTGTATCGATACAATCGCGATGCAGTACCGCGTTAGTAGCGCGTTGTAAACGCGACTAACACGCGTTTAGCAAACGTCGTATTACATAAATAACAAACAAATGAAGCCAAAAACACAAAAGAAAACAACAAACATCAAAGCTATAAATGTGTTTCCCTGTAACAAACAATATTACTCAAATAAATTACCTGAACCACAAAAATTACGTATGTCCGACTTGGTATTCAATTGCCTCCCTCATACCAATGAAACATGGCAGCGAAACAAATAAAACAAACGTTTTTAGTGATATAGTGCTGCTATCAGACACCAGATCGAGGGTCAGTTAGACCTTACTATGAATAATAACTTGTATTTCTTCACTGAAACAATTTTAGCCATATTTTTTTTTATTGAAATGGACGTTTAAAAGTTGTTGTACTCACGTAGGGGCTATTTCAAACAGCATTTTTGTAAACCAACTTAATAGATCTCTTAGGAAAAATTAAGACTAAATACGTTCAAGTGGTTTGTAATTTCTGCAGTTGGTAATTTGAGAAATAAATATTTAAACCACAAATATACATTTTTTTATTGAGATCTAAAACTACTCACGCTAAAATTGGTTCATTTTATGTCTAACGTCCGAAAAATTGGCTAATACACGACCAGAGAATATAATAATATTTTCTAACCAGAATGCCAGAAATCCTGATTAGCACTGTGGTACATTTTTTGTTTGTTTGTTTATTGTTTCGATGCAAGCCGCGTCGCATCACAAGAAAATAATAATAAATTTGACACTTTTTATGGCAGTATTCCAGAGTTCCCTCTGACTATCCATTTGGGTAGTCCGCTAGAGAGCCCCATAAAGCCTGAAGGGAACATTTACGCAGATATATGGGCCGATTTAAATGAATGAATGAAAAAAAGCTACAATACAATTATTTTCAGATTTTCAACTAACGACCAAAACCGGGTCGTGTAGCATATATATTCTTTTTAAACAGCCTCTATGAAAATGGTCTTTTATGAAAAGGTTAGAAGTATCTTTTTGCAGACCGTTGTAGCTTCGACGCCGACCGGGACGTGTTTTCGACGGCTCTGTAACGTAGACAAGTGCTACGAACGCTACGCTCGTAGCTTTTGTGTAGAGGCCCACAAGTACTGTATACTTTTTTGTTTTAATTTAGTTTGACACGTAAAAAAGTCATATCACTGAAACTAAATACCTAGAACCTACCTTAAAACTAGTTAATCAAACGCAACGCTCATAGAATAATTAGGGATCTGTGTGAATCAACGCTAATACAGACGTTTCATTAAAAATTCCGTCACGCGCGGAGCCTATTTGTTTTTGTCTAAAGAATCTGATTGGTTGATAGCTTTTAGTCTGTTTAAAGACGTTTAATGAATTCAGAAAACTAGGGAATTTGAATACGTGACCTATGGAGATAAAATTGGGGTACTGAGGCGTTAGGATTCCTGCCTGCCTTTAAAACTTTTAGATGGGGTGAAAGAATGTAATTATCTCAATGTTGATTACATTGAGAACTAAATTTCATTGCTAATTTTAGTAGTATTCTTCTCTCCGTGTTAATAAAAAAGCCAGTTCCTTTGTTTGTGTAGAAAACCCACTTACACAGGATGAAAGGTGAAGCTTACATTGTTACCTAGGGCTAGGAGATGAAAGGAATTACTATATTGTGTTCGAGTCATTATATGAGTACAAAAGAAGGTCGATTATTAACGTTATTTTTACTCTGGCAAACCTTAATTTTGCTCGTCAAAATGACTAAAATATCCAAGCGGCTTAGGTGGATATTTTAAGGATTTATGTTTAGCTTATTATTGAGTTCATAGGCTATTGTACTTTTGGATTAAGGACGGTTTTGTGAACTAGGCAGGTTAGAGTGAAAGAACCTTTTTAGTTCAAAGGTTTTTTCTCCTGAATTTTACCAAAATAATGAAATATTTCTACTTTAACGATTTGACTGGGAATCGAATCCGCACTCTCATACCAGGGATGCTGGTGCTTTAACCACTTAGCCACTACGACCAGGAACCAAAGCACGTATAGATCTTTTCCATGACATCACCTTCGTCATACATGTATTGATTTCAATCCAACCCACAATTAAACCACAAAACAAGACGCGGGCACACATTCATATATCAAACTAAACCCCGCGTCAAATTTTGAACGTAGATTCCTGTAGTCACGAGAATTCGCGGGTGGCTTGACAGCTTCACTGATTAAGTACTAAACATTGAGAGAATGTCGGTGAACTTTACATAACTGATTTACATTGGAATATATATCTATATTACTAGTATAAACCTGACTGCCTCATTGGTCTAGTAGTCGCAAGGCGCGACTGCTGTGCACGGGGCCTCGGGTTCGATTCCGGGTCGGACAGAATTCGCTTTGTGGATTTTGAGAAATTTTCAAAAAGCAATCACGAAGTTCGCTGGCACGGAACATGGCAGCGAACTAACGACCTTGTAGCGTGGCAGGCCGGTTCATTAACCACCACACCGTCTGGTCGTCATTACACATATGTATACAATTCAAAATATTCACATTCCCCATGATGATATCCGTATTTACATTGTCGGATAGAATTAAGACTGTCAGATGAGCATAGGTGATTGATGAAGCTTCCAGTTGGAAATCCGAATAATACACAATCTCAGCAATTTGTTCTTTGATGTTTATTAAAATTGTTTGCTCGTGTTCTGTTTCGTAGTGTTTTGAAATGAATTTAAATTAATTACACAAGAAGGAAACTCATAAAAGATGCTTCAGAAATAACGGATTAATAAATTATTAAATAGTTTTGCATTTAATAATTGTAATAAATGAAACAAGGACACATATACTAGATCATTGGGTAAGTGAGATACACAAGCGCATAGACATCAAAAAGTATGGTTTGTGATTTATATTTACAATGTTTTAAAAAAACCAGTCTAATTTTATTGTTTTTAAGCTATGTCTCATGCGATTTGTATTCTCTGTAATAATCGCAATTTATTGTTCAGTTCTTCAGGCTCTATAGTAGAACGACCGTTCTATACGATAATATTATAACTAGTACATCGAGTATGATTCATAATTTGTAGGAAAAACTGACTCAACAATAATGTGCTAAGATGAGGTAATTTGAACAGAATTTGATCATTTTTTGTTTTTCTTTGTATTCATATCCGATCACGATATACTGTGTGCTGTGGCAAGGGTCGTATCACCGTTTAATCACGATGCTGTAATCAATATCAATGAATTTGTAAGCGCTCTGCTTGTTCCAACGTTGATCGTCGTTATAATAAACGATCAATCAAATCTAATTTCTAAGGACATCAGAGAACAGTTGCTTGCCATAAACCAATAACACTTTGGCTATTATACATATAGCCATCGTTGCAATCAATATATGTTATTTATACAAGATTTATCTCTCTGAAAATAATTTTGCTTATACGCAGTGTCACCTCGCATCTAAATAAAAACTATTCTCAATGACTCACATATTTACGTTAAATTATAGAGCCGAAGTTTGTTTAATCTCAAGATACTACTGCAGGCTCAGCATGGCGATTCTATGTCTATTTTATCATGTCAGCATGTCTTCTGCCCGAGCATGGCGCGACCCGTCAACTCGCATATAATCACTAGTAGACATACGTCGATTGAAGAAAAGAAAATTTCTTTTCTACGTTTCAAAAGAAATCTTACGTCAATCTGTCACTTATCTGTCATTATGTTCATTCTCCGGTAGACGAAACTTGTTTCTACGGTTGTCACGCTGAGCCTGCTGGTCCAATTTATAAAAAAAAAACTTTCAGTGTGAGACAGAACCTTCATGGAGAAAGATACGTGCGAACAGAAAACGTAAGCTACTTTTTATCCGGGTGCACGAATTAGTTACCACCGCGGATAAAAGCTCGTATACAGATAAATATACACGCTGCAATTTAAATGGTTGTTTTCCCGCAGCGAAATGGTTTCTTCTATGTAATACAATCGTTTCGTAGTTATGTAAAATATTAGAAATAAAAACTGTCATATTTAACATTGTGAAAAACTTAACTCGAATGCGATCACGAACCAATAGTAATACCTCCCGATATCAACGGCCGAACGACAGCGGGGCGTTGACCCGGGTGCTCAGTAGGTAAGGATCACCGTCGAAAAGATTAGGTTCTAAGGCGGCTCCGTTTGATAATGTTGCGTACGGGCTAGTTTATGCCGTATAAGTACACGCGAGAGCTTATTTTACTTTAAACATTTAATAAATCGGTATTTGCTTTGTCGGCTTAGCGGTGGATTCTTGTATTTTTGCGTGCAAACTATTATTCCGTATTACCACGTGCGAGAGCTTATTTTGGTTTGACGATTTATTCATCGCTTTCCTTTGGCGGCGGCGGCGGCGGCGGCGCGTGCCGCGTGGGAAGTGTAGTGACACTACACACAGTAGCACCTGCAATACTTAAGTCACGTGTTTTTCAATCAGCTGTTATCCAACATGTTATTCAAATGTTCCCTTTCATACTTCTGCGGGCTTAGGACCGTCATAAATACTTTATATCTGCAATTCAGAACCCCGCGAAGACGGAGCAACTCCAAGTGTTGGCGCTCTGCGTAAAGTCGCCGGGCCGCATGGGAGTCATAATCAGCCCTAGCATACAACTGCACCATAGCGACATACTCCACATTGCTGTACTTGTAATGTCGATCCATTGCAGTTTACAGCGATGACGCGTGCTGCGCGTATGATATTCGCGGGAAAACTAAGTACGTCAGGCTCACAGCCGCGCGCGCCGCACCGGTAAAATAGGCACTGGCGGCTTCGTTTGACATTGTTGCGCGCAGGCTAGTTTATGCCGTGTTACTACACGCGAGAGCTAATTTTACTTTGAACATTTCTAAATCGGTATTTTCTTTGTCGGCTTCGCGGCGTTTTTTGGTATTGTTCCGTGCAACTATTTTATGACGTGTGACTACGTGCGAGAGTTTATTTTGGTTTGAACACTGTCTTGTGCATCGCTTTTCTTCGTCAGTGGTGACGCGAGTAGTACCTAGAACCTACAAGTTACTACTGTTACTCACTTTTTCGAGTTGATGAATATTTTTTAATTATTTTAAAACAAAAACTTCGTTATGCTTTTACTTTAACTCTATGCTTCGCAAGTACTCCTTAAGGCAAGTCGTTCTGCCGCGGGAAAACAACCAATTAAATTGCAGCGTGTATAGATCATCATTTTTTTTTTCTCCTGTTGCATCCTCCACGTTAAAAACTTTCTCTCTACGCTATTTGTCGTTCCATCACACCGATTACAGTCACCATTTGCGTAATAACAACTCAAGTGTTTCATCCACGTTTTTGAATCGTACGAGTGAGTGCCTGTTCCCTCCGTTCACTTCACAAAGAGGGACATAAATCGTAGTGAGCTCGTGCACAGATATATTTACGTTTCAAGTTTCAGCTAAAGAGACAAGCTTGAACTTAGTTTAAACGTTGAGTGATAGAATACTCGTATTATTGTGTAAATGCTCTTCTTTGTGAGCGTGGCAAACAGTTGCAGCTACCACAAATTACTGCGGGTAAATATATGTACATTACTGAGCTTCTTATGAATATAAAAAGAAATCTAACTAATTTGCAAATAATTATACATATATGTTATTTGATGGACTAGCTGCAGCCCGCGACGTCGTTTCCGAGACTTTCACATACCTAGAGGGTTCGAGTTACCGCGGTACTACTCAATAAATTGCTCTAGAAGGAACATAGGCAGGTTTTTGTCAGTACAAGTCTGCGGCTCCCTCCACCAATAGCGGGAGCTTCTAAATCATCTGATTTCAAACTTCCAAAAAATAATTTCACCTACAAACTAGTGCAAGGACATTTCCGTAGCACAAAATTCTTCCTTAAACCGAATAGTGACGTCACATGTTACTAGAAAGACACTTATTAGAAAAATGGCGACTTAAAGCGCCTCGCAACTGGAGACAAGGCGACAATTACAAATTGTGGTGGCATGTAGGAAATTTCCTCAACATTTCTATGGTTCCTTATGTAATTGCTAGAACCCATACAATAATCTCAGAATATTACCTGTTCTCTCAGGGATTCTCATACAGTATTTTATTTCGTTTTAGTGTAGTTTGAGGTAATGGAATGGTCACAAGGCTCTGTTGCTATGCTACGTTTGTTTGCAAAATAAATTGGAGTTTAGCATGACTGTGGGTGTTGTTCTACAGACTGCTAATTACGATTATGTCTTTGTCCAGGAAAACAATGAGGTACAATTTAATTAAATGGAATCTCGGCCAAGGACAATACATTGAGATAATTGTCTATTATGAAAATGTCAAATACACCTTCAACTTGGGAATTAAAGTAATTTACGATAAATTGATTATCTTCCTTCTTTTAAAGAAGTATATCAATAAGTTTGTAATTATGTAATGATGGAAATACTTCTTTCTAATGAAGTCGGTTACAAAGACAAACTGCGGAGGTTTTATCGTGTGTTCATTATTTTAGCGGGCTGCGTTACATATTTGATGGTTACACAGCGACCATTTTATCAACGTCAGCATAAAGCTATGGGGAAAAAGGTTCTTAGCAAATATTTCCCTTCCCTCCTAAAAACCTAGTAATTTGTGAAGCGAAGGACGGCCACTAATAGAGTCCCATAATTTCTAACGCAACGTTCCGTAGGTACATAAGCTAATGTGGTATGTACAACACCGTTAATATTAATACGCCTTGGTACATGTAGCCCAAGTTATGAACGGGAAACATGGGATGGATATTATTGATATTGTTGATGGACTATTGCGTTACATATATTGCAAATAAGTTACAAATACTTCTTCTACGCAAATTGTATCAATGAGTATCTAGATGATAAAAATATAGTTTAATTTTAATAATAACTAATCGAAATATTATTCCTTGCTGTATACTTGATAATAATTTATAAGGAAAAAAATATATACTAATCCATAGTTACAAATATGTACCTAACATAAAGTTTATAATGTTTATTTTGTTTTAAGCCTTCTTGACACCTATTTTAACATTATGGAATGCAAATAAATATATGAATATGACATACGTATGATAATTGCTATATGTCTACTTGGTGCCATAATTCCCATTCAATCAGCTAATCTGAAGTCTAACGAAAAACAAAAAAAATGTTGCAGAAAATACATGCACAAGATTCTGCGAATTAACTCTCTCTTTTTTCATACATACAATGGTGTATACGTTTATCACAAATTACAGACGTTTTTCAACTTTATCGTTGAAGAATATGGTTCAAAGTTGTTAGTAAAATTTAACAGTTTTGGGTAGTTTGATGTGCTGGCTTTTATACAAAAATACTCCTACTATAATATTTTAACTGCAGAGAAAGGCTGATAACAGAACTTATCGACAGCCAATATCCAAAGTAATTTAATATCGAAACTTCGTTGTATATTTTGTGTCCAAAATGTTGGTGTTTGTCTCGTTTTCACCAAAGTTAGTGTTTCGTGTTTGTCTATTGGTCACCGCTTGTTTGCTTACTTTAGTGAATTATTCATGTGTATGTGTTTAGCTACTGTGCTAACTAGAAAATTTTGTTATATTTTTTTTTCTAAAATAGTAAAAAACTATTTACAGATAGGATCATGAGTTATCTCATTATCTTTCTGATCTATCGATTTGTATTATATCAGTATTAATGTATCAATCTTCCAGACATCAGGCTAAGTTTGTGAAAGTTTTAAAAAGTCATAAGTTATATCTGCCCCACCCGTGAATCAACATCGAGTCCCGCGCAGAGAAGTCGCATTATGCGACTAATAGGCTAATAAGGAACTTGGTATAGTAGTATAGGTAAAGCTTAGCTATAAACATATGAATTTTGCAAAAAAACTTCGAAAAATAATGCACACCTCAAAAATATAGTGTTGTATAGTACCTACACACATACATACGTTATATTCATTATACCTAAGTGTAATCTTCAATGTAACACAAGGTACATACCAAAAGCATTTCTGAAGCAATATGGGGTATCGGGTATCTATTGGCGATGCATTTTTCATCAGGTACCAATTGGAAGCAACGATGGTTATTGTACTTATACGTGGCTGCTTTTAACACCGATGTAGAACAACAAGGCTGTTTTAAATGTAAAATTTAAAACACTTATTTGAAATATCATGTAGTATTCGAAGAGACAAGATAGTGTCATAAGTTCGAAGGTCATTAAGAACTACGTATTCATCTTATAGACTTTTAATAATATGTAATCTGATACAATAATATACTAAAGCGAAAAAGTCTGTGTGTGTGCTTGTTTGTTACCTCTTCACGTCCAAACGGCTGAACTAATTTTAACGAAACTTGGCAGTAACATATTTTAGACATAAAAATAACATATAGACTACTTTTTAACAAAGTGCGAGAAGTAGTTTCTTCAGGAAGCTTGTGAATCCACTGGTGTAAGATAGTAGGTAAGTGTTTATACCTACTACTGTTTATTTCCTTCACTTTCTTGTTAAAATTGAGGGTTGTATTCATTTTAGATACTTCGGTGTGACTCGCGGCCTATCGTCGTCTAGCATCGACTGTTTGCTCCTCGTAAGTTATAAATAAATAAAAGATTGGATTACCAAGTAGTGTGCACCCTAAAACACCTTCTGTATCGGTAAACAGGTAATAAAATCGATGTTTTTCTCTCACGAGAGCGAAAAAAAACGTAACGATGAATTAACCATCGGGCAACCAAAATTTGAACGAGTATTGGAACGTTTGTTTGTATGTTCATACATTTTCATACTTGTCATGTTTTCGTGGAACTGTGTTTTGGAAATGTCACCTAATGATGGCATTAATTAATATCACATTAATACTCGTATGTTGTTATTATCATGATTTACCAGTACAAAATATCAAAGCGATATATACATAATAATTCTATTTATCGCTCTGTTTCGATTTAAACAAAACGTGATCAAATAATAAGCCGATGCGCGTTTCAAATGTTGGGAAAATGCTGAGCATAATATTGGACAATGGAATCATAGAAACAACCATCTAGGCAAGACGCTGTGTGGCCAATGGAGAGCTATTAAAAAAAGGTTTTAATATGCACAAAAAAACGCAAATCCCAATATGAAAACAATGAGCTTCCTAAGGATGACTGACTAAGTTATAAGTTATGTAAGCAAGCAAGAGGGGTGCTTCAAAAATATGATTTGTAATCGTTAAAAATACCACAATTATTAAAATGTAAAATATTGTTTTTTTTATGTCTATACTAATGTTATCAAGTTAAAGAGTTTGCTTGAAAGAGATAATCTCAGGAACTAGTGGTCCGATTTGAAAAAAAAAAGTCAGTGTTAGATTGCCCATTTATCAACGGTTACTATAGGTTTTTATTCGGGTACGTAGATTAGTACAGATATCCTTAATATGGCTCATAGTTGATAGGTAAAATTTCGGTTTGTTTCGGGTAGCTTCATGTGCTGGAGTCTGTCCCTACGGGACCATATGAAACCGCTAACAGGCTCGCTCGCTAGTTCTTTTCACTGACGGGAGAGTCTTTTATTGATTACTAAAAGCTAGCATTTTACTGATGCTATCAAAAACTTTCAATTCATTTGAAAATTTATAAATTATGTCTCTTAATAACTACCGTAGCGTCTCCAAGCGCTCGTTTGGAACCAAATCATTTTTATAGTTTAAGCTGAACGATGAAACTTTTTAATTTTCCCTAGAGGATTACACCACAGCGGAATAAGTATTTACAATGCAATCCTCTACTTTGTAGGTAGCTGCTACTCGCTCACTTAACGGAATCAAGTTAGTGTTATACCTATAGAACTTTTGGAGTTTTAAAAACGAATCCTGATTTTAAAAATGAGGTGAAAAATTTAATCGTAGTGTTAAAAATTGAGTTTGGTCTTTTTATTGAAAAATCTTAAACGTGGTGTTAAAGTTTGGGGTTGGTGTTTTTATCGAAGCTATAAACTATAATAGATATATTTTTTTTATTGGGCTCTGGTGATATATATGTATGTATACGTACTATAAAGTGTGTAAAATCATAAATTTATTTAATCCCAAAAAGGCTACATAACGAGCAGTAGCAAATATACCTTATTAATATTTTCATTTAACAAAATGTTATGTTAAATATGAGTTTATAATATATGATTTTGAAAAAAACTAAGTTAGTGAAACCGTTAAACATTAACAAATTATTTATATACATATTATTGTTCGTGACTGTACCTGCATTAGTAATTAAAAAACAATGATTTAAAATCGACAACGTGGCAATGCTGCCAGCCTCTTGAGTACGCTCCCAGTAGACAGCGATGGGGATGAGTTTTTTGATGCTTTTTAGTTATTTATGTTTACTAGTTATAGTTCATTGGTTTTAAGTATTTTTACTATAGTAATAGTAAGTGTTGTATTTAAAATCGTTAAACCAAATATAATATCTTTAAATCTAACACCTAAATAATCTTCACACACTAGTGCTGACCAAACCAAATACGTAATTTCCGGATGAGAAACACAACCGCGAAACTAAATGAGCGCTTATACACTCGTTGCGGGTAGTCTGCAATAGTGTAGCCGCGGGCCGTGCATGGTAATACGAACACGGCAGATACGCACCATAATTAGACCATAATAGGTAATTTATTAACGTAGTGCCCAAAAAGAGGTGAAACCCATATAGGTTTCATCGCTGTAGCGTGGTTTCAAAGAGGTATAATATATCACCAACAGTATGGGTAGTAACATTATAATTTTCTCTTTATCGATGGTTAGTGCATGCTTTCGGCCACGGCGGCTGTTCTCGAGTATAAGGAGATCAATCAGCTGCGCAGGAGATTTTCGAAGTCGGCAAGCATTTGCGCGGACACAGGTGCACTCTCTTTTCCCTCACTCTCATATCCCGATGGGATAGTATCCAATACGGAGACCGGGGGCAGGATCAACATGTACGTGGTCTCCGATGCACGAGTATATTAATTACGAACTTCCAGACTTCGGGCTGATTTTGTGAAAGTTTCTCAAAACCCACAAAGCAATTGCTGTCCTACTCGGGAATAGAACTCGACACCCCGTTCTCAGTATTCACGCCAAGTCACTACTAGACAAACGAGGCAGTCGTAATAATGCATGTAGTTCAAAATACTTATAATTTTGTTGTCATAACTTTAACAATGTTTGCTTGGAAGAAAGTTAAAGAAAAACCTCTAAGTGTAACTTAATACGAACAAGTCTTGCTAAGTTACGTGTCAGCAATAGTAAACTGTTTAAAGACAAGAACACCAACTTAGTTAATTACGCAATTAGTAATTTAGTCGTATAATCAAATTGCTAAGATTTTAGTGTTATACCTTAACTTTTCAGTAAGCCTGAATTTTAACAGGCGATCTTAAAGTATGAACGTAATAATAATCGACTAAAGAGATTTGATATTAAAATATGTTCCGCCTCGTATTAGCTGTATGCCTAAGTTTACATTTTATACATAGTATTTAATGTCAGTAACACACATCCACCACCAGCCATTTATTTATTTATTTAGTATGTTATAAGTTAACAGATAGTCCAAAGCACTTATAAACATCAAAAAATACGAAAGGCCTTATCTAAAATTAATTTAAATTTATTATATAAGTGTACTAATCCGTCGGCAAATAGGTCTAATTCATTGTGCTGAGCAAGTATTCATTTTGCCGCTAATGTCAATTATTGACATATCATCTACATTTAATAAGTTATTATAAGCATGGCCTACCAGTTTTTCGCAAGAGTTACCGCGGCTATGGCACGCGAAGACCTCGATAAGGAACAAATGTGGGTTTTAGTCAGTAAAAGTCGGTCACTCCCTCCAGCATCACACAGCGGGATTTGTCATTGATGCGTTTTTGTAGCAAGATATTAAAGGATACTTTAGGGTACAGACGCCAGCACATCCACCTACCTCAATATATCAAATTTCTTTGATAGATTTTAACCTTATCACAATACCGGAAGGTAAATATTCGATTGGTAAAATTTGTCAGAATCGGGTAGGTTGACCTGCTGGCGACTGTACATTAGTATATTTGCTACCCTTTTTTTACGTGGGAAATCATCAAATTACCCCTCCCGCTGAGGGTGCAGCTGGAGGGAGTGTCAGACTCTTAGTGACTAAAACCCACTATGTTCCTTCTGGAGGTCTCTGTGTGCCAGGGCCACGGTATCTCTTACGAACAACCCGCAGATACTTGCTACCCTAATGCCCACTTGGACGACGTCGCGGGCATCAGTTAGTAATTTATAAGTTCTAAAGCAAGTTCGCTAGGTGTAACGTTGCGACTATGTATCGTTCAACTTGCAACAGTTAGCTAACTAGTGATTGCGCATTCAGAAACTTTAACCAACAGTTAATGCTTAGATTGGTAGCAATAACTAAGTTTGTTAACTAGAACTCAAATGTTACTTAGGTGTATGATTTAGGATGATTGATTGCAATTATTGAATATTGATGCAGGTGTGCGGCGTACTCGAAAATCATGTATCAGTATAGTGTAGGTAGTCGCTTGGCAGTCGTTACGGGTAGTCAGAAGCCAGCAAGTCTGACGCCGGTCCAACCAAGGGGTACTTGATTGCCCGGGTAACTGGGTTGAGGAGATCAGATAGGCAGTCGCTCCTTGTAAAACACTGGTACTCAGCTGAATCCGGTTAGACTGGAAGCCGACCCCAATATAGTTGGGAAATGGCTCGGGAGATGAGATGATGAGTGTAGGTAGGCGCTTCCATAACCTTTCGGAATCTACATAAGATAGATATAGAAACCCTATCTATGGAAAGAATATTTTGATTTCCCTCTAATCGAAATAAATCTATCCTCTCTCTCTATCCTTCAAATTAACCTCCATGCTATCTCACAAATATATTAACTTTAAACTATCAAAATCAATAATAACAAATTTCTAATTAATCAATGTTACCTTTCACAAAATAGTTTACGTATAATTAATTAAACTATACACGATTTTCACTTCAATAAATTCGCGAGGGATCTGAGGCCTATATAGTCATTTCTTTTCGTCCTTTGCAAAACATAACTGTCATCTCTTTCACTCACTTACTATGCTGATGAGGTCTTGTTAAACGTTTCTGCCCTCCCATACCTTATTCTAATTAAGATGTCGTTACATGGCTGAATTATATTATCGTATGCATACGGGTTTACCCGGAAATAACCTTGAGTATATGAGTAAATTAAACTAGGTTATAATCACTACTTCACTTATGTCTCAGGCATTAGAATTAAGGCATTGTATTTTTTTTTCTAAATAGAATAAGTAATATCTTATACAATAATTATAATTAACTATATAGGATTGGTCTTTGAATAGCCTATGTTTATAATGTCTTTTATTTTAACAGCCAAAGGTTACACCCGCGTGGGAACTACTTCGCACACATTATATAACCTTCCTCAGTAAATGCGCTATCTATCACTGTAATCATGTAGTAAACGGGACTAGTAATTCCTGAGATTAACGAGTCAATCAACATCTATCAAACAAACAAATTCAAAAACTGTAAAATTTTCCCAACCAAATTTTAACCATATACTTCAGCGATAAAGTTGAGAATCTATTAAGAAAATTTTACAGATTGTAGTAGCTTGATGTGCTGGCGTCTGTACGTAAACAATAGCTCCGAGTCACTCGTTTATGAAGGTAACGGAGTTAAGAAGGTGTGTAACATATTACCGTACCTACTCGTACAATGTTAGCATTAGTATGGATGACAAGATAAAATACTTCCTTTTATGATACTCATGTTAAACACTTAACGATCACATAAATAATGACTTGACAATATTCAAGTACATAGTCCTACATCAACATAATAGTACGATACCTAATATTTACTATATACCTAATAATTACATAGGTACGCAAAAAGTGCAGCTCAACTTAATAAAGTTGAGCTGCACTTTTAATAATTTGCGTGAGAGTTCTACTCGTAACTTTATTATTTTAATACTATTCAATTAAAATATATTGTTTAGTAACGTAACAATAAAATATGGAGTCTTATTTGAATATACTTCTGTCTCACATTAAAGAAAGTCGTGGTGGCTTAGTGCCAGCCTCTCAAGTACGAGAGTACAGGTTTTATTTCAGGCCAGGCAAATACCAATGAACTCTTCTTAGATATAGCAATGCACTTTTAAGTTTATCTAAAGGTGAAGGAAAACATTTTGAGGAAACCTGGACTTTAAAGCCTAAAATTACCTTGAACAAGCGGGTTGATTTAACCCTGAACTGTATCAGCAGAGGCCTTTGCCCAGCAATGGGACAGTAATAAAAGCTGGTGATGATGATCACATAAAAGCCTTAGTACACCATTTCTACGGGCCACCTCTAAAATGGGGAGAACTCGAACATATTTCACCTTACACCATTACTTTTCATAAAATTTTCAATTTCACTGACGTTTATTGCACATAATAATAAAACTATGCGCTACTTTATTAAAATCTAGCATTAACACGTATCTTCGCGCGAGTTAATGTCTATACTCGGGTATTTAATTTTGGCCAGCTATTATTTTAACTTATACACTGGCGGCCAAAATATTACTCACGTTTATAAAATAAAAATAAAGTGATGTAATAAGGCACGTTAATTTGTTTATGTGACTTGATAATAAACAAGATAAATCGTCTATATATGTATGCAATAAAAATCTATTTTTCTCTATTTTGAAATAATATTTTTCAAGATAAAAACCATGTATTCTTTTTATAAACAGAATTAAAATAAGATATTATATTATAATATCATTAATTTTTAACCTTACTTATTTCGGTAATACAAGCAAAAATGCTGCTTGTCATTCACCTTAATTTGCCCCAAATAAGTAGGGTGATAAGTAAGAAAGGGCGAGAAACCTGACCTTATTAGGGCACCAGAACTGTTAATAAGAAGCCCGTTTTAATACGTTACGAATAAAACAGTCTTCCATTGTATCGCCCTGAAAATCTGAATAAAACATTTCATAAAAAAAAAAAACAACATTCATAAGACACAAAATAAACAACCAAAAAAATATCTTTACGACACAGATAAGCTCAGATTTTATTTATATACACACGTGCTTATTACCTCTTTATTCTTTTTTATATTTCACATAAGTTTTTAACTGTGTCATTTATTTGGTCGTAAGTGTACAACCGTCGGGCGGTGTGGGTAACACACTTAAAAGACAAAGGTCGGCCTATATTAAGGGACCTAGCCTTGTTAATTACATAGATAGGACTGCGGAATTTATTCCATCCGATAGCCATCTACAGAACATAAGTGTTATTGTATCATTTCGTTAGATAACTACTGTGAAATACTTAATTAGAGAAATTATTGCGATCCTTTTAGCCTTTGGCGGACATTTTGATATCTTGTTTGGGCTCTTTGAGCATTTCAAAGTATTATACGTATACTATATCAAAATTATTCGAGCTTCGAAACGGTATGGTGTATTAAAATGAAATTGAATGTGTAGTTAGGGGGGTAATAGTCAGTATAATATTATGAGAGGCCTATGTTTAAATGGGCGGTATTTTATTTTAAGAGGCGTGTTTACAATGGCGTTAATATTTTATAGGGTTATATAAGATTATTGCCTCATGTTGGTGATAGTCCTTTAATTCTACATGGTATTCCCATTTAATAGCACATAACTAGGAGTATGAAGATCTGCTGGATTTCTGTATCCCAGTGACCAGAATCTTACTTGCGAACTTCAATTCTAAGGAATACATCATGTCCAGCTGCCAAGAGAATTTGAACAACGTTTAACGCTCAAATAATATAGTACAGCCTGAATTTATTAATTTGATAGACTATGGAAAACTTACAGCTATATAAAAAGTTAAAAAAAGAAAGAAGTCATCAAGTCATAGAAAACAGAAACCCAATTATAAATACTCGCTTATAATAACAGATTAGAAATAATGTGAACACACATCCGTACACCGTGCTTATGAGGTATATTGCCACACATACTTCTATAACGGTTTTTAAAATTCAAAGTCCTCGCAGACGGACTCACGGGCAGAATCTAGTTATGAATATAAGTAGAATTTATTTTTATTCCATTTTGAGCTCGCTAGATTGGCTATAGATATTCCATTCTCGGGCCATCAACCAATTCAGGTTGGGTTTAAAGGAGATTTTCATGTTAAAGTCTAGATTGAAATAAAGCACTTTTTACATAAAAGAAAATAAAGGCCCTCGGGGGAAATTTAAAAAAAAAGAACAAAAAAGGTGTCTCTACTCAAGTCTTTACAAAGATATTACATTACAATTTTTCAGCACTTTGTAAACCCAAATGTTATGCTAACTAATGCACGTCTATCTGTCTGAGTAAGTAGCTATATTATTATTTTTAAACTAGCTTCCGCCCGTGGTGTCACTTGCGTGCAGAAGGAACCACTTTCTAAACTTTTCTTTGAAAAGTTTCATCAAAATCCATCCGGATTTTTTTTGTGTGAGAGTAACAAACATAAGTGCATAATATTGACATATAATTATACATCCTTAAAAACTATTGCTTTTATAATAATAATAGTATAATAGCATATTTCTATATCTTCTTTCTGAAAAGTCACATATTTTACACTTACAAGGTTTTCAGTCTTCGGCATAGGTATGTTGTGTCTATTAATATGTAGTGTGTAAGCCTGGTCTTGTAGAAGATCACTTGACGTATCTGCTGCCTGACGACTACTTAGTGCCGACTTCAATACACAAACCCTGGGGGTTTATTGAATGTGGACGCAGATCCACCCCAAATAATAAAAGTATTACAATCTCTAGAATTCTACTAAATTCTTACTCCAAGTGCTTCTTAAATAGCCGACAATAAGTTGATCACAAGTAACATATGCCTCCATCAAACAAATAAATTTCCCCTGTAATAAACTTCGCGAAATACAAACATAGGCATTCCCCAGCGTGATCGTTAAATCGTTATGAGCCATTATTTCGCAACTCAAACTTTTCTCTCGTTATATCTAGCGTCAACTGTCAAAGTTTTGACGATGTTAGTATAATTTTATTGCTACGGAACACCCCTCGTTTTGTTTTTGGACCTTGGTAACTCTACACGGATATTTTCACAGTAAAATCGAACTAGAGGTGTAGTATAAAATATCGATTATTGATCATATTCTCGTCTCGATTTTATGAGGTGAAATAAAAAGTTTGTTTTTGAACGTTTTCTAGAGTTATTATGTGATGGAGCAAGTTTTTTTCGTTTTCAGTATTTGATTGCCCGTAAATTGGTAATAATATGCAGACATTTTATTTTCTTTTGATTGCTTTATTGGCAATTTACTAACCAGCATTTAAATGTTTTTTTTTTCTTTTGCTAGAAGCAAGATATCTAAGATTTTTTCTAGCTACGTTTGACGAAGAAGATTTAAATTTGCAGTCTAAATTAAGCCCGTATTTTGACTAATAATTTGTAATGACTGCATATGTGAATATATGAATGAATACAAATAGGCAATGACTGCTTGGCTATTGCATTGAACTTTAAATAAATACCTTTCAATAACTATGTGTAGCTAGAAGAACAGTAAAGATGAAACAACAAGGCACGCCAGCCTGGTTCGCACCAACAACTTTGAAGGCATAAATTAAGCCAATTACCACTTACTCCAACTCAATGAACTAAAACACAATTAACCTTACATACAAGATCTCGTTGAAGTTCAATCTGTCTCTGAAACAATCCCTTGTAATCTGATTTAAGTTAAGCCTATCGCCCACGACCCAACCTTATCGATGACAGTAGTATGGTAAGTGCAAAAGTTGGTTGTACAATGTTCCTACGTTTCAAATGACGTGGATCCGTTCACGTCACACGCTCACCAACTTTTGAATTTAGAAGTTTGGAATGTGTAATTTCAATTGGTTTATTGAACCGTGTGATATGGCTTTAACAATCGCTAATACAAGAAAATGAATATAAAATATCTTCTTTTGTTTCAATAACTTTCACGAAAATTAAAACTAACCTTACGATCAAATATTATGTACCTAATGATATTATTGTTATTATAATAACTCCGTAATAATAATATGTTTACGATCAAATAAAATACTATTTAATAAAAATATTTTCCCTTGCTTAATGCTTCCGCTGATGTGTCATCATTTGTTCATAAATACACGTGCGAATATTGTCTTATGCAATTGGCCATAACCTGACCACTAATAGGTGTACTTAGTGTATACCATAGCATCAAGATTGTACTCTGTTCAAGTAGGCACTTAAAGTCATATTATTTCTTGACCAGATTTCGCTTCCTACTTCATCCGTAACTGAACAATGTACAGACTCCAGCACATCAAGCTACCACGATCTGTCAAATTTCCTTTATAGATTTTCAGCTTTATCGCTGATATTTATGGTTCAAAGTTGATTGGGAAAAATTGGCACTTTCGGGTAGCTTGATGTGCTAGCGTACAGAGAACCGGTTCAGTTTCAGCTAGTTACCTTACTCCCGCATTTATAATAATAATTCTTGATTTCCCATCCCGTATATACAAAGAAATATAAAAAGAATAACAACACATAAGGGCAGGTATATATCGTATCTCAATATGTTCCGTAAGGGACATATTATTGCTAACTCACGGTGTTCGCAACCCGCATTAATTCTGGATACCAACGCGTGTCGCACCTATTACGTCATAAGTAAGCACCTTTATGTACTGGTGGCAAAATAGTCAAAACTATAGAGGGAAAAAATAATATAGAATTTATTAGAGTAGAAATTTATAGAAGTAGAAACATTTCACACTAATGACAAGTTGTGGCTATATTGAACTCATTGACAACCCTAGGATTTAGCAATCATAATATGCCTAGTCTATTCTCAAGCTGTGTTGGGATAGCTTCCAGTGTTAACCGGATGCCGCTGAGTACCAGTGTTCTACGCGGAGCGACTGCCTATCTGGCCTCCTCAACCCAGTTACCTGGGCCACCCATTTGTAGGACCGGTTGTCAGACTTTCTGGCTTCTACCAACCCGTACCTAACGACTGCCAAAGATGTACAAAAGACAGCAGGGACCCACTAATTTAACGTGCCTTCGGAAACACAGAGGAACTCGTCATGACGAGATGATCATCCATCCACGGGACGACCGCGCTAAGCGTTACTTAACTTGTGGTTGTTACTTAGCCAAGAGCACCTCCCTGCAACTTAGCTAAGGAATCGTTACTAATTACCAATTTAAAGACTAAATAATAAACTGTAGTTCCTTAAAACGTAATATTATTATATCGTATGAGCGCGTTATTTTACCTGTACCTACGCATATCGCTTTTGCCAATAGTACAATGACTTAGGCTACGGTCAGACTGCCCATTACATCTTTTCATATCAACGTGACATTAAATTATCTTTATTATTCTCGGACCTGACGAACGAGGAGCTTCAGCGCCTATTATGCGTTCGGCCAAATCTATTAAAAATGGCGGCCCACCTTAATTTTTGTTTTTGCTTAATTGAAAATTGACGGACCCCAATGATTGATTGCGGTGAAGTGACTTAGCTTTTTGGACAGACGCCAGCACATCAAGCTACACTAAACTTTGAAAATTTCCCTATCAACCTTAAACCTTAAGCTTCAGCGATAAAGTTGAAAATCGTTGATGGATTGTAGCTTGATGTGCTAGCGTCTGTACGCTAAAATCTTAAATGCTCGCTGAAGGCTTTGTGTAACGTCTTTTTAATATTACTTTATTTAGTACTAAGCTTATTATATAACTTATAGAGGGGCTCAAAAGAAAATGTTTTATTTACCTAAAGAAACTATAAAAAACGCTGAAAATGTATACTGAGCATTTTGATCGAAGTAGAATAACAGTATATAGATGTGTGTCGCTCAAAGACGGAGAAAAACGGGGTGATTAGTATTTTACTGAAACCTTAAGTTCAGAAGAAAACTACTATGCCTAATAGCATAAATATAATAATTTTCACAGTTTTATCAAAACTTTCTTATTTTTCCTCCAACTTTTGAAAAAACGGTTTTTTTCTTCAGTAAATAAAATGTATACAGGTGGTTCGTATGGTAAGTATAAGAGCGCATCTCGCCCTCAAACGTAAAAGTTTGGCGAGTTTATACACCTATGTAATAATTTTCATTTTCAATAAATAAAAAAAAAAGTTTAAATTTACTTTATGAATGAATTCATGATAAAGCTTATGGTACTTTATAACTTCCTAGCTGGCAACACCATAAATCTTAAAGGCAAACAAAACCTCCCCGTACCTTCTTCATAATATCCGGTCACACATGTCACGAAAGTGTGAATATCTTTAAGTAGGGTAAAGGTATCATTTTGGGTACGTTTAATTTCTTTCACTGTGTATTCGTAACTTTGGGTTGTATAGACTACTGAATCGAAAAAGTGAGTTTTTGTGTTTGTAAAAGCGAGATCTCTATCAGTTTCCATCAGCGGGATCGGCATGGCGATTCTACGTATATCCTATCAAGAAAAGACAAAGCTCTTTCTGTCAATTTCAACATGTTTTCTACCCGAGCATGGTGCGACCTATCAACTCGCGTTTCTATAAAGAAAAAAAGATTCCATAGCAACGGAGAAGTAGATAGTAAAATAGTAATTCTGCGTATACTACGATGAATTTCCGTTTACTGTGTCGCAAAAATTTCCACGAAATTATAAACCGTGTACTTAACTAGCGTGCCCAGACGCGTACACTTACATATTACCTCAAGGAACAAAAAACTGTACGCGAACAATTTTGTTGAAATGTAGGTTGGTGGTTTTTCATCCTATGTCTGACATAGTTACCCCGGGACGCGGACAAAGTCTCAAGCGAAATCTAGCAGGGTAATTCCATATTCCATAGATGATTATTAATTTTATCGATATTTACAATGTATTTACAAATTTAAATCAATATATACAAGTAAAAAAAAAACGTAAAACAAGTAGTATACTACATTCTGACAAATATTTTTATCTTTCTTTCTTTACGAAATTCATCCAAATTCTTTCAGAAGTTCAAATTTGAAGATACATACGTCAATTTAACTTTTACATATAGATACTTAACTTCTTTTGTTATAAAAATAAGTACGCGTTTAATTTACCCGAATAATATTTTTTACTCACTGAAAAGCAAAAACATTTTATTTAGATCGGCCGTCCCAATTTCACCCAGTTCTAGATCAGGGTTATTGAATTTGTCTACAAAAAATACAGCTTTAACTCATTTTAGTTACGAGAAATATTTTTTGTACGGCGCTATTGTTAAATTAATTGAATTGGAATATTGGCCAATAGATTAACAAATTTTATTTAAAATGTTTTTGGGTCAAAACTGGGTCACATAAAAATAGGCTCAACAAGTGACACCCACTGAGCCTTCATATATGTATAAACATATCATATATATATATACATATATCTAACATAACATCCAATCCGGTTTTATTATCTTACCAAGGTTTGGTTTACATGGTTTACATTTATCAAACTCTTCGAATCGAATTCGATATTTCCAAAAATCGAGTTTTGATCATATTTGGTCAAACATTTAAATAAAAAAGTCGTTTCGCAATATATGTATGTATTATGTACAGACGCCAGCACATCAAGCGACTACAATCTGTCAAATTTCCTTTATAGATTTTCAACTTTATCGCTGAAGCATATTACAAAGTTGAAAGATGATTAGGAAAATTTAACAGTTTCGGGTAGCCTGATGTGCTGGCGTCTGTACAATTCCAATAACTAGACTTTCAATAAGAGCACGCGAGTGAACCCACGAGAAAGAGTTAGTTAAAAATAAATTACCTACAAACTGTATTTTAAACTAGGTTCACATGTCCCCTGACAATTTCACGAATTACGTGTACGAGACGTTTTAAGTTGGACAGTCGCAACTGAGCTTTAGAACTGTCCTGGCTAACCAGGCATCTGAATGTAGGACACTATATTAAAGATTCAGATACATACGGTGTTCGTATTTAGTTAGACTGTCCTTTATTACTTACCTTATATGCTGGAGAAAACTATGGTAGTTATCATACATCCTTGTGTTTTACGAACTAGTCATCATCACCACCATCACCATTATCACCACTATCACCATCATCATCATCAGCCTTATTAGTCCATCACTCGCCTCTTCTCAAATAGAGAAAGATAAAGCGGTAATCACCTCGAAATTGAGCGGAGAAAAGCGGGTTGATGATTTCAGACTGTATAGTCTAGGTTTCCTTGAGATATTTTCCTTCACCTTTAATCATTCATTTATCATCATCATAAGTGCTTGCCTGACGTGGACTCACACTTCAGAGGCTGGTGCTTTAACCACTAGGCCACTACGACTATTCCAAACTCGTATCGTTCTTTTTATATCGAAATCGAATCATATCGAAATACTTACTACGAAATACTACTTACTTAAATTGCTAGACTGAAAAAAGACACGCAAAAGGCATTTTTAGAGTCACCTATTAATATCTACTGGTTTTTAAGATATAATATAAGCAAAGAGCGAGAAGGCGTAAGTTCGTTTCACGGAATCCCAAAATAAAGATCCAATTTTAGAAATGTAATCCCGACATCCTTGCAAGGGCTCAAATCTTATCCTTTTCATACACAAAACTCAGCAACTCATTCTAAACTTGAAGATTTGCGCAAGAAGTATTTTGAACGCAACAGATTGAAAAGAAATTGGGCCAAAAACAGAATTCCTTATAATTTAACCTCGATGTTACGTGTTGTGTATATTTTTATCAATTTGTAAAGATCGCTGAATATGTTTTAGTAGATTTTTATAAGTAAACGTTTATCCGAATTCGGATGCTTACGATAATTGATTTTTTAATTCATTCATTTTTATAGGCACAAATTATTTGACCAAATAGTGATGAGGTCTTTCTTTGTTGGAAGATTTTTTTAAATTAAAATATTAACTGTAAGACTGCAGGGGTTTTGTGATTATTCACCATGTTGAACTTAAGTATCCCTCCATACCGTACCTTATAAAATTACGCCGACTAACACTTAGTTACATTTAACGCTTCTTCTTCAATATAGAAGGGGGAACAAACTTAAGTTGTGAACTCCTGAACTTTGTTATAAATTTTCATCCGATCAGAATTTTCTTCTAAAATATTTAGTTTAAGAATTCCCGAAAGAGCAGGATCCTTAAAGTTTCGAAAATTTTCAGTACAGTTTGAATTTGCATTTATAAAAAAACTTCCCTTATCTAGAGGTTTTGGGAGCTCCCTTTCAAATTTAACACGTTTTATAAATAATTTCATATTTTAAATTTAAATTAGAAACACGGCCATAATAGACTTCGATCGGAATTGTTTCCCAAATAAAATGGGCAGCGTTTAAATTAAAACCAATTTAAAGTTGGTTAGAACTTTCTACTGGTATTTGAATTGAAGGCAAATCTATAAATTATCATCTCCCTCTCCAGTTAATTGTGTGACGGGAAGGAGGAAGGGGTGTCGAAGTTTGAGCCTCATTTAAACCGTGGTTTGAAGTTCGCCGATAGCAGATCTATTGATCTTTTAAAGGCTTAGATCAACTTGTTTAACTTTGGTTTTGATTAATGACAGTTCGTGTTTATTTAGTTTAAAAAACATACTTTGTTCTGCCGCTGTACAATAAACGGATGTTCGGTCAAAAATTGCTGATGCAATGTTTACAAATTTAACTTGTTGTTGATTGGTTTCAAAACAGTGTCAAAAATGTATTAAAAATTTTGCGTATACAATAAAAATCTTTTTCCCCACATTTATTTTAAAATTAGGTACTTTCATCTATATTGAGTCATGGTTATCCCGTCAATTTATGATAAAGATTATGACGTAAAGCCATTTTGTTTATATCTTCGGGCTGTAACTTGGTCTGAGGCCAAAGATTGAAGAAGCCCCGAAACTCTATCACGACCTATTGAGCCGACGTGACTGACTCAATATGAGTCCGCTGTCGATCAAGAAACGTGACGCTTTTACTGAATCAACGATATTTCCGAGTGAGGTTGACTCGATACAAAAAAGTATAATCGATCTAAACACCGGCTGCGACCGATTAAAAGTGCTGCATAATTCAGATAAATAAAAGAAATTACGATACAGACAAAATAAAGAATGATTATAAGTGTTGCCACTAATTTTATTGCTATAAAAGTACGAGTATAGGTATAGAATTAGTCGCAACACTTACTGTTATTTAGGTTATTATTTTATATTATTTTTAACGAAACCTTCTTTTACGTTTTCTTTTTTCATTTTGAACTCCCATTTATGATGTTTTAAATAAATGTTTATAATGTTCCGTAGCGTCCTCTACTGAAATTCTCGTAACTTCTTATGTTGTAACATACAGAATGTGGTTAGCAACGATTTTAGTATAATATATTTAATTTAAAGCTTTATCTTTAGTGCTTTACTTCACTTTCAACGGTGGGCTACTAAAATAAGCTACAAGCTAAGCTAACTGTTTCAAGGATCATATTTTCATTAAAATCGAGACTTAAAACTTTTGACTGAACTGTTTATAGCTTAAGTAAATGTTACTCTAATAATTCAGTAGTTACATTAATTTCACTTTTGTAAATAAGTTATTTAGGAGTGGTTTTCATTGCTTGAGTCTGTATTGGTACTAATTCTAATTTAATAATTCTGTAATTGTACTTTATTCGTAAATGCACTAAAGAGATTCATAAAGCTTTAAAATCAACTTTCCATACTGGTTTTGGTTCCGCTGAATTGATGAAGCAGTTAAAATAAAAAATAGATCTGTTTCGATTAATTTATACGAATGAAGATTAAATATCAAATATGAAAACAATGATTACCTTTCAGAAGTAATGAAAAATTAAATTCACTTCAACTTAAAAACCTTTTTTCTCCAACCAAAGGAAATCAATTGAAATTGTATTTAAACACAGGCATAAATAAATATTAAAAGGAAAACTTACTTTTTTAACGAATAAGCCTTTAAAATTATTATCAGTATGATACAGATTTCGCTTTTGTGGTGGACGGAATTGGCGCCATTACTCGTGAATTTGTTAAATGGACGATAAAACCTCTTCGGCGTTACAATTGTATTGATTTGGAATAAATTGTGGAGCGATTGAATAGAGCTTACAAAGGCTAGGCTATTGTACTGTATGGCTATTCCTACCTACGGATGGATGGAACGTCTGAATGCCCGGGGAGGCTGGATTTTGGCACAATTCAGTTCGTTCAACTTACCAGACGATAATGGTGTTTATAGTTACCGCGATATTTTTAGGAGACTAGACGTTTCCAGAATCTAATACCGAAAACTCTATATACTATCAATTTATGAAATGACTTAGTTCTAGGTACTTTGTAATTGAAAATTTTTGCTTCTAAACTACTTTAGATAGGTTCCATCGTACTTGGAAATTTAATATTATGGTTGCGTACATAAATTTAGGTTCACCACCAGTTTTCCAAGAAATGTTAGGCCGTAATAAATAAACATGTACACGCGCGAGAGCCTCTCGTAAAAAATCTGATCGAGGCGGGGCTGAACGAAGAACCTCTAACTCATAAACAGAGCACTAACAGAGAAATTAAATCACAAAACCCTACTTGGCAAAATGTTGTTTACAAATGTGACGTCACAGAGCGTGTTCCTTGACAATGCAGTTGGCATGCTGCCCTCAGTTCCACTGGCTCTGTTCTTGTACCTCGCTCGTAGTTCCCACCTGTCTTCACCATGTTATTTAGTGGTCTGCTTATTTAGTCCAAATTATTATATATAAATTCTCATTGAATTTTCAGAAAATAGCAAATATCAATAGAATTCTTTCTCTAGAGTTTCCGTACTAATCAACCATGCCAGACTGCCGATCGATTCCCGTTACAGTCGATATTGTGCGATGAACATGCTTGTTGGCTGTAGTCTGGGTGTTATAATATGTATTTATAAATATATATGTGTAAAGTATAAGTATATGTAGTTCATCATTAGTGTTGACACCCATAACACAAGCTAATCAATAACTCAACCTTGAGGCTTACCGAGCGTGTGTGGAAAGGTGTCTCGATATTATTAAAAGGAGGTTATTTCCTTTCATTAAAAGCACAAATACAAATTAAATTAAAAAAAAAAATCGAAAAAAAATTCAAAACGATATTGCATGTCTCTCGAATACGGCCCAACGAAGCCCATAGCACAGGCATTAACCGCCATACATCCCTTTCAGCCCAATTTATTTAATTGGAACTCACATTGCCAACGAAATCCGTTTTAGTCTATTAAAATTGGATTTCACTGCGTACGAATGATATAAGTCAAAAATACGATAAGCGGAAACACAATATTGACTTGAGTAAGATCAGTTTTAAATGTTTTTTTTATTTATCCGTAATGGCAGGTATAATTAATTTTGCTACGTATCAATGGTGTTGCTTTTCTTATAGCCGGTTTCTGAGCACCTCTATCGGAAGTTTATCTACACATCACCACCGCTGAAGGTACACAGAAACCAGACATTATCGATTATATCAAGGTAATCAAACAATTTTTTTTTTATTTACACTTATGAACCTACACATTGCTTATCCATTGAGTACTTGTTTATATTTAGATATCAAAAGACTGTATCTTTTTGTTCAATCTTTTTATTCCATAGAACCTATTTTTGATATGGGAAATCTTCAAATGCTTGACCCTTCCCGCTATGGGTCAGCTGGAGGTGGTGTTAGACTTTTACTGGCTAAAACTCATCTTTATTCTATCTGGAGCCTTTTGCGTACCAGGGCCACGGTAACGCTTGCGAACAGCAGGAGACACTACGACCCTTGAGTTTACGAAACTTATGTTTTGACTCGTAAGAGTGTTTATTTTAACCAAATTTCAAAATAAATACCTAAAATATTGATTATCGTTTACCAATCACCTAATTCACATTAAACAAGCATGGTGATGCTATCTTTTCTCTCAAAATAGAGGCGATAAGGTTTCACTTACATCAACATTATTGCTTTCTAAGGTCTGAACCAAACTTTATGCCTACTTTGTATCTACTTATTTCCCAGTATCTATTTTCTTAGTTTAGCCACGTGCTTCAAACCACATTCGCTGGCAAATGTCCAATGTTCTGTTTAATATATTTGGTAAGTTAGAAGCAGCTACATATTTTAAAGACGATTGGAGTTCTTGCACCATTTCTTGGAATCATGGACGCTCAGATATAATCCCACCTTCTTTATGTAGAGAACAATCGTCTTCTCTTCTATTCACAAGTCTATTATTTGTTCTTAAAATTCGTTCAGCCAGTAATTCTCAGTGTAACCTACATTTCAATCTTAATTTATACTTATTTCAGTGTAAGATTATTCCATCCTTAATACTAAACCCTACTAATATTATAAATGCAAAAGTTTATTAGGATACATGTGGCTATGGTATGTTTGTTACCTACTCTTTCAACCTAAAACCACTGGTTGGAATTCGATGAAATTTGGCAGTAATACGAGGTTAGGTTAGGTTAATAGGTAGGTGTTTATCCACATGTGGTATGAAGTTCCCTCGTTACACGGATGAACACAGGCGGCAGTACTTACATAGTTTCATTCGAAGGCGAAAAAGCCTCAATTGTCTCTATGTTAAAATAAATGTTTTCTTAGCAAAAATAGTGAAGTAGTTCATAATATATGAATATTAATCAAAATAGATGACGTCATTTCATCACAGACTACAAACAGAGGAAAGTCTGCAGTATATACAACTTATTATAGGTATCTCGGCAATGAAAAGCCACCTTATAGCCGACCTTCTTATGAAATTTACGGCAGAATTATTGGCTTAGCAGTTAACCTGTAAATACTTGATAGTTTTAGTGTTTTATTAGCAACATATTATGAACAATGTTGCGGCACTTTATACCCCCTCCGCGCTCACACCTCCATTTGTTAGATTGACACTACGACTCCGAACGGTTATTGTTGTTTCGAATGTACCTATCTCAACTATCCTGACTTAGTGTTGCAAGCGGGATAGCTACGACACAATGACACATACTTCACATTACACTTATAAATGCAGCGTCCGCCTGTGGATTTGCCCGAATCCCGTGGATACTTTCGCGCTCACGAATAAAAGTTAATAATAACCTTTTCCTATGTACGGGCTATGTAACATTGAAAGAATTTCTCTAATCGGAACAGTAGTTCCTGAGATGAGAGTGTTCAAGCACACAAATAAACTCTTCACCTTTATAATATTAGTATATAGAGAAACGTTTGACTTCCTCGTTGGTTTACCATTATAAACTTGAAAGTTTGGATGTATGCATGCAAAAAGTAGATAATTTCATACAAATCCTGTTCCATTTGTGAATTTATTTGGTACATAGTGGCTAATCGGACATACTGAAACTGGCCGTTAATATATTTTAATTTTATAAATATAGATTCTGCGGTGAAGGTGAGACTGTGGTTAGTAGTCGGTACATACTAGATGCATTACCCAGATTACGAGGAGGTAACCCCAACACCACCTTAAGTAGCTGTTTTATACGTTTTACAGCTAATCTTCAGATGGGAAATGTTTTAATTCCGAAAATGGAACTCAGAACTCAGTTGTCCATAGAGTAAAGGTGTCTGTTTACTCTCAAAAGGTTAAATTGTAACGTAAGAGAATTTGCTGATCAAACTTTATCTTTGGAAAGTTTGTACGTATTATTTTAGGCAGCAAGGTCAATGCAGACTTTATACTAATATCGCGAGAAAATTTCAAATTATTCTATCCGTTTATTCAGGTTGTATTATATTTCGTAACTAGCTTTTGCTCGCATTAAGAAGTATAAGAGCCAGTTTCACAGGTTACGGATAGCCTCTATCTACCAGATAAATTAAAAAATGGAACAGTATTTGTATGAAATTATCTGCCAGATAAACTATCTGGAACTTATCAGCAACCTGTGAACTGGCCCTAAATATTGATTGGGTCCAACTTTCATCCCTTATTTTATCTCTTAAGCGTGGAATTTATCAAAATCCTTTCTTAAGGGATGTTTACGTCATAACATCTACATTAATGCTGAAAGTTCAGCCCGATCCGGCGTTGATAGACCCCTATATCAGTCAGCCAGTCACCTTTGAGTTATATAATATATTTAGATTATATTATAACACCATATTTAATTTATAAATTTAGGAATATTACCATAAAAACCTTAGGTATGTACTTGTATGTGTCTGCCGAATTTTCTTTAAAAACTAAAGTGCTTTAAAAACAATTGTTTATCTCACCGATCTTCACAAGTAAATATATTTTAAACCACAAATAAATTTAACCAAATTAAGCATGATCAAAGTGAATTCTATAGTGACGGCGTTTTTACAGCTAATTGGGTCTTGGAACTCAATCGTTTGACGATTAACTGAATTAAGTTTCGGTATCATTGAGTTTAAATTACGTTAATCACACTCATTTAATGGTTTACTGGTGCGTCTTTGTGTCAAATGTGGTGTAGCACGTCTGTCTGTTTGTTTGTCTCTTGTTGGCAAGATGTATTTCAATAATCTCCAACAGTACCAGTTGGAGATTATTGAAATACATCAGTGCATGAATGAGGTTTTCTTAATCTGGTTTTGGTAGACAATAAAAAAATCATAATTATATAGTCGAGGTGGCCTAGTGGTTAAAGCACCAGCCTATCAATTATGAATGTGCGGGTTAAATTCCTGGTCAGGCAAGTACCAATGCACTAAACTAAAGGTGAAGAAAAGCATCTCGAGGAAACCTGGACTATAGTCTGAAATTACCAACCCGCATTGAGCGAGCGTGGTGATAAACGCTCAATCCTTCTCTGTGTGAGAGGAGCCCTATGTATAGCAGTGGAACAATAAAAAACAAACCGCATAGTATAGACAATTTACTTAATATTTTAAAAAATAAAACTAGCTAACTCAGCAAACTTCGTAGCGTGTCAATTGTTTAATTTTTGTTTTGTTTTTTATTTATTTTCAGGCATTTTTATTTTTTTCTCTAAATAATCTTTTATTATTCGCGTACCTAAGTAAAGTTATATTGGCGCGTTATATTATAAGCCGCGATATTATAGATAGGTAGTTAGTTATATAGATATTCATAAATGGAAAGTATGAATACTGGTTTTCGAAGTTTCCAAATAGAATTTATTTCAATTCCAACTTAGTTTTGCAACACAGCGGCAGTAACTCTGAAATATTGATATTTGACCATGTATGCGGTTACTAAGGGAATATTTTTGCCATTTACTTACTGGAAGCTAAGGTCACCCAACGGGGATAGTCACTATTTACTTAAAAAAATCATTTTCGTCAAGAATGGTCGTATTGTAAAAAAATAATTTGTGACGCCAGACTCATGAAGGTATAGCTATTTCAGTTTGACAGAGGACCTAACTATTAACAGCAATACCATTTATTTACACGTCAGAATCACGCTTCCCATGTCTAAATACTTCCTACTTACTTTAATCTACATACACTAATATAATAAAGAGGAATAGACCTCAGAAGTACCTACCTACTTGACCGATTTCAAAAATTCTTTCACTGTTGGGAAGCTACATTATCCCCGGTGAACTGATAGCTGTTTTTTCTGGGTACGAGAAGAAAGTCTCTGGGGACGCGGAAGAAACTGCAAGTTCTGTATAAACACACTTCTACACAATTAGGCTTTGATTAAACTCTCTTGTCTTGCAACTAAATTCTAATAGAACCGTGTCTAGCTAAAGCAATTTCTTGATTAAATGTGCCGAAAAACGCGCAGTTGAGATGCAAATTGTAAAGGAAAAACTCTTCGATACTGGTTTTTCTGCTGAATAAGCATCCGTCCCGTAGCAAAAACAGGATAAATAGATTCTCAATTATATTGGGAAGGCGTTTTTTGTGATTTATTTACTCCGCGATGTCGGTAATGTATTGCGGTGTTGATGTTTGCGCCGAAATAAATCAAATGTGCGAGCAAAGTTAAGTCTCATATAATAATTATGTTATTTCTTCTTGTACTTTAAGTAACTATGTTCCTGTGCAACAAGGTACATATTTTTTTGTATTTTAAACCTTATTATAAGATCTATAAAACACATTATGGAATACAGATGAATGAGATTTTTTTGTACACGCGAGTAGTTTCATTTCGTACCTATAAGTCAGTTTTTTCAAATAAGAGAAAGAGACATACATAGGAACAGGTCTCAATAGGTACGCGCTGTCTGGCTTTCAAGCTCTTAATTCAAGTTGTACTTAGCGTCTGGGAGTTTAAGCACTCTATACTCCAAATAGCATTACCATACGTGCCTTAGTCACCGCGACCTAACTTGTCCCCACTAAGAAGTTTGCTTATCTATTTAAAGGCTTATATATGTCAAACGGACTGCTTAAGGGCCTTAAGCCAAAGGCTCCGAAGTGTACAAATACAGCTACTGGACTGACATACGTTATGTGGCACTTCCCAGAATATTAAGCGTGGTCGCTCGTTAATAATTCAGTTGGTAAACTTTGACAAAATGTGCTCAGATCTACTGAGATTTAAGAGAGTAGAAGTTCATAGGTACCTACATATTTAGGTAGGTACTTTGTAGGTTTTTTTGGTCTGTGATTTGTAATTTTAGACGTAGTGCGTTGAAGAGTGGCGCCTTTCCTTCGTCTTTATTGGTAGTTTAGGACAGATTTTCTCGAAGTAGTTAAACGATCTTTGAACATTAGAAACTATAAAGGTTACTTTTATGAATAAGTAGTGAGTAGGCACGATGTGCGATGTTTGATTATGTTCGCGACAGTTTTCTTGAGACGCTGGTCGGTCTGCCATCACTAGGAATCAAATCTAAAAAGTCTAAGTACGTAATTAATATTACAGCATTACACTATGTTACATGACTAGTACAGTCAGCCCCAAAAGTCGATGAACTCATCCCAATTTCCAAAACTGCTGAACAACGTAACGTTCGTAAATTGCTTTATACGCACAGTCTAAAAGTAGAAAATCAGCTGAACACTCGATTGAAAATAGTAGCTTGACAACAATAAATCAAAAAATTTGCTGAACATACGGACATTTGGATCCGCTGAATTAGGGTTATGGAAACCGTAACTTGAGACTTTACAAAGACAATAAAAAAATGAGAAAAAACGAAAACAGTTTTTTTAAGGTTAACTTCGTACCGTTAATTTTTTTTTTAAGAAACATACTTGTTTTTCAAAATGTTATCTTCTTATTCAAAATATTATCTGCTCTAAACAGCATCTCATATATCAGTTTTCTCACGAGATTAGATAACACATTTCAATACGTACAGTCGTGAGCAGTCGTGTGCAAGTGGCCGCATATGTACACCTGGCCGCTAGAGTGTACGTGAACAGCTTTCAGAGGTTTCTTTAACTTCATGTAGGTATTTTATGCAGAAAATGCGGCGCTGATACTCGAAAATGGGTGGTTTTGTTTCTATAAGGATAGTGCAGCTAACTGCAGGTAATGTAGACACTAATTTCGTGCTTTCGCCACATAGGTTCCTGAGACAAGCTCGTTCAAACAAAAAAATACACAAACTCTTCAATTGATAATATTAGTAAAGATTTTGAAGATAATGAGACTATTAAACAATCAGACCTAAATTACATTCGATTAGATAGCTTATATATAGAACCGCAAAAAGCGTTCATCGTACTCTGTAGACATCAGCTCCTCAACACAACATTGCCAACTCCACTCATCCCAACAGGCCAGTACTCCGTTTCTAAATAAAATATCTTGTCATAAAAGGCTCGGTCGTGTCGTGTAGTATTCAAGAAGTGCAGGTGCTCGCCGACGGCTAGTGACAATCCAATTTTCTTCAGAACTCCCTCGGCGAGCGTCGGATAAAACCTCTACAGTAAACATTGACTAGAATGTGGCCAGTATAAAATATTGTATTATTGCGAGTAAAGGAATAATGGCTCCACTTGCTAGATTGGTTAGCTTTATTATGACGGGCTTTATTGTCTGTATCGTCTTTTGATAGACTTGCAATGTTGGGTTTCATAGGATACTATTTATTATACATACAATGTAGTCACGATGTTTTAGAATTTAGAGGATACCCAATAATGTTCGAAGTCATCATCATGATCATCAGCCTTTTTATTGTCCCGCTGCTGGGCACAGGCCTCCTCCCACGCTTGCGCAATGGGTGTTGATGATTTGATCGGGGTATTAGGTTATAATTAAGTATCTCTCCCTAATTTCCTACATGCCCATGGCGAAAGGCAAAAAGAAAAAGTCTTTGATCTTTTACAACTGCTCCACTATTTAAATTTTCTCCACTATTTAAAATACCAATCGGTCGAATAACTTGACTCCTGCAGTACCTAAATGAATCTTAATTTTTAAACTTATTTAATTTGAACGAAGCACATAAAATATGAACATGAGGAACATCTAAAAACCGTTTATTAAATCTAAAATCTTATTTTACAGAGCCCGACCTCCTTTCTCCCACAAATGGCGTGTCGTAGTATTCGAAATAGCGTCGCACGCGCCGGTCACCCGCCCTGCCGTCAAAAATGACATCAGTCAGCTGTTCCACCAGTTCCATGGTGCTGGCACTCAAGGTCATCTCGTGGGTGAAGCCCAAGAACGAAGATCGCTCCATCTCCAGCACATCCGAAGTCTATGAATAAATTTTAATTAGCTTTTATTAAAGTTCTGCAGTTTATTGTGATTCCATGTACTACGATATGGCGGAACTATGTTGGGGTTCGGCTAACAGTCTGACCATATACATACGGCTGGGTACCAGTGCTTAACATGTTACCCGGACAACCCAATACCCCTTGGTAAAACTGTTTTTCAGACTCTTTGTTTGAATATAGACCCACTGGAATACTTTTTCAGATCAGGACATGAAGACGATCAAATCACAGCCTGGAACCAAGAAAGAATGGATTGGCTCCTTTGAAGTCTATGTCGGTTCACACTATGGCTTAAAAGCAATAATTTAAATATGTAATGCCCGCCACAGTCAATGAAGTTTTTGTAGTAAAACTATTTGGTACCTACGTATCTAACACTTATGAACTATTCTTCTCCATATAGTATATGGATTGCTGATACAGAGACAATATTTTTTTCAGATGCCGATTCCGATATTTCGAAAACGGAGACGATCCATAGAGGAAGGCTAAACAACTGACGCAGCCAACCCACAAAAGCAATGCGGGTATCCCAACTTTATCACTCTTCAAAGCAAAAGTCTCAAGCATGGCTTCTACATTACATAACGCGGAAGTAGATAACATGCTATCAAACTTTTTGTGTTCATAAGGTACTCACCGCCATTGTAACTAAAATGTTAACAAATAAAACTATGCAATACTGCTTTGGCACGATAATCATTGCATGTGAATCGCGTAAAATGTTAATAACATTATTTCTTCAAAATTATACTATACAACTACCTTATAAAAATATATCACTGTCAAAAATCTTTTTAGCAACGGATATCGTCAGTCGTTCTAAAACAAATTCAGACATAAAAATATGTTAAAAATAAACTATAACTTACATTTTATTACTATTGGATGTTGGAAAATAAATTGGAATACTTTCAGGCTGATAAAACCGTTCACTCCTATAAATATTGAGCGAATCACCATTTTACAGAGTGACTATTACAAACTAAAAAAGTTTTATACAAAAGAGGAAAAAAATCGGTGATGTGCAAAGGAAAATTCAAATATCGAAAACTAGAATTTATTCATAAAAATACTGGCATTATAATAAATATTGTATCATGATCGGGAATCGCCATTACATTTTTTTAGACTTTGCAATAGTTTTTACTATCCAAAGCAACGAAAATAATTATGAAAAAATTGATAAAAATTATCTAGTTTGTCTGGTCTGTATAAAATTTATCACTGGGTTAAAATATTCGATACAATATGAAAATATTGTCATAACTTTTTTGTACCAACATTGTTGAATATCAAAGTGAAAAATTAACTAACAAAATTAATATAATAGACAAGTATCAGCCTTCAACAGTGAGCAGGGTATTAGCGTACTGGAACTCTGGACTGTTCTCGTATTCCGACATGTCCAGCGCCACCTCACAACTTTCACGAACGACAGGGCGTGGGTCCTTCAAGTACCTGAAAATTAATACATATAAAATACATATTTAGTAGATAACATGATTTACATATTATTTAAAAATACTTCATCATATTCATTTCAAGCATCTTAAAATAATAAAACTTTATATTTATCGTTTTAAACCAAAAATTGTTATATAATTGAATAAGTTTATGGTCTGTAATGTAAAAAATCTGCGACGTCTTAGTATTTTCATACAAAGTGCTCTTAGCCACATTTATTTACAATCATAGTATTCTAATAGCAAGATTAGACTTCAATTTTGGCTCCTTTAACTATACTAAGTTAAAGTAGTTAAAGTAGCATAAGTTTCCAAAGATAAATTTCCAACACATTAGGCACTTTAATATCAGATGTTTTGATAACCACAATTCCTATAAAAGTGCTCACATTAAGCACGCGTTATATTAAGCACGCATGCTCTTTTGCTCATACTAATGACAGATGTGGGGAAAGTGCCCAATGTGCGCTGTCTTAACTTGTACATACAAACATTTAAAAAAATTCTGTCTATACCTCGTCAAAACTTCAGTGCATTCTTCTGTGGCAATAGAGCCTAAAGCTTCGGCTGCCTCGTGTCTCACCATCTCATGTTCATTAGTGTCTTCTAGAGTCTTCTTGAGGAAGGGCACACTGCGCGCGTCCTGCATCTGGCCAAATACAAATGCCACTTCATGTCGGAATAGAGCACTGGATGCTTTGAAACCTGGAAAAGTCATAACTACCTGTTAAAATATTTTTTCAATTCCAATAAAGTTTGGGTACATTTTAATGCCAATATGGTTGGTGACAACTGGTAAAATTCAATACTTTATAAAACTGTCAAAACGGTTACTTTGTATGCAACTTGTATAAAAACATAAACTATGACATCATAAATTTTTCACATCAAGCCATATACTTATTCCAAATCAATTAAACTGACATTATTTCAAGATGCTTTACAAAATGAATATGATAAAGCATTTTATTTTTGACCTAGTCATCTGCCTAATTCATTTTGTGTAACAAATTATTTTGTTATCAGTGACTTTAGAGAGATTTCTATTGAACATAAATACATAGTTTAAAAAGAGAAAGCTGACCTTCACCCAAAGCATTGATGCTTTCCGTAGTGCCCAAGTTTCTCAGGCTAAACATAGCTCTGTATCTCTCAAACAATGTCTTTGTCTCATCAATCAAAGTGTTCTTCAAGTTCTCCACATCACTCTCACTGCTCGGCGGGGCTGGGTCTATGGAGGTAAACAAACTCTTTGATAGGTTGGCCTCCTTAGCACCTTCATTGGCAAACCAGTTCAGCCTTTGCAGTGCAATTTGACATGTCTCTGCCACTTCAACTGCGGGGTCATTCTGATATTTTTCTAGAAGCTCACGGAGTTTCGGGTCCCCGATAGCACCTAATGCTTCACCTGGAACATGTCAGTGAAAAAACGATTAGTTTTAAATATAAAATTAACTTTTAAATAGCTATTTTATATTTACAAACATCTATTTGAATAAATCTTGAAATGTCATACTTTATGTAGAGTGCACTTAGTCAGAAACCATGGTTCACAACCTCGTGCTGACATGCACTGGCTCACGTATTCACTATCACATAATTTATCTTAAGCATGTCAATTACAACGATAAGGACCAACCTGCTTCATGCCGAACGATGGGGTCCTGGGTTTTGTCCTCCAGCACGCTCCTGAGAACCGGGATCGCGCGTTCATCCTGCATCTGACCCAAGCAGTAAGCTAATTCATGCTTCAACAGCACCGACTCGTCCACAAAACATTGGCTGATACACTCTATAGCGGTCTCGCCTCCCAAGTTGCGCAGAGTAAATAAAGCACGGAATCTCTCCTTCATCGGCCTCGTCGGATCATTGAGGACTTTGCCAATACTCTTTACAGCAGATTCGCTGGCTTTTGCCATTGTATATATTTTTTATGAAAGAAAACAAAACAGAATCGCTTTTTGTCTCGACCACGAAATCAGAAAAACAACCAACATGCGGTAATGACAATGACAGTAGAGAAGAAATTAAAAATTGACATTGACGTAAAAATGACGTTGTTAAAATATTATAATCGGATACCTTGACAAGATGAAAGTCCTAAGAGCTACTCATAAAACTCGTTGTTTTTTAGCAACAAAATTAGAATTACACAGTTTATTTCCATCCTGGAAAAGTAATTCACACACCTACATTACACAATATTCTTCCTTCCCCTAGTTTAATTCTGTAATATTAAATATGTGTATCCGAATAACTTCAATGTGACCAGATCTCTAAAATAATCCCACTGTAACCACTTAAAAATTATAATTAGCTTAGGAACAAAAATATTTACATAATACTATGAAATGCGTTCCTGATAATAGGAAGATGAATACTACTAAGTCAAAGTAAATCACAAGTTTGCTTTACATTTTCGATTCTAAGCCATTCTGTTTTAATTATTTTAAATTATGAACTCTTATAATAATACAAAATTAAAACGAAAGTTAGGTTTTTATCCTCGCATGACCTTAATTTAAATCGTGTATCTGCAACCGGTTTATACAAAGGTACGCAAAATCTGTCACGGCGAAGCCACTCGAAACTAGTAAAATGCAATAAAATACAATGAAATCCATGATCGTAGATCAAGTTCCAACTACCAGTCTATCGCGGTCATTCAGTCCAAATGCTCTTGCGTCGAAAAATATAAAAAAATAATATTCAGCATTGGATATCGAAAGATAAAAGTGTTATTTCAATATTGTATCGGTAAATATGTAACTAATATTTTTTCCTACATTATAATATGTATCAAAACTTTTTGTGAAAGCATTTTTGCATGTGCGTGACAATTAATTTCCGTTGTTATTTTTTTAGAACACAAAAAGTGCTAATCAAAATATTGCTTAAACCTTGAACTTAAGTTATAATAAATTGAATGTTATTGTTAAAGTCATGAAGCGTTACATAGGTACCTAACTTTATAATACGCTGCTATTGGTGATATTTCTAAATATTATACACAACACACGGGTCTTACTCGAGATGAAAAATTATAAAGGCATGTACGCTACCTCTATTTCTCCCGACGTTTCGGCCGAATTACACCGACCGTGGTCACGGGAAGACTGATTTATTTATTTAATAGTTTTAAACAAAATTAGTACTACACATAGTAATACTTTATCACAAAATCTTTATAACAAGCACTTCAATCTAGTAATATATAGAGGATTCAATCAGAAACGGACGGATAGAGTCAAGTAGTCCATCATGCGTCGCTTCTTGAATTAAAAGATTGTAATTACCTTCAACTTAACCAACTGCAGCAGGTGGTCCTCCTATTTTTCATTCAGTGTACTCTTTTGAATCTCCAAATAAATTAAGTGGGCCTTAAGCCTCTTTATATCGCATTGTGAGCGGCTTGCAAATACAGATGACCTTACCTACTTAAAACTGTGTGGGTATTGCGTAAACCCCTCTTGTTTACTTACTTATCTGTAAACATCTGGTTATGCGACAATTTGTAAGAACCAGAATCACGTTTGATGCCAACCTAGTCATACTCCATAATGGGCCTTTATTGGGAACCTGTTGAATAAAGGTTCCACGGGCAAACCATAATAAATGATACATCTACCTTTTTTCTTTTAGGAATCATAATACAATTTTGAATATAAAACGCTACATATACACTACAGCCAACTGAAACTACTTATCGATCACTCAAAGTTGTGAATAAAAAAAACTTTCTGCCAACAACGCGAGGCAAAGATATCAAAACACTCAGCCGATTAAAAAGAAAACACTAGGACCGTTCGCTTTATTCGAATACATCACAAACCTCTGTGATTGTTTATGCTTCGTAGGGATTAATGCTGGACCGCACACCAACTGTTTACCCTTTCCCAGAATATCTTTTACACCCCCCAAAAGAACACCATAAGCATCAGAGAACATACAAGCAGGGGGTTCTCCATACATCTGGAAGTATGGGTGATATAATCAGCCGCTGGTGGTGGGGAGGAGATCCGGACGAAAGGAGTGAAATATCTGGCATGTCACTGAGGGACATTTACAATGTGCAACAGTCTTGGAAGACGATTAATGCCAATCCCATGGGTAACGGATTCCTGATGTTTATTAGGTTTGTACCTACCTATTTGTAGAATATATGACCTTTGAAATAGATATGGTTCTTGAATTTATTTGAGCTTATTTCAAATGAGAAAAAACTAGAAAAAACGGAAATAAAAATTTATTGAGGTAAAAACTACATATAGTAAGTAAGTGATTTCATGAATTATTATTTTAAGGAAAAGGAAAAACAATAAAGTTTAGTATGTAGTTTTCCGGCGAGGTTACAAAAAAATATTTTATTATTTATTTAACGATCAAGTTTCTTAGTACGCTTACGGTAAATACCTAATGAAAAAAGTTTTCAAGTTCATTTCAAAGAGTATACAATACACTACGTAAGAATTAATTTAAAAACTGGCCGTTTACTACGAAAAAAATGTGAGATGCCATTTGAGTTTTCTTTTTAATAATTTATTTATCTGAGGTTAAATGGCTTTTAGATATTTTTTCGTGAAAATCAGCCAGGATCATTCAGCATTATTAAAATTGAAACTTTTTTTAAAGAAACACAATCATGAAAGGAGTTTCTTTTCAAAAATCTAGTTTCAAAATAAAATTTGAACAAAAATCACTGTTAAAACAATAGTTACCTATTAACATGTCAAATAAATAATTATTTTAAGCAGTTGTTGTTTTACACAAAAGAATCTATAAGGTTCAGTTTTATTGCTATTTTGTTACGGAATTCTAAAAAGGGTATTAACACGACTTTAGCTAAGTACCCAACCAAATGGTATATAGAATTCTATTATTCAAAATTTCATTCAAATGTCATTGTTATTTTATAATCAATTATTAATAACTGGAAACAAAAATTATTTATTTATTTCCATCATAGATACAAATCTAAAAAAATCGTACTATATTAGTAACGAGAGTTCCGTGACAAATCCTACCGAGGAATAACCCATTGTGGTTAATGAATAGTAAATGCATTAATGTAAATTTTATTATTTATTTTTTTATTTTTTATTGGTTTGCTTAATCAAATACCTTTATCCGTATGTAAGTATTTTGTTGGCAATTCTAGATACTTAAATGCGAGTTTCTAACAGTATGGTCTAATTTTTCTTCTGGACTGTTCGTACTAGAAAACAGTACTCAATCGCGGGTTCGAATATTTCTTTAAACGCGAACACATTTTTTATCAGGTAACAAAACGTAACATCAGGGGTGAAGGGTAGGTAAAGTTAGTCGACTAAATACATACCTATAGACGCCAGCACATCAAACTAGCCAAAACTGTCAAATTGTCCCAATCAGCTTTGAACCATATCCCTCAGCGATAAAGTTGAAAATCTTATAAGGAAATTTGACAGATTGTAGTAGCTTGAGGTGCTGGCGTGTGTGCCTATTACTTATTTTTCTTACAGACTCTTTGAAGCAGATCCAGAAACGAAGACCTTCTTCAAGGTGCTAGATAATGCGAGGTCAGAAGCCGAAATGAAAGCCGACGTGATGTTTCGAGCTCACATACTGAACATTATGTCGGCACTCAACAACTCCATACAGAATTTAGATAAGCCTGAAGTAGTGGTTGTTTGGATGGAAAAACTTGGGACCGCTCATCAAAAGTTGAATATTAAGGAACGTCATTTTTGGGTGAGTTTTTGGTTGACCGTTTACTTAACTGCGTAGAGAAAGACGTCCTCTTTCTTTGTTATGAAAGAGTGCTCTAGTTCTTGTTTCGTTTGGTCTAAACACACCTTAGAACAAGTAGAGGTAGGTACTCAGTAGACTTGCTTCTCATATTTTACTAGCGTAAAGGCTCTTACATACAGTGTCGCCGGCCAAGACGCCCGCGCCTTGTCACTGGCCGTTTTTCCACTCACCGGCCCGGCACCGGCACCGGCACCGGCACCGGCACCGGCACGGTGTAAGCAAAAATGTACAGAAAAGTATGGCGGCCGGATCGGCGCCGGCGCCGGCAAGTGAAAAAACGAGCCATACTTTTCTGTACATTTTTGCTTCCCCGGCACAGTTGAGTGGAAAAACGCCCACTGGATGGCATTCAAAGCCGCCACCGGCCGCCACGCAAAGGAGCATAGCCGCTCGGCATAAACCCGGGGCATTGTCGCCGGCACGTATGTAGTAACCTTAACTTAGTGGGCGTAAGATATCTAATTTTAGCTTTCGTAATTTGGTATCAAATGTACACTCGCGGGTGACATATTTTGTAATATGATCTTCAGTTGAGCCATTTGGCACACTGCTTTATGAAAAGCAGTTTCTACGTTAGATCTTTCTGCCAAGTAGGTACAACTTGACCAATATGTGACTTGAGAGAGCTTGATGGAGCTTGAGGCTTAGAAACAGACACGCTGTATTCACCAGTATTCACTTTTAAATCAGTGGTTCACGAAGTAGTAGTCTGATAAAGTCAACATTGTGGTAGCTATAGCTTATAAATAAATTCTTTGAAGAGAGTCATAATACTTTTTTGAACGCATAATGGAGTACAAAAAATGTTGATACTACACAATTTATTACACTAGAAATGGATAACCATTTCTAGTATCACACATTTTTAGTTCTTCGAGGTGAAATATTTTTTTTAAAACATGAAATCTCATTTCAGATGTTCAAAGATGTATTGGTGAACATCTTACAAAACGACCTCAAGTTAAGCGACAAAATCGTGGAGTCTTGGGGCAGATACGTCGCTTTCATATACAGACATATACTACCGAAATTGTCTCCATAATCCGTGCTGGCAAAATTTTAGGTCAACTTTGTTATATTTTTGTACTATTGGGACCATTAAGAATAGTTACCTACAAAGTCATTGATAACTTTTTTATAATAGTGAAATTTGCTACGTCTGTTTTTGCATTTTTGAACGAAAACTGCTGAAGCGATTTAAATGAATTTGGTATACACAAACTTCAGAGCCTGAGAAAGGACATAGGCTACTTTTTACCTTGTCGCGGGAAGTGGCTCTCCCGGGATGGCTATAGTACCACAGTAAAAGTGATGAGCCTCAACAGAAGTACTTACCTTTTGCCTTAATTTTAATTGACATCATACTGAGTATTAGAGCCAGTATTATATATAATTACACTTTCATTATGTATCAAAACTTTGATACTTGATGTCGATAAAGTAAAATGCAGAAATCTGTTTGTGTCTACCCACGGAACAGAGAATTGTCTACCAATGTTTTGCTCAAAAACTATTTTAATTGTAAATATCTCACTTTAATTAAAAAGGACCTTTACTCGTGTTAATTGTACCTATACACCTGACTACTGTTACTTTTATAAATATTTTATATTTGACTGCATAAAAATTATTGAGAGTAATCATAGTTATTTTTTAATAAATTGTGATTTATTATTCAAATCATTTTGTTTTTCTTTTTACCGCCAAAAATGAAAGGGCTATTTAACATTCTTTTGCATAAGCCAATTTTACATTCTGACGTGAGGCGTAAGCTTTTCTACCATAACGGCCAGACCAATTGCGAACCATGGCAGCTATTCTCTATAAGGAGACAGGTGGGTAAGTATCTGCGCAGGACATATTATAACGCATGAGCATTTGCGCGGACACACTATGCAGTTGCTTCTAATCTCCCCCGATGTAGCTCAGGATATAGGTACCAGTGTTTAACGTTTTGACCGCCACGTCAAATAAAGAAAGAAAGACGTGCCCTCAGCGACAAGCTAAGAATTAATGCATAAATACCTACAATGTATCAGTGATTTCGGAATTATATGGATGGAATCTGACTATTAATGTTTAACTTTGAAAGTCTGTCATGTAGTCGTGACCGTGGCGTGCTGAGCACTTTTTGGCTTGTACTATAAGTGAGGCGGTCAAAAGGTTAAACACGTTGAGCGAGCGTGTTGATTAACGCTCTATCCTTCTCCGTGTGAGAAGAAGCCTTTACCCAGCAATGGGACGATAAAAATGCTGATATAGAAAAAGCTCTGTGTTAAAATTGAATAAATACATAGGTACAAACATTTTGTGTAAACACAAGGCATGCTACATATTTTATGAATGATCGACAGTCGACACAAAATTGTCATTGATTTGTCGACAATGCATATTAGGACAGTTAACGAAATTTAAATTCTGCTAGCGTTGCCGTATTAATTTTGTGAACCTTATTTTTTTGTACAAGCTTATACGTACGACCTGAGAATACTATAATAAGATAAGATGCGACCAACGCATATTAATAAGTATTTATTTTCATTTATATATTTACATATAAATTACATTTTTTTAATAAAGTTTATACTCGTATTGTACGTTAAATAAATATCACGTACCAGGGTCTGCGTGTTACTCGCAAGAGTTACCATGGCCTAGCATACAAAAAGACTTCGAAAAGGAACATAGTGAGTTTTAGTCAGTAAGAGTCTGACACTCCCTCCAACTGCAACCCCAGCGGGAGGGTTCAGTTGATGATTTTCCACGAAAGAAAATATAGGAATCTCTTTTTATCCTAATTAATGGGTAATCCTACCAGTGGACAGCGACGGGGAAGAGTTTTTCGGCGCTTTTTAGTTTTTTGTTTACTAGTTATAGATAATTAGTTTTTAAGTATTTTATAAGATTGTATATACATATTTGATTTAGTTGTGAATAAAGATTAATAAAGAATTAATGTTTTGATTTTGTAATATGAGTAAAACCAAGTATTTGATATTCTGTACTTGAGAAGTAATAAGCGTTTCATAATGCACTTATGGAATCAAAACAACTGCTGGGACCGTACAAGCGAAGAGTGTGGTGATAACGATTTATTACAGATCAAACGATAAAATCGAAATGTTTGCGATAACAGTGATTTAATAATTACTTGTGAAAAGCTGTGATAAGTAAGTGCCAATTTAGGCAGTTACACAGTACAGATATCACACAGCCAGCACATCAGGCTACTATAATCTGTAAAATTTTCTTAATGGATTTTAAACTTTATTGCCGAAGCATATGGTGCAAAGTCGATTGGAAAAATTTGACAGTTTCGGGTAGCCTGATGTTCTGCCGTCTGTACAGTCACACACTTCTGGATTCGTATCTGAAGTCGAACAAGTTAAATGAAAGCTTTTAAAAATAGTTTTGGACTTCCTCGGTGCCCCGTGACAGGCTCACGGTCATAAGTAGATAGATATATACCAGCCAATGAATGGCCAACATGTCAAGAAAATCTTGGCATTCCATTAAGGTAGCCTGACAATGTATTCCACGATGTAGTTCAAGGTCGTTCCATTGTTCCAAAGTCAAGGTTATTCAGCGACAAATACTAATGTTTTTTGCGGTCTCCCACGTCCCCAGGAACTTTTTCCCGTAACCGTATAAAACGTAGCCTACATATATTCACCGAAGATAGTGCAGCTTCCAAACAGTGAAAGAATTTTTCTAATCGGTCAATTAGTTTGGGAGCTTATTCAATTCAAACGAACAAACAAACAATCAAATCAGTGCTCTTTATAGTAGTAACTAGCTTTGGCGGAAGCTAGTTACTTCTATTCTACGGTTCCACCCGTGTCCCGTAAGAACAACTCCACATACCCGAATAAAAAGAAGCCTAGAACCTTCTTCGATAAATAGGCTATCTAACACTGAAAAAATTTTGAAATCGAACCAGTAGTTCCTGAGATTCGCGCGTTCAATCAAACACACTAATTCTTCTGCTTTGTATTAGTATAAATATAAATAAACGAATTTCTGTAGTCACTGTTCAAGTACTTCGTTTTAAAACACACCTTCTGATAATTTCTCGTGTAGGTATAACCTATATCGTGTTCCGGCCAACCCTCACTCGCGTAGGGACGGCATTAGCTATCGGCATCCCATCCCCTGGGACTTCTACTTACCCACGTCTAATTACCTAGCACGCACTTAGTACATTAGCTCGGTAAATATTTGACATGCAAATGCGCGTGCTATATTTGTGTAAAACTAATATTAATTCTATTACTGAATTCTCAGTTGAATCGTTAACGTACCTACGCACCTCGACCGTTAAGGGTTTGACAGGCTACTGACTACTTAGTCTGCTACCAAATGTGTAAATGGGTTAGTATTAGCATCGTATAAGTCGGTGCCAAGAAACTTACATACCTACATTATCCTAAAGGCCTGTTTCATCACCTACAAATAACTTCCAGTTAGTTTATTTGGTAGATACAAAACCATTCCATTCCATTTTTGAATCATCGATTCCATTTTTGAATTTATGCGCTAGATAGTGGCTATTCGGAGATTGTGAAACTGGCCCTAAGACTTACATTATATTTGAAAGACATGCACACAGTGCCAAACATTTAGAGTCTTGCCTATTGCTACGGAGAACACAAATCAGACTATGAATGAAGGCTATTAAAATAATTTCCTGATAGGACACATCAAAACTAACAGAATTTATTCTAAATCGAACAAAACAATCTCGTTAGTGATTTTGCGTTCCTATATAAAAAAAGATAAAATGTCATTTATTCAAAGTAGGCCGAAAATCAGACAGCCCCCAAAACGGCCGCCCTTCACCAATTCCTATGTGTTATCGCTGGGAAGAAGAAATGGTGGAACAAACTCCCCAGCAACACAATTCTGTCTGTATGGTTTGAAGAACCGTTTCTATACAAAACAAAACAACAACAATAATATCACACTTCATTCTCTTTTAAAGGACACTTCAGCATAGTGTTATGCAGTCAACTAAAGTGGATTATCCATGGTGTTTAATAATGATAAAAACTAGGTTCCTGAGCCCCAATAGGGTTCCTATTACCTTACAATTGTGACCGGTCGTCGACTTCCTTTGGTAGCGCTAGTCAGTATTCCGCGCAAGTAACCACATAGTATGACATACACGGAGCGAGAACAATACTTCATTAGTAGATATAAATCGACGATTAGTCCTCGAGTGCAGTGCGATGCACATCAAGTACCACTTTATTATCTTTTATAATTTACATCGTAATGCATTGGCAATTTAATTTTATTGTTTATTGGCACACAATAAGTACTACTGCTAATAAGATAGTGTTGATTATATCGTTAAACCTTAGGTAAAATACTTTTATGACAATGTTTAAGTATTTGCCGTATTTATATGACCGTATGGCGCAGTTTCTTGTTAGTCCACTGCACCAGCTCTGGTACAGAAAAAATGCAGATGTAAGTGGATAAAGCACGCGCCTCTGAAGTACCCATGAGCGTGCGAAACTGCAGGTTCATCTCTGTAACTTTCCTAAGTTATATGTATTTTCTAAGTACCTATATTTTGAAAAACATTGAGTAAACCCTGAACTTTAAAGTCTGAATTTCCAAAACTCCTTGAGGAAGCATGGTGATTAACGCTAATTCCTTCTCGGTATGAGAAGACCTGTGCCCTGCAGTGGAACTATAACAAGGCTGACGATGACGAACAAAGAGTATATGTGCACGAAATCTAGTTCACCTCTAGAAATATTCAGTCTTTCATCAGTATCACACTTTTTATCATCTCACGGCTGGGCACAGGCCTCCTCTCCCACGAAGAAGGATAAAGCGTTGATCATCACGCTTGTTCAATGCGGGTTGGTGATTTCAGACTTTATATTCCAGGTTTCCTCGAGAAGTTTTCCTTCATTAATCAGTCATTTGTGTCCAAGATATACTTATAAAGTACGTATAACTTAGAAAAGTTACATTGGTACTTGCCTGACCTGGAAATTGGAATCGAACTCGCACTCTCATACTCGAAAGGCAGGTGCATTGCCACCACGACCTATTCAGTCTTAGTTATGGTTTTATATAAATGTATTCCAATTTTAAAAATAGATGTTATGACTTATGTACTCACGGCTCTCTGCGGCCAGAATCTATTTACTTAATCTGCGCAGGTTCTATTTAAATACAAAGTGCTCATTAAATAATTTAGGAAGCTCTATTACTATGTCATATGCAAAGAAAACTGTGTGAAATACCAAGACAGTCGCGTGAGGTGTCTAGCCATTCAACTAATAGGAGATTCTGCAAATATTAGCGGCGCTTCCTACACTTGTAGACCGGTTTACAATACGTATTTGAATAGGTAATGCGATGCGGTATTCTTAAATATATTCTATTAAGATATAAAATCCGCAACTTTGTTCCAATTCAATTTTGCTTAATATTTTATTCACAAAAACATTTCTTGCATGCTGCGTCGATGACTCAATAGAAAAAGTAATTCGTTATTTTCTAAATAAGATATACTTAAAAATAAGATATGCAAAAGCTCTTCAAAATTTTCTTCAGTTGAAACCTTTGATCAAAAAAAAGAATTGTTGTTTATTAGTTTAAATTTATTAAATTTTATTTTTAACTAATCTAAGACAACATAACTACGCATGTCAAGTAATAAGTAGACTACTCCGTTTTTCGTGTCGGTTTTTCCAAAAGGCAAATTAGCATAGCCAATTCCAGTATTAAGTGACATACCTAATAGTGGATATTATGTCACATAGGTATTGTTATACTGTCAAGTGTTCATTATTTAATACTAGCTGCTACCCGCGACGTCGTCCGCGTGGGCATTAGAGTAGTAAAAATGATAAACTCGTTTACCTTGTATCCTTTAACATCACGGTATGATAACTAAGCTATAAAATCAAGCCCAAAATGTGTAGAAATACTATGGAAATATAACTGCCTCGCTGGTGGACTGCTGTGCACAGGTTTCGGGTTCGAGTCAATCAGGAGCCCATAGTCTGGAAGTTGGTGATTGATAGACCCGTGCATCAGAGAGCATGTACCTAAATGACGGTCCTGCACCTGATCTCTCTCCGATCACATCTGAGAGAGAGGGAATAATGAATGCACTTTAATATGTCCTGGGCAGCTGGCTTATCTTCTCAGAGAAAACGCAAAGACACTTAACTATACCGAGGATAAGCGACAGTTCTGCGGCTGCTTTTACTTTGCAAAGTATTCGGCTGCTATAGCAATAAGCGCCGAACTTACATACATGGCGGACATTTGCGTGTTAATCATGGAAGACTTATGTTTTCATATCACAACAATACACACGCGTCGTGTACTAAGACTGGACATGCAGATGTGGCCTCCCGCTGCTTCTCGCTCTGGTCTTTGTCTTAGATTGAACTGAACTTCGAAAGTACAAAATGTGTATGTTGTTGCGGAATAGATTCTGAACTTATGCTCGTATATAAGAATGTACATATTATATGTCCTCACTACTTCAAATAATATTGTAGGCATAGTCACTTCGAACTTACATTACAGGTCGATCGCGTCGAGGTCGATAAAGTTGGTTTAGGCACTGACAATGCGTTCTTTATCGCTAGTCTAGTAGTTGCACAACTCAACTGCTGTACACGACGTGGTATCGGGTTCGGTTCAGTCGAACCAGGTCGGACCAAAATCGCTTTGTGAGTGTTAGGAAACTGAAAAAGCAGCCCGGGGACTGGAAGTTGGTAAAGGATACGGTGGAGCAAACGGTGGGGATGCGCTCTGCTTGGGCGGAGCACCACGGTGTCTTCACAGCGGCGATCTTTCGTATTCGGCCCTGGTCCAGGCAATGTGCCGAAGCATGAAAGAATGGGAGCGGCCGCCTCCTTCTGCGAAGCAATTATGCTAGCGAAGGAGGCGGTGGAGTGGTTTAGAAACAGCACCGCTCATTCCAGCCGAAGCGGAAAAGCTGGTACTGGTCGACAACACGGGCGCCGAGTGTCAAGGGAGGACTTCCGACAGTATTAGTGTATAATCTATGACTCCCGACCACCGTAGGCGTGGGTCTGTGGGCGGTGCGTTTTTGTTGGCTCACCGTCCGTACGTCTAAGGACGACAGCCCGTGTCGCTAGCTAGTTGATCTTAGACGCCCTTATTTATGCGCTGACCGTTTCCTAAGAGGCAGTTTATATCAACAAATGACTGCTGGACATGGATGAAGAAATAAGAGTCTTTCTAATTTGAGATGCCTATCTAAGGGGCTACATTGTAATGAACATCGCAGTCAATCTTTAGATTATAACTTATTCCCTATCCTTTTACGACCAAGTTCCTCGAAAATAGATATATCGGCTAGCACCACTTAGAGTCAGAACAGCAGTTAACCCTATTCAAAGAGATCTGTTCTTTTCTGAATCGTTTCCATGCGATTGACCTTTTCTCTAGAATAATTTTGTCATATTTTTGATAAGTAATCGTTCGTAAAAATCAAATTTAAAATATTGATAAGCCATGCTGCTTTGTTACGTGTGGTATACTGGAAGCTTAGCTAACATTACCCCAGACTGATATTGTATGAAGAAAGTACAGCACTCCTTCTTTGATCTTAAATGACTAACTTACCCAAAGACAGATTTTCTTCTCTCATCCTCTGTCCCCGATTTTGAGTGTTATCTTGAAACTTGAATAATCAAAATTAATACTTGTGACTACGATTGTAGACTGGAAGACACCCCAGTATAATTTAATTTTGTGAAAATAAAAACTATGAACTCCATCTATGATCAGCTATAATTACTAACAATGTCAGATTGTCAAATTAGATTGGTTTGAAAAGCAAAAGATGGCGTCAGGTTGAAACTTGCCTTAGTACTTTTGTCTTAAAATTATTTTTATTTGTCGAAATAACATATGTAGCATGTTTAGGTATATACTTTGAACTGAAAAATAAATTTATTTTTTTTTTAGCCCCGTTTAATTGTATGAAAAGCTTAACTCCACCTATGACATTAGGTAATAACTATTTACCCAGCTAATTGTCAAATTTGATAAGTGTGTTGTAATTGAAAATATATAGATGGCGTCTAGTTAAAACTCACCAAAAAATGCTTTATTGCTCACCCCCCTTAGTTAATAGCGTTATAATATATAGCCTATGTGTTATTCTGATGCATAAGCTATATGTTTGTTAAGTTTCATCTAAATCCTATCAGCCGTTTGGCCGTGAAGAGGTAACAAACATACACACTCACTCACAAACTTTCGCATTTATATATTAGTATAGATGAACACGTCCGTGTGAACTCCTAATTTAATAAAGTCAAGATTATTTGTTAAAGTAACTCAGTTTGTATGTCGCGCTTTGACGCTTAAACTACTGCACCAATTTGAATTAAATTGTGGTGCACTGGTCAGTCTAGGTTCTGAATAAGGATATAGGGTACTTTTCTTAGAACTAAAAACGAAAACTAAAACTTTGAACCATTTATCACCTTCGAAGGTTCAGCCTGAAGCATATGGTTCAAAGTTGATCGGGAAAATTTTACAGTTTCGAGTAACTTGATGTGGAAAATTTTACAGTTTCAGGTAACTTGATGTGCTGGCGTCTGATCAATTCCGTCTGACCAACACTAATTTAATTTCGACATATTCATAAGATATAGAAGGTCTCCTTAGTTTAGTCCCGCTGACTGTAAATAAACGACATTAGGCTCTTCTTATTGATGAAGTTTTTCTGGGTTTTATTTGAGCAGGACCTAAGTGTATATTGCAAAGCAGTTAGGTGGAAATTTCCACTTTAGTACTTGCGATTATTCAAACATTTTTTATGGAAAAACTATCATGCACGTCATTTTCTTTGCGGTAACGAAATAGTCTTGGCAATGTCAACGTGGAACAGCCAAATAAGAATTGCCAGTAGGTAAGTAGCTCTAATATTCTCAACACATGATTCAAAATAAAAATGATGCAATAATATTTATATATTTCCCAAAAATATCTATGACTAGCAATTTCTAGTTGTTTTTCCCGCGTCCCCGATAAACTTCTTGCGTACCCGGATAAAACATAGCCTATGTTCACCGTGTCTTTCCAATAAATTTTCAAATTGGTCAAGTAGTTTTGGCGCCTATTCAATTCAAACAAACAATCAAACCTTTCCTCTTTATAATATTAAGATTGATGAAATCCAGGCCGATTGTCGGCTACGGCGGCCGTTCTCTTTTATGAAGATCAGCCAGCTGCGCAGGACATATTATAGTGTACAAGCATTCGCGCAGATACAGGTGCACTCTCTATTCCCTCACTCACATAGTCCGATGGGACGGCAATCCGACACGACCGGAGGGAGATCAGATATTAATCCTGATATTAAGATTAGAATCTATGTAAGAAACCAAAAGCTTATAAAATCTTATTTCGACCAACCTCTTTAGAAATTCCATTGCAACACTTCGAAGACACATTTACGATGCCTCGGAATGATAGCAACACTCAGCTGCTGTATTTTATTATCGTGCATATATTTTATTATCCAACCGATGCAGGGACAGCTAAATTTATAATATTTGTCGATTGGTTTATATTCAATGCAGGTAATTTAATTCTATAGAAAACAGAACCTGAATATTAACAAATTATGAGAGTCTCTTTAACTCTAGAAATTCACAAATACAGGAACTAAGCTTATGAACGATTCTTATAAACAACAAAGGTAGGTATGTCAAAATTGTCAAAAAACTAAAAACTACCATCCGTAAACAAAACGAATGGTTTCTTTATATATGTATCGGGCATTTACTTATGACACTTAAGTACATTTTAGCCACTTATTTCATTCATTAATAAAATTGCTTATTTAGTGTGCTTTAAAAATAGGACTAGAAAGGCAAAAATAATACTGTTATAATTTTCATCACTAGTCTGATATACTAGCTACGGATATAGAAAATCTATTGTAGTAACAGTTAACCAGTGAGCGAGTTTATGATTAATTTATGAACCTTGACCGAACTAAGTAATGCGGACTACACGCTGGCTGCTACGAAATCGCTACGAAGGCGTAGGGCTGTCTACAAGTACGAAACCCGTTACCACTGCTGGAAAAACGTTTTTATTTTACAGACGCCAGCATATCAAGCTACTACAATCCGTCAAATTTCCTTAAAAGATTTTCAAGTTTTTCTGCGATTGTATGGTTTAAAGTTGATTGGGAAAATTCGACAGTTTCGGGTAGCTGGATGTGCTGGCGTCTGTACCTACACATTGTATTATTAATAAAAATTATAAATGTGTAAAAAGTTCATGATAAATGAACTTAATTATATTTTTTTTTATAATTACATGTAAAAGAAGAGTGACTTTTACTCACTTAATACACTTACTTACTTTTACACTTAATACTAAGTTCATTTATCGTAAGAGAAATAAGAAACTCAATTAATATCTAGGTAAAAATTATGCAGTCCTATTGATAATTTTCAACAATCCCCTGTAATTAATCAAAACATTGTTTATTGCTAATAAAATCATCGGATTATGAACTCTTAAACAGTTTATATAAAAACAATTGAGTAGTACCTAGTAAAATAAGGAATAACACTTTAACTAACTATTATAATTATATAGTAGTCGTGTGTAGCCGCTACATTAAATTAACCATAAAAGCATGCCCAGTATGACTTACAATTACGCAAAACTATAATTCAATCATCATTAACATAACGGTAATAAACAATTTAATTACAATAAATGTAATAATAATTTATATATTTCAGACCATTGATCCATACAGCGTTAGTAAAATCTTTACCTAATTGTTAGTTAATACAAAAAAAAGATTAAATTAATTGGTGACATGTACGCCAGCACGCACGTGCCTACATGCCCAGTGCCTAAAGAAAGGTCCATCAATCTTGTCCGCCAGTGTAGCCAGTATGTTGTTGGGACTACCCCTGAATCGTAATAAAATATCACAGTATTAAAATTATATCACAGACTCTAATAAAATATAAATTAAAATTCAGAAACCCGTGCGATTAAATATTAATATTATATACATATATTCCCATATAATAACTGCTATTATTTTGTTAGGGCTTCTCTCGCATGGGCGGGCGGGAGGCGGGTTGTAGTAAACAATGTACAGCCACGACAGTACCGTTCCTAACATCGGCCGTGGCGCACGCGTTCACATAACCCCACGTCAAATAAACTCCTCTACATATTATATACGAAAAACGCGCGCGTAAAAGTTCACACGCACCAATATCAATTGTGAGCCGTAAGTAAAAATTTTTCATGTGATTCCTACAAGTTCGATTTTTGATATATGTTCGAGTATTGCAAGGGTTGAGTTTTGAGTGAATCGCGGTATTTATTATACCTAGCAAGTGGATTAAGCGAATGCTCGCCTAGCCGTCGGGAATTTAAACGACAATGTATAAATAGATGTTGAATTGTATTTTATTGGTTAAACTACTTTTATATATTTTAAAACGTCGAGTTCCTTCCAGTTTAAATAGAACAAAACTTATTTCGTTACGTTCTACAGTTGAAAAGTTTGAAGTTGCGTTTGTTTTTTTGTAAAGAAGTGTGTCTTATCTTGAACCTAATGATATCTCACATGTGAACTATACGATAAAGCTATTTATTGGTTTTATCGGAAACTCTGTTCGTGTATCTAATCGTCGAAACAAAATAAGAACGTAATTATACATGATACGAACCAACATTTAATTTCCATATAATCATTCATCATATTATTTCTATTGTTTAAGAAATCATCCTCTTATTCTTATTATTGATACTGTTTTTTTTTCCATTCCTATTAGATTCGGTAACCGCACTTGCTTACATGTTCAATAAATACTTAAATGCGTAACTTTATGTTATTATTTATTTGTCGAATGAAGCTTTGAAAATAAAAGTGGTTGGAAAATTCGTATACCATTTCAATCCAAAAAGAAACACTAGACACAGTTTTACAAATATTTAAGCGCATTCCAAAATTAAATTTCCAATCAGGCTGATTTTTGAGGCAAACTTCACAATCCAAACTTTCAGGTTTCATTTCAAAATATGAAGACATTTTCACGTGCCAAACAAAAATAGATCTTATATACACACCACTACATACTACATACAAAGCCAAAAAAATAATATGCAGTAACGCTCAATTTAGCTTAGGTAGCATTTAAGTGTTACCGTACGATTGAACGAATATACCGATAAGTTTTCAATCAACAAACTCCACGTGGTGACGCTATTGACGTCATAATGCAAACACCACGAGTGATGTTGTCTAACAACTAAAGCCTTACTCAATTATAAAGTCGCTCTCACACTGGAGGAACTATCCGCTGCGACAAATTCAGTCCTATTTTTCGACAGCTCGAATTGCAAAGGGTAATTTTCTTAATACTGCTATAAGTCATCAAACTCAAAATGCTTTATTCAATCTTGGCTGCAAAATTTACAAAATAGAGCCCCTAAAACTGCCTTCACCGCTTCATCTATGTTTTTACTGGAATGAAGAAGCAGTGCAATCCCAAGCTACACTTCGAATTCACTTGTTGTGACATAATCTGTCGACAAGTTGTTTACCGAGAACTGTGACAAATCAAATTGTAATGTGTATACTAAAATATAATAAATCAGAAGAGTTTGTTTGGCCGAACGCACTAGGTCCGATTTGAAAAAAACTTCCAGTGTTAGATAGCGAATTTATCGAGGAAGGTTTTTTATCTGGGTGCGCGGAGTTGTTCGTACAGGATTCGTGTGAAACCATGTGTGTTTAGTTGATACCAACTGAACAGTCAATCTTTTTAATCCTGCTTGCGAACTTCAAAACCCCGTAAGCAAAATTCAGTCATTAAACGAAATTAAATATAGCCAAGTGCATTTGTTGACATGAAGGGAATATTTTGATTATCAGGCATTTACTTTTAAACATTGACGTTTAGGGAAAAGCCGTTATAATCCACAAAGAATGTAATAACAAGAAATATTTTTCCTTTAATTTCTCTAGAAAAGTCTACAGACATAAATGTTTGCTATCACGTACACAAATTACGACGTCACTTTTTCTGTGGGAAATACAAATTTATTTTACCTGAAATAGTAACACTTTCAAAGTAGGAAAAACACATGTATTTGTTTTTAGCTGGGTGTTATATTTTTAACCGACTTCCAAGTAGCAGGAGGAAACATAGAAATTATGACGTAGTTTTAATTAAACAAAATACGTCAACATAGAACCTTCTCCTCTCTTAGAGACCTTCTTTTTAGAGATAGGTAAAGAATTTTCCTGGCAATAATTAAATAACTATCTTTACATTGTTTAAAATTGTCTTAATCCTAGATATTGGCTGATTACGTAGAAATTTTTGCTATCTAATTTTAATTGATATAAAAAAAAGAACTCCTCTTGGCTATTTATCACAATAATTATATAATACTTTATGCGTAGTCACTTCGATTGTTAATACAGATTAAAAAATATGTATTATTAGATAAAAATTAAATTAAAATTAAAAGAAAATAACGCACAATAAAGGAAAATACCGATATACTCTATTCGTGAGACAGGATTCCATCCATTCAAGCTACTTAGAAAAAAAAACAAAAAAAAGAGAAAAATCCTTAAAAAGCGCTAATCACTTTGTTATATACTATAATCTGCCTTCATTTGTTCAACGGAATAATAATCGTAACGTGTGTATCGAGTTCCAAACATCGTAACAGAGCCAATTAGTACAGACAGACGCCAGCACATCAGGCTACCCGAAACTGTCAAATTTTCCCATTCAACTTTGGACATTAATGCTTTAGCGATAAAGTTGAAAATCAATTAAGGAAATTTTACAAATTGTAGTAGTTTGATTTGCTGGCGTCTGTACCTATCTACGCCGAAATAACTCCAATCACACCCAGACTACTTTGGTCCCGTTGTTGATAAGAAATAATATCTGGTTTCAAGTTTTGTGTTCCAAAAAAACTCTATTAATAGGTATGCGTATTTATTAATAATATGGTCATTACTACTACTTAATACAAAACAATTGATAAGATCACAGTATAGCTAAAACCTATTAAATACTAATATCAATAACATTGTGCTATCTAATATGATAATAGAGAATCCTATGTTGTTTAGTTTTAATAAAAAGTAAAATGAATAAATTAAAAATCAATACTTTTTATATTAAAAAAAAAATAGCTAAATAATAAAAAAATATTTAAAAAACCGTTATAATGTCGCATTATTCTTTGCGTAAATGTAATCGCACCCTTATTTCTGCCACGCCCACTTATTGCAAACAAGTTCAGTCGATGCTCAAATAAGGCATTTTATTAACACATTGTAACGATGATTGTAGATGTAATTACACTTTTATAATTACGATACTATTTTTATACATACACGTGTATTTTTTAGACGGAAAATCTTGAATTATGAAAACTCCTCTATTAAAAAAAAACCTCTTAAAATTTCATTATATCTAATTTCTGTAAAAAATCAGTAGATACGAACACTATTATTATTTTCTTAATTAAGAAATACATGGCACACTCTACTCCATGTAACATATGTTGGCGCTCTAAGAAAGAAGGTAATTCTTTGTATCTAAGTTGATAGATTAGACATGCACAACATTTTAGTTTCTGAAGTTTCAATGAAATTTAGGTAATTTATCCACAGTTGAACTACAACAATTTATTGGCGACTTGCATGACTTGGAAAACTCTTGCCAATTCGATTATTTTTTTGGAAAGCTTCAGTCTATCTATAGCACTCAGTAATATAAGTTCATGATAACCAGCCGTAAATTTTTATTAATGCTCGGCTCCTATAAAAAAAGAAGCTATTAGATTTGCTTATCACCGGTAATACTGCAAAATATTTCTGTACGTGTATCCGAACGCGTCTGCAAATCGTTTTTCAAATTGAAGATAGAACACTATTACGAATTTCGAATAAAAATATATTCCGTTTTCTCTCCACCGTAAGTAAAACCGGTTCATGGCTTTCCAGCCAAAATGTATTGTAAGTAAAATTAAAACTCGTAAAAATTACGTAGATATTAAAAAAAAATGTTATGCGTCGAAAGATGACAATAAAATGAATGAATGAAAAATATAATTTTCGTTTAAAGACCTCGTTGTCTGACTGATTAGGTATTCGTAGGTACATTGTCCTCATAAAAGCCGTTAATGTAATTATCTATTTCAATTACATAATACTGATATCTGCTTTGTAATTTAATAACATGCAAACGCAAAAAAAAAACAGCTTCGTCACAAGCACTATTACAACATTCTGTAGGTGAGACTTAGGTACTAGGTACCTAAAACGTAGATAATAATTATCTTTATAGTAATCTAGGTACAGATATATAAGATATTGATAGATAATAAATAATTGTCTAATACACATTATCTTTAATGTGTATTAGACAATTATTTATTATCCTAATTCATCACGTGTAGAGTTCGATAGTAAAAATTGTATGATTTAATCCGCAAACCGCCGCGGACGGCGGTGACGGTGAAGTGATCCTCCGCGATATTTCCGCCTTCCCGCGCGGAAAACCGCTACGCAATCCGCTCACCGCTCCGTCGTGTATGAAGAAAATATAAATATAAACAATCAAATATTTTACGATCTACTTAATTGTTCTAGGTAAGGCATTTATCACCTAATTTCATATCACTGCAGTTTACACATGTTAGACTAACTGAAAAACTATAAAATCCCGGATTTTTACATATCGGAAAAAAAACTTAAAATGAATAAAAAAATAGAACTCTCTTATACAAAAAGGTTTTACTGATTCCGTCATGAAGAAAAAAATGCTACAAGAAAACACGTCCATTTTGTGCCTAATTTGGCGCCAATTGTCACCCGCCATTTTGGTCGCCGGATTCAGGATGTTACATTTATCAGTTCCATTTAAAGTTAATTAAATACACCGCCCACATTATAACTATATCAGAATGTAAGTAATTGATCTGATATTTAACACATTTATTTTAGACTTGTCGGTTTATTGTTTATATTTAGTTATCACGAAACTATTTTTGATACTTGAATTTGAGATAATTGAGTGTCGCTTATTATTTGATGTCCATATTTATTGTATTTGTTTTAAACACCTACTAAACAGTAACTTATTTATAGTGCTTATTTCAAAACTCTGGCATAAAACGAATGAATATCAATTGCTAACGATTCACATAATTCCCAATCTTTCATGCCCTGTTCTTACTAACGCTGATATGAGTATCATGCTTACAGTAATATTTAATGACTGCTCGTCGTTTCAGCCGAAAGTCCACTGCTGGACAAAGGCATCCCCCAAGGCTCGCCACCTTGCGAGATCTTCAGCAACCCGCATCCATTACTCCCCGGCGACCAGATCGTCCGTCCACCTAGTGGGGGGCCTGCCCACGCTGCGTCTTCCGGGACGTGGTCGCCACTCTAGAACTTTACTGCCCCATCGGCTATCTGTTCTGCGAGCTATGTGCCCTGCCCATTGCCACTTCAGCTTAGCAATTCTTTAGGCTATGTCAGGGACTTTGGTTCTTCTGCGGCTCTCCTCATTTCTGATTCGATCTCGCAATGAAACTTCTAAATCAACTGCTAAATCAAAGAAAATACGGAATCTCATTACCAAAACTCTTGACCCATACATCCACGAGAGAAACACGAGCATTATCTGATACGAGACCAGTGAATCTGGAGAGATACGTGTCTTATACGAAACTATTAAAATGTAAATAAGACACACACATAACAGTAAGTAAATACTTAATTGTTTATTCCAATTATAAGATAGCATATTAGACTTGGCTAGCCGGATGACAGATAAATTCATGCGATTTGGGGCATAGGGCAAACATTGAGATCATATGACTACTAACTACATATGTACATATACATATATAGTCATATGATCGGGAGTTTGTTTAAAGTAAGATGTCTATGTGTGTTTGTTATTTAAGTAAGCATCTCATTAAGAGATAAGATAATAACTAAGCAAACAGCTCTTATAAATAGTCTTAAATAAGCTGCATTTCAATATTTATATTGTTGACTATTGACTACTAATTTTCTTAAAATCATTCGTAACGTATTAAAGGAACAGGAAGGGTGTAATCTGATATCCAGTCTATACTGAAAAGGCTACCAATTTTTCAGAATTCAAAATATAATGTAGAATTTCCATTTTTTTTTTTCTGAAAATACTTACTACTAATTAATAAACATTACTCGCGTATTTAATTTTTGAATCTACAATTCCTGCTGTTCCTATACTTTTCCACTTATGAAACATAAAATAATTACGCATTAAAAATTCTACCTCTATATAGTACATTTACATAATAATATACATATAAATGATACATGTATATAATTCATAATATTGTATCATTATATCTTAATCTAATATATAATTAATTATAGTTAACGCTTCCATTTGTATCGATGTCAAAGTTCGTTAAGGATTTATTTATATTTATTTAGGCTAACGGTACTTATAACTGTAAATTCTACGCAAAAAATATATTTAGGTAAAGAAGTGTAAAATATACGTCAAAAGTTACCGTTCGTAAGGAAAACGAAATGTGTTGTTTCTTCCTCTTACCTAACCTAAAGGCGTTTCAAGCAAAATTATTCGCGAACATACATACATACATATAACGTGTCGGCGCGAGCCCACTGCAAGTAAGTGTGTAACAACTCGCGCGCAAAGGTCCGCAGCTGAAGAAAAACCTACATAAAATATATATACATAAGGTATTTTTTGAAGTACCTGGAATTGTTATTATTGCCTAAATCATTTTCAAAATGGACTCAATAGTTCAAAGAAAAACGTATGTCGTATACATAGGTCGTATAGCTACGCGTCATGTGTATGCTTCACGCCTGTCATTTGTCAGGGGCTTCCCACAATATTATGTGACGGGCCATAATTACCCTCCAATCAATTTACTTTAAATATTAAATTGGCAGCCGCTATCAATTAATGGGCCTGGTCGTGAATAATGTTTCAATTGGTTCAGACTCGCGGTCGATTCTGGGTTAATGCAATTATTGGAGTTCAATTGGTTTGACGCGGCATGAGTGGAGCCACCCGCCACAGTCCAATTAATTACAGGTAGGGTGACCATAACAATCTCACTTTCTCAGAATTCTCTTTTAGTCCTAATATGTCCTCTAGGGGCAGAGGGCATCCACCATTCGGTCTCACCGTAGCATTCTCACATCCGTACAGCAATACGGTTTTGAAGTTGGATCGGAATATCTTGAGCTTAACTCTCGAGGTCAGTTTCCGTGATTGCCACACAGGACGGAGCTGCGCAAAGGTTGCTCTCCTTTTGGCGATCCTCGAAGTAATGTCCTCTTTGGTCCCTCCTGTTTCTGACACAACACTAACGAGCTACCTCGTTAGTGAGGTAAACTTGGTTTTCGGAATTAATCTTCAAATTTTACTTAAAAAATATAGTAAAAAATATTTGTGTGCTCAGTTAAAAATAAAGATTCATATAAATATAGTTAACAAGTATCGGATATAGGTATTTATTATAATAAGGTTATACGAGTTCAAGATCATAAGCTTAATCAAAGGCGGCTTGGAGTACGTCAGTAAAAACTATGATAACGCAATTTAAACACGAGATATGTGTTTTGATTGATTTAAATATTGAACAAACAAATTATTCTGTTATTAGATACTTATTACTAGTACGTAATTACATTTTGGACGGCTGACATGTTTTTCGGCCGTACACGTAACGTACCTACAACAAGTAAGTTTTTATTCGCCATAAGGCCAACAGATAATTTCTTAGAAAAATTCTGAAAAGTCATAAAGTTGACGCTTTCATTATTCATGTTTCGGGAAGTTCGCGTCGCCTGTCGAATAAAAATTAGTTAGAAAAGTTTCAAATATTACGTGTTCCGCTCTTTCATAATAAAATCTACACGGTGTTAACTTGACTAATAAAGTTTGTTCACGTTTTACTGCCTTAAAACTGTGATAACTTCACAGAAATTTATTAAACAAAAAGTAGTGACAAAAAGCAAACAGAAATGTCAATTACGATCAAAGAACTTTATTTCTCAAAAGAAATTCACTAAATGAGATACAAAACGCTAAAATAAAATAAGAATCCAGTGTACATTGGTAGAAAAAACAGGAAATAATACAGTAATAATGGTATCGAAAAAAAATCTTAAAAAAAAAGGTTCAAATCATGAGAAGAAACCTTTACAGCAAGAATAATTCAATCAATTTAGTAGTCGCGAACACAAAATACTAATTTCATAGTTGTGGACTGTCTAAAAATATTCTTTATTATGGTACCCCTAATATAGAACCTGCTCTCCCTTGCGGAAAGCGCGACACAATTACTCAAAACAAAAGTGTGACTTTCCCTTTTAATTAATCCTACCAAAATATTAAAAGTTATTCGTTTGTATTTGGGTTACTTTAATTAAGTTATACATATAAGCAATTAAATAAGTCGAGGTCAGCCATTAGTGGATTGTATTTTTAGTTAATTGGCATAAAAAAAAAACATTTTTGTAATAGTTCCTCATCCAAGTAATGTCATCTTTATTTGTATAGGTTATTTACGACACTTGTCAAATTAAATTATCATTATATAAATGGTTGCCCTTCTATGCGGACAGCATTGAAAAATATATATACACATATACTTCGCTAGTAAAAATAAAAGAATTCCCTGTAAACTTTTCTAATCCTGCTTAACTTCACTTGACCATCGTAGGGTCGAAGTTAAATTGTCTAGCGATAGGTATGTATACCAACAGCTTTATTTTAATACGTATGTATTCTATCAGTTGAAATTGAGTAAAATAAGATGGTAGAGGTTTATGATAATGATGAGTTCAACCAAAAAAACAAATTTTACTTACTCTGCTTAGAAATACAAGGCTTGTGTAGTTATAAAACACTTGTAGTAACATTTAAACAGACGTAGTGCGCGTGCTCAGACTATTTGCCTACATAATTTATACTCTCCAGACATACTAGCTCATTCCGCAGCTCTTGTACTAGAGCTGTCTTAAATTTTAGCCGACTGTACATAATTTATCATCTCATATCGTCATAGTAAGACACCAGTTTAAAAATATTTATATGTCTTCTTTTTTCGTAATAACAAAATGAATACTTGACAACTTGCTATATTAAAAGCCTAGTCATTCATATTGATTTTAAAAAGCCTTTAAATAGACTTGACAAACTAACAAAGCACTATAATATTATGAATAGGAACTAGGTTTGATCGTTTGTTGGCATTGATTAAGCTCCGAAACTACAGAAAAGATTAAAAAAACCGTTGGTTGACATAACCTTATTTTATCTAGGTATTTAAAGAAGTTCCCTAGAGTAAGTTTGAAAGTGGCACCGGTAGCCGAAAAACTATGTGGAAACCGCTTATCGTGGTATGGGCATGTGATCCGGAGAAATAAGGAAGGTTTTGAGCGTGAACGTGGATCGATAAAGAGGAAAGACGACCAAAGAAACGATGGATGGATTGTGTGAAAGTTCACTGGACACACTCACTGCTGGAGTGCTGGTAAAACCGAGAAGCAGTTAAGAAACAATATTTTATTATATAGGGTGTCACAAAACTAGTGCACCATATTTTTAAAGGTCATCTAGGACATGCTAAGGATCATGTTTACCACAAAAAAGGTCATGAAAACAATATCATATTTATTAAATTTATCATCACAGTCGCCAAATTGTATGCATAACGCCGGTCTCTACGAAGGCGCTCGTTCGTTGACCCCTAGCTCATTCAACTTTTTTTTGGTAAACCATGATCCTTAGCATGCACTAGATCACCTATTAAAATATGGTGCATTAGTTTTGTTACACCCTATATATGCCTAGCGTAAATATGAAAATGTGCACTATGCATATCACAGATTAAACATGGAAATAGGAGTAAAACAGGGTCAGTGTACGCGAGTCAACTTTAGCCAAGATATTATACTATTATTCCTTGGCAAACTTGGCTGTTTGAATAGTTTCTGTTACGATATGATAACAATATTACGAAATTGTAACTTTATTACACAAACGAGTAACTACATACGTATAAGTCTATTCTCTACGGAAAATTTAAAATTGCTAAGCATTCAAAATTAAATTTTATAAAACTCTATCCGCGTTATTATTCTCTCTCAAAGGCAAAGAGAAAAGTCGTTTGTTGTTCTCAGATTTTTTTTCAAAGATAATATACATATGTATATGATAAGCATTAAAATATTTGGAATTAATAATAGAAAAATATAATAATTGTTTCCAAAAGAAGATGAAAGATAGCACGCGTGTATGTAATTTGTGGTAATAAAGTTAATAATTTGACTATTTTTTTTAGTTTAAAGATTTAATTCATTTAAAACATATAAACCAAAAAAGTGTTAATTTTGTTAAATACATTTTGCTATATTATATAGACATAATTTTACACATGCAAGATAGCATTAGAGGGGATTTGGTAAAACCTAATGCTTTTAGGTTTTGGTTAACATTACTGATTTCACCTGAATTTCATTTCTGTATGTTAACCTACCTGTGGGGTAAACCCTACATAGTTATGTTAAGCGCCAATTTATTTTTAACTGATGGCCTCAGAAGGTTTTTACCTAATTAATTTCTATGGTCTCTCTACACTTCTTTTAAAATATACCTTCTAATCGAAACCAACTTATTGTCTTTAATGTTTACAAGTGTATATGCCAGTCTAAACAAGGGATTGGGTTGCCCGGGTAACTGGGTTGAGGAGGTCAGATAGGCAGTCGCTCCGTGTAAAACACTAGTACTCAGCTAAATCCGGTTAGACTGGAAGCCGACCCCAACATAGTTGGGAAAAAATATTTAATATATTTTCCGTAGACAAAATGTGACGAAAACCTATTTTACCACCCATGCATTAAGGATACAGGAAAGTTCCCATCTATTGTCTGACGAAGTTTAATTCAAGCATTGAGACATTTCACCCTCAAGGATAGCAACACCAACGCAATAAGCACTTACTATCAGGAACCTGGGACCCCGTTTACTTGTTGCCATGTAATTAAACAAAAATGAACAGAGAAAGCGAGAGTAATGAGCCACATGTACACACATCTACACATTAAGCTATACAAAACTAGTATAAGCTGACCTTTCAATTAGTAGAAAGACCAAATAAAAGCTAGTCCAAGACAAACTGGTTTTGTATAGCTTGTTGTGTAGGTGCGTACCAATGAAACGAGGCCCTCGTGAACAATGATTACTGTGCTGTTAGCTTTGGCTGTTGGCCCGAACCATGTGATTTCCACCTAAGCAAATATTGACGCACTGTGTCACGCTGTGTATGGAAATCCTTACTTATATATGAATGCGAAAGTGTGTTTGTTTATTTACGCTTTCCTACTAATATGGCTAAGTCGATTGATATTTAATTGGTTATGGGGAGTGGTGCGTAAAAGTCCTTTGGACGCTCTGGTGGACCCGTGGGGATGGAGCAGCTTGTATATTAGTAGGGCCAGTTTCACAGGCCACAGATAATAATATAATAATATCCCTCACACATTCACACAACGTCATCTAGTCCCAAACTAAGCAGAGCTTGTACTATGGGTACTAGACAACTGGTAAACATACTTATATACTTTTCTTTTTTTGTAAATACATACATATTATACATAGAAACACCCAGACTAAGTCAAACACCCATGTTCGTGCACACAAATGTTTGACTTATGCGGGAATCGAACCCGCGACCTATAGCGTGGCAGGCAGGTTCACTAACCACCACGCCATCTGGTCGTCGACTATACTGGAGATAGCCACTATCTACCAGATAAATTAGAAAATGGAACAGAATTTGTATAAAATTATCTGCCAGTTAAACTATCTGGAACCTATCAGCAACTGGTGAAACTGGCCCTAGGCATCTTAATTGAATAGCACTCTATGACACAGTGTATAGAATAGCAGATAAAAGACAAGTATACACTTGCGAAAAAGGAGGAAGAAGTCATGTTATCTTTTAGGGCCGTCTTTATTCCAGATTAAGATGGCTAGGCCGACTTAGTTATTAGGTTAATACTTATAGTGACCAATACTGGGAAAATGATAAAAAAAAATTATGGTAAAACCATTAGATGCAAAAGATTAATATCCTAACAAATATGTACTCAAAAACCACGAAAAATTATGAGATAATATCAGAAGAAACATTTAAGAAGGTTAATCAGACTATTATTCCTTTTCTGTGAATTAAGGTTTGTTATGCACTTATTTTCAACTACATTATTTATTCATTTTTATTAATGACTGACCTTTTAACTCTGTTTCAACTTACGAGTAATAAAATATTCTAATCGGCTTCCAGTAATCAATTAGTTGGTAGCTATTCTGTCTTGAAAATAATATTGTCTCTAGGAATTCTTCTAGCGTTTTTGTTGCCATAGATAAAGGATTTCAGAACAGAACAATTTAAACTGTCAAAATTTTATTAACAATCCTCCAGAAAATAATAAAAGTCCTTATAAAAAAAAGCTACCGGTGCATTATTTACAAAGTTCATAACGTAGTCATAGATAATTTCACAAGGTTGATGCATATTGCGTTTTTCCAATAAAACATGAATGAATCATTTAAAAGGAGCTTCTTTCTCAATGAACTGATGACGCGATTAAATTATTCAAAAAAGGAACTCTCGAGACTTCCAGAGATATAATAAAATAAATAATATAATAAATTTAAATAATACAGCTTCGTCATCGATGCAGTCACTAATCCGACCTGTATTTAATGTTCGTCTTGTGACTGATATGATTTTTTTCACTTTTATTTAAACAAGTTTAGGTAAAACGTCATCACCCAGTTGAAACAACTTAGTTCGTTATTTAAATTGGTGTGGACCGGTCGTTTTGATACTCGCTCTTAAAGTTTAGTAGAACAATGTTGTACGTGTACCTGTCCTCGGTTTTTATAGTGCTTACAACCATTTCAATGATTCTGAAGAAGGATAAAAGTGGCAAGGTTGGTAATCCCGTTTTCGTGAAAAATTCTTTCGTGAAAAGTTTTTTAAATTTTCTTTGAATGTCTTGGGTTATTTACCCGATTAATTTGATTGTTTTTTTTTTTTGTTTTTGATGTGTTTTTGCATTGATATTTATTGATTCAATATATCTGGTCCTGTCAATTAAGATGTTTACTTTGGCAGGTTGATTATTTCAAAGTAAAAGTAGTTTAAAATATGAGTTGTCTTAAAACGCACGTCAATGACAATCAAAGTCGCGAACATTTTTTACATTTTTTAACAATACTTTTCGTACTCGCTAAATAATTTTTTTCGGTCCCCTTAGGCTATTGATATTTTAACTCATCTTCTGAAGATATTTGAGAAAACTAGTGAATAATGTGTCTAGTTGAATATTCTCACCGGTAACTTAGAATCATTCTAGAAATTCGTTTGCAAATCCTATCTTTAATTTTAAGTTTAGATCAGACAGACATTTCTATAGGTAGGTATATAATTTGCATATTTTTTGAAACTTTCACCAGTATAAGCTAGACTTTCACTAACTTATTAGGTACATATTAAGTCATTATCCTGGCCTTATGTTATAAAGGATACAACATAAATGCCGATAAAGAAACAATTCAACAATAATAAGTTTTATCAATACATAATTAATACTTTTAGCCAAATATGGAAACACATAACAATGTTATTCAATCGATTAAGTATTTATAAGTTAGTACTATGTTGTTCGTGCCTTAGAGATGAGTCATAACTTATTTTTGTTTGTAAATCACAATATTATCTAATAGTCGTGTGTGGGTTATACAAGTTTTGGATCGTCTAACCATATAGCATCAAAAATATAGATGGGTTTTCTATTGAATGAATCCAATCAATGTTGTTTAGTTGAACCGTTTTTATTTGCTAAGTAAAAAGGACTTTGAAATATAGGTAGGTGATTTTACACATCATCATCATCATCTCAGCCATAGGACGTCCACTGCTGAACATAATCCTCCCCTTTAGATCTCCACATATGCAGGTCGCTTCCAACCGGTATATGCGGAGATTTTACACAAATTAGTTATGTTTTGAAAATTATTACACATAATTATTAGAGAAGACGATAAGAGGCTGGGTCGATCTAAAATATGTAAATTGGCAAAAGGCCGATAATGTATCAACACTAAAACTGGATAAGACAGCAATTAAGGAGTTGGATCCATTTTGAGATTCCAAAAAGTGTATCAACATAATCATTGTTTTTTTAACAACAAGCGGACGACCGGTGTCGGTTGTCCCTTATTCTTAATAGCAATCTCTTTATCTACTTTATTAGTGTGCTCATTCTGTGTGCAAATGAATGTTTAAGAATTGAATAAGGTTTTACCTATCTTTAAGGACTAGACTAGACTAGACTAGACCTATCGATCGGCTTCAATCGACCCCATCAGTCGATGTTAGAATAGATTGTTTAACGCTATCAATATGGTGGAAACTGTCAATCGAAGTCGAGTATTTCATTTTATCATCGATTCGTGCTGTAGTGTGTAACGACAGTCGAACAATTTGGTAACAAGGATACCTCTGCCGAATCTGTCTAAGATGCTGAGATTTTTCAATTTGAAGCTTAGCTAGAAAGACAGCTATATTGTATCGTAGTTAGCCATTTTAGTATCCCACTGCGATGCACATGCGTCGTCTCATTGGAAAGGAATGATTGTTAGTCACCACGCTTGTTCACGACTTCAATTTTGTAAAAACATATTTTTTTTAATTTGCATTCGTAATAAATAACCTCTTTGGGGCAAACCGTTGATCTTCCAATGAGTGCGGTTGGCTAATTTTATGACTAATTTATATTATTTATAACATTTTTTTTATATATTTACGACTGAATAACAATAAACTAATTAAATATACACTCAATGTATCTAGGTCTCTCAATATAAACGTAAGTTAGAGATATATAGGTTAGACCAAAACCTAGCAAGTTTACCAAGTTATGCGGTTTACCGTACGTCAAACCGCAAATCTATTGACACTTCACTCTACAACATAATGTAAATATTTATACCAACTATCATCAGGTTAAATAACCATAAAAAACCGAAGGATTTAGTAAATAACAAAAAACTTTGGTATGGCGCCAATTAGCTGTTACATGATAACTGATTAGCACATTATTTTTATCTTATTTTTTCCATCTGTAGGGAAAGGATGAGCTGCTCTGTGTGAGAGAAGTCCTGTGCCCAGCAATGGAACGACAAAAAGGCTGATTAGCTAAGCAGCGATTCTTGCCTATTGAATGATAAGCGTTGTTGTCTTATGTATACTTCTCTCTTTTCTTGAAACGGCTTTTGCACAAGTAGCTCTTTGTTTGCATGATCACATTTAAAAAAATGACAGTCGCTACGTTTTTTCGTGGGAAATCATCAAATGAACGCTCCCGCTGTGGGTGCAGCTAGAGCGAGAGTCACTCTTTCTGAGTAAAACCCACTATGTTCCTCCAGGAGGTCCCTGTGTGCCAGGGCACGGTAACTCTTGCAAACAAACCACAATCCCTGCAGAAACGTCGCTTCGCTAAAGAGTAAATTTAGCTACGCCAACGAGTACCAAGTGTATAGGGTCGCCCGGGTGACTGGATTGAGGAGGTCAGATAGACCGTCACTCCACTTAAAACTCAGGTTCTCACCGGCCTCCTCGGTAAAACTGGAAGCGGGTCTGCTTAACATATTTCGTGAGAAATGGAAAGTGCAGCTGGAGAGAGTGTCTTACTGACTAAAACTTTCTAGAATTTTTCTGGAGGTCCCTGTTATCGCGGCAGTTCGAATCGTACTCCTTGATTTATAAATCCGATCGTAAAACTCATGTTAGTAATAAAGTAACATTATTTGGAGCACATTGTAATTTTATACGATGAACCCATTTATTTAAGTAGTCAATTCAGCTTATTATCTCAAGGTCTATTTTATTCAAACATTGATACCTACTGTAAATTGACTCCCGCATATTATGTAAATTAATCAATTGGAATATTTATTCGTTACTTGCAGCTGTAATCTGATAGACGCTGAATGTCTTCATCGAGATAATTGTCAAACAATTTGCTCAAATGGACGTTGAGTTTCGAGGAATGTTAGGTGAAAAAAAAACTACTAAAATATACCTAAGAAATAAAACAAAATTCCCGTTAAATACCGATTGAAAACTAACTGTTATGATTCTAAAAATAAGAAGAAATATTGTCATAGGTACCATTTTTTTTATAAAATACGAAAAATACCTAAGCTTTTTTTGTCCATTAATAGGTAAAAATATAAATCGAGATATCATTTTGGCTCTTTTTCCTTAAAAAGGATATATGGCAATAATACAAAACATGAGCTAGCTAGATTAAGATGCCTGCATCTCCTGTCTTTTGCTATCTACCAGCAGCATCTATCTGCAGCTTAGTATCGTATTTAACATGGAGCGACTGCCTATCTCACCTCCTCATCTCAGTTACCTACCAATACCCTTTGGAGAGACTGGTTGTCAGACTTCCTAGCTTCTAACTTCCCGTAACGACTGCCAATGATGTCCAAATGACACCGCGGACCCACCAATTAATCGTGCATTTCGAAACACGGACTCATCATGTCATGTCAATTTTGACAAGATAGAGAGTTTTTTCTACGTGTGTGTATGTGTGTGTTAGGTTAATAAAGGTAGATAATTCTTTTCTCACTAAAATCCTTTTTATGCTCAGGTGACAATGGGCGGTTGGCTGAGCTATTTCTGGTGGGGCGGAGATCCCGACGTGGCTAATCCAATATCGGGCCTCACGAGGCGTGAGGTCAGCCTGGTGCAGAAGTCCTGGGTGCCTGTGAATGCAGACGCCATCAACACTGGTGCTGAATTGCTTAAACGGTAAGAGTTGAGATCAATATGCAACCTTTATTGTCCAGAAGCTAGTCTGAGGTCTGTCTCGTAGGAGGGAGATTTTCATTTGTTTTTATTCAACCGCGCTCTCCTTGCTTTGTACTTGCATACAAAAAATTTGCGGTCCTTTATAGGAAAATAGCACTGTTTTTTTAATAGTGTAGGTACCTAAGTATTGCATTTTACCCACCATTGGGTCGCGTAGATTTATTGTAATCCACGAAGTAGATGTAGGCACCTATTTCGGAACTTCCTCGGAAGGCCACAAATGGATTTTCTACAGTTATTTAAATTTTAGTAAAGACATTTGATAACTGAAAAGCTCACTTACTATCTTACTTATGAATTTAAAATTCAGTATCTGCAATATATAAGAATACATAAGACTCTTCGTAAATCATTAGCAACAATCTTATCAGAATTCTTATTTCGGATAATATTGCATCATATACCGCGAACTTGTCATCTTGACCCACTTTAGAACAGGATTCGAGTTGTAAATTAAATACAAGGATTTTAAAATGGCAACCTGTCCTGCGATGTTGCAGATACAGGATAAAATCCAATATCACTTCTTATAGAAAATTTATATTAAACAAAATATATATCTTTATACATATACAAAAAATAATGAACATTTAATTTACAAAGTATAAAGAAAGAAATTTAAATGATACAAAGAATTACATAAAAAACTATGAGGTGTCGAAAAATATTCATCCCCATCGCTGGCTACATGGAGCGAGCCCAAAAGGCTGGCAGCATAGCCACGTTGAATGACGATGCTTATTCTCTGACCAAAGTAATAGCCATCCTTTGGGTCACTGGAAGCGTCAACTAGCCCCTTAGATATCTCGTTAAAACGACCTAACGTAGAAAATCCAACGTATTGTGTAATTTACGATACTATTTTTCCGTACCTGCATGCTAAACAATTAATAAAGGCATATCTATTCTATTATTTTTAAAATATTATGTAGTTAGGTACCTACGTGAAAACTGTTCGAAATCCACTCTAATGAACCTTTCAGTTGCAACAACGCCGTCAGTAACGTTTCATGGAACGGCACTTTAAGAGAATGTTATATCAGAATGTTTTCACGGAATTCTATCACGAACTAGACGAACCCTTTCAAAAGGAATGCGGGAAGCTAAGTGGCTGTATATACCTATTCCATTACGGCAGATCCTTGAGTATTCCACGCGTAACCTTGAACATTTTGTCCTACATATATAGCTGGGTACATAACGTACGTACTTACACTTTTTATTGCTTCCACTGTCATTCCCTCAGCTCCGGAATTGTTAACATACCACCTGTTCGCGAGCGTCGACCCTTATGCTAAGGCTGTTGCCATACGAGGACAGTAGGCTTGGAATTATTTTTTAGGAGCTAGTGATCATATTGCAAAAGTATGATTAATTCCCTAGCGAATATCCTTTTAAAATGCAATATGATTCTGTAGCGAAAAAGGGTCATTGATATTTAATGTCTCGATTCTGAGTCACACTGAGATAGTGACCTCAGAAACAAATCATTGTATTATCCCTGACCGATAAATAATTATGAATAATTTTAGCTCGTTGCATTATCAAAAAGATTTTATTATTGATTTAGTTATTAGTATTAATTGACCGCAAATTAAGCTGTTGGCGTCATGTAAAACCACAAATTATTTTCAATTGCTCTACTGTAGGTATCTATAGACGTCTTTATAATTGAATAACTAATATTTTTTGGTAATTGGGGACGTAAATTAAATAATGTGACTGAATAATTCCGATCAAGTTACATTCAGCTATGTATACCTAGCATCAATGCGAAATTAATTAAATGATCCGCCTAAAGGTGGTGTCCTTATTACCAAAATGGCATAGGGGATATCGTGATCAAGAGAAGGTTCCCCCAGGGCGAGACCTATCCATTGCACTGCGGATAGGTCGACCCCTGCGATTATCCCTAATGTGGATAACTCGGATGCATAATTCTTGGTAGAGTGAATCACTTAGTAAGAAGACAAGTTCAAACAATTTTAAACATTACGAATTGCCGTTGACATATAAACACACTTAATAAAATCCGATTCAGATAAATGTAATTTAAATTTTCAGTTATCCAACTTGCACACCGGTAGATACAGTTCCTACTCTCCCAATGCGTCGCTATCCTTAAGGCAGGCATTCCTTCCGTTCATTGTAGGCAAGTCGGCACTTAGTATTCCGGTGTAAGGAATAAGGGCGTGTTTTGGCAAACGTGACTTAGAACTTAACCTAATAAAATACATTCATATGAATATGTACGTACTCCTTTTGAAGATATGTATATAAAGAGGAAAATTAAGGTCCGTGAAATAGCATTACTTTTCATGGAAGCTCAGCTATCAAACTGTATCTAAATAATCGATACTTAATCACCAACGCGCATTGAGCGTGGTGATTAACGCTCAATCCCTCTCTGTGTGAGAGGAGGCCTGTGCCCAGCAGTGGGACAATAAGAAATCTGATGATGATGTATATGTATAAATTGACAAGATGATTTTGACAGAACTTTTATTGGCAGTTAGCCGATATAACAAGAAGTAACTTAAGCTGCTTTTCAAACGGGTGCAAGAAGTAAGTCCCTTTGGACGCGAGTGAATAAAATAAGTAATTCAAAATGAATTCCGCATATTGTCGTGAAAATTAAGCGATCTTCCGACTTATTGCATAAAGGTCATACCTACAAAATTACTGTAAGATAAAAGTACGCCTACAGAAGTGCGCAAATAACGTGGGATGTTGAAGCTAAGCGGTATAGATAGAGCAATTATCAAAACGTCACTCCAATTAGCGCATAATTACTTCGATGACGTAGGATTTGATAAAATGATCAGCAATGGTAGGCGTCGACAAAAATGCAATTTTTAGTTAATCTGGTTAGATTGTGATAAACCTAGTAGGTACAAATCGAATTTCTCATTATTTAATGTACCTATTTTCAATCTTTTTTATATCCTTATGTCAAAATCACTGAAATCCTTAATTGTAAATAGCTAATAGACAATCCAATAAAAGTTTCGCAAGCTTAACGATTGTATCTTTTTCGGATACAAATAAAGAATAATTACATTCTGTTTTTAAATTTACAGACAATTTTGTTTGTATAATTATTTAGTTAACTTACTTAGTGATTTGTGTAAAATGGCGGATTCAACGCCTCACTCTGCCAGTCCTTTGACTAAATTTAATATAAATAATGGTAAGAAAATCCCAAAAAAAGAACTTAAAATATTCAGACCTAATTAGGAGCCACAAAGAATTTCAATTAAAGCAGGTAGCGCACAGATTAAAATTGAACATGACGACATTACGGGCTCATCCGAGCATAATTGATTTAAAACAAGAATATAAATGTATTGTCTTTTATCGGAAACAGAACGATATAACGCTTCACATAGTACATACATAACGCTTGATGATTAAATTATACCAAGGAAGGAATCTAATAAATTCATCAGCGGATATAATGTTTGCGAGAAAATATGATACGATTAGAATGCGTAGGTATCTACATCTACATATTTATAAGCGCGTAATCGATTCCGATTTCGTTTGCATTATACGGATTTCATTTCATTTGTAACAACAATTGTATTACCGTGTATCCAATTACATTACTATGATACTCATCATCTCCCGAGCCTTTTCCCAACTAGGTTGGGGTCGGCTTCCAGTCTAACCGGATTTAGCTGAGTACCAGTGTTTTAAAAGGAGCGACTGCCTATCTGACATCCTCAACCCAGTTACCCGGCCAACCCAATACCCCTTAGTTAGACTGGTGTCAGACTTTTTGGCGACATAACTATGATAATATGCGTTCGTAATAACATTATCTTAATGGCGTCCAAGCTGATTGCCGGCCAAGGAAGCTGTTCTCTCTAAGGAGATCATAGTATAAGTTTAGCGCACAGGCATTTGCAAGACACAGGTCTTTGTCCCCTCACTCTAATAGCTCCATAGGTCAGCAATCCGTAGCAGTTCGGATTTTGAAAAAGAGTTTATGTATGAGAATAGCCCAAGCTAGGGCCTAAAACCTGTTGCGGAGTAGGTACTTCAGAGAGTACCGTGACCTGGGACAAAAAAAGCACTAGATAATCTTACAGCCCGCCAACTGTACCAGTGAGGGGTCATTTAACAACTTCCCACTTTCAATTATAGGCTTTTTATATACCAATGTAACATAACTTTGAGCTTCGAGCTTAGATCTATGAAAGTCAGAGGTCACCAATTGTTCACCAATCTTGCTTAAGTTGCAATAGTGACGAACCGCTGGCGGTCATTTGGGACAATCAAGACGTGATTCTGCTGCTAGCCAAGTACGCACACTGCTGCAACTGGTACAATAAATATGAAGGTTATCAACCTATCCTTTAATCTCATACATGTTGTTCAATTTAACACTTATTGATTACTAGCTGTTGTCCGCGACATCGTTCGCGTGGGTATTAGGTGATTAAACATCCACCCCCACCCTCCCCGTATGTGATAGCTTGATAATATATAGCCTATATGTTGACCCGACCTCTTAGTTATATTCATGCCAAATTTGAAGCAAATCCATGCTGTACTTTTTGAGATTATCCCGGACATACATACAGACAAACAGACAACAAGTCTAAAAACTATATTTTTGGATTCGATATCGATTGTAGATCACGCCCTAATTATTCTTTTAAAAAAATATTCAATGTAGGTAGAGTTTTGACTTTTCTACCATTTTATTATATGTATATATAGATTTACCAGAACAACTTGCACAGACCAAATATATACGGAATATTATAAAAAAAAATCTATACTAATATTATAAATCTGATTAGTTTGTCTGTTTGCTTCAACGCCTGAGCTTGATTAGCTCTCAGGAACTTTGTAGGTCTAGGTTCACCGGTTGCATTCCAGATAGTTTCAGATAGTTTCAGTAGCAAATAATTTCATAGAAATTCTGTTCCATTTTTTAATTTATCTGGTAGATGGTAGCTATCCGTAACTTGTGAAACTGGCCCTGAATAGCCTATTAAACGAGGAAGGACATACTTAGCCTCCTTTTCATCCGAGTAGTTGTAGTTTCCATAGGACGCAGGATGAAACTGCTGGCAAAATCTAGTTACTGATATAGTGTACAAAAATAATATTTTTATTTACAAAACAAATATTAAAATTTGTGTAATTTAAAAAATCCAAAAAATCATCTACCGATTCTAATCAGGTACCTAAATCTACCAAAAAACACGTGGACTTGTATGTGAACCTTATGCAGGTAGCAAAATATTGAGAAAACAGACACGTTCTTTATTTAAAAAATAAAAAACCTTATCCAGGGCCTGTTTCACCACCTATGAATAAGATTCAGAAATTTTGTTTGGTAGATAATTTCATACAAATTCTGTTCCATTTTTGAATTTATCTGGTAGATAGTGGCTATCCGTAACCGGTGAAACTGGCCATTATTATTTTAAAATCAGAATGTTCTCAAGGATCTGACAACCAAACTCTCAACCAAACTCAAAGAAAAGTTTGTAAATAGAGCTTCGTATTTTTTTTCTAAACATAGCCGCAATGGTTGCTTTCAGCATTCATATTCGCTTATGAAGTAGAACGGTACATTTATATTTCTGCGGAAAATCGATATGTCAGTCCAATTAAGTCCGTAGATAGCTTCAGTTAGCTTTAAGTATTTTATCATACTAGCTTAGTATTTTTATGTGTTGTTTGAAAAAGAACAGTGTAGCAAGTTAGAAAAATAATTGAACCGTTAACCATAAGGATGTTCGCGACAGTATTTAAAAGAAAACCCTGGTGCAAAAGTCATTACACTCTATACCAAATTCGTCGAAATCCTATCGTCTCATCTAGACGAGAAATTGTACCTAAATATTAATAAGTATTATACAACTGATTCATATAATTCTCGTAGTCTCAAGATGTTTTGCTTAGCACTCGGAAAACACATTCCCGTATTTTATGAAGTAACATCCATTACTTAGTTGATGGTAGTTTTAAAGTCAGGTTATACTCGTACCTAATAATATAGATAATACTTCCAATGCAATTTTATACTTTTTTTTATTAAAGAAAATTTATTAAAAACTTTTCTGCCACTTATTTAAAATTTAGTTTTATACCATTTTCAAAATCCAAGTTCGATTTATAAAAATGCTGCCTACAAACCACCATGATTGGTTAAACAAAATATTGACAGCCAATCAAAAACTTGATACGTAATTTGAATTCAGATAAATAGCGTTACGATGAAATACTTCAAAACTAAGCGACCTCCTTTATACAAATTGCTACAAAGTACATACTTAGGTATTAGCAATATCAACGAAATTCAAAACGATTTCCGTCTAAGCAGTATAAATGTCCCATTTTACGGCTTTAGGTGGAAAACGTTAAACAAACAGCTGCGGTTATGAACGACTTAATAAACGTATTCCAGCTATGTGTCACTGTGTTTGATTTGTAGCACTTTTTGTGGTCGCTACGGCAAACAGTTGTATGATTAAACGCCACTCAAACGTGGAAACTGATAACTTAATTAAAAGTCGATTCTGATGTAGGTAATAGAAATGAATTCTTAACAAAGAGTTGCCGTTAGACTCAGATTTATTTTCGGAAAAGAGGTTATAATACTGAAACGGATTATGGAAACATAAAGACCTATAATGGGAGCTCATTAGTGAATTTTACGAGTATTTAAAATTCCTCTGATATAACTACTTCTTATTAAGTGTGGAGTGAGACGCAAATTCTTTGGCCTTATCCCAAACGTAACAAATTGTAAGCAAAGTATACTATGTACTACTCGGTATTATTTTAACCTTAAGCAAGCGCAGCCAAATTGGCACGTGCTGCTGCAGAGTTTTGTTTGCGAGAGTTGCATTCCAAATTATTAAAGAATTGCTCATTCATATTGAGTTGAGTATTGATTGTATTAAAAAAAATCTAGAAACAGTTTATCTTCTACCATTTTTTATTTTTTGGAAGTAGATATTAAAAGGTTTCCTGTACCATTATCGTTTTAAAAAAAATAATGTAACGGTTGACAATTAGTCAAATTCAATACTTTTGGATTGAACTGTCAAAAAAGGCTATCTCTGTAGGTACGTATATTGAATGAAAACCGAAACTATGACGTCACACATTTTTACATCAAGCTGTAGTCTGTACCTTATTTCGCTTATTCTATAATCAATGAGAAAAATCAAAAAGATTTTTCCTACAAAACAACTATATTCAACAACCCAATTGGCACCTTTTGCCTTTAAAATTTACTTTTCTTATCGACGGATTACTCTATTGATCGGTAGTATAAAAGTAGAAACCGTTAGCAAGTCTAGTGATTTGCGTCCATCGCCATGCATTAGCCTACGTTACCCGCAATATTGATCGAAGAATGCATAAAGACAGTGACAGACTTTCAAGAGAATGTACTCCTACGTAGTAAACTTACCTATTATGTATTTTTATGAGAAAATGGAAGGCGGTCTTATAACTAACTATAAGGATTGTGGAGTGCAAGCTTTATTTCTTTATAGCACTGAAGTGGTCCTTAAGTTGGGTTACTGGATCATTGTATGAAATCAGATAATTGGAGAATCTAGACTAAAAATACTTAGTAGGATTTCTAGTGTCTTAGTAATTTGACTTTTAATAAATCTTTTTTTTTAGAGGAAAATCATCAAATTACCCCTCCCGCTGAGGTTGCAGCTGGAGGAGTTTTAGACTCTATAGACTAAATCCAACTATGTTTCTTCTGGCGGTCTCTGTGTGCCAGGGCCGCGGTTTCTTTTGTGAAAGACCCGATAAATCTTTAATCTTTTTACATAGAGTACCTATGATGTAAAAAAATATTTATTTTATTTTTTAAAGTAGGTATTCTTCTTGGTATCTTCCAAATGGTGATGATACCTATATAACTTAGTCCGATAATGTCCAACTGGATAGTGGACTATGTCAAAAATCAAGTCACTTTCATGTATCAGTCTGTAGGAAAAACTGTTTGTTTTTTTTATAATGAACAAAATAAGTACCTTCAGCTTAATGTGAAAAAAATATGCGACGTTATAGTTCTTGTTTTCATACAAATTGCAATTAATTGAAAGTAACCGTTTTAGACAGTTCAATAAAAGTATAGAATTTTTCTAGTTGCCACCTACCGTATTACGATTCAACATGGGTACTAAATCCATATCCATAGATACTATAGTTACAAACGTCATTTCCCAATTTACAGATTCTTCATCGCCTTCCCGGAAACCAAAGAATTCTTTAGGATGATAAAGAATACACCTGACGATCAGTACCTGGAGAACCCACAGTTCAAGGCACACGTCATCAATCTGATGACGTCACTCAACCTTGCAGTGGAGAACCTCAATCAGCCAGAAGTAGTGGCGGCTTTGATGAACAAGCTAGGAGAATCCCATGGACGGAGAAAGATCCAGGAGAAAAATTTCCATGTAAGATTTTTTGATGAGAGATTTTGAAGTTATTTGCATAGTTACTTAGTTACGCAACTAGGTACCTACTTATTAATTACTTCGGGGAAGAATGAATTACCAACCAGATTTAGCCAGACAGGCTTAGCTATCCTTGAAATTCCATAACATGGCATCAACGTTTTTTTTTACAAAAATATTACCCCCATATTCGTAACCAAACGGTAAACGTGTTCGTAATTCAAAACGAGACGCCGAGAAACGTTCGATGCTTGAATTAAATTCAATTTGCGAACCGCAAATATGGCCGATACCGCATTTCCATATTAAATGTATTAGTCTAATGTACGAACCACGGGGGGTGTGGCCCAATTTACATAATATCTATTGTGTACTTTGTAAGCGAAGTTTTTATAAGTAAGTAAACAAAGCCTTAATGCAATATTGATACCGACTTCGTACAGCTCGTAATCAGAATGGATTTTATTCCCCATTTGTATTCCAGTAGCCATAGTAATCTGTAGTCCATTACAATATAAATACCTACGTAGGGAGGTACTATCACTGACAAATAACCGTAAGGAATCTACACTTACGTGTATGTAGAACTAGTAACTCAATTCCTTATGTGTAATGAATGATAAAGAAAAAAAACTAACATATCTGTTTTCTTTTCTAGCAACTGAAAGAAGTCATAGTGAAGATGTTCATCGAGGTGTTAAAATTAGACGACGTGACGCTCGGGGCTTGGGGCAAGACCGTCGAGTTCTGGTACAAGCACATATTCGAGACTCTCAATAGAGCGGAACAGACCAGATAACATACACATTGTCAACCAATTACACTTTAAAGACTAGTTTAGTATCTACAATGGTTATTGTGAAAGGCAAACTCAATTTGATCTGATCCACGATGATAGGAAAATGACCGATCTCGGAATAAGCAGCTAAGCAGCAATTTGTGCATGTTGGGACTGCGCTTTGGACGCGATTTTTAAATACGGTTTTTATTTGTATTCATATTTTAAAAAGAATGCCATAGAAATATGGCTTAAGCTTACATCGTCCACTGAATTGTCTATGTATGCTTCAAATATTTAAGCAGAGTTTTTTTTTTCTCTTTTCCAAATCTGGTTTAACGGAGGTCTTGATAAATGGATAATAAATTAACTATTCACTCTGAAGAGTTTGCTTTGCTGTGTTCAATCAGGCTGAATAATTCATACAGCATAATTATGTTTGTTAACGGTCAGTGTTGGGCGCCAAGAATCGACTTTATTTCATGAATTTTCCATTCAACTGGTATTGTTCATGAAAAGACAGAAATACGTTTTGTATTTTGTTTGTTGTTGAATTTATAGACGTGTTTTTAAAGATTTAATTTAAAAAGTAGTTTTATATCCTAATCACCCTTCATTTTTCCTAGGCTGTTTCAATGTTGTCAACACCAAAAAAAAAATACTAGGTACTCCCACTTTCTTATTTTCTCTCTGGTACTGACTCCCATTGGGTACGATGTATCAAATTTTAATTCTTTTCTATTATTGTAGGTTCCATTTTATCCAATGAATTATATCTAAGTGTTTTATGTTCACTTTAATATGATTTTTCATAGATGTAAATTATCTATTTTTATTATTATAATAAGACGCATTTAATAAGATTGTAGTTTAGATTTAAATGCTTCGACCATCTTCCATTTTATTGCATAGTGTAAATAGCTATATTTGTAAATAAACCTATCGATTTTTGTACATTGTACACTTGTTAAACCAAAAAATATATTAAGTAAATATTACATATTCAATATTGTCAAGGATTTTAATTACTGGTTCATTAAATTTTATATTTAAGTGTTGTCTATTTATTTAACCCTAGGCACCTTACCCTACAAATGAGTTATATAATTGACAGAAATTCTTAAACATTTTTGGTCGAATATTGGCCGTGAGTCTTGCCTAGATACTTTGTTACAGAATTTTTATATGGTTCACCTAAAAACTAATTAGAGAAAAATAGCTCGAATAAAAATAAAATTAGTAGTAACCTCTGCATAAAGCTTGATTTAAATTCGTTAACAACCTAAATACATTCTGAATAGGTAAATTAATCTATTTTTCTAGTGCTAGGATTCAACCATATATAAAATTCCTTAGCCTCGCAAAGCGCCCGTAGAGTATAGAGTACGGCACGGACTGGAGTGCTTGCATTATTCAGCCTGCTGCATATTTAACGCGCGCCGTCGCCGCTCTCCTGTCTCTTGTTACGTTCCTGCAGGGTTTACTCAAAAGAAAATTAACAGTGATTTACTATAACATATAGATATAGTGTATAGACACATGATATATTTTTAGGGTTATAGGTATTGATATGATACATTTCAACTGATATTAAATTGTAAATTGTGTAGGTTTTATATTACACTTGCCAAAACTAAACTCGGACCTACTTGGAACATGTAGTAATTACTACACAATCACATAACTAGAAGGTATATAGACGCAATTCCGTCGTTACCAGGCATGTGCCCGGGCCCCGCACTTTCAGGGGGCCCCGTAGGACCGATCAATTCTCTCACACTTTTACTTTCAAAACTTTTTTGTTGGGCTCTATGGTCATACTTAGCTATTTTTTTTTTAATATAATTCGCTTTTTTTGCTTTTCCAAAGGTCCCCAAATTCTTGTATGCTTAATTTTAACCTAGTTTAAAAATGGCCCTTAGTAGACAATCTGGTATTTCTGTGGGTAGGGGTGAACCCGAAAATATGAACCAAAAACCATTAAGTGTGGATCGTACCTCAGAGGTATATATTTATATACGTAATATTTATTGTTGAACAATCCTGAATCTAACACAGGAAACTACGTGAAACGCACACTTCATTCGACTTATTTGCATGTCGCCATAAATTATTGATTCTGTAAGTTTATTAGTGTCTTAAATTAATTATTAAGGCAAGGAACAGATTCAAGTTTTAATTAGACAAACCAAAAACTACCCTCAAAAACAAGTGCAAACAGTTGAAAAGCATTAAGGTAAGTTACACTTCATGGCGGGTGGAGGTCCTCTAGAGGACCCATGAATTTCCGAGACGCTTCGCGCCCCAGACAAACCAGAAGTTTGCGAAAAATACCACCGCATTACATCCAAATTCAAGCATTGGTTTACCAGTTCACCGTCCATTCATCCTCCTCATTTTTATAAATGCGTTCTTGGATTCCCACACCTCGACATTGTTTAATAATTCACGTTCTTACCGTGATCAACATGTTGATTTTGCGTTCCGAGAATTGATTTGCTAATATTATATGAATACTTGTTTATGAATTACTTACTTAGTGTGGAGTCAAATAGTGTGAACTTTAACCTGTTATCATAAATATTGAATCATGACCAGAGGTGTGCGTTACCCCAGCCAGAAGTTGTCGAAAATGATAATTTGAATCTTATAGATAATTAGTATTGTGGCTTCTGTAACTGTTGCGCACATTTTTAAATTTGTTGCGCTTATAGTTTTTTAATTATTTCGAAAAAACATTTCCTGCTGGGGTAACGTTACCCCAGCCAGACTTTTTTCTTTCTAATGAGAATATTTAAATAAAAACTAGCTATAAAATTAGTTGTCTAGATGAAGTAAATGTTGTGCCTTATTTTGAATTTTTTTTTTCTTCCGTTGCGAAGTTATTCGAGATTTTGCTGGGGTAACGTTTCTGGGTTGGCTATATCTCTGAAATGGTTAAGCGGATTCTTATCATATTTTGTAGAAGACTTCTTAGGAATTAGTTTAAATTTGTTGGGCAATAAAAAAAACCAAAATAATGCATAGCTTAAGAGTTATTTCATTAAATAGAAAAACACTTCAATTGGCCCCAGCACTCTCAATAAGAGGTCTAAAGGCTTACTTTAAACATTATTTTGAAGCTTGTAACTGCCTTCAAATGTATGTGAAATTTCATTAGTATCCTGTAAGTATTTAACAAGTTATGATGATATTCAGTTCTTCACGAGCACGGTATTGATGCGCGCGGTGTTATTTAGCCACTGGATTGGAAATATGAACTGAATGTTATATCAATAATTAGTTGTTTAGTTCAGTTTTATATCAGTAAAATTTCAGCTCAGTACATTGGATAATTAATGAGATATACGATTAAAGTCATTAGGAAGTGAATTACCGAGGAAACCCGACCAAGTTTGGGTGGTTACGAAAAAGCGAAAACGCAGAACATTATGGTACCTTCTAAAATATGTAGGATAGTATTACAAATTTAGTACAGACGTGTACACAAGTTTAAAAAAAACTACATGATTATTAAATAATGTTTATTTACAGGTAAAATAATCATTTCAATTGAACTTTTAAAGTATTAATTAACTTATACTTAAAACAATCACAGATTAAAATTACACACAGTAATTTGCTTTTTTAAAATTTTCTATATTTTTTTATTTAAATTATAGATTTTAGTATACACAGTACACAGTTACAGTTCACCCCACCCCTCCCGCGTGCCACCGAACGACATGTTATATCGGTGATTTTTGTTGTCTGTGCAACTGGAAGATAATGATAATGTTTCTTTTTAATAGTTTTAAATGTTATTTTTTATTAATATTTAAAAAAATGAACTTCAAAATGTTTTCATAGCACAGAATGTATTATTATATTATTGTGTATTTAACAGTGTACGCGTCTGTACCGAAATTGTAAGGTGTATTATACTAAACATTTCAAAAGGTACCATAATGTTCTGCGTTTTCGCTTTTTCGTAACCACCTAAACTTGGTCGGGTTGCCACGGTCATTCACTTCCTAATGACTTTAATCGTATATCTCATTAATTATCCAATGTACTGAGCTGAAATTTTACTAATATAAAACTGAACTAAACAACTAATTATTGATATAACATTCAGTTCATATTTCCAATCCAGTGGCTAAATAACACCGCGCGCATCAATACCGTGCTCGTGAAGAACTGAATATCATCATAACTTGTTAAATACTTACAGGATACTAATGAAATTTCACATACATTTGAAGGCAGTTACAAGCTTCAAAATAATGTTTAAAGTAAGCCTTTAGACCTCTTATTGAGAGTGCTGGGGCCAATTGAAGTGTTTTTCTATTTAATGAAATAACTCTTAAGCTATGCATTATTTTGGTTTTTTTTATTGCCCAACAAATTTAAACTAATTCCTAAGAAGTCTTCTACAAAATATGATAAGAATCCGCTTAACCATTTCAGAGATATAGCCAACCCAGAAACGTTACCCCAGCAAAATCTCGAATAACTTCGCAACGGAAGAAAAAAAAAATTCAAAATAAGGCACAACATTTACTTCATCTAGACAACTAATTTTATAGCTAGTTTTTATTTAAATATTCTCATTAGAAAGAAAAAAGTCTGGCTGGGGTAACGTTACCCCAGCAGGAAATGTTTTTTCGAAATAATTAAAAAACTATAAGCGCAACAAATTTAAAAATGTGCGCAACAGTTACAGAAGCCACAATACTAATTATCTATAAGATTCAAATTATCATTTTCGACAACTTCTGGCTGGGGTAACGCACACTGACCAGAGAGTTGCTACTAAACAGCAACATTTAACTTCATTCAATGACGTAAAAAACAGCGATATTACGTAGTTTGTATATTTAAATAAATTCGTATAGAAGCTTATATTTTCAGTAGTCAGTTTCTTTCATCATCATTTCTTACAGTTAGTGATGGCTTAATTATCTATGTGTAGCTAAGTTCTAGCATTGTCTAAGTACTCAAAACAATTTTATTTCAAAATATCCAACAGGTAATCAAGTTGGAGATAAATAAAACACAATGTTTTAATGATTTTTTTATTTTTTTTTTACAATTAATCAGATAACATACATATCAAACCAGCCGAAGTATGGCTAAACCCATTTATTATCTAAACTTACGAACAATACAAGAAATTGATACCTCTCAAATTCAGCTTACTTTAATATATATAGATATATTATAATAATATAATATGCGTTCACTCTACATATAGTCTACAACCTACTTACTCATAATCTAAGTTTTGCATAAATTCAAAGTAAATATGCCCAAAAGAAATATTGTTGAACTATGAATATATATTACTTTTTGGCAATTAATTGAGTATCATTTATGTGCATAGCAAAATTAATTTTCTTTTAACATGTAACTTAGATCTTACTTCATAAAGAGGCCACAAATATAACATGCGTTTCTGTCGTCAGTTCGATTATATAGGGACTTTTTGTTAAACATTATTTATTGCCTATTCTATAAACATTACTCTTATCGAAATGTAAGAAAAATATCCTTACGCAATAACTGAATTAGTCTAGCAGTGCTGTGCAGTGAGTGTCGAGGGTCCACCGGTGGAGGGGCGGCGCGCTGCGCACGCGACGGCCGCCGCGCGCCGCCCGACCCGCCTCACCGTTGTGCGTACACATTGCGCTAACAATACGAGACAACATTTCACATAATGATCAAAACAACTATTTGTCATCTACATAAAATTTGCTCCAAATGTTTATATTAAAATATGTCTACTTATTGTAACTTCTAATTAGTTACAGCCAACTTTACAAATAATTGATACATTAGACTCTCAAATAGATCTCTACTAACTATTATTAATTAATGGTAAAAAATAAAGAATAAAAATACTTCTAAACATTGCATTTCAATCACATAAGGTTTAGTTTAAATACAATAATAACATTTTTTAAACCCGAACATAAGTATTACAAGAACAATGATATCGTTGAGTTCTGGAATGGAAAATAGCACACTTAAATTCACTAACTGTTACACTTACATAATAATTATTGTTCTCCTGCTTTGTTTGTTAATATACATTGCTTTAAGGTAGTATCAGAAAAATAACAGTAAAATATATCGACTATTTGATACACTGATAAAATTCATGATAAACCCTTAAATTAACTTAAAGAAATTGATAAAATTGTGTACCAAATAACAGTGCAGTGCGTTTGATAAGTACTGGGAGTCGATATATAAATAGTTTGATATAGGACATACTATGTGAGGTTATTGAATGAGGTAATACAGATACAAAGAACAAGAACCGCTGCCGATGGCGCCTCGGACGATGCAAGCCCACCACTGTCTGCGCTACTGTCTACACCTTGTATAAATGGAGACGCCTGTCTAAAAACACGGCACTTGCAAAAATAGATCTAGAACACGTAAAAGGTGTAGCACAAATGTGTCAGAGGTGATGTGCCGCTCGCCCCGGGCTCCCGCTACGCTATTATTTGGTACGTGACGGAACACAAACGACTCGGCGCAGCGAATCGTCGACGGAACATACGTAGAGGATGGTGTACAGATCGATACAAATTCATATTACTATTAAGGCAGCCGTTCATAAACTTACTACGTGAAAATTTCTTACGCATGCCTCATAATTATTACGACCATAATTATAGTATTACACATTATACTTTAGACATTGAGAATACAAAGTTTCAAATAAATACCCAACATATTAATTTGAAGAACATAAGGAACACTACAGCAGCAATCAAATTGCGAACACATTTTGTACTACATAAAAAATAATACACAACCCTTTGCGCGAAAAGACTGAAAAGTTCAACTTTTAAAGTCACCATGAAACTCGGGTCCTATCATGAAATGCAATACAGACTAATTCCGTGCGTTCGTCAAAGATGTGCTTATGAGTTTAGCGTACATATACCTCCTGCAAACGCAAGGAAAATGCTTCATAGTACGACCCTCGTGTCACTTTCAGTTAATACTAGATCTTTAGAATAAATTTTCCCATCACAGAGATTTGCACAGAAAAATCTTTTAGTTTTTTTTTAATATATTTAGCCTATTGATATAATTATGTTATAATTTAGTATCTGCTTATTTTCTTAAGTGTTCCAATACAAATACCAAGGAGAATTATTTTTTAATAATATTGGTGTAACGTGAGACGAGACAGCCTAAGTCTACGCTAAACTTATCAATTAGTTATGTTGATATTGTTATAATGAAATACGTCGCTGAAACATGCTTTATATAACTACATTGTACTTTAACTCAAAGGTGGTACCGAAAAATATTATTTTTTATTATAAAACAACGCCAATCGTTCATTATTTTAAAGAGATGTCACTCACTACAATACTAAAGGCAATCAATTTAGTATTCATTATTATGATAACTTAAGGATTTACAATTATCAAACTTAACGCACATTACGGAAATCACGGATATGAATACAACAAAATAATTCGATTTAGAAATGTAGACGATATGCAACGTTCAAAGATCAATTATTTTAAGGAAACATATTTCAGATGACATCGGTGGTACTGGAAATAATTTCTTGTGATCAGTCTCCGCTGGGTGGCGGCGGTGATGTCATGATACTGAGTGCTACATTAACTTAGTTTGTAAATCATTTCTTCATTGGGATCGGTACAGTACATGTTTACATGGTGGGCTTTTTAATTACTAATTAAGCTTGTTCGTTTTGTACAACATAAACCGACAACGGTAGTAGTCCACTCGAAAATGGTCTTCCAAATGTATTCCAGCTCGATACATCACTAAAGTAAAAAAATATACGAAGCAGTTAAATATTATGTCTCGTCACATAACATGTGCCGCTGGCAGTAGGAGACCTCTAATAAAATAAATATTCTCATCCGACTCACTGGACAATATTAAAAATATTTTCTTAATCACAGATATCAGTCTGTCAAAATTTAAATTAAGTATATTTCAGAATTGGATTAGTCGTTCCTCACTTACATAGGATATTATTCAAGTACAAGTACAATCAAGGTACAAAAGTGACTAATTTAAGACCGCAGAGTATTGATTTTTGACGCCAATAGAAATATCTAGATATTGAGAGGTTATTAGTACTTTAGTGGAACATTAACGAATTTGGTCGTTCGAACTACGCGATTACGTATATGTCAAGCACGGTGTCGTCGAGACCGGTACACTTCTCTTACAGTACAAATGAACATTGAATATAAACAATTTCACACAGGTACAACAGAGATCTAATGAAAGAATAATACGAATATAAACTAGTTTCATATAGGATATGATCGTTAAATTATGCTCGATTATAATCACTCGCACGTCGCTCCGTGCGATTCATGAATGCGAGAGAGACTAGAGAAGCAGTGTGTTGTGTAGTTAGCGAGCAGCAGTCTGGAGTCTACTGCATCAATTAACTGTTGGTGGGGGGTTGGCCTTGATACACATACATATATACATAACGCTACGTGGTGCTCGAATCAAATGCAACTCAGTGAAACATCCGACAGTGCGGCGGGAGCCGGCCGGGCCGGCTCCGGGCAGCGCGCTGGGTCTACCGGAGTGCATGTCGGGTGTGTGCTCGCAGAGCTAACAGATAAATGGCGACTTACTGCTCTATTACAACTATACATCATAGCAGTTAAAATATTCTCAGCAATCACATTTAGTTAAATTACCACATAGAGAATTTAGCTTAGTTCAACATTTTAATCAATGGCCCTCTGTTTACACGTAAAGTCACTCAGTACATTTTTTTTTTATTTTGTTTATAATCAGTTGTTTGTGTTTTATCAAGAACACCCTTTGTCTTACAGCTATATATTCCAATAATACAAAAATCCATTCACTATAATTAAGGTAAATTTTAGATATTTAAACACTAAAATGTAAAATATGAACATCCTAAATAAACTCTGATATTCCAATTTTTAGGCATTAGCTCAATTAATTAAATATATGATTGAGTGACTATGAAAAAAGAGAAATAAATGCATTATAATAATACTACCCAACCATTCCCTTGTAAAGTTTGACAGGGTCCAAGCTGCTCGGGCCGACCTATCGTTACCTCTACACCTAACGTCAAAGCCTTCGTTATTTAATATTTGGTATTCACTTATTCGCACCACATAACAAGACTAGAGGAATGATTGCCTCTTGTGTCGACGTCACGCGTCCCGCCATCTCAACACGATCCCTCGTAAATAAGGAAGACTAGTTTCTTTGTAGATATCACCTAATGTGTTCTCTATTGTATTAGGACGTCAACGTCGTAACGTACAAAAATATATATAAATAAAGACAACAAGCAAAACTTTAACCTTATTTAAATTAAAAGGCCCTTCTGAATATCGTACGCACTATCACTAGGTACATTAATATGTCGTATAAGTAACTTCGTCAGTTATATGCGACGGCAAACGCATTATTAACAATGGAAAAATGAGAATGTCTTTTAGTGTGCAACGTTCAGCTTATTTATGAGTGTAGTAAGTCAGCGTAAAATGAAACTGCATAATATTCATAGATATTTGGTCCCTAATGTGAGTACACAGTTGAACGAGAGAGTGGCGCCTGACAATGGGTTGTCGCGACTGCTGTCGAGCAACAAATAAGCCGAACAGTTGTCACGCCACCGACCCCGGCGCCCTTGAACCGCGCTGCTCAATATTCCGTGCAATATTTATTGGCTTCCTTAGCGTTAGCTACGACAGGGCCGGTTGAATGTACTAACAGACATACGTATCTATTCAAATACGAGTTTGATTTGATGCTTAACTAATAAAGCTACCGATTTTATAACATATACTTAGACTCAACGAGGCCACAGGGACGGTAGAGTGACAAGCGAAGGAAAGCTATAAAATAAATTACAAACGCATTACGCGCAGTTTAGGCGGCATGAGTCCTACGCCATACACACTGCAGTTATCAGCTATGGTCCAGTTACATTAAAAGCTAATTTGGAGATTACAAAATAACTTTAGAATTTTATTCCGCACTAAGGGAAGTTTTATAATTAAGATAATAAAAAAATTAAAATTAATAACAATATGAGCAAACTACTTGAATAGTTGAGCTAAAAAACACCAGAGCAGCTTGGATAGACGACAGCGACCTAAGCGTCGGCTGTCAGTATTAATGGCTCCTATTTGTACGATCAATAGTTTGTTGTGATGTCAGAGATCCACGCAATTTATGTAACAACACAAGCGGTCGTCCAATGGCTTACAGACATCGACTTTGGCATTCAAGTGTTATGGAATAGATGCGATCGTTCGAAACACGCGACACCGCGCGATCTCACTCTAAAATAACCAACAATTTTAAGGTTACGCGTTAAATTCGGGTAAACTTCATGAAAACCAAAAAATAAATAGATAAAAATATTTACATATACGTTGGTATATATATAAAATGTTGATTGATGAAATAACACTTATTATAATAAAAGTAAAACATAGCTAAGCTCATTAATGATTACACAAGGCGTGGGCGCGGGCCCCGCTGCTCGCAGCCTTATATTGTCTACAGCTAGTCACAGAGCGGTGCCTAGGCGCACAATTCATTATAATACATTTTTGAAGGAAACGATTACACCTGCCATCGGTTACGGTAACGTACCACAGTTCATTGAGGCACAATCATTGGTTTCTTTTAATTGCTTTTCTTTATATTTTTTTTTCATTTTTTTTTTTAGTTTTTATTTTTTTCATTATTTTACTTATATTTACATCTATGATCGTTATTATAATTACTTGTAGGTACGTAAATTTATTCTAAATAACAGAAACAAATCACGAAAAATGTTATTAAAAGAGAAGCGTGAAGCGTATTAAATTTTTACGAATAAAATTCCACAATATATACATATTACAGTATAGATGTATCATATAAATACACAACAACATAATAATAACACAGACTAAATTGCACATGGCGCAATAAATGTGTGCAGGAAATAATGATGCAGTCATTGAACCGAGAGGAGATTCAGTTAGCGCGGCGCGATGCCGCTACTCACAACCTTGCGATACACCTCTACCGATACACCTCTAACACCACTATATACTGCTAACGACACGTCTACACATTTAAAATACGTCCACTTTACAATATGTATATCCATTATTAAGTACTGATAACTTTAACTGACTAAAAAATTTCAAGGCATAAACTTCTTTCGTCTTATCTATGGATGACGTATTCTAAAGGGCACTGGTTTATTATACTCTCCGTTTGATCGGCTTGTCTAACCTTAAAATGGAAAAAAGTTTATAAAAAATTAAATATGACATTTATTGCTGTATCATTAAAATTTAAATTTGCACCAGAGTAGACAACTGAGATTTAGGCGTTATCGAATATTGGTGTAGAATTGGACAGAACAATATCAGTTAAAAATAATACCTATACTCTTTATTTATTCTATCAATCGGTAAAAGAAACACCCTCATCACTTAAATTGAGCTTTAACAATACATAGAATTGACATTTGTCTGTTTTATACGTGCACTATTGTTGAATAGACGTAACACGAAATGTTATAGGAACATCAGATCATTAACCCGTACCGCGAATATAATTTCAAATTTTGGAAGAATCGTTATCAAGCAGAGAAATGCAATCAGTTGTTCCGGACATCTTTGATAATCACTCTTTGGCACCTAACATTAAACTCCGTGACAATCTCGATTGTGGCCCCTTGGAAGGCGAATCAAACAGTTGGGCTGCATATGCCGTGCCTTCGTATCAACGACCTGGTGTGCTGAAACGCGTGGCGTACGCTATGACGTCCGTCGTCACGGACGGGAGCTCCGCCTTCAAATAAATCTGTATCTGATACAAATCGCGAGAGGCAACGAAGAATATGCAATGATGAAAACGCAAAACTGCCGTCGCTCCCTATAGTAAGATAATACGGTAGTAATGACAAATGCTAATATTGTTTCTAAATGAACACATCACACATCGAAACATTTAACTCTAGACTACTACAGGTCCGAAGCGAACAGAGTTCAAACGCACTTACACGTCCAAAATCGCGTTCACCTAACTTAATTAATTTGTGAAGAGTACGCGAGCCAGAGGCTCGACAAGGTACAGCGAATCGCTTAAAACTAACTTAAGGCTAAAATCGTTTTATCATAAAAACACTGGAAGATGTTCGAAATACAGATACAATTTACATTAGTATAAGTGGGCCGGCGCGGGCCGGCACGGCAGCGAGCGCCCCGGCACGGCAGCGAGCGCCCCGGCGCGGCAGCGAGCGCCCCGGCGCGGCAGCGAGCGCCCGGGCTCGGCCGCGACCCGGGCCCGCGCGCTCTGCTACGCTAATCCCGTAATTATTGGTAATTTTATATTTTGGCAGAGTATCTCTGTGGCACACCATCAATAAATTAAAAAGTAAATAAAAGTGTAAATAAACTTTATGATAACGAACTTTAACTTACACGTGCAATCGTTGCCGTTAAATATCAGTTGTATGCTTATTGAACTCTACGATAGGACTTAAAATGTAAACTTACACCTACAGTTATGTAATACCGACAAACCTACGGCTACAAGTATATTATTAACAGAATATCTAAAGCATATGTCACTTTGAATAACGTTCAAATTGAGCCTATAGAAAATACCACAAATCTTTTATTTAAATAGATATTGATATGGCTAAATTTAAGTTAGAACTTTATTCTTACCTATACACAAAAGTGTAATATTTAATTACTGTTCAATTATAGTACTTTAATAACATTTCTCACAAATGTATGTGTAATATAAAATGATAAAACAATTTTCAATTTATTATATTAGGTTACCCTTACGTTAATCGTATAATCTAGATAATCGTCTCATTATATTAAACATAAAGTGGCACTTCAATCACAAATACTGGAAAAAATTTGGGGAAACGTCAGCTTCGGCGGAGGCCGACCGCCGGCGACTCGCGCTACTATGATACTCTCCAACAAAATAGATTATCCTTACATTAGGCAAGATACTTTACATCACAGGATTACTGGATTGCAAGGGAGCGCGCCCCACTTGTACTTGCGCCGCCGCCCGAGCGGCCGCGAGCTCCTAGCATATAACTATACTCGTTTGCATCAGACTATACGGCTTAAAAGGAATTACCGCTACAAGAATGCACTTCAAATCTCATAATTTCAAATTTTGTTACCTTTATAAAAATTACAACTAATCGTAAAAGTTTTGTTAGTGGGCGAAATGCACTTACACGTTTATTGCTGAATAAAATATCACTACTGGAAAACGAGGGCTCTATGCGAGTGAGAATTCAAAACAGAAATAAATAATTAAAATACGACAAGTACAGATAAAACGAGAAAATAAAAACGAACACGAAAGAAACTCGGAACGCAACAGCTCGACGGGCGAAACAGCAACAGCCCTCGAGCACAACAAAATAAATATACGCTATAAAATAAGGCCACGGGACGTGTGACTGAGGTAGCCCGCGACGCACTACGCTATCTGATACCTACGATTATTTGGTAGATTTGCAGGTGCGGGCCGCGCGCGGTCTGACCGCGGCTGCGGCCCGCGCCCGCCGCGACCGGACTCTTCCTATTTAACCTCGATACAGTTTCATTTGCCATTGTATATGTATAATTCTTATATACACTAAATATTCTACATGAACACTTAAAACACAGTAAGATAATATAGTATGTGGACAGTTGGCTACCGCGACCGCGTCGCGCCGCGTACTCCGACGCCACGTGACGCGTTCGACATGATCTGACTAGGCGAATAAAATTAGTCGATCCCCGTACGGGGGACGGTAAAGCGTAATTACAACTAGACACCTAAGGTTTCGATCCTAAACTCGCGTCGTCGACGATCGAGCGACATGCCGGCCGATCGATAAATACTATTTATACTATCCAAATCGAAGATTTTACGCTAACCATAAAAAATTTGCACCTCAGGAATGACCGAGGCGACATTTCCGAGCGACCGCGACCGAAACGAAGTTAGGAGCGAAGCCTGATCGACACGGACAAATGCATCTGTACAGATGTGGACAGCGCCTTAGATGGACTCTCCGCCGAGCAGGTCGGGCGGCAGGAACGAGTTGAGCGACGACGGCGTGGCGCGCTGGTCGTGCGAGTCGGGCCACAGCGCCGCGAACCCGCCCCAGCCGTCCTTCTGCCCGCCGCGCCACGCGCCGCCGCCGCCCGAGCCCAGGTGCTGCAGGATCATCTGCACCTCCGACTCGGCCGGCGACTCCGCGAAGATGGTCGTGTTGCTCAGCACGCAGTTATTCAGGGCCATCTGGGCCTGCACACACGACACCCGCTCGTCACATACAACGCAAACATACCACACATACGAGATAAAGATTAACCTTAATATGCACTGACCTTGGCAGCTTCCTCGCGCGTCGAGTAGCGGGCGAGGGCAAGACCCTGGTTCAAGTATAGGTGGAAATTCTGTAGCGGGCCGTGCTGGACGCAGAGCGTCTTCAGGGTGGACCCATCAATCTGTCGGATACATTATAACTTGAAATTTCATATATTAGACAAACCGATTCCGATTTTATAATTCTTATCTTAATAATTAATAATGTGCGCAATAAAGAAAAATACAATATTTTTTACTAGAATTACTATATACTTCGTGTACACAGTAATGTTATAGAGTTACCTGAGCAGTGAGGTTCTTGAGCAGCAGCCAAGTGGAGGCCTGCCAGGAAGAAACAGCGCGCGGGGGCGCGGCGCTGTGGTGCTGCGGCCATGCCTTGTTGAGGCCGGGGGGCGCAGGCCGGGGCTTAGCGCCCCACGCGTCGGCCTTCAGCGCCGCACCTCCACCCGCGCCACCAGGGGGCGCGTACGACCAAGTTGAAGACGATAGCGAGCGCTCGCCGCCCGGCGGGGACGTCTTGCCGCCCAGCATGTCGGCGTCCTTGATCACCGCGAGCGACAGTGGCGAACGCACCACTGACCCGGGTGTCATGGCCGGGTCATCTTCCACGTTCTTCATTTGATTGCCCTACACCAAAATAATGCTTGTATAAAGCTGCTTTTCTCCCGGTCAGATTCAGTGTTTTCTCTCAAAATTTCCTCTATAATTAGAGCGGATACACACTACCATATTTTGCCGCTCAGTTTGGGCAACGCGCTCACACGCACGTCCACTACCGCGCTAGGTAGTTATTGGTTATTTAAATTCGTAAAGCGCCTGTAAAATTAAAACCGCGCGTTCGGAAAATATCGCGCATACAAAAACCGGAAAGCGAATCGGAAAATTTCCTTGTTGGCGCTCTAATAGGAAGACCGACCAAAAAAAATGTGTTACTATGACCTTATTCACCACGCTGGGCAGACAGGTAACCGCAGAGCGAACCGTCGCGCATCGGTAACGCTATTGCTTGTCAGGGACCTGAGGTACGTCAACTTGTAGATTAGATAAAAATCTCTTTTGTCACCCATTTCAAATCTCCTAACTCACTTATTTTGCTGTGCCCGACGGGGCTCACGTGAACTATTTTATAAGTATTATCACCTCAGAAAACATGTCATGGATTGCAATAGAAGTATTGAATGTTGAATAGCTCATTATTACCCCGTAGTTTCTTTTCTTCAATAGAATAACAAACTTTTTCGTACACACCGTTTACTTCAAAATCGAAACTTACCTTCCAGGGCTTGCCAGGTTCAAACTCGGGCACTAGGTCGTAAACAGGCTGGTGCGAGGGGTGTGATGGCCAGGCATCCTTGCCGTCAGCTACGTCAGCTCCGCTATCACCCCAACCTTCGGATCCGCGGCCTACTCCCCAAGTGCTATGACAATTACAAAAGGTTTATAAAATACATATCACTAGGTTTTTAAATAACAAAAATGTTACCAAATGTAATAAATAGAATTTTAACCAATCTAGTTAAAATATACGTACGAGTCTGGTTGCAGTCCAAGTTGGTTGAGCTGTGGGCTCGTAGTAGACTTAGCAGTTCCGGGCGCACGGCTGAACTCCGATCCTTCTCCATCCTTGTCCAGAGAAGGCAGCTTCCATTGGTTCAGGCGGGACTGTTGATTACCGCTGCTGCCGCCGTATCCCTAAATATTTAAAAATAAACTAATATTACCACTATGTTTTATAAATGTCGTGTTACATAAACAGGAAATGATGACAATGTTTCTTTTAAACAAACTTTTTTTTAATTCTACTATTTATTAATATATCATACCCCTTGAGTATCCTTCGGTATAGACATGTCACTGAAGTTGTTCTGCAACTGAGCGATGGGGTCATGGCCCTGCTTGAACAAGTCCGAGCTGCCGGCTTGTTGCTTCATGTACAGAGCTTGCTGCGCTGTTATCTGGTTCTAAGAAATAACACAAATTCAAGATTAAATAGATGTTATAATTTTACAATTACTCCATACTATAAATTATTTAAAGATGGCACGATCTTTAAATTAGTGACTTACTTGGAGAGCAGTAATCTGCTGCTTCGCTTTAGTGATTTGTACAGAGTACTGCAGCGCAAGAGAGGAGTGACCTTTCGTCATCGCAAGAGAGTTCTGTTGCAACAACTGTTGGAGTACTTTGATCTGCAAGAAAATAATACATTGTAAAATCATTGAGAACAAAGACTGAACATGTAAATGTAATTATAATTTTTTATTAGTTACCTGTTGCAGCAGTTGGTTCAAGAGCACGAGGGTTTGCGGTGCCAGGGGTTGGTTCAATATCTGATGGTTAAGATACCCAGCAGACACTGCCATTTGTATCTGTTGCACGAGCATGCGCAGTTGCGCCGCGCTCGGCTGCCCGCCATTGCCCGTACCGCTACAATTTCATCTTATGTTACAACTAAAGCTTATTTGTGGTAGTTTATGACTCACTGTTTACAAATACAAGTTACATTCTTATGTAATTTTTATTTGTAAACACTATGACTCGAGAGAAATGTTCACTGTAAATATTTTCCTCAACAATGTTTATGTTTTCTCGTAATCATGATATTGACTTTGACCCTCAAACAAAGGTCACCCCTGGGCAAGCATCAGGAGTCAGAAAAAGCAAGTGCAAGGTACACCAAAAGCTCGTGTTGCTGAGAAATATATCCATACATTTCGTAACGTACCTGTTGGGGTTGTAAGACTGGTGGTGTTGCTGTGTGGGGGGCGGCGGCTGGTTTAGTATCTTCTGCACGACGGCAGGAGAGACTGCAGGCACTGAAGGCGGCGGCTGGAAGGGTCCACCGTGGTGGCCGCCGAAGTGATCATCGCGTCGCCAGCCGTCACCGCGAGCACTAGCCAGCATCTCTAACGCCTCCTCCGCGTTCATGTCGCGACTACGCAGGGCTGCCTCTGCTTCCTCCTTCTTGAAACCCATCTCAACGAGGAACCTATGTGGAATGTCAATATATCAAAATAATACTAGAATAACGACTTAAAATGGTTTTCACAATGGAATTAGTCTTTTGTTTACCTGAACTGCTTGCTGTTCCACACCATTTCCTTAGGCAGCTGTTTGCCAAGTGGGCCACCTTGTGGTGGCTTTGGTCCACCCCACTCTCCAATATCGTCCGGCCAAGCTGTTCCAGGTCCAGCAGGTTTAGGTTTAGGCACGGGCCACAGGGCCGGTCCAGATGCATCGGGCCAAGCTGGTGCATCGCGGTCCGGCCAAGCTGGAGTATGTGGTTCTTCCCAGGAACCATTGCGTTGACCATGAGCTCCCCATACTGCGTCTGGTTTGGTTGGCGTAGGGGGCATACGCTGAGGGCCGGGCGGTCCTTGTGGTCCGCGAGCTGCCATGCCACCCATTCCACGCTGTGCCCACAATGACGTGCCATCATCGAAACCTCCAGGTGCGCGTCTTGCTGCCGGTGGTGATGGTTCCTCCCATCCTGATCCCTTAATGGGATCCTTGGGCCCCTGAGCGCCCCACTGGTTGACACCTCCAGGCATCATTTTGTTGGGGCCAGCTGTGTGTTGATGATGCTGACTCCACATATCACCATTAAGACGGCCAGAGATTCCTCCGCGCAAGTCGTGACGCGGGTCTGCGCTTTGTTGGCGAGGATCGCTGGATCGGTGAGGATCAATACGCGGATCGACTGGTCGGTGAGGTTCTCCCCATGCATTCCAGTCGTCCTTCTTGGGCACGCCCCACTGCTGCGCGTGTTGCGGCGGGCCTGCAGGCCATTGCTGCGGGGGCGGTGGGCCAGTCCATACGTTAGCAGAATCTGCAACGTCATCGTCTTCGCCCCATGTGCCACCAATGTTGGTAGTGGGCGTATGTCCCCACGGAGTTTTAGCTGCGGGCTGTGGCGGCGGTTGTCCACCATTTCGTAGATTAGCCTCCCATAGATCAGTGCCAAGGAATGCACCATTGTTAATATTTGGTTTCCAAGCTGGAGGCCCACCAGCTGGCTGGTTTTCCACCTTTCCTGGGCCAGGCTCAGGCGAGCCAGGTACATCCCAATTAGTATCCTGATTTACATGTTGCTAAAAAAATAAAGGCAAAATTAGGAATCAGGCCATGGGTATAAATAAAATGCATTTTAACTAAGACTTAGACCACTTACGCCTCCCCAGCCATCTTGACTAAACAAAGCTTCCCTCATTGAATTGAGTTGCTCAATCTTAGCAGAGGAAGTGCTATTGGCGTTGTTGCCATTGTTTCCATTGGCCGAGGTGGGCCCGTTTGAATTTGCAGTAGAGTTGGGTGGATTAGTACCGCCATTGTTTCCGTTACCCGCGTTGTTCGTACCTAGGAGTTGTCAACAAAATGATAAGAATTCCATATTTTCTTAATAAAATACACATTTTGCAATGCGTTTATAGTTATTGTCAACTAACCGTTGCTTGTAGGTGCACCATTGTTGTTAGGCTGTGAATTTGGCATGTTAGGCGGGGAACTTTGCCAATTCTGTGCAGACGCGCCACTGGTTGGAGGCATTTGATTACCATTCCCCTTGTTGCTATTCACTGCAAGAAACAATCCAACCATAACCACCTACACAAAATGGGAATATCCATAATGTTAGTCGTAATTTTCTAATCACTGCAATTATCATTTGCCAACAATAGAAGCAAATTTTATTTTGATGACTTCATCATTAGAGTGACGATATTAAAACAACTTACTGTCTGCTTGAGAAGTGGGCGGGCGTTGAGCCGTGTTATTCCATTGTTGAGTATTGTTTGTCCCATTATTTGTTTGGCCACTGGAATTACCGCCCCAATTCCCAGCTGGCAAAGAAAAACATCTATTTTTACTGTCTTATCACCGACGCCGAATAAAATATAGGTCTAATCTCGGACGCGCAGTTACTGCCAAATATTTGAGTGTCGATCAAGAGCTAACTAATTGAGATGTTAGTAAATTGACATTGAAAGGTAACTTACTGTTGTTGGAGGCGGGCGGACTGCCCCAGCCGGTGGCAGCGTTGAGTGAGCTCTCGCCTCCTCCGCACAGACGCAGGCGTCGCGGCACGCCCCAGCTGTCTATGTCTTGGGTTTTCATATCCTTGATTATTCGATCCTCGTTTCGTGTAAGTTCCAACATTGCGTCGTAGGTGAGATCACCGTTCGCGAACATTCGCAGAGCCGTCTTTTTGGCGGGTTTGTCGTAACCAACTTCCAATTCATTATTGTCATGGTATGTCTTCACAGACTTGTCTTCATTAGTAATGATTCGAGTTTTCGTTTTGGATATCATAGTATGAGCAGACTTGTCGTTTAGTAGTTGCGTATCGCAAGGCTCATCTCGTATAATACAAACTGAGGATTTAAAAGCGTAATCAGACTTGTTCATATGCTCCGGCGCTCCGAACGCCATCTTATAGTTTAATTTAAAGCTACTGAAATATGGGTCACTGTATGAGATACCCTGGACTGTTATGGCGTTAATCGTTAAAGGAATGCAGTAGTTAGGCGTTTCGCCAATCATTTGGTTTTGTTGGACACTATCAACAAATTCTACATTATAAATATTTAAATCTACCATTTTTACACTAGCTTCATGACTTTCATTCTTCTCGACTCGCTTAAAAGCACCAAAATTATTTGTGTTCACCACCAACATCGAGGTGGAGTAATTACATTGCATTGGTTCGGTAACAGTATTAATATTGGAGTAACAATTATCCTTAATTAGATGTCGAACACATAATATTACAGAAACATTAGACATCAGACAATTATTATAAATAGAATAATTTTCTACAGTTTTCACCTAACATTATACTTATTTTCACAGATAGCATATTGTTTCAATTATAGACTAAGTAACAATGGTTCGTAGTGATGCAGTCAATAAAGCAGGTAGCAGTGTTTAGTGCCTCTATGGCAGAGGACAAGGTGAGATCACCGCTGGAAGCTGCTGCGGACTCGCCTCCTAGCCCCGATTGGCCCAGCCCTATAAAGTACAACATTGTATCAGCATACAGCTAACTTTTGCCTTAAACAAGTCATTTTGCATTTAAAGAACAAGCAAAACTAGTGGTTAAGCTAAATATTCTACTGTGAATAGTTTGATTCAAAAGCAAGTCACAACTAATTAGCATCCCATTTCAGTTACTGCATTTAAAACAAAGACTAATTAGAAACATTCCAATTCTGTTGGTAAAAAAATATTTTGCATCACTGACTAAATTGACCGGCTGTAATTTTCTTTTAAAGATTTACAACTATAAGATAAAATCTTCATCAACCAAGCTATTCAAATCTTGTCCAAAATATGTTCCATGAGTATTATAATACTAGGTGAAAATTATATTTACTGTCTAGCCCAGAAATGAAATCCATAAAATTAAGTCTTTTTTTCTGTTCTAATTTATATTTTATTGCTATTTATCGTGTCTCATTTACTGGGTAGTGCAATGTGGTATTAACAAAACGTAAAAATTCAGGCACTTAAATAAGCTTACCTTTTAGGACGGACGAGAGGCTGAGCTGTATATCACAGATAGTGCGGGCTCGGCAGATCCTTCAGAGCAGCTTTGCAGTCAGCTCGTAACGTTTCAGATTATCTGTGGGACAAAGAATCCATATTTCACATTTCTAATTGGCTCAGCTATTAGCATAAACAATCAATAAAAATCAATACGTGGGTCATAACAATAAGTACATAATTATTTGAGGTTATCTCAAGGATTAAAAAAGAAATATCAATTGAATCATCGCATAAACATACATAACATAGGTAGATACAGTAGACACGTTCGTTGGAAGAAAAACATCGATACTATACATAACTAAGACTGGCTAGAAGAAAATACAATAAAGGCAATCGTTATAGATCAAAAATCATGATGGTGTTTCACAATACGCCATTCCAAAATGTATAGGTACGTTGAAATACGACGCAAGTACTTACGGTCGCACCGAAATTATTGAGAATAAAACGTTAAAGTATCGCGATTCCCATTTCAATTTTCACATTCCTATAAAAACCAATATTCTTTTCTTATATTATATATACTTATATATTTGTATGTTTCGGCCTTGAGACTCGACGACTCGATGTTGAATATCTACAGTCGTATACATGTATCTATCTATGCTATATCATCCACGGTACCTATCTATATCTAGAGTGAAAGTTAGCACGACCCATATCATACGAATAATGCTAATATTTTTGTAACAAATTAGTACTCCACATGCACAAACACTTGATTGACATTAATATTACAAAACTTCCTCAAAAATCACACTTTAATCAAGCAAAAATACAAAAAACCTTACGTGACACGACCGAGCACAACGGTGTTATATTACTAGAAGGAATGAGACAGAATATTAAACATGTCGCTGACATCCCGTTTGTTGGAGGGAGAACAAACATACGCCTGAGAAAGCGATGCCATAAATGCTCAGAGCGATCAACGACGACATAAAGAACTATTTCTAAAAACTTGCTTCTATTGGAACTTACCTCTGTTTTGTAATATTGTTGGCACATAACTTAAAGATTTATACAAAATCACAATCCCAAACCCCCGAGAACACGGCTTCGACGGCTGGATGGAATGATTTCGTCGTCGGGGTTCGCACGAAGAGCTACAAATCCTACCAATGCAAGATGGTTGTAAGCGCGACTGTGCAGATTCTGAGTTACTGTATTTTTAACTTGGTAGGGTAATAGCAATTTACTATACCTACGTATAGCACTCAATATACAGAAGGTATTATCTATAGTATCTATCTATAAATATGTACCTATAATAATACCGTACGAATACATACCTATTTTTATACTGTAGCGTATAACTATCTATAGTAGATATTGTACATATACATTCAATTTACTGTAGATCAGTAGATGCTGTATTGTAGGACTATGGATGAAAGGCAACATTAGTTCATGCAATGGTTTTGAACTAGAAATGGTAAAACCTACAAATTATTGTTTAAGAATGTTGTCTCGAAAATAATTCTATAAAAACAATAGGTTGTGTTAACTTTTTTGCTATAACTCACCTACCTACTTCTTCCTAGCTCGCGATACCGAAATAGGACACGTTCTATTAACACTTGTGAAGCATTCAACATCTTGTTTGATTAATTTGTTGTAGGTAGATAAGTATTACATTACCTAATTGTAAAAACGGAATGATAAACATAATGTGTGACAAAAAATATGTAATAATTGATGAATTTAATTATTTAATCAGTGTCTTAAAATCTATATAGGTACTATGATTGAATCATAGCCAGCTTTTGTGAAATATAAAAAAACAATTGCTGATTTTTATACTGATAATTACATGATTATATCCATTTAAATAATTTAATGTCAGTATAATCCTTTTATTAAGTTTTTCTTTCAGGCATGTACTCCTTTCCTATCTTACGAAATATTTTTTTGCAACTACAACACCGCGCTGATCGCACGCTTGCTGGTGTTGTGCTATTTCCGGTACAGCCAGGTATGTTAGACTATGGTTAGACTATATCGCAAAAACGGAATAATTTAATCTCCTCATGGAGAGAAACTCTATGTGATACACCAAATTATATTAAAATACAACTAAGTATTATAAAATTGATTATTTGTTGATCACAACAGATTAATACTGTAAATATAGTAATTCAGTACTTGGAATCTACTTGGTAACTACCCCTACAAAATTGTTGGTTTTTCTTTATTGTTTACGTATGACGGCATAAACCGAAATATAAAGCAGATTCCGATGCATGACCCAGTTCTCTATTTCTCTTCTCTCAAGTTCAGCTATCTTTAGATGTTATTTTTTTCCGTAAGTACATACAATTCCTTTTTCTATATAGTTATAACAAAAAACACAAAACGATATATACAATACCTACTATATCTGCCAAAACGAGACCAGGCGGCATTTTATTCATTATTTCCCATGGAAAATGGGAAGGTATTTAGTGTGAGATATATAGTGTCGCTACTCTTGCACTATTTCATTTTCCAAAACCGGCGCACTTCTTAGTCTGTGATATATTTATCTTATGTAAATCTGTGGTGTTGGCTGTCATGTCATGTTTTGTCAAATTTTTGATTTGTCGTGTTATCTTTTGTGTTTAGCCGTTATCATCAATTTTCTTTAGTATCGATAAATGTTTAAAAATCGATTGGGAAAAATTCGTCCATTGCTGCATTGCTTTGTCAGATATCAGACAGCAATGTCGTGTGAATCCAGAGAATTATGCCTCGTCGCTTCTGGGGTCTAAGAAGGTTGATAAGAATGCCTTTAACAGAGGCTGGGGACCAATATTCAGTATGGGTGAGTGTTCAAAATACAAATTAAAATTATTTAATGGCGTAAAAGGTGTAACAGTGCTTAACATATGTTTTGGAATTGAATGTATTGTTACTAAAATATTTCCCAAGTTCATAATCTTTTCTTCTTTGTATTGTTTACAGTAGCAACTGTTGTTTCTCCCACTCCGATTCGTAACAGCTGTCATCATAAAGCTTCTGGTTTCAGACCTTAAATTTAATTCTTTGCTAGAGAGTATCAATATTTAATGCAAATGTAATAAATATTTAGTTTATTAACTCTAACATTAAATAGACAGCCCAAAAAATTAAACGATAAAGATGCAATATTGTCCATAACTAATAATTATTTATATAAACTTTATTTAATGAAATAAAATCAATTGATCTTATTACTAATAATTGTTCTTGCCAGGTGGGTTTAATTTACATATTCAACTTGATTGTTGGGACGGGGGCGCTCACACTTCCGGCCGCGTTCGCCCGCGCCGGCTGGGGCCTCAGCACCATATCCCTGATGTTCCTGGCATTCATGAGCTTCCTTAATGCTACTTATGTCATAGAGACAATGGCCTGCGCTAACGCTGTGTTTAAGTGGAAGAGGCTGCAATCTATTAAGAGGGAAAGTGTAAGTATAGTCTAATATCCTAGCTAAATCACTAGACTTGCCTAGGCCACATGGTAGGTATGTGTAGGACTTATCTAATCTTCATGACAGGCTCAAATGTATTTATGTAAATCTATTGAAATTACAGATACAAGATCATGAATCTGATGATGATCCATCAACATCTCAGAACAATCATGGTGACTTAGAAGAGCCTCTAGTTTGCGGTGACAACATCCCTTCTCGGTACTACAGTCTAGACCGTCGAGTGGAACTGGGGGAAATGGCAAATTTGTTCTTTAACAAGATTGGCAGGACCACCTTCTATTGCTCTCTGTGTACATATTTGTATGGAGACTTGTCTATCTACTCGGCTGCAGTTGCTAAGTCTATCATGGATGTGGTGTGGTAAGCATGGTTTTTACATTAAATTACAAAATCATATTTCACATAATGTACAATTCTAATTTTATGAATGAATATTCATACTTGCCAAGTTTACCCAATTATAGAATGCATCATTGTAATAGTTGTAGCTTAAATGGAAAATTAAATTATTAAATTGAAATTGACACTATTTGAGATTATCAGCGAATGTAATCTGAAGTAAACGCACAAAAAATCAAGCATTCATAAAGTCTTATCAAATAACGTTGCTCTTTTTTATGACAATTAGCTCTTTTTTGATTAATGCCTGCATAGTACTAACTCTAAAACATTCATAACTGGAAATTAAAACCACAAGTATTATTTCCGTGTTTCGATAGGCATGTTAAATTGGTGGGTCTTTGGCAGTTGTTGTGCAAAGTCAGAAGCTAGAAAGTCTGACAACTGGTCTAACTAAGAAGTATCGGCTTGGGTAGCTGGATTGATATAGGCGGTTCTTGCATGTAAAACACTGGTACTTAGCTGTAATCGGCTGAGACTGGAAGCCAACCCGATAATGGTCAGGGAAAAGGCTAGGAAGATGATTATCTATTTACATAGCTGTTCATATAATTCTGACTAGAAATACGATTTGCGCAATCCTGTATATTTAGTCAGGTGTTATACGATGTTACGATATTCCGTCGTGATGCGACAGTAATTATTATAATTTATAGTTGTCATGTCAAATTGCTGGAGAGATAAGTTAGAGGAGTGTGTCCAAGCGTAGCAGCTGTAAATATAAATAGCAGTGATTTATACACTGCACCGACAATAATAAACATGTGTAATTAACCGACATTAATTTATCAACCACAATTAAAATATGTAGGAATTGATATTCTTTAATGGGGAATGTGTTTAACGCGTTATTTATTAATTATTAGTGTAACTGTATTTACAGAACTTTTTGACGCAAATCATAGCAAATGTATTGGACGTCTTCTTATTAACTCTGGAACAACAAACATTAATAACACGCGCTAAGTCTAATTAGTTTGCGTTTAGTTTTAGAAATTCTGATCTGAATAGCTTAATTCCTTCTAACACAATAAATATGTATACGGGGAGTTTCTTGCGCTACTTCTTCCCAGCGATAACACATACGTAGTGGTGAAGGGCGGGCGTTTTTATGGGCTTTTGTCAATAATTGTCCTACAAAAAGTTCTGATTTTCAGCCTATTTTGAATAAATGGCTTATCTTTTTATATTTATAAGATATATAATGACTACTGTTATAAACAATGCAATTTGATTTCTGTGAAATAAACATTAATTATTATCTATTCTATTAATTCAATTATTCTTTGTCAACAGTTCCCCAGTCCCCCCAAACATGACCGACTCCAAACTTTGGGATGAGCTGCCTTGCTTTAATGCGTCTTCCACGGACCACACTGGGTATACACGGTTCGACACATACCGGGTAGCTTTGCTGACGTTTGTGGCAGCCATGGGGCCCTTCGTCTTCTTCAACGTGCAGAAGACAAAATATTTGCAGCTGTTCACGTCTGGAATGCGGTGGTTGGGTGAGTCTTTTGTTTTTCTTTCTGTGTAGGTACCTATTTCTATTATCTGTCCATTGTGACCTGCTTTCTTATAGTAGGTACATATAGCATAAAAAAAGAAAAAAAAACAAACATTATAAGACATAGCACAACACAAACACTTAAGTAGCTTATGTCACAAAGGATGTGGTGAAGGTTTTTTTTTAAACCCGAACTCATTTATTCAAACTTGGCTGTAAAACAGCACTTTTTGAACGTCAAAGATTACAAAAGACAGCCCCCAAAACGCCCACCCTTTCAAAAGTGCTGATTTAACAGCCTAATTTGAATTATTGACTTTGAAATTTGTTTAATTCACGTATAGACGGGATCTATATATCTATACATATAAGTATTGCGAAACGATAGGCAAATTCGAGGCAATTGATAACTACGTTATGTAACGCAGTTGAAAAAATATGTAACTACCTAAATAATAATAGTTATTATTTGCTCGCAAATCATTTTATTTACACTTCATGTTAACATACCAAAATGTGGTCAATGTGGAGCATTTATCGTTTCTATTACGATATCATATTTTATTCATAAATATTATATCTGTTATCGGACATTAGTACGATATTTTAATTTAAAAAAATATTGATTAGTTTAATTAGGCCTAAGGCACGTGTTTGGTACAAAACAGTAGAACAAAATAGTGTGTGATTTTGATTAATAAATTGCATCACACTTCTATATTGAATAGGACCAACTTCGCAAATAGGGCGGTGCCAGCGGTGCCCAGGCACAGGGCGCAGACCCTAGGAGCCTAACCTAATACGGTTCTGAATTTCGTAAGAGCCTTTAGAACATTTTCAAGGAAGTTTTGAAAACTCGCACTGGGCGCATAAAAGGCTGGTTACGACAATGAATAGATCCATTACAGACAAAGATCCATTGATTGCATTTACGACAGTTGCCACAGCATGAGTTATGTCGAGTGTATGCTTAACTACTGAAATAGAACTAGCATTTGTTTTTTTTTTTTCAATTTGAATGTATTCTTTAATTGCTTTATGCTGCGGTTACACCCTCGTCTGATTAAACTCTGTTGTTATTGAAGATTTATTCATACAACTGAAAGAAAAATTCCAGATAACTGTATACCCTTAACGACCCATGTAAACAAGCCTATTGACAGTAAAAAATAAATAATAATTAAATTATTTCCTGTGTCGCTTGCTCATGGGCTTTAAAACTGATAGGATTTCTTATTACGATCCAGGTTACAAAATTATCTCACGAGTTCCGGAACTGCTAAAGATAGTATATTATCTAGTTCACATAATATGTATCTATAACAAATCAGATAATATAACATCGTTTTACCATTATTACGCGAGATATCGGTTTTTCCATAGCTTAATATTTTATTTTTATTAGTATAAATGTATATGCCTAAATATTATAACGTTCACTTGAAGGATAGCTCAATTAGTCACTGTTATTATTTATACCCTCTTATTGTCGTATGATATGAATGAAACACAATATACTTAGGTAATATTGTATTCAAAAAAACATCGGTAAGATTCAATTCGGCAATACTTTGAATTTGAATGATTCATTCAAATCCAATCTAATCAATATAATGAGTGATGACAAAATAAGAAAATATATTTCGCATTTGAAATCTGATTTGTTAGCTTTAAATGTAAGGCCTCAGATAATCTAAAAACAACACTAGATTATGCCTCTGTGACTAATCATTGTCTTTTGATTATCTTATAAACAACTATCAATATGGGATGACGATATGACAATATAAATTCTTTCATTTCTTATTTTTTATTTACTGATAAGATAATAATAATAAAAAAAACACTTGTGTCAACATGTTATGTCTTGCTATTATCTGTGTCCTTTTGAAGTAAATATCACAAAGTATAACGTTACTAAAGTTAAATCATAAAATTTCTTCCAGCGTTCACAATAATGATCTCAATGGCGATTCACCTGCTAGTGGGTCGCGGTGCGCAGGGCCACCCGCCGGCCTTCGACGTGACGGGCTTGCCCACGCTGTTCGGCGCCTGCGTCTACTCGTTCATGTGCCACCACTCGCTGCCCGGCCTCATTGCTCCCATCCGGGGAAAAGCACGCCTCGGTCTCCATCTCTTCTTCGACTATGCCGTCATAGCTATGTTCTACCTCCTCTTAGCGTTTACTGGAGCTTTCGCCTTCGCGCACCTTAACGACCTGTACACACTCAACTTTATCCCCGCGGATAACGACAACATATTCCTAGAAATTGTAGAATATTTCCTCGCGCTGTTTCCAGTGTTCACTCTCTCTACCAGTTTCCCTATTATAGCAATTACATTGAGAAATAATTTACAAAGCTTGTTCTTAGATACGACGCGACTGGAATCGTATAATTTCGTTTTAAGAAAAGTTCTATTTCCTATAATCACGGTTGTTCCCCCAGTGTTGCTGACGTATTTCTTAGAGGATATAAGTATATTAATAGAGTTTACGGGTTCGTATGCTGGTACGGGCATCCAGTACTTCATACCGACATTCTTGGTAGTGTCGGCGAGGCGCCACTGTACGAACCTGCTAGGGTTAGGTGTAGTGAATAAGTATAAAAGTCCATTTTCACACGTTGCGTGGGCCATCTTTGTCCTGCTGTGGTCAATTATGTGCATTATTCTAGTGACAGTAAACATTTTTGAGAAGAATTTATGACATTAATACTTAATGTTTTATGTAAAGAAATTTGTTTACGTACCTTTATTGTATCAAAGTGTTTTATGTAAAATCCAATGAGGTATCAATAGACTTTACAACTTTTTAATGTTAGCATTTTAAATAGATTTTCCCTCAAAAAGATATTCAAAATTAAAACGACAATATGCAATGTGTTCATATTTCTTGCTCGCTGTGCAGTTTCCAGTGATCAAAGTCTTCATTTACTATTCCTAAATATTGCCGACAGCACAGTCTTTTGTATTTTTGAATCAATTTGGAACAATCGATACTCTATCTATGCCTCCGTAGGCAAGTTAATATATCGCTCTCTCTCTCTCTCTGTGTCTTGTCACTAATCCCATACCAACCTTTCTGAATGTCCATACACACTGAGCTACTAGTAATTAAACAAGCTTTCTTCCCAAGACTATTTTTGCCTGTGTAATATAATAAGTAAGTGAAAAACTAGGCTGTTAGAAGTTTGTCCATTAAATTAATGTATTTAAAGTGAAGAATATAAAACAAGAATAATAAGATGTTTATTTGCATCACTTAGGGCCAGTTTCACAATGAGCCAATAGCCACTACCTACCGAATACGTTCAAAAAAGAAAAAGAATTTGTATGAAATTATCTACCAAATAAACTAACGGACTTATTCGTCTTATTCGTGGGTGAAACAGGCCCTTAATTTAATTATAATTTAGTAATTAAAATTACAAATATATAAACCATTTTCTGGATGCGTCTGCACAGTATTTGTACCACGAACAAACTAAAATGTACACATACTTCCAAACCAACCCTGTCTTATGTTTTCCTACCAACTTGGACCCGTGGACAGGGCAGTATTTTAAGAGAGTTTAAACAGCCGAGTACTATAATGTACTCAGTTTTATGTGTTACTCAGATATTTTATCATCGTCAGGCAGTATCTGCAGGGTGCTTCCATACTGCAGTTAGGTATATAACGTTATACAACTGCTTTGTAGGAGCAGCCTAACATATATTGCTGCACACCGAAAGACTTGAAGACGTTTCAGTATTTCAGGGCTAATGTGGATGTGAGAGATAGCCGATTTTCTTATTTTTTTTTTCAAGATCATTATATCACTAATAAAATAATTTAAATAAATAAAAAGCTCTGTATAATATGCGCTGGCGCTCAAAAGTGCATTTATAAATGTTAATAATCAATTAGGTGCGGAATATGTCAATCGTATTGAAATTTTCTTATCAAGATAAATGTTTATCAAATAGTTTTACTAAAACGTTAGTGGTATACTACGTGGATATATGTGTAGTAAATGGAGTATTTCATAAGTATTGCATTTTTTTCAATTTAAATTGAAAAAAAAAACTAATATGTCATAATATTTCTTAATGCCTGTAACGATTTCCCCTGGCTATTATGGATAATTAAATATTATTAACTAATAATGTACTTGTAATGGTAATGTTACCTTATACCCAAAGAATAAAAGAAGGAAGACTACTTCGTTACGTTGTAAGTAGGTATATTACTTACAAAATATATTTTTCAAAACTTATTTAAGAAAGCTTTTATGATACTATTACAATAAGAATATATAATATGTATAAATGCACAAGTATGAAGATAATCATTTTAACGAGGTTTTTTGTTATGTTTTTTAATATTTGTCGCATCTAACATTTTGTATAGGGTTTCGGATATACTGAATTATATTTCTCTATTATCTAATAAACTATAAATTATTGTTTGCCTATATAATATTTTGTGGAAGAAAATTAGAATTATTCTTAATTAATGTGTAATAATTTGATGTTATTTTTTTTTGTATAAATGAAAGCATAATTTTAACAAAAGCAAACCGTAAAAAGTATTTAATAGAATTCATTCCATAAGACATAAATGACAATACTTTCAAGTCTCTCTGTTTTTAATGTTAGTTCCTGTATTAGATTGGTAGCTATTTTTTATATTGATTTTGAATGCTAATGGTGCCAAATTATAAACGATTTATTTTCATTTTTTTATTCTTTATTGTGTATATGCATGTTTCTTGTGATAAAACAATTTTAAATTAATATATTCTAAATAAAGTGGAGTTTATTGTAAACGACTATTAATTTATTAGCAGTACAAAATAAATAACCCGCTTGTGTTCATAGGTTTGTGTTATTTGAATTCTTGCCATTCTTTGTGGTTTCCAGTTAACACCAGCTGAATTTCGTTATTTGGGCCTCGCTCATAGCCTGTCCGTACTCCCTGAGTCCCCCATTGCATCGTAGGAGTGAAAATGAGCTCATTATTCGTAAGTGTCAGCTGGTAACTATAAAAAACCTCCACTTTTCTAATTAAACGGCTAAAAAGATAAAGGTCAATTTTGTGAGTTACAAAATAAAAAGCACGCATAATGTTGAAGAATTATTTATTTTTTTATAATTATACATAGTTGTCACTTATCTCGCGTACACAAGCGACAAAAGCCTTCCATAGCTCAATTGACTTTGGCATGAAGTTACATAGTATTTGTGCAGCCGCCGGCGCGGCGTGGGCCGTATGGTTTAATACTATAAGCACTAACGAGGAAGAATTTCTTTCTAAAACAAGATTGGATAGAAAATGAAAACTAAGTTCCAAAATACCACTAATTAAGCGCAACTCACTGGATAGCACTTTCGATTTCCTTGTTAATATTAATTTTCGGGAAATGTAAAATTAATACTAATAATGTAGATATCACTGTAAGTAAGACTTTACTTTTGTGACGCTCTTATTTGGTGAAGAAATGAAATTCAAACATCTACTTGCACTAAACCTAAGCGTGTAAATTATTTTCATTAATTTCATAGATTGGTAACAAGAGAGAACAACAATTATTTAGGTATCGACAACATAGTGCAGTCGTGACGGCCGGGGCTCGCCCGCTGCGCACGTCGCTATGCTAAGTGGTATGTACTGTCTGTTGGTACTGCGCCAATTTAACCACGACGGTCTTACTACATCATTATTACCATACAAATTAATGTTTCCCGCAATATAAAACAAAATAAAATAAAAACAAAACTATAATTACATAAAAATGAGTGAATGCATTTTTACACACAACATTACACATACATAAAATAGACATTGATGAGATACTCGTTATACTCGCACACCATTCCCTAATATTGATAAGTAGGAGCTTCAATCGTAAATATAAATAATATTGGAATCAGGAACTAAACGTTCTAGACGTTACATCTATCATTACCTGTCTTTATTGTATCATATCATAATATTAGTGTAGCAAATATTCGAACGACAGTAATAAGCTTCGCCTCGTAAAAAGTATGCAATTTCAATAAGTACTCATAATCTAAACATTATAACGTCGAATGTTGAATTAAAAGTAGACATTACTTTGTAACAAATAAATAATATTAACTATGCATTAATAAATCTAAGAATCGTATTCGCATAAGATCGAACATTTCTTTAGAATTTGATTATCATGAGATGTTAGGGCGGGGTCGGGGCAGCGGGGGCGGGGCGGGCGCGCTATAAGGTGGAGGGCGGCGCGGCGATGTCGTGGCGGCGCAGCGCGGCGCGGAACTGCTGCAGCGAGCTGCGCAGCGTGAGGCAGAAGCCGCGCGAGGCGGGCAGCAGCGGGAAGTCGGGCGCCGCGCCGTGCGCCGCGCCGCCCGCCGCCACCAGCGCCTCCAGCCGCTCGCACAGCGCGCCCGACGTGCCGCGCAGGTGCCGCAGGATCTCCGCGCGGAACGGCTCCGGCGGGTTCGCCAGCATCTTCGTCATCGACTGCACCAGCTTCAGCAGCACCATCTCGTTGTACATGCGCGAGTTCTCCTTGCCCTGCTGAGTGCCTGCATCACGCGAAAGGATATTCACAATTTCTGGTTGCAAGTCTACTAGTAAAGCTCAACAATATTATCCCGGCTTCTTTTCAATACTATCACATCTCATACCCTCTTACACAAAGCATCCAGTATTTTTCTAGACCTTCCGTACCAAATAATATGACAGATGAACAAGCTGTACGAAATACATACCCTTCTGCTTCTCGTATCCGGCCTCGTTGAAGTAGGGCTCTGCGTTGAGGATGAGGCCCTGCAGCGACACGATAACCTGCAGCAGCGAGCTGTCCTTGCCCCATACCTCTACGCCGCGGCCCGACCACGTGCCCAACAGTGACACGCACACCTAGCGACACAAAAACCCTAATATAATAGGTGAATTTTGACTCCTACTACATAACTAAACCTCCTACACAACTAAAAAAATGCCACATTTTTGGCAGTTGTAATGGATATATGCAGATGGTCAGAAGCCTGACAACCATTCTTACCAAAGGATCTTGTAGTTTCAGTAAGTTAACTGGATTTAGGTGGTTCGACAGGGCATAAGTAGCTACGGAGCCACTACATTTCCTTTTTTATATGGATACCATAGGCCAAGAAGGTGGTTTACCAGTTTTGACGAAAAATCTATGACATTTAGTATCACTTAGGTTCCTAATCAAGGAAATCGATGAGGCTGTTTGATTTTACCCATAGATCACACTTTTGCTCGACAGTAAAACTGCTAAAAAAGGCTAGGTAAATGATGACGTACCTTCCCATCTTCATAGAGATTGGGGTTGAGCCTGTCGGTGCAGTAGGAGTGGTAGTGGCAGAGCGGCGGCGCTCGCGGGTACTCGCCGCCCAGCTGCACGTCGAACACGAACAGGCCGCCCTCGTACGGCGTCTTCGTGGGGCCCGCTATCATCACCGACAGCAAGTCGATGCGGTCCTCGTAGCCGCGGACCCATACCTGATGGGTGAACACTCAATTAATTACGTCATTGTAAGTCATGTACGTGTAAATTAATTCTATACCTTCTTGAGAGATTAACACCATATTATCCATATTATTAACATCCGTATTATAATAATAAATAAGGTGTGTTTTTTGTAAATACTAACCTTATATAATAGATACGAATCTATGACACTCTGTAATGATTATTATTCCGATTTTAAGTATCGTAAAGGACTATCGTTGAATAGGTATCTGAATTGAGTTGGCAAAAATTTAAATAAAATGTTGTTTAAACTTCAAAGTTGTTTTTTTTTATTTTGCGTTAAATATTTAAATTTGTTTTAGTAGAAAATATTTGACATTATATTGAGACCTAAATTGACAGACGGAGCCGGTGAGCGGCGGGACCTGATTTTTACATATAGAAAACTTCACCCAAAAACAATCTTAGCAGAACAACTAACCCCTGGGGGCAGATCACTCTTGAGCAACTTGATCTCCCTCTTCACAGCGGAATAGAAAGTCCTCGGTTCGGACGGCTGCAACATGGACAGCCGGAACCGGTGCGCCGCGGGGGCTGACTCCAGTATGCAGAACCCTTCGCCCCCCTCCTCAGGGATGGTGGCGGGGCTGGCCGTGTCCATCTCCGCTTCGTCTGACCCTTCGGCCGTGGCGAGGGGAGCTGTGTCGGTACTGCTTGCTGTAAATGGTTTTTATGTTTAAAAACTTGAGTACTGTTTTAACGGAAAGATATGTAGTACCTAATATGTTGAAAACCTTGTGAAATTCTGAAATGAATGAAAATGAGCTTCTTATTTTGTAGAGTTGAATAAGGCGAGGGTGTCACAGGAAATTGATTTGTTACAGAGCGAATTAGATTTTCGCTATACATTTATAATATTTATGAAATTATTTTAAACACAACACACAGGTCTTACTCGCGTGTTTAAAATGTGTAAAAATCGCGAAAGTTTAAAATCATTAATTATGAAATTATTTGTAAACAGAGTAGGTAGGGATTCATCAGTGATGATAAAGTATAACTTTTTATAATTATAAATTATAAAAACAACATGACAAAATATCTTACCAGCGCCTTCGATTTTTTGCGCCGTGGCGGTAGTTGCGTCTTTAACATCAGCTGTCTTGGACTCTGCCTTGTCTTCCTCCGCCAGACTGACCACCAGTGCCCCATATTGGCTATAACATTATCACCAATATTAGATCGAAACATAAGTGTATATTATTGGTTATAATAACATTAATGATTCGAGTGTCCCATGTAATCTTAACAAACTAAATAATACAACCAGGACCAAATAGTTTTAATTTTCGCTAGTTGCATCTACACTGGGGAGTTCCATGCCTAGAGAGGCAGTTAAGAGAACGAAGAAAGAAGTATTACATTATATACAAAGAACGAAATAACTGATGGGTAAGATACAAAAATGATTCAATACTACGAACCTTACGAATACTGAATGCTAAAGTTATATGTTTCAACAGTACAATGCAGTCATTGAATCAATCATTACGGGGACAGCGATATATATTGACATTTACTGGGTAAAGTAGTACCATGCATATCATTAGGTTAAGAGGGGCTTACAAAAAAGGTTTCAACTGGGCCTTATTTCGCTATGACGAAATTTTCTATAAACCGTACCTAAAAATACTTTTTAGAAAAACTAATTTAGACCAATATTTGAACATGACGTGCATTTTCGTCATAGCAAATCAGGTTCTAAGGGCCTCATCTCAACACTTACATTAAACAAATATATAGAGCTATACAATACAATTATATGAAATCTATCAGTCGGGTTATATCGGAAATCAGAGAAATTAAGTTACCACTTTTTACAGAGTTATCTACAAAACGAACTAAAAAGTAAATAAAATATAAAAAAAAGGTAAAAAGTTGCTCTAGCGAAGAAACAAAAGTTTCTCTACATAGTACTAAAATATGGATGTGTTTTGGTGTAAGGGGAATGGTTCGTTGACTTCGACGTCAGATGACATTCTATGACTGTGGTCAAAGGATAAATTGCTTTCATTTTGAGGGAGCGTCACTTTATTGAGGTATACTCGGTTTTGTATGAATGTTCCGACTAAAAAACTCCCATGCACTATATAGGTATTTAATGGGTGGGTATGCAATGAAGAGAAAACATTGAAAAATATACCCTTCTTAGCAGTCGGGTAAAAGTTCACACCTTTATAAATGTAATCCAAACTACAATCAGTTATTGGATGATTTAAGAGGAACAATTTGTAGTAAAATAATCATGACCAAACTTAAAAATTACATAAGATATATATATTAATATATATTTGTTTAACATAAGTATTGAGCTACGGGTAGAAGAAGCATCATACTGTGCCATTTTGTTGATTATTTTGCCGAGTTTGGCACAGCTGTATTTTATGAAAATTCGATTGAACTAATATGCAATACTTTGTTACCAACATATTAAACCTTAATACAATTTAAATCTAAACAAAAAGTATTTATATTCCAGTTTGTGTATGTACATTTTTATGAACACAACGACACAGTACGACACGTAATGAAATGCGTAAAATAAAAATATAAAATAAAATATATACAAATAAACGAAATCAAAGCTGATTGGGTTTCTGTACATGATTATTTTTCAGAATGTAATTTGTGGCTTTAATCAGCTATATACATATATATGTATATAAAATAAATATATTTAAAAAAGGCCACTAAATGTAAAATAAAACGATGAAAAACAAAGAATACAATATGCACCAGAAATATAGCAATTAGATCAATTTACAAGGTGTACATGTAGGCAGTATTTGTGGTTTTTTTTTAATCCAATAAATATGTGAACAAAGCAAACACATGTACAGAAGCCCAAAATATAATACAAAATTATAAGAAATTAAAATAAAAAAACAATAAAGGAGGCTCACACTGAAAAGTGGTAGACTAAGTTCTCCTCAGAGCCGTTTGTGTTTTGTTTTTTCATTAAGCTGTTAAGGAAATCGGCCAACTCTTGCGGCCTTCTCCTGCGAAATAAATTATATACCTTTAATAAAACATAAAGGCGTGGATAAATACTTTTTGTATTGTAATATTAGTTAATTAGAAAGTACCAGTGTCATCTCCCGAGCCTTTACCCAACTATGTTAGGGTCGGCTTCCAGTCTAACCGGATTCAGCTGAGTACCAGTGATTAACAAGGAGCGACAGCCTATCTGACCTCCTCAGCCTAGTTAACCGGGCAACCCAACACCCCACGGTTAGACTGGCGACAGAATTACTGGCTTCTGACTACCCGTAACGACTGCCAAGGATGTTCAATGACAGCCGGGAAAATGCCAGTGTGCAGAATAATATTCAATTGACAAAATATAATTTAAATGTAGCTGGAGCCGGTCCTATGGATGTAACCAAATCTTTGAACCCTATTGTCATCAATAAGACGTCGTTGTTACAAAACCTATTTTTTATGCCTTATTTGTTGTAATTTTATCAGATATATAGAACTCCGGCCTTATACATTTTTGAATGCCTTATTTGTTGTAATTTTATCAGATATATAGAGCTCCGGCCTTATACATTTGAAAAGTAGAAAATTCATCTTTATTGCGCTGTGAAAATTAAATAATAATTTGTAAGGTGGTTATGTTAGATAAGGTGCGGACTGACCGGCTGACTTCCGTGTGAGCTTTGATGAGCTGCGCGTGTATGAGCGAGCACAGCTTGTAGCACACGTTCTTGCCCGGCCCGGGCTCGCCCTCCGCTGATTCCGTGGAAGCTGGCATATTTTTTTTATAGTTTAGTTAAGAATAATAAATTTTAAAAAATCTAATGTAGTTAGAATATTTTCTCTCTTACGAACTTAGATTTAAAGACAAGCGAGGGATAATGGAGACTAGAATTTAATTATAGTAGATTTTTTAACAAACCGGATTTAAAAACATGCAAGGGATAATCGAGAATACAATTTATTGAGTGGATTTTAATGGTTAGTTCTATCTACCAGGCGTCGTAATGACTAGAGGTCTTCGTACAATTTTCTTCTATAATACCTTACGATTTTTATTATTTTTAAAATGATGAAAAACTCCCAGTAAAAAGGTTACTATGTTTATTGTATTTGTTTGTGTCAGTGTACTCACGATTTTCACTAACTGCATTGTCTTGTGCTACAACTGTGTCGGAACTGGTCGCCTGCGCCGCTTCTATGTTCAGGTGCAGTTGTTTCTTTGACATACTACACTCCACCTGGAAGTTGAACAAATGTTACACTCTATTGGCATTAAAAGGAACCATTGACGTTGCTGTCCCCGGGCATTAAGGGGGAACAAATTCAAAGAACATTGATTTTGCCTAACATTTTAACAAAGGTCGCGGGTAGCCCCCTAGTCACCGGCAATTTCAAATCAACGTGGTGTCAGTGGACATGTTATAGCTAATCATCTTCCCTAGGAGGACGCTGAAACTACTTTCATGATGACGTGACGTGAGTCTTAAAGTCATCCCAGATACATTTTTTAGGATCTAAGCCGACCTGTTACACTGACCTGCATGGGCTCGACAGTGACGTTCGCCGTGATGATGGGGCGGGTGCCGTCAGCACTCTTCTCCATCTCATCATCCACCATCATTGGATCAGGCGAGGGGGGTGCGGCGGGCGCGGAGGGCGGATCGCTGGGCGCAAACAGACGTTGCAGCTGTTCGTGCACGCGGCGTTCGCCTGCGCGGGGGGTGATCGCGCCGCGTTCTCGGACACGTTCTAGTAGACCCTGGACGGAGGAAAAGCTTGAAATTAGAGTGGCGGGTTATTCACTATGTTTCGATATTTTGTATCATTGTATATTCGAAAACTTTGGTGATATTTCTGTTTTTTCAATATAGATAGTACCTGCTTATTTTTGGAATTTTAAATACATTGTACGCATAAATTTCGAGCTATAATGATGTCACTATTGAGTAGAAATATTACACAGAATTGTCTTAGTTTATGCTCCATGTAGATAGCGTAGGAATACTTACCAAAAAGTGATCCTCGTGGAAGAAGGACGTTCCCATTAGTCTGTCTAAGAATCGGCAATCTTTGTACAAGTTTAACAGCTTGCGCATTATCTGAAAATAAATGATATTTTTAAAAATACAGTAATGAAACACATTGAATATTACAGGGTCAAAATATTTACTCTAAGCATTGGTCTCAAAAGTCAGGATTATTTATCGCAGTATATAACAGTATAAGTTAATTTCATTTGGGACATAATTACAAAGGAAAAATATAAATAAAACCCAGAAATAATTATAAAATATCAACATTATCTTCTTTGCTGAAATTAGATGCAAAACAATGATTAAGAAAATCCACCACATTACAATCAAAAAGTCATTTATGCACAAAAAAAACAATATCAGGTAGGATCCTAATCGAGATCGAAAAGATGTCTCTTTTCTCCAGACCCTTGTTAAATTAAATCTTAATTTCACGAAATCTATTGATACATCAATCGCCAAAGTATTTTCAGTACAAAAGCTCTTAAAAGCTAGCGAAATTTCCGCTCAATTTTCGCCACAACCAAACCGATTTCTTACCACGCGTAGGCCAAAGAGAGAGTATACGCGCGTCAGAATCCGCTAGTGTTCAAGTGCACTACTAGATATAAAGCGAATTTGTGCTTGTAACTCCAACTTATATAATTATACATTCGGTATCCAACCCCATTTTCAATGACATAAGCAGACTAAAGTGCGACTTCTTAAACCATACTTAAATAAATAGTTGATTCGTTTGATGGAACTATTCTATAAAACTTAAAAAGCCGTGTTTGGTTTTTGCACTAACAATATGTGTGAACGATTCTAGAGCTTATACATGGGATCGAAATGTTTGGAGGAGGTAAATCGATGAGTGTTGGCGGAATACCATACAGGCCCCGTAAGAGCATAAATATTCCCCTGATATATTGCAATAGCACCTAGAAGTTAAACAGCGGAATGCTTCGATATGCCGAGTGGTTTTTGCCATGTTATGAAATTTGGATGACTGTGCAAATGAAATAATCTCTAATGTGAAGCATTGAGGGAAAATAGCAATGTGAATTAGTAAAGTGTACGACATTTTATTTCCGTTGTGCCGCCATCGTCGCCGCTGTTGATCCTGCCGTGTGAGCTCGCCGTGACGAGCGACGTGCCGAAGTATCCTTCTAGTAAATACTCAGTAATATCGGGATGTATTGGAATTTTAGTATCATTACTTGGGATAGGCATGACGACTTAAAAGAAAGTAATTAGTCCGTCTTTCATATTTGCTTAAAATTTATAGCCCAAACTAATCACAACGAAGATACAACCAGTGTGACATTAGAATCCACTTATTCTTGAATGCAACACATTACGTTAAACCTTGCTAAAGTACGTGTTCAATATTTCTGATCTTACAGAATAATAGGTTTTCCAACCCTGCCTGCTCATGCCGATTATATAGAACAAAGTAGTTGTAGTGTCGGGCCGGAGCGCGTGGGCTGTAGACCAAGCCTACCTACCTCCGGCGTGTGCAGCGCGGGCTCTGCGGCCAGCGAGTCGTGCAGCCCGTGCGCGAGGCGGAACAGGTGCTGCAGCCGCGCGGCCACGGCCGGCTGTAACAGCTGGTGCGCGCCGCCCACCGATATGTCGTCGGGGGGCGGGGGGCCGCTGGGGTGACGGAGCCACCTTAACAGAGATAGAAGCTTTACCTCTTGGCTCTGTAACGTGGGATGCTTAGCGAACATCTCTTCGAGTTTCCTCATGGCGAGGCGGCCGCGCTCGATGTGTGCGGCCACGCGCGGCTCCAGCAGGCGCGGCACGGCCAGCTCGCCCACCGCGCCGCACGACCCGCACGACTCGCACGCGCCCGGCGCCGCTGCCGCTACTGCAATACACGCACACATTATGTCTATGAAATGTACGTTCGACGTATCTTAGCGAATTTTAAATTAATTGGTTAGTCGTTAATTACAAATTCGGCTAGATTATAGTGTACTTTCGTTTTACAGTGTTATTTGAATTTGTTCTTGTTAATTTTTTTTTTTTAGTATATATAATGTAATGTAGACTAGCGACTTACGCGCGGGCGGGTCCTGCGGCGGCGTGGGCGGGCGGGGGTCGGGGTCGGGGTCTCGCGCCGAGCTCTGCGTCTCCCAGGAGTCCTCCGAGCCCGACCCCTCCGACCCCCACAGCTCGCCCTCCTCGCTGTCGTACTCGCCCACCTGCACCGCACACCAAAAATATAATTGTTTTTTACGTACAAATCTCTTTTACATCATAATAATAAAATAGTCAAAATAAATTATTATTGTTGGTCACATTTTATTCCAAAACTAGTAAAAATACTTTTTTTTTAAGCCGCAAGAGGAAGACCAGTATCTACAGCACTTGCTGGTTGAGGGCCGGCGCCCGTTAATAGCAAATTACGATCATTGAATTTCAAATTTATTTATATTATGTTGCTAAATAATACTTTTAATCGTTGCCTAAAAATAGCGTCTCGCACCGTACCGTTACCGGCTCTAACCAAGCTTAGGACCTAAACCCAATTTTTGGGCGGAGCCCGAAGCAAAAGCTACTCATGATATATGATAAATCCTGCACTGATCTACAGTTGTAAAGTGACACTCAATTTTTTTTATTACAATACTAAACACAACTCAACCAATACTACTTGACAAAAAATACTGACATTACTTGTATTTTACATTATTAATTACCCATAAAATAAGCAAGGATCTACGAAATATTTGAAAGTGTATTGTTTGAACCTGTGGTGTTACCTTGTAGAGATCTTGCGGCCAGCACATACTCGTGTGCCCGTCCACCCACCATACTTTGACGCGCCCGGACGGGAAGTTGTCAATCACCTGGAACAAAATGATTATCATCAATCATCACTCGCGGCGCACTCATCGAGATAATTATATAAACGACAATATCTCATTTCATATTTCAAGTCTCCAAGTCAATCCTTTCCGAATTTCTTGTATGTTGTCCATAGGCACTTCTGAGAATCACAAATTTTATACTTCACCAACAATTTATTGCAGTTTCTCCCACGTTTCCGGGGAACTTATTTATACTACCGGATAAAATATAGCCTATGTTCACCGGGGATAGTGTAGCTTCCCAACAGTGAAACAGTTTTTTAAATCGTTCAAGTAGTTACAGAGCCTATTCAATTCAAACAATCATTGATCTTTCCCCACTTTATAATATTCATAAAGACTTATTTGGGATAAAAACTTGAACATATTTATTTATACACAAAGAAAGGCAATGTTGTCCTTCCAAATTTTGTTTTTTAATCTACATATTCCCATAACAACGCATAAGGAATCATGGAGTCACATTTTTAAAACTAAACCAAAACCCTAGCTTAATTTGTCATCCTCACCTGTCCAGCAGTACAGTTAGCATCTTCCCCGGTGAAGTTGGCGACTCTAATGACGACGGTACCAGGCCGGTACTGGAAGTCCGGGTGGTCCTTCAGGTCGTACACGCTGACCTCGCTCTCGTGCAGCATTTGTGGACTATGGGAAATAGGAAATTATCAATCATATTTTGCAAAGAAAAATTTGAGGATGTCCAAGATTGGAAAATATTTCGTAGAACAATTTGGGTAGACCATTTCTTCAAAGTACGCTGAAAATTTGCATTTTTTAAGGCCAATTTTACAAAAGACAGCCCGAGGTGACCATCAAATAAGCCAAGAGAAATTCCTTTTCTAGAAAATGGTCTGTAATATGGCCTATTCATGGACTAAACGCCTTTATACTTTACAATTAACCAATACAACAGATGATGAAGTGAGAAATAAACAAATATGCAGTATGCACGATCGCTTGTCCAAAATGATGAATTTTTTATTTATTTATTTATTTATTAAACACACAACTAGAGCATCATTACAGATACCAAATCGATGCTCTAGGTATACACGAATACATATTACATAATATAAATTAAATTTAAAATAAAAACAGTGAACAATGTATACAATAACAAAAAAACGGTTAAATAGGTATTGACCCATTTTCTGACAGCCTCTGACACACTTCTACGAATTTCGTCAGGTTATCGTGAAAAATATCTGCATTTTGCAAGTGGATGGCATTAACAATTCGTATGGCGCGCGACATGGGGGCAAACTTGAGTAGGTTGGTCCTAGCTAGTGGCACATTTAGCAAAGCGGGACGGCGGCGAGCACCTACGTATCCGGTCGGGACGCGCAGCCGCAGCGCCTCCAACACCTCTGGGTGATGCACCAACCCTCGGAATACCCGAAACACGTACTTGACGAGCGCGACGTCCCTTCTAACCGCTAGTCTGTTGTATCCGACCATGCCTATGACAAACAAGCTCGGATACATCAGAGGGTAGAAGGGATAGACCCCATATTGTTTTAAATATAAAAACCTCGTGAATTTATTTTGTATTTTCTCTATCATGAGACTATATTTAGCCTCATGGGGATTCCAAATTATGGCACTAGTTTCGAGATGACTCCGGACAAGGGCGTTATATAAAATTTTAATAACCGACAAGTTCGTAAAATCTTTACACTGTCTTAAAATAAAACCTAGATTTCGGAAGGATTTGCTGCATATATCAGTTATGTGCTTACGGAACGTTAGCTCTGGTACCATTTGTACGCCCAAGTCGCGGACAAGGGTTACCCGCGGTATTACCACTGTGTCCATCTCGTAAACATACTGTTGCGGGACACTCGCGCGGCTGTAGCTCATCACACAACACTTGGCAACGTTGAAATACAGCTTATTTGCCTTACTCCACTGAACTATTCTGGCTATATCCTGTTGCAGGCGCTCACAGTCCGAAGCGTTTGCTATTGACAGAAACACCTTCAAGTCATCAGCAAATAGCAAACACTTCGCATGTTCCACTACTAATGGGAGATCATTGATCATGATAATGAACTCTAAAGGCCCAAGAGTACTCCCCTGACTGACGCCTGATAGCGTGTAGTAAGGCTTGGAATGGTATCCTGCGTACTCGACGTACTGCCTGCGCTCGCCCAGGTAACTTGCAAAAAACTGTAATAAATGCGGTGTAAAACCTATCGCAGCAAATTTCATCAAAAGCACATCGTTATCTACTAAATCGAACGCCTTGCGGAAGTCGAAATACGCGGTATCCACCTGCCTCCCTGCGTCCAATTCAGGGGCCAAGTAAGTCATAAATGACAGCAAGTTACTCCCCGTACTACGACCTGGCCGAAAACCGTGTTGAACATCGGTCAATTGTGGGCTCAGCTGTGCATAAATACAGTTGTGCAAGACCGATTTTACTAGTATTAGGGCTAACTCACACTGGCTCGTCGGCACTAGTGTAGGTGCGGTACCAATGCACAATGGCCGTCCTTCCATGATGGTCCACACGCTGTACCACACCGTACTCTCTGTGTTTCAGCTGTTAATAAAAAACAGTATGTATTTGAGACAAGTTAAAGTTTGTTTTATGCTGGCAAGGAACAGAGCTAAGTGTTATAACAGAACAGAGCTAAGAATAGACAGTGCCGGATTAAGCGACAAGATTTTATTGCCCCTCGCTCCTGTATTCCTAAATAGTAGGAAACTTCTTAGCCGACTATCGAGACTAAAAACAGAGAACAAACAGAAACGGGGACTCTCTAGGTAGAGGGTGGAGCTTAATTCGGCACTGTGAATAGATTTGTAACGGTGGGCTGTTAGTTTAAAAACTGCTGACCTGTTGATTCTCTTCGACGTTAGCCGCCCCGCTGACTACGAAGTCACCGGGGAAACACTCCTGGCCGTCCAAGTGATGGATCGGATACAGCTGTGTGGATGGAATGCCCATTTCTATTGTACCATCCTGTGAACAAAGAACCGATCGAATATATCTAAAGTATGAGTTTTTTCTTGAGTGCTGGTAATCGTCAGATCAGATCTTTTGACTAAATCTCTTTCTGGCTTTTCTTAATTTTCTGTAAGAATCCCGCAGCCTTTGTTGTCAGAACCTACCTGCCACACGACGTTAGCGCGGCTGGTGGTGTGCAGCGTCTCGACCACGACGCGGTCGCCGACGCGCGGCGGCGGCGCGGGCGGCGCCCGGCGCACGGTGCGCTTGAGGCGCTTGCCGCGCAGCAGCCGCACGGCCAGCTGAGGAGATCGCTTGCCGCGGGCTGATGCCGCTGACGAGCAGCGGGATGACCACGTTGCACCGCTACGGGGATAGGAACAATTACATGACCTTCGAAGATTATCCTCCTTATCATTACATTTAGATTGAATTATTGGGTAACCGCGGTGACTAAGATGTCATTCTCATCTGTTAAGCTAGCAATTTTTGTTAGAAAAAAATTACGAAATGTTCTGTCTTGCAATCTAAGCAATAAGAAAACTTTGACATAGTAACATAGAAATGGTCCCACTGACCTGTCAGTATCACTGCCATCGCTGCTGGTGTTCTCCCAGTTGTCGGAGTCGTCGTCGTTGAGCGCGGTGTCGGACTTGCTGTCGCCGTTGAGCAGCGAGGAGTCCTCCCGCGTGGGCTCAGGACTGCGGACGTGCGATCTAGTTAGCGCCGACAGTGTGCTGATCAGACGGTTCCCTTACGTTACTGTACGTAGCTATGTAAGCGGGAGCTGTTTTTGCGTAGTCTGTCTGTGTCATTCGAGACGATGAAGTTCGTTCTAAGCGAAGTATCCGCAAGTGACTTTACAATTTGGTTGAATTAAAAAAGATGAGGAGACTACTAGTCATTTCCACGCCTTTATAAATAATAAAGTTTAAATCTAGAGAAAAAATATATATTTATGAATTTCAACCATAACAGAAGTATGTCTAATTTCCTATCAATCTACATAATATAAAGTCGCTAAACTTAACACCTTTGGTATTGTTTGAACAGATCCAATATAGAAGCCAGCCCTCAAAGCAGCAATACCAAGAACCCCTCACAAACCTGATGCCCGAGTCATTCTTCTCCTCGGTAGCGGTATCCTCTTGACTGCTCGCCATAGGCAAGGAGACATCCCCGATAGGCTCTATCTTGATGCTGGGGCAGTTCGAGTCCATTTTCAGAGCATCGTCTAGAGATTCCAGTTTGTCGTCTGCGGTGTCCACTTCCATGTCGTTCTAGAAGAAATACACATTTTCGATAATGCTGACAAAACCTGTTAAAGTTTACATCATCTGTCCAGAATTTTCCTATGTTGGGGTCGGCTTACTGTCTAAATGGACGCAGCTGAGACTATCAGAGGATTTTTAGCGATTTACGTCAAGGAGGTGCATTATAATAATATTAAATAGAGGCAAATACACCGAGTTCAAAAAACTTTTACGCTGTCACTACTAATATGCTGCAGTTTTTTCTAGACATGACTTGAACCATGAAAAAGATAATTAACGCACATAGTACATGATATTGCTCTGTCGACATATAAGGGAAATCAATACACACAGTACAAATAATCTATAGTATAGAAATTAATCGCTGAATGAGTTGCTAAGCGCAAATCTTGAGAGCAGCTGAACCGATTTCACTAATCACATTTTTAGAATATATCCTGAAGTAAGAGATATATTCATACAGTCAACGGAGAGAAAAAAATTGCCTGAAAAATAAATCAACAACATAACAAAAGTTAAAGAATCGACGAATCAGCGGTACGAAGTTCGCTGGGCCAGCTAGTAATATTGTACAAACTAGTGACGCACCTCGTTAGACTTAAGTTTGCGGTGTGCGGAGGCGCGTTTCTTGGGCCGCGAGGGCACGTGGTCGGACGAGTTGGTCTCGGTTTTCGACGGCTTCTTCGTTGGCTTAGTCTGTTTGCGGAGATTCCTGTAGCATTTACCTGGCCGACATATTACACATGTCATGAAAACTTATTGAAGAAGTGCATATTTTGTTATTAACATTATTTGTCTCGAATTTAAAATTTGTTTCATCGATTATAAGATCAGTGCCTCAATATTGTTCTGGAATATTGGTCTTTCATGTTTAAAGCTAAATACGATCAGCGATATTAAGAATATTGCCTGTATACTAAAACAATCCATACAAATTATTGCTTATAAGTTGCTCGAGTAAGGGCCAGTTTCACCGGTTGCTAATAAGTTCCAGATAGTTTATCTGGCAAATAGATTCATACAAATTCTGTTCCATTTTTAAATTTATCTGGTAGATAGTGGCTATCCGTAAACTGTGAAATTGGCCTTAAATACTTATAAATTATTTTAATCACGAGCAGTAACCAACATATACTGATAAGTTTTAATCGCAAGAACATCTTGTTTACATTTTTAACACAAGTTAATCGATAACTTACTCTGTTGTTTCCTCCATTGCTTCTTGCTTACAAAGCTATCTTCGGGTCCAATGGTGAGGAAGTTCCTGTCACCGACTTGCAGTGTGCACGGCTCGAATACGTTCAACAACTTCAAATTCTTTAGATCTTCACCTGTTTGTAGTATAAGATAACGTTTTACTTGCGGCGATAAAGTTATATTAAAGTAGCATCTCGACCAAAGAACTGACAAGGGCGGACAGAGCACTGCACAAATACATGAAGTGTGGTACGAATTACAGCCGTCCCAGTGTGGTGTAGAAGTTTCCGAAGCTGATAGGACTTGGTAAATTTTTAATTCGAGACTTTTTTTCATGGGAAATCATCAAATGACCTCTCCCGCTGAGGGTGCAGCTGGAGGCAGTGTCAGAATCTTACTGACTAAAACACACTATGTTCCTTCTGGAGGTCCCTGTGTGCCAGGGCCACGGTAAGAATCGATAGATATACGATGCGTCCCCGACAAGACCTAGAATATAACATCTTTAAATCGCAAACACAAAGTTTCCTGCTTCGAGTGGGGCGGAAGGGGGATTGTTTGACTAACTAGAAACCTTGTGTTCCAGAGCCGAGGTAACTCTTTGTAAAACAAACAAATCTTCGAATATTCACTCGAGTGACTGACAGAAAGGTAATCTAATAGGCCTTTACCTTCAACTAGGAACTTGGGCTGCTGCGGCGTGGTGGGATCGGTGGGGTGTGTGCACAGCGCGCGGCACTGCCAGTGCACGCTCACACTCTCCGTCATCACCGCCTCCACAGTGAACTGAACGATAAACATAGCAGATATATAAATAAATAAATAATGGACAGATCATACAAGCAATATTTTTATCCTTAGTTGATATGAAATTACTAAGCTATAAATCGCTGCAGTGTGGAGAAATTATCAATTAATTTATTGGCTTGCAATCTGGAGAGCAAGAAATTTAAAGTTAGGGTCCGCGAATAATATAGCGCAGTAATATAGTAGGAAAAAATGATTGTTTTAGGATGCAGGTATGTTTTAGCACCAATAAAACTGACAGATGAATTTCCTAGACATTATGGTGTCGGTATAACGCACCTTATGATCATGCATCTTATGTTTCCTGGCGGCTTTCATTTCCTTGGTGATGTGGAGCCAGTTGGCGGAGTCGAGCGAGCCCAGCGGGCCGTACACCACCTGTCCCGGGTAGAACTCGGATGAGGAGTAGGGGGTGGACCGGCGGCGGCGCATCGAGTAGTCTTCGAGGGGACACGTGTCTAGGTCGGGGTATTCGAGCCGGGACCCCTCAGCTGATACTAGGCGGAGTTTACTGTGTACCGCCTGTGAAACAAAAAAGTGTGAGCAATATTTTTTCGTTGCAGTTTTCATACTTATGTGCACAGAGTATACATATATAGCACAGGTAGGTCGTCTACAGGAACTTTAAAGAAAAGTGGACTTTTCTTCCTAGCAGTGTTTAAAATTCATTTATAAGTGTTTTTAGGAACAAATTATACTAACATAGATTACATGTTACCATAACAGTCACTAGCCTGCAGAAGTGTACGTGTTGCATTTAGAAACTACATGGATATTGTTTCAGTGCAGTCATAGAAACAATAAAAAAAACCTATTGTTATATCTAGTCTACATGTTTTATTTTATTTAATAATACAAAAAAATATTGTAAACTCATCACTTCAATACAGTTTTTTATGCATATCTTGAGATACAATTGATAAGAAGAATGGCTGGAAATAGCATTTTCTAATATAAAATCATTTATCATAAAAGTCTTATGTTTTTTTCAACCAACTTCTTATGATTTTATTAGTCTGCCTGATTCAATAGATCACAATGACAAATGTATTATTGTTCTTACCTTAGAAGTCCCAACCCAGGAATCGAGACACACAGCTAAATCAGGTGTGAATTCTTCTAAAGGCTGGAGCCTTTCACTGGCAACACTGGGTATGACATGCTTGGTGCCTACAATCTGAAGGGCTGCATTCATGATGATGTCTCTGCAGTAGCCTCTCTGTGTGTCCTTGCCAGCGATGAGGCGGCGGACTACATCTCCGGGCATTAAAGAGCGGTCTGCTAAGCCAACCTGGGTGATAACAAAGTATTACATAATCTCAGTTGTCATCAGACAGTTCAAATGGATTTCTCAATACTGGTTTAAACTTTCATGGTCTCTAACATTTGAATTATTTGTTACGAGATTGCTACCATGTACCTTTGTATTGGGAACTCAATAAAAAGGTGGTAGCAATCTCGTAACAAATAATTCAAATACTCATATACTGTCTAGTTATGTACATCATTTCTTGGTATAGATGAAAAGCAGAAAGTTCTCAATATACTATAACATCTTAGTTTCATTTATGTTTAAGTACATTGGCATTACTAACACTCAAAGCTCTTCCTCGTCTCTCCTGCTACTTCTGCTATATGCTGTGCCCGACAGGGTACATAACTGTGACTAAATATCTATTTACCAACCCGCATACATTATGGTATGCAATAAAGAATCGAGAATTGGGCAGCAATTACGCACTAATCAATTGTCCAGCTAGCTGACAGATTCCAAATGGAAAATCCCAATACTGCCTGACAAGTTATGTTCATCAAACAAAAACAAAAACACAAGAGCTGACTTTACTTGTCCTTACAATAAGATCAGGCCAAGAAGAAAAAAAACAATTCTATAGCTGTAGTTGATTTTTATAGAGATATTATTCTATTGACAAAATTATGCATATAAATTATTTCAATGCAGAAAACCAGCAGCAAGACCACACCCTCATCTCGACAAAACCATAACTTCAGGAGCATAATAAAGGTGCCAGTTAATGCTTACAGAATTATCTTGTTTGCATAAAATCTTTCCATCAGTTACATTCTTCAGAAATAAATCTAAAAATGTAACACAAAGAAAACAAAGCTTCAGGGAAGTCTACATTTTTTATTATTATTTCTATTAGAACTGAATTGAATGACTGCTTTGAGAGTTTCTCATTTTTTACAGTACCTACCATGTGGATACCAATTTAATATTGTACTATTAAACTTCAGAGTCATGATTCAAGTTCATGGTCAATATTGATTTCTAAACAGATAGCCTTTTTGGATTCTGTTTTTAATTTTAATAGAATACTTTTTGTACTATTGCAATGTTTGAAATTTAGAATATAATTTATGGTTGGATGGTAATATTTTTTTGCATTGAGGGTAGTATCATTCATATGAAGTTAATGCTTAATTTCTGTCCTCAAAGACGTTTTGAAGGACGAATACTATATTAAGTACTAGTTATTCCGAGAAAATTAGCGTCAGTCCCAGGCTAGGGGTTGTTGTACTCGCAAATAGCGAGAACAAGAAATATCCTCCCAGTACTACGGTGCGCAAGTGCCAATACCGCGTGAGATCTAATACATTATTCTGTGATCGCCCTTGCTTACCGACTTCTCGGATATGACTCGCTCGGTGCCGGAAGGATGCCAGACAACACGAATTTCGCCTTTTTGTATAGGTGTTTCAATGTCGCTCTCTTGATCGCTGGAGTTGGCTTCATAGTTTTCGAGTACCAGACCGAAGACCACTTGACCGCGATTGTTGATTTTATACACTTCATCCTCGTAAAAATATTGAAAGTCAGTCGGCGAACCTGGATTTTGCCCCGCCATATTGACGGGAATTATCTAAAGACACAAATAATTTTGTTTTTTACGTGATTATGTTCTTTCTGACAGCTGATTGCAATGTGTGGCGCATGCGTCAATAAATTATGCAAGGAAAACGCCATCTTGCGGGTTTTTTATAAATTATTCCAGCGTTCCGTTTCACTTTATTTTTGTTTTTAAAATGTTATCTTCAAAATTGTTTATATTGTTATCATTATTCCCTCATTCAGATAATATAGACTGATAATCTCTTTTTCTGACAATTAGGTACCGGAATTGTTTCGTGGACTGAGGCAGACCAAGCAGGCAAAAAGTTGTAGAATTTTGTAGTGTATGTTTATTTCTGTTTCACGCCCAAAAGACTAAACGGATTTTGATGAAACTTGGTAATAATATATCTTTCATATATCAGAATTACTACTTACAATCCACTACTACTTTTCAATCGATTGTGGGAAGTAATTCCGCCAGGAAGCGGCTGAAACCGCTAGCGGAAGCCAGTATCTTCATAAATTGCTTTATAAAACTCAGCCTCTCCTGAAATACTTACCCGATGACTGATACCATTCTCTTTGAATTATCTGATAGACAAAGTCTCTATGTGTATTTTAAAAATATTTACGCATACGCACGATCTATGATCTAACTATTTTGCTGGCTTTTACCAATTAACTTATCAGCCTAGTTAGTTATTATCAGATTTATCAGAGGTAATATTATCGACCTCTGAATGACCTCCCCTATTAAATCCATAGGTTCCTATCCTTAGGTTTTCTTGTATAATGAATAAAATACAAATCGTATTGACGATTTTTTTTCATTCTGAGGCCGAGTAAAATATCTGCCGAGGCTGCGGGTCGTCGCAAGAGTTACCGTGGCCTTAGCACGCAGGGACCTCCAGAAGGAACATAATGGATTTTAGTCAGCTAGAGTCTGACTCCTTTGATGATATCCCACGAAATGATATAAGACCGAGTAAAATATGAAGGTAGCGGAAATAACAATTAGAATATGATATTTGATTAAATCAATGAATGTGAGTAAATCATTTTGTACTAGTGTTTATTCACTAAGTTATACCTTTTAAATATCACCTCAATTGCAAATTAAGAAATAAAGTAATAGGTAAGAAGGACTAAATATAGGACGTAGGACCTAAGTATTTGCGGCTGACCAGATTTAGCTAAGCTACGAAGTTGCAGGCCTTGTGTGTCGCGTCGGGTAAATTACGCAAGTTTTAAAGGTTCAATTTGTGCTATGCAGGTTCTTAATTTAATGAGAATATGTTATATGTGCCTTGTTCAACTCATAAAACCAACTCGCTTTGGGAGTGGACCAAAGGAAAGCGCAAATGTATGAAGACATGAAACTGAAGGAAAAGAACAAGGTACACGCCATAAGCTTCATTTAATATTACGAGCCTTAGATGTCTCGATCGATTCTCAGTGGAACAAGCATTGACATACGTGTTACCCGTTCAAGTTGCAAAGTGACACAGCTGTGACGTTGGTCCGAGCGCCGTCGGTTCTATTCTCGCTGCCCGATCAATACGGCGTTATCAACATAGCTGTGTAGGTGTTTACATGCGCGTAGTACCCACCAGCTTCGCTTGAATGAGGTCGTCGCGAGTGATAACACGCCGCAGTAAATAAATCGTGATTTAAATTTTTAAGGAAATGTGAACATATCCCGCAGCGAAATGCCGCTGCCAGATCTTTTAAAACGTGCCTCAAGCTATTTCCTCGGTCTGGAGTTTGATGATAACGAGGAGCCCCCTGATTACGTCGACAACGAAATATTGTTTTGCAAGAACAATGTGTGCGTGCATCCACCGACTGTCGCAAGGCATGAACTTGATATAGTACACCATCCTGGATACCTCACAGTCACTACTAAGGTGTTTACCGACCAACATAACAACGCTAAACGACCCACGCTTTTTCTGAACTGGATTCCGAATTCTACGCTGCGGAAATGTCCTTCGGCCGTAGAAACCAGTCCGAGCGAGGAGCTAGTTTGTGCTGGTAAACCGGCGAATCCAAAGGAAATACCCATGTCCCGCAGTAATACCAACAGCGCTAAATTGGACGCTAACAACGAACGTGCATTTTCGGATTCCTCGGAAACTACGAGTCTTAATTCTAACTCTGATAAGCAAAGTATTAAATCGTCTGATACGAGATATACTCACAATGATACTACGCAGGAGGAGTTGTCCTCTAGTTCTAAGCCCACGGTGAAGTCTATAGACTCGGTAAAGGATAATGTTTTCAGCAGCTTTGAGAAGGACGAATCTCGGGACGAGGTGTTTGTGTACGACAAACATGTGAGATCACAGTCAATGACCTCGGTTAACATCACGATTGCTAATCCCACAATAGAAAACGTAGATTTGACCCCTGACTCTGTGTCGGGGGACAGATTTATTAGGTCACTGTCAATGAGTTCATGTGACGAGGGCAATCCAAATTGGATGAGCACACCGGAGTTTTTAGCTCTAAAACACAATTTGGTCTTTCCTGACAGCGTTCATAGCTCACCAGTGCCGCAACGTAGAGCTCCTTTAAAATGTCGAAGGTGAGTTCGAATTATTTCATTACTTTTTTATTACCTATTCTGTATTTAACTTAAATAACGTACAGGTTGGTATTGATAATCATTGCTCAACGAGATTTGGGTTGGTGCTTTTACTTTGAAATTGACTCTAGGAAAATTCAACAAGCCACCTGTTTGTTACCCACTTACCCAAAAATATACTATTATAAAAAATTCGGTTTGTGTGAAACACCTAGATAGTACTTATTTATCGTTTCGTTATTTGATTAAGTACCTGCACTTATAGCTAATTATTTCAGTATTTTAGATAGGTTAAGGTACCAAATCGAGCGTAAGGCGAAAAACTGTATGAAAGAAAAAGTTTTCGTATCCCTAGTTACTTAAACTTGATTTCAATATCGATAGGCAACATTAACGAGAACTATGCACGTTTATAAATTAATTTAAATCGTAGTTTCAAAGTCGATTATTCACGGTATAAACATTCAACGATAATGTAGATATAGCTATGGAATGAAGATTGTATGACGCTTTGGGTTTTACGGTACAAAACTTAGCTCAAAGTGCGAATACCGTCTCAGTTAGTCAAATGTGTTGCATTAGTATTTACTGGCGATGTTCAGCCTTATCTCACCGGATCTACCAGCTGTAACTACCTGCACAGATAATGGATAGTTAGCGCAATAATTACTGTTTATTTATTTTCCCATATCAAGGTTTTTAGCTAATTATGGAGTAAGATAAATGGTACCATATCATAATTGGCCACAATTGATTCTATAAATACCGATTCTAAAAAGTACAATAGTTTAAGTTGGTGTACCCTTAGAGAAAGAAATATTTAACTAACATAAATATTAACTGTTTTACACCTGATTTCTTCACCTTCTTTACTGATCCTTCTACAGTAAAACGATACAAAAGTACCTAACTACTAAAAACAAATAGAAATACAAGAGAAATATTTATAAATAGCTCAGTCGTTATCAATTGGGTGAATAAATCCACGCGTGCCGTAGCACGCAAGGGCTCTCGAGGGAAGCTAGCGACGGGTGGAGGACTATCGACTGTCAATAACAAAATTTTCAGTTGCTCGTGACATAAAGCTATTTATCTACTCGTACATCTATAATTCGACTTTTGGAAAGTAATAAGCCTGTAAAGAATGTAAATAAGTTAGTTCTTATAACCCAAGACTCCTTAAGGCAAGAGTGAATAGGCTTCTTCTGGGTAAGCACGTACCACCGTAGATTTAATCCTTGCCCTCCGGGTTGGATTGGGATCAAGAGCGATCCCGTTATGGAAAATAAAATATAATCTATACTTATAATATATTTTCAAAATAACTATCGGGGGGTGATCAGTGATCGATACTGATGCCAAAAATGCAATCAGTAAAATTTTTGTCTGTCTGTCTGTCTGTCTGTATGTTATTAATAGGAACAAAAACTACTGGACGGATTTTAATGAAATTTGGTACAATTATTCTTCATACTCCTGGGCAGGTTATAGGATACTTTTCATCACGCTATAATCAATAGGAGCAGAGCAGTGAAGGAAAATGTTGGGAAAACGGGAGAAGTTACACCATTTTTTAAGCTTTCGTCGCGTGTGCAACCTTAATGGTTAAAGCTACATAAAAATCATGTACGACGGAAATATTCTACATAAAATTATCTAAAAAAAAATCCACAACAGCATATGTCTATCTTTAATGGTTGACTCACAATAACACGTATAACTCCCGATAGTTTACCAGTTCGGAGCTTTCTGATTATTTGTTATTGATTTGTTTACTCTTATGTTTACAATATTCTCGCTCATGCCTAATTGACAAAAGATAACATTATAACATATTCTAAAAAAAAGAATCATAGAAATCGGTGTAGAAATACCAAACTTATACATAAAATACGATAATCAGCAGGTCGGTCGGTAGGTATAATAAGGCGGGAGGTCCGAGCGCGAGCTTCTCATCCCGACAAAAGTTAGGCATTGGTAGCGGTAATCGACATCCACACAGGCGTAGCCGCGGGGGTCCTCTATAGGTTATACATCAGAACAACACATAGACTACTTTTTGTCGCGAAAACCGACTTCCACGCGGGCGGAGCCGCGGGCGACCGCTAGTTATAATAATAAAATTGTATTAGGGCCAGTTTCACAATGTCCGAGTAGTCACTATGTACCAGAAAAATTAAAAAATGGAACAGAATTTGTATGAAATAATCTACCAAATAAACTATCTGGACCTTATTTTTATATGGTGAAACAGGCCCATAGTATTCTCTGAAAATCAAATACGGGCTGTACTAAGGGCTTATAAAAACAGTATAACAGCAATCTATTTTGATTTGTTATACTATTACTCTATATTTCGTCATTCTAGGGACTCGTAATCGTACGGTTTACAAATATTCCCACTTCGTGCGTGCAGTGTTTACCTATTTGTAAAATGGTTTCCACACATTGTCGTCCATTACGTATTCGGGTAAAACAAGCTACTCAAAGGTTTGTTTTCAAAAAGCTTGCAAACCCTGTGATTGACGAAGTAGCATAATATGCTTTGTATACACAAGAAAAAACAGAAAAAGCATATATTGGTTAGTAAATGGAGCAGTAATTAAATTTTTTTTTATGTTCTCTTCTTATTAAAAAAGGTTTATAAGTTACTTATTTCCGAAGGAATTCCAAAAAAAATTTTCTATAAATAGATTTTACATTTTGGTTTGATCATTGATCCTTCAAAAGGTAACTATAAAATAAGTTGGATAACTAAAATTTCTCTATTATTCAAAACCATATTTAAAGCGCCGAAAACAAAAGCGGTTTTTCTTATATATAGTTTAAATAATATCTAAGTTAGAGTAAAAGTCGTATGTATTGCGTATCCAAGGTCATGTCATACCAAGGTCAGGTCACCTCCCTATCTTTTTGACGATTGCATTCCTCCATTCCTCCAGACACATACCACGCCAAGAATGTCATTATCACTCTCACAATTCATTTAATATCCTCGAAAGATGCACCTTGAATGTTAAGCGATCCCAAGGAATTACGTCGGATGAAATACTAAATTTCTAATGGTAAATTCTAGAATCAGCAAAGGTCAAAGTGTTATTAAGACGTCGATTATGCAATTAATGCTGTTTGTACTTCTAGCTAAGTCAAATACAATATACGAATAGTAGTTACGTATAATTTAATGCTCGTCACATTTAGACTTAAAGGGGTCTTGATTGGTAAGGGTAATTATCTAAACTTAAGTAGAATTTCTAAGGTTGAGTTACTGGTTGGCTTTAATTAAGGATTAGACTAGCACTTCGGTGTAAGATTACGCAAGTGGCCCTTACCGTCTAATTATTTCATTAGTGTCATCATACCTTCATACTATCCTTATAATCTGAGAAGAAACATTATTTCAACTAGGCAGACATTATAACACACTTCATCTACTATATAGGTCGTGATAAAGTCGATATTCTGCAAGGATATATCCTTTCCTTTTAATAGCTCACTAACAGGGGATCCCTGAACATGTTATGATCCAATAACCTAATTAATCCTTCATATAAGGAGGCCAGTTATAGGACTGCAAGAAACCGTACCTAAAGTTCACCGTCTTGTTTATTCGATGACCTGATTAAAACAGACGCCAGCACTATTACTCAACTGCATTATTTAGTAGCTAGAACATGATAACGCTTATGTAGGGTGACTTATGATTTTATTACCCAAGTTATAACGTTATAATTTGTGTGAATATTTTGAGAAATAAAGTCTTTATTCATCCGAGCTAACGGGTAAGTTAAACTTATTGCGAGTAGCACACATTAATCTTACCCCCGAGTCCAAAACTCCTAAATTTTCGAGTTCGCGTAGGCAGAGGGTAGGACGGGTTGTTCATTTATATGCTACCCACACACAATATAATTTTACATTTTTCTAGGGATTTGAACGTTCAATCTTTTAAAATATGCATGTGTGTCGCATGGACATGCGCATAATTCTACATTGGAAATATTTTTTTGTATCTACATGTGACTCATGTAACAATAGCTGAATCATTACGTATGTTATACTCAGGTAAATTAAATATTTAGGTGTCAAGAAGAAACTTACATAAAGCACGAACGCTTCAACTCATATTATTACTGTCTCAAAGCGGTTTGCGTCAAACTTACATAATGTTTTAGGTTCTAGTCAAGATTAATAAAAAATACAAACGACTACTTTTTCACCAGGTTTTCAGTAGATTTGAGCCAGATGCGGTCATTGCGACTCTTCTTCAACGACGACAACTGCACTTGCGGGCAGTTAGTGGTCGCATCCAGGGAATCCCAGTACAAAATACTGCATTTCCACTATGGAGGTCTGGACCATTTGGCACAAGTACTGCACCGATGGCACTCGTTGCTACATAACATTAAACTAACACCAGGTAACAGGAACTTCAGATATTATGAAAGCGGGAATTCACCACAGTCGTGTGCGGCACATTTGTTTACGAACGAAAAATGAGCACCTACGTGTCAGCAGAAATTCATTGCTATCATGTGTGCACATAGGCTGCAATTTCGCGAAATGTTCGCATGTACATAATTTGATACTATTTGCTAGAGCAAGTAAACCAGATGAAACATTTGTGTCGCACACCACTGGAGGGACTCCCCTTTACACACATATTAATATTTTTTGCGAATATTCACCTAACGTAAGCAGGCACTGTGTCCCCAGGTTCTGAAGAGCCAAATCTACCCTACCGTCATTTTATGGTATGCCGTCCAGAGGTTCAAAAGTCTGAACAACACCCTGAAGAAGGGAAGCTTCCTAAAATAACTCCCGAAATATTCTACGGGAAAATTATGAACGGAAAGGGCGTTATTGAAGACGATCTCTTCTTGAGGAAATGTGTATTTTTCGGAGGACTGGACAAGGAACTAAGGAGAGAAGTGTGGCCATTCCTTTTACACTGCTATCCGTACAATTCGACTTATGACGAAAGAGAGATAATCCTTCAGATTAGGTCCAGAGAATACGAAGAAATTTCGAGAAGAAGACTAGAAAAGATGACTCCTGAACAGCACGCAGTTTTCTGGAAGACAGTCCAGTGTGTCATAGAGAAAGACGTAGTTAGAACGGACAGGGGCAATCCATTTTTTGCAGGAGAGAATAATTACAACGTAGAAATTATGAAGAATATATTGTTGAACTACGCTGTATACAATCCGATTTTAGGGTAAGGTTAATTAATTGTCTGTTTTGTTTCCTTGATACTAAGTTATTAAAGTTTGCAAACAACGGCCTTTGTTCACTACACTGCGAGGCTTATTGTTCCATTTAAACTTAATACTAATTACACCCGACAGAATAATAAAATAAATGGGTACCTACTTGGAATACATAACGTGGTTGACGTAGTTATGAGAGCCATTTGTGAATGTGGAAGTAACAGGTAATAGGCTTGTTTGAAAGAATAATGTCAGGTTATTCGAGTCATTTCAATTGTATCGATCTTAAAACCTTTAACTATAATACAGAAATAGATACATACTCATACGTTACGGAAGGGCTGGTTCCGGGCCATAATTGTCACCACGAGTTATCCGAAAGAGGATCGCGTGTCACCCAGTAACTTGTGGGGCTCCCTCCCTTTCTTTATATGCCGTAGCTCCTTGTAAAATAATAGTGTTCAGTTGCATCCGGTTAGACTGGAATCCGACCCCAATATTTTGTGGAACATGTGAACTTTCTTATCTTATCGCAGTCTCCTTTGAGAAAAGGGAAACTTTCGCGACTTTTTCTTTGCAATTCTTTGTGAACTACATAATCAAGTTCTGATTTGTTTCAGCTACACACAAGGAATGAGTGATCTTTTAGCACCGGTACTGTGCGAGATAAAATGTGAGGCAGAAGCGTTCTGGTGCTTTGTCGGCCTGATGCAGAGAGCGATATTTGTGTGCACCCCAACCGACAACGATATGGATAACAATCTTGTAAGATACAACTGTTTACTGTCGAATAATGTAGGTAAACAATCGATTCATTAGCGTACGGCTTACATTGGTGTGGGCTTCCATCTTCGTATCGTATATTACGTTAGAAAAAAAAGCACTTGTATTACAACATTGCTCATAGGTACACAATAGGTAAACGTCAGAAAAGATCGTCTGTATTTCGGTTAACCAATAACTTTGGATACCTACTTCGTAGAATCGGAGCGAAATCAATACAGCTTTGGCGGCTATTATGCGGTAACCAATAACATAGTGTGCTTCTGCTTATACAGTATAGCATAAACGATAGGTATCTAACATATGTATTTATGATCCGATGTATCTAATTGCATTAGCTTACCACTCACCTATACTTATAACAAGTCTACTAACAGCAATGATAATCCTTAATGAGTCACATGTAATATTCAATCCTATCTTATCATCCATATCGCCGATGTTAATATTTTATTGACGACAATGTACCTAACTCCTACGCGTGACATTTAATTTTCAGAGCTACTTACGCGAGCTTATAAGGATAATGTTGCCACATTTCTACAAGCATCTAGAAAAACATGTAGACGCTATGGAATTACTATTCTGTCATCGCTGGATACTTTTGTAAGTATTCCCCGAAGGGGATTGTTACTCCCACGTTTCACTAGAAATTTAATAAATGAAGCCTTCTTAATAGGTATCGACATTTTATCGAGACTGTTGTACTTACTACCTACTCAATATAAGTTGTCCTACTTACACTGTCGGTACTTCAGTGTAGCCTGCAGTCGACCTAGTACCTAAACACTATTAATCTTTAATTTCCATCGGTGTTCAGCTCATTTGAAGTGTATGGTACAGTTTATGTAGTCTTACTAAAGTAGTTAGGAAATTGGGCTGCGGGTTATTCATAAGAGTTACCATGGCCCTGGCATACCAGGGACCTCCAGAAGGAACATAGAGGGTTTTAGTCAGTAAGAGTCTGACACTCCCTCCAGCTGCACCCTTAACGTGAGGGGTCATTTGAGGATTCCCCACGTTGAAGTTAGGAAATGAGTATAAATATTCGTAGCAAGGTTTAATATTTTTAAATTCTAGTTTAAATGTAGACGTATCTACTTGTGGATTAGTTTAGATGTTATTAAGAAGGTTCTACCCGCCTACTCGGTTTTACCCACTTACAAGACGCCTACGCTTCCTCGTGTACGGCGTAGAAACGAATCAAAGGCAAAAGAAATTTAATTATTCCTAGAAAGAAGCCCCTCTATCCTTTTGCGTTGCCTTCATCCTATTTTATTATAGAAACTCTGGTCCCGGCTTTTCTTGGCTTTTATCCTTTATTGGTCGATCTTATTCAGGTTCTGATACCTACGGCTCAGAAAAAATATTCCAATATTTACATTAGGTAGGCAGAAAATTTTGATTTATTTCCAAAAGGAGCCTTAGGTATAAAGGTTACTTATCGAAAGGGTTCCCTCTGAAACTTCAAAATACCTTAATTCGCACTAAACGTATATCTATTGTATAGTTACTTATAGAATTTCAATAGCAGAAGAAATAACCTTTAATAATAGTCATCGGCAAGAAAATCGTTTCCTCTGAACAACTTCAAATAAGTCAAATCAAAGAATAAGTCATTTGTCATGGCGGTATAGGTAACATATTGCCCAATTCCTGAAACATACACCTTCACGTTACAGATGCTTCAAGCGCGAGTTCACGGAGGCTGTAGCACTTCGCATGTGGGAGGCGTGTTGGGCCAACTACCAGACGGACTACTTCCATCTCTTCCTCTGCCTGGCCATCATTGCCGTGTACGCGGATGACGTCATCGCACAGGACCTTAATACAGACGAGATGTTGTTGCATTTTAGCTCTTTAGGTACGTAAATATTTTAACGAGCGCTTATCAATTCAGTTTATAAATTACTATAGTTCTTATAAATAAGGTTTTAGTGGATATTCATCCTAGAAGTACGAGTCGTTTTGATCAAAACTTGACTGACTACCCTTAAAATAATATATAATGACTAATTTAGAACTTCAGTCTTTCCCAAAGATAAAACACATTTTTCTAATATTTTTCAGCAATGTACATGGACGGGCGTCTCATCCTCCGCAAAGCTAGAGGTCTTTTGTACCAATTCCGCCAACTGGTCAGGATCCCCTGTACATTAGTGGGCATGTGTCAGCGTTGCGGCCCAGGAATATGGGACTCCACACATAGGCCTAGTGTCGAATGTACTGGCGCCCATGACTTTTGCAAGTATGCTGTTCAATAATCGAGGTTTGTCATACGTGAAACACAAGATATTTGGCATATGTCCTTGATTTTGGCAAGGTTAGTTCTGAACGTTGAATGCCGGACATTTTTACCCGACTGCTCGACTATCAAGAAGGTTATGGTTTCAGTTTAGATTTAGAACGATCAGTATTAAGTTATAAGTTTTTTTTTTATTTGCCATTCATTTCATCTTACATTTAGAATTTTAAACAATGCCATATTTGTCCGATTAATGAAACTGGTACCTAGATTTTATTGTGTGAAGATTGAAATGTATAAAGATTTATTTGCGTGTGTCAAGAGTCAAAGTAACGGTGTCTCAAATTATTGTTAAAAATCACAGTTTATATAATTTGTATGTTTTTAAGAGTTCTAAGTAAATTATCGTGTTTTTTGGAAAGTAACCATACATATAAAAATGAGTGTATACAATCTAATGAATCAGTCACGTTTTCACAGAAGACTTGCTATTTGTTCGGATTTTTCAGGACGTAACGCTCTAGTGAAAATGTGGCCTACATTTCATGTCCGTTTTGTATAGAACATGCTAATTAGTAAAATTTTCTAAACATGTAATTTTACATCTTCAGAACAGTTGTTTCAATCGATAATATTGACAGTTTCGGAGCATTTCTTTGTTTAAAAAAAAAATACAATAAGCTTGACAGTGCATTTAGATTTTAGTAGGTTCCTAACATACTTTCTAACAATGTTAATTTATCATTTTATATACAAAGTATCTTTATTGTGGACATATGTAAGTTACAGATCTTAACAATATATTCAAGTATCAATATGTCCTGTACATAAAAATAGCGTGGGTGGGAAAATCCCTATTTCCCTTGGAACTCCATCACGCGTGAACGGCTGGCGTTCACTTTCTTGTTTTGTTGTGTTTGTCCGTAGAAGGTTCTTATGAAAGAAAAAAACGTCTGTTGATTCAGCTAGTTTAAATAAGCATTTTAAAAAATTTGAGGTGAATAATTTAAATTCGACTTATACAATCGTTAAAAAAATTGTAAGGAAAACTTTTATTTTCAGACAATAATTTTAAATTGAAATACGAATGATTTTAACAGAAACGGTATACGTATTACTGTGTGTTGTATAAATAATGCACGTCGTACAAAATCAACGTAGGTAATTCTATAAGTACAAATTAAATCAGTATTAAAAATTTCAAAATGGTTACTGTAAGAAAATTCTAGATATGGCTAGGACATATCAAATTGGTAACGACAAATGTTCATGTAACTTATCATTTTTATTTGCGACTAAACAAAATTAAAATTGTACCTGGTTTTAAAACTATTAAATAAAATTATGGAAATTACAAAATTTAGGGAGAACTCATATCGAACATGGAAACATCATAAAATGTTTGAAAAACGATGTTTTGTAAAATATTGTAAATTTTTAATGATTATTGACTATTTATGAAGTATTATTTTATAGATTTCTCGGGCATAATTACATAAATCAAAGAGCAGCTGTTAATGATATTTTAGATTAAGACTTGCTATATGAAATCTATGCAATTATCTTTATGGAAAGATAGGTACAGCCTGTGTGTATCAAAAATGGGATTAAAAATGGCGGTGCATATGTATATTCAATTCTCTCTCGCACACTATTTGCAGCTTCATGAAACTGCTAAAAATGAAGACATTAATTTTGCGTTATGTTTCTACGCAGTGAATCGCGACAATGTATGTACATATGTTTGTCGTGTACAAATAAACATTATTTAATTAAATGAAATAACGAAACATTTTCAACAAGGTTTTTAGGTGAATCACTGCTGTCACGTAGTATGATGACGATACCGGCCCAATAAGCTGCCATTTATAATCCCATTTTTCTACCGCATATTTCTGATAGTTCAGACGCCAGCACATCAAGCTACCGAAACTGTCTAATTTCCCAATCAACTTTGAACCATATACTTCAGCGATAAATTTGAAAATCTATTAAGGATAATAGGAAATATATTAAGGTTCAATTGATAGGGAAAATTTGTCAGTTTCAGGTAGTTTGATGTGCTAGTGTCTGTACGTAGGTTATAATAATGCTTGGTGTTATAAAATCCCTATTAGCTGAATGAAGCTGTTGCAAATTATATTTAATCTTAAATTTAATTTGGTCGTCGTTTACCTAATCCAATGTATGTATAGTATATCGCGATTATTGTTTAAGCATTACTACGGAGTTCAATTGGATATGGCAATGTATATGATCATCTTTTTATATTTAACTATATATTTATTCATTTCAATATCTTTATGTATTTAACACAGAGTTTATTCATTGACTATCTTAGTGTTAACTTAATAATTTTAAGCAGTTAGGCAGATATTTTCGTTGTGTAAGATACGAGAAATGCAACTAAAATACATCATAAATGAATTCGTTTGTTGTAACGTTGTTGCTAAGAGATTCAAGAGGAGCTTAAACATTTTCAATGTCCCTGCAAAAAAGTTAATCTGATGTTTGAGATGTGTTTAGAGAAAAAATCGAGAAACATTTTTTTTATGTACGTTGTGTCTAAGGTTTGTAGTAACACTGTTAATTAATTATTAATATTCATTGCTAATGGATCAGATTTTGGATTACAGTCTCTCTCTGTCTTAAAGGCTTTTATCAGCCACTTGGGATGGCGAATTTGTCTTTTGGTTACATTAGAAGAGTTATGACCAGTTTTTGAGCAGCTATATCTTCTTTCAATTCTAAAGGAAGATAGAGATAAAATGCATCAGAAACAGGTCTTCTCTCTAAAGATTTTGAGGGACTCGCTCGTACCATCTTTCAAATTTAAGGTAACTTTGTACATAATGTAGTTAGCCTTAGTACTACGACACGTCAATCACTGTTAGCTGTCAGATTTCACTTTACGAGAATTGGATGCGTGTGTGAACCAAATCACTGTTTGTATAAAAACTATGAATATGAAGTTAGGTCCCATTTGAATGTAAATGTATTGTTTACCTACTATAAGACCTTCAACATCCCAAGACTTGTACCTACTACATTAGGTAATGTTCAAATGGTAGGTACTCCTAATTGTTCGTAATTATCTTGTGCACACATGACCTTTTATACAGGCTGCATGCAGTCATGATCTCAAGAAAGTTGTGTGCTATCTGCTATTCAATATCGTGAAGGGATTTATAAACATTCCGTACGATTGGATCCTCTATGTAAGTTTCCAAGAACAGAGATAAACAGAGATGTTTTAGAAGTTAGGAATACCGAAATCCTATCACTGCTATAGATGCGTGATGAGTTAGATAGACAATATTAAACTTTTATACCACACATGCACATAAAAAATATAGAGCATAAGCAAAGGAGGTAGTATGGTCACTTACTAGCAGTCATATAGTGTTACCAATGAAAAAATATCACAAAAAATATTTGAACCTAGACCTACTTTCTTAGATATCGATTAATGCGTATTTACCTTATATAGTTTAAATATTCTTATACAATATAAATAATTAACACATATTAAGGTTATTTATTATGAGGCTACAAAAATATTTTAAAGGTTTATTTTCGCATATTGTGAATTGTTACGCGTACTCTGTGATATATAATGATCTGCTTGTATTATATTGTGTAAATGTTAATTATATGTAACGAACGTAATGTATTGATGAATAGGAGCCATATCTTATTAGAAAATAAATGTACAAGCATCCGTTTATTTGTTAGTTTCTGTCACACTTTGATTTGTGCTCTCCCCATCCTAAGCGATCCAGTGCGCTTGAGTCTCTGAATTTCGGTATAATAAATACTTTGTGCTAACTAGTTACTATTTAGTATTTTGTGCCTAAATGGAAACGTACGAATGCGTAGGTAATATTTTATTTATCTTAGATTCTTAGCTAATATTATAGAGAGGAAAGATTTTAATTGTTATGAAACTGTACTGCACGGATAATTCTTTCACTGTTGGGAAACCATATTTTATCCAGGCACGGAAGAAGTTCCCCTGATTCCCCTGAGTAAAACCGCAAGAAGGCAAGGTATGCTTACTTCATTCATTTGTGAAAAAAAAATCTAGTCAAGTGTTAACCGAATGTTTTTATCATCAATATTTTAGTTGTTATAATTAGTAACTTGCGCCATCTGAGAATTGAAGTTGGAACTTTCATCATCAATATAGGTAATTATCTATTCGTTCCCATGATATAGGTAGGTCGCCAGTTTTCAATAGCTCGTAAGTATAATGAGTCATACTTATATTAATCGACAGTTCGACATGATATGATGAAATATTGATTGAAGTTATACATTGTGTAAATCCCATATAGCGCCATCTACTGAACATTTTACAAAATAGGCTTTAGTGCTATCTTTTAGAACACGGGCGTTCTTTCAACATTGTAGATTTGTATTCATTCTGATTGCGTACGCGGTGCACGACATCACTATGTTACGTTTACCAAAAATGATGCGCGCCGTCGGGCTCTATAAATATTTGCCGATAACAGATGTCAACAGTCTAGTCGATGTAGAAGTGAGTTTACCCAGTGTCCAGAAGTCTGATGTGTTAGTGGAAGTCAAAGCTACAGCCGTGAATCCGTTTGATACTAAACAACGTGCTGTTAAATTAGATAAAGAAGCAACGCCTCGAATTCTAGGTTGGGATGGGTCCGGAATCGTGGTTTCTAAGGGAGATAACGCAAACTTATTTAATATAGGCGATGAGGTATTTTTTACGGGAGAAATAATGAGGAGTGGATCTAACGCACAATATGCAGCTGTTGACCAATATTTAGTAGGGAAAAAACCAAAAAAATGGACATTTGCACAAGCCGCGGCTATGCCAGTTACTACGCTTACTACATTCGAGGCTATCTTTGATCGCTTGCAGCTCTCAGAGAAAGATAAAGGCAAGAAATTTTTGGTCATCAACAGCGCCGGGGGAGTGGGATCTGTCGCGACGCAAATTGGCAAGAACTTAGGGCTTAAAGTGATCGGTACTGCGTCACGTCCTGAAACTGAAGCTTTTACGCGGGAATTTGGAGCAGACATTGTGCTTAACCATACTCGCGATCTGATACCGCAGCTAGAAGCTAATGGTTTGGTTGACGGAGTCGACTTCATTTTGGTAAATTATGATCCTGCGCCATACTGGGACAGTCTTGTCCAAGCTGTAAAACCACAGGGAAAAATTTGTTTGCTAGTCGAAAGCAGTGCGCCGGTAGATATAACAGCATTAAAAAACAAGAGCCTGACATTGGTTTATGAAAGGATGTTCACAAGAGTGAATTACAACACTGAAGATAGAAGCAGACAGTATGAAATTTTCAAGAATGTTTCTAAGTGGATGGAAGAAGGAAAACTAAAATGTAATATGACCAAAACGTTGAGTCCAATTAACGCTGCCAATCTACGCGAGGCTCACAAACTGATCGAAGATAAAAAAATATTTGGAAAGCTAGTTTTGTCAGGATTTTAATATTAAGTATTAGATTTAAAATAAAAACACATACATATAAATGCTCTTATGTTACTTAATTCCTGTTTATTCATTGGTTACTGTTATTTATACCGTACCCGCAGGCTCTTTAGAAAAAAGTGTAGGGTCTTAATGAGGTACAGGAAATATAACAGATTTCAAATAACTTCGGCACTAGTAATCGTGATACAATTAAGAGAAAGACCGGCAGCTGAGCTACAGGGCCATTTTTCTGATTGCTCATTCTGAAACGTGTGGATCAGAAAGCGCCGCCGATGTGGACCTGTCGTTCTTAGAATTATGGACTGTGAGCCATCCAACTCACCGTCCATAGATTCGCGCCAAGGGAAGCGGGAGTTGTCTTTTTTTGATTTTCGGGAAAGTATTTTTAAAATACAAGCTCGAATACGTATTTGTTGTTTTCTATCTACTTATATTTTAAGATACTTCAATCTAGATAAGTCCCATCTCTACGAGTACCTACCTGTGTTATTAGACCCCTCGTGGTCTCATACGGAGAGGAAAAAGAACCATCTGATGTACGATAATGAAATAAACCTTATATTATATTTGTAAATAAAATGTCACGTATATAATAAAAACGTTCCCGGATCAGAATAGGACGTTCCCATTTCTCTACCGTGGGTGTCGTAAGAGGCGACTAATGGTATTTTAAAGGCTTAGTGCATACCACCAGCACTTTGGGCCACCCGCTCGGTGGCGGGTAAACCACCACAACAGCATTCCCAAGGAGGGTTGGTGTCAGGCAGGCGGCCGACCGTAAAAATCTAGCCAAAACCTAAGCAGCATGAGTAACATGCTGCGCCGACCCCAAATAAAACTTGGGATAAGGGCAGGAGGATGATGTATATAATAAAAATATTAAAAAGAAAAAAAATTAAATAAAATCATTTTGCTTTGAGGTAAAAACGGTAGATTACCTAATAAAGAGATATTAAAACGTTAATAAACGGAAATAGCTATCACTTTAGCCTCTATAGCCCTAAATCTGGCAACATTATTTTGGAGTTTGACTTTGGCAGATTGAAATGAACCTATTTTGTGAATGTAGTCTATAGCAAGTACCTATTAAGTTAATGATCAACCGAGAAGGCTGTAGATTAGAGAGCTGTCTCTTACGTAGTATATTGTATACTCTTTGAGATCTGTCAACCCACAGGTAGTATTTTAGACCTATTCCAAGATCAGTTTTTGGTTAATAATTACTATTTTTCAAGAAAAGTGCTGCAACGTACCTAACTGATAAATAATTTGGTAAATACTATCGCATAAGTAAATAATGTTCAGCGCCATATCAACATAACCAGACACAAATAGAATAGATAATATTTTAGAGTTCCGTAATCCATTATCAAATCTACAGACAAAAAATCAATACTAAAACTGAGTTGGCAAATGTTTGGCAAATCAGCCAAAAAAAGTTGTTAAAACCCTTCATGTGAAAAAACTTAAACAAAGAGGCACATGCACTGCGTAGCTGAATTAAATTTTAATTTGTTATAGGTATCATCTTAATAGCCATCGATTATGTATACTGTATTAAAACCACGGAACTCTCTGCTCTGTGATTGAAACGAAAGTTTAATTTTATGTACGGAACCAGTTTCCCACACATAACAGGTCCCCCATGTAGACACTGGCTGGCACTCGAACGAAAAGGTCATTGTCAAATGTGGCAGCGTGTTCAAACTGTATAAAGCTTAGCGCACACCAGATAACGGCCAAACGCGTAACAAAATGATATTTAGAAAATATCCTCAGTTCTGAATTTTAAATCCGCAATTCCGGATCAAAGTCTAAAGGTGCCATAAATAGCAATAATGATATAGCATAAATGAACAAATAACAGAATAAGGCGAGATTATCATTACAGATTATTTAATCCTATCATATCCTAATCATAATGACACTAATATCAATTTGAGTAAGTCATGATGAAGCCAATACCAACATCGCATACATAAATCAGTATGCACAGCACATAGGATTTTGATCACAGATCTCGGATTGAATACATTTTGATGTTGAAAAATAAGAGAAGCATCTAGCAAGAGCTATTAATAGTTTAAGCGGATTGCGTCACATTTTTTTACGATTACTTTATTAGTCTGGGATAGCTGTAGTGTATACAGAATGCCGCATGGTGTGCACACAGCGATCCGTGTAAGCTGTGCCTAACTGATTAATGCGAAAACGTATAGTCATGTGTGTGTTTAGTCGGTGTTGTAGGTGAGCGTACGCGCCGCGGTATCGTGAATCCATAACAGTCTGACGATGTTTCGATAAATTGTTATGAAATAACAGTTCGGCTCTAACCGTACCACATTTTTCATCATTATAATTTTGCCCAATCATCGGCTTAAAATATATGTATATAATAGTTGTCAACCAATGAACGTTATCACTTACATCTCAGTTATAATTCTGATTGCAACGAGGACGCATGCTTCGCTAGACACGATGTTTCGTTTACCAAAAACAATGCGCGCCGTCGGGCTCTATAAATATTTGCCGATAACAGATGTCAACAGTCTAGTCGATGTAGAAGTGAGTTTACCCAGTGTTCAGAAATCTGACGTGTTAGTGGAAGTTAAAGCGACGGCAGTTAATCCCATTGACACCAAGATACGTGCTCCGAAACCAGATATTGAAACTTCACCTCGTATTTTGGGATGGGACGGCGCCGGAATCGTGGTCTCGAAGGGGGAAAACGCTAATTTATTCAACGTTGGCGACGAAGTTTTTTTCACCGGCGACGTGAGGAGAAATGGATCGAATGCTCAATACATGGCTGTTGATCAATATATAGTAGGAAGAAAACCAAAGAACTGGACTTTTGAACAAGCTGCAGCTATGCCACTCACATCACTTACTGCTTTCGAGTCAATTTTAGATCGTTTGCAGCTCTCAGAGAAGGATAAAGGCAAGTCTTTTCTAATCATCAATAGCGCCGGCGGAGTCGGATCAGTCGCCACCCAGGTTGGTAAGAACCTGGGACTGAAAGTGATCGGAACTGCCTCAAGACCCGAGACTCAAGCATTCACACGAGAATTTGGGGCAGACATTGTTCTTAACCATACTCAAGATCTATTACCACAGCTAGAAGCCAATGGCTTGGGAGCTGGAGTGGACTTTATCCTCGTTAACTATGATCCAGTGCCATATTGGGATACACTGATGAAAGTCATCAAACCTCAGGGTAGAATTTGTTTGATTGTCGACAGCAGTGCACCAGTAGATATTAGACCACTGAAAGACAAAAGTCTGACGTTGGTGTCAGAAATGATGTTCACGAGAGTTAAATATGATACTGAAGATAAAATAAGACAGTATGAAATATTTAAGAATGTATCTAAGTGGATGGAGGAGGGAAAGCTGAAATGCACCCTGACGAAGACGTTGGGACCAATCAACGCCGCCAACTTACGCGAAGCCCACAAACTAATAGAAGGCAAAAAGATGATTGGAAAACTAGTGTTATCGGGATTTTAAGTAGCCGTTAAGTTCTAGATTAAAATAAATTGTTCGTGCATGTTATGCCTTTTGTAATTGGTCTTAATTACTTACTCCTCATTATTAAAATGTGAAACTATAATAGTTTTTTTTTCTTCTCATTATATAATACTATATGCATATAATACTATATGCATAAAATACATGTATAACATATATTATATAAAGTATTATAGATAATTTGAATTTTAATGGACCGTTTGATAGATACATATTTCATTGTTCACTATATTAATAAAAAAAAAACCACAGGAAACAACGTTTGATGACAGGCCATCTATAGAAACAAAATTGGTTTCTTTAAAAAAAAAAACATGAACTGTTTATTAATAAATAATTTTTATAAACACCAATCTAGCAAGGAAATTAATTGCATTCATCATGTTATCCGAATACTTATGTAGGATAGACCTTTTTACAAACGTGGTTCAGATACAAAATCAGAAACTGATGTAGAAAAATTCTGCAGTAAAAGATTGATACAATAACATCATCGTTATTAGGTAAAAATATCAAATAAATGCCTTGATTTTTTTATTTAACCATGCCCAATGGAAGGTTCATTAGATGAATTATGTAAGTAAGTGAACCAATGCTATAGTCAAGAGACATTTGCATTCCGATAAGATGTCATACTTTAGGTACTCGAGAGATTAAAATTTTGTCATTGTCATTGTGTACTGATAAGCGTAACAAGTGATATAATATGTTATGTCTGCCTTTCAGTTATATCTATTTCTTCACTCTCAGAACACGTGCTTGTAATAACCAAAATGGTAAGTCTACCGAAATCAATGAAAGCTGTTGGACTCTACAAATATTTGCCTATAGACGATCAAGAAAGCCTTCTGGACGTAGAAGTAAATTTGCCAAGTGTTAACAAATCCGATGTGCTCATTGAAGTTAAAGCAACTGCTGTGAATCCTATTGATGCTAAGCAACGCGCTCAGAAATCTAATGTACAAAATCCCCCTCGTATCTTGGGTTGGGATGGCGCAGGAATTGTAGTCTCAAAAGGAGAGCAAGTCAATTTATTTAATGTCGGCGACGAGGTATTTTTCACCTGCGACTTGTGGAGAAGTGGTACGAATGCACAATACATAGCTGTTGACCAGTTTTTAGTGGGTAAAAAGCCTAAGACCTGGACTTTTGAACAAGCTGCAGCTATGGCACTGACCTCGCTCACCACATTCGAGTCAATTTACGATCGCTTGCTGCTCTCGGAGAAAGATAAAGGCAAATCCTTTCTGATCATCAACAGCGCTGGTGGAGTGGGATCAGTAGCCACACAGGTCGGTAAAAACCTGGGACTTAAAGTAATTGGAACTGCATCACGTCCTGAAACACAAGCTTTTACCCGCGAATATGGAGCTGACATAGTTCTTAACCATAGTCAAGATCTAATACCACAGCTGGAAGCTAATGGTTTCGGCAAAGGCGTTGATTTTATTTTAGTTAATTACGACCCCGTACCTTACTGGGACACACTGATGAAAGCTATCAAACCTCAGGGTAAAATATGTTTGATTGTCGACAGCAGCGCACCGGTAGACATTAGGCTTCTAAAGGACAAAAGTATAACCTTAGTATCAGAAATGATGGCGACTAGGGTAAAGTACAACACTGAGGATAGGATAAGGCATCATGAACTGATGAAAGAAATATCCGAGTGGATGGATGAGGGAAAATTGAAGTGCACCCTTACGAAGACTATGAGTCCAATAAACGCTGCAAACTTACGAGAGGCACACAAACTTCTGGAGGCAAAATGTTTGATTGGAAAACTTGTGCTAACGGGGTTTTAGTCCAAAATGTAACGGTTCTTGAATTCCTTGTTTATGACTTTTTTAATCCTATAGTTTCTTTGTTGCCTGTAAAAAATATATTTACTTGTAGGTGAACTACACATAAGAAATTTATTTTTTCTGTATGATTGTCTAATTCATTTTTTAGCGCAGATATATTTCCAAACCTACAAAAATTGACTTACGCAACAGTGTGCAATAGCGAACCTTGTCGGTATACTTATACTTTCGAGAAAGTATACATTTTTTTTCGGTATTAATTACCAGTGTGCCATTTTTATAAACATGTAGCTTTGTGATATACGAATTGTCTGTTCTCATTAAAATAAACTGCCTCTAGTTTAAAACAAGAAGTATTTTATATTAAAAAAATTTAACTATTAGATACTGAAATCCTTGTTTTAACACAAATAACACATTATCACTAAGTAATACGATTTTCCTCGATCGCTAGAAGAAATTATTGAATCTGGTGCCATTTACCATACTCTTCGAAGTTTTTATAGGACTAAAATGTGTCTACAACCTATACTGTAGCAATCCCTACCATTAATATCATGTGTAAAAAATCAAATCAACATGTACAATTAATAAATACAATTTAATGAAATAATAACACGTTACTGTGTGTGTCCAGAAAATGATCCCAATGTTTGTGATGAATTGCTGAGCACACTTGGATCAAACTCTTGTCCTATAAAAGGCGAGCCCGGTGCATTCCACGCTTTCTTTAGAATATCCATGTTGCGAATCTCATCACTTGTGGGTAAACCTTTCATTTTCCTCTCTTGATTCCACTGCATTTCACGAACCTGGAAGTGGTAAAAATATAGGTTTAATTAATGCCATTAGGGTAGGTGAATGATTGAATGTAAATAATTATTTAATAACACAATTTCAAATGGTAAACTGAGATGTCAGCTGCTCAGATTCATCTTCTGATTTTGGGTATGCTAAGCTTGAGTGATTGCTATTTTATTATGGAGGAGTTTTTTTAAACAATGAATGTCCACGCACTCAGTTATAACGGCTAACATACTTAATTTGGTCGTATAGTGAGTGAGATGCCTAAATAGTAGCTTACTCACAACAAAGATGTGCAGCTAAATATTCTGTTAGAAAGTTAAATAAACCTTAACCTGACTGTCGTACAAGTTTGAGGACAATGCACGCAACTGAACATCAGAGAAGCATCATTTAATAAAATGCAGCAAATGGCAAGCTGATAAAGGTACCTGCCGCCAGCTTCACCGGTTATGGATAAGTTCAGATAGTTTATCTGGTAGATAATAATTTCATACAAATTCTGTTCCATTTTTGAATTTATCTGGTAGATAGTGGCTATCCGTAACAGGTGAAACTGGCCCTTAATATTTTAATAATCCATTGAAAACATTCAGCAAGCTTGTGAGAAGTAACAAATGTTTGCCTTTAAAATACATATTAGTGTGATAAGTGATTACCTTTGCAACATGGTCTTCTGGTAAATCATCAAGAGGTCTAGAACAGTCTATCTTATCCAGGTCAATGGCTTCTTCACTGTTGAGCAGCTTATTCCACCACCTTTCTTGAACTTTTTCTGTAAATAAAAAGTGTAACATTTTTAAATAAAGATTTAATTACATGGCATAGTCATTTAATATTTGTTAATATAGAAGCATGGAAAACTCTTTTTATATTAAATCAAAATCATTTTATTCTCCTATATTGCTGACATTTCTACCACACTTCTCTCCTCAATTGTAAATAAAATTGTTTCAGTGGCTTGCACTATGAAACTACAATAGTTTGTAAACTAGCATTGTTATATGCAGGCTTTTATTACCTAAATGCATCAGCAGTTTTCCTTCAGTTATGCTCCAGAAACTGTCCATAGTCTTGATCTTGTACGGCAATGTATCCTTGATAATGACATCACCCTTCCGACTTGCCACACAAATGTCATTTGAATTTATAGTTACTTTCAAGTCTTTTGATGATTTTATTTCTGGAGGTAGCTTTACGGTGACATCTGAAATAAGGAAATATATTTTGGGTAAGTACTCTACTGCATACAATCTATACTAATATTATAAAGCTGAAGAGTTTGTTTATTTGAACGAGCTAATCTCCTAAACTACTGGTTCGATTTGAAAAATTCTTTTAGTATTAGATAGCTCATTTATCGAGGAAGGTTATAGGCTATATACTAAGACACACGGGAGCGGAGCAGTAACCAAAGATGCAGGTGAAACTGCTGGGGACAGCTAGTTTTTTAAATACATAAAAATAATGTTTATGACTGAGAATCAGCGCTGTGTTAATTTTTATACATTATTTTTTTCTGATACATGGAAATGTATCAGAAAATTATTCATTGCCTAAATAAGCTAATTAGAAAGGCTCTCATTTCACAGTAACATATTAATTTTTTGTAATGGAAATGACAATAGCTCATTACCTAGTTCCATGATATTCTGTGCCCATAAGTATTTATCCCGCTCTGCCCCATTATATGTATCACTGTTCTTTTGTATTGGTATCTCGGGAGGTTTGTAATCTTCTGGGAAAGCCTTGGAAGTGCTGGTGACAGCCTCAGTTGACTCAGATTTAGGTGGTATTTCTTCTACTTTCTTCTGAGAAGGTGTTTTAGTCTCTTCTATTTTTGGGGCAGGTTCTGTATTAGTGGTAGGTTCTGTTGCAGTTATAGCGGCTTCTTCATCTTCAGTTCCATCATTTTCAGCTACAACCTCCACTTCCTGAGCTACAGTGGAACACATGATCTCATTGTTAAGGTCTAAAGGTTTTTGACCATTGGGGGCTTTCCAGCTCTTTGGGTCGCATGTTCTAAGGACTTTTATTACAAGTTCCTCGGCAACTCCAGGCGGAAAGCCCATATTTTCGTAAGGACCTTTCGGCACATAGTAGAAATCAGTCCTGAAACGGATTTGGTATAAATTTTAGCATGGATTCAATAAGTCAATACTGATGTTTTTATTTACACAAAAAATATGTATGGTAATAGAAACAATTCAAAAGAATATGAGTGATGCGAATTGGGAATTTTAGTATGAAATTGCTGTTATTCTAATAGGACTGTCATTTTAACGTAAATCGGGATAAAAATACGAAAAAACATACCAATATAAAACTCACCTTCGGGCTAAAAAGCCGAAAACAGCTGAGAGAAAACCTAATATGGATTTTTCGTTTACTAAGATTGAAGCTAGCACCTCGTCATATTTATTTAAATCGGTAGATTCAGACATTCTTGCACGTATTTTGATTCTAGTATTGATATTTGTTTATCATTTGTAACAAAAATGATCGAAATTGAGCGTCTGAATAAATCTTGAATAAATTCTTCAAATGTCAAACATGACTGACAGTCACCCCGTTGACAGCTGATGACTGCAGTCGAGTTCCATTTCATCAGAAATATCAATATTTGGTTTTGATTAGTGATTGATTTTATTTCACTACGTTTATGTATAAAGTAAAACCTAATTCGTTGTCATACATATTTATTTCATATTATTCATATAATTTCATATTTCTTAAGTTTTAATAATCTTCCAAGAATAAAATATTTTTTAACGTTGGCATCTCAAAACCAGTTTTTTTAATTTGCATTCCCGCCACTTGGCGGTGTTACTTCGCTTTCGAAAGTTTCACATCCGCAAGAGAGCGGCAAGGCAAGGCGAAGTGAAGTAGGCAAAGAAGTCTCGCGCGCGAACTCGGTACGCTGCAGGCGATGACCGCATTCATATGAGTTTTTATTATATTGTGTGTGTGCTGTCGTGTTCTCCGATCCGTTAAGTGTTTACGAAAATGCTGTATAGGTGAACTTTTAGGATATAAAGTGTTGTGATAGTGATATTATCTTTTTAATTCTCTTCTATCTATAACTGTCTCTTGAAGGTTGTAAAAATGCCTTGCTCAGCGGTAACTCTGTCCATAGCGACCATTACAGCAATCGTGGCTGCTGCACTAATGGCTATAGCATTTTCAACGGATAACTGGCTTTATATTGAAGTGAAGCGCACGAGCATACAGGTAAGGAATTTACAAAAACTTTAGTATAAACTTAATGTTTAATATTTTTTGTAGATTTGTTTACCTCATATTTTTTGGTGTCAGTTGAGATAATTAAATTATGTTGGCATTTAAATTATCTTTATGATGATGATGGTAGTTAGTGGATAGAAGGTAAATTGAGGTCAAGTAGGTAGGTAAATTTTAGACTAAACATACCCACAGTTTTTTATCAGTTTGACCGTAGAATCGACAGTCTTCGACTGGGTGTTTATTTTCTACAACTTGAAGTTACAAGGTCAACATGGAACTATTAAGAAACTCGGAGAACAGCTGCAACTAGCACCTTCAACCAAACAAACAACTGATTAACATCTTAGAATATTTCATTGTCGATTGTTTGCATCGAGTACTAGCGAATACAATCTTGATCATCAATAAATCTTGACTTACGACATTTCCCTTGTTTCATTCTAACTTAGGTACCGGTAGTAATGTATTGGACTCAATAAAAATGATCGTAGCACGTATTCTTTCGAGTCCTTGCTGAGACACCGTTAGAGCAGACACGTTACGCATAAATATGCACGTATTAATGGCACGAACAAATGTGTGGGTAACTGTACTATTCCGTGAGCTACTCCTGTGCAACCAGACGTGGAGATAAAGAAACTTCGACCGATAACGATGTCGATATACCTACCTAAGTAAAGCACCGTTTTTGGACTTAAATCAACAATGCGCCTTGCAGTCAACAAGTCACACATAACTAAAAAAAATGTGAATACTTCGTAAAAACATTTTCAGAAAGCGAGTAATTTGCAAAAGAACTAGAACATCTCACGGTTAATTTGCTTGTTATGCGTCGAACTTTTTGTAACGACAGACCAGTGCCGACAGTTTCTGGTTTCTTTACTCGAGTCGGGGTCATAATTTTTTTTGCGATCCGATACAACTTGTTGCAGCTCCTACCTGCTCGCGAGGATGGCTTAATTTTTTGCTCGTTCTATAATAAGGGTGCTTTTAAAAGCTACACGTAGACAGGTTCCTACGTGTCCAATCCTTCGACATCTTTTCAAACAAAAAGTTAACAAAACCAAGGTGTGTTTGAAGGTGTTTTTTTTTTAAGTAAAAGCAATTTAAGCACCAAAATCTGAATTCTGGTCAAATTCTATCGTAGCAGCTAACCTAACAAAAGATGAAAATGAAAAAATAAAAATGCTTTATTAGTTTTAATAAAATACACCTAAACAACTAGGGGTAGGAGCCTCCTTTAAACTTATAAGCCTGTGTTAAGTTCACCATAGCATGGCTCATTCTCTTACCTAACTTCCAAAATATTTCCGTTCCAACATAAGCACGAAGATTCAAAGGGTAACCGACTCTGAATAGCTTTGCAATCGTCTTCAGGAGTATGATAAGGAACTAAGAGAATAATTAACATAAAATCAGCCAATGAAATCACATTTAATGCGGCAATGGGAATTTTTTTATGCATTTTCACGTAATTCAACAAAGGCTTTCTTTTAAAAGCAAATTACTTAGCATAATGCCTAATTGTAGTTTGAAAGGCGTCTCAGAGACGTGTAGTGAATGACTTACTATCTACATATCCAAGTCTATTAGATCTTGTAAAGACAAACAGTGGAAAGCTTGGGAGAAATCGATCGTGAAAGTGACGAAATCTGTGTGAACATCTCTGAACCTATGTGTATAGTTAGCTCGTAACGACAACCGTAACTCTATAGTTATGTAATTAAAATTTTATAATATCTTTGCGAAGTTATCTATGCTAAAACTAATTTTGCATACGTATATGCAAATTTAAAATAGAGAGTACATAACGTCATGTTTTTGAATTGAAACGCGTTTCATTATTTTTCGATTCAATCACTGATTAAATAAACAAAAATACTATGCTATCTCCCACCTAATTTTATGTCACTACGGGCTTTTCACGATTCATTCAAGTATCAACCCTAATAAGATATAAGATAGTCACCATTTTAGGCAAATCTATAGAAATTATTTTAATGGTCTTTAATAAACGTACGACTGAACTTAATACGCGACTTTCATCTCGCTGATGAGTCTGTTTTCTACGTTTGGTCAGTCTTCAAGTTATGCAAAGGCCCAAAGAAAGTGGTTTATGCAAATAACTTCATATTCTGTGTACGAGATGGTTTTATGTAATAACATACGTTAGTTTGTAGGAATGACGAAGACTTTCTAGTTATAATTTGGGTCTGATCTGCATTTTTCCGATCTTAAGACCTGCATATTTTTCATTTAATAATACTATGGTCAAAACCAACTCAATACGGTGCAGTGTGGTGGTCTTGGAAGCATTTTTTTTAATCCATTTGGAACTATTAATGTTGCCAAGAGGCGATGTCAAATGCATGAGTCTATCGAATGTGTTATACATGTCATAATCTTTTAAGTACGTAATAGTTTCTATTTTCTTTATAAAGTGAATGTGGCAAAGTTATCTTTTGCTGCTTATGTATCGATAAATCAGCGCCTCGTTTGCTCTACAACTCTAAAATCCTGTTCAAAATCATCCTCATTCATTAACTTTCAAAAGTTAATTCAAAGAGTAAACAAAGAAACTGGAGAAATATTTCTATTTACGGAAGACACATCTGGGTTCAGGGATGAACAGTTTGTTTATAGCGTTACCTGGCGTGGGACCGGACGCCATGTTTGCTTATCTCGTCAAATAAACAGTAGATAGCTATTAAAAAAAAGTTTGGTAAACTATTCATGCCAGGTAGAAAAAAAATGTTTATTCTCCACCATCCCAAGAAGGTACAATATTTTCCTACATATACAGGTCGATTTAGACTTCTACGAGAGCTGGAGTCACACCGGAAATATAATTTTTCAACGTGGTGTTAATCATACTAAATGCCTAAGTCTGTAGAGACAGGTAGTTTGTTTTAGAGCCCCGAGCTTGATGTCTGTAAAACAGACACGTCTGGTTTCTTAGCTTCCTGCTAGGTGAATTGTTAAGACTGCTTTGTGATTGTGGGACTGTTTTACTGTTGATACAGGCAGCTATGTAGCTGCTTTGATGTACACAGGAATATATCTAGCTTCAACAAGCAATAATAAAAACTCTTTTCTGGAAAATCTTTTTACCACAGTTATGAGGTGGTAGTTCGCAAACTCACATAATTATCTATATGAACAATACAGGTTGCGATTATTTCACGTAAACATGTGTCACACTGTTCTACCAGATCCTATATCGGTGCCCAAGCACTTAAAGCTTCACCTAATTGGTAATCTACATTCTTGCTTACCTCTTAGAACCTTTCTTTCGGTGCACAAAGTTTGTCTACTCTGTTGCCGAATATTCAAAGATACGTGCATAGGATACGTCATCGACAATGGGTGATTATCACGCCAACCCGCTTTCCTGCACGACGACACCCAATTCTCACGACTTCCGACTACAATTCTTTTATACTATTCCGCTTTCTTGGTTTCATAGAAAAGCCAATTGAAAGTTCAGTTATGTTTGGTTACGTGTATCGTGAACAAGCAAAAGATTGGCTGCAACATCTTTGTCTAGAAGGTATTAGAATAGAAACAGCTAAAACTATGGAATTTATGTTCTGTACTCGTATAATCCAGCAAAGAGGTAACATTTTTATTAAAGTTAGCACTGGCTGGCGCATAAAAAAAATCATTTTATTCCTTTACCAAATTTAAAGGCATTCTGTTTTTTTTTGACACCTGGATAAACAGTATTTATTAACTATTAGACGATTAAGTAATTCTAACTTCATGGTCAATTCTAACTATGCAAATGCCTAAGTATGCATTTTTTGCTATGTTTGGTTTAATCCCTAGTTATACCTACAAATCAAGAATATTTCCTGTCTCTTTTTTCAATAAGTACTTGTATGAATTTACCATTTGTTTACTCATTTTGAAATGAATTACTACTGAGATTGCATGCACACGGATATTGCACGGTCAAGCGTGATTGCTGCTTCTAATAGAAGGTTTAATCACCGGCAATAGCACATATCTACCTACTTCGGGACGAAGACGGTATGAAATTGAGTGAAGATTATGTAGTACTATTTACTTAATGTTTCCGTGATATGTAAATCTAAAATTAATATTCCATCATTAAATCATTTATTAATATTAAACAAAACTATGTTTAAGGAAGAAATACTCGAACGAGGACATTATACAAAAAATATGTATATCTTTAAAATGAGAAGTTCATGCGTCGCCGGCACCGAATTAATATTCTTGAAAATGCCCGCATAAAAACTCGAGTAATTTAAGTATTTGTATCCACGTAATTAACTGGATTGTGACAATATGCTTATTATGTCACTTATTACATGGCATATTACGTAGGATATGCTATAAAGGGCCATGTGAACGTAAGGTATAAATAACAATACCGCTTACTTAAAAAAAAAACCGCCGTTTCAGACACAGACATGTTTGTTCGACCTTCTTTTTTTAAAAGTGACATAACCGATTTATTATGATTGCCCGAAAATAAACAAATAACTACAAATCTTGGAAAGTGTGGATAATCCATCTGGTGCTCAGATAGTTATAGTTTGCCTTTCACAATTCTTTCCATGGCTTATAGTTTTCCGGCCTTTCACTGAACTTGACGCTTAATGGCTCATGTAGAATGGTCAATGTTACTATATTTCAACAAGTAGGTACACATTTGACTTAATTAAAAAAGAATACAGCATCAAGTTTCCATTTAACTTTCAATTAGTAAATGCTACAATCTCGTTTATCTTAGACAAAATGAAAGAGAATTAATATTGAAGAGATTGAACGTTTCACATTGAGACAAAAGTGCTTAGCTGATATTTATGAAAAAATACAAATTTGCATTTCAAACCAAAAACAATGGATCAATTCACCTCCCAAAACTAAACTCCGATCTCAAAACATTTAAACTCAAACAAAAATCCTTAATGAAATGTAAGATGACGTTACATTGTTGCCAAACTGCACCGTTTCGCACAGCACACTCTCATTATTGTTATGCATTGTGTCATTACGGTTTGTTCATTGATTTTGCAACTATGCACATTATAAAGACATTTTTTTCCTTTAATTAGTGTCACAAGTATGGCATAGTGTACTAATTTGAGGTTGAGGGAACGTTATGGCAAGAATGGTTTATGTAAGGTCGTTTTTGTGGTTGAGACGCTAGCACAATAATTGATGCGATACTGGCAAATCTTCCCAATCAACTTTGAACCTTATGCTTCAGCGATAAACTTGAAAAGCTATTAAGGAAATTTGACAGATCGTTGTAGCTTGAGGCGATTGTACATACGAGTATTCAACCTTTTAGATCTGTGATTACGAATTTAAAGCTATTTAACTAATAAACGTTGCCTTACAATCCTTTGTGCCTTTTTGGGTTGTTTCAATCAATTATGCTTCATTAGCGGTAAACATCCTTCCCAGATAGTTGAAATATTTATGGGTATTTCTATTTGACGCCCGTTTGCGCAATAGTAACCGCGCCGGACTGCCGAGCTGAAATTTCACGGGTTCGATTCCCGGCACGGTCGACATTCGTGTGATCAGCGTGCTTGTACATATGTCTAAAGTGTATGAAGTTATATCAGCACCTATAACACAAGCTAATTAATAGCATACAATGGGGCTAACAGACCGTATGTGAAAAGGTATCTCATTTGTCCCGGTATGTTATGTTAAAGTAAGAAGAAAATAGTCGTTGCGATTGTGTATATATAATACCTTCCCCCCGTAACCACAAGTTTCTATTTTCTCTTAGAACTGCATTTACTAACATAAAAGTTACAAAGTCTAATTTTTCGCTCCATTTTGAAATCGGTTAATTCCATTATTGAACTGGATCGACCTCGCGTTTTTGACCAATTACTATGCGATTTAGTAATTTTCGTTCAAGTTCTTTATTTAGCCACAATATTGATCTACTTTATACAGACGCCAGCACATCAAGCTACTACAATCTGTCAAGTTTCCTTTATAGATTTTCAACTTTATCCCTGAAGCGTACGGTTCAAAATTGATGGGGAAAATTTTACAGTTTTGTCTGTACCAATACCAATTGACATTGGTGACATTTTACCCTGTTATGAGGTAAAACATGATGACAAATTGTGGGTTTTGGAAGAGTGAAATACTTTTCCTTGCTTTTTTTCCCAGCATAATTATCAATGGTCACTTGATTATCTTGATTATCCTTTCAAGGAAAAGGATTGAGCCGTGAGAAATTATTCTAGTCTGTGACGAGGTTGCGTGTCCAGTGCGTCCACCTCGGTACAGTGAAACTTGACGTTTGACGCAGATTGATGCGCACACGCAACCTAACAAGATCCATTTCAATTGAGACATTTCTTCATTAAGTACGTGATCGTTTAAAATGCTTTACTTGCGATCATTAAATTTATTCTGCATATTCTTGTGTAGTGCAAATATCACATAATCACTGACGTAAAATATCTTGTCTTAATATAAATTATTAAAAAAAAACTACCGTTTTCCATAATAACAACATTTAAAATCATTGTGATGCAATTTTGATTCACATTAAATCGGTCTTAGCTTTAAAAAAGTGATTAACAAAAATGTTATGTCACCTTGGTTTTTTGATACAAATGTTACGAACATACAAATAAAATATTTGACCTTATAGGAAGAGACAGTGATTATGAAATTCTATAATAAACAGACGTATATTGTCTGCCTCATTATGTATGTATATGTATGGCTATCTATATACGTAAGTAATAATAGCAGACGATATTGATATCCGATCTGTAACAGGTGCTTCAATGTATGTATTTGACACGAGCTGCCTTTGTAATAGAATAATAAATGTACATATGTCTTTGCTTGAAGGTATAATTCCAGTTTATTGCTTACCTAAAAAGAAATTAATGCGAGTACAAGGCACAAAAGGACGTTCAATTGTTTTTCTTATTAAAGATATTTACCATGGTTTATGTGTAAAAAATAATTTGCTAATCACACATATCACATCACATATATGTATGTTTGTTACTTCTTCACACTGAACAGATTTTGATGACACTTGGCAGTAATATAGTTTAGACAAGTAGGTTTAAACAAGGGTGCGGGATGTAATTTCCACAGAAAGCAATTTCACACACACACACACAGTCAGCCAATAAGCCTTAAAACACAATATTTATTTAAAGATCATCAAGTAACATAGGTACAGACACTAAATCTGTAGGTCAGACGAATATTCGACGCAGACGTCGAACGTGCGACCCTGAGTTCAGAAAGCGGACACTTGGATACTGCGCCTAATGAATAATAATGACGACACCATAATATGGAGACTGTCTGGTTGTCCGTCTCAGCTCATTTGTTTTTATTACATTAGACAGTCATTAAATTGTAGAAAAAGGTAAGTGAAAATAAATAATGATAGCCATATTTTCAAGTCTAGTGGAGACGAAAAATGTATTTTTATATTCGATGGGATTTATATTGCCATTTTAGCGTAAAAAATTATAAGAAATCTATGCAAATATTGATGTAATTTTATTGTAGTATTTAAGAAAATTCATGCACATAATTTTAATTACGTAAATTATAAAAACGAAGCTTTAAAATCATCGATATAGGAAAGACTAGATGGAGTGTTTAGTACAAAACGGAACGTTCATATTGACAGCATGTTTGATGCGCGTGTGAGTGCCGAAAGTGTATGATTATCGCGTCTGCATTTGTGTGCGTGTCATTCTAATATACCAGCGCAAAGTGATTACCCCCAAAATGTGGGAAAATTAAAATTTGTGCAGTTTTATTCACATTGACATAGGTGATAAAATTATCTTATAAATATAAATATAATGACTGGATGTCACAGGATCAGTCGGAAATCTATTGAAGAAATAAACTTATGTATTATCAATAAGTATCTTACTAAATTACAATAAAATAATAATGTTGATTTCGTAATACCATTTTACAATATTAATCGCAGCATCAAAAAAGAAGGTAAAAATATTTCATACCTTGGCAATACTCAAACAATATGGAGTCGTTTTGTTGTTATTTTGCCGTCGTAATATTTTCAAAGAAATGCATAGATATCTATACATATTTATCATAAAATTTCAAACTTACCTATGAAAAGAGATGTTCGTATCCTTATGTTTTTTTGCAGTGTAGTTATTACAAAGTTTCACTACACAAACCGTCATTTTTGAATTTTTTTGTGAAAAATTTACAATGTAAACACGCGGCAAACGTCTGTCGCGTAATGGCGGCCTGTGGGTGGGGTTAAGCCAAATTGATGTCTCTGATCATAATGCATTTTGACAGCGCGTACTAGGCATCTAGACACTTCTTATATCGATGTTTAAAATGTTAATCGAAACGATTGCAATATTTTTTACATAACTGCCAGCTACATATTCCAAATTCAAAAATATTCAAACTAGGAACCGATAATACAAAGGAGTTTTATTTTTAAAGTTCGTATATTTCTGTAGTGTGCGTTACACTGGCTGGTAAAAAATCAGACAATTATAACAACAAGTGGTACTATTGTAAGCTAAAGTTGTACCTTCAAGGCTGGCGAGTTTACCGGCGAAGCATCTGCCCTGTTCAAGATTATTAAGAATGCTTTGTATTTCCGTGGGAATGCGGATTATTATTTCAACTTGAGTACCCGAAACGAGATTGATATCTTCATTAGAAGTGCAGTTTTTTAATTCTAATGTTTAGTACTCATGAACGTTCATGAAATCTATCATTCTTTATGTAGATATGTCACCTTTATTAATTGAAAGCTCTGTCTATTTGTGGCCTGAAACACAGGTTTTCTACAAGCCTAGATCAGGCAGGTCGCTATATTATATTTAGAATTAAGTTAAGTTGTACCTCACATGAAATTAATGTAATTATATCATTTGTTTATAATTTCTTGAATAATAAAAAATATTTATTTACCTTATTTATATGTAATTATAATATAATTAACAAATGACTGAGTTATTATCCCAGATCACTAGTCTTTATAGAAATCCAAAGACCAAAAACTTTCCTCAACGTACTATAGACATCAAAAGTTTCTCACCATGTTCATTGCAAGGCTAAAGACATCGCTATAGCCACACTATAGCCTCGTATGTATGTATGTATGTGTGGGGTGTTCGACATTGCAAGGTGAACGGGGCGGGTACACGACCCGAGTCCTGCGCAAAAACCTCCGTACACACAGCTGAGTCGCTTGCGCATGCTGCACCTGTGTACGAGAATAATGCGAGATGGTTATGTGCCTGGATGTACCTTGGGATAGGCCGAGTATTGAAGTTTTGTATCGTCTTTTGTTTTTGTGGGCGTATCGAAGGACCATAAAAAAGAATATAGTGGAAAAAACATACAGCTTCGTAGATTGAGGCGAGACGCCATTAAAAACTGCTTAGACATGAATATAAATTTCAACGCGTCTCCATCCGGTTTTCAATATTCATTAGAGTAAATGTTCGAAAGAGGAAGCCCACATCCACAGCGTTAGCGGCGGAATCTCTAGCCGTACTGTTGACCGGTTTTTTTATGTGAAATCATCGTACGCGGGACCATTCGTACCACATTCCGAACGTGTCCCATCATACATTGACGTATCTACGACGTGCGCATTCGTTTGCGCGCCTCACCAAGCGAAACTGTATATATTAGCATTCGAAACTAGCCAACCTTTTGTGAGATAATAATCGTACGACTGTACTTAATACTAATTGAAAATTATGATCATGGATTCACCTTCGAAAGTTGTTACATATTAGTAGTAGATTATGCTATACAAAAGATATCAACGAGCGCTTTTTAACACTTCCAAGCAACCTCAAGTGCAAAAGGAAACCTCTATACATGTCGGGTTTTCACGCCAAAACTACTGAACTGATTAAAATAAAATTTGGTAGGCACATGGTCTAGAGCCCGAGAAAGGACATAGGCTATTTTTTATCCGGGTACAGGAAATAGTTCCCTCGTGAGGTGGGTGAAACCGCAGGACAGCTGGTTGACATTAAATTGATGACAAACAATTAGCAAATAATTTACAGCCGACAATAACATTGCTATTACGCGTAGTTAGACAAATCGCTATTATTAAACTCAATAAACCGTCGAGAGTCATATTATCTTAACAGTTGCCTATTCACTAACATACGCTGGCATGAAAATATCGTAGTTAAAAACGAAACATTATTATTTTCACAAAACGCGCAACATAATCTTTCTGTGGTGCATTAACTTCGTACGTAGTAATAAACTCTCTAACTACATGGTATAAGACTGTTAATGATTGGGTGTTTGGAGTCGAAACTGCAGAACTACTGGTTGAGCGAAAGTTTGTAGACAATGCTCAGCAATAATTACTCAGCGCTGAGATGCGGCGAAAGTGACCGATATTGACCGTATGTGGTGGAAACGTCGCGACTGTCAACATAATAAGATTCTTCAATATTTTCCTAAGAAGTTTCGTAAGCTTTTCTGCGCTATTCACTTTACTTCTTTGTTCTTGTAATCGTTTTGTTTCTAATAGCCAGCAACATCCTTTACTGTTTCTTTCATCGTAAACCTGAACTTTGAGATAAATAATTAAATAGTACTTCAAGTTCGTTTTGAAGAGGCGAGATTTGGGATGATCAATGATGTCTAAGTTAAATATAATACTGTATCATATATGATACAGTATGTATTCATTTTTTTTTAAATTGATACATATATTGTTTCGAAACAAAAGCATTTTGTTTGAATTTTTGTATTGATAATATAATCGAAGTATGTAAGTATACAGCTTGATGTGAAAAATCAGTGAAGTCATAGTTTGTGTTTTCAGTAACCGTTTTTGACAGTCCAATAAAAGTATTGAATTTGACTAGTAGTCACCTAACGTATTGATGAATTCTGTATATATTTCGCACATCGTTATTATTGTTTAGTGTTGTAGTATGAAATAATAGCGTAAACACATCTAGTATAGACGATGATGCACCAACTATTATAAATATATGATTTAATATATCCGTAATCATCTAATAGTTCCGAGCCGCAATAGGTCGAGTGTCATCTCTAAATCAATTGATAGATCATCGATTGTATCATAAATTGATCAATCATATCGGTTCTAGTATGTGGCTATTGCTTAATGTAATTGTGGGCGAGTGTCTTAACATCGCATGAGGGCTTTTAACAATCGGCTCGATTCGGATTTTAATCGATTGGTTTCGAATAAATTTAATAATCTTGTCATGCAAAGTAGTGATGTAACAAAAGATGTCTAATTGATTATACTGATGATTACTCTACTGTGCTATCATACTCGAATTGGGATGACGACTAGGTCAAAAATAAAATACTTTATCATATTCAATTTGTAAAACATCTTAAAATAATGACAGTTTCATTTATTGTTTTGAACCGAAAATTGTTTACATTTTTTTATTGGTAATATAACCGAAATAAGTATACGGCTTGGTATGAAAAATCTGTGACGTCAAATCTTAGTAATTTCATAAAAATTGCATACGAAGAAACCGTTTTTGACAGTTCAATAAAAGTAATGAATTTGACTAGTTGTCATCTACCGTGTCCTTGTATGTTAGGGCTGTTCGTTCTTAATATTATAACTAACGTCTGTTTACTTATATTCAACGTTGTAGAACTGCATTGTTAATAAAATAACTTATGTAGGTAGATCTTTCCTTGTTGGTCTAGAGGCGAGATTCCACCGGTGTGACGCAAGTTGTACGACATAATTGTTTCTTCTGGTCTAGGTGAATAAGAAAACCGTTAAATATACATTGTACATGTACTAATGCACATTGTGAAAAGGCTCGGGAGATGATATGCATATATTAATTTATATGTATAAATATAAATTAATTATTTGCAAAACGGCAATCTGTGTGGTCGAACATTAGCTACCTAGCCACGAGTCCACTAGACTCGCGACGTCACGTACTCATCTTGGTGGAATACACTTATAACATATCCAGTCTAATTAAGTAGATGGCTTTATTTATTGTTCATTTTAACATTATATATGTATGTGTTGTTCTAGAGTTCTTTTTTTCTAAAGGTTGCCTATTTAATAGCTATATAACAATAACAAGGAAAACCTACAGACTGAGAATAAATTAACTAGTATTCTTAATTATAACAAGCCTGATTTGTGAATATAAATGTACCTAGAAAAATGTGAACTCATAAGGTAAATACGTGCCTTTACTACTACGTAAATAGCTGAGATAAATATGTAAATGCGTTTAAGCGAATTATACAAACACATACAACTGTTAATTGTGACAGGATTGCGTTCAAACCGGCCCGAGCATTGTATTCCGGTAATTGGTGATAACTTGTGAAATGTGGTCAACTTGAATTATTGCTATATTATGTAAGGTGAAAGGTGCGTTCAAACATTGCGATTTTCATGTTAAGTAATTATTATTCAACATTTTTGGTTATTAATGTGGTTTTTAATAAAAAATATTATGATGTCCGTCAGACCGATTGTCGGCTACGGCTGTTCTCTCTAAGGAGATCAGCCAGCTGCGCAGGACATATTATAGTGCATAAGCATTTTCGCAGACAAAGGTGCACTCTCTATTCCCTCACTCTCATAGTCCTATGGGACGGCAATCCGACAGAGATCAGGCGCAGGACCAACATTTACGTACGTGCTCTCCGATGCACGGGTGAATCAATCACCAACTTCCAGGCTGCTTTATTAAAGTTTCCCAAAACCCACAAAGCGATTTCGGTAAGACCCGGGAATCGAACCCGAGGCCCTGTGCACAGCAGTCGCACTATGCGAGTACTAGACCAACGAGGCAGCAATAAAAATACTGAAGTGCCAATTAAAATATGCTAAAATCTACTTTTGTTGTGTAAGGAATTTTGCGAGCTTGTTCCTATGCTGCTCACGTCAAAGAAAAAAGAAATAACTGACTGCGGAAGGTTTTAGTAGATTCAATTAACTGCATAGTCGTTTTACGAAAGTATGCGTATAATTCGCTTCGCTATTAATCCATTAAATCGACTAATAAAGGAATGTGAGAATGTCCGATACAATCTCGACATTTACATCATAGAATGTCACAGGATATATTTCAAGTTTCTCCGTCACACCTACCATTGCCGCAATAAATATAACTTTCTTTGCACTTTCCCATCTATAATCGTAATCGGATAGCTTAGTCGATTCTATAAAAACGACGATCGATGAACTCTAGTCGAGTTGAAGAAACGTCTCGCTCCGTTGGCTGATCGCTCCGATGATCTCGATGCTAGTGTTTTGCAGCAAAAAGCTAATGATCTCTCATTACTTGGAGTAGGAGGATACTAAACTAATAATAATACTTTAATAATAGGATAACTTTTTTACTTAATTATTAAGTCCAGGTTTTTTAATGTTAGCCTCGAAGCTTGACGTCTTCAGACGAAATTGAGATTGTAAAGGCGTTGATTGATTGATGAAACCAGGTTTACGAATAAGGATGAATTAAGAATAAAGGCATGTTGTTCTAGTCAAAGGTGATTACAATTCCTGGTCACGTCCAGTAAGTAAGTTTGGTTACCGAGAGCCTATTTTTTGAAGGGGGTTTAGGGTTTGTGTTCTTTTGGAGATAATAAGCTGCACTAAACCTTAGTAAATGGTTTTAAAAGCCATGGAAGATGTGATATACTGTATGATCGTCTAACAAGTTTTATAACGAGATTTCAGAAATCTGTACGTAATTTAATCCTACATAGTTAATCGCTTAACTTCAACACGATCATTAACAAACAATCTCATGCGTGCGCAGTTCTCATAGTATTAATGTCAGCGTATTAATACTGCGTCATTTTCCCAAGGTGTGACGTCACCGTCATTTACCCCTCCCCACCTCTCCACTCCCTCTCTTCTCTTCCCCGCAGCTACCGGGAAGTCATTACAACCAGTTTGATGGAATGTGCTATCTCTGATGGACTCTGTATTCATCCAATGTCGGCGTTTTTGTTGATTTTATTGTTTCTTGATTTTACAAAGAAAGTAGGTACTGGGTAGGTTAGTTATACGTGTACACTAAGATAATTGTTGTGTTTATTATAGCGGGAAATGATGTTTGTTTGATTGATAAGCGCTTTACGAGTAACTTTGTTGAACACGGCGATACCGCGGAGAGAAGGACCATGCAAGACAAAACATAATTTTGTATGTTTAGATATAAATTGTTCGCATTCTTAAACGTATTAAGGGATTTCGAACTATTTTTCGAATGACCGGTTAGAAATTAATAGGTTTTATGAATAATCAAAAATTCTGCTATATAAAAAATTATGTTTATCGTCACCTTCGACTCACTTGAGCGCATGCATTTCTTATAAATGCCGAATGACTCATTACTAGTTCTTAAAAACTTTAGCAACAACCCAAGCAGGTTTGCGTGCAAAACCGGATAGTTTTATCAGTGTCATAGAAATGTCCAATCACAAGACTGACTAAACACAACACTAAATTAATCGAATACTTTTAAAATTGCATCTTTGTAAGAGAAACATGAGCAACAGAACATTAAATTACGTCCGCTTTCTTTGTGATTTCAATCCATTCATGAAAAAAAACCTGCTCAAAAGGCTTAAATAGTAAAAAGTTTTCGAGTTTCTTGTTTAATTTCTTATCCTTTAATTGATTTAGACTGTCTTGCTAATTCAATTGCTAATTCGTTCTGAAGACTTACTATGTCGCTACGGTCAGGGAAAATGATAGTAGCTACGTGTGTACTAAATGACTGTACCTACTAAATGCCTACACTACTATCAGATTCTTATTTGATTGAATAACCATTGCTCGCTATTAACAAAAATAATTATTAAATAAGGTGTTAAAATACTTCAAGATATTTAACTTAAACTCACTTATTTTAAAATATAGTTTTAAAAAGTACCGGATTTAGGCCCTTAACTTTGTTCGAGATGGCGGTTTAAAACTAAAGGTGATACTTTTTTAAGACCAACTTTTATAATAAGGTGGTTAGACTTTCTTAAATGGTACTGACAGCCAGTAAATCAGGCTAACCTAAACCGTCAAATTTTCCAAATCAACTTTGAACTTTATGCTTCAGCGATAAGGTTGTCCATTAAGGGAAATTTGACAGATTGTTGTAGCCTGATGTGCTGGCGTCTATAAAAGCAGTGTTACTTTACTTAAGGCAACAGGCGTTAAGTTAGTACACTTGTCAGCTGTGGATGTTTGACCGCGTTAGAAACGTCAGGGCACCTCGCTGACCGCCCATATCTACTTTCTAATGAGCTAAATAATCTAGTGTGTGAGTCAAGGTGTGGCACACCGACATTCAATATCAGTTTAACAATCGAATATTAAGGGCCAGTTTAAGTTCCACAGTCAATCTGGCAGATAATGTCCCATTTTTTAATTTATCTGGTAGATAGTGGCTATCCGTAACCTGTGAAACTGGCCCTAAAAATTAAGTGTTGAGATCAACGCTGAATATAAACAGGAAAATATCGAATCAATTAATTAAATGTTCTCAGTAACATGACAACAAGTCAAGGAAACTTTGTGTAGTGATATCACTAATTGTCTATTCTGAACTTATGTCATCATCTGCCTTTTTATTGTCCCACTGCTGTGCACAGGCCTCCTCTCACACATAGGAGGATACTTATTGTAGACGTAGGAACTAGTAATCGCATCAAGCTGCTACAATCTGTAAAATTTCCTTCATAGATTTCAACTTTATTGCTGGAGCATGTGATTCAATATTGATTGGGATTTGTTAGTTTCATAGTTTAATGTGCTGGCGTGTGTACTTTTTAAGTCTATCTTGGACACGAATGACTAGGAGTAAAGGTGAAGGAAAACATCTCTAATACTTATATACTTATTTTTTAAATAAAACCGAAAGGCGTTCCAGTTAAAATGTCCTTAGGACCGCTTGAGTAAATTCCCGAATACGTCCATGAATGCCCTTGAAGGCAATCAATCCGTTCCGGCCCTCGGTCCTGAAGGCCTCGTCAGGAATGCGGTTCTCGACCAGTTTCCTATAATTACGTGGCCACTACTGGCCGGCTGTGGGGTATAGTGGCCGTTAGACCACGATTATAATAGCGTTTTAATTACACTATACACTGATCTTAATGGCTTAACGATTTTGATATTGCTTTATTGTGCTCAGCCTGTCTTTCTTTAACCATTTCTAGGTAGTTCGAATATGCGTGAACTTCTTTCTAAATATCCTAAAATATCAAGTGCAATATGTGTTCGCGTTTTACTGAATGTAGGGTGAATGTTCGTGCATTAAATTCTTCAATATTTTACGGAACATAACTGTTAACAGACCTTGAGTCATGCAAAATGTCGCCCACGTACTGCCGTGTACAGGCCGAACTGCTGAGCGCCAATAATGCGTACAGTAGGAATGATTTTAAGTCTAAGTATTGAAGTAGGTTTCAACACTTTTCGAAGAAACTGAGATCATTACTGCTAATGCAGGTGCGTGCTGACTCCCGATGAGATTGCGAAAAGCTAAAATTTAGCAGAATTCATATTTAAACTATGATGTTTGCAAGAAATGTATGTATATCTAAATTATGCGACGAGTTCAGAACAGTAGTTTACCTACATAGGAATAAATCTCAAGAAAGGATAAAAAAAATTGTATAAAATGCTTGTAGGTAGTACAATGAATCTCTTTAGAAAAGTCTGTCTCGATTATAGTGCTATTTTATGTCCAATACATTGAAAATCTCGTTAGATTATTGACCATACCTTCTGTATTGTTCCAGAATTATGCAGCGGAGAACTCGGCGGGCAACTCGCAGTCGATCCTGGACAGTCTCAACAACAAATACTACTACTACACGCGGACGAGGGGTCTATTCCGCATATGCTATCCTAAGGAGAGACCACCTTCAGGTAAACTGACCCTCATATATAATAACCCATAATACGACAGGCACGCTAAATTTGAGATAGGTACAAATATATTTCCGGGCATCAAACGGAGAGATATAGTGACGAAAGATATGATGGAAAGTCAGGTACATCCGAAAGTAATCAATTGTCGAGGATAGAGGGTAGTGGAGACGAAAGATAAAGAAAGCTAACACCAGGACTATGTGAGATATAAAGCAGGAAAATATGAAGGTCTAAGCAAAGCTCTTTCAGAATCAGTTTTTTGTTTGGTTGCCTAAAATGCAATTGTTCGATGCAATGATTAGATCCTGCGCAGTTGGCTGATCTCCTTAGAGAGAACGGCCGCCATAGCTGATTTTTTTTTTAATCTTTATTTATTTACGGGGTTGTTTCTATTAGCTGAGATTTGTTGCATATCAGAATATTCTCTGATATAAAAATCTTCGTCTCCCAAAACTGGTTTATAAACGCATTCCTATTTTTTATGTATTTGCTTCAATCAGACTTTATCTGTTAATGTTAGTTTTTTACTGACAAGGCCAACACTATATTAATGCGATTGTATATTTTATTATTACCAATATGTTGATCATGTGCCCATTTCGTACCATTCACCAATATACTAAATCCGTCTATTAAACATTAGTCACAGTTATGTTTGGACCTTGTATCTTGTATTGAATTTAAGCTGACATCAAACAAATACTGCTATTTAAGCTAGGGCTATCTCAACCGAATATATGAATGAACCATTTGAGAAAATGTTTGGTTATTTGGTCCTTTGAGTCCATATTGCTCGCATAATCTTTCGATCGCCTTTTGTTTTCGCGAATTTGTATTTTCGCTAGTTGAAAACTGTGATATGATATTTCTAAATTATTATGTTTTCTTCTTGTAGTCCAATGCATGATATTTAACAGTTACAGGCGTCTGATGTTTTGCTCTTATCGTATTCATCTGCAAAGATAACCATTCAAACGTTTAGAACTCACTTATTCATGCAATGTTGTTGTTCATACACATGTTGTGCTAAATAACTTACCACCCACTCGTAGGCATTAATGATCAGGGGCATCCAAGAAATTCTCTTAAACAGTTACTTTATGTTTTATCTAATTGTTCATACTTTATAACCATGACTAGCTGCTACCCGCGACGTCGTCCGCGTGGGCATTAGAGTAGTAAAAATGATAAACTCGTTTACCTTGTATCCTTTAACATCACGGTATGATAACTAAGCTATAAAATCAAGCCCAAAATGTGTAGAAATACTATGGAAATATAACTGCCTCGCTGGTGGACTGCTGTGCACAGGTTTCGGGTTCGAGTCAATCAGGAGCCCATAGTCTGGAAGTTGGTGATTGATAGACCCGTGCATCAGAGAGCATGTACCTAAATGACGGTCCTGCACCTGATCTCTCTCCGATCACATCTGAGAGAGAGGGAATAATGAATGCACTTTAATATGTCCTGGGCAGCTGGCTTATCTTCTCAGAGAAAACGCAAAGACACTTAACTATACCGAGGATAAGCGACAGTTCTGCGGCTGCTTTTACTTTGCAAAGTATTCGGCTGCTATAGCAATAAGCGCCGAACTTACATACATGGCGGACATTTGCGTGTTAATCATGGAAGACTTATGTTTTCATATCACAACAATACACACGCGTCGTGTACTAAGACTGGACATGCAGATGTGGCCTCCCGCTGCTTCTCGCTCTGGTCTTTGTCTTAGATTGAACTGAACTTCGAAAGTACAAAATGTGTATGTTGTTGCGGAATAGATTCTGAACTTATGCTCGTATATAAGAATGTACATATTATATGTCCTCACTACTTCAAATAATATTGTAGGCATAGTCACTTCGAACTTACATTACAGGTCGATCGCGTCGAGGTCGATAAAGTTGGTTTAGGCACTGACAATGCGTTCTTTATCGCTAGTCTAGTAGTTGCACAACTCAACTGCTGTACACGACGTGGTATCGGGTTCGGTTCAGTCGAACCAGGTCGGACCAAAATCGCTTTGTGAGTGTTAGGAAACTGAAAAAGCAGCCCGGGGACTGGAAGTTGGTAAAGGATACGGTGGAGCAAACGGTGGGGATGCGCTCTGCTTGGGCGGAGCACCACGGTGTCTTCACAGCGGCGATCTTTCGTATTCGGCCCTGGTCCAGGCAATGTGCCGAAGCATGAAAGAATGGGAGCGGCCGCCTCCTTCTGCGAAGCAATTATGCTAGCGAAGGAGGCGGTGGAGTGGTTTAGAAACAGCACCGCTCATTCCAGCCGAAGCGGAAAAGCTGGTACTGGTCGACAACACGGGCGCCGAGTGTCAAGGGAGGACTTCCGACAGTATTAGTGTATAATCTATGACTCCCGACCACCGTAGGCGTGGGTCTGTGGGCGGTGCGTTTTTGTTGGCTCACCGTCCGTACGTCTAAGGACGACAGCCCGTGTCGCTAGCTAGTTGATCTTAGACGCCCTTATTTATGCGCTGACCGTTTCCTAAGAGGCAGTTTATATCAACAAATGACTGCTGGACATGGATGAAGAAATAAGAGTCTTTCTAATTTGAGATGCCTATCTAAGGGGCTACATTGTAATGAACATCGCAGTCAATCTTTAGATTATAACTTATTCCCTATCCTTTTACGACCAAGTTCCTCGAAAATAGATATATCGGCTAGCACCACTTAGAGTCAGAACAGCAGTTAACCCTATTCAAAGAGATCTGTTCTTTTCTGAATCGTTTCCATGCGATTGACCTTTTCTCTAGAATAATTTTGTCATATTTTTGATAAGTAATCGTTCGTAAAAATCAAATTTAAAATATTGATAAGCCATGCTGCTTTGTTACGTGTGGTATACTGGAAGCTTAGCTAACATTACCCCAGACTGATATTGTATGAAGAAAGTACAGCACTCCTTCTTTGATCTTAAATGACTAACTTACCCAAAGACAGATTTTCTTCTCTCATCCTCTGTCCCCGATTTTGAGTGTTATCTTGAAACTTGAATAATCAAAATTAATACTTGTGACTACGATTGTAGACTGGAAGACACCCCAGTATAATTTAATTTTGTGAAAATAAAAACTATGAACTCCATCTATGATCAGCTATAATTACTAACAATGTCAGATTGTCAAATTAGATTGGTTTGAAAAGCAAAAGATGGCGTCAGGTTGAAACTTGCCTTAGTACTTTTGTCTTAAAATTATTTTTATTTGTCGAAATAACATATGTAGCATGTTTAGGTATATACTTTGAACTGAAAAATAAATTTATTTTTTTTTTAGCCCCGTTTAATTGTATGAAAAGCTTAACTCCACCTATGACATTAGGTAATAACTATTTACCCAGCTAATTGTCAAATTTGATAAGTGTGTTGTAATTGAAAATATATAGATGGCGTCTAGTTAAAACTCACCAAAAAATGCTTTATTGCTCACCCCCCTTAGTTAATAGCGTTATAATATATAGCCTATGTGTTATTCTGATGCATAAGCTATATGTTTGTTAAGTTTCATCTAAATCCTATCAGCCGTTTGGCCGTGAAGAGGTAACAAACATACACACTCACTCACAAACTTTCGCATTTATATATTAGTATAGATTATCTATTGGCGCGTTAATACTAAGCACTTAAGCAAAGAATTATCATTTCTATTCACTTATGATAGGGTCTATAATTGCATGTGTGATATCATGTTCAGGGCACGCATTTTGTCATTTACCGTCATTGAAATAACGACTTTGTTTACTTGCTTGTAAGGATTATATTCGAATGGTATTTATAATGGTCAGTGGTAAGCGTACGGTAAAGATTGGCGGTAGTCATCTAACTGTGAGGAACAATAATCGTTATGCTTTGAACAAGAACTAAAACATCTGGGTTACTTACTGTTCAACTGCATCGTTAGTCATGAATCTCTATATATTCTGTAATGGCATTCTGTATTTAGAACACTTGTTATTATTGGATATTTCATCTTCGAGAGCAATAACATAATGGTTAAAATAGAATCTTGGGTTAAAGAGTTTTTCATATGTTTCTACTATTTTAGGAGGTTTCTATAATGCCGCTCTGTCATTATTCTGATAAGTCAGTATTTTTTTTTGATCGGGGGGAAATCCTTATGGATATCCTCCGCCTGGGTTGAGGTGGAGGGGCGGTCTCTTACCGGCTACAACCATCCCGGTGTCTCCTCGCATTTGCGCGCGGGACCTCTGGAATCCATATTCATCCGCAGAAGTCAGTCTATCTTTCATCTGGTTATTGAGTATTGGTTATTTAATGTTACCGTTTAAAGGGTGTAAGTTACAAAATTAATTGGATCTCTGTAGTAGTAGGAAGTGTTAAGATATTTCCTTAATTAAAATAATCTATGAGAGCATCAACGCCATCTTCTTTATTGGATTGGAAACGTATTCAAGAATTCGTCAAGGTAAGCTATGAAGGAATTCTGTCTGAATGTTAATGAACGATCCACGCGACATATCGGGCAGTCTCCAAAGGCACCAACAATGTCACACCTTGAACTCTCTACATTCAAGTTTTTTGCATCGCTTCCGTTGACCTGGCCATTCGAAAGTGTATACCTTAATTAAATTTCATATATTCAACACATATAGCATTCCATATAAGCAGTACATTATATAGACGTGGCAATTATTTGAGCTACTATTTTCGTTTTTCTAAGGTCGAACGTGTTTGCAAAAGTTTTTACTCGCATACTGATTGGTTGTAATTCGTGTCTCTCTGCCTAATTGTGGATAACTTTCGAGTTCGTTATTGCGGTGACCGATTCCACCTTCTTGCAGACGTTTTGAATTGAAATTCCGATGGTATTCAGTAGTTTTGTTTATGAATGAGATGGAATTCGGTGAATAATGTTTGTGTTGATTTATTATTGAGATGCATCGATGAAAGCATCCATTCAAACGAAGTTGGAAATTTTAAGAATGGATTCTGGGACATTGTTTAAATGAATTTTGAAAAGGCTTTGTTTTATTTTAAACGGGTGTATTGTATATGTATACGCTACTTACAATTCTTAAAGACACATTATTACCTCATAAAGAATATACACACATAAAGAAGCTAATAACTAACGCGTATCACAAATTCCCTCATGTTATTGTTAATTGATAGATTAAATAAGACAAATTACGACATTGTTTCAGTAGGCTCGATATGAAAAATTCCATTACATTAGCTTAATAATCTTATTCAGATTTCTCCGTCTATCAAAAGAGATAAAGGAGAATATTTTCACTATCTGCACATAGATGATATGTGCTCACAATACGTGATTGCAGTGTAGTGCATGATTCTCCAAGGCTAGGCTGCATAGCAACATCACGTTTGCTGTCTTGCACCATCGTGATAATTGAAATGCAAACTCACACATTTGTATGAACGATAGCACAGATTTAGATGGTAACGAGGGGTTAAAATGTTGTTCTTATTTTCTGTTGGGACATTCAATAGTTGACACCTTAGTCAGCAACCAAGTGGGGGTGAAAACGAAGTGGGTGTTTATCATGGATATTTTTAAGAAAGGAATGTCATTGTACAGACGCCAGCACATCAGGCTACACGAAACTGTCATACTTTCCCAATCGACTTTGTACCATATGCTTCAGCAATAAAGTTGAAAATCTATTAAGGAAATTTGACAGATTGTAGTAGCCTGATGTGCTGGCGTCTGTACATACGAGTATGTGATTGGTTTTGGTATTCGTATTGGTATTCTATCTCCTATTGCTATAGCACTCATGTGCTAGATCATTCTGGGATTTTATACCAGCTTAATCTCGGGCCTACTTGGAAAATTTACTAATCATCATAATGGTAAAATTAATTAAAGGTTGTCGCCCTCATATTAGTCGATATCTTCTTTTAATTTTCATTATTTCACAATCTTCAATGTTGTGACGTTTAAGATGAAATGAATTCAGAAATACGTCTATTAATGACAGATCATGATTCATGAAATCGAAGTTTGTTCCAATTGCTATTCGAAAATCTCTACTTGCTCTCTCACCACTTTTGACATTATCAGAATAGGCGTCAAATTCACAGCTTGCTATAAAAAAAAGAGAAAAGAATATTTGAAAAATTCGAATATGATTATAGTAAAGTAGTAGGTACCTAATAAGCGGAAACTGGCTACATATCAGTGAATGTTGCAATAGTCAATACTGTGTCCAATAGACAATGGGTGCGGAACCCGCCAACGCACCGAGGTTGAGGCCTTGACTCCATGCCTTCAAACTTTGCTGTTTATTGCCATATTGTTATAAAACAATAGCCACAGGAAATGGGAATAGCACTGCGTTAGCTTTGACATTAACGTTATCAGTCGTAAAGACGCCAGCACATCAAGCTACCTACTAAGGAACTGTTTCTTTTTCCCAATCTACTTTGGACCGTATGCTTCAGCGATAGTGTTGAAAATCTATTAATTTATTTTGACAGATTGTAGTAGTAGTAATTGATGTGTTATTTATTGTAGCTTACGTGTGAGGATGCATTATAAAGGTAGTAACATATTAATTCAGATTACCAAACTCTTATCGAGGCAAGACTATCACCGTCAAGTTCCTCGATGGTCGGAGTAGTAAAGCGCCACTGCTGTGCACGGGATCTTGGGAACGACTCGAAACTTACAAAAGCGGCCCGAAGCTTCAAATATAGGTGTCTGCTGACTAAATTTTCTTAATCAAACCGACCGACTCTGATCTTTACAATCAGTTCAAAAACTAAAAACATCTGATACATGAAAAAGCTACGGGAAAGCTAAATACGAACTTCATGATCAGAAGGTCTAGCTAAACGTCCAACAGTGCGAAACGTCTAATGAGTATAATGTCATCGTAGCTTGTTGCCCGAATAAGACGTTGACACTCGATATAATGGCCCCAGAGCGTCTACTAAATATCACGCATTATATTAAGGTACATAGAATACTACTACAATATATCAAAGACTAAACTTACTTGCCAAACACGTTATTGTCTCAAGTATCTGGTTCCGCGACAATAGTCGATTAAGCAACGACCTGAATCCACGTATAAGTGGCTAGGCAGCGCTATGTTTAATAGTTTGCAGTCATGCGACGAATAATTTGGTAACCGGCCTTTTAGACGTGTGAATAACAAAAAAATTGATTGCCAGTGTTGAGGCTTTATTAGATTTTATTTTGCTTTTTCTGTTTTTCAATTATCGAATGCAAGGATGCTCATTTTTTTCTTGTCAAAAAGTGTTGGTATGCAGTCTTTGCACGTCGGAATTTTAATAAGAAATTATAATATAAAGCGGTTCTTTATTTATATTCTTTATTAGAAGAGGACATGTTTTTAAGATTCTT